>OY829326.1:101708413-107412280 GCA_963691655.1 Toxonevra muliebris
TGATAGTAGTTGTAAAATGATGCATGGTCATGGTGTGTTGGCATTACCACAGAAAACATCAAACATGTTGCAACAATTGTGTCGATGTGCATGTGTCGTTGTTGTTGTTGTTGTTGTACGATGAAGAGTAGAAACGTGAAATTAAACATGAGATAGAAATTTGCAAATTAGTGTGCAAGCTGAAAATTGGGTTTTGATATGAACGATGATGAGGAAAATTAAACGTGATAATTCTCTACATAAAAGAAAGACCGGCGCACACTTTTTCCTTATTGTTGCACAAAATTCTGTAGCAAAATTGAAATTTTTAATTGGAATTTTCTTTAGGCTGAAATTTCTTCAGTCTTTCTTTGATGATTCAGATTCACAGTTAATTGAATAATCACGTTTTTTGAGTAATTTTTTTTTTGTAATTTATATATATGCAAGTTTATATTTTCTTTAATGAAATTTAATGCGATTAAAAAAATTTACTGTTCAATCGATTGATTAATGTCTGAGTAATCTTTTTATCATCTATGCGATTAAGCAAATTTCTGATTAATTGATTGTTCATGTTTTTATTTATATGATTAACTAGAAGCCCAACTCAAACTACATAAATTTCTTATTTATCAATTAGCTATGTAAATTTCAAGTTAATCGCTGTATCTAGTGTATGATTGATCAATCACAAAAATATGATTTAATTAATCGGTATTACGATTAATCACAAAACTCAATTATTAATTTACTGATAAGTAGATCTGTTTTTAATT
The DNA here is from genome assembly GCA_963691655.1 of Toxonevra muliebris. NCBI lineage: Eukaryota > Metazoa > Arthropoda > Insecta > Diptera > Pallopteridae > Toxonevra > Toxonevra muliebris. Next base: position 101,709,172 of record OY829326.1, read on the forward strand.
TTATGGGGCAAAATTTTCGTTCCGTCTTCCTTAATCTAAGTTTTAATTAACCAATACCCAAATTTCGAATTAGTCGATTAATCTGGTTCAATAAACCAGGACTCTGATTAATCATGAATTTTTATTCTTTTACTGATAAGTGCTCCATTTTTTTAATTGAAATGTGGACAAATTTATTGCTATCTTGAATGAAATCAAGCCGATTAATTCTATTTCTTTTTTTTAATCATTAATCAGTTATACAGATTTCCAAATAAGCTGGCATTCTATCTGTTTAATGTTTAGTTGAAAAGAGGAATCCCAATTAATCAGAAAGAAATTGACTAATAGAATGTCCAATTAATTCCTTTTATGTGATAAACAAAATTTCTGTTTATTCGATTATCATAAGTTTAAAGGTTTACGAATAATCTCAAAATTTTATTATTTCAGGGATTTTTGATAATTTTATCAATAAATTAATATAAAGCTAAACCGATTAACTGAGTTACCGATTAATTGGCTATTTAGATTTCCAATTAAGTAAGATCAGGAACCCATTTAATCGGAAAGAATGTGACTAACCAAATTTTTGATTAAAATAATGTTTAATTATTTAAAGTTCCAAGTGATTGCTTAATATGATTTCCGATTCACCAATAAATTTTTATATTCAATTAATCATTTAACCAGGATTTCTATTCATCATTCATGAATTTTTTAATCATTTAATTCTCGAATAAAATTAAATCGATTAATTTAATTTTGATTGATTACTTAGCCACACAAAAAAATAAGTTTTTTCGGGTCTGGAAATAAGACCACGCTTACTGTATGTTTTTAGGATCGCTGAATCGGAATCCGAGGTCCGAAAAATCCCAGCTCGTCAAGGTTCTGACATAACCTCAAAAAACCTCATAGAATTTTTTTTCGAGCCCGGGGGTCAGACCTTGTTTATTGTATGTTTTTGGGGTCGCTGAATCCGAAGTCTAAAAAATTCCTGCATGTCAGGTTTTCGACATAACCTGCAAAATACCTCGTTATCTAGCTAAGTCGAAAACCTGACATTCTAGGCTTTTTTGGACCTTGGATTCGGGTTCAGCGACACCAAAAAACGTATAGTAACATGGTGTGGGACCCGGGCTCGATAAAAATTGCATGAGGTTTTTTGAGGTTATGTCCGAACCCTAACGTGCTGGGGTTTTTTGGACCTAGGATTCGGATTCAGCGACCCCAAAAACATGTAATAAACATGGGCTGATCTCCTGATCCGAAAAAACTTTTTTTTTTAGGTTATGCCAGAACCCTGACGTGCTCAGATTTTTCGGACCTCAGAATCAAATTCAGTGACCCCAAAAACATAAAATAAACATGGTCTGGACTGCAGTCTTTTTTGTGGCTGTGTTATTTAGATTTATAAGTGTCCTTGTTTAATATTAATGAAAAAAAAGGCTCTGACTTTCCAGAAATGATTTGATTAATGAAATTTTTGATTAAATAAAATAAATTTGATAAACCTCTCGAGATTTGAATAGATTAATTTCACAGTAATGGTAAAGTGTATGCTTTCTTTTATTTTTGAAACTGTTGAAACTCACCTGTAGGTAACATTCCTTTTGGTCTTCTGCACTCTAAAATAGAACCATTGCCTCGAGCGACTTGTATACAAATCGGAACGAAGATATAGCTCATAATAGGTTTGCGTAATCATAACAGCCTTAGCAAGATTTCCCGATTCGAAGCGTGACTCAAATTGTAGACCATCATATTCTTCGGGATTGTATGGATGACAATTGGTTAGTATCTTCGAGCCCCCTACCGCTGAACGGCTAAACTGTGGTTCAAGTAGAGTAGTATCAGAAGTAGAATTTTTGTTTTGATTTTGAGTTTCGATATTATTATTATTATTATTATTATCATCATTGGTGTTGGAAGGATCGATTTGGGAGGAATAGGAAGAAGGAAATTGCATTTGTTGGCCGGCTGAAAGTCTTTGCGTATTTTTTGGATTGATTTCTGTATTTGAGGCGGTGGTGATAGTGGACGATGCTGATGATGCATTGTTATCAATTTCTTCTTTCATAAGAATTTCATTTTCTGGGCCCGAATTACTTGATTCTGAATTTTCATTATCAGTGGTTGATAGAAATTTTAGGGGAAAATCTTGTTCAAATAATTGTGTATTCTTTTCACGTAAGGTCATGCTATCATCATTGTCATTATCATTATCATCACAGGGTGTTTCATCGGTGAGATCAGTGCTTAAGCTACTACTACTACTACTTGATTTACTGGGAGGGGTGCTGGTGGTGTTTTTGTTTTTATTATTATTATTATTATTATTATTATTATTGGTGCTTGTGTCATTTATATTACTATTATTCTCAACTAAGCCTAAATCAGCATTTTTTTGAGTTTTTTTATTCTTTTTAGTTTGTTTTGATTGTTGATTTTGATCAGGAATTCTTACTGGTGATATTGGTTTCGGCATAATCCGCTGTATACGTGGTGAATTACTGAATTTATCATTATTATTGGCAATAACTTCTTTGCCGAACTGATTGCGTATGTGCGTGGGCGTGCCTGCTATATACTCGGGGGATTTACTAGCCCATATATCTTCGATTTCATCATTATCGCCACAATCCTTTGGAGAGGTACTTTTGCTTTTACTATTGCTTTTGCTTTTGCTCTTGCTTTTTTTGCCATCACCATTCTTTGGTGTTGTAGGATCATCGCCACGCCCATCATCATCCTCGTCATCATCTTCCTCATCGTATTCGTCATCGCTGGAATTGCTTGACGAACGGCGATCTAAAGTTTCAACGAACTTGGCGAAAGTATCCTGCAATTTTAATTTACGTTTATCAGGTGTGCTACATTCAGGCGTAGAGCCACGCGATTCAGAGGAGGAGATATCGGAATCGCTGGAAGAGTTGTTTTTTTTCTTCTTCTTTTTTTCATCCTACATTGGGTGTGGGGTGAATGTTGATTGATTGAAGTTATCAGCGGTTGGTTGGTGTGTTGAAAAGCGGTGGACAACAAAAAAGCAAATTGTGAAAGAAGCTATATTAATTAATTTTAGTTTTTTTTTTGGTTTTGTTCAAGGCAAAAACTTGAACGAACGTAACAGAACGAATTACAAACGCAATACAAACTTTGAAGTTTTAATTAGTACGGACGGGCGTATTTTGGTTAGGCGCTTTGTTGTTGTTATTTGTGTATTTAAAGCAGGATCTTTCGACCAGTATTCAGGTATTAATAGTTACTGATTGGCATAGTATTGTAGTCTAAGTGTCGTTGATATATTCCATAATTATTATTTTTATACATTGATTATTATTATTATTATAATTTAATTTGCCTATTTAGATTTTTTAAATTATTACAATTACTTTTCAAAAATTCCACAAAACTTAAAACTTTTTTTTGTTTTGCATAGATTTCATCATAATATTTTTCTCAAACAGAAATGAAACATTGTCAAAATTTAGAATGAGATTTTTTTTTATTTGAAAGATTGTTACAATCGAGACAAAAGTAAATCTTATCATTTTTATTGTAATCCTTAATACTAAAGTACTATAAAATTTGCCAAAATTTACAATGAAGTGCAAATCGCATTCTTTCTATTCAAAGATTGGTAAAATTGAATTCAAAAGAACTATGAAATTGTTAGAAACCTGTAATGAAATTATGTGTTGCTAGGTACATCTTCTTTATTCAGAATACTGTTAAGTTTGGATACAAAAGTACACTGATGCAATGTGTACTACATCCGGTAATGCCCTCAATCAGAGCTGTAAAAGAATGCATTCAATTTAATTCCAATTCCTTGAAATCACAGTTAATAACTGACAATTCATGATTGCAGTTATTGAATGACATATTTGATTCCAGAATAAAAAAATGCAGCTTTTTTGGAGTCGCTGACTAGTTATTCATTTAGAAAAGTATTTTTTAGAGTCAAGGGAATACAATCTTTTTTTGAAATCATGGGAATGTAAATCTTATGACTCCAAAATCATGACTGTTTTGAAGTCGCTTAGAGTCACTTTAAGTCACTTGCATACCCTTGGAGTCAGTTAAAGTCACTTGAAGTCAATTGCGATTTGCAGTCAATTGAAGTCACTTGAAGTTAATTTGGAGTCAATTGAAGTCAATTGGAGTCAATTGGGATTCAAGTCCCAAGTTGTTGACACATTTAATCGAAACCAATTGTCCAAGCAATGCCACAATTGCTTATTGGACTCGTGCAAAATCATTTTCCTCAGATCGTGAATACCCTATTGATTAAATATAACAGAATTCAAATTGTATCTACTCTTATACATGGGTACTCAATAAATACTCAGGTCTCTCAAGTTTTGATAATTCCGTTTTTAAATTACGAAAGTATAAAACTGCACTTTTTGCAGTATTTATGAGAGAAGCAGTTTAAGAGACCTTAGTATTTATTGAGTACCAAGGCCGTATTTAGGGGGGAGGTTTTGGGGGTTCTGACCCCCCCCCCCCCGAAATGTAGAAACTTTATTCTAATTTTAGAGATTAATTGCCAATGAATGGAAAAAAGTCATCTATTTAACGATATTTTTTATTTCCATCGTTTTTTTTTCTAAAAAGTCGAATATAAAAAATGAATTTGAAATCTTAGTTACACTATACGATCAAATCCGATTTGTTTTCTTGGACATGAGGTTTGACTACTGATTCAAAAAAAGAAGATGATACTGAGCACTCCTGCATTCATAGTTTTTCTAGGTCAGTAACTGTTTTTGATTTAAAGTTTCGTCCTTAATCAGTTTGAAAATTTTAAAAATTAATAGAAAAAATTATCAGATCCTTGTAAAATTAGACTTGCTTGAACCCCATTTTTTTTCCTAAAACGTGACGTTATGGGAAGTTTTTGACCTCAGATTCGTGTTCAACGTGAAAAGTTCTTTCACAAAAACTCCATCTTATTAGCAAAACCCATGCAGTTCAGGAGACAATCTTAAAATATAATTATTTTTTAACGCATTACGCACCACGAAAGATCTCAACCTCATTCCTTATCATTGATAATGGCTCAAATTCCCAATGATGATCATTTGAAAAAAATGAGCCTCTACTATTTTTGGTAATTTTTATTTTTTTGAGGTTGGGTACATCATCAGTAGTGGGAACTCAATGAGCTAATGAAATTATGTCCTTCACGATAAAAAAAATGCATTTGATTGAATAATATTTATTTCAAAAAATTTAATTTGATTATTCTGTGAATTTTTTGTCACTTTTGGCCATTTTTTTGAGGTTAAGATTAAAAAAAATTGGAACATTTTTGTAAAATTTTAATTTTAGGGTCCATCAAATGTATCATCGATTTAATTTATTGTATTTAAAAATCAGTTTGATAAAAATTATTTATGAATATTTTCTTCGAATGAAAACCTGCCCCCCCCCGAAAAAATTTCTAGCTACGGCCCTGTTGAGTACCCATGTGTATGAGAGAAGGGTCTGGCATGTCGAGGCAGATATGTAGGGCACAGTCAGATATACCACCAGTTGTCAGTACAGTGTCTACTCTTTTTGATGCCCGTTGACAATCATGTACCTTGTATCCGTTTTGGAAGAAGATATGATGTCAAGATATGATGATCAATGGTTAAGTCCAGAGGTCATACTCTGGGGTGTTCGTCATGTCTTCTATATTGACGGATCAAAAACCTCAATCGGTACAGGATTCGGTTGGTACTTGGACGATAAGACCAAGTTACCAAGAAATGGCGACAGTCTTCCTAGAGAAGGTTTTTGATATCCAATAATTAAGATGAGATGGGATGAGAAGTGCATAGGCATTTGCAGTGATAGCCAAGTTGCACTGAAAACCCTTATCGTATTTATTCGAAAGATTTTTAAATTGGAATTCAAAAGTATCAAAAAAATGTTAAAAACTACAATAGAACACACTTTATCATGTTCGAAATGTTATTGAATTGGAATACAAGTGTCATAGAATTGTTAAAAATTACAAATAAATTGTTTTTTTTATGCAAATCTCAACATTTTTATTCGCATGATTTTTAAAACTTTAAATAAAAAATTTCCACAAAATTGCCAAAAATTGTAATGAAATTGTTTTTTGGTACATACTTGCACATCATCATCTTTATTCAAAATATTATTAAGTTTGAATACAAATAAAATTGTTGAAAATTACAATAACAATTACAATTTCGTAAAAGTTTTATCATGTTTATTTTTCGAAATATTGTTAAATTTGATTTTGTATTCATAATTACAATTACTATGAAATTGTCAAAACTTTTAATCAATTTTTTTTTTGCGTTATCGTATTTATTCAAAAGATTGTTAAATTGTAATATAAAAGTATAACAAAATTGTTGAAAATTACAATGAAATTTTTTGGTATAATATAATTTTCCTATTTATTTGAAATATTGTTGAGTTGTTTAAAATTAAAATATTGAAAATTTAAATACAAAAATGCAGTGAAATTATTTGTTGGCAGAAATCTCATCATTTGTGTTCGAAAGATTGTTGAATTTGAATACAGAATTATCCATTTAATAAAAAAATTATATATTGGAATATAAGAGGCTAATAATTTTCATTATATTTATTTGAATGACTGTTTTCCTAAAAAATTGTCAAATTTAAATTTAAAATTCTCCTTTGCTACAAATCTCATTAGTTTTATTCGAAATAATACAAATGCGTTTAAAATTACCACGAAATTGTCAAAATTAACAATGAAATTGTGTTCGCACTATTTTTTATTAGATTTTCATTTTATAAATTTTCTAACAATCGCATGTTGTACATTTGTAAATCGATTGGCAACAGTAGCCAATAATTATCAACAACATAATTGCTTAAATTATTTAACAATAGCAACAAAAAGGAAAAACTTTTGCAATTTGCAAAATTTTTGCATAAAATCGAACTAACAACAAAAAAGAAAAATTTTCGATAAATTTGATAACATTTGCTGCTACTGTTGCTAGCTACTGCATTTCTGCATTTTGTTAAATTTATCAATTACTTCGCAAACATTTGCAACACTTTCATCAAGCATGCAGAATATATGCATGTGAATAAACCAAAAAAAAAAAAAAAAGTTGATTAAACTGAATTCGAATTTAAATGAAATTACGCGTAAATTGTACGCTCAAATGAAACTGCAATTCGTCGTTGTCGGTGTTGACGTTATCGTTGACGGTGTTGTCGATATTGACGCTATGTTGTTGTCGATAGTGTTGCAATAACTGACGCCATCAACTTATACCAATCGATAATCGTTGGGAGAAGACCATTCGCTTTTTTGTCTAGCATAAAGTATAAACTTTTTTTTATCACGCTTTTAATTTAATTTTATTTTTGTCTTTTATTTTGTATTGCAATGAGTTCTTTCATTTTTGTTTTTTTTTCTTATTTTTTTTTCTTCTTATTTTTTATTTAATTCATTTTAATTCATTGCGTTGCCTTGCCTTGTGCAATTTTAATTCAATTGGTTTAATTTTGGTATTTTTTTTTTATTTCTTGCTTCTAGTTAAATCAAAGGTGAAATTGTCGGAATTTACTTCCTACACTTTTAAAGAAAGCAAAAGTTTTTATCTGTTTTTCTTTTTTTTTTTCATTACTTGTTTGTGTGTTTGTTTTTTTATTTGTGTAATTTTTGCAAATTTTTCGTGCTTGAAATTTGTTCGAAAAAAAAATAACAAAAAGCGAAAAAAGCAAAATGTTTGCAAAAATTTCTTTAGTTGTTGTTGTATTTGACTTCAAAAGTAAAAAGTTTTACGTATGCATTTGTTTTCTTTATACAAATTGAAAGAAAATGAGACTTTTTTGTTGTAGTTTTTTTCAATCAATTATTTTCGCATCCTGTAATGACGAAATTCAATGAATTTCATATTTATTTATATTTCTGTATCAATAAGGAATAACAGCTAAACTCAAAAGTCGAATAAAAACCTGTTGAGTATTTTTTATTATTTTTTTATTTTTAATATTAGAAAGTTCACCTTAATCTGTTTATACTAATAATAAAAAAAATACTTAAGGGGTGCAATTCTCTACCCTTCACCTGAAGGTACGAAAGTTTAATATAACCACCACTTTATATATAAACAAAATAATAAAAGTGCGTTATACTTTCAGGGTCCTACTTTTAGTCTTAAAAATTCACCTTAATTTATCTAATACTAATAATAAGACAGCATACTTTCGGGGTGCGATTCACCACCCAACACCTAGCGGTACGAAAGCTTAACATAACCGGCACAATATTTACGGACACAATAATAAATTTGCATGCAGTACACGTTTTTGGTCCTATTTTTAATATTAAAAATTCAACTATCAATCAGTTTATTCTAATAACAAGGCAGCATACTTTCGGGATGCAATTCACCACTTTTCACCCGGCGATGTGAAAGTTCAACATAACCACCACTATATTTGCATATGAAAGAATAAAAGTGAGGTATACTTTTAGGGTCCTTTTGTTTAATATTAAAAATTCACCTTGCTTAATCTGTTTATACCAATAATAACACAGCATACTTTCGGGGTGTAACTCACCACCCTTCACGAGGCGGTACGAAAGTTTAACATAACCGCCAAAACATTTATTATTTTTTTTTTTTATTTATACACACACTTATAAACTCACAAATACTATGAAACGTCACACGACACCGACGTGACATTTGATTTTAATTTCTGTCAGTTCACTCCACTATAAATTTTTCTTCAGCACCTTGTTAAGATGTTATCACATCAAAAATTTTGGGATCTATCCATTTGACAGACGGGAAGAAAAGGCTTTTGAGCTGGCTTTCTGTGTTATCAATCCTCATTTTATAACATAGAAAGACATAACTTGAGGTATTTTGAGAGACAATACTTTACTTATAAGGGACTGAGTGTAGTTAGTTGTTCAGTATATGCAGGCAGAAGAAGTTTTTGTGACGCTACAACAAAATCATTGTAATTTTGAGAATTTCATTATAGTTTTAACAATTTCATTGTAAGTTTCTTAAACCATTGTAATTTTGTCAATGTTATTGTAGTTTTGACAATGCGATTTTGTCAATTTTATACATTTCAATGTAGCTTTAACTATTTCATAGCAGTCTTAAGAATTTCATTGCAGTTTTAACAATTTTATTGCAGTTTCGACAATTTCATTCCAAATAAATTTTATATTTTTTGATTCTCAAAAATCTTTAATCCTAAAAACTCTAACAATTCAATTTCGTTTACTTTCTATAAATCTCTTGCATTCGAATTCGCATTTAACGTAAATCGCCTAGTACTCTATAATAATTTTATTCGCAGCTTCTGTTGTTACGTGAAGTTGTTGTTATTTCAGTCATTTCATTTGTTGTTTACGAAGCTGAACACACTTCATCCATACATAAAATTCGTACAAAGCTCACAATTTGCAGTTTAGACACGTTTTCTTATTACTTTAACAAAAGCATGTTAAATTATTTACATATTTACGCAACAAAGCACATATACATGCGTATTTGAAGTATATATTTGCATGTAGTCGTATTGAGCAATGTGTAATTGTTAGAATACTGTTAGTACAAGCTGATCTCAAAGCATTTCCATAAAATGTTTGGTGCTTTCTACGTATCTACTAACTTTACGCATAGCAAATTAACAATGAAATTTTGTTTCTGGTAATACAACAAACGCATACAAATGCAATTAAATTTAGCATGTGTGTGTGTGGTAAATCAGTGAGAGTTGAGTGTATATATTTTCATTTTCATCTACCAATAACAAATCAAAAAAACAAAAGAAATACAACGCAACAAATTGCATTCGAAATTTAACGTTGAATACTCACATAATTGACTGCACTTATGGGATTGTAATTGAAGACCACAATGCCATTCTCTTCACCCACCGGACGCGGCTTCAATTCATTGCCAGTCGGTTGATTGTATGGTTCCGGATGACCGGGCACTGAATGTATATGTGTAATCCGCTCTTCAATGACCTGTTGCAGTGCGGGGAGAGAGAAAAAAGGGAGAAGAAAAGAATAAAAAAAAATTTTAAATTTATTGACGTATTTTTTAGTAAATTACACACTATATAAATTAAAGAATTTTCATTGCAATGTTAATTGCAATTCAATATTACTCATACGATATGGTGATCCTTTTTTGAGGTCTTCCTTTTTTATGCACGTTATTATTAAATATATTTACATATGCATTCTGTTCATTGTGAAATTTTTATCATACAAAAGGAGATGTAACTGCAATGGACATGTATGAATAATTAACAATATTGAATGAGTTGATATATGTATGTGTAGAAGTGTTTGGTATAAACTATTTGTGAAGTACAGTTTGCGCAGTTTCTATTCTTTAGAAATTTATGTGAATACTAGATTTTTTGCTCATGAAGAATGATGTTGTTTAATTTGAATTCCCATTTTTAAAGATTTTATTGAAAATTTGCATAATTTTTGTTTTTTTTTATTTAACCCTTTCAGTACCATTGGTTACCAGTGACGTTTTTTAAGCTTATTTAAAAACTATTGCACCGATTTTCGTATATAAATTTATATCCGGTAAAGTCAAAAATATACCTAAAGCATTCAAATTTGTCCAAATACGCCAAATTTTTAATATTTTGTGGGAAAAACTATTTACTCAAATATGATTTCACATATTTTTAAATTTTTGCTTACTTTTTTGGAAATACAAGTTTTGCCATAGGTCACCGGTGACCCTAAGATTTTAAATGGAAACTTTTTAAAAACCTTTTTGCGATGAAATGGAATTTACAGAATTGGAATTTGTACTCGGTTTTGCTCTATTGTTTCTAGTTTCCTTGCGGTCAAGAAAGGGTTAAGTGAAGAATTAGTAACAAAGTAATTTTGTCTATCTTAAAAAAATGATTAGATAAAGCTCGTAAAAAATTCCCATTGAGAACCAAAGGATCACAAGTGAACCATGATTCAAAATTTGTTCAGATAAAGTTCGTAAAAAATTCCCATTGAGAAGCAAAAGGTCACAAGTGACCCATGATTCAAAATTTGTTCAGATAAAGTTCGTAAAAAATTCCCATTGAGAAGCAAAGGGTCACAAGTGAACCATGGTTAAAAATTTGTAATGATCAAATGAATGGGGGTCAGAGAATACGAATCTGGACTTGATTTGGGCTATCTCCTCTGGTTTCCTCATCATCTCAATAAGGTTAAAAAATTAAGTTTTTAAAGTTCAATTACCATTTCTTGATAATTGAAAAAAAAGAGAAAAAAACATTTCTCTTTAAATAAAATTATTATTCAATTTAAATTTTTATGAATTAATTTTAAGACTGGATTCTATTTCCTTTGAAAAATTATGAAATTTTTCAAGTTCAACTTGTGCTCCTTAATAGCACAGTGCAAAAAATGTTTAATTTTTGTCTTATGCGCGAAATTTTCCAACGGTTTTATAATGATTTAAGGTCGTTAATCACGACTGCGTCCTCAGTTTTTCTCCATCATAACTAGTTCTCCCACAATATGGACCTGAAGTCGGAAAAATGGGGTCTTCAGGGGCTATTAAGAAATTTCTTTATTTCAACAGATACGAATTTTTGTGTTGCACTGTGTAAAAACGCTTTTTAAGTTCAATTTCCACTCTTTAAGAATTCATTAAAAATTTAATTCATATTCCTAAGTTTTTTTAATTTATAAAAAATGCTTTATTTTTTCTTTGAAAATTAAATTCTTAAAGTTCAATTTCCATTCCTTAAAATTTTTATAAAAATTACATTTTTCTTTTAAAATTTAGTTTTTCAAGCTGATTGAGCTTATTTCCAAAAATTTGTATAAAAACTGTATTCGTTTTTTCTGCAAGAATGAAGTTTCTGAAATTCAATTCCCATTCTTTAAACATTTTTATAAAGACTGCATTCTTTTTCCTTTGAAGAATAATAAAAATTTTCAAGTTCAACTTGTGCTCCTTAATAATTTATTAAAATACTGCATTCTTTTCTGTAATTGAAACTCTTCAAGTTCAATTTTCACTCCTTAAAAACTCAGTAAAAACTTCTTGAAAATTAAATTCTCGAAATTGAATTCATTTTCCTAAGTAATTTATAAAAATGCTGCATTCTTTTTCCTTTGAAAATTAAGTTATTAAACTTCAATTCCGATTCTTCAATTTTTTTTTATTTTCCTTTTAAAATTTAGTTCTATAAGCTCAATTCCCATTCCTAAGAATTTGTATGAAGACTGTATTCGTTTTCTTTTCAGTATTGAAGTTTTTGTAGTTCAATTCCCATTCCTTAAATATTTATATAAAGACTAATTATTATTTGAAAATTACATATGGGCTGGTAATTTCGTTGAATTTCATTTTAAATACAAGAACTCATACTTTTTCACAGAAAGTTTAATTTTTTTTTTTTTTTTAAGAATTCATTCTTCGAATAATTCTTTAAATGCTTGAAATTTAAAGATTTTATTTCTTTAAGAGTTGATCAAAATAATGCATTTCTCAAATCAATTCGAATAATAAAAGCTCGTGTTTATAAAAAAAAAGAATGTATTATCCTCAAAAGTTGAATCAAATCACTGCTCTTTCTTTTTACGAAAATAAATTGATTTTCTCATGAGCGAGTTCGCATACATAAACCGAACAAAATAAAGTAAAAAGTATTTAAGCTTTTTCGTATATTAATTTAAGTATTTGGAATAAAACGCTTTGCAAAATATTAAAACAAAATTAAAAATGAATGTGTACACATGTTTTTGCTACTTCACACTACTGAACTACTTAAATATAATCAGATTATTTAGTATATGAGTGTGATGACCTCATCTGCCGCATATAATTTTAAATAAAATTCATAACATAAGAAAATCGCACTTCGCTTTTAATATAATTCAATTTAATTCCTGTGCAAATGAAAAATTTCATGTGTACACATCTTGTTTGTTTTTACTGGCATGTCTCATGCAAATTCAAATTATACATAAAAATTAAATAAATTACTTATATGCATACAGCTTAAGCTTTTGAATATTTTTTCGTGCATAAAATTTACGTAATTTTAATTCTGCTTATAAATGTGTTGTTGACATTAAATTGTCATTTTTAAATATCTTATAGAATATTTAATTGCTTTTGCGTACTTACTATATATATGTACCTATATTTTAGAAATTCTTCTCCTTTCTAACAAAGATTGCAATCATTTTAAAAGCAAACCAGCTGCTTGTTTTTCTGCTGATTTTAATGACTTCCAAATGTTCAGGTTGGCTTTTTTTCTGTTTTTTTCTGCAACATACAATCTGAGCTGCAGAAATTTTAATAGCATTTTAATAAATTTGTAGGTGTATGTGAAGGTGGGGGAGCATACTGTAAGAAGAACTAGTACCTGCAACTTAAATGAAATTCATTGTCTACACTTTAGAATTTATAGCATGCTTTTGAGCGTAAAGAATAATATAAATTTCAGTTTATATTGTAGCGTATTTCTTTCTGAATTGTTTTTGTTGATTTGAAGAATCGAGTGTTTTCTTCCTCTTTATACTCGCAAGATTTTCGTAGCGTTCAAAGGAAATATTTATTTAAATTTGTTTTCACAGAATTTTCTTTGGAATTATTCATAAATATGTACAAAATCAAAGCATATTTTTGGACATACATACATACTTATAAATTATTCTGTTCTTTTTTTTTATATAAATACTTTTCATAATGAAATTATTATAATTCCAGAAATACCAACAAGCGAATTGGTAGATAGTTGGAAATTATTGTAGGTTAATATACCGGATTTTTTTTTAGCATAATTTTGGGCGTAATAAGGAAAATAAATAAATTTTTTAAATAAATCTGTAAGAATGGAAAGTGAAAGTGAAGTTAAAAAGAAAAGGAATACAGTCTTTAAACACATTTTAAAGAAATGGAAATTGAACTTCAAGAGAAAAAAATTTACTTCTTCTACACTACCGTCCATAAGTATGGACTCAAGGCAAACAATTTAAATTTTCGACATTTATTGCTATATTTTTAACGCTAAGCTCGATTTTTCTAACAGCAAAAAATATTATTTATATCGTATTTATATTTATATTTTGTTACTATTGAGAGTATGAATGTATAAACTCTTATTTTTTCGTAATTTGGACATTTATTGTGAAAAAGTGATTATAAATTTATTCTTTAAAGTATTGTCCATCGTTAGCCACAACCTATTCCCATGTTTCTGGTAGCATACGGATTCCGCGTCGAAAGAACTCCTCATCTTTTGAGGCTATCCACGAATGGACTCATTTTTTGAGTTCTTCGAAAGAACGGAAGTGCTGTTCAGCCAGGCCACATGGCCTGGCATCGATCGGAACAAGTGGTAATCAGAAGGAGCAATGTCTGGAGTATACGGCGAGTGGGGTAGCACTTCCCATTTCAGCGTTTCCAAGTATGTTTTTACTTGCCTTGCAACATGCGGCCGAGCATTGTCGTGCTGAAGAATAACTGCGTCGTGTCTATTCTCATATTCTGGCCTCTTATCCTTTAATGCTCGGCTCAAACGCATCAATTGTAGTCGGTAGCGGTCGCCAGTGATCGTTTCATTCGCTTTCAACAGCTCATAATACAAGACACCTTTCATATCCCACCAAATACAAAGCATGAGCTTGGATCCATGGATGTTCGGCTTTGCCATTGATGTTGATGCATGTCCGGGCGGTCCCCATGACTTTTTAACGCTTTGGGTTATCGTAACGTATCCACTTTTCATCGCCAGTCACAATACGATGCAGAAAACCCTTTCTTTTCTGTCGTTCAATCAGCAGTTCACATGTGAAAAATCGCCGTTCGACGTGATTGATTGATTGATCAACTCCAAAAGATTCTGCAAGTTCTTGTTGCGTTTGACATGAATCTTCTTCGAGTAATGCCTTCAATTCTTCATCTTCGAACTTTTTCGGACTTTCCCTGTCTTCAACATCAAAATCACCACTTTTGAAACGGGCATACCACACCTGACACATTCTAACGTCTATAGCACAGTCAGGATAAGCTTCAGTGAGTAAACGATGTGCTTCAGTTGCGTTTTTCTTTAAATGGAAGAAGCAAATTAAAACTTCCCGCAAATGTTGTTTTGTTGGCATGAAATTCGACATTTTCAGCTATAGTAAAACACTTTTGTAAAATTACGAAAATTATTTGACAGATCAATTCTTATAGTGTTTTTGGCGCTCTTCGAGATAGAATAGCAGTCAATGACAAAAAAAAATGGCGCATATGATAGATATGAAGTTAGTCACAATTACGAGTTTATACATTCATACTCCCAATAAATAATCAAGTTTTAGTAATATATCGCAAATTTTTTTTAGCATAATTTTAGGCAATTTTTTTTTTAATATTTCATTAAATGTATAAATTGTGGCTCGTAATATTGTTTTCTTTTTTACGAAAAGTTGAAAAATATTAATTTACTACTACTATTATGGCACAACCGAACCGAGCTTTTTGCATATTAATATTAATTAATTTGCTAATAATTTCCTACAATTAGAATTCTTATATTCTGTCCAAAATTATACATAAAACTTTTAAGTAAAAAACTTCCTACAATTTTTGTTTAAGTGTAGTGTACATTTAAATAATTGCAATTATCTAAATACCAACTAGAGAGACGTTAAATGATCTCTTAGCATTTGCAAATAAATTCAGCAAACTTTTTAAATAAAATTCAAATTTTCATAGCATAACTTTGGGCGCATATTCTTAATAAATTGTGACTTGTAACTTTTCGTACTTACATATTTTCTTTTCTATATAAATAAAACTTGTTTTCTTTTTTTTTTTTTGGCTCTCCTTTAAGAGATCATTAAATTATTAAAAACTTTTTAATAACATACAAAAAGTTCAGAAAAAATTCTAGTAATTTTTTACATAAAACCGTCAGCCTATTTCTAGGCGCGGCATCACATAAACCCATAATATTTCATTAAAAATAAGATTTTTATTTCATTTCACATGAATGCTTTTTCAAATTATTGTATAGAAAAATTTAGCTTTTTAACTTTTCAGTGATTCTTTTCCGTTTTCTACTTTCTCTACTTTTTGTTTTTTTTTGTCTTTATTCATTCATTATTTTATTATTTTCCATGTGACTTGCAATGAAAAGTTTTTAATATGATACACAAGTAAGAGAAGAAGAATAGTAGAACTTTTACATCTTTTTAGTTACAATAACAATAACAGCAACAACTACAATGATATTTTCTTTTGCTTTCAAATGAAAATTGTTTCCTACTTTATATGAGGGGGTGACCTAAGCTTTTGTTTTATTATGCAAATTATTATTATTGTAGTATAAGATGTTATTGTTGTTGCTTTAGATGCTATCACATTGCTAACATACATTCTAACAAGCATTATGATTCTTCTCCGTCTTCTAGTACGCCTCTTAAGTAATTCAATGAAATTAAACAATAGCCATTTTCAGTTGAAATGAGCACACATACATAAACATACATTTACATGCATGTACGTATATGTGTGGGAGTGTATATATGCACATTGGTTAAAGCCATTTCCATTTAATGTTAGATACTGCCTTAAGCATTAAAGGCAAACTAAGTAGTAATATACACACATACATGCTTCATACCCTCACGAATACACATACAGTTATTTGTAAAATGAATTTAAAGAGAAGGTTATTCTTAGCAGTAAGGATCAACTTTTGCCAAGTACCAAAATGAACGGAAATTACATATAAAAAGTAAAGAAACAGAAATGAGAGTGGGTGCATAGAACAAGCGAGCGGGAGGAAGAGAGATTGAGCTGTGGAAATAGTAGTGGGGACTGTTATGAAACTTGTCACATGCACACTAATTAAATGTGGTGAATTTGCGTTTAATTAATTTATGCTGTGCGCCTCAGTTGCTTCTTCTTCATTCGCCATTTGCTGTTGCTCATTTCCGTTTTTCTTCTACTTACTGCTTGGAAAAGAAGACTCATTTTTGCATAAAACGCCAGCATGAAATGCTGTGTTAGCATGTGACATTTGCCTGATAAATGACAGTTTACTGTCTATCTGCTTGCCAGACTGTCTGTCAAATGTCAACACTGAGGCAAAAACAAAAAAAAGCAACAGTAGTGGCCTCCTAAAAAAAAGCAGCAGCACTAGCATTATTATCTTCTTATTTGTTTTTCTTTATATAAAATCTTTTTCTGCCTTGCTTGCGGTTTAACACATTCCTTAAAAAGTAAAGCGTAAATATATGAATATGTCTAGAAAGAAAAAAAAATAGAATCTACTCTACACACACAAATGCTTTTTGTTCACTTCATGCCACCATAGCACGTGACCTTTCAGTTGTTGTGCATTATACGCTCGCCATTGTTATTTGCCATACAGCCACGGTTGCCACTTACTCATTTTATTTTGTACCAATATTTACCAAAAAATGTACCAAGTGGGGAAAAAATGTACCAATATAATAAGCAACATTAAATGTTATTTATTAAGGATGTAGTCTGGTGTTCGAGTTTCAAAAAATCGAATATTTTTTTTAAAATGTATTTCGAAAGTACAATATATTGAAAGTAAAATTTATCTCTCGTTAAAACTTTAAAAACGTTTTTCTCGAAACAAGGTTTTTTTGACCGGCCCAGGGGTCTAAGAGAATTCTATCGAACTGATTGGGCTGAACTTTTAATATATTATTTTACACGCCAATGGCTCTCGCTGGTAGTAGAATTGTTTATTTTTAATCATTTTTTAAAACGATTTTCAACAGAAAACACCGCGATTTTGTTGGTTTTTAATCAAAATGTTTAAACCCGGGCCAGCCCCACACTTTTTTTTTTAAGTATCCACTTTGGACGTAAAAAACGCTAAAAAAAATATCGTAAAATAAACTCCAAAAATTTTTTGTTGTACAATTAAAGATGTCAATAATAACATATAAAAAAATTAAATAATTGTATTTTATTTTGTTATATTAAAAAATTCCCGAAATAATTTTAAAAATTAGGCCGGAACACCAGACTACATCCTTAATAAAAATTAACACATTAATTAAAATATATGTTGTATTTTAAAAATGGTCTTAGGCCGACTAGATATAATGAGACTCTTACCGTCCGACACACAATTCTTTTGAAAGCATTATATATTATATATTGTATATTTAAATTTTACTTTTTTCAACAAAAAATATTTTGAAAATAAGTTTACAATTCTTAATTATTATAAAAACTAACTTTGCCAATAGAATGTACCAGATTTTAAAAACATGTACCAATGTACCAAGCACAGAAAAATGAAAAGAAATGTACCAGTTTTGGTAGAATTGTACCAAAGTGGCAACCGTGCATATAGCAAACGAACATTACTCTCATGTTCAACTCACGCTCGTGCTCTTGCTATCACTGTATCTCTCCTCTCTGTTGGTCTTTGTTGCTTTTTGCTGTTGCTTAATATATCAACGCATGTTTTTTTTTATAACAACTTTTTTATTCTCTCTACAAGTGTGCTGAACTTGTACTTGCTGTTGTTTTTGTATGTTTACGTAAATGTTTTACAAAATTTTTGTTCGACATTTAACATTTATTTTACTTTGTCATGTCACACATTTACACTCACACACACACACACACACACACTCACTCCCTCAATAATATTTGCCATTTTATTAGTACTAAATTTTTTTCTTGTTTGTTCGTTAATTCATTGCTCTACAACATGTCAACAAAATCTGATGTGCCAGGACAGCACAAATATGCCAATATTTACATTAATATCTTTGTGTGACATTTGTGCAAATATTAATTTTCATTTCTGTTTATATTTAATTTTTTTTATGTAATATTGTATTACATAATTGAAACTTTCATACTATTGACATTTATTGCAGAAATTTTGAAATTTAATTTAAATTATTCATATGGTTTAGTTGTGTTATTTTTACAGGAAGTTGTATTTATTTTACACAAAAATATTTTAAATTCATTGATTTAATATTCATTTTAAAGCACATTGCATTGAATTTTTAAACTTAAATGTGACTTTTGTGCATGGGTTGCTATTGACTAAAACGAATTTTTGGCTTTTTAGCTAGTGTTCCGGATTCATAGAATACCCTTGTCATCAAAAATGTCACCAAAAATGTTGTTAAGAATATATTAAGAGAATATTAAAAATAAAAATAAAAAAAAGGATTTAAGCTTTTTTTAAGAACTTTGCTTCTTCACTACTAATAAAGCAATCAAAATAGAGTTTTGATGAGGGTTCATTGTACATGTTTTAAGGTGCACAAAAATATTTATCCGCTGTCCGGTCTTGGCAAAGTAAGAGTAATACGAAAATTACAGACAATTTATCCAAATTAAAATATTTCATTTTGAATGTTGTTTGAAATTTTTTTGTGAAGTGAAAGCCTTAAAAAATCGAAACATTTTTTACAAAAGTGAAGTATTTTTTTGAATTTTTTTGGCTTTATGTACCAAAAAGGCAACTATCATTGCAATTTAAAAAAAAAAGAGTATCCTATAGACATGTTATGCACATTAGCTTTATAAAAAACAAAAAAAACTTAAATTTGGTCCAGTTGTTTTTGACCCAAATCTGAACTTACAATTTTCATACAACCAATTTTATATATTAGTACAGATACAAAATAGCGTCGAGCTGCTGGGACAACCAAGAATGTCTTTTTCTCGAGAAGGTAAACGGTGTGCAGGGAGCCCAGACAGCGTCTACAGCAATACAAAAAATTTCTTAATTCATATGAGTTCTTCTTTAGGACTACCTGAGATTATTCAGAAATATTAGTTTATAAATAAAGTTATTGTTTATTGATCGTTATTGTTATTGGTTTTTTGATAGCTTCGATAGATTAAAGAGTGAGATTGAAAAAATCTTAACACACGTTTTACCTAATAATTTTTTTTGGGTGTAAAATCTAAAAATTTCTTTCATCTAGTTATCTTTGAGAAATATGTCAGTTGTTATTTTTAATGACAAACATGTTAATTTATTGTGAGTTTGATCAAAATGAGTGAGGAAAAACAAGTACGTCTTAAAATTACAAAAAATTTTCAAAAAAATCCAAATTGGTCCTACAAAAAATTGGCCAAAGAATTGAACGTCTGCCGTCAAACTGTTTCCAATGTTATTAAACAGTTTCAGGAGAATTTGACCATCGATAGGAAACCTGGTTCGGGAAGAAAACAATGACCACATGATATTGGGAAAGCATATTGAAGAGATCTCCAAACACATCTGGTAGAAAAGTTGCCCGGTTAGCCCAGTGCTCTGACTATTTGGTGCGAAAAGTTAAAGCCAATGCAGGTTTGAAAACATACAAAGTCCAAAAAGTTCCAGACAGGAATGCTGCAAAAAATTTAGACGCCAAAAGTTGGGCTCGGAAATTAAACTCGAATTTCATACAAAAATATTCATGTTGTATAATGGACGACGAAACGTATGTACTGGCAGATTTTACGCAGCTTCCGGATCAAAATTTTTATGTTGCTGATGCTCGAGGAAATGTCGAGGAACAATTTAGAATCCAAAAGCAGGCAAAATTTCCTAAAAAATTCCTGGTATGGCAAGCTATAAGCAGTTGCGGCAAAAGAAGCAAGTCATTTGTTACAGTGGGCTCTATAAATACCGAAATATACATCAAAGAATGTTTGAAAAAAAATACTTCTTCCTTTCATAAGAGAGCACAATGTGTCAACATATTTTTGGCCCAATTTGGCATCATGTCACTACGGCAAGAAAGCTCTGGAGTGGTACCAAAGTAATAACATAGTTTTTGTACCAAATTGTCCAGAGCTAAGACCAGTGGAGAGATATTGGGCTCTTGTGGAAAGAAACTTAAAGAGCACAAAAAAGGTGTCCCAAAATATCGAAGATTTTAAAAAGAGATGGGCAAACTGTTCCAAAAAGGTGTCGGAAACAATTATCAAATCTCTAATGGAAGGCTTACAAAAAAAGGTCTAGAAGTTCATAAATAGTGGTTAGAACTATAAAAGTTATATTTTTCTATAATTTGTAAAATATTATCAATTAAATAAAAAAAAATCAAAACTCTAAGATCAACCGTTTAAAAATTATTGAATTTTATATATGTTAAGATTTTTTCGATCTCACTCCTTTTGTTCGAATAATTTTATTCCAATTAATCAGAATCTTGATTAATCGAATAATTTCAATTTGGATTAATCAAAATCCTGATTAATCGAATAGTTTACATTTTGATTAATCAAAATCTTAATTAATCGAGTAATTGAATAATCGAACATTTTGATTAATCAGATTTCTTTATTAAACGATTAATCGCACAGCCATAGTTCGCAAACTTATTTTTAAACATTTATTTAACATTCTTTGATGTTTATTTCGGTATTTATAGAGCCCACTGCCTCTTTTGCCGCAACTGCATATAGCTTGCCATACCAGGAATTTTTTCAGGAAATTTTGTCTGCTTTTGGATTCTAAATTGTTCTGCGACATTTCCTCGAGCATCAGCAACATACAAATTTTGACCCGGAAGCTGCGTAAAATCTGCCAGTACATACGTTTCGTCGTCCATTATACAACATGAATATTTTTGTATGAAATTCGATTTTAATTTCCGAGCCCTACTTTTGTCATCTAAATTTTTTGCAGCATTCCTGTCTGGAACTTTTTGGACTTTGTATGTTTTCAAACCTGCATTGGCTTTAACTTTTCGCACCAAATAGTCAGAGCACTGGGCTAACCGGGCAGCTTTTCTACCAGATGTGTTTGGAGATCTTTCTATATGCTTTTCATTTTCTTGGCTTTCTCAATATCATGTGGTCCTTGTTTTCTTCCCGAACCAGGTTTCCTATCGATGGTCAAATTCTACTGAAACTGTTTAATAACATTGGAAACAGTTTGACGGCAGACCTTCAATTCTTTGGCCAATTTTTTGTAGTACCAATTTGGATTTTTTTGAAAATTTTCTTATAATTTTAAGACGTAATTCTTTTTCTTTACTAATTTTGATCAAACTTTTGATCAAATCAACATTTTGTCATTAAAAATAACAACTGACATATTTTTCAAAGATAACTAGATCAATGAAATTTTTAAATTTTACACCCAAAAAATATTATCAAGTAAAACGTGTGTTAAGTTTTTTCAATCTCACTCCTTAATACATATGCGTTTTCGAATTAAATTAAAATAAAACAAAACAGCATTGGAGATATATTCACTTTGTGGAATTCTTTTTTCCCAAGATTATTTAAAATTCAACCATTTTTCGTGTCACAATATTGAGCAATTTATTAACTTTTTTGTAAACAATTTCTTATTAAAACTGAACTATGAATATTTATATAATTATAAGATTTATGCATAAAAAATTAAATATTAAAAGGCAAATTTTCAACTTTTGTACTAGAAAAATACTCAATTCTTAAAATTTTTTACAATTTTTGAGCCAATGATGATTTTCAGTCAATTTTATCTGGCAACACTTGTCAATCACTAACTGCGCTCTGGTGTTCTCATTGATCTCAAAAAAGTTTAACATACTTTCTCTGTCTTTCTCTCTATCTCGCAGTTTATATTCTCAGATATGCAATATTTCTCTCTTTTTATTGTTTTTCATTCAATTGTGGTTTTATTAACAGTTAAAACCTCTCAAAATGCGCAGAGAAATTATCAACTCAGTTGAAACGAACTGTACGTTTATCAGCCAAATTTTGTATTCGCATCAGCGATGCCAACTTGCGGGGAATTCCCCGATTTGTGGGGAATTTTACTTAGTGCGGGGAATGAACTGTTTTTTGCGGGGAATTTGAAGTTATTCAGATTTTAGTAATTAAAGTCTGTAGAATATTTTTTGTCAAATTTTATGTAATGTAAAACGTTTAACTTATGAAATATTTTGGATCTTCATCTTTTCTTAAGCAGGCCCTGCAATTTATTGGTTTGGAGAAATCTATTTTTAAAAAAGTGTGCTATTTGAAAGTATTACATTTCAAAAGTATTTCAGAGAACGCAGAGTGCTTTCATAGATTATAGCGGCGGTTGTCAGTCAGGCCAAAACAGTCGCGCAGCTCTTCGACTTCCCTTTCGGCCATTCAGAAAGGCTTAGCTATGCCTTCGTCCAGCACCTCCTGATTAACTCTTAACCATTGCTGACTAATCTGTAAACTTACAAATTACGGTCAGCCATTATAAAGAAGATGAAGTACATATATTTTAAATGTTACAAACCGATAGCTAAAGCTTTGAACCCGTTTTTCTCAAAACAAAGTTTTTGCCATTTTTTATTTGAGTCAACAAAAATGCCATGTCTTCTCCTTTGAGAACTTTGATGTCCAAAAGTGGGCTGAAGCTTATGTGTTAAGAGTTCCGGAGCCAGAAAGTGCGTTTCTATTAATCTACCAGTCCCATAAAGATTTTTTAAGTTTTGGACCGAGAAAGTTCAGGGTCGCCTTAAAATAACACTCACTGAGGTTAATTTCGTTTTTGTAAAATGTTTATATGGAAAGTGCGTGTAGAGCTGTTATAATATGAAATTATACCAATGCGGGGAATTCGATAAAAAAACCGGGGAATTTCTCGAGGATTATCGGGGAGAGAGAAAAAATGAGTTGGCATCCCTGATTCGCATACAAAAATAAATGATTTTTGTCATGTCTTCATGGTGCATTTTCGCTCTCTCGTTGTTTTTCCGCTCTTTTGATACTATTTCGCTCTAATTTCTAATACACTCTGGTATTTATTCTGCTACATATAAAACTCATGAAAACGAGTCAACAGCTTTAAAATACTGCTACTTGTCATTGTTACTTAAAATATTCGATATCATATTTAGTTAACTGTACGAGTGAACCCAGAGGCTGCGGAAGGAAGGTTTTGACCGTTCTACCTATTCAAAAAGTCAATTTATTCAAGAGAAACGATATTAATATCTGAGCTAATTATTGTGAGTTGAGGGAGGAGGATATTATTCCCGAACTTTCCTTTTGGAACCACTTAGGGTTAGCTGATATACAAGATGGAATCATTTTAATGTAGTATTTAGTTCCTTTTAAAATTGTTTGCTTTTATTTGGAATTTCGAAAGATTTTATGTAATTTCTTTACTTGCTATTGAACATAAACTACAAAACTTACACAAAAGTTTCGTTTTTAATATTCTTAATGTACAAATGTGTATGAGAACATACGCCATTTTGTATGCCTTTATCGCCTTTATAAAATACTAAAAACCTTGTACACACAAACAAATACACATAAAAGTTTTTACTCCGTCATCAGCTCACAAACATTATCACTTCTGTCAAATCAAATTTTATCAGCTCAATGACAATTACTGGCATGTCTGCTATAGCTGCTGCTGCTGGCGCCCTTTTTGGAAGAAATTAAGCTATTGTCATGCAACGCCCAACTGTGTGACACACACACACACACACATACATACTCAAACATGTACTGCGATAATAAATTGCAGAAAAAAGAGTGCGCGCCACTTACAAATGTGCAGCGCATTAAATATTATCACGTTGCTGTGCTAAATGTTGACATGGGAATTTATCATTTAATGTATAAGAACAAGAACAAGAGCAAAACGGATGAGGTAAATGCTGAGATGAGATTGGAGGCAAAGAAGAGTATAATAAAAAGCGAGAGGGCGTAAAGGTGTAGAGAGAGAACCCACCTTAAAACTGAAGGCAACAATGCTTGTAATTGTGTGTACACGTGTGTGTGTGTGTTTGACAGTTGGATTGACGATGATGCTTTTAGTTTTTCCCCTTGGGGAAACTTTTTTTTTTCTTTATTGATTTTAAGCGGAGATTGTTTGATAAAATCAGAACAATAAAATAAAAAAAAAACCAAATATAAGGAAAGAAATTGCAAAAAAAAAAAACCAAAATATTACAATAAAAAATTTCATTGTCGTTGTATTTGTTGAACGGAAATAAATGAATGCTGGTTGGTCTTTTTATTATTATTTTTATTTGTCTGCTTTCGAAACTGATAATGTGTAGTAGAAAAGCTTCTGCTTGTTTAAGCAGAAAATTGCACAGAGAAAATCTGTTTTGAAAATTTTAAAATTGAATTCTTTCTTCTATACAAAAATTCTATGCCTCAAGTTCCTTCTTCAACATATGCCACTTACTTTAACTGAATATAATATACATTCGTGTATTTCATATCACATTGTCATAACTGCAAATATGCTGTCATTGAAATTGTGTATTCGTTTGGTATTTCCTTTTTTCAAATTTTTTCTGCTTCTTTTAATACGTTACAAAATATGCTAAAATATTTATGCTCATCCGTCAAGTTACTACTTTGCACTTTTCCAATAAAATGTGAAATATGAGTTTGCTGTTGCTCTCTTCGTTTTATTATATATTTCTTCGTCGAAAAAGCCCTAAAGAATATTTCACAATATGTAAATTCCATTTGCTGCTGCTTGCTGCTGTTACTATCTAACAAGGTGAAAGGAGCTTATGACAGCAGCAGCCGAAGCAGCAGCAGTAATAGTAGTTGTTGCATACTTTAAGGGATTCGTGCATGAATTTTTCAAATATGTTTTAGAATGAGTAAAAAAAAAAGAAAAGAAAAAAGGCTTCTCTGACGTTAAGTTAGTTGTGATATACGAGTTTGTGTGTGTATGTATCAAAAAAACCCTTTTTCATTTCGTTTTTCGAAAAAGGAATGTAGTCTTATGTAAGATTTAAGCGGCTCAAGTGCTTCTCCTGGCAAATAAATTTTAAATTTATAAAATATTGAAAAGTAAAGCTGTAAAGTCATGTGGTGAATATGTTGATAATAGATGTAAAATATAACAGTTACATGTGTTAGTTAGAATTATGTTTAATATTTTTTTTTTTTTTGCCATTTAAAATTCAATTGAATTTTTTACATTTTTTCAAATTGAAAACCTTGAAAATTATTAATGAAATGCTGGTTTGATTTAGACCATTTTTCTCTTCTTAATGGATGTCGAAAATTGTAGAGCCTTTCGATTATTTAGTTGACCCTAGGAGAATCATAGACATGAAAGGGTTAAAAGAGATCCACAATTTGTATGCATAAGATTGTTTTTAGATACGGTCTAAAATTTTGTTACTTTATATCAATATAGAGTCTTAGATTCGGGATTCTTTATTGACAAAACTTTTCAATTAAATACTTCCTCTCATTGTTTTTTTTTTTTTCAACAAGATAAGAGGGGCGGGGAGTGTTTTTGTTTCGGAGTGTTTGAATTTCCTCACGTCTTAGAGGGTGGAAGAATATGACACTGTTTATCATGTCTTATGGGTCTTCTTTCGAATCAAGTTTGGTGTTTTTGTAGTTATAGTGCTGGATTTGTAGTTGGCAAGACATTGCATCATTTTGTCTCGAGGTTCACGCTGGTCATGTTCCGACGGGCGAAAAGGCGACCAAAGAAAATTTCTATATGCTCTTCAACCAAACCTATAAGCACTGCCCCTGCCACGACATTAAAATCGTGCTAGGCGACTTTAATGTCAAGGTGGGCAAGGATAGTCATTGGTTCGACAATTAGAAAACTTAGTATGAGACTGATTGACTCTTCACCGCGGCGCTGAACATGACAGTTAGTAGCACCAGATTCTAACATATCGACATTCGTAAGGTCATTTGGCTGTCCTCTGATCAAAAAAGCACAATACGAAGGTGATAACATTGTCATCAAATGTCGAAAAGCTGCAAACGTAAACCTTCGTCAATTGACTATCACTCCTTCTAATGTAAAACACCTCTCAACTTGATGATATATGCGCGCAGTGGACACACATCTCCCGTTCTATGCGTACGGCTGCCGAAGAGATACTGGGCTTCCACCGTTGACCGATAAATATGTGGTACGATTCAGAGTGTCGCGAACTACTGAAGCGATGAACGCAGTATATAGTGCCATCTAGCAGTCAGTTAAAACGCGAGGTGGTAAGGAGCGATTAAGACACTTGCTCCCCACACTCACTCAAAATCTCGAGCTCGCACACCACCAGCATGGGCTCCGCAGAAAACTCCACCACGGCGCTAGCCACGATTTAGGAGCAAATAACTCGTGTCATGAATCTGCGAAAACCATGCGACAGGACAATATTGGTGGCACTCGATCTAGCAAAAGCATTCGACACTGTGAGCCATTCAATTCTTTGGCAGGACCTCTATAATTCGTTACTGTCTAATACCATCAAAAGATGGGTCACCCCCGTGGCCTGGTGAATGGAGATCCGAGGGTCACCCCTGTGGCCTAGTGAATGAGTGCTCGACTGGAATTCCAGCTGTCTCGGGTTCGATTCCTAGATGGGGTTAAATTCTTAAAAAAAAAGTCCAAATGGATAGTTCTAATAAAATGAGTCACTTCCGTGGCTTAGTTCTTAAATGCTCGAAGGACCAATTCTCAACTTCGGAATTATATGAGCAGCAGATAGGCCTATGTTGAAGTTAGGAACGCCAAATCAAAACACCGATGAGTAAAACAAGGTGTTCCGCAGTCCGGCGTCCGATGCCGATACCCCCAGCCAACATTACTCTGGTTTCCTATGCAGACGATTGCACCAATATCGCCGATCTCGCCGACAACATAAAAAACTACCTGAACAAGTTAGCAGAATTCTTCGATTGCCGTAAGCTGTAGCTTTCTATCGAAAAGTCCACGGCTACCCTGTTCACCCCATGGACTAAGAAGATAAGAGAAACGTTGAAGTTACAAGTCGATGGGCGAACAATTCCGACAGTAACATACTCTAAGATCTTGGGAGTCACGTTCTACAGCCTCCACACCTTCGCCACTCACGTGCAATAACATCAGCAGACGTAACAATGTGCTAAAGGCACTTGCTGGCAGTTCATGGGGTAAGGACAAAAGAACACTGTTGTACCATGTACAAGGTAGATCAGTGCTCAACTATGCTGCTCCTGTATGGACCCCTTTTATCAGTGACACACAATTGCGCAGACTCCAAGCGTCGCAAAACGCAGCCCTGCGCATCATCACTGGCTGCTGCCTGATGGAACACGGGGATCACCTACACGAGGAAACCATAATGCTGTAGGAGCAACACAAGCAACACAATGAGCTATTGACGAAACAATTCTGGCTGGCCTGCCACACCGACGGACACCCGAATAGCCAACTCACACAACTTTCTTCCCCACCCCAACAGATCTGGAAGGACCTGACGCTATACGACGATGACGTCGTTAATCAATTGCATTCGGAGGCGGTAAGCAACGCTACGTGTGGCTACCGGCCAAACATACTGCTCAATGGAAGACCCCCGCTTGTAGCTAACGTAGAAATGACGCTGCCAAGGAAAACTAGGCGCAACTCAAGTCAGGCTGCAGCAAGTTCCACAACTCGGATATGTTGAGAATTAATGAAAACCTACAAGACGAATGCCCCGATTGTGGACAATCCATTGCATGACACTCTCTATTTATTTATACTAGGTGATTACTTAACGTGCGACCTTATGCATCAACCTTATGCTGGAGAAAATAATGCGAACTGCGAATACCGACAACTTAAGCACAATCTTCTACAAAAGTTTAATATCATTTGCACCAACTCGGGAGCATTCAGTGCAACATTCTCCAATTTGTAGAGGGAGTTTTGTCGTGTGGGTCTAGTGGTGAACGAGGACAAGACGAAATATCTTGTGTCAACAAACACGGAGTCACGAAGTCTTGAACAAAATGTCACTATTGACAATTATACTTTTGAAGTCGTCATGGATTTCGTTTACTTAGGATCCAGCATCAACAACAATAATAATCTCAGCCTTGAGATCAAGCGGAGATTAACTCTTGCCAACAGGTGTTACTATGGGCTCAGTGGGCAATTGAGAAGCTCAGCCCTCTCTCGACGGACAAAAATAATGCTCTATCAGTCTCTCATCCTTCCCGTTGTAATGCATGGACTTTGATCAATGCTGTAGTATCAATTTCCTCCTCAAGGCGAGATTCACATGCAAGATCGTCCACGACACCTATGTTAGTCATTTGTTCACCACTTGTAATGTCTCTTGTGAACAAATTTACTAAGAAGGGGCATCCTTTCATAGAGAGGATAGATAGATAGATAGAGAAGAAAGCTTGCTTTTCTGCTAAATACTTAGTTTTCTAATTACTTCGTAGTTTTGCAGAAATTGGCACTATTCGTTTTTTCTTCTATAGGCACAACTCATACAGTCTTTGATCCATTACAAAGTTTAAACCAAAAGGATATCATTGGCTGGCACTGAGCCAATAAGACTCGATGCCGAGCCGCGGTTGACCAATTTACAGCCTTTTCGTTGCCATGCACATGAGGACACTAGTTCTAGACCCCATAAAAAGCACAATTTGTTTAGCTTCGCGGTATTGTAAAGTTTAGTTCTTCCTAGTAAAAGCTTTCAATAGTCTAGCAAGCTACATTTGAAATAGCAAAGACCTGCGTTTGGAAAACCATCGCTGTATCTGCTATTGTGAAAAATTTATTGTTCTTCTCGTTTAGATGCCAATGTTTTAGTGCTGTCTTTAAAGAAAACATGTATTGGGAGTATGAATGTGTAAACTCGTATTTTTTTCGTAATTTGGACATTAATTGTGAAAAAGTGATTATAAAGTTATTCTTTAAAGTATTGTCTATCGTTAGCCACAACTTTTTCCCATCTTTCTGGTAGCATACGGATTCTGCGTCGAAAAACTCCTCATCTTTTGAGGCTATCCACGAATCGACCCATTTTTTGAGTTCTTCGAAAGAACGGAAGTGCTGTTCAGCCAGGCCATGTGTCATCGATCGGAACAAGTGGTAAGCAGAAGGAGCAATGTCTGGCGGAGAATACGGCGGGTGGGGTAGCACTTCCCATTTCAGCGTTTCCAAGTATGTTTTTACTTGCCTTGCAACATGCGGCCGAGCATTGTCGTGCTGAAGAATAACTTCGTCGTGTCTATTCTCATATTCTGGCCTCTTTTCCTTTAATGCTCGGCTCAAACGCATCAATTGTAGTCGGTAGCCGTCGCCAGTGATCGTTTCATTCGTCTTCAACAGCTCATAATACACGACACCTTTCATATCCCACCAAATACACTGCATGAGCTTGGATCCATAGATGTTCGGCTTTGCCGTTGATGTTGATGCATGTCCGGGCGGTCTCCATGATTTTTTACGCTTTGGGTTATCGTAACGTATCCACTTTTGATCGCCAGTCACAATACGATGCAGAAAACCCTTTCTTTTCTGTCGTTCAATCAGCAGTTCACATGTGAAAAATCGTCGTTCGACGTCTCTCGACTTCAATTCGTACGGCACCCAATTTCTTTGCTTTTGAATCATTCCCAATGCTTTTAATCGTTTAGAAATGGTTGATTGATCAACTCCTAAAGATTCTGCAAGTTCTTGTTGTGTTTGACATGAATCTTCTTCGAGTAATGCCTTCAAATCTTCATCTTCGAACTTTTTCGGGCCGCCTGAACGTTCCCTGTCTTCAACATCAAAATCACCACTTTTGAAACGGGCATACCACACCTGACACATTCTAACGTCTATAGCACAGTCAGGATAAGCTTCAGTGAGTAAACGATGTGCTTCAGTTGCGTTTTTCTTTAAATGGAAGAAGCAAATTAAAACTTCCCGCAAATGTTGTTTTGTTGTCACGAAATTCGACATTTTCAGCTATAGTAAAACACTTTTGTAAATTATGAAAATTATTTGACAGATCAATTCTTATAGTATTTTTGGCGCTCTTCGAGATAGAATAGCTGTGATACAAGGACAGACTTCATTTGATTCAAATCGACTCATCGCCTGATCTGAATGGTAACATTCTTGCATAACGTCCTTGATTCTATATGATGTGAATATTTAGAGTGTTTTCTCATCTCAAAACTTTTTTAAATCAAACTTTAAAATTCAAGTACCTTGAGGAAAATAACGCAGATTGAAATACTAACATCTTAATGAAATCTAAATTGCAAACTGCTTTTTACATCACTATCATAAAATCAAAAAAAAAAAAAAAAACTTGTGAAAGCAAACATCATACTCGTAAAAAAGTAATCGCAACACAACAGAGTCAGAAAAATACTTTTCACTTCCTCGTCACTCACTGGCGGTTGAAGTGCTCTTTTGTGTATGTATGTAACTAAGTAAATGTGTGTGTGTGTGTGTATAAGCAACAAGCGTCTGTCCAGCTTTCAACTTGCAAATAATCATACGCAACAACAAAGTAGCAACAAACCCCAGCCTGCCTCCTACTCAGCTGCCTGCCACTGGTCCCTTTATTGTTTTTTTTTTTTGTGTTTGCATTTGTCTTTCGCTTGTTGCCATGTTTAGAAGACATGATGATGACTTCCTCTACTACTAATTTGACTTTGAGCTAAAACGCCCGCAAATTGGTAGTGGGCAGTATAAAAACAAAACAACAAACAACACAGAAATAAAAACAAAATTTGAAATGTAAATTGAAGTTAGACAGAGAGTAAAAAAAAACAGTAGCAAAAAGCTTAAATTAAGCCTTGTTACACAAACAAACAAATAAAATACCCTAAAATTTAGAATGTAGAAAGGAAATTGTGCCTAAGGGGAGCTGTGTGTGTGCGTGCAAAATTCACTAAAACGAAAAAAAAATGCACAAAAAAAAAAAATAATATAAAAATACAGAAACAGAAAATAATCGGATGGCATGAAATGCTAACAAATTCAATTAAAATAAAATGAAAATAAGTTTATAGCAATTTTTGTTGAATTCTGGTGCCTACAAAATTTTGTTAAACTCAATTTACAAATAATTTGTAAAAAGTTTCGAAAGTTTTTATTGAAATGGAATTTTTCTTAAAGCTTTAAAAAAAAGTTTTCAGTTTTCACCCTCGTAATTTTCATTCTTTTGTTTTATAAAATTTTTTTTAGCATAACAAAAGAAATTTTTAATTTTTTTATTTTATTTATATTTTTTTATTGTTGAATTTATTTTTTAAAATTATTCTTAACAAAAGCAAAAGTGCTCATTCATAATACTATTGCACCTTCTCCAACTTCTCTCTGTACTAGTTATCCGTTACCCAGTTGTTCTCTCTTTTTCTCCTTTCTCTCTTCTGTCTGCATTCTTTTCATGTTTTTATTGTTGTGCAATTTATAGCATGAAAAAAAAGAAGAAATGAGCGCAGTATACTGCAGTGCTGCCAGCGTAACTAGAGCGCGCGCGGGAAAACCGAATAGAAATAATAAAAATTCACATTTTATGACAGCGCATATTATTTGTGATAAATTCGCTTGCGGATATAGCCAACTGGCGGACCCATGGACAGACGGTTGGGCGGTCAGCCGCACTTAGAAGCTTGACTATAAATCAATATTATAATGATAATGATTATGCTGTGCAAAATAATTCTTCTCTTTTTTAGTTTAGGTTTTAATTTTTAAGTAGAACAGCAGAAATAAGTAAAAAACAGAGTTCAAATATGCACAGCAATAAAAAATTAAAAATTATTTACATAAATATCTACTTCATATTGTTTTATTCTAATAAATTGTGAATAAGGAGAAACTGCTACTTCTCACTCACTGCTACTAAAGCTGAGATTGTGAAAAATCAATGAGAAAATCCCAACTTTCAATTTCAAAAGCAATCGGGAATTTTCTTCGTCTTAGGCGCTGCATAGAGTTAGAGTTGAAGGTGGGCTGGACTAAACCAAACCACTCAGTCACAAAGTATTGGGAGTATGAATGTATAAACTCGTAATTGTGACTAACTTCATATCTTTCATATGCGCCATTTTTTTGTCATTGGCTGCTATTCTATCTCTATAAGAATTGATCTGTCAAATAATTTTCATAATTTTACAAAAGTGTTTTACTATAGCTGAAAATGTCGAATTTCGTGCCAACAAAACAACATTTGCGGGAAGTTTTAATTTGCTTCTTCCATTGAAAGAAAAACGCAACTGAAGCACATCGTTTACTCACTGAAGCTTATGCTGACTGTGCTATAGACGTTAGAATGTGTCAGGTGTGGTATGCCCGTTTCAAAAGTGGTGATTTTGATGTTGAAGACAGGGAACGTTAAGGCGGCCCGAAAAAGTTCGAAGATGAAGAATTGAAGGCATTACTCGAAAAAGATTCATGTCAAACGAAACAAGAACTTGCAGAATCTTTAGGAGTACATCAATCAACCATTTCTAAACGATTAAAAGCATTGGGAATGATTCAAAAGCAAAGAAATTGGGTGCCGTACGAATTGAAGCCGAGAGACGTCGAACGACGATTTTTCACATGTGAACTGCTGATGGAACGACAGAAAAGAAAGGGTTTTCTGCATCGTATTGTGACTGGCGATGAAAAGTAGATACGTTACGATAACCCAAAGCGTAAAAAATCATGGGAATCGCCCGGACATGCATCAACATCAACGGCAAAGCCGAACATCCATGGATCCAAGCTCATGCTGTGTATTTGGTGGGATATGAAAGGTGTCGTGTATTATGAGCTGTTGAAGACGAATGAAACGATCACTGGCGCCCGCTACCGATTACAATTGATGCGTTTGAGCCGAGCATTAAAGGATAAGAATAGACACGACGAAGTTATTCTTCAGCACGACAATGCTCGGCCGCATGTTGCAAGGCAAGTAAATACATACTTGGAAACGCTGAAATGGGAAGTGCTACCCCACCCGCCGTATTTTCCAGACATTGCTCCTTCTGATTACCACTTGTTCCGATCGATGACACATGGCCTGGCTGAACAGCACTTCCGTTCTTTCGAATAACTGGATAGCCTCAAAAGATTAGGAGTTCTTTCGACGCGGAATCCGTATGCTACCAGAAAGATGGGAAAAGGTTATGGCTAACGATGGACAATACTTTTAAGAATTTATAATCACTTTTGCACAATAAATGTAAAAATTACGAAAAAATACGAGTTTATACATTCATACTCCCAATGTAGAAGTGAGTAGAAAGACAGGAAAGATATGTGAGGATGTGAGATAATGGGAAGAAGAAAAGTCTAGGGTCTCTCAACCTCAAACTTCTTTGTTTCACTGAGGAACCTTAGAAGTTCAGGAAGAGTATGGACATTGTTCACACTCAAGACATCACTATCCAACAGCTTTAATCTGATTTTCGCGAACGCCGTACAGCTACAAAAATAATGCTCCGTAGTATCGTCGTCCTTAAAGCACGATTGGCAGGTTGGATCGGTGATGGCGCCCATGTTAAAATTTACGGACCACATGTATTGTGCCCTGTGATGGCACCCACCAGTAATCTCAGGTCCTTTCTTCTCAGTTTCAGAAGAAATTCCGCTGATTTCCTCTTGGGTTGTCTAACGAAGCACTTTGCGGTTCTGCAGGAGTCAAGCTCGGACCATCTTTCTCTCCATCGTTGATCCAACGCGTGATCTCCCTAGAACTTACAACAAGAAAGGTTCCGAACCCTATGGTGTAGTTGCAGAACCTAGTAGGCGCTGCATACTAGATGTAATAGTAATGTCAAAAATTAATTGATGAAATTTTAGTTTATTTATTTAATTTCGAATTTGATGTTTATAAAGATTTCATGAATATATTATAAAAAAAATCTCTTTCTTCTTAGTCACTGTTACTACAGCTGTGACTATGAAAACCAGCGAGACTATTTTATCTTTCCCTCTGGAATTTGGTGTTTATAAAGATTTAATAAATAGTGCCTACTACTTTCTAATCACTATTATTAGCTGTGATTGATGGATGTGAAAAAATTAGTGATGATACTTTGGCTTTCAATTTGTGATGCAAAAAACCTCATCTCTTTTGTCACTGTTACTAGAATTGTGATTATGGGAAATCAATGAAATAATTTTACCTTTCAATCTCGATTCTGATGTTTATAAAAATGTAATAAATAATATTAAGAACATCTACTACTTTCTAATCACTGTTACTAGCTGAGATTGACCGATGTGAAAAAATCAGTGATTACACTTTAGCTTTCAATTTGTGAAGCCAAAACCTGTTCCATTTTTGTGACTGTTACTTGAGCTGTGAGTATGAAAGTCAGCGAGATTATTTACCTTTCAATCTGAAATTTGGTGTTTATAAAGATTTAGTAATGAGTTATAAAAAAAAATACCTTCTGCTTAGTCATTGTTACTAGAAATAATTTTAAGTTCTAACCATGATTTTGATGTTTATAAAGATGTAATAAATATTAATGAGAAAACATGCTACTTTCTATTTCTAGTCACT
The DNA here is from genome assembly GCA_963691655.1 of Toxonevra muliebris. NCBI lineage: Eukaryota > Metazoa > Arthropoda > Insecta > Diptera > Pallopteridae > Toxonevra > Toxonevra muliebris. Next base: position 101,744,378 of record OY829326.1, read on the forward strand.
GTTACTAGATAGCTGTGATTGATGAATATAAAAAAATCAGTGATGGCACTTTAGCTTTCAATTTGGATTTTGACGATTATTAAGATGAAATAATTAAGTACTGTTGAGAAAACTTGCTATTTTCAAGTAACTGTTATTTGCTGTCGAATTATAAAAATTTTTGATTTTGAAAAAAAAGTGCTGTTTTATAGTCACTGTTACTAGTTGTGACTGAGAGCTGTAAAGAAATGAGTGATGCAATTTTAGCTATACATCTAGATGATGCTTAAAAAGATCTAATAAATACCATAGAGAAAACTTGCTACTTTCTAGTCACTGTTACTAACTGTGAGGGTGAATTGAAAAAAAAAATTAGTGACTTTATTTTAGCTTCTTATCCCGATTTTGATGGTTATAAAAATCGAATGAATAGTGTGGCAAAAGTCGCTACTTTCTGCTCGCTGTTACTTGCTGCGATTGTGAATAGTGAAAAATTAGTGATGGTATTTTAGTTTTCAATCTCAATTTGAATTAATCTCAGGAGAATGGTGAAAAAATTAGTGGTTGAATTTTAGCTTCCAATGTACAATTTGATGCTTATATAAAAATCTAATAATTAAGTTTTGAGAAACCCTATTACTTTCTAGTCACTGTTATAAGCAGTGATTATAAATTGTGAAAAAATTTAGTTATTAAAATTTTTGATGTTCAAAAAAATTTAATAAACAGCGACAATCTTTTTATAGTATAACTTTTTAGTCACTGCTACTAGAGCTGTGATTGTGAAAAAACTCATAACAAATTTCTCAATAACGATTTTGATGTTAATAAAAATTAAATTTTTTATATTTTTGAAAATTTCTTTCTCATTTACTAAAATCCTTTTTTATTTCTTTTCTCATTTCAGCGTTTTATATCATTTATATTACGAACATAATAATTTATCTACTGCTATAAAAAACAGGTAACTTAACATATTTTCTTTAACAGTTTTCCCCTTGTTTTTCGCTCATGCAATTTATTGCATTCAATGTATTTTTTTTTTTTTTTCATTTTTACACTTAAACTTTATATATTTTATATTACATAAAAAAACAAGTACATTACTTTGAGATACTTGTGAGTGAGAGCAGAAGTAGCAGTGGTAGCTGCATATATTGCTCGCCTTTTAACTCCAAAAACAACAAGAGAAATGCAATAAATGTACATATACACACACACACACACGCAATTGCTACTATTTTTCAGCATACTTTTTCAGTATTTCTTAGTGCAACATGGTAACTGCTGTAACTGCAAATAAGAAAAAAAAACGTAGAAAAAAGAAAGCATGCAGTCAATAAAATCATGGATTTTATGAAAAGTGAAAAAAATAAAATAAAAACAAAATTAATACAGTTTTTATTTAAGAAATAAAAATTCACTTAGCATTTTATGCTTGAATAAGTAAAGGTGAGAGTTAGTGAGGCGAGCTAATGTGTTACCATTACAATTTAAATAAATGTTGTAAAAAAAAAATTAATTTAAAAATGGCATAATTTAATAATAAATCAAATTTTATTACATAGTTTTATTGCGGGAAATAGTTTTTTAAATTATACCCCACGTTAGGTGCTAAACATTTTTTGATTTTTAATTTCTCGCCCTATCGTAAAACTGTCGGCCATACCGAAACTTTTGGATAAAATAGTATACTAGCGGTTATTCACTGAAGTGAAAAATTATATTTCGACACACCAGCATGGCTTTTTTGCCGGAAGAACTACTAGTACAAATTTAGCTATTTTTATTAATTTTTGCATAGAAGCCATTGAAAAATGCTCTCAAGTCGATGTGCTTTACACCTATTTTGCTAATGCTTTTGATGGTAAAATTTTAGTATTTAAACTTGGAAATTTAGGCATGCATTCGAATCTTTTGAGATGGCTATCCTCATATCTTTTAAACAGAAAACTAGTGGTTAAGGTGAATGGTTCGCTTTCCAAACCAATTGAAGCCAGTTCCGGAGTCCCTCAAGAAAGCCATTTGGGTCTTTTACTGTATTTGTTAATGATTTTTTATATAAGGAGTGAGATTGAAAAAAAATCTTAACACACGTTTTACCTAATAATTTTTTTTGGGTATAAAATTTAAAAATTTCTTTGATCTAGTTATCTTTGAAAAATATGTCAGTTGTTATTTTTAATAACAAACATGTTGATTTATCCTGAGTTTGATCAAAATGAGTGAAGAAAATGAAGTACGTCTTAAAATTACAAAAAATTTTCAAAAAAATCCAAATTGGTCCTACAAAAAATTGGCCAAAGAATTGAAGGTCTGCCGTCAAACTTTTTCCAATGTTATTAAACAGTTTCAGGAGAATTTGACCATCGATAGGAAACCTGGTTCGCGAAGAAAACAAGGACCACATGATATTGGGAAAGCCAAGAAATTGGAAAGCATATTGAAAAGATCTCCAAGCACATCTGGTAGAAAAGCAGCCCGGTTAGCCCAGTGCTCTGACTATTTGGTGCGAAAAGTTAAAGCCAATGCAGGTTTGAAAACATAGAAAGTCCAAAAAGTTCCAGACAGGAATGCTGCAAAAATTTTAGACGCCAAAAGTAGGGCTCGGAAATTAAAATCGAATTTCATACAAAAATATTCATGTTGTATAATGGACGACGAAACGTATATACTGGCAGATTTTACGCAGCTTCCGGGTCAAAATTTTTATGTTGCTGATGCTCGAGGAAATGTCGAAGAACAATTTAGAATCCAAAAGCAGACAAAATTTCCTAAAAAATTCCTGGTATGGCAAGCTATGTGCAGTTGCGGCAAAAGAAGAAAGTCATTTGTTACAGTGGGCTCTATAAATACCGAAATATACATCAAAGAATGTTTGAAAAAAAGACTTCTCCCTTTCATAAGAGAGCACAATGTGTCCACATATTTTTGGCCCGATTTGGCATCACGTCACTACGGCAAGAAAGCTCTGGAGTGGTACCAAAGTAATAACATAGTTTTTGTTCCAAGAGAGGCCAATCCTCCAAATTGTCCGGAGCTAAGGCCAGTGGAGAGATATTGGGCTCTTGTGAAAAGAAACTTAAAGAGTACAAAAAAAGGTGTCCCAAAATATCGAAGATCTTAAAAGGAGATGAGCAAACTGTTCCAAAAAGGTGTCGGAAACAACTATCAAATCTCTCAAAGGCTTACCAAAAAAGGTCCACGAATTCATAAATAGTGGTTAGAACTATAAAAGTTATATTTTTCTGTAATTTGTAAAATATTATCAATTAAAAAAAAAAATCAAAACTCTAAGATCAACCGTTTAAAAATTATTGAATTTAAAAATATATATGTTAAGATTTTTTCGATCTCACTCCTTAGATTTAAATATTTGTGTTATGTAAATGTTTGTGCTATGCCTACGGTCTTAAGTTATTCATGGCAATAGATGATGTTCTAAATTGTAGTAAGTTCCAGGAAGACATTGACTCACTTATTTCCTGGTGTAGAGTAAATGAAATGAATTTAATGCCTAAATACTCTGATTTTAGTTAAATATTTCTTCGATGTAAACTGATTTTTTGCAAAGTTGACTCAGTTAAGGATTTGAGTATTTACTTTGACTTCAAGTTATCTTTCAATGCTCTTTTTTTTTCTTTTTTTTTTTTTTCCGAACGAATCCCAACGGACCCACTTACCCGCCCATCCGCACGAGGGGCACATCCGCATGACGTACGGATTTGGTGACCGATTCAGATGCATTCCGGAATGCCCTGATAAAGCGCTGATTGGGGAGAATAAATCTCTATTTGGCCTTCTTCACAGCTACAGATTATTAGTAATCATCAGCTGTTTAACGATTAAGAAAATTTAATACATTTAATTTTATATACTGGAGAGAGTCGGAAATGTCAAAAATGTCGTGCAGAGAATTGAAATTATTACACATACAACGAAAAGGGTTATTTTGGGCATAGTTTGTTCTACAAGCATCAAGTTTAATAGGAATGGGATATCTAGAACAGCGATTTTCGAAATCATTAATTTTGATTTCATTGAGTAAGAATTGAGAATGAATATAACCATTTAATAATTTAGTCACAAACATCACATTTAGCATAACTATTCTGCTCCGAAGAGTTGGCAAGCTTATAAGTTTTAACCGTTGTTCATAAGGCGGGAGGTGCTGTGATGGACTCCAGTGTAACGAACGTAGAGCAAACAAGAGGAACTGTTTTTGCACAGATTCCAACTTATCAGCATAACAGTTGTACTGAGGGCTCCACACAGCAGAACCATACTCCAGAACTAGTCTTACAAGTGCAGTGTAAAGTGATTTCGTGACATATGGAACGTTAAATTCTTTAGACCATCTTTTAACAAAACCAAGGATGCCCTTAGCCTTATTAATAGTTGAGTTGATATGTAAATTAAAAGTTAATTTGGTGTCCATTGTGACACCTAGGTCAACGAACGAAAAAACCTGCTCCAACTCGTGATCATCTAATCCATACCTAGAAAAAATAAGTTGCCTTCTAGAAAAAACCATGAACTTACATTTTTTTAGGTTTAAAGACATTAAATTACAGTGGCACCAATTATTTAATGCCAAAAGATCAGATCGCAGTAAATTTTGACCTTCTATTTCGTTGTAAGACTTAAATAATTTCACATCATCAGCGAACATTAATATTTTAGAGTGCTTGATAACAGATGGAAGATCGTTAATAAACAACAAAAACAAGATGGCTTCCTTGTGGAACACCAGATGGTATTTTGATACTTTTAGATACGGCATTTTTAAAAATTACTATTTGCTCCCTATCTCTCAAGTACGAGTCTATCCATTGTAATAATAAAAGAGGAAAGCCATAAAAATCAAGTTTTTTAATTAGTAAATCGTGGTTCACTTTGTCAAAAGCTTTACTAAAGTCCGTATAAATTGCGTCAGTCTGTTGGCAATTAGAAAATCCACTTGTGACATTGGTCGATAACTCAAGAAGATTAGTAACGGTTGATCTCCCCTTTACAAACCCATGCTGAGATGAAGAAATTAACGATTTTACTGAATGGGTTACTTGCGATGTTATAATTGCTTCGAACAGTTTGGGTATTGCACTTAGTTTAGCAATACCACGGTAATTTTCAACGTTAGATTTCGTACCATTTTTATGTAAGGGAATTATAAATAAACGCTTCCAACTTTTGGGAAAATATCCCTTACGTAATGAAGAATCAAAAATTTTAAACAGAGGCAAATACAGAAACTCAGCACAAGTTTTTGGGATACTATTCGGAATTTCATCTGGACCGTAAGTAAAAGAGATTTTTAAAGTCTTTAAATGTTCTAAAACATCTTCAGGGTGAATAACCGGATTCATAATATTGTTATACATGACAGGATCAAAATTATAGAATATATTATTTCAAAGGCTTACTCAATTAGAAAGTATATTATTTCAAAGGATTACTCAATGCTTGGATTTCTGAAAAAAATTTCCGGCGCGGCACCGTGGTTCAGAAATCAAAAAAGCTGGGCAAAATATGGCGCAATGAAAAAAAAGGATGGAAAAAAAATCCAACAAATTGAAAATAAAAAGAAATTGCTTGAATATTTTGTTCGAATAATTTTATTCCAATTAATCGAAATCTTGATTAATCGAATAATTTCAATTTGGATTAATCAAAATCCAGATTAATCGAATAATTGAGTAATCAAGCATTTTGATTAATCAGTTTTATTGATTAAACGATTAATCGCACAGACCTAGTACTAACCCCATGTTAGGAGCTAAGTAAGTCAAAATTTTATTGGAAAATAAAAAAATTATTTGAATATGAAAGATGAGTTATGGAATTTTTAAGCCATTTTTATGGATTTGTTTATGGTTTAGTACCCTGCAAACAGCACTGCGTTAGGCGCCAAATATTTTACTTTTTTTCATGAGCAAATTTCTTACATATGAATGAAAATGTAAGGAGAGTATTTTAAATCGAAAACAAAATATATATATTTAGAAATAGCTTATATATGAACTGAAAGTAATTTTGATTTTCAATTTTGCATTATCTTCTCAAACCTTTCAAGTTCCCTTAGGAAGAAAATACTTTATAAAAATATATGAATATTTTTTGTTTACTCACTAAAGTTCTTGCTTGCAAACTTATTTTCTCGATATTTTCTTAAAATAATTCACAAGAAAAACAAATAAAACAAAGAAAAGGGTATTCAAAAAGTATACGCTCCCTCGTTGCCCTGTGTGTACTTTTAAAAGTATGCACAATCAATTGTAGAAAAACTGTTCGTTCATATACTACTACATATAAAACTCTCGAGGTTAAGTTTTTCTTTGCGAAGCAGAATAACGTAAACAAAAGTTATAAAAAACTAAAAAGCAAAGGGAACGGAAGGTAAATGAAAAATATATACTACTTGCATTTTTATAACGAAGGAGGTATGCAACACTGTTGCATGCAGCTAAAAGCAACATGACTCTCATGCGATGCGTGTTGCAGATAAATTTCAAAAACTTTTTAGATATACTACTACCATCATCTATTTTGCTTTTAAGCATGTGCATATACGGGAATATGGGTGTATGAGTGTGTGCGTGTCGCTATGCTTGAGTGTATGTGTGTGTGTGTAGAGCGTATGCATCTAGTGCATAAAAAGGATCAGAAGTATTACATTAGTGCAATGAAGTATACTCGAATATATCTTTGGTGAAAGAAAAGTAAGTATTAAAAACAAAAGAAGAATTGCAGGCAACGGAAGGCGATGGAATTTTAGAAAATAAATATGAAGAAAATATAAAAACATTTAAAACATATGCGTGGTTTTTTTTTAGCATAAAAAAATATATAAATTTAATGTATAATTTTGATGGGAAAACAAATCTTTTACGAATCAGTAAAAAAACGTTTTTTAATTCTACTATGCATAAGCAGATGTGTTGAACAATTTTTCAAAATCGCCCACATCTCGCATTGAATTTATCGTAATTTTATTTTTTCCTCATGACATTTTTTTTCAATGACTATGTCGAAATTTCTTGGAAGTTATAGCACACTTTTTCACTTAAAAAACAAGAAAAAACAAAAACAAACAAACAAATAAATGAATAAATAAAAAGTATTCCCCTTTTCTCTTTCTTCTTTACTTTTTTTTTTTTTTACCTCTTGCCACACATTTGTAGTGAAAGTTATATTTGCAGAGGTGATGGCACCCCATAGTCAGTGTATTTTTGGGCGTCGCTCATCATTATTTGTAGATTTTCAAATGGAAATTAAAAATCAAATGAGATTCGCGCACGTCACACACACAAGAAGTGTGCCATATTTTTGTTTGTTTTTTTTTTGTTTTTTTTTGCTTATTGTATACATCTAAAAAGTAGCAGCTAATTTTAAATAGGTATATATGTGTTTACAATATCGCTCCACAGTCAAAAATAATAAAATAAAATGCTGTCGATTTTTCTCACTTGTAGTTTTTTTTTTATTATTCCTAGACAAATAAATGGCTGTTTTGTGTAATAATCATACAGTGTGACAAAATGCTTATGAAATGCGTAGGAGTGTGGTGAAACCGACCTTTTATGTATTGTGAAATTGATTCATATAATTAATATACTAAAAATTAATTCAATTAATACTTTGTTCGAAAACTATAAGTTTCATTTAATTTATCTTTGAAAAACTTTGGAAAAGGGAGAGGTCTCGGAATCACCTCATGTGACATTGACCCCATATTTTCTCTTTCAGAAAAATGATTATAGCAAAAAACCGGTAAGACTTTCATAAATCAAATGGGGAAAGGTTAAGATATTCAATGCACTACCAAACGATGCCAAAAGCATTGAATTATATCTTTATTTAAAAGTTTTATAAGTCAAAATATTGGGAGTATGAATGTATAAACTCGTAATTGTGACTAACTTCATATCTATCATATGCGCTATTTTTTTGTCATTGACTGCTATTCTATCTTTATAAGAATTGATCTGTCAAATAATTTTCATAATTTTACAAAAATGTTTTACTATAGCTGAAAATGTCGAATTTCGTGCCAACAAAACAACATTTGCGGGAAGTTTTAATTTGCTTCTTCCATTTAAAGAAAAACGCAACTGAAGCACATCGTTTACTCACTGAAGCTTATCCTGACTGTGCTATAGACGTTAGAATGTGTCAGGTATGGTATGCCCGTTTCAAAAGTGGTGATTTTGATGTTGAAGACAGGGAACGTTCAGGCGGCCCGAAAAAGTTCGAAGATGAAGAATTGAAGGCATTACTCGAAGAAGATTCATGTCAAACGCAACAAGAACTTGCAGAATCTTTGGAAGTTGATCAATCAACCATTTCTAAACGATTAAGAGCATTGGGAATGATTCAAAAGCAAGGAAATTGGGTGCCGTACGAATTGAAGCCGAGAGACGTCGAACGACGATTTTTCACATGTGAACTGCTGATTGAACGACAGAAAAGAAAGGATTTTCTGCATCGTATTGTGATTGGCGATGAAAAGTGGATACGTTACGATAACCCAAAGCGTAAAAAATCATGGGGACCGCCCGGACATGCATCAACATCAACGGCAAAGTCGAACATCCATGGATCCATGCTGTGTATTTGGTGGGATATGAAAGGTGTCGTGTATTATGAGCTGTTGAAACCGAATGAAACGATCACTGGCGACCGCTACCGACTACAATTGATGCGTTTGAGCCGAGAATTAAAGGAAAAGATGCCAGAATATGAGAATAGACACGACGAAGTTATTCTTCAGCACGACAATGCTCGGCCGCATGTTGCAAGGCAAGTAAAAACATATTTGGAAACGCTGAAATGGGAAGTGCTACTCCACCCGCCGTATTCTCCAGACATTGCTCCTTCTGCTTACCACTTGTTCCGATCGATGACACATGGCCTGGCTGAACAGCACTTCCGTTCTTTCGAAGAACTCAAAAAATGGGTCGATTCGTGGATAGCCTCAAAAGGTGAGGAGTTCTTTCGACGCGGAATCCGTATGCTACTAGAAAGATGGGAAAAGGTTGTGGCTAACGATGGACAATACTTTAAAGAATAAATTTATAATCACTTTTTCACAATAAATGTCCAAATTACGAAAAAAAAATACGAGTTTATACATTCATACTCCTAATAAATCAACATGTTTGTCATTAAAAATATCAACTGACATAAAGATAACATCAAAGATAACTAGATCAAATAAATTTTTAAATTTTGCACCCATAAAAAATTATTAGGTAAAACGTGTGTTAAGATTTTTTTCAATCTCACTCCTTATCTTTATCTATTCTTCTATTCATCCACTCGTTTCTTCATCTGTTTATTCATTCTTCTGTTTCTCCATTAGTCTATTCAATCAATTGTGGGTTCAATCATTTGTCTGTTTGTACTCTCGTTACATACTTTACTTATTAGTTCATCCAATATTCTCTTCATTTGTTCAAATGTTCATCCATTTGTATTTTCATCCATTGGTTTATTCGTTTTTTGTCTGGTTTGCATAATAACTTTTCCAACAATTGGAATATCGAACTAGAATTTGCACTTATTCAGACATCATGTTGATTTCTTCACTTCATCCTAAGTAAGCGTGGTTCTAATTCTGTCTTCATTGAGGTCTACGAACCATGCAATTTCTAAAACAAACACTCATACTCTTTTTGCATAAGTTTTACTTTAATAACTACTACAATTATTGAAAGTAGATATGCTCATATTTTCTGTTTAACAACACGAAAGTTTTTGTCATGCGATTTTAGTATTTCGCCACACTGTACCTTTACATCAGCAAACAAACATACTCTCATCTCATGGGATAGTGAATAAGTATCTATTGAATGAATGAACACAAGAGTAGCGTACCAGCAAATTTCTAAAGTTAACACAAACATTTCCATGAAAAAAAGTCAATAAGCAAAAAACCTCTAAACAAAAAAAAAAAAAAAAAAAAAAATAATATAAATGATAATAAAAACAATTTTGTGCGTATTTTTTAATGATTTATGGCAAAAATAACAGCAAAAAAAAAAAACTTTTTATGCAACAATATTTTCCTTTTTTTTTGGTTTTGCATAGAAAAAGTAAACATTAATTTTTTGTTTGTTAGTGAGAATTTTTTTACAATTTTATAAACACAAATAAAATACTGAAAATCGAATGAGTTTTTATTTAATAAGAAATTTATGCAATAAAAATTAGCAAATAATTTAAAAAAAAAGTAATTTCTTATTTTTTTTTACTGCAAACAGTTGAAAATCAATAATTTCCCTTTTAATAGTTATTTATACTACTTTTCACATTTCGTATTTTCACCCTTAACATTTGGCTAAGCAAATAGCTCCATTCAACTAAATGTAATACAATAATGTTCCAAAAACCATACACAAAAAAAAAAAAAAAAAGATAGTAGAATTTACTTCAAAAATCCAATAAACTTTTTGTATTACTTATCTACTAAAGTCAATAAGGACACATCTCAGGAGATTCGAAAACTCGTAAAAGTCTTGATGTGTATTCGAAACAGAGTTCGATGGGTGGAGGTAAGTAAACAGAAAAGTAGCTTTTATGCCAGAAAATGTTTCACCAATTGTCCAAAAAACATTCAAAGCATATACTATGTAGAAGAACAAAATTTCTCAAGAGTACTATTTATATTTTTGTTGTAGTTTTTTGTTCTAGGAAGTTTATAATGCAAAACAGTAAGCCAAAGCAAAAACGGTTTGCTGTTGATACAAAATTCTACTTTAATCAGATACAAAAAAAAAAGAAGGAACACACGCCTTAAATTTTTTACAATTTAATTCGATTGCTAGTTGATATAAATCGATTCTGGATGTCATGACGCCTTCTTTTGTTTAGTGTCTAAAGAATAGTATCATTTTACTTTCAAATCCAAGCCAACAAATTTAATGAGCCACACATATCCGTATTAACATTTAAAATATAAAAATTTATAGAATTAATTTCAAAGAGCACCGCATACACACCCAAAAAACAAACAATAACAAAAATTTTAGGCAAACATCAATGAAAAACAAAAAAGAAAAAAAATTAAGAAAAACACTTCAATTCACACCCAAACGCATATACTTCACACATTCCTGACTTTGCCCAATTGTGCATAAGCAGAAACACACACATACACTCATATACACTTCCTCTCACACATATGTGTTTATTTGTGTTACTTTGTACATTTTTTGGAAAGTGATTTTTTTCTCTTTTTTATTTAAACTTGTATATGTATGTATGTATATTTAGGGTTTGTTACGGTATTTGATTTTGATTTTTTAGTAATAAAAACATATATCTACCTACTCTCTTTCGTGTGTATATAAATGGTTGGAAGCTTGTGGCTACCATTTTGTGTGTAGGTGTGCTTATTCATGTGTGTGTTCACCACGTTAGAAAAACAATAAAATAATTGATTTGTAAATTTTCGTGGTAAACGAATTAGGATAAGTTTTGAGAAATTTTTGATTGCTTGTGAATTAGGATCATATTAAATGATATGGAAAGTGTTTATTGAGTATCGGTATTTTGTTTTTTTGTTTTGGTATCTTGAATATATTAGCTTAAAGTGGTTTAAAATGAATCAGTTAAATTGGTAAACTGAATGCGCATGAAGTTGTGGCTAATTTTCGATACTTTTAGGAGAGTCCTGTTTTATGAAATTTGTGTACCATAGAAACTGAATTGCAAAGCTAGAACTTTATTAACTATAGTTAATGTCGCTTTTTTTCGTTATTTTACTAATTTAAAAATTTGTCCAAAATATTATTATCAATAATGTCAATATGTGTTTATTAGTTAGGCTGGAAATGTTTATTGATAATAGCCATAGAGCGTAGCCCATAAGCTAATCCTCCATAGAGTTGGACAGGTCAACGCAAAAACTCTTTGAAACAATTTAGTACAATCCAGAATAAAATTCCAAATATAAAAGTCAAACTATCAATTAAAGCTGTACTTTCATTTTGGGATAAAAGAAATAATTTTCAGAGTCTTTAAGTGTTCAACAATAAGTCACAGTTAGAATATAGTAACATAGTATATATACTAAATTTTCTTTTTTTTTATTGAATAAAATAAAAAATTATCAGTCTCAGAACCCTCCAGCCTCAGTTTTTTGCACTCAGTCTGTCAGCCAGTTTCAGCTAGTTTCAGTCAGTCTCAATGAGTGTGAGCCACTTTAAATGAGTTTGGGTCAGTCTCAATGAGTCTTAGTGAATCTCAATGACTATGAGTCTGTATCCATGAGTCTAAGTCAGTATATAAATCTGAATATCAATGAGTCTGAGACAGTCTCAATGAGTATGAGCCAGTTTTAATGAGTTCCACTCAGTTTCAATGAATCTGGGTCAGTCTCAAAGAGTCTGAGTCAGTCTCAATGAAATTGAGTCAGTCTCAATGAAATTTAGTCAGACTCAATGAATATGAGCTAGTTTCAATGAGCTTGAGTTAGTCCCAATGAGTTTGAGTCAGTCTATGAATCTGAGTTTCCAATGAGTCTCAATGAGTCTGAGTCAGTCTGAATGAGTATAAGGCAAATATAATGAGCTTGACTCAGTCAGGGTCAGTCTCAATGAGTCTGAGGCAGCTTCAATGAATCTGAGTCAATCTCAGTGAGTATGAGCCAGTTTCAATGAGCTTGAGTTAGTCCCAATGAGTCTGAGTCAGTCTATGAATCGGAGTATCCATGAGTCAGAGTCAGTCTCAATGAGTATGAGTTAGTTTCAATGAGTCTGAGTCAGTTTCAATGAGATTGAGTCAGTCTCAATAAGTATGAGCCAGTTTCAATGAGTTTGACTTAGTCTTAATGAGTCTGAGTCAGTCTATGAATCTGAGTATCAATAAGTTTGAGTCAACGTCAATGAGTCTGAGCCAGTCTCAATGTGTCTGAATTAGTCTCAATCATCCAGTTTTAGCCTTCTCAATGGGTCTGAGACAGTCTCAATGAGTATGAGCCAGTTTTACTGAGTTCCACTCAGTTTCAATGAGTCTAGGTCAGTCTCAATGAGTCTGAGGGAGCTTCAATGAGTCTGAGTCAGTCTCAATGAGTCTGAGTCAGTCTATAAATCTGAATATCAATGAGTCTGAGTCAGTCTCAATGAGTATGAGCCAGTTTTAATGAGTTTGACTCAGTTTCAATGAATCTGGGTCAGTCTCAAAGAGTCTGAGTCAGTCTCAAAGAGTCTGAGTCAGTCTCAATGAAATTGAGTCAGTCTCAATGAAATTGAGTCAGTCTCAATGAAATTTAGTCAGCCTCAATGAATATCAGGTAGTTTCAATGAGCTTGAGTTAGTCCCAATGAGTTTGAGTCAGTCTATGTATCTGAGTATCCATGAGCCAGAGTCAGTCTCAATGAGTCGGAGTCAGTCTCAATGAGTATGTGCCAGTTTTGATGAGCTTGACTCAGTTTCAATGAATCTGGGTCAGCTTCAATCAGTCTGAGTCAGTCTCAATGAGTATGAGCCAGTTTCAATGAGCTTGAGTTAGTCCCAATGAGTTTGAGTCAGTCTATGAATCTGAGTTTCCAATGAGTCTCAATGAGTCTGAGTCAGTCTCAATGAGTATAAAGCAATTATAATGAGCTTGACTCAGTCAGGGTCAAGGTCTGGGTCAGTCTCAATGAGTCGGAGGCAGCTTCAATGAATCTGAGTCAATCTCAGTGAGTATGAGCCAGTTTCAATGAGCTTGAGTTAGTCCCAATGAGTCCGAGTCAGTCTATGAATCGGAGTATCCATGAGTCAGAGTCAGTCTCAATGAATCTGAATCAGTCTCAATGAGTATGAGCCAATTCTAATGAGCTTCAATCTCAATGAGTCTGAGTCAGTCTCAATGAGTCTGAGTTAGTTTCAATGAGTCTGAGTCAGTTTCAATGAGATTGAGTCAGTCTCAATAAGTATGAGCCAGTTTCAATGAGTTTGAGTTAGTCCCTATGAGTTTGAGTCAGTCTATGAATCTGAGTATCAATAAGTTTGAGTCAACGTCAATGAGTCTGAGCCAGTCTCAATGTGTCTGAATTAGTCTCAATCATCCAGTTTTAGCCTTCTCAATGGGTCTGAGTCAGTCTCAATGATTTTGAGTCAATCTCAATGAGTCTGAATCAGTTTCAGTCGATCTTAATCAGTCCCACTCAGTCTCACTCATCTACTTTAGCCAGACTCAGTCAGTCTTAATCTGACTCGATCAGTTTCAGCCCACCTCAGTCTCAGTCGGTCTTAGTTAGTCTCAGTCAATCTAAGTCAGCCTCAGCAGGTCTCTACCAGTTTCAGCCAGCTTTAGTCAGTCAGTCTCAGTCAGCCTGAAACTGTCTAAGTCAGACTCAATCTGTTTTAGTCAGTCTAAATGAGTCCCAGCCAGCTCCATTTCGCAGTCAACCTTAATCCGTCTCAGTTAGTTTTATTCAGCCTCAGTTAGTTTGAGTCGACCTAATTCGTCTCAATCCGTCTCAGTAAGCCTCAGGCGGCCGATCTCATTCAGTTCTGGATAACCTAATTCAGTCAATTTCAATACGTCTCAGTCAACCTCAATCCATTTCATTCAACCTCAATCCTCTTCTGTCAGACCCCAGCAGTCTCAGCTACAATCAGAATGAGTCAGTCTGAGTCAATTCTGCCCGTTTTGATTAGTCCGTCTTAGTGCATTTATATGAAAATAGAGATATATGTTTCATGTATGCAGTCGTAGCTATGAATTTGTTTAAAACCCTTCCTTTTCAACTTGATCTAGTAAATAATGTAAGTTAATTTTTGAAAATTTATTAACACCAAATGCCCTATATTTTTTCTGTAAATTTTTCAAATATAAATTGCAAGCAAGCACTACAAATAAGATTGTTGTTTTTTTTCTATACCAACCACATACATGAAAGAAAAGAATATTGCCTAGTAAAAAAACTTCTCTTCTGAATTATCAGCCTGAAAGATATGTGTACAAAAGTGTATAACTTTTGCAAATTATAACACCAAATATATAATTCATAACTAGAAAAATATGAACAAAAACACTCCAAGGCTAGCTATAAAAAATATATGAGAAGTGCAGATAAAAACCCAATGTACCAATAAGAAAATAAATAAAACTTTCTTAAGAATTAATGACCAAGTAAAGATTTACGAGTTAGTGTACGAAGAGTTGACTTAATTTTTATGTATATTATATTATAAAGCTTAAGATTGTGCTGCAGTAACAGTGTGACGCAAACTGCAGCAACGCAACACCCACTTAAACAACATACATAAATACACATTCATAAAGATATATGTATGTATGTACATACATAATGGAGATTGTTGTACTATACATAAAATAAACTGAAACGGACGGATGCATTTAAATTGTGGCTAATAAAAAAGTGATACAATATTAGCTATTGCAGACATGTTTCTGCTGTGGTTGCTGTTGATGATGATTATGATGGTGCTGCTGTAACAGCATACAAGCAACAAAAATTCGAGCAACAAAATTCATGCTCGCATATTTACATTAATTTTTTTTTGACATTTTATTTAGCGTTCGCGTGTATTTTTTGTGACTTCTATATATATATATTTTTTTTTACTTATCTGCTGGCAGCTAAAATGTGTGACGTGTGCACGCGATATCGTGACGCTTGTCGTTTGCTCTCTCTCTCTGTTTTTAAATATATTTTTAAATATTTTAAAAAAATATTTATATTTATATTTTTTTATAGTTTAGTTTTTTTCCATAGTTTTTCAAGTATTAATGCATTTATTATGCATGCATGCAGCGCGAGCTCGCACAAAGTGAAGCGGAAATTGTATGCTGAAAATTTTGTATTCATTGACTCGCAGTTCACACACATGTACGTGCATACATAGAAACATATTTTTTTTTGAATACGCGCCAAAAAAGAATTATAAAGCGAAAAGTTTACATAAAACTATAAAAATTTAACACTTAATACGAGTATATGGAAAATGTAGCGGCTTAGCAAGGTGGTGGTCGTCGCTTTCATGCTTGTACTTCCTCTCATACTCTTCTGCCCGTAGAAACATCCGCCATGTTTTTTTTTCTGGCATTTATTCTAAATGTTTGTGAAAATAATGTTTGTTTTTTTTTTTGTTTGTTTTTGATTTTTATGTAAAATGTAAAGAAAATAATAATAGAGATGTTAGGGCAGTGAAGTATGTATAAACACAGGTTTCAACTGTATGGGGGCGTATGAGTGACATGAAATATTTTGTGAATTTTTTTTTTTTCCCAGCAAAAGGTGTGTTTGCTATTTTAGTGCATGAGTGACCTATTTAAATTTTAATATTTATTTATTTTTGGAAAATTGTTTGGTTGTAAATTATTAAGAGAATTTAATTTGTTTAGGTATTTTGAGTTATTTTCAAATAGTAAATAAGTGAAGAAACTTTCGTTTTCACTCGCATTCCTTGGGAATGAAAAGAACGACAGAAATAATAAAAGGCAGCAGAGTCAGTTCAAGGGAATCTAAGGGAATCGGAAACAGTTTGAGGCAATGATAAGCAAGAAAATATTGTCAGCAACAATAATAAGCATTCAGAAGTAATATTTACCAATCAGAAAAATTTAAAAGAAAAACTTCTGGGAAAGGCAGATTTATTAAGCAGAGTCAATACAAGGCAATTTCAGAAAATCAGAGACTTCCTAAGGCAGCTAAAAGTAGTATTCGAAAACAAGAAGTATCAACCAGTAGAATTAAAAGGAAGTCAAAGACAATGAAAATAATTTATTTATCAATGATCTTTGATCAATCTCTTTGTTTTATCAACACAAAATTTGTTTTGTATGCTGATGATTTAAAAATCTTCTTAAGAGTTAATAATGCTTTGGACATTTGTAGCCTACAGTCTGTTCTTAACAATGTAGTTCTATGGTGTGACAAAAATCTTCTATATCTCAATCTAAAAAAGTGCTTTTTTGTAACATTTTCTAAATCTCAGTGTTCTCTTAATTCATCATATCACCTTGCTAATTCGAAGTAATAAGAAAGCTCTTGATTTGGGTGTTTTGGGTGACTCACGGTTCACGTTTTTAGATCATTTAAACAACATTATTCCTAAATCTTGTTCTCTACTGGCTTTTGTGAGACGGAATAGTAAAATGTTTACTGATCCGTATACGCTAAAGCTTCTTTATTCTACTTTCGTTCCAGGTTGGAATATGCCTGTTTTATATGGAATAGAACGGATACAAAAAAAGTTTATTAATTTTGCTTTACGTTCACTTAATTTTTCTCAGCCTTTACCCTCCTACAAAGTGTGTTGCTTACTTATAGATTTAAATTCTCTTGAGTGCAGAAGAACTGTGCAATCCTTGACCTTTATAACTGATATTATCAGTGGTAAAATAAGTTGTTCTGTTTTACTAAAACGCATTGGTTTTAATGTTAAGGAAATTGCGTCATGCTGACTTATTTAATGTTGGATTGGAAAGAACAAACTATGCACTTAATGAGCCGATCACGAGAGCTCTTCTTGAATTTAATAGAATTAGTTTTACAAATATTTCTGTGGATATAACTTTAGCTAGAGAAACTTTTAAATCAATTCTATATTCTATTACGAATTAATTTTATTTATTGAATTGTTAATTAAATCAAGGATTGTTTTATTTATTTATATGCATTCATGAGTTTATTGTTATAATTGTTATACTTGCTATGTTGATTTACATACATGAATACTTCTTTCTTTATTTTAAGTTTTTTTTTTATCTATTGTATTAGCCTGTAAGGATCTGTAATTCCATAGACTGAAATAAACTAAACTAAACTGAAAGGCTTCAAAGAGAGTAAAATGAAGTAATCAGAGTCAGTATAAACAATAAACATTCTAAAGTAATCAGTACCAGTGCCAAAACAATCCATTTTGTGCTGACTGGTTGATTTATCGAACAGCAACTTTAAAAATTCATCAAAAAACAAAAATTTATCATTTAGATCTTTTAAAAATATTATATTTCACCTGGCTTAAAGCCCAAGTGAACTGGCATACTTTTTTGAAAATTAGAAAAATTAATTATTATGCATTTGCAATGATGAATTCACCCTGATAAAATAACAAAATTGATGTAGAAATTATTACTTCACCGGCTTATATATATTTTTCAGAGGCTACCATTGACCAAGGTTAGGTTTGGTTGGAGTTGCAGCCTTCTGCTTGAAAGCACACTTAAGCACATCACTACCATTGACCAAACTTTTGTAAAAAACATATGGAGAAATAAGCAAAATTCAACGCAAATGCATATTTTCCACATTATGTTGTCTTTAACTTATGATAACTACCAAAATACTGTATTAAATACATTTTATCCTTGCTGACGATGTAGCGTAGAAGGATTTTTAATTTTTTTTTTTTGTACACCTGGTCACCTTATTTTCTCGCGGTAAGCAAAAAACTACTACACCCTCTAAAATTCAGAAACAAATTTCTTTTATTTTTTTAAGTACTAAAATTTCTTGTTGAAAACATATGGACATATTGTGAGAATTTTCAAAATTGGATTACGGCATCTAGTACCGAGTCAAAATGAGTTAAGAAAAATTGCAAGAATATAATAAATTCTTCAAACTAAAGATATTTCTTTACCCTCGAGGTAACCCTAAAGCATCCTCTTATACTTTTTCACAAAAACACACAATGCATCAAGAATATTTTGAACTGATTTAGCTACTGCATACTTCGCCCGTTCGACATTGGATTTGCTAAAAAACAAACAACGTCAATTATGTTGCAAAAGAACCACTCAGTTGGAGAAAGGTCAAAGTAGTTTTATCTTCCTATGGCAGGGAAAATTGGTGATAGGTGGAGTCAGTTAAGGGCTTTAGACTGATTAGTCTAACCTCGTTCTTGCTTAAGACGATGGAAAGAGTTATTGAAATTCAACTCAGGTCTATAGTAGAACGCTATTAAATTTCCAAAAGTCAACACACTTATCTCAAGGGTAGATCCACAGAAACAGCTCGACATGAAGTCAGTGCGAATACTGTTGCGAAATCCATTCACCACAAATAATACTCATTATCAGCCTTTCTAGACATTTAGGGGGCTTTTAACAACGTAAGCACAAAGGCTATCCAAGGCTCTCTTACAAGGGTTGGATTAGAAAAGGAACTTAGAAATTGGATAGTAGTTATGCTTAAATCTAGGTTAATTCATTCAGAGTTGGGTAACACCACTCTTGTAAAACATGTTAGTAGAGGAACACCACAGGGAGGAGTGCTCTCACCACTACTATGGCTACTAGTCATACACAATATTCTTAACGTATTAGACAAAACGGGAGTGAAGGTGGTAGCATATGCGGACAATGTGGAGTTGGTAGTATCAGGAATGTTCCCAAGCATAATGGGCGAAATTATGGTAGGGGTATTGGATAAGCTTTGCACATGAGCCACTGGATGTGGACTTGGTGTAAATCCAGGTAAAACGGAACTAATGCTTTTCACCACTAACACCAAAATTCTAACCTTCATCCTTCATCCTGACAATATCAGTTCAGGCCAAATACTTGGGGGTTTTGTTGGACAAAACTAAATTGGAAATCCAATATAGAGTTACGGGTGAGGAAAGCTTGTGTGGACTATTATTCCTGCAATAGATTGTTTGGCAAATGATGGCACTGGCTGTATATAGCCATAGTGCGTCCGATACTAACGTAAGGTGCAATAGCTTGGTGACCAGCCCTAGGTAAGAGCTACATTGTTCGGAAGCTCAGTAGAGGTCGGAGAACAGCATGTGCTGGTATTACAGGAGCCATACGTACTTGCTTATGGATGCTCTGAACATAATGCTGCATCTCCTTCCTATTAACCTTCACATCAAAAATATTGCCTTTAATAGCGTGGTAAGACTTAAGACAACCGGTTCGGTTCGGCCCAAAGTACGTACTTATGGGCAGAGTAATGTTTTAGGTACTTTACCAAACTTCGTGTTTCAAGGAACAGATAACATCATACCACCACTGTCTTTCAAAAAAGATTTTAAGGTAGGATTTCTTACAATGGTAGAATGGAAAGAAAAAAGCTTTTAAACAGAATACGACATTCCCATTTTTACAGATGGTTCAAAAATGGCCTGCGGGGTGGGTGGGGGTGTGCACCAACCGCATGTAGAAATAAACCAATCCTTACGTTTACCTAATGATGCATCGCCTTTTCAGGCTGAAGTTCTGGCTATTACAGAGTCTTGTCGAGTAATGAAGCGTAATTGTAAAAATTGCTTCAATCTACCACCATAAAACCGAAGCTAGTTAAGGAGTGCAAGGAGGTACTAAGCGAGCTAAATCATTTTGCTGACAGCACTCTCATCTGAGTTCCTGGCCATAGCAATACTGAAGGGAATCAGAAATCTGATGAATGAAGCACGCTAAGGGTCTTTCTTGACGAATCTCTAGGAGTACCGGTTCTAGTCCCCGTGGGAGTCGTCAAGGCATTGTCTTCAACTGGCTAATCGAAGGTGGAAGTCACTAACATACTGTATTACCTCGCGTGCGATATGGTCCTCATATGAGGGTAGGTCTCGCGAGTTTTTAACCAGGGATCGCGTACCGACACTGCTAGGTTAACGGCAGCCTACACCGGCCACTGGTGTATAGGTACCCACGCAGAGAAACTTTTAACACCCACTGTGGAAGTTGCAGAAACTTAGAAGAAAAAGAAACAATCTCCCACTTTCTTTATGAATGCTAAAGAAAGATATAGCAGACAGTCCAAAGAATCTGCTAGGATGCCTAAACTCCACGGGGTGGGTTTAGTAAGAGTCCAGCTTTAATTCATGTTCAGTGAGAAAGTGGTTCCAAAATGGCGCTATAGGGCTAATTGTGACTCACAGTGGGTTTATTGTGGGTCAGCCACCTTAACCAACCAACCATGTTGCAAAACAAGGGAACACACCAGGAACTCCAGAATTTTGTCATATAAGTAGAGAGGTATTGGGCTATTGTCTAATGGAACTTGAAGGATAGTCGAGTTGCAGGGATAAAACAAAAAATGTGGCTTTAATTAAGAGAAGGATTTTTTTTTATTAGTTTAATGAAAAATTATTTTTTTTTTTTTAATACAAAAAAAGTTTCCAGCGAAAAAAAATAAATATCTTATATTGAAAAAATGTTTTTTTGAGCAAAAGTAATTCAATTTTATGATTTCTAGTGACTACCTATAAAATATGGCTAGATTATTGGAAGTCTCTTCCATGTTTAAGACAGGCAAAAGCGCTTATCGTTCCGCTTGCCCACAATCGATCCAACCGTAGCCTGCTGGTGAGGTATATGTCTGGGCACTATGTGCTTAGAATTCACCTAAACAAAATAAGTTTGTCCAATGAGACAGAGTTCCGTCTTTATCTAGAAGATGACGAAACGACAGCTCACATTCTGTGCGAATGTCCGGTTTAGCTCTGCTCAGAGGGGAAATTTTCGGTACACCTTTTCCTACGATTAACAAATAAAATCCTCTTCAGCTGACGACGTTTTGGCTGTCATTAGGTCAGCTGTACGTCTTTTGTCATAAGTGGCGGTTGGCACAAAAGATCTTTTAGGTGCCTGCCTGTTTGGGTTTCCCTCGTAAACATATAATAATAATAATCTATGAAATTAAGATTTTATAATTAAAAATTAATAAATATGAACACAAGATATTATTATTTTTCTAAAACCACGGAACCAAGTGTAGTAGCGAAGTGCAGATACGATAGAATCGAAAGTAGCTTCAGTGCAGATATATTGCGATAAAAAATTTGTTTTTACATAAATCGATTTAAGATGTTAATGCTCGTGGATAAAGATTTTTCAAAGTTAACCCTCTAGTTTCCAAATTGATTAATATTGGCGTAAAAATTATCAACTGATTGAAAAACCCCCTAAAAAAAAACTAATGGGCGGGGTTTTATGAAGTGAGAAAGTTCGAATGCCTAAAATGATTTGTTCTTGAATGAGCTTTGTATATAAAAACTAAAAGCTTGAGACATTCCCTAAACGATATGATAAAATGTAGCAACAGAAAACTGTAATGGTAGCAATTCCATCCCTTTTGATGAAACCCGTCTAGGGGCGAACTTGGGAACTAGAGGGTTAAAACAGAATTAATTCATTTAAAATCTATCAAAAAATTCCATTACTAAAATGATCTATTTTTCAAAAGTATTGCACTAAAGGATTGCAATTAGGGCTGTGCGATTAATCGTTTATAATTCTGATTAATCAAAATGCTTGATTATTCAATTATTCCATTAATTAAGATTTTGATTAATCAGGATTTTGATTAATTCAAATTGAAATTATTCGGTTAATCTAGATTCTGATTAATTGGAATAAAATTATTCTAACAGAATATTCAAACAATTTCTTTTTATTTCTTTTTGTGGGATTTTTTTTTTCAATACATTTTTATTTGCGTCATATTTTGCTCAGCTTTTTTGATTTCTGAACCGCCACGCCGGAGATTTTTTTTGCTTACGATCACAGCATACTTTGTAAATAATTCAATATGTATTATAGAAGTTATTCACTATTTGGGTATCGAATCAAAGGTAACTAGGTCTCCAGTCATTTGATGTTACCGCTGAGCGTGGTTGGGCAAAGTGCCACCGTTGTAGAAAATGGTTGCGTATAAAGCACAAAGTGAAGTATTGAAAAAATCCAACAAATTGGAAATAAAAAAAAAATTGTTAGAATATTTTGTTCGAATGATTTTATTACAATTAATCAAAATCGTGATTAATCGAATAATTTCAATTTGGATTAATCAAAATCTTGATTAATCGAATAATTGATTAATCAATCATTTTGATTATTCAGAATTTTTGATTAAACGATTAATCGCACAGCCTTAATTGCAATATTTTACAAAATCTAAAGAGTATAAATTCTTCAATTCAATTCTTTAAAAAAGAATGCAATATTTTCATAATATTAATAGAATTTGCATTTTTTTTCTAATAGCATGTAATACACATCCAATATTTACCAATCACTTAAAACATCTGCACATTTTTCAAGTTACATAAAACTTTCGTTTTCATTCACACTTACATAGTTTACTCGTACTTCCAAAGCATAAATTTGCTTCACTATGTGTGTGTGTGATGTATGCTGTGTGGTAAAAAACCTCACGCCTCTCACACTAAATTTATTTAACATGCTAATTTCAACTAATCGCTACACTATATATAAAAAAAAGCATTCAACTTCAATAGCAAAGTATCATATATCACACTATAAACTAACTAGTATGGATTTTTTCCAAGCCAGACATTTGTATATGTAAATAGTAATTCATGCATGTGACATTAATCAATTGCCGCCATGAACTTTCTACTACACCACACACACACACACACACACACACACACTCATACACACATTATGGTGTCCTTGACAACCACAAAATGGCAAATATAGTGGAAAATTTTTCCAAATATTTTAAGTAAATAAATTAGTAATAAATAAACAAGAGGGGTAACTTCTGGAAATCATATATTTTTCTGGTTTTCTGGTATAGTTACAAATATGTTTGTATATCTAACTAGGTTTTTAGGTTATTGCTATTGGCAATTATTGAATTTTTATTGGAGTATGAGAAAGTTTATATTTAGTTTTTAGAGAGTTTCTAGAGTATTAAACTTTGGTTAACTAACTCGTGGCATATGTTAATTTAGGCATATGCGCCTAAAAAGTTACCTTATTAAATCATATGTCAATCAATCATCGGCGTACAAGAAAACTTTGTTTACCTGCAAAGAGAAAAAAAAGCGTAAAACGAAAAATTTTATTAAAAATGTTTTTTTTTTTTTTTTTTTTTTGTGAATAAAAATGTTATTTAAAAAGAAAAAACAAATGGTATAATACTTTTATATCATGTTGAAAAATGTAATTTCTTTTGAGTAAATGAAAATGTATTGCAATAAATTTGTATGTTACTCATACGCTATGTTGAACATTATTAAACTCATGAGTGTAAAAGCATTTAAAGTTTTATTAACTGTTTGTGTTTTTCTTTTCTGCTTGATATTTAAATAAACGCGTTCTTTATTTAATAATGATTTCCTCACACTTTCATGCACTCATATATGTGTACAGACACACAAACCCGTATCTACATAAGTATGTAATTTTTTCTCTTCTGCTTTTCCGATTTTGCATCAAACGAAAACCAAAAGAAGAAATGAATAATTGAAAATAAATTTGCAGTTCCACACAACCGCACAGCAGAGCAGAGTATAACAGACTCAGCAGCAGACACTACCACTACCAGGCTGCTAACCTATAAATGCAAATTGCTTTAACATCATAAAAATGCATTATTATTATTTTTTTTTTTTATTAACAATTTTTCGATATATTATTATGGTATCGTATTCATAACCATTGCATGCAAACAGCAGCAAAAGATAGAGAAGCGAAAGGGGTTGGTTGAGGATTTTTTTCTCGTTTGTATTTATATAGGATATGAAATTTTTATTCATATATTTATCCGGTATTTTTCTTTTGCTTCGCTCAACCATAAAGTAAGCAAGCAGCATCCGTTGTTGCCTACCGCTTTTTGAGAAATATTCATGATTACAATACATCAAAATGTTGAATACTGAATGTTGAATTTTGTGTAGTATTTATTTTTTCGTTGGTACTTGCGCCATTTGTGCATCAAATGTTTTTATATTTATTATTTTGTTAAATTTTATGTTTGGTAAAACATTGAAGCAATTGTGCAATTTTTCATAAAAATTTTATTACCACTACAGCTACAGGGGAGTAATTAAAAGCAAAGTTTATTTAAAATGCAAACACACACACATACATACAAATACACATAAGTTTTACTTGTATGCACAAGCGTTTAGTGCTTAAGGGTTTGTGGTGTTCAACGGTGCGTATGAGTATTTAAATTTGATTTTAGTTAATTTACAAATAATTTCGGTTTTAATCTTCATTTGCGCCTGGTGGTGGCGGCAGTTAAATGACATTTTAAAAATAATGTTTATAATGAATTTAGGGATGTATGCAAAATGTAATTATTTTGTAATTTATATTTTCAAATGCATGCTTAATAATTAATGTATAAAATATTTATGTAAATCTTTTTTCGTATTAAAATAATCTGCACAATGTAAAATTTTCAAAATAATTTAGACTTTTTTTTATAAAATTTTAATACTATAAAATTCACCTCAAATTTTAGATCATAATTTTTCAACTAGAATTAGAGCCGATTATAATAGTGGATCAATAGTGGCAGTAAGTTGAGCAAATTTTTTGATATTTTATGTTCTTTGAAGAAGTTTTTTAATTCAGGAACAACTACGATAGTAATGGTTGAAATATTTTTAGACGGGGTTTTTATTCTCATATTCGACTCCTCCTCTAGGATCCTATAATAAGAGTTATTTAGAAAATTGCAAATAAGTCAGAGGTTATGAAAGACAGTTAAAAGCAAACAGTAGATTGTCAGAAGCAGTCGAAACCAATAAGTGCCACTCAGAAAAATTAAAAGGAAATTACCTTCACGAAAGCTCTCTTCGCAATCCTTCATTGGTTGGCAACCTCACTTCTGGTTAAGCAACAAGCTAAGTGCTCTGCTGCCAGACTCAGTGCCCTAACTCGCTGGACCATGCCAAGATTTTAATCCACGATACGTCCGTACAAACTAACGTAGATTACATTTGCTCTGCCCCTTATTTAAACCACACGTTCTTCATCCATATCCCCAGTAGAGAGGAATGGGTTAATGACTAGGTGGTCACTGACAATTCAATTAACATCTATCAAAATTGGAGGAAAGAGTCGGCTGTGGCATCTTCTCTAGTAAGTTAGATCTCAGACTCTCTTTCCGACTTCCTGACCATTGCTGCGTCTTTCAGGCGGAAGTAATGGCTATCTATCAAGCGTCCAAGTGGCTTATTCGCAACGATTCATTCAATAGATACGAATATCTGCATCTACACGGACAGCCAAGCAGCAATGAAGTTCCTTGCCGGTGTTTTCACGACATCAAAGCTTGTTCTCGACTGCCGATCTTCACTCAACATTTTGTCGAGTCACTCGCAGGTCCACCTATATTGGGTACCTGGACATATGGATATTTCAGGTAACTGCAATGTCGACGAGTTAGCAAAACAGGGCTCGCAACTTACAGATATATCACCTACCTGCACCATTGGTGTCCCTCTTACGTCTATTAAATTAGCCATTAAGCAAAACTACCTTGAGGAAGCAAAAAGATCCTGGGTAGCGGAGCATACCTGTGGTATTACCAGGATAACATGGACCACTATGGACAATAAACGTACTAGACAGCTACTCAACCTAAGCAGAAGCTCCATCAGCATAACGACTTCGGTGCTCACGGGACACTGCATAATGGGGAGACATGCTGCAAGACTAGGACTCCCATTCAATGACTTCTGTGGGGGCTGTGGCTTTGAGGAGGAAGAAGAAACAGTCTTCCATTTCATGTGCGAATGCCTATCCCTGGCCAGGAGGAGACTAAAACTCCTGGGTTCACCTTTCTTCACTAGTAGTTAAGGACATAGCTAGATTCATTAAGAAATGTCAAAGAACAAAAGAGGCACTAATCAGAGTTAGTTTAATATAATCTGAGAAAATTAGAGACAGTTTGAAGCAGTTAAAGTAAAAAAAAATGTAGCGAAAGTAAAAGCATAAAGAAGCACTAAATAACAAAAGGGTTAAAAGGAAGTTAAAGACAATAATAAGGTAACCAGAGGAAATAATAGACAGTCTCAGGTAGTTAAAAGCTGTTAGTTAAATGTAATAATCGCAGGTTTAAAGTAATCTGCGGAAATTAAAAGCAGTCTGTGACAGTTACAGTCAAGAAAAAGTTGATAAGTAGAAGCAACAACAGCTTATTAGAATCAATAAATGTCAGGCATGAAATTTTAAAAGTAAGTCAGAGGCAGTCAAAAGGAAAATACGACAATACGTGCAATAATAAGCAGTTTGAAACAGGCAAACACAAAAATTGAGACACAAAAGCATCAAAAGGCAAAGAGTTGTTGTGCATTAAATTTATCAATTTACCTAACGTTCTAATTTTGTTTTTACTAAAACAATGTTTTTGATGAAGATCAGGAACTGTTTCATTCAATATGTTGGCAAAAATTGGGTTTGTATATTCTTCAAGGTACGGACGATGCTAATTTCAATATTTTGGTTGATGTTATGGTAGATTTTCCAAAATGTTTACTGATATTTGTGTCTGTTATTCTGATTTTTTATATAAGAATTGATCTGTCAAATAATTTTCATCATTTTACAAAAGTATTTTACTATAGCTGAAAATGTCGAATTTCATGCCAACAAAACAATATTTGCGGGAAGTTTTAATTTGCTTCTTCCATTTAAAGAAAAGCGCAACTGAAGCACATCGTTTACTCACTGATGCTTATCCTGACTGTGCTATAGACGTTAGAATGTGTCAGGTGTGGTATGCCCGTTTCAAAAGTGGTGATTTTGATGTTGAAGACAGGGAACGTTCAGGCGGCCCGAAAAAGTTCGAAGATGAAGAATTGAAGGCATTACTCGAAGAAGATTCATGTCAAACGCAACAAGAACTTGCAGAATCTTTAGGAGTTGATCAATCAACCATTTCTAAACGATTAAAAGCATTGGGAATGATTCAAAAGCAAGGAAATTGGGTGCCGTACGAATTGAAGCCGAGAGACGTCGAACGACGATTTTTCACATGTGAACTGCTGATTGAACGACAGAAAAGAAAGGTTTTTCTGCATCGTATTGTGACTGGCGATGAAAAGTGGATACGTTACGATAACCCAAAGCGTAAAAAATCATGAGGACCGCCCGGACATGCATCAACATCAACGGCAAAGCCGAACATCCATGGATCCAAGCTCATGCTGTGCATTTGGTGGGATATGAAAGGTGTCGTGTATTATGAGCTGTTGAAACCGAATGAAACGATCACTGGCGACTGCTACCGACTACAATTGATGCGTTTGAGCCGAGCATTAAAGGATAAGAGGCTAGAATATGCGAATAGACACGACGAAGTTGTTCTTCAGCACGACAATGCTCGGCCGCATGTTGCACGGCAAGTAAAAACATACTTGGAAACGCTGAAATGGGAAGTGCTACCCCAACCGCCGTATTCTCCAGACATTACTCCTTCTGATTACCACCTGTTCCGATCGATGACACATGGCCTGGCTGAACAGCACTTCCGTTCTTTCGGAGAACTCACAAAATGGGTCGATTCGTGGATAGCCTCAAAAGATGAGGAGTTCTTTCGACGCGGAATCCGTATGCTACCAGAAAGATGGGAAAAGGTTGTGGCTAATGATGGACAATACTTTAAAGAATAAATTTATAATCACTTTTTCACAATAAATGTCCAAATTACGAAAAAAATACGAGTTTATACATTCATACTCCCAATAGTATTACTAAAATTTGATTGCTGTAAACAATTTGTTACAAAAAATACTGGTTAGAAAATCTAAATTCTTCATATTTTATAAATATTTTAAAGGACATGATTTCCATGTTATTATTTCATATACTCTTATGTGTTTATGTGTCTCTAAAATTTTGCATGCATGCATTTTAATATATGTATTTATAGTTGTATCATATATAGATACTTTGATTTACTGACATAATAATAATCAGTCATAAATCACATTTATGACATAAAATATGAAATTCGTTTGACAAATGCATTCAAATTTGCGCAAAACAAATTTTGATTTACTAAGTAAGGGTAAATGGGGACTGTAATGCTAAGCATAAAATAGAACTAATTGAAGTGATAGAAAGAGAGAAAGAGAGAGAGAAAGAGAGAGAAAGAGAGAGAGAGAGAAAGAGAGAGAGAGAGAGAGAAAGAGAGAATTTCCTAAATGAAAATGCTGGCAAATTTGAATGAATTTAACATAGTGCAAACCAGGCATAAATAAGGTCAAATGAAATTAAATATTTTCCTTATTATTCCATATTTTTGACTGCACCACGATAATTTAATTCAAACTGAATTTTATTTTTGAAAGTTTCACATTTCTTAACTCACTCAACAATGCACAACGAACGAACAACCACGAGTTGCTTCAAAACAACTTCACCACAGACTGATTTTCCAACGCTATACGAGCTTTGCTTGCTTTGTCAGCTGCTCATCAACATGCGGGCTTATTAAAAAACAAAAAACTTTCTGTGCATTTAATCCAACAAAATAGAATAAACAGCAGGAACAAAATTCCAATATAAAAAGTTTGTGTACTAAAGCTACACTACTCTCCCCCACTTTTCACATGTTATGCACATCAAATTTTATGAGTTGTGCAATTTTACTACCATCTGCAAACACTATTTTCTGTTCTGTTGCTACTGCTGCTGCTTTTACTTCTTCTCGTTTTTAATATTTTATTTTTTATACATATATATAAGTTTCACTTTTCCTCCCAGTTACACATACACACACACATACACACATGTTGCTGTTGCTTTGGTGTTAGTTCCTGTGCCATTGCTTTTAGAGATTTTTGTCATAAAATTTAACTTTTCGCTCAGTTCTCTAGTTATATTCGTATACTCGCTACTTGCACCCATCATACCAACTTTAAGATCAAGCCAAGTAAAAGTTATACGCTGCCACTAAAAATTTATGCATATTACCAACGAAACCAACCAAACTCTAGAGAAATTTTTATGTTGTATTAA
Source organism: Toxonevra muliebris (assembly GCA_963691655.1). Taxonomy (NCBI): domain Eukaryota; kingdom Metazoa; phylum Arthropoda; class Insecta; order Diptera; family Pallopteridae; genus Toxonevra; species Toxonevra muliebris. The sequence goes on from OY829326.1 coordinate 101,774,054, forward strand.
ACTTTTTTTGGTTCATGTTTTTGTTACTGGTTTTTCAGTCTTCCTCTTTTTTTCAGTTTTGCTTGGGATTATATTATTTTTGTTTACAGTTGAAAGAGTAAATACTTATATGTATATGTGAATATGTGTATATATTTTTATGTTACATAACCAGTTTGTTGGTTATTGGGTGAAAGCTTTAAATAGTTTTAAAAAAGTGTGGAATGGAAGTTAAGCAGAAGACTTAAACACGTACAAATATTATATAGTACAACCGGAAACATTTAAATGTTATACACATGTATTAAAATGAAAACTGATGTATGCTAAAATACATAAAACTATAAATTTAAGTGCATGTTGATAAGTTTTTACACAAATATTTGGTGTATGAATACAATCAAAAGTTTTTCCTCTTGCTTTCTTGCTTTGGTCTTCAGTGCGTATGATTTACATATTTTCTTTTAGTTACTGATACATTTCTCTAATCTAACTAATTATGTTTTGCAAATAAAACTTAATCCAAAATGACTTTAGTTAGGCATTAAGAAGGAATTATGGCATAACTGAAATTAAATCAGGCTTAAAAATAAATGAATTAATTGCGTTAAGCTTAAAAAAAAATAAACTTTAACAAGAGGCAGGGACTAGTGCCCAGCCGTTGGGGGAACTGCTATTTGATTTTCATTTAGTTGAGTCGAAAATTTCATTAAGATAATTTAGTTAACACAAGTATTTGGATTTTGTTAAGCATTTATCTTTTAAGTTTTTAGCCCTTTTTTGAAAAAAAAAATAACTGGTTTGCTTATTTATAGGCATTTACTTTCACAGGAGCTGTTTATATACAGTAAATGCTGATACTAAATAATGATGGTACCAACTTAATTTTATGTACGTGATGCTGACCTTTTCTTATTTTCCCGAATAAAATTTATTTAATATGGAATCCAGCATGTTGAACTAAAAGCTTTGAAATGCAATTATTCAATGATCTTTTGTTAGTTTTTTCCACATTAAGGGGTTATATGGCCAAAGGTTTCGTTAGTAACGTTATATTCGTACGCATATTTTTCCTCATATATCTGCGAATAATGACAAAAGTCATGATTTCTCAATTGCATATAAAAATATTGCCAAAGTATGATATTTCATGGGCGAACAGTTTTTGTGTATCTCTTGTAATTGCGGAGCTATAGGCATTTTTGGCCGTTAGTAGCGTTACAATTTTTTAGAAGTGAGTTTCGGGGTTACTCTACATTCACGCATAAATTAGCGAATCTAGCAATCAATTACCGCATGGTTGAAAGATCATTACTTGATAACGGCTCAACCGATTTGGATTTCGTAGTTGCCAGGATAAAGTTCTTACGGAAAAACTGAAATTATTTTTTTCCATAGGATTTTTGTATGAACTTCTACCATACAAATGGATTGTTGAAACGACGTAACTGAGGAACCATAGGAAAACAATGAAAATGTGTGTGCGAAAGCGAGATGTTAGTGGTAGTGGTTGGTCAGAGCTTGGTCATTTGTGAACAAGGGGGCGTGGCATTTCCCATGCCCACTTGAATGCATTTTTCGGTAAATCTCTATAATCATTTACATAAAAGTACTAAGATTTGATACAAGGCTGCCAGTTGACAAAATCATCCTGTAAGACAAACGTGGGAGGGATTGCAAAAGAGGGCGGGCACTTTCTATACAACTTAAATTGGTTATCTCAGGAACTATTTATAGAACTAAGATTTGGAATGAAAATGTGATTTGTCAATAGTATTTTGAGTAGACTTAAGTCAGTGGGTATAGACTTTTCTATGCAACCCTGATTTTAATACGGTGTATTTTTTAAATTATTTGTAATAAATTTTTGATACTTGGCACGAGAACTTTTATTGCCAGTGGGATGCTCCAAGAACTTCCATACAAATGAAGTGTTTGAAAAGGTTTATCTGAGATATCAAAGCTAGGAAGACAATGGAAGTTTGTGTCGTGGTATATTATAAGTATTTATAGGGCAGAATGTGGGTGGTTTTGGAAAAGGTGAAGTGAAACCTCCCACAAAAACGAATTGCTTAAAACATATGTCGAAAACCATAGGAAAGAAAAAAATGAAAGTTTGTTTGTGTAGGCTATACATTGGAAGTTAGTAGTTATTAGGAACCTATAGCAAGAAAGGCGATGAAGGTTTATAAGTTAAGATCGGAAGTAGATTTCAGCAACTGAGTAGAGATTCAGAACTGTTGAATAAGTCGAAATGGGACATCCCATGTAAATGAAATGAAATTTGATTTAAAAAGGCTTTTTGTTGTTGTAATTTTTGTATTACCCAAACTTTGCCAAGGCCGTACAATAAAGCTGGGCCCTGGGAAGTGAAAATATTACTTTTAAAGTATATAAGCAAAAGATAAGAGTAGATAAAAATACAAAAATTTAAGAAAAAGTATTAACGCGTTATTGTCTATAGCTTTAGAAGTATCATTTTTCAAACTTTAATAAAGGACAAACAAGGATACGCATAGGTAAAACTATGCTATGTCTGTTGTAGAAGTCCTAAATAATCATAAATTTAACACAAAAGTTTTTTGTTGAGCTCAATTGAACACAAGTTTTTTTTTTACTGAAAATCGTTAGTAACGTTACACATGTTTGATGGCTGAGTATGCCATGATAGAAGCTGCATTTAATTAATTTTTATATTTATTCAAAAAGTACACTAAATGTACTCCAAAAAAAGTTAGCTTATCCAATTGGTTAACATGTTGGACTATGGTTAAAAAAAAACTTTTTGCCCAAACTTTTTATTGCCATCAAACACGCACACGAAATTATTTTCGCTCGAACTTTTGATGCAATTTGGTTATTTAAACAATTTTATATCGAACCAAATTCAAAAAAAATGTGAAATAAATCATGAGTTCTTACCTCTAGAGTCGAACCATTGTTTTTACAATTTTTTCATATTGAAAGCAACAAGTGAGAATGTAGCGAAATATCCAACCAATAATGAGTTTTAAAAATCCCGCGTTTATATTCCCCGATGCTATGGCATATACTTATGAATCATGATTAAATTAGTGAGCCTATTAATTGAATTTAATTTAATTTTTATTAAATAATTTAAAGAGTGAACTGCCAAATTTTGAAGAAATTTTTTTCCAAATTAAAAATATCAGAAATGGTTGGTTTTAATCTGGAACTTATTCTCAGTATACATAACCTGACCTGAAAAAATATTTAAAATTACTTATACATTTTTTTTTTTCAAGTCTGATTAGAACAAGTTGATTAGATCAGAACTTAGCTTTAAATATTCATTTGAAATTAACTGTTGAAATATAGAGCTATACAAGTAAATTTAGATTTCTTTCTGCTTAATTTTTCAATGGTACAACTAAAATCTATTTTGTTATTCTTAAATCATATCACAGCTTGAAGAGCAAATAAGTAGTTGTCCTCTATTTTTTTATAACTTCTCATACTTTCTCATACCTTCACAAGAATATTAATTTTTGAAAAATATCACTTTACCTTTGTAAATAAAAATCCCTAATAACTTAAGTACTTCATTATTTTTGTTTTTTGTTTGCTTAAATTTAATTGAAAATAATACCTATGTACTCAAATTAATTAGTAAATTGCAATTATAATTTAATTAAATTCAATTGAAATTTACAAATGCAAATTCCCTTTTCTAGTTTGTGGTAAATTTAATTAATTAAAAAGGTTTTATTTTAGAAAAACAATATTGACTACAATAAATATGCATTTGCAAGTTTACAAAAAAAGCATGACAATAATAAGTAGAAATGAAAAATAAAAAATAAACAGATGGACAAAGGCAAAGCACGCTAGACAAATTCGAAAAAAAAACAATACTTGCTTTAGCACCCATACCTTGGTTACTTAAAATACAGCAAAGGAAATTAGTGTGTAAGTGAAAATGTTACTCAATAGTTTTATATTTATTTATTAATTCGTTCTACGGATTACAATAACGACATTATTGCTCATATGCCAGTTTGAACAACATGAATCTTATGAGCGTTTGCAGCTAGTAAGACTTCGATATAAATTTAGCATGTTCAATGATATCACCGAAAATTTCACAAATTATAAATAACTTACTAACAATTTGTTCATGATTTTCAATTAAGAATAATTGCTGATTAGCAACTCAGAATTGTGAGTAATTGACATAATTTATTTATATGCATTATTGTTATTATTGATAGCAGAGAAAACCCAGTAGCCAAGCACTATTGCGAGCTTTTGTGTTAAACCTTAATAACAACAAATTATCTTCTGTTATCCTAATGAAGGCTGAAATATTTTTTGCTGACTGTCGATGAATACTTCCTTGCTGTACTTGTTAGGTAGCTTAATTTTCAGCGATTTTGCAGTTTCTTGATACCCAAAAAAAAGTGTATAACTTTGTTATGAGTAGACAAGTATTGAGTGAGATCGAAAAAATCTTAACATATTTAAAATTCAATAATTTTTAAACGGTTGAACTTAGAGTTTTGATTTTTTTGTTTTAGTTAATTGATATTATTTTACAAATTACAGAAAAATATAACTTTTATAGTTCTAACCACTATTTATGAACTCGTAGACCTTTTTTTGGTAAGCCTTCCATTAGAGATTTGATAATTGTTTCAGACACCTTTTTGGAACAGTTTGCCCATCTCCTTTTAAAATCTTCGATATTTTGGGACACCTTTTTTCTGCTCTTTAAGTTTCTTTGCACAAGAGCCTAATATCTCTCCAGTGGTCTTAGCTTCGGACAATTTGGAGGATTGGCCTCTCTTGGTACAAAAACTATGTTATTACTTTGGTACCACTCCAGAGCTTTCTTGCCGTAGTGACATGAAACCAAATTGAGCCAAAAATATGTGGACACATTGTGCTCTCTTCTGAAAGGAAGAAGTCTTTTTTTTCAAACATTCTTTGATGTATATTTCGGTATTTATAGAGCCCACTGTAACAAATGACTTGCTTCTTTTACCGCAACTGCATATAGCTTGCCATACCAGGAATTTTTTAGGAAATATTGTCTGCTTTTGGATTCTAAATTGTTCTTGGACATTTCCTCGAGCATCAGCAACATGAAAAATTTTGACCCGGAAGATGAAGCTGCGTAAAATCTGCCAGTACATACGTTTCGTCGTCGAATATTTTTGTATGAAATTCGATTTTAATTTCCGAGCCCTACTTTTGACGTCTAAAGTTAAAAATAGTCAGAGCACTGGGCTAACCGGGCAGCTTTTTTACCAGATGTGTTGGGAGATCTTTCAATATGCTTTCTATTTTCTTGGCTTTCTCAATATCATGTGGTCCTTGTTTTCTTCCCTCCCGAACCAGGTTTCCTATCGATGGTCAAATTCTCCTGAAACTGTTTAATAACATTGGAAACAGTTTGACGGCAGACCTTCAATTCTTTGGTCAATTTTTTGTAGGACCAATTTGGATTTTTTTTGAAAATTTTTAATAATTTTAAGACGTACTTCTTTTTCTTCACTCATTTTGATCATACTCAGAATAAATCAACATGTTTGTTATTAAAAATAACAACTGACATATTTTTCAAAGATAACTAGATCAATAGTACTAGTACACGTAAATAACACATGAAAAGAAATTTCAGTTATATACAATCAAGCCTAGACTCTCTCACTAAAGCGCATGCGATAAAACTGCGAGAAGTCGACTCTCTGCTTGATTCTATGAAGCTAAATAACAACTGCACAGCTTCGTTTCTTACTGATTTCGTTAGAGTGCAACAAAAACGCGATTTGTTGAAGCTTTTGCACTCTTCCTCTTTCTATTTTCTAAAGCTTTTTTTCTGCTGATACCGTTAACACTTATCGGCACAAACACGACGTAGTACACGTATAAATCACATGAGAAGAAAAAAGCTTTATGCAATCAAGCTCTCTCACTAAAGCACATTGAGAAAAAACTGCAAGAAGTCGACTCTCTGCATGATTGTAAGCAGCCGATCCCGATATGACTTCGTTTGCTAAACACTACCAACAGCGTAACTTCGTTTCTTATTAGGTTCGCATGAGTACAACAACAACACGGCTTTCGTTGCAAAATTTTCGATTTACCCTCTCTAAAGAAGTTTCACTTTCAGTTCTAGGAAAAAATGTGTTTCTCCAAAGTTCGCACTTTTCTCAAAGCAGACTCATTGGGTCGAAATGTCGAACTGTCTTATTGACAGTTTGCAAAAAAAAAAAAAAAAAAAAAACAAATACGAAGTTTCCAGAAATTCAATTAAAAAGCATTTAGATTTATTGGATATTTAGCTAAACAAAAAACAATTAGTTCCAAAATCGAAAGAAAAGTAATTGTGTAATTTTTCCAAAATTTATTTTGCATCTAATACTTCGTAGATTTGTGTGATGGATGACGAGTCATACTTTACTATTGAAGGGAAGGACTTCTAGCTGATATATTAAGGCTTGCGCACGATGAAACACATACGTTTTTACTCAAAGTGTTTTCCTGGCTCAAATTTTTTCAAATTTTTTTTTCATATCAAAGTAGCTTTGTTAAACATGTCTAAGCTTTCATGTCAAATTTTGAGATCATTTGATAGTTTTTGGCTTTAAAATGAGCAGCGAAATAGAAGAAAATTATTAGACTGCGCAATGAAAATCCAAATGTGAGTTTCAAAGCAATTGCTCGAAAAGCACGGGTTTTATAGGGAAGACCTAATCTACGTGCGTGGCTGCCAATGAGGCAGTGCCCGGTTAGAATAGAAACTACCCTACTTATGTGGACACGGTCCAGATCAATGAGCGCTTTAGTGCAACTACGGTCAGGCAGTGGTCAAAACTGTCTGGCTATAGCGCAAGTTGATTACATTCTCCACTTGCTCTTTGCGATGTGGGAGTAATGGTCTTTAATTAGAAGTTTATACGTGGCAAGTGGTATACTTGCATTATCAGTGATAAGTGAATTGCTGAGTGTTGCACCAAGTCTGGCGAGGTCATCAGCCTTACAGTTTCCTTCAATGTCGCTATGCTCAGGCACTCGTATAAGGAGCAGATTGTATGCCATGGCTGTCTCGTTAAGAGACAATCTGGATTGTAGGAGAACTTTAGAGCTATTAGCTGGACACTAGAGAGATTTTATTGACGCCTGACTATCAGTAAAATTGAAGATATCACTACAGGGTATCGCATTACACCTTATCAAATTAGCGGCTTCAGCAGCTCTGCCTGAAAGACGCTGCAATGATCAGGAAAACGAAATTGCGCCGAAATGTTTAGGCGCTCAGAGTGAACTCCACCCCCAATCCTACCATCAAACTTTGAACCATCAGTATAAAGGTCGATGATATCAGGGCGTATCACATTACTCCGCTCCACTCTTGGCGAGATGGAAGCTGATGCCGTTACCAAATGATAGTGGGGAGAGGGTGAGATCGACAGAGAGTGGAGCTAGCGATAAGTGCAAAGGCAAGGAGCGCCGTTACAGTGTATGTAAATGTTCTTCTTTAGTACTGTTCTGTTTCCTTACTCTTCTCCCTTAAGAGACTATTAAAGCAATCTCTCACTAGTTTTGAGAAGAAGTTCTTCTATATGGGCGACTGAAGAACTACTTGGCTTACTCACAATTTGAGCTTTATGTACTGATTAATAAGTCTTGAGAATTTGGAATAAATTTCAAGAAATGTGACGCATAAATTAAAATGTCTCTCCCTGTCTCATTTTCTACAAAGATTTATATGTCACGCAAAACTGCTACAAGTATTTTAAAGGTAGTATTTTCTACACAAGTTTATATATGTATCTAGTACATATATCTACCACACAGTTAATAATATCACTCATACTCGTTTGTGTATACCTCCACTTTGCTTTGTATGTCATGTAGGTAATAAGACATTACGTGCAGGCAGGTCAAAGTAAGTAATTGCGTTGTTTATATTTATATATGAGAAACATGTGAAGTGCAATTTTCTTGTCTCAAAAATCACTCCAACTTCAATTTCACCCTTTCTTATTTTCATTATAAAAAGAAAATGGCATACATAACGTAAGTGTAGGTAATTCGGATCGATTTTTGCAAGGGAAACTTTGAGCGCTTAAAATAAGGATTAGGGGTTTATGAAAAAAAAATGTTTTAATACAAAATCAAAGCATATTTCTTCCTCTTTTAAAGTTGTTAACTACCAAAAAAAAAAAAAAAAACAAAACATAAGTTTTTTTTTTAATAATTATTTAGGTAACATCACTTCAAAAAAATGGATTGCATGTAATTCGGATCAGCAAAATTTATAGCAAATTATCTATAATTTGAGGTTTATTTAGATGCAAAAGATAAATTTGGTGTTTAAGGAAAATACATATATAAAATAAAATGTATGTATGTATGCATAAATACATACACACACGTACATACAAATTGTTGCCTAAATCTATGTATTTTCCTTATGTAATCATATACCGTTTGTCCGATCTTAGTGAAATTTGGTGTAGAGATACATTTGTGTGTATGTCAAGTTGTGGGCTATAAAATTCGACCGTATCTGAAAGTGGTCGTGGCATTTTCGCAAAACTTCAATATCTTCGAATGTTATACCGAGCTAATTTAATAAAATTTGATATGAAGACTTACTTGTTCCACACCGAACTAATTCTCAATTATGGGCCTACTCATGAGCATATCAAAATTAGGTGAAGAGGCTGCTGCTGGGCGATAGATGCGAATATAATTAAAACAAAGGTATGGGACTGTGGAATCTTACGTAGGAGCCATAGCAGATCTAAGGGGCGTAGGAAAAGGGAAAGGATTAGGTGTTAAATATCCCTGACCTCCCTCCCAACTTCCTCTTAACCTCCCCCAACTCCACCCTAACCACCCCCCCCCCCCCAAACTCCCCCCCCCCCCCCTCCTTACTGATAAGAATTTTCTATATGTGATCGTTGGCCACAAATAAAAAAAAATTAAAAGGGATGAACAAATGTTAACTCTCTTAAGGTAAATCTCTGGATGCGCTAGCCGATGGCTACGCCCGTATGCTGACGAACAATGAAATATATAAAAAATCATATCTTCGAATCATTTTAAGAAATTTCTGAATTAAATTTATAAGTATATTGACATAGTCAAAGATTAAAATGTAGTCTGGAATAGAAAAAATACTAATCATTTAACATAAGCCAGTTTTTAAAAATATATTTCATATTGAATTTGACTAAAAATTACTTGTTAGTTTCAAAATTGGTGTAACTCTAAGAAACGCTATTAATTTCAATTAATATTTCAATTTAAAAAAATATTTTTTGGTTTTAAAATGGAAAATTTTTGACTAAAACTCAAAATATTTTTGAAGTTTATCTAAACTTTGAACTCAAGTTCCACAAGAACTCTCTAAACAAAGGGTAGATCTGAATCACCTCCAAACATAACCTATTATATCTAAATCACAACTAAAAAAACTTTCATTAATTAAAACTATATACTTTTTCTAAAGTTTTGTAATCATGCAAACACCTCACTTGCTGGTAATTCGGATCACCCATCCGAATTATATGCATGTAGAAAAACGCATGCTGGTAATTCGGATCGATTCTAAAAGTCAATTTTTTTCTTAGTATGTTTTCTAAAATTGTGCTTATTTTTACCAAACTATAGCAGAATGTTTAGTGAAAAAAACCCTATATAAATTATATAAATATACTTACCAGCACAAAAGTTGTTATTGTTATAAAATTTGTGGGCTTCTTATATTATTTGCTAAGGCTTTGTGTGAAAATTCGCTCTCTCTTTGTTTCTTCGCTCACAACTGATTAATTTGAAATAATTGAAATAAGTGTTGCATACCATTAGAAAGGGGAAATAATTCTCAGACGTAATTTTAAAAAATACCAAAGAAAAGTTATTGGCAAACCAAAATCGATCCGAATTATATATCCGAATTACCCGCATTTACGTTATATATGAATTATATATATGTACGTGTATACAATAAATCTGCAGGATGTCAGAAAAAACAAACAACAACAAAAAACGCAGCACTCTTGCTGCTAAGAAGTAAGTAGCAAACTATAGAAAAGAAAAGAAAATTTCTTATAACATTTTCTCACTTACTTTCGTTCGCGTTCCCCTGATTTCAGATATTTCAAAAAGAAATGAGAAACATATATTATTTTCTGTTATAATGATATAAAAACACAGCATGTGTATGTGTATTGTATATGTATTGTATGTATACACACGTGTGTATAAAAATAACAAAACACAAAACAACTTCCGCTACTTATACAAGTAGCAGCAGCTGCAATAGCAATAACAACAATAACAACAAAGAAAACAACCATCATCATAGCATAACAACAATAGAAAGGATTGCTTGCTTGCATTGCATGTGTATGTGTTTGTGTTTATAATTATATAGCTCTGTATCTTCCTTGTGTGCATGTATGTGTTGCTATATTCACTGAGTTGATGTTGTAAAACAAAGCAAAGCCACTTAAAAACACATTTAACCTTCTTTCGCTCATACACACACGCACACATCGAAGCTCTATTGTAAGCTTGACACTCCCTCTTTTGACGTATATATATATATATGTGGGCGTATTGTATATGTGTATGTTGAATATGTTAAATACCTGCATCTCTTTTTTGTATTTTTTTTTTTTTTTTGTTGTTTATTTTCCTTCTATAGTCGAAGGTGCAAAACATTGAAAACGTACCATTATACAATAAAACCATTAAACACTCATACACACAAATACACATACATGTTAACAGACACATCTGTGTTGTTCACATTCTCATCGCCATACACCACATGTGTGTGTTTGTATATGAGTGTATGTGTAATTTATTGGCGCGTTAAATTCAAATAGATGCACGCGTTACAATTTAAAAATCTAGCGCTCACTGCCGCGCCGCATTTTTTGCTTGTTGGCGATTGTTGTTGTTGTTATTCTTGTTTTTGCTGCCATTGTTACTAGCGTTGTTGTTTCCTCTTGTTACCTACATTTATGCATCAAAATATTGACGCGCTTCATTCTCATGCATACGAATGACTTTGTCTATCTATTGTCCGTATGAAATTTATTGTACTTATGTATGTAAGTACACAAGTACAAGTGTGTATAACTTTTGTTATGCAGTTTCTAAAGGTGTTGGACTGTCAACAAACCGATCGCCTCATTTTTACCTTGCACTTGTGTGTGCTGCATTGTTGTTTGTGTGAAAAATGGCAGTTGTTGATTGTTAGCTTTTTCTTTTTTTTTGTTTGTTTTTATTCTCGGTTTAGTTTATAGTTTTTCATTGCTGGTTCATTCTATATTGTTGTTGTTGTTGTTATTTCTGTTTTGCATTTAAGAAAAGTTTATGAGAAGCATTTTAAGTTGTTTTATACTATTTGCTTGTGCATTTAAATTTCATTCATTATTTAATAAATTTTTAATTAAAAAAGTGCTCGAAAGTTGTGTAGCTGCTACTTGATTTCTTGATTTTAAACAGAATGGAAATATATACGTTTGTGTTAAAATTTAGTTTACATTTATTTTAATTGGTTTACCAAAATTGAAATAATAATATCTAATTGCTTATTTTAAGTATCTTTTGTATATTTTTCTGAGAATATCACTCATACGTCTCGTAGTACTGCAAATTCTTTGAAAGCTTGTTATATTTGGTGTATACAAATAACACTGTGTGACAAATAAAAACAAAAATTGCATGCACTTTTATGGAGACCTAGCACAAATTGTAGGTCTAGTAATGCTAAGAAAAATGGTATGGAGGAAATTTCCCCTACACCCCCAAAATCTCGTTTTATGGTCAAAAAACCGTTTTTGGGTAGGTTCATGTAAACAATCGCTCATAACTTTGCTTCCGATTGTTTTTTTATTTTAGGAACATTTTATTATTTATAATCATTCAGTGCAGTGCACAGTGCAGAGTGCTCTTTGATTCATATAGCATATACCAGGCCAATTGGTAAGGCCAATTATCCGAAGAAGCACAAGAAACTAAAAAAAAAATTTTAAAAACTATAGAAAACATTTTTCTCGCAAAAAAAAGCAGAGAAAAATCAAATTAAGGAGTTGCTGAAATAGAAATTGCAGCGTCTAATAAAATTGGCTTGGAGTTTTTAAAATCATAACAAAGAATGTTGATTTCGATTATAATAGTCATGAGGATTATAAAAATGATTATGTAGATGTTGATAAAGATGATCATTTTGATTAATATAATGAATAAAATGATTAATGAGCACAAAAACAAAGTTTTACTGATTATGTAAAAGTACAAGTTTTTACTTAAAATAATAATAATAGAAAAAAATTCGTCTAAAACATTTTCAGGTACAGTTACAGTTTGTTCTTACTTATTTAAAATAAATCATAATATTATTAATAAAAGACTCCTGTGAATCGATCTACAGTTTCGACAGAATCGATCCACTTTGCGCCGGTGTGACAATTTTTTTTTTATCACTTGCTGGTTTTGCCATTGCCTACCAAGTGTACTTGTACTTTATCTTATAATTCTCAAACACTTCATGTTGATAGTGAATATAAGAAGGTTATGAAAATTAACCAACAGACCAAGACGGGAATCGAACCCGAACCTATCAAATGAAAGTCAAGTGCACTACCCATTATCGAGGTCGTTGATTTATATAAGTTGATTTTAAATTAACGTGAAATCGATTAAAATTTATATAATTTAATTAAAATGATTTAAAATTAATCAATATTGATTTAAAGTCAATCACAATTAATTTAAATGGATCAATGTTGATTTAAAATTGATTCAAATTGATTTTGATCAATTGATTAAAATTTATTAAAATAGAATTTAAATGGTTCGAAATCAATTTAAACTGATTCAAAATTAATTTAAATATATTAAATTTGTTTAAAATTGATTTATGTTGAATAAAATTAATTCAAAATTGACTTAATGTTGATTTAAATATTATTAAAATTAATTTTAAGATGATTAAAATAGATTTGAATTGATTTTAGATGTATTGCAACTGATTGATACAAAACTGTATAGTTTGCGAATCTCCAGCTTTTGGCGTATAGTCTGACTAATATTAATATTAGTATTAACGTTCGCAATTTGCCAAATTTCGTTCGCTGCAACCGTCAAAATCAAACCAATGAAAATTCTGTGAGATGAGTTGGTAAATTTGAAAACATTTTTGATAAAAAGCAATTATTCTCAAGAAAATCATATAGAGTTAATTCAGAATATGACGGAAACAACGAAGAAAAGGTTATTATTTTATTATGTGACTATGGGCATAACCTTTGCAGAATGATCCCGTGCTCACGAATTAACTAAAGAGACGAGTTAAAAATGACGGTAACCACTGCCAGTATGACAAATAAAACTTTTTTAGAGGCAAGTGTGAATAAATCGTCGGTTTTGTAATATTTGTTAAGGAAAACATAAAAAGTACCCTACAAGAATTCAAAAGTAAATAAAATTCCGTAACTTTTAAGTCATCCAAATTAGTGAAGTGGTAAAACTTGGAAAATTGTATTTTATTTTTCAATTTCTGAATTTAAATTTTTCTCTGATATTAACGAAATAAGATGATACCAAATTTCTCCTGTTGGGAAATGTGGTATCATTAATGGAAGAAAACTATGATGATCAAAAGGATGAGAGCTTTAGAAGTCCAGTGAAGCGACAGTAGGGGAATGAGGGATCAATTCTATGACTTTTTAAATTACCTAGAAAAATATTAGACAGGGAAAGTGGCACAAAGTAAAGATATCTGTATTCATTCCACGTTGGTTAGACTACAAACAGATACTAAAGAAGATAGGTGCTAAAGGCGGCCCGTACACTGTTGACGTTTTATTGAGTCTGCAAAAGGCTGCGGCCCCTAGTAAGACAAATTTCAGTCACAGCTCAAGCACCAGTAGCAATTGCATCCAATAAATCCGCAGAAGCTGACCAATGTAAAGAAACTACATTTATATAGTTGATATTTTTCGGCTGTCATGATTTTTTTTTTGGCAGCAGTGAATTTTACACGAATGGAAAATTCACAATGATACTAAATTTTTCAGCGATTCGGCAAGACAAGTCGAAAGCTGGAGATTCGCGAACCATGATAGACCTATTAAAATTGATTAAATTGGTGAAAACTGGTCAGATAACACCCAAAACATGGGATCAAAATGAATCTTTAGAATTAACAACTACTTTATATATTTACCTCAATTTTCGGGTGCAAAATCAATTTGGAAACATGACTTATGTGGCATTAGATCGGGAAGGAAATCAAACCTGCAAGCTTGACGCAGGTTTGTGGTTATCCATTAAGATCTGAAGTGAATTTAACAGCAGTGAAGTCTGGTTATGCAATTTTTTCAATGTTATTTGTACTTTTTTACAACTACTAATATTTTTTGAGAAATATAAAATTTGAAGAGCGGCAGTGAATTTTAGAATAGGTTTGTGACAAAAAAGATCTGCCAGGTCGTTCCAGATAGTTCTGGATATCAAAGTAGAAAATTGATTTCGATGATTTCTGAAAGTAATATTAGGTTCAGGTGTCTGATTTGATATAAAATTTAGCATGCTTAGGATGGTTAGTTATAAAAATTTATGATCCGAAAATATGTTTAGAAAGATACTTAGTTTCAAAAGTTACTAAATCAGTATTTGTGATTGATATCACAAAGTGAACAGTAAATATTACTGGGAGTATGAATGTATAAACTCGTATTTTTTTTCGTAATTTGGACATTTATTGTGAAAAAGTGATTAGAAATTTATTTTTTAAAGTATTGTCCATCGTTAGCCACAACCTTTTCCCATCTTTCTGCTAGCATACAGATTCCGTGTCGAAAGAACTCCTCATCTTTTGAGGCTATCCACGATCGACCCATTTTTTTAGTTCTTCGAAAGAACGGAAGTGCTGTTCAGCCAGGCCATGTGTCATCGATCGGAACAAGTGGTAATTAGAAGGAGCAATGTCTGGAGAATACGGCGGGTGGGGTAGCACTTCCCATTTCAGCGTTTCCAAGTATGTTTTTACTTGCCTTGCAACATGCGGCCGAGTATTGTCGTGCTGAAGAATAACTTCGTCGTGTCTATTCTCATATTCTGGCCTCTTATCCTTTAATGCTCGGCGCAAACGCATCAATTGTAGTCGGTAGCGGTCGCCAGTGATCGTTTCATTCGGTTTCAACAGCTCATAATACACGACACCTTTCATATCCCACCAAATACACAGCATGAGCTGGGGTCCATGGATGTTCGGCTTTGCCGTTGATCTTGATGCATGTCCGGGCCGTCCCTATGAATTTTTGCTCTTTGGGTTATCGTAACGTATCCACTTTTCATCATCAGTCACAATACGATGCAGAAAACTCTTTCTTTTCTGTCGTTCAATCAGCAGTTCACATGTGAAAAATCGTCGTTCGACGTCTCTCGGCTTCATTTCGTACTGCACCCAATTTCCTTGCTTTTGAATCATTCCCAATGCTTTTAATCGTTTGGAAATGGTTGATTGATCAACTCCTAAAGATTCTGCAAGTTCTTGTTGCGTTTGACATGAATCTTCTTCGAGTAATGCCTTCAATTCTTCATCTTCGAACTTTTTCGGGCCGCCTGAATGTTCCCTGTCTTCAACATCAAAATCACCACTTTTGAAACGGGCATACCACACCTGACACATTCTAACGTCTATAGCACAGTCAGGATAAGCTTCAGTGAGTAAACGATGGGCTTCAGTTGCGTTTTTCTTTAAATGGAAGAAGCAAATTAAAACTTCCCGCAAATGTTGTTTTGTTGGCACGAAATTCGACATTTTCAGCTATAGTAAAACACTTTTGTGAAATTATGAAAATTATTTGACAGATCAATTCTTATAGTATTTTTGGCGCTCTTCGAGATAGAATAGCTGTCAATGTCAAAAAAATGGCGCGTATGATAGATATGAAGTTAGTCACAATTACGAGTTTATACATTCATACTCCAATATTAAAAATGCAATTTCAGATCATTTTAACTTTCATGACACACATATTAATGCAAATGTTCGGTTAAATTCTTTTCAAAAATGTCAATAACAGATTAATAAAATGATATAAAATGCAAACTGCAATATAAATATTTGTCAAGATAAAAATCAAGGACACATTGACAATATTTGAATATCATTGAAAATGTTATATGTAAATAAAATAAATGTAAAATATTTGTTTAAAATAATTTTTCCATGTTTTTGAAAGCACAATAAATTCAATGCAAATGCAATTGAACGATCGATAAATTCAATAGAGGTACACGCAAACATAATAAAATTTAATTTATTATATTTCTATTTATTAATGATTTTCAAATACAAAATTTCTCATGCATTTACCGCAAAGTTTATGCATAGGTTTTTGAAAATGTTAAATTGGCTTACCACTTTCATATACAGACACACACACACACACCCATGCAGCCAGGCTCTATATTGTGTATGAAAATATACAGTGAATAAATGTGGGTGTACCACAGAAAACGAATGTATGTATGTGTGTGTGTGTGCGTGTGTTTATGACGTACTACGCACTATGAAATATTGAAGTTAAAAGCAAATTGGAATGCAAAAAGTGTTTTGCAATACAACAGCAGCAAGTGCAAAAACAAAAAAAAAAAAAAAAAAACAAAATAATGCCGTGTTGCGTTACGTGATGTGGTGTAGTTGTAAACAATGCATGTGCTATGAGCTCATTCTCCCACACCCACACACACATACACACGGATATACTCTAACACGCATGCATACACACGCACATATGCTGCCAATATAGCGTTGGTTTTCTAGATTTTTGTTGCTTCCGTTGCGTTTTTGCTGTTGTTACTGCTGCCTGATGCCAATTTTTTCTGCTGTCATTTCAAGCAAATTAAAGCCGAAAGCTGCCATTTTCCGGTTGTTTTTTGTTGTTGTAGCATACTTCTTCTTCTTTTTTTCATCCACCAATTCCAATACCAAATTCATTTCGCTATATATTTTCCTTCTTTTTTTTTGAATTCTTTCTATTCAATTTCGTTTGCTTTTCAATTTATATCAAAGTTGTTCCCACTGAATGGTTGCCCCATTTTTTGCTTTGTGTGTACCATTTTGTTTTTTTTTCGGTTTAGAATTCAAACAATGCGTGCTGCGATTTTTGCTGACTGCTGTTTTCGGTTTCAACGTTTTCCTTTCTCTTTTTCTTTTTTTTCTACGTCTCTCTTTCTGCATTTCATCTCGCATTGAAGTATGCTCACAAACTCGTTCATTGTCCTGTTGTCATATATAGTCGCTATTGTTGAAAAGCATTCGAGTTTTATTTTTTATTTATTTTTTTTTTTATCGAAAGAGGGCGCTGCTTTTTTTTTTAGTTTTTGAGCGCTGGTTATATTCTATGGAATTGTTATGGATTTCATTCGATATGTTTGCTTTTGTCATTGTCATCATCAATACGCGACGTCGTAAGGGTCGATGTAGAAAAAAGAGCAACGGAAATTGTGGTAGAGAGTCGCGTCAGCTCCAGAGAGCTACCACCACCACCAACCAGCAGGAAAGTCTTGTTTTGCATTTTCCCCTGCTTTCTGGTATTTGGTTTTTTTTTCTTTTGACAAATATTTATGTCGAGCATTAGTAGATATGGTATTTGAAGCGTTTTGCGGTTTAGCGAATATACATATGCAGGCCACCAGGCAGCAGCAAATAATGGAGAAATTGATGAAATTTTTTATGTGAGCATAATAGTTTTGTAGGTTCTTTTTAATATTTATTTGGTGAATGAGGCTTTATGGAATTTTTTCATTTAATTTTGTGGTATTTAAAAGAATTTTTTTTAATAAAATTTCGTATTACTGGGTAGGTAGGTAGGTAGAGTGGCTACTCCCGCACAGAGGGAGCTCAATTTTTGATACCACAACCTCATTTGTTAATGGGTGTTTGGCCAGTTCGTGAGATTAAGAAACTGGTAAAGTTTTCCAATTTCGAGTTTGGAGATCTTGGTTATGTCATACTGGAAGTATAAGCAATATTCTCTAATGAATTTATTGAAAACTAGCGTTGTCAGGACCTGGCAAAGTAGGGGTAATGCAAAAATTACAACAACTAAAACTTTTGCAAGAGATATATCTATATGAGCCTGCCAGTCTCCGATCAAAATCGAATCATTGCACTAATCATTCATATCATTTACATGAGTAGTTCCACTTCCACTTGTTTAATGGTGTCAACATTTTTCTCAGTTATTGCTATCAACATCCCATCTTAACATACAAACCTTCACCATCTTTCTTACTATGCTTGCCATATTATGGTACCCCATATCGCTGCCTTAATTTGCTAAAGCCCTAACACGTATTTTTCAAATTTTACAGGAGAAGCAAAAAACATTTTTGTATTTGGAGTACTGTTTCGAGAATTTGTAATTTAAACTAAAAGAAAAGATTGCAAGTTTTCAGTGTAGGTTTCTAAAATGTTCGGTACAGGGCACATTTTTTATCATAATCCATCGAAAACTTTATACTGAAAAATTGATGTTAGGGAATTAGCAAAATAAGGCAGAGATACACATATACCTTTTGAAGCATTTCCTTTGTATGCCAAAACACTTCCACATTCTGCCCAACAACTACTACTAACCATTCGCCTTTACACACAAACTGCCAGTGTGTTCTTTGCAATGGTTTCTCAGGAATACAGTTTCAAACATTTTCTTTGCATGGGAGGTGTCACGCATATTTTATTTATTCCATTCATTTCTTTTCTAGCAGTTTCCATTGGCAATCAAAGCTCTCTAACCACAAATAATTTATTAAATATACCTTATAAAACCGAGGTGGAACAGTCACTAACTCAAGTCTACCCATACTTTACCCACCAAATTCCATTGACAAATCATATTATCATTCCAAATCTTAGTACTGAACTAAAAATAGTTTCTAGGAAATATATATAAAAGCATTAGAGTTGAACGGAAAAGGCCACGCCTATCCATATTTTCACATAGAATGCCATTGACAAATAACGTTTTTTAGAGACGTGCCATAAATGAATACTGAGATATTCCATAGCTAAAACTTAGCTTATATAGGAGATGCCATGTTCCCTTTTTTCAATTTCACAGACCTTTTTTATGCGGCATTACATTGTCAATTAACATCCTTGTACTAAGTCTCTGGTTGTGGAGATATACCCAAAAATTATCTGATTTATTGATGGGTATATGTCCATGAAATCAAGTTACAGTTTTATATAATAGTATAAAAAAAAGTAATTATTTGTATAAAAAAAGAATCACTTGGTGGGTTCACCTGTAGTGGGATTCGAACTCAGAATTTCTTTGCACAACCACAACCTTTTGCCTAATGCCTTTTGTGTGTTTGCATGTTTTATATTCACCTTTGTCGGTATTTGTTTTTTGTTGTATGTATATTCATTTTTTTTCCACCACACCGATAAAAAAAAAATATATATTGAAAAAAAAAAAAATTATTTGGTCCCGCTTCAAATGGGATCCGAACTAACTGTTCCATAACTCTTTCCTACAACCACTACTTCACCTTCCCTTCTAGCCAACTCATCCACACACTTCATAGTGGTATCAAATTAGTAATATGTAGTTACATTCATGGAAATGAAAAAGAATTTCAAAAGCAAAACTCTTACGCATTCTTTTCTGCTTTGTGTTTGTGTGATGGAAATCACAGCGAGCGAAGTAAAAAAATCTTTGGTTTTGATTCTAGGAAAAACATAAATATTTACAATAACAAATGTAAGGGGAACAAATTTTTAGTATAAAAATGCATTTTACAGGTAAACTATTAACTTTAGATATATGCCACCATTCACTTTATTTTAGCAAATGATAAGGTCTATAGACCATACATAATTTTTGATTTCCATACATAATTTTTAGTACCTCTTATAGTTTAAGCAGCATTTTGCATTAAGTAGCTAAATTTTATAAAAAAGCTGACTTTGGTTCAAATAATGGTATATATTAACGAAACTATTTGAAATTAACTTAAAATAAATATCGACATAACTCGACAAATGTTCAAAGCAATTACATACTAAATTTCATGACAATTCGTTTGCGAAATATAGAAACCTATTAGGACTAAACATTTAACAGAGCTCTATTTTATATATATAGATATTTAATGAAGTTTCTAAGGAAAGTTTGTACTACTGTGCGTAAGAGTTATATATATATTCTATGAATATAAATGTATTCAAATTTTTTTAGCCAAATTTTTAATGAAGGCTAGTACTACTGTGCATTTGAGTAATATAATCTATCAAATTTTGGTTCTCTAAAAATTTTTCAAAAGTAATTATGGAGAATTTATGAACAGCACTTTGTCTTACAGTGAATAAAGTTGTAAATAAAGTTTTTTTTTTTTTTACATATTTTTAATAAAACCTTGTACTGCTTTTATATGTTTGATTCACTAATGCCATCCAATTTTGTTCCAAAATTTTTCAAAAATATTTGAATACTATTTGAAGCTTTATTGGGCTTTTTATTTAATTTTTTGGTGTTCAAAGAATTTTTTTGATAAAATTTCGTATTGCTGTAGGTATGAGCAATAGAAGAATAGGGTCGAAGACAAAAGTTTGAAAGCTAACAAAAAGAAAATTTTTTAGACCACCCTAAAAACACCAAAAATTATTTTTTCATCATAACTTTAATAAAGAAACTTCTTAATAGCCCCTGAAGACCCCATTTTTCCGACTTTAGGTCCATATTGTGGGAGAACTAGATGTAATGGAGAATGCAGTCGTGATCCGTGACTAAATTACTATAAAACCGCATATGACAAAAGTTGAAAATGTGTTGCACTGCGTAATCATTATGTTTAAGATTTTTTGGAGCACTTGTGGATGATTTTTTAAATATTGAATTTCATTGATCATCTGGCGTTTTTAGTTTTAAATATTGGTCTTTTGTTTTGAGTTACAACAACAAATTCGAACTTAATTAAAATTAAAAGTTAACTTGTTTGTTTATGAATTTAGTGGAATACTTGTTTGTTGGGCAAGAATTTAATGATTTTTCAAGGGCTTTGATTTTGTGAAAAATAAAATTGCATTTAGGGGGGTAGAACTTTGAGTAACAGACTTCACTAGTGAAAATTGACTTCGGAGATGAATAACATCTAAAAAGGAAATGTTGTACTCGTCAAGACGTTTACAACAATGTATCATTTATGAATATCGGACATCAAATACCGAAGTTATGATAAAAAATTAATTAATTAATTAAAATTAATTTTGGTTATTTTTAGGGTGTTCCAGAAAAATTTTTTTTTGGTTTCGAGATACTTTCCTTTCTTTCAACTAGGGGGTGGACTTTTCAAACTTTTGTTTTTAAATGGAGACCGACCCGCTCTCATGAGCAACATTGTATTTCGAATTGAGACATTCAAGGAATTTATCAAAATTTCTAGTATAAGTTTGTGTTATTGTGCGTATGAGTGGCATATCGCATGAAATTAATTTTATTCAAGAAATTTCGAAACCAAATTTGATGAAAATTTTAGTCAAGTCTAGTAAGTCTAGTCTTTTAAATTTATATATTCAAAAAAATTTTCAAAATTATTTGTGGCAATATTTTCAATAAAACTGAACTATGCCTTCAAATTTACTTATGAAATTTCTCAAAAGTATTTATGGCAAAAATTTACAAAACAATCTCGTTAGCACTACCGAACGTATGAGCAACATATGTCATAAAGTAAATCGAATTTTCTCAGAAAATTCTTGAAAAATATTTTCGAACGCTGATGCATCTGAGTAACTCATAGATATTCCATGGAAACAATAAATCTACTTCAAAACTTTTCAAAATAACTTTTCGAAAAAATCAATAAATTAAATGTATCAAATTGCCTTTGGGTATTAATTTACATATTCTTAACACTCTGTCTTTACTCTGTTTCTTCTTGACTACAATTTCTTAGCACCATCATCTTGACTACAATTCCTTGCTTTCACTTCAGCTCATTGCGTATGATAGAAGTACTCATTCACTGTTATCACCCCCATCCACCTATCAACCCTATTACATTCAATTAATTCACATCATCAAATACGCTTTCGGGGTTTTCACCAAAGCAAACATCAACAACATAATCAGCAGTAACATATTTTCTCTCTTGGGAGTGATATTTAAGTTAAATATTATCTTGCGCCATCTCAGATATATGAGCACACATATACAAAATATACACGCCAGAAAGAAAAACAAAAGAAGGCAGCGTAAATTGTTGAATTGTTGTGCCTTTTAACACACAAGTTGAGTAAACAAAAAAGAAAATAAAAAAAAGGCAAACTCAATTTTCTTCTTCATGCAAATTTGCAACAACCGATCCCAACAATTTTATTATCAAAAGGTAGATTTACTTTCGCTTACGTTGGTTTTTCTGTTATGCTTTTAAGCTTAAGATTCCACAAAAAAAAAAAAATAATAAAAAATAAAACAAACGAAATAAAGCCAGTTTAAAAGCAATACTGCCATGGATCCGCTTGATTCAGCAGCGTACACACACAGCGCCTGGAACGATTTTTACTGCGTCTTTTGCATGCTATAGAATTTTGTGGTGGGTTGTTGAGATTTTACTTTGTGTATATCAAGCAAAAATCACAAATATTTTTGCAAAGTTAAAACATTAAAGCACATTTGCTTTTTGTATAGTACGTAGTACTTTATTATTGGAAGGGAAAGAGGAAACTGTTTTGACAATAGGTTCTGGCTGTGTACACATGCACTCACTCACACATTTTCAGCCACCTCAAGGCGATGTTAATTAAAGCATCAAATACACACATACGCATAAAAGCAACGATGAATATATCGAGTGAAATGTATTAAATGAAACGTTAAACGGGCGTATGTTTGAAAAGGAAATTACTTTTGGGTTATAAAAAAAAAAAGTAAAAGTGTTTGATGTGAGTTTATTTGAATATTAGATAGTCGGGGGGTAAACACATAAAACAGCAAAGAGAAATTTATGGGTAAAATTTATATTTACATATGTGTAAACAGTCATGATTGATTTGGGAGATGAAAAGCATGTGTTTTTACAGCCTTAACACGACACAGCATTATCATCTAACAATTGGCCAAAGTGTGTAATAGACTGTTTTTTGTTGTTACCTTGGGACAGCAAAATAATCAAAGCTGTAAAAGAATGCATTCAATTTGTTTGCAATACCTTGAAGTCACACTTAATAAACGACAATTCATGATTGCAGTAATTTATTAACATAAAGCGCGGATCACGCAAAATTGGCACGCAGAAAAGTTGCTGTATCTTTTTAACCAGAATACTCAGAATAACAAATAATGCATTAAATGATAAGTTAAATATTGTGTTTTAATACTATAATATTAAAAGATTTAAATTTCTTTGTTGTGCAAAAAGTTCCGGGTATTCCTTTTAATAGACCCCATCAACCTTTGAACACACGCTCTGGATACTTTTGCGGCTATTTGGTTCCATTTTAGTAACATTGAATTCACATTTTTGACAATACCTGCATTTTTCTTCAACTTATATTTTGTAATAGCCCAGTATTTTTCGATCGGTCGAAGCTGGGGGCAATTGGGTGGATTCATATATTTGGGCACTACATCTACTTTATTTGTCTGATACCAATGCATGGTTTTCTTAGAGTAGTGACAGCTGGCTAAATCAGGCCAAAACTTCACTGGCGAATGGTGGTGACGAACAAATGGCAATAGTCGTTTCGAAAGTCACTCTTTGATGTAAATATCAGTCGTCATAGAAGAGGATGTTACAAATGCCCTGGATTTGAGACCACAGCTGCAAATAGCCTGCCACACCATTGCTTTCTTTGCAAATTTATCCATTTTTATGTACTTGAATTTTGAGGGTACATTACCACGATTCGTTGCCATATACAATTTTTGACCTGGAAGCTGTTTAAGATCAAATTTTACGTATGATTATTCATCCACAATAATGCATCCATTGAATTTGGTCAAAACATTATTATAAAGAAGACGAGCACGTTTTGTGGCCAGCAAATTCTGTTTGTCTGTTCTATTTGGATATTTTATAGCACTATTTGAACACTTTAGCTCAGCTTTTATGCGTATTCGTATAGCAGTACTTTTGCTGGTATTGAATTTTTTGGCACGATCGCTATCCGATAGTCCGGGATTGCTTTTGATGGACCTCAAGATCTTTGCCTTTAATTTTAGGTTGGTGGTTCCCGTTTTGTTCACAACTTTTTTAGCTCTTTCAATACTAAGAGTTTCTTTATATCGTTTTATAACTCTATATACTATTCTTTTGGAGATATTTAACACTTTCGCAATCTTTGAACCAGACCACGATGGATTTTCAATAAATTTGTTCACAATTAATTTTCTATTTGCAGCTTCCATTGTGCACACAATCACCAACTTGCGATCAATTAATATGAAAAATTTATCAACTAACGGTTACGGTATTGTAAACAAATCCCAGTAAAAAATTTGTTGTTCTTATGACTAGGGGCGACGTGGTGACTACAACAAAGCGTGCCAATTTGGCGTGAACCGCGCTTTATTTGACTACAAAATAACAGATGCAGTTCGAAGTCTTTTTGGAGTTACCGATTGGTTATCCATTTACATTCCCAATCATATGGCTTTAAAATCATGACTGCTTTGAAGTCACATGAAGTCACTTGAATACACTTGGAGTCACTTGAAGTCATTTACAGGCACTTGAAAATTTGAAATCAATGAGAGCAAGTGACTCCAATTGACTTCGAATACCAATTGACATCACATACCAATTGACTCCTTTACTTCCGGTTGACTGTATGTGATTTCAAGTGACTGCATATGATTTTAGTTGACTCCAAGTGACTTCAAAGCAGTCATGATTTTGAAGCCATAACCATGACTTCAAACGAATTCCCTAAAAGTGACTTTTCTAAATGAATAACCAATCGGTGACTCAAAATACACTTCAAACTGCATCTATTATTCTAGAGTGAAATATGTTATTCAATACCTGCAGCTTCATAACATTAACATTGATCAATACTCCAGCAAGTATCATACCATTGCCCGTTGTGGTTAACCACACAGATAGCTTTAAGTGCCTCTACTTTATATCAAATATCAAGTGGTAGTAAATTGAGCAACGCATCTAAGGATAGTAATAGGTTATTTTTATTTTATATTTGCAATCTATCAGGGACGAACACAGGAGTTGATGTTTAAACAAAATTTTAAACTTCCTGTATTTTCTGCTCGAATAAATAATGTTACTCATACGACGTGTACTCGAATTTTACTAGAAATTTAAATTTGTGTTTCAGCTTTATCGACCTAACTAATAAACGAACTAGTGCTGACATTAAATATTGTTGGAAATAAGTTTTTGACACATTTGGTATCAGTATGGCACTACTATATGAGGCAATTTGTCATTTAACTGTACATATTTACATATATGAATGTTTCCTTTCAAATGCTATACCCAAAGTGGCATTTTATTTTATTTTCACATTTAAGTTTGCACCAACAACAAAGTTTCAATTTCTTTCAACAACAAGCATTGCATTAAAAAAACCACACACACACATAAAATTTAAATTTTTCATATGCTTTTAAATGTGCTTGGAAGATGTAGAGTGAACTTAATGATAATTTTCCATTTTCTTTGTGGTTTTTTTTTCTGGTAATTTTCATTTCTCTAATAGCAGCTGGCAACTGTTGCTGCTTCACGCAGCAAATACTTAAATACATAGAATGAAATGCTGTGTATTTATAAGCATACAATGCGGTTTAAAGTGTTATTTTGTTTTTGTATTTGCATCTGTCAAGCTTAAAATGTTTAATGTGCTATAATAA
The DNA here is from genome assembly GCA_963691655.1 of Toxonevra muliebris. NCBI lineage: Eukaryota > Metazoa > Arthropoda > Insecta > Diptera > Pallopteridae > Toxonevra > Toxonevra muliebris. Next base: position 101,799,916 of record OY829326.1, read on the forward strand.
ATTATGGAATATTTAGAGCAAGAGAAAAATTTATTCATTTGAAGATGAGTTACCAAACAAAAAGCAATAAAATTATCGGTTTATATAAGAGAAGTGTTAAAAATGTGGAATGCTTAAGTTTTTCGCAATTAAAATTGTTTAGAAACATTAAAGTTAACTCACACACTGTGGTGTTTTTATTATTTTACTTAAAATGCATTAAAATAGTTGAAGTTTATATATAGACTTCAGTTTTATTGTTTTACTTGAATTATATTACTTAAGTCTAACAGCAGCAGATTGAGGACGTTTATGGTGTCAATGGTGTGGCGACTCCTAAGCGAATAATGGTTCTGGTGCTGGAGTCTTCGTGTAAGTAGACAACGCTAAACTCTTTTATACTATGGGTTATCGTTTTTCAAGCATAAGTGATTTGCCATTCTAAAAGTAATGCACTATGTAGGTGGTAATAAATGGAAGAGCAAGAGTATCTGTGTTTTTAGTGACAGCTAAGTTGCTCTAAAAGTATTAGTATTTATTCTACATCGAAACTGGTGCATTAATGTAGAAAATATTAAATTGGACTGTTGTAGGTACACAATGAGCTTTCTCCTATGAGGTTGCCGGGCCATGCTGGTATAACGAGTTTACTAGTTTAAGCTCTTCGGAATGCTTTATTGTGTTATTTGGTCACAATCTGCTGTTGGCTTACCAGCGTTTACTGTCAAAAAGATCATCAACAAGTGGGCTCTTTCAGAACTCATTCAGAAGTGGATTAACGGTTTAGACTGCAGGTGATGGTTCCTCAAGTATCTATAAGCATTTCAGCTTTTCTGCTTAAAGTAAACAGATTTAACTGCAGACTGATGATTGATGTACTGGCAGGGCATAATTCTTGCAACAAGCATGTGACTGTAATTGGCGAAGATCTCGTATGCGACACGAAGCATTATCTGTGTAACTATCCTGCTTTCTCTAGAATACGACTTCAAGCTTTAGATAACACTAGTTTACAGCCAAAATTACCAATGAACACCGCTATCCACTTCCTATGGAAAATTGGTAGCTGAGCTCGAAAATCAACTCTATTTTATTCAATCGTATGGTGTAGTTTTGGAGATATTGTCGGTTGAATTTTATTTATCGGAGCAAAAAATGTTTGTTCTTGTAATTACAAATATCTTGGAAACTAGGAACTTGATTTGAACAAACAGTATACAAAATTAAAGATATTAAAACGTGTGTTAAGATTTTTTCAATCTCACTCCTTACTTGAAAACTAATGTCACTCATACGCCATGTAGTAGTGAAATCATTTAAATTTGTAAAAATATTAATATTTTACTTATGAACTTTGTATTATTGCAATACTTTTGCTGTTTTCCTCTAGCATTAAATGTACTGGAAATTAGTGAAATATTTCATAAAGCCCAACTCTCTTTTTTTATGTTTTGGTTAAAATATTATTTTTTTATTCTGCACATGTTTTTTGCCATACCATATTTTCAACACTTTGTTTTTTTTTTCTGAAAGCATATACTTGCTTTATTTTTTCTTTTACTTTTACTATACTAGCACAAGCGCCCATATGTTTTATTCTCTCTCTTTTCGCTTGTTTTTATTTTTTGCATTTTTTTGTTTAGCTTTAGTTTTGTTTGCATGACTGAAAAAAAGCGCAACAACTATAAAAAATGGCAAAAGACTACAACACACCGTACAAATTAAGTGCTAACCAACTGACAGTTTCGTGTTTGCCATGACTGTAGAATTCACCACATCCTACTCCTAGTCTCCACGATGATCAAAGTGTCGAGTGCCTAGTGTAACTGGGGTTTTCTTTTCCTGACCTGCCTGGTTAACAGCAACAAAAACAACAGAAATAGTAACATCAAACCAACAGCAACTGAAACAACAACAATAAACACTATCTCAAAGGACATTTAAACTATTTAAGCTTTTCGTTGTGAGTGTACAATTTGGCATACAGAAGAAGTGCAATTTGTATGCGGCTTACAATTGCACATAGACATAATAATTTTTTTTTTTGTTTTTTTTTTTTTTAAATATGAAATTGTAGCTGATGCACTCATGCTTTTGGGTTTTGTTAGGCTGTTTGTTTTTTGTAGTCAAATTTTAGATAGGAATTTTAAGATATATTTTTAAAGTAAAAAAACGTGCACAGTTCAAAATTTATACAATATTTTGTTTCTAACGAAACCAACGAACAACCAAACTCTTATAATCCAGAAAAAAAATCCATAAGTATGAGGTTAACCTCAATTTTGTATATATGCGCTTCAATGAATCTCTAAATGAACACAAGTTTTTTTTTTATTATTATTTTATCTGTCTATCTATAATCAAATTTTCTTACAAATTTCTTCAGCCCTATTATGTTTCATGAATATGTTGGTTTCTCTGTGACCATAAGTGAAAATTCGCAAATGTATAAAAAGTAGAAAAAGAAATACAAAATTTAATATATACGCTTGCAGCATCTTAAAGGGAAATGAAGAAAAGGGAAAAGCAAAGAGCCAAAAGCAAATAAAAATCACTAACATGAAATCATCATCAATCATTATACCAGTGCTGCTGTTGCTGCTGCCTAACGCCTTACACAGCAAAAGTGAAAATTCACAACAAAGCAAATTCAATTTCTTTTTAGCTTAACACACACATACAATTTGAAATTTATGCGTTTTTTTTCTGTTACAACCCAGCGGTTTTTCAGACAAGTGCTTGAAAATTAAGTGCTTAAAAAGTGCTTGCAAGTGCACCATTTCGGAAATTACAAAGCAACCATGCGAACAACAAATTTAGTTTTCTATTGAGTAATAAAAACGAGTATCGTTCAGCGTGACGCTACGAAATATTGACTGAGCGAGAAAGGAAGCAAGTTAGTTTTCACGCGACAGCGAAGTAAAGTGGTTGTGAAATTTAACGAAAAGAGTGTGTGTTTTATTTTATTTCTTTTTTGCAATTGTTTTATAAAAAATAAATAAAAATATAATTATATATGTAAAACAAACAAAAAAGCAAAGGAAAAAAATAAAATAAATGACACAGCAATGAAAAGTTATGAATGCATGAATCGATACTCGATATTTTTTCTCTCTTCTCTCTTTCTCAACTAAAGTAAGCACGAAGCAGCGAATGAATGAGCGGAAGTGTCTATCTAACGCATTCTTTCTTGCGCTTGTTTAGCGCTAAATGTACTGCACTAAACAAGTGCTTGTTTCCTAAAACATGCAATCTTAAAATTTATATGGAATACATGTGCTTGTAGTGCACTTAACTGCTTGCAATCAAGCACTTGTTTAGCGCTATTCTAGTGCTTTCATTTACCGCTGGGAATATACACACTCACACATATACTTTCTGCACATATCCATACGACGTTCATTCTCTAACGCACTTAAATAAGTTTGAATGCGTCGTAGTAACGTATTGCATATTGATTTTCAAAACATTTTTCACACGTTTTTCGATTTGCTGTGTGTGTGTTTTTTTATTTTTTTCATTTTTTAAGGCCACACATCTAAAAGCTTTCATTTTTCTTCTTTAGACTTAGTGTTTTTTATTGCTGCTGCTATTTTTTCTTTGTTACTATTTTTTTATTGTTATTTTTTTTATTATTATTTTTGTTGTTATTTATGCTTGGCTTACCTGACATTCAATCGGCCATCTGGGGGCCTGCTGTGCGCAATCATGATCCTTGTCTTTAGGCAGTGCGAAAAGATCACGCGGTTCCTTTAAACGTGCAATTGGACGTAGTGTTTTCTCATCAGTATTCACCTCCAATTGATTGGTTTTAAGACCTTTCGATAGAAAACTACCCAGAAAACCTAATGGAATGAGAGTAGTGTAAGAAAAGGAAGAGAAAGAGAAATAGAAAGTAATGATTATTGATTGATTTTTATAGTGAGACTATTTTTTTATTACTTAAAGCGACAGTTAGAAGGTTGTAAGGCAACATATGATTATAATATATTGCAATTTAAAATATAATAATAAATAAATTTGCTTATTTTGCTGTTAATTTGAACTCTTATTCGACGGGTTAGATTAATGAGCTCCTATTTATATATTTCAACTACAAATTTTCTTCTTTTTTTTTTTTTAATCTTTTAAATTTAGTTAGTTAGATATCCTAGCTACTTTCTCTGGTTGTGAGAAAATAATTACCGTTTTGGTACCACATCTTCATTTTGTCAATGGCTGTTGTTGTACGTCTAGGGGAAAACTGTAGGCTTAAGAAATTGGAGAAATTGATTTAAATTATCTTGGAAGAGCTTTAAGGAATTTGTTCGGTGAATTTTTAGTCTGATATTTGGTTTAACTCTTCCTTTTTTTTTTGTCATTTTTTGATCTAAATTCTAATTTGATTGTATGACAGAATTTTGTTTTGATTTTAGGTCTGAATTTTTAATATGATTTCGGTTTGAGTTTTAATCCGTGTTTGGTTTAAATTTTGATTTGCTTTGGTGTAACTCTTAGTCCAAATTTTGCTCAGAACAGCGTTTACTCAGCGTTTGATCTGATTTCTAGTCAAAATTTTTGTTTGCTTTTAATTTGTATTTGGCGTCGTTTTAGCCTCAGTCTTAATCCAACTCTTAGTTTGAGTTGTGGTCAAAATTTTGTCTGAATTGACTTGAATTTGAGTCCGAAACCAGTCTAAAATTTATTTTAAATTTTAATCTAAATTCGGCTGTAATTTTGGTCTTAGTTTCATTTAATTTGGTTTCTGAATGCTGTCTAAAGTTTTGTTTACGTTTGTCTGTATTTGAGTTAAAATTTTTTGGTGTGTACGTATATTTATCGGATATTTTCACTGGCTTTTGGTCTGAATTTTGATTTGCTTTCATTCGCTAAAGTTGTATCTAACTATTAGTCTGAGTTGTCTAAATTTTTTTCCGAATTTTGGTCTGAATTTTGCCTCAATTTGATCGATTTCTGATAGTTTTTTAGGAGACTATGAAAATTAAATCTAGAGGTTAATTTTCAAAGTCATGACTAAAGTTCATGTAAATTTCGTTATTTGAAGTTATATATAAACAGGTTAATGAACAAATGTAGTCATCACAACAACAATGTATATAGAGACGGGCAAATCAGACGGCCGTTTCGGAATCCGCCACAACTCAATCTTTCTGTTGGAACTTTGGTCCGATTCGTGGTCTGAATATTGTTTTTTTTTTTAATCATGGATTTAGCCTAAATTTGGTTTCATTTTGGTCTAGATTTTCGATCTGAATTTAGTCTTTTTCTTGGTTTGAACTTCGATTTGAAAAAAAGTGTTTGAATTTTAGTTATCTATCCGATTTTGGTTTCAATATTTTTTCAGTTATCTTTTAATTTTTCGTCTGTATTTTTTGGTGTGAACATTTTTAGTCTAGGTCTTAATTTTGGTCGATATTGAGTCTGATATTTATACTTTAATTTAGTAAAATCAGCCCTCCCCAAACCGGAATCCTCGAACCGACAGTTAGAGTGTTGCCTACTTAAGAAGTTTCTGTGCAGCAAGTCAAGTTTGTTTTCTATCTTCATTTCAAGATTAGATGAGCATTGCCAATGAAATCAATGCCTTAGTATACAAATTACAAGAGGTAAAGTTTTGGTATCTGAAACAAAGTTGTTCGTGATAAAAAGAAACAAATTCTTGGTTTTTACATCAGCTCTTTACCTTCTCTCTTTACCGTAATTTTTGGGGATTCTTAGTAAAATTTATATAAAAACAAATTTTCAATACCTTATTAGCCCAGTCATTATAAAGATTTACATCATAAAAATTCTGAATTGAGATTTTTCTTCAGTAATTGTTAGTGGGGGTATGATAGATTCAAGAAACATACGTTTAGGCGGCCCGAAAAAGTTCGAAGATGAAGAATTGAAGGCATTACTCGAAGAACATTCATGTCAAACGCAACAACAACTTGCAGTATCTTTAGGAGTTGATCAATCAACCATTTCTAAATGATTAAAAGCATTGGGAATGATTCAAAAGCAAGGAAATTGGGTGCCGTACGAATTGAAGCCGAGAGACGTCGAACGAAGATTTTTCACATGTGAACTGCTGATTGAACGACAGAAAAGAAAGGGTTTTCTGCATCGTATTGTGACTGGCGAAGAAAAGTGGATACGTTACGATAACCCAAAGCGTAAAAAATCACGAGGACCGCCCGGACATGCATCAACATCAACGGCAAAGCCGAACATCCATGGATCCAAGCTCATGCTGTGTATTTGGTGGGATATGAAAGGTGTCGTGTATTATGAGCTGTTGAAACCGAATGAAACGATCACTGGCGACCGCTACCGACTACAATTGATGCGTTTGAGCCGAGCATTAAAAGATAAGAGGCCAGAATATGAGAATAGACACGACGAAGTTATTCTTCAGCACGACAATGCTCGGCCGCATGTTGCAAGGCAAGTAAAAACATACTTGGAAACGCTGAAATGGGAAGAGCTACCCCACCCGCCGTATTCTCCAGACATTGCTCCTTCTGATTATCACTTGTTCCGATCGATGACACATGGCCTGGCTGAACAGCACTTCCGTTCTTTCGAAGAACTCAAAAAATGGGTCGATTCGTGGATAGCCTCAAAAGATTAGGAGTTCTTTCGACGCAGAATCCGTATGCTACCAGAAAGATGGGAAAAGGTTGTGGCTAACGATGGACAATGCTTTAAAGAATAAATTTATAATCACGTTTTCACAATAAATGTCCAAATTACGAAAAAAAATACATTCATACTCCCAATAATAACTGGTTAACCGTTGGAGATATCAAAAAATTACTTACCACAAAAAAAGTCTTGAACTGAAAGATAATACATTTATAACATATAGTGAAACTAGTTATTTTCATTAGGGCTGCAAATAGTAAAAGTAGTAAAAACCAACAAGGCAACTATACTTTGTTATTTTTGTATACAAAAAATTATCCATTGTCAATGAAGGAGGATGTTAAATTTTATAGTCACTTCAAAACCCTTTTTGATTTTTCTTCCTAGCTTGTTTGGTTTTCGAGTAATTACATTTTTCCTATAGGCTCCGCACTCAAAAATTCAAATAAACAAAGATGCGCGCGCAACTGCAGTTCATCCAAAGTACTAAATTTGCAATTTCTTAAATATTGAACATCTCGAAAACTATGACATATACGAAAAAATTGCATAAGACCTTTTTTTTAGAAAATCACTTAAGCTTTTTATGTGTGCTAGATAATTTTTTGATATCTCCAAAGGTTAACCAGTTATTAGTACAAAAAGGCTTTTTTCACCCAAAAGAGAGTTTTTTGAGGGGGTCGCTCTGCCACACCAGAACTGATTTTTGTGGTTTTTCTATTTATCATACCCCTACTAACAATTACTGAAAAAAAAAAATCGCAGTTAAGAATTTTTATGAACTTTTGGTGCATTTTTTACTCTACCGACTGGGCTATATCCAGTATAGAAATTTGGAAAATTTATATTGAATTTGCTAGAAATTTCCAAATGTATGTAGTTGAGGTAAGGAGAGGAGATGCAGCGTTGAAAAATGTTTATATAATCAGAAAGAACTTCTTTGTCTTAGACATCAAACTTCCAACTCTTGAAGTTTGTATATTTCTTTTTTGATTTTGGTGAATTGGCTCATCTGACCTTGAAGTGCAGGTGTAAAAAACTTTAACTTATTTCAGCAAAAATATGCAGCACAATATCCTCTTTCGTACTGCTCTACAGTTACTTTATTGAGTTGCTATTTGTTGTTTGTTTTTGTTTGGATAGAAAAATATTTCAAAAATTTTACATTTTAAATTTGATAGTTGAATTTCGACACATTTTTCCATGAAGTTAATTAATCGACTATTGAATTTGAAATCGCCTTTAGTTGGATTATTATTAATATGGTTTGTAAATTACAATAAAAATTTCTTAATTATTTAATTCCAATCAATCATAATTTAATAGTAATATAATTTATTTGTATGCCGGCAGCAACAAAATATTTTAGCTACGTTAAAGTTGAAAAAACTAAATTAAAGTTCTTAAAATTCTCTCTTTATTTACATATGTACGCACAATAACGAGTATGTATTTTATTTTGACAACTTTTAATTAAATTTTGCTGTCAAGGAAACAACAAACTTATTTATGCACTCCAAGCTGTATTTAAATTTTAGGCAACATACCAGATCATATTACACAATAACACATGTGCACAAGTATTTGCTATTTTTAGGGGAAAAGTAAAAGTAAAACTAAAAAAAAGACAAAAACAAATAAGGGTATGTAAAACAAAAGGAAAAGTAATAGCTACAATGTAAGTAGTAGTAGTAGTAGTAGTAGCAACTTCATCATCATTTATCAGCATTATCATATTCTTATCAATCACATAACATCTGCACTTAATTACAAAAATCTCTGACATTTGTTTTTATATATTGTTTTAGAACTTGAACCTTTTTTTTGTAATACATTTCAACACACATATACCCAGAAAAAAGGACAATAATGTACTATATCCTTGAAGTATTTCTACGGGTATATAAAAAACACAAAGCAACAAAAAAATAAATAAAATAAGAAGGATAACGCTTTTAATAATATATTTCATGGTTTTTTGTCTTTGTTGTTTTTCTTTTTTACCAACAATCTGTGTGTTTGTGTATTTTTCTAGTCCTTTGACACTTTATCTTTATATATTTACAAAAAAAAATTTACTGTTTTTATAGTCACATTTTCTTCGTTTGTTTATTGTTATTTGCAATAAACTAAAACATTTTTTGTTTCTTTTCACTAATTTTATGTTATCATTGTGTTGTTGTTTTATGATTGTATTTAGTTGAAAAAGAATAATATTTTTGTTTTTATCCTTACTATTTTTGTGTTTGTTTGTTTTTTTTTCTTTAGTTTATAGTTTGTCTGCATTTTATGTTTATTATTTTCTTCTTTATCGTTTTTTGAGCTACTTTAAAACATACTTCACACATAGACAGACACAGAGAGAGCGAGAGAGAGAGAGAAGAAGAGTGAAGTACATACTTACATAAACAAAGAGAGACGCAGTCGAGACGAAACGCACAGTTGAGTGTGTAGTTGTAACTCTGTACTTTAATGTAATTGTTTGTTTCAATGACATAGAAAAACACATTCACATTCACACACACATACATATACACACACACAGAATAGCACTTATGCACATTGTATGCCACATATAAACATACAAATGTAGGTAGGTATGTGTGGGTGCGTGTACATATCTTTTTGTGAGTGTTTGTGCTGATCATTTGAACCGCAATTACTTTTGCTCTAGTAAATTTTTAAGATTTTTTTTCTTTCTCTTTTGGTTTTGTTTTTCTTTTTGGGTAATTGAGATAAATGAAAAATGTTACATACTTTGACATCGACATCATAAAATTTTCAAACAACATTTTGTATTGTGTTGCAATTGCAGTTATTTCTTTGTATATTTTTCTCTATTTGTATATATTTATGTGTGCCTACCAGTGATGCCAGCTTGCGGGGAATTCCTCGATTTGTGGGTAATTTTACATAGTACGGGGAATCGGGGAATGAGCCGTTTTTTGCGGGGAATACGAAACCGTTTAGCTTTTAGTTATTAAAGTCAGTAGAATATTTAACTTTTGGAATATTTCTTATTTTAGGCCTTAAAACCTAATCTTCTTTCTAAAGTGGGCCCTGCACTTTCTTGGTTTGAAGAAATCGATTTTTAAAAATGTGTGTAATTTGACTGTCTTTTATTTCAAAAGTATTTCGTAAAAATTTCAGAGAGAAACTCAGAGTGCTTTCGTAGATATAGACGCCAAGTGTTAGTCAGCCAAAACAGTCGCCTTCCCTCTCGTTCGTTCAGAAAGGCTTAGCTTTGCTTTGGTCCAGCACCTCCTGATTAATAATTCTTAATCCTTGCTGACTAATCTGTAAACTTAAAAACTACGGTCAGCCATCATAAAGAAGATGAAGTATATTTTAAATTTTAAAAACCGATAGTCAAAATTTTAAACTCGTTTTTCTCAAAACAAGGTTTTTGCCATTTTTTATTTGACCCAAAAGAAAGTCCATGCCTTTTCTTTTGAGAACTTTGATGTCCAAAAGTGAGCTGAGGCTTGTTTATCTATCAAAATCAACGTTCAAATTTAGTGTGGTAACTACTACCCAATGGGACTAAACTTTGTGCAAGTTTGAGCCCGATCGATTTTGAGAGTGGGTTCTTTTGAGATGAAATCACTCATGTGTCAAAAGAACTCCGAAGTCAGAAAGAACATTTCTATTAACCTACCAGTCCTATAAAAAATGGTTAAGTTTTGGACCTAGATAGTGCAGGGCCGCTTTAAAATAACAGTCACCGAGATTAATTTTAAGCCAACGTATTTTTCGTTTTTATAAAATGTTTATATATGCGGAGAATTTGATCGAAATTCGGGGAATTTCTCGAGGGCTATCGGGGAGACAGAAAAAATGAGTTGGCATCCCTGGTGTCTACATTCTTTCGTTTTTCAAGCATTCACTTCAACTGAAAGCTATAAACGTAGCATTTTAAATTGCATGCCTCATTGTCATTTGAAATATTTGCTCGTACCTGAGGTACTCTTTGTCGTATACGTAACATTTCTTAATTAATTCATATACTAGTGAATGTTAATGGATGGTTGCATTTTTCAAGTTCATTTCAAATAAAATTTTGAAAAGTAAAACTAAATTGCTTTTCTGGTATAACTTAAATGCTCAATTGAAATTTAATTTTGTGTCATTTTTTTTTTTTTTTTGTTAAATTAAATATTTTTGTAAGAAATTGCAAGTATATAAAAATTTAGGAAAAATTGCATGTTTTGTTTGATAAACAAAATGAATTCATGAGTAGAAACAAAACAGCTGATGATGATGCATTACATCGAAACAATTTTACTGTGACAATAATTAAAAATAATTTTTGATGTGACCAAAAAGTGTTTGTTTTATAAATTTTATCGTTTTCTTATATTTAAAGTGAATCCAATTTGCACTACTGTAATTGAGTTAATCTGTGAAATTTGTGGAAATTGCAAGCAAAAATTTTAATATTTTTCTTAATATTGAATATAAATAATTGCCTCTTTTTATAAATTAAAGAAACAAAAATTAAAAAAAAGCATAGCCACCGGACTTCAAAGAATATTTTATTTTTGAATATTTTATTCATTTCAAATCAATAGTTTAGTTCGAAGATACGATATGTTTTATGCAGAAGTACCATATAAAGCGCGATTCACGCCAAATTGGCACGCTTCGTTGTGGTCACCACGTCGCCCCTAGTCATTTTTTACTGGAACTTGTTTACAATACCGTTACCGTTAATTGATAAATTTTTCATATTAATTGACCGCAAGTTGGTGATTGTGTGCACAATGGAAGTTGCAAATAGAAAATTGATTGTGAACAAATTTATTAAAAATTCGTCGTGGTCTGGTTCAAAGATTGCGAAAGTGTTAAATATCTCCAAAAGAACGGTATGTAGAGTTATAAAACGATATAAAGAAACTCTTTGTGTTGAAAGAGCAAAAAAGTTGTGAACAAAACGGGAACCACCAACCTAAAATTAAAGGCAAAGATCTTGAGGTCCATCAAAAGCAACCCCGGACTATCGGATAGCGATCGTGCCGAAAAATTCAATACCAGCAAAAGTACGGCTAGACGAATACGCATAAAAGCTGGGCTAAAGTGCTATCGTGCTATAAAATATCCAAATAGAACAGACAAACAGAATTTGCTGGCCAAAAAACGTGCTCGTCTTCTTTATAATAATGTTTTGACCAAATTCAATGGATGCATTATTGTGGATGACGAATCATACGTAAAATTTGATCTTAAACAGCTTCCAGGTCAAAAATTTTATATGACAACGAATCGTGGTGATGTACCCTCAAAATTCAAGTACATAAAAATTTATAAATTTGCAAAGAAAGCAATGGTGTGGCACGCTATTTGCAGCTGTGGTCTCAAATCCAGGGCATTTGTGACATCCTCTTCTATGACGTCTGATATTTACATCAAAGAGTGCCTTTCGAAACGACTATTGCCATTTGTTCGTCACCACCATTCGCCAGTGAAGTTTGGGTCTGATTTAGCCAGTTGCCACTACTCTAAGAAAACCATGGATGGGTAACAGACAACTAAAGTAGAAGTAGTGCCCAAATATATGAATCCACCCAATTGCCCCCAGCTTCGACCGATCGAAAAATACTGGGCTATTACAAAATATAAGTTGAAGAAAAATGCAGGTTTTGTCAAAAATGTGAATTCAATGTTACTAAAATGGAACCAAATAGCCGCAAAAGTATCCAGAGCGTGTGTTCAAAGGTTGATGGGGTCCATTAAAAGGAATACCCGGAACTTTTTGCACAACAAAGAAATTTAAATCTTTTAATATTATAGTATTAAAACACAATATTAAACTTATCATTTAATGCATTATTTGTTATTCTGAGTTTTCTGGTTAAAAAGATACAGCAACTTTCCTGCGTGCCAATTTTGCGTGAACCGCGCTTTATTTATTGAACCTGTGAATGTTTTCAAGAAATATTTATAAACTTTGAAGAACCTAATGAAAATTTAACAGCGCTTAACAGCAGTTTGAAGGTCAAGGGCTTTTAGTGTAATTTATTCTTGCTACTCCTTTTTTTACTTAAATTTTTGTAGAAATAACCAAACTACGGAGCGAACATTTATTACGAAGGTGGATCAAATAAAAAAGAACAAGAAAAAAATCACAGACGTAACTGATTTTTTATTCTTTTCTATTTTTGACAAGGTTAATGGTGATGATATGAAATTGCATGATCATATCTCTAATAGGTTCGAAGTTATAGCATTTCCGGTCTGATATATTTTATTTTTAGTATGATGCATGATGATAACAATATATATTTATATGTACCTATAAAATTTCATTATGATAAAAATGAAATTTCAGATTTTATGCATATCAAGGTATGACTTGGCAATAATTTTATCGTAAATTTCAGGTTAGCCCAATTTGAAAGTTTTGGTTGACTAAAAATGGATTTCGTACCATCGTGCAGCAGCCCATAGCTCTTACGGTATGGGTACGGGAAACTTGGGGCATATTTGTGATTTTTTTTGGACTATTTGAAATAGTTTATTTGAAACTAGCATAACAGGTATACATAGTACATATTCTTACGAAAAAAAGAGTGGTCGGATATGAAAAAATATTGAAAATTGTACAAGTTGTAGCTCTTGTCCTAATGCGCGTTTTTTCTGCAGAGTCTGGCGGTGACCACGATTGAATGCCAACAACTCAACTGTAATCAAAAAGACAAAAAATTTACAGTTGTGTACTACAGCGCCGAGTAAGGAGTGAGATTGAAAAAATCTTAACACAAGTTTTACTTTATAATTTTGTTTGGGTGTAAAATTTAAAAATTTCCTTGATCTAGTTATCTTTGAAAAATATGTCAGTTGTTATTTTTAATGACAAACATGTTAATTTATTGTGAGGATCAAAATAAGTGAAGAAAAAGAAGTACGTCTTAAAATTATTAAAAATTTTCAAAAAAATCCAAATTGGTCCTGCAAAAAATTGGACAAAGAATTAAAGGTCTGCCGTCAAACTGTTTCCAATGTTATTAAACAGTTTCAGGAGAATTTGAGCATCTATAGGAAACCTGGTTTGGGAGGAAAACAAGGACCACATGATATTGGGAAAGCCAAGAAAATGGAAAGCATATTGAAAAGATCTCCAAACACATCTGGTAGAAAAGCTGCCCGGTTAGCTCAGTGCTCTGACTATTTGTTGCGAAAAGTTAAAGCCAATGCAGGTTTAAAAACATACAAAGTCCAAAAAGTTCCAGACAGGAATGCTGCAAAAAATTTAGACGCCAAAAGTAGGGCTCGGAAATTAAAATCGAATTTCATACAAAAATATTCATGTTGTATAATGGACGACGAAACGTATGTACTGGCAGATTTTACGCAGCTTCCGGGTCAAAATTTGTATGTTGCTAATGCTCGAGGAAATGTCGAAGAACAATTTAGAATCCAAAAGCAGACAAAATTTCCTAAAAAATTCCTGGTACGGTAAGCTATATGCAGTTGCGGCAAAAGAAGCTAGTCATTTGTTACAGTGGGCTCTATAAATACCGAAATATACATCAAAGAATGTTTCAAAAAAGGAATTCTCCCTTTCATAAGAGAGCACAATGTGTCCACATATTTTTGGCCCGATTCGGCATCATGTCACTACGGCAAGAAAGCTCTGGAGTGGTACCAAAGTAATATCATAGTTTTTGTACCAAGAGAGGTCAATCCTCCAAATTGTCCGGAGCTAAGACCAGTGGAGAGATATTGGGCTCTTGTGAAAAGAAACTTAAAGAGCACAAAAAAGGTGTCCCAAAATATCGAAGATTTTAAAAGGAGATGGGCAAACTGTTCCAAAAAGGTGTATGAAACAACTATCAAATCTCTAATGGAAGGCTTACCAAAAAAGGTCCACGAGTTCATAAATAGTGGTTAAAACTATAAAAGTTATATTTTTCTGTAATTTGTAAAATATTATCAATTAAATAAAAAAAAAATCGAAACTCTAAGATCAACCGTTTAAAAATTATTGAATTTTATATATGTTAAGATTTTTTCGATCTCACTTACTTGAACGAAAAATTTTGAAAAAAAAACCTTTTTCTCATACGGAAACCATGCTGCAAAAAAAAGTCGATTTTTTGAGTCTCAAAATTGTATTTGAAAAAAATTATTAGTTAAGACAAATACTGCACATGAAAAAATGATCGTTCCGTATTGTAACTAGGAAAAAAATTAAAAAAAAATTAGATGAATTGGTCAAGTAGTTTTTGAGATATCGCGGTCACCGCAAAGGCATTTTTCAAAAAACATCATTCGGAGAAAATCACGTTGAAAGTTTTGAGTGCACTTTATTCATGAACAGTAGCGTGCTCCAAATCGAGTTGTTACTTACGATCTACTTCTCGGATTGAATTAAAATTTTGAACATAAACTCTTGAAAGTATGTTTGTTCGAATTAAGTCATACAATTTTTTTTTTTTTTTGATTTTTTACTCATGAAAACGTATACAACCCCTTAATGAATGAATAGTAAACGATAATGAGAAATTTGAACAACGCATCAAGATTCTGCAGTCGCAAAAAGTCTAACAGTTTTTACCGATAAAGCCACAAACAATAATCCTGATGACAGCAGAAGGAATTTTCACCCAGCCAGAGTATCAGACAGAAGGCAGTTTTTTAGACAGACTTTCTAAGGTATATATATTAGAACATACCAATTTTTTTCAAAAGTACTCTGACAGAAAAATTCTATATTCGATTACGATCAAATTTGCCGAAGAAAGTTTTTTTTTTTGAAAACTACTATGACGGAAAAATTCTATTTTAAATCCTGATCAATTTTGCCAAAGAAAGTATAGCAAAAAAATAGATCTTACCCCCCGTAAAATTCGTAGAAGTTTGAGTAATATGTACTGTAGTTGTTTGAATAAAAATCAATAGTTACGTTTAATATTACTGTAACTTCTATGAATTTTACGGGGGGGAGGGGGGGGGCGGGGGGGTAGGCTCCATTTCTTTGTCATACTTTCTTCACCAAAATTGATCAGGATCTAATATAGAATTTTTCCGTCACAGTAGTTTTCAACAAAAAAAAAAAAATCATCCATACAAATTGGTACGCCCTAATATATATTAATCTGGCACATTTGCTAGTTGTGAATCAATCCGTCAGAGTTTCCTGGCTATGACTGTGAAGTTGAAGTTATGCTGAGTATGGCCAGAGTGTGATATGATTGTAAAGGACGACGAAACATATTCCTACAAAAACTTTAAATACATTCCTGGACAAGATTTTTTTTATTTCATCTAGTCACCAATTAGCTTCAGCCAAATGTAAAATGAAAATAAAGTAAAAATTCCATAAAAAATTCCTGGTTTGATAAGCTGTTTGCACCTACGTTCTAGATCCATTTATACTATACAATTACAGTCTAGTTTGAACTCGAAAGCTGGAATAATACTAAAGTAAGTGGATCGGCAAACAAAGCAACGGGTAAAGCAAAGAAAACTACTCTGTTTTATTTGCAACTATTTCAAGAAAATCAGTTTTCTCTGCTTTACTCACAGAGTAATTTTCTATGCTTTGATCTTTACTTTTCTCGGCTTTACTGTGCTTCCAGCCTAATTCTGTTATAAACAATGTTCAATGGGCCTTCACACACTAGACTGCTCAGTCGGACTGAAATCTGTTTAATTTTTGTATACATGAACGACATTTGATTGTGTCAGTCCATTGCCAAACAGTTGTACACTCCGACCAAGCAGTCTAGTGTATGGAGGCTCAATGGAATGAGTGTTGCAGGCTCTCCTGGACTCGAATTTCGGAAATGCGGGTAAAGAGAAGGGGGAGATCATCTGAATTTAATATTTCTACTAAGGCTTGACATTTTTTATATTTATAAAATTATATTATTTTGTGAAATTTTATAAAAATTGTCTTAAAAGTCTTGAAGGTTTTTCTTTTATAATATCAAAAATGTAGAAGTTCAAAATAGACATGGAATTATTTTAGACTTATCTATCTGAATTTTCCTTCGTTTTTTTTTTTCACTGAATATTTTCAAGTACTATATTCTAAATGGAGCGGTAGAAAAGCGAAACCCTCTACTTTCTAAAATTCATTTATGTGTGACTTAGATATTGTTAATTTTTTCGATTCATTTTATTTTAATATTTGAACAAACTTTTTTACAAGTTTTCCAAATCTCTTCAACATAATTTTTTACTATTCAAGTTAAATGGTAAAATCTTTAAAACAACACACAATAGAAACAATTGAATCAAATATAAAAACTTCAAACATTTTTTTAAGAAAACAAAATTTGTTTTTCCTTAACTTTTAAAACTTTTTGGCTTAAACTTCTTTATCAGCTAATTTTAGACAAATGTATATAAAAGGTTCATTATCAGGATACAAAACAAAATAAGGCAGAAAGAGAAGAGAAAGCGTGCAATGAATGTGGGTGAACAGTTTACGCCACTCAATAAACACAAAAAAAAAAAAAAAAAACAAAACCCACAAAAATTAAACCAAAAAAAAAAACGAAAATTTTATTAGCCAACAGAGAATAATGCAACACACTTTGTTGTTGTTATTATTGTTGTTGCTTTTGAAAATCCAAAAAAAAAGAAAAGAAAATGAAGAACATTTAGATAAAAGTTTTCCACTTGAACGCAGCAGCAATTCTACATACTAATGCTGGCTTAGCTTAGAATTTGTTGTTGGTGTTGGTTGATGCTATTGTTATATGAGTTGTTGGTGTTATTGCTGTTATTTTTATTGTTTTTGTTGTTGTTGTGGTGTTTAGAAATATGCAAAGCACGTATTTACAGCAGCAACAACAATAAAAACTACAACCAATACAACTGACAGCATTCGTAGAAAGAACAACAGCAACAACAACAACAATAACAAAATAGGAACATTTTTCTCAGAGAAATTGAATGTTGCTGAAAATCAAACATACCGGAAATTTAAAAATCGCTGCAAAAAACTCGCAACAACAAAAATTGCTGCTGTTACAACAGTGATGGAAGTAGTTGAAGTAATAGTACAGCACCAGCAGCAGTTGCTCAAAAACGGATGCTGTTTCTTATAGTGCTAAAATGTGAGGTTTTTGTTGTTGTGACTTGCTTTTTACTACCGAAATATTCCAATGCACTTGGTTGCTTCTTGCTTCTTGAAGATGCTGTTGCTTGTAATGTAATGCAGTTGCTTAAGAAATTGTCAGTGACTTTTTTTTAGAGAAACTTTAGTATTTTTGAAATACTATTTGCTCAGATTTATATTAAATTATTTAAGAAATTTTCTTTATTTTCGAATAAAATTATTTTAAAATAATTATTAAAACCTTTTTAATGTTTTTACACTTTTTCAAAACAGAATTAATGTGTTGATTTCTTTTTAAAATTTTTAACTAATTTTTGAAATACAAATTTCTCACAACTAAAATTTCTTTTAAATCACCAAATTCTTCTCATATATTTTTTCAAATTATTTTATGCAAATTAATTTTAAAATAGGCACTTTCGACTGAATAAAATTCACAATTCTCAACTTCTTTTATTTTTTGAATTAAATGGCGCGCGTATCCGTTCGCTACTCGCTTTTCTTTTCGCTTTTTTCCTATAACCGTTTGCGTTTCTTTTGTATGCTTCAATTTATATTTTTCTTTTGAAGCTACTTTGCTGTTGCTCGTTTTGTTGATAACTGAAATCAGCGGGAAAATTTTCACTGCTGCACAACATACAAATATGAAAAATTGTTTCTTTTGGCTTGCTTGGCTAAGAACTACAACAATTACAACAACAACGACACACACACACATACACACACAACAGTTTGTCAGTTATTTAATAGAAAAAAGCAAGCAAAAATTGTGAAAAGCTTTTGTGTTTTATATTATGATGGCCTAAAGTCGGAAAGCTTGTTGGCTTTGAAGCGTTTGTCGCGACAAACTCTCTGCACTCAACATAAACTGCAAACTTTTTGCGTGGGTGTATAATTATACTGAGAGCGTCTCTGTTCTCTCTTTTTAATTGTGTGTGTGTATATGTATCCAATTTTGTTTTCTATAGTCTCTTTTTTGTTTACTCTCTCTCTCTCTCTCTTATTAAAGCGTTTGCGCTTTGCCAAACATTTTTTCTTTTCATCGTATATTATTTTAGTTATACTAGCAGCAGCAGCTGTCGGTATCTTTTTGTGTGCTGCCGCTTTTCAACTGTTTCTGGCTCTCAGTTTCTTCTTCTTCTGCTGGTATATTATAATTATTATTTATATTCTATTAAATTTTCTTAATGTATTATTTTGGTAAGCTTTTTTCCTATTTGATTTTCTCCAGATTTATACATTGTCAATTTAAAGTGTTACTGTTACTCAGAGAGAGAAAAAGATATACAGGGTTGTTTTAACTTGAAAGAGATATTCCGGTTATGGAATTTAGTTATTGCTGATAAACATATGTTTTCATAATTTTCCTCGAGGAATTTATTATCCTATAAGAAAAATCGAATTTTTGTAGAGGAAATTACTTTTCAGGTGTAGAAATGAGAATTCGAGCACAATTTATTGATTTTTTTATTATTATTTTAAACATATAAATAAGAATTTGTGGAGAAAAGTTTTGAATAAAAACTCTGTGGAAGTTAAAACAGAAGAAGGTTAGAAAGAGAAAATTTTTTATTATTACTTCTTTATTAATTACAATTGAAATTATAATAAATATTTATAAGCTTCCAGGGCTATCGACCATGAAAAAAATGGGAGAATTTTTTAATCTCAGTAAGGTTCTTACAATGCAAGTTTGTCTGTTTGATTTTTAGTTCACATGTATTAGTTATGGAAAAGTAATGAGGGGAAGCAACTATTACAAAAAATATGAGTTTCTGTAGAACTCATATTTCATTTATTTTGGTTAGAGAAATTAACTTCGTTGTGAAAAAATGCAACCATGCTTCTGAGTTTTAGATAAAAGCAAATCGAAAAGAGAGCTAGGCATTTGATTGACTAGAGAGAAAAGAAGAGAGAGGAAGATCATTAGTTTATTCTTCCCTTCCTCTACCAATTCAAAAAAATAATAAAAAAATAATCAAAATATAATATTTTACTTTAGAAGTAATAAAAATATACCATTTTTTCTCAAAAAATTAAAATAAATTGAAGAGAGTTGTTTAGTTCATTTCAAATGTATTGATAAAACTTCTGAGCATACTGAGAGAGGATTTATTTAGCTTGAGTGATTAGTTCTCTCTTTTGAAATTAATTATACTTTGATCAATTAAGGTCAGTTTACTTTTCAAAATAATTTTGAAGTAAATTAAAGACAATTGAAAACTCTCTACTCAACCCCGTAAATTAAAATTGTATTAGTACGTTATTTTGAATTCCGGCTTAAAGATTCCCTCTTAACCCTCTCAGGATTTTCGTGCACATATATGTAAATTAATTTAAATATTTTTCCTGACTTTGAATTAAATGCCAACCAAACAATTTTGGTATTGACATCTTTGTTGTTTTTTCCTTTATCGTTTGGCACCTATTTAGTTACAATCGAGCATTACTGTCGAAACTTTTGTGGTTTTTATGGGACAAAATTATTAAAAATACTAAATAATAAAAAAATGTGTAAAAAAAAGTTTGTTATGTAGATGGAACCTTTCTCTGTCGATTAAGGCACATTTTGTATAAGTCGGAATATTTTAAAGCTCCCTGAACGTTTTTTTGACAGGCAAAAATTCGTGATTAGTTTTTTTTGACTACTCGTGGGCTCCTAGACACTAAAATCAACATCCCGATTTTTTTTCTACCACGAGAAGTACACTTTCTCCTGAGAGGGTTAAGGTTGTTCTGAATTAGAAGGTTAAAAAAAGCGTTTTTTTGTAATTTTTTTTTTTAGAAGGGAAAAAGAGAAGTGAATCTATTGAACTTTAAGGTATATTTTTGTATATATTTGAAGTACATACATTTTTTTTGATAGTGAAATAATAAATATCGGCAGAAAAAATCCAGCTCGTAATTCCTGACTGAAACAGAAAATCCAACAAAATTTTTAATTGTTATGTATTTTTCTTCTGGGCGAACCAAAAAAAAAAAGCGGAAAAAATAGTGTATATAATTTTTTTCGAGTTTAAAAAAAAAGAAAAAATTTGCTAAAAAAAGAAAAAAACGCTTTGAGGTGCTATGAAAATGATTGAAATATACTTTTTGACCAACTTTTTTAGTTTACTAGTGAATTTAATACTGAAGAAGAAAAAAAAAACTTTGGTTCAATAAGTCGTTTAGATTTTTAGCTATCACGCCCGCCAATTTAAAAAATTTTTCAAAATAAAAACTAAAGAAAACGCACTTCAAAGGTTTCATTTGTACCAAGAATCTGAGCAAAACTAATCGTTGATGCTTCGTATATATGAAAATATTTAGAATTGGCCTTTGCAACTTGGTAAATAAATTCTTGAAATTTAGCCAATAAAAAAATACGAAGTTCTTGAGCCTTTTGATTCAGGACACCCCCTTAAAGATTCGAACAGGGTTTAAGATGCTCAAATTGAGCTAAACCAAACCTAGTAATGTAAATGGTAATGTAATCAATTGATACAAATATAAAATCGCTCTCAGACTTTTCTTTTATCAATTAACAAATCTTTAAATCGACTTAGTTTTAAAGTTTTTCTTATTTATCTACTCTCAGCAAAATATTGAGAATACTTGGTGATAGGAAAATTATTTTATTATTTTGATCTTGATTTTAATTTAGACATCAAAAAATATAAATTTCATGATCTGACGTAAATGAAAAATAGAAAAAATAAAAATAGAATGAAGGAAATTAACATTTAATATATTAATTCTAAAGACTACACCATGGTATTTATTTTTCTTAAAACGAATTTAAAATCATTAAAGAATTTAATGACCTTTCGTGTAATTAAAAGCTGGCACGCCACGGAGTAACTCTAAATCGCCAAAAAGAAAAAAAGCTGGCACACAAATCAAATTTTCCAAAGTAGAACAAAAACGCCTACAAGTTTTCTACTGCACGAAAAATTAAACACCAAAAAGTATATTTGCTGTTCACAAAGAAAAAAACAAAAAAAAAACTGTGTCCTCAAAATCCACAACAAACCAAAAATGCAATAAATTTTACTTAATTATATTAATAATTTCTACTTTGTGTAGATTTATGCTTCCAAAACACACCAACAGTAACAACAAAATTGTTTATAAATTTGCAATCAAATAAAGAGAAAAACGACAACAAAATCACAATAGAAATCACAATGAAATGCGTCACATATACAAGTACAAACAAAACACGTGTGTATGTGTGTTTGTTTTCATAAAGGCACAAAGTCAAAACGAGTCGATTTTCTATATATGTGAGTGGGTGATATGAAATAGCAACAAAAACATTGACCTTGTATTTTCGCACAAATTTGTTATTATTTTTATTGTTGTTATTGTTTTTAATGAAACACAAAAAATCACAACAATGAAAAGCGTCGTCGGTCGTGGTCATTTTATTCTTCTTCTTCTTCTACTTCTACCATTACTCTACTCATACTCTCGTATTCGTTCTCTAGAAAGCTCCTTTCTCTCTCTTTCGTTTTTTACTCTCTGTGTCGATTGTCACCATTGTGTCAAACTACAATTGAGCGCATATGACGACAGCAATGCGACATTCTTTTACGGTGTGCTTGTGCTTTTTTCATCCTAAGCTTGTGGGCGATGATTGCAGTTTTGCAGTATTGAAATTTGTTGAAATCTTTGTGTGAATTGAAAATTATATTATTCTTTTTGTTTACTTTTAATATAAAATATATATTATCTCTACATTGCTTGTTGGCATTTATTTTTAATCCCAAATGATGATGATACAAAGAATTATGAATGACAGCGCATTTTTTCAACGTCAAAAGCAATTATCGCTCTATTTTAGTTTTGAGTTGAGAGTAGAAGTCTATACCTGTAGATGAACTCAACAAGTTGTTATGAATGCATTATGTTTTTCTTACTATTTGAATGATTGAAATTATAATCCGTTGTTAGTAATAAGTTTCAAATCCTTTTTTGAAACGCATAAATTAATTTGGAATTATTCACCTCAACACTTTAAACTCATATTCATCATACATACATACATACATAATCTGTAGCATCACTAGACATCAGACATCAAAATCATCGCATGCAAAATAACATTCTAAAGATATTTAGCTATTTGTCAGTATGCACACAGAAAGGCGACTACTTGGCTGACAATATACATACACACATGTGCTAAATATACCATAAGCAAAATTTAAATGACTCGTGCCCATATAGAATTCTAGCGAAAATTAAGCTTCATTAAAAGAAAATATTTACCCTAAATTTTATGGTTTCGAAATGTGAATGACCACTGCTGAGACTTTATTTACAATTTTCGTCTTTTCTCTCATCAATCATAATTGTTAGATTTTAGTTTTCTGCAACGTTTTTATTTGAAATATTTTAGTTTCACAAACATAACAATCCTAAAATTTTAACAAAAATATTTGTTACTGAAATGTTGATTCCTAAAATTTCTTTGATTTACTTAATTTCTTCACTACGAGTGTGAAATTCCTAAAACTGCAATAAGAAAGCAAAAAGGTATCTGTGAATTCCCCTGTTGTTTTGGAATTAGAGCATAATCACCATTGTGCGTAAGGCTGTGGTTATATTGCGAACACCATGAAATTGTTGTTGCATCGAACACAAAGAGAGAGTCTTTATTCACTCTCACACCAAGCACGCCGAGTACTCAGAGTGGCAATGAGTTATTCTACAAAATAGTATTATTACATACAAAATGTTACTAAACGGAGGAGAGCATTTCGATAAAAAGCAACTCTGCAATGAGCTGAACGTAACCACCTCGACCGAGCACGGCAGAAAATGTTATGTGTTCGTCGAACACCGAGCACCAATATAACCAGGCACTAAGAGCGTAATTATTGTTGTTCTCCAAGGTAAATGAATGTGAGAGCGCTGTCAACTCTCTTTTTTGCTTTTGTTCTTGCACTCATCATTTGTTTACTGAATCTTTTTTTTTTGCTCACAAGTGTTCGTTTATGTGAAAACAAAGAGAAGAGAAGTGAAATGAAAAGCCTAGGTCGTATTTATACCGTTCCAGGATTGTTTGCAAAGTTTTTTGGAACAGACAAAAGAAGTATTCAAGAATACAGCACTCAGACAAGTTTTACATCCATTGTTTCTTTTTGCTATTTTTTAAATTTACCAGATTTATTAATAAATCCTAGCAGATCCTGCGGTGTTAGAGAGCTCAGGTGTTCGTCTCCCAACACTCCAGTGCCCAATATGCTTACTCTGATCTGGCAGAAAGTGAGGCAGACACTAAAAAAGTGGTCCGCCGTCTCTTCACATTTTTCCTCAAAACCAAAAGAAGGCACTAGCTACCACTAGCCAATCATATGCAAATGTTTGGCCCAAGAGAAATGACCTGTATATAATCCCACCAGCTGCCTACAACTCTTTCTATTAAGTGATAACAGAAAGTCTGTTAGACGCTTCGAGATAACAGGTAACATGGTCTTTGTCTGTCTAAAGCCCCGCAGGTACTTCCATTTACGATTGTGGGTCAAGTAGACCCACTCATTAATGGTGGTCTTGATGGCTGTAGACGACAAAGAGAGTACAGGTTCTGGGCCCAAGAAACCAGTTTCCGAACCCTTTCTGGCCAGAAGGTCAGCCGATTCATTTCCTGAAATTCCTGAGTGTCCAGGAATCCATATCAACAGCAGGCTATTGTGTTTTCCAACACAATCACGCCTGGCTTTGCAATGCATAACCAGTTTAGACGTGATTAGAGGATTAAGCAAGGATTTAAGCGCAGCCTGACTGTCACTAAATACACAGATACTCCTTTCTCTCCAACTATTATCAATAACATGGTCAATTGCCTTGATGGTCGCAAAAATGTTTGCTTGAAAAACAGAAGTATACAACCCAAGGGAGAAGTTCATTTTCAATAAAGACCCCAGAACTCGAACCGAATTCTGTTCTGGAGCCGTCAGTGAAAATACGCTTACAATCAACTCCCGGCCCAAGTCCCGGCAAAAACCAAGTTTGGGCCTCTGGAATTTGTATTGTATAACGCTATTTTAAAACAGGAATTGTTGGCATTGTATTGGATAGCATTGATAGAACTGTTAGGTCCATATCAGTACCTTCAACAATGTCATCAATATCGCAGCAAGTGTCATACCAATACCCATTGTGTTTAATTAGTATTAATAATTTACTACTAACTTAATCTTTTTTTCCCATTTCAAAAAATGCATCTCTAAAATGTTTCTTTTACTTGTCAAAAATTCAAAATGGCTACTTTTTGAAAAAATGCACCTACCTCTAAATACTTCTACCATGCTTTAAACTGTTTCCAATTTTTATGTATCGATATCAGGGATGCCAACTCATTTTAACTTTCACCCCGATAGTTCCCTAGAAATTCCCGACCGAATTCTCTGCACCGGTATAATTTCATAGAATACCCTCTACGTAGGCTTAAAATTACTCTGGGTGAGTTTTATTTTAAGGGGGCCCTGCACTTTCTCGGCCTAAATTGTAAATTTTAATAAATTTTTGTAGGATTGATAGATTAATTAAAAATGTATTTTCTAACTCCAAGTACAAGACTTAGAATTGAACTAAATGGGAATCAATTACTTTTTAGAATTCATTCCAACTAAATTTGAATTTAATTTCAAGTAATTGATTACACTTAAATATTAAATTCCTTTCTATTCAATTATTGTACATTTTCAATTCCTTTAAGGAATTGATATATTTTTAATTACAAAATACAATTCCTTGTAATGGAATCGAAAATTTTTTCAATTCCATTACTTAGGAATTTAAAAATTTTAATAACCGATTACAATTTCTTGTAATGAAATTGAAAGTTTTATCAGTTCCATTACTAAGGAATTGAAAACATTAAAGTACCAATTACAATTCCTTGTAATTGTAATGAAGATGGAATTTAATTCCTAAAGGAATCATTACTACCCAACTCTGCTCGCACTAAGTAAAATTTCCCGCAAATCGGGAAATTCAGTACGTTACGGTACTAAAATTAAAATTCTTTCAGTTTGTTGGAATAGTGGGTGTGGCACTCTGCTTCACTTTTATTTTCTACTACTATTTCTACTACTTTTAAATTTTTCTTTTTCTACAATTTATTCCAATTTTCTACTACTTTTTCAACCAATATTTTCTACTACTATTTTACTACTATTTTACTACTTTTTTCTACTACTTTTTTTTATTTTCTACAACTACTTTCTACTAGTTTTTACAGTTTTTTCTACTACTATTTTTTACTATTATTTCTACCACTCTTTCTACTCCATTTTTACTATTTTTGTACTATTATGTTTAGCTATTTTTCTACAACTTTTTCTGTTGCTTTTTTACTACCATTTCTATTACTTTCTTCATTACTATTTTCTATTACTTTGCCCATTCCTTTTTTTACTATTATATCTACTAATTTATGAAATATCTCAAAAACCTGACTAGCTATGGCCAAATCCAATAGATGGCGCTGTAATAAATTCTATTTTAATAATAAATAGCAAATGGATCCATATTTTTAAATCGTTTTTGGAATAAGATATACCTTCTAGAACGGTCTTTGATATTTTTCTGCAAATTAAATATGTACGTCCTTTAAGATTGAATTGCCAATGTTCAATTTTAAACACGAAGAAACTTCATTCTTCTTCATTCAAATAAATTTCTTCTTAATAAGGGCAGAACAACGTCTACCGGGTCAGCTAGTATTATATAAGAATGTAGTGTATATATTTCGTATTGGGGTGTCAGAAATCGTAGCTATTTTTATACCTTGAAGTATTTTTAATAAAATTTGGTATTTTAAATTTCATTCAATATTTATGATTTTAATTAAAAATTGCCACAAAAATATTTATTAGGCTTTTCATATTTAAAAAAAAAAAAAAAATTCTAGATCTTCTTTCGATGCTGGTGTTTTTGCTTACCATTTTATTAAAAATTTTAATTTTGGGTTTTCGTTTATATGAAAAATATTTAAAAACACTAAATACTAGCATCTTTTAACAATATTATTTTCCTGCAAGAATTAATACTAAAAACTTATCTATCCTATATTTATACCGAAAAATTAAGATTTTAAACATTAAAATTTAATTAGTAAAACGATAGCAACTACAAAAAGAAACACAAACAATAATTGTAGTAAAGACAATTGCAGAAAAACATTTATTATTATATTTCAGCAATGAGATTAAATGTTGGTGTACGATGTATCCGTAGGTACATAGTAGATAAATAATAATTATCAGAATAAAAATCAACGAATACAAATTTTGAGCATTTATAAGCAAATTCAAAACAGCGTGGAATGCTGTAATGCAAATGACAACAAATTGTTGCAGCAGTTGGTCCCCATTGGGTGGCGTTTCCTTACAAAAAAAAAAAAAAAATTAAAAAACGTTTTGCCTTTTAATGCTATGTTTTGATTACACTTTTCTGTCGTGCACAATTAATTAAAATTTTATGCTTGCATGAAAATATGTTTTGTTGGCAATGATACAGCAGCAACATAAGGTATATACAAATGAGAAATGTTGCTGTTTTTGGCATCTATACTATTGCCAAATTAAAGAATGTGGCAAACATGAAAAAATTTAATGAAATTTTTTAGAGTATTTCATTTCTTCTGATTTATATGAATTTTATTATTGGCAAATGTTGAATTTTTTATATGAAATTTCAAATATTTATTTATTATCTTTTAATACCAATGTTTTATTTTTTTTTTTTTAGATTTTTGATTTGTTTACAATTTAAATGCTTTTTGGTAATGAATTTAATTGACAGAATTTTTAGATGTTACTAAAAAAAAAGGCCTGACATGAATTTACTAAATTTTAGCTTGAAGAAATTTTGTTGAAAATTTTTAATATAGTTCATGAATCTTTCAATGCAATATTCTTTTGTAAATTTTTCTTATTTTTTGCATGCGCATATTTCCTTCCTTTGTGACGCGATGATATTATTGTGAAATATCAATGCAATCGGTTTTAAATAAATTATTTTAAAAAAAGTCACTATGACCGCAAACAAAACTTGAAAAATTACAAATCGCTACCTTTATTCTTCAACCGCCTATCTCCACTTTGGGCGAAATTTAGTTTTTTTTTGCTTACAATGTATAAAATCACCTAAGAATCCAGATAAAAATAAAAAGCCGGTTCTTCAACCTCATTGTTTATTGTTTTTTATATCATTTCTTTAACAGATTTAATAAATTTTCACACACACAAGTTTTAAATTTTCGAATCCATAACAAAAAAAAAAAAATCGAAACACGAACAAATTAGAACATAAAGAAAACATTCAAAAATACGAACGGAACGAAAGAGAACGGTCAACTATTGCAGCAACACCAGCGACCATGCAATTGTGCCTACCCCGCCAGCTTCTCACATCCTTTACCATTGAGCTCGAATTGCATGCAACTGATTGCACGAAGAACTGCTGCGTATAACAGCAGTCATAGTTATCCCAAAATAAAAAACTTTACCCGGGTTAATAATTTTTGTTAAGAACATGGTTGCATAGGATAGTAGTATTTATTTCAAATAGAAATTTTTACTGCAAAACGCGTAGTTTTTTTTAATAGAAGCAGAAATGTTAGAAATGCTAACCACCTAACCGGAAATAAAATCTTATTTTGGTATACTGGGTTTACATTGCTCTGGTGAGACCTATTGCCACGTATGCCTCTGTAGTATGGTGGAGACGAACTTCGGTTAAGTCCACAGTATCCTCTCTGATCAAGCTTCAGAGAAGTGTGTGCCTGGGCATCACTGGTGCAATGTGTACTACATCTGGTGATACCCTCAATGCCTTGTTTGACTTGCTTGCTCTGGTTCTTCAAATCGTGATGAAAGCGACTTACAAACTTCGGTTAAATTCATTTGTAAACCTAAAACGAACACTGAATCAGTTGTTCGAATATCTCGTCCAGCTGTTGTGTCAAAAAACTAATAAGCGAATTAAATAGTGTAAAGTTTCTGTACCAAAATGTTCGAGGATTGAATTCTAAACTTAAAGCTATTTATTTGAAAAGTTTTGACTCTATATATAACATCTTGGTATTTACTGAGTCCTGGTTAAAACCGAATACCAACAATGCTGAAATTCTATGTAATTCTTATCAAATATATCGTAAAGACAGAAACGTTAAAGTTGGTGGAGGTGTTTTATTTGCTATAAAAACATTGCACGCATCAGACGAAATTATTGTATCTGATGTGAATAATTTAGAATTCATTTGCGTTCGCATTCGCTTAGGCATTAACCACCTTTACGTTACTTGCTCCTACATTCCACCTAATTCTGATTTGAGCGTTTATCTAAATCACGCGGCTTTAATAAAATCCGTTTATTTAAAAGTTCGTCATAACGATTCTATTATTGTTTTTGGTGATTTCAGCCTACCGCTTGTTTCTTGGAATTTATGTAGTGATACAAATGCATTGATACCTTGTTCCAATCGCGAAAATTTTAATGAATTTCTAGATCTTATAGCTGATTTGGGTTTATACCAAATAAACAATTTATCGAATATAAATGGAAAAACATTAGACTTGATTTTTGTTGATGATTCGTCAAATATGTCATTATCTGCCACTGAACCTTACTCCATCCCTGAGGATAAATATCATCCTTCAATTGAATTATCAACTACGTTTGCTGATAATAATATTCAAAAAAGAACCAACATAACTTATTCAAACCCTTTAAAATTCTGTTTCCAAAAAACGAATTACACAAAATTAAATAAATTTCTATCTAATATTAACTGGTGTATTGATTGTAATGATGTTAATAAAAGTATCCAGAATTTCAATAACATTCTTTACCAGGGTTTCGAAATGTATGTTCCAAAATGTAAAGTAATTTTAAATCCACACGGTCCGGTATGGTTTACAAAAGAATTAAAAAAACTTAAGAATTCAAAAACTCGTGCCTTTAAACGATACAAACGTACTGGTAATTCAACTGATTACTCCTACTATTCTATATTACGTCACAAGTACCAAGTGCTTTGTAAGGGGTGTTACAATGATTATATTAATAAAATTAAACTCGATATTAACAATGATGCTAAAAGTTTTTACAATTTTGTAAATTCTAAACGCAAAGTTAATGATTTTCCATCTACAATGAAATTTAATGATAGCGTATCTGATAACGAAACTGTTATTTCTAATTTATTTGCCAGTTACTTCAAATCTACATATGGCTATGAATGCATTGATGATCGCATACCATACCCCTTTGAAACTCTTAATTTTTCTAATAACTTACAGACCGACGTAATATATACCGACTTCAGTAAGGCGTTTGATAAGGTTAATCACGATTTACTAATTAAAAAACTTGATTTACTTGGTTTTCCAATATTGCTGTTAAATTGGATTAATTCTTACTTAAGAAATAGAAATCAGAGAGTGGTGTTCAAGGGCTCAACATCATTCGCTATTGGAGTTCCATCCGGTGTACCTCAAGGTAGTCATCTTGGTCCCATTTTGTTCCTTATTTACATTAATGACCTCCCATCTGTTATCCGTCACTCAAAAATTTTAATGTATGCTGATGATGTAAAACTGTTTATTTCACACTATTCTGATGAGGCGTACAATTTGCTTCAATCTGACCTCACGGCATTATCACATTGGTGTCAGATAAACTTAATGTTTTTAAATTTAAAGAAATGTAAGTCTATGGTCTTTTCGAGACCTATTTTGGAGTATGGTTCAACAGTTTGGAGTCCTCAATATAATTGCTATAAAGACAGACTTGAGTCAGTTCAAAAACAGTTTCTCTTGTTTGCGTTCAGAAATTTACTTTGGAACCCATTACATAATTTACCTTCTTACATACATCGTCTCAAACTTATTGACCTACCGACATTAGACAGCAGAATAACTATGCTGAATGTTATGTTTATGACTAAATTACTGAACGGTGACATTCATTCTGAATTTCTACTAAATAAAATTGACTTAAATATCCCAAATCGTTGTTCAAGGTATCCTATCTTGATTAAATTGAGTACTTGCCGATCTAACTATGCCCAAAATGATCCATTACGTTGCATGTGCAATGATTTCAACAACCAACATGGCTTATTTGATATAACTGATTCCTTATTTTCTATAAAACAAGCAATTTTAAATTCCTTAAATGATTAAATAGCTGATGATTCTAATTTGTAGCTGTTTGAAAACCATTGGAATATATTACTTCACCCATTCACGAGTTGCGTTACACAGGCAGTCCGGGCTGGGCTGTGGGCGGGTAAGTGGGTCCGCTGGGATTCGTTCGAAAATGGAGTCTGGCATGTCGAGGCGGATATAGGACACAGTCAGATATACTACCAGTTGTCAGTACAGTGCCCACTGTTCTTGATGCCCGTTGACAATCATGAACCTTGTATCCGCTTTGGAAGAAGATATGACGTCAGGTTCCCGGAACATGATCAACGGTTAAGTCCAGAGGTCGTAACGGGGTCTCCGTTAAGTCTTATATACCGACAGCTCCAAAACCTCAAACAGTACTGAGTCCGATTGGTACTTGGACGATGAAACCAAGTACTTTTTTTACACTGGACAGATGTTGACAGTCTTCTTAACGGAGGTTTTTGCTATCCTAGACGTGGCGGGCTGGATAATTGAGAGGAGGTGGCGTGAGAAGTGCATAGACATCCGCAGTGATAACCAAGCCAGACTGAAGGCCGTTGTTTTTCAAAAATAGTCAGCGAGTGTAAAGCAATCCTAAATAGTGTTGCAAAACACAACAAGTTATGCCTTAGATGGGTTCCGGGAAACTGAACTAGCTGATAAACTAGTTAATGAAGGTTCTATAATTCCACCATGGGGTCCGGAACCTTTTTTTTTGGCGTGAGTTCTGGGGAGGTCATGCGTTGGATCAACGACTTCGTGGGTTCTATCCATAAAGAAAGATGGTCCGAGCTTGACTTCTGAAGAACCGCAAAGTGCTTCGTGAGACAACCTAACAAGAAATCAGCGGAATTTATTTTGAAACTGAGAAGAAAGAACTAGAGATTAATGGTGGGTGTCATCACTAGGACGACGATACGACGGAACATTGTCTTTGTAGCTGTCCGGCGTTTGCGTGAATCTGATTAAGGTTGTTGGGTAGTGATGTCTTGAGTATGAATAATAAACATACTCTTCCTCTTCCTGAGCTTCTAAGGTTCATCAGTGAAACAAAGAAGTTCGAGGTTGAGAGACTTTAGATCTTTCTTCTTCCTATTTATTCCCTCACATATCTTTCCTGTCTTTCTACTCTGTTCTACTGGCTCTATCTTGGATATAGTCAGAGTGCTTTGGTTTAGTCCATCTCACCTTCAACTCTAACTGTAAGTCTGATTAAGATTGTCATTGCTACAATTTGATAGCGCATATCTCTAAAATTTTTAATGTGTATGGACCAATTTTATATGGGAGTGAAATGACAGATTATTTCATCCTATCCTAAAAGGCTCGCTGTATTTTTTAGCTTATGCCCTAAATCTCGCTATTTTAACAATAAAATCACATTACACTAATGTGTAGTCAAAGTCATTGCAACCAGTGCTACAGCCAGAAAAACATTTTGGGGGATTCTTAAAAAAAAAAAGCTTGTTTCATTTATTCGAACCAAAATACTATTATAGTAGTTTGATATGAATAGCAAAAAAAAAAAAGAAAAGAAAAAAATTTGGGGGCCAAATATTTTTATTTATTCGTATCGAAATAAAAATTCAATATATGATTAATACAAAATATACTGGGGGGGAGACTCCACTACTTATTGCTCTCCACTACTTTATTTACATCTAAAATAATAATATACAGCATTCTTTGGCTGATGTTACACTGTCAATGTTTTGCTGTCAATGTTTTCTGTTTTTACTCTCCACTATGTTTTTCCAACTAAAAAGTATTTAATTGTATTTAGGAGTGAATGAAAATTCAACAATTGGAATGGAATTGGATGGAAAATAATTATAATGACAATA
Source organism: Toxonevra muliebris (assembly GCA_963691655.1). NCBI lineage: Eukaryota > Metazoa > Arthropoda > Insecta > Diptera > Pallopteridae > Toxonevra > Toxonevra muliebris. The sequence continues at coordinate 101,832,609 of OY829326.1, forward strand.
TGAGATAATGTTGGTGGAAATAGCAACAGATTATACAAAAAAAATTGCATTTATATATGAAAAACGCAGAAAAATAATCTTTGGAATTTGCGAACTATTAAAATAAACTCCGCCACTTTGTTACTTGACCATTGAATTACCATGTTTTTATAAAAATTATTAAGTAATATTTTAAACAGCAGTCTCAAAACCAAACAAAAGCCAAACAGCGCAAAGGAAAAAAATGTATTTATAAATTAGTAAAAAGTGTAGTATTTTCCATAAAATATTGATATTTTCCAGTAAAATACAACAGTGTATCTTCGGCAACCCCATTTTATTTGAAGTGATGTAGGTTTTTTTGTCAGTACAAAAGTTTGAAGTGAAATGTGTTCATTCTCTCTTTTTGTCAAGTGTTCATTTTTCAAAACAACAACAATTGATCGTGTAACATCGCCCTAACATCGAACTTTCGGGTTGAAAACTCTACACTTCACAGGGTGGTACGAAAGTTTTTATAGTTTGACAGCCACTTTCATTACATAAAAGGGGTATAAATATGAAGTGCGGTTTTAACAGATGGTATAACAATTGTGTCGAGAATAATTAATATGGCGTTTTGAAGAGTAGACATTTTTCAATAAAAACCAGTATGTCATGTCATAAAATGTCGCTTCAAAAATGTTGAATTTTGCACCAGAAAAAAAGTTTTGCGGGGAAGTATATTAATCTTCTTTCATTTGAAGAAAATGGCTACTGTAGGTAATCGATTGTTGGTAGAGGCATATGGTGAACATGCTAAAAGCAAAGGCACTCATGAATTATAATTTAAAACTTTTAAAAGTGGTGATTTTGACGTCAGTAACAAAGACCGTGGAGGACCATCGGAAAAATTCAAAGATGGGTGCTGTCTCCTAAGAACTGCTAAAACCTGGTAAAACGATTACTGCTGAGCGATACAGACAAAAACTGATCAAATTGAACCGAGCATTGAAGGGCATACGACCAGAATATGCTCAAGGACACGATAAAGTCATTGGCTGCATTCACGAAACTCATCAATTCCTAAACAGTAGCAAAATTTTATTGTGAATGGCAACATTTTTAGTGAGCAAGCGCCATTTTCAGTAGCAAAAAATTTGTATGATACTTTTCATCAGTTGATTTTTATACAGCGGCTTATGATTACCTATTTTTTTTTTATATATTCTTTTGTTTATTATGGCTGTCATAATTGACGAAACATATTTATATTAACGCCATCGTCAAACATACTTTGCAAAAACATTAAATTATTTATATTCATTATTTAAGTTTTTGGTTTTGTTAAAGACGAAAAATAGCAAAAAACTATTCATAATAGAATAGTTATCTCCAAAAAGTAGCAGCATGTTCACGACACAAAAATTGATGAGTTGCAACTGTTTAGCAATTGATGAGTGTCGTGAATGCAGCCATTATTTGAAAAAATTCAAATGGGAAGTTTTACCCTGTCCGCTGTACCAGACTTGGCTCCTTCCGACTACTACTTGTTTTGATCGCTGCAGCACGGACTTTCTGAACAGCGAAACCGAAGTTTTTAATTATTTTGATCTTTTAAATTTTTCTTTTTAAAAGTTATTTATGTGATATTTTTGTGTCCACGACTGTTTATGAAAACTCGTGTATACGCTTTAGAATTGATTTTAAAATAAATTTAACTGCAATTTATTATTCACCATTTATTTATGGATAAATAAATTCCAATTAATAACGATTAAACTAAAGAGTATACGGATAAATAAATAATGAATAAAAATAATATTTGTTTGCTTGTTGATACATTAAATTTAATATATAAAAATGTTTGCTCAATATATCCTTGTTTTCTTTTCAGCTGTTTACAAAAATATTATTCACAATTAATTAACCTAAAAATATTAATTAATTCTATTTAAAAATATATTTAATACACAAATATTGAATTTATTTTCCATTAAATTTTCGTGACATTTTTGCATAAATTTTTTTTTTTTGTTGCTATTAAAATGAAATCAATTTATTAAATAAAAACGAAAATATTGCTCCAAACTTTTTCTGCTTTTGAATAGTTGTTGTCAAAATCAATGAGGAGGAAGTGTGTAAGCTTAACAAATTTTTATTGTGCATAACTAATTAATTTGTTTATTATTTGTTTTTGTGATGATGGTAGCGAAAAAGCGAAAATATAGGTTAAATTTCTTCCTAATTGCCAGACAGTGAGTGGAGCTAATAATATTTGATGTTGCTATAGCATACATTTCTACATTTTATGGTCTTGTGGTAATACATAGACGATTTTTGATGTTGTTGTTGTGGTTTCATTGTAATTAGGTTATAATCATAATAACAATTTATTGAATTTTATGAGTTATTCGAATTTCATGAATTTAGTAAACTTATAGAAAATATTTAGGTCATTTGAATTAGGAATTCAAATCACTTAAGTATCGCAAAGCATTGTATAACTTATTTAAGTGCTCAGGTTCAAAGTATCAAATTTGAACCTCTTGCAACAATAAAATAAGTTTTTTAAAGAACCCAGTCAAATAGCATTAAAGTTTTCAATGCCAATTCAATGGAGGTTTCATTAGCATGTCATTTTCCAATGCTTATAAATTGACTATAATTTGATCTCCCAACACTGAGTTATTTTTAATAAATTTAATTTTTTTTTTTAGATATTTTCTATAATTTTTTTTTATTTTATTATTCTTGATTCAACTACTATTCACTGCTGCTTAAACTAAATCTTACAGAAAGCCAATTTTATTAACTTATTCAAATCCTGTAGCTAAAGTTTTGCAAGAAAAGAAAAATTTACATTAACTTTTTCTTTTTTCTTTTCTATTATTTTCATTTCAGCATAATAGGGCGATAAGGGCAAAGATCCAACCAATCGGTTTAAAACAACAACAGCGACAACAACTATAAAAACAACTACAACGATTTCGACAAGTTGTCAACAACGAACTCTTCATACCAAAGAAGTTGCTGCCGTTCTTCATCATTTTCTTTCTCCCAATGAAACTAGCTTAAAAACATTGAAAAAAAAACTCCAAGGAAAATCGAAAAGAAAAAAATTTAACGAACGGAAAAAACTTGTTTGCACCCAAAATCGTAAGTTTTCTTGCACAATTTCACTTTTGCGGGGTATGGGATGAAGTAGAAAAATGCAAATTTCTTGCGAAAAACAAAAGATAAACTTTGTTTGTTTTTTTTTTTTTGTAGACATAAGAAAATCTCTTAGTATCTAAGCGGAAATTTAGTTAGTGTGGATTGTATTGATTTCCGGTAGCCATTAGAAATTCCAAGAGATTCAAACAAAGTGAAACTTAAACTTGGATTTAGAATTTAAGCTGAAAATGTCGGAACAGTCCTTAACCCTCTATAGCTTAGTGTAGACTGTAGGCAACATGCCGTTCAATCGCCTGCCAAATTTACAAAATTGAATTTATATAGTAATTACGTTCTGTAGCTCGTGGTTTACACACTGAGCTAACAAAATGGCACCAAAGAAAACAACTAGATGGCGCTACTTGTTACAAATTAAAATTAGTGTTTAGTTAACCGGTATTTACGAAAAGTGTCGGTCTTCTGCGATTTCAAAAAATAATATAAGGTGAGATTGAAAAAATCTTAATACACGTTTTACTTAATAATTTTTTTTGGGTGTAAAATTTAAAAATTTCTTTGATCTAGTTATCTTTGAAAAATATGTCAGTTGTTATTTTTAATGACAAACATGTTGATTTATTGTGAGTTTGATCAAAATGTCTGAAGAAAAAGAAGTACGTCTTAAAATTATTAAAACTTTTCAAAAAAGTCCAAATTGGTCCTACAAAAAATTGGCCAAAGAATGGAAGGTCTGCCGTCAAACTGTTTCCAATGTTATTAAACAGTTTCAGGAGAATTTGACCATCGATAGGAAACCTAGTTCGGGAAGAAAACAAAGCCCACATGATATTGGGAAAGCCAAGAAAGTGGAAAGCATATTGAAAAGATCTCCAAACACATCTGGTAGAAAAGCTGCCCAGTTAGCCCAGTGCTCTGACTATTTGGTGCGAAAAGTTAAAGCCAATGCAGGTTTGAAAACAAACAAAGTCCAAAAAGTTCCAGACAGGCATGCTGCAAAAAATTTAGACGCCAAAAGTGGGGCTCGGAAATTAAAATCGAATTTCATACAAAAATATTCATGTTGTATAATGGACGACGAAACGTATGTACTGGCAGATTTTACGCAGCTTCCGGGTCAAAATTTTTCATGTTGGTGATGCTCGAGGAAATGTCCAAGAACAATTTAGAATCCAAAAGCAGACAAAATTTCCTAAAAAATTCCTGGTATGGCAAGCTATGTGCAGTTGCGGCAACGGCAAAAGAAGCAAGTCATTTGTTACAGAATACAAAATATTAAAGATTTTAAAAGGAGATGTGCAAACTGTTCCAAAAAGGTGTTTGAAACAACTATCAAATCTCTAATGTAAGGCTTACCAAAAAAGGTCCACGAGTTCATAAATAGTGGTTAGAACTATAAAAGTTATATTTTTCTGTAATTTTTAAAAATATTATCAATTAAATAAAAAAAAAAATCAAAACTCTAAGATCAACTGTTTAAAAATTATTGAATTTTATATATGCTAAGATTTTTTCGATCTCACTCCTTAAAATATTGTTCTGTGTGTGTGTAATTATCTTGAAAAATTGGAGAGAAAAATGTTTCAATTTTATTAGGTAATGTTATATTTAATCCTTTTAACTCCTTATTTTTGAATTTTTTTTCATAATTAATAAAAAAATTAAAAATCCAGAAATACAGTGTCAGAAGGTTAAGAGCGATTTGTATCACGATGCAGAAGGTCTTAAACAAGATCGACCAATGGTGTGATTGGGTATGATCTCTTTGTGAATCCGAATAAAAATAACTCAGTGCTCTTTATTCGGAAGCGCAGTCAGGAAGGGGTTTAACTCCCGGCACTGAAAGGAGTTACCATGTCTTTGTCATCGGAATTGAAGTGCCTTATTCCAAACTTTCGTCGAAAACTCATGTCGAGCAAAAGGTATCTCATGCACTGTAGGTTTTCTGGCAGTGCCGCGGAACTTTTGGCAGGGCTTGGGGTCTAAAGCCGATTGTTGTACAAAGCCCTAATTAAGCTTATTGTCACATACGCCTGTGTGATATGGTGGCGTAGAGTCCTAGTTAAGCCCATAATCTCTGCGCTAAACAGGCTGCAGAGGAGTGGGTGTCTGGGCATCACTCTAAGTGTTTTGTTTCACTTGCTTCCCCTTGATTTATATATTATTATTATATAAAGAGAAGCTTGTGCCCCACATCAAATTCGGCTGAAAATTTGTTGCGGAGCCAATGGAGACCATTTTTAGAAGTTTTACATATATCTATACAGACGGCTCCAAAACAACGATTGGAATCGGTTCTGGTTCGAGGAGAATAGGTACTTCTTCACTACAGGAGAAATGGAAATGGCTCTCTAAACAGAGATCATTGCTATTTTGAATGTAGCTTGCTGGATAATCGAAAACGGTTGGCTAGGAAAATGGTTAGGAGTCTGACAATCAGGCTGCACTAAAGGTCCAAGAAAACTCCAACAAGTTTTCGAAGATCGAATGTGAGTGTAAGGCAAAACTTGATAGTGTCACGAGACTAAATCAGTTATGCCTAATATCGGTGCCAGCATACTTCAGCGTGTCTTCTATTTTTCTTCACCTTTTCCTCTATCTACGCAAAGTATAATGGCCCAAGAGACTGAGTGCTATAGAAGGCCTGTATTAATCCGGTCCACCTTTAAATCTAATCGGAAAAATCTAATTTATTTGCACCTTGTGTCATATTACATTGATTCACGATTACACAGGAACATCGCTGTGTTTTGTGAAACAATTTTATATAAAATGGCGAAAAAGTATATTTTGCAGACAACATTTTTTCGACGTGCCGCGGCCGCATTCAGTCTGTTTGAGGTCTAATAAAAAAACTATGATGCCAAATTATGCATCGAACTTAATGGAAGACAAAATGAAATGCAAACTTATTATCAACAAGTAATAGAATAAAGTTAATTTATGAAAAGTTTTAACAAAAATTATTGTTTTAATTTTTATAAAGTGCAAAATGGATATGAATAAAATTAAAGAAATGAGTTCTGTCGTTGCCGCGTTCATTGTGTTCAAGTTGCAGCCTCCATCTTGTCTTGTGTTACAGTGCTGCTGTTGCATCCGTTGTGTTCGATGCGCAGTTTGGTATCTTTGTTTTTTATTTATTTCAGCTTAAACAGATTGAATGCAGCAGCGACACGTCAACAAAATGTTGTCTGCAGCAAATGTTTTTGTCGTGTCATCGGAAACTTGATTATAATGAACGTGGCACCGTCAAACTGACTTTAATTATATTCTTCACATTATACAAAACACACAAAACATTTTCTCCCGTGCTCGGTCGAGATGGTTACGTTCAGCTCTTTGCTGAGTTGCTTTTTATCGAAATGCACTCCTCTGTTTAGTAATAATTTGTATGTAATAATACTATTTTGTAAAATAGCTTATTGCCACACTGAATACTCGGCGTGCTCGGTGTGCAATACACCGAGCATATCGTGTTCGGTGTGAAAGTGGGTAAAGACTCTCTCTTTGTGTTCGGTGTAACAACAATTTCATGGTGTTCGCCGAGCATACTCGCAATATAACCACAGCCTAAGCTATCATTCGTTGGAAATTTTAATACTTAAAAAACAACGCGGTGTAAAATTAAAATTTTTTTCTGATATCCTTTTTGAAAGTAGCGAGTTTTCCATTTTTTTTTTTTTTTGGTTGAGATTAATATAACGTAATCGACGCTCGCCTAAGTAAGTGATTTAGTATCCTTTTTACAGCCATTCGAAAAAAAAAATTGCTTATACGATGCATAAAAAATTATGAAATTGTAGAACGCGAAAATTTATTTATTAAGTTTCAATGAGAATCCCGGTTTTTGTGAATTTTGACCGCGAATAACTGGCATATTCAAAACAGCAAACTGAATGTATAAAAAAAATTTAATTTGCTAGAAATTATAACTTGGTTACTGTACTAATTGGCATAAATTTCGGCATAAACATGGAGAATGATAACCAATGATGAAAGGTTATTGGAAACATTCGAGAAGAAGATACTTCGTAGGATCTATGGTCCAATATGCGTGAATGATTTAAGTCAAATAAGAATAAAAATCCACCAGGAGCGAAAAGCTTATGAATGTAAATGATCCGGGTAGAAAGATATTCTATCCAAAAGGCGTGGTATAACCCGCAATAGAAGTAAACCCAACCGCACTTGAGTTTTAACCGATTGCAAGGCAACTGGCGAAGTTTTTTTTGTAAAGTAGCTCAGATCGATTATCGGTTGTAGCTTCAATTAAGCAAGTAAGTGAATAATGTGCTATTATTTTTTCTCGATTTTTTTCATCTTGATTTGCTGTAATATTCATACCATGCATACAAGTCTCGAATGATTTCGATTTTTGCCTGGTTGGTTGGTTATGAAAAGATTATATCCGTCTTAAATCCGGACATTCGCAAAGTAAATGAAATATAGTTTATTTTTTCTTCGGGTATTTACAGCTACGATAGTGGGTGTTAAACGAGGATCCCATTTCGGTCGCTTGCTCAGCAATAGTAGTAATAAGTCCCATTAGTCTTGAGATATCCCTTCGGTTTTTGGTCTCCTTCAATTGTAAACCACAACACCTAACATCTATACCATTCCGCAATAGGCCTTCATAAAATATTTTTTGAGAATTTCATTCTTGACGGAGCTTAGTGGTATGAATACTAATTCAGCCTGACATTCCTGCAGGTTAGAGCCCTTCTGAGCCAACTCGTTTGCCCCGATGGCGGGGAATCATATTAAAGCAACGCTGTGCAGTCGGGCTAGGTCCGCGTAAGGTTCTTCCGGCAGTAATTTACTAGATTAGATGTTGTCACGGCTGAATCAAAAGCCATGATATCCAATAATTTGTTCCACTTTTCCATTTAATTATTAATTTCAGAATTTCATATTGATATTAACGTGTTTTAGCACTTTATAGGACCATGAACACACGTCATAAGCAGGACTTTCGTGCTCACACTAGCGCAACCATGATGGATTTTTTTGTAACAAAAAGAAACGGTGGAATTGAAATATTGACATTTCTTCCTCACTTTTCCTTGTGCTTCTGCTGAATACAGATTCTGTTTTTCGCGTACAAATACAAAATAAATATTAACTATGTGCTTTAAATGTGTGCTTAAAGTTAAAAAATAAAATAAAAACTACAAACTCTTGAGAGAATAAAATAAGTTTATTAAAAAAAAATAGAATTGAAATGAGGATAATGCGTGCCGTAGAGACGCGTAGTTTGTTTACATATCGCTCATTTACTAAAAGACTGTCATAACTCAAAAAACTCGATTTTGCAGAAAACAGGTTTAAAGTCTTCAATTGACTCCAACTTTGCAGAAAAAGGAAGAAATGTTATAATTCTCAAGCGCAGAGTATACCACATATTAATATGAAATTTTTACACAATATGAAGCGGGATATAATGAATAATTCTGCATCATTAACTCAAAAATCGTGATTTTTGATTTATGACGTGGTTTTTTAGTAAATGAGCGATATGTATGTTGATATTTTCTACTCAACTTCAACTTCTAAAAAGTTGTCAAAATCGGAACAATATGAATATGAAACATTCATCAATTCGCCTATTTTTATTTTGTTTTTGGATTTTCGGCGCATCCTTTCCATATATTTCTTACTACCTAATTTTCTACCAATCCCCTTTACCAATCGTTCATGGTCTATTAGAAAAATAACAACAAAAATTAAAAATTTCAATAAAACTTAAACTTTTGTTCAACTTTAAACAATTTTTGGATCTATCAATTATTCTCAGATCGAGTTTAGATTCTAGATTCTATGTGTTTTTTTAGGTAATAAAGAAACTTTTTCAACTAGACGCTCATTGATATCGCCATTTTAAGAAATGCCCTAACAAATCGCGACCAGACTAATGCATATATTAAGTCAAAACTTCATAATCTTTTAATCAGTTTTTAAAGATTTATATTTTATTTCAATGTTTAATTTAAAAAACTTAAAAATTCATTAGAAAATTTAGTTAAAAGCTTTTTTCTGAAAATAACTTCTCTATAGTAGTAACTTCTAGGTGGTAGCGGGCTAGGTTATCGTCTCTGGTTTCGATTCTCGATACCCTACGGTAAATGGAACTGGTTCTGGAACCTATCAGTCAGTCTTTAATTTAGAAACCAGTTCTAGATTGCACACTTTTGTATGAAATGAACCGGTAACTTTAACACGGAGTTGTCATTGGAAGGGGTGAATTGGCCCCCAATAGATAACTTTGAACCGGTCCAGCTACTAGTCCAAAAGCGTCAGTTTTAGTACCACTTCAAATAAGCAAGAAGAAAAAATAAATATTTTTTTTTTTAATTTTATGCATTTTTATTTATATTTATTTTAATTTATTTATTTTTATTTGCATGAAATATGAAAATTTATTTTGATTAAAGTTATTAAAGCTCCAACTGGTGGGTGCAGATTATCGAGTAGCGCACTTATCTACTGAGCCATTTGAGCATTATTTTTGCGGCGAATTTTAAACCAATATGCAGTGTGGCCAACTCAGCGTTTTTCCCGCTAATTTAAGTGCTTTTTGAAAATTAAAACGCGGAATGAAAGTGATTTAGCGCTCACGGGGTTTTTTCAATTAAAAATATCTAAGGAATTTTCATTGACTAGAAGTATTAGTGAAAAAATTTAAATGTATTGAGTTTTCTCGCACTTTTATAAGGAACAAAATTTTACGCTTTTTTTTATGAAAATACGCGTTTTATTCTTCATTTTAGCGGATTTTGAAAAATAAAAGTTGGTCACACTGCCAATATGAAAGACAATGAACAGAGTGACGCAGTGAGTAAATCGAAAGAAAGCTGTCTTCGCCGCTTACACAGAGTGGTTCTGATGCGAAATTTCACGAATAAAAATACTAAGTACAAAAGAGAACTTTACCACCATGCCAACGAGTCAGTGTGTAGCTCAGAAAAACATCCAATAAGTTCGCAAAAACCATGTGGTAGCAGGTTCGACGGTGATATTTGTTTTTTTTTTTTTATTTATATGGGAAAAAGTGTATAGAAATCCAAACGAATTGTGCCTCTCTGCATCTTTTTTAAACCAGTTCGCTGACCGTTTGCTTTGAACTAGGGAAGTGAAACTGGAAAGAAAAATCTATTTTCGACTTTTGGATTGACAGGAAATCCAAAGACTTTTTAAGTTTATGAAAATCGGTTAATCGACTTTTTTCGAATTTTTGTTGCATGGAATAAAAAAAATGAAACGAAAGAATTTTGATATGAGTTACTTATGTATATTTACAATATATATACACTTTATTTAAATTTTTATTGAATGGAATATAAAATAAGTAATTTAAACGAAATGGTTTGCTTGAAATGGCATACTTGTTTGTATATTTATACATACCACTGCGGTCCAAAACCGTTTTTTTTTTTGCATAAAGCCGAAAAATTTTATCCTAAAATTTACAAATATACTAAGGGTAACATATTTATAAAAAAAAATACAAAAATGGGTAAAATCGGATAAGTTCCACGCCCACTTCCCATATAATCTAATCTCGAAATGCATATATCTTGTAAAGTATCATAGATAGAAAGCTATTGATATCTGTATAGATAGATAGATAAAATTTGGCGAGTAGATATATTTACTCGATAATTTTAACTATAGCGAAAACAGAGAAAATCTGTCAACTTCCACGCCTATTCTTCATATCGCTCATTTACAAAAAGACAGTCATAACTCAAAAAACGCGATTTTGTAAAAAACGCGTTTAAAGTTTTCAACTGACTCCCACTTTGCAGAAAAAAGAAGAAATCTTATGATTCTCAAGCGCAGAGTATACAAGATATTAATATGAAATTTTTACACAATATGAAGCATGATATAATGAATAATTCTGCATCATTAACTCTAAAATCGTGTTTTTTGACTTATGACAGTCTTTTAGTAAATAAGCGATATATAATTAATTTGGATATATATATATATATATATATATATATATATGATATGATATTGTGACCTCTAAATTCTCACAGGAGATCCAGGGGCGAGATTTTAGGAGTCACGGCCCCGACACCTTCTCCCCTTCCCCTGTTACGTTCATCGTCTTTTTACTTATTCCGGCGGTATTATTTGATATTATTCGTCTTCATATGCGAATTTTGTGCAAGTAAATGGAAAAGCCTATGGATGTGTGAAGTATATTAATACACAGTAGACTAATCAGGAAGAAAACTATTTCAGAACTATTAATTTTGAAATAAAATGGCAAAAATTACTAATACCTAAAGCTGCTCATTAGGGCGTCCCTTATTTTTCTAAGTTATTTTTTTTTTACGCATACCCTCTAATTTTTTTTATTCTAACATAAAACACTTAGAAAAAAAAAGTTTAGGTCATTTGGAGTTCATTAACCTGTGCCGAGTTGTGTAAAAAAAACTTGTGAGCTTCTCTCAAGTTTGGCGAGAATTACAAAAAAAATCGAAGAAAATTCATGATGTTTCTAAGCGACGCACACTGGGACGGATAGCCAAATTACGACGACAAAATTATTTTGCTTATATTGATGTAATTGAATTTAATGAAACTTGATATCTAGGGATTTTTGATGTCGCTGATTACGAATCTGACATTAGATTTTCAAAATTCACAATGACATATCCAATATGGCGGATGATTTTGAAAAAAAATTATGGATCGTAATGAAACTTGGTATCCAGGGGATTTGGTGATCAGTGATTACGAATCCAACATTAGATTTTCAAAATTCAAAATGGCGGATCCAATATGGCTACAGTGACTATAAATATAAATGAAAAAACCGAACACAAATTTGTTTCTTTCTTGAACATAGTATTATTTACTCTTAAACTCCATCTCCTTTAACGCGATCAGAGATGCTCCCTCTATAGGAGATTTTTCGCATTGAAACAGTAATGATATACAAAATTATATTTCTACAATAAAACAATGCTACTGTATTCAAAAATATAGCAAAGTAAAAAGCGATAGTAATAATAAAAAAATAATCAAAATCTATGATACAGGAGTTCGCTGTTCAATTCTTCATATGCAATTTACTGATGTAGGCGTGTAAAAAAAAAAATTTAAAAAAAAATTAGTGGAAAAGATAACAAACTAGTGGAAAAGGAAAAAAGGGAGAAACAGAGGATAATGAAAAAGAAAAAACGACTAGAATATTTATCAACGACAGTACCATCCACTTCTTCAGCCTTGGCTGAATTTTTAATACCACTAGAATACGAAGATGTCATATTCCTATAGAATTTTAAATTTGTAAATGGTTTTAATTTGGCTTTTTAATGGTGCGGACACACGAGAGAGAAATTCGCTGAAATTCGGCATTTTAAATTTAGGTGGACACACGACAAAAAACGAATCTCAAACTCGTTTTTTGACAGATTATAAGTTTGGAGCAGAAAAAGAATTTTTGTGTGTGTTTTGTGCAAATAAAAATAAATAAAAATGTTGCCTTTCAATTGGATTTGGAAACCAAGAATTTATATAATAATTATGGAAAATTGGAGGAATGGTAATTAGTTACTCTCCATTATTTTATTTTTTCGCATAATAAATATTGCAAGAGCAGCTGTTATGAAAACAAAATCTAAAATGTCTAAAAAATGTAATAGATCTTAAATTTTCCCTGTTTTACAACCTTGTGTTTGAGGATTGCTAGTTAATTTTTTCATTTCAGTCGCAATTTTTTCATTTCAATGAAAAGAGTCTGAAATTCATTTGACACTTTTTGTATGGCGAAATTCTGTATTTCAAACGTATTTCAACGAAATTTTAAATTTGCTTGAAATGCACTCTCGCGTGTCCGCATTATAAGGTGGAGTTACATACTACGCGTCAACGCTTTTCAAGCGTCAAAAGTGTTTTCCGTGTCCTACAATTTCTGCGCGTTTCACGCGTCGAGCTAAAATTTTTTATTTTTCTGCATTAATTATTCTTCCACTTTTACCTTTTTTATTTGTATTTTTATAAATTTTAACTTAAGAAAACTATGTAAGAACATAGAAAGTTGTTTCCTGACAGTAAGACGAAAACTCTGAAGGGAAAATACGCACAATAATTTTTATTTTTATTATTTTTCAGTAATTATCAGTATTCTATTGTTTTTTTCTTTTTTTTAATTGAATTCTATCATAAAAATGAGTTTAAAAAAAAAATGAAATATCCTTCATACCGAATTTCCATGTTGACTTTGCGGTCTACTCGGCACAGGTTACCATGATCTAAGGAGAATAATATTTTAGAACTGGGAAGGCTATAGTTGCTTGAAAAAATTGGAGGGTATGCGTTACCATAATCTTAAAAAAAAATGCTACATGCATGCAAATCCACAGTTGGAAAAATTTTGTAAAATTTAAAATAAATGTGAAAACTGAATTGGCAGTTATAAAAAAATTTTGTACTAAAAGTCGAAAGTAAAAGTCTACTTTCTATCTAGTTTTGCAATTCAGAGTCGATCATAAAAAGTTGAAATTTCGAACTAAATGTCGATTAAAAATCGATTTCGATTAAAGTCGAAATCGATTTGCACATCCCTACTTTGAACCAGTCATGGGACATACCACTGAAAACAATTTGCTCCCAATTTCCCGTCGGGTAGTTTTTAATTGTTTTTAGCTCCCTTATCACTTTTTTTCATGCTGTTCAGCAGACGGAATCACCCTGTACCAAACATGAATAAAAAATAGAAAATGTGAAAATTCTGGCAACGCCATTATTTTATTTTTAACAAAACATGTGTTTCTCCATATATAAATTTTGTGTTTTAGTGCGCTGATGTTCAGTTTATTACGTTATCTCTAATCGTGATCAATAATTAAGCTCGTGCTAAAATGAGTGTTCTCTGTCGATTTGAGAATTGCTCTTGGAGCGGAACGAAAGATAATCTTCAACTGCATTTTGAGGAACGCCATCCACAATGCATAAAAACATTGAAAGAAACTTGGAGCCGAAATCATAACAGAGTTAAGGAGAAATCATTTGTATTTACGTACACAGATTTAAATTGGCAAACATTTTTAATTTATGGAAGAAAAGAAATGTATTGGTTGTCAATAAAAGCGACGCACGAAAAAATTGGATATCATTTCATGTATCGGTTTGAAACGTATAATATCGATGAATCTGAGCCAAATCCAAGATTATGGGAGGGTCTTATGGGTTTTAGGCCCCCTAGGGTAACTGGAAGAAGATATTGGTTTAGGAAAGCTTTTTTCGGTATAAGAAGACAGCGTGTTTTTTATTTGCGCATTTAAAGTTTAACCCCCTTTGTTATAGCACTTTCGGTGTAGAGGTGATTGCAAGTTCATTACCATGTATATATACAAAAAAAAAAAAAAATAAATAAAAATAAATAAATAATTTTCATAAATTTGAATTCCTACATAAATCCATTTCTTTAATTTTTATTATACTTAATATTTAATCTTTGCTGTAGGTAGCGAGCTAAAGAATAGTTTATGTAATGGATTAAGACATTTGGAAAACTTGTACTTTCCACTTTAGTAATCTAAATTTTTTTTGTTTGTTTTTACCTTGTTTAATGTAAATATTTTCTAAATTTGAGGAGATAATGAGCTGAGATATTGAAAAATAAAGAAACAATTTGAATTTGAGCTTTCTTCCATTTTAATCTATCAGAAATAGCAATAGTGCCATTGTCTTATATTTTGCTATAAAATAGCAGCAATTAAATTTTTTATTGCTGATCATTAAAATGACAATGCCAAGCCACACATTTGTAATTCATTGGCGCCTCTTAATTGTTAGTTTTATTGCATATATTTTCGCATGCACAAAAATACATACGCATTAAAAACCCCAAAATTATAGCCATTATTTAAAATGCAATAAATATTTGTTAATGTATGATGTGTGAGTTAAATCAATTTTTATTTTTTTACTGTTCTTTATTCATACGGGCTTTCTGCATATTTGTTTAGTTTGAGATTTCTACCTGCTTAGACAAATTACTTACATCTGGCGGCTAAATATCAAAAAACTATTAAGGTTTTTACGAAACGTGTGAGTCAACAGATTCCAAATTATATTTCAAAAATAAGAAATTGATTGGTCATACCGACAGAAATGGGGCATATCGAGCTGTGCTAGCAAGCTCTAGAGCTTTAGAGAAAAGTCAAAAACAACTTAAAAAAAAGCACAGCCAACAACACAGCCATCAAATTGATTGCAAGAAATCTTCAAGAAGCTGTAGGACAGTGTTACTTTTAGAACATTAGTGATTAACTGTCAAGCAGGTACGTAATTGATGAATAAAACCATTCGTTAACATTTTTAGCACATTAACACAATCTATAAACATTTAAAACTATAGTCCAAATTTAGTGAAACTGCATTCTAAATTTCTTCCTAGAACAAATATACAAGGCCAAACAACATTTTTTAAACAAAGACAATAAGTCTTAGGATGACGACCTCGATAGTCTAGTGGATAGACTTTCATTCAAAACCACCAAGCTGAAAAAATATTGCCACAGCTGTTCGGAATCGGCGTTAAATTGTAGGTCTTACCTTCGCCACTGTGTTCTAGTGGCAGAGTGCCAGACTCTTGTCTCTGGAGACCCGAGTTCGATTCTCGGCTTGGGTATGTTTCTTATCTATCTTTCCTTCTCTCTTCCTTTCTTTCTTCCTTGGGGCTTTGGTACAATAGATCTTATAGGTCGCAGTACCTGACTTTCGAGTCGTCCTTCCTTCAAATAATAAAAATAATAATAGTCTTAAGACTTTGGCACATAGAGTGCGTTTTGTACGTGCGAGCAAAGTATACAACTGACAACTACTATAAAATATATGAAATCGGATATAGTGTGGCCCATACACACAGTGCTGCCAGAAACTACAATTCAAAAATCGTCAAAATTGTAAGAAAAAATCGTCATTTTCAGCAAAAAATCGTCATCAGAGAAAAACTCCAAAATCTGCATGTCGTTGCTCCTTGAATTCAACATCTAATAGGTGAAATTAATTTTCGTTCCTCAAATTTTTAAGATGTGACATCAAACTTTGTAATGAATTGACTTCGTTTGAAACACACTGTCAAATTTCATATAAATTTTGACAAGTTTACAAGGCTTTGCACGTTTTAATGAAGGCCCTTATTAATTTTTCTGTAGCATAAATGCCAACGTAAATATGACTCTCTGCTTGATTTTATGTAGCTGAATAACAACTGCATAACTTCGTTTCTTACTGACCGTTGTTGTTGAAGCTTCCCTCTTTCTATTTTTTAAAGCTTTTTTTTTTTTGTTGATACTCTCTACATTTATCTGCACAAACATGACGTAGCACAAGTATATAATAAAGAAAGGAAAATTCAGCTATATGAAATCTAGCTCTTTCACTAAAGCACATTGAGATAAAACTGCAAGAAGTCGACTCTCTGCATAATTGTATGCAGCCGATCCCCATATGACTTCGTTCGCTAAACACTAACAATAGCATAACTTCGTTTCTTATTAGTTTCGTATGAGTGCAACAACAACACGACTTCCGTTACAAAATTTTCGATTTACCCTCGCTAAAGAATTTTCACTTCAAAAAGTTTTTATGTAGTTGTGGTTGATCTAAAAAATCGTAATTTTTCAACAAAAATCGGCAAATCGTCATTGGGTCAAAAAATCGTCAAAATTACGTTAAAATCGTCGTTCTGGCAACGCTGCATACACGTTGAAGTATCGTAAAAAGTTGGGCAACTCTAAACTGTGCCGTACGTTGAGAGAGAGTTGAGAGTGTTACAGCCAGTGTTACCAGAACGACGTCGTAATTTTGACGATTTTTTAGTCCAATGACAAAAAAAAAACTGAAAAAAAACCTTTTTTGTTTTAAAATCTCTTCTGCTATTTTATACATTTAATGACAAGTCAGGGCTTAAAAACGTTCATATTTCAATACTTTTTTAGATAGTTTGATGCATAATGGTTTTATTTAAGATAATGAAAATATTACCTATTCAGGTTTTCTCTTGAAAAACTGGAAAGTCTTTTGAAGAAATAAAGACTAGGTATATCTGTGTTGAACTTGATTTCCAGTGATACAATTTTTATTATGCTTTCCATGCATAAATATTTTAAAACCAGAGTATTTAATTGTTCGCAGAACCAAAACTACCGAATAAAATAGAACAAAAGTAAAAAGATATCTCAATGGTTTTTCTTCTTTTCTTCTTCTTTGCAATAAAACCAATAAGAAATCTTCGAAATTTTATAAGATTATCTTCTTGAATTCATTGAAAAGAATATCTTATTATTTTTATAAGGTAATCGTCTTAAATTGATTAAAGAGAATATCTTATTATTTTTATAAGGCTTTCATCTTGAATTAATTAAAAAGAATATTTTATTATTTTTAAAAGACAATCGCCTTCAATTTATTGAAATCATAGGTATACCATATTTCCATTACAGACCATTGCAAAAAACATAAAACTCAGAAATAGATAAAAAAAAATCGTATCCAACGATGATAATTGTTGGCTGTAATTTCTCCTTTCTTACGGCAAAATGATTCATTATATCCATTATTGTGGGTTTAATATCATTGCGTGTTGCAACGAGTGTAACAAAATCTGTTTGGGCATCAGCTATTTTAGTGTTGGTGGATCTACCACTAACAAATCCATGCTGAGCTTCCGAAATCCAATTTTTCATTTCGCACAACAATTGACTTGAAAACGTTTGGTATCAATTGCAGTTTTGAAATGGGTCTGTAATTGACTACTTCCTTTTTCAAGCTAGAGTGAATCGGAGTTATATAAGATACCTTTCATTTATCTAAAAATTCCGCCGTAAAAAGGGAAAGATAAAAAATCATAGCAAATGGTTGAACCAAGTTTTTACAACATTTTTTTTTAACAAAACCGCTGCTATATTATGTGGGGACAAGTTATTGCTTTCCTTCAATGCAGAAAGCTCCAACATCTTCATTCACATCCACTCTAAAATGGCCCAAACTTGTAAAAATTGCTCGTAACTCTTATCGGGTAATTTAAAAATTATGTGCTGTGCAATAAAAGTTATGAGTAATTTAAAAAAATAAAAGTTGCTCATAACTCTTATTAGATAACTTAAAAAAGATCAGTTGTGAAATAAATGTTATGGGCAACTTTAACAATATAAGTTGCTCGTAACTGTTGCGCGGGTAACTTAAAAAAAAATATTTCTTAAATTTAGCCATTTTCTTCAATCTGAAATATAATATAAAAATTGAATTCACAAAGTTGGTCTCAGCAAAAAATAGTTACGCTAATCACACCACCATCAGTACTTACTACAAATCACCGGAAACGCAAATATGTTAGCAAATCTCTTCAACACTATTTGCTACAGCTGTGGTTTAAAGTTCATGCTCATGCTGATTTCAACCAACGACGACGACGACAAATTACTATCCGCGTACTGCACAAATCAACTGAAAGCAGCAGTAAAAGTTTTGCGAAACCAAAAATTTTAATGCATCCATGACCACAACAATTTTCTTCTGTTTTTCAGGCTCCCATCTCTTTCATTTTGTTTTTACTTTTACAAAAATCTTTTTATTTCATTGACTTGTCTTGAAAATGAAAATGACTTCCTGTTGAGTTGCTGCAAAGTTTTCAATTGAAAAAGAAGCAAAAATAATTAAAAAAAAAACTTGTTCGTTCCCTTTTATGCATTGTTGTTGAACGGTTTTATAAATTTCATTAAAATATTTTACAAATTGAAATTTAGTGGTCGTCGAAAATTTGTGTTTGTGAAAGAGAAACTTTTTTTCTTACAAGTATTTAAAAAAAAAAAAAAAAAAAAAAAATGGAGAAGAAATTTCAACTATTTTAATGAAAAAGTCATGTTCAGAATTATTTTGAAAGTTTTTTTTCTTGATTATGTGTTACTTAACTTTACCAAAAAAAAATAAATAAAATGGACGCTGAATACCATTGAAAGAAAAAGTTCGTTAATCTACTTTTAAACAGTCATCGTGTTGATCAGAAAAAAAACAAACGATTGAACGCAATTGCTGGTATTCTGAACTTGCATTTGACAGTGAATACAAATTTTAATTAATTGATTAATTAGAAACTTTATGCATTAATAGTTTTTTTTATATGAGCAATCAACATCCGGGGAAACTACTTTCACTTAATAGCTCATGATGTTAATTTATGAAATGAGGAGAGTGATAATATAATGGGAATGAGGATAAGTAATTTTGAATGTTAACTTTAAATTTGATAAGGTCATAAGGTATATTGAAAAAAAATACCAATAAACCTTTAGTGGTAGTGGAATTTAAATCTCACTGTCACTAAACATTTAGTGGCAGTGGACATCATTAAATAAAATCCCACTAAAAACCGAACCCAACTACCGCTAAACCAGTGTAAACTAAACTAGTGGAAATCAAACCCCACTATCACTAAACGTTTAGTGATTTGGCTACTTAGTGGTAATCGAAATTGAATTGCACTTAGATAAACTCATGCAATATACAGTGTGACCCAGAATAACAGTTTTTTGCTTTGCTCTCATCTCAACCTTAAAAAATTCAATTTAAAAAGTTTTTAAGTAGACCATGCCTTTTCAAATTGAATTCCAAAAAGAAAAAGTGGAAACAGTTCACGATTTCAATAATTTTAAGATAAGTATTGCAATGGAAGCTAAACGAGAGCTAGTTGTAAATTTATATTTGAAAAAATTAAAAATGTGCGATATTATTTGGAAGCTAGAATCGTTTGATATCGGAAAAAGATTTACAGAACTATAAAACGATTTAAAGAAACGGGAAATTGTGAAATTGGACGCAAACAGTGAGAAAATGGGTCAAAGAAAGAATTAGGCGAAATCCAGCTCAATCGGGTCGTTCTATGACAAAAGAAGTGCAGATATCCAGGTCACCAATACAGCGGATATTGAAAAATAATCTAGGATTCACAGCCTATAAGAAGCAGCGCGTTCACGGTCTTGCTGAGGCGCAACAAAAATTTCGAATTGAAAAAAGCAGCGTGCTATTGCGTTCGCATGATGGAGATGAAATTCTATTTGCGAATGAAAAAATGTTTCTACTACAAGATATCTACAATCAGCGAAACAATCGCGTGTATGCAGTGAGTCTCGCAGATAAATTGGCCGTGGAACGGTATTAGAATGTTTCAAAGGTAATGGTCTGGAGAACAATTTCACTGAAAGGCAAATTTCCGTTTCTTTTCATAGATCGACGGCTATATGCTGAGCGAAATTAGCATCACGAAAGGCCTAAACGTTGATCAATTCAAAGCTCGGCTGATACAGATTTGGGACGAAATGAAATTCGCAAGCGTGCCGCTTTCGAATCATTTTTCAAACATTTGTGGTAAATAATGAAAGAAATAATAATGCAAACATTTACAAACAAAATTAGAGGAAATTTGTAGTATATCTAATGGATGGCGGTTTACTGTTAATGCTTCACTATAAAACCCTGTTGGGACAAATATGTCCAGTGGACATTGTCAACCCTAAAATACCGTTATCCACATAAATTACATCCTTCGTTTCATTTTTACGCTTCGAAAGACCCATTGGGTCTCCAAAATTAAGAAAATAAAATTTGTGCAAACGCCCTGAAAAAGTCGTAGCGAAAGGGTTAAGGCTTGGAGATCTATAGGTCTGCCACTCTATCTTTATTCTGCTCCTAGTTAATTAGAGTTCTTACTGTGCCAGGTATTTTTATGGCATAATCTGCGCGCACTCCACTCCACTCTTGACGAGTTGGAATAAGTGTGCTAAAGCTGTTACCAAAGGATAGTGAGGAGAGGGTGAGATCGTCAGATTTTGGAAGATAATTGGTTTCACCTAATATCCTACCATGACCATGATTAGTGCGGGACCACTTACGGATCGTGTTCAGTCTCACAGCTGAGATTGAAGCTGAAGTCATACCACATAGATCTATTGGAAGAAGATTTAGCATAGTGTACAGTGCTTTTGAAGGTGTAGTTTTCAGGGCTTCTGTAACTAACCTTGAAGCTAGCCGCTGTACTTTGTCTAATTCTATGTGATGGGTGCTCTTTAAGGTAACAGTCCACCAAACAACTACGCCTCAAAATAGAATAGGGCGTATATAGCTGGTATACAGCTATATAATCACTTTGGCCTGTAATCCCCGTTTCCTGCCTATAGCTGACCTGTACGCATAGAGAGCTATAGTGGCTTTACGTACCCTTTCTGACGTATTGGCACGCCGGTTTAATTTTCTGTCAAGGATTAGGCCAAGATATCTGGCTTGTTCCAAGACGATAGGAAAATTACAATTTTAAGTTGGTTGATCGAAAATTGGTAAGGAGTGCTTCCGAGTAAAGAGAACCAGCTCCGTCAAATTTGGTTCCATAAAATTTACATAAAAAAATTCTATCTTGGTAGCGAAAGAGATGTTTAAAAAATTGCAAACCAACTTTCACATCAAGTATAATTGTTGAAAAAATTGAGCAAATATAAAATTACAAAATCAAAAAATGTAAAAGTGAACTAAAAATTGATAAACATATTTTATCCCTTGGGGACCAAGTAATCTCGGGAGTACATTGCCGTCGACAATGCAACGTTTTTCCGCGCAAGTGTTTGCTGCATAGACCAAATCACTCTAATGTCGGGGAGTGCGCAATGTATCTTTGTGCTTATACATCTCTTGCATCAAGCCCAAGTGTAGTGAGTGTACCAGCAACAACTGCGTATAGTGCGCCAACAACAACCGCAATAATAACAGTGGCATCATGCTCAAACACTACTCATGCCAGTACATTAGAACTGATGAGCGCAACGGGATTAACAACTCTCCCACTCCTACTCACTTCCTACTTCTAACAATAACCATGGTGAAATCGTATATAAGGTGATAGCCAAGGTGAATTTATTTAAGGTGAAGTTACCAGTCACTCATTCTCCTTCTTCTTTATGCGCCATTTTTTTTCGTGGTGAGGAACACTGGTTGTAAAAAGTTGGTTTACGTTTGATTGCCCGGTTACTTTTTTCGCCCGCCTTAATGGCCGCAACAACAGATGTATTGTCATTGCTGTGTTGTACAGCTGCTTTCGTCAGCTGATTTTGACATTCAGAGTGCTCCGCCATTATGGCTGCAACCTTGTTGTTGCTGTCGTGTCTACATAAATTCACCTTGGCAAAATCACAGCAATTCCACCTTGGAGCGCGACCCTATAAACTCACCACGCTGTGTGAGAAGCAAAATACCCAGTAGGAAAATGTTAAGAAATTCCCATTGAATTTGCTGAGCTTCCCTAACCAAACAGGAGTCGACCGCTCCATTACGATGGAAGAGGAAACCTAGCCCAGACTCTGAAAACATTAACAATCCGGCAAAAAATACCGATAAATATTAACCTGAAACGTATCGCTATGCCATACTCAGTAGTATATCTACTAAGACCAAGATACCGATTTTCGATCTCCCTCATTTGAGTTGGAGTAATTTCGGATCGCAAATTAAGTTGGAAAAAAAAAATTGAAGAATTGGTAAAAAAAAAGGCCTGCTTGGCTTTTTATGCTTGCAAAAAACATCTAGTAAAATGAAAGGGTTGTATCTAAGATGGTGATTTGAATGTATACGGCAGTCGTGCGCCCTAAACTTACATACAGTGCGATACTTTGGTCGACAGAAAAGTAGCTACCTTTTTAAAATATCTTCGATGCAGAGAACAGCCTCTATTTGCGTCACAGGTGCAATAAGGTCTTGTCCCACTGACGCACTAAGCGTTATTCGGCATCTTATGCCTTTAGATTTATACGTAAAAGCCTCAGTGGTTAGTAGTGCAGTTAGACTCAGGGATTCAGGATGCTGGACCTCTAGATTACATGGCCACAGTAATATAATCAATGTCCTACCGGTAGGCCTGGTACTGCAAACAACCAGTTATATTATTCCAAAACTTTGCTTTGGTAACTCAAAATTGAACATTTTAATTCCTACGAGACACGATTAAATTGCACGGTCACTAGTAAGCAATTATGATTATATTTTTTATACGGACGGTTTAAAAATAGACTGTGAAGTGTGCGCTGGTGTCTTCTCGCAAGCTTCGTGATCAAAGCCAATCCGTCATCAAAGCCATAACCTCAACAATTGCCAAATCAAAACTAATTGATGAATGCAAGAAGGAACTCGCCAGACTTGCACAACACATTAATTTAACTCTCATTTGGGTACCTGGGCATAGGAACATTAGCGGAAATGAGTATGTCAATGCACTGGCTGGGCATGGTTCTTCCTTCATTCGAAACAGGCTCTACCTCCCTTAAATATCGTTAAGAGAGACATTTTCACGTACTTCTTTCAGTAATCCGACTTCAGATAGAGAGGCTTAACAACTTGCGCCATATCAGGAATGATGTAGCCTCTACTAAAACTTTCCAAAACTAAAGACCTCTTATCTATTTTAAGGGTGGAAATCGCACGAATGACAGTTCTTTATTCGGGACACTAGGTGATTGGCTCGCATGCAGCGAGAATGGGTGTCCCGTAATTGTCATGAAAACGAAGAGATCAAAAGTCTCGAACATTTTCTGTGTGACTGCTCGGCTTTAGCAAAATAGACTTAAACCCTTTGGAAAACATTTCCTATCGAGTATAGGAGAGGCTGCTAATGTTAACCTTGACTAAATGGTTTGTGGAGGCCATACACACCAGAGCTGTAAAAGAATGCAATCAATTTAATTGCAATACCTTGAAGTCACAGTTAATAACCGACAATTCATGATTGCAGTTACTGAATAATAAATTTGACTCCAGAATAAAAAATGCAGTTGGAAGTCTTTTTTGGAGTCGCCAATTGGTTATTCATTTAGAAAAGTATTTTTTAGAGTCAAGGGAATGCAATTTTTTTTGAAATCATGAGACTCCAAATCTTATGACTCCAAAATTATGGCTGCTTTGAAGTCACTTGGAGTAACTTAAATAACCTTGAACTCAAATGCAGTCATTTGGAGTTAATTGCAATTTGCAGTCAATTGAAGTCACTTGAAGTCTTTTTGAAGTCAATTGGAGTCAGTTGAAGGCTTTTGGAGTCAATTGGGGATTTGAAGTCAATTGGAATCAAATAGAATGCGAAGTTAATTTTAATATCGATAGTCATACGTTGACCGCTCATTTGTAGTTTTTCACCACTTTTAGAAGGGACTACAAAAAAGCAATAAATGTACATAAAGAATATGTAAAATTGGTTTTTAAATCATTTTTAATAAGAGAAAAATATTTTTTGGAATTAATTTTTTTTTTTTTTTTAAACTTATTTTTATATATTGTTCATAAAAATGTATTGCGTTATTGCCTTGTCTTCCAAAAGCGTGGTATGTATTGGGAGTATGAATGTATAAACTCGTAATTGTGACTAACTTCATATCTATCATACGCGCCATTTTTTTGACATTGACAGCTATTCTATCTCGAAGAGCGCCAAAAATACTATAAGAATTGATCTGTCAAATAATTTTCATAATTTTACAAAAGTGTTTTACTATAGCTGAAAATGTCGAATTTCGTGCCAACAAAACAACATTTGCGGGAAGTTTTAATTTGCTTCTTCCATTGAAAGAAAAACGCAACTGAAGCACATCGTTTACTCACTGAAGCTTATCCTGACTGTGATATAGACGTTAGAATGTGTCAGGTGTGGTATGCCCGTTTCAAAAGTGGTGATTTTGATGTTGAAGACAGGGAACATTCAGGCGGCCCGAAAAAGTTCGAAGATAAAAATTGAAGGCATTACTCGAAGAAGATTCATGTCAAACGCAACAAGAACTTGCAGAATCTTTAGAAGTGGATCAAGATAACCCAAAGCGTAAAAAATCATGGAGACCGCCCGGACATGCATCAACATCAACGGCAAAGCCGAACATCCATGGATATAAGCTCATGCTGTGTATTTGGTGGGATATGAAAGGTGTCGTGTATTATGAGCTGTTGAAACCGAATGAAACGATCACAGGCGACCGCTACCGACTACAATTGATGCGTTTGAGCTGAGCATTAATGGATAAGAGGCAAGGCAAGTAAAGTGGGAAGTGCTACCCCACCCGCAGTATTCTCCAGACATTGCTCCTTCTGCTTACCACTTGTTCCGATCGATGACACATGGCCTGGCTGAACAGCACTTCCGTTCTTTCGAAGAACTCAAAAAATTCGTCGATTCGTGGATAGCCTCAAAAGATGAGGAGTTCTTTCGACGCAGAATCCGTATGCTACCAGAAAGATGGGAAAAGTTTGTGGCTAACGATGGTCAATACTTTAAAGAATAAATTTATAATCACTTTTTCACAATAAATGTCCAAATTACGAAAAAAAATACGAGTTTATACATTCATACTCCTAATATGTAGTTAGAAATCTGTTCATAAATCATAGTATTTTCATCATTAAAAAACGAAATTATCAAAACTTGAATAACTTTAAGTATTTATATATTAGGGTTGTTGCGAATAATAAAAACCGCAATTTGTTTAGACAATTAGTTTTGATGAAATGAATGAATGGAAATATGAAATAACACATATATTAATAACACACATCAAGATTACTCAAGTGACTCTAAGTGACTTCAAAGAGTCATAAGATTTGGAGTCTGATGATTTCAAAAAAAGATTGAATTCCCTTGACTCTAAAAAAGACGTTTCTAAATGAATAATCAATCGGCGACTCCAAAAAAGACTTCCAACTGAATTTTTTATTCTGCAGCCAAATATGTTATTCAATAACTGCAATCAAAAATTATTATTCATTTGAGACTTATATTCTCAATTGATTGCATTCTTTTACAGCTCTGATACACACAGTGGAATAGCTAGAAAGCTTTTCTTTAGACTCAACCATCGAGATAGTGGTATCAAAAAAGCGTTATTGCCCTTTTTCGAATAATTGAACAAGTTAACCTAACCTCCGTAATCGATTAATTATATATGTAGCTACATAAAATACTTTTAAATTATTTCAAAAATAAAATTTAAATTAACTAACAGATTTTGTATTTTGCGCTTGTTTCAAGCTTAAATTTTTATACCTCTTCCTCCAGCAGTAGCAGGTGTTAGCGTGCAAGTTGGAAATAGTTGAGCTTGCAGAAATTGTACACGTCCACCGCCCAAGCTGCTTATATCCATTTTTTTTATTTATTTTTAAATGTATTTTTTTGTATATAATTATTATAATTATTTTTTTTTGATTAATTTCTACACATAGTGTCTGCAGCTTAACACATTTCACTTTTCACTCAGAGCAAACTTATTTTAATGCGGCTAAATGGTAAATGAAAATATTACTTGAGTATCTCGCACATACTACTGACTTGACTTTGAAACGTCAGGTTTTTCACACATTCACTTTTGCCTGTTTTTTTGTTTTTTTTTTTTATGCTAAGACGATTTCTGTTTCCACATTTTAGATTAGATTTCACTTGTATGTCAATTTGATAGCACCTTCATTCAGTCAGCGTTTCTCAACTGTTTTTGCATGGTTTCATTGTGAATCCTTGTCAAGTGGTTTCGCACTGTTCCAGCAGCAACAACATTTTCCTTTTATTTTCCTTTGAAAATTTCTCAAAGACGTTTATGATATTTAAGATTTTCTTTATTTTCCAATGCATTTTCGTTGTTTTTCGTTTTAATTTTAGTTTTTCTATTTCATTCGCTGCTGTCGAAAAGTTGAAGTTTTTTGTTTTTTTGCTATTTCGATTTTCGTTTTATTTTTGGCAGTTATTTTATTTTGTATTTTTTGTTTTGATATGCATTTGTTTAGCATGCCATGTCAAAGGCTACTGACATTTACCACCCACTTTCTTTGTTCGTCTGCTTCTTTAATATGCAATAGATTGAGCTATGTATTATGCGGAATTTGTAAGTTTAATGTGGTATGAAAGAGAAGCGTCTCTAGGAGTTGGAGTGGCACATGAAGCTCAGTATACGTATTTCAAGTGCAGAATTTCTGCTTACAAGGCGCGCTAGTGTTGATGTCTTGGCAATTGTGGTATATAAAGTTGTACAACAACAATGCATATGACCCGATATAATACGTTCGAAGTGTGAGGATGATTGACATTTTTTGTTGTTGCCTTTTTAAATCGGTCGCAGAAAAACTTAATTTTTACATTGTCATCGTTGTGAGCGCGCTTAATATCCTCATCATCACATCAAAAAATAATTTTTTGACATCAGTCTTTTTTTTTTTGTTTATCAGACACTAGTAAGTTTACCATTTTTCATGTTTTGTTTAAAATTAGTATACCCGTGAATCATATTTTTTACCCACAAAATTCGATTAAATAAACTTGTATTTTCAAAGGAAATATCACTCGTTCCTTTTTTTATGCTTTCAAATTATATGTAATGCGCTTATAAGTATGCAATGAAATTTTATTTGTTTTGTTTCTATCTTACTTAAAATATTTCTACACATACTACAACTTTTTTTAGGTAAATCCAAAAAACGACTGACGAATGAATTTCCAAAAAACAATAAAAACGAAAAATAATTCAACATTTTCAACATTTGTTTTTCATAGAAATTCAAATAACATGCAAAAAACGAAAAAAAAACAAAAACAAATAAAGCAAAAGTAGCAACAACAAAAATAACGAAAAAACAAATGCCGATATCCTTAAACAAAATCCTTGGATACGGAAACCGGGTATGGTGGAAAAATAATACATTCATAGAACCCTTTTAAATAACGATAACAACAACAACACGCTACGACGTCATTGCATCAAAAACAAATACATATATAATGTGACAGTGGGCTTAAATTTGTGTACACGGTGTATATACACACTTCCCCCCGTATACATTTGTTTATTATGTAAATCTGTTTATGTTGATGTGTTATATCATTATTTATCTATGTGTGTGTGTGGTTGAATTGGGTGTGTGTGTGTGCGGTGTATAAATGTGTATGTGTGATTCCAGTTAGTTATTTTTCTAATATTTCCCAGTAGGAAAAAAAAACTAAGTCTCAGGCTAGATATTACTCTTAATTAATTAGGAAAATTGTAGGCAACGATAAAGGTAATGGTTTGCTTGACAAAATTAGAATCGGAGATGAAGAAGACTCAACCAGAGACCGAAAATAATGTTTTTTTTTACGAAAAGGTATAGCCGGGTTTCCCTGGACCCTTTTGAAGCACTTAATTTAAGAATGATTTGGCTAAATTTTCAGACCATTATTTGCAATTTTTAATGAGCAATGGCGGATTTTGTAAATTTCGTTTTTCGCGTTTTTCAGCTTAACTAATCATTGGAAAAATCTGAAAAAATTCACAGTGATTTTTTGGTTTTGGAGACACATTTAAAATCTTTTTTGAAAATTTTCTAACGCGAAATTCACGATGAAAAAAATCGCGAAACTTTTCACATGCGATTTTTTCATACTAAAAATGGGTTTACTACTCTGGTTTTTCTTATGTAAATAAGTTTCTTCCGAATACTTATACTCCAGTTTTTTCAGATTTTTGCAAGGTGTGGACGGGGGTCAAAAAAATTAAAAACAGAAATTGGCATTTCATATGAAATGCCATAAAGCCATGAAAAAAATCAATTAAAACAATTAACTATCTGCTATAAGGGTTGAAACCACACATAGCCATTCAAATGCTTTGAAATCTTTATTCCGATACTTATCAGTCCTGAATGTTGGTTTCAGTAAATAACTTCTAGATTTCTATACTCCCTTAAATTTATAATAGAAATAACTATGGATCAAAAACGGTTATGGTATTTGTGTTTTTCTTTTCAGTAACTTAATGATTGGAGCATTGATCGATGAAGCAGAGGAAGTTTTATATTCCTAGCTCAGATTATAAAATGTCACTAGCGTACTTTTCTTGAGCAATGCCATGCTTTTTTTTTAGAGTTTACGCACTTTTCTCATTGCTGTATGGAGAGTAAGAAAGATAGCGTTTTTATGTAATCTGTGTTCAGTGTTACCATATTGAAAGATTCAGCTGTAAATTACAGTTTTTTGTAGACAGCACGCTTGAAACTGTGAACTAACGGTGTTCACGTTTAAGCCGAAACTTTATAATCCTACCACAGAAGGAAACTTTTTATATATTCCCCTTTAGTGTAAAAACGATTATTATTAAAATAACTTAAATTAAAAAAATCGGAAAAAATCATAAAAATTCACTTGAAATTGAGAATTACTTAAATAAAAATATAAAGTTAAAAATTGTTCCTAAATAAATAAAAAATAAATCAAAAAGAAGCTTTTTAATTGAAAAAAAATTAATTAAGAAAAAACCGGTAATCTTCACCTTAAGTATTACCATTTCTCTTTGGTTCTTGTAGTAAACATATCTAGAGAATTCCCGAAATTACTAAAGTCAAGAAAATTGATACATAATTTCTAAGAAATTTTGTTCACATTTTAGAGCTTTCAGACTTTGTTCAAGTTTTTGAATAGTCAATGGAAGAAAAAATTTGTTCACGTTTTTGGGTGTTTACGTTAGTGGATGTGTACAATATAGTTTTTTTTCAATAATATGCGAGAATACAGTGCTCACTATAAAATTACTAATTTTACAAATTTCTTTTAATTTTGTTTGTAAAAGCAGCGAGTTTCAACAGTTTTGAAAAGATGTTGCCCATTTTTTTCGGGACTTGCTTCAGTGACAATTTGAGACTTATTCGGTCAAGTAATAATGGGAAAGCTTATCGTCAAATAAATACCATATACCATAAATATATTATGATTTTCATAAAAATGTAATTGAACCTATCGAGTTGTGTAAGTGCGGTGGAATGATGCATTGGCAGGTGATTATGAGAAACTTTGATCCTCATATAAAATATTGATTCTGTTTTTTCATGGTTTTCCTTTGGGTTTTATTTTTCAAAATCGCCTAAATCTGGCATCACGGCCAGCGGTGCCATATTGACAGATTTATCTGTAAATTACAGTTTTTTCGGTCGGCAGTTTTACAGATTTCCCTCACATATTTCAATTTTACAGTTTTTACAGTTTTTGCAACAATATGCAGAATAGGCTTAAATATGTTTTGGTTATTATAAAAATGTAGTTGTATTTCGGGGTAGCACTTGCAGGTAGTGAATGTGCAAAGAATATTTCCCCAAATTAATACTAACAAAACAAAAATTCGAAAATTAGCTGAAAAGAACAAAAGACTTACTTAAAAAAATTTTAAAATTTATCATTTTTTCTGACATCAAGAGAAATGTACAAGAAATTTGATGAAACCATTTTGAGAGCTTTTAAAATTGTTGTATTGATTACTGGTGAGCTATGACTACTCAAAAAATCGGACCCAGGAATGTTCATTTAATTTCTTAACAAGTCATAACAAGAATGTTATTTCTTTTTTTATTGACTTATTTTACTTAATTTTAAAGGAATAAGCTTTTTGGATTTTATTAATATTTATACATATTTATTTAAATAAATTAATTTTAACTATTTCAGAGCATTTTTGCGAGTAGAATCTGACACCTGTTAAACGCAATTTTTTTCAAACAAAAACAGTCTGATTGCTGATTGTTGTTGTTGTGATACATAACGCAAATCAAATAACTTAATTTTAAAATTTTTTTTCTTTGGGTGAAATTGTTATAAGAACTTGTTCAATATTAATACAAAATTTGTAGGTTCGTTTGTTTTTTATTTCCGAATCATGCCTAATAAGCGAACTTTTTTTTCCAAATTTTGCACCATTATTCTGCCCCGTTCAAGAAAGCATAGCATATCCCAAACATGCGGAAACTATTATATTATTGGACCTATTAAATTTTGAATGTGTGGTGGAATGATGGGCAATTGACTGAGAAACGTTTCAAATTAAAAATTTTAGTTTTGCTTTTTTTCTTTTTTATAGGTTACAGTTTTTTTTTCCAAAATACAGTTTTTGGTGTTACTTTTTACAGCCCCAAAAAAATATGGCAACACTGATCACGGCTAACAATTACTGTCTGCTTCACATTCCCTCTCTCTGTCTTTTCCCTACAAGCAAAAATGTTTGGATGTAGGCTTAACTTATTTTATCAAAATTTAGTTTGGAATAAGCTTGCGAAAACTTTTGGAAAATCTTTAATTGTAAGATATCTGAAAATCGAAAAGGAACGTTGAACGTAAATTTGCGAAAACTTTTGTAAAAACATTAATATACAATGTTAAAATCAAATATTTTTTAAATGTAAATCAAAATATTTTTCAAGTTATTTACTTACTTATTTCCAAATGTTTTACAAGCATTTTTTTAAATAAGATGTCAAATGTTTTTTAAGTATAAATGTTCTTGCATGAGCTTTTTTGTTTATTGATATACATATGTATTGGTGTATGCAAACAAAAAACCAAATATGCATATTTAATTTATTTGTAATTCACTTTTTACAATTTTTAGTATTAATATTAATTTTACACTTTATTCACATAACTTTGTTCACTTTCGGCTATCTACAACGTTGAACAAACGTTTGCAAATGTAATATTTTGTTTTTTAAGTCCATTATAATGAAAACATTTGTGAAACGTTTGCAAACGTAAACGTTTATTAAACCTTTATAAAACGTTAACGTTTTCTTTTAGAAACAAGTTTTTTTTTTCAAATGTGCAGATGAAATGCTTACAGTAATGCTTTTTGGGTGCTGACGACGTTAATTCATTGTGTGAAGCATACTGATGAGGATGGTTGAACCTTAATTCTCTCCCCCTCTTCGATCCGCTAGTGCACATGTGTACTGTACTGCAATAAGTTTCTTCTGTAAAATGTTTTCCAAAATTATCGAGTATTCGATACTGATACTTTAATTTCGATACGAAGTACAATACTTATGGTATGGTATCGAGTAAAAAAAAAGTACAAGAATCGAATGAAAAGTATCGAGTATTTACTCGTATTTATTTGTGTCGAATCATCACTATTGATGACTACTCGCTGTAGATCTCTAGTACTGAATAGGTTTAATTTATAGCATATAATATTGCCTACTTTTAGGCTTTTGATTAAGAGACGATTCGTACGCAAATCCTTAATCGATTTTGAAGATTTTTTTTTTGGAGAATAAGGAATGTGTATAGTTTTTCGAGGTCATAGGTACTTTTTATTGTATAATTGTAGTTTTAAAACAAAGAACTGGCGAAGATATTGCCAGTCGGTGGCCTAATGATAGACTGTAGTCCCAGGTGCCTCGGGTTGAGAACCCAAACGGTGTATAATTGCTATATTGCCAGTCGCCTTGAAGCTGTCTGAAAGGGAGGCCGTATTCGGTGCACACTCCAGCACATCGTAGGATTATCTAAAACAGTCTGCGCAAAAACAGTACTTAGTATAAACTTTTAGGTGAAAAAATAATAATAATTGTCTGACTGATTGGGAAACCTCAGAGTAAAAAAGTCGATTTTTTCGGACAAAATTTATAAACTTTGACTTAGTCGGGTATAAGTATCGTGTGATAAATGTAAACTTGATCAGTCAAATAGTTTTGAGTAATCGTGCGCATTCGGTTTTTAACCCATTGAAAGAAAATTTCGATATAATTGTGTTTAAAGTTTCGGAAAGGGAGCATAGAGAGAAAAGGTAAGTCACGCTCGCAGACTCTCATTACCAGTGTGGCCAACTTTTGTTTTTCAAAATCCGCTAAAATGAAGAATAAAACGCGTGTTTTTTTTTTGTTAAAAATTCCAATTATAGAGGTTAGTTACTTTGTA
The DNA here is from genome assembly GCA_963691655.1 of Toxonevra muliebris. Taxonomy (NCBI): domain Eukaryota; kingdom Metazoa; phylum Arthropoda; class Insecta; order Diptera; family Pallopteridae; genus Toxonevra; species Toxonevra muliebris. The sequence goes on from OY829326.1 coordinate 101,865,475, forward strand.
AAATGCTGAAAAATATTTCCAATTGCAGAATGGGTTAGTTTCGAAATATTGAAGTTTTCGTGCCTTCAAGGCGAAGGGGAGGTTTTGACTTATCGAAGTTTGTATTATACATAGAAGCAGTGGCGGATACAGGAAACATTTTTGGGGGGAGAAATAAAAAATAAAAATTCTCCATATGAATCAAATCGAGGGCTGGAGCGTTTTGTAAGTAAGCATTTTTTTTCTTATTCCTAAATTTTATTTTGATGTCTAATAATTTAAAAGGTAAAGCCGTGTGAAAACTTACTGGAATGTTACGCATTTTGGGGAAAACCTGTTCTTGTAGCAAATCATTTCACAATTTCTATGATCTCTTTCCAAGGTAAAGGATCGTGGAAAATATTAACAATAGGAAACATTTATTCAGTTGTAGATTGGTTTATAATGGGTCGAGAATTAATAGAAATTTAAGAATAATTCAAGTTCGCTGATTCCTACCCTGTATTCAGATTTTCTCTTTACCATCTGAGATTTTAATTTTTTTCTTTTTTTTTTTGTGGATTCAATTCTCTACCTGAAAACCGAACCCGTTAAACTGGTTCTCGAGTCAAGCATTTAAGAACTAAATTTAACTCCATCTGGGAATGGAATTTGAGGCAGCTGGAATTCCAGTCAAGTACTCATACATCAGGCCACCGAGGTGGCCTGGACCCGTATAAAATTTGTATTGTTTTAATTCTTACACGTTTCATGCCAGAGGAAAATGTGCTTATCATGGAAAACAAATACAATTTAAGTTCTATCACGCAAAAATTTCTATTATTATAACATGGAATACGAAAATTGTTAACAAATTTTTAAAACTATGGTAAAGAGACAAATAAAATGCTGTCAGTTATTACCTGAAAATTATTTATCCTTGGCCGAGGATATCTTACAAAAGCTCTTCATTTCCAAAATTAATAATTATGTAAAAAGAGCATTTCATAAACCTCGTATTACATTAGCACCAGAAACAGGAGAGCTATAATGGTTCGATCAAATATAGCTAATATATCTATTCATAAAGTAAAGAAAAATCAAATGTAATGATACCATTAAAACTTCAAAAGATTTGCAAATAGGAGCTGGGGAAAAATATGAAAAATATCCTCCCAAATCGGTATTGAGCTACATTACTCTTAATGTACTTACTAGCAAATGTGATAACAAAAAACAAAGCCAGTGAATACAAAAGCTTTTACCTTTAGAATATTTAGGTCTTTGTGCAATACCTTGTTAGTTACAACCCAGAGTGCTTTTGCTAAAAGTCTCAGTGTTTTGGATTGATAGCATTGTAGTATTTCTAATTTTAATTTATAGTGGTACCCCACAATTGAACTCCGTATGTCCAAACTGGTTGCAATATCGTTTTATAAAGTAGTAGTTTGCTCTCAAGACTCAGCTCTGATTTCGCTTTTATATGCTCTTTCCAATTGAATCTTTTATCAAGGTGCAGTCCTAAATATTTTACACTGCTACGTTTGGGGATAGTAATTCCATTCAAATTTAAAGATTCTTAATGAAAACGTGATATTTGCGGACTTTTCTGTATTCACCTTTATTTTTCAACGAAGTAACCATTGTTGAATGTCGTCGAGCTGTTTCTGAACAAGATTTGCAGCTTCTACAGGAAATTCATTTGACTTTAAAATGGCAGTATCGTCTGGATAAGTAGCAATAGTAACACCATCAGTTTCTGGCAAGTCGCAGGTAAAAATCGAATAAAGAGCGGGACAAGAACACTGCCCTGTGGTACTCCGGGTTTTATTTGATATATGGCTGATGTTTCATCATTTACTTTGACATAGAATGATCTTTTATGTAGACAGAACTTTAAGACCAAATAAAATGGAGCTGGAAGTAAATTTTTTAATTTGTATAATAGCCCTTGATGTCAAACTCTGTCGAACGCTTGTTGAATACTCAAAAATATGTCAGAGCAATATTTTTTGCGCTCCAGAAAGTCAGTGAGAATATTCACTATGCGATGATATTGCTCAGGAGTACCGTGCTTATGACGATTGGTGATCCGGAACTATATTCTTATTTTCTAGTATTATTAGCAATTTACTCAAGTATTCTTTCGAATATTTTCGAGAATATTGCCAGCAAACTTATAGGTCTATATGAGGACACTGAGTTTTCAGGTTTATTTGGTTTAGGTATCATTATTATTTCAGCACATTTCCATTGAGAAGGAAAGTGGTTTGATGAGCAAGATTATTCCTTATTCTTATAATTGAAAGAAAATCGTAATAACTAAAAACAACAGTAACTAATTATGTTCACCTTTTTGCCTGTTTAAGTTATTAAATTTTGAAGTGTTTGAAAATCTGTTGGAGGGGGAAATTTCCCCCTGTTTGCCCCCCCCCTTGTATCCGCGCCGCGCCTGCATAGAAGGTTTACCATATCGGGTTAATGATTCTGAAACAATATAACAGCAAAGCATTGCACCACCTAATCTTAAAAAAAAACGACTTTAAATGCGGCTGATTTAATCAAACCAGCTGCAATTTCCTACTGGGTCATTGTAACTATCTTGTGATTGTGGTCGTTGTTGTTGTTATTATTATTATTATCAATTAAACTAATTACTAATTACAGACAAATAAAATATTATACCATACTCTGAAGTTTTAGTGTACTACATAAATTTCAAAAAATTTTTATGGATATATCGACAAACACTGCACGATAGTTAAAATAATGTAATAATTTAATAGGTATACATATAAATATAACTGATGATAATAGATTGTTGTATATGTAATTCAGAATTTCAATTAACTTGTGACGAATAATTTTAGATGTGTATTTATTGAATGATTTATTAGAATATTGTTATTCATATCTATGAGGAAGAAACAGTCCTTCATTTCATGTGCGAATGCCCATCCCTGGCCAGGAGGAGACTAAAACTCCTGGGTTCACCTTTCTTCACTAGTCTGTTCGAGCTATCTTCCATAAATATTAAGGGCATAGCCACATTCATTATGGAATCCTCATGGTTCTCCACTCCGTAAATGGGGGAGTCGCGCCGTACTGTGGTATTACAATGAGCCTAATTATGTGCTTAAGCGTGCTTTCAAGCAGAAGGCTACCACTCCAACCTAACCTAACCTATTCATATCTATTAATACTTAGAAAGCAATGACAACAAATACAACAGTGCCATATGAGTAGAAAATATAGCTAAACAAAACATCGAAACATATACTTAAGTTACAAAATGGCAGTAATCTTCGAATCCATAGCTTATACAACCTTTGGAATAACAAAATAATGCCGCTATTATAGTTAATGTTGACTTAACATTTATATTCCATACAAAAATATGTAAAGGAACACAATGTTCCTATTAATAATGCCGACATTAAATATTTCCCTTGCTGGTTAAGCTGTTAGAATTCAATCATTATTTACTATTTGTCTAAAATACTTTTTCAGCAATTATATTTAATTGATTTTATGAAAATTAAGTATTTATATTAATTTGCATGAACGTACATCAAAAATAATTTAATATGTTTATTTTTTCCGCCACATAAAATTATGCATAGAAGCGCATTCAGAAAAATAAATCAAATTAACAAATACTTTATTTTTGTTGAAAAATTACAAGCACTTGCAAATATTTCATTTAATTTTTGAATATAGAAAAACAAAAATATTTCAACAAAAACGAAAAGTGCGCGAAAAATATTAAATTAAAATAAATTACTATAGATATTATTTATGTATGACTGTTGGTTGCGGCTGTATATGTGTGTATGTGTAAGTGCGGTACCCACTCAAGTCACCTTGGCAATGAAAATGAGTGAAAATTTAAATCTGTCGTTTCTTTTGGGCGACACCTGTCTTTCGATTTAATATACTTGTTCATACATATGCGCATAGATATACAAATGACAGCTGAAAAGTGGGAGTTTATATGCCAAGCACATTTCTCTTTTCTCCGCCCCTCACTTCTGATAATTTTGTTTTCTCTAGTTATTATTGCATAATTTTCATTTAAATTATTAGCATGTTTTTTTGATACACTACATTCTAGAGGGTTGTGGGTTTATTTTGATACAAAGTTTGTTACTTTTAAATGTAGATTGAGGCATCCCTGAACTACAAAGAATACACTCTTCAGATCTTTCTTGATATAGAAAGCGCATTTACTACAGCATCGGTTGATCTCGGGGAGATGACTCTATCGCGGCTTTTGTCGACACTTTATTGAAGAATAGAACCATAAACGCAAAGCTGGGTCCATCTTCCATCAGAAGGTTTGTACTCAGAGGCATTCCGCAAGGAGAAGTCCTCTCTTCACTTTTCTGGAACCTTGCTCTAAATGATCTCCTATCGAAACTAGAAAAAACAGGACACAAAGTGATTGCCAATGTGGATGATGTTGACATTGGCACTTCGAGAAAATTCCTTTATACCCTTGTAGACTTATGGAAACTATTTTTGTCCTGATGCAATGACCGAACACTATCGGTTATAAAGTGAAACACTTTTATTATATTTTAAACGAATTCAATGTATGTTTATTGAAATTAATGTTAGTATTTTAGAGATTATTATTGATTTTTTTAAAGTCAGTTTGTAGAGTCGTACGCGTCTTCGTTCGTTAACATCTTTGGTTGTACTATTCCCTTCTGGGTTGCCATACTTCGTACAACTTATCAAAGGAAGTTGAGTTGCCATATTTTCTTACAGTCGGCCTATCCTGACTCCTCTGATTCAAAATTAGGTAACACACAGAATGGCTTCAATTTATCCGAAGCGTAGACTGATTTGTAATGTCGATTACGTAACGATCTCGACTAAGGACTTTGGTGATTTGGAATGGACCTTTATATCGAGGCTCAAGCTTACGCGAAGTACCTGTGCTTACTGGTTCGTGTTCTGCCAGAACTAAGCCTCCCTCAGTGTATGTTTTGGCGGCGCGTGGTGTGCGTTGTAACGTTCTTTTGCCTTAGCACGCTCATCAGAAATACGTTTTGCTGCTTCGTCGCCAACTTGCTGTATATCGTCATGTGTTTCGTCGTTGATGTGTAGCGCTAGTATAAATTTGTTTTGCAGAATGTCTCGAGGTGTAAAATTGAAGAGTAATTCTTGAGGCGTCTTTCCGGTTGTCTTGTTCCTCATCGTGTTGATAAACCATTGGATATTCCGTAACTGATTGCCCCATCGTCTGTCTTCGCCAGTCGTTGAAAGTAACATTGACAGAAGTGTTCGATTTGTACGTTCGGCATGGGCTTTGGCGCGTGGAGCTCGCACAGCGTTCAAAATATGTTTGATATCGTTGTTTTGGCAATAAAGGTGGAAATCTTTCGATGTGAAAGCAGTGCCACGGTCGGACACTATGCGCTCGGGTACGCCGATGTAGCTGCTTACTTCGTCAAGCACTGTAATTACGTGTTTCGTTGCGGTGCCCTTAACTGCTCTGATGATAGAGAATTTGGTGAAGGCGTAGACCAAAACGAGAATGTGTTTATTTTGCTTGGAATTTTTTTGGAATGGACCCATATGGTTCAGATGGATTGTTTTAAACGGAATTAGGTCAATGTCATCAAAGTGGTATTGGCCTTCCTTCTTACCACTTGGAATTTTATTATACGCGCATTCGATACAAGAGTTGATAAATGATTTGATATAGTTCCTCATTCGCGGGAACCAAAAGTGCCTTTAAAGCTTCTCCAAAGTTTTTTTGTACGCTGAGATGACCTGACTTTTCGTGACAATCGTGTACCACTTTCCACCTCAAAGATTTTGGTACTACCCAATTCAGATCGCTGTTGTTTTTGCGATACAATCGTCCATTCGCAAGTGAATATTCCGAAATCACGTCCTTGTCATGTACTTGTAGTTTTCCGATGATTCGCTTGATGTCTTCGTCTTGCAATTGCATGCTGAAAACCCAGTCGCCTTCATCGAGTTCAACTTTATCGATTCGTAAAGACGCTGGCTCTATTTCGTGCTCTGGCTCGTTGGGGTTTCGGCTAATTGCATCAATATCGTAATCTTGGATGCGTAACCACCATCGTGCGATTCTGGGTATTAGTTCTTTCTTTTGCATCGCCGTTCTGATTGAACTACAATCTGTTATGACTTTGACCTTTTTACCAGCAATATAATATCTAAACCTTTCCAACGTTTCTACAACTGCAAGAGTTTCTAGCTCGTAGCTGTGGTATCTTCGTTCGTTTTTATTTGTTGAGCGACTATAGTATACTATCGGTTTTAGCCCGTCATTTCTGTTAGTCCTAGAAATTGTCGAATTTCAGTTAGCTTAGTCGGCTGAGGAAAGTTTTGTACGGCTGCCGTTTTTACCGCCCCTGGACTTATACCATCTGGAGTTAACTCATGTCCGAGGAATTCAACTGTTCGTTTCAAGTATTCACAATTTTTCGTGTTTAATGTTAGGTTTAGACTTTTCGCTCAAGCTTCTCAAGCATTTCAGGTATGGTATGGCAACCAATGAGGATATCATCCATATAATGCAGCATATCGCCTTTCCGTGTCTTTTCTTTAATTTTCGCCATTAAACGCTGAAAAACTATTGGTGCGTTCTTAAGCCCCGAAAGGCATACGTTTGAATTCATACAGGTCATCAGTCGTAACAAACACTGTATACTTGAGGCTGGTCGGTTCGATAGGTATTTGATAATACCCGGAATTCAAGTCGAGCATTGTGAAGAATTTATACTACATCGCTTCTGGTAGGCACTCTTCTATGTTTGGCATTGGATATATTTCTTTTTTCGTTTGCTGATTCAATCGCCTGTAATCCACGCACATGCGATCGTTGCCGTTCTTTTTCTTGACCATAACTACAGGGCTGGCGTATTCGGATTCACAAAAAATATCGTTAATCAATAAATCGTTTATCATTTTAGAAACGGAGGCTTTCTTCGGTTCAGGGTCCCTATATGGTCTTTGACAGATAGGTTCGGTGTGGTCAAGTTCAATTTTCATTCCGATGGCATCAGTTTTCCCAATCTCGCTTAGGTCTTTGGCGAAAACATCATTATATTCATTTAGCAATTTGGACAAACGTTCACTCGATTGCTCAACGTATCCATTGGGGTCATTGTTAGTATAATTATTATCATCGTTAGTATTTTCGTTTTGTACTTTGAGTACACAAGGAATTGTATTACATTTAAAAATGAACTCACCTTCTCTAATGATTCCAGTTGGTAAATTATTCAGTTGACAGGAAATCATCCTGTACGATGTACATCTCAATATTTAACATTACCTTATCGAGCTGTACTTGAGCGTAAATTTTGCTGTTGGAATCATATGACAGTCACTACCCGTATCAACATATGCAACCAATCTCTTGCCATTTACTGAAATTTCTTTTTCGAACATTCTATTGATTTCACATTTTTTTACTGAAAGCTCTTTCCACAGTTTACGGGATCATTGCGCGAATGTACTTTTTGGCAATCCTTACATCGCGGTTGTCGCGGAGACTTAGGGCAATTGCTTCAAAAATGTCCTTTCTCTAAACAATTGTAGCACGTGATTTCTCTTTCATTTAACTTTTCGGGTTTTGAGAGTTTTGAATTTTTCGTTTCACTCTTTTTATTTAAATCATTTTGATTACGCGACAATGTTGACAAAGTTTTTATATAATAATCCAGAATTTCGCGCATTTCGTTCATTGTTGTAAATTTTAGAACTGCGATTGCGGCTTGTAATTCACGGTACTTTAATCCTTCACGCGTATAATTTATAATAGCTTGTTCACTTAGACCGTACCTCTTACCCGTTGCACTCATACGAAAGCAGTAGTCAACCACTTTTTCACTATGTTTACGCGTCGCTTTGCTCATCACGTGGTTAATGTCAGCTTCAGCGAGATTAGTACCAAATTTTTCAGTCAACGCTTTTGAAAATTGGCGCCACGATGAGAATATACTTTGCGAGCCATCTAGCCATAAACGCGCCACACCTTTCATTCGACTGTAAACTGCTAAAAGTACACACTTTTCATCTCATTCATATGCATTCATAGCACTTGGCTGTCAAAGCAAGTTCATTAGTGGGATCAAATTCAGGAATTGCTTTCGCAATTTCCTTTACCGAATATATATTACGCGCTACCGACACATTTGACATATCGCGCAACGTTTTGTTTACCGGCGAACTACTGACTGGCAAACCATGCATAGAAGGTGCACCTTGCGCATTTGCAAAGGCACTCATCACACCCGACAGCATTTGCTTAAGTCAATCAATTTGATTTTGAAGTATAATATTTTGATTGGAGACCATTCCTCCATCTATGATTGCGTTATTTTGATCTATCGACATCTCGATTTCGTCCGTTTCCAGCGCTGCAGATATGCTGTAACAATTCACTTTTTGAGTCGGTAGTACACAAACTCTTTTCGCATAAAATATCTTTTAATTGCTGCACATTTAATGACGTTAATTTCACTAGCATTTTCTTATGTTTGACGTTCCGTTTTCACCCACGTTTTCGTTTTAATCGTTTTTGTTTTGCTCTCGTTTATCGTATATAATCGTTACTCGTTTCTTTGTAACTCGTTCGCTTTTTATCGTTCTTCCGAAGGGGTAAAATTTTCCACACGTTTTATCGTTTTGTTACCGTTTATTCGTATATTCGCGCGTCACTTCTCCTTTAGTATAGATACACATCAACGCATAATCGTATACCTATCTCACTCGCACTTATTGTACATATACGCGAGACTCCAGGAGATTCCTGTGGACACTTGTGAGGATATGTATTATAACGAAAAACACAAAGCACTGGATTTACATCCCACTTCTGAACTATAAAGTTAAACACTTTTATTATATTTTAAACGAATTCAATGTATGTTTATTGAAATTAATGTTAGTATTTTAAAGGTTATTAATGATTTGTCAATTTGTAGAGTCGTACGCGTCTGCGCGTCTTCGTTCGTTAACATCTTTCCTTTAATTATCCCCTTCTGGGTTGCCATACTTCGTTCAATTTATCAAAGGAACTTGGGCTGCCATATTTTCTTACACAATCAATAGCTCTCTATGCGTCCAGGCAGGTCAACTATAAGCAAGAAATGTGGTTTACTGCCCAACGTAATTATGTGGTTGTATACCAGTGACATACGCCCAATTCTATTTTATGGCGTAGTTTTTTGGTAGACAGCCAAAAAATGAAGTACAGCCACTAGCTTCAGTTTGAATTACATGAGCTCTGAAAACCTTTAAAAGCGGTGGACACTATGTTTTATCTGCTTCCACTATCTGCTGTAAGACTGAATGCGATCCGCTAGTGATCCCTCACTAATTTTGATCATGGTAGAATACTAGATGGAACCTAATATCTACCATCATCTGGTAATCTCACTCTCTTCTCACTTTTCTTTGGCAACAGCTTCAGCACAAATATTTCATCTCGTCAAGAGTAGAGTGCGGGTAATGTGATATACTCTGCTGCCATCGAAGAATTGGATGGTAAGGTTAGGGATGGAGTTCACTCAGAGCGTCTTAATATCTCAACGCCCTTTCGTTTCCCTGATCACTGCAGCGTCTTCCAAGCGATCACTGAAACCACAAATCTGATAAGATGTAATGCGCTACCCCATAGTGATATCTGCATTTTCAGGGAAGACGGCCACGGAATTTAGTCTGTAGCTCAAATGGGTACCTGCGCATAGCAGGGAAACTGTAAGGCTGATGATGTTGCTGGACTTAACACGACTCTCAGGAATTCACGCTTGACACATGCAAGCTCTTAATCAAAAATCACCATTCCCATATTGCGGAAAGCAAATGGAGAATGAAACCAACCTGCTCCATTGCTAGACTGCTCTAGCCAATGCCAAACTAGAAACGCATCAAAGCACTCATAAACTTTGACTGAATCCACATAAGTGGGGTAACTTCTATTCTTACCGGACATTGCTTCATTGGTAATCATGCCTCTAGACTAGGCCTTCCTTACAATGACTTCTGCAGAAGCTGTAATAATGAAGAGGAAGAGGAAACAATTATCCACCTTATATGCAACTGCCCTCCTCTAGCAGCACAAAGAAGCAAACCCCTGGGAGCGCCTTTCTTTAAGAGATTCACAGAACTAGTATCCTCTGAAATCGGACACATATTATGCTTCATCGAAAGCACAAAATGGTTTAATTTGGAGGGATCAAGAGCTTAGTTAGAAGATCGGACTATTGTCACGCCTACCTACCATACAAAAAAAAAAAAAAAGCAGAGGGCATAACTTGATATGTATTACAGATATGATAAAGAAATTTTGTACACATATGTACATATATTGTTCTCATCATGTTTCATACCAAAAATAAGAAATATTAAGCCGGAAATTCCACGCCCACTTTCTATACCTGTGCTCATTTGAGATTTAATTTCACTGTCACATTGTGTAATTAGAAATTATGTATACTTTATAAATTTATAATTTATATTCTTTGCCATTTGATTGATTAAATTTTCAGACACTATGGAAATAATTGTAGTCTTAAATTCCCATAATTTCAAGTCACAGTCTTTGAAATTTTTGAGAATCTTTGTTTTTTTAGTTCCTATTTTTAAAAATTTAATCCAAATCCCAATTTATGAAATATGAATTTAATATTTGAGGTACTTTTGAGTCGTTGATGACCGCACAAAAATTTAAATTTTTTGTTTTTGTTTATTATTTTGTTTCCAAATTCTTCAACAATTAGTTTCAGTCAATATCAAAATATATTTGTAAATATGTGGTGTGAGTGTGTGTATTTGTTTATGAACATACAAAAATGTTGAAACAAAATAGGAAATTTGTCAAAGAGGACGGTGGCGTTCTTTGCTGAGGTTGCAGCCCCTTTCAATTTCATATAATTCCGAGTGATTTTGACAGGTCTTGCAAAACAAATAAATAAATAAATAAATTTTAAACAGAAAATAAATAACAAGATAAATGATGAAAGTAGCGCATAATTAATCAATATTGAATTTTTATTTTCTCAATTTTTGCAAACAAAATTTCATTTTAAATAAGATTAATGAATATAGCATTCACACTATTTGAGTTGTAAAAATATTTTTATTATTATTCTTAAGTTGTCAGTTTTCTTTTGCTGTTATTCCTACACAGCTATAAATTTTGTTTTTGCCACTCTGTGAGACATTTAATTAAGTCGTCTTCGTGGCTGGGAAGGAGGAGTGACATTTTGCAAAAAAAATTTTAAATGTCTTTATTTCTTTTAAATTGTTTGTGGAATATTTAATTGGTTAGAAAGTTTTTGTTTGGGTATGTGGTAATCGATGGCGGATCTAAAAGCGTTTGGGTTTGGAGACGATTATAGTAGTAGTACAGCCACTAGTAGATTATAGTATAACTAGTCGGTAAGGTAACTGGGGCTATTTTTTTTTTTTTTTTTGCTCAGGAAATCTCTATGAAAAAACAGATTATTAGTAATGCAGGCTACACACGATACAACCTGTTGTACAACACGTTGGACGATGAGTTGAACTGCTTTTTCATACACACTTTCTAATACGTTGTACAATTTCATTATTCCTTTGTTCTTCGTATTGCAAACAACCTAGTGGGAAAATGTATGAATTGAATGGGATTAGAAGGCAACTCAATTCATTAGAGGGTCGAAATACCATAAATTGGACTCACAAATTTTATCCGCCTCAGCACTACTTTTTCTTTTGCTTTCATCTTTTTTCTTTAATTCTCTTCTATACGTTATTTTATTATTTTCTATTAATGACATTTTGTCACTCATTTGCATCAAAACAATAAAAATTGATAAAACAATGAAGCTAAAACGATTGAAGTTGTACAACTTTGCTACAAACAATACAATTCGTTGTACAATCGGTAACTCCGCCCACCAAAAATTAAAATATTTTGATTCTCATCCAACCGTTGGACCAACTTGAAAATCGATACACTATACACTATACACGGTCATGTTGTACAACTCGTTGTATCGTGTGTATCAGTGTGACCAACTTTTGTTTTTCAAAAGCCGCTAAAATGAAGAAAAAAAAACGCGTATTTTCTTCCAAAAAGCGCTAAATTTTTCCCTAATAAAAATTAAATTTTTTTTTATATATAGTAGAATCGCGATAATTTGTACCCCGTAAATTCGAAAATCTGCATAATTCGTAACAAACTGTTGGTCCCTTGAAAAAATCACTTTAATTCGCAAAAATTCTACACATTTTGGTCCCCTCGCTAATTCGTTTTTTTCTTTTTCAATACAAGGTCTGTTTAACCTCTTATAAATCGAAATTGGTTATTGACAACCTCTTATAATTCGTAATGCAAAGCAACATTCTATGGAACTATGATTCGAAAAAAAACAATTATTGTAGATAGCTACGTTCGTTAATTCGTATTTTTCTTATTTTAACCTAGTTAACCCTGGGATTGTATATCCCAATAATGTTCGAAAACTTAAGTAAAATGGGAGATACGGTTTCTATTTTATTTGAGTTCTCTTTAAAATACATGTGCTGAGCCGTAAATTGGCTTTGCTATAATTCCTGGTTTCAAAGGTTATAGCAGACATTTTACCCCATTGGAAAAATTAAGGATAACTGTAAGGATTAATAGTCCTGGACATATTATTTATTAATATTTGCATTAAATATTTCAACTTATAATTTTTGAAAGCTCTAAAATTGATATTGAGTAGACCACACTTTGCTCGGAAGATTAAGCTTATAGCGTGAGCTGATAGCTCATCACTGAAATATTTAAGGTCATTCGTAACTACATAGGCGGGGGTACAAATCATGCATCGTAGATTTAGTTGCGCTCTCGTGGTATTTTGTGAACTCATTCTTAATAAGGTTTTCCAGAATTTTTGGAATTTGGGTTTTTAAAGAAGCAACAGAGAATTCCCTTATGGGGTTCAGACCTACCCCGATGACAATGTTTTTCCACTCTTTTACCCAGAAGACATTTAACCGTACAGCTTCCTCTGCAAGAATACGCTGTAACCTATTCCCTGGTAAACTAAGACATCGAACAATAAAATGAAAATGTGAGCGTAGAGTATAAAAGTATTGCGGATATACTCCAGTTTCAAGGTGCAACATGTAGTTCCGTGTGTTTTGGGGCAGGAATATAAGTTTTTTAATAAAATAGCGCAGCAATTTTTCCACTGACCCAAACTTTCGAAAGCCCCAGACTTGCGCACCGTAAAACATTATTGACCTCGAAGCTGCATCGAATATTTTTATTTTCTTTGAGGTACAAATTCAGGGGTTAAAATTAATCAAATATATTTATTTTTAAAGTTTCTAATTCACAGCATTTCTAAGTTATGCAATCACAAGAAAAACTAAAATAAGATAATGGAAAAAGAGTATTTTATACAGTTTAATCACAAAAAAAATATGCAGAGTAATAATTTATAACTATCACCTATCGATGTCGAAGTCTATATTCTCTTCATTACTATCAGCTTCTTCTGACCATAACACAATCTTTAGTCTGAATTCCGAAGCATTATAAACACTAGTGGTGTTTATTTACGTCATCAGGTATTTTGTAGTTTTTTCAAAATGAATTTTGGTGTTTTAATCCATTTTTTATATGTAGTAAAGAATTTTTTGAATTGAGTGACTTTCGGTTACGAACTTTGGTTTTAAATAAATTCATTGCTTATTGTTTCGATAAAAAATGTTGTTAGGATTATTCAGGAAATGGATTATTTAGTGGAGCATTTAGTGTCTTTTAAATTTGAAAAAACACGTTAAAAACCCCGCTGACAGCTAAATCACTTTTTTCCGAGTTTTAAGTTTCAAAAAGCATTGAATTTAGCGGGGAAAAGCCTTGAGTTGGCCCTAGGACATGCAATGTTAAAAAGGAGTACAAAATGCAAAAGCTCTGGAGCAATAAGGAGTAATCGATTGCTCGCTTTGGAACGCTCAATGATTACTCCTACGACCATCCAAAGTTCAACTGGGAAACTACTCGTTGGGGTTTGTTTTGTTTTTTGTGTATGCAGATAATTCGTTAGATTATTCTGAGAAATGCCGTTACTCATGTCTTCTCTCTCTCTCCCATTTGTTATTTACTCCCGGCAATGCTTTGTTCAATGAGCGAATTTTAAAAAACTTTCGACGCTAATATTTTAGAATTGGCTCAACCGATTTTAAATCTGATAATTTTTGGCTAACCTACTCGTCAAGCTCTTTAAATTGATATATAATATGATATCGTAGCACTTCTGGATCTTCTGGAATAAAATTGTAGTTACACTAATAAATGTATAGATTATTAGATCAATAACACAGTCCAACAGCATTTTTGCAACAGAATAGCCACCCTATAATCCTGAAAGAGTATATTGTATAGATCATTTTTGTAAAAATAACTTACGTCTCTGTTTTTTTTTTTTTAAGTGGGTCAAAGTTTCCTTATTTTGGTCGAAGGGAGCTGAATACTAAATGCAAAAAGTGTTATAAATTGATGTCTGAGAAAAATCTTAACGGTGAAGTTGTATAGTTGAATTTTACGAGGGTCATTTCTGTAGAACACTTTAACCCTTTAGTTCCTCTTTTTATGGGGCAATTTGATTCCTTTTTTATGAAAACCTGAAAAGTCCATTCAGGAGAAATATTCAAGGGTTAAAATATTCCACAAAAATATTTGCAAAAAAATTTTACTAGGGGTCACCAAAGACACAAAAGTCATATATATAACCCACAGAAATAAAATATACTATAAGAATTCATCATTATAATTCTTTTAGATAACTGTAACATCAATTTTGACTTACAAGGGGATGACCTCAGGTATCCGGCGCCGATTTTCATAAATGTTGTAGGGGACGGTAATATAAGAGACACGTAGGTATGTTCGGTTATGCAGTATTGCCGCAGTACTGCAACATTTGCAGAAGCAAAAACGTTCAAACGCCATATTTGTCTGCTGGCCACGCATTTAACACCAAGGTACTGTTGTAGCGATGCTTCTTGGCGCCGTTATTGCTTGGCCAGCAGCCAGATATTATATTTTGAACGTTTTTACTTCTGCAAAAGCTGCAGTAATGCCGGGAAATGCTTTTAAGGGTAGTCCCACCTCCCAAAGAAGGGGGTGTAAAAGTAGGGGCAAACTAAAGGGTTGGTTTTGTTTTATTTATGGAAATATGATACATCATCAAAGCCGAAGAAAAATACGTACATAATGTGAAATACGATTTTCGACAAAAATTTTCATACCAAAATTTAAATGTACAAATTTTGTAGAAGTAAAAAGCTATTTCTTTTTATCCGCTGTTAACAGTTATTTATATGACTTGTATGTCTTTGGCGACCCCTAGTGAAATTTTCTTGCAAATATTTTTGTGGAATATTTTAATTCTTGAATATCTCTTCTGAAAGGTTTTTATAAAAAAGGGGTTAAAGTGTCCCATAAAAAGAGAAACTAAATGGTTAAAGTATTCTACAGAAATGACCCTCGCAAAATTCAACTATACAACTTCGCCGATAAACTTTGACCCACTTTTTTTTACAAAAATGAACTATATAATATACCCTTTCAGGATTATAAGGTGGCTATTCTGTTGCAGCCAAAAAGTCTTAATTTGTTGGACTGTGTAATTAGGCCAAAATTCATACCAAAACTCAAATAAGAAAGTAGGATTAAAATCCAGATCAGAATTTGAACACAGACCAAAAACTAGTCCAAAAATCTGATCAAAATTTACACCAAAATTCGGGCAAAAATCAACATACTATTCTGACCAAACCAATCAAACCCAAAAGTCAGATTAAAATCTAGACCAAAATTCGAGCTAAATTGAGACCTGAAGTAGACAAAATCTCTAACCAAATTCTGTCCAAAATTAATAAAAATCTGACGAAGCACGGATTAAAACCCAGACTGAAAGATGTACAAATTCAGACTAAAATTCAAACCAAATATTGGACTGAAATTCTGACTAGAAGAGTAACAAACTCTTGCTAAAAGAAAAACAAATCGGACTAAAAATTAAATCAAATATTATTAAACCGATAATCGATTCAATACTCAGCCCAAACTTACACCAAATCCAGATCGAAACTTAGACCAAATGAAGACTAAATTCAGGTCACAATTTCAACTAAAAATTAGGCCAAAAATGCACTAGCGAGGAAGGGGAGGGGGAGAGGGAAGAAATATCCCATAACAATAGGGTAATTCCGGGAGAGATTGAGCTCCTTTTTTCAAATCATCACAAATTTAAAGGGGAATGTGATGTGCCAAGCTTTTGTTCGAACAGAGCGGTTTCGGTATTTTATTATTTTGTGAAATTTTTCCGAATTTAAAAAAGTTGATTCGGGTATTTTTGGGGCAAATCAGATTGTTTATTTTAACCCTTTGTCGACCGACAATACCTAAAAGTACCATTACCATTATCGGCCCATAAGTATTTGTATGGTTTTTGGCATTAAAGTATACTAAAATTCTTATATAATTCATATAATTTTGTCTGCTTTAACTAATATCCTTGTAGATCGGTAGATCCTTGAAAACTTGTAATTTCGTGAATATTTGAAAATTTTTGCTTCGTATTTATCTATAAGAAGACATAATAATTACGATCTCATCGAAAAAAGTAAATTTTCCATCGCCTAAGGGGCTTATCAAAAATATTTTTTACAAACAAAAGATAATTACCTTTCAAAAGGTACAGAAACATCAAGCTGCATACCAAAGTGAACTTACGACCGTTTTTTTCAGTTAAGCACTAATCTGTACTTTAACCGACGGTTAGAAGTAATAATTAGTTCTGATTAGTGCTTAACCAGATATTGAGAAAACGGCCCTTAATGCAAAAAAAGTTTTGGCTCTCACAGCGCTTACTCGTACAAACGATTGCGAAAATTTTGATTTTCTAGTTTGCGATTGACAGAAGCACGCTTTATATTTGGCACCTGTATGAATCGGGACTCGCACACTCAAATTCGTAATAGCGCAAGGATTCCATCTCCTCCGGCCCGGCGTTCTATCTCTCCCGGAATTACACCAAATATCTCATGAATTTTGATAGTTGTTTATGAATTAAAAAAAAAAAAACATCAGATCAAAAACCAGTTTTACAATAATACTAAAAACCTTTATCAAGTTTTCCAAATTAGGAGATCTCATAAATAGCTCCACTGTAGATTGATTTTTATTTTTCATTCGCTACTTCTCTATCTCTCCGACTACAAATTACTATAAAATAGCTTTTCCTTTCAGCATAATGATTCGGCATGTAACTATAGTTAATTTTTCAAAATTGGGTGTTGTTATTAGAAAAATTATTAATTAATTAATTAATTAAATTAAATTATTAAATTTAATTAAAATTAGCCTCACCAAGAGTGTGTGAAATTTTTCGTCCCCAAATGATTAAAATATTAACAAAGTTTTAAAATTTTTATTTTTGATTCTTTATTTTAAAAAACTCTTATTTACTTATATTATAATTTTCTATTAATTACATAAATTCTAATATTTCGATTTATATAAAACCTACATTACATATTGGACATTTATAGTTGGATATCTGCATACCCCGATATACAATTTCAAGACATTTATAATCAATATAATGTAGACGTGGATAGCGACGTGAATCTATATTCAAATACTTTTCGCATAGGATACATTGTTCACGTAAATGATCTGGACAGGAAAATCTACAATTGCATTTTACGACACAACGAAAATCTCCGACATACAATCGCATTTTGCGTGATCTTATTAATTGTTCAAGGTATTGAACAAAGCTAGCATTAAAATTCCATTCGTAGTTTATTTTATCGTTGATTGCTTCTTCAGGTTTTGATTTCATTTTTGTTTTAAAGACAACCGTTTGATCATCCCACCATTGTGCACCTAATTGTAAGGTGAATACAGTTGGCAAGGAATTTCCAATGTTAAATAATCCAAACTTAATATCATGGATTCCGGGTTGTTTTCCAAAAGAGTCAGTAGCAAACCAGTAGTAATTATCCTTTGTACAGCAAATTAAAAACGTTTTCGATAAATCGTCGAATTTAAAATCATAATAATTGTTATGATCAACAGTTTTTAAACAATCTGGATGATGATTTTTAAAATGTTGAACTAATTCTTTTACGGAACCGCTCCAAACGCAATTTGGTATTATACATTTGGTGGCCATTTTACGGGGCGATAGAATTAAATTGATTGTAATGATAAACTGTTGCTAAAACAATTTGTCGAAGTCTTTTATACTGCTGCAAACAAAGAAAAGATCCTTTGTTAACTGCATGTTTTACATCTGTTACGAATAACTTGCTTGATGGGAATTCCCCGCATATGAACTACATGTGTTTAATTTTAAACCATGACTTCGCACAGTGGTTGAAGTTCGTACAAAATGTGAGTAAAATTGGAACATACGACGAATGTTTTTAAAAAATCGAAAAATGTAAATTATTTACAGAGGTTTTGATTTATAAATAAAAAATATTTTTATGAAAAATAATTTTTTGTAGTAAAAAAATCACTCAAGATTATTATTTTTGAAAAATATAAATAAAAATCAAAAATAATTTTGGCCATATTTTTAATAGGTATACCTAACGCTCGTATCTATACAGTTTTTCGCGGTAGTATACCGCTTTTTCAACTCCAAAACTGCATACCGCCTTTTTTACCACAAAACCGCGTTTATACTAAGAAAAAAATATGAAATTTTTTAACACTACGAAATTCAAATTTATCAATCACAATGCAAAACGTGTTAGAGAACAAGGGCAACTCGTTGCAAGTATATCTTTGAAAGAAGTGGAAACATTGAAGGCGATTCTTATCGTCAAATGTAACTTGAAATATCCATGCGTTGATTTCTATAAATACCTCATAGCAAAGCCGGAATCGCTTCGTCGAATTTCTTCAAAGCACAAATTCAATACAACTACAAAAGGAGATATGAAAATGGAGAACGAAGTCGATTTAGATGATGGATAAATTGCTTTCCTGGTTAATTTTCATTGAAAAAAATTGATAACGCGAAATATACAGTTTTTTTCAAATCGATTTACAGTTTTTTAAAAATTTTTGGTAGAAATATACAGTTTTTGGTCGGAAAAACGATACGAGCGTTAGGTATATCTATATAATTAAATCACAAACTGGTATAGCAAAAAATATTGGCTTCTCATTCCTAGAACTGTCAAACTTCATGTCAGTAACACATATTGATTGAAGGTGTATTCGCATAAAAAATAATTTATTTTTGAGGCTGTCTTTACACTGAAATCGCCCTGAAATTTTTTTCGGATTTTTTAGAGCACTTTAAAGCACTTTTTAAAGCGTCAGGCACAAGTGACCCACCGTTACCATCCATTTAAGGGTTGAACAATATATAAATTCTAACAAAAAAAATATAGTTGAAGGGACTTTACTCATAACATTATTGATAGGTACATTTTCTTTCAAATCCATTAATATCACTACTTAACGACAGGCGATAACATACACATTCAATAGTAAAATTTTTCGTAGAATCTGAATATACTAATGATTTTTTCTATTGGCCACAATGGCAAAGTTCAAAAAAATTAGCACCTAGATACTTCACATAAATGCTTGTAAAAACTTTGATTTTCAGTTAACGGGTTATATACACTTGTGTTGGCCGAAAAATTGTTTTATTGCATTTTCTTAAAATTCATTCTCTTGAGAAAATATTCTCCAAATTCAATAGAGATCTGAGGACTAGAGCCAAAGTTATAACTGTCAACAACACGCTACCATCCACTACCTGTACATTAGATTGCCCATCAGTGCAAAGTTCGTTTTTTTCCTGCTCCTAGTGGATTTTCTGAAAGATTATATGAGAAAAATAAGATTTAGAAAAAAATTTCTCTAGTGGAAAATAGCCAGTCGGTTTTGGTTCAAAGGCTGAAAAACGGGCTTTAAAAAGATAAATAGCTTTAATCGTTGATAACTTCTAAAATATTGAATTTTGAGTAATTGTTCCAAGCACAATTTAAGAATAACTAGGGCAATATTTCGTTCTTAGAAAGTTTTGATCTACGAATGAAATTTAACCATGTTTTGATCGAAAAGCTGTCAATTTTGCACAAAATTTCCATGAGATAAATTCTTTAAACGAATTTTTTTCAATTTTTTAGAGGCGGTATTTTCTGTTTAAAACTTTTATATTATAGAGCATCAAATGTAGATGGATTTAAAAAAAAGAACTTTGTTTAAAATGTTTGTTTTTAAGAAAAATAGTCCGCCTCAAAGTTAAAAAAAAATCGATTTTTTGATTTTGAGTTTATTTACAGGTAGGCGAATCTTTATACAGTGTAATCGCGATAATTCAATTTGCGACAAACTGTTGAAAAAAAGTGCTTTAAATCGCAAAAACTCCATACAAAAACCGAATGTTTTGCATTATGACCAAGCCACTCACACTACGTAAGAAAATAATGAAATTGTTTGTTGTTGTAATTACATTAGGCTTCCATGTGGAGCCAATAAAATTAAAAAAACAAAAGTATTTAATTGATTTAAAAAAAAAAGTTTTGACCTTTGGTCCAAACCAATGTGAAGCCAATAAAAAATTTAAAAAAATAAAGAAATTTCATATTAGCCCCTGAAGACCGACTGCAGGTCTATATTGTGGGAGAACTAGATGTGATGGAAAAAAATGAGTACGCAGTCGTGATCAGCAACCTTGAATTACTATAAAACCGTTTGAATATCTTCCACATAAAGTTTTTGTTGCACTGTGTAATCAATAACGATTTATAGGAGGTTAATAGACCTTGTACTAAAAACAATACGATATAGTGACCAAAATGTATGGAATTTTTGCGAATTAAAACGATTTTTTCAACAGTTTGTTACAAATTATTGAGATTTTTAAATTAACGGGGTACGAATTATCGCGATTATACGGTATAAAAATTCGCCTACCTGTAAATAAACTCAAAATTGAAAAAATTCAAAAAATCGATTTTTTTTTAACTTTGAGTCGGCCTATTTTGCTTAAAAATAATCATTTTTTAAATACATCTACATTTAATGCTTTATAATATAAAAGTTTTAAACAGAAAATACCACCTCTAAAAAATTGAAAAAAATTCGTTTAAAGAATTGACAGCTTTTCGATCAAAACATGGTTAAAATTCACTCGTAGATCAAAACTTTCTAAGAACAAAATATTGCCCTAGTTATTCTTAAATTGTGCTTGGAACAATTACTCAAAATTCAATATTTTAGAAGTTATCAACGATTAAAGCTATTTATCTTTTTAAAGCCCGTTTTTAAGCCTTTGAATCAAAACCAACTGGCTATTTTCCACTAGAGACCTCTATATTTTTTTCTAAATCATATTTTTCTCATATAATCTTTCAGAAAATCCACTTGGAGCAGGAAAAAATCAAACTTTGCACATTTTATATATCTCGTAGGCAAGCTACTATATGTACGTACATGATGCCAAAAGTTTAAACGCGATTATCTCGAAACTTTTTTTTTCCAAAAGTGCAGTTTCTTATGAACCGTTATCCCGATCTGTCTGAATTTTTGCAGGCTTATTTATAACAATAATAGCCTCTGAGTGAACGAAGGATTTTTACGACTATGTGCTAAAACGTCATTAATATTTTGAGTTTTGGTCTGAAATTTTTACAGTATACTCTTAATATATTGTGCTTTCGAAAAAATTGATTTTTTGAAACTCGAACACAAAATTTCCTATGCTAATTTCACCATCTGTAATATTTTCTGTAGCGTGTGTTTCTGAAAGTACTATGAAATCTATTTGTTCAGTATTAGCTAATAATTCAGTTTCTGCAAAATTATTTGTAACATCCTGTATATTAGTAGGGGAGTATCGTCAGGGTTGGAGCATGTTTTGACTTTTGCTCATAACTTCCGTTGAATGCCGAATTTTTATTAATGTTGCATAACGTTGGAAAGATCTCACAAATTGCAATGTTTTTGCTGAACTTTAAAATATAATTGGACATTTACAAAAAAACAAAAATTGTAGTCAGGGTCGCAACACTGCTGTCAGGGTCGGAGAACTGTAGAAAATCAATGAGAAATGAAAGAATAGGATTGAAAATATCATTAAAATCAAAGAAAAAGGAAAAAATTACACTTGAAAATCGAGAAAAAAGACCTGAAATCAAAATAAAAATCCCTCTGTGTGAATTTTAAGGCAAATTAAATTTTTTTATACACACACGATACGATCAAATTACACAAAAAACACGCACGGGTGAATCATGACTATAAAATTTTTGGTGTTCCGACCTTGATTACAAGCATTGCTCCGACCCTGACAACACACGTCATTTAGCGTCGAATCATTTACAGCATATTCGCGTAATGCAAACAGCTTCAAATGCTACATATTTCCACTTCTTAAACCTTATCGAACAATTTAAGTTAACTTAATTTAAAGTTTGCATGTTCTTTTTTAAATTGATCCACTTCACGCTCTGAAGTCGAAATGACATGAAAAGTTTGGTTTTGTCATGACAAACAATACTGTATATTAACTTAACAGACACCACAGAGATATAACGAAGAAAACGACACTGTCCCTACCCTGACAGCGACCCGACCATGACAACACTTCCCTATATCAGTGATGCCAATTTGCGGGGAATTCCCCGATTTGTGGGGATTTTTTTTTTTCAGAGAATGAGCTGTTTTTTGCGGGGAATTTGAAATCTTTTAGTTTTTAGTTGATAAAGTCTGTAGAATACTTTTTGTCAAATTTTATGTAATGTAAATCGTTTAACTTTTGCAATACTTCATATTTTGGGTCTAATAATCTTCATCTCTTTCTTGGTTTAGAGAAATTGATTTTTAAAAAGTGGTGTAATTTGAAAGTATTATATTTCAAAAGTATTTTGTAAAAATTTCAGAGAGAAACTCGAAATGCTTTCGTAGATATAGACAATTATAGCGGAGAGTGTCAGTCAGGCCAAAACAGTCGCGCAGCGCTTCGGCATCACTTTCGGCCGTTCAGAAAGGCTTAGCTATGCCTTCATCCAACACCTCCTGATTAATAACTGCGGACTGCGATTGCATCGGTCACCGATCTATGCGTTATGCAGGTGCGCCTCTCGGTCGTATTGGGCGGGAGGAAGGGCGGTGGGATTCATCGATATATTTAAAAGCCGATAGCCAAAACTTTGAACCCGTTCTTCTCGAAACAAGGGTTTTGCCATTTTCACGTACGGTCTAAAATTTAAATATGTTTTTCTATAAAACAATGGCCCCAGGACATAGCAGAAAAAAAAGTTTTGGTCAATTTTTTCAATTTTCAATGTTGTACTTTCGAAAAGTCCAATTTTTGAAAACCCTAATTTTGGCTGTTCGCCGCGTAGTTGGAGGGGAGTAGAATTTATATATTTTGGTCAAACCGTCCCTGTTTTGGATCCATGTAATTAATCACCTATTGCATTTGGAAATTTTTATAGAACACGTTTTTTATTTATTCTTTCGAAAAATTAAAAAAAAAGTCTTAAAAATTCAAAATGTGACCATTTTTTTTGTTTTGACTTTCTTTTCAAAAGGAAACATTTTTTTTTTTTATTTAGTTCAAAAGAAAGCCCATGTAATTTCCGTTGAGTGTTTATCTATCAAAATGAACGTCGAGTAACTTGGTACACCGGATTCATTTGAGCTCAATCGATTTTAAGAGTCGGTTCCCTTGAGATGAAATCCCCCATGTGTCAAAAGAATTTCGAAGTCAGAAAGTACCTTACTATTAACCTACCAATTCTGGAGCGCATTAAAATAACATTAACCTTGATCAGTTTTAAGCGTGTGTCGCTGTTATAATATAAAATTATACCGGTGCGGGGAATTTGCTTGAAAATCGGGGAATTTCTCGTGGGCTATCGGGGAGACAGAAAAAATGCGTTGACACCCAATAAAAAGTCTGAAAGTTACTTTTTTACATTTTAAATTATATTTTATAGTGTAAAAAAAAATTTCGCAGATTTCTTCTTCATATTTTGTTTGCAATCCTTTGAATACATTCTTTGAATCAATCAAGTAAAAAATAAATATTTTGGCTTGAAATGATAGAATAAGATGAAAGTGCTACCAAATTCCAGAAGGTGCTGCCCAATCGTGTAGAAACTGCGAGTGCTGCGAAATTTGTGTGCTTATTTGTGGCTGTTCAGACGGAAGAAAGCATGAAAAGCCTGGGCAGGTGTGTCGTGTTCACATGAGTGCAACCATGAGGGACTTTTTCTAATCAAAAAGGAACGATGGAATTTGAATTTTGTCACTTTTTCTTGTGCTCATTAAGATAGGTTCTTTTGTTTGCAAAAAAATGCAAAAGAAATATCAATTATATGCCTTAAATATGTACTAAAAATTAAATAAAAAATAAAAGCAACAATTTCTTAAGAAATTAAAATAAGGGAATAAAAAAAAAATAGCAAGAAAATAAAGACTGTGTGTGCCGTAGATGCGCATTCAAGGCGGATTTAACATGGTGGTAGCAGCATTACAACAAGTACAACGTAACAATAACAACACGCTACTTTGTTGTTGCTAAAAATCGTAATTGTCAAAAGCACAAGAACAAATGCATGGAAAACAAACAAAAAAATAAAGATTTTGACAGTTAAGATTATCTTCATATAAAAAAAGTTAGAGAAGAAGAAGACAGAGCTGACGCTGCTATCACCTATTATAATTTCGCCATGTGCGCATTGTTTGTTTGCGTTCATGTTGCCTATTCAACTTCAAAAAAAATTATGAAGGAAAGTGGCAAAATCGGAACAATATGAATATGGAACATTCATCAATGCGCCGATTTTTTTTTTATTTTTGGATTTTCGGTGCAACTCTGCTATATCTTTCTCTCTATCTTCGGTAAATACCTTTTCTTTCAGACATGATTCATGCCTGCACTCGTCTGAACAGCCACTTTAGGTGTGTTTTTTTCATACTCTGTTTTTTTGCACCTGGCAAAAACCCTATTTTATTTATCCTACTTACTAATAGAGGGCGCTAGTAAAGATATTTTAATTTTTTTACATTTTAAATTATTTTATTGTGAAACCGAATCTTACGAAGATTTCATCTCTATATGTTTATTATTTTTTTTTTAAATTTATTTGTTAAGTGTCTCATATAAAATATCGGTAAATATTTTGTTTTCAAATGACACGAAAAGAAGAGAAGTGCTGGCAAATTTAAAAGAAAATGCTGCAAATAAATTTTGTTGAAAAGTATAATTTAAAAAGTACAAACAAATTAAATTAGCTTTCACTTTAGTTCAATTGTTTTTTTCGTTATGTAGTACGTATGCAATATAAACTAGATTGAGATCTTGGAATTAAATAAAATGTCAGCCTAAAGATCAAGCAAAAAATAATTCTTGCCAACGGGTCTAAGTCATGTATATGCCGACACTGGCATAATCAAGAGGATTAAATCAAGAGTTAATGGATGGTATTCCATTTAAAAAGTAGTCGTATAATGCATAGAAGATGATGCTTTAATTTCAATTATGAAAACTTCTTACAGGGCAACCAGATTTTGCATGGCCCTACCGACTGGCACCAACACGCGTGTAACAGAGTCGAGTGGCATAGTGGTTTAACGGTAGAAGAAACCAATCATCGGTCCGTTAAATGAATAAATAGAGTACCTCCGGAAAAGTCAACATTTCAAAGTCTCCTTCAAAAGTGAGCTATAAACTCAATGGAACAATTCTTAAGAGCACGCTCTCGAGCTACATATACAATGCCGGTCATATCAAACCAAAATCACTTCCACTTTAAATGACTTCTTAAGCTCACTAAAATAATTTCTACCAAAAATCTTTTTTATTCAAAACAAAGTGTATTTATTATAAAAAATTAAAAGTACAATATTATGTTGCAAATAAAAAAAGAAAGAAGTAATATTACATTAAAGTTAAATTTCTCGAGATAACACGTTCACCGAATTTGCCTTTCAATAAATCGATTGTGACGCATGCTGTGTAGCTAATGGCACCGTCTTGTTGAAACCACATATCGTTGATGTCAAGTTCATCCAATTCTGTCCACAAATAATCTTCCAACATAACACGATAGCGCTCTCCATTGACGGTAACATGACGGTCGTTTTCGCAGTAAACGGGCTCGTGGTGGTCATATGTCCGAAATCGAGTATCATTCATAAAATGTAATGCTTGCACTACACCCACAATAAATTTGAACTCAATATCTCAAAAAACTCTGTGATTTATTAATAGATAAAATTGTCCTTAATGGAAAACCCTTTACTATAGATGAGAACTTTCGAATTTTTCTACTACTCGTTATGAAAAGATTAAAAAAAAGGGGAATAATGATGGAGAGGGTGACAGGAAAGCATTAAATTTTTAGTCCTGATAAGAATGTGTTTTCGATTTTAAATTGATTTTCTTAAATTGAAAAGGAAAATTCAATATATGCGTGATGATTGTGGAAATCCTAATTTTTCATGATTTAAGTACAAAAGGTTTCTATCAAGCCTTATTAAAATTTCTTAATTCTTTGATTAAGGATTAAGAAATCGTGCTTCTCGACTTTGAAAATTATGTTTTAAGAAAAATACGTTTAAAGTTTCAAGTTTCTTGTAAATTTTACATTCGTGCATAAAGTTGAGGCCATGTAACTCCATCAAATTTTATTGGATAAATTTCAAAATTTCTAAGTGGTTGACCCTTTAAAGTATAATCTTCTGCGATTTGATAGGGCTCATCGTATTTATGAGTTCGCACCACATCAGTGTCATAAAAATTTATTTTTCATTGTTCTCTTGTTTAAGGCCAACCACCAACATATCTCTTTCAAAAAATTTTAACATAAAACATATCATGCATTGTGATTTTATCATTACTAATTATTTATTATTATCATAAGAATTAATAGATAAACAAAAAAAAGAATTCATAAGAGTAATACCAGGATACTTCGACTTAAGTCCAATAATTTAGATGATTTTTTTAATGCTAAAAAGACAAATTTCAATGTTTAAGAATATGAAAACAATTGTTTTTTATTATCTCTCGTGATTTGAGAACAGTGGTTACTCAATCTTTTAGAACATCCCTCAAAGTGCCATTGTCAAGATCTCATACATCTCGTTTGTCCAAGTTTAATTTAACAATGTTTTAAATTTAGAATGCTAAAATTATTGCTGTCGGCAATCAAAAATTCAAGGAAAAAAAAATGTTGAATACGGGTTTCCTGCATTTAGTCTATCTTCGCTAAAATTACCCATAAAAATTCATAGAAAAATATATATGTAATTATATTATTGTATACAGTCAGATTTGCCACAAAAATTCAGCCTTTTATCAGTGTCGGTGTCCTATTTCAATAAATCATTCACTCATAACTGCAATTAAATTATATCCAGATGTTGGATAGATAGATAGATGTCTTTATTACTATCATAAATACTCTTTATAACTTATTCGCACAGTAACATATTTTTCACAAATTCTACACATTTTCTGCAGTTAATGGAAAATGGGAAAAATGGCACATTTATTAGTGCAACTACATTTTATTATCAATTATCAGATTCAAAATCGGTTTAGCCAATTCCAAAATATTAGCGTCGGAAGTTCTTTAAAATTCGCTCATTGAACAAAGCATTGCACTCACCGTTGTAAAAATCATTGCTTAAGCGGGAGTAAATAACAAATGAGAGAGAGAGAGAGAAGACATGAGTAACGGCATTTCTCAAAATTATCTAACGAATTATCTGCATACACAAATAACAAAACAAACACCAACGAGTAGTTTGGTTCACTTTTGATATTTGTTTTTTCATAGATTTCTTGAGAAAAAAATAGCCTCATACTGGGGCCTTACCAACTAGTACTGTTAATTTTTTTCGACTGTATTTTAATTTTTAGAAAAAACACAGCTCGAACTTTGGAAGTTCGGTCGAAATTGAAGACGAACTTTTCAAAAATATAAGTAATATAATCAAATAAATGTACCATAAAAATTAAAAATAGCATAATAAAAAGAAAAACACACAAATTTATTGCGTCAAAAATCAACTTTTAGTTTTACAAATGAGCGGAACTGGAGATCTCAGAATTTAACATGGAAAGTTAGAAAAAATTCATTAAGAGCAAGTAGCAGGATTCAAAAATTAATAATAAACAACAACATGTTTTGAAATTTGTTGTTTTATTTTAATTTTTTGAGAAAGAAATCGGCATTAATGCTCTTCCAAAATATTACTTATATTTAGTGTTCGGTCAAATATTAAATTATTCTACGGCCAAAACAGAATCGAACCTGAGCGTGTAATACCGATGCCGATGCTTAGGCAGACAGTAACTGTTTACGATAGATTTGTGTTTTTAAGGCTAGTTTGTGTCTCAAAACTGTTTTCTTGTATTCATTTTCAACATGCATCTCGAATTGTTAACGGTATAGACGGTACTGTTTTAGGTTCAACGTATTGTCGTTTCAACTGTCTGACCGAAGGTTCGAGTTCGGTTTCGATTTCGGCCATCTTCGAACAAAAATCACATTTTGGCATCGGTTTTGGCCGTAAAATATCCAAGCAATTGAAGGAAAATTTGTTAATCTCGTAGTGTCGGATCTCGAAAATGGCTTCGGTATTGTCATCCTTAACTGCGACGGTGAGCTACATCAGTGTATTTTTTTCATCCTTGGGTAACCTTCTAAGAATTTATGCCATAAAACCTTAAGAATATTGATCGAGTATGTTTTAGCTATCGTACTATTCTCGATGATTCATATCACTGTAGAGCATTTCGTATCTTTTTTTCTGGGAATAGATGAAACTAAGTTTTTCTGAAAACCTGGGTTGTAAATAGAAAATAAATTTCTCAGTTTTCCCAGGTTGGCAATTTTAAGCAATTTTTTTCATTTTGAAGTTGCTGCTTTAGTCAATGGTCCCATCGGAGTGGTATCATTTAAATGCAAATATTTTTACCATAAAAAGGTTTTTCTGGGGGTTTTCGGGTACGGGGAATCTGAATCTGCAGTTTATTTTTACCAATAACGGCCGCTAGGGTGCGCTTTGGTATAGAAAACAAAAATTCCTATTTTTACAGTTTTTTTTTTTTTTGGCTAAGGAGGATTTAATGTACGTGGTATTAATTTTTTTTATTTCTTTCATTAAGCCAAACAACTTTCCAAAACATGCCGTTGACGTACAACCACTTCCAGATCGACTGGCAATAATAAAAAAGTCCTGTTTTCTCGATCACCTGGTATAAAAATTCACCTAAGTTTGGGGTTGCACCCTAAAATTAGACTAGCTTTCACTTTGGTTCAATTATTTGTGAACCCGTTGAGGGAATGGTTGAAGTTCTTCACATTTGTTCAGTTTTATACCAAATTTATGTTTTTATTTTTCATTTGGCATCATCCCTTTTTTATGCAAAATCTAAATATATATACATATATAATATGTTTATCAAAACAAACAAATTGGAAACTTCTTTGACTAACGATAACACTGGAAGACTTAAATAAGTTTGCGAGGCAATTTGCACGTGAAAATTGTAACAGAATAATAAGAAATGCGCGAAAAATAATGCATATACAAATTTCAACTACCCTATCCATATTCTGATGTTTGCCCAATTTATAATACTTTTTTATTAATTAGCATACCTGCTTTAGTGTTTATAAATAAGTAGCATACCTGCTTTATTGCAGACAAAAACAACGTTTTACCATTCCTTTACCCTGTAAAATAAAACCTTTATTAGTTGCAAAGTGTGAAAATGGAAAAATTCGGCACATGAGTGCTATTTTTTTTTTTTTTATTTCCAAAATTACTAAGTATAATAACAATAAAATTCTATGTTGCCCATTCATTGTTCTTGGATAATTGTCCCGTCGAACATAATTGGTTTCAATATGACTGGTGCCAATTGAATGTTTAGATTTTCACATTCCGATATTTGCAAAAAAAATACCATATTTTTAGCAGACATTTTCAACGAAATAGCAGAGTGAGCAGTATAAAGTGAAAACATCTGGCTTTTTATTGACAAATATAGCAGGAAGAAATTTTTATGAAATAAATTTTGGCACAGACTTCCCAAAATAAAGCGAAAACATCTGGCTTTTTATTGACAAATATAGCCGGAAGAAATTTTTATTTTTATGAAATAAATTTTGGGACAGATTTCCTCGAAATAGCAGTGAGCATTATAAAGCATCCCACAATCCACTCATTTTTCGACACTTTTTTATCTTTAAATTCCCGATTTAACTAGTCCATCTGACCGTTCTTTTGTCTGTCCGTGTACGGAAATACTTGAATAAAACTTAAGTAAACTTATCCAAACTTGAAGCAAACATTTCTAACAGCTACGAACTGGTTAAATTCTAAAATGGGAATAGTGCTTTTAATACAAAATAAATCTTATAATTAAAACTAATTAATCAAATAAAATTTTAGTCATGACCAATTTAGTCATTATTAAATGAATTAATCGTTCCTCATTAGTCATTCAATCATTAGTTTAAGTCATATTGGCAGTGTCATGAAGATTTTTATGCTGAAACTTATCAAGTAGTTTAACAGGAGTGACGTTTTGATAAGACTCGATTTTAATGTTTAGCCATTCTGTAATAAATACATAATTCGATAATTACGCTATAGGCAACACTATGGAAATTGAAATGGATTTTAGCATTTCTCACTCAGGTTACAAAATCCACCAAACAACTATTTCCCTAGTACTTCGCATCAAAAGGAAATATGTTATTCAATAACTGCAATAGTAACCTGTGATTCGTTTCTGACTTTTACAGCTCTGGTAGAAACTTAACTAAACTTGTATAAATTAATCTAACCTCCTTCATTAACTCTTGCCTCAAAAAAATGTAGCACGTTTTTCGCAGTTTTGTTTTGTTGTAGTTAATCTTTAATCCTACCAGTTCTGGATTTTCTTGAAGTGATTTGTTCATATCGGTGAGCTTGGTGCTGATACTTTTTAGGATCGCCATGATACAATTTAATTTTGTTTTGTTCCTTTGGGTCAACAATGGAACACAGCACACTATTATAAATATTACCACTAGAAAAAAATGCGATACAGTATGAAGATCTGTCCAAAGCTTTGGCGCATCTTTAAAGGATGAGTAAATTGGATATTGTGGGAAACAAAACAGCGTTAAGATAAGATTCTCTTATAATTGCAATAGTTTTTTTTAGTCACGTTGTGTAGTAGACGCAGGACGTTGTTGAAACATCCCTGATCTTTTTTAAGTGTTGACTTAATTCTTCACTTAAATTGTTCTAAAATGATGGTCGCAGAGTGTATGATGAATTAGAACCTAGAAATTAACGGAACTCAGAAAGAAATAAGCTACTAATATTGTTTTCCTAAATATATCCACATTTTTACATACATCCATTTAATTAAAATATCTAGTCTCTGAAATATTCTTATTATTGTTCAAAAATAAAAAAATCTTTTAGTGTTTTATAAATCTTTTTTTAATTTGTTTTCGTTTTTAATTTCATTAGTACATTAATATTTTATATTTTATTTGAACGAGGTATTCCTCGCGATAGTGCACGCACATGCCACTTACACAACGGTGATTACACCCCTCTTTATTCCAACTGCAAAAATCAGCTCAGAACCGTCATTATGAAGCAACTAGAGCAGCCAAAATGTTTTCTTCGGCCGCAGGAACGCGAATCTAGCGGTATATTCCTCGAGCATATTACACATCGTTCAAGATAATCTACTGGACAGGAAATTTTTCTATTGCCCTCCTCGATAATTACGAATTCTCCAATATATAGTCGTATTGTATTTGATGGCGTTAATCTTGTCATAAATTGAACAAAATCCGATGAGAAGTCCATTATATAAACACTTCCATCATTTAGTTTGGCTTCGGGTTTCGATTCCATTACCCCGAACTGCAGTACACGGTCATTGCAGCGATCCAAACCGAATTGTAAGGTGAATACATTTGGTGGGGAGTTTCCTATATGAAATACTCCACGGTGAATATCATCTACTCCGGGTTTCATTTCTACTCTGGAATCTGGTGCAAACCAATAGTAACCGCTTTCTCCACAAATCAGAAAAGTTTGTGATAAATCTTCAACCTTAAAATCATAATAATTGTTATGATTAACCTTTCTTATAAAATCCGGATGATGTGATTTGAAATGCTGTACTAGCTCGTTCACTTCGCCACCGCTCCAACCGCAATTTAAAATTATGCACTTTGTAGTCATTCTGGTTGTAATAAGTTTTAATAACTAATGCTGAATCTATTTTGCTACAACCTTTTATGCAATTTCGAACTGACGCTGACTAATTGTCTGTACACGCAAGCGGGTAGTTTCTTGTTTGAGCCCGTGTGATCGGCCACTAATGCAACATCTGGAAAATTTTTGTTATTTGCAGCGTGTTTCTTCGAGACCTTTTTTTATGGTCTCTAATTATAACAAAGAAAACAAATACAATGTTTTTAAATGGAGATATTCATATTGCATATGGTAGGGGCGTAGCCAAAACTCCGTTTGCGAATGAGATTAAGCGGTTTGTGAGGCGAATAATCTAATTCGCCTAGAATGTTAAAAGAAGGCGAATATATATAGGCTAAGTGGCTGTTCAGAAGATTGCAGGCATGAATCATGTCTGAAAGAGAAAGGTAGAGGAAATAGGTAGAGAGAAAGAGATAGCAGAGTTGCACCGAAAATCTAAAAATAAAAAAAAAATCGGCGCATTAATGAATGTACCATGTTCATATTGTTCCGATTTTGCCACTTTCCCTCTTAATTTGTTTGAAGTTGAATAGGCAACATAAACAGTCTTCACAGTCTTCATTTTCTAGCTATTTTTTTTATAAACTTATTCTAATTTCTTAACAACAATCTCGTTGCTTTTGTTTTTTATTTAATTTTTAGTACATATTCAGGCACATAATTGATATATCTTTTGCATTTTTTGCGAACAAAAGAACCTATCTTAATGAGCACAAGAAAAAGTGACAAAATTCCAATTCCACGGTTCCTTTTTGATTAGAAAAAGTCCGTCATGGTTGCACTCATGTGAACACGACACGCCTGCCCAGGCTTTTTATGCTTGCTCCCGTCTGAACAGCCACTTATAGTGCAGGCATGAATCATGTCTGAAAGAGAAAGGTAGAAGAAATAGGTAGAGAGAAAGAATGAGATAGCAGAGTTGCAAAGAAAATCCACAAATAAAATAAAAATTGGCGGCTTGATGAATGTTCCATGTTCATATTGTTCCGATTTTGCCACTTTCCTTCATAATTTTTTTGAAGTTGAATAGGCAAAATGAACGCAAACAAACAATGCGCATCTACGGCACACACAGTCTTCATTTTCTTGCAATTTTTTTTTTAACCTTATTTTAATTTCTTAAGAGATTGTTGCTTTTATTTTTTATTTAATTTTTAGTACATATTCAAGGCACATAATTGATATTTCTTTTGCATTTTTTGCGAACAAAAGAACCTATCTTAATGAGCACAAGAAAAAGTGACAAAATTCCAATTCCACGGTTCCTCTTTGATTAGAAAAAGTCCGTCATGGTTGCTCGACACGCCTGCCCAGGCTTTTCATGCTTGCTCCCGTCTGAACAGCCACTTACATACATTTTTTTTTTTATTAATTTTGTTGCAACAAATACAAAATACATTTTTAATTGGCCGAAGACCATAAATATATTATTTTAAGGTCACTTTCTGGTCTAGATTTTTCAAAAAATTTATTTTTTTATATTTCAAAAGTATAGGCTTTTAAAAGTATACTGTAAAGTCAATATTTCCAGTATTTCGACTTCTACAGCCTATTTAGCAGGTGAGCGCAGAAGCAGGTAAAAGGGCCGACTGAAGTTTAAACTCATTTATCTCGAAAATATATTTTTCTGCACGATGGGAGACAAAAAACAATAACTACTCGACCGATTCGTCTCAAATTTTACTATATTATTCAGAAAACTAGTGCTTATCGCAGGAACAAAAAAAAACTTTCTACGTTGAATACTTCTTACTTTTTACATACAAAAAGTAATGAAAAAACGGTCTGTTTTCGTAAAGTAAATTCCAGCAACGCGCCATTTAGTCAAATTTTTTTTTTCCATGTTAGTTCCTGCGATAACTACACTCATACTGATTGTAACTTGTTTTTTGTTTTAGATCAGTGAAAAACATGTCCCACCAGTAAAATTATAATTTTTCTTTTTTTTCATATTTATAAATTTTTAAAGTAATAAAATAAATCTACAAAGTCTAAATACTATTGTTCATTATTTAATTTAAAAAAAAATCCTAAAAACTCGTTGAATTCAAGGGAGCTAGACCTTTGAAAAAATAGTTTATGAAGTTCTTACGCTCTTAATTTATGCCTCCTCGGTTATCTATTTAGTGGCAGCGTGCTAGACTATCATCTCAGAGGTCCCGGGTTCGATTCCCGGCGAGGGTATGGCCGTACGCTTTTCTTAAAATTAAAATTTTTCAAGTTCAACCAATAGCCCAAAAAGCTATTTCATATAAAAATAATCTCTTTTGCGTATCGCCAATCGACTGTATAAAACAGTAGTTCTCAAGTGGTGGGGGGGGGGGTCGTAGACTGATTTGAAGGGAGGCGCGGAGTTATTTCAATAAACCAATATTTGAATACTCTGTAATGCACCATAATCATAATATTTTGCATTTAACAAAATACTTTCTCTTTTCTTTCATATTATATGTTAAAACCTACAATATGCACCTTTTAGTTTCACATCGATACATATTTATATTAACGATGACTTGATGAATTTAGAAGCTGGGCCTATTGATTCGATATTCCAAAAAAGAATAGAAAATAATAACTGTTCTGACATCTCTCTCTTCGAAATAACTTCTCAATTACTACATTATTTAAATTCTAACATCTAACTGTACACATACTCCCTGTAACATAATTATTTTTTATTTATTGTTTTCGTTAGTGCCTGGTTATATTGGTGCTCGGTGTTCGACGAACACAAAATATTTTCTATTGTGCTCTGTCGAGGTGGTTACATTTAGCTCGTTGCAGAGTTGCTTTTTGTCAAAATATACTCGTTGGTTTAATACTATTTTGTATGTAATGATACTGTTTTGTAAAATAACTGATTGCCACCCTGAATACTCGACGTGCTCGGTGGGTAATACACCAAACATATCGTGTTCGGTGTGAGAGTGAGTAAAGACTCTCTCTTTGTTTTCGGTGCAACAACAATTTCATGGTGTTCGCCGAGCATACTCTCAATATGACCACAGCCTTAGAGGATCGCGGGATTTGCTCTAACATCACGAGATTTTGGAAAAAAAAATACTGGTGTTTGTGAGATTATAGAAAAACCAAACTTTTATTACATTTTTACTTCTTATGTAACAGATAGAAAACAGGAATATTCCAAAAAATATTTAAAAGCAGTTATAGAAAATGGAAAAATGTTATAGAAAATAACCAACAAATTGCATACCTGTTATGTATGGTTTGTGTCGAGGATGCAAAGTATTGCATGTTTTTCATTTTAAATCATGCAAGTATTTCATACTTATTAACCCTGGTCATGCTTCGTCGAAACAACGACGAAATTATTCAAAGTGGACATACAGAGGACCTATACATCAACTACTTTGAAAGTTGATTGTTTTCCATTATTTGGTTAATTTTGCATATAGAAAAACAACAACGAACATTTTTTTGTTAATAATATCTATTTATAAATTAAATTTTCACAGCTTTAGTTCATTAGGCTTGTTTTACAAAACACTGTATATTTAATTACAAAAAAATATAATTCATCAAATGTGTTTGTATCTTAAAAGTAATATACTGAACTAAAAAGGAACGAGTTTTCATGAGAATCAAGTTTCATTATATGTAAGAGATACCTACAAAGCTCTACTTTGTGCTTCTCGCGCAAGCTTTAATTACGTTTTGCACAGAACGATTTTGTCATTCGTCGTTTAGAAGAGGAACAAATAGTACAAATTATTCTATTTTTTGAGGATTTATTTGTTCAGTATTCTCATCATCAGTCGGCATTACATTTTTAATATTATTTAGCACCGACGTAGTCAAAGCTGATATTTTAAGCCTATCAGTTAATTGGCTTTCGACAAAGACAAAATTTTTTTTAAAAAAAAAAGTGTGATTGAGGGACTTTTTTAAAACATGTGAGCGTAATTGACATAGCTATTTAGAAAAGTCATATTTAATATTCCAAAATTTTCAGTAATATATTTGCATTACCGAGTTGGTCCTCGAACTTGATGCACAATATTTTTCCCATGATTTTGCTTTTTATACATACATTTTATAATTATTTTCTATGCATAATGGATATGATTAACGAAATTATTTTCGACTTTGCCCTTAATAATGATATGTATTCCTCTACATAGAGGTACACCGTTTTAGTGTAAATCAGATGCCTCCACTGACAAAGACAAACTTGCATTTTCATTTTGAACCTCCTCTGTCCGATTGGTGGTCTTCGACACTCATCAACAAGAACTTTTTCAGTTTCCTGCTCATTCAATTACTTTATGGTCCTCATTTCTCATTCCAACAACAAAAACTATAACAAAAGAAACACCATCTCAAAATGCAAAAGTTACACAAAGGTCATGCTGCGTCATTTCGACGAAGCACATTTAAAAAAATCATACTTTCATAATGTATATTCAGTTCAACTTCTGCACTCAGCAACAGCTTGCCCATTACTAGCGCTGTACGGAAAACTAGCACAAAACAAACAAAATTTAGAAAGAAAAACTGTAAAATGTAAACATGCGTCGTCGAATCGACCTTCCAGGGTTAAAATTCACAATCACAAATTTTCAGCACAATCTATATCACTGGAATACAGTGAAAATATAACATGAACTAAAATATGTTTTCTAAACTAATTCGAGTTCGCTGAACACGAAAATCATATTTTTTTTCTTTTCTATGGGTAAGTTTTCGAGATATGACAAAATAACGGTTTTTCAGGTTACAGAGTCACTTACAGGCTAATATCTCATTACCTATAACTTCTACCGATTTGAGTTATATGTTTTAGGAAATATAATTAAATAACACGTTTAATGCTGCCAAGTTTGTTGAAAACAAAAGAAAGAAAACTTAGCCCACGACTTGTGTGAAAATTTCTCAAAAATCACACGAAAATTGAACTTTCAGCATTTGTATCTCAGTTATTTATAATTTATTTATTTTAACAGACTTGACAGCATAAGACGCGTAATTTAATTAAAATTTCTATGATATATAACTCGGATCGAAACTATAGGTAAAGAGATATTAGCCTGTAAGTGAAAGTGTAAGCTGAAAAGCTGTTATTTTGTCACATCTCGAAAAAACATGAATATGATTTTCGTGTTCAGCGACCTCGAATTAGTTAAAAAAAAAACACTTTGGTTCATGTTATATTTTTAAAGTTTAATTTTGTATTCTATGTAGTGTAGCGATGTGCACTTCGACACATATGGGCAATAAACACATATGAGCTGATGCTATACTCATAAGGGCTAGACGAGGGGTAACGCTGTGCTAAGGGGAAGAGTAACTAGTATGAGAGAACAAATGTGATTTCTTTTGTGTATGTATATGTATATGAATTTATTGATTTCGTCCCTGTAGAGAGTGTGAACGTGAATGCATAAGAAAACTTCGTACTTAGCTATACTTTACTCATGCTTTTTGGATTAATTTCATAAACCTAGTAATTGCGTTACCAGGAAAAGAAAGAATTTTTCAATTACCTTCGTATTGTGGAACTTTTTAATTATATTATTGAATGCATATGTAATTTTCCTGCTTAGTTGTTACTTTGAGAGATCGAAAAAAGAGAAGCAGCAAACGCACTGCTGCGTGCTGATCAGGTATGCTAACTCTATATTTTAGATCAAATTAATAATTAACACAAAAAGTAAATAATATTTTTGTATGCAAATACTTTTAACAAAAATTAAAGAATAATAAAAATAAAAAATTAATAACACAAAAAATATATAGTTTTTATATCTACAAATTGACAAAAAATTAAAAATTTCAGTCGCCCACTAAAACGATCTTACTCCCCAATTCCCTACAACTAACTAAAATTGAAGTCGATTCCCAACAATTCGAGGAATTCCGTATAAGTTGGCATTTCTACTGCCAATGCTCACATTTCTTCGGCGTTCTGGCAGCAGCCAGAGCGCTCTCAGTTATATTCACTCACTCTCCACATTAGTGTGGCCAAGTTAACAATTTATAGTCAATCGAACTATTTTGGTTTTTTTAATTGTTTTTTTTTTTCTATCTCACACGAAATGTTTTATAAATTGAAAACTGATTTACGTTTGGTAAAGGTAATATAAAAGTGTAAATCGACATATTTTGGTCGCTAAATTTAAATGAAGAATGCGGGTTATTTTAATATAATCTGGTCACTCTGCTTCACAAATTTGTGGAGGCCAGTGGCAGTTGCAAGGGGATAAATGGGACCATTTCTCACTCCGCCCCTCCCCCGAAAATTTTTCAAATACATAAAATAGTAATATCTGATATAAAAATTCTAAATATATGGAAAATTTTTAATATTTATGATCCCCCAGAAAATTTTTTTGTATCTGCCACTGGTGTAGTCTCTTCTCTTATGTTCGTTTTTTGCACATATACATGCACATTTATGTGTGCTTTTGGCAAAACAAAAACAATAATGTGTATGTGTACACACAACAAAACCACCATCGCTCGTCTTTAAATTTACACCCCGCTTCTAGCACCTTCATACACACGACGTCGGCAGAGGGCAACTGAAGTGCACATCCCTATTCTAGTGTATGGGGTTAGGAATTTGTATTTGGTTATAAATCTCTATGCGACTAGGAGAAATTATTTTAAACTTTTTAGTCAGGAGATCAAAACAGGGTTACGTTGCAAAATTATTAGCAATAATTCACTTTTAGGAGCAAAATAGTATACTTTTGGTACAAATGTATGCAAAAAACTAGAAAAAATTCTTAATAGCCACACTTACAACAGTTTACGTTTATATTTGCTTAGTTTTTCACGAAATAAAAAAAATTTACGTAAATATATAAAAATAAAAGTTTTTTAATAGTTATACTTGCAAATAAAATTGAATATATATTATAATTTAATTCAGATACATATATATATTTTGAAGCACTTTCTTATGAATTGTCTGTGTTTATCCCTCCAAAGTATAATTTTTTTTGCATATGCAAAAGCCCCCTTTTTCAATAAATAGCCGATAAAACAAAAACCGTTGGGAAAACTATTATACTATCTTTAGAGAAAATGTTCCCTGTTAAAAATTATAGGGGTTCCCAAAACATCAGTACAACATACGAGGTACACTTTTTCCAGAATAATGCAGAAACCGAATTTTCTACATTAGAACCAAATCACTCACACTACGTAAGTAAATAATGGAATCGTTTAAAACCCCATTTTCAAGAGAACAGGTAAGAGATGAAGGAAAAGTGAATACACTAAAATTATTTATCTCTTTGTGCTTAACAACTTTGCTTCAGACATCAAATTCGTATCTGTTGAAATAAAGAAATTTCTTAATAGCCCCTGAAGACCCCATTTTTCCGGCTTCAGGGTACATATTGTGAGTGAAGTAGAGGTGATGGAGAAAAACTGAGTACGCAGTCGTGATTAACGATCCTAAATTACTATAAAACCGTTTGAAAATTTTGCACTTAAGGCAAAAGCTGAAAATTTGTTCCACTGCGTAATGAATGTGATATACCATAGCTCAACTAGCGTGAAAAAAATTTTTTTTTGAGATTTCATAAAAAAAAATTTTCAAAAAAATTCTGCAAAAATAACAGATAGTTGATAGTAAATAGCTGTAATTAATTTTTTTCATGGCCTTATGGCATTTCATATGAAATGCCAATTTCGGTTTTTAATTTTTTTGACCCCCCGTCCACACCTTCCAAAAATCTGAAAAAATTGGAGTATTCGGAAGAAACTTATTTACATAAGAAAAATCAGAGTAGTAAACCCATTTTTAATATGAATAAATCGCATGTAAAAAGTTTCGCGATTTTTTTCATTGCGAATTTCGCATTACAAAATTCGCGGAAAAATTTCAAATATGCCTCCAAAACCAAAAAATCACTGTGAACTTTTGCAGATTTTTTCTCATGACTAGTTAAGCTGAAAAACGCTAACAAGGAAATTTACAAAATACGCCATTTCTCATTAATACAGATAGATAATGGTCTGAAAATTTAGCCAAATCATTCTTAAATCAAGTGCTTCAAAAGGGTCCATGCGAAACTTGATTCGGTTTGGGGGCATTTCTGACATAGAAACCCGGCTATGCCTTTTTAGCGCTTCTAAACCAATGATAATATTGTTGATTTTCATTTATTTTTTATTAAAAATTTTATTAACTTATTTCACAAAGTGTTGATAGTAGCAACCAAATGTTACTATTTTAATAACTATGAATTCCTAATAAAATAGTAGCAAAAAAGTACTAAAACTATACAAAAACGTATTAGTGACCGACGATCAAATGACCGTCTGCATAACATACTTTGGGGCACAGAGTTGAGAGATTGAGAAGGCAAAAACTGATATCACTTGGTAACTGTTTCTTTTAGTTGTAGCACTGACTTGTGCTATAGATTTTCTTATATTATCCAAATAATGACATTTATTAAAAGTAGGTATGTAATATTTAAAACTCACCGCTAGGATAATCTGTCAGTATTAGAGTGCAATCCATGCTTATAATTCCAAAAATAACGCTTTCAAATTTTACGCGCACTCACTTTGAAACTTTCACTTATTTTGTTGCAATTGTTTGAAGTGAACCAAACAAAAGAAACACTTTCTCTAACTACCAAGAATCTAACTAAATATGCATACTGTACTTGATGGGTAATCACTTCTTAAAACTTTACTGCAGTCAGTTGACTACAATCAGTCATCAATATATCAGATATTTTGAAAAATTGCGGCCAACAATCAGCACATAATAATAATGAGCACTTGAGTAGGCATAAAGGCGCAGGCGGCACGCTATGTATGCGCCATTAACCTCAATTTGCATAAAAAGTTTATTTTGCTTTTATTCTATGTAGATGAGAACATTTAGTCGTAGACAGAAACAAAAGGAAGAAACAATAAGAAGTTTGTTGGGAAAATCCACTGCAATGCTGTATTGTATTTTGTTTGATCAATTTTAAAATTCTCACTAAATTTATATTTCTTTTTTGCAAAGTTATTTCATAATATAATATTTATAACTTCAACTAACTTTTTAAAGCTATTTAATCATGCCATTATAAAACTAAAATTCTTACACTTTATTCACGTTAACACTTCGGCGAAATCTCCATCAACCACACAAACACATTCTTTGTTTCACTCCATCATAACTTTCCCTTTCGCATTTACTGCCATACTTTACCACTTGATTACACTCAAAACTAACTATATACCGTGAATTTTCGCCTAAAATTATGGCAAATGTTGTCTGCCGCGATTGCCATCAAAGCAACTTATCGACTAAAAACATGTAAAATAATTTTTCCAAAACCACGCTGACAAATTGCTGCCAAAAATTATTCGCGTAAAATTGACTTCAATGAAGGAGACACCGCTTTTGTTATGTTTTATTGTTTTTGACTTTTTTACGCCACCGTCCTCTTCATCCTCACTATTATGATCATTATCATTATTTGGAGTCATAATCATTGGCAGCGTCATCGCCATCACTAACGCCATCGCCGTTGTCATTTGCAATTTTAAAATTGTTGTTTTTTGTTTTTTCTGTTTCTGTATCACGTGAGTATTGCTATAAAAGCCCGGCAGAATGCTGCATACTTTTAGGTAAAACGAAAAACCATTTTTGTACTGCAGTTCAATTTGTATTGTTGATGTATTTTTGTTTTCAGTTATGAATTACAATATTTTCTTTGTATTTTTGTTTCTTTTGTTAATGGTGTGATTGCGCCTAAATATAGACCTTGCCATTTAGTATAATTTGGTTGTATATTAAATATTATTTTTAGTATTAGTATTCATGCACCAAAATACGTAATATTCAAATTATTATACTATGCTAATGCAATCATGCAAAGGCATTGAATCAAGGTAAAATTTTATTTGCTGCTTGATGTTTTTTTGTCTGTTTCTGTTTCGTTAATGTCCTTAATACTTATTAGGCATAAATTGTTTACATAATTATACTATACAAGGTAAAAGTAACTGAACATTAAATTAGAAAAAAATCGATTCAGACCATAAGATACACCCATCCCTTGTTTTACAAGGTACATAATTTCGCTTTTGCACCATTTATAATATTAAACAAACGTTTTTTTTACTACATACCTTCGAGTCGCCTTGCTTTTCGGAATCACATAATTTTATTGAGATCTCGTATAAACTTAGTAATAATATATTAAAATGAGCCATTGATTCCTTGAATCCTTTCAAATTACTACTTTTAATGCGAAATTTTCCGATCTATAACACTGTTCAACAAATGCAAACTTTTGAAAACGAGCAGAGACGCAACAAGTGCACTTAGGGTAATGGGGGGTCGCTGACTTCGAATCCGTGGTTAGTTTTGCTCTGCTTCTTACTGTACTGCCGTTGAACGTTGCAATTTCATTTTGCAGCGAAGACGAGGGCATGGTTGTAGAGACGTAGTTTTGCAAATGTAGTGGCTTTAAAATATTATGAAAACGGTACAACTTATGCTTTTGTTGTTGCTTTCTTTCTCTAACTACGTACTGAACATATTTTTTAAGTACGCCAATCGCATCCGTACATAGTATGTACGGATGCGGATCATATGTACTACATACATACATATGAGTTTAAAGATCATTTTGCACTTAAGCACGCTTTTGGCCATCACTGCTTTAAGCTAACAACAAGATAAAAGTGAACAATGATAACGAGGATGTAAAAAATTACAAAAAAAATAAATTAATTTAAAACAAAAAATTTGTTTAAAAAATTTAAAAAGTTAAAAAATAAAAAAATTCCAAACAATTTTTTTTTTAAATGGATGTTTTGATAAAAAAAATATAAACTGTATTTTTAATTTTTTTTTTTCAATTTTAAAAATTTGTGTGTCAATAAAAAAATTGTGACGTAGCAGAGCAAAACTGACCACTGATTCGGACTCAGCGACCCCTCATTACAGGGCCGTAGCCAGAAATTTTTTCGGGGGGGGGGGGGGGGCGGGGGGCAGGGGGTATTTTCATTCATTTTAGGAAAAATGTTCCGATTTTTTAATCTTAACCTCAAAAAAATGGCCAAAAGTGACAAAAAATTCAAATTACATTTTTTCAAATAAATATTATTCAATGTGCATTCTAGTGCATTTTTTTTTATCGTGAGGGACATAATTTCATTAACTCATTGACTTCCCACTACTGATGATGTACCCAACCTCAAAAAAACTACCAAAAATTGTAGAGGCTAATTTTTTTCAAATAATCATCATTGGGTATTTGAGCCATTACCAATGATAAGGAACCCGGATGAGGTTGGCTTATATTCCCTAAATTCATGAAGTCACAGCATTGAAAGAGATCTTTCTAGACGGGGTGCTCTGAGCAATAATGCGTTAAAAAATTAATTTTAAGATGGGTTTCGCTAATAAGATGGAGTTTTGCGAAAGAATTTTTCATTTCGAACACGAATCTGAGGTCAAAAACTTCCCATTACGTCACGTTTTAGGAAAAAAATGGGGTTCAAGCAAGTCTTATTTTACAAGGATCCGATAATTTTTTCTATTTTTTATTAATTTTTAAACTTTTCAAACTGATTCAGGACGAAACTTTAAATCAAAAACAGTTACTGATCCAGAAAAACTATGAATGCAGGAGTGCTCAGTATTACCTTCTCTTTTTGAATCCGTAGTCAAACCTCATGTCGAAGAAAACAAATCGCATTTGATCGCATAGCGTAACTAAGATTTCAAATTTATTTTTTATATTTAGAAAAAAAAAACGATGGAAGTAAAAAATATCGTTAAATAGATTTTATTTTGACTTTTTTTCCATCCATTGGCGATTAATCTCAAAAATTAGAATAAAGTTTCCACATTTCGGAGGGGGGGGGAGAGGTCAGAACCCCCAAAACCAGCCCCCGTCCCCCTCCCCCCCCCTAAATACGGCCTTGCCCCATTACCCTAAATGCACTTGTCCCGTCTCTGATCATTTTTGGCTGTTGAACAGTGTAATATTTCATAGACTTTCTGTTAAATTTAGGGATTCGATATTAAAAAGAGAAATGATGTATACCAGTGTTCCACCTCACCACCCATTTTAGAGAGAAATTTGGATAACAATTTAATTTTCGAACTGAATAATGAACTTCTGTTCATCACTCTAGCCGCAACTCAATATAACCGACATAAATGCTGACGACACCAGAGTTCCGGGCAGGCATACTAGACGGACCCAAACTAAATGAAGCATATATTTGTGTAGCACATTTATGCTTCAAACATGCAAAACCAAAGTGTTGATAGATTGATTTTGATCGTCTTGGCAAATCTGCAAATTGTTACAATGACAAATAAAAAAATACAAATGCATTTCAAAACAGTGCATATTTAAAGTAAATCAAAACTCATAAAGAGATTGGTGTAATTGACCTCCAAAATTGGAGAACGTAAAACTTTTTTAATGCATTTGATTGATCACCTTTTTTGCTCACATCCACGATTAATAATATTTGCAAAAAAGAATATATTTTTTTGGTT
This sequence comes from Toxonevra muliebris, assembly GCA_963691655.1. Classification (NCBI taxonomy): domain Eukaryota; kingdom Metazoa; phylum Arthropoda; class Insecta; order Diptera; family Pallopteridae; genus Toxonevra; species Toxonevra muliebris. Next base: position 101,910,267 of record OY829326.1, read on the forward strand.
TTTTAAACTAATTTTTCCATCAAAAATACAGAGTTAATCGATCCGCATCGGCCAGTCGCACAAAATTTTCAAAGACTGTGAGTACGATTTCTAAAGAACAGTTTAACCGATGAAGCTAAAATAGTATGCACATCTTTCAAATTAAGTAATCTAGCGCATAAACTAGGAGTTTTTCTCTATTAAAAACATAACACTACTCTATAAATTTACGAAAACTTTTACTACAACGAATGGCGATAACATTTTCTAAAGTAAAATTTTCCGTAGAATCAGAATATCCTAATAATTTTTTTTCGATTGGCCCCAATTTTCCATGTAAATGGCAAAATTCAAAAAAGTGCACTCAGATTTTCTCCATCACATCTAGTTCTTCCACAATATCAACCTGAATTCGGAAAAGAAATTTCTTTATTTCAACAGATACGAATTTGATGTTTGAAGGAATGTTGTTGAGCACAAAGAGATAAACAATTTTTCCATAAACACTTTTCCTCTACCTCCTACCCTTCCTTGAAAATGCCCTGTTTTTCAATAAATGGTCTATAGACCCGTGGTTCAATCCCATGTGAGGCCAACAAAACTTTTTTTTTTTTAAATCAATTAAATATTTTATTTTTTTTTTAATTTTGTTGACTCCACATAGGAGCCTAATGTAATTACAACAACAAACGATTCTATTATTTACTTACGTAGTGTGAGTGGCATGGTTGTAATGCAAAAATTTGGTTTTTGCATTATTCTGGAAAAAGTGAACCTCGTAGGCTATTCTAATGTTCTGGCACACGCTATAATTTTTAACAAGAAATACTTTCTCCGAAGACAGTATAATAGTTTTCTCAAAAGTTTTTTTTTATCGGTCATTTATCGAAAAAGGAGGCTTAAAACCCCATTTTCAAAAGGAAGGGTAGGAGGTGGAGGAAAAGTGTGTATGAAAAAATTATTTATCTCTTTATGCTCAACAACATTTCTTCAAACATCAAATTCGTATCTGTTGGAATAAAGAAATTTCTTAATAGCCCCTGAAGATCCCATATTTGCGACTTCAGGTCCATATTGTGGGAGAACTAGATGTGATGGAGAAAATCTGGGTACGTAGTTTTCATCAGCGACCATAAATTACTAAAAACCAAAAGCTGAAATATTGTTGCACGGTATTTTTTTATTTGAATATTTGAAGAATAAAAATGTTTTAAAAGAAAAAAATGGTTTTGCATTGATGTTAATAAAATGCTATAGTTTCATAAATTATGACTTTTTCGTACACATATGTATGCTTAAAATGTTTGTAATGAAATTTTCTATAAGATAGGTGACCTAACTTTTTATTACCCATATAATAGTTTTGAGATATAGGGCTTCAAAGTTAAAATTTATTTGAAAAATAACATAAAAATTGACTTTTTTGTACCTATTTTTGAGCATAACAGCAATATTACAGTTATTATTGGCAAGTAGTATACCTTAAAATTTTTGACTGACTCTCATCTAAAATATGTAAATATCTAAAATTCATTGAGTGAAGTATGTGCTCTCAACTGTGAATTTTTTTGAATTTTGCCATTTACATGGAAAAATGGGGGCCAATCGAAAAAAATCATTAGGATATTCGGATTCTACGGAAAATTTTACTATAGAAAATGTTATCGCCATGCGTTGTGGAAAACCGTGTAGAGTAGTGTAATTTTATAAATCGATCAAAGGAACAGGAGACCTTGAAAACTATATATGGATGAGAAAAACTGTCTGTATGTATCCCTCTGGTAAATATTTAACAGTGCAGTTTTATAGAAATATTTAAGATTAAAAAAGGTGACAATTTTTTAGACAGTATCTTCAAAGATTTCCTTGGTTTGTTATTGATATGTGGTATCACAATGGGCCGTTCAGGCCTAAGTGTGTCTCTCGACAGCCACTCCAACCTATCCTAACCATTCACATTTGCAGTTTTTTTTCCAGAAAATCGTTGAGATGAAAGTGGTAGACATGGAGAGATTTCATCAACAAATGAAGGCTATAGAGCGGCGATACCAAGATTTCTGGGACGAAGGGGAGGAATGATGAGCGACTATTGTTTGTTCCTAATTAGAGAAACTAACACCGAACTTTGAAAAAGGCAAAACAAAAGTCAAAATTATTTCTAATTAACAAATTATTAGAAAAATACTTATAATATTAATACCGCTTTGAAGTTAGTGGGGTGTGGAGAAACCCCAAATAGGTTTACGAAACAAAAAACAAAGTATGGGGTTTAGGGTTAAAGAATTTTCAAATTTATTGACTTTTATCACTTTGTAAGGCAGTACTCCCAAATTAACGCCCATTTTCTAAAATTACCAAAATTTTAATCACTGGAACAATTTCATTTATTTTTTTCCATGTTTTTTATGCAGTCAAACAAACTACTGTGCGCCGCTCAAAATTTCCAAATGCCAGACCTCATTGTAAACTAATTTTTTAATTCAAATATAATTCGATTTGGAGAGATTTTGTTTTTTGTAAAAAACTACCTGCAGCCTTTGTTATTTTAATTTTGGAAAATTTCCATTATTTGAACGATTCTAATGAGTGAATTTGAAATTTCGTGAAAAAAAGTGCCAAATGGTCACTTTAGGCGGTATGGCTGGCATTCATAGATGGGCACTTTGCAGTATCAGTAAAATTGCAGTAAAAATAAATTTTTACTGATATTTCAATTTAAAATTCATTACCAGTAAATTTTTACTAATTACTGAAAAAAAAATTGCGGTAATCAGTAAATTTTTACTGATTATTGAAAATTCAATGCAGTCTCACCAGAGAAAATAAATCGTTTAAGCACCCAATAAATATTTTTAGTTCGAAGTTTTGACATAGCTTATCTTCTTTTTCTCTGTTAAAAAGAACATATTACACTTAAAAAGGCATGTCATGTCCATTGCTCGGGTCGAAAAAATTATTTTTTTTTTGCATTTAATGGGTCCTTATAGTGTCTAAAATATGTATCTAAAACTTTTGAAATACTTGGTGGATTTTTGTTCTACCTAGGCTCATTTTGTTCAGAAATATGTTTTTTATAAGATTGACTATTATTACTATCGTAGGTTACTTGTTTTTTTTTTACAGCCCTTAGAGGGGGCTATCTATGGTATTTTTGTTTAAATTTTCGATTATATGTATATTTGTATTAGTATATCTACTTAAATAGAGGTTAGCATTCAGTGTTTTTCCCACTGACTCGGAAAATTGTCTCCAGGAATCAATTTTATACCTGGTCGAATGAGACACAACGACAAAAAATGCCTAAAAAATCATCCGGCAATTAAAAACGTTTTTTTTTTTTAATACAATACCCTCGTCTGCACCTGTAGAACGGTTGTTTTCATTCGCTGGAATTGTGAATCGTTCCAGAAGGCAAAAACTCAGCGATGCAAATTTCGAAATGCTTGTGCTAAGGAAAGCTAATAGCGTATAACAAATATACAATAAATGTTTGAAAGAAGTGAAATTAATCGTATTTTTTCGTATGATTTATTCAATTTAGTGCATTGATTTTTGACTACTAGTAAGTATTTTCAGTAATCATTAAAAATTTACGGATTACTGCAATTTTTTTCAGTAATCAGTAAAAATTTACTGGTAACACTGGAATATAAAATTTCACTTTAAAAATATAACATGAACCAAAGTATGTTTTCTGAACTAAATTGAGGACGCTGAACACGAAAATCATATTAATTTTTTTTTCTATGGGTAAGTTTTCGAGATATGACAAAATAACGGTTTTTCAGGTTACAGTTTTACTGTAACATTTATCTTATACTTACTTATAGTATCGACCGGTCCTTGTTGTATATCATAGGAATTATAATTTTATTACGTGTCTTATGCTGCCAAGCTTGTTAAAATCGGATTATAAATGACTGAGATATAGATGTTGAAAGTTAAATTTTCGTGTGATTTTCGAGAAATTTTCACACAAGTCGTGGGCTAAGTTTTCTTTCTCACAAAAAGTAATCACAAAATCTGAAGTTTTATCGATAGACCACTTCATTTTAAGCATAAAACGATTACAATCTGATTAAAAATGACAAATTAATCAAGGATTGAGTAAAAATAAATAAAATATTCTCGAAAACTCGAAATTTTTCTCAAAATTCATTCTGCTGTAGAAAATGATGAGCCACCACTTGAACTTTTGCAATTTTTCGCTGTCGGGTCTTCCGTGATCAAGAACCATCAGTAGCCTGCCATCATGCGCTCATCCCTGAAACTTTGATATTGTCTTTCGATTTCAGCCAAATCTTGGTGGAACCGTCCGCCCTGCTCGTCACTTTCTGCACCCAGATTTGATGGGAAGAAGTCGAAATGGCAGAATAAAAATTGCGTCTTGGGAGGCATATTCGCACCTGAATTTTCGGCATTAAATTTATTTATCGTTGAATAAATGAATAAGAAATCAACTTTCAATTCACCGTAAATCAAACTTACCAATATCATTGTATTTTTTCAACATTACGTCGATGTGTTAGGCATGATTGTAACTTTTATAATTTTTCAAAAAATTTTTGAATAACATTCGCAAATGCTTCCCATGCTTCTCGTTTTGACTTACTCAAACATTCAGTAATCCAGCATCGTCGAACAATTTGCGAATTTGAGGTTCAACGAATACGCTTACTTTGATTTTTTGTAATGACAATTTCGAAAACCCTCTTTGTAATGATTTCATTGCGCTAGCGTTATTTTTCAACGCTCTAACGAATTTCTTGATGAAACCAAACATGATGTGGAGGGGCGAAAGAATGATTTGGTTTTTATCGACAAGTGCATCGGCAATAATATTGTGCTCCCCGATGTATGTTGGTTTCGCTGGGGCCAAACATATTCAGAATAATAGTGTGCATGAAAATTTCAAGTTGTTCATCATTTTCTAGACCAGAACGAATTTTGAGAAAATTTCCAGTTTTCGAGAATATTTTATTTTTACTCAATCATTGAGTACTTTGTCATTTTTGATCCGATTGCTTTCGTTTTATGCTTAAAATGTAATGAAATGATCTATCGATTAAAAAAATAAAACTTCAGATTTTGTGATTACTTTTTGTGAAAAAGAAAACTTAGCCCACGATTTAAGTGAACATTTTTCAAAAATCACACCAAAATTGAACTTTCAGCATCTATATCTCAGTTATTTATAATCCGATTTTAACAAACTTGGCAGCATAAGACACGTAATTATCATTCCTATGATATTTAACTTGGATCGGTTAAAACTATAGGTAATGAGATATTAGCCTGTAACCTGAAAAACCGTTATTTTGTCATATCTCGAAAACTTACCCATAGAAAAAAAGAAAGAATGTGATTCTCGTGTTCAGCGACCTCGAATTAGTTTAAAAAACATACTTTGGTTCATGTTATATTTTCACTGTAATGCATTCAGTGTAATGCATTTTAAATTTCATTATCAGTAAAAATTTACTGATTACTGCTATTTGCACTTAACATATAATGCAGCGTGGCCATGTACGCTGGCTTTCGGTTTAACTGTATTAAAAAACTGAACACGTCATAAGCTTCAGGGAAATAAATATGTGGCATTCTTTTTTGTTTATTTAAAAATTTAAATTTTGCAATACAAAATTCTAAACCTATCGTAAAACATCTTTTGAAATCATTTTTTCCGGAGAAGCTCATCCTGATTTTGCAATTTAGAAATTTTTTTCATTTTGTTTGGTTTTGCACACTTTAGAGAGGATCCGAAATACTTCAGCAGAAAAAGGCATCCAATGTGAGGTTTGAAAATTAAAGCTCTTAATTTTCGTCACATAACAAAAAAACTGAAATTGAATTTATATACATTTAATTAGGATATTTTCAATTTCTTAATCTATGAAAATGAATTGAAGTATCACATAAAATTTATTTATAAAATTGCATTTAAATATTGAAAAGCGGTAAATCCCAATTTAGTACCAACAGTTTGTTTTAAGTATAATATTTTGTAACGGAGAATTTTTTGTTTTTATAATTGCATAATTTAAATTTTTGCAAGATGAACGGTATAATAAGTCGATTTGTGCATAAAAGGGCAAAAGAAAATATAGTTATGGCAGTCGAGCATAGAACACCAACGTTATCAGGAGAAAACTGAAAATATCCAACGATTAGTAAACACAATCCTTGATAATTATCAAAGACCATGTTTGCTAATCGCACCTTTAAATGGCTCATCAATTTTGCCTTATTTTCGTTGTTAATTTTCATGCAATAGCTTTCCTCTATTCTTCTCTCCTTTAATGTTTCTGCAATAATTTTTAGGAGGATATACCAAATATATTTATAAGCTTGTATGTCGTTATTTGCGTTAGCTTTATCGCTTGCTGCTGCATACATTTCTTCATGCTGCAGTATTAGTTTAATTAATTAGAAGTTATAGCTTTTTTTTATAGGTTTCGTTTGGCATTTGTAGACGTGAAGTATCAAAATACCAAACGTCCCTCCATATTACTACTTCTCCATCTAATGGGATAGCACTCACTGATCCCTCCGTGTCTTTCAGCATAAATAATGCACAGACAAATTTAAAACAATTTGACTACAAATTTATCTCTTATATCTTACATCTTACATCAGTTTTTTATAAAGAAATCTTAAATGTATATTTTATACTTTTTAGTCCGTTTTAAAAACATTTTTTTTATTTAAATTATTTTTATTACTTAACTTAACTCAAAAGTAAATAACGGTCCAGAATACATGTGTTTAATACACCAGCGGATCATAAGAACGGGTCTCTTTTGGGGTTATCAGTTATATACATACATATATTTTTTTTATTCCCAGTATTTATATGCCTCTCATTAAATGAGTTAGTAGTACCAAAGGTTACAAAATAACTGCGACACCATTATTTTGAGTTTACAAAAATTTATTTGAAATAATTTTATTTAAATATAAGCATTTTAATAAAATTTAATCAACAGTATTTTTAGAATGCATTTTGGTTGGTCACACCAACCAGCAACAGCAAACACGACTAAAACTAAGTATAGTTCAACAATTTATACACAAAAAACATAGCCGGATTTCCATGTCAGAAAGTCAGAAATGCCACCAAGTAATTTTTAATGAGTAATAGCGGATTTTGCAAATTTCGTTTTCCGCGTTTTTCAGCTTAACTAACCATAGGAAAAATCTGAAAAAATTTTCGGGTTTGGAGACACATTTGGAATTTTTTCGCGAATTTACTAACGCTAAATTCGCGATGAAAAAAATCGCGAAACTTTTTACATGCGATTTTTTCATATTAAAAATAGGAACATTTTCTGCAAAGATAGTATAATAGTTTTCCCAACGGTTTTTGTTTTATCGTTTATTTATTGGAAAAGGGGGCTTAAAATCCCATTTTCATGTGAACAGGTAAGAGATAGGGGAAAAGTGAATACACAAAAATTGTTTATCCCTTTTGCTTCAGACATCAAATTCGTATCTGTTGAAATAAAGAAATTTCTTAATAGCCCCTGAAGACCCCATTTTTCTGACTTCAGGTCCATATTGTAAACTAGAAGTAATGGAGAAAAACTGAGTACGCAGTCGTAATTAGCGACCCTAAATTACTATAAAACCGTTTGAAATTTTTGCACATAAGGCAAAAGTTGAACATTTGTTCCACTGCGTAATGAATGTGATATACCATAGCTCAACTAGGGTGGTAAAAAAAGTTTTTTGAGTTTTCATAAAAAAAAATTTTGCAAAAAAAAAATTTTCAAAAAAATTCTGCGAAAATAGCAGATAGTTGATAGTTAATAGCTTTAATTGATTTTTTTTTTCATGGCCTTATGGCATTTCATATGAAATGCCAATTTCGGTTTTTAATTTTTTGAACCCCCGTCCACACCTTGCAAAAATCTGGAAAAATTGGAGTGTGAGTATTCGGAAGCGACTTATTTACATAAGAAAAATGAGAGTAGTAAACCTATTTTTAGTATCAAAAAATCACATGTAAAAAGTTTCGCAATTTTTTTCACCGCGAATTTCGCGTTAGAAAATTTGCGAAAAAATTCCAAATGTGCCTCCAAAACCAATAAATCACTGAATTTTTTCCAATGACTAGTTAGGCTGAAAAACTAAATTTACAAAATCCGCCATTACTCATTAAAAATTGCAGAAAATTGTCTGAAAATTTAGCCAAATCATTCTTAAATCAAGTGCTTCAAAAGGGTCTATGCGAACCTTGATTCGGTTTGGGGACATTTGACATGGAAACCCGGCTATGCCCTTTATATTTTACATTTTTTTCAAAATACTTTTTATACAACGAGTGGTTGAAAAAAAAACTAGACTTGAAAGATTAAAACAAAATTTATTATAAATAAATGTGCTACAAAGAGCACACGGTATATTATATAACAGGTGGGTGAAGGTTTCTCAAGCGTGCCGGTAAAAATCAAAATAATAATTTTTGGTCAAAATGAACATTTTTTATTTGCTCACTAACAAATGATACAGTCACTAAATTTTATAGAAAAAAATTAAAAAGTTTAAAAGTTATAAACAATTGAAGCTTTTCACATGGTTTTCTTAATAAATTCATTTCTCGTTAACGGTTGATCAGAAATAAAGCTTTACAATTTGCGTTATTATTTTTATAAAAAAAATGTTTTTTTTTTCTTAACATTTTAGAATTTTACCAATTTCTCTAGCTGAGAATATTTTTTTTTTCGGATGCTTAAATTCCCAATTCAATTACGAAAAATCCTTTAAAAGATTATTATTCTTAATTTCAAAAAAAATTATGAGCATTTTTGTCACCGCACGCAAGCTTAAAAATGAGCGCCATACAACGTGTACGCATATTCGTCGTCGCGTGTGGATAGAAAAGCCATGATCTTACAATAGGGTGATTCTCTATGTCTAGTATAATTGCACGATAGCACGAAATGCAAAATAATTATACTAAATTATACTACGACTCGAGAGCGCACATTGACTTTTCTATATGATAAATTAATCGGAAACAATAAACTTTCAAAGTTATAGGTATATACATAGATCATGTGTATGACCACTTTGAATAATGCCGTCGTTGTTTCGACGAAGCATGACTTTAACTTATAAAAAATATGCATGAACTTCCAGGGTTAAAATACAAATCATAGTAGCCGACCGCTGCCACTCAAGTGACTTTGTAATTTTTGAGATGCAGAGTGGTTTACCGTTAGCCGTTGGTTTCTGCATTACTTCGTTTAGCTACTATTTGTGTTTGAAAATTGATATCTCGCTTGTAACAAAAAAAATCCAGTGTAACTTGATAAAACGTACGAAAACGGAGCACTGCAAATTAAATTACCCTAATTTGTGACTCCAATTTCGTAGGCCTGAGTATTTATTAAAAAATATATTATCAAGAAAATATCTTTTGAATGTAAAATTTTAATAAAAAAAAATGTAAGAAAATTATATTTTTGATGTGTAAACATTTTAGCTCACGGTATGGGCAAAATTTCAAATGTGTAAAATGTAAGAATAACTGTATTGTAAGATGTAAGATAACTGTAACGTCCAGTTCCCCTCTCGCTCACACTACTGCGTGGCATGACTGTGCTACTCTAACTAACAAAGAGAAGAGAAGAAGAGAGGGATAAATTAAACTACGAGCGGAGTTTGTTTGTTTATGTGTCGATCAATTTACTCACTCATATATGTACCCAATCGGACAAAATGAAAGTACTTTGCAGAGGAGTGAAATAAAAGACCTTTTTGCACTTCGACACATATGGGCAATAAACACATATGAGCTGATGCTATACTCATAAGGGCTAGACGAGGGGTAACGCTGTGCTAAGGGGAAGAGTAACTAGTATGAGAGAACAAATGTGATTTCTTTTGTGTATGTATATGTATATGAATTTATTGATTTCGTCCCTGTAGAGAGTGTGAACGTGAATGCATAAGAAAACTTCGTACTTAGCTATACTTTACTCATGCTTTTTGGATTAATTTCATAAACCTAGTAATTGCGTTACCAGGAAAAGAAAGAATTTTTCAATTACCTTCGTATTGTGGAACTTTTTAATTATATTATTGAATGCATATGTAATTTTCCTGCTTAGTTGTTACTTTGAGAGATCGAAAAAAGAGAAGCAGCAAACGCACTGCTGCGTGCTGATCAGGGATGCTAACTCTATATTTTAGATCAAATTAATAATTAACACAAAAAGTAAATAATATTTTTGTATGCAAATACTTTTAACAAAAATTAAAGAATAATAAAAATAAAAAATTAATAACACAAAAAATATATAGTTTTTATATCTACAAATTGACAAAAAATTAAAAATTTCAGTCGCCCACTAAAACGATCCCTACAACTAACTAAAATTGAAGTCGATTCCCAACAATTCGAGGAATTCCGTATAAGTTGGCATTCCTACTGCCAATGCTCACATTTCTTCGGCGTTCTGGCAGCAGCCAGAGCGCTCTCAGTTATATTCGCTCACTCTCCACATTAGTGTGGCCAAGTTAACAATTTATAGTTATTCGAACTATTTTTGTTTTTTTAATTGTTTTTTTTCTATCTCACACGATATGTTTTATAAATTGAAGGCTGATTTACGTTTGCTAAAGGTAATATAAATGTGTAAATGGGACATTTTTGGTCGCTAAATTTAAAAGAAGAATGCGGGTTATTTTAATATAACCTGGTCACTCTGCTTCACAATTGTTTAGGCCAGTGGCAGTTGCAATTGGCTAAATGGGGCTATTTCCCACTCCCCCGCCCCTCCCCCGAAAAATTTTCAAATACATAAAATAGTAATATCTGAAATAAAAATTCTAAATATATGGAAAATTTTTAATATTTATGATCCCCCCAGAACATTTTTTTGTATCCGCCACTGGTGTACTCTCTTCCTTATGTTAGTTTTTTGCACATATACATGCACCTTTATGTGCGCTTTTGGCAAAACAACAACAATAAAACCACCACCGCTCATCTTTAAATTTACACCCCGCTTTTAGCACTTTCTTACACACGACGTCGGCAGAGGGCAACTGAAGTGCACATCCCTAGACTATACCATACAAGCAGAGAAGTCGCCGTAGCAAACACAGGAGTTTGATAGGTTTTGCATTCGGTTAGTTAGATTGGATTAAAATTAAATATTTTTAAAATATAAAAACAATACAAAATGATCAGTTATAATGTATAAACAAAATTTAGTGATAATGATAGCAAACCACGGCATTATAAAAAGTTTGCTTTGTGCATTAACCTTAGAAAGGCAACACTTTTTGTATCTATGTAAATAGCAAAAATGTAAAACAGAAAAAATCAAACTTATTTATTACAAAATCACTTATTTACTTCAAAGAAAATACATTGTTTCTTATTTTTATTAAATGCAGTTAAGGCAAATCTCTTTGCGGTGCTTTTAAAAAGTAGTGGGGTGACTGGTCACCCCTGTTGCTATTCTAAGGTTAAATGCGAAAAGCACTTATCGTCGCCTGAGAATTGATTTGGCGTATGTGTGTACATATTCATATACCTATACGACGTTATATAAAATTTTAAAATCTAATAAAATTTCAAATCGACAGGAAGAAAAACTTAAAGCGCGGAAAAAAAGATGCAATTGCAGTTGCGTATATGCGAACATATCGTGCCCGATGCATTGAGTAAAAGAAAAATGATTCAACTACAACATATCAGCCCTATTCAGGTTTTGGTGGAAATGCAAAATATTTCTGCTATCACAACAACAAATACATGCGATATGAGTTTGCATTTGCATTGATGCAAGGCCATTTGCAATTTATAGTGAATTGGACTATTACATATATATAAAAGATAATGATATCTAATAAATTTTTAACTTTATAAAAGAATTGTTTTAATTTGAATTATTTACCTAAGCATATAGATTATACATCAATCCCTATAAATGGCTATACATATGTGAGCTTATGTATATGGCATTCAGTTGGTTTAACTGTTTACACATCAAATATCTTGCGTGCCTTGCACGCATCCATTGTTTTTATTTTGGTTATTCATAACCAATTAAAATAAGAAAATTTTGTTTTGGTTATTCATAACCAATTAAAAAAGCCAATATTGTTTTTGGTCTTTCATAACCATTATAAATATTTTTTTTTTGTTGTTTTTGGTTGTGCATATACATACAATTTTAGTTTTGCTTGCATCGCACATATTGAATGTTTATCTATTAATGATTTGTACATAAGCACTTAGAAACTTGTTTTGCAATACCACTGACTATGAATAACCAAAAAAAACTTTTCTTATTTATAATGGTTAGGAAAGACCAAAAAAATATTTTCTTTTTTATAACAATAATGAATAACCAAAAAATACTTTTTCCTTTAAAATGGTTATGAAAGACTAAAAAAGTATTGGTCATTTAAAAGAATTATTCGCAACAAATTAAAAAAAAATTATTTAATAATTATTTAGTGATTTTTTCCAATATTAGTTAAAACTCTTATGTCCCTGGGTAAAAATAAAAATGGGGTTAATCACTAAAGACTATGAACGGATATTATATTTAATCAACTTTAATCTCTTAATAGTTGAGCTCAGTTTGGCATGCAGAATTTATTCACCTATTTATTTTACAATATACATGCATGTACCGTCAGATCTAGGAAGGAGTTTTTTCAGGAAACTAGTGTGAATTGCGATGGCCACAACAAGTATCCACTCTTTGCAAAATAAATAATTTTAATCCCTCCACAGCAATCTGATTCCAAAATGTGCATGCACCCATGAGCTGTTCTATGGAGGTGGGGGCTTGGAAATAAAACTTCTTCCCTGGATCTGCTAGAGCATACATGAATGGTTATAATTTCAATAAATTTATAAACGATTTCCTTTTGAAAAAGATGATAAAATTACTACATAAACAGCAACAACAACAAAAAAAAAAGAACCAAGAAAAACTTACCAACACTCATTTTCTTTTGTTTTGATTTTTATTTAGTATTTTGTAAGAAAAAGTAATTTGAAATATTTTGTAAAATCTTCTTTGTTTTGGCAAAAAGAAAATCACTTAATTACTAGCACGATCATTCACAATTATAGCATTTACATATACAAATGAGTCAACAAAAATGCATAAAATTCATAATTTACTGAACAAATGTATACATTTCTTGACAATTCACATAAAAAATTCAATATTTTTACCGCGCTGAAAATTCGCTACCGATTTTAAATACAATAATTTCACGGAAGAATAAAAAATATGCAGAATTACAATGGAATAAAATAGAGTAAAAAATATACAATATATAATTTTGAAGTGTTTATATTTTAGAGAATGAAAATTTTTGAATTTTATATTAAAAATCAAAAACTAGAATGTTTTTTCTATAGGTATATTTATACTACAGTATTATATCTGTAAATATAATTAAAAGAATGGTATTTCATCTAAACTCAGAGTCTTATTAAATATTCCCATCACTGATCAAAGTCATAACATTTCACGTAGAAAAAAATAAACAATTTTCCTTTGAAATTTATTCATATTACTCCAAAAATTGTATTGCTATATATGTAAGTAATGTACGTTAAGGTGGGCGGAGAAAAAAGTTCATGTTTTTGTCCCCGCGATTGATACATTGCGAGTCTAGCGCCATAAACTATTTTTCGATTGCAAAAAACACATAGTCCAATAGTGTTTTTGCAACTAAAAGAGAATATTGTGCTCAACAGTTGTGCTGAAAAAAGAGCTAGTCCAGCTTTGTCACTGTAATCAGTGAGAAAATATGGTATATAATCTTCAAGGGCTGGAAGTTTAATGTTTGAGGCAAACATGTTCTTCATAATTATATAACATTTTTTGTCGCCCCCATTTTTTTTTGGAGATTTTGAATAAGTTTTTTAAAACAAATTTTTCAAATTTCCATACTGGATAAAGCATTGAGAATTTTTGTTTTTAATTACTAAAAATCTCTGGAAATGAGGGTAAAAAGAAGACCACCTCCTAGGTTAGGTTAGGTTAGGTTACAGTGGTTGTCTTATTATAATAGGACCTACTTAGGCCCGTTGTAATACCACGTGGCTTATCCACAATTCCCTATTCTTACAATGAACTTTGTGGTTCTCTAAACTGTAGAATCCCTGCTGCCAGCAGATTTACAGAAAGCTAGATAACTTAAGTAGAGTTGAACCACTTTGTGGTTTTAATAAACCTATCTAAATCTCTGATGTCAGCAGATTTGAGGTCAGCAAGATTTCTGTTGAAGGGTTGACCTAAAGATTTTAGTATACATGAGGCAAGCACTGGACAGTTACAGAGAAAGTGGAGAGTAGTTTCCTCCTCTTCCTTGTCTAGGCAGCTTATGCAGAAGTCATTTGATGGTAGCCCCAATCTGCTGGCATGTCTGCCGATCAGACAATGTCCAGTGATTATTGCTACAGTGTTGCTAATAGAAGGTCTATTTAGCGAAGCTAAATAGACCCACTTACCCGCCCATCCGCACGAGGGCCACATTCTCATGACGTACGGATTTGGTGACCGATTCAGATGCATTCCGGAATGCCCTGATAAAGCGCTGATTGGGGAGAATAAATATCTTTACAGCTACAGATTATTAGTAATCATCAGCTGTTTAACGATTAAGAAAATTTAATACATTTAATTTTATATACTGGAGAGAGTCGGAAATGTCAAAAATGTCGTGCAGAGAATTGAAATTATTACACATACAACGAAAAGGGTTATTTTGGGCATAGTTTGTTCTACAAGCATCAAGTTTAATAGGAATGGGATATCTAGAACAGCGATTTTCGAAATCATTAATTTTGATTTCATTGAGTAAGAATTGAGAATGAATATAACCATTTAATAATTTAGTCACAAACATCACATTTAGCATAACTCTTCTGCTTCGAAGAGTTGGCAAGCTTATAAGTTTTAACCGTTGTTTATAAGGAGGGAGATGCTGTGATGGACTCCAGTATAACAAACATAGAGCAAACAAGAGGAACTATTTTTGCACAGATTCCAACTTATCAGCATAACAGTTGTACTGAGGGCTCCACACAGCAGAACCATACTCCAGAACTAGTCTTACAAGTGCAGTGTAAAGTGATTTCGTGACATATGGAACGTTAAATTCTTTAGACCATCTTTTAACAAAACCAAGGATGCCCTTAGCCTTATTAATAGTTGAGTTGATATGTAAATTAAAAGTTAATTTGGTGTCCATTGTGACACCTAGGTCAACGAACGAAAAAACCTGCTCCAACTCGTGATCATCTAATCCATACCTAGAAAAAATAGGTTGCCTTCTAGAAAAAACCATGAACTTACATTTTTTTAGGTTTAAAGACATTAAATTACAGTGGCACCAATTATTTAATGCCAAAAGATCAGATCGCAGTAAATTTTGACCTTCTATTTCGTTGTAAGACTTAAATAATTTCACATCATCAGCGAACATTAATATTTTAGAGTGCTTGATAACAGATGGAAGATCGTTAATAAACAACAAAAACAAGATGGCTTCCTTGTGGAACACATGGTATTTTGATACTTTTAGATACGGCATTTTTAAAAATTACTATTTGCTCCCTATCGCTCAAGTACGAGTCTATCCATTGTAATAATAAAAGAGGAAAGCTATAAAAATCAAGTTTTTTAATTAGTAAATCGTAGTTCACTTTGTCAAAAGCTTTACTAAAGTCCGTATAAATTGCGTCAGTCTGTTGACAATTAGAAAATCCACTTATGACATTGGTCGATAACTCAAGAAGATTAGTAACGGTTGATCTCCCCTTTACAAACCCATGCTGAGATGAAGAAATTAACGATTTTACTGAATGGGTTACTTGCGATGTTATAATTGCTTCGAACAGTTTGGGTATTGCACTTAGTTTAGCAATACCACGGTAATTTTTAACGTTAGATTTCGTACCATTTTTATGTAAGGGAATTATAAATGAACGCTTCCAACTTTTGGGAAAATATCCCTTACGTAATGAAGAATCAAAAATTTTAAACAGAGGCAAATACAGAAACTCAGCACAAGTTTTTAGGATACTATTCGGAATTTCATCTGGACCGTAAGTAAAAGAGATTTTTAAAGTCTTTAAATGTTCTAAAACATCTTCAGGGTGAATAACCGGGTTCATAATATTGTTATACGTGACAGGATCAAAATTATATATGTTATTATTATTTAAAGTTTCAGATGAATAAGTTGATTTAAAAAAGTTTGCAAACATATTTGCAACAAGAGTTTCATCATCAGATACTTGGTCCTTATATTTCATTGCGGACGGGAAACCAACATTTTTACGTTTAGTGTTGACAAAGTCATAAAAAGCTTTAGCATCGACATGAATATTCGACTTGACTTTATCAATATAATCTCGGTAACATTTTTTAGAAAGTACCTGATATTTGTGTCGTAATAAGGAATAGTGATAATAATCAATTTGATTTCCAGATCTTTTAAACAATTTAAAACTGCGGGACTTTTTATTTTTAAGTTTTTTTAATTCTTTGTTAAACCACACCGGATGGTTTTCATTAACAGGAGTTGATTTTAGTTTAGGAACGCATAAATTAAAACTGTCGTATAAAATATTATTAAAAGTCAAGACACTATTGTCAATGTCATCAAAAGTAGAAGGCCATTTCGCGTCCGACAATAATTTAAAAAATTTTGAATAATTTGCTTTTTTAAAGTTAAACTTTTCCCGGAAGGGTGGATTATAAGAGCTTCTATTGTTGTTATTGACACTATTTAATTCATAAAGTAAAATAAGTGTAGGGTGGTAAGGGTCTTCAGGTTTTGCAAACGGTTCAGTTATCGACAGTGTAAACTTAGAAGTATCATTAACATAAATCAAATCCAAGATTTTGCCATTTTTATTTACCAAATTATTTAATTGAAACAAAAATAACTCTGAAAATGAGTCCAAAAATTCATCAAAGTAGTAATTACACTATTAAGTGATTTGGCTATCCGTGAAGATGTAAATATCACATGGTGATAATTTACTGCACTTCAACCAGTCAGCTACTTCTTTAATCGCAGTTACTTCTGCTTGAAACACGCTGCCGTGGTCCGGAAGGCGAAAAGATTTTTGTATGTCCAGACTGTTTTCAAAGATACCTCCTCCCACTCTACCGTCCAGTTTGGAGCCATTCATATAGAACTGAATAAATTTACCAAGCTGAACTGCCCCTTCCGCCCATTCCTGTCTGGTGAGAATATGCGTGATAAATTTATTATCAAAAGAGGGCTTAGCAAGAGTGTAGTCGATATTCTTGAGAATTGAGCTACTCGTATCTTGTAATATACTAGAATGTCCGTAGCTAGAGTTAGTCCATGGTGAGACTTAATGTTTAATCTTATGGCCTCAGTTTTTGCTGTATATTTTCCCGCGAGTTCCATTGGAAGCAGGTGAAGCATCGTTTCTAAGGTTTTGGAAGGTGTAGTCCTGAGTTCTCCTGTTGCCAGTAGACACGCCGTTCTCTGCACCTTGGCCAAATGCCATAACACCATAAAGCAGTATAGGTCTGACTACAACTCTGTAAAGCCAAAGAACTACTTTAGGTTGCAAACTCCACCTTCTGCCACTGGCTCTTTTGGAAGAATAGAGCGCAACTGAGGCTTTTTTCACCCTGTCTTGGATGGTTTGTTTCCAGTTTAGTTTCCTGTCTAGTATAAGGCCTAAGTATTTTGCTTGCTCTACAGGTAACAGTGGGACCCCTTTAAGTATAGGTGGGTCAAATGAGGGAATCTTATATTTTCTTGTAAATAGGACTAATTCCGTATTACTTGGGTTGATGTTCAGTCCACATCTGCTGCACCAGTTAGTTAAGACAGAGAGACTTCCATGAATCAGCTCTATTAACGTGCTCAGATATTTGCCGCCTGAGACTGATAAGGCAACATTATCCGCGTATGCAAAGACCTTGCATCCTGTTTCTTCTAGAGATATAAGCAATTCGTTTACGATTAGTTTCCAGAGACGCGGTTTGAAGACTCCACTCTGGGGTGTGCCTCTAGTTTATGTGTTAATAAAATTTTTTAATATTTTCATCAAAAACAACTTGGTCTCAGACATAAAACCTATAGCTCTTGAAATGTATATACTTACCCATTGATTTAGGTGCCATGGCTTCTCCAATCGTAAAATGCAGGTAGAGAAAAAACCATGACGTGATGGACTAAAGCTTTTTTCATCAAAAATGTTCAGCATAATATACTTTTTCAGTGCTATATCACCGCTACTCTGTTGCAAGCAAAAAGTTTTCGTTTGTTGGACTGTAGAATAGGTTCTATCTTTATTTTCTCATCAAAGTATAGAAGTTGGTTGGACTAAGTTCCATCAGCTATATTTTAAAAATAGTTCAATGCACTTTTTTCTAGTTGATTCACCTATTCGTTACCTTCTGTGGTACTGCTCAGTTTTATAGGAGACCTATCACTGCCTCTTATTTTATTTTATTTTATTTGTCTAGTTCATTCAGTTTTCGACAGTCATTTATTGCGTTTTGACTGTATTGCGTTTTGATTTTGTATTACATGTAACTAAAAGTCAAACTTACATATTTAAGAATGTATTTATAAATTGTTTATGTGTTTCTTAGTGAAAAGTAATTGCTAAAAGTCAACAAACTATTGAAATAAATACAAAAAAATTTATATAAAATATTTTACATTTAGATATGCAATATACCTAGAAAATTCAACAGTGACGTTATTTTAAGAATTTTCAATGCGATTTTTATTTGTTTGGTTTCTTTTAAATTTTTATTTCAAAGATGTTTTCATGTTCATATTAAAAATAATATTCGGTGGGGTCTTAGAGTTTGTCCGCATTTTCTTTCCATATTATCTCGAATCAGCTTCTGCATTATGCATAAGTATGTTCTGCAAAACTATTGTGAAATATTTGAGTCCCCATTACAAAAAGTTTTTTTTCGACAGAAATTCACACTGAAATGTTATAAGCTGTTCGGTCGGCAGATTTTTTAACCCGTAGCAGTCCAACATACTAACTGATAAGCTACGGCGACCAACAGTCTAATCGAATATTCAAACGTACTCCAACGGGGCAAATATGAAACATTTCTGTTCAGGTGGCAATTCGATTGCGACCTGTTTTATTTTTATTCATATATTTTTCTTTGACAATGCTGATTTTTGATTCCGTTTCTCAATCCTGGAGCTCCAAAAAGTTGTTGAATTTGAACAAAAAAAAATATGTTGTATTGTAGGTTATTCTATAGGCCAACTTTTTGGTGAAAACCGCTTATCAGTTTCTGAAAAAGGAATAATTTTTATGACCGGTTTTCGAAAAAATTTAAAAATGCAAGTTGGTCCTGATTTTGAAAATTTTATAAAAATTGCCCTAGTTTACAGCCAAAATTACCAATGAACACCACTATCCAATTCCTATGTAAAATTGATCGCTGAGCCCGAAAATCAACTCTATTTTTAATTCTATGCTGTGGTTTTGGAGATATTGCCGGTAGAATTTTTTTGTTGTAGCAAAAAAGGTTTGTTCTTATAATTACAAATATCTTGGAAACTAGGAACTTGATTTGAACAAACAGTATACAAAATTAAAGATATTAAAATTTCTCATCCTACCCTTATACATTTTGATTCGATTGGATAAATAGTTTTGGCACAATTAAGTAAATTGCTCAAATTCTTAGTTTCTGAGATATTTGTAATCATGTGGATAAACCTTTTTTGTTCCGATAAAACAAATTCAACTGACGATATCTCCAAAACCACACCATAGAATTTAAAATAGAGTTGATTTTTGGGCTCAGCAACCAATTTTACATAGGAATTGGATAGTGGTGTTCATTTCCCAGAAAAAAAAATAATTATTTGTATACTAGTGTTATTAGAAATTCAATAAATTAAATAAAAGTAACATTTTTATAAAGTTTAATAATGATTTTATTGGCATACCTCAAAAAAGTGGGAATTTGGAACTAACAGGAGGTGCACCATACGATGAAACATTTTTCCTCTCCTTCAAAAACACTGCTCTGCATGGGTTTTGCGAATAAGATGATTCCTGGTGTTCCTGAATGAATTTTTCATGCTGAGCACGAATCTGGGGTCAAAAACTTCCCATCACGTCACGTTTTCAAGAAAAAATAAAGAAAACTGCGTTTTTAGCCATTTTTGAACAATTGTGGAGCTGAATGCTGACGTGCTACAAACTTTGCTAATATCAGAAATTAAAGACTGAACCATGCCCTTTCAAATGAGCCCTAATCCAAATTGTTCGCATTCAAGATAAAATCAGCTCTGTGTAAATTTTTTTCGTGCACCCCTAGACATAATCTCACCCCCTACTCTAAAGGCGCGTGCGAACAATTTGGGCTTAGGGCTCATTTGAAAGGGCATGGTCAGTCTTTAATTTTAGCGAAGTTTGTAGCACGTCAGGGTTCAGCTCCACAATGATCAAAAACGCTGATTTCAGGGATTTCAACCCCGTTTTTCTCGGAAACGTGACGTGATGGAAAGTTTTTGACCACAGATTCGTGTTCAGCATGAAAAATTCATTGGAAATCACTTGAAGCCATCTTATTCGCATAAGAAAACTTGAAATTTGCAGGGCAGTGTAATTCTTTATCGTTTAGTGTGGAGAAGTCTGGAACATGTTGATCCAGCTTTGCAAAACACTTTCTTATTTTCCAGTTTCACTTTTTTTACGGCTTCCATCAACTCAGCAATATCTTTCATACCTCGTAATTTTCAATTGAAAAAACTTCAGCTTCAATTTGAAAAAGGCATGGAATAAGAGCAGTTTCCAAACATAGATTTCCCGAACTATGATAACTTGTTTCAAATCTGAAAACCAGTTTACCCAAATGAAATATTTTTAAAAATGACGTCAGATTTTATTTAGCACTCACATGAAAACTGATTACATCTAGTTACGTATATCCCCAAATCGGCAGCGCTTCCTTGCACCTATTCTAAGGTTTTAATTGCACTACTGCAACTTTGACACGCTACTGAAAAATGATTCAAAAAATTACCAGCATTGTTTTCTAAAAAAATATTGTCTATAGAAGGAACGACGACTTGCCTCAAAGTTCAATGCATTCTTTTGCACCTAAACACGCATTCGTTTCTCTGTTTTTATTTTTATTCTATACCGTTCGCCATTACTGTCAAAATGCATAGTTAAAAGGCTTTAGCTAACAAATCAAAGTTTTTAAGCAGAGACGGGCGAATATATTAAATAAAAAATTAAAGGGAGGAGCTGCTCTTAAAAAGACAATAAATTGTATAAACAGCGGCAGCAACCTATCCTTATTACTGGCAAAAACACAAAAACGGATGTGTGTACGGCTCTTAAGTCACGTCATGTTTTGTATGAGGGCAAAGAGAAGCAAAATGAATTTTACTTTTATTTTACACTTTATGCCACGTGTTCTGTGTTCTGCGATTAAACAACTAAGAATTATGCTCTAGGATTCTATGTATGTATGCATAAAAGTACAAAACTTTGCAACACCTTAGTAGAAGTAACAAAATTCGAAGGAAATTGTGTTGCGGCATGCATTGTGTTTGTGTGCGTTGTAAGTTGCTTGGGCACTAGGCACCTAGGCTAGACATAATAAACGAGTAAATGCCTGTCGAGGCTTTGTTATTTTCAGTTTAACTTACTATTTTTTTTTTTATTAGACCATATTATAAGGCAAAGATTTTTTGATTTTTTTTTTCAGTATGTAGCACAAAAAGTAATTTTCAACGACTTCATGCAGAAAATTTCCATAAATTGAATATGGTAAGCTTAAACTCTGCGAGTTCACCACCACTACTGCCAACTGCCTGTTATATGTAGCTGTTTATTTATCTTTTTGATTCTTGATGACGTTGATATCAAAAGTTTTTAAATACAAAATGTCAGTAAGATTCTTTAGCTTCTGTGCTAATTGATAATGTCACCACCAAAGAAAAGAAAATGGGCAGGATAGCGGCGATGCGACTAAAGGCTCCGTGAAATTTGGCCTTAATGAAAAATAGCCAAAAAAAAAAAAAAAAGAAGAAAGGCCCCAAAAACTTTTTATGGAAAGCAAAAAACAAACACAACGTGAGTTGTGATAATATTTCATAATTTGCGATCTTTTTTAATTTTTAAATTTTGGGGTCATATTTCATTATGATATATATGAAAATAAAAATTGAAAAAGGCCCCAAAATACTACCATAATTTCTAAAACTCTAACACGCTTTTGTCAAATTTAACAGGAGAAGCAAAAACAATCTGATATTTGGAGTACTGTTTCCAGAATTTGTAATTTAAACTCACAGATCGTAAGTTTTCGGTGTGTCTCCAAAAATTTCAGTACAGATGAAACTAAGCACGCTCAATCATAATCCATCAAAAACCCGATATTGACCTAATATTGAAAAATGTTTTGTTATTATGCTTTAACAAATAAAAAATCTCTTAAAAACCTAAAATTTCGCACAGTTTTAATATGATTCAAATTATTTTACATGAATTTCTTGCTTGTAGATATTTCCAATTTTCTTCGTACTGATGGAAAAGATATCAGAGCAAAACTATTACTATATATTCCTTCTATTTTCACAACAGACTAGCTGGACCCGGTGCTGCTGTGGCTCAGTTTGGTTAAATAAAAAAGAAATAAAAGAGAAAGCACACGTTTCTAATATGTTTAATTTAAGGGGGGGGACATTGCAGTTTAAAATTTGAAAAATGTCGATTTTTTTTAGGTTTCAAGATCATTTTTTTAAAATATTAGTGAAAAATTCGAAACAAAACTAAAGTTTTACATATAATTGGTCCAAAAATAGGTTTTCAAGAAAATAGCTTCAAAATCGTTATTCAGGGGTTTTCAGGGTCGTTGATTACGAATCTGAAAAAAGGTTTTTAAAATCCAAAATGGCGAATGAGCTTCTAAAAATTGATCGGGGGTTTCCGGGGACGCTGATTCAGAATCTGACATCGGATTTTTAAAACTCATAATGGCGGATCCAATATGGCCGACTATTTTTCAAGTTTATCGGATTCGCTGGAAACCCGGTAATTGGGTGTTTTGCAGGCTATCTGATTAAAAATATGACATCAAAATCGTAATCAGTGACCCCAAAAATCCCCTAGTAACGAGTTTCAAGACGACCTCGATAATCTAGTGAATAGTGCACTAGACTTTCATCCAGAAGGATGCGGGCTCGATTTCGGTCATGGTCTGGTGGTTAATTCTCATAAACTTATTATATTCACTATTGATATATAGTGGATGAGAATTATAAGAATATGTACAAGTACACACCTTGTTTGGTAATGGCAAAACAACCGAGCTGATAAAAAATTGCCACACAGCCGTTCGGAATCGGCGTTAAACTGTAGGTCCTACTATCGCCACTGTGGTCTAGTGGCAGAGTGCCAGACTCTTGTCTCTGGAGGCCCGAGTTCGATTCTCGGCTTGGGTATTTTTCTTATCTATTTTTCTTTCTCTCTTCCTTTCTTTCTTGGGGCTTTGGTACAATAGATCTTATAGGTCGCAGTGCCTGACTTTCGAGTCGTCCTTCCTTCAAATAATAATAATAATAATAACGAGTTTCATGCGAATTCGATTTTTTTTTTAATTTCTTCCGCCATGTTGGATCCGCTATATTCCCCAAAAAGCGAATTTTTTCTAATTTTAAACTGAAATGACCTCTTAACCCGCAAGACTGAAAAAATAAAAAACAAACACCAGAATTTTTATTTCCAGTTAATGAAAAATTAATATAAAGTTCATTTTTTGATTAATTATAGAGTTCAGCAGTTAGGTGGAAAAACAAAAGGCTGCCCTGAGGCGGCCTTGCGGGTCTAAGCCAAAAAGTAAAGAAATATTTGAGCAATTCACAAGAATTCACAAGGTGTCTTATTTGGTGGCTTATCCTCTCATTTGTCATAAATTCTCTAATTTTTCATACAAAATTGTATGGATTTGTGATTATACGACAGTATATGACAATATATGAGGAGACTTAAAAATATTTTTGTTAGATTTTTATAAAAAACTTAATATGCGCGTTAATTTTTAGTCAACAAAACAGCACTTTGCACACATAAAAATAACTATAAACAGTAATCGTGTGATCGCAGAAAGTGCAAACTGACCCCAAATTGTGTGTTTATTATTTCTTCAGGTCTGTCAATTAATTTAAAAAAAATATAAATTTGCATTTTTCGATTAATTAAAATAGAGTGATGGCTGCCTGAAGGCGGCCTTACGGGTTAATAATACAATATTTTGTTGTTCCATTGTCTGAATCCTCTCTCTTTCATTTCTTTCATGCCATTTCCATTAACAGAAGGCGCTGTTTTCAGAAAACATGTTTTTACCTAGTTATATTTTTATCTATATAGATATATTAGGTATTAAAAAACACGCTCGCATTTTATTGCAATGTTGTGTGAAAATTTCAGAGCGATCGGTGAAGAACTTTCGGAAATTTGCGGTTTTGAACAAACGAACATTTACATTCTTATTTATATAGATTATGAAGAAACAATGCGGATTATGGAAATGTTTGGTTCTGGTCAATTTTATTTTTTCATTTTTTTTTTTTTTTTTTTTAATTTCTCTTTGGGGTGTTTTTCATCATTTTGGAGCTATATTTCATTTCAGTAATTGGGGCCTTATTTTATTATGCGAAATATGCCCCAATTTCGGGAATATTTTTCATTTTAGGGCCAAATTTCATGGAGCTGCGACGAAGGTGGCATTTATTCGTCCTTGTCGGTTTGTGAAGAGGTTTGAACAGCAATTATTACAGAGTTGCATTAAGTATTTAATTCGAATTTTGTTGTTAACCATATGGGACAATTTCTGTTGTGACTGTAATTTTGAAAGCTGGATTTTTCCCCAAAAAAGCAACAAAACAACCTTTTACCTTTTTGTGAGAATATAAAAGTCAAAATAACCTTTATTCATGATAGTTTTTTAGGAGACAATGAAAATTAAATCTAGAGGTTAATTTTCAAAGTCATGACTTAAGTTCATGTCAATTTCGTTATTTGAAGTTATATAGAAACAGGTTAATGAACAAATGTAGTCATCACAACCACAATGTATATAGAGACGGGCAAATCATCTTTTATTATTTGCGAGAATAAATCTTAGAAATAGCTTTTATATTTACAAAATCTGAAATAACTATACACATCAGAGACTATTCCTTTGTGCGAAAATTTCAAAAATGGGGAAAATAAAAATCAAAAATTATTGTTATTGCTGTCCAAAAATAAACATTAGCAAAGTAACTGAACAATTAAAAGCCACAAAATTATATATTTTTCCCGAAAAATCAAAAACAACTTTTGTTTTTCCATAATTTTTGTGTAAAAAAAACGGTAAAATAATTAATTTTGATACAAAAATTAAATTGCCTTTTATTTTTTCCAAAAAATTACCGCCGCTGTGGTCCAACCATGGACTATAATGGCCCGTTCTGGCCTAAGTGTGTCCCTGGATAGCCGTTAAACCTAATCTACCCGAAAAATTCATTTCCAGAAAAGACTTCGCGCGATATCATCTTCAAAAATTTAATGATTTTAGGTCCAGCTAATATGGCCAACCCTGCATACTTCAGAAATGTTTGATTTTGATTAACTGAGAATATATTCAATCGAAATCAAAACTTTTTTAATTGAGCCTATCTGAGCTAATACTTAGTATGCACTTTCGGCAATCAATATACATACCTCATATAAAAATTACATCCGACTTTTTCTGGCATTTTAAAATAAATCCAGCTTATCTTGAACATCCCCATGGATAGAACTCCATCATGACTGCAGTAATAAAAATATAAACAAGGCTACAATTTCCTGTTTTGAATATATCTAATATTTCCATTTCAAATCAAACTCTGATTAAAGCGATCTAATTTTGTTTTGACTTGTTATTATTAAAAGTTGATAACTTTATTGGCATTTACTGGCATATTTATAAATTTTCCAAATAAAAATTTTCAATTTCTTGGTAAACTGGAGTAGCAAGCGGATGCTATTTTGTGGAGTGTGTACAATAAATAAACAAGTGAAACCCCAATAATTTCAATACGATACTAGTTGCTACTGCTATTTTGGGAACTCTTAACCTCTTTTTCGACAGAAATAGAAAAAAAAAATAGTAATACTAAATCAACATAGCTGCCGGATGTTGGTAGAAATATAATGCAATAAATGAAATGTATGTCGTTTCGGTGAGCAGCTGTCGGCAGATATCGACAATTATATTAAAATTTTGTTGTTGTTGACGATAACGAAATTGCAGCAAAATTTATAATATATGTATATATGAATTTATATGTACACATGTGTTTGTGTATTTAAATTCCTGTGTATGTGTACAACGGAAGTTCATAAAACATGCCAATATGTATGTGATGATGGTTCTATATTTGAATATTAACAGAAAATACCAACGTAGCATAGTAGAGCACGTACAGGAAATGCAAGTCATGTGTGCAGCAAACGTGTTGAGTTCAAAATAAAATGCACACATATATTCGTAGGTACTATTCCTTGAAGTTGAATTTAATTTTAGAACACAAGAAAAAAAAAGAAAAAAAAACAATTTATAATTTGTTGGCAATTATTTTTGAGCCCGTTGAGCTTTTATCAAATACCTACAAAACCTTAAAAAAGACAACGAACAAGCTTTGTGGAGTGTGGAAAAATGCAAGGAATATTAAATTTGATTTTAAAAAGATATATAGGTTAACTGAGAGAACTGTGACTAGTGACTGTACGTGCGAAGTTTGATATTTTAAAATTTGTACATAAAATCATATATTGAGACAAGATAAATTGACAAGAATAGTATCAAATCGAAAAGTAATAGCTTAAAAAGTTTTTATTCATCTAAACGAATACAAGGTAAGCATATATTTGAAATCAGATAGTAAGTCCAGGTGTTGAGACCATACCTATTCTTGGCAAGATCACCGAAAATAACGAGGAATCACGGCGTGACCCGTTAAGTAACGGCTGCGGAGTGTGCCCAGGTGGAACGCGAGTAGCCGTGATGTGCAACCAGTCACGAGACTGGTCTAAAAATTAAGCAGAGCGTTGCAGCTGATGGTCCTCTTACAACAACCACTTCCCGTCCTTACAACGAGGTTGTTCAGCCTTGTTGCTGCATGTTGCTCTGGTTAATGAATTGACCAACAACAGAAAGCGAGTCCTGGAGTTATGGGCAGAGATAGAATCCAAATTGTCGGTGTTGGTGGTGAAGCACCTTCCCTCTGAACAAGGGTTTCATTCGAAGAAAATATTCATATATAATTTTTATCAAACTGATTTTTAAATACAATAAATTAAATCGATGATACATTTGATGGACCCTATCAGACTAAGGACAAAAATAGATAAATGTCTTAAAACTTTAGGAAAAATTTTCCGATTTTTTTTAATCTTAACCTCAAAAAATGGACATAAGTGACAAAAAATTTACAGAATAATTAAATTAAATTTTTTCAAATAAATTTAATTCAATGTGCGTTCTAATGTATTTTTTTTATCGTGAGGGACATAATTTCATTAACTCATTTACTTCCCACTACCAAAAATATTAGAGGCTCATTTTTTCCAAATGATTAGGAATTTGGGCCATTATCAATGATAAGGAACCCGAATGAGGTTGGCTTATATTCCCTAAATTCGTGAAGTCACAGCATTAAAAGAGATCTTTCTAGTTGTGGTGCTCTGAGCAATAATGGGTTAAAACTTAATTACATTTTAAGATTGTCTCCTAAAACTGTATGGGTTTTGATAATAAGATGGAGTTTTTGCGAAAGAATTTTTCACGTTAAACACGAATCTGAGGTCAAAAATTCCCATCACGTCACGTTTTAGGGAAAAAATCAGATTCAAGCAAGTCTAATTTTACATGGATCCGATAATTTTTTCTATTTTTTAAACTTTTCAAACTGATTCAGAGCGAAACTTTTAATCAAAAACAGTTACTGACCTAGAAAAACTATGAATGCAGGAGTGCTCAGTATCACCTCCTCTTTTTGAATCCGTAGTCAAACCTCATGTCGAAGAAAACAAATCGGATTTGATCGCATAGTGTAACTAAGATTTCAAATCTATTTTTTATATTTGACTTTTTAGAAATAAACCGTTGGAAGTAAAAAATATCGTTAAATAGATTTTATTTTGACTTTTTTCCCATCCATTGGCTATTAATCTTAAAAATTAAAATAAAATTTCCACATTTGGGGGGGGGGGGCGGTCAGAACCCCCAAAACCTCCCCTAAATACGGCCTTGTATATAGGACATTCTCTATCAACGGGAGACCCTTCTGCCAAAAATTGGTTAATGTATTAATAAAAAAAAAGCTTATTATCTCTAGTTTTAAATGCCGCATGGCCTTTTTTGATTCGACATGATGGCGAACTGAACTAATATGGCGGCTGCAAGTCTACGACCTCACCTTGAGAGAATAGTTTTATCAAGCATACGTTTACCAAATCATAATAAAAGAACAGATAAAGCCTTTACTCGTATATTTTTTTTTACTGAATAAGAATCTAATATTATTTTTCAGGGAAAATGTTACGTGTTATCCCTAACCTCGAAAAAGCTCCAAAAAAGCTGTATTTTGGGTCTTTCGCTTACCCAAGTCATAATAAAATGACAGGAAAAGCCTATTTTTATGTAATTTCGGTTCAAGTAACATGAATCTAATATTATTTATTTAAAAAAAAAAAACAGTTTTTCGTGTCTCACATTTACCCAAGTCATCAGAAAACATCCCAAAAAACGTATTCTTCATTTTTCATTTTTTTTTCACTCTAATTAAGCACCCCAAAGGAAACAGAGACCTACTACGTTCACGTCGTTGTTTCTAGGTAACGCTAAAAGTATGTTACAGCTATGTTAAGGAATGATAAATGAAGTTTCTGATGACTTGGGTGAATGTGAGGCAGAAAAATGTATAGTTTTTAATGCGTCCTCGATTTTTGTCAAAATGTCCTAGTTTTTTTAGCTCGCTATCCTCGATTTCAATATTTTGACATAACACCCTAAGTATACATAACAGCTATAATTATACGTGTTATCTCTGCGGCTTTGTTATTGTTTTCCCATACAATTATCGCTGCTAGTTATACATAACTAGAAGCAAGTGGCGAATAAAACGTATATGTCTCAGAAAACTATTAGAGTGTGACTTCGTGTTAAAATAAATTCATAAACACTGAAAAAACAAAACTTTTTCTTGAAGGCTTCCTTATTTCAAAAAATTTTAGCTACCTCATTCTAAAGCATTCGAACAATTACGTACTACATAACGTGAGCAGGTAATAAGTTTACACCATACTTCGTTGGGAGTTGCATTGAGGGGGTTCTTCTTGTATGGCAAGCCTGCCTGATTTACTATAGTATTTTTTCGAATCAAATGTCGCGTTAATTTCAGTTGACAGTTTGGCAATCATGTTGTAGAACTTTCAAAGTTTAGCAAACTATTTTTAATACAAATGCCAACACATAAAACGCATACCGCCGTCAATGAGTTTAATTAATTTTTTTTTTAATAAAAACAAAACAAAAAAAGATTCCGCACACCTTAGCAACACGAACGAAGGCTTACGCTTTCTATCTGCGCGGCATGTATGCAGGAAATTTTCCACAAAAAGCTTGAAATTAAAAGAAAAAACAAATGAATTTTGCTTGATCGATATGCAAATTACAAGAAAAAAAAAAAAACTTACACAATTCCGTTGCACAAACTATGTAAAACAACAACAGCAGCAACTACAGTAAAAAGCAAACACGAAGAAGCGCACATGGCGCTGCTTCTTGTGGACTCTATAGGCGAGTATTTAAATGCAGTAGTTGCTTTCCATCCGCGTACACTTCACTCCGCTTCAAATACTAGAACGGAGTTTCTGCTGCTACTTGCGCAGATTTAATTATTAATTTAATTGATTTACCTGTAATGTAATTATTCTTAAATAGTATTTTTTGTTTTTTTTTTTTTTGCTAATAAAACTGTATTTATTTTTCTTTCTTTCTTTCTTGCAGTTGTGCCATTTAAATTTATTGTTGCCTGTGGATATTAATCTAATTATTCTTGTCGCGCTACAATTTTGTAGTTGCTGTTGGTCATACACATCCACTGAAGCGCATTAAACTTGACAATAATTACGCTACTACTTAATCATCGGTATCGTTATCATCATCATAATCATCATCGTTTATTATCGTCATTGTCATCTCCATTGTAATTGTATTCAGCAGTCGTCATGGGTCGCAAAATCACTGTCGCCATTTCAACGTTAAATCAATGGGCTCTCGATTTCGAAGGAAATTTAGCAAGAATATTACAGTCAATAGTGGAAGCAAAGGAAATGGGCGCTTCATATCGTACTGGGCCAGAATTGGAAGTGTGGTAAGTAGTTTGTACATAAGTTATACTGCATGTACATACATATATTTATTCAAATGTGAATATGGTTCGTTATCCTTTACTTCTTGGTTGTTACAACGTTTTATACATATGTATGTACAAAAGTGCATATACTCGTACAGTGAAGGCCATATCATTTGCAACTGAAACCTATTTTTCGAAAATTCTACGGTTTCGTTTGACAGTTCATTGTTTATTTCTTGTTGTAAAATGCCGGCAACTAATATAATTATTGCTAAATATTTCGTACATAGAACGGTAGTTCCTTTCAATAATACTCCGAAACGATCGTCTGATTAGTGTTGATTCGATACCCACATAGTATCATGGCATATAGTACCAGTCGGTATGTGTTAAGACTGTATCTGCTTCTATTGAAGGTATTCGCAGTTTCGTGTTATCTGGTGTAGTATCTCCAATTAGTTGTAAATCTTCCCTTATCCTTCTAAGTTTTACCACATTACTACAGTTACCACAGAATTACAATCAGCTGCGAGCACCCAAAATGTAAAAAAGCAAAAAATAAAGCACACGGAAGACCAGAAAGTTGTTCAATAATAACTGATAACTGGATTGTCACATTATCTCACTTGCGTTTCTTAAGGGCGTCGTCTGGTATGATTAGTGTTGATTCGATACTCACATAGTTTCGATACTTTTACTCATTATTTGTATCGAATAAAAGTATCGATGCTACCGAAAATATCGGAAAAAAGTATCGAATATGTACTTGTATCGAATACTCGTTTAAAGAGATAAATTAATCTTTTTTTAAGTGGTTGTCAAGGAAAACATTCAGGCCAGAACGGCCCATTGTGATACAACATGGTTGAGCCTACAGTTTACACTACTCAACACGAGTTTTTCGCCAATAAATCATGGCATATGAGATTTCCACTGGAAACACGTGAATCATATTTTTAATTTAGAAAATCGCTAGAAAACTTATAATGGAAGGAAAACTAATCAGCAGATTAAAGGTTTCAATAAACATTATGTTCTACATGCTTGGCCGGAAATATTTTCTAGACCTACAATACTGTACTGCAATATTGTCATACATTCAAATATTGCAATATGGACTGAAATATTTTGAATAATTCTTCAGTAGCATTTTGAAATATATTATTGATTGCTGTAAAATATTGTAAAATGATCCACAATTTATAGAAATATTTTAGTTTTTTAGAAGAGAATCAAAATGATAAACGAAATATTTAGCAATGAAATAAAAGCGTATAGGAGAACGCTCCAATCAGTGATGTTAATTAAAATTTTAAAATTACTGTGCTATCGCTTAAAAATTGCCGTTTGTCACCCAAAATTGCTGTACGCTGGAAAAAACGAAAAAATGTGATGTTTGAATATTTTTTACCCTAAATTGCTGAGTTGTTAAAAAAATTGCTGAGGCTGGTTCCCGCGGTATTTTTAGATTTATTAATAACATTTTTAAAGAATCTAAATATTCCAAAAATGTATTGATAAATTATTACTTTGTTTAACGACATTCCAAAGTTTATTTCAAAAGAAACATCACAATTTATAAAAAAAACTAATAATCAATTATGCTCACAATTTTGAATAATACTGTTTACTAAAGTGCTTAACGAAAGTGTTTGTACACCCCTGAAGAGGAACCTAGGTTTATTTTATGATGATTTCCTAGGTCTAACGATTTCAGTTCCCGTACTTTTGTACGGGAACATTTTTGGTAAGTTACTTTTGGCCAATTAAAAGTTCACAAATAATAGATACCGAAACTCTGGATTTTTTTTTAAAATCGAATAAAAGTATCGAATAAAAGAATCTGCTAGCAGACTCGAGATAATGAAATTTTAAAAGGTTTTTTTCAAGATGGTCCATCTCACGAACGGTAATCGCTAGAGCTGAAAAATTACTGCAAAATACAGCAATTACTGTAAAGTGAACATCACTGGCTCCAATTGTTATGTATCTTATTTTACTGCAATTGCAGCTACTATGCAGTCTTGCTGCCGCAGCTCCTCGACCTTTTTTGCCCATGCTCCACAAATTTCTTTTTTTTATATTTTCGTTTCTCCATATTAATTAAGTTGCACGCAAAGCAAAATATAAATACTTGTACAGAAATGTCAGAGAAAATTCATTTCAGTGAACACATTCAGGGTTGCATTATATTTTTCTTCTGTTTCGAATGCGGTTTCGTTGAAACCACCTCATTTCCGTGATTTCGTTTGACACATTTCTATATGCCAAAATTGAGCATTTCAACGCAGTTTCAGCCGAAACCACGGAAATTATCGAAAACACGCAATTTCGGCTCAGTAGGAACATAGTATTAGTTACTTTTAAAAATATTTTTGTCTTGAGATGCAATTGTTTTGACCAAGGCATATTCGTTTCAATATGCAAAATATGGATTTATTAAATTTTTAATATGTATTTTGGGTTAATTGTTTTAATGGAATTTTAAATTGACTAAACCTATTTTCAAAGTATGTTCAATTAGTTCGGAGTGACCTATGTACATAAATAGAAGACTCTACGTTTCACCCCTTTCTGATCAGATCGACTTATGGCATGGGAATTCAAAGCAAATACAAAAGCAAAATACTGATGGTTTCTTTTTCAATACAGTAAAAATGAGATTTAAAAAAATTCGTTTTTGTCTCTAATTTAATGTACTTGACATGATTATTTTTGAAATGAGAATATTATTCATTTAGATAATTATTCCAATCATACTTATGTATTATGTATTACATTAAATTATTACAGTATTTCTGGCTTAAAACGAACTTCAAGTAATCTGTAAAAATGGTTCTTTATATCTGAAGTTCATATGAAATACTGAAATATCGAACTTCGAAACAATTTTTTTCCTATTGTTGGTACTAATATACCTAATTGTCACATCGAGTTTTGGCGTAATTTCTCGACCAGTTGATTAAGTTAGTCGACCTCGAGTGTGTTTTACGATTATTAAAATAGATAAGAAATAGAGCACAAAGTGTTTGCCTCAAGTTTTGTATTGCCAATCAAATTTCGTATGCCAGATCGTTGATTATATTGAAGAAGGCATACAGAGAAGTGGTAGAACTCACCTTTCTCCGGTCGACCATCAACGTCTTCGACTGACAAAATTACTTATTATCAGAATGAAGATAATGGTGATGAAAAATTGTCATTTAAATTTTAGAGAGATAGTTCGGAATCTGGTGGACATGTCTCATGAATCCGTTTGGACCATTTTAGTTTATGCTTTGGACATGAAATGTGTTGTGGTACGGCTTGTTCCGAAGGCGAAATTTAATTGGCAGACTATATCTACATATGTATATGTTTAGCAAGAATATTAGACCACAATATTCCGCATACAGGTGCTCTAGAGAAAATTATTTTTAAATGCTACATCAGTGATGCCACAGCAAAATTAATGACACTCAAAATGCGTAATTTTGACATTTATTTATTTATTTTTTTTTTGTATAAAATAA
Organism: Toxonevra muliebris; assembly: GCA_963691655.1. Lineage (NCBI taxonomy): Eukaryota > Metazoa > Arthropoda > Insecta > Diptera > Pallopteridae > Toxonevra > Toxonevra muliebris. The sequence continues at coordinate 101,944,193 of OY829326.1, forward strand.
TGTATAGTTGTCAAAAACAACTACAGATCATTACAACTGAAAACTATGAGCGCTTTGAACTCTAATTCGTTTATGTGAGTGCATTATAAGTGAAATGTACTGTGCTAAATTGTACTAAAAATCAGTAATTTTGTATTTTTTGAATATGGTAGCTCATTAAAATTGTACCTATATTATTGCATTTTGTCTCTGGGCTTATTATAGGCTTAGTAAGAGTTAATAACAATATGCGAAAAAAATTTGGGTGACAAAAATCAACGAAACGTGACTAGAAAATTTGGTAAGATTATGAGGTTAATATCTGATCCTGAAAACGATTTTGAAAAGTTAGCTCCGGTTCAGGTTTAATTGATGTTTGAAGTCGAACCCTTTGGCGCCGTGTTTTTTCCTTAAAATTCGATTGGTTTTGCTATTTTCGGTCCGTAAAATCACTTAGCACTCGCCAATCAGCTTGTAATTTTACACACTTATTTTCAAAAGAAAGTAGTTTAAGAATCTCTAACCAGAATTGGACAATTCAAAATGGCGGATCAATATGGCGACCACTGATCAGTTCTCTTACAGTCAAGAAAGGTTAAAATCGAAAATTAATACTAAGTTACGTTGTCTATCTTGAAATCATCAAATAAAAATGTCTAGAAAATGTTTGTAAAAAAAATCGCATTGAAGGCCACAGGGTCACCGATGACCCACGAAAGTTCAGGTCTTCAGAAGTGCAAAATGTCTGTTTCGGCAGATTCGGATTCGGTTTTGCGTTATCTTTTCTGGTTTCCTTACGGTCGCGAAAGGAACTTACCATACAAACAGTTTTTATTAATTCCGAAATCTGAACCAAAAACCAGAAAATTAAAACTACTATAAAAATTGTGAACGCCAATGAGTTAATGTATTAGTTACAATCGATAAGTCCTCAGCACATGAAATTTTATTGTAATTGGCAGAAAGAGAGTATCCAAAAATGATTATAAGATTTGAATCGAAAAATCAGAAAGTTTAAGTTAAAACAAAATGTGGACGCCGATGGGTTAATATATCAATATTTTGTTAATATGTAATTAGTATGCGAAATTTTATGGTGATTTTTAGGACCGAAAATAGCAAAACAAATCGAATTTTAAGGAAATAACGAGGCGCCAACGGTTCGACTTCAAACATCAATTAATCCTAAACCGGAGCTAACTTTTCAAAATTATTTTCAGGATCAACTACTGACATCATAATCTTAACAAATTTTCTAGTCACGTTTCATTGATTTTTGTCACCCAAATTTTTGTCGCACAGTGTAATTATACGTGGGCGGGGCATCTCTCATACAAACCTTTATTCTTTATTGCATATCTCTCCGGAAACATTTACAGCAATTTCGTACAATAACATTGGTTGGCAATGCCATGCTCAGAAAAAAGGATTGGAAAAGAGCGCGTGACATTTCCTGTATAGCCTGATATTCATTATGAGATATTTCAGAAACCTTTTGAGAGACGGTATTAAACTTTAGTATTTATGATAGTATATTTGCCAATGACATTCTTCGAAAAAAATAGGAGTAAGCTTGGATTAATGGTGACCTTCTATGCGTGAACCAAATCAAGCAAGGTTTGCACGTTAACCCTTTCATATGCCATGCTACAGATCCATAACATACCCAATTTTTCCCTACAAAATTCTACAGGCATGTTATTTTAATTATTTTGCTGTGCATTATAACTGATTAAATAGAAGCCGGTCCAACAAATGCGAATGAAAAATTAATGATTAAAAAAAAATATATTAAAAAAAATGTATCTTACACAAAGTTTATTTCTATTAGGTAGTAGTTACCACTCGCCGAGTTGGAGGGAGCAGAACATTTAATACATTTTGAATTTAAAAAATTTTAGTTTTTGACAGATTTTTATTTAGTCTTTTGAAAAAAGAAAAAAAATTAAAAGTCCAAAATTCGACCGGTTTTTTTTTCAAAATCAAAACTAGTTTTGACTTTTTGCAAAAGAGAATGATTTTTTTTTTTGCTCAAAAGAAAGCTGAGGACTTTTACTTTGAAGTCCAAAAGTTGGGTAAAAGTTGTTTATCTATCAAGTGTATATTTTTCTTAAAAATATCAAAAAATAGTAAAATAATAAAATAATCAATACCAATACTCGTCAATTTTTTTTTAACTGAAACTTTTTATAAATATATTTGCACAAACAAAAAAATATATGTTCGTTTTTTTCTAAATACGAATCGAACCAAGTACTAATTTAGAAAATCATTGAACTTGTGTGATACAGGGTTAAGACGGTTTAATTGGTTATGGCGGCTGATGGCCCACCTACTGTGGCTCACAATTAACATTTTGGTGCGATTTTATAGCTACTTCTTCACCAAACACTGTAGTAAAAAAGATCCATACTAAACTCGCACCGTATATTTGGTTTACGTATTCCAACAGATACTTTGGGTTAATAGAGGTTACAGGTTATCAGGGGAGGCAGTATGTTGATAGTATTAACTGAGAAGTATGTTGACACTATTGAACAAGTGGGAGCAGAATTATCCATGTAAACGATATGAATATGAAAAGTGCAATAATTAGATTAGTGGAAGTGTGGCAACCTTATATGGTTTTATATTTTGCATATGTTCTTTGTTATAATTTTCGTATTACCAAATCTGCCGGCCGGACCGAGCGGGGACACAAAGCGACCAAGTCTGTCTGGTTGCCTACAAAAATCTAAAAACTTACCTTAACTATTTAAGTTACTAATATAGTGTTAATATCAATACAAGAACAAAAACATATTGTGTATAATTTTTTTTTATTTTTTTTACATGATCATCTTAAATCTAATAACACAATTTTTAAATTGATCCAAATTTATGCTACTCACAAAATATTAATCAATATTCTCATATCTTATTTGGCTAAAACTTGAATATCTTTTTATATTCTGTGAGAAAATCTTACTTAAGCATTTTGTCTTTTTTTTTTTGTGAAACCGTTCGCGGGATACAAATTTTCAAAAATGTTGATAGTTTGTGATAGTTTCAAACGCTATCAAAAATTTCTGAATTAAAGAATAATCTAAATTCCTACAAAAAGGAAAAATGTGTATGCTCTGAACATCATTACATAATATAAGATAATCCTGTATACAATCTTCATTTATTGTATTATGTTTTTTATCTTAAAATTAATAAACAGGATCATCAATAATAATTTAAAAAAAATAATTTGCTATGAATTTTTTCTATCTGCATCAAATTAATGCACAACGTACTTTTTCCTTTTAGAAATATCCGATGGATGCGGTTCAAAAACGAAAAAGCTTCTGATAGAACCCCGAAAAAATAAATCCAAATTTTGTATATGTTTGAAATTTCAAACTGTATTCCAAAGAAAACTTAATAAAGTTAATTAAAGTAAACATTTATAGCGATATATAAATCTTTGAGCGCCCTCTCTTATGGAGCTTTTTGTTTTTTGAACAGAAACATGTAAAATTATCTTTTGGATTTAAATCACTTTTTAAGGGTTCCTTTTCATTTTTAAGGCTGAAAATTGGCCTATGTTATTTTTTTCTCGTTTATTTTATAAGATATTAAATTGAAACTTTTACGGTTAATATTTTATGTCTAAAATTTATTACGAATTTTTTTTTTTTCTTTTTTCTGCTTTCCGTTTTTTCGGCAGAGGGCGTCAAAGTCGGCATCGAATAAAAAGGTGTTCTTGCGGTTGCAACCACAGCTAAATTTCGTTCAAACTAATATAAAAAAAGACAACGGAAGGACTTTAAAAAAAAAAATGTTTGAAAATATTTGGCAGCCATTTTTTTTTTTTAAAGAAAGTCGGTTTTTTCATTTATTTTTAATGACTTTTTTGACTTTTTATAAAAAAGAGCTCGCAAACTAACTTGGTAAAAGTCTCAGTTTTAAAATGCCGTTTTTTATAATAAATTGACTGAAATGGACCTGTAGTTGCAACCACAAGATCGATTTTTTTTATATGCCGACTTTGAGGCAATCTTCCGCAGAAACTGAAGAATTTAATATCTTCTAGAACAAACGAGAGAAAAACTTGATCGATTTTCAGCCTTAAAAATTAGCAATATTCCTTAGTTACACAGTCCAACAAATTAATACTTTTTGACTGCAACAGAATAACCACCCTATAATCCTAAAAGGAAATGTGTATAGACCATTTTTGTTAAACAAACTTGTAGTCCAGCACGTCTCTGTTTTTTTTTACAGTGAGTCAAAGTTTTCTTATTTTGGTCTAAGGGAGCTGAATACTAAGTTCAAAAAGTGTTATAAATTGATGTCTGAGGAACATCTTATTGGCAAAGTTGTATGGTAGAATTTTACAAGGGTCATTTCTGTAGAACATTTTAACCCTTTAGTTCCTCTTTTTATATGACAATTTGACCCCTTTTTTGATGAAAACCAGAAAAGTTCTCTCAAAAGAGACATTTGAGGATTAAAATATTCGAGGAAAATATTTGTCAGAAAATTTTACTAGGGGTCACTAAAGACATAAAAGTCATATATATAACGGTTAACGGTTACTTAAAGGAAATAGCAACATTTTAAAACTGAGACTTTTACCCACATACATAAAATATACTATAAAGTGAATTCAGCATTATGATTAATTTAGGTAACTGTAACATTAATTTTGACCAACAAAGGGACGTCCTCAGGGGTCCGGCGGGATTTTTCTGATTTTCATAAAAGTTGTAGGGACGAAAATCTAAGAGACACGTAGGGTATATTCGGCCATACAGTATTGCAACATTTGCAGAAACAAAAGCGTTTAAAACGTCAATATTTGCCTGCTGATCACGCATTTAACAGCAAGGGACTGTTGCAGCTATTCTCCTTCTTGCCGCTAATGCTTGACCAGCAGCCAGTACATTTTTAACGTTTTTGCTTTATCGCGTATTTCTTTTATCGGCGGAAAACAGTTTTAAGTTGAGTTCCAACTCCCAAAGTAGAGGGTGTAAAAGTAGGGGTTCTAAAAGTAGAAAATTTTAGAAAAAATTTTTGTCTAAAATTTTCATACCAAAAGTTATATGTATGAGCAACTTGAGAAAGTGGGATATTGACCTGATATAATGGCGGTGACAGGCTACTGACATTTTCTACGTCCATGACTTGGATTGAACCGACAGATCACATACCAAGCGCGTGCAAGTTCTGCGTAAATTACAATTTTGATAGAAGTGAAAAACCCTTTTCCTTTTATCAGCCGTTAACCGTTATATATATGGCTTTTATGTCTTTGGTGACCCCTTGTGAAATTTTCTGGCAAATATATTTGTGGAATATTTTAATCCTCAAATGTCTCTTTTGAGAGGACTTTTCAGTTTTTCATCCAAAAAGGGGTCAAATTGTCCCAAAAAAGAAGAACTAAAGGGTTAAAATGTTCTACAGAAAGGACCCTTGTAAAATTCTACCATACAATTTTGCCAATAAGATTTTCCTCAGACATCAATTTATAACACTTTTTGTACTTATTATTCAGCTCCCTTCGACCAAAATAAGAAAACTTTGACCCACTGTAAAAAAACTGAGACGTGCTGGACTATAACTTTGTTTTACAAAAATGGTCCAAACAACATACCCTTTCAGGATTATAGGGTAGCTATTCTGTTGCAAAAATGCTGTTGGACTGTGTTATTATTTTAGGCTTATTCTATATTATAATATTTACTAATTGATTGTGATCGATTAAATCAATAAAAATTAAATAATAACTTTTGAGTTGTTGAAAAGAAAAAATTGTCATGTTACTTCATAATTCGAAGTGATGTTGCGCTGCTGAAAACAGTTAATGTTAATGTTGAAGTTGTTGGTGTTGTGTCCCAGGTCAATTTTTTTCCATCCAATTCTCTAAATTTATTGGTTTTCCAGTTCTGAAAAATATAGAAAATTATAAATTAATCAAGCTGCGTTTTTCAAACGTAATTTTGATTTAAAATGAATAAGAAAAATTCTTGAAAAATTGACTTAAAATTTTAAAACAAAAATCTCAATTGCAAACATTCTAAAAATCTCCTAAATCTCCCTAGTTCCTTTCAGCTGTTACATAAAACTCTACTGTTGAGAAGGTATTTTGCTTTTTTTACTCCTTTTAAGCGTTCTATATCTCAATATCGGTTCGCAGTTCTTACCTTTGGTTTGGGTTTCATTACGGTTGGGAAATTTCATCATTTTCAAAAAACGCTCAATTTTCTCATTTTGACAATCATAAGGATAATCTTCACGACATATTGGACATCTAAATTTTCGTTGCTTCTGCATTTGTTCAAAGCAATCACGACAGATGAAATGTTTACGTTCGCAGAAGCGTGCATCCTGACGTATGTACTCTAAACAAATTGGGCAGGTAAATTGTTCCAGACATTTCTCATTGAAAAGCTCTTCTTCTTCCGTCCATTTCATTTCATCACAATCGGGTGAATAATAATCTTCACTATCATCAAAATCACCAATATACAAACGCATTTTACGTGATGGCATCTCTTCTTCCAGCAGTTTAATATAAATGTGTGGAAACCGTAAATCGTAAATTTCCAACTGTTGGTCATTAATGTCCTCTGCTCTGGATTTATACGATCCCAGATAATCGGCATGTCCGTCACGTATTAAACCCAATTTTAACGTATATTCAATTGGATCCGAGTCACCAATATGAAAAATGCCACATTTAAGAACCGGCTTATCATTTTGTATTTCTTCGCTAGAAATCAAAGCAAACCAGTAGAGTCCATTTTTACCACAAAGTAAATATGTATTTTTCTGCACCAAATCATCGAATATAAAGTCATAATAATTATTATTTTTACTTTCTTTTATAAAATTTGAATGTTCATTTTCATAATGCGAAAATAATTCATTCACTGAATCGCTCCAATTGCAATTCAGAAAACGGCACTTGGTAAACATTTTCGTTCGATTAACGAAATTCGAGAATTTCCGGCTGAATATTTCACTATTCCGGTAGTTTTGGCAAACTGATAGATATGATTGTTTCTAGCAGCATTTTCATTCTATTTTCTATAATTTCTCTTTTGAGGGGAAAGTATGTGTTTCAGATATACAGAAAAATCTGAGCGCCATAAAATTCTATAAAGGTGTGAAAATATAGAAAATATGCTTCCACTTTTAACTATCGTTTCAACTAGTGATTTCAATCCCGACACACTTTTTGGGCTTCATGATTCGTGATTTTTGGGACTCAAATTTCATTCCCGGGATGAATCTCGGTATTAATAGTTTTATCAAATATAAAATAAAGTCTGGAAAATTATTGATCAGATTCAAGGTACATATATTCAAGATAAATCGTTCATTGTTTGATCGATTGAAACCGACTAAGTTTGTGATAGTGCATTTGGTAATGAATTATTTTCTTTTCCTACGATTTAGAAAAAAATTTGATGAAAAAAAAACATTCCATTAAGAACGAAAATTCTGTAAAAAAAAAAATTTAACTCAAATGTTGTACATACGAATTCTGAAAATCTCGGGATTTTTTCTTTTCTATTCCGGGATTTTTCAGCCCAGTTTTAGTGCCAATCCTGGAATCCCGGAATTGACATCTCTAGTTTCAACTTAAGCATATTATTTTAGGCAGGTATGTTTTTTGTCTTTCTTTTCGCTAAGTATCTAATAAAAGACAGCGGACAACGCGTGTGTGTGAGAGAGGGAGAGAGGAAGAATGCACGATTTATGACTAAGGGTTGTTTCTTCATTTTCTACTTATGAGTTTCACTCATATCACCCAAACATTTTGATATTTTGTGCAACTTACTTATAAAACTGACTGAGATTTAACCAATCATTAAATAGGAGACATCCATGTTTTTTGATCCCTGCTCAATTTGAAAAATATTACTCTCCGATAAAAAAAAAAATGGTGGAAGGAAAACTGAACTGACTGGACTTTCAAATCATAAATTAGAGTTTTTCTCTTAACTATTAAATTTCAAATATTAATTAAGATAGAAACAAACGAGCATTAAAAATGCAAACGACTCTTTTTGTAGAGTTTTTTCGTCCATATCTTAAAAACGAGTTGATTGAAATTTCATGCAAATATTTAATAGAGTTTATTTTTGTTTACCACTAAATATTTCTTCATTATTTTAATCCTGTATTTTGGAACAAACAAAAAAAACTCTAAGACGATCACTGAAAAAGAGCGAGAAAAAAGAAAAATGTAACTCAAAGAAATAAAACTCTCAGAGGAAAGCTTTCTTTCTTTACGTGAGACAAGGTTCCTTTATGCCAAATTGCGCCACGCTATCGATTTCGTAGTAATGTTTAACGAAAGCTAGGTAGTGAACTTTAACCAACTATTCGCGAAGAATTTCAGTTGATTCTGTAAATGAGCATTAATTAATCCTGATATGCCCGATGGCCTATATCTAGTACACTTCAAAAAGTTTTCATTTTGATTGAATATAACGTAAGTGTAGGTAATTCGGATCGATTTTTGCAAGGGAAACTTTGAGCGCTTAAAATAAGGATTAGGGGTTTATGAAAAAAAATGTTTTAATACAAAATTAAAGCATATTTTTTCCTCTTTTAAAATTATTAACTACCAAAAAAAAAACAAAACATAACTTTTTTTTGAATAGTTACTTAGGTAACATCACTTCGAAAAAAATGGATTGCATGTAATTCGGATCGAAAAATTGAGTGTGCATGTAACTCGGATCGATGATGTATGTAATTCGGATCAGAAACATTTATAGCAAATTATCTTTAATTTGAGGTTTATTTAGATGCAAAAGATAAATTTGGTGTTTAGGGAAAATATATAATATAAAAAAAATATATGTACGTATGCGTAAATATATACACACACATACAGTGCCGGTATTGGCTCTATAAAATGTTTCGCCTAATCGATTTGAACTCGCTTCCATTGCTTTTGAACATCCTCATACAGTTCCTCCAGTTTCTTAAACGTATTCGTACCAATCTTTCGCTTCACGAGCATTCAATATCACTCAATTGGGCTTAAATTGAAAGGAGGACAAATAGTTTATCTCAAAAAGAAATTTTGAAAAAATATTCAATTCACTAGTCGACGATTTCACTAATTGTTAACAGCGGTATCGCTGATCTGCGTCATAGAGGTGGAAGACCTCGCAACGAAACTTGTAGAAAAACAGAAAGTGAAACCGAGAGAAATAAAAAGTGCACTTTAGTTGGATAAATCATTATCGACAAATAAGCGACAACCTAGAAAAAGTGGATCAAGCGCATATAAAATTGCCGAAAAAACGTTGACTCTAAGAAAAATCGCTTAACTCATTTAAAATTCCCTCATAAATACAACCACGACCTTTCAATACTTGCAAAACGTTTTGTTCTTAGATGAGAGCAAAATTAATTAACCAATTTTTTAGTAGGCCACACTGTAAAAGAGTCGACCGTAGACATGCACCGGGTACTGTATAGCACCAAGGAGGTTGTGTTGTGGTCTGGGGCTTCTTTTCAGCTAATGGTATGGATCCAACGCATCACATTCGGGGAACTATGAAATAAAACGACCCACAAAAAACAAAAAAAAAATTATTAAAACATTTTAAGAGACATTATACTTACGCAAGCTAGCTTGGAAATGCCGCCTGATTGGACGTTCCCAGAGGATCATAACCCAAATCTCACGTCTAAATTGGTAAAAGCTTGTCTTGTTGCAAGAAAATGCACAACTTCTCTTTTGTTACGTACAGTCCCCCAATCTAAGCCCCATTGAGAGCCATTGGATGCTCGTGAAGCGAAAGATTGTCACGAATACGTTTAAAAAACTGTAAGATCTGTATGAGGATGTTCAAAAGAAAACGAAGCGAGTTCGAATCGATCAGGCGAAACATTTAATAGAGCCAATGCCACGTAGATGTGCAACAGTGATCGCTAATAATGAATATGCGACAAAATTTGGAAAACTTTTTCGATTTTTCTTCAATTTCCACATTAACTTTTTCTAGATGCAAATGTTTTGAGCTCTTCAATTCAGACTTTAATGTAATATTACTTCCATCTTTTTTTTATTTGCAACATAATGTTGTACTTTTAATTTTTTATAATAAATGGCAATAAATACACTTTGTTTTGAATAAAAAAGATTTTTGATAAAAATTATTTTAGAGAGCTTAAGAAGTCATTTAGAGAGCAAGTGATTTTGGTTGCAAATGATATGACCGGCACTGTACATACAAATGATTGTCCAAATCTGTGTATTTTTCTTGTGTAATCATATACCGTTTGTCCGATCTTGGTGAAATTTGGTGTAGAGATGCATTTGTGTGTATGTGAAGTTGTGGGCTATGAAATTTGACCTATCTCAAAGTGGGAGTGGCATTTTCGCAAAAATCCAATATCTTCGAATATCATATCGTGCTAGATTAAAAAATTTGATATGGAGACTTACTTGTTCAACACCGAACTAATTCTCAATTATGGGCCTACTCATGAGCATATCAAAATTAGGGGAAGAGGCTGTTGCTGGGTGATAGATGCGAATACATTAAAAACAAAAGTATGGGACTGAGCAATCTTACGTAGGAGCAATAGCGGATCTAAAGGGCGTAGGAAAGAGCAAAGGATTTGGGGTTAAATACCCCTGACCTCCTTCCCTACTTCCCCCTATCCTTCCCCCAACTCCACCCTAACCGCCCCCTCCCAACTCCTTTCATATATTTGATCGTTGGCCACAAATAAAAAAAAATTTAAAAGGTATGAACAAATGTTAACTTCCTTAAGGTAAATCTCTGGATCCGCTAGTCGGTGGCTATGCCCGTATGGTGATGAACAATGAAATATATAAAAAATCATTTCTTCGAATCATTTTAAGAAATTTCAGAATTAAAATTTATACGTATATTGACATATTAAAAAAATTAAAATGTGATCTGGAATAAATTAAAATACTAATCATTTAACACAAACGAGTTTTTAAAAATATATTTCATATTGAATTTGACGAAAAATTACTTGTTAGTTTCAAAATTGGTATAACTCTAAGAAATGCTAGTAATTTCAATTAATATTTCAATAAAAAAAAAATAGTTTTTGATCTTAAAATGCAAAATTTTTGACTAAATTCAAAATATTTTTCCAATTTATCTAAACTTTGAACTTAAATTCCACAAAAACTCTCTAAACAAAGGGTCGATCCGAATTACCTCCAAACATCACCTATTATATCTAAATCACACCTGATAAACTCATTAATTAAAACTATATAGTTTTTCTATATTTTGTAATTATGTAAAAAACTCATTTGCGGATCATCCATCCGAATTATATGCATGAAGAAAAACGCATGCTCGTAATTCGGATCGATTTTAAAAGTCAATTTTTTTCTTAGTATGTTTTCTAAAATGGTGCTTATTTTTACCAAGGTTGGAGTGGCTGTCGAGAGACACTCTTAGGCCTGAACGGCCCATTGTGATACCACATAGTTGGACCTACAGTTTAACGCCGATTCCGAACGGCGGTGTGGCAATTTTTTATCGGCTTGGTGGTTTTGCCATTACCAACCGAACCTCCCAGATGAAAGTCTAGTGCACTATCCAATAGGCTATCGAGGTCGTCTACCAAACTATAGCAGAATGTTTAGTGAACAAAACTCTATATAAATTATATAAATATAATTACTAGCACAAAAGTTATTATTGTGGGTTTCTTATATTATTTTCTAAGGCTTTGTATGAAAATACGCTCTCTCTTTGTTTCTTCGCTCACAACTGATTAATTTGAAATAATTGAAATAAGTGTTGCATACCATTAGAAAGGGGAAATAATTCTCGGACGTAATTTAAAAAAATACCAAAGAAAAGTTATTGGCAAAACAAAATCGATCCGAATTATATACATCGATCCGAATTACCCTTATTTACATTATTCTCATTTCATCAAAATCAAACATTTTGGAAGTGACCTACATATAGGACCATGGGCATATCTGGGTTAATAGAATACGACAGTAGAAGTTTCTAACTGCATGCCTGTATGAATGGTCCATCTAATAGTTTTCATGTTGCTATGTGACAATTAATTAATTACAGCAAATTTGTTTATCGGATACTCAATTAAGAAATCACTGACAAAACCAAATAAAATTAATAGGACCACAAGAAGATTCAGAAATCCTAAAGCTCATCTCCCTCCGCCCCTTCAGGTTTAATTTTTCATCCCTTTAAATTTTTTTTTTTTTAATTACACTCTCCGATAAAAATAGATTTTCTCAAAAATAACAAGGTTCTAAATGGATTCTGATGGAACTGGAAAAAAATTATACGTATCTCGGCGTTGTAAAAGTTTACGTCTAATTTTCTTTTTACGCGTGCCTAAAGTTTACCCATTTCTAACAGCTTAGGTTAGGTTAGGTTGGAGTGGCAGCCTTCTGCTTGAAAGCACACTTAAGCACATAATTAGGCTCATTGTGATACCACAGTACGGCGCGACTCCCCCATTTACGGATTGGAGAACCATGATGATTCCATAATGAATCTGGCTATGTCCTTAATATTTATGGATGATAGCTCGGACAGACTAGTGAAGAAAGGTGAACCCAGGAGTTTTAGTCTCCTCCTGGCCAGGGATGGGTATTCGCACATGAAATGGAGGACTGTTTCTTCCTCCTCCTCAGAGCCGCAGCCCCGACAGAAGTCATTGAATGGCAGTCCTAGTCTTGCAGCATGTCTCCCTATTATGCAGTGTTCCGACCGAAGTCGTAATGCTGATGGAGTTTCTGCTAAGGTTTGAGTAGCTAGTCTACTCTAGTCCGTCTATTGTTATTGGTTAAGTATAATTAACCATACTACAACTTGGTAGTTTTGGGTCAAAGCTTGTTTGTATGTTCAGCAATTTATAGTAAAATTTTCCGTAGAATATTTTGTTCCAACATACCAACCCTTTGACGCCCACAATTATGGGTCTTTTTTGCCCTTTCAGAAAAAAGTTACTTTTTTGACCCATTACGAGGGTTGATATAGGTTTAATATGTTTACAAAATATATCGCCCATCAAGTTTTACTATAGGTCATTGAACAACAAAAATCTGTAAACTTAGATTTAGTAAAAATAAACCCAAATTCCAAAAATGTTTCAATTTTTCACATTTTATACGCAGTGGACTAGTGTGTCTTTAAAAGTATTTTCTTATTTTATATCTTCAAATGTGTATTAGCCTTTTTTAATGGTGTATATGCTTTTTAAACGATGTCTTTTTTTTACAATTTCTGTACTTTGCAAATTTATAAAAATCATTACTTCGGTTAAATAGCCCAGTTCAATTGACTTTGCTAAAGTTTTCTCCTATTTTTTAGTGTTTTGAACTGTGTTAATGACCAACGATCGTAATGGTTAAGATTTTCATTGGTAAGGTGGTAGTTTTAAATTCAAACTCCCTTAAGATCCGCTAGTTCATAAAACGACTAACCAATGGGACAGGATACTGTAGAGTGATACAAGTAAGTTTAATTTATTTGGTTCCGATATATCAACTTAAGGGCAGTGAAAATTACAAAAAGCCTTTTTTTGGTTTCAGAGTGCCTTCACTAGTGATGGAAGCGGTCTCATGACCATTCTATCACATTTTACATACATTCTCTCAAATAAGTACCCGGAAATTCTCATTTTAAATTTTCCCTCTGAGAATATTTCAAAAAAAAATTTTTCCCAGGTTGACACAACTGTCAACCACTATTCTGTGAATTTTTATTGCTATGTGTCATTTAGTTTGGTTACGGCATCATTAAGAACAAGTCAACCTTTTGTGTGCGTTGCGATTTCGGTTTCGGCTCATTTTTGGGGCGCCATTCCGATGATTGTTGACTTGTTTGCATGTCGTACTCGAAAACCCATGTCTCGTCACCAGTTATGATGCGTTCGATGAACGTTGGGTCGGAATTTACGCGTTCAAGCATGTCTTCAGCCACCTTACTGCGATTCACTTTTTGAAGAAAATTCAGATCTTTTGGCACCAATCGCGCTGAGACTTTCCGCATACCCAAAACATGTCGTTTTGGCACAAGAAATTTCGTTTGAAACACAAAATTTCACACAAACTCTTTGTTCGATATTTTTATCCATAGTAAAAATCGCATTTTTTTTGAAATATTCTCAGAGGGAAAATTTAAAATGAGAATTTCCGGGTACTTATTTGTATGCTACCTTATTTTTGTGAAAAACTATCATTTATTTACGTATATATATATCAGTTGGACCATGACCCAAAGGAATATCAAAAGAATAGTCAGCTCAGTTAACCAATTTCAATCTGCATCTTTTACAGCAGAAACAGAAGAAAAGTAATTCAAACTTGAATGATTTACAAAAAGCCCTGGAAAATATAACGAAAATTTTTGTTTGCTATAAAAATCACATGCTAATTTGAACAATATCGCCACAATTTTCCTTATCACGAAATATTTTTGAGATGTTTGCAATTGATTTATTATCATTATTATTATTGATTTTGAACTTTAAATTTTACTAATTTTTCCATACATATAACAATTAAATAGGTAAATAAATTTGAACTTACCCAACTCTTGCGAACTACTCATACTCGTTATACCGGAATCATTGAGTTCGTCTGTCTCTATTATTATATCATCCTGCTCACACTCATATACAACTTTCACTCTTAAGTTCCGGTGCACCATCATCCGTTCCTTAAATAACTCCACATCTTTGTATACTACTGAGTATGTTTCCTCGCCTACTTTGGCTGATGTGTGAGGACCGTCGACAATATTGGCAATAATGAACTGGTATCTAATTTCTCGGTCGTCATCCCCTATATTAAACACTCCATATTTTATTGATTCCATGGCAGTTTCTTCTTGCGACCACCAATAAATGCCATACCGCGTTCTGAGTAAATAATTATCTTGTTTTAAATCTTCAGTTGTGAAATCAAAAGAACCTCGACTGTTAAGTTTTATTTGCCGATCATGTTGCAATAAACAATGATAATACAAGTTATTCTTTGTTTCTCCGACCCAATTGCAACTATTTATTTTACATCCAATCATTTTTTTTATTGTTTATTTCTTATCAAAATTTACTTAATACAAAACTTGTTAAAACACAATCACAAAAATGCACTGATTGAAATTAGAAGAGAACGATTTGGTTGCACGAAAATATAAATAATGTTGAATTTTCTTCAAAGCACAAAATTTGATCAGGACTGATGTTGATGTAGAACTGATCAATACTGATTTTAAAATATAACTGATATGAAAGAAAAACGTGCGTGGTGTTTATAGAATTAGCAAACTGTAATTCTATTTCAATCTTATTGCTAAACTTAAAAACAAAATCCTTTTAAATAGAAAATTTAACCATATGTTATTAATATGTTCATTGTTAACAAGCGCGGATCTAGGGGAAGGCCAGGGGGCCCGTGCCCCCTTGACGATTCCCAAAGCATTATTTTTAACCGTTTCTGGTACAACGCTGCTCAAAAATAATCGAAATAATACGATTAAAAAACAAACAAACAAATTTAAAAAAATTTATTAAATCATGTAATCCGAAAAAGGAACAACAACTTCGTCCTAGTCAATTCGGGAAAATCTAGTTCATTACTAAGTGCTGCAATTAATTTCACCAAAATTTTAGGGGCTGATAGCAATGGTCAAACATCTATAAATCGTTCAATAAACCCGGAAACTCTTTGTTTTGGAGTTATTCCGTTTTCGAAATAATTTTATTAATTTAAAAATTATAATTAAGGATATGAACCGCACGGTTAAATCACATCTAAAAATTCAAAAAAGTCCGTCTGTAATATTTTGGACTTTTGAAATGGGAACATTTTTAATTGCAGATACTTTTAAAATTTTTGGGCTCCCCTCTTTGCGAAATCCTGGTTCCGCCCTTGATTATTATGATGTCACCTTCACACAATACAAAAGACTAATGAAAACGGACAATTTATATTTGATCATATTTTCATTTAATTTTATTCTGCCGCTATTGTTGTCTAAACGAGACAAAATTCGAACACAAAAGACGATGTATTATCACACTTATGAGTTGGCTAAGTGTTAAGAAACAAGCAAAAAAAAAATGATATTATTTGTTTTACAAAACTAGTACTCTTGATACCCGTCGGGTAACACTCGTATACCTGGGTACCCGAAAATGCGGGTATTACCCGATCTCACAGGTACCCGGTCATTTCGATCAACGAGTATCCGAAAATACGTGGGTAACACCTGAGATCGGGTATCCAAGAATTGCGGATAATACCTGAAATCGGATACCCGAAAATTGCTTGACTTAAAATTTCGTTTCATTCTGTTCGACCGTTTACTCGGTATATACAACAAATATATACATAGTAGATTTTGTAATCTCTTAATTTTATAAGTTTTTTTCAATCAGTTTACTAACAGACGGGTACCCGAAAATTTTTGGGTACTCGAAATTTCTTGGGTACTCGAAAATTCTTGGGTGCCCGAAAATTTTTGGGTACTCGAAAATTCTTGGGTACTCGAAAATTCTTGGGTACCTGGAAATTTGCGGGTACCCACTGAAAAACGGATGCCCGGAGTACAACAGGTACCCGTCATAAAAATACCCGGGCAATACCCGAAAACTCCGGGTACAACGCGGGTAATCAGGTATTGAAAGTACAATACAAAACCCAAATTCATTAAATAATATGTTCAGTATTTCTTGGAAACTTTTAAAATGTATTAGTGGCTATAAATTGTGTCGTAATTACACCACATTCGCATTCTTTACACAAGTGTGAAATTTTTTACCTTTTTCCGCTTTCCATTGCGTCGCGTCATTGTGTCGTCATATTATATAATAATATGCCATAAGTAATTTATGGCAGATGCAGCCAGACGTCTCGCCGTCGTGATCAACGTCCATTTACACACTTCAGTATTTCCTGCTTTTCAAATACAAATCGCAATTTCCAACAAAAAAATTAACTAAAAGTAAAAACAAAACACAGTGGAGTAGCTAGAAAAAAATTTTGTTTTCCTAATGTATGATTAACCATTTTTTATGTTTTACAAAAATAACACTAGTCATTGAATTGATATTTTGTTTAGCGTCAAGGATCTTAAGCAGAGTTTACATTTGCGAAAAAATTGCTGATATTTCTTTCAGAAAACCTTTTAGTAAGTAAACTGCTATGCATGACAAGCCACAAGTTTCTTTTTTTTTCTATTTACATTAGCAATTTACTCTAAATAATCTCTGAGAGCAACTTGCGGCAATTTTCTTGCAAATGTAAACTCCGCCTTAACAATTGCCGTTAAATAACTCTCTCATTCTATTGATGGCATACTCGTAAGACTTTTCGAGATATTCACGTAACGCTTTCGAGATATTCGCAAACTAAATTTGGCTGAAGTTCTATCCATTAACCCGTTTTAAAAAGAATTGAAAATTACGCGCTTTAACTCTTAATGAATGATGATAATTAAAAAGTAACAAGCTCTGTCGAGATACGAGGAAACTAACAAAAGTTCGCTTCAACTCAAGCCTACGAATGCCAAAATGCAAATGGAGTTAATGCGCCATCCCTTAAATTAAATTAGGTAATTCTTTTCTATGTGTTTTATTTAGAGTTTTATTGGTTAGAGTAATATTGAAAAATTAAATGCTTAAATTTGCCACTGTTAACAGAACAAAAAAATCCACGGAAGTTTTAGACGGGTTCAAAAATAAGCTATTCCAATTACGCCATTTATTAAGAGCTTTCCTAAGTTTATATGAAAGCATAAATCATCAAAAAGCCCAATAGAACTGAGCACAGTAGAATGTTTGAAAACAAAAACTATGAAAAATTTCGTTGATGAAAATACCGAAAGGTAGCGTTCCAAGAATTGATTTCAGCGGAACGTCAGCTTAAGTAGACATGTATCAAGAAAACTCACTGCCAACCATTTCCATTCTCTCTTTTAAATAGCTACTCGTAAGTGTTAGAGCGCTGCTATCGAAATCATATAAAGCGTTCAGTTTTCCACACAATAGGGAGTGACTATGTACTTATCACTGTCAAATGCTTTGGAGAAATCCAATAAGCACAGCAGAGTAACGATATCATTGTCGATATCCTTAAGTCATACATGATTTTTACATTGGCTGGGGAACAATTATGCCCAGGTCGAAATCCCGATTAAAGTGGTGACAATAAATTATTTTTATGGAAATATGCGGAAATTTGTTTGGCCACAGACTTTTAACAGTGACGGAAAGGTACTAACAGTTCTAAAATTATTGAGTACTGCGGACTTTGACTTTTTGGCTAATGGGATTATTATTGTTATTGTCCAAGCTTTAGGAAAAGTGGAGGTTAATAAGGTGTGTGAGCGGATCTAAAATAAATGGCAATATAATTTTGATAAACTTAATTAGGATGGCATCTTCGCCAATTGCGTTAGAACCAATTTTTATAACATCACATTCATCAACTACACAAAAAGAAAAGACACTGTTTAACATAACACAGTCCAATTGGCAATATGGTGTATTATCTACAATTTTAACATTAGATATAATAGATTCACTAAATTCATTATGGTCAATATTACAATCAGGGTTATCTTACCACAGACACCAAGTTTCTTTAAGTTGTTCCAGAGTATTTTAGTTAGAAGGGAAATATTCTAATTAGAATCAAAAACTAAAATGAGTCTCTTCCGCACCCAGCACAACATGTGAAAACATACTTTACGCATTGTAGTTTACTTCACCATAAAAGTTTTCGTTTTTATGTTCGAAAAAGTACAGTCATGTATTTTTAACATTTTTCATTTTCTTTTTTCGTTTTTTTGCCAATCTACAGCGCCTAATGATGATATTATTTTACAATTCCAATTAGAAAAGAATAAACTATAAATTGAAATAAACTACAATAAAGCAATACAATAAATAAAAACAATTTTTGATACATTCCATTGATATTTAAGTATATTCCTCAACAATTTTCGATATTTTAATTATGATTTGCATACTTTTAGGCTTAAAGCCAAATTTATATTAAAAGTTGTCTGGAAAATAAAATTGTTTGCAATGAAGAAAATAAAAAGTGTTACATAGAAAATATGACCTGGAAATTTGTGAAAAACCTCCAGTAAAAATGTGATCCCATCAACAATTTATTTCATATAGCCCAAATCATATAGACACGTAGTTAATTAATAAAGCAGATATACAATATTGACGCAAATAGTCTATAGAGGTGTTCATCAGAGATCTGCAATGAGTACTGTCAAACTGAATATATTCAACTCATGATCCCAAAATTCTACTATCCATATCCATCCATATTTATTGAAATGCTGTCGAACCTCATATCCACCCTTAAGTTTAAGGTTCGCATCGTACTCATATTTAACAACATGTATGACGTTGTATACTTCGACTCTCCTTCACTCAATGTGTAAAGGCAATGCAAAATAAGTATGATTTGCATGCGAACAAAAACATTATGCGGATGTGTGTCGCTCTCTTGTGTTAGCATGGTACTTTCTCTTTTCTCGACGTAGACAAGAATGATGCCTACATTACATATATAAATATTTTTGAATCCAGTTGAATCATTTATATGATCCTAAGCATTTTCCTAATATTTTAAATCAAACTGCGGTTATTTAGGGCGATGTTACACGATCAATGTTTTGCTGTCAAACAATGAAATTATTGTTGTTTTGAAAAATGAACACTGAGCAAACTTTTTTAGTGACGAAAAAAACCTGCATCACTTCAAATAAAATGAGGTTGCTGCAGATACACTGTTGCATTTCATTGGCAAATACTAATATTTTATGAAAATACTAGACTTTTTACTAACTTTTAAATACATTTTTTTTCTTTGCCACCCATTGCGTTGTTGGCTTTTGTTTGTTTATGAAAATGAGTACTGTTTAAAAATTTACTTAATAATTTTTATAAAAACATGGTAATTCAATGGCCAAGCAACAAAGTGGTGGAGCTTATTTTAATAGTTCGCAAATTTTAAAGATTATTTTTCTGCGTTTTTCATATATAAATGCAATATTTTTTGTATAATTTGTTGCTATTTCCACCGACATTATCTCATATTGCCATTATAATTATTTTCCATCCAATTCCATTCCAATTATTGAATTTTCATCCACTCCAAAATGCAATTAAATACTTTTTTGTTGGAAAAACATAGTTGCAGATAAAAGTATTACAAAATAACATTCAGCAAAAAACTGATAGTGTAACAGGGCATCAAACAAAAGATGAAAAGAGAGTAAAAACAGAAAACATCAAAACATTGACCGTGTAACATCAGCCTTATGGATCAAACAGATTAGGGATGGTATGATGTCGCCGTCGGATTAATTTTTATTGCAACTTATATTTATGCATAAGCGTTGTTGTACATGTGGGTACATCAGAATAGTAGCGTCATAATGATTTCAACGCATTTATATTCAAAAATTCATGGGTGCCTATGGATAGCGAAAAAGCGACTCATTGCTGATCTCTGGTGTTCATGATATGCGCCAGGTAAAAGTATGCAAATATGTTATATTTTGTTATTTTTTAATAAAAAGGTTTAAATCGACTACCTCCCAAGTCTACAAAACGATATTCTATTTAAATTTTTTGTCTCAGATAACTTCAAGTGCTGCAATTACTCGGGCCAGCCACACACCTATTTTTTTTTAGGTGTCCACTTTGGACGTAAAAAACACTAAAAAAACATCGTGCATAAACTCCAAATATTTTTTTTTTGTACTGTTAAAGATGTCAATAATAACATATAAAAAAATTCAAATGATTATTTATTATTATTTGTTATAATAAAAAATTCCCGAAAAAACCTTGAAAATTAGGCCTGAACACCAGACTACATATTTAAACTAATGATTAAATGACGAATGATTAATTCATTTCATAGTAACATTTAATTCAATCATAACTAAATTGGTCATGACTTAAATTTTATTTGACTGATTAGTTTTAATTAGAAGATTTATTTTGTATGCAAAGCACTATTCCCATTTTAGAATTTAACCAGTTCATAGCTGTTATAAATGTTTGTTTCAAGTTTGGATAAGATTACTTAAGTTTTATTCAAGTATTTCCGTAGACGGAGATACAAAAGAACGGTCAGATGGACTAGCTAAATCGGGAATTTATAGATTAAAAAATTAAGCGTCGAAAAATGAGGGAAGTCTGTCCCAAAATTTATTTCATAAAAATAAAAATTTCTTTCTGCTATACTTGTCAATTAAAAGCCAGATGTTTTCACTTTATACCGCTCACTGCTATTTCGTTGAAAATGTCTGCTAAAAATATATATTTTGCAAGCATCGGAATGTGAAAATCTAAACATTCAATTGGCGCCAGTCATATTGAAACCAATTATGTTCGACAGGAACAATTATCCAAGAACAATGAATGGACAACATAGAATTTTATTGTTATTATACTTAGTAATTTTGGAAATAAAAAAAAAAAAAAACATTCATGTGCCGTATTTTTCCATTTTCACACTTTGCAACTATAAAGGTTTTATTTTACAGGGTAAAAGAATGGTAGTTTTTGTCTGCAATAAAGCAGGTATGCTACTTATTTATAAACACTGAAGCAGGTATGCTAGTTAATAAAAAATTATCGTAAATCGGTAAACATCAGAATATGGATAGAGTAGTCAAAATTTTTATACGAAATATTTTTCGCGCACTTCTTATTATTCTGTAACAATTTTGACGTGCAAATTGCCTTGCAAATTTATTTAACCCTCTAACCCGTAAGGCCGCCCTGAGGCAGCCTTCACTCTATTTCTATTATAGGCACGTGCAAATTAATTTTTTTTTTTTATTAATTGGCAGACCTGAAGAAAGAATAAACACACAATTTGTAATCAGTTTGCACTTTTTGCGATCACACGATTACTGTTTATAGTTATTTTTATGTGTGCAAAGTGCTGTTTTGTGACGAAAAATTATCGCGCATATAAGTTTTTTATAAAAATCTAAAAAAAAAAATATTTCTACCATAAGTCTCTTCATATACTGTCGTATAATCATTATTTCGTATAATTTTGTATGAAAAATGATAATTTATGACAAATGAGAGGATAGAACACCAAATGTCTTATTTGTAAATTGCCCACATATATCTTTATTTTTTGGCTTAAACCCGCAAGGCCGCATCGGGGTAGCCTTCCGTTTTTCTCACCTAACTGCTAAACTCAAAAACTAATCAAAAAATTGACTTCATATTCGTTTTTCTTTCATCAATGTTAACTGGAAACTGGTGTTTGTTTTATTATTATTTCAAACTTGCGGGTTAGAGGGTTAAGTCTTCCAGTGTTATCATTAGTCAAAGAAGTTTCCAATTTTTTCGTTTTGTTAATATGTTTTGGTTTTATATTTTGCATAAAAAAGGGATGATGCCAAATGAAAAAAAAAAAAAAAAAAACTCAACGGGTTTACAATAATTGAACCAAAGTGAAAGCTAGTCTAATTTTAGAGTTCAACCCAAACTAAGGTAAATCTTTATACCAGGTGATCGAGAAAATAGAACTTTTTAATTATCGTCAGTCGATCTGGAAGTGGTTTTACGTCAACGGCATTTTTTGGAAAGTTGTTTGCCTTAATGAAAGGAACTCCTAGAAAGGAGTGGTCTAAAGCAAAATGGCTAGAGTATTGGAACTCTATCCCAGGTTTAAGACAGGCAAAAGCACTTATCATTCCGCTTGCCCAAAATAAGCCCATCCCTTATCCCAAATCTGACCTTAGACTATTGGTGGGCTACATTACTGGACACTATGGGCTCAGATATCACCTAAACAAAATAGGTCTGTCTAATGAGACAGAGTGTCGTCTATGTCTGGAAGATGACGAGTCGACACCTCACATTCTGGCTCGGCTCAGAGGAAGAATTTTTGGTATTCCTTTTCTGACGGCTAATCACATAAAATCTTCTTCTACAAAAGACTTGACTTTTATTAGGTCAGCTGGTTGAGCTCCCCTAAATAATAAATAACAATAATAATGAAAGGAATAAAAAGAATTAATACCACGTACATTAAATCTGATTTTATAACATCCTAAGCTAAAAAAAACTGTAAAAATACGAATTTTTATGTTTTCTATACTAAAGCGCACCCTAGCAGCCATTTTTAGTAAAAATAAACTACAGATTCAGATTCCCCGTACCCGAAAACCCCCAGAAAACCTTTTGATGGTAAAAATATTTGCATTTAAATGATACCACTCCGACGCGACCATTGACTAAAGCAGAAACTTCGAAATGAAAAAAATTGCTTAAAATTGCCAACCTGGGAAAACTGTGAAATTTCTTTATACAAGCCAAGTTTTCAGAAAATCTTAGTTTCATCAATTCCCCAGAAAAAAAGACCCGAAATGCTCTACAGTGATATGAATCATCGAGAATAGTACGATACACAAAACATACACTATCAATATTCTTAATGTTCTTAGAATTCTTAGAAGGTTACCCAAGGATGAAAAAAATACAATGATGTAGCTCACCGTCGCAGTTAGGGATGACAATCCCGAACCGAACACGATATGCTCGGTGTATTGTACAATGAGCACGCCGAGTATTCAGGGTGGCAATGAGTTATTCTACAAAACGGTATCATTACATATAAAACAGTATTAAACAAACGAGTATATTTTGACAAAAAACAACTCTGCAACGAGCTGAATGTAGCCACCTTGACCGAGCACGGGAGAAAATGTTTTGTGTTCGTCGAACACCGAGCACCAATGTAACCAGGCGCTCAATATACCGAGTATATCGTGCTCGGTGTGAGAGTGAGTAAAAACTTTCTCTTTGTGTTTGATACAAAAAAAAATTTCGTTGTGTTCGGCGAGCATACTTCCAATATAACCACAGCATAAGATTTACCAACAACAGTTTAAACATTCGGTTACCAGCCTGTTTCATACTAAGAAAGTGTAAAAAATACAATAATTTTCAAGGATATCCTTTTCTTTTTACTCTTGCTATAAAAAGGCTCCTGCGAAAAACTTTCAGATCAGTACATTATAAATTTTTCAGTTGTGAATATAAAAATATCATCACTCGTAAAATGATACCAGAAAATTCCGCATGCATTTGCAGAATGCAAAATTGTATTTGGAAAGGCGCAGTGGATGAATTAGTTGAACATTTTAATAAACAACATCCAAATTATATAAAAAAAATGAATCACACCAAATATTGTGATTTTACATTCGATGATTTGTCGAAAACATTTTTAATTTGTGGACCAAAAGGATTATATTGGTTTCTTACTAGCTGCACTGAAGATAATATGCCGGGTGTCGATAATATATTTCGTGCAATATTTCATATAGGAAGTTTCTCGTCCGCTATATTTACGCTACAATTGGGTGCAGTATGGTGGGATGATAGCTCACCAGAATTTATGGGAATGGCGTCGAAACCAGAAAAGGAGATTAACGATTTACAAGACATAACCACATATAGATGGTGTTTTCCAGCAAACTACATTCAAGCCCTTGCACAAATAATGACACCATCATGTAAAATTCGATTATATATTAATAAGCTCGAATGTGTTCAATTGTGCAAAAACTGTGAATGTACTTGTCCAGCAGATTATCAAGAAAAATGTGTAATATGCATGGAGAATTTACCGCTGGATTCGCGTACCTGTCCAATGAAACATTATGGTTGTAGGACATGCCTCACAAGAGTGTATGCTTTTATAAGAAAAGAACTAACAACTAAATGTCAATGTGAGTTGAACATCTGGACATAATTTGACTGCGGCTATGGGTTAATGATTTATAGAGGACACCGACACTGAAAAAAGACTGAATTTTTGTGGCAACTCGGGATGAATGGACCAATTTAATTACATATAAATTAATTTTTCTATGAATTTTTTTGAGTAATTTTAGCGAAGATAGACTAAATGCAGAAACCCGTATCCGACATGCATCCAAATTGTTTTTTTTTTTTTTGATTTTGTATGCCGACAGATTTTAGTCGAAGTATCCTGGAATTACTCTTAAGAATTCTTTTTTTTTAATTTATCTATTAATTCTTAATAATTAATAAATAATAATAAAATCACAATACATGGTATGTTTTATGTTACAGTTTTTTAAAAGAGATATGTTGCTGGTTGTCCTTATAGTCCAGTCGGTAGATTATAAAATGCACCAAAAGTTCGTAAAAAATCTTATCTAAGATTTTTCTTGTGTAATTGTTGGTGGGGGTGGTGGAAAAACCATAAAAATAAAATCTGGGGAACTTTCGTTCGACTATGGATTCCAAAAAAATTTGCACACATTTTAGAGATATTATGGAAGTGATTCGAAAAAAAAGAAAATTTAGATTTTTTGACTCTTCATACCAGACGACGCCCTTAAGAAACGCAATTCAGCTAATGTGACAATCCTGTTATCAGTTATCATTGAAAAACTTTCTGGTCTCCCGTGTGCTTTTTTACATTTTGGGTGCTCGCAGCTGATTGTAAATCTGTGGTAACTGTAGTAATGTGGTAAAACTTAGAAGGATAAGGGATGATTTACAACTAATTGGAGTACTACACCAGATAACACGAAACTGCTAATAACTTCAATAGAAGCAGATACAGTCTTAACCCATACCGTTCGGTACTATATGCAGTGTGGCCAACTTTTGTTTTTCAAAATCCGCTAAAATTAAGAATAAAACGCGTATTTTCTTTACAAAATCGTTAAATTTGTTTCCTTATGAAAGTACGAGAAAACTCAATACATTCAAACTTTTTCACTTATATAAGCACACATCTGATACTTCTAGTCAATGAAAATTTCATCGATTTTTCGAAGATATTTCAAATTGAAAAAACGCTCTGAGCGCTAAATCACTTTTTTCCGCGTTTTACCTTTCAAAAAGCACTAAAATCAGCGGGAAAAGCGCTGAGTTGGCCACACTGACTATATGTCATGATCCAATTTGGAAAATTTTCAAAACGCAACTTCCATATGTTTTCTATATGAAATTTGAGTACTTAAAAAATAAAAAAAAAATTATTGATTATTAAAATTATTAGGCTTTGAATGAACAATGATGCTAACATCAAAAAGTTCATAGAACTGGCAGATCAGACGATCGTTTCGGAACCAGCTACGGTTCTTCATCAGTGATCTTTATGATAGTTCCCTAATTTCAACAATCTATATAAGTGAAAATACTGTCTTAGTAAATAAGAATTACAAAGACAGTTACTTTCACTAAATAGTATTATTGAAAGGAACTATCACTACCGTTCTATGTACTTTTTGCCATTCTTCTTTGACACTTGTATTATTAAAGGGTATAGTAGTTTTTGGCTTACCTCAAGAAAATGAGGTGGCCAGGTGTAAAAAACTACAAATATTTCTATGCAAGATCATGAGAAACAAGTAATCTCTGGGATAAAATTTATTTAACACAGTATTTTAATTATTTTAAAAACAGTATTATTTATTTTAAAAACAGAAAATATTAATTTTTATTGAATTTTGCCATTTCCTCATACATTTTTTTTTTTCAAAAGTTTGGTCAGTTCTAGCCTCAGAAAAATAAATAAGGACCTATCAAGTTATAATTTTCACATCAAGTTTGTATTTTTATCTAGTCGAATTTCTCATTTCAATGCAATATAATTCATTTAAATATTTTTTGTTGATTTTCAAAACAGCCTTCCAAAAGTATGTCTGTTCACCTGGCCTTGAAATCAGGTGAAATACAATATTTTTCAATAATCTAATTGCAATTTTAAAGTTAGTATATATAGAAATATTATACAGTGATTACTTTTTGGAAAAATTTACAAATGTATTTTTGACGAATTTTCAAAGTTGCTGTTCGATTAATCGAGCGTTGGGACGACATGAGTTAATAAAGAAAGGGGTTGCTTTTTCCCCTACAGTTTTAGCGGCAGAGAAAAACTACCATGTACAAATCTATGCAAATATAAAAAAAAAATCAGTCCAAACGTCATTCTTTTTTAGTTTTTCGCCCTCTCTAGCAGGCCAATTTTTTTCAGTATTAAAAAATATGAGGATTGGTGTATTTTAATGTATAAAACTAGAAAATGAAGTCGAAAATCGAATTGCAGTCTTCAAAAAGCTTGTAGTACCGATAAATTAAAAATTTAAAAATTATTATACATTCAAATTGCATATACATATCATACACTTTTTGCCTTGTTTAAGGTCTTCCTTCAACCATTTCTGCTTAATGTTCCACTTCTTTCAAAGCTTTTTTTTCCTCATCTCGTGCGGGTTCGTTGTTATTAAAAAATGTATAAATTTCGCGTTATAGTGTGTTCACATGGAAGTAGAAAATCGATTTTCGTTACCCAAAATTCGATTTTCAGAAAAGTTGTTCAGACAGCATTTGATTTTTCATCTGTCAATTTTTATTTCCATTTTTTGAGATCATTTACTTTTTATACACTTTTTACAAATAACTAATGTCATCATGTTTGGCAGATACCAAAAAAATACTAAATATTGTAATAGATGGGGTATTGTAGTAACATTCTCTCAATTCTCTCAGAAACACAGAGTTGCATTGCGAAAAATCAGAGCCAAAAAAGTGGAATTGAGTGGAATTGAAACCATACGTACTTTTTATCGTAACCCAAGATAAGGAAAATTTCAAGAATTTTATAAATAAAAGTGTTCTTTTTTCATGTTTTACATTCATAAATTGTACCTAAAATGTGACAATTGTACCAAAGGTACAATTGTACCTACTTTTTCATCACTGGTCACACAGCGTGACAGTGGATCTTGTGGAATTTGTGAAATACCGTTCAGTAAAGATATTATGACAGAAGTAGCATAATTTCTATCAGTTTTATAAGCTATTAAGTTGGTGCTTATAGGAATTCTTTTTAAATTATTATATATACAATACTTTTGGAGAGCTTGATAACAATTTTTGGTCTGTTACTTGATCTATTTTTTAGTCTGAATTTCGCATTTCAACGAAAAGCACTTGAAATGCAGAAAGTAACTAACAACCCTCAAACACAAGGTTATAAAAGACAGGAAAAATTTAAGATCTATTACATTTTTTAGACATTTTGTAATTTTTTTCATAACAGCTGCTCTTGTGAAAAGTGAAAAAATAAAATAATGGAGTCGGAGAGCAAGGCCGTATTTAGGGGGGAGGTTTTGGGAGTTTTTGACCTCAAATTCGTGTTCAACGTGAAAAATTCTTTCGCAAAAAGTACATCTTATTAGCAGTTTTAGGAGGAAATCTTAAAATATAATTAATTTTGTAACTCATTATTGCTCAGAGCACCACGACTAGAAAGATCTCTTTAAATGGTGTGACTTCACGAATTTAGGGAATATGAGCCAACCTCATCCGGGTTCCTTATCATTGATAATGGCCCAAATTCCCAATAATGATCATATGAAAAAAAAATGAGCTTCTTGGGTACATCATCAGTAGTGGGAATTCAATGAGTTAACGAAATTATGTCCTTCGCGATAAAAAAAATGCATTAAAAAATTAAAAAATTTAATTTGATTATGCAGTGAATTTTTTGTCGCTTTTGGCCATATTTTTGATGTTAAGATTAAAAAAAATCGGAAAATTTTTCCTAAAGTTTTAAGACATTTATCTACTTTTGTCCTTAGTCTGATAGGGTCCATCAAATGTATCATCGATTTAATTTACTGTATTAAAAAATCAGTTTGATAAAAATTATTTATGAATATTTTCTTCTAATGGAAACCTCCCCTCCCGAAAAAAAATTTCTGGCTACGGCCCTGTCGGAGAGTAACTTATTGCCATTCCTCCCATTATCGTCTGACTTTTGATAAAATTTTTATACTGGTTTTTAGTCTGAATCTGGGTTTTGGTATGGCTTTTGATTTGGATATTTACTTAGTAAAATCAAGAATACGCCACTAGGAGCATTCCAGCAAAGAACTGCGTCAAAAACTGCGGTCCAGATTTAAGCAATAACGTTCGAATAATTTAAAAAATCTTTTCAATTAAAATTAGATCTTTTGAAACTTAATATTGTATTTTAAACCGCCTTTTTCAATACTTACATATATTTATAGTGGCTACAGTTGTGAAGATCATTTTCGTGAACCTGATACATATCTGCACTCATGGGAGGTGCTTCTAGAGATAATTACATCGCCTTTATGGTAATAAACTAAATATTTTTTTCAATTAATGAAAATGTGTTATTAATCAAGAACAAGAAATGATTATTTTTTACAGCGAGAATATGTTAGTCGATGTGGGAATGCCGGTAATGCATCGCAACGTTGCATACAATTGTCGTGTTGCTTTCTATAATCGCCAAATATTGTTGATACGCCCGAAAATGTTAATGTGCGATGATGGCAACTACAGAGAGTCACGTTGGTTTACATCGTGGACAAAGGTAAAGAATGGAAATGCTTAATGGCGCTTATGCTTTTTTGAGATTGATTTAATTTCAATTTTTTTTATTTTTAAACAGTCACTACAAACTGAAGATTTCTTCTTGCCACGCATGATTGCACAGCACACTGGCCAAAATACGGTGCCATTCGGTGATGCAGTAATCGCAACAAAGGATACATGCATTGGCTATGAGATTTGCGAGGAGCTATGGAATGTTAAAAGGTAATACCAACATACCGACAATTAATTTTGAAACGTAATTAGTTTTTCTGCTTGGCCTTCTCTTCTGCTACAGCAAACACATCGATATGTCGCTGTCGGGCGTCGAAATTATAGTCAATGGCTCAGGGAGCTACATGGAATTGCGCAAGGCCTATATAACCACCGATTTAATACGTAACGCCAGTTTCAAAGCAGGCGGTGCTTATTTGTTTAGCAATTTGCGGGGTTGCGATGGACAGCGTATCTACTTCAATGGCTGCTCGGCCATTGCTCTAAATGGCGAGATAATTGCTAGAAGTAAGCAATTTTCACTGCAAGATGTCGAGGTTACACTGGCGACAATTGATCTTGAGGAGATACGTTCATATCGAGTACAACAACGTTCACGCTGTACCACTGCCGCTTCAGCGCCCACCTATCCTCGCATTATATGCGATTTCGAAATGTCAACCCATAGCGATATTTTTAAGATATCCAGCACGCCCATGCAATGGATATATCAGTCGCCCGAGGAGGAGATAGCTATGGGGCCTGCCTGTTGGCTATGGGATTATTTGCGTCGTTCGGGGCAAGGTGGTTTCTTTTTGCCACTGAGTGGTGGCGTTGATTCGAGCAGTTCGGCCACTATTGTGCATTCCATGTGTCGTATGATTGTGAACGCCGTGCAGGCGGGTGATGCGCAAGTCATGCATGATATACGTAAAATTTTGGCCGACTCTGATTATACTCCGGACAATCCAGCAGCGCTGTGTAATCGGTTGTTAGTAACTTGCTTCATGGGCAGCGTCAATTCAAGCAAAGAGACACGTCGTCGCGCTTCACAGTTGGCCAATCAATTGGGTAGCTATCACATTGAAATTAACATTGATACGGCAGTCAATGCGCTCTTGGGCATCTTCAATGCGGTCACCGGCCTGACGCCACGCTTTCGCACTCAGGGCGGCTGTGCACGTCAGAATCTGGCCCTTCAGAACATACAATCACGCATACGTATGGTGTTGGCATATATTTTTGCACAGCTTATGCTGTGGGTACGCAATCGCCCAGGAGGCTTGTTAGTTTTGGGCTCGGCCAATGTAGATGAATCCTTACGCGGTTATTTGACTAAATATGATTGCTCCTCGGCAGATATTAATCCTATTGGAGGCATTTCAAAAATGGATTTGCGACGTTTTCTCAATTATGCTAAGGATAAGTGAGTGCCATTTTTGAATTACATAGGATTGACTATGTATCTAGGTACTATGGATTTATAATTTAAACGTTTTTACAGATTCAATTTACCCGTACTCGAGTCAATTATTGAAGCTCCACCCACCGCCGAATTGGAACCGCTGCTCGATGATGGACAACTCATGCAAACGGATGAACAAGACATGGGCATGACGTATGCTGAGCTAAGCGAATATGGACGTTTGCGCAAGCAGGCATGCTGCGGACCATATAGCATGTTTTGCAAGTTGGTGGCCACTTGGAAGAGTGATTTGAGCCCAAAAGAAGTAAAATTATTGCAGCATTTAATTGAATTTCTTTATAAATTGCGTCTCTCTCATTAGGTTGCCGATAAAGTCAAACACTTTTTCCGTTGCTATGCCATCAATCGTCATAAGATGACCGTCATTACACCCGCTGTACATGCAGAATCCTATAGCCCCGATGATAATCGTTTCGATCATCGTCCATTCCTGTATCGCGCCAACTGGAGTTGGCAATTCAAGGCGATCGACGATGAAGTGGATAAGCTGCAACCTATCTACACCCCATCCTCATCGCATATGCGCCCTCACAGCAGCGATGATTTGCTATCGCGTGAATCCTCACATCGTTCATCACATTTAGATTCGAAGAATTCATCACCATTGTCGTGTTCTTCCATTGATGGTGCTGCACCAGCGCAGCAGCAACTTTTAGGTGCTGGTCCCAGTGGTAGCATGGGTGCGCTGGGTAAAAAATCCAGCGGTTATTCGAAGGTGCATGTGAATGTACTAGGCAAAATTAAAGATCGTACTGGAATTCCAGTTTAAAAATTAATTCTGCACAAAGAATTTAGGTTTAGGGTTTTTTCTAAACAAACCATAAATGATGTTGCAGTTTTATATGTGAAACTTTTACCTCCATCGCGCATTTCATGGGCACATTGAATTATAAAATTATAAGAGATTTTACGTTTAACTCTTTTTACATCATTTATGGAAATCCATAATTGGTTCATAAAAAAAACAAAACGGAAATCGAACAATTCGAAATTGGCAAAAATAAAAAGATTTTTTTTTTTTAATTTTTCATGTGTGTGTTAGTTTCCTTTAACATTTGGCAATGACAGCGGCATAACCGGAGAGCATAAACTCTTATAAGCTCGCAAGAGCAAATTTCTATTTATAATTTTTTATTTTTGATTAGTTCAACTTCAATGTAAAGCACAAAAGAAATTTGGAGTTTTGTTTGACGAGTTATTGTGGTAATTTTAAATTAACAACTTCAACTTTAACTCAAATTCCACTAAAGTTTATCTAATGTTGTTTGCAGTTTTGAACGTTGTATAATTATTTTCATTCTTTCACCCCAGGAGGCTGTTCTTCTTGTTTTTTTATAATTAATAGCATTAAAAATTTTCCTTGCTTACAATTAAATATTTAAATTTAAGCTCAAATTTAACAAAAGCACAAAGTAAACCTCACATCCTAAATTGTTTGTTTTTTTTTTTGCCATTTTGTAATGTAAAATTTTTGTTTTGTTTAAGTTTTATCTATATTTGTTCATTATTTGGTTTTAAATTAAATTTTTTTTTTTTAGTTTGTGAATTTTTTTCAAAAAGTAATAATGAAAGTTAGAAATCTGTATGTAAACCAAAATTTTGATATATACCAATTCGTGGCACTACATTGAAAAAAAAACTTTTTTTCTTAATTTCGTTTGATTTTTAATAAAGTTTTAATTTATGAATAATAATTGTTTAGTTATATTTTGAAGGGCATATTTTAAAAACATGGAAAATAAAATAATTACAGTTCTCCCGTGATATAACAAAACAAAGCAAGTATTTTTTGAAAATTATGGGAAATTAAACTTTTGCGTAACTCATTTTTTTAAGGTGATTACTTGTTAAATAGCAAAAATGAGGATACTTGGTTCAAGATTACAAAAAAAAAAGAAAGTGCAACAAAAATAGAAAACTCTTTATTCTTGCAACACTATATCCAAATACACGGTGGAATGTATTAGATAATCTTCGATCATATTTCCTAGCGTACTCGGCAACATTTTAAGTTAACATCTCAAGTAAGAACCTCTCTATTTTCGTGAAATCGCAAATCTTAATTTGGGAAAGAAACTAATCACAATCTTTTATAGCAAAGGGTGGTGAAATAGTGACTGA
Organism: Toxonevra muliebris; assembly: GCA_963691655.1. Taxonomy (NCBI): domain Eukaryota; kingdom Metazoa; phylum Arthropoda; class Insecta; order Diptera; family Pallopteridae; genus Toxonevra; species Toxonevra muliebris. The sequence goes on from OY829326.1 coordinate 101,977,212, forward strand.
ATGCTGTGCAAAACTTGTAACAAAAAATTTAAAAATTTCAACGCGTTATTGTATTATTATTTTTTTTTTTTTCAAACTTTTTTTTGAGAAAATTGTGTATTCTAAAAACTTTATTTATGCCATTAGAAAAATTCTGTCTACTTTCAAAACATCTGTAGCTGCAAATTAAGTTGATAATGTAGTTAAATTTAGTCTGTTCTCGCATTTTTCCAGCACAAATTTGCAAGCAATCAAATTCAAGAGAATGAGAAAGAAAGAGAAAAACCTGATTAAGTTGATATTTAGTTCTTCCATCGTTAATTCACCAATATTTATTTTTTCAAAATGAGGTCTTAGGCGAAGTTTACATCTGCAAGAAAAATGCAGCAAGTTGCTCTCAGAAAGTCTTAGGGAGAGTTTACGTCTGCAATAAAATTGCTGCAATTTCTTTCAGAAAGTCTTTTTGAGAGTAAATTGCTATGGACGAGAAATCGCATGTTCCTTCTTTTTTTTTGCATTAGCAATTTACTCTAACAAACACTTTCTGAGAGCAACTTGCTGCAATTTTCTTGCAAATTTAAAATCGGCTTTAAGGCTTAATTTTTTGGCCACAAAGAATAACTGCTAAACTCGAAAGTCGAATAAAAACCCGTTGCGTATTTTTCATTATAAATCTCAAAATTTTTGAAAAATTGATAATTGAGACTTTACAAGTAAAAATTTATTCAGTAAAAACATACAGGTTCTCTCAAGCTCTCTCTCGCTCATTTCTTCTCTCGCTGCAAGTTTTTTTTTTGTGTAAACGAACATCTTTTGAGAAAACTGATGATAAAGCTATAACCAGAATTGCAGCGTATTGTCGAATTTACGTGGCGTATAAACGCTGTCACATTTAAAACCCTCATGATCCAATATAGTCCAATCATTATAAAGATTTATATCATAAAAATTCTGAACTGAGATTTTTCTTCAGTAATTGTTAGTGGGGGTATGATAGATTCAAAAACCACAAAACTCAGTCCTGGGGTTGCAGAGCGACCCCCCCGAAAAATCCTCCCTTTGGTGAAAAAACCTTTTTTTTACTAATAACTGGTTAACCGTTGGAGATATCAAAAAATTACTTGCCACAAAAAAAAAAAAGCTTGAGTGATTTCCTAAAAAAAGGTCTTAAGTAATTTGTTTGTATCTGTCATAATTTTCGAGATATGCAATATTTAATAAATTGCAAATTTAGTACTTTGGATGCGCGCGCATCTTTGTTTATTTGAATTTTTGAGTGCGGAGGCTATAAAAAAAATGTAATTACTCGAAAACCAAACAAGCTAGAAAGAAAAATCAAAACGGGTTTTGAAGAGAATATAAAGTTCAACATCCTCTGCCATTTTCATTGACAACGGATAATTTTTTGTATACAAAAATAACAATATAGTATAGTTGCCTGTTGGTTTTTACTACTTTTACTATTTGCAGGCCTAATAAAAATAACTGGTTTCACTATAAGTTATAAATGTATTTTCTTTTAGTTCAAGACATGACGACCTCGATAGGCTATTGGATAGTGCACTAGACTTTCATCTGGGAGGTTCGATTCCCGTCTTCGTCTGGTGGTTAATTTTCATTACTTTCTTATATTCACTATCAATATGAAGTGTATGAGAATTATAAGATAGTGTACAAGTACACACATTGGTTGGTAATGGCAAAACCACCAAGCCGATAAAAAATTGCCACACCGCCGTTCGGAATCGGCGTTAAACTGTAGGTCCAACTATGTGGTATCACAATGGGCCGTTCAGGCCTAAGTGTGTCTCTCGACAGCCACTCCAACCTAACCTAACCTAGTTCAAGACATTACTTTTGAAAATCGAGTTAAAGTTAGAAATAAAAAAATTATCATTTTGCAATTTTATCAGCATATTAAAATCACCCAATTTTTGGCGACTTTTTGATGGTTTATTGTATTTGATGTTTTCTTTTTTTTTAATTTCTAAATTATTAGAAAATATCGTTAAAAGATATGTGTACTGAAAAAAAACAATCTTTGAGATATATATTCAATTCGTTTGGGTCTTTTTTCTATTTTAAAGAAACAATAAAAAAATCGCCAAAAATTTGGCCATCTTTAATTTGCTAATAAAATCGCTAAATGTGAATTTTTTTTTTTAACTTTTACAGGATTTTCAGAAGCAATGTCTTGAACAAAAAGGTAATACATTTATAACATATAGTGAAACCAGATATTTTTATTAGGCCTGCAAATAGTAAAAGTAGTTAAAACCAACAGGCAACTATACTATATTGTTATTTTTGTATACAAAAAATTATTCGTTGTCAATGAAAATGGCACAGGATGTTTATATCATCTTTAAAACCCTCTTTGATTTTTCTTCCTAGCTTATTTGGTTTTTGAGTAATTCAATTTTTCTTATAGGCTCCGCACTTAAAAATTCAAATAAACAAAGATCCGCGCCCATCCACAATACATCCAAAGTACTACATTTGCAATTTCTTAAATAGTTTTTGAGCTATGACATATACGAAAAAATTACAGAAGACCTTGTTTTTAGAAAATCACTTAAGCCATACATATGTGTGCTAGATAATTTTTTGATATCTCCAACGGTTAACCAGCTATTAGTACAAAAAGGCTTTTTTCACCAAAGAGGGGTTTTTTTTGGGGGTCGCTCTGCAACGCCAGAACTGATTTTTGTGGTTTTTCCATCTATCATACCCCCACTAACAATTACTGAAAAAAAAATCGCAGTTAAGAATTTTTATGAACTTTTGGTCCAATTTTTACTCTACCGACTGGGTTATATAGGTTGGAACAGAATTGCAACTGTCGGCGATTTTACACCGCGACTTGGCCTTTTATGGTGACAGCGTTTTTATGTCGCGTAAATTCGTCAATACGCCGCAATTCTGTTTATAGCTTAATTTGTATAAATTTATATTAATTTTTTGCACGCAAACTTTCTGCGCCATATCAAAACCGTAAAGAATTTTCCAATTAGAAAAGTTACATCTACTTAAAAATTTACGAAAACTGCATTCCCAACACTCAATTTATTCAGCATATTCATTAGATCAGAATTACCCTTAACACACATTTGCAATTATTATTTCTTTACAATTAACATTTTAGCTATATTTGATTTTCAATTAACGATTCCTAAAATGCATAAATACTTACATATACCGATTGAACACTGGTAGCTATTGTTCAGATTAATTTCTTTTTCTAACAAAATATTGAAATGCATTTTTTCTAGTATTCATTTAAACTTTTTTATTAATAAGGAATTGTTTAAAAATTATATCTTATACCAAATATCTGTATGATTCTACATTTATATGTATGTACTTATAAGTATTTTCAAGAACTGTTAGTCTACATATTAAAAATTAAATAATTAAATGCCTTCAATTAACAAACAAACAAACAAAAAATAAAAATCTATTAGATTAAAACCAAAAGTCTTTAATACCTACCTATATACACATGTAAAGCATGTAAATTAGTATGCATCAAAGTTTAGTAAAAAACAAAAATAAAGCAATAAAGTTAACTAAATAAATACATATGAAGTAGTTGAAAAATTTATTGTTTTATTTAAAAAAAGAGAAAAAAAAAAAACTTTTTAGGTAATCGTAATCGCGGATATATGATGAAGAAAGAATGATATATAAATAAATTTTGGATTCTGCTAGACTCAAGAATCAGAGTAATCACTTTTGGTGAAAATTTGCTGCTGATTTTGGATTTGGGGAATTGTTTTATCTTATAACGATTTTGAGGCATTAACAACCATCTAATAAAATTTACAGAAATCTATCTATCATCATAGGCTCACTCATGCCAGGAAGACTTTCAATAACACAGCCACAAAAAAAAAGAAATTTTTTCGAGTCCGGGGCCAGACCTTGTTTATTATATGTCGCTGAATACGAGCACGTCAGGGTTCTGACATAACCTTAAAAACCTCATAATATTTTTTTTTCAGATCTGGATATCAGACCATGCTTACTAAATATAGTACAAAAAAAAAAAAACCAGCACGTCAGTGTTCTGACATAACCTCAAAAAATCTCATAAAAGTTTTTCCGAACCCGGGAGCCAAACCATGTTTATTAAATGTTTTTAGGATCACTGAGTCCGAATCTGAGGTCCGAAAAACGCCAGCATGTCAGATTTTCGACTTAGCTTAGATAACGAGGCAATTTGCAGGTTATGTCGATGCTAAGAGCCTGAATCATCAGTGTGAACCTCGGAACTCCACAAGTAGGAGTCATTTCCCCACTTCTTTGGCTGTGTGTAATAACATTATCCTATACACAGATTTAACCTTCTACAACTCAATAGGGGTACACTATCTCCCTCAGAAAAATCGAAAAATTCTGTTCACTGTTTGTTATAAATATACTACTCTCGCATATATTTGGTAAATCAAGATTGCCCGTTCTTGGGGGGAGGAGGGGGCGCGAAAGGGCGGTTGTCTTCAGACCCATTCCCCCCCCGCCCCCCTGGACCCGCCACTGATTAGCGGGCTAAGAGGGCGTTTTAAAAATAAAACCCCATAAGTAGGGCGAAAGTTTAGAAATGAAACCAACGCTCGCTTGGAGCCGCTAGTACACAAGCGTATCTGCTTAGCAGACGACTCTTGTAAGGAGCATATTTTTGAGCATAACTTCACACAATTTAAATTTGCGTTTTTTTTTTTTCCTGAGATTTAAATTCTGGAATTTTCAAAAAATTTCAAACGATCTGTATCGAGTTTCTAGAAGATTCTTTACTTATGTATTGGCATTTATGAAATTGAAAAAACATGTTTTGCAAAAAAAATTCTGCTGAAAAGTAAAATCCTGAAGATATTTCAAACGGTCTTTATCGTCATAATATGCCAATTTATGAAATTGAAAAAACATGTTTTTTTATATATCTAAGGAAAAAAAACAAATTCTGCTGAAAAATAAAATCACGAAAGTATTATTCGAATTCAAAGAAATTTCTTACCATCTGCTATTACTTCAAGATTTCAAAGTTTTTCAAGTTTTATGGTATATTACAGTGTTCTGAAAATTGTTTGCATTGCAAATTGTAAAATATTAAAATTCTGCATTCGAAGATCGTCAATTAGGTACCTAAAAATAACACGTGACGCAGTAGAAACAAGCGATCAAGATGTATCATCGGTTGTTGTGTGCCAGCTAAGCGAATACGAAGAACAAACAAAACAATTAATATTGCATTCGTCATTATTTAACTACCTGCTGTCATAAAAACCCAGGCTCTTGCGAATAACAGTTTATAAGAAAACACTTTTCTTATTAGCTAATTGTTAATTCCTTGGAAATTTCTATCGACGGGGGTGATTCACGCTTTAGATACACGCTTACATGAATTCTACCCGGATACCCGGGTACGCAAGGTATTACCCGGGTATTATCCGGGTACTATTATGACGGACATCCGTTATGCTCCGAGTATCTGGTTTCCCCCGGATACGAACGAAATTACAGTATTAAGAGTACAAAATCTACTATATTTTTTGTGCATAGTATGGCTGAATCAAATGAAATTTAAAATCAAGCAATTCTCGGGTACCCGATTTTAGGAATTACTCACTATTCTCGGGTACCCGATATAAAGTAAAACCCGAAAATTTTCGTGTACCCATGAATTTTCGGATACCTGAATAATATTCGGGAGCCCGTTGACCGAAATGACCGGTTACTCGTGAGATCTGGTAATACCCACACTTTCGGGTACCCGGGTATATGTGTGCGAGTGTATTACCCGACGGATATCTAGACCACTAATCGACTGTATCATATCCCAGCCAACCATATTCTGAGGACTCATAATTCTGAGTCTTAAAAAAAACTCTTTTTTCTCGCATTTTCTGAACACCTTCATGTATATGTGTGTTTTATGATAATTTGCTATTTGCTTGAGAGCAGTGCAAAATTTTAATTCATCTGTGAAATTTTTAAATGCGGTGGTGATCTACAGAAGAAATATTTACTTACGCACCTCAATTCAAGTTAACATTAAAAATATTTCTGTTTTGCAATTCAAAACTTTTTTAGTAGGTTAATATTTATTTATTGTTTAGATAAATAAAAAATCTATAAATAATTTTTAAATTTTTGGCAGCTCTGATTCTTATTAGACTCTTTTGACCTCTTTTATTTTACTACTTTATTCGTCTTTTTCGACTCTATATTTTTATATCTATATTTTTGATTCTTTTAACATTTCTTTTTGATTCTATTCCCCTTCTTTCTGTTTTACTCTTTAATCTTTTTATCCTGCTTATGACTCTATCCTCACTTTGGTTTTGATTCTTTAAGAATTCTTTTTGGAATCTTTTTAGACTTTTTTCTGGGGTTTTTCTGATTTCGAAATCTCTTAAATAGTAATACTAAAATAATCTTTTTTCATCCACTTTCACAAATCATAACGATGTACTCGTCTCCTCTCGTTTTTCCTCTCTTGCCTACAAACTCGACTTGTCGACAAGAAAACTTGCCGTGTGGAAAAGGGGACTTATTAATTTTCAATTCTATCTACATATCAATTTGAGATAAAAACTCATGTATTCGACCCAAAAAAATAAATAAAAACGTTACTTTTTGAAAAAAAGTCAAAGCTATTTTTAATTCTGAAAAAAACGCTAAAATTTTGGATTTTTTAAAATTTGTTTTTCTTTTTCCAAAAGATTTAATAACTACCTATCATGTTTGGACAAAATTTTCTAAATCCAATACGTTAGTTACATGGATCCGAAGCAGGAGCTGTTTGAGTAAAATGTCAAAGCCCCTCCAACTCGGCGAGTTTTTGGACGATTCCGTTCAAATATTGTGTGATAACTACTACTCAATAGGACTAAAATTCAAGTTTGAGCCCGATCGCGAAGCGAAACGCCCCATATTTAAATATTTATTCGCATAAAATTGCATTTTTTTCATTTCTAATTTTAGAAATAGTCCTTTCCCAAAAATTTAGTTTTCATTGCATTTTTAATATTCTTCATACCTATTCTTAATATTCTTCATAACATGTTAAAAAAAAATCTTACCCCTAATGAATACTTTTGTGTCAAGCAATAAACATAGGAAATTGTGTACATTCCACATGTTTCTACATTTGAGATTTCTGTATAAAAAGCCGCAACGGTAAGGAACAAATTTGCAGTTTCAATTGTCAGTTGCTGATCGACAGTATTGCTGCAGCTAACGTCCTGTACTTAATTACACATTTTTTATAAATTTGTCGGTATATTAATTGTACTAAAGAAAATGGAAGGGCAAATGAGCGCTAATCCATTCAACGGAGATATCGTAATGTGGAAGGACGAGTGGTATTTCGATACTCCTCGACTACAATTGCCAATTGTCTATAGTAAAAGCTATAATTCGTATTTAATCCAACAAATTCTGCTGCATGAAGACATGTATGTAGCTGCAAGCGACGAACTTAACGACGACGAAGACGTACAAATTTACAAAAATAATTGGCATATCTTCCTTAAAGATATATCAGAATCCTTAAAGGTGATACGTATTAAGGAACAGCATTGCGTAAAAATGACCAATGAGAATAAGTTAAAATTTGTAAACCACTTAAATAGATTCGATGAAACAGATGATTTTGGTCCTATTCTCTTTCTTATTTCAAAGTAATAATATTAAAAATACACTTAATCATATTTTAGAATTATAATATTTATAAATAAATTAAAATAAGAAATTTTAACTCGATGTCTTTTTTTCAAAAAAAAATTTCAGCTAGACTTTGATAACCTAAAGAATATTTTAGTCGTCGTTCAAACAGAACTCATTAATAAACATATATATATGTATGCACATTAGATGCCTTTTTTTTATTAAAACATTTCAGATCCTCTCTCCGCCAGCAGAACACGAAAATGAAAAATGTAAAAACAGGAAGGGGGACCAAACTGTGCACTGCCTGTTACACCTTCAATTACCGTGTAAATTCCACATATTTAGGCAATTGACTCTTCTGTGGAAGACAAAACGAATTTATTGAAGAACCCTTGCTGGTCGCTCTAGCTTTGGAGCTGTTGTGCGCCATTTTCTTCCACTCCATCCAAACCTATTGATTAGAAAAATGCATACAAAAATATATGTATTAAATATGGTTGGACCACATATTGTAGGTCCGTTTTCAATTGTCTCCCCACAGTTTTTCTAATTCTGTTTGGTTAAAGAGGCTGACCCACAACAGACCCACTGTGAGTCAGAATTAGCGTTATATCGCCGTTTTGAAACCACTTTCTCACCGAATTAGAATTAAAGCTGGACTCGCACTATCCCAGCTGGGCTTTTACTCAACCCGTGAATCTAGCAGATTCTTTGGACTGACTGCTGAGTAACCGGACAGGTTGCCGAGCAAATACTTTTTCAAGAAGATGTCTTGACGCTTCTTCATAAACTTGAGGAATAAGGCATCCTGGAAGGAATTCCTTGAAATTTATATTTACATTCTTTTTTTTTATACTCGATTAATTTTTTATTAAATTTACTTAAATTTTTGCACCGACTGCTCTATTTCACTTGTTGCTGCTAAAGTGAATTCAAATCACTTTTTTATGGTGAATTCGGTTTCTAGAACATGCGAATTCGTTCGAAATTCCAACGAGTGAAATGCTAGTGAATTAATTTCACAAAGTGAATTCTAGAACAGCAAATAGTGAAATTAGTGTGATTTCAATTCACATTCCGGAACATGCCTGTATTTCAGCTTCTACAATGCGCGTTGTGTGGGGTGCGGAGTCTGATCGCATGGTCCCCTATTGCCCAATGTCCCGTTAGTACTGTAGTCAGTCTGGCTACATCAAATCGGGTGCGACAAAGAAGGTTCCTGGTTCTGCTGCGGTCGAATCTTAGTCATGTTTTCTCTGTTAAGTCGCTTATGCAAAGACTTTTTCATCTATGCATCTGCAAAGGTAAGGAATTAAAAGAGTGTATCAGCCTTGATTTTATTCAGTTGAATTACTACAGATTGCGACTGAGTTAAATCCAGAGCTGAACCTTGAATCGATAATTCATCGGCCCATCCATTGCCTTCGATTTTCCTGTGACCAGGAACCCAGATGAAACCAATATTCAGCCTACATTGGCTAACTAATCTACAGCACGCTTCAGCTTCACATTCTGTTCCTCACTTTAATTGCCGCAAGGTTGCCTGTGAAGATAAGCCCTTAAGCCTTCTATTGAATTTTGGTCAGTGCTTTGCAGACTTCTCTGACCGCCTGAAGTTCGGCCTGGAAAACACTGGTTTCATTATTTAGAATGAAATACTCAATATGTTGTGCTCTTCTTACTTATAATATATTACTTACTTGTATTATAATCAAAAGCCCTATCTCAAGAAATTCACTTACAAAAACCCTTATCTAACACAATTTTATGGAAAACATAAAATTAAAAAAAAATTATTTCAGCATTAAATTAGTTATAGTTTTTAATAAAAAGCTGCATTTAAAACAGTTCTAAACCACAAAACTTTATTTTTATTAAGTTTTTTCCTTCTCCAATAAAGTCACAACAATTGAGATAGGGCTTTTCTAAATTAAGGTAACGATAGGTAAAATACCTGCTATATTACTGAATGCTGAGAACTCAGTCCCCAACTGACTGTTGTACCAAGAGTGGTAAGTTAGTTTAGATTAGGTTGGAGTGGCTGTCGAGAAACATACTTAGGCCTGAACGGCCCTTTGTGGTAAGTTGTAAAACATTTCTTCATTGCACCCATTGCATTGAAAAAAATTTTGTGTTGTTTTCCCCCAAACCAAGAAAAAATAAACACCAACATAAAAATTTTCATTTTAAATATTTTTATCATTTCTTTTTATTTATTTAATAATTTTTCACATATAGTTTGTCATCAGTTATTTACTAAAAAAAAAAAACACAAAAGTACATTATTTTTCATATACTTACTTTTTATTCAGTTAATATATTTTTTGTTTGTTTTTTAAATTTAGTGCATAAATTTTCGTATTTTTTGAACATACTTTCAAAGATTATAAGCTTGAAAATTACGAAATAAACTTAAAATTAAAGAAAATTCAAACTATTTTGTTTTTTATATATTCAAATGCACTAAAACAGACAGTTAGTTGTATGCATCGAGTGTGTGGGAGGGCAACGAGGTCAGAGTGAAAATAATGGAATGTGGAATAAACTTTTTACTATATTAAATGAAGATATCAAAAACAAAATAAAAAAAATTTTACTGTTTACTCACACGAATACTACAACTATTGTTAATTTCGACTTAAATATTGAGATTAAATGTATTTGTTTTAATTTAAATTATTTAAATATTTAATTAATGTGTAAAACCATCACCATTGATTGCACAATAAACCCGATAACATTCACAATTTGTTTTTTTTCTTTTTTCTTTTTATATTGTTTTGTTTTTTGTTAGTTAGTAAAAATGCAACAGCAGCGATTGGAAGTTGAACATGAAACTTGAGAACAGAGAATCTCTTCATTCACTAGGATACCTGCATTTAGAAATCCAAAAAATTCGTATTGGATTAGCAAATGTTGCTATGAATTGGCCTGTTACGACGAATTCTGGAATAGCATAAATCATTATAATTCGTTCTACATTTTCATTGCTGGGTGAGAAACTGCTGCTTCAGCATTTTCTGTTTCTGGTATTGTATTGATTACCGCACAAACTTTCACAATTTAATGTGTATCAACTTTGTTCTATAATTCGACTTTAAATAAAATGTAAATCGAAACATACGAAAATGTGCGAGGTCGATTTCAATATCGTCCAAAGTCGAATTGCAAAACATTTATGCCAGTGTATGTATATGTATACTTTGCTGTTCATAAACAAATATGAAATAAAATTAGAAAAAAATATTTTTCACCTTTTTCATTTTATATAATAAACTAAATAGATAAAGCCTTTATTTTATTTTAATATAAGTGAAACTTAAACATAAATGTTCTTCACTAATACAAAAAAAAAAAAAAATTAAACTAAACAAGAGATTCAAATCAGTACAAATTGGTGGTGGTTTTTTTTCGTTAACATATATTAAACTAAAATTATATTATTAAAAGCTACAATGTTCTTAAAATTAAACGTTAAGCTTCATTTATGAACAGCAAATGCAAAAAGGAAGAAAAACAAAAAAAAACAATAGTTAAACTTCTGTTTCATTGCTTAAGTTTCTAAGTAGTAAAAATAAAAACAAATTAAAAAACTACACAAGTTTTGTGCATTTTTGTATGCAAATGTATTGTATATTCAATATTTAGTATATACGCCTCTTTTTCTTATATTTGATTATTTCAATAAATTGTTTTATTTTCTCTTTTTTTCTTTTTTTTTTATTTCAACTTACAAATTATTAACAATATTCATTGTTTTAAAATTTATTTGCTATTTAATTAAAATGATTTTTTCTCTTTTCCGTGTAATATTTAAACAAAATGTACATGATTCAACTTATATAAGTAGGAGTTAGGGGTAGGGTAAAAAAAATTTGAAAAATGAATAATTTGCCTTCAAAATTGAGTGCAGAGTAGCAGCAGCGCGAAATAAAATGAATACAATCTTCAAATATTTCGTATGCGGTACTAAATTTTTCTTAAGTTGATGCTATGATTAATAATAAAAATAGTAATATTACATTTGTTTATAAAACATTATTAAATATGTACGTGTACGTACGCATATATATTCATAAATTGTATATATGAAGAAGATATGAACAAGTGAAGCTTATATTTAAACTATACAAAATCATTGGAAATGTGTAGTTGTAGTGCTAGAAATTCAGTAAGGCGCAAAGAAAATTTAACTTAAAATGACTTCAAACTTATGAATGAGTAAAAAAAAGAACTTAATGATTTAATTGTTATACAAAGTAAATACATATTTCCATTAAAAAAAAATTAAGTAGTAAAAAAATCAAATGCAAAATTTCATTATAATTAGAGCTATACAGTGAAAAATTCTAATTTTCAGTTTCAATCAACACTTTTGCTGTTTTTCTTTGTTTTTGTAAGTGTTTTAATTATTCAATAATTTGCGCGGCAAAAAATTAATTATTCTTTTTCCATCTTTTCTTTAAATTTAAAATAACGCGAGAAACTTAAAAGCAATATATATTTCGGTACATAACATATGCTTTAAAAAATTGTAAATACAGGAAAAAATAATCTCCAACTGAGGGCAGTTTTCAAAAACAAAAAGAAGATATTTGCAGTGGGAACAGTTTTCAAATAGCTGAAAGAGGTGGTTTCGTTTCGTAGTTTCGCCGTTTTCTATTTTCTTTTCAATTATGCACCGGCATCGGCAGTTGTCCCAAAAGATTGTTAGCAAATTGTGAGTTTGTAAATTTAAAATGACGCTTATCGTAGAATTTCAATAGCGCAGGTGAATAAGGATGATTTTCCTTCAGGTGTATATAATGCACCTCAGGTTCGCAGGTGGTGTGACCACATTCCTCACAAACGTACATCTAAATTAATAGCAAGCAAAAAAAAAATGAGGAAACATCAATATACAATCAAAGAAAAACAATATGAAATTTATCTACTCACCTTAGCTCTTCGCTCCTTGTATGCATATTGATGTTGCACGCTGTGCACCTTCAGGCAGTGCGACTCTAGCGAACAACGTTGCGTGAAACTCTTCTCGCACAAATTACACTTGTATGGACGCACTCCGGTATGTGTGCGCGTATGTCGCTTCAAATCAAATGTGTCATTGAAACCTTTGCCACAAAATGTGCACAGATAACGTTTGATTTCGGAATGACATTTCATGTGACGATTAAGTAAACGCTGTAGTGTAAATGATTTCAAGCAAATGCGACAAACAAATTTCGAAGTGCTGCCATCGGTAATTTCACCAATATCCGTGCCACTTTGTGAGCTGCTGCTGCACCCACTGCCGCTACCTCCACTACCACCGCCACCCTTTTTCAAATCATCAACACAATCAATGCTGCGTATGCGATGATGTCCCGAATGTGTATTCTCAACAGCAAGTGGATTTTTAATGCCATGCCCTCCGTTGACAAATTCCAATTGTACTTCTGGTGGTAGGCCCAACTGTAAAAATAAGAAAATACAATGTTAGCTTAAGCCAAATAAATATTGCATATAAAAAAAAAAACATCAAGTTCAATATGAAGCACAAAAAACGACGAATGCGATTTATACAATTTGCTTCCAATGATGCTGATAGAGAACCTGGTAGAGTGAGAATCTAAAGGAAAAATTAGGTTTCCAGTTTTATAAACGATGATTATTTATTTATAAATAAAAAAAAAATTTAGTTCAATAGGATAATTGCACTTGAAGATACCCCAAGCTTATTTGCCTCAATGTCTCGACGACTGCAAGCTGCTATTAACTCCCAAAGACCCATAAAATATTGAAAGTGCTAAATAGCTAAATAGAAATCTTGAAAATATTTTATTTTGACCGATAAATTTAAATAAAACAAGTATTCGAAACGTAAAAACTGTACAGGATAAAAATTGTACAGGACATTACCAGATTGCAGATTTCGTAAAATGTTTAATTTCATTATGAAAATCGGTTTTCTAAGATCCAAAAGTTTTAAGAAATCTAAAATATAATGAAATTTTCCTATAAGCATTAAAATTATCTCATGTCAAAGTAAAAAAATGTGTTTCTGGAAAATGAGTCTTAAGCTGTAGTTTTTGGTTGTTCAGGTTCTAATAAACATGTCCCAAGATCATATTGTGGTAAATACACCCACATACAAATTCATCCATTCGAAGATCGCTTTGCACTGATATGCCTAAAATTTCGAAAGTCAATGTTTAAATTCTTTTCGTCAATATCCAGACATATTTTCTGGTGGACAGTCACCACAAGCGGACTTCTTAACACAGGATAAACTTTCTGCAACAAAGATTTTTCAATGACTATGTAATTAATTCTCTTTTTTATAACAAAATCTTCCAAATTTAATTCAAAGATTTACAATTTAAAATGGTGTAGCTTTGCTACAAATTACATTTTGACACTGATAAAAAATAAAAAAAGGAATTCTACTTTTTGAATACGTACGTACCGGAGTTAAATGTATTGGAAATCCCCCTTAAATTTCACAAAATTAAGTACCTTACCAAGACGATAAGATTTTTGAAAAATATTCAATTTCATTATTGCGTAAGAGAGCAAGAGAAAAAGATAGAGAGTGAAAGGGGATACCTTGCAGTATCTTCGAGAATGATTTTTAAAAAAGGAGTATTGTATACAAACTATATCTATAGAGCAAAGATAGAAGCATAAACCGAGCATGGCAAACAACAAATAACAAAAAATGTTAAGTATTTTAATTTTGTTTCTTGTCAATGGTTTTGCGATGCTTACCCGCTGCTGAAGCGCTTTGCTTTCATGCAACATTGCGACAGTGGGCGAAGGTGGTAAAGTACCAGCTGCCGCAGCAGCAGCACTGCGCAATGATGCAGGCGAGACAGTGGAAGAAGAACTTGTACTAAATTTTTTATAACCGCTAGAACTTGCATTTGAACTGCCAAACGAGTGTGTGGGACTTACGCTTTGAATGAGAGGTTTGGCATCGAGCATAGCCGCTGCAGTATCGAGTAAACCGGATGTAGAGGCACCCGATGAATTACTCGCCGCTGATGACATCGGATGATGGGCGGATATGTGTGCTGCATTTGGCGAAGGCAGCGATAAATTGCTGTTATCGCTGTTGAGATGATGATGATGTTGTTGCATGCTGTGATGAGTTGGTGGCACAACATGATGCTGTTGCTGTTGTTGCTGCTGATGTTGTTGTTGATGATGGTGATGCTGTTGTTGCGAATGACCGTATGGATTATGCTGCTGATATGAATGTTGTGATTGCTGTTGGTGCTGTTGTGTTAGTAGTAGCGGAGAAGCATGTGCCATAAGTGAATTTTGCTGATGTTGGTGCTGCTGCTGTTGATAGGAGGAATGTTGTTGTTGTTGCTGCTGCATTTGCATTAAATCGCGTGTTGCATGTTGGTACGATGGAGGTGGCTGTTGTTGCTGATGGTTGGCAACATGTTGCTGTGAATTATTGATATGCTGCTGATTGTTATTTGAAAGATGTTGTTGTTGGCGATCGAACGAAGAGTAAGCCTGCGAATTATTGCAGTTTTGATTGTTGCCGATATGATTTCGCGAAATGTTGTTAGTAATTTGCTGGATAAGACTCTCATGGAAAGAGTCCAAATTGTTGGACGGGTTATTGCCCTCTACCGGTGTAATGGACACTGAGTCCGGTGTCAACGAAGGCGTAGAAACTAACTCGAAATCTTGTCGCGGGCTTGTCGAGTTCTCATCGTCAACGCATTCACGTTGCAAAAACGAACTTAAATCTACAGCGTCCGAAAATTGTTCCAGCAAATTATCCGTCTGCGAACTGAGCATGAGTGTAGCAGTAAACTGAAGTGAGTTGGAATCTACTGAACCATTGGGACCCTGGGAGTTGGCCAGATCAGACATAATGGCATCCTCGTACGCAGATGCGTTGAAACTCCCCGAATTTCCCATGGTTGCTTGAATGATGTTCTGCGCAAAAGCGCCAATATCGATCTTTGCTTCATCATACTCTATATCCGGCTCGTCCTTCAAAATGATACCATATGCTGAGGGATTTGCACCGTAATGTGGATGATGATGATGCAGATGTTGATGTTGATGAACAGAAGAATTGGAAGAAGAATTATTATGAAATTTCGAATTTTGCATATGCGTTGAATAATTTGCATTACCCTGGCCATTGGCGAATGTCGTGATCTCTAAACCACCGTTTCCCCCACCACCAATACCATTGCCTACCGTCGTCGAGGAACAGTCCAAAAAATTATTCTGCTGCTGTTGCTGGCTGGAGCCAACACCACCACTACCACCTGCAGCCATAAGATATGCCGCAGCAGCTGCATTTTGTAAAAGAAAATTCGAATTCCCGTTGAAATTCGAAGAAGACGATGACGAATTCATTGTGTTGCCACCTTTCAAACTCTCGTAAAAGGGTGGCAATGCACCAGAGGGCGGTGAATTGGGACCGTAATTGCTACGACCGTCTCGTCCTCCACCCATTCCGCCACCAGCACCGCCGCTACCGCTTCCGCCAAGTGCTCCACCGAATCCTGTTGGTGAACCTGCACCACCACTAGGATTTTGATTGCCGCTAGCGCCTGCGCTGCCGCTACCAAAACCGTTAGCGCCCTGAAAACTCTGTCCAGCTCCTGTTGACGACGTTCTTCCGTGACCAGCGGCCGCTGCCAAAAATCCCGGAAGATTACGCACTAAACGTGGATTAAGACGCGCCTGTGCTAGGATGGCACGAGCTAAAATTGCGCGACGACGTGCTTCACGCTGCTTACGTTTAGCATTCAATGCTTCTGCCTGTTCTTCGTCGCTATCGAAGGAAGCAGAGCGCCGTTTGGGTACGTGATAATCGATGGGTTCTTCTTGTTCCGGTTCAAGATGCTCCAGCGCACTAAGTGGCAGTAAGACTTCGTGATGTTTCTGCGGTGGCAGTACAGCTGTCTTTGGAGTTCGTTGTATAACGCTGCAACGTACCGCCGGCTCTGGTGGAGGGGGCGGACTTGGACGCTTTTCTAATGGAGGCGGTATGCTACGCAAACGCAACGATAAGGGTTTATCTTCGGGTACTAAAGGCTTTTCATCTACAATTAACTTGGAACCCTCTGAATCGGAATCGGAGTCACTTTCACTATCCTCACTAGGCGTGACAGTCAAACAACGATTTACAACTTCAACTGGGTACTCCTTGCGTTGCGCTTGCGTGAGAACGTACGGCTTGTTGCCACCCAATATTGAGGAGACAAATCTGGGCTTAGTAGGTGCTGTGGAAGTATGTGGTTCGTGCTCGTCACTTTCGTTTTCTTCACGACGTTCTACTTCGACTTCTTCGTCGACGTCTACGTTGTCTTTCGCTTCTAGTTGTGTAGGCTTTGGAGTTTTTGCTTTTGGTTTTTGGACGCAAGATTCAACGCGTATTGAATCTTCGCTGCAGTCTTTTAATTCTATTTCTCTTTGTGCGATTAGTGGTGGTGTTTTTGTTGTTGTCGTTGCATTAATTGTTGATGATGGGACTTTTTGCAAGGACAATGGTACCGCGGGTGTTGTTGAAATGGTGGTCGATGCAAGAATCGCAGTAGCTGCAGCTTCTGAAGATAAACGATCGTTTCGTAAATCTTCACCAACTGAAATAAAACAAGAAAAAATATGTTAGATAATTGATGGTTTAAGGTTAATTTTTTGTTTTATTTCTTTGCTAGTTTAGTACTACGGTAACTGTACTTCAATTCTTGGAATTTATCAAATAAAAAATTCTATTTTTGTTTTTATTTTTGAACATTAAATTTCACAAGATGCCCGTTATACTGATGGAAAAATTAACTATTTTATACAAATTTCGATACTTGTTAACGGTATTCTCTTATTGCGACTTTTTGCATTATTAAATAAAGGACTTTCTTTTATAATTTTTAACAAAATTCAGCAAATTTTATGAAAATTTCAAATAACTGTTGATGTCGAACGCGCACATAACTGTTCTTCAAATCGAAAAGCTCCACTGAATGGCGTTGCCAGATTCATTCATGATCAAGCGAGAAAATAACAGTACAGGATGTGTCATTTATAAAATATAACATCTTTAAATTTAAAGCCCTTTAAATTTATAAATAAATTTTATTTTTGAAAAACGTTGAAATGAATTCGAGGTTTTATAAAATTAAGTGTTTGAAACTAGGCTTTCGGGTCGTAACATAATTCAAATTATAATAGGCTTTGAACATGCTTGCATTCAACTTCATACTCAGAGGAATACTCCCTACTTCCTCACTAAGGGCTGGCACTGCTATATCTTATCCTGGTTGACAATGCCTGCGTAAATTAATTAGATGTATACTCATTTAAAACAATATATTTTGCATTAAAAAGCAATGCTTTCCTTAAATCTAATAAAACTGTTGGATAAGATAATGAAAAATCTGACCTTGTTCTGAATTTATTACATTCAACGAAGATTGAATAAATTAAATGCACCAGTATGAAATGTATTATAATAAAATAAATATTTAAATAATCTTGATTTAGATATATTTATATTCGAATTTTTGGGGTGGTTTTTAGTGTAATTTTATCAAAAAAATTTGATGTAAATATCATATATAATTATGTATATTACCTATTGAGGAGTGAGCCTTATATTTTCTTTGGTACTATGTTCCCAGGTGTACACAATAGCCAGGATGACCACATTGATAGTAGATTCATCACGAGGGCTATTTACATCTTGCTATTTCATGTTTTATGAATAAATTGACACGTGGAAAGTAGAAAGAATGAAGATAAACAAAAAGAATTAAATTCTTTTAGTATTTTAACTCACTATTTTGGTATAGAACTTTAATTTTATACAGATTTTTTAAGCCAGTTATGAAATATTTGGCTGTAGAGTTTACTATTAGTTCGCACGATCCTGTTATGATTTATGGTAATACGATTTAAAACGGTACATTTAGTATTGTCATAACAGTTTCAATCAATTTTCGAACGGTTTTAAAATAAAATGTGATTTTTGTAAAACAAATTTATGATTCAACAACATGTTTTGTAATAAGAATAAGATAAAAATCACAATTAAGGAATATATTTTTCTGGAATATATGGTTTTGAATTATTTATGAAATTTATATAGTTTTACATCATTACTAAGTTACTTATCAATATATGGTGTCATGAGATATTATGCCATGACCACCACTCCACTTTTGAAAGAACTGATATTGATTTAAACTTCGATCGAAATTATTTATTATTACCATATATATTCCACAGAAACTTAGTTTTTATAAAAACACAGAATTCACTTGATTTGCTCACACAATTTTTACCTTTGTCATACTGAAATACACAATCCTTGGGTGTCTGCTTAATTCTATCAATGACTATGACTGGTGTCCTATGATCAGTTACCAATATCTTATTTAAGTGTCGTACTATTTTCAAATCTTTCGTCAATATACAAATTGGTGAATTTGATTTCTTGATTTGATTTTCGAAATACATTGTCGAGTCTTATGTAAATTATTGCACAAAGGAGATTAATACTAGTCCAAATTATATGAAAAACACCACATTTTTATTTGCAACCGCAAAGAAATCACGTTATCAATTCGATGAAAAAACGGATTCGAAAACGGCATCACAATCAATACTAATGATAACTCCTGCATTAGAAATCAAACCAACTGAAATATTTTGCACATTTATTTGAAGTTAGAGCAGGGTGCTTCAGAAATTTGAGGTATGTTGAAAACCCTGCAAGTTTGACATTTTTATTTTTTGTTTAGATAAGTTTAAAAGGCGGCATTATCAAGTTAATATGAGGGATAGAAATAAAATCGACGGAAAAGTTAAAATGTAAAAATTAAATGTAGAATTTTTTTTTCAAATTACGTATTGTAATAAAATATAAAATAAATTTAGTTCAGCTAATTTTTAAAGCAATAAAATAATCAAACTGAAAAACAACAAAACCGTTCAAAAGCTTTTGCATCATTTTGTTGGAATGCATTGCATTTGAAATTAGAATCCACAAGTGTGGCTAAAGCTTTTACTGCAACAATAACAAGGTGTTACATATGATTTATAAATTAAATTAGATAAATTTGAGAATTTTTTGAAACATTTGTAACAAACGTTCGATTTTTAACATTTTTCGAAAAATTACTCAGTTTGCTTGAGGATGTGTTTCACATGTCAAGTCATGTTCGACTGGTTAGCCAGTTTTTAGATGAGGAAATTAGTTGCCTCCGACTGTCAAATATGATAGTAAAGCCGGGTTGTTGCAAATAACAGACACATAAACAAGTCAAGGCAGTGGTTACATTGCGACTATGCTTGGCTAACACCATGAAATTGTTGTTGCACCGAACACTAAGAGAGAGTCTTTACTCACTCTCACCCCGAACACGATATGCTCGGTGTGTTGTATACCGAGCACGCCGAGTATTCAGGGTGGCAATGAGTTATTTTACAAAACAGTATCATTACATATAAAATAGTATTAAACAAACGAGTATATTTTGACAAAAAACAACTCTGCAATGATCTGAATGTAACCACCTTGACCGAGCACAGGAGAAAATATTTTGTGTTCGTCGAACACCGAGCACCAATACAACCAGGCGCTAACAGGTAGCTGTGAAATAGCTACCCTCATTTCAACGTAGTTTTCTTCTAAAATTATTAATTATTAAATTTATAACTAATTTCCGATTTAAAATTTGTTTGAAAATAACGAAATAAAGATAAAAAAATATTTATGTAGTATGGGAAATCACTGAAAAATCCAAAGGGTCAGTATACAGATATTTGAATAGTACATGGCATTTGCTGCAGTTCTGCGGGGGTACTGCATTAAAGAACTGACCCCATATAATGAATAATTAACTCACCTGCAAAAAGGTAAGTATGAATGGAATACTTAAAACCAAAAAAAAAAAAAAAATTCATTATAAGCTCAGAATTTTTTTTCGTATGGTTTAAGCATTTTATTTAAGTCACCTGCATACATATGAAGGTATACAATAATATCAGTGCATTCATTATTTTTGTTTTACAATAATTTATGATATACGAAGAATACATCCAATGAAATGAAAAACAAAAAACAAGTCGTTTTACCTTTAAAAATAACTAAATTCAAAAATAAATTCAATATATTTATTTGTATATGCATATGTACATATATAAAAGCAAATTGTTTTAATTTTACATAATTTAATTTGCTGTTTTACCTTCCTGAATCACACACATTTGCAAAACCAAAACAACTAAATTAAAAATGTGTGAAAAATTTAATAAATAAAAAAGAAAAATGATTGTAAACCAATACAATTAAAAAGTACTAAAAATAGGTACTTAGTAGAGAAATAAAATGTATTATAAACTCGTTAATTTTCGTACTTGAGAAATAAACTATAAAGTATTAACACAAACCTATACCATACCCTGTATCATACAATTCAAGTGCATGAAGTGCAATGAAAAAGAAAATTAAAATAACGCTTGGGCCTCCCAATAGCGCTTGCTTGCATTTCCTCTGTTCCTCCCAAGCTCATACACACATACTCACACAAACGTATGCCACCTTAAAGTAAAGAACTTCACGACTTCTCCAAAAGGTTATACAATATAAATGCAATAATAATAACAAAAACAACAAATGGCAATTGCGGCGTCGGCGTGAGAGAGGATAGTAAAGAAAATGCAAAGACAAGGTTGAAAACTTGAATTGCATTGGAAGCAAGCAGCACGGTATGACTTCGGTATGGCATAGCTGCGCTTGGTTTTGTTTGGCATGGCTTTGGACGTGGAATGAACGAACGGCATGCAGCATGTTCATTTGAGATCAAGATCAAGGTTTTTTCCCTCAGATTTTTTTGTTTGTTTGTTGTTGTGTTTGTTTTTTATGTAATTTTATGGCTTGAGAATGAAACGCCTAAGCAAGTTCTAAACTTGATTTGAAAACAAAGTCTTTATACAACGAAGCGAATATACATAGCGAAATGTATAGGTATGCACTTACATATATACCTAAGTCTGTATGTTTGTATGTATATGTGTTGGGCAAGTACAAGTATAAACGCCCAAGAAGAAGCATGCATAGCATATGAAAACAAATAGCAGTTTAGCGATTTTGCTAACTTGAGCGTAAAGGGTGAGACGTAATCCGAACGACCATAGAGAGAAAAGGGACCCAACAACAACAAAATTAATAAAGTACATATTTTGTATCCCCACAAAGTTAGTATATAATCAAAGTCAAAGGCACCAACAAGAAGATAGACATGCTAACAACAACAACAACAACCCCAACAAAACAGAAAAACAAAAAATTAAGAACTCTGATGACTGCAAAGTTTTCGCAGAGCAGAAAAAGTGAAGGAAACCAGAAGATGCGAAGAAAGAATAAAAGTTAACTTTAACAAATCGCGTTAAGAATACGAAGAAAAAGGTAGCAAAAGAAGAAGACTAACGCTAAGCATACGAGTAATACAAAATCACGCAAAACTAACTTTGCAACTATTACGTCTTTTGGAGCTTCACAAGCACTACACAGTACATTGTAGAATTCCAAAGCGCCTTTGGGTAGGTACACACAGCAAGTAGTGACGAGTGTGTTCATCTGAGAAGGTATAATTGTGAATCGGAAGACAGAAGGAGTGGCTTAAGAGAGAGCGGGTGGCAATCGCATATACGGTAGAGGTAACTGAAGTCTGTGAGTTTATTTGCGTAGGTACGAGTACTAACAAATAACCAGTTTCATTAAGCATGTTTCAAACGAAGGAAACGTCGAACAATTGATAATTGAACGTCAATACAAAAAAGAAGCTTCTTTGACTTGGTAAAATAGATTCAATAAATATTAAAAAATAAATTAAATGTTAAACAAACAAAAAAATTGTTTTAAAACAATGTTGAAAGCACAGCAAATTAAAAAAAAATGCTACCGTATGAATTATTATCAAACCATATTAATTATTGCCATAAATAAAAAGTACTGTTGGTTAAAAAACAATTTCAGTTTAGGGTAAGTTATTTTTATTTTTTTTAAACTTTTTTCTTCTCTGTAATTCTTTCATAAGTAGTATACATTTTTCAGAATTTTTGTTTTGATTTTAAATTAAAAATTCCAAACACATGGTGATTTTAAAACATGCCATGCATGCGACTTTGGTGCTGGTGTTGCTGTTTGTTTAATAATTTATTTTTATTTTTGACTAAATCTTTTTTGTTGTTGCTAAGTCTTTTTTGATTTTTGTTGCTGCTGGTTGTGGTATAAACAAATTATACAAACGTACATTGACGACTGATTTCTTTTTCGAATTTAAAAATTTATTGTTTTTAAAGTGCAATGCACCTTTGGTTTTTTTTTTAGTATAAAAACAAAATGTTTAAAATATTCATAAATGTCTTAAAAATTAAAAAATAGTACCAAAAAAAAAGTAGCAATAAAATGACAATATCGTCTATAGTTATCTATTTGTTTGACACAAATCTTATGCCAATTACATGTATCTAGATTCATATATAGTTTGATTTCAGTTGTAGCGCCAACATTTCAAGGTTAAACTATAACAATATATATTATTATGTTTAATAATTTGCTATAAATAAACAAATGCTGTCATTTGATTATTGTTACTATTTTGTTTGGAGAATGACATTTATGAATACGATGATAATGTTGCTTGACAATAAAGCACTGTGTGCTGCCATAAATTTGCAATACCCTGTAAAATCGTGGTGGATTGTATTAAAAAACCCTAAAAAACAGGAACAATCATGGTGAAATCATGTAGATGGTGATAGCAAGATTACAACAAATTCACCATGGCAAAAACAACACATCTTTGTTGTTGTGTCAGATATCATAAAATGTCAAAATCAGCTGTACAACGAAATAATAACAACACATCTTTTTTGTTGCGGTAATAATGGCGGGGTGAAGAGAATGTAAAAATGGAGAGCAAACGAAGGCAAACAATCGAAAGTAAACAATAATTTTGACATCCTATGATATTGACCACGAAGTAAGAAGAAGAAAGAGTTGCTGGTAACTTCACCTGGTATAAATTCACCTTGGGAACAATTATGCCCACAGCATAGCAAAATTACAACAGGTGGTGTTGTCGGTAGAACTGCCTCCTCTCATATTTTTTTAAGCGAACTTTGGCTACCAACTGGCTGTGTTTCCGTCAGCTGATTTTAACATTTAACATACTTTGCACCAGCGATGCCAACTTGCGGGGAATTCCCCGATTTACGGGGAATCAGGGGATGAGCTTTTTTTTTGCGGCGAATTTTAAGTCGTTCAGCTTTTAGTAATTAAAGTCTGTAGAATATATTTTGTCAAATTTTATGTAGTGTAAAACGTTTAACTTATGAAATATTTCATATTTTGGGTCTTAAAATCGTCATCTATTCTTAAGCAGGTCTTGCAATTTATTGGTTTGGAGAAATCGATTTTTAAAAAAGTGTGCTATTTAAAAGTATTATATTTCGAAAGTATTTTGTAAAAATTTCAGAGAACCCAGAGTGCTTTCGTAGATATAGACGATTATAGCGCCGAGTGTCAGTCAGGCCAAAACAGTCACGCGGCGCTTCGACTTCCGTTTCGGCCGTTCTGAAAGACTTAGCTATGCCTTCGTCCAGCACCTCCTGATTAATAACTCTTAATCATTGCTGACTAATCTGTAAACTTTCTCAAAATAAAGTTTTTGCCATTTTTTATTTGAGTCAAAATAGATTCCATGTCTTCTCCTTTAAGAACTTTGATGTTCAAAAGTGGGCTGAAGCTTATATGTTAAGAATTCCGGAGTTAGAAAGTACATTTCTATTAATCTACCAGTTCCATACAAATTTGTTAAGTTTTGGACCGAGAAAGTTCAGGGTCGTTTTAAAATAACATTCACTGAGGTCAACTTCGTTTTTGTAAAATGTTTATATGGAAAGTGCGTGTAGCGCTGTTATAATATGAAACTATACTAATGCGGGGAATTCGGCCGAATATCGGGGAATTTCTTGAGGGTTATCGGGGAGAGAGAAAAAATTAGTTGGCACCCCTGCTTTCCATTAACAAAACAATAAGGACCTTCATTAAAACGTGCAAAAGTTTTGTAAACCGAAGAAAGTGTGTAAAGTTATCAAAATCTATGTAAAATTTGACCGAGTGTTTACTTGTTTATGCGGTTTACGAGTTTTACAAGGCTTTAACACATTTTGATGAAAGCCCCTAAATGTGTTTTTGTTTGTAATTTTGTACTTGTAATGCTGCCACCATTTATAATTTATTTCTATTTAATTATAATCCTGCCATGGCTCACAGCTTTAGATGTTTTATGTATTATTATTAAGGCCAAGTTTAACTTTCTGGTTGGGAGATGCTTAAGGCTCGATTATGCAAATGTAATGTTGAAATCCGTCGAAGATAAAACGCTATATATGTTCGGTAACAGAAAATTTGAGCAAATTTGTACAAATTATCACAAATTTTGCCCGAATGGCGTTCAACATACAACAAGAGGAAATGGGAGAGCAAAGTGTTAATTTGTACTTCTAAAAATGTGCAAGCAAGAAAGCATATGGTTGTACTTTACGTACATAAAAAAAATTGTAAAATTATACTTTTAAATATCTATTAAAAATAAGAAATATCAGCGAGTTTAAGATGGATTTATATTCTTGACAGATTATTATCTTGAATTTTGTCGATTTCATCTTAATGAAAAATTACTCAAATAGACCTTATGTTGAACAGTCTATGGCTCGAAATGTACATATTTTCTTCAAAAGTATCCCCAGACAGATTAGTGAGATAGTAAAAACAGTTATTACAACTGTAGTATTTGTTTTGTTTTTGTTTCTGGAATCAAAACAGTAGATTTATTAAGTAGTAGAATTATTAAGTATCACTAGAATTCAACTTGGAAACAACAATAAAAATATGAACGTATACTTAAAGGTGCTTGAGAAGAAGAAAAACTTCGGCGCTTACTAAAAAATAAGAATAAAATCTATTGGACCTTGAAGAATTGTTCTTTAAAGTTGGAATATCTTTCAACAAGTACTTACATATATAGAAAAATCACAAGCCTATTCAACAAAACATACCAAATTTTATAAATATAAAAATAATACATTTAAATAAACTGAAAATAATTTTTTGTTTTTTTGCAAATCATACATGCACGTTTTTGCAATTATCGAAAATCATTAATCATAATTTAAAGCAATAGCAAAACAAAAAATGCTTTAGTTTTTAACATGTAAATTAAATATTGTATAAACTTTAACAAATTTTAATTAAATTTATTATTAAACAAATACAAAAATTACGCTGGTAAACTATTAGAATAGAGAATGTACACAAAAGAGATCGCAAAATTTTACTAATTGCATAGCGAAAATTTGTTCGGCAATTTGTTTATTTTTTTTTCAATTCTTATTTGTAGTGAAGAAAAAAATCAAAATAAAAAATGTAGGTATTTCTTGCAAAATAATGTATAGTATATACACACTTTTAATTCACAATTTAATTGTGTGTAAAAAAAAAAAATTAAAAAAATATTAAATGTAGTAAAAATAACATTAAGTATAACTACAAAAAAAAAAAAATTGCATAAATAACTGTTAAGTTATAAATAATTATTAAAAAAATCAAAAAGCAAGTTTGTTAAATAATAGCAACAAAAATTGTGGTAACAGGGTAATTACTAATTTGTAAGGTTAAATTGAAAATTATTTTTAAAAAGTAATGAGTTTTTGTTTGCAACGATTTAAATGTTAACTACATCTTGTTTCTAAATACAGTAGTTATATGCAAAAAACCTCCCACAAAAATTACAATAGGAACGAACATCAATAAATTTGCTGTAAATATCAATATTAAACATAAACTGTTAAAATATTAATTATATACATTTTACTTCTACGAATATTCTTATATTTCATTTAAATTTATTGTGCTAAGGTCAAGGTAAGCAATATCTAAGTAATAATGTAATGTAATGTTTAATTACATAAATTTATTTCACTTATTATGTAGACTATATTTTTATTTATATGTTTTTTTTTTATTTGATTAGTTTATTGTATTTTTGTTCAGCTCAATTTTTTAACTTGCCATTAAAAAAAGTTTAAATAATTGTAGTATATATAGGAAATAAATTGAATTGTATGTTAACCTTCGTGGGGGTTTCATTTTCATGCTATTTACTACACAATACAATAAATAAATAATCATAGAAAAATTTTCGTTTAATTTGTGGGAAATTTTTAGTGTTTATTTATTTTTTTTTCTATGTTTAGAATTTAATTGTGTGTTGATAGTGATATGTTTTTTTAACTATTATTGAGAAGGTTAGCATCTAAACGCAAATAATGACAGTTGAGGGAGAGATGAATTGAATTGTTTTTTTTTGTTATGTATAATAATATTCACGCTTTAATTTTATATTGTTTTTTGGAAATATTTTTATTTTATCTGTCATACTTAGAATTTTCTTGAAAACAAAATTAATAAATAAAGAACTGAAGAAGAATCAAGTATTACAAAACATATGTGTAAATTGTTGATACCTTCTAAACTTTGAGATAAATATCTAAATGGGTTTATATATTTAGAGCGTCTTGATCTGTTTATATCTAGATACACTACAGAAAATTAGTTTTAATTTTTTAACATAACATTTTCTTGCAGTAGTTTATTTCTAAGACTTCCATTTTGATTTAAAATTTTTTAAATTATTGAAAATATTCGGTGCCAAGTTTATATTTTCATTCAGTCACGTTAAGAAGAAGAGGGCCAAAGGAAAACTTTTTTCATTCGTACTAACTACCCTCTGTTTCATTTCCATTTTGGCTTTTGAGAGTTCGAATTTTGAACTAGAAAATAGAATTGCCTGATATGCAGATTTGTCCACAATTAATTTTTTTTTAAAGATTTTTGAATCTATAGCAAGAATATACGGGGTTTGGGATAAAGTCAGATTTCATAAGGATTTTGAAAATATACAAATTTTATATAAGATATATTGATAGATAAAGGCTTTTATGTCCAGTTTTTTTCTTTTTTTTCTTAATGAAAGCAAGAGAAACAGAATGTGTTCTCACTATATTGTTTAGTTTTACTTTATAAAAAAAAATCAAGAAATCGTGGTTATCTTGCCTGAAATATCGTATAGATGATGATATGCTCAAATACAAAACTTACACAAACAATACAAAACACAAAAATCCCAATTGTGTAAATCATTAATTTTTATCATCGTCCACTACGAAAATTTAAAAATTAACGATCTGGCAGCGCTGTTTGCAAATAACAATTAAAATTGGTGCATTGAATACAAAATTTTGGACTGCATTAACCAAATTGAAGGTTTGCTTGGATGATGTGCAGATAAGTTATAATCCTGGTAACATACATGCTGTGTAATTTATTTCTAGTGCTAAGCTTGTTCTCTCTTTGTGCTTGCCAAATGTGACAAAATTATAAATCGAAATAGAAATCCAAATTAAATACTTAACACTGATTGCATGCAAAAAAAAAAATTCAAAACCAGTTACGTGGAAGTGGGCATATATATATGAGATCCAACAAAATAACATAAGGTAAGCTCTAAAATGAAATCTATACGGGAAACGTAGACTGAGTTCACTAGCCATAACTTGAAATGCGTACAGTAGACTTGCGAGTGTACCTTACACATGAAAATTTTGTTTTTATCAGAGACAGCAGAATAATTGCTAAAAACCTATGCTCCACAGGTAATTCAGTAAAATTAATCTATAAAATTCATTTGAATTCATAATTAAAGTGTAACCACACAAAATATTTAAAAATTTATTGCTATACGAGCCGGAAAAAATGTGTTACATTTACACTTTCCGGGCGGCAGAACATACCTTCCAAAAGAGCCCCCTAGCATGTATGCAAGTACGTCCAAAGGCAAATTTCCATTTTTAATTTCAACTTGTAATTTTTCGCTATTTTTTTGCACCTGCTGCAATCAACATAGTTTAAAAATAGAAAAAACAACAATTACATTTTCAACGATGAAATACGTTAAAAAATCACTGAGCAGAGATTGCAGTTCAGCCAACAGCAGTAGCCCCATTGCAAAAGAAGCCAACTAAATCGTTGCATAGGCACCACTACAACAAGCTAATAGTAAAAAGAAAAAAAAATCATCCTGCGCATAAATTTTCACTCCAAAAGGGAAACCAGTATTTTCTAGACAAGAAGAATATGTAATAAGAAGAAGGTTTAATCAACCAACAGCGGCACCAACAGTAACTAGCGAGGAAGAGGAAAGTAAAATAAATATATAGGTATAAATAAACAAAAAAAAAAAAATATTGTAAAAGGAAAAATTTTTCATTGTAAACGGTGCTTGTTATTGTTGAGCTACAACTTTGGATTTTCTACGAAAGTGCGATTAAGAAAGAAGTTTACCAAAGAACAACAAAAAAGAAAAATTATGTAGATATGTATGTAGCTCCATACATGTAAAAGGAAGAAAATTAAACGGCAATGGCAACGGCAATAGCAGCAAAGCGGCAACAGCAATAGTAGGTAGTAGGCAACAGACTATGCGCGCAGTTAACAACATCGCAGTACTTAATATTGTATAGTTAGTAGAGCTTCTTTGGCCAATAAAGGTACACATACTTGTATGTATATAAATATATTGTTAGTATATCTATAATATGTGCATAGTGGGTAAACGCGTGTGTATAGTTGTATAAGGAGGCCTTGGCATAGCTGTATACAGCGTAAGACTATGACCGTGAATTCTTTGTTGCAATTTTGTACTATCGACAACAAGCGAACTGATGATGATGATGATGACGACGGTTAGGAAAGGAAGTTGCAAATTATTTTTATGTCATATACTTGTATGTATGTACTCACTCCTCTTATGCATGAAGGTGCTAGAGCATAGCAGAAACGATCAGCAAAATGTAGTTATTTACTTTATTAAAAAAAAAAAAAAAAAAAAATTCAGGATACGCCTTGAATCTTTGTGTGTATTTGGGGTGTATGTGGTCACAAGATATCACACAAAAAAGGAAATTCATTGTAGGTATACAGTCAAGTTAATGAGTGAAAAATCTTTCTGAAAGGGTTACATTAAAACCGAATTTGTTTTTCTTCTTTTTCTTGTCATTTTCTACATGAGAAATGTTTCTTTATATATTGCTCTTTGCATATTTTTCTTTTTTATTTCAAAAGAAAACATGCGCACGCGCAACACGCAAACATAACATCAGTCAGAAGGAAAAACAACACGTAATCTAGAGACAAGAGAGAAAAAATTGCTTGCGCAATAGGCAAACACTCAAGAATGAGCTAGGTAAAAGAACTGATGAAGTTGGTTTCGTTATAATGTAATAGCCAAAAGACTGAAAGTCATCAACATGAAAGAAGTTTACTCAAATCACTGGCTGAGTGAGCGAGACTGAGGCTTGGTCGTCTGGCTGCTTTGTTGGTTATTTATTTGGTAGGGACTTGTTGAATGATATTTATGCAACAGCAATAGCGTACAAATCTCATGTTTAAGAGTGAAAGAATGGTTGCTTTTAAAAATCTCAAAGACGACTATCATGTCAGTCAGGCACATTCATTCATTTAGGCAGTCAGTCACTTTTCTTTTGTATTTTTTTTTTACAATCTCCCATGCAATTACAGCTTTTACGACTTTTTATTATGTACTCGTATGTAAGTATGCTTCTTATAGTACCCTTTAAGTGCACTTGAAAACAGCAGGCTTTATTGTTGTGGTTGCTGTTGTGGTAGTTTCTTTTCTTTTAAATGAAATTAAAAGATTCATTTGAAATCATAAAAAGAATTGTGCTGTAATAATGTAGAAAAGAACGAACGAAAAAGTATAATACTTGAATATAAAAGAAAACAAGTTTTGATTTTTTCGTGTGAATGAGATTAAGTTTTACTGGGAGGAAAGAATGCCTGTATAAAAAAGAAAAACAAAAAGAAGAAAAATATAGCTATGCGCTGAAATGCCATTATAAATAGCAGTTTTCTTACTAGAAAAATATTAAATCAAAAATGGCTGCTAAAAATTAAAAGCTGTAAAGTGTAAAACTTTATTTTATAGTATTAAATTCTGAAAAAATTAACTTTTTCTTTTCTCAAAGTACAAAACTTTAATTGATTGCTGAAGTAATATACATTTGTATTACACTTTGTCCAGTGAAGTTAAACATCTTGTTATTTTAGTTAGACCTGTTTTTTAACAACTTCAACAAAATCTTTAGTAAAACATAAAAGAATATAAAACTAGTCAAGAAAAATGGTTAGATTTTATGAACCTGACTTTTTTTTCTTCGTTCTTATTTTTGTCTGAGTAATTTTGGTAATTTTTGTGATTTATAAAGCTTTATAGCTTGAAATTTTTTTTGGAAATTTTTAAGTAGTTATTGCGAATCTTTAATGTCAATACAAAATATCTACAACATGTTTACAAAGATAGATGAATCTCATTTATATTTTGTTTACCATTATTTGTTATTATTTGTATTATGAAATTATGGCTGTGTTTATTACAAGTAATGTATGTATATAAATTTTATTATTATAAATGTAAATACAATACAAGTAAATGTCTAACTTGTCCTTGGTTCTAGTTTTAATGTACTGTATAATAAATATGTACTGAAAAAACAATTTAATGTATTAAATAAATATTTAGTATATGTGACAAATATTTCTGTTTACACACAAAAACAAATAATTAACAATGTAAAACATTAAGTTAATTTACTTTATTATGTAACATTGTATCAGAAGAGTTCTATATGTGTTATATGTATATATGTGCATACAGTAAGTAATCAATGAATTGATATATGTATCCAGCTGTTGAGAAAGAAAACCTTTTATTTTGTAACTGATAGATAATAATTCTCAGTTCTTTCTCATTTAATAGCCAAAAAAATTAAAATTGGTTCTTTGATATATTCAAATTAGCTGTAACTTTAAAGCTGTAAATGAAAAGTTATGTTCGTGATCATCATATGCATACAATATTCGAGGATGTTCGAGGAACATTTCTTTTAAAACAATTTCGGTTTTGTTTTTCGAATATAGAGTGAAAAGGATGGTATTTTCATCGTTTCAAACTAGAGCTTTGATTTTGAATGTGTCTCGAACTGTACGTGTATACAAACGTTCGAGCTCCGTTTAGTTTTATTTTAAATACACGAACTCGAAATTCGCGTGTACCTGCACGAACCTTTAACATATAGCTAAGTAAAAAAATTAAAAAATGCTAATAGGTTTTTGTGTACTGATTTCAAAATCTGTTTTACTTAACTCTAAATTAAGGAGCACGAGCACGTGCAGTTTGAGAGTAGAAGCTGTGCCCGATGGGATGAAATTAAATCATTTTCGAATTCAATTCTTTGGTAACATTTTTATAAGGGTTTGAAATTTTCTTACTTTCTTTTTTACTATAAAGTAATATAATTTTCGGTACCACATATAATTTTTTTTTCTTTTTTTTGTTTCGAAAGTATTATGTAATTAACAATTTCTTTCATCCATATATGTATATCAAATTAAATTGCTTTCGAAGAAAATCACAAAAAGAATTTCAATCAAATCAGTATTAGGAAATAATAGAAAGACAATGGCATTAAAAAATTCCAAATGCTAGATTTGTTTTCTCCATCGCTATTACTAAATTAATCAATAAAAAGCAATAAGTGCGAGTATTGATACCAAAGCCGACAAACCAACAAGTTGTTCACCTTTTTCGTTTTTGCTCTAACCAACCACGGATTCTAAAGAAAACAACAAACAAACTCATCATAAAATTCAGTACATTAAACTGACATCGCGTTGTAGTCAGTCGCAAAAACGTAAAGAAGTTGAAAAATTCTTTAAGCTTGCTTTAGCCTTCGTACATATGTATTGTACATACATACATTTTTTGTTCTGTAATCGCAACAATTTCTTTTGCTATTTTATTGCTATATGCTTGTATGTTGTTTGTTTTAAAAAGTCAACGACCTTATTTTGCTACTACTATTTATGCGAAAGCGTATTCAACGTAATATCGTGTATTTTGCAAAATAGTTTCAAAATACTAAAAAGGAAGCTACAAAAACACAACAAAAATAATTCAAAAAGCAAAGTGTTGATTTCATTTTTAGTTTGTTGGCATAGCGAAAAACAATAAAAAATAAAATACATTAAAAAATACCCATATGAACTTTTAAAATATGCCTTCACCCTCATACTGTCTATGTAGTAAATGCGTTGTTCTTTTATATGATCGCAGAAAAAAAAAACAAACCAAAAAAAAGTACGAAATAAAAAATTATGTAAATTTTTCTTAACCATAGGATGAGTGTAAGTAGAAAAACAAGAAATGTAAACAAGCGTAGAATTCGAAAATATTTACATGACACCTACGTCTTTTCCCCCCCTATTCCCTCATTCCTTTTCTTTCTTTTCCTTTACTCTAAACCAATAACATTTTTTTTTATTGATAGCTATAGATAGGTGGATGAATACACCTCTATTGCTGGCTGCTGCTGCTGCGTCGTGGGTGTTGTCAGCGTTCATCGTTTTGCATACTTATACATTCATACTATACCCGTACATAGTAGTAGAAGAAATGAACTGATAAAAAATCGAATTTGGTAGTGGGGGAAAAAAATTAAAATAAAAGAAATAAAATAAACTAAATAAAATGCGTCGAATTTTTTTCTTTTCCTTTCCTTTTTTGGTTAAAGAATTTCGAGAAGTTATTCTAAGTTGCTCCATACTTTTCGATTATATGTATACTTTTATTCAATATGTGCCAATATGAAAAATGTATTTCAAAAGAATCTACATAATTTATGATATTTTTCGGTATTGTTGAAGCTAAATTGCAGTACACTGGCAGTGGATGTTTATAAATGGAATAGTGTTATTAGACAATTATAGAATAGTTGAGAAGGAATTGTAATTGTAACTCACTTGGCTCTGAATAAAATGATAAAAAATATGAAATCCTTTTTCGATAGAGCTAGTTTTTTTTTTATTAGAAAGAAGGCTTTTTATAATTTTTTTTGAAAGACCTTGGATGAAAGTATAGTAGTTGAGACATACATACTTACATATTTAAATAAGAAGTGTAAGATTTCAACTGTCTGTATAAGCAACAGTACCGATACTCCTATTATGGTTTTGACACTTGAAAGAGCTCAAGTACCAATATCTGTGCTGAGTATTTAATTTCCAAGTATTTCCAAGTGTTTTTAAGTATTTTCAAATATTTAAAGGGTTTTCAAGTTGGCATTATGAGTTTTAACAACAAACACCTCTAATTTTAGGTGATAATATTTTGAAAAACATATTAAATATTTAAATTTTCTAATCACTTTGAAAATCATTCTAGTGATATATGTATTGAACTCATTTTGGCCCGGTACTACATGCCATGATCCAAATTTGAAAATTTTCACAATGTAAATTCCATATCGCTCATAACTCTACAGTCATAACTCAAAAAACGCGATTTTGCAGAAAACGCATTTAAAGTTTTCAATTGACTCCCACTTTGCAGAAAATAGAAGAAATCTTATAATTCTCACGCGCAGAGTATACAAGAAATTAATATGAAATTTTAACACAATATGAAGCGTGACATAATGAATAATTCTGCATCGTTAACTCAAAAATCGTGTTTTTTTACTTATGACAGTCTTTTAGTAAATGAGCGATATGTCTTCAATAAGTAATTTTAGTACTTGAAAAAAAAAAAAAATTGTTACCTGGTGTAAAAAAATAAAAATATTTCTACGCCACATAATGAGCAATATTTATTCCCTGAGATCAAATATATGTATTTCACACAGTATTGTAGAAGTTATTATAAGTTAAAGACAGCGCAATGTGATATCGTTAGACGTTTTTTTTACAGAAGTTTGGTCAGCTGTAGCCTCTTGGTATATGAGGACCTGTAAATTTAAATGTCTATATCATGTTTGTTATTTTATCTACCTAAAATTTCTCATTTTAAATCCAAAATAATTTTTCTATTTTTTTTGTTGATTTTCAAAACCACCATCCAAAAAAGTATGTCTATTCATCTGGCTTTTGAGTCAGATGAAATACAATATTTTTTAATTATCTAAATGCAATTTAAAGACAGTGTATATAGAAATGTTAAACAGTGATTACTTTTGGAAAAAATTTTAAAATGTATTTTTGACGAATTTTTAAAGTTGTTAGTCAGGTCAAAATGGCTTAAGCATAAATAAATGCTTCAAAATACTAGGAATACTACTTAAGCATACTTGTTGGTACTTGGTTCAATACCGGTACTTCAACCTGTCTTTTCACTGTAGCCTCTAGAAAGAACTTCGGCGGCATTCCAAAATCGACTAAGCATAAAATTTATCAGCGGCAGTTCAAATGGGCTCAACATGAAAACTTTCGGCGGCGGCTCAATGTAAAAAATCGTCGACGGCTGGGATTTAAAAAAAAACTAAATATAATAGTGTCTGTCCAGAGCAAAAAATGCTTAAAAGCTAATTTTACAATTAAATCAATTGAAACAACTTCCGCACTTGGAGGAGCATTTCCAATGTATTTATTTAAAATAGCTGAATGTTTCGTTTGTGTTTTCTAGCTGCAATTATTTGTATGTATTTTTATTTATTGTAACGAGCCATGCCAAGACGACTATGGTATTTTTGTCAGCAGCGGTGGCTTGCCAAAACTACCATTTGTCGATTTTAAACCGATCGGAACATCGCTAAGGGCACTTGTTCTCATATTTGAAAAAAGAGAAACGCTTTGCAATTTTATTTTCAATATAAAATTTACTAGCTGGAGACGGTCGCCCTGACAAAGTTTGGGTATTACTAAAATTACAAAAAAAAAAAACGCATGCAAAACAAATTAGTATGGCAGCCTCCGATGTAAATCTAATTATTTGACTTTGCACTCATATTGCTTGCATGGGTAGTTCTACTCCCACTTGTCCAATAGGGTTCGCATTCTTCTCAATTAATACTACCAACATACCGTCTTAACACACAAATCTTCATTACATCTTGTTATGGTTTTCCACGCATCCCGTTTCAAGCATTTCATTTCGTTTGTATAGGAGCCGCCGCACCCACTTGCAGTATAAAAACGGCCTTATGTCCAATAACTATTATCGCATGCACACAAAATCAGATTTCATCACACTGTATTCGAAAGCTTTAAAGTTATGGTAGATAGTTTAGAGACTAGAAGCGTCTCCCCTCGAGTGGTAAAACTAAAAATTTGTATATAGCTTATGTTTAAAATGCCAAGAATAATTCCTATATCAAATTGGACTGTACGGTTACAAAGCTATGGCGAAACTTTTGGTTTTTACTTGTTTGGAGTTGTTTCGCACTTGGGAATTATCCATAAACCAAATGTCAAGTTCAGAGCTTATTTACTTTTACTTCTATAATTATTTATTTTTTTTTTTTTTTTTTAAACTTAAATAGATTACATAAGCTATTTTTAGAACTTTAGCTCTAATCTTGACCTTGCTACTTATTGTTTTGTCATTAGATGGCGCCAAAGTATCATATAGAGTTATATGCATGAATCAATATAAAAATGATTAATAATATACATTTATATAATAAAATTCATTTAAATTTTTGTACAAATTAAAATGATTCAATGTAATTTATTAGTTCATATATGAGTAATTCACTTACTCATTTAGTTAGCATTACAAATTAAGCAATTTTCCTAAATAATTTCATAACAATTTGAAAAGTTGTTTGTAAAACCCAAAATCAAAACCGAGAGAGAGAGAGAGAGAGTAAGTCAAAAAACTGTTGTCAATTCGCAAAAACTAACGTCAAGTTTAACTTCATGCTCTATTAAGGGAACTAAATATAGGCAGACAGCAATTCGAAAGCAAAAGTTATTTCAGTGTAGTATACAAACACACACACAAACAAACGGATAGATAGTAAATAGATAGTTATAGAGTAAAGTTCAATAATAAACAAATTTAAAATATAATGGCTACAAGCGTATTTCCAATTAAAAATAAAATAAATAAAAACACAAAAATCCAAACCAAATGAACATGCCTATGAAATATTGAGAGAAAGACAATTAATTAGTAAAAAAATAGTAGCAACGAAAAAACCCCGTAAAGTAAGTAAGTAGTTAATGCTACATAGTGTAGCGAAAACAAAAAAATATATTTAATTATGCTAATCCAATGTTAAGCAGAAGCATATGAAATTTTATTTCTGAATTTTTTGCGTAAAACAAGGAATGAGAAAAAAAATAAAAACCCGAATTGCAAAAATACCAAAATAAAAATTAAAACAAACAAACCGTAAAATCTATGTATTTGAAATTTTATTATATGTAGATAGATAAATAAAACATTTCAGTATAAATTATGTAAAAATAAAGGATAAAAATAAAATCCAAAAAAAAAAAACAAAATAAAAATAATTTGACAAGCATTGAACTTTGTTAAATAATTTGTTTTTTTTTTTTTTTTCAATTTTCAATGTATATTTTTGACAGCAACCGTTAATTTATGAAGCCTATATCAAAATTTGTTTTTATATAAAACAAAAAATATTACATGCATTCTATTTTTAATAGTAATTAAAACATAATACTCTATAGCCTTCACTAGAAAGCAACAAACAAACATTCGAGTGACTGACACTGACAATGACACTTTTAGTTATTGAATTAGCTCATTTCTTTCGCTTTTGACGCCTAAATTAGATACGTACGTACAATCCTGATTATAGGCTCATACTCGTGTTTATACGCACACGTTCCATACTACATGCCTACTAACTACTACCCTAAAGCCCACGTTCGTCTATCACAAAAAAAAAAAAAAAAAAAAAATTAATACAAAAATTATCATAAATGTAAATTACTTTCGGGTTAATGATTTTTCATGTTGACGACACTGAATTCTATACTAAAGTTTGTATGCATATGTAGACTTATGCTTTTTAACACAATTGTTGTTTATTTATTTATTTTTTTTTTTTTACAATTTATCATTTAATTATATAAATTTTTATTTTGCATGAAGTTGGCAACACTACTGACAATAGTGAATATTGTATTTAAGCGCATAAGTTACTCTTACTGTGCGAGCGAGTTGTAGTGTTGCCACTATTTGTGTGTGCTATAATTGAACGTGTCTAGCATTTTGAATTAACTTTTTTGAATATAGTAAATACATATATAAAGGCATTCGTGCATGTATGGAATTTTATTTTATGTTTTATATTCATTTCGCATACTATTTATATTTTTCTCTCCATATAAATTACCAAATAGAATAGAATTTTTTTTGTATGAATGGAAAAAAAAAAACAGAAAATCTAACTTAAAATGTTACGCAAAACAATAAAAGGCAACTGTTTTTTATTGTGTAGCATACAAATTTGTTTTGTTGTTGTTGTTGCTGTTATTGCTAGTAGTGTGAAAAATTTTGTTTTTATAAATTAAAAATTTAATAATTAATATTTTAACTAATAATAAATAATATATGTTGAGGTATGTTGTTGTTTTAGGCAAGCCAAGGTAAAATTTGCTTTATTTTGGCTTTACTTGTCTGGGACTGTAATAAAAAGAACAAACAGCTCAAAAAACAAAAAACAAAAAAACCTCGGGAAAAGTATTCTGCCATACTCAGATTTGGAGCATGTTCCCCTGCTCATACAGCAGGCAGGTCAGAAAATCGTTTTGGCAATCCACCATAGTAAAGTATTTTATTTCAAATAAAAATACAGTTAATGTATCCTGCATGTATCAGAATTGAATTGAAGAAAGGCAAATTCATGGTTTCCCTGTAAATTCGGATTTAGAAAGATGTTGCGTTGAAGCAATAGAATTTTTGGGGTAGGAATTTTCAATAGCTGAATGAGGGTTGAAGCAGTATAGTAGAGGGACGACTTCGATTGTCTATTGGATAGTGCACACTTTCACTCAGAAGGTTGCGGGTTCGATTCCCGTCTTAGTCTGGTGGTTAATTCTCATAAACTTCTTATATTCACTATCGATAAGAAGTGGATGAGAATTATAAGAATGTGTACAAGTACACACCTTGGTTGGTAATGGCAAAACCGCCGAGCTGATAAAAAATTGCCACACAGCCGTTCGGAATCGGCGTTAAACTGTAGGTCCTACCATCGCCACTGTGGTCTAGTAGCAGAGTGCCAGATTTTTATCTTTGGAGAGCTGAGTTCGATTCTCGGCTTGGGTATGTTATTGCTTTGGTACAATAGATCTTATAGGTCACAGTGCCTGACTTTCAAGTCGTCCTCTTTCAAATAATAACCTAAATAATAAAAAAGTATAGTAGAGGGTCCAATTTCGACCTTCTCCAATAAATCGGAAACCGGAATCGGACCGCTTCTAAATCTGGAAGCGACATTACTGGATTGTTACTTGTAATTTGTTCGAGAAACGGTTTTGTTATTTGATAATAGTATCAGCAAGTAAATCAGTGTTATCGTTTTCAATTTAATACGGGAGGTTTGAGTTGGAATACGGTCTAAGTCAGAAGATATTCTCCTACTTAATTTTACATTTTAAATTTTCTCTTGTTTTTTAATCAGACCAACAACTAATTCAGATTTAAAATATGCAAAACGGTTATAGTTTCCATGTATTTAACTTAGGTAATAAGCAAATCACTTTTTTATTTTTACTTGTGAAAAGCCGCAAACTTTTCCCTTAACTCCCCGCATAAGATTTTGAACACTTCTTTCACCTATTCTATTGGCGGCACTCTTCCATTTTTGTCCTTAGCTGGCCGACGACGTTTTTGAAGATTTCACTTAATAATAGCTCAGAATTTTTCAATAGGGCGAAGGTCAGGGCAGTTTGCGGGATTTGTTTCTTTATTGATGAAACTAACATTGTTTTTTTTTCATACCACTGCATGGTATCCAAATCTACCCAAAACACTGGAGGGAACTTCTGCTGCTTATATAATGGTAGCAAACGTTTTTGTTCAGTGTTTTATTTGTTACAAATGGGCACGTATATTTTCCACAAATACAGATTGCTTGCCACACCATGAACTTTGCACCAAGTTTTTCCATCCTTTTGTACTTAAACCGTTTTGTGACACCTCCCCGTAAATATGCTGTGTAGAAAGTTCGTCGTGGAAGTTGTTTAAAATCTCTTTCGCTATGGTTTCACCATTCATAAGAATACACCCTTTAAAATTTGGCGAGTACTGAAGTATACAGTTTTCAAGAGCGAAATTTTGCACGCAAATCGATTTCATCAGTGCGTTGTGGTACTTTTTGGTTTACGAATGTTTTAAGGTTACTGTTGACCTTGATTTTGTGTATGTATGGAAACGACACACTATCATTTTTGGCCAGATCACGTAAGGAAAGGCTAGGTTGTTTGCTCACCAATTGGTGGTTCATGAAGACTTTTTTACGGCCAGATCCTGGTCTGCGGGAAGCTTTATAAGTTTCAGCAAACCATTTTAAAATGTTGAGACACGTTGTCCTTGATGTTCCCGACATTCTTGCTATGGAAGCAAATGTTTCCAATTCGATACCATTTATTAAAAATTTACAATTGAACTAAATTTTATTTATTTTTTCTCTTTCGTTGTATATGTTTTCCAAATATTAAAATGTAAAATTTTTTTCGTGCACACTCCGTAATCCGAAAAATAAGTGTATCCCATGAAAACAAAGATTCGGAAAAAGTTTACGCTTATGCCAAAAACATTTTGAGGCTTAAGCTTTAACAGCAGTGTTGTGAAAATTCCTTTAGTTTTTTGGTTTATGCTTTTATTACAAACACTTAAATAAATGACTTTATAATTTTATTTTCTGACCAAATTTCTACTAGTCCCATCCTCACTAAAAGTTTCGTTTATTAAACCTTAGTTTTTTACTGCAGATGTTCCCTCTAAAATTACCAATTCTAATTTATGTATGCTCACTAAAAAACTCGAAAAAAAACATATATTCATGAAACAGATTAGTTGACAGCTAATCTATTTTCACCACTGACAACTTCAAGACAACTGTCCTGTCTCAAACATCTCAAAAGCAAGCCACATCAAATATCGAATAAAAAAAAGAGTTCTGCTCCTAACAAAAAAAAAAAATTTATATATTTATAAAACCCTTTGAATCGTCAAAGTTGCACCTTTTTGCTATTTGTGAAATCGACACAACCGAACCAGATAACTGAGAATATAAAGAGTGCTAAAGCTGTTAGCTGAAACAATTTCTAACCATACATAACACATGCTTTTTTTCATTTTCTATCAACACATCAACGAAAGTGTAATTTATTTTTAAATACATACATACACCAAGAAGCTTGTTCTTTTTTATATATTTATTTTTTTTTGGCTTGATATTGTATGCCAATAATGTGCCCAATGGCTAAAATAGTGAGGCAGGAAACCCTTGTCAAATGCCTTACTAATTTTTTTTTTTTTATATTTGCTTATTTTAGTCAATTGCCAAAATAAAAAGTAAGACGCTAAATTGATGTATGCATCCGCTGCTGGTGCTGTGGTTGTTGTTGGTGTTGTTATTGTTGCTGTCAAACGACGATGAGAGGAAGTCTAACTCTTTTTCTTTAGTTTGTGTTACTGTCTTTTGCTTCTTTTTAAAACAGGTGCATTTTAGACGCACACATTTGTTAGCTAGGCTTTAGATATTTTGTTTTTTTTTTGTTTATATTTGTGCCAAAAACCAAATGACCTAATGCGCTTCTTTTTTTTTTTTTTTACTTGCTATACACGCACACCGCCAACCAAAAAATAAAAAAAATAAGGGAAAGAAAGGTACAAATTATGTAGTGAATTTGAGGCTATTTTGCTATAAAAGCTTAAACATGCAGCATTCCTTTTTTTTTTTTTTTTTGTTTGGGTTTTTTAAAAGTCATTTAGCAATTCTAATATTCTATCTGGTATTTTTTCAAAGAAATAAGACGTTTTGTTAAAGTTACTTACGCCCATTTGCAACACGATCTTTTTTGTGTTTTTTCTAAAGGATATCGCTTTAGGCTCCTAAGGATATACTTATTATTCCATCGATTACTCATGTGGGGGCATGTAGGCAACTATTGAATGTATTATGTGTGAGTCTATAAATTGCCTGCTCAAGCGGCTGCCTTTTAAATGAATTTGTCTTTCAAATTCACCTTAGAATATTCGGCCTTTTTTTTATTGTGGTTCACGCGAAATTTTTAGACTTGAAGAGAGCAGCTGTAGGATATGTGTATGTTTGTGCACTTTGGATTATCCCTTTAGGTAATTTGAAACTAAAACTTAGCTAAAA
Organism: Toxonevra muliebris; assembly: GCA_963691655.1. Classification (NCBI taxonomy): domain Eukaryota; kingdom Metazoa; phylum Arthropoda; class Insecta; order Diptera; family Pallopteridae; genus Toxonevra; species Toxonevra muliebris. The sequence goes on from OY829326.1 coordinate 102,019,170, forward strand.
TTTTAGGGTTTTCGCCTTGTAGGTATTAACATTAATTTTAATGCTATTTTAATGGTAACAAAGAAAAAAGAAAAGAAACTTAAAATGCAGTGGAGATTAAACTGATATAAAAGTATCAAGTCAATACCTCTCCACCTTTTATTAAACATTTCTATTATACTAAGCTTTGCTACTCCTTCTCAATGCTCGAAGTAGTACTAAATAAAAAACTGAGGGTTAGAGCAAAATCCAACATTTTTTTTGTTACTTTCTGCAATTTACAACCACGTTTTATAAAATGCGCCTGCATTTTTATGTAGTAGTAAAATGTTTGACCTTTAATTTTAGTAATCTCAAAATAGCAAAGCTTTAACTTCTATAAATCTGTGGCCTTAAATAAAATAAAATAAATTTCAAAATGTCAGAAGTTCTTGAACAATTTTTGCAATTTAACGGTTCTCATAGTTTTTTTTATTAATTAAATTTTAATAATTATAATTACACTGTACAACGGCCAAAAAAGCTCAAGAGTTTTGAAAGTCAATTCGACTTTTGACTTAAGCGATTGTTGCTTGTTGCTATATTTTAAATTATCTGTGAACCTATATTTTCCCAACAACTTATACATTTATAAAATTAATAAAATAGTTCCATATTTATAGGGACAGTATTTACTCACTAGTTTATCAAGTTCATTGCATACTTTTAGGCATACAAACTCAGAATTACCCACCTGCAAAGAAAGAATAAAGGAAAAAGAGAGAGGTTTAGATTTGTGTTTAAAACTAAATTAGTTGTAAAAATATAAAATTAATTTTGAAAATAAAAAAAAATCAGTAAATCTCTCATTTCGTTAACATGAGAATATAATTTCAATTTCACTTTCGATCGATTTCTATAAATGTAAAACATGCCTCCCTGTATAACTTTACTTAAAAATCATGCTCAGGCACAAAGCTCAGGCTCTAGTTGCTATTTGTTTTGTTTAAACAGCTGTCTAAACTGTAAAAACTTGTTTCCAGGTCACTTGATTGTGAACCGCTTTTCTTACACTTAAAATCATGACATAAAAATGTGAATGATTTGCTTGTGTTTTCTTATTCAGAGTATCTCAAAACCCTACATATTAAAATTACTAATGAAAGCATGTAAAAAAAAAAAATATAAAAAATATTTTATTATAGCCTTTAATTAGTTTCATTTTACCGCCCATTAATACAAATTCATAATTTGTTCCCTACAGATACATGCAAATTTCTTATTTACTATGATATACTAAAGAAAATCGTGCAAATTTTTTATAAATATTAAACACATTCCGTAAACAACATCATCATCTAAAAGCTTCTAAGAAATTCATTGAATAAATAAAATGATTCATTGTAGCAACATTAATATCAAAGTGGGAAAAGTAATAGATACTAATTAGTAGCAACAGCTACTTTTAGCTTATATATAATGACAAACTTAGTTTGTTGTAAAAAAAATCTTAAAGCTTTAAATTGCCAGTACGTTTGCAAATAAAAAGTTTGAAGTATAAAGCTCATGTTTACCTACATGTATGTATATATGTGTGTGTGTGTGTAAGAGTGTATTTCTAATGGCAGCAACAGCTGTTTGTGCTTGCAATTTGAAATATTGCATTGTTTTATTTTGATTTTCTTCAATTACATTCATTGCTTTTTAATGAGCTAATTGCAGTTTAAATATAAAATTTATAAAATTCTTTAAAAATTAAATAAATTAAATGTTGTTAAATTGTTAGTTTCTCACTGCTGCTTCAACTGTTTCTATTTACCTTCACAAAAATATGTAAATCTAAATGCAGATGTCTTTTTAATAAAACTTTTATTAATAATAGCAGCAGTAGTAGCGGCAGTAACAACAACAATTGCTGATATTGCACGCTGCTGCCGCTGCTAACTACATTGCAATTTTATTGACCTTGTCGTTTTATTTAATTGTTAACCATGAGAAAATTGGCATTAAATGTTGTAAACAAAAAGACTGCAGCTACAACAATGATAATAATAATAACAACAACAAAAATTTAATGTAAAGTTCATGGTAAAATTTGATAATTAACTAAAGAAGCTTTTTTTCACACACATACACGTTTAAAGGGTGATTTTATTGCTGCTTGCCGTTTTCAGAATGGAAAGACTTACCCCCGAACATTGCTTACAAATGATTGAATTTTATTACCAGCAGAAAAAAATATTCGTGCTGTAGCTATCAGTGTTAATGAACACCATGATTTGGATTGTTTCTCGACTACGTGGAAAATTTTACGCAAGGGTCTTTGTCTAAAAGCGTTGAAGCCGGGCGACCTGCCACAGCGTCGAATTTTCGATGAGTGAGCCTTAGGATAACTTTAGGAAGATCCGCTTTTTTACCGGATAATTGTGTTCAGCGACAAAGCTCATTTCTGATTGAATGGATAGGTTAATGAGCAAAATTGTGGCATTTGGTCTTATGAGCAACCAAAGTCAATACAATAGCTGCCAATGCATCCAGCGAAATTTACTGTTTGGTGTGGTTTATTTCTTTAAAGATGACGGTGACCAATGACGCCCGCTATCGTTCGATGATTTTGAGCTTTTTTCTGCCCAAAATGCACGTCCTGAATCTGATCGACATGTGGTTTTAATAAGACGACGCTGCATGCCACACATGAAACAATGTACCTATTGCTAGATGATTCCGACCAGTAAGTAGGCCCCCTAGGCCGTGCAACTTGACGCCCCTAGACTATTTTTGGTGGTGTTACATAAAGTCATTCTTCTATAACTGTTTTTTTGAAAATTAAAAACCAAACGCTTAAAAAATCACCCTTTATATATGCGTATATGTGTATATTTTATTAAATGAATTTAAATTAAAGAAAAGATTTTTAGCAAGTGATAAGAATAATTGAAAAATAAAAAATCGAAATTTTAACGATATGCGTTGTGAAGTGATATTGAAGGGCCACATCAAAATATCAGAAGTAGAAGAAGTGTGTAATAATAACTTGCATTATTTATTACACTTTTAATTATTCATTGAAAAAATTAAAAATTAATTTAAAAGCAATTAACAACAACAGCATTTTATCGTTAAATACTTGTGCATGGCTGTAAGAGGAAATCTTCATTGATTATCAAAAATGAATGAAGGTAAGGTTGGTATACAAAAGTTTATCTCTGCTAGCAGATGATTACACAGAATAACATAAAAGTAATTGAAATTTTATCGAGTATATTAATTTGTTAGAATTAGTCACTGATTTTCTATAAACTCTATTGTTCAACCTTGACGTATGCTATTAGAAAAGTAATGAAAACAGATGCTCGGAAACTTTTGAATTTGAGTTATATTGGTTTCCTAAGATATAATAATGTGAGATGTGTGGAAAATTCATGAAATGTAAATGAAGGATAAATTAAAAAATTACACAATATGTGAATGTGAATAATAACAGTTTTGTTTGTATGTGAATAATTTATAAATTTTATGTGGAGACAATTCAAAAATTACATTTTAAGGAAGGAGGAATTAAAAGTAGCGTATTGGGGAATAATTTTGAAAATAAATAATAAATATGAGAAAAAGCGTATTGCATATTTATTCAAACAAGGAATTTATAGTTTCATCTGAAAGAACAAACGAGAGTATTTTTCGTTTATTTTTTCTTTAAAGTCTCTAAATTTATTTTACTTTTGAATTTTAATAATATTTTCAAAAACTTTCTTTTGATAAACAAAGGAATTTACTTATTTGTATATATTTGTCTGAAGGCTATAGCATTTAACTCATAATTGGCAATAACTGAGGATCAGTTAACCCAGTGACCTTACTCAGTTCAGTGCTCCCGATATTAAACATTTACCTATCAAATGAAAAAGCAAATAAAAAAAAATAAAAATATGAAGGACCAAATTTTATGCAGTTCGAAGTTTTGCTTGATTGTTACAAATTGTGAATTAATGCTTCTCAAATTATTTAAAATCAGAGCTGTAAAGCACAAGTAGCAGCAACAGTAAAAAGACTCGTACTGGAACTCAGTATTGTAGGGTTTGTTCTCAAGAATTTTAGAGTTTTTCACTTGTACTTGTACTGGTACTTGTATAATACTTGTACTGATACTTGTACTGGTACTTGTACTGATGCTTGTACTGGTACTTGTTGTTATACTTATATTTGTACTGGCCCTTCTACTTGTACTGGTACTTGTACTGGTACTTGTACTGGTACTTGTACTGGTACTTGTACTTGTACTGGTACTGGTACTTGTACTGGTACTTGTACTGGTACTTGTACTGGTACTTGTACTGGTACTTGTACTGGTACTTGTACTGGTACTTGTACTGGTATTTGTACTGGTACTTGTACTGGTACTTGTACTGGTATTTGTACTGGTACTTGTACTGGTACTTGTACTGGTACTTGCACTGGTGCTTGTACTTGTACTGGCACTGGTACTCGTATTTGTATAATACTTGAATTTGTACTGGTACTTCTACTTGTATTGGTACTTTTACTTGTTCTTGTTCGGGTACTTATACTGGCACTTGTGTTGTTACTTGTACCGGCAAATGCACTAGTACTGGTACTTATACTGGAGCTTGTACTTGTACTGGCACTGGTACTTGTACTGGTTCTTGTACTGATACTTGTATTTGTACTGGTACTGGTACTTGTACTTGTACTGGTACTTGTACTGGTACTTGTACTGGTACTTGTACTGGTACTTATACTGGTACTTGTACTGGTACTTGTACTGGTAATTGTACTGGTACTTGTACTGGTACTTGTACTGGTACTTGTACTGGTACTGGTACTGGTACTGGTACTTGTACTTGTACTGGTACTTGTACTGGTACTTGTACTGGTACTTGTACTGGTACTTGTACTGGTACTTGTACTGGTACTTGAACTGGCATTTGTACTGGTACTTGTACTGGTACTTGTACTGGTACTTTTAATGGTACTTTTACTGGTACTTGTACTGGTACTTGTACTGGTAATTGTACTTAGTACTTGTACTTATACTGGTACTTGTACCGGTACTTGTACTTGTACTTGCACTTGCACTGTTACTTGTACTATTACTTGTGTTGATACTTGAAAATACACAACTCTGTTGCAAGCCACTTTTTAGTACCATACCTTAAGACTATAGAATTTACCCATATTCTCTTTATTTTCTGCTGTTGTTTGTTTTGCTGCTACACTTAATTTCTCTTTATTATAATTTTACAGAATTTGCCTAAGCAATTCTGACAGCTGTCATTTCTTTTTAAATTTGAAATTCTTTTTCGTAACAGCAGCAACAGAAAAACAAACAAACAATGGCCATGTGCTCATTCTAATTATGTACTAGAAAAAAAATTAATATTAGCAACCAACAAACAAAAAATAATGGAAATGACAAAAATGTCAACATCTTTACTTCATATTTGTACAATAACAAGAATTGGCGCCAAATTTTCATATATGGTTAAATCTCAAAAAATAAGCATGAAAATGAAAAAGGAAAAAACGAAAAACTGTAAAGCGATTGCGGTGGTCAAAATGTTAAGCAGTACGAGTATGTAAACATAACCAAAACAAAATCCGACTTTAACATTAACCTAGAAAGATATGCGAAAAAAGCTCATAAAATTAAAACAACAGCAATAGGATTGTGTGTCATGTGGCTGCTGCAATTGCAATTTGATAGAAAGCTTTTTTTTTATTACTTTTGTTTAACTGCTGCAGCCAGAACGAAATGACGTTAGCAATTACAATTTGCTGCCAATTGGAAGTTGGATTCTTGTTGTTGTTATTTGTCACAAATCTTTTAATAAAAAATAATATAAAACTGCACAAATTCAAGGTTAGTTTTATATTGCGAGTGTTGTTTGTATCAGTTAATGTGACTGTATGCATGTGTTGGCGCTTGCGCACATGTTTTAGGCTGCACATGATCCTCAATGAATTAATTTACCAATTTATAAAAATATATATACTAAATAATACTACACATACTGGACTACTCGCTAGCTGGCCAGCACAGAATGCCACACAGTCAGTGTCATAGTGTGACAGTAGTATGGACAACAGTTGCAAACCGGTGAGTGAGTGTGCAGTCACACAGCCGTCATCAACAACCAATAACAACAGCAGGGATCGAAGCAGTAGCAATGACAACAGCAAATGGCAATTTAGTATAATGTTCTAAAGAGAGAATGTTTTTATTTAAAGTTTTTTTTTTTTTTTTTTCAATTTAAGTTTAAGTTTAGTATTTTATACTATAACTTTGGTATTATGTCAATATATTAACCTTGTTCTGATTTACTTAGATTTGTAAAAATAAAAACGAAACAAAAGTATTAGTAGTAAAATTGTTTTAAAGCAGCAAGTGTTTCTAAATTGTTTATTTACATACATGTAAGAAAATGTTATAATTTATTATAAAATACGTAGCTGGGTGTTGAAGAAAAATTCCATACCTTAACTGACCTATTAGAATTTGTCACAGTTTCATATAAAAGTTGAGCTTTTGTTTTTAGAAAATTGTAATCCTCTTGATCATGTGACAGTGTTTTATGTGCGAGAATTTGCTTTCATTCTCTTGATAGAGACTGGAAAGCTGTAGATCAATATTTACCATATGGCTAAAACGAAATTAAATGCTGACAACTGTCTTAGGCCAGTCAGAATCAAGCACTTCTGAAGCCTTTATCAATATGAATTTTTTTTTGTTTTTATTAAATATAATTATTAAATATACATCACCGTAAGTTGGATGTTTTAGTTTATGTGCTGTTGCTTTTTAACAGTGAATTGTGTGAGTGGTATACGAGGTATTTACAAGGGCACATGGAAAAGAGACATGAATGAATTAAAGCTCAACTAAAACTTCATATAAAGATTGGGTATTGATTTAATGTTAAAATTATTAACAATTAAATTAATTTATTTATGCTATTAATGTTAAATGAATAATAACTAAGCAAAACAAAAATTCTTTATTAATGCACCCATTATAACACCACAGCAGATGTCGTGTTAAATAAATTATTACAAAAATCCATATACATGTGGCATATGTATTTGCAAAAGTGCAAATAAAAATAACATCAAAACAAACAAAAGCAACAAAGTGCAAAAACCTTTTCTTGGTTTTAACGCAATTTTTACTAGTTGCACTAACTAACTTAATATGCTAATAAGAGAAACACGAAAAGATCATTGAACATTGTAGTGCACAGTACAATACAGCAAAGTACGTATGTATTTATAGTGTGTGTGATGTTCCAAAAACAACAAAAATATTTAACATAATACCACGAAATACAACAATACGCAATATACACATACATACATACGCATATATACATATATGTATCTACTAAAAACTATATACAATGATGACAAATATTTAAACAAAAGGTATACAAAAAGGCAACAACAACAACAAACAAAAATTGTTAAAAAAGTTGTAAAATATATATATATTTAAAATTAGTAGATAAAAAATAAAAAGAGCGGATGCAAATAAATGCGATGCGATGCCACAAGCACGATAAGGTAAAAACAAACACGCACGCATATATATACAGAATAACAAAAGCAACAACAAATGACAGGCGTATGTTTTATAACCCAGTGTGAAGAAATTAAAGTTCTTCAGAGATGCAGCGTCTTAGGTTTTAGTTGAGTGATGAACACTCCCGTGGGTAAATGATTGTAACCGAGATCTGCAAAGAACACTTTGTCTTTTTCTCACTCTTATCTTTCTATCTCAGCTGTCATCAATCAGACATATGTTTTTAATGAAATGTTCATGATTTTTCGAGCTAAATGACTTGTGAACACTTAAAAATCACAAGTTTTCAACCTTGCTCTAGTTTTTTGCAGATATACTTAAGAACACTATTGTATTCAGTGAAGGAAGGGAGGGGGGGAGGGGGCGTGAAGAAGGGTGGCGAATGATGATGAAAGAATGATTTTTGTGTATATAAGACTCCACAATCTTAGATATACCACCTTGATCAAAAAGTTGCTGGAATAACCACCGTGTGGCGCTCCCATCTTTCCGATTTGAGTTCTGTTTTTTTTTCTTAAGTTTGTACATCTGTTGTTGATATTCCATCTACATCTTAGCGTCATAGCTTTTGCAAAAGTTACGTAGCCAAGAGTACATCGATCTCTGTGTGTGTTGGCGATTTTTTACAATTTGCAACAACGAACTTGTATTAAATTTTGAGTAAAAAATGGATTTATTGTTGCGCGAACGTTGGAAATGTTGGAAAAGTATTTCGGCAACGATTCTCTAAAGAAAATGGTCGTTTACCAGTGGCACGAGCGGTTCAAAAGTGGTCGTGAGTCAATCGAAGATGATGAACGCAGTGGCAGACCATCGACATCGAAAACCGACGAAAACATTGATAAAGTAAAATAAATTATATAATAAACGATTCATAAATAGTTTTATTTCAATATAACATATTAACTATGGCAGAAAGAACAATGTGTAGCGTCGCTACCTTAAAGTTTATGACAGTTCACATACAGATGGCGAAAATGTCCAAGGAATTACATGAAGATATCGCACACAAAAAGAGTTCGCTACAATTGTCATCGACATTACCGGTACAGAGTTGCAATTTTTGTTCTAGCATTAATCCCAAAAAAAAAAAAAAAATGGTTGTTTATTAACGAACTCAAGGCAAAAGTGAAACTTTTTGTGAACTAAACGAAACACAAGGAAATAAAATTAAAAAACACAAGCCAATGAAGTAAAAAATTTAGCGATTGAAAAATTTAATTTGCTTGTTATTCGCTTGTGTTTCGTTTAGTTCACAAGAAGTTTCACTTCTGCCTTGTGTTCGTTAATACACAAATTTCTTGAGCAAAAAAAAAAAAAAAAAAAAAACAATAGCCCCTAGTTACTGGGGCCTTACCGACTAGTTTTATTTATTAGCATTTCATATTTTATTTTACAATAGAATATTCATTTGAAATAAATTTGAAATCATTATTCAGTATATATTCCACAATAAGCTTAAATTTTTGGAAATTGGTTCCAGAATATTTAAGATTGATTCCAAATCGATTTCCGACATTTAAAAATGATTTCAGAACTCCCAAATATACCATATTTCACAAATTCACTAAGAATACAATACTTGAAATTGTCAAATTACCCGGATTTATGTAGAATGTACTTAATAAATTTTGAAACGCACTTCAAAAAGTTCTCAAATTTCTTGCACGTAATGCAAAATATTGAAATTTTTTTTGAATAGGTACCGATAATTTTACAACACGCGCATAACACTGTAAGGGCTGCTTTTAAGGTTTTGGCAATAGGTTACACTAAGACGCTTGAGTGTTGCGAAAGTTTACCAAGCTGAATCGCTTCTAAGCCCCACAATTTCCCGCTGGGCTTGTAAGGTGGGACATACAATATACATGTGGTCATTCTGTATTGAGTGTATACGTGTGTGTGTATGTGTGTGTGCTTGTGTATGAATCGATATACGTATTGCAATAACAAATGCTTAGTACAATTAGCATCGCCTTTTGTTTTTTTTTCTTTCATACATTTTCGTTTTGTGCCTTTTTTTACGATTCCAATGCACTCGCTGCTTCTAATATGCAAGTAAAATGCAAGCACAAGTTTGCAGTCATTTCAGTTGTTGGTATTTGTCGCTACAACAACGACGAAACGACGAGCAGCGGTATTTAAGTATATGCTCAGTATTTTTTTTTAGTAGTTGCTGTTGTTATTTGTTTGTTGTTATTATTTTGCAAACTAAATTGCAAATATAATAAAATTTAGGTCAACGCATATACAACGAAAATAAAAAACCAACAACAACTAACGACAATAACAAAATAATAATATTATTCTCTTTCTTTATATGTATGGGTGCGTGTGTGTGTGTGGTTGTGTGTTAGTGTGCAATTTGCTTGTTAGCCAAATGCAACATTTGTTATTATTTCTAATTCTATTCTACGACATACATAGACTAGTTGCATACTTTTTTCTAAGTTTTTTTTTTTGTTTCGATTCGTTAGTTTAACAATTGCACTTTTTGTTGTTGTTGGTTTTCTTTTTTGCATTATTTTTATTGTTTTTTTTTTTAATTTGCATTTTTATTAGATTAGTTGTTTTACAATTATTGTTATTTTTCGCTTTTTACTGTGGATGCTTTTGCTTTTATTATCATAAAAATATATAGACGTGGATATGAACTTTTTGCTTAAATAGAATTTTTTGTTTTGAGTTGTGTTTTCTAATATTTGTTATTATTTAGAAATTACTAATATGGTAATATTTGAAATTTGCTTTAAAATTCTAATTTGGATTCAAATTGGTATTTTAATTATTTTTTATTTTAATTTACTTTTACCTTGTTTTTTGTCTGTTTCACAAACTCGTATAGAATTTCTTTTTTATTATTGATTTTTTGTTTTTTGTTTGTTTTTTTTTTCATGAAACTTGAATACTTCTATCAAGGTACAAATATATTCGCATATATTAAATTTATACTTTATAAAATACTAACAAGTTTCATTTTATTTCATTAGTTACTTAATTTGATTTATGGCTTGTTTAAAAATCCATTTTTAAATTAAATGTCACTAAACGAAAGATTTAAGACACGAACTAAATGTTTTGTGCATTTATGAAATAGGAACATTACACGGATCTTAGTTGGTTGATTTTGCTGGTTTTACCCTAAAATCCTGCTTACTGAATTAATTAATATTTATCTAATATTAAAAAAAATTGTTTTTAAAGTTTCGTTTACATGTTTATTTTTTAATTGAGTCTATGTCAATGTCTACCTACATGTAAAAGTAAAGTGTAGCCTAAGGGTTTGTATTTGTTTGAGAATATATATAAGCTGAAACTAATGAATAGAATAGATAGAAAATTCTTTAATGGCATGCAAAAAACATTTGCGAACTAAACATCGACAGAGTCTAGAAGTAAGTGCAAGTCAAAAAATAGAAAAGCAATATTTGTTTGAATGTAAAAAGATGTGTTTGAATAATTTGTAATCAAAGATTAGCAAGTCAGTGAATTTACTTCAGCAACAAAAAGTTAGATAATTGAATTTTTTGTTACTCTGCATACATATATATGGCAAAAATATTTGTTTCTAATCTTTTCAGCTGTTTTTTTTTTTTCAAGAATTTTATTAAATATTTATAAGCTCAAAAATATAAAAAAAATTTGCCAAAAATTTCATCAACACCTACAACATACAAAAAGCATTAGCTGCCAGCAACCCCCTACCTTTCCCCCAAAAATTATAAATTTGTTTTCTAAATCTTTTGTTTCTTTTGCAAATAACTTGAGCTTACTCTTTCTCTCTCTCTCTTTTCCTAATTCGATACACATGCATCTATTTAAATATTTTCTAGTTTTATTAGTGAAATATTTTCATTAAGTAGGTATAAATTAAAATATAAGAAAAAACGAAAAAAAAAATAACAAACAATTTCATATGAAATCAAAATAAAAACACACAAAAATTTACCGGTTTTCAAGGTTATCGCAGTTTAAACATCAAACAAACGATGTTGCCTCTTATTTCTTTTACTCATACTACTATTTGGCTGTTTACATATTTAACTGTATTAAACTGACAATGTTGACGACGACAACAGCAACAACAACAACAACAACACAAAACAGCAAAAACTTGGATTGCTATAGTAACAGCTTCGGCGGCGACACAAAAAATAAAGTTACGTCATAGTGTCTACAGAAACTATATACAAATATACACACTGAGACAGACAGATATACCTACTACACAACAACAATTAATATCTACACATATGTACATATGTATGAAAAAAGCACATGTTTTTGTTGTATACATGTTGCTGGTGCTGTTGTTGTTGTTGGTGTTGTTATATGCTGCTGCTAGGTATGATGCCACACATTTTTTTTTTTCATTATAAGTTTTTGTTTTTACACTTATGTATTTCTTTGTTTTGTTAGCAACATTATCAGTTTGGCATTAAAATTTTACGCATAATTTCACATGTGTAACAAAAACTGTATGGAGATACAGGTTACGACCTTTTTTTTTCTTGGTCTTTGGTCTCAACTTATTATAAACACATACATATGTATGTATTATATTTATGAATATATATAGGTATAAATATATGAGCGTTTTGTATTTATCTTACAACATTTTAGCCAAATATTGCATTAAAACGCCAATATATTTTGTCGAAATAAGATTTATGCTTATTTTTTCACTTCACTTCGTTTGTTTGTCTCTCTGGCGGGCGGTCGGTCGGTCGGTTGGTCTGTCTGTCTTTTCTCTGTTTTAGTAGTGGATTTTCGTCTATATTCACAAGCTTTATGATTTTAAGCATTTATGTATTAAGTAAGAAAGTGGGTGTTTACTTCATACTTTAGCTTAACTTATTATTTTTCGATTGCTGTTGTTGTTGCTGTTGCTGTGTGTTTCGTATGTTTGCTGATTATGGGATTTCAACGTTTATTGATTTTGTCAGTTTTGTATGTGGGTCATCTTCATCTCAACACTATATCTTCAACTTTGTTGTTGTTGCTATTGCGGCGATTAAGGGTTTTCGTTTTATAATTAACGGTTACAGTTGCTCAAAAAAAAAAAAAAAAAAAAATAAAAACCAAAATAAATATAAATTGGTTATTTTGCGTCATAAAATGATGCTAATTTGTTTTGTTGTTGTGTGTTGCTGTTCATAAATGTTATTACATTTTGTTTTTTTTTTTTTTTGAATATGTAGTAGCATTTAATTTATTTAGTTTACAAATAAATACGTGTTTTTGTTGTTGTAATAGCTATATATTTGTATTAGCTATCGTATTTATATGTGTGCTATTTTCTGGGTCATTTAAATGGCGAAATGTGCAATGAATTGTAACGGTTATGGAGGTCAAAATGTCTCATGTGTGTTTTTTTATTTTTTCCATATACACACATGAGGTATTACAGTTTTTAAATAATGGGGGCAGGCAGGCAGGCTAGATTAGAGGCGTTTAAAAGACTGTGTGAACTTGTTGTGCAGAGTACGACATTTCATTGATTCTGTCTGGTAGAATGAGGATTAATGATATTTCTCCTTTGCTTCAGCAAGTAATTCAGATTTCTTTTTTGTACAGTCTGTTATATCCCATACCAATTTTGCACCCACTGAATCCAATCCATTTAAGTAGGCTATGCGAAATTTTGTATAGGTTAGTGGAGATTACAAATGATTCTGAGCTTCTATCTCTTTAGGCGTCTGCCTCGGTGGTCTAGTAACATTCAGGGATGAAAATTACAAATTGTACCTAATGTACCAAAAAAGTTGTACCTAAATGAGCATTAATGTACCTAAAATATTGGTTAATCGCTTTTGTGAGAAATCCAATTTTCATTTAAAAGTTAACAATTAAAAAAGTAAATAAATCATGAAAACGATATTCGCTATATATAAATTAGGTTCAATTATTGATAGTGAGTCAAACAAATTGGTCATAGTTTTTAGTCATTTAATCAAGCGGAGACAAACTTTTAAATCGTCATAAAAGTTCCGGAATTTTTATCATAATTTTCGATTTTTCAAAAATTTGTTCCAAGATTTGTTTCAAAGCTTAGAGCTCTGTTATTATTGTTTATAAAAGGAAACATACATAATGCAAAAATAATTTTTGAAATCGGATAATGTTTATGAGTAAGTTCAAAGTCATAAGAAGGTTACATTTCATAAAATTTTTGCTAAATTTCAAAAATTTTCTTATGTCTTTGCCTTTTTTTGCCAAAAAACTTTATTCTATTTGGAAAATTATTTTTGCAGTATTTTTCCCTTTATAAACTGCAATATCAGAGCTGCGAGCTTTACAGTTAACCAATACAGTACAGGCAAGTTAAATTTAAGTAGATAATTATAAAATTTTTTTTTTTGTAATTAAGTGTTTTATTTATTTTGGACAATGGCAAATTGTACCTAAAATGTTCTAATTGAACCTAATGTACCTTGTAGTTCGAAAAAGTCGGAAAAAGGTACAATTGTACCTACTTTTTCATCACTGGTAACATCGTGCTAGACTATTATCTCAAGAGCTTTCTTGTTAGTTTTTATTAGTTTTAATTATCATCAATAACCACAGAAAATCAAAGTAGTATATATAAATACAATATAAACACCGAAAATGCTCGCTGAATGATGTAGAGTTTTTCTATTACCTGGACAGCGTCATATCGGTAAAAGGCGGATCAAGCTAAGACATATGCTGTTGCATAAAGAAAGTGAAAGTTTCGTTTGGCATGTTGCTTCTGAATTGGAATTCATTATACTTCTCACAGCATACCAAATGAAGAATCTTTAAATCCGGCTGCGAAACATGAAACGATGCTGCAGCGGGCATACAGTGCCTATGCAGAATATTACGAATATTTTGGATGAATATAATCTTAAATTTTGTGTTGTTTTACTCCACAATGTCATAATCGGACTTATTCTACTAAAAAAAGCTCCACTAACACCTGAGATATAAAAAAGGAGTGTAGTTGGATCGGTCAAATGACGACATGATCCTTAATAAAGTTGAAAAAGTAAATCAGTGAAGAAGACTCTGAGAAACCGAAGCTCGTTCTATGATTTCAAGTTGGAGTGAAGTCAAGAGACTAGTTCAGAACAGATCCAAACTCGGACCATTTGTTGTGGCCCTTTTGGTTCTTTAAGAGTTTTCTATTTTCCTAATGCACTTTTTAGCTGCTTCAGTCCAGCTATTCACTGCTTGGATTTTTTTTTCTCTTACAACCTTTTTATCACTTAGTATCGATTTCTTCTATACTGTACGCTTATTCTGGCCGCATTTTTATACTATTTTCCTGGCTAGCTGGTCTTTTTTACTAAATAACATAATCATAATGATAACTTACGTGCAGTTATCTTGAAATTCTTTAGCTTACCTGTAATGAAATATAGAAAGAAAGAAATTTGATTAGTTTATTTTAAAATATTTATTTCTCATCTACTTTTAATATTATTTATATCTATTCATTTTTAAATTTTTATATTGTAAGTATATTGTATCATTAGTTGGATAAAGTGGTCGTTCGAGTCACGAACCCAATTAGCATTTGCAAACCTTTTGAGACCACATTCTCAGTTGATTGTTGAAGTTCTTACGGGAGAATTCATGGATGGGTTTAGGAAGTTTGCCAATTCGTTCGTACTCATTTCAGATAGTTGTCTGAAATCGCTGGAGTCCAAGGTTTTCGCCCTAATTCGTCCTAAAGATGAGAGAGAATTTTTGCATTAGTTAATGCAATCTTTGATCTTTGAGACCCTATTTGTTTGATTTTTGAACATGACTTAATGACAGAATTTTATTTTGCAGTGAATTTTCTTTTTAATAGCATACTCCGTAGCCCAAATAGTAGAGATGGGAAAGGGCAAATTATATTTTGTAAAAACTGTTAGAAGTAGTCAGAAAAAGTTTGCTAAATTAGTTGCATGTATATTGCAACAAGGAAGAAATATAATTTTACGAAACTCTAGGCGCAAGAACTGAACCATAATTCTTCAACGCAAGAGCGATAAAGAGTTTTATTGTCTTTTAATGCTCAATCGGGCAGGTGGGTCCTTTGTCGTCTCGAACGACAAAGGACCCACTAGGAACCTTATATTCTCTTATAAAAAAAGTGTTTTGGGTATCAACTTTTAGATGGCGCTCTGTGCAGCTTTGTTTTAAAGCTGACCACAAATGGGCAAGTGTTTCCTCTGTGGTATTATACATGAAAAATGTATGTAACGGCATGACACACATATTCTGTACAGCGGAAAACAAATTGGTGATAATTTGCTTATTTTATGAACCTCATCAATGTGGTGGGAGTGGCTGTATTTATTATATAGGGAGATGTGAACAATAAATTGGGTGAATCTAAAAGACAAGAAAGTAAGCATTTTCTAACACGATTATTATCAGAATTGACCTATGAACACATCAAACGACGGTCTCAACGCTTTACAACAACAAATGATTAGAAATACCATTGGAGATGATCGAAATGAGGCCAGTACATCATCCGAACCACCAGCAAAAAAACCAAGACGACAATATTAGCTCTGCCCGGCAAAACCGGACCGGAAAGCAAGGCTCATATGCGATATTCGCAATAAAAATGCTTGCATTCTTGCATTCAGGGCTTTGGAGCGGAGCTGGAGCAAGGAGCTGTGAAGCATACTGTTTTGACCGGAGCTAGAGCTGAAGCAATGAAAATGTAACCGCTCCGCTGCTGCGATCAGTAATTTTTCCAACTACCTATTGTTTACAATTCATTGTTTTTGAACTCTTCATTATCATTTCCATTGCAGTAATGAAAATGCTAATTGAAATATTCCATTGCCATTAATGGTTATGGCAAGAGAAATCATCATCAAAGTAGTTTAGTTCTTTACATATTTACAAAGATGCTTGAAATGTACAATTACAATGTGACGGTAAATAATTGTTAATTTTTTCAAAAGACGCCATTGGAAATAAGGGGTGGTTCACTATCTGGTTCTATTGCTATAACAGCAGCCTTCAAAACGTTATAGTTGTTGTACGAGTTAGAATCATATTTTTTTCGTATGGTAAAAATGTCGAGTTTTGAGCCAAAATGATTTTGCGGCAAGATAATGCCTTGTCCCACTTATCTGTGTCGAACGTTTTGGAGTCATGTACCCAAAACTTACGATTTGTTCCTTAAATTTAAAATTTCAGGAAACAGTTCTCCAAATTCGAATACATAATGGGTGTTAGGGTAAATTAAGGTAGCGATACATACATATGAATTTAAAATAAAAAAAAAAATATTTTTATTAGGAAAACTATATGTAGTTAGAGCTCGGAGCGGAGCATGGAGCGGAGCCGGAGCTATACTTAAGAGGTTGGAGCGGAGTTGAAGCGGAACAACCCCAAAATTTGGCTGCTCCAAAGCCCTGCTTGCATTGAAAATAACAATATTTTTTCCAATTTTGTCCCGCCCCTACATATAAAAGATAGAGACTTCAAAGTAATGACTTTGTTGAGGAGTGAGGTGAATATGAAACATGAAATGTGGTGAACGATGTTCACATTAAATTAATTAAACAAAATTTAGAAAGTTCCATTGTCCTTGCTTTCTTCCCTTAAACTTTCTACCTCCAAACATTTTTCTTCCCAATTAAGTGCGGTTTTGTCATCTAAAGAGCATCAAATTTCATGATATTTTCATAGTTACTAATTTAAAACCAATAAAAAGAGCTCGGATCAGAGGGCAGGTTTTATGGACCAAAAAAAATGCATTTGGTTTCCCTTCAACTTATTTATGAAATTTTCTTCTTAAGTACCTATGAAATTATATTTATTAAAATCCAAAATTTCTGGTATTTTTAATGTTCCTTTCATACTGACAAATCTATCAAGTGTTTTTATTCTATTCATATAAATAAGTATAACAAATTCACACTGTGAAATTTGCGTCTTAAGTCCTAAACACTAACAAAATCTTTTAATTACCATTGAGAATTCATTTCATTAAATTAATAATTTCTTATTAAAAGATTTTTAATATTTTCAATTAAAAAACATAATCTTTGTGGTATAATCTAAAAGTAATTTTTCATTTGTGAATGTTTGCAGCAGGCATTGCCAATCAATACGAGTAATAATTGCTCTACAAAAAAAAAAAAAAAAAAAAAAAACTAAGCCTTTTCGAGATTTTATATTTTTTCATTATCAATTACCAATTGTTGAGAATTACTACGCAAAGCAATTAAATGCATTACTACAAAAGCAAGTAACAACAATAAAAAATATAATAAAAACAAAAAACATATGAAACCAACATTAATCATTTCGCAAAATTACGACCAACTACATTCGTAGAATTGGAAACCATATAAAATCACAGCAATTCTATAATACTACGATCTCATATATAGCAAATGAATGTACAGATATCTTATATAGTAAAGTATGCTTTGGCATGAAGCAGCAGCAAACATTTTTTAATAAAATTTTTACACACAAACAAGTCCACCTACTGCGGTTTTTGCGGTGATCTTGTGAGAAAAAAAAAATAAACAAAAAAAAAAAAATAAATAAATAAAGCAAAAACCGAAAGATTTTTAATGTAAGAATAAAGAATGAGAATGAACAGAAAAAAAAATCGCCAAGTAATATCACAACGTTCTGCTTAGTTGCTGTAATGATTGCTTGATTGTAATTGTAGTAAGTAAGCAGCAACTACGGCTATAATATTATTTACGCGCGAACGCGAGTAAGCCAAGTTTAAGAATACGTTTTCATTATATCTATTGAATGTATGTATGTATGTTTTCCGAAGAATTCATGCCAAGACCAAGGTTAATGTTAAGCTAAGCTTACTTAATTGCAAGCTAATGCTAAGTGCTCTAGCACTGCTATATGTAATTGCGATTAAGAAGCAGAAGAAGAAAGAGGGAAGCAAGCAGCAAGCGACGTGTGGGAAGCATGAAAAAGCTTTGCAAAAACTACTACCAAAACCAACAAACAGCTTGAATCTAAGAGCAGATGTTTATTAGTGGTAGATAGATATAATGCTGTCAGTTTGTTTTTTATATTTTATTTTTGCTTTATTTTGTCTATGATGTTGACAACTTTTTTATTTTGTTTTTTTTTCTCCCCCCTTCCAGTGATTATAAACTTGTTTTATTGTCTTAATTAATTGAAAGACAAAAAAAAAAAAAAAAAATAAATAATGTGAACGCGTGGTTTTTTATTTTTGCGCTTTTTTTTTTTTTTGCCAAAAAAATTATAAGTTTAATAAAAATACGCGCTTGCTCTAAAAACAGTTAACTTTTTGGAACTTGTTTATTCTACAGAAAATCTACATTTAAAATGCCTTTTTTTTTGTTTATAGTCATGAAACTAGTTTAGTTAAAATTTTGTCGCTCTTTTTTTGTTTGGTATTTTTGGCAGCTGACTTCAAACTTAACGGCAATTTATTTATGTATGATATTTATTGTTTTTTTTTTTTTATATTTTACTTCTTAAACAAATTCACATATTCATAAATTCACATGGATAGTGGTGGTGTTGTTGGTGACGGTGCGGTGCCTCGCGCACAATCACCTCAAATGTTATTGACTTGAATTTAGTGGTTTTCATTTTCACGCTCATTTAGCATTTGTACCTAAGTATAGTATGTAAGTATGTGTAAGTACTAATTGAAAATAATCTGGAAAAAGACCTAATGAATACTAAAATCACATGCTATTCGAAATGTTATTTTGAAACACTTTGAGACTGAAAAATTGTATAGAGTTTGCATGAATACAGAAAAAAAATAAATAAAAATAGTACGATTAGGTATATAAGTTTCATATTGTTAATTCTAAAATAAGCTATATTATTAATTCGTATGATTCAATTCGTGTGGGAAAAAGTTAAGGTTGCTTAAAGAATTTTGAGGCGAAAATCAATGAGTAGTGATGTGATTAGTTGGAGTGGCAGCGGTACATTCTTGCTTAGTTTATACTACAGAGACGTTTTCGATTTGCCTGCTTCTTTGTTAGCTATCCTGGTTCTTATCTCAAATCTCATATACGATCAGGCCGCATAATTTTTTTTTTTTTCCAGAATGGGGGTTAAGAAATATTTTTTAGTTAATAAGAAAAACTCGAATAATATATAAATCAATAAATTTAAACAATAAAGTTGGTTTTAGTTGCGTGTATCTTCTCCGGTCTTCCGTTTTCTTTGGTTAGTTACTAACAGCGATTATATGTGCTGAATAAATTTCCATCCGGCATTGGTTTACACAATATTTTAAAATATTAGGAAAATCTATGCTTTTATGCGAGGCTCCTAAAGCTCAAGTCGGTAATCAGGCAGGGTGGAGTTCTAAAAACCTATAATCGAAGGTCGCCATAATTTATGCAATAACCAATCGCTGTAACGATATGAAAATGGACTGATATTTCGCAATGAGTAGAACTCTATTACACTTTCATTCGCAGTAACAACTTTAGAATAATGTGCTACTTCACAAATCACTCTAGCCACTAGTGTAAATGTGAACATCGTGCTTCTTAGCATGTTATGTAAAACTTTTCATTTAACACGCTCTGCTACTTTTACATTTGGTTAGCGATCTCTTATAAATCACAATGTTTGGAAAGTGGCCTGTTTTTTTTTTCTATTTTTTTCTTAGCTCTTCTAAAGATCATAGGGGCATATTGACTAGTTTTAATTTTATTTGTCTGTTAATTATGATTTTCATAGATGATTAGTCTGCCGCAAGTGATTCTCCATAAACTGTATTGTTCAGTTTGTGCCAAGGCTGACATTTGGATTACAGTTAGCTGAGAAGGTTGGAGTCTTCGCTGTTTCATGATGATTTCACTGTTGGTGTGCACATATATGCCAAATGAGAAGACTCCATTGATGCTATTTGTTGTTTTAGTCCTTGGGCTGGCGTTACTAAAATGGAATTTTTGCTGACAGAATAGGCGTTTTGAGTTTTATGATTATTGATAAAAGTTTAAAATTTAAAAAAAAATATAAAAAATTTTTGTTTAAAAAAATGTGCCGGGAGTCGAACCTCAGACCCCTAAAAAGATAGACTAAAATGCTATCGCATACGGTTGGATATTCGCAAATTATTGTGACCATAATTGTGGAACAGTTTCTCTTTCAATCTGTTAACAGTCGCTGAAACAAATCACAGCATCTGAAACTTAATATAAAACGCTACTTTTTTTTTTTAATTTTTCAAATTTCAACCATGCATACCCGCAGCGGGGGAATGTGAGTATTGACACCAAAAGATAATTTAACTGTACCTGGATTATTTTTTAATAATTTTACAAGAACACATCTTCCCCTCTTTCCCCTTAAATACAGTCTTTGTAAAAAGAAAGTGTTCGGTCTAAGACCTTAAAAAAATGCCCCATAATATTTTTAAACATTTTTTTTGTTCACAACAAGTGCTCGCCACCACGGGGTGGCATCGTGGGACATCGTTGCAGAATCCAGACATGCGGCTTACCCTATGGCCCTGGCAAGTGGGTCATGAGGGGTAATGTTTAGTGGCGGATACAAGTGTTCGGAAACTTCGCGAACCACAACAACAAAAAGTACCCAGAATGTAGGCTACACCGTTAGTCGCTGCCCGGCTTCGACCGATGGGCTTGGGTAAGTGCAGACGGGTGGTTCACATATGGGAGAAATGGACGTCGGAACCTGAGTCCAGTAGGATTCTCACAAAATGGTACTGGAACCAAGATTTTGAGCTAGATGAAACCAACTAACGGCTGTGGCATTCGGGCACCTTAGTAAACGGGGTGAAATCTAGTGGAAATGGCTGCCCGGCTAATGCCCCAGCTGCCTCTGTCCCGTTAAAACCTTGGCAGGCCTCGTTGTACGTTCGAGCGACGCTACCACTACGTTAGTGGTTCAGGCTCGGATGACTACTTTGCCGATTGCACTGACCTGGCTCTGAACGCAGGCACGCATAAGGTCCTGCGTTAACTCTTACGCGGCCTCACTGCTTGCAAAGATAACCACGGGGCCATTAAGTTGACTATAGATTCGGACCGAGAGAGCGGCAACGAAGGGAGACCCACTTACAATGTTTAATTCGAAAAACACAACAATAAGAGTACATGAAGTGGAGATCTTCCACTCTTTCAAAGGCCGACGACTCATGCGATCACCAGAGAAAACCGGCAAGAATATGCTGAAAGAAACAGGGTCTTCACCGGACATCATCGAACTGGATCAGAACGATACCAGGAAGATAAGTTCAAGAAACGGCACCAAGGCGAAAAGTGTAGCTACAGTTAGTAGTACTTCCATACACGATCAGCAGAAATCTATCGGAGAAGATTTAATCAGTTTGACACTGCAACAACGGCTTTTATTCGGTATATATAAGGCAGTGGCTTTGAACGCTACTACATCAATGAAAGCGGCAAGAACACCAGCATAGCGATTATTTGAGTTTGTATAGCTCCTTTCGCAATGAAATACTGAATGTTGAAAATAAAGCCCAGCTTGATAGTTAAATGTACTAGCACAATATTCTACAAATAACATTCGAGTTTTTCACTTAGTAGACTAGTATGTTAGAGTCCTGCTGCTTCAAATATTGGCAAGTTACTCATCTAGTTAACAGCAAGAATGTCACTGTTACGGAAATATGCTCAAATTCCTAATAATGAATATGAATTCCGTTCTCATTTGGGTTTTGTATCCAGCCTTTATAATATAAGTCTACACTTTGTACTTATTGAATGTAGGGTATTGAAAGAAATACAACATTCATGTGCGTACATACACAAATGCTAAAACATTAATCATTTTCACGCTTTACTTTAAGCATATTTCACATGTATATACTCATACGTACATATAAGTCATAAATATGTTTGTACCGACATATACTGGTAGGTATGTGCAACACAACTATTTAACAATCTTGCTCAAATACTCAAACTCAATTGTCAAATTGCAACATTTAACAGCAATTTGAAAAACGCAAATACGAATAGTAAAAACCATATAAAATTGATGCTGTAAATTGCAAGTTGAAGGAGGTTTGCAATGAGGGTAAACTGCTTTTCAATTTGTTTGCTTTTGTGTTTGTACGAGTATTTCTAACAAAACATTTTTTGAAGGAAATTATTTAACAGGAAATTAGAAAATTATTGAACGTAAAACGATAATTTTGAAAAGTTGAAGATTGTAAATAATTGCACTTCAATATAAAGTTGAATGAACAAAAAAAAAAAAAAAAAAAAAATAAACAAATAAATAAAAATAAAATTACATCTAGTTCAACTTGAAATGCAAGGATATTGTTAATTTATAGAGATATACTTATGTTCATAAATTGTGTAAAGAAATACAAAAGATTTAAGAAATGAACTTGTAAATATGAAATGAAATGCAAAATTCTCACACACACAAACATACATACATAGGTTAGGTGAGTGAGGCGCACCGCAGTCTCAATTAATCTTTTTTTTATTTAATAGTTTTTGGGTAATACTACAAAAGACTTAAGACAAAAACCTGTAGCAAGCAACAAGCAGCTAGCATTACAAATATTAATGATGATGGGAAAAAGAATTTAAGAATGTAGTTACATATTTTCTTAAAAGAATATCAATTAATTTTGTTTCTCGTTTTGTAGTTCTTGTTCTTGTTAATAAATATTTTTATGGAAATTTATGGTATGCTATGGGGTAGAATAACCTTAAACTAATATATTTTTTTTTTATTGCAGGCAGCAACATTTGTGCCTCAAAGCATAAAACCAAAAATCAATAATTATAATAATATTTATATGACGGTGTAACAAATTTAAAATAACAAATATTTGTATGAAATATGAAAAATAATATGTAAACATACAAAATGCATAGGCACATAAATGCATCACATGCATTATATACTGTAATATAACGTAAAAATATGGTAAGCTAACAAATACTATACTAAAAATATACTAAAAAGTTTATGTATGTATATTTTTAAATGTGCAAATTGTTGTGACGAACATATGAAAAGCGTCAATGTGTTATATCCACAACAACAAATGCAATAGCGACAACAAAAACGATAAATGCGACAACAACAACTTAAATGTTGACGACGACTACGACAACGAGAAAAAATTACTTTTCAGGTCAGGGTTGACTTGTGATATTGTGTATGAAATTGCGCTTATGGCACGCTGCAATCTATACGTGCCTACATACATATTTACTCGTATATGTCTGTAGAAAATATACAAAAACAACAATATGCGGTAATATTCATATGCATGCATAAGTTGCAATATATACTTATATATTTTAAATGAGAGATGCGTTTACAATGTGAGATGGAGGAGAGTTATCAAGCTTCAAAGATGCACTTTACAAATATTTATTATTGCAAGAAAAGTTTCGTTTCTTTATACGTACATATGAGTGTAGATATTTGTATATTTACCACATACAGGTAGAGTGTTAATGAAAGGTGCTTAGTGTATATATATGTGTGTGTGGAATAAGCATATGGAATTAAAAATAGATCAACGACGCCTATTTACTGATGTTATTAATTTTTATGAGCTAAAAAAATTAATATTACACAAGGCAATAAATTAGAATTTATTGATTTCCGTGACGAAGAATAGATTATTGTTGGGAAGCGGACAATATCGGGTTCAATTTCTCTGAAGTCACATATAAACTGCTATAATTATTTTTTTTTATAAGAAGAGTTTAAAGTAAAGGTGAGGATCTGATTAAAATTGATGGGTAGGTTTAGGATTTTGAAGTCTTATAACTTTAATATTTAAAATGAGGAGGTCCACAACAAAACGCAATAATTCCACTTTTTAAGTTTTTAGTTTTTTTGACTGAATTTAATTCTATATATTCAAATCTGTGTAATCATTATTATAAACCACACCAAAGATCAATAATTTAACTGTAATTCAATAACAAAAATAATGGTTCAGACCAAAATGAAATATTTCCATGTCTATGTAAGCAATAAACAAATTCGAGAAATTAGTGAAAAGTCAATGAAAACATCAAAACAACAAGTTTTCATGACATATCAAATAAACAGAAAATCAAAAAGGAACAAAATTTTATCTGAAAAAAGCAGCTAATTACTCAACAAAGGGTTTTTAAGCTAAGGACTAATTCTTTTTATGAAATTGCAAAAATTGAGCCTTGTAGATCTATGAGCTTGTGTTTCGATATGCAGCAGGTTCAACCATTGCCACGCACCACTGACCAGCCGTTGAGAAAACTATTATAAAGAAAATGTTTCTTGCTAAAAATGATAGGGGTCCAAAAGCTTCGGAAAAACCTACGGAGTATACTTTTTCCAGAATAATGCAGAAACCGAATTTTAAATGGAATCGTTTGGTGTTGGATTGAACCAAGAGTAAACAATTTTTTTTTTGCAATCAATTAAATATTTTTTTTTTTTAAATTTTGTTGGCTTCACATGGAAGCCTAATGCAATTACAACAACAAACAATTCAATTATTTACCTACGTAGTGTGAGTGGTTTGGTTCTAATGCAAAAAATTTGGTTTCTACATTATTCTTGAAAAAGTGTACCTCGTAGGTTATTTCAATGTTCCGAGATACCCTATAATTTTTAACAGGGAACATTTTCTTCAAAGACAGTGTAATAGTTTACCCAACGGTTTCTGTTTTATCGGCTTTTTATTGAAAAAGGGGGGCTTAAAACCCCAATTTCAACAGGAAGGGTAAAAGATGGTGGAAAAGTATGTACTAAAAAATTGTTTATCTCTTTGTGCCTAACAATTTTGCTTCAGACATCAAATTCGTATGTGTTG
The DNA here is from genome assembly GCA_963691655.1 of Toxonevra muliebris. NCBI lineage: Eukaryota > Metazoa > Arthropoda > Insecta > Diptera > Pallopteridae > Toxonevra > Toxonevra muliebris. The sequence continues at coordinate 102,044,513 of OY829326.1, forward strand.
AAATAAAGAAATTTCTTAATAGGCCCTGAAAACCCCATATTTCCGACTTCAGGTCCATATTGTGGGTGATGGAGAAAAACTGAGTACGCAGTCGTGATTAGCGACCCTAAATTACTATAAAACCGTTGAAAAATCTCGCACATAAGACAAAAGTTGAAAATTTGTTCCATTGCGTAACGAATGTAATATACCATAGCTCAACTAGGGTGGTAAAAAAAAAATTTTAAGTTTTCATAAAAAAAATGTTCAAAAAATTCTGCGAAAATAACAGTTATTTACTATCTGTAATTGATTTTTTCATGGCCCTATGGCATTTCATATGAAATGCCAATTTCGGTTTTTAATTTTTTTGACCCCCGTCCACACCTTGGAAAAATCTGAAAAAATTGTAGTATGAGTATTCGAAAGCGACCTATTTTCAGTATGAAAAAATCACATGTAAAAATTTTTGCGATTTTTTTCATAGCCAATTTCGCGTTAAAAAATTCCAAATGTGTCTCCAAAACCAAAACAAACCCTGTGAATTTTTTCAGATTTTTTCTATAACTAGTTAAGCTGAAAAGCGCAAAAAACGAAATTTACAAAATCCGCCATTTCTCATTGAAAATTGAAGATAATGGTCTGAAAATTTAGCCAAATCATTCCTAAATCAAGTGCTTCAAAAGGATCCATGCGAAACTTGATTTGGTTTGGGGCATTTCTGACATGGAAACCCGGCTGTTCCCTTTATTTAAAAGAGTTCATACTTATATGGAAAAAACTGAATCACACTGAACAATTTTTGACTTAACTGGACATTGTAGAGTAAACGCGTCGGTCAACGCCGATCAAAAGATATATTCCGCCAAAGTGGTTAAAATTAACCCTTAAAAAGGTCAATTTTTCAATTACACAGCCACACAAAAAAAAAAAAAAAAATGTTATTGCGAGTTCGGAGGCCAAACCATGTTTATAATATGTTTTTGGGGTCGCTGAATCTGAAAAACTCCTGCATGTCAGGGTTCCGACATAACCTCAAAGAACTTCATAAAAAATTTTTCGGATCTGGTGATCAGAATATGTTTATTATATGTTTTTGGTGTCGCTGAATCCAAATCCAAGGTCCAAAAAACTCCAGCATGTCAGGTTTTCGACTTAGCTTAGATAACGAGGTATTTTGCAGGTTATGTCGAAAACTCAACGTGCTGGGATTTTTTATACCTCGGATTCAGTTTAAGCTACCCCAAAAAAATTTAAAAAACATAGTCTGACCCACGGCTTCGAAAAAAAAAATGTATGAGGTTTTTTGAGGTTATGTCAGAACCCTGACGTACTGAGGTTATTTGGACCTCAGATTCGAATTCAGCGATCTCAAAAACTTTTAGTAAACATGGTCTGACCTCCAGACCCGAAAAAACATTTTTTTTGTCTGGCTGTGTTATTAATAAAAAACAACAACAACTATTTATTTTTTTTCTATTTCCTAATTTAGAAAACTTGAAACTTCTTAATTAAGGAAACTAAACAAATTTTCAATTGAGGTTCAAATAAATTGAACATTTCAAATCACTACTAAGCTAAATGGCTTGAACCGACTTTAAAAGCTTGTAACACAGCTAAACATTTTTATACAAATATATTAGTTAGATATCTATTGACACAAAAATAAATAAAATAACAAATTCAACCCATGGAAAAAATGATTTTTTTCCACCCTTAAATCAGTGTGCGGCATGACCTTGAACTTTCCGTAAAAAAAATAATGGAAAAATGATAGATTGTGTTATTTAAGAATTTATAGAGATTTGTAAACCTTTGTCTTCATCTGATTTGAAACATATAATGTTTCGTCATGTATTTTAAAACTATTATACTAAAGGTATCAAAAATCTGCAGGAATTAGCTAGAATTAGTTTTGGAGGTTCTATCTATATAAATAACTCATAGACTTTCATCTGGGAGGTTCGGGTTCGATTCCCGTCTTCGTCTGGTGGTTAATTTTCATAACTTTCTTATATTCACTATCAATATGAAGTGTATGAGAATTATAAGATAGTGTACAAGTACACACATTGGTTGGTAATGGCAAAACCACCAAGCCGATAAAAAAATTGCCACACCGCCGTTCGGAATCGGCGTTAAACTGTAGGTCCAACTATGTGGTATCACAATGGGCCGTTCAGGCTTAAGTGTGTCTCTGGACAGCCACTCCAACCTAACCTAACATCAGTTTCATCTTCCTTTTTTTTTATAGCGCAACAGACCGTGGAGAACCTAGACCGAGTTTTTCGCATTTAGAAATCAGATTCGATGGATTGAAAGAGTAACGATTTTAATATTTCGTTTAGTATGGAAAGTATCCTCTGAAGCAATCTTAGGAATTAGTGTGAATGAAAAGAATCATTATTCAGAGGTAATCGAACTGTGGAAAAAACTATATTAAATTATTCTCAATACTTGATCTTCGCCTAATCTGAGAATCGAACCTGATTTCATCCCAAATTTTCAATAGTGCTTAAACCTTAAAAATCCGTACATTATATAACGAAAATCAAAACTATTTTTGTACTTCGTATTTCATTGCTAGGGAAAGCGCCTTCTAAATATAACGAAATATTTTTAAAGTTGAATTTTATATGTCAGATAGTAGAGTTGAAATTAAAACAAAATTGGAAATTCATTCATGTGAGTACAATAGATCTCTTAAGGTCGTAGTACATCACACCCTTTCTAATCTATGTGAGAGCTGCCCTCTGGTGGCTGAGGTTTAAACATGAGGAACGAGAAACGGGGTCTGGTATTCCGTGAACTAAGTTGGAAAACTTTTAGGAAGTACTCAAGTAGTTTAGACATTAAAAATTTTGTATGGGCCCTAAAATTTTTTCATATTTCTAAAATCAGGGATGACATTTCAAATCTAAGGAGGAGTGGTATGAATGCATGATATAATGCATATGGTATACCGGCTCCTCTTGGCCCGATATCAATGTTAAGTAAATAATATTCAATATTTGGGCATTTGAATTGTCTGAAGACGATTAATGTCTCTGTTTGAAATGAACAGATGATATTGATTAGTCAGTAATTGTAGTCCATATTAAAGTATATGAAAACCAGAGTATATAAAAAAAAAATATATCATCGTTTCACATCACTAACCCACATATCAATAACAACTACAACAACAGAGTGCAGTGTACATTTAATAAATCTGCTATTGATGATGCACAGTTCAAGCGAGCTTATACAAATCTATAGTATATACTAAAAATATTCGTTCATCTGTAAATGTGATGACGTTATCTGATTGAGTGTATGTGAAACTTTACTTAAAAAACACACACATTAAAATAAAAAACCGCTATAGTCGCAATCGTCGTTGCTCGTTTGCTTAAACATGAACTAACAATAAAAAATTATAAAAAAAAAATACAAAAAAGAAAACAACAAAAAAAAAAAAAAGCTACTCTGTGTTTTGTGAATTGTGAAAAATCAATAAAATCAAATAAATTCGTTTTCATTTGTAAATATTTAATTTATGCACATCTTTTTTGTTTTCATTTATTTTTTTCACAACACTTGACAACAAACAAAAAGTTGATTGCGACTACAATATTGGTTTTTCTCCCTATATAATTTTTTGTTAGTAGATTTTTTAAAATGACGAAAAAGTATATTTACAAAAAAAAAAGTATTGAGTAATGTGTGCGCTTTGTGCTGTGCAGTTCAGTTAGTTTGATTGCTATTGATTTGCATAAAAATGTGTTATATTTATTATTGTTAGTGTTATTGTTAAAATTATTTTTTTTTTTAATTTTTTTTTTTATTTATGAGACCCATAACAACTGTGTCAATTTTGCGTTAATATCCAAAGATTTATGTATGAATGCATTTTATGTGTATTGACGAAATCGTGGGTTGCTGACATGAAGCATGAAAATTTGAAATTGCTTTTCTCATATACAAAGGTACAGTAAGTAGTAAAACTGTAAGGTTTGGAGTTTAAAAATATATTGTATTAGTTCAGACAATATGAAATATATAGTTTTTGAAGCTATAAACCAAATATTTTCTTGAGTTCATTAGTTTTGCTTGCCATTGTAGTTTTATAGTTTTTTACTGAAATTTAATTATGCATAAATGTTGTTTTTTGTTTTGTTTTTGTAATAATAATAATTAATTTGATATATGTAGTTTTGTGATCAATATTGTTTTTTTTTTTTTTTTGAACAAAAGACTTGAGCAACAAACTTAATTGTTTGAGGATTTTAAAGTTTTGTAACTCGGTGATTTTTTTTTTAATAACTTTGGTTTTTTATCAATGAATTTTAGTACTAGTTTGTTTCTTTTTTTTTTTTTTAAGTTATTTATTGCTAATATTAAAAATTTTAACTTGAAATATGCGAAACAAAAGACTTAAGCGACATACTCGTGGGGAATATAAACTTATTCGCAATCTTTGAACCTATAAAGAATTAATACACAATTTTCCGATTACTGCTTCTCATTTATTATGTGAAAATTCCAAACGCGGCCGCTAGAACGCACCTCTCATAGAAATTAAATACTAAAATTGTTATAATTTGAATTTTACACGACATATTGAAACATTTCGTTTTACTTTTCTGAAAGTTTTTCACTTTGCAGTTTAAACCTGGTCGTTGAAAATACTGAAATCGCTATAACTACTTGACCGATTCTTAAAACTTTTTTCTAAACGAAAATGTTTTTTAATTTAGATAAAAATGTCCGAAAATTACTACTAGAGGGCGCCACCTATACAAACGAACTACTGAATTTGGTGTAGCTTCTGTTTAAAAGAGCAGACTCTTAAATATTATCTACCATTAGATATTTTTCGGTGCTGTAAAAGTTACAAATTATATTAGGGTTCTGAATTTGACCGCTAGAGAGCGCAACTCATTCAAACGAAAGACTATAATCGCCATAACTACAGTTTTGTGTAAGATTAAGCAATTTAGTGCATTATTGAACATTTTTCAATATTTCAGAGATCATCAAGGAAGACTAGTTTTAGATCTGGCCACAAGAGGGCACTTTGTACATAAACAAAATACTCAAATCGCCCTAAATTTGATTATACTGAGTTAATATTTGAATTTTCGTTAAAATTGATATTGAGAATAAAAAAAAAATAATAAACTTGACTGCTAGAGGGCGCCTCTCATGCAAAATTCTCATAATATAACTATTACGTAGACGGTTCAACAGTTTTGTTTAACATTTGTAAACATTTTTTATTACTGAAAAGGTTTAGCTTAGTTTATTAAGCCAAATAGATAATAATCTTACTGACTAGAAATACAGTTATAAAAATTTTAAAAATAGTATGTTATGAATACATATAATTATGAATATATACTACAAATAAGTATATAAAATTCAGTTCTGGGCACGGAAAAATAAATAAAATGATTATTCGACAGTGAATTATATACTCTTAAGGTTCTAATTATTAGACTGTTACAGGCATAATTAGATCTATGCAATTCTATGTAGAAAGTATTGAAATTCCGCACACTTCTACCAGGTATGTTGAAACAAATCAGTTCTAACAGGTGATAAGAGTCTATGATACCAAAAATGACATCGTACACAAACATTAACGATTGTATCATTCTCCGATTTACTAAAGAGTTTAAGCTAATAAGCATGCATAAGATGGAATTGGTTCTTCGAATCTTAAAGAGGAAAGAGCATACCTCAAAGAATTCTTTTGAACTTTTTCCAGGCGTTGTGAATGGATTTCATAAAAAGGATTTCAGACAATTGCCACGTTTTCTAATTTAGATCTTACAAAAGAATTATATAATAATTTTTTTGTATAGGGATCGAAAAAATCGCTGCTATTGCGTTTAACGAAAGCTAAAAGAGAGTAGGCCTTAGGAATAATACAATTGATATGACTTGCAAAAGTAAGCTTTGTGTCAAAAACTACTCCTAAGTCCGAAATCTCAGATAGCGTCCTTAGGTATATTCAAGTTTACGATTTGAACGTTACAAAAATTCCATAAAAAAGAAAAATTAAAATCGTCTTAAATTTTATTATAATCTCATTTCAACTTAATTTTTGAATTTTTTGTATCACTAGAATTTTTTTAAAAATCTAAAAAATATTGAGTATAAGAAAAATTCAAAATCCTAACAGCTAGAGGACACCTTCATACCCAGACAATACACAAATTGGTCTAATTTCTATTCAAAAAGTTTGATTTTTTAATCAAGAAGGAAAGTTTTATGTTCAAAACTACTTACAAAAACAACAAGTTCGTTTGCCAAGTCTTTTGTTTTGAGAATATTTTGTATTCCCTAAAAAAAGGGAAATTCCTTAACAAACAAAATTCTGAAATTCTTTTCACAAAAAGGAATTGATTACTTTATGGCACCTATTACTTTCTAACAAAAACAAATAAATAAAATTATTGCGCAATTGCTGTGCTACATTTAAGACACAAGTGCTTCCTAATATTAAGCAAACAATATCAATAGAAAGAAAACACACTCATACACATACAAAAAAAAAAAAAATTGAAAATTTAGTTCTTTCAATTTAACAAAAAAAAAAAATAAAAATAAAATAAACTTGTTACATTTGTTGAAAAATTACTATGCCCAAAAAAAAAAAAAACAAAAAAAAAGAAATTGTTAGGAAAGAAAACCAAAAAAAAAAAAAAATCTTGTGAAATCACTACCTGCATTTCAAAGCCTTTATCAAATACATATAAATACAGCGAAGTATAAATGCATACAGGTATAATTTTTTGTTAGGGAAGCCAAAAAAAATTAAAAACCTTTACTTTATAATCATCCTCGCTTTATAATCATCTGAGCATTATTATATTTCGTTAGCGTTTTTTTTTTGTTTGACACACAACGAAGATTTAATAGCTGAATTTTTGACAATCTCAAAAAAAAAAAAATTAATAAAAATAAAGAAGAAGAATAACACAGAACGTAAAGAAAAGAAGCAGCAGAACAATATTGAAAACTGAAAAGAATCCTGTCTGTATAGCGCAGACAATGAACAAATAATTTAAAAAAAACAAAAAACTCAAACAAATATCAGTAAAATATAAAACCCCAAAAAACTCGCTGAACTGAATCATCTGAAAAACAAAATCTAGAAAAAACAAAAACAGGTCTTAAGTGTCTTTTTTTTAATATGGGATGGAGAGATGGATGGATGCACGACAAACGCAATCACAGCAGCGACAAAATAACGATGATGACGACAACGACTGGGATTCAGAAAATTTCGTATTTAAAAAAAAAAAAAAATTAATAAAGTTTACATATGCAGGCACACATTAGTAGGCACACATGTGTTAGTATGTAAAGGTATGAGTCTCCAAAAAATATATGTTTGAAAATTTACCTGCCCGTTTCAGTTAATTGTGTGCGCATGCGTAAAGCATGGTTGATTTTTTTTTTTTTTTTAATTTTCGTAATTTTTTTTTCTACTCAAAAAATAATATATAAATCAATTCGTTATGAATGCAAACGTAATGAGTTTTTATTTTTTTATATTTGATAAAGAAATCTTCATTTCTGCATTTTCATGTTGTATTGTTTAATGTTTCTTTGCATTGATTTGTTTTTGTTTTTCTAGGACGATAATAAATCATTTGATTTTAAATGTGATGTTAATTTCACTCTATACTCTGTACATAGAGTATAATAAATAATTGGCAAAGAAACAATAAGAATACCGAGCTCACAGAAAGTACCTCTACAAATTCAAGCAATGCATAGCGAAAAGGGTAAATGAGATGCTAAAATTTTAACGTATTAGAAATACCTCAGTTAATTTGAAATATGTGTGTTAATTTTAATGCAGCAAGTGTTGAAATGTTTGAAGTAAGCAGGAGGTATTCAGGCAGTCAGGCACAAGCAGCAATTAGCATAATGGATTTTCTCAGTGACTTGTTATTTACTCTTTTTTTTTTTCTATGCTATTTGGCATTGAAAATTGAAAAATAATATTACACATTGACTTTTTGATTGAAATTTTGTATGAATGTTAAGCAAATGCATAATAATTGCATTCGAATTTTTATGTAGGCATTTATGGCACCTTTTTAGAAAGTTGTTTGCTTAGAATGAAGGATAAAGAGGAACTCTTTGTGATGTAAATTCGAATTAAATTCTTAGCATGATTCCAAATTGCATTTGCTTGAATTATGCCGAAGGTTAAAAAACCTTTCCTTAAAACCATAAAAAACACAGTTCAAATTAGACACATTCATATTGCCTAAGTGCCTAATTGAATTCTTTCTTGCTGAAATTCATTTCCAATTGATAAAGAAATCTGTTATTTCCATAGAATTAATTTAATGACATTTTTCTTTGGAACAAATTACAATTTCACATTTAATAGAAACATTCAGCTCTTTGCAATATTTTTTTAGGTCCCCATAAATCTTCTCCAATTTTGCGTAATACAGCTGCTTCCTGTTTATTTAACGCACATAAAAATACTATGATAAAAAAACAACTTGCCTACAGCAAAAGCATTTCACTAAACACTAAACTCAAATACATTTTTAAACTTAAAACATCGCTTATAATTTACTAGTAAAATAAGCCGTTCAGTTATATAATCTCCGACAGATCAAAGCAAATTATCTTTGAAGTATATACAACAAACAAAAGAAAGCAAATGTATTGAAAAAAAAAAAGAACAAAATATTTAAAATACCTACTACATTTCTTTTTAAACTAAAACATAAGATAATGTGTGTAATTTAAACGATAAATCAGCAATGATAACACCACGCAGAAACTCTTCTTTTCGCCTTTTGTTGCAATAAAAATGAGTTTAAGCGTAATTTTTTAACACCTTTATGTGTTTTTAAGGTGTTGAGAAATACAAAAAAGAAAGAAAGAAAAAAAGAATAATACAATAAAATTTCATTCTTTTGTATTGCTTTTCAGTGAAAATTATAAAGCAGCTTGCCGCAGCTATAACATGATTGAATCAAGTGATCAATTTAAATGTGTGTTTGTGTGCAAATGGTTGCAAATACAGTTCAAAGAAACCGCCCGGAATATAAGCATTTGCTAATTTAAGCTAAATCATCCTAAATTTCTGGAATTTCACTTATTTTTTTTTTGTTTATGTAAAGAAATTTTATGTGTGTAAAGTATGTAGTTATGCCAATAAATACTGACGGTATTTGCAGTTTACTGATACATACACCTGTCGTCACTTGAAGGCTTGTATTGATGTGTGTTGAATGAAGTAGAACTACCATGAGCACAGTAGATTAAAATGGTGTAAGAATATGGAAAATTAAGAAATTTTCAAGTTACTAGTTTATTATTTTAACACTAGATAGTGAAATGTAAAAAAATTAAGCTTTAACTTAGAACGTTGATAAAGTTCGTAGTGAGTAGGTAATAAATTTTAATTCAAAACCCGGAAAAAATCTTGAAAAATTAAAATTTTATTTGAATCCTAAGCAGTTGACTTTAAACAATGTTTCATCTACTACTTCAGAATTTCAAATTATTGAGAAAATTGATATGATAATGTTTAAGGTGTATGAGATATCCAGAGCTCAATATTTGTTCATGTGAAATTTTCTAGACACCAAAATATTCAATAAAATTTGCAGAAAATTTATAAAAAATAAAATCTTGTAAGGTTCTTTGTACTATTTCTGAAGAAGTTTTTAATATTTTTCAAAATTTTAAGTTTTGAGAATTTTTTGTATATTCCGCAAAACAATTATTGAAAACTTTTTGAATATCACTCAAAAATAATAGTTTTCTGAAACCTTTTTGAATAATCCTCGGAAATAAAATTACTGAATATTTTTCTTAACTCATTTTGGCTCGGAACTAAAACCCATGATCTAATTTTGAAAATTTTCAAAACCCAATTTTTTTTATGTTTTCAACAAAAAATTTTAGTACTCAAAAAAATAAAAGAAATTTGTTTCTGAATTTTAGAGAGTGTGGTAGTTTCTGGCTTACCGCGAGAAAATAAGGTGACCAGGTGTAAACAAAAATTAAAAATATTACTAAGCCACATCATGAGTAATAAGTATTCCCTGGGATCAAATGTATTTAACATAGCATTTTAAATGTGGAAAATATGAGTTTTTATTGAACTTTGTCTATTTCTCCATAGTTTTTTTTTTTTTTTTTACAAAAGTTTGGCCAGCTGTAGCCTCTTAAAATTATATAGGGACCTGTGAAACTATAATTTCTACATAGAGTTTGTTATTTTATCTAGATGATAATGAATTTTACTATTTTTTGCTGATTTTCAAAACCACCTTCCAAAAATGTCTGTCTGTTCACCTGGCCTTTAACCCATGTCGTTCCGTTACTACATACCATGATCCTATTTGGAAAATTTTCAAAACGCATATTCCATATGTCTTCACCAAGAAATTTTACTACTTAAAAAAAATAAAAAAAGAATTGTTTCTGAATTTTAGAGGGTATAGTAGATTTTGGCTTACCCCCAGAAAATAAGATGACCAGTTTTAAAAAAATTAAAAATATTTCTACGCCATATCATGAGCAACAAGTATTCTCTGGGATCAAATGTATTTAACACAGTATTTTAAAAGTTATTATAAGTTAAAAACAGAAAATATGCATTTTTGTTGAATTTTGCCTATTTCTCCATACATTTTTTTTTTTTTTTATAAAAGTTTGGTCAGCTGTAGCCTATGAAAAATATAAAAAGACCTGTGAAGTTATTATTTCCACATCAAGTTTGTAATTTTATCTAGTCGAATTTCTCATTTCGATGCAAAATAATTAATTTTATTATTTTTTGTTGATTTTCAAAACCACCTTCCAAAAAAGTATGTCTGTTCACCTGACCTTGAAGGTCTGGTGAAATACAATATTTTGAAATTATCTAAATGCAGTTTTAAAGTCAGTATATATAGAAATATTATACAGTGATTACCTTTGGGAAAAATTTAAAAATGTATTTTTGACGAATTTTCAAAGTTGCTGACCGATAATTCGTCCAGTCAAGCCAAAATGAGACGAATTTCTTCTAAATTATAAAAGAAATAATGATTATTGAAGTTTTTTTTTTTAATTTCTCAAACATGAAAGTTGTTCTTTTCTGATATTTCTCAAAAATAAAATAAAAAAGAAAAGTTTTCTCAAACCATTTCGGTTATTCCATTTTGAGTATTTCTGAAAATAAAATTTTCCAAAACTTTTTTCAACATGCCTCAGATAATAGCTATTTTTTCTCATCATTGGAGCCTCCCCCATCTTTTAAATAATAATAATAAATCGAATAATGCTAAAAAATATGACATTTTTGAAATTTCTCTTGAATAAACGTTTTCTGAAACTTTTTGAGATATTCCTCAACATTAACGTTCATTGATAACTACTTCTAAATTTTTTTAAAATAAAGTGTTTCTAAAACTATATTAAATATTTGTCAAAAATAAAGATCATCGGAAATTTTGGTTAAAGTTTTTTCTGAAAATTTGTTTGTGAAATTTTCTCGGATATTCCTGAAAAAACGGTCATTGGTGGGTTTTTTAAAATTACCCCTAAATATGTAAACGGTTTTTAAATCTCTTCGAATATACTTCAAAAATATCTATCACTGAAATCTTTTTAACCCATCCTTAATGAACATGGGTGTATTACAATCGAGCTGTTTTCATGCTCGTACTGCTCAAAACTCTAGTTTTATTTTATAGATTTATGGGTGTTACACATCCAGTTCATTGACGGTGTAACGAAAAAGTAGGTCCATTGACGTCGGGTTAAAATGTTCTCTTTAATAAATGGGTTCTGTTAGATTTTCAGATATTCCTCAAAATAACGATCATTGATGACTTTTTCGGATAAACTTCAAAAATATAAATTTTGGGCGGCTGTTTTAAAATTTCTTTTAATAATTGGTTTCTAAAACCTTTTTGGATATTCTTCAAAATTAACGCTTATTGATGACTTTTTTAAATTTCCCACAAATAAAAGTTTTTGAAATTTTTTCAATATTTTTTAAATATTCAAATTAAGTAATTGTTCCCACTGTGAATTTCTGGAACTAAGTGAATTTTAAGCAAGAATCAAAAGTCAAGCAAAAACTTATTTAAGAATTCTGTCAAAGTTAAGTAAAAGCCAAGCAAAGCAACAAACATGAATTGTATGCACTTTCATACGTCATGCATGCATTTTTTCATGCATACAAAAACAAAAAGAAAAACTAAAAAAAAATCATGCATGCATTCATTCATTGATAATAATAAGACACAGAGTGAAAAGCATACAAGTGCTGAAGTGAAGTGAATTGGTTAAATAATTTTAATTCATTTTTCATGTAAAAATGCAGTAAAGCAAAGAATAACGAAAAAAAAAACAAATGCTTACTGCTGCTGCTGGAGACAGAAAAAGGTGCAAAAAATTGCTGCTGCTGTTGTTGTTGCTGCTTTGAAAGATTGAGAAACAGGTGAGTGAGTCTGGTACTTAGATACTTGACTTATACCACACACACATAAGCTAAGATAAATATGCAGCAGCAGTCGGCTGTAAAAAAAAAGATTCTTCGTTTTATAGTTAATAAATTTTGCGTAAATTTTAGTAATTGCAATTGAGGCGCTAAATTGAAGAACTTCCTTTTGAAATTTGACTAACATTCAATTAAATATTTTGTTGCACTTGGTGCTATCTTTTTTTTTCTTAGGCATGCTGTTTGTTTTTTTAAACTTCCTCTTTTTTTTTGTATTTTTTGCTCTGCTATACTTTTACTATATCTACGCACATATTTGCACATCTGTTTCTCTGTTTGAAATGCTGCTTCCGCTAATATATTTCCATTAAAACAATACATATCTACCTATAAAAAAATAAAAAGAAAAACAGAGGAAGAAGTTATCTTTACCTACAAACAGAAAACAAAAAATAAGAAAAAAAAAACAGCCGTTAGTTAGGAAGAAAAACGAAAAACATTTAAGCTGAACCTTAAAGCCTTAAGGACATTGCTGATGGTAAATATTGACGTGCACAAACGCTTGCTAAAAAATATGCAGTACCTATAAAATTTATTGTACTAATTTTGCAAGTACTTTTCAACATTTGTTTTGCAATATTTTTCTTTTTTTTTATTATCTTGCAATAGCAGCAGCGGTAGCATAAGTAAAAAGCCTTTCTTTTGGTTTTGTTTTTGTTCTTGCAAAGCTATAGGAGATACCCTCTTGCTTTCGTGTTACTACTACCATGTAATTGCAGATGTTATGCTACAGATAAATATGAAGTAAGTGAAGTAAAGGGTTGTTTTTGTTTTTGTTTCGCTCATACTAAAAAATACAAAAGTTCAAAGACCTGCTTCAAATGTTATTCAATACTCAGACTTTCATTTCATATATGCTCCTAAATTGCTCTTTTCGCTTTTGTTAACTATTTTATTTAAAAAATAATAAAATATATAAAGCTCAGTACTTTGATGTGCCTAAAATTCTTTTTACGTATTCTATAAGTATTTTTTCTGCTTTCAAACGCTACAATTTTCAAGTTCATTAACTCAAGTCTCAAGTTAAAGAAAAGATGACATCATCTGGTTTGTTTTTTTTTTAAAGCAATTTTTGCTAATTTAATATTAGTATTATTATTTTTTTTATTTTTTGTATTTAACGTTTTTTATTTTTTGCAAATGTTTCTCTTTTTTTTTTGTTTTTTTTTTGCGTGTGTACATCCTGCCTGTTTATATTTTTGTCTGACTGTTTATTTGACTGACGTTATACGGCATGAAAGCCTCACACTTGTATACATACAAAATAATCATAAATTCTTTAAGCAAAAATTTTTATATTTTTGCTTTCAATTTTGCGCACTTCTTTAGTTCAGATTTTTTTTTATCATCATCATTGTGTTTTTCTGTATTTTTTTTTTTCAAGAATACATTGTTAAGCTGGCGTAGCATTTACATACATATAGTAAATATATAAAGTTAGCTGAAAAAAAACAAGAACCTTTCACTTAATATACAATAAATTTATATTTGGTATTTTTTAATAATTTTTGTTTTTTTTTTTCATTAAGAATTTTTGTATTTTTGTTTGTTATACATACCTACTTTTAATTATTTGCTTTAGAATTGTTTTAGTTATTACTTTGTTTAAAAAAAATTGAATTAAAGTGGAAAATTTTATTGGGTAATTAAGCTGGGAATTGTTTTTTTGAGTAATAAATCTTTGTATTTATTGTCTGTGTGTTATAAAATATTAATAAGTTTCCAGCTTCAGTCTTTTGTTTGCTCATAGTTGAGAGTGTTAGCTATACAAAACTTCCTTCATTAAGTTTTTGAAGTATTTTTAATAATTTATAACAGAATTCAATTATAGAAAAACTCTAGTTCAAAAAAACATATGTTGATTTGTCCAAACAAGAACATTCTAAATCGATTTACACATTTTTATGAAAAGCTTTGAAAGTTTTTTTCTGTTTTTTACTAGAGAAGAATATATTTGGCTATAAATTTTGCTCATGCATATTAAGCTCAGGAATTATGGAGCACTTAGTAGAAACTTGTTCAGCTTTTTTTAAAATTTTCTTAGTTTATTTAATATTTTTTTTTTCCAAGTATAAAAGTTCTTTTAATAAACGCAAAGACAATTTCGGGGAATAGAGACGAAAAGATTTGCCTTTTTGTTGTTGTAGCAACTAAAGGTCTTGAAATATACATAATAAATAGTTGTAGATGTTATTGTTATAATCACAATTTTATTTATTGTGGCTGCCTCTAGAGTCTGTGCCATTTGGGTCGACATTGAAGCCAAAGATTCTGGCACACATCTACTGAATGCATCCGAAGCAACTTAGGAGACAGATGAATATGGTTTGCCAAGTTAAGTGGGGGTATTCTATGTGTTTTCACCATATTAAAAATATTTGGATCAATGCAGACCAAATTATTATTCAGAATGTGGGTCTAGTTTCACGTATAAATAATTTTTCTTTATCCGCAATTGATGTTTTTTGTTTTTTTTTTTAGGACTGCCCAGCAAAACAAGCAAGACGAAAAAATGCATAGTCTACAAGCTTCCAAAAGGAGTAGAAGGATTTAAAAAAAAAAACCTAGTGTCTTTTTTATACAGATGACCAGATCCCGTAGTACTTGGCATCATGTTTGTGTGTGCTCTAGCAGACTCTAAGTTATGCTTCTCTTAAATATATATTTTTATAAAATATTCAAACATATTTTTGAATGAAGTTTTTAAAAGGTTTTCAGTTCTACTGAAGGTATGTATACGAAAAAAAACTGGTCGCAGTAAACATGTTGTATTAATTCAAATTTGACAGTTACAGCAAATGTAACTGTTATTTATTCGTAGAGAATTTTCCGTTTTACATTTCTGCATCATTATTTTTTCTGATTTTTTTACATTACTCAAAATGAGTTCATCGAAATCGAGCACTCGCGATATAATTGTGCGCAAAAATCAAGATTTTCTACATATGTCACATAAACCATTGACAAAAGTTTAAAAATAGCAAAATCGACGGTAACTTTAGTGCTTAAAAACTTAAATGAACGACTAACTACCGAAAGGAAAACTGGAAGTGGGCGAAAGGAGGGGTTCATCTCGGAGGAAAAAGCAAAGAAAGTGAAAAACTTGTTTCGAAGAAATCAAGGCCTTTCCCTCAGAGATGTTGCTAAAAAAGTCCATATGTCATCCGGATATGTTCAAAAAGTACGCAGAGTAAAAGGACTTAAGACGTATAAAGTTCCGCTAGCCCCTAACCGGAATGAAAAAAAATGCAACAGCAAAAACTAGCGCACAAAAGCTGTACGACAAAATTGTACATAATTTTGATTGCAAGATCATGGACGACGAAACATATGTCAAAGCAGACTTTGATCAGCTTCCTGGGCAACTATTTTACACTTCAAGAAAGAGAGATGATGTTGCGCCTGAATTTAAGCTAAAAAAATGTTTTTGTTTAAAAAATATAATTTTTATAACAAGTTAATGTCGACCAGTTTTTTTTTTGTATACATGCCTTAAATATTCGACTGGAAGTTATTCACTAATCTCCATTACTCTTCTTAGACTTTACTTTCATCAAAAAATATTTAAAATTAGTTCTAAATAAATTTTGAATAAGATAATTTGTTCAAGTTTATGGATATGACTCCTGGAACTTGCTCGGAAATTCTTCACTGATCCACCCATATCGTCCCAATGTTCGATTAATCATCAAAAATCTTTTTTAAATCATTTTTCTCAAAGAACCGATTGTAAATTATTTAAAAAATCATTTGAAAATATTTCTAAATAGATTTTAGACATGATATGTAAGGAAATGTAGTCTAGGTTGGAACACCTTTTGACATTTGGCCATAACTCTTTTGTAGGCGAAATTTCCGAATTTGGCTGGGAAGATCTGGCATAATGCAATGCTTTTGCTACACATTAAAAAATTATGGGGTCAGTAGTTCAGGAGTTATGGGAATTTGAAAAAAAAAAGTTTGCCATGGTTAGAACATCGTAGAAAGTATAGGAAAATGATTGAAAAAAATCTGCAAATCAAAAAAGACTGAAATGCACTTGGAAATGGGGGAAGGAAACCTGAAAAAACGAAAAAACGCGGTTTTCCAACCTAGACGCCATTCACCTGTGTAGAAACAAAGTATGTTCTATTATCTCTTCAGATACACAGGCTGAATTTCTGTAACTCATCTGAAAATACTTCAACAAACTTCGTTATGGTTGCAATAACGTAAATACAGCAGTCCTTCTCATGACGTTCAAGCTTCCGTTCATGTGAACAGCCTCAAAGAACATAAATCTATACAAATTAATTACACTCTTAGCACTATTTCAAAATTAATGTCTATTATATTGCCTTTAATTGGATTGCAAACACCATTCAGATTATTATTTTCTTCTTCTTTTTCAAGAGTGAGTTATAAACATAGAAAACATTCTATAGAACAATATAGAATTGAAAAAGATTTGTATGGCTATAAAACTTATGTATGTATACAATGTTCTAAAACAACCTAAATAGAAGAGCATTTATGCTAATTTGTTCCTCTTAGGTTAAAGTAGCTGTCGAGAGACACACTTACGCCTGAACGGTCTATTGTGATACCACTTAGTTGGGCCTACAGTTTAACGCCGATTTCGAAGGGCGGTGTAGCAATTTTTTATCAGCTTGGTGGTTTTGCCATTACCAATCAAAGTGTTTACCAGTACACTATCTTATAATGTTCCTCTTAAATGAATAATATTTTTAGAAGCTATAAAATATTGACTAAAAAACACTTTAAAGGGAATATTTTGTCCATCTAGCGACAAATGAAGATTTTTTGTATGAATTATGGGTACGAAAGATTGTTTTATACAATAAATTTAACTATACTGCTGTGGCTAGAGTATTTAAATTCTGTTTCTCTCAGGATTAATACAAATAAAGCGAGTAATAGTGATAATGGAAAGTATATGCGTATTAGTGTGTACCGAAAACAATTTTTTTTTGCTTATATAGACCCATATATATACGACAAAAAAAGTGGATCAATTGAAAAAATTTAGGTCTCCCTACAAGGGGTTTGAAGTTTAAATTTTTTTTTTAAAAATTTAAAGTTTCTATCGTTTTTTTTTTTCATATAATGAAGGATGAAGTATTTTTTCTTCCAAGTTGAAAAATGTTAGCAATATGAAATAAAATAAAAGAAGTAAAATAATTATTTAATGCAACATTTAGATCACTCGCATTTTATATAAACTTAAAGAATTTTTAATTTAATTTAAGAATATATTTTAGCTTATATTTGTCAAACTATTTTCATTTAAAAATTATTTCAGTCAAATGCCATTAATTCACGAAAGTTTCCTATCCAAATCTTAAAGTTTTCTTATTGGCAACATTGAAAATTTTTCACATTTCTTTGGCGACTCTAGATCATTCTGCATTTTCATGTTTCATGTGTTCCATGATATTTTTTTCAATAAAAGAACTTACAAGCATTTTCAAAACTAAACATTTTTTCGAAACAAAAAATGTATTCGATAGTTTTTAGGAGACTATGAAAATTAAATATCCTATATAAGCTACTAATATTTGAAATCATAACCCAGAATTGTAGATTTGATTCCAAATATCTTCACTGAATAAAGATATTGAAAGAAACTATCACTACCGTTCTATATACTTATGTTGTTGTATCGTAGCTAGTCTGCATAATAGTTCGTTATTTGAAAGTGTAGTACATGAGCGGGTGTGTGTGTTTGTGAGAAAATGATTCTAGGTGTTATTGCTTCTGAACGGGCCCCATTCGATCAGATTATGATAGTTTCTAGGAGACTATGAAAATTAAATCAAGACGTTATGACTTAAGTTCATGTTAAGTTTGTTAATAGAAGTTATATATAAACAGGCTTAATGAACAAATGTAGTCTTCGCAATTCTACCTAATTGTTTAAAAAACCTTATTCTGAATTCGAAAAGTTATAAAGATACCGTTTGGTTCCAACATATCAATATGGACTCCCCTCCTACCACCCACTGGAATATTGAAATCACTTTCAGTTTAATGTATTATCACTTTGAGTACTCTCCTCATTCAAAATAGCACAGTTCCAACTTTTTCCTATGACTCCTTCCTTCATAATTCGGTAAGGAAAGGGGGAAAAAAATGTATGGAAATTTTCAATTTTCTTTAAAAAACTTTAGGCTTCTTGTGGGTGACCCAATTTTTCTTCAATAGGACTAAATTGTGGGAGGTATATGTAGGTCTACAGAGACACCTTTTTATCGACTTGAAATTTTGAATTTTCAGGAAGAAAATTTTCGTTATACACTAATGCGCTTATATAAAACAAAAGACTTAAACAAAAAACTACAAATATATTGAAAATGCACTAAAAATAATATTTACTTCAAAAATTTTGCTAGTAAAAGAATAAAAGAAATCAGACACCTTTTTTTCCTCTTTCTCCCTTCTCTTCCCTTCCGAAACCCTTCCCGAAATCCACTGGTGTTTACACGCATTATATAGCAATATAAGAAAATCCATTAAAATACAACTTTTTCTTTAAAAAACTACATAAAAATATGGAATAAAAATATGTGCGCACAATTTAATAAATAAAAACGTAAGATTTAAGCTTCTAGTGTAAACATAAAAATCACAAGAAGGTAGAAACAGATTGCAAAAGTTTTAAAACACTTACATATTAAATGTATATAATAATTTTTTGCATTATTTATTTAGTTTTTTTTTTACCAACAAGTTCAGCTCATCATATACGATGCTCATTAATTTTACTTAAATTATAATAGTAAAACATGCAAAGAAGTAGAAGAAGAAAACGAATAACTGCAGCGCTTAATATAAAGCCAACAGCAGAGAAATAAATAGATGATGAAAAACATGAAAAAGACTAACTATAAAAAAAAACTATAAGCGCATCAAAGAAAACAAGTCTTCTTCTTTATTCTACTAAAAGTCTAAAGTATGAAACAAAAAAAAAATATATATATTTATCAACGAAGTTTGTTATAGTACAGAAACTAGATGAAGGCTCAGCTTACTACAAGCAAAAGCGTTAACAAGAAATCGCGTTAAGGAAAAATAATAACAAAAACTACAACAACAACAGCGAAAAAAAACCTGTGCAAATGCCGCAAGCAGAAGATTTTTTTTCACTTATGCTAGAGAAAAATTCTTTGGTGGCTTTAGGCGAAATAAAAAAATACTGAAAGAAAAATATTTTCATCTTCTATGCATATACTAGAGGTGAAATAAATGAAGAAAAAGAGGATGAACAACAACAACAACAATAACTGCAACTAAAGTAACAATAACAACAACAAACAGCAACGTGAAAAAATCGCTTAAATAACGTTGCGTTCTTAACTTTAAGTTTTTATATTTGTATGTGTGTGTATATATATGTGTGATGTCTGCACACTTGCATCATCACAATGTTTATTTTTTTTTTTTTTTTGTTTGTCTGCATTTCAAGTTGGGTTTGGTTCGTTCGCTGTGTTAAAAGATAATAATAATTTCCTTGACTTTGCTTTGGCTTCCTCCGAAGGTAACCAAAGCAAGGGAATTTAATAAAAAAAAAAAACACTCTTCTTCTTCTCTTGGCAGTTTCTTCTCGATGCTGCTCCTACTTCTTCGTTGACTTTACTATTTTTGTAGGGATTTTTTCTTATAGATAGGTACCTATACACAAACAAACACACACGCTGATTTCTGTTTTGGTTTTTCTTTTTAACTATTTCAGTTTTCAACCGCGATGATCATGATTCTCAGCAGCAATTTCAAAAACAACAACAACAATAGCACCACAAGTAACCAACCAGCCAACCAACAATAGCAGCAACAACATAGGAAAGAACGACATCAGCATCTTCAACAGACCATGGCGCATTAAAATTTTTAATGTTTATATGAGTGAGTGTGTGTGTTGTGTGTGTGAGCAAGTAAAAATACAATAACAACAAGCTCGGAAAGCAGTCGAGAGTAAAAAGTAAAATACAATAATAAAAGGAAGAAGTTCTGAAAACGAAAAAATAAAACAAAACAAAAATAAAACGTATGAAGATTCTTACTACACGCCTTTAGAAGTAGAAAAAGAAGATGAAGGAGAAAAAAAAGCACTAGCAACACCAACAACAACACCAAGTTCTTTTGGAAGCAGAATATATTAGGCTCCAACAAACTGTGAGTGCGCGCCGCGACTGAGTTCGTTCAAGTGTGCAAACGTCGAACGAAGAGCTGAAGCTGAAATTGAAGAAGCTAAAGATGTAGTTGAAGCAGCAACAGCAGCAGCAGTAAACTATAAAGCATTCTTAGCTAAGCTTCTACAATTTTTAACTCTTCCACTTCTATTTCAACATCATCATAGTTGTGGTAAGTTCATGTACCTATACATACATACATATTTACATTTGTTCATTATTTCTTTTATTATTATTATTACTATAGTTATGAGTTGGTTGTTATTTTTATTTTTATATCACATAAAATTTATAATTTAACAAAAAATAAGTTATGTTTTTTTTTTTTTTTTTTTTTTGCTGTATAAATTCTACGTGTATGAAGATGTTTTATATTAAAGACCAGTGATGCCATGGCTTGGCAACTAAGTAAATAAGTGAGTAACTAAGCAAGCCAGTAAGTAAGTGAATGAGTTGGTTTGTTAGCTGCTTTTGCTAATGATAAATTGCTGTTATGTGGAAAATATATATATGCACATAGATACAAGTACAGACCTATGGTTTAGTAGATAGTATATGTGGTAAAGTTTTGATCATGTGAATTTTTTTGCTATATACCTATATATTTTTCTTTCTAAAGAATTTTTATGTTGGCTTAATTAAAGAGAGAAAGGTGTAGCATTAATTAATTATCAGTTGAATTTATTTATGTTTTTTGTTGTTGTGGTTTTGTTTTTGTTATTTTATTAAAGAAGCCATGTAGCAAACTTGAAGTGAAGCGCTTTGTTTAGTATGTATGTGGTAACTCTGTAGTCAGTCCACCATTGATGATTTAAAGGAATTTTCTTCATTAATTAAAAGCATATTATGTTAGTATGTTTAATTGTTCACAACTTGCTTAAAGAGTTTTGTATGTAATTTATTATGTCTGCAGTTGGGTGATGCTTTTTGTTTTTAAGGTATATATATACTTATTGCAGTTAAACTTTAGCATGCATGGCACTTTGCTTGTGAAAATTTTTGAATATTATATTGTGATTTTGAAACCTACCAGTAGTTAACTTTTATCACTTTTTTCATTAGAATGGGAAATTCTTTTTGATTTGAACTCAGTTTACATATCTTTTGAGGATCACCAAATTACACAGCCTCACCACATCACTGATGACTGTCATGTTACCATGAGCTCAGGAATTGAGTTTGGAACTGTGCTTTTTAAAGAGTTTAGAAATTTTGTGTTGAGTTTCCATCCTTGTGAACTTTCACCTACAGTTTTAGCGCTATAAAAATAGTAATAATTTTGAAATCGTTACTAAAAACCAACGTCATTCATACAAAAATGATGGTTCACAATTCTATGCTACTGCATTTTGCACACATGAATAAAAAACAGTATTGAATTATAAAATTTTTTCAGTCAGCAACAAACAAAACAACATTACCTCAGGCACAGATTGTGTCTCGTTAATACAGCAAAATAACGTGCAGTTTATTTTTTTTAATTGTGGTTGATTGTTTATTTCAACAATATTTTGTTTGTGATATTTTTAAGAAGCATAGACAACAGTTTCACCAAATCTAATCCATTTTAAATCTTTTTGGTCCTTGATAAAAGATTGATTCGAGTTGCTGTATCTTGCTAAATTCTCTCAGATTTTTCTACAAAGATTGAATTTTAATATGTTCGCTCTTTATAATTTATTTGATTCATGAGCGAAAATAAATGATTTATAAAATTTTAGTGAACAGTGTTGAAAGTGTTTTCGAAATAAATGGATTTTTAACAACATTTTACAGTAGGACATTCCAGATTCAAAAAAAAAAAAAAAAAAAAACTGCTTTTCCAACATGGAATTCCAAAAAAAGCGAGTGTTTGTTTTTAATCAGTACAGTTTGGCAAATCAGTAAAACTCTGGAGCATGATTTTTCACGAAATAAACGTAATAACTGCCGCAAAGAAAGGATAACAATTGTTCGAGAGGTTAGAAAAATTGTTTCCATCGCTCTACAAAATCGCAGTGCGTCTATTGGGGTATTAAACTCAACCCTCAGACAGCATGGACAGTGCAATGAAGACTTTACGAAAATAATATGAATTTTAGACGGCCAGCAAAAAGGCTTCGGGTAACCGAAACTAAGAAAAAGAAGCATTTTATTTGATTAAAACTCTTCACAGAATAACTACGAAAAACTAAGTACTTAAATCTTGAACTTTCAACTTAAAAACATTAATTTTTTAATTTAATATTTAGTGACGAATGCAGGCTAGAGGCACTAATCGAATCGACACAACTTTTTAAGAGAATATCGATGGAAAAGTTTCATGCGTCTTGCATGGTAATCAGAGTGAAACATTCACCTTCCGTTACGCATTTCTTCTGAGAGACTAAAAGCAATACATTTTGTTGAAAGAATGTTGCGTCAAAAGATCAATACAAAAACATTTAAAAAAATCATCTGCTGTTCTACATATATGGAATCCTTGACATATGAGAGAGAAGTATACCACCTTGATCAAAAAGTTCCCGGAATAACCACCGTGTGGCGCTTCCATCTTTCCGATTTGAGTTCTGTTTTTTTTTTGTTAAGTTTGTACATCTGTTGTTAATATTCCCTCTAAATCTTAGCGTCTTAGCTTGGGATTTGCAAAAGTTACGTAGCCAAGAGTACATCTATCTCTGTGTGTGTTGGCGATTTTTTACAATTTGCAACAACGAACTTGTATTAAATTTTGCGTAAAAAAATGGATTTATTGATGCGCGAACGTTGGAAATGTTGGAAAAGTGTTTCAGCAACGATTCTCTAAAGAAAACGGTCGTTTACCAGTCGCACGAGCGGTTCAAAAGTGGTCGTGAGTCAATCGAAGATGATGAACGCAGTGGCAGACCATCGACATCGAAAACCGACGAAAACGTTGATAAAGTAAAAGAAATTTTGATCAATAACCGCAAATTAACCAACAGAGAGTATTATTTGGGCGTTATGAGGCGTTTGCGTGAATCAATTCGCCGAAAGAGACCAGAATTGTGGACAGAAAACTCGTGGATTTTGCACCATGATAACGCACCGTCGCACAGTGCCATCATTATTCGTAATTTTTTGACGAAAAATGCAACAAATACCATCCAACAGCCACCGAATTCACCTGATTGAGCTCCCTGTGACTTCTTTCTGTTCAATCGAGTAAAAAAAATCATTACGGGGAACGCGTTTTAGCAGCCGAGAGAAAGTAATGAAAAAATCCCAGGAAGCACTGAATGACATACCGAAAACCGAATATAAAAAATGTTTCGAGGATTGGATCAAGCGCTGGCATAAGTGTGTTGCAGTCGATGGGGATTACTTTGAAGAGGACAATATAGATTTAGATGAATAAACTTGTATTTTTAATTTTCTGAATAAATTCCGGGAACTTTTTGATCAAGGTGATACACATTTATGCAGGACGGGTTTTAATTTTATACTGCAGCTTCTGTAACAAAATTTATTGAGAATGAACAAATTTTAGTATTACCATGGTTGGGTAATTTTTTTTGATATGAACCCGATTGAGGAGTGTTGGACTTATCTCAAATCGCTTGTGTATAGAAGAAATAACACAACAACAATCCATATTTTTAAAACCAATATTAAAGATATTTAGAATAATAGCACTGATTTTAGCAAAATGTGACTGTAGAATAAGGGGCTCTTTTAAAAACCCCGCGAGGTGTAACTAAATATTAGATTAAATTTTTACATTTAGTAAAAACCAAATTTAACTCTGATGAAATGCTAAATTTGCCTACAATAAATTTCTTTGATTTCCAGAAAAAATAAAGTCAAATTATAGAAACATTTGTTGCAATTCACTGACTGGGTATCTCAGCTCAAAAGTTGTCTTTTATTGTATACTCATTTACCACTTGAAGTATTTGAACTCAATGAAAGCTGATACTACTTTTATTGTCAGTCAAGAATTTTAAGTCACACATGGTATAGAATATTTTTCTTTTGCTTTATTTTGATAAGTTTGCTCTTTTGAAATTCTACTTATTTTGTTCAAAGATGTAACGAAATAAACCAAACACTTTTGCTTAAAAGAGAAAGAGTCCTGTAGTATAGTTTAAAACCATTAGCGGTTTTAAAAGTTGAGAGAAGTGGGAATTCAGATTTGTTTAAACTTTTCGTTTAAATAAAATTTTATAATCGTCAGACTGAGTTATTCTTAATTACCCTCTTCCCCTCCTCCATTGCAACCACCAAAATTGAAAACTACATAAATCATTTTAGACTTTATTACCAAACTAGAATAATATTTTTCTTGCTTTCTAATTGCGCTAGAACTAATTCCATTATTTTAATCAGGTTTCTGCTTGAGCTGAAGCTCATTTTTTATTTGCATATTTGCTGAAATTGTGAACACACTTAAGTTTAACTCTAAGCGATATAATGATAAATTTAAGATCATTTCTTAAGCATTCAAATTAGTTATAAAATATTATGATAGTCATATATTAAATAGTTAATGATACACAAACAAAAGATTAAAACAACAAACTTCTTTTATTTTCTACTTTTTTTTCTTTTGTGACTGCTGTCTAAAACAATAATCATCAATTTGTATCAATATATACTGCTGCAACGTCTATCACTTTATTACTAGTGGCGACTAGCCTAACATATTAAGTTTGTTGCTTAAGTCTTTCGTATATATATATTTTTTTTCTTAATATTTTATGAAAGAAACTGCATAGGTATATCATTAAAAATTCTAAATTTATCAAAAAGCTTACTGGAAAATAGATGCTTTCAACACAAAAAAAAAAAAAAAACAAAAAAAAAAACATTCAATAAATTAATGCGGTTCTTGAAGAATTTTTTTTTTTTTTTTGAACCCAAAGTAACGCGGAGAACTCGCGCTTAATTTAGTGTTTAACTTTTATTAATTGATATAAATTTGTTAACTAATTTCTTGGTTGAAACTTAAATGCATAAATTAAACAAATACAAAAAGGTTGAAAATAGAAGAAAGAATATAAAGTCTTTAGCATGTAAATTAATGTTTGTTTACATGTTTTGATGTTTCTTTTTTTTGTGTGTTTGGTGAAGCGGTGAACACAGCAGTTTGTAAATTTTATTAATATAGCTAAATAAATTAAGATTTTATTAAACAAAAAAAAAAAAAAAATACTACAGTGGGTGATTTTTTATGCTTTTATGAGAAGTAAGAAAAATTATGTAAGCGCTTAAAAAGCGTAGAATGCAAAGAATGAATGAGTGGCAGTAGACGAAGAAGAAAAGAAGTGTTAAAAAGCTAAAACTTTAAAAGCAGCCACAGACAACATGGCAGCATGGTTTTATAGCGTTTAGTGTTAGCTTGATTTTTTTTTTCTTTTATAAGCGCAGCAGCTGTCAAGCTAAAGAATTTTTTAATTTGTAGCTTGAGCATTTGTATAGTATGATGTAAAAAGAACTTCAAAGAATACAAAAACAAACCGAAAACTGAAAGCAATCTAGGTTTTTAAAAGCATAAATATACACATAAAAACAAAATAAAAAAAATAAAAAAAATTTGGAATGCTGAAACTTTTTGAATGAAAGTGATTGATGTTTGTTAATTTGTAGGATTTACAGAAAATTTACTTTATTATTATTACTGCGCAAATTCATAACTCATAAATAAATAATAAAATAAAAAAAAAATAAATAAATTCAAATTACTATAAGCGACAAAAGAAATTTATATAACAATAGCTTGCAATTGTTCAACTTAAAGTAATTTTTGCCATATGACAAATTTTCAAAAACACCAACACATAAAATTTTTGCTTTAATAGTTAAAAAAAAAAAATAAAAAAAAATTAAAATATAAAATTAATAAGAAAAAATTGCTTTAGAAATTAATAATAAAAATAATAATAATAATCCAACAAATTGCTTATATGTAGTAGTCAATTGTTGCTGTTGTCATTGCTGCCTTTTGACAATTCTGGGCAACACTTTTATGGCATATCAGCGTTTAAATAAGCAACAATTATTTATGTTTGTTAGTGAGGGAGAATGAGTGAAATAATAAACACACCCCCATTTATTTCGTATTCTACTACTGCTTATTATTATTATAACTTATTATTGTTGTGGCTGCTGCTGCTGCTCTTGTTGTTGTTGTTATTGTTACCCACTGAGGGTGTCATTATATTCTGCGCACTAATTTCAAAATTTATTCTAAATAAATGCATATGCATAGCAGTTATTTAAATTTATATATTCATATATGTGTATATAAATAAATGTAGGTATATATATATGTCATTAACGTTATATATATGTCAAGTTGTCTGTCTGTGATCTCCTGTCAAATCATGTTTTGTCATATTGCTTGTTGAGCAATTGATGGCATTGGTGTTTAACTGCAGCCAAGTATCAGCTCGAAACTAAGCAAATAAATATACAATTGTTTTTCTACCATTATTATTAATAAAATCTTTTTTTTTTTGTTGTTGTTAGATTGTTGCTGCATGTAGCATTATTATTATTGTATTTTTTTTTTATTATTACTTTGACTTTTGCCTTTTATGCAAAACTGGGTGTTAACAAATTGTTGTTGCTATTAATTAGATTTGATGATGTTTATCTAGTTTTGTACAAACGTTTTTACTTGATTTTATTGTGTATTTTTGTATTTGTTAGTGGTTTTAATTAAATGACTTAATTAAATTGAAATTAAAGTAGAGGGTGAAAAAAAAAATAAGTATAAAACAAGAAAAAATCAATTAAAAGAAATAATTAATAATATACATAGAAGTTTTAACAATTATTGAAATATTTGTTTTTTGATTGGATTGCATGCATTGTGTATTTTTCTCTAATTCATTTTTAATTATTTGCAATATAGAAATAAAACCATCAAAAGTAAATAAGTAACTATGAAACAAAAGATTTGAGTTGGAAATTTAATTCTCAGTGATATTAATAAAAATTTATGAGTTCCTCTTATTGTGTTGTAGAAACAAAACATTTCTGTGAAGCAGAATTTCTAGAAATACAAATTTAATCAAAGTCTTTTGTTGGCAATACAATGAAATGTTAACACAAAAGCATTTTAAACTAAATTATATACACACATTGAACAAAAAATATGTTTGAATTGTTTCTAGAAATAAAATGTTTGAATTATTTTTAATTCCAATGAAGGAAGTTTGCTCACTGACAACATAAGTGTATCTCATTTCTCACCGATTTTGTGACATGCTTACCAAAGACTAGCAAAGGCATTTGTACTAAAGCTAGCAAATCAAAGCAATGCAATTCAATTACATAAAACTTTGAACAAATCATCGTAGGCTATAAGAACTTGGAATATGTAGACTTAGGAAGTGTAGATGAAGATAAAAACTTTTTACTACTTTTTCTTATCTGTAAAAGTTCGACCATTTTCTTTATGCTTAAGTGCCACAACTGAATTCCTTTAAGATGCTATAGAAATGATATCAATCACTTACTGCTTTGATCTAAAAACTAATGCACCTTAAAATATTACTATTGAAACTCTTTGCAGTTCTGTGTAAACAATAGCTTTCTTTCACTACTTTGAACTAGGATTATTTCTTTTTCTTATCTAGAACAACTGAGACCCTCTGAAGTTGCTTGGAAATGTTATTAATCTTTCGTTACTTTGATCTGGAAACTACTTCTTTTTTATGACAATTTGTCAACTTTCTAACGTGTAAAAAAATTATATTTATTATTCTCTACTTCGAACCCAATTTTTTTATATAAAAAAGTCATTATTGAAACTCTCTAGGGTTCAATGGAACAAAAGTTCTTCTTCACCAACAGACTATAGAATACGCGAAAAGCTTTCGGATGGGTATATTTTGATGCGAAAAGCTCGGCATTGGCCTTTCAGGGGCTGAAAAACTCCTAACTATCAAGAGCCATGAAGCTATACATCCTTGACATCTTAATATATAGGTTTCTTCTAAATATATTTGAACTTCTGTTTAAAGAATTTTGCCTCTCCAGAAATATAACACAGATTAAAAATAAATAAAGGAAATAAATCGGGTATACTGTGTGCTAAATTGGGCTAAGTAGCATCTTTAGAATGGCTGATGAATGCAATAATTAAAGAAGCAAACGGACTGATAGCCCTAGAACCAGTACAGTCGAATAATAAAGGCTAAACTGAAAACTATCAGCATCGCCTGGGAACAGATAGTTTTAAATCGAATTCGGTGGAAAAGCCTCACCCCAAACGGCGAAAAATAAAATGAGCCTGTAATAATCTCAAAGTTTATCAGACTGTCTTAAAAATTTCTATTCAAAGCTGTCAAACTTGTTCCTTTTGGCTACAGAGTTTTTGCCTACAATTTTTAATTTCGATTATCATAAAATATTTAACAAATTTTTAGCCAATAAAATTTCTTCTTGAGTAAATTCATGTATGCAAATTTTTTTTATGAGAATTGAGTTTGCTGAAGCAGAAACAAGTATCCAAACAACATATCGCTGCCTTAATTTGCTAAAGCCCAAAATCTTTCCAAAAATTTTAGAGACCTGCACTTACGATCTCGGTTTGATAAAAATGTATACGTTTAACTTAGAATAAATTTCGTCTTCCTCTAAGGAAGATGGTCATGGAGTATTAATATTTAATATTTGTTTGGGAAAAATTTAAATATTATATTAAGAAAAATCGAAGAATTTTAATTTTTTTTATTAAAAAAAAAAAAAAAAAACAATTTTTGAGATAAGTTAGAAACTTGAATAGAAATACATTCTTAAGCTTGTTGTTTCAGTCTTTTATTTGTTAGTAATAATAACATGTAATGTGCGGAATATCTGCAAGGAGTTGGTACGAAAATCTAAACAAACTCTTCCAAGTCGAATTTAAATACAATTTTAAGTTCGTGGTTTCAGTCTTTTGTTTATTTCTGAAGGAAATTTCTTTCAATCATTTTTAATAATAAATTAAAAACCATGGCGTGAGATGTTGGGCTATTAATGTGATAATTTAAATTCTCTAGTATTATTAAATAATAATAACAAAAAAATGTTGTTTTCTAAAACGTTCGTGTTTTGAGTCTTTTGTTTCAACCTAAATTAATGAGTTTAAAGTAAATTGTTTAATTAATTACTTCCATGAAATATTTCCAAATCATTTAAAACTTCAACAAAACAAAAATATAATGTTTTCTTTATTCAAAGTATGTGTTCTAAGTCTTTTGTTTTATATAGAGTATGTATCCACTTAAACAAATGCTTAAAAATAAGAAACTGGTATACGATTTTAGAGAAAATTGGCACAGTAAATTTTGTGTAAATGCACATAAATTTTATTTAAAGACTATTTACTTTATAAATTTACAAAGTTTGTGCGTGCAAAACTAAGTAATATTTTATACTACAAAATTGTGGAACTCGTTTCTTTTGATTTATTTCGGCAAAAAAAAAAGAAGTAATAGTGCTTAAGTATAAGAATTTCGTGACTTTTTAAATTTATTTTTTTTTTTTTGCCAATTTTTCCCCCTGTTCAAACACTTGAAACTTGATTTGCTACAAAACTTGAGAATTAAGTTTGCGCTATTGGTAAAATCGTTATATTCAACTTTTGGTGGGTTTTTCCTAATTTAAAATAAAAAAGGAAGGAAAAAAAAAAAACTGAAACTTACCTTTCTCATCAACAGCAACAGTAACTACATCATGTTCAACGACAGCATCAACATCACGAACATCAGCAACAGCTTTATGCAAATTCTGCTGACTAAAATAATCTAAATTTTGTCGATAATGACGATGCAGCAAACGTTTACGCGGCTGCTGTTGTGTATGAGTAGTGACCAAACTCAAAGGTTGATCGTCTTCCACCTCCTCCCCTTCAGCAGCAGCAGCAACAACACTATCTCCAAGAGCCGCTACAGCGGAAACGGAAGTTACACTTTTATTACTACCACCGCTACGATCAAGTGATGATGAACGCGAACGCGATTGTGTTTGTGTTGACGAACGTGCGTATGCTGTTGATAATGTTGTTAATGAACCTTCTGGTTCTGGATGTGTGGGTGGTTGTGATGGTTTGGGTGTATTAGGTGTTGGTGAGCCACGTCCATTGTGGCGGTTATTCGATGAACCACCACCACCAGATGAGCTTGTACTCAATGGTGGCACCAAACGATTATCTTCATTTTTGTGCTGTAATAAATTTTGTGTTTCCAATAAACGTTGCTGCTGATGCAGTCGACTTTTAATCAAATGAATTTTCGGCATTTTGTATACGTTTTATGTTCAAGTTTTTCACAATGTTAATTAATTTTTGTTTTTTTCACCTCAAAATATTTTTAGTTTTATAATTTTTGTTTATATCCTTAGCAGCGTTTCAGTCTTAGCTAAACACTAATCCAAATGTGTGTGTGTTAGCTAAAGAACTGCTATGCAATTAGCACAAATATTTTCAATTTTTTTTTTATTATTATTTAACACACAATTATTTAAAATTTTTATTTTATTATAAAAATGTTTCACTTATTCTTGGAATTTTTTTTAGAACTTTGTATTTTTATTTTAAAAAATGTATAAGCCATGTTTGAATGTATGCAGTTAACTGTTAGAAATTGTTAGAAACTTAAATTTTTAGTTTTGTTTTTGGTTTTTTTTTGTTGTTGTTGTTTGTTGCAAGTAAATCCTTGCTAAAGTTTCATTTTCACTTAGTCACTTCCACTTCCTTGGTTTTTCGGTGTGTGTATGTGCATTGATGAGAACTACATTTGTCTTGTTAATTCTTTGCTATAAGAGCTCACTAACTTCTTCTAGTATTATATTTTTTTTTGCATTAATTTTTACTGTATTTCCATTTTTTTTATACTTTCAAAAGAACTTTTCAATATAAGTTATGAAAAGAATATGAACAAACAAAAAATACTAAAGTGAATGAAAAGAAATTGAACTTTTCTTTTTGAAGCGCGACGGCGACGATTGTAAGCGAAAAACGCGTGTATTCCCAACGCTGGATTGTCTCTTACTGTATTCAAGCGGTCTTCGCGCACAAGCAGTTAGTCCAAAGTCATTCATTTGTGCGATGATCGCGATCGATCGACGTCGTCGTCGAAGTCATTACCGTAGACGTCGTCGTCGTCGTCACCGTCATCGTCATCATCACCATCACCGATATATGGTTGCTAGTTATACTCAATTTAAGTTGTTTTTGTTTCGTTTTTTTGTGTGTGTGTGTTTTTTTTTTGCGAGCAAGCAACCGAATGCTTTTGAAAAAACACCGTAAGCCGTACTTTGCTAATGTAACGTACAACAGCAAATGAGCGAGCAATAATACTAAAAGCCATGATCGTGTTGTTGTTAGTCGTTCGTTGATCGTTGCTTTTCAGTCGTCACTTTGTTCAGTTTACTTGGCAGTGGTAGTAGTATTAGTTTGGAGTTGAGTTGAGCTCAGTGCAAACGAACGAATAAACGAACGGTTTTCGGTTTTTTACCTGTTGTTAATGGCAACAGAGGTATTGTTGTTGTTACTGTAATATGTACACTTAGCTCGTTTGTGTATACGAGCATTCGTGTGGTCGTATGCTCATACAACAACTACCGGTGTAGCGCACACACATACCTGTAAAATTATCTACTTCACAGAGAGAGAGAGAGGAAGAGAGTATCTTATAGATACTCCAATGTTTAACCTGCACAATCAACTTCTATTACTTTTTTTAGGACGCTCTCACTCCCTATTCAGTTCTCTCACTATCTCTCTCTTTATATAAATATATGTTGCTACCTCTGACATAACGTTTTCTCATGCAGTTTTCGCTTGTTTTTGTTTTTGTTGTTGTCTTTTTTTATTCAGTTTTCCTTTTCAGAGTCAAGGTAGAGGTAACGAATTTACGACCACTATTGCTGTGTTGTTGTTGTCGGTGCTGTTTTTGTTATCATCAGCAAATATTTGCCGGTTTTTGAATTTTGGTTTTTCTTTCTTGGCTTCTTTATGACTATTCGTACTCGAGTACGCGAGTAAGTATTGGTATTGGTTTGATATAAATGTATTATCTTGAGCTGTTTTAGTTTGCTTTGGACTTGACTCTGAATAATTTTTGTTGTTGTATTGGTAGGTTGCAGTTTTTTCTTCTCTACGTTAACTACAAGCAAACAGTTTTTGTGCTGCATGCTGAGTGTGAGTGAGTTTTATAATTGTTTGTTTTTCCGTTTTGGTTGCATTTTTTTTTTTTTTTGAGTGTGCTCTGGAGCTATAACGTATACATTTCTGAAATGAAAATTTATATTTATTATCGTTTTTAAATGTGTTTTTCCTTAGATTTATGGTGTGATATTTTCTGATATTTTAGCCTATATACCATATCATAAAGAGAAATGAGCGTTAAGCACACCCATAAAAACTGAGTCGAAGGTCATTTTCACATTATCAGAAGTAATAACATGATGTATGTGAAGAATGCTAGTTCTTATTTTCATGGAAAACTAAAATATTTTTGGATTTTCTTTTTTGACCCTTATGGGAGTATAAAGAAATTGTTTCACAGTCGTAACTATAACTAATTTTAAAATCAGACTCTGCAGTTTCTCTTTCAGTATTTTTGTTTGAGATAAATTTCTAAAAACTAAAGGTTAAACTATTGTCAATGTGATTAGTTAAGTTGGCTGTTCTACAACAGACCTTACGTGAGTCACAACGCTCGCTATAACGTTTTGAAACCAATTCCTCACCGAACTAGAGTTTAGGTATCCTAGAAGATTCATCGGGCTGACTGTCGAGCAATCGGAAATCTATTCCCTAAAATCGATATCTTGTCCTCTCTAAGGCTGGGCATTTACCAAAAAAATGCGTAAGTGTTGCTTTTTCTTCAAGTTCTGCAGTGACTGTCTAAAGGAGTACGCAGTATTTCTGCATCGGTACCTATACATTATTGGCCAGTGTGAGCTGCCATTAACCTAACAGTGTCGGTACGATCGGAACTCACTAGACCTGCCTTCATTATATGATGGACAGTTCCACGAACAATCGAGCTTACAATCTTTTGAAAAAATATTCACTGTTTAAAATTTTTATATAAGGAATGCGCACGAAAAAATTGTAACATGGTTTTTTACTTCCTACTTTTTTTGGAAGTGTCTGATAAAAAATAGCATATCCATCGTCTTTGGTTGTAATGACAAATGAAGCCAAAATAAATTATTTTCATTTCCACTAAAGTGTTTACTAAAAATTGAGTGCCCAAAGGTGGAATTGGAAAAATCGTTGTGAAAGTTTTTCAACGAAATCCGAAATAGAGTCATTTAAAAATTGCCAAATCTATTAACCCTTTTGGTACCATAGTGACACCGGTGTCACAAGATTAATTTTTGCGATTTTTTAAAAACTATCCAATCAATTTTTAAAAATTTAGAGTTTTGGAAAGAAAATTGATGGTTCTTTAATTTCGGTTGAGCGTGAATGAAAAAATTGTGTTTTTTTTGTTAATTTTTCAATTTTTACAAAATTTGTCCAAATATACAAAATTTTTAATTTGTTATGTAATATTTACTCAAACATGATTTCCCATATTTTTAAATTTTTGTTTTCATTTTTTAAAATACAAATTTTGCTATTGTTCACCGGTGACCCTAAAATCTTCAATGCAACCATTTGAAGGACTTTTTTGCAATGAAATGGGAGTCAAAAAATGCGAATTTGGACTTGGTTTTGCTCTATCGGTTCTAGTTTCCTTACGGTCAAGAAAGGGTTAAGTGAAAAATTAATACTAAGTTACTTTGTCTATCTTAAAAAAAATATCTTATAAAAATATACAGAAAAAGTTTGTCAAAAATTCCCATTGAAAGCCAATGGGTCACCGATGACCCATAAAAATACCATTAGAGGCACAAAATGTCTGTTTTTGTAACAAGAAATGAGGGTCTGACAATTTAAATACGAATTCGGTTTTGCGCTATCTCCTCTAGTTTTTCTACGTTGCCGAAAGGGTTAAAGTGTCTCATCAAACTATTAGCCGAGTTTTGAAAAATTTTAATGACAATCAAAACATTGATCGAAAGGTGGGATCTGGCAGAAAATGTGGATCGGGAGACCTACACAGAGCCAAACGTGTCAAGGACATTTTTCAAAAAAATCCAAATGCCTCGGGCAGAAAGCAGCTCAAAAATAGAGTTGCTCGGAATTATATGTCCGCAAAGTGAAAAGTGAAGCTGACCTTAAATCGTACAAAGTTCAAAAAGTTCCCATTCCGACGAATGCCACGAAAAACATTGACTCAAGAAATAGAACAAAAAAAAAAATGGCAGGCAAACTTTGTAACAAAATTTCAGTGTTGCATCATGGATGACGAAACCTCTATATTGACGGATTTTTCGCAGCTTCCAACGATTTCAGCGGAAAATGTGCCAGAAAAGTACAGAACTTAAAAAACTCCAAGCTCCCTAAGAAATTTCTCATGTGGCAGGCCATATGGAGCTGGCTGCGGTAAATGAAGCCAGCCGTATGTAATTTCTTGGTTAATCAGCTCGGATATTTATATTGCTGAATGCTGGCAAAAGGGGTTAAAATCATTTGTAATGATTGGGCTGATCTGGCATCATACCTCTATGAAAAAATGAAAAATAGAGATGGTGCGGTACACCAGCAGTAATATCAATATTGTACCCAGAGGGGCTAATCCGCCAAACTGTCCCGAGCTGAGGCTAGTCGAACGTTATTGGGCTCAAGTTTACCAGAAACTGAAGGAAATGAAAGGTGTATCGAAGGACATAAGAGAATTTAAGATTAAGTAGAATTTCGTACTCTCTTTTTTCATTGCCGTATTGATCGTTTGACGCCGATCAAGTTAACCCTCTATATCGGCCATGAAGTAAATTTGGTTGAATTTATGCTATGCGTCTTCAAGCGATTGCAATGATCCAACTCGATGGTGAATTCGGCCTTGGATCTGTTAAATCGAAGGCGAAGTCCGAATTAATGATTTATTATAATCAAAAGAAAATAAACGTTTACTCTCTTGAGCAGAAATTACCTTGAATGTCAGATTGAATCCGCGTTCTTTGATAATGTCTGCTCTAAATGAAGTCATTTGAAAACATACTATCTTCGAGTGTTAGATAGAAAATGTCGTGATTTTGGCGATTCGCCACGAAGCAACGCTACTCGATTCAAATCAACAATTGAAGAATTTTTTCTTGTGCGTTGAAGATTATCACGTTGTTGATCTATGTGTTGTGCTATAAGCTCGATTCTCATTGCCTCTCCTTGTTCTTTTGTTTGTGAAGCACGAAGTCGGGCCATACTAACACAGAGCGCTGGAAAATCAAATAAACAGTCCAAAATTACAGATTGGATTGATTGTCGATGCGCGCACAATGATAAACGACATAACCTTTCATAATGTGCACTTCATTAAATAGAACTCACCTCTTTGAAATCAGTTTTTTCTTCATACATTTTTTTTTCGATGTAATAGTTCAACAAGTCCAACAAATCCAAGATTATAAAAATCAGTCCAGCCGTTTTTGAGTTATAAATGCTGAAACTAACCCGACTTTGTTTTGTATATAAAGATTTCTAGATTGATTTCTTTTTAAAACCTAGAAACATTTAGCTGCCATATTTGGATTCAGAGACCAAAAAAGTATGTTATTTACTTTTATAAATAACATCTTAAAAAATAATTTTTTCGCAAAACTCACAAAGACATTTGTTCATATCTCATCTTTTTACATATACATTTTTTTCAGTAAAATCGGTGTCCTTGAGCATTAAAGGGTTAATAGTTACAAGCTATTTTGTATTGATTTGTTTTCTACGATCTTATGTACGAGTAAATATGCTGGTTGAATGCTGGTTTGAATGGACATAGTAGAGACATGGAAAAGGTGTGTTTTAAAAAAATGTTCAAAATTAAATTAGGGATTCAAACACCTCCCTCCCTACCTTGGTTATGTGAGCCATTAGAATCATTAGTGAGAAATGAACAGAAAATGTAAAGAAATTCGCTGGGTGAGTTTAATCTAATTGAAAATCTAATTATTTTAAAAGAGAAATATTAATAGTTGGCAACACTAGTATCTAACTCTGAAGTATAAACCAAATATGTTCCCATAAAAAAGTTCTCTTTAAATATTTTTAAGAATTTTCTTAAATATCTAACTCTGCTGCTGCCAGTAAAATTCTATGTATAGCAAATAAAAACAAAACGCTCTTATTCTTTTCTCTCTCAATCTACTCACTCTCACTCTCTTTCAAACTTAACTGTGTCTGCAGCACAATTGGCTTAAACAAACTAACGTTATTTAATAAACATATACACTAATACATAAGTACAGATGAGAGTAAACGTATAAAATATACGGCGAATTCAGCTACAATTACATAAAAATACAAGCTCAGAAGGAGAAGAAGAAGAGGCATAAAAAGAGACAGCAGCGAATAAGTAAAAAACAAAACACCTGTGAGTGTGCTGCGGTGCGCCATCATTGTCGTAACAAATTTACAGCTAGCTTTGTTTATGTATATGTGTTAGCAGTGATTTGTTGAGTTGTTTAAAGAGCGCGATTAGTACCCAAGAGAGAAAAAGAGATTGAGTACTCGTTGCACTCTCTGCTTTTTGAAACTAGTTTTATTTATGTGTATATCGTTAACTCTAACATTGACTGTGACTTTGGCAAAAAAAAAGAAAAAAGTAAATAAACTTCGTATGCTCGTTAGTTCGTTGCGATATTTCGGCTCATCATTTCGGTTTTCAAATCGTATACGATTCTTATCACATTTCGTTGCATGTTCGTATGTATGTATTTATTTGTTGGTTATATGCACATCGTAGCAATATAGGAGATAGTCAAAGCCGATGTTGTCGTTGTCGTCGTTGGTGTTGTTGTTGGTGCTGGCGAGGCGCAAGTGTTCTTTTTTGAATACGTACGAATGAAACTGAACTTCACTCTCACTCACCTGTGCGTAAGAAAACGGCGCAAGCGCAACGGTGACAGCAACAGCGACTGCGGCCACAGACAGCGGTGGTAGCAGCAGCAACCACATTAGAAGCAACAACATAACGAAGAATTCTTTAGAGCTCGCGTACTTACTGTGGTGGTTTTTGCTGCTGTTGTTGTTGTTGTTATATTTACTGATCTTTCTCTT
Source organism: Toxonevra muliebris (assembly GCA_963691655.1). Taxonomy (NCBI): domain Eukaryota; kingdom Metazoa; phylum Arthropoda; class Insecta; order Diptera; family Pallopteridae; genus Toxonevra; species Toxonevra muliebris. The sequence continues at coordinate 102,082,305 of OY829326.1, forward strand.
TATATTTTCTTCTTTCTTTCTTTCGTTTTTTTGATTCTTCTTTCTTTCATTTTATTTGCTTATGTTTTATTACAATTGAGAGCGAAGTGATTTCTTACTTTTTGTTGCTGTTCTAGCTGTAGCTGTAGTTGCTGTTGTTGTTATTGTAAGGTATTACGTATGTATATTTCTTCGTGCAATTCTTCGGCAATTGTTGCGTGTGTTTACGTAATTTGGTTTTTTTTTTTTGTTTTTTGCTTGTGGCTTAAAGAAAATTCTTCTTTTCTTCTTTTCCTTTCGTTGCCTTTCTTTGTCTTTAGAAGTAGAAACAGCAGTAGCATTGGTAGGAAAAAGGGGGCTGTGCAAGCTATGAAAGTACACTGCGGAGGTGGTGGTGCGGCGTAGCGGCGTAACGTGTGACGCGAAAGTAATTGCACAAGTTTGCGTAATATTTTGTTGTTGTTGTTGTGGTTTCTTCTTCTATACGAATATTTTTTAAAGTTACTTTCAGCTGCGTATAACTATTTCAAAGATATTTTTGTGTATTATTTTAGTTTGATTTATGGTAGACAATCAACTGAAAAAATTTCATGAAAGTAGTAGCTACCAATTTGCTATTCTACTGTTATGTACGTGTTTGAAATAATAAAACCGAAGAAATAATTGTTAGAAAATATTTGTTTTGGGCTAAATTTATTTTGAGATAATCAGAAAAATGCTTAGGATATTTATGGAAATTTTATTATATTATTTGTACTGTGTTGTTTCGTAGGGCAAAATAATATGAGCTGACGCTTCATATGCTCGGATTCAATGCATACAACTGTAAGGTGTCCTTGTAGTCTACTCTTATATTAGATTGTTGACTTGCAGTTGCTTGGACTTAGGCCATTCTTCGACTGGAGGTGACGCAATTGCAATCTGAAAGAATGCCTTTGATAATGAAAATTTTTCCGCTTTGTGTCGGATTACAGTCTTCCCTCCAATGGCAGAACTGTCTTAGAAATGAAATTTATCCCTTAATAAAAATATCTCAAATATATATGAAGGCATTATTTTGATCTGCAGGTTTTACCGCTGAGGGTGGAAGGACATGTCTTAAGCCTCGTTAGCCTCCTTAGCCTTTAAAGTCCTCAGCTTTTACCCTTTAGATTTCTCAACCTTTAGCTTCAGTCTTAGATTTCTCAGCCTTTTTTAGTCACATCAAATATTATCCTTTTTAGCTTTTAGCCTTCTTAGCCTTTAGTCTTCTTAGTCTCTAGTCTCTTCTCTCTCTTCATCATTTATATTTCACAGCCTTGAGATTTCTCTGCCTTTCGACTCATCAGCCTCTATACTTCTCAGTCTTTACATTCTTTTGTCGTTAGACTCTTCAGTCCTTATCCTTTTCAACCTTTGCACTCCTCAATCTTTAGGTTTAGCCTCCTTAGTCTATATAGTATGTTTTAAACTTTACCCTTTTCACCTATTGGTCTCCTTAGCTTCCATCTGCTGCACTAATTAGAACTGAGTTCAAATGATTAAGAATGGATTAATTTTCGAGCTGCTTTTGTGTTTTCATCACGTCAGAAGTAAATAAATATTTTCCTGCGGTTTACTGCTCACACTCAATTTTCATACATTCTGTGGAAAAAGTTTACTACTTGAGTCTTTAGTTTTCGCATCTCATTTACGTTGATTTTATTATTAATTGAGATAACAAAATTAACAATTTTCTAATTATATTGGATGATAAAAAGCATTTCAATTTTATTATCAAAAGCAAATTGAATAGATAAAAATGTAGAATCTAAAGTAATAAAATCAATGAATGTGAAAAATCAACATTTAAAAGAAAAAAAAAAACAAGAAATTAACAATTACAAGCACCGATTGGGAAGATATCAAAGGAGCAAATACGCTGAACAAGAGAAAAATAGCAGACAACACTATCTAAATAGAATTGAAAGAAACCGCAGAAGACTCGATGTCCGTCGTAATGTGACTAAAGTAAAGAACAACCATCGACGCGGACATAACAGAGCGTCAGCGTCAACGACAACGGCAAACGACGACGACAGCAATGTGAGATCCGCTATAACAGTGTTAGTACGTTAGTAGGTATATAAACAGGTAAAACCGGTTTATTAGCGAAAAAGAACCAACAACAACAATAAACACATCAGCAACAACAACAAACAAGCAAATAAAGATAAAAATAACAACAACGCGCTTGAAAGAACACACAAACGACCAGCACAGAACATTGCGATGATAATAAAGTTGAGCAAAGAACAATTTGTGGTTGTTGTTGTTGCTGTTGTCTTGAAGAAGAAACACAAATACACACGAGCAAACGAACGAATGAACAAACGAAACGAATAAAAGAACGAAAGGAGAAGTAGCAGAAGAAGAGGTAAACTAAGAACATTCTAAAGATTGTAAGTACACACGCAAACATACACACACACACACACACACACACACGCACATTCCCATATATAGAAGGCAGACGCAGTAGAAGAAGAGGCAGCAGCAGCAGCAGCAGCAGCAGCAGCAGCAGTAAATAACAACAGCCACAGCAAACGAAGAAGAACGCAAACTTATAAATTTAACGAATCGTGCAAATGTGTATGCGAACGTGAACGCCAAACGTGAATACCATCACCGTATGATAGACGCGAAGGGAGATTTAGAGAGGAGAAAGGAGTGAGACGAGAGTCAAGTACTCGAAATGTAATTGAAATTATGATAATCATAATGATAATAATAATTATGAATATGTGTAGTTTTTGTAGTTAATTTCTTATTTGTTGTTGTTGTTGCTTCTTTGGAGTATGTATACGTTTAGGTATATATGTATGTATATATTGAATGAAAGAAAAACTTAAATATTAAAGTTCAATATCTGAAAATTGACAAAATTGGAATAGATTTTTATTATTCAATGAACAAAGCAATTTTCTCAGTCTGCTCTACTGGTTTAGTTACCTTAATGATTAGTAGTTTATTTTGTGGTGAGGTTCATCTAAACGATATCCTCATCTTTTTTGTGTAAATGAATATTTATTTACATTCAATTTGAAAATTAATGGATGGCATTAAATTTATTTTTCCATTGAAAATTTATGAGAAAATTTATTGCTTAATTTACAAAGAATTCCGGTTTCACAGACATTGATTTCAAAGTTAGGTAGAAGTTTCCTCTGGAAATGGAAATTATGGAAAGTTCCGTTATTCTTAGATCCCTATTAAAATTGGCGGTTAAGATTCTCTAAAGTAATGCAACCATTGCTTTTTGCTCTGTTCATCCCAAGGACTGAGTCCTGTTTAGCTAATTTTTGATGTTGTCAATGATCTGAAGTCACAGGTTTGTAGTTGGACGTTTGAGATTACAAATTAATGATTCGGAAATTGGAGTATGAGGTTTAAGATCTGAGATCTGTGGTGTAGAATCTGAGGTGTTGGGCCTGTGATGTTGGTGAGGCTTGAAGCCAGTTATCTGTTGTTTGATGCCAAAGGTTTCGGATTAGGTGTGGAATCTTTGGGGTGGGATCTAAGATGTGAGGCATGAGGCCTATGGTTTGAAGTGGGGGGACTACTGTGTGTGGTTTGAGATGCGGCGTCTAATGTATCTTGCAATGTAGGGATGACTTTTGGGTTCTTAAGTGTGTCGTATGAGGTATAGGGTTCGAGGCTTGAGGTGTGAGGTCTGAGGTGCGTGATTTTAAGGCGAATGTGGTATAATTTTCAGGTGAAGTATGAGGTCAGATACCTAGGGTCTTTGGATGGTGTTCTGAGATGCGTAGTCTAAAGTGCGGGTTCTGAGTTGTAGGGCCTGATATGTGGTGTGAAGTTTGAGGTCATAGGTTGGACAAAACTTCTCTCATCTTTATTTGTAGGGAAATTGCTTATAAACTTCCTTATATTGGGTCATATTAAAAGTATTTTCGGTTTTTTGTCAATGTTTGAAAAAAATTGTCTTTATTAGAAATAAATTTTAATGAACTGCATATTGGCCATTATTATCTATAATCTTTTGCCATTTTTCGGTTAGCTTCATAATTCTATCGGTGTAAAACTTCTGTGGTTTATCGGCGAAAAACTTGGCCGAGTGATTTTCGGCGGTTCTTCTGTCGGCAAACTTTTTTCCATCAAGAGAGCTTTGCAGAGATCGAAATAAATGGTAGTCAGACGGTGCAATGACCGGGCTATACGGTGGGTGCATCAAAACTTCTCAGCCGAGCGCAGTCATTTTTTGGAGGGTCATCAAAGATGTGTGTGGCCTGGTATGATCATTGCGGAATCCAACACCTTTTCTGTTGGTCAATTCTGGTCGCTCTTTCGTAATTGCTTCGTTCAAACGGTCGAGTTGTAAGCTGTAGAGATTAGAATAGACTGTTTGGTCAGGTTGTAGCAACTCATAATAGACAATCCCCTTCCAATCCCACCAAACACTCAACATAACCTTATTTGCCGTCAATCCAGGCTTTGAAGTCGTTTGTGGGCGGTCACCGGCCTTTGACCATGATTTTTTTCGTTTAATATTCTCGTATTTAATCCATTTTTCAACGCCCTTAATGATTTGTTTCTAAAATGGTTCGATTTCGTTGCGTTTCACTGATGGTAATTCGGTCAATCAAATTTCTTTGTGTTAATTCATTTGACACCCAAACATTGAGCTTCTTTGAGTAGCCAGCATTTTTTAAAATGAACTATCATGTGGTTGATGTTTAGTGCCTCCACTATCTACAGGCAGCTTGCGTGCCGGTTTTCCTCCATTAGTTGCAAAATTTCATCGGCTTTTTCAGTAACTGGCCGGCCAGAGCGAAGTGCATCTTTGACATCGAAATTTCCAGAACGGAATCGAGCAAACCAAAGTTACGGACGGTACGCTCTGTTAAAGCATCCTCACCAAAAACCTACACTATCTTGTGATAAAAACCGAAAATTCTTTTTATATGGCCCAATATTGTTGGGTCAAGTAGGCGTGACTCCTACAAATTAATATGAAATTTTCTAAATAAGGACTGCATCGAAAAGAAACTGCACACTTTCAATTCAATATTTCTCACAGTGTATACGTTCGATCAAAATGCGGTAAGCACCTTTAGAAAGTTTGATCGATTTTGCTTTTATTGTTCTAGTTTTCGCGATGCCTCAAATTGAAAAAGGATTTTTTCAGTAACAGTTGGCTAAATGGTACAAAGTCAGTACAAATGGTGGCAAAATACCATATAATAATCAAGATTGGACATACCTGTTCTTTCAAATATTGGCCAAAAAGTGGAAGAAAAAATGTCCGAAAGATCCGAAATTTGAAGCAAAGTTAATGGCCTTAATAAACAAAACCAAATCAATGTCAGTGCAAGACTTGGCAAAAAAAAAAAAGCTAGAACCAGTGTCTCTATGATTTCAAAAGAAAGGTGGGCATAATTTAGAAACTCACAAGATAAAAAAGTACCAAAAAAAATGTTAGGACAATTACAAATTGGGAAAACTTGACTTCGAAAACTGTACTGCCGTTTGTTTCAAGATGTTGATTAGTGCGTTGTAATGGATGATGAAAGCTTTGTTAAAATGGACTCAAAAATATTACCAGATCTCCAGTTTTACACAAAACACAAAGTACAGTGTTTTCAACAAGAGAGTGTCTCAAAAATCATCATTAGAGTAACTGTTAATCGATCAAATGGAATTTTTTTTTTGAAAGTACACATTATTAGCTTTTTCGCAAATAAGTTAGTACGGAGTCCAGTCACCGCCATTGTCAATTATGGCTTGGCATCGCCTTGTACAACTTTCACTCAATTTTTCAGCGTATCTCAAGCTTAAATCATTCCAAATTTTTTTAATAGCGCGAATGAGCTGTTGCGTTCCGACTATTTTTTTTTCCGAAGTTTACACTTCATAAGTGCCCACACATTTTCAATAGGATTGGCATCAGGGCTTTGTGATGGCCAATCTAAGGTGTCTATCTCATTTTGTTCTTTCCAAGCACTGCAAAGGTCGCTGCGATGTTTGGGATCATTATCTTCTTGCAGGATCCAATCGCGGTTTTTAGTACCATATAAAGACTCAGCAGACTTTAAGAGTCTATGCTTGTATAGTTCAACCATGTATGGAGCATCCAGGTTTCGGGTGAAGGTGATCAGCTTTCGAAGTCCTTTAGCTGAGAAGCACCCATACACATGAACTTTTGCTGGATGTTTTACGGTGCGCAGCAAAACTCTTTCGGCAGTTTTCAACCAGGCTTTCCTTTGAAAATTCTGAACAACAAAAGTGGACTCATCTGTGAATATGACTTTACTCCAATCACGGTCTAAATTTTCCTTTGCCCATGTCAGTCTTTTTTCGACATGATTTTCGGTGAGCAGCGGTTTGAAGGTCACACTCCTGTTTTTCACTCCGGATTCTTTAAGTCTGCTTCTTATTGTATTTAATGAAACTCGGACACCTTTTTTTTAAGAGTTTTCCTTTAGCCTGTGTCAACGCAAGTCCCGGATTTGCTTCAAACAATGAGCAAATCAATGCATCCTGTCTTCCAGGGGGGCATCAACTGCTGCCTCTACCAGGCTCGTCGTCCACGTTACCATACTGTTTATGCCGCTGAATCCACTTGTTTACAAAAGAAACCGAAGTTTTGCAATAATTTGCGGCTTGTTTGATAGTCATTTTGGGACCCCGGGGATGGGTAACCAAAAACACTATTTCAAATCGTTTTTTAAATGCAGCACTCATTTCTAAATGATGTCATCTTCACGAAAACTTGCAAATAATAACCCAAAATCTATATTGCGAAATCGGTTATTATGCACACAACATAAATTACAGTTAGCTATAACTGTACACGCAATCAGTTGGGAAAAAATTGAGACACGTTCTTTTTGAAAACACTGTATGTACTGTCGACCAGTCAGTGTGAATAATTTGAGTGGAAAAATTAGACGAGAAAGTTCTCATCTGGCAAGCTATTTACTCTTGCGGTTTTCAGGCCATCCTTTTTCTTACAAAGGTCACTATATACGCAGAAATTTATAGGAAAGAGTGCTTAAAGCATCGTCTTATGATTTTTCACAAAAAACACAATGTATCAACAATAATTTGGCCTGGTTTAGCTACTGCACACTTCGCCCGATTGACACTGAATTTTTTTAGAAACAAACAACATCAATTATGTGGCATAAGAGGAGGACACATCAAACGCTCCAGAATTTTACCCAATAGAGAGGTATTCGACTATTGTCAAACGGAACTTGAAGAAGGAAAGTCGAGTTGCAGGTGACGTCGAATAATTGAAAAAGTTTGATGAAAAAGATAAAACAAAAAATTCGGCCTAAACTAAGAGGTTAATTTTTTTCCTAAAATAAATTCATATTTTGAATCAGATTCGAAACACGTAATTACGCTGACAAATAAAATAATTTAGGTATGTATCATTAATTTAAACGATGGGTGAACGTGGACCCACTATTCAAAACAAAGATGTATTTCTATTTTTTAAGAGTGTGTGTGAAGTATTTGAAGTTTGGTCGCACCCGAATTTAATATGTCGTTACTCTAGGCTGATGATCTAAAAATTTACTACTTCATTGAAAACTCAGCAAACGCACAGTGCAGTGCGTCGACAGACGGCAAAAGTCTAAAATTTTGTGAACCAAAATTCCAAAAATTTGGTACCATTTTAAAGGTAATAATTTAAGCAAGTAAGAAACAATAATAGTTTTGGCAAAAACGCATCTTGGGGATTGGTGTAAGCCGTCAAAGTGGAGATATTTTACTCAGAAATCAATACTTAATACAGTTGAGATTTAAAGCATTTTACAAAACAGTCTACCACAAAAGAACTATGAGAACTTTTGTAACAAAATTTCGTGTATTTATTTCTAATTAAATTAGGGTATATCCCAGCTATATTTTTATTCCTAAATTTTTTATGCTCTTTTTATAACAAATTAAAATTTTTTATGAAAAAAACAAAAAATTCTCCAAACTCAATGGACAAGCAAAAGTTCACAAAGAAAAGTTTATTTATGTATAGTACATACTTTCGACTATCAGGATTAAAAAAAAATATTCTGCGCATTTTTGCGCTTTTTCCAAAAAAGTTATATTGAAAATTGGTCCAAAAACAACTTTTCGTATTTGAAAAATGCGAGTCTTACATAGAAGTGTGTAAGTCGCAAGCAAAAAACTCTCCAGTTTTACATTTTTTAAGCTCTAACATTATTCACATATATGACATATCAAGGCCGTATTTAGGGGGGAGGTTGGGGGTTCTGACCCTCCTCCCCCCTCCCCCCCCCGAAACTTTATTCTAATTTCTGAGATTAATTGCCAATGGATGGAAAAAAAGTCAAAATAAAATCTATTTAACGATATTTTTTACTTCCATCGGTTTTTTTTTTTCTTAAAAGTCAAATATAAAAAATAAATTTGAAATCTTAGCTACACTATGCGATCAAATCCGATTTGTTTTCTTCGACATGAGGTTTGACTACGGATTCAAAAATAGAAGGTGATACTAAGCACTCCTGGATTCATAGTTTTTCTGGGTCAGTAACTGTTTTTGATTTAAAGTTTCGTCCTGAATCAGTTTGAAAAGTTTAAAAATTAATAAAAATAGAAAAAATTATCGGATCCTTGTAAAATAAGACTTGCTTGAACCCCATTTTTTTCCTAAAACGTGACGTGATGGGAAGTTTTTGACCTTAGATTCGTGTTCAACGTGAAAAATTCTTTCGCAAAAACTTCATCTTATTAGCAAAACTTAGTTTTAAAATATAATTAATTCTTTAAAGCATTATTGCTCAGAGCACCACGACTAGAAAGATCTCTTTCAGTGCTGTTACTTCACGAATTTAGGGAATATAAGCTAACCTCATGCGGGTTCCTTATCATTGATAATGGCTCAAATTCCCAATGATGATCATTTGAAAAAAATGAGCCTCTACTATTTTTGGTAATTTTTTTGAGATTGGATACATCATCAGTAGTGGGAAGTCAATGAGTTAATGAGATTATGTCCTTCACGATAAAAAATGCATTAGAATGCATTTATTTGAAAAAATTTAATTTGATTATTCTGGGAATTTTTTGTCACTTTTGGCCATTTTTTTGAGGTTAAAATTAAAAAAAATCCCAAAATTTTTCTTAAAATTTTAATTTTATAGGGTCCATTAAATGAATCATCGATTTTATTTATTGTATTTAAAAATCAGTTTGATAAAAATTATTTATGAATATTTTCTTCCAATGAAAATCCGCTTCAATATCCCAAAAATTTTTAAACTTGGCCGATATAGGACAAAATTATGTTTCTTTTTCATTTCGTTTCGCAGCTCTGATTTTGCTGTCAAATTATCAAATAGTTTTATATTTTTTCACCTGGTTTTTACTCTTATATATATATGATTTTATGAGCTCTGGTTTATCAGCAAAACATTCGTTTAGCTCAACAATTTTCCATATAATTATATGAATTATTCAAGGTTTGAAATCTACTCGTTTTAAATGTTACTATACAATGACAAAAAAAAAGTTAAAAATTGTTTTTGGAAAATTTTTAGCAAATACAAAGTTTAATCTTCCAAAAGTTATTTACTATTTTTCAACCGAAACTTTGGTAAAGCCATGTATGTAAATCCATGCATACTTATTTACGTATGTTTGTAGTTACTTGTACATTTCTTAATACTTTACTGGAATTTTAAATACCTACATAGAATATACACCAAAAAATCATTATCGTTTTAATTCGTAATTTTAATTTATGCGTTTTAAGTTCCGCAATTAAGGCAAGCTTCTTATTCATACACACACACACAGCTCTATACATACATACAAGTGTAAGTCAGTAAGTAACTAAGTAAGCAAACAAAAGTATGTACACGAGTCTTATGTGATATACGGGTACATACAACTACACGCTAAATTAACCAAGCTCACATGTCGAAAAGTATTTTTTCTCAAAGCTAATTAGTGTATTAGAATTTAAGCAGCGTACTCATACTTCAACTTCAACTCCAACATCAAACTTCAACTTGAACGTGACTCAACGCAACCACCACGTACTGAATGTAATGAAATTAAAAAAAAAAAAAAAACTCAAAGTTAATGCGAAGCCCGCTTTAGCTGCTTAGCTCAACTCAATTTAATTTAACTTAAAACTGAATTGAAGTTAACAACGGCAACAACAAAAACCGCTGCCAAACTGAACCGAACTGAATTGAACAATTGATGGACAGGTAAAGTAACCTCCGCTGACAGTGGCGACTATGTAGTATGCCACTGTCAGTTGAGGTTATGTACGTGTGTGAGCTTCACCAACAATAACAACAAAAATTGCTTGCGCTTTAAGTGTAATATCATCAGCTAGCTGAGAGGAAGTTTAGCAGCAGTAGCAGCTAACCCATTGATTAAGTTGGTGGCGGCTGTGAAGCTGAAAGGCGCGATGTTGCTGACGATGACGTCGTAAGACACTTTTTCCACTTTAAAAAAGGGCGTCGCTCTTTTTTTTTTTTTTTTTTTTTTTGTTTTTTCTTTAATTTTGTTAGCTTTTTATGTGAGGTGTTAAAATTTAATTAAAGCATTATTTGTTTGTATTTTTTTTTCTGTATGTTTGCTGGAATAATGTAATGGGTGGAAGGTTAAAATTACCTTGGCATTGAAGCCATTGAAAACAAAAAAAAAATGTGTGTGAATTGAAATTTAAAATAATATAAGTAATAATAAAAATAATAATAAAGGGTTACGACGAAAGCTTTAGGAAGTAGATACTCGTATTTTGAATGTAATGATGATACTTACAATTAGCTAGTACTTGTGGTTAGCTTGAATATGAAAAGTTACGTATGTATGTATACAATTTCTAGTGAAATAATCTCAATAAAAAGTTGTTTCAAATTTTAGTTTATTAGGTTAAAATGTCAGTAAGCATACATTTAACCCTTTAAGTTGCTTCTAAGTGTACTCAAAAAAGTGATTTATAAATGGCTTGAAAACAGAAGAAAAGATAGAACATAAAAATGCTTAGCCCAAGGACCTAGTACTATGGGTTTTTTTTTAGGGAGGGCACAAAGCATCTGTCTAAGCCATCTACTATTTTCTTTTCTATTCTACTCCTTTCTATGTTTGGGCCCTTTCCCAATACTCCTTTTTTTCTATTTCTCCCTTTTTCTCTCCTTGCTCTATTTTCACCGCTCTATTCTGTTCTTTTCTTTATCATTATTCCTATTAAGGGGGTATTCTACCCGAGATGGTGCGAAATATCGATGTTTTCAAATCGTTGTAAATGAAAAGCTTTTCACTATTTTTATTCGAGGTTTTTTTCCAAGTTTTTCTACAGGTTTTGAACAATAATTTTCGTTCTTAATGTTAAAAATGTCTTTGTTAATAATGGTTTATTCGACGCCTCGAACTGGAGCCTGCCGAAAATAGTTGCTCCATGATGGACATGATATCTCCGGTTTAAATATTCTGAAACACAAAATGTAACCCATTTTGTTTCGTGAGACTTCGCCTCATCTAGGGAATAAAAAAACAAAATTTTCTTCAATTTAAATCAGACTTTTGAAAAAAATGACGATTTTTTGCCCTGTTTTTGTTTATATTTTGCATTAAAAACATTAGATAAACAAATTGTCGCCTGAGAATTGATTTGGCGTATAGGTATATGAATTTGTACACACATACGCCAAATCAATCCTCAGGCGACGAAATGTTCATAGTCATAGGCCATAGTCCTGGATAGGGCCATACCTATACATTTACTTAGTAGCCTTGTAAAATTTCCAGTCAATTGGACAAGTGGTTTTTTGTGAATCGTGTCCACCGTCCCGAAAAAAATGGTTTCGAGAAAAACGAGTTTAAAGATTTACAAACATGGTATTTACAAATGATGTAACTTACGGTTAATCAGCGATTCCAGGACCATACATTGCCCCCTATTCTTTCTCGCAAACTCGTTGTCTACATCAAAAATATTAAATTTAAAAAAAAAAATCGATTTTTCGGACCATCTCGGGTAGAATACCCCCTTAACGCAGAATGAGCAGTCTCGGTGGTCTAGTGGCAGCGTGTTGGACTATCATCTCAGGGGTCCCGGGTTTGACTATCAGCTAGGGCATGGCTGTACGAAGAATTCCAGATGTGAACTTTGTGTTATTGGATAATCGAGCCAACTTTTACACTTTTTAGAATACAAAAATAACTTAAATTGATACTTGTGGTGCTTATATTTAAGAAGTACCGTTAGATGCTAAAAAAATAAATTTACCGTTAAGAAGTTTGGTAATAGTAGAGATTGTGCAGTTGCTCATAACTACAAAATTTGATATTTAAATTTTTTATTTTTGTCATATGAGAGCAACCACATTGCAGTGGTTCAAACAGCTTCAAGTAAAGGTATAAGAACTTAGCTCTATGCCACATGTTTTCACGAAAAACCCTCTATGGCTTAAGTGTGCTGCCATCAGCTTGTAACTATTTTAACAAATCAAGCCTTGCTTGTTTTGTTGAGATGCCTGGTCGTTATTGGAGAAAAATCACTCCTCACTAGCACAGCTGCTTTCGGATTGGATTTGTATTCTAAATAACTATTTGGTGTTTATTGATCTCAATATCCCTGAAATATATTTGGCATGTAATGAAAATATGGCCACACAATTCGCTGCAATCATTTAGCTGCTTAACAAACTATATCCATCTGACGCCCGAGTCGCTTTGGCTGCTACAACAACAACTGTACACGAATAGCTATAAAATTTCTTCAGGGAATTATTTTAGAAATCTAAGCTTTAAAAAGATTGTTCAATAAACCAATGTGATGTACAGTGTCGGACAAAACTAAAGCACGGACTCTTCCTTGTTTGCATTTTGTTCAGTAATATTGTAAAACATGCTTGTTCTGAAATTTTTTTTATGAATGTGGTAAGAATATACACTCAATAATAAAATGTAAGAAATATAATATTATTTATCACATAAAATAAAAATATTAACTCAAAAGTAACAAAATGCACTAAATTGGCGCGACAAAACTAATGCACATATGGAATATATTAATGAAAAAGTTCGATTTCTCCATTTTTTTGGAGCGTATCCATTATTTTTCAGAGCTGTTGCATATTTTCTTGGCATGGACTCAATAAAATTGCTCAAAACGTCTGCAGAAATGTTCTTCCGTGCAATCTCCGATTGGTAGAAAATGGAGTGCTTGTTTTATCCTTTATGCGCTGAATTTTCCGATCTACAAATTCCTATATATTTTTTGAGATTGAGATTGGGTGAATGGGTGGTCTTCTATTAAATCACTCTTTTACGCACCGTGCTAGGATCGTCATCATGCTGGTAGACATGCTTTAACAGCAGATCTTCCTCCGTATAATATAACATAACATTCTGCGGAATATCTTTACACATCAGACGATCCATTATAACTCTTATTTTATGAATTGGACCGATTCCATTTATTTCCAAGATATTAAAAGATCTTTTTTTATAAACCGAATGATGGCCTGATCCTCACGTTTGGTTGTGCCCCGCTGTCTGCCACCTCCATATTTAGTATTTAAAAAATGGGAAGCGCGAAAATGGCTTATAGCTCGGGAATTAACGTAATGGCGAATACAATTTTTTTTTACAACGCATGTCACTGCTTCAGTTTTATTAAATCCACTTAGAATATTTTCTCTAAATTATGCAGAACATTTATTTCCAGCAATTTTGGGAAGCGAAATTTTGAAATGCGAACGGTGACGGTGAATGATATGAGACGCTGAGAAGAAAAGTGGTATAACTTCTACGTTCAGAAAAAAGTGGAATAATTTTACTTAAGAGCAAAAGCAAAACGACATATGTTCAGAGCAAAAGTGAAACGAAATATGTTCAGAGCGAAAACGGAATAAAAAACTATGCTGTTCTTGCTGTGAAAGAATTGTTATATCACTTTTGCTCTTACTTTTAAGGCGTTTCATTTGCACTCTAAACCGTATTACTTATGCCATTCTTGCACTGACACTCTAAATTATTTTACTTTTGCTCTTATATAAATTTTAGCCCGCTTTTCCTCTCAGCCTGTCATATACGCTTCCAAGTTTTTTTAAAACCTGCTTTTTGTTTTCCAAAATAACGGGTTTCTAGTTTAAAGATTAAACATTTGTTGTTTATTTTTAACAATTGATTGTAATTGAAAGCGGAAAAGATTATGTGCTTTAGTTTTGTCTCGGCAGGTTTAGTCATATTGCGCAATGTTAGTAAAAAAAAAAAAAAACGTTACCTAGTTTTGAATGTAATTTTGTTTCAACAAGTGCATAAATATACTAAATTTAAAAAACAAAAAAATGTGCATACTTGCATATTTTTAAATTTTATTGAACTAAATGTTGAAAAGGAAGAGTTTGTGCTTTAGTTTTGTCCGACACTGTATGTAGATGGTTTCCATCCTAAATTAGGGATACTCAACGATATGGACAGAGAATAATTTTTCTCTGTTTCTTAAATGTTCTATTTTAGTACCGCGATCCACAAATTTTATTTCTTTTTTAACTTTTTCAAAATAAATCTCCGATTCAAGTACACTACTTAAATTTTTATTTTCTATGAGTTTTTATGAGAATTCTTTTTAGAATAGGACAAAAAAAAAAAAGGCAGCGAATTAGAAATAATTTCTATTACTAATAGTGAGATAAAGTACCGATTAGTTTTTGACCCGGACATAGAGAAAATGGCCATTAAAGTTAAAACTTTCTGTTCGAATTGAAGCGTTTCTTTCGGAACCATTGTTTTTTTGCTTCGTTTCACACCCTCTAATCAAACTAAAAGCAAAATCCTTCTTTTTAATATTGAAATAAAGACAATTATGCGATTATATAAATTATAAATTAAGGTGTTTATTTACAGAAAATTGCTCCAAACTTCAGTAAATGCATGAACGCATAATAAATCTACACATACAAACTTTAATCACACCCACCATAAAGTCACACACAGTTACACACACTTACAGTAAAAACAACAACAAATTCTGCATTGTGTGAATAAAATGCGTTCAATTTGTAAATAAAACAAGAGTCAGTAAAAAATTCAAATACAAATTCATACAAACAATCATAGCACAATTGAAGTCTTCAGTAATAATAACAACAACAGCAACAGCAACAACAACAACCAAAATAATAATAATAAGAGGGTAATAATTGCGACTTAAGCCACGATTAAAAATCATTAATGCAAACACTTAATAGAAAATAAAGTCGTCATGGTATTTGACAATCAGTCAGCAATTGAAAGAAATAAATGAAAAAGACAAAAAAAAAAAAAAAAACAATAGCAACCACTACAGTAGTAACAAACAGCAGCCAGCAACAAACACATTGATCTTACATATCTACAACATTGGCTGATTTCAATTATAAGCTGAGAAAAAAAAACTACACTAAAAATTCAAAAGCCAAACCTTTTTATGCATCTCAAAGTATGTAATAGACAAGCTACAAAGAAAAAAAAAACACAAGCTTGAAAATGCCAAAAGTAATTGTTGGTATGTACATATATATATATATATATATATATTTTGTAGTTGGATTGGCGTTGAGGAAAAGATCTGGTGTGGAGTGAGCGGAGGAAGGCGGTGGTGTATTGAAATCGTCATGTATTTACAACAACTCTACTGCAATAAAACCAAAAGTAAAAAGAGTCGAAAAAAAACTAAACTTCAAATTTCAAAAATTCAAGTTCATGATGAATGTCTCACGTGCTGTTGCTGTTATTTGTTTGTTGTTGTTGCTATTGTTGAGGCGTTAATATTGCTGCTATTGCTTGTGTCTTTGTTGTTGTTAATGGTGGTACCTGCCGGTTACAGTTTTTAGGTTTTTTATTTTGTTTTTGCTTTTTTTTTTCTTTATCGTAAATATGTAAGTTTTTTTTTAGTACTTGCTCATGTTGATCTCAAGAAGCTGGTAGCGCACATAATTTTTACACTCAATGAAAAATATTTGGTGGTAATAACATTTTCTTAATCGAATGTGTGCTAAATTATTGACTATTTGAGATGAGTGTGTTCAAGAAACGAAATCTTGTTCAAACTAGAGTTGGACAAATGAACAGAAAGTGAACGAGAGTTTTGGTCGCTTGTGCCACTTTTTTTTTATTATTATTTGAAGGAAGGACGACTCGAAAGTCAGACACTGCGACCTATAAGATCAATTGTACCAAAGCCCCAAGAAAGAAAGAAAGGAAGAGAGAAAGAAAGAGAGAAAGAAAGATAGATAAAAAACATACCCAAGCCGAGAATCGAACTCGTGTCTCCAGAAACAACAGTCTGGCACTCTTCCACTAGACCACAGTGGCGATGGTAGGACCTACAGTTTAACGCCGATTCCGAACGGTTATGTGGCAATTTTTTATCAGCTCGGTGGTTTTGCCATTACCAACCAAGGTGTGTACTTGTACACATTCTTATAATTCTCATCCACTTCATATCGATAGTGAATATAAGAAGTTTATGAGAATTAACCACCAGACCAAGACGGGAATCGAACCTTCTGGATGAAAGTCTAGTGCACTATCCACTAAACTATCGAGATCGTCCTTGTGCAACTACAATTCGGTAAAATTTTCAGGTGGGCTCCGATTTGGCAAGTATCTGGTTCCGCTAAGGTTGTGGTTTGTCCAAGTTTCCTTTGCTGTGATAAAAATTTTCCAAAAGTTGTAGCTAGTGAAAAGACATTTAAAGAATTTAAAATCATTGCGAAAGACCGAAACCGATGAAGCATTTTGTTGAGGGCCTATTAGCACAAGGAGTGAAAGAAAATAAGAAGAGGGCTAGGCCTCGCAACTTGATGATTATTTTCCTTCAATTGCACAACTCATATAACGTATAACTTAGGTGACCACTTTTATTTTACAAAATTTCGCTACACAAAACTAAAAATTCGGTACACATTGAAAAAAAAAAACAATGACTGCAAAGATTTATTAATAATTTATTAATTAATCCAAATTCATCATTTTCATCTAATAAATTTGGCTAAGTTCGAAAAACTCCAAGCAATTGACATATAAAATATCTTTTCAAATTTTGAATATTCAATCGCGTTTTTTCAATGGACCATATATCATTAATGAAAGACAACAATTTTTCAACACGAGCTGAAGTGCAATATTGTGATGTGCAAAGTGTTTAAAGTATTTTTCCCAGCGTTGACCAAAAAAAAGGTTATTTTCTTCCTGTATTGCCAAATAAAAACAATTCACCACAAATCAAGGAACATAATGCCTACCTGATTTAATATTCTATTGTGAGTATGAATGTATAAACTCGTATTTTTTTTTCGTAATTTGGACATTTATTGTGAAAAAGTGATTACAAATTTATTCTTTAAAGTATTGTCCATCGTTAGGCACAACCTTTTCCCATCTTTCTGGTAGCATACGGCGTCGAAAGAACTCCTTATCTTTTGAGGCTATCCACGAATCGACCCATTTTTTGAGTTTTTCGAAAAACGGAAGTGTTGTTCAGCCAGACCATGTGTCATCGATCGGAACAAGTGGTAATCAGAAGTAGCAATGTCTGGAGAATACGGCGGGTGGGGTAGCACTTCCCATTTCAGTGTTTCCAAGTATGTTTTTACTTGCCTTGCAACATGCGGCCGAGCATTGTCGTGCTGAAGAATAACTTCGTCGTGTCTATTCTCATATTCTGGCCTCTTATTCTTTAATGCTCGGCTCGCATCAATTGTAGTCGGTAGCGGTCGCCAGTGATCGTTACATTCGGTTTCAGCAGCTCATAACACACGACACCTTTCATATCCCACCAAATACACAGCATGAGCTTGGATCCATGGATGTTCGGCTTTGCCGTTGATGTTGATGCATGTCCGGGCGGTCTCCATGATTTTTTACGCTTTGGGTTATCGTAACGTATCCACTTTTCATCGCCAGTCACAATACGATGCAGAAAATACTTTCTTTTCTGTCGTTCAATCAGCAGTTCACATGTGAAAAATCGTCGTCTGTCGGCTTCAATTCGTACGGCACCCAATTTCCTTGCTTTTGAATTATTCCCAATGCTTTTAATCGTTTAGAAATTGTTGATTGATCAACTCCTAAAGATTCTGCAAGTTCTTGTTGCGTTTGACATGAATCTTTTTCGAGTAATGCCTTCAATTCTTCATCTTCGAACTTTTTCGGGCCGCCTGAACGTTCCCTGTCTTCAACATCCAAATCACCACTTTTGAAACGGGCATACCACACCTAACACATTCTAACGTCTATAGCACAGTCAGGATAAGCTTCAGTGAGTAAACGATGTCCTTCAGTTGCGTTTCTCTTTAAATGGAAGAAGCAAATTAAAACTTCCCGCAAATGTTGTTTTGTTGGCACGAAATTCGACATTTTCAGCTATAGTAAAACACTTTTGTAAAATTATGAAAACTATTTGACAGATCAATTCTTATAGTATTTTTGGCGCTCTTCGAGATAGAATAGCTGTCAATGTCAAAAAAAAAAAAAATGGCGCGTATGATAGATATGAAGTTAGTCACAATTACGGGTTTATACATTCATACTCCCAATAACATTGAACAATTTTTTTACGTTCATTTGGATAACCATTTATTTTGGTTCAAGAAGATTTGTTCCAGCTATTTTTTAGAAAATCATATCGTGCAAATGGCCACATATGGCCGACAAGACCTTTTTTCGGCATTTTCCATCGTTTTAGCGATTTCACTTCGTATGTTGACTTTCAATTGAGCAAAAGTCCTTGGCTTATTTGCGTATACCTTGGACTTCAAATAACCCCACAACTAAAAGTCTGGTGACGTTAAATGGGGTGATCTGGGTGGCCAGTCATAATTGCCATTTTTCGATATGAGTCGCTCTGGGAAAAATGGTCGCAATAAATTGTTGGTTAGGCTGTGCGGTATGTAGCGCTGTCCTATTGAATCCAGCAGCCACCCATGCCATTTTCACGAACAATGAGCATAACGAAATCCGCTATCATGGCTCGATAATGCTTGCTATTTACGGTAACGATAGCTCCATCATCGTCTTCAAAAAAATACAGCGCGATGATTATATCCGCGCAAGCACCGCACCAAACTGTAACTTTTTGGTCGTAAAGTGGCTGTTCTTCAATTAATTGGGGGTTTTCAATGGCATGAAACCGACAATTTCGCTTATTTATGCCTCCATTCAACGCGAAATGTGCCTCGTCTGGCATGATGATTTTCCGCCAAAAGTCAAGTTCAGTTTAGTTAAGTTTTTGTACCATTTGAATTTTGTATGGAAATATCTTTAAATCGCTACGAATAATGCGTCGGAGAGTGGTTATATGGTTGCCAGCTGCTAAATGGCCTACCCTGTATATATGCAAGTTTTTCCTAACACTATTACCTACGAAGTGTAAGGGCTTGATATCTGTTTGAGTTACGTAAATAGACGTAGAGATTGTTGTGAGAAATATCATGACCTAGAAGCTGATACTTCCTATTTATTAATTGGTAAATATAGTAAATACTTGGTGAGGCAGCTATTTGAGGACTCTCGTTTATGTGCCTGCCATTTCTCAGCAATAAGTTTTTATCTCTTTTTTTTCTTTTCGGAGCATAAAGTTCAGAATAATAAACTCAGGAAATGATTACTGAGATTACTGATGAGAAATCGTGGCGGATTCCGAAACCGCCGTCTGATTTGGCCGTCTCCAGATACACTGTTGTTGTGATGACTACATATGTTCATTTAGCCTGTTATACATTACTTGAAAGAAAAGGCATACACTGTTATTGTTTCACATCGATCTTGAAATCTCCTAATTTTTTAATGTCTCTCCAACGTTTGTCCACAAAACTCATCGAAAGCTGGAAGCTTCTGATAAAAAACATGAGGCACGTTCAACATCACAGTTTATGCAACAAGTCCAAGGCATTATTAATGAAAGCCCTTCAATGTACATAAGAGCCATATCGCGAGATCTTCTAGTTTCTGAACGTACAATCCGTCACATTGTCTGCGAAGACCAGCGGTAAAAATCCTACGTGATTCACAAACTTGAGATCAGCGATTCATCTGGGCACAATGACTTTTAAGTCCGAATATGCTCTGGTTTTATTCTGATAACAATTTTGATCAGGATCAAAAAATAAACCGACAATATGATAGGTGGCTATGTTCGGATTCCTGCGATGTCATGCATGCAAAACTTCCGGCAGCTTTCATGTTTTTGTGAGTGTTGAGCAATGAAAGATACGTCGTGGCACCCCATTTATTTCTTCAAAGACTTTTGGGTAAATGTTTTTGCCTTTTTTTTAGAAACAGTTATGAGACCCGTGATGAAGCAAGACTCTATTCCTTCATACAAAGCCATGACGAATCAAAAATTGGATGCCCGAGAATATGGAAGATAACATAACTCCAAACGTGCGGTCACCTATCGCCCCGGACCTTGATCCTTTGGACTACGATATATGGGGCGAGATCGAACGCCAGACCAATAAACACCCTCATAACACGGTTGATTACTTAAGAACCAGAACAATGAGGGATATGGACGAGGACCATTTGCAAAGAATTGAAGATGTTATTGCCGCTAAAGGCGATTTTATCGAATAATTGTTTAGCCTAAGAGTTCGCTGTAAAAATTTCATTAAAATACAATAAGTTTTCTAAGAAATTTTAGTTTTAAAGTCAATATGCCCTCAAATACCTGCTGTATCCTGTCCATAGGCATACATTTAACCAACACAAACCGATTTACAGTATGTAGCAAAATTGAGCAAATAAACGGATATTTTTGGGGTATGAAAAATAGTCCAAAAATGGCGTCAAATTAAAAAGTATCAGCATAGTTAAGTTTCTACACATCCAAATGAGCAGAAGTGAAAACAAATTCTTGAAATCAAGAATTTGTTTTGTTTGCTTGCAAAAGGGTCTTGAAAGTACCGAAATTTTGACAATAAATTATGATTTTTCAAAATTGTTTGGCCAATTTTTTTTTCAAACTTCATAGCTCTTTTATTGCTGCTTAATAATGCAAAAACTAATTTTTGAAATCGGATATTATTTATTGGTGCAGCAAGATGTATAAAGCTTGTAAGTTTTCACAAATTCAGCAAAAATTGTATGAAAATTAAAAATGTGGAATGTGAAAAAAATGTTGGTCAAAAAATTTGGAAAAATCATAATTTATTTTCGAAATTTCAGTACTTTCAAGACCCTTTTGAAACCTGAAGATATTTTCTGATTTCAAAAATTTGTTTCCACCTTTAATTAATCTGAATGTGTAGAAACTTAGCTATGCTGATACTTTTTAATTGACGCCATTTTTGGTTTTTTTTCATGTCAAAAAAATGCCCCATCATTTGCTCAATTTTGTTACATACTGTATCTATAATTACAGAGCCATTGGTTTTTGAAGAATTTTGGTTCCGAAGCATCCAGACTCACAGCAACAAAACCATTACACTTTTTTTTTTAAGAATTTCTTTCCTTTTTATCTAAAGTTTTTTTCTAATAAAAAAGGAGTGAGATCGGAAAAATCTTAACACATATAAAATTCAATAATTTTTAAACGGTTGATCTTAGAGTTTTGATTTTTTTTTATTTAATTGATAATATTTTACAAATTACAGAAAAATATAACTTTTATAGTTCTAACCACTATTTATGAACTCGAGGACCTTTTTTGGTAAGCCTTCCAATAGGTTCGATAGTTGTTTCAGACACCTTTTTGGAACAGTTTGCCCATCTCCTTTTAAAATCTTCGATATTTTGGGACACCTTTTCTGTGCCCTTTAAGTTTCTTTTTATAAGAGCCCAATATCTCTCCACTGGTCTTAGCTCCGGACAATTTGGAGGATTGGCCTCTCCTGGTACATAGCTTTCTTGCCGTAGTGACATGATGCCAAATCGGGCCAAAAATATGTGGACAATGTGTGCTCTCTTATGAAAAGAAGAAGTCTTTTTTCAAACATTATTTGATGTATATTTCGGTATTTATAGAGCCCACTGTAACAAATGACTTGCTTCTTTTGCCGCAACTGCATATAGCTTGCCATACCAGAAATTTCTTAGGAAATTTTGTCTGCTTTTGGATTCTAAATTGTTCTTTGACATTTCCTCGAGCATCAGCAACATAAAAATTTTGACCCGAAAGCTGCGTAAAATTTGCCAGTACATTATACATTATACAACATGAATATTTTTATATGAAATTCCATTTTAATTTCCGAGCCCTACTTTTGGCGTCTAAATTTTTGGCAGCATTTCTGTCTGGAACTTTTTGGACTTTGTATGTTTTCAAACCTGCATTGGCTTTAACTTTTCGCACCAAATAGTCAGAGCACTGGGCTAACCGGCAGCTTTTCTAACAGATATGTTTGGAGATCTTTTCAATATACTTTCTATTTTCTTGGCTTTTCCAATATCATGTGGTTCTTGTTTTTTCCCGAACCAGGTCAAATCTCCTGAAACTGTTTAATAACATTGGAAATAGTTTGCCGGCAGACCTTGAATTCTGTGGCCAATTTTTTGTAGGACCAATTTGGATTTTTTTGAAAATTTTTAATAATTTTAAGATGTATTTCTTTACTCATTTTGATCAAACTCACAATAAATCAAGATTTGTTCAATCTCACTCCTTATAACATATTGAAATTATTTGTAAAACTTATGTTAATGATCTACTTGCCGTCAATTTTTTGGATTCTACTTCATCATTGGTGAAGACTGGTGGAGTTGATTTGGTAACCATTCTTATTGCTATAGTTTATATCCTAGACGTGAGCCAGCATAGTTGTTAAATTTTAAGAGCTGTAAGATGTCTCGCATTTGATGGACATCCCCAATGCAGACAACGCCATAGATTAAAAAAAAAATCTTTTATTATTTTTTACCAATTTCTTTTCATGAGTGTAATCTTTTTGCTTTAATTTTTTGTCTGCTATCAGATATTGAGTGAGTTTATTTTCAAACTCTTCATATATACTGGCTTTTGTTGCTATTTTTTTCTTCTTGTTGCTGTTTTACAATTACCATTCTTGTTAGTTTTAGGTCTTTGGCTTTTAACTTTTTCTTTTTTTTTTTATTTTGCTGTGCTTTTATTATTTTTTTTATTATATATATTTTTTATTATTTATTTGTCGAAACGTCTCGTGTTGAATTGAATTGTTGTTTTTGAGTTTTTGTTTTGCTGTTTTCTACAATTTACTTTGCAACTTTATGTTTTTGGTCTAGCTGAAATTTTATTTCTCACTTCGTTTTGTTTTTTTTTTGGTGATTGCTGTAGTTTTTCACAATTGTGTAATAAACTTGTTGCTGTGTTTCTTTTTTTGTCAGAAGAGTTTTTTATGATTTGTTTCTTACGAAAAAAAACACGTTGATCTTTTAATTAGATATGCACTTTTGTTTAAGTTTAAGTGCGAACACGCGGGTTTTATTGCTTTCTCATTGTGTTGTTTTTTTGTTTGTTTGTTTCTCTTTTATTTTGGTATTTTTATTTCTATATTTTTGTATTTATTTTTGTAGTGATTGTGTTCAATTAACAAATGTTTTTTTTTGTTGTTGTTTATTTTTGCATAAATGTTTTGAAGTATTTTGATTTAATTTCAATGATTTGCATTAATTACTTTAAATTGCCAATTTTTGCTTATTTATTTATTTAAATAAATTGAAATTAAGTTGTTAGTTGTAGCGGTGGTTGCTGTCAACATACATGAAAAATGTTGGTGATTTTGCAAAAAAAAAAAAAAACATGCATTGATATAAGAACTAAAAAAAATTGTCATTTATTTCCTGCCGTTTTTCTTTCAACATTTCATTTTTTTTCAAAATTTCAACTAATATCTACAAGTGCATTCCAAAGGGAGTGTGAACAAAAAAGAGAAACCGCATTGGCCATAAACTCCTGCAGCGTTCACAGTATAATATAATTTATGGGCGTTGAAAAATGCTTGCCCTGCAAACATAAACAAACATCACACAATCTCTCAAACGCACAGTTGAACATCAAGTGAGTTGATATAAGAATTGCGAACGTATTACGGCACTGTGCCTCTCATCCTCCCCTGTGTGTTGAAATTTAGACAACAAAAGAAAAGTACCAATTCCAATGAAGGGTTTACAGTTTAGGGTTTGAGTTTTTTGTCCCATCAAACAATAGCGAAAAGGAAAAAATATAGGAAATTAGATATTTGAAGCATAAGCAATGGTTTTCTATGGATGTGTTTATATGCAAAATGATAACTCATAAACTACAGCAAAAAAAAAAAACAAAAAAAAAACGTGCATCTAAAAGACGAAGAAAAAAATATATGCACTTGTAAAATACAAGTAGGTCTTTTCAGGTACAGTTAAAGTCATGTACATGCATTTGTTGGTTAAGTCTTTTGTTTTCACTTTTTTTTATGTAGAAATCTGTTGCTCTAACTCTTGCATAAATTTTTTTACAAAAATGTTTTATTCCAACAAGGGAATTATTGTGAAAAAATTATGAAAAAATATTTTCAATTCTTGGAAGGCTTATTGCAAAAATACGTTCAGGATTTATCAAAAGTAGACGAAATTTCCAGCTGAGTTTAATTTAAAATTCACCACAAAATACCCAATTTAAAAAGCCAGTGGGTTGAAGATAAATGTTGAACTCAGAGAAATTCAAGAACTCCTTATATTTCTTAATTTCATAATCCAAAACACCACAGGGGGACATCAACCAAGTCTTTTTGTTATTTTGGGCTTGGCTTTTCGATTGACAGTTATTCTCCATATTTGTTTTTGTAAGTCAGTTATTGCTACTAAGAGGTCGGCTGTGTTTTCCTAGGCAGTTAATGAAGTTTAGAAACCTAGGGACAATGCGCGTCAATAACTATTTCGAATGCGTCTCCAACCCGACGGCAGCAGCGCGAGTTAGTTGTTTTGATTATTAGCTAAGCTTTAATCTAGAAAGATGACCTGTTTTTTTTGTTTTTTTTTTTAAGTTTAACGTCCATTGTACTGTGCTCCCTATCAGCTTTATTAATAAATCTTAACAGATCCTGCGGTGTTAAAAAGCTAAGGTGTTCGTCTCCCAACACTCCAGTGCCAAATATGCTTACTCTGATCCGACAGAAATCAGGCAGACACTAAGAAAGTAGTCTGCCGAAAGTTGACATACCATCCCTTTCATCTTCTCCCAACTTTAATGGTGTGAGAGAGGGTCCGTGACTACTGTGAATCTTGGCCGCTGTCTTCCTTGCTAAGTATTCGGCAATTGCATTTCCATGTATTTCTGTGTGACAAGGGATCCAGAATATAGTGACCTTGTTTGGCTAACCCAATTCATTCAGAAGCTCCAGACATTTCCAGATTATTTTTGACGATTTATCAAAAATTGCTCGGGAACTTAAAGTTGGGTCGAAGACTGTCTCGAGAGTTCTAAAAAGTTTTAAAGAAAACTTAAGTACTTAATCGGAGAGCAGGTCTGTGGCCAGAAAAAAATGAACAACTTCATCGCCATGTTGAAGGAAAAGGTCAACATTTCAGGCAGAAAAGTGGCTCAATTGAAGTGAATTGTTCGGAGTTTTTTATGCGCACAGTCAAGAAGGAGGCTGGTTTGATGACTTTCAAGGTACATAAAGTCCGAAATAGGATTGCTGTGAAGAGCACAAAGGCAAAATAATATGCTAAAAATTAAAAAACAAAGATCAAGTGCTACGTAATGGACGACTAAACGTATGTTTTTGCCGACTTTTGAGAGCTTCCTGGTCTGGAATTTTTCACTGCAGGTTCGAGAGGAAATATGGATGAAAAATTTAAAACAAAAAACAGTCGAAACGTGGTAAAGGAAGCAAGTCTTTTGTAACTACGGGCACAATAAATTTCAAATTCTAACGATTTTGATGAAGTTTACAATATAGGGGTTTACGGGATCGAAAAATCTATCTAGCTGGGAAAACTCGTTTCACTTTCAACAAACTTGACTTGCCCACGCAATATAAATGGTAAATTCTACCACGTCTACCACGCCGGAGTGCGCGAGTTCGAATCCTGCAATGTGGTCTGATTTTTTTTAGTTTTTTCTTTAATATTCTATCACACACTGTTCTACAGTTAGGCAAAAATAATTACTCTGTACCACACAATTTATACAATTGTATAAACTTTGAGCACACTAAATCAACTGTGAGTTTTGCAGGGTTGCATATACATTTGCGCAAGTTTGCGAAGTCTTTGCGCACTGAATTCATAGCGCAATCTTAACAAGTTTGTGCAAGAAATTTTTCACACAAATTTTGACAGCTGATTTGAGAGTTCGCAAACTTGCGCAGTTTGCGAGGTGTTTGGGCTTTTGTCCTGCAAATGAATTTATTATAGACTAATAAACAGGGTTATTTGCCGAGCGAAGCTCGGTCGCTCAGGTACTAATATTAATTTGAACAAAAATATCCTTAAAAAATTGGTTTCATTTTGAAAATTTAATTACTAGTTCACCAGAAGCACTTGCAGTGGAAAGTTTTTCCAAACGCTGTCCCTAGAATCGAGATTATTCTTATTTAAGTCCTTTTTGGCGCTGCATACAGGAACCGCTTATATGAAGGGCGTGACCAAAATTTAATTTTTTTTTTAATATAATTTTGATGCAATCTGATGCACGATAAGGATGTATCTATTTTAAATCTGAAAATTTAGGCCATTGCAAATTGTCATTAATGAGATACAAGCCTCGAAGACCTTATTTTAGTGGAATTGTAGGGGAGAGTGAACAAAGATGGTTAAGGGGCAAAGATAGTATTTGGCTGTAGTAGCTAAATGGTTCGTTCAAAAATTGCTTCGTTACTAATGTGGACTCGTCTTTCTCGTCGATAACAGTAAAAATTAGAACTATTTGCGCTGGCATTTATAAACGCTACGAGCGCATGTGTTAAGCATCGTATTGTTCGAAGCATTTTTAAACTGAAACTGTTATAAGCTTATGTAAAAGCACTGAAACGACGGAAACAGCCGAGTTTTGAGATCGAGGTCAGAGTTTGCTGGTTGGATAGCGAAACTGCTCCAGTGCTTCGTGGGTAACTCTGTTTTGGGCTTTAACGTCAAATTTTCTTCATGTTTTTTCTATCCTATATTTGAATTTTTTTCCCAGCTCGCTTGTTTTATTTTAACTCGTGGTAATTCTAAAACCAAGCTTACAAATTTCTAGTGTTTAGTAGCCTTTAGTAAAATGTTATGAGCAACATTTTTCTGGAACGGCTTAACCCTTTGTGGGTTCTCTTAAGGAGACCTTCTGGTCTAGCGCCCTTGAATTTGGTGAGTTTTCAGGATTTTTTTTAAATAAAATAATGAGCAATAGTATTTAAACTTTGTAGATATATTTTATTACTTTAAAAATATAGAAAAATAATAATAAAAAAAAATTATAATTTTAAGTAAACTAAAATTGGTGTTACAGTTGCACTCTTAAAAAAAACGGATCTTGCTGGTGGGATAGGTTTTGAATTTTCCACTGATCTCAAACAAAAAAAATAATATAGTAAAATTTGAGACGAATCGGTCGAGTAGTTTTTGTTTTTTGTGTCCTACCGTGCAGAAAAATATAGTTTCGAGATAAATGAGTTTAAACTTCAGCCGGCCCTTTTATCTCCTTCTGCGCTCACCTGCTAAAAAGGCTGTAGAAGTCGAAATACTGGAAATATTGATACGAAAATTTTACAGTATAATTTTAAGTCTATAACTTTGAAATATAAAAAAAAAATTTTTTTTTGAAAGGTGTAAAGACCAGAATGGCGTAAAAATGCAATTTTTACTGGAAAGCCCAAAAATAATACATTCCAAAAATATATTTTACGTAATATTATTTATTATAAGGTGCTGTTCAAGATGTCGTATGTTTTAATACAGCAACATGTTCAAAAATGCGAAAACTTTAT
This sequence comes from Toxonevra muliebris, assembly GCA_963691655.1. NCBI lineage: Eukaryota > Metazoa > Arthropoda > Insecta > Diptera > Pallopteridae > Toxonevra > Toxonevra muliebris. The sequence goes on from OY829326.1 coordinate 102,110,162, forward strand.
GACCGCGTAAAAAAAAAAATTACCATGGAGTCCAAAACGAAGTAAACTACAGTCCTCTAGAGCAGTTTCGCTATTCAACAAGCATATTCTCATTCCGATCACTTTTGAATGTTCTTAATTTGCAGGACAGTGTTAATAAAACATTTTACAAAAATTTTAAAAATTTTTCCTCTAGACCAGTGGTCTTAAGTGGTAAGGCGCCCCCTTGGGGGGGGGGGGGGAGGGGGGCTTAGACCGTTTTGAAGGGAAGCGCGGAGATATTTCAATAAATATTTGAATACTCTATAATGCACCGTAATCATAATATTTAGTATTTAACAAAAAAATGTCTCTTCTTATTACTTCTCTTTCATACTTTTTCATATTGTATGTTAAAAGCTACAATATGCACTTTTTAGTTTCACATTTTCCATTTCTGACTTAAGGTACGCACACACAGTTGCGATTTCATCGGTGCGAATCCGCAACGTATGTTTATATGAGAGTGCACATACATCTGTGATTTTGTTGCATCGTTTTTTTTTAACATTCATAGTTCCCCTCTTTTGTCGTCCCGAAAACGCAAACTGCTGCGTTTCAAATAAAGAAGAAGAGGAAGTGAAATGAGAAAAAGTGAAAAAAAAGAAACAAATTCAAAATGTTTGATATTATTTTGTATATTAATACTTTTATTCTAATTTTTATATTTAATTTAATCAGGGCCGTAGTCAGAAATTTCTTCGGGCGGGGGGGGAGGGCGGGGTTTCATTCATAAATAATTTTTATCAAACTGAGTTTTAAATAAAATAAATTAAATCGATGATACATTTGATGGACTCTATAAAATTAAAATTTTAGGAAAAATTTTCCGATTTTTTTAATCTTAACCTCAAAAAGGTAGGTCTAAAACTTCTTATCACGTCACGTTTTAGGAAAAAATGAGGTTCAAGCAAGTCTTATTTTACAAGGATCCGATTTAAATAAAAAATAGTTACTGACCTAGAAAAACTATGATTGCAGGAGTGCTCAGTATCACCTTCTCTTTTTGAATCCGTAGTCAAACCTCATGTCGAAGAAAACAAATCGGATTTGATCGCATAGTGTAACTAAGATTTCAAATTTATTTTTTAATTTGACTTTTTAGAAAAAAAAAAAAAAAAACCGATGGAAGTAAAAAATATCGTTAAATAGATTTTAATTTGACTTTTTTCCATCCATTGGCAATTAATCTAAAATTTTCCACATTTCGGGGGGCGAGGGGGGGGGAGGAAGGGGTCAGAACCCCCAAAACCTCCCCCCTAAATACGGCCTTGAATTTAATAGATAATTGAACTGGTAAAAATCTCAAATAAAAATCTCTTATATGTGGCAATTCAACAAATAGGGCGTGGGATGAGCATAGTTGAGAACCGCTGCAACAAATTTTATATTGGTGACCCTAAAATTTACTGTTGATAGTCAAACACAATGAATGTGCAGAAACTTTATATTTCACAGAAAAGTCTTACAAGAAAATAATAAAAATCTCATTGATCTGAAATAATAACAAAACTAGTTGCTATTTATCGCAGAATACTCTTCATTGGATTTAGGTCATCATTTAAATCGCACGAAATCTCCTGAGCTCATAGATAGTTCACAGCTGGCAATTCTTCCAGTAGCATTATATTTTATACTATACATTTTCATATTGAATGTGTAGGTAGCTGAAAATATTTTCATTTCCTGAATGGTTTTCATAAAGAAGCTTTACATCAATATTAATAAAATGATGCACCAGCGGCAACGTTTTTGACGTAAATTTTCATAGTTTCTTAAAATAATCTGTTGAAAATCAGAAACGGAAGCAATAAATGCGCAATAAAATTACTAGTTTTCGAATTTTCAAATACTTAAAGCTGAAGCAACTGAGATGACAATGACTAAAATAAAAATTTTTTAATAACTATTCCTTTTTTTTTCATTACTGACTTGAGAGCTTAAAATTAATACAAATAATTTAACACCTACATTTGTGGCTATATACTTCTAGATACCAAAAAAAAAACAAAGAAAACAAGTAGAAGAAAAATACTAAAATAAAATATTAACAAAGATAAAAATTTGTGTAAATTTGTTGGTGAAGCGTCAACTTAAATATGAACCTACATATATGAACGAACGATACTATTAACAAAATTATTATTATTATGACACACCTTAATATCTTATGTCAATAAAATGTCAAAATATATAAGAGCATATAGCGCTGGGTAAAGAAAATAGAAGAAAATAGCAGGCCAGCAGTGATATTGACGATAATGATGATGATTATGATTACGATGATGCGCACAGTAGGGTGCTTGATTGATCAAATTGTCACTAGATGAAACTGCATAGAACAGAATTTTGTGAATGGTACATGAAATGGAAAGAGCAGAGGTGGTAAATGGTAGGTTAAATGTTCAACAAACGCGATTTACAATTAACATATCAAAGCGACAAGTTTGTGGTTGATTGTTTTGTGTGGTAAGCAGATAGATAGATAGACAGATGGGCAGATATACATATAGATATGAATAGGAAATTCGTAGAAATGGGATATGCTAATATTAATTTTTAGAGTAAGGGAATCAAAAGGCAGCTTTTCTTTTCACAACTTTTAAAGTACCGTTGGAAATTGTTGACATTTATTTTTGAATAAATAAACAAATGAACGAACGAATGAAAAACTAAGAAGCAACAAATGCTGAAGTCTCACAAAATTTTTCAAATGAACTTCCACTAATCGCATAATCAAAACAAAAGCAACACATTTGACAGGCTGAGTAAAATAAAATATATCGATACTTTACAAATATGACGCTGATAATTTGAAAATTTCAATAATTTTCATATATGTACTCAGAAAAGCAAAGCATAAAACAAACAAAGCGTAAAACAAACAAAGAACGTCGCAAGACAAAAAGAAATGTCAAATAAAATGTCATGAAAATAAAGTTATAGTACATTTAAATGTCGGTAATTTGAGCATATCTTTATGTTAATTGAAATGAGCAAAAATATAAGTATAGAAAAGGTGCATGAACCTGGCAATGAACCATAATTACCGCTGACCAACACGACATTTTTATCTCTCTCTAGCTAAATGTTAAGTACTCGACGCTTACAAAATCAACTTTGCCGCCCGGTACCTTATTTCTCATTCATACACTTAGCTTTTATATATTTATGTATTATCTAATCGCTCTTTTTTCAAGGTAATTTTACATGAGAAATAATTTAGAAGTGCTAAGAAGGTGCGATCATGTCTGAGGCGGCAATACCCTATGATCATTTGAGCCGAAATAAAATTTGCAAGTAGTAAGTAATGTAGTTAATAACAAGTCGATAAAAGTAGTGGTTTTAAAATAAATTTTCACTTACTTACGGAACATGAAAGGCTCAAAAGTTGCCGCTAGAGGACATTTTCCTTAATAATGTGATACTGAAATCACTAGTACTAGACATTTCATTCTTTTGTGGATCAGTGCTCCACACTGAGGTAAAATATTGGGAGTATGAATGTATAAACTCGTAATTGTGACTAACTTCATATCTATCATACGCGCCATTTTTTTGACATTGACAGCTATTCTATCACCAAGGGCTCCAAAAATACTATAAGAATTGATCTGTCAAATAATTTTCATAATTTTACAAAGGTGTTTTACTATAGCTGAAAATGTCGAATTTCGTGAGACAAAACAACATTTGCGGGAAGTTTTAATTTGCTTCTTCCATTTAAAGAGAAACGCAACTGAAGCACATCGTTTACTCACTGAAGCTTATCCTGACTGTGCTATAGACGTTAGAATGTGTCAGATGTGGTATGCCCGTTTCAAAAGTGGTGATTTTGATGTTGAAGACAGGGAACGTTCAGGCGGCCCGAAAAAGTTCGAAGATGAAGAATTGAAGGCATTACTCGAAGAAGATTCATGTCAAACGCAATAAGAACTTGCAGAATCTTTAGGAGTTGATCAATCAACCATTTCTAAACGATTTAAAGCATTGGGAATGATTCAAAAGCAAGGAAATCGGGTGCCGTACGAATTGAAGCCGAGAGACGTCGAAAGACGATTTTTCACATGTGAACTGCTGATTGAACGATGGAAAAGAAAGGGTTTTCTGCATCGTATTGTGACTGGCGATGAAAAGTGAATACGTTACGATAACCCAAAGCGTAAAAAATCATGTGTACCGCCCGGACATGCATCAACATCAACGGCAAAGCCAAACATCCACGGATCCAAGCTCATGCTGTATATTTGGTGGGATATGAAAGGTGTCGTGTTTTATGAGCTATTGAAACCGAATGTAACGATCACTGGCGACCGCTACCGACTACAATTGATGCGTTGAAGCCGAGCATTAAAGGATAAGAGGCCAGAATATGAGAATAGACACGACGAAGTTATTCTTCAGAACGACAATGCTCGACCGCATGTTGCAAGGCAAGTAAAAACATACTTGGAAACGCTGAAATGAGAAGTGCTACCCCACCCGCCGTATTCTCCAGACATTTCTCCTTCTGATTACCACTTGTTCCGATCGATGACACATGGCCTGGCTGAACAGCACTTCCGTTCTTTCGAAAAACTCAAAAAATGGGTCGATTCGTGGATAGCCTCAAAAGATGAGGAGTTCTTTCGTTGGGTGAATTTCAGCTTGAAATATGCTAGGATACTTCCCCATCAGCTTAGAGTGTTTGATTCTTGGCCCAAATACTCCTAACCCAGTTCCATACTCGGTTCGTGACCCATCTGTATACCACCTAATCGTGTGTTCTTTGAGTGTGTAGTTATATTCTAAACCTTCCCATTTATTCGTACTACTAAGTTTTGCAATAAAGTGTTTCTCAAAACCGTACTGTTTGTCTATTCTGTCCTGGGGACAGTACAAGAGATAGTTGTCTTCCGCCGGGTTATCACGGTTTTCAAGCCCTATAGATCTCCCCGTAGACCTTTTGCTTTTACGATTGCTGCCTTGTAGGCACCATCTATCACGAGGTGTAATGCAGCAGTCGGACACGTAATGATTACCCTTACCATCATTATGTACATCCAGCGCAGTACACTTGGTTTACATCCCCAAGTTTCCAACGCTAACTTTATGCTTACAATTAGAGCGCGAGTGGCTTTATTTTTCACTGACTCAACATGCGATTTCCATGTGAGTTTACTATCTAATACTAAGCCCAGATACTTTATCTCTTGCTTTTGTACAACAACCTCACCAGCTAGTGATATCACTTTCCAGAGCGCGAGTGATCTTCTCCTAGTAAACGGATCTATAGTGCTCTTTGCAGGGTTAATATTTAGCCCTACTGACCTGCACCATCTCCTAGTAATGCCTAGCCCCCTTTGTATAATGTCACAAAGAGTTTTTTCAAGTTTACCTCTGGCTTTGAGGACGATATCATCCGCAGTCTATGCCTGCCTCTGAGAGTTTCATTAAAAGTTCGTCTAGTACCAGGCTTCACATTATAGGTGATAATGCTCCTCCCTGTGGACATCCTCTGGTTGTGCTGACTGATATGGTGCCTAGCCCTGTTTTCATCTCAGCTGTTGTGGAGGAGAGCATTTCTCACATCCAACTAGATGTTGTGTTATCTACTCTTTTTTGACTTAGAGAGTTTTTGACAGCCTCGTGTAAGGCGGAACGTCATGTATGATGGAGTTCTACGTCTCCGTACGCGTTGGTGGCCACAAGCAACAGAAAGAATATGCTAGAATATAACTGCAGCGATGCCATAGCGGTGGTCAACAGATGGCTTGGCATAAATCAATTGCAACTGGCTGCGCAGAAAACAGAAATGCTCCTGCTTAGTAAAAGACACAAAGTGGAATACGTGACTGTAGCGATGGAGGGACACGCAGTATAATCGCAAGACCACATAAGGTACCTCCACGTTGTTTTGGATAGGGAGATGACGTTCGGTGAGCACCGCACATTTAAAAAGTCTTCATCTCTAAATAGATCCATTGTTTCCACGCGGTGGCAGGTCGCACGGTTTCAGTGCTTGAACGAGCAGTAATTTTTATGCTTTTAGACCATGATCCTTCCGTAAAATCTTTCACGTAGTCGAGAACACAATCCAAATTGCTGCGAACGGCGACGAATGAATAAATGACTGTCTTCATCAAACCCGCCCACGGGTAGGTGTATTGATACCAAAAAGCGGAAAAATTCTGCCGACGACAGACACATTGCGCACGGAACACGAATTTTAATAATAAAACTCAAAAATTTGTAAGCGTTGTGAAATGGTAATGCTAACTGAACATGTTTGTGTTTGACACATGCCACGAATCACAAGGGAACTGCCAAAAATTCTACTCCGCAAAACAAACAGCAATAAATATACTAAATCCGAAACAATATAAATTACTTGAAACAATTGTAACAAAAATAAGAACTCTGAAATTTTGTGGGGTATAAAAGGGAACAAAGTAATAGCAAAGCTAAAAAAAAATTGTTTGCATACTAGATTAGAGACTAAAATGAAAATCCGGATATAAACCACACAAAAATCAGACCAATAAGCAAGCCAAAATCCAGACCCAAATCAGATCGATATTTAAACCGACTTCTAAACAAAACTCAGACCGATATTCAGATCAAACATCAGATCGATAAATTGGTACAAATTCTGAACAAAATTTAGACTAATATTTGGACTAAAAATCTGACAAAACACCAGACCACCGATATTTAGACTCACCACAGACATCAAACCTAAAAACGGGCAAAAAAGCCAAAAAAGTCAAATTTTGACCAAACTCAGATCAAAAAGCAGACCTAGAAAGACGAAAAATATTGTAAATCAAAAAATTAAATTAAAATTTAATTTTCTACCGAATTTGTTGTTGTGTTGTATAAAGCTTTTAGAAAATAATAAACCAATGGACCTCCAAGACGGTTTTCTAAAATTTCCTTGTATTCCCACGTAACTCAGCTGGGTAAGCTTATATAAAAGTATAAGCGTGGTTTTTATTGAAGTCCACCGTTGCTGACCTTAACCTAAAGTTTGATTTCGATCTTAAATTTAAACATTCTTAATAAAGTGTAGAGTATAAACCGCAACATATCATACATTAGTGTACATAAACTACTTCTCTTTTTTCGTCTATAGCTTAAGCTTAAAATATTTTAATATTATTTTGTTGTGCTTTGGCTTGCTCAAAAAAGTATGATTCAAATTGTTCATTAAGCAAGAACGAATTGTGGTGGACAACACGGAAAATTCCCACCATATTCTTCTAGCTAAGTACTCGCGTACTTGTTCTACTACAATTTGCTTAAATAAAGTTGTTGGCGGCTGCGCATGTTTAGCATTACGAAGCAAATAAAACAATAACTTGAGTGTCTGTCTGTACAATATAAAAATAAAAAAAAAAAAAGAGTAGAAAAAAAACTCGCTTTCAAAACGCTATATAATTTACAAAATTTGGGTGTTACTTAAAAAAAAAAAAAATAAAAAAAAAAAAGAATAGAAATCACCATCACCAAATAGCTGTACTTGTGAAGTTTATGTGCTTGGGAAAACTACAGCTTTTTTTTTGTTTGCTAATATCTCTTAAAATTTACCTATTCACTCAACCGATGTCTGATACATATTTGTATACCGGCAGGTAAACCGGTAGTGGCAACATGTGAGCTTATCGTTTAATGGTCTATAATTAAATGAACTTTTATATAAATTCATATGCTAATTTGCATCAGTAATAACAACTTTTATTTTTTTTTCTTTTTTATATGTATGAATGGTTAAATATATGAATGAATTGCTTTCAAAGATTTAAGCTTTTATTGTAAAAAGAATAGGGCACTCTAAATTATCATCAACATCGTCATCAATGTCGATCGTTACTACTTACTATAAAACACGCCTTTGGCAACACCTTCTGTGATATCTTTTGTATAGTGTAGTAGTTTGAACTCAAAGTGATCGGCTGTCAGGCTAATAGACAGAGAGTTAGATAGAAAGACAGATGGATAGATACATATGCTTATTGACTTAAGAAGTTCAAGAATTTGTCAATTTGATGAAAATTACTTTTGGGATTATTATTTATGCAAATTAGTTGTCTATAAAGTTTTTAGAAACATTTTTTTTCTTTTTGAATTGAGAAGGCATAAAAAAGATAAACTATTATTCAAAAGAAACGTTTGTTGGTATCTAAACCAGAGAATATTGATATAAATTTGCTATCCTTTCAGACACTAAATCAAAATTTTTTTTTTATATTCTCTTAATGAATCCATTTGCTAATAAAATCTATATATTTTTCTATTTTCATAATTATTCTAACATTTAAAATTATTTCAAAATTATCACAGATTGCATGTCTATTTTTCTAAAACGCTTTGGATTCCAATTTAAGGGGTTATATACGTTTTCATGAGACAAAAAATCGAAAAAAATTTTATGACTTATTTCGAACAAACATACTTTCAAGAGTTTATGTTCAAAATTTCAAGCCAATCCGAGCAGTAGATCGTAAGTAGCAACTCGATTTGTAGCGCCGAATGATGTTTTTTGAAAAATGCCTTTGCGGTGACCGCGGTATCTCAAAAACTACTTGACCAATTCATCTAATTTTTTTCCTAGTTACAATACGGAACGATCGTTTTTTCATGTGCAGTATTTGTCATAACTAATAATTTTTTTTAAATACATTTTTGAGACTCCGTATGAGAAAAAGGTTTTTTTTTCAAAATTTTTCGTTCAAGTACTCGGCGCTGTAGAACACAACTGTAAATTTTTTGTCTTTTTGATTACAGTTGAGTTGTTGCCATTCAATCGTGGTCACCGCAGACTCTGCAGAAAAAACGCGCATCAGGATAAGAGCTACAACTTCTACAATTTTCAATATTTTTTCAGATCCGACTACTCTTTTTTTTCGTAAGAATATGTACTATGTAGACCTGTTATGCTAGTTTCAAATAGTCAAAAAAAAAAAAATCTCAAATATGCCCTAAGTTTCCCCTACAAAAACGTATATAACCCCTTAATCCATTGTTAATAGTTCAACTTAAGTTTAATGCAAATATTTGCATGCAATTTGAATTGATATTTTTATATTACATCTGAATGTGAATGCAACAAATTTTATAAACTTTATTATTTATGTGTCAAGTGCGTATAACTTCACTAAAATACACACCCATTTTTACACTGAACGAAAAATTGTACACAATTCCAATGAACGGCATTCATAGAGTTTTGTTCATTGTGGGAATGTATTTTTTCATTGTCACAATAAATTTTCTATGAAGATGTACATTACTTCCCTAAATTTCTATGAACAGTACATTAAAATAATGCATTTTTGTTTCCCCCAAAATTATACTAATTTTAATGTACAATGAACTTATTAATGTGCACTATACAGGGTGACAATCGTAAAATGACGCACACATTTCAGCAGTTATTTTCAAAAGGACGTACTTCCATTAAGTACAATTAAGTGTTAACATTGCTGAATATATAAGCATTCATTTGAACCCCACCTCATTCAATATAACCTCCTTTAGCCTGCACACATGCCTTCAATCGATCCGGAAATCGTAGGACTGTTCGCCGCAGGACTTCCTGATCAATTTCAGTCCAGGCTTTCTCTAATGAATTTGTCAGCGACTCCAGACTGTGGTGTTGAGATCTACAAGCCTTACTCTTTAAAATACTCCAAATAGAGAAGTCCATTGGATTCAAGTCTGGGGAGTATGGTGGCCATTCTTGAGATGTTATGAATCCAGAAAAATTGTCTTTTATCCATGTTTGCGTTAATTTTGCCATGTGGAAAGGTGCAGAATCTTGCTGGAAAGTCCAAATGTATCTTGGGCCCAGGGAAGAACATGTTCATTTAAAATGCTCCGATAAACAACCTGGTCAATTTTAACACCCTCTTCAACGAATATTAGAGGGGTTCTGGCATTATCGGAAACTCCAGCCCATACCATAACGGAAGCTGGCTTTTGAACTCGGCCAACAGTCCTATTTTGTAGCGATGATGATGTTAGCCACATTCGGTCATTTTGCGCATTGAAATTTTGTTCAACCGTGAAAATTTTTTCATCTGTAAACAAGATATTTTCAACATTTTTTAACACGGAGGAGCGTAGCAACGCCTTGCATCTTTGCAGTCGCAAATCTTTCTGTTTTTGTGTCAGATCTTGAGCTTTTCGGAGCTTGTACGGCTTAAGATTAAGCTTTGATTTTGCAATGATTCGCACTGTTTCACGGTTTACTCCCACTTCCTTAGCGATTTTTCTCATTGAGCGCCTTGGATTTTACTTGATTCGTTTACGAATTTTTTCTGTTAAACCAGTAGTGGCAACTGTTGAAAATTTTCCCCGGTCTCTATCTCCAAAACCCCCAGTTTCATTATATCGAATAATAGCTCGGTCTACCGTACGACTTGACAAATTTAAAGCCTTTGCAATTTGACGGCTACTATAATTTGCCAAATGAAATTTCTTAATTTCACGACGAATATTTTCCTTGTCCATTTTAATGGAAATTTCAAAATGTAATAACAAAAATTCAAATGAAATTAAAAGCAAAGCCAATGTTGAATGAAGTTGCTTTTTAAATTAAAGTAACGGTAAATGGCAAAGCTTGCTGCAGAGTATTAAACTTGCGTCACTTTACAATTGTCACCCTGTACATTGATTTCATACAGTACAGTTCGCCGTGCCAATGGATTCTTCATCGACTGCGTATTATGCAATGAATTTGTATATTGATAAAAAATAAGTTTCATAAACATTACTGAAACACTGTTAACTTTCCTTCGCTTTTTAAAATTGATGTAAAAATACATTCATTGAGCTAATGTTTTTTCATTAAGTTTTTCATAAATTCCAGTTTCTTATACGTTTTGTTCTAAATCAATGTAAAACAATTCATTGAGTGCATGCATTTTTCATAAATTTAATGTAAACATTTCATTACAATTATGAAAAATTATATAGGATCGATGGAAGAAATACATGTAAATTTATCTAATGAATTTGTTCATTGACTTAATGTGCATACATAGATTTAGACATTGGTTGGAAATTCTATGAATAGTGATGTATTTTCACAATGATTGCGTTCATTGGAATATATCAATCTACGTTTTCATTTCACGGATGATAATTTTCATGAATATTATGAACTTTTTGTTTCAGTGTAGCATGGTAAATCATCACTTTAATGGAGAATGTTTGTAACGCAGTGATTCTCATGAGAGTCTTCTGTCTGATATTCTAAAAAGTTTAGATATAATCAGGCCCGACGAGAGGGGGGTGGGTCGGGCTTGGATTCCCACCGGGCCCTGAGTTTTTGAGGCGGCCCGGATTTCAATCCAAATCCTAAAATCCAGAAAAACTTTAACAAGCGTTTGAAAATTGAATTAGAAACCATGAAAATTATTTATCGGGTTAATCATCTATCAATCATGAAGACATTTTGCACACCAGTCCGGGCCTATATTCGAAAAATTTTTGTTATGTAGAATAGGAAAAAAACTTTATACAACGAATTTACTCATGTCAGATTTGTTTGAAAAGCTCCAGAATATCGGACTGAATTCCAGAGGTTTTATAAATATATCTGGCGGCCAGGGTAAGTCGTTGACAAAAATTAAAATAATAATTAAAATTAAAATTTTTTTTAATATACCACGTTTTTAAAACGGACTAAAAAGTATAAAATAATTTCCCCTTGCCACATACATAGATATTTATTGTATCATTTGTGGTGGGAAAAGATAAGGGTGGAGGGGGAGGGGGAGGGCCTAGAGGTTATCACCACTGGGCCCGAATTTTCTCTCGACGGCCCTGGATATAATCAATATGAAAGGTTTTATCAAACATAGTTTTATTTGAATGCCACGGCTTCGGAAATATGTTTTGGACCTAAGATATTTTTTTTTTAGAAAGAACAATCTCCACCTCGGTGGCCTGGTGCGTGAGTGCTAGACTGAAGTTCCAGCTGCCTCAGGTTCGATTCCAAGATGAGGAGTAAATGCTATCTCCACGCATTAAACGCATTAAAACGTTTCCAGGTACCGGAGAATCTGCTACGAGTAATAGCAGATTAATTCAGAAACAAGGTATGAGATCACAGGAGATGTACCACATTGCTCTGTACTCGATCTAACACTATGGAACTGAATGCATGATGGCGTGTTCAAAGCGGATCTACCTGAAGAGACCACGTTGGTTGGATATACCGATGACATCGCTATGACAGTAGTCGCTAAACAATTAGACTTACTATAGGCGGCGTTCAACGGCTACCAGTTCAGTGATCCTGTATGCTGCGCCTTTTTTTGGCGGAAGCGAAGAAGAAACACATGAAAAGCATTCGCTCAATTTATAGGTTTAGTACGTTTGAGGGTAGCCAGAACTTACCGTACGGTGACGGACGATGTCATTTGCGTTAATGCCAGAATGGTGTCGATTGACCTACTCGGGATCGAGTTAAAACACGTTTATAGCAAAACTTGATACAGACATACCTGCGTAACAAAGAGGGAAGAAAGACAGCGCACCATCATGGACTGCAATTAAAGGTGGGATCAGTTTGAAAAGGTTCACTGCACCTTTAACCTAATTTTAAATATCACACTATGGATTGATCGATTGAATCACGGAGAAATGGATTTTTACCTCACCCAATTTTTCAGCGGGCACAAAGCTTTTGAGGCCTATCTTCACAGATATAAATTAGAGCATTCGTTCTGCCCGAATTGCCCAAACGAACCCGAGGACTCTACACAAATCCATTTTCACTGTCCACATTTTGTTGTAGTTTTTCAGTATCACTCTTTCAGCATTTCGTTGGAGTGAAAGGAGTTTATCTGGATGTGTATGAAGTTATGTGCATATATCGTTACAATATGCGGGATCGGTTACTTTTGTGAAGGATGTCTCCTGGATACCATTCGGCGGTTCTTTGTCAGCCACTCCAATGATCTCATCTAAAACTAGAAGATCGATTTTGATTTTGGAGGTTTTGCCATTGAAAAACATAACGCAATCTTTAAGACAATCAAGGCGCATCCTCTGTGCAAATCATTGAGTTGTTTAGAAAAAGATGATATATATAGCTGATCATGACCTTGCTGTAAATTGAACCCAGAACCCCAGAGTTCATAATCTAAGTCTAACTCGCTGCACTATACCGTCGAGTGGTCTGTATCTAGAAACTTAAAACTATATTAAAATAGAGGTCGAAAGTCAATTGTCGTAGCACAAAATTAAATTTTTATTTATGAATTTTTTTGTTTCTACTACAAAATCTATAACATTTTCCTTATTATGTTACAAAAACAACATGTCATATGAAAATTCTGGCTGGAAATCAATAGAAACTTAGATTTTCATTTGATAATGGTTTCAGGGTGAAAATTTGATTTGTAGCTATTTTCTACAAGCGAATTTGGACTATGAAACCTCCGTGTGAACACGATATTACAGTGGAATTTTAAGAGGAATATATTTTTGGGAACATCTCAGTCTTGTATTCCCGCTTTGTATAGGTCTGTTCTGCACTTACAAACTGGCCTTAAAAAATCCGTAAATCATAAACATTGTTTTGGAGCTTAAGGGTTAGTTTAATGCTTCTTCTTTTTCTTTGGGGGAAATATAGAAATATAACTTTAATTTTATGACAATTATGTTTTAAAGATAATTTTAGTGATTTAGGGTTAATTTTAAAACTTTGTGAGAGATAAATTGTTTCTTAGGGTGGAGTTTAGTTGATTTGGATAGTTTCTATGCGGGACTTACTGAACTGTTTTTATATTTTCATATTTCGGATCAAACTTAATGGTAATCGGGTCTTTCTCACCTTCTGACCAAGTTACTTACTATTAATTTTTAAATCAATATGATTTTCAAAATCAATCAAGGAAACCACTGGAATGCAATTATATGTGACTAATTCTTACGTTTCTATGAAAATTGAAACTTGCAATAGAAAACCTGGCACAGCAATAACAATTAATTTTATGAGTAATTCTATGGAAAATCACAATTAATTTTCTAGTAATTTGGAAGCAGCAAAATGAATTCCGTCATATTTTCATAAACAACAAGAAAATAGTAAATATAAAAAGAAGAAGAAGAACATAAGCTTTAACTTTGTATACGTAAGTTTGTATATTTGTATGTATGTATGTGTGTGTTTGCCTTACGGCATTAACGCGAGGATTGCGCGCTTGCGTCACATTTAAAAAAAAAAAAAATGTGTACCTTTTTGATTGTGACCGCTCAAACAAATCGTGTGCATTTTTCAAATTACCAAACGTCAAAGCGAAAATAAGCGAGTAAGCGCAAGCGTCGAAAAAAAACAAAAATAACAACAATAACTAATTGGCAACAAGATCGACAAGATCAAACGAAACGACACATCAATGAGTAAATGAGTGACTAAAAATGTGCGCTAGTGTGAGTGCGAACGATGGCATGAGGAATGATGATGATGTACACACAACTCTGAGTAAGATGCCAATGTCAATGTGGCAACAAGTGCAACATCGAAGCAAGTAAGCAAGCAAAAATAAATTGTAAATAACAATTTCAAACTTGGCAGCAGCTGCAATTAATTATTGCCATTATTATTTTAAAGTACCAGCAGCAGCATCATCTTTGAGACATCTTGTGTTTGTGCAGTAGAAAAAAAATAGTTGCTTTTCTTATTCATTTAATATTATTTAATATTTCGAACTAAATGCTTGAGTAATAATAAGAGAAAAAATACAAATTATTTTTCGATACAAAATCAACTCATTTTTTAATTTTATTTTAAAAGTTTTTGGAGCAACATTTGCATCTTAGAGATATTCGTTTTTACCAACAGACGAAAAAAAAATTCGTATATTACCTAACAGCTTACTTAAGTAGGTAACTGTTACGTGTTGCCGGATAATTGCTGTTAACACATTTTGTTTTTTTTTTCTAATTTTTTTCGCATTCAATATCATTAATTTCTGCTATTTTCGGTCATTTATAAATATGGTTTTTTTATTTTTGCATTTCTGGTGTTGCAGTTCATTGACTGTTTAGGGTGTAACGAACCTTCTAATGGTTCCTTTTCGCAAAGTAAAATATACTCAACGAGTAATCAGGATGCCTAACTTCCTTTTCTGGGAAGTTAGGTATAAATATTGGAACTTAAATTACCCTACTCTAGAAACTTTTAATAGGAAAGGTTAGAACCCCAGGACCTGCCAAAAACTCTGTACCACACAATGACCGTAAACAGGTCCTATGTCCTATTCAACAACCATAAAAAACAGCTGTCGAAAATTCAGTTTGAGCAACTATCGCGAGATTATGTTTCCCAACGTCCTTTCATACAATTTTGATATATTATGTTGTTAGTACATGTGATCGTTGATAAATTTATGTTAATGCCGCAAAATTATAAAATTATTTTGTATCGTGTGTGATGAATTGGCTCAAAATGCTTTTTTCGTCTACTGCTTCTTTTGCTTTAAAACCCAAAAATTTTGCCAAAAAAAGAAAAACCTAATACTACGTAAACATTTTTGACTAATGACTTTAAGTAGAAAAGTGTTTCTGTTTTTTTTTTTTTTGTCTTAGTTGTGGTTTTTTCAGATAATTTGAAATAGTTTAACTTAATTGAGGCTTTTAATTTTTGAACACTGTCTGTCGACGTTTTTTTTTCTTTTTTTTTTCTTTTGTCTGCTATCAAATTAATTTTGTTCGTCTCTTCATATTTCATACATATATATTGATTTCTTTGTAATCGTTTGCAAATTATGATATTTTTAACTTTACAGTTATGCAATGTATTTATGTCAATCTCTACTTTCTTCAGTTATTGACAAAAGGCCTTTAAATTTAAGTGAATCGATATGTAAATATCTAAATTTTATAATTTTTTTTTTAACTTTATGTCGACAAAAAACATTTGCAATAAATGATTTTGTAAATCACAATATCTGTTGGCAAATGTTCAGATAAGAAATGAGAGTCTGCTGAAAGAGACTCGCTTATTCTCCATTAAATCCGTTTCCAAAATGTTGTTGTAGTTAGATATCGTGTTATACTTGAGGGTATAAGAAACTAGCAAGTTAAAGAAGATTGGTGAAATATAAAATATGAGAACGGAAATTTCTACATATTTTTATATTTGAGCTCTTTTTCTCTCTCCTTTCCCCTCTGGGTTCACATAAATGGCTGATCCAATATATGCCAATGTTTGTCTCGGACCTTTTTCCATTTCATTATTTTGAGTTATTAAAACCTTCAAGTGTTAAAAATTAGAATTCACGAGAAGATTCGGATTCAGTGTACAAATTCTATGAAATTTACACAGGTCTACAAAAAATAAGGTCATGACTGTTGTTGGGCAGCTGGGGGTCACTTCCGATGTAAGTTTTTGTGCAGAATCCGAATTTGAAGTCAGAATGTGTCCATCACGTTAGGTTTTTGAGATATTTAAAATTTTATACTAACCTCATACAATTAATGTTGGGTGATAATGGTGCAGGGTTTAGACAGCCATAAACTTTGGACTATTATGAAGTTTAAGCAAATAGGCATTTCATGTGAAGCGGACAACGTAAAAAAAATGTGAAGTTCTGTATTTAGGCCTAATAGAACTTCTAGAAAATATAAATGTGGACACACATGAGATACATGAATTAAAGTAAGTACATCTAAGTGCGACACCTATGTATCTATCTCCTAAACTAATGAAGATCCCACTTTGAAATTTTAAGGGTATTATTTAAATACTTTAACCTAAATTGTGAAAAATAAATTTTTTTTTTGAAATGGCCGAAGTTATTAAAGTTCTGATTTTAAACTTTTACTTCCGGTTTGGTGCATAAAAAAATTTAAATTTCCGGTCTGATTCCATAATTTAAAAGAACAGTAAATTTCCTATTTATATAACTCTGCTCAATATTTTATTGTAAATTTGCTTAATTCTAAAAATTACTTTTGAAAAATCCATATTTCAATTACATCAATTCTTAAAAAACTCATAACTTGGCAAATAAACTTCATACAAAAAAAAAAAAAAAAAAAAAAAAAAAATTGTGTGCCCACATTCATATTTTCTACAGGTTTAAATAGGCCAAATTTCAACGAATTTCAGAATCTTAATTTTTTTTTGGTTGTCCGCTTCACATGAAATGCCTCATATGTAGATTTGGATTTCATAATGTAATATCAAAATGGCCATAACTTTTCGAAAAAAAAATCCTAGATGAGCATTCGATAGGTCAATTTAAAGGGGAAGATTAGTACTACATGATACACATAGTAGAGAAGAGCGTCCTGTACATAATCTCAAAAGTAGCCCAAAAAGCCATTTTTCGAGTATATAACCTCGAATATGTCATTGACCAAATTTAACTTCGGATTTAGATTCTACGCAAAATTTACATCGGAAATGACCCCCAACGGCCCAACAACATAACTTTGTACACCTGTGGCATCATTAATCTCAGCTTGTTAGCTCTCAGATCTTTAGCTGCCATTAGCTTTGGTAATGATGGCGATGAATGCCTAACATAGACTACTTGGGTCTATTGTGTTAAGCGGCTTTAAAATTACACTGACCAAAGCCCTAGATATAATGCTACATTTACTTCCTTCGTTATCCGTAAGATCAATAACCGTATTAAGTAGCTTCAGAGCAATATGAAAGAAGTAGCCTCCATCAAGTTAAACACTGTTGGGTTTTCAAAAAATATTGAAGGATAAAGTAGATGAACTAGTTGGAATGTAATCAGCCTTAGGTCCTGAAAATGAACCGGTACCCACAAAGATACCAAAATTTATTCAAACCGGTAACGACTGTATGACAGTGTGAAGTTTATGGGCCTAGAAATAGTAGTAGAAAATGAAAAAAGAGCGGTGCCACGCCCACTTTACTAAAAGCCATTATAGCTGTGAACCACCCCGCCCCCCCTCCCCTAAGAAAATATATTTTGGAAACATGACTTCAATCGGTCTAGTCGTTCAGAAGTTACACGATGACATACACATAAAACTCTACGATAATATATATAAAGATATCGCAGAAACAATTTGTATTACGGTGCTAGAATTTGGTATGGAAGTATTATTCATGTGATAACATCTTTTCTGGGGGGTATTTCATAAATTTCCATGTATGTACATATACATATGTACATATTTTTTCAGTTTGCTTGATTAGTGACTATGGCACTATGCTCTACTTCTATTTTCTACTACTATTTCCAATACTATTTGCGACTACTTTTTCTACAATTTCTTCTTATTTTCTACTATTTTTTCTGCTAGTTTTTTACTTAATTTTCACATTAAATACTAAAGGTATGATAGATAATGTCTGCCGGGCCAGCTAGTCAATTTATATTAATTATGCAATTTTTAAAATACTGTTAATCATATTTTTAAGCCATTATTTTTAAATGGTATTGAACACACTTTTTTTATACAGTACCAAATGATGACGTAAATTATAAAGCTAATTTAAAAGGAACTATTCATGAGCCTCCATGCTGAGTATTGAAAAATTTAAATATTTTTCGGAATCATATTACAATTT
Source organism: Toxonevra muliebris (assembly GCA_963691655.1). Lineage (NCBI taxonomy): Eukaryota > Metazoa > Arthropoda > Insecta > Diptera > Pallopteridae > Toxonevra > Toxonevra muliebris. Next base: position 102,128,733 of record OY829326.1, read on the forward strand.
CAAAACGAAAACTTATTTGCATAATAAACCAATCAATTTTCTTTCAAAATTATAATTATAATCAACCATTATCAAATAACAATTAAAAATTAATAATTTTGTTGAAAAAAAACCTAGAATGATGCGAGAATTTTAAATATGGATACGTGATATTACCTACCAAATATTTACTAGAATCTTAAAGCGCCTCAAAAAGTTTATTATAAAAGTAAAAAAAAACAAAAATATTTTTCTGTAGTGAATTATGTAATTACAATAAAATTAAATTTATTAAATCAGAGACGAAAGAGAAAACCCACAATAAGCAGAAAAAAATTATTGCAAAAACATTAAAGAAAATAAGAATTGAACGCGCGGTGACACAGCATGCGACCACCATTGCGTATACGCAATTAACTTCAATTAATAACATTTTGCTAAAAAAAACACACGCACACACACATATTTATTAGAAATTGGTATAAACTAAAAATGAATAAAATCCAAATCTTATAATGAAATTAATTGAAATGCGTTTCCGCCTAATAGTTGCCTGAATGGAGATTGTTATACCCACCAGTAAAAATATACATACATACACTTATACGTAGATACACGCCTCTATGTGTCATAAGTTTATTAGTGGTTAAGCGAAGTAAGATCAGGCTGGGCTAAATGACTGACTGATTGGCGAATTGACTTGACTGTGTGAGTGTGTGATTGTCGATATTAAAGTGCGTGCTGCAGCTTTGTTTATGGCATTTGATTTGATTGACTTTTTAATGTTTAGCATTTAGTTTTTTTGAAGCAATTTGTACAGATACAAATATTTTAATTTTATACCTATAATAATAAGCCATAATTTTTAGATTATTGTTTGAATTTTATTACAAAGCAAAATGTTTAAAATGCGTATGAAACATACGCACAGCTGGTGTTAACTGTTTGCAGGTACAGCAATAGCAGCAACAGCAACAGAATCAGAGGCTGTGGTTGTGGCTGCGTCAAGCATACAAGGCACGGTTAAATAACTAACAAACAAACACTAACTAACTAACTAGCCAGCCAACTAATTGTGCTTGTGTGTGTGCACAAACATTGGCCTTGGCCTTGAGTGCGGTTGTTGGCCAGAAACTCACACACATACATACACACAAACATATTTATACTGATATCGAACCCCGTTTCTTTACTTAACACAGAGCAGCTATACATGAAAAACATGAGCGAAGCTAAAGAATTTGCTTAAATTGCGTTAAGCATAATTGCTAATGAGTATGCGAAAAATTTGCCAAATACAACAAATGCAGAAAGCAAAAACACACGCGGTTTTATGTATTGAAAATTAATCAAATTGTTCATATTTCTGTTAGCTTTGATTTGAGCTAATTTTGAAAGCTTTTTTCTGTAGTTGTTGCTGCCTGCTGCTGTCGGCATATAACTAATAGAAAGCTTTAACATATATGTACAGCGAATAGAGAGGAGCATTTGTCATATTCGGCTGGTTCTAAGCGGATATTCACACGTGAATTGTTTAATTAATGCGCTAACGGATATGTGTATAAATTTTTAATTAAAATTATATTAATAAATTAAAAAGAAATGAGTGCAAAGTAGTAAGAAGCAAAATATAAACCCTTAGGTTTAAATTTCATTAGAATCTAATTTGTGTGTATTAAAAATTAGCAATAAATTTCACACGAATTTCCAAGTTTACAATTTTTTGTTTTTTATTTTCTTGAAATCTGTTGACAAAATTCTTTACTCAAAAATTTAACGGTTCACTAGCAGTAACAAAAAGCAGCTTAGTTTGCACATGCTTTAGTTTTGAGCAGCTTTAAAGTAGTATTGTGACTTTTTAGCTCCCAAATTCAATATTTTTCTCAAAATTTTGCGTAATCATAGCAATAAATTGATTTTACGCTCCGCGCTCTAATTTAATATCTCAGTATAGTGTGATCATAAATATCTGACAAGTTTTGAAAACAACAATTTTTGGAAGAAAAAAATTCTTTCCTTTTCGTTACGAAAACAAACAACAAATTGCGTCAATTATTTTGTTATATTTTCAAGTAAATTTTTAACTTTTTCTAAATTTTTCTGCAAAGAAATGTGTTTAAAATTTTTAAGCTACTTTAGTTAGCAGTTTTTATTAGCTTTTATGACAAAAACAAAATTGCTGACATAATGTAATTCAATAAATAAAGTCATTTGCTGTCGTTGTTGTCAGTTCATTTAGTCATTGTAGTATTAATCTTTTATACTTTTGTGTGTTTATTTTGGCGAATTCTTTATGACTTTTACTTTTTTAATTCGTTGCAAGTAAGAAAGAACGGTAGTTGTTATTTAAGCTTCTGCAAAATATGAAACAAGATTTTAAGTACCCAAGTATTTGAACTTTCGATGTCTTAATAATGTAAACGAAAGACTTAAACGACATACAGTTAATTTGACTTATACTTATTTTTTTATTTTTATTTTATTTTTTTTGCATGGAGTAAATTTTATTACTAAAGAATTATAATAAGAATATAAAGTAAAGAATGATAAAAATTTCTGAAGCCAACGTTCTTATTATGTTTATATCCAAAATTATAATTTAATGATTTAATTGCAAACCCTGGTAGGTTAGGTAAGGCAGAACTGGCTGGCCGAAGGTACGCATAGACCTTTAGGTTCTTAGCAATACCAGAAAGGAGTCCTATATGAATTATTTACACGTCGATTAAGATGCGAGCATGTTTAGTAAACTTCAGAAGACAGTTCACCCCCCAGTTTAGTGACCTCGTTCAGTCCCACAAACTATGGAGCTTCTAAGTACGTTAATTGAGCTCTTGCGAGCGCGGGGCAGAAACAAAGATGCTCTAGAGCAGCGGTTCTCAACTGTTTTAATCCTACGCCCCCCTTTTCCAATTCGTGCCAAGCCAGCGCCTCCCCACTTTGATTATATTAACACATATTTTGTGTTGATTTAAAGGGGTATTCTACCCGAGATGGTTCGAAAAATCGTTTTTATTTATTTAGTATTTTTGATGTAGACAACGAGAAAGAAGAGGGGGCAATGTATGGTCCTGGAATCGCTTAAGTTAAGTTAAGTTACATCATTTGTAAGTGCCACGTTTGTAAATCTTTAAACTCGACGGTGGACACGATTCACAAAAAACCACTTGTCCAATTGACTTGAAATTTTACAAGGCTACTAAGCAAATGTATAGGTATGGCCTTATCTAAGATTATGGCGAAAGCATTTGTTTAACTAATGTTTTTAATGCAAAATATAAACAGAAACAGGGCAAAAAATCGTCATTTTTTTTCAAACGTCTGATTTAAATTGGAGTTAAAATTTTGTTTTCCTATTCCCTAGATGAGACGATAGCAGAAAATCTCACGATTACAAAATGGGTTACATTTTGTGTTTAAGAATATTTAAACCGGAGATATCATGTCCACCATGGAGTAACTATTTTCGGCAGGCTCAAGTTCGAGGCGTCGAATGAACCATTATTAACAAAGATATTTTTAACATTAAAAACGAAAATTATTGTTCAAAACCTGTGGAAAAACTTGGAAAAAACTCGAATAAAAATATTGAAAAGCTTTTCATTTACAACGATTTGAAAACATCGATATTTTGTACTATCTTGTGTAGAATACCCCCTTAATATTTATAACATTTTATTTTAACACATAATATGAAAGAAAAGAGAAATTATTTTTTTAAATACTAAATATTAGGATTGTAAATATTTGTTTAATGAAATGTCTTCGCGTTTTTCAAATCTGTCTACGCCCCTAGGCGGCGCGACCCACCACTTGAGAACCACTGCTCTAGAGTTTCCATCGCATTCTGTTCATATATTTCCTGCACCTTTCATTATCGGTTAATTTTAATTTAAACGCGTGCGTTGCCACCAAATAATGGCCAGCTAGGACGCCAATTACTTTCCGGCAGCCCTTACGATTGAACGATACAACAGATTTTGCGCACCTCTCGCTGTAGCAGTCACACATGAGTTTAGCCAATTAGCTACCTGAAGAGGCATTAGTACTTCACTGATTTGATGCACTGGGAGCTTAGTTCCATTTTTAGCGTTTTGTGACTAAGTACCCAACACATACACAGTAGATGGCTTATTTTGCTAAAGTATTTCAGATCTTCCTTGCGACAGCAGAATATGAAAATAGGGTGCTAAAAACCAAACAAAATGAAAAAAAACAAATTTTAATTTGCGAAAACTGGATGCGCTACTCCGAAAAGCGTGATTTAAAAGGATGTTTTACAATGGGTTTGGTATATTGTATGGAAAAAATATTTATCTTGCACATAAAAGAATTTCAGGTATCTAGCTCTATGTAAAATAGGCCACTTAAGCGAATGGCGTACCAGTTTTTTGATACAACTGAACAGAAAGCCACCCGTAGCGCCTAAAGTGACCATCTGGTACTTTTTTTTTACTAATTTTCGAATTCACCCGTTAGGATTTTGAAAATAGCGGCAATTTTTCTAAAATTAAAGTACTTAGAGTTATAGGTAATTCAATTTAGTTTATTTAAAATTCAAAAATTGTTCAAATCGAGTTATATTTGAACAGGTTAATTAACTTTTCGTGAACCCATGTCGAGTACAATCAAGTTCACCTTTGACACATGTCGCGCTGGCAGCCGACGAACCTTTCCCAAAGGCTTGAGATATGTTTTCTTTTCAGTTATAGTCCACCATACAAAAACATCATATGACAGTATAGGTCTAACTATGACCGTGTAAAACCAAAGAAAGGGTGTTAGACCCCATGTGCTTCCAAGCATCTTTATGCATGCGTATAGAGCATTGGTTGCCTTCTTCACCCTCTCTTCAACATTAAGCTGCTTCCACTCCTAGATATTTGATATGGGTTTTTAGTCAGTTGTTGTTTAAACTTGGTGGCGTGCATGCAGGTATATTGTAGTTTCTTGTAAAAAAAAACCAAGTCCGTTTTATCCGCATTTACGTCTAACCCGGCCCATGAGCTGAGAGTATTAAGGCATCTTAAAGTGCCAAATTACATCATTTTTCCTCGGATTCGTTAAAATTTTATTAAAAGAATAAAGGGTTCCACATTATCTCACCATGTTTCGCATTTCCCCATTTGCCTTCTTAAAAAAAAAAAAATTAAAAAATTTTTATATTCAATGACTGGATTGCCGATTTGTTTAGAGGATTTTTGCTAGTCCAGGAAGAAAAAACTAAAACATCCCCTACCTTGTCCAACTTTTCTCTACATTTGAAATTTTTTGGTTATTCTGAAGTAGATTTGAGATTTTCTGGAGCAGCTACTACTACTAAGTAGTTTAAAAAATGTTTTCCAATGTTTCTTTCTTTCTAGCCGGGCGATGCTCAGCCCTGGCAAAATTTTGCAAAAATAAATGACCATATAATAGTTCCAGACTCCGAACTAAACCAATTTATTGCACTAATCATTAAATCATTCCCGTGAGTAGTTCTACTCAGTGGCGGTTCTAGGATTTGGGTTTGGGGGGGGAGGGGGGGCTCTGATTTTACTAAATTAAAAGATAAATATCAGACCCTCTATCGATCAAAACCCAGACCTAGACCAAAAACTGGTGGAAAAATTTTATCAAATACAGGTTAAAAATTAAAACATAACTGGAACAAAACTGAGACCAAAATTCAAACTAAAATTGCATAGAAATTAGGGCGGAAATTTCGACCTTTCAAACTAAAATCCAAAAACTTTTTTCAGATCGAAGTTCAAACCAAGAAAAGAACCAAATTCAGATCAAAAATCTAGATCAAAATGAGACCAAATTCAGATCAAAATCTTGATTATGAATTTACTGATAGATTTATATTGTTAAATGATCTATTTTGAGAAAACAATTTAGAGGAAATTTTAATTTACTTTGAGAAAACATTTTGATGAAACATTTTAATACATCTCTATTTTTTGGGTCATTTGTGGTCGAAACAAAAACCCGAAAAAAATTAAATTAAGATAACAGCTGATTTGGATAGTACTTTAAACGAATTTTTAAAATATATATTCATATCACTCTTAGCATCGACATCACTATTAATATCGGCCTGGTGGTGAGTTTACGATCTCACAACTTCATAACAAAGCGCTTCATTTTTATGAAAAATTAAATATGTTCTTTAAGCCTGTTATACATTACTTAAAATGTAAATATATCATAATTTAATAAAAAAACCAAAATTTTTTTAAATTTCAACGCTTTCGGGTACCGGGCAACAACCGGTGAAAAAAAAAAAATGTTCAGACTACGAATCGGGCCAAAATTCCAATAAAAATAGACCAAAATGAGATCAAATTCAGGTAAAAACTCAGACTAAAAACCCAACAACTCAGACCAATAGTTAGACAAAACTTTAGGCCAAAGGACACCAAATACCGAACGAAGTAACCCAAAACCAGACCAAAAACTGGTAGGAATATCTGATAAATATTTACATCAAAAAAAAATTTTAACTTAAATTAAATAAAAACTAGACCAAAATTCCCAACGAATTTAGGCAAATTTTTAAACAAAACTTAGATCGATTTCGAACCGAAATTCAGACCAAAATATATTAAAATCAAGCCAATTCAGACGAAAATATTAACCACAACTCAAACTAAGAGTTAGATTAAAACTGAGGCTAAAAACACGCCAAATACAAATTAAAAGCAAACCAAAATTTAGACCAGAAATCAGATCAAATGCTGGTCTGCAAACGCTAGAAAGCAAATCAAAATTTAGACCATACATGGATTAAAACTCAAATCAAATTCAGATTAAAATTCAAACTAAAATAAAACAAAATTCTGACTTACAATGAAACAAGAATTTAAATGACACATTTTGTACCAAAAAGTACGTTATGGTACCACTGTCTGTCAACTGTTTCAAAAGTAAGAAATCACGAGACTGTTCCAAAGTATTCGTAACAAGTTTGGTTGACATTACCCAATTCAAGGGCAAGTTGTCGTATCGAATCAATTACTACTTTAAGAGTTATTTTCACGACTTTACGTCAAGAAATATTATTACAAAACAAATATTTTTGGTTTGCCAGAACATTAAAATTTTATGTATGGAAAAGATTTGAAAATTTACTTTTTACTTAGCTTGATAACATAATGGATACCTGAGTATTTACACCATAAACGAAAGATTCTAGTAACAAACTTGAAAATACATTACTGCCATCAAGAAAAATACATTCATGTTTCTACTTCAATGATGAATTCATTATAAATAAACTTGAGATGATTTTTCCACAGTGACTCCCACCTATGATAAAAATGCTCATCAACATTAGCAACAAGCAGAAGCCAGCAACAACAATTTGTTCATCAGCTATCCACATCATGTACGAGTACACAAATCCACTCATGCTACATAGCTTAAATTCATGCATGTAACTCATGGAATAATTATGCTATGAGTGAGCAGTTTGCATGATCATTGCGCTGTCGCTGGTGCTTCCGCTTTTTGTTTTTGCAAATATTATCTTATTTTTGAAATTTTTTTTTTCAGCGTTCTTTGAATTTTTCTACTGCTTGTTGCTGCTTTGACAATTACTTTTAGTTTAAAAACATAGAAAGAAAAATTTCTCATGCTAAAAATTAATGCGGGTTTGTCTTTTGCTGATACTTCATCGGCAGAGAAGAACAACAATAACAATCTGCTTCGTCTTCTACTTTTTCTTTTTTCAATTCCCTCTACCGTGTAGTTCTGCAAATTTCTGAAATTGCTTGACATTTGCAATGGCTCACGCTTATTTAATGCTCTTGGGGGCATTGATGTTCATAGCATACGAGTACCTGCATACAAGTACTCGAGACTTGGGCTGAGACTCGACTCACTTCTCTCGTAAGTGATGCGCATATAAATGCTACTTCAATGCTTTATTTAACCAAGGGAAGTGATGAGATTTTTCTTTTTTTTTTTTTAACTATGCTAAAATATTGTTTATATGAATTTTCTTGAAATTTCTACATAAAGCCCATAACCAATGAATGAATTCACAAGTGATTTGAGCTAAGAACGATGTTGTTGTTGATGAAAATGATGAAGGAAAAATGTTACTTAGTTATATATGCAATTATTCTTGCATGCAAAATTCCATTTTTTTTTTATGGATTTTCATTCGAAAGATGAAAAAAATAAAATTAAATATATTTTCTGAAAAAGTTTTATATGCAGCTGCAGTTTTGTTCTTGACGCTAAACGCTTGACTAAACAATAGCTAAAAACCGTGTAAAAAAAACTTTTATTTTCTACATTTTCATAAAATGACAAACAATAACGAAGTATTTAAAAAGAAAAACAATAACATTTAACAAATATTTGTTTCGCTTGTGACGATGTGGTTTAAGTTTTTGGTGTACCTTAGTGTGAAATATTCTACAGCAACGGCAATGTTTGCTAGTTTAAATTTTAACAATTCTACAGAAGCAACTATTAAAAAATGAATATATAAATTAAATGCATGAAACTTTGCTAAAAACAATAGAGTACATAATAGTTTACATCTCTATGAATTATTGACATTATGATGTAGATAACTTATACTTTTAAGTAGATAATGTGGTATTATTAATTTTCCTAAATATTTTTTTCAGACCAAGCTTTATCATTTATGTATAATGCTTAAATTGTTTCAATTTCTGACACATGAATGATCGATTTTAGCGTTTTTTAAGAATAACGCTTCAGTTTTTTATTTTTTTTAACTCTCTTTCCCACTTTCGGTTTGATAAAATTTTAAAAAAATTTCTTATAAAAATTGGAATTTCGTTCACCAGGGTTTTTTTGGGCCTATTTTTCTCTTCTATTTGGATGTAAAATGTACTTCAAAAGGGCTATGGAGTAAAAGTACGAGATGTGCTTCCTTGTATTGAAGCTCTCCAGTTGTTGCTCCGATTTGGGCCAAGGAACGCATTTTTTGTTTTAGTTAGATGTTCATTTTATTTTCAAATTACTAGTACGACTTTTACTTGCTAAATTTGAGGCTATAACTTTACAGGTCGTCTGTCAGAATCCATTCTTGCATTGTTGGCCTAGTATCAGTTCTCTCACTCCACTTAATTAAAAGCAGATATTTCCACACTTTGACACTTCAGTTGCTGAAGACATTTCTATAACAAATTTGAAATGTTAGAGGCAATTCTAAGTTCATTGTAACCCAACCAGGGCAACTTTTTGAAATAGGTGCCCAATTTTTTTTTTTTTTTTTTTTTTTGATTGCCCCATTTCAGACGGCCTGCACTTCTCTTTGTTACACTGCTTCGCTATTTTTCTTTTTTAATATATAATTCTGCACTTGATAATTTTTTTTTACGTAGTCATCAGACGCTTTTGTCAATCAACGAATACTTATTTTTGATTGAAACACTGTGCCATAAAAATGGGTTTTTTTTCAATCGAACTGGCGTTTTTTATATGTATTCAATGTGCTTCTTTTTCTACTAAACAACTTTTCTATAGACAACAAAAACAATAAATCGTATTTTAAAAATAAATGTCTTGGTACAGTCTTAATAAAGCCATTTTCATGATTTCATGTACCGTTATCTCAGAAACCAGACGTGATGAAGCAAAATGGTCTTTAGGTTTGAGTTAAGCGACGTTAAATTACTCTAAAATACAATTGAAATTGCCAGTCCGATTTCGGCTATTGCACAGTCTAATTTGTCATGGACAAATTAACGAATAATTTCACAGATCCAAAATGTAAAAAAAGTCTTAAAGGTTTGGTTAAGTTTGGAAGGAGACTTAATTGTCCATTGTGATTGCACTCATTAAATTGCCCGGAGGAGGCACAACTCTAACCACGGTTTTCGTCGGGTGTCCAGGTAATGTCTTTATTGAACCATTTGGTTCTCCGGATAAAGGCAAGGCGGTGCGATAGTTCCACTTTCGTTATCTCTGTTAGACTGTTGAAAAAGCGAGACCCAAAGCATTGGAGTCTACTCATATGCAGCCTTGGACATTAACATAGAAAGTGAAGAATCGATTCTGTCTTCATCATGACAACTTCTGCACAGTCCGCTCGTTGGAATATGCCGTTGGAGCATTGGTGCAATAGCACAATGGCCAGTTATGACTCCTGTGAGCAAGCGTACTGCAGATTTGTTGTGAAAAAAGTATATCCCATATTTTTGGATATTTTATTTAAGGGAACATTCCAGTTTAAAATTGGAAAAAAATTGTCTTTTTGAGGATTTTTTTTTTTAAATATGATATTTTATTACAAATTTGCTTATAAGTATCTTTGACCCCTTTTAATCCAAGATGGCGGCGGTAGAGGTCTTCTCCAAAAAAGTCCATTTTTAATGGTAGGATGGATTCCGAGCTTCCTAACAAAGATAAAAAGATAAACTAAAAACTATACTTAACTAAACTGCCAGAAATTTCTCTATAAGTGAAACCACAAAAAAAGTGAAATTTTCCTCGTTTCCTTTTTTTTTTTGGTTTTATTTCTTTAAAAACCGAAAAACACACATATTTTTACTTGAAATTTCTCTTGTAGATGAAAAGAAGGATTATTCCAGTTCTTGAGATTCCACTTATAGTCATGATGATACAGTGGCGGGAGGAAACGGGGGGGGCGGGGGGTTGGTGGGGGGATTAAAAAATAAAAATGTTTGCTTATTCATAAACTTTATTTCGATGACTAACAATTTCAAAGGTATGGCCATGTGAAAACAAAAATTACCGGCACGTTATGCATTTAGGGGAAACACTTTTCTTGTAGCAAAGCATTTCACAATTTCTATGATCTATTTCCAAGGCAAAGGATCGTGGAGAATATAACAATAGGAAACATTTATTCAGTTTTCGGTTTTAGATTGGTTTATAATGGGTCGAGAATTAGTAGAATTTTAGGAATAATTTAAGGTCGCTGATTCCTACCCTGTATTCAAATTTCCCCATCTGGAATTTTCTTTATATCGACCCGTAACCTAAATTTTTTTGAATTTTTTGGTGGATTTAATTCTCTACCTGAGAATAGAACCCGTTGAACTGGTACTTGAGTCACGTAATTTAAGAGCTAAATCACCGAAATGATCCATTTTATTAGAACAATCCATTTGGACATTTTTTAAGAATTTAACCCCTTTTGGGAATCGAACCTATGGCAGATAGAACTCCAGTGAAGCACTCATCCACGAAGTAACCATTGTTGAACGTCGTCGAGCTGTTTCTGAACTAGATAAGCAGCTTCTATAGGAGATTAATTTGACGCTAAAATGGCAGTATCGTCTGGATAAGTAGCTATAGTAACACCATCAGTTTCAGACAAGTCGCAGGTAAAAATCGAATAAAGAGCGGGACAAAAACACTGCCCTGTGGTACTCCGGCTTTTATGTGACATTTGGCTGATGTTTCATCATTTACTTTGACATAGAACTTTAAGACCAAATAAAATAGGGCTGGAAGTAAATTTTTTAATTTGTATAACAGTTTTCGGTTTTGGATTTTAATGTTGAAAAATATGGCAGAGCAACATTTCTTGCGTTCCAGAAAGTCAGTGACAATATTCACTATGCGATGATATTGCTCAGGAGTACCGTGCTTATGATGAAACCCAAATTGGTGATCCGGAACTTTATTCTTATTTTCTTGTATTATTAGCAATCTACTACTTCGAATATTTTCGAGAATATTGCCAGCAAACTTATAGGTCTATATGAGGACACTGAGTTTTCAGGTTTATTTGGTTTAGGTATCATTATTATTTCAGCACATTTTCATGGAAAAGGGAAGTGGTTTAATGAGCAAGATTATTCATTATTCTTATAATTCAAAGTAAACCGTAATAACTGAAAACAACAATAACTAATTATGTTTTTGCCTTTTTGCCTGTTTAAGTTATTAAATTTTAAGTGTTTGAAAATCTTTTTTTTTTTTGGGGGGGGGGGCGGAAAAATTTTCCTCTGTTTCCCCTCCTTGTATGCGCCCCTGTGCTGATAACGAATCAAACACATTTTGGTTTTTTTAAATTAGTTCAGTAGAACTCGAGATATCAGTCCTACAAGTTCAAAGAACATAACTAGAAGAAAAACGCTTTTTTTCTAAATAAATTTTTACGTTTAACAATTGAAAAAATGATTTTTTATGCAAATAACTTTTAATCAGCCCTGGTGTGCCTTGAAAACTTTCAACCACAATCAGAGCTGTAAAAGAGTGCGATCAATTGAGGATATAAGTCACAAATGAATAGTAATTTTTGATTGCAGTTATTGAATAATATATTTGACTCCAGAATAAAAAATGTATTTTGAAGTCTTTTTTGGAGTCGCGCGATTGGTTATTCATTTAGAAAAATCTTTTTTAGAGTCAAGGGAGTGCAGTCTTTTTTGAAATCATGAGACTGCAAACCTTATGACTCCAAAATCATGACTGCTTTGAAGTCACTTGGAGTCACTTGAAGTCACTTGGAGTCACTTGAAGTCACTTGGAGTCACTTGAGTAACCTTGAACTCAAATGTAGTCATTTGGTGTCAATTGCAATTTGCAGTCAGTTGGAGTCACTTGGAGTCTTTTGGAATCAATTGGGATTTTGAAGTCAATTGGAGTCAGTTGAAGTCTTTTGAGTCAATTGGGGATTTGAAGTCAATTGGAGTCACTTGAAGTCTTTTGGAGTCAATTGGGATTTGAAATCAATTTTAATATATGTGTTATTTAACATTTAATTTATATCTTCTCTCATAAATACTCAATAAATACTCAGGTTTCTCAAACTGATTCTTTCATAAATACTCAGTTTTCCACAAAACACATGCTACAAATAATATAGCAATATCACAAATTATTCACTTCAAAAAGGTTTGCACTTTTTGTGGTAATTCCGTGCAACTCGCGTTTCAATACAATAATTAATACTTTTTTACTAATTTATTTAATATTGAAAAGGATATGTTTTGACAATAATTTCTGCGAAACTGACATTCAAGTATTGTAAATGAAATAACAAGGTGTATTACCCTAGAATAATGGTGTATTACCCTAAAAATGTAGTAACAATATCTAAGCTATAACTCGTAAAAACAGTGACTCCAATTGACTTTAAATCCCCAATTGACACCAAAAAACTCCAAGTGACTCCAAAAGACTTCAACTGACTCCAATTGACTTCAAAATCCCAATTGACTCCAAAAACCTCCAAGTGACTCCAATTGACTGCAAATTGCAATTGACACCAAATGACTACATTTGAGTTCAAGGTTACTCAAGTGACTCCAAGTGACTTCAAAGCAGTCATGATTTTGGAGTCATAAGATTTGCAGTCTCATGATTTCAAAAAAAGACTGCACTCCCTTGACTCTAAAAAAGATTTTTCTAAATGATTAATCAATCGGCGACTCCAAAAAAGACTTCCAAATGCATTTTTTATTCTGGAATCAAATACGTTATTCAGTAACTGCAATCATGAATTGTCGGTTATTAACTGTGACTTCAAGGTATTGCAATTAAATTGATTGCATTCTTTTACAGCTCTGATCAAAATAAATTTTCATATTTCATAAAAATAAATAAATATAAGTACGGGTAATTCGAGCAAGTTTCGATTAAAACCAGCGGAGAAAATCTTAGGATATAGGAATATAAACTTCTTTTTTTATTATCTCTTGTGGTTTACGTGCAGTTTTCGTCACTCAAAGTTTTCGAACATGCGTCAAAGAGTCATAACTTCTCAACTCATAACTTCCGTTGTATGAATGGTAATTGAACAATATGTAGCTCGTTGAAATTGTAATTACGGAAGACTTTAAGAAAACAAAAAAATTAAATTAAAATTAGTCGAAATTGCTGGTATTACCCATAAGATAAATAAATAAAAATAAATATACCTATAAATAAAAAATGTTTCGTTTTTCTTTTTGATTTTTTGAAGTGGTACTAAAACTGACGCGTTTGGGCCGGTAGCGTGAACGCCACAAAGTTATCTATCGGCGGCCAATTCACTCCTTCCAATGATAACTCCATGTTAAAGTTACCGGTTCATTTCATACAAGAGAATGCAACCAGTAGCCGCTTTCTACATTGAAAAACCAGTCACGTGATAGGTTTCAGAACCGGTTCCATCGGATGTCTATTTTTCAAAAATCAAAATGGCGGATCAAAATAAAATTTTGAAAATGCAAAATAGCAGTTCCAAAATGGCAGAAGAATTTTAGAATATTGATTGGATTCGCTTGAAACTCGTTACTAGGAGATTTTCGGGGACAATGATTACGAATTTGATGCCAGATTGCTTCAAGCGAATCCATATTGGTTCCGCCATTTCCATGTTAAAAAATTTATGTCAAACGGTATGGGATAACACCAAATAATTGTTTTTAAAATTATTGCACATATATTTTCATTTATTCTCTTTTTGAAAGCTTATGCGATTTAGATTTTTGTTGAATTTTCAAACTTTTGTCCTCATGTGAGGATACTATCCCTGGGAGGGTTAATAGCGGGTGGTTAAGGAGTTTGATTTGTACTTTTTAATAGAGTGGTATGATCTGTAGTGTTCTTAGTATTTTTCGATGAGGAATATTTTCTTTAATTTTAAAATGTTCATAAACTCTTCAAAAAAAAAGAAATATATTGGCTGTTACCCGGTGGAATCTAATAAAAATGAAATGCAGTTTTAAAACTAGCTATTATTATATTTTGAATAAATTTTTAAATGCACTCAAAATAGGTTAAGGTCGACCATCCCACTTTCTACTCGTTTTAATTCCGCAGAAATCATTTTATCTACTTAGTTTAAGTTTTCTACACGAAAAAGAACTCACTCCTTTTTACATACACGTAGAGTAAATGCATTGCACAACACTCTATGTTTCAGTAAGCAAACACCTATTTTCAAAGTTATATGCATACAAGATTTTTACTTTTTAAATAAATTTCATTACTGAGCGTGTGATTAGCACAATAACATTTATTTTATTAGTTTTTAGTTTAATATCTCATTTATGTTAAAATAAAGCTAACAATTTAAGCTAAATCTTAAGTAATTTTCGAAATACTATTTAGTATGCATGTATAATGTTTTTTTTTTTGTTTTTTTTTGCATTATGAATATTTGCTTGGTTTTTAACTTTATATGTATGTATCTAATTTTACTGCTGCTGTTGTTGTATTTCAGTACATAATTCTTATTCTCAGGCATTAGACCGTAACAACAATTACAATAACTAAATATAAAGAACAGCAACAATAATAAATGATAATAAATTTCAATGCCACTTACACTTAATTTATGCTATATGTACACACAAACATACACACACATACATAAACATACATATATTCAGCTGATTACACCCGCTACTATTTTTACTACTATTACCAAAAAAAAAAAACAAAACATAAATACCTACAAACATTTATACTTTTTTTTTTTTGTTTATTTGTTTTTTGAAAAATTCTAATTACTTCCTCATTGATTTTTGTGCGTTCATTGTAAAAATGAGCAAAGTTTTTCACACCTTTAGTATTAAACAATAAATGAAAATAATATTTCATGGTAGACTACTAATGCATTCTCAAGTATTTGTTTTTAAAACAAACAAAAAAAAGAGGCTTAACTTAAATCAAAATGTTGAGGAAGACAAAATTGTTCGACAAAAATCTCTATTTTTTTTTGTTAGTAAAATTACAATATTTATTTGTTTTCTACATAAAATATTGTATAACATAACAGAAGCGGCAACCACAGTAGAAAAAAGCAGCAGCTACAAAGTATTCGTACTTTTGTTGCCCATTAGTATTAAAATACCTACTTTTATTTGCGCTTGATTTTAGTCATTGCAAAAAATTTGGTAAAAATATTTAAAAATTGTGAATTTTACAAATATTAGTAAATAACTGAGTTGGAGACGAATGAACTGATAGTAAAACTAGTACCACCACTGGGGTCATTTTGAGTTCATTATGAGTTATTAAAGAAAAGAGGAAGTTTGATATATCCTTCTTTGTGTTTGAGCTTAGCATGTTTTGAATATTTTGACTCCATCAGGTTTTGAAAAATAATAACGTGTGGTGGATGAAATCAGGACAACCTCAAAAGAAGTTAAAAAATTTACAATTAATTTTACACTTTATTAAAAAGCATTAATATTTATCTAGATTAGATTAGATTAATACGGAGGTGGGCAATAATTTCCCAGATCACTGCGGCCATCTAGGGCCTATTGTGATATACCTCAAAGATTTATTGTGTTTATAGTTCTCCTATGAGTTTATTTCCTTTGAGGAAATTTAATATCTATTTAGGAGAACTATCCGCAATGTCTTGCGGTTGTAGGATAGAGTTTCCTAAGTAACGAAGTCAGGTCTTCATTAGACCTTCACAGTGGCATAAAATATGTTCTGCTGTTTCTTCCTCCTCGTTACATATTCGGCACGTATCGTCTTATGCTAGACCCAAGTTCGATAGGTGTTTTTTGACCCTACAATGCCCTGTATAGAACCCTGTGGCAATTCGGATTTGGTTCCTGCCTGAATTAAGCAGTTGTTTAGTTCTGCGTTGACAGATCTTTGGCATGAATGATTTAGCTTGTCTGTTACCGGGGGTTTCCCTCCAGTATTGTAGCGAGTTACTGTCCAGCCAATTTTTTAAACTGATTTTAATGGAACTCCATGGTAGACCGCAGAATGGTAGTGGTCCAATGAATTCACTGGATGAGCCTTTCCTTGCAAGTTCATCCGCCATTTCATTGCCTACATGTCCTCTATGCCCTGGCACCCAAATGAGTGGTACTCTGTTATGAGAAGCTAGACAGATTAGGAGCTGTAGGCAGTTCCAAACTAGTTTAGCTGTCAGAGTGTATGTAAATGTTCTTGCTGTGCACAGATCTGTTTTCATACTCCCTTAGGCAAAGCTCGATGGCATGCACCTCGGCTTGGAAAACTGAGTTACCTGTGCCCATACCGGCATAAATATATTTTCTTGGTCTAACTCCGTACACTCCTGCCCCAACTCCTTCGTTTGTCTTGGAGCCATCTGTATACCATACATGATAGTCCCCTGTAAACTTAGGCCTGACCTGTTCCCAGTTATTCATATCAGGAAATGTGACATTAAAGTTGTGGTAGAAGCTGTAACGCGGAAGACATTTATCGGTAGAAAGAATACTAAAGCTTTCAACCAGGTTAATTTCTTGGATTAGATCCGGATGAATAGTTTTACCCGCCGTTCCTTCTGATTCCGAGTTGAGCTTACAGGTGAATTGCAGAGCTTCTTTCTTTAAGAATAAATGTAGCGGTGGTAGGTTTAGCAATGTATTCAATGCCTCGGAGGGCGTTGTTCGCAATGCTCCTGTGATACAGACGTTAGCTAGTCTTTGAAGCTTGTTGAGCTTGGCCCGCGCTATTTTTTGCTTTGCCTTACTCCACCATATTGGTGCAGCATAGGTGATTATTGCTCTGGCTATGGCTGTATATAGCCAGATTGAGAGCTTAGGACTGAGTCCCCAGTTCTTGCCTACTAGTCTTTTGCTGGTCCAAATGGCTTTCCTGGCTTTATCTAGGGCCCTATCTAGATGTGAGTTCCATGTTAGTTTTTCATCGAGAATCACACCCAGATATTTTACTTCTTTTGAGAAGTTAATGGCTTCACCAAAAAGTGTTGGTTCTTTTAAATGATCCCTGTTTCTTCTTTTGGTAAATACCACTATGTTGGTTTTCTTGGGATTAACGTTTAGCGCTGAGTCCCTACACCACCTTGCCACTAGGTTCAGCGCTCTCTGGAGGAGATATGAGACTGTGTCTTCATATTTACCTCTGATTAGGATAACAATATTTACCTAAAATTAATAAAAAAAGTTTTAGCTCCGTTGCGCTGAGATTTTCGGACTTTTTTGGCACTTCTTTCGTCGATTTTTAAATGGTGTTATTGTATCTATGGGTTTCAATTATATTTTAAACTATTAATTAAACAATCTACATTTATTGGTCAGTATTCATTGGTTGAGACTTTCCTCTTTAGGTTAGTCACAAAAAAATTTCGATTGGACTCAATTCTTGGACATTTAACGGGTTAAGTTCTTCGGCACATATTTAATTCCAAAGCGTTAGAAGTTGTGTTGGCGTAATGTGAAGGCGCCAGGTCTGGTCAAAATATTATTTTGTCTCATTAGTGATGTTTATGAATAAACTCTCCCAGCACCTTTTCTTGTACCCTTTTCTTGAGGCTTTCATATTGTGAGGTTTTAAAAAATATTTTTTCTGCCATTTGTTGCCTTCAATGGTAAATTATAACTCGCCATCTATTACACAAATGTACGCAGAATGAGGTGAAAATAAATTTTTTTACCCAACCTGATTTTGATGACCTTTTTTTCTTTCTTTGTTTTCTATATTCTCTATCACTTTAATGAAAATATATTATCGTCTATCACTAATTTTTTTAATTGGATCCGTAATTCTATAATTATGGTGAAAAACTTAATTTTTCTTTTTGTTTGGATATACTGTGTGAATTTGCTTGACAATTTCCGACCTTTTGCCTCATTTAGTACAATTTATTGAACTAATCGGGAGCAGAGTATGCTTGTTTAATATCTGAAGTGGTCCTGAGTACTGTGACCAATTAAATTTTTGGTCCTAAACCTCACATTTTTTTTTATACGATCCCATGGAGAAATAAGAAGGTGAGACAACTATTACAAAAACAAAAAATAAGTGTGCCGTCAATGAGAAGAGCTGTATTTTACCGAACTATTTTGGTGATGATTTTTCTCGTAACTTTTTGTACGGATTTAATTATAGAAAATAGTATAATTTTTATTTTTTATATTGATATTAATTTGCACCCATTTATACACAGAAGGATTTTTTAAAATAATTTTTTTACATTTTAATTTTGAAGACTCACAAGGGGATTGCCAAAAAATCTCTCTGTTACCCTTGGTATGATGCAGCGTTACCTATGATCTGCTTTTCACGGCACCTCGACACCTCATAAACGCATTGGACTCGTATCGTTGCTCTCGTGCTGAAAATGAATCTCTCCACTCTCCCGTTCTCGTCATTTTTTTTGCATATAAAAATAATATTGCAACCCCCATGTTGGTCTTCCCATTAATGTAAACTTAGGCCTTACAAGAAAATGTTCCTACACACTCTGGAATAACTTTTTAGTTCTATCCCACACGCTTCATTTATTGCCTTTGTCTTTCTTCATCTTTAGAAGCACTGAAGGTTTCAGCATTATTTTTTGCAAATTGCGCATGACATTTTTTCTTCAAAAATTTCAAAGGTTGAGTCGCTGTTGCGTAAAAATAACGTATTTTTCTTCTTTTTTTTTCTATACTCATGTTAGTTTACAATTTAACAATATTTTACAATTATTTTAAACAAATTTCCAAATTAAATAATTTCCATTTATTTTTTAAATTTATTTTTTATTGACTTTCAATTTAATACTTTTTAAAAGTATTAAATACCATATGATAATTTACACTACATTTTTGCTCAAAAACTTTCCCAACAATATGCAACTGTGCTTCTATATTTTATGTCCAAATACGTGTACCGAAAGAGGGCTGCCATCTGACTGCCTCACCTTCTTTTTTCTCCATGTACGATCCTAAAGTTTGCTCATTTCTGAGCATGAACATATAATACATACGATATCTTGGTTATTGTTGCACCTGACAATGTTTATATGTTCAGCACCTTATTTTAAAATCATCTGATAAACATATTTTTGGAATATATTTACCCATTATCTCCTTCGTTTATGGGTATTTTCGGTCCTTTACAAGAAATATTGCATTTGTACCTCATTAAGAGGGGCCACAGAGGGTTAATAAGCTTTAAAAATTGTTACTCATAAAATTTTACTATAGGTTACTGAACATCAGAGATGTGTAAACTTCGTTTTACATTTACCACAATTTTTTTTTGTATAAATGTTTATATAAATGAAGTTAATTTACAGTATTTCTTGCAAGATTCTTTATTAAATGGAAATTTGATGTTGTCTCAAATGAAATATTTTAAAATTTAACACAACTGAAAAAAAAAACACGAAAAATCTAAAATAGTATTAACACGAATCAGTCCAAAACATTTTTTTTCGAATATTTCAGAATTGGTTAGCATTTTTACTGTTGCTAAAAATAACAATAAAAGTTGCAACAAAATAACTTTTTTTTGAATAACCATGGGCATGGTTACGATGGGCAGATTCGGGTTAACGGGACGCTAAAGAAATGAAACACATGAGAAGGTGGTTCCAATTTAAAAATTGAAACTCCTTTTTTTTAACAATTTGATTTATTAAAAAGTTCAGTAAAGAATCAGCTAATTTTTAGCCGATACCGAACCCATTCCAATCACATAATTTTAAGCTGATACCTGCTGGGACCCGATGCCGATCAATCTGTCTGACTCTACAAATAAATCTGAGATTGGTGAAATATTGTTTTATGTTTTCTATATCTCAGTGAGGCTTAGAAATGACGTGTCCTTTCAGGACGAGTTTGTTCCTTTATTTTGTTGTAATTTATTCCCTGATTTCAACAAATTGTAACCCTTTTTCTTCTCAATAATTGTCATGAATCCAGTCATAATTAGTATATACCTATTGAATCTGACGGTAACTTCACATGTCTCTAAAATTAACACGATTAACACGAAACGGTGGTAAAACTCACGCTTTTCACGTGGCCATGATTCACGCATTATGGAACTCGTTTCCTTTCACCGTCGTACCGCACGTTTATAGAATAAATTCCCTGAAAATATTTTTTTTTTTTAACAGTTACGACTCTTCCAAATTTAAAGCAAAAGTTCACGGTTAATTCTCTCACTTTTTTCTTTCCTCCTTCATTTATCTATCTTCCCTTCCCCATCATCACAATGCTTTGTGTCAAGTCTCTTGTGTATTAGTTTTATCAATTAATAAAAAAAAAAATAAAATCATTCATATTGAGTTTGAACAATAAAAGTTTTCATTCTAAATAGAAAAAATCATAAATGTTTCGTTTTCGTCCCTGTTGAAGCGGAACAATTGTTCCTTTCTCATTTCATTCCCTTATTTCTAGAAACTGAAAAACTAACAACTTATGCATTCTAAACATTATTAAATTTTTTCCATGAGTGTAAAAATTTACAAAAAAAAAAAAGTGTTTTGTTTTTATTACTTTAATCTTATGTTGTATTACAATTGTTTTTTTTGTTACTGTAGTCATAGTTTGCTGTTTTTTTTTTGTTGTTGCTGTTACTTTTGTGGCATTTTGTGTGATGCTTCACACTAGCATTAATTTAAAAGTGAATACAACAACAACCACACCAGTAATGAAGCACACCTTTAGCATCGCGAAAATTCTACACCAGTTACTGGTTGCTCATGGAATGACTTCACTTGCGCTTCGTTCAGTCTCAGCAGCGTTTCGTTTTTTTTTTTTCGCTTTTATAACTTTGCTTTAGGTTTTATATTTTATTTTTTTTTCGTTATTTATTTATTTGGTCTAGCAAATCTCTTTTGGTTAGAACAATGAAAATTGTTTGAGTGCACACAGTATGGAAATACACAAAAAAAAAACAAAAACAAAAAAAACCTAGCAACAACAACAATAACAACAAAAGAAGAATCTGAATTCTTTATTTTAATTTAAAATTGAAATTGTTCTTGTCACGGTAACATGATCGCGCGCCAAAATTATTATTTATTATTTATTTTGTTTTGCTAGAACAATAAGGTTTTATGTTATATTTAAGCATTAGCTGTATATTGAACATTATAATAGCTTAAAATAGGGTTAAAAAATTAAATATATTTATTAAAAACCAACAGTGATGCTGCGTTAAGAGAGAAGTGCCAATAGCTGGATCAGTGTATTAATACACTTTGATTAAATTAAGCAACAATAGCAAAGTACAAAAACGAAAAAAATTGTGTTTTTAGCCAAGTTAACATAATGGGAATATATTATCAAAATGTGTTTTGATCAAGTTAGCGTATTAGAAAATAGCACCAGACAATTTCTAAAGAGATTAAGTACCCAAGTAAAAAATTTCAGAATGATGTGTATCATGGATGAGACCCAAGAAAAGACCCCACCGAACAATCCCGGAATGAACAATCCTCATCTGACTACATTTAGTTTAAATAGTTTCCAAGATATCAAATATTCAAGATGTTCAAGTATTTTGGTTTTATGAGAGATGCCACACCCAATTGGCCAACCCTGCCCGTTTTTTGTCCCGTATTTGGGATTAACAACTTGCTTCCCTGCTTCAAATGTAGTGGCCATTTCTTAAACAGTTTCCAAGATTTTCTGTTTTAGTATTCAGGTTGTATGAGAGATGCCACGCCCAATTGACCCTTCCTGCCCACTTCTTAACAGTTCTTAACAGTGATCGGTAGTAGCAACTTTCATCTTCGCATCAAATTTAGTGAGCGTTTCTTAAATAGTTTTATAGATGTTCAGCTCTAAATTTTTTGGTTGTATGGGAGGTGCCACGCCCAATTGACTAATTTCGCCTGCTTTCTGTCCAGCGATTGTTATTACGAACTTGTATCCCCGCATCAAATTTTGTGATTGTATTTTAAATAGATATTCAGTATTAAGTATTTTGGTTGCATGAGAGGGGCCACGCCCAATCAGTAGCGTATCCAGGGGGAAGGCTATAGGGGCTGAAGTCTCCCCCCCCCAGAACTATCTTATAGTAAACAGTCATTTTTGAGAAATCAAAAAAATTTAGATTTTTCCAAAAAAAGCCATCAGCAGTGAAAAGTATATACTTTCAATAAACGAAGAACTTTAGGATTTAATATATTACTTTATATTATATTTTATTTTAATAATAATAATTTAATATAAATATTAAAATGTGGTCAGATATATGAATCAATTCTGATTAGCTGCCATGCTGGGCGGATGCCAATAGTATGCACCTTACAGTGCAATTGGTTATTAAATACATTCAGGCTACATTAAATCTACAATTTCAACGCCAGCTTATAAATGTTTTACTTTTAGAAAGCTTGATAATGGTCTAGTTTTTGGATTGAATTTTGTACTGAATTTTAGTCTGATATTGGTTTAACTTTTCCGTTTTTGCCCGTTTTTGATTTGAAATCTGATTTCATTGTAAGTCAGAATTTTGTTTTATTTTAGTTTAAATTTTAATCTGAGTTTTGTTTTAGTTTTAATCCATGATTGGTCTAAATTTTGATTTGCTTTCTAGTGTTTGCAGACCAGAGTTTGATTTGATTTCTGGTCTAAATTTTGGTTTGCTTTTAATTTGTATTTGTCGTGTTTTTAGCCTCAGTTTTAGTTTAACTTCTAGTTTGAGTTGTGATTAATATTTTCGTCTGAATTTGTCTTGATTTTGAAACTTTTTTGGTCTGAATTTCGGCCCGAAGTCGGCCTGAATTTTGTTTTAAAATTTGGTCTGAATTCGTCTAAAATTTTGGTCTAGTTTTTGTTTAATTTAAGTTAAAATGTTTTGATGAAAATATTTATCAGATATTTGCACTAGTTTTTGGTCTGAATTTTGAGTTACTTTCGTTCGGTATTTGATGTCCTATTGGCCTAAAGTTTTGTCTAACTATTGGTCTGAGTTGCGGTCTAAATTTTTTTTTAATTTTGGAATGAATTTTAAAACTGATTTTGCTTTTGATTCGGTCTAAATTTTGGGGTTTTAGTCTGAGTTTTGACCTAAATTTGATCTCCGATTCCGATTCGTGGTCTGAATATTGTTTTTTTTTTTCGCCGGTTGTTGCCCGGTACCCGAAAGCGTGTACGGATCTCGTTGAAATTTAAAATGTATTGGTTTTTTGGTCAAATTAAGATATATTTACATTTTAAATAATGTATAACAGGCTTAAAGAACGTATTTAATTTTTCATAAAAATGAAGTGCTTTCTCAAAATTGATCATTTAACAATTTAAATCCATCAGAAAAGTCATAAACAAGATTTTGATCTGAATTTGATCTCATTTTGATCTAGATTTTTGATCTGAATTTGGTTCTTTTCTTGGTTTGAACTTCGATCTGAAAAAAGTTTTTGGATTTTAGTTTGAAAGGTCGAAATTTCCGCCTAAATTTCTATGCAATTTTAGTTTGAATTTTGGTCTCAGTTTTCTTCCAGTTATCTTTTAATTTTTAACCCGTATTTGATAAAATTTTTGCAACAGTTTTTAGTTTAGGTCTGGGTTTTGGTCGATAGTGAGTCTGATATTTATCTTTTAATTTAGTATATTTCATAGTCCTGCTTGAACAGTTTTAGCTCGCTTGGAATTGAGAATAAAAAGAGCGAGCTATGATTGACTCACTCTATGATGATCCCAAATTTATCTCAGAATGCGTCCAGTAAATAGAATTGAACTGAAAGTATACAGGGTGACAATTGTATAGTGACGCAAGTTTAATACTCTGCAGCAAGCTTTGCCATTTACCGTTACTTTAATTTAAAAAGCAAATTCATTCATCATTGGCTTTGCTTTTAATTTCATTTGAATTTTTGTTATTACATTTTGAAATTTCCATAAAAATGGACAAGGAAAATATTCGTCGTGAAATTATGAAATTTCATTTGGCAAATTATAGTAGCCGTCAAATTGCAAAGGCTTTAAATTTGTCAAGTCGTACGGTAGACCGAGCTATTATTCGATATAATGAAACTGGGGGTTTTGGAGATAGAGACCGGGGAAAATTTTCAACAGTTGCCACTACTGGTTTAACAGAAAAAATTCGTAAACGAATCAAGCGAAATCCAAGGCGCTCAATGAGAAAAATCGCTAAGGAAGTGGGAGTAAACCGTGAAACAGTGCGAATCATTGCAAATCTAAGCTTAATCTTAAGCCGTACAAGCTCCGAAAAGCTCAAGATCTGACACAAAAAAAGAAAGATTTGTGACTGCAAAGATGCAAGGCGTTGCTACGCTCCTCCGTGTTAAAAAATGTTGAAAATATCTTGTTTACAGATGAAAAAATTTTCACGGTTGAGCAACATTTCAATGCGCAAAATGACCGAATGTGGCTAACATCATCATCGCAACAAAATAGGACTGTTGGCCGAGTTCAAAAGCCAGCTTCCGTTATGGTATGGGCTGGAGTTCCCGCTAATGCCAGAACCCCTCTAATATTCGTTGAAGAGGGTGTTAAAATTGACCAGGTTGTTTATCGGAGCATTTTAAATGAACATGTTCTTCCTTGGGCCCAAGATACATTTGGAAATGGAAACTGGACTTTCCAGCAAGATTCTGCACCTTCCCACATGGCAAAATTAACGCAAACATGGATAAAAGACAATTTTTCTGGATTCATAACATCTCAAGAATGGCCACCATACTTGAATCCAATGGACTACTCTATTTGGAGTATTTTAGAGAGTAAGGCTTGTGCATCTCAACACCACAGTCTGGAGTCGCTGACAAATTCATTAGTGAAAGCCTGGACTGAAATTGATCAGGAAGCCCTGCGGCGAACAGTCCTACGATTTCCGGATTGATTGAAGGCATGTGTGCAGGCTAAAGGAGGTTATATTGAATGAGGTGGGGTTCAAATGAATGCTTATATATTCAGCAATGTTAACACTTAATTGTACTTAATGGAAGTACGTCCTTTTGAAAATAACTGCTGAAATGTGTGCGTCACTTTACGATTGCCACCCTGTATACAATTTAGTCCCTAGCAGATAGTATTTTAATCTGTAGCAACCATCATAATGGCTATTTATAGGGAAATTATGCTAAAGCTTATACCCAAACCAACCCTTTTTTCCCTGCGATCAACTAGTGATCTTAACACTGAAACTGGGAATTTTATTTCATAAAATCTACTCTCAGTGATCTCATATGTTATAGAAATGGTTTCGAAGAAATTGATGCAACAGGCTCTGATATTTTTGGTGTACCGGTATGAAGAAAATTAAAACGATTAATTGGTTGAGAAAATCAGTTTGCTATTTTTTTTTTTTGTACTCCGGTTTCTTTTTTGGTGTTGGAGATATGGGAACTCTAACATAATTCTTTACAGTGCAATGTTTCCTTAATTCCTCATTAGGATTAGGTATGCATGCTGTTCCTTGGAAAAGATGTGAATTTGATTGACTATTAGCAGAATGCACTTAACATTACAGGACTTAGAACCCTTGGTTTCGGTTTATTGTCTTGGCAGAAGCCTGAGCTCTTTTAATTGAATCTAAATCGTATGTCTAAATATCTTCATTTTTCTATATACAGTCAACGTTTGATAACGAACATCCACTAACGTATAAAAATTTTTTCTTCCATTGACTATTCTAAAACGTGAATAAAGTCTAAAAGCTCTAAAACGTGGTCAAAATTTCTTAGAAATTGTGAATCAATTTTCATGATTTTAGTAATTTTGAGAATCCTTCGGTTATTGTTTTCAACAATCGCAAACGTGAACACCTTTGATTTTTATTAATTCACGGTTTCGTTCATTCATTAAATTGGATCGAAATACAGAGGACTTTTTAACTCTCATCATGATAGAGTTTTTTGAGAAAAGGAGGTAAATACAAGAGTTTTTTAACATAATTTTTTTCCCCCCCTTTGAAAAAAACGTACTAAATTTTGCTTCAAATTTTAGATCAAAATAGAAATTAAAAATAAACAAGTATAGATGGCGCCATCTAGTACAAGGAAAAATTCCTCTTTTCCTTGGAGTTTAGAGTTGTGGGTGGGCTGGACTAAACCAAAGCACTCAGTCACGTGGACCATTGTGCTATACCCAGGATAGAACCAGTAGAAGAGAGTATAGAGACAGGCAAGTTATATGGGGATAAATGGGAAGAAGAAGGTCTAGGGTCCCTCAACCTCTTATCTCCGTACCTTAATTTTTGCTAGGGAATATTTTTCAGACCAAAATAGAGGTCGAAAATTAGTTTTCTTTCCTCAAAAACCCTGATGTTAAAAATTTCAACACAATTCGTCAATCAATAAATGGCGCTTTAATAAAAGGTAAAATTTAAATGTTCCTTAATTTTTCTAACCTTTGTTCCAGAACCCCCGTCAGGATATTTTTTTAATAAAAAATTTACGCCAAAAATGATTTTTTTTTTTGGTACAGAAAACCCTGATATAAAATATTTCGATGAAATTGGCAGGTCTTGTACTGGAGCACCAACTGTGGACCTCCCGATTTTGCTGAAATTGTTGGCCCCTATTTTGATTCAAAAAATATTCCAAAGGAAGCTCCAGACCAAGAGTCAGTAAAAATTTTATAAAACTAAAATTGCGGGGGTACGTTTTTTAAAAAAAAGAATCATGTCAAACATCTTGTATTTTACCCCATATTCTCAAAAAACCCAGTCATGATGGGGGTTACAAAATCGATCCACTCTAATATTCATACAAATTAACGAATTCTTTTAATTCAGTAGCTTTAAATAGAAAAATCACCCATTTATCTGCCAGTGGACCCATTTGTTTCAGGATCGAATTGAATGCCCTTGAAATATTCCGTGCGTGATATTATTTTGATTACAGTTACCTCCTGGTCTTCGAAAATCAGTTCTTTTTACTGTCGTCTCGTATCTAGAATAGTCTCCTGTTCTGGCGGGATAACATCCCTTCCAAATGAAAATCTTATTAGCGATCAACAAAATTCTGTGAATATTATTTCGGAGTTTATTTTCTTCTCTTCTAAAATCAAAATTATCGACAATTCTCAAGTCATGACTTTGAAAATTAACCTCTAGATTTAATTTTCATAGTCTCCTAAAAAACTATCAATTCTCAAGTTTATTTTCAGAAATTTGTGGCTTTTGTATTTTTACTTTGTGTTTGTCATTTAAATGAATCACGTTTGCGATTTAAATTATTCATTATTTAATTATGAAATATTTCGAAAATTAACCAATTAAAAGACATAAGACACAAACTTGATTTAATACCAAAAATTTTACTTTTACATCAAAATTTTTGATTCACAAGAATTTTACAATTTTCTTAAAAATTAATCCTTTATATACACACACACATACATATATAAAAGAATAATAATTTCTTTGTTCAGCTCCTTTAGCAATTTATTTACCCGCCTACTGTTTCTCATATATTCACAAATACACAAATGAAGCTTGTTTATCCAGTTCTCATTGCTCGAGAAGCATCAGCAGTAGAACAAAAACAACATCAACTTAACAAAGAATTTTTGGCAATGACTGACTGGACCAGATTTTGTTTTTGTTGTTTGTATAAAAAATCATTTTTGTTTTTGTGTGCTTTAAAAAAAAAAAAATACAATGAATTTTTATTATCTTTCATTCCTTTCGCTGAAAACGGTAAAAAAGTAAATTTTTATATACAGCGCAGAAGCTCCAGACTGAGCATGCTGCGCAAAAACAAACTAAAAAAAGCAAAAACCAAAAGCCTATATACACTCACGCAAAAACTTGTTAGTTACCAAAAAAAAAAATAAAATAATATGTTTACCAAATTTATTAGAAGCTTTTGACTTTTTTTTTGTTTTCTGCGAGATGCCATCAACAAGTAGGTATCAAAGCTATAACAACAACATAGTCAAGACCTCTTTCACTCTCATTGCGTGTGTATTTTTCGTTTTGACCAAAATAACTTTACCTAAAAAAAAGCCAAATATTGAAGTAAAATTTTGCTTTTTAAATGCCGTTAGGTCACATTGAAATTGTTGTTGCTGTTGCTGTTATTTTGAGCTGTCCATCCATAATCCACAGATCGCTCATGTGATTAAATATTTACATTTTATTATGAAATATTTTAAAAACAACCACAAAATCAAATAAAAAAGAAATCAAAACAAAAGAACAATTTCTGTTTCTCCTTCTCTTTTTTGTTCTTGTTGTTGTTGTTGTTATTGACATTTAATCTTCTACAAGAAATCACTTAAGACGCATTAAATTTATGAATAATATTTTTTGTGTGCTGGTGCTTTGACTTTAAAGTGCGGTGCTAGGGGTAAATGGGGGTGAAGTGGAGGGTGGCTACATATGCATGTATTTAGTTTGTACTTTTTGTGATTTTGTGCTGTCAACAGAAAATTCGTTGTCCGCTGCCATCAACGTCGTATGTGTATAACGGTTTCAGTTGCGGGTTAGTCATACGCCACGTTGTCGCCACCTTCATCCATTTCGCGAAATGCGAAAAAGAATTATTTACTTATATTAAAAATTTCATAAATACGAAATAAATATTTATTGATAAATTTAATCATATTTATACATAGTTACACACATTTGCTAAATTTTTAATGGAAAGTTATTGTTGTTTTCGTTCTGTCGAAATTCCAATGATGATGAAATTCTTTAGAAAAGTTTTGAGTTCATGCATAATTTTTGTTGACAGACATTCCATTTTGAATGTGCGCGTCATTGTGTTAATGTTTTTTTCATGTATTAGTGCAAATTTTAAGTAAAATTAGAATACATATGACTTTGTAGAACTATTGCATAACTTTTGTATCATTTTTTGTCTAACGTAGACAACTGGTTCATTGAAATTAAGCGTGAACAGTTTTATATCCAGCACGAGTCTTGAGAAGGTCATCTTTTTATGAGTGTTTTAGATGAATATCTACTTCAGTATCAACTAATTTTAGCTGAACGTCATGTGACTGACATTAGAAATTATTAATTTAGAACAAATTTTACTAACGCAAAACTCCTAGCACATATTTTTGAAACTTAGTCTGAAAACGTTCTAGGGATTAATTTGAGCAATACAATAAAGATTCCATATAACAGAAGCGCATTCTAGCGTAAATTTTACAAAGGCATTACGCAACAACGTTTTAGTTTAACTATCCCTAAATTCAGATTCGCTGAACGAATCCAAGAGAGAATGTACTTTAGACATAATGTATTCTATATGTCTCACAAATGCTAATCTGGCGTTAGTTAAAAAGCTGAAATCAATTTATTTTACACACTCATTGGCGATAATAATAAGGTGAAAAATTAGAAACCTAAAGTCATTCATTTTATAGGTACTGAAAGATAGTAATTTAAAACCCCTGAGCTTAGATGTTGTACAGCAGTGGTAGACAAAATTGAAAATGAGATTGTGTTGGTGAGCGCAGAGTAATTGCCGTACACTACAATATGGGGCCAAATCCGTTTTTAGCTGGCCAAAATTTGGCTCATTCGCTCATGGGGTCACTAGCAATCACTACGTGAAAATTATAACAATCCGACTATTACCACGCCTACTTCCCATACAAATGAAACGGCGAACAGGTTATAACTTGGTATATATTATAGATATGATTATGAAATTTAGTGTACCTATAAACATTATTAGCACCATATAGCTTTGCAAAAATTGGATAGATCGGATTATTACCACGCCCACCTCCCATATGTGTAGAATTTTTAAAATCCTATAATTTGGAACCCATTGCAGATATAGTGATGAATTTACATATGCTGGTAAATATTAAAATATTCATATATCAAGGTAAAAATTATCACGATTGGAATGTTACTACGCCTACCTCTCATACATGTGAGATTTTAAAAATATTTACTTAATAAAAAAAAATTAAAATATTAGTTTCGATAGTTCTAATTATCCAAGACAATATATATTAGCACATGTAATTTAGTGATTATATCTATAATGGGTTCAAAGCTATTGCATTTGCAAAATTTCACATACATTTGTATTGGATATAGACTCAGACTTAGACTGTGGCACAGGTCATTTCTTCTTCTCTTTGTTAGATTATATGAAATACTCCTTACGGTTGCGTCAGCACGGAAGGATAAGGCTTATACATTGGTAGCTAATATCAAACGAAGCGACAGCACGTTTGATTCCTCTTTAGTTCTCAGAAATCGGTCAGGTATTCATTGGACCTTGCGAGTGAGACATCACACCAAGGTATATAAAGATCAGGTATTCATTAGACACCAGGGTGTGCGACAGCCTCACTGGTGTAGTATAAACAAAGTTGCCACTGACCATACAGCAAACGACAAAGACATAGCCATCGTGTCACGAGGACACGCATCGTAAATACAGGAACAGGAACGAGCGGCAACGAAGCCACAGCAAGAAACCCGAGCGCCAAGAAAGGCAAACAAAGTGGAACGAGCACGAACGAAGGCGAACGAACAAACAACATACGAGGTACTAAAGATAAAAATACTAACGAACCAAGTGTAAATAAAGTAACAGTAAAGAATACCAATAAACAAGTGAACCGAAATAAATCGTGAGTTATTATTTACGCACCCTGGTTACTCGCTGAGTATACCCCGACAAAAAGAAAAGGAACCAGGAAGGTTCGTTACAAATGGAGTAGTCAAAATAATGTGAGTGTAAATCTTTTCTGATTAAAAAGTTTTTCATACAGAGTCAATAAGGCTTTAGGCTAACTCCGTATACCAATTTTTGTCTGACTACCTTTTAAAAAAAGAAGGATTAATAAGAAATGAAGAGGGGAGAATAAATCAACTAAATTTCAACAGAAAACAAAATAATAATATTGTAAATATTAATGAAAATTGCAATTCAAATTCGACATTTAAAAATAGACAGCTTTTACCGCAACATTATCAAAATCCCCAAATTAATTCAAACCAGAATAGTCAAACAAATTTTCAGGGTTATAACAATCAGTTTCACGAATTCACTCTAATCAAGCCAGACAAACTTTTATTCCTAGATATAATTCATACACAAATACTCAATATAATAATCAGAATCGATATAAGAATAATTCAGGACAAATATTAAATACAAAATATAGATATACAAATAGAAACACATTACGTTCAGGTAGAGGACGAAAATCAATTTGCTAATGGCATGCACCATGATCAAGTAAATTTTCATTTAACGAGCTCAAAAATACACTACCAATAGTAGAGCTTACTATAAAAAACGACAAATTAAAAGCCTTAATATAGAAAATCTTTCAGATAAATTAGGTTGTGCTCTTGTTAGGCAAGAACCGGTCGAAAACTGCTTTTTCTACACCTTATGGCCACTATGAATTTGTGCGGATGCCATTCGGCTTAAAGAATGTTCCTGCAACATTTCAAAGGCTCATCAACTGTGTTCTGAGGAAATTGATAAATAAAATATGCGTCGTTTACTTGGACGTCAATGATGTTAATAAAGTTTTAAGAAAGTTGAGGGAGGCAAACCTTCGTCTTCAAATCAACAAATGTACATTTTTTGCCAAAGAAACACTTTACTTAGGCCATATTTTAACAACCGATGGAGTCAAACCCAACCCTGCAATAGTTGACCAAATTTTGAAGCTTCAGTTGCCTAGGACAGTTAAGCAGATAAAATCATTTTTAAGTATAACCGGTTATTACCGAAAATTCATAAAGGATTATTCAAAAGTAGCCTATCCAATGGTAAGGTACTTAAAAAAGGATACTAAGCTTAACATCAACGATCCGAATTATATTCACGCTTTTGAAAAACTAAAGACAATTTTAACAGAAAAACCGGTGCTTATGTATCCAAACTTCAAGAAGCAGTTTCAACTTGTAACAGACGCAAGCATTAATACTGTAGGTGCTGTATTA
The DNA here is from genome assembly GCA_963691655.1 of Toxonevra muliebris. Lineage (NCBI taxonomy): Eukaryota > Metazoa > Arthropoda > Insecta > Diptera > Pallopteridae > Toxonevra > Toxonevra muliebris. The sequence goes on from OY829326.1 coordinate 102,161,229, forward strand.
CAGCAAGATGAACATGCAATTTGTTACGTTACATTTAGTGTCCTGCTAGCTAAATGATCATGAGAAAAATTATTCAGTTACGGAAAAGGAACTTTTAGCAATTGTGTAGCTGACTTTCTCAGCAGAATAAATACAGACGCAAACGAAATTAACATGCTAACTACAAATACTTCTATTGACTCCTTATACAATAACGTTAACGACGATATAGAAACAATCCATTCACAACAAGAAAATACTTACGACCTAATTGGAATTCTGGATACTGTAGTAAACAGATTTCGAACACAGATAATTTTAACTGACAATAAACAAAAGGACACTGATGTGAAACACAAAAATAAAATGATATTTATAAGCTCTGCAGATTTGGAAAGTAATTTTGAAAATATTTTACAACGTAATATTGATAAAGGTTAAATTTGAATCTACAGGGTGACAATTGTAAAGTGACGCAAGTTTAATACTCTGCAGCAAGCTTTGCCATTTACCGTTACTTTAATTTAAAAAGCAAATTCATTCATCATTGGCTTTGCTTTTAATTTCATTTGAATTTTTGTTATTACATTTTGAAATTTCTATAAAAATGGACAAGGAAAATATTCGTCGTGAAATTATGAAATTTCATTTGGCAAATTATAGCAGCCGTCAAATTGCAAAGGCTTTAAATTTGTCAAGTCGTACGGTAGACCGAGCTATTATTCGATATAATGAAACTGGGGGTTTTGGAGATAGAGACCGGAGAAAATTTTCAACAGTTGCCACTACTGGTTTAACAGAAAAAATTCGTAAACGAATCAAGCGAAATCCAAGGCGCTCAATGAGAAAAATCGCTAAGGAAGTGGGAGTAAACCGTGAAACAGTGCGAATCCTTGCAAATCTAAGCTTAATCTTAAGCCGTACAAGCTCCGAAAAGCTCGAGATCTGACACAAAGAAAGAAAGATTTGCGACTGCAAAGATGCAAGGCGTATCACGCTCCTCCGTGTTAAAAAATGTTGAAAATATCTTGTTTACAGATGAAAAAATTTTCACGGTTGAGCAACATTTCAATGCGCAAAATAACCGAATGTGGCTAACATCATCATCGCAACAAAATAGGACTGTTGGCCGAGTTCAAAAGCCAGCTTCCGTTATGGTATGGGCTGGAGATTCCGCTAATGCCAGAACCCCTCTAATATTCGTTGAAGAGGGTGTTAAAATTGACCAGGTTGTTTATCGGAGCATTTTAAATGAACATGTTCTTCCTTGGGCCCAAGATACATTTGGAAATGGAAACTGGACTTTCCAGCAAGATTCTGCACCTTCCCACATGGCAAAATTAACGCAAACATGGATAAAAGACAATTTTTCTGGATTCATAACATCTCAAGAATGGCCACCATACTCCCCAGACTTGAATCCAATGGACTACTCTATTTGGAGTATTTTAGAGAGTAAGGCTTGTGCATCTCAACACCACAGTCTGGAGTCGCTGACAAATTCATTAGAGAAAACCTGGACTGAAATTGATCAGGAAGTCCTGCGGCGAACAGTCCTACGATTTCCGGATCGATTGAAGGCATGTGTGCAGGCTAAAGGAGGTTATATTGAATGAGGTGGGGTTCAAATGAATGCTTATATATTCAGCAATGTTAACACTTAATTGTACTTAATGGAAGTACGTCCTTTTGAAAATAACTGCTGAAATGTGTGCGTCACTTTACGATTGTCACCCTGTATTCAGAGTTAGACGATACTAAATATAATATTTTACAAAACAAAATTATGGAACTGTATAGAGGAGACAGTAATATAAAATTTTTTCGATGCTCATATCATGCCGTAGACGTTGAGACAGAAGATGACACTTATAAGCATATATTGTACATAATTATCAGAAGAATGAGACCGGCCATACAGGCATAGTTGAAAATTATGAAGGACTAAAAAAACATATAAACTTTCCTAATTTGAAGATTCTTATTCAAAAATATATTAATAATTGTACAGTTTGTAGTAAAACAAAATATGATCGAAACCGAATTAAAGATAAATTTCGCATAACAGATACACCAAGTAACGTTAAACAAATTGTCCATAGACATTTATGCAAATTCGAAAACCAAGTTTTTGACCTTTATTGATCGTTTTTCTAAATTCACTTCAGCATATTATTTAGATGACAGAAATAACCAGACTATTATAGAAAAATTAAGACTGTACAAATCACAACGAGGACATTTCCATAAATAAATTAATAAATTAATAAGTGACAATGAATTTAAAAGTGTTAATATTAAAGACTATTTAAGATATGAAGATATTGAATTGCATTTGGTAAAACCAAACAATCATACTGAAATCACTTTCTTATCTTTTAATTATAGAATAAGCATTTTTTTTTTAGCATTTTCGCGCACAAAATGTTTTACAGTAAATAATTTAATTCAACTTTTGTGCTCCGAATAAAATTTGTACACGCACTGTCTTAAGTTCTCTTCGTTATTTGCCATGTTGTCACACAGAAAAATTATTGCAAAATATGGATTGGATTTTAGAACAAATGGAGACAGCACAATCTATATATATATATATATATTTTCTATGCATTTGTTATCAGAAGTTTTAAAAATGTTGTTATTGGAATTCAGTGCCGATTTAGAGTGACCACACCTTACATGTTATTCATACAATATTTGTATTTGTAAAGCGCGCTATTTTTTCAACCATGTGTAAAGTTTTTATAATCGACTGTTGGCCGCCTAGATCTTCGCAATACCCCAATGTGGGACGAAAGCAAAATTCGTAAAAAATCGCAAATAAGTTTTTTATTGAGCGCCAATAGAAATAAGATGCGAATGCAGAGCAGAAGTCGTTGTTCTTAGTGAGTGGATTCGGTTAATGTAGACATTACGAACGGTTCCAAGTGTCAAAATTCTAAAAAGATCTGGATCGATTAAAAAGGAGTATCCTTTAAAAAACAAGTGTAGTTTTTAGCATTAATAATAACTCAGAAGTTAGTTAAATTAAAAAAAAAAAAAAAATTGGGAGTATGAATGTATAAACTCGTATTTTTTTTCGTAATTTGGACATTTATTGTGAAAAAGTGATTATAAATTTATTCTTTAAAGTATTATCCATCGTTAGCCACAACCTTTTCCCATCTTTCTGCTAGCATACGGATTCCGCGTCGAAAGAACTCCTCATCTTTTGAGGCTATCCACGAATCGACCCATTTTTTGAGTTCTTCGAAAGAACGGAAGTGCTGTTCAGTCAGGCCATGTGTCATCGATAGGAACAAGTGGTAATCAGAAGGAGCAATGTCTGGAGAATACGGCGGGTGGGGTAGCACTTCCCATTTCAGAGTTTGCAAGTATGTTTTTACTTGCCGTGCAACATGCGGCAGAGCATTGTCGTGCTGAAGAATAACTTTGTCGTGTCTCTTCTCATATTCTGGCCTCTTATCCTTTAATGCTCGGCTCAAACGCATCAATTGTAGTCGGTAGCGGTCGTCAGTGGTCGTTTCATTTGCTTTCAACAGCTCATAATACACGACACCTTTCATATTCCCACCAAATACACAGCATGAGCTTGGATCCATGGATGTTCGGCTTTGCCGTTGATGTTGATGCATGTCCGGGCGGTCCCCATGATTTTTTACGCTTTGGGTTATCGTAACGTATCCACTTTTCATCGCCAGTCACAATACGATGCAGAAAACCCTTTCTTTTCTGTCGTTCAATCAGCAGTTCACATGTGAAAAATCGTCGTTCGACGTCTCTCGGCTTCAATTCGTACGACACCCAATTTCCTTGCTTTTGAATCATTCCCAATGCTTTTAATCGTTTAGAAATGGTTGATTGATGAACTCCTAAAGATTCTGCAAGTTCTTGTTTCGTTTGACATGAACCTTTTTCGAGTAATGCCTTCAATTCTTCATCTTCGAACTTCTTCGGGCCGCCTGAACGTTCCCTGTCATCAACATCAAAATCACCACTTTTGAAACGGGCATACCACACCTGACACATTCTAACGTCTATATCACAGTCAGGATAAGCTTTAGTGAGTAAACGATGTGCTTCAGTTGCGTTTTTCTTTAAATGGAAGAAGCAAATTAAAACTTCCCGCAAATGTTGTTTTGTTGGCACGAAATTCGACATTTTCAGTTATAGTAAAACACTTTTGTAAAATTATGAAAATTATTTGACAGATCAATTCTTATAGTATTTTTGGCGCTCTTCGAGATAGAATAGCTGTCAATGTCAAAAAAAAAATGGCGCGTATGATAGATATGAAGTTAGTCACAATTACGAGTTTATACATTCATACTCCAATAATAAAATTCTTAAATTAAAAAAAGTTAGAGCCTAATGGAAAATTTTTTTTATGTTTAGATTATTTATGAAACCTTTTGTTGTGTAAATCTTTTTTATTTTTGATTGACTTCTTTTTCAAAATATTATAATAAAAGCAAAATCATGCAACCGCTCAACACTTCGTGCATTCCAAATAATAATACTTCATTTTTAAATTTATAAAAATGCATTATGTAATATTTATATTCTATTTTGTGAATAAACAATGACACCAGTCAAATCTTTTATTTTCTATAGAGAACAAATTTTTACTTATTGAGTCACAGTACACACTAAAAAGTAACGACGCATATTGTTTTTTTCCAATCCCAAAAATGGTAGTTGCCCTCAATTCTGAGTACGACAAAAAAAAAAAAAGAGCCAAAACAAATTATACATCAACAACGAAGTAAAAAAAAAAACGTCAACAGCAAAAAGTCAACAACAGCAGCAAAAACCAAAATCACTTAAAATGCGGGTGAGTGTGTTACGGACTTTTCAAAGCAACTGTATGTATGCAAAGTAAGTATTCGTCAAATGAAAAGAATTAGTAAAAGAATGAAAGGTAAACAGCAACAACAACAGCTTTTCAAATTTGCAGATACATACATACATACACACATACATACATACCCATATATAAATATAGATATTTAATAAGCATTATAAAGCTACAACAAAAAACAATAAGAACAAAAAAGCAATGTTCATTATTTCATTTCAAATACACATAAAGCTGTAGACATTATTTGCTTGGTTTTTTTTTTTATTTTTTTTTTTTTATTAATTTTTGAGAACTGTCATGTGTCCATCCCTGTTGCTTGACGTTTATATATGTATATATACTATGTATAAGTGGTATGTATATAAAGTCGGCTTTGTATTTGTCAGATCATTTACAGGCATTAAGATATAATATGCAATAAGAATAAAAATACACCAACAAAAAATATGAGGAGGAAAAAAAATAAATGAACGAAAAGAAAAAGTTTCGCAAACGAAAATGAATTGATCACTTTTGTTTATTTACCGTAATATACACACACACACATACATACACATAGACAGATACACACATCAATATTTGCATTACAGTTTTGTTGTTGTTATTGCTACTTTCTGGTCAACATATTTTGGCAACACGTACTAACTGAGATTTTTTTCTTACTGATTCTTTATTGTGGCTGCTGATTCGAGCCGAGTAGAATTTTTATGCAACCAAAACGAAGAAGGCGAAGGTGGAGATAAATTTGAAACAGAAAAGGTGAAGCTGGGCATGAAAAGTTAAAGTTGCTGCAGCAGATAAAGTATAAGTTTAAGTTGAACGAAGATAGAAGAAGAAGATGGAGGATTGAAATTTTATGGCAATTTTAATGGAAAGGGTATTTTTGGAATTCTTCTTTTAATTTCCATCGCATGTGTTTACAATGATTGTGCATGTATTTTATATTTTTTATTGTATAAATATTTGATAAATATTTGTGTGTGTGTGCACAGAGCCTTTATTGTGTGTTTCAGAGTCTGCGATCTTCTTTCAAAATTTACACTTTGCTTTGACTGCTGTGTTTAACATTTATGATGCTGCTACCATAATTTATTTTTTATTTTAGTTATTTTTTGTTTGTTGTTTTTGTTTTTATATCTGAAATTAAAAACTGCCTGTATTTACCAGCAATTTTTGGCAATATTGTTTGGAAGCTTTTAAGTAAATTTTTGTTTAAGAAATATTTATGAGTATTTATGTGCGACATTCTTTGCAAGGGAGTGTTGCGCTGCCATGAGTCATTTTTATCGGTGGCGATAAATTTTTTGGATATTTGGTTAGTAAATTTTTGGGTGAGAGAACAAAGAAAAAGTTTGTATAAAATATGACAAAATTTTATTTTGATTTAATATTTTTGAAGAATAAAAAAAAAGAAGAATATTTCACATTTCTAATTGTTACAGTTTGTTGTTTTAGTCTTTTGTTTTTGTTTCTAATGATTAATGCGTGTTTACTATTAAAAATTATTTGCTTGTGGAAAAGAGTAGAATTGTGGTAGGTGAGAGAGAGTCTATGCTTTGATAAATGGTTGTGAAGCCATGCATTCGTATGCAGCACTGCATTACTCACCCTAAAAATATGCTTCGTTATTGGGTAACTATTGAATAGTTTTTTGAACCTAGTTATTTTTTTTTCAATTCAATTGAAAGGCGGAAATGTATGAAAAATAGAAAGTGTAAAAAAAACTTGTACTTAAAAATTTCAAATTAAAGCGTAAATCTAATAGAAATTTTATAGCAGATACACCGGACGCATTGACGTTAGTATGAAGAAAAACACTTTTCTTACCTAGCAGCAAACGGATTCCCTCTAATAGTGAGAAAGTACTTAACCTTAATCACCAAGGAAAGTGTTGGTAGCCCAATTACTATGACGATGTTAAAAAAGTTAGGCTTGACTGAAGAACAGGCTAGGTTTGGTGGTTTTCCATTCAGACAAACTTAGACCGGAGAACGGCTCGTTGTAATACCATGTGAATTTTCATTTTCTTATTTCATTTTTGCCTGACTTAAGGCCGCCATTTGGCGAAACGAGAGAACAAACTGAAAGGGACTAGGTTTATAACGTTTAGGCTTTTGAAGGAAGAAGCAGTATTGTTGATTAGTTTGGGTTCAGCAAAAAAAAACAAAATTTCTTGTTTTCGTCGGTGTTTTAATCTGTCGTTTATTTTGTAAGCGGAACATTTTTCCTTGTAGGCAACTTGGGATGCATTCGTAGATGGGAATTGTCCCCTATAGTACAACTGGAAGGTAAAAGAGACGCTGAGGTACCCTTCTTTAGAATGGTGGTTCTTGGTCTGTGTATACTTCGCGAAAAACTCATGGAAGTCAAGAAAGGCAACTTTAATAGGTCTGGGTGCTCCTCTATCTTCAGATCTATTTAAATTCAAATAACACACTGCTGCGCGCATACTCCACCACCGTGCATGCACTTTAGCAATCTAAAACTGACTGATTGATAAACTCAAATGACTATGCTACCGTAGTGGACACGAAGTGCAATGGATAGGATGGGAGTTAGGAAGCAAATGTGTAGTTAAACAACTTTTTTTGATGTTTGAGCCTTCTTTATTATTATATGCTTAGTATACCTACGCTTCCTTTTCGATACTTTAAACGAGATTATGTGCATTTTTTAATGAGTTGAAAATCGGTGCACACAATTACTCAACAACTATTTGACCAATCAATTGATTGCAAGGCAGGGTTCATCGTCTTTATACACAGGCCTCAATCCATTTTATGGAATCGGCTGGACTATTTTCAAATCAATCATAGAGGCGTGGGCGAGGGAGGAATGGCTATCTTATTGGAATCCCAGGTTTTGGACAGGCCAAGGAGCTTATCCCTCCTCTCACTTCTTAGATTGCTAGTGCGCTTTCTATTTGGCTATTATGTGGCCAGATATCACCTAAGTAAATTAGCTCTGTCCAACGAGACAGAATGTCATCTATGTATGGAGGACGATGAAAAGACATTCCTTGACTCCGCAAAGAAGGGATATTTTTAGCAAAACCATTTTAACAGACAACGAAACCTCTACAATAAAAGATGTTCTAGCCTTCATCAGTATTGCTGATCGTCTTTTGTCTTAATTTGAGATCTTAGTACAAAAAATTTTCTAGGTTGCAGTGCCTAACTTTCGGATCATCCCAACTGTACCAATAATAATACAGTCCAACAGCATTTTTGCAACAAAATAGCCCCCAGAGCTGTAAAAGATTGCAGTCATTTCGAACTGCATTCATTGAAGTCACTGGAAATAAATTACGTTTTCTGATTACAGTCTTTGATTTCATTGGAGACTTATGACTTGAAAAAATTAAGTCACCAAACTTTTTGAAGTCAATGATTGCTTTTTGATTATAGCAATCAATGAGACTTCAATGCAAATAAGTCACAATCACTCACATGACTTCACATTATACTTGAAGTCGCAGTCATGACTTCAAATTGGTTTGAAGTCACAGTCATGACTTCAAATTGGTTTGAAGTCTTGCAATCATTTGAGACTTCACCTTCACTGAGTGAAGTCTGTTATTGAATGATAAAAAATATACAGTATTTATAAGTAGTATAATTATTTAATTAAACAAAAAAGCTCTTCATGATTTTAACGACAATAAGACAGTTGTGAACATATAATACATATCATCTTAGACATACATACATATAAGTAACTACATACATATAAGTAACTACATAAACAAATAGAACATCGAATAACCAAGTTTTTATATCAGATACAAACTTATTTACAAATTTTTTTAAATAAATAAAAAAGTTGAAATTATTATAATTTATACTGGTATTTCCAGTAAATTTCGAAAAAAGTTGCTTGAGGCACAGCTTTGATTTCGATGATTTTTTATATTTGCAAAACGAAAAAAAAATTCGTAACAAGTGTGAACATGAAAATGTGTAAAATTCTGAAAAAATAACTTAAATGACTTCCAAGTTATTTCCACGAATTCAATTTATTTCGGTGAAGTCAATTGACTTCATTAAAATAAATTGAAGTCAATTGACTTCAATTGACTTCAAATGACTTAAATTCACTTTAAATGGCTTCAAAATGAATTGAGATTAGGACTGAAAATAAGAGACTGATCATTCATGACTTCAAAAATGAAGGATAAGTCATTGACTTTAATATGACTTGTGACTTCAAAGTCTTAATTCCGCATTCACAAAAAGACTGGGTTATTGCAATCATTTTTTGTTAGAAGTCAGTTGACTTCAAACCTAAAAAGACTGACCCTTTAGTTCCTCTTTTTAGGGGACAATTTGACCCCTTTTGTGATGAAAACCTGAAAAGTCCTTTCAAAAGAGACATTTAAGGGTTAAAATGTTCCACAAAAATATTTGCCAGAAACTTTCACTAGGGGTCACAAAAGACATAAAAGTCATATATATAACGGTTAACGGCTGATAAAGGGAAATAGTTTTTTACTTCTATCATAAGTGTAATTTAAGCAGAACAAGTACGCGCTTGGTATTTGATCTGCTGGTTCAATCCAAATCATGGATGTAGAAAATGCCAGTGCCCTGTTCCCGCCTTTATTATCAGGTCAATATCCCACTTTCTCAAGTTGTAAATATAACTTTTGGTATGAAAATTTTAGACAAAAACTATGTTCCAAAATAATAAATTCCCATAAATAAGACAAAACCAATCCTTTACTTTGCAAACAGTTGCTGCCCTCTTTAATATTTTCCTAATTTGGGTTTATTATGCAAATATGTAAATTCTTAATTTTCGCAAATATTTTATTTTTGTACGTCATTGCTCACACTACTTATAATCCTTATACGAGAGTCGATAACCACGAAAACCCAGATTACAACTTATAAGGGAACGTCCCCAGGTTTCTCAGGACGAGGATTTTTGTGTCGGTCTTTTTTCTAAAATTTCCTACTTGTAGAACCCCTACTTTGGAAGGTAGAACTCAACTTAAAACCATTTTTCCGCCGCTAAAAAAATACGCGTATGTTCGGTTATGAATTACTGCAGCATTTGCAGAAGCAAAAACGTTCAAAATGTACTGGCTGCTGGTCAAGCATTAGCGGCAGCAATTAATTTCGCTGCAAAAGTCCCTTGCTGTTAAATGCGCGATCAGCAGACAAATATTGGCGTTTTTAACGCTTTTGTTTCTGCAAATGTTGCAGTACTGCATGACCGAATATACTCTACGTGTCTATTAGATTTCTGTCCCCTAAAATATTTATGAAAATCAGAAAAATCGACCCCGGACACCTGAAGACGTCCCCTTGTTAGTCAAAATTAATGTTACAGTTATCTACATTAATCACAATGCTGAATTCACATTATATTATATTTTATTTATGTGGGTAAGCTGCTTTTTCCTTTTAGTAACCGTTAACCGTTATATATCTGACCTTTATGTCTTTGGAGACCCCTAGTGAAATTTTCTGGCAAATATTTTTGTCGAATATTTTAATCCTCAAATGTCTCTTTTGAAAGTACTTTTCAGGTTTTCATCCAAAAAGGGGTCAAATTGTCCCATAAAAAGAGGAACTAAAGGGTTAAAATGTTCCACAGAAATGACCCTTGTAAAATTCTGCCATATAATTTTGCAAATAAGATTTTCCTCAGACATCAATTTATAACACTTTTTGCACTTAGTATTCACCTTCCTTGGACCAAAATAAGAAAACTTTGACCCACTGTGAAAGAAAAAATATGAGACGTGCTGGACTATAACTTTGTTTTACAAAAATGGTCCACACAACATACCCTTTCAGGATTATAGGCTATTCGATTGCAGACAAAAAGTCTTAATTTTTTGGACTGTGTAATTTATGTTTATACTCATTCGATTTTTTTCGCAGCCTGTTTCAGATAATCTTACGAAGTGCTGGAGTGCATACTGGATTCGGCTTCCCTTCCGGCCAGCTTCAGGGCGACTGGCTATATCTGCGCCATTTATAATTTTGTTTAAGTATTTGAAACTACAATTCGTCGCCAGAGAATTGATTTGGCGTATGTGTATAAGTATTCCTATGCCTATACGCCAAATCAATTCTCAGGCGACGAATTATACATTAATTATAAATACAATAAGTTCCTATGACCCTGTAAAGATACTTTCTTTACTCTCCAAAAACCTTTTGAAAATTGGCTAAGAATTGACGTTTTACATAAGAATCCCCCCTTAATATAGGGCTAAATAATAGAGTTTTTGAAAATGGTGATAGATTTTCGTGTGCTAATTACAAAATCTCTATTGCTTAGTTCTGGTTTAAGGTTCGTGGAGATAAATATTTTTAATTAGACGTGCATGTTGTGTTTGAAATGTACGTATTGTTCGGATTCGTGTTCTCCGTCAATTTTGCATCGTGTTGCTCGTGTATATGTGCATTGGAAAGGTCTAGCTGGCAGCATAATATTTTATTAAATTTAATGGTATACGGCGACGACATTTACTAACATTGGCTATGGAGCATGCGACGTTATTTCTCTACCATCACCAACGAATCGTCAATGAGTTTTGAAGTAAACAAAGACGAAGTTAACGAACAATTAGTTATCATCACATGAAGATGCTCAACATTTTCATGAACTTAAATACTTTGATTTGATTACAATCTTTTTTCATCTGAAACAAAATCAATTTGCGTAAAATAGCAGTAATTGACTGGGTATGGCATGCCATTAAATTTTAATTATTTTTTAATGGTTGGTCAGCACAAATATAATCACCTTGATTACTTTTATGTTATGCATGAATCTTGTTTTATTTTTACCAAAATTCAAGTGGAATATATTAAAAATAAAAATTGTTAATGACATGATAACCAGGCATTAACTTAAATAAGTAAGAACCGGGCTTAAAAATTTAGTTTTATTATATGACACTACTTTCAAATAGATTTTGAGAAAGTCTTCGAGACTAGGTTAGGTTTTGAAACAAAATTGTAGATTACTGAATTGGTTGGGGAAAGTTAAGCTCTTTCATTCAATTTGAAACGTTAAAAAATATCATTCGATTAAAAAAGTTATTCTTAAATTATTTTTAATTAGGAATTATTACTTAATGCTTAAGTTATCTTATTTTTCTTCAGTCTGTTGAATAAATTGACGAAAATTTCTTTGCTATAACTCATCGCATTAAATGTCTTAACTTAAAAGCAAATATATTCCACGCATCGTCAGTTAATAAATATTCGTTCAAAGATGCTTAATTATCCTGTAAAGTATACTCGTACAATACAAAATACATATCATCTTAAAGGGGTGTGGCAGTAACATTATATTCATTATGAACAAGATATTAAACAAAAAGGCATAGCAAAAAAAGGTATAACAAAAAATTAAGATGTGTTCGGTAAAGAAGAAGAACAATGCAAAATAAAAAGAGCATTGCATACAGCATTCCAGGTGCATTTTATTTCATGCACACACACACACACACACTCACACATATATGCAAACGTACAACGCCCACTTAAGCTTATCAGCAATTTTCATACATACATTTAAAAGTTTTATTTGCTTAACTTTAAAAATGAATGTGCTTTATGATTTGTTATCTGTAATATGGTAACAATTTTATGCTGATTGCCAGCGCAAATTTTCGGCAGCTGGTGGAAAGATGCGCAAAAAAAGATTTTTCTTAGTGTATACAGAGTTTTGTGCAAATTCAAAGAAGAAGAAATTGCATATGTCATTGAATTAAATAAACGCAATTACTTGCGATTTTGACTGCACTGTCTCGCTGGCAGCACTTGGCTAAAATGCCTCAGAAGTATAACTAAGAATATGTTCTTCTTTCGTTATTATGTAATTTAGTTAGCAGCTTGTACCTGATTGTTTGTGGGGCGTAATTGCAAGGTGCTTGCTTGCTAGCTTACTCTTCAAATGATGATGCTCTCATACATGCGCACGTGTACATATAGCAATATGGTCTTCCTTTCTGGCCATTTACGAGTATGTTTGTATGTATACACGTACACTAATTTAATTTGCACAAGCAGATGTACTTAAAATTTTTGTAAATTGTTAGTTGCACTTAACAAGTTGGCATCACCACTAACATATCTACAAATATAAATACAACAAAAAAAAACTTTGGCCAGCATTTTGATATCTGCACTTGTTCTTTTTAAAGAAGTGATGTTTTTTTGTGTACTTTGTTGCTGTTAAAATTACATAATCAAATTTAATTTGTAGTGAACATTCTTTTGATTTGAAAGGCATAAGATTTTTGTGTATTTTTATTTGATGTTTATTTTGGGGTATTTTGATTGAATTTTAATTGCTATGGAGGAATATCTATCACTCATGTACATATTTCTGAAACGCCTGTTCAAATTAATTATTGAGAAATTGTTATTCTTCATAAACCGCACAAAGTGTTTTTTAAACGAACGATTAAAATGCTGTAACAAATAAGTTTCAAGAGAAGACCACCACCAAAGTCTAACAAAATGATCAATCTCTATAAAAAATAATTATAATTTTTAGTTAATGGCGAATATTTTTTAAATCTGAAATCGTCTCAACAGTCAATAGACCCTAACCGTATCATATCACAATACTTTTTTCTTTAATAGAATTGCATTTTGTTATATCGCGCCACAATTTCGTAAATGGCTTCTTATTAAAAATTTAATTTTTCTTAATTGAAATTGAAATTATATTTCTTTTTTTTTTCTACTAAATAATTACATAATTAATAAAGATTTGAAAACATAAAAGGTTTTTCCCAAATCGGTTTCATACTAACATATCGTCGCCTGAGTATTTATTTGGCGTATAGGCATAGGAATATTTATACACATACGCCAAATCAATTCTCAGGCGACGATATATCTTTGATCGCAAAACATATATAAAGCATTTATACAGTTGGGTCGCGCACTGTATATTTATATGAAAAATTTACTTTAAAAAATAAATGACAATAACAACATATTCTTTGGCTTAAGATTCTTAAAATACCCAATAACATCGTGGATAATAATAAAACCATAGTTATCCAACGAGAAAATGAAACGTAGTTATCTGCAATGGTCAATAGCTATGGTATGTTTGCTGCGCACCACCGTTCCGGGCGTTCGGCGCACTGGTTGCGCCTGGTTCTAAGTCTTGATTTGTTATCACTACTTCACGTGCCCACTACGTTTGATACGTTTCATTTTAAAGGGGAAAGCATAAGCTTTCTTTTGGTGTAAAGTAAAAAAATATTAAAATTGTTACATTGCGAGAAAAAATGGAAAATGTGTTTAAATTTGAGTTTTTTGGTAAAAAATAAAAAATTACAGCACTTAAAATATTTTTATTGAAAAGATCCGATAAACCCCTATTAGAAACATTAAAGAGTTTTTTTATTAGTTTAACTAGCTGACCCGGCGAACTTCGTACCGCCTAACAGTCAATGAATGTCGTGTTACTTTTTAGCTGAACTAATTTAGGCTTTGATGAACGTAAAACAATGATACAAAATAATATATTTATATAGATAGAAACAAAAAAGTATTTTATTATGATGAATGATGATGAAAACATACATACAGAATGAGAATAAAAATAAAAAAAAATAATAATTAAGTACTTCAAACTCATGTCAGAAAAAAATGATTGAAAACTATGTTGTGCAGATTGGGGAAAAAAAAAATAAAACTCGGATTAATTCATTAATAGGAGTTTCATTCAAGCACTTTGTGGTAAACGACATTCTTTGTTTTTTGGTCAGGCGCAAGAACAAATAAAGCGGATGGTTTGCCGACACGTGAGCATGCCACGTACAATTGACCATGAGAAAAACATGCATTTTCTAGATTGAGGCCACAAATAGTCAAGGATTAGCCCTGTGATTTGTTGATCGTCATGGCGAAGGCAAGACGAATCGGGAATTGAATTCGTTTAAACTCAAAGGGCATATCCGTTGGGATCATCGGAATCCTTGGAATAAGAACTTCCTCATCTTTAAATTTTCCTTTAAGTATCGACGCGTGAATCACATTGCTCATCAGTTTTCTTATCACCAAACGCGTTCCATTACACAGTTTTGGTTGGTTTAAATTTCTAAGCATGATGACTACCGAGCCAACTTTAAGTTTTAAATTGTGCGGTGGTAAACCAGGCACATCCAAGGAGTTTAAAAATTCAGTTGGATAATTAGTGGCTTCTTCTTCGTTTGTTACACAGTCGATAGATTTGAATGAATACAGAGTACCTACGATTTGATTTTGAATTATAAAATTGAGGTCATCTACATCTTTATTTTTAGCGGCCAAAATTGCTCGCTCACTTAACCATTTAGTATTTTTGTGGTTAGCAATGATATCCGGGAATACTTTGTTGATAAGCTCGTCTTTTGATGATACGAAATTGCAAAAATTTGGAGGAAATGAAATCAAACCGCTCGATTTGTCAACAGGAACACGGCCATTACCGATAGTCAGCAATTGCTTCGAGAAATCATCAGCAGATAGATCGTTCAACAATGCAACTCTCATATTTACAGACAGTTGAAGTTTCTTTACATATCGCCACAGATTTGATGCTTTGAGGCAAGCGTTTATTTCGTCGGCAGCAGTAGATCTTGGAATGACTGGTAGTGTTTGTCGGAAATCGCCAGATAATAAAATCATTGCACCACCAAAACATCTCGAGTCATTGCGCAGATCTTTTAATGTTCGGTCTAGTGCTTCCAATGCGCGTTTGTGCGCCATTGTGCATTCGTCCCGTATGATGATTTTTGATGCTACTAAAACTTTGGCCATTGCGGAGTGTTTCGAAATGTTACATGTCGGTTGTTCAGTAGTTTGAAGGTTTAATGGCAATTTTAACGCTGAGTGAGCCGTACGGCATCCGTCTAACAATGTGGCCGCTTTTCCAGAAGAAGCAATTGCTACCGCAATTTCGGATCTCGCACGTACAGTGGCCAAAATCAATGACATGAGGAATGTCTTCCCAGTTCCACCGGGGGCATCCAAAAAAAATAAGCCGCCATTTCCATCATCAATTGCATTAATCAGTGTATCATAGACTTCCCTCTGCTTAGGATTCAACAGAGGTACATTCGTTTGAACTGATTGGATTAGTTCATGTGGATCATATTCACGTTCACGTTCCAATTCTCTATTAAATGCGTCATTCATTCCGCGATCTGGAGGAATGCCAGTCCTAACCTAACTAACAAACTGCCGCACATGAGGTAACACATATCTTCGATCAAGAGCAAAGTCTGGTTATGGATCTCCTCATTCACCTCAAGATCGGAATTTCTTGAGCTGACGCGAATTCGATGTAAAATATCTTCTGACATGTTATCTTTGTATTTGTTCCACAGGTCACGTGGGTTCGATGGGAAGCATGTTGAAATGATGATAGCAAATAATGTGCGTATCTGACTTGGAGATGCAGAAATAATTGCTTCAGCAATTGTCGTGTCCCAATGAGTATCGTTTTCAAGCAAATTTAGCTCTTGACATGCTGCACGAAATGTGGGGCACACGATACCATTAACAGTTCGTAGTGATTCAAATGATGTTGGCCCTCGAACATGTACCAGCAACAACCGCAAATAGAAACATTCATCATTCTTCGCAAACAGAATAAAATGTATATCAAGTTAAAATGAAAACAACAATATTGATCTTACCATTCAATGGATTAATCATTTTGATATTAAAGTGATATCCATCGTCTCCTTGCCAAAACATCAGCGGGTATTGTAACGCGTCATATGAACGGTGTGTTTCATATATTCTTTGTAGTTGCCCAGTATTGCGTCGTGTAAGTACAATATCACGTGTTTCCAAGTTTTCACCAACAATCAGGATTGCCACTTCATCGATTGTTGGAGCATTAAATGTGCGTTCATGTGTTCCAGCTGGTCTTTTATCTGCTCTGACCACAACTTTATAGTCATCAGTTGGCATGCGCTCTAAAGCAGTCTTGAACAGCCTGACCAATGCATGATGTGCCCAGTGATACGAATGATTAAGTATTCATTACACATATCGAGTTTTCATTGTTTTTAAGATGTATTCTGCTATTCGGGACGGAAACAAATCCAACAAATCAAAAACCATGGCAATCGGTCCAGCCGTTCTCGAGTTATAAGTGTTGTAACAAACACGACTTTCTTTTATATATATAGATGTGATCTCATATATGAATTTTTGAAAATTGTCATAGAGAAAAAAAGTCCGGACTTTACGCCCCTGTATCTAGGCAACTCGTTGATATTACTTACCCTCCTTTTACATAAAAGATGTAGTTCACTAGTACAACAAGTATACCAAGTTTCAACAAAATCGGAGTGATTTTTTTTTTTTTTCGGTGGTGATTTGACGCGATTTGCCTCATATATAGTACTAAGATATGGACAATTAGTTAGAATTTCTTGAGAGCATTAGATACTTCGCAAAATCTATGGTACAATATGCGTGAATGGTGACATGAACTATATGGAAAGACCATGTGAAGGTGAATCTGACTGCATTTGTCTTTACCAAGCTTTATAGAGGTGGATAAGACCGATCATTGCACTATGTGGTATTTGACAGCAAAAGCTGGCCAAAATTATTTTTTATACAAAATCGAATTCTTGGTATCCTGAGATGTTTTTTTTTGTAAAAACAGTTCGAAACAACGCCCACCCACCATATAATTGAAATTTTCATAGCGCGATATCAAGCAAAATACTAAAGTAAATTGAATGAAACTAAACACACTTATTTATATTGGCATATTACACATTTAGTATGAAAATCAACCAAATCCCTTAGTAAGCACGCCCACCCACCATATAATTGAAATTTTCAAAGTGTAATATGCAAAATACTAAAGTAAATTAAATGGAACTAAACACACTAATTTATATTGGCATATATATTTATTATAAAAATCAACCAAATCAATCAGTAACCACGCCCACCTCCTATTTAAGTTAAATTTTCAAAACGTGATTTCAAGCAAAATACTAGAATAAACTAAATGAAACTAAACACACTTATTGATATTGGCATATAAAATATTTATTATATTGGGAGTATGAATGTATAAACTCGTAATTGTGACTAACTTCATATCTATCATACGTGCCATTTTTTTGACATTGACAGCTATTCTATCTCGAAGAGCGCCAAAAATACTATAAGAATTGATCTGTCAAATAATTTTCATAATTTTACAAAAGTGTTTTACTATAGCTGAAAATGTCGAATTTCGTGCCAACAAAACAACATTTGCGGGAAGTTTTAATCCGCTTCTTCCATTTAAAGAAAAACGCAACTGAAGCACATCGTTTACTCACTGAAGCTTATCCTGACTGTGCTATAGACGTTAGAATGTGTCAGGTGTGGTATGCCCGTTTCAAAAGTGGTGATTTTGATGTTGAAGACAGGGAACGTTCAGGCGGCCCGAAGAAGTTCGAAGATGAAGAATTGAAGGCATTACTCGAAAAAGGTTCATGTCAAACGAAACAAGAACTTGCAGAATCTTTAGGAGTTCATCAATCAACCATTTCTAAACGATTAAAAGCATTGGGAATGATTCAAAAGTAAGGAAATTGGGTGCCGTACGAATTGAAGCCGAGAGATGTCGAACGACGATTTTTCACATGTGAACTGCTGATTGAACGACAGAAAAGAAAGGATTTTTCTGCATCGTATTGTGACTGGCGATGAAAAGTGGATACGTTACGATAACCCAAAGCGTAAAAAATAATGGGGACCGCCCGGACAAGCATCAACATCAACGGCAAAGCCGAAAATCCATGGGTCCAAGCTCATGCTGTGTATTTGGTGGGATATGAAAGGTGTCGTGTATTATGAGCTGCTGAAACCGAATGAAATGATCACTGGCGACCGCTACCGACTACAATTGATGCGTTTGAGCCGAGCATTAAAGGATAAAAGGCCAGAATATGAGAATAGACACAACGAAGTTATTCTTCAGCACGACAATGCTCGACCGCATGTTGCAAGCCTAGTAAAAACATACTTGGAAACGCTGAAATGGGAAGTGCTACCCCACCCGCCGTATTCTCCAGACATTGCTCCTTCTGATTACCACTTGTTCCGATCGATGACACATGGCCTGGCTGAACAGCACTTCCGTTCTTTTGAAGAACTCAAAAAATGGGTCGATTCGTGTATAGCCTCAAAAGATGAGGAGTTCTTTCGACGCGGAATCCGTATGCTACCAGAAAGATGGGAAAAGGTTGTGGCTAACGATGGACAATACTTTAAATAATAAATTTATAATCAATTTTTCACAATAAATGTCCAAATTACGAAAAAAAATACGAGTTTTACATTCATACTCCCAATAAAAATCACCCAAATATCTCGGTAACCACGCCCACCTACCACACAAGTGAAATATGTGAGTTATTTGAAAAGATATAGAAGCACTTCCTGTGTAATAGATGTGAGAACACCTAGAGAAAAAAAATTATAGTTTGAAATGCAGACTGTACAGTATAAAAATAAAGTTTAAAGCAAAAGATAAAATGGTTATCTTCCGGAGGGGCAAAAAACGCACTTCAAAATTGTGCAAACCAATTGATGATAGTCTACTTCAAGGGTAGGTAATGAAAATATAACGAGGACTCACGAAAGAAACAACTTTAACGCCATATATACGGAGGAAAATCCTTAATTTTTAGACATATTTTGAAATGAATCTTAAAAATAATTCAGAGATTTTAATTCAAAAAAATTGCATGCCATTAGTACTGGAAATGACTGAAGTTGAAGGTTCTATCATCAAAAAATTTTTCAAAGAGGTTTGTTTTTCTAAAATTGCTCTTCAGTGAACTGAAAAATTTCGTTTTGCGATTGCACGCAGCCAACAACAAAAATACCGCAACTAAGAACTTTGGCAACTAGGACAATCATTTTTTTCTAGTGATGCAGAATTCTATCGTCTTTTATCCGATACCCAAAAAGTTCTATGTACACTGGCGGTCATAAAAACCGCACCACTTGCAATACCGCTGCAATTTCGGTAATATTTCCTAACTTAGCCCAAATTTCCCTTCCTTTGTAAAGGAGATTCCCTTGTTTATGTTTTAAGAATGTATTTAAGTGGAATGCACCATTTTTTATTGCGCTTGTTTGGCGAAAAGAAGAATTTTTAAAAAGTGCCAAAAACATCTACAATTTCTAAATAAGCAATTGTCGTGCCACCAAAACGTCGAAATTTTGGTTTTTAGGTATCAAGGAGTGCCATAAAGTGAAATACTTGAAAAAATCTGTTGCCTACATTCGACTGCTGTTAGACTGATCCAGAAAAAAGGCAATTTGCACCCGCTTGAAAGGACAAACTCGAGAAAAGTTATATGATCGCGCAAATTAAACTCAATTTTTTATGAGCATTAATCTTCGGTACGTGCGTCGTTCAGGTATAGAGCAATACAAGGAAAACTGTGTAGCGAAAATAGTCAAATTCCCACAAAGTCATATGGCTTGAATGGATTTTTCCTACTATATCCGGGGTCCCTTATGCTATATTAAAGGGGCTGTGAACGCTCAAAGATTTTATTATTTTATGGAGCAATTGCTGTAAGCCAATTGTGGTGCGCTTTCGTTCATTAATGACGTTATTTTTCCGGACGACTTCTGCGGCCTATCATCGTGTCCATTTTATGAATTTTGTTAGAAAATCGAGTACAATACCCCAGTGCTCATCGATTGTACTGCCATCGAAAGAGATCAGGAGGCGGCGTTATAGGAGCTAGAGCTCTCAAAAATTTGCTCTGAAATTTGAACTAATTTTTGTCTACTTGTGATTTAAGTTTTAGCCTGTTATTGATCTCAGTTTTGATTGAAATTTGGTCTGCTTTTGATTTAAATTTCGATCTAACGTTTCGTTTGCTTTTGGTTTGAATTTTATACGCCTTTTCATTTAAGTTTTGACCTATTTTCTATCTGAGTTGTTACCTTAGTTTAAGCCTAAATTTGGCTTTAATTACTTAGATCTGCTTTTGGTCTAATTTTCGATCTGATTGAGGAGTAATTTCTACCCTGAATTTGGTCTACTTATCGGAGTAATTTTTGATCTGTGTTTTGTTCTTAATTTGAGTTTTGTTTTTATTAGAGATTTGGTTTGAATTTGGGCTGGATTGGTTCAAAACTTGGATTGAGTCTTTTTTTAAATATTGAAGTGATTTTTGACCTGAATCTGGTCTAAATATCAAAACATTTTTTATTTTATTTTTCATTTTTTCTTTATATAGAAATGTGTTGGGTTTGAATTTGGTTTACTTTTGGTATGAGTTTTTGTCTAAATATAAAAATAATTTTTGGTTTGAATTTTGGAATGAGTTTGGATCAGTTTTTGTTTTGAGTTGTGCTCTGGAAATCGGTCTAGTTTTTGGGCTTAATTTTGGTCTAAATGTCGGTATTAATTTTGATTTATCTTCGATTTCTCAATTAGTTTTCTATTATTCTACGAAATGGTTTATACATACAACAACCAATATTTAATGCTTTCCCCTGTTATAACAAACCCAAACCTCGCCAAACCCAAATTTTACGTATATCCTTCACTACTACTCAAACAATTTAAAGTTGATTAAAAAATGGAGTTAAAATATTATATTTTAAAAGTCAAATTAATATGCTATACAAAAATTCCCCTAATGTTTTGGAAATATAATTTAAATAAAATATTTTTACACATTTATTTTATATATAACCGTATGCAAGTATATTGTTAATTCCAGGAATCGAAAAATTAGTGCCATAAAATTAAAATTCAACGCATGTATTTGCATTTGACTGGTTTGAAAGGAATCAATGACATTTAAGTTGACGTCAGCAATCAATGATTCTAATTTTCAATATTTTCTATATACAAATCGCTGATTTAATAACGCCATAATTTTAATTTAATTAAATAAAATCTACAAAAATAAAAACAAAAGACCCCGAAAACGAGCTTGTTTACACTTCTCTAGCTATATAAATATAAACTGTTTATAAAATAATCTTTCTTATAAATTTTTCGATGAAAAAGAAACTAAAATTTTAAATGACCATAAAACTGGCACAAGCAAATCACTTTCAAAAACTCATATAAAAAAATTATAAATGTCAAAATATACAGTAACTCATGTGATGTGAGTGCAGTCTTAATAATAAATATCTACTCGATGAAATCAGAAATACATTAATTAAAGTTGGTACTCGGCTGGTACAAACGTCGTTGTAGTTTTGCATTTATCACGAAAACAGGTCAACTATGATCAGCACAATGCAAAACATATTAAACTCACTCTTCGTCATTTAATTCATTTAAAAATATTTAAATTGAATTGTTAATTTTAATCTGTATTAAAAGCAAAATATTCAAAAAACAGTTCATAATTTTCACAAAAAAAAAAAAAAAAAAATTAATAAAATGCTTCAAGGTTAGCAGGCAGTTTGAAATTGTACAAATTTCGCATTAATATAAATGAATTCATTGAACCTCATCAATCGAATACAAGTATTCGAATATATACCCTATATTCAATTCAGTTTTAATATCGTTTATATGTGAATATTTTTGATTGGTTTACTTTACCAAAATTAAAAAATAAAAGTACAAGTTTCTTAAAAAAGAACTAAATAATTATGCTAAACTTTGGAGAATATGCGTGGAAATTTTAAATATTTT
Source organism: Toxonevra muliebris (assembly GCA_963691655.1). Lineage (NCBI taxonomy): Eukaryota > Metazoa > Arthropoda > Insecta > Diptera > Pallopteridae > Toxonevra > Toxonevra muliebris. The sequence goes on from OY829326.1 coordinate 102,183,751, forward strand.
TTAATTTTAAAGGCATCGCTGAACCTGCCGAATAGAAGAAAGTTTGCATAACAAACAATATGTGTGCACAATGTGCGTACAAAATGTGCGTACATTTGATGCGGTTGGATGCAAGTAGTTTGGACTGGTGTGCCTATTCAATTTCCATGATACACACATGTGTGCTGAAAATTTAAGGTTTCCAATTGATTGTCTCCTTGCACAACATGTGAGAAATTAGGTAACGAGGTTCGCACACATTTTTTCATACCAGGAGTGCACACGTGTTGTATCATGATCGGCTGATTTGGCTATTTCCATCGTATCACTTTTCACCACTCTATGTGTATCATTATTTTTAACGTACGTAAAAAATCTTCACTTTTAAACCCCGTTCATAAAAAGACATTAATTTGTGTTAAATTGTGTTAATCCATGATTTTGTTTCTGTATAAAATTCATAGCATGACGTGTGCACAATACATGCAATCAAACAAGTACAATTTTGTTTCTTTTTCTGAATGTTTTAAGTTATTGGTTTTTTATGTGATATTATATTAATATTATGAAATGTGTTGAGAGATTTTGGATTTAAGATTAAAATATACTCAACTCAATTTTTTTTTAATTTGATGCTAATTACAAGCATACAACGCATACAAAAGTTTTGAGAAACAAATTTAATGAACTACAACTTATTTGTATAAAATTAAAAAATGTTATTAAAAAGAATAAAAAAAAATATGTATGAGTATAAGTGCTTACAATAAAGAAAACTGAGTGTTTTTGGTTTAAACTTTTATAAAATTTTTATATTTTGAAATTATGCACGCCCACTTCTTTCATTTTTTTTTTTTAAATGATTTTTAAGATTTTGGTGCTTCAAGTTCTTAGACGATGATGTAATTTTCCATTGTTATCTTTTAGAATTTTGTTTTACTTAATTGGTATTTTTAAGCAGACTTAAAACTTTTGATGTTGTGATCCCGAGTATTGATTTGATTCTCGTGGATTCATTTAGTTTTAGCAGGCAACGTCAGCTTTGAACTGAGTATGAAATTTGAAATCAAAAATGTTTCTTCTTCTGTTTTACGACTAACTCTAGTTAGACCCGAGCAACTACTTCATGGCAGTTGAAGCGCAATGCATGAGACAATCACCCAGTATCCCTTATATATAGCTGCTGTTTTCACTATGGAAAAAGATACGAATTATTAAGTTTTGGAGTAATTAAAATTGAGCCACATCACTCTTAATTTGCCACAGTTACAGAGTTTTCTTCTCGATAAAAGCTAGAATATTTTTGCCTTATGCGAGGACGTTAAAAATTCGTGTTTTTTTAAAATGCAGCCTGTTTGTATTGTGTTTTTTTCTGAAAAATGTTGCCATCTGAGTGGGGAAAAATGTAATATTTTTGCAGTCTATTTAATGGCGGAGTAAAAATGTTGTAGAAAATGTGACAGACTTTGAAGTTATATATAAACAGGTTAATGAACAAATGTAGTCATCACAACAACAATGTATATAGAGACGGGCAAATCAGACGGCCGTTTCGGAATCCGTCACAATTCCTCATGACAGATTTTCGTTGCTCAAGCTTTTGCAATTTTTTCTTTTTTTTTTTCTCTTTGACATGGAATATGACATAGTGAAGATAAGGCGGACAGCTATCTTATACTATTTTGCGTTTAATGTTTTCATACAGCCATACAAGTTTTTTTTACCTGACATTTACCCTGCTTTTTGAGAGGTTGGTGATGATTTTTGGACTGATCTCTTGTCTTATGTTAGTTCTAAGCTTTGGATGAATTTGGTTTAGTTTTTAGTCTGATTTTTGGACTGATTTTGTTCTAAATTTTGTTTCGACGCTTAATCTGAATTTTGGTCAGAACTGGGGACTAAATTTTGGTTTGATTGCGGTCCAAGGTTAGGTTAGGTTTGGCAGACGTGGTTAGAGACGATCTACCTGGCAATCAAATAAGGGCAATCACACACCCAGAAAAATACCCATCTCAAAAACAAAGAAAAAGTTTCCTCAATTTGAATCCACGAAAATTTCTCTCGTTTAAGTAAATTTTCCCAAAAATAAAAAAACAAAATGTGCCCCTTTCATGTAACCATGGTGTTCAATTTGAAGTAAGTTATTTCTTCATTGTTACAAATTTAGTTGCATAGAAAATGTAGAAAGAGACGAATATACCTAAAATGTTCTCCATACAAAATTTTGGTATACACAAAAACTAGCTTTACTCTTTTGGCGTTAGGAGACAATCGCGTTCGCTTTGTTTTTCTTTTGAATTTTTTAGTCGGCGTCTCTATTTCAAGCGAAGCGGTTGTGTTTATGGCTGTTGATATAATTTGTGAAAAAAATATATATAGATATTTTGAAAAAAAAAAATAAAATATATTGAAACGATATAAACTTCAATTTATAATTTTTTGATGGCTATAAGGAACTTTTGATCATTTCAAGGCGACGATGCCTGTAGTGTTTGTAAAAATACGTATGAATGTAAACCTTAATACTTATTAAAAATAAAATAATAAATGAATACAAGTAAAAAAAATATGATTTCTATGCCTTTTAATTAAAAAAACATTGTAAAAAATATTCCATAAATTGAGGATTTTTTTTTCTAAAAAGGTAGTAAATTGACTTCAATTTATGGAAAATTATTCCTCAAACTGAGGAAAAGTTTACCTAAATCATATACAATTTCTCATATAGAAATAAAATATTATTCATTTGAAAAACGCAATTTCTACAAATTGTAGACATATTTCTTTAATTTATGGAAAACTTCCTTCTTTCAAAGAAGTTTTTCTTCAAAATAAATAAAACATATTTCCTCAATTCAAAGAAATTTTGTATATCTAAATGAGGAAACCGTTTCTATGGCGCCAAATCATTCCCATTTTTCCTCAATTTGATAGCCGTTTTTCTTCAAACGAGGTATGTATTTCTCTGGGTGTAATAGGCAATTAAGTCCCCGAGTGGACGGTTTCCGTCAGCAGTCCAGGTAATGTCTTAATTGAACCATTTGGTTCTCCGGATGAAGGTAAGAAGATAGTTCCACTTTCGTTATCTCGGTTAAACTATTGAAAAAGCGCGACCCCAAATATTGGAGTATGCTCATCTGCAGCCTTGGACATTGACATAGAAAGTGAAGAATCGATTCTGTCTCTTCTTCATCATGACAACTTCTGCACAAACTGTACAGTCATCTAGGTTAGTCCAAGCGTCATTTGACACCGCTATGGTGCACTCGTCTATTTTTCTAAATAGTTCACACATCGGAGATTGTATAGAGGTATCCTGCCTCGTTAATGTCCATTTCAGAGCCCCTTCTGACCATTTCATCTGCTATTTCGTTCTCTTCTATATTACTATGTCCAAGAACCCAGCAGAGAGTGACCTTGTGGTGCTCAATGGCCATCAGTGAAGCACGACATTTCTCTACAATCTCTGATTTACCTATTTTGGATTCTATTGCCTTCATTGCAGCCTGACTGACAGTAAAGATAGTGATATTCGAGTTCCTAATTGTACTACTACCTAATTGTAGAAGTCGAGCTGATTTCTCAATACCAAAAATCTCTCCCTGAAAAACGCTGTAGCTGTCAGGAGGAGGATACGACCACCTTAGCTGCAAGTCTTCGGAGTAGAGAGCAGCTCCAGTTCCATTCTCCATCTGTGAGCCATCGGTAAAGATGGTAATACCAGCATTACCTGACTCCCAGTCTTCCCTGGTTGGATATAGAGTTGGAATTCCTGTAATAAAATCTAAATTTAAAGTCATATAATCCGTGGCCACATATAAATCAGCTTTAACTACAATTTGGCCCCTTCGTTTTATCTCACTCAAAATTGTAGAGTGTCCATAGTGTGCTGATCTCCACACGTTGGATTCTCTTAGTCTAAGAGCTGCTTTTGCGTTAAACAAACACCCATAACGGTAAGAGATGAAACACCTTATTCAGACCTTCCTGAGGTGCACTACTTGCAGCCCCTGAGATCCCCAGGCTGACAAGTCCCTGTACTTTTCCCATGCGAGCTTGGTTGCTCTTCTTACCCAACGCCTTCCACCAGACGAGGGACCCATAGGTGATGATTGTGATGTACATTCCATGAATAATGTGCGGTAACAATCCTTATCTTTTCCCAAAGGTCCTTTTACAGGTATAGTATGCAGCCAGTTCCTTCTTCGTTCTCTATTCGATATTCCTTCTCCAATTAAGTTTTGAATCCATAATGATACCGAGATACCTTCTTCCGAAGAGAGATTCAGTGTAAATAAGGAAAACTTAGGTATTTTGGTTTTCCTCGTGAACAAAACTAGCTCGGTCTTAGCAGGATTAACTGCTGCTTGCGGCCCAAACTCCCGTCTAATTTTTGGTTTGGTTTTGGTCTACATTTGATGCCTTTTTAATTTGAATTTTGGTCTCGTTTCGATTTAAAGTTTGAAGTCTGAGTTTTAGTCTAGCTTTTAATTTGATTTTTGGTTTGATTTTTAGAGTGAATTTGAATAGAATTTTTGTCTAAATTTGGTGTAGGTTTTTATGGAATTCAGGCTTCTTTCCACTTGAGTTTTAGTTTTAATTTTTGTCTGAGCTTTGGTCTAAATTTAGTGTAAGTTTTTGTGGAATTCAGTCTTCTTTTACCTTGAGTTGTGGTCTTAATTTTGGTTTGAGTTTAAGTCTAAATTTGGTGTAAATTTTTGTCTGAATTTAGTCCCCATTTACTCTCAGTTTTAGTCTTAATTTGGTCTAAATTTGATGTAAGTTTTTGCCTGAATTTAATCTTCTTTAACTCTGAGTCTCAGTCTTATTTTTGGTTTGACTTTTGTTCTAAATTTGATGTAAGTTTTTGTCTGAATTTAGTCTCCTTTTACTCTGCGTTTTAGTCTTATTTTTAATCTAAGTTTTAGTATAATTTGGTGTTAGTTTATTTATTTATTTTATTTAGTTAAATATAATCGAAAAGCCAGATATGGCCAAGTTTGATAACAGAAAGAAAAATAGAGAGAGTAAACAATAAGAAAAATTAAAAGAAAGTAAAAATCAAATAAAGAATTGTTTTACTTGTTACAAGAAAAATATGAAACTTAATTAAATTGGAAAAAAAGAAAAATAAAAAAAAGAAAAAGGTGGAAAAAGGAAAGAAGAAAGAAATGTAGAAACGGTAAAGGAAGAAAGAAGGAAGAAAGAAAGATGGGAAGAAAGAAGACCAAAGAACATAGCACTCCACCCCAAACGACACATGAGGATGCCTCTTATGTAGTTGTTAGTGATATGGTAGAATCTTTGTAAAAGCGGTGACTGAGCACGAAAATTACCGAATTTCTAAGGGCAGGCAGTTCCACAGACGCGCAATCTCAACAACAAATGATTTTTCATATGCAGATTTAAAAATTCTTGGGATTATTATCTGTGTATTCCTAAGTGATTTAGAAAACTTGAATAGATCATAAAGATAATAGGGAGTTGTAATGATAATGTAGGGAGTGTAGTGATTCTAACAGAGGTTGGTAAATGGAAATTCAGACTGTAGAGCCTACTGAGGGAAAACCCCACCTTCGAGCTGATAGAATTTAAGTGCGCAGTAAAAGAAAGTTTCGAGTCGAGGATGACACCGAGGCATCTCAACTGGTCCACAAATTCAATAGCGGCGCCTGAAACTGTAATGGTGAAAAGGGGTGCTACCTCTCTGGAGTAATTGAAGGACATGGTTTTAGTTTTACTGAGGTTGAGAATGAGCTTATTTTCTTTAATCCAACCCTGTAGCTTTACCACAGTTTTGTTAATAAGAGCTTGCATTGGGCATACAAAACCTTGAGATTTTTATCATACAAATGATCAACTAGTCTATTGACGTACATCATAAATAGTAGAGGTCCCAAGATCGAGCCCTGTGGAACCCCACTAAGGCATCCCAATACGAGGGAAAAGTGATCATTACAGATGACAAATTGTTTACGATCAGTTAAAAAAGAATTAATGAGATTACAAGCATTATTCGAGAAATAGAAATCATGTTTGAGTTTATGAATCAGGATATTATAGTTGACAAGTTCAAAAGCTTTGGAAATGTCCAAGGAAAGCAGTACGGAAACTTTATTCATGTTAAGGTTCATGCGAATTTCTCCAGTTAAGCTAATGAACATGGTGGTTGTGCTGTACCCATTACGAAAGCCTGATTGATGTGGACTAAGAAGATGCTTCATGTTTAGATAAGACCAAATTTGAGTGTTAACAATGTGTTCGAGTACTTTAGACAGTGAAGGCAGAATACTAACTGGACGTTTTTTTTTTTAATGGGAATTATCTTAGCAGTTTTCCACATTGCTGGAAATTTGGAAGTAGTTATGATCATGTTAAAAAAATGAAGTAAGTAGTTACGTAGTAGCTAGTAGTAAGTAGTAGGGAAAAGCAATCTTAATAAACGTAATGGGTAAGCCATCTGAGCCCAGAGCATTCGACTTAATACGAAAAATGGCAGAATAAAGCTCGTCAAGTGTCACACACCTAAGCGAGAAGCCAACATTACCGTCGGATTCAAAAACAGGTGGAGCAGCCACGTACGTTGTTTGGGAAGAAATAAAGAACGAATTGAGACTGTCAGGGTCAACTCCGTCTGGGGAGCTGCCTTTTGTGGCGCAACCATTATTGTTGAGAATCTTCCATATTTGTTTTCCATTAAGGTTGTTGAAACAAACGGTGCCGTACCTAACTTTAGCTTTACGAACAACAGATTTAGTCTTATTCCGATATCTACAAAAAACCCTCCAGTTATTATCATTTTTATCGCTCAAAAAGGCTTTGTATGCTAAATTCCGCAGATTAATGGCATGTTTAACCTCATCAGTTTTCATGAAAGGGTCAGGGCCGTTTACTATCCTACATTTGGTTCGAATCGGAACCTCACAGAAAGCATATTGTATGCCTGAGTAAATGACCGCAAGCTGTTGATCAACATCATTGCTACAATAAATCCTACTGAAGTCCACATCAAGGAGACGTTGTTTTTAAGTCTAGTCTGTTTTTAGTTTGAGTGTTTGTCTTAATTTTGGTTTTAATTTGGTGTGTCTTAATTTTGGTTCGAGTTTTAGTCTAAAGTTGGTGTAAGTTTTCGTCGGAATATAGTCTACTTTTTCTCTGAGTTTTTGTCTTAATTTTGGTCAGAATTTTTACTTGAGTTTTGGTCTTATTTTTTGATTATTAAATTGTGATCATTGATTTTCTCCTAAATTTTGGTCTGATTTTGTCCTGAATTTTAGTGAAAATTTTGATCAGACTTTTAATTTGAGTTCCTGTCTGGGTCGTCTAGAATTTGGCTTGGATTTGTTTTGGTTTTCAGTGTAGGTATTTATCTAAAATTTGCCAGGTTTATAATCCGGTTTCAAATGTAGGCGCTACCGTTTAGTCTGCTGTTTGTTATTTCTTTTTTCTCTACATAAGTATATATCCCATAAAATTTATTTATTTATTAACCTAAATCCGCTATTGGCTGATTTAACACTTCTTTGTGGAGTACCTCTGCAATACGATATTTCTGTCCCGCAAATATGAGTAAAGTTCAATACTTAATTACTAATTGCTAAAAATATCTTTTTAATTAGTTATGATAGATGTAAATGATTTTTCATTAATAATTGCATTCCTAAACAAACCTGAATTCTACTACTGACTAATTATAAAGTATATCAGGTAATCAAAAATACTTGAAGTGATAACGTGTGCATAAACTATACTATGTAAGAGAGAAATGCACGTAGGCTGAACCTGTCATTAGCCAATTGCAACAAATTAAGACTCAAGGAATTGCTCTCTTTATTTATGTCAGCTACCAATTTGTAAGCAAAGCAAACCAAAAAAAATAACAACATTGCACTGAAATTTGCATATGAAGTAATAACAAAAAAAAAAAAAAAAACTACCGCAAAAAATCCAAGAAAAAACTATACAGAAACTGTAAGAATAAAACTGACAACATGAAATGAAAGAAATTAAAAAAAATTTAACATAATAATCAGCAATGAAATACTGCTGCTACAAGCAAAAGAAATTGAATGAGTTTTGCTGCTAGCGGCCTGGCAACATGAAAGTGCGCTATATGTAGGCAGACCCACTCACAGCTATGAACTCGGACTCTATACTAAACATATACGAAAAATAACTTTATTATTACTTATATTTTTTTTTTTTTTTTGTTTTTTATTATTCGATTCATATTTTGGTTTGTTTGCCCTATTTAATTTAAATACAGTATTTATAGAAAGATTAGGGGAATGGCAACGAACGGGCATTTTCATTGATGAAGCAAAAATAACAGCAAATTTCAAGACAAAAACAGAAAAAAAAGATTAGAGGCATGCTGAAAAATAAAAAATAAAAACAACAGCAAACAAATAAATACGTTTAACTAAATATATAAGCCAAGAGATGATCGCGCCTATAGCCTACAGCCTACATGTCGACTCCATATCCTCATGCCCCACGTCTTCACGTCTACGTTTGTATACCAACATTGAATATGAATTTGTGTCCGTAATGAGCTCGATCGCTAGCTGCTGACTTGCGTAGGTAGGCAGGAATAAGCAAGCAAGCAACGAACAATTTGTATATGTATGTTAACTTAAAAGTTTTTAGGCTTTAAGTTTAAATGAATGATGAAACGAACCTGTGGCGACAATTTGTTAAGAATCACATTCGGAAGTTGTTAAAAATCTTATGCTTTTCCCCTTCTCCTTCATTATCTTCTTCGGTTTTCGTATGTACATTTCTACAATTTGTTTTTTTTTTATATATTTTAATAATAATTCATTTTATTCTTTTACTTGAAAGCTGTTTTACTACTTTTTTTGTTTTTTGCTGTTGAGACTTGTGGTTCATTTGTATGTTACTACAATTGCTGTTATTCCCACATGTGTCTTTGCTTTTGTTTTTTGCTACTACTATTTTTTTTTTTTTTTCGTTTTGGTGTTGTTACTTTTTTTTTTTTTGTGTGTGTTGACTGGATTGTCTTGTTATTATTGTGGACATGTTGTCATATGTTTATAAATGGATTTTGGTTTATTAACCAAAAACAAAATAACAAAAAAAAAAAAAGGAAGGGAAAAAAGAAAAGAAAAAGGAGAAGTAACAAAAATTGCGTTGTTGCTTTTTTTTGACTACCTGACGTTCTTGTAGTTATTGTTGTTGTATAATATTTCTTTTGCTTATTTAGGTGAGGGTCATCAGGGAAGCTTTGACTTTATTATCATTATTATTATTCTTCTTCTGGTTATTGTTTTCTTCTTCATTTCATATAATTGTAGTTTTTGTTGTTATTTTTCTGTTCGTTACTGTTGCTGCTAACTTAATTTAGTATTCTCAGAATTTTTTTTTATTATATTACTTAATTTTTGAGCATGCCAAAAGTTTTGTACATGTAGTTTTTTATTTTATATTTTTTTATACTTTTTTTAAGCGGAAGTTTATGTTTTTGCATTTATGATGAGTTTGGGAACAAAAGATTCAGGCAACAAACTCTTTGGTAAGAATATGTAAAATTTATTTGTAGGTATGTATATATATGTATGTATTTTTGTATTATTAAATTAAAAAAAGAATTATGTTTGTGTGTTAGTATTATTCATCATTTCCGTTAGGAAAACCACTATTTGAATCAGCTACAAAATTTTAATTGTATTTTATTTGATTGTGATATTTATTTAGTGACCAGGTGGGCGGAATTATTAATTAATGATGTCAAGATTTTATATGGGAAATTTATATTTTGGAAAGTTTTAAAGCATAAGTAATTGATGTATTTGCAATTGATAATTTGGATTGCGATGCATGAAAAAGATGATAGATGAATTTGTAGGCATGAGAAATTCTTCTTGAGTGTGATATAAATTCAAACTTGTGAATAGTTAAATCAGCCTGAGAACCTGTACGTGAGATTCACAATTTGAGAATCATGGTATGTAGAAAGAATAATTAAAGATTTGTTTTTATAACCTCCTTTCAGTGGCATACGGTGATCTGTAGAAAATATGTTAAAAAATTGGCTTCAAATGATTTCGTTTTAAACTTTTTTTGGGTGTTGATAAGGCAATATGATAAAAAATTGCTCTCCACTGTTTTTAGAATAATTACAGCAACTAGAAAATATATAATTATATAAAGCATAAAGTCTTTAATTAACGAATATAAAGAGCACTGATTACGGTTATCATATCGTGGGCGCTCAAGGAGGTGCAAAAGTAAAGCGCGGTTCACTCCAAATTGGCACGCTTTGTTGTGGTCACCACGTCGCCCCTAGTCATAAGAACAACAAATTTTTTACTGGGATTTGTTTACAATACCGTTACCGTTAGTTGATAAATTTTTCATATTAATTGACCGCAAGTTGGTGATTGTGTGCACAATGGAAGCTGCAAATAGAAAATTGATTGTGAACAAATTTATTGAAAATCCGTCGTGGTCTGCTTCAAAGATTGCGAAAGTGTTAAATATCTCCAAAAGAACAGTATGTAGAGTTATAAAACGATATAAAGAAACTCTTAGTGTTGAAAGAGCTAAAAAAGTTGGGAACAAAACGGGAACCACTAACCTAAAATTAAAGGCAAAGATTTTGAGGTTCATCAAAAGAAATCCCGGACTATCGGATAGCGATCGTGCCAAAAAATTCAATAACAGCAAAAGTACTGCTAGACGAATACGCATAAAAGCTGGGCTAAAGTGCTATCGTGCTATAAAATATATATATAAATAGAACAGACAAACAGAATTTGCTGGCCAAAAAACGTGCTCGTCTTCTTTATAATAATGTTTTGACCAAATTCAATGGATGCATTATTATGGATGACAAATCATACGTAAAATTTGATCTTAAACAGCTTCCAGGTCAAAAATTTTATATGGCAACGAATCGTGGTAATGTACCCTCAAAATTCAAGTACATAAAAATGGATAAATTTGCAAAGAAAGCAATGGTGTGGTAGGCTATTTGCAGCTGTGGTCTCAAATCCAGGGCATTTGTGACATCCTCTTCTATGACGTCTGATATTTACATCAAAGAGTGCCTTTCGAAACGACTATTTCCATTCGTTCGCCAGTGAAGTTTTGGCCTGATTTAGCCAGTTACGACTACTCTAAGAAAATCATGGATTGGTATCAGACAAATAAAGTAGATGTAGTGCCCAAATATATGAATCCACCCAATTGCCCCCAGCTTCGACCGACCGAAAAATACTGGGCTATTACAAAATATAAGTTGAAGAAAAATGCAGGTATTGTCAAAAATGTGAATTCAATGTTACTAAAATGGAACCAAATAGCCGCAAAAGTATCCAGAGCGGATGTTCAAAGGTTAAAAGGAATACCCGGAACTTTTTGCACAACAAAGAAATTTAAATCTTTTAATATTATAGTATTAAAACACAATATTAAACTTATCATTTAATGCATTATTTGTTATCCTGAGTGTTCTGGTTAAAAAGATACAGCAACTTTCCTGCGTGCCAATTTTGCGTGAACCGCCCTTTAATCCCTCGATAAAATGGTTCTATATTAAAAAATTATGATTTTTTTAGCTTAAATTTTTTTCATTTAAGTCTTAAAGATGATATGCTTCAAATGCCTCCAATGTTTATGCAATTTTTAGTTTATTTTTGTTTATCAAAAAGTCTAAGTCTTTTAGTTCGTGCGACTATATGCCCCAGTAGTACATTGACGGAGGCCCCAGCGCCACTGGCGGCAAAAATTTAAATTCTGCTACGGTCAAAAATCTTACTCTTTCCTAGTGTTTAAGATTCGCATAGTGCCAATATTGTACATCCAGCAGTTTTTTTTCGGGTCGAAAGGATTAAACTAACTAACTTCATAAGAAAAAGCGGGAGTGACTTTACTCAAATTCCTCTCCCTCCCCTGAGACCCAACAGTAAGGCTACTGCATAATACTGTAAAGTTGTGCATACTTTTAGGCATATTTTTAATTCGTATATTAATTAATTTCAATTTTGTAGTAAAATCCTTTCTAGTGCAGTGTATTTGATAACAACAAATTTTGATAAATTAGATGACTTGTATGTCTTTAAGTCTAATACCTTTTAAGGAGCATATTGCAAATGTCTTCTTTCTGTTTCAATAAACTAAAGTTCATTTAGGTAATGTATAATAGGCTTAAGGAAAGTATATGTGTAGTCATCACAACCACAGTGTATACAGAGACAGTGTATATCAGACAGCCGTTCCGGAATCCGCCACGATTCCGATTTTGATAGTTCTTAATCTTTCAATATCCTATATAAGCTACTGATATTTGAAATCGTAACCCAGAATTGTAGATTTGATTCCAAATATCCTCACTGAATAGAGATATTGAAAGAAAACTACCACTACCGTTCTGTATACTTATTTGTTGTGGTGGTTTCTCATTGTAACTAGTCAGCATAACCGTTCGTTCGTTGTTCATTCTTGATTTATAAAATTCCACAATTTCTTTGGCCAGAATAACTATTTTGTGTTATTTGCTATTCGAATCTTTATATCCTGCATAAAAACTTCAGGTCTCTACCGATGTTTGATTCTTCCTTCCACGACACTTACTTGGCAATAAACATTTTTTTGTATTCAGAATAATTGACTGAGAATTGTAGCATACTAATTATAATAATATAACGCTGTTCTAAATAGACTTGAGTCTATGTATATATGCATACTTTTGGGCTAAATTTTATTTCAGTTGTTATTTTTTTGTAAAGTTTTGAAGAATTTTTCTAAAATTTAAGGTTTGAAAATTACCAATGGTAGTATTGCCAACTTAGTGGTGTTCCTGATAATTAAAAACTGCTTTGAATTAAAAAACGGGGGAAAAAAATTACTTAATGGTTTAGCGGTATTTTTCTAGTGAAATGGTGCTTTTTTATTTTGATGTGTTTTATTTGAAAGAGGATGTAAGCCCAGCAACCCTTAGAGTTAATAATCAGAATTATCGCTTACTAATTCTGAGCGCAAAGTATGTGGTATTGTGGAGTTGATTGTAAGCGTATTTTCACTGACGGCTCCAAAACAGAATTCGGTTCGGGTTCTGGGGTCTTTATTGAAAATGATGGAAAGCACCTTCACTTCTCCCTTGGGTTGTATGCTTCTGTTTTTCAAGCAGAAATTTTTGCAATCATCAAGGCAATGGACCATATTATTGATAATGGTTGGAGAGAAAGGAGTATCTGTGTATTTAGTGACAGTTAGGCTGCGCTTAAATCCTTGCTTAATCCTCTAAACACGTCTAATCTGGTTATGCATTAAAAATTCAGGCTTGATTGTGTTGGAAAACACAAAAGTCTGCTGATGATATGGGTTCCTGGACACTCAGGAATTTCAGAAATTGAATCTGCTGACCTTCTGGCCAAAAACGGTTTGGAAACTGGTTTCCTGGGCCCAGAACCTGTACTCTCTTTGTCGTCTACAGCCATCGAGACCACCATTAATGAGTGGGTCGACTTGATCCACAATTGTAAATGGGAGGACCTGAGGGGCTTTAGACAGACAAAGACCATGTTACCTGTTATCTCGAAGCATCTAGCAGACTTTCTGTTATCACTTAACAGAAAGAGCTGCAGGCAGCTGGTGGGATTATATATAGGTCATTTCTCTTGGGCCAAACATTTGCATATGATTGGCCTGGGAGCTAGTACCTTCTGTGCTTCCTGTCTGTGGTTTGGAGGAAGAATGTGAAGAGACGGCGGACCACTTTCTTAGTGTCTGCCCCGCTTTCTGCCAGATCAGAGTAAGCATATTTGGTACTGGAGTGTTGGGAGACGAACACCTGAGCTCTCTAACACCGCAAGATCTGCTAAGATTTATTAATAGATCTAGTAGATTTAAAGAGTAGCAAAAGGGAACACAGGATATAGTACAATGGACGTAAAACTTGTCTGAGTGCTGTATTTTTGAATACTTCTTTTGTCTGTCCCAAAAAAAAAAAAATATGGTATACGTCCAAGTCTCAGGGGCTGCTGGCTTTGTTTGTTGCTGTTCATTGCAGTTTTAATTCAGATTTTCGTAACGATAAATTTTCTGATTGTGAATTAGCTTAGTTGCATCGAACAAAATATTCTAATATTCTAATAATAAAAAAGTGTCTCAGTTTTATCTCATGTGCTTTAGTGAGAGAGCTTGTTCCCATATGGATCTGTTGTACAATACATTCCCACTAAGGTAGGACTACAGTTCCTCATTTGAAAGAAACAATAATTTTTAAGAATGTTTTTTTGCAGGTATTTTATTTTATTACATATTAAATCCGAGGTTCTTTTGTCAATTTTAAATTTACATTTTAATTATAGAGGACACCAAAGTCGAGTCTTAAAAAAAAGTAGAGGCTGACAGTAAATCTCCGAAATGGTAGGTAAATGTGAAAAAAAAGTTGCATGTTGTAGATAAAGCTTTTTCCCACAGGAATCAACCACTTTTTTTAAAAGTAGAATAGGATCCCAAATAATGCTAAAATATTCTAGATTTGAAAAACGAATCCATGAAATCCTTAGAGTTTCTAAGAATGAATCCAATTAGATATTACAGTATAAAGTCAATTTAATTTGTAACAACATTTTTGGGTTTAACCCTTTATCACACAAGATCATGGATTTTTAAAATTAGTGCCTAGTTCGATTCGTATTAAAAAATTAACAAACACGTATTTTTTTTGATTTCGCACATTTGTTTATAAAATGGTTTTAGTAAAAAAAATTTGGTCACTTATTTGTTCTTTTCATACATAATTATCTCTATTTATCAATTAATATCGATTATTCGAAAATTTGGCTATCACATAATTGTACATTATACGAGTAGTATCTCTTAGTTTTATTTTTTGTTTATTCTAACATAAAACCCTCACAAAATAAGTTTTAGATTATTTAGAGTTCATTAACTTATGTCGACTTACATCGAAACAGATCAATGGCTTTGCCATTCGGCACAAGTTAATGAACTGAAAATGACCTAAAATTTATTTTGTGAGTGGCTTATGTTGCAATAAACAAAACTATAGCCTATACATTCCAAAAATAATTACTTAGAGTGCCTCTAATTTTTGGAAGTATTTTTTTACAAATAATAATTTTTTTAAAGATTTTGCAGTATTATTTCTCAAATAAAAGGCACTCTGCCTCTGCATATATAATTCAAGCCATAATATATGCAGATGAGATGAGGCGGTGCACAAAAGACTTCTTCCTTTCATAAGAGAGCACAATGCGTCCACATATTTTTGGCCCGATTTGGCATCATGTCACTACGGCAAGAAAGCTCTGGAGTGGTACCAAAGTAATAACATAGTTTTTGTACCAAGAGAGGCCAATCCTCTAAATTGTCCAGAGCTAAGACCAGTGGAGAAATATTGGGCTCTTGTGAAAAGAAACTTAAAAAGCACAAAAAAGGTGTCCCAAAATATCGAAGATTTTAAAAGGAGATGGGCAAACTGTTCCAAAACAACTATCAAATCTCTAATGGAAGGCTTACCAAAACAGGTCCACGAGTTCATAAATAGTGGTTAGAACTATAAAAGTTATATTTTTCTGTAATTTGTAAAATATTATCAATTAAATAAAAATAAAAAAAAATCAAAACTCTAAGATATACCGTTTAAAAATTATTGAATTTTATATATGTTATGATTTTTTCGATCTCACTCCTTATGAAATAATATCCAAAGTACCTAGTAGCAATTTTGTTGATTATGGTTTGTGGTTGACTGGTGGTTTCTCTTTATCTCAATTGTTTTTTTTTTAGTTATCTACATTTCAGTTTAATACCAAATTGAGATCAAAGGACGTTTGCAGTATCAGAGTTTGTTTAATTCCCCGATTTCCTTATACATACACTAGAATATTTTAAATAACTTCATTGACAAAAAGTTTGTCCACCATCCAAATTCAGAAACTTTTACGACAGGGTAGAAAAATTTTGAGCTTCACGTTTTCTTTGTTTTTCTACCAAATTTAGCATTGCGACATTTTTGCTACTAATTTGTTTACATAATAGCATAAAAACAAAGAGAAATGAATTTCGGTGTTTAGTAGCTTTTCTACAAAAAAAACGTCAGTATAATTAAGGTATCATTCACACCACTTTACTGTAACGGTTAATTGTAAATTAAAAAAATAAATTATAATGCGCACCAAACAATTAAAATTTTTTATTTTTTTTACTTTACTTTTTTCTTTTTATTTTTATTTCCGAAGAAAAACAAACACAAAGAAAAAAATTGCTTAACTATGCGTTTGCGCAGTTGACAATTCTTAGTATTGCTATGTTTGTTTGGAAATTTGTGTGTGTATGTGTGCAAATGTGATTTTGACCTTAACATGAACTTTAACTTCTCATTTGCGTTCGTTGTGTTTAATTGTTCTAAAAGTATTTAGATAGATACATGCAAACATATTTATATACATTCATAAGATTCAGTTGTTACTTAAGCTTCTGTATCGCTGTCCTCCTCCGGGGTTAATTATCCACACACTCAGATAAATAAGAATCAAAAAAAAAAAAAAAAAAAAAACGTTTGTTTAGTTTTTCCCCTTGGCTTTTGGTTTTTGTTTTTTTTTTTCTTGGTAGAATAGTGCGACAATTATTTTAAATGACAGCAATTAGCTTTTTTTTTTTTTTTGAATTATTGTTGTTGTCTCTCTGAAATGCAATGATAAGTTAATTTACTAGAAAACTTAATGGATTTGAGTGTTTTTTAAAATATTTTTGTTGTTGTTGCTGAAGGTCATTGTGCGTTACGGTAATATTTTTTTCCTTTGGTTTTAGGGAAATGTTATTTAAAAGAAAAGAAACGTACATGCCATAGTCAACCGCCAACCAATTAGTGAAATATTCCCTATGTCAATTCTTAAAATTTATTACTGTTTCTAATAAATATGTGTGGAGGTTTTAGTTTTTGTTTTATTTTTATCTTTTTTTTTTTGATTTTTCAGCTTCAAATTATAACATTCAACCACAAAAAGGACGTGTTGTTTTTATTGCTGTTTTTACATAAATTAAAATGTTTTATCAAGTTAAGTTTCTAAGCTAATAAACGCTAATTTTATTTTCTCTTTTTGATATTAGAAACATAAAATGATTTTAAAATCTTTATTGCTCATATTCAAAGTAAAACTTTCAAACAGTAGCAATGTTTATTTTTTTTATTATTTTAAGTTTGTGTTTTAAGTCTTTTGTTTCTTCTTGATTTTCGATTATAAATGCATGAATAATTTAAATTACCACACATGAAGTTTTGTAGAGTTTAGTTGTGCTGTATAGTGTTAATAAAAAAATTAACTTTAAATCACTTTATGGTGAGTTGTTAAAATAACTGTTTGCGCTGGCACACACACACACACACGCACATAGAGGTGCAACAAACAAATTTGACACTTTATTGCCTTTTAGACATTTTTATTTGAACATACAATTTTTGTATATTTTAGTTTTCGATAGAAAAATTATCACTTTTGCTAAGTTCTACACTAATGACTCATCCACAAAACGAGTTGAGTGTTGTTTTTGTTTCGACGATCCAGGTTGAATATTGATCTACTACTTACCCAATCAAAGTTTTTTTTTTTAATTTTTGTATTTCATAAATTTTTCCATTTCTTTTATTTTAAATGTAAAAATAGTAAGGAGTGAGATCGAAAAAATCTTAACATATATAAAATTCAATAATTTTTAAACGGTTGATCTTAGAGTTTTGATTTTTTTTTATTTAATTGATAATATTTTACAAATTACAGAAAAATATAACTTTTATAGTTCTAACCCCTATTTATGAACTCGTGGACTTTTTTTGGTAAGCCTTCCTTTAGAGATTCGATAGTTGTTTCTGACACTTTTTTGGAACAGTTTGCCCATCTCCTTTTAAAATCTTCGATATTTTGGCACACCGTTTCTGTGCTCTCTAAGTTTCTTTTCACAAGATCCCAATATCTCTCCACTGGTCTTAGCTCAGGACCAGGGCCGTAGCCAGAAATTTTTTTCGGGGGGGGTTTTCATTCGAAGAAAATATTCATAAATAATTTTTATCAAACTGATTTTTAAATACAATAAATTAAATCAATGATACATTTGATGGACCCTATAATAATATATTAATATATATTTAATATTTTAGGAAAAATTTTCCGATTTTTTTTAATCTTAACCTCAAAAAAATGGCCAAAAGTGACTAAAAATTCCAAGAATAATCAAATTAAATTTTTTCAAATAAATATTATTCAATGTGCATTCTAGTGCATTTTTTTTTATCGTGAGGGACATAATTTCATTAACTCATTTACTTCCCACTTCTGATGATGTACCCAACCTCAAAAAAATTACCAAAAATAGTAGAGGCTAATTTTTTTCAATGATAAGGAATCCGGACGAGGTTGGCTTATATTCCTTAAATTCGTAAAATCACAGCATTGAAAGAGATACTTCTAGTCGTGGTGCTCTGAGCAATAATGAGTTAAAAAATTAATTTCATTTTAAGATTGTCTTCTAAGACTGCATGGGTTTTGCTAATAAGATGGGGTTTTTGCGAAAGAATTTTTCACGTTGAACACGAATCTGAGGTCAAAAACTTCCATCACGTAACGTTTTAGGAAAAAAATGGGGTTCAAGCAAGTCTTATTTTACAAGGATCCGATAATTTTTTCTATTTTTATTAATTTTTAAACTTTTCAAACTGATTCAGGACGAACCCTTAAATCAAATACAGTTACTGACCCAGAAAAACTATTAATGTAGGAGTGCTCAGTATCACCTTTTGAATCCGTAGTCAAACCTCATGTCGAAGAAAACAAATAGGATTTGATCGCTTAGTGTAACTAAGATTTCAAATTTATTTTTTATATTTGACTTTTTAGATAAAAAACCGATGGAACTAAAAAATATCGTTAAATAGATTTTATTTTGACTTTTTTTCCATCCATTGGCAATTAATCCAAAAAATTTGAATAAAGTTTCCACATTTCGGGGTGGGGGGGTCAGAACCCTCAAAACCGCCCCCCCTCCCCCCCCTAAATACGCCCTTGCTCAGGACAATTTGGGGGATTGGCCTCTCTTGGTAAAAAAAAACTATGTCATTACTTTGGCACCACTCCAGAGCTTTCTTGCCGTAGTGACATGATGCCAAATCGGGCCAAAAATATGTGGATGCATTGTGCTCTCTTATGAAAGGAAGAAGTCTTTTTTTCAAACATTCTTTGATCTATATTTCGGTATTTATAGAGCCCACTGTAACAAATGACTTTCTTCTTTGCCGCATCTGCATATAGCTTGCCTTACCAAGCGTATGTAAATATTTTGGCGGTTAAATTTTTTGCAGCATTCCTGTCTGGAACTTTTTGGACTTTGTATGTTTTCAAACCTGCATTGGCTTTAACTTTTCGCACCAAATAATCAGAGCACTGGGCTAACCGAGCAGCTTTTCTACCAGATGTGTTTGGAGATCTTTTCAATATGCTTTCTATTTTTTTGGCTTTCCCAATATCATGTGGTCCTTGTTTTCTTCCCGAACCAGGTTTAATATCGATGGTCAAATTCTCCTGAAACTGTTTAATATCATTGGAAACAGTTTGACGGCAGACCTTGAATTCTTTGGCCAATTTTTTCTAGGACCAATTTGGATTTTTTTTGATAATCTTTAATAATTTTAAGATGTACTTCTTTTTCTTCACTCATTTTGATCAAACTCACAATAAATCAACATGTTTGTCATTAAAAATAACAACTGACATATTTTTCAAAGATAACTAGATCAAAGAAATTTTTAAATTTTACACCCAAAAAAAATTATTAGATAAAACGTGTGTTAAGATTTTTTCAATCTCACTCCTTAAAGTAAGAAAGTTCAAAGTAACTCTTCTATAACATCTTCATAATAAAATAATTACATTGAATTCCTTTACATTCCTTTGCAGTCTAATGCCACAAGTTAATTAGTAGCAAATACTAGCTATAACTACTCATTACTAAATTGCTAACTAACCAATTTTTTTTATAGATTTTTTTAACTGTTTTGGCACCAAAAGTTCAACACATATCTGTTTTATAATTGTCATTATAATCATGTTAACAATCAATAAATCTGCAAATTATTGAACAGGAAATTGCACAGAATTATAGCAAAACTTTAACTACAAAAATATTTTATATATGCATGCGCACATAAATGTCTCAGGTATATTTGAAGATGCATAAACATGCAATGGCCAAACTGTCACCAGCTATTTGTAAAATTATCATTAAGCATATGCATAGAGTGGAAGGTGAGCGCGGTTAGAGATGAGTCTTGCGAAGAGAATGATTTTGAAAAATTATACGAAAAAGAATTTTCAGAAATTTTCCCACCGATTAACGCTTAGTTGAGTAAATAAACATTAATAATTTTTGTTATGCAAATCTTTTTAGTTTAAAGAAATGAGGGTAATGTGTGCAACATTGATAGTTAAAAGTTAATTAAATTTATGCATAAACTACATGAGTACGTATACTTTCTATTTATGGAAAAATAATTGGCGTGAATATAATTCGAAAGTACTTCAAAAATTTTTCATTATTCATTCTATATAATGGGCACTTTGAAGTATTCTGCTTTTTCATTTGCCTTTGAGTGCCCTGGTCTCGCTCCCAGTTCTGAAAATACGGCAACAGGTAGACTTAAGGACCGTAATCTTAGTAAATATTCGCACGCTCCATAATTTTCTTTTAGTTTTTTAAGGAGAATGATAATGTTATCATATCCTGTAGTCCCTGTTGAGGTATAAGGCAATATCTCGTTCTGGCTTCAACAGTAGATGAGTTATTTACATGTCATGTGAGCTTTATATCTCCAAATCCAATGCGAATAGAAGAGCAAGCGAATTTTACATATCAGAACGATTACCATTAAAAAATTCGTTTTTATTCGGGTTTACATACAATCATACTTATTTACCAAGTACTCTGTGTAGGTAGGTAGGTAGGTATAGTGGCTACTCCCTCTAACAGAGGGAGCACAATTAGCGCTAGAGCGCCGTTTTGATACCACAACCTCATTTGTGAATGGGTGTTTGCACTTTGTTATCTAGAGCCAGTTCGTGAGATTGAAAAATTGGAGGAGTTTTCCAATTTCGAGTTTGGAGATCTTGGTTATGTCGTCTGAAAAAGGTTCCTGGAATAGTTTTAATCTGGATCTAGCAAGAGCCGAGCAATGACAGAGAAAGTGGGTTAAAGTCTCTCTTTCTTCAAGGTTGTTGCAGCTTCTGCAGTGTGTGTTGTGTGGGATGCGGAGTCTGACCGCGTGGTCCCCTATTGCCCAATGCTCTGTCAGTACTGCAGTCAGTCTGGCTACATCAGACGGGGTGTGACTAAGGAGGTTCCTGGTTCTACTATTACTCTGTGTTGTCTCAACAATTCGTTATAAGCCTAAGATTGATAAACTCCACACCGCAGAAAATTGAGGTCGTCCATCCCTAACTTAAAGAAACATATCCCTTTTGCAGGCCATAAGAGTTGATTATCTCATCTACTGTGAGGATTTCATGGTTGACTAAGTGCATTTGTCTAGTTTAGAGTAGAAAGTCGTTAAATGGATTACTGATGGTTGCACATTTCTACTGGCACACAGTAAATAGTCTATATCCATGTGAAAGCAGAAGTAAAATTCAACTGAAATATGAAGCTCATTTATTCGTAACAGATTCCAGATTTAATTGGTACAGCTTTAAAATTTGAAAAAGTAAAATTTTCTGAAAAATCATTAAAAATATGTAAAATTATTTTCCATCGAAAATTATTTGGGGTTCTTGAAAGGCAAAACTATACAAAACCAATGGCGAAGAAATTAAATTTTAATATTTTCTTTTCAGGGTAAATTTATTTTTAAAAAATAGACGTGGATAAATTTGATCTTCAGGGATCCCAAATATTTTTAAGAATGTGTATATATTATTTCGAAAATAGTTGGTCAATCTATAAATTAACTAGTTAGCATAAAAATTTTAATACGAAAACCCAATTTTTATTTTCAAGAATTGATTAATTCAAAAAGCGAAAAGTGCTAATATTGACCTTAACCGGACGTTCCAGTTTAAAATTTGAAAAAAATTGATTTTTTGCGGAATTTTTTCTTTTTGAATCTATATTTTATTGCAACATTGCTCAGAAGTGTTATAAGTATTTTATTGAAGAACGAAACAAAAAGTTGTTTGACCACAAATCAAGATGAAGGCGGTGGAGGGCATCTGCAAATTGGTGGTAGGAAGAATTCCGAGCTTCCTAATAAAAATAAAGACATAAACTAAAAAAGATTTGTTCGCTAAACATTTCTCTATAAGTGGAACCACAAAAAATTAAACTTTCCCCTTCCCCTTTTTGAGTGTCTTTTTAAAAAAAAAAACAAAAAATCAATTTTTTTCACTTGTAATTTCTCCTTTATAAAAATAAGAGGGGAGGGAACATTCTAGTTTTTGAGATTCCACTTATATTTATTCAGCCATCTCTGGTGCATATTGAAGTTCTCCAAGTTCTTTCAACTTTTTTAGAGGCTCTGATTGGTCCTTTTTTCGGGCTGTACGTGCTTCTTTAGAATGTTCTCCGTTACTTCTGTTGGCTTGAGCTATGCAAGTTACGTCGATTTTCAACGTCTGAAAACATCTTTCTTGGTATTTCAAAATGGCGAATCCAATATGGTTAAGGATTTCTTAAAAATTGAACTGATTAGCTTCAAATTCGTTACTCGGGGGTTTTCGGGGTCGCTGAGTTCGAATCTAGCATCAGATTTTGAAAATGTAAAGTGGCGGATCCAATATGGCGGACGAATTTTAAAAAATTGATCGGATTCGCTTGAAGCTCGTTACTAGAGAATTTTTTGGGTGACCGATTATGAATTTAATGTTAGATTTGTAATCAGCGATCCTGAAAACCCACGAATAACGAGTTTCAAGCGAATCCAATGAACTTGAAAATAGTCGGTCATATTAGATCTGCCATTTTGAGTTTTGAAAATTCGATGTCAGATTCGAAATCAGCGACCCCAGAAACCCCTCAGTTATGACTTTCAAGTGAGTCCGATAAATTTTGATACATTCCTCCGCCATGTTGGATCCACCATTTTGAATTTTAAAAATCTTGTGTCAGATTCATAATCAAGGACCATGAAAACCTTCAAATAACGTTTTCGAAGCCAAATAATTGTTTACTTTCACGAAAACTTGTTTTTGGACGTTAAGTCTCTTTATTACATCAATGCACAATTATACGAGGGTTGCTACTTAAGTTTTGAGATATGGCAACACCAGTGTAGATATGTCAAATCTGACATCAGCATCGTAAATTTTGACATTTTTAATGGTAAACGGACTCATAACGTTTTGCCATACGAGTGCTATTTGTGTTGTTTACAGTGACTTGAAAAATTCATCTCGGCCAAAAAATGGATTTAAATCGTGAACATTTTCGTGCGATCATTTTTTATGATTTTCGATGTTGAGTTAATCCTCAACAGCAGTCAGCCAATCAACTCTCTTCTACTTTTGGTGATAAAGCACCATCCCGAACCACCGTGTTTCGCTGGTTTTCGGAATTCAATCGTGGTCGTAGTTCGATCCAGGATGAATTTCGTGAAGGTCGTCCAAAATCGGTTGTTGTGCCAGAAAACAAAGATGCTGTGCGTGAACTGATATTGCAAGATCGGCCTGTGACTTATCGTAAGATTGGGGCATGCTTGGGCATTAGTTTTATTTGCATACATTTAATATTGCATGAACATTTGGCCGCCAAAAAGATTTGTTCGCATTGGATACCACATAATTTGACAATCGCCCAAAAAAAAGGCTCGCGTCGATTGGTGCAAAGAAATGTTGAAAAAATACAATCGTGGTGCTTCAAAAGACGTCTATAAGATTGTAACAGCTGACGAATCATGGATATATGAATATGAGCCCGAAACTAAACAACAATCGTTTGTATGGGTGGGTCTTTCAAAGTGACCCAAATTCAACAAAAGTTGTTCGCGCAGAAAGCACTTCGAAGCAAATGGTCGCCTGTTTTTTTCGGAAAAACTGGTCATGTGGCCACCGTGCCATTAGAGCAATGTAGAACCGTCAATTCTGAATGGTACACCACCATTTGTTTGCCAGAAGAGTTCGGAGAAATAAAGAAAACCAGCTGCCAAAGACGAATCATTCTCCACCACGACAATGCGAGCTCTCACACATCAGCTCAAACGAGAGCGTTTTTGAGCACTCAAAACATCGAATTGATGGGTCATCCGCCGTACAGTCCTGATTTGTCACCCAATTATTTCTTTTTATTCCCTCACATCAAAAATAAATTGCGAGGTCAACGTTTTTCGTCGCCTGAAGAAGCGGTTGATGCGTTCAAAACACATGTTTTAGAGTTAACTCAATCGGAGTGGAAAAAGTGCTTCGAAAATTAGTGCAAACGCATGCAAAAGTGTAATGATCTTCATGGAGAATGTTTTGAAAAACAATAAAGCCATTTTTAATGAAAAATATTTGTTTTTACTTGTTCTATCTCAAAGCTTAAGTAGCAACCCTAGTATGTTATGTTTAACTTTGGTTTTACTTTGAATTTTTCACTAATATTTTAAGAGAATATTTTTGAAACCATTTTGGAACCCAAAAGTTCAAACCAAAAAAAATCGATGTTTTTCAAATTTTAAACTAGAATGTCCCCTTCCTTAAGCGACCCCAAATATTTTTCGATGAGAAATATTTTCTTTGAAAGTAATTAGTTGTGTTTTTTCTACCGGTTAATCCCATATATAGATATTATTGCAAAAATGGATATATGTGGGTGGGTATATTTCTTTAAAAAAAAAGTGGGCTAGTTTTGAGCTTCAGTGACCCTAAATACTTTAGCATGGGAAATATTTTCTTGGCAGATTATTTATTGTATTTTTTAACAGTTAATTTAGTATTAAACATACCATATTACAACAAAAAAAATTCATTTGTCCTGTCAAGGATATCGGATTATAAACGCAAATGGAAGTGGTGGATTTTTGCTGTCTGGGTAAACTTTTTCTATTCTTTCATGATAAACAATTTTTTTGATGTAGTATGGCATCAGATTGTATCACATGACTTTTTAATTTTATTGAGTGTGAGAAAAAAATAAACTCTCATTAAACTGACATAAACGTACTAATTATTATTTTTTATTCAATAGAAAGTAAATCTATTCCAAATTTTTGTATTATTTTTAATATTTTGTTCAGTCGTCATTGTTGTCAATAATTGATTGGCATCTCTTGGTGCAATTTTGGTTTAATTGTTTGGCATACTCCACAGTAAATCTTTTTCGTATACGAATTTTTTTTTCTCGCAGCTTTTGCCGTTTAAAGACCACACCTTTTTTATAATGTATACGAAAAAAAACTGGTCGCAGTAAACATGTTGTATTAATTCAAATATGACAGTTACAGCAAATGTTACTGTTATTAATTCGTAGAGAATTTTCCATTTTACATTTCTGCATCATTATTTTTTCTTATTTTTTTACATTACGCAAAATGAGTTCATCGAAATCGAGCACTCGCGATATAATTGTGCGCAAAAATCAAGATTTTCCACATGTGTCACATAAAGAAATTGCCAAAAGTTTAAAAATTGCAAAATCTACAGTAACTTTAGTGCTTGAAAATTTTAGTGAACGACTAACTACCGAGTGGAAAACTGGAAGTGCGTGAAAGAAGGGGTTCATCTCGGAGGAAAGAGAAAGAAAGTAAAAAACTTGTTTCAAAAAAATCCAGGCCTTTCCCTCAGAGATGTTGCTAAAAAAGTCCATTTGTCACCCTGATATGTTCAAAAAGTACGCAGAGTAAAAGGACTTAAGACGTATAAAGTTCCGCTAGCCCCAAACCGGAATGAAAAAAAAAAAAAAAAAATGTAACAGCAAAAACTCGCGCACGAAAGCTGTATGACAAAATTGTACATAATTTTGATTGCATGGTGATGGACGACGAAACATTTGTCAAAGCAGACTTTAATCAGCTTCCTGGTCAACTATTTTATACTTCAAGAAAGAGAGGTGATGTTGCGCCTAAATTTAAGCTAAAGAAAGTTGACAAGTTTGCGAAGAAATATTTGGTTTGACAAGCAATTCGCCAATGCGGCATTAAGAGTGCAGTTTTTGTCACTACTGGTACCATCAACCATAAAATTTACGAAGAAGAGTGCTTACAAAAAAGTCTACTGCCAATGGTACGTCTTCACAAGGCTCCTGTCCTCTTCTGGCCAGATTTAGCAACTTGCCATTACGGCAAAACGGCAATGACGTGGTATAAAGAGAAAGGGGTACAAATTGTTCCAAAAGATGCCAATCCCCCAAATTGCCCAGAGCTTCGGCCGATAGAAAAATGTTGGGCTATAATGAAAAGAAAATGGTTAAAAACGAAGCAAGTGGTCAAAAATGAGAAACAGCTGCAGAAAAAGTGGACTACTGTGTCATCTCAAATGTCCCGAAATGATGTGCAACGTTTAATGGCTGGAGTTCAGTCAAAGTTGCGATCTTTCGCATACGCACCAACCAAATAAATAAAGTTTTTATTTTTCTTAAAGTTACTATTAGAAACTTTCAATTGATGTGTGAATTTCTGTTTTTGTTTAAAAAATATAATTTTTATAATAAGTAAATATCGACCAGTTTTTTTCGTATACATGCCTTGGTATGTAGTGAAGATATTCGATGTTATACAGAAGTGCGATTTTTTCTTAGTTTATGATTGGGAATTATCATTTCAGTCTTAAGATATCTTTGATTTTCTTATCAATATTGAAGTGAAACACAAGTGGTTGAAGCATCAGCAAACACTGCAACTCGCGGATGCAAATATTTCCGATGGTGAAAATTTTAATTTGCTTGTCTCTTTTGTTTTTGTTTCTTATTCATGATCAAGTGATTATTTTTTCTATAACCAAATTTACAGATTTCTGTTGTTCAGTGACCTATAGTAGAATTTTATGGGCAACAGATTTCTAGAACATATTAAGCCTCTATCAATCCTCTTAATTGGTTAAAAAGGTAACTTTTGCCAATAAGACCAGAAAAGACCCATAAGGAAGGGAGATAATGGGTTAACATATACTAGAAAAATGTTCTACGGAAAATTATACTATAATTTGCTGAACAGACAAACACTCTCAGATGCAAACTTAACAAGTTCTGTTATGGTTTATTATAGTTAAAATGTTAGAAATGAGTAAACTTTAGGCCTGCATAAAACCAAAACTCGAGCTAACCTTACAAAACCCTTTAGGGATTTTGTTACTGTATATGCATATTTTCAACCTACGCAAACGGATCCCTGTCTGGATGCCATAACATTGAATTGGTTGTATAGTGTTATATAACTTAATTAGGCACATTCTCTTATCAAGTATAAATTCTAATTGATTGGTTGATATTGAAGAATGTTATGGAGTTTTTTGATTAAAGCGCGGTTCACGCCAAATTGGCACGCTTTGTTGTGGTCACCACGTCGCCCCTAGTCATAAGAACAACAAATTTTTTACTGGGATTTGTTTACAATACCGTTACCGTTAGTTGATAAATTTTTCATGTTAATTGATCGCAAGTTGGTGATTGTGTGCACAATGGAAGTTGCAAATAGAAAATTGATTGTGAACAAATTTATTGAAAATCCGTCGTGGTCTGGTTCAAAGATTGCGAAAGTGTTAAATACCTCCAAAAGAACGGTATGTAGAGTTATAAAACGATATAAAGAAACTCTTAGTGTTGAAAGAGCTAAAAAAGTTGTGAACAAAACGGGAACCACTAACCTAAAATTAAAGGCAAAGATCTTGAGGTTCATCAAAAGAAATCCCGGACTATCGGATAGCGATCGTGCCAAAAAATTCAATACCAGCAAAAGTACTGCTATACGAATACGCATAAAAGCTGAGCTAAAGTGTTCAAATAGTGCTATAAAATATCCAAATAGAACAGACAAACAGAATTTGCTGGCCACAAAACGTGCTCGTCTTCTTTATAATAATGTTTTGACCAAATTCAATGGATGAATTATTGTGGATGACGAATCATACGTAAAATTTAATCTTAAACAGCTTCCAGGTCAAAAATTGTATATGGCAACGAATCGTGGTAATGTACCCTCAAAATTCAAGTACATAAAAATGGATAAATTTGCAAAGAAAGCAATGGTGTGGCAGGCTATTTGCAGCTGTGGTCTCAAATCCAGGGCATTTGTGATATCCTCTTCTATGACGTCGAAACGACTATTGCCATTTGTTCGTCACCACCATTCGCCAGTGAAGTTTTGGCCTGATTTAGCCAGTTGCCACTACTCTAAGAAAACCATGGATTGGTATCAGACAACTAAAGTAGATGTAGTGCCCAAATATATGAATCCACCCAATTGCCGCCCGCTTCAACCGATCGAAAAATACTGGGCTATTACAAAATATAAGTTGAAGAAAAATGCAGGTATTGTCAAAAATGTGAATTCAATGTTACTAAGATGAAACCAAATAGCCGTAAAAGTATCCAGAGCGGATGTTCAAATGTTGATGGGGTCCATTAAAAGGAATACTCGGAACTTTTTGCACAACAAAGAAATTTAAATCTTTTAATATTATAGTATTAAAACACAATATTAACCTTATCATTTAATGCATTATTTGTTATTCTGAGTGTTCTGGTTAAAAAGATACAGCAACTTTCCTGCGTGCCAATTTTGCGTGAACCGCCCTTTAGTCAAAATATTCTTTCTAAGTAAAGATCGCAATACAAAAAAAAAGAAAGGAAAATAAACAACAGCTATTGTTTATAGAACATGGTAATGAATAAATATCTAATATGTATAATGTCATAAATAATAGTTAATTGGATTATATTATTAAATAAAATGTATCAATAAAAATGGCGAAAATTACAATCGCCAAACTGAATTGCATTCAACAATTTCTAACAAGTTTAACTGGAGCTTCTCTGAATTTGACCAAAAAAAATGTAAGCAATTGTATATATTAAAATTTCCAGCAACAGTGAAATTAAACTAGTTACCTGGATTTAATAGGACATTTTACATATATATCAAGCAATTGAAAATGATTAAACTAACAGTTAAAAGCAAAGTTTTACAATAAAAACATGTAAAGCACTCAAATACTGAAACAATTTTAGATTCAAATTCTTATTCATTTGAAATTTTTTTTTTTGAGAATCAAGTAATTTAATTAAAGAATTTGCTTCAATTTCGTTTTATTAACATTTTTATAGATATTTTATGTATTACGTGCATTAGATTTATTTATATGTACAAGAAAAAACATTCCTTCTTTAAAATTCAAAAGAAATTTCATTAATTGACTTTTGGCTTCTCCACATACATACATACATACATACATACATACATACATACATACATACATACACATTTATTGCGAAAACAAATCACGTTCTTTTTTTGAGCGATGCACGTTTCTGTTGTAGTTATTTTTATTTAATTTATTTATTTTAAATAAAATTAAATAAAAGAAACATTTATTTCAAATTCAAATGCAAAACGCGCAAATTTGTGGCGGTTGCAACAAGTCGCCAAAGCAAACACTTGTATTGCTGATTCAAGTAAGTGACGTCTGCAGTGACTTGTTGTTGTAGTTATTTTATTGTTGCCAAACAACACAGTTAATACAGTTAGTATAATTTAAAAAATTTCATTTATTTATATTGAAAATATTTCTAAAAACTAAAATAATACCTAGTTAGCAGAAATCTTGAATTTTCTTCTAAGCAGTTAATTTTTTTTTCTTCAAACTTGTTGTGCATTTCTAACATTTATTCATATTTAAATTGTTGTATAATTATTTTAATGTATGTCACCTATTTATGCATATTGAGTTAATAAATATAAAAAATAATAATTATAATAAAAGATTTATTAATAATTTCACACATTTAAGGCAGTGTTCGATGAAGTACAAAAAGAAAAAAAAAGGAAAAAAAAAACACTTGAACTCACAATTAAAAAGCACTCAAAGCCATTTTGATTTGTTTCTTTAACATTAATAATTATATCAGCAGCTGCAACCACAATTAATACTACTGGCAATGTTGCTGCTGTTGTTGCTGTTTTTGATTATTAATTGAAGAACAATTGTTTGATTTAATTGTGAGAAAAACATGGAATTTTGTACAATTTATGGTAAGACATTAAAAAGTTGACTTTATGAATTAATTATTGCATTGCAAGTGTGTGAGTATGGTACAAACGAATGTCAGTGGGTGTTACCTTTGAATAATTTGCAAAAATATTTATTAAAATATTTTATAAAAATTTCATATGTGGGAATTATTTCAAAGTTGATATATAAAATCAAATTAATAAATCAGTAGAGGGTCAAAATTATAATAACAAAAATTATAGAATTATCTATTTAAAAACAATTTATAATATTTACTTCTTCTACATAGAGCAAAAAGTTGAAGAGGTTCGGATTATGATAAGAAATAGATGTTTATTTGAGAAAGTATGACAAATATTGTAACGAACTTCCACCTTCGTCGATGCTCACAACTAGTGATGATTCGATGCAAGTAAATACAAGTAAAAACTTGATACTTTTCATTCGATTCAAGTACTTTTTTTACTCGATGCTATAACATAAGTATTTTACTTGGTATCGGCAAAAAGGATACTCGATACTTTTGGAAAATATTTATTTAAAAAACTGAAATATTGCTATACAATATTTAAAATTTTGTATCATTTTACAATATTTTACAGCAATCAATAATATATTTCAAAATGCTACTGCAGAATTATTCAAAATATTTCAGTCCACATTGCAATATTTCAATGTATGACAATATTGCAGTGCAGTATTGAAGTTCTAGAAGATATTTCCGGCCATGCATGTAGAACATAATGTTTATTGAAACCTTTTCATTAAAATAAAATATTTTTAACAAGCTTTAATCTGTTGATTAGTTTTCCTTCTATTATAAATTTTCTAGCAATTTGCTAAATTAAATTAACGTCATTTCTATATGATTCACGTGTTTCCAGTGGAAATATCACAAAACCATGATTTATTAGCGAAAAAATCGTGTTGAGTAGTGTAAACTGTAGGCTCAACCGTGTTGTATCACAATGGGCCGTTCTGGCCTGAATGTTTTCCTTGACAACCACTTAAGAAAAGAATAATTTGTCTCTTTAAACGAGTATTCGATACAAGTACATATTCGATACTTTTTTCCGATAGTTTCGGTAACATCGATACTTTTATTCGATACAAGTAATGAGTAAAAGTATCGATACTATGTGGGTATGGAATCAACACTACTCACAACATTTGAAGCGGTCGCTGCATACCTAGCAATGCTTCAGTCTTAGCTCAAGGAAAATAGGGGTGGGCTTGCTTTAATGCTATGATGTGAAGAGTTACATAAATCTTAATTGTATGCAGCTCATACAGAAGGAAAAACCCAAAAAAAAATCTCCATATTAGAACTAAAGAACTTGT
This sequence comes from Toxonevra muliebris, assembly GCA_963691655.1. Classification (NCBI taxonomy): domain Eukaryota; kingdom Metazoa; phylum Arthropoda; class Insecta; order Diptera; family Pallopteridae; genus Toxonevra; species Toxonevra muliebris. Next base: position 102,215,244 of record OY829326.1, read on the forward strand.
ATATACTAACTACTACTATGATTTGATTTTTACACTTATGAACAGAGGGAGAAGAGCTGTAAGTCCCTCGTATTCTATACCCACCCTACCTAATATCGATTCAAATCTTTTTGTCGATATCCCAAAGCTCAACTAATCTACTGTCCTTCCTTGCATTTCGTCAAATACTAATAGATTTTAAAAATTAATTTTGATTTTAATTTTATTTCATAAGAGTATTTTAATAATATTATTAAGTAAGTATTTCATTTTCTTAGAGTTATTTAGTTATATTTTAAATTTATTGAATTGTAGAAAAAAATAGTATTAAATTTAATACATATTTGATTTTAAATAAGAGACTTTACTTAATTTTTCTTATGGGACTAAGGAGAGTTATCGGTATAATGTATAGATACAGAAACTATTAACTGAACCGAATAAAGTAAAAGATAATAACATTAAAGAGATTTATATTTGCAAATGAAAGAGAGAGGTAGGTATATGCGCAATAAGGAGTGAGATCGAAATATCTTCACATATATAAAATTCAATAATTTTTACACGGTTGATCTTAGAGTTTTGACTTTTTTTTTATTTAATTGATAATATTTTACAAATTACAAAAAAATATAACTTTTATAGTTCTAACCACTATTTATGAACTCGTGGACCTTTTTTGGTAAGCCTTCCATTAGAGATTTGATAGTTGTTTCAGACACCTTTTTGGAACAGTTTGCCCATCTCCTTTTAAAATCTTTGATATTTTGGGACACCTTTTTTGTGCTCTTTAAGTTTCTTTCTCCACTGGTCTTATCTCCGGACAATTGGGAGGATTGGCCTCTCTTGGTACAGAGCTTTCTTGCCGTAGTGACATGATGCCAAATCGGGCCAAAAATATGTGGACGCATTGTGCTCTCTTATGAAAGGAAGAAGTTTTTTTTTCAAACATTCTTTGATGTATAAAAATTTTTCGGTATTTATAGAGCCCACTGTAACAAATGACTTTTTTCTTTTGCGGCAACTGCATATAGCTTGCCATTCCAGGAATTTTTTAGGAAATTTCGAGCATCAACAACATAAAAATTTTGACCCGGAAGCTGCGTAAAATCTGCCAGTACATACACGGAAAAAATATTCTGTAATAATTCATGGGATTTCTGATAATAATTACAGTTTTCCCTGTCATGCCCGGATAGTAAACGAAAAACTGTAATAATTAATTACGATCAAACAATAATTCCCTTGAGTTTAATTTATAATATCCAGAATGAATCAATAAAATTTACGAATGAATAAACACATTGTACTTCACAATATAGTTAATATTATTGGAGTTTCAAATCAATTTTTACAGTTTGATTTTGTAAATTATCAAATTTTTACTAAGCATAATAATACTTTTGATATCAAAAGCAATAATTGAAGAGTTATAGGATATTTTGTTCTCTTCCCTATATTTAGTTTCAAATCGCATTGATCAAAAGCAAACAACTCGACTAGCTATCTTCATGATTCTAGGATAATTCAAAAAAAGATGATGTTTCAGTTTCAATGGTTTTTAGAAAACTGTTCTATACAATTATGAAATGTACATCCAATATTAAAGACTTTTGCTAATAAAATAAAAAAACTTTCATTTAATATAGTGTAATCATCCCAAATCTTACTAGCTTCAAGTAAAAGGTCCCGGATAATTAAGCCAAAATGTCTCGTTTCAGAAAAAAGCCAACCAGGTGCCAACCAATGAGTTTGAAAGTTATTTTATTGAATAATAACATATAGAAAAATATTTGATATATAAAACAAAGTAAATGTGTGATTTAAAAAATGAAAGCAATGAAACAAAAATATTTTCATAAATTTTTACAGTTTGCCCCGTAATTTTTAATTGCCGATCATAGAATATTTCAATAATAATTCAGTATTTTTATCAACTCAATTTTTTCCATGTCACTTTGAATATTTTCCTTTCTGAAACTGTAATAATTAAGTTTTGGACTGTAATGTTTGCAGTTTACCCATAAATTTATATTGAGTACCTCATGAAATTTCTAAATTACAGGGCAAAATGGCAATTTTTCTAGATTATTCTGCTTTTTTTTGAATATCACACGTTATTTTTCACAAATCTTTTTTTTCCGTGTACGTTTTGTCATCCATTATACAACATGAATATTTTTGTATGAAATTCGATTTCAATTTTCGAGCCCAATTTTGGTGTCCAAATTTTTTGCAGCATTCCTGTCTGGAACTTTTTGGACTTTGTATGTTTTCAAACCTGCATTGGTTTTAACTTTTTGTTCTAAATAGCCAGAGTACTGGGCTAACCGGGCAGCTTTTCTACCAGATATGTTTGGCGATCTTTTCAATATGCTTTCTATTTTCTTGGCTTTCCCAATATCATGTGGTCCTTGTTTTCTTCCCGAATCAGGTTTCCTATCGATGGTCAAATTCTCCTGAAACTGTTTAATAACATTGGAAACAGTTTGACGGCAGACCTTCAATTCTTTGGCCAATTTTTTCTAGGACCAATTTGGATTTTTTTTGAAAATTTTTAATAATTTTAAGACGTACTTCTTTTTCTTCACTCAGTTTGATCAAACTCACAATAAATCAACATGTTTGTCATTAAAAATAACAACTGACATATTTTTCAAAGATAACTAGATCAAAGAAATTTTGAAATTTTACATAAAAAAAAAATTATTAGGTAAAACGTGTGTTAAGATTTTTTCAATCTCACTCCTTATGTGTGTTTATAATGATGCACCCAAAAAGAAATGTTTGTCATTTTATACATATTTTTAAATCAAGTTATCAAAATTAAGGTATAAATTCATGGTTTAACTTACGTACATTATATGGCTGCTTCACCAATCCGACGATGGGCCCAACGACGATGATGTTGCATGCGACGTATGATGATCTGTGATATTATTACTGCGATAATTAGATTTAGGTATATAAAACATAAGATGACATTTCTAAATTTTTTTTTTAGGTTTTTAAACTATTTTTAGATCTCTTTTCAATTATTATTTAACATTAAACAAATTTTTTTTCTATATAAAACTAGCACTAAAACTTTATACTTTACAACTTTAAATTATTAACTTGAACATAATCTTAACTTTATGTTGGCTTATGTGATTTTTATAAGCTTAAGTGGAGCGCCGGGTATATGCCGCCATTTTCTCTTGGATCATCCTTTTATATGCGAATGAAATCTTGATGAACACGATATTTGTAGATAGTCCGAAATGATGAAATATATTCTTTGCTGCTTGGAAACTTCTTTTGGGTTGGCTTAATCAATTTTCGTGATAGTTTTTTAAGAGACTATGAAAATTAAATCTAGAGGTTAGTTTTCAAAGTCATGACTTAAGTTCATGTCAATTTCGTTATTTGAAGTTATATATAAACAGGTTAATGAACAAATGTAGTCATCACAACAACAATGTATATAGAGACGGGCAAATCAGACGGCCGTTTCGGAATCCGCCACAATTCCTCATCAGTGATCTTAGTGATAGTTCTTAATCTTTCAATCATCAGCATTGGTGGAGGCATTGCTTTTAGGTCGCCATTTTGTGATCACCCTTTATATGCGATTTTGGATGAATGTGAAGTTTATAGGTATTCCAGAATCATGAAGGTACCCCTTGGTGCTTTAAAATTTATCGCTTTGGACCGACTTTGTGAGTTGCTGGTCACAGTTTTATTTAATTGGAACTTGGATACAATGTATGTGGTACAGTTCCATTTAATTTGAAAAAAACTATGCGTAATAAAAAAAACACGTCCGCTCTATCCAAGATCCAAGTAGTAAGTCTCCTATCAAAATTTAACTTTTGTACCACTAAGTGAGAGATAATACCTCTACTTAGCTTTGGATAATAGTTTCTAGAACTATTAATGCGTTGACCCATGTCTCTACACCCTATGTGTTCGTTATATTAGCAATACGAAACTGATTGGTGCAATCAGTAAGGGAGTTTTCCCGGGTTTTGTTTTTGAGCCATAAATTTTCACTGGTTAAACCAATTCGGGTGTTTTATATATTGTCGGAAAGGTAATAAAAATACGCAATTTTTATCTAAAGAAAGTATAGTGATTCCATTGACACGCAAAATTGTATGACCGATTTTCTGAGGATGTGTATTTTTCCCAAAAAAAAATTTGTACCTGGGTATGAGACACCTACAAAAATCCACTAAAAATTTTAAAATTTGAAGTAAAAACCCCATAACTATTAATAAACATAAATTTATTTATTTTGTAGGCCTTCAGTGGCTAAGATAAGTCATCGTCTTCAGCATCCAAATTCCTATCACAATGTTTGCACAGTTCAAATGGACAAGCCGCTAGCATGTGATGCATTTGAAGGACGATTTTATTTTTTGGGGTTGACATGGCTAAAAATACAAAAAAAAAGTGAATAAAAGCAGTAGTTAGGTGGTGTCTCATACCCGGAAAACAATGCCATTTTGAGAATAATAAAAAAAATTGTTTCCAGTCATATATTAGCCTAATCCAAAATTGGATCGCAATATATACGTAAAACACTAAATGCTAATGCATTAAACTCACCTTTTTCAATTAATTCACTCGAAAATATATCACTTTGAAAAAAAAATCAAAAAAAGTTTTCGTGTTCGATTTTCACACACGATGTTTGCAGCTGATATAAGCAATACATCTATTCACTCCGGTGTTACCACAAAAACTGGCTCATGCCAAAAGAAAAGTTTGACAGTAGTCAGATTGCCAATATTGATATTGTATGATGTAAAAAATCGACTGTCTCATACTGGTGCCCACTGGGTACACTCCCCTACTTAATACAATAAGTAGTGTGTAGCTAATTCATATAGCCCGAGAGAAAAATTTACTAATAACAGCCGTTATTGTGCATTAGTTTTAGTAACATGCTTATCCAAAGTATTATTAACAACTAGGGTGGGCAACTTTTGTATGCGGGCCTATATTAATATTATGTTTATGAAATATTTTAAATTTAAATCTTATGCGAAATGAAATCAAATTGTACCTTTTTTAGTATGCAGTTTATATGCAATTTTAGTTGGACATTACAATATGTACATGAATTAAGGCTTACTTTACTGTATGCGTGTGTGTGTATGTGAAGTTTCTTTTTTTTGGAATCAGTTTTGGAGGACATTTAGATCCGTTACCAGTTCTGCTCATTATTTTTTGATAAGATTTCACCTATAATGGATTCAAAATGATCATACCCTACCTCTGCGCCCTTCTGAGATATTCTATATTTTTCCCCCTATTCATAGCGGTCGCTGCCATGGGCCAAAAATAAAAAAATCAAAGTCAAAAGTTATGTTAGTCAAATGTGTTATCCCTATTAACTGTAAGAAGAAGCTTTTCAAAAGAATAGTCGTTTTTGTTTTATTATAACCGTACTCTTTAAGAATAGCTTCAAAAGAGAGAGCTTGTAATTAGTTGGTTTTTGAAGAATGAGCAGGTTTGAAAATGAAGTGCAACTTTAAAAAATTAAAAAAAATATAAATCAATTTTCTATTGAAATAAATCAAAATTAGTATTGAAAAGAAAGGTATTAGCTTCCGTTTTAAATAAATTTAATATACATAGCTTGTTGTGTACTTATTACAAAATTAATATTGTGCCAATACCATTATTAGTGTTTTTTGTCCATATAATTAAAATTCAGCTAGAGTTTTAGTTGTTTTCCCCCTTAATCCCCCATTGGGATTTTATTTTCTTAATATTAGTCAACGTTTGAAGACAATATCGGCTGTCCGTCAGGCTCGTTGTTTTTGTTTCTGGTTTCTGCTGTACAACTAAGATTTTGTTTGCGTTTTTTTTTATTCTGTTTCAGCTAACATGGATTTGATTATTCGTTTACTTTAAAGTTCGGATCCTTTTACAACGGGATAACGAAAATTACCATATTAAAGTTTGTTTTAGATTTGCTGGAATGACATTTATGTTTTATAATTTTTTATAAATAGTAGCTATTTGAATTGTTAATTTTCCTATTTTGTAAAACCAATCTAGTTCAAAACTTATTATATTTAAAAAAAACTAAATTGTGTATTAACGAACAAAAGGCAGAAGTGAAACTTCTTGTGAACTAAACGAAACAAGCAAATAACAAGCAAATTAAATTTTTCAATCGCTAAATTTTTCACTTCTGCCTTGTGTTCGTTAATACACAACCAATTTTTGTTTTTTGGATTAACGCTAGAACAAAAATTGCAACTCTGTACCGGTAATGTCGATGACAATTGTAGCGAACTCTTTTTGTGTGCGATATCTTCATGTAATTCCTTGGACATTTGCGCCATCTGTATGTGAAATGTATAACTGTCATAAACTTTAAGATGGCGACGCTACACATTGTTCTTACTGCCATAGGCGCGTGTGTGTGTGTAATGAATATGTTATATTGAATTAAAACTATTTATGAATCGTTTATTATTGTATAGTTTGCTCGTGAATTCGATTACGGAATATTGATATTTAGCCCCTCATTCACATTGCTCAACAAAATTATGTCGCATTGCAAACTTACGCGCGACGTCACATCCGGTTGGTTTTACTCTAGGACAAGAGAAAAGAAGTTTCACTTCAAAAACAATTAAAATAATTTTAACATTTTTTCAAAGCCTCTTTCACGTTTCTGTCTCAACTAGAAGTATTTTTGGCCGCTCACCCCATACAAGTCCGACCACTGTGCAATTGTTCATTGTGGTTATTATTTTTATGAGGATTGGACATAGGAAAGGACATAGTTAACCATTTTGTTGTGAAGTTAGGCAAGCAAACACTGTCGTCAATGTGGGCACACAAATGCTTCATCAAATAGCATTCGAATGCAGCAATTGCTAGGTAAACCTGCATATCAAATGATTTCTGTAGTTATAAGCAATAAGAGTCAACTTAAGAAAGAATTGAGTTTTGTATGCTACAATATTTGGGTAACAAAACTTTATATTTACGTGAAGTTCTTATTTCTCTAACAATATTTTTTTACAATTTGATTTAAGAATTCTACACTTTTATGAAGGTATCTTTTTTTCCATCATTTTGTACCATGGCAAAATCCTCTACGCGAGGCTTCTGTTGGCCTCTCAACTCGTACATGGACGTTGAATCGGACAAAACGGTCGTGGAGTGGTGTTTTCGGTCGCGACGAGAAGGTTTGAGTGTAGGAGCTTTCGGATAACGACGAATGGACTCAAGAGTTCGTTTTTGCGTTTATACTCGCGAACCATTTTTCCAAAAAACATGAAAAAACAAAGAAAACATGACAAATTGTGGTCGCAAATCACAGCAAAAACGTTGATATTCAGAAAAAAAAAACACTTCATTTGACATAAAACGCCGAAAATACATAATAGAAGCCAAAAAAACGTTTACCATTTTAATTCACGTAAACATTATCAATTTGCCCCACGGTGTATCTTCGGCTTCTATTGCCACTACACAGAAGGGAGCCACGAATTCCGCAATATCTTGTCGATTTTCATGTTCAGCGCACTAAAATTAGCTTATATGCTAATTTTTACAAAGAAATCTCCACAATAGTTAAAACTTTCAGCAGCGAAAATATTTACAAAACACACTCCATTAAATAAATATCAAAGTACACAAAAACATAAGCGTTTGTTCCTTGCACCGAGAGTCATCTATGGTGAGGATTTCAGCTCTGTAACTGTTACCGTTCATACGATAATACAAACCGAAGATTTTAAAAAATTTACCTTTTTACCCCAGTCTCCCCAACATCAGCTGGACTATTATAACATTGTTAAACAGCCAAAATTGCACTGACGATTTGACATGTAGTCTAGAGTAATTTGGAGTCGCGGAGCTCGAATCTGAAGACCATTTTGGGAACTTTTTTGAGTATAGCTTGGAACAATATGTCTGACGAGCTAAATGAGTGATCAAAGTGTTATCGTGTGTTTGGGAAAAAGTTTGCCTTTAAAAAAGTTTAGAGGGTTCTAGAGCATCCACCTTCGCAATCCTGGAAAAATAACCTCACAAAGTCTAATTTGAAGGAACAAATATGAAACTCACAAGATATTTATGTAGAGAAAAAAAACTATACTTTTACTGAACGAATGTGTGTGTTATTTATATGGAAAATATAAAAACCCAATGAGCGACCGCTAAACATTGCGTCTCTGAGCCCATGCTTCGTGAAATTGATGTTTTAGACAGAAGCCACAAGAAAATCGCGCTACACGAAATATTCGAAGCAGTCTACTGCACAAGTGGTATCCCACATATTGCTTTATGTGACATGAAGCGTTATCTGCGCGTGGTGGTAATCGAATTGCATCATGCCTGCTCAAGCATATAATTAATCTGAAACCAGTTAATCACGCAATTTTTTAGAGCAATTCCTGTATGGCAAAAAAAAACACGCATTCGTATGCGCAATGTTCATATTGGCTTTTGAAAAAGGAAAGGTGAAAGGAAAAAGAAAAGAACTGATGATCTTTTACACCATCCACACAACTGGTACAATTTGGTTAGATCTTCAGGTTCTAAACATAAATTTATCGTCGTTGAAATGAATGCAGAAGATTTTTTATTTTTGGTGGCTCCGGGATTTGGGTTTGGGGACGGCTGATTTTACTAAATTAAAGGATATACCACCTTGATCAAAAAGTTCCCGGAATAACCACCGTGTGACGCTCCCATAGTACCGATTTGAGTACTGTTTTTTTTTTTTTGTTAAGTTGGTACTGTGATATTCATTGTTGATATTCCCTCTAAATCTTAGCGTCATAGCTTGAAATTTGCAAAAGTTACGTTGTTGGCGATTTTTTACAATTTTATTAAATTGTATTGAATTAAATTTTGCGTGCGTGAACGTTAGAAATGTTGAAAAAGTGTTTCGGCAACGATTTGCTCAAAAGTGGTCGTGAGTCAATCGAAGATGATGAACGCAGTGGCACAACATCGACATCGAAAACCAACGAAAACATTGATAAAGTAAAAGAAATTTTGGTCAATAAAGGCAAATTAACCATCAGAGTGTTATGAGGCGTTTGCGTGAAGCAATTCGCCGAAAGAGACCAGAATTGTGGACAGAAAACTCGTGGATTTTGCACCATGATAACGCACCGTCGCACAGTGCCATCTTTATTCGTAATTTTTTGACGAAAAATGCAACAAATACCATCCAACAGCCACCGAATTCACCTGATTGAGCTCCCTGTGACTTCTTTCTGTTCAATCGAGTAAAGAAAATCATTACGGGGAACGCGTTTTAGCAGCCGAGAGAAAGTAATGAAAAAATCCCAGGAAGCACTGAATGACATACCGAAAACCGAAAATAAAAAATGTTTCGAGGATTGGATCAAGCGCTGGCATAAGTGTGTTGCAGTCGATGGGGATTACTTTGAAGAGGACAATATAGATTTAGATGAATAAACTTGTATTTTTAATTTTCTGAATAAATTCCGGGAACTTTTTGATCAAGGTGGTATATCAGACTCAATATTGACCCAAACCTAGACCGAAAACTGGTGCAAAAGTTTTATCAATGTTCATACCAAAAAATAGAGACCAAAAAAATAAAAGATAACTGAAACAAAACTGAGACCCAAATTCGAACTAAAATAGGATAGAAATTTAGACGGACCAAAGCCTTGATTAAAAAAAAAATAAACAATATTCAGACCATGAATCGGACCAAAATTCTAACAAAAATCGATCAAAACGAGGTCAAATTAAGACCTAAACTCCGACTAAAAACCAAAATTCATACCGAATTTAAACCAACATCAGTTGCAAATTAACACCAAAAGTCAAACCAAAATTTAGAAAAAAATTTAGACCAAAATTTAAACCACAACTCAGATTAACAATTAAGCCAAAAGGACGCCAAATACCGAACCAAAGCAAACCAAAATTCAGACCAAAACCAGTGGAAATATTTGTTAAATATTCACACAAAAAAGTTTTAGCTCAAATACAGACCAAAAGTAGACAAAACTTTAGATCGAATTTAGACAAAAAATTAAACAAAAACGACCGAACTTCAAGCCGAATTCAGATCAAAATTTAAAACAAAATTCAGACCAGAATCTTTAATTTTGCATTAAATTTTTTTTAATTTTTTCAGAATCGCTTCTGTATATAAAAATTTATTTTTCTCGAAAGCATGATTTTTAGCTTAAGCTGTTATTGCTTGCGACCACAGATTTGTAGACTACTGCAACAATGCGATACGCGAAAACTTTCAAGCCCAAATAATTTCCAACATTTCTTGTTTTTCTACACCTCTGAGTGCACATAATAGTGGATCTTACGCTTCTGTTTTATGCTTTAGTCGAACTCAACAGTTGCAAGGGCGAAGAATGGAGAATTGAATTTTGTGCTTATTTCGCTTTCTGATGAAGTTATATTTGTTTTTGTAGTCTGCCATCTTCAAAGCTACACTTGACACTGAATACGTACAATATTCAATGAATCCTGTCTAGAATCGTGATATATATGAAAATATACTACACCCAGAGAAATACTTACTTGGTTCGAAGAAAAACGGCTATCAAATTGAGGAAAAATGGGAATGATTTGGCGCCATAGAAACGGTTTCCTCATTTAGATTTACAAAATTTCTTTGAATTGAGGAAATATTTTTTCTTTATTTTAGAGAAAATTTTCTTTGAAAGAAGGAAGTTTTTTATAAATCAAAGAAATAGGTCTTCAATTTGTAGAAATTGCGTTTTTCAAATGAATAATATTTTATTTCAATATGAGAAATTGTATATAATTTAGGTAAAATTTTCCTCAGTTTGAGGAATAATTTTCCATAAATTGAAGTCAATTTACTACCTTTTTAGAAAAAAAAATCCTCAATTTATGGAATATTTTATACAATGTTGTTTTAATTAAAAGGCGTAGAAATCATATTTTTTTTACTTGTATTCATTTATTATTTTTTTTTAATAAGTATTAAGGTTTACATTCATATGTATTTTTACATACACTACAGACGTCGTCGCCTTGAAATGATCAAAAGTTCCTTATGGCTATCTAAAAATTATAAATTAAAGTTTATTGAAATTTATATCTTTTCAATATATATATATTTTTTTTTCACAAAATATATCAACAGCCACAAACACAACCGCTTCGCTTGAAATAGAGACGCCGACTAAAAAATTCAAAAGAAAAACAAAGCGAACGCGATTGTCTGCTAAGGCCAAAAGAGTAAAGCTAGTTTTTTATGTACATATACCAATATTTTGTATGGATAACATTTGTGGTATATTCGTCTCTTTCTTACATTTTCTATGCAACTAAATTTGTAACAATGAAGACATAACTTACTTCAAATTGAACACCATGGTTCCATGAAAGGGGCACAATTTTTCTTCATTTTGGGGAAAATTTACTTAATCGAGAGAAATTTTCGTGGATTCAAATTGAGGAAACTTTTTCTTTGTTTTAGAGATGGATATTTTTCTGGGTGTAGGAATTCGATTTGTAAAAATGGAATCTTAAAAACTTATTAACATGCAATACATTCCGAATCCCTTTTCCCCCCAATTTTGGCCTCCCTTTTATTTGAATGCTTTCGCGATTAGTTTAAAATTTAAATTCAAGTTTCTCAAAAAAAAATTCCAATAACTGCCATGATTTCATATGCTAAAAAAGAAATATTCTTAATATTCTTCAGCACTATCTAGCAAAACTTAAAGACATCTTTCAAATGGCATTCAACCTTTTTGAGACAGTTAACACTTAACATAGAAAAAGAAGGAAGAAGAAACTTAACACTTTACGTAACAAACACACGTGCTGTGGCATGCAACACAACGGCTGCTACATAATTATTATCAGTTAATTGCAAAATGAAAAACACATTAACACCAGCAAAGACTGTGAAAGACTGTAAAAAAATAAAAAACTACAATTTAACAACAATTTCAATATATAAATATATTCATCAATGAGTTTTATGTAAATTTGCTGAGCAACAAAGTGGCTGACTATGAACCTGTTGCAGTTGCAACTTAAGTTACATGCACATACATGCGAATTGTATATTTATGTTGCAATCAACTTTTGAAGCAATTTGTTTACATTGCAGCAAACTTTGAGAAGAGCCAGCGCGTGCGCACTTTTTAAAATGAACTGTTTAAGAGTCAAAGACGAACACACACACACACACAAAACTACACAAACACACTTGTAGTTAAACAAATACACAATCAGTGGAAAAGCTGATAATCAACGCGCAAACTTTGTTTGTTGCATGTTGCAATGTCAGCAACAGCAGCAAACAGCAAACTAAAATTTTTCTTACAATCTCAGATTAGAGAAGATCAAGTCACTGGGGCTGTGTGTCGCGCTGTTAAATTGTTAAGTTTAGTTGTGTGCCTGTGTGGAAAAACTTGTTGTTATTGTCACTGTTATTGTTGTTGTTATTATTGCTCTTGTTGTTGGTTATGTGCACGGAAATGAATTTTCAGTCAAGTTAGGAAAAAATATTGCGAATATTGTAACCTTGTGTCTTGTGCCTTGTATTTATTTGCATTTGCCTTGCGGGTCAATTGTGTGTGGTGTGTATTTTCAGTTTTTTGTTGTTGGAAAATTATCTGTTATATTAATTTTATTTTGCAGTGGAGAAGCTACACTGACACTATAAGTATTTCACAATGTAGTAAAATTATAGAAAAAGTTATGTAGCAATGAGATTGCAATAAAAATATGAGGTAAAATTCGTATTAATTTTGTATTTAAAAAATTAAAAAATTCAGCAAAAAGTATTTGCTTGAAATAAATAAGGAAAAACATGATGAAAAGGAAAATGGATAGGCATTTAAGGTTTGCGTACGATGAAACTAGTGCATATGTTTTTACTCATAGTGTTTTCCTAGTTTAAATTTAAATTTTTTTCATAACAAAGTAGCTCTGTTAAACATGTCTAAGCTCTCATGTGAAATTTTGAGATTATTCGATAGTTTTTGGCTTCAAAATGAGCATGAAAAATTAATAGACTCCGCAATTAAAATTCAAATTTGACTTTGAAAGCAATTGCTCGAAAAGCACGGGTTTTGCGAAATACCGTTTCGGTGTTATTAAAGTATACAATGATCGCCTGACCATTAATAGGAAGCAAGAAAGTGATAAAAAGAAAGGGTTTAATAACCCTTACTATGACCAAGAAGGTGATAGCAGTTTTAAGAAAAAATCCCAATACATCAGGCAGGAAAGTGGGTGAAAAACTAAAATGCTCTGAAACTTTTATTAGAAAAGTTAAGAGGAAGGAAGGGCTAAAGTCATACAAGGTCCAAAAAGTTTCAGACAGAAATTCGAAGAAGAATAGCGAAACAAAAGTGCTAGCCAAAATATTGCACTGTGATTTCATAAAGAATTTTGACTGCTGCATTGTGGACGATGAGAACTATGCACTGGGTGACTTTTCACAGCTTCCACGTGTAAATTTATATGTTGCAGATCGTAGAAGGAATGTCCAGGAGCAGTATAAGGCCCTGGAGAAGTCTAAATCCCACAAGAAGTATTTGGTGTGGCAGGCAATCTGTAGCTGTGGTAGACGAAGCAGTTCATTTGTTTATATATATATCTGGGAGTGTTTGTAAAAAAGACTTTTGCCATTCATAAAGCAGTTGCGTGCCATTACAGAAAAGCAGCTGTTGAATAGTACGAAAACAGTAATGTAACACTTGTACCTAGATATGCGAATCCACTTAACTGCCCAGAGCGCAGACCAATAGAAAGATATTAGGTTGGAGTGGCTGTCGAAAGACACACTTAGGCCTGAACGGCCCATTGTGATACCACATAGTTGGACCTACAGTTTAACGCCGATTCCGAACGGCGGTGTGGCAATTTTTTAATCTTTTTATCGGCTTGGTGGTTTTGTGTGTTCTTATACATCTTATAATTCTCATACACTTCATATTGATAGTGAATATAAGAGAGTTATGAAAATTAACCACCAGACGAAGACGGGAATCGAACCCGAACCTCGACGGATGAAAGTCTAGTGCACTACCCACTAGACAATCGAGGTCTTCTAGAAAGATATTGGGCTTTGGTAAAAAGGACCTTGAAGGGCAAAAAACAGGTTGTTGAAACCGTTACTTGTTTTCTCCAAAAAGTGACTGTCATCAAGTAAAAAAATTTCTGAAAACACTATTAAAAACTTAGTGGGAGGCATTTTGGAAAAAATCAAAATTTATATTAAAAGTTAATAACAAAAAATATTTTGTTGATGAATAAAAACATTAATCAAATTTCTGTTAATATAACGTTTTTTTCTTTTTAATATGTTAACTAATTCAAAAGCAATTTGAGTTTATTTGTGCACTAGTTTCATCGTGTGCAAACCTTAATAATAATAATTTTCATCGCTGCGACTTAAATAGCGGTGACATCTAATTCAATGGAGTTAATATCGCGTCGACTCTACGACATAACAGGAGGGAGCAGACAGAGAAGATAAATGGAAGTAAGAAGTGATATAATGTAGTCAAATGCTTACGAAGATAATTTAAAGTAGTTGGAACCAGTCAAAGATAGTCGGAAGCTTTTGGAGGTGGTCAGAATGGATAAGTAAGAGATGGTTGGTGTCACTTAGAAGCATCTAAAAGCGATTAGAGGTACCCATAGGCAATTAGAAATAAATACTCTATGGCAGTCAGAGGAAATCAGAAGCTATACGGGACAGTCAGATGAGACTAATAGAAGTCAGAGAAGATGAAAGGTTTTTGCTAGAAAGTAGTCTAGACTAGATGCTACCAGATGAAGGCAATTAGATGGTGTCTGAAGCGTTCAGAATTTATAAGTAAGAAGCAATAGAAGGCAGTAATGAGAGGCAATAGAAGGTGGATCAGGATTCAGGATTCAGATTTAGAGATAATTAGCATCAATACGGGGCAATTAGCCTTTGAATGTCTTTGATGAAATTTTAAGGAATTTTGGATGTTATTGCACATTTATGCCTCAATCTCACGGGGTTGATATGGACTCTATTACAATAACAAAACAATAAACAATAACAAAAATACTATAAAAATTGATCTGTGAAATAATTTTCATAATTTTACAAAAGTGTTTTACTATAGCTGAAAATGTCGAATTTCGTGCCAACAAAACAACATTTGCGGGCAGTTTTAATTTGCTTCTTCCATTTAAAGAAAAACGCAACGGAAGCACATCGTTTACTCACTAAAGCTTATCCTGACTGTGCTATAGACGTTAGAATGTGTCAGGTGTGGTATGCCCGTTTCAAAAGTGGTGATTTTGATGTTGAAGACAGGGAACGTTCAGGCGGCCCGAAAAACTTCGAAGATGAAGAATTGAAGGCATTACTCGAAGAAGATTCATGTCAAACGCAACAAGAACTTGCAGAATCTTTAGGAGTTGATCAATCAACCATTTCTAAACGATTTAAAGTATTGGGAATGATTCAAAAGCAAGGAAATTGGGTGCCGTACGAATTGAAGCCGAGAAACGTCGAACGACGATTTTTCACATGTGAACTGTTGATTGAACGACAGAAAAGAAAGGTTTTTCTGCATCGTATTGAGACTGGCGATGAAAAGTGGATACGTTACGATAACCCAAAGCGTAAAAAATCAAGGGGACCGCCCGGACATGCATCAACATCAACGGCAAAGCCGAACATCCATGGATCCAAGCTCATGCTGTGTCTTTGCTGGGATATAAAAGGTGTCGTGTGTTATGAGCTGTTGAAACCGAATGAAACGATCACTGGCGACCGCTACCGACTACAATTGATGCGTTTGAAGCGAGCATTAAAGGATAAGAGGCCAGAATATGAGAATAGACACGACGAAGTTATTCTTCAGCACGACAATGCTCTGCCGCATGTTGCACGGCAAGTAAAAACATACTTGCAAACGCTGAAATGGGAAGTGCTACCCCACCTGCCATATTTTCCAGACATTGCTCCTTCTGATTACCACTTGTTCCGATCGATGACACATGACCTGGCTGAACAGCACTTCCGTTATTTTGAAGAACTCAAAAAATGTGTCGATTCGTGGATAGCCTCAAAAGATGAGGAGTTCTTGCGACGCGGAATCCGTATGCTACCAGAAAGATGGGAAAAGGTTGTGGATAACGATGGACAATACTTGACAGAATAAATTTATAGTCACTTTTTCACAATAAATGTCCAAATTACGAAAAAAAATACGGGTTTATATATTCATACTCCCAATATATAGTACTAGTCTTTGTGATGCTGATTCATCTAAATGAAAAACTTAAAAATATTATAAATTGAACCAAAAGTTATAATATTAAAAGTACTAAAAACTAAAAATAAAAAACTAATATACAATGTATGGCACAAAAGCCCATAAACTACCTAGACCCAGCTTTTTGCTTCCATTCATGTTGTGTGAATTACATTTTTACACGAATAGAATGGATCTGCACGGTGAAGTAAAAGGTTTTTCTTAGGAAATGTTTACCTATTTTTACTTTTGGAACTGTGTTTTGGAGATGATGACATATAAAAAAAATTTGTATTTTCAATTTTTTTTTTTTTTTTTTTTTTACCGTATCAAGCATTGAACTCGAGGCTCCTTGTGTGACAGTTTTCAGCACACTTACCACTACGCCATGATGACCACATAGATTGTTAGAGGTAATAAATGACAGAATAAATAGAAAACAGCCTGTGATTGCCAGAAGCTGTCAAAGGATTTCAGAGGCAATAAGAAATAAAAAAGCACTCAAAATCAATAATATTAATATAACAATTCAAAAAACTAAAAACAAGCTGTGGGTGAGGGATCAAATTTGCGAGAGTCTGAATCTGACTACTTCTGCTTTGATAAATAGTAGATTGGAGCGAAAAATAGAAAAGTTTCCGAATTGAATCGCAATAGTGCGGCAAAGTTTCAAACTCAGAGAATCGAGAAATTTTGAATTCAGGCAATACCTTTCGTTCACACATCACATTCAAAGTTTGTATGTGGTGTAAATGTTGTCCGATCGAGTTCATTTTTTGTTTGTACGTAACATGACCTTGAGATATACTACGTGAAAAAATGTCAACCTACCCCACCGCAAAGTCGAAATGTAGGCATAGTCACTCGTGCCTATACACCTTTGAAGTGGGTTGTATCACCAGCTATACACAGCGCTCCACAGCTTGAGTGTAGTGTCTGCCAAATTTATGTTTAGTGTTTGTTTTTCCATACTAGATATTAATTGGGATATGTTATTAGAGAAAAGCTTGCAAAAAGTTGGGAGGCAAATAAGTTTCGTTTCAGACCAATTTATTAATACATAATATTAATTTGGCTCAAAATTTATTTTGGCTACCGATAAATTTGTAACATTTTTCCCTTTTACTTCTTTCGTTTTTAGAACTCGACCAAGTCCGAGCTCTCGGACACTCTCTCTGTCATCTATTACCATGGAGAAAAGAATGTTTTTTTTTGGATGGGCAAAGAAGACGTTTATTAGGATGACCATATTGACCACTGCCTGGACTTTGGAAGGTAAGTTTCTGCATTTTTTAATACAATCTGAAATATGTTTATGTCTGCCATTATGTCTTGCGAAAACCAACTGAAAGCCTCATTCAGATTGTAAGATGCATTCTTAAAGCATACGTACCTTTGTGGTTTAAAATTAAAACTTCGATGATTTTGTACTGACAAATGGCAACTTTTCCGCATTAATACGATTCATTTCGGAAATTTTTATTTTTTTGCTCTGAACTAGTCAGTCGGTTGTCTTGAAAAGCTGGCTAAAAGTGGAAGATATTTTTTAATTCTAGCAAAATGGATTCTAGGTGTATAGAAGTTTTTGAGGTCGCAGAGAATAATTAAAAAGTCCATTTTTAGGGGAAAAAGTTGCAAACCGCTTAGTGCAAAACTGCATCTATTCTTTCGAAATCTGGTATATCAGGGTTTGTGAGGTCGCCGATTACGAATAAATAGAAGGCTTATTTCTAAAAATGTTTTTTAAAAAATGTTATGAACAAGTTAATAAAAAAAGTTTACAGAAACGTTAAAAATAAACAGAAAAAAAAATCAGGAACATAAAACCAATTATAGAACGGGTGGGGAAATGTTGGCAGTATTTAAGCAATATTACTTGAAAAGATCAGCATTAACTGTAAAATCTCTTAATGAACATTCAGGTTATATGGGAGATGCTATAGCCCCTTTTTAAATGCCACCCATATTTGAATTTATTTCCGCTTTTTAAGGCTTCTAAAAGAGGAAAGAAGTTATTAAATATTTCTGCATGGAAAGCGTAATCTGAATTGTATCACTTGAAATCAAGTTCAGCACTGATATAGATGTACCAATTCCTGAAGAGAAAAGCTTAATACGTAATGTTTTAATGAGAAATTTACGTCAAAAACAAGATGCCGCATCGTGACGCAAGATTTCGCCGAGAGTCAATAGATTACACTTCAGCATACATAAAAAATTACTAGACCACTCATCTCGACGGCGTGAAGCAGTATCGTGTCAAAGGAGGAGTTCCGCAGGGCTTCGTTCTCGGCCCAACGCTATGAAACGCAATGTATGACGGCATCCTCAAATTGGCTCTCCCGGAGGATACAACAATCATAGGATATGCAGACGACATCGCGATAGTGGCAGTAGCCAAACAGCTGGACTCGCTACAGGCTATATGTAACGATGTCATCTCAGGGGTGAGAAGATGGCTGTATAACTCGAAGCTGGAATTGGCGGAGCAGAAGACGGAAGTCGTGATATTGAGTACCAGAAGAGCACGTGAAGAGCTGATCATCACGGTTGGTGATCATAACATCACCTCGTGTCCATACATTAAGTACTTAGGAGTACTTATAGATTCTAGAATGACGTTCAAGGATCACCTGAAAGGTGCTAGTGAAAAAGCAGCACGAATAAACAGCGCGTTAACACGCATTGTGCCGAATATAGGAGGCCCGCGGTTCAACGGTTACTACGTCAGTAATCTTGTATGCACCTATCTGGGCGGACAGCAAGAAAACACACCAGAAGGATATTCGTGCGATATATAGGCTCAGTGCCCTGAGGGTTGCTAGCGCGTATCGCACAGTATCGGACGATGCTATTTGTGTCATAGCAAGTAAGGTGCCCATAGATTTACAGGCACAAGAGATAAGGCGGTTATATGGCCGTGACACAAAATCAACTGAAGCCATAAGAAGAGAAGAAAGACAGCGTACCATCATAGAATGGCAGCAAAGATGGGAGTCATCCGAGAAGGGTCGATGGACCTACAATCACATTTGGAAATAGAAGAGTGGATCTCACGCAGGCATGGTGAACTGAATTACCACATTACGCAGCTGCTTAGTGGCAATGGGTGCTTCAAGCAATACTTGCATAGAATCAACATCGGAGAAGAAAACCCGTTTTGCCCAAGATGCCCAAAGGAACGTGAGAACGCGCAGCGTATACCTTTTAAATGCCCGCGTTTTAACAAAAACAGAGATTAGCTGGAGAAAGCCTTTGGAGAAGCCCCTACAGAAAGGAATCTGACGACACAGATGTGTAACACAGCGTAAAAATGGAATGCAGCATGCAAGGTTGCTGCAGACTTTGCGTGCGCGCAAAGTCGAGCGCACGGCAAACACTACAAATACGGAGCCAGATATCGTCAACCGACGATAAAACCGAACAGAATTGGACAGAAACCAATACTGACGATTGAGCACTAAGCTCATTACGGCCTTCCGACGTAATACCTAACGGTGGTTTCGCGAGGAATATCCGTACGGACGAGAGGTGGTTTTAGCGTGAGAATGTCACGCACTGACTGGGTGGCTTTTTATGCTTTCCTCCTCGTTAAAAAAAAAAAATAAAAAACCACTCATCTTGATCAATCGCTCGATAAATCAGGGTTTCTCCAACTGTGCTACGCGTACCACTAGTGGTATGTGAGGCCTCCAAAATTGGTACGCTAGTAAATAATAGACGGCAAACGAAAAAAGCGATAGCTGAATTTTATTAAAAATCTGTATTTTCGGACATTTTTTACAATTAAAATCTGTTGCATGTTTATCGGTATTTCTTATTACAACTACAGTTTTGGGGGACATAAAGTACACAAAGTCTAGTTTTATAGTTCTGTGGTATGCGTTTGATCCACATTGCTCATTGATAGTACGCGAAAAAAAACTTGAGAATCGCTGGTTTAGATAATATTTGAACAAACGTTCATGAAGTCGAAAACAGATTCGGGTTACATTGGCTGTGCTTCCTGGCTTAGGATAAAAAGGAGAAGTAGTTAAGTGCGTATAGCAACTAATGGAGATTTTCTAGTATTTTGCAATTTTTGGCTTTGGCGAAACTGCACTTTGCATGTTTACATAGGTTGCAAACAAATACTTATAAAATACACCGAAAATACTGGACACAGCAGGAAGTAATTATGAAAAAAAAAATGAAAGAAAAGAAAAACTAGTAAGATAATACCTAAAAGCAAAATTAAAGAAGATGCATGCTAAAAATTCTTTTCAAAGTATGCGCAAAAAAATGCATAACATTTTGTAATTGTTAAGCACATGCTGCTGCTGCTGCTAGATGCCGCCGCTTCATTAGCTACATAATTTCACTGTAATTTTCTACACTAGGCATAATCGTAATTATAGTTGCTGCACGAAAACCAGCAGCAACTAAAGCGGCAATAGCAAAAAAAAAAGCAGCAGTAGCAAAAAAAAAAAAACAAAAAAATTTTTGACTAATTTGTGCGCATATTAAGCGCAACTCGAACATTTGATTTTACACGCTGTTGCTGCAGCAGCAATTTAATATTGTCGATGGCAATGCCATCAATAAAATATTCGCGCATGTAGTATATGCAGCTACTTGCAACTACTTACATATTTTGCTTACAATTTAATACATTTGCCTTCACCTTCTTTTGCAATAAAAGAAAAATTTGAAGCTATAATTTTAAAATAAACGCAGAAATCTAAATACATAAAAAATTGTTCTGTTGCTGCAACTTGTTTGCATTAAAATTTATTGTTACGCAGTGGTGAAATTGTTGCAGCTGTTGTCCGACAGCAACAAGCAACATCATCAACAATTTATGGCATTTCTAGCTGCGGCCAAACTGTAAATGTTAGAAAAAAAACACCAAGACATTGTATACAAAACAATCAAGGCAATATCAACAACAGTAGAAAAAAGAAAAAAAAAAAAACAACAACAAGTGAATTGAATTTATTTTGAAATAAATTGCAAGCAATATTACATCGCTGAAAAAGAAGAAGAAGAAGCAGCAGCAGCTGAAGTCTATGTCGACAGCAACTACGACGAAGAAGAATTGCTTCTTGCCTACAATTGCCAAGAATCATTGCAATGCCAGCGCCTTAAGTGTGAATTGCATTTGTTTTTGGGTTGGGTTGCTGCATACGAATCGATTGAATGCTAAATGTAGCAATGCAAGACAAAAAACTAAAGCGATTGATTTAAATGTTACTAGCCAAAGACAAATTGCTGTAATGTCTGTTGTTAATATTTGTAGACATTTATAGAAAACGCGCCTCAGTTTTTTTGTGTGTGTTTCTTTTTTAAAATTCCACAAAAGAACGTTTTGTAAAGCATGTGGCTTTATATTGCGAAACTTGTGCTATACTTAGTTGTAGTTTGTTTGAATGTCTATTGAATGATTTTGGCCAGACCCATTCGACTTTTGAACTAATACATATTAAACTAGTATACCGAAATACCCTTAAGACAAGTGTGTGGAATTGAAAAGAAAACCCATCTACAGAAAGGTTTGGTTGGTTGTTTGTTTGTTTGAGGAGAGGGATGCAAAAAGGAAAAGGGAATGGAAGAGAGAAAGTCGGGAAAAAAGTACGAGAGATGAGAAGAAGGAGGCAAGAAAGTGGGCGAAGTAGGGAGAAAGGCAAATGGAACAGACGGAAGGGGAGAAGGGAAACTGTAAAAGTAGGGGAAAGGTATTGAGAAAAATGATGTGGAAGTGGTTGAGGGGGAGAGAGACTGGAAGAGAAAGGGGAAAGAGGAGAAGACAAATTTTAAAATGGAGGGAAGACGAGGGGGGAAGGAATAAAAAGATGGAGTGAAAAAGGGGGACTGAAGTGGGAAACGAAAAAAGAGGGGAAAGGGGAGAGAAACGAATTGAAAATGGAACTATAAAAAGAAAGGAGATAAAAAGTAGAAGAGTAAAAATAAAGAGGATAAAAGAGAGAGAGAGAGAGAAATAGAGCTTCTATCTTAATAGTGAATAGGGGAGAGAGATAAAGAGTACAAGGAAGATAGAAGAAAAAAATAACGAGGAGACATAGAGGAAAAGAGAAAGAGGAGAGATAGAGGAAAAGAGAGGGTAAGAGAGAGAGGGAAAAGAAACAAAAGAGAAAGATAATAGAGGGAGAAAAATAGATGGAAAAGAAAGAGAAGAGAGAGGAAAGCGAGAGAGTGAGGAGAGGGAGAGAGAAGAAAGCGAGAAGAGAGAGAGGAAAGATGGAAAGTGGCTTACGAGAATAGAAAAAAGGGAGAGAAAGATAGGTAAGTGGGGTAAGTGGGGAAGTGGGAGGAAGAGAAAACGACGTAAGAGGGGGAAAGAGGAGAGAAACAAAATGAAAATTGAAGGGAGAACAGAGGAGAGATAAAAGAGAAATTGGAAAAGTGAAGATAAGGAATATAAGTCAGAGAAGAGAGAGAGGAAAGTAGAACGAGGAGAAAAAGAGAAAAGAAAAACGAAGAGAAAAAGAGAGAAGAAAGAGAGGTAAAAATAGATCAAAAGATAGGAGAAAGGATATACCTGCTTAGGAATTGCAATTATTGCATCATCAGAAGTTATTAAATGGGAAATCTAAACACTGAGGGCAAAATGCTGTTATATCAAACGGAAAGGATATTAAACCAACAGATTTTGCTGTTAAATCCAATCCAAAAGTGAACTCTGTTATATTAACAGACAATGTGCTGTTGCTTTGAAAAACAAAACTACAAAATAGTAGCTGCCAAAATTCTTCACGCTATAGTCTAGTTGTCTAGCGCGCAGCCACTTGTGGCTAAAGTTCAAATTTCTTTTTACATTTATTTTTTAAAATAAATTTCAAAATCAAAAATTTTTTTTATTATTGTATTATTTTTTCTTTTTGTTTTTTGTTCAATTTATTTTTTTATTTATTATTATCGTTTTAAATAATTTTTTCTTGAATTGCTTTTTCCCAGGCTCGAACCTGCGTCCGTAAAACATTCGCGTAATGACTGTCGAACAACGCGCTTACCAACTGTGCCACATAACCAAATTTGTTTCCAATGAATTTTGTTTCTTTTATTCTTGCAATGCTTCCAGTACTATTACTATTTTTTAACTCCTTGAGGTACACGATTTTAAAGAAAATAAAAACTCTATTTGCACAGAATTCTTTTGGTTTATAGCATTGACAAATGAATAAGAAATTGTAAATAAAATATTAAACTATATGACTATAAGTAATTTAAACTTTTCGAGGTGGGTTAAAATATATCACATTATGCATAAAAAAATATTCAAAAGTAGGGACAATTTTTACCCTATATATCGTAAAGAGTTAACTAAGCAAGAGAGAGTAAGATATACAAATTTGAAATACTCAATCAGGCTGTCTTTGTTTATTATTATTTCTAAAAATAGACCGTGTAAAAATTTGAAATTGTGTTAGTGACAGCGAAGAATGTTGTTACTGTATTGGAGTTTTCAACAGATAACGACAGACGAAAATTGTCAATACAAAATAAAAAACTGTTGAATCAAACAAATTGCGTTCAATACAACAGATTTTCTTAACAACAGCGATGAACTGTTAAAATCACAGTTTTTTTTTTCTCCGTGAAGCTATATGGAAATAAGTATTGGAAGAAAATGTGTTCCTCAAAAACGATTTGAAATGAAATAAAATATGCAAATAATATATGTAAGGATATACAGTGGACCAAGGCCGTATTTAGGGGGGAGGTTTTGGGGGTTCTGACCCCCTCCCCCAAAATGTGAAAACTTTTTCCTAATTTTTGATATTGATTGCCAGTGGATGGAAAAAAAGTCAAAATAAAATCTATTGAATGATTTTTAAATATTTTTTAATCGGTTTCTTTCCAAAAAGTCAAATAAAAGAAAAAAATTTAAAAATAAATTTGAATTGAAATCGTACGAAGTTGTGCTACATGGCCAAAAACGGTATTTTCAGGGGTTTCAACCCCATTTTTCTAAAACGTGACGTAATGGGAAGTTCTTGACCTCAGATTCGTGTTCAACATGAAAAATTCATTCGCAAACACTAGGAACAATTCACCAAACCCATGCAGGACAGTGTTATTGAATATGCTTTAAAGTTCTTAATCTTAAAATATAATTAATCCTTTAACCCATTATTGCTCAGAGCACCCGACTCGGAAGATTTCAATGCTGTGACTGCACGAATTTAGGGAATACATGCCAACCTCATCCGGGCTCCTCATCATTGACAATGGCCCAAATTCCCAATGATGATCATTTGAAAAAAATTAGTCTCTAACTATTTTTGGCATTTTTGATCATTTTTTTGAGGTTTTTTTCATTATCAGTAATGGCAAGTCAATGAGTTATCGAAATTATGTCTTTCAAATGCATAATCGCATTTAATTTATTTTATTTAAAAATCAGTTTCATAAAAATTGTATGTGAATATTTTCGTCGAATAAAACCCCCCCCGAAAAAAATCCTGGCTACGGCCCTGCAGTGGACGCTTGGAATTCTTAAGTTCGGAATTCTTAATTATCCAGAAAACTTAAGCAATTTTTTTTTTTTATAAAACTTCCTAAAATCTTAAGATTCGTCTCAAGTTTTCTGAGTAGGTTTAGAATTAAATTTTATTCACTTTTAGTGTAGGTACATAAATATTTCTAAAATATTTTACGCCTGCAATTATTTAAAACAGCTATGAAGCTTAGAAAAATAATTAATAAATGAGACAGCTATATAGCATGGTAATAAAAAGGTACTTTTCTTGCAAAAAAGGTGATTTTAAAAACCGTCCAAAAATCTTAAGCAGCCCAAGAACAATTGAGAATTCCGAGTGTCAGTATGTTAAAAAAATCTTTAACGTTTTATATTGAATATTTCATTCAAATTCTCCTAAAATACGTTTTCCAATTCCACAAGATACTGACTTTAAACTGAGATATTTACAGAGACTATTTATTAAGTTTTACCTCTCTCTAGGCGATTTTCAAGAACAATTCGAAATTTTTGAAAACTGAATTTGTTGGTGGATTGATTGAAGAACTATATAAGCATTTACGCCTGGCATAGAATATTTTTTCCAAATACTCAAACAACACTTTCAGCAATTTAACTATAGGCACTTATTTGAATCAGAAAAAGAAACGGTTTTACAGAAGAAAATTAATTGCTCTTAGCGTTCTCTTTTAAAAGTAGAGGACGCTGACAGCATATCTACAAATCTTATCATGAAAGACACGTAAATTTATAATTTATACCGATAAGTTTGCAGGCTTGATTCTTAGTGGTGCCATTATTAGAATCACGCTCCTTCTTTCCGTTTCAAATCCTAGATAATTCATTGTTGCATAAGATTCAAAAATTAAATCTACAATCAAAAGTGAACCTTAGATTTATAGAGCATAGCTAGATAAAAATCGAAGACGATATACATAAATACATAAATGTGGTTAAAAGACTAAAGCAAATAAATCAGTTTGTTAATTTTATAAGCTAGCAGAAAAAAAAATGTATGTATGTGATTTTGCATAGATGTTGTTATAATTATAGTTCATTATAATTTAATAAATAAGCCCCAATTAACGTATTAAACATTTCCTTTCACACAAAAAAAGACAAAAAAAAAAAACCAAATCATACAAAGAAAGCAACCAATAACAATGCATGAAAGTTTCGAAAAGAAATTAAAACTTAATACATACACAAGCAACAACAGAAAAATATTTTAATTTTCTCATTGGAAAACAAAAGACTTAAGCGACAAACTTGCTTTTATTAAAGCAGCAATGGCAACTACAATATTGAATACAGAATGACAAATAATTGATTTACAGCCTAACATAAAATACGCAGACACACGCACACTTGTAAGCACACAAAACGCACAAATTCATACATTCAAAAAAACTAAAAAACTCATCATTTTCACATTATCGTAAATAAAAATCAAACAACACTGAACAAAATAGTATGAAATATACACTTTACTTTTTTAAAGTTTTATAACGAAAAATCGAACACACGCACTCAAGCGGCAAAGGTTTATGAGCTACAGTTTTTTTTAGAAATATTAGAAGTTGTTGAATTTTTATAGCACGTGTTATTTATAACGATCATTTTTACTTTCTGGTGGATTAACTTATTTTCTTCTCGTCTGTACTTTTACACCTTGGAATTTTTTATGGCATTATTTTTAGTGTTTCATGCAGGAACATAGCGTGAAGTCATTAAATAGTTTTAGGAGATAGTAACCCTATAAAGGTTGTTTAAAAAAAAAAAAACACATGCACACATACACACATTTATGACTTTGACGTTAGAATAATCTGGACATCCTTTGTATCTATGAATGTATATAAACATATTAAAAATTCATAAAAATATAAAAATCTATAATATTTATTGGAAGTTTTCTTAAGTTTATTATTCATAAAAACGTGATTTGTATGTATTCTTTTTAAGTTCCTGTTTTAATGTTGTTGTGTTCTGTTCTGTTTTCAAAGCGTCAACGGTTAGTGGCGTCATCAAAAGACCACCGACATTGCCGGAAATGAAAAGGGTTTTGTTTTGTATTTTTTTCTTGCTTTTGTGCTTTTATTGCAATTTGTCATGTTATGATTAATATAACGCTGGCACTGCAGCATTTGATGTTGTAACTGTAGACATGCATATACATATGAATGTGTTTATAAAAGATTGTTTTATTGAAAGAACATTATACCTTTTTAAATGAATTAGTTGTAAAAGGTTTTTAATACGACACCATTCTTTTACGTAATTGCATTATAAAATACAAATTGAATTTTTATAGTAGCACACTTAGAAGCCAGCGAAGAAAGAACTAATTAAACTTAGCTTAGAGTAATAATGCATATTCGATATTTTAAGTGTTAGCGCTTTTCTTTTTGATGCCACGTGTGGTCGTGGCCGTTCATTTTAATACTATGTAAATGCTTCAATATTTATGGGGCATCTGTCAATTGAGAATTTATGATTTCGTTTTATTAATATATACTTTTAAAACTTTTATAGATTGTGTCTAATGCTTATATTAAAATGTATGTAGTACGTACGTATATCTACATGCTCCGTAAAAGTTTCATTGCTTCTCAACTGGTAATACACTCGATTAAAGTAAAAACAAATGCCTTAAGGAAATTAAAACACATTTTTTACTATTTTTTTGAAGTTTATCTAAGCCAAAATCACAATGCCGTTCTATTTTTAAACCATTCGTCATTCGTGGTTTACGGGTAGCTGGATCGAACTGCAACCAATAGCCACTTTTTGACAGAAGTAAAATTGTCGTCATTGCTTAAAAATTATGAATATCTAGTCAAAATGAGATGCTGTGCTTGTGCGAAAAATCAAATCGGCAAATTATTCGGGAGCTACGTGCGCTGGATGTGAATAAGAATTTCTTGAAACTTTGAAAAATGTGAAAAATGGCAACTAGCCGTACTTCGATCGATTTTGTGCCTGTATGTTTGTGCCGAGAAATTACCGCCGTTGATGTTTGAATGTTGTCTAAGACCTTAGGTATCCACGCATTTAAAAAACCAGCCGGATGTCTTTCACACCTCTCACCATTTCACAAAACTCGAACGACGCAAAATTGACTGAGAGAAAATGTTCCAGCGTGTTTTCCGTCCTTATTGCGACCGTCATTTTCTCTGGATTTAAATCGTTTGAATTTCTATGTTTGAGGTATCTGGGAGGGAAAAGTAACAATATTTTAATCCAAGATCCATGGGTGTTTAACAGACGCGTATGCGAAGAAGGATGACATGTTACTACCAAAAATGAAGGGAGTAACACTGCAGTTGTCTTCTGAAGTTAAATATTTAGGGGTAACCTTATATTGCAAACTGTTATGGAAGACGCACGTCGAGCTGAAGGTCTCGCGTGCACTAAAGGTTTTCTGGCAGTGCAGGCGATCTTTCGGCAAGACTTGGGATCTGAATCCAGCTCTGATATACTGGGTATACATTGCTCTTGTGAGACCTCTGAAGGTAGCTATATGAAGACGGAAAACGCTGCCGTTCACCTGGGTGAAAAAAGTTTCAAGAATTTTTTTTGTACACATGTGTACATAGCGTACGGCTAAACCTGGACAGGTAAAAATCAGGAACACGAAAATCAAAATCCCCATTTTTCCCCACTACTGGAAGTACACTTTCTCCTGAGAGGGTTAATGGTTAACCAAAATGATAATTTATAATACATATTGCCTTGTAAAATAAGTTATGATAACAGAAATCTTTCATTCAAGCCCTAGTCAATCTTATCTTGAAGAAGTGTACAAAATTTGAACAAGAACAGTTCATTAGTTTTTTGAGAAATCATGTCAATCGACTTGATCGATTTAGACTTTTACTCCAATTGACTTAAAACTTTTGGATAATATTCTGGGCACTGTATTGTCTTGTACTAAGATAAGACAATAAAAAATCGATATTTTTAACCCCGTAAGAAACCGAAGATTGTTGACCAAAATTATGCATTATGACTTTGTGTCCGTGCTAGGCATGAATTAAATATTTTTTAAAAAAAAAGTTTTTATATATTTTTTATAGTGAAAGTATATAGTATATCGATACCTCATACCTTATATATATTTTTTAAATCCGTTATGAATGTCAGCAGCTGCTGAAATATAAAACAAAGTCTTAATACTTTTGCTAAGATAAAATATAGAGCATGATGTTGTTGTTGTAAGCCAGGACCTTGCTAATCATCTCGTCTTGTTTTTAAATCTTGCTGTGCAGTTTCAAATATAGTCTATCACAACTTTTTAAATTAAGTCAAGTTTCTTACTTTTAAACATACATACAGAGAGGATCAAATTACATTATGCCAAACGAAATTCAAACTTTATCTCTTACTTATTTAAACTTATAGCTTATAAATTCGCATGTGGCAACAACATAATCAAAAAAAAATAAGCAAAGCAAACCAACAAAGCAACATAAACCACATACATATGGAAAAAAAAAAAATCATGTTTAATGTGCAATCGCCAACAATCTTTATGTCTGTTGGCTGTCGGCTAAACAAAAAAAAAAAAAAAAAAACATTTTATGAGCGATAAAAATTTAGTGTGTGCATTTTTCGGACAAGTTTGCAAGTTTAATTTGATGTTTAATAGCAGATAACAAACAAACAACAGCAACAAGAAAATAAAAACAACACAAAAATAAATGGATTTAATCCAAAAAAAAAAATGGCATCAACTTTTGAAATGGAAAAGAGGAACAAGAGGAGGAGATTGGGCAGAGCTAAACAAAAAGTATTGAAAACAAATATGTAACCGAGAATTCTGTTACATTTACAGAAGCTTTTGAATACATGTAAAAACAAATGTTGGCAACATATTGTTACGACCACGGTTACTGTTGCAGTTGTGTGTAGCCAATCATTAATATCATCAGCAGCTATGAAGTTCAAAATTACAATTGTCATCGTTTTCTATATGGAAGAGTTTATATGCATACTACATAAAATATATTAGCCCCGTTCCAGCTCTACAGCTCTTGTGCTCTGTGCGGCTTGACTTTTGTGCAGCATCATCTGTTTTCCTCGTCGTCGATCTTTCACATAGCTATCGCGCATATTCATTCAGTTCCTTGACCTAACATGACGTCGTCGTTGTCGTCGTCAACAACAAAAACATAAAGTTTAAAGAAAAATAAAGAATTAAAAAAGAAGTACAAGTATTTTTTCTTCGAAATCCGTCGCACTTTTGGCATTACAACACCATATGAAATACGAAAAATATTATGTAATGTGATTTTTCTGTTCTTAACTTTACTACTGTTCTCTTGGCTTAAAGAAAAATTTTTGTATTTTCTTCTGTCTTTCTTTGTTATTTCATTCTGGTTCTTTAAAAAAGCTGTCATATCATTTAAGTTTGTATAGTAATACACTAGTAAAAAAAATAGTGTACAAATAATAAAAGAAGAATTAAAATTAAATTGGTAAAAAAGTTCATATCTTGCAAGTGCAATTTATGAAAAAAGTTTCACAGTATTTGAGTTACAGTTACATTACAGTTGAGCAACTATAGTGAAGGCAACTATTATAATAGTTTAGCCATAATTTGGAAAACAAATTGAACAGGAGAAAGAGGGCGTCAAACTATGCCCCACTGAACACATTAATAAATCTATTTCCCTCTAAACCTTTTGGCCATTAAGTTGCTTGGTACGTTATCAATACGCGAAAAGCTGCGAACTTCTTAACAATTAGCCACCTTGCCAAGCATACAGAATGGTAATGCGGAAGTTCGGGGGACCAACGGCACCCAAACCTACGTATCTTATACATCGAGACTGATGGTACATTACAGATTGTACTATGCAGGCCCGTAGCCAGGATTTTTTTCGGGGGGCGGGGGGATTTCATTCGAATAAAATATTCCTAAATAATTTTTATGAAATGAAACTGATGTTTAAATACAATAAATTAAATACGATGATGCATTTGATGAACCCTATCGGACTAGGGACAAAATATGATAAATGTCTTGAAGCTTTAGGAAAAATGTTTGTTTCCGAGTTTTTTCAATCTTACCCTAAAAAAATGGCTGAAAATGACAAAAAAGAAGGCTGAAAAGAACAGAAATTCAATTAATTCACTGCATTTTTTTATCGTACCGGAGCTTAATTTTGATAATGGCATTTGGGCCATTATCAGTGATGAGAAAAGAGACATTACGAGTCGGAGTGCCCTAAGCAATAATGGGTTAAAGAATTAATTACATTTTTAAAATTGCTTCCTAAAACTTTGGAACTGATCCAATAACACTTCCCTGCATGGGTTTTGCAAATAAGATAGTTCCTAGTGTATACGAATGCATTTGTCATGCTGAACACGAAGGGCCGCTGGTTACAAATCAGCAGTCAGATTTTAAAAATTCAAAATGGCGGATCAAATATAGCGGGCAAATTTAGGGTGAAAGAGCCATCACCTTCTCTTTTTGAATTCGAAGTCAAACCTCATGTCAAAGAAAGCAGATCGAATTTGGTCGCATAGTGTAGCAAAGATTTCAAATTTATTTTTTATATCTGACTTTTTAGAAAGAAACCGATTAAAGAAAAAAATATTTAAAAATCGTTCAATAAGTTTTATTTTTACTTTTTCCCCCATCCACTGGCAATTAATATGAAAAATTAGTAAAAACTGGGAGGGAAGAACCCCCAAAACCTACCCCCTAAATACGGCCTTGGTACCATGCATAACGACAGAAGAAATTTAATCGATTCTACAATGAATCGACTGCAACAAAGTTCTTAGGCTAGATGGAGTGCAAAATGCAGCTCTCAAGGCGACAGTGAAAGTAGATGATTTGGTGGACCTGTATGCAATCTCTAGAGTACGCTGATAGTTGAACGCGGCGGTATTAGAGTTGACACCCTCAAAAATAGTGCTTCTGAGCATAAAGAAGCAAAAAGAGCAGCTAGAGAGCTCATCATAATATCCCAAGCTCACATCCGATATTAGATTTATTTTTCAAGGACCATCTGGTGGCGGTCAGTAGCAAAGCACCAAAAATAAACGGCGTACTTACACATTCGCGCAGAGGGAAGTTTTTGTCCACTGTAATGGACTCCGTGGTATTGTACGTTGCAGCCATTTGAATAGGCGCTAATAAATCGCATATTTAAGAGGTGCCAGCCGTCCAAAGGTTAAGCGTATTGAGGGTGTATAGTGCTTTCCGAACCATCTCTGAAGATTCTAATTGTGTTACCGCTGGAATGCTGCCCTTAGACATACATGCAATAGAGCTCAAGAACTTTTATGACAAAGCATGAGAAAGACCCATTCCAAGTCTAAGATTGGAGGAGCGCCAGCGATTTATCACGGAGTGGCAGCGATGGTGGGTGTGCTCAATAAAAGGACCCTGAACTTTTACACTAATCTCTGTCATATCAAATTGGTGGTGGGTGCTTTAATGAGTATCTACACAGATTCAGGTTGAAGAATAACCCCTAACCCAACTAGTCCAGATGAAAGCGAAAATGCGCGGCACGTACTGCAATATTTCTTTGATCATGCCACCAACTCTGGAAAATTTTACCACAAATGTGCGAATCGGTGGAGAAATAGAAGGAGACGTGCACATTGGCTACACGGATTATGACCAAGGTGAGAGAGACAAAAAGCGCATAGAATAGCAGGAATAGATCGAGAACTGATCTGCTAAATCCATCTCCGCGAAGTAACACATACTGGTAGTCCTGCGGGGGGTATCTATGAAGATTTCCACTTTCCAATACAAGAAAAAAACCTACCTTGCTATGTCTTTTGAGGTCTACGAGTGCAACACGCAGTTCAATTTCAATTTTTATTTTAGTGAATACCGATTTTAACGTTTTTCTACACTTTCGTTTTTCGAACACTCGGAAACTTCCAGCTTCACGCATTCTAGCATCTATGAAGTATTATTGAACTATCATATATATTACGGGCAGAAGTATAGTCATACTATCTGACAACAGCAAACAAATCTAAACAAGTTTAACAGCGCAAGAATGG
This sequence comes from Toxonevra muliebris, assembly GCA_963691655.1. NCBI lineage: Eukaryota > Metazoa > Arthropoda > Insecta > Diptera > Pallopteridae > Toxonevra > Toxonevra muliebris. The sequence goes on from OY829326.1 coordinate 102,247,998, forward strand.
TGCAGGAACATTGAATGGAATTAAAAGGCTCGACAAAGAAACTCTCTGCTTGCATCATGTGAAAAACATCCGATTAATGATTATTGCCGAACCTATAGGAATAACAGTGATATTAAATTCACTGGCTTGCAACCAGAAAACCAAGCATCAGATACTAGGAAAGTCGATTTTCTACGTCCTGAAAGGGTGTTTGAAATGTATTAAGTTATGGTAATTCATACAAATTCATTCGAAGCATGTCTTACAAATGGAATAGGCTAACGACCTCCAGGACCAGATCACCACAACTTATTAACAAAAACCGAAAGCATATCTCTAGATAACCAGCAGTCATTACTGTCTTCTGGTCTAAAGGTGATCAAGCGACCAAAACACACTATCGTAACTCAAAAAACCCGGAGGAAAAAGATAAAAGAATTAAATACGGTTAATTAAACCTATCGGAATAAAATATGATACTATCAAAACGACCCGCAAGTGCTAATTGGGTTCGAAACCCGACCACTTTAACCAATGAAATATTGTTTGACCATTCCGTTTATATAAGCTAGTAAACCTGCATATTGAAATAATATTTATGGTTCATAGAAACGGTTTCCTCATTTAGATATACAAAATTTCTTTGAATTGAGGAAATATTTTTTCTTTATTTTAGAGAAAAATTTTTATGAAAGAAGGAAGTTTTCTATAAATTAAAGAAATATATCTTCAATTTGTAGAAATTGCGTTTTTCAAATGAATAATATTTTATTTCATTATGAGAAATTGTATATAATTTAGGTACAATTTTCCTCAGTTTGAAGAATAATTTTTCATAAATTGAAGTTACTACCTTTTTAGAAAAAAGAATCCTCAATTTATGGAATATTTTCTACAATTTTGTTTTAATTAAAAGGCATAGAAATCATTTTTTTTTACTTGTATTCATTTATTATTTTTTTTTTTAATAAGTATTAAGGTTTACATTCATACGTATTTTTACATACACTACAGAAAATTATAAATTAAAGTTTACTGAAATTTATATCTTTTCAATATATTTTATTTTTTTTTTTCACAAAATATATCAACAGCCACAAACACAACCGCTTCGCTTAAAATAGAGACGCCGACTAAAAAATTCAAAAGAAAAACAAAGCGAACGCGATTGTCTGCTAACGCCAAAAGAGTAAAGCTAGTTTTTGTGTATACTAAAATTTTGTATGCAGAACATTTTCGGTATATTCGTCTCTTTCTTACATTTTCTATGCAACTAAATTTGTAAAAATGAAGACATAACTTACTTCAAATTGAACACCATGGTTGCATGAAAGGAGCACGTTTTTCTTCATTTTGAGGAAAATTTACTTAAACGAGAGAAATTTTCGTGGATTCAAATTGAGGAAACTTTTTCTTTGTTTTAGAGATGGGTATTTTTCTGGGTGTACGTAATATGATTATAAAGAAGGACATCAATAGTTTCACATCCTTAAATATTTCTTTTTAAAATTACCCAACATCTTAAACTTAATAATGTCATATGGTTCGAGAGAAAACTGTTCAACAAACGAACTGAGCCACTAAAAAATGAATTATCTCTGTAGTATATTCTACGGCAGAGCACAGTCTTCACGTGGAATCGATGGACCCTAGTTGAGGTTCTAGTTAGTAGCGCGGAAGTGTGAACGAATGGAAATATCGGATGGGATTGAAAAACACTAATTGCGTCCAATTTAAACGATCGGCTTCTACGTATTAGGTTCTGAATGATTTACTTCATGGATTCGAAGGGTATTGCTTACTCAGATTATACAACAGTTCCGTTTATAAGAATATTTCTTTAATGACACAATCTCGATCCTATATTTTTATGAACTGAAACACGAATTTTTCATTTGAGGGTAATTAAAATTCCAATTTTACAAAATACTTTATGATGTGTTAAAAATGATCATAACTGCTGTTTGTTGCATTGCTATCGCTTTGATCGCTTCGTAATGCAATCATGAATTATGAATCTGATGTGATATGGCATTATCATTAATTTGTTATTGTTATTACATTTAATTGATCATCAGCAGCAGCAACAACAACAACGGCGTAGTAACATAGTTTACTATTAATTTCATTAAATTTTTTTATATCAAATTGAATCGTTTGATTGTAATCAATCTTTTATTTTTTTGATAGTTTTTTTTTTGGTTTTTATTCAAAATTCACAAACTTCCAAGAAGTATATCAAATTGAATGCTTTAAATTTATTGGTTATACTTTTTTGATTAACCTTAACTTTTGATAAGTGAAAGATGAAAATTATCTATTTAATAATTTTCATTTGATTGATTTTTATTTGATTGATTGGAAATTTTTTCTTTATTACCATAAGCAATAATTAAAAATTATTCATAAATATGTAATTACTATGAAATATGTTATTTACAGTGACTTTCAATATCGATCACGGTTTTTGTATGAAAAAAAAAAAACAAAAGAAACTTGAAGTTTTATGTAAAGCAGAATTTACTCCTTATTGCCCTTCAATTTTTACAGATCTATGTTCTAGTTCCAGAGAATGATGAAAATATGAAAGTTGTGAGACTTGATTAGGAATTCTTGTTTAAATCCTGATGGAGTATATTCTACGATGTAAAGATACCAACATACATTCCAAAAATTTCTTTTTCTGGTTTCATGCAAGCGTGATTGATATTAACAGTCACTATAAAATTTTTTAATATTTTTATTAATAAAAAAAGCGTGATTGATATAAAAATTTAATCTTTAATTTTTTTTATTATGCTTCTTTAAAATATCAGTTATTTCAATTTAAATTTAATATTTAATATTTACTATTTCACTCCGGATATTTGGTAATATAAAAAATAATAAAATTCAATTTAATTATGATTAGAAATAGAAAATATTTTTGCACGCATATTTATATGCATATTGAGTTTTCGCGCATTTTGTCTTTCAAATAAATAATATAAATAAAATGGAAAAAAAGCAAAAAAAAAAAAAAAAAATTCCGAAAGGCACAGTCCGAACCGCACATTTCAATTCAAAAATGCAACCAAAACTACTTAAAATTCTTAAAATCTTTAACCCTTTCAGTGGATTTACCCCATATATGGAACATATTTATGAAATTCGCTATTGGTTTTTATAACCGTTATTTTAACAAACGAACTGGATAAATTGATTGATTGAATGTTTCTTAACATAATGACATTAAATAGTACAATTTAATTTTTGACGTTAAATGCAGCCATAACTTGTGTTTCATGTTGATCGGTAACGAAAAAAACTTGTGTCCCAAGATGGTGGCAAATTTTGGAAAAATAAAAAACATTGGAAATCTCCTAATATCGTGCCTAAAATTTTTTATTGAAAAATTAACACTATGAACATCAATTGAGTTTAGTTTTCAGTTGAATATTGTTGAAGGAAGTGATCTGTAAGTACTGGGTCATATAAAAAATTTTCTTTATTAAAAGTAAATTTTAATCAAGTAGGGGAATATGGGGAATGTCGAACCACACTTTGATTTTGACTGACAACTCAGCCTAAAATCGTAATTTTTCAAAATTTGAGAAATGGAGGTTAAACTAGAATCAAAATGCCAGAGTTTCAGAATTTAAAAATTCGAATTTGTTGTAAAGTTTTAAGCGTTATACCAAAATATTCAATTTTGTCATTTTGAAAAATCGTGGGGAATGTCGAACCACTTGGCAAATTGAGAAAATTCGAACAAATATTGATGTAAAACGTTTATTTATGACTTCGTTATGAAAAAACATAAGATTTGAATGACAAATATAGTGAAAAAATCAATGTTAATTATGCGGAGTCGCAGTTTTAGCATGTGAAATAGCCACCAAAAAATAGTTTTATAAACTGCCTATAACTAATTTTTTGTCGATAATTTATTATTACTTATTTATTTATATATTTCGCATGAAAAATAATTCAGGAGCATAAAAAATGCATTATCTACTTGACAAATTACAAAAACTAAGTGGTTCGATATTCCCCACAAAAAGTGGTGCGACATTCCCCAAAAGCTGTGTTCTACAAAATAGCCGCCCATGAGTCACAGAACCAAATTTCATGCAAAAAAACTTTTTTGACTGTAAATAATATTCACACACAATGATTTGAAAAATATTTACCTGCTTGGTTTTACGCAAAAATGTTGAAAAAGCAATGTAATTTTTAAAACACAAAAACACTTTTGGAATCTCAAAAATCACTTGATTATCGCAGACAGCACAAAATGCGTCTCATCGGTTCGACTGCTAATGAAAAAATGAGATGAAGCTGAAATAATACGATGGCAAAAGTTTCGTATAGATCGAATGTCAGATAATACAGTTAAAACTAATGGTTCGACATTCCCCACATTCCCCTACATATTGGCCATTATTATCTATAATCTTTTAACATTTTTCCGGTAGCTTCATAATTCCATCTGTGGTTTATGGGCGAAAAACTTGGCCATGCGGCTCTTCTGTCGGCCAAACGGTCGAGTTGTGTGTAGTAAAGATCAGAATTGACTGTTTGTTCAGGTTGTAACAATTTTCGTCCAATCTCCCCAAACACTCAACATAATCTTGTTTGCCGTTAATCCAGGCTTTTTAAATAGTTTGTAGAGGGTCACCGGCCTTTGACCATGATTTTTTTCGTTTGATATTCTCGTTTTTAAGCCCTTTTTTATCGCCCGTAATGATTTGTTTCACAAAAGGTTCGATTTTGTTGCGTTTAGCTGATGATAATTCGGTCAATCAAATTTTTTTGTGTTAATTCATGTGGCACCCAAACATCTATTTTCTTTGAGTAGCCAGCCTTTTTTAAATGATTCCAAACTGTTATGTTTAGTGCCTCCGCTATCTCCTATGTATGGCCATTAACGACATCTTGTGACAAAAATCGAAAATACTTTTTATATGACCCAATATTTGTACCGCTGTTCAATATATGAGACAAAGCCATTCTACGTTAGTTTTTTGAATAGTAATTTTTGCAAAACAAATTTGGGATATTGATTTTATAAATATTTCTGTTACTGTTTGTCAGTTGTCTACGAAAATAGAGAAGAAAATACCACTTACTGAAAAAAACTTATTGGATTGTATCGAAAATTGTTCAGATATTGATATAAGTGATGATGAAGAGGTACTGATTGAATTAGTACTTAAAAGCGATAACGATGAAAACGTTGAACCTGATGAAAAAAAAGATCCATTTGTGACTGATGGCGAAGATGACAGCAAAGTATGCGTTAAATCAGAAAGGTAAAAAAATCAATATACTTCAATTTTATTACGCAGCGGTAAATCAAGAGGAATAAATATTGCGCCATCAACATCTGACCAATATGATAAGCCTTCGACATCTAAACAACATGGTGAAACGTCCTCATGCATTCTTCGTTCTACTACTGCACCAATTCGGGAGAATGGATACAAATGAAAACAGGGCACAACCACATTATGTGTATACGAATTAGAAATTATAGAATGGCGTCATATTAGAAACATGATAACTAAAATAGATCATTCCAATATTCCAGTAACACCAGTATTTTTCTAAATTTTCGCAGCCTGAATTTTACTAAATGGCTTCTTTTTTCACTATGGCCCTTATTATGAGCTGCTTTCGACGTTCGATCTTCGCTGGTTATCTTGTTAGCTTTTTGAGGACTAAAAACTAATTTTAAACGGTTTTTGTAAATTTTAAGCAGATCTGAAGTGGTGAGCAATAAATTGCAGTTAGCAGAACTGTTGCCAATTTTAATATGTGTTCATGTGCATTGCTTCAGCAGTTCATCTGTAATGGTCATCAAGTGCACAAACGTTTCCTTGGACAGTCGCAAGTTCTGTAGAAATCTGTACACAAATTTTATAGATGGCAAAGCTTCTTCGAAAGACTGCACTAAATCGTTTTCTACTTCTAGCCAGATCCATCAACTTCTCATCCTCTTCCGATGAATCGTTGAACCATAATTCCTTTATGGTCAACTATTCTGTTCTTATTTTCACTTCATTTTTAAACTAATCGTATTTGTTTTTCAAAATGACGATTAGCTGATAGAAATATACTATCGTGAACAAGCCAAAATGAGCGAAATTCACAATATCGCTCTTCTTTGTCGAAAGCACGTCATAATACCAAACTCAAATTCCTTCGATCAGGACATTCGACTAGAGTCGAAGATCGAACGCAGTTCATAATAAGGGCATAGGTTATATTCTATTCAGCATGAAACTGCAAACTTTGGATTACATGGATTGCTAAGTGTTTATAAATATCTTCATATTGCTATGCTCTGGGCACCTCAATCTTTCACTGATATATTTACAAACAGTATGACTTTGAAAAATTTTTTCAAACTTCGAACTCAACTACATATTGCAGATGAAACATGAAAATCACCTGTTGAAGTTGACAAATATTATAAAGTTAGACCCATATTAAACGCAGTTCGAACACGATTATTGGAGATTCCATAAGAACACGAGTAATGTCTTGATGAGCAAATGATTCCATTCAAAGGAAATTTCTCAGCTAAACAATACATAAATGGCAAAGCCAACACCCTGGGGTTTGAAAAACTTCGTTCTTTGTGGTAAAAGTGCAAGGCCTTACGACTTCATGATCTACAACTGAATTATATGAATACTGGGTTTAGCGCATCTATAATTATGAAATCAGTGCAGAGAATCCCGATCGTTTCTTTTAGGCCATCGGTTATACTTTACAAATTTTTTTTCGTCATATTAATTAACTCGAATTAATTGGAAAAAAATAAAAAAAAGTGTAAAAATGAAAATAAGAATACAGAGAAGTAAACAAAAAAGAAAAGAAGCTACGAAATCTTTCTACGTCGATGTCGTTATCTCCGGGTAATGCCAAAAGAAAATTCTAAGAATTCTCATAAGCATCATATGCTGATGGTGTTGAAATCGCAATTGATGCTGTCGTTAAATGGCTTTGTCCCTTATATGGGACAACGTGAAACCCGGGAATCTACATAGATAAAATCAAAAAGAGAGTTTTTATTTTTAGGTCCGAAGTAATAAATATAGGACCAAAAAATTCGTCCCGCCACTGAGAGGGTTAAGAAGAATGAACAAGTATGTATGTATTTCCGATCGGGTACTAAAAAACTTCCTCTCCTTTCTATCAAATGGAGAAGAACGTTTGCAATTTGCTTGGGAGCTTTTTTTCCGCTACATTCTAATTCACACATTCAAATGTCAAAATTCTCATTACAAAAATAGATAGAATACAAATTTCTAATCAAAGCAAGCAGCAAAGTATTATTTAATCTAGTTATAATTTTCACTAGAATTCTGATGCAATCAATAAACAAATACATCTACAATCAACCACAAATAAATATGTGTGCAAATGCGCAGCATTGAAGATCAGCTGAAGTTTTTCAGTTTATTTGCTCAATTAATTAGGTCAATCAAAACCTCACGAAAAAATTTGTAGCTTATATTAAAATTCAGTGTTGATGTTTTTCCCCTTTTTACATTCTAATCGAATTCAAGAAATAAGAATTCTAAAAAGGCGCACTTTTACTAATATTTTTATAAACAATTATTATTTGAAGATCGTTAAGATCAATCGAACGATCAATCAATCCAACTCAATGAACATAAATGTAAATATAATCAAATAATTATTTACATACAAACGAGAGACTGTAAAACGGTCGTAAACGATATGTCATAAAAATAAAATCAAATATAAAATTTTACAAAACGATCTTCAGTTCAGATTTTCTCAACTTCAGTTTAACTCTTCTTCTACATTCTGACAGCATCTCAACGCAAAAAAAAAAGCTTAACTCAGAACTGACGAACTGAAGTTGATATGTAATGCTTAAATCTGAAGTGAAGTGAAGATGAAGATGAAGAGCGCGTTCTTTTTTTTTTTTTGTATTTTTAATTAGCAGCTTTATATCAAAACTGACATCCGTCAGGTTTCATTCTGAGCGACAACAACAAAGTTCATGAGCTTGTGTCTGGTTAGGTTTAGTATTTTTATTTTGCATGAGTAGCAGTAGTACATGTCTTACATGTATGAAAACTTATAATATTTATATGGCGTAATATTTTTATCTCACTTGTTTGTGCTTCTATATACTTATTGCCTAGCATATGCTATCTGTCTCTATACAAATGTTACAGCTACCTTACTGTTCTATTAGTAGCTAAACAAATATGTATCAAGTTGATTCTTATGGTTGATTAACAAAAACATCATTTCACTATATTTCTTCCTGTTTCTTCTTGTTTGTTCTTGTTTTAGCAGATTTTTGTTATATTATTTAAATATAAAATAAATATAATTAGCGAGAAAGAACTTTTTATAAATTAAATTATGAAAAGATATTGTAAACAGAATATATAAATGGTAAATTTAATTTTTATGAAAGAATTTTCGTTTTCCTGTAAAAAATTGCTTTAGCTTTAGCAAAAAACGAAGCGAAAAAAAACAGTTCACAAAAGATCTACCAATATTTCGGAACAAAAACTTGTTTTTTGTAGATTAACGGACAATATTACCAACCTATTTTAACTGAAAATCCTCATATTGACGAGTGCTCGGAAAAATAGGTATACCACATACCGATATTTGAACAGAAAATGAATTGGAAAAAATATTTATATCAAGAAATCACTAAAATTCATCATGATTTTAAAAGAAATAAATTTTGCTTTCTTTGTTAAACAAATTTAAAATTTGAAATCCGTCAAATTGACGGGTTCCGTAAGTCTAGTGTTAATAGTATAAAATTGCACTCCTTTCTGTACAATCAGCTCTAACCTAAATATTCCCGAAATTAAATCCACAAAAAAATTTTCCCCGTATTCTTATAGTAAAAGAAGGAAATGGAAAAAATTTACGGCTGATTATCTATTATTTAGAATTAAGGAATGATCCTAACATCTTTAAAGGAATGGGTTCGATCGGAGGCCATTGTGATACCCTATGGGGCGAGTAGTTAGCTCTTAATCTCACCTAATCAAACCATTTTGTGCGTTCTATGAAGCGAAGTAAGTTAGTGATTTGAGAGAATGCAAGTCTTCCATAGAAGTGTCCAGAGTTTTTTGCCTGCGTGCTGCTAGGCCCGTGCAGTTGCATATAAGGTGGAAGATTGTTTCTTCTTGCTGTTTGGTCCTGAAGCCTCGGTGAAAACCATTGTGGGGAAGTCCCAATTTAGAATAGAAATTACTCTGCTTGTGTGGACTTGGTCTCAGTTTATGACTGTCCAGCAGAGCTGTAAAAGAACTCATTCGATTTAATTGCAATTCCTTGAAGTCACAATTCATAATTGTAGTATAGATTAACATATTTGACTTCAGAATAAAAAAACAGTTAAAAATCTTTTTGGAGTCGCCGAAAGGTTATTCATTTCGAAAAGTCTTTTTTAGAGCCAAGGGAATGCAATCATTTTTTTAAATTATGGGAATGAAAATCTTATGGCTTCAAAATCATGACTGCCTTGAAGTCACTTGGAGTCACTTGAAGTCACTTGGAGTCACTTGAAGTCACTTGGAGTCACTTGAAGTCACTTGGAGTCACTTGGAGTTAGTTGGGATTTTGAAGTCAATTGGAGTCACTTGGAGTCAGTTGGGATTTTGAAGTCAATTGAAGTCTATTGAAGACGCTGCAGTGATCAGAAAATCGAAAGTGCGTTGAAATATTCAGACGCTTAGATACACTTCGATGGCATCACATCGCGAGATGGAATATGTGTGCTGAAGCTGTTGCCAAAGAATAGTGATGAGAGTGGGATCGACAGATTTGAGAAGATATTTGGTTTCACATAGTATCCTACCATGACCAAGATTAGTGTGGGACCACTTACGGATCGTATGCAATCACAGCCGAGACTGACGCTGAGGTCTTTCCAACTCCCTTTCGGGATGAAAACTACATTCATTTCTCTTCCAAATTCCTTCCCTCTAAAGGCAATGCTTGTGGACCACTAAGGTGGTTTTGGCTTGCCTCTAGAAGTTCTGAATGGATTGTTTGAAAATTAAACAAGAATAAAAATGTATGAGTACTAGCTGATCCAAGGGAAGTTTCATCCCTACCGCTAACGGATGAAAATTTCATACATTTTGACCGTTGGCCAAGAATGAAAAAAAATATTCACATAAAAAATTAAACTGGAAGTTCTGGAGATCTCGAAACTGTGGCATTTTTGGACCAATGTTGCTTCTATTCTTGCAACTTTTGGCAGTAGATTTCAGAATTAACCGTTCGGTTAAATGGCAAAAGCTCAAAATGGACTAATTCCTCAGCATCCCCTTCTACACACTGCAGCATTTTATGGAGCGAAATTAATCTCTATGACGATGCGCTGGGCTGTCGTTCTTTGGGCTAAGGTTATTGGTTTTTGTTGTAGCAGTTCGTATCATAAAACGAAGTTCCGAAAACGTACTGTGTTGTAGTTGTTGTTGGTGTCGTTGACTTCTTATTAAATTTTTAGTCTGATACGCTTCAGATCTAGTGGAATTATTTAGATTTCGTCCAAACACACAGCATATATCTCATATACCAATTTTTCATAACTCGTTACGATTCAGTTGAAAAATTGCTCTTAACAATGGCAAACCAAAAGCTAAAGAAATACTACTGTTTGAAAATTTATGCTGCACCCATTTTTCCAGTTTGATGACATTATGCGGATTTGCCAAGTGACGAATAAGTAGCTTGCAATGAATTCTGTGATAAACTCTCTCATCGCTTCTCTGGAATTTCGCTCGATTGTGAACTTTAGAAGCTGATAATATGCTTTTTAGGCTTTCTATAACGATAACCATGTCGAAGGATGAAGTTTGCAAAAATTCTAAGACTTAATGTCTACTTCGTACTAATTTCGATTAACTCTATCCGTTTCACTTGTTGATACTAAAGGTTTTTTTTTGTGCTACAAGCAGCTAAGCCCAAATCATTCATATTGACTTGATCTGTGCGGTTTCACTTGTGTCACTGTAATACCAAGTTCGAAGTCTGATCAGTAAATTAGAGAAATTTATATTTAACATTTTCGATAAGAAATATACACTCAAAAGAAAAGTGGAATGTAAAATTAATATTTTTATAATGTTATTTTCAATGTAAAAAGAAAAACGTTAGTTTTACGACAAAAAATATCGGATTGATGTGTTTTGTGTTGAATTTACATTAAAACTATCATATTGATAATAATCTGTTTTACATTGTCATGTCAAATTATAATGTTAAAATAACATTAAAAATGTTCTTATTACTTAATACATTAGTCATGTAAAATTAATATTATTCTGTATAAATTTAGCATTCAAAATGTTAACTGGCTGGTATACCATAGCATCAAAAATTAGGACTGGCAATACTTTTGCATATGTATGACATCAAAAATTTAAACTGGCAACACTTTTTAATTGAGAAATAGTTTTGCGTTTCGTTGGGGTGAGAGTGGAAGTATTTATTTGCAGTGGCGCTCAGTAACGTAAGTGTAGGTAATACGGATCGATATTTGCAAGGGAAACTTTGAGCGCTAAAAATAAAGATTACAGATTTATGAAAAATAATGTTTTAATACAAAATTAAAGTATATTTTTTCTCTTTTTAAGTTGATAACTACCGAAAACAAAACAAAACATACGTTTTTTTTTTAATAATTATTTAGGTAACATCACTTCGAAAAAAATGGATTGCATGTAATTCGGATCGAAAAATTGAGTGTGCATGTAATTCAAAGTGGGCGTAGCATTTTCGCAAGATTCCAATATCTTCGAATATCATATCGATCTAAATTAAGAAAATTTGGTATGGAGATTTACTTGTACCTCACCCAACTAATTCTCAATTATGGGCCTTCTCATGGGCGTATCAGAATTAGGGGAAGAGGCTGTGGCTGGGCGATAGAAACGAATATATTAAAAGCAATAGTATGGGACTGTGCAATCTTACGTAGGAGCAATAGTGGATCTAAGAGGTGTGGGAAAGTGGAATGGATTTGAGGTTAAATACCCTTGACCTCCCTCCCAACTTCTCCCTAACTACCCTCCAACTCCACCTTAACCTCTTGTGCTGATAAACAATGAAATATATGAAAAATCATTTCTTCGAATTATTCTAAGAAATTTCTCAATTAAAATTTGTAATATTGACATAATCAAAAATTAAAGTGTGGTCTGGAATAATAAAAATACTAATCATTTAACACAAATAGTTTTTAAACTATAGTTTAGTTTTTTGACTAAAAATTACTTGTTGGTTTCAAAATTCGTATAACTCTAAGAAACGCTATTAATTTCAATTAATATTTCAATAAAAAAAAAATTTTTTGATTTTAAAATGAAAAATTTTTGACTAAAATTAAAAATATTTTTCAAGTTTATCTAAACTTTGAACCTAAATTCCACAAAAACTCTCTAAACAAAGGGTCAATCCGAATTACTTCCAATCATCAGCTATTATATCAAAATCACAACTAAAAACTTTCATTAATTAAAACTATTTAGTTTTTCTAAATTTTATAATTATGCAAACACCTTATTTTCTGGTAATTCAAGTAGTATGCAAGTAGAAAAACTCGTGCTGGTATTTCGGATAGTTTTTAAAAGTCAGTTTTTATCTCAGTATGTTTCCTAAAATGATGCTTAAGTTAACCAAACTATAGCAGAATATTTAGTGAACAAAACCCTATATAAATGATATAAATATACTTACCAGCACAAAAGTTATTATTATAAAATTTGTGGGTTTCTTATATTATTTGCTAAGGCTTTGTATAAAAATACGCTCATTCTTTGTTTCTTTGCTCACAACTGATTAATTTGAAATAATTGAAATAAGTGTTGCATACCATTAGAAAGGAGAAATAATTCTCGTTTGTTTCGAAACGTAATTTTGAAAAATATCAAAGAAAAGTTATTTGCAAAATAAAATCGATCCGAATTATATACATCGATCCGAATTACCCTCCTTTACGTTAATAGCATAAATAAAAACAGTGTTAACAAAAAATTGTGAAAGGTGAATAAAATAAACTAAAACGTATTTTAAAAATTTGACTTTTTCGGAATTATTTACGTTTATATATTATTATTAATAATTATTATTACAGCAATAAAATTATATAAAATACAAAAAACTTCTTCAATGGGTTTTATGCTTTAATTCTACGTTAAATTTATATCAGATTTACATTTTATAATATCAGTTATACATTTTTGTCATATCAATTCAACATTAATTTTGCTTTAATTTATCATTTTGCCATATCCTTTTAACATTAAATTACATTGTTTTCACATCAATTCAGTAATGTTAAAATTACATTTTGTAATGCCAATTTTGATATTTTTTAATGTTGGCTAAATATTGTAAACAAAAATTTTTTTTTTTTTTTTTACAGCTGTTTAATGTACTTTTTTTTTTAGTGTATCAATCTAACTAAATTTCTTATGTTATATTACATAAATTTCTAGATTCTAAATTGATCTTAACAACTACATACATGCACTACATTGATATTAAACCGTGTTCTAAATGTACCTCGCGTGACAGTCACATTAATCTTAACTAACCAAGACTAACAGCAAATCTGTATATCAATTAATAATTTTAGTAATCGCCATGTTGCATATATCTTTGCATAACACACTCATTTTTTTTCATTTAAATTTTTTTTCTTCATTTACTTTACATAAATTTGTAGAAAATTTTTATTTAATAGTTCAGTTCAATGGGGGCCCAATAAATTCATTTCTTTGATAGTACATAAATAAAGTACCAAGCTACTATTACTCGTACTACTTCTAGTTGTATGTTTCTCTAGTAGACTAACTGGTATTTAACGCATCAATTAAAACTTGTTAGTGCTTTACATTTTGTATGCTAAATTGACTTAATTTTTTTTTTCATACGGAAGACGAACATTTGAAATGTATCCAAAAAGATATATTAGTTAAAGCCTGAATCGTTAAAAAGGCAATGACTTACAGAATTTATGAATCCTTTAAACCTGTTACTTTAAAAAAATTTGCAAAGTTTCTATAATGGCTGTAACTCAACCAACATTCAAATCAAAACGATCTACATAATTTTTGCTTTCAATCAAAGACAAAGAAATCTTGCACACTTGATTTATAGTTAGAAATATTATAAAGGTATCAATCATCAATAATTTCATTAATAAACTCACGATTTATCTGTGTTGCATTTCAAATGCTATCACAATTTCCTTTCGGACTTTTTCTGCTTCTAGAGCTTAAACGCATTTATTTGATTGTTTCTTAAATTAAAATGCAAAATGAAAAATGAAACCTTAAAGTCCTGAAGGCATAATTTATACTACAGCAACATTAATAACAGCAGCCAGCGCAATGCAACAATTTAATTTGGGAACAGGGCGTGCTTGCGTATGTGTGCGTGAGCACATTTACGCAGACGCACAACAGTAACACGCAATCCAATGCCAATTATTTAATGAGCTTCTTTTGGGCTTTTGCTTTTTTTTGTTCGGTTGTATACTTAAACCTAAAATATTGCATCGTTTTTTTTTTAAATTTTGTTTTTTTTTTTTACTTGCTTTTTGAAATTTTTTTACGTTTTTATATGTTTCTCTCAATGAAAGTGCAAGTGATATTGATACTTTTACTTTAGTCTGGAATTTAGATAATTGCTATGTTTATCCGGTATCAAAATTTATACTTCTCAAAATTGTAAGGTATAGATGCGAAATTCAGGTATAATCGAAGGCATATAATTTGAATGATCTAGTTAACAATGCCGATTGCATTTTTTGTCTTTCGGTGATGTTTTTTTTTTTGTTGCATTTATTAAATTCTAAAGTTCAAATTGGAGTGAATATTTTGAGTTTAGTAACTCGGGGTAAAATTGTTAGGCACAAATTAAACTGATTGATGAAAATATTTTATTATTTAAAAAAACAATACGTACGTTAATCTTTATTAATCTTGCTTACGTTTCATCTAAAATGTTAAGAATTCTGAAAACTACTTTATATAAACATATTAAAAATCATATATTCCAAAGAAAACCAGTGATTTAAAAAAATGGTAAAAATAACCCAAATTATGAAAATTGTTTCGAAATTTTACAAAAAAAAAAACATAATATTAAAAAACATCTAAATACAACTAATATTTATGGAAGGGGTGGAATTGTCTTTGAAGACCTTTACAAATTCAAAATCAATCTGCATTTAAATTTTTTCTCTTCGAGTCATTTCCCCCCAAAAAAAAAATAAAAAAATATAAAAAATGCATATTTCTTTGATGTTTTCTAATCACAAAAATTTAGAAATTTTATTTATTTTATAAAAGGATTTCAGTCTTGCCTTAGTCAGAAATCAAACTTACTTCAATCATAAACTATCATCACCATTACCCATCTGAAAGTGTAAACATAGTGTTCTACGTAAATGACTGCTCCATCGTGGCATGAGGCTTCAACACCGAAGAGGTCTGCAGTTCTATCCACACTTGTCTCTCTGTCATCTCACAATTTATTATTTATTACAATCTATAGCTCTCAGCAGAATATTTCATTACATCTTCAACTAGAAAGGTGCAACTAATTCTAAACACTGAAGTTGAAGCTAGCCAGATCAATAGGTGCGCATCAACAAATTTTCATTGCAACTTTGGACAATTTTCTTACTTTCTTCAAGCATGCTTGACCGCATGAAAAATACAACATCATGAAGAAAAGATGAAACGACGCAGCAACCAGTTGGACACCTTAAATAAGTTTCACTCAATTGAGAAATCTGAAAATTTCTCAAAACTCTGCCATTCGCACCAATGCTACCCAAAAATCCAACTACATCTACTTGTAAAGAAGCACAATCATATGCTGACAAAATAGTTTCTACTAGCACTTCACAACATTGAACAACGGTTTAAAATGGCTGGCATCGCCTTTTATGCCTGCAAAAAATCCTTTGGAAAAAGGTGGGGTCTGAAACCTAAAATTGTACACTGTATGTACACAGCGGTGGTTAGGCATATTCTCACATATGGGGCTATAGTTTGGTGGCCAGCTCTTAGTAAAGACTACAACCAGATAAAACTAGCTAGAGTTCAATGAGATCATTCCCCACTGACGCTTTGAACGTGTTGATGAATCTGGTGCCTATTGACCTTTTCGTTAAATGCGCTGCATCAAATAGCGCGTTAAGACTAAGAGATGCTGGATGCTGGACAAGTAAGACCTACGGTCACGAACTTACAGACTACCTAACAACTAAAGTCCAGGTTTCCGTTCCTACTAGGAACGAGTGGAAGGGCGGCAAGTACCATAATCAACCCGACATAACCCTCTACACCGATGAGTCCAAATGGGATTGCTGTGTAGAAGCGGGGTATACCTCAATCCCTTAGCCTCTCAGTCAATGCTAGTATCTTCCAGGCAGAAGTTATAGTAATTAGAATCTTTGGGTATAACAGGCAAAAACATCAAAATATTCTCTGATAGCCAAGTGCGATAAAAGATTTAAGCTCATCTAATACCAAATCCAATCTGTCTGGCATTGCAAGACGCACCTCACTAGACTAGGAATCATAGCCCGCACTGCACATGCACTTGCTAAGCAAGGCTCCTCTCACCAACCCTTGCAAGTGGAACAGGTTCTCATTCCGCTTAAAGAGGCTCAGAGGAAAAGCCATACATACATGCAAAATAACAAAGAAATTCTGGCCCTGTTGCAGTGCTGCAAAAACCGATAACCGAACTGATGTAATAAGATTAACTGCTGTCAGTACGGGTCACTGGCAAATAACTGTTCATGTAGCAAAATAGGCATACCCTTCAACGACTGCTGCCGCAACTGCAACGAAAGTAGCGAGCAAGAAACCGTCGAAAGTGTCCGACCCTTGCAAAAAGTAGACTTCACCTGATGGGTAAACGTTTTTTAAACGACTTGAAAGATCTCTCCACAGTAGATTTCAACGAACTTATCATCCTCTTAAACAAAACAGAATGACTTTAACCCCGCTGGTAAATCCCTATCCGAAATGAAATATCCGGTGTACTAGGGGTTTGTGGTATCAAAATGGAACTAACGTACTAATTGAACCAAGGCTGTTAGCGTTATGCACTCGGCCACCACCCTAACCTACCAACCAGCATTTTACTTACCAAATCATCTAAACTTTAACAACACATTGTAACGAGATATCGTATTAGCGTACAAGGCAGTGGCCAGGAGTCACGTTGACTCCGAACCTTTTTAAGGTGTGGGAACTAACTCTATAAAAGACAAATTAAAAGAAGGCGAAATGGTGAATAGGTAAACTTACTGGGCTCAAATTCCAAAGCTTGGACAGTCAAAGTTGCTGATTGGGAACCTCAACTTGAAGAAAGCTGCTTTATGACTGAAGCTACGCCCTAAAAATCTCAGAAGCATCACCGCTTTTGTCTGAAGGAAAAGATATCGGCACTGCAGAAAAGATATCTGGAGTAATACCTACCAGACAGGTTAGACATAATAAAATTTGAGCCGAAATCCTTATTGGGATCGGTCTTTCTGAATCTTATAATAACGCATTTACTGGAAGTGCAATAGACCTAGTTGGTCGCAATACACACTACATTCATTAAAATCAATCAATCACCCGAACCTTGGTTGAACAGTACAAAATATGACGCCATGCGCAATTCCAAGAAACTAAATATAGAAATTGGGTACGGTACATTGAGCTTCAACCGCTAGTCCGACAGACATACATAACCAGATTGTTGCAGACACGTAGACGAAATATGCACTGAACACCGTAAAAAATGAACAGCCACAACTCATTGGTAAGGAAAAGGGACAGCTTCCCTATGAAATCAGAAATTACGGTGTAGCAGATGTTATGAGAGGAAAACTATTTTCATACCCTTTCGAATTTTAGAGGATTTAGACTTGGTCTACGTTCTTTCACTTGCCTCAAATTTACAAAACTTCAGAATTGATATCCATTATCGATAAATATTTTGCATATCAGCTAAGAATATTAATTTATATGGCCGATACGCAATACCAGGCAACACGACACCAAATTTCTCGTCAAGGGACTAAACAATAAAACTTACCGACACCCCACATTCTTACGGACTCAACCTGTTTTCAGGCCAGAAAAATCAAACGACGAAAATTATGCTTTTTGGAACTCCATGGCGCGATCTAGCTTAAAGCTACAACAACAAATTGGTGGGATTTAAGGGGTGTATATTTGTTGTCGGAATATAAATGGTATTTTCATTATTTTTTTTTTGGCCAAGGTGGTATATTTTTTCAGAATAATTCATCGTATATTTATTTGTTGATGTTTCAAGGTATTTCATAAATTTTTTCAATAAAAAATGTTGAAAACTGGGGACGATATGGTCGTTGTGCCAAACGATGGTGAGAACGATAACTAAAGAACGGTTTATCTGAAATGTAAAAAAAAAACATGTTTTAATTTTCATCGTTACGCTCTTAGTAAACGAAGGATTTTGCGAAATTTACATTTCTAAAAATATGGTGAGGATTTTTTTAAAATTCTTTGTTTTTTCAGGGTCTGTAAATTTGTTTTTCGTGGCCAAAATAAAATACAATTATAAATTAGCCAGAAAAAATTCAGATTGATTGGTAAAATAGTTTTTTTTTTTCATAGCAAGAGAAAAACAACATTTCGAGATAATCGCGTTTAAACTTTCGACACCATGTCTAAGGTAGTTGAAGGTAGCGCGCTGTTGACAGCTTTGGTTCTAGTGCTCAGACCTCTATGTAATTCGGAGAATATTTTCTCAAGAAGATGTACTTTGAGAAAATGCAATAACAAAATTTCGATTTTTTCGGCCAACTTAAGTGTGTATAACCCCTTAACCCTTCTGTTACATTGAGAAAAAATCACTTTTGTGATATTAAGGTCACGAAATGGTCTAGCCAGTGTTTTGATGCATATCGTATGAAGACTCATAATTTGAGACTTAAATTTTAACATTTATTAGTTGTACTGATTATTAATAAGTTTAATTCTGTTTACATACTTATATATAAGTATATATTAACTATATGGACTCAAGGCAATAGCTTGTATAAACTCTAATCGTCATAAGGGGTTTTTGATACGCAGGTTTTTTGCAAATAGTGCAATACTCGTACGTTTTACGGTAAATCCAGCTGAATAAACTACGCAAGTTGACTAGCTTTTCTCTTCTTCAGAGCAGCGCCTGCCCAAGTGCTAGGCTCTTGTGTTTCTGCCCGAATATTTCCGAATATTTCGCACAATATCTGTCGACAATTGAGTTCTTGGCACAGTTCCTGAAGAAGGTCTAAGCCCAGATTTTCGATTGAATATGTTTGACGCGTTCCAGAGGGTTGATTTCTATCCATAAAACATAGGCAATTATATTTTATCAATTTATTTGTATGAAAAAAATTCATTAATATCCATGTCTTCTTTTGGCTTTCTGCCAAAGAATGAGGCCGCAGCGACAAAATCAGTCAGCTCGCTAATCTCCAGCGAAAAAAGTCTAAAAACAAATTTAAAATACTTACTGAAACTAGTTATCTTGGCATTTTATAAAAAGTAATAATTATCTTATCATTCACGCAAAAAAAAAACACAAAAAAGGCCGGAACTGCACATTTGACGTATGAAAGACGTAAGAATGACCTTATGGCACGCACAAATAAGTTTTGATATTGCCACTTACTTTATAAAACAAAAAGCTTCTTTTTACACTTTTTCGGAGGGTTTCCCCTCGATGTAGGAATTCACAAAAGGAAATCTCAAAATTATGTTTATTTTAGGAAATATTGGCAAATTAAGCAAAAAAAGGTCACGAGATGACCTTAATGTAACAGAAGGGTTAAGGAACTTTTCTTTAGCTCAGGCAAAATTTGTCAAATTTACCATTTATCCGACTCAAAAACTTCAGATCTTTCACTCTGTTGGTAAACCTTTCTATTTTTTTTTTTTTGCTTTCATTTTTTCTTAAACCCTTCTACACCCAGAAAAATACCCATCTTTAGAACAAAGAAAAAGTTTCCTCAATTTAAATCCACGAAAATTTCTCTCGTTTATGTAAATTTTCCTCAAAATGAAGAAAAATGTGCTTCTTTCATGTAACCATGGTGTTCAATTTGAAGTAAGTTTTTTCTTCATTTTTGGAAATTTAATTGCGGTGCTGTGCACCAATTAAAATCAAATCCCAAGTTTCAATGAAATTGTTAAAACTAAAATTAAAGAAAAGTAAGTAAATAAAACACAAGAAAATATGGGTGTGGTAAATGGGCATCTTCTGCATAAAATTTTAACTCAAGAGCTTTTATGAATTACTTGGTCTATTGTTATAAATGCGCATGGAACAATGGACGTTTCCATAAACCTGTTTTTTCCAAAATTTAGTCGCACCAGCATATAAAAATTAAGCACCATTTGGCTGCAAAACAAAAGTATCAAAATACCATAAAAGAACAAATTACCTTATTTAGAATAAAATAAGGTAATTAAACTTACATACTATTTTTGCATAAAAAATGAAAATGTAAGAAGGAGACGAATATACCAAAAATTTTCTCAATACAAAATTTTTGTATATACAAAAAACTAGCTTTACTCTTTTGGCCTTAGCAGATAATCGCGTACGCTTTGTTTTTCTTTTGAATTCTTAAGTCGGCGTCTCTATTTCAAACGAAGTGGTTTGTGGCTATTGATATAATTTTTGAAAAAAAATATATATTGTGAAAAAATAAAATATATTCAAAAGATATAAATTTCAATAAAGTTCAATTTATAATTTTTTGGTGGCCATAAGGATCTTTTGATCATTTCAAGGCGACGATGCCTGTAGTGCTTGTAAAAATACGTATGAATGTAAACCTTAATTCTTATTACAAAAATAAAATAATAAATGAGTACAAGTAAAAAAACATGATTTCTATGCTTTTTAATTAAAACAACATTGTAGAAAATATTCCACTTTAAGACTTTAATCTATGGAAAATTATGCCTCAAATTGAGGAAAATTTTACCTAAATTATATACAATTTCTCATATTTGAAAAATATTTTCTCAACTCAAAGAAATTTTATATATCTAAATGAGGAAACCGTTTCTATGGCGACAAATCATTCCCATTTTTCCTCAATTTTATAGCCGTTTTTCTTCGACCCAAGTAAGTATTTCTCTGGGTGTAGTGAGCATACTAGGCATATGGACTAGTTTCAGTTTCATTAATCAGTTAATTATCATTTTAGTTTGTTGAGTTGATTAACGTGCTGCAAACGATGCTCCACGACTATATTATCCGGTTAGTGTCAAGGCTGGCATTTGGATTACAGTTTAGTGAAGAATGTTGGGGTCTCAAGACTAATTTTTTATTTGACGATATTAATAGTTTATTTGTAGTTATTGATTATAATTGGACATTAGAATTAATATAATTATTTAAAAAAAAGCGCACTTAAAAGAACTCGTTGCACTATTTTAAAATCTTGTGTGCAAAGCGTATGACCGCTCCACTGGAAAGAGGACATCGTCATATTTCCATCATAAAGCAACATGTTGACTTTTGTGCTATAGATTATTACTGTCAGATTTTGGATATGATACCGAAAGATGATTTGGCTTTGTTGATTCAGTTTCTTATGTCCATAAATGAACATAAATTCATATTGATAATTTTTAATTTCCGCTTCAGGTTCAGATTCTTATTACCATCACATTACTTGAAATTCTTCATCTAATGTAATAATTTTTAAAGATATTTCGAACACGTTTTTGTGGTTAGGTACAGAGATTATTATGATTTATATTAAAAATTTTCAAAGATTTTCCAATGATCTAAAGGAGTACTAAAAAGAATGATTAGGAATCAGAATAGAAAAAAATTATTGCAAATCATTTGGATCCTGTTTGATGGCATAAATTACGTACATACATACATACATCTAGATATTTAAGTATCAATGTATAGTATCTGAGTATACCAGAGCTAACCCAGTCTTATCAACGTCATCAATTGCATTCAACATAAATAACATATCGATAGTTAGTATACCAAATAACTGAAGAAGCACAGAACAGGTGAATAACAACAAAAATAACAAAAGAAAAAACATTGTAGACAACATTGCAAATTTATTCCTTTTGCCACAAACTGTAGACATCAAAATTCATCAACGTTTTGATCACTTCCACTTGACAATAAAAAAAAAAAAAAAAATCAAAGAAGAAATCAAAGCTAACCTACAACAAGAAAAGAAAAAAAAAAGAAAAATAAATAAAGGAGGTAAAAAGTTAGTAGAATCTAAAACCGGCAACCGGTTTTCCCTTTTCAAATACAGTTGATTTCCCAGAAGAAGAAGTAGCTGCAGAGAAAGGCAACGGAGTAACAGAAGGTTCTATGAGCTTGTGCAACAATTCAGGCGAATACTAGTGTAGCTATGTTAATGTGTATATATGTGTGTGTATGCGTGTGTTTATGGCTGTGATTTAAGAGCGACCTCTAATACGTTGTTAGACAGCTGTATGTGTAAGGTATTGCAAAAGAGCCATTGCTACTCTGACTAGCTAACTGACTGGCTGGTTGGCTGACTACAGGAAACTTAGAAACCCTTTTTCAATACAAATAAAAACTGGTTTCTTTAAAGTTACTGCAGCTTCTTTTTGTCGTTTATTTTTGTTGTTTGTTGTTTTTTTTATGGTTTATGTATTAAATAAATTTCATAAAAATGTGCAAAGATTTTTTCAATTTACTAAATTTATTACTGTGTCTAACATAAGTTCCTGTGTCGTCTTGTAAAAAACCAACCACATGCACACACAAGTCACATGACCTTCCTGAACCTGCAATAATGAAATTTATTAGTTTCTTTGCCATAACTTTTGAAATTTGTTTTTCTGTTTTTTGTTTTTCTTCTGTTCCTTTCATCTTTCTTGTAGCTCAGCTTCAAGCAAAAGCCTCACTCTACTACAACCGAAAGTCTTTAGCTTCAGCTAAAAGCCTCTACCTTAGCTTCAGTTTATATTTAAGTTTAAACATAGTAAGAAAACGAAAAATCACCGCATTTTATTTCTCATAAGCAACGAGTGTGGGCTACGCCTAAAACAGTAGAACCTCAAGTCCAGAATGAATGAAGATTATGGAAAAGTGCAAAACCAAAAACAGAAAAAAAATGAAATAAAAATAAAAACAATTTCAAGCTTTAATTTCATCAGATTCACCTTCACTGAACCCAAAAAATATGCATAAAGCCGCAATATAGAGATGTACATAGGTATACCTAACGTATTGGTTAAGATACCATATGAGCGAGAAAGAGACACACAAATCATCGTCAATATTTAGAAAGGTCTAAATGACATTTTTGTTTTTATTTTACAGGAGAACCCAATAACTTTCTAAAATACAAAAAACATATCGTTTTTAATAATTGTTTAAATGCAGTTTAAGTAAAAAGATATCAAAAAATTCAATTCTAAAATAAAATTTAAATATATTTTATTTGTAACAAAATCATGTCACTTTTTTTGGTTCTCCTGTAAAAAAAGCAAAAGTGTCATTTAGAGCCTTTTTAAATATTGAAGACGATATATGCTGCAAAAGCAAATAAGAATGCTTAAAATCGCAATTCAATTCTACAAAAAAAAAAAAACTTTTCTTTCGAAATTGAAAAAAGGAATGACGAAGAACACGAAACAAAAGCAACAATTTTGCAGATACATAGAAAGAGATATATTCTTGTATATATTCATTACAAACAAGCGCCGTAAGTACATCCAATAATTGGCAATACAGAGGGACGTACGGATTGACGGACGATGCTATGAAATGAGCAACCCAGCCAGCCAGCCAACAAGCAACAGCAGCAGCAACAATAAATGAATTGAAATTTAAACAATGAAAACCACTCACACTTCATACACGATTTTGCTGCATGCGCTGCACCGCGTCAAGTCAGCCTTAATCACACCACTACACTTGGCTTGGGCATTTCACAATATTTGTAGGTATAAACTAGCAAGAATATTCTAAGTTTATTTTAACACTTTTTCACTAGAAGTATTCAAACTTTATGATTAGGATTCTTCTTCCCCGATATTCTAAGTAGAAGTTTGAGGTGATAACTTTTGATATGTCTGAAATATCGATGGCAAATTTGTAAAGAATATAAAGAATATAGAATTTCATAAAGCTACCAAGTCGACTTAGCATATTATTGCATGGTCTCAATGTATGAAACGAATAAACAAGCAAAGGCACCAGTGGAAGCGTGATTACGAAAATCGCGATTGGGTCATTTTGTTTTCATTTGAGTAAACAGTTATGCAAAGAATCGCAACATTTTGTGTGTGTGAGTGTGTATGTGTGGAATTTCGCAGGAGAATTCAAATTTTTGAAATACCCTCCGCCTCGCTGTGGGGCTGTGGGTATGTGCGAAGTTAAGTACACACGTTCGTACTTGTGTGTAATTTTTGATAAATATTTATAAAAGCACCAAATGAAATGAAAAGGTGGTTTGGTGTAAAGGTGATGTTGGTGGAAATTGAGTAAGGTTGGAAAAATTTAGTTATTCTCGTAAATGGGTATTTGTTTTGCGCTTTTTATTAGCAAAAATGAATACGGCGAGAGGTATTGAACTTATATTCATAGCACAAAATTGACTTAATTGTGGATTAGTGGTTGATTATACTTCACGATAACTCAATACTGTACCACATCAATTTAATAAATTTTTAAAAGTAATTTGGGATCCTTGATTCTGACCGTGTACTCAGATCACGTCTGGAATTCCCGGTTAAGATGCCTAAATCTCGTAATTTTGGTATATGAGGAACTAACATAAAATATTCTTTATTCCAAAGACGTGAAAATTCACTCAAACAGCAATACTTTATAACTCCCCTTACCCCCTCTTTGTGATTTTATATATATAAGGAGTGAGATTGAAAAAATCTTAACACACGTTTTACCTAATAATTTTTTTTGGGTGTAAAATTTTGAAAAAAATGTCAGTTGCTATTTTTAATGGCAAACATATTGATTTATTGTGAGTTTGATCAAAATGAGTGAAGAAAAAGAAGTACGTCTTAAAATTAATAAAAATTTTCAAAAAAATCCAAATTGGTCCTAAAAAAAATTGGCCAAAGAATTAAAGGTCTGCCGTCAAACTGTTTCCAATGTTATTAAATAGTTTCAGGAGAATTTGACCATCGATAGGAAACCTGGTTCGGGAAGAAAACAAGGACCACATGATATTGGGAAAGCCAAGAAAATGGAAAGCATATTGAAAAGATCTCCAAAAGCTGCCCGGTTAGCCCAGTGCTCTGACTATTTGGTGCGAAAAGTTAAAGCCAATGCAGGTTTGAAAACATACAAAGTCTAAAAAGTTCCAGACAGGAATGCTGCAAAAAATTTAGACGCCAAAAGTAGGGCTCGGAAATTAAAATCGAATTTCATACAAAAATATTCATGTTGTATAATGGACGACGAAATGTATGTACTGGCAGATTTTACGCAGCTTCCGGGACGCAATTTTTATGTTGCTGATGCTCGAGGAAATGTCGAAGAACGCTTTAGAATCCAAAAGCAAAAAATTCCTGGTATGGCAAGCTATATGCAGTTGCGGCAAAAGAAGCAATTACAGTGGGCTCTATAAATACCGAAATATACATCAAAGAATGTTTGAAAAAAAGACTTCTTCCTTTCATAAGAGAGCACAATGTGTACACATATTTTGGCCCGATTTGGCATCATGTCACTACGGCAAGAAAGCTCTGGGTGGTACCAAAGTAATGACATAGTTTTTGTACCAAAGAAACTTAAAGAGCACAAAAAAGGTGTCCCAAAATATCGAAAGATTTTAAAAGAAGATGGGTAAACTGGTGTCTGAAGCAACTATCAAATCTCTAATGGAAGGCTTACCAAAAAAGGTCCACGAGTTCATAAATAGTGGTTAAAACTATAAAAGTTATATTTTTCTGTAATTTTTAAAATATTATAAATTAAGTAAAAAAAAATCAAAACTCTAAGATCAACCGTGTAGAAATTATTGAATTTTATATATGTTAAGATTTTTTCGATCTCACTCCTTACCATATATTTATATTTTATACCATATAGTATATGACCATGCTGAGTAAATAATAATTTTTTCTCAATATAAGACAACTATTGCGAATAACATAAAATGATCATTAAATAAAACATTTCTTATCGAAAAATTCTTGGTGTCACTGAAGGCCAAAACCTGCCTTTTTCACAGAATTTAACCTTTGACATCCAAATTTTTGCTTTTTATCTAAACTCTTTACAGTGGATTCACCGTAAGCAAAAAAAAAATTATATAATCAACAGCAACATTGAAACAATCAAGTAAAATTACATGGCTTCCGAATTTTAAAAAGTACGTGTAAACTATCTCCCATACAAATTCTGACAGTATGTTTCCGAGGACCGCAAAATTATGAAATGAAGAGTTAATATAAATAAGTTTAAAATAACACAGCCACTCGGGTCAGGTGGTCTGACCATGTTTACTATATGTTTTTGAGGTCTCTGAATTTGAATCTAGCTAGAAGTCCAGCATGTCAGGTTTTTGACATAACCTGCAAAATACTTCGTCATCTAACCTAAGTCGAAAATCTGACGTACTGTAGTTTTTTGGACCTTGGATTCGGCTTCACCGACCCCAAAAACATTTAATAAACATGGTCCGCCCCCGGGCTCGAAAAACATTTTTTTTGGGTGGCTGTGTAATTAAATGAAAAGTAAAAAACTGTTTTCAGAGATTTGTTTTACAAATACAAAAACAACTATTACTTGTGAGCAAAAAAATAAGAATCAATTAAAATTTTATTTTTACAAATATATGGCACATTCTTCGTCAACTAGGACAGACCCATAAACAAACAAAAAAATTGAATATTTGACTTTCAAGGGTAATTTCTTAAGGAAAGTTGGACCTAGGTAATTTTGTCCTTCGGTAATCCCAACTACTTTTTGATTGGAGATATTTTCCTCAAAGACTATTTGTTGTTTTTTTCAACGGTAAATCCTATAAAAAGGCATTATAGCAAAAAAAAAAATGATTTTAGTCTGTTGAAGATTAATTTCCGTGAAAAAGTTAGACTTTTTTTCCGAAAAATGTTTATTATTTTTTCCAACAGTTAATCTAGTACAAAGGAATTTAAAAAAAAAAAATTATTTTTTTCCAAGGGTTAATTTTTTAAAAAATTTCGAACCTGGGTAATTTTTACCTTCCCTGACCTAAACTACTTTTTGATGGGGAACATTTTTTACCAAAACCGAATAATAGGTGTCGCGTCCGCTTACCCGGTATAGTCATATATCGAATAGAGGCTTCGTATGACACCCAAAAGGGTGTCGTGGAGTGTTGCTGTCTCAGTAATTTTTTTCCTTCCTTCCATGATAAATAACTTTCTCTTAGCTATGAAACATGTATAAGGTAAAATAAAACGAAAATTTTATATTGGTCCCGCACATACCAAAATTATGGGTTTCGGCTCCCATACCGGGGATCCCAGACGTGATAGAGAAAATCTGAGTACAGGGTAGAATTCAGCGACCCCAAAAACCTAGAAGTAAGAAGTTTCAAACAAAAACAATCGCTTTTAAAAAATTTGTCCGCCATTTTGAATCCGCTATTTTGAATTTTTGAAAAATAGCTTCAGTTTCGTAATCAGCGACCTCAAAAACTGTTAGATAAGGAGTTTCAAAATTATTCAAGTACTTGTTAACTTTGAGTTCATGAAAATACTTTTAAATTTCCGAACTTAATGACTTTTGGCAGCTATATTGGCATCACCATTTAAAACTTTTGAAAAACGCCCATCGGTCAATATGTTTTAAGCCTTAGAACTCTAAAATCGGACGAACCAATTTTTGTTTACGGGTCTGTCCTTGTTAACGAAGAATGTCTTATACATATAAAAATCATAAAAAGATTTTATCATAATTTTTTTTTTTTAAATATAATTAAAAATCACCACAATTGCAGACAGGTTGGGATAGCTAAAAGTCTTGATAAAAATATGTTTTTATTTCACTGCTGAAGTTATTTTAATTCGTTAAAGTTAATTTTAACAAACGGTAATTTTTTCAAGCTGATATTACTAGAATTAGTGATTTTTATTTATATTATTGAATAAATAAAAATTAAGATTGTTTTTTATTTTTTAATGAATAAAAATTAGGATTGGTTTTATTTTTATCCTTCAATATTAAAAATTAAAACTAATTTTTATTTTTATTTCTCAAATATAATTTTTATCGAAATCCTATAATTTTTATGAAAAAAATCATTTACCGAAATAAAATAGAACCTACTCCTTCGTTCAAACACTAGATTTATTTGTGTACAAAATATAAATACATAAATGTAAAGTATCGGATTCATTGATTCCAAAAATGTGATTCTAAGAAAAATATTAAAGATTTTTTTGTATGTGTGCTTGACGCGCCATTGGATGCAGCGTTGTAAGTCAATAAGTTTTCGTCAGATCAACTTCATATTTACAGAAATCATTCTTGAATGATAATAAAATCCCAAATTTTTCCAATATGACTGTGTATGTTAAACAAAAAGTATAGGCTCACATCTTTTTGAACAGTACAGATTCTTAAAAATTTTCAAGATCAATGTCAGCAAGTTTTGCATTTTATAAGCTACACTTTTTTTTCCAATGTTTTCCATTAAAATATTGTATGTTAAAATTAGAACATTAACTCTTATCTCAATGCCAGATAATTATGCCACTACTTAACATTACATAGATAAGTATAAGTACCGGTAATGTTAAGATGCCAACTAAAAAAATGTAAATTCAAATGCGAAATTATCTAAACACGAACGAATTGCAACGAATTGTAAATGACAAATTTTCTAGCCAAATTATCCAAATAGCGACTACACTCGTACTCGCACTTACTCTACGGCGAGTCTCTAGTTTATTCTAGTTTTGATATTGATACGTTGGTAATTGCTTCAGCAACTGGATTTTGCTGCTGCTGCTGCTGCTGATGATGATATTGCTGCTGGCAATGTTAGTATTTGTTTGTTTTTGTAGTGGTTACAACAACAGGTGTTTCCTGTCAATAGCATTGAATTTATTTCGATAATTTAACATAATTTTATTCGGTAAAATTGAAATCATTAACGTACGTTAGAGACATGGTAAAATATGGTCACGTTACATATTTGCATTTGTATCTGTAAGTGCGATGTTTAACGTTACTTGACTTTTTTATCTTAATGTAATGCGACTAGTTACTTCTCATTTGGGTCTTGGTTTTTGATTTGGTTGTTGCTGCTGTTGTTGTTGACTATCATGACTCGCATTGTCGAATTTTTCCATATTTTCAGCTTCCTATGTTAATTTATGAATGAATGAATTTGCAAAGATTTTTTTTTTTTGGTTGCTCGATTAAATGAAACTGCTGATGATTTCAATTAGCTAAATTTTTTTCTGTAGTTTTTGTTTTGTTGCCTAAGATTAATGACTTTTTTGTTTTGCATTTCTTTTTATATATGGTGGTAAGTTTTAATTAATTTAGTTGAATTTTTTTTCTTAAATTTCAAAATTTTATTGTTGGAAATTTTGCAAAAAAAATTTACTTATAACAAAGAAATTATGTGGCTTGAAAGCATTGGTTTACCTACTTGCATAGATATGGGAGCATATCATTAATTCGGGTTAAAGAGAACGCCTTTTATTTTTATATTAAATTTTTTAATGTGAAAGTTATGCGATTTGAATAATTTCTTTTCCAAGGCATGTAAGTATATGTTTATCTATCGACATTTCCAGTGTAATCAACATTTTACCTTTTTCAAAAAAAAACTTAATTTTTCTGTAATAAAAACGTTTGAGCAAATGCAGAGTTTGAATAGCAATTTTTAAAATGGAATATGAAAGGGAGTTTATCTACCCTGAGAATTGAAACACATACTAAAAATTTACTAGTTAATACGAAAAATACGAATTGCTTTTAGTTTTTGACTCCCTATTATCATTATTATTAGAAGGAAGGACGATTCGAAAGTCAGGAACTGCGACCTTTAAAATCTATTTTACCAAAGTCCCTATTTATCAAAGAAAAAGGAAAGGAAGAGAGAAAGAAAGATAGATAAGAAACATACCCAAGCCGTGAATCGAACTCGGGTCTCCAGAGACAAGAGTCAGGCGTTCTGCCACTAGACCACAGTGTCAATGGTTCGACCTAGAGTTTTACGCCGATTCCGATCGGCTGTGTGGCAATTTTTTCATCAGCTCGGTGGTTGTGCCATTACCAACCAAGCAGTGTACATTTTCTTGTAATTCTCATTCACTTCATATCGATAGTGGATATAAAAAGTTTATGTGAATTAACCACCAGACCAAGACGGGAATCGAACCCGTAACCATCTGGATGAAAAACTTGTGCACTATCCACTAGACTGTCGGGGTCGTCTCTAGGCCCATGGCACCAATAAAAAAAGAAATAAAAATTAAACTTACAAGGTTTGCGAAAAAACATTTTAAAAATATTTTTATAAACAAGAATGTAGAATATCATTATAATATTTTAAAATCAAATATTAAGTATGAGAAAAACTTAAACTCCTAAAAATCCGTAATTTTTAGAACCCTTTGAAATAGTTAGAAAATTTTCAGAATTTTCAGGAACTATTCATGGCATCTCTTTGGTGAATTTCTGGTGGTCATGAGGTGTTCGACTTAAAGTCTAGTGCAATTCTAGTCAAGTTATTCTTCAGACATGATCTCATCAGTGACATCTTCTCTTACTTAGTTTTATTCATTTCTTTAATTTTGATATGTCAGATAAAAATTTGTTGGACATTATCCTGAATATCGGTGAAGTTCAAATTGATCGGAAAAAGTGAAAATAGGATTTAATTTTTATAAAAATACTTTTCTGAAATGGAGCATCACTACATTCAAAAAAAAAAGTTTTGTAACATTGATGTTTCGCAATGACATAACATTCAATCTTGAAACAAAAATGTTAATTTTACGGTAAAAAATGTCGTATTGATGTGTTTCATGTTGAAATTACATTAAAGCTTTCAAATTAATAATACTTTGTTTTAAATTTTAATATCGATTTATAAAGTTAAAAATATCAATGTTAGCTGAATATTATAAACAAAAACTGTTATTTTTAATGAGGTTTTATGCACTTTCTCATTTGAGTGTATTCAGAATTTTTGCTGATTTGGGTAAGAATCACTTGCTTTGCAATCATTTTTAGAGACCACAAAAAAAACTCCAAGAGGTGATATTTAGTGAAGTTTTAGAGAGAAGAGTACCAGATTTTAAGGGTTACAAAACTTGTATACGAAACTATTCCAGTCTGAGATAATTTTTAACTTCAATTTTACATGACATGTAAAAAATTTTCTTTAACCACAGATATATTCATAATGTCGTTAAATAATAACAATAAAAGCTTACATAAAAGAAAAATCTAATTAAAAAGAACACATTCGATCCAAGGAAAAAGCTATTAATAAAACCAATGCAGAAAAAGCATAAACAAAAAAAAACATTAAAAATAAAATCTGATACAAAATGAAAAATAAAATGTCTTCGATAATCCTTAATATTAGATTATATGTTATTGATCGGCGAATGTCTTTACACAAACAGTAAGTAGATAGCTAGACTGACCATGCTGATGACACCTGGCGGTGTTCGCCAATCACAAAAATAAAGTGTGGAGAGGGAGGAGGAAACAGAAGAAAAAAGATCAATGCAACGCAAAACTAATGCAGTGAAAAACATGAAAAATATTTAAGCTGACACAAGCGATGCAGCAGCAGCAGCAGCAGTAAATATGCGTAGAAAAACCTAATGCCTTACATTGCGCGACGTGGCCCAAAACCAAAAGATCTAACTAGGCTTGCCAGGCAGCCAGCCAGCCAGCCAGCCAGCGAGTCACTAAGAACGAGTGAGCGAACATGTCAGCTTGGCGGCAGCTAAGGCTGTTGCTGGCTGTCAACGAAGATGTGGCCATTTGAACCGGATTATGTGCGGCACAAGCTCCGCTGATTGTTGTTGCTGTTATTTTGATGCTGTGTTATACACAGTCAAAACTTCAAAAACTGAAACTGCGCAAAAGAGAAGCAACAACAAATACAACAACAACAACACCAGCAAAATTTTAAATCCCAAAGTCAAAGGAGTTGGTTAGTGTTTGCGGCCAAGGATCTAGAAAATCAGGTTTCAAATCAAAGCAAAACTCTAATGCAAACAAATTAAAAACAAAAAAGTCACAAAAAAGAAAAAAGAAACAAAAAAAAAGTCATCATTTAAAGCAATCAAGTATGTTGCTAATATACTTGGTGATGCAGCATCAGCGGTAGCAGCAGCAGCAAACATTACCAAACAGGAATTTGGCTTAACCAAAAAAAAAAAAAACAAAATAAAAATGAAGCTGCAGCAACGCTAAACTGCTCCTTTTGGCCATGTAAGTAAAAGGCGTTTTCTTTTCTTTATGCACATGCACAGTTGTGTGTGCATGTGTGATAATGTTGCATATATTTATTTTTGTGTTGTGTTGTTGCTATTTTTAAACCAGCCAACAACAATATTGCCACAATTTCAACTCTTCTTCTACATACATACATGCAAACTCAAAAGGATTTAAATGCACATATTTTAACATTTAAACTTCTTAACTGGTTTTTAAAAGCCAAACTAATATTGTGTTGTTGGTTGTTAATTTTTTATTTATTTCTACTTATTCTTCTGTTACGTCGCACAGTGGGACAGACGGTAATTTTAGCTGAACATATAGTAAAAAAAAAGTTTCCAATAACACTATACAACACTGTTTTTTACCCATCTCCAAAGTGGACCGCTGAATTCGAATTTGCCATCAGTTTGGTCGTAGTAACTCAGCTTTTCGTGATATTGCCAAATTTTTGATTTTTCGGACATGGGTCGCTATTTTTATCGAAATTTACACTTTTCCGAAATGAAAATTAACCCTTCTGTTATCTTAAGGTCATTTCGTGATCTTTTTTTGCTTTAATTGCCCATATTTTCTAAACCAAACAGAATTCTGGCATTTCCTTCCACGATATCTTAAATAATTATTTATCACTTTTTACATTCTGAAATAAGTGGCAAAATCAAAACTTACGTAAACACACCTTAAGGTCATCTGGTGACCAAAGTATAGAATTGGCAGACAAGTTTGCTCTTGTTTGACATGTATATGAAAAGTGGGTGGTTAATTTATCTCTACTCTTTTCTCCATGTAAAAACATTATCGTAGATGAACGGCTTATTTCATTTAGAGGCAGACGCCCATTCAAGGTCTGGATGCCTAGTATCTCAAGTATGTAAGTTCGGACTAAAACCATTGATAGCTGCTGGCGTTTGCATAAGGTTCTGCTTGAATTTTTATATTTATTGGGAAAATAGTCATAAGTCGTAAGTTTATCACCAGAGTGAAACCAAAGGTTAACAAAGATCTGGTAAGCTAGTATCAGGGGCAGAATACTAAAACCGACCTGTATGTTGCATTAAGGACAAATTATGACTCTTACCACTGGACATGGACAAATTTCCAATGACCGAATTACAATTGTTTAATACATTCCGAAAAAGTATAAAATGGTTACGGGTTTGAGTTGATTACATCCCGATAAAATGAATCTTGAAAATCATATGAAAAAATTGCCAAAAATTATCAAGTTTTATAACTCAACAAAATTTGTGCTTGATACAATTGACCAAATGATTGAAAAGTAAACGTGTGAGAGGCAAACTAACCGCTGGCTGATTCTGACGCTCAAAGAGGATCTACTAAATATTGAAAGAGGCATATAATGTTATTGCTCGTATTGAATAGTTGGTCCTTCAATAAATTCGGAGTAAATGAAAACTTTTGTTATGTTAATTTTTTGTTATGCTTGTGAATTTATCGTTATGTTGTCATGAAATAAATTTTTTTGGTTTTTTTGTAGAATAAATTGTCAAACTACAAACCAAATGTTTGCTTTAGATACTTTGATTTTACAGCAACTGAAAATTCGGTGTGCTGTACGAAAACTCACGTCCTTCATTGTATATAAAATATATCCTTTATTATTATTTTATATTATTATATTGCTTTATGTCCTGACAGCTCTTTTTAAATTAATTTATTTTTAAAAATGTATTGAAAATGACCGGTTTTCTTTTGAAATAAATGAAAAATAGATAGTAGGTCGTTTCGTGACTTTAGGGACACAAGTGTGATTTTTTCTTAAGATAACAGAAGGGTCAAAGCATCTATAACTTTTCAAAAAGACGATTAAATTGTTTTTAATTTAAGTATTTTACTATTTCTCTATTCCATTTCTGTCAAAAGTAATAGAGATTCGAAGTTGAAATTTTGTCAAAAAAAACGTTTTTTTGCGAAGTACCTATATGGTAGCCGGTTCATCATATTTTCTATATCTTTCTCACGTTTATTTTGAAATGAATGAAACGTCAATTTACGTTTCTGTCTGGCACACAAAAAAAGTTTCGGAAATTACTCACTGTTGCATATATGTAACGGGTGCCCCAGACCATCCCTGGCAGAGCTACAAATTTTTTGGACTCGTAATAATTGTATATGCCCAACAGGGCATACGTTTGAAATTCTCAAATCTGTATCACTTCTGGATCACTGTGGGAAATAATGGGTTAGTGGGTACAACTAAAACTATATTATTTTCGCCTCGTGTCGGGCAATCCAACGATGTGGCATCACTATGGGCCATTCTGGTCTGAGTGTGTCTCTCGACAGCCACTTAAAAAAAAAAATACAAAAGTAAATGCCAGTTTTTGTAAAAATTTCCACAAAAAAGAAAGTTAGCTGTTCTGTTCAATAACTTTTATAAGATTGCTGTGTAGCCATTTTTAATTACATATTCAATGTAATTAAAAATGTGGTTTATATAGATGTTTTGTTTCAGACAGTTGTAAGCAAACCAGAGGAGACAGCGCAATAGCGAATCTGGATTCGTATTGACTGTTTCCCAATTTCTTGTTGAGTTTTCGATCAAAACAGTCATTTTGCGCCTCTGAAGGCCTGAACTTTCATGGGTCACCGGTGACGCTGTTGCCCTCAGTGGGATTTTTTAATAAAATTTTTCTGTAGATTCTTATAAGAGTTTTTTTTTTTTAAGATAGACAAAGTAACTTAGCATTAATTTTTCACTTAACCCTTTCTTGACCGTAAGAAAACTAGAACCGATAGAACAAAACCGACTACCAACCCCTCGCATTCCTCGACCCGCAGTTTATTGTACAAAAGTTCTTTTTAAAAGTTTTCAATAAAGATTTTAGTGCCACCACTGACCCATTGTAAAACTTGTGTTTCCCAAAAAGTAAACAAAAATTTTAAAATATGGGAAATTATGTTTGTTTAAAAAGTTTTTCCCACAGCATATTAAAAATTTGGTGTATTTGAACAAATTTTATAAAAATTGTGGGCGATTGAAAATTAACACAATTTTTTAATTTAATACAGCACCGTTACCAAAAAAATATTTGTAAATTTTTCTAACTGAAATTTAAGATCCATAAAAATCAATTCAAATGGTCGCCGCAGCCTAGTGGTTATTGTGTCGGACTGCTACGCAGAGGTGCCCGGGTTCATATCTCGGCACGCTCAAAATTCAAAAATAGAAAATACAAATTTTTCTACACTGCACCACCTCTTGGCTGGCAATGGCAAACTTCCAAGGGCAAAAAAATGCCTATGAATAGCTTTCCACTTCACCGTTTGAATTCGACATAAAACTGTAGGTCCCTTCCATTCGTGTATAAATATAACTCACAGAACATAAATGGATGCGAAAAGCTCGGCCTTGGCCCTCCAGGGGCTGTTGTGCCATAATAGTAGTAGTAGTATAACCATCAATTTTCTTTCCAAAAACTCTAAATTTATAAAAAAAATTATTGGATAGTTTTTAAAAACTCGCAAAAACTCATCTTGTGACATCGGTGTCACCATGGTACTGAAAGGGTTAAAGAAACTTTAATTCGGATTTCTGATCAATGAACTCACGAACCTTTTAACTCAGAGTTTTATACAAATCTGATGACATTTTGAGAAACATGTCAGCCATTTTGTAGCCATCATTGTGTTTTTTTGGAAAAACAAATTTTTATTTGTTTTATGCAATTCTGATAACGTTTTGGTAATTTGGTTTTGCCATTTGGTTTTTTGATAATATTATCTCAAATTCGTAATAGGCGAGCTCACCGCACTACTCAGAGGTTTATGCAACTTTGGAGACTTTCCAAATAAAACTGCCCAACATTTTATACCCGCCATTTTATTTTTGTTTTAAATTTGACCTCAAATTCGTAATCAGCAAACCTAAAAACCTATGATGGTAAATGAATATTCAGAGAAAATTGCAAATTCTGACCATCTTTTTGGAATTTGGCACCACTATGCAGCATCTTCTTCATTATTTCTTTATTTATATTTTTATACTGTTGCTGCTGCTGTTCTTGCGTGATGATTTACGCTGCCAGCATCTTGAACATGAGCTTCTTCTTTAGTTTATTTTGTTTTTTTGTTTTTTTTTCTTCTATATCGCATACCTTTTTATTTTTCTTTGCCTTCTAATGTTACAAGCTCATTTGCTTATTTTTTTATTACACTAGGTTTCTAGGCAAATGTTTTGCACTTTGCTGTTAGCTTGTCTAATTCATAATAATTTTTTATACGTTTGTTGCCTGCAGCTGCCCACAGTAGTAGTTGGTAGTGGTAGTTGTAGTAGTTGCGTTGCAGTAGTAGCACCAGCAGCGTAAGTTAAACGTCAAACACACAAATATCGCATAGATGCATAGATACCATCACATACTCTTAGTTATTCCTCGCATTGCATTGGCTATTTATTTTTATTTGTTGTTATTTATTTCATCTTTAGTTCAAATTATTATTTATTGCCAGCAACGAACATTTAAATGTTTTATCTTTTGGCCGTGTAGTTTTCTGCTCTAGCAAGTTTTGACAACTTTGTTAATTGCTGCGGTTTTATGTATGTGCGTAGGTATGTACGCTCCATATGCCATTAATTTTTAATTTATTTTATCTGCATAAAATTATATTTGATTAATCAAGTTGTCCGATCTTCAGTCAATTTTACCGTACATATATTCGTAAGCATGTAGATATCAAATGCAGATCTATAAGAAGACTTACTTACTAATTAACTTGGATTTTTGTATTTTCTATGCGATAAAGTTTCGAAAAGTGTGAATTTGGGTGTGTCTATTTTTACACTTGTCGCTCTTGTATTCGTGTAATAGTTTGTGCCAAATAATAATATTTCGTTTGCCCCGAATAAACGGGAATTAATAGCATTGCCTACTGTTTAAAAGTGTTTCTTGGCAGCAAAGCAAGAATTATTCTTAGTGTTGAACAAAAAACTCTCAGTTAGTTTTTTGCACTGATAACTGAATACGGCATCTTCAGGTATCATCTTAACAAGACGAATAGAGGATGTTACCTACAGACTACATATATCCAGAAAAAGGATAAGACATCGGTAGACGTGGTGTACCAATATCCAAAATTCGCAAGCAGTGGAATTGGCAAGCAGCCGTTTACTTTAGTAAACCCCTTAAAAATTAAATTATTTAATTTTATGTCGATTGGGTATTTAGTTTACTATACTTTTCAGATGTTTTTCCTTAAACACCTGTTCATAAACATAATTCCTCAAAAGTTTGTATGTTTTTAAATAGTCAAAAACTTCAGCAAACGCTTATATAGACGTAAAGATCTTGCTCCATTTTTTTCTGGATTTAGTTTGTCGAAATTATCAGGAATAGCATTCAAATCGAACAAGTCCCATTTATTTGCTGCAATTCCGCAAGTGGAATAAGATCCTCATTATCCCATTTAAGATTGTGGTCACGAATTCCACCATCTTTTTTCCAAATTTTTCTTACTAATACCGTTCCAAGAAAAATGGAGAAGGCAAATTATAATTTTTCAAGATTTCAGAAATATTTCTATCACCTTTTTAAAAAATATGGGTCAACAGGACGTTTCTGTATGAAACATTTTTTTTTGAAAATATTCTGATCCATTGGTTGAATAACTGCAGTACAATTTGGTGGAAAGAATTTCACAAATTTGGTCATTTGAAGAGGGTAGAGTTCGGCTCGCATACTTCTTTATTTTACTATGCCTTAACATGATCATGCACAGCAACATTAACAGTTGTAAGCCAAAGTAAGCTTTGATTATTTTCTGTCCAAACTATAGAGGTAAAATGTTAAAAATGTGCGAAGGGTAGAGATGTCCGGATTACTGGGAAGTCAGCAATAGCGGATGTCCGGGTTAGCGCGACTGTATTGTAGTTTCATCTAATTTTTTTTTTCACTTCGAAAATTATGACGTTAGCCATTTTTCGAACGATGGAATAGTAAAATTTAATAAGTCATTTAAGCCTACAATGAAAACAATATCTGCAAAGTAAAAGCAGTTTATTTAATTACATCTATTGATACCTATGCAAAACTTAAAAAAATAAATTTCAAGATTATATTAAAACAAGTTCACATCGAAATAGTTACATAGCCACAAATAACGATAAAACTGAGTATTTAAGTTAAAATCAATAGGAAAAAAGTCAGCTACACGTGTATACCTTTCAGACTATACTCGTAAGCACACAATCACCTTTATTAACATTTTAACTTTTTGGTGTTTTGTTGTTGTTTCAGTCAGTCAGTCGTTCAGTCATTCAACGAGTCAACTCATTTAAAAATCTTTCCTTTATTGTTCCTTGCTTTGGTATTGTTTAGCAAATTGATAAAAGCTGATACGGTACTTTTAGCTTTAAATTTATGTTAGTTATTTTAAGTGATGTCTCAGAGATGTCAAGATGCTTAGATGTAAATGAAACGAACGCGCTCTGCTTTTGTTGAGCGTATAAATTAAATAAGCGTAACAATTGTGTATTTGTTTGTTTTT
Organism: Toxonevra muliebris; assembly: GCA_963691655.1. Lineage (NCBI taxonomy): Eukaryota > Metazoa > Arthropoda > Insecta > Diptera > Pallopteridae > Toxonevra > Toxonevra muliebris. The sequence continues at coordinate 102,287,004 of OY829326.1, forward strand.
AAAGACTTAATAAACAAACTCATAATTTTGTTAAACAAAATATTGTATGATTTAAAGAAACAAATAAAAATTCACAAAAAAATAAATAAAAAGCATAAAGAATTAATCTGCATTCGAATTGATTGTGGAATGAGCTGTTAAAGCTACAAAAAGCAACAAGAAGAGGGAGAAAAAAAGTTATCCATTGGCTTGTGCTATGAAGTTATTATATTATGATCATACAACAGTTAAACTAACTGCACAATTTTTTGTTATTTTCATTGTTCTTCTAGTGAAACAATATTTTGAAAATTATTAAGCGTTTTTTTACTATTAGAAATTTTTTTAATTATTAATTTTTCTTTGTTTGCAAATAATATGCGTCTTTTTATTATTTCCTTTTTGAGTTATTTATAGGTAATTTTAGTTGTTAGGAAAACAATATACAATGCAATATTTATTAGTTACCACAAAGAGCAATTCATGTAAAATATGTTTGGATCATTTTTTAAAATTTAAAATTAGGTTAAACTAAATCAAAAAATATGCTTACTAAAAAGTGTATCTACACTGAAAGAAAGTTGAAGTTTAGTTAATCGAATATTAGTTTGATAATCTTAAACTGAAATGCTGACCATATTACAGTACTCTCCGCTTAATACTTTTAGGACCATTGCTCCAAGTGACCCAAAATTGATCGTTTTTTTTTTTAAGTTTTTTGAAAAATAACACTGTGCTAGTCATAAAATGTAGCAGACGGGAGACATATCGTTTCTAACTAATTCGGGGTCAAGGAATTCAGTGCTGATAACCGGGTTTTCCTCTATCAGCAGCGTTGCATACAAATTTTTTTTTTTTTAAGTTTTGGTTTGGGGGTATACTGCGAAGTTACATGTTCCTCTTCTTATTGCGGTGAAAAATGGTATCGAGGAGTTTTTTGGCATGGAAAAACTGAATCTGATATTTATTTGCAGAAAAAAATAATTTTAGAAATACAAAAAACCGTCAAAAATCCCCAAAAAGTGGAAAAAGGCATAGCCGGGTATCCATGTCAGAATTGCCCCCAAAGCGAGTTAAGTTTCGCATGGAAGCACTTGATTTAAGAATGATTTGGCTAAATTTTCAGACCATTATCTGCAATTTTTAATGAGTAATGGTGGATTTTGTAAATTTCGTTTTTCGCGTTTTTCAGCTTAACTAGTCATAGGAATAATCTGAAAAAATTCACAGTCATTTTTTGGTTTTGGAGACACATTTGAAATTTTTTCGCGAATTTTCTAACGCGAAATTCGCAATGAAAAAAATCGCAAAACTATTTACATGCGATTTTTTCATACTAAAAATGGGTTTACTACTCTGGTTTTTCTTATGTAAATAAGTCTCTTCCGAATACTCATACTCCAATTTTTTTAGATTTTTGCAAGGTGTGGGGATCAAAAAAATTAAAAACCGAAATTGGTATTTCATAAGAAATGCCATAAGGCCATGAAAAAACTGAATTACAGCTATTAACTATCTGCTATTTTCGCAGAATATTTAAAAAAAAAAATTTTTTTTTTAATTTTTTTTATGAAAACTCAAGAATTTTTTTTTTACCACCCCAGTTAAGTTATTGTTTATCCATAAATTACGCAGTGGAACAAATTTTCAACTTTTATATTACGTGCGAGATTTTTCAACGGTTTTATAGTAACTTAGGATCGGTAATCACGACTGTGTACTCAGTTTTTCTCCATCACCTCTAGTTCACCTACAATATGGACCCTGAAGCCGGAAAAATGGGGTCTTCAGGGGCTATTTCTTTATTTCAACAGATATAAATTTGATATCTGAAGCCAAGCTGTTAAGCACAAAGAAATAAATAATTTTTGTTTATGCACTTTTCCTCCATCTCTTACCCGTTCTCTTAAAAATTGGGTTTTAAACGATTCCATTATTTACTCAAGTAAATTGAAAATTTTTTCCACTGCGTAATGAATGTGATGTAGAATAACTTAACTGGTGGTAAAAAAAATTTTTTGAGTTTTCATAAAAAAAAAAAATTTGTAAAAAAAAATTTTCCAAAAAATTCTTCGAAAATACCAGATAGTTGATAGTTAATAGCTGTAATTCATTTTTTTCATGGCCTTATGGCATTTCGTATGAAATGCCAATTTCGGTTTTTAATATTTTTGACCCCCGCCCACACCTTGCAAAAATCTGAAAAAATTGGAGTATGAGTATTCGGAAGCGACTTATTTACATAAGAAAAACCAGAGTAGTAAACCCATTTTTAGTATGAAAAACCGCATGTAAAAAGTTTTGCGATGTTTTTCATTGCGAATTTCGTGTTAGAAAATTCGCGAAAAAATATCAAATGTGTCTCCAAAACCAAAAAATTACTGTGAATTTTTTTAGATTATTCCTATGACTAGTTAAGCTGAAAAACGCGAAAAACGAAATTTACAAAATCCGCCATTACTCATTAAAAATTGCAGATAATGGTCTGAAAATTTAGCCAAATCATTCTTAAATCAAGTGCTTCAAAAGGGTACATGCGAAACTTGATTCGGTTTGGGGCCATTTCTGACATGGAAACCCGGCTATGCCCTTTGCATGGGAGGTACCCTTATTTTACATCAAAATAAATTAAATTTTTGCACACATAATTTTTTCGTTAAGAAATTAGTTTCTGAAAGTTTCAGAACAATCGGCTAAAAAATAAGCTTCCTTTTAAGCACTTTTTGGAGATTTTTAACGGTTTTTTGTATGGAAGGTATGTCTAAAATTATTTTTTTCTGCAAATAAATATCAGATTCAGTTTTTTCATGCCAAAAAACCTCTCGATACCAATTTTCACCGCAATAAGAAGAGGAACATGTGATTTCGTAGTATATATATAATGTTGCTGATAGGGGAAAGAACGGTTATCACCACTGAATTCCTTGACCCCGAATTAGTTAGAAACGATATGTCTCCCGTCTGCTACAAATTTTTTTTTTTAAATTCGAGCACAGTGTAATTAAATCGATTTTAATCAATTTGTATTCATTGAAAATGGAATTAATTAATTAAAACAGGTTTTGAATTGTGATCTAAAATAAAAAGAAAATTACCTATTTTCAATCGCTCACAATTAACAATATTTGCCTAAATACGCCGGATTTTCAATATTTTACGTTAAAACTAGTGTCCGACCGAATATTCGGTTTCGGCCAAAAATACCGTTTCGGCTAAGTTTCGGTTTCGGCAAAAAATATGGCCGAATATTTGGCCGAAACTTTATAAATTTTACTGTAAATTGCATTTCAGTACGCAAAGGACTGTTTTTATTTTTAGCATATAACATAAAGTTATTCAATTTTGAATATTAAAATCAAAATGTGAATTTCCTTTGTACCTATACCACAAAATGTATTTTTTTAGTGCCTTGTTATTGTATTGTTAAAATAATATTTTTAGGATCCAATTTTTTGCCATACTTTCTTCGGCAAAGTTGATCAGAATCGAATATAGAATTTTTCTGTCAACGTACTTTTCAAAAGAAAAAAAAATTGGTACGCCCGGATGTACATAAATTTATTTTTTTTTTGAGTTTTAATTAACAAAAAAAATTAAAATGATTTGAATTTTGTTTTTAACATATCTGTGGTCACAAGCAATAACAACACAACTCCAGTTTTGTCGAATTTGAGTTATTATCATAATTTGAATCTTCATATCTGTTTTCATATTGTGTCAGAATTTCAGTGGCTTACGAGATATTAGGGCGGAAAAATAGCACATCTCAACATGATTACGCTTAGCACTTGAACCTTTGAAGTGCTGTCCCGTAAAATACAAAAAAATACACTTATGCTGTTATGCCTTGTGACCACAGATATATACATATACAAGGCCGTATTTAGGGGGAGGTTTTGGGGGTTCTGACCTCCCCCCCCCCCGAAATGTGGAAACTTTATTCTAATTTTTGAGATTATTTGCCAATGGATGGAAAAAAAGTCAAAATAAAATATATTTAACGATATTTTTTACTTCCATCGGTTTTTTTTTCTAAAAAGTCAAATATAAAAAATTAATTAGAAATCTTAGTTACATTATGCGATCAAATCCGATTTGTTTTCTTTGACATGAGGTTTGACTACGGATTCAAAAAGAGAAGGTGATACTGAGCACTCCTGTTTTCTAGGTCAGTAACTCTTTTTGATTCAAAGTTTCGTCCTGAATCAGTTTAAAAATTAATAAAAATAGAAAAAATTATCGGATCCTTGTAAAATTAGACTTGCTTGAACCCCATTTTTTTCCTAAAACGTGACGTGATGGGAAATTTTTGACTTCAGATTCGTGTTCAACGTGAAAAATTCTTTCGCAAAAACTCCATCTTATTAGCAAAACCCATGCAGTTTTAGGAGGCAATCTTAAAGTATAATTAATTTTTTAACGCATTATTGCTCAGAGCACCCCGTCTAGAAAGATCTCTTTCAATGCTGTGACTTCACGAATTTAGGGAATATATGCCAACCTCATCCGGGTTCCTTATCATTGATAATGACTCAAATTCAAAATGATGATCATTTGAAAAAAATGAGCCTCTACAATTTTTGGTAATTTTTTTGCGGTTGGGTACATCATCAGTAGTGGAAAGTCAATGAGTTAATGAAATAATGTACCTCACGATAAAAAAAATGCAATAGAATGCACATTGAATAATATTTATTTCAAAAAATTTAATTTGATTATTCTGTGAATTTTTTGTCACTTTTGGCCATTTTTTTGAGGTTAAGATTAAAAAAAATCGGAAAATTTTTCCTAAAATTTTAATTTTGTAGGGTCCATCAAATTTATCATCAACTTAATTTATTGTATTTAAAAATCAGTTTGATAAAAATTATTTATGATTATTTTCTTCGAATGAAAACCCCCCCGAAAAAAATTTATGGCTACGGCCCTGTACATATATATTAAAAAGTTTCGGTTTCGGTTTTGGCCGAATATAAGAAAAATGGCCGAAATTCGGTTTCGGTTTCAGTTTCGGCCGAAAAAGTCGGTTTCGGTCGGACACTAGTTAAAACTATTTACTTAAATTCGATTTCCCATATTTTTAAATTTCTGTCTACTTTCTTTGGAAATTAAGTTTTGCTATGGATCAGTGACGACCTTAAAGCCCTCAATGGAAACTTTTTAAAAACTTATTACAATGAAATGGGGGTAGAAAATCCAGACTCAAATAAAGGGTCAAGGAGAGAATTAATATTAAAAAACTTTGTCTATCTTTAAAAAAACATCTATTAAAAATGTACTAAAAAAGTACGTAAAAAGTTCCCAATGAGGGTCATAGGGCCGCCAGTGACCCAAGAAAGTTCAACCCTTCAAGGGCGCTAAACTTCTGCTTTGATGAAAAAATTTACGAAAAATGGGGGTCAAAGAATACGAATCCCGGTTCGATTTTCCGCTTTCTCTTCTGGGTTTCTTACGGTCCCAAAGGGTTAAAGGGAAAGTAAAAATAATTCGTTTTGAAGCTAAGTTTTGGGGTTCGGTTTAAGTAAATTAAAACTATGAAGAGTTACTATGGTGGAATTTTTCCATTTGGTTTGCTGTAATTGAAAGTTCGTTTTAACCGGGTGCGTTGGTAACGAAAATACCCTATAAGTATTATTTGATAAAAATTAGCATCCCAACCAAATTGAAAGCGTATGCTGTTGAAAGTTTTTTTATACATATTAATATCACGTTGCATTCTGAAAATTACGCAAAACTAACACAAAGAGAGAAATGAAAAAATGTTGATGGATTAAAATAAAAATTAAATCAGTGAAAAGAATTTGTTTTTTACATGTAAAAAAGTAAAACTTTCAAAATGCATTCATTCGAATGCTAGAATCAAATCACAATAAAATCAAGTAAAGAACCTTCAATAGCTATAGTTTAGAAGCCAACAATGTAAATTGCTATAAAAGCAACTGCAACAGTCAATCATTGCTGACTGCAATCGTTATTTGTTTTATTTGAATTTTAAATCTGTTGTTGATTTTATTTTTTTTGTTTTACTTTATTGCAGTGATATAAAATTCAAATTAATGCATCGAAATGTATTTCTGAATTGTAATACATGGACTTTATTTATAAAATAAATATATGAAATTGAATGTGTTTGTATTTAGTTTAATAGAGCAACAGCAAGAAATGAAATCAACAAAAAAAAAACAACAACTTTATTAGCAGGTGAAAATTCTATTTAATTTTCTATGGAATTAGGCTAAAATTTATTGCAGCTTTCAATTTTAAAGGTCACGAAAAGAGGTCCATAAATGAGTTCTGTTTGGTGTCCTGTATTGAAATTTACTTCGGATGCCAACTTTGCCATTGAGAGTGTTTTGTATAGTTGGTTTCTCTATAGCGGCTGATTGGGATTTCGTAAAGTATTACGACTACGATAAAAACTCTGCGACTGCATCTGTTAAAAAAATAGAATACATGCATTTCAATGTAATGGAACAGATTGGCAACTACGCGGCTGCACGACTTCATTTGAAATTGCAGTCGAATTAAAAATCTATTTCTACTTTGAGAGTCGTCAAAACAGAAAAAAAAACATACTTACATTTCAATATTTTATCTTGTCTTTGAATTATAATATTTATTTATTTATCTCAGTCTATAGAATTCAAATATCTGACTTAAATTCGTTAAATAAATTAAATTTGAAACAACAAAAATTATCGCAGAAATTAAGCTGGGAAACATATAAATTATAAAATCGAATATTTGGTTTCGACAAACATTCAACTATTTCTGAAGATTTTAATGGCATTAAAAAAACTTGAGATCTCAGAACAATTAATATTTCCCGAAACTAAATTATATACTGTAAATGTATACATGTAAAACATAACTGACAGTTAATACCTTCTATCATTAAAAGATTAAACCGAGAGGTTTTCTTCCGGATATACAGGTATAGGATGGAATATCTTGTGCCCTGACTATTTTACTCAAAGCAAATTTAGTAAAGTTCCTTTGTATTTTCTCAATTCTACATGAATATGCAACATAACATGGATTCCAAATGATTGCCCCATAGTCCAGAAATTTTTCTATTTCAAAAATATTTCAGTCACAAGCTAATATTCCTCTAAAGTTGATCGTCCAAATCGTAAAGCCGTCTTATTGGCAACACCGAAAACTTTTCACATTTCTTGTTTACTTTGCATTTTCGTGTTTTCTGATAATATTTCACTAAAAAAATATCCAAGTTATGTTTCCTTCATAATCCGGGAGGGAAAGCGTAAATTGTGCTCATTCGACTACTGATGATTATTGAAAGCGAGAATCATTTACTATTGTGAAGTCGCCTTCTGTAACTATCTTTACGTTTATACCGTTAATATATTTTTCCGCAGTCTGATCTTTAGAAAATTCGTTTAGTTTGTTTATATAACATTTTGAGGTCGCTGAATACGAATTTAAGATCGGATTTCCCAAACACAAAATAGCACTCAAAATGGCTGATTCAAAACAAACAAAATGTTCTAACTCAATGAAATCGGGTCCGCCGTTTTAAGTGAATTTTCTTAAACTCTTGACATCTGCCTTTAACTTCGGGGACTTCAAAGACATATGTACAAATGTCGAATTTCATTACATTTAAAACATTTTTTAAGCTTTTGATCCGCTATTTAGAGTCAGTCATTTTGAGTTTTTGGAATCTAATGTAAGATTCAGAAAAAATATGTCTAACATATTTACACGGGGCTGATGAAAAATTTATAGTGGAGTGAATTGATAGAAATTAAAATCAAATGGCACGTCGGTGTCGTGTGAGGTTTCATAGTAGGAGAGTGTCGTCAGGGTTGGAGCATGTTTTGCTCATAACTTCCGATGAATGCCGAATTTTAATCTCACAAATTGCAACATTTTTGCTGAACATTAAAATATAATTGGATTATAGTTCAGGAATTATGGACATTTACAAAAAACAAAAATTGTAGTCAGGGTCGGAACACTGCTGTCAGGGTTGGAGCACTGTAGAAAATCAATAAGAAATGAAGGAAACTAACATGAAAATCAAAGAAATGAAAGGAAAAATTACACATGAAAACCGGAAAAAGAGACCTGAAATCAAAACAAAAAACAAAAATCCATCTTTGTGAATTTTAAGGAAAACTCGATTTTTAAAAACTCACACGATACGAAACGATAAAATGACAAGAAAAACACGTAGCAGAGTCAAAACGCATCATTACAACAAAATTTTCAGTGTTCCGACCCTGATTAAAAGCACTGCTCCGTCCCTGACAACACACGTCATTTAGCGTCGCATCATTTAAAGCATATTAGCGTGATGCAAACACCATGGAATGCTACATGTTTCCACTTCTTAAACCTTATCGAACAATTTAAGTTAACTTACTTTGAAATTAATCCAATTTTTCCGGCACTGTTAAAAAGTTTTTTACTCTTCTTTTAACACGCGTTCACGTAACACTTATATACACTTCATGCTCTGAACTCGTAATGATATGAAAACTTTGCTTTCGTCATGACAAACAATATTATTTATTAACTTGATGAACTTCAGTGAGTTATGACGGAGAACAGACACTGTCTCGACCCTGACAGCGTCCCGACCATGACGGCGCTCCGCTATGTGTGAGTTTATAAGTGTGTGTGTATAAATAAATAAATGCACTGCCAGACAGCGCTAATGGAAACTCCAATACAGTAACAACATTTTTGGCTTTCACTAACACAATTTCAAAATTTTACACGGTCTATTTATAGAAATAATGATAAACAAAGACAGCATGATTGAGTATTTCAAATTTGTATATCTTACTTTCTCTTGCCTAATTAACTCTTTACTGTAGGTAGGGTAAACATTGTCCCAACTTTTGTATATTTTTTTATGCATAGTGTGATATATTTTAACCCACCTCGAAAAATTTAAATTACTTATAGTCATATAGTTTAATATTTTATTTACAATTTCTTATTCAGTTGTCAATGCTATAAACAAAAAGAATTCTGTGCAAATAGAGTTTTTATTTTCTTTAAAAACGTGTGCCTCAAAGAGTTAAAAAAATAGTAATAGTGCTGGAAACATTGCAAGAATAAAAGAAAAAAATTTCACTCAAAGCAAATTTGCTTATGTAGATCAATTGGTAGGCGCGTTGTTCTACAGTTATGATGTAAACTTGTTTGGCTGCTGGTTCGACCCTGGCAAAAGGTAACTAAATAAAAAAAGAAAAATAGTGGATTTAAAAAAAAAAAAATTAAAAAAAAAAAAGAAAGAATTTTGTGGGATTTGAACCTTGGCCCCATTTGAAGTGGCTGCATGCTTCCTAGCGCTTTAGACAACTAGTCCATGGCGTCATAAATTTCGGCATGAACTATTTTGGAGTTTTGTTTTTCTATGAGATGGAAGTGAGATAAATATATATTTAATAGTAACGAAAATCATGTGTGTAAGAAAGGGATACAAAATCACACTTATAGTAACTTTCCCTTATATTTTTCCCATTGTTGTGTATAAACTAAGGCGAAGTGATGAAGGCTTTTGTCCTTATGGCTGTGGTTTAAATAACACATCAAATAAGCAATAGTGTTCTAGCAGGGTCGTCTTTTTAATGGATGACTCGATTATACGAATGGCTTAACCCTTTGACGCCCGAATTTTAATGGGGCTTGATAGAAACTGTTTTGAAATTACGTTATCTTAGGTCTTCCACAATCATATTCTCCTTTCTTTTATAAACATATCTGATAAAGAAAATTTCCGCTTAGTAGTAATTAAACACTTTTTTTTTTTTTTTCAAAAAATACAATACAATACAAAATTTTGCACTTAGATATTTTGCTAGACTTCAAAGACAAAAAATTTAAAAATGGCATAAGCAAGAAATTTTAAATGTTCGACAATCAGCAAACTTGAAGAATGCCTAACAGAACTGAATGCATATATTATTATTAGCGAAATTGGTTAAACACCTTCTTTATTCCACATTAAAGTTAATGTTGCATATACGCAACATTGGGTATGAAAGAGTTAAGAGTGGGCGACCACCACAAGTGTTGATGAAAGTGCGAGACTAATCGCCTATGAATACAGACGTGTATTGACAAAAATGCAAACTGAATAACCCGAATGTTAACGAGACAGTTCGATCAATAATGAGCTGACGAGAATATAGGTTACAGTTCACAGGGGTAAAGTCAAGGAGTATAAATCACTGGCAATTTCCGAACAGCTGGAGGTCCAAAATTTTAATCGCCGAACACTATGAGGAAAACAAATGTTAAAATTCAAAATTTTTTATGTACTCTTCATTGAAATCCTTCGGTTATGAGCGGTTATGGAGAAGTCCAGTGTACTGTTTCATCATTTATCCGTCAATAATACTATTTAATTAGAAATTGTTTTTGACATGCACAGTAAAACGTTTCAATAAAAACAATAAAAATAAAATAACAAACAGAAAACGTCAAAAAACTTTTGTTTAATTAGATTCATATAGATATCAAATAAACTGCAAGATAAAATTATGAAATTTCAAAGAAAGAATCTCAATCGATCAATGTCATCATCATCATTGTTGATGACTGCATCATTTTTATTTCTGATACTTTCCTGTTTCTTGTTGCCGGCCATCTCAAAAATTAAGCACCCAGAAACGATGCTCGATATTCCAGACAAATTTACTCGCTGCAGTCCTTTGAGGGATAAAGAATATAAGATGATATGCATGGGTAAATACCCGAGGAGTATTTCAATCAAATATCACGATGGAAGGATTAATGTTACCAACCCATATGCAATATATGAATCCAAAAGTGAAAACAGCAATTTTATAATCTCTTTGCGTCTCTCCGAATTGCACAAATGCGAATCAATAAAATATAATTTTTCTACCAAATGGACGTGTACATCGGATAATACCGCAATACGATTAGTAAATGCTCAAATTTTTTGTTTTGATTACAATTTGCAATTTGCCGATGAGTTGCTGCAAGAGTGCTTGCTAGCAGCTGGGGATACAAGAGTGTGGCCAAAAAGTAAATTTATTGGCATTCATTATACGCTTATAACTAACTTAAAGCCAGCGGGATCAAGTGTCATTCAATTAGCACACATACTAAAATATTTTCTTTTTTGCGCTTGTGCATTTAGTATTTTTGGTATTTTTTGTTGAAGTTTAGTATTTGTTTTTTGTTTTTGTTTTTGACTTTGTAATTTTGTAACTTATATTCTGTAAACAAAATACATACATACATACTTAAATAATAAAGAATTGTAGTATTATTTATCTGGCTTGGTCAAGAATTCTTCAGTGGAAGCATTCACATAGCTATCAGAAACCCATGGTCGCCCACACAGGGACTAAAACAACTTTTTGAAGATCAGGTTTGGAAGGCACACCAGTGAAGTGTACTCGAAGACTCGGTAGCAATTACCATTATATATCCTGCCATATCGAAACGGACAGAGGCTCAACTGCAGATAAGAGTACCAAAAGCTCAGCACAGTAGAATGCATCGAAACTAAGCGAAATATCGCGCTGAGGCAGACCAGCCAGCAAAAGTGACGGAAATACACAAGACCTAAAAAAGGAAACAAGGAATAGAAGAGCACGCAGAATAAGTAAAAAGAGAAAGCAGGAAGAGCTTTGACGCGCCATAAATCACAATCCCTGGAGCCTTGGATACAAGATAGTGATGAAAAAACTCTGCGTGAAACAGCCATTTTTAGAGCTTAGTGAGTTCACTTTGAAAAATACCGTAGACCCCCTATTTCTCACCCACTGGTTAAGAGCAGACCAATTCGAGAAAATAACAAAGGACTCGACGTCGATGTTCTTGCCTACCTAATGAAGATGGTGCGCAGCTACTTGAAGGTTCGAGAGCTCATCTACTATAGGAGTAGTGCTTTGCTGACCACTGACCAAAAAAATAACATCTAGTGCTTGATCCTCACTGTCTCAGTTTAGCTGCCGAAAAAACAGAGCTCATCCTTTACAGAAGAAAGCCCTTACCTCTCGGAATAGACATGTGACTCCAAACGTAAATTATTAAGACGGCGAAGATATTGAATTACCTGAGGGTTAGGATCGACAACAAGATATGACATACTGTGCACAAATCCAACACGCGACTGAAAAATCAGCTAAAAAAACAGCATCGCTATCTAGGCTAATGGCAAACATCGGAGGATCAATTGCCAGTAGAAGAAAAATTGCTCATAGACACAACGAATTCGGTATTACTGCAGCGATGGAAGGTATTAACTAAGGTACAGAGAACAGGAGTTCTGCGAGTGGCTTCGGCTTACTAGTGGTGTGACACTAATTGACCTGCTTGAAAGGGAAGGAAGCAACTCTGGAGCAGAAAAAAAGCGAAGCTGAAAACAACGGATGGCACGATATTGGAGCAGAATCGTTGGTCAGCAGAAACTATAGGAAAATGGACAGCAAAGGTAATTCCAAATGCTGAAAAATGGCGAAGTAGACTCTGGCAAGTTAGCTACTACATAACGCAGATACTATCCGGACATTTGGACTTCCAGAAATACCAGTTCAACATAGACAAAGTCGTAAATCTTGATTGCCTCTATGGCGGCCAGACCAAAAGTGATGCAAACCACACCTTCTTGCTATGCGTAAGGTCGGGAGAAGGACGAAGATCCTCAAAAGACAAACTTGGAAGTGTTAAAACTTTTCAATTTTTTTGGTTGTTTTCCTTCAACTCAATTCAATTAAAGGAGCTGTCACAAGTATCACTGCTGAGGAACCGAGCGGGCTCAGAAACGATCGTCTGATCTGCTTGTTATATGACCTTTGTTATTCTTCTGGCATTAATGTTCATCAAAGCCTATTTTAATAATATTGTGCGACGAATACAGGACGTCCAAAAGTGATCGAGATCGGAGTATTCTTGTTGATAAGCGAAAGTGCTTCAGACCATTGGATTATGTTTTATTATAGTAACATGTTCAAAAATGCGAAAACTTTAGGACCGCATACAAAAATTTTGACATTGAGGCTAAAAACTGAGTCAACCACAGTACTCTAAAGCATTTTTGCTATCCAGCAAGCACATTTTTTGTGCCACATAGTGCAATTTGGCCAAAATATAAACCGCCAAACTTAGGAACATCTTTTTCCAAATTAATATGTTAAAAAATTCAATTCATTTATTGAAACTTCAATTGAAACTTTGTACAAGTGAAAATTTAGAAGTATTTGAATCTATGAAACAGTCTTATAGCCTATTCACATGAATCCCAAATTGAGCAATTCCGGGTTCTTTTTCAATTTCAGCTGAAATTTAGTTGAAATTGCACAGTTTCGCTATAGAAATAAATCCCAAACGAAATTGAGTTGCCTTGCTCAATTTCGTTGAAATTGCACTACCAGCCGAGAACAACTCTGTTAATCGATAAGTATTGGTAGAAAAATCGATGAAAAACACATCATTATCACTGTCAAATATAAAACATTAATTTATTTTCAATGGAAAAAAGAAGGTCAAAAAAAAAAAGAAGTGTGTGGTCCCAAATAGTCTAGTCGGTTGAGTAAAAAATTCACCAAAAGTTCATAATAATTCTTATCTGAGATTTTTCTTCAGTAATTGATAGAGGAAAAACCACAAAAACCAGTTCTGGGGCCGCAGAGCGACCCCTCCAAAAAACGCCCCCTTTAGTGAAAAAGCCATTTTTTTTACTAATACCTGGTTAACCGTTGGAGATATCAAACAATTACTTACTATAAAAAAAAGCTTAAGTAATTTTCTTAAATAAAGGTATCCAGTAATTTTTTCGTATATGCCATAGTTTTCGAGATATTCAATATTTATGAATTTACGAATGTTGTACTTTGGATGTACTGTGGATGCGCGCGCATGTTTGTTTGCTTGAATTTTTGCGCGCGGAGCTTATAGTAAAAATTTAATTACTCGAAAACCAAAACAAGCTAGGAAGAAAAATCGAAAATTTTGAAGGCGATATAAAAAACAACATTCTCTGCCATTTTTAGTAACTACGGATAGTTTTTAATAACTTTTAATTTTTAAGAAATCACTCAAGCTTTTTAACTCAAGCTTTTCTAACCAGTTGTTAGTAAAAAGGGCTTTTTCACCAAAGGGGGTCATGGGGGGGAGGTCGCTCTGAAACCCCAGAACTGATTTTTGTGGTTTTCCCATCTATCATACCCCCACTAACAATTATTGAAGAAAAGATAAGAATTATTGTGATGAAAATCTTTATAATGACTGGACTAAAAGGGTTGAACCATTTTTGGCAGAGATATAGTCGGGGAAAAAAGCGGAATTGGGTGGGGCGAGGAAGAACGGTCATATATTGGCTGAAATAGCTCTAGAGATGCGTAGAAAGAGCTTTGTGGTGACGTGTACAGAAGTGAAAACGAAACTGCAGAATCTCGCAGAAAAATTTTGTACGCTCTCTCTCTATTCTACATATCGCTCATTTACTAAAAGACTGTCATAACTCAAAAAACATGATTTTGCAGAAAACGGATTTAAAGTTTTTAATTGACTCCCACTTTGCAGAAAAAAGAAGAAATCTTATAATTCTCACGCGCAGAGTATACAAGATATTAATATGAAAGTTTTACACAATATGAAGCGTGATATAATGAATAATTCTGCGTCATTAACTCAAAAATCGTGTATTTTGACTTGTGACAGTCTTTTAGTGAATGAGCGATATGTATGTAATTTACACTTTCTGGAATATTCTCCATATTCTCCACATATTTTGTCAAACTTCTCTATTGTTTTCGTCATACAAAACAATTTATAATAATTCTACTTTTATTAGCCATTTTACAAACAATAAAATTGAACTGTCAAATGAAATTGTGTAAGAGAAAGAAAAACTTCATGTGAATGACTTAAATTTTAAATTGAAATTGAGTATCGAAATTGCTCAATTTGGGCTCAGTGTGAATAGGCTATTATGATCATGCTATTCAGAGTACAGGGTAATATTTATATAGAGATTTATAAATTAATATAAGTTTTGAGATGAAGTTTTTTGTTCCTTGCACTAATGTTTTTTTGTCATTATTTTCGTGATAGATATTTTGATATTTTGGGTTCCACAAAGTCTTATTCCATTGCCAGAAGCCATCTATACTGTTCCAGACTTCTAATATCCTCAAATTCCATGTTGTTTCATATGTTCCATAACAATAAGAAAATTTTGCATAGCACAATGAAGCATTGACACTATGTGTGTGTGTGTGTGTGTAGCTTTGTATATGGGCTGTAATGGTTCATTATGCACAATGTACCATTGCTAGTATAAAAATTTCATGACCAAGTTTTATTGCTCCTCGATTTATTTGAATATTTGTTAAAGAGACTTTCAAATCTTCTATCCACACCACTAAGAATGAGGAATCTTCTGCTTCTGGATTTCTTTCTTACTTCGTACAATATGAAAATGTATTTCAATTATTACTTTCAAGCAAATGTCTTCAAGTGTTATTGCATATTTGGTTTCAATCTCTTATTTGTAATTCCATTTGATAGTAAATGCTAAAATTTTGTATGCTAGAATGTACAATTCGGAGATATTATTTTTATATGATGAAACTGCTGATGATGACGTAGCAATAGAAAGTTGGATCACTTTTTGTGCTGTTACTCTGCTGTATAAGAATCAATTAAAATTTGTTATTTAATTGATAAAAGTTACATATTAATTTTGTATTAATCGTAATCAGAATCAAAAACAATAAAATTTGTTAATGGTGCTAGTTCGTATTAATTTTTACAGATAGCAAATTTCGCTTAATTTGATTTTAAAGAAATGTTCTTGTGGATATAAAATTTACTTTGCCATAGGCGCTAGAAATAAAATTTTAATGGTTATTGTTTAAAAATCATATATTTAGGAATACGTCGATATGTATGAAATGTCGCTGGTTTAGCTAAAAATTAAAATTAAATATAAAACTTAGTGGACTTTTTCCAAAAAAATATTTTCATACCAAGCACTACAATTTCTTAGACCATTTAAAATTTTTTATACTTTTTTTAAGTCTTTAAAGATAAAGATTATTTTTGTCATAGACTTTCAAAACTATCAACCTATAATTTTTACCGATCAATTCCTATGACTTGGAAACTGAAATTGGGTGTTTTCTGACCATCTAATCAATGCTTCTGCAAGATCCGTTTTTGTCGTTATCACACCGAAATGTTTCTCGCCTTTCAGACACCTATGAGTATCGGGTAGTGTTACAAAACTTTTCACTGCCCACTTGGACTTGGCAAGTAGCAAACCAAAAATTTCTCGAATTAGGCGGCTGTAGCAAAGCAATGAAAACTCACGTCTACCCTCGACAATTTATGTGCAACGTTCATGAAACTTCTTCAACGAATGCAAAATCTTGCGATGGATTTAATTTCTTTTCATGCCAAAATGAATTTCGTGACGAGTGTACATTTATAAATCACAAAACGAAGATTTTTGCTACTTTGAAAATTTCTCTCTAAATTCACTGTATCCTCTATGAACTATTGGACATTGCCGTGATTTCAGTCACATTTGGCAACGGTGACTGAAAAAGCATCAGCTTTGTTTTAGCTGAATTTTATCAGTGTTTATCAATATATTTATTTATTTAGCAGTTCCAAAATGATTGCTGTGAGCTCAATTTTGTCATATATTAATTAATATTAATATTTGACATGAATTGAAAGTCGCAGTGATTTCAGTCATATTTGGCAACGGTGACTGAAAAGCAGCAATGAAAAAATGTTTTTTTAGCTGAATTTTATCAGTGTTTATCAATATTCACCAATATCGGTTTTAAACTGAAAATCACTGTGATTTCCGTCACACTTCGTAACGGTGACTGAAAAGCCGTAGTACAGAAATGTTTTTTTTGTTTTTCTTATTTACTATTATCTGTCATTAACTGAAAATCACTGTGTTTTCCGTCACAGTTAGTAAAGGCGACTGAAAAACCGCTGTTCCTAAATGCGCCCCAAACCGAAACCATTACACTTATAGAAAGACCACGGACATCACTGCCAGCGATGTACTTGAAACACTGAAAAGGATCGCTGACAACAAAGCCCCGGGACTAGATGGGATTCCTAACATTGCTATTAAAACAGCAATAAATTCGAAACCGGAGATATTCGTCAAGCTTTTTGGCACCTGCCTGAAAGACCAATGGAAACGCCAACGATTGGTGCTCCTGCTAAAGCCAGGGAAGCTGCCGGACCAACCGTCATCATACCGCCCACTGTGTATGTTGGACACGGTTGGCAAAATTGTTGAACGGATCATATGCGACAGGCTCAAGAAATTCTTTGAGAAACCGGTTGGCCTTCCAGAGTTCCAGTTCGGCTTCAGGAGGCTCCACAGTTGACACTATACACACTGTAATGAACATTGCTCGCAAAGCCACAAGTGGAAAACGTTGGAAAAGTGGCAAAAATAAGCATTGCGCTGTTGTGACGCTGGACGTAAAAAACGCGAGCTGTCCTCAGATTTTGAATGTGCTGCAACCTTCTGAGAATTATCACAGATTACTTCAAACATAGAGTGCTTCTATATGACACGAACGACGGCGTGAAATAGTACGAGGTCACAGGAGGTGTAACACAGGGCTCCGTGCTTGGTCCCACATTGTGGAACGTATTGTACGACGGAATTTTTAAAGTTGATCTTCCCGAATATAGTATGGTAGTAGTCGCCAAACATCTAGATTTACTATAGGCTAGATGCTACGATGCAATTGCAAGAGTGAGAACATGGCTAAATAGCTCAAGACTAGAGTTGGCAGCCCAAAAAACGGAGGTAGTGCTATTGAGCACAAGGAAACACCGCGAAGAGCAAGTAATAACAGTTGGGGATCGTTGCATCACCTCACAGCCACACCTGAAGTACTTAGGGGTACTCATCGACACAAGGATGACATTTAAGGGACACTTAGGAGCAGTCAGTGGTAAAGCGTTATAGCAAGAATAGTGCCCATTGACTTACTAAAAATAGGGATGAAGCGCCTTTATAGTATAAATGAAGTCGATTACTTGGTCACCAAAATGCTCAGCGGGCATGGGAGCTTCAAACAATATCTACACAGATTTATTCTTGAAAAAGACCCGAACTGCCCGAACGAACCCGAGGACTCAACACACATCATTTTCCACACCCCACTCTTCAACAGTACCAGGGAGGAACTAGACAGAGCTTTTGCGAAACCACTCACTGTAGCCAACTTAACAGCACAGATGTGCGAAACGATAGAGAAGTGGAATAAAGTAAACAAGATGGCGAAAAACATTGTGACATTATTGAGGAATGCTGAATCTGCACGTAAAGCCGAATATGCGCAATGAAATATCGCAAATACAGAAGACGACGAGAATGGGTAATGAACTATAAACAGTTATTGACACAACACAAATAGCTGTAAAGAATAGAAACGGACGACACGTCGCTATAATCAACAATCGAGTAACAGCATAACGCTGAACCAGCCCTGCGAAGTAATACCAGCTAGTAGTCCCGCGGGAAGGAGGAGAGGAAGTAGGTGGTTTTAGTTAGTAGGAATCCGACATAACCGTAGAACTGAAGTTCTGCGGTATTTATGAAGATTTCCACCTGCCAACGTAGATACAAAAAAAAAAAAAAAGCTGTTCCTAAATGACTGTTATAAGCTAAATTTCTTCATTGGTTAGTCAATATTTGACATGAACTGAAAATCACTTTAATTTTAGTCACAGTAATCAAGGCCGTATTTAGGGGGGGGAGGAGTTTAGGGGTTCTGATATCCCCCTCCCCCCCGAAGTGTGGAAACTTTCTTCTATTTTTTGATATTCATTGCCAGTGGATGAAAAAAAGTCGAAATAAAATCTATTGAACAGTTTTTAAATATTTTTTAACTTCCATCGGTTTATTTCTAAAAAGTCAAATATTGAAATCTTAGTTACACTATGCGACCAGATCCGATTTGTTTTCTTTGACATGAGGTTTGACTTTGGATACATAAAGAGAAGGTGATGCTGAGCAATTTTGCATTTATAGTTTTTCTAGGTCAGTAACTGTTTTTGATTTACAGTTTCGGGTTTAGGGCTCATTTGGAAGGGCATGATTCAGCCTATAATTTCTGGATTTCTAAGTTTGTAGCATGTTAGTGTTCAGCTCTCCAATTAAAAAAAATGGCCAAAAATTCTATTTTAGGGTTTTCCATCCCATTTTTTCTAAAACGTGGCGTGATGGGAAATTTTTGAACTCAGATTTGTGTTCAGTATAAAAAATTCATTCACAAACACTAGGAACCGTTTTATTCGCAAAGCCCATTTAGGGCAGTAGTAGTGGATCAGCTCCAAAGTTCTAGGAAACAATCTTAAAATGTAATTAATTCTTTAACCCATTATTGCTCAGAGCACCCCGACTCGGAAGACCTCTTTCAATGCAGTAACTGCACGAATTTCGGGAATATAAGCCAACCTCATCCGGATTCCTTATCATGGCCCGAATTCCCACTGAAAATCATTTGAAAAAAATGAGCTTCTGACTATTTTTAGTATTTTTGGTAATTGTTTTGAGGTCGGGCTCATCATCAGTAATGGCAAGTCAATGTCAATTTCCTTCAAATGAAAACCGCCCCCCCCACCCTCCCCCCCGAAAAAAAAACCTGGCTACGGCCCTGGATGTAATGACCTTTTTTGAAAAATCAAATTATTTTCAAGGGAAGGACACGTTTACGCACCAATCGATGAGTAAATCATCTAGAATATTTTCAAGACTAGTAATGCAATTTTTAGTTATAATAATGTTGAAGTGAAACTTTAAAATATCGTTATGCACCTTTTGAATTAATGGTGTTAGCAAATGATTGATAGTACATACAACAAAATCGAAGTATCGTGTGCACTTGCAGTTGCATTTCAAGTAAATTTTTTTTGCATATTTACATACCATATTTCAATTACGTATTTATATTTATATGTAAATATAAAATACAGAAGCATAAAAACGCAATGACAGCATCATAATTCATAACAGCAATCAACAGCATAAAGAGATTTTCAATTAAATATGTACATACCCACAGCAACTTAACCCATTGTAGCACACCACCCTTGTCCATCCTCCCCCTTGTCACATTTACAAGAGATAATTGAAATAAAATCAAATAAAAGAACACGTACTAAATATGATTTAAAATTCTAATAGTTCTGCATGACATTTGTCATTATTTAAAATTATCACAAATGATTCATGTCACTCAGCAGTGAGTGGCAGAGTTGAGCGACGGGTAAGTGGAGAGCAATAGTGGCAACGGCGACAACACCAACAATAACAACACAAATCGTGACAAGTAACGTGAGTGAGTCGCTGTTCTTTCGAGAGTAATGTGCGGGTGCAAACCAATTGTCGTCCAATGTATGTAGTTATTTAAGTGTAAATGAGTGGCAGTTGTTATCTTAAAGTTCAGCAAGATTCAAAGATAGACAGGTAGGGGAGTATGAGGTTATCATGGTAGGAGCTCTATGGCTTACTCACACTTACACACACATATGTAGATGATGGAGAAAATTAAATTTGATCGTGAACTATTTTACTATACACAGTTGCTGTGTTCCTGTATTTAATGATATAATTATGTAAAATTATTTTAATTAACACAGCGATTTTTCTTATTTCTATCTATTTACTCACTTGCAAAACGAACTTGCATTGCATCAATTATTGAACACGGAAAATATGGGTTTGGTTTTGTGAATAATCAACTTAAATGACTTTAAATTACCTTTAAAATGATGCATTTGCACTTTTTTTAGATCATGAACAATAATCAACATAGAATAGAAAACAATAGCAACAACAACATCGTTGAATGATGTATTTGCATCAGCAACAACAGCTGAACTGTAGGAATATTGAATGACCAATGAGTTTTATGGTAAATGCCATAAACTCAAAGTATCTGTGATTGTTGTGCTGTTTACACGCTGTATATATGTATCTTTAATATGCAAAATTGTGAATAAACATTGTTGCAAGCAATAGCAATAGCAACATTATTATTATTATTATTATTGTTGCTGATAATAGATAATAAATTCTTTTATAAATTAAGCTTGAATGAAATTAATTGAAATAAATAGTTTAAACATAATTTTATTTCCATATTAAAACGGCACATGGGAATTGAATGAGTATCGAGATATATGAATTAAAACTATATAAAATAGATTCTTCTGAACATTTCCGGTCCATTATTAGTGCAAAAGAATTATGGAATATTGATAGCTTTACTATTTTTTTTTTTTTTTTTTTTGTAGCTTACAGTAAAAAGCTTCTTCTTCCTCTATATATGTAAAAATCATTTGTAATTCACTATAAAATTTTTTTTATTATAATTAAAACAAAAAGTTAAACAAAAAAAAAAAAAATCTTGTAAATTATGTAAATTGAAATTTATATTCGGTGATTGTTGTGTTGTGTGTTTGTAAAGTGAAAGAGTTTTTCTAATGAATTTCAATTTGACTTTGACAACATTGAATATGCAAAATAAAAAGAGCTAACAATGAGAAAAAAAACGAAAAAAACAAACACAAAAATAATTTTTTATGTAGACGCTCTTTTCTTTTTTTGGCAGAAGATTTTTATTTTTTTTTTACTTACCATCAGTAGGCGTTAAAGTTTATTTTAGAAAGTTGTATGAATTTCCTGGGAAGACTTAAGCAATATTGTTTTTTAGTTTTGTTCATTCTTTATGTACGTTCTACGTTTTCAGCTTTTGTGCGGAAAAACCAAATTACTTTTACATACATACATACATATGTACATTAGAGTGGTTCTTAGGCATATGGGGGAAATTTTTTATATATTGTTTTTACTCTACGCTCCCCCAATTTTGTTCCTTTATGTGAAAAATGTAAGCTGTGAAAGTTTCAGGCAAAAATATTTAAATTTAAACGTGCCTCCTCGGACTTAAAGTTTATATGTGAAAAACGCTCCCGTATTATCAAATAGTGCAGTCGGTAGAGTAAAAAATCCACCAAAAGTTCATAATAATTTGTATCTGAGATTTTTTTTCAGTAATTGTTAGTGGGGTATAATAGATGGAAAAACCAATATATATAATAATAAAAATAATAATATTCTAGTGTAGAAATGAAAAATTTTTTTTTTCATATTTTCAAAGTTTAACTATTTCAGATTTCAAGAAGATTTTTTAAAATTCAAATTATTTTCGGAGATATAGGTATTTTGCTGACGTGGCATCCAAACCGCGAAATACGTGACGCAAAACTTTAAACGCGTTTTTCTTGAAACTGTCTTTTTCAAAGCGATACCCACGATTTCTCAAGTTCTACTGGATCGATTTACTTGAAATTTTTTGAGAGTCTTCTTTATACAGGGTGACAATCGTAAAGTGACGCACACATTTCAGCAGTTATTTTCAAAAGGACGTACTTCCATTAAGTACAATTAAGTGTTAACATTGCTGAATATATAAGCATTCATTTGAACCCCACCTCATTCAATATAACATCCTTTAGCCTGCACACATGCCTTCAATCGATCCGGAAATCGTAGGACTGTTCGCCGCAGGACTTCCTGATCAATTTCAGTCCAGGCTTTCTCTAATGGATTTGTCAGCGACTCCAGACTGTGGTGTTGAGATGCACAAGCCTTACTCTCTAAAATACTCCAAATAGAGTAGTCCATTGGATTCAAGTCTGGGGAGTATGGTGGCCATTCTTGAGATGTTATGAATCAAGAAAAATTGTCTTTTATCCATGTTTGCGTTAATTTTGCCATGTGAGAAGGTGCAGAATCTTGCTGGAAAGTCCAGTTTTCATTTCCAAATGTATCTTGGGCCCAGGGAAGAACATGTTCATTTAAAATGCTCCGATAAACAACCTGGTCAATTTTAACACCCTCTTCAACGAATATTGGAGGCGTTCTGGCATTAGCGGAAACTCCAGCCCATACCATAACGGAAGCTGGCTTTTGAACTCGGCCAACAGTCCTATTTTGTTGCGATGATGATGTTAGCCACATTCGGTCATTTTGCGCATTGAAATGTTGTTCAACCGTGAAAATTTTTTCATCTGTAAACAAGATATTTTCAAAATTTTTTAACACGGAGGAGCGTAGCAACGCCTTGCATCTTGCAGTCGCAAATCTTTCTTTTTTTGTGTGAGATCTTGAGCTTTTCGGAGCTTGTACGGCTTAAGATTAAGCTTTGATTTTGCAATGATTCGCACTGTTTCACGGTTTACTCCCACTTCCTTAGCGATTTTTCTCATTGAGCGCCTTGGATTTCGCTTGATTCGTTTACGAATTTTTTCTGTTAAACCAGTAGTGGCAACTGTTGAAAATTTTCCCCGGTCTCTATCTCCAAAACCCCCAGTTTCATTATATCGAATAATAGCTCGGTCTACCGTACGACTTGACAAATTTAAAGCCTTTGCAATTTGACGGCTACTATAATTTGCCAAATGAAATTTCATAATTTCACGACGAATATTTTCCTTGCACATTTTTATGGAAATTTCAAAATGAAATAACAAAAATTCAAATGAAATTAAAAGCAAAGCCAATGATGAATGAATTTGCTTTTAAAATTAAAGAAACGGTAAATGGCAAAGCTTGCTGCAGAGTATTAAACTTGCGTCACTTTACAATTGTCACCCTGTACACTTGTTTATGTCGGGAATTTCAATTTTTACTATTAAAAAATTTTAAAAAATTCGAAAAAGTCAAAAAAAGTGGTACAAAAATTGTTGTTTTTTCAAGCCGCCGCCATTTTGTGAAAACATTTTTTTTCAACTTTTCCGTAGTTCCGGACATTGCGACATTACTCTTGATTAATAATCTTTTTAATTTTTTTTCTTCAGATTGCTAGGAGGGTTGGAATCGTGGGTATGGTCACGTGCCAATTTTTTGAGACCCCAGCTGCTCATTTTTGGAATTTTCAACTTTTTTTATTTTTTAATTTTTTTTCTGTATTTTTGTAATGTTAATAAATAACTCATGAAAAAATGGATTGATTGCCTTTTTTTACGGCACTTCAAAAAATCTCCTAAAATTCACTCCTCTACACTAGAATACCCCCTTAAATAAATAAGCAGCATATTACATACATACATATCACATTTTTTGAAGCCGAGGAGGCACGTTTAAATATAAATATTTTTGTCTGAAACTTTTACAGCTTACATTATTAATATAAAGGAACAAAATTAGTGGGCGTATGGAAAAATATTCCAAACTTAAAAATTAAGGACCACTCTAATGTACATATGTGCATAGGAATAGCATAGTATGTATTGTATAATTTATGTGAGCAATCATAATTTATCAAGAAAAGCAGTCACTTTTGAGCCAAAACATATTTATGTTGGGGTTTGTTGAAAGTTGAAATGTATTGATGTTGACCAATCGTTATGTCAGTGACCTTCAAGACATTTGTGCGGCCAATGGACTACAGGGGACCATAAACTGGCAAAACAATTCTAATACTGGTTCAGCTGTTAAACCTAGATCTTACATATTAGCTGATCCAAGTGAGTATTCCGATAGTTAGGGTAACCAGATGGGCCGGATGGGGGAAATCAGTATTTCACTTCTAAGCCCCTCATCCCTAGTGAAGAATCGATACTTGTGTAGGCTGCAAAAAATTAACAAAATTGTTCAAAAAACTTATCGGAATCGACTTTATTTTATTCCTTTTTGTTCAAGAAGTAACTCAGATTCATCGATTGGTCGGCAATTTTGCCTTCATGAAGACAACTTCTTTATATTATATTTCCTCGGCGAATGAATCAAATTTCAAATCAATGAAACACTTTCAATTTAACTAAGATTTTCCTGGTAAACGGAAACAACATAAAAATCCGCACTTTCTTACTTATGCTTCAGTTTTTGGTTATTTCAATTTAGAAACTGAAGTCAATGGCAAAAATCGTTGCTTGTTTCTTTCACTAAAAGTGCCAGTCCATAATTGAATGCCAGCAAATTTCGACTGCAACGCGAACATAAAAGAACATAATTCATTCAAAAAGAAAATTTCCAGGGTTTTTAGTGGTTTTTTGATGGACAAGAAATATTATTTTAATGCAGGAAAAAGCTTCAGACATCTTTCAACTACAAGAACAAAATCAAATTGCTCGAAAATTTTGCTTGAAAAATTGTGTAATGATAGAAAAAAGCTAAAATAAAATCGCCATTTTCGGAAAAATAAGTAAATTCATTCGACAGTCAGTAAATCTGTTGAAAATATTCCTAACAGCCGCAAACATCTGGGTCTATGCTAGTCTCTGAATACCTTAAACTGTGATTAATTGTCTTGTGTTGAATTGTTGACTATCTCAGAGTACCTCAGGTTACCACGGATCACCGAAAACCTCCGAAAAGAAGGTACAGAGAAGGGTTGGTGTGAAAAAAAGAAATATTTCAATTTTGATAACGGACTTTGAAATAAAATAATCGCATCAACCAATTCCCATTATTGCACTAACATGACCTTGAGCTGCCCGTAAAAATATGACGTAGCAGTGCCCTTTTTCTAGAACCCATTCATTTATCGACGCCGACAAAATGGTGTTGAGTTGTGCTATCACTGTGCCGTATCGTTTTTACTTGTGTTCGCATTTCTATGTTGAATCAACCATAGAAGCGTGGAGAGGGAGGAATGGTTATCTTATTGGCATACTGTTCCACCTGTTCCAGGTCTTAGAGAGGCCAATAAGCTTGTCCCTCCACTCACTCTCTCCCTGATCTCTGACTGCTATTGGGTTTTCTATCCAGCCATTATGTGATCAGATATCGCCTAAATAAATTAGGTTTGTCAAACCAGACAGAATTTCGTTTATGTATGGAGGACGATGAGAAGACGTCCACTTTCTGTGTGGGAAGGAATTCTGAAACTGTTTCCTGTATTAAAATAATATTTCTTCCTCAAAGATGTTCTAGCCTTCATAACGATAGCTGATCGTCTTTTGTCTCAATACGGAGCTTTAGTACAAAATAAGAGAATTCATCCGTCTGTATTTGACTGACCATGTTTGCCTCTTACTTGCCATAGAACTTTTAAACTATGTACTTTCTGCTGGTATTGGCTTTGTCTGCCATTGATTTACTCACATCTTTTAGTTTTAATTTCGTATTATTACTTGTGACTGCATTTGATAGATATTATTGCATTTACCAGCCTCTTTACAGTATTAAAGCGTCAAGTATTTCGGTATATAATCAGAAGGAGTTTAGAAATTATTTAACCCCTTCATGGCCGCTGTAGCATATAGGCAACATTCACTTTGATGTGGGATAAAATAGGTGTTTAGTAAATTTGACTAGTAATAATATATCGTTGCCTTAATTTGCTAAAGCCCTAACACGCATTTTTCAAATTTTTCAGGAGAAACAAAAAATATTTTGTTATTTGGAGTATTGCTTCAAGAATTTATAATTTAAACTGAAAGAAAAGATCGCAAGATTTCGATGTACGTCTCTAAAATTTTCAGTACAGATGAAAGTTGGCATTCTTTAACATAATCCATCAAAAACTCAATATTGAAAAATTTGATGTTGAGACCTTAGCAAATTAGGGCAGCGATATGCATTCAGTTGTGTATTCTTCACTTTTCTGGTTGCCGAATATTTGAAATTTCGTACTTATGCCATTTTTTATCTTTGAAGTAAAAGTAAAAATTGTTCGTAAACTCTTTTCCACTAATTTTTTTTTTAAAAAAAATGCTTTAAAGTATTATTAAGAGGAAACTTTTATAATAAAATATGTTTATAGAAGACAAGAGGATATGAAAATAAAAAAAATGGAGAAAAAGGGTTATCCAGTGGGTGTCTACACCTCCATAGCTATGTTTTTTTTTAACCTTTAATAAAGGACAAACAAATCAATATAGAGGGATAAAATTTAGTGTGATGATTGTGGAAATAATCATAATTTCATTTAAAAAGAATTCTATAAAGCCCTATTCAAATTCGGGTATTAAAGGATTAAATATCCGCGAAAAACCTGTCTGAATGAAATTATATAATTTCTGATATAAATATTTATGTAACAGAGGGGTTCAGACATTTAAATACAGTCAATGTTCGATAACGTGAATATCCACTACGGCAAACATCCACTAATGTGAACAAATTGTTTCTTCCATTGACTATTCTAAAACATGATTGTTCACGAAAGCTCTAGAACGTGAACAAAATTTCTTAGAAATTGTGTATCAACTTTCCTGATTTTAGTAATTTCGGGAATTCTCTAGATGTGTGAAGATTACCGATTTTCCCTTAACTACATTTTTTTTAGTTTTTTAGGAGACTATGAAAATTAAATCTAGAGGTTAATTTTCAAAGTCATGACTTAAGTTCATGTTAATTTCGTTATTTGAAGTTATATATAAACAGGTTAATGAACAAATGTAGTCATCACAACAACAATGTATATAGAGACGGGCAAATCAGACGGCCGTTTCGGAATCCGCCACAATTCCTCATCAGTGATCTTAGTGGTAGTTCTTAATCTTTCAATATCCTATATAAGCTACTAATATTTGAAATCATAACCCAGAATTATGGATTTGATTCCAAATATCTTCACTGATTTTTTTTAATTAAAAGCGTTCCATCCATTGAAGTAAAACATTTTTTTATTTATTTACTTTAAAAGGGATGCAGAGAAACTGTGCATGCCTTTTATTACCAAATGCAGAAGTTGCGGAAACTTAGAAGAAAAAGGAACAATCTCTCCCTTTCTTTGTAAATGTCCAACTTTGGCGAGGACAAGATATAGGTTATTGCGACTGTGACTCACAGTCGATTGGCTGTGTGTCAGCCACCTTAACCAACCAACCTACACTATAGGGTATAGTTTTTATTTTGAAAAAATTTCCTTCTGTTGGCAAGATCATAAAAATTCGGTAATTTTTTCAACAATCGAAAACGTGAACCATCTCTTAAACGTGAACACCCTTGGTTTTTATTAGTTCACGGTTTCGAGCGTTGACTGTATGCTGTTAGTCAATCTGCTATTAAGCCACTGCAGTTGAAGTAACCTTTTAACTTTAAAAATTGTATTTATTTAACATGAATACCTTTACCAGAATTTAAGAGATAGATACTTGATAAGACCGTAAAAAATAATGTAGGTCATTCAAAGTTTATTGACGAAATTTAATCGCGATATTTATTTTAGGTTTAAAATCACTTCCCACTATTATGAATCAATTGGTGTACAGTAGCTTGCCTACGAGATATATGAAATGTGCAAAGTTCGATTTTTCCTGCTCCTAGTGGATTTTCTGAAAGATTATATGAGAAAAATAAAATTTAGAAAAAAATACAGAGGTCTCTAGTGGAAAATAGCCAGTCGGTTTTGATTCAAAGGCTTAAAAACGGACTTTAAAAAGGTAAATAGCTTTAATCGTTGCTAACTTCTAAAATATTGAATTTTGAGCTTGGAACAATTACTCACACACAAAAGGAGGAAAAGTGTATATCCAAAAACTGTTTATCTCTTTATGTTTAACAAATTTGCTTCAAACATCAAATTCGTATCTGTTAAAATAAAGAAATTTTATAATAGCCCCTGAAGACCCCATTTTTTACTTCACTTCAGGTCTATATTGTGGGAGAACTAGATGTGATGGAGAGAATCAGCAACCTTAAATTACTATAAAATCGTTTGAAAATCTTGCACATAAAATTTTTGTTGCACTGTTTAATCAATAACGATTTATAGGAGGTTAACAGACCTTGTACTAAAAAAAATACGATATAGCGACGATATAGGGACAAAAATGTATGGAATTTTTGCGAATTAAAGCGATTTTTTTCAACAGTTTGTTACAAATTATAGAGATTTTTGAATAACGGGGTACGAATTATCGCGATTATACTGTATAAAGATTCGCCTACCTGTAAATAAACAAACAAAAAAAATAGATTTTTTTTTTAACTTTGAGACGGTCTATTTTTCTTAAAAATAAATGTTTTTAAAAACTTTTTCTCCATCTGCATTTAATGCTCTATAATATTAAAATTTTAAATAGAAAACACCACCTCTAAAAAATTGAAAAAAATTCGTTTAAAGAATTTTTCTCATGGAAGTTTTGTACAAAATTGACAACTTTGCGATCAAAACATGTTTAAATTTCACTCGTAGATCAAAACTTTTTAAGAAAGAAATATTGCTAAGTTATTCTTAAAAAAAATTGTGCTTGGAACAATTACTCAAAATTCAATATTTTAGAAATTATCAACGATTAAAGTTATTTACATTTTTAAAGCCCGTTTTTAAACATTTGAATCAAAACCGACTGGCTATTTTCCACTAGAGACCTCTATATTTTTTTCTAAATCCTATTTTTCTCATATAATCTTTCAGAAAATCTACTAGGAGCAGGAAAAAAACGCACTTAACGAACATAAAATATTTTACATAAACCCCTGAAATGCTTGATGTACTGTAAAAGTCATGTTTCAACGATCTGAACTGAATATATTTTTTATATTTTAGCTCTAACATCCAATCAATATATACGCCAACTGACATGAGTCAAAACGGTTAACTTTGTTGGCTATTTTATGCTGCTGTCAGGTAAAATTTGATATCTTTTGTAATTTGATTTGATTTGATTAAAGCTTTTAGAAGTCATGGAATTTTCGAAATTGGTTTTGGATTTAGTAAGCCATCAATATATATAATGGAGCAATATAAAAGAGGCAGAGGCAAATACAATAAAATCTAAATCATATTCTATTTAAAGTAGAAGAAGTTAAGTGCAATATGAAATATAGGGAACATGGGGGCAAAATCGGCCACTTTTGACGGACAAATAAAAACCTAGAAAGCTATTCTTGAAGCCCAAAATATTCAAAGCTATTGCTCCATTCAAGCTCAGCATTTCAAGCAAGTGGAATTGATGTCATTTGAGAGAACACATTTGTCATTAGCTCTGCATCTGCAATTTTTTTTTGACTTCCGAAGAAGTTAAATTGTTGAGGCTCACTGAAAATATCTTCATTTTCTTCATTAGGTGAAATATGCAAATAAATCCGGTCTTACCTCGGTCTTACATGGGAGACTTTAGCGCGGGCTAATTGTTTACATTTAACTTTAATTTTAAAAAGAGATTTATTTCAACCAAAAAACTGGCATCGAAAAATCGTACTTTAAAGCACAGAAAATACTTACCTAGCCAAATGTAACTCTGAGATTAATGTATAAAAATCAGAGAAAAAACTGTAGGTAAAAATTAATGAAACTTCACTTTACAGCTAAATGTGTTGCTTAACCCTTTCTTCTCAACTCGTAGATTCGGACTTTGTTAAGAATAAAAACCAAAAAAATTATGAAAGAAGTTTTTGGGAAAGGCTGTAGAGCTTTTGGAATTTTGTACATTATAATGACCAAAAAGTAAAAATCCAAAAAAAAAATTTTAATTTTTGAAAACACAAACAATTTTAATTTTTGAAAATTTTTTTTTTGTGGAAAAAACAACTAATGTAAAATGCAATGTAAAATAAACTTTTAGTTTAGAAAATAATTTTAAAAACACACTTATTCCTGAGTATAAAAGTTGAAAATTTAAAACATTTTTGGATTTTGGTTTATTTTTACTTGTATATTTGACTTTAATACAGAATTTTGTTGTTCAGTGATCTATAGTAAAATTTCATGGGCAACATAATTCTTGAACATATTAACCCTCTATCAACCCTTGTAATGAGTCAAAAAATAAACTTTTTCGAAAAAGACAAAAAAGACTCATAATAGTGAGCGCCAAAGGGTTATTATGAGGAAGAAAATATTCTATGAAAAATTCCACTATAAATTTGCTTAACATACAAACAAGCTCTGATGCAAAACTAACAAGTTATCTTATGGTTTATTATACTTAATCTGTTAGAAATGGGCAAACTTTGGGCCTACGATAAAAAAAAATTTGGCGTATACTTTTAAAACGCCGAGGCCCGTATAATTTTTTTCTTGAGTTCTATCAGCATCCACTTTCAGAACCTTGTTATTTATTCGTTTGTTGAACAAAAAACAAATCAACACTATCACAAATTTCATGTCTTTTGTACACAATAGCAAGGCCGTATTTAGGGGTAGGTTTTGGGGGTTTTGCCCACCCCCTCCCCCCGAAATGAGGAAACTTTCTTCTACTTTTTGATATTAATTGCCAGTGGATGAAAAATAAGTCCAAATAAAATCTATTGAACAGTTTTTAAATATTTTTTACTTTCATCGGTTTAATTTATAAAAAGTCAAATATAAAAAAATAAACTTGAAATCTTAGTTACACTATGCTACCAGATCCGATTTGTTTTCTTTGACATGAAGTTTGACTTTGGATACAAAAAGAGATGGTGATGCTGAGCAATTCTGTATTTATAGTTTTTCTAGGTCAGTAACTGTTTTTGATTTAAAGTTTCGGGTTTAGGGCTCATTTGGAAGGGCATGATTCAGCCTATAATTTCTGGATTTCGAAGTTTGTAGCACGCCAGTGTTCAACTCTCCAATTTTTAAAAATGCCTAAAAATTCTATTTTAGGATTTTAAATCCCATTTTTTCTAAAACGTGGCGTGATGGGAAATTTTTGACCTCAGATTTGTGTTCAGTATAAAAAATTCATTCACAAACACTAGGAAACCGTTTTATTCGCAAAGCCCATTTAGGGCAGTAGTAGTGGATCAGCTCCAAAGTTCTAGGAAACAATCTTAAAATGTAATTAATTCTTTAACCCATTATTGCTCAGAGCACCCCGACTCGGAAGACCTCTTTCAATGCAGTAACTGCACGAATTTCGGGAATATAAGCCAACCTCATCCGGATTCCTTATCATGGCCCGAATTCCCACTGAAAATCATTTGAAAAAAATGAGCCTCTGACTATTTTTAGTATTTTTGGTTATTGTTTTGAGGTCGGGCTCATCATCAGTTATGGCAAGTCAATGTCAATTTCCTTCGAATGAAAACCCCCCCCGAAAAAAAATCCTGGTTACGGCCCTGCACAATAGTAACCAAATTATTTATTGAACATTATATTGTACATTAGAGTTGCGTGAATTTGTATATTATAATGTACAATTTATTTAAGCATGTAAACAAATTTTTTTTTTTTGACAACTTTTTTTTAAGTTAATAATTTTGTATTATGAAATAGAGTTTTAACTTTCGTTTTAAACTATTATAATTAAAAAAAAAAGTTTATATACTTGCTCTAAATTTTAAACTTATATATTAAAAATCAACACAAATGTAATTTGGACTGTTTTTCAAAATCAAATAAAAAAAAAAACTATACTCTCGTTTTTGCTCAAACTTAAATTATAAAGAGAAAAAACATGCTTGATTTAAAACATAATTTTTTATTTTTAAAATTTCCGTTAGGTTTGAAATGAGAAGTAGTGAAATATGAATGCTGTTTTGTACATTATATTATATACTTGCTCTAAATTTTAAACTTATATATTAAAAATCAACACAAATGTAATTTGGACTGTTTTTCAAAATCAAATAAAAAAAAAAACTATACTCTCGTTTTTGCTCAAACTTAAATTATAAAGAGAAAAAACATGCTTGATTTAAAACATAATTTTTTATTTTTAAAATTTCCGTTAGGTTTGAAATGAGAAGTGAAATATGAATGCTGTTTTGTACATTATATTAGCCAAAAACAACGGAAAGGTTAAACATAAACTAACTAGTAATCGATATTGCCCCGGTCTCCCATTCACCAAATATTATACAATAGTATCTTTTGACTTTAACTCTAGTGCATGAAATTCACAAGACTTGTGCACATGTATTGAACTACTTATTTTATATTATGTCCATTTAAGTATAACAAATCAAGTAATAATCTTTAAATTACATTCATTTCAGGTATTAGAAATCTCTAATATGTAATAAAAGAAAACCAGTAATTTGTCCTTAAGTCATATGTGCCTTGCGTTTAAAATTACTTAAATTAATATGTAGAAACTTTGCCAAAAAAACAAAAAAAGAAAAAAGTACTATGAAAATTCAGAAGCCTGCAGTCTTCTTTAAAGAGCAGCTAAACTTTATAGAGCAGAACAAATCTGCAGCAGACAAAACACAAAGCACTAAAAAAACTGAAAAACATAATCGTATTGACTCCATTGATTTAAGATCAATGCGAAGTCAGTCAGTCAGTCATTCAACAAGTTAACATGCAAGTATTCTTAAAAACAAAACAAAAATTGATACAAAATCTGAAATAAATCAGCAACAATTCATTTTTATAACATAAAAACCCCGAAAAAAAAGATGAACGATTTAAAGATATGAATCCATAGTAATAATAATTCATTTTATGATGCACTTTTGAATTGAAAATTGCCTTTTTAGAGGCCGCGAGGCCACCACAGCACACAACTGAACAAGATCAGCACTTGTTGCACCTAAAAGACCACCGACCGCCGTATGGCAACGCAGCAACGCACCGACAACAACATCACAACGAAATCGGGTGGATTAACAAATTCAACAACAGTAATGTGCTAAACGGAACAAGTAGAAGAGAGTAATAGAGGAAGAATGCGAAGAAGGCAAAGAAGCAGACAAAAACATAAAATAAAATATTAAGACAAAAAATTACATACATACAATATATTAAAACTGAAACAAAAAAACAAAACAAAACAAAAAAAAAAAGTCGACGTGACCAGACGACGCGACGTTGAATTTTATGTGTGAGCACGAATCAAGCGAAATGAGGAGCCGCACTCGCACTCACTGCAACAAAAGTTGATGACAGCAACAACGACAACAATGACGTTGATGTTGTTGATATTGCTTTAGCCTGTTCCTCACTCAAACAATGGTTAACGATATGGGGATATGCTTATGGATGAAGTATGTAAGTATCTGTGTACCTGTTGCAGCAACATGTTGCTCGGGTATTTAACGCTGAAACAATAACCCAATCCAATCCTCTTCTTCCATCATGAATGCATGCATTGCCTTTTTACTATAAACGCATACGTTGCTAATTTTTTTTTTCTTTTTAAATCGTAAAATTTTATGTTCATGATATTAAAAACATGAATTGGTCAGCAGACATCGTCACATTTGTGACACACACACACACACACATCCATTCATATTCATATAAAATTTTATGTTTATTTTTTTAACTGCGCTTTTAATGCAAGGATAGCTACTTTACGCATAATAATCATTACAAATAGTGATTTAGTGTGGAGTATTTAAATTTTGTTTATTTGTATGCATCAACTATGCAGCACATGCAAGAAAGTGTTAATTTTGTGGATACTAAAATGGAAATTTTATATAACTTCAAAGTATTAAAACATTGCACATACATAGACAAATGTAGCAGGAAAAAAGTTACATGAGATTACGTACAGTCATCTTTTTACACAGAACAGCAAATTTTGATTTTTTGATTCCACGAAGAAATGTGAAAATTTCTTGTAAGAGGGCGCTGTTCCAAGACACATATCTAGAGCCCTATCACTTATTTCGACGTAGCTTCCGTCGTAGCTACGAATGAACAATTTGTATTCTTGATTCCGCTGTGGCCTCGAAATTCTTCTGAAATTTCGAAACTCTGGAGATTGGCATCACTTATTTCGATTTTTTGATTCCACGAAGAAATGTGAAAATTTCTTGTAAGAGGGCGCTGTTCCAAGACACATATCTAGAGCCCTATCACTTATTTCGACGTAGCTTCCGTCGTAGCTACGAATGAACAATTTGTATTCTTGATTCCGCTGTGGCCTCGAAATTCTTCTGAAATTTCGAAACTCTGGAGATTGGCATCACTTATTTCGAATGAGACGGAACTTTGGCTATTTTCGTGATGATTTCGTACAAATGCTAAAGTGTGTCGGGAGCAGAAGAAAAATAAAAATAAACAGGAAACTGCTTTTTAAAAATATTGTGTTATTTTTTTGTAATTTGAAGCTGATAAAAATGTAAACTATTTGTGTATAATTAATTTTTTTATGCATTTATTTTAAATTGGCAAAATACCAAAATGACACTGATATTATAATAACCTTTATGGTTGAAATATAACAATTTATTTTTGCAGGGATATTTATTTTAACGTGCGTGCCACCAACGCTTAATCGCTCTCTTCCACAGAAATCTATTTTGGCCTTCCTTGTTTCTTCATTAGTCATATTCGCCTTTATTCACTTTGCACAAAGCTTCGCTTCCAAAATGTTAAAGTTCCGTTTCAATGCTTGCAACGTCAGTAATTGTGCCATTCCAACTTTCTGATACTCCTCCGATAAAAATCACAAAACACCCTCAACGTGTTCCAAAGCTGTAACTCCCTGCTTTTGTTTTGGCTCAAGTCCATTCTTCACTACATTCAGCACATACTTGAATACGTCTTTATAGAGCCTAAAATTCTTCACAAACTTAAAAGAGTTAATTGGTATATATTATTGTACATACATATATGCTCGGTTGTCCATAATAAGAGGATTGCATGCATTTGCCTCGACACTCAGTCTCCTCTCCTTCCTCTATTAAAAATACCGCTCCTGCCGTGGAATTCATTTTTTATAGTTTATTGTACAAAAAACACTTCATTTTGATTACTTTATTATATTTTCTTGAAATCTTTAATACTTTTCCTTTTCACTTTTGACGCAAAACAGCTGATTTTTTCATTCGAACTTTTTTCTGATAGTTGGCAATGCTATCTTCGAACTCGTCGCAATTATGAATGCCATTTCTTTCGTATTCATGGAGGGAATTCATTTTTTGATGGGAGTTTCATCGGAATTAGTGATAGGGTTGATATAAATATTTTACTCTTAGTCTAAGCTCACGATGATAAAGTGATGGTAATCGGTGTGTAAGTTTATTATTTTACAGTTCTACAATCTTGAGGTCGGAGGCAAAGTTCCGTATTATGAGAAGACAAACATTTTTGGATAGAGATTACGATTATAATCACTGATGAGGAATTGTGGGGGATACTAGAACGGCCCACTCAGGTCTGAAATGCGATTCTTGCTACACAATGCTCAAAAAAAAAAGGGATTTCAAAATGAATGAAAGCTATTATTTAAGCTTTTCAAATATCTCAGTGAAAAAATCTGCTAACTTAGTTTTTACCAAAATATTGGGAGGAGGCTATCGCAACGGTGCAAAGTTGAAAATTCACTTGAAAAATAAAAATTTTTTGTTTTAAGAACCAAATTTTTTAACTTGCATGACGATGAAAGCGAGCTATGGATTTTTAAAATTTTGAACTCATTTGAAAGCGAGAAGTGTAATTGGAAGTGATTTATAAGTAATAATATTGGAAAAATTCATTGTTTTAAAAAAAAGGGAGCTTTTTAGTATATTTATTCTCTTATACTATAGACCTGGAAAATTGTGGATCATATTGAATTAAACAAAAATATAAAAACAATGATATCCCAATATGTGCACTTAATTTTCTTAAAATATACTATGCACCAATATTTGCCGCTGCTGAACCCAGCTTTCGCATTTCGCCAATTTTTTTTTTTTAAATCCATTCTTTTGGAAATGCCAAAAAATGTTCCACTTTTATATAAATTTCTGTATTGAAACACATTTTAAATCACAAATTTTCTTTTATATTTGGGAACTGCCTCGCCCACTGCCAAAAAATATTAAACACCAAATTTCAGAATGATTGATTAACTTCTACCTTTGCCCAGCTAGCATTTCAGCCCACTGCACTATGGTCCAGAAGGCCATTTTTTGTAGCATAAAATCGAACAAAGCAACTAGAGCGCTGAAACTTCTCAGGAATGCTTTTAATGTTGATCAGATATTCCTGTTAAAAATGAGACGTAATAGACAGACGCGCACCAAGGAATATATTAAAGGGTGTGAGAGATTTTTGAAAAATATTTAAGCAACAATGACAATTGTTCGCTTATATGTATGAAGCGATATATAACAAGCTTAATGAACAAATGTTGTCAAAACAACAAATGTGTATATAGAGACGGGCAAATCAGACGGCCGTTTCGGAATCCGCCACAATTCCTCATCAGTGATCTTAGTGATAGTTCTTAATCTTTCAATATCCTATATAAGCTACTAATATTTGAAATCATAACCCAGAATTACGGATTTGATTTCAAATATCTTCACTGTATACTTAGAGGTGTTGAAAGAAACAACCACTACCTTTCTATGCACTTAAGTATGTGTAGTTGTGTTGTTCTCATTGTAACTGGTCTACATAACAGTACGGCAGTTGAAAGTCTAGTACATGAGAGAGTGTGTGTGTTTGTGAGAAAATGATTCTAGGTGTCATTTTTTCTGAACAGGCCCCGGCCAGACATTTTGAGGGGGAAGGGAGTTAAGTTACTAGACCGCTGTCTTCAAAGAGTATACATAAAAAAACACAATAATATATATATGGGGGTTTCATCTCAAAGAAACCCACTCTTTAAATTGATCGGACTCAAACTTGCACAAAGTTTAGTCCTATTGGGTAGTAGTTACTACACCAAATTTGAATGAGATCGGCCACGTTACTTATTAGCTATTGCATTTTGAAAATTCTTTTGAATGCATTTTCGACAGATTTTTATTCAATCTTTTGAAAACATAAAATAAGAATTAAAAAAAAAAAATTTTTCAAAAAGAAATGTTTTTTTGAGGGAGGTCAAAAGAAAGCTTAGGTCTTTTCTTTTGAGAGCTTTGAGGTCTAAAAATGAGCTGAGACTTGTTTATTTATCAAAATTAACGTCGATTAACTCGGAATACTCATGACGCAAACTCCCGAACATTGTAGTGCCTTTGCGTATTTTTCAAAAATATGCACATTTCTGTGATGTTTTATCCACATTTAAAATACTTGGAAGCAAAAAGTAAAGATTTTTTTAATAGTTTCACCATTAACATGTTTTATACATTTTTTGATAATCCATGAAAAAATAACGTCATGATTTCGTTTATATCCCAACCATTATTTTTGATCTTGGTGGAGTTTGAAAACATACATTTGACTAAAGATTCGCAAGTTCTTTCCGATAATTCTATTAACATATTGATACACATTATAGGCTACCAACATATATTGTATGTAATTCACATCGGACGAACCAAGTTCCACTCTAAAAAACTTAGACACTATTTTTAAAATATCACGAGAAAGCTTTGAACTTCTTCACATTTATTTCTCATAAATCACAAAAGTTTTCAGAAAACGACATACTAAATCTTGTTAAGCATACCTTTGCAAATAACTTCCATTTTAAAAAAAAATTTAGTTCTTATGTTTTTGCAAACAAAAGTTTACTTTGTTAACTTTTGTTTGATATCAAATGTCAAAAAGCAAAGGTAATAAATTCATAACTTTAAAATATCGGTAAAAAAAAGTGTTGCAACAGGGATCAATTTTTTTTTATGAATACTCAATGTATTTTCAACGAAAAAAACTAAATTATTCATACTTAAAATAATTTCAAATAGACTTTCTGCCTGCAAAAAGTGGTCATCAGGACCATAGTGCAGTCACTTTGATAATAGTTTAGTAGGCCTGATAAAATCAGTCGAAAACCATTATTTGTTTTACACCAGGTTTCTTTGTAACTTCTCGGAAGTTCTTGATACCTCTAAGGTTTTTTCAGTTCGGTAGGTGCTCAATTTATTTTTTTTTGGGTAATAATTTTTGTGAAGACAGTAGTGTGCCATTTACTCCGAATGAAAGATTTTAGAGAAATTTGCATCGATATCTTTTGAAAAAAAAAATTTTTTCATAACTTAATCTAAGTTTTAAAATTTGAAGGAGCTCGAAATATAAATTTATGTAGATTCTGGTTTCTAATAGCTCACCACTGTACTTTTGATTAGCGTTTTCTTTAAAAAAAAAAAACATTGCTCATCGTCGCAGTAAACATCATTTTAAAAACTGAATGTGTAATGAGAAAGTACTTTGATAAAAACGAAATTTTGCAGCGTTTTTCATAATGTTATAGAAATAACTTACCCCTATGACCCCCTTATCCCCCCGTTCATTTAATAACTTCCAACGCGCCATCTGGTGGTGAGAAAATTCTTATAATATTTCTGAACATTTTTTACTTTATCTTTCAAATAAGCTCAGATTCCCGTTATCCAATAATGTTTTCTATTTTTATTAATTTGTAAACATTTTATACTTAATCCCGGGACAAATTTCAAACGAAAAAAGTCCTCAACTTCACTAAGTCCTTAATTTTACTGACTATGAAAGCAGAATTGCTCAGTGGTACTTTATCTTTCAGAATTCAAATCGCACAGTGTAATTTCGGTTAGTTTTTGAATAATTAGGGATTGAAAAACGTTCCATTTTTACAACTCCAAGACTTTAAAATATCGTAACTTGAAAATAAAAAACATCACATTGAAATAAAAAAATGCGTGTCGATTAATTTCTTCTCAAGAATGCGAGAAAAAATGTTGGTTGAAATTAAAATTTTAGTTGTAAATCGGTCATGGAACGACCCATATACAAAATGAAAATCAACAGTCCTGAAAAAAATTTTATTCTCAGATTGACCTAAACCCCGCTGTTCTATTAAACAGGGACATTCGCACAAACCATGACGAAGTTATTACAGGTGGAGTTGGCAGTAAAATTGTCTTCTTCTTCTCCTATCCTAAAAGAGCTTTGACTGCCAAAGGCCTGTGTTTACTTCAGCTTCTTTACACCAATAAAGCAGTGTGTTTTTGTAATGTCATCCTTTTATTTTTTTTATTACACTGCCACTATCCCTTATAATTCTGCCATGACACAAACAAAGCCTCTAGGGTATTTGCAAATCTCTTTATATTTAAAAAAAATAGAATCCCATTTTTCGCAAAATTCTACAAATTAACAAATTAGCATCTAGTTGCTAAATATAGCGAATAATTAATTAATTTTAATTCCTGCATAGTTTGATGAACTTCTCTTAATAAATACTGGCAATTAACAATTAGAATTAACTTTTATTGAAGAAAAATATTTGTAAACACAAATTTTAAATTATGTATAAAATCCACTAAAAATAGCACTAATAATACAGATAATTATGACAATAATAACAGACATTCATCATATACAAATAATTTAAACAAAAGGTACCCAAAAAGAATGCTACAAAATAACTGGATTTAATGACCACGTGCCAATAGGAAAACAAAAGGAAACGAAGTTGTAGAAGAAGAAGAAGAAGGAAAAACTCACACCTGTTGTTTAACCAAAAAGTCCAAATAAACTGGCGCTAAATTACAAACGATTAATTAAAATTTTTTATAAGTAATTCAATATACCGAAGATTTATTAGAGTCACACAAAAGGTTCAAATGTCAAAGCTTTAGAAAATTTAACGGTTCTAATTTGGCAATTAATCACAGCAACAACTAACCAACCATAAAACTGAAAAAACTGAAAACCTAAAGAAATGAAATTATAATTTTTTTAAAATTAGTTATTAAATTTTAGAATTCTGAAAACCTTTCGGGTATAAATGTGGTAGATTATTGTAAAATCGTTTTGACAACTTGATGACTGAATATGTCAAAAGATACGCATTTATAAATTTAAATTTTTAGTTTAGAGTCAGTCTTAAGCATATTTATTGAGCTTTTATTGTTTTGTGAAGCTATTATTGGCAACTAATTTGATTGATACACGCGCAATGTTCACACAAAAACTTAAACACCTGTTAAGCCTTCAAGGTGACTGTATGTTGTAGGGCTATTTTTAAACGCTCTACAGGTTTACTGCCTTTAATCTGAAAACCCTTTTTATCATGATTTTATTAATAACTTCGAACAGGCAATTCATTAACTTATTGATATTTGTCAACAGCGATTTCATATTGAAAAGTATTCAATTAATTCATACCTATTTAGTGGATGTCGTCGAAAAGGGGTACCCTTCTTTACCTGCCTGAATTTATATATGCCATTGTATAAAATAGCTTGCGGTGTTTAAGGGTTCACTAAATATTTTGACAATACTTATATATCATTTCATTCATATTCATTCATTCATATTATTCTAAATTAACGGCATTTTAATAATTCTGCTTCTTTTACTGCATGCTTCAACTTATTCTTCATTGAATATCTCTAGCAGTGTATATTATTTTTCTTTAATTTGTTGTTAGCGTCATTAATAATATGATCGGTCATATGTACATATGAATATTACAGCCACAGGGTGTCATCTTTAGTAGTAGAAGGGACAAAAGCGACGAGGCTTGCCGTTTTTTGGTAGCCCTCTCTCCAACTACCATTAATATTATTTTATTGTATTCGAGTTTGTTTTCATTTATGAGCTTTGAAGTTAAATTTTGAATTTGTATTTTTATTTACTTGGTGGCAGTCAGCGTTATCCGGGATTGTATAAACTTGGATAATAACCTAATCACTTAGTATAGCTGATTTTTGATATTTTTCACGTTGGGTCTTAATTATGTTTTCAAATATTATTATGCCAATCTAGAAGATAGACCGAAAACCTGATGATAAACCGGACCAATAACTAGGACAACATTTTGAACAAAAATCAGATGAAAAGGGAGGAAGGAAGGAAGGAAGGAAGGAAGGAAGGAAGGAAGGAAGGAAGGAAGGAAGGAAAAAATTAGATTCCGATAAAATACAAACCAAAATTCAGTTAAATATTAGACCAAAATTTTAACCGAAACTAGGTCAAAATTCAGACCAGAACTCAGGCCAAAATTCAGTGCGAAATGCGAAAAAATTTCAGCCCAAAATTTAAACCAACTTCAACCGAAAATTTAGACAAAAATTAAAACAATATTCGCATCTGAAATCCTGACAATAAACTAAAATCAAAATTCATTTCAAAAGTACACTAAAATTCCGACTGAATTCAAGGAGGAATTCACTGCGAATTTCAGACTAAAATCAGATTAAAATTCAAACCATAACTCAACGTAAAAATCAGACCGAACTCAGACTAAAATTCATACCAAATTCGCTAGTAAGATAAAGCTTAAAACCAGACAATAAACTCTAACTAAAATATTAGGCGAGATTCCGATCGAAGATCAACCCAAAATTTACAAAAACCAAACCAAACTTAGGTAAAAACTTACACCAATTTCATACCTAATTCAAACCAAAATCCATACTAAAAACATACCAATATTTAGGCAAAAAATCAGAGCTAATTGAAGCCAACATTTGGACAAAGATCAGACTAAAACTTACCCCAAAACCAAAACTAAAGCCAGACCAAAAAGTTACTTCAAAAACCAGACCAAAAACCATTATCAGGCCCTCTAAAAGTCTGATATCTATAAAGTGACCCTGATATTTCACATTTAA
This sequence comes from Toxonevra muliebris, assembly GCA_963691655.1. Taxonomy (NCBI): domain Eukaryota; kingdom Metazoa; phylum Arthropoda; class Insecta; order Diptera; family Pallopteridae; genus Toxonevra; species Toxonevra muliebris. Next base: position 102,329,308 of record OY829326.1, read on the forward strand.
TGTTTCAGTGGCGATGTTTTTAATTTGTAGAGTCGATCTATTTTTTGCGAAAAATTTTTCTACGAATGTGTCCGGAATGTACCTTTAAAAAATGATCAACATTTTTAATATTTCTAGAAAGATGATAATATCAAATTTGTTTATAAAAAATTTGTTAGAAAGATATTAAATAGAGCTTTAAGAGTTTGTATTATACTTATACCTAGATAATATCGCTCTTAAGTCACTACAAGATCAGGTTTTTGTCAAAACAAAATCTCATATATACATTTTGATAATTTCGAATCAAGAAAAAATTTAAGGCTACAACAAATTAAACCTAGCAATCTTTTGGAAATCTCTGGATCTGCTAGTGTCTTATGCTATGGCTAATCAAAGTTACGAATTGAAGAAAACAGTGGGTAAAAATTGCATATAACTTAAATTGTTTATAAATTAATAATTTTCTTTTTTTATTTTTGCAAATATTTTAAGACTTCAAGTTTTATTTACAAAGTAAGTCTAAGAGTTGATAAAAAAAATGCTTTTTTTTTTTGAATGATTGGCATTGAACTTTTTTTCACTTTATTAAAATTATCAACAAGATTGCACTTTTTTTTTGGTATGATTGGCAATTGAATTTACTCAATTCGGATTCCTCGTAATTTTCTTGAATGGTTGCATTTATATTTTTGGTAAAGTGAACAGGTAAAATTGATTCAGTTTTTATTTTTAAGGGTTTGAATTGAGAAATGCATTTATTTATATTGTGGAAATGTGTACTAGTTATTTACATTGTTTGCTATCTGAATAATTTCAAAATTAGACTTCAAAATACCTACAACTAAATTATCTTAAGTAGGAACAAATCTTGAAACAATAGCATAATTATTGAGACAGTGATATGAATATTTGCTTTACCTATTGCTGCAAAAGTTCTTTTTAGAGTTTCATTCAAGTACAAACGACAACAACGACGCTTCACTTTATTCTTTCTATCTACTTTGCTTGATTTGTCAGTCAATGATCGGAAGTTACACGCCCCGCCATTTATGGTTTTGCATAAATACTTCTTTACATATTTTAATATACTCAATTGTACCATTTTTTTTTTTTTTTTCATTATCAATATTTTTATGTACTTCCGCTATGACTTTAAATGCTCACCAAGCAAGTATGTATGACAGCCAGTCGATAGCTAATAGTTAACGTTGAAACTTCCCTTTCTGTAACTGTCATTTTAAAATTGTGTCACGCATGTCACACTCATTCTATATGCGTATATTGTCCCATATTTCAATTGTCTGCGTCAGGTTAAGTAGCAACTACCAAAAACTCAGTCTCAAGTCACAAATATCATAATTCGCTTTTCGATGTTTTTCGTTGTGTCGTTGTTGTATTTTAATAATCGTGTTGTTGTAGATTTATCGTTTATAATCGTCTTTGTTGTTGAAAATGAACATTATATAGTATAATTTTCATTGGCCTTTTGTTTTTTTGGGTGGCGACTGCCAATGCCAAGTGCATACAATATAATAAATGCGAGTACATTAACATACACGAAATGTTTTGTACAATTGGAAGTTTCAGCGAAGTTCAAGGGAGTTGCCGTGTCTTCTTTGTTTTTTCGTTTTTAATTTTGGTGCCATTACAAAATTTAATAAAGTTTTTATTATATTAATTACACCGCCACCAAAAAAAATTCAAGAGTTTTGAAAGTTGATCTTATATATATCTGATGTAATTCGAATTCGTATGCTGAACACGATGTCGTTATTAGTTTTTCTCTATAACGTCTAATTTCTTTTTTATAACGTTTTAAAAAAAATCATATGTGTGTATAAAAACACTACACAATGGAATTGACCAAAAAGAAAAGCTCAAGAGTTTTGAAAGTGTACATATCTTATATAATTCGAGTACGCGGAACATAATGGCGTTTTCAGTTTTTCTCTGTATCGTCCAATTATTTTTTAATGGATTGAAAAAAAATTCGTACATAAATAATATTGTTTGTAAATTTTTATTTTGTTTAAAATTTATAAAAAATTTCTGTATGGACGTTTCTTTTTGAACCCATTATAAAAAATAGAAATTATAGAAAAAAACAGAAAACGTTGTACAGTGTTACATATAGTTTTTCTTTAATAAAATCTACGTGTAAGGAAATATGAGGAAATAAAATGATAAATTAATTTTATTTTTAGATATTTAGCTTAAACACGCTAAGTGCAACCGTATAAGAAAACAAAGGAGGCCCCATTAGCTATCAACATTTTTTTTACAGAATGTGATAGAATATTACCCATACATTCCAAATATCCGTTTTTTATTGAAATATAAGAAATAGAGAAGGAATGTAGTAATTTTTTATTTATGTTGGCACATTGATTTTACCCGGCCTGGAAATTGATAGTGAATACTTCTGTGCCGTATGAAACCAACGTTCACATACGATTTTTCGTATTGCTTACCGCTTTTCTCATTACTGTTTGAAGTGTGAGTTCATGATTTATTTTGTATTATTTTCTCAAAAATCAGAGTAGTAATGAAGCTTCCAGAAAAACACATTTCTTATTGGGCAAACTGCGCTCACATAAATTTTCTCAACTATATTTGTGAATTCCCTTAGTAATTTTTTCAGTTTTTATGCATTTTTGTTGGACTTTTCGAAAAGCAAAAAAACAGCAGAACTACTTTTTTTAACTGTGTCAGATACTTTACTTTATCTGGACTACCAGATTGCCAACAGCCTATCGTCTCAAAAACACATTTTCATAATTTCTCTCGATTTTGAAAAAGCCTTCGATAGGGTTGGCGCACATACTATAATTGACCAGCTTAAAACATGGGGAATAGGGTCCGAGATTACCAGATACGTACTCAACTTTATGACTAAAAGAAAAATAATTGTCAGAGTTAGCAAAAGCCTTTCAGCTTCTTTCCCACTCGAAAACAGAATCCCTCAGGGGTCTCCATTGTCAGTAATCCTGTTCCTTATAGCGTACAACAAACTATGCGAAATAATAATTCTATACTAAAGAAATCAACTTTTATGCATATGCTGATGATTTTCATCTGATCATCGAAATGAATAAAAACAAAAACTTCAAACTAAACAACGACAAACTGCTCCAGGAAATCAAAACCTAATGCAAATATTCAGGCGCAAGTCTCTCAACTACAAAATGCAAGCAGATACATTTATTTCTGCCGCAAACACAGCTGCTCTTACAACATCAGTGCCAACAATATGCAATTTGAACAAGTTGATAATATAAGGATTCTTGGTATAATTTTTAATAACCGATATCGATGGAACCAGCATATAAATTCCCTGTGCGCATCACTAAACTAGCAATTAAAAATAATAAAATGTTTGTCGAGCCCAAGATTTAACTGCAACACACACACCATTATTTCCGTAATTAAGGCTCTAATAGTAACAAAGATAACATATGGAATATTTCTGTTCGGATACTCTCCTAAAACTACCATAAAAAAACTTAAAACTATTCTAAACTCTGCAATCAGAGCTGCCCTTGGTGCTTTTAAATCCACGCCAACACAAAATATGCTCTTCAAAACCAATAAATAAGATTTAGAAATACAAAGAGACCTCACAACTATAAAACTCTTCAAACTCCTACTAAACAGCCACGATTCTCCTCTTCACAAAACAATAAGTAATCACAAAAACCAGTTCAACGACCAACGTGCAATTACAAAAACTATTTCAGCTGCTACGCACTTAGGAATACCGTTTACCCGCAATCACACCGATTACTTATATCCCTCATGGTCGTTCAAACACAGCACAATCGATGCAATCCTTCGTCGATTTACAAAATGCGACACTCCTCCGGAAGTATTTTGCTTTATGCTTAGCAACATAAAACGAAAACTACTTGACCACCTATTCATTTTTACTGATGGTTTAAAACAGAATTCAACACCAGCTTCAGCGTCACATCCTCAAACCAAATATTGAAGATCTCTCTTCTACCACACTACAGTTCAACATTCTCTTCAGAATTTATCGCCATTCACGAGGAAATTAAATACGCCAAAAGTATAAACACAAGGTCGCTATATGCTCAGACTCTTTATCTGCACTGGACTCTATATCCAATATCGATAATAATATCTACCACCCATCACTCATAAGAAGTGCACTCACCAGCTACTATCCAAATATTAAATTAGTTTGGACTCCAGGTCATGAGGGAATTGAGGGAAATAATTTTGCCGACAGTTTCGCAAAATACGCTAGTAAAGCCCCTCTAATAACGACATCTAACCGGAATACAAAAGACATGACTCAATATATTAAATCAACGTTTCAAACCAGACACCTAGCAATATGGCAACTCACATCAGATTGGTACCGTCAAATCAATTCCAATAGAATAGCTCTAAACCAGTTTTTAGCTACGAGAAACCACAGGCTGACAAGACTTGATGTCATCAAATACGAACGGCTACGGCTGGGACATACCCGCATAACCCATCAACATCTAATGAGCAACAACGCAGCATCCACCTGCCCATTTTGTACCCTCTCTATCCCCACCAACATCATCCATCTCCTCTCCAATTGCCCAAGACTCCAAAATGCTAGAGCTCAAGTTTTCAAAAACACAGACTCTCTTTCATTACTCCAATTCCCGAACAACAACAACATAGAGAAAATAACTAAGTTCTTAAAAATGGCAGACCTATATCCCCAAATTTAACATTTAGCACCAAAAAAAAATACAATAATTATACAAATACACCAATACATAAGTAACGCTATCAATTTAAATTTATCTAATGGATACTTAGTTAAGCTTAAGTTGCCATAGCTTTATATTAGAGCAGTTCAAAATGTACAACTTCTTCTGAATTCAAAAAATCCGGCAGTTTATGTTGACCCATCCCCTAAGTAGTTATTGACTAAAATTTCATCGTAATCGGTGGATGCTATAAGCTGTCACACTTCGAAACTATGCATTTTTTCGACTATTTAGGATAATTTTGAGTTATATTTTCTATAGCGGCTGAATAAATACCCAAAGTAGATTTTATTAAGGTTTATCATTTTTGGTGGACTTAGTAGATGTTGTACTAGGTGTTAAAAAAATAAATCTTTCTCTGAAATATAGTACCGTTATGATCGTAAATATTTGAATATTTATGAAATTCGTATATATATCAAATTTGGTCACTTGAAACCATGTCCTTTTTTTTGGAATTATGCTCATTCGATTAGGCGTCCTTTTTTATATACAAAATAGAATGCAAAAAGTTTTTGGGTTGAGCAGAGAAATTTTTAATTAGGAAAAACACCAAATTTTAATGTTTTTATTTTTAATAACAAAATTTGCAATATAAATATTAGACGTCAGAGAGGGCCATTGCCATTTACTAAGTATGTTTAGTTCTGTGTAGGTCTCCTGATCCAGATTTTCTACCAGATCCCACATTTCGATCAATGTTTAGATTGTCATTGGCAACTTTTAAGTGAATCCATTTCGTATTTTGTTGAAAAACTTTCACAATGATTTTTCGGATTTCCTCATTTTTAGCAAACACTTTTGTGGAATGAAAATAATTTATTTTTGCTTCATCTGATATTAAAATCGAAGACGATGATATGCTTTTTTTTTATCGGACACTTCTATCAAAAGTAGGAAGTAAAAAATAAAAAGTACAATGCCCTCAATGCGTTAAAATATATGCAAATATAAATAAATAAACAAACAAAAAAAAAACTTAAAAATTATTTAAAAAAGAGTTTTAATCCAAACAATGCTCTACCTAAAGATACAATTGGTTAGAAAAATTTACAGAAAGTTAACCCTTTGACGCCCGAGTTTTAATGGGGCTTAATCGAAAACTTTTGTTTTAAAATTATGGTTACTTTGGTCTACCACAATTATAACGCCAAATTTCATGCTTCTCTATTGATCTGTTTGTTCTTTGTTAAAGGTTAAGAAAAAAGTTATGGAGTTGAAGACAACCACAGGATAATCCGATTCAGCAAACGTGAAGAATACCTAACAGTACCGAATACAAATAGCGATAATAGTAAAATTTGTTAAACACCTTATTTATGCCACGTATGAAAGAGTTAATCACACAATCACTAGATCTAATTCACTTTACTTACTTCTTAAAGATAGAACCGCGGAGAACTTTTCTACTTCGCAATTCACTTTTTTATTACTTTTCTTGGGAAATAAATTGCAGAAGAAAAAAAAGTAAAATTTCAAAAAATTTCATATACATTTATTTTCCTTTCTCAAGCGCACCTAAACTCATCACTACATCAACTACAAACAACAACAACTACAACAATTTCCATTAAAAATTTGTCAATCAACAATGTTTTGTTTGTTGCTACTGCTACTGCTGCCATTGCTTGCTGTAACTATTTACTACCCAAAAATGATAGTAATTTTTGTTGTGCCTTTTCTCTCTGTGGCATAAAGCACAACGTTTTATCGCAATGCCTAATGACAGTTGTCAGCAATTGTAAAGTTACATAACTGCAGTTTAGAGCACGCGATATTTTGTTGTAAAGTTTATTGTAAACGCGTTGCAATATTGAAGTTTTCTATTGCACTTGCTACATACCACAAGGAATATAGATAATGCATTTTATTTATTTACATTTACTTAAATTTATTAGCTTCTGGAAATAAAAAATATTTCATAAAAATTTGAATACCTACTTTTCTGTATTGAACAATTAGATATTGAAATTATTGTTGCGAAAGTGCATTGAACTTGATCGCTGTTTCAATTAAACAATAAAGCAATTAATGAATAAAAATTAATTTAAGGTAACTATGCAATTGCTCATAATTATTATTGAGAATTGTGTCGCAGAGTTGTGTGCGTTTTTTGCATGCAAAATTAATTTATTAAATTATCAATATTTACTTTAGTAAGAAATATACAATTGTGGAGTGTGTGGCATACATTTTTTATTACCTATTAATAAAAATATACATAGGTATAGTAAATACACTTATGTGCATATATGAATATAATGTCCGGAAAAGCTTTTTAAATCTCCTTGGCCAGCGGGAACGAATATCTAGTTTTATGTAATTTTATATAGATGAAAATATAAAATCTTACTTATCTACACATATTTCATAATAAATTTAAATAAATACTTTAATTTAATTTAATTATAGACACATCAAAGTCATTAGCACTGGAATTGCTTTTTAATGAAATGCATATATAACATAACAGTATCAACAGGCAATTATTAAATACGTCAGCGAGTTAAAAATCTGTATACATTGTTGTTACTTTGACAAAAAAAAAAAAAAAAAACATTAATTAAATTCAATTTCATAGTTATGCCTTAGTTCATTTCTGAATGAACTAAGGCATAACTATGAAAATTATCGCTTAGATTTCATTTCCATAGTCGCAGCGTAACTTTTTATTATAGCTCAATTATTGAAAACACAGGCCTCCGAGGTTTTAGATGATTGAAAACAAGCAGTGATTTTCTATGTATCAAATATACGTTGAATCCGAATCGAAATGCAGAATTTTTCTAACAGATCAGGTTTTTCAGAAATGTTAACCCAAATCTGGAAACAATTTTTCACCATTTTTTTTTCACTAGTTTCGCAGACACATTTGCAATTTTAGATGAGAATCGGGTCAAAAATTGATTTAGTAAAGGCCGGAAGGAAAATATTATTAGTTTAATGAAGAAATTGTAAAAAATTGTTTCCAGATTTTATAGACAGTAGAAAATTATCACTTTTGGGTTACTCGAAATACTGATATGACCGAAAAATTCGACATCCTGATTCGGCTTCCTTATCTAATTTTAAAAAGATTAAATTTTGTAGGCTTCTGAAATTTGTTTTTATTTCTATTTAGTTTTCAATCGGCGTAAACCTTAGCAATTGATAGAATTTCTAATGCTAAGCATTATTACTCACAATTTTTTATTCCTATATTAGAATTTTATTTAATAACTGGTCTAGCATAGAACGAAGCAAAAACTGCTCATAACACCGTACAACACCATCTCATCCCCGACGTTAAATGTATGATTTTTTGAAACTGGATACTACACTGATCAATTAATCTGAAGACACATATAGACTAATACATTCTAATTTTTCACGGGGAGTTCTAGGTCACGTTATTGAGCTGATTTAAATTTGTAAATAATAACGCATATGTCTAAGGTGAAATTGTATCTTATGAGAATTTTTAATACAAATGTCTACAAAAGTTACGTTAATCGAGTAGTATTTTTGATGATCGTGCCTCTTTTAAGGGGGTATTCTACCCGAGATGGTCCGAAAAATCGATTTTTTTTTTAATTTAATATTTTTGATGTAGACAACGAGTTTTATGAGAAAGAAGAGGGGGCCATGTATGGTCCTGGAATCGCTGATTAACCGTAAGTTACATAATTTGTAAGTACCATGTTTGTAAATCTTTAAACTCGTTTTTCTCGAAACCATTTTTTTTTGGGGCGGTGGACACGATTCACAAAAAACCACTTGTCCAATTGACTTGAAATTTTATAAGGCTGCTAATCAAATATATAGGTATGGCCTTGTCTAGGATTATGACGAAAGCATTTGTTTAAATAATGTTTTTAATGCAAAGTATAAACAAAAACAGAGCAAAAAATCGTAATTTTTTTCAAACGTCTGATTTAAATTGTTCTTATTCCCTAGATGAGGCGATAGCAGGAAGTCTCACGATTACAAAATGGGTTACATTTTGTGTTTCAGAATATTTAAACCGGAGATATCATATCCACCATGGAGCAACAATTTTCGGCAGGCTCAAGTTCGAGGCGTCGAATGAACCATTATTAACAAAGATATTTTTAACATTAAAAACGAAAATTATTGTTCAAAACCTGTAGAAAAACTTGCAAAAAACCTCAAATAAAAATATTGAAAAGCTTTTCATTTACAACGATTTGAAAACATCGATATTTCGCACCATCTCGGGTTTTTTGATTTTTTATGAAGAACATTTTTACCCAGAAAAATATATCAGTATTCTCAACCATGCAGCCTCTATAACTATTTTTATAAAAATTTTTACCAAAAACTGTCGAAAATAAGGGTTCAGAGAGGAGCGGTGAAGGGTTGCAGAATTTCATGACAAGCAAATTTGTTTTTGGCGCCACATTTAATGAAAAAAATCGACTTGTTCCAAATGTCGGAGAGCACAGTTGAGTACATCAAAATTTTACTGAGTGCATGCTTTACTGAAGCCAGTAAAGATTCTTATTTTGTGAGCCTTACTCTTAGAAATTAAAAATAATTATTATTTATAGATTTTTATTTTTTTTTTTAAACCGGTACAAAAATCGTTTTTTGAATGTTATGTGTTTACTTAGCCAAACATATTATTTTACAATTATTATTTTTTTTTTTTCTTGTGAATAAAAATAATTTTTTGAGTTTAATTTTTTTGGCTCAGGCATAAAAATTATTTTTTGAGTTTTATTTACTTATTTGCTGAAAAATGAAAATTAGTGTTTGAGTTTTATTTTCTTTTCAAAACAAAATACTCAAAACATTTGAGGACTGTAATAAGTTTTTTTTTCCAAAAAATAAAACTCAACCACTATTTTTTATTTCCGAGCAAGGATAAAAAATAATTTTTATTTCTTAGTAAAAATATTAAATTCAAAAAATAATTTTTATTTTCGACAAAAAAAAAAAAAAACAGAAATCATAAATTGATTTTTTCGGTTGAGCTAAAATATAAAAATCAAATGATAATTTTATATTGGATTGAAGAAATTAAAAACACGCAATAATTATTAACGTTCATCGAAAAAAAATTGTTAAATTTCTAGTTTTTAATATTGCTTATAATGATTACGGTCCTTGCTTCAAAATAATATATTCTATCATCGATTTCAATCAGTTTACCGGAAGCATTTCGCTCCAAGTTAGTAGAAGGAAAAAACCGCACTTTGTATGGAACAAAAACTTATGGTTCTGAGCTTAGTAATTAAGGGTACCCCCATTCTCGATTTAGAATTTCCGCGATATTCAATGGGCTGGTAAATAAACAAAAATAAATTTTTGAGGTATGGGTATCTGCTCATATGTATTTCGAAACTTTAAGCATTATTGTTTAAGATCCTCTCATGTGGTTCGATTAGTACTCCCGTCACTAGTCGCCATTTCCACCACCAACTAGTACATTATTATATTTAATATTTGGTTATACTTAAATTGTTGCACTATCTCTTTTCTCTTTTGGTTGTAAATACCACTCTGGTATTTCGTGTTAAATTCATTCAGAACAAACCTCTGGTATTTGTCTCTTTCTGAGTTTGGATAAATACCACTCTGGTATTGATTTTGGTATAATATGTTATATATATGTACACTCTGTACATATTTACACTTGTAATAGATTTCCTTGACCCAAAGGATTTTATACCTGTTGCCATACGGTATAAATTTCTATGGCTATGAGGAATTTCTAAGTCTTTATCGAGCATTTCTTGCTACGAAAATATTCGAAAACGGCAGTTCTCTAGCAACTCCTGCTAGAACAATATAAAACTCATATTCAATAAAATGCACATCTCGTGTGATTCTTTTGTAATTTTAAAAACAAATCTCGTGTGTTCTTATTTATATTTGCAAAATCTTTCAGTATTTTATTCCCAACGATTTCGTTCAATTATTGTTTTACAAACATTTTAGCAACATTTTCGTCGTCAATAAAAAAGCCTGTTTTTTATGGCGACAACGATTGCAAATCACTGGAATATCTGAAATCAAAAAATCAAACAGAATTAGATAAAGTACATGTTTTTCTATAACATAGACTATTATTATTCATTTCCGACAAAAATTCACAAAATGGCTGACCTTTGAATGTAATTTTTCGAAAATTCAATGCTTTTTGGTTAAAAACTGAGCTGGAAATTATAGAAAATATTTATCAATATTCTTGATAATAGTTTAAGTTATAGCTATTGATGTATTAAACAACATTGCCAAATTGCGATTGGTTGAATAGTTTTTGAGTTACAAAGTCCGCCAATCGTAAAAACACTGTTTCGAGAAAAATGCGTTTGAAGTTTTGTGAAGCAATGTTTCGTGTATAAAACCAACTCACCTTCAATCAGCTATGCTTGGTCCATACAAAATCCCTTCAGACTCTTCATAGGCTTGGTTTTCTTGGTTTCGAACAAGACAATAAAAAAAAAATCGATTTTTAGACCCCGAGAATGGGGGTTGGGGGTACCCTTAAACAGCAAAATATCACATCTTTCAAAACCTCGCACATTTTTTTATAATATTCCTAAAAATACAAATTTATTTTTCAGTATAAAATAAATTGAACTCTCAGAAGATTTTATTGACAGTTTTGATTAAATGAAATGAGAAACTTGTTTTGGTTTTAATCCATTACGAATTTCAACTGGATAAAAAGCCATTGGAAGTTCCTTAAGAGTTTCAATTTGAACGTTTATATTGAAAGAATAACTTTTGCTTTGATTGGAAGGTATATATTTGGACCTTAGTATAAATTTGGTATACGAATCGCTTGCAGTAAATTTCTGATCATGTTCGTCGGCATGGGCGTACCCAGGATATCGTGGGAGAGGGAAGTAGATCTTGCTTGGTGAGTGATGTCTTCAGATTAGAAGTGTTCAAGAATACAGCCCCCAGACATGTTCTGCGTCCATTATACCATATCCTGTGTTCCCTCTTGCTATTGTTTAAGTCCACCAGATTTATTAATAAACCTGAGTAGATCTTGCGGTGTTAAAGCGCTCAGCGGTGTCAATACTTCAATGCCAAATATGCTAACTTTGGTTCGACACAAAGCAAGCAGAGATTAAGAAAATTATCAGCCATCTCTTCACATTCTTCCTCCGAACCACAAGCAGCACAGAAAGCACTGGCTCTCAGATCAATCATATTTAAATGTTTGGCCCAAGAAAAGTGACCTGTGCAGCTCTTTCTGTTAATTGATTACAAAAAGTCTGCTAGACGCTTCGAGATAGCGAAAGAGGTAACATGATCTTTATCTGTTTACAGCCCCTCAGTTCCTCTTATTTATGATTGTGGGTCAAATCGACCCACTCCTTAATGGTGGTCTTGATGGATGTAGACGATAAAGAGAGTAAGGGTTTCCGAACCACTTCTAGCCATGAGGTCAGAGATTCCTGAGTGTTCAGGAGCAGCAACAGCAAACTATTGGGTTTCCCAACACGATTGAGACCTGATTTACAGTGTATATGCAGTTTAGATGTAGTTAGAGGATTAGGCAGGGGTTTAAGCGTAGCCTGACTGTCACTAAATACACAAATGTTCATTTCGCTCCAACCGCTATAATGACATGGTTCATTCCTTTGATGATTGCAAAAATTTCTGCTTGGGATGCAGAGAGAATTTAAAGTGTTTACTGGCAATCCAGAACAAGGTGTAACTTGAGATGTATTTTAGGGGCTCGTTACAGACTTCGTTAGCTTCCTTTCGGAATAGCTGTGCGCTCATAGACAAACAACAAAAAGGTTTGGCTAGCCTAGGCTAAGCAGGTTTAGGTATAGTCTTCAGATTAAAGCTATGAGTGAATGTGAAGCCTAGCTATGTTAGGAGAGTGTGTCTCTTTAGGACGGAGTACATTTGGGTTATTGTGTTTAAGTACTTCTAGCTTTTAACACTATACAATAATACTACAGTATATAATATTGTGCCTTTTTAGAAATTACGTGATTGGCATCGCTCGGAAAACTCTAATAGTCCACAGATTTTGTGAACATTTTCATTCAAGCTAGGATAAAAATTTAAAAATAACATTCAAATTCACTAAAGTTTCCGGACATCCACTGATATACTAAATAGAGCACGAAAAAAATAAAGTGCAGTAGAAGTAAAAAGACAGTAACTGGAACATATTCCAACCAGCATCACCTTCTCACCTCAGGTCATCAATTTCTCTCGCTTGCTTCTCAATAAAAAACATTAAAACGCCTACGTAAAATTTATACTTTAAGACCAAAATTGTTGCAGAAGAAGCAGCATGCCACAAATTAAAATGAAATGAATAACCGCAACAATAACAACAACAATAACAATAGCAAGAAATACAAGCACAAACAAAATACTTCCTATGGGCAAATGACCATGATTAGAATTTAATAGCAGCAGCATGCCGCCAATGCTGCTGCTGCTGGATGTTTCTTGATCTCGCATGATGCTTTGCCAAACTGACAAGTTTAACTCAAGATATGTTGGCAATAGTAGCAAACCCAAGTGCCAACCTCCTGCTGTGAGGCTATAATTTTCCACCCACACGAGACAAAGTGCAATTGATGCTGCTGCTGAAAAAAACAAGATTGCTGCCAGTCTGACTGCCGCTGTTGCCATTGTTGGCATATAAGGAGTGAGATCGAACAAATCTTAACATATTTAAAATTCAATAATTTTTAAACGGTTGATCTTATTGTTTTGTTTTTGAAGTGAAACTTCTTTTCTCTTGTCCTAGAGTAAGACCAACCGGATGTGACGTCGTGCGTAAGTTTGCAATGCGACATAATATTGTCGAGCAATGTGCATGAGGGGCTAAATATCAATATTCCGTAACTGAATTCACGAGCAAACTATATAATAAGCGATTCATAAATAGTTTTAATTCAATATAACATATTAATTACACATACACACACACGCCTATGGCAGTAAGAACAATGTGTAGCGTCGCCATCTTAATGTTTATGACAGTTATACATTTCACATACAGATGGCGCAAATGTCCAAGGAATTACATGAAGATGTCGCACAAAAAAAGAGTTCGCTACAATTGCCATCGACATTACCGGTACAGAGTTGCAATTTTTGTTCTAGCATTAATCCCAAAAAAAAGTTGGTTGTGTATTAACGAACACAAGGCAGAAATGAAACTTCTTGTGAACTAAACGAAACACAAGCAAACGAAATTAAAAAACACAAGCCAATGAAGTAAAAAATTTAGCGATTGAAAAATTTCATTTGCTTGTTATTCGTTTAGTTCACAAGAAGTTTAACTTCTGCCTTGTATTCGTTAATACACAGAAAAATATAACTTTTATAGTTCTAACCACTATTTATGAACTCGTGGACCTTTTTTGGTAAGCCTTTCGTTAGAGATTTGATAGTTGTTTCAGACACCTTTTTGGAACACTTTGCCCGTCTCCTTTTAAAATCTTCGATATTTTGAGACACCTTTTTTGTGCTCATTAAGTTTCTTTTCACAAGAGCCCAATATCTCTCCACTGGTCTTAGCTCCAGACAATTTGAAGGATTGGCCTCTCTTGGTACAAAAACTGTGTTATTACTTTGGTACCACTCCAGAGCTTTCTTGCCGTAGTGACATGATGCCAAATCGGGCCAAAAATATGTGAACACATTGTGCTCTCATATAAAAGGAAAAAGTCTTTTTTTCTTTGATGTATATTTCGGTATTTATAGAGCCCACTGTAACAAATGACTTGCTTCTTTTGCCACAACTGCATATAGCTTGCCATACCAGGATTTTTTTTAGGAAATTTTGTCTGCTTTTGGATTCTAAATTGTTCTTCGACATTTCCTCGAGCGTCAGCAACATAAAAATTTTGTCCCGGAAGCTGCGTAAAATCTGCCAGTACATACATTTCGTCGTCCATTATACAACATGAATATTTTTGTATGAAATTCGATTTTAATTTCCGAGCCCTACTTTTGGCGTCTAAATTTTTTGCAGCATTCCTGTCTGGAACTTTTTGGACTTTGTATGTTTTCAAACCTGCATTGGTTTTAACTTTTTGTTCTAAATAGCCAGAGTACTGGGCTAACCGGGCAACTTTTCTACCAGATGTGTTTGGAGATCTTTTCAACATGCTTTCTATTTTCTTGGCTTTCGCAATATCATGTGGTCCTTGTTTTCTTCCCGAATCAGGTTTCCTATCGATGGTCAAATTCTCCTGAAACTGTTTAATAACATTGGAGACATTTTGACGGCAGACCTTCAATTCTTTGGCCAATTTTTTGTAGGACCAATTTGGATTTTTTTGAAAATTTTTAATAATTTTAAGATGTACTTCTTTTTCTTCACTCATTTTGATCAATTTCACAATAAATCAACATGTTTGTCATTAAAAATAACAACTGACATATTTTTCAAAGATAACTAGATCAAAGAAATTTTTAAATTTTACACCCAAAAAAAAATTATTAGGTAAAACGTGTGTTAAGATTTTTTCAATCTCACTCCTTATTGCTGTTACTTCGTCTTCTTCTTCTTATATATTATCTACTTGTACACTTTTGATTGAATTCACCAATTGCTAGTGGTGCACATTCAACTATTATCAGGTGTCGCGATTTTAAAACACATACCCACTCACACATGCTTAAACATACATAGATACGCTGAAATGATGCGGTTGAGGCTGTGATGTTGTTGAGGTTGTTTTGCTGTGACTGTATGTAATGCTGACGTTGACTTTGAGAAATTTTCTGCTTCTTGTTGTTGTTGTTGCTGGAGAAGAAAACTGCACGTTGCTATTGCACATGTCAAAATGGATTTATTTTTACAATTTAAATTGTTGCTCTCGATTTTAACTTTGTTGCTTGTTTGTTTTGTTTACATATTTTATTTTTAAATTTAGCGTTTAATTGTAGTTTTGTTGTTGATAAATGTGGCTTTCGATATTTTCACATTGCCAACTACAATAACATAGCAGTTTTGTAAATTTCTAGCATTTTTTTATTTCAAATACTCTGTGAAACTAATCTGCGCAAAATTGAATTCATCATAAAATTAAACATGTGTATATAATTTGAGAATATAAAAATTGAAGCCTAAAAATGTTCGAGGAATCATTCATTTCTATACCCTAGCAACATAAACCCGAAAAAAAAACAATTGGAAAAATTATTTTTTGGCTAAAAATTAAATGAAATTATATGCCAAAATTAGGTTTTTTTTATATAACGGCTTTCATTCATTATTGCCAACACTAATTATAGTTAATATTAATTAGTGTTGATAATTTGTTGTTAAACATAATTAACTTAAATGGCCACTAACGCAATATTATGCAAAACCAAATCAACCATTGGCTTTTTGTCAATATGGCCGTGAGCTATTTTTTCAAAAGCTACACAATGACGCTCAAGTTAATAATCATAGGAAAAAATGTGGAAGAAAAAATTATGTATTATTAATAATAATAAATAGCTAATATGCCAAAAAGCTAAATTAAAAAAAAAAATCACTAAAATTGACAACATTTTACAACAGTTTTGCTTTCTTCAACTTTAATTATAGCGTGAAAATATTTATATTTCAAATAAATAAAACCACATGTGTGTGGTCTATTGATTTTGTCTGCGAGCATATCACAATAAAATATTGTAATTTTATTTTTTTTTTTTTTACAAAATTAATAAATACCAATCAAAAATATTGTTTTTTTTTTAATTATACAAGGTGCAAATTTATATTGCCTACAGTTTATGTGTATAAGGGCAATTCTAGCAAGCTTTGCCTAAAAAGCGGGTAAACGGTATCTGACATTCCTCCAATATTTTAGGAATATTTTAGAACTTTAAAATTTAGGAATATGAAAAAAAAATCGTCAGTTGTGTTTACTGAGATTTCTGCAATCTCATTATCGCGAAAACCATAAATGATAGAGAAAAACTAATTACACCACTGAAATCAGCGTCCATTAATATTATATTAATTATAGAAATATTATGTTATGTTTTTATTGCTAAAAAATAAGTAACTAATAATCAACTTCGTTGATTCCTTCTATATTTTTTAAATACACAGTCCAACAGCATTTTTGCAACAGAATAGCCACCCTAAAATCTTGAAAGGGAATATTGTACAGATCATTTTTGTAAAACAAACTTATAGTCCAGCACGTCTCAGTTTTTTTTTTACAGTGGGTCAAAGTTTTCTTATTTTGGTCGAAGGGAGTTGAATACTTATTGGCAAAATTGTACCGTAGAATTTTACAAGGGTCATTTCTGTAGAACATTTTAACCCTTTAGTTCCTCTTTTTATGGGACAATTTGACCCATTTTTTGATGAAAACCTGAAAAGTCCCTTTAAAAGAGACATTTAAGTATTAAAATATTCCACAAAAATATTTTCCAGAAAATTTTACTATGGGTCACTGAAGACGTAAAAGTCATATACATAACGGTTAACGACTGATAAAAGGAAATAGTTTTTTACTTCTATCAAAATTGTAATTGACACAGAACTAGCACGCACTTGGTATGTGATCTGTCTGTTCAACCCAAGTCGTGGACGTAGAAAATGCCAGTGTCCTGTCAGCTCCTTTATATTAGGTCAATATCCCACTTTCTCAAGTTGTATATATAACTTTTGGTATGAAAATTTTAGACAAACATTTTTTCAAAAATTTCCTACTTTTAGAACGCCTACTTTGGGAGTTGGAACTCAACTTAAAACATTTTTTCCACCGATAAAAAAAATACGCGTATGTTCGGTTATGCATTACTGCAGCATTTGCAGAAGCAAAAACGTTCAAATTGTACTGGCTGCTGGTCAAGCATTAGCGGCACCAAGGAACATCGGTGCAAAATTTTCTGGCAAATATTTTAATCCTCAAATGTCTCTTTTGAAAGTACTTTTCAGGTTTTTATCACAAAAAGGGTCAAATTGTCCCATAAAAACAGGAACTAAAAAATTAAAATTAAAATGTTCTACAGAAATGACCCTTGTAAATTTCTACCTTACAACTTTGCCAATAAGATTTTCCTCAGACATTAATTTATAACACCAAAATAAGAAAACTTTGACCCACTGTAAAAAAAAGCTGTGACGTGCTGAACTATAACTTTGTTTTACAAAAATGGTCTATACAACATTCTCTTTCAGGATTATAGGGTGGCTTTTCTGTTGCAGCCAAAAAGTCTTAATTTGTTGGACTGTGTTATTTTCATATATTTTTTCATTAACCAAAAATACCTTTCCAGCGACCCTTCATATTTTCAAATTAAAATGAGCGAAACGAAAGTTATGAGTTACTGAAAATGGCACTTTGTTCAATGTTCCAAAACTTTGATGGACCACTGTTTGCAAACCATGGGAGATAATAAAAAAATTTATATAAATTGGAGCTGTATCTGAACCAAATCCATTCGAAGTTTGTAGGAATAACGCATAAAGTATTGAAAGAGGATTAGATTTTGATAAAGTAATTCCTAGCTAATTAAGTTCTCCGATTAATTGGGCATGAAGTTGTGCCAATTTTAATTGTCAGTAAAAGTATTCATATCATTCTCCGGTTAATTTATTCACACTTCATTGAGTTCTCCATTTAATTTCTACGGTTAACCCATTAAGGACTGAACGGCCGCAATTTCAAAGCTTATTTAAGTGGCTCCGTTAACTATGAAAACTAATTTTAAAAAATTTGAGCCATATCATTTTTTATGTAAAATTTTATGAACTTTCGAAATTTGCAGTCAAAATAAAAAATAAAAATAATAAATAAAATAAAAGCAAAAACAAATGAAAACAACTGCAGAGCAATGTTTCAAATTACAGCCACTTTTATTTGAAAATTATGGGCTTTAGAAAAAAAATGTATAGAACAAAAACTTCTTAAAATGAATCATAAAATATGCTATAATTTTTTCAGAATTTTTTGAAAAAATTTTGATATTTTTTAAAATTTTATAATTTAAAAAATTATAAAAGTCGTTCGAATTCTAAAAAAATTAGTACGTATTTTTTCAAGAATTTTAATAAGTTTTTGTTCTATAAAATTTTTTTCCAAAGTTCACCCGATTTTCAAACCGCCATTTTGCATATTTACACGCTAAATTTTGAAACACCAAGTGAGACATTTTGATGTTGAGAATGCATGGACGCCGGAATTTTATCAAATAGAATTATTTAAGAAATAAAATTTTTAACCGAAAAATCATGCTTTTTGATGAATAAGTGAGCATAACTTTTTGAATTTTAATTTTGAATGCAGATTTTGGAAGTTCATAAAATTTGACAAAAATAATGGTATGGCTCAAATTTTTTTAAGTTCCTTTTCATAGTTAACGGAGCCACTTAAATAGCTTTGAAATTTCGGCCGTCCCGTCCCTAATGGGTTAATTGCACTTACAAATAAAAATTAAATATGTAAACAAATGTGGTAGCAATTCCATAATTTTGTTAGTATTTTAAAACAAACACTCTGGCAATATCATTCATTATATTGTTAAAACATTGAAATATTCATTTCGTAATGCTCTAATGACTGTCCATTTCATGCCAAGGTAAACAAGCATCTGGGATCAAATCGTCTCTTCCGTAAACGCACAACTGATCACGTACGTTATTCGTATTTTTGGGTGAATTACTTGACGAATAGTACGTTCTCGTACGTTAGTACGAGAAAATGGTTAGACGCCTGCACAGAGATAGATAAAATTCAAAAAATTCATAATGTCAAAACCTAACCAATTTGGTGTCATTTTAAACAACTAAGAAAATACCAAACAATCTTGGAGAAAAAATAATTATTTTTCCCGAAAATGTGGGAACGTTAGATTTTAGTTTTTTAGTTCGTTGAATAAAATACATCTGAAAAATAAGCTTTTAATGATGAACTGTCGAAAGTTTCAGTTTTGTGTTAGCAGTTTATCAAAGAAATTTTTTGTTTAATCAAGATTTGAAAAGCTAAAAATTCTGCATTGTTTCAAAAGTTAAGAAACTGAAAATTGACAAATTTTGTCAGAGAAAATCTAGAAAATATGTTCATGAATTTTTTCTCAATTTTAGAAAGCACCTTTCTTTATCGGAATATGCAAAATCTTTCTCCGCTTTCTTCCGCTATTGGGAAATAATTTAATTTAAAAATATGTCTGAACATGATTTTTTCAATCAAAATTGGAATTAAACTTTTTTGTTAACCCTTAAAGTATGCAATCATGCTAAAAAAATGACTAAAAGTGTAAAAATTCAGAACTTTTATTCCAACATTAAAGGATTCCAATAAAAATTGCTTAAGCCAATATCAACATAACTAAATAAAATAAATTTCTTGAAGATTAATCCTCCCATTAGAGCTTGCAAAATATGACAAAAATTTTAGCTTAGATTGTGGCGAAACCTAAACAAGCTGATTAAAACTGACTTCAGATATGAATTTAGCGACTTAAAAAAAAAGTTTCACCAAAATCAGGGCGCTCCTTCTAATTTTGTCCCGTCGTTGTATGGGATCGAATCACTGTGCCCTAATTTCTTTATAATAGTGCGGACACACGGAATGCATTTCGTTGAAATTCTGCATTTCAAATTTAGATCGACACACAACCAAAATTTCAAATTCAAATTTCAAATTCGTTTTTTGACAGATTATAAGTTTGGAGAAGAAGAAGAATTCTTGTGTGTGTTTTGTGCAAATAAAAATGTTGCCTTTCAATTGGATTTGGACACCAAGAATTTATATAACAATTATGAAAATTGGAGGAATGTCAATGAGTCACTCTCCGACTCCATTATTTAATTTTTTCGCTTAAGAGGGCCCTTCTGGTCTAGGGCCCTTGAATTTGACGAGTTTTTAGGATTTTATTTTTTAAATGAAATAATGAGCAATAGTATTTAAACTTTGTATATATATTTTATTACTTTAAAAATATACAAAAATAATAAAAAAAAAATTATAATTTTAAGTAAACGAGCGGACTGTGCAGAAGTTGTCATGATGAAGAAGAGACGCAATCGATTCTTCACTTCCTATGTCAATGTCCAAGGCTGCAGATGAGCATACTCCAATGCTTTGGGTCGCGCTTTTTCAATAGTCTAACAGAGATAACGAAAGTGGAACTATCGGATCTTCTTACCTTCATCCGGAGAACCAAATGGTTCAATTAAGACATTACCTGGACTGCTGACGGAAACCGTGGTTAGAGACGTGCCTCATCCGGGCAATTAAATGAGGAATTCACAGTATATATATATATGGACATATGGCTCTTAGGTTTTCCAATACACCACAACTAAAATATTTCAATACAGATTTCTTGATTTTAATTTTAAAAGATTTTTCAATCATTTCGCAATAACACTGTGTAAAAAAATATGTAAAAAAAAAGCCATCATCCAGTGTCGCGGCATCGCAATTTTTTTCGTTTTTCCCAAAACACACCAGCAATGTACGACCACTACAACAAACCCTTGGCACAAATCAAAAAAATATATTTTAAACTGTTGGCAAAACATTCTAGTTATAACTTAATTTGCTGTCAAAATCGTATGTAAATTTGATTATTCTTAAATTATTTTCAAAATAAAGTAAGTTTTGGATGTCATATAGCACCGCTGGTCATTATTGGGTTAAGTTAAACAATAAAAAAAATCGGAGTTGTATAAAAAGTTCGAATGTTCTAAATTGTAAAATCCCTAAATCGTACCTATGATATTTTAGCAATTTCCCAAAAGTGAAATTCGACGGCCAAATAGTGTTGAAGGACAAATGATATATTCCAGAAAAATTTTGCTGGTACAATTTTACTATAGTCCACTGAAAACGTAAATTAAGTTTCAGTAAATAAATTAACCAATTCATCTTTACAACTAAATAATTTTTGATTTTTCGATGTAAAATATTTGAAAAATTGGTTTGAAAAAGTAAAGTTCTCAAATTTTTGGAATTTAGACCTTTTTTTTGTACTTCCGGTTTTCACGAAGGAAACTTTGCCAATTTGTTTTGTTGCTCCTACTAGCACCAGCTTGCTTCAGTACATACATTTTATAAAATTTTTTTCTTTTCTATTCTCATATTGATTTTCATTTCGGATTGATTTTGATTTGGTTGTTTCTGGCGCCTTGCAAATCTTTTGTGATTAAGACGGAATGGTATGAACTTGAGCTTGGAAGTCATAAGACCCTTCGTCCATTGCTAAGAATCTTTCCAGCTAATTCAGTGCATACGACGCAAACCCTTGGTATATCATCTGGCTCAAGTATCCAAAAGAGTTTTCCACTGTAAATTTGTTTGTTCACAGCTAGTATCTATCATGCTTTGAAATAATATGTAGTCACATAATTCTTGTACTTCGCCAATTCTTGTGCTTTGCCCTCTTTCTTTGACGCTATCGCTGCCTAAGTCATCTTCAAACATTTACATAATGTCATCGTTGTCACCTGAATTACAATTCACACCCAATGTTGTTGGATGATTTTTTTTTCGCAAGTTTTCCACTCTAATCACCTGAATGATCTCAACATCTTACGATTAGTAAGTGATGTTTGTGTGAGTGTGTGATGCGCGATTCGCTTAATAGGGTTTTCACTGCATTAGCAACATTTGCTGATGTTGCTGCTGCCGTTGATGCTGTTGTTTTGTGTAAATTCCCATGGTAACTAATTTAGCTTATGTAGTTTTTCTTATAGTTTTGTTTCTATTTTGTTTTTATCTTGACCATAATGGCTTCATGTTTCCGACAATTTGATTTTATTGACTTTGACTTGTGGTCGTCGGTCGGCCGCTGTCTTGTTCTTAGTCGTGGTCGTAGTGTAGTGGACTTCAGTTATGTCAATGAACCTCATCCGATGAAGAAGAGGCTTTAACATTCTTGCGATTGTTTTTATTTTTCTCTATTTCTATATCAATACTAACTTACAGGCTAGTAAGTAGTTAGCTTAGAAATGGCCGCAGTATTGCCAACTTCATTCAATTTCTATGTGTTGTCGCTTTTTTTATTATATATATATATATATGTATATCAGGCCAACCAACCACTCTGGTTGTAGACGGAATGTGTTGACATGAAGTTTATCTTTTAACTTCTAAATCAGTATGTCTAATGAGATTTTCTTCGTTTCAAATCTTTAGAGGTTTTCTTGCTTTTTTTTTTTTTCTTCGCCATCTTATTCTCGATTTTATATGTTATTCTTTCGGTTGTTTCGTTAATGAGTAGTGTTGGCCAATTTTGGTGCAACAACATCGACGAATCAGCGAAATGTTGAAAGTCTTTAGGGAATTAAAGCTTATTCCTTTGTGTTCTACACTTCAGTAAGATTTTTAGATATTTTGCTGTTGCTGTTGCTGCTGCAAGTTTTTTTTTTTTTTGTGTAAGGAATTTCATATGTTAGCATCTTTGAAGTTTTTAAGAATCTAAATTGATTTTTGTGGTGTGCATACCAATTGTTAAAATAAATTTCATAGCATAAAATGTTTTCAATTCTCTTTTAGTTATAGTTACTAAGCTCTCAGTATATACAATTTTGTATGCCGTTCTTTGAAAAATCCCACAATGTAATATTGCTTTCTACATATGTACAAACTCAAAGAAGCCGCCTTCAATTACTTTGACTAAATAAAAATTGACAAATATTTGATTAACCCGTTTTCTTACCAAATGCAAAATCGTAAAATCAAATTACATAAATATTCAACAATCATCATAAAGTATATGCCTATAATTCTTTAACAAATGCTTCCGCATTATGCCTACTGCTTCCATGTATTTCTATTTATGCACTGAACGAAATAAACTTTGTAAAGTTTGGTACAGTACTTTTGAAAGAACTTTTTAGTTCAGAAAATTCTAGTACATATAGAAAATTTTATACTGAGTTGTTACATTTTACATAAGGTCTATGACCCGATTCTTCACGCCGACAAGTATCGAATTGGAATGAATTATCTTGATTTGCATATCTGATTGGCATATAACAACGATGTTTGGGTGGTTTAAAATTAAAAGACTTCAATGGCCTGGTAATATTATTGAACGAGGACGGGGATGGTGAAGAACATAGCGGCTTTTGGGTTAAGTATTGATAACTGAAATCTCTCGAAAGCTATAAAACTATGCACTTATTTTTATAATGACATAATCGTACCCTGGTCTTCAATCTTTTGTTATAACAACGGTCTAAAATAGCCAATCCTAGAACTTTATGCAGTCCATCATCGTTTTTCCAGTCACAATACGTTTCAGCTATTGTATTCATTGTATTCAATATGTTTTAGCTTTCGTTATTCTCCTGTATATCAAATACGACTTTTTCAAATTCTTAAAATGTCCTTTGAAGTTCACAGTGGAGTTTGCTAGGGTTGCATATTAATTGAGGTTTCATCCCAGTAGTTGGAGTGCGAGGATGCACCCATCCTGATCGTGGACTGCGATGGACGATGACAAGCAAGTTGCGGCATATCGACTATGGCGATGACATATCCCTACGTGCAACGGCTTACGGACGTGCCGAAAATGCCCAATGCATTTAAAACAGAGGCTAGTTTAACTGGGTCTTAGATCAGCTTCGTTAAGTCTAAGCTCTCAATTTTGCTGATAACAGAAGAAACAATAATGGTGATGAGGTTCTTATTCAGAAGTACCACCTCTAGGTGTTTTTGTTGAAGTATTTATACCTAAATTAAATACTTGAAAATACACGAAAAACTATGTAATGCTTGAAAGTAATTATAAATACTTTAAGAACTTAAAAATAATTGAAAATGCTAGAATCACTTGGAAATGCTTGAAGACAGTTGAATTTGTTGTAAATACTTCAAGGACTTGAAAATTTTTACAATACCTGAAATACATGAAAATAAATTCTTGAAAATACTCGCAAATAATTAAAGAACTTAAAAGTTCTTAAACATGTTTGAAATTCATAAAAATACTTGAAGGTACTTGAAATACTTGTAAACACATGAAAATTCTTGAAATTCATTAATATACATGAAATACTTGAATTGCTTGAAAATACTTGTAAATGATTAAAGAACTTAAAATACTCGAAAATTTTAGAAATACTTGAAAGTACTTGAAGATAGTTGAAATTCTTGTAAATACTTCAAGGACTTGATATACTGGAAACTAACTGATCTATGTAACATTTGTTTTGTGGATACCAAACATTTGAAGCATATTGCAAGATAGGTCGAACTAGTGAAATAAACAAAGTTTTAGTTATATAAGGATCATTGAATTCCTTAGACCACCTCTTTATAAAACCAAGAATACCTTTTGCCTTATTTATACAAATATTTATATGCAAATTAAAACGAAGTTTTGGGTCCATAGTTACTCAAAAGATCAATACAAATAAACACTCTAGCTAGGGACTTAGTACCAAAACTGTAGTTTTGGCGTCAATGGTTCCTTTCGCGAAAAAACCATAAACTTACATTTGTCAAGGTTTAAGGTCATCAGGTTTACAGAACACCAGCTAGAAAGAGAAGTTAAGTCGCACTGTATTAAACTTTGAATAGCCGGTCAATAATGTGTAATGAAAAGCTTAACATCAAAATCTTAGAATATCGAATAGTAGATGGAAAATCATGAAAAGTAAAAACAGAATAGGTCCTAGATGGCTACCTTCAATATTCTGAGAAATTGCGTCCCTGAAAAGAACCTTTTGTCTTCGATTGCATAAATAAGATTTGATCCAGTCAATAAGGGCTTGTGGAAATCCAGTTCGATCAAGTTTATTAATTAAAAGTTTATGATTCACTTTGTCAAAAGCTTTACTAAAGTCGGTGTAAATTACGTCCGTTTGAAGCCCCTCTGAAAACCCCTTTATCACAGAAGTTGAAAATTCTAGGAGGTTAGTTACAGTAGATTTTCCCTGCAGATTTAACAGAGAAAGCTAGTTGGTCGGTAATTATAGCTTCATTTAGGTATAGCACTTAATTTAGCTATACCCCGATAATTTGACACTTCAGCTTTTGAACCACATTTGTGAAGTGGAATTAAATAGGATTCTTTCCAACAAGCTGGAAAGTAGCCAAGTTTTAGTGATGTTTTAAAAACCTCAGCAAGAGACTTGTAGAGATAGTCAGCTCACAGTTTCAGAATAATACTGGGAATATTATTTGGTCCAGGTAAAAAAGATGTTTTTAAAGACTTTAAATGGTTTGGTCTGTGTTTTACATTGGAACAGAAATACGCACAGCTTAGGCAAGTAGTCAAATATTCTCAGTCAGGCTAAAATGTACCACAAGTTGTAGCGTCAGATGTTGAATACTTACTTTTCAATCATAATTTTTCTATAAGTGTATGTAACTCCCATTGTTTGTGCATTTCAACACATCAGTGCATAATTCTTCCGCCCCTAAGGAAAGTAAAAACAATGCAGACAAAAGGCGTGCGCACATATGGTCAGTAATGCCACAAATTGTGTCCAAAATTTCTGTGTGTATTTTTGTACTACTTATATGCCAATTCGTATACCAAAAATTCAATTGCGGATCCTCACACATAATGTGATGCCAGCGAGTAGAGTTCCAGCGTCTGTTTCATAGGAAACGCTAATTTGATTTATGCACACACATATACCGCAGGGCAGAGGCGTAGTGCATTGTAATGTTGTTGTTGCTGTTGTATAGTAGCTGCTAACGTCATCAAAGCTATTATACCGCTACAATATCAACAGACAGACGAAAAGACCACCATTGTGTCAAACGATGAAATCCAATTTTATGTTTGAGAAATTGTTCGATGCTCATCATTGTTATTTATTTTTTTTTTTCAGATATTTCATTGCCAAGTGTAATTGTTGTTGTTGTTATTCATTGGTTGTTGTTTATTTGGTTGAATGATGAAGATGGCGTTGCTCTTGCTGTTGCTGACGAGTGTGTGTTTGTATGTTTGCTTCACCTCGGGCATTTGTTCTCATGCACTTTTTGGTTTATTAGTTTATTCGGCTACTGTGCATGCGATTGCAACTTGCCACACGATCCCATATTAAATTCAATTTTGCTGCGTCAATCATTTACTGCGTGGTTGTTGTAGTCGTAATTTTTTCACTGATTAATGTTGCAAATTGATTATTTACAAATAGTACGTACTTAATTTCACTGACTAGAGAGCTTAACCAAGACGAGATTCTCATAACTAAAATTAATGCTTGTGATTTTTCAATACCTACGAAGACCATACAATGAATGCTAGATGGAGTTGACCGAAATTATTCTGTGACGTTGGTAAGCATTGTGCTTCTAGCTAATTCACAACTATTCTATATACTCAGGCTTAATTTAAAAAAGTCAATTGCGTTCGCTTTTCAATGCCTTTATTATTAATGAAGGAATAACTCGTTGAAAGTTTGTTTACCTCCTAAGAATTTGTATCTCTCTAATACAAACTAAAAATCAGCACAAAACTAGCCCTTCTACTAATCCCAAGCTTAACTTCTTATTAACTATTCGTTGTTTTTTTTGGTTTCTTTGTTAGTTTTCGTTCCGGTGTAAATGATAATAATTAAGAAACCGCTACAGAGCATTGACATTTTCATCAACACCATCATCGTTTAAAGAAAAGAAAAGAAAAAAATAATAATAATACTTAAATAAATAAGAGTAGAATATATGAGGAGCAGATGAAGATGATGATGATGATGTTGAATGATGATGAAACGTAAAGGCAAAGAATTTGCGCATAAATATTTCACCGTATTGACAGCAACAATTGTTGTTGTATTAGCTTTAAGAAATTTTTATCTTATAAGCATCATAAATCATATTTATTAAAGGTAAACAACCAACATAAAACCAGAAAAAAACTAACTAGAAAAAACATAAAATAACTGCAAAAATTACATAATATTGTGCGCACAATTTTTGCGCTTTAGTTTAATTTAGCTACTACTACCATACAATAGAAAGAGAAGAAAAAGAAAAAGAACTTGAAGCATATATTTAACAATACCATAAGCTACAATAATAACAACAACAACCAAAGTCAACAATTAATGAGTTTTTTGTGTGTGTGTGCGCAATTCACAGAATCTTCTTTATATTTTCTTCAAGGTTTAATTACTTTTTTCCATATAATTACACAAATACACCTAGTACATGAAACAAAAAATTCAACTAAAAATAAATTTTAAAAATAAAATTATGATGGAAAAAAATGTTAAATAGCTCATATCTGCACTACCTGTATTACGATCGACGAGTATTCTTTAACTTCTGCGGAAGAACGTTTCGCTTTTGCTTCCACCAAGCAAAAAAAAAAAAAGAAGAAAATTAAAAAAATAAAATTAAAAAAAAAAATTCTGCTCAGCGAAGCGTCAAAAATTTAGCGCCTTTTGCATTAAAACTTCACTGGGTGTGAGTTAAAAATTGTAAATTCTTTTTTGTCTGAATTCTGTGCAGTCAATAAAAATTTTAAATTACTCGAAAATGGAACAATGCATATTGTTTTTTTGGAGTATTTTTAGTATCAACTTAAGTTAGTGTTTTGGTCAACAGGGTTTGCAAAAATATGTAGAAATAAAGATATGGAAACTATTTTTCATTTTTATATAGAGTTGTTTATTGAATTTAAATCGGGGTAACATCATATTCAATCTTGCTACACCCAGAGACCTCGTTTAAAGAAAAACGGCTATCAAATTGAAGAAAAATGGGAATGAATTGGCGCCATAGAAACGGTTTCCTCATTTAGATATAAAAAATTTCTTTGAATTGAGGAAATATTTTTTCTTTATTTTAGAGAAAAATTTCTATGAAAGAAGGAAGTTTTCTATAAATTAAAGAAATATGTAGAAATTGCGTTTTTCAAATGAATAATATTTTATTTCATTATAAGAAATTGTATATAATTTAGGTACAATTTTCCTCAGTTTGAAGAATAATTTTTCATAAATTGAAGTTACTACCTTTTTAGAAAAAAAATCCTCAATTTATGGAATATTTTCTACAATTTTGTTTTAATTAAAAGGCATAGAAATCATATTTTTTTACTTGTATTCATTTATTATTTTATTTTTAATAAGTATTAAGGTTTACATTCATATGTATTTTTACATACACTACAGGCGTCGTCGCCTTGAAATGATCAAAAGTTCCTTATGGCCATCAAAAAATTATAAATTGAAGTTTATTGAAATTTATATCTTTTCAATATATTTTATTTTTTTTTTACAAAATATATCAACAGCCACAAACACAACCACTTCGCTTGAAATAGAAACGCCAACTAAAAAATTCAAAACAAAAACAAAGCGTACGCGATTGTCTGCTAAGGCCAAAAGAGTAAAGCTAGTTTTTGTGTATACTAAAATTTTGTATGCAGAACATTTTTGGTATATTCGTCTCTTTCTTACATTTTCTATGCAACTAAATTTGTAAAAACTAAGACATAACCTACTTCAAATTGAACACCATGGTTGCATGAAAGGAGCACATTTTTCTTCATTTTGGGGAAAATTTACTTAAGCGAGAGAAATTTTCGTGGATTCAAATTGATGAAACTTTTTCTTTGTTTTAGAGATGGGTATTTTTCTGGGTGTACATAGAGTTTATTAAGGCAGTCATATTCCTAAGCACCTAAAACTGGAAACCCCCAGAAGAAAAACTTGGAGTAATGCAACCTAAAAAAGATACATTGTGGATTACTGATGCAACATAGAAACTTAAGTTTCGAAGAAACGTGTTAAAAAATCAGCTCTAAATTTCAAGGAAAAGTTTGTAGAAAACTTTGCCAGGGACGCAGAAACAGCAGCAAGTGAGAATAATATGGGAAAAATGCCTCAGAAATTTAATTAAACGGAAACGGAATAGGAACCAACTAGTCAGAGATCACAATTGCTTACGACCACAAATGCACAAATTCACAGACGGAGGAGCACTTTCATGAAACAAACAACATCACAAATACCAGCTTAGATGATAGCTCAGATGACATCGAGGAAGGCAGTTTTGACTTCAGCCCATTGAGAATCATAACGACCACACTGAACTCTGATGAGATCAAGGAAGCTGAATAAAGCAGCAGGAGAAGATGGCCATCAACCAAAACTATCGCTTGCCGACGCTTAAGCATCAGCCAACGCTTAAGTCTACCTCCATCATGGACGAAATGCATGATCATTACAAAATAATATCTACAGTAATCTTAGGCGGACTACAAAAAATAGAGAAGACCCTACGCAAAAGACGAGTTAAAAAATAGTTTACTCCTTCACAGAAGTTTCGTCCATCAATCCAACGTACTTCGGATAATTATCGAACATCCATTGAGTGGCGTTCACCACTCACTATAAGAAAACCTTCGATTCCATTAGGCATATCGCAATTTGGAGATCTCTACAAAGAAGGTGAGCCCTCCAGAAGACCATTTGAATCATTAAGGATGTCTGGTGTTCGAGTTTCAAAAAATCGATCTTTTTTATTATGTGTTTCGAAAGTACAATATATTGAAAGTATACTGAAAAAATAACAAAATTCAAAATATTAACGAATTTATTGCACATAGTCGAGAGCGCCTGTTGGTTAAACTGTATGTATTGTTAAAACTTTAAAATTGTTTTTCTCGAAACAACGTTTTTTTGATCGGCCCAGGGGTTTGAAGAAATTCTATGGAGCCGATTAGGTTATGAAATTTTAATAGGTTATTCTGCAAGCCAATGGCTCTATCAGGTAGTAGAATTGTTTATTTTTAATCAATATTGCCTATTTTTTATTCCGATTTTCAGCAAAAAAAAGCGCCATTTTGTTATTTTTTAATAAAAATGTAAAAAAATCTACTACCTGCCAGAATGACAAGCATACAAAATAGTATTCCAATTAAATTTTTTGTCTCAGATGACTTCAAGTGCCGTAATCACCCGGGACAGACACACACCTTTTTATTGTAGGTGTCCACTTTGGGCGTAAAAAACATTAAAAAAATATCGTAAAATAAACTCCAAACATTTTTTTTTGTACAGTTAAAGATGTCAATAACAAAATATAAAATAATTTAAATGATTGTATTTTATTTTGTTATATTAAAAAAATCCAGAAGAAAATTTTGAAAATTAGGTTGGAACACCAGACTACTTCCTTAAAGCGGTGGAAAATAATTTCGAACTAGTAGTACTATACAATGGAAACATCAACGTGCCATTCACCACCAACGTTGGAGTCAAACAAGGATTTTACCCCTACTCTTGGCAATCGTCCTGGACGAAGTCATGAAGCCCCACCCGTCAACTCGAGGACTAGGACTTGGCAGACGATATATGTCTGTCCTCCGACAAGCTTGGCGGCATGCAAACGAAAACCATTGATTTCACGAATTCTGACCCATATGCAGTAGTTATTACACTTTATCGAAAATATTGATCCAATTTCCATATTAATAAAACACAGGAACTGCAGCCGCAGCCCAGTAATTATGGCAGTTTTTTGGCCAAAGTATTAACGTTGAAAATTTTAAGTACTTTTTTTTGGTAATCTTCTGGCATTATTATTCTTTTAAAGCCTAATAATTTTAATAATGAAAATTCGTTTATTTATGTTAATTATTTTGCTAACCTGACATTAGAAATTATAAACTAATTTTAACGCCTTACGTTTCCTACAACTTTTCTTAAATAATAAACCTCTACTGTTTCAGTAACCCTTAAATTTCGGCACTGAAGAAACCCGCGCCGGAAGGAATAAAAGTGAAACATGGCGTTGTCTTTTTTCATCCCCACAAATTGGTTCACGGTTTCCAAAACAATGCCGAAAGCCTGGCCAATCAGAAAAAACGGCAGAAAAGGTTACAAAACCAGCAACCGATTTCTATGTTTCTTTGTGTGAAGAGAAGAGTCCCCATCAGTTAGTTGGTCAAGTCAGAAACACGTCGAAAAGAAAAGTAAGCAGAAAGGTGTAAGTAGGAGAAATTGTTCTTATGCTACTTACTCACATTTCTACATCATGAGGAAAAATCCTTCCTCAAAACCTAAAATCTAGACAAAATAAAGAAATAAAAGGCAACATCGAAACAAATAATTAAAATAAAAGTAATTATATTTTTACGCGTAGTAAGAAGAAGAAACAAATAAAATAATAAGCAAAACGCTTGCAACTGCAACCACCACAATTTAACATTAACATTAAAAGCCCATATTGTATAAAACAAAAACAAAAGCAGTAGAATTTATTAACAAACTCCACATATTTATCTGAAAAATACATCGAAGTCATTAATTTTCGCAAGTGTAGATGTTTTAATCTAGTTCTGCGCATTGCGCACATTAATGATGCGTCTCGAGACGTAAACATTTGCGGCATGCACAAATGTAGCAGCAGCAGTAACAATAACAAAAATAGCAACAATAGCAGCAGTAACGCCAGCCATCATCATTTGCCTTGGCGGAAAAACGAAGAGATGGTGTAAAAATTCTAAACACAAGTTAATTAATTTAATTAGTGTGCTTAAAATATTATTAAAAAAAAAAAACTAAAGCCAGAACAAAAAAAAAATAAGAAAAATGTATCTAACGGTATATGTTGGCAACAATAATGTTGCACGCCACAGCAGTCAGTTGAAAGTGTATGTGGATGTATGTGCGGCATGTGTGTATGATTAGGTGCATGTGTGTGGCCTTTGCTTTTTTGTTGACAATGCACAATGAACTTGGCTGTAGTGCTTAGTCCGAAAGTATTTAGAGTAATGTGTGGAATTGCAAATACTTTCGACTTTTAATTTACAACAATGCAGCTTGTTTTATATAATTGGATTTGTTAAGATTTTGGAGATGATAGTTATTTCGAAGCCTTGAATTTGCTTAATCGATATTACTGAATTTAATTTATAACAACTAAAAGAATATGGTAAGCTAACTATAGTTTCACGAGATACCTGGATGAAGATGATTAGATCATTATAAATTCGTTGAAAAATTAGTTAGCAAAGTAGCCGTTACATCATGAACTAAAAAGGTAAGAATGATGTGCGAAAAAGTAGAATGTTTAATCTAAAGTTTTCTAAGAAAAAAAAGAAAGAAAGTATAATCCTAATTGGGTCTAAGGTTTGATTTTTTTATTCCAATATTTTGTTTGCCCAAGAAAAAGAAACAGCAACAAAAAATAATACAATCATCCATTAGAGATTGTAGTTTGTTTAGACGGCCACAAGAGTAAACGCCGTGGGCAGGACTGTTGTGTTCGCATGGGAGCAACCAATGGTGAAATTTTTGTAAAAAAAAAAAAACGGTGGATTTGGTCGTAATTTCTTATGTGCGTGAGAACAGGTTCCCTTTCCCGCGAAAATTCAAAATTAATTATAATCTCTAAAGAGAATAAAATAAATTTGTTGAAAAAACTTAGCTATAAACTGAATATAGAGTGTGTCTTAAAGACGTTTTGTTTTCCTTTGTTGATTTTATCGTTTTAACTTCTAAAAATTTGTATGAAGATAACTGTTAAATCGGAAAACTTTGAACATACAATGGTCATGTTACTCCAATTTTTTCGCAGCCAATCTTCTATCTCTTTTTCAAGGCAGGCGTTTATGCATGCTCCCATTTGAATAGCCTCTTCCAAATCCAAATTCAATAAATGTTTATCTTGTTAATCCCAATTATTTTATCTTTAACACGCAAAATAATAATTTCTTCATCACAAGTCTTGTTGGCAAAAATTTATGTACAAAAATTTACTTAAAAATCTATACCAAGCCAGTAGAAAATGGCTTCTGGTATCTTTTACACAACGCTTTTTCGTAAACATGTAAGATTTTCTTAAATATTTTCAGGAAATTGGTTTTTTGCATATCATTTTAGTAAGTCATTTTAAATTGAATGTAAAAAGTCTCCATTGATATCACGTGTGCATCACGAGTTAGTTGCGGTTGAATGACGTAGAAATTATAAATCCATTGATATCTCTGTTTTTATCAATTGGAGAGCAAAATTTACATAAAAAATAGAGAGTATTCAATGTAAATTTTGGAAAAAATTCATATGCACCGATTGCAATAAATTTGTAACAAACTGCAGCAGTTTTTCCGGACATAAAATTTTTCTATGGAACAGAAAGAGTATAAATTTTTTGCACAAATATTCAAAAATTATATGAAAAATTAATATTTTTTCAAAAAAATTGATGTTTTTTCAAAAAAATTGATGTTTTTATTTGGAATTGAACTGAGAAGGAATCAATTACTTTCGCGGAATCATTCCAACTGTTGGGAGTATGAATGTATAAACTCGTAATTGTGACTAACTTCATATCTATCATACGCGCCATTTTTTTGACATTGACAGCTATTCTATCTCGAAGAGCGCCAAAAATACTATCAGAATTAATCTGTCAAATAATTTTCATAATTTTACAAAAATGTTTTACTATAGCTGAAAATGTCGAATTTCGTGCCAACAAAACAACATTTGCGGGAAGTTTTAATTTGCTTCTTCCATTTAAAGAAAAACGCAACTGAAGCACATCGTTTGCTCACTGAAGCTTATCCTGACTGTGCTATAGACGTTAGAATGTGGCAGGTGTGGTATGCCCGTTTCAAAAGTGGTGATTTTGATGTTGAAGACAGGGAGCGTTCAGGCGGCCCGAAAAAGTTCGAAGATGAAGAATTGAAGGCATTACTCGAAGAAGATTCATGTCAAACGCAACAAGAACTTGCAGATTCTTTAGGAGTTGATCAA
Source organism: Toxonevra muliebris (assembly GCA_963691655.1). Classification (NCBI taxonomy): domain Eukaryota; kingdom Metazoa; phylum Arthropoda; class Insecta; order Diptera; family Pallopteridae; genus Toxonevra; species Toxonevra muliebris. The sequence continues at coordinate 102,363,697 of OY829326.1, forward strand.
TCAACCATTTCTAAACGATTAAAAGCATTGGGAATGATTCAAAAGCAAGGAAATTGGGTGCCGTACGAATTAAAGCCGAGAGACGTCGAACGACGATTTTTCACATGTGAACTGCTGATTGAACGACAGAAAAGAAAAGATTTTCTGCATCGTATTGTGACTGGTGATGAAAAGTGGATACGTTACTATAACCCAAAGCGTAAAAAATCATGGGGACCGCCCGGACATGCATCAACATCAACGGCATAGCCGAACATCCATGGATCCAAGCTCATGCTGTGTATTTGGTGGGATATAAAAGGTGTCGTGTATTATGAGCTGTTGAAACCGAATGAAACGATCACTGGCGACCGCTACCGACTACAATTGATGCGTTTGAGCCGAGCATTAAAGGATAAGAAGCCAGAATATGAGAATAGACACGACGAAGTTATTCTTCAGCACGACAATGCTCGGCCGCATGTTGCAAGGCAAGTAAAAACATACTTGGAAACGTCGATTCGTGGATAGCCTCAAAAGATGAGGAGTTCTTTCGACGCGGAACCCGTATGCTACCAGAAAGATGGGAAAAGGTTGTGGCTAACGATGGACAATACTTTAAAGAATAAATTTATTACCACTTTTTCACAATAAATGTCCAAATTACGAAAAAAATACGAGTTTATACATTCATACTCCCAATATATAAACTGGATTTTTTATTTCATAACAGTAATAAACTACTACTACCAAAAATACTACTTTCTTTTTAATTACTTCTTCAATTCATGTAAGTAACGATATATTTTTATTTGTCTTAAAACAACGTAATCTTGTCTAGAAGCAGCTCGATAAATTGTATGAAGTGTGCTCTTTGCCTTTTCATCCCGAGACATCGGCTATGATACTAATTTGCGGAAAAGCTCTAAGGCATCGCCATAGGGCGATGTTACACGATCAATGTTTTGCTGTTAAACACTGAAATTGTTGTTGTTTTGAAAAATGAACAATGAGCTAAAGAGAGAATGAACACAATTCACTTCAAATTTTTTTACTGACGAAAAAAACCTACATCACTTCAAATAAAATGGGGTTGCTACAGATACACTGTTGCATTTTATTGGAAAATACTAATATTTTATGAAAAATACTATACTTTTTACTAACTTTTAAATACATGTTTTTTCTTTGCCACCCTTTGCGTTGTTTGGCTTTTGTTTGTTTGTGAAAATGAGTGCTGTTTTACTTAATTAATGTAATTACTTAATAATTTTTATAAAAACATAAAATAATATAAAAAGTGGCGGAGCTTATTTTAATAGTTTGTAAATTTTAAACAGTAGTTTTCTGCGTTAATTATTGTTAGAAATGAAATCCGCTTTAAAATCTTTTTTGGCAAACTCACAATCGAACTAACACCACCAACAATAGTGCATACAGCGGCCAACCGCGACATAACATAATATTTCTTGGAATTATCAACACCCCATCTAAATGCTACTCTGCGACGTAGAAGAACCAGCAGCACTGTGGCACCCATTCATACAAAGGATCTGGGATGAAGAAATTATGCCAACCTCTTGGAACGAAGGTATCCTAGTGAAGAGACCGAAAAAAGGCGATTCTAAAAACTGTGATAACTACCGCGGCATTACACTGCTTTCCATACCAAGCAAGATACTCAGTCGCATCATTTTAGCTCGCATTTCCGATGCTGTTACTACCACGCTCCGAGAGAATCAATTTGGATTTAGAGAAAACCGTTCCTGTGTTGATCTTGTTAGCACAATTCATATAATCCTAGAACACTGCTACGAGCTTCGGGCATCCAAATACAGTGTCGGTCAAAACTAAAGCATTTTGTTCAGTAATATTGTAAAATATGCTTGGAATGAAATTTTTTTATGAGTGTAGTAAGAATATACTAGTTTTCACATAAAATAAAAATATTAACTTAAAAGTAACAAAATGCATAAAACTGGCGCGACAAAACTAAATCACATATGGAATATATTAATGGAAAAGTTCGATTTCTGCACTATTTTATAGCGTATCCATTATTTTTCAGAGTTGTTGTACATTTACGTAGCATGACTCAATAAAATTGCTCAAAACGTTCAGAGAAATGTTTTTATCCTTTATGCGCTGAATTTTACGATCTATAATTTCCAATACATTTTTTGGGATTGAGATTGAGTGAATGAGTAAGCCACTATAAAATACTGATATTATTGGCAACAAATCACTCTTTTACACACCGTCTTGGGATTGTCATCGTGCTGGTAGACATGCTTTAACACCAGATCTTCCTCAGTATAAGGTAACAAAACATTCTGGGGAATATCTTCGCACATCAGACGGTCCATTATATCTCCTATTTTATGAATTGGACCGATTCCATGGCTGAAAAAAATCACCAAAGCACTACGTTGCCTCCCCCTTATTATACGGCGCTTTTCAAAAAACGCGGATTTCATCGTTGCCTTTTTGGTCTGCCAACTAGCTTTAATCCTTCGCAACGTTTCATGTTAAATATAGATTCATCAGTAAGAAGCACGTTCTTTCATTTGGCAGTAGCCCAGCTAAAGTGCGCGGCGACAAATTCGAGCCTTGCCTGTCGATTCTTTCGAGAGTTAAATGGCTTTTTTACGCTTTGGTATGTTGCTTAGCCACCCTCCACAGCTCGTCGTTCGATAAACCTGTGTGAAATGTTTAAACGCAATTTATTTCCAAGATATAAAAGGATCTTTTTTATAAACCGAATGATGGCCTGACCCTCACGTTTGGTTGTGCCCTGCGGTCTGCCACCTCCACATTTAGTATTTAAAAAATGGGAAGCGCCAAAATAGATTATAGTTCGGGAATTAACGTAATGGCGAATACAAAATTTTTTAACAATGCATATCACTGATTCAACTTTATTAAATTCACTTAGAATATTTTCTCTAAATTGTGCAGATTATTTATTTCGACCAATTTTGGGAAGAGAAATTTTGAAATGCGAACGGTTATCATTTCACCAACAACTTATATACGCTTCCAATTTTTTTAAACCCTGCTTTTTATTTCCCAAAATAACGGGTTATTAGTTTAAAGATGGTTGTTGTAATTTATTTTTAACAATTGATCGTAACAGTAAGCGAAAAAGATTATGTGCTTTAGTTTTGTTGCGGCGGGTTTAAGCATATTGCGCAATGTTAGTTAAAAAAAAGAAAAACATTACCCAGTTTTGAATGTAATTTTGTTTCAACAAGTGCATAAATATACTAAATTTATAAAAAAAAAATACTTGCATATTTTTAAATTTTATTGAACAAAATGTTGACACTGTAAATGGCGTTTATCGACTTCATGAAAGCCTTCAACAGTGTAAACATAGGTATTCTGTGGACAATACTTCAAAAGCGAGGAATGCCACCAAAACTCACAAAGTTAATCAAGGCCATGTATATCGACTTCAAATGTCGGGTTCTACATAACGGAAGCTATTAAACCCATTTGAAGTTGCTACAGGTGTAAGACAGGGCTGCATACTGCCCCGAATACTCTTCACCCTTATTATCTACGATGTAATGCGTTCGGTACTAGATGGCAGAAGCGGTATTCAGTGGACCTATTTCAAGCACCTCGAGGATCTGGAGTATGCTGACGATGTATGTCTCTTAAACCATGTGCCTAGAAATTTACAAGCAAACTTAGATGCCATTAACACCAAATCCCTTGTAGCTGGACTGGAAATTAGTATCAGTAAATCTAAAGTGATGGCAAGTGGCTACTGTACTAACTCAGAACCGTCTATTAGCATCAATGATGAGAATGTTGAGTGTGTTTGCACCTTCAACTACTTTGACAGTATGGTCACCACAAAAGGAGGCGCAGATGAAGATATTTCAGCGCGCATTAACAAGGCAAAAGCTGCTTTTGGTATGCTACGAACTATCTCGAAATCTCGACAAATCTCCACCAATACCAAATTACACATTTATAACTCTAACGTGAAATCCGTGCTATTTTACGGTTGTGAGATATGGAAGCGTACAAACGCAATCGACGCGCGCCTACAAAGTTTTTCCAACAAATGCTTCCGCCAACATATGGTAGCTTAACCGCATCAGCAACGTGGATCTCTGGAATACAACCAACCAAATTCCTACTTCTGTGGAGGTGTGTAAACGCAAATGGCGGTGGATAGGACATACACTCCGAAGACCCAATGAAAATATCGCTCGTCAAGCACTCCGATGGAATTCCCAAGTAAAGTGGTCGACGTTTTGGGGCACCTGCAAAGACATGGAGAAGAACGATTGATGCCGAATTGCAGACAGCAAATTACTCCTGGAACGACACCAGCCGAGAAGTACATAATGGAGATCGCTATAAGAGGATGATAGAGGTTCTATGCTCCACTGGGAGAAAAGGATGACAGAAGAAGAAGAAACTCACAATAATTTTCGAAATTTTATTTTAACCCGAATCAATTTAGAACTTTTTTTATCGAATTTTTAAGAAATGATTCCTACGTCAACCGTCAACAAAAATAGCAATAAAAAGTGCAGTACATTTTGCGTACCCATAGAGTCACGCTGGGCAGATTAGGGTTAACTCACACAAAATTTAAACATAAAAAGTGGAAATCAAATAGTTAGGATGTTAGCTCAAACTACTTCGCATCTGTTTCACAATATCATTTTGCAAATTATCAATGATTTGGAAATTACTTTGCTTAATTTAACACTGGGTAGACCCGAAATACACAAGAGTGTATCTTTTCACTTTATATGATTTTATAAATGTAGGAATGATTTTTTCGTATTTTTTTAATTGAAAACTGCAGTTCATGCCTGAACGGTGAACTTTCCATCGAGTCTGAATTCTATGACCAATTGGAATCTCTAAAACTGTAAACGAAATCATCTAGGATTCTAGGCCGTCTTTTATGTAAAAAAAAAATAATTTAACCCTTTTATGTCTATAGACAACATTCACATTGATGTGGCATAAAATTTATGTTTAACAAATTTTACTAGTAATATTATATGCATTCAGTTGTGTTAGATATTCTTCACGTTATCTGGTTGCCGAATATTCGAAATTTCGCGCTTATGATATTTTTTATACATTTTTTGTCTTTGAAGTCAAGCCAAAACCGTAAGTGCAAAAATTGTTCGTAAAATCTTTTTAATTCGAATTTTTTTTAAAAAATGCATTAAACCAAGCGGGAGTTTTTTATGAAATATGTTCATAAAAAACAAAAGAATATGGAAAAAATTGGAAATAAATAGCTATGTTTTATTTAACCTTTCATAAAGGGCAAACAAGTATATGCAGAGGTATGAAATTTAGTGCCATAATCGTGGAAGCCTTAGGTAACCATGCTTTCAGCACAAAATCTTTTTACTTATCTCTATTAAAATTCGGGCATGAAAGGGTTAAAACATTCTATCGTTGACTTTGCCATTATTAAATTATTTCTTTTGGAGAAAGAAATTGCGAATTGTGAGCGCTAAAATATCCAAAAGACAAGCATCACATGATTTCCCGCCGGGTTTTGTGCACCTGTATTTAGTAGATACATGTAATGTATGTATGTTATGTATATGTACATATAAACGTTTGTAAATAAAATAAAATTACAACTTCATAGCTTAAATTTATCCATAAATATTCGAAATTGAAATTTATTACATTTTTATAAAACCAACAAACCTTATTATTTTTACCGTTATGAAAACCACACGCACACAGAAATACATATCTACATACATATGCATGCATGTATGTACGTCTGTATGTATACAAGCAAAGGAGTTGTCTAACAAAAACAACTTATCGCATGGAAAAGCAACAACAGCAGAAAAAAACCGAATAAACGATTTTGAAGGCCATGAGCTTGACAGGCATGGTCCATGTTAAATTTTTGCAGGCTGGCTATTTCTTACATTATACTTTGAAATCTAACATTGTTTTCAACAACTCGTGGCCTGCTTGAGTTTGAAAATATTATTGCGTATGCGCCGCCAGCGCCACAACCATCACTGATACCAACATCACCAATACTAACATCATCAGCAAGACTAACATCACCAATACATGCCACCATCAACGTTTGATTAAGTTTTTCTATTTTAAGTTTGACATTGAGTAACATGAAACCACAAGACGACGACAACATTTCGTTCCACCAAGAGAGTAGAATAGGTACAAGGAATTTAAGAATTTAACAGAGTGACTGAGTGCCTTACACTGCACTCGATGATCTTAAAGATCATTGTGGTGCTGGTGCTGTTGTTAGTGGCGGTGGTGGTGGTGGTGTTGGTTTGTACTTGCAGCCTAGTTGACTCTAAATAAGCTATGCAGCTAACTTGGCTAGCTAGTTGGTTGCACATACCACAGTCTGACGACACCCAACGAGAGATAAATGAAGCAGCCATTGCAGCAGCAACCAACAACTAGCAGCCAGCAGAAATAATAACAGCAGCTAGAGTTAAAAAGCTAGAAAAAATAATGAATGTGACTTAGGCTGACTGACTGCCACACTGACTGACTGCGTGACTGACTAGTTGAGTTGGAGCGCATAGCCTCTTAACCGAATTGATCCAGCGCTTATTTGCTCCACGTGTTGCAGGCAGCAAACATATTTATTGTTGACTGCTGATGCTGTTGCTGTTGCTCCTTGCTGTTAAAGCTAAAAATTAACGCTTAATTAAAATCTACTTTAGTCGTGGTTGTAGTTACCTACTTGACACAACTTCAGTGGCTAATATTTTGTCTGTTGCTTGTTGTTGCTCCATCATTGTATGCATCCCAAGTTGCTGTTGTGTTGATTGTGAATTGAACTGTTGTTTACATACATACACACATGTTTACATACATTTGACACAGGCGCACTTTTTCTTCTGTATTCTCCGTATTCTCCTGTTGCTGCTACTTACTTCTCTGCTTTTCAATTTCTTGTTTTTTGCTGCTTCTTCATGTTGCTATTTGATTTTTTTGACAGAGAAGTTTTGTAGTTAATTTAAAATCATTTCTAGTGGTTTAGCAACATAACACTTAACAACAACAACAACAAACAGCAATAACAAATTGCAATAATTTAAATAATTGTCCTTTTGCGTGTTTATTGTCGATATTCTACATTTGTCTTGTATTTGTATACATTTGTAAAAAGTGAGAGAGAGAGACACGAGCATGTGAAATCTTAAGTGGATAATTGTTTTAGATTGATTGAGTTATTACTTATTACTGGAATTCTTGCAAAATACTTGTTTGAAATTCGGATTATTTCACATATGTGACATTACATTAACAAATTGAATACATTGTAAATATTGTAAATATATTTTTGTTTTGGATGTTAAAAATTCTGCATAACAATAGCAAAACCAACATCCTCTTACTGCTGCTCTATACTTGCAACATACAATTTTGCATTCAAATTAACTTCCGGCTTCCGTTTTCTTGTTCCAATGTGTTGTACATATATAGTAGGATATTGTTATGTTCTATGCTTATTATTCTCAGGAAATATGATATTTTCCAACTCAGGTTTTCTTATTAAAAAGAAATTATAATTAGATATTTTCCTTTATTGTTTTTGTTTGCACTTGTCAACATTGACAAGAATGTCAAACGTCGTCGTCTTCGTCTTCGTCATCGTCATTGATATGCCAATGATAAATGAATGCCACACATATCCAGCTGGGAATGTTTTCATATCTATAATATGCAAAATAGTGACATCCGTTAGCTGCCTATTAATACATAATTGATTATTAGTCATATACTTAAAATTTTATTACATAATAACTAAGTATGCATACATACTTGTTTATATCATGTATACAAATAAAAGTTTTATTCGCCTTATTTGTGCCCGTACTTATAAATTTTATCTTAATGCTAATGCAAAAAGTGTTTCAATATTAGTTTTCCTGATATAGGAAACATATTTTTAAAATTCTTTTCAACACACAAAAAATAACTTTACTTAGTTATGGCGTTGTTAAAAAAAAACATTTTGTTTGGGGTTTTGTCGCAGATTTAACTCGCCAATGTACAATGATGTAGTTTAAGTAAAATCAAAACGTCCCAATCCGCCTCCCTCTCTTTAGGCATAAGGTTTTTAGAGGTGCAAATATTAAAAACGTAATTACTGAAGTCTCTTTTGTCGATGTGACATCATAGAAAATACTAGAATTCTAATTTTTACATCAACTGAATAACCCACGCCATCTGATCGGGTCAAGTCTAGCCCTCTGCAAGTTCCAGTCACGAAGAAAGAGACCTAGAAAGGTCTTCATTGTCAGGGCATATGCTCAAATGATCGCTCATAGTAAACGGAAATGAGTCGCTGAGTGCAATCGCTTTTCTTTGTGTTTAAACTGCCGATAATGGCGTCAAGACTACTGTGAACTCAGTGACGGTTTATATTAAGCTTCGAATACATTAGACTGGGATTCTAAGCCTCTCTATCTACACTTTGAACAACAGAAAGGCCTTGCGATCGCAATTTAGAATGATCTAAGTACATATGAAAAGTGGCTGCAGTGAGAAAACTATCGCTGCTTCCAAAGAAAATGTTTACCACCTTTGAAGCAACATTTTTAATTGAAGGGGTCACTAACAGCTCCAGGGGCTTCATTGAAAATGATGGAGTGCACCTTCACTTCTCCCTTGGGTTGTATACTTCTGTTTTTCAAGCAGAAATTTTTGCGATCATCAAGGCAACGGACTATGTTATTGATAATGGTTGGAGAGAAAGTAGTATCTGTGTATTTAGTGACAGTCAGGCTGCGCTTAAATCCTTGCTTAATCCTCTAACCACGTCTAAACTGGTTATGCATTGCAAATCCAGGCTTGATTGTGTTGGAAAACATAAAAGTCTGCTGATGATATGGGTTCCTGGACACTCAGGAAATTCAGGAAATGAATCTGCTGACCTTCTGGCCAGAAAGGGTTCGGAAACTGATTTCCTGGGCCCAGAACCTGTACTCTCTTTGTCGTCTACAGCCATCAAGACCACCATTAATGAGTGGGTCAACCTGACCCACAATCGTAAATGGGAGGACCTGAGGGGCTTTAGACAGACAAAGACCATGTTACCTGTTATCTCGAAGCACCTAGCAGACTTTCTGTTATCACTTAATAGAAAGAGTTGTAGGCAGCTGGTGGGATTATATACAGGTCATTTCTCTTGGGCCAAACATTTGCATATGATTGGCTAGTGGTAGCTAGTGCCTTCTTTTGGTTTTGAGGAAAAATGTGAAGAGACGGCGGACCACTTTCTTAGTGTCTGCCCCGCTTTCTGACAGATCAGAGTAAGCATATTTGGTACTGGAGTGTTGGGAGACGAACACCTGAGCTCTCTAACACCGCAAGATCTGCTAAGATTTATTAATAAATCTAGTAGATTTAAAGAGTAGCAAAAGGGAACACAGGATATAGTACAATGGACGTAAAACTTGTCTGAGTGCTGTATGGTCTGGCCCTGTTCAAATTTTTGTTCTGTATTTGGCCAGTTTTTAGTCTGAGTTTTGTATGACCATTGATCTAAGTTTAAATCTGAATATCGATTCTATTTGTTGTCTGAATTTTGGTTTGAAATTTATTCTGAACTTTTGGTCTCTTTTCGGCCACAAATTTAGTTGGTTATAATTCTGCATACAAAGTTGGCATCAGACGTTCTTATAGTTTCTTCGAGCTGTAAGACCATATTGAACTCTCAAAGCGCTCATCGTGTTAACACATTTAGCAAAATGACCCTAAATTCCAAATCTAATACCGACGAGACCACAAATAGACTTAGAGTTTGTCTTTCAATATATATCTTATCATCTCTATCATATTAAAATGAACTGGGTTAATTCTGTATTTTGGTTTAAAATATATGATGGCAATATAGAACCTAAGGTACGAGAATTTATGGATTTCAGATTACATGACTCAAAATTTAGCTGCTGTTGAGATAACCATCAATAAAAAGTTCTGGACAATAGAGCTTGCATCGGCTTACTTTCCTGGAGGCGCAAGACAAGCCCCACCTAGTGAATAGGCTTAGTTGACTACTTCAGCAAACATTCCCTGCCTCTCTTCATAGGCTGTGATGCAGGCGCACATAACATTTGGTGGGGAAGAAGTGACACCAATGCTAGGGGTGAGTACCTTTTAGAGTTTTTATTAAGCGATGATCTAGATTTTGACAGTGTAGGAAATACTCCTCAATTTGTTACTAAAGCTAGGAAAAAAGTAATATATAAAACTCTTGGCAACAATAAAATTAGTAACCTAATCAAAAACCGGAATGTGTCGACAGAGCCCTAATTATGTGATCATAGGATTGTAGTACTTGACCTCAAAGGAGCAACTTACGAGGAAATTTCTTCAAGAAATCCAAGAAAAACCAACTAAGAAAAATTCACCAAAAACTATCAAGAAATCTAAAAGCTTTTGAATAAAGCACTACTCGGAATTTGAAAATGCTGCAGAGAAAGTAAATGCTGCAGTTTTGGATGCATACCGTTCAAGCTGCCGAAAAAGCAAACGAATAAAGCATAGTACCAATTCATGTAATAGAGCTCCAACAAAAATACTCCAACAGAAAATAACAAAGAGGTGGACAAAAAAAAACCAACTTTAGAAAATTTTGCGAAGAGATAATAGAAACTCCCACAGCCGCTAAAATTCATAATGCACTAGCAAAAAGTGGGGTAGAGATGGCGTTAAAGCTTCCAGATGAAAGCTGCACCATCGATGAAGAACAAAGAGTTTATACTGTTCTGAGATCGCACTTTTCCGCAGCTATGGCTGTGGGTCAAAGGATACTGACACAAAATCTTTTAATTAGTTCCAATTAGTTAAACCTCCTTCATGCTTAAAATAATGGAGAAGGTAATAGAAAGAAATATTATAACAGTTGCATTGGAAAGGACGCCCTTAAATTTATGTCAACATACATACAGAGCAAGCAGATCTACAGATACTGCTTTATATTAGCTGCCGAATTTTTTCCAATGCCCTCTAGACAGTAAAGAAACCATGATGTTAAGAACCATCCTCACCTATGTGGCAGTTGCCTGATCCAAAAGCATCGAAATAGTTATAATGAGGAAAACCCTTACAAAAGTCAAAGTCTAGTCTGTGCTTGTATCACAGGAGCTATGAGAGGCATTCTACAGCGGCCATGGAGGCATTGCTAGATTTAACGCTTCTACATCTTGTAATAGATATGGCAGCCAAAAGAACACTAATAAGTTTGGCAAGAGAGGGCGCTGGTCGAGAATAAGTTATAAGCAACAGGGAGCTAGAAGCCATTTCTGATTTAATACCCTTAACTAGACAACCCAGAGAAGATATATAGAAGAAATATAACTTCGAGAAGCACTTCAAAGTTATACTTAGCACAAAAAAGAGTGGGACATTAAAATGTTGCAAACCTCTTTTAACCCATCGGAGGGCGCGCTCTGTTATAGGGAAAGGTGCGCCGCGGCAATTTAGCCGCCAGGTAAACTTCATAGTAACGACTGCAATATTTCTTATTTATAGCAAAAACGATATAGCTAAACTATATAAAGCAGAAAAAAACGCAACGGCTAACGACTAACGGCAAACGACGCTGCATCTCAAAGCTTACAAAGACACTTGAGTGGCAGCAGTCGGCTACTGTGATTAGTATTTAAAAAAAAAAAAACAAATTAAAAAATTTACGGATAATTTGCCGCAGTGCGCCCTCCGGAGGGTTAAAGCACATACGCTAAAATGGTACATAGACGGATCGAGAACCGAAACTCAGACACCTTGAGCTTTTTTCATGCATAGATTCTCGACGTTAGGCTCTGCGCACAATTCAACCTCAAGCGTAAGTGTCAAGGCCAGAATATAATAATTTATTAAGATAATCAGAGCACTAAACTCTTTTGCGATATCCTTAAAGCTAGTCTGTGAATGCCTGGCTGTACTAAATGATTTAGGTAAAACAAATGAAGTAACCATATTCTAGGCCACTGGGCATCTATTTAGGCCCTGTCCGATTATCTGGGATGGAATGCAGTGGCAAGAATTACATTGGTCCTGAACCCTTCTGACTCCTCCTATACAACCAACACTATAAACGACAAATTAAGGGGGGAGGAAGAGATCGGTAGGTCCTACCTACTGAATTTAAATCCGTAGTCAAAATTGCTAACTGAGGACTTTAACTCAAAGAAAGCAGCTCAATGCCTAAAGCTAAGCAAAAAACCAACTCAGGATTATCATGGGTTTCCTTTCAGGGCATTATAAACTGACGGATCACATGTTCTATACATAGTAAGGGACAACATTTGTAGATTTTGTCAGGCAGAAGCTAAGACACTAGAGCACATACTTCTACACTCTGAGACACTCACTCGCAGGGGAAACAGATATCTGGGTCACTACTGCCCAAACTGTTTAGACATCATAAAAGCAAAAGCGAAACCATTACTGAGATTCCTCAGTAGGTCACAGAACAAAATATAAGTTTTGAATAAAATAACTTAAAGATGCGAAAACGCCGCCAAAAATTCAAATTCAAATATGCTTTGCTGTTTCCCAATCTATAACAAAAATGGCAGTAGCAGTGAAATAAATCAACAGTTTACAAAGCAAAGCGTTTAACTGCACTTTATGAGTTTTTTCTCTTAATTTAATTCTAAAGCCAATGCTAAAATAGGTGAAACGCACTTTCTGATTTATATTTGCAGAGATAACGATAAGGTTTCTCCTTTATTTCACAAGTTTGCAATTAGAGAATTTATTATCTATTTTTTAAATTTTTCATAGAACGATTTCAAAACAACAATGGCATTGGAAATTCCCAAATATTCTATTTTTATTATTATTTTGTGGAGTTAATCGCTTTGTCTATTTGCCTGCTGGCTGCCTTAAATATCAACCCAACAACACACACTTATTCATGATCAAGCACAGGCCCAGTGATTAAAAAATGCACAGAACAAACTCCACTTGTACAATACACATAAAGTACGTCCCGGTCGAACAATGGGTTCGTCCCTAATTAGTATGCAAGTGATGAGAATTTTGTTGCTGCCATCCAACGCCATCGCTACCGACGCCATCACTTACAATGAAACGACGAGCATGTGAGCATGCAATCCTGAAGAATGCTGGTGGAATCATAGCAATAAGCAACAGATATTATTGTTACGTCGCGCACAGTTGCACTTCTTCTCTCTTTCCCTCCCTTCGTCTCCTTTTCTTTCTCACTATATCTGGCTTGACCTACTTTATTAACGCCTTTTGTTGTATTGTATTTGTTTGTTGGGGGATTTTGTTGAATTATTTTATTTTTTTATTGGCATATATCCCAGCCGTCGTAGTTAATAAAAAAATAAAATAAATTCAAATACGAGTTAATAAAAAAAAAAAAAAGAAAACAAATCTTAAAAATATTTATTGTCAAAGTTTCAGTTATTGTTGCATTCTGGTTGCTTTTGCCAAATGACAAATTAAAATGTAAATGAAAATAAAAAGAAATAAAATTCCATTTAAGGATTTTCGTTCAGCATTTTGTTTTTTTTTCTCCTTTTTTTTTGCTAGCCATTTCACTTCAACGATGATGGAGCATTGTTGGGTTAAGTTGTTGCTTCTGTTGGCAATTGATTGATTTATTGTTTCATTGTTTTTATGCAGCACTGCAGAGAGTATTTAAGTATTCAAGGGATTAAGTTTTTTTATGTGTTTTTTGTGGTGTATTTATTTTATTGTATGTATATATATATATATATTTTTTGGCAATAAACTTGAGGCTTACATTTACGTGTTTTGTTCTTCATTGATATTTCAGGAAGATTTGTTTTTTAAATCTTGCAGACATATGAACATTTAAAGTGTCGTAAATGTAATTCAATCATTTCAAAAATTTGTACTTAATGAAATACTTTTATGTATTTTATTTTCGTAATGATACCGCCAAAAATGTTGTGACATCACCTTCGTCGTTTTTTATGAAATAAATATCATTGTCAAACTTTTTACATATTTGTGGCATTTTTGATATATAGCTTATTCGGAAATATCAGAGACAATGGAAATGAAATGGATTCTCAATGATATGTCAATGAGTTCAATGGATGTCAAGCATTCCGCTGACTGTCATCGAATTCATTTTGATAAGCATTGACCTCATGGCTGTATGCAAATGCGTTACAGTACTGAAGGCTAAGTTGCAGTAATAGATAAACAATGTATTCATACCAACAAACTAGCCAAAATTGAAAGGCAACGCTGTATTCCTTGAAATTCACAATCTTTAAGAATTTTAAGTTGCTACTTTTAACTATGAGTTAAAAATTTTAGAAACATATTAACCGATCATATTCAAATATGAGAAATGGAGGATCCAATCACAAGAATAGTACACCCCAATAAGTTTTTCGACCTCTGAATTCGAATGATGGATACAAAATTTGTAGATAAAAAAATGGTGAATCTAATATGCAGGGTATATGAATGTAAAATTGATTGGATTTACACGAAAATCACATACTTCAAGGTTGTTGGGCCTATAAATTCAAATATGAGGTCAAAACCCACCACCCCCTCGCCACCGAACTATTCCCAAAGTATAATTTCAATAAAACACACTATTTATGACATTTTAAAAGCAACCAAATTTTATGAAGCTTTTTCTGAATCAGAATTGAAAGCGGAGACAACTAACTTGCAAAGCAAATGGAAGTCAGTGGCTGAAGCTAAAGTCGCTAAAACAATGCAAGTCTTCATTTTTCGCTAACATAAAAATATTGCTACAAGTGTTCGCAAGTGTTCCAGTCACGACAGCAACTCCAGAGCGACCATCCTTTGCCCTGAAAGAAATAAAAGAAAATGAATGGACTATCATTGACCTGTATTCATAAAAAACTACGCAACGAATTAAAAAAGATTGCAATGGCCATTTCCAAACTGGATGGTTCTTAATGTTTTTTGGAACACTGAATCGGAATCAGTTTTAAATTTTTCGGATATAGGTCACTATTTTCACCAAAATATCATTTTTTTCGAAACTAAAAGGGGACTAAATTACCTTTAATTTAAATATTCATTCATTTCTCTATTTCATTCCTGTTAAAATTTATAGTAATACAAAGTTAAAATTTTGACCAAAAAAACGTAATTAATAATTGCAATTAAATTCGCAACAGCAAAAAACATTATTTTTATTTTTGGTCGAAATTTCAACTTTTAGGAATAGAATAGAGAAATACTTAAATTAAAGGTACTTTTGTCGTCTTTAAGGGGTTATACACACTTCTGTTGGTCGAAAAAATCGAACATTTTTTTATTGCAAAGTACATCTTCTTGAGAAAATATTTTCCAAATTTCATAGAGATCTGAGCTCTAGAGCCAAAGTTACAGCTGTCAACAGTGCGCTACCTCCAAGTTCCTGAACGTAGTGCCGAAAGTTAAAACGCGATTATCTCGAAATGTTGTTTTTCAAAAAGTTCCGTTGCAATTTTTACAGGCTAGTTTATAATTGTAATAGTCTCTTATAATCCAGTCATTATAAAGATTTACATCATAAAAATTCTGAACTGAGATTTTTCCTCAGTAATTGTTAGTGGGGGTATGATAGACTCAAAAACCACAAAAATCAGTCCTGGGGTTGCAGAGCGACCCCCCCAAAAAATTCTCCCTTTGGTGAAAAAAGATTTTTTTTACTAATAACTGGTTAACCGTTGGAGATATCAAAAAATTTCTTACCACAAAAAAAAAAACTTGAGTGATTTCCTAAAAAAAAGGTCTTAAGTAATTTTTTTGTATATGTCATAATTTTCGAGATATCCAATATTTAAGAAATTACAAATTTAGTACTTTGGATGTACTGTGGATGCGCGCGCATCTTTGTTTATTTTAATTTTTGAGTGCGGAGCCTATAGGAAATATTGAATTACTCGAAAACCAAACAAGCTAAAAAAAAGGGTTTTGAAGAGGATATAAACTTCAACATCCTCTGCGATTTTCATTGACAATTTTTTGTATACAAAAATAACAAAGTATAGTTGCCTGTTGGTTTTTACTACTTTTACTATTTGCAGGCCTAATAAAAATAACTGGTTTCACTATATGTTATAAATGTATTATCTTTTAGTTCAAAACATTACTTCTGAAAGTCCTGTAAAAGTTAGAAATAAAAAAATTCACATTTAGCGATTTTTGCATATCTTTTTTATGTAGATTTTATTTATATTTAATCACATCACACAGTCCGTCTGTAATATTTTGAATTTTTTAAATTGGATTTCCTTTGGGAAATCCTGGATCCGCCCTTGCCCCGATATATCGCTTCTAATATATTTTTTTTTCTGTATGGAAGGTCACACGCCCACTTGCCCAAAACGGACTACATTCCGGCCAATAACTACTACCAATAATCGCCTTTGCACACAAACTGTTATTGTCTTACTTACTATGGGTTTTCAGATATTCTGTTTGAAGTGCTCACTTTTTCTTTGTAGCATTCCTGTGGCAACTAAAGTTCTTGTGCCAACTCATAATGTTGTTGTTGTTTTTGAAGTAGTGGTTCGATCCACGAATCCAATTACCACTGAAGCGATGATTTGTTACCACATCCTCAGTTAATAATACCATAAGTTTAAAAGACCGGTTGCAACCATTTCGTTTGATTTAGGAATTTGAGTAGGTGGTTGATGTCGGTTTTGGATAGCTCATTAAGTTTCTTTAAGAGTGGTTTGCGCAGCGTGGTTAGCTTATACTTTCATAAGGCTGGGCATTTGCAGAGGAAGTAAGTTACCATTTATTTGTCCTCTAGTTAATTGCAGCTATGGCAGAAGGTATTGCGAGGGATGCCCATTCTGACTGCTTGCACTCCAATGTGCCAGAAGCCAGTGATGACTTCCGTAAGTCTTGATGCATCTCTACGATTTTTGTTGATAGGTTGCTCGGTTTTCCTTCGAACGTAGTGCGGCCATAACGCTTTGCTGATCATGCATTCCGTTAACCGATTCCATTTACAGTTGTCTTTTTGGAGGTATGTTGATCTGATTTTACTATTGATTGTAAGTAGTCACCCAACTTTTAATACTGTACCACAAATAAATTAGTAAAAATATGCGCTGTAGTAAAAATTAAGGGTGCATCGGAGATGTCACACCTACTAACCTTAGGCTGCCCATATTTTCTCCACAGAATTCTATTGTCAAATAATACATTCATTCCCAATCTTTGTTTAGTAACTTAAATGGTTCCTGAGTTATCCCATAATGAAATTTTCCCTTTTACCAAATTTTAGTGCTGTATTTTAAATGGAGATGTAGTGTGAGTGGCCGGGGATAATCCAGAAAAGCATTCGGATTATATGGGAGGTGCTACGCCAACTTATCCAAACCTATATAGCTTACGTTCTTACCTCGAAAAACATAAGTAGGTTAAGATCCTGAAAGCGTATGGAATACGATACGAAGATTGCTCATACTCATACTTTTACCAGCATCAATTCGATTTCAATTAATAACACTGCTTTGCATGGGTTTTGCGAATAAGATGATTCCTAGTGTTCCCGAATGAATTTTTCATGCTGAGCATGAATCTGGGGTCAAAAACTTCCCATCACGTCACGTTTTAGAAAAATCTGCGTTTATGGCCATTTTTGAACAATTGTGGAGCTGAACGCTGACGTGCTACAAATTTTACTAATATCAGAAATTAAAGACTAAACCATGCCAAATTCGCATGCGCCCTTGGAGCAGGAGGTGTGCATATGTCTAGGAGTGCAGGAAAGAAATGTATACAGATTTTATCTAATTTACACCCACGGCCAGACATAATGAGAAATGCAGCGGTTCGGAAAGCTTTAAGGGTCGTTGGTTACACATCTGCAGTCAGATTTCAAACATTCAAAATGGCGGATCAAATATGGTGGGTGGATTTTATCTTACTCATACCAACGAAATATAATGAAAAATGCAGTGGTCCGAAGTGTTTTAAGGGTCACTGATTACAAATCTGCAGTTAGGTTTTAAAAATTTAAAATGGTAGATCAAATATGGCGGACGAATTAAGATGTAAGATAAAATCAGCTCTGTGTACATTTTTTTCGTGCACCCCTAGACATAATCTCACCCCCTGCTCTAAGGGTGCGTGCGAACAAGGCATCATTTGAAAGGGCATGGTTCAGCTTTTAATTTCTAATATTAGCGAAGTTTGTAGCACGTCAGGGTTCAGCTGCACAATTTTACAAAAATGGCCAAAAAAACGCTGATTTCAGGAATTTCAACCCCGTTTTTCTCGGAAACGTGACGTGATGAAAAGTTTTTGACCACAGATTCGTGTTCAGCATGAAAAATTCATTGGAAATCACTAGAAGCCATATTATTCGCATAAAAAAAGTTGAAATTTGCAGGGCAGTGTAATCTAAGTAAATGCAACAAAGTTAATTTTTTAAATAAATTTTTATATTAATATTGTTATGGTAAATATTTTTCAAATCAGTAAATGTTTATAGCAAGTTGCGATTTTCTCTTACACTATTCGGGTTATTTTTTCCTCCACAAACCACCTGCTGTGCAGAAATTTTGTGGTAAAAGGGAATAACAGCTTAAGTTTATTTTCTTGTAAGCCAATATATTGATAGTTTTGAATAGAGATATTATAGAAACTAGCGCTGTTTCAAAACACTTTATGTTCAAATCACGGACCATGGTTAAAATAATATAAAATTATTTTAAAATTCACAACAGTTTACAATTTATAATCTATGTAAAATATATGATAAAATATTTTTATCTTAAAACTATTGAGGTTGTTTTTCTTTTTTACTAGAGAATTATTATTTTTTTTTACTATTTGTTTTGCTACTTAATTAATAATATTTTAAATGGTTTTATGTACGTGTATGAAAGCAAATAAAAAAAAAAAAAATAAAAATGTTATTAAAATAAAATATGATATTTTTTTTTTAATACATATGGAACTAAATTGCTATAAATTTTATTAAGAAAATGTAATCATTAAATTAAAAAAAGACTTTCAATTTAACGCTTAATTAATCAGTAACGCGCTTGGTTACAATTTTGATGCGCTGATATTTTGCAGATGTTTTTTTTGTATCGTAATTTGCTTTTTGATATTAATCGGCAGCACTAGCGGATCCTGATATTTCCTAAGGGGGGGATTTTAATGTCTTTGTCCGTTTTAATTTTATTTTATATATAACATTCAATGAGATTTGAGTCGGTAAGAGTGAGTTTCAAGAAAAACCGTGTTGAAACTTGATGACTTTTTGAGGGCAAAAAATTTGTTTTTCATAATAAAATTTGTCTTGAACTATAAAAGTTGGTGTAAAAATCTGTACCTAGTGAGTTTTACTTCTGACCGGACGGCTGTTGAAATCTTTGCATATGCAACGTAATGGATCAATTTGTTTTGGAGTTAAATTGGCAAGTACTCAATTTAATCAAGACAGAATACTTAGAGGCAATATTTCAACCTTTAGTAAAAACTCAGAATTTAGTAGTTTGTTCATAAACACAAGCATTATTCGTTTTTTCTTTTGCGGTCAAATGAATAAGTTAAATTAAATGAACAAAACTTAAAAAACAGCCAGTGATTCAACCCTTTCTTGACAATGCTGCCATATATGGCCCCACCACTTTGAATGGTAATAGTGGCGCCATCTTACGTCCAACATAACATTCAAACCACCAAATGGGTTTCGTAGATTGCAGCTTTCTGTATCGATGCGCTTATATATAGCGGTATTAGAAAACGCCTGCTGTTAAAAGTTTTTGCTATTTTTATGTGAAAAAATAAGTTTTTCACATAAAAATGAAATAAAATAAAATTTTTTAATTTCTATATAGCCGAAAGTTATTGTTTCTGTGAATTTTACACTGAATAATTGGTATATAATTTAATTTTTGGTTATTTTTCTCAATAAAGTGATTAAAAAAAAAAGTTATGCATTTCTATTTTACTTGATACTGCACAACGAACCATGTTTGCCCCACTAGGTAATTTGAGATTTTAACACTTGCAATTAAGATATTGAAAAAGTCATAGAGCAAAAGTTGTTCAGAATGCAGAATGCTATTTTTTAATATTTTTTTTACACAAAATTTGTCTTGTTGGGCAGGGAAGGGTTAAAAATGCGCTAAAACATTGCATGTCTTTACTGATAAGAAGGTATAAAATTTGCCATTTTTCATACTTAAGTGAAATCACTAAGTGTTTTTAGGAATATATATCACTCTCTTCCTCTCTTTGGAGCTTCTCGTTGTCATTTTTTGCATGCATGCATGTTGCACTTTTTATCATTTCGTCACACTTAGGAAACGATAACAGTTCTCAACAAATAAAAAGAAGATGAATATGTGTAAAAAAAATCCCTACACTTCCATAACGCCGCAACTAATTATTGCAAGAAACTTGCAATAGCAACTACAACAACAAAAACAGCTAAAGACAACAACTCGTATTCGTAGTACGCTTGTCAGCTATATTTCGATGCGTTGTCACAACAACATGCAACCATGGCTAGCGTTACTGATGGTGGCTGTTGATATTGTTGCTGCTGTTCCTCTATATAATCAGCAACACAAACCGAAACAAAATAGAAGCTTCCTGTTTTAATATGTTGGCAAATCTTATGTGCAATGTTTGTTGTTGTTGCTGTTGTTGTTATCGTTATTGCCACAATTCACAATTTTCGATCATAAATTCTTCAAGACTAGTAGATGTTGTTGGTGCTGTGTGGTTGCTACAAAAAAAGAAGCAGTTCGGTTGCTTCTTCTTCTACTTCGTCATGGACATCTTCTACAGCTGCTGCTGTTGTGGTTGTTGGCTCTTGCTGTTTGATCTCCTTATTATTGTTGTTTTGTGATGATATTAGATCAGTATTTCACTATCAGCAGCAACCAGCCAGCTAGTCAAGCAGCCAGCTGAGCTATGTTTGTGTGTGTGTGTGTTTGTGTATTTTTGATGTTATTGCGATAAATGCGATGCAGCTGTTGCTGATGAGCTTACAATGTGTTGCGCTTCTAATATATTCATGCATCATGCAGCAATTCTTCATTTTTCTAGCATAGCCAACAACAGCAACCACTAGAGAAAAAAAGATTATATAAATTTAACTTGTCTATGACATTGGCACGCGATCTTTTTCGCTACACTTAGCAATAATTGCATAGCATCAGTACGACGAGTAGCAACAAGTAGGAACAGCAGCAGCAGCACGAGCAACATTATCTGGTTACCTCTTGCTAGTTTGCTTCGTTGCTTCTTATACCTGCTTCTTATTACGGTTAGTTTTATTTCTTTTTTTTTCGTTTTCTTCTCTTTTTAATTGCAATATCTATCTATATGCAATAAGCGCCTACATTCATATTCAAACAATTAAAAGATGAATTGACAAAATGATTACCTTCAACTTTTGTTGCTGTTGGTGGTGCTTCAACAGTAACAACAGTAGCAACAGCAAACATAACAACAGAAGCTTATCAATTGGTGCTAATGCAGTTAGATGCCAAGCTGTTGCATCATCTCGTCACCAACTCGACGTCCAACCAGCAAACATACATAAATAAATCTAATTTATTTTCTTTTTCATCGACTTTTGTAATAACTTCATCGTGACTGACTTCAACTCGGCTATGTACTTGCTCCTAGTTAAAGCTTGTTCACCACTGTTATACAAGAATGTTGATTGAATGTCGCTTGAATACTATTTGTCTTCCTTTGGTATTTTAATCGGTTTTATATCATTTGCTCTATCTACTACTACCTATCTGCTTAACTATCGAACTATCAAACTTTTTCTAACTTCATCTCTCCGGGTGCTGTGCACACATAATTGCGTAATTTATTTTAAACACTTTTTTATGTAAATATTTTTTTTCAATTTTTAGCAGCTGCTAATTTTTTTTTTAGGAATATTATGGTTAGTGTAAATATGTTCTAGTTAAGTGGGCAGCACTTTGCAAATAAATCACCTTCTATCAAGTATCAAGGAGGATTTTTCATTAAATGAAACATGAAAATATATTTTTTTTTTACCAAATAGCCTGAAGCTGTGGCTGAAGGTAATTAACTTCAATCATTCAATTTTGACACTTTTAGCAATGAGTGAACAAAAATTACATAAATGAAGGCTAGGTAGGAGATTAAAGTGGTTTCTTCAGTCTATGAATCGGTGAAGTATTTTTTATTATAAACAAAATTTTAAACTGCTGTACTAGTCATACAGTTACACAGAGAAAATTCCTTTATAAATTAGTAAAATTTATCGCTTTGGCGTTTTAGTGGCAGCAAGCTAGACACAAGGGCCCTAGTTCGGTTACAAGCTAGAACTTTTCATTTAAATTTATTTTTCCTTTTTATTTCTACTTTTACAAATTTCTAAGAGACTATTGCCAATCAATGTTAGCTAATGAACGCAAAGCAGCAACGGTGCCCCCTCCTTTGACTGATACCCACATACAATAACTGGAAAGGGAAATTTGAAGATAAATTCTGCGACATTAATCGAAAGGGGCTAAACTTCACGCAAAAATGGTGTAAATTATAATTGCAGCATAAACGCAAACCAACTGCACAAGAGTATAAAGGCTGGCTTATGTTTGTATCAGAAAGGGCTATGAGAACATGCCCCACTTCATCCACAGTCCCAATTTAGGCACTGCACTATCGAGCCGATGAAAAATCGAGCTGGTCAAAATTCGAAAAATCGACTAACTCGGTTTGAATCCAAAAATATATGGGTTTACTCTCCATAGATCCCGCATCATAATCCATACACAGGATATTCTAATTAAGCGAAGGATTTGGCTGTGCGATCGTTGAAAGTTGCAATATCTTGTCGATAGTTTTAATATTGTTGAAAATGTTTTGCACATAAAGTGTAATAACTTAGCGAATACTAAAGCTAGATCTTTATTTTTGGTCTCATATTAAAGAAAAAACTATACACTATCAATGCAAATGATAAAAAATTATTTTACCACTTTCTTATACCTAAAAATGTTATGGAAAAATAATAATTTTCTCTTTAACATTTTATTTTTTTGAATGGATGAGAACAAAAAATCTCCGATTTGTTCCGAGGGGAAATAAGCACCATCATACTCTATAAAGCATCTACTTTAGAATAAGGTATGAGTGCTTTGCAACTTTTTGCCACAGCTTTAATAACAAGCAAAAATATGGCATCTAATTAATACGTTTAAAATGGTAATCAGACAAAAATTGGTCTACGAAATCAGGCTTGGTCCTTATTGACTCTGTATGAAAAACTTTTTGATCGGGCAATTGGAACGCCAATGTAAATATATATTAAATTTTAGAAATGCAATAACTTTGAGTTTCAAAAATTTTACATATATGGGAGGTGGGCGTGGTAATAACCCGATCTGTTCTATTTTCGCAATGGCATATGGCAATAATAATGTTTATAAGTATATAAAATTTCATGATCATATCTATAATATATAATAAATTTTATGCTTTTCGCAGTTTCATTTGTATGGTCCGATTGTTATAATTTTTCACACAGTGATTGCAAATCATAAGTCAGCAAACCAAATTTCAGAATTTTGGCCTGCTAAAATATCGATTTCTACTTGATATAGAAACGACAGCCAAAAAGGCTTTGATAGATTTAACAAGAGAGAGCGCTCGCCTATAGAGATGGGCATGTGAACACTTTTTGACTCACGCTCATGGATTTGAATGTACTACCTAACAACATTTTTCAAAAAAAAAAAGAAATCACGCATGTTCGCTCACGTTGAAATTTTTCCTTAAAATGTCACGCATGTTCACGGACGCAGTCTTATAAAAATAATATGCATATACTATATGTTACATAGTGATGCGAGATTTCGAATTTGCAAGATTCTTAGATGAAGATGAAGCTTGATTTTCTAACCAGCAAATTAGGTACTTAAGAAATTGTAAATTATAATGACATCATGGTCAAAAAGGAACTTATACTCACGCATTTTTACATCAAAATTATGTCAGGCATGTCCACGTAGGAATTATGGAAATCAAATCACGCTCATGCCTGCTCACGTAGAAATTATGTCACGCTCCCATCTCTACTGGCCTAGAAAAAGTCATTAACATAAGAGAGCTGGGAGACACCTCTGCTAAAATATCCCTAACCAGCCTACATAGGGATGATATGAATAAAAAATTTAAAAATTTAGCTTCCAGAAATATGTACTTAAAAGTTATAATCAGCAATAAAAAAGAATTGGACACTAAAATGTTCGAAACCTACATATTTGGAGAACAGAAAATGAAACAGGTGCTAGAGTATATGGACAGAAAGCCTATGGGAATACTCCAAGTATTTTTTTCTAAGCGAAGATTCTTGGCATAAGAAATCCTTTGCGGTATCCCTAAAGCTAGTCCGGTGATGCTTGAAACTACTCAATGAATTAATTAAGTAGAAAAATCAAATAAAAAAATATTTCTTGAACCCTAAGATAACCGATTATTTAGCAAGACAAAGACTAATAATCACATTATAAATTTTAAACTAAAAGAAGGAGAAAGGAACAATAGATTATCCTACTGTACCCAAATCTCTGGACTTATCCATTCAAATTTACTTATTAGGAATTTTAACCGCAAAAAATCTTCCCAACGCCTCAAGCTAAGCAAAAATAACCTTAGAGTAGTTACAGGTTTCTTTTTAGGCCACTAGGAACTAGGGAACCGTATGAGAACCCTAGACATTAGGCATGAAATGCCGGAGCACACTGAGAGGCACTCACTTGTAGGAAGAAAAACTACCTGGAACACTACTTCGCCGATAGTTTGGGCATCATTACCTTAAAGCCAAACCCTTACTAAGATTCCTTAGTAAGATTGGATTATTTGAATGCTTAGGAGTAAGCGACGTTTTTGTCGCAGTACCATTTACTCATAAAATTTGCATATGTATCTATTGGTTCCCGGAAAAGGCATGACCATCCACTTTTTATTATTTTTAATTTATCTAGCATCAATAACCACACAATAACTCCGAGAACCCTAACCTATCATCAAAAATTCGTTTTGAATAACACCCACCGACTGACTAAAAGAACAAATAGCGGTAAAAGTAACCTCTTATCTGATATATTCATACCATATAATATTGATATCAGGTGGCAATGTCATGAAACAGCAGAGACCGCAACCTTCTACACTGTAATCTAAATTTCGGTCTTGACACAAAACCTCTTGCGGTAGGGAACCGCTTGTTAGGTATTATGGAAACATAAGCAAAACATTTGATTAAAATATAAGAGATAATTTAAATGCTTGTTTAATATTTCCATAAAAAGAAGTAACTACGAATATTAAATGAATACAGTAGTAATTTTTCTCAAAAATTTCTTTAAATTTTTAGATTAACGCTAAATTTTAAGAAAGTGCTAGATCTCAAGCTTTTTCTGTTACCTTAATCAATGCTATAACAAAAAGACAGGAGAAATGAAAAATATCAAACATCTGAGATAAAAACACTTATTTCTTACTTATTTAAAGCCACAATATAAACTATACTTGCTTAGCTTTGGCTCTTTTGGGGGACCACCTATGGTCAATTTCCGCCTAATTCAAGTTTAGTAAAATATTTATAAACATATTAACATTAATGCGAAAACGGTATTATGTTAAGGTATGTATAAACAAAAACACACAACAAAAATGTATTTTTCACAAGTAATTTTCTGTGAAAAATATTGTTAATTAAAAAAGTTACATTATCAGCTATAGAAAATTTAGTATACATAGATACCTATCTACACAAAAACTTTCAATTAGCTGTTGAGAACCAAGCAATGCCCGGATAATTAAAAATATTAGAGGTAAAGGATATATATAAAGGGTGTTTCAACAAGGGTTGCAAAGTTTGTTTTTTTTTTTTTAATTAAAACTCACAAATTTAACGAAAAAAACAAAAATCTTTATATTTCGGTTAGTAGAAACTTGGAAAATTATACGTGGAATAACACATCATTTAAATGTACACAACGGCATTGTAGCGCACTTTTCTCAAAATTTTCAATGACTTTTTGGCATAAAGTCGACTCCACTTCAGCTATGTCGGCTCTGATGTTGAGGATCGTTGGCATAAACTTTACTTTTAACATACCCCCAAGTCCCATGCGTCAAATCGCATGATCTTGATGGCCAAAACGTGAAGTTATAAGGCCTGGAAATTTGGTACGCTATAAGTCGACAGATCCTCTTGAAGTCTGGCTCGTTGCTCATCTTGTTGAAAATAAACATTCTTCGTATCAATATTAACCAATTCCGGAAAGAAAGAATCGTTCTTCATAGCACGATATAGCAGTATGTTGGCAGTAAACGACTCACCTTCTTCATTATCAAAGAAGAATGGCCCGATGACCCAACTCGACCAAAATGCGCAAATGCGCACCAAACGATGACTCTGAATCGGTGCATTGCAGAGCTGTAAAAGAATACAATCATTTGCGATTAACATAGCGTCTCGACTAGCTATAATTCATAGCAATGTTCATGTTCATGTCAGAGCAGCTGATGGCTGTCAAAATATGAAGTGGGCAAATTATGTTTAGGTATTTCATTTTAGAAAATGCTTTGAACCAAGGTGAATTTATATAAGGTGGAGTTACCAGCAACTCATTCTTCTTCTTCCTTTTAATGGCTCCATTTTTTTTTCGTGGTGAGGAAGTCTGGTTGTCAAAAGTTTGTTTACGTTTTGATTGTTTGTTTCCTTTTTTTCGACCGCCATAATGGCCGCAACAACAAAGATGCATTGTCATTTTTGTGTTGTACTACTGCTTTTGTCAGCTGATTTTGACATTCAGACCATTCCGCCATTATCGCCGCAACAACAACGCCCTGTTGTTGTTGCCGTGGTAAACTTGTTGTACTGCTGCTACCACGTTATATAAATTCACCTTGCTTTGAACAGTAAACAACAAATATATGTTGAATTTGTTTCCAATTTTCTCCCAAGTATTTCTTTTCAACTTGCTTCTTTTATATTTTTCTCCTTTATAATTTCATAAACACTCATATTTCGACATATATTTATGAAATTAATTATTTCGCTTCTCTTAAGTTTAAGTTGCGCCATTTTTAAATACACAAACGTCAAAATCGAATGAAACTTCAAATCTATGTTAGGGTTGATAGCAGCAGTACTGTCGTGACAAAATGTTGAATTTTTTTGGTATGACATTAACATAAGGTGTCTCGACTAGACATTTTGATGGTAAGACAGGAGCGTTAACATGAATTATAGCTAGTCGAGACGCTATGTAATAATTATTTGATATTTTTACCAAAATGATTGTATTCATTGATTAAGAATGTAAAAAATTGATTCAGCGAATAATTATTCATTTTTGAAATCACATTGTAGAAACCATTTGAATGCAATCTTTTGACTGCAGTCCTTAACAAGCCCTGAGCTCGACTGGCGTAGTGTGCCCGTTTTTCGACATTTTCCACCATATTGTTTGTTAATATTTCGGCTGATATGACTGATATTTCCTGGCGGATGTTGGCCTTAGTATCCTTGACTTGTTAATATAAACCTTTGACTTCAAGTAGCGCCAGGGGAAAAAGTCCAGCGGGGTCAAATCTGGCGAACTCGGAGGATAGTCAAAATCAAGCGAACAATGGCTTAAAGAAATCGATTGTGGCACAAGCTGTCTTGGTGAAACCAAAAGTGCTCCATACCATTTTCATGAAAAATAGGCTTCAAAATATCAAAATAACTTCTCAATCGGAAAAATTGGGAAGTTATTTTGAATGTACAACTGAATATTTCGGCACTTTCGATTGGTGTGTACTTCTCCGTACCAAAAATCTCATAAGTCAGACAATTCAAAAGTGTGCAGTAGTTAGTCGATCAGACGTTTCTTGTCACAGTTATAGTGTTATCCGATAGGTCCACTTAATATAGCTAACCCAGTACTATCAGACAAAAATCAGAAGCAAAAATGACAACAACAACCAACAGACTATTGAAACACTAATTCGTTCTATTACAGGAGTCCCTCGAAATAATTGCTTTCGTTGTACTTCTATTACTTTGAGGCTTCGCGCCACTCTTAGTTACTTCTCGGTAAATGATGAAAATGATTCCATCGGCCGATAAATCGCACCAAACAGTGTATTTACTGGATGCATTGGCTAGCGCTTCTATTGCCTTCAGTTGCTCATCAGATCAAATGTGACCGTTTTGCTTATAAACATACCCATTCAATTAGAAATTAGCTTCGTGACTGAATACAATTTTTCGGTAAAAAAAAGTAAGATTTTAAGTTTTCCTGTGTCCGGTGTTCATCAACACTTGCGGCTAAGTCACGAATATTTTTCTCTGTACTGACTCTACGCACACTGGTAGGTGGATTAATATCTAATTGCGTGAAATCGAATTTTGTTACTACCCAGTTGCACAAACTGTGAGTACTCCTCAAACGATTAATGATTTCATAACTCCAAAAGGAGGGATAAACGAGCAACTCCAATACAGTATTAAATTTTTGAATTTCACTAACACAATTTCATAACTTTATATGACCTATTTTTAGAAATAATGATAAACAAAGACAGCCTGATTGAGTAGTTCAAATTTGTATATCTTACTCTCTCTTGCCCAGTTAACTCTTTAGGATTAGGTAGGGTAAAAACTGCCCAGCTTTTTGCATATTTTTTTATGCATAGTGTGATATATTTTAACCTATCTCGAAAAGTTGAAATTACTTTTAGTCACACAGTTTAATATTTTATTTACAGTTTCTCATTCTACTAGTGATATAATGATATAAACCCGAAAAATTTCTGTGCAACTGTTGTTTTTATTTTCTTTAAAATCTTGTGCATCAAAGAGTTAAAAATCAGTAACTAGTACTAGAATCATTGCAAGAGTAAAAGAAAGCAAATTCAATGGCAATAGATTTGTTTGTGTGGCTCAGTTTGTAAGCGCGTCTTTTAATATTCGCGATGCGAATTTTTCGAACACAGATTCGAGCCTGGAAAAAGGCAACTCAAGAAAATATTAAAATTATAAAACGATAATAGTTTAAAAAAAAAAAATTTAAAATAATGAACAAAAATGAATATAACATTATAATTAAAAAAAAAATGTTATGGGATTTGAACTTTGGCACACTCAAGTGCTTGCGTGCTTACTGGCGTTTTAGACAACTAGTCTATGGCATCATGAGTTTTGTGAGAAAATATTTCGGAGTTTTGTTTTTCTATGAGATACAAGTGAGCTCATGCTCGTAATCGTGTCCTCCTTTATTACTCCTTTTGGAGGGTAAAACGAATACTCCATGCCCTAGGACATGCAATGTTAAAAAGGAGTACAAAATGCAAGAGCTCTGGAGCAATAGGGAGTAATCGATTGCTCGCTTTGGAGCGCTCAATGATTACTCCTACGATCATCCAAAGTTCAACTGGGTACGGCTTGAGTTGTTTGCTCAGTAGATCGATTATGACGACCATAAAATGGCCGAAGTGCGCAAAAAAACATTTCTCACAAAGCACGAATTTTGATAATCAAATTCAAAAATTTGTAAGCGTTGTTCGGGTGTAAGTATTTTCATGATGACATGGCAATGCTAACTTTGCACATGTCACGAATCACAAGGAAACTGTCAAAAATTCTATTTATAATGCCTGGAATCTCAGCTGTCTTGAATTTTGAACTGAAGTTAACAAACTAACAGATATTTTGTTTTACATATATTCAGTATATTAGGTATTGAAAGAAATATGCACTCGCTCTAAGTTAAGCATAAAAATAAGTAAAACGCTTACGTTGGCATAAGCGGGCGGCATTCAGTCAGCTGGGCAGCCAGGCAGTCAGGTAGGTATGCAACACAAAGTCGAACTGTCGGCTTTCAAAGTATGTATTTCATCTTTAACGAAGACCACAAACAACCAACACAACACACATAAAGTTTTCATAAATATATATAAAAATAAATGTGTAATTTAAGCGACTAACTAACTAACTACATACACAACAACAACAGCAACAGGTAGGGAACGCAGACGGACATGTATGTACATGATGTGCTATGTGTATTTTGAGGCGGTGCTGAGCGTATCCATATCTTTTAACAACATACCGCAACGCGTCGTCACACCGCAATTGTAGCTATTTTTGCTAGCTGGCTAGTAGATACTTATACTACTATCTGTCTACTCGTGCGCTGAGCTAGAACACATGCCGCCTCAATGCAACTCTGAGGCAGAGAAGAATTGAGCGCATAATTAATGTACTTCAAAAAATTTAATAACTTGTTTTATATTTTGCTATTGCTATTTTTAATGGCATTTCTATTGTATTTAAGTTAATAGGGCACGTGCTGCGGACAACAACCAGTCCAAATAAATAACTATGTATATGTGTGTGTGTGTGTTTGTGTAAGTGCAACATCTTCTTCTTTTAATAAATAGAAGCTTGTCTCTTCAAGTGCTGCCTCCTTTATCCATACATTAATTTTATAGAGTTTTCTTATATGCAATGGAGAGGTAGTAAGGTATTTTTTATTATTTTTTTTTTGGGCAGGCATGTGTAATCATTGAGAGCAGCAATCCGTTAAGCATCTAATTTCTAAGTTTTCACTGGGATACTTCGTGTGTATTTCTCTGTGTCTATGTTTAGTTAGAGTTACCTTTTAGTTAGAGCTCTGATTTATTCGTAGCCTCAATGGTCAGAAGCGTGCTGTGTTTTTTTATTTCTTAAGTTTTGTTCCTTTTGTTTTTTTTTTTTTTGTTTACTTGTTTTTGTTTACTTTCGAAGCTTCGACATCTTGTAAGGGAATGTCATCATAGCTTTTTCGTATGTCTGTACATAAGTTCAATATCTTGGTTAGATGTTTCTGTCTTTGTGTTTGGGCCATTATTCGCAACTGTTGTTGGTTTTCCTCTTCGTCTCGTTATGTGGAGTTTTATTGTTTACATGATTTTATGTTGCTTCTCTTTTTTTTTTTCTAAAAATACGTATACATTGTTGTTGCTGTTGTTGTGATTGTTGTCAATTTCTGGTCAATTTGTAGTTTGGTTCTTTGGCGAACATAATAATCGTGCTTGCTATTCCATTGAGTTTTTGACAAATTGCGTAGTACTATTCGTAGTTGCACAATGACATGTTTTGATGATGATTGTTGACATTATTATTCAAGTCGTTGTTGTTGTGGCTGTTTACCTTTGGAGAAAGGTTGCTGAAAAGATCAATGAAGCCCAAAATATTATAAATATTTATACTAGCAAGATACTATAGAGTACCTAAGTATTTTCATTAATTTTATAAATTGTCAAAATTTGTTGTTTTAAATACAAGATGAGTGTTTCGGAAGATGATACCTGCATACTTTGTCTACAGGGGGCTGGGACTTTGTTGGGGTTCAACCAGCCCGCTTGCCCCCCTTACCGATAAAATTTTCATAGCTTTTGATCATTGGCCATGATCAAAGAAAATATTCATTTTCTTTTCATTCAAAGAAAATATTCATTTAAAATTTTTATGAAACTGATGTTTAAATACAATAAATTGAATACGATGAAGCATTTGATGGATGATTATCAGTGGGAATTTGGGCATTATCAATGATGAGAAGCCCGGATGAGGTTGGAGTATATTCCCTAAATTCGTGCAGTCACAGCATCGAAAGAGATCTTCCGAGTCGGGTGCTCTGGGCAACAATGGGTTAAAGGATTAATTATATTTTGAGACTAACAACTTTAAAACTGATTCAATAACACTTCTCTGCATGGGTTTGGTGGACAATATGGTTCCTAGTGTTTGCGAATGAATTTTTCATGCTGAACACGAGTCTGAGGTCAAAAACTTCCCATCACGTCACGTTTTAGAAAAAATGGGGTTGAAACCCCTAAAAATAATCAAATTTATTTTTCTTTTTTTTTTTTATATTTAACTTTTTAGAAAGAAACAGATTGAAGTAAAAAATATTTAAAAATCGTTCAATAATTTTATTTCGACTTTTTTCCATCCACTGGCAATCAATATCAAAAATTAGAAAAAAGTTTTCACATTTCGGGGGGGGGCGGGAGTCAGAACCCCCAAAACCTTCCCCTAAATACGGCCTTAACTTATACAGTGACTCACACATTTGATCACGCAAAACAATCTTTTTTGGGGCACGATAAAAAGCCGAGGATGGCGTCAAATTAACATGTAACAGCGTAATTAAGAGTCTACTCACCCAGATGAACAGAAGTTAAGAAAAATGTTTGAAATCAGACAATATCTTCAAGTTCGAAAAAGGTCTTGAAAGTCGAGATTTTTCAAATTTTACAGCTCCTTACAAATACCAACATGATGCAAAAAGAATTTTTGAAATCGGATAATGGTTATTGGAGTGGTAAGTGTTTCAAAGCTTATAAGTTTTTGACAAGCTATGTGGCATGTGGTACCATCTTGTTGGAACCACATATCACTGTTGTCAAGTGCATCCAGTTCTGACCAAAAATAGTCTTCCTACACGGCACGATAGCGTACTCCATTAACCGTAATATGGCGATCATTTTAATCGACTTTTTGTGGGTTCAATCTAGACCTCTTTTGAAGCACATGTAGATTTTTTGCTGTCCTATAACACATAAAGAAATTCGAAATAACGTGAACTGAGAGATTCTTTATTCCAATAAACGGCGTGGAATCGACTGATTTGGCTTATTTTGAAATGAATACGGGATACTTCGACCGGTGCGTTGTCTCACTGACACAGGAACATTCAATACTGAAGATGTTGACTTGACTTGGGACGATTATTACGATTTAAAATTGGAGTTAGCACTCTTAAAATAGCGACCATTGAATTCCAATTAGAATTTCGGTAGTAATTTTTAAAAATATCTAGACGTTGCTCGTTCGTAAACTTCATCATGATAGAAATGTAAACCTTAAATAATGTTTTAACGTTGCCGGATCAAAAAAAAAATGTAATTTAAGGGTGCGTTTGTATTTTAATACAAAACTATTATGTCCGTATTGAAAAACCCTTTATTAAAGTTTCACATTCAAAAACATCTTCAAATCCTGTCGACTCTATCTATTTTAAGAATTTCAATGCTGAGTGCGCCTGGATCCATAAAAAATAATTAGAGAAAACAACAGAAATCGGACCAAAATACAGACGAAATTCATAAAAAACGAAAAATTTTGGCTGAAAATTTATACATTATACAGACCATTTCGAAACCTGAATATATTATTTAATTTGAAAAATTGGTTCTCCTTTGTGTTAATTTAGATAAGTAGAAATTTTTTTTTTCGCTGTTACTTTTCGATTTGACACCATTCTTGGCTATTTATCATGTCCCCAAAACGTTCCTTTATATAAAAGTTTTTTAAGTCACTGCATATGTCTCGTCTTCTTCAAAAAATAGACTATGGAGTGGATACACACGTTTTTCTAATTTATTGACATATACATTAAGGAGAGAGTGTTCTATAAGGAATACAGTCCAGGCCTTGATGTTTCCTCAGTTTTGGTTTAATAAGAATGTCGAAGTTTTGGTGGAGTACGCCGGTAGAAATTTTTTTGTACAAGTCATACCCTGTGAGTTTTCTGAGATTCAAACTATAATTCGGACAGAAATATAGAAAGAAAAATCATCAGGCCGATATTTAAACGAAAATTCAGACTAAAAATCAGACCAAAAGCCGGACCAAAAGTCAGACCGGAAAGCAAACTAAAATTTAAACCAACATCAGATCAAAATTCAAACCAAAAATAAGGCCGAATTAAGATCAAAAACCATTATCAATACCATTTCAGATATTTTATTAATAAAAAATAAAACATTAACATTATGTATATACTTAGATTTAAAAAAAAAATTTTTTAAATGTGCTCTAGCTGCCATAGACTCCCTGTTCTCTCTCTTTTGGATCCGCCATTGGGCATTGTCCACAAAGAACAAGATATAGAAATTCGTAGTTTTTCTATAAATTTGAATTTGATTTCAAACATAATCGATTTTAAGCATGCAGAAAGTTGTGGTAGACTGAACGAGCAGTTACTACTAAGCTCAAGTGTAAGTTCTGACTAATTTAACTTAAAATACGGGAATTAAAAATTAGTTTTTTTTAATGGATTCACCACACACAGGGAATAATCCTATAAATGAAAACCAACCGGGAAGTTAGGACTTAAACGTATACGATCCAAGATGGCGAGAATTGAACTAAATTTTTGCTTAAAAATAACAATTAAGATAAAATTTATTTTTCTTTGACGGACATGCATACACTTTGACCTATTTAATTGTTTCATTTTACTAGCTGAGCTTGAACTCACGAGATCTACAATAGTTTGGAGATCTAACTTGCTAATTTTAGAGAGTGTAAACCTTAGATCTTGCAAAGTAGGTCATGTCCACTGGTTGAAAACAGTCAATGTGTAAATAAATGACTTGCTTGACTTACTATTTTTGAACATGGTCCTTGACCTTTATAATTATTTAAGCTTTTAATTTATAATGCCATTTAAGAAAGTTCTTTTAATATGCACGAATTAAGAAGTGTATAGAATAATCATGTGACAACTTTCAGACAATTGAACAATTCTTCCAAAAATAGCTAATATTTCATATGTAAGCAAAAAAAAAAAAAGAATTAGTCTACAAATTAGTAATAAGAATTAGGGTCAACAACCAAGAAAAATAACCTTTCTAAAAATCTAATACTAAGAAACAGAAAAAATGCCTTTCACAAATTATATCGGTAAAAAGTATTTTACATAAATATTTTTTATAACATCCTTTTGTAGAACAAATACAAAATACTTTTTTATAATACATACATACATTCATACAAATAAACAAACAATTCATTATAAAACAACAAATTCACATACGACAGACAAGCAAAATGTACAATACAATGGACATAATTCTACACACTGAAACTGTGTACAATGGACACGGGGCAGACAATTGAACGCCGTTACAGAAAAAAATAAAGAACGCAGAACTTTTTAACAAAAACAAAAAAAAGATGCTAACAAATTTTTGCAAAATTAAAAAATATTGTTTATTTATTTTATTGTTAAGAATATATGCAATAAATTTAGCATAAATATGATGACAATGAGACAACGATGAAGTCTAAGAAGAAGTTAATAAAAATGTTAAAAAAAAAACTTAAGCATATTTTAGAAGAACAAAACATCTCATATTTTACAAAATGTAGCATGTGATTTCATTTTCACACATATTTAAAAGTATTAAAGTTTATTTTCGTATATTTTTTTATTGACTTAATTTAACGCATTTTTTCAGCTCAAATTAATTTCATATTCTAAATGTCACAAATTAGTGCTGGCAACTGCCGCATTAATGAAACGCTTGAATGTTTAACTAAAGGTGAAATGATATATCAATATGACAATTCAATGATTCGGCGTTTTGTCATATTTCATAAAAATCACAACAACAAAAATTTACATTAACATTTTTATTTTATTCGTTCATTTTTCTCTAATGTTCTCGTATATCGTAAATTATTTTGGATTTTCGTTTTGGAGATAGCTCTAGTGCTGCTGTTTTTAATATGAATACCTTTTCATAGTGTTCGAGTCTTTTGTTTGATAATGGTATAATATTGAGTTGTCATGCTCATGATCACTGAAGTGAATTCTAGCACCCCAGCTAGTGTGATTTTTAAATTTATTTTTACATATTATTTGCATAATTTTCAGATAAATTTTGTAAGCTTTTATAGTAAATGCTCTCAAAATTATAGTTAATTAATGTGATATAAATATTTTATCATAAAATACAAAATATAGAGAGCAAAAAAAAAAGATTTTGATTTTTTCATATCAGGCAACAGGGCCGTAACTGTACAGGGGCCGTTTTCGATAAATTCAGATACTCTGTTGGCAGTGAATATTCACTCAGTACTGACACGAATACAGCTGAACACGGGCACTTCAACCGACCGTCTGAAAAAAAGCTTCAACTGACGCCTCTGCTATTCACTCGTTGTCTCTTACTACAGTCAGTCCCAAATGCAGTTTACCTTGCACGCGTTCCACCACCGTGGTTTAAATAGAATACCTTCCTAGCAGAAGTGTTTTCTATCAACTTCGTCCAACTTGACCGAAACATCGAAACTGCTGAATTTGACTATGCTACTTTATGTTTCCATCTTTTTCGATACACGTCGTCCACTCATAATGAACCATAGGTCTTACGATTGTTCCCATCAATCACTAACCGTCGATTGTTCCCATCAATCACTAGTCCGTGCCTCAGTACCTGTTGACATATTCTTTCCTTGATCTTAAAGCTGGCATTTTTGTTGGTGACTTCAAATGTATAATAATAACCAGTAAATTTTTGTTTATTGACACAAGATAATTCGTTTTATCCTCATTCACCACTAGGCACACTTGAGGTTGGAGAGTATACAAGCTAACTGCTCGCGAATCGGGGCCATTCTTGTAGAAAATAGTATCGGAGATGCCCATGTTTACAGCTCAAATTGTTTCCTCCAGCATAAGATTGAAGAGGTCACATCAATCATTATTTGGTATTAAATGACGCGCGGAGGTCAGTTCCAATATTCACTGGTGGTGTTGGTCACTACCATTTTGCAAAGTCTAATGAGCTTCGTATGTATTCCAGATTTGCCAGTATTAACCGAATTGTGGATGAGAGATCAGTATTAACGAAATCTGAGTCTAAATATTTATATTTGATTGTATATTGAATTCTTCAGCTAAGCGTGTTTCCTGCTACCGTTATGATTGAAGCTCATTGGAAACAATAAAACATCAATTTACAGTACGGGTCTTTACTGGAATAAAATTCGATGTCAACACTGGACTGCTACTCAGAACGTATGTTAATGGTTCGTTACCAACGCTGTTACAAAAGCTGATCGAAATTGTTTTTTATACAAAATCGAGTTCTTATCGGCCCGAGATGTTTCCTTTGTTAAATGGGTGAAATCAGTTCGAAACCTCGCCCACCCACCATACAAGTGCAATTTTCAAAGCGCGATATCAGGTAAAATAATGAAGTAAATTCAATACAAAACGACACACTTCTTTATATTAGAATAAATAGTACTTGGTATTAAAATAACCACGCCCACCCACCATATACCTGAGATTTTCAAAACGTGATATCAGGCAAAATACAAAAGTAAATTAAATTAAACTAAGAACACTTATTTATATTGGCATATAAAATATAAAGAACAAAAATCAACCAAATCCCTCAGTAACCACGCCCACCTTCTATATAAGTGAAATTTTCAAAGCGTGCTATCAAGAAAAGTACTGAAGTAAATTCAATATAATTGGACACACTTCTTTATAATAGCATCGATAATATTTGGTACTAAAATCAACCAAATTCTTCGGTAACCACGCCCACCCACCATATAAGTAAAATTTTCATAGCGTGATATCAGGCTAAATACTAAAGTACATAAATGCAATAAAACTTCACACATTGATCTAGGCTGGCGTAAAGAATATTCGGTAAAACATCCACTGGATCCAGCAGTAACCTTGCCTTCCTTATATAACTATAAGTAAAACTTAAAAAAAAAAAATATGTGTATTTCGAGGTGAATTTATGTAATTTATTTGGAAAGATATAGAAGCACTCCCTGTGTAATAGATATGAGAACACCTATTTTAGAGAAAAAAATTATAGTTTGAAATACAAAATGTAGGGTATAACAATAGAGTTGAAAGCAAAAGATAAAAAACGAAGCAGAACGTAAAATTCTTAACATTAGCAACTAACATAAAATAGTCAAATTTGGAAATCAATACTGGAATTCACTTAGAAAATATTTCCTATTTTCCAAAGGAGCGAAAAAGGCACTTCAAAATTTAGCAAATCAATTGATAATAATCTACTACAAGGGTAGATAATAAAAATATAACGAGGATTCACGAAAGAAACAACTTTATCACCACGTATATGGGAAAAAATCCTTAATTTGTAGACATATTTTGAAATAAATGTTAAAGATAATTCGAAAATTTTAATTCAACAAAATTCTATACCATTGCTACTTAAAAAATCTGAAGTTGAAGGTTCCATCATCAAAAACTTATTCAAAAAGGTTTGTTTTTCTAAAATTGCACTTAAAAATTTCGTTTTGCAATTGCACGCAACTTTGACAGCTCATAACTAAGATACCATGGCAGCTAGGACAATAATTTTTCTAGTGATGCAGAATTTTATAGTCTTTGCATTGGCTCAAATGGAAGTAGTATAGAATAATGAAGTCGTTGAGAAAAAGTACATCTCAATCAATCTAGGAAATCAATAAGAAGCCCTGCGGGCGATATCACCAAGGACTAAATTATTGGAAAACCAGAATACATACTTCTTTCGCTGATATTTTGGCGAGGCATAAATGTTAAGACAGTAGTCGAACAACTGGCCAAATTGGTCACATTTGGACACATGGGACAGGCACCTTTGAATAAGTATGCAACACACACAGCCGCAATAAAGTAAGGGAACAGAGATGCCAAGTTCCGAGTAGATGTTAAAATAAGATGACCGGATGGCCCTGGAGGAAAGCCAATTCATTTCTTGAGTTTTGGCCAGAAAATCAAGTACAAAACAAAAGTGTGCAACGGCCAGACGCCAAGTGAAATATGAATTTAAATTTAATCATCTGCGGCTTTCTCATTCGGTTAGTGCAAAGCCCAGTTATTTTATATAAATATCTACTAGTTTAACTTTTTGTTACTAACGTTTGGGGAATGAAATCGGGAATATCACAAAATAAGTTTAAAAAACATTTAGCTCACGATTTACAATTATTTTAACATTTTATTAAAAAACATTATAATTTTTAAAATATATAAAAAATTTTCAATTCCGTTGAGGTTTGATTTTCGGAACTTCCTTAGTCGAGTTTTGAATTTCACTTACATCTATAGTTTTCAATTGTTTTTTAATGAAGCAATCTAGATTTTTTGGGCGATATTCGTTGCTTTAGACCTTCCTCTTTTAGTTTAGTCCAAAAAATTTTTATTAGACTCAATTCTGAGCAATTTTATAGGTGGTTTGTATTCGCGTAATGTAAATGTGCCAAATTATTTCATCCTATTGATACCAACAAAACCATAACAAAACTTTTTTGGGAACTTGTTCTCATAGATATCTTTGTCTGATTGTCTGATGCTTTCATATTGAGCGATTTAAGGTGATATTTCGGTTGTCATTCGTTGCCTTTAATGGAAAAGTATGACTCGTCATCCATCGTCCTGCGAAAAATTGGCGCACAAAATAAATTTTGGAAAGGTTACCCAACGTGATTGACATGATTTTTAATTATTTTTCTGTAGTTTTTGGAACAAATTTTTCCATTTTTTGTTAAATACCCAATAACTTCAAATACTTTTCATTTTCATTTTTGGAAACTTCGTATTTTTTTGCAAACTGTTTAAAAGGCTTTAGTTTTCGACCCACTGTTCCTGCTTTCAGAAGAATGCGAACTTTGCAGTCATCAAACACACATTTTTCCCCAGAACCATTTTTTCTTTCTATCACTTTATTCTATAACACTTTAATTGCAACATAGGCACATTTATAACCGTTTTTTTTAACGCAGTTCTTTCTTTAAAATGGTGAAAACTTTATTTTTTCTCTTGTTTGGATTTTCTGTATAATATTTACAAAGCAAATTTCGACACTTGTGACTTGTTTAGGGACATTTTTGAGACTAACCGTTTTATTATAAACTTAAATGTATTTTGTAAATAACTAATAAATACTATGGTTATTTTGTCCATTCAAAGTTCAAAGAGTTTGGACGTTGTTTTGCACGACTTATTCTTAATTTGTCCCGATTTCACCCCCCAAGCATTAATAAGCTTTCCTCCAGTGCCATCCGGTCATCTTATTTTAACATCTACTCGGAACTTGGCATCTCTGTTCCATTGCTTTATTGCCGCTGGGTGTGATGCACACTTATTCAAAGGTGCCTGTCCTATGTGTCCAAATGTGACCAATTTGGTCAGTTGTTCGACTACATTATGCCTCGCCAAAATATCCAAAATATCAGCGAAAGAACTATGTATTCTGATTTCCAATAATTTAGTGCTTGGTGATATCGCTTGAGTCAATGCAAACACCTTCTTCCAATTTGATATCACGCCACTGTTTCATCAAGTTTATCATTCATTCATATATTATTGTATCAGCTAGAGAAAAAAGCTTGTATAAAATTGTTCATCAATGAATGAGAGTTCAACTCCTGTGGCGTCTATTTGTTTTCTCAATCAAAAACTGTATCATGTTACCAAAATTACAAAGAAATGTTCCCAGCATCTCAACTTTAATCTCATCATTTTCACACATGACCCTCAAAACTCAAATGTCATTTAAGCTTTTCCTTTTTATCAATGATAATTTCATTATGACATAAACTTACAATTTCATTATTATTCGTGGGTATTCTTTCTTTTTTATGGTAACAAGGTAACTAACCAGTCTTAAAAATAAACTCATATTTTTCATGTCTTTTGTTGTTGGTGTCA
The DNA here is from genome assembly GCA_963691655.1 of Toxonevra muliebris. NCBI lineage: Eukaryota > Metazoa > Arthropoda > Insecta > Diptera > Pallopteridae > Toxonevra > Toxonevra muliebris. The sequence goes on from OY829326.1 coordinate 102,404,226, forward strand.
AATTAAACACTGATAACTTTAAGTTTGTTTTGACTGCAGTAGGTGAGTATATTTGTGTGTGTAAATTTTCACACATTTTCATGTGAAATTTACATGGAATTGTTTACTTTAAATTATCTTATTAAAATTATCATTTAAATGAGCATGTTAATTGAGATTTATGAAAAATTTCAGGAGAAAAGATTTCATGGAATTAAACATTTTTCAAGTGAAAATCTAAAGAGAGTTATCTACAATGTATACAATATAGACGAAATACTTAGTGACAATTTCATTTGTATGAATGTAGCATATAATTTTTGGAAATATACAAAGAACATTTTCAAATTTATATTGTGACTTTCTACAATAAATTAATAAAGACAGTAGCAAAGCCTGAGGTTTAAATGTTTGGTAGAAATTTATGTTTATTGTAATTTTATATTATAACTGCTAGGTACTCGTATGTTCATTAAGCTTTCAGTTACTTGACTATTTGCAATTTTCAAATGACCAAAATTAATATAGACACTTAATTTCAATCTAGAGATTTATACTCTCACTCAACGAAAACCAACAGCTGTGATTGGTCAACTGAAAGTACCAAATGGGATATTCTCTCTTGGTGTATATCAACTCTTTTGTAATGTGTTATAATGATTTACTTTTAATAACAAGACTAATAGCGCTTTCTTTTCTCGATAAAATCAAGGCCGTATTTAGGGGGGTTTTGGGGGTTCTGACACTCCCCCCCCCCCCCGAAATGTGGAAACTTTATTCTAATTTTTGAGATTAATTGCCAATGGATGGAAAAAAAAATCAAAATAAAATCTATTTATCGATATTTTTTACTTCCATCGGTTTTTTTCTAAAAAGTCAAATATAAAAAGTAAATTTGAAGTCTTGGTTACACTATGCGATCAAATCCGATATGTTTTCTTCGACATGAGGTTTGACTACGGACCCAAAAAGAGAAGGTGATACTGAGCACTCCTGCATTCATAGTTTTTCTGGGTCAGTAACTGTTTTTGATTGAAGGTTTCGTCCTGAATCAGTTTGAAAAGTTTAAAAATTAATAAACATAGAAAAAATTATCGGATCCTTGTAAAATAAGACTTGCTTGAACCCCATTTTTTTCTAAAACGTGACGTGGTGGGAAGTTTTTGACCTCAGATTCCTGTTCAACATGAAAAATTCTTTTGCAAAAACTCCATCTTATTAGCAAAACCCATCTTAAAATTAATCTTTTAACGCATTATTGCTCCGAGCACCACGACTAGAAAGATCTCTTTCAATGCTGTGACTTCACGAATTTAGGGAATATAAGCCAACCTCATCCGGGTTCCTTATCATTGATAATGGCTCAAATTGCCAATGATGATCATTTGAAAAAAATTAGCCTCTACAATTTTTGGTAATTTTTTTGAGGTTGGGTACATCATCAGTAGTGGGAAGTCAATGAGTTAATGAAATTATGTCCCACACGATAAAAAAAAATGCACTAGAATGCACATTGAATAATATTTATTTGAAAAAATTTAATTTGACTATTCTGAGAATTTTTTGTCACTTTAGACCATTTTTTTGAGGTTAGGATTAAAAAAAAATCGGAAGATTTTTCCTAAAATTTTAACTTTATAGGGCCCATCAAATGTATCATTGATTTAATTTATTGTATTTAAAAATCAGTTTGATAGAAATTATTTATGAATATTTTCTTCGAATGAAAACCCCCCTCCCCCCCCGAAAAAATTTTCTGGCTACGGCCCTGGATAAAATGTAGCATTTTTTCTACACCGTGCGAGGGCTGTCAAATTTCGTGTTCTTTTCTGAAAAAGAGGCAGCCCTTTCCAAGAGTATTGTGTTCTTTTCTAAAAAATGTTGCCTTCTGAGCGGGGAAAAATGTAACACTTTTGCACTCAATTGAATGACGGGGTGAGAATTATACCCTGCAAATTAGCTGATTCTGACAGAGTAGCATTTTTATGTTCTTTTCTTGCACTAAAAGGGCAACATTTTGGCAGTGTTGTGGGCAATATTAAAAAATTGTTGCCATTGCATGAGGCAAAAAAATGCAACATTTTGTCAAGAAAAGAAAACGCTATAAATAATTTTTTTTTTTGCCGAATTACCAAACAAATTTGAAAACCGTACCTATAACTTATTTTGAAAGTTTATTTCGAAACTGTTTCAATGCACCCAAATATTTCTCCTTAGAGACCCTTAAAATTATTTTTTTTATTTTTGCTGCAAATTAATATTAATTTTAAACATTACATCATTGGTGTCTGAAAAAACCTATTTGTTACGAAATTCTGAAATTTTTCGAAACCCTTCACCATTAACCACATTAGTCCCCTTTTCATTTATGTTAATCTAAAATTCGTCTTCAATCCGCATCTGGGCGCGAAAAGTAAATTTTTGAGTTATAAAGCCCTATGGAAATCATTTCTATTCTCTTTCTTTCTCTACATATCTTAGAAACTAAGGAAGTATATAAATATAACATATTAAATCCAATAATTGAGGGGGTTAAAAATACATTAATAATGCACCTTTTCCTTTTCCGATTTCCTCTTGTATAAAAATTTAACATCCACCTGAATTCAGACTTTTCCCACGCTTCGCATATCCTGCATTTGTATATTTCCTATAGAGGGGGAAAATATAAAACGGTGTAAATGCACACACCCTTAAAATTTATCAAATCTCAAAACAATAATTATAATGTAAATCAAAGAACGAAACACATTTAAATTCAGCTTCGCATTTATAACGAGATAGATATAAATGCGCATGCGTAACATTCTGGCAGCTCTGCTCTCTATTCCATATTCTCCGTACATCCTGTAGGCATACAAACGCACTTCATATCAAATTTCCTGAATATAGTAAAATATATCAAAAGAAAAAAATATACACCCTCGCAAAAATAATCTTTTCATTTATTTTTGCATAACAAAAAAAAAAATTTAAAAAAAATCTCTAGGTTTTGCGTATTGTTTAGCAAATCCGCTTTGGTGACTGCATGAGCACGCATTTTCTACGAAGGTCGACAGTAGCAACAGCTTATCTTTTTAAGAGTCTAGAAACAAAACGCAAAAACAAAAAAAAAAAAAAAAGGAGAAATTATCGACCTTTCTGCTTTTGCCAAGAATTGCACAATCTTCTTTTTGTTCCTTTTAGTCATTTTATTATAATTATGACCTTTATTGCTACTGAAATATGAGTACTTTAGTAAAATTCCTATAGTTATTTTTAATTCGTATTTACTTATCGATCGCTTTAAAAAAGGAAAAGTGCAAAAAAAAAAAAAAAAAAAAAAAGTGAGAATGTCCTTTCAAGCTGTTGTACTCTGTTTTCTTTACAACTATTGTCGTTTCCATCGCAGTTGGTTTTGTTCTGTTCTGTTGGTGGTCATTACTCTCTTCTCAATTGTGTTTGAGTATTTTTTTTTATGATTTTGCAATTTCACTTGAGCTCGCCACACAGTATTGATTTTTATCTATTACAATTGTTCTTTTTGGCAATTTGAATCCAAACAGCATTACATTCATTATTGTCCTTTGTTAATAATTAAGGTGATTAAATTAGATCTAGTTACCTAAGAAAATGTTAATATTTCTATTCTGAGATAAAAAGAATAATAATAAAATACAATTGATGAATAAAAGGAATTTATTAACGTGAAATTCACGTTTTTCGGAAAAAATTCTAGTTCCGGAACAACAAATTTTCGCTACCACCACAACTATTTTGTAGATTAACCTTCTCGTCCCCAAATTTTGATCAACTTAAAAAAATCGGGATTGGCAAATTTTGATGTTAAAAGCATAAATCTGATCTCAAAACCCTAAAAAATTTAATGGGCGTGGTTTTATAAAAGCAGAAACATCATAACTCATAAGTGATGCAAGTTTTTTAAAAAACTTGGGAAATTCCATAAATGATATGATAAAATGTAGCAACATAAAACTATTAAGGCTATAATTACACTCGTTTTGATGAAGGCTGTCTGGAGAGACGCTTGGGAACTACAGGGTTAAGAGGAAAGGAATAGGCGATCACTCAGCTATTTCTCACTTTCAAAAGAAGAAATTTCGTAGAACAAAGAAAATAGTTATTATATACACTAGCTTGCCTACGACATATATGAAATGTGCAAAGTTCGATTTTTTCCTGCTCCTAGTGGATTTTCTGAAAGATTATATGAAAAAAATAAGATACAGAAAAAAAAAAATACAAAGAAGTCTCTAGTGGAAAATAGCCAGTCGGTTTTGAGTCAAAGGCTTAAAAATAGGCTTTAAAAAGGTAAATAGCTTTAATAGTTGATAGCTTCTTGATTGAATTTTGAGTGATTGTTCCCAACACAATTTTTTTTAAGGATAAATAGGGCAATATTTTGTTCTTAGAAAGTTGTGATCTACGACTGAAATTTAACCATGTTTTGATCGAAAAGCTGTCAATTTTGTACAAAATTTCCGTGGGAAAAATTCTTTAAACGAATTTTATTTTTCAATTATTTAGAAGTGATATTTTCTGTTTAAAACTTCTATATTATAGAGCACTAAATCAAGATGGATTTAAAAGAAAAATAGGCTTTGAGTTAAAAAAAAAATTGATGTTTTTGATTTTTTTTTTTGGAATTTTGAGTTTATTTATAGGTAGACGAATCTTTATACAGTAGAATCGCGATAATTTGTACCCCGTAATTCGAAAAACTCAATAATCTGCAACAAATTGTTGAAGAAAACGCTTTAATTCGCAAAAATTCCTTACATTTTGGACCCTATATCGTCGCTATATAGTATTTTTTTTAGTACAAGTTCTGTTTAACCTTTTATAAATCGAAATTGATGTCAGCGGCAAAAAAAATCGAACATTAGCTTGGTATCATGACAGCGAAATTGATGTAAACGCCAAAAACTTCAGCTATGGTACAGTTAGGAAAATAAAATTAGTCACATTGCATATCTAAGACCTTTGTTAAATGCAAAGATAATTAAAAAAAACCCTCTCCTGTAAAATTTACTTTTTGTCGCTTAAATCAGTTTGGCGGTTATGGCTCGACATATATAGATGACCTACTTTTTGCTGTCTTCCTTTCAAATTTTTTTGACATATATTTAAAGATTTCTATTAGAAGAAGACTGACTCGATAGTCTATTGGGTAGTGCGCTAGACTTTCACCCGGGAGGTTCGGGTTTGATTCCCGTTTTAGTCTGGTGGTTGATTCTCATAACATTCTTATATTCACTATCGATATGAAGTATATGAAAACTATAAGAAAGTGTACAAGTACACATCTTGGTTGGTAATGGCAAAACTACCAAGTGATAACAAATTTCTACACCGCCGTTCAAAACCAGCATTAAACTGCAGGTTCAACCATGTGGCATCACAATGGCTCGTTCAGTCCTAAGTATGTCCCTCGAAAGCCACTCCGATCGTGCCAAGTACAAAAAAAAATTGTGTAATAATTTTCAAAAAAAAATTGCATACAGGTTTTTTTTCGCAGCTTCGTGGAGGACGATTTGAAAATCGTCATTAATTGGCGTGCACGATAGCGGTTCACTTGAGCGTAAAAAAAAAAACAAACTTAAAAAAAATTATAACTGTGGTCGCAGGACAGACTACAGTTATTTTGTTTAACCAACAATTCAAAAAAAGACTCTTTTTTTTGTAAAAACAACGTTACAAATTAAAGGAAGAATTAGCTTTTTTCTAAAATTTTCTGGGGCCATTATTGGGAAGAAGAACATTTTTAAATTTTAGATCGATCTGGTAATTTTTTTTTAAGTTATCATGCACGCCAATGGGAACAACATTGTTTGGAGAAAAACGAGTTCAAAATTTTAACCATCGATTATAATAAATAATAATAATAAATATAATCGTCTATATCTTCGAAAATGCTTAAAGTTTCTCTCTGAAAATTTCACAAAACAATTTTGAAATACTCTTAATACTTTTAAATAAAGAATTTAAAAAATTTATTTTTCCAAACCGAGAAAGTGCAGGGTTTAAATTTTTCCTAGCTGTTTGTTTGGGTTTTGATTGTGATTTTTTTTTTCAGTACAGCCACTGCCTGAAAATCACTCCCTATATGAGAAAAATACACATAATAAAAATTTCATATATCAAACCTACGAAGTCTATGGACAAAGATTTTAGAAAGCAATGGGGAAATTACCTCCATATTTATGGCATAAGTTCATGCTTTAGAGATCTGTGTTCTGTAATGTTTACATATGCTAATTAATAGACTCCCACCGGCTAAAAGACTTATTATACCCAACTATCATTAATAATAGTATAAAACTTAAGATACTTCTTTTGGAGAATAAAACCCCCCTTCCGATGAAAATTTTAATTATAAACATTTTTGAAGGGATGAAAAAATTTATAAAAATTCCAAATTTTTTCTCACTATTTATTTATAGTTTATGAATAAGTATAATTACTAAAAAAAAAAGAAATTGGGGTTTAAGTTTACTAACCGCATTCTAATCAATCACACGTTTTCAGTTCTATCGCGCAAAGCCGCATACAGAAAACCGCAATAGCTTATAATGAGCGCGTGTACCACCGCGATAACTAAAACACCGCACGTCAATAATAATTCCATTTCAATTCAAGACTAACAAAAACTGGTTTTTAATCGTAACTCATATTTTATGCTTCATTAGAATTAAACTGTCATCACTCATGCGAATGTATGTGCTGAAAAAACTAAAGATTCAACTCGTAATAAAAATCATGCGCGTTCATTAAAACGCTGTCAGAAACAATGAAAGTACGCTATAGTATACGTAATAGCTGCGTACATGTGAAGATTATCGAAATGGTATATGAGTATGAGTTTTTCAAGCAGCAGCAACAGCAAGCAGCATCCTTAGATGTTAATGTAGCAAATGATTAAAACCTCCACACTAAAATGCACTAAACACCAAATTTGATTTGTGTTCGTTGCAATTTTGTTGCCAATTTTATTTTTATTTATATTATTGCGGCACAGCAGGAGAATGACAAACGCATACAGGTGCGTTATCTGTTTGCAATATCTTAGACACATTTATGCATTTTAATTGAAAAATCAGTAAAAAAGTTGAAGAAAAAGAAGAAGAAGAAAAAAAGCGTGCGAACAATATTGTCTGTTGGTAAGGCAAAAAAAAAAAAAAATTAAAAAAAAAGTGTGGCCAAAAGCAATTTGTATGCGTGTGCGTAAATCGCAATCGCAAATCGATTAAACGAGAAGCAGCCACAGCAGTGGCAGCAAAAATCTTGCATTTGGCGCCTTTTGCCTTCAACCAGCTCCAACAAGAGAACATTGCCAGCAACACTTTGGCTATAAGTTCTTGTAATTCTCGTGCAGCTGAGTTAAGAAAAAATAACATTTTGTTAAATTTCCTTATTAAATAACGGTCAGCTGTATATTTGCATTTGCGATTGTAAGCATACGTGCGTATTTTTTTACACAGAATGGACAATCGCTCATCGATCATTGGCAGCGGCGGCATCATCAGCAACGTTTGAGCCAAGTGTTCTAGGCTGCGTTAATTTATCTGCATATGAACGCTAATCTTCTAACTAAAAGAAAAGTTAATTTGTGCAATATCGAAAAATTGCTCATGCTTACGTACTTTATGAACTTTTACGGCGTATTCAACTTAGTATTTACCACATCAGTACCTACGTACATGTAGTTTAAGCTTTTCATCTTTGATACTTTTTTTTTAACTTCTTTTCTTTCCTAATGTGAAATGAGAAGTTATTTAAATTTATAAGAAAAAGTTGATTACAAATTTCTAATTTGATATTAAACATAATTGTTGCTGTTGTTTTCTTTTTTTCGGCATATTTATTTGATCATCTTTAAGCGAATTAAATCTCGTATAAATAATAAAATTAGTAATCCTTGATTTGTATTCGTACATATGTACAAGAGCAATTAAATTGAATGAAGAAAATTACTGATTATTTTATTAAACATAAATAAAAAGGTTCAGTAGGCTTCAATGAAGCCTAACAGAAGAAGTAGCCAGTTTTTGTAATTTACTAGTTAATATCAAATTGGCGAAAATGTATTTAAAAGAAATGATATTTTAATATAATTTAATAACTTTCAAGCTTTCACTGATGTTTTTATTGGAACTAAAAAATGAAAAAAATACGCGAGTAGTGTTGAATTTCTTTTATGAGGCTCATAAATTTATAATCACTCTCGAAACTGGATGCGAAAAGCAGCTGAAAATCATGCCAGAGTTCGCATGTTATACATGAATATATTCTGAAAAACTTATGAAAAATTGTGCATAAATTATAAAGTCGCAATGATGTAATTGACTTGTCCGGTTATAGAATGTCTGCGTTTGATACAGGAAAATGGATAAATGTTTATCTTAGCCTGGTTTAAGTAAACCCGGGATTTTTTTTTTAATAAGATCTTCTTAGATTTTGTTCAAAGTAGCGTTAATAAACTCATTAATATTTATGTATGCTTGAATTTTTAAAGCTTGTCAGAAAAATAATGTAAAATAACAAGCAATGTCATTTATTTTCTTGTAGCACTAGAGCTCATGGTTAAAAACTCGAGGTCTTAACATCTATCGTTTATCTGAAAAACATCTGTCTACTGAGTTATTTAAGACCGGAAGTAAACAGCTTATGTGTTCAAACTCTTATGTGAAATAGTGTGTAGTAAAAAGTAATTTTGCCAATAAATGGCTTTAGGAGTCTGTATCTCCCGTTGTAAAAGTGTGATTGGGTTACACTAGATGGCGTTAGAAAGATAAGATTTTGTACTAAAAAAGCTTTTGATACAGTTTTGTGATTACTTGACTCAGTATTTTTTTTACCACGCGTCAAAGATGGACACCAACAAAGAGAAAATACGCCATATTTTACAGTTTTTCTTCGATAAAGGCGAAAACGCAAGCCAGGCAGCTGAAAATGTGAATACTGTTTATGGTCCTGATACTGTAACAACCAATCACGTGCAATTTCGGTTTCGTCGATTCCGGTCCGGTAATTTTGAAGTCAAAGATGCACCACGCTCTGGAAGGCCAATTGTCGAAAATAATGGAAATCGTCGAGTCCGTCCGTCACGTAAGCACTGTTTCGATTGCCCAAGAGCTAAACATTGCACAAAAAACCGTTTGAAACCACTTAAATAAGGCTGGATACAAAAAGAAAATCGATGCATGGGCGCCACACGAGTTATCGCAAAAAAACCTCATGGACCGAATTTCCATCTGCGTATCGCTGCTACAATCGCAACAATATCGATCCATTTCTGAAGCCAAGAGCGCCGACAATGTCAAGCGACAACGGTAGTGGTCAAATCGTGGTGAGCCGGCGCAAACGGTGGCCAAGACAGAATTGACAGCTAGGAAGGTTTTGCTGTGTGTTTGGTGGGACTGGCAGGGAATCATCTACTATGAGCTGCTTCCCTACGGCCGAACTCTTAATTCGGACCTATACTGTCAACAACTGGACCGTCTGAAAGAAGCAATCACCCAGAAGCGGCCAGCTTTAGCCAATAGGAGAGGAATTGTGTTCCATCAAGACAATGCCAGGCCGCATACATCGATAGTGACTCGCCAAAAGCTCCGGGAGCTTGGTTGGGAAGTTCTTTCATCCACCTTATAGTACGGACCTGGCACCAAGTGATTACCACCTGTTCCTGTCTATGGCGAATGATTTTGCAGGTGAAAAATTCGCCTCAAGAAATGATTGTGAAAATCGACTGTCCCAGTTTTTTGCCAATAGGGACGAGGGTTTCTATGAGAGAGGCATTATGAAATTATCTCCAAAATAGCAACAAGTTATCGAACGAAACGGTGCATATTTGACCTAAATCGTATCATTCTATCTATGCTAAAATAAAACCTTCAATTTAATGCAAAAATAATGGATTTCTTTTTACTACACCTGATATGATCAGCGTACTCTGCCCAATTCCCAATATTGTCCCAACTATCGTGGGATCAGTCTTCTTTATATTACATACAAAATTTTATCGAAAGTATTGTGTGAAAGACTGAAGCCCATCGTGAACAAACTAATTGGCCTGATCAGTAAGACTTCAGGTCTTGTAAACCAATCATTGGCAAGACATTCATTCTACTGTTAATCTTGGAAAAACAGATTGACACCCACCATAATTTCGTTGACTATAAAGCCGCATTCAGCAGCACGATTAGAGAAGTCTAGTTTTGATAACTCTGCGAAACTAAATAGACTTACAAAGTGACACTGGCTAACGCCAGCTGCGCAGAGAAAATTCAAACTGACCTATCCGAGGCATTTAGTGCCAAGCAAGGTTTCAGACAAGATTTTTCCCTATCCCAATGTTATGCTACATGAATTAATTCAAGCTACAAATATCGGCATCTTCAGCTCCTAATTTAGCAAGAGTCTCATACTACTTGCATATACTTATAATATTCACATCATTGCTCAGCATCGAGTGGGTGAATGAGGACAAAATGAAATATCTTGTGTCAGCTAACAGAAAGTCGTGGAGTATTGGACAAAATGTTATTGTTGACAATTGTACATTCAAAGTCGTCAAGGATTTCGTATATTTGGAATTCAGGATTAACAACAACAATGCCAGCCTTGCCAGTGCTACTACGAGCTCATTGGACAATTAAGAAGAAGAGCCCTCTATTGACAGCCGAAAATAACACTCTACAAATTATTCATATTTCCCGTCCTAATGTATAGCGCTGAGACGGAGACGGTCATTCGGAAACGGTGTTAAATTGCAGGTCCAACCATGTGGTATCACAATGGGCCGTTCTGGTCTAAGTGTGTCCCTAGACAGCCACATAACCTAACCTAACGTGTGGTACAATAAGCATGAACCATGAACTGTATGCCGATACGGACATAGTCATGTGCATGAAGGTCGAGCGGCTTCGCTGGCTGTTTCATGTCGAGCGAATTGCGGAAAACACTTCTGCTAGGAATGTGTTCTATTCGAGCCACGGTGGTGGAACGCGCATAAGATAACGCATAAGAGGACGACCTAATCTAAATACCAGATCGGGACAGAGAGATCTGACTGCACTTCGCCTTACCAACTAGCATCAACGTGGGCCTAGCAGATGGGCTGACGAAGCTTTATTAAAGCCGATCATAGCTTGTAGTGTCAATTGTAAGTAATTGTTTGATCTTCTAACATACAAAGTAGCCTTTTATTTTGCTTAACCCTGTTAGTGTATAAAAGAAATTGGAAAAGGCAGATGAACCAAACTTTCTGAAATCTTTAAGGATTTTCTGGAATGTACATTTAAATGGAAATAATAGGTTAATATTCGCATTGAAAAAAATATTATTTTCACCTGTACAATTATAGATAATTATGACTGCATTAATTCATAATTTTCCTCCTTGCTGGTAGGTTCTGTGGTTCGATTTCATACTTTAAAATCGTATTTAAAAAATAGACTCTGATCGTTATTCTCCGCCGTTCTTCAAATGACAGTTTGCAATAGGTTCAATTGTATAGTTTTGAGAAACACTTCGTTGCAAAACTTAGTAGCAAGAACGAATGGGAGGGTGTAGAGTATAACTACACACTCAAAGAACACACGATTAAGTGGTATACAGATGGGTCACGTACCGAGGATGGAACTGGGGCAGGAGTATTTGGGCCAAGAATCAAACACTCTGAGCCGATGGGGAAGTATCCTAGCATCTTCCAAGCTGAAATTCATGCAATTAGCACATGTGTGCAATTCAACCTGGATAGACAGTACAAACGGCAAGATATCGCTATCATGTCGGACAGCCAAGCAGCCATTCGAGCATTATGCTCCTTTGAGATCACCTCTAAGTTGGTGTGGGACTGTTTGAGCAAGCTCAATCAACTGGGCAATGACAACAAAGTCGCTCTATGTTGGGTCCCTGGACACGCAGGAATTGAGGGTAATGAGCAGGCAGACGAGCTTGCAAGAAAGGGGGCAGCAACCACTTTCGTGGGACCTGAACCCTTCTGTGGAATAGGAGATAGCGTAATCAGGGATTTACTCAGACAAGAAGAGAGGAACAAGAGGCAAGAACTCTTTACCAATCTTACGGGACTGAGGCAATCCAAAGCGCTTTTAGGTAATTATAATAAGAGTAGATACGCATTCTGCATTGGTCTCAACAAAAACAGTTTGCGCATATTAGCTGGTATTCTGACTGGGCATTGCGGGCTCAGAGAACACCTTTGTAAGATAGGGGTTGAGCAAAGCTCAATTTGTAGGTTTTGTAATGAGGAAGACGAATCATCAGAACATATTTTAGCTCAATGTGGAGCACTGATCCACAAAAGAAGGAAATGTCTGGGCATGCACCAAGTGCCCAGTACCGAACTGGCATCCATAGATCCGGGCGCAATACTCAAATTCTTGAGAGAGACTGGACTGGATGAGGTACTCTAGGCAGATTAGACTAGAAAGAAAAGAGGGATGTACAATAGATCTTATAGGTCGCGGTACAACGACAGAAACCTCTATAATACAATACAATAGGTTCAATTGACTTTGCTAAACCTCGTAGTAAAGGTTATTTAATTAATAAAATATTGTTTGCCTATCAATTTATTAAAAAGTAAAGATAAACAAAGTTCGCCTTAAAATAAAATATTTACTTCTAAATGATCATATGAGCAAGCATCAGCCACACACAGCAGCAGCGACAGAATACGCATACATACATCCTCTTAAGTGCATCCATTAGTTGCGGCAACGCCCTCATCTGAGTTCAGCTAAGACACTGTAGTAATCAACAGCAACAACAACCGCATGCGATACTGGGATCGCCCACCAAAAACAAACAAAAAAAAAAACAAAATTCCATAGCAAAAAAAGGAGGAAAAATTCCTCAGCTGCTGAGTGAGTGATGACGGGTCAGACGATTCATGTGTACACAGACGAATATACAAATACCCAGTAGGCAGTTTCTTGAAGAAATTGTCGCATAGTTATCGCGCACCAAATATCTCCTTGTCAAAAATCTATCGATTTATCGAACTTCAAATTTTTCCGTCGAACTTCTAATATTTGCATTGGAATAATTTAGTTTCATAAAGTTCTTAAAGTTTTCTTTTATTCATGACTGCCCATTAAAATATATAAAATTTCCATCGTTAAAAGAGGAAAACCCCCATTCCTTCCCCTTATATTTAATAATCATATAACATTGTAAAAGTTCTCAAAGGCTGAAAGTTTGAATCATATTCATAATCCCAGCACAGCCCGCCACTGGGAAAAATAAAATAATGAAAATATATTTCAAGTGCAAACAAATGCAGAATCATAAATATTGACTTTGTTTCTGTTGTATTTGTTGCTCAGCACATACAAATTCCTGTTGAACATATCAGTTGATAAAATGATGCTATGTGACTCTTTGTTGCAACCAGTCAGTTGGGAGATGCTGCAAGTTTTCTATATTCGAATGTGCTTCTATATATGTATATATATACAGTGCTCCGTCGAAATATTAAGCTGATTGAATTGCTAAGTTCAAATTAGATATGCACTTGAGATGTGTGGAATAACTACGTGCTGTTTCTCAGTTTATCTATTTTAATTTTGCATCTATTCACATAATCATAGCATGAGTTTCGCAGACCCATTACCCTCAATTTTATCATTTTTTCTTAATCTTAGTTTTATCCATTAGATCAGTAGTAGATTACTTAATTGGAATGTTAAATCAAAGTGTTTCTATTAATATAATAATAGACATATTTTAATATTTCAGTTTGAAAACCTAAAACCTCTGTCACTGCAGGCTTTCGAGAAAAGTGAGTTTCACGCTACTACTACTACTTATTACGACATAACAGCCCTGGCCGAGTTTTTTCTATCAATTCATGTTGTCCAAGTGATATTTATATACGAGTGAAGGGGATCAGGAGTTTTATGCCAATTCTGAACAGCGCCGTACTTTTTTTAAAAATCAAGATATTTAAATTTTAGTTCCACATTTGAATATTTTAACTGAGATTATGTATTCAGATCCTTCTGACTAAAAAAAAAAAATGTGTTTTTAAACCGAATTTTTCGCCAGGAATGTTATATTTCTGAAAAATTCCAAAACAATTCGGGAGATGACTGATAATTGCATTTTGCAGACTCATCGTATATGAAACTGTATGGTTAAACTCTGTAGTCCGATTTTTTGTTGATATTTCTACTTTAGAATTCCTAATAATATTGCAAACTACTGTATTCTGAGTCTCTCGTATGTATTGATGTTTTCGCATTAAATGTGACGCCACACCCAGGACAATAATAAAACTGCCGATTTTATGAGTAAAATTATGTGGAAGAGGACATTTTTTTATTTCTTTATCGATTGCCTGTATATACGATCTAATACTTTAAAGTGGAATGGGAAAAACGATTTTATTTGTACGAGAATCGTGCATAACAAATATATTCCTTGAAGACAAAATACTTAAGCAGCAGTAAACTTTAAACTTAATTGAAACTTTTTGTATTATAAAAGTAATATATTTTAGAGATATCACGAAAACATTTGGACGACATTCGAATCAGGATGATTTTTTAAGAAAGTCTCTTATCGGATATCGCATACCATCTTAACAGGTATTTCTCAAAATAGTTTTGAAAACTTTAAATTTTTCTTCGAATTAAAAAGGACATTATTTTTGAGATTTTTAAAGACAAAAAAGAAAAAACTTTGCTAAGAAGAGAACTTGAAATGGCTAGGAAAAACTTATTTTACAATTGAAAATACTGTTCTACAAATGGAAACTTTTGAAAACGAGCAGAGACGGGACAAATGCACTTAGAGTAATGGGGGGTCGCCAAGTTCGAATCCGTGGTCCGTTTTGCTCTGCTACGTTACAGTTGCCCTCAAAATTTTTAAAATTAACATCCATTTAAAAAAAAAACAAATTTTGGATTTTTTCGAAGAAAGCTTAGAGTTGGCTCTCACCGGTTTTATTATTTTTACAAACTATTTGTTTTCGATTTGTATTTTGAGAATTGTGATGTGTGCAAAAATGGAATCCAGCGTGTTTTGTACTGCATACTGAGCTTTTTTTTCAAGTACGCCAATTGCATCCGTCTGGAAAAAAAATGTTGTTCCAAATAAGAATTCTTTCGTTCACTAAGAGGCTATTACAGTTATAATCTAATGATTTATCATTATTTTTTTTGTAACAAATAAATAAATAAAAAAAAAAATTTTTAATTTTTTTTTATTTTTTAACTTTAAAAATTTAAAAATTTTTTTTTTTAGTTAATTTATTTTTTCGTAATTTTTTTCATCCTCGTTATCATTGTTCACTTTTATCTCGTTGTTAGCTTAACCCAGTAATGCCTAGCGGTGCCATATGGTACCTTGTCGCTGAGCCAAGTTCAAATAAAAATGTTTTCTCAAGTTACTTTCTTGATCTATCTACTTTGGTTCCCGTTCGTCCTTACTAGGTTAAAGCAATGATGGCCAAACACCAACATAAGTGCAAAATGAGCTTTAAACTCTAAACATATCGTATACGAATACGTATACACATAAGCCAAATCAATTCTCAGGCGACGATATGTATGTAAGAATGCGATTGACGTACTTGAATAAGATGTTCAGTACGTAGTTAGAGAAGGAAAGCAACAACAACAGCATAAGTTGTAACGTTTTTTTAATGTTTAAAAGCCACTGCGTTTGTAAAACTACACCTCCTCAACCAAGTCTTCATCTTCCCTGAAAAATGCCGTTGCAACGTTCAGAGGCAGAGCAGTATAAAAGTTTGACTTTAATTTAATGTGTTCTTGAGCAATTAAATCCTAAAAATTAATTTAAATTTTGTTGCTAAATTTCGAAGCAAGCTTGGAGTAGGCTGTCGCCGGTTTTAATTTTGTAAAAATTATTTGTTTCCGATTAGTGTTTTGAAAATCGCGATGTATGCAAAAATGGAATACAGCGTGTATGAACCTAAAATAAAACATCTTCAGATAAATTATGAATAAAATCTAAAATTGAAAAATTAATTTTTCTCTTGTCAAAAACTATATTCATAGGTACTTACGTTTTTTATTTTATATTATCTATTTATCTACAAAAATGAATACGTGAACGTGTCAAAAAGGAAACAATAATAAATAAATTTATTTGTAGGTATACACAATAATTTAATTGTTGAAGAACACAAAGTAGATAGATCAAGAAAGTAACTTGAGAAAAAAACTGTTTTTGAACCTGGCTCAGAAACGGCTCATCAACAAGGTGCCATGGCACCCCTGGGCATTACTGGGTTAAGCTAACAACGAGATAAAAGTGAACGATGATAACAAGGGTTTAAAAAAATAAATATAAAAAAAAGATTAAATTAAAAAAAAAAATTTTTGGAGTTAAAAAATAAAAAAAAACCAAAAATTTTTTTTTTTGTAAAAATGGATGTTTTGATATAAACAAATATGAACTGCATTTTTAATTATTGTGACGTAGCAGAGCAAAACGGATCACGGGTTCGGACTCAGCGACCCCCCATTACTCTAATTACACTTGTCCCGTCTCTACTCATTTTTGGCTGTTGAACAGTGAAATTAATCTGGTGTACAGGAAATTCTGCATTTAATATCTTATCAAAACAATATTTTATGGAATTCGGCTACATATTTGTTTAAAAATGCATATACGAATTTGATGAATTATAATTTCTCAGACAAAATCGGGGTAACTAAATCGCAGGTAAGTAGTTAAAGTTTTGGTCATTCGAAATAAAGAATGCAATAAATAGTAACAATTCTAGATATTTTCTTTTATATAAAATCCTATAAGAAGAAGAAAAATAAATGCTAAATTAATAATAGATAATTATGGCCACCGAATCGATATATTTAACAAAACCGTTAAGAAGCTAAGCGTGCATATGACAATTACAGCAACAACAACAACTACAACAGCAACCAAATTGACAATACAATATTATCTGCAATTACGTCAATATGATCAACAACAACAATCACATAAATACAGAGGCAAACATACATAGATAGAACGATTTTATACCAAAAATTAAGTAGCATATAATATATAAATTTATTTACACTCAAAGAAAAAAAAAAAAAAAATTGCTTTAAAAAAAATTATTCATGATTTCCAATTAAAAGTAAATACAACTTAGAAAAAAGTTAAAAACCTAATTCATGATTAATTGAAAATTATTTATTTATTGAAGCATTTATTTTTGCGTAATTTATTTCTAAATTCTTTTTTTCAAACTGAGGCCTTACGTTTTTTATTTGGCTTAAGTGATACATTCTTTGAAATCCGAATTAATAATAAAAAAAAATTGTAGTCTCCGCAATTTTACAAAATTTTTATTTCAGTTGCCATCAAATTTTCTCCAATAGAATATTTTCACAATTCAATAACATTCAAATGGTTGAATTGAATTTAAAAATTGGGCTCATACTAACTTGAACTTTAAGTAAGTTAAAAAAATCACGAAACGGAATTAAACTAAATATATCTGAAAAAGAACAAAATCGGATAAGTAGAAACATCGCCCATAAACGAGTGATTTCTAAGAAAAATTCAATGCAAATTCAACAAAATTCTTTACGCTTTGTTAGACTGATGAATTAAATATATAATGGGAGAACCATCAAAAATTGGACAATAACCACTTCCAGTTGTTATACGCAGGAGATTTGGGTGTGTCTGACCTATTTCTATCTAAACTAGGGCCGTCTAATTTATTAGTTCATTGCTAGAATTGCACGACATAAGTTTTTGCAGCGATTCGGGCCTTTTGGCATTTATCAGCCATTTCTTTTGTAAACGGACGGACGCTGAATCCAAAAATTAATTAAAACAAAAATATAATAAAATAGAACAGTTTTCGAGATATTGCTAAATTTTCATTTTTTTTTTTTTTATTCTGAAAAAAGTGTTTTGAATTAATTTGCAATTTCTCTGGCTCTTGTTAAATGATATTAACCGCAATATGCCCATTATCCTATATGTAGGCCACTACAGAAATGTTTGATTTTGATTGAACATTCAATCAAAATAAAACCTTTGTGAAGTGTAGTAGAAATAGGCCATTGGGCATTTCTGGGTTAAAGAACTTTGTATCAAATGAAAGGTAATTCCTTATTTTTAAGCTGAAATATCGCGAAAACTGTCTTACTTTCACATAATAAATAATACAATTTTACATAAAAAATGAGTCACAAATGCCATAGGTCAGACAATTTATTTTAGGAAAAACCCAAATCAAGTTATAGCCTGACCGAAGCAACCAGCGAACAAAGTTCTGCAACCTGAACACGCAGGTGAGCTTTTCTGACAGTATCAGTTGATCGAACTGACGAATACTTTTCGAAGTCAGCTGGCAATACAAATTCAGTTTATCCCATTTTGGACTGCTACCATTTTTAGAAGTGTTAGCCACAATATATCTAGAAGGGGAGGTAGTAATGAAAGAGGGAAGATACATTTTTTTCTGTAGAAGTGGAAATATTTGTTTTATACAAAAAAAAAACAATAGTTTTTCTCATTGTTTCCTAAGAAAAATTATAAAATAGATAAATGTGTTAAGGTACCTTAAACTTTAGCACGCTTTACCACGATTTTTTCTATGGGTGTATTTTGTTGTTTGTTTACTTTTTCGTCTACTAATTTAGCTGATTGCTGCTTTAAAGTTATTATGGTTGCCGTAGTTGGTGGTAATAGTTGCTAGTAGCTGTAGTTGTTGTTATTATTATTACTGCTGATATTGTTGTTTTTTGTTGCCGAATATGTCACACATGAGAAATCATCAATCCGTGAAATATTATTTTTCTTATTCATTGACCAAACGAATTTTTTAGAACTTTGGTTTTTATTTTTCGTTATTGTGCTGTTCTTTATTTGTCTACTTTTTTAATCTCTTCTTAAGTTTTTGTTTGTTAGCCACAAAAATTTTTGTCACGAGTTACGTTTACACGGGAAGCAGCAGCTTTTGCCAAACACAACAGGTGCGCTATTGTTGCTGTGGTTATTGTTGCTGGCTGCTACTATTACTTTAAGTATTTGCTGTAGTTGTTGGTTCAGTTGCATGTGCATATGTACTATGTATGTATACAAACAATAAATTGACAAATTGAATTTATGTTACACAGAGTCTCATATGCAATAAAAAAAAAACATGTATGCAATCATTGAACCATGACCATGCTCCATTGTAATGTTACTAAGACTAGTATGCTTCATCCTCTTCTTCTTCTTCTTCCTCGTAATGCTCTTCTTATTCGTCTTCTTCACTAGCACCATTATCATAATTTTAAGCTTCATCTTTTGAGCTTCCTTCTCAAACTATCGTTTACTCAAAACGCTTAAGGCACAATTTATTAGCATGACAAGTTTTGGTGGTCAAGTTGCAGCGTCTCTTTGTTGCATCTCATCATCAGATTCATAGATTCATCATCAGCTCTTCATCATTCTATGTCTCATTTCTTCTTCGTTTTCCACTTTTTTTTTTTTTTTTTGTATTACAAATTAATTTTCTTTTGGTTTTATTTAATCGTATTCCTGATCGTGATTTGTTAATTTGCAGTTTAATGTAATAATTTTCTTTTCTGAATTTTTTTTTGCCATACAGTAGCAGTACAATTGTCAAGTTGTTACTGTTAATCAAATTAATTGCCGACTTTTATGTAGAGATTTGTGCATTTATTGTGAACAAAGCAATTAAAGTGTTCTAAGAATTTCCATCAAATGAGAAACACGTTAGTCTAACCATTTGCATAATAGCTGGGGGGCCTTCATCTTAGATGTGGTCAGTCCATTCTGAGTTGAATTGAAGCTCTTGAAATTGGACATTTTTCTAGATTTAAGAAACCTTGATGAAAATTTAACTGAAACCTACTATTTCGTTTCTTTCTTCTTTAAGAAAAATGAGTAATCTATAACTTCTGAGAAGATAAGTTTATTTAAATGCTAGTTTAAAAAGTTTATAGATCAAATTATCAGCATTATTACCAGTATCAGCTTATTTTACATTTTGACTTGACCTTGACATTGTTAGTTAGAGGTTGTGTGATTTTTTTTTAAGCAAAAATAAATATAATTAAATTTGAACTTGTTTCCTCTTAAACAGGTATTGATTATTTCATCCTCAGTACCATTAAATCCTAGCGCCAATGGGAGGTGCAGGATTTGGCTTTTGGGGGTATGGTATTGATTTTGCGAAATGCTCAAAAATTGAATTTATTTTTTGGAATAAAAAGAATGATAGAGAAACTAACCAACCCATTGAACTGATTTTCTTAAAAATAGCCTATTGTCAGGAGCAATGGCAACAACAATTTTAATTTAGAAAAAAATTCTGTGGGATAAAAAAATTCTGTGTACATAAAGTGGAAAAGAGTACAGTAGATCACATAAAATATTTTTATGGTGCTCCAAAGCCGACTAGATCCGATTAGGTGCAAGACCTGAAACCAGACAATGAATCGGATCAAAACCTAGTCCGTAAGTCCCATCAAATCTCAGATATAAACACAAACTAAATATCAGGGCAAAATTTAAACCAAATTTTAGGCAAACAGCAGGCTATAAAACTCAGACCAATTTCAAACAAAAAATTCGGACCAAAACACAACCCGAAATTCACTAGAAAAGCAGGCTAAAACTCAGACGAATTTCAGAATAGTAAACTTAAATGAAAAGCGGACTGAATTAAGTCTTGGCCCTAGAAGGGCTGAAGCAAAATCGATGAAATTTCACGCAGACTTGTCATTTCGTTTAGTCAAGGAAAAAAGTAGAAAAATAATCCTATCTCCTACTTTACAACAGTCGGCCTTCTTGATATATAAAATTGGTGCCTGGTAAATTTTAGATTTTTATTTAAAAAATCTTTTGAAAAAAATCAAATGCTTTTCATAAGTACAGCAAACGAAAACAAAAGTAAGCAAAAGCAGCTACTTTGACATATATACAGTCGGGAGCAAAAGTTTAGACCTCATTAATCAAAATATCTAAGTGTGCCTTTCTTTTATTTATTGGTATTTTATAGTGTAATAAAATGTTTTTTATTAGTATTTTATTCGTCCATCCCATGCTTTTTTAGCTGTAGCTACTCTTCTTGGCATCGAAGATACTATGTTGTACCCAGAGATGTAAAAGAACGCAATCAATTTAATTTTAATACCTTGAAGTCACAGTTAATAACCGACAATTCATGATTGCAATTACTGAATAAATTATTTGACTCCAGAATAAAAAATGGAGTTGTCTTTTTCGGAGTCGCCGATTAGTTGTTCATTTAGAAAAGTCTTTTTTGGAATCAAGGGAATGCAATATTTTTTTTGAAATCATGAGACTCCAAATGACTCTAATTGACTTCAAATCCCCGATTGACTTCAAATGACTTCAACCGACTTCAATTGATTTCAAAATCCCAATTGACTCCAAAAAACTTCAAGTGACTAAATTGTAGTCTGCAAATTGCAATTGACTCCAAATGACTGCATTTGAGTTCAAGGGTATTTAAGTGACCCCAAGTGACTTCAAGTGAATCCAAGTGAAGCAGTCATGATTTTGGAGTTATAAGATTTGCAGTCTCATGATTTCGAAAAAGATTGCATTCCCTTGACTCTAGCAAAGACTTTTCTGAATGAATAACTAATCGGCGACTCCAAAAAAGACTTCCAACTGCATTTTTTATTCTGAAGTCAAATATGTTATTCAATAACTGCAATCAAAAATTATTATTCATTTGTGACTTGAGGATATAAGATATTGATTGCATTCTTTTACAGCTCTGGTTGTAGCATACCTCATAACCTAAAACGCATCATTCTCTTTTTAGCGCTACCATTAATGAATTTTGTGAGGTTATATGATGTCGACGAATAAAAAAAATTAAAGACTTTGCTCCTTAATAATCTCTCATATTGGAAACATATTGAGGAAAACTATTTTTTTCTACTTTTAATTGAATAAATGTGATCAACTCGGAATTCATGGTCATTTCAGATAATTTGAGTATTGTTCAACAACAAAATAATCAAAATCCGGAAAAAGATTTTGAATATGCATTTATATAAAATATAAGATCTTAAAATGCTGGAATTAAAAGGATTTGATTGCTTTAAAATTCTTAATACTTTTAACTGAATTTTAAAAATTTCTTCAAAAAATTGTGCGATTGAAAAATCGGCATGAAATAAATATGACATAAATCAAAATGATTAATTATAATCTCATTCTAATGATTTCAAAGTAAGTTTTTTCCGTTAGTGACTTAGCGCAGTCAAAACCCTAAATATTGCATTTTCGCAACGCTCCGTGCTTAATGGGTTAAACTAAATTAAGACCCAAATTCAATCGAAAATCACAACAATAATACAGCAAAAATCAGACTCAAACTCTGATCACAAGCAGACCACAATTCACATAAAAAATCAATCCGATATGCGGATCCCAACTCAGTTCAAAATCAAACCAAAATTCAAACCAGGAACGAAATTCAGACCAAACCACTGAAAATAGGAGGAAATTAGTTTGCAGTAGTTTAAACTAGTTGAATTTTACCTGTGGCGCCATCTCTTGCTAGTTTACCATACTTTTTCAAATATCTTGGTATGTTTCTTCTTCTTTTCAACAACACATGGGGAACTTAGAGCTAATTTTTCGCATCCATTCATGTTTTGTGAGTTATATTTGCACACAAACCGAAAGGACTTTCTTATTATGCAGAATCTGAACGCCGAAGTGAAAAGCAATTTTTAGTTTTGTAGGTTTGCCATTGCCAGCCAAAAAGTAAGTAGAAACGTGTAGAAATTTTTTTTATTTTCGATATTTGATGTTTGACCGTGCGGTCCTGTGCATTGAATCCAGCCATCCTGTGTAGCAATCCAGCATACTAATTATTACCAAAAGGCGACCACCTTTTTCCTTTTATTACCTTGCCTAAAAGAGGGATCAAAGGAAAAGGAGTTTCGGCAGACTTTAGTGCCGTTATGTATTTAGAAGTCTCTGTCATTCCAGGTTTTCGAGAAAATCGAGTTACATCTACTCGATTCTTGGCCGTACCGACCCTATTTTTCTTGAAAGTCTCACGCCATAGTAAAATAGCATCTTAGAATTCCGATTTAGTGATAAGAAATTTACCGAAATTAACTATTCACACTGAGATTATGGCAGATTGACAGCATTTGAAGATATGAGTACACAGGCTGCTTTGCAGAAGTACAGATGAAAAATTATATTTTCTATTAAGAATATTTTAAAAATTGTACCTTAAATTTAAAAATGAAATAGTTTTATACTATGTTCCCACTGATCCGAAATTGCGTGGTTTCGACCATTTCCATGGTTTCGGCTGAAACTGCACTGAAATGCTCAATTTCGTCATAGAAAAGTATGTCAAACGAAACCACGGAAAATAGGTGGTTTCAACGAAACCGCAGTCGAAACCACGCAAAAATCTAATGCAACCCTGAACGTGTTCACTGAAATGACTATTAAAATGAATGCGCTCTATTCTGACATTTATGTTTTGCTTTGCTTACAATTTGATTAATATAGAAAAAAGAAAATATAAAAAAGTAATTTTTGTAGTGCACTGGAAGAGGAGCTCATAGCCCAAGTATGGGCAGAAAAGGTGAAGGAGCTGCTTATGGGGAAAAACGGTCATACATATGAACAAATGGAGGAAGAGCTGCATAGTAACTGTGGTTGAAGTGAAACAAGGTACAAAAGAATTTGTGCTTTCTCCTATACACTTTTATTTTGTTGCTAAATATTGTGTTTATCATTTTGATTCTTTTCGTATTCAAATTTATTCAATATTAGCAAAAATATTAGACAGCGGCATTTATAACAAGAAACAAACAATGAACTATCAAACGAAACCATAATCGAAACCAGCTTCACAATGTGAACGATTGCAGTTTCGTTCGAAACCATTTGCCGAAACCACGCAATTTCGACTCAATGGGAACATGGTATTAGTGTTCAGAGATATTATTCGTGAAATCTCAATTAAGTTTAGGGGTATTGCAACTTATGGTTGCATATGGTTAAAATTCTATGATTAAGGATCTTCTATTATAAAGTTCATGCATGAAAAGCATAGAGCGTTTTCAAAAGAAGTAAAAAAATATAATTTTATTAAAATTATTCAAAATAAATTTATGCTTCAGTTATCAGATCAAATAAGATGCCTAAAAAAAATTGTTTTTTCCAATCTCATAAATGCGGTGCATTTTAATACCTGAGAAAATCTCTATGGAAAACAAGTAGCACGAAAAAATGTAAACAACAAAATCAGATTAAGTAAATAAATTCCATTGTTTTGGGCATGTGTGCGAGTGTCTGTCTACCTTTTATATAAAAACAATAGAAAATCATAGAAAAAGGCAATACAAAAGAAAAGGACACAAAATTTGCACGCCTCTTTCACATTTCACAAATGCTAACTAATAAATGAAAATTTCTGTAATATTCCGTAATTTTCTAATGAAAATTATGAAAATTAAATAAAAGAGAAAAAATAGAAAAATAAATAGTATTAAATTTCATAGTTAAATATTGAGCAATCTATGCAATGTGCAAAAGTGAAGTGTAGAAAATTAAAAAGAAGCCAATAACAAAAAAAAAGAAAAAACAAAAAATAGCAAAGAAAAATCAAATCTCGCATAGAATGCGTGAGCTGCACCTGTATGCGATTCCCACGTTGTTGTGTTGTGTTGAAAAAAATAAAGAAAATGGGAGCATTTCCGCAACTAATGCAAACATCATCACGTACATATCCAAGCATCCATAGGTAGCTATCTAACGAATAGTATCTGACATTCGAACATATGTTGGCTCCCTTATAAAGTGCAAATAAAAATTTGATTGATCTATACGAGCGCACATTATTATTTCATATTTTATGCATTAATTTCTTGTCTTTTTTTTTTTTGCATTTTATCGTAAATTTTCAATAAAATATAATAACAATAATAATAATAGATTACCTGCTGTTTTTATAAATATTCTCACGTTTCAAGGACATGCATGCAGGCATTTATGTCTATGGGTGCTGACAGATTTTTGATAGACATGAGAAAAGGGTTCTTCTTTTTATTCTTCTATTTAATCTTTAGCATTCCATTGTCACAGTCTCATTTGGCAACCGTAACAAAAACGTTTAACAAGCGTTTAATGTGCAGGATTTACAGGTAAATTAAGGGTGTTTGCTTTGTTCATTTAACCTCATTCATATCTACTAGATTATCTTTTCTTTTGAGTATGTTCTTTATTACTTATAACACAAGAAAAAAGGTATTACTCTGTAATGCGCATTTTTTGGGGTTACACCTACAAATACAACACTTGTTTAGTTCTTTTGTTTTGTTATTTTTTTTTTTTTTTTTGGCTTCTTTGGAGGTTTGATTTACTTCCGCGTAGCGATTTGCCTTTTTTTCCAAGCGGAAGTATTTTATAGCATTTTTTTATGGACCTACATAGTAATATCTATGATATTTTCAGAAGAATTTTTTACACAGTTTTGATTACTCCAATTTTCGGAGGGTTTTTTCAAGATTTTTACATATTGAATCATTATCGGTAAGCGGAATTTTTTACATTTTTGGGTAAAGTGCTTGCCATGGAGAAAATTTGGATTTAGCTTAGAAAAATTTATTGTATATGCAGCCATGCATTCAGATTTATAATGGTTTCATTGTTTCAAGAGTTTCAAGAACTACATTCAATAAAAATTAATTTGCTCTTGTATTTGAAAAAAAAAAATTCTAAAATTATTTACTTAAGATTTCTTATAATCCTGACTGACTTCTTTAAAAGCCATATATAGAAATATTAGTGGCTTTCAGTAAACCGGCAATATTGAAAATAAATAGAAACAAAATTTAAAATATTAATTTTGGTGGAGCTACATTTTTTTTTCTCGTAAATCTGGGAGCGTCATTCAATTTATCAGTATATTTTTCATGGAAAATATCTATGAACATAAATTTTCATTAGTCATACAGTTTTTTAAAAATATTTATTTCGAAAATCTTCCAAAAATTTATTTTGAAATCATTCTATTCAATGATCCTCAATTTCGTGCGTCTGGATTTATGTGAAGATCTCCAAACTTTGTCCAAAAGACCAAACACGGCGCGACCCTTCGATATTCGACTGCGAATGACAGCAGCCGAGCCGCCATTTTTGTTGATGACGCTTCCGAAATAGCTTATAACACCAGAGATGCCTGCCGCATTACTAGGTCCAATACCAGATTTTTTAGGGACTCCTTTACAGACAAGGGCTCTCTAGATCGCATCTCAGGGGGCCCACTAAACACCATCTAATGTGGGCAAATGTGGTTGGTAATGCGAATACATAGCCCACCCTTCCCAACTGTCAACCTCACCTTGACGCGGTAGCCCCCGTTAAAACGAACGAGGTTCTGACGACTGAATATAGGCGGTATATCCTTATCATAGGCGAGGAGGAAATTCCTCGCCCCCGCCCCCCTTGCCAGCTTGGTGGCATGGCCGGCAGCCCCGGAACCAAGCTCAGATGCGGAAGGCCAATCACCTCATCTGAAAACTCTGGTTAACGAAACCAATGTAAACAAGCAAAATAAGAAACATGATGTGATAACATACTTTAAGTATTGTTGCTTACTTCATTATAAAAGTTTTCGTTTTTGTATTCCAATAAGGGCAAAGTTTATTTTCAACGCAACGTTGTTTTGTTGTTCCGTACAGAACTTGGCAGTTAAGATTACGAATACATTTTGATTATGATTATAGTTACTAGAGGATTAGCGGTTCCAGAGGTCCTCTAAGGAGGGTATTAATTTTTTCGTCGGCCAACGGTCAAATACATAGTACAACTGTCACAGCTGCCCATTAATCTTTTCCCGCAAATCTTAGCACTGTCTTGAAAATATCCGTCATTTGGGGAAATAGATAAAGCATGTAGGTATGACTTACAGGACCAAATCAAAACAATGGCCTAAGAAATCGTGTAAGCCAGTAATTAAACAGAAAAAACGTGATGATGTAATTTTTGTTCTAGCCGACCATCTTGAAATAAAGAAGTTAAAGCGTTGAAGAAGAAAACTACATTATTTCCATAAAGAACTCACCCGCATTCGACAATTCATCAACACCATCGCATCTAGTCACACTACAAAAATTGAAAGATTTTTAGTTTGAAGTCTGAAACAGATTCAGCTCCAACGGTCTTCCCTATTCCAGTTATCTAATCTTGTTTTAATCTTAGGCTTGCGAAGGCGTGTGCAAATAATTAAATATCAGCACTTTCACTCAGACTCAACTATGCCTATTGTGATTGCCTTCAAAGTTGCTAGGAGTTGAGATATTTCCCAATCCGTGATTTTTATTGTTCTATCTCTATTAAACTGTTGGGCTTTTCAGATTGAAGCTGGGAGATCCGATAGTTCTACTTCCATTATCTCCATTAGGCTTGTGAAGAAAGGTGACCCCAGGAAATGGAGTCGTTTCATCTCTAATGTTTGAAATCGGCAGTAGAAGTGAAAGATCTACTCCACCTCTTCTTCGTTGCCACAACTTCTCCACAGTCCGCTCGTCGGAATATACCAACGTTGGAGTATTTTTGAGATAGCACAATGTCCGAGTATGATCTGCAGATTTGTTGAGTCTTAATAGTATTTCGTTGTCTTCCAATCGAACCGAGGCCATAGTAAGGTGGTTATAGGCTGGTGTCAGAAATCCGATACCACTGCCTTATTTGCAGGCCTATCGAGTAGATACCATTGTTTCTTTCTTATAACCAGGGAGCGGATTATGAGAGATTCTCTCTTTTTCTGCTAAATCCTACATGATGGCTGATAAAATATATACGCGTTTCAAGCTCCAGCGATTCCGAATATATATTTTTTTTTTATCTTTTTTGCCTTTTCTGCTATTTTTCAAAAATTTTGCATTTTTCACTAGTTAGTGCCGTTTCTCGAATTTTTGGTGCTATTTTTCTAAGTAATAAATAAATACCTTTTTTGGTTGAGACTTTTTATTCCTTTACTAAATTTAATTGTTGATAGTTGGGGATTGAAATCGTTAGAACAGATGGAAACATTTTATGTTGCCCATACTCGTTTTTATTGATGAAAAGACCGACCGTCTTTCAAGACGTATTGATGGAACATTTTCAATTTGTTCAGTTTTCAACTTATTATTGTCCACGAATGAAGACTTTTACGAATATATAAGAAGTGAAGTTATGACCACATAGATGTTAAAACATGGTAAACGTACCCTCTCCCCCCCCCTCGGTATTTTAGTTTTATACAATTTTTACTAATTTTTGCTTCGGAGTTCCTTTGGAATATTTTTTAGATAGGGGCCAAAAATAGGTTCCTTGACCAAAAAAAAAAAAAAACTCCGGCGCACAAAACTGAAAAATTTCTGTTTTTTTAATCAAAATGCATGCCAAAAATGAGTTCCTCGGCACAGAAATTTCATGAAAATCAAATATCAATGTCCAAATTAAGGGAAGTTAAATTTATATTTGTACTGGAGCGCTATATATAGTATAGACCAACCAATTTTATTGACATTTTTATTCCAGGGTTTTGTATGCCATTTTTTGGCGCCTATTTAAAAAAAACATCTTGTATTTACCTCCCCTTCTCACAAAGCACTGTCATGATGGGGCTTGCAAAAGTCCCCTGAATGTCAATCTAGTCTAATATAGTATACATATGGCCAATTTTTTGGTCTTTAACGTTACAGTCGTACGCATATTTTTGCAAATATATCAAAAATATCTTATGAAACCAATTTTTTTTTTTTACATTGACATGAAATTTTCATGTCATGACCTACATTTCATGCCAACAAACTTTTTTTTTAACTTTTGTCATTTAGAAGATTTAACCAGTTTTATGTTGTTTTTAAGGTTAGGGTAGAAGGGGGTGCATTCGCCAGTGAGGCACATTTGCCACCCCCTTATCTTCTAATATAAGAAAGTTTTATCGATCATCTTTCATCCCTTCTACTTTGACAGTTGAGCTTTGTAAGTGATCGTGGGCAGACGTGTTTTTGTGTTTTTCGGGTGGTTGCAAAAATATTTGATAATAAGTAAATCTTGTAATAACTTTTTTATTTATTGAGTGAGAAAAAAGTTATTCAACTATGTTATTCCGGTGTTATTTAATTAAAGAATAAGCAATAGTTTATTTTTATAAATGTTCAAAAAGTTTAAAAAATTATGTTTTTATGAAAGTGGTTGCTCCTGGGGCAGACTCACCAGAATGCGGATGGGGCGGTTTAGACGGCATATGATATGAGGTTTAGACAGTTTAATGTTAAATTAAGTCATATCTAAATAAATTCCTCTGGATCAGTACTATCCACTTCTATTTACATGTGTATACAAATGCTTATTTTTTTTTTAATAAATAACTTATATTTTTTAACAAAATATTTTAAAAATGAATCATTACATTTAGAAAAAAATTATCGAAAGTAGCAATGAAAAAAACCTAAATTAAGGCACTATATCGAATATGAGGGATCAAGTAAACTAATGAAATCAAAATAATACCAAAAAAAATCTTTCTCTTGCACTTCTAAGATCCAAAATGTCTGGTCTTTAACGCTACACGAAAAAGTCTATAACGTTACATAACGATTTTATTTTGAGAAACAAAAAAAAAAAAATATGCTGCAATAAAAAACTAAAAATTGCTAGAAGGTGAAAAAACAAATATTTATTCAAAATATCATCGTTCTGTTTATTTTTCACTGGTATCCAAAAACCAGTCTTGCAATATCACATTGTAATGCTGTGCCGTCACTCGCGCGGGGTGTATTTTGCATACCACTACTTCAAACACTGTAGAACATTTCAGGTTTTTTTGATTGATGAAACTAAGTTTTTCTGAAAGCTTTGCTTCTATATAGAAAAGCAATTTCTCATTTTTCCTAGGCTGGCGATTTTAAGCGATTTTTTTCATTTTGAAGTTGCTGCTTTAGTCTATGGTCGTGTCGGAGTAGTATCATTTAAATGCAAATATTTTTATCATCAAAAGGTCTTTCTGAGGGTTTTCGGGTACGAGGAATCTAAATCTGAAGTTTATTTTTACCGATCCAGCTAGGGTGCGCTTTGGTGCAAAAAAACATACAAAATTCCTTATTTTTAAGGTTTTTTCGGGCAAGAAGGACGTAAAATCAGATTAAATGTACGTGAAATTAATTTTTTTTATTCTTTTCATTAAGTTAGACAACTTTCTAAAACACACCATTAACATACAACCATTTCCAGATCAACTGATGAGATTTAAAAGTCTTATTTTTATTTAAAATATCAGTATATTAGACTTGAATTAAATACAAAAATCAGTACATTTTCCAGACATATATAGATTTTTACTTTTGATTATAAGCTCACTTTATAAACTCATTAAGGAAAGTCTCTTTCTTTCCTTCCTCTAAAAAGTGAACAATAAACTGAAACTTCGTTCAGTGGAATCGAAAAAAATTTAAATTTTTTCTACAGTTGGGAATTTTACAAAACCTATATTTCTGTCTAGTTTTCATTAAAATAATTCAAAAAAGATAAAAATTTAATAAAAGAACCAAAAATGTTATTAAGATTACAAAACTCAGTACTAAAACAATGCAAAATCCAAAAATTGCTAGGTTTGCGTACTGATTTCAGAATTTTAAAATCAGTACTTTTAAAAAAAGAATCCAAGAAAATCAGTACATGTACTGACTAAATCAGTACGTCTGGTTACTCTATGCCCGGCTAAGAAGTTTCTGAGAACAGTAAATTATGTTTTTATGCCGAATCACAAAGTACAATTTTTTCAGCGAAATTGGTCTTTAACGTTACACAAGTTTGATGGCCAATACAGCGAGGAAATTGAATAATTTAAAAAAAATGCATTTGTATCTAGAACCTAGGTCAAAAGTTTTCGAAAAAAAGTAGCTCGTTCCCAATTTTTGTTTTGTTAGATTTACCAGAAAAAACTTTTAGTAAAAAAAAGTCTTTAACGTTACATGAATTTGGCGGTGCATTTCAAAGCCATCACAATCAACTGAAAAAAATCAATTGAACTGTATTTTGAATTTTTTTTATTAGTTTAAGTGCTTTTCTACTACACAAAGCTAATTGCATGAAAAAAACTAGAATAATATAGTTTTTTTTACGTTTTTGTTCCGATTTGAATTTCGACCTATTCGATCTGATGCGCGACACAATTGAAAGGAACGTGCACAGTGATGAGCGAAAGCAGCCGATTGATTTGACATTTGTGTTTCCCGGTGCTATGAGATATATATGAATGGAACCTAGTCGACACAGTGCAAAATTCAAAGAATTTTTTTTCGCGCGTGGTTGTGGTTTAAAGAAATTTAGTACTTTTATACTTCTAGCCTCACCAAAAATATTTTTAAAAATTAAAGAGAGAATACAAATACTTATTTTATCTGGGGAATCTTTTGACTTGGCTCCATCGCCATCGCCCATCATCTCTGAATTAAGCTACTTTATATAGCTTCCATCAGATTCTATAAACAAATCAGCCTGGTCATCAGGATGTTTTTCTTTGCAAAGGGTGCATATAAAATTGCACAATTATCTAATTAAAATTAAATTAATATAGGTACTTGTATTATATCTGATGTGTAAGTATTTATGTATCTTGAAGCGTATACTCCTCTAAATGCTAATTTAATTTATAAATCTAGGCTACATTTTTATTTTAAACTTCATACATGAAACCTGAATAAAAAAAGGGGGAACACTTTTAGAGTAACTATGCACCTATTGTAATGCATTTGGATACCAATTTTCTAAACTAAATGCATTATAATTTGCCACAATAACAAAAATAACGCCATCAAAGACTTCACAACAGCTAAAGGTGATAAGAAGAAGAAGAAGAAGAAACTTAAATATAGAAGTATGTACCATCATACCCCACAATCAACAGCAACAACAACAACAACAGCAACCACAACAACAACGAAAAATATATACATAAAGTCTCAAATTGTAATCATGACTCGCATGAAGTGCACTTATTTGCAGGTACTTGACTCAAGCAGCTTAAATTGTGCGCCTGCGCGCAATTTTCAATTGCAAGGCACACCGACAGACAGACAGACAGACGTACAGACAAATAGACAGCATCAATGTGCAACACAGTGGAAGCTTAATGCATACATATATATACATATATATAGCTACCAGCAGCAGCAATGAATTTTCGTACTTAGATGAGCGGCGCACGCGCAGGCGCAGTTAGTTTTGTCTGTGGAGCATCAAGGCACTGGGGCAGCGAGGCATCAAGTCACCAACAGCATATTTTTATCATGTTGTTGTTGTTGTTGTGTATGTTTTTAATACAAAGCCAAGCGCAGACAGACAGAGAAACAGACAGACTTGAAAGATAGACAAGCCTCAATTTAGTTGCAATTGTGGTATGCGTAGGAATTTCATGTTTTTTTTTCTGTTGATTGTGTGTGTATGTGTGTAGAGTGTAGTTGGCAATGGTTGCTTATACTAAAATGAAAAAAGTTTAAAAATGATGTGCATGTAGCGGCAAGTAGCAGCCACATATATAGTGAGCTAAAGCAGCAACAGCAGCAACAACAACAACAGCAATCGCATACACCCTGCAGCTTGACAGCAATAATAGCAATTTTTGTTGTTTTACTTTTGCCTAATAATGTTAGCCTCGAGGATAAGTTAAATTGAGGCTCAAACTCTTCAACATCAGCAACACGGCAATATTCTAATGTTGCTGGTACTTTTTCTGTACGTTGTTATTTCTGTTGCTGGCGCTGTTGTCTATGTTGATAGTAAATTTATGGTTACACATCGCTGTGGCAACGTAATTGCGCACCCACATCGTTAAGAAGCCACTTGAGTGTGGAGCACTCACTGTTGCTGCTGCTGTTGCTGCTTTTACTTATTGCTGACATTGCTGCTGCTTTTGTTGCTTATACTATCTACATACATATATATATGTATGGCATATTGCTGATGATGATTTTGCCCGCAAGTTGCTTTCTGCGAAACACGTCAGCAGCGAAAATGCAATTTCTCATTTAAAAAAAAAAAAAACAACAAAAAAAAAAGTTAAAAACGAAAATAGCAGATAAATCCCGCTTCTTCGGGATGTGCATTTGACATTGATGGCGTCGAAGAATGTGCCAGGGTTATACAGAACTTAAGTGATATATGAATTATTATTTTGTTTTTGTATTTGGGTGTAACCGCGGCAACCAGCAGCCTATTTATTTTTGTTTTCAGTTGTTGGTTTTTTTCTTTCAGTTTTTGGTTTGAGTAGTGATTGCTGATACGACTTCACCTTAAAATGCGGTCGGTCTTTTCGTCCATTCATGCTGTTAGTTTGATTATTTTTTCATATTAAAATGTCATTTTTGAAATTCATTTCAAATATCAATGACTTTTGCTCTCTTCGTAGTTGTTTTTCGCACGTCATGAAACCGAGAATCGAATTAAGTAAATATTAATATGTGTCTTCCTTTATTTTTTGCAAGAAAAAATTAAGTTTTTAAAACAGAGTTTAGTTGAAAAAAAGTCTTAAAAGTGTCTAAAAAATGTTAGAGCCTTTTGTAGGTGCATATGTAGTTAGCATTCACTTATACCTAATCAAATTCATTGATTTAACATTATGTTTAGAAAAATTGAATTCTATACGCACTAGAAAAAACAATTCTAATGATAAGCTGATAGCTTTGGTTTAAGAAAAACGAGTTCTAACGATTAAAAACAAACGTCAGTATTAGAAAATGGAACAATTTCAAGCCGATTTCATGAGGATGCATTAGAGTATCATTTTAAGCATGGAGATTTACTAAAAATCAATTCACCTTACTCCTTCTATTATATAAAATGAAAAAAGAATGAAATCTGACCAAAGTTGTCTACTAAGCTATTATCCAAGCTATCATCAGACGCAGCGATGTCTTAAAAAAATTTATAAGAGCTGCCACTTTGGCAACATTTTCGCCTGCTAGTGATTTTTTCTGTTACTGCCTAGTACAAAGTTCTAAAGCTTACTTTTAATCAATAAAATTTGCTTAATGCCAATGCAATTTTTTATCATTAGAATTGATTTCTCTAATGCAAATTCTATTGGCTGTCATTAGCGTCGGTTTTTCAAATGCTAAGGTTTTCGCACGATTAAACTAGTGCACAAATAAACTCAAATTACTTCTGAACGACTTAGTTAACATATTAAAAAGAAAAACACGTTATATTAACCGAAATTTCATTAATGTTTTTATTCATCATAAAAATATTTTTTGTTATTAACTTTTAATAAAACTTTTGATTTTTTCCGAAATGCTTCGCATTACGCTTATAATAGTGTTTTCAGACATTTTTTTATTTGATGACACTAACTTTTTAGTAAAACTGGTAACGGTTTCAACAACCTGTTTTGTGCCCTTCATGGTCCAATATCTTTCTATTGGTCTGAGCTCTGGGCAGCTTGGTGAATTCGCATATCTAGGTAAAAGTGTTACATTATTCTTTTCGTACCATTCAACTGCTGCTTACTGTAATGTCACGCAGTCAAATCTGGCCAAAAGAAATCAGAAACGAAACTGCTTGCTGCTTTATGAATTGCAAATGTCTTTTTCGCAGACACTCTCGGTTATATACGGGTATATCGGTGTTGATTGACCCAGTTGTTACAAATGAACTGCTTCGTCTACCACAGCTACAGATTGCCTGCCACACCAAAAACTTCTAAGAGAACTTAGACTTTTTCTGGGTCCTATACTGTTTCTGGTCATTTCCTCTACGATCTCCAACATAAAAATCCACACTTGGAAGCTGTGAAAAGTTGCCCAGTACATAGGTCTCATCGTCTATAATGCAGCAATCAAAATTCCTTATGAAATCACGGTGCAATATTTTAGCTCGCTCTTTTGCCTCGCTATTCTTCTTCGAATTTCTGTCTGGAACTTTTTGGACCTTTTTTTTTTTTTAAAGAGCTATCAAGGCTATTAAACCCCAACTTTTTGCCACTTCCAATTTATGGTCAGGCGTTCATTGTATACTTTAATAACACGCGAAACCCGCGCTTTTCGAGCAATTTCTTTGAAAGTCAAATTTGGATTTCCATTGCACAGTCTAGTAATTTTTTCAAGTATTTCTATTTCGCTGCTTATTTTGAAGTCAAAAACTGTTGAATGATCTCAAAATTTGACATGAGAGCTTAGACATGTTTAACAAAGCTACTTTGATGTGAAAAGTTTCAAATTTGAACTAGGAAAACACAATGAGTAAAAGCGTATGCACTAGTTCCATTGTGCGCAAACCTTAATTCTATTAACTTATTCAACAATGAAATGATCTAGGATGCGATATTTCCATGTCTACTAGATATAAAAAAAAATACTTTTAAATTTTACCTCTCAATACCATTTTCTCAGAGCTTTCTAATTTCTTTTCAGAATTGATTTTCTTCAAGGTTCTCAAAATAGCTTTTCGATGCCAGCGAATATTTTTAAAATTTTGATTCATAATTTGAGATGTTGTAAGCCTGTAGATTTTCTCGAGGTGAATGTAAGGCAATTAAATTGCTCAAACAAAGCTAATACCAAACAAAACTAAGATGTAGAGGTTCTTAATAGTGATATAAAGGATGTCTGCATTCGCATTTGCTGCAATGAAACATTCGCATAATTTTGACATTTTTTTTCTGACCATTTTTTGCGAATGTTGCACAAACTGTGCTCACACAAATTTTTTCATTTCTGTTTGTGAACATGTTTACTCACTTTTCAAGCAAGTTTTCTGTATTCATAGGGCAATGTCGTATAGGTTGAAACACCTTTTTACTTCTGCTTATAAATTCGTTGGAAAGAT
This sequence comes from Toxonevra muliebris, assembly GCA_963691655.1. NCBI lineage: Eukaryota > Metazoa > Arthropoda > Insecta > Diptera > Pallopteridae > Toxonevra > Toxonevra muliebris. Next base: position 102,440,070 of record OY829326.1, read on the forward strand.
CTCGCAAAAGGCAATGTTTTTACTGAACATTGGAAATTTATTGGATGAATAATTGAAAATGAGGAAAAGAAACCTGAAATTGAAACAGAAAGCCCTCTGTGGGAATTTTTAAATTTGTCCGCTTGTTTCGCGAAGTTGGTTTGAAAAGCCAAAAAAAAAATTCATCAAAAATAACTTGAAATCATAAATATTTACTTTTTCCAGTTAAAATTACATTTTTGACACTTTCCGATGTCAGAACACATCATCACACAGTGATTTGATCCCATACAACGACGGGACAGAATTAGAAGAAGCGCTCTGATTTTGATGAAATTTCGTGTGGCATTGAATTTTAGGTCACTAAAATCTGAAGTCAGTTTTAATCAGTATGTTTAGGTTTTGCCTCAAACTAAGTTTTAAGTTTCAATTTTCGTCATATTTGGTAAGCTATAATGAGGGAATGAACAATTTGATCGTCAAGAAATTTAATTTATTTACTTATGTTGATATTGGCCTTCTCGGAAAGTTAAAAAATTTTTGTTGGAATCTTTTAATGTTGGAATAAAAGTTATCTATACATTTATTAGTGTAACTACAATTTTATTCCAGAAGATCCAGAAGTGCTACACTATCATATTATAAATCAATTTGAAGAGTTTGGTGAGTAGGTTAGCCAAAAATTATCAGATTTAAAATTGGTTAAGTCAATTCCAAAATATTAGCGTCCGAAGTTTTTTAAAATTCGCTCATTGAACAAAGCATTGCCGTCATCGTTGTAAAAATCATTGCTTAAGCGGGAGTAAATAACAAATGGGAGAGAGAGAGAAGGCATGAGTAATGGCATCTCTCAGAATTATCTAACGAATTATCTGCATACACAAATAACAAAACAAACACCAACTTGTAGTTTGTTTCTCTTTTGATATTTGTTTTTCATAAAGAGATTTCTTCTGCAAAAAAAATAGCCTCAGTTACTTGGGCCTTACCGACTAGTATTAATGAATTCAACTTCTGAATTGTTACACTTTTAGTAATTTTTCAGCATTATTGCATACTTTTAGGGTTAACAAAAAAAGTTTTATTCCAATTTTTGTTGAAAAAATCATGTTCATGGAAGAAAGCGGAGAATATTTTACATATTCCGATTAAGAAAGGTGCCTTCTAAAATTGAGAAAAAATCCTGGAACATATTTTCAAATTTTTTCTAGATGTCCTCTGCCAAAAATTCGTCAATTTTCAGTTTTCGTATGTTTAAAAATTCTTAACTTTTGAAACAATGCAGAATTTTAAGCTTTTCAAATCCTGATTAAAAATTAACATCAAAAATTTTCGTGATAAATTGAACTTTCAGCAGAATAACGGAGTAAAAAACTAAAATCGAACGATCCCACATTTTTGTGAAAAATTTGTCGACTTTGAGCTGCCCTTGCCAGTGATGTTAACTGCACAGTAATTGCTGTATTTTACAGTAATACAGTAATTTGTTCAAATTATACAGTAATTTCAAAAAGCGTACAGTAGTATACAGTAAAGTGCCTCAAGTCCCATACACAAAAAAGATCGATCTTGTTGTATACCTCTAAAAATAAACCACGGTTTATGATAATTTCCAAAATATTTCAGCTTTGGAGAATTTTTTTGAAGTTTGTCTATGGGACGAATCACTGTGCATCACCGCAAAATTTCGGAAGTTACGAAACAGTGTACCGACTTTGAAAACACGCGCCACTTGGTGTCTCATCACGCAGACCACAATCGCGTGCTGCGAATACCAAATAACGCTCCAAATTTTCAAATTACACATCAACGAACAATTTAAGTTTACTTACTTTGTTGTTTTCATGTTATTTTTTTATTTTATGCAATTTGTTTGGCACTGTGAATTAGTTATCTTTAGATATTTGAATACTCCAGTAGAAGAAGGGCTCAAATCCCAGAAAAGTCCTAAACTAGCCCTGGAGAGCTTGAGCTGATTATGCCTGGGGTCTAGGGTCGACTCAAGGCTAGCTAATTCATCTGTTGATTTATTTCTCTTAATGTTCTTATTGCTTGGAACTCATAAATAAGTCACTTCCCGCTTAAGACATAGAGGCAATTTCTTTTTATACATTGATTCACCATTTTTAAGGTATTACTGTTAAATCTTAAACCTAAAATACACTAGCCTAGTCAGGTAGTTAGATATAGAGTGAAAGAGAGCATTAATGGGTTAGAAAAGAATGAAGTGGAGGAGAAACGAAGCGTGAAGAAAAAATGCCAATTACTAACCCAAGCAACATAAGAGAACTTGAAGAATTCCGAAATTGCACTAAATATTGCAAAAGGTGTGTAGTTGAAACCCTGTATCCTGTCTAGGAATCAATACTTTTGAATATATTTAAACAAATTTTCTAGAAATAAGAGAAAAATCATCCATAAACTTGGATATAAAATAAAAAAAAACTCTAATTGAAGAAATTTAAGCATTTTCTCCTTAATCAAACTCAATGTTTGCAATTGTAAAATTCTTCTAAACTTAACTTAGAGATACTAACTAAAACCGTTGCCGTTGCCGCTGCCGCTGTAGAGCATGTAGCATGTTTCACTGTCATTACGAACAGGCTGAGCGAACAACAAGACGCATGTGCCAAGAATCTGTAAAACATAAACAAAAAAAAAAAAAATCAAAAACAGAAAACCAAAAACAACCAACTCAACTCCCAAGTCCAAGTACAAGTATAAGTCCAATGTTTGTATGTGCATAGGCATGTATGCAAGTCTGTAGCTTTAAAAGCAGAAAAGTGCAATGCACTTGGTGTGCAACTTGAGCTACAACCAACTACTAGAACAAGAGTGAGTATCTATTCATGTTGGTGTATGTATGTATGAAAGAGAGAGATGAATATAGAAGTGGTGGTGCGAAAAAAATAATGGTTTCGTGTGTTGCATTGCATGCAGTCAAGCTTCTAATGCAGACATGCAATTCTGTTGCATTGAATATAGTCGCAATTTGCAATTTTGGTTGATGTTATTTTTCAAGGGAGCCTCAAGGTTTTTTTGTTTGCTTTGCTTTGCTTTGTTGCCTTGAATGTACTGCAATCTTTGCAATCGCTCGCTGACTGGTTTGCTTTGACTAGAATTTTTGTTTGCATGTGTGTGTGTGTGTGTGAGTGTGTGATGTGTGCGCTTGCGCATATCCAAATGCATAATACCGACCACGACCATGCGCCGCAAATGCAGCAAGAACGACCATGCTGAAGATGTTGATGTTGAAGATGATGAAGCTGTGGTTGTTTTTGTTGTAGTAGTTTACGATGATCGCGGTGATAATGATATTTGTTGATAATGACGACGATGATGATGATTTGGTGCTAGAATTCATGTTTGCCGCGTTAAATTTCTAATTTGTTGGGCTGCTGCTGTTGTTGTTTTGCTGGTGGTTTACTTGTATGTTGTTGCTGTGCTTTTCGCTTGGCTTTTGCTTTTGGTGTTTGATAATGAATAATTTTAGCTTATTGCATGTTTTCTTTGTAATTTTTTTGTTTTTGCTTTTTTTATTTTTTTTTGTTTTTTTTTTTTGTTTTTGCAATGCAGATTATGACCAGACCACAAAATCCTCCACTTTGGTTGGATTACCGCATGCGGTGCATACAAGCAAATAACTTTTTTTGTTTTTTTTTTTTTATATTTTCCTCAACTCTGATTAGGTTCACACACAGACACACACACACGTAGTCACGCGCACACTACACACATTTGCGTGTTGGACAATCAAGTTTTTTATTTGATTAATTAATTTATTATGTCGCTTGTATTTATCATTTTTTTCAATTGGCATTCGCTTTTTTGATTTAAGATCTTGGGAAAAATATTTTTTAAAGCAAGAGGTTTCTTCTTTTTTGGTTTTTATATATGCACAATCCCAAATATGGATGTGTGTAGGCATTTATGGGAAATATTAGTGTTAATTGCATTTCACATCGCAACTTTTTAGATATTTGTATTCATTTCGAGAGTAATAAATATTTGGAGTTTTCAGGTTTATTTCAGGTAATATTGATTACTTCTAGTATATTCATAGATACATTGTTAGGTACCTCATAGAGATGGTATGGAACTTTCGAAGTTCCCTAACTACCGTTGAAAACAACGATTGAAACTGGAAATGAGCTCACATTCTTCTATTTGGAATATACAGAATAAAATGCTAAAAAACTTTAAGCTAATATATATTTGATATAATACTACTACACTTTATATACAAAAAAAGAAAAAGACACAAACGATAATAGCTTCATTCAATGGATTACGAGTTTTCTTAATGACCGTTCTATCAATGTTATGATAGATGGTATTACTTCAGAAAGAGGTTCCATTAACGCTGCAGTGCCGCAGGGTTCAGTGCTCTCCTCAAACCTCTTCCTTGTCTTCATTAATGTCCTTCTGTCATTGTCAAAAAAAACCCTTTCTACTCGTTTGCAGATGACGGCATCATTTGTCATTGATACACCCACCCAAATCGCCCTAGCTCTTTGAAGATTCAGAGAAAATGTGAGGAATGTTATGAATGACACACTCAACAATGACCTTAAATCAAGCTTCGAGTGGGCTCCCGCAAAGTTGAGTTTAATGCTCGTAAAACCCAGTTTAGCTTGTGTCCCATAAACGAGCTCCCCAATCCCCAGTTAGCCCCCTAGTGATGAATATTGGGAAATCAATGGCTCTTGATATTCTAGACATATCCATTGAATGTAAAGTTCATTGAAATAATCACATATTTGGAGTGTTGAAGGAAGCAGCCAAGTCCTTGGATTTCTAATGCGATGTAAGAAATATTTCACTCCAAACTATCTCCGCATGATCTAATAGTGATCTAATAAGTTGGAGCTTCACAAACTTAACTGGAGCTTCTGGACCATTGTCAGTATCGTGCGATAAAGTTGATAGAGAACAGTAGTGTTTCGAGCTCTATTAATTATAATAATTATATTAACATCGTAAAACCCTGGCCTGCTCGACCTTATTCTATTGCTATTTTCATGGTAGAGTTGCCCGATTTGATGCCGCCAGTTCATATGTTCTCCAGAAGTACAGAGATAGTTCTTTTATTTTCCGTACCGCGCGTTTATTGAATGTGCTCCCTGCAAATATTTTTCCTGATAGTTATGATCTTTCCTATTTTAAGGAGGCCTTCTGGTGTAACGACCGTTTTTCGGAGGATTTTTTTATAATTTTACTGCAAGTTGACTATGCAATATTTTGTAGTGCAGTTTTTTGATAACTTTTTATTAACTTAAAGGTGACAACGAAAAAGATTTTTAATGATAAAATATTGTGAAACTCTGCTCACTAAAAAGAGGATTTGAAAAAACGTAGGACATTGGTACCCATGATATCTCAAGATCCATTCATCTGAAGTGCAAAAATTCTTGCTAAAATAAATCTGTAGAACTTTGGTTATCCGGTGAACTAGAATTGGATTTTTGTTTTAATATTTTTGATAATAATTGATAACACAGTGAAACAGTTTTTTTGCACCAAAGCAACTCCAGAAAAAAATAAATATCAAAAATGGATTTCTCGACCCCAAAAACCCCCGGATACCTACTTTTTACCTCATTTCCTGTACTTAATAAAAAATATCTGCATATGCTAAATTACCATATTCTCAAGGTCATATCTCAAAATTATGACCACTTATGGCCAAACAAAAAACCAATCTGTACTCAGGGGAACGTCTTCTTTCAGTATTTTTTGGGAGTTGCTCTGGTGCAAGATCGGATGCCTCAAATTGTTCCACAGTGTAATCTTTTTCTGTGATATTTTGCCATTTTTTAATAATTGAAAAAAATATTAAACATTTTCTATAAGCTGTTATCTTCATATGCGGACAAACTTGATGGAAGGGTTAAGTAGACTGCTTATAAAATGATAACCTATGTGCAGTGACATTAAAAGATAGAAAGCAGAAGAAATTTTCTATTTTATATATCAAGGCTTCATCCATATCTTGGGTCACAGTTTCATACTACCTACGTAGACCTGGATGGAATTAATTATGCATGCATTACCGATACTCTTCCTAACTGATCTGGACTATATATTTTCCAGTGCACTAGACTAGGCCAAACCAAATGGAATAATGAAACTTAAATTAACACCCCGAAGACCGTGACCGTGAGTACGCTGAGGACAGAAGACATCTGCTTACTCTCGACCAAGCAGAAAGTTTTGCAATCCAAACTCATCAACCTAAATAAAAAGTTGCAGTTTAGCCCCGAAATTAATATAAAAAACCAAATAGCATATCTATCAAAATATTCAACGGTGGCTACTCTTCAAGATACGAATATCGAAAAGGCCAACAAATTCACATATTTAGGCAGCAAGATTTAGCCTGACTGCAAGAGTAATGCCCAGTTGGGTCCTGCTTTACAGCTGCAAACGCCTTATTGTGCAGCCTTTAAATGTTTGTGTGCATTTTGAACATTGGCTCGGTAACTAGATGCTAACAAGAACTGATATCTGTTTAGATCAAACGTCATGATATAAGTGAAGCTGAATCAGTTAGATCTTTCATATGCTTCTCTCCAAAATTTTCAGTCAATCGCAGAACCCACAAAGATGCAGAAAATGCAAGCATCCATAACAGAGCTGTAAAAGAATGCAATCAATTTAGTTGCAATACCTTGAAGTCACAGTTAATAACCGACAATTCATGATTGCAGTTACTGAATAGCGTATTTGACTCCAGAATAAAAAAATACAGTTGGAAGTCTTTTTTGGAGTCGCCGATTGGATATTCATTTAGAAAAGTCTTTTTTAGAGTCAAGGGAGTGCAGTCTTTTTTGAAATCATGAGACTGCAAATCTTATGACTCCAAAATCATGACGACTTTGAAGTCGCTTGGAGTCACTTGAATTCACTTGGAGGCACTTGAGTAACCTTGGAGTCAATTGCAATTTGCAGTCAATTGGATTCGCTTGGAGTCTTTTGGAGTCAATTGGGATTTTGAAGTCAATCGGACTCAGTTGAAGTCTTTTGGAGTCAATTGGGAATTTGAAGTCAATTGGAGTCACTTAGAGTCTTTTGGAGTCAATTGGGGATTTGAAGTCAATTGGAATTTATGAGAGAAGATATAAATTAAATATTAAATAACACATATATTAAAATTGACTGCAAATTCCAATTGACTCCAAAAGACTCCAAGCGAATCCAATTGACTGCAAATTGCAATTGACTCCAAATGACTGCATTTGAGTTCAAGGTTACTCAAGTGACTCTAAGTGACTTCAAGTGACTCCAAGTGACTTCAAAGCAGTCATGATTTTGAAGTCATAAGATTTGCAGACCCATGATTTCAAAAAAAGACTGCACTCCCTTAACTTTAAAAAAGACTGCACTGCCTTGACTCTAAAAAAGACTTTTCTAAATGAATAAGTAAGTACACAGTACATTAATTGATTCCCTTTCAGACAATTAGTAATTTCATAAAAAGTTTGGCCAATCAACTTCGTCGAGTTAGGACAGGTGTAAGGTAGCCAGACGTACTGATTTGATCAGTACATGTCCTGATTTTTTTAAATCTCGAAATCAGTACGAAAATGTACTGATTTTTTTATTTTGTACTGATTTTTTGAAATTAATATCTTAAGAATGTTTGTGCTTATACCTTAACTTTTTCGGGTTAGCGTTGTTAACCAGCAATATTTCTGCTTCTATTTTAATAACTACACGTTTTGTGGTAAATATTTGTATCTAAAATAAATATTACTATCCTATGCAACCATGCTGTTAACCAAAATTATTGGTCCAGGTAAAGTTCTACATTTTGAGGTGACTATGTTTTTTTCACGGTTATTATTTCTTTGCATAAAAAGCATTTGAAGAAGTTTTATTGCTAATTTTTCTATTAATGAGCCAAAAACAACTGAGATTAACTTCATTAAGCAAATCAAATATTCTTTTTTAAATTGAACGCGGGTATGCCACTAGAAAGCTGATGACAGTATTTTTTAAAGATAGACAAAGTAACTTAAAATTAATTTTTCACTTAACCCATTTTTGACCGTAAAGAAACTCAAACCGATAGAGCAAAATCGAGTCCAGATTCGCATTCTTTATCCCCCATTTCATTACAAAAATTTTCTTAAAAAGTTTCTATTGAAGATTTTAGATTCACCGGTGATCCATAGCAAACTTGTATTTCCAGAAAAGTACACAAAAATTTAAAAATATGGGAAATTAATTTGAGGAAAAATAATAATAATAGAATAGTATTAAAAATTAGCAAAAAAAAAAATAAAACCAAATTTTTTCGCTGTGATCCGCTACAGTAACCTCTAAATTTTTAAAAATTGATTGTATAGTTTTAAAAAAATTGCAAAAATTAATCTTGTAACACCGTTGTCACTATGATACTGAAAGGGTTAATAGCAAAAATGAGCAAATTCAAGAATCGAACTGTTTGGAAATACACAACATGCAAAGTTCCTCTTTCCCTCCGCAGAGCCAAAACTTGCTTTCAAGGTTTCCATAAAAACCTAAAAATTTATATTTTGAGTCTACTTTTTTTTTATTATATTCTTGAAAGAATTGTATAAGAGTTTCGTGTCAATTTTGATTAATAAATTTTAAAAATTTTATCTTGTTGTTTTGTATATTGCAGTCATGATGGTTAACAGCACTAACCACCGTATTTCTTGAAAACCCTATAACTAAAATATGTTTCTTGATTTTTTTACAACTTTGAATCCCTAATAATGGTATACGGAAACTAAATTTGGAAGCTGTAGAAAAAAATGGAAAAGGAACACATAAAACCAGAGAAAAACTTTAATGACGTTTATATCACTGCATTAAAAACTGTACTGATTTTCACTGATCTCCAACCTCTAATGTACTGATTTTGTGGTTAAAAAATCTGGCTACTCTAGGCAGGAGTGACATTTTGGGTCGCCATTAATTGAACAGTTATTCATTTAGAGGGGTTTGTTCGTTTATTATCGTATGCAGTGAGTCGCAAATGAATAATACTTTTGAATGGTCGTTTACACTCAGCGAAATAACTATAGGTGCATAGGTAATTTTTATATATTTACTGTCTACAAATCGTTTCGTCGAACTAACGGTAAAATATGAGTATGCAAAAAAAAAAGTGTGATGTTTATTAAAAAGTTTTTCATTGTTTTTATTAATTTTGTTCTGGAAAATTGTGCAGTTATTAGTAGCTGATCTTCTTAATCTGTCGCTATTCGAAGGAAATAATTATATGTGCATTGCCTCTTGAAGGATACAGGTGTCAATTAATAGTGAATATTTGTATATGAAAAATTTAAGAATCATATTTCAGTGGTGTGCAAACAAATCAGGGTAAGAATAATTTTTGCATTGAAGCTTATTTTTCAATTACATAATTTTATTTAGATTAAAATGCTGCGTGGATGTTTGTTAAGTGAGTCCAAACAGATTTACATCAAGTTCTACAATGAAATGGGCCTTGGGATGATCGAAATTGCTGTAAAATTAAACAGGCCTAGAAAGCTATTGCAAATTACTTAAAAATCAGGATAATTACTTGATTGTTAAGAGACTCGGCCGTAAGCCAAAGGTAGATGAAAGAGGGAAAAGAGAAATTTGCCGCTTTGCAGCTACAAAAAGCATGAGCGTTGGCCAAATTAGGCAAAAATTATCACTCAACGTAACGAAGAGAAGAGTGCAGCAAATTTTTAGTGGTTGTGGTCACCTCAAATACCAAAAACGCTTGGCAAAATCAAGGCTATCCGAACAACAAAAAAGAGCAAGAATGGATTTCGCGGAAAAGTACAAATTTTGGGACATTGAGTGGCAATCAGTTATTTTTTCGGAAGAGAAAAAAATTTAACTTAGATGGCCCAGATGGCTATCAAATGCATTGGCAGGACACCAGGCTTCCAAGCTAGACTCGCTATGCTCGCAATTTTCAAGGAGGATCCTTAATGGCTTGGGCTGCGTTTGGGTATGAAGAAAGGACTAAAATTTGCTTTGTGTCGCACAAAATGAATGCTAAACGGTATGTCGAACTTCTCGACGGAGTGTTAATAAATTTCGCAGAGAAAAGTTAATACATAGTGCAAACTTGACAGCAGAGTTTGTACAGGCGCTTGTAGTAGCTTAAATAGTTCTGTTTTTGTTGTATAATTTAATTTTTTTAATTCCACCCAACTAAGTATTTTTTTCACATATAAATTTAGTCTCAGTTCTTTTTACATCCGTTTATGTCACTCTGCAATGTTAATGATAATGTCGTTATACAGCACTTAATTTTTTTTCCATATCCTTATCTACTAATTTTCTTAATTACTAGAAAATTATAACTAATCTCTCAATTTTGCTGCATCATGATACAAGCCGAGCTTTGCTGGTCACAAAAAGGAGTTCGTACTTTCTTTTTGTATCCAGAATCGGCCCAGGAAACATCCTAAAATTTAAAGTTTTTAGTGATAGATTTTCAGAAGAAAATCATATACTTTTTGCTTATACATTTCATAACCAAGTAAGTTACCCTTCAACACTTAATACCTTTGTATCAGAGGTTTTTTTCTTATTTTTTCCTTCTTCTTAGAAATAACTTTTTAAATTCCTGGCGATACCTATATATAAAAAGATAGAAAAATTCTGAACGCTGAAGTTTCATTTGATTTTCAATTTTTATTTTCAAATGGTGTCATTTCCTGGCAAGGGTAAATTAAATCCATTCATTTTTTTTTTTGTACATTTTAATTAATATAATAAAAATTCGTATAGATTTGGCACCAAATCAATAACTATGCACAACGATAATTAAGGTAAAAATTACCAACAAAAACTACGGCGAAATCACTGGTAGCTATTGTAGCTGTTAATACAGCTGATGAACGAGGCATCAAGATGTTACCGAAGCAGTAACTCTCGGTAACTTATAGAGGTCCAACATGCGGTCGAAATCGCGTAGCAGAAAAGTGATTTTTTTGTATAAATATATAATTTCATAAAATTTAATAATCCAACTTTAAACCTAATTTAAAAATAGTTAAAAAGGTGGACAAACTCATGCAAAAACTGTGAAAAAAAAACATATTACGAAAACATACGAAAACAGATCTAAAATAGTGAAAAAGTGATTTTGGTGTAGAAGCTTAATATATATATATATATTTAGTTTGATTAAATTTGATACCCTAAGTTTAAAATCCTAACTTAAAAATATTTTAAAATAATTGAAAAACCAGGCTAAAACGGTTAAAAAGACGTATTATTATTATTATTAGTATTAGAGGAGCCCAACCAGGCAGGCACTGCGACCTAAAAGATCTTTTGTGCCATTCCCCATTTTATGACAAAAGACGTTCGGCTGACCTAATAAAAAAATAAAAAAGTCAAGACATCTTTCGTTGAAGAAGATTTCATGTGATCAGCCGTCAAAAACGAATAATCAAAGATTCTTCCTCTGAGCCGAGCCAAGGCCGGACACTCACACAGAATGTGAAGTGTCGTCTCGTCATCTTCCATACATAGACGACATTCTGTCTCATTGGACAGACCTATTTTGCTTAGGTGATATCTGAGCCCATGGTGTCCAGACATGTAGCCCACCAATAGCCTAAGGTCAGGTTTGGAATAAGAAATGGGCTGATTTTGGGCAAGCGGAATGGTGAGAGCTTTTGCCTGTCTTAAACCCGGGATAGAGTTCCAATACTCTAGCCATTTTGCCTTAGACCACTCCTCAACGATAGATTTCGTAGAGGCCCAGCCGATTCCGCAAAACGGATCGGGGCCGAAGTGCTTGGTAGATGAACCTTGCCTAGCCAGTTCATCGGCGGCTTCATTACCAGCGATGTCACGGTGGCCGGGTACCCAACAAAGCGTATCTTTGTTACGGGTAGACAAGCGCTGGAGACTATCAAAACACTCTTTCACCAGTTTAGATGAAAAACTCCATGAAGAGAGTGCTAAGAGAGCCGCCTGGCTATCTGAGAAAATTACAATATTTGCGCCTTTAAGACCTTTATACAGGTTTAAATTAGCGCAGGTCTCAATTGCGTATATTTCGGCTTGAAAGACACTGGGCCAAATACCCAGAGGGATTGAGATTCTAGTATTGGGTCCAGCAACTCCGGCACCAGAACCACAGTCCATTTTCGAGCCGTCTGTATACCAATTGAGAGCAAAGGGACCGAAATCGGGACATTGGCCATCCCATTCGGACCTGGAAGGAAGAATGATGTTGAATTTCCTACCGAAACATAGATCCCTAACCATATAGTCCGATACAGTACATATGGGAGTGTTAGGGATTTCGTCAAGAATGCTCAGGTGACCATAGTTGCCTTCCAGTAAGCTTGACGATATACGCAGCCGCAAAGCAGTATTTGCAGCTGTTTTCTTGATGAAAATGTGTAATGGCACCAGGCCAATCAACGCTTCAATGGCAGGAGTTGGACAGGTGCGCATAGCTCCAGTTATGGAGACGCAGGCAAGCCTTTGGAGCTTGTTAAGTTTGGTGATGGCCGAGCCCTGCATGACTTTGGGCCACCACACTAGAGCCGCATAGGCTATGACAGGTCTAACTATCATGGTGTAGAGCCAAAAGATCATCTTAGGAGTAAGACCCCATGTTTTACCAAAGAGTCTTTTGCAGGCCCAGAAAGCCCTAGTGGCTTTTAAGAGGACAGTGTGTAAGTGAGTGTTCCAGTTTAGTCGTTTGTCAAGCGTGATGCCTAAATATTTGACCTCATCAGAGTACACAATAACAGTGTCTTGTATGGAAATGGGACCGAGGTCCAGTTTGTATCTCTTAGTAAAGGGAATAAGAACTGCTTTGTTGGGATTGATTGATAGGCCTTCTACGGCGCACCAATTTGAAACCAATAGGAGAGCTGATTTCATCACCTCCGTGATGGTTGAATCATACTTTCCAGAGACGATGATTACCAAATCATCCGCATAACCGATGGCCTCAAAACCAGACTCATCTAGTTTAGTCAAAAGGTCATCAATTACTAAGGACCACAACAGAGGTGATAGAACACCGCCTTGTGGGCAGCCTTTTACAGCCTTAATGCACACAGTGGCTTTGCCTAGCGTGGATGAGATTTCACGCTTCCTCAGCATGGCATCCACCCAGGCAATGGATTGGGAATCAATACCCTTACATTCCAGAGCTTTGGAAATAGAACCGAATCCAGTATTGTCGAAGGCACCCTCAATGTCAAGGAAAGCACAGAGCGCAATCTCTTTGGATCGAAAGGTTTTTTCAATTTTACTGACAACGCAATGTAATGCGTCTTCGGTCGATTTACCCTTAATGTAAGCAAACTGCGTTCGATGAAGAGGTATCGAGCTTGCAAGTTTGCTTCTAAAGTGTAAATCAAGCAGTTTTTCCATGGTTTTAAGCAGGAAAGACGTGAGGCTTATAGGCCTGTAAGATTTAGGGAGTTCCAGAGGCCTATTGCCTTGTTTGGGAATGAAGACGACAACCACCTTCCTCCAAGAACTTGGAATGTATCCCCAATTGAAACTTGCCCTAAACAGTTTAACTAGGTGGTCAAGGATGGTTTCCAGACAGTTCTGCAACATTGCTGGAAAGATCCTGTCACCCCCTGGGGATTTATAAGGTTTAAAAGAGGCCACTGCCCATTTAACCTTATTCCGGTCAAAAATGACCCCTGAAAGGTTCTTCGTCCTATTGGAGAAGCAGATCCTATGATCATGTACTTCAGGAGAGGACGGAGTAACTTCCGTAGAAGACCCCGGAAAATGAACATGAAGTAAAGTTTCCAGAGTCTCGCGGTGATTGGCAGTAAAAGTGCCATCATGCTTTTTGAGGAGACCAACCCCATTAGAAGAGTCTTTGGCGAAAACCCTTTGAAGACGTGCTGCCTCAGGCAGCGAGGAGATACTCTCACAGTGTCTTCTCCAGCAATCGCGTTTTGACTTCCTAATTTCTGTATTGTACTCCGTCAGTGCAACCCTATATTCATTCCACTGCTTTGTACGTTTTGATTTATTGAATAACTTCCTGACATGCTTGCGCATATCTGACAGCTGATTGTTCCACCAGGGTACCTTGCGCACCATTTTAGTTGTAGGAACGAAATTGCTGTCTTGATAGGAAGAAATTAGCACATTATTGAGCTGAGTTGCTACCTCTTCCAGTTCATCGACTGAGCTGATGGAGGTAGCAATGGAATCTATCTTTGTGCCCACAATGGCTTGGAACAGACTCCAATTAGTCCGTCTAGGATTAATTACATTAGCAAGGAGCTCAGTACGTCCTGGAATGTCAAAAACTATGTGTTGATGATCAGACAGGGACGCTTCATCTGAGACTCTCCAATTCACAATAGAATCGGACAATATCCTGCTGGCTAGGGTGAGGTCCAGCACCTCTTCCCTGGCTGCAGTAATGAAAGTAGGCTTACATCCCCTATTTACAATATCAACACTATTAGATACTAAGTAATTTAGAAGACACTCACCTCGTTCGTTGATGTTGCTACTACCCCAGATGGTATGATGGGCATTAGCATCACAGCCAACAACAAATTGACGATTGGACTGCCGACAGTCACTAATTAAATCCTGGACCTCGATTGGTGGGATTTGTTGCAAGTCCCCAGCAAAGTATGCAGACGCCAGCACGACCTCCTGTACTCCGTTCGCAGTGGGGACCTCCACCAGTATGGCTACGAGATCTCTGGAAATGAAATTAGTAAGAGGGAGATAATTAAAACTTTTTTCAATTAGTATGGCCGCTCTTGGCACAACATCTCCACGAAAGTAAAGCAACTTACTATGATTCGTATTGAGTCCGCGGACCTGGCCACAGCTTACCCAGAGCTCCTGTATTAGCGCAAGGGTGAATTTGTTTTCAGCGAAAAGCCTGCATACTGTGGCCGATGCCCCTATGGCATGGTGCAGGTTCGCCTGGAGTACCTTGATGGCACTCATCGTCTCTGCTGTTCTAGAGACCGTTGGACGAGCTTCCCAGCCAAAGCTCGTCGAGGCCCTCTGCCTCTAGCACCTCTTCCTCCTCTGCCATGGGCTGCAGCCCTGCCAAGGGAGTTGGGTGGCATTCCTCCCCGAGCGGAAGAATGCGAATTGCGGGGCAGAACCGCCAGCGGAGTTCCACCTGGCAGTACTGCTGAAGTCGCAGAAGACAGTGTTTGCTGAGAGGCCCCACTACTAGTCGACCCTGCAGCACGACTGGTAGAAGGTCCTGCAGCAGCCATTGCCTCTACGTTCCCTTCGGTGATTGTTGTGTCATAAGACACAGTAACTGCCTCTACGTGTGGCAATGAGAGCCGTGCCGCCCCTCCACTGGTAGCCCTCACAAAAAATACGTATTACAAGACATATTAAAATATATTAAAAAACAGTGAAAAGTGAGAGAAAAAAGGTTAATTTGTAAAAATTTTCGAGATCTGTTAAAATGAATTGGGAAAAAAGGCCTCATATAAGATATAAGATTATAATATGAATTGGTGAATATGCAAAAAAATCGTTTAAAAATTAAAATTTAATTAAAATATTAAAAATCATTTTATGCAAATGTGCATAAGTTTAGTGTTTGTAACATGTGTTTGTGAGATGTTGCTAAAGAGATCATTAAGATCCAAAATTTTATAGCATGCGATAAAACATGCATTGCTGTGTCGTCATTTCCTTTAAATATTAAAAACAAATTCTCTTGTGCACCATAACGCAAACACTTGCAACAATTAAAATAAGTAACAATTAAAATAAGCAAAGATATTAAAATAATGATTTAAAAATTAAAAGTTAAAAAGTATTAAATGTAAATAAGTGTGCATGCAAACATACATGTTGCTAAGCATACGCAACATATAGGGTTGTGCAAACTAGAATTTTCGAAAACTTCGAAAATATTTCTCTTCCCCTCCAGCTAGATGCAGTCCAGAACTACCAGCATTACTCTCTACTGAAAGATCTTTCATCGTGGGAGCAGTGCCGTTAATTAATGTGAGTTTAAACATGAAATAGTATTATAGATATGTATATTAAATAATATAAAGCTAGAGAGGAGAATTATTTAAATATTTTTGCGAAGTTTTGAATTTTTATTTTTGGTAGGAGAAATTTGAAATTGCGAAGATCGAACATTAGAAGAATATATCATTACGAACAAACCTTTTCATATTTTATGTCATGCATGCATGCGCTACGACACTTTGCATGAAGCTATTCTTTTGTTTTAATTTTGTTTCCTTTCTATTTACTACATTTAAAATAAATATTTTTGTTTAATAAATACTATAATTTTTTTTCTTTAAACCTTTCAAACTACATTTTAAGTAAATATTTTTTTTCTATGTTAATCTACATTTTCTTTGTATTTTATTATTATTATTTTTTTTATAAATGAATTTAATACTATCTAGTATGTTTAATTATTTTTATTGTATATATTATTTTGGTGTTTGAACACATATAAGGATATGCTTATGCTTTTGAATTTAATAAAAAAATTTGTTATTATAATAATGAAATGAGAAATTTTATAGTTTGAGTTCATGAAGTGAAGTAGGCTTGGTGGTGGTTCGTCGTAGGGATCATCTATTGGATTTGAATAGCCGGATATTCAAAGATGATCATGGTTGGGAGGGCAACATCTAGGCGCAACAAAAATGGCAGAATGCGAACTGCAATGTCCTTTTCCTTTTGCATTTCCTTTTCCTTTCTTCTTCCTCTATCTCCTTCTTTTCCTTTCTAGCTTTCTCTTTCTTTTTCTACCCCCCTCTATGATGCACGCAAAATTAAAATAATAAGTGCTGTGGTGTGCTAACCAGGTGAGCGGTTGCAAACAGGATACCACCCAACTAGCCGACGAGCCAAGCCGGAACCAGCCGTGCATCAAGCTGCCGCACCCAGGATCTAAAACTCAGTCACACATTACACATCGTTATATGCTACAAGTTTTTGAAGAGCCGAAAAATACCAGTGTTAAAGTGACCCGCAGTCAGTCCGGATCTGAATCCGATTGAAAATCTGTGGAGTATACTATCTCAAGGGGTTTACAAAAATAGAAGACAGTTTGACACACATAAGGACGTAAAAATTGCCATTAAAGAGGAATGGGCGTCAAATCGTCGTCAATATGCTGCACAAACTTGTAAATTCAATGTCTCAACGTTTGGCTGGAGTTATTACAAATTATTTCCTTCGACTAGCGAGAGACTAAAAAAATCAACTTCTGATAACTGCACATTTTTCAATAAAAAAATTAATAAAAACAATACAAAACTTTTTGATAAACATCAAACTTTTTTTTGCATACTCATATTTTACCGTTAGTTCGATAAAACGGATTGTGCACAGAAAACATATAAATATTACCTATGCACATATTGTTATTTCGCTGAGTGTATTAACTCTGATCCCAAATTGAATGCATTAATGTACAGCTCAGTTTCTGGTTGGGTTTGAAAGCCTAATGGTTGCCCCTCTCCCCTTGCTCAAAAACGGCAAACAAAACTAAAACTGCTTAGAACGCCAATACCTCTAAATAAATATTCCTTTTCTTCCTTTACTTTTTTTTCCTCCTTATTTATTTGTTCTTCCTCTTTCCTTTTTATCGTCTAGTTTTCTTTTGCCCTCTTTTTTTTTATTTTTTTATATCTAAATACTGTCAATAATCCAGAAATTTTCTAACATTCTCCTTGTAAGGAACAGCGAATGTGGGAATAATGCTCCTTAGTTTTCCTCTTGTTCTCTTTTTTATTGAATATGCATTGATATTTCAATCAAGAGATCCAAAAGAGATTTTTGATACCTTTTTAATTAACCTGTCAGCTTCCTTATTTTTATTTAAAACCAAATGAATGAAAAGCATACATGATTTTACTATAATTTATTTTCCGAGAATGGTAAAAAATGCTACCCATTTCAAGTCTAGTACAAATTTGTATCTTTAAGTTGCTTTCTTATTATGCTTATCTCAACATCATTATTCCATGTTCTAACTTGAAACAGTAAATCACTTTGCTACTCATAGTACGAGTAATTTTTTATCTTCAAACTTGCAGTGAACTTGCAATTTGACCTAACCTCAGCCTTCACAGCAACACTTTAACACTTTTTCATGGCAAGTGAGTGCATGTGTGTGTGTGTGTGTGTTTGAGTACGAGTATTTTGCTTCCTCAATCAATGGAGTGCATTAATATTTCATTTATGATATTTTACTGTTTTCTGAGATAATTTTTTACGCAATTTTGCTTCCTAAAAAAATGTTACAGTTTTTCTTTTTTTCTTTTTTTTTTTTTTTGCTATTTTTAAACTTAATAAAAATATTACAAAATAAATTAGAAATAGTATAAGAAAAAGCAAAAGAAATAAATGTGTGATGTGTGTGAAGAAGCTGAACGCATTTCGTTCTGCAACATTGCATCCCATTTGGCATTTTTCTCATTAGATCAACATCATCACCACATTACGTATGTACATTATCACCTAACATCACAGACCAACTGCAACATCAACATCATAGACATCAGCAACATCGTCAACTGCATGCATTACTATCACCAGCGGACAACATTAATATGTATATGTAGCAAGTATTGGCAACATAAAAGTCATTCAACTATGCACTTCACTTCTTCTTCACTAGACACTAGGACAGATTAAATATAATTTTTTTTTTCTTCTTTTTTTACATACAATGACACAAAGTCGATCGATCGATCCATCGGACACGATCGCGATCCGTTTGTGAATGGATCGCATAAAGCTCTTCAAGTTGTTCAAACAAAATGTGCAATGCTACAGATGCAAACGGGCAGACAGACAGACAGATTGGCAAACAGATGAGTACGCATAGCAGCAGATATGTACCAGCACCAGCAGCGGCAGCAGCAGGCAATTGCATTTGTTAAAGAAAAAAATAATGGAAAAACTAATTAAAACGGTTCTAAAGTCGAGAGCACAAAAAACATACACAATCGACCAAGAACTTGGACGCTGCTAAATTGCAAAACTGCTAACAGCTTATTGCTCTTCTTCTTCGTTTTCTAAATAAAGGGTTCCTCTTCTTACAACTTTAGTTGAGAATCACGCGCAATATCGTTGCATCTTCGCAAAACATGTTGTCAACATGTTTTATATCACTTTTTTGATGTTGGTCGACAAATATAAATAAATGTTTTATATTCCATTTTAGTTCATAAATTGTACAAACTCGCCATCGCGTACTCTACTAGCACAAATGACAACGATTGCCAACAATTGGAATTGTTGTTGGCATCAGGCATGAACATGTAGACCATAAATGCTTGCAGCATCAACATTATCATTCTGTATTTTTTTTTTCTTTGTGTGTAAGAATGTTAACGTACATATTTGTGTATATGTCTAATAGAAGGTATGCGAGATTGTGACTTAATTGTTCATCAGTAAGAAATCAATTATAATTGAATAGTAAATACACTTAGAAGGATAATGGATAATAATTGTTAGTATAATTTTTCAATGTGACAATATCAATCAATTTAATTGTGCCATGTATAAAAACAATCTAGAGTACATAAGAAGTTCAAGATATATTTGCCATATTTTCTAAATCTCGTTAAAATAAATCAAATCCACAATTGTCGCGGGTAACTCTGTACCAGTGAGGGTTAGTTCATGGTAGAAAGCATTGCATACTTTTAGGACAGTGCTAGAGCTGGTTACTTCATAGATTGTTATATGGTATACTTTTAGGCATAGTTTTAATTCATTTATTATGATACTAAGCATAAATGAGGATCGCAAGCTCGACTAGTAATTAGTAAAATTTAGAACCCCTCGAATGTAGTTCTCACAAAATTAATTTTAAAATTGATGAGCTAAGAAAATTAGATTAACACCCAAACATGCCTTTGACAACCTGCAAATTAATCATGCAAATCCACCTGTTAACTCAATTTGACCCGATACTAGATGCAATGATTCAATTTTGAAAATTTTCAAAAAACACAATTTTCAAATGTCTTCAATAAGAAGTTTTAGTACTTACTGAAAAAAATGAAAAAAAAATTGTTTCTGAATTTTAGAGGGTGCAGTAGTTTTTAGCGTACCCCAAGAAAAAAGGTGACCAGGTGTAAAAAAAACATAAAATATTTCTATGCCACATCATAAGCAAATGTATTGTACACATTATTTAAGAAGTTATTAAAAGTTAAAGACAACGAAATGTGTAAAATATTCATTTTTGTTGAATTTTGCTTATTTCTCCATATCGTCGCCTGAGAATTGATTTGGCGTACGTGTGTACAAATTCGTATACCTTTACGACAAATCAATTCTCAGGCAATGATATGTTTTTTTTTACAAAAGTTTGGTCAGCTGTAACCTCATAAAAATATTAAATACCTATGAAGCTATAATTTCTACATCAAGTTTGTTATTTTATCTAGGTGGATTTCTCATTTCAAATGCAAAATAATTAATTTATTTTTGACGAATTTTCAAAGCTGCTGTTCGATTAATCGAACGTTAGGGTAATATGAGTTAAACATACGTTCGTTCATCGAATTCTAATACTTCTTGTGAATATAACTTTAGTGTTTTCGTCAAGCTCTTTAAATTGATATATAATATGAAAGTGTAGCTCTCCTGGATCTTCTGGAATAAAAATGTAGTTAGGCTTATAAATGTATAGATAATGCAATTTTTCTGAAACAAACTCAACAGTTAAATTTGTAGCGCTGTGTTTCTTTTCAATTGCATTTGGAAGTAAAGTTTTCATTTCGTCTTGGAGGTTAAGGTAAAATCAGCCAAGTCTAACTTGATCATTTTCAGCTATTCCTCTGAATAGAATAATCGCTTTTTCCACGACTTCAGACATCATCGAAAAATTTCTTAAAAATTTAAGAATGAAGGTGAACCTCTCATCATTTATTATCAATTAGTCTGAAACTCAAACTAAAACCCAGACTAAATTTTAGACCAGAATTCAAATCAAACGTAATGCCAAAAATTGAATTGATATTTACACCAAAACTAAAACCGATATTTGGACCAAATATTTAACAAAAAATTATATCAAAAACACGACCAAAAACCCTTCTAAAACTCAGATTAAAAGGAGACAAAACTCTAACAAAAACTAAGACCAAAAGGAGACCAGGCTCATACCATAACTCAGATAAAAATTCAAACCAATTTCGTACAAAAATTAAACCAAAACTCAGTTTAAGACTTAAAATAGAAGGATACCAAATTCAAATCACAACTCAGACCAAAAAGAGACTAAATTAAGACCAAAAATTAAACTAAACCCAAACCAAAATTCAGATCTAAAATAAGTCTATAGACCGGGCTTCAAAATCAGAACTAAAAAAATATCAAAAACCATTATCAAGCACTTCAAATGTAGGACATCTATAAACAGATTCTTATAGCTGTCACATTTTGTGTTCTTTTTTGAAAACAAGGCGTTCTTTTCAGATGGTATTGTGTTATTTTCTAAAAAAAAAGTGTTGCCTTCTGAACGGGGAAATATGTTACACTTTTGTACTTAATTAAATGACGGGTTGAGAATATTGCCCTGCAAAATCCGCTGATTCTTACAGGGTAGCATTTTTATGTTCTTTTCTTGCACTAAAAAGGCAACATTTAGGGCAGAACTAAAAAATTGTTTGCATCGCACGAGGGGAAAAAAGTGCAACATTTTGTTAAGAAAAGAAAATGCTATTAAATAAACCAATATCAACCCCGTTAAGCTTAACTTTTGAAACGTTTCAAGTATAAATTTTATTTTTGAAAATCACTAAATACTTTTTTAAAGTTCAATCATTAATACGTTTTAAATCGATCGTAAATCGTAGAGGACCAAGTTTAGATTCTTAAGGAACACCTCGGGTAACGGTGAGAAATTTTGAAAGAGTGTTACCAACACTTTCTGCTTGGATTCTACCCTAGCTGCGATTGTTGAGAAATTATACATTTTCATCAGCTTCAGATAAAGAATTGGATGGTCAATAATGCCATAAGCTTTAGTGTAGTTCAGAAGTATCAAGAGAGTGACCTTATCGCTGTCAAGTTTAATACGAGTTTCCTAAATCACATCAATAAAACTGGTAACACAGCCCAGTTTGGGTTTGAAACCAAACTGTTTGTTGGCCAATAACTTACAGTCTGATATGTGTCCCCTAATTTGGTTGAGCAATAATAGCTGTATTTTATTCGCCAGCTAGTTTAACTTGTGCGAATAAAACGACCAAGTTATTAAGTTTTTTCTTCATTAGAGGTGAGTTAGAGGTGAAACATTCAAATGGATTCCAGTCATTGCGGTTAATCGGGGGCATTGTTTTCAGTTTCTACTCTTTATAAGAATATTTAACGATGGTTTTAACTTATTTTCACCTCCATTTTTAATCTTTTTTGCTTTGCAAACTGTCATGCTTCTTCTTTCACTTTTAGCAGTTCATAATAGCATTTAATGTAGCTAAACTACTTGTTAAACATACATAACAGCTATAATTACACGTGTTATCTCTGCGGCTTTGTTGTTGTTTCCCCATACAATCATCACTACTAGTTATACATAACTAGAAGCAAGTGGTGAATAAAACGCAACTAATGATTCAATGGCTTTGAACATAAATATTAGGATCGCAATAAATCTGAATTCACTATTACTTAGATTTTGGGACTAGCTTTATTTTAATATTTTCCAATTATTAGGAAATAGTGAGGTTGTTATAATAGTGTTGAAGATGTGAGATGTCTGGAAGGAGTACTGGAAGTAATGCTTTCAGGAATATCTGATGAATAGCATCGTACCCAGTGGCATTAGATTTAACGTTTAGGAAGCTTTCAAGGGAACTACACTGATCAACACATGCAAAGCTAAATCTAACTTTAAGGTTCAAACCTGGATTAGGATTTATATAGTAATTTACATGGACGGTTGGTTGAGGTATACACATGTGCCGGTCACATTAGCTTTGCTTTTTCCCAGGCCAGCACTAGGTATCTGCTGCCAGGTCTGTTTTGTCCCAATGGCTGTATTAAAATTCTTTTCATTGTATTTCTTTTTGGAATCTCTAACTTTTATAACAAGTTTATTTCCCAGAGATTTAAGTTTGTTTGATAGATCCGAGAGTTTTATATTGCTTCCAAAACTTTAATATTTGGGTCACGCTCAGATATTAAAGTTTTTATGTTGGAGTTAAAACATAGTCAATCAGTGTTCCTAACAAATTTGGTTTTTAAGGAGTAAAATTATCAATAAGAATAGCTAACTATATTACGTATACACGGAAATTTACCAAATCGCATTCAGATTTCATTTGAAATATTTTGTCCCATTCGAAGTTGCACGTTGCAGCACGAAGATTTAGTGTATATAATAAACAATCGCGCTTTAAAATTTTTTTTAAAGGTTATAGACATCGCTACTGGAGATATTGTAAAATATCAATATTTCTTATATTTTGGTCTTTTCGAAATGGACACAATAAGTTTGAGTACCTACTTCAAAAATATTTCGTTTAAATATTTCCGCCAAAGTATTATTTCTGATGCACAATATCATGATTCCTACATCCTTCTATCAACCCCCACGATATTGCCAACGATTTCAATGCCACCAACAAAACAAACTTGAGATTCTTGCATGTTTTAGTTTTAAATTTTAAACGAATTTTTAATAACATTAAATATTCTTTAAGTGTATGCACATAAAAATGTAAGCGCTATTATGCTCATCTAAATTGCCGCACATTTGCAATAGCAATAGCAACAGCAGCAGCAGGATCCATCAGCAACAAGAACAACATCAGCAAACAAGTGCAATTGCAATTAGTTGCGCTTTATTTGTTTGACGATATATTTCTTACAGCATTTGTATGGTATTTTAAAGATTGCTGCCGCTGTCGCTTCAGCTGTTGCTACTGCAACACACTACATACTGCATGCAATATTTGCCACAACTTTATGGCTAGTTTGGTAGTTTTGCTAGAGTCCGAGCTGCTTATTATGATTGACAAGATTGCTTTGAGTTCTGTATTTGGTTTTAAACTCTAATTAAACTGCCTGTCATTGTGAGTGTTTTATTGACGTTGTTAAGTTTGTTCAATTTTTTTTTCTTTCTGCTTTTCTGCACTCTTCACTTTACTTTGCATTGAATTGTTAATTGTATTACTTATGTATGATAGTATGTATCCATATTTGTTGAGTTTGTTTCTGATTGTGATTATAGTTGTTGCTGCTCTGGCCGCTGTGGCTGCTATTGTTGTTAGTAGCTTTAATTTTTGCTAATTTGGTTGGCGTTTAATTGTTTAACAACTGACGCGATTACTGCCTCTTGTAATTCGCGATTAAAAAATAACGTTCTTGTTAATAATCTTTACTAGTTTTACATTTGTCACTACTTTGTAGTAAAGACTAAATACGACTGGCAAACATTTAAGTGAAAATTCAATAAATTTTTTATAATTTTTAATAAGCTATTACTTTCCACAGCTTTAATGATTATGTGTAATGACCAGTGGAATGGAAATTAGAAAATACTTGGGGATAATATATTAAATTGTCATTTCAATGACATTTTCGTTTTAGAATAAAGTAATACAAATGGCTTATATTTATTTTATTTTCTTGTTCATTCATATTGAATGGCTGTAAAACTTGTGAAATTCTAATACTTCCAATCTATCTTGATATGCAGGAATTAAAAATTCTATTATCGACTTTTCAATTAATTTTAAATTTTTAACACATTTTTCAAACATTAAAACATGTTAGAGATTTTCAATAACACAATCAAATACTACACAGGATTCTTCAGATATAATCTGAATACAATGTACCCATAGGTTTGTATGAGTTCTGACCCGTAGGAACTCTCGCGCCCTTTGTACGCGCCTACTCTGTGAAAAGCAAGGCTTGATCTTCCATATGCTCATACGCAATCAAATTTTTGTAGAATAATAATTATGTTACAGAATTTTTAGGCTAGAATGTATTTTTTTTTTATCTTGGAACAAAACAATGAAAACCTTCGTCGGTGTGAGACCTTAACTCCCTGAATATTCTCCCATCAAAACAAGCATATCTTCCGAAATCACTGTTAAGAATTTCATCGGACGGCCGTCAGAACATTGTCTCTCAATCATTAGTTACAGATCTAATGAAGTAATTTACTTCACCGTGTTTGCGATTGATCCAATTTATTTGATATTTTGCATTGAGACAAAAGGTTTTCTCCCTTTAGCGAACGCTGCCCAGCGTTGCTCTCAGCTATGAATACTGTGGTATTTTTTAATCGCCTTTCAAATATTATCACAAATGCCGTATTTAAAGACGAGGTTTTGGGGATTCTGACATTCGATTTGTGGTCTTCGACATGGGGATTGATTTCAGATTTTAAAATAATTTAAATAAAAAAAATTTTTAATATACCACGTTTCTAAAACGGACTAAAAAGTATAAAATAATTTCTCCTTGTCCCATACATATTTATAACACCATACAGATTCATAACCCCTTACAGATTGTCTTGAAAATATGTAATTGTGAATTTTAGTAGGTCTGGAAATATTTGCATGACTTAAAACGAAAAGTGTGCTGAAAATCTTGCTTATGTACTGACGTATTTTCGAACCTCAAAGTGTACTGAAAAATTTACGATCGTACCTAAACCCCATCACTAATGTATACCGACTTATGACGCATTTGTGTTTCGTTCCCTTGAATGAGGTGAAAATGAGTATAGATCAGCCATGCCAACTTGCGGGGAATTCCCCGATTTGGAATATACTTAGAGCGCGGAATTTGGCTTAGAACGGAGAATCGGGGAATGAGCTGTTTTTTGCTGGGAATTTGAAGTCGTTCAGATTTTTTTTTGTCATATTTTATGTAAAACGTTTTACTTATGCCTTATTTCATATTTTGGGTCTCTTAAAATCTACATCTTTTCTTAAGTGGGCAATTTATTGGTTTGGAGAAATCGATTTTGAAAGTACTATATTTCGAAAGTATTTTGTAAAAATTTCTTAGAGAAACTCGGAGTGATTTCGTAGATATAGATGATTATTGCGCCGAGTGTCAGTCAGGCCAAAACAGTCGCGCGGTGCTTCGACTTCCCTTTCGGCCGTTCAGAAAGGCTCAGCTATGTCTTCGTCCAGCACCTCCTGATTAATAACGCTTAATCCCTGATGACTAATCTGTAAACTTATAAATTGCGGTCAGCAATCATAATATAGTAAAAGTATATTTTATCTGTTAAAAACCGTGAGTCAAGACTTTAAACCCTTTTTTCTCAAAACAAGGTTTTTGCCATTTTTTATTTAAGTCAAAAGAAAGCACATGTTTTTTCCTTTAACAAATATGATGTCCAAAAGTGGGCTGAGGCTTGTCTATTAAAATGAACGTCTAGTAACTCGACACACCTCATCACGTTCAAATTTGGTGTGATATCTACTACCCAATATGACTAAACTTTGTGCAAGTTGGAGTCCGACCATTATTATTATTTATTATTTAGGGGAGCCCAACCAGGCAGGCACTGCGATCTAAAAGATCTTTTGTGCCATTCCCCATTTTATGACAAAAGACGTTCAGCTGACCTAATAAAAGTCAAGACATCCCTTGTAGAAGAAGATTTTATTTTATTAGCCGTCAGAAAAGGAACACCAAAAATTCTTCCTCTGAGCCGAGCCAAGGCCGGACATTCACACAGAATGTGAGGTGTCGACTCGTCATCTTCCAGACAAAGACGACACTCTGTCTCATTAGACAGACCTATTTTGTTTAGGTGATATCTGAGCCCATAGTGTCCAGTAATGTAGCCCACCAGTAGCCTAAGGTCAGATTTGGGATAAGAGATGGGCCTGTTTTGGGCAAGCGGAACGATAAGCGCTTCAGTTCAGTCGTTTGTCAAGCGTGATGCCTAAATATTTGACCTCATCAGAGTACACAATAACAGTGACTTGTATGGAAATGGGACCGAGAGTTTGTATCTTTTAGTAAAGGGAACAAGAACTGCTTTATTGGGATTGATTGATAGGCCTTCTACGGCGCACCAATTTGAAACCAATAGGAGAGCTGATTTCATCACCTCCGTGATAGTTGAATCATACTTTCCAGAGACGATGATTACCAAATCATCATCATAACTGATGGCCTCAAAACCAGACTCATCTAATTTAGTCAAAAGGTCATCAATTACTAAGGACCACAACAGAGGTGATAGAACACCGCCTTGTGGGCAGCCTTTTACAGCCTTAGTGCACACAGTGGCTTTGCCTAGCGTGGATGAGATTTCACGCTTCCTCAGCATGGCATCCACCCAGGCAATGGATTGGGAATCAATACCCTTACATTCCAGAGCTCTGGAAATAGAACCGAATCATCCAGTATTGTCGAAGGCACCCTCAATATCAAGGAAGGCACACAGCGCAATCTCTTTAAATTGAAAGATTTTTTCAATTTTACTGACAAGGCAATGTAATGCGACTTCGGTCGATTTACCCTTAATGTAAGCAAACTGCGTGCGATGAAGAGGTATCGAGTTTGCAAGTTTGCTTCTAAGCAGCTTTTCCATGGTTTTAAGCAGGAAAGGCTTGTAAGATTTAGGGACTTCCAGAGGCTTGTTGCCTTGTTTGGGAATGAAGACGACAACCACCTTCCTCCAAGAACTTGGAATATATCCCCAATTGAAACTTGCCCTAAACATTTTAACTAGGTGGTCAAGGATGTTTTCCAGACAGTTCTGCAACATTGCTGGAAAGATCCTGTCACCCCCTGGGGATTTATAAGGTTTAAAAGAGGCCACTGCCCATTTAACCTTGTCCCGGTCAAAAATGACCCCTGAAAGGCTTTTCGTCCTACTGGAGAGGCAGATTCTATGATCATGGATTTCAGGAGAGAACGAAGTAACTTCCGTAGAAGACCCCGGAAAATGAACATGAAGTAAAGTTTCCAGAGTCTCGCGATGATTGCCAGTAAAAGTGAAATCATGCTTTTTGAGGAGACCAACCCCATTAGAAGAGTCTTTGGCGAAAACCCTTGGAAGACGTGCTGCCTCAGGCAGCGAGGATATATTCTCACAGTGTCTTCTCCAGCAGTCTCGTTTTGACTTCCTAACTTCTGTATTGTACTCCGTCAGTGCAACCCTATATTCATTCCACTGTTTTGTACGTTTTGATTTATTGAATAACTTCCTGACATGCTTGCGCATGTCAGACAGCTGATTGTTCCACCAGGGTACCTTGCGTACCACTTTGGTTGAAGGAACGAAATTGCTGTCTTGATAGGAAGAAATTAGCACATTATTGAGCTGAGTTACTGCCTCTTCCAGTTCATCAACTGAGCTGATGGAGGTAGCAATGGATTCTATCTTTGAGCCCACGATGGCTTGGAACAAACTCCAATTAGTCCTTCTTGGACTAAGCAGTAAGTAAGCAGTCGCCAGCACGACCTCCTGTACTTCGTTTGCAGTGGGAACCTCCACCAGTATTGCTACGAGATCTCTGGAAATGAAATTAGTAAGAGGGAGATAATTAAAACTTTTTTCAACTACTATGGCCGCTCTTGGCACAACATCTCCACGAAAGTAAAGCAACTTACTATGATTCGTATTGAGTCCGCAGACCTGGCCACAACTTACCCAGGGCTCCTGTATTAGCGCAAGGGTGAATTTTTTTTCAGCGAAAAGCCTGCATACTGTGGCCGATGCCCCTATGGCATGATGCAGGT
The DNA here is from genome assembly GCA_963691655.1 of Toxonevra muliebris. Taxonomy (NCBI): domain Eukaryota; kingdom Metazoa; phylum Arthropoda; class Insecta; order Diptera; family Pallopteridae; genus Toxonevra; species Toxonevra muliebris. The sequence goes on from OY829326.1 coordinate 102,468,756, forward strand.
TCGCCTGGAGTACCTGGAGTCCGACCATGTGTCAAAAGAATTCCGGATTCAGAAAGTACATTTCTATTAATCGACGCGTCCTATAAAATTTGGTTAAGTTTTGGAACGAAAAAGGTTCAGGATCACCCTAAAATATCACTTACCGAGATAAATTTTAAGGTATTTTTCGTTTTTGTAAAATGTTTATATGGAAAGTGCGTGTCGCGCTTTTATACCGATGCGGAGAATTTGATCGAAAATCGGGGAATTTCTCGAGAGCTATCGGGGAGAAAGAAAATATGAGCTGGCATCCCTGGTATAGATTGTAAAGAGGTCGCAATTCGCTCTTGTTGAAATTGGAACAAAGAAACGTAGAAACCAGCAACGAGCTGCAATACCGATGATGTGACAGCGCCGGTTGTCAACACATCCTGCAGACAAAATGTATGAATGGATGAGTTTGACATGTTCGATAAAACAAATATTTAACATTTCTTTTGGCAAATAACATTCAACATTTGCAGTATTTATATATTCTTTATATACAAATATGTAAACGTTTGATTGCGGTTTTGCATATTTCATATAAGTACTTTTGAATATTTTTCTACTGTATTTCATGAAATCAAAATGCGAAGAAATTGTTATTACTATTTTCAACATTTTACCTAAACATTTCTAAATAAGTATATTTAGATAAAATGATGAAATATTTTAGTTGTTAAAATGTTGATCTTTTCATATTTTATATTTCATAAACTTATAAATAAATTATTTTCCTTGTAAATATATTTTTTTACATTCATAATAACAAATCTTCTTCTTACTATGATATTTGGCAAATGCCTTTTTTTCATTTCTGTTACAAAATCACAAAGAATCACAACGAGGTGCAATGTAAAAACTAATGAAAATGTTAAATTTGAAATTCTGTAATGTCTTATTTTCGTCAACCATCGGGAAAACAACAAAAACACACATCTCTTCTTTTTATTCTTTGCTTTGGTTTTCTGTTACAATCAGATTTTAATTTAAGATGCAGAATTAAAATTCTTTGTACATGGTAAAAAAAGAAAGGATGATGCTGAGCAATCCTACATTCACAGGTTTTCTAAATAAGTAACTGTTTTTAATTTGAAGTTTTCGTTCTGAAACTAAGTTTGAAAAATTTAAAAAATAATAAAAGTTTATCGGATTCTTGTAACTTCTTGGACACATTTCAAAGGTTATAAAAAGCAATGTTATTATATAGTATACTAGCTGGGCCTCGCCTAGCTTCTCTGAGCGGCCCTTGTAAACTTTCAATAATACGAAAATTACAACAACAACAAAAACATATACAACAGAAACCCCCATATGAGCGTGGCAACCTCCGATATCAATCTAATTGGTATTTCTAATTCACTTGTTCAATAGTGTCCACATTCGATATGGTTCACTCCAAGCTCTGTTGTGCTAATGAAGTCTTTCTTTTAATGGGCATTATTTAATTCTGTTAAAAGCAATAGATTTGATAAAGAATGTGGAAAAATATAAAATGAATGAAGGCACTATTTTCTATACTTGCTTATCAAATTCTGCTATTTAAATGATTGTACCTACTTGAACGATGTCGCAAACATCAGCAACAATCTTGAAACCTGTGGAATAGAATGCGTTTAGCCAAGGTGGTGTTTGGGTGTTTAATTACCCCCGAAATTTGAAAAATATTATTTTAAAAGAATGATATGACGCAACATTTGTTCACGATATTGTTATGCTGTATGTTTTAAAGCGTAAATCTTATAAATATAATGGATGAAAATTTATGTAATTACTTATTTATTAATTGTATGCTGCTGATATGCAAATATAATTATCAAGACCAATTGTCCTCTCAGAGGACTTAATTTGTAGGCTAAACGACGATTTGAGCTCAATTAATATCTGGGCGACTGACAATTTACTATCATTAAATGCCAGCGAAACTCAAGTTATTGCTATTTCACACCATCCAGACTCATTGAACGAACGACCGTTTTCTTTAGAGAATCGTTGCCGAAACACTTTTTGAACGTTCCCTTTATATCCGTTTTTTACGCAAAATTTTATACAACTCACACAGAGATAGATGTACTCTTGGCTAGATTGTGAGAAACAAGATTTTGTACTGGTTTCATTTAATTTCCAATTGAATTAATGAAGTTTTGAGATCTGTAACTCAGACTGATTGACTCCTACACCATTTACAGTATACAGTTTATTTTCAATGATGGCTTAAACAACTAATCAATCTGTACCTACCATCTCGAAAAGGTTTACTATAAACAAAAGATTTAAGCAAGAAACTTGAAATCAAATATATGCCAACTTGCGCAGAAGCCATCTAGCGTACAACTGGCAAAGCAGCTGCCATCGTAGCTAATACACAAACCAGCTGTGTACTAAAACAACAAATTAATAATAGCAGCATAGCAAAGACTCAAAACAAACGAATAATTAAAATTATCAACCAAAGTTGGCGCTACTAAGACAAAATAAATGAAGTGTTGCTAAATTGTGTACGTATATTACATTAAGAAAATTCGAAAAATTTTGCAATACACAAAAAAAAAACAATATTTGATGCCTTCAAATTTTGTTATTTTAAATATTTACTAAAATTTAGTAATTTTTTTGGACAACAGAAAAATATTATGTGCCGCAGATACATTCACTGTACTATAATACACAAAAAAGCAACTCTACACTACTACTAAACTTGTTCTCTATACCGATAAAGCACAAAGAAGAATCCAATAAGATAATAAATAGGGTTGCTGTAGCAACAAGAGCAACAGCAACACCACCATCTCAACAGCAACAATACACAACAATTTGTATAACGGCGCCAAGAGCGTGAATTAGTTAATGTTGCTCACTCAGTTTCATTCGAGTTGAGTACGTGAAAGTTGACGGATGTTGTTTGGTATCGGTGACGGTAAAGAATTTGCGCAAAATATTTGAATGGTGTATGTGTATAAAAAAAAACAAAATTGTTGGTGTTTTATTACACGAACACACGCACATACATTTATATCTGTGTTTGTGTATAAGCTACATGCGTGTGCGTTTGTTTTATAGTGCAATGTAAACGCAATAAAGAAAAATATATGTAAATGTAAAAAAAAAAAAAAAAAATATTTTAAAAGAGTTATTTATTTAAAAAAGAAAACCGTGAGTGCAAAGGGAAAAAAGAAAACGTCAGCACAGCGTTAATGAAACAATAAATTGAAATATGTAAATGGTGTAATTGCAATTTGTTTAAAATCACAAAAGAAAAAAACAAAACATTAAAAATATAATTGGAAAAAATATTTAAAGAAAAATATTAACTTCTATTAACTTCGCTGTTGTTGCTGCATTCTCGTTAGTTCGTTAGTTTTGTTGCTGTTGTTGTTGTGCTAACAAACAGCAACAAGAGCAGTAGATCGTGGGTGCGTGAGTTCGTGTGTGTTTGAATGTGTTTGCGCGAGAGTCGTGTCGCTCTTTTTGTTGCCATTGTGTTTATTTTGTTTTTATTGCTATGGTCTTTTTTTTTCTTACTCTTCCTTCTCTTCTCAGCATCATCATCATCAACAACATTTGTCCGCTGATTGTGTGATGGTGATTTTTTTTTTTGTTTCTCATTGACATTAAAATTTTGGTAGGGAAATTTTATTATTTCGTTTTGCCGTTTTTATTTTTTATTTTTTTTTTCTGTTTTTTTTTTGCTGCTACATTATGAATTAGTAATTTTTTTTAATAAATTTTTTTTCTAACCGTGTTGCCGACATGCAAATGTTAAACAAAAAAAATCAAAAACAAAAAACGCTTAAATTTCACCGATGTTTTTTTTTTTTCTTGTTGTGTTTACCTTTTTATATGCTTTCGGCGTATTTTTCGTTATAACAACGAGTTTTTTTCTGTGATTTTTTACTGAAATGTGAAATTTTTTTTTCTCTCATTTCAAATGCAAAGAAAGCTTCAAATTCAAATTCAAGTGTTATAGAAATTATAAATAAATTATAAAATTTTATTACAAATTTTGAATATATAAAACAATGGATTAAAAATGGAAAAGCACAAAGTGTGCAAAAAAATTAATAAATTACTAATTAGATTTGTGTAAAATTATTAACAATACACACAGTGCACAATAAACAGCAATTTTTAATTAAAATACAATGGAAAAACTTATTAAAAAATGTATTAAATTAAAAATTTATGTAAAAAAAAACTGCGTATCCAAAAATCTTGTCCCAAATTAAAACTTGTTTTGCCACTTCATTTTTTTTTCTTTTTTTTTTGCTTGATTTTTTTCTCTTTAGTTTTGTCTTTCTTATACCTTAACTGATTTATTCGTTTGTGTGTACAATTTTTATTTTTTTTTTACTTTTTTTTCTTGACATTCCTGTTTATTTGGTTATGTGTTGTTTACCCATTTTATTACAATCTATTGGCTAAAATTACTACTATTTCGTACTTCATACTTTATTTTACTTTACTTCAAACTTCACATTACTACTACCTTCGCAACAGTTTCGACCCAAACGACGATGACGGCGTTGACGACCACGACTTCTTTGTTGTTGCCGTCGCAACGCAAAATCAGGTTTTGTGTTTTTGTTGTTTCGTTTCTTTTTTTTCTTTACTCTTTTGCAAAAGCAACAATTGTACGATGTAAATGTGTATGAGTATCTCTCAGTGTATCTGCACTTGTACTCTTCTCTTATATGAATGTATCTATGTGCGTGTATTTGTTGTTGTTTGCATTTGCAGTCAAAACGCAACACAAAACTAAAGTTTTTTGTTGTTGTTAATGAGCATATTCATATACTCAAGTACTTACGCTATGTTTATAAAAAAAAAAGGTAGTAGTAATAGTAATAAATGTATGTACAAACGAACAGCATACAAAAGGTAGTAACAGTTTGGGAAGTGAAAAATTAATGAAATTAATTACCTTTTGTTGTTATAGTAAAAGAAAAAAGAACAAAAGGAAACGAGCTTGGGTCTAGTATGTTTTTAAAAAGGGCAACGTTTCCTTTAGGAGTGTTATACTCCTTTGATAATTTTCTTACAAATAAAATGGTAGTTAATTGAGAAGAGGCACTCCAATGAGTTTCGCTTTGACCAACTGGTCAAAAGCTTTAAAGTTCATGATTTGCTTATGCTTCCACAGCCTTTGAACTGGGAACTTAATTTCTGAGCTCATTTTGTTTTCATGATAGATTTCTTGCTCTTCAAAAACATTGCACTAGAAATCACTTGCTAATACGAGGTTGGGAGCGGTATTGATCTTAACCCTCTCAGGAGAATGTGTACTGCCTGTGGTAGGAAAAAATCGAGATATTAATTTCGTGTTTAGAAGCTCCCAAATAGTAAAAAAAAAAAAAAAAAATACTCACGAATTTTTAGATGTCCAGGTTTAGCCGTACGCGATGTACACATATTTGTACAAAAACAAAACGTTCAGGGAGCTTTAAAATACTCCGACTTACACAAATTGTGTCTCTATCGACATAGGAAGGTTCTGTCTACATAAGATATTTGTTTTGTACACATCTTTTTATTGCTTAGTATTTTTAACAATTTTTTGAAATTGACGACACAAAAAAAAGTGAGGTTGTACCATAAAAGTCACAATATTTTTGACGGTTATGCTTCGATTGTAATAAATTCTAAATGTTAGAGAAAAAAACAATAAGGACGTCAATACCCAAATTGTTTGGTTGGCATTTAAATCAAAGTCACGAAAAATGTTCAAATTCGTATACACATATGTGTACGAAAATCCTGAGAGAGTTAAACTCTTCCTTATCGGTAAATAACTCAACCTACCACAGAATTGAAATCCTTACAATAAAAACAATAAAACATAAAAAAATAGCTTAAGTCAAATAAATTCAGAATTCACTGTTCAAAATAATAGGAGTATTAGCGCATGAAATGAATTATTCTAAAGTTAAGGGAACATGTCCATTGCTCGCGTCGAAAAAAAAAACAAAAAATTCGAAATTGTAAAACAAAAAAAAAAAAAACATACGAAATAAATCTAATATCTTTAAATTGTAGTTTTCTGTTAGATGGCGTCCAAAAAAAATGTCGGCGGCAGTTATAGAAGTCCTCCAGGTGCTCCAAAACAACAAAAAATCAATTAAAAACTAAAAATAGACATAATTTTCTATAATAGACATAATAGACTATTATGAAGCTCTAATAAGTTCTAATTAAAAACAAAAAAAAAAAAAAATTGGCCCTAAAATGGCTCTTCTAAGGGCTGTAAAAACAAAAATAAGCAACCTACGATCGTAATAATAATCTATCTTATAAAAAGAATATTTCTGAACAAAATGAGCACAGGTAGAACATAATACAACGAGTATTTCAAAAGTTAGAACACCCGCCAATTTGAAAAAGTATATTTCGAGAAAAACGCGAGAAAAAGACTGAAATTCTTATACTTAATACTCATAATATATAGACTTATGTATATAAATGCGTATATTTCAAAAACCATATTCGTTTTTTTTTTATAAAATTTTAGATACATATTTTATGCAAAAAAAAAAAAAACTCAATTTTTTGGGCCTGAGCAATGATGTCCATTGTCCCTTAACAAAGAAAAAAGTTGTACTTAGTTGGTAAATGTGACAATCCTCTAATATTTAGTTGAATAGTCTCAGATCTGCTGCATTTGTGGGTTTATGCTCTGTAACGCTTTTCTTAATGTCTGCCCATAGATTTTGTATGAGGTTAAGGTCAGGTGACTGAGCAGTGCACGACATGACCTCAAACCCATTGACTCGAAACCACTCTTTAGCGGATTTATTAGTGTGTTTCGGGTTATTGTCTTTTTGGAACACTCATTTCAAAGGAATATTCCACTCGGCGTATGGCAACATCAATGCCTTTAATATATTCACATAGACTCGCGGATTCATTGTTCCTTTAATTTGATGGATTGGGCCAACTCCGTTGTACAAAAAATTACCTCATACTATAGTTTTTGCACCAAATTGCTTACACAGTTTTGGTAGTATATTGTGGTTGATATTCGGCAATTGGTAGCCGTCAGACATACTATTGGGAGTATGAATGTATAAACTCGTATTTTTTTTCGTAATTTGGACATTTATTGTGAAAAAGTGATTATAAATTTATTCTTTAAAGTATTGTCCATCGTTAGCCACAACATTTTCCCATCTTTCTGGTAGCATACGGATTCCGCGTCGAAAGAACTCCTCATATTTTAAGGCTATCCACGAATCGACCCATTTTTTGAGTCCTTCGAAAGAACGGAAGTGCAGTTCAGCCAGGCCATGTGTCATCGATCGGAATAAGTGGTAATCAGAAGGAGCAATGTCTGGAGAATACGGCGGGTGGGGTAGCACTTCCCATTTCAGCGTTTCCAAGTATGTTTTTACTTGCCTTGCAACATGCGGCCGAGCATTGTCGTGCTGAAGAATAACTTCGTTGGGCCTATTCTCATATTCTGGCTTCTATCCTTTAATGTTCGGCTCAAACGCATCAATTGTAGTCGGTAGCGGTCGCCAGTGATCGTTTCATTTGGTTTCAACAGCTCATAATACACGACACCTTTCATATCCCACCAAATACACAGCATGAGCTTGGATCCATGGATGTTCGGCTTTGCCGTTGATGTTGATGCATGTCCGGGCGGTCCCCATGATTTTTACGCTTTGGGTTATCGTATCGTATCCACTTTTCACCGCCAGTCACAATACGATGCAGAAAACCCTTTCTTTTCTGTCGTTCAATCAACAGTTCACATGTGAAAAATCGTCGTTCGACGTCTCTCGGCTGCAATTCGTACGGCACCCAATTTCCTTGCTTTTGAATCATTCCCAATGCTTTTAATCATTTAGAAATGGTTGATTGATGAACTCCTAAAGATTCTGCAAGTTCTTGTTGCGTTTGACATGAATCTTCTTCGAGTAATGCCTTCAATTCTTCATCATCGAACTTCTTCGGGCCGCCTGAACGTTCCCTGTCTTCAACATCAAAATCACCACTTTTGAAACGGGCATACCACACCTGACACATTCTAACGTCTATAGCACAGTCAGGATAAGCTTCAGTGAGTAAACGATGTGCTTCAGTTGCGTTTTTCCTTTCGTAAAATTATGAAAATTATTTGACAGATCAATTTTTATAGTATTTTTAGCGCTCTTCGAGATAGAATAGCTGTCAATGTCAAAAAAATGGCGCGTATGATAGATATGAAGTTAGTCACAATTAAGAGTTTATACATTCATACTCTCAATATCTGGATCCTGTTGAACCAAATAACACAATTTTGCATTAGCCTGTGAGCGGAACATATTCGCTATTTTGCTGTCGCCGAGTGGATGTACTCTTCGGCAATTGTAAGCGTGCTTCCACGTGTTCCTTCGTCAGTAAAATATCTTCCTTTCCCTCTAGTCCACCAGGATTCTAATTAGGTGTGACTTTATGTTGCCTAAATTGCATGAAATCTACGCCAATTAAAAACTTCGTGCTTATGTTTGGGAGCAGTACTTCATAGCATTTACTCCCACATCTCATATCACAAATTTTATTTTCTTTAAAGTTTTATACGGTTTTATATGTTTTCCATTATACTAAGCAGTATGTGCTAATGTGATATACCAATCAAGTGCGTCAGAGTAATTTTTAAACACGAATCTTTAGTTTGAAAAAAATATTCCCTACACCTAGTGCAACCGTAAAATATGTTTGAGAAGAAGTTAGAGGAAATTCGAATCATTGTTGTGAGTGAGGAGTAGACTTAGATTTTGTAATTACGATTAATTAAATTACCTTAAACTTAGTTTGATTTCGGGTAGCTCTTACTTTCTCTATTTATTCAAATCTTCTAAATTTAGAAATTAATTAGTTCTAAATGATCTTTTCACTTTAGTTTACTTCCCATTAGCAAAATTAAGCACTTTTAATGTTTAGAAAGTTTTTTTGATACCTTTTCAGTATAGAAACCAACTAATATTTCCTAATATGTATTAATTTAACCTGGAAAGAAACCAATAAAAGTTTTTACACAAATCACGTAGCAAACCAATTTTATTTTTTTTTTTATTTCTATAGCTTTGTTTTAAAAATTTTCCATACATTTTCAACTAATTGTTAATAATAGGTAAAATAAACGAATAAACGTCAGTTTTGCTACTAGAGAAGTAAATAAACAAAAACTCACGCACACTAATACAAAACAGAATGTCAAAATACACAGCATAGCAAAAGTGCGCGGTGTACTCGTAACTCATGCTCTCTCAGTTATTTAAGTGCTGCTCTCAATGTAAAATACGTCGGCTTGAGTTAGGTGAGAGAGTAATAGATAATCGTAGACAATAAATTAAATAATTAACTATTGCACATACATACGTATGTAGAATAAAAGTGAAATGTAAAATTACTAAAAAAAAAAAAAAAATATAATAAAAACCTCTACTCGAAAATTTTGTAATATTTCAAAAACATTTTTATGTTTTTCTTATCAATAATAACAAATTTTTAATTTGTAATAATTTTGTAATTTTGACAAGATCAAAGAGCGTAATATTTCAACTTTACATACATTTTTCTTTATCTTTTACACATGTATTAATTGTAACTCTCTCTTTTTCTGATTCTCTACTTATGGGTTCTCTCTCTTTCTTTGTCTCTCTTCATCTCTATTTGTTTAGCTGCATTCAACGCTCATATGCACAAAAAGTACTTTATTTAGTAGTAAATATGTAAAAGTCTACGATTTTGTTTTTTTTCACTATGTAAAGTGCTACAATTTTAACATATCAAAGCCAAACAAGTAAGAAAAAAAGCAACAAACAATCATGCAAACGACCAATTTAAAGACTATATAAAACTTAACAAAAAGTAAACGCACAATTTTTTGAATATCCAAGAAATACAGAAAATCCCCAAATTCTACAAAAAAAAAGAAGAAAATAAATTAATTTTGGTTAAAAATGACAAGGAATAGCAGTCAGCGCAATAACAACATTAACAACAGCTTTAAAATGTCTGCAACAACAACAAGTAAAACAACATTTCGGATATCATCACAACAAAAGAAGCAGAAGCCACGACAATATACACAATATTTACAAATACATCGAAATTTACTCATTGGATTAATTTTAACTACGATATGCGCACAGGTAAGATTTTGAATATTAAACAAATGTAGATAGTAGTAAATAAATAAAAATTAGTAGTAAGAAAAATGTTACAATTATTGGTTGTAGTTTTCTTTTCTTTTAAATGAGATATTTTGGAATTTGGAATTTACCCAAAAGAAAAAATTTTGAAACTCTTGAAGAAAAATCTTAATACAGGTTTTAAAAAAGCTCATAGCCTTGTCAGATTTTATTTAGTCTATTTATTAAAAGATATTTAAAAATCCACAAATTCTTTATTGAAATTCTTAGCAACTACAGGCGGCTCAAGTTATTCAAAGTTAACCCAAAAATTCTCCAATTTCTAGCTTTTGCTATGTAAAATAATGCTGTGGTTTAATTTTGTTTTACACAAAAATCTTGTTTCTTTGATTATGTTGTTGAAAAGTTGATCTTTATTTCAATTTCAAGGCTCTTTTTAACTCAACGAATATAAAACACAAAAACTCAGCTCATACATATTTAAAATTGTAAACATTTTCGTAACTAAAGCCATGGAAATTATAAATGAAAATGAAATGAAACTTCTTCCAGTTCTTTTAGAGTCTAAAATTTTGTTGTGCATTATTTTATATTAATTTAAATTAATTAGCTAATATTTTGTTAATTGAAAAAAAAAAAAAATAAATTATTAACTACGCGTATTTAGTACAAGTCGTAATGTATTTTTGACCACTTTGACTGGCAGTTGAAGGTGAAGTATACTACAAAATTGAATGCAAAAAAAAGTAGGTGGCAGTAATAAATAGAAAGGCAAAAAATAAAAAAACAGTAGTCAAAACAATGACGGCATTTGTTCCCAAAAAAAATCGAGTTGAATCAACTTTGTTTATGAATAGTTTCCAAGAATGATGCCATTACCATTGACATTATTCTCAGCGCGTGAATTTCATCCCAAGACACTTATACTAAGAACAATTGTACTTATATTTATTATAATATTTCTCATGTTATTAAAAAAAAAGTCGCAAATAAAGTCTTCTTGTGTGTGAAACTTCTTCTACAAATACGACTTTTTTTCAAGTTCCATATGTAAAATTCACATTAGAATTTTTCCCCTTACTACTACTTTCGTTTGCAATTCGTATATCTTCTTGTGTCACTTTGCTAGTTGCTGCTATTACTACTTCTTTTTCAAGAGACAAGAAAAAAATAAACATGGTTACGCCAACTTTGAGCTGACGACTAACAACTGACGTCTCACATGGTTGGAATTTTTGCCATTTGAGTACAAAGCGTGTAGTTATGCAAATATTACTTATTTTTTTATATTTATATATAAATAAATAACACTAAAAGATGAAATGACATTAATACTAATTTTTTTTAAATTTTATTTCTTTTCATAAATAAGAAAAGAACGTATACATATTTGTTTAAGATACAATTCAACTTTAGCTGATATGTCAAATTTAACGAGCAAACATTAATTCAGAAAGTTTGAAAACAATTACTTGAAAAAAGCTGTACAAGCTTTATTGTTTTTTTTTTTTTGTTATTCTAATTTTTCTGATTTCAAGTTCAAAAACCCAATGTTACTGTTGAGTTTCTGAGATATTAGATTTGAAGTTGCTTTTATTTAGTATATAAATTTATACACGCGAATATGCCGTGATTTAATTCTTATTGTTTGAGGAGCGGTAATATGTTTTGCTCCAATATCTAGCACTAGTGTGGACTTAAGTTTGTAAAATTATTATGCTTCACTTCTAAATTTTTCATCTGTAGCTCAATTTTCTATAGGTAACATAAGCTAGAGTTAGGTTTCTATGTCCAGAACATTTCCACTTTTAAAGTTCTTAATCCAAAATTTTACATCCAGAGCTTCATAACCAGAATTTCATATCCCAAATTTATAGCACAAAGTTCCACAGACCAAATTTTTATTTATTTTTACCCGAAATTCTATATCAAAAATTCCGCATTCAAAATTTTTTAATCTAGACCCAATAAATTATGTTTTCCATCCAATTATGTTTTACATCCAGAATTCCGCATGGAGAATTATACATCCAGAATCCCATATCCGATATTTTACATCTAAAATCCCACATACAGCGTTCCGTATAGAGAATTACATATTTAAAACCTCCTACTTAAAATTATACATCTAAAATTCTGAATCGAATATTCCACATCTAGAACCCCACATCTGAAACTGTTCGTCCAAAATTTCACATATGGAATTTCGCATCAAGATTTATACATCTAAAACTTACACAACCAGAACTCTGTACCCAAAATTCTATATCTTAAATTCCTCATTTAAATTTTCGCATCATGAATTACACTTTCAGATCTTCATGCCCAAAATTCTACATCCAGAATTTCATATGGAGAATTATACATCCAGAATCCCATATCCGATATTTTACATCTAAAATCCCACATACAGAATTTCGTATAGATAATTACATATTTAGAACCTTGTACTCTAAATTATGCATCCAAAATTTAGAATCGAATATTTCACATTCAGAACTCCGCATCTGAAACATTTCGCCTAAAATTTCACGTACGGAATTTTAAACCAAAAACTAAACATCCAGAACACCATAAACGGACTTCTATATCCAAAATTAGAAATCCAAATTTTGCATCGAAAATTATACATCCAGATTCTAAATTCCAAAATTTGAAATTCAGAATTTTGCATCGAGATTTACACACCTAAAAGTTATACATCCAGAACTCTATAGCCGAAACTTTTTATCTAAAATTCTACATTCAAAGTTTCGCATCGAGAATTACACTTTCAGATGTTCGTGCCCGAAATTCTACATCCAGAATTTTGTATGGAGAATTAAACATCCAGGATCCCACATCCGATATTTTACATCTAAAATCCCACAAACAGAATTTCGAATAGATAATTACATATTTAGAACCTCATACTAAAAATTATACATCCAAAATTCAGAATCGAATATTCCACATCCAGAACCCCGCATTCTAAATTTCACATACGGAATTTTACACCAAAAAGTAAATACCCCAAACCCCATAAACAGACTTCTTTATTCAAAATTAGAAATCGTAAATTCGCAGCGAGAATTGCACGTCCAGATTCTGGATTCTAAAATTTCACATTCAGAATTTTGCATTCAGATTTACACATCTAACATGCATCTAAAACTTGCACAACCAGAACTGTGTATCCGAAATTCTACATCTAAAATTCCACATTCAGAGTTTCGAATTGAGAATTACAATTTTTGAATCCGTACCCGAAATTCTTCATGAAAAATTCCACCTTCAAAGCTCCGCATGCAAAAGGTTACAAACATAATTTCTCATATAGAATTTGGCAACAAGGATTTCTTGGGTTTTTTTTAATATGAACTGAGAATCCCTCTCCAATCGACAGTCAAACCAGTTCTGAAAACAAGGTCTATCAATTTTCAGCCTAATCCTAGTTTATTTTATACCCTGCTTTGGCTATACCTTTCCCAAGTTATTCTCTAAGTTGTCAATGATCCCTTAGGGGATGTAAGATAATCCAATTCAGTAAAGCAAAAACTGAGACATTTACACTGTGAAACAAACATAAACTTTTATTTCCCAAATGAGGATTTAAGAAATGTTTTTGGTTAACTAACAGAATTGTCCTAACTGTGCCATTTCCATATCCCAAAATTGATCTAAAACATTTCCTGAATCTTTTCTAGGTGAGAAAAATTTAGTTTTGTTTCACAGTGCTATCGAACTAAACCATTTTCTAGATACTCAAAGAATCTGAATTAAAAATGGAAAATTGAATGAATCACTCTTCTTTGCAATTGATCGTAGTAAGTTAATGGAAATCTGTGATTCACATACATACATATATTTAGCAAAAACTGAAAGGATCATTTTTCAAAATTTGAACCTTGAATCTGAATAGATTTTGAGAATCACAAAATTTTAAATTCATTAAATTTTTGTATTAAAAATACTTATTCTTTTACGATGTTATTGGTTAAATTATAATATTAAAACAACTAAGTTATAAATATTTCAATTAAAATGCCAAACATGCATGCAACTAACAATTAATTGTTGTGTCAACAACATAGAGAAGCGAAATTACATACTATATACATTGATGATGTGTTTGAAAATTGAAATTCAAGTGACTAATTCCGAATGGGTGCGATACTTAAATTGCAAATTAAATTGAGAATATAAACAATGCACAAAAAAAAAAAAAATCCTATTAATTCAATTGTAAATGCAACATATATTTAAACTAAATTTTTAATTGGTGATTAAATACTCGTATGTGTTTATTTCTCAATTTGTTCAATTTGAAATCATTTCTGTTGTTGCTGTTTTGACACTTTTTTTAATTGTTCTGATTATTTAACTCAAATGGAATATTTATGAAAATAAATATTTTATGTAAAAAAAAACTGAACTTGTAAATTAATTTTATTTGCAAAAAATTTGTTACGCATTTTTCATTCATTTTAATTGTAATTGTATGTACCAATGTAATCAGAGTTTAATTGTTATGGGCGCAACAACAAGGTGCGGTATTACCAGCATATTTTGCATTTGTTGTTTTGTTGTGTTTGTTTAATTGTTTTGTTTTCTTTGTAATCAAGTTTACTTAGTTACACATTTTCAAAAATTAGCGTGTAAAATGTTTTGTTATGCTCCCTTCCCACAATCTGCTCCACCCTCACTAACTATGTACATACACCTAAAATATGTAAAAAATCATTGCTCCAAATTTTTGAAAGTAACTACAATAAAAATTTGAAATAAAAGTTTTTTTTTTGTATTGTTATTTTTATTTTATTAAGTGCACTTGGAAATTCCACGAAATTCCACACGCAATTTTTGATCTCTTCATAATCGTTGTAGCTATTGCGTGTACATATTTTTCTGGCTAATTTTTTCAGTATGATTTTTGATTTCAGGGTCTTTTGATGATTTGCGTTTTATCTGATCTTTTTTGCTCAGAGTTGCCGATTTGCTATCGGTTTTTTTTTAAATTTTTTTGTTGTAATCAATTGGAGCATAACGATGCTAACTTTATTACATTCAAATTTTTGATAAATGTAGCGAAAAAGCTCAAATATTAGTATATATGATTCACAAATTTGTTTAAATTAAGCTTAATTTGAAAACTATTCGTAATTGATTTTTTTTTTTTAATACATGTTTTTATTAAAGAAGATTTTGTTATTCGCGGAGTTGATCACTCAGCCAAATCTTTTTTTTACATGTTTTTATTTAAAAATTATGCACTATTTTATTTTACACGACCAAATTTTTTTTTACTTATTTTTATTCAGCAATAATGAGTTATTCTGAAGCGTGATTACCCGAAATAATAATTTAGAAATAATGAGTTATTCTGGAACCTGATCACTCAACCAAATCTATTTTTATATGTTTTTCACAATTAATTAGTTATTCCGAAATTTAAGCATTCACCCAAATCTTTTTTTGCATGTTTTCGTTCAAGATTAATCAGTTATTCTGGAGTGATCATTCAACTAAATCTTTTTTGTTTACTAATTTCTATTCAGAAATAATGAGTGGTTCTGGAACCTAAGTGAAATCTTATTTACTTATTTTTATTAAAATTTAACTAACTTCAAAAAAAAAAAAAAAAAAAACAAAATTCTCTATCTATGTTTCTATTCCTGATAACTTTTTATTCAGGAATATTTTTTTTATATGTTTTTATTCAGAAATCAGAAACAAAGAATTATTCTGGAACTTTTTTTACACGTTTTGATACAGAATTAATGAGTTATTCTGGAACATAAACACTCTTAGTTATTTTTATTCATGAGTTTTTTATGTATGTTTTAATTCAGGATTAATGGATTATTTTAAAGACTGGTTAAATCGTTTTTTATGATTATTTGCTTTTCAGAAACACTGATTTATTTTTCCTTTTTTTTACTCATCATTAATTCGGATTTATTCTAGAACCTAAGTTTTTTGGTATGCTTTAATTCAGGATTAATGAATTATTCTAAAGCCTGATTAAATCGTTTGTTAAAATTATTAGCTTTTCAGAAACACTGATTTATTTTTTCCTTTTTTACATCATTAATTGGGATTTATTCTAGAACCTGATCACTTTATTAAATCTTTTTCTGCATGCCTTTATTCAAAAATAACACCGTCCAACAAAAAGGCTCTAAACAAAAATTTCTGAGTTCTCATATCACTCATTTACTAAAAGACTGTCATAACTCAAAAAACGCGATTTTGCAGAAAACGCGTTTAAAGTTTTCAATTGACTCCCACTTTGCAGAAAAAAAGAAGAAATCTTATAGTTCTCACACGCAGAGTATACAAGATATTAATATGAAATTTTTACACAATATGAAGAGTGATATAATGAATAATTCTGCATCATTAACTCGTTATTTTTTATTAAATCGTATTTTTTGACTTATGACAGTCTCTTAGTATATGAGCGATATGGTTTTTCTAAAGTTGTTTTCGATGCTCAGGTCGAACTTTTGTTATATCGAAGATTTTATGATATTTTAAAATATGGTAAGTGGGGGAAAAACTTTTTTTTTCGATTTTTTAATGATTCTACAAGATTTATGAGTTTTTACAACTTTTCCAACAAAAATTATGTTTCCAAAAATTTTTCAAAAAACCTAATTTTATTTATTCTTTAATTTTTTATTTAAAGAAAAAATTAATTGAAATCAATATTTTTCTAAATCATAAATTTTAATATTCAGCTAACATAACGATGATACTTGTTCCTTTGTTTCATATTAGAAATCTCTTGGTGAAAATTTTCACCATGTTCGTCGGACGCATACATTTTTTAAATTTAAAATAGCTAAAAATATGTTACAGAAATAAAATTTGTTTTTTTGAAAAAAATTTTGATTGGTTTTTGATCAGCGTTTTATCAGTTTTTACGTTTTCAAAAAAAAAATCACCATTTTTTAGAAAATCATAAAGTCATCGATATCACAAAAGTACGAAACCCGAACAATTTTCAAATAGATTCGTGATCATGTTAAATTTTCATTTGGGTTTTAGATATAATAACTCACAAAAGCATTAAAATAAAGGAATATTTTTGGGACAAGATAAATATGTAAGAATAGCGTCTAATTAAAAAGTAACAGCACAGAAAACTTTCTATTCATACAGACGAACACAAGGAAAGAATAGTTTTTGAAATCAAATTATATCTATATTATACTACTACTATTATGGCACAACAGGTCCTGGAGGGCCAAGGCCGAGCTTTTCGCATTCATTCATGTTGTGTGAGTTATATTTATACACGAATGAAAGGGACCTACAATTTTATGCCGAATCCGAACGGCAAAGTGAAAAGCTTTTCATAGGCATTTTTTTACTCTTGGAGGTTTGCCATTGCCAGACAAGAGGTGGTGCCGTAAAGAAAAATTTGTATTTTCTATTTTTGAGCGTGCCGAGATATGAACCCGGGCACCTCTGCCTAGCAGTCCAACACACTAACCACTAGGTTACGGCGACCACAAGTTTCAAAATAATCTCGAAGTTCCGAAATTTCGAATTTTTTTTAATTTTTTAGCCAATAATTATTCCACATTCCATAGTTCTGTTATTGCTCCTTACAAATTCAAATATAATTTTCTAAATCGAATAATGTGTAGTGGTGTTCCCTTATTCGATCGCTTTTGTGAGATTTAGAAGTTTCAACGATTATTTATCATATAATTTTTACTGAATTTCTTAAAACTTATAAGTGTTAAACATCTTGTGTCAATTTAAATAATTCCTTTGTATTATAGGCGCCATTACAAAGCATTAAGTTTGAAAAAACTTTTCGCTGCAAATTTTTAAAAAATAAGCATTTATGGTCAGAATTTCAGAACTTTTAAGGACATCTTGGAACCTGAAGATATTATATGATTTCAAAAATTGTTTTTCCTATATGTTCTTCTAGAAGAGTAGAAATTTTTTTGCGCCTTTATTTTTCGATTTAACGATATTCTTGCCTATTTATCGTCTCCCAAAAATGTTTCCGTATTCGATCGCTTTTGTAAGTCACTATAAGTAAATCTATTATACCGATATTTTTTGGACTTTAAATTCGTATTAAATTTTAGTTGATGCTAAGTAAAGTGAAAATCTCGAAATTTTTGGCATAATTTATTAGAAAAACAATCCCAGAATAAATACTGTGAAGCAGGCAGACCCATACTTTTTCGCCTCACTAAAGTTCTCCTAATCGAAGACCTTATCATTCCAACTATTCTCCGAGTGATGTAATTTGCCGGTTTACTTAGTATGTGGGTTATTCTCTTGGATCTTTAATCCCTATTTTGAATAGCTATTAATGGGAAATTTTAACATTTTTCACCCTACTTCTATCTTAAAATCAATTTTCAAAGTTACTCGAGAATATACAGAATAGAGTTGTATACATTTCGTAATAAATCATGCTGAGAATATTATTTCAACGAACACTTAAAGTAATATTGCCTCTGAAAGCAATAAAGTCAGTCATAAATTATACATACTAATAATTGAATTAAATGTATTTTTATTAAATAAAAACAAACACAAAAACTGTGTATGTATAAAGTACAAAATAAATCAAATTTAAAATTACTAGGTATATTCAATATTACACTATAATTATATTTGCGGTGTAAATTTTGTATAAAATTATATGAAAGAATTTTCACAATTCTAAAATATTAAAAACTTATAGTAAACTCACATACGTGCAACAAAAATATAAAAACAACTGAAAAATAAAAACAGAAAATCGCGTTTTCTTAAATAAAGTCACGTTTTTTTAAATAAATAAATATATACGACTATAATTGAAGAAACAAAAAAAAAAAAACAAAAATAAAAATAAAAAATTCCAAGAAATTACAAAAATTAAGAAATGCCGGCAACATAAAACATTTTTAGGTATTAATATTTTTTTAATGGTATTTTAGTGAAAACATTTACAAAACTTTCAAATGAAATGAAAAATAAAATAAAATATTTTACATATTCATATGTAGGTGATATTTTTGTAGCTATTTAAAAAATTCGAAAAATATGATATTTAAGCAGACATTATTTAAACTATTTACTCTAAAATTTATGTCATGGCTTAACCTCAACAATTTAAATATGTGCGGAATATCACATAAAAATGTCAGAAGCGTAAAAATCATTAACGAATTAGTTATAGGCAAAAATGTCCCTTCCTTTTATTTTTTACTTACGAGCGCGTGTTTGTTCTTTCCCTTCATGCTCATAAATAAAATAAGATCGCTAAAAATGATCACAACATACACTCAGCAGCAGCAGAAAACCATAAAATTTAATTTAGCTAATATCTCGTGAATGCTGCTGCGTGCGTTAGCTTATGCCGGGAGTCATCGACGCGGTCGTTGATGCTTTCTAAATAAAAATACATCGCATAGTATATTTAAAATAAAAAAAAGTTGGGAATATATTGTAGAAGAAAAATGAAAAAAAAAAATTGCGACGTTGTGCGGCATAAATAAAATTATGTATTTTAATAATGTTTAAGGCGGCGGCACGTCACAACTGTGTGACCGGAGACGGAGAAGTTGGCGGCAAAAGTTCCAAACGTCCCGCCACCCAATAGTCATCGAGTAGTAGCAATAATCACCAACATCACGATTTCAGAGTTTTCGGTTCATTTCCGTATCGTTTCGTTATGTTTCGTTGATGCCACCGATCATTTGCGATCTTGTTGGTTTGTTGGTGATCATCATCGTTTGAGATCATTGCTAATTGAAGCAAACCATTTTTCGGTCGTTGCTGTTGACGTTGTCGCATTAATATTTGTTGCGACCGCCAACAAAAAAAAAAAAAAGAATAAATTAAAAACTGAAAATAAATCAGACGGTAGTGAACGACTTTTTTGTACCCGCTATAAAGAACACTTATTTATATTTGAATGATTTTTCTCAGATTTTTTGCTGGCAAATAAAGAAATATTAATATAACTCTATCCTTTCAATGTAGCGTTCAATAGCAGACAGCAGCCGGCAAAAATCTAAAAGCATTTATGGCTGAATGCGCCACGTTTTTCAAATGTTAATTTCCGATTAGTTGATGTCTTCTAAAAATAATTTAAATTATATTAAAGTAAAGAGAAAACCAAAACAGCAAATTTATTTCTGTTGAAAGCATAACAAAATGTTAGTGTGCAACATGTGCTGCTACTACTGCATTGTTGTCGTCAACAATCAAAATAACAATATTTTTAAAATATCTACATAAAAGTTGCACATGTTACATATTTATATATGTAAATATGTGTGTGTTTGTGTGTGTGTGATTATTTGTTCCCTGATGATGATGTCAGTGATTTAGTTATAGTTTCTTTTGTGGCACAATGATGTAATTTAATTCATGGCAATTATCACACATTTAAAAGAAATTTATTGAATAGTCTGAATACTTTCTAAAACGAAATTAAAATTAATCTTTCTCCTTCAGTTTTTTTTTCTTCTTCTTTATCCCCTCTCTGGTTTTGCTTCTTTTTTTTTTTGCTGTTGATTGATGTTTTTGTTATGCGCTTTATTGTTGTTAATACCTTTCACTCCAATTTATTTGTCACACTGTCATCATTTACATGACACTATAATTCAAATGTCTTTATTTTGAATTTGAAAGTTTGAATGCAATTAAATTTAAAAGTATTTACCTTCGTTTTTGTTGTAGTTTTAGGTATAAATTACGCTACCTTTTGATCAACTTAAAATTTAAAAAAGTTTTATAAGTAAGCCAGTTAGGCAGGGGGGTTTCCCACCCATAGCTTCGTTGAGTAACACAAAAAAAGATTCTAATTTTTTTTATTTTGATTTAATGAAATCATTATCGGCCCTTAGTAAAATTTTGACTTTTTTTGAATGATAATAATGCAAAATTTTTACAAATATTATTTGTAATTTCTTTACCACCAGATGATACTATAAACCAAAAGAACTGTTAGTAATATCAAACAACTCAGGCAGTCTTGTTTTGTATCTTCTAGCTCTGCAAACTACATATGCTGGAGATTTTGGTGATTCGGGAAAGGTTCACATTTGAGATGTAAAAATTCCTCACCTAGGGAACATTTATTTGTCTCCACTTCGTCTTATTGAGATACGAAAAAGAGTCGTTAAGTAAACTATATTAAATTTATATACCTCAAAGCTCTGCGTGATCTATAACCCATTTCTTTTGGTAGATTGGTATCCCACATTGGGCACTAGCGTCCTTTTTGAAATACCGTAAACGATGAAATCATTACACAGCCACACAAAAAAAAATGTTTTTTCGGGTTTGGAGGTCAGACCATGCTTACTATATGTTTTTAGATCGCTGAATCCAAATCCGAGGTCCAAAAAACCGCAGCACGTCAAGGTACTAACATAGCCTAAAAAAACCTCATAAAATTTTTTTTCGAGCTCGGAATCATATGTTTTTGGGGTCGCTGAAACCAAATCTGAGGTCTTATAAACTCCAGCATGTGCGTTTTTCCACATAACCTGCAAAATACTTCGTTATCTAAGCTAAGTTGAAAACCTGACATGCTGTGATCTTTTGGACCTCGGATTCGAGTACAACGACCTCTAAAACATATAGTAACATGGTCTGGCCTCCAGGCTCGGAAAAAAATTGCATGAAGTTTTTTGAGGTTACGTCCGAACCCTGACGTGGTGGGGTTTTTTGAACCTCGAAATCCGATTCAGCTACTCCAAAAATATCTAATAAACATTGTCTGACCACCAAGCTCGAAACAAATTTTATGTGGTTTTTTGAGGTTATGTCACCTTGACGTGCTCGGATTTTTTGGACCCCGGATTCGAGTTCAATGACCCCCAAAACATATAGTAACATGGTCTGGCCTCCGGACTCGAAAAAACTTTTTTTTTGTATAGCTTTTTGTCTTTGGTAGGGGAATGTCGTCTAGGTTGGAACACCTTCTGACTTTTGCCCATAACATGTTGTAGACATTTCGCTAATCTAGTCGAAAATATCTCGCGCAATATTTTTGCTGAACATTAGAAAATGATTGGATCAGTAGTCAAGTTCGGAACATGTAGTCTATGTCGGAACAGTTTAGAAAATCAATTAGATATGGCAAAAAAAAAAACAAATGCTGAAATACATTTGCTAATAGGAAAAGAAAACATGAAGTTAAAATAAATAGCCCTGTGCGTGAATTTTTAAACGGAATTTATCAAATAAAAAAAATGAAAATCGGCCGAACAGTAATCCTAATCACAATTATGGCGGATAAAAAAGCATGTCCTTCGATATTTGAACACTCGGTTTCGTGACACGTGCAAACTGTTCGGGCTCTGAACTCTAAGTGACACGAAAAGTTTTCCGTCATCGCGATAAACAATTTTGTACCTACAAGTGGATTGCTCTATTGTTAAAAAATGGAAAAAATGTGATGTTCCGACCTTGACGAAATTTCCCTACAGTAGTACCCCCAGGTTTAGAGCTAGCATTTTAAAATGATTCGGATTAGAAAAGTGTAAAATAATTCGCTGTGACATTGATTTTATTTCTTAAAAATATGGCAAATATTGTGGTCGCCGTAGCCCAGTAGCAGAGGGCTCGGCATCGCTCAAAAAATCTCGGCACACTCAAAAAATCGAAATTAGAAAATAAAACTTGTTCCACACGGCATGTTGCGGCACCACCTAAAAATTAAAAAAAAAAAAAATATAGTAAAAATTGCCTATTCCCTTTGACGTTCAGATTCGGCATGAAACTGTAAGGGACCTACATTCGTGTATAAATATAACTCAAACAACATGAATGGCATTGATATCAGAACCAACTTTTAAGGCTGGCATTGACGAGTTGAAGTGGGTAACGTGACCGAGAACTTTATTCACTTTACCTTTGCACAACCGGTCTAAAATTTTGAAAAACAAATTTTTATCTTTGAAAATGAATATTTTAATTGCCTTATTATGTTTCTCTTTTAATAGCATCTCAAACGTATACAATTCAAATTTCGTGTCACATATTCAATCACACAACAGATCAATTTCATACTTAATTACATAATTGACAAACTTTCAGTATTTATAGCATCTGGCAAAATCAATTACTCATTAGAAATCAATCAATTATTAAATATTTGTACAGCAAGTAGTATTCAAGTCAAACGACTATTTTCATTAAAGTCAATACAAAACTGCTTAAGTATGCAATCAACTCAAATCAAACTAGGTACCAGAAATAGTTTTGACACTTGAAAATTAGCGGAAAAGAGACTAAAATTGGCAGCAACAGCAGCAGTAGCCGCTAGCTGCTTGCTTATGTGTGGACTACCACAACCGGAAATGGTAGTTTTTTGATACATTAAGCAAATGAGAAAAAACAGAGAAAAAAAATAACCAAAAAAAGTATAATAAGTAAGTAAAATAAAAATAAAACATACTCAGATGCACACATGAAACGCAATGGAACATGTGCAGAACTAACAAGAAAAACGCACAAATGGACAGACGTACGTCGAGTCGAACTGCAAGTAACTTGTACTTGTACTCGTACATGGACATAGATAAATATACGGCACATGTTTGTGTATAACAAAATTAGATAGAGGTACTCATATGTTTGTATAGTTTTATAGTATCTACTACAGTGGTACGTGTTGTTAGATTTATGTATAAATTATTTTTACTGACAAGAGTAATAAAAATTATTGATGACATGTGACAAACGTGATGCTATAAAACTTTTGTATTTTTCTATAGCTTTAATATTTGTGTAAATAACTTTTATTTTTATAGTTTTACGTTTCAAAATAAATAGCAAACGGTATGTTATGGAATAATTTTTGTATGATTAACAATTTTATTTGCTGATTGCACAGTTCAACACAAAAAAAAAAAAATAAAAATTAGCAAGATTTTGAAACTGAATTCTGAGAAAGCTCAAAATATTAATTATACGCGTTCAGGCTTTTTAAAAATTTACAAGGCATTTATTTTTTACGCAAGTGAAACGGTTTGGATGTATTTGACTAATTGGGTATAATAAAACCTGAGATATCTTAGTTAGTTTTGCAGCTACAACGAATTGAGGATTCCATGATTTATAGTAAAATTTTCTGCAAAATATTTTTTGGAACATTTTAATCCTGTATCTGCCTTCCTTGTGGGGATATTTTTTCTTTTTTCACAAGAATATGTTATGTATTTTAACTTTAAAAAAAAAGAAAGATTACTCATAAAACTTTATTGTGGATTACTGAGCCCAAAAAGCGGTAAACTTTTTTTTAAATGTATGAATGTTCTAAATACATAGAGCCACAAAATTCGTACTGGCATTTTCACAAATCAAATTTTTTGAATTTTTTTTTAATTTTAGCTTAGAATAATATTGCCAACGGGCTAAATGAATGACAGACAGAGGGGCGCATCTGCATAACGAACGGATTGATGCCCGAAACCGACACAGTCCGGACTGCTCTGTATGACGCGACACGTGGAAGGATGAAGTAAACTATGCTAGTGGTTTTCAAACAAAAGCTACAGATTATGTAATCATCAGCTGGTTAATTCATTTAAAAATTGTAAAAAAAGTATTTTTAATGTTAAATTGGGAATCAGATAAATCAAAAAAGCTATGAAGGTCGATGAAGTCATTGCACAAACAACAAAAAATAACATTTTGGGCATAATTAGTTCAGCAGGTACTTAGTTTAATCGTAACTGGATACTTTAGAAACTGTTTGTGAACAGATTCCAATCTATCCCTGTAACAGTTATATTGAGAACTTCAAATTGGGAAACCGTATTCCAAGATTGGCCTTACAAGAGACTTAAAAAGTGTTTTCGTTACATACAAATCATTACATTTTTTGACCATCTTTTAATGAATGCAAATATTCCCTTAGTTTTGTTTATACACATGTTAATATGTGAATTAAAATGCAGTTTAGGGTCATTAGCCCAGTCGGTAGAGTAAAAAATGCACCAAAAGTTCCTAAAAATTCTAAACTGAGATTTTTCTTCGGTAATTGTTAGGGGGGGTATGATAGATTCAAAAACCATAAAAATCAGTCCTGGGGTTGCAGAGCGACCCCCCAAAAAAATCTCCCCCTTTGGTGAAAAAAGCCTTTTTTACTAATAACTGGTTAACTGTTGGAGATATCAAATAATTACTTACCACAAAAAAAAAGCTTGAGTGATTTCCTAAAAAAAAGGTCATAAGTAATTTATTTGTATATGTCAAACGTTTCGAGATGTTCAACATTTAAGAAATTGAAAATGTAGTACTTTCGATGTACTGTGGATACGTGCGCATCTTTGTTTATTTGAATTTTTCCGTGCGGAGCCTATAGGAAAAATTTAATTACTCGAAAGTCAAACAAGCTAGGAAGAAAAATCAAAAAGGGTTTTGAAGGGGATGGAAAGTACAACATCCTCTGCCATTTTCATTGGCAACGGATATATAGTTGTATAGTTGTCTGTTGGTTTTTACTACTTTTACTATTTGCAGGCCTAATAAAAATAACTGGTTTCACTATATGTTATAAATGTATTATCTCTTAGTTCAAGACATTACTTCTGAAAATCCTATAAAAGTTAGAAATAAAAAAATTCTCATTTTGCAATTTTATCAGCATATTAAAATCACCCAATTTTTGACGAGTTTTTTATTGTTTATTGTATTTGATGTTTGTTTTTTTTTTTTTAATGCAATTTTTTAACTTCTAAATTATTAGAAAATATTGTTAAAAGATATGTGAACTGAAAAAAATTATTTTTGAGATATATGTTCAATTCGTTTGGGTCTTTTTTCCATTTTAAGGAAACAAAAAAATCGCAAAAATTTGGCCAACTTTAATTTGCTGATAAAATCGCTAAATGTAATTTTTTTTATTTCTAACTTTTCAGCATTTTCAGAAGTAATGTCTTGAACTAAAAGATAATAAATTTTTAGCATATGGTGGAACTAGTTATTTTTATTAGGCCTGCAAATAGTAAAAGTAGTAAAAACCAGCTTGTTTGGTTTTCGAGTAATTCAATTTTTCCTATAGGCTCCGCAGAGAAAAATTCAAATAAACAAAGATGCGCGCGCATCCACGTACATCCAAAGTACTAAATTTGCAATTTCTTAAATATTGAATATCTTGAAAACTATGAAATATACGAAAATATTACATAACATATTAGTACAAAAAGGCTTTTTCACTAAAGGGGGGAGTTTTTGGGGGGGGTCGCTCTGCAACCCCAGGACTGATTTTTGTGGTTTTTGAATCTATCATATCCCCACTAACAATTACTGAAGAAAAATCTCAGTTTAGAATTTTTATGATGTAAATCTTTATAATGACTAGAATACATGACAATGCCTGAATCAGTGAAATTATGCACAGCTTCCAAGGTGTAATCATTTATAAAGTATTCTGGTGGGATTATTTGCCTTTTTGAATAGACCATCGATTTACATTTCTTTAAATTTAAAGACATTAAATTAGCTGCCACCAACGTATTAACGCATTTGAGCCTCTTCAGAATAATGTAAAATAAAAAGAGTTACATATCTTCAGCATATAATAAAATGTTTGAGTGGCGGATAAGAGATCATTTATATAAATAAAGAATAAAATGGTACCAAGATTACTACCCTAGGGCACTACAGATGGAACTTTAATACAAGATGAGAAGGAGCTCTTGAACAGCACCTTCTGATTTCTGTTATTCAGATATGAACGAATCCATTTAACAAACAGTAGTGGAAAACCAAACAAATCAAGCTTATCGATCAGCAAATCATGATTCACTACGTCGAAAGCTTTATTAAAATCGGTACAGATGACATCGGAATTTGTTATACTAAAAGTGAATTTAGGGTTTTTTAGTGTTCAATGCCCTATAGTAAAATTTTACGGACAACCTATTTTTTGGAATATTTTATTATTCTGGTATCTTTATTAATGCATTAAATAAACCTTTACTTCGAAAGAAACTAAAAAATTCCGATAAGTGTAGGAGCTAATGGGCTAGTATGTTTCAGAGAATTATTTATTTATATATTAAATGTGGAAAAATTGTCTAAAAGTCGTTCGACATTTAACACATTTTAGATTCAAAACTAATCAAATTTCTTAGATTTTATTGTAGCAAATAATATGAAATAAAGTAAACTTTAACCCCGTATAAAATATAAATCAGATGTTAGTTTTGGACATCTATATTTTACTATATTTTTTCAATTATATCAAAGACCTCTTTCAGAACTTTTCTATTTTTTACAAATTTGATTTTTTTTATGTATTTTTACATATTTCCTGTTTCTTGTTTTTTTTTTAATAGAATATGAATGAATTTTATTTTTACATTTCCAAATTTTTTGGAACTTAAGATGTGTTCGAAAAGATTTGTATTTTGAAAACCGATTTGCATATCTTTACCCACTTTTATAATATTTTCGTATGAGTTTTTTAATTTTTTCTCGCATTAAAATTTTAATTTTGTAATTTTTTCGTACAGGAGATGGAAACTGTTATATACTTACACCTAACACGGGAAATTTGCTACTGGGTTATCAATATTAAATACATACACATACATTAGAGCAACTAAGGGGAATACAGTGCACTCTTTATCTACTTCTGGACACACTTTACTTAGGCGAACAGTTTTTGAAGAATGCAAAAAATCCCTTGTGTTTTTTCTTTGATTATTTCTCTAATGAACGGGCAGCCTTCTATTAACAGAACATTGACCAAATCACATTTGTATTTACTTGCAAGGGAATAGGGTTGAGGGGGGGAGGGGCATTGTTCCATGTACACCACTGTATACAAAATATAAATACTTATAAAAGATAATTTTACTTTAACTTTTTAAAATCATTTCTTATTATTTAGCATGACTTCAATGGCAACAACTTTGTGCCAATAATTAAAGTGGTGAAATTGTGTTCAATTTTTATTATTATTTAACACAAATAAATAGTTATTTTTATTTTTAGCTTTTTTGAAAAGAGGAAGTAAAACCACAAAAACTATACATGCAACTAAAAAAAAAAACATGTGCTACAAATGTGTTGCAGCGGATGTGAGATTGCAACAATTTGTATTTTGTTTTTATGTGAAACAGGAAATATAAACATTTCCCAAAAATATTAAAACAATTTCTTTCATACATATACATAAGTATGCAGGTATTTAAAAATTGAAATATTTTTATTACTTATTAGAGAAGAAGGCGAAACTTCATAAAATGAGTCCAATGTTTTTTCTTTAAATCCAATAAACACCCTCAAAAAAAATGCTTAAAAATACTATAAACATTTACTGCAAATAATTTACACTTAAACCATGATCCAAATTAATCAATTCATGTCTTAATATTGTGACCCTCAAGCTAAATTACTAAATTAAAGCAGTAAATTAAAAACCCTCATTTTTTGTTTCAAGTGTGTTGTGTAAGTATAACTCCAATTTAATGAAAACAATACAAATTCGTCACATGATACAAACTACATATACACACACACAAAATAATTTAAAAGTAATGAAATTCTACACATTCATAACACTACAAAAATTTTTAAAGAGTTTTTATATACAAAAAAAGAAAAAAAAACATCAAAAAACCCCCTAGAAAAAAAAAATATTTGCCAAATTTTATTTGTATACATATTTGCAAAACTTCACCCTCAGCAATGAAATATAGTAGAAAAAAAATATTATTTACACTTCAGTAAACGTAGAATGCAAGGAAAATGGGGAGTCCAGGTAAAACTAGTCCAGTGAAAACGCTTGGCATTGCCAGTTCAAATTCTTAGATATCATTTTTATTTTATATTGTTGGTTGTTCTTCATACATATTGTACTGAACAGTACTTTTCCTTTTATTGTCAAATTTGCGATGTGGGTGTTGTTGTCGAGGAAACATTATAGAGCTAACATTTGTGACATTTCTATTTGTAATGTCACAGACCCTATCAGGGTAAAACTATTCGTAGAAATGCCACATGTGATTTTAATAATACAATTGTTTAATATTACTTTGTGAGCTTTGTTGATTGTCAGGGTTGATAAGGGTTGCAATATTTTTTTTTTTTCACACTTGCAGTAACGATTATAATTTTGTGCTACTTATTATTATATATATCATTTTTGCACATACCATATATATAAACCTTTTATCGATTTTTGATTTTTTATTAGATTTTGATGTTATTGAATTCGTTGTGTTTAATTGCGTGAATTATATTTATATGTTTTTTCCAGTGAAGGAGCTCAGCCCGCCTGCCTTTTCCAACAAATCACACGTTCTTTTCGGACTTGTATGCGTTCATTGGGTTGCTTGAAATATGTTTTTCCGCTCGTTATGTTAGTTGTGAATATAGTAATTTGACTAGGAAATGAGTATTTGAAGATTTTAAATCTCTAAAAACAATCGACGTTGAATCAAAGAAACTTTCAGCAGTCGTACCAGTAAATAAGTGAGCCAAATTAACACTGTTCCAACCGAACTTAACCCCCTGGAAATTTTGTAAATTTTTGTGCAGATTCGTATTAAGTAACAAAACTTTTCTAAACAAAAGTATATTTATATAATATTTTCTAATTCCACATTTAGAAATTCCACAGTAAGAAAGAGAATTGATCAATCCAAAATATGTTGGCATACATATTTGAAAACATCAAAAATGGCAACGTTTCCTACCAAAAACTTTAATATCGTTATCTAACAAAATTTGAGATAAAATTTTCCAAAGGTTTTTAAAAACAATGTCGTTTTAGGGCACTTATTATTTTATTATTATATTCTATTTTTTTATGGGCGTACACCAGCTTGGCTATATTGTTCTGAAATGTGACTTGGGGAGTAATAAGTTCAGGTGGGGCACATACATACATCCCAATATTCGTGTTATTCGTAATAACAGATCATTAACCCTTTCGGTACCATGGTTACACCGGTGTCACAAGATTAATTTTTGCAATTTTTTAAAAACTATCCAATAAATTTTTTTTAAAATTTAGAAGTTTTGGAAAGAGAACTGATGGTTCTTTAATTTCAATTAAAAACATTTACAAATATTTTTTTGGTGACGGTACTGTAGCGGATCAAAGCGAACAAATTTTTTTTTTTGTTCAAATACTTCAAAATTTTTAATATGTTGTGGTAAAAACTATTTACTCAAACATAACTTCCCATATTTTTAAATTTTTATTTACTTTTTTGGAAACACAAATTTTGCTATGGGTTACCCGTGACCCTAAAATCTACAATGGAAAATTTTTAAAAACTTTTTTATAATGAAATGGGGGTTGAAGAATGTGAATGTGAAGAAAATTAATATTAAGTTACTTTGTTTATCTTTAAAAAAAAATATCTAATAAAAATTCACATTGAAGGTCACTGGGTCACTGGTGACCCATGAAAGTTCAAACCTTTATAGGCACAAAATATCTGGTTTGATAAAATATTATAACAAGAAATTGGGGTTCAGATAATACGAATCCGGGTTCGGTTTTGCGCTATCTTTTATACAGTACCGAAGGGGTTAACAAGGGAAAAATGTCTTCAATCTAGTCCTTCCTAATTTTGGGCAGAATCATTGCAATTCCTGCATAGGTCATTTTTTACCAGATCAAGTTATTTGGAGAAATACTACAAGAAACAATGCAATCAGCGAACTATTTTTTACAGGAGAGCAAAATCACAGATTCAATTTTAAGAAGAGAATATTTGAGGCAGAAAAAAACTGTCAAAAACTGAATAATGGGAATGGAAATGGGAATATTCGGAATTGATGGTGAGATATTAGAAGTCTCTGTCTTAAGACATACTTCCTGCCTCGTAAGCTCGTCCAGGACCTCATTTCACATTGTATCAAAATGCTACTCAAAACATTTGAATTCAATTCTTGGAAGAATGCGATAATCATTTATGCAGCCCATGAAGCTACCAGCCTCTAATTTTTAAATAAATATTAGTGCTGAGTATTTACAAAGACACGCTGTATCTACGCTATTTTCAATTTTGAATATGTTTACTGGGCAGATCTGTAAGATTATTGTTGAGAAATTTCTGTGTATATGACAAATTGTCCCCAGCGTAAACATGTCAGACTGTGTTGCTATTCCACTTGAGTCTCACAAATACTTATATCTAGGGTCAGACCTAAGAAGCGTTTATGTTTTTTTGACTAGACAATAAGGTCTTCAAGTGTGTATGCGACACAGCCAATACTTAAATCAACCAAGCTTGTTTCTCAACACTCAATTCAACTCAACAACTCATCATTTTCTTATATTTTAAACTTGAATATCGTAACTTCTATTACTTGATGACATTCAGATGACCTATTTATTTTAAATTTTGAACGTTAATAGAAAAGTTTCTTTAAAAAATTCTTAAGTATGCATAAATATTTACCTGAAATATTTTATATTTATATGTATGTGAAAAGTTGATAATAAACAAGCGACCGAACGAACTTCAGCTACAGGCCAAACTTCTACTCAAACGCAAACTCCTTCCGAACTGCCACATTCACCCTCAAAGATATCATACAAACACAAACACACACACACTCATGCACCCCCACTTCTTTTTCTTTGTCTAGTTGTTTGTTGTTATTGTGGATTTTCTTTTTGTACACCCGCCTTTGTTATTGCATTTATATTTATTTTAGTTGGATTTTCAACTAAGAATCAGGGTTGATTTTGTTTTTGTTGTATTTCATGTTTTGTTATTATTGAATTAGAAAACTTTCTGCAAAGACTTTAAGATGAAAAAGTTAAAGAAGCACTAAACTAGGAAAGTTATATAGATAAAATCTGATTTCAAGTTGGAGGAGAATAAAAAAAGAAAAAATATGTTAGGAAGTATACCAAGATTACTCCTAAGGGAAATTAGCAGGAAAGACATGGAGAGTAAATAAGTAGCTGCTCATAACAAAAGTGCAGCATATGGTCAAACTATTTTATTAGTTTTAAGCATGCATATAAATAATTTAAGTTTATTATACAAATTAAATTTATCAAATGCATCATTTAAGTAACCAATTATTGTTGATAGTTATCTTATATCAAACGTTTTCATTACCATTGTCTTCTACTCATATAAACAAAATTCCATTACCTTGCAATTTCGCAGTGGTTTAAGATAAAATTAACATAAGTTCTCCATTAAAATTATCATTTCCACACACCATTCATCATTCAGATATCTACTATACATATATACAATACTACGGTGGGAAACCACAAAACCATTCACATCTCTACTATACTATCGGGCATAAATGCACAGTAACCACTTTCCTATCAGCTCACACATCTCTCCTCTTCCTCCTCTTTCTCTTTCTGCATCTTACCTACTCCATTATCTCATTCAATAGCGCTACCCACGGAAAACCACAAATAATTGCGATATGCTGGAATCTAATAAATTAACCCTTTACATTTCTATACTTCTTTTCCACTTTTACTTTACATTGCCCTCAATTTCTTCTCACACTTGCTAATAACTTATTATTTCAACACTTCCTTTAATAATTTATGCAAATGTTAAAATTAAGCTTTTTTTTTTTTAAATCTAGTTATGCATGTTGAAAATGAATATTTGTTAGACCCGTTGCCCGAGCGACCTACCTTAAGCCCCTTAAAACTGACAATTTAATTGCTGCGAAGAAACAAAAAGCGAATTTAGTATTGGCATCTTTAAAAGGGTTGTTTTTCATATTGTGGACCTGCTGCTACCTCCCCTCATAATAATTAAAACGGTACACACGTGCTAAAATGAGGAGAAATCCGACTCATAAATACAATACTGAAAATCACACGCAGGACTGCAGCATAAATTTTTGAGATTTTTATCAGTTTAACAAATCCAGTTGGCATTTTTATTAAATGCTCCCTTTTTATTTTTAGCATTTTGTACCTCAGGTAGTATTTAGATATTCTCATATGTAGTACATGCATTTATATCTGATCTCGAAAACCTTGTGAATTATTCAGAAGTTGTGTGGTAATTTGAGACATGCACGTGACTCATTCAACGCATATATGCACACACTCATATATCTGTGTTTCTTTTTTGTGCGTCTCTCTCTCTCTCTCTTCCTCTCTTTTTCTCTCACTCTCCCTCTTTTGACGTGTCTATGTGGATTACCTTGAAGTGTGACGACTCGCTGCAGAAACGTGATTCACATGCATTTTTGTTTTTCTTTCTTTTCTTTTTGTCAGCGTGAACTTTTAGAATTTTATACAGTATTTAAAAATTATTTCAAGTGTTCTTTCTTATTTGGAATTTGTACCTATATTTTCATTTCAGTCTCGTTGTTTTTGTCAGCTGCATTTCAATTTATATTTTCATGCTAAATTAGCTGATTTAGAAAGTTGTGTGCTTGATATACATTTTAATTGATATGCCCAGAAGTCAATTAGAATTACTATCCATTTACCTCTTGTTATATAATTTGTTTGTATGACTCGTTCTATAGAAAGACTAGACCCTTTTTTAAACGTCAGCATGTTGAGTAAAACAGAAACAAATGAAATTAGAAACGTCAATTAAAAAATTATCGTCGTGGGTTTGAAAGAAATATACTAACTTTTTGAGAAATACCTGCCACTCTGTTCTTTTTTATTTATATATGGAGATACCCACAGAATAAGTTTCTAAAATTAAGAAGAGATAAAATTCATTCCTTGAAGCTTTTTGAAGGAGATGGAGAAAAATATTTACACAGATATAAATCTTTTTCAACTAATTAAACAATGGTTATATATG
Organism: Toxonevra muliebris; assembly: GCA_963691655.1. Classification (NCBI taxonomy): domain Eukaryota; kingdom Metazoa; phylum Arthropoda; class Insecta; order Diptera; family Pallopteridae; genus Toxonevra; species Toxonevra muliebris. The sequence continues at coordinate 102,502,666 of OY829326.1, forward strand.
AAAAATCAATCAGTCGAAAATAAATGCCTTGCTCAACCAAAGTTATTCACTCATTAGTAGAATGCTAGACTTTTGTCTCTGCGGTCCTGTGTTCAAAACAAACTTTAAACAAACAAATCCAAAATGGCTGATGATATTTTAAGTGCATCAGATTTTCCTTATGAAGAAAACTCCAACACGACAACCGACGAGAATCTCAAGCAACATACCCAACATAGTCGAATAAAAATTGATCCATAAGCTAAAGCGATATAAGGCTACGAGTGATGACGGCATCCCAGCCGAACTTCTGCTTGCTGACACCCACACCACTGCATCACTTCTGCATCCGCATATTGTTGCTGCATGGGAAAAAGAAGAGTGTCCTACCGCATGGCAGAAGGGCATTATGGTAAAGCTACCAAAAAAGGGCGACCTTAGAGAATTGCGTAATTGGAGGGGAATCTGACGCTGCTAAAAACAATATACAAAATCATAGCAACAATTATCCTAGACATGTTGCAACCTATCGAGCACTACTGAGCGACAAGCCGGCCGGCTTCCGTCCATATAGAAGTTGTATTGACCAATCCAACACAGTGAGGATAACCATAAAACAGTCCATAGAATGGAGAGCACCAATACCAGCCTTCAATACCACCCACAGCTCCGCAAAGGGGTCCCCACAAAAATAGCATAAATCATAAAGGCACTCTAAAGACAACATTAGTGCCCCGTTCAAAACTACATCAGTAGTGAGACAAGGTTGTCCATTGCAATAGTACTCGATGAAGTGTTGCTCGATGTGGAATCGAAGAGTTTTGGGATTAAGTGGACACTCTCTTGGGAAATGCATTATCTCGACTACGCTGACGACATTTACCTACTGTCACACAGAATATCCGACAAACAGACAAAAGCAAATCTACTGGCAAGTACGGCTCGAAGTGTAAACCTAGAAATAAACACCGGTAAGACAAAAGCCAGGAGAGTCAACAACAACAGTACCAACAACATTGTCATTGAAGGACAGGCGGTACAATACGTAGATAGCTTGTGTTACCTTAGCAGCATAGTTTCAACTAATGGACGAGCCCACGAAGATACTGGGAGCAGGTTGCGCAAAGCCAGATGAGCGTTTAGGCGGCTCAAATGCGGATGAAGAAGCATGCGTAAAGTCAACACAGATATACGTCAGCGAAATATGGCTGGTTTCAAACTACATTACGCAAAAACTGCAAGTTTTTGTGAACAAATACCATCACATCATATGCAAAATCTTCTGGCCGAAAACAATAAGGAACACTGAGTTATGGCGGTTGACGAGGCAAGAGCCTATTCACAAACAAATTAGACTTAGAAAATCATGCGATAGGTAACAGACGTCCCGGTCGCCCTCGCAACACCTGGAAGCGGTCTATTGATAATAAACTTAGAGCAGCCGCAGAGACGTAAAAAGAAGTGGAATAAAAGGATTATTAAAAAAAAACTTCAAACTAGGTACGCAGGGGTAACAAGGTTAAAGCAAATCTATTCAATTTATAAAAATTCAACCGCCATATTGGATCCGCCATTTTGAATTTTAAAAATTTGATTAGCGATTCGTATCCAATCAGGATTTTTTTTCGGGGGGGGTTTTCAATCGAAGAAAATTGACATTGACTTGCCATTACTGATGATGAGCCCGACCTCAAAAAAATTACCAAAAAAACTAAATATAGTCAGAGGCTCATTTTTTTCTAATGATTATCAATGGGAATTCGGGCCATGATAAGGAATCCGGATGAGGTTGGCTTATATTCCCGAAATTCGTGCAGTTACTGCATTGAAAGAGGTCTTCCGAGTCGAGGTGCTCTGAGTAATAATGGGTTAAAGAATTAATTACATTTTAAGATTGTTTCCTAAAACTTTGGAGCTGATCCACTATTACTGCCCTACATGGGCTTTGCGAATAAAACGGTTCCTAGTGTTTGTGAATGAATTTTTTATACTGAACACAAATCTGAGTTCAAAAATTTCCCATCACGCCACGTTTTAGAAAAAATGGGATGGAAAACCCTAAAATAGAATTTTTGGCCATTTTTTTTAATTGGAGAGCTGAACACTAACATGCTACAAACTTCGAAATCCAGAAATTATAGGCTGAATCATGCCCTTCCAAATGAGCCCTAAACCCGAAACTGTAAATCAAAAACAGTTACTGACCTAGAAAAACTATAAATGCAAAATTGCTCAGCATCACCTTCTCTTTTTGTGTCCAAAGTCAAACCTCATGTCAAAGAAAACAAATCGGATCTGGTCGCATAGTGTAACTAAGATTTCAAGTTTATTTTTTTATATTTGACTTTTTAGAAAGAAACCGATGGAAGTAAAAAATATTTAAAAACTGTTCAATTGATTTTATTTTGACTTTTTTTTCATCCACTGGCAATTAATATCAAAAAAGAGAAGAAAGTTTAGACATTTCGGGGGGGGCGGGGGGGAGGGGTCAGAACCCCCAAAACCTCCCCCTAAATACGGCCTTGTATCCAATGACCCGAAAAACCCCTAAATACAAAAGATTCTTTAAAAAACATTTTTCAACCTGGCTGACCCGATTTAGAAAAAACTATTGGACCGATTTAGCTCAAATTTTTAGGAGTTTTTTTAAGCTTGTACTTATTTGACAGGATCCACGAAAATTAACATTTCTTATCTGTAAATCTTACTTTTAAACCATTTAAGTTTTAAAAAAAGGTCGAAAAATTTAAAAACAATCCGCAATTTTGTTTTTTTTATAGGGGGTGAAAGTATAACTATATGTAGGTCTAATTTTTTAGCAACTACTTGATTTTTTGATTTTAGATGATCCAAATTACAGATTCAATATCAGACAGATAATACTCTGAAATACATCATCAAAAATAAAAATAAAAAAAAGTTATTGTCACACTGATTTTTTTTTTATGTATAAAAAGACTGAGTTATAAAAATATATTATAATATGAAAATTAAATTCTTGAAAATAAGTACAATAAACTCATACTGACTTATAAAATCTATTGTACCAAAGCCCCAGGAAAAAAAGAAAGGAAGAAAGAAATAAAGATAGATAAGAAACATACCTAAGCCGAGAATCGTACTCGTGTCTCCACAGACCAGAATCTGGCACTATGCCACTAGACTACAGTGACGATGGTTAATTTGAATTAAAAATATATTTTGAAAAGAAACATGGCTACACTAGTTTCTTTTCAGGTCTGAAAGGGTTAAAAATGAATAATCTGAATCAGGAAATTTTTTATCAGACTCAGTAGTTCCGTTTCTATAATCAAACAATATTACTTGATACTTTCAGCAGACATATCTTAAATTAATAACTCTATTCATGAAACTAAAACTATTTATTAAATAAATAATTGTCAAAAAGTTGAAATTAATAATAGTTTCGTAATTTTTTTGTTTGTTGTTCACTTTTTAGTAATGACAACAAATTTTGCCTTTGTATTTTGGGAAATACCAAAAATATAAAAGTATTTAAAAAAAAAATATTAAGAGCTATGTAAGCAGGCGATTCAAATTATAAGCACTTTATTGAAGACTTTAAAAAACTTAAAAGATCTACAACAATTTTTTCGAGAGGATTCAAAAGTGAATAGAGCTTTAGGCCATTCATACATTACAACAATTATAAATTGGCCCACTAACCATTATTACTTTTTATTTTGTGTATATTTGCAAATATTGCAAACCAAAAAACCATACAGAAAATTTTGATTGCATGATTGCACACAAACACAAGACATAAAAACTTAAAAGCTTAACACAATTTTTAAGTAAACAACAAAAAAATGAAAAAAAAAATAAAAATTATGCCATAAAGAAATTATAAAACCTCAAAGAGCAATATTGATATTTATTTATGTACAAATAAATGTTAAGAAAAAAAAAGTTTACAAAAAAGAAAAAGGTTTTTTGTTGTTATCTTCTCAAACAATAACAACAACAGCAAACATATTGCAAACCTGTTTTTGTTTTGTCTAATATTTAAGTGATTTTTGATTTTTTTGCATGAATTAACCGTGCAAAAAAAAAAAAAAAAAAACTAAAGAAAAAACTAGTTTTAGCTTTCATAACATTTTTTATTTATTTTTAACTTAAACTTTAAATAACTAATTTTTATTGTATTTAGCAAACATTTTACGCTATTATATACGAAAATTTTGCGTTTAAATTTAATTTATTTTAAAAATTGCCTACATTAAAATTTTCGTTTCGAGAAAATCTGCAGTTTTTAATTTATTTCTTTATTTTTTTTTTAGATTTTTTTCTTCTATTTTGTTTTTTTTTGCATATCATCTTTGAAATTATTTCGTTCTTTAATTGAAATTTATTACGCAGCTGTAATACTTTTGTTTATGTTTTGGTTACAGGATATTGCCCCTTGATTTTTAATACTTCTTTTTCTTTCACTTGTTCTCTCTTTGAAATTCCGCACATGTGAACGTATGCATCTTTAGTTTTCATTTTATTTTCCCCTACAATCATCGAAACTACAACCGCAATGGCATATAATTTCATTGACTATTACTACGAATAGCAGCTACCAGTTTTAGTATGTATTTTTGTATACATTCAACAGTTTTCTGTTCCATTGCTTTTTGTTATTATATGGTAGGGAAATTCAATTGCATTGTGGCCTCTATTGAGTTAAATTTGATTTTAATGAAGCACTTAAGACTAAGACATCGTGGAGAGGGAGAAGTAAAACAAAAGGCAAAGTAGAAAAAGAAGAAGAAGAAGAAGATGTTACTACTACATAATATGTATAACTGTTGCTATTACTGAATATGCACATATGTGAGCACTTGTATAGACATACTTAGATTTGTACGAACACCCAGTAGGAATTGAATCCAATTTTTTTTTAATGATTCATTAGAGTCATTCCGATGGAGTGTAATTATTTTTTTTTTTTAAATTTTGGCATGTCAAACAGATTATTGCTTCAAAAAGAAAATAGCATACTTTGTAATTTTTCAATCACTCCAAGAATAACATTTGAGGTTCTCTTTTTGTCTCTGCCTTTAATTTCTTGGACAAATATTTTTATGTTTATATTACTTCTTTGTTTATTATTGGTTTTTGTTTGTTTTTGTAGTAATTTTATGAAATGTAATACATTTTTTTGTAGTAGTTTTTATTGTATCTTTTTACCGAAATGGATGTATTTAAACCAGATTTCTTAACCCTTTAACGCCCGAATCATAATGGGGCTTGAGAGAAACCTTTTGTTGTGAAATTATGGTTACTAATTATGGTTACTAAGGTCTTCCACAATCATGACACCAAATTTCTTGCTTCTACATTGATTTGTTTGTCCTTTATTAAAGGTTAACAAAACATAGGTATGAAGCTGTAGACAACCACTGGATAACACCATTTCTCCAATTTTTTGATTTTCATATTACCATATCTTTTATAAACATATCTGATAAAAAAATTTACTGTTAGTAATAATTTAAAACATTACTTTTCAAAAAATAGTGCAAAAGATTTTCCTAAAAAATTCTAGACTTCAGAAACAAAACATAAAAACAAAATTACTTAAGCAAGAAATTTCAAATATTCGGCAATTAGCAAACGTGAAGAGTACCTAATAGAACCAAATACAAATATCGTTATAAGTAATATCTTTCAAACATTTTATTTATGCCACATAAAAGTGAATGTTGCATATACGCAACATTGGGTATGAAAGAGTTAACCTTCTTGTAATCTTTTAAAAACCTTAATTGAGAAGAATTATTACTATATACAGAGAAGCCAATCAAACAAATTTACAATACCATGCCTTTCTTCAATTCATTCTCTTACAGTAATCTTCATAGTGAAAATCTAATTTTATAAAACTATATCTCAGAAACTCAATACACTGGGAAGCCAATCAAATCAACTGTCACGCAAGATTAACTATTTCCATACCGCTGATATAAAATTCATATCACTGATCTAGCGAGTTTCCTCTCAGCATTCTTAAAAAAATTACATCTTTTTTAAGAATGCTGAGAGGAAACTTTTGACGTATCTGCTATTATTTTGATTGCTTTAATGGTATTATGCTCGATGGTATTCATTTCGCAAAAACCTTCCACAAAAATTAGTTTACCAGTTCTAACCGAATAGCTTGAAATAAAGAAAAAATGATCGTCTATTTTTTACCTTCTCTAGTTGTGCCCCAGAAAAAGTAGTAGAAAAATTAGTTCTGGAAATGTTTCACTACTTAGATATAATACAACAAAAATAAGCAATATTTATAAACCATTTGAAAACGAATGATATCCCTAATACTAAATCAGCATAATAACAAATTGTAGTTTTTTCATATATATTAACTATATACTTGAAATAAAATCGAAACTTTAACTTTATCGCTTATCAGTTTTCTTATTTTATGGTTTCGTATCTTAGAAACTACACAAAAAATGGTCTTTTTGGAATTAAATGCAGTCCAGGTTCATGTCATCCAATTGAGGCCACAAAATGTCAGATATCATGGCGTGATACCATTCGCCATTAACAGTCACCGTCTGGCCATTCTCGTTTTGGAAAATGTGTGTCTCGTTTTGAAAATAGCGCCGATTGACGAAAATCCACACCAAACAGTAACTTTCTGCTGATAGAATAGATACTCTGGATACTACTGAGGATTACAATCTGCTCAAATGCAACAATTTTGCTTATTCACGAAGCCATTCAACCAAAAATGTGCTTCTTACCTGCACTAGAGTCCAATCAGCGAACGTATGACAAGCTTGGTTGTCTTATGACTTCATTTTATGTATTAAATGAATATCATAAGGAAACGTGAATAAGTCTTTTCGCAAAATTTGCCAAGTTGAGGCCGCAGAAATGCCAACTTCTTGTGTATGACGAGAAAATCGAAACGTTTGGGTCTTCAGCCACAATTTCAGCAATAGTAGCAATATTCTCGTTTGACCACACATTTTGGCATAGTACAGGAACTGCTGGATCAGCAACCGAACCGCTTTGATGGAATTTCGTGATAATTCGTTCAAGTAATCTCTCGGTTGGACGATCATTTTGACCGTAAATATTATGTAACTCGCGAAATGTTTTGCAAACAGAACACAAATTTTCATAATAAATTTTAACAATTTCGACGCGTTTTTGAATGGTGTAGCAATCCATGGTAAAATGGTGACTATGAGAGAACACAAACGTCGAAGAATGACAGCGCTGCCGCCTGAGACGTCAGTGCAATAAGCTGTCAAAGTTAGGACATAGCTATTGAAAAACTCTTTAGCTATTTTCAAAAACAGCCAAGCGGCTATTAAAGCTCTAGTATCAGGTTTAATATTATCGAAGTCAGTCTGTCTCTAAGTCATAAGCTTGTCATTGGTTTAATCAAGGTTCCAGGTTATGGCAATCATTGAGACAATGAAATGGTCAATAAATTAGCGAAGTGTGCGGTTCTCCTGACTCAGGCTTCTTCATAAATGAAAAAGACTTTCACCATCGCTACAAGTAAGAAAATATGAGAAAAATACGACAGCCAAAGAGCCAGGTATCTACTTGTCTACACAATAAAGGCAGTAAACCACCTATCCACCTAAGGTATAACCAGATCGTTTAAAGTTTAAGTACCATGTGAATTCTTTTGCACGTTTGTAACTTCTAAGTTTACAGGTAAAACAAACAATAGCTGCGTTTTATTAGCCACTTGCTTCTTGTTATGTATAATTAGCAGCGATAATTGTGTGGGAAAACAACAATAAAGTGGCAGAGAAAACACGTATAATTAAAGCTGTTATGTATACTTAACAAGTTGTTCAACTACATCAAATTCTATTGGGAACTGCTAATAGCGAAACAAGAAGCATGACAGTTTGACAAAAAACAGAAAAGGAAAATATTTGAAATGTCTGGCTGTGAAAATAAGTTGCAATCATCGTTAAATATTCTTCTAAAGAGTAAAAATTAAAAACAATGCCTGCGATTGACCGCAATAACTGAGATCCATTAAAATGTTTCAGCTCTAGCTGCAGAGCAGTTTCATTGTGAATAACATTATAACGAAAAAGAGACTTAACAACTTGGTCGTTTTATTCGCACATGTTAAACTGACTGGCAAATAAAACACAGCTATTATTGTTCTATCCTACTTATAAACACTGAAGAAGAAAGAGTTAGAGAAATATGTTTTCTTATTTTTATATTCATTCAAGTTGAGAGACTAACACCGAGATCGTAGTTTTTTTTTAAGTACTTTGATGCAATAAATCCTGAGATATATTAGTTTTACTCCTCAAATAGTTTGAGTGTTCAGGGAGATGTAGTAAAATGTTCCTTAGAATATTTTTCTGTGACATATTAGCTAGGTTGGTCTCTCTCTCTCTCTCTTGTGGATAAAAATTCATTATAAGCCTTCTTCAACTTTTCAAACATCATACCGAATAAGTAAAATCCACTATAGTATATTTGTCTGTTCATTGCATACTGCATAAAGTTTCCCATTTCCCACAGGGTTCATTCTGTATACCAAATATAAACATTTTAAACTGATATGCAGTAGTAATACCATTATTTCATTAACTCACTCACTCTTCATGGCATTCCAGCAAAATACAACAAACAATTTACGTTTGTATATCATATTTTTGTTGTTTTTATATTTTCGTGCATTCGTATGCAATGCAATAAAAAACAGAAGTTTACAGATGTTTTTCCTGTTTTATTTTTTTTCTTTTTTATTGTAGATAAATATTTCACTTCATTATTTTTAGAGGCACAAGTGTAAATTTCTTATACGTATTCATTCATACATATATGTGCATACCTTAAGAAAGAAACAAACAGAAGTAAAGTAGCTAAAGGGAAAGAAAATACTGTGATTGTTTCTTTGAAGTAAAAATCAAACCAAAGACAAACTGGAAATTGAGTACATTCACAAAGCAAAAACAAACTGTCAAAATGTGTATGACAAATGTCAATTCTTGTAAAATAAAGTTACATTTTAAACCAGCAAGTTGTTGCTGGTTCAAATTGATGAGTTTGATGTTTAAAAAGGGCAAACATCATAATTAAGTATTTCTAGACACTACAAAAATATGGAAATATAAACACAATATTCAAAATGATATATGATATAGGGAATTTTTGGGGAGCTGCTCCTCTTCTAATAAACTCTTTTGTTTTATGGAACTAATAAACATTTCAAAATGTATAAAATGAAGTTTAACAATGCATTTTGTATATTTATTTTTACATAAATACTTGTACTTTATCAAATGTGTGGAGAAGGAGAACGTTTTTTTTCCTGTTGTTTAGGTTGGTGGGTGTTCTGTTTTATTTCATTCACAGTTTTTTATTTGCTTGTTTATAGAAAAGTGCATATTTTTTGTTTCTTTACATTATCTCTACCCGAGAATATAAATGTTGATTTAACGTACTTTTTTGTTTATGTTCGAATTTAAATGAGCTGGGCTGCATTCACTTATATATATATATATATATATATATTTATTTGTTTCATATTTTTAATTGTTTATTTGGTGAAAAATTGAGGAAGAACGATGTAAATGGTTACATCGTTCTAGTTGTATTGAAAATTATAATAGTTTTTTCAATAGGTTTATAACGATCTCGTTATATCAGATATCAGAAGTGTATCAAAATGCAATTCTTAATTCTTTTTTTTTTCAAAATAAAGTTAGGTATTGAAACGTCGACATTTGTTTAAAGAGTAATACTCTTTTCAATTCAGAAATAATATTAAATACCAATCACACTGACGACTTCAATAAACATATCAGTCCAATATCAACCCCCTTTTTCTTGCGAAAGAGTTGAAAGAAAGAAGTTACTTATAAATACATTCAATCACCACTTTCCAGTGAACCCGGAAATCATGCATCCCATGACATACATCCATATCCAATTTATGTGTCATATGTGAACTAATAAAATGAGATTAATGTTGAAAATGTGAAACAAATCGATAAAAAGAAAGACGATTGCAATAATTTTTTTTTTTATTGCTACTGCTACTGCATATCTTTTATAAATGTGTAGCGGGGTGTATGCATCCCTGCGAAATGTAATATGAATATTTTTTGTTGTAGTACCATATAAAAAAAATTCCTAAAGTAAGAATGTGTTATCGTGCAAGGCAAGCCTCACTAAGCATGTATGTATGTATTACAAAAAATGTGACTTTAAATGAGAAAATAGTTACATTGCAAATATTGCAAAACAATTTAAACGGAAATAAATAAAACGTGTTGCAATAAAAATATATTTTATATGTAAAAAAATAAGACATAAAAAACAGGCGACTATGTTCACGTTGTCATTTTCTACACTCAAACGTGTGATACACGTGCATTCTATATCTTTGATTTGGCATATTACTGCTAATAGCAATTCAATGTAGGGTAACGGCACGAATGATCGGCCAGTCTCTAGTGATCGGCCACTTTTATCTATTTTTACCAACAATAAGAAAACCTTTGATATATTTATAGATATGAAAACAGGTTAGAAGGAGACACATGTCGAATAAGATTTAATCGGTCATGGAAAATAAAAGCTATAGACATGATTTAATTCGAACATTTTTAAGGGTTATTGAATTTATGAATTTTTCATAGTTTTTTCGTAACTTGTCGTTGTAGAGAAAAAGTAAGTTTGAATTAAATTTAAATGCAAATGTACACTGAATATATTTAATCCTATAATTAAGACCTCAAATTACATATTCCGTAATGAAAAATATTATAAATAATTAATTCTGAAGTTTTAACATGGTGGCCGGACACTAAAGCCTAACATTTACTGAATTTCAATTATCAGCCATGGTGGCCGGGATGAATATTTTAGTGATCGGCCATCTATTTTTACTAAAAATAAGAATAATGGTAACATTTTTGTGGGTATATGAAAAACACAGTTAGGTGCAGACACATGTCGCCGACGCATATTTACAATTTTATATGTGTAAGGTCAAAACAAAAACATAAAATAATTATAAATTTTAATTATCGGCCGGATAAAATTATTCTTGACATACCCGACGCGGCGGGTTATTGAAATATTAAATTAATATACTACCACAAAAAGTTTTAATACTTTTTGGAATATTTTAAGAATATAAAATGGCTCAAAAAGCTAATGCTACAACTAGCGGGAGGTCTAAAAAGGTCTCAGACAAAGAAAAAATGTCTCTCGCTCTTCGTGATATTCAAATAACACATTAGGAAAGCTACGACAACATACGTAGTAGATCGCCGTCGCCGTAGTGTATAGGACTACTACACAGAGGTGGTTCATATCTCGGCACGCTCAAAAAATCAAAATAGAAAATACAAATTTTTCTGTACGGCATCACCTCTTGGCTGGCGATGGTAAACATCCAAGAGTAGAAAAATGCATATGAAAAGCTTTTCACTTCGCCGTTCGGATCCGGCATAAAACTGTAGGTCCCTTCCATTCGTGTATAAATATAACCAACACAACATGAATGGATGCAAAAAGCTCGGCCTTGGCCCTCCAGAGGCTGTTGTGCCTTAGTAGCGACAACATAAGAAATTCCGAGATCAACAATTCAAGTTCAATTAATAGATCAAAAACAAATAGGCGTTTGCTTACAAAAAATGATGGATGGAAAACTATTTTTCATATTTGTATTTTTCAAGATGGCAGCCAAAGCAATGGGGCAGATGTATTACGAAATTAAGTTTTAAAATGAAGGCACACATATCTAAATATACCAAAAAAACTTCATCCACCATTTTTTGTAAGCAAAAACTCTATTGATTCCCTATTGTAATGAGTATTTTGTTTTCTTTATATATTATACGAATTGTTTTAAATTAGTTTTACCTCGTTTCTATTATAAAAATAAATTTTTTTTATTTTTTTCTATATTATAATTAAACTCAAAATAAGCAATAAAAATATGTATATTGCATTTATTATTTATTTTGATAATGTCCGGTAACTAGAGATTTTGTGGCCGATCACTAAGAAGATGTGGCCGATAACTAGAGATTTTTTGTCCGATCAGAAAAACACCATCACCACTGTTTGAAGAAATATACCAAAAACATAAATAAAGAGGCAATAACTTTTAAATTGTTTTTTAGTTAATCAATTAAGAATAAGTTTAGGATTGTATATGTTCTTATTGTATTTAAATATTTTATATGGTTTAGAATTTATGTTGTTATAAAGTTTGAAAAAAAGTTAATTGGCCGATCACTAGTGCCGTTACCCTACGTAATATCTTTAATTTTAATTTACATTGGCTAATAACAAAGCAAAGATTCTTCAACTTAGTGCTGTCAAAATGAAATTTTTGCCCTATAAGTTTTAGTTGTTTCAGAAACGCAAAACATTACAAGACTCTGAAATATTGAACAGCGCTTGACTACAGTATCTAAAGTAATTATTTTTTGTAGAACTTTTGACGCGGAATATTAATCTAACTCTTTAGTTGGAATATATTAAAACCCTAAAATTATAAAATAATTCTGTGGAAGAGCTTCTAATTCAGCGTAAAAAAAATTGAAAGCAAATGATTACTGGGTTTGAAAAACTTAAGCGCGTATAATAATTTTGGTTGATGAAAAAAAGTTTTATAAATCAACAAAAATTAAATCCGATTTCTTGCACCGCATGCATTTAATATATACTGCAAATAACATATAAAATAAATTTATTGAATTTTATTTTATTTATTTAGAGGGTGAAAAATTCAATATAAACTCTTGCACTCATTTTCAAAAAGCGAGAATATTGAAGGGCATTAATAATGTGTATAGTCCTTAAACTAAACATAGAGACATTAGACATAGAATACATCCATATCTACTTGCATATATTCGAGTTTAACCCCCGCCCCCCCCCCCCACAATTTTTCAAACTATATAGACACAACGTTTTCTTCTCAAAAAATGTTTATGGTGAGAAAGTAGCAGGAAAATCAGGGACATCTGATGAAAATGTCCAAGGAAATATCCTTAATGCCTCTCTAATGTTTCGTGTCCTTTAAGCTTTTCGAGAACTTTATCAATAATGAAGACCAGTAATAATAGTCTGGAGTAGAGTTTAGTGTGCCAGGCTGCTACGCAAAGTGCCCGGTTTGGTTTGGCGCTGGCGCGGTAAAAAAAAAAATAAAATTTAGAAAAGACAATATTTTTCTATAAAGTACCACTGCTTGACTGAACTGATTCTTTTCACCTCAAAAAAAAGAAGTAATCTGAGCCACTAACGGATTCAAGGGGGGCGTTTTTTCTAACCCTCATACTCATGGATCGAATATGGGAACATTTTTGGGGCACGTCAAATCGATAAGTAACAGCAACAACAAACAAATTTTTTTAATCAAGTTTCATAAGTGTCTTAAAAATCACAAAATTTTCATCATAAGCTACGATTTTTTAAAAATTTTTCACACAATTTTTTTTCCAAATTTTAATTTCATAATCAAAGACCCGAATCACCCTTAAAAAGTTGTTCTTTCGTCGTTTGGTTTTGTAAAATGTACCATCGACGAATAAAATGGAATTTTCAAAAATAGAAATTGTAAACAAATCAATGAATATTGAATATTAAACATGTTGAGGACTTGTTTCAATAATGGTTGGAAAACAATTTGCTGTTTAAAACATTTAAGCTCAAGTTATCTCCTCTCAAGAAATTGCAATTACTTTGCTAGTAGCTGATGTCTATTAGTTTCTGACGTTCGTTACTCATACCTCAAGGCTGACAAAGAGGATGAAAATAATACATATAGGACCACAAACTAACTATGTAATGTAAAGGTGGCATTACAAATGTTTTTCAGACCTTATGCAGTTTCTCTATCTACCTATAAATGTTACCAACTTCAGAGTGAAAATCGATTTAACAAATATAAAAAAAAAACTGTTGTACTTCCTCACATTATAATCACATTAAAAACATATTAACTACATAGAATATCAATTTACAAAAATAAAAAAAAGATTTCCACAAAATAAATTACAAGTTCAAAGTCAGAGTAAAATCAGTAAATAACATAATTTGACCTTGATCCTTTGGCAGCAAAAATAGAAAAACTTCTTCGTCTCAACGTTTATAGAAAATAATATCAACATGGGGGAAGAAGAAAAATAGTAAAAAGCATATAAAAAAAAACAAGCACCACAACATTGCATGCAACAGCAAAATCAATTAAATTAGCTACAACTATGTTTGTTGTTTTTATGGTTGATGTTGTTGCCGGCGACGACGACAATGACATATACACAAAGTGGCGCCCGTCAGTGTAGCTGCCATACAAGAAAAGCACACATACATATACATATATGTGTAAGTGTACTTATGTGTAGCAGCATTCAAGGCGCAAATGAAGTGTGTGGCAAAAGTAAATTGCATTGCTGCTGCTGTTGTTCCCATTTCTGCTGCTACAACCCTTGACAAAATGAGGAAAGCAAAAAAAAAAAAAAAAGTAGTAATGCCCTTAAACTTGTATGGCATGCATATATGCACATATAAGTATGTGTATGCATGGTTTATTTGTATGTATTTTGATAGTGTGTCTGCTTGTATGTCTGCAATTTTTCACTTCTACTTTAGAGTAACTGAGTTTTATTTATTCATCCCCAGTGTGCCGTTATTCTTTAAAAAATTTCAAATGCAAAAAACGAAATATTTTTATAAAAATATTTACAAGGTTAGAGTGAAAATATTTTGTGTATTATGTGTGCCTCAAAATAAATATGTGTGCATATTATATGTGTGGTAAAAACCAATAATAGCTTAAGTTTATTTTCCTGTCCGCCAAGTTTAATTGCTTTGAATAGAAATATTAAAGATACCATAGCATGGTTTCAAAAGTCTCTATGCTCAAATCAAAGGCTTTTCTTGAAACGATACATATTTCTAAAAATTATTTAAAAATTTGTACCAGTTTAATATTTATAATCAAAAATATATAACTAAATATTTTCCATCTTAAGTCGAGTTAAGCTGGTTTTTATTTTTACCACAGATATATAGAGTTCTACAACAACAACATGAGAGTAACAGTAATAGTAAATAGTCAGTCAAAAGGATATATTAAGGAAATATTTTGTGCATTTACTGCAATTTACTCTTACTCTCGTGTGTAGAATTTGTGGGAAAAGATTTCCCTTTTTCTTGTTCCTTGAAAGAAAACTGTCTATCTATATTTCTGTCTGTCTGAGTGCCAGCTTGTTTGTTTGTTGGTTTGTGTTTGGCATGATTTTACTTTAAAATGCACCGCAATTATTTGAAGGTTGAAGTTGAAGTATACTTTTTGGAGCGGTAATAGTATTACATCCTTAAATATTTATGAAGTTTTTGTGCAAAATTTTATTTCAATTCGAATTCAAGTGAAAGAAAGTAAAGCAAATAGGAAAGTTGTATGGTTGGTATGTTTGTTATAGAATTTTTTAAATATACAGTGCAACAAAATTAAATTTTTAACCAAGTTTTGGGTACTTATATATATCTAATTTCAGTCATATTCTATTGAAGACTGTGACTTTCAGGTGAGCTTGATCCAAAAAAGTAATACTATAAATATAGAAATACACTCAAAAAATGAAACTGTGAACTATATATATATTTAAATTTTTATATTGATCTCTGTAAATGCAATATTTAATAATATACTGCGAGTATCTCTGGTGCATAGCTCCGATCGTCGCCATAATAAGTAACTGGTATGTAACGCCAATGTTCACAATACCCTACATCTTTTCAACTGTTCCGAATACAGAAGAGTTTTTACTTTCACACCCTTATTCCTCTGGGTCCATCCTACAATAACGTCAAAGGAGACGAAACGTCCAAGAAAACGAAAAACGGCGACATCAACAGTAAATGTCATATACATAAATTCTGTTGATTTTTTTGGGTGAAGTGGAGCTGGAAGCTTGAAGGTTGCTACAACAACAACAAGTTCTATTGAGTAAACATCTAACTAAATGTCCTTGGAAAAAAAACCCATTTTATGTTTGAGCTTCAGGAAGAAGAAACGTAACTTGTGTGTCTGAAACTTAGGTTACTAAAAAAAAACTTTTTCTGCGAAAATAGCAGATAGTTGATAGTTAATAGCTTTAATTGATATTTTTCATGGCCTTATGGCATTTCATATGAAATGCTAATTTCGGTTTTTAATTTTTTTGACCCCCGTCCACACCTTGCAAAAATCGGAAAAAATTGTTGTGTGAGTATTCGGAAGCGGCTTATTTACATAAGAAAAATCAGAGTAGTAAACCCATTTTTAGTATGAAAAAATTACAAAATCCACCATTACTCATTAAAAATTGCAGATAATGGTCTGAAAATTTAGCCAAATCATTCTTAAATCAAGTGCTTCAAAGGATCTATGCGAAAATTGATTCGGTTTGGGGGCATTTCTGACATGGGGACCCGGCTATGCCCTTTTTCGCAAAAAACAGAAAAATACCGTTCTGCAAGCCCTATCTGGCGTCATGTGACTTTTTTCTTTTCCCTCGACTCAAAAACCACTTCGTGGTCACCGCTTTGATACCATTGATGAGATGAAAGAAAAATCGCTGGCTGCTCTAAAGGACATAGCAGAAATTGAATATAATCGATGGAACAAGTGTATTGGAATGGAGTACTTTGAAGGCAATATAATAAATGTGGATGTTTAACGAAAAATGTGCGTTTTATAAAAAAATTCCCCTTACTTTTTTATCAAAGTAGTATATATAAAGATGTTTTTTTGCCAATGCTTGGAAACGGTGCAGTTTAACAAGAATAAGTGTTACAACAGATCAGTGGTATCTTTCATTTTGGAGCGTTTGTTACCCTCATTGAGGAAAAGGTTTCGAGCTAGTGCATTGGGGTAATTTTTTAATTTATTAATATACTTTTTACTGAAAATAGAGATTTCTTTCTTTATTAAAGCTCCTGAGATTATTCGAATAATTTTAAAGTGAGATCGTTGAAGTTTTTCAATGCTTGAAGGAGACTCGGTGCCTCAGAGTTGAATACCATATATTCATATGGGTGTATTAATCGCCTAGTATAATACAACTTTGTGCTCGAGGCTGATTTTTTTTTTAGAAGTCAGCATTTATTGCGAAGAGCAATATTGATCTGAGTTTTTTTTTAGTTCCAATATGTTCTACTCAAGTGAGTTTACGATCGAAATAAACACTGAGATATTTTGTGTCAGAGTGTTGGGAAATTGTTTATCAGTGGTAGGGGCATGTGCCATTTCTTAGAGTAAATGAGATATGTGCGCATTTGGATTCGTTTATTCTAGTTCGCCATTGAACCAGCCATTTCTCCAGGGAGTTAAGGTGATCCTGTAGATATTTTGAGGTCAGTATGTTATTTGAATGACACTGCCTTGGATAAATTCAGCCATGATATTGAACTATCTGGACGTGAAGTCTTTGTATTTTAAAATTAATTTTCTATTTGTTAAATAGTTTTAAAAAAGTAAATGAAAATTTGTCGGCCCTTCGTGCCACACTTTGTCAAAGGCTTGGGTTGTGTCCAAGAAAGCAGTGGAACAAAACTGTTTCTTTTCAAAGGAAAGTTTTATTTCAGTGGCAATACGATGAACTTTTCGATGGTTCCATGTTTTTGTCTGAAACCAAACTGGTGTTGGGAAATATTTCAAATATTTTACAGAATACGGATAAGTCTGTATAAGTTTACTTTTGTCTGATCTTTGCCTGGTCTTGAAACCATTGTAATCTGAGATAGCTTCCAGCAATGAGTATAGTAGCCGGTACCAATAATGGTATTGAATATATGCAGAAAATGCATTATTATATTTCGGGGAAGTTCTTTGACCATCTACCTGTTTCAAGATAAAGCCCTGGAGCTTTTTTGTTTTCTTTTTTTCTTTTTTTCATTTGAGATTACAGATGCTACATTGTTTTTAATAGAGAATGATGGAATTTGATGATTGGTGGTAGGAATATTATTGGGAATAAACACAGATGGTTCACAAATTCGAATTCTTTTTCACTATCTATAGATAGTTGCGACTCCTCTTTGTTGAGCTTCAGAACTTTTTACATGATAAAAGCTCTTTGAGTTTTGAAGATCTATGTCTGTTGCCATAGCCGCCAAATATGGCGTTTTTGGGTAACAATATAGCAATATCACTGGGTGGACTTATTGGTGATTTATGTGATTTTATTTAGTAGAGGAAAACGTCTTAGCTTTTGGCTAAAGGCTTTAGCGAGTCTTGATGTATACCAGAAGTTGTATTGAAAATGGCGGTCATCTTACTATGCGTTGGAATATCTCATATTGAGCTTAGATTAAGCGAAAAACCGGTTAAGTCTTTGCCTACTTCATATAAATTGGACTAGAAAAATATTCAGTGAGAGTCTTGAAGGTAATCAATAAAAGAATTATTTCTCTATAATTACGACACTTGCTTAGGTCACCTTTTTTGTGATTATCATTAATCTAGACCCTCTGCTGTTATTATAAGCGTTTCCGCAGTTGTGTTGGCTAAGCCAGCGGTCTTATTATTTTGATTCAGATGCATAATGGCACAATATATGAAATTAATGTGTTCTACGAAATTATGATATTCTATTCCCCAAGTTAATATTAGACTTAAGTGATATTTTCTTGGATATTAACTCGAAATGAAAGCAAATTTAATTCACAACTTTTTACACTGGTAGTAAAAGTACAACAAGTTTGCATATTATTAATATTATTCTTAGACTTGAAAAACTCTAACTTGTAATTTACGAGCGTGACATTCTGGTCATGAGGCCTAGTTAGTCACATGCATACATCAACACTGAATTTCAATCCCAACAAGCGTAAAATTGAAAATTTTCTGGGAGTAAACGAAATTCCCTCAATGGTGTAATTACTTATTCTTTAAAATTATTCGTGTAGAAAATAAAAAGAGCCCAATCCCACATTCTCCTACCCTTCGCGATCAATAAATATTCACACCCTCATGCCGTCAAATGCATAATAGACAGAAGTCAGTTTTGTAGGTCTTTATTACAGTCATTGCCGTTTTAATTTCAACGCATCATACAAAACAAAAAAGGGAAGATAAAAAAAAATAAAACAAAACAAAAAAGTGAACTAAAAAAAACCAAAAAAAAAAAAAAACACCTAAAGACAAATATTCAACAAGGCCAACATTGCACAGAGCACACACACAAACACTCACAAAATATAAAAAAAAATACCGAACGCGACAATTACAGACAAAAAAATAAACAAAAAAATTATGATGCAAAATTGCCACGCTGAAATTGGAACCAATGTCAGAGAAGGGGTGCTAAATTTACAAAATCGAAAAAATCCAACACAAAACAAGGGAAAGGTTAAATTCAAACAAACCGACGTCATTTGTTTTTGCTGCACTTCGTTAGTAATAAAATTTAACCCCCGGTAACGTTTACGGTTTACGCTGTTTAGCATAGCATTTGGTACGCAATTAATTCTTCTCAACTGGGATACAAAGCACAGCAGCAAGCAAGCACGCAAGCACAATATAAAAATGTATTAAAAAAGGAGGAGAGAGAGGCGAAGATTTTAGTAATGACCCTATTCTAACTAAATATTGAATGAAAATTGAATCGTTGTTGTTTTAGCTGCATCACCCTGTAAATATTGTACATTGTTGAATTAAGTATTATTAATTCTTTTGTAATACAATGCAATTTGTTTATTTTCGAGTCTTACATACAAATGCGTGTGTGCTTCTTGTTCTTTGCTTCCCCCTCTCGCCTCCTGAAGCAAATGATATCAAAACCTTTTTTATGAAATTTAGTATTATGCTTAAGGTTGTTTATTTTTTATTATTTTTTTGTTGTTGTGTATTTGTTTTTATTTTTTTTTTTTCAATTCTTTTTTTTAAGACTTGTCATATATTTGTTTAGCTTTTTTTTATTCTTTTCTCTTTACTCCTCTGTTTGTTGGTGTTTTTTATGTAGTTTTATAGTCACATGTGCTGCAAGATTTTTTGTTTTTATTTTATTTTTTATTATTAGGTATTATTAGCCCACATTCTTTTGAAACAGATGGTTTTAAAAAAATTGTAAGTATGAATAATATTTAATGAATGTGTTCTCTAGACGAGACTAGACGTTTTTAAATGTTATATATATATATATATATTTATGGATATGTTTTAATTTCAGTTTTAATTGAAAGTTTTATATCTTAACACATTTTTAATAAAAATTTTTTATTTTTATTTCATTACAGGTAAAGCTTGGCTAATTTAATAACGTCGTATATAAAAAACAATGAAGCAAATACGTAATTATGTAGTTTATCATAATAATTTTCCCGCCATTTTTTGTTTAGCTATAAATATAAATACCTGACAATGATTAATTATAAATTGAAATAACCATGTGTGAAAATAAGGCATGAAATTTTTTGTTAATATTTGAAAATTACAATTAGTTTCTAAGAAAGGTAAATTGGTGGAAATTATTAATTTCCGACTTTTGTTTGCATATTTTCATAACAAACTGGATGTATCAAAATTTTCAATTAAAATTTTTGCCATTATTGACTGTAAGTTTTTCTCATTTTTCTTGCAAGAAACAAATTTCGCGGTGATAGAAAGATTCATCATTTGAAGCTATCCAGTAATCTACTCATTTTAGCACTAATTCAAAAGAATTAAAGTGGTGCTCTCTAACACGCTGTGCTATGCATTGCTCGAAACAAGTTGAAATCAGAAGAAGCAGTATATGGTGAGTGGAGCATAACTTATCGTCGAAGTGCCATCAATGTCACCTTTACAGCATTTGAAACATGTGGTGGAGCATTACTCTGTTGGAATTCTTGATTCGAATTTGATCGATTGTTATTGAAACTGCTAAAGCTTCTAAATGTATTAGTTATGTTAGATATGTTTGTGGTTGTCGTTTGGTTTTGCTCCAAGAACCCGATAACTTTTGTTGCGTCAGAGCAGTTAAGCAAGTGCAGAATATTGTGTGGCAGCATCAACAATATGATTATTCAAAGAGAGAATCTAACCCAAACTTGGCTGTGCAACTGTTTGGATCTATTCTGGAGTGACAGAAATTGACAGTGGATGTAAAAATTTTAAATTGTATTGTATTGATAAAAAGTTACTATAAAATTTAGTTAAAATAAATAAGATCGAAAATCAGATTAGAAAAAGAAAAAATCAGACCAACTATCATTCCGATATTCAGACAAAAACTTAGATAAGCCAAAGTTTACAGTTTACAAAAATGAAATCGAAATTGAGATTAAAAGGGGTCCAAACATAAGATCAATACTCACACCAAAAGCAAACCTTCTTCTCTAAATCGCCTCTATATTCAGATCAACACTTTGATTAATCTAAAATTTAGATTGAACCTTAGTCAAAATCTCAGACCAAGATCAAATCCAAGTTCAGACAAAAAATTAAACGAAAATTCAAACTAAATCTCAGAAGAAAGCACACTAAAACATTTTAACCATTTGCCTCCATACCACCCAGAGCTGTAAAAATGAATATTTTTACCAAAATGAATAATTATTAATTTTTTAAATCATATTTTTGAAATTATTTGCATGCAATCTTTTGACTGCAGTCTTTAACTAAATTTAGTCGAATTCATTAGGAATCTTTTGAAATCACTCGAAATCATTTCTACAAAATCTAATCGTGAATATTGAAGAGTGACTAAGAGTGTATTATCAGTGAAAGTGGGAGGTCTGAAGTGCCCATAAAACTGACTTTAAGTCCTTAGAGATGTAACTACAATTGTTAAAATGAATTTCGGATGCGGTAGATGTCTCCCAAAAAATAATGAAATGGTTTACGGCTTTCTCCTTCCCACATGGTCTGCAATAAAGACAAAATACAACAAAATGCGCAGTTGCCACACCCTAGAGGAAGCTTTGGAAAAAAGATTTGATTGTTACTTCAAATCAAAAGTGGAAATAAATGCTGTTATTTTCGCTTCGGTTCTTTGTCCACAAGTGAAGCTGAAGTGGATTGAAGCCCTTGATCCATCTTTCAACACTTCGAAAGTTAGTTAGATCAGTGATTTAGATAAAAAAAAAATAATTTATGACGAATATCCCACAAACTTAAGCACATTCCAAGATAGCGACCAGCAGAAAGATTGTGCAGTTTTCGACTCTTTCTCAACACACCCAGAGAAATACTTACCTTGTTTGAAGAAAAACGGCTATCAAATTGAAGAAAAATGGGAATGATTTGGCGCCATAGAAACGGTTTCCTCATTTAGATATACAAAATTTCTTTGAATTGAGGAAATATTTTTTCTTTATTTTAGAGAAAATTTTCTTTGAAAGTAGGAAGTTTTCTATAAATTAAAGAAATATGTCTTCAATTTGTAGAAATTGCGTTTTTTAAATGAATAATATTTTATTTCAATATGAGAAATTGTATATAATTTAGGTAAAATTTTCCTCTGTTTGAGGAATAATTTTTCACAAATTGAAGTCAATTTACTACATTTTTAGAAAAAAAATCCTCAATATATGGAATATTTTCTACAATGTTGTTATAATTAAAAGGCATAGAAATCATATTATTTTATTTTTAATAAGTATTAAGGTTTACATTCATACGTATTTTAACATACACTACAGGCGTAGTAGCCTTGTAATGATCAAAAGATCCTTATAGCCATCAAAAAATTATAAATTGAAGTTTATTGAAATTTATATCTTTTATCAACAGCCACAAACACAACCGCTTCGCTTGAAATAGAGACGCCGACTAAAAAATTCAAAAGAAAAACAAAGCGAACGCGATTGTCTGCTAAGGCCAAAAGAGTAAAGCTAGTTTTTTCTGTATACCAAAATTTTGTATGGAGAATATTTTTGGTATATTCGTCTCTTTCTTACGTTTTCTATGCAACTAAAGTTGTAACAATGAAGAAATAACTTACTTCAAATTGAACGCTATGGTTCCATGAAAGGGGCACATTTTTCTTCATTTTGGGGAAAATTTACTTAAACGAGAGAAATTTTCGTGGATTCAAATTGAGGAAACGTTTTCTTTGTTTTAGAGATGGGTATTTTTCTGGGTGCAGGTACATGTAATAAACAATATAGTAAATTCGTTGCAAATATACTTACTTTTATGGCAAAACTATTTTCCAGATGAGCCACTAATGTCCAGCAATGTCCATGTATATAAAATATAAAATAATAACACCTCTACCATCGTCAGTTGCTGTGGAGAGATTATTTTCATTTGCTGCACTCATTCATACACCTCGTCGTGGTTCATTTTCCGACAGCAATTTCGAAAAATTGCTGCTAGGGAAAGTAAACAAATCAGTTTAATTTTTTGGTATTATGTTTTTTCCACTGTAATGTTAAACAAATTTTAGAATTTGCAATATAATGTTGATTTCCATGTTTGCTTGTTGTATAAATGTTCTTTGTTATTTACAAGTGAAAAATTTTTTCCAATATTGTTAGCGTATTTATAAATGTTTTTTTTTGTATTAATGAATAAAATGATTTTTTCATGACAGCAAAATGATTAATGATTTCAATTTTATAACCTTTAGTCAAATTTGCTCTTCAATGAATGCAAATGCTATTCTTTGAATGTGACTTCAGTGATTTGAAATCGCAATTGATTGCATTCTTTTACAGCTCTGATACCACCCCCACATCCCCTCTGAAAGTCACTACATTTTAACCCTCTAATGCATATGACCGTCTACAGAACTTAAAAGCACATAACAGGCAAATGAAAAATATTGTATTTACTATTGCAAATGATACAATTTAGTCACATATTCTATTTAATTTTTGGTCACCACGCCAATATTCTATCTCTTCACATTTGAAATATTTTTCTCAGTTGAATGACGAAAAAGTGATTGAAGATTCAAAAAAATTTGTAGGGTAAAAACTTTAAATTTCTAACGCAATTAATCGGGATAACATTTTTTAGAACTACCTGCATAAGACCGCCCATAATCGGAACACAATTTTTGGGGTCTACAAAACCGAAGTTGGTTTTGATCAAAAAGCCAACTCTGGATTCGTGATTTTCTGGTATTTAACTCGAAAATTATTTTTTTCAAAAAATTTTGCCTATGCAATGAATTAGATTTAGTGCTTCTCTGTAGGGTGTATATTGATCAATATCTTTACTAAAGTGGCTCATTCCGAAAGTTACGAATTGTTGTCACTAAGGATTCTATAGCAGCGACATTCAGTTTCAGCCGCTCAAAGTAGACAACACCTAGCGGATCCAAACATCAATATGGAATCTATACTGATGATTATCCGAGAAATAAAAAACTATTTTATTCCAAAAAACCTTAAGCTTGTTAAAACTAAAAAATCAATTCATTCCGACGAAGCACATCTTTTAGATACTTATCAGGAACTGCAGAAATATCCGTCACTTCGTCATCGTTTGGATCAAACTCATTCTCGAAATGTTGTTTTTTTTCCACCTTGATAACATTTACGAGTAACCTCTGTACTTTTCAGCAGTTATTATTTTTTGTGGATTTTCTGCGTGGCATACTGAAAATTTACCAACCAATTACTAAAAAAGTAAAAATAACCAAAAATGGCAAAAATGGGGCTATTTAAATGTAAAGGTGGAATATTAATTCACATACCAAATGTTTAAGAATATACTAGAATATTTTTCCAGTGTTTATTATAATTTGATAAACTGATAACTAGGCCTAAAATTAAGTTCAAGTCTTAAATATTCTCACAGAAAAATAGCTTTGCATTTTTTATGGCAGTTAAGCTTTGTGCTTTAGCTAATTCACCATCAAGCATCAGCAAATCTTTAAAAAAAAAAAAAATTAGCCAATTTAATATTCCACCTTTAAATCCTCCATTAAGGTGACATTATATCAAAAACATTAAAATGAACTTAAAACTTTCAGAAACACAATTTTCACTAATGAACCTCCAAGTCAGTCTCAAAGGCAACATAAACAATGACCAATTCCATCATCATTATTAAACTGTAAAATTAATGGCATCAAAATTTACATCAAATGTAGAAAATTTTGTGGCTTTTATTATCATTTAAGCTCTTGGTGCTTTGCGACTATACACCTACGCTCCTAATTACACACACCCAAAAACAAAAAGAAACAAAATAAAAAATTTACCATGGAATAGCAAATAAATTAACTGCAAATGACAGGAACAGCGGCAATTCACAACAACAGCAGCCAGCACCAGCAACAACAAACAAATACATTCCGAAAAACGCACAAAATGAGAACCGGAAATAAAGCAGACTGCATAAAAATGCGCCGCTGTAATGTATGTATGGAAATGAGAAACGGAATGCACACCCAAAGAAAAAAAATACTTATACTAATGTATAGCATGCATCCAAAAAAAGCAAAACATTACAAACGAGTAGCAAGTGTAGCGTATGAGAGTGGGGCGACAAGTGCGTCAAGTGACTGTGTAGTGCAGTGCAGTGCATTGCAATACAAATGCAACTCTGCACATTGCATATACACTGCACTCTCCATACACTCGCTCCCAAAACAAACATACCTACATACATACATACTCACATTTGAACATTTCAATATACTCGTACAACAAAAGTGCATACTTGTACTTTGCTTTCCCTTGCCACTTGCCACATTACGAGTATACATACATACGAAAAACATTTAAGCTCATTTTTGCCTGATGCATGATGCGGTGCATGCAATGGCATGCAACTCAATGTTAGGGTTAAGGTTGTGTATTGCAACATATTCGTATACCTACAAAAGTGTATATGTGTGGGCGTGTGTATTTGTTTCGAAGGGTTTTTAGTGAGCGTTGTTGAGCGTGTGTATGTTTTTGTCTGTCTGTTTTAACATTTTTGTCACATGCAACTCATTTGCAAATTTCAAAGTGTTGCATGCCGTAATTACTATGCTTCCTCTTCTGCCTTCTACTTGCCTGTTTCTTTGCTGACTCTCTGTGTGCTGTAAATGAGTTGCTGTTGGTAATGTTGGTATATGTAGTTATTGCTGGCTGGCTTGCTGGCTGTTGATATTGTCAACACCCTTCACTTCATCACATATTTTTACGCAGACAAATGGAATTTTTGTGCACTTGGGCTTTTTCTGTTATATTTTTTTCTTGTTGTTTTTTATGTTTTTTTTTTTTGCTGTGAATGCACTTTTAAACATATTTTGGTTTATTTTTCATTCCTTTAACAACAAACGTTGGGTGGGAATAGGTGCTATAGAGTCAGAAAATGGAGCAGAGTGCACCCGGGGAATTGCATTTATCAAAGCAACAGCACCAACAGCATTTTTAACAAAATTGTTTGTCAACACTTGCGTAATTTCTCATTTCTCGTTTGTTTTACAAACTACGTAGTATATACGACGTGACTTTAACACTTTATTTATTAGTGTTGAAATTTTTTGGGGTTACCAGGTTGATTTACATAATATTGGAATTAAAGATTCCTACAAATTATTTACTATGTTCGATGGATAATGTTTAGTAGAATCTAGCTCTCGGTAATTGATAATAAATTGTGAGACAAATATTCCTCGATAGCTTACAAGCAAAATGCTTGTTCCGGGAAGCTACAAACCCCATAACTCGATACCTACTGGATCTGCCACTGTTTTGAAACACCTATTCATTAATTATCAATATATGCTCTGATATCAACTAAGTAAATTAGGTCTGTCAAACGAGAGGGACAGAGTGTCGTCTATGAATGGAGGACGATGAAACTACATGCCACATTCTGTATGAATGTCCAGCCTTGACTCGGCAAAGAACGGATATTTTTAGCAAACCATATTTAAAACCGAAATTAAAACATTTCCACAAAAGATAATCTAGGCTTAATCAAGATAGCAGACTACCTTTTATCTTAATTTGAGGCTTTGGTACAAAAGATTTTCAAAGTGACAGTG
Source organism: Toxonevra muliebris (assembly GCA_963691655.1). Classification (NCBI taxonomy): domain Eukaryota; kingdom Metazoa; phylum Arthropoda; class Insecta; order Diptera; family Pallopteridae; genus Toxonevra; species Toxonevra muliebris. Next base: position 102,529,578 of record OY829326.1, read on the forward strand.
CCTGACTTTCGAATCGTCCCAACTGTATTAATTGTAATAATAATATATACCAACATTTCAGTAATTTCGATATTTTTAGTTCACTTAGGATTACATATTTTCGAGATTTTTCGATCTTGGATTTGGATACTTTCAGTTTACTTATGGGTGGAACCTAAAACTGCAAACGTTAAAAAGTCTAATTTCTAATTCTTATTTCTTTAGAAATGAGTTACACAGTGCAACAAAAATTTTATGCGCGAGATTTTCCAAGGGTTTTATAGTAAGTTAGGGTCACTGATCACGGCAGCGTCCTCAGTTTTTCTCCATCATATCTAGTTCTCCCTCAATATGGACCTGAATTCGGAAAAATGGAGTCTTCAGGGGCTATTCAGAAATTTCTTGATTTCAACAGATACCAGTTTGATTTCTGAAGCAAGGTTGTTAAGCATAAAAAGATAAACAATTTTTATGTACACACTTTTGCTCCATCTCTTACACTTTCTGTGGAAAATAGTGGTTGAAGCCCCCCCTTTTTCAATAAATGACCGATAAAACAAAAACCGTTGAGAAAACTATGTACTGTTTTTGGAGAAAATGTTTCTCGTTAAAAATTATAGGGGGTCACAAAACACCGGAATAACCTACGAGATACACTTTTTCCAGAATAATGTAAAAACCGAAGTTTTTCATTGGAATCGACCCATTCACACTACGTAAGTAAAAAATGTAATCGCTTGTTGTGGTAATTATATAAGGCTTCCATGTGGAGCCAATAAAATTAAAAAAAAAAAAAAAATTTTATTGATTTAAAATTTTGTTGGCTCCACTTGGGATTGAACCACGGGTTAACATTTTTTTTTTATAATCAATTAAATAATTTTAGTTTTTATTGGTTTTTTTAGCTTTACATGGAAGCCTAAAGTAACTACAACAACAAACGAGTTCATTATTTACTTACGTAGTGTGAGTGGATCGATTCTAAAGCAAAAAATTCCGTTTTTGCGTTATCCTGGAAAAACTGTACCTCGTAGGTTATTCCGATGTTCTGGGGCCCCTTGTAATTTTTAACCCCAAATATTTTCTATAAAAGTAGTATAATAGTTTTCTCAACGGTTTTTGTTTTATCGGCCATTTATTTAAAAAGGGGGCTTAAAACCCTATTTTCAAGAGGAAGTGTTAGAGATAGAGGAAAAGTACATAAAAATTGTTTATCACTTTGTGCTTAACAACATCGCTTCAGCCATCAAATTCGTTGTTGAAATAAAGAAATTTCTGAATGGCCCCTGAAGACCCCTAGATGTGATGGAGAAAAACTGAGAGCGCAGTCGTGATCAGTGACCCTAAGTTACTATAAAACCGTTGGAAAACCTCGCGCATAAGACAAAAGTTGAAAATTTGTTGCACTGTGTTATCAGAGTTAGGTAGATGTCATATTTTCCACAAAGAACTTCATAAGAAATAAGAACTCAAAGTCAGCGAATAGTTTAAATAACTGCTAGAAGTGAACTAAGCTGAGAGATTATTAAAAAAAAATAGTTTTCGAAAGGGAAAGGAGAGAGTCATAAACTTGAATTACGAAGAAAGCATACTGCTTTGATGGTCTTCTTAAAATTAACACTGCTTTTCTGGTTTCATTTTGAAACTTTCTTCTTTTTCCTTGCCGATGCACCTAGACGGATTACTAAGCTGCTAGAAATGAATTAGGCACGACAAATACGGAAGCAGCTGAAATCTAATAGAATACGTTTTCAATAATATAAAACGAAAACTTTAGTAATGGATCCAGACCAGTGCTTGAAAATGTCTATAACTAAATAAATCTGATTTTATTGTTTGGTTTTTGGTTTGAGTTTTGGTATGCATTATTCTACTTTTAGACTTTTAGACCGACTTTGGTCTGAATTTTGCTCAAATTTTTGGTCTGAATTTTGATTTGATTTTTTATAAATATTTTTGGTCTGAGTATTAATCAGATTTTAAATAAGAATTTGGATTAATTTTTTGACTGTGCTTTGGTTCAACTTTTGTTCTAAGTTTACTTTGACTTTTGGTTTGAACACCGGTCTGATTTTTGGTTTGAATATCGTTTTGAGTTTTGGTAAGAGTTTGATCCTACTTTTAATCTGAATTTTAGTTCTGAAATTTTCTTTGATTTCCAATTTGCTTTCTGATTCTCCATCTGAATTTTGTTAAGATTCGATTTTCAGTCTGAATTTTAGTTTGTTTTTTGTCCGATTTTGGTCTAAATTTGGTACAACTTTCGATCCATTTTTAATGTGAGTAAGGGTCTGAATATTCATAAGAATTTGATCCGATTTTTTATCTGAGATTTGGTGCGAAATTCAATGCAATTTTTGATTTGATTATTGACTTGGTTACTGTCTGGGCAATAATCTGGTTTCAAGTGTTCTACTGTTCCTTTTCCCTCTTCAAATCGCATTAAATTCTTCCTAATTTTTAAGTGTTATTGCCAATTTTCCATACAACTCATATTTTTCGGATTTTATTTATTATTTTTATAACGTCGTCATCGACTAGTGCAGAGAGGTGTTTTTAAGTTACAAAATTCTATGGGTTAGAGTTTCTGTTATTCCTCAAAATACTTTTGTATATCCCAAACAACTTAAATTTAATGTTAAATACATTCCTTTAATTTAGAAAAAAAAGCATTGAATTTCAATCATTCAATGTCACAATTCAAATACTTATATATATTCCTTTTGGACTGTCTGACTGCAACTCGGCGCAACTCAACTCAAAGCACTTTAATTAAATCACTTATGCACCAATATACCCATATCAATGCATTGTCCTTTATTTGCATTTCCTTTTTATTTACATTGCCACTTTAAAATATTCACGCTTCAATAAAAGTTCAAAAAAAAAAAATAAATAAATATAAAAGGTGTTGAAAAGTCAAGTTGATTTTTAATCAATAATAAAAAATTTAATGCAAGCTGAACAAAAATTAAAGAACATCAACTGCATTTACCCTTTATTCATACTTTAACCCTTTACTCATACTTGCAACAGCACTGAAAAAAAGGGTAACCATACCATCCCCTACCCTTCCGGTGGCTGTTAAAAATATTTTCATGTATTGCAATAATTAATTTCTCGCATGCTGCGGTTTGACCAAACCAAAGTTGGTGGTCACTAAAAGTTTATGCGACACATTGCGAACATTTCTCCTCTTGCAGCACAAGTAAACTCTGACAGAAATACACATAGACATTACTTAAAACTGTATGCAATATGGAACCCTTTTTTGAGAAGTAGTGCATGAATACGTACACTTTTAAATACGCATACATAGCATGAATACGCAATGAGATTGCTGATATGTTGCTGCTGTTGTATATTGCATGCATTTATTTACTGCATGTGGAGATATATGGATGTCTGTGAAAAAGAAAGGGCTTAAATTTTAATTAAGTTATACATGGCATAGTCATCGAAAATTTTATTTGGAAAATGCATTTTTGATTGATTTACTGATCATGAATAATTTATAACTGCATAAAAAAGGAAGGATTAAGTGAATTTTAAAAGAGTCAAAATGTTTTAGTCGATTTAAGCTCAATATTTCGGTGGTAACACCATACCAGTTTTGTAATGTAACGTATAACGCTGTACCAAAAGCGTTCAGTGCGTATGGTATTGCATACTTTAAGGTGGATACAAAATTTTTTTTTCTCAGAATCTTTGAAACTAAATAAAATAATAAACACAAATTGTTCTTAAATTGAGATTAATGAATTTTAGTTAATTTTCTAATTTGATATTAAGTAAAGTACCTAAGTACCACAAGTACAAAGTAGATACAAAAATATTTTCTCTCCCCTAATGAAACCCGAGTAAGTATGTATGTAGATTATGCTCATGACACTAATGCTGCCTCAACACGTGAGCTGCACACTTTATTCAATAGTAAGTAATACCTAACCATGCAATAGTGGAAGTAAATTAATGCGAAATAATGAATAAAGGTGCTGAGACGCATTAAATTCTTTGAGTAAAAAATGAACGAAAAATGATTTGGCATTAAACCAAAAACAGCATTTTTGAAAACAATCCACAGAGGGTAAAAATTTCTTACAGCGGAATTGCAGAACAAAAAAGATGAATGAATGCGGCATACGAAAACTACAAACACAAGTAAACATAAATCAAAGCAGTGAGCAGTAACAGCAACTTTAGAAACCAACGCAATATAAATAACAATACATACATATTGAATTGTATTGTGTATAGCATTGTTGAAATTTTGAGTACCTTATGGCGTAATTTGATTTTAAAGGGAAAGGGTAGAGAAAAGGACTTTTATGCCCGAGTCTTAATTAAACAAGGTATGATTGAACTTTTGTAAGCGATGTTTTTTCTATCTGATGACTTTCTTTCTTATAGCCAAAGCTCTCATAATTCTAATATCATTAGGACTACAAATTGCTTTCAGTGTAATCTGATAATTTTCTGAATAATCATTTTTTGTATGGCCACTTTTAATCAAATAGTTTTCTGTCTAATAATTTTCTATCTAAATAAGTATTAGCACTCTGCTAACATTTTATCTGAAATTTTTTTAATAAACTTTTTCTCTTTTTATTAAATCATTTTCTTTTTGATGATTTTCTGTCTGATCATTTTCTGTTTGATGGTTTTCTGTGTGATAATGTTTTAATGATTGTTTTTTGCCTGATGATTTTCTGTCTGATAATTGTATGTGTGATAATTTTCTATTTGATTTTTTTTTTTCGTCGGTTCACTTACAGTTTGATCTTTCTCAGTCTGATGATTTTAAGTGTGATAATGTTTTAATGATAATTTTCTCCAGGATGGCCTTCTGTCGGATAACTTTCTTTTTGATATTATTATTATTGTTGGGGTGGCGCACTGCAACCTTTAAGATCTATTGTGCACCTTCATAGACATATAGTATTTCCATAAGTCCAGACTCCAATAGAAATTTTAGTATGGATGGACATAAGAGTTATAACCAATATTGGAAAAAATCACTAAATAATTATTAAATTATAATTTTTTTTAAATTTGTTGCGAATAATTGTTTTAAATGACCAATACTTTTTTAATCTTTCATAACCATTATAAAGAAACAATTTTTTTTTTTGGTTATTCATAATTGTTACAAAAAAAAATATTTTTTTGGTCTTTCCTAACCATTATAAATAAGAAAATTTTTTTAACCAATATTACTAAATTTTTTTTTTTGGTTATTCATAGCCCTTATAATTGCAAAACAAATTTCTAAGTGCTTATGCACAAATCATTCATATAAAGACATTCAATATGTAAAATGGAAGCAAACAAAAATTGCCTTCATATTATGTGCAACCAAAAAAACAAAAAAATATTTATAATGGTTATGAAAAACCAAAAGCAATATTTGTTTTTTTTTAATTGGTTATGAATAACCAAAAAAAAATTCTTATTTTAGTTGGTTATGAATAACCAAAAAAAAATTTCTTATTTTAGTTATGAATAACCAAAAAAAACAAATTCTTATTTATAATGGTTATGGAAGACCAAAAAATTAATTTGTGATTTATAATATAGAAATAACTTTTTTAAAAGTAGTTATTTTTGTCACAACCAATTTAGTTTTAAACAAAAAATAACAATTATTTTGGGTCCCTGGATCCTACTTCTATAAAGTTGATATTATCATCTGATATTTGGTGGTCACCCAGATTTCTTTTACGAATATGCATAAGTGCGGGGTACTGTCCTAAGATGTGCTTCGCAGATTCCCTATCTTCTCTGCAAAACCTACATGATTCATTTGATGTAATTCTTAATTTTGTTAAGTGACAGTTCAACCTACAATGACCTGTTAGAATTCTTGTAATGATTCTCAGACTATTCTTTGAAAAATCCATACATTCCTCGAAGCGGTTTAGGTTATAGGATCATAATAGTGCTTCCGAATGCGCTAGTCCTGGTCTGTGTTCTCAGTATAATTTCCTTTGACTTTCTTCTTCTTTCCTAATAAGTATATAGAGAGTGTTCCTTTACCTATTCCGCAAAATGGCTACGGGCCTACGAAAGATGTTGATGCTTCTTTTTTTGCTAGTGTATCCGCAGATTTATTCCCTTTAATGGCAATATAACCCGGAACCCAAAGAATCCAAACCCGATTATTTAACCCCAGCGTATTTAGTTTATCAAGACATTCCATCATCAGTTTTGAGGTGACCTGGCGAGATTTAAGTGCATTAATAGCCGCTTGGTTAGAATCGCATTCTTTTTGATAACTTAGTGTGTGATAATTTTCTGTCTTTTAACTTTCTGTCTGATGATTATCTATTAGACTGGAACGGAAAACAATAAAACTTCCTAATTGAATCGTAATAGTGTGGAAAAATTGCCACTCAACAATATTAACTCAGAGAAATTTCTTAAATCGGACAATATCTTTCGTACGAATTTGAACAGAAATTGAACAAGTATACGAAAAATCGTAGAAGGTGTAAATGAGGTCCGATCGAGCTCATTTTCTATACGTAGCATTGATCTTGAGGGGCACTACGAAAAAAAAATGCCAGCCCTTCCTACCCCACCCTCTGCAGGTGATGCAAAAGGCAATTTTTCGGTAAAAATAGCCAGAATTGCAGTTGATGTAAACCAGTGTGAACGTTGGTTTATCTATCTAAATTTTTGTACAAGATAACATTAGGCACAAAGTCAAAAAATTTACGCTCCTCCCCACCCCTCAGTCTGGTAGAGGTGTGACGGAGGGCTGAAAGTGTGCATCTCTCGGTCCGTCCTTTTTTGTGCGGCTTTAAACTCACCACGGGAAGGTGGATGCAGCGCGAGTTCCATTTACAGACTCCCCAACCCACCAACCAAAGAAAGACGAGGAAAATTATTCAGGAATAGCAAACTCTGATCTATCTTTGTTGTATTACCTCTGTGATTATTTTCTATTTAACGACTTTTTGTTAGTTCATTTTCTATCTGATAATTTTCTGTCCTATAACTTTTCGTCTGATAACTTTCTGTCTAATGATTTTCTAAGTGATCATTTTCTACTTTCTCTCTGTTTGATAACTTCCTGTCTGTTAATATTATGTCTGATCATTTTCTCAATTTTCTGTAGGATATTTCCTATTGATCACTTTTAGCTATTTTCTTCTGCTTTCTAGTAATTTTTAAACAGGCATTTCTTATATAATTTTTAATTCAATTCAAACAAGTTAAGGCCCAAATGGCCCTCATTTAATTTGCTTTTATGCTACTGCACAAATCGATCACTAAAACTTTACACACACACCAAAAAGTATAGAGTGGAATAAAAACAGGAAAAGGAAATAGCATTAAATGTTAATGCCTAAGTAGGATTTAAAATATTGTATTGCTTTTTTGTTTTACTTGCTTCTGTGTTGCTGCAAAAATTTCCACTGCAGGCAACTTCCCCTTTGTAAATGAAAAAAAAAGACTGCGGCAGTACACTCAAAATGATTAATTACATTTTTATAAATGGCAAAAGAAAAAAGAAATAACAAAAATAAAAAGAAATGTAATTTAGTTTTCCTAAAAACTCTCAACTAAACTTTTCTTATTGTGAACTATTGCAATTCCTGCCAGTATTTTGAGGGATGTTTTCATACTACGTATACATGAGCCGTCGATGGCAAAAATTCGCTCAAATTTCAAGATTTGATATGATTAAATTGTTTTCTTGCGTTTGATGTTTGTCGACATAAACTCAAACACTCACATTCACACACAAATCCATTTTTACACAATTTTTCGTATGATACTTACACTTTTTTTTTTGAGGGGGGAAATGGCATTGAAGAAGAAGTATAAGGGAAGTCAGCCAGCTCCAAACAATAAGTACATTTTGTTTATCGTAAACTTAAATGGGGCGCAATATTTTCCTCCAACTTTGGCGTTGCTGTTGCGACTGATGTTTATTGTTATTGTTGTTGCTGTTGTCTCCCTATTTAGATTTTAGTCTTGGAAACGATGATGATGTTGATGAGCCTTACGCTCTGGGGGAAGTACGGATAGCGGGTGTGATTGGGGAATAATACCTAACTACATTACCGCATATATACATACATGTCTGTCTGTCTGTCTGTCATGGAGTTTTGTTGGTATGTTTCTTACATTTTCACACTGTACTTTAATGTGGTTTACTTACTACTTTACTCTGCTTAACTTTACAGACATTTTTGTATACATTTTTAATACGGGTACATATTTTCTCTCCTGTCGCCCTCTCCGCCCTATCTGATGAATGAAGTGTCGAATCCTGTTTGTTGTCTTTCTCTTTGGAAATCTCTTGTGTAAATTTTATATGATTTTATCGTTTTGCTTTGACAGCTGTCATTACATTTCACAATTTGTTTTTTCCGTTGTAATGTTTTGCTTCTTCTTTTTAAGCGTAGATAATTTTGATGAATTGAGAGCTGGCAGAAAAAAGAGTGCGGATTCCGTGAAGTTATCAGATTTTTTTTTGAGTAGCAAAATAAAATTTAAATCACAATTTTGAATAGGCAAAAAGAAAATGTAAAAAAAAGTTGAAACTTTTTTAATTAATTTCATGCATACTTTGCGTTGCATAGTAACTAATTCTATCGAATCATTCATTAAAGTTCATGCTTTCTTGTAATTATTTTGTTGGTGTATCTAGAAATTTTTGAACCTTACTCTAAAAGTTTGTAAAATATTCAATAAAGTATGAGAAACTTTAGGTATACTACTTTGACTGTAGAGAAATAGATTATGTAGAGCAAAAAAAAGCTAACAAACAGAAAAAGATCTGGCAGAAAGTTGTCGTACAAATGAATTATTTTACAAAAAATTATAAGGGAAAACTGAGTTATTCCCATCGTCTATAGCAGAGTTTCTAAAACTGGAGTACGCGTACCACCAGTGGTACGTGAGGCCTCCAAAGGTAATACTACTACTATTATGGGACTGCGTAGCAGTCCAACACACTAACCACAAAGGTGATACGCTAGCAGATAATAAGCGATGGCTGAGTTTTTTTAAAAACCTGTATTTTTACGCATTTTTTACATTTCACAATCTGTTGCATGTTTATCGTTATTTCTTATTACGCTACAGTTTTGGGCTACATAAAGTACACAAAGTTCAGTTTCTTTTAGTTCTGCGGTAGGCGTTTGATACACATTGTACATTGATGGTACGCGAAAAAAAAGCCTGAGAACCGCTGGTCTATAGTAATCAGTGAAGAGCACTTATAGCGCAATTTACATTAGTTAGTCTACAGCACTAGCGGATCCAGAAAGATGGAGTCTTAATTTTTCGCTCTTTGAAAATGTATTAGACATTCACCGGTCCACTTAGTGGAACAATTGACTAACAAATTTTCTTTTCTTTGAGTTCAGTTTCATCTACAGTTTCAATATTTACAGTGGGTCTAGGTTAGACACTTCTCCTAAATTTGTCTTCAAAGGGGTTTGCAATATCTTTTAGAAAATACTAGAATCCCTCTACTCTTTTGAAGGACACTACCAATTTTTCTATAGAATTTGTTATCGGCTTTGGTACTATAAGAAAATTTGGTAGAATTTTGAGCCTATTCATAAACGTATTAATCCAGAATTCTTCTTATTCTGTTTTAGTTGTATGCTTTCACTTTGCTTTAGCTTTTGGTTTCCCGAGGGGTTACCAACCAACAAAGCTTTGATTCGTCTATGATTTCTCTTGTTCAAAATTTTTCTTTGATTCTACTTTCTAGTCCTAGACCAACGACAGATGTAACAATATCTATTCTCACTAACTACTCTGATACTTCATTTATACACCAATAAGAAAACCTCGATTTATATTTCAGGGTTTTTTGGGATTTTTATTCTCCATTGCATATCCTTGCTTTCGGAACCCCTCGCTGATAAGAATCAAAGTTAATAAGAAAAGTAGATTTACCTTTCCTAGTTAACCCGCCCTGGAACTTAAAATAATGTTATATGTTTCCCCCTAGATTGTAGTTTCGTCAGCTCAGGAATAATCTCTAGGGCTGAAAGTTTCTTTCCCCATTCCCTCCTTCTGAGTGCTATGTAATTGGATTAACTTTAAACATAGTATTGAATTTTTCTCTGAAGTATATAGTTTTTTCAATTACTTTTAAGGAGTCCCTTTTCCAGGAAAGTCTTGGAAGACGTCTTTACGGCTTTCTTAAGGGTTCCAGTTTAAGTCTTGGCGTAGAGCATAGTTGATTAACTTATTCAATCAACTAATTAGACAACTAAATTTTTAGTCATGACTAACGAATCATGACTAAATTTAGTCATAATTAAATAGCAGAATATCAATTCTTCTACAGGATTTGTTGTCAACTTTGACCCTGTAAAAAAAATCTGGTAGAATTTTGAGCCTATTCATAAACGTATTAACTAATTCAGAATTCTTCTTATTCTGTTTTAGTCGTACGCTTTCACTTTGCTTTAACTTTTGGTTTGCCAAGGGGATACCAACCTGAGCTTTGATAAGTCTATGTATGATTTTTTTTTTTTTTAATTTTTCTTTTATTTCGCTTTCATAAATAGTTAGTAAAAATCACCACTAAATGAATTAGTTATCAGGCATTAATTCAATAGTTTTAGTCACACTGACAAATTTTAAGGTGAATCTTATTAAGTAGTTTTACTTACAGTCAGATATATGCCAAAATCACGAATGTGCTGGAGTGATGTTTTGATAAAACTCGATTTCAATGTTTACCCTTTGGCTATAAATGCATAATTTAATCACTACACTACAGAAAATATTTCTGATTACAAATACAAATGGAATATCGCATTCTTTACCCGGTTGCCAAACCCATTAACTATTTCCCTGGTACTTCGTATGAGAAACAAATAAAATTGCAAACATTATTTTAATCATGATTACAACTAAAATTGTTAGTCATTAGTCAACGAGACATGACTAAATAATTGATAAAAATTACTCATCAGTTTGTGATTGATGATTGACTTTTTGAATCTCTCTTACTCTTTTTGAGTCTCTCTTGCTCTTACTTTTTTTAGTCAGATTGAATTTTTCCCAACACTGCTTGGAAACATATTACTTTGCATGCCTGTATCAGCTTACATTTCTGTTATCAGCTTTCATTTCTTCAATTTGACTCAATTCGTCATGTAACATTTCCTGCATAAAATCTTGTTACTGATGATATAAGGACACTAGATTTTGAAAGTGCGCTGAAGTCAACAATTTACTAGGCTCTTGGAAACCCTTGGGTGTCAGCCCGGCTTCACGTGCACATTCGACTTGAAGATACTTTTTTCGAATAGGTTGAAAATACAGACGTTTCTCCCACTGATCGGAGTTGTGAGCAAGCACCTGTAGCTTTATGGAGAATATTTTATTTGGCACTAAAAAAAAAAGTATCTCGTCATCAACTTCATCATCATTATCACTGTCTGAACGGTTGATAGAAAATCTGCTTCATTGATTAAAATATTGCAATTACTTGCTCAAAATGCTACACACGTTAGAAAAAATTAGAAAAAAAATGGAATTAATCTTACTTAAACTTAGTATTCAGTGAACAATTTTGTTGAGTTTGAAAACATTTTTCAAACAGTGAAAAAAGTGTCCCTAAAGGATTTTTCTATAAGAATTCCACTCAAAGGCACCTACCCTTAGCACTTAAGTTATACGAGAAACTTTTTTTCATTCTAAGAAATGAAGAAATTCATAGACAAGTATATTAGCGTTTGCTGCCGTCAAGAACAACACCAACGCTTACAATAAATGTCTGGCATCAAACCAAACTAAAATATTTAGTATAAAACACAGTAAAAGAAATGCAGAATGAGAAGAGCATGAAACAAAAACATAGTTAAGGTACTCAAAACTAAACGTGACTACCTTCAATTTTGTATAGTTTTTTGTTGTTAGCATGCATGCCATGCATAAAAACAAAAAACAAAACAAAAAGCCCGAAAACAAAATGAACATTTCTTCTTTCTACTTCATACCTTAACACTACAATAAATCAAAAGTTGGCAACACTTTAGAAAAAAAAAAAAAATAAAACTTACTTACTTTTTATTTTGACTACCATTTTTAGGTGCCTTTTCCGCTCTTGCAATAGTAGTGGTGGTAGTAATAGTTTTTTATGTATTCTGTGTGTAACAAAAAAAAGTTTATTTTTTTATGTTTCTCTTTCTTTCATTCTGGTTTTTGTATTCTAACTGCCAAACTAGCAACAAATAAAAAATGCAACTAGTAGTAACGCCTTTTTGTTGGTGTAGCAAATGAAAACTTAAAAATGTAAAAGCCACTACTAACTACTACTACTCTTGCCACTACAAAATGTAGGTAACTTCGTATTTTTTATTTACAGAACAATTTTTGTTGTTTTTGTAGCACTAACACCTTTACAAACACTTTTGTCTGCCAATTCCACGAAGAGTAGAGAAGTGATGAGAGTAAAATATGAAATAAAAAAGTACCTGCCTCTATACAAATTAATGTCTACGTAATCGTTCAAACCTAAGCACACTGGCGCTCTCCACCGCCGCCATATTGCTTTGACACTATTTCCGGTTGTAAAGCAAGGAAGGTAACTATTGTTCAAAAACTTGTATACTACAATTTAACAAATTGTAGAAATATTAAGTTTCAATTAGCAGCAATAAACTCGGCTGCACTGCACAATTCTATTGTTGAATTTAATGGCCATAGGTACCTATACAATTCCCTCTCTCTCTCTACACTGCCACCCTTCTTTCAACAGCCCAACAGCTCGATTTTATTATTTGCCTTTAGGTGCTACTTATGGTGGGCTGTGTGGGTGGTTGGTTTCTGGTTACAGTCTCATTGTGTTGGCATTAAAATGCAATGATGGTGATAATGGCGGGAAAGGTGTTGACGGCGTCGTCGGTACTTTTAATATGATACCGACATGCTCTCATTTCCGCCGTGCTGCTATTGTCTTAGTAGGTATATCCTGGCTGGCTGGTGGCTGACTTGGTTTACTTGATTGTTTTTTGGTTGATGTTGTTGTTTTTGCCATTGCAATATGGTTACTGCCACATTAAATGTGCAACAACTCTTCAATTATAAGTGTGCAGTTGCTTACAATTGTTTCTTCATTCATTTCATTTAATTTCCATTCATCATCATCTCTGCCTGTGGTTCTTCAATAATAATTTCAGTGATAATTGTACCGAGGATCGTTGTGAATTGTTGCAATATAATTGCATTTCAATTGTTTCCTTCAATGGAAAAATGTTTCTTTTTTATTTTAATTTTCGCATTCATTGAGAATACATTTCCATATTTAATTCCTCCTTAGGCATATTTAAAATTCCATTTCAACTCTTATATTCATTCATCATTATTTTTCATCGGCAAACGATAATTCGACAGCCAGACTACGAAGCTTACTCACTCTAAGTGACCCTTACACAGTGTGGCTGATTGCTACAAGAAAGTAACAAAATTGAAAGAACTTCGATTTTAAAAAGCTTTAATATTCATAGAAAAATTTAAAAAATCTTGATTTTTTTGATGAATCTTAAAAATATTTTTATCAATATAATGATACAAAGAATTATCATATTGAATCGTTATACAAAAAAGGAAACTTTTTGATATCAATAAGGATTAGCGAGTCCAATAGGGGAGAATTTAGGGGGTATAACTGCCCCCGCTTTCAAGTAAATTTCTCAGCTATTATGATCGTTTCTGCTGAAAATATTTTTTTCTTTTTTCAGACGATAGAATGATCGTAAAAAAGCAATATACTGAATGACAACCACTAAGTTAAGGCAATCTAAAAGTCGGCCCTACATCTCTAACCTTCAAAAAGTTAAAACTTTACATTAATCCGCACAAACTTAGTCCGACTACAATAAATCCTTAAATTTCAAGGTCAGTTTATTGGTGTCCAACTTTTGAAAAATCTGACAATGGTTTTGGTCTGGTTTGGAACCTATCCTCACGTCTAAATTCCAGTTTTAATTCTGGCCTGAATTTTATTTTGAATTTAGATCTGAATTTTGGTCTAATATTTGGTCTAAGTTGGGTCTGGTTTTCGATCTAATTTATATTCTGAATCACTAGATGATCCATGGGCTTTCAATATTAAAAAAATTAAAGCCTCCCTTAAGAAATCTATGATTCCGCTAGTGATCTGAGTATCAGTCTTAGTCATAATTTGGTCTGATTTTTGATCTGAGCTTTGTCTGACATTCGGCCTGAATTTTGGGCTGACTTTAGATTTGAGTTTTAGCCTGGCTTTAGATTTAAGCTTGTTATGAATTTGGTCTGGTTTTGGTTCTAATTTGTGGTCAACTTTGCATCTGACTTTTGATCTGTTGTTGGTCAGAATACCGGTCCGAATTTTGGTCTAAATTTTGGTCCAAGTTTGGTCTGGCTTTCAGTCTGATTTACGGTCTGAATATCGATCTGAGCTTTAGTTATAATTTGGTCTTATTGCTGGTCTGAATTTTGAACGGCTTTTAGATCTGCGATTTGGCCTGGCTTACGTTTTAAATATGGTATAAATATAATTTAATTTGTAGTCCACGTTTAGTCTAATGTAATCTGGTTTGATTTTTGTCTCTATTTTTTTTATATTTTGGTCTAACATTTCCTCTGATTCTAGATCTGACTTTTGTTTTACTTTTAGTCTGGTTTATAATTTGGCTTCCTATTTATTCTGTACTCTTGTCTTATCTGCTCTAGACCTCTAAAAACACATATGTTTTGAGTTCTGATAATGTTTTTTTCATTTTGTATACTACTACATGTTTTAAAATTCACACTTTTTGCTGCGGCTCTAGCCAATTTATACTGTCATAACACTTGCTATTGCAAAAATAATTTTTTTTGTAATAAAAAAGCCGAAGCATTTTCGAGCATTCTAGGAATATGAAAATCTTTTGAGAATTGTGCGATAATTAAAAAAAAAAGTAAAAATTCTTTAAATACTGATCAGAGATCACAGATGTGAATCTAAGGAAAGTCTCTTAATTTCGGTATATTATATTATTTTAAGCTTGAATTTATATCACATTGAAGCATTTAATCCGTCTGTGCAATAACATTCCATGCGAGTATCATGTCCATCTCGATTGGATGAAGAGTGAAAAATTCTAAAATCAAATCAATCATACGCTCGATTAGACATCAAAGTGATGTGTGATACTACATACACCATGAAACAATCACACATACTCCTACATAAGCACATACGTTGCACATAAAGGCAGACGTCAAATGTAAAATGCTCGTGGCAAAATTGAAAATATCATCAATAGCATGAACAAAAAAAAAAAAAAATAAAAACAAAAGTATGCAAAAATACCAAAATAGCAAGAACAACGACAAATAATAATACATTTTTTTTATCAATATAATATGAACAGCAAAACAAAATGAAGCGATCAAAGTAGGTCAATACAAGGTAAAAATTCCAATTTACAAAAAAAAAAAAAAATGGCCATTGTAGAAACATAAAAATCGATGTGTTGAAATGGTGCGCTCTTCAATTTTTAAAATGTAATTTTTTTTTTAGATCCTTTTTTTCAATTTTACAAAGCACCCACACACACAAAAAAACATTTCGTTTATGCCTCAGAGGCAACAGGATAATTTTATCGGCATTATACAATTTTCTTTTGTGAAAAGCCCGCCATGACAGCAAGAGAGCACAGCGGGAGAATACAATTTTCGACAGTCGCATACACACACAATGCCAAATCTCATTTTGCTGCTGCCCATTTGTGAATGAATGTGTGTGTGTGTGAGTGTGGATACGTTTGTTTCTTGCTGTTTGCACTCGGTAGTATACCTACCAAAAATTATTGATTTTCATGCGTCGCACCGGTCTCGGTTCCATTTCCCCTCTCTTGTTTGGTCTTTCATTCACTATTCACACTCCTTTAGCTTTTAGTCTGTTGGGAGGTTACTGTTTTTGTTGTTTTTCATTATATGAAGTTGTTGTTTTTTGCTGTTGCAGGCAGCTCTTTGTTGAAGTTGTTGCTTTTGATTTTACTTTTCTATATGTTGTTGTTGTTGTTTTTCTGTTATTAATTGTTTTTGCTGCCGCTGCTGTTGTCAATGCTGTTATTATTATTGTTGGTATACCAACGCATTGTCGTGCCCACCCTAACTCTTCCGCCTTCTTTACAAAAAAAAAAAAAATAAAATAAAATGCAAAAACAATAACAACATCAACATCAACAGAAACTTCCGTACTTGCTGTTTTCTGCTCCCCCACATACTCATACATACTTGCACATTGTAGTACATTTTATCAGTCTCTTTCACTTTTTGCATTCGTATGCTCGTTTCGCTCTCTTAGTGTATAATTTTTCTGTTTTCTGTTCTTGTTGTTGTGCTGCTATGTACGAATGTATCTCGTAACATTCGCCACAATAAGCTTTGGCTCCCCAAAAAATATGCTACACATTCTTACATACGATACACACTCAGCATCCGGTAAAACTGTTTTACACGCTCTCTTCCTTTGCTGCTGCCGCCTTTGGAATTTTTTGTTCTTTGATTTACTTTGTAGTTGCAAAAATTTCCTTTTTGGTATTTCATTTCTCTCACTGTGTGTGTTTGCGTGTGCATGTATCTGAAAGTGAATCTGTTGTATTCGCCGCCGCCTGCAGACTTTATCAGTCATTCGCTTTGTATTTATTTATTCGGTTTGTTTTTGGGTGTGTGCTTTCGTCTTATTTTCTTTTCTTCGTATATATGTGCATATATTTGTATTGTATTCTCAGGTGTATTCGAATGTTGCTGAAGCTCTAAAATGATCCACTGGGATTTATTTATTTTTTTGCAAATCTTTAGTAACAAGAAAAAGGAAGAAAATAAATTTTTCTCATTTAGTTTTTTAGATAATGGTGATGATGATGTTGAGGAAGAAAACCTTGGAATGTCTTTAATGCTGCCTAGGAAAAATAAGCACAAATTTCATTTATGCAGATGCCTGATGCTTACACACGTATGTCATTTAGTTTTAAATGGCATTCTCTGAAATGTTACGCTTACTTATTCTGACATATGTACATATATTGTATCTGTATGTATATACTCCTAGTTAGAAGAACGTTTTTTTAATTATAATATTACTTTTCAGGGAAACCAATGTGAACCAAAAGTTTTTTTTTTTTAATTTTGTGTCTAACGCTTCTCGAAGAACATTAATGTTTGATACATCCCCACTATTCTCTGAAATTATCTTTGGAAACACTTACATTCCAGTTCGAAATTAAAGTGGCTGCGTTTGGTGAAGAAAATTTTATTTCTCCTTGTTTTTTTTTACAATATTGGACTCATATCGTTGAAGAAGATAAATAAGTCTTGACAAGAAGTTGCATAACACCCAATTAAAATTAAATCAGGTCACATCATGAAAATTATTCAAATTGAAACTCTGTTGTTACGCACTTTACAGTCAAAAATCAAACTGTGTAAAGTCCTAAGGACTATTTAGTTTCAATTGAAATTTTTCGTCAACAAACTTCAATTAAAAATCAACGATGTTGGCCGAAATGAAAATAAAATAATGCCTATTTTATTCCATCTCGGGAGAGAACAACAACTTCAAGCTATAAAATTGGTTTATGAAAGAAGTGTATTAACTTCAGTGAAAAGCACGCAGCAGGTTTTTATTCGACTTTTGAGTTTAGCTCTTATTCCTTATTGCCACAGATATCATTTCAATCGGATCAAAAATATAACTTAATCGCCTAATGTTGATATCCTTTTAGAATTTCAATTAGTAAAGAATAAACTACAAACTAAAATAAACTATGCATTAAGACAATACAATAAATAAAAACAATTTTTTTTTTATGTTCTACTATTCCATTGATATTTTAATATATTTCACAACCATTTTTGATTTAAAAATTTGGTGTTGCATACTTTTGGGCTTGAAGTGAAATACATAATAAAACATACACTTATAAACTCACACATACTCTAAAACCGCACACGGCACCGACGTGACACAACGTCGTCGTTCTGGCAGAAATCACTGAGTCCATTTTTTAAAATTCTGAGCTGAAGTTAGTTTATGCAGTGCATAGTGCTCTACGAATACTGGCAAAATTAAAAAGTTAACGGATTGTGTATAAGTCATCCACTCTACTTCTTGATTTCTATTCTATTTCTTTCTATGATTGGGCCCTTTCCCAATACTCTTTTTTTCTATTTCTATTCTCAGTTTCTCTTCCTACTCTATTCTCCCGTTCTATCCTTTTCTATATTATTTTTTCTATTCTTATGAATATTCTCTACCGTGCCGGTCGCGATCTCTATCCTTTTCCATATTTTCTATAATTTGTATAATTTTCCATTTCAATTCTCAATAAACTCTTTTTATACATTTAAAACCGGAGGAGGATTTTTCTTTACAGGGGAGGAATTTTTCAAAATGTCTTACAAGTTTTCAAATAAGAATTACTTAGAATCTAGAGTCTTAGATAATTGCAATGCAACTGTTTGCAATTATTAATGCATAGAAATTTTATTAGAAAAAAAAATTTTTTTATTCACAGCTGTTACAACTTCAATCATACTTAAAGCTTAAAAATTTATGAAAATAAAACAAATTCATATACAAACCAAATATTCCTTCTTTGGAAACAAACGGTAGTATCAGTAAATAATAATAAAAAAAGCAATAACGATTAAAAAGCTACGACAAACTTGTCTTCTTTCTTCTCAAAACCGGATAAAAAAAGTAGAATGTTATTTGTGGTACTTTGAACCAGCTTAGTCGAAGGTACCTAGAAGGAGGCATCCTTTTTTTTTTTTTTTTTTTTTTTGAGCTTTTCTTACCAACCATTACTGCATTAACAGTTGCAGTCAGCAAGCAATTTCTTTTTTTGTTTTTAATTAGGTTCAACTGAGAAAAAATGATATTTGCCGCTGTACTGCTATGTGGAAAACTTAAAATTGCGCCAATAAATTTTTCCACTTTTGGAAGCATTTTTTCTTTTAAAGCATTCTTTAAATGTAAAATTTCGCACCAAAATTCTTCCAGTTCCAAATCGAATATATATAAATTCATTACTAATTTATTGATATTTATATATATATAAATATGCAAACCTACTTTTAAGCGGTTTTTCTACTATTGATTTCATTTGTCAAAAATAACAAACATTAACACAAAGACAAGCAAAAACTTCTAAAAATGGAACACGAACTTTTGAATTTTGACAGTAATCCAGGATAAATAAAGTAGAGCTAGTCATAGTAACAAATATTTCACAGACAGAAACTAAAATAACCCAACAGAACATATTTAGTTTGATTAACGTTTACAAATAGGAGGATTTTTTCCGATTGAGGAGGACGAATATTCCGATCGGAGTACCTTCGGCAGCACTGATGATGATAGCGAGCATTTCGCGAGTCTTTTTACGAATCGTTTCTGATGTCATTTGCGAACATTTAGAGATATTTTTTATGAGTCATTTATGATAACGGTAACGATCCTTTTGCTATATTTTTGCGAGTCTTTCATTCATGTCATTTTTTACTACAACTACGAAAATTAATAATTTTCCGGTCTGCTAGATTTTCAAATATTTTTATCTATTACTATAATATTATCATACTAACTCTGTATTATAAAATAAAAAAATAAATAATAAAAATAATAATAAAAATAATAAATTAAAAAATGGTGGATTTTAAATTGTACCTATAATTTAAAAAACATTAAGTACATAAACGTAAAGTGCGTTTATGTACTAACCATACATTCCCGTCTTTATTTAGTTTCTCATTTTCATAACCTTCTTATATTCAATAAAAATAAAAAAGTGTACCAGAATTATAAGAAAGTGTACAAGTACAAATCTTTGTCAGTGTTTTGCCACACTCGTATTTATGCCCGCAAAACTATCGTTTACAAGCACGTTTGGGGACATTAAGCGAGTGTTTTGCGACACTCGTATTTATTCCCGCAAAACTCTCGTTTGCAAGCACGTTTGGGGACATTAAGCGAGTGTTTTTCGAACGCTCGTATTTTTGCCAGCAAAACGCTCGTTTCTAAGCTCGTTTGCGATAGTTTAGGCGATCTTTCGCTCAACATTCGCTTCGAGGTCCACTGGGTTGATACACACATTATTATACGTTTTAACTGCATCATCAAAAATTGAATTCATTATGTCACTCGAATTCTAGAAGCTGATTAATGCGGATCCAATTAAAAAACTTAATTTGGACTTAGTGATTTCTGCTTGAACAACGACGATATGATTTTAATTTCAATATATTCTACACCACTTTAAATTTTCCTCCAGTCCCTTTTGTCATCAAAGTCAGCGGTTTGTTTTAACTAACAAACATAAAATGGCAGCACAGGCAACCGTTGAAGTGACTGTTCACTGCAGTGACCAGTGGGCATGTAAGGGTTAACTACTTCAATTAAAATAAATTTTACTTTTTTCAACAACTTTAATTTCTTTACACATTTCTCCATTACTCATTCTTCACCCTGTGTTGGGAGTGTGCCATTGAAATTTAAGTTAAAGCAACCAATGAATTCTTCGGTTTTGTGTAGTTTTTTTTTATTTCAAGGATAACAATTTTCACAAAGCACATAATTTCATGTTTTTCACATTTCCTTTACATGCAATTTTTGTTGTTGCTTACTCACATAACAAAAAAAAAGCTTACTTTTTTTAGTTTTACAAAATTTAGCTTTTTACTTTACATAAAACAGCAACGTCGTTTTAGACTGCATTGTTTTTTATATGCTTTACTCTTTGTAAAAACAATATTCTCATTTTCCTCCCTTTTAAAATTCTTTTATTTTCCTTCCATATTTTTCGACCTTTTTTTTGCTATTAACTTTTCAGAAAATTTTGTCATAAAAAGGAAAATTTATATATGTATTTTACGAATGTTGCCACTGATTAAAACAATAAAAGAAAATAAGAGTTGAGGAGAAGCAAAACAAAAAAAACATAACTTTTCTTTTCCTGCTGTCTGCCAGCGTTGACATTTGCAATGCAAATTTATTTTACATTGAAGAAATGAAGTTGATGCTGCTCCGGTTTCTGCCTGGCATCGGTTTCCGGGTTTTTAGCTGCTGCTGCTAGATTTTTGTTGTCGATGGGTTTTTTCTCTTGTCATATTCCTTTCCTTATCGCTTCTTCTTTTTTTCATTTGTTACATTTGCAATTTTAATTAGACTAATTTAGCATATGAAATTATTATGTTAATTTTTTGTTGGAATATGTTTCTTCTTCGCTATTCGCATTTCAAAACAATGAAATTAAGGATAAAAACAAGAAATATGAAAACTGGTGTTGGGAATACAAAAATACCAGCAAACTTGAATTCATTAGAGACTTTTAATTTATGTCATATTGTATTTTTCAGAAATTCCCTTTTATTACTTTCATTTATGTAACATAATTTTTTTTTTCAATTGTTTCCTCGTCATCATCATCATTAAAAATGATGCAAAAATGTCACAATATTAAGTGCAATTTTCTTATAATTTTTCGTAAATACAGTAACAAACTAAAATATGCATGCACTACCTCAACTGCTTCAATAAATCTGAACTACAGTCGGTCACACTTAAGTGTACAAAGTGTAGTTCAACAACAACAACAACAATGCTAACACCGTCGCCGTCACCGTCACTACGAAGTTTCTGTGTTTTTTTTTTTTTACTTTTAATGAAGTCATTTTGTTATTCTTATTGCTGTTGTTGTTGCAAAATTTTCAACACACTTGAGCACTTCCTTCTTGACACATTCACATCGTTAGTGCATTATGCTGCTGTTGCTACTATTACATAAATACTCCCATACTACATAGTAGGTACAACGTACGTATGTAAAGTACTCCTCCTACTTTGAAACTATTATGCACACTTGAGTGCAATGTTGCAATAGTATGCAATTTGACTGCACTGTGTTCAGTGTCGCATATACAAATGTATGTATGTAGTTGCAATATTCATTTACAATTGCTGTTGTTGCTATTACTACATATGCAAATAGTTCAATTTTCACCATTGACTGACGCGAAAACAACAACATCAGTGCATATTACACAAGCTCGCACAAAACAAAAGTTCAAATTAATCAAGGTTTTTGTTTTCTCTTCATTGATTCTATTGTATTTTATAGTATTGTCGATTGTTCGTTATTCATTGTTGTTGTCATTGCAATGTGAAGTAAACGTATTAGTGAAATTTGATTCGTACAGGAACTAAAGTAGTAAATAGTAAATAAGAGAGACTTAAGCTTTTGATTTGACACGCTATTTGATATTGTAACCGGAATATATTAACTGGATGCAAATTTACAAGATGCAAATTTATTGCTAGTATTTTAAGCATTTATTGTTCAATCTTTCTTGCAGGAAATCCTAGTAAAATTGATCGCGCTAATGTATTATATTTCTCATAGATACGAGTTTGGCTGTCTTATATAGAAGTTTCATTATTCTGCATTATGATACTACAGAATTCCATACTTATACTCAATTTGAGAAGATGTGCTAAGTTGATATTGTTGTTTATACACATAAACAATGGCTCATGACTATGTGTATACAAAACGAATTACTACGGAGTAGCACAAATTATGAGTTCTCCTCAAAGGAGAACTATACTCTAAAAGGAGCAATAGACAAGACTTCTCTTTTTGAATCTGACAAACAACCATGATAAAAATAGTCGTATAACAAATAACAACACTAAAAATTGGAAGTGTAAAGTTTTATAAAAACAATACTATTAATACTTAATTAATAGAGCATTTCGGGTTTTTTTTCTGGGGAATTGATGAGGCCAAGTTTATTTGAAAGCTTGGGTTGTATATAGAAAAGTGTTTTCTCACTTTTCCCACGTTGACGATTTTAAGCGATTTTTTCATTTTGAAGATGCTCCTATAGTCTATGGTCGAATCATTTAAATGCAAATATTTTTACCATCGAATGGAGGTTTTCGGGTACGAGGATAGTGAATCTGCTATTTATTTTTATCAATAACGGCCTCTTTGGTGCAAAACAACATAAAAATTTCTAATTTTTACGGTTTTTTCGGCTAAGAAGGTCATAAAATCAGATTTCGAGTACGTGATTTTTTATCCTTTTCTTTACGCCAAACAACTTTCTAAAACATATCATTGACGTATAACCACTTCCTAATGGACTGACGATAATTAAAAAGTCTTGTTTTCTCGATTTTTTACCACGTTTATATCAAATCGCTTTCAATGGTGTCCGTCTGCCTGTCTTTCAGTCTGTCTATCTGTTCGGATGGAATTTTGCAATCGATTTGAAACTAACTTGCCGATGAGATAGAGACTTGAAACCTTTAAAAATACCTTAGAACTGGATGACAGTGCAATATAAAATATCTAAAATATATAAATATAATAGTATAATAGTACAGCATATTTTCAGGCTGGTGTTTAAATATCATTATTAAGCAATATTTATAGCACAGCATACTTTCAAGCCGGTGTATAAATAAGGAATACGGTGTTAACTAACAGATGGCTAATTAATGGTTTGTGTCGTTAAAAAGTAGATATTTGCCAATAAGACTCATAGATTAAAGCATTGCATTCATCGTTGTAAAAATAATTTTTGCGATATGATCGCAGTTTTTTCAGTACACTTTAAGGTTCAGAAATACGTCAGTATATAATCAAGATTTTGAGTACACTTTCGTACAACTAATTCTTTTTATATGATATTATTTCAAAGGAAAATACTGCTTTTCTTATTTGGTTGTTATCGATCAAAAAATAGCAAAAAAAGCAGGAAATAGTAATTTAAATACAAAAAATTAATATACCACGTTTTTAAAACGGACTAAAAAGTATAAAATCATTTTTCCTAGCGCCATAGAGATTTATAAGCTCATACAGATTTCTAACCCCATACAGACTGTCCTAAATATTTGTAATTGTGAATTTTAGTATGTATGAAAATACTTGCATGTTTTAAAATAACAAAACGTGGGTCGCACCCAATAGGAAATTGATAGATGAATAGTTCACCCAAGTCTTAAGATGCTTTGTGTTTCTCAGGCGACGATATGAATTTGTACACACATACGCCAAATCAATTCTCAAGCGACGATATGTTGTTCGCCATAGAGAGGGAAGCTGAAAGCTTGTGAACTTTATGTAACTAATTAAAATAGAGCTATGAGCTGATACTCTTATGCTATGACACTAATGAACAGAGTAGAGAAACACTAACTTTGAGGTTACTTTTACTACCTGTAGTGCTTTCACAAAAATATCGCCATTTTCTTATTGAAGACGGTTGTTTCATTTGAAATTACCAATACATCCGTATGAAGAACATTTGATGCACAGATAAACAGTTAGAGTGCTTAAAGAGGACGGGTCGAAATTCTGTGTTCCAAATTCTGGTTTTGGAAAATTTTTCTTTAATATAAATTTGCCTTTTAATTTTATACCTATCGTCAGTATATCGGCCCCAACCCTTGTTCAAAATATACCGATTTTTCTGGAGTCGATATCTTCATCTACTGCGCAATCCATCTTGAAACTAATAGTGTAGAAGACTGGACTATATATATGCAAGAGATAAACCATGATTCTTCAACGCTGCCTTCGTCAAGAGTATCACCTTAAACATCTTTCGAAAGCCTTGTTTTAAAAGAGTGCAGTGCAAGGTTCTTGACTTAAGACTGTGTTTAGTAAACTTCTTTTTACAAACTATTTCTGTATTGCTCTCGAACTGCATCAGCTTTGTTACCCAAAGATTACTGGCAGCAGCTAAAAAACCTACAAATCTTTCACATAATGATTTTAAAATGCCATGGAAAGATTTAATTATTTTTCAATTTAAGCTACCATATATTTACGACGACCTCGATAGTCTAGTGGATAGTGCACTAGACTTTCATCCAGAAGGTTGCGGGTTCGATTCCCGTCTTGGTCTGGTGGTTAATTCTCATAAACTTCTTATATTCACTATCGATATGAAGTGGATGAGAATTATAAGAATGTGTACAAGTACACACCTTGGTTGGTAATGGCAAAACCACCGAGCTGATAAAAAATTGCCACATAGCCGTTCGGAATCGGCGTTAAACTGTAGGTCCTACCATCGCCACTGTGGTCTAGTGGAAGAGTGCCAGACTCTTGTTTCTGGAGACCCGAGTTCGATTCTCGGCTTGGGTATGTTTCTTATCTATCTTTCTTTCTCCTTTCCTTTCTTTCTTTCTTGGGGCTTTGGTACAAAAGATCTTATAGGTCGCAGTGCCTGACTTTCGAGTCGTCCTTCCTTCAAATAATAATAATACCATATATTTATTTGCTTTTTTGTTATTTAGTTAAAAATATTTTAAACATCTCTTTAAATAGAAAAGTATCTCTTAAAGTGATCATAAATCAACTTTCGCTCACTTCGCTGATTCTACATAAAAACAAACTTACTCTCTCACCCCTGCATACATATACCCCACAATTTCTTTATTGCATTCAAGATTTTTACATTTTTATCCTTTTATATTTTTTTATATTTTTTTTTTCATTATTTTCATTTGTACAATTATTTTATTGCATTTCTTGGTTTGAAAAATCCTGTTGCATGTGTTGCATATAGCCAAAGGCGCACAACCAACAAGGAAAAAAAAATCATATAATATACTTACATACATTTACTTATACTCGTACAGTATTTCCCCTAGCCTATCTTCTATACTTTCCCTCCAAATCTCCTCAATTCTACCACATTTCTACGTATACTCAAATATAGTTTAAGCGCATTTCCATCTCTGATGTGATGGCGACAATTTGCTGCTGCTACTGCCGTTGCACTGCAGCGGGCGTTCGCGCCATTTCTATGCCCGAAGTTGCTGTATCTTTTTAATGGTGCACATCCACAAGTTTGTATATTTGTATGTTTCTGTATGTGTATACATGTAAGCTTATGTGATTTGCAGCCTCGAGACGTTCAGAGTTGGGTCCTTGCACTCCACCAACACCAGCACACAAAAAAAAACAATGACGAAACAACAAAAACAGCAATTGCACACATTGAATGCTTGGAAGGGACGGACGACCGGAACGTGCAAATCATTATACTCCATAAATACATACATATGCATATCGTTACATTGCATTAAAAAGCACTAAAAACAGCAGCGCATAAGGTTTAGATTTGTATGCATTTCACGGTTGCATTTGCATTTTCAAGCATGGTGTACACTGTGTAAAAAGTTCATTTGTTTTTGATTTATTTGAAATACCCTTGAGTAACGCGAAACATTTTTTTAAATTCCCAAAATATTTTGTCCCTAGCAATAAGTTAGCGTGAGCTGACTTGTTTCAGATTTTTTCCAACAATTCTTTGAAGACAAAGATAGCGCCTGACCGATTTATCTTATTAATTTTATAAACTCTTTGTCTGATCATTAACCAGATTTTTAAAATATTTTGATGTAATTTTGTAATCATTTTTGTATTTATATTATTTGCGACATATTTTGGGAGTCTTCGTTAAACAAGCAAAGCTTAATATTTAGGACAGTGTAGCAACAACTTTTTTCTTTTGTATAAGATTTATAGCGCCTTAAAATACATATTATGAAACTTTTTTAACAATTTCAGGTTTATTCTTCATGTTCTTTACCATTTTTTTTCAACAATCTGCTTACGTCATACCTTAGCGCAGGATTTTGGGTTTGTCTGTCAACACTTTGTTACTTTAGAAAGAAAAAAAGGTTCTGGGAAAAATGTGTGTTTAATGACTCCACTGAACTATTCAGAAAACAGAAATAATGGAAACTGAGAAACGCTTTAAAATTAAATACGTGCCGAATATCTTTAACCCGTCCCCGACTCGAATTGAATATTGACTAAAAAAATGTAGATTGCTTAATTACAATATTAAAAAAATGTAGAAAACCATAAACGCAACTGAAAATCAAAAGTCACTAAAGGAAATGCCAATAAGAGTCCGAAAATCAAATAACAATGGAATTTGATTTTTTTCAAAATTTTAAGTAAATATTAATGTTTTTTATTAAAATATAAAAATTACACTGTGTGACAGTGAAAATAAACTTTCCTCGAGACATATCTGAAATTGTAGGTATAGTCAAGCAGATAAAAACCGCATTCTCAGAATTTTTATTTGACCTCAAAATCTGGACTTTGGGTCGAAAAACCCATTTTTCATAGGTTGAAGCATATACTTGCCCATACCTTTTTTTTATTTATCCGACAAGTAAGCTTTTATATATCATTCAAAAGAGGAAATTGGTAATAAATCTTACGAAATACTAGAGCTAGAGGGCAAAATATAACGAAAATTAATTTTTTTTATATTTTTTTCATTTTGGATGGCGTTTTATACAACTATTTTTTGTTCACCAGTGTATATATAAAACAATAAACAAATTAACTGGACTTAATTCTGTTTTCAACGAGTTCAAAATTTTCAAAATCCATTGAGGTTTGATTGAGATATTCGAATTCAAGCACCATATATGACTAACTTCTTATCTATCATACCCGCCATTTTTTGACATTGAGAGCTATTCTATCTCGAAGAGCGCCAAAAATACTATAAGAATTGATCTGTCAAATGATTTTCATAATTTTACAAAAGTGTTTTACTATAGCTGAAAATGTCGAATTTCGTGCCAACAAAACAACATTTGCGGGAAGTTTTAATTTGCTTCTTCCATTTAAAGAAAAACGCAACTGAAGCACATCGTTTACTCACTGAAGCTTATCCTGACTGTGCTATAGACGTTAGAATGTGTCAGGTGTGGTATGCCCGTTTCAAAAGTGGTGATTTTCAAGTTGAAGACAGGGAGCGTTCAGGCGGCCCGAAAAAGTTCGAAGATGAAGAATTGAAGGCATTAGTCGAAGAAGATTCATGTCAAACGCAACAACAACTTGCAGAATCTTTAGGAGTTG
Organism: Toxonevra muliebris; assembly: GCA_963691655.1. Classification (NCBI taxonomy): domain Eukaryota; kingdom Metazoa; phylum Arthropoda; class Insecta; order Diptera; family Pallopteridae; genus Toxonevra; species Toxonevra muliebris. The sequence continues at coordinate 102,557,483 of OY829326.1, forward strand.
ATCAATCAACCATTTCTAAACGATGAAAAGCATTGGGAATGATTCAAAAGCAAGGAAATTGGGTGCCGTACGGATTGAAGCCGAGAGACGTCGAACGACGATTTTTCACATGTGAACTGCTCATTGAACGACAGAAAAGAAAGGATTTTCTGCATCGTATTGTGACTGGCGATGAAAATTGGATACGTTACGATAACCCAAAGCATAAAAAATCATGGGGACCGCCCGGACATGCATCAACATCAACGGCAAAGCCGAACATCCATGGATCCAAGCTCATGCTGTGTATTTGGTGGGATATGAAAGGTGTCGTGTATTATGAGCTGTTGAAACCAAATGAAACGATCACTGGCGACCGCTACCGACTACAATTGATGCGTTTGAGCCGAACATTAAAGGATAGAAGCCAGAATATGAGAATAGGCCCAACGAAGTTATTCTTCAGCACGACAATGCTCGGCCGCATGTTGCAAGGCAAGTAAAAACATACTTGGAAACCCTGAAATGGGAAGTGCTACCCCACCCGCCGTATTCTCCAGACATTGCTCCTTCTGATTACCACTTGTTCCGATCGATGACACATGGCCTGGCTGAACAGCACTTCCGTTCTTTCGAAGAACTCAAAAAATGGGTCGATTCGTGGATAGCCTCAAAAGATGAGGAGTTCTTTCGACGCAGAATCCGTATGCTACCAGAAAGATGGAAAAAGGTTATGGCTAACGATGGACAATACTTTAAAGAATAAATTTATAATCACTTTTTTACAATAAATGTCCAAATTACGAAAAAATATGAGTTTATACATTCATACTTCCAATATATTAACAATTTATATATCGTTGTAAGCAACTAAATATCGTCTTTTTAATAGAATATAAAAATTTACTCCTGGGATAAATAAAAATAAAGTTACGGGCAAGTATATGCTTTCACTTACCAAAAATGGGTTATTTGGCCCTAAGTCCAAATTCTGAGGGTCAATTGAAAATTCTGAGTATGCCATTTTTTTCTGCTTGACTGGACCTACGACAGGTGTAAACTTCGAAAAAAGTATATTCAAATTTTTGTTTTTTGTCACACTATGTTATTGTTAATCATGTATAATACATTTTTTTTTACTCATTTTGTGTTTGTTCGAATTTCATTCACCAAACGTTATGTAGTTCCCAATGAATTTCTTGCCCTAATAAAATTTTTAATAAGTAATTAAAAATTTCCAGAAATCTTTGATTACCTTACACTGAATTTGAATTTGTACCAATCAAATTTACTAAGCATTAAGTAATAAAAGTTTTCATGTAAATTTTATAGATTTTAATTGCTATTTTTTCGAATTATCTCAGTTAAAATTAACTATTGAACAATCAAGTCAATCTTACTACCATTTTTCTATGAATTTATTTTCAAAACAAAATAAATCATTTTACAAACAATAGACAATAAAATAACTAATATTTCCATACTGCACAAACACAAACAAAATGGTTTCTAAATAATAATACAAACAAATCATATTTATCTTGAATGTAGTGCAGCATCATCATAATCATCAGCATCATCAAATGTAACTTTAAACCCCCAGAAAATATATTACATTATAAATAATTTCTGCTGTCATTTTTTGCTACTCACCAATACCCAAATTTGTGTCAACAATGAAAATCATACATAAACAAACTATGTATATATTTGCTCCTATATCTATCTATCTATGCTCTGTTGAATATTTTACTCTCTAAACTATAAAATAGTGCAATATATAGTATATAGTTATATATGTATAAACAGCTAGAAATTTAAGCCTACCCACTTCTACTGTCTGGCTATCCAACACAAATAAAATACAAATTTTATCTCTTCAATACACACACACATAAAGGATTTGCTTACAATTTTTGAATATGTATTTTCCTATTTTGTTTTTTTTTTTTTTTTGTGTTTGCATGGGTAACCTTTCCGAAATTGACCTCAACCTTTTTTTAACCTTATATCGTTACTTTTTTTTTTGCTTCCATTTCTGAAGCAATATGCCAAAATATTCAGCAATGATTTTAAGATTTTAGCATTGTTTGGGGTGTATTCATTTGTAATATTTTCTTAAGTCTCCATTATAAAAAAGGATATGGGAATATAATGAAAGGTTTTTGTTGTAGATATTTCTTCCTTTATGATTATTTAAAATTTTTTTATTTGTGCAATTTTTGATATAAAGTTTGTAAAAAAAATTTTGATCGTGTAATTTTTAATATATAGATGGGAAATGGATTAGGATAATAAAGTGTATAATGAAGTTTGGCGTAAAGCATTACATGAGTCACTGAGCATCCACAAAATAAATTTTAATTTTTAATTTAGATTTACTTTTTTTTTTAATCTGCTAAAGACATGCACATTGCTTTTACTACTGAGCTACTGTAACTATTTTGAACATTGCAAGAAATACTCAATTGATTCTAATTTTGTACCTTATTTAAACTTATAATTATCACTTTTTTCATCCCAAATCTCTGGAGAAAAAGACATTTCATAAAATCTCCATTTTTATTGTGGGATCTATGTATCTACTCAAAACAGAATCGCCAAATTTTTCATCGTTTGCTTAGTTTCATAATAATATTTTTGTTATTTTATAATTAAGAAATTTTATGTTTATTGTAAATGACTCACTCATATATTGTATATTGTATGAAATTCACTATAAGAAAAGTCGGAAAATTTTTATCAGAATATTTTTAAAAAGTAACTGTTTATATAGTTTCCCTAGCTCTCATTCAACTATGTAAAATTTTTCATTCAAGAAAAAAATTAAAAAATTATTTCTTTACGATCGTTTCTTTCTTGGGTGTTATGGCTGTTTTTGGGGCGGTCACAATACCCAAAGTGATTTAAGGCGTTATTTAGGGGAGAGGGTCCCCAGGTGGGCACCTATCTTTTGAATGAGTGTAGAACCTAAATGGTTTTATACAACTAGAACATTTATTGATCTCTTGAAACCTTATCTCATTAGCTAACTTTCTATCTAAAACTTTTTCTTATATTACCAATGAAAATAAAATTTAAGCTATTTGGTAGACACCTCCTTAACCCTTTATTACGCAAGATCATGGATTTTTAAAAGTAGTACCAAGTTCGATTCGTATTAAGAAATAAACAAACACGTATTTTTTTGTTTTTACAAATTTGTTCATAAAAAGGTTTTATTTAATATAATTTGTTTATGTCACTTATTCAAAAACACGATTTTTGTTGTTGTTTGTACTTAATTATCACTATTTATCAATTCATATTGATTATTTGAAAGTTTAGCTATCACAGGAATTGAAAAACACAATGTGAGGTACTTTTATTTAAATTATTAATGTAAAAATTTTTGTTAAAAGTTTGCTTAAAATCCAGTCCGAGCATCCATTATTCTCATTTATAAACGAATGGAGAAAATTTACTTCAGTTTACTAGGAACCAAAACTTGTAAAAGATATTAAGTTCTGAAGCAAGAAATAAAAACAGCAAAACGAAAGTACGATTTAACAGAGTCTGTTGGATAACACTGCAGAACGGAATTTACCAAAAAGAAAATTAGACGATATAGAGAAAAACTGAAAACGCCATCATGTTCAGCATGCTCGATATATAAATATATGATCCTCCTTCAAAATTCTTGAGCTTTTCTTTTTACATATATGACTTTTTTTAAACCATTATAAAAAAGAAAATGGACGTTATAGGGAAAAACTAAAAATGCCATCATGTTCAGCGTACTCGAATTATATAAGATACACTTTCAAAACTCTTGAACATTTTTTGCTCGTTGTACAGTGTAATTAGAACGAACTATTTTCTTCAATGTGAGTCTCGAAGCTTTGAATTCTATATCGAATGCGTCTTTTGCTAGCTTTTCAGCTGCTCTAAAAATTTCGCCGAATGATGCTTACGCATTTTTTCGATTCCTTGAAGCGTATCCACATGCTTTACTGCTGTTGCCAAACCTCGTCATTTTGTTTTTTGTTGCAATTGAACTGACAAAAGAAAGTGAAACTTAAAAGTTTGTCACAAACCAAGAGACTGTGATTCTGAATTCGCTTTTCTGAACTATTTTATAGCAATCAATAATGTATTTCAAAATACTACTGCAGAATTATTCAAAATATTTCAGTCCATATTGCAATATTTCAATGTATGACAATATTGCAGTACAGTATTGAAGTTCTAGAAAATATTTCCGGCCATGCATGTAGAACATAATGTTTATTGAAACCTTTTCATATAAACATTATAAAATATTTTTATCAAGCTTTAATCTGTTAATTAGTTTTCCTTCTATTATAAATTTTCTAGCGATTTGCTAAATTAAATTAACGTAATTTCTATATGATTCACGTGTTTCCAGTGAAAATATTTCAAAGCCATGATTTATAGGCGAAAAACTCTTGTTGAGTAGTGTAAACTGTAGGCTCAACCATATTGTATCACAATGGGCCGTTCTGGCCTGAATGTTTTCCTTGACAACCACTTAAAAAAAGAGTAATTTATCTCTTTAAATGAGTATACGATACAAGTACATATTCGATACTTTTCCGATATTTTTGGTAGCATCGATACTTTTATTCGAGTAATGAGTAAAAGTATCGATACTATGTGGGTATCGGATCAACACTAGCTGCAAATAACCACACCGCTGATTTTGAAATGACCTAAGATTTCTCAGAAATTTCTTTTGATCCCATGTGGATGATCTTGTTATTTTGTTTAATGAATCTGGTTTCACAAAGACAAATTAGCCTCTTTTTCTTGCTCTCCGGGGCATGTTCTTGGATGAGATTTTGAAGAATTTTCGTCGTCGATTTGTTTTTGAACAAGTTCACAAGGGGGAGGGGACTATTGATCGATAGCGATTGTTAAGATTCCCCGATTTTTGGTTTAAAAGTATGATTGCTTAAAGCAATCATAATTTTGGAACGAAACATCCGATTTGGATGTTAAAATGCATTTTCGACAAGTACACCTTTCCAACAAGCATAAGTTATGTTTTAAATTGCCCTCCTGGCCAAGGTAGCTCCTTCACAAAAATGAATCGCATTTAAAAAAATTATGTAGACCCTCTAGAATATGACTGTAGTGGGGAGAGTTGGTCTGTATATGGCCCTCTTTCACGTCCACTTGTTTTTATTCATGTTGCAAAAAGTCTGTTGTACAGTGTTGTCGATTGACTAGGTGATTGTCATATCACAAGCCGTTCCTCACAACTGTATTATCGGGTTTGTGTCAAGAGGCCGAGATTTGGATTGCAGTTGGTGAAAAAGGTTGAGGTCTTGGGTTTTTCGTGAAATCAAATGAAACAAATGTCACTTTTCTTTTTTATGTATATAAATGCCAAATGATAACGTTGTACTATTTCTTCTTTTAGTCAGTCAGTGATAGGATAGTTTTTTGGGCTTTTTATTACTATTAATGATAGTTGGATGTTATATATAATAGGAAAAATGTTTTTTTTTTTTAAAGAAAGGTGTGAAACCATTGTCAGGAATTGAAATCATCACTACTGACGTGATAGTCACTAATTGTTATAAGACCAACGAGGCGCTGAGATGTTATACGAACATAAAAAATGTTTTAAACAAAAATGCTCACAAAAAAAAGATGGACCCTTTAATATTCTGGGGATGGCAAAGTATCAATAGATTCTAATGATTCATTGTTTCTTTTATCCTTATTATCTATAATAATTAAAAATATCCTAATTGTGGTTCTGCTTTTATTTTGGCACAATTGGAATTTTCAGAACACTGATTAGCGTACTTTGTTTGCTTTTTTCTCTATTTTTGTGTTTTTTGATTGGCATATCAACCTAAAGATTTTAGGTTTATGAATACGGAGTTTTCTTTTTTTGCACTGATTTTTCAGTGACATAGTTAAGCGAATATTCTTTTCTTTAAAAATATAAACAAAAGTTATCTAAAATGGCGCAGATAAAACTTAGTTATACAAAAGTTTAATCACATGTGCACAACCAACTAACTATTCTACACACACACACAATAATATCCCAATCTTTCCATTTTACAATACTTTTCAAAATTTCTAAAAAACTTTTCGCACACACACAATTGGAATTCCTGAAAGTTTTCAATTTAACCATATTTGTTAGTACCAACAATCGCTTGGTTTTGCTATAGCTACGGCAACATTTTGTTGCACTCCTTTCATTCATTCATTCATTTATTCATTCAATTTTTGTTTCTTTTTCTCAGAGGCAAGGAAGTTTAGATTTGAGTTTTGCTGCGAATGTGATATCTGTTTTTATTGTCATTTGTAAAATGTCTGCACACACTTCCTTGCCAAGTTTTCGAAGCGCAATGTCTGTTTGTCTGTAGTATAACTGTCGCTGCGTCTCCTTTTTTTTTGTGCATTTTACCAATTTCTATTTATGCGTCTGGTTTTGTGGCCAATTGTGCGTTTTTTTTTTTTGCCACATCTTTTTAGTTTTTTATTATATGGCATCTGGAATTCTTGTAAATGCACATTTGGTGTGAGAGAATGCTGCAAAGTTTTCGGTAGTCTTGGTAATTTTATAGTTTCGCAATTACGGTTTTTTGAAAGGTTTGTTAAATAGAAAAACAAGCAGCAATTTAAAATTCCAAGTGAAATTTATGGTTGAAATCTTGTGTTACCACTAAGTGAAAATGAATGTGAGAGGGTCTTACTGTTTTATGTTTCACCTAAAACTATACTTCCTTCTGTAAGATTTTGTCACCGTCATGGAGAAGTTGAACTGTTGTTTTTTTCTCTTAGAATATGCTTCCGTACTCTTGAATTCATTAATAAACATTAAATTCACATAAATGTAACAGCAAAAAAAAAATATATAAACTATTTCTAAAGAAATCTGCATATTTTCATGTTGGCATACGCAAATAAATTTATGTTTACGAAAATTTCCGCTACATAATTTAACAAAAGAAGAAACTTGCATATCAGGAAAACAAACGAAAAAATATAAAGGACCTTTTCGCTATACATATCCCCTTTTGCATTTGAACTTCCGGCTACATGTCTGCTTCCGGGCAGCTAGCTGCTGACTCTCACCAACGTTACTGTGTGAAAATAATTTAAGGCTATAATAAAATAACATAAATTTCAATATCAATATGTAAATGTAGTGGTTTCGATTTTTTTATTTATTATTATTGTCTCGCCAATTTAATGTGGCATTCTATGAGACTGAAAATGTAAAACTTTCTGAAATTATAATTTTGTAATAAACATAATTTAAAGTGTTTTTATTATGTGTGTTAAATTAATGTCAGTAATTTTCCAAATTAAATTGCATATATTTTGTATGTCATAAATTCTTATTTAAGAATGCTGCGGTATATAAACATTAAGAAACCTCAGGTACCACATTAAAACAAGATGTTGTTTCTAACCCATGCCAAAAACTATACTTAGTTATGATTTTCTACAATATTTCTGCTCTAGCGGTAAGCTGTTGTAAGCTGGATTGTTTTGAGAAAACCTTTAGAAAACGTTTTTTGTATGGAAAATTTTTTCATTTGATTATTTTATACTAAATAAACGATCACAAATAATAGAAATCAAAATTTTTCATATAAATAATTTCGTGAGGCACCTTAATATAAATATGTATGCAACAAAAGTTTTTGATATTAAAATTTCTCCTGCTTTTTCTGTATCCTCTGTGGCATCAGTTTGTGATGGTAGATACTGTTTTTTTAGTTTCTGGTTCTTTTTCCTGGTGATTTTATTTCCCGTTTCATTTTTTAATAAAAAAAAATCATATCTGATATTACCAACTACAGTAAAAGTTATATTTTTCTACTATTATAACAATATTGAAGCCTTTTTCATGTTGAATTACAGACTTGAATGTGAAAAAATTGTCATAAGAAAATTTTAAATGTTTCTTTAGAAAAATTCTAAACCTTTTTGCTTTCTAAATTCTTCTCACGTCCGCAAAACAAATTCACACAAAAAGAATGCAATTTTCGCAAACATAAAAGGAAACTAAAATATAGATAAAAAAAGAAGTTTTAAATGGCAATCGCTTTCATGTGAATAGTATAGCAAATAGTATTTAGCATTGTGGGCGTCACATTGCAATTTATATAATAATCGATTATTGGACCAATTAAGAAAAATCGCTTATACGTTTAGGTAGTAAGTTTTTTCACTATAGTTTTCTATACTAATTCGTTCATATTTTTTTGTCAAGACCTACCCAAGCGTCTAGAATAGTCACAGGGCTGAGGGAATTGGTATATCAACAGAAAATTAGTGGAAGCTCCACTTTACCGTTACCTATAGAATCTTATACTAAAATCATCAAAGCTTCAAGTGCAGTCAGACTCAGAGAGAGCAATGAAATGCCAAAACTAAGAAAATTGTAGAATTCTACCATAGATAACGATCATACCTTGTTCACCCAACACGGACTACTTCGAACCCAAACAGAATTCCACGAAAGGGTTAGACAGAAACACAAAACGTTGACCAAACTTCAAGCTGAGGCTGATATTTTAATTTTTACCAACACTCAAAGAACTATTAAGGCTCTACACTCAAACTTAATATCCTCAAAATTAGTTTAACAATATAGGACGTTACACATTTCTGTAAATAATTGACAGCAATGATAAGGTCGATGAATTACCGAGAAAAGGACAAGTTGAAGGAATTGGAAATAGAAAAAAGTGTTAGCTTGCGCTGCCACTAAGAAAATAACGCCACAGAACCAGACCTCTATTTTTGCAGACTGACAATAATATTGAGGGGGCGTTGGAAATCAAGGTATCATGCGGGCAGACTCTTAATCACGCATAGCATACGCTGGAAATTTTGGAAGAATATGGAAGAGAAGGCAACTTTTTCCAACTTTCTCTGCTATTGCTAGGCTCTTGTCTAGACCAGATTGTCAACATTACACAAATGCTTTCTTAACAATTTAACCGAGAGTTCCATAATTGAGGTTGGGAAACTTCTTCAATCACGGGTTAGCTCTAAACAATTGACATCCATGGGCGAATTAAAATGTAATATCAAAATGAAGATTAAACATAAATTTTACTCAAACAGTAAAAGGAATAGCCATGATACTTACCAACCTACAGCCCCTCTCCCCTCATTCTGGGGAAAAAATATTTTGGTTACATTTAAAACTGCATTCTAAATTGAAGGAGGAGCTCAAGAAAACCCAAAAATAAAGCTTTAAAAGAAATTTTTTCATCCGATTTTTTTTTAATGAACTGAAGTGAAAAATCTATGACAACAGATGGCGCTAAGTGTCAAACGAAAGACAGCACTGGAAACATTTTAATTACTAAACTTTTCAAACTAAAATTTTTAAAGTTTTTATAAACTAAATAAGAAAAAAAAAATAATTTTACAATATTCTTCAACTAGGAAAAATGCCAGGAAGAGGGTTTGGGAGTTAGACGTTCGTCTCTGTTTAACTATTTTATTTTATAACTTTCTACATACAGTGTTCATTGTAAATCTCAGCGAAGACTCACTTAAAAGTCTGTTTCAAACCACTTTGGCATAAATTTCCATTTTAAATATTTAAACGCATATTTCTCGCAAAATTCACACAATTCTTGTGCATCTTCCTCCGAAATCGCAAAATTCATTTCAAATTTCCTTTTCATTTTACAAAATCAACTTTCTTCTCATTTCTTATTAACAAATGCTGCAATGCTTGCTTATAGCATACTTTTAGGCTTAGAAAGAAAAGTCTTTGCTCCATTGAATATTCACTAATAGATTCCTTTTCAAAACTGGCAAAAGAAAAAGTATAGTTGAAAAAAAACTCCTCTGCTCTCTGCAGCTGCACAATGATGCACTAAATACAAAACGTTTAAAAAGCAAACAAACCTAAATTAAAATCGAAAAGCATGAAATGTGCTGCAGCAGTTTTTACAAAAACAATATATAGAACACTTATAACCCCACGTCAAAAAAAAAGAAGCAAGAAAGCTCGACTTGAAAATCTAAAAAAGAAAATCTTTACTGACGATGAAAAGCAGCGCATGGGGGGGGGGGGTGAAAATAAAGAGCTAAACGTCTTAAATTAGGCCAATTTTTTCTTTTTCAATTTAAAAACAGAAAATAAATAATAAAAAATAGTTAGTATAAAAGGTAGTAAAGTAAAGAGTAGTAAAAAAAAAAAAATGTTTATAAATGCAAATTTAGATGAAAGTTGAGCATTTCATTAAATATGCTAAAATTAAAATCAACACAATCAACATTATCACAAAAGTTTGAGCACACAAAATTGATACAAAAGTATAGGTACATACATACATAGTTATTTAAGTACTTAACTGTCAATCTACATACCAACCTTAGTAACTAGTTTCTACCTACTACTTACGATATAGTAGTTTTTTGTTTGTTTATTTTGTACCTATGCACATATACATATATGTAGTATATTCAAGTAGTTAAATACATATTGAAGATGAAAGCGAAAAAATGCAATTTGGGTCACCCTGCATATTGTACCCTGAGGGGTTGTTGGTTTTTTATTTTACTGGTATGTAGTTATTTAGTTGTTGCTGTTGTAGTTTGGTCTGTTATGTTGTTTTTATTTCAGCACAAAACAAAAAAAAAACATTTTTTGTTCTTTTTTTTACTACAGTAAAATTGTAGTTTTTACTGCCATTTGTATTGCTATCGTGTCGTTGTTGTTCTTTTGCTGTGCTGTTGTTGATGATATGCTCGTATAAATATTTTTGTTATTAACGTTGACATATATTTTTACGCTCTTTTGCAATATAAAATGTTGCAACTATATTGCAACTTGCGCTTTTTATTTTGCTACTTTTTTTTCTTATATTCAATATTGTTGGTACCATTTTTTTTTCTGTATGGTTGCAATATTGTGGCTGCAACAAAAGAGGGTGCCGTGAGCAATAAACAGGGAGCGAAGTGCTTTTTTTTTGCATTTTTTTTAGATGTGTACATTAAAGTGTCTCTTGAAAAAGAAGCTATTGGTGTATCCTTCTAAAAAATGAAGCTCGGTTTATTTTGTTTTGACTTTCCGAAATATTTAGACTTTAGCAATTACTTTTGTAAGGCAAAATTTGTCTGTAGTCTATTTTTGGCCAAATAAAAGCTCACAAATAATAAATACTAAAAAATGATTAGGTTCTGCATCCAAATATTTGAAAAATCTGCTAACCAATTGGCATACAAATTCTGGAATTATTTTATTTACTAGCTGACCCGGCAGACGTTGTTTTGCCCTTTCTACGAAGAAGCGGAAAAATTTAAATTTATTTGAATGAAAAAGAATGAAGTTTCTTGGTGTTTAAAATTGAACAATGGTAATGATAATTCAAGCTTAAAGGACGTACATTAAATTTGGTGAAAATTCTACATTTAAAAATGAGGCATCAAAATTGGCATTTTTAAAAATATTTAATTTGCAGAAAAATATTAAAGAACGTTCTAGAAGTTATATCTACTTTCTAAACTATTTAAAAATATGGACCTATTTGCTATTTATTATAAAAATAAAATTTATTATAGAATTTGTTACAGCGCCACCTATCAGATTTTGACATAGCTAGGCATGTTCTTGAGATATTTCATAAATTAGTAGAAATAAAAGAAAAACAAGGAATGGGCAAAGTAAAAAAAAATAGCAACGAAAAAAACAGAAAAATAGTAGTAGAAAATTGCAGTAGAAATAGTAGTGGAAAACGTAGTAGTAAAAGGAATAGAAAATAGTATTACAATTCGTTGTAAATAAGTGATAGAAATGGTAGTAAAAAAGCGGCAGAAAAAAGTATTGGAAAAATAGTAAAACGTAGTAGTAAAAAATAGTAAAAAGGAGTGGGAAATGGTAGTAGAAATGATAGTAAAAAAGTAGTAGTGGAAAAAACAGTGAAAAAGTAGTCAAAAATAACAATAAATTGTGGAAAAATATAGTAAAAAAGTGGTAGAAAGTATTAGTAGATAAAGTAGTAAAAAAGTAGTCGAAAATAAGAAGAGTATGTTGAAAAAATAAATTAAAATAGTAGTAGAAAATAGAAGAAGAGCATGGTGCAACACCCACTAATCCAACAAACTTTCTATTTCAGGACGCTCTATATTCATATCAAAAACCATTCTTGAAATTATTTAAAAATTTGAACCAATTTCGTATTTATTATAAATATAGAATTTGGTACAGCGCCACCTATTAGATTTTAAGATGGCTAGGCAGGGTCTAAAGATATTTCATAAAGTAGCTGAAATAATAGTAGAAAAATAAATGGAAAAAGTAGTAGAAAATAGCAACAAAAAAGTAGAAGAAAATAGTAGTAGAAAAGGTTGTAGGAAAAAGAATAGAAAATAGTATTACAAAATGTTTTAAAGAAATAGTAAAAAGGTAGCAGAAAAAGTAGTAGAAAAATAGTTAAACATAGTAGTACCAAAATAGTAAAAATGGAGTAGAAAAAGTGGTAGAAATAATAGTAAAAAATAGTGGTAGAAAAAAGTAGTAAATAGCAGTAGAAATAGTAGTAGTAATAAAAGTGGAGCATGATGCCAAACCCACTGAAATAATTAAAATTTTAGTTTCGGTCTGGTCGTTCAGAAGTTATATATATATGTATATATTATATTATATATATAAAGATTAAATAAATCATAGGTTCATTTTTTAAGGAAACCCTAAAAATTCTTTTTCTTTTTATACGGTTCCCGATGCACTTTAATGTAGGTACATCTGAAAGTGTACAACAACAGCAAAAGCATACAAGCAAATAGTTTCGAAATGCATTTTTGCAGTAGCAACAGCAGCAGTAGAAAGTGCATAAAGCATTTTACATATAAACTTTTGTTTTTTTTTATATAAAATGTAAGTTTTTACTATTATTGTTAATATGAGCGCATGAGTTATGTAAGTTGCTCATACGCTCTGTTGTACAAAATGAACACCGACTATAAAACATAAATGCAAGCATGAACCAACCAAAAATATATTACAAATAACAAAATTCTATGTAAAATGAACTTTTAAATAAGGGATTTAAAATATTTTAATATGTATTTTATATTATAAATAACAAAATTCTATGTAAAATGAGCTTTTAAATAAGGGATTTAAAATATTTTAATATATGGTAAGTTACGTATACGCAACGTTGGGTTTTATGCATATGTTATATTTGGAATAAATAATAGAAAATGGTTTGAAGCAGCAATGCAATTATTTTTATACTGTTTTAATCCGTTATAAAACAAAAAAAAACTTTTTTTTAACTTGGATTTGAATTGTGATCAAAATCTTAAAAAATTTTCACAACTGAACTGAAGTTCAAACTAAAAATTTAATTCAAACCAAAAACTAAATTCAACAAGTATGCAAATATTTCTCTATAACTATGCAAAACAAATAAATTAAAGTAAATCTCTTAAATCAATAACTAAATTCCCTTAAACCTTGTTTTTTATTACTTTTTGCATACAAATCCGTATCAACAATATTTTTATATACATATAAAAATCCTCCAATTCTGCAAAATACTAATATATACACATTTACTAAGGCACTTATTTTTGTACATATATTTACACATACTTTCAAAAATTGTTGTTATTTTGTTATTTATCCTTGACATGAAAATGAAAATAAATGAAGCTCAATCTCATTTTCTAATATTTCGTCGTTGTTAACCATTTATCTATAAAACGTAACAGATTTATGTTGTTTACGTTTTTTTTTTTTTTTTTTTTTGCATAGGTATTGACTTTTGGTAAGCCTATATACTTATTTACCTCTCAGCCTTACCTTCCTACCATACCACTTGCCTACTTCATGCGTTCATTTTGGCATACGCATATTTGTTACTATTTAGTTTATGTATATGCAGATGTGAAAGGGCATATATGCAAGATTAATATGCCTAACCTACTTTGTTAATTTACCCACTACCTTGTAACCATTATTTTTGTTTTGTTTTACTTTTTGTAATGCTATATACACTTGAAGAAAGTTATTTATTTGGTGGTTATATGTTATGAATTCGACAAGAAATATTTCAGGTTTTTTCATTATTGCATTATTATGTTTGTAAATTCTGTTCTAAATAGCTAAAAATATACACTTAAAGAAAGTTTTACTTGTTGTATTAATAACGCATACTCAATGCTATTTTTAAGTTTATTTTAGTATCATTACTGGTTTTTTTAATTGCGTTATTGTAAGGTTTGTATGTGCAAGTTTTAATATTTTCACTTTGAACTCTTCTATTTAAAGTAAAATTCTTTATAAATAAGTACTGGTTAAAAGACAAGATTTAAATATACTTTTACTTACAAAATCTATTTTTATTTCATACTTTAGAAGTTTAATATCAAAGTTTAATTTAGCCACCTTAATATGTTAACAATTTATATCACATTAAATTGGAATGATTTGATATAATATTTTGTCTTAACGCGTGATGAATTGTAATAGAATTGAGACTCTTGTTATTATATTAAATAAAAAAGTCAAAAAGTCTACAAGAAAATCAGTTCTATTCTTCAGATGATTTAGGGAAGCCACTGACATTTTTAGTTTAAGAGCTCTAAGGTATTACAAAACCCCTCTGTAAAAAGAGTCTGTTCCACAGGCTAGGTATAACTGAATCAATGTCGTCAAAAATAAAATAGATCTTACTACGATCCTATCTTTATTAAGGAAACTATTGAACCCTCAAAGTTATCCAAGGCCCAACACGCCTACACCAAGGGAAAATCCGTGGAGACAGCTCTCCACTCCTTAGTCCATCAGATTGATAAATCGTTCTACCATAAAGAATACACTCTTGCCGTCTTTCTGGACATAGAAGGTGCCTTCAACAACGTCACACCCGAAGCAATCACCTCATCGCTGAGGAATCTAGACATCGATGCTTCGCTTACGGAGCTGATTCATCATATGTCAAAAAACAGGTCAATCAACTCAACACTAGGTAATTCTTCCATTAAGAGATATGCAAACAGAGGCCCCAACAGAGGAAACACCTCAAGGGGAAGTCCTCTCGCCGCTCCTATAAAATCTGGTCGTAAAAAAATTGCTCATATGTCTGGAGGAAGCAGGATCGGTGCCAGACAGATATCTTAGTACATTAACAGAGTTAATTCAAAGATCTCCTTGTTTGTTAACTAACTGGTGCAGTAGATGTGGCCTAGATATTAACCCGAACAAATCAGAATTAGTCCTTTTTATAAGAAAACACAAAATTTTTCTCTTTGATCAACCTACATTGAAGGGGATCCCATTATTTCCTGTAGAGCAAGCCAAATATTTAGACCTTTTACTAGGCAAGAAACTAAACTGGAAGTTAAGCATTCAAGATAGGGTTAAAAAGGCCTCAGTCGAGCTTTACTTCTCTAAAAGAGCCATTGGTTGGAAATGGAGCTTACAATCGATGGTAGTTCTCTGGCTCTACACTGCTGTAGTCAGGCCTATACTACTATACGGTGTAATGGTTTGATGGACATTCTAGGGAATTGGCTAAGGTGGAGAGATTGGAGTGTCTGCTGGTAACAGGGGCACTCAGAATTACACCCACTAAAGCCCTGGAAGCGATGCTTCATTTGTTTCTCATAAATTTTCCGGGAAAACGAGTAGCAAAAACTGGAGCGGTTGGATTAAATACAGTGTCAAAATGGACACACGTGGCTACGGACATTCTAGTATTTTGCTGAATAGAAGTAGCTTACTACTCAACGATACCGACTACACTCTAGCGAAACTCTCTTTCGATAACAAGTTTATCACACGTTTTCCTATCAGACATGAATTGGCGAAGAAGGTGGTTTAGCCTAGAGACTCCATAAAGTTTTTCACTGACGGCTCTAAGTTTGACGATAGAGTAGGAGGAGATATCTTGACATTAATAATTATTGACATTATCATTTTGATTTCCGGACCACTGCAGGTGGAGATCTCGGCGATCAAAAAAGCAGCTAACTGGTTGCAGAATAGTATCTTATCACCAAGTGATGTTTACATTTTCGTTGACAGTCAAGCAGCTATAAAATCACTTGATAGTGCATCTACTACCTCCGAGGTGGTCTCTAACTGCCGTTTACCTCTAAACGACATATCTGAGCGTTTTAAGGTACACCTGTACTGGGCACCAGGCCATAGCGACATTCTGGGTAATTGCAAAGCCGATGAGCTAGCTAGGCTATGCACAACTCACCCTACTACTCACAATCCTCATGGTTCAGGTATGCCCCTGGTTACCTGCAAATCAATTATATTTAGCGAAATGTTGAATATAGGTTAAAATAGATGACGAGAAACGCACTCGTGCTTTTACGCAAAACTTATGGTCCTCCTACAACTTTAGAAAGCAGTGTAGTATCAGTAACTACTGATCATTGCCTTATTGGTAGGCATGCCAGTAAATTAGGACAAATCGTAAATGAGTTTTGTAGAAGTTGTCTCGATGTTGAGGAAGAAGAAACTACTTTGCAACGGCCCAGCTCTTGCATGCATGTTCAATTAGCTTTATGGTTGTAACCTCTGAGGGTAAATCTGCCCGAAATTGACATCTCTAAAACCTTGTTAGAGTCACCATAGAGAAAATCTGTATTTTTCGTGCTTTTTGGTTAAGATTACGCGCAATAAAAAATGTTTCAACCAATTCCCAAATTCTTGACAGACTATATTATTGATTTAGAAGTTGAAAAGGATAGACACCAAAACAAAGAATGATCTACAAGAAATGAAAATATTTGCACTTCCTCTGACATATACGATGATCGAAGGATCTCGGACTTTACGACTACTACTCTATTAGAAGCAATACCATAAGAAAGATAACATCATTATCGAAAAGGATGCTGAACCCGAGTGTAGCTTGCTTTAATTCCGTTGAAGAAGTAAGTAAATCAGGTTTCTCGTGTTATGGCAATAGTTTTCCATTTAAGAGCACTTCAGGTTGTGTGAGCTTGTGGTATCAGAAAAGCTTAACCCGGCCTTGGTTCCAATGATAATGGTTCAGTTAAATTTTTTTGCTCAGGATTAAAAATTTTTTTTTGAGTTTCATTTTTTTGCCTGGGAATAAAAATTAATTTTTAACTTTTTTTTCGAAACAAAAAAAATTCAAGACGTTATTGTAAGCAGGATGAAAATTATTTGCTGTTATGCTATCGTTTAGTTTTGTCGTGGATTTTTCGTTTCAAAAACAAGCAAAAAATTAAACTAGAACTTTAAAGGAGCTGAAAACTATGTACAAAAGTCTAATAAATTGATGACTGAGGAAAATCTTATTTGCAAAGTTGTATAGCAGAATTTTACAAGGGTCATTTCTGTAGAACATTTTAACCCTTTAGTTCCTCTTTTTATGGGACAATTTGACCCTTTTTTTGATGAAAACCTGAAAAGTTCTTTCAAAAGAGACATTTAAGGATTAAAATATTCCACATAAATATTTTCCAAAAAATTTCACTAGGGATCACTAAATACATAAAAGTCTTATCATTTTATCAGCCGTTAACCGATATATATAAGACTTTTATGTCTTTGGTGACCACCAGTGAAATTTTCTGGGAAAAATTTTGTGGAATATTTTAATCCTTAAATGTCTCTTTTGAAAGAACTTTTTAGGTTTTCATCCAATAGGGGTCAAATTTTCCCATAAAAAGAGGAACTAAAGGGTTAACATATTCTGCAGAAATGACCCTCGTAAAATTCTACTGCACAACTTTGCCAATAAGATTTTCCTCAGACATCAATTTATAACACTTTTTGCACTTAGTATTCAGCTCCTTTCGACCAAAATAAGAAAACTTTGACCCACTGTAAAAAAAAACTGAGACTTGCTGGACTATAAAATCATTTTACAAAAATGTTCTATACAACATACCCTTATAGGGTGGCTATTGTGTGCTAAAAAGTCTTAATTTGTTGGTCTGTGTTATTATTCCCGAGCAAGAAAATAAAAATAAAAAAATAATTTTTATCCTTAGTAAAAAAATTAAACTCAATAATAGTTTGTAATTATGAGAAAGAAATAAAAATCATAAATTTATTTTTACGTTTGAGCAAAAACATAAAAATCAAACAATAATTTTTATGTCAGATCAAAAAAATAAAAATCAGGCAATAAGTTTTATCGTTGATATAAAAAAAATAAAATCATAAAATAGTATTTAGAAAAAATATTGAAAGCCTGAAACAGGGAATTGCCCTGAGATATTTAAGAACTATTGACCCATAGAGTCAAATGAAATCAAATAGAAATTTGGTTGTATGTATATTCTTTACTGACTAAAAATATACAAAATTTTCAAAAACTCTCAAAATATGCAAAAAAAAAAGTTCACCAGCTCCCTATAAACTTTAAAAAGGGTTTACAGTAAATTGTGTTCTTCCGAAGTTTTATTTTTCTAACAATTACGAAGTATTAAATATGCAAATTTTCTTACTGAAATTTGATTGTCAGCAACAAAGATTTATACATGAAAATTATGCACTCCAATTTAACTAAACAAAAAAGTTTTGGAACTTTTATGCAATAATTTGGTATAACTTTATGAAATAAACACAAAACCAACAACAACCACAACAATTTGGCATATTATTAACACCCGTAATGCAGATTGCGGTAGCGCCACTACACTTCCAAAAAAAAAAAGGAGAAAGGGAATTATGAAAAATAAATTTGTGGCCACTATAGCTGCAGTTTCTGGGCAGAGCAAATGCAGAAAGAAAGATAGGGAAAGAGGCCTAGACTAAGAATCAAACTCAAAATATTTTTGTATATATGGGTACGTAAAAGCCTTAAGCGACAGTCACCCAGACAGTCAGATTGACACAGCGCCAACAAACAAAAAAAAAACTAAGCAACAAAAAAAAGGAAGCATGCAATAAATTATGTGGCTTAATTCCTGCGGATGCGGAAGTTATTTGTGGTTTGAATATACATACAAACTGACAAATGCCAAAACTAGACGAAAGAGTATTTCCGGTTTGGCTTATACCTACATAAGTATAAAACTGAAATGTTTTAAGAATTTGTAGGGGAAAAACAATTTTTTAAGTTTCTTGTAAAGTTTGGAAAATAATAATCTTCTGCCTCCCAGCATCAACTATAGATTATAAATCGATATACTATTTATTGAATCTTAACTGCTAGGCAAATAATTCTATTGAATCTTAAATTGCACAATTAAAAAGTTTTTTAATTTTCCTCTTAATACTCTCAATGAGTTTAGCTTCCCTTGTCTCCGTCGCCCCTTCTTGCATTTATCCAATTCATTTGAGTTGACAAATTTCTGCATCATTTCATTTTCCATTTTTTTTTTGTTTTTTTTTTTGGTATACTTTTCAAGATTCATTCATTCATTTCTTTTTCTACTCGAGAGTTTAACATTCAAGCTTATTGCAATTTTATGTAAAGCTTTTATGTTTTGTGTTTGTCTTTTCCCCCTCCCTGCTAGGTGGTGGTATTTAGTAGTAAAGTGCATTTGGCTAAGCGCATTTGACCAATGTTTATATGTATTTGTTCATTTGCTGCTCTTGCTAGTTCTTCGTTTATTTGTGTACTATGTGCACCTAATTAATTCCACTTGATTCCTTTTACGCTTGAGCAGAAAACTAAATACGCTTGTAAGCGGATTAACAACAACCATGTGAGTAAGTGTGAGTGTGTGTGTGCTTGGCTTTGCCTGCTTGGTTGCTGTAATGAGGTGCAGTTGTAGTGGCAACACGGTACCTAAAACTACTACTGGTTACTAGTAAATTATGAGCACATAACCCAGAATAACGAAAAGAAAACAAACAGTAATGACTTGAATATTCTTTGTGTGTGTGTGTGTGTGTGTAAAGCTAACCAGTGGACGGATATTTGCTGCTAAGGATTTGTGAGCGTTTCCAGTCCTGCAGTTAACTTGTTGTAATATATTTTCTATGTATACTCTACACCTGATAGCTATAAGCTCATGCCAATTTTAATCCTTTTGAGTAAAGTAAATTATAGCCTAGGGTGCCACTACTGAATTAAGTTGTAGAAATTTTCTAAATGAACTTAAAATCAGGCAAGTCATTTACAAAAAAAAAAAAAAATTTTGTGTAGGCGAAGATGAGGTGAAACCGACACCCTTTTACATTTAATCTCATAAAACTCTAGTATTTAGTAGTTCAGTAAAAATTTCAACTTGTCTCTATATGAACCTTTGATTCATGTTTTACCGTTTTTTTTGATATAATAATTTTTCAGGAAGTGAAAATTTGGGGCTAATCCGATTTTTATTAAAGTGATTTCAGCACTCTCCACTTTTCCAAAGTTTTCCAAAGAAAAATTAAATAAAACCTGCACGTTTTATTCGAAAACGGATTTATTTAACTGGTCTTTTTATATTAATTATGATAAAACATTGGAAAACATGAATTTATGTAATTCAACTTAACATTGGTTTTTAAAAAAAAAAATAATTTTATGGAAAATTGTTTTATTTTTTTTTTTAATTTAAACCTTAACCATATAAGATTTGTATTGAACCTCAATTAGAAATATCTGTTTACTATGTACTTCATTTATGTAAGTATATCAAAACTCCAATGCCAATATAAACTGCTGGAAATGCTGAAGCTTAACACCAACCAAGTTTATAATTATCAAAAGGAAAGGAAAGGAAAGGAAAGGAAAGGAAAGGAAAGGAAAGGAAAGGAAAGGAAAGGAAAGGAAAGGAAAGGAAAGGAAAGGAAAGGAAAGGAAAGGAAAGGAAAGGAAAGGAAAGGAAAGGAAAGGAAAGAAAAGGTGTTTTACCAAATAGATCCTTAAGTTGCCAAAAAAAAATTGCTATTTGATAAATTGTTCTTCCCATAGAAGAAGGCAGAGGAATATTCCCTAATATTTATTTGATGGCATAGAGTGTTCCACGACCATTTTAAATTTATTGGATAAAATTTCACTGGCATTTATTCATTGGCTCCAACTGTTCCTTTTACCTCTTCTTCTTTCTCGCCTTTTTAATCCCTTTAATATAACTTTTGGAATTCATAAGGATCACTTCTAGTTGTGTGCTAAAATGTAGCAATAGCTGTAACGTAAAATCTAAGTGTAGGGTATCTCATGCTATAATATTGCTGAACTTTTTCCAACTATTCCCCACTTGTTTTTATTATATTATTTTAGTTTTATGAGTAGCAATGTTTATGATGAAAGCGAATGACAAATGGGGTCTGCAATTTAATTAAGTTTTATGTTTTTTTTATTTTGAAATATTAGAAGTGTAATGTATACACGTAAATGAACATAAAAAGGCGTAATGAATTTAATTTAAAAAGAAAAACCAATTTCGTGTATTGCAGTAATTTATGTGTGCAATCGTTACTAGGCACAGTGTAACCTCAATAATTACAACAAATTGAACTGAACGAAATGTCTCGAACTTCGTAATATCTTGAGTATATCAATTTTATGATTTGTACTCATGAGTAGAACTTCCTAACTAGAGTAAAAGAATATTCTTTGTCGTAAATGGAGTAGTCTGAATTATGGCTCATTTCATCACATTGTATTCTCATTTTTAGTAAGTGGCTTAGTGGAGGAAACTATGTGACTAATCAAAGTTGTCTACTCATTTCCATGGACTAAAAAAATGGTATTTGTACTTTTGATATATCAAATTTGATTAACACTAGAATGTGAAATGAAATGTTTTAGTTGAGTTTTATTAATTTTTAAATTTTGGTTATTTGATTTTTAATTATTTCTACGAACGTTAAGCTGGAAAGTAAAAGTCATGGAAAGATTTTTTTAAAAAAAAATTAAGAAAAACCCAATTTTTTTTAATGATTAGTCAACACACTGCGATATTGCCCATATAAATGCAGAGCATTGTATTGATTGAGAAAGGAAGATAGGTTAATGAGAGGAGGAAAGAGGGAAACGTATCTGTGAATGTTTGTTTTAAATTTGGAAAGGTCATAACAATCAGGAAATATATTTGCAGGGAGCTTATTCCATAATAGCGCGGTACAATAGACGAAAGAACTATCTATGTAATGCTTGGTGCGTTGGAATACCGTGTCTACGTGAAATGTGTGACTTCCACTTGCGGTTCGTGTAGCTCTAGAGAACACTCGAACTAGTGGATCAAATAGCGCATTTCCGCAGAACATCCACTACGAAAATAGCGGCAGAATAGAGTCACGCAGGCCACGTTTTTACGATGTTCCAAAGATTGAATAGAGCTGGAAACCCTACTGAATACAGTCCAGGAGCTCCAGTTAGGCCCGTGAAGCTCCTACCCATAAGTGCGAATTATACTCCATTTTGGGATGGATATAGGTGGTGTAGATCATGCGAAGATCAGTCGGAGTGAAGTATTTCTTAAACCGCTTTAGAAAGCCGAGCAACTTGGTTACGTCTTTCGCCACTTCAAAAAAATGATTATTCCAACGACGTGCCCAGAACATCAAGAGTCACTGACTCCGCAATAACTACCCCATCCATAAAAAGTGGGTTGGGAAGCTCGTTTGTGAAAAAAAGACAACATTCGGTCTTACGGCAATTAAGGCCCTAGGCTCTGACATAACATCTTCTAGATTAGTTAACCAAATTAGGGAGTTACTCCCCACCCTAAGTCACAGCCTGGACATTGGCCTTATTTAGGTTCCTGGTCACAGAAACATCGAAGGCAATGAAAATGCCGATGAATTAGCGAGGCTAGGTTCGGCTCTGGATTTAACTCAGGCTCAATCTGAAGAAATTCCCCTCTCTTACTTTTTTACCCTTGCATATAGCAGGTGGAAAAGCTTTTCCACATGCGGCATAACCAAGAAAACATGAACAAAATTCAACCATAGCACAATCAGGGACCTTCTTTGTCACACCCGATCTGATGTAGCCAGACTGACTGCAGTACTGACGGCGCATTGGGCAATAGGAGACCATGCGGTCAGACTTCGCATCTCACACGACACACACTGCATAAGCTGCAACAACCTTGAAGAAAGAGAGACTCTAACCCACATTATTCCACGAACCTTTTTTAGACTACATAACCAAGTTCTCCAAACTCGAAATTGGAAAACTCCTCCGATTTCTCAATCTCACGAACTGGCTCTAGACAACAAAGAGCAAACACACTTTCACAAATGAGGTTATGGTATCAAAATAGCGCTCTAGCGCTAATTGTGCTCCTTCTGTTAGAGGGAGTAGCCACTCTACCTACCTACCTACCTTACATGCGTTTAACTCAACTCTGTTTGTAAAGCCCCACTCGGAGATTGATTGGAGGTCATTATTGAGTGAGTCATTCATAGCATGCCTTTTTGTCTTAATCTCCAAAGAGTTAGAGCGTTTTATATGGTGCTGTTATCAACAAACGAGGAGATAGGGTTATTTGTCAATGACAGAAGGTTATTGATGAAGACAAGGAAAGGGTTGAGGGAAATTCATTGTAGTAGTCAAAATTGTTCCACTAGGCATCCAAGTGTTAAACGCAAATTGATTTTTATAGTTTTTTCAATATTTTATGCATATGAAAATAATAGGACCTATTAGAGCCTATAATTTTATTTGCCGGGTAAGAAAACCATTTTATGAATTACACTGTGCAGATAATCGCGAGATGAGAATTCCTAAAGTATTTTCGGCTAATTTTGGGTCACCGACTATATATCTGAAATCTGGTTTTTCTCAGCTTCTTGAGTTTTTAATACCAATAGTTTGATATAAACAGGAATCAAAATCGTTGGTATCTGAAGGAAAGTAATAAACGTTACTTGGGAAAAATATTTCCTATAGAAGGAGGTCTGAGGGTGGACAAAAACATTTTTCCGTAAGTTGAATTTGTTGTTTTTTTTTTATTTTTGTGTCAAAAGACTAACTAACTACATTTATACAAAAATTTTAGTCTAGATGTGGATACGTAGAGGGTTAATATATTCCAAAGAAAATATTTCTTATAAATTCCATTATACACGCAAAGAAAAAATTCGTTTCTCAGAAACGAAATTTTCACTAAACGAACTTCGTTCATGGAATGTTTTCATGATGAACGAACATTTATTTATCATAAACGACTGTATTCGGTTACCACGAACGAAAATTTATTCATCATAGACGGTTCAATTCTTTTACGATGAACTAAAAACGTTTGCAATTAAATGCAATATTTCCCTGAAAAATATAAAAAAGAAAGCAAAAACAATTTTCATATGTACATTGGCATTTTATTGCGGTTTTTGTTTAAATAAAATTTTCTGATTAAAAACTAGGAAAAATGTATGAAATTTACATAAAATTATATTATTACAATTTTTGTATTATTTATTATAAATCACACACTTTTATTTGTTTTTTATAAACACCACGCACTTTTTTGTAGACAAAAAGAAATGTGATGAAATAATTTCAATGCACAATCAAAATTCTTCAATAATGCGTTGACAAATGATACTTCCCGTTATGTTGTGTTGATTTGTTGTTGTGTGGAGTTTGAATATAAGCATCGCTGCTGCTTCTTTTTGCGACGAGAGCGCGATGAGAGGAAAACGAAAATGAAAGGAGAAGAGAGTTGTGGACTTTCGTTTAGCAGAAATGTTGTTTTTCATCTGCCAGAAAAGAAAATTGCCTTAATTTTATCGTGAACGAATTTTCGTTCATCATAAAATTGTTAATCTTTTGCAGAAAACGGTTTTGGTTGCTGCAAACACGGCAACGTTCTTCAGAAACGTTTTTGTTCAGCGCAAAAGTAATATATTCTCCACAAACGGGCGTTAAACGTTTTTTTTTTCTTTGCGGGTAGGTCTCTGAACCCAGTATTCTTCTTAAAGTTGATTTGAGATATTTAAAGAATTTTTTAATTTATGGACTTTTTCCATTTTGTACTGCAAGACCCCCAAATGGTTGCCCATTTCTTCTCTATAAGTAGCTTAAAATAATAACGTGTACTAAAATTCAAGTCACTGTGAAAACTCCTACTATTTTTCCCCAACCTTTGTATGAAGTCAAACCAGTGTGAGGCATTCTGACAACACAATTTTTTAAGCTTTCCACTCGGTTCGGGTTAGCGACTCCAAAAGTCAATCATTTTATTTTACTGTTTTTTTGTACTATTCTAGGTCTTTTTGCTTTATTTTCTTTCATGGCACAACAGCACATGGTTTGCTTTCTTGACCGAAATAGGTATATATATTGTGTGAGTTATATTTGTACACGAATTGTAGGCCCAAGTCCAAAAAAAGCTTTTCACTGCCTGTCGAGAGGTGATGCAATGTAGAAAAACTTTTGTTTTACTATTTTTGACTGAACCCAGGCACACTAACCAATTTACTGCAAAGTAATCCGCTTTTCTCTCTCAGATGGAGACTCGTGAAGTTTTGAAGTTGATTATTGCTGAGAAGCAGCATCGTCCCAAAATAATACTAATTTCAAATAAAACATGTTCATTGCCTGAGAAACAGTTATTCGTCGGGAATTCCTTTACATTGATTATCCCTATACCACCACCACCGATCGTAATATACCCCTTCTCCCTCATTTCGGTGTTTTTTAATAAACAGTTTTTGAGCATAAAACTATAGTATAAGCGATTGAGAAAAATAGCAAACGTTCTTGGGGAAATATATTCCATATTAGAAGGGATAAAGGACGATGTTAAATTCATCATTTTGGGATATGGCTCTTTCTTTTATTTTTTCTCTAAAAAATTCACAACTTAAAAATATATCAAAATTTAAAAATGTATTTAAGCCAATTATTTTGTATTAATTTTAAATTTCAATAAATTTAATTGCTCGAGGTCGAACTGTACGCTATAGATATATGTAAATGCTAAAATAAAACAAATAGTTCTTGCACACACATCAAAAACAAAACAAATAGAAAAAGAATGGGGTAAAAAAAAACTATCCAGACGACATTGAAATTTTTATCGCACATGCATGAAAATTCTATGCAGCATCACATATCAACACAAAACATATTCAACAACTTTGCAGACAAACTGATAGACTGACTTCTTGCTATCTCTGGACACTTGTCAGTGTTAGGTAACAACCAACTAAAATGTTTGTTGCAGAATTGTGACGATACTGCAAAAGTTGGCAATATAGAAGAATATGCTATAAATTTAATAAAAACTTAAAATTAAAGCAAACTGATTTTCATTTTATTTACATACTGTGAAAAAGATTCAAATTCTACAACAACAACAAAAAAACAGATATTCCTATAAATTTCTATATGCAAATGAAAATTGCTACACAAATATTTCCTCTTACAATTTCTTGCACCATCAGCTTCTAAAGCGGTTCTACTTTAATATGCTCTTTTTTAAAATTTACACAAGTAGAAGGCAAGCAGAAATCAGGCGGCGCCATGCCTTTGCTATTATTATTTCTACTAAAGTTTAATGCAGTCTGTCGTCTGATCTCGTTTCATCATTTAGTGGAAGGCAAACCAATTTAATTTCTTTTATTTTTTTTTTATGTATGCTTTACTTGCAAACACCTCTTCTTTTAACTTCCCTCACCTCGTCTTCTGCTTACTTTTTATCATTTTCATTGCAAACATATTGCAAGAACAATGAAACGTCTACGTTTTATATTGCCGAATGGTTGCTGTTGCTGTTGCTGAGAAGAAACCAACATAGGATAGCTGCTTCAATTTAATAGCGGAAAAATAAACTGACACAGAGTATAAATAGTGAAAATTGAAAATGCATTTGGCTTAGAAAAGCTAAAATGAAACTAATACACAAAATACAGAGAGTACACAAGTCCCTACTAATGTATTGTTGTTGTATTTAAGGAAAAGGCAAGAAAAGGATAATGAAAGCAAAATGCATTATCTCTGAGGTGAATTGTTGCAGTAACAGCTGTTGCTGTTGTCTGTCTCGTTGTTGTGACATCTTTCACATAAATTCGCAGTGGATTGACTATTATTTCTCTAAGTTTATTTTATCTTTTTTATT
Organism: Toxonevra muliebris; assembly: GCA_963691655.1. Classification (NCBI taxonomy): domain Eukaryota; kingdom Metazoa; phylum Arthropoda; class Insecta; order Diptera; family Pallopteridae; genus Toxonevra; species Toxonevra muliebris. Next base: position 102,584,420 of record OY829326.1, read on the forward strand.
TTGCTAACATTTTTAGAGTTTGTGGTTGTAAAGCATGTAAAAAAAAGTAAGTTCAAATTTTTGAGCTATTTCAGCTTTTTAAATGTTACTATCCATTTTGATTGTTGGATTATTGCAATCAATTTGTTCGTATTTATTTACTAGTAAGTAGCTGGGAAAATTAAAAAAGAAATTATATAAAAAATTCAACATTACAAAAAAAAAATAAAACTCTTTATAATCAGTTATCGAGGAACTAATCGACGAAAGTAAGTGAGAATAAATATTTTCTCTATGATCCTGAAATCAAGGGAATGAACTCAGGTTAGAGCGTTCGCACATCTATGAGGAAGAAAAGTAAACAACCTCGAAAGTTTACCATTGCAACTTGAGACTATAAGATATTATCTCTAAATAAAGTATATGGGAATATTGTTTAAACTTCGTGTCACGTCATCAGTAATTACTTTTCTTAAACGATACACAATTTCTTCTTCAGCAAGATTAATATCTGTAATCAATAACAGTACATGCCAATCACAAATAAATTGCTTATTATTTACAGCTTGTACATAACAATGAAAGCGTTAAAAAACACTTTGCTACGTACATTATCTCATTCTACCAAGTATATACATACAGATGTTTTTTTTTTACTTACTACAAATACCTAACTACATGTATATTACTATGGAACGCATTGACACCAATGATTATTTCTGCAAAGACGACAACAACGATGAAGACGACGATGGCAGCAACCTTGTGGCTATTATGTAAATGAAGCGTAGGAGTTAAAGTTAAATCGATGATTAAGATTAGCTTGGGTACCAAACACCCAACCATACACCGTGTTAAACTCATATATATTATATAGAAAGCAGTCAAGCGCATAAGGCAAGGAAATGACATAGCGTTAGGGGAGGAGCTTTTAATAAGCAACTAAGTAAATATGCTTTTTAAATGCAGACGACAACGAAAACAATGACAATATTTGCGTTAGCTTAACTGTTGTTGTTTGTGTACAAAACAGAGCAGTTTCCAGCTCAAATTTGTGAGTAGAAAATTAGAAACAGCTTGTTTTAGTGGTGAAATGGAGTTTAATAAGTGAATTAAAGAAAGATCTCGATTTAAGGATTTTTACCGAAAAGAACCTACACTAAAAGGTGCTAGGATAGTAATTATAATCAAAAGAGATTGATAATTATCATTAATTTTAATTATAATTATCTCAAAGTTATATAATTATTTAAATTTTTAATTACAAAATTCTGTTTCAATGGAAGTTGTTTGTTCCAAATTGTAATACAGACCACGAAGCTTTGTTAAGTTTTACTATATTTTAAAATATATATCGGCATATTTTGGGATATTACATAGAAGACTTTCGTGACGGTGAATGGATGATTTTTCCAAAGAGATCACTCCACTGATCACTTTCTTCGAAACAGATTGGTTGTGTGCTGACGATATTGGCTGGTTAGGTTTATTAGATTGAAGTCTTACAATTTTCTCATCTAAAGCAAACACTCACCCCACAGGGTTCCGTACTATCGCCAATCTTATTCAATTTGTTTATGTATGATATTCCTATTAATAATAACGTTAAACTTACTCAGTTTGCAGACGACACGACGATTCATATTACACATAATCGACCCAAGATAGCACAAAATCTCTTAAACGTTTATTTAAATGAATTACTAGCCTATTTTAACAAATGGAAACTCATGCTAAATGTTTCTAAAACGGAATTCATCAATATTATGGGTCAGGTTTGCGATACCAGTGCTTATTTTAGAAAGAAATGTCGTGGCATGTGTATAAAACTGGGTGTTGAAGCTATCACACACTCAAAAGACATCCGATTATTGGGAGTGCAATTCCAAACAAATGGTAGATTTACCAAAAATGTGACTATACGAATTAATAAGGCTCGAAAAGCTAAATTTGCAATTAATCGTATTTTAAACACGAGAATTAAGACTGGTATTTATAAATTATATATACGACCCATCCTTACATATGCTGCCCCTGTTTGGTGTTTACAACCCTTTGTTAGTTCACATCAGATGGAATTAATGAGAACGTTTGAACGTGGTTGTCTTCGTTCCACGACAAATACGAAAAGAGACATTGGTTCATATAAATATGGTAAAATCTCTGAAATATATTCCGCAGCAAAGTGTGCGAGAATGGATCGCTTCGTGGCGTACAGACACTATAATTTTTTCAATAAATGCATAAACTCTGAACTTATTAAAATTAGGGATATCATACATTGCCCAAATCAGATAAGTGGTAAATACACAAAGATTACATACATTCATGATCTTCATGAATCGGGACAACTGGTCTTAAATGACAAAATTTTAATTTTTCACACTAGATACAATCATGAAAACGGACTAGTGTATAACACCGGGCAATAGACAATATTTAATTAATTAATTCTTTTCACTTTTGTCACATGTACCGTATCAATTTTGTTCAAGTATTATGGTTTTTCATTGTTTTTTTACCTTTTTTTTAATATTATACCCATGAACAGAAATGTACCTATTTAATTTTGTACTTAGATAAGTTAACTAAGCATCCATATAAATTGTATCCCGTTTATTGGATAAATAAATAAACATTTAAACAAAAAAAAAAAAAAAAAGCAAACACTAGTCTTATCGAGGTATCCAATTATAAGGGAGTAATTTTATGCTTAGGTTCCTCTTTTATTTTTTTGTAAAGAACATATTCGGCGAAGAAATCAAGTCATTATTCAAAGATAGTTACCCTTTGTGAACATTTTAAAAAAAAAATTGTATCAAAAGTACCGAAAAAAATGGAGGAATGAAATCAAAAAATTTTTCTATTTTCATATCATAATGATATATTTTCTTATAGACCTCAATCAGCTCACCATCGTGACCTTAAACTTCTTTTAAAATAAAATTTTAGCGTAGCAGTATGGGTCATTTCATATGAGATTTACATTCAAAATTTAGTTATCGATAAAATATTTTTTTTATTAATCATTGGCATGCGCAAGAGCTCCGCCCGCTGCGATATAAAAAATCATTTTTCTAAAATTACAATATTACCGATTGTATAAAAATTGATAAGAATTTGCTAATGTTTAGTGATTGTTATAAAAAAAAAAACTCAAAATCAAGAACCCCATTTTATGAGTAAATTGGTTTTTAATTTTTTTGTTCCAAAATTCTTATTTAAAATTTGAACCCCAATTTTTGAAAAATACAGGTAAAATGAAAACGTTTTTGGAACCGCAGTTTTTTTTTATGCAGCCTACCAATATTGAGATAAGCGCGTTCAAAGATGAGCAGACTTTTCAAGAGGTAATTCATCATAAATTCTTATTTTCGAAAATACATATGTGGTAAACATCGAAATAAAAAGATACGTGTCACTTTATTTTCGACAATGAGTGATAAACAAAATATTTTATCGATATCTAAATTTTTAATGTAAATCTCATGTGGAATGACCCATATGTGTCTTTATTAATTGAGTAATTGATCATGGCAGTGTTTTTCAAAAAAAACATCCGCGAAGATGAGCAAATTCAACAAATTCTAAATTGTTGTTCTGTGTTATGGCCTAAGCTTTGAGAATGGTGTTTGTCAATACCTTATGACTGGCGGAGTGCCGTACACGCATGGAATGTTATATACAAGGGGTATTATAGATCAGCATTTCAATAAAGACTAGGATAGTGGGCTACGCAGACGACATCGCTTTGGTGGTGATAACCAAAAAAGACTTGAAGTCTTGTGACTAGGCTGAATGGTGCTTTTCTGAAGCTGGTTGCGCAGAATACGATAGATTTTCTGACAATACCTGACCCATCCTTGAATGCATTGCCTAACTTACCAACCCTTTGGTATGATACTTTGTTGCATTATTGGAGACACTGATTTGAACCTGACAGTTCTATCAATGCTATCCCACACAATGCCAACAATTCCAGTTTAAAAACAGCACTATATAAAACAAATTCCAGAAAGCTAAACTGGTTTTTGCCGGAACCTAGGCCAGGAGTTGATTGAAGGAACTGTGGGGCTGTAGACAGACAAATATCATGTTACCTATCATCTTGAAGCGTCTAACAGACTTTCTGTTATCACTTAGCTCTATTGGGCCCATAGTTCAGAGAAAGAATGTGAATAGACGGCAGACCACATATTTGGCGTTAGGTTAGGTTAGGTTAGGTAGAAGTGGCAGCCTTCTACTTGCAAGCACACTTAAGCACATAATTAGGCTCATTGTTATACAACAGTACGGCACGACTCCCCCATTTATGGAATGGATGACCATGTGGATTCCATAATGAATCTGGCTATGTCCTTAATATTTATGGATGATAGCTCGGACAGACTAGTGAAGAAAGGTGAGCCCAGAAGTTTTAGTCTCCTCCTGATCAGGAATAGGCATTCGAACATGAAATGGAGGACTGTTTTTTCCTCCTCCTCATAGCCGCAGCCCCGACAGAAGTCATTGCATGGCAGTCCAAGTCTTGCATCATGTCTCCCCATTATGGAGTGTCCCGTGAGCACCGAAGTCGGTAGTACAATTAATGTTAAACTAATCTGAGTGCTGTAAACTTGAATATTCTTTTGCAGTTCCAAAAAAAAAATAATACGTGAAAAACCCGTGAGGAGTTGATTGAAATTAGGAAATACCAAGTAAGATAGCAATCATCCCTGATGTATCAGAGTGTGGCGATAGATATGAGGATATCCATCAAAGGACATATTTCCGGGGTTAGCATAAAAGCCTCTTAACCCAGATAATCCCAAATAATAATAAAGATGTATTCAATGTAAAGTAAGGAGAGAAATCGAAAAAATCTTAACATATATAAAATTCAATAATTTTTAAACGGTTGATCTTAGAGTTTTGATTTTGTTTGCTATTTAATTGATAATTTTTTAAAAATTACAGAAAAATATAGCTTTTATAGTTCTAACCACTATTTATGAACTCATGGACCATTTTTGGTAAGCCTTCCATTAGAGATTTGATAGTTGTTTCAGACACCTTTTGGAACAGTTTGCCCATCTCCTTTTAAAATCTTCGATATTTTGGGACACCTTTCAACATTCCTGTCTGGAACTTTTTGGACTTTTTATGTTTTCAAACCTGCGATAATACTCATGATAGTAACTACGGTGGTTCCGGTAGGGGTTCATGCCAAGAGGATAAGGTGGTTTTTTATAGATGAAAGCCCCATACGAACTAAAGATTCTCAATAACAAAGTCGCTCTTTGTTGGGTCCCTGGACACGCAGGAATTGAGGGTAATGAGCAGGCAGACAAGCTTGCAAGAAAGGGGGCAGCAACCACTTTCGTGGGACCTGAACCCTTCTGTGGAATCGGAGATAGCGTAATCAGGGAGTTACTCAGGCAAGAAGAGAGGAACAAGAGGGAAGAACTCTTTACCAATCTTAAGGGACTGAGGCAATCCAAAGCGCTTTTAGGTAATTATAATAAGAGTAGATACGCATTCTGCATTGGTCTCAACAAAAACAGTTTGCTCATATTAGCTGGTATTCTGACTGGGCATTGCGGGCTCAGAGAACACCTTTGCAAGATAGGGGTTGAGCAAAGCTCAATTTGTAGGTTTTGTAATGAGGAAGACGAATCATCAGAACATATTTTAGCTCAATGTGGAGCACTGATCCACAAAAGAAAGAAATGTCTGGGCATGCACCAAGTGCCCAGTACCGAACTGGCATCCATAGATCCGGGCGCAATACTCAAATTCTTGAGGGAGACTGGACTGGATGAGATACTCCAGGCAGATTAGACTAGATAGAAAAGAGGGACGTACAATAGATCTTATAGGTCACGGTACAACGACAGAAATCTCTATAATACAATACAATACAATACAAAGATTCTCAATGGTTTTCTCTTAGATAGAAAAGCTTAAACTGCCGTCTGAATAAACATTGCCTGCCAAAGCTGAGTGACATTTAATACTCCAAATTCTGTTTAGGGGAGGAAGAGACGAGAAAGACTAATTTGTGCCAATGTGTAGTGTCTTGGTTTTGTAAGATAATTTATTGTATTTTCCCATACGATTATAAAGAAATTAAAGTTATGCGAAACTTTCTAAGAAATACTGTTGAAGATGTGTTGAAAATAATTGTAATAAATTTTTTCGATTTTTGTGTAAAAAATATATTTTTTTTTTTTTTGACATTTGTTTGCATTTTTAAATTTCACAGTATACAGTATGCCAGATAGCAGAAAGTAATCTGAAATATTCTCAGGTCTTCTGAGATTTGACAATTATGACAAGTATTCGCTCAAAAAATTTTGACAAATAATTTTATTTATGAGAGAAAACTCTTTTAACCCATTTTCGTCAAATAAATAAATAAAATAAAAGTATCAAAAAACAAGAAACCTTTCGTTTGTTGTTTATTTCTGAAATAAAACTTCTCAAAATATTTTGTAGAGTGTGGTTCTCTAAAATATTTGTAAGCAAAAAACAATACTTTTACAATTATCTTCTTCAAAAATGCCCTCTTTATATTCTAAATAGTTTAATCGATTTCAAAAGAATTTTATTTAAATATCAGAGAGGCAGATTTCTTAATTGAATGGCATACATAACAAAAAAACTTTAAGTTTTGGATTAAATTCTTGGTGCACATTATGCACATGGTTGTTACAAACGCCTTCGAAGATCTCGTTTATCAACGTCTAACAATTTTTCTGGCTTTTCAAATTTTTCTATTTTATTTATATATTGTGCTGGTACCAATGGGTTAATACTTTTTTATATTTACTTCTGAAATTCAAATGTTTTGGGAGAAGTAAGAGAATAATTTTCAAATTTGGTAGACGTCAGTAAACAGAAAAGAGGGCGTCACTTCTATTTATTTCACTTTATTTATTTCACTATGTTAAATTTGTGATTTTAGAGCAATCTTTAGCAAATATTCAATTATAGTTTCATTAAAATTTGAAAATTTTTTACTCATCGAATGCGTAAAATTGTTTATATTGCCTGCAGAATTACACATAGTTTGTTTGTAAAATATTGCATTTAAAATGTGATATAATCAAACATAGAAAAATTTTCTTTTCATGCATAATATAAAAATCATTTGAATTGCAATTTTTTGAAATTAAAATTAAACTTATTGCCTCAATTCATTTGGATAATTTTTTATAAAAAAGTACGAGCAGACAAAAATATAAAAGTTTTCATAATTTTTTCTTTTTCTTTATTTTTTATTTTATTTTTTTTTTTTAAATTAAATTCAATTCAATTTAAATGTGAATGCAACGCGCTAAAAATTATGTGCATGCAAATCCAGCAAAAAAAATTATACAATCTTCAACAGCAGAGCTTTTGCTTTTGCCGCTTCTACTATTATATATTTGTTAGCGTATTTGTATTTTAATTACACAATATTTTTACTGCAATTTTTTCCTATTTTCGTTTTTTTATGTTTTTTGCATTTTTTCTTTAAATTATTTTCTAACGATTTCATCATTATCATCAGCAACAGCAATAAAAACTCATCAACATTGTAAGTTAGTGCTTTGATGAAATGCATCCATGATCATAATGAAGATGTTAATTGTGATGAATTCATTGATGCTTAGATGGTAATGTTGATGATGACGTTGGCTGATGTTCAGTGATCATAGTAAATATATGAGATGATGATGATGTCTCTTCATGATGGTGGCCTAAACAATTGTTTAGAGTATGTTTATTTGCTATTTGTTGTACTGTACTAATAATTGCAATTGTTTGACTGTGTCTGTAGCAATTGCAATATTTTGCTACTACTTAATAGGCAGCAAGTAAGTGTTTTTATTTAAATTTGTTTATACCATTTTTTTCTAGCTACCGTTTAACCCGCATTTAAATACTGCTTACTCACACTAGTTTTTTTTCTCGAACTAAATGCAAGTCTTAATTAATTACTCGCTTGTTTTGCAATTGGCATTATTTTTTTCCCCTTCTCTTTATTTTAGTTTTAGTTTAGCTTTTAAATTTATAGTATAATTGTAGTTTAACAATGTTATATTATTGCTATTTTTGTTTCTGTGGTAATTACATTGTAACTATGAAGAACGCTTCAATGCATTTTCACTTGCGGTTATTTTAAGTTTTTCGAAATTTTCCGTCGTTATTTTCTTTAGTATTTTTGAAGAGGCAATGTTAATCTATTGAGATATACTAAATATAAATTTAGGTCGATAGCTCAGAAACTTTTTTTGCTCTTAATCCGATGTGCTTTAACATAAAACATTTCAAATGTATTTCCAAATATTAATATTTATACATAGGTATATTTTCTTTTGCTTAAAATATTTAATAATAAAATTTTCTTTCTTCTTTTTATTTCAGGTAAATATCTTGAAACCGATAAAATTCACCTAACATTTTGTAAGTAATTACCTCTAATTTTTTGTTATTAAAACTATATAATAATGGGTATTAAAGGCGATTGTCTAAAGTCTTCGTTCAATTTGTTTAAATGCCTAAAGGTATGCAATATAGTTTGCAGAAATAATTGCATATTTAGTGATCTTTATCTAAATTTAATATTACCAAGAAAATCCATAATTTGCTACCCATGAAGGAAGAAAAAGAAGGAAACGGGAGAGAAGGGGAGGAGTTGGGGATGAAAAAGACAGAAAATGGATTTGTACATATTTATTATGACTGTTGTCAATGTAAGGTAATTATCTTATATATGTACGTGCACATACAAACACAATTTACTTAGACTCAGAAGTATTTGCGTGCTACTTCTGCTTGATTTATGAATATATGAGCACTAAGGTAAATGTTGAAAAGCGACAGATAGATAAACAAAGAGAAAGAGAGAGAGAATGTCAGTTGCGTAAATCCTTTCAGTCATCTACAAACTTAACTCCTCCAAAAGGAATACGCAAGTACGATATTCATTCATTCATTCCCCCATAATAATAATCACTACCAACAACTGCAACTTCAAATTGAATTTTAAATTGTTTGCTGGTTGTTTACTTACTAACTGAAGGCCAAGGGCTGGGCGCTGGGTATTAAATTTCAACACAATTTACGCTTCTAAAATATTCATGTAGACAGAAATTGAAAATTGTAGAAAGCAAAACTTGTTGTTTATTTGTAAAGTAAGGTATAATTTTAGGCTTCAACGCCAATGAATGAATGTATGAATTAGTGAGAATTTCTTAAGGCTATGACAATGAAATATGTTAATAATTGTGTATTACTATACGAATACTTTAAGGCTTTAATTAAGTGTTTAATATTATTAATATGTTTAATATTATTTCAGTGTTTTATTTGAATAAAGGAAAGAATAGTTTTAAGTGTGCTTTCTTTGATATTATTATGACTAATAGAATTTCAAGTATAGTTATAAATAAAATTTTTTAATTAACCTAAGCAAGCAAATAAATACACTAAACGCTTTGTATTAAATTGAAGCATACTTTTTGTCTGTGTATATTTAAGTGATAAATGAATTGAATTAAATTTAAGCATACTTTTTGCCTGCTTACATATTTTTAAATGCTATCATAAACGTTTATATTTATTCACAATATAACTTTGAAGTGCTTAGTATTTTACTATTTCAACATTTATTTGTTTTGAATTTTTGATTGAGAAAAAGCTATATTTGTAAAAAAAAAAAATGCAATATCCTGTGTCTGTAACCACAAATTCTTCGACAATTGTCACTTTATGCCAAGCAAACACAAAGGATGTTACTATGGAATTGGTTGCTTTTTCTAAAACTGCAAAACTTCATATTGAAAATTGTAAAAAGCATGAAAAAAAAATCCTTGCCTTTCAATATGACAGTCAAACGCCATTTTCTATTTATTTCGAGTCGAGACTCTATTAACGTCGCCATGAAATTGCATTTCATATCGCAACTGCCATACCGCCATAAGACAAAAAAAAAAAGGAAAAAAAGGAATGAAAACAAAAATGATAAAAGAAAATCACTATTTGAAAAGTTTTGTGAAATTGGTGAAACGAAAAGAAGAAGCGAATCCTTTCATCATTGATGAAAATTCTGTTTGATTGTTAACTTTTCAATATTCTATAGAGTATTATAAATACACAAGCCAGTGAGAGAGAAATTGACGCTTTCGAGATTACAACTGTTTTCTTGTTCAAGTTGACATTTTAATTTTTATAAACAAAATTGTAACAGATAACGCTGTGCCATATATTTGCACTTGTAACCGATAACACTGTACAAAATAAGTTCAATTAATGGCATATAATATTGCATACTTTTAGGCGTTTGCTTGGAAAAGTGAATTCAAATCGAAAAAGAAAAATCAATCAAGATTTGTTTATAAAATTCACATTTATTCTTATAAATATCTAAACCAACTATTAAAACATACTTAAAGGAGCAATAATTTAAATTTCACATTTAGATATCATTTCTCACTCAATACTCATTATAATAAGCATTGCTTTCGTCAAATTGACATCATTTCCATATGTATAACAATCACTTTAACATGTAATCCCTCATTGATATGTTTGCTGTTATATTAAATCCTTTTATAAGTTGTTATTGTCATTGCATATGTATGTATCAAATTACAAGAAAAAGTACAATACATATTTGTTACATTTGCATGAGTGCGAGATCTATTCAAAAAAACATACAACTTAAATCCTTGCGAAATACACAATTGATGACAACTTTTTGTACTACTGTCACCTATTGCCTAAGGATAGAATGGGGAAAACTTTTACACAATATTACAATGTATATAAAAGTAAATGCAAAGTTGTTAACTTTACATTTTAAACCGCCTAAGTGTATGCATGACTGGTTTGGGTATCTGGTTGCTCTCAAGTGATATCAAGATGAGGTGAAAATAATATAAAATATGTATAATAGAAAAGCGACATGACAGCAACACCACATACAATATTTGTGTGCTTATAAACAGCCAAGCAGCAGCAATAGCAGATCTTTTTATGTTGGATAGCATATGCGTTGCTGTACCTATGAAAAATTCATCTTCTCACTCACATACAGAAACTTTTCTTGCACTCGATGCGTATATCTTTTTTCTTTTTGTTCCCTCAAATCGCCTAAGGGTATGCTTTGAAAACAAGAAACTTTTTATTTTTAATATTGTTGCTGGAAGTGTATGCAAAATATGTGCGTAGTAGGTACCTGCATACTTTTTTTACCTTTAGAAGTTTTCCCCTTACATTGCGAAAGGGCTGCACTTATATGTTCAATAAAATAGGGGAGCTTGTATAGGATTTTATAGAAGTAAGAATTTGAGAGTTTGCCTTTAAAACAAACTTGCTTAGAATACTCTTACACTTTAATATTTTGTAACTGTATACTAAGACTAAAGAGTGATTTCCATAGATTGTACAAACGGTCGACGCCGAGCCCCTCTCTATGAAAAACTAAAGAGCTAACGAATTTTCAAATTCTGCTTCATACGAGTATATAGTCTTCGACTTCAAAACACTTAGATTTCCTTATCTTGTAAATCGCAGCAATTTTCGCACTATAATCTTCACACACAAAACTATTTCGATTACAAAAGAAATTTAAAAAAAAAGTATTGTAGTTTGTTATGACAACAACTAATTCCAGTCACGCATTTCAAACTACAAGACCTTAAAAAGTTAAAAAAAAAAAACACAACAACTAAAAGGATGTGGATAGTGTGTCAGTTACAAAGAAAAGTAAATGGGACAGTGGTGGTTTATAGGAAAAAGAGGTGATATAAAACTTAAGAACGGAACAGTGACAAAAAAACTTAAAATAAATTGAAACTTTTGCTTTAACTTGTGCAAGTTTAGTTTAGTTTTAAAAGAATAAATAATGCATTGGCTTCAACATAAAAAAGGAAATAAAGAGTTGTTCACAAAAGAATAATTTCAGCCACAGTAAAATATGAAATATGCTTGCTTAATAAAATTTCAATGTAAACTTTGGCTCTGAAAAAAACTTTTAAACACTTTTTTTAAACACTAAGCGACAAAATTTGACTCTTTGTTTTAAAACGTCTTCTAAACGATGAAGTACTACTGAGCAATCCGGAATTAAAGACTATTTTTTTATCTAATGTTATCCTCCTGGAACTCAGTTTAAAAAGTTTAAAAATTAAAGATAAATATGAAAAGTAGATCTACAGTTGCAGCCGTCAATCGTAGTGTCAGAGAAAGTTGCAGTAGTCAGAGATGAAGAGAGTTATAGTTAACAGCCGTGAGAAAGAGTCGGGGCAATAGTCTGGGGAAATTGACCGAACAGTAGTTGGTGATTAGTTGTGAATCTTAGACGCGAAAGTTGTATCAGTGTTCGAATAAGTTATAGTAGCCAATACAGTCGCATTCTACTTAAAACAATTTTTTTTATTATCTTATAAGCTTTTGTGAACTTGTTTGAATTAACACTTATCGAATTATCATCAGTTAATTTTCTAAACTAAAATTTTCACATCGTATTTTTTAAAATTAAAACTTAATTAAAACTTAAATAAAATAAACCCTTTTTACATTAATAAAAAACCGACTTCTTTGAAAGGTAATAATAAGACGACCTCGATAGTCTAGTGGATAGTGCACTAGACTTTCATCCAGAAGGTTGCGGGTTCGATTCCGGTCTTGGTCTGGTGGTTAATTCTCATAAACTTCTTATACTCACTATCGATATGAAGTGGATGAGAATTATAAGAATGTGTACAAGTACACACCTTGTTGGTAATGGCAAGACCACCGAGCTGATAAAAAATTGCCACATAGCCGTTCGGAATCGGCGTTAAACTGTCCTACCATCGCCACTGTGGTCTAGTGGAAGAGTGCCAGACTGTTGTTTCTGGAGACCCGAGTTCGATTCTCGGCTTGGGTATGTTTCTTATCTATCTTTCTTTCTCTCTTCTTTTCTTTCTTTCTTGGGGCTTTGGTACAAAAGATCTTATAGGTCGCAGTGCCTGACTTTCGAGTCGTCCTTCCTTCAAATAATAATAATAATAATGAAAGGTAATAATAGTCGAAATTTACTACAATATTATTTGGCATTTTACCACCAGATAGCGTTTTAAAAATGGTGCGGTATAATTTCTAAGAACAAGTAAAAAAAGGGGATATAATGATAAAGAGGGAGGAAAAGGGGGTGGAATAGACATGAGATCTTCATTAAAAAAAATCATCAATATACAGCGTAGGCCAACCCTATAATTTTTGACAGCGCTATCAGATCGACTAATGACATACCGCGTTGAAAGCGTCAGTCGAAGGAAATTTATACTATGGAACAATACACTCCGAAAGAACACGCTGAAATTGTTCAGTTGTACATTCAAAATAACTTCTCTATTTTCCCTCAGAAAAGTTATATTATGTTTTGAAACCGGTTGTTCATGAAAATGGTATAGAGCACTTCTGCTTTAAACAAGACGGCGCACAACCTCAAACAACTCGTGACACAATCGCTTGATATCAAAAAATTGTGATTTTCATTTGCCTCCGCGTTCGCTTAATATCAACAAATAATGATTTTCACTTGCCTCCGCGTTCGCCAGATTTTACACCGCCGGAACAGATTTCTTTAAACTAAAATAAATAAATTTCAACAAATCCTTCGACTTTAAATGGCCTACCCTGTATTAGCAATATTTTTAATTTGATATTCAAAATTAGAAAGAACGCTGCACAGTGATTCGTCTCATAGACAAAATTCAAAAAATTCATAATGTCAAAAATAATAATAAAAATAAAATCCAAAGGCTACTCTTATTAAAGCAAAATTTTGCAGTGTTATTAGCAATATCTCTGTTTGTCGTTTTCCATTTTTATCAATCATTTGTTGCATTTAAAAACTCCAAATAAAATTATTAAAAGATTTTCCCCCTGTACACATCATTTAAGTCCCCGCACAAACCATATGGAAAGGGGTTGCCCTTGGAATCGGCAGAAAATTCCGTTTAACTCTAGGATAATATTTGATCGAGGCCATCAGGACTACAATAAAGTTTTCAGCCGATTCCACACGGAGGCTACTTTTCCATATGTTTTGCGCGGATCCGATAACACTTTCGATTGTATATTAATTCTTAAACTTTTTGAGTTCAGTTAAGAGAAATATTTCAAAAGAAAAAACCCTTAACTTTACTAATATGAAAAATTTTCAATTTTATACTCTCGAAAATCGCTAGGGAATGTTCAAAGCCATTAAGTTCGTGGTGGCTTATTTTTGAATATTTCGATTAATATTTTGCAATCAGTTTCCCATACTCGAATTCATCCATTTCAAAGCTAAATGCGAGAGAGACGCCACTGAACACAAACACATATATTTGCTCAGATACACACAGATTACCATTGTAATTCTAAGAAAATCGTGAGATGAATGATAATTAAATGTAAACACAAGAATAACACACACAAAACAGAAAAGAACGCGGAAAGATAAAAATTAAAATTAAATTAAAGAGGAAAAAAAACGAAAACTGAGTCGAAGAAGAAGAAGTAGACACACATACATACAAAAAAAAAGAAAACATAGTGAGAATATAATGATAAAAGTTAAACAGCACGCAATGCAAATTAAACGCAATACAGCAAAAAAAAAAAAAAACAGCAATAAGGAAAATCTAGAATATGAAAAGTGTCGCACATATTTATACTGAATGAATGAAAAACAATCTACGTTTCTAGAAGTCAAGTTGAAGGAACAACAAAAAGGGTAGGAAGAGCATTTTGACATATTTGTATATACTCATATGTAAATGAAATATGAATGACATCTACATAGATAAAAGAATAAGAGAAAGAAAAAATATTTCAAAAAAAGAAAACCTGTTGAATTAATGATGTTGGTTGCTGTTGTTGTTGTTATTCTTATTCTTGAATTTTGTTGTTGTTGTCATTATTATTACTATTGTTGTTTTCTTTATTTTTTTATTTTTTGTCGTTGTTATGGTTTGTTTAGTTTTTATACATTGAGGATGATGATGACAATCATCAACCTTCTTATGGCGACGTTGAACTTTCTCAATGAACACATTGTGGCTGTCAGGCAGACAGATAGACAAATAGACAAACAAATAAACAGACTACATGCCAACACAACCCTTGAAAGTAGTGAACAAAAATATATGAAATGAGTTGAGTGCTGCATGGTTCTTTTTTTTCAGAAAAAATTTATTTGAATAAAAGTATAAGAAAAGGCAAAAAGTATCAGCCAAGAAAAATAGAGACGACGAAAAACTATACAAAATCTTTTAGTATTAAAATGTTAATGGCCAAACAAGTGGCTAAATATGAATGAAGAAAAAAAAAATGAATAAATAAAATATGAAAGAATATGAAGTAAGGTTAAAAAAATAGTGAACTAAAGTGTAGGTACATGAGTGTGCAAAATTCTTAAAACATTTATCTAGGAAGGCATTAATATAAGCTTTTTTTTAAGTATTTATTCAAAATCTGTATACCAGGAGTATGGAACAGAAAAAAAAATATTATCGAATGTTTCTTCTTCTTTTTCTTCTTATGTATGTTTAATTTGTACATCCGAACAATCGAAGACAATTTTTACTCTTAGGTATTTGCCAAAGCTCAAAAAGGTTTCAAATCGTTAAAAAACAATTTTGGATGTGGTAGCATCTATACTCGGGCTGAAGGAAAATTGAGAGGCTGAGAGGAAAAGTGGTATAACTTCTACGTTCAGAAAAAAGTGGAATAATTTTACTCAAGAGCAAAAGCAAAACGAAATATTTTCAGAGCAAGAGTGGAACGAAATATGTTCAGAGCGAAAACGGAATAAAAAACTATGCTGTTCTTACTCTGAAAGAATTGTTATACCATTTTTGTTCTTACTTTTATTGCGTTTCATTTTCACTCTAAACCGTATTACTAATGCCATTCTTGCACTGAACTAAATTATTTCACTTTTTCTCTTATATAAATTTTAGCCCGCTTTTCCTCTCAGCCTGTCATTTATCATTCGAAAGTTTTATAAAACCGAATCGTCCTCATTTGAGAGGCTGAGGGGAAAACTGGTATAACTTCTACGTTAAAAAAAATGGAATAATTTTACTTAAGAGCAAAAGCAAAACGAAATATATTCAGAGCAAAAGTGAAACGAAATATGTTCAGAGCGAAAACGAAATAAAAAACTATGCTGTTCTTGATCTGAAAGAATTTTTATACAATTTTTTCTCTTACTTTTAAGGCGTTCCATTTTCACTCTAAACCGTATTACTTATGCCATTCTTGCACTGACACTCTAAATTATTTCACTTTTTCTCTTATATAAATTTTAGCCCGTTTTTCCTCTCAGCCTGTCAATTTATAGTCAAATTCCACGTCGGTGTCAGGTGAGGTTTCATAGTATGTGTGAATTTATAAATGTGTGTTTTATTATATTTTTTACTTTAAGCCCAAAAGTATGCAACACAAAATTTCCATATCAAAAACGATTGTGGAATATACTTGCATATCAATGTAATAGTGGAACATATCAAAAATTGTTTTCATTTTATATCCAAATTGAAATTGTAAAATAATATCAACAATGTACAACGTAGACATGCGAAAAGCAAAGAAAGTGCACTGAAAAGAGAAACTAAAAATTAGTTTTTGCACTTTTTTGAACATAAAAACGAAAACTTTTATAATGAAGTAAACAACAATGCGTAAAGTGTGATATTACATCATGTGACGAGTGAAGAAGGGACTCTTTTTACTTTTTTTTTAATTATTTAGGCCATTAATAAAAAAGTGATCGGTTAGATAATTAGCAGCCATAGTTCAAAATTGGCCTATTGTCATCGTGTTTTGAACGTCCGGAAACTATAATTAAAAGATTAGTAAATCTGAAATTAGTTAAGACACTTAGCTTACGCTCTATCCGTAAGTTAAAGGGTATAAAGTAAAGCGGAAAATCGGAACAAATAGGCTTTATTCAAAAAGGAACGGTACATTTTTTTATTTATTTTGTTCTGGTTTGAACGGAATAGAAACGAAACGATTAAAATTTTTTATTTATTTATTTCGATCCAATTACATGGAAAGCTCCGGAGACTCAAATGCTTCATTAGCCATTGTGGAAATTGCCACTTTGTGGAATACTTAGACAAGAAATCTACTCGAAACGCACTTTAAAATTATTTTAAGATTGATTAGCATGAAGAAGGGTTCATTTCTCTCATTGGCTGTCACCAACATCCGAGCTTAACTTCTTGAAACCTACTTCGGAACCTCGAAACATAGAGTGTGTGGGTACCACTTCCAAATCAGGGATGAGCTGGGATAGATTTAAAATAAAATTGGGAAATGGTACCCAAGAAGACATTCATTAAGCTGACAAAGTCAATGCCTAACAGATGTGAAGAAATGAATGTTTTTCAAACTTTAAAGTTTCCCATTATATTATTTAATAATTTAAGAACAAATTATATCTACTAGCTTTTAAATAAAAATTAAAACAAGTTATGAAAACGAAATAAGTATGGTTTGCCAAGATTTGTTGCCTTTGCTTTGCACAGTACTGTATGACTAAACCACTATTTCATAAAAATTAATCCTTTGTGATTGTGATTGATGATTGAGTCTTTAAGTCATTACCTTTTACTCATTAGTCAGATTGAATTTTGTCCAATACTGTAAAAATAAAAAATAATTTTCTTCGAAACAAAGATTGTTTTACACAATTCACTTCGAAGCTTGAAAATGTTAATTTATTTCTTATAAAAGAAAATTTTTGCAGTTTACCTGTACAATTGAATGAAATTCATCAGAAATGATATCTTGAAAAATCGTTTAAGGCTGAGGTCAGGAAGTTGCCCTGGCAGGGTTAAAACTAATCTGTTTTCTTCGTTTTAGAATTTAACTTGAAAATTAAAAGTTTCAAATTAGCTATTAAGTTTAAACCTTCTGTTGACACCGCTTTTGTTTGGCACATTGCTACCACCACGGTCCAGCCAGACCGTCATACATTTATACTGCATTTATTTGAATTCCCAATGTAAACTGTACGAAAACCTACATATTATAAAAGAATAATGTACTTATATGTACACTGATTGAAAAAAATATGCTTTTGATTCTTAAAAAATTTCACATTTTGAAACAGCATTGAAGAAAATAATTTAGCAATTTTTATAAAAGTGAAAATCTGTTTGTATGTCCGGCTATATTTCCTGAATGATATAAAAGTTTATGTAATACTGACCTTACTATTGGCTTGGTAAAAAGTTTGTAATTACAAGTGGGCGGGATACCTCCCATACAAACCTTACGCTTTTTTAGTATACTATTTAAAGTACAGTACTGCATTTTACTGCGTCCAGCGTGCAAGGACGCTGGCTTATAATACCATGCCACAGTAAAAATGTGGATGGGGTTGGAAAGGGATGTGGCACCTACCATACATATAACCTGAGTATTTATTATGGGATATCTCAAACACCTTTTTTGCCTAGAAATTATTATTTACCGATACCGAGCTTATACTGGAGTTTCAGGTCTGAATTTGTGTTCAAAAGAGCGTGGCACCTCTCATGCAATCTTAATGCTATTTTGAGTATATCTTCGAAACCACATATATTATAGTACTGAAATTTTGTGCAAAGGAGTTGGTTGAAAACGCCAAGCTCCAGAAAACACGTGTGTGAAAATGAAAAAGGCAGAATGGCACAAAGTTTTGTGTGATATTTTTTGGGCAAGTGCAGCTCTTATACAAAGAAAATATTTTGAACGTTGTATTTGAGGAATATGATAAAGGAGATGATAAAGATATGATAAGAAGATGATAAAGGTTTTCTTTTCTATAATAACATTAGTTCACAGCCAAAATTACCAATGAACACCACTATCCAATTCCTATGTAAAATTTTTTGATAATTTCGAATCAAAATGTAGAAACGTAAGGTGCGAAATTTTAATATCCTTGATTTCATATACTTTTCATTCAAATCGAATTTTTTTTTTCTCCGATAAAAAAATTCAACTGGTGATATCTCCAAAACCGCACCTTAGAATTAAAAATAGAGTTTATTTTCGGACTCAGCGATCAATTTTTACTTGTAAACTACTGTAATTTGCGGTTTATAATTTTCAATTACAATTCCAATGGTCGTTTTTGTAATGGTGTGTGTTGATTCAAAACTTTTGTTTTCATAGAAAAACATGTTTTTAGTTCAAAAAGAAAGGATGATAATGTTTATATACATACAAAGAACACGTACTAATGACGAAGTAAATCAAAAATATCGGAAAAACTATGACAAAATCCATTCGGTCTGGCCGGACCGTGGTGGTAAAATTATGACTAAAATTTTGAAATCACAGAAAACTCACCCCCTCATACCTCAGGACTCCGATTTTTTAATAAATCTATTTAGAAATAGACAATTAAGGATATCATGGATTTTGGAGATAATAGTGATATTAGAAATAATAAAAAAAATTTTAACAAATTTGAAAAAGGTCTGGCCAGACCGCGTTGCCTATTTAAGGGTTAAACATGTGCTTCCTTCTCCAATTTCTTTTTGAATTCCCTAAACGATTAATAAAATCTTAGTGAAATAGGTCAAAAGTTTTATTGTTTATCATTATTTATAATTCCTATAACTTTCTAAATTTATAGACTCATTAAAACAGTAAATTACACAGGCTTACAAAATCATAATTAAATAATTTTCAGCACGTTGTGCGTTGTTGAAATTATCTCAATTTAATCGGGAATTTTTTATGCATATGAATGAAAAATAAAAAAAAATCTGTTCAGAAAAATTATAATATTTTTACATGTTTTTTCAAATATGAATTTATTAATATGTAGTGCCTATAATTTTTAATTTTTTTTTTTTTCGTGTGTGTGCCAAAAATTATTATAATTTTGAAATAAAAATTAATTATACATTTTCATACCATTAATTACGTTAGTAACATTAAAAAAATAATGTATATATAAGCATAAAATAACAACATTAATTAAGAAATAAAATGATTAAATAACATTCACTCTAATTCATAAATTCGTATTGTATGAAATTATGAATTGAGTGTATGTAGTAAATTTAACCTTTCAGAAATTACCACACCATACCGCAGATATTAACATTTCAGAATAGAAATATTGCAAAATAATTATATCGGTGTGTGTGTGTGTCTGTGTGTATGTTTGTGTATGAATGTATATATGTACTAGATAATTCTCAAAATATACACAAACCGGAATACATAATTAATAAATAAATTATGACTAGCGAATGAATGCAAATATTTATTATTACTTTTTTTTTTTTAAGGGGAATTTTTATTTTTGTTTAATTGTGTAGTTGTCTGCTGTTATTTTTTTTTTTTTTTTTTTTTTTGCAAATGGCAAAGATTAATATAATTATTAATTTTTAATGGAAACGTAAATAGAATACTCCTGCGTTTTAAATGATTTCAGCAGTAAAAAGGTTTAGTTTTAGCAAAATATAAATAAATCTAGTATGAAAGGCACAGAAGTTCTGTCAAACACGAATACAAAAAATACGCTTATCAACTGGCATAATAGTTTTATAATTTTCAAATTTATTATGTATTGTGAATCTTTTGAAAACATATTAAATATAATTCGTTTAAAATCACGTCTTGTGATTTGTTTTTTAATATAATATAGTTGAACGTGTTCTTAGTTAAATTTGAAAGATTTTTATATAAAATGTAATTTAAAAGAAATAAACATACCATATCCTCGTTTTAAATTCCCCATGGAAAATTTTTTTATAAATAGTTATCAAAAGTATCTATACATAATTTATATAATTCCTGAAGGTTTTTCCTTTTTATATCATTACATAATAATTAATATCTAAATAAATATAAAACCTGTACTTTTTTACATTAAAGTAAACAATACATTAATATCAATATTAATTATTTAGCTATAAAATAAATAAGTGAATCTCACGACAACAAATCTCAGAAATCTCATTTAACAATGCATTGCTTAAATAATGCTGTAATAATAAAGAAAAACTTTTATGCAAAACTAATTTTAATAATAATAAAAAAAAATAATAATAGGTACAGAGTGCTATAAATATATTGCAACTACACCACACAATTTAATCGCAAGGGGTAGAAAGATACTCGTGCTTCCATTAGTATCGTAATCGTGAATTATACAGTACCATCGCTAACATCAACACCAATACAATAACAAATAAAAAGTGCAAAGTGTGTAATTATAAAGTGAAAAAATATCGTACTTGTTAACTACTACTACTGCTATAAATATATATTTGTCTGTCTACTGAGTCTATCTATCTGTCTGCCTGTTTGCCTGTCCAACTGTCTGCTGGTCGTCTCTATGTTCATGTGACTTTTTTTCTTTCGTATCCAAGTCTGTTATTTTCTGCTCACTACTAACTACTTGCTTCTTTTTTTTCTCTTACTCTTTTTTGCTTACGTTTTCGCTTTTATAATTTTTTTCACATTTATATGACTTTATTTTTTTGTTTCAAAAGAAATTAAAAAAGCAAAAAAAAAAAAAACAAAGTATAAAGCGAAAGCGTAAATCGCTGGTAACTTTAATAAAATCGCCAACTATGACCAATGCAAGTTTTCATTTTCATTTGCCGCTTTTATCAGAGCAGATATTTGATATATACAATGCATATACATATATGAAAATATTCCTATTTGCTTATATACCTACTCGTATATACTGCTCTTTTTCACAACAATCACTACTATTACTTTTTTTTTGTCTTTGGCATTAACTTTATTTCTTTCATATGATAGTATTAAGGTGAAATCACCAAATATTGCCTACATATAATCTGTAGAGTCCAATTGTTTATTCGATTTATTTTTATATTTTATTTTTAAATTCTATTAATGCTGGAATAAATTTAACAGTTGTGTACCTTACCAAATCTCTAACTAATATCAAATTCAGCTGGTTTGCTCTCTTGCTAATTTTAGACAGTAGTGTCCGACCGAATATTCGGTTTCGGTTACGGTTTCGGCCAAAAATACGATTTCGGCTAAGTTTCGGTTTCGGCAAAAAATATGGCCGAATATTTGGCCGAAACCGAAACTTTATAAATTTTACTGTATGTGAATTTCATTTGTACCTATACCACAAAATACATTTTTTTTAGTGCCTTTATGTGCCTATATGTATTTTCTTTATTGTTAAAATAATATTTTTGTTATTTTATATATACATATATAAGTATGTATATTAGGGCGCACCAATTTGTATGGATGAATTTTTTTCGGAGTACCAACAGAAGAGTTCCATATTCTATGACAAAAAAATGGAGCTTACCCCCCGTAAAATTCGTAGAAGTTAAAGTAATATTAAAAGTAACTATCGATTTTTATTCAAACAACTACAGTACGTAGTACTGAAACTTCTTCGAATTTTACGGGGGGGTAGGATTCATTTTTTGCCATACTTTCTTGGGCAAAGTTGATCAGAATCGAATATAGAATTTTTCTGTCACACGTACTTTTCAACAAAAAAAAAATTGGTACGCCCGAATGTACATGGATTTTGTTTTTAGTTTTAATTAAAAAAATTAAAATGATTTGATTTTTGTTTTTAACATATCTGTGGTCACAAGCAATAACAACACAACTCGAGTTTTGTCGAATTCACGTTATTATCATAATTTGAATCTTCATATCCGTTTTCATATTGTGTCAGAATTTTATGACTGTCGGTTCAGTGGTTTACCAGATATCACACTCACTCAAACAAACAACAGCACAACTCAACCTGATTACTCTTAGCACTTGAAACTTTGAAGTGCTCTCCTGTAAAATACAAAAAACACACTTATGCTGTTATGCCTTGTGACCACAGATATATACATATATATTAAAAAATTTCGGTTTCGGTTTTGGCCGAATATTAGAAAAATGGCCGAAATTCGGTTTCGGCCGAAAAAGTCGGTTTCGGTCGGACATTAGTACACAGTTAATCAATTCTCTAAAAATAAATAGCATTTGAAAATAATTGTGTTCCAAACTATTAATTGATACTCAGGAAAAAAAATATTGCATAAACAATCATTATATTTTAGTAGATCTATCAAGTCCATAAAATGCAATTCTGAGAAATTTTGAATTAGCAGATCACATCTGATCACATCTTGAAATTGCTAGTCAATTTGATTTTTGGCTACATCTATTCTCAGGTCTTACCTTAGATATCTAGAACAAAATAACTGAATTATTTGTATTACAAACAATTTTTGGACTGGATCCATTAAGGCACCAAAATATTTGAAGAGCAATTGAATTAAATAGGAGGAACAACTTTTTTTTTTTTTTAATTTATTTGTTTGATTGCAACAATAAGTAGAAAACAATAATCATCATAAACGGACTCGATATCTTCACGCCGTCCGATTTTCTGTTCAGTGAGTTTGATTTCAAATATCAAATCTGTAATTTAGGGCTACGATTTCAAATATTAGTAGCTTATATAGGATATTGAAATCGTGGCGGTTTCCGAAACGGCCGCCTGATTTGCCCGTCTCTATATACACTGTTGTTGTAATGTTATACATTATTTGAAGTAGTTTTTTTAAATTTTGGTTTTGGTAGTTTATGTTTTTCTTATTATTTGAAGT
This sequence comes from Toxonevra muliebris, assembly GCA_963691655.1. NCBI lineage: Eukaryota > Metazoa > Arthropoda > Insecta > Diptera > Pallopteridae > Toxonevra > Toxonevra muliebris. The sequence continues at coordinate 102,608,035 of OY829326.1, forward strand.
GAAATAAAAAAGCAAAATAAAAATTTTTTTTTTGAGTCAAGTGTCTTACATACGTTTGCAGAATTAACGGAATTAAAGACAAAGAAAAATTTTTATCGGATTGTATGGACTTGATTAAATTAATCTTAATTAAAAGTAAACAGAAGAATGCCGAAAATCAACGGTTGCTTCTTACTAACAAACATTGCAACTGTAATTAAATCGTTTAGTTCAATTATTCGTGTGCACCTCTGAAAGTCATTATATTTCAAAACATCCTGCCATATTGTCTTAAAAAGACCGAAATGCGTATGAGAAAATGAAAATTGAAGTTCTTCTTTAATTGTTTCGCCAAATCAACGATCAAGAAAGACCAAACAAGCAAAAAAAAAATACACAAATACTAGGGGCGAGTGGTCCTAAGCCGGCACCCGGCTTTTCTCAGAGATGGCGCGTGTGTCGACTAAACCATTTTGTAGTATGACAGGTTGATAGACATGGACGTAATTTACGCTGCCAATTGTCAGTTTAGTTTTCGCTTGACAACGTGAGCGTGGTATAAATTTTTCGTACAAATGGAATTTAATTTTCTTACATTCTTGTGAAGTTGCTGCAGGTGTGTAAATATTTGGAAAGTTTAATTGATTGAATGCATTAGTTTCTGTGTTCTGTGGGCTTTTCTCCGATAAAGTCGATTTTTCATTCGGATTCGTTTCGTGTGCGTAATAGCATGAAATGTGTAAAAACTCGGCTCCACGAAATAACTCCTAACAAAAAACGAAATAACTTCTAATACAAAAATTAAATAAATCCTAATTTTTAGGAGTTATTTTGCAATTAGGAGTTATTTCATAATGAAATAATTAATAATACAAAAATGAATTTAGTCCTAATTCAAAAATGAAATAACTCCTAATTTGCGCAAAAATAGCTGATATTGATCCTGTAAACTTTCTAAAGACACACTACGAGGTACTTAGGCTAAATATGGATATTATTAATATTGAAATTCATTCTACAGTGACGGCACCTAAAAATTCATTCTACAGTGAAGGCACCTAAACGTCTAATCACCGCACTGTTTGGTTTTACGAATAGAATAATTCCAAAGAAACTATTTAGGCTCTGCGAAACTCGACCGAAATTAAAAAGGAATTCCAAAAAAAAGCAAAAAAAAAGGAATTTAGACCAAAATAAGTTTTTGGCCGAATTTCCTTCTTTTTTTTTGGAAATTCACATAAGGAATTCGGCCCAAAACAATTTGGTCGGAACTCCTTTTTGATTTTGGTTCAAATGCACTTTGGAAAAGGAAGTTCGACCAAGAATTTTTTTGGCCCAACTTCCTATTTAAAACTAAATTATTATTATTTTTTTCAAGTAAAAGGAATTTGAGCCAAATTTTAAATTTTGTATGACTTGAACAACAACCATATTAGGTACTACAACGGTAGTTACGGAAAATAATTTTCAATCAAGGTAAATTATATTGATTTTGAAAACAAGAAATTGTATTAAGTTCTTTTTCTGTATAGGTTTTTAAGAATTTAAAAGGATAATAGTTAAAAATTCGCGCGAATTTTTTACTATGAAATAAAGCCCCAAAAAAATTTCAAAATATTACATGAAAAATATGAAATAAGGCCCCACAAAATGAATTTTTATCTTAAATTCCTTTTAAATAAAGGAAATTTAGCCAAAAAATTGTGGCCGAATTTCCTTCTTTTTTGGTCGAATTTCCGTTCCCCGTTTTGAGATATCTGGATTTGAGATATTTGGATTTTTAGTACAAGGAATTCAATTGTTATGCCAAAATAGCAAAGTACAAAGTGTGTATTTTATTCAAAAAACAACATTACGAAATTGAAATAACTTCTAAATATTAGGACTTATTTCATCTTTTCATAAAGAGTTATTTCATTTCTTCATTAGGAGATATTTCATCTCATTATGGAATAACTCCTAACATAAAAAGAAATAACTCCTAATGGAAAAATGAAAATACTCCTAAAATTTATGCCGATTAGGAGTTATTTCACTATAACTCCCAATAAAAAATGAAATATCTCCTAATTTTTTTTATATATGATTTTTGGGAGTTATTTTTTCGATTAGAAGTTATTTCATTTAGGAGTTATTTCGTGGTGCCTAAAAACTCGTAGTGGTCTTGAGCCGGCACCAAAAAGATGGTCCTGAGTCGGCACCTTTTTATGTTTCTTTTATTTTTATTTGTGTGTTATTTCATTTTTTTGTATTTTACTTACACGTTGCTTATCTCTTATCGGTTTTTCGATTTACCCAGTGAAACACACGCCTCTTAGTAAGCTCACAGGGAGCTCACAAAAAAAAAAAGAAAAAAATTTTGAATAATTATAAAATTTTATTAAAATTTTATGCAAACGGCAACAACGAGCGATGAACGCCCTTGGAAGTTTCATCGGTTTTAAAAGTTTTTTCGTTTTTTTCCTCCGTTTTGAGATTCATTTTTGTAATGTAAAAAATGGTGTTATTCTATATGTAAATAATGTTTGACAATATTCATAGTCATGATAGTTTTTTTAGGAGACTATGAAAATTAAATCTAGAGGTTAATTTTCAAAGTCATGGCTTAAGTTAATGTCAATTTCGTTATTTGAAGTTATATATAAACAGGTTAATCAACAAATGTAGTCATCACAACAACAATGTATATATATAGACACGGGCAAATCAGACGGCCGTTTCGGAATCCGCCACAATTCCTAATCAGTGATCTTAGTGATAGTTCTTAATCTTTCAATATCCTATATAAGCTACTAATATTTGAAATCATAACCCAGAATTACAGATTTGATTCCAAATATATTCACTGAATAGAGATATTGAAAGAAACTACCACTACCGTTCATATAAGTGTTTTGACAATGTTCCAAGGAGTCAATAGAGCAGGAATTCAGTCATATCAGTCTTATCACTTGGTTTTGATTTCTGCCCAGAAACTCCAGATGAATTCTGAAACTGGGTGGTCAAGCATTTTTATATAATTACATTAAATACTTGAATATGCTTAAGTTTTATCTAACATTACTTTTCTAATATAATATATTTTTGAAGCGACCGATATTTGAAGCGAGGCCAGAATTTAACGCCTTACTGCATTTATACCCTGTTGCTGGTGCATGCGTTTTCACCTACTGCTTTAGTTTTGTAATTTATATTTTATTTTATAAAATGCGAAAACGAAACCCAATAAATAAAAAATAAATGAATAAAAATTAGCAGTAAAAAAATTCATACATATATGAAAACGTGTATTGAGTTTAGCGTTGTCGAGCTGACATCAACAAATATCAACAATTCCAATCAATTTTCACTTTGCTCGTAACTTTTTTCTGCTTTTTAAGCACTTTTTTTCTTTTTGTAATTGTAATTTGTGGCAATAAATTTTGTGGTTTGCTTTTATTTTTAGTTTATTAGAAATTATTGCATAATTTAATATAATTTTAATATATATTTATTTTTAGTTTATTTGTTGCAAAAATAACAAAGGCAACAACAGACAAAAAATTATTATTATTTTAATGACAATAATAATTAACATTTTTCATTTTTAATTGCTGACTAGTTAGTGTATAAAAATATTTTATTATTATCCATTTAATCCTTATATATTTTTCTTAATTTCACTTGGCGATTTTCCTGCATTTTTAAACGTTTGAAAGCGATTTCAGTAAATATTTTATTTTATAGGTTTCTGTGTTTTTCTTTTCTATCATTAAGTTTTATAATAAATAATAACACATTATTTTGCTTGGAACTATAATTTGGTAGCTAATTGTTTAAAGCACATATGCTTGAATGTAAATTAAATTGTTCACGCTTTTTTGCGTGCATTTTTTGTTCCCTAATTTAATTTCTAATTCAATATCTCCGAAATGCACTTAATTTTCCATATATTACCTAGGATTTAAGCAGCTGCTGAATCATTTAAGCTTGCTACCTACCTACCTACATATTTGTTTCATTTATGGAAACATAAACAAAAATTAAAGTAACAACAACAACGCCAACACCAACAACTTCCGTTTTGCTTGCCAACTTCAATTACGCTTTACCGCTGAAACGCTGCCAACTATGTACATATGTAATAGTGCTATTTTTGCTCTTACCGCCCACAAAAATCGTATACAAAAAAAAATGCTAAAAACATTACGAAGTACAGCAAAAACACCGCAACAACATGAGCAACAAAACAACATTTCAAAAACTGAAAATTCTCATATTGTAACTCCCATAAATTGCAACACTGTGCATAAATTCAAAACTACTAAAATACCACAAAATAACCAAAAGCAAAATTGTATGTAGTGTTTTCTATGAACATATGTATATATGTACATATTTGTGTATTTGTTTGTTGGTTTTTCTGTATGTAATAAATTCACACCGCATAAAAGTTAACTTGTTGTAATCCCATTTAAAATTGGCTACTATTTAATAAATAAAACAAAAAGTTGAGTACTTTTACTACTATTTTTTTCTAACATTTAGAATTTATGTCCTACTTTTTCCTTGAGAGTATGTTATGATCAGCGTAATTTATAACTAAAAATATATTGTCAAAGATGAAGCTGTTCCGTATTTCAGTTTGCATTGCAACGAATAACGCTGTACAAAATAAGTTTAATTCTTCGCATCACATACTTTTAGGCGTTATTCTTGCCTTTGCTGAAGTAATGTTCCCCTAAGGCTTTAATCTCTTTGAAACTCTTTGATATAAGCCCAGAATATATACGTTATAGACAATTTTAACACTTTTACTTTAAAATCTAATACTTAAAAGAGTATCAAATTCTGTGATAAAAAATCTGCTAAAATCGCCTGACTGAGTCATTGGTACAACGAAAAAGTGAACAGTCTCAGGATCATAATACAACATGCATTGAAGAAAGCAAGTGAAAAACCAAATAATTAGATTAGTTTAAATTTAAACACAGACAACAGCTCGAAAACATAAAATCGAACAGGTACATGGGTATATGGGCCGAAACCCAGAAACTTTTAACTTATGCGAAATTTTCCAAGTGCAGATTCTTGCCATTAAGCAGTGTGCATAATTCGCTAATTTGTAAGAGTCAAGAAATAGTAATATACTCAGATAGCCGAGCCGCAATCAAAGCACTGGAATCCTTTTAGGTATTTTCAAAGCTAATCTGGAAATATCTGAGATTTGATTGCTTAGCAAGGAGGTAGAGGCCAAGAATCGTATTGCTTCAAAACTCCTTCTAGATATAGAACGTCACATTATATAAGTTAAACTGAGAGGCTTAAATCGAATACACCGGTTAAGTAACTCAGTGTCTCAAGCTCAGTAAAAACAACCTCAGAACTATCACATGTTCACTTTCAAGGGATTTGGAAAAGTACATGAAAAACATAGGTAGTCATTGGATGGGATGACACCTGCCGCTTTTGTCGGGAGGCGCTCCTGACTAATGATAAAATGGTACCTTGGGCACTACTTAGGTTCCTATTTTCCAAAATTGAATTAATACTAACGGACCCAAAGAGGGAAACACCCTATAATCGTTTACTAGGCACAATCTGAATCACAGTTTAATTTTCATAGTGTAAGCATCTAATTCCCTAAAATGATGTACGATCAATTTAAAGAAAAAACATCCAAACGTAAAATGTATATGCAACTACTGTTCACATAGTCGATATAATTGTACAAAATTACTATTGTGAAATAACAATAAATTTTGTGAAATTAATTGAATTAAAAATTAGGTAAGCAAAAACAAAAATAAATCATTTTCTAACAATTGCGCACTTTTTCTGTAAGGGTGTATTTTTTTTGTATTTGATCTAGTAATGTAACGGATGTCAGTTTAGTGGACGCGAATGTAAAAATCTGATATTCGCAAGTTCGAATTTAGATGCAAATTCGGAAGAAAAATTTAAAAAAGATTTTCATCTTCAATGAATTAACTTCACTCAGTGAAATATAAAAAATTCAATTTCATTTTATAGCTATTTTCAGATTCTTTAAGAAAATAATATATGCATAGATATACATAAGGGAGTGTCGTCAGGGTTGGAGCATGTTTTGACGTTTGCTCATAACTTCCGTTAAATGACGAATTTTTATTAATGTTGCATATCATTAAAAAGATCTCACAAATTGCAATTTTTTTGCTGAACATTAAAATATAATTGGAGGTATGAACATTTACAAAAAACGAAAATTGTTGTCAGGGTTGGAACACTGCTCGGAGCACTGTAGAAAATCAATAAAAAATGAAGGAATATGATTGAAAATAACAATAAAATCAAAGAAAAAGGAAAAATTACGCTTGAAAACCGAGCAAAGTGACTTGACATCAAAATAAAAATCCCTCTGTGCGAATTTTAAGGAAAATTTGATTTTTTTTTTTATACACACACGATACGATATGATAAAATGACACGAAAAACACGCAAGGTTGAAAAAAATATATTTCCAAAGCCAAAACGCATCATAACAACATCATTTTCGGTACTTCGACCATAATTACAAGGACTGCTCAGACCCTGACAACACACGTCATTTAGTGTCGCATCATTTACAGCATATTCGCGTGAGGAAAACACCATGAAATACTACATTTTCTGCTTCTTAAAACTTATCGAACAATTTAAGTTAACTTACTTTGGTGTTTGCATGTTATTTTTTAAATTAATCTACTTTTTCTGGCACTGTTAAAAAGTTTTTACTCTTCTTTTAACACGCGGTCATGTAACACTTATATACACTTCCTGCTCTGAACTCGAAATGACATAAAAAGTTTGCTTTCGTCATGACAAATAATACTGTATATTAACTTAACGGACGCCAAGGATATATAACAAGGAGAAAATGACATGGCACCTCGACTATGACGACACTCCCCTACTTATTATGGTATTCAAAAGTGGCTACACTATCAATAGTTCGTGCAATGCGAATACCGACATCCGGCTAAACAAACGTCAAAGGAGTTCTCAGATCATTATGAAATATTGAAATTACATTTTTCGACTTCTTAGGCAGGCATTAAAATATTTATTATTTTAAATATATTATAAAAATAAACATTTCTTTTACAAGTTTAATAATTTTCAGTAGTTTTTTTGTTAGCGTTTTTCAAAATGCTTGCATACATTTAGGATCAAAAATTATTAGAAAATGCGAAAATAACTTGTTTGAACTACAGTCAACGCTCCAAACCGTGAACTAATAAAAACCAAAGGTGTTCACGTTTAAGAGATGGTTTTCACGTTTGCGATTGTTGAAAAAAATAACGAAAACTTTACGATCTTATCACTGAATGATCTTCACCTTAAATATAACATTTTTTCTTAAGTTCTTGTAGTAGTAAGGATTCCCGAAACTATTAAAATCATGAAAATTTCTAAGAAATCTTGTTCACGTTTTAGAACAAAAAAAATAAATTTGTTCACGTTAGGGGATGTTTACATTATCGAACGTTGACTGAAATTTCAAAATCTATTGATTTTAAAAATTTGAAAAAACTTTTGCATATATTAAAAGCAAAACCCAGAACATAATTGCACTTTTTTTTTTGTTTTTTGTTCTTCAAAATCCAGTTTAGTAATTTTGAAACTTTATAGATACTACAGAATCGATAAATCCAATATCCTAAAAAATGAAATCTAAGAAAAAATTTTCTGTGGTGAAATTGTAAAAAAAATTTATTTATATTCAAAATCCATTTTTGTAAATTTGAAACTTTATAGATACTACACAATTGATAAATCCAATATCCTAAAAAATGAAATTTAAGAAAAAATTTGCTGTGAAATTGTTAAAAAAAAATGTATTTATATTTTGATAAATAATATATTTTTTACAATATCTTATACATTCACCAATAAAAAGCTGAATTTTTGCATTAAATATTTTTCGCCGAAACCCAAAAAACCAATTTTTTTTTAATCCCGAAAAATCATTAGAAAAATATTGATTTGAAATCAACATCTCTTTTAACCATTAAGAGTGCTTTTATTATTATTATTAATTTTTTTTTTTTTTTGGTTGTCCATAACCATTTTTACAACAAAATCTTTTTTTGGAAATCTATTAACTTAAAAAAAAAATAATTTTGTGCTATTTGACCTTAAATTACTCAAAATCCTGATCTGCTGAACTCATTTTCAGCTAAAAAATTTGTGGGAATCAAGTACTTACTTTTATTTTAATAACTACTCTTTTAAACGTTCATCAGCGAAATTAGTTATGGGTAACCAAATTAAAATTTTAGATGTAGTAATTGTCAACTAAAAAACAAAATTTATTCTCCATAATGATTATTTTTAACAAATATTTAAAAGGATTAAGAAACAATCGGTAACTGCAACTTTTTTTTAAATTTTTTATAAGAGTTTAGGCGCTGATATTTTGTATTAAGTTACTCGACATTGGGTAGCTGTAGCACCCGCAGTAATTAGTTTATCGACAATATTTTTTGGCTTATCGTAAACTTCTTGTCTATGGAACGAATCACTGTGAGCCAGCACAAATATGCGAAGGATTTATACACACTTCTTTTCGTATTTTTATATTTGCTTGAATAAACCCATACATATTTACATACACATGTACATCTTTCTACATATTTTTATTTAAATTAATGTGGTTTTCTTTAACATACATCAGAGAAACGAACAAAGTTTTTAAGCTTGCAACAGAAACAAATGCAACAATGTTGTTGCTGCTACAAATAACTTAAATATTTGAGTTACTCATACGTGATGATGCTACTGGTATTCACTACATCCATCCACATAGCCACAATAAAGCGCTTTGCTTTTTGCTAATGTGGTTTTAATTGTTTTTTTTCTGTTACGAACAAATGTAACACTTGTTTGTGTAACAATTCTACTACATACTCCACAGTCACAAATGCATACACACACACAATACTGGACTCAACTGAACTGGAAGTAAACACCACCAGCAAACAAAAATATTGGTTGGCTTTGTGGTTTACCAATGCACTGTTAAATCATATAAAATTCATGTAAAATTTACTTTAAAATATGTACTTTTTTTATTTTATTGTATGTACCTGTATGGAAACTAATAAATGTACTCATACTTGTGTAAAAGAGTGTAGGTATTAAAATACGAATTGGGCACAAATGTGTAAAATGCATTACGATTTTCATTGAGTTTTTTTTTTATACACACACATTTTAGTAGTTCTGAGGTATTAGCACTTATATTTGCATGCATTTTGGCCAAGTTAATAAATCAATTGTTTTATATAAATTAATTAAATGGCGGATTTGTGGTATTTCGTTATAAAAATAAATTACTTTATTTCTTTTGATCAGAAATAAAATTTAAATAATTTTTCAATTATACTTAAAACTAAAATTTAAAAGTTTTTTCCTCTCATTTCATCGAATTTCATAAATTTGTATGTTTCTCGTTAATTGTTTTCTAACAATGTAAGTTAAAAAAAAAAAACTTGAAACATGCAAACTGAATTAAAAAAAAGTGAATTTTATTTATTATATGTACTTTTGCATAAATTTTCAAACTATAAGCACGTTTATTGACGGTAATTCACAGGAACGACGGCATTTCCGTTTATTCAGCAATAACAACAACAAAAATAACTACACTGTGATGCAGTTAATTTAATTGCTTGTCTACATACTTACATATGTAAATATATAGGTATAACATCAATCATGTCAACAAGTTTTTCTTCATGTTCTTTTCATGATTTAATACTACTACCTACTAACTTTTTTATCACTACTCTTTTTTTTTACTTTGATAACTTTTACATACAAGTTTACATTACCGTTAGAATGTTTACTCTTTTACACTTTTGTGATAGGCGTCAAACCATCCAGACCAACATCATCCATGTTATCAATTTACAATCACAGGCATGTGGACATGCAGCCAGAAACTCCTACTTTTATCCCAGTGTTTGATGTATGTAGATATGTATTACTGCAGATATATCGCAGCCAGTGATGCAAACCTGTAACTAAGTGTAAAAAAGCAAAAGAACTAGTTGAAGTGAAAAACATAGTGAAATTTAAATGGAATACTTCAATACAATTTATGTGCATACATCAACATAGATATAGACTAAATGACACTTACAGTAGCTCTACTTTCAAAGCTTAAGTTGTTACTTTTCACAAAAATGTGAAAAAATTAGAGATTCAAGCTCTTGTGTCTGTGATTTAAGAGGTTTGTAACCATAAACTGTAGTAATTAAATCTGTATTTGGACTGAAAGTAGTAATGTCATAAATGTGCACAAATTGATATATGAATCTATGCTTCTGTAAACTTTAAGTGAGAAATTAATTTGTTATTTTAATTCTAGTTTGTGTCTGGCTGTTCAATCTTAGATCTCTAGTATGTAAATATTAAAAAAATGATTTTTGTTTAAAGTTTCTAACTTCAAAACCTATTCGCAATTCGCAAATAGGGAAAACAGAAAATACCCAAATTTAAGGCTTGATTTTGCTAAACGTAACGTAGCGTAAAGGAGAAATCTATTGAAGATAGAAATTTAAGTTGGGTTATAATTTCGCTAACAACATAAACACAGCGCTATTCACAATATGGTGCAAATGGTTTTTTTTTCGTAGGTTGGCAGGTGGAAATCTCGCATAGATACCGTAGAGCTCCAGTTCTACGATTATGTCGGATTCCTACCAGCAACTTCTCTTCCACTCACCCCGCGGGACTACCTCTAGGTATTACTTAGCGTGAGAGCATTAGCGTTAAGCTGCATCTTTCGTTATAGTAATGCTCTACTGTCGCCTTCTGGTGGTGCGGTGGTGCGTATTACGCGATCGGTTTTACGCGCGCGTTCTGCGTTCCTCAGTTTACTGATTATGTTAGCAGCAACCATACCTGCTGTTCTCCAATTCTCTATGGTGTCGCACATCTGAAACATTAGCTTAGTCACCGTTGGGGGTTCTCCAAATATTGGGGGTATGAATGTATAAACTCGTATTTTTTTCGTAATTTGGACATTTATTGTGAAAAAGTGATTATAAATGTATTCTTTAAAGTATTGTCCATCGTTAGCCACAACCTTTTCCCATCTTTCTGGTAGCATACGGATTCCGCGTCGACACCTTTCATATCTCACCAAATACACAGCATGAACTTGGATCCATGGATGTTAGGCTTTGCCGTTGATGTTGATGCATGTCCGGGCGGTCCCCATGATTTTTTAGGCTTTGGGTTATCGTAACGTATCCACTTTTCATCGCCAGTCACAATACGATGCAGAAAACCCTTTCTTTTCTGTCGTTCAATCAGCAGTTCACTGCAATTCGTACGGCACCCAATTTCCTTGCTTTTGAATCATTCCCAATGCTTTTAATCGTTTAGAAATGGTTGATTGATCAACTCCTAAAGATTCTGCAAGTTCTTGTTGCATTTGACATGAATCTTCTTCGAGTAATGCCTTCAATTCTTCATCTTCGAACTTTTTCGGGCCGCCGGAACGTTCCCTGTCTTCAACATCAAAATCACCACTTTTGAAACGGGCATACCACACCTGACACATTCTAACGTCTATAGCACAGTCAGGATAAGCTTCAGTGAGTAAACGATTGCTTCAGTTGCGTTTTTCTTTAAATGGAAGAAGCAAATTAAAGCTTCCCGCCAATGTTGTTTTGTTGGCACGAAATTCGACATTTTCAGCTATAGTAAAACACTTTTGTAAAACTATGAAAATTATTTGACAGATCAATTCTTATAGTATTTTTGGCGCTCTTCGAGATAGAATAGCTATCAATGTCAAAAAAATGGCGCGCATGATAGATATGAAGTTAGTCACAATTACGAGTTTATACATTCATACTCCCAATATTTTCTCCATATCCTCTTTTTCACTTTTGAAACGTGGGTAGCGAAAGAGGATGTGCTTTGTGTTTTCGACCTCGTTTGGGCAGCTTGGACAGTACGGGTCTACTTCAAGTTTAAAGCGGTGTAGATACTGCTTAAAGCATCCATGTCAGCTGAGCAACTGCGTAATGTTAAAGTCCACTTCTCCGTGATTTCGCTGGGATCACTTTACTATGTCCGGGATTAGATCAAAGGTACAGCGCCCCTTTTCAGACTGCTCCTATCTTCTTTGCCACTCTATTATAGTGCGATGCCTCTCTTCCCTTTTTTGCGCATTCGATGATCTTTCACCCGTAGGGCTGTAAAGAGTCTTCATTTCGCATGCCAGCAGGCCAGCAGGTCAATTGGGATTTTTAGGGCAATAACGAATATGGCATCGTCTGAGACAGTACGATATGCGCTACCAACTGTTATGGCACTAAGCCTGTACGTTGCGCGAATGCATTTTAGGTGCGACTTCGTTGTGTCCGACCATATGGGTGCTGCATATGGCATCACCGAAATGGTTACTCTTGACAGCAGTTGCCGCCTTTCTTCTTGTGGGCCACTGATGTTCCGCATAATACGTGTTAATGCTCCGTTTATTGTGCCTGCTTTATTACTGACGGCTAGCAGGTGTTCCTTAAAAGTCAACCTAGAACCTATTAGTACTCCTAGGTACTTAATGTGTGGCTGCGAGGTGACCTGGTAATTTCCAACTGTGATAGTTAATTCTTGGCGCACTTTCCTAGTGCTCAGTAGCACGCTCTCAGTCTTCTAGTTAGCCAGTTCCAGTTTTGCGCCATTCAGCCATTATCTCACCCTCGCAATTGCGTCGTTGCATGTCGCCTGCAAGGAGTCTAAGTGTTTGGCGACTGCTACCAATGCGATATCGTCATTGTAGCCGACAAGCGTCGTATCATCAAAAAGATCCAGTTTCAAAATGTCATCGTACATTGCGTTCCATAGTGTTAGGCCGAGCACTGAGCCCTGTGGAACGCCTCTGGTGATTCTGTATTCCTTTTCACCATCATCCGTATCATATAAAGAGTTTTCCATTAAGGACATAACAATTTTATCTATTGATAAAACTCAGAATTTTTTTTAGATATTGAGTTCAAATTTATTGTGGGTGTAGTGCAAGCATTACATTTTATGAATGTCATATGACCATCACGAGCCCGTTTACAACGAAAATTACCATCATGTTACCGTCAATGCAGAGCGCTATCGTGTTATGTTGGAAGATTATTTGTGGCCAGAATTGGATGAACTTGACATCAACGATATGTGGTTTCAACAAGACGGTGCCACTAGTCATACAGCACGCGTCACAATCGATTTATTGAAAGGCGAATTCTGTGAACGTGTTATCTCGAGAAATGGTCCGTTGGAATGGCCGCCTCGTTCATGCGATCTAACGCCATTGGATTTCTTTTTATAGGGCTATATCAAGTTACTGGTCTATGCCAACAAGCCAGCAACTTTAGACGAGCTCAAAGACAATATCAAACGCGAAATCGCCAACGTTCCGGTCGAAATGTGTGTGGTGGAAAATTGGGTCCAAAGAATCGATCGCTGTAAACGGGCTCGTGTTAGTCATATGACCGAAATCGAATTCCATTCATAAAATGTAATGCTTGCACTGTACCCACAATAAATTTGAACTCAATATCTCAAAAAATTCTGTGTTTTATTAATAGATAAAATTTGTTATGTCCCTAATGGAAAACACTTTAGGAGTATTCTGTTTTTGTAATAGTCGACAATTATTTTCAGTGCCATAGTGCGCTCATTATCTGAGGCCAGTTTGCCGAGTTGAATGTGTTGTTTACATCGAGGGTCACCTTTGCGCAGTACTTCTTTTCCCCATTTTACCATCGTTGGCCACTGTGGCTTCGCGTGAGATGCTTATTACAGCATTTATAGCATCGACAATGGACCGCGTTTTTCTGAATCCGAATTGTCGCGCTGGAAGTCCTCCCGTTCTTTCGAGTGACTCCTGGAGTCTTTCGCATATGACACATTCCAGGATTTTTCCGAGTGTATCCAGCATACAACAACAAATATATGCAATATGCAATAAAAATTTGCATTTGCTATGATGCAAGACAATTTGCAATCTATCGTGAATAGGGCTCTTATGTCTGTTTGCGTACTTTTCCAGCACAAATTTGCAAACAACTAAATTGGAGAGAGTAAAAAAGTGTTCTCTCACGAAGAGAAAAATATCACAAAAAGTACGTGAATTGCAAGTTATTAGAAACTGCTGATTGTTTAAATTAAATGCCGAAAAATTTAAAACTAATGGATATGGTAGACGAAATAGTATTTTTTCACATTCGTGGTTTTGGCATTTAACTGAAAATACAGATACCTATTTGTATATATGTACATATGCAAAAATTAACAAATATTAGTATAAATACAAATATAAAAATGTAAATGTATGTACTCTCAATGAAAAATTCACATTTATAAAATTTGTTTTTATTTAATTTTTTTGCTGACAGCAACGTGCCAAAAATTTAAATGAACAAGCAAAAAAGGAAAATAAAATAAGTGCTAAAAGTTGTTATCAAAATAACTAACTACTAATGCACTAGGAAATGGAGTTTTTTTTATCAAATAATTCTATTTATACAGTGGTCGAAATACTTCCTCTTCATTTTATTTCAGCTACATAAAACTAGAACTAGACCAAAATACAGAATAATGTCATTCACACTCATAAATTATTCATTGACACTTTTCAACGCTAAATTGACAGACATTTACAATTTTTCGCACTTTATGCTTTTTGGCTTCTATGACGTTGTGTTTTCATTTACATACATGCATACAAATATGTAAGTGAGGTTAGGTACTGCAACTAAATTTATTCACACAAATTTCAATTTTGTAATTGACAGCTTAAGAAAGTTTTTGATTGATTTTTTGTTTATGAGAAAATAAATTATTTAAATTTTATTTTGTGCATAGCAAAAATTTAAATTCATTTTAAATACTACACGGAAAAAAAGGATTTGTGAAAAATAACTTGTGATATTCAAAAAAAACAACCAGAATAATCAGGAAAAATTACCATTTCGCCCTGTAATTTAGAAATTTCATGAGATACTCAATATAAATTTATGAGTAAATTGCAAACATTACAGCCCAAAACTTTATTATTACAGTTTCAGAAAGGGAAATATTCAAAGTGGCCAGGAAAAACTTTATTAGTAAACCAAAAATAATGAGTTATTATTGAAAGTATACTATGATCGTCAAATAAAAATCACGGGGCAAACTGTAAAAATTGTAATACGTTGAAGATTTTGAAATTAAATATTTTTGATTTTTATTACATAATAGAATTTGGAGCTCGAAAAGCAAACAAAATATTGATTTGATTCTGCATTGATTACTGCAGCCAAATTTTAAAGGATTTAAAAAAGTGATACCTCGCAAAGCAGTATTACATGCAATTTTAATGTATTTTTACAAAGTGGTATCATGTTCAAAAAAAAAAATTCTTAAATCGGTGAAAACAGGAAAATAAGTCCAATTTCAAAAAATCCGTAACCTCGAAATCCACTTTCGAATTTCTTCTGCAAATGTTGTTAAAATTACCCGTAAATTACATATTTGGCCTCTGACTAGTTGAAAAGAAATTCACAAATACAAATTATTTTTTTGTGATGTCAATTTTTACTGTCTGTTTCTAACAGCAAAAATATTCTATGACTCTTCAATTATTACTGAATATTGATATCAAAACTTATTATGTTTAGTAAAAATTTCATTTCCAATTTGATAGTTTATAAAATCACACTGTAAAAATTGATTTGAAATGACTATATTGTGAAGTAAAATTTGCTTATTCATGTGTAACATTAATGGTTGCTGTATTTGATAAATTAGAAAATATTTTACAAAATATACATTATAGGCTCAAGAATTTTATTGATTCATTCTGTAAATTTTAACTCATTAGGTCTGCAAATTATAAAGTAAACTCAAAGCAATTATTGTTGGATCACAATCAATTATTACAGTTTTTCAGCTACTATCCGGGCTAGACAGGGTAAAACTGTAATTTTTATCGGAAATCCAATGAATTTTTACAGTATATTTTTTTCCGTATTTTCTGTATTGAATTTTTGACATGCTTTTTATCATCTATATGTACGCTTAAAAATAAAAACGTGTGGGGAAAACAAGAACAAAATACCGTGGAAGACAAATATAAACCCATTTCAATTTCCAATGAATTAAAATAAAAAATGTTGCAAAGTATTTTTTAATCAAGTGTTTCTTATAACTTAAACATAGAAAATTTCAACCTTAGAAACTATTTCTAATTGCGATAGACTTCTGATTAAAATACTAAGTACATACATATTGTAATGAATAACATTGTACCAAATAAGTTTAGGTTGTACTAATACATACTTTTAGGCGTCTGTTTAATTTATTTACTTCTAACGAAAAGTTGAGAAGGAAAATTAAAATTAGTAATGCATTTATATTTCGAGTATTAACTTAAATCTATCGTATTTTTATGATGTTATCTTTTATAATAAATATTACAAAGGTGTCCTTTCTACAACTTTTCCATTCTGTCTTAATCAAGTATTATGCTTGAATTTATTATAACAATAATAAAATTTTATTTTAACTTGGAAACTTTTAAAAAGAGTTATACTTAAGTAAATAAAAAGTTTTGTCTCAGCCTTAAAAAATGAATCCTATGCTATTAATACTAATTTTTTACCGCTAAAAGTTTAATATGCGCAAACATACTGTAAAAATGCAGCCCTGTGTCTCTACTCCGCCATAATGTAGTACTGCATCGGAAGCAATTCTTTCTCTCCTTTCTCCCTCTTCTCTTCCCATGAAAATTCCATTATTTTTATCACTTTCCTAGATTTTTATGAACACACACAAGCAATGATTCTCTGGCGTTTTTAAGTTTCTGTTTGCGCTTTTTATATTTGTCGTCTGCACTTTTTTTTTTGACACATACGCTACTACTATCGTAGGTTTATGTTTTCTGTTTTTCATGTGAGAGTGACGTGCCTTTTTCCCCCGTTGTTTTTTTTTAGGTAAAGCATTTGTAGGCGTTTTAGCTCCGCTTTTTTTTAAACTAAATGTTAATACTAGTGCCTACATAGTAGTAAGTAGTTATTGTTATGGTAGATAGAAATATGAGTAGTAGAATACAAAAACAATAAAGGTATGTGGGTGGCATATGTATTCATTGTCATTATTGTTTCTTCCTATTGGAATTTAGCTCGTTTTGAAGCTTTTATGTTATTTTGTTGCTGTTTTTTTTTTTTTTTTTTTGTAAATTTGTATTTTGTTTATTAGGAGCTTTTATATTGTTAGTGTCATTGCACTTTGCTAATTTATTTTTATACATATCTATTTAAAATCAAAAACATTAACATGAGAGCTCAAAAAGAATTTAGCTATTTATTGACTTTCGGTTGGTCTCAAATTAATTTTATTTTAATGCATTTATTAAATCATTAAAATCACCCTTTAAAACATTGATCAAATATTATAGGTATTTTCTGAAACTGCTCATATTCGTTATTGAATGAAAGTAAGAAGCTAAGTGATTTTATAGATTCTTAAAATTGCTACGATTTTTTCACCAGCTTCAGTTGATTTTTGGTATTGCCATTTTAAAACCTGGATAGGGCCCACTTTCCGTAAGCAACCAGCTGAAACGTGCCGTCAAGTGCTTGACTGGAACCCTCAGGGAAGCAGTAAGAGGCAACGTCCTAAATCGTCATGAAAAATAACACGGAACAGCGAGATTGGTGCAACAGGAAATTCATGGAGCGAACTGAAGTTCATCGCGAAGAATCGTACAAGATGGAAATGCGCAACTAAGGCCCTATGCTCCACTAGAACGACAACAACTTGATTGGATGGAATGGGATGCGATTGGAAGGAATGGGATGGGATTGGATTGGATTGGATTGGATTGGATTGGATTGGATTGGATTGGATTGGATTGGATTGGATTGGATTGGATTGGATTGGATTGGATTGGATTGGATTGGATTGGATTGGATTGGATTGGATTGGATTGGATTGGATTGGATTGGATTGGATTGGATTGGATTGGATTGGATTGGATTGGATTGGATTGGACTGGACTGGACTGGACTGGATTGGATTGGATTGGATTGGATTGGATTGGATTGGATTGGATTGGATTGGATTGGATTGGATTGGATTGGATTGAATTGAATTGAATTGAATTGGATTGGATTGGATTGGATTGGATTGGATTGGATTGGATTGGATTGGATTGGATTGGATTGGATTGGATTGGATTGGATTGGATTGGATTGGATTGGATTGGATTGGATTGGATTGGATTGGATTGGATTGGATTGGATTGGATTGGATTGGATTGGATTGGATTGGATTGGATTGGATTGGATTGGATTGGATTGGATTGGATTGGATTGGATTGGATTGGATTGGATTGGATTGGATTGGATTGGATTGGATTGGATTGGATTGGATTGGATTGGATTGGATTGGATTGGATTGGATTGGATTGGATTGGATTGGATTGGATTGGATTGGATTGGATTGGATTGGATTGGATTGGATTGGATTGGATTGGATTGGATTGGATTGGATTGGATTGGATTGGATTGGATTGGATTGGATTGGATTGGATTGGATTGGATTGGATTGGATTGGATTGGATTGGATTGGATTGGATTGGATTGGATTGGATTGGATTGGATTGGATTGGATTGGATTGGATTGGATTGGATTGGATTGGATTGGATTGGATTGGATTGGATTGGATTGGATTGGATTGGATTGGATTGGATTGGATTGGATTGGATTGGATTGGATTGGATTGGATTGGATTGGATTGGATTGGATTGGATTGGATTGGATTGGATTGGATTGGATTGAATTGAATTGAATTGAATTGGATTGGATTGGATTGGATTGGATTGGATTGGATTGGATTGGATTGGATTGGATTGGATTGGATTGGATTGGATTGGATTGGATTGGATTGGATTGGATTGGATTGGATTGGATTGGATTGGATTGGATTGGATTGGATTGGATTGGATTGGATTGGATTGGATTGGATTGGATTGGATTGGATTGGATTGGATTGGATTGGATTGGATTGGATTGGATTGGATTGGATTGGATTGGATTGGATTGGATTGGATTGGATTGGATTGGATTGGATTGGATTGGATTGGATTGGATTGGATTGGATTGGATTGGATTGGATTGGATTGGATTGGATTGGATTGGATTGGATTGGATTGGATTGGATTGGATTGGATTGGATTGGATTGGATTGGATTGGATTGGATTGGATTGGATTGGATTGGATTGGATTGGATTGGATTGGATTGGATTGGATTGGATTGGATTGGATTGGATTGGATTGGATTGGATTGGATTGGATTGGATTGGATTGGATTGGATTGGATTGGATTGGATTGGATTGGATTGGATTGGATTGGATTGGATTGGATTGGATTGGATTGGATTGGATTGGATTGGATTGGATTGGATTGGATTGGATTGGATTGGATTGGATTGGATTGGATTGGATTGGATTGGATTGGATTGGATTGGATTGGATTGGATTGGATTGGATTGGATTGGATTGGATTGGATTGGATTGGATTGGATTGGATTGGATTGGATTGGATTGGATTGGATTGGATTGGATTGGATTGGATTGGATTGGATTGGATTGGATTGGATTGGATTGGATTGGATTGGATTGGATTGGATTGGATTGGATTGGATTGGATTGGATTGGATTGGATTGGATTGGATTGGATTGGATTGGATTGGATTGGATTGGATTGGATTGGATTGGATTGGATTGGATTGGATTGGATTGGATTGGATTGGATTGAATTGAATTGAATTGAATTGGATTGGATTGGATTGGATTGGATTGGATTGGATTGGATTGGATTGAATTGAATTGGATTGGATTGGATTGGATTGGATTGGATTGGATTGGATTGGATTGAATTGAATTGAATTGGATTGGATTGGATTGGATTGGATTGGATTGGATTGGATGGAATGGATGGGATGGGATGGGATGGGACTGGATTGGATTGGATTGGATTAGACTGTATTGGATTGGTTGGGTGGGTTTGAATTGATTTGACTTAGTTGGATTACGTTGCATTGGTTGAATTAAATTCGTAGGAACTGCTGTTTCATGCTAAACTAGAGTCCATTACTAAACTAAATTATAGTTGGCTTTCCTATAAGTCTATTCAATCATCAATCTACTTTGGTCCTCCATTCTACTATTTCGCTTGTATTAAAAAATCTATAATGAGAAATTTAAACAGTCTGTATTGAGAAATTTAAACAGTTTCGGTGTTATTTCTTGCATAAATATATTTGGCATTTAACCTGTCAATATTTTTACATCAACGTTTTTCACTACACCTACATACACACTACTATACTTGAACTAAGTATAATAAAAATGTGATTTACTTACATTGTTTAATATTATTCCTATAAACTTTTCAATATAACTTATCATATGTGGTAAAACTTTTAAATTGCATTTACGTGCTGTCGTGCATTGTTTTTTGTTATATTGTCAGCAAACAAACGAATATTACGTTTTAAATGACACAACACAAAAGTTTGCATGCAATATTTTTCACATATTTTTATTTTCAGCAATTTCAACATATTAACTCTATTTATTTTAAGCAATTTTGCTACCTATGTTATTAGCTTTTTTTAACCAATTTTTTCTACCTCTTTTTTCTCATTGCAGCATGTCAATTGTGCCGATTTAGCCATAAGCATACCCAATAATAAAGGATTGGACAATGTATCTTATCGTATAGACTACAGTCCACCATATGGTGATCCAGCGCCCAATACCACCATACCCTCTAAAGAAATTGGCCATGAGATACAATTCTCCCATGCCCTACCAGGCACAAAATATGATTTTTGGTTATACTATACAAATTTTACACATCCTGATTTATTGTCGTGGACGGTGACCATAACCACAGGTGAGTCTTTTTAAAAAAAAATACGAATTATAATTAAACAATGTGCTTCAGGCTTTTAAAAGTTCGTTTACATGCATAAAAGTGTTTGTAAGTACCTACTCTTACTTACATATATGAACGTAAACTTCGCTCCATAGTGGAATCTAAATTATTCAATCGTAAAAACTTAATTGACGTAGTGTGTCATTTATCTCTGTCCATTAATAAAACTGATAATGTTTATATGCTGAGTTTTTTTTTCGTACTCCTGAAAATAGGCTACTGATTTATTTTATTTGTTTTTGCTAACTGTATTTTATGGTTATGGCTATAAACTTTTTGTTGTTGCTACATTTTAATAAAAGTTCAATGACTTAGATAACAAAAAAGACAGTGATATAATTATATTTAAAATTTTGTGCACCTAAAAGTAGACAATAAGTTTTGGAAATTAAATTTTTCGAATTCACAAAAAATTTAGTAAATTCAAGTTTCTAATTGTTAACTAATGAACCAACAGCCTTAGGCTCTTTCTCTTCAAGAGTTTATTGCACTCTAGGTATTAATTTTGCATATCTATTTCACACAAACAATAAATCATCAACTGACAATGATACTCATACGCCCCGATGTCTTTCCATTTTCTTTAATTAGAGTGCACTTTCGTGCACCACTACCAAATGAACTTTTTATGCTACATCGAGTAAATGATAACAATTTTTTTTTCTTTTATTACTAACGCGAAATAGGGAAAACCAACAACAAATACTACCACTACCATTGCTCCTAATAGTACTTAAGAGTGCAAACACTCTAACATAGTTCATAAAAGAGCACTATAGTACTATTAGTGAAATTAGCAAAATTGCCTTTTAATTGTGCTTAAGCAATTTACAAATTAAAACAAAAAAAGAAAAAACTTTGTTTTTATTACATCAGTACACACACACACTCGTGCATGTAACGCTGACTGAAAATGCGCATCATCATTTGTCATTTTCTTTTTTCATTTTGTTGTTATTCGTCATGGAAGAGAAACTATCTATAGGTACTACTACAGCCAAAATTTTGGGAGTAATTTTCTGCGCTGTAGTAAAATTTTGTTATCCAATTTTCTTTTTTTGTATATAATTCACTCATTTAATGTTTTAATTACAATTTACATATTTAATAGATGAGTAAATAGCTGCTGCTGAGAACTAAGTAGACAGACGTAAACAAACAGACAGATGCAGCTTTTCTCAAGTTCTTATTTTTTTCTTGAAAGTTAAATTTTTTTGAAATTATCTTCTTTTTTTTGTGGATTTTAATTAGGAATTAACTTTTTCATTTTACTTTTAAGAAATATTAAGATTTTCATTTGAATACTGAAAAATGCTGAATGTGCAAGTTTTTATATAAAGAAAATATTATTTGATATTAAAAAAAATTACAAAAAACACTTTAGTTTTTAAACTTTAATTTGAGTAATTAAGTTCATGCATGTTTAATTCAAATTGAATCTCGTTTTTATTAATTTACACAAATATATTATAAAAAGCTTGAATACAGCAGTCACAAACGAAATTAAATAAAAAATGGAAATAATTTTAATGTGCTGTGGGATATACCGCTGAAAATGTGTTAAGTCAGTAATTTTTAAATATGATTAACTTTAATGCCTTTTATAGTTTATGAAATATAACGTTCCAAAGTAGAAAATTTGGGAATGAAATATAACCATTTTTGTTCATGAAAAGTAAAATTATTATTTTTGTATATGTTTGAGGTAATTTATTTGATAAAAATTATAAAATTCAGCACCACACCAACAGAAAATTTATCTCACAGTTCCCAGGCCTTTCACACCACACATTTTTATTGGCTAAAAATATTGACATAACTACTATATTTGTGAAAAATTTTCTTCTGTTAAAATGTTTAAAAAAATCGCTATTCAAATCGCATTTCATCATCCGGTAAAACATTAACTTGTCGGTTTGACATTTGATTACGGAATTATGTAATCCACTTGATCTCGTCTGGCATCTTAAGCCTTCATTCACCCGTTTCGTGGTAAATCGGCTTCTGCAATTTCGGGATAATGTCCCTTTTCGGGACCAACAACTCCCTTATAAAGCTAATTTGGCTGCCGATTTCAAAAACGAAAGAAATCGTTTAAAATCTCTACTTCCTACAAAATTATTTTTGAAAGAAATATAAACCAAATTTATTGTTTCTTATGTTAAATCATGAGCAGGATTTTAAATGGCAGCGGCACGGTTATTAGCTTCAAAATTTTTAGGTTAGAGCATGAATGATGATAATGGCCTATTTGCCAATAGCAGAAGCAGGACTTTTTTTGCCTCAGCGGATATGTACAATTTGTATTATGTATTTGAAACATTTTCTGCATTTTTGAAACTAATGCTATTGAAGTAGTAGCAGCTGCACCAGGCCCACTCACATACATTAATCACCATTGGCTTCAAGTATTTTGGGTGGTAACGATTTTCCAACCACCAGTAAATGAATAATGGTTATATTGTTAACGATGCAATCAATGATTAAATAAATAAATTATATTTCGTGAATGTCCGGCTGCTTTGCCATTGACTTCATAACTCAAACATAGAAGTAAAGTGATTCTTCTCGTCGGTTCCAACAACGTTGTGCTAGCACTCGATAAACATCTTGACGACTAATTCATCGAATATTGAATTCGTTGATGCTGCTTTCGGATGTAGCACAAAGGAAGATGCGTGCAGTCTCATTACGTAAAAAGCGTAAGCTTAATAATTTAAAATGGGATTGAAAAAGATATCGACACTTGTCGATAATTATCATTAAGGAGTAATATAGGAATGTGTCGATACATTTGTTTGTTGTTTACGATAAATATCGATATTGACAAAAACATAAGGGAGTGTTCCCGGGTATGAGACGGGTTTTGTTTTTCAGCAATATATTTTCACTGATTAAATCAAATCAGGTGTTTTATATACTGTGGAAAAGGTAATGAAAATACGCATTTTTTATCCGAGAAAAGTATGATGATTCCATTGGCACACAAAATTGTATGACCAATTTTCTAAAGATGTGTACTTTTGCCAAAAAAAAATTTGTGCCCAGGTATAACACAACTACAAAAATCCACTAGAAATTCGGAAATATGAAGTAAAAACACACTTCAAATCAAAAGGCCGCTTGCATGTAATGCATTTGATGGATGATTTTCTTTTTTAGGATTGACATGGCTAAAAATGCAAAAAAAAGGATCAAAACAGTAGTTAAGTGGTGTCTCATACCCGGTGATATGCTGTGTCTCATACCCGTAAAATAATGCCATTTTGAGAATAACAAAGAAAATATTTTCTAACCATATATTGGCAAATATGTCACTTTGAAAAAATAAAAAAAATTTTCGTGATAGATTTTCAGACACGATGAATGACGCCGTTTCAGTCTGCAATGAGACCACACCCGTCTCACCAGATCGAAGTGACAAGGTTCAGCCCAAAATAATAATAGACGCCAAGGAGACCCAGACTGCTGGAAAGTAGCAGTTTTTACGCGTGGAACGAAAACACTAGGGTATCAGTGACCCTGCCCCACAGCGGACGGTAACGAACCAGACCAACAAAAAAATGAAAATAGACGAGTGAGCAGTAATGCTCAAGACGGCCTCCCGACGAAATACTTAACGGTGGTTCCGGGAGGAGCTTTCCGTCAGACAAGAGGAGAAAAATATTTACGCTATTAGAAAACTATAATGTAGTAATTTAAATACAAATCCTCACTGGTTTTTGTTTGATCCATTTGGCAAAGAAAAACAACGTATTATTATCGTAGGTACGATTAAAAAACACATATGACACATTTTTAAAAATTTGCTGGTAAACGAGTGGATAGTACTAGTTTATGTTTATAGTAATACTTGCAATGACAGATTCAGAGAGGTTATGGAGACTGCAGCCCAATAGCTATTTGGGAAAATGCGAGGGCTCAAACTCTGTTTTAGACCTATGGTTTTTTAGGCAAATTTTCTTAAAATCATACAAAAGTTATTTTATTTTGTTTTACGCTTTGTGAGCAAAAACTTTGAACTGCCTTAATGCACTTGAAAATAATTCATGTTTCAAAAATCGATGGAAAGTAATATGTACCTATAAAATGAAGTCGAATATTTGTGATACTTAATTGCATACATTTGTAACACTGTGCACATTAAAAAGAAAATACTCATAGATGCGAATACACGTAATTACTAACTTTACTTTACCTACTGCTGGCAAATACATGTTTCCAAAACTTTTTCCTCGCACTGCATACACACAAGTTTCTCCTTAGTGGCCAAAACTTAAAGGTGATTAAAGTAGCTTGTAGAAAAGAAAAGTTTTGCTTACCCAAAAATGGAAATTTGTAACTTCCGCTAAAGCCTTAAACGCTAATTACTCATTATTTCCGTTTTGTAATGTAGAGTTGCATGCAAGACAGGAAATTATAAGAAATGTTTACTAATAAAAATAAAAAATTAAGCAAATATAGGTGCCATAAATTTAAAAACATTTTTAGTGAAAAAAATTATTTTAAGGAAAATTATTGATTAATCTACTATAACTAGAGTAAAAAAAACTATTGCAATTACGTATGAAGTGGAGGTATGTGCATACATTTGAGTAACTACCCTCATGTTTATTCTTATGTTCTATGTAAGTATTATAGATATGTATGCATGTATGTTTGTATTACAAATTGCCCAAAAGCCACAACACCTGAGGCTATTTGTTGTATAAATTTTAGCTCCGCACCCTTAGGCTGGCTGACCATTACAGCCATTTGGAATAGAAGAGTGTGGGTCATAGTTATACATTTTACTTTGACGTTTTCATATGTATAATATTTATGTGTCTAATGCAAGTTACACATTCAAGCTTCAAAAATCATTCCCTCCCTCCTCCCCTTCTCTTTCTCCCTCTCTACATGGTGTGCTGTAACATTTGTCTATTATTAGCCCCACACACACACACATAAATTACTCAGGGGCTTAATTTATTTGAAGGCAATTTGAAATACGATAAAATACCTAGACATGTTGAAAATCAGCCTAATTACTCAAAAGAAATATTTTTCTTTTACTTAAAGTAGGTATCTATGTATTTTTTCAAACATGTTTGAGAAAAAGTGCTTTGAGACAAAAGTAAACATTTTGGCCTTTGATACTTAGAAGAAGCAAAATCTTGTTTAGTACACCCTTTTGAAAGGTTATTCAGTTTATATTTGATATACTTTTATATATTGTACATATTTGTATGTTTGTGTTGAATGAGGGTACATAAGTCCGTGGATATAATTTGAAATTGCATTTGTATAAGTGATATTCATGATTAGAGTTATTGATATAAAGATAATATTGATGTGTGTATGCAAATAACAATTAAATCAATTATTGATTGGTGTATACATTGCATATTCTTATTCTACAAATAGAATACTTAAGGATATAGAAATTCATTCATGACTGAATAAACTTTGTAGCGCTTAACAAATATTGGCACTTATGTTTTATCTTTATATATCTTAGACTTTTGTGTATATGTAATCGTATAACTTCTGAACGACTAGATCGCTTGAAGTCATATTTCCAGAATATATTTTTTTGGGCGAGAGGATGAAACATAGCTATTCATAATGGCTTTTAGGAAAGTGGGCGTGGCACCTCCCATACAATCCTAATAGTTTTTTGGGTATATCTCAAGAACTCAAGTACAGAAATTTGGTACAATAACGAAAATTGACAACAAAAATATAGGTGGGATTGACAAAGGGGCTGTGGCACCTTTCATTTAACCTGAATTTCCATTATGAGATATCTTAAGAGGCATTTATTGTACGGTACAAAAATTTAAATTCTTTCAATTTGTTGGATTAGTGGGTTTGACACCATGCTTCACTTTTATTTTCAACTACCATTTCTATTGCTATTTTTTACTACTTTATTTCTACTACTTTTAAACTTAATTTTTTCTACAATTTCATCTTATTTTCTACTAATTTTTCAACTAATATTTTCTACTACTACTTTCTACTCTTTTTTACTACTTTTTTTCTACTACTATCTTTTAATGTTATTTCTACTACTTTTTCTACTCCATTTTTGCTATTTTTGTACTACTATGTTTAACTATTTTTCTACTACTTTTTTTGCTGCCTTTTTACTATTTCTTTAAAACATTTTCTACTCCTTTTTCTAGTAATATTTTCTACTACTATTTTAGTACTTTTTTCTACTACCTTTTTAATACATTTTTTCTACAATTTTTATTTTGTACCACTACTTTTTACTATTTTTTTACTACTTTTTACAATTTTTTCTACTACTATTTTTTATTATTATTTCTTCCACTCTTTCTACTTTATTTTTACAATTTTGGTACTACCATGTTTAAATGTTTTTCTACTACTTTTCTGCTACATTTTTTCTGCTACCTTTTTTCTACTTTTTTCCAACAATTTTTAATATATTTCATACTACCTTTTCTACTACTATTTTCTTCTACTTTTCTACTGGTATTTTCTACTACTTTTTCCATTCCTTTTTACTATTATTTCTACTACTTCATGAAAGACAGTGTGAACAACTTTTGTTTTTCAAAATCCGCTAAAATCAGCGTATTTTCTTTCAAAAGATGAAAGACCCCGCTTCGCTGTCTTAAAATCCGTTAGGTGGCGTTCTAACAAATGCTATATATATAATAAATATCAAATTGGTTCAAATTTTTAAATAATTTTTGGTAATGGTCTTTGATATGAATATAGAACCTCCTGAAATATTGTTTCTATAATTCAACTGAAATCTAATAAAATTGTTCAACTAAAAAAAAACACTTAAAAGTTATTCCTTTTTACTACAGATATGCTGGAATTTCTATCAAACTGCTGAATGACCCCTTTAGCATCAACTGGGTTTATAATTTTGCTCAAACGGTATCATCAGCCGATATGGCTTTTTTTTGTCGAAGGTCACACACTGATGCACCTATCGGCCTTTTTGTTGTTGTAAATATCCACTATGTTCTTTGCTATCAGACTTGAGTTGTTTTAGTATACGTCGTTGAGTTCACATCGGTGATAATGCAATAAAAATTTTTCTGGTCGCCCAAACGCAATGTAAACTTTCATTTCTAAAATTTAATTAACACAATATTAATTTAAGATTTTCATTTATAATAATTCTCTGTTTTTAATGTACAGTTCTGCAAGTTAAATACTTTTGAAAATGTCAATTGTGTCAATAATGAGAATAATGAGAATAAAGCGGACCTTACACGGTCAGTAATAGTGACAGTATTTTCAAATACTGATAGTATTAATGATAGTGTAAGGCAAAATATCCCATCATTACTTGGAATGAGGGAAATATTGATGGAATTCAGAATTTTCTGATTATTTCTGTCAGTATTTGTGGTAATGCCATTATTACTGACTGTGTTAAGTCTAACATTATCATTGGCAAAATTTAGCAAATAAAAAGTGCATTTACAAACAGAAACTAGTTGTTTGCGACTGTCAAAATATGAGAGAATAATTTCATTTTGAAAAATAATGAAGCTGCAATCATTAATAATGGCAGTACTAGTAATGTCAGTATTACTGACCGTGTAAGATCGGCTTTTAAATTTAGAATTTTTTCCAAATTCAATGGAAGCCTGAATTGTCATTACGAATGTTCAATTTTAAATATCAAGTCCTTCATTCTTTTTTAATTTTCGCGCTTTTCCGCAGAAAAGGCAGAAGAACGTTTGCCGGGTCAGCTGGTAACTTTTATATTAATTTAAAAAAAATTCTTTGAACAGTTTACCATTTCAGTCTCAGAAGTTTCACAATCTAATCTTATATCTGATAGTTTTCTTCTGCGTCATTAAGTCTCTTGATTATAAGTTTCAATCCAAGAGATGGCACTAGCAATGGCGAAACTAGAACTAGAACAAATTCAAAGAAAGAATTAGGTCGAAAATTCAACCAAAATTCAAACCAAAACAATGCCCCAGACCAAACACTAGTCCAAAACGGAGAACAGAACTCGAACCAAATCGCAAACCAAAATTCAGACCAACTTCAGACCAAACTTCAGTATAAAATTAATACCAAACTTCAGTTCAAAATTCAGCCCAAATGGAGACCGCATTCACATAAAACCTACACCAAATTTAGAACAACATTCAGACAAAAAATCAGAATTAATAAATGACTCTAGCAGTGGTGAATCTGTTTCATTTATTATCAGACCTATAACTAAACCAAATCGAGTATAAAAATCGGGTAAAAATTTCAGGCCTAGACCAAACACTAGTCCAAAAGCAGAACAGAATTTGGATCAACTTCAGACAAAAATTCAAACTTGATCAAAGTGAGACTAAAAAACCCACAGATGCGAACACATCATTGTCTCGCCATTGTCGCTTTCTGGGCACTAGTGAGCTTTGTTGTAATTGAGTAGAGATTAAAGAGAATAAAATTTGCTTGAGCTGCTTCTAGGCGAGACGACATTGTTGTGACTATCAAATTCTGCATGTTAAACATTTTTTTGTCACAGCAAGAAATTGATCGAATGACAAAAATAAATTTATGAAGTGCACAAAATGAATCGACCACGATAGTGCTCTCGAGGGATAAGTCACTCGAAGTCATAAAAAAATGTCACTCACTCACCACACGATACGACATGCAATTAGTAGTGACTTTTTTGACATGCCTTATAACAGTATCGTCTCGTCTAGAAGCAGCTTTACTTTCAATTCTTGGTCAAACCTTTAATTTTTTTCAATGTTGACTAATATCTCACGTAGCTCAAATGACTGCCAAAATACTTACCTTTGATTTATATTAAAAGTTATAATATATAATTGTATATTTTTCATGTTTTTCTCTAAAAAAAAAGTTCAATAAGCGTAACATTTAAGCATCGTTGTTATTGTATGAAAAAAAAGTCTCTTAAAATATGCTTAAGCATCATTTTAAGTATATGTACTTCAAAATATCATTGAAGCAAAAGCATCGAGAATTTATTATACAGATTTGTAAACATGAAACTTCGTTTTCGATACTCGTATAGAGAGCATAACAAGAATTATGCTTGAATTGAAAAATTGCTACAGCTTTAGCATATTTTGCAAAAGCAAAATATTGTATCTCTCTACGTGCCTAAATGTTTACATTTGTGGGAGGGATGCAAGAAGTATGCACGAAGATAGTTTGATGCACTCAAGGCAAAAAAAAACTGAAGTTGTTTATAATATTATTCGTAATAATAAAAAAACAGTGTAGGTAGATATCATACAAAATTTATATTAGAAAAACAAATATGTACATTCTTAATAAATTAGCAAAATTTTAGTTCAAATTAAAAGTCAAAACGGAATGTTTTGGGAAGGAAATTTTGAAGTTTTATTATTCTTGTAAAATTTAAAAGTAAAATAATCAACTGAAATGAGGTGCAAATTTAAAAAGTTTGCTATTAACAGTTTAAAAAAATGTTTGTCTTTATTTGACTTTTTTTTGTCATTGTACTTTGAAATGGACATTATGGGTTAGAAACATATTCGTTAAGAAATTTTTCAATTACATTTGCTAAGTCGTACGAAGTATCAATTAATTATTCGACGGAATGAATCTGGAGGGCTCGGAAATAGAGAGAGTAAAAAGGATTAAACAGTTGCCATTAGTGGTACCACATAACAGATTCTTAAATGAATCAAGTGAAATCCAACGAGATCAAGAGTAAAATCGCTTAGGAATTGGGCGTAAACCGCGAAACACTATGAGCTGCTATATATCAAAATCTAAGCTAATCTTAAGCTCCATAAAGCTGAAAAGTTTACTCAGAAAAAGAATATTTGAAGCTGTGGAGATTAAAAAAATCTTCACGGTTGAACAAAATTTCAAATTTCATCGCAACAAAATTTGACTATTGGCCTGATTCAAAAACCAACTTTGGTTATGGTATGTGAAAGACGTTGAAGAGGAAATTGAAATTGACCAGGCTGTTTGTTGACGCATTTTGAACGATCACGATCTTCCGTGGGCACAAGATGCATTTAGAAGCGTAATTTGGACTTACCAGCAACATTCTGCACCGACCCACAGCTCAAAACCGACATAAGCGTGGATAAAAGATAATTTTTCTGAATTCATAACTTGAATTAGACGTGAATACAATGAACTATTCTGCTAAAATCATTTTGGAGAATAAGTCTTCTGCTTTTCTGTATTACAGTCTACAGTCATAGATACGTTCCTTGCAGAAAGCAAAATAAAAAAACTGATTAACAAGTCCTGTGGCGAACCGTTGTAGTATAAATAGATCGATTAAAGGTGTGTGTGTAAAGACTAAAGGGGGTTCCATTTAGAGACGAAAAATTGTGCTTTTTCAGGATTTTTTTTTTCATAGAAAAAAAAAGCAGCATGACAATTAATCTTCCAGGTATATTTTAATCAACTTATGAGTAATGTGTACAAAAAAATAAGACTGAAATGTTTCAAAATGTCGGAGTAAATCATGGTGTACTGGAATGCCTCGCTACCGAACTAATAAGACTGTGTACACAATTACACAAAAACTATTGAAGCTATTAACCTCATTCAATTTTCATTCTGTAGAAAAATAAAAATTATTCTACTATATAAACCACAAGTCAATGACATTATCTATTTTTAATATTTTTTTTAAGCACATATATCATTCGATTTTTTTTTTTTTTGGTCCAATAGAGCAAAAACGTATAGAGGACTATGGGGGAAGTTGGCATATCATTTTCGTTTCCGCTATAAAATTCGTACCGTGTTGAATTTGGAAAAAATGATTAGTAATTCAATAAATAAATGGTTTTAGAAAATTAGATTATAATCTTATTGTCAAGTCTCAAAAAAAAAAATTTATAACAAAAAAAGTGAAAATATGAGAAAAAAGTGAAAGTTGAAAAATAAAATAATATGAGCTCATATTTGAAAAAACATTAAATGCACCTTTAACATATATTAATGACAGTTTCCAAACATAGTTTAGGCGCCTAGATAATATCCTGAACTGTGCCATCCTACCCCAAATCTGAAAACCAACGTAACCAATATGCCATATTTTAACAAATGACGTCACCACTTTTTTCGCCACTCACACGGCCGTCTGATTTGCCCGTCTCTGTATACACCGTTGTTGTGATGACTACATAAGATACGTTCCTTAAGCCTAAATTAACTAAAAACGTGGAACAGTAGTAAAAACTTTGAAAAATTAACTCTTAGATTTAATTTTCATAGTCTACTAAAAATATAATAAAAACTGATTTCACCATTGAAAATTAGAAAAAAAGCTAATTTAAACCCAATTACTCACCTTGGGAAAATGTTGAAAAATAGTCACTTCACAAACTTTTTAAAATTTGTAAAAAAGTTTTAATTTTTAAAGCACTTTTTTAAGAAACTCTATAGGAAATGCGTGTGCTTCCATTGAACTCTCATAGAAATAAAAGTCATCAAGAATGGTAACTTTGAAACTTGTCTAATTTGATTTCCCGCTACAGTTACCCCGTGTGCCAACTTCCCCCACAGTTTCTTACAAATTAATCAAATAAAAATTATTTTTGTTTCAGTTGAAAATTGCGGGCGCGATCGTGTACGCAGCCCTACTACTTTGGCGACGAGACATTCCAGTGCACCAAGTTATATGTTTTTTTAAACTGTTTTCAAAAGTCGATTTAAATATACCTGGAATATTGTCTATCCTGTTTAATTGTACGAAAAAAAATTCAGAAAAGCCGAAAAAGTATTTTTCCGGCTATTGAGGGACTGATCCCCTTAAATCAAATAGGGTTGAGTTTATATGAAAGGATATATACATATACGTAACTGCAATAGTGTATGCGTTACCTTATAATTGTCACCGTGTAGATGTGCTTTTTGCAGAACTGGTCTTGACATTATTTTCTTATTTTAAGACTGGTTGTTATCCTGAATTTCAGAGTGACTGAATTTTGGCTCGATTTTCAGCTGGACTATTAGTTTGAGCATAGGTCTGAATTTTAATTCATGGTAATGCAGAGAGAAATTTTTCAGTTCGAAAATGTTTGTAAGCATATTTGAGATTCACAATTAAGAAAATCGACTCAATTGGAAAACTTTTCTATTATTCCTTGGAATTCTTATAAACCTTTTAAAACTTATATTCAATGTTTAATGCATTATCCAAATTCTAAATGTGAATTGTAATATATCACGTATAATTTTTATATGAGAAATAATTTTTATTATTTATTAAGGAAGAAATTAGTAAAATTTCAACTTATGCATACATATTACAGCAGCTAAGGTAGAATCCAAATTATTCCTCTATTTTAAAATTATAATTTTTAAGCAAAAAATTCACTATTTCTTTTAAAATTTTGTTACATTTTAAAAAGCTGATGACGTTTCAGACATTTTTGTCGAAGTAACTTAGTGACTGAGTCGCAACAGTGTATATAGAGCAGGCAAATCATACGGCCATTTCGAAATCCCCCACGATTCCTCATCAGTGATCTTTGTGATGGTTCTTACTAGCATTTATACATGCTATATAAGTGTCTAATATTTTAAAACGTTGCCAATAACGACAGAAGTCACTTCTTAATGTTTATAAAATCAAAATCTGTCAATAACATTTTTGAATAGCTCTGTTTAAGAGTTGAAAAATGTACTCTTATGAAAGAGAAACGACAAATACATTGTACGAATATTTCAAAATTGTGTAAGAAAATCTCTGTTTATGACAAACAATACAAATATTTCCCACCACTCTGCAAAATACAGCAAAAGCAACAACACTATAATTAAAAGCGCACTATCAGCAAAAATCAACATAACGATGCTGATGATGATGATATACCATATTCCCGAAAATTCTTCTGCTTACATAAATTGAAAATTTCTGTCTCAAGTGTTTATTGTTGTTAGAAATTTTAGCAAATTGCAAACTATTGCAGCGATTTTACATACAAAAACAAAACAAAGGAGCATATTCAATGCTATGATGAAATGAAATGTTTTTCTACTGCATATTTACTCCTCATTCTCCTTCTCTAAAAAAAACGACAACTTCATTTGTGTGTATGTCAGTCTCTTCATTGTTCTGGGATTTTCTTTCAATTTTTAAAGGCATTGAAAATTTGTCATTAAAATAACTTTCGACAGATGTCATTATAAAATTTCAGGAATATCTTTTATGCATAGACGAGCTGCTTTAATTTTTTATTTATAAAACAAGTATTCACAAAAAATTATAATGTTATCTCTTTCATTTTCATTTTTTTTCCAGCCCCCGATCCTCCATCAAATCTATCCGTACAATTGCGGACCGGTAAAAATGCCATTATTTCATGGTCCCCGCCAACGCAAGGAAACTATTCAGCGTTTAAAATTAAAGTGCTGGGACTATCGGGAGCAGCGAGTTCATACAATCGCACCAACATTGTTAACAATAATACATTCCAACATAGCGCCAAGGAGCTAACACCTGGCGCTACATATCAAGTGCAAGCGTATACCATATACGATGGCAAGGAATCAGTTGCATACACCAGTCGCAATTTCACCACAAGTAAGTCACGCAAAGGCGCTACAAAACGCCCGAATAAATGCTCTTTTTGAAAAAGTGGCGGCGAAAATTTTTCTTTTCAATAGTTAAAAAAAAAAAAAAATCTGGTGATTTGTTTTCTTTTCTGGCTTCAACACATATTTATTTTTACTTATTTGTATTAAAATTTGTTAAACTAATATTAATTTTTATGTTCTGTGACTAAACAAAAAAAAATACTTATAACATTTTTTAAATATTATTAACACTCGAACCATAAAACAAAAGGTAGAAGGACGCGGCATAAAGATTTACTGGATATTAAAATTTTACGAGGTAAAAGTTTATAAATAATCAAATGTGTATGTGTCTCTCTAAATATATGAAATATTGTAATATTTATTAATATCAATTAGTTTGTTTAGTATTTATCTACACACTTTAATGGATTTACTTTTGTGGCACTATGTTTATTACGTTTACTACACATGCAATATCAAATGAATTTAAATAAAGTTTCACTTATGTACTTTGAAATATTTAATTTTGATTTTTTTGGTCCGCAACTTTTATTGAAATTTATAAATTATCTGTTTATTTATTATGGTATGCTAAAATTTTAAGTTATTTTTTATAGTCTTTCTAAAAAAAACTATTAATAATAACAATAATAATTTTAGTTGTTTTTAAATTTTTTTATATTTATTGCATGTAATTACTTTAATCTTTAATTTATTTGGTAGTAAATGATCGTTTTAGAATTACAACAATTGCTTAATCGGTAATGGTATTTTTTATTATTATTCTAATCTATGGAAAACTTTTTCTAAAGTACTAGAAAAGTTCTGAAATTTTAATTGCTTTAATTTTAAACAGTAATAGGATATAATTCTGGAATCCGAATCTGAATTGAATCATTTATTAGTTTTGATTACGTTTGATTTTGAGAAAAGTGAAGTCCATGTGTCAGGAAAGGCTCTCTTGTTTTACTCTTGTTTTTGACTGAACTTTTCGCAAATCTTGTGAGAAAAAAATGTATGAAAAAGCGTCCGTTTCAAGTACAGTTTTCCTTAAAAATTTTTGAAGTGGTGAAGGTTTATATAAAACGACAAATCTAAGGAGTCTTGAATTTGCGAAAAGGTTTTTCTTAAAATTATTGAAATCTTCAGATAATCTAATAATAACGGTAGCTGCTACGTTCTCAACAATAGCCAGTTTACTTTCCATTTGCGATACACCAAGATGTTACACAGAGTTGCATATTGTCTCCCATTTTTTTAAAGTGCTTATTGATGATGTGCTAAGTTTCACCGTTAGCTCAAAGGAACAAAATAAAACTCAATAGAAGCTCGTTGAACGACTTAGCCACATAGACTATGTCGATGGTTTCTGCTTCCTTTCAAGTACCACTAGCATACACACCGAGATAAGCAAATCGCAACTAAAGATTAGCGGTCGAACTAAAGATTAACTGCACGAAAATTAAAATAATGCACACAGACGCAGCAAAGTTTTCTTCAGTAAAAGCTACGTCCCCTTTTCCACACGGAAAGCTTCCAATTCTCTTTTGGAACCGCCACTTGCTTTTTCGCACAGCAACATTTCTTAGGCAATTCTGCTTTTAGGAAGAGTGAAATCAGTTTATTGAATGAAAATAAATAAAAATAAAAGAAAAGTGAAATTTCATTTGAAAAATAATTTCTATTTTCCAATAAGAAGTCAAAATCAATGCGCAGTAGAGATGGGAGCGTGAGTACTTTTTAGTTCACGGCCTCGCATTACTCACATTTTTCAAACAAGAAAATTAAGCATGTTCATGCTGCATAGTGGTGACAGATTTCGAATTTGCAAGATTCTTTGTTGAAAAAAAACACAGGTTTGGCTTTTCAAGAAATTGTGAATTATAACGACGTCATGGTCAAAAGTAACTTATACTTACGCATTTACACGTCAAAGTTATGTCACGCAAACGCATGTTCACGTAAGAATTATGGTCACGTAGAAAATATGCCAGCTGCGTGCGTGTTCACGTATATCACGTAAAATTCATGTCACGCGCCCATCTTCAATGCGCAGCCAACTGAAAACGATATACAAGAACTAAAAGAAATTTACTCGTACCGGCAAAACTTGGTACGAGCAAATTAGTACCAGTCCTCTCTCGTCTTTCCTTCCTTGCCTACAAACTCAACCTGCCGACAAGAAAACTTGC
Source organism: Toxonevra muliebris (assembly GCA_963691655.1). Taxonomy (NCBI): domain Eukaryota; kingdom Metazoa; phylum Arthropoda; class Insecta; order Diptera; family Pallopteridae; genus Toxonevra; species Toxonevra muliebris. Next base: position 102,644,747 of record OY829326.1, read on the forward strand.
CGTATGTAAAAGGGGACTAATAGTGGAAATTGATCAATTCACGAATTATGACACAGACATGAGCTCATAGCGCCGTCTTGAGATGGCTCTCAGCAGTGTGGAGCTCAATTGAAGTCATTGCCCACAAAGTCTATTTAAAAAGTCGCTACTAGCATCACTAAAATCCTACAATCGTGCTTGAAATGTTGCATAGGATACATTATATTGTATTAAGTGCACAAAATGCTTGGGCTTAAAATGTCTAAGGTTGACCTAATCTTTTTTAGTCAAAAAGTATCCTCTAGACGTGCATCACATAGACCACTGAGAAATTCTGAGAAAATCATTGACTGTAACGACGAAACTAACGAGTCCTACAATGCATTTCAAGTCACACCTTTGCAGATTTCTATAGACTAGATAGCCAATAAATACTTTCAACTGTATGCAGAAATCTAATACCATCTAATAGTCACCTTTATTTCATGTTGTATAATGCGTACTGATGATGAAATATTATTTGACGACAATGTTCAAAAGCGAAAATGACGGTAGATGGGCAATATAACGAGAAAATCAAATAATATTTTTACAAAACAGGCTTTCTTTGAATGGTGTTCAGGGCTCACGTAAATTTGAAACGCCAGTTATAACCTGGAGGCCAACTGTATTGCCAATATACTGTTACAGGGTAAATCATATCTCCAACTAAAATGCCTAGCTATGCCCCACAAGGGATAAAATGGCATCAAGAAGATTTGATAAACAAATTTTTAATATTTAAAATTAATTTAAGATGAGTTCAGAAATAGTATTCTTGAAATTTCAAATCGCGGACTGTTTTGGATTTAAAGATATTACGAGAGACGTATGCTCGTCAGCAGCAAGAACCAAGAATTAAAGAACTTTAGTTTCTAAAAATTTAGTAGCCTTTTAAAAAATTATATGAAATTCCCCAATTTTAAGCATAGCAAACTTTCTAATATTTTATCCCAATAATAGCCTAATACTAGCTGCGTTTTATTCGCCACTTGCTTCTAATTATGTATAACTAGCAGCGATAATTCTATGGGAAAACAACACGTATAATTATAGCTGTTAAGTATCCTTAACAAGTAGTTTAAATGCATCAAATTCTATTGTGTACTGCCAATAGTGAAAGAAGAAGCATGACAGTTTGGCAAAAAACAAAAAAAGAGAAAATTCGAAATGTTTGCTGGTGAAAATAAGTTAAAATCGTCGTTAAATATTCGTATGAAGAGTAAAACCTAAAAACAATGGCCACGATTAACCGCAATGACTGGGATCCATTAAAATGTTTCACCTCTATCTGCTGAGCCGTTTCATTGTGAATAACAAATAACGTAGAAGAGACTTAACAACTTGGTCGTTTTATTCGCACATGTTAAATTAGCTGGCGAATAAAACGCAGCTACTATTAAAAAATATTCAACTTTAATGTAAAAACAAATTACTTTAACTCTAAACGGACATGGTATCATATATCTTACATACGTACGCCTGTAAATCTTTGTATGCACCTATAATATTTTTATGCACTCGTATTTCCACATCATTTAGCATGAATACCTTAACTTCAATGCTGCATGCCAATTTACACAATTTGCATATACAAATAACTTCCAAAAAAAAGAAGATTATATATAAAGACGAAAAAACTAACTCATATAAATATTTTGTGTATTTTTTCTTCCTGTTTCTTTATATCTCTCAAACATACACATGCAACCTCTCACCTACATACTTTACCTCATCACTAAAACGAAAAAAAAAACTACAATTTCATTTCCACGTAACGTACCAACCACACACACACACACACAGAACCCAATACGCCGGGGAAATTTATCGTCTGGTTTCGAAATGAAACCACTTTACTCGTCCTTTGGCAGCCACCATATCCTGCTGGCATTTATACACATTATAAAGTCTCGATTGAGCCACCAGATGCACTTGAGAGTATACTTTATGTAGAGAAAGAAGGTGAACCGCCCGGTCCAGCGCAGGCAGCATTCAAAGGACTCGTGCCAGGACGAGCATATAATATATCCGTGCAAACGATGTCAGAGGATGAAACATCATTGCCAACAACCGCACAATATCGTACGGTGCCGCTGCGACCGTTAAATGTTACATTCGATAAGGATTTCATATCATCGAATGCATTTCGTGTATTGTGGGAAGCACCGAAAGGTATTTCCGAATTTGACAAATATCAAGTTTCACTGGCATCATCACGTCGTCAATCGACTGTGCAGCGGACGAATGAGCCAATTGCAAGTTTTGATTTTCGTGATATTATGGAACCAGGCAAAACATTCAGTGTTATAGTGAAGACAGTATCGGGTAAGGTGACATCATGGCCAGCAACCGGCGATGTGACACTGCGGCCGTTGCCTGTGCGAAATCTCAGATCGTTTAACGATGATAAAACAAATACGATGATAATTACATGGGAACCAGATCCGTTGAGTACACAGGATGAATATCGTATAGTGTGAGTACATCACTACTACTAGAGTTGTAAAGAACTTGTGCTAATCCTATCATTTTGATTTATATTTTTGTATGTAGATATCACGAGCTAGAAACCTTTAACGGCGACACCAGCATGCTAACCACTGAAAATACACGTTTTAATTTGGAAAGTCTGCTACCTGGACGCAATTACTCTTTATCTGTGCAGGCGGTATCAAACAAAATGGAATCAAATGAAACTACCATATTTGTGGTGACACGTCCCTCTTCGCCCATAATCGAAGATCTTAAAAGTATTAAAAATGGCTTGAACATAAGCTGGAAAAGTGATGTCAACTCCAAGCAAGAGAAATACGAGGTGCTCTACTCACGCAACGGCACTTCCGAGGTGCGTACAGTGGATACTAAAGAATCACGACTAGTCATTACAAATCTACATGCGGGTGCTGGCTATGAGGTGAAAGTTTTCGCTGTTTCGCATGACAAACACAGTGAACCACATTCACACTTTCAAGCTGTCTGTAAGTAACTGATTTTTATAAACTTGAATGGTATTTTCAATTCAATAATTTTACACACTTTATAGTCCCCAATCCTCCACGTAATATGACCATCGAAACTGTTCGCAGCAATTCGGTACTTGTGCGGTGGTCACCACCTGAAAACAGTGATTTTAACGAATATTCAATACGTTATCGCACCGATAGCGATCAACAGTGGGTACGTTTGCCAAGCGTACGTTCTACCGAAGCTGATATAACTGATATGACCAAAGGTGAAAAATATACGATACAAGTGAATGCAGTTAGTTTTGGTGTAGAAAGTCCGAATCCACAAGAAGTCAATACTACAGTACCACCAAATCCTGTCTCAAATATAATACCATTGGTTGACTCACGAAATATAACGCTGGAATGGCCTAAACCGGAGGGACGCGTTGAATCGTATATACTAAAGTGGTGGCCTACAGATACTCCGACAAAAATACAAACGAAAAATGTTTCCGAAAATCAATCGGGTAAGTTTTATTTGTTTCTACTGCACATATTGAGAGGATTTTAATCGCACTCAACCAACGATTATGTCTGCTCAATTGAAAGAAAAACTTACAGAAAAGCTTTCTACACTTTCTGGAATAAATTTAGTATACAATATATGTATATACGTCTTTTCATACTTTCTTCTGTTTTTTTTTTCTTTTTTCAACAGAAGATCATTCAACCGTGCGTGTTCTTATCGGTGATTTAATGCCCGGCGTGCAATACAAATTTGATATACAAACCACCTCGTATGGCATCTTCTCGGGTACCACTCATCTTTCAACACGGACTATGCCACTCATACAATCCGAAGTGGTTGTTGTCAATGATAGACAAGAAGATGAACGTGATACTATTACGTTATCTTACACTCCTACACCACAGTCATCATCGAAATTTGATATTTATCGTTTCTCTCTTGGTGATCCCGAAATAAAAGATAAAGAAAAATTGGCCAACGATACCGATCGCAAGGTAACCTTTACTGGCCTCGTACCCGGTCGTCTTTATAACATTACCGTATGGACAGTGAGTGGTGGTGTTTCCAGTTTGCCAATACAACGTCAAGATCGTCTCTTCCCTGAACCAATTACCCAGCTGCATGCTACAAATATTACCGATACTGATATCTCTTTGAAATGGGATATTCCCAAAGGTGAACACAATGATTTCGATGTGCAATATCTCTCCGCTGATAATATACTCGCTCAAAATATAACCGTAAACAATGAAATAACAATCACCGATTTACGTCCACATCGCAATTATACATTCACGGTTGTTGTACGCTCTGGTACCGAGTCATCAGTGTTACGTAGTAGTTCCCCACTATCCGCTAGTTTTAGCACTAATGAAGCAGTACCTGGACGTGTTGAACGTTTCCATCCGATTGATGTACAACCAAGTGAAATTGTTTTCGAATGGTTACTGCCATCTAGTGAAGCTAATGGTGTTATACGGCAATTCTCCATTACATACACGAATACAAATAATGGTACCGAAACGAGAACGTTAGATTTTGACTCTTCGGAAACAACTGGTTCTATAAGATCACTAAAACCTGGTGAGACATACGTCTTTAAAATACAAGCAAAAACATCAATTGGCTACGGACCGGAACGAGAGTTCAAACAAACGATGCCAATTTTAGCACCACCACGTCCAGCCACACAGGTGGTGCCAACTGAAGTATATCGCAGTTCAGTGACCATACAAATACGCTTCCGTAAAAATTATTTCTCCGATCAAAATGGACAAGTAAGGGTTAAGTCTATGAACTACAAATGAAATATTACAAATTTTTACTTTCTTTTAGGTGCGCTGGTACACAATCATTGTCGCTGAAGATGATTCGAAAAATGCTTCTGGTCTGGAAATGCCAAGCTGGCATGATGTGCAATCGTATAGTGTTTGGTTGCCATATCAAGCTATTGATCCATATTATCCCTTTGAAAATCGTTCTGTTGAAGATTTTACAATCGGCACAGAGAATTGTGATAATCGAAAAAATGGCTATTGTAATGGGCCGTTAAAGTCGGGCACTACTTATCGTGTTAAAGTGCGTGCATTCACAGCACCAGATAAATTTACAGACACCGCTTATAGTTTTCCAATACAAACTGGTGAGTTTATTGTTCAATTTATAGTATAATTCTGTGCGCTTACTGTAATTATTTAATTATAACGGTCGACCGAAACGGTAGACGTGTCGAACAACGTTCAGAATATCGGTTAAAGTGAGCGCGCAGCGTAATGCTTTAAAAAAATAAATTAATTGAAGCAAACAACAGGCTTGATCTGAAATCTACTTTCGATCGAAATTGAACTTTTAAAGGTCACGAAAAGTGCCTCGAATTTATATTCAATCGAAAGTGAATTTTGGAATATGTCTATTGATTTATATGAAATTGTTTGCGCTGTTTTTAAGCTGTATTTACTATAAAAATTTAAATTTTATGTCTTTCTTTAATTTTGTACTAACAAAAGAGCTATTAAGCTCACCGGGTAAGTTTTTCTCTAAGCCCAAAATTATTCCAAAGATTTCTTTAACATAATTTAATCTCTCCTCTCTCTCTCTCTCTCTCTCTCCTATTTTAGATCAAGATAACACATCGCTGATTGTAGCCATTACTGTACCGTTGACCATCATACTCATACTACTCGTTACGTTAATCTTTTTTAAACGTCGTCGCAACAGTTGCCGCAAAACGACAAAAGATTCTCGCGCCAATGACAATATGTCACTACCTGACAGTGTCATCGAACAAAATCGTCCGATACCCTTTAAGAATTTCGCCGAACATTATCGCCTAATGTCTGCCGATTCAGATTTCCGTTTTAGTGAAGAATTTGAAGAATTGAAGCATGTTGGGCGTGATCAACCATGTACATTTGCTGATCTACCATGCAATCGTCCAAAGAATCGTTTTACCAATATCTTACCATATGATCATTCACGTTTCAAGTTACAACCCGTCGACGATGATGAAGGTTCCGACTACATTAATGCCAATTATGTGCCGGGTCATAATTCGCCACGTGAATTTATAGTTACCCAAGGTCCATTACATTCGACACGTGATGACTTCTGGCGTATGTGCTGGGAGAGTAATTCACGTGCCATCGTCATGTTGACACGTTGTTTTGAGAAGGGACGTGAGAAGTGCGATCAGTATTGGCCAAGTGATACAGTGCCTGTTTTTTATGGTGATATTAAGGTGCAAATATTAAATGATAGTCATTATGCTGATTGGGTCATGACTGAGTTTATGTTGTGGAGGGTAAGTGAATAATGAAAATGGTGGGATTGTAGGTTTCAACTGTAACTTTTCATACTTTTTATTTGTACAGGGTAGCGAACAGCGTATTCTGCGTCACTTTCATTTTGTCACTTGGCCCGATTTCGGTGTGCCTAATCCTCCTCAGACATTGGTGCGTTTTGTTCGCGCATTTCGTGATCGTATCGGCGCTGAACAGCGTCCGATTGTGGTGCATTGTAGCGCCGGTGTTGGCCGTTCAGGCACATTCATTACGCTCGATCATATACTGCAGCAAATCAATACTGCCGATTATGTTGATATCTTTGGTATTGTGTATGCCATGCGTAAAGGTTTGTATTTATTTTGCAATGAAATCAATGATCAACAAGTTAAACAAATAATAAATCTTATACTTTTGTTTTCCTTTCACAGAACGTGTTTGGATGGTGCAAACTGAACAGCAATACATTTGCATTCATCAATGCCTATTGGCTGTGCTGGAGGGTAAGGAGAACATTGTTGGCCCTGCTCGTGAAATTCACGATAATGAAGGTTATGAAGGTATGTTTGTTATTTAATGCTTCTTTGTTGTTTTGTTTTTATTTTTATATTAACAAAATTTTTAATTTCTAATAATATATTTTTCTTCTATCAATTTTTGGGTTACGGTATTGTTTTAATTTCTTTCTATAATATGTATGTAAAAGCGTTTATAAACAAACTCCTATGGCTTCAATTGTCCAAAAATCATAGAAATCGATCAAGCATAACCGATGATTAAACGATTTTAAATATTTCTAATATGGCAAGTACCATCGAGTGGCGAATTTCTAAACTTGGATATAAGCTCACGCCCATTTACCCTCTCTTAAATACAGATTTATCAAAACTCTGTCAGGTTATGGTAAACAAAAAATTCAATTATTGCACAACATGTTTAAATTAGACCAAAATTGACGTCTGCCAACGTTAGCTCATATACAAACTATTACAATTGTATAATTCACAAAATGTGGCCAACTTTTCTTTTTCAAAATCAGCTAAAACGCGTTTTTTTTTTAAAAATAGTTAAAATTGTTCCTTTTAAAAAAATTACGTTTTTTCCGCGTTTTAATTTTCAAAAAACACTAAAATCAGCGGCAAAAGCGCCACACTGTGCACTAAGGCCAATTTTAAAATATTTAGTTAAAATGACGAGACGTTAGTCGTGAACTTAACAGTTTGTTTTACAAGTGTTAAATTTTGGATAACTTATTGAAATAAACAAACGTGAATGAACTGTTCTTTTTTTTATTAATATCACTAACAAGATTTTAGGCTAAGTTAAAGCCCCGTATCTTAAACTTCTACAATACATTTTTGTTAACGACAAGTGTACATATTTTTTACCATCACTGTACCTTCTAACGATGTTGTTAACATTACAGCGACTGTTTGCGTCTACGTGTGTTTTGTTGCTATTTTTAGTTCTACAAATATTACTGTTGCCAGAAATAACATCACGACAACAACAAAAGTATCTACACATATGTTAGCAACAACAAAACGATAGCAAACTTCCCTTGTTTTATTGTTGTATTTCAATTTTTTTATTGCTTTTCTTGTGTGTTTCTTTTACTCGTGTATTTCGCATTAGCACATGGCAAGTGATAATTTTGATATTGTATGTAAAATTTTCATTCATTGCTATTTTGTTATGAAATTTCTTTCATAGTATTCTGCGCATATACAGATATGTATAGTTCTCAGATACTTTATACTTTTTTTGAATGAATACCTTAATGTTTGAGTGTTAAAATTTAAGACTATACTTCACAGGATCATTTCTGTAGTCAGTCTTCATTTACTTTCATTGCAAAATGAAGGTAGTAACATCCGCGATGAGGAGGTATATCGTTTTATTCGGCAGCGTGAGGTTATGAACTTTGTTACCGGTACTGTGATGCAGTCTGGAAACAATGTTTCTTCGATGATCGCTCGGTTTACAACGAATAAAACGACTTCTGAGTGGTTTTACACAATTTTAATTAATATATAAGAAAAAATATTTTATATTTGGGGCCAAATTGATTGAAGATTACAAACGGAAGAGGTGGGGTCAACTTTTTTTTTTCCAAAATCCGCTAAAATGAAGAATAACGCGATTTAAAAAAAAAAAAAAACGCTACATTTTTTCCTTATAAAAAAAGTGCATTTGAACTTTTACACTTAATTAGTGTTGATTCGATACCGATACCAGCATAGTATCGATACTTACTTATTATTTATATCGAATAAAAGTATCGATGCCACCGAAAATATCGGAAAAAGTATCGAATATGTACTTGTATCGAATACTACTCGTTTGAAGAGACAAGTTGCACAACTCAACACGAAATTGGTGTCAGGCACCTCATACATAATTTCTCTGATGACGATGGCGTACAAATTTTTTCATCTATACGTCATGTTTTTGAGATATTTCTACTTGAAACATGCGAAATGCATAGAAAATACGTATGAGGTAGGTGCCTGACGCAAAAAAAAAAGGTAAAAATATTTTATTTTAATGAAAAGGTTTCAATATACATTAGGTATATTCTACATACATGGGTGTCTATATTTTCTAAAGCTTCAATACTGGACTATTGTAGTCCATTTTCATACATTGGAAAATTGTAATATGGGTATGAATAATGCTGCAGTGCGAGTATTATGTTATGAAAATGTTCAATACCATTTTGAAATATAATTGCTGTAAAATATTGCAATACGACTCACAATCTTAAATATTGTATAGTAATATTTATATTTCAGTTTTGTAAATAAATGTTTTCCAAAAGCATCGAGTATCCGATACTGCTTTTTTTCGAGTGAAAAAAGTACTTGAATCGAATTGAAAGCATCGAGTATTTACTCGTATTTACTTGTATCGAATCATCACTACACTTAATGCATGCACACATTTGCTACTTCTCTAGCCAGTGACAGCGTTGAACGACGATTTTAACGTCATTTTGACGATTTTTTGACCCAATGACGATTTTTTAGATCAACCACAACTGCATAAAAACTTTTTTAAAATCTCTTCTGACATTAGTATATCCACAAAAATGTCTTTTAGCACACCAAAAAAAAACTTTAGCCACAAAAATCTTCTCAATATAGACAGGTTTAAATTTATTTTTACCCTACTAAAATGCTGCATAGAAAGCTGTTGAAATAGCAACTACTTATGTTATACAGAAAGAAAATGTGGTTCTGACTATTTTTTCAACTTAATACTACTAAGTGATAGCAATATTATCAGTTTTAGTGAATTGGTTTTCAATAGTGAAAATAATATTTCTACATCGATCTAGACCAAGTTTATTTACCAATCTATACATGTATTAGTGTAACTACAATTTTATTCCATAAGTGCTTGCGATATCATATTATATATCAATTTAAAGAGCTTGACAAGTAGGTTAGCCAAAAATTATCCGATTTAAAATCGGTTAAGCCAATTCCAAAATATTAGGGTCGGTTTTTTTGAAATTCGCTCATTGCAAAGCATTGCACTCATCGTTGTAAAAATCATTGATTAAGCGAGAGTAAATAACAAATGAGAGAGAGAGAGAGAGGACATGAGTAACGGCATTTCTCAGAATTATCTAACGAATTATCTGCATACACAAGTAACAAAACAAGCGCCAACGAGTAGTTTGGTTCTCTTTTGATATTTGTTTTTTCATAATGAGATTTCTTGAACAAAAAAAAAAAATAAAAATAGCCCCAGTTACTGGGGCCATATCGACTAGTTGTCTTTATTCCTCGATACTGTGAGAAGTGTGCTCTAAAACAATCAACCTTAATCTGCTTTTGCATTACCATTTGATGACAAGTCCATGTTTGGTGATGATCATTGAAAAAAGCTTTCTTCATCATTATGAACACATTTCAATACACATTGCATCTACTATAAGATAATGTAAACATTACCTATTAAGCTTTTCCAGTCAGAAACTGATACATCTTTTGAAAGAATAAAGACTAGATTTATCAGTGTTGAACTTGATTTTCAGTGATACAATTTTGATTATACTTTCCATACACAAATATTTTAAGACCAGAGTATTTAACTCATGATGTTAATAACATTGATTTCAAAGACAAAGCAACATTTTTGGAAAGAAAATGTATTTACGTTGGCATTTATACCAAAGAAAAATTAATAAGAGCCTTCATTAAAACGTGCAAAGCCTTGTAAACTTGTCAAAATTTATATGAAATTTGACAGTGTGTTTCAGAAGATGTCAATTCATTACAAAGTTTGATGTCACATCTTAAAAATTTTGGGGACGAAAATTAATTTCACCAATCAGATGTTGATTTCAGGGAGCAACGAAATGTAGATTTTGGAGTTTTTCTCTGATAACGATTTTTTTCTGAAAATGACGATTTTTTCTTACAATTTTGACGATTTTTGAAGTGAAGTTTCTGGCAACACTGGCCAATGATGTTAACTGTACAGTAATTACTGTCTTTTACAGTAATTTGATGGTATTTTAAGGTCTGTACAGAAATTCGTTTCAATTACACAGTGATTTCAAAAAATATACAGTAGTAGTATACAGTAAAATGCCTCAAGTCCCATACAAAAAAAGATCGGTGTTGTTGTACACCTCTAAAAATGAGCCTCGGTTTAGTTTATGATGATTTGCAAAATATTTCAGGTCCTAGCGATTATCGTTCTTGAAAAAACCTCTTAAAATCTCATTATCTCGAGTCCTGTCATCAGATTTAATAGAAAAATGTATACAGAATCCTAGAATTTTTCAATATCTATTATTAGTGAACTTTTAATTGGCTAAAAGTAACCTACCAAAAAATGTTCCCTTACAAAAGTCGATTTTTAGAGTTTTTTTCAAGATGACCCAGCTCACAGGAAATCATCATAAAATAAACCAAGGTTCCTATTCAGGGGTGTACAAACTTTTTTTCGTGAAGCATAATTGATTATTTATTAGTTTTTGAAGTGAAACTTCTTTTCTCTTGTCCTAGAGTAAAACCAACCGGATGTGACGTCGCGCGTAAGTTTGCAATGCGACATAATTTTGTTGAGTAATATGCATGAGGAGCTAAATATCAATATTCCGTAACTGAATTCACGAGCAAACTATAAAATAAACGATTCATAAATAGTTTTAATTCAATATAACATATTAATTACTCACACACTCACACGCCTATGGCAGAAAGAACAATGTGTAGCGTCGCCTTCTTAAAGATTATGACAGTTATACATTTCACATACAGATGGCGCAAATGTCCAAACAATTACATGAGGATGTCGTACACAAAAAGAGTTCGTCTACAATTGTCATCGACATTACCGATATAGAGTTGCAATTTTTGTTCTAGCATTAATCCCAAGGCAGAAGTGAAACGTCTTGTGAACTAAACGAAACACAAGCAAATGAAATTAAAAAACACAAGCCAATGAAGTAAAAAATTTAGCTATTGAAAAATTTCATTTGCTTGTTATTTGCTTGTGTTTCGTTTAGTTCACAAGAAGTTTCATTTCTGCCTTGTGTTCTTTAATACACAATTTAGTTTTTATAAATTGTTATGTGTCTTTTGAAATAAACTTTAAATTCCAAATGGAATTTCATTTCAAAGTAACAATTTATCAATAAATTTTTTGAATATTTAGATTCTTTAAATTTTTTATAAATAAATTTAACAATACCGCAGGAGCTAGCCTCAGCAGGTTTTTTTACAACTCAGTAATTTACTGTAAAAAATATCCAACCATCCCCTTTATTCGATTTTTCCAGCGTACTCAGTGTTGTCAGATCGTTTGCTTCGGAAGTCCCAAGTTCGTAAGCGAAAATTCCAATAGATCTCCACATGATCTATCTATGTAATTAAGTTTAACTGCCTCTGCCTTTCTTCCTCTCCTTATCATTCAATCAATCAATGCTTTGCATACATAGGGTGTATCTCAATTACATAGAAAACTTTTCTATTTTATCTATTTGATGCGGCACAACAGTTCTTTAGGAAGCATTTTGAAAAATTCAATGTCTTGAAAACCATAGCTTTTCTCAGTTATTATTGACTCCTGAAAAATAAATAAATATAAAATGCTCTTTAAAATAAATGCTTTTACATATGTGTTTCTTTACTCAAAATAAAGCAATTAAAATAATGTATAATTTTATTTATTTATTTATTATTTTTTCAATACATATTCATAAACTAAGGTGTTGGGTTAAATACTGTAACTAACATGAAAAATCATAAATTTCTTTTCTTCACAATTTCTTGCTGAAAAATATAAACTCATGCACCTAACAAATCAATCACACACAACAATCACAAAAACAAAACACATAATGCACATACATATGCAAACAACAACCACAACAACAAAATACAATCATAGGACAACAACAACAATTGGATGAAAATGGTGAAATAATAGCCACAATTGAAGGACACAACGAAGTGCTGCATGAATTGCAACCAGACGAAGCTGAAGAAATCGATAATGAGAATGCGGCCATCATACATGATGATCAACAGCCGTTGACCGGTTTCGGTGGAGCAGCACATAACGCTTCGATGACATCATCGTTCAGCAGTGCCGCACCGGCAACATCGCAATCGGCATTCACAACGGACACAGTGGACAGATGACATTCAGCCAGCCAGAACGATAACAACAACTCTGTGGTTATCGTTCTGGTTGATAACAAGCCCAGTTCGATGATCTGTAAGGAGGGTTCAATCGATGTGATCAGCATCGGTGGCAATATCGGCGGCGGAAATGCCGGCAATAGCAATATGGGCAGCGGCAGTGGTGCTACAATAATAAATGGACACAGTACACTACAGAACCGACGAAAATCACAATTGATTACATTCAGCGCATCGTCCTGTGATATAAAAAATAGCCTCAGTCATGAGATTATACTTGTTCAAAATGCTAATGGCAATAGCGGCGGCGGTGCACGTAACAGTATTGTGGGAAGCAGTAGCATCGGTGGAGGAGCTGCGGGTAGTAGTAGCAATGGTGCTGCAAGTGTACGTCTCAGTTTTGCCGAAGAGGATATTATGATTGTAACAAATGGCGGCAGCGGCAGTGGCGGAGGCGTCAATGGTGGCAGTGGCGCCGGTTCTGCTTCTGTATCAGGAGGTTCTGGTAGTGGTGGTTCTGGTCATGGTGAAACTGAGCTTATGCTCGATGATGATGTCTTCCGTCGTCGTTCACTGGAGGTTGATGAGGAGCTCTTCGATGATGAATTCGAAACGCACATCGAAACCCTGAATAATGCCAATGATGATAGCGGCGGTGGCAGCTATGAAGATTCACATGCCATGCACAGTTCAATTGGTGGCAGCAATCGCAATAGCCTGGAGAAGGACGATGATGACATTGATGTCGATGTGATTAGTACCGATGTCAGTTGTTATGATCAATTGCTCGGTAGCAGTTGTAATACACGGAACGATGATGATGATATTGCGACGCTTGTTGGTGATGGTGACAATTACACAAAGCTATGTAAGAATGGTGGCATTAAAGCGAACGGATTGAAGGGTGGTAGCGTTAGTAGTGGTGGTGTTGGTGAAAATGGTGGCATTATCTATGCCAATCCTTTTATGGGTTTGTAGAACAAGAACAAAAAAAAAAAAACATATACTATTTCTTTATTGTCATTACAGTTCGTATTACTTACTTGTATTTATATCGTATTATTTTTGTATTACGTTATTGTTTTTTCATCTTTTATTTTAACAATATTTAATAACTTTTTTAATTTAATTGATTTTTTCTTACTAATAATATTTAGAAATTTTTCGCTTTTACTGAAATTGCTAGACCATATATGAATTACTTAATCAACCATTTTACTGACTAGGCAAATAATCTGTTTTACTTTGAAATTTAAAAAATTTTAAAAATATACAAGGAGCAAATCATTACCTAAGTCTTCCACACTGTTAATCCGTTCACTGTAGTCAATCTATGAGAGTCTGGTTCATTTCACATGCAACCAAAGAATATGTACCTCAGTTTTCGTATACGAAGCCTTTTTATAAAAGTACAGTAATGTGCAAAATAATGTGAACACAAGTGATAATTGGAATAAAACAACATTTATTACACTGCACAACGGAATTTACCAAAACAAAGCTCAAGAGTTTTGAAAGTGGATCTTATATAATTCGAGTACGAGTTTCGAACATGAGTTTTTCTCTATAACGTCTAAATTGCGTTTATAGTTTTTCTCTATACAGTCTAATTTTTTTTATAATGGTTTAAAAAAGAAACGTCCATAAAAAATTGTTTGTTGATTTTTAAACAAAATAAAAATCTACAAACAATATTTTTTATGTACGATTTTTTTTTTTACCCGTTTTAAAAAAAAATTGAACGATATAGAAAAAACTGAAAACGTCATTATGTTCAACGTACTCGAATTATAAAGGATCCACTTTCAAAACTCTTAAGCTTTTCTTTTTGGTCAATTCCATTGTGCAGTGTTTTTATACATATATAATTTCTTTTAAACCGTTATAAAAAGAAATTAGACGTTATAGAGAAAAACCAAAAACGCCTTCATTTTCAGCGTACTCGAATTATATAAGATCCACTTTCAAAACTCTGGATCTTTTTTGGCCGTTGTAAAGTTTTATTTATAGACAACAACAAAAAGAATACAATTTAAAATATTTTAGTAAGAAATATGTACTCCCTTGGCTTTTATAACTTCTTTAACACGTTTTGGCATAGAATCAACAATTTTTAACAGTTTTGCTGGTCTCGAAACTATATCTGAATTGCAGCCGTAATCAGTTTTGTTTTTCTTGTGCAATCTATTTTACGGAGTCGAGCTTTTAAAATAGCCCACAAATTTTCAATCGGATTGAAATCCGGTTAGTTTCCTGGTATTTGTCCTTGAAATATTTCATCATGACCTTGGACACGTTGTTGAAAAACTGCTTGACCATTGGCATCAACTTTTCTTAGTTCAGCTTCTAATCTCTGTTCTAGCAAGTCTATGTATACTTGCGAGTTTATCATGCATTCCATCAGCACAAGGGATCCGGCACCTTTATAAGAAAAACAGCCTTAGAACAACTTTTTTAACGGATGTTTAACTGTTTGATCAATGTGAGCTGTCGTAAGGTTTCCGTCGTTACTTTTTCTAACGTAATGAGATCGCTGTCCTTGTATAAAAAAATGGCTCTCATCTAAGAACAAAATACTTTCCTCCGTTTTTTAAAAGTCTAGTTCACATATTTTTTTTCATTGCAGGAGTCAATAACAATTTTTTTTTTTTGAGGTCTGAATGTTTTTTCCACCTTTTATCAGTCCTTTTCGTACGCTGGAGTCATAAACAATAACTGCAGCGTTTGCTGAGTCTTGCTGAAGTTCTTGGCTTGTTTTCCTGGGATTCAATTCACTTTCCCATATTAAAATTAAAAAATTAAAATCCCTTGTTGTTGTCTTTCTTTTCCGTCTACATTTTCCTTTTCTGTCCACCTAAATTGTCCCATTTTCCCTTTTTTACTTCAAAATCTTGTTAGAGTTTATAAACTCACACCACACGCCTTGGCAATATTTCTTTGTGTCAGTGATGTGTATTCACTCAAAGTCACAATACCAGGACTCTTTTTGGGAGTAACATCCATCTTCAAAAATAAGAAGCCAATAAAGCCTTACTTTAAAAGCTTTTAAAGCTAACGTTGGCAAAAATACAATAATTCTTAAAAAACAAAATGCAAAGCGTCTGTAGCTTGGTACATCTCATTACTCTACTCCAGTGAAACGAAATGGTCGGAAAATTGTTATAATTATGGTGTGTTCACATTAATTCGCACAGTGCTTTAGGTCTGAGTAAACCTCACGAATTCGCGTAGTACTGTTTTAGTGAATCTATCAGCTCTGCATGTCTGCTGTTATCCATTAACGGTATTATATGCGTAATACATACTCTATAGTCAACCAGCTCCAATTCGATTACTTTGAGCAATAAATGTGTTGGCTGACCTAAGCGACTATGTTTTATTTTTCCCCGGTTTTAGTAAAAAAAAATCAATCTTTTCAACTCAGATTCTCAGAATGTAGTCTGTAGCCACGGTTGCCACTTTGGTACAATTCTACCAAAACTGGTACATTTTTTTTTCATTTTTCTGCGCTTGGTACATTGGTACATATTTTTAAAATTTGGTACATTCTGTGAGCAAAGTTAGCTTACAATAATCAAGAATTATAATCATATTTTCAAAATACTTTAGAAATCAGCAAAATTGTTTACACTTATTCATTTTTTTTGGCAAAAGGTTTGAAGAATTAAGTAAATTTATATTCATGTTAATGAGCCTTCCTCATAGCTCAGCTGCTGCTAAATGAAAATTTGTTGACTTGAGTCTATATATAATAAAAAAAAAAACAAATTAAGCAATACATTGTAATTCAATAAATACTCTTATTAATATAATGCCATACAATAAACTGACAAAAAGTTTTTGATAATGTTATTTATTCTCCATAAAAAATGGTACATTTTTGCCTCATTTGGTAAATTTTTTTGTAAATATTGGTACAAAATAAAATGAGTAAGTGGCAACCGTGTCTGTAGCACCAAAAATATCCTGTAAAGCCTTGTATCAACCCAACGGGAAAAAAGCACTCCAAAAGTCCTTTCGGAGTGTTGACAAGTCAGCTGTAGGCGCTTCCTCACCGTATGACACACCATTACGTTTTTAACATTGCATGTCATTGGAAAAAAGCACTACGTTTAACACTCCTTTTTGAGTGCTTCAAAAGACCTCTCACGAGATCTTTGCGTCAGCAGTTCGTTCGCTTTTTTCCACTGCCCTGGTCTACAATATTCTTCTTCTTCTTTTCTAAATGCTTCAAAAGACATCTCACGAAATCTTTGTTATGTTATTTTGAATTACGATGATCTTGTCGCCGTTCGGAAGCGATTGCTTTTCGGCAGCAAGTGTTCGTTAACAAAACAAAAACAACAAGTGCTGACCTTATACTCTTCAGGCGAGCTACTGACAATCGAGCCCGTTGGAAAATTTGACAAATTAACCCCAATGAAATGCATGATTCCTCACTTCAGTTTAGTCACTACAGCCACAATGTTCTCAGTTTCTTATTTTCTACACTGTTCATCAATTTCTGATTTTACTTCGGTATTATTAGGAATTGACAATTCCAAAAACCATAAACTGAAAGGATTTATTCACATTTCTGTCATGAATCCAACCTTTCTATATAACAATCCCATTTTTGAAACCATGTCTTTAGATATAAAACATATTCCAGGCTTTTTATTTCCTATAAAACTGAGACTTCTATCTCTACTACTATACTATAAAAGCACAATAGCCTTATGAGAGCTTAGGCCAAGCGTTGTACACAAATGTCAGTGGCCTATAGTTTTAAGCCGAATCTGAAGAGCAAAGTGTAAATCTTTTCCTTGGAAAGTTTTTCTTTTTTTTTTTGCCATTGCCACCTAAGTGATGGTGGTGTGTTGAAAAATTTGCATGTATTTGCTATTTTTCTTCCCCTCCTTTCTTCTGGATATCAAACCCAGACATTTTCTAAATGATGCATAAATTTTTATTTGAGTTTTGTAATATCAGAAACGAGTATAAAATATATTGCACATATTTCTTACTTTAAAAGTTCACTTTTAAATGTTATGTTTTTTTTCTTTTTGTTTTAACTTTTAAGTTAACTTTATTTGAAAGACTCTTAGACTCATATCATGTCCCTTTCCAAAAATCTATAAAAATGCATGTACTTTTATTATTTATTTTATTATTTGTTGTACAAAAGAAACTCATGAAAATTATTCCATTCTTTGTTATTTACAGATGATGAAGGCATCGCTGAGTCTGGCATGTAAAATAAAAAAAAAAAGAAGCAAAACAGAATATATAATTATACATATAAACTCATAGTAAACTTCCACTGAAAATAACAAAAACAACAACAAGAAAAGAAGAAAAAAAACTTAAAACTGACAAATGCTGATATTATTTTATAAAAGATATTAACGAATCTTAATCTTAAAGAAGGAATCCAACTCGAACACAATAAATAATGAAAGTAAAGAAGAAATCTCTCGCCAACTAAGGAACAAATATTAAAAATATTTAAACTTAAAAACTTATTATTAAAAACTAAACACATTAATAATAATAATAATATAAAATAAAAGTAATAATAAATTAAACGTGTAAACTTATTTTACATAAAATGTATGATAAATAATTAAAATATATATAAATATAAAAAAAAATGCATATGGTTAATTTTTAAGCTGTAACTAACAAAAAACAAAACAATTTTATTATACCATCACTGTTAATTATTATTTTTTTGTAATACTTTGATAGAAATATTTTTTAATTTTTTTGCATGGTAATTTTTATTTTTTTCCTCGATATAGTTTAGCTGAAAAAGAAAACTCTGCTTCGTTTTTTTATTGTAGGTATTTTTCTTGTATAAAATAAATGAGATGAGATGGTTAATTTTATGTAATTGTGTAAAGTTGTATGAGAAAGAAACAAAAACAAATAAATAATAAAAATAAAAGAAAGAAACAAATATGTGAACCAATATTTAAAAGTATGTAATTTAATGTGTAATTGTTAAAATATTTTAAAAACGAAAAAAAAAACAACAACAAAAAAATCAAATAATCAATAGTGTATTAAAAATATGTAATTGCATTTTTAATTTTAAATTTTTTTGATTTGCTTCTGTTTCAAGATTTTTCTATTTTGTAATTTTGTAGCTAAATTCTCATTTATTTTCTCATTGATTTGATATCGCTTATTTTAATTCGAATGGAAAAAAACAAACAAATTTATTAAAAATAAAACAACAACAACAATAAAACAAATTATTAAATTTAAAGCTTCTATTATTATTTTTTTTTTTTTTACATTACATTTGTAATGTCTAATGTGCAACAATATCTGAATATAATTTTTAGAATTGAATCTAATTAAAATAAAAATAAAATCCTAAAAGCCGATTTTATTAACCCTTTCGAAACGAAACCAAAAAGATGCTTGATTATTGGAAATTAAATAAAGTTTATTAAAGGATTGTAGTGTCTAACGGAAAGTTTCAAAACAAGATTATAGCCTCTTCGCTGTCTAAATCCACATATTTTTCACAGGTTTTTTCCGCGCATCATAGCGGAATAATAAATGGATATAACTATTACCAAAACAAAAAAATATGAGCTGCACAGTAGGTGATTTTAAAATATTGGGAAAAAACATTTCGTATTAAAAGGAACTATGCTTTTAAGTTTTACAAGAGAATTTAACCCCAAAAGAGAGCTGTTGTCTAATAGCCTCTCCCCTTTATTCCCTTAAGATGTGTGTTCCATCTCCATTCCAATTACAAGGAATTGTAATTGGTACTCTTTGTTTTCAATTCCTTAGTAATGGAATTGATAAAATTTTCAATTTTCATTACAAGGAATTTTAATCGGTAATTAAAATTTTGAAATTCCTAGGTAATAGAATTGAAAAATTTTCGATTCCATAACAGTGAATTGAGTTTTGTAATTAAAAATATAGCAATTCCTAAAAGGAATCGAAAATGTAATTATATAGAAAGGAATTTAATATTTAAGTGTAATCAATTACTTTCTTGGAATTAAATTACAATTTAGCTGGAATGATTCCTCGATAGTAATTGATTCTCTTTTAGTTCAGTTCCAAACGACCTGTCCGACTTAGGGTCAACTGATCTAGGGAACCTACTTAATTATGTAACTAAGTCCAAGTGGTTCGATTAATCTTGGTTTTTCAGTGTTAAAGAGGGTAACCACGTGGTAACACAACGGGCCGTATTTGGCCTAAGTGTGTCCTGATGGACAGCCACTAAACCTAACCTAATCTAGTTCAATTCCAAAAAAGCAAAAAAAATTTTCGGAAATGGTAGGTAAAATACTTTAAAATAATAAATTTTAGATAAAAGTATAGGTATAGAGATTCAAAACTCATTTGCATGCCACGTACTACTTACTATTCACGTGCTCGTGACGATTAGATATATGTATATATATGCAGCAGTCTCATTTTAATAAAAACTCAACTTCTGTATGTTATCGAAGTCATTCAGAAAAAATTTCCCCAAGGAATGAAACTTTACTCTAAGTAGAACTTTTCAAGTCCAGACAAAGTGAACGAGAGTTTCTGCCTCGCTCAGGTCGCTGCAGCAGCGCCAGTGGATATTTTGATGGATAAAGAACCTGGCTACGTGTTACCTCAATAGTCAGCACCTTAAACGACTGCTGGGTGCCTTAAAAAGCCCAGTTGACAGCAGTCCAATAATTTTCTAGTACCTATGTTTTCATATTATACCACAAGTGCAGTTTTTTCATCTTTGATTAACGAAATAGTGAAAGAAACACTCCAGGCTAAGAAGAATTATTACTAATTGCACTTTTAGTCCAGTCATTATAAAGATTTACATCATAAAAATTCTGAACTGAGATTTTTCTTCAGTAATTGTTAGTGGAGGTATGATAGATTCAAAAACCACAAAAATCAGTCCACCGGTTGCAGAGCGACCTCCCAAAAAATCCCCTCTTTGGTGAAAAAAACCTTTTTTTTACTAATAACTGGTTAACCGTTGGAGATATCAAAAAATTACTTACCACAAAAAAAAAAGCTTGAGTGATTTCCTAAAAAAAAGGTCTGATAAAATTGCAAAATTATCATTTTTTTATTTCTAACTTTAACAGGATTTTCAGAAGTAATGTCTTGAACTAAAAGATAATATATTTATAACATATAGTGAAACCAGTTATTTTTATTAGGCCTGCAAATAGTAAAAGTAGTAAAAACCAACAGGCAACTATACTATATTGTTATTTTTGTATACAAAAAATTATCCGTTGTCAATGAAAATAGCAGAAGATATCCTCTTCAAAACCCTTTTTGATTTTTCTTCCTAGCTTGTTTGGTTTTCGAGTAATTCAATATTTCCGCACTCAAAAATTCAAATAAACAAAGATGCGCGCGCATCCACAGTACATGCAAAATACTAAATTTTGCAATTTCTTAAATATTAAATATCTCGAAAGCTATGACATATACATTTAGAAAATCACTTAAGCTTTTTCTGATATTTAGATAATTTTTTGATATCTCCAACGGTTAACCAGTTATTAGTACAAAAAGGCTTTTTTCACCAAAGAGGGGATTTTTTGGGGGGTCGCTCTGCAACCCCAGAACTGATTTTTGTGGTTTTTCCATTTATCATACCCCCACTAACAATTACTGAAAAAAAAATCGCAGTTAAGAATTGTTTTGAACTTTTGGTGCATTTTTTACTCTATCGACTGGGCTATTTGGTAATCTTATCATTCCAATTCCTATGTCGTTTATATCACTGTCTCCATCACTTAAAACTTGAGAGTGAAAGAGACGAGTTCTTCCCTACACTTATCTGCCATTTTTAAAATCAGTGAAAGCTTGAGTTTAAGGCTGTGTGGATCGAAACGGAACTCACATACGTGTGCAAAAGCATAATAAATTTTACAAGTACAAAGCTGATTCCCATTAGAAAAGAGCTCAGTCGATCTTGGTTATCACTGGTTAAACGGAAAACACACCTGAAAGTTTGTTTAAACTTGTTTATACTTAACATTCGATTCGAAAGGGTTATTGAACTGATAAATCCAAAATACGACCAATGCCAAATGCATGAATTTTTCGACTGAAATTTGTCTTTTTAATTTACTTTTTTGTTCTTTTTTATCTAATTATGAATTATATGTGTGTATAATCAACCACAATGAAAATGAACATAACCCACTTGAATGAATATTTGCCCACTTTTTTCTAAAGAAACACAAAACAAAACAATAAAAATGCAATATACTGACTTTAAAATAGGTACATACAATATTTTCTTGACTTTTTTAAATAAAATTTTTGTATACAATATAAAATTTTATTAATTACAATTTATGAAAGATTTAAAAATAATAATGCATTTATCTTCGCATGTGTATAAGGTGCCAAATAAATAAATAAATGAAAAACCAACTATGAAAATCTACCTTAGATAATGAATAGAATCATATTAATAAAAACTAAAAACAGAAATACTCAAATATGTGTTGTATTTTCCAGTTTTTAATAAACTTAGGTCAAAGAAGCCAAATAACAATCTATCCTCGAAATTCACATTTTCGAATTTCGTGTTTTAACCACCATCGCTGGAAAGTGTTTTAATCTATTTGTCGTTATTCGATTATTTTCTATTGTACTTCAGAATAACCAAATATATCTAATTCGTAATGTATTTCAGATGGAAAAAAATGGATTTTCTGGAGTACATTTGAAATTTTTTTAATTATCTACTCGCAAATTTTGTATGTTCTAAAATAGAAATGAAATTGTTGGCGTTCTGGCAGAATTCACCAAGTCCACTTTTTTAATTTCCGAGGTGAAGTTAGTTTATGCAATGTATGGTGCGCTACGAATACTGGCAAAACTTAAAAAGTTAAAAGATTGATATACATATTAGAACACGTTTCAACTGGATCATCAAATTATAGAAGCTAATACAGATCGAATTGAAAAAAATTTTTTGGACTTAGTGATATCTACTTGAACGTCGACGAAATATTCTGAAGTATTTACATTTGAATAATTTGAAATCTATTTGAAGATTTCTGTAATACAATGGAAATATTCTGAAATTATTTTGGAATTATCTGAAACCGAATTGAAATATTCTAAAGTAAGTACATATAAATATTCTGAAGCACAGATGGAATATTTTGAAATTAATTTATAATTTCTTTGCAGTCGACTTTATAACTAGCCGAAATGCTTGCCAGACCTCTCAAATAGATTAAAAACTATAGTCGAAATTATGCTTATAGTGCGGATACACGAGAGTGCATTTCGTTGAAATTCCGCATTTCAAATTTAGGTGGACATACGACAAAAAAGCAATTTCAAATTCGTTTTTTGACAGATTATAAGTTTGGAGAAGAAAAATAATTTCTGTGAGTGTTTTGTGTAAATAGAAATAAATAAAAATGTTCATTTTCAATTGGATTTAGACACAAAGGAACAAATTCCTTTTGGGTAATTATTCCAGCTTTTTTGGAACTTAAGGGGGCCTGCACTTTCTTAGTTGGGAAGAGTCGATTGTTTTAAAAGTGTCCTATTCGAAAGTACATATTATATTTCAAAAGTATTTCATGAAAATTAAGCATATTTTATATATTAAAAATGGATAGCCAAACCTTTTTTTTAAAACCAGGATTTTGTCATTGGCGTGCACGATAACTAAAACAAAATTTAACGGATAGGTCTAAAATTTAAATGTGTTCGTCCACACAACAATGACCACAGGACATACTAAAAAATTAAGTTTGATCAATTCTTTCCTCATTTTAATGTTGCTTTAACGAAAAAAAGTCCTATTTTTGAGAAAACCAATTTTGGCGGTCCGGCATTTAGAGTGTCTTGGGACCACGCTCATAATTTTTTCAACTGTCCTTTTTTTTGTTTTCTTCAAACGTTTAAGTTAGCCGCAATCGTGCACGACAGTTAACGACGATTTTTAAAACGTCCTCCATGAAGTTGCAAAAAACTCGGTATAAAACTTTTTTTTGAATTATTACTTAATTTTTTCTGGTACTGGAAAACTTTATATATATGTCAAAAAGATTTCGGAGCCAAAAAGTTCATTTTTATTAATTTATCAGTCCTATAAAAATTATTAAAATTTTGGGCTGAGAAAGTGCAGGGTTCCCTTAATTTCACAAAAGTAGTTGATTACACAAGAGAAGAGCGATTCTTTAGTTTTCAAGTACTTTTTCAAATCGTCTGAGGAATTTCATATTTTAATTTAAAAATTACCATTCACTTATGGAACCAAAAACTTTTTTCAATTCCAGTCTAAAAGTTTTCAATCAAAGTCTATCCAAATTCGGGAATGAAAAAGTTATTGAGTATTGTCAACCAAATAATCATAGTTAATATAACGGGATCTCTATCTATCTTAGCTAAATTGCTAAATCTATTATATATTGTACTCATTATAAATGGTACAATACATTCTCAAATTTATATGTTTTTTAATACTCCTAATTAGCAGAAGAAGTAATCGGTGGTGTCTATCGTAATAAAAATATTGAAAACCGGGACCATAGCGTTATTCCTGAAGAGTTAATATATATCGTTTTAAATGCATAGAAAAATGTCCATTGCTTAGTTTTTTCCAAATAAATATATTTAATTTCCAAGTCTAAAGGGTTACCTGGGCATTGATCAGTCAGTAACCCAGAACATAACCTATTAATATAAACATAAATATTTTCTTTTTTTTTTGACGTGGTGTACTGAAAAATAAACTTTTTTATACTTAATTATTTATTAAAAGATACACATGCATTAAAACTTAAAATTAAATTACTTAACAGTACAGTACATATTTGACAAAAACTTGATTTACTGACAAATTTTTACAATTTAAAAAACCGCACTCTATTACTTTTTTCGGAAATTTGTTGTTAAGATGCGATTAAAAAAAAAATGGCTTATAAATTTTGAACTTCTCTACTTGATTATCAAAAATATTACTCCATAACTTAAACCTCTGATGAGAGAGCATATAAAAATTAAAAAAAAGATTTTAATCTGTAGAATCTGATTCAACTGCTAAAGGATGGAGAGGATGAGGAACTGATGTAGATGTGGCGTCAACACTGCTTTGGTCATCTGTCAAAGGATGTACAGCATGAGGAACTGATGTAGATGCAGTGTTAGCTGATCCAGACGCTGCCGCAGTTGGTGTAGATGTGACGCCAGCCACTCCAGATGTCAGAGTAACCCATGGATATGTGCCAGCTAATCTAGATGCTGCGGCACCTGATGTAGATGGAGTATCATCAGCGTCACGAAAAATATCATAATCATCAGCATTATCACCCCGACGAACTGGTGGTAATGCAACCACCAATTTAAAATTCTCATCAAGTAAATTATATTTTTTAATCAGTTCGCATTCACCACCCTTATCAACGTTTATCTTGTACACATACAAGGAACCATAATATGTGCTAACCAGAAGTCGTAGTTTTTCCCGAATTTTAACTATTCCGAAAGCACGTCCACTGCCCGCTATTTTCAGCCTTGCCGTTGCAAATGCACGAGTTTGACTTAAAAATGATGGTAACAAGCTGGTCATTACAGCAAGCGGTCCACCATCATCTTTCTTCATTTGATATACATGAATCGTCGTAGTATTTGAAGTTGAAACTAAGTAGTTTCCACATGTGCTAAACAATAATGAACGAATAAACGCGCCAGTATTCCCACGACGAACTTCCAAAAGCTTAGAACCAGAGATTGAGGAGAATATTTTAATCAGTGAACCGAGTGTGTTGGCAGTAGCTATCTCAGCGCCGGAAGGACTGAAAGCGATCGCTACAATCGGCCTTTCATCTACTATTATTGAATGTGTTTTCTTCGAATTTGCAGTTCGAATTATAGATCCCGTATCATATATCTGAAGTATGCCTTTTTTCTTCTCTTCATCGCTTGTAAAATGTGGATAAGCAATAAAAGAATATCGATCCGATAAGTTTGCAAAATCACATATGCCTTTAGGATTAGGTGATATAAATTTAGAAATGACGTTGTTTTTCATGTCATTAACATTGTGAATTTGGAATCGATCTTCGAAAAAGACCACAATAATTTTGCTATTTGTTTTCACAGCTGTAATTGATTGCATATAGTCGAAAGTGCCTTTATTAGTTTGTGCTCTTAAATTCCATAAAACTAATTGTTTCGAATTTGGTTCCAATATCATAGCGCAAATTAGATCATCCCAAAGGGCTCCAGCCCAGGTAATCCCTTTCTTTAGAACAGCCTCCTTTACTCTCAATGATGTATCAATTTCTTCGAGATTAAATAATCTGTAGTATGTTGGGGTTGTGACCATCAATGAATTGTATTTTTGATTGAAACATAAATTTAATGGAGGAATTGGTTCCATTGTAATGATATAAAAAAATTAAATAGTTATAAAATTGTCAGAAAATATTCACACCAAACTGATAAATCCGGTTGTCTATGTACTTATAATTTATAAATGGTCTACATATTTTCGAATTTGTAATTACATATACATACATATATGGTATATGCATATTTCTAATACCGTTATATACCAACCCAGAGGTAAATGATATCGATAGACCTTTGAATGAGTCAGTGGAAAATGAATAACATACTCAAAGTCAAACCTATCAACTATCTATGTTATAGTGCCTCAAACAAAATGGAGAATTTTTTTAAATATGCAAAACCAAAAGCTCACAATGCATTTCAAAACAACTCATATTTAAAGTATAAGTTAAAATAGCATAGTGTTACAGTAAAAAATTAATTTTAATGAGAGCTCAGTGTAGTTGTCCCCCAAAAAATTTAAAAATGTTAAATTGATTGACAACCTCTTGGCCAGGATTAGCCACCCTTTTTGTATTTTGCCCACACTTTTTTTACTTACAGTACCTTTTCTGTCTATTAAAACCAATATTGTAATCAAAAATAGTTACTCGATCTGTATCGTCCAATCATTTTGAAGCACTGACGATTTTTATGCCATAATTAAAAGGTCCCTTAACCCATTAAAGCCTGCTCATAGATCCCGCGGTACGCTTTTTATAAAAATCGTTGGAGATGTTCACATGTGCAATAGAAGTTGCCTTGCTTAATTTCAGACCGGTAACTTCACAAATTTTGAAGATTTGGAATGGGTATTTAAATACCCAACCGGCTTTTCTGGGTTCTTAGTGTACATGAAATTTTTTATATGGCAGAATTCTTTAGTCATCTGTTTCGCGAAGTAGCAGATAGAGCAAGACATCTAGTACAAATAATAACAAAACGTGCCCATTTTCGCCAATGTGATGTCAAAACAAAGTTTGGTTACAAAAATTGTGAAGCATTTCTGTATTTCAAAAAATTGGTAGTCAACTACCAATGAGTACAAGACCAACAAAATATCAAAAAAGCTAAATAATTTATTTGTTGAAATAATATTCTTTTTATTTTTTAAAACATTTTTTTCAATTAAAGTTTTATAATAACTGTTTTTTATATTGTTTATACATTTTGTATGTAAATTCTATTGTGCGTTTTGCCGGTTGGGTTTTTAAATACCCAAATCAGGAAATTGGCTTCAGAGACTAGGTTAGCTCGAGGATCGCTAATTTTTTTCTCTATAAACAATGAAGGGCACATATGAGTAAAAAGCCATGACAATTTTCCTCTATTAACCCACTTTTAGCTATCTTTTATACGTCAATTTTTAGGTTCTTGAAAATTCGCTAAGTTTGACCTTAAAGAAGGGCAGAAAAACGTTGGAATCCTACCTAACTTGAGATAATTTCTAGCTCCATTCTTTCTTAATTTAATAAAGAAGACGTGAGACCGAAATTTGCTACCAGTCCCGAGATATTTCTGGTCAAAACTCTTTTCTGGGTATTTAAATACCTATCCGACATTAATGAGTTAATGTCATGTGAGCATTCTATACCATTCTGTGGCACAGTTCTATCTAAATTTTTAAAATACTACCATTAAGTCTCCTGGAATGGGAGGTAATCCGATAAACTTTTTTTGAGTTGAATTGCTTCATTTATGTATCTGATTCAGTGGCGTAGGTAGAGAAGGGATAAAAGAGAATAAATCCCTCTAACACCCTAAAATAATTAAATTAGCAGATGAAATTTGAAACTGCCTTAAAAATTTTGAACATAAAAAAATGATTAAACAATTTTAAATGTTATTGCAATTCATAACTATATGTTAAACTGCTTAAAATTTATTCATGCTGACTGCTCATCAAATGAAAAGCAGACATACAAAGTAATCAAAAGCCGCAAATTGCTTGGCCGGGCCAGTTTATTTATTTATTTTTTTTTTTATGAACACTTAAATTTTTCATATTCAGGCGAGTTTTATTATTCGCACAGTTTAATTTGTGATTGCAGTTATTGAACCACATATTTAAATCCAAAATACAATACAATACAAAATGAAGTTAGAAGTTTTTTTTGAGTCACCGATTGGTTGTTCATTTAAGAAAGTCTCATTTGGAAACAGGGAAACACAATATTTTTTTGGAGTAATGGGAATGCAAATTTTAGGATTGAATCATGACTGCACTGAAGTCATTTGGAGTCGCTTAAATACACTTGGAGTCTTATGAAGACACAAATTATACTTTAAAAAATCACAATCTATTCATAATGTTCATATAAATTTGACACAAACTTTTCGCAAAATATCTCATTATAAAAATCGTAAGGCCGAAAAAATTTTAACGTTCGAAACGCATTACAGGTAGAGATGATTCGGTACAAGTAAATACTCGATACTTTTCATTCAATTCAAGTAATTTTTTTACTCGATGCCATGCCATAAGTATTTTACTTGGTATCGACAAAAAAAAGGTCAGTATCGGATACTCGATACTTTTGGAAAACATTGGTTTATAAAACTGAAATATTGCTATACAATATTTAAGATTGTGAGTCGTATTGCAATATTTTACAGCAATTAATAATATATTTCAAAATACTACAGAATTATTCAATATGCATATACAAAATATTTCAATTCATATTGCAATATTCCAATGTATGAAAATATTGCAGTACAGAATTGAAGGTCTAGAAAATATTGCCTGCCATGCATGTAGAACATAATGTTTACTGAAACCTTTTCATTAAAATAAAATATTTTTAACAAGCTATAGTAGTTAGTTAGTTTTCTTTCTATTATAAATTTTCTAGCGATTTCCATCTAAACATAATAAATATCATATATTAAAGTTAACGTCATTTCTATATGATTCAGATGTTTCCAGTGGAAATATCTCAAAACTATGATGTATTGGCGAAAAACTAGTATTGAGTAGTGTAAACTGTAGGTTCAACCATGTGGTATCACAATTTGCCGTTCTGACCTGAATATGTTCCTCGAGAGCCACTTAAACAAAAAAAGTGTAATATGTCTCTTTAAAGGAATATTCGATACTTTTTCCCAATATTTTCGGTGGTATCGATACTTTTATTCGATACAAGTAATAAGTAAAAGTATCGATACTATATGGGTATCGAATCAACACTAATTACAGGCAGTGGCGGATCTAACTTTTTTCAAATTTTTATTTCAATCTCTGACCAATATTTAGTCTTTTTTTTTAAATTCGGTCATCATTTCTGATTTCAGCGCCCCAGAATCATTTTGACTGGTAATGTTGTTTTCCGTAATATTGATTGAAATAACTTAAAAAACGAACAACTATAATATACAATTAAGGTCAAAATAATAGTAACTAGTGGCATAAGGAAGATTATTATTTATACAATAGTTAGATATGAATAATAGCTTGAAGTCTTGAGTATTTACAAGTTTCATAAATTTTGTCTTAAAATTATTTTTAAATACAGAAAATAAAAAAAACTCACAAACCAGGACTTAGACTGTCTAAAAAATAGTAGTGCTTGTAATAAAAATAGGGATAAGAGCATTATAATGTTTCTACTGAGTAATCTTAAATCTTATTAAAATGGCACCATTTGTCTAGTAAGCCTCTCCATCTCCTTGAAGGACTCTTTTCTCTTTTTTTTCATTTTTGGAGATAACGGACTCTTAAAAATTGAAAAAATAGTTTTGAAAACAACTTTTTCTATATCATTCTATATCCTTTCAATAAAGTGCAGGTCAGCGTATTGAGCAGTCAACCGATTTTGTTATGTACTTTATGTGCTTTGAGGAACGTTATTGTAGTGAAATAATCCCGACGTCCAAGTACTTCTTAGTATGCACGTCTTCCTTGATCCAAAGAATAAAGCAAATATTGTTGTAAGAACAGACGTCCTAAATGCTAATTTTTGTACTGATGAACCTAATAGTCTTAGAGCAAACTGTGGATAGTATTCATCAAATTTTGTTTCTTAAACGATTTTTTTTTTTTTTTAACGATTTTTATTGCCCAAAAAATATAATTATTTGCATATTAACTAGGTTACATTACATGAAAGTGTTATCCTAACATACTTAAGTATTTATCTAGGAGCTTAAATTTTATTATTTTAATTTTTGTTTCCGCTAAGACGAACTTAGAGAAAGTTACAATAATATTATTATATCAGTTTGCTTGTTAGGCAGTTATGCAAGTATTTTCCCAAAAAGGGCTGAAAAGGAAATAACATTTAATTTTTTGACTACACTACCTTAACCTATGACTAGAAAAAAAAATCGAAGGTTTAAAGCACAATCATTGCAGTTCCACCCCCCGAACACGAATTATAAACACCAAAATTATCGTCTTTTGTAGACGAACATTTTAGTACTCCAACTCAGCAAGGAAAATCAACATACAATGGTTGTGCCTTGCACCTTTGAAATAGAGTTTTATATATTATTGTTCAGTATTGTATACTAGATTATGTTGATGGATGTCATAGCTGTTATAATGTCTATGATAATACAAAAGTTTTGCGTTGTGATACAATTGTCCGCTGTTATTTAGTGTTTTTAAATACAAAGGTGATAGGTACCTCTCGGTCAGCGGTAAAACTATTCCATTTTGTTTTAATATGTATCTTTTTATTAGATCGTTATCGCAGAAGGACATTCCATCAACAAATCGTATGGCTGAGTCAGTGAGGAAGTGAATTTGCCATCTAGCATTTGTTTCTTAAAATATATTGTCTGAAACTAGAAAAACTCAGAAACACCTTCTTGTATTCGTCTGTTCACAAAATATTAGCAACTAGCAATCTAAATATCCACTGCAATATCTAACATCTTTCAGATGTTCTCAAAAGCAAATATAGTCAGTAACTTTTGATCAAGGCCCATATGGTTATAAAAATGTATGCAACATAATTCCATTACAATCATGTTATCATGTTGTCCCCTGAAAGGATATTCCACCAGTATAACGATCTTTGAAATAGAACTAAATCTGCAAAAACTTCTACTTTCAACAATATGGGTATTCTAAAATGGAGCGCCGAGTTTGCAAACCTGAAAGTTATTGAAAACATATTTGATGACGTAGAAAATGCTTTTTTCGAAATTATATCAACCATTTTGCAGGGGCTGTGAGATCTAGTGATAACAGAATGTCATACGACATATCGTCGCCTGAGAATTGATTAGGCGTATAGGTATATGAATTTGTATACACATACGCCAAATCAATTCTCAGGCGACGATATGTAGGGAGCATCTCCCTACATAGGCTTAGTTGACTATATGTCCCGGCGATATGTATGATGTACCTTCTTCATTCAAATTGATAAAGTTGAGTAAAACATAATCATATTTTAACCAAATTATAATTAAATTAAAATAAATAAACAAAAATAAAAAAAATAGCATTAAAATATTTTGTAATGCTCGGTTTGTAGTAAGTAGGAATTGTAAGAATCTCATCATTTAAAGAACTGTAGTCTTCGGTGATCTTCTGGAAATATTTTGGAAATATTCTAACTTCTTCGAGATGGCTTTAGTTTTTTAACAGTTTTATTCTTCGGGAAATAAATAAATTCGATCGAACTTTCTCAAAGACCGCTTGATGGCTGAAAAGTTTCTGTCGCAAGGCAAGAAACTATGTCCATAGATTGGAAAATATTTGAAGTCTGCTAATTTTACTTAATGTAGCAAACAGACTAGTTAATGTGACTTATATTTTATCCTGTACTCTTTTTACTAAAAAAATTAACGATTTCCATTTTTTTCCAGCAAATGTTAAATGATGAAATCGAAAATCAACAGAAAAATACTTACCCACTTTTATGAGTTTTTATTTCACAAAATTATGCTTATTATTATTATTAAAATATTAATTTAAATTAAAAGTTAAAGTTAATGTATTGTATACACAGCTATGGCTACTGAGGCCTTAAGCTTAAAAATGCATATTAAAAGCTATATTTTGTAGACAATTTATATGCATAGATATTTCAAAGAGATCAACGTGAAAAACTTGAAAATTTCCATAAAACTACAGTTTCTCAAATGTTTTGGTATATTCCAAATCAATGAATTTCGAAAACACCGGACCACAGTATTTGTTCAGTATTTTTCTTTGGTTGAATTTAATTTATGCAAATCCAGGTCAATTGTCTCAAATAAAGTAAAGCCAATTTTAACATGAATTTTTTATGTGCAATTTATTATTTTTTTATTTTATATATAAGGAACTGTTTACTCAAAGATGCTCATTGATATATCATCAACTTAAAATTTCGAACTGAATTATATAATATCCACAATTCAAAACACAAGATAACACAGAATCTCCTCGTACCTAAGCAGCACTTTAGTTAGCAAATAGATCTTCTTCTTCATATGCTGATTTACGTACAGGAGGAGGTGATCTAGGATCTGAGGCAAGCGCTCTTAATGCAATCGATCGAGATGCAGCAGCTGATGTAGATGGAGTATCATCATCAATAATGAAACTACTTGCTGGCAAAGCAAAAGTCATTTTAAGACTATCCTCTAGTAAATTATATCGTGCGACTATATCGCATTCTTCACCCGATGCAATTGGTATGCTATACACATGCAATGTACCATCCGATGTGCCAACCATAAGTCGTAGTTTTCCTCGTAATTGAGCAATGCCGAAAGCACGTCCACTGCCCGCTATTGGCAGACTAACCGTTGCAAAAGCGCGATCTTGGCATATAAAAGATGGCAATATGCTGCGTACCGCTTTACCTAAAGTTGCGTCTTCATCTTTGTCATTGAGTTTCACATGATATACATGAACTGTTTTTTTATTTGAAGCTGAAACTAAGTACTTTCCACATGTGCTGAATAATAATGCGCTGATGGACGCACCAGTGTGTCCGCGACGCAACTCCATAAGCTTAGAGCCACAGTTTGAGGAGAAGATTCTAATCACAGTGCCAAGTGTGTTGACTGTAGCTATCTCAGTGCCTGTGGGACTAAAGCAGATCGCCGCAAGCGGTTTGTCATCAGCCATAAATGTGCTTATCACTTTTCCCATATTTAGTTGTGGAGATACTGATTTCGTATCGAATACCTGGATTTTGCCCTTATTCTTCTCTTCATCGTTTCGGTAATATTTATATGCCACGAAGGCAAAATGTTCCGATCGGTTTGCAAAGTCCCATATGCCCCTAGGATTTGATGGTATATTCTGAGTTTTAACACCGCTTTTAATGTCTCTAATATTGTGAATTAGAATTCGGCCTTCCAACAGGACGACAACAGTTTTACGACTCAACTTCACGGATAGAATTGGAGTGGGATAGATGTAATTGCTTCTTTCCATTTTTCTTATCAAATCCCATAAAATTATTTGTTGTGGATTACTTTCCACTACCATAGCAAAAATTGATTCATCCCAGAGGCCTCCAATCAAGCAAATATTTGCCTTTTCAAAAATGTGTCTTACTCTCAATGTTGTATCAATATCATCGAGATAGAATAATCTATATTCTGTTGGAGTTGCGAGTACCAAGGAATTGTATTTTTGATTAAAACATTGTTGATCCATGATTGAATTTGATTGCGCGAGTATGTAATTGAAAGAAAACAATTAGTTAAAAAACCAAAACATTCCACCGTATTTAAACTTATGTTTACCTAAATTATAAATGGTGCCATTTTCGAATTTTTATTTCTTCATGAAATTTTTAAATGAACAGTTATAGTTTTCTTTATATATTTCTAACGCCGTTACACACATACATGCATTTGCAACTACCTACCCAGTGAAGAAGGTGGCTTAATGTTTACAATAAAAACTCAACTAATATGCATCTTCAAAATTTTATGTATTTAATAACAAAATTTAATACAGTCTTCCACCATAATAAATTGTTAAGAGAGTATATTCAAGTATTATAGTAGTTTCACAGTAAATAATAACATTAGAAAGAATAAATTAAAATGAAAATACAAAAACATTTTTATAAAATGTTTTATATAAAAAAGTGTATGAATTTTAAGTAGAAAAAAGAAGAAATAACATATTTAATACTTTATACTAGTCATTATTAATTCGAAATCAAGATATTTGGTTCAATTGAATGCAGAATATTAAAGCCTTTGTGCAATACACAAACTAGATGTACATTGCATGCGATCAGAAATTTAGAAAACTGCAACGAAAAACAAAGAATTTTAATTTAAATAAATGAAAACATATAGATTTAAATCAGTTTTAATTATACCTCAACAGCATTTTCATGTATATTACTAACACACACAATAATGCGACCTTGCAGTATTTCCTCCAATTGTGGCACGTTTAATGCATCCAAACGTTGCTCGCCCTCCAACTGCACCGCGTTAAATGGAACATTTATGCTATTGGGTACACGCACATGTGCAAACTCGATTGCAGCACGCAAATCTAAAGCGATCATAGCCTCAGGTGCATGCAAAAGTAAGTGCGTAAAGTCATTAGCGCTCAGACGTGGAGACATTTCTGTTTGTAGTTGAGAGAGTGTAATATCTGGGGTTATATCCTAAGGAAATAATAAAAATAATTTCAATAAAATTGTAAATGGCTGGGAACGCAAAAAAAAGGCAAAATGAAATTTCTTCTCTATTGTGGAAATTTTTATATAAAAATACTTTAAAAGCAATTCCTATTTTAGATCACAATATTTATTTTGCCTTTCTCTCCTTTCCATAGTAATTCAAAAACCTACAAATTCTCCCAGCTGCTGTTGTTCTTCATGCAATACATGCGAACGATGTGATACACTTTTCGGTGTAATATTATACATTTTCTGTGATTCAATGACGCAATTTTCCATTACAATATCTGGTAAATCGGAAAATATTAATATGCATTCATTGAAACCTGAACCAAGTAAAGTATTTTTCAATTGTTTTAATATCGAAATGCCAATGAAAAGTGGATATGAGTTATCGCCTAACATTAATTTATCCCAAAGATGTAATATTTTATGTAGCGGAAATACATCTGAAAGAGAAAAGAAATAATTATTACCCCATTGAACAACAAATTTCTAATAATTACTAACGTGAAAACATAGTCAAAAACCATGGTATAGCAAATAGTTCGGGTATAAAATTAATGCTGGCTAAATGCTTCGCCAAAGCTGGCTCATGGAATGCTGTGAGTTGTGAGAATTTGCATAGGTACTCCTTGATGATTGCTGTATTGTCCTTGAGGAAAAACCATTGCAAGTACTTTGGTATAAATTTGTAGAGGCTGAGAAATGCTAATTCTGGGTAAAGAAAAATACACAAAAGTAAATAGATGCATACTGTATGATTTTTTTTTATTGATTTTTACCTTCATTATTGAAATTCAAGTATAAAAATGGTGCAGTCAATGAATCCAAGCCCTGCCAATAAACATATTGCGGATGTGCAGTGACCCAAGCCTTTAAAAGTCTTTTAAGCTTGCAATGACCTTCCGGCGATGATAGTAATTCATCATACTGATGACAACGTGGTATATCTACTTCAATCTAGAGACAATAATATAAAAATGGATCGTTTTCAAATTATTTAAATTAAATATTAATTTTGCTTGGCTGAAAAAAAGCTCCTGAGTTCAAATAAATATGTATACATATATACTTAAAATCTGGTAGAACGCTTAAAAGGTTAAACATTATTTTTTCTTTACATACCTGACGATCGGTTGATGTTGGGGTAAATTTATCAATTTTTTCATAGCTCCCATTTAGTATAACACCAAGCAGGCAAGCCCAAATTGGGCCACGCAGAAATGGTGGGATATCGATTGCAGCTTCTTTTAGTATCAGATCGCTGGTGTAAGGATAACCCTAAACGAAACACACAGAAAAACTTCATTATAGCCTAAGGGATATCATAAAGCCTTTAAACATATGTATGAAATATACCTTCAACAAACGCGAAAAGAGACGCACACGATGAAACTGATACTCAATATCTTTTTCGCGTATAACCAACGGCAACTGTTCCATGCCCGCCCCAAAATTGTAAGCAAATTTTGGCGAATGTATTAGGGGGAAATATGCCATAGCAGGCAAATTACACAAACGCTCATAGAGATTATTCAACTTGAGTGGCACAACACGATCATCCATCAAATATGATTGACTACGTTTGGGTCCTATAATAGTGCCATTCATGCATACCACCTGTGGTATGGCTAATATAGGCGCCTCACTACGTATAAGTCCCTCCTTTTTTAATTCTGCTTGAACATCACCACCGGCCAATTGCCACCAATAGTAAATCTGTTCAAGCGGACAACGTAACAGCAGAAGTGATGATTGTTCTACAGCAGTTATGGTATATTCTATGAGATTCTTTTCAAAAAATGTGTGTGAAAGTAATTCAGCAGGCAGTGGACGTTGAGCTGGTGAAACAGACAGACAACTATCAATCACGGCACACAATTTTTTATCCAAATTTTGGTACACATCAAGGCGGTTGTGTTCACGCGCTATTTTCTCAAACACGCTGTTCGATTGGCAGAATGAGAGAATTTTACGTGATATATTCGATATTTTCAAATTGGGCCATAGCGATGTTTGTAGCAAAAGCTCAGCGACAATCATCCCTAGGGACCAAATGTCACTTTTAATGTTATTTTTGGATCTAAGAAGACGTTCGGGTGGCATGTAGCGTATGTTGCTAGAAAGAGAAAAGAATGTGAATTCAGTATAAAAGCATATCTAACATATCTATGGCATACCCAATGGGAAATGGCACATAGTCGCCACCTTTGGTCATATGAAATAAACCGTAATTAAAAAGTTTTACATTGTTCCATGCATCCAGCAATATGTGCTTTGGCTCCAAATTATGTATTACCAAATTGTGCTCATTGAGTTTAGCAATGCCGCAGGTAATTTGATAAAAAATACGTACAATTTGCGTAATCGCTAAGGGGGTTTTGGATTTCTCTTGTAAATTACAACCAAAATACTCAGAGACAACAATCGTACGCTCTATAGATTAAAGCAAATATTAAATTATTTGGTACTGCAATGATTTTATGGGCGTATTTCGATGCAAACTTACCATGATTGCCACGTATAATATCAAAATATTGGCACAGGTTTGGATGATGTAGCTCTTTCAAACATTGCGCTCTACCCAATATTGCAATTGAATTGGGTGTCAGTGGCAATCCATTGCTGCCACACACATCACCAGGATGTGTTTTGGCAAAGAAAGTGATTGCAGCTAAACGCGTTTCCGGTTTTGTTGTCAGCGTAGGACTCATTTTATTTGTCCCGTCTGTATCTCTGAATAAAAGATTTTACTGCTTTTATAACACCTCACTCATGATCGCATACCCTCACACACATGCACACTCAGAGATACCCCACAGCAATTACTTTTCGTATAATTAATTGATTTTTAATTCCTTTTATTTGAAATTTTGTTTACGTTAATACTATCGTTTTTCGCGAAATCTAATAATATTCAACAATAACAAAAACAACAACAGAGCAATTCATATTTTTGACAATCAGCTGATGCTGGTACTAATTTTTTAAGCGTACCAACTCTACACTAGAGTGTGGAGAGTCACATAGAGATGCATTTGATGCATAATAGAAAAAAGTAAGCTTGGTTTAATAGTGGCTGCTCACACGGGCTCAAGCATGAGAGCCTGTGTGATAGAGAGAGATAGAAAATAATAAATAGTAGCAAAAAGACAGGCGAGTTTCTGCGTTTTTATGCTTGCGCCCGTGTAAACAGCCCAATATAAAACAGTTTCTATATCGGACTTTAGCACTTTTGATATTATTACAAACAAAATTCTTATAAATATTAGAAACTGTCAAGACCCAGAAAAAGCATTAATCAGGAAATCAGACGACGAGTTGCGTTTGCAAAAGTTTTATTGTTTTTATATGTTAAACTTCTTTTAAAAACTGTTTAACCCCCTATAACTTCGGACAACTTTTACAACTTTTTGAAAGTGTGCTGACGTGCTTAAGGCTTTTACACGCTTCGAATTGAATGCCCTTAGTGGCGTGCAGACAACTTAAGCTTTTAAATTTTTTGATAGTCGTCAGATCGGAGACACCTTTGTAGAAACTCCAGCCCACGTAACAATCGTAACACATATAATACTATTTTCACAATTTATGAAAAAGTACCTACTATTCTATAAAAATCCTAATATTTTTCAGAGTAGATTTTTTCGGTTCCGAATTTAATTTTTCATTTCCTATGGTGTGTTCGCCCGAAAATTCATTCATTCTTTCCTTTTTGTAATTCGTCGAGTGTGGATGCAAAAATATCCTCTTCCTCTTGCTAATTAATAATGTAAGATTGAAAAGAAATTTATTACTTATTTTATAAAATTATTTATTTATTTTCTATAATGATGTTACTGATGACGAGACTGATGGCATTTGTCTTGTTAATTTTTATGTATATTTCATGAAAATTTGCATTTAAAATGCCGAAAAAAGATGGAAATTTATCTCTGAATATAGAAAATAATTAATATATTTTGTGAAATAATTAAATTGAAAAACAATGATTCTTAATTACAAATCTTTATTCTACAAATTCCAGCAGGTTAAAATGTTGAAAAAGGAAGATATAAAAAGTGCAACAACCATGTGCTTTGCTGTGATGGGCACATGAATCTCAAAATGTATGAAAATCACAAAATGGCTGCTATTTGGAATCTTGCCTATCTTTTTTAAAAGGTTAGTTAAAAATCAATGCATTTCCATTGCAAATACTTTAAATGAGGAAAAAACACAGACCTGTACTTAATGAAATTTTTGAAAGAAAATCAATCTACTGATTAAAATATATGTAATAAATATATATTAAAAATTTATGAAAAATATTTACTTAAAAATTTTATTTATTTTAGATATTCTCATATGCTCTTGGGACAGCAAACAATGGAAAACGTGCAATTTGTATTAAAAAGGTTAGTTAATGAATCCAATAAATAATAATGTAATTGACTTATATGATGAAAAAACACAGACCTGTACTTAACAAAATTCTTGAAAGAGTATCAATCTACTGACTTAGTTATAGTTTTATATAATACAATACAATTTTTTAAAACAAAATTACTAAATATAACATTTTTATATTTCAGTAGTCCTTCCTAACTGCTTTATGCTCCGATGATCTTAAGCGTGTGTGAAAAATTCAATAATCGCTGAAAAATGGTTAGTATTACTTAATTTATTACATACATATTTACATTATAATTGTTCGTGATGATACACCGCTTCCGAAAAATCTTTGACGATTATCATTCAAACTCAACAGGACTGACTACAATTAATATATATATTTATTTATTAATTCAATTTAATTCAACTTTTCTAAGCCACAAATTTTATTCTATATTACAGCTGGCAAACATTAATGTAACAAAATTGCATGCATTTTCACGATAAAGGTGATTATTTGTTCTAAATTTATATCTGATATATTTAAATTAATTTAAAGCAAAAAATGATGACAATCCACATCTCTTCCTTTTGCGGTTTCCACCGGAAGTTCGCTAATGACGGTCTAGGATTGTCTGATTTTTCTTTAAACAATTTAAATATTTATATGATATTTTTACAATATATTTTGTTATTTATTTAATAAATTTTATTTTTATTTGCTTTGCAGTTTTAAAACACGAAATAACTAAGAAGAATTTGAATTTCTTGTGTACCTTTGTAAAAGGTGTGTATTTTTATGTTTTATTTAAAAATCTAGTTAGTTTATTAAATGATGATAATATTAGTTTTTCCTTTTGCGGTTTCCACCAGAAGTACGCTAGTGATGGTTAGGACGTCTGATTAAATATTTTATAGAATTTTAGTATTTATTATAACTTGCCTTGCCGCTAATTTTTTTTTTTTAATTTCTTTTTCTTGCAGAATTTGCTTCGCTGATGATCGATTATGATAAAGTTAATTACATAATAAATTGTTTACATGGTTGAAAAATAAAATATATATATCTGAAATTGTTTTTTTTTTCTAATTGATATTTAAAAATTTTTAAGTGGTTCAATTGGGATTATCTTGAGGTTTAAACTGGTGAATGGTCTGAGTTCAGCCTTTTAACTACAAGCGAGGAGATTTCAGATAACTGCAGTGAAGTAGAAATGCTGTTGTTCAAAACTGTTAAATTTTCCATGAAAATTATGGTGTTATCTGCAAATTGGCATGAGTATCGAAAGTTCAAAAAAGAATATAAGAGGGCGATCGAAATTAATCTGTAATTAAATTGTGTGTAGCTAAGCAATAAAGCGACGTGAGAAGTGTTAAATTCAATACTGAATAAGGAAATAAATGAGATTGTCAATAAATATGCTGCCTTGTGAACGTCTGATCAAATCATTGCCTGCAGTTAATTTATAAATCATATCGAGACGAAACAAGATTATAAACAGCAAACAGTTTGGCTTTAGCTCTCAACATTCATGCAAAACAACCATTGACGATGTCCTGTCATTGCTTACGTTTGGATTTTTAAAGCGTCTTCAAGATCATTGATCCAAACCTTTTAATTCACAAACTAGCCAAGTACGAAGTTCATGAAGTTCCAAAATCGAATAAAAACCTGCTGCGTATTTTTTATTATAAATCCCAAAATGTTGAAAGTTTCTGAAAAACGTTTGCAATTTAGCAGTTTCCATAGTTTTTTATCAATTATTTTATTTATTTTTATTTATTTATTTAAGATATATATAATCCTTAAGCTACAAGATTTACAATCTTTAATTTGAGAAGCTTAAGTCAAGAACTTTCAATATTTTGGATTTTATAATCAAAAATACGCAGCAAGTTTTTATTCGACTTTTGAGTTTAGCTGTTATTCCTTGTTGCCACAGAATTGGTTCAACAGGTACCTGACTAACCGTAAGCAAGTTGTCAAATTAGGGGAGACAGTAGGGGTACCTCATGGTTCCGTTGCTGTTTATTGGAAAAATTAACGACTTGGCAAAATGCCTGACTGACTAGTAAAGCTATTTTTCGGCAGATGATAACCTCTTTTAAATTATATCTGACTATCGACGATGCGATACAGATGATTTGGACACATTTTTAAGAAACGATGACAAAATAAACGTAAAATAAATCAAACCAAAACCATGGTAATAACTAATAAGAGAATTGGCAGGAACAATTGAAATATATTTATAAATGGGACGAAGTTAAGCATAGAATTTTAAATACCTTATTTAGGCATAATTCGTGACGATAAATTAAGTTGCAAACAAGTTGCACAAAAACCAAATGTTTTAAAATGGACTAAGTAACGAATCAAGGCATGAAACTGATAAATACTCTGCCTTTTGATATTAAAAATCAGGATCAAATTACAAAATATGTTATTTAAAATTATTAATGCTGTAATATATGAAAAATAACTAAACTAAAAATTATGAGAATAGAACAACTTTTACAAATCCAGAGAAATTTGATTTTATTGTGACAAAGAATCCAACCAAATATTTCGGGAGGTTTCATAATTGCATTTAGGACATCATGCAGCTCTAAGAATACCATAATCTATGGTTAGAAAAATTCTACCGAATCGCAGTCATCCTCACGGTGAGGATCTCACCAGACTAGAATATATATACGAAGTTAAGATTAAGAAACCATTTAACCTAATTACTCCACTACCCCGTGAATAAGTTAGCTATAGTTTAATATAGTATATGTTTTACTTAAAGTATATATAAAAACACACAATTATGTATATAGTTTAGGTTGTCATTTATTTTGAATGCTTCTTTAAGAAGAGACCCGTTAAAAATGTGAACATCTTAAGCTTCAACATGACGTGGGCCAGTGCCTGGCTTTTGTGCCAAGAAGTCAGCAAATTCTTGATAAGGGGTTGGGCCCAAAGGCATCTCCTTCCATAAATCTGGAGTCAAGTATGCGTAAGTCTTAGCAATGGCGGCATAAGTAGCCTTGGCAAAGTTACCCAAGGTACCGGTTGAACCACGAGCCGATGTATAGCAATCCTCAATACCAGCCATCGTAAGCAATTTCTTTGGAACAGGAGCCGAAACGATACCAGTACCACGGGGAGCTGGAATCAAACGCACCGATACGGAACCGCACTTGCCAGTAACCTTGCATGGTACTGTATGAGGTTTACCGATTTTATTACCCCAGTAACCACGACGTACTGGTACAACAGAAAGCTTGGCCAAGATGATGGCACCACGAATAGCGGTGGCAACTTCCTTGCTGCACTTAACACCCAAACCAATATGACCATTGTTGTCACCAATTGCTACGAAAGCCTTGAAACGAGTACGTTGACCAGCACGAGTTTGCTTCTGAACAGGCATGATTTTCAAAACTTCATCCCGTAAAGCTGAGCCCAAGAAGAAATCAATGATTTCGAACTCTTTGATGGGCAACGAATATAGATAAATTTCTTCAAGTGAATGAATTTTGCCATCGCGTACCAAACGGCCCAATTTAGTTACTGGGATCCACTCCTTCGAGTCTTCCTTGCCACCACGTCCACGACCGCGTCCACGGCCACGTCCGCGACCACGACCACCACGGCCACCACGAGAACCAAAACCTCCACGGAAACCACCACGGGCAGGAGCTGCGTCCGCCATTCTAAAAACGAAAAAAAAAAATTCAAATTAGTAATGTGTTAAAGTTGGGTTATGTTTTTTTTTCTTTCGCGATATGTAATGTGCTCAGACACCTTTAGTCCATCATTAGGCCACGCCATGCGAATTGATGTGGCCTTCTGGTGGAAACCGCAAAAGGAAAACAAATTGAATCATCATAGAAGCACTAAAATGCAAATTAATTATAAACTTTGTATTCTCACGCAATCGCCATTTTCAATAGAAAACACGTGGCTAGTGTTGGCGTAAATGTCGATTTAATCTCATGTTGTGCCGACTGAAATTTAGCAAATGTAGCAAAAACACTTGATTTTTTGCATTATAATACACATTTTATAATTAATTAAGCATTAATTTCTAACGAAAAAGCAAATAAAATAACACTCACATGTATTTGA
The DNA here is from genome assembly GCA_963691655.1 of Toxonevra muliebris. Lineage (NCBI taxonomy): Eukaryota > Metazoa > Arthropoda > Insecta > Diptera > Pallopteridae > Toxonevra > Toxonevra muliebris. Next base: position 102,688,119 of record OY829326.1, read on the forward strand.
AGTAATATCGGTGACGGTAAAAAACCGAATGAACGAGAAAATGGCGTTTTCTTCTACAAATGCCATTGTTGCATTTTTCGATAAATTTTAAGTGTAGAGTTCCACAGCGGAAGTGTTTGGAAATGGACAATTATTGACACACACACACAAAAAGAGACAGGTGGGTTTCTATCTCTTCCTTACTACTTATTTTTTTAACCTCTTTCTTTCAGACAAACATTCATACTTGTGCCCGTGTGAATAGCAATAATAATATGTACCAAAACAGTCTTAAATATTAAAAACAAAATAAACATGTACATATTGCCAAAATGGATGTTCACACGGGCACAAACATAAACGCCTGTCTGAAAGAGAGAGCTCGAAAAAATAGGTAGTAAGAAAGAGATAAAAACTCGCCAGTCTTTTTCTTTGAAAGAGCCGTTCATGCTTGCGTTCGTGTGAACAGCCGCAAAGGTAAATACTGCTCATCTTTATGACACTATACACCTTGTCGATCGACTTGGTCAAATCGCAATGGAAATCGCTTGTCAAACGACAAAATACAAGTTGCACTAACGGTTGAATGAAAATCAAAAATTTTTGATCTGCGCCAAAGTCTGCCGACGAGGTTGAATGGTGTATGGGCTTGTCGAACGACTTCGTGCCTGTCTTCTTTGTCACTCGCTTTCATCTGTTGCGAAGTATGGACGAAATAAACTATGGCAATATTTGCTCAATACTCTATAAAAAAACCAAGTGCAAAGTGTAATTGTTACAAAAATCAAATGAAAAATGCCATAGTGCGTGGCCCCCCTGTGACCATGTCGATCGATAGGTCGAATGACAAGATGTATAATGTATGGCTGGTTTTGCCATTATCCCTTATTAAATATTAAAATAAATGATTTTGTGTAAGATCTGACCTAATTATAGTTTTCTTAAGCGTTTACAGAGTAATATCACAGTTTTCTAATGGTCACTTTTAACAGCAGAGTCCCATAAGCCCATGCCCATTCGATATGCTTTAAGTTATATTTAATAAACACAACAAAGAGAAAAACAAATAAATGAAATATTTAGATTATTTCTGAAGAGTATTTCAAAACATTCTTTTGGAATGCAAGTCTTATCAGCAGATAACATAAAAATAAGGTTTTGCTACGAAGAGAGTCTTCCAGTTCAAAAGAAGTGAACAAATTATTTCACGGCCAGATCCTTCGTTATTTTGAACCACAAAACACATTCTGAAGGTAAGTCTGCTTTTAGACGAGGAAAGTAATATTTGATCTAAAACCGGCCATTGGACATGAAAGAGCAGAAAAATAATATGATGGAAAAAATGGCGTCCAAATGTCAACAGTTGTACTGATCAAAAATACATAACTACACGTGCAGAAGAGAAGCTCTTTGTTAGCCAACAAATGTGTCTTCCGAACGCAGCCATTAAAACCTACTCAATTTTATTTATTTATTTGATTTTGTACAACATTTCCAACTCTGAAAATTGTAATTGACAGTTATGAAAGTATTTTTTTGTTGCAGCCGGCTAATATTTCAACTTTTTTTTTATTAGAAAAATAATTTATAAATTTCTCGTTAAATGCTAGAAGCTATAAAACAAAAATAAAACTACGATCACTACGCAAATAATTACTTCAAACTCAAACTTACAAAATAAATTAAAATAAATAAAACTTTGTTGCAAAAAGAAGAAGAAAAAATACAAAATGACATTCACTGACAGTTTGCACTACGTTGCTATTGGCAATCCCGTCAGCAAGGCTATTATCGGCACTACGACGTCTTTGTTTAGCACTGGATCGGTAAGTGCGAGATTATATGAATAATGATGATTTAGCAACTTGGATTCCATATGTCTATGTATTTTTTTTACCAATTAGGGCACGAGTACTGCTACCGTACAAGCATCAACTACCGAAGTGGCTCAAAAAGCTGTAACCACTGTTATGCCACCACTATGGAAACTAGCGGGACGCAATTACAATTATGTGCGTTTGGCAGGTTTGAGTGGTGCATCTGCTGTGATACTTGGCGCAATTGGCAGTCATAAACTTGGTGCCGTACAAGACAAAGGCGAAACGAAGACTATTTTCGAGACAGCAAATCGATTCCATTTCTTTCATTCATTGGCGCTGATGGGTGTGCCATTGACTAAGCATCCCATTTTGGTAAAATTTAAAATATATTTTTGCTATAATATAATGTAATTTGATTCTCATGTTTTCAGACTGGCACTCTAATGCTTACGGGCACCATTCTCTTCAGCGGTATTCTCTATTATCGCGCGTTTACTGGCGATAAGCGTTTTGCACGTTTTGCTCCAATTGGAGGCACTTGCCTTATTGCTGCTTGGATATCAATGTTGTTTTAAGTGGCGTCATGATCGTTATGTAAATGTAATGCACTGCGGGTGTGTGATGAAGCTGACAATTTTATTTAATTGTAATAAAGCATTGTCGGTTAAAGAGCAATTAAAAAGCATACATTATTTTTGTATCAATATATTTGTAATAATTTTTCTTTTGTTAATTTTGTGGAAATATTTTTGAATTAAAACAAAAATATATTACTGAAACGTTTTATTATTGTTTGCAAAATGAAATGCTTATTTCCGGCAGTTCCCAAACCCGTGGACCAATAAATAGTGTTCATATTTCATGCCATAGAAATCAATTTGAGTTGTGTTATTTTTCCTTTAATATCTTGTAAACCACTAAACCAATATTCATAAAATTTTGACACAATATGAAATCGGATATGAAGATTTCAACTATAATAATAACTCGATTTCGACAAAACTCGAGTTGTGTTGTTATGCCTTGTGACCACAGAAATATACTTCTGCAATATAAAAGCTGTGGGTGCCTTAGTACTAGGTACAGTAAGTGATGGATTTTTGCATAATATATAGATATAATGACTTCGATATTTGTTTATTAAAAAAAAACGATTATTTTTATTAATTAAATACCGAGTTATTTTACAAACTTGGCCATTAACAGATTCTTTTTAAATTTAAATTGTTGGGGGTAATTTTACATAAACTAGCAACACTGGACGTACTCGATTATACAATAGATTATATACTGATTTCAAATACTTAAAGCAGTAATAATTTACATGAAAACTCTATATATGTTGGCCAAAACGCGCAAAGTGGGAATGAGGGGAAAAAATTTATTTTTCCAATATAGCGCGTTTATGTTCAAGTAAATTTAGGTACATCCTATAGCATCGGGCAACACTGATATTAGAAGACGACAAAAAAGTTATTCACATACAGGCAAGAAGGTAAAAATAATTAGTTAATGCTATTTTCAGTTATTGCAATTTTCTTTCAATTATAACAATATAATTATAACAATTCAATTATAACAATAATCTTGCTCAAATCAAAATATTGGCAAAAATTAATTTTTTTCATTATTTTAGATGGCTGAGAAAAGTGCAGCAAATTCACGCGTAACGTCCTAGTCTGAATTACAAAAAGTTTTTTAACTCTAAATCTATTTCATTGCCGAATGGCTAATATATATATTTTTTCCCCCAGTTTTTGGTTTAATTTGTGGAAAAATATAAAACTTTCAACTTTTATTGTTTGTAATGGTCATACATACGAGCTACCAAACATGTATAATGTTCCAATCTTTTTTTTAGTAGAAAAAAAAGAACATGTTGATTTTCTTGTCTAAATTCGCAATATAATTATAGCAAACGCTAAGAAAATCTCAGAAAATAAAAATTATATTGATAATTTGAAGAAAAATAGCAAATATGAAAATTACAAACGAAAAAAAGCCATTCCATACTGGTTGAAGATCAAAATCCATCATCCAAAAGTACAAACTTTTAATAGTAGATACGTTGAAAGTATGTAGCCAAAAAATTAGCTGAATATATTAATATAAATGTCGCTTTGGGAGGATATAAATAAAATATATATTTTTTCCCCCAGTTTTACCATGTGGTTTTAGTAATATTACATTCGGTTTTTCTTTATTTTATGAACACACATATTTTACAAACGGTACTAAAGTAATATCAGGTTTACGAAATACCCTTTTTTCATATACATAGTTATCAATTTTGGAAGTGAAGAACTTTTGTAGAGTGATATCGGACAAGGATAATTTATTTTCAGATCATAGCTGACACAATTTCTTTATCTGTTTATCAAAGTTTTAATGTCGTAAGATGCTGTCTATAAACTCAAAAACGAAGTAAGCACATATTAATTTACAATTTTCGTGTAATGTTATAATGAGGGAGCGGATTATGAGGAATTCTCCTTTTTTCAGCAAAAGCTACATGATGGTTGATAAAGTATATACGCGTTTCAAGCCCCCCTTATTCAAATTTAAAAATTTTATTTTGCCTTTTTTTTTTAATTTTTGCCTTTATTACTGTTTTTTTTTTTGCCTTTTTCGAGTTTTTAGTGTCTTTTTTTTACTGTTTTTAATGGCCAATATTTTGTAATTGAAATTTTTAGCACAAATAGAAATTTTTTTTTTTTTAATTGTAATTGACTTTTTTGTGCCTTTTTTTATATTCATACTGCCTTTTTGTTGTTTTTTAATGCCTTTTTCTGCCTTTTTTGCAATTTTATTTTACCTTTTTCTTAGTTTTTAGGTCAAAAAAATCCGCTCCCTATGAGGAAAAATGAGCAAAAAAATGCCTTCGACAAATTTAAAGCAAGTTGCCGAAGATCAGTATCAGATCACTCCGGCGTACCAGATATCACCTTAGCAAAAATAAAATGTGGAGAGCATTTTTGAAAAGTCATTAGTATAATTTCTTTACTTAAGAAATCGGACTAGAAAGTCCGTTCAACCTGTGAGTCATAAATGACAGAAATGAGCATTAAACTTATATTATATACACCAAGAATAAACAACAAAAACAATATGTGCTTCGAGTTGAACATAATTAACTGAAAAGACAAATTTCTTCTAAAATTTTATAGTTTTTCCTTTTTAGGGCCCTGCGGCACCCTTTCCGCCTATTCGATCTAACTAAAATTTTACATTAATTATTTCTTTACGAAATGGAGCCAGGCTGCTAGGAAAACCTGAAAGAAAAAATGATACTACAAATAACGGTTACCCTAATGTAGGTATGTATATCATAAAATCTATTCAACTCAATTAATTTAAGCTGTTATTATTTTTATTGTTGTTGTTTTCTGTTTCAAATTTTAACTACCGTGCATTAACCTACCCTAAGATTAATCAGTATTTTCTTTCTTTCTAATGTGAAAACAAAAAATAATAAAAAAATTAGCATAAAATAACTGAAAATAAAAAGTAACATTAAATTCAGCGTTAATCTATAAAAAAAAACTGAAAAAAGTTAATAATAATACTTAATTAATACAACACGATTGCAATGAATAGAAATAACTTTCGGAAGTGCTAAATCGCATTCTTAGAATAAATTGATTCCCAATTAATTAGTTAAGCGTGCATATGTATGTTTAATTGATTCGTTTAAATATGTATGTATAATTACACTGTGTTAGTCATAAAATGTAGCAAACAGGAGACAAATCGTTTCAAACTAATTCGGGGTCAAGAAATTTTTTTTTGCAGTTTTGGTTTGGTGGTATACTACGAAGTTATATGTTCCTCTTGTTATTGCGGTGAAAATTTGTATCGAGGGGTTTTTTGGCATGAGAAAACTGAATCTGACATTTATTTGCAGAAAAAAATAATTTTGAACATACCTTCCATACAAAAACCCGTCAAAAATCCCCATAAAGTGGAAAATTTGTATGGGAGATACCCTTATTTTATATTGAAACAACTTACATTTTTGCACACATCATTTTCTTCATTAAAAAATTAGTTTCTAAAAGTTTCAGAACAATCGGCTAAAAAATAAGCATCCAGTTGTCATCATCAGCAATCAAACTAAATAAATAAGTAGATCAAAACGAAAATTACACTATCCGACGAAAAATCAATTTTTCCAAAAATAACAAGGTTCTGGATTTTGATAGAACTCGGGAAAAAAATTTACGGGTCTCTGTGTTTTAAAAGTCTATATCAATTTTTTTTTGTACGCAGGCCTAGAGTTTGCCTATTTCTAACAGATTAAGTATAATAAACCATGAGACAGCTTGTTAGTTTTGCATCAAAGCTTGTTTCTATGCTCAGAGAGTTATAGTAGAATTTTCCGTAGAATATTTTCCTTCAACTTATTAACCCTTTGACGCCCATCAATATGGGTCATTTTTGCCCCTTTCGAAAAAGTTACTTTTTTGATCCATTACAAGGGCTAGAGGATTAATATGTTAAAAAAATATGTTGCCCATCAAATTTTACTATAAGTCACTGAACAACAAAAATCTGTAAACTTAGTTTTAAATGTTTTAAATTTTCACCTTTTATACGCAATGAACAAGTGTGTCTTTAAAAGTATTTTCTTAACTATTATTCTATATTGCAAAATAAACATTAATTAATTAAATTAATGCGAGAAAGTACGCGATTTGTGTAATTTATTTGACATTCAACAATCAAATTTCAAATACCTGTGAGAAAAGCAATCACTTTCAAATTACAACAAATGCGCCATTTATTTACTTCATATTTAATTTCATTGCTAATAGCTTTCTTTCATGCCGTTTCAATATGCTATCGGAGTCAATGCCTTGGTGCTATCAAAGTAAAGAAGCACGGCTTTTAAGCTTCTTCTGGATGAGTCAATAAATAGACCACTGAATTCCTTGATCCAGAATTAGCTAGAAACGATATGTCTCCCATTTGCTACAAACATTTTTTTTTAAATTCGAGCACAGTGTTATTATATGAGTTGTTTTTAAGTTTTAAATTACTATGAAAAATTGATTTGTACATAAAAATAACGTCAAAAAAACAGAAAAACCCCAAAAATTACAATGCATGTAGGTATTTAAGATCAGGCGGTTGTTGACGTACTTAGTTGCAGGGGATTAAACGAGGAGATTATTGATATCAATTATAATTTTAATATTATAAACAGAACTGTTTTCGTTTTGTATACCGAAAGTATAATTCTATTTTAGGTAATAGCTGAAATAAGAAGTAAATATAAATTCAACGAATGATAAAGCTTTTCGCAGACAATTGCTGATCCGTCTGTATTGGTTTATTCGGAGAAATTCAAGTTTGTTCAATGATTTCCCAAAGAATTTTGACATTTGGCTTCTAGAATTTTGAAAATGTTGCACTGCCTCAAAATTCTATGATGTTTTTGCGCATATCACAGTCCTTTAATCAATCTTTCCTCGCTTTGAAGGAAGTGGAATATATTCGCTTAGTTCAGATGGAAGAAATAAAAAGTAAAACCAAATCGTAGTTGAAGTCGATGGAGGAGGAGTTTTTGATACTAACATTGACTCTGTCTTTTTCACAAAAAAGGTTCCAACTTTCATTTCATAAACTGAAATTTTTTATGAATTTTTTTGTTGGCTTTCTCCAATTCAGATAATTACCTAATATTAGGTCATATTCATATTTACGAAATTCTGTATTTATTTACCGAAAATTATATTATTTTCCAGTAGCCGGACAGGGTTTCGACGCCATACTTTCTGTGCGCAAAAATTTAAAGAGATTTCGATGAAAATTTAAATTTAAAATAATTTTTGATCAGATGCTATTAAATATATATAATATTTAAGCCCTATCTTAAGATGACACCTAAGAGGGCAATGGCCTGTAAGAAGCTTTATGTGGGCACGAATTTCTATTTTGTTTAATTCGATTGATTGTAATTGAGTTTGTTGTTGTTATTATTGTTTGGATATGATTTGATTTCACACCACAAAAATGTTCGGGACCTACAAGGTACTTAATTGTTTTTCTTTCTGCGGAGGGGGATAGCCCCCCTTTCATTGCCTTTTTTATGGTCTGAAAGGGATGAAAGAAGCTCAAAACACTCAATTTTGGATTTTATGGTGTAGAAGTTTAGAGGTTTTAGAGCTGCTTGTTTTCATTCGAAGAAAATATTCATAAATAATTTTTATGAAGCTGATGTTTAAATACGATAAATAAAATACGATGATGCATTTGATGGACCCTAACAGACTGGGGACAAAAGTAGATAAATGCCTTGAAAATTTAGGAAAAATTTATGTTTCCAAGTTTTTTTAGTTTTTTTAATCTTCAACAAAAAAACATGGCCAAAAATAACCAAAAATTACCGAGTTTTTGCTGTTTGGTTACACTTTTTAGTAGATGAAGATTTAGTTAATTATTTTTAAAAAAAATTAAAAAGTCTAGGCGAAGAAAAAAGAAGCAAATATGTAAGAGGAATTTTAGAAAAGTAGAGGCCTGGGGACAAATCAGCTAAAAATAGGGAATTGACGTTTTAGTCGGCCAACGATAACCACGCTGTGAGCCATATTAAAATATGAAGATGACATCTGAGAGTGCCATTCATGGTATATTTAATTTAAAAAGGTTAAATCTTCTATTAAACTAAATATTGCAGAAAACTATAAAACAAAAAAATGCACTTAATCATAAAATATTAACAATTCTCTTAAAATTTTTGCATAATTATTAATTATTTAAATTTATGTCAAAGATTTCTGCACATGTTTTTGCTCTTTTTTTATTAAAATCCCCCGGTATATAAAAAACAATTAATGTTTATTTGAATAATTTATATATAAGCACAATTATATTGCCATAAGGCAAACAAAGCTGGAGCCAATTTATATTGCCTTGCTGTACTTTATACAAATTAAAAAACGCAAAACCAGAATTAAGAAAAAATAAAAATAATACTGCGAAATCATCATTCTAGTTTATTTCTTCTTCTATCTGTATAAAACATGAGTTTATTTTAAAATAGAAAAAACGTTACACTTTTTTTTTGAAATAAATTTTAATTATGTGCTACGTGCAAAAAAACTTATTTACACATTTAGGAAAAACAAAATAAAACAAAAAAGCAAAAACAAAAATATTCCATAAAAAAAAAAACAAAAGAAAATAAATTAAAAAGAAAAAATAAGAAATTCATACAGCAAAATCGCTTTGACAACAACACATATGAATAATGTGCAATACTTCGCATCTCGTCTTTGTGTTTTGATAATCTCACCTCATAGTCAAAGATACAACTGTATCTATACTTTTTTGCTTACTTGCTTTTCGTTTTGCTACTGTTATATCTAATTTGATCTACGAGGTTTTTGTTTTACAATCTACCACCGAAATGACACAAAAGTAAAGCACCTTCACTTGTGGTTCTGTGTTCACTCGTTCACCTGACAATTTTATTGCGCATTTGCAAAAAAAAATCCTCTTTATATTATATAAATTATTTATATTTTATATTAGACAAATACATTTAAACAACACATAGACATAGACTTATGTAGATAGATGAAATAATTGGATTGGATGCGTAGTACCTTCATGGATTCTTAACTTGATAATTGTAACTTTTTACTAAATAAATAGTTATAGTTCTCCAATATGACGTTATTGATTATGCAATAAAGGTGTTCCTACAGATTTCTTTATAAAAAACAGTTTATCACTTTTCACTTGAATTTAGCCATAAATTGGTTTTCCAGTTCATTATCTAATATTTTATGCACATTATTTATATGTTTAATATATTGAAAACTTGTTTTATTTAAACGTTACATTAGGTATTAGTTCTTATTATAAATGTGTGTTTGTTTTTTTTTTTGGGTATTCCCATAATTACGTCGCGAACATCAATAAGTGCAAAATATTCATTTATATAGATGGTTTATAAATTATTTGCAAATCGTTTTCGTTTGTAATAAATACATTTATCAAGCGCATACTAATTAAAATAATAATTTTAATATGTTTTTAAATTTTTTGGTTTGCATTCTATTCAAATAATTTAAAAGTTACTCATACGCACCCATTTGCAGAAACAACTTGTTTTACATATTGTTCTATTTCTTATTCATATTTTATCTAGGAAGCGGAATTTGTATATTGTATCGTATTTTTTAAAACAACAAGACCAAGATATTTTATCCTTCGAAATTCGAAAAAAAATTTTATTAAACAATTTAATCTAATTTAAAAATATGTATAAAATAAATCTCCTTTAAAACTTAACCACACTAAAATTCAAAAGAAAAAACTGTCTATATATATAACAAGCTATATGTGGACCTTGGCCTATCCTTTCGCATAATGTTTCAATAGGTTTAATATTCATAAAATTAACGAGTTTCTCATAGTGTTTCATTTTTCAAACTAATAAATACCATATTTCTGGTATTACTCATACGTCATGTTACACCTGCTTCGACAATTTCTCGTTTCAACATTTTAAGAAATTGATTTAAATACTCTATATAAAACGTTATGATGACCTTGTTCCACGATCAATTTTGCATAAGTTTATTCAATTTATTTTCATTGTATAACTTTAAATATTAAATTTATGCTCATATTGTAAATTTAAACGATAAACAAAATTTTGAAAACCAAATTACATACAAAATATATGCTAAACGTAAATTGTTTAGTATTGATATTATCACTTAGAGCATAAAATGTCACATTGCTTATGAAATGATTGTAAATTGAATTAAGAATTATACATTATCAATTTTTATGATGAGTTATTAGAAAAAAGTTATAAACTAGTAGAACCAGCAGTATAGAGCTTTTTTCTGTGAAAATCAAAAAAACATTTTACCTATCCAATCGATAAAATTTATAATTAAAAATTATCAGGTACAAATTCAAAATCAAATTTGCATTTTCGAATTTGCATTACCCCCAGCAATCAAGTGCAAAAATTCATGATATGTATGTAAATTCTAACCTAAATGCCTATTAATATATCAAAACAAGTGAGGGAATTTCTCATTATTATTATTAGCGCCATCTATACTATACTACACATAGGAAATAAAACGTTAAGTCGCGCGACTTGAAGCGAAAATGATAAAGCCAAGTTGTCTCCTCAAATTCCAAATGAATGAACGAGCATCAGCGTATCACATTTACGTCGTTGACAAAGCGTTGAGCGTGCTGAGTAAATGAAATTTTCGTATTTTATGACAAAGCGGAAGTGGAGTGCGGTTTGGGGTTAGCGTTATATTTAAATACACATCATCCTCAACACAACAACTTCTCCAACACCATCACCGCCAGCACCGCCGTCATCTACAAGCAATCATCATCATACTAGCACCACCACCCTAAAACAGATGATGTTGTTGATCATAATAAAATAAAGACAAAAAAAATCTAAGATAAATATAAAATAAAATTAAAATAAAAGAAAATAACAAACAAAAATAAATACCAAATAAATATGTGAAATAAAGCGAAAGCTAAGTCATAATTTATTGTTGTGGTGTGTGTTGACATTTTTGTTACCATTCTGTATTTCTGCCAACACGAGTAGCTGGGTAGGTGATTGTGTCTTGGCAACATTGTAACACAATTGCAGAAGGCAAACACTATAGAAAACATAACTTTGAAGTTGTTGGTAGTAACTTCAATACAACTCTCACCTAGTCACTATAATTTCTAAGATGTATGAAGATTCTAGGCTACATATTTTCATTGGATATTAAGTATTAAAAATAGTAACGAAATTGAACTCATAAGAGTGAGTTCCATATATAGTTTTTTAAATATTGAGCAATGTTAAATTTTGCTAAATTGCGAGCTATAGAGTCGTAATCATAAAGCCCCTAACCACTAACTTTACCCCCTTCTGCTATTTAAACCTCAGCTTTTAAAACTCCTTAATTGCTAAAATACGACTTAGAAGCTTTCAAAAAGCTGATGACAAAGTTTCTAAAAACTGATTACACTAGAATTTATTTAGTACCAAATTATTACTTTTAAAAATCTTTAATTGATTTTACAGTTTTCGTCCTTAGTATTGAGTCAATCGTTTTTGATTTTTATATCTTGAATAAAGAATTGCAATTTTAAATCAAGTTACTTTTCTGGTCTACATATTATTTTGAAAGAACTTGTAATTTTCGACTGCAGTTTGTTTTCATTTTACCAGATCTAAGGTAAAATTAAGTCGAATAGTGAACCTCTAATAGCTAAAAGCAATCACCAAAAGATTTTTTTTTTTTATAAATGAGGGAGGAAATCATCATGTGATCTTATTTATATTGTATTTATAGTAATTACATCTACAATTTTTATAATTTTATGACACGCAGAATTTAAATATTTGTATAAAGTTATTAAAACTATAAAATCATTAAGTAAATAATCGTTTTATAACATTTGTGTAATGCCACTCCCACTGATTTTGTGATTCTAAGAAATAAAAAATTACATGAATGAAAAAAAATTTCCAAAAAAATTTTCTTTACTTCAAATTAGTTTAAATAAATAAAAGAAACAAGTTTATTTTTTAAGCCTTAAAGGTTTAAAAGTTTAATATGATCATAAAAACACCAAAACACACACATACACGCAAAGACACACTTTCACAATATATGTGCATACATCCGCAGCAGCACTCGCGCCAACACATAAACAGTTGACTAGACTACTGTGGTGCCACTCTCATTTCCATTTCTTCCCCACACACCATTTTTACATACACAGACCCACAAGATTTCGCTCGCTCTTCTGTTACTGTGTGTGTTTTTATTATTCTTTGAAATTTACTTTGCAACGCGCTTGCGCTTTTCGCTCGATTCAAATATTTCTTGCTGTTGCTGTTTCTTTCGCATTTTTGTTTTTGTAACGCGCGAATCAGTTGACGAGTATATAAAAATGTTATACTCGTCATATTCAAGATCAGTGAGTTTTGATAAGATCTCACACTTGGTATTGTGTTGTGTGCAGCTTTTACCAACGTTTCTAAAGTGTTAAGTAAAGTTCGTTAACAAAAACGCATAAAATTCGCATCCTTTTAAGTTTTTCTTTTCTTTTTTTTATAAATATTTCAAAGTTTTCGTAATTATTAAATTTTGCACATCATTTGAAATGAAAATTAATTTTAAATTCATTTGAACAATTTGATGGTAGTAATTAATTACGACGAGACGCATTCAAAAATCTGTAGATTATAACAGTTTTTTTTTAACATTATTTATTAAAAAAATAAAAACTAATTAAAATGTGTGAATTTAAAGAGAAATGTGCCAGTGCTGCGGCAGGTAAGTTTTTTTAATTGATTTTCTTTTTGTCTTTCTTTGTTTTTTTGTTTTTTAAATAAGTTGTAAATATTTTCATTCAAAATATTGAAATTTGTATTGATCATTTAGGTTAGTTTCACAAAAGAAAAAAATAGAATAGCTCGAGTTTTTCGAGATTTATATCATTCAGTAATCTATAGAGACTTAACTTTCACAGTTACTAAAGTGTTATTTAAAACCTTACTCAATGAGTTTTATTCTTAAGCTTGTTTTACATATATTTGTATTTTAAATTAATTCCAAGTTAAAATTGTTTTAGTCTGTAAGGAATTATTATAGTTGCCACTGACTTAAAAAAATAAATAAAATAAATAAAAACTAAAAATTCTTATTAAAATAAAAAATCCGAAAAGATCAGTTTTATTGCTTTGGAAAAAAATGAATGAAGAGATTCATTCACTTCATAAAATCTATAAAGAAAACTGTTTTAATATTTATATGAAAAATTTAGAAATTTTTTATACTAAATGGATTTATGATTTTTAGTTGGTAGTCAATCATAGTGTTTTGATTGAAAAGCTAGTCTTGATTTGACTTACTAATTGTTTATAACGAATAAAAAAAGTTATGTGAAATACATTTTTTTTTATATTTAGGAAATTATTTTTGTGAGCACATTGTTAATTAAGGATTAATGGTGTCTTAGTGCAGTTCATATAAAAAACTCTCCATATAGATATCCACTAACACCGGCTAAAGGGGTTCCAAAATTTCCCACGCCTCTCTAAAAAAAATGTATTCTAGATCTTGGGTAAAATTATCAAATTAACTTTTAAAATTAGATACTATTGTTGAACTATTTGAATTGAAAGTTTATATTTTTTCAACAAGTATTTAAGATTGTAACCAACTTTTTCACATTTTTTCCTTACAAATTTAATAGCTTGTTATATATTGGTCAATGCTCAAAACTTTTTTATCTTCTTCTTTAGGTTATTTAACAAAAATTTGACAAATATGTAGAACGCATTTGTTTTTTATTTTGTATCGTAAACATTACAATTTTTTTTGTTGTCTGAAAACTTTACAAGCAAATATGAAAAATTAATAATAATTTACAAATAAAATGTGAAAATTTTTTGAAAAATAAATTTAATGAGTTACTTAATTAAATTTAAACAAAATTTTACGACATATCAATTTTGTATTTCATTCATATTTTTATTTTATTTACTTATTTATTTCATTTTAAAATTAAAATAACAAGTTTTTAATGAGTATAACATATTAAATTTGTTATGGAACTGTGTAATAACTGAATTTCCAATGACTTACACTTTGTTTTTACCTTTTCTTTTGAACATTAATTAAATTTATGAATATAACTTATTCCCTAACATCAAATGTACTCGTAAAGATAAAGAAAAATTAAACGAAACAAATATGACATTGAAGTTACAACTTACAATACTTAGAATATTGAATGCATGAAAAGATAATAAACAAAGTGCATTGTTTATAAAAATTCAATAAATATTTCTTTAAAAAAAAAAATGTAAAATTGTGAAGAATTTGTAATTGAGCGGTAATATGCAATAGCAGTTTTTTTTTTAATAACATATTTTTCACACAGATAAAAAAAAAGAGTCTTTCAATAAATGATAATTGAGGTCCCTTGAGTCTTGGGATTCAACCTCTTCCATTCCTAGTCTGGGACCCTCTGGTAATATCTACGGCTTCTAAGAAAATATATGAGGATAAGTAAAAAAGTTTTGCAGCAAACAAAAAAGTTTTTCAAAGAAATTGAGGAATCTTGGGGCTAAGGAGTGCGTGTTATAAATCATTTGTGAAGCTTTGATAAGAATATTATAACGATTGAGATGGTTGCATATCAAATTGATAACAAAGTGACAATTTGATATGGAATGTCATGAACGAGCACATACTTTCTAGAAAAAATTATTAAATATTAATTTTAAAGGGTATTTGTCAAAGTAAATCTCTAATTAAAACGTAGCACAGTGATTTGGTCCAATACAACGGTGGGACAAAATTAGAAGTAGTGCTCTGATTTTGATAAAATTTCGTGTGTCATTAAATTTTAGGTTGCTAAACTCAAATCTGAAGTCAGTTTTAATCAGTCTGTTTAGTTTTCCCCACCAACTAAACTTAAATTTAAAATTTTCGTCATATTTGGCGAGCCATAATGAGAGAATGGAGAATTTTTAGAAAGTTAAACAATTTTTATTGGAATCCTTTAATGTTGGAATAAAAGTGATATTAATGACAGCAACTTTTGACTTTTTACACTTTACTTTACTTTTATTAATTATTCACACATTATTGCACACTTTTAGGGTTAACAAAAAAGTGGAATTCCAATTTTAGATGAAGAAATTATATTCAGGCCTTTTTGTTTTTTAATTGAATTATTTCCTAAAATCGAAAGGTGTTTTTGCATACGACAAAATTGTAATTATTCATAAGAATAAAAATATGTATTAAACATTTTAAATTCTTATTTTTTGTTTGTCTTTTAAAGTTTTGGTTTATATAAAACTTTTATTAATATTCGAGAGAAAATATATTAAATAAACATTTAAACTATTTGAAAGTTTAGTTTTCTATAATTTTTACAATTTATTATTGTTAATTTCGCTTATTAGATACAATGTTTTCCGCTGATTGAGTACTTTGAAACACATTTAAAATGTCAGTACTTTCATTGTTTTAATCAGTTTTGCAATTAAATAATCTGGGAAAGTAATGTTAATGAGATTTTGGAAAAAAAAAAAACTTTTTAACCATAAATAACTTAAATGTCATTTTCTATACCACATATATAAAAAGTAAAACCAAATATTAAAAAAAACAAATGCTAACCTTGTATTTATTATTTTGTATGCGTGGAAAAATTTCTTTAAAAGCATAATATTCAGTGGTAGAATTAGTTTAGTACAGTAATAAATAGTAATAAAGAAATACGAACATATGTTTTTCATGATTATTTATTTTATATGTAAATACATCGTTCTTAGCATTATTAAATGTAGAAAGTGAGTCAGATATTGGTTATATCATATTCAATATGTATATTAAAATCAAATCAATATGTATTTAAAAGCATTAATGTAAGTATTTCAATACGAGTTTAAACTTAGTACAGCTGCGAAAAATTATATAGAAATATAACAAACTTCAAACTATAAACATTGGCCTTTTAAACCAGACCCTTTACGTATGGACAAATACACAAATTTTAGTCTCTTCCATTCATACATAAATATTCAAAAAAAAAAAAAATACTATTTCCTTATTTTCTTTTAATTTCTTTTCATAAAGGGAGCTGGAAATTTTTCACACTCCCCTAAAACTTATCACTATCTTTAAATACATAAATAGGATTAACGCAAGATGCATTGAACCTTTCTGCTGATTACTCATCTGTTCAAATACCCTAGCTATTTATTTTATTTATTTATTTTTTTATTTATTTTAAAAAACAAAATCTCTTTTAACACAACTTAAGTATACAATTTAAATCTTAAACAGTTATAATATTTGCAAATAATTTAATGTACTTAAGCATAAGTAAATGTTTTATTAGAAATAAGTTAGTAACAATTTTTTTTTATTTCTTTTTTCTTGATAGAAATAATTTTATTCAGTTAAGCACACACAAAATTCTGCTCCTTATCAACAGCAGGTAGTTGCAAATTTTTCTTACTTATTTTTTTTGGGTTTTAAACATGTGTATAATAGTTTAAACAATAATAGAAATGATAATGCAAAAAACGCGATTAGTTTTTGTAGTTTATATACGCGCAGTTCAATTCAATTAGTTTTTAATATATATTGTTCTCGAAAATACTTTTCAATAAATCATAAATCGCATTCAAATATGATATTGTTGCCGCTGATGTAAATAATGTAGAAAGAAATAGCGAGAAGATAAATATTTACTTTATCGCAATTTTTCTGCGATTTTTATTAAAAAGTGTGACCCAAGAAGATGGAATTTAATTTAAATTTATGTAGAAAAGAATCGAGAAGCGTCTTATGCTTGTTGTCTCTTGCTAGTAATCAAACAAATATATTTATACAACACACAATCAATTAGTTTTGTATATGTATGCGACAAAAGAAAAGAAAATCATATTGCAACTGTTGCTTACATACTAATCAATTGAATTCGAAACAAATTAAAATATATACATATGTGGGAGAATAATATTACTACAGCAGAATCTCGAAGATGTTAACTTGCAGAAAATTTAATCGCTCGGTTAAGTAAATCTAATTTCAGCCTCCACGTACTGCTTTGAAAAGTTAATTTTTGAGTTAACTTTTCTAGGCGCATGCATTTTTTTTTTATTTATTTTTTGTTATTTTTGAGAATTTATTGTTAAACTTTGTTATTGTCAAATATATAGTTACACTTAAGCTATTCAGTCGTAAACGTTTGAATTTGTAAATTGTAATTTTCCATCGATTATTTTATTGCTCATTGATATCATTGAGAAAATGTCCGTAATGAAAATTATATTAAGATAAAATTATGGTTTCTATTTCTATATATTTTTTCGATTTTGAAAACCACTCAGAAATATTAAAAATTCGAAAAAGTTAATCACTCTTGGGGCATTTCGATTTACTTTTCTGAGATTCTACTATATTTGATTATACAGATATAAGCGAATCTTTGGCAAAAATTAGAGTAGCTTAAGTGGTCATAAATTGAATTTTTTTGTAGTTATTATTCACATTTTCAAATGGGTTTTTTCTATTCAACCTTCTTCAAGTTAGGTTACTTTACTTTATAACTTAAGTTTTTTCAATACATTTGTAATGCGTTTGCCAGTACATCTTAAGTGCAGATATTTGTTGGTTACATGTTTCATAAATCTTTTAACCGAAAAGCTTAAACCGACTTATGTAAAAGATTTTTTTTTAAATGTAGCAAAGAAAAACGTATATCTACTGCAAAATGCTGAATACTAAGCTTTGGCTTCAACAGATGTGCTTAAGTTTACTTAACCCTCTAGTTCTCAAGCCCGTCTCTAGACGTCCTTCATCAAAAGTGATATAATTGCTACAATAACCTACATTTTATCATATCGTTTAGGGAATTTCCCAAGCTTTAAAAAAAATGCATCAATTATGAGCTATGATACGTATTACAGAAGTTAGCGACAGTCAAAGTAAAAAGTTTGTGAAAAATAGGAAAATTAATTATTTTGATTGTATTTGAGATAAAAGTAAAAAAAAAAATAAATAAAATACATCCCGTCATACTATCCAGATAAAAAACTAGCTATGGATAGCTGAGAATTTGAATTGAGAATTTGAAAATTTTTATATAAAATATTTAATTACTTAAAACAAATTGGTAAAAAGCTCATTTAACAACAAATAATTTTAAGCGTTTAAGTTTTCCCACTTCATAAAACAACGCCTATTAGTTTTTTTTTTGGGTTTTTAAATCAATTTTTGATTTTTACGCCAATATTAATCAATTCCGATTTTTTTTTCATCAATCAAAAATTTGGGAACTAGAGGGTTAAGATACTGTTATACTCAAAATTATTTTTTGATGAAAATTTTAAGTACAAAACGATCAAAATACAGACTTCCTAATGATACATTTTTAAAATATGTCTTAAAATTTTCGGGACCATTGGTCCCCTGAAAATTTGCACTGATTTTAATAAATTTATATTCATTGAAAAGAAAATCGATTTGTTCTTTAGTTATTATAGTTCGACCAAACGTGAGGCATCGGCTTCCATTTTTGGTTCAGTTTCGGTCCAAAACTGGCCCAGAAATAGCTGAACACAAGAATATTAGGACCATAGTCCCTATTTCTGGTTAAAAATAATTGCAATGAAGTATCTTTACGCTTCTCCAATCTAATGGTGCAAGTGAGATAGGAAATGCCGATTACTTGGTACAAATGCTACACCATTAATCAATTATTTAACTTTGATTATTAATAATAATATTTTTTTTAGGTTTTGCACTTTGTAATATCATATTGCAGTATTATTAGTATCATGTTAGTAATATTTGTTTTGTGTTCAATGAATTATAAAAATTATTGTTTTTTTTCTAAGTCAACCGCTCTGAATAATTTTATTGATTTAAAATGTGACACTATCATAAAAATTCAAAAAATATTACTTATAATTTAAATAATATACAAAAACATTTATATTACACATTAGACCAAGTTTATCATTTGAAAAGAAGTAAAACATTATTGATTTTTTTTTTGCCTGAGAAAAACTCAGATTCTGTTCAAACCCAGCTGTTTTTCAGACAAGTGCTTGAAAATTAAGTGCTTAAAAAGTGCTTGCAAGTGCACCATTTCAACCGGAAATTGCAAAGCAATCATGCGAACAACAAACTTAGTTTTCTATTGAGTAATAAAAACGAGTATCGTTCAGCGAGACGCTACTAAATATTGACTGAGCGAGAAACGAAACGTGTTAGTTTTCACGCAACAGCGAAGTAAAGTGGCTGTGAAATTTCACGAAAAGTGTGTGTGTTTTATTTTATTTCCTTTTTGCAATTGTTTTATAAAAAATATATAAAAATATAACTATATATGTATATATATTTATATATTTGGGTTTAAAAGAAACAAAAAAGCAAAAGAAAAAAATAAAATAAAATGACGCAGCAATGAAAAATTATGAATGCATGAACCGATACTCGATATTTTTTCTCTCTCCTCTCTTTCTCAACTAAAGTAAGCACGAAGCAGCGAATGAATGAGCGGAAGAGCCTATCTAACGCATTCTTTCTTGCGCTTGTTTAGCGCTAAAAGTACTGCACTAAACAAGTGCTTGTCTCCTAGGACAGGCAATGTTAAAATTTATATGGAACACATGTGCTTGTAGTGCACTGAAGGGCTTGCTATCAAGCACTGGTTTAGCACTGGGAATGTTCTGTTCGGCTTTCAGCTTCAGCCAAAAAATGGACGTTTGGTCGCACTCTATTAGTTCTTATGAAAAAGGTCTTGAGGGTACCAGAGTAACCTAAACTAAAAAATTTGTTTTTTTTTTAACCTATTTTCAATCCCTCACAATTTTAATAATATGAGCTAAATTTCTAATATGTCATGGGGAAAACTATCTATTCAAACAGGATTCCCCATTTTTTAATGAACGTTTGTCAAAGTGGCAAAGTCAAAACAGTGTATGTAGGGGAGGCAAATCATACAGCTGTTTCTGAATCCCCATGATTTCTCATTAGTGATCTTTGTGATGGTTCTTTATTACTATCTCAAAATCATAATCCAGAATTACAGGATAAATTAAAAATTTTTGTTTACTTTCTTCAGAAATTAAATTTTGCGATGGATCACCGTAGAACGTAAAGTTCTCAATGGAAACTTTTTAAAAACTTTTTACAATGAAATTGGGGCCGATGAAGGCGAAATCGGGTTTGCTCTATCGTTTTTAATTATCTTATGGTCTAGAAAGGCTAAAGTGATGAATTAATAGCAAAAAACTTTGGCTATCGTTAAAAAAATAACTAGCATTTTTATTGCTTTTTTAGGCTCATTAAGAAATTTTCATTCAGAACCACAGGATCCCCGCTGACTCATGAAAATTCAGGCGTTTAGGTATACAAAACTTATGTTTTGATGAACGATTGTAACCAGAAATGGGGCTCAGAGAATAAGATTTCGGTTTCCGTTCGGTTTTTTAATGGTCCCGAAAGGGTTAGGCAATGTATTAACTGCCTCTGAAATTCAAAACATTGCATTGAAACCAAACAGAAATTATTTTACGCAAAATAGACAATATGTCAAAGCATTTATTTTCCATAAGCTATTTTAATTTTTTTGCCATAGAGTTTTTAGATGGTACTTTAACCCATCAACACTGTTTTTGAAAATCTGAAAAATTGGAAAACGGCAAATTCAACTAGACTACAGCCATGGCATTGATTTCAAATCACAGTAAAAAAGAGATTGCTAAATAGAGCATTGGCTTAAAAAAAATCGTTATCGCATTTTTTTATATCTAAATTTGGGCCTTAAAAAAAAGTTTTAAATTGATTGGAATTTTTTATTTTTCTTTAATTATTGCTTTGAAATAGTTGGAATTTCCGTCGTCCATAAACCTATTCCACTATAAGTGGAGGTTAGAATTCGAAACACCAAATACAACCGTTCGAAAATATTTATAAAAAAGTTTGACTTTGACTATTATTATTTTACAAATCTCTAAAAAAAATATGGTAATTTTAACCGTATTAATTAAAAATGTTTTTACATTTCCCTCCTCTATTTGCAAGTTGATTGATTTCTCAAAGAAAAGCTTATTTTCTCTCAAATAATGCTTCATATTATAAGCTGCATCAATAATAATTTGTAAATTTTTCTACTATAACGTTTATAAAACAAATTAGCACACATGCATGACAGTCAATTTGATTTTAATGTTAAATTTAGATTGGATACTAAAACTGCGATACATAAACAACTACACATCCAAACAACTACATGCAAACAAATTAAATTCGCGTTGTCAATTGAGTGTAGCTGTAATACAAAAGGAAATAAATGCGCGCTTTTTTTTTTTGCTAGGTGCTAAGGAAAATAGCATAAATAAATTAAAAATCATATTTACTAATATGAAGATATGAAGACATATAAAAGTATAAATGTATGTATATAGGAATTTTAATAATACTAGTTATATATTTACAAATAAATTCAAGATCAATTTCAAGTTTTAATTTGCCCTTGTCGCATTGTATACATTTAGCGCTTTGTTTTTTTTTATTTTTTATTTTTTTTGCTTTAGTATATAAAAATAATAAATTCTGCAATTAGAAATTTTCTCATTAATTTATTTGGTAATTGAAAACCTTATTTATATTATTTTTCCTTTGATTTTAAATGCTAATATATTTATTGATTGAATATATTAATTACAGACATGTATTCATAATTATTTACAGTAAGCCCTTGATTGTGTCAAAACACTATAAGATATATTTAATCGACTATTATTCATCGATACCTTTTTATATGATTTGCTTTATTTGCTAATTTACCAGTAAATAGTTTAAGTTAGGTTATGCAGTACTTGCTGGCCGAAGCCACGCATAGACCTTTGGGCCCTTAGCGTTACCAGATAGGAGTCCTAAAGGAAATATTTAGCGAATGCACACGTCACTTAGCGAGTGTCGACGCCATTAAATAAATAGTCTATAATTTTATGAAAAGTATTTCAAAAATTAACAAAATCTAAGAAGAAAATAATCTTAATTGTTCCCGCCTGAAATGTTTGAAATTCAGTATAATATTTTTATTTTTTTTGTCATTTTATTGCAGCTGAAAATACAAAACTCACAGTGGCGACAATTGAGGGTGGAAATATTATAGCTGGACAACGAGAATCACAAAAAGGCACTAAATATTTTGAGACTGCTTTAGAAGAAACAAGTAAGTTAGCCGCCACTATTATTTTTTTTAACAATCATGGAAAATTACTTATTTAATTAATTTTTGGTTGCAGCATTTGGAAAATTTAATTATTTTTTAATTTTAATATCGGGTTTAATATTGGCAAATGTTTTGCTTGAAACGTTGGGCATAAGCTATGTGCTGCCAGTTTCACAGTGTGATTTACATCTATCGCTACAACAGAAGGGTGTGTTGAGTGCAATCGGTTTTGCCGGCATTATATGCAGTTCACATTTATGGGGTTTCCTGGCAGATACAACGGGGAGAAGGAAAATCATGCGCCCCACTTTGCTGGTAGGCTTCTTGGTGACAGTGCTATCGAGTTTTGCCACTAATTTTTGGTTAATGGTTATTCTACGTTATATTAATGGTTTTTGGTAGGTTCAAATGTAATTTGCAAAATAATAAGATTTGATTTTTAATATTTTTGATTATTTTTCTTGTAGTATTTCCGGTGGTTCTGCTACGGTCTATGCCTATTTAGGCGAATTTCATACAAACAAAAATCGTTCACGTGCTATTATGAGCTCAGCGTTTATATTTGGTGTGGGCGCTATGTTAATGCCAGCGATTGCTTGGTTGGTCATAAATGGTGAATGGCGTTTAGATCTTCCTTTCTTGGGTATGACATATAAGCCCTGGCGTTTATTTATGGTTGTTTGTGGTATTCCTGGATTGGTATGTGGTCTATGCTTGTTCAAAATACCCGAAAGTCCGAAATTTCTATTGAGTCAGGGTAGAGAAGAGAAATGTTTGGACATTTTGAAGAGAATATACCAAATTAATACAGGCAAACCACAAGAAGAATATCCGGTAAATAAATTGTAAATTTATAGAACTTAAGTTGCAATTACTAAAGTTCTTTTTATCGCATAGATTTCACATGTTATCGAAGATATTGATCACTCAGCACGCCCAAAAATCAAACGTGAGCGTTCCAGTAATCCCACAACAGCACTCTTACGTTCAATGTGGAATCAAACTCAACCACTCTTCAATCGCAATTATATGCGGACTACCATACTCATTTGTTTGATTCAATTTTGGGTTTTTTTCACATCGAATGGCATGTACATGTGGTTTCCTGATATACTCAATAGCGTTTTTGAATTCATGAAGGAAAATCCCGGCAATCGTACATACATTTGCAATGTTGTCTATGAAAAGCAATTAATTATTGCCAAATTGAAAACCGCCGCTTTAGAGGGAAAACAAAATTCTGGAATGTCTTCTGCTATGCTCGAGAAATGCAATGAAAAATTGGAAATCTCAACATATGAACATTCACTTGTACTGGAGTTGCTATATGCTGTCGGATTTGCAGTCATTGGATTTATCATAAATAAAGTGGACAAGAGAACAATTTTATGTAAGTTTTTGTTTATGAATGCATGTGGTATTTTAACTATATTAATCATATATGAATCACAAATAAAATACAAACTTTTTAGTGTAATTGAAACTAAAACGAAAAACAATTTATACTAAGTACTATTCAGGGGTAATATCTGATAAAGTTTGAAAGAAATGTACGAAAGACGAAACTGAAATCTCTTTATATGCATTCATTTTTTTTGTTAAATACTTAATAATATTGGTTTTAAAATACAGTAAATTGATCTTTGAAAAGTTTCAAAGAGTTTTACCTTTATGTGATTAAGTGGGGGAGAGGGCCTCAAGATGGACACCCATCTTTTGAACGACTAAAGCTCAAATGGTATTATACACCTCGAAATCTTATCTCATTAGCTTATTTTCTATTTTTAGATATTAGCAATGCAAATAAAATTTAATGTGATTTGAAAAAAATTGGAAAAAAGTTGCGCCAAGGTAGACCCCTCGCAAAAATTCACTTAAAAGGTTGAAAAGTTTTACTAGGAAATAAGAGTTCAGTCAGTAATTATCGGAGCTACATTTCATAGTAAAATTTTCAAAATTGATAAGATTCACATTTGCAATCATAAATATTGATATTGAGATTCATTTCTATCCGTGTGTTTGATATCGATAAAGAAAGGAGTAAAAGTTTGTAGTCAAAATCAAGAAATATGTTCTATTGAAAATAAAAAAAATTATAAAATATTTGTACAAATATTCTCATGAATTTATACGTTGTTGATTAATGCATTTATATAGTCTATTTGTCGCGATTTTGTTGATTTATTTAGGTTGAAACTTGGCTGACAATGGCAAACTTCCAAGAATACAAATTTCATAAAATACTAGGAAATGTGGAGTTGAATCATAATTCACTTAAAAGAAAAAAATACTGCACAAATAAAATTAGTTTTATAAATTTTATTTATGCACGTGTATCGCTTACAATGTATTTTTCCGGAATGAATTTTGCTTCTTAACATAAGTTAAAGTTGGCTGCACTGGAATATTACCGCCAAAAAATGACAACCGACTGC
This sequence comes from Toxonevra muliebris, assembly GCA_963691655.1. Classification (NCBI taxonomy): domain Eukaryota; kingdom Metazoa; phylum Arthropoda; class Insecta; order Diptera; family Pallopteridae; genus Toxonevra; species Toxonevra muliebris. Next base: position 102,713,134 of record OY829326.1, read on the forward strand.
CTAGTGTCGCCAGCTACATCTGGCGTTAATAATATTTACATGGATAACAAAAACCTTACATAATAAAAAAATATATATAAATTTTTTAATACTAAACTTTCAATTTTTATTTTTAATTTTTCAGTTATTTGTATTGCCGTTTGCGGAGCATGTGGTATTGCTACAGTATTTGTTGATATTCCCATGGTTGCCATATATCTTTATCTTGTATTGCTATTATGTGGCCTTGGTATCAATGTATTAAGCGCTTCTACAGTAGATCTCTTCCCCACGAGACTAAGGTAGTTATAATATAACATAATAATTCTTATATAATCTCACTCCATACTAATCCTTTATTTACAGAGCTATGGCTGTTTGTATTTCTCTAATGGTTGGTCGACTTGGTAGCGTTGTTGGCTGTAATGTTTTTGGCGGTCTTATGAGCAACCATTGCGAAACCGCATTCATTGTTTCGGGTTCAACATTAATTGTCAGCGGCTTTTTTAGTTATCTGATTACAAAACCTGCCAAATTACCTGGGAGCCTTGATTCACCACGCCGCGCTAGCCTCATCTCTATGACGGGGAATTGATATGTCACTAGAAATGATAACAAAATTAAAAAGAGAAAACCAAGGACACAAATTGATATTGTATTAAAATTTTATCAAATCACAAAAACACTGAATTTGTTAACTAATAGAACTGCATGTTTTTTAATTAGCTTTGTAAGTAGTAAATAGTTATATGGACGTATATTTCTTGTTTATAAGTCTGATTGTAAATTATACCTGATAATTCGTAAAATATTTTGAGTAGTACGATAGTTAATTTTAATTTTATTAGTAGTTTCATTTTATTAATGCAAAATAATTTAAAATAAATTTAAGTTACTTTTTTCAAATAAAAAAAAGGAAGCACACAAACCAATAATTTGATATTGACTTTTTATCCAGTGTACATTTTGTTGTTGGCGGTGAGGGAAACAATGGTTTATAAATATTTAAGTTGATCAATTCTATTTGTAAGAAGGGATTATGAAATTTCTACTTATCGCTACCATAATTTTCTAAAGTCCTAACACACATTTTTCAAATTTTACAGATGAAGCAAAAACATTCTGATATTTGGAGTAATTACTGTTTCCAGTATTTAATTATTTAATCTTAAAGAATAGATCTTAAGTTTTCTGTGTACACATATTTTAAAAAATTTCGGTACAAATGAAAGTGGGCACGCTTTAATATAATGTTAGGGCTTTTGCAAATTAAAGTAGCGATATACATATGCATATCTCCAATATAACACTTCAGAATTCAAGCCAATAGAAAAAATTTTATTGTGTATGTAAAGAGTGTAGTAGTAATAAGTCTACCCAAAGAAAATAAGGTGACCAACTGTGCAACAAAGTATACATACACATGAGAAATGAACATACTCTGTAATCAAATAGCACAAAAACAATGTATTATAAGTTAATAGGTTGAGGTCTAACTTTAAGCACATATGTATATATAATTTAATTTATATAAAGTTTTGTAATTGCTTCCTTCTGCAAAAATTAGAATTTCACAATATGCTCATATTAACGTACCATATTCCTCTATTTTTATATTAATCAAATAAATATAGCTAAAACAATCATCATTAACTTATTTATTTTGTGTGAAAAAATAAATTCAATATGTGCCTACTGTTTTTATTATTTTTGTATAAATGTTTTCCACCAGTCTATTATTAATTACTATTTGATTACGATTTATCTACGCACTTAATATGATTTATGCACATATGTGCCCTTTGTGTTTACTATATACGGAAGTTAAATGTTAACGTGAATAAGTTATTTTTATACTAATTCAATTCTTTTGTGAACTTTTATATACTTAAACAACTTGATTATATAAAAAACTGTTTTTGTTAACCTTTTCCTTTAAAAATAGATTGAAGTTAACTTTTAAAATTAGCAATGGCTTTGAATACATTTTCTATTATTATTTATACATCGCAACGATCCTGTAATCTGTTGTGCCTAAAAGTATACTAATTTTTTTTTAATAAATTAAATTTAGATTAAAGCTTTTCAACCAACATGTACAAAAATAATTGTAATGAATTTCAGTATTTATTTAGGGTGAGTGCGATTCAATTAAATTGCTAACTAAATGCAGAAGATTATCAAATTAATAATGTAATATTTATATTTATTAAGTTTAGCTTCAGAAGCTCGTGTTCCCTAGCCGACACATTTCTAAAAAGGATGATACAAATTTGGTGACATAAATTTAACCGTGATCATCTTAAGTCAAATGTTCCAAACTGTAGCTTCAATCACTTGTTTAAATTATTTCAATAGGTCGGACATCATTTCATTACATATTTGGCAACAAAAAAAGTAGAAAAGCCGAGTAAATTGGTATGGCAAATACGACATATTGTAGGTTAATAAACAGGTCTGTGCACAGGGAGAAGAGTAGATTTTGGGGGTTTAAGCCTCCTCTCCAAGAAAGCCCAATATTGTAAGTTAATCAACAGGACTGTGCATAGGGAGAAGAGTGGATTTTGGGGGTTTAAGCCTCCTCTCCAAAAATCCCAATTTAGATTTTTGTTTGTTTGTGAATGCTATATGTATATATAATTCAGTGGAAATCAGACCGACTTTTAGGAAGGAAATATAATTTAAATGAAACTTAATTTTATAAATAATTTTTCTTTTTTATTTTTTTTTAATAAATACTATATGTTACGAAGTATATACATAATTTGCTTTCAAACGCAAGTCAAACTCAAGTCCTACGCACTGGCCTGCGAATTAAATAAATAATGTACACCTGAGTTTCTAATACACCCACAAAATCTGTGGAAGATACTGGACCCCCATTTTCTACAAGATTTTTAATATTTGAAGCATTTCATAACACATATTAAGGTGTCTCAGGAAAAAAAGAATAAAGCTTGGTTTATTTTATGAAGATTCTCAAAATGTTTCGGCTCTAGCGATAAGCTTTGTGAGCTGAATAATTTAGAAAAACCTCTAAGCAGCAACTTTAAGGTGAGTCTTAATTTAGCAATTCATTTTGTTTGTTCTAACTTTAATGATTTTCAATAAAAGAAACGTATATTGCTTACTGTGTTTAGCCTAGTAGTCAAAAATTCAAAATAGAAAAAACAAATTTTCTAAACTGCGCCACCTCTTGACTAGCAACCTCACAAAGTGAAAATTGCCTAAGTAAAGCATTCACTTTGACGTTCGGCACAAAACAGTAGGCTCCTTCCATTCGTGTACAAATATCACTCACACAACATGAATGGATACAAAAAGCTCATTCTAGGACCTCCATGGGCTTTTCATGTTGCTCATTTGCGACTATAACGCCATAACTCAAAATTATAAAATTTTTAGGAAATGCTTTTAAAGTTTTCAATTTTACATAATAACGAATTATTTGCTTTTCAATTTTGACATTTGCAAATAGGACAACGAGATTTTGCAGTTGAAAAAACATTGCATCAATAACTCAAAAACTTCAAATATTGAGTTATGACGTATATTACTGTATGTTTACAAAGTTCTCAATTGCTATCATTTATTGCTTTATACCATGATATAAAAAATAAAAAATAATTTTTGAAGTGGTTGATTTGTGCAAATTTGGTTCACAGGGACTAATAAGTTTTATATACACATTGATATTTCCTCGCTTAATCCTTCCTATATTTTAAATAATGTCACTCACATCTTAATAACTTTGACAGTTACATAAATCCCAATATTATTCAGCAGAAAACGTTAAGTCTATTTTTTTTAGCTTTCGAGATGAAGTCAGTTCGTGCACTTAATTGAGTTTTAAAACCTCGTTATTCTGCTTGAACGCCTACGATATAATTTATTAATGGCTTCGATTTGGTTAAAATATTTCATATGCGCAAAAACAAAACATTTTAATAATTAAAAGTAAAAGCAAAATTTATGGCTTCGTACCAATTATTTTTTTGGTTGCACTAAATAAAATCTAATTGTTTTGAGTTATAAATCAAACTGATGCATTAATTTCTTCAACTTAAACCAAGCTTATCTTCTAACTTAGCGTCACCGTCTATGAGAAAAAATTGCTGAATCGATCAACCCTCGAGGGAAAGGTATTGTTGTGGAATACCCAGCACGTTTTACAGCCAGATATATCAGCGCATTATTTGGTATAATAATGTTGCTGTCGTTAACTTATAAGATAACAACTGGTATATATTTTAAACATAAAAACAAAAAAATTGAGAGAATACTAAATGGAAATTTTAATTTTTTAATTCGCATTTCCTGGTAATAGATATTATATTCACGTCTGGAATCCCCGTTATGTAGGCCTAAGCCCATAATTTTGATATATGCGGGACTAATATAAATTTTTTTTACGTTCTATTGCATTGGCAGGAAAAGCTTTTTATCATAGAAGGGAAGAAAAAATAACTTAGACAGCAATACTCCACCAATCCCGCTTATCTACCCTTTTGTGTGTTATATGAAGCCACTATTTGGGTAAACGATCGCGAAACCTATCATTGGATTTTGGTGAAAAATATTCCCATCGAATAGTAATTAGAGTCAGCAAAGGTCAAAATTACCTAGGTCCAAGTTTTTTAAGAGACATATATATTTAATTTAAGACTTGAATAACAAGAAATTTGAAGATTTTTTAGTTTTTACCTGGGTTGCTCTCGGATTTAATGAGTTAAACGATATGGTTATTGTCCGATATTCCCAGTTTTCATGCAATTATTGGATGAGCTAAATTAAATGTTTAAATTAAATGTGCCTCTCTTTTCGGAGAATTTTGATACAAATGTCTCCAAAAATTTTCAGTTAGGTGATTCTTGAGGTAATTTTGATTTTTGATTTTCATTTACTTTTTTAATGAGGAACATTAAGTCTTACTGATTTTAATTAGTTCGCCAGCGTGTCCTTGAACTTCCCATAAAAAAAATGTGAAGTATTCAATTTGTTGACTTTTTATGTTAGGTCAGTATTCATACCGCATCATGCAATGCATAAACTAATTTTATCTTAGAAACTAAAAAAGTTATTAATGAATTCTGCTTGAACGCCGACGATATTTGTATATGTCACAACTGTATAATCAAAAATGCTTTTTTTTGTATGTCATTCTAAAACCTATTATTACGGACCCAATGAAAAAAATCACTTTGGACTGAGTGGATTCTGCTTGAACATCCACGATATGTGCTTTCGAAACTTAAATTTTTTCCTGTGTTATGTGCATTACAAACAACACTTAATCGATCGAAATCAATATTTTGGCTTATGCCAAACAATTTTTTCGAACAAAACTTATTTGGTTTTTTCAATTGGTTTAAGAGAAATGAAACTAAAACGATTTGGTTCTCGGTTTGGTTCAAATCACTCAAAACGCGGTTTCCAACTCTAATGTAAATTATTATTATTAATATCTTTAGGTTTTTTCTAATTTTTTTGAGATTTATTTCACTAACGGAAAATAATAATATTATAATTCTTTTAAAAAATTGCACAATTTTTTTGTAAGGTTTGTTTAATTTTTAATTTTAATTGGATTGAAACGAATTCTGGGACATCATAATGTTTAATATCTAAATACATTTTTTTTTAAGAGCAATGGTGAAGTCTAAGATGAATTGTATAGAATTTTAGAGCCATAAAATTCAGAAGAAAAATATATATTACAAAATATGAATGGAAGTTTTCCCGTTGTAGCTGTTAAAAAATTTAATTGAATAACTCATTAAACTAGTATACATTTTTCAAACGCGAGAATCACGAAATAAGTATGGTAAATGAAAACTAGTCACGCGACGATTACCTCTGAATCATATGATCACCAGCTAACCGCCGAACTCCGGTACATCACTAACGGTTATACCGATATTGTTTGGTACTATTTTTTTGAGTGATGTTACGTGTTTGTATTATATTCTATAGGCCAATCTTCGATTGTGATGTAGTCGAAACCGGCATTGTTTAATTACACAATTTTAGTATTCTAGTTGTGGCATAGACTTTACTAAAACTTTTACAGGTACAGTAGTAAAAATTATTATTCAAATGAATAATCAGATTTCAATAGTACAGACAGACCATAAAAACCCTGATAAATTAACAATATAAGAAAATAGTTGCAAAAAAAAACCAAGCTAATAAATGTTCATAGCTAATAAAAAACAAACTTATTAGTGCAATTGAAATTGAATTCAATTGTCGCAAAGTAGAACGAAAAACAACTTGAAAACTTTATGTCGATTGCAAATACTATTCAAGGCTAATATCAGATAAAATTTTAAAGAAATATACAGACTAATTTTACAAAAACTTAAATTTATTTATTTTTTTGTAGGTATTATCTTAATAATATCTTCTTTTATTTTTAATAGGCTTTTAAGAAATCTGTGACATCTAGTGTGTCCGTATTTTTTTTTAGAAAAAGCAAAATTTAGTTTAAAAACCCGCCAAAAAACACTAATTAACAAAAAAGCTAAAAAATTCAGACAGAATATGAATGAAAAATTAATTTAAAGTATCATTATTAGGAATGCTGCAAAATTAGTTTTGCTTTTCGTTGTATATGTTATGGATTGGAGAATGTACTGCCATACGTAAAAAAAAACGCTGAACTAGACAAGAGAAAAATCCGCAAGTTTAGGGGATCGATCGATGTTTTAGTTTATTTTCTTATGTATGTAGTTATATAATTTCAATTAAAAAAATGTCTGAAAAATCAAAAAAAAAAAAAAATTTATTTTTGGGTGTCTTTTAAAATTTTGGAATGTAACCCCCGTGTTAACTCTTAAATACGCTATACATCCGATTTCAATTAAAAACATACTTAGAGGTGAAAAAGTAGGTAAAATTGTACCTTTTTCCGACTTTTTCAAACTAGAAGGTACATCAGGTAAAATTGGCACATTTTAGGTACAATTTATGAATGTAAAACATGAAAAAAGAACATTTGAGGCGACTTTTATTTATAACGAGCGTGATGGATAAGTATTATTATTATTAATATTATTAGTATTAGAGGAGCCCAACCAGGCAGGCACTGCGACCTAAAAGATCTTTTGTGCCATTCCCCATTTTATGACAAAAGACGTTCGGCTGACCTAATAAAAGTCAAGACATCTTTCGTTGAAGAAGATTTCATGTGATCAGCCGTCAAAAACGAATAATCAAAAATTCTTCCTCTGAGCCGAGCCAAGGCCGGACACTCACACAGAATGTGAAGTGTCGTCTCGTCATCTTCCATACATAGACGACATTCTGTCTCATTGGACAGACCTATTTTGCTTAGGTGATATCTGAGCCCATGGTGTCCAGACATGTAGCCCACCAATAGCCTAAGGTCAGGTTTGGAATAAGAGATGGGCTGATTTTGGGCAAGCGGAATGGTGAGAGCTTTTGCCTGTCTTAAACCCGGGATAGAGTTCCAATACTCTAGCCATTTTGCCTTAGACCACTCCTCAACGATAGATTTCGTAGAGGCCCAGCCGATTCCGCAAAACGGATCGGGGCCGAAGTGCTTGGTAGATGAACCTTGCCTAGCCAGTTCATCGGCGGCTTCATTACCAGCAATGTCGCGGTGGCCGGGTACCCAACAAAGCGTAACTTTGTTACGGGTAGACAAGCGCTGGAGACTATCAAAACATTCTTTCACCAGTTTAGATGAAAAACTCCATGAAGAGAGTGCTAAGAGAGCCGCCTGGCTATCTGAGAAAATTACAATATGGATAAGTAAGTTTAATGATCAATAAAATTCTTGAAATTTTCCTTATTATATCTTGCTTGCTTTCCGATGGGTCACTATGAAAAGTACGTATGGTTTCTATTCCACTCACATATTGGATAAATAAATTTTTGTGTTTTAGTATAACGCGAAATTCATACATTTTCTAATAACAGCGAATACGCACGAGATGAGGTACCGCTAAAGGAAAAAAAAGCTTTCCGATTTTGAAAGGAGTGGAAAATGAAGCAGAATTGGTTGAAGGAAGACCTTAAACAAGGCAAAAAGGGTATAATGTGTGGCATTTCTAGTTTCGACAATTTAAACCATATTAAAAGACATGCAAAATCCGATCTGCATAAAAAAAGCAAATGTTGCAAAATCTACCGTGAAAATTTCCAGTTACGCTAAATAAAATTCTGAAGAAATGCGATTAACCAATTCAGCTGATGTACGACACAATCTTAATTTTTCATCTGAGGCAACTGCCTCGTCACTTCCAAACGGAATTGAGAAACTCGTGACATACCCCATTTTCAGGAAGATTTTGGAACCGAGGTTCATTAAATGTAAAGAACGCCACTGACATTTATAATATCATTATTTGCATAATTTATAAGCATTGATCTCAATGAGAAGAATGAATTAAATATATAGCGTAACGAACTTTTTGCTATTTTTTTTCTGTTTTATGTAGGTATACAAAATTTTAAATTGAAAAAAGTTACATACCACATACATATTATCTTACGTACGTTGAAGCTCAATTAGGTACAATTTGAAATTTCATCCTTGCTTAGAGGTAGTATTTGTGATTCCGAACAACGTTTATTGTACGAGTTTCATAAATTAGTTTAAGGTGCCGTAATTTCGATTTACATACGTTAGTTGAAATTTCCCCATTCTTTGAATTGAATTTATAAAAAATGGTCTTTTCGGAAAAAATCACCTACTTTTTAATTTGAAAAACAGTAAAACTTTCTATGAGACTTTTTTCAGACCGTACAAATATGCATCAAAACTCATTTAAGGTTTAAGCGAGTTCTAACTGTAATGAGCACTCATGGAATAAAAACAACTTCCGATTTTTAACAATATATAGTATTATAAAGTTGGAAGAAATTAAAAAAAAAAGTAAAAAAATGCCATTTTAGCCAAATATTTTAAAAAACTGTCAAAATGTCCGCTAAATTGATTAAAAAACCGCCAAATCTAGCGGTAAAATCGCTAAAATTACATCATCTGTGAGATTAACCATCGATATAATCGTATTCATAAATCAAACAAAATTTCAATAGGAATGGATGAATTAAAACTCCCCCCTTAGGAAATTTCTGAATTCGTTGGTGAGTGTTTCATTATATTGCTATCACTGAATAACATCAATCTTATTGTTTATTCTTTACAATAAAATCAACAGACTTAATAGGCACTTTTGTGAAGAAGAATCAGAAAAACAATCACTTTGTGTGCTTTGGCAAAAAACTGTACAATAATATTAAAGTAAATATAATGCTCATCGAATAATAGCTAAGTAAAAAAATAAACATATCCAAGTTGAATTGGAGAACTACATAAATTAGGGCGGCCTACAAAATGTGTAGTAAAAAAAAGTCGACGGATAATTTTAAGAAAATTTGCTCTAGAAACCATATATCTAAAATCAATTTCGAGCCTTTGCATTTTTATAAATAGACTAAAACCTACCCATAAAAAATTAGTTATGGGTATTTGCTGGCGAATTAAAGATATTATCGACAAGCAACGATATTATCATCCTGGTTGAAAAATTTTAAACATTTTTTTTGCTTAAATCGCTTCTATAACACCTCTAGAATATGTGTCGGTTGAAAGTTACGGATGTAGAATTTGGCAGACGGTGGTACAGCAGCTAGAGTCCGGGATTTTTATTAAAACAAAAGCAATAAATTGAGTGCGAAAAATATCATATTGGTAGAACCAAGTTTTGTAAACTTTCTTTCTCCTTTCTTTCTTTCTTTCTTGGCACTTAAATTTAAAAAGGAAGAAGAGGTTAAATCATATACCTATAGTTTGTGTCAATTTGAATATTTTATACTGAACAAATGTAATTCTCCTTCCCTTTATATTAAGCAAGTATTTTGACATTTAATGGAATTAGACAGTGGCCCGTGATATAAACAGAAAACTAGTTTTTGGAATATTTCAAAATCACCTCAATTTGGTACTTGCATTTTTGTACCTTTAACCACTTTCGTGATATTTTTCATTTTTTTTACAAACAATCAACACACGGGATAAAGAGAATATCCCTATGGATGCAAAGCATTGTGCTGACTGCGAAGAGAAGAAGAAGTGGTGAAAACTATTGGTGTACGTTTACTTTGATTTTGGTAGGGTTATTACTATCAGGAAAAACTTTAACAGGGAACTTATTCCATGAACGAGCGGTACGATAGAGAATGCGTAGTGTATTGGAGTATCATTTCCACGTAGAATGCGAAATTTCCGCTTGGGGTTCGCGTAGTTCTAGTGGACATACAAACTGGTGGCATTAAACTGCACATTACTGTAAAACATGTGATGTAGATTAAGCAGACAGTGAAATATTTCTTACACCGCCTTAGAAAGCCAAGACACTTGGCTGCTTCTTTCGACACTCTAAATATTTGATTATTAAATGTGATATATGAAACAGAAACAAGCAACTACTACTACTTGACTTTATTATTCTTTCTCTTTTTTTGAAATCTTGAACCAAAAATCTATAAAGGGCTTTTACCTATTTTCCCTTACCTGCTTCTAAGTGTTTTTAATTAAAAAAAGAAAACTTAAATTACCTAAAAATTTAAAATTAATTTAAATTATGGAGAATTAAGGTATAATTTTATTTAACATAAGAAAAAATTTGAGATATTATACAAACATTGTGTGATATATATATATATATATATTTCACTTAGTCCAAGGTAAAGCAATGTTTCTCATATTACTATTACACAAGAGGCGATAACATTTTCTATGGTGAAATTTTCCGTAGAATCTGAATATCCTAATGATTTTTTTCGATTAGCCCCAATTTTACATGTAGATGGCAAAAATCAAAAAAGGGCATTGTTGATAGTACATACTTCAATTAAATGGTTGTAAAAATTTTAATTTTCAGCCCATAAATTGAAAATTTTTGTATATTTTAGATGAGAGTTAGAGAAATATTTTAAGGTATAATATGTGCCAATAGTATCAGTAATATTACCGTTATGATCAAAATAGTTAAAAGAAAATCACATTTTTCATATTTTTTCAAACAAATTTCAACTTTGAAGCCCTATATCTCAAAATAATTATGTGGATGACAAAAAGTTAGCCCTCCTATCTTATAGAAAATTTTATTACAAAATTTTTAACATACATTTCTATGAAAAAGTCATAATTTACGAAACCATAGCATTTTATTAACATCAATGGAAAAACCATTTTTTCTTTTACACCAACTTTATTCTAATCAAATAAAAAAACACAGTGCAACAAAACTTCAACTTCTTGTTTTATAGTAATTTAGGATTGTTGATTACAACTGCGTACTAAATTTTTCTCCATCATATCTAGTATTCCCATAATATGGACCTGAATTCGGAAAAATGTCAACAAAATAAAAAAAAATTAATTGATTTAAAAAAAAACATTTTTTTGTTGGCTCCATTTGGGATTGAACCACGTGTCAAATACTTTTTTTTTTTGAATCAATTAAATAATTTTTATTTTTAATTTTTTTTGGCTTCACATGGAAGCCTAGTGAAATTACAACAACAAACGATTCCATTATTTACTTACGTTGTGTGAGTGGATAGATTCTAATGCAAAAAATTCGGTTTTTATATTATTCTGGAAAAAGTGTACTTCGTAGGTTATTCCGATGTTCTGGGGCCCCCTATAATTTTTAACAAGAAATATTTTCTCCAAAAAACCCCATTTTCAAGAAGAAGGATAAAAGATAGAGGAAAAATGTTTACACAACAATTGTTTATCTCTTTGTGCTTAACAACTTTGTTTCACACATTAAATTAGTATCTGTTGAAATAAAAAATTTCTTAATAGCACCTGAAGACCCCATTTTTCCGAATTCAGATCCATATTGTGTGAGAACTAGATGTGGTAGAGAAAAACTGAGGACGCAGTCATGATCAGTCACCCTAAATTACTATAAAACCATTGGAAAATCTTGCACATAAGACAAAAGTTGAAAATTTGTTGTACTGTGTAGTTACCGATATTTTTCTCTAACGATAATCCCATCGCTAAATATTACAATTGTATTGTGAACTTTATTGCTTTTTGCCATTTAATTTTTCAACCCGAGGTATTTTTCATCTACTTTCAATTGTTATCGCCACAACTTCTTCAAGATTTTTCTCCAAAATATGTCGGGAAACACTTATTTCAATTGCACATATCTTTCCGTTCTTTGTATGTACGCCAAAATTTGTCACTGATCCGCAAATGGCTCGTCAACTTGTAAATATTCTATTAAATACAAATATAATTTTTTATTTCTTTATGAAGTAAAAAAAGAAAAAATTGATTTCCCTAAGGATGTCGTCTGGTGTTCCGGCCTAATTTTCAATGTTATTTCGGGAATTTTTTGTTATAACAAAATGAAATACAATCATTTAAATTTTTGTATGTTATTATTATTGACATCTTGAACTGTTTTTGGAGTTTGCTTTACGATATTTTTAGTGTTTTTTACGTCCAAAGTGGACACCTGAGAAAAATGTGTTGGCTGGCCTGGGTGATTACGGCACTTGAAGTCATCTGGGACAAAAAATTTAAATAGAATAATATTTTGTAGACTTGTCATTCTGGCAGGTAGTAGATTTAAACATTTTCATTAAAAAATAACAAAAATGATGTGTAAAATAATCTGTTGAAATTCCAGCCCAATCGGCTTCATAGAATTTCTTCAAGCCCCTGGGCCGATCAAAAAAAACGTTGTTTAGAGAAAAACGCTTTAAAAATTTTAACAACACATACAGTTTAACCAACAGGCGCTCTCGACTATGTGCTATAACTTTGTTAATATTTTGGTTTGAAATGTTTATAGTATACTCTCAATATAATGCACTTTTGTACATAATACATAATAAAAAAGAAGCAATTTTTTGAAACTCGAACACCAGACTACATCCTTAAAAAATAATTTATGAGAATATTCTTCATATTTTCAGGAAAAAATCTAGATATCAGTACAAATTAAAAAATTTGATGAAAACTTCTTTCAAAAGAGGTTAAAATTACCGATTTTTATGAAAAGAAATGAATATTTTTTTCATGAAATTATATAAGCATAGAATCTAATATTTATTTTTGAATATGTGGAAGTTTGAAATTGATAGTAGACATATGATATGATGATCCATAGATTATTTTTTTACTATACGCTTTGGCAAATTTTTTCACTCAAACAATTTGACCGGCCCTAATATACATAGACATATATAATTTTCATATTGTTAATTTTTATTATTTATTTACTATAAATGAATATGAGTGCTACTTAATAGTCAGTGTTTATTTATGTACAATAAGTAGGGGCAACAAATAGTGACTTTCTTTTCTTTGTTTTTGAAATATTTATTTTCTTTTTAATCTTGTATAATTTCATAACAATTAAAAAAAAAAAAAATAAAATAACAATGCGACATTCCAAAGACATTAATTTCTGTCTGTGTGATTGATTTCGATAGAGAAATGAGTAAAAACTGGTTAAAATCAGATTTTTTGTTTCTCAACACATAGAATATTTTCTATTGTCAATAAAAAATTATAAAATCATTATACAAATATTCACATATATCTATATGCGCATATGAATGTACAAGTCTGTTGTAGGTTTGAATGATGCGTCTATATAGTCTATACGCTCTAACAAAGCCGCATTGAATTGCTGATAATACAAACTTTCATACAAAGTAATAAATGTTCCGTTTTTTTTTTTCAATATTTTACATGCATATTGCATATACCTACATATGATGTTGTTTTTTGTTTAGCTTTTCATTTTATTTCCATTTTGCTCTACTTTATAAACAAATATTGTACTATATGTACTTGCATATACCCCCATATATAAATATAAGCTCATATACATATCTACATGTATAGTGACGAAATACAAAATGATAAATCGAATTAGTTAATACCTTATGTATGTGTAAAACACTTTTCAATGATCACAACAATTAAAATATATCCACTTGTAGATACTTATATACATATGTATGTATTTATTTATATTTATAGCGCGTGCATCTTTATTTTTATGAGGCGGAATTGTATTGAGTACAATATGGTAAGTAATGCGCTGGTGTATCAATAATTGTTTTATTTTAATTGTTTCTAATTGATGAGCGCGTGTTGCGGCACGACGCAAAAATTCAAATAGATAGATATTCTCTTTTTTTTATTTACTTCTCAATTCTTGTTTTGTAATTTATTCGTTTTACGGAGCGTATGAGTGACATTTTTACGTGTTGAGCGACTTTTAGTTTGTTTGTTTGAGAGTGCGGAAATTGTTGAATGTATGAACTTGGTGCCATTTTAACCTCAACGTGAGACTGATAACAGTATTTACAGCTGGACGATCATTTTTTTATATGTGCGTTATTCATGCAATTTTTTAAAAATGAATATAATAAATTTTGTAACATTTTTAATTTTTTTATTTTTGTTTTGATTATTTAATATTTGCTTTAGAAAATAAATAATTTCTTTAGCAATATTCCCATACGATTAAATTACAGATTTTTACACAATATGCAAATAAGAACAGATAAGCAGTATTACTAATATATGTGTGTACATATAAAGAATAGAAGTCAACGTCTTGATCATGGGCGACTATGATGTAATTTAATGCCTTTTTTAATGTTTACATTTTTTTGGAACTTGAGAATGAGAAAAGAGATTTTTATTATTATTTAGAAAAAAAAAGACTTTTGTTTGAATCGATTTGAATTATTTGTTACTCAATCAATGGAGCAACAAATAAATCAAATTGACTTAGTTTGAATCTTTTTAATAGCAATAATTAAAGTCTATGCATATTAATTAAATTATTTAAAAAATTCAAGCACAGTGAAAATTTCTGTTCAATGAGGTAAATGCTTTGTTCAAACTTTTATTAGAAATCAAGATTTTCATTAAAAATACTATCAAAATGTTTTAGAAATTCTAAGACAAAAAAGGAAACATTTGGAAGATTTTCGTATAAGAGTTTATGATTGTTAAGTGAAATAGAAGAAAACTCTAAGTAAATACAACGAGCATTCGCCCTGACCACATGTGATCCTTCTTTCTAAAATGAAGCAGTGTCAGATAGTGGTGTTTTTTTATAATATAAGCATGACTCCTGCCATTATCTACACATGTGTTCTTGTGCTGTGAGCTTTAAACTTAATACCAACAGCCCCACTCCTATGAAATTGCGGAAAAATAGATCGATTGAACTAATGAATTTGGTGGCCAAATAAAAAATAAAAAATGTACCAAATGTATGTGCATATATTATTTAATAAAAACGCACTACTGTAATTGATATCGGCGCAAAAGTTATCATCGTGACTTTAATGTTTCAGAAGTAAATAGAAGCAGTACGCCCTTAGACAAACCATGGCAAAAAAGTTATAGGGGAGAGGGCAACCTGAAGAGGCTTCAAATCCTCCCCGTATTAAAATTTTTAAAGAAGGAAATTATTTTCTAATACTTATTTCCAAAAACACGGCAAAATTTAACTGTTACTGTCGCTTTCCCATAATATAATAAATTAGACTACATTTTCGAATCTTAGCTTTCTTGACTACTACTTTTTCGTTTTTTCAAAAATACTTTTTTTTAATTCTGTAGTAACGGTTATTTATAATGGTTGAGAATCTCATTAGGAACAGTAAGCAGAGAAGGTTATTCCGACTATAGATCGACTATGTACGCACACTTATTAAAATTTATTTTTAACGAATTTATTCTGCATATATTATTTAGATTATGTCATGGAAATAATAAACCTAAAGTTGATTTAATAACTTCAAGGCTTTTAAGATAATTGAATCCACACGTAGATACTCATACTCGGTACACAATTGTGTTGGCAATATACAAAATAATAAAAAGACAAGTAGCTTGCATTGGCACTCCCCACACAAGAACGGTGGATATTTAGAAAGCCTTCACATTTTAGGAGTGTTTCAACTAAAGTATCCTTTTTTGAAATACCTACGCATTTAAAGTATATACACAATAAGGACATATTTAAATATTAAAAATTCATAAAATAAATAGAGTAAGGTCAAATAAAAAAAAAAATATTTGTTTGAGTAAATAAACACGCGATTTATTCTTGTTCACAAGTCTGCTGCTACTCTTGCTCTCACCACTCAATATTTTATTGTTGTTGTTGTCTGCTTTCAAGCGCGCATGTCAAGTTCAATAACATCAAAAACAACAACTGTAATATACCAATAAAAATTGTCTGTATGATGAAAGAAAGTCATACTTAAAATTCCGCTCATTCACTCTTGCTCTCTCGTTACCAAGTGAACGAAAAGCCAAAACAAAAACCAAACATAAAACAAAATAAAAAAATATTAATAATAAAAACAAAAACTGAAAATTCGTCGATTCGATGACAACAGCACCAGCAGCAACCACAACAACAACAACGAGAATATATATGTACAATACAACCTACCAAAATTAAACTCAGCCAAAACATAAAGCAAAATCGACATGCGACATTTCGCCGCTGTTGCTTCTGCTGCTGCGCGTGCTGTGCTTTCGGCTGGCGCTGACGCTGTCGTCGTTGCCGTCGTCTTCGTCAATAATCGCTTTGGTTTTGCCATTGAGAAAATACAAAAACAACAAAAACAGCAAATATTTTATATACATATATAATACATAGAAATTTTTATGTAGTACAGTATGAACAGCAGCAGCAAAGAGTGAATTCAGCAAGAAATTTTTATATTTTTTTTGTTTATATTCGCGCAACAAATTTTTATTCGCAGTTGAGAAGTACGAGTCAGTCGAGTCACAAAACAAACCTACATATTATTGTATGTACATATAAAATATACATACAACACAAAATACTCATAGTATCCGTTCATTATTGTTATCGTTCGTTTCGCTTCCTTAGTCATTTTTGCAACGTGTGTTCAAGAACAACAGCGCCCGCTCGAGTTGTTGCAGTTTAGCCGATTTTGTCTTTATTGGCAAAATTAAAATAAAATAAAAAAAAACTAAATCGTTTTAAAAAAATTTTTTAAAAATTTCTTTTTTTTTTTTTTGTTTTTTTTTTTATTATTTTACAAAAGTATTTTTTATGTGTGTTAAAAAATATATATAAAAATTAAATTATATACCTGCATACCTACATATGTAAAATCAGTTAAGTGCATTTGTGTGATATTTTGAATAATGTATTCTCGTATTTTCTAAAATACGTTTCGAAAAAATCGTACAAAATATAAAAATAATTGCAATAAATTTCGCTGAAAAGTTTATATTTTATATTTTGAGTCAAATTTGAAAACTTTTACATACAACAAAATGAGTTTTATCGAATTGAGTGCTTTGAATACAATTGACGATGGTGCTACAGATGAGAGATGTAAGTTTTAACCTCGAATATTTTGAACTTGAATATTTTTCTTCTCTTTTTTTTTTTGACAATAATTTCTAAATACAATATATTTTTATTTTATAATCAATTCTGAAATAATTAAAATTCTAAAAAAAAAAATTGGGTTTAAAGTAAAATACAGGACACAAAAATATAAAATAAAATTTATAGCTTTAAAATTGTTAAAAAAAAAGAAACAAAAATTGTGAAATCAAGTATTCTTTGACATTTGCTTTCTACTTTGATTTTTTATAATTATTCTATAATTTTTGCATTTCATATCAGTTCAGGGTTTTCAAAGAAAAAAACAAGCATCATTATATAATGCAAAAGAATTACGATTAGAAATCCGCAGTGGCGGATCTAGGATTTGGATTTAAGTGACTGGCGTTTCTTTTATATTAAGGGAAGGGGAAAAAGGGATAAGTGGAGTTACATATAAAACAAAACGTGTACATATTTGAAAAAAAAACCTTTGGACAATTGAAAAATATTTATGTCTGTCGTAGATACAAGAAAATCCCGTTTAGGGTTTTCTTCAAAAGACATTCTGAGATAAGCATTGTAATTCGGGAGTACGAAACAAAAATTGGTGGTTCATGCGAAAAGCTCGATCTAGTCCCTCCAATGGGCAGTTGTGCTATAATATTTGTAGTAGCTCACTAGTAATTTTTTGAAACTTCTGAGTAAAAGTTCACTTAAATCCTCATCCTCACAATTTAAAATGCAACAAATTTGCTCAGTAATAGAAAAGCATTATTTAAATATGCATTTTAAAATTTGAAATTAAGACTCTCAAATTTCTAGTTCCGTTTTCTTGTTTTTTATATTTTTATTATATAAAAAAATACTAAAAGTTACGGAAAATTATACTGAGGAATAAAATATGGGGCCATATATATTTTTATATTGTCAGGTTTACGGTTGAACTTTTCTCTAAAATAGCCAACAATATGGGTGGCTGAAGTAAAATAAAAATTGTCGTTGAAAATTACACAAAATGATCAGTTTTCATTGTACGAAAATGTTTTGATTTCGTTCTTTGTTGTATTTAGTACAAAATATTGGCATTTGATTAATATATGACACCTGTAGTTGTTTCTGATGGATCAGTGTATCAATTTACAATAGGTTTTTTTTAAGAGTACTGCGGGAATAATACATCCTAAATTTTCAACGCAAAATAACCGATTGAGACTATATGTCCAAGTCCCCAGTGCCGTTGAAATTTTAAAATTGCAAAAATTTTAATTTTGGAAAGACAGAAAATGTAATTTTTCCCTTATTTTAGGATTCAATTAACACAAATATTGTTTACCCAGTAATTTTTTCTCGGTTTGAAAGGGTTAAGGGCACAGTATTAAGAATAATTAAGGGTTTCTGCTAATTTCAGTGTAAAACTAACCTCTTAACTTTAAGTCTCAAAATCCCCGATGAATCTCTTCGAAGAGAATAAGCGCATTTTTTCGAATTAATTGTTTTCCTACAAACGAATCAAAATTCAAGGTGTATTTGTGGTAATTGCAAACCATAAAAATAAAAGCAATTAAAATTAGCAATTATATCGCTGCTATTACTAACCACAAACAAAATGATGAAAAATATTCAACTTATTTGCAAGTGCAAACACAAAAAATAATTTCACCAAGTATCATAAAAATCGAAAAGAAAAAAAAATATTAAGCGATTATTATTAATATAGTATAATAAGCTAACATACAAAATCAACAATGATGATAATATTTTACACACTTCAATGATTTTTCGCAATAATATGTGGCATTTCTTATCTAACCATAAACTAAATACAAAGAGACAGACAGAAAAGAAGAAAAAAAAAAGATGTGACAACCAAACAGACAAACAGATCATTACCCCTTTTTTCTGTGGACTTTGTCGCGTTTTCTATAGCGAAAAATAAATCACTAAAAAAAAAAAATGTAGGTATGCACATAACAATGAAATCTCGTTAGTGGAACGAACGTTAAAATAAATTCAAGATTTTTGCTTCTTTTTTTACCACAATATCGATACGATAAATCACTACCTACCCACTAACATATGTATTTGATGCTTAAAACCAAGTTTATTGTGAATTGTGCATTTTACAACAACAACCGCAACGATAAACGCATCCATGAATGAAAAAGCAACAAAAAAAAGGAGAAAAACAATCTTATAGATACGTCATAAACGTGTGTATATCCACGCTCATTTTGCTATTTAACTTCACACTTGCTATTACCTCAGCTATACTTGTATCTATTAATTTGCATATACACTCGCTCTCTCACTCTCTCGCTCTCAATCTTACTCATCATTCTCTAGTGTTTTTACACTCAAAACTCTCATACTCCAAAATTTACCACGTGCGTTTGTACAAAAACTTTGAACCAATAATTTGTTATTATTATTGTTGTTGTTGTTAGTTTTTTTTTATAAATTCTTGATAACAGCGCGTGTTGGTAACGCACACACGCTTTTGCTTTCTCCGACATACGAAATATATACAAATCATTTCCGAATTTTCTAGTTGGTGACGTCAATAAATAATAGGTACTAATTGTATTTACATACATATATCACATGTTTGTAATTAAATACAAATGTATACCATCGGCTGTATATATATCGCAATCAATTCGTTTTCACTTCTGGTATTCATCGTTTTTCGTAAATAAATATTTGTTTGCAAAATAAGTTCGTATTTTCATTCATTTTCATTCATATATGTAATTTAATTTAATTTTTTTACAATCTTACAACACGTTATAAATACATGTATATATGTGCTTATATAGTACATATTCTAACCTTCGATTCAAGTACATATATATGTGAAAATGCATTCTAAGCGCATTTTTTACATCACTATTTGGCTGTTAGGAAGTTGCCTTTACGGTGCTTTGATGTGAATTTTTTAATTGTTTACGAAATGTAATAAGTGAGTTTTGGTAATTTCCTTTACGGAAGTGCTTTTTAAGGTTTCACTCCTATGCATATATTGTAGCTACAGCACCCCATGTACATATTTTTAGAGATATTTTTTTTTATATATGAAAATGAAATTTTGACTTCTTGCCCTAAAATACAACTCCCTCTTATATATCACAAAATTTGAATAAATCTACATATCATGTTTTGCTAAAAAAATTTCGGTATAAAAAGTGTTGTGAATACTCTTATTATTTAAACTATACATATGCATGAGTTGTTGTGCTTGTAATCTTGATAAGAAAATTTTGAATGAGCAAAAAAATGAGAGAAGCATGAGTAATTTTTTAACAATTCATTAGCAACAGAAGATAAAAAAATAGTTGTTTTATACAAAATGTAAAGTACCCTAACGACAGACTCAGTTTTTTAAATTTCATAGATTAATTATTAATTAATATATGAAATTCGTTATTCAGTTCAAATTAACTTTACACTTAGTATTCAATATTGAAAATTATACATAAGACTTCAAAATTTTTGAAAAATGTTTTTATGTGTTATAATTATTGCCTGGTTTTCGTACCAAACTTTATAACGGGGTTTCTTAATTGGTTCTAATTTTCCATGAAAATTACCAATAACACAGCTGTGGTATTTTTAAATAGCCCAATTGGCAAGCATAAACGCCTGTCTGAAAGAGAGAGGTAGAGAAAATAGGTGGTAAGAAAGAGGCAAAAACTCGCCTGTCTTTTTCTA
This sequence comes from Toxonevra muliebris, assembly GCA_963691655.1. Taxonomy (NCBI): domain Eukaryota; kingdom Metazoa; phylum Arthropoda; class Insecta; order Diptera; family Pallopteridae; genus Toxonevra; species Toxonevra muliebris. The sequence continues at coordinate 102,734,232 of OY829326.1, forward strand.
ACTTCATTTTGGCATTTTTTAATTTTATAAATATTGTAAAAAGGCTATTAATTAACCTTCCAGTTAGGATTACTTAAAAAATAAAACTAAAATTGATTTGAAATTTGTTTGTCGACTTTTACATATTTTTGTGTGAAATAAAAGTCAAAAACTCGGCTATTAAATTTAATTTATTTATTATTATGGGTGGTAATGTTTATGTTTCCATTTTTAGCGTTAAAATAAATATCTTTACAGCAAATGGAAAATAATTGTTTACACATACTGCAGAAATATTGATCTTCTATTTGAATTTAGGTTAAGTTAGCTTAAATGACTCTATTTGAATTTAGTCTGAACTAAAAAAAAAAGTCTGTTAGAAAATAAATAGTGATTTTTTAAGTGTCTGATTTTTAACTTTCAAAAAAGACAGAAAAAGGACAAAATTGTATAAATCAATGCTTGCCATTTACTTTTTAAAGATTATTTCATGTAAATGTAGACCACAACAACGTTTAAGTGATCCAAGCGAGAAGTCCAATGTTAATCCACTTTTCCGACCACATCGCCTGGTGTCTCGCTAATAACACGTGTAATTTTGTTTTCTAAGGCAGCAATTGACGCTGGTTTATCGGCTTAGGCGAGTGACTTCACGTAATCCCACAAAAATAGCCTAGAATCGTCAAATCGCACGATCTCGGTAGTCAACTCACTGGTCCGAAACGTGAGATAAATTGCTAGCGCCGCGGCGCGCCTGGTTGTTGAAACTACATGTTGATTAGATTAGGCTAGTGAATTTTGGACAAAAAAAAGCTCAAAATCATTGAACGATGCCATCATCGTATTTAAAGAAATACAAACCGATGATTCCACCGTTGCAAAAACCTCACCGAACGTTGTATTTTGCTGGATGCATTGACAGTTTTTTGTATTGCCTTTGGTTGCTCATCAAACCAAATGCAACAATTTTACTTATTAACATATCCATTCAGCCCGAAATGAGCTTTCTCGCTGAACACAATTATTCGGTGAAAAGAAAAATAGATCTTCCTCCAGTTTTTCTAAGAAATCCAGCCCGGTTTCAGTTCTTAAGTATAAAATATACACTTTTAAATCAAAATTCTTGCGTAAAATCTTTCACTTAATCAAGTAACACAATCCCAATTGCATTATTTGGGGTCGCGCTTTTTTAATAGTCTAACAGAGATAACGAAAGTGGAACTATCGGATCTTCTTACCTTCATCCGGAGAACCAAATGGTTCAATAAAGACATTACCTGGACTGCTGAGGAAAACCGTGGTTAGAGACGTGCCTCATTCGGGCAATTAAATAAGGGCAATCACAATGGACGATTAAGTCTCCGAGTGGAAGTGTGGGTTTATACATATATATACATAAATATATATATATGTATATATATACATTCGCACACGCCCACCAAACCTAACCCTAACCTATCCCAATTGCAGCGAACAGCGCCGAATGGACAAATCCGGTTTTCATGAACATTGGCGGCTACGGCAGCAATATTTTCTTCAATACGCACTCTATGCACACGGTATCCAATAGCATTAAATCGGTGCGAAATTTTTTTTACAGCGGCATAAATTGCTTGCTCAATAGGCCGATTATGACGACCATAAAATGTAATCAGTGTTCGTGTAATGAAACCAAAAGGCGTTCATAATTTCAGTATTTAGTTGTACTATATAAGTTATCAGCTAAATACGTTGTTACCACGCAATTATGAATATCTTAATAACAAAAGCTTTTTCATACTAGCTTAAAATGCTAGTGTATCGAAATTACTTATAAATGCTATCTGACATCAAATTTTTCGACGCCTAATATTTCAAATGAATATTTTGATAGTTTTGTATGTAACGCAAAGAAATAGATCCATTTTATATTAATTTTATTGTCTAAGAAAAGAGCCAGAATAACTTCCAAAATAGTTAAAGCATTTGAAATATATCTTTCCATCCACGACCTCACTGAGATCAGTAACAATACAATTAATCCTAATGAGTAATATCGAAATGATAAGATTTCTTTATCTTATTGACTTGTAACAGTTTTTCACTAAAACGTGATTTTTTAATTATATTTTTACCAAAGTATATTATTAGGTACTAAATATTTTTATGAGTAATTCGTAAACATTAAAGAAATAAACATGTTATTATTTACTATGTAAATGTTATTGTTTATATTCCAAGTTTCCTTCCTTTACTTTCATTGAATAGCATATTTCCTGGTGGTGGTGGTAGGTAGAGGATAAATTTTTTGATCACAAAATAATAGAAAAAACAACATCGTTCATGACCATAATAATTAAATCTTTTAAAGTAAGTACATCGTTAGAACAGGCTTCATGAGTCAATCAAGAATACTTATATAAAATTACCTCTCTAAATTGATAGTAGAAATATAGTAATGTCGATATTATTTTTGAATGACATTAGAAAAAATTCACCGAACCTAATTCATAATTGAGGTCAAGATAGACCTACTATTTATAGATGAGCAACATGTTGACATAAATTAAAATTTGTACACAGCTATCAAAAGATTGCTTAGATTTGATTGTTTACTGATGTCAGGCGCATTTATTGTTCCGCGTCTTTAGGGTGGTTTTGATGTCGTTTTATGTCGCCGGCGATTGTACTACGTCTTGTTTTTGATAGCCTACTAAATCTTCTTTTATAAATAGTAAAATTATTTAATTTTACCTCATAAATTTATAAAAATATACATAACTGTGTATATATATATATATATACACCTATTATGCCTCAACAAATTCCCACGGTAATTTTCTGTTAACAATTTATAATAAAAGAAAAATAATTTATTATTTATCAACTAGTCACAAAAAGATAAGAAATTCAGAAGGAAAAAAAAAATTTGGTGTTTAATTCTTCATATATGATACATACTTTATAACATTAATTAAATAATAAACATTTAGATTAACAAACTTTGCACAACTTAAGTTAACACAAACATATTTTAGAAATTTTTATATGAAAATTTCTCATATTTTTATACTCTACACACTTTGTATGCAGGATATACATACATACTTGTGTATTTATTTTCAAATTATAAAAATTAGAAAGTTTATATATACAAATATAAGTATATACCATCTCATTCATATTTAAATCAGTGTTAGCCATTTCATAGGCACACGTGCAGATATTTTCTATCGTTTTTCCAACATTTCACGACAGTTATACTGCAGTATTTAGCATAAACTACTCATCTGACCTGAGAAGAGTAGTTTGTGCTAGGTACGGCTGTGTGGTCGCTTGCATGTACAAAAAACGAGTGAACATTTTTGCATGTGGCTAACACTGACTTAAATGCATATATATGTAGATATGTACCCACGACAACTTAAATTTTATTTGGTACTTTTGTATGAAATCTAGAACAAGTCTTTATCATGGCCTATACCATAAATTGAGTAGAAACCGACTGTAAAATGAAAGAAGAATTAAAGCGCTTATTTGTACATACATACATATAAACATACATACAAATATACATACATACATACATACATACATATATACATACATACATGCATACATTTTATAAACGTAGGTACTTAGTAACGTGTGTCTTCAGAAGACTTGTTTATTTGTAGAATTAGATTTGTACACATATATATTTGTATGACTGTTTGTAGGAATCCACACAATTTAATATGGACCAGATAAAAAAGCACAATAGAAAATACACATCATTCCTTTGACAATAATTTGTGTTTTTATTGGCGCCTCCGACGATTATAAAAATGTCACCATTTAATTTGATAAAAGATAACATTGCATTTTTGTTGGGAAGCTGAAAACAGAAAAAACATTTAAATACGAGATGATTGCATTAACTTAAATTAGTAGTAACACTAAGTGTTAGCGAGCGCACAAGTACAAAAGAATAAAGAAAGGACGACATCTTCTTATAACTTACAATTAATCAGTCATTTTCGTCGTCATATTCAAGTGATATTTTCTTCTGCTCAAGTGATATATTTTCATCTTATTTTTTAAAATAAAAGTTCTAAAGACTAAATTAAATTATTTAATAAAATGGGTATGTATTATATATTATTGCTTAAGGTATATAATTGATAATTAAATCATTATCCTTGATTTTTTAGTTGAGTTCTATACTGATGTTCTAAAGTAATAATTTTGAATTACTTTATTTTTTTTCTTCAAATAACATAAAAATATTAAAGACTATATGATCAGAATATTATAATTTAAGTTCTGCATCAATAATGGAGAGATAGAGCACTTATTTTAAATGAACATATATAGTTAATGCTGTATATCTTAGTAGTTGGGCAATAGTACACCTGGTGTATTATTTGAGAGGCTTATCACTTTTTGTTAAATTGTAAAACACTTCATTTTTTATCTCCTTCTTATTGAATACTAAAAACAATATTTAAACATTATATATTTAGAAGTTTATTAAATATATATATTTATTTAACTTTTTTGATTTTATTTCAGTACTGTCAATTATACATGATAATAATGTCAAACTTAATGGTCTTCGAAAACGTGGTGCCGTACCATTTTCAGAGGCATTAGCCCTTACCAGTAAGTACCTACTCGTACATATATTGCTTATCGTTTAATTTTTTCTAACTCTAATACAAATTTACTTTGTTTTATATATTTCTATAGGTTTTGGTAAATTCAATTATTTTCTTATATTCGTCTCGGGTATGGTCCTTGCTAACGTCCTGCTAGAGACTGCCGGTATGGGTTTCATATTGCCCATAGCGCAATGTGATCTACTGCTATCAAATCAGGATAAGGGTGTACTAAGTGCTATTAGTTTTGTGGGTATTATTGTCAGTTCACATTTATGGGGATTTCTGGCAGATACGAAAGGACGTCGTAAAATTATTAGACCAACATTGCTGGCGGGCTTCATAGTAACCGTTTTCTCCAGTTTCTCACATAAATTCTGGATGATGGTGCTGCTAAGATTTCTTAATGGATTTTTGTAAGTAAATAATAAATACATAAATGACTTTACTTTTGACTTACATATCTTACTTAGTGCTTAGTGTTATTTATTACTCTGTATGCTATTTATATTTTATTAAATTGTTTCTTTTTTATCTTTATAGCGTTTCTGGTGGTTCTGCAACTATTTATGCCTATTTAGGCGAATTTCATACAGATAAAACGCGTTCACGTGCCATGATGGGCTCGTCGTTTATCTTTGCTATTGGTGCTATGATTCTACCATTAATTGCTTTTATGGTTATAAATCAGGATTGGATCTTGCCAATGCCATTTTTGGGTATTGATTATAAACCATGGCGTTTATTTTTAGTTGTGTGCGGTATACCAGGTTTTCTATGCGGTATATCATTATTTGCTTTACCAGAGAGTCCAAAATTCTTACTTTCTGTTGGTAAGGAAGATAAAGCAATTGAAATTTTACAAAAAATGAATCGCTGGAACGGTGGCACTGAGGAATTAAAGGTACGCAATACATGAAATATGATAAAAAAAAAGTTTGAGTGTAATTAATATTTTCTCATTTGCTTTTCTTTTAGATTCCACATCTTTTACCCGAAGATGATACACATAATGGTTCCATGATGCAATTAGATAACAAATCTGCCTCAAGTAACAATTTAATTATTGCCTTCTTGCAAACAATGTGGAACCAAACGATGCCTCTTTTCCACAAAAGATACTTACGCATTACTTTAATTGTATGCAATATGCAATTTTGGTTGTATGTGGTCACAAATGGCTTATATATGTGGTTCCCACATATTATAAATACCATGGTTGAGTTTATGAATGAACATCCGGGCGAGCATAAGGCGATCTGTCAAATTGTTGTTGATAAACATGAATCTTTATATAGGGAAGATGGTGTAAGTGTGACACTTTAAAATATTTAAAAGTTAAACTTTAGTTATTTATAAAACTTTTCTTTATTAAATATTACAGAGCATGGAATGCGTGGCTAAATTAGAGAATACTACATACTTTTATTCATTAGTGATGGAAATTTTATATGCCTCTTCATTTGCATTTATTGGTTTAGTGATAAATCGTGTTGGCAAAATCACTATACTATGTAAGTTTTTTTTTTACCAGAAAATTCAATTGTCAGATTTTAAAATGTCTTGTTTTTGTACTTCACAGTTACAACAACAATTTTCTTTACTGCCTGTGGTTTGGCTGCGGTCTTTGTTACCGATCCCTCAATAGCTGCCTATCTCTATGTTTTATATTTCTTAGTGGGTGTAGCGATAAATGTTTTAGGCGCTGCTACTGTCGAATTATATCCAACGAATTTACGGTAAGATTTTCTACTGTTCACAAAAATTATCTCTCAACTTTATTTTATCAAAATTATTTGTGTTTACCTTTTTAGAGCTATGGCTATTTGCATATCTCTGATGGTTGGCCGTTTAGGCAGCGTTGTCGGTGCTAATATAGTTGGTGCTTTATTGTCCAATTTCTGTGAATTAACTTTCTACATGGCGTGTGCGGCTTTGTTCGTGTGTGCTTTCTTAGCTTTATTATTGCCACATAAAAGCCACGAGGAACCCGTGAAATCCAATATTGATGAAGCTTAGTGTGCTGTTCGTTACTGTATACGTATAACTAGTTAAAATTTTATTTAGTTTATAGTATTATTTAAATTATTTTATTTTATATTATTTTAAAAATTCTGTATGTGTGTGATTTTGAGCTATTAGTTTTTTTTATATTTTTCGTTTTTGAAAATGTGTGCGTGATAATTAGGTGATTCTATGTGTAAATTATTTTATTAATAAAAACAAAAAGTAAAAAATAAAAATGACTTAAAGTTATTCTATGGAAACCTTTTGAATTGAATGGATAGGCAAACCAAAAATGTTTTGATGCAACCTGCGCTTTTGCCGCTGTGGGCTTGTAATGTTTTTGATACTGAAGAAAGTTTGGAATCAAAAACCCAAGATGCGCTACACACAATTTTGCTTAGAGTTCTGAATTTAGATTTTTCTTTATATCCATAATATGTAATATATGTTTCAAAGATTGTACTTTTGTTTCCTGTATATATTATTCTCAGTTAAAAAGCACGTTTGTAATCTATGTATATCATGGTTTCAGAGTAATATGTTGGTTATTAATCCTAAAAAGGACTAAGACCGAATCGTTCCTAGATAACCTGCCTACTTTCCGATTTATTTCGGTAAAAAAGACAAATAAAATTTAGCATTGCTTTTGAAATTTCAAATTGTAGATTTTCGTATTTCTGACTCTATCGCTTATAAGAAAGAAAAATATGGAAATAAAAAAATACTTAAAAAATCTTTCAATATTATAGATTATAATTCTTATTTTCTTTTTCCCCCGCTCCTAGTTTATAACCCTCCTCCTTTTGGCATACATTTGCTCTACAATTAAACTGACACTGAACTGGTTAAACTGTCTGGGTTTGATGCTCCAAACGGTCAAAAATCAAAAATAGAAAAACAAAAATTGACGACAATCTTGCAACAGTAAAAATTGCCTAAGAAGCATTTTTCCCATCAAGCGCACAAATATTGTATAACTCGTATCCGCGAATTGATGCGAGCCTAGGTCCTTCATGGGCTGTTGTAACACATTACTTGTGTTATGACATTTTTAGAAAGGTTTTTTCTTTTAAATCAATGTGATGGTAAGGTTAATTGAATGAAAAAAGTGCAATCGCACAGTTTGAACATGTCTAGTTAACTTTTTGAAAAAGTTGTTAATACCATATTTCCCTAAACCCATCAAGGCTTATGAGAGGCCGGGAATAGTAAACAAATTTTTCCAAAAAGTCAATAGATCAAATAATAATGTCTAATATCATGATGAAAAAAATTAAAGCATATGCAAGTTCCAGAACTTGTTAACTAATTGATGAAAACATTCCACAATACACACGTCGATGAGTGCGATGCGATTAGCATGATTTCTCCGCATCGCACTCAAAGTTTTAAGTTTCAAAATTAAAAATAAAAATTCAAAAATAATCATCGTGTTAAACTCCAATACGAAAACTGTTTCAAGGTACATAAGGCAAAGAATTCTTCAATCTAAAAGCATGGAACTTTCTAGTAAGTAAAATAGTTTTTCGCATACACAAATTTATCTAGGACTCAACTTAAAAGTAAATCATTACATAAACTAACATAACTTTGGCGGTGTGTTTGTACTTTTCTGCTTCGTGTTGAGGTAAACTTCTTTCAATCGTATGAATTTTAAAATATAATTTTATTCTTCTTTTGTGGCACAACAGTTGGAAAATATCTCAACGGTTTATAAATTTTCTTATTTTTTCAATATTCTACATATGACAAAAGTCAGTATCAGACAAATTAATTTTATATTTGAAAGTACATATAAACACCTAAACTTGTATATTCTAAGAAAGTTTTTAATATTTCACCAAGTAAGGATGATTAATTAATTACCTACAACTATATTAAAGTCTAGCTATAATGTTTAATTAATTGAAATTATTTATAAATAAATAAATACGTCAGTGTGAAAAGAAAAACCAACTTAAATCGAATTAAGATGAAAAATATTTTATCACATATTTCGAAGAACGTCCTTTTGAGATATTGCTATAGTTTCTATAATTTCTCTATTTAAAGCTAGCAAACTTGTCCAACAAGAAAGGGGCTATATACGTTATGTTGGGTCCAAAAATCAAAAAGAAATTTCGAAAATTTGAAATTTTGAGCAATTGTTTCGAATTACAGTAGCTAAATCGTGAATGTAGGGATTTTTATTTAGACGAAAATTTTTATTTTTTTTAGCTGGAAAACACAATTTTTGAAACATCGAAAATCGATTTTTGGGGAATAAATGACGATCATTTATGTAAATTTTTTGTTTGTTTTGCGAAACTTTGCGTTCACGAGAAACGCAATACTAAAAGCGTTTTTAGTTTTTAATATCTGTTGAACCGTTCCCGATATATCATGGTCATCGCAAACGATAGAAAAAAAGTGCCATAGTTTTCACAATTTACCAAATTTTCGCATGAAGCTTTTTTATAAACGCATCAAAACATAAACTATTCGATACTTTGTAGTTCTTTTAAATAAAATTGTGATTACATACTTGAAAAAAATCAGTAAAAACCCTGAGCCCAAACGTATATGTATAACCCCTTAAGTTGTTGTTCTTTTTTAGCGCAGATATCGTTTGGTTAAAAACGCAAAAAAAAAAAAAAACAAAATGTAGCGAGGATCTAGCACTTGATACATTTTCAAAAATATTGACTTTTGAAACTGATTACAATTTAAAATAAAACAAAAAAACAAATATCATATATTAAACTTGGATCCATTGTAAATTACCATTTACGTTGTTAAAAACTAATCTGTTTTTCCAAAAAAACTTAAAATGAAAATTTCGATAACCTTTGTTTCTTCTTCCGTCATTTTTACATGTTAATATGAGATAAAAACGTTCAGCCATATCGGTCAATGCCAAAACTTTGTTGTGTCTCATAACAAATTCTATTTTCGTAATTTAGAATCTATTTTGAAATCTTAATCTTCACAACAAAACTATTTTAGGGTATATTTGAAAAATCTTAACCTTCATAATAACACTATTAAGTTTATTACATAAAAATAAACATTCAAGAAACTTAACAATAAAAGGGCGACAACAATGTTTATAAGATTTAATTAAGCATTAAAACTTCTGTATTTATAAATAAGACACATCACTTAGGGTCCTTGATTACAAAAATAGTAATTAATATTAAGTCAAATGCTACTAAATACAATAGGGAAGCTTTCATTATAAAGGCTTAATCTTTATATAACATTTCACAATTAAATAGCGATAAACAGATTTTTGGATATTATTTTAATTTATAGCCTAGCATATTTGCACATATTACTGTCAACCTAAAAATATATGTATGGATATAAATATATGTGCATATGTAATTACTTGTACTTGTATAGTTCATACGTAAGCAAGTATGTAAATAATATATTGCTTGTTCTTTTTGTCGAAATAAAGTAAAAATTAAATAAATGTGAATAAACTTTAAAAAGAAGAATGAAATAGAAATATTCATATACACATACATATGTATAAATTATGTAGGTATGTAAATATCTATATAAACAGATTTAAAACCTCAGCTGTTTCTATTTGATCAGAAATACTTATCAGACGTGAACTTATCAGTAGCAGGGCAAAATAAAGATACTAGAGGTAAACTCTTAGAAAACAAAAACAAAAATGCACACAAATTCAAAAAAAAAAAAAAACTTAGAAAAAAACTAGTTTATGAATATTCAACATTTAACGATTTGCTAAGCAAACTTTAAAAAGAAAGCGAAGAAACTAGAGCGTTATCATTCAACAAAATTACAATGAAATTTACCGGTATCATTCAATACAAAGATTCTCGTTGTAGGTCATGTACATACAAGCCAACAAACATTTTGAGCTTCTCTAAAACGAATTTTTATCTAACGAAGTTCTCCCTATTACGAATTAATTTCGAGAGCACGGTTTTTTCCTGCGTTTTGATTTCCTTATAACGAATTTCCATATAGCGAATTTTTCTTTAAAACGAAAAATTGTTTGCAGCTGTAAGTTGAACTCTCATGCGTTTTTGATCTTCATATAACGAGTTTGTTCAAATTTTTTGTTACGCATATGAATGAAACTTCGTACCGAGAAAAACAAAACTATAAAAGTGAAGCTATGTGGAATAAATATATCATTTACTTTTTAATTCTTAAAGCATCAGTTGATATATTTAGATCAAAAGAAAATTCCCTTGGAATTATTCCAAACAAAAAACAAAATATACCAAATTTGACTTCGTACATGGAATAAATGGAAATATTACCTTCGTAAATGGAAATAAAGCGCGGTTCACGCCAAATTGGCACGGTTTGTTGTGGTCACCACGCCGCCCCTAGTCATAAGAACAACAAATTTTTTACTGGGATTTGTTTACAATACCGTTACCGTTAGTTGATAAATTTTTCATATTAAAGCTGCAAATAGAAAATTGATTGTGAACAAATTTATTGAAAATCCGTCGTGGTCTGGTTCAAAGATTGCGAAAGTGTTAAATATCTCCAAAAAGAACGGTATGTAGAGTTATAAAACGATATAAAGAAACTCTTAGTGTTGAAAGAGCTAAAAAAGTTGTTAACAAAACGGGAACCACCAACCTAAAATTAAAGGCAAAGATCTTGAGGTTCATCAAAAGCAATCCCGAACTATCGGATAGCGATCGTGCCAAAAAATTCAATACCAGCAAAAGTACTGCTAGACGAATGCGCATAAAAGCTGGGCTAAAGTGCTATCGTGCTATAAAATATCCAAATAGAACAGACAAACAGAATTTGCTGGCCAAAAATCGTGCTCGTCTTCTTTATAATAATGTTTTGACCAAATTCAATGGATGTATTATTGTGGATGACGAATCAAAAAGTATAGATCATCCTTTTGAAAATTATGAAGATTTAAGTACTATGTGTGAATTTGCTTCAGCAAACCATAACATGGGTAGCTGTGATAAATGCTCCTTACTTTACAACATTTTTGAGTCAAAATGATCAATTGCCTTTCTTTCACGGAAACATTCATAACGCCTACGAGTAAATTTGTACACGATTTTGTGGAAAAATTAATAGATTGGGGAGTCATACAACGAACGCAAAGGAGTTTGAATTTGAGTTTATGATGTTATTCGGTTTTTCGGAAAACTGTTATTTTGTATTACAAAACGAAGCACAGGGTTACCACTGGAATAAGGCACAGTGTCCCATATATCCTTTTAGAATATATCATATGGTTTGAATGCGGAGAGCTTAAGCATGTAAACCTAATTGCAGTTTCTGATTGCATGAAACATAACAATACGTTAGTTCATGTTTTTAACAACACATGGGAAATTTTTTAATGGAAAAATTCGGAAGGATAGACAATATATATTATTTTTTAGATGGCTCTCCTATCCAATACAAAAATCGTAAAAATTTTGCTAGCTTGTAGCGACCTTATGACTAACAGAATATGACCCCACAAGACTTGCGAAAAACTTGGACGAAAGCAATTATATAAAACATATCGCACCCTAACAACAAAAGTGGCACAACTCAAAATTTACAGTAGAGGCAAAAAACGGTTCTTGTAAATATAAATGAAATATTATAAAAAAAATGGTATGTCATAATAAAGAAAGCCTAGTCAGGAGTAAGTTAAGCTATCGTTCAACTCAAAATAATTCATCACGATGGATGTCAATAAAGACATGCGGTTTTATACATTTCTGTAAATAAATTTGTTGTCGAATTGTTTTCTATTGGTGAAAAAATAAATCCCCACAAATGTTTACACATATACATTTTCGTACGTATGATCTCTGCAGCGCAAAACGGCACAAAAGTTTATTTGTTAAATTTTTTATAATACAAAACACATATGTTGCACCTACATATAAAAATTCATATTTCAAAAGATATAAACTTATAAATAAAAGTACCAGAAAATGCAAACATAAATCGTTTCTGTATAACTTTAAGTAGATTTCAACATTTTGAATCGTTTTTGAGAAATTTACTATAAACATATTTTTTATTGTATATATCTCAAACACCAAGAATAGAAATAGAAAACTGACTTTGCAGTTAAATCAGCACCCATGAGTTATATACTTTAGATATGAAACATAATAGCCCTATTCACGATTTGTTGGTCTTGCATCATTGCAAATGCAAATTTTTATTGCATATCTCATATATTTGTTGTTGTGATAGAAATATGTTACAATTGCAATCAAGGCCGTATTTAGGGGGGAGGTTTTGGTGGTTCTGACCCCCCCCCCCCCCCCCCCGAAATGTGGAAAATTTATTCAAATTTTTGAGATTAATTGCCAATGGATGGAGAAAAATTCAAAATAAAATCTATTTAACCATATTTTTTACTTCCATCGGTTTTTTTCTCTAAAAAGTCAAATATAAAAAATAAATTTGAAGTCTTAGTTACACTATGCGATCAAATCTGATTTGTTTTCTTCGACATGAGGTTTGACTACGGATTCAAAAAGAGAAGCTGATACTTAGCACTCCTGCATTCATAGTTTTTCTAGGTCAGTAACTGTTTTTGGTTTAAAGTTTCGTCCTGAATTAGTTTGAAAAGTTTAAAAATTAATAAAAAATAGAAAAAATGATCGGATCCTTGTAAAATTAGACTTGCTTGACCCCATTTTTTTCCCTAAAACGTGACGTGATGGAAAGTTTTTGACCTAAGATTCGTGTTCAACGTGATAAATTCTTTCGCAAAAACTCCATCTTATTAGCAGTTTTAGGAAACAATCTTAAAATGTAATTAATTTTTTAACCCATTATTGTTCAGAGCACCACGACTAGAAAGGTCTCTTTCAATGCTATGACTTCCCGAATTTAGGGAATATAAGCCAACCTCATCCGGGTTCCTTATCATTGATAATGGCCCAAATTCCCAATAATGATCATTTGAAAAAAATGAGCCTCTACTATTTTTGGTAATTTTTTTGAGGTTGGGTACATAATCAGTAGTGTGAAGCCAATGAGTTAACGAAATTATGTCCTTCGCGATAAAAAAAATGCATTAAAAATTTATTTTGATTATTCAGTGAATTTTTTTGTCTCTTTCGGACATATTTTTGAGGTTAAGATTAAAAAAAATCGGAAAATTTTTCCTAACGTTTTATGAAATTCATCTACTTTTGTCCTTAGTCTGATAGGGTTCATCAAATGTATCATCGATTTAATTTATTGTATTTAAAAATCAGTTTGATAAAAATTATTTATGAATATTTTCTTTGAACGAAACCCCCCCCGAAAAAAATTTCTGGCTACGGCCCTGATTGCAATGATGCAAGACCATTTGCATCAAATCGTGAATAGATCTAATTTCGTTATCATAAACAAATTTGAAAGTGATTGCAAAGTCAAACATTTTTGATTTTTTCATACGTTTTCATTAAGGTTTAAAGAGAAAATGTTTAAAAAAATATTAACCCGATCCCATTTCAGTGTGTAATCTATATTCTTAAGTCTATTAGTCTGAGATATTTTTTAAGGATCTTATGTCCTTGAGAAATTTTGTAACCAGCTGACCTTTCTCAAATTGTCGCCAGAGCTCGGAGCTACGGAGCAAAATATAAAAAGTAGTTTTGAGAAATTCGGAATTTGGCCATTGGTTGCTGATGTTTTTCAAAATGTCGACTACTTCCCATCGTCAGTCACCGACAGTTATGTACCACATCAATTGCCGGAAGTTAAAGCACCTGAAGCATATGAAACTTCGTTTAGTGCCCCAGTGATTCGTTTTTCAATACCTGTATCCAAACCACCAGAATATTCTTCACACATATTTGATCCACCAGAATCTGTCCAGAATGGTTCGCACTCAAACACTTCACATTTGGATGATACGCTTTCAAACATTCGGCTGATTCCAAGAGCTTCGTCACGGAAAAGTGGTCCTCGTCGAGATACGAAGCCGCAGAAATCAGTTTTATTGACTGATGATGACATCGTTTCTGACCTAGTCGAGAAAGAGACCGCAAAAGAGACTGCAAAAATATGTGAAAGAGGTGCGGTCGGTTGTATGAGAAGGGAGGAAACAAGAAATTTGCTGTTTAAACGGCGTCACCTCCATCACCACAGCCGAGAAGCAGGGTAGTTTGCCAAAATGATCAGGAAACCTCACATAAGCACAAAAAGGACAATATCTCGAAACAGATTCGGATTCCGTTGCTTTTGTTTATACTTCGAATCGAGCTCGCATTCCGTTTGATTTTATTTCTTTTCACACTGAAAGTTAAATAAAATTGAAAAACAGCAAATTGGTATGACTTAGAGTGGAAGGTCCAAACGGACCTTTTGTAGGCTTTTGCTCTAGAGCGTATTGACATAATCTGGTAAGAGATCGCGGGTAAAATGTGCACTATTGATTAGATTTTCAGGGAATCGATTGGCATATTTCAAATCCATAGCTCATAAACCCTTACTGGGACCTAATTAAATCAGCTCCACCTATTTACAAAAAAAAACAGTTTTTTCTTATTCAAAATTATTTTAAAACCAACTAGTTTGTAAGTTAATTGTTAGTTATTTTTATATAACATTATAAAAATTCAATTAGTGCTGCATTTGTATTCATGTGAAAATATTAAATATGTCATTTTTATGTTGTCAGTCGGAACGACCAAGAACAAATTTTTCCACGTCATTTACTAAACGTATGTAATTGCATTTTGTTCGTCTCTATAAAAAGTAATGGAAAAATACTTACGAGGTGTTAAGTAACGAATGATCATCGATATAATATTTTTATTTTATTTTTCAAACATATGAATTGAACACAATTGCGTTAGCCGACGGGAAATTATCCGACTAATACCCGCTGTCAAAATTAAAACGTACTGAATCGCATGAAATGATACAGAACTGCGTCAGGGGCTAGTTTCTTACCGTCCGGTTTTCTTCGACTTCGAATTATATTGAATATTCCCCGACGAAGCGAAGATACAGGTTAGCATATCTGATCAGCTGATTGTCAATTTATTCACAAAAAAATTGGCATAAAGGGTGTGTGTGAAACGGTAACTTTTTACTCGATGAAAATAGTGGTAGAAAAAAATTTCCTGAGGTGGGAAAAATTTGTAATTTTGCTGTGCGAAATTGAGATAAAATAAAACAGGGAAAATTTTGACATTTCGAGTTAAAACAAATAAGATTTGTAGATTTTAAGAATCAAAATATTTAAATTGTGTGTATTTTCATGATATTATTATTGCAATGAGAAATATATATATTTTTTTCTTTATTAATCGCGTAATTACCCAAGTAGAAAAATAAATATAACAAAAATTCAATTAATTCATTTTTCCTGTCCATAGCGTCCATAGCTATCCTTTTTTCTATATTTAATATTTGTTTTATATGCATTTGTTATTATAATTTGAATTTTTTCTTTGAATTTGCATTATGTTTATTTTTTAAATTTTTAGTAAAATGCAACTGTCTATTTTAACATAAAAAATTATTTTTTGTTGTTCTAAACATTTCATCCTGAAATGTCAAAATTTACAGTAGCCCTTGAGCTGTGAAATTTTGGCAGTTCATATCCACTTCAATAGTATCAATATTTTCTTTCCAACTGTTAAAATTTTCTTTTCTTTTTACCGTTTCACACACACCCAAAAAAATAATTGAATTGAAAATGATTTTGATAAAAGTGTAAGCCAATAACTAATAAATATTAACAAAACAAAATTAATACCAACGATATGCTAATAGAGGAAGTGCACCGGTATAAATGAATTTATGACTT
This sequence comes from Toxonevra muliebris, assembly GCA_963691655.1. Classification (NCBI taxonomy): domain Eukaryota; kingdom Metazoa; phylum Arthropoda; class Insecta; order Diptera; family Pallopteridae; genus Toxonevra; species Toxonevra muliebris. Next base: position 102,750,609 of record OY829326.1, read on the forward strand.
GTCTGTGCAGGAATATAGGAAAGTGCAGAAAAAAGACAAGATTTGCGAGGAGATTGGAAAAACTTTAAATACAAGCTGTAAGTTAAATATTTTAGTTCGTTATATTACTTACTTATATGTATTTTTCTAAAATAAATATGGGAAAACAGAGCGGACGGCGATTGAAGACCCTTGCGGCAGCAGCGCAGCAACGCATCAGCACTCAAGAAAAAATTGAAGCTCCAAGAGACATTATCCTTCTTGAATAATTGTAAAGACTTGAAAGATTTCACTTCATAAATAATTTTCTTTGAAATACAAAATGGCCGCCGATTACCGTCGTCAGTCGCAATTGTGTTTACCCGATGGGATTTTCCGGACGACAATGGACCAGCTGTTCACTATCCGCCGTCATCCGACGCAATTGTGTTCAAGATAATACAGTAATTTTACAAAAAAAAAACAGCACTCTATTTTGTTTTTTAACAGTATTTGAATTTTAATGTAATTTTCGCCACGACCGCATTTTCACTTCTCGGAGCATCATTCAAATCCATTTTGCATACTTTTAGGCTAAATCTTAATTCTGTAATGATCAGATGTAGCTACAGTTTATTATTTAAGCTTTTCCGTAAGTAGTGGTGAAGCTTTTGATTGTTGCATTCACTAATGTAAAGCTTTTCTTTTGCGAGTTTGAACTCATTAAGAATAACTGTGGATAAATCTTTCCCAATTTTTTGTCACATAACAACTTTTGTCTGCTTTTCCAGATTTGTATCCTGGCAAATGCCTTAAAAAACGCCATCTGAATAGAATTCTTCAATATCAGCAGTACCGGAAATACTTAAGCGTTGTCTTTAAGTCTTAAACCTGCATTTTTCACCACAATTTTGAGCTTATTTTTAGAAAGTACCACATCGAACAGAGTTGCCAGAAAAGCGGATGTTTTGAAAATTAAATTGAGAAACCAATTTGAAAATGCGCCAGCTAAGGCACTAAACAGGAAATTAGTTTATTTGTATCTGGAAGTTCTCGTGGGTACATCAACAACACTTTTTGATTTGAATTGCTTCTCAACGGCTGGTCTATATAACAGCAAATTAAGATCTAGTCTCATGGCGACATCTTTAGCGCTCTAATTAATTTGAGATACATTATTTTTTAAGATTTAAATCATACTAACTTGATCTGAATTTATTAAAAACTAGCTTTATAGATTTTTCATCTGGTCTTGAAGTTGGTATATCAAATGAAGTATATCAAGATATTTTGAAACATTTTTAAATTGTAAAAAAATTATTGTTTAGATTAAAAAAAATCTAATAGAATTCTTCCATTTTCAGCTGAAAAATACTGAACATAAAAAATTATTATGATTTCGAGAATTATAACTCTGTTATAGCGGTTTAAGGTTCCATCATCATACATCAACATAAGTGAACAGTGCTAAGTGTATTGAGTCGTGCCAAGTCTCTTACTTCCTCCATTAAATGGATAATTGCACGTTTATTCGAACAGAGCTGGATCGTTAAGTTTTAGAGTAGATTTGAGTAGGTATGAAAATCATTATTAGAATAAAACAATGTTATAGTTTTTGCGCAAAAAGCTGGTAACACTGAACAAAGCTGCGGTTAAAAAAAACATAAATATAAAAACCAAACTTACGCAGATCATTAAACAGATGAAACCATTCCATACTGAAGTCTTGACGGCATAGCTTAGATCGAGTTTTTGCGTTTCACAAAAAAAAAAAAAATAAGAATAACAATAACAAAAACAATATGGGTAAGAATATCATTAAATAAGTGAAAATATTTAAATTTGAGTAATAATAAATGTAAAATTTATGTGAATAATTACAATTCCATGGGATTACAATTTTTTGCATTCAAATATAACAGTAACTGCATTGCATTGTATGAAGTTATTGTTGGTATGAAGTTACCTACAGTTCACTGTTTTGCAAAATTCACCTTTTGTCTATGTCAAGAACAACCACTGCAGGCATTAAAAAAATGCACTTAGTTGCAATGCGTCCAATTTGAGTATTTTTAAAGAATTATATAAGAATTCTAGTTTCCAATTATCATTTTGCTGGAAAGTTTCTTTAAATAAATATATACATACTACATTTTGGTACTTTCTTTAAAATTTTTATTTAGTTAGACAATAACATAGAGCACAATTGATCTAGAATAAAGAAACAGGTTCGCAAATATTTATCTATCTGTTGCTATAAATTTCAGTGCTTTCCGTCAGCGCCTTAAGTCAAGATACATTAAAGGTGAATGAAAATGATAATAAAAAACATGGTGCCATAACATTTGCCGAGGCCTTAACGCTTACCAGTAAGTATTATTTAAAACTAAATTAGCACACATATATATATAAATAAATAAATAAATAAATGAAATTTATCACTCACGAAATTATCCATTTTCACAGATTTTGGAAAGTTCAATTACTTTTTTATTTTTATCGCTGGCATGGTCTTGGCCAATGTGCTGCTAGAGACTGCCGCTATGGGTTTCATCTTACCTATAGCACAATGTGATCTACTATTGACTAACCAGGATAAGGGTGTACTGAGCGCTATTGGATTTGTGGGCATTATTGCTAGTTCACATTTATGGGGATTTCTGGCCGATACAAAAGGGCGGCGTAGAATTATTAGACCAACATTGTTGGCGGGTTTCATTGTAAGCGTTTTCTCAAGTTTCTCACATAAATTCTGGCTGATGGTGTTGCTAAGATTTTTTAATGGATTTTTGTAGGTTTAAGATTTTGAAAATTTTTTTAAAATTTTTTATAAAGCTTTATTTTTGTCTACAGTGTTTCTGGTGGTTCTGCAACAATTTATGCTTATTTAGGTGAATTTCATTCAGATAAAACGCGTTCTCGTGCCATGATGGGCTCATCATTTGTCTTCGCCATCGGTGCCATGATCCTGCCACTGATTGCGTTTTTTGTTATCAATCAAAATTGGATATTACCTATGTCCTTTTTGGGCATTGTTTATAAGCCTTGGCGACTGTTTTTAATTGTATGTAGTGTGCCAGGATTCCTATGTGGTTTGTCATTATTTGCACTGCCAGAGAGTCCGAAATTTTTGCTTTCTATTGGTAAAGAGGAGAAAGCCATTGAAGTTTTACAAAAAATGCATCGTTGGAATGGTGGCCAGGAGGAATTGAAAGTACGGAGTTTTTAGTATATGATAAAAAAACCATTCTAGTTTTCTTTTAACACCTATCCCATTTCTAGATTTCTCATATTTTACCAGACGATGATGAAATCGATTTGAATGGAAAATCTTCCTCAAATGTGGTTATTCATTTCCTTCAAACTATGTGGCGTCAAACTGCACCCTTATTCCATAGAAAATACCTGCGTGTTACCTTGATTGCTTGCAATATGCAATTCTGGCTGTATGTAGTGACAAATGGCATGTACATGTGGTTTCCACATATCATCAATAGTTTGGTTGAATTTATGAATGAGCACCCGGGAGAAAATATGCGCATATGTAAAATTGTCTATGAAAAACAGGAATCTTTATATAAGGACGATGGGGTAAGTGAAATTCATAAAAGTTTCGATGTGCCATAAAATATCAAATATCAGAATATTATTTTAATTAAATTTCTTGGAAATCTTATAGACCATGGAATGTATTACGAAATTGGAGAACACTACCTATTTTTATTCCTTGATTATGGAAATTTTATACGCAGTCTCATTTGCCGTCATTGGTTTCATTATAAATCGAGTTGGAAAAATCCCGATATTGTGTAAGAATTGAAAACTTTAAGTACATAATTACGGGTATAGCAACTCTATAAAATTTTAATACTTCGCATAGTTTTTGCAAGTATATTTTTCCCTGCCTGTGGACTTGCAGCAGTTTTCGTTGCCAATCCTTCAATAGCTGCCTATCTTTATGTGGTATTTTTCTTAGTAGGCGTGGCAATAAATGTTTTAGGAGCTGCCACTGTCGAATTGTATCCAACGCACTTGCGGTAAGTCTAAACATTTCTAGTTGTATGTATTATATATGGTATATCTACTCAACTTAATAAAAATATATATTTTCAGTGCAATGGCCATTTGCATATCTCTGATGATTGGACGATTGGGCAGTGTTGTAGGCGCCAACATAGTCGGTGCACTTTTATCCCATTATTGTGAACTAACATTCTATATGGCATGTGGTGCTTTATTTATATGCGCTTTTCTGGCGTTATTAATACCACGAAAAAGTTTAGATAAACCTATTCCACCATCCAGTATAGAAACGACGAATTAAATTGTATTTATATATTTTTGTTTTAATGTGAATTTTGTTTTTATAGGGTTAAATTAATGTTTTATTATTGCATAAACTTATATTTTTGATTATTGGTTACATGACATCGCTATATAAGTTAAAATATAAAAATGTTCAGATCTCTCAAAAGAAAATTTTGTTTGAATTTACTTTTGTTCTAATAAAGTATACTAGAATCCTGCATATAAAATGGATAAAATGGAACGTATAAATAAATAGTAAAAGTTATTTATTTAAATTTCAAATTACTATGCTGAAAATAAAGTTTGGATACGACCGAGTAGACCGAGTTTATAAAGAGCAGAAACTAATCTACAAAAAAAGACGCGCAATTGATTTTATCTCTGGTGGATTGCACCACAATGCAAGGAATCAAAATGTTCGCATTTTAACCTAGCCACCTACAATCTAAGTTTTTTGCATTATTGTGAAAAATGAGTGGCTCAGAGCTGATTCTGATATTGAAGAACCCGCCCTCATTTTTAACAAGGAACATTTTCTTTGAAGTCAATTATGATAGTTTTCTAAACAGATTTTTTTCTATGGGGTATTTTTGGAAAATAGTGGGTAGAAAGGTTAAAGGTAGTCGTTACACACATTTTTTATCTTACTGTGCTGAACAATTTTGCTTAAGATGTAATGTATCTATTAAGATAAGTATGTTTTTTTTTCAGTTCTTGAGGATTCCAATCTTTCGAATTCAGGACCAGATTGTATGAGAACTAGACATGATGAGGAGAAACTAACTTCTAATTCGGGATTTAAATACTTTAAATTCCCATAAAAGCGTTGAAATTTGCGAATTTGTTGCAATTTGAAATTTTGTTGCAGGAAGTAATTTATTAATTAATTAAAATCGCTAACGTTTGTATTAAAACAGAATCTTGTAGTGCTCTAAATTATATTTCCAACGTGCACCCGATCAAATAAATTGGTGAATTTTTAACAGTTGTTTGTCCATTTATTAACATATTTTGGCATGTTACACAAAAAATAACTGTTTTGAAAAATCCGGAGAGTCCAGATCTATTACAGAGCCCGCCCTTGATTGGAGTAAGATACGATTAAACCACTTACAAAATTTTTTTTTTTTTTTAAGTACTGTAACTCGAACCATTAAAATTGTTTTTAATTTCATATGCTAAAAACTTTCTATAAAAACTACAACTTAATGAAACTTGACTGGAACTAGATGCGAAAATTAGTTACAAAAACCAGGTGCCAATGGGAATACTACTTAGCATAGTGTAAACAAGATAGCCAAAAAATGAAAAAAAAACAAACAAAAGCCTATGATCTCATGTCGAATTTTTAAGAAAGGCTATCCAAGATATAATACTTTAACCAAAAAATAACATAAAACCCATTGAATAAAATCATAATCTCTAAAAAAAAATGTTTAGTTCGTTAATATCATTTGCAAATTTTACTACCGCCTTTCCATTGTTGAGTTGAGTTTCACAAAAATAATCGATAACAAAACAATAATGTTATATGTATTTAGTAGTGAAACCAAACACATTGATTAAAAAAAAAAAAATTCGAAATAATACAACAAAAGAAAATAAAATATGTTTTGTGTTAAAGTGCACTGAAAATGCTGCTTGCATATAACATATTATTGTAGGCTTGGGATGAAGTGAATTCAAACTCCGTGAACGATTCTTTTTTTATAATGTGAACATTTGAACAGCTGTGTAACATGAACAATAAAATTAGCAAAGACAAACATTGAAAAATGATGAAAACATCAAAAAGCAACAAGAATAAGTAACGTTAAACATTGTTTTACTTGTCGTATTTGTCAATCTTGTAAAAAAAACACGTGAATGACAGTTTTCCACTATCTAATAGCAAGTTTTCACTGAGCATGTGCGTTACTTGTAAATAAACTCTAGCGCACTATGTACGAATTACACAGGCCAACAAGGGTCAGGATACCATAACAAGAATAAGCACTTTCGACGTATTTTTCAATGGTGAGTCCGATTTTAACATTTTATTGTATTATTAGGGGTTTTAAGCGGCAAGTAATAGTTCACCCCTTTCATTTACAATTTAAAACGTTTAAATACATATCTTTATTTATTACCGAGATATCGTAAATCAAAGTATGTAACGTAAGTAATGGTAATTCGGATCGATTTTGTTTTGCTAACAACTTTTCTTTGGTATTTTTTAAAATAACTTCCTTTTTTCGAAACGATCGAGAATTATTTTCGCATTGTAATGGTATGCAACACCGATTTCAATTATTTTAAAATAAATAAGCTGTGAGTGAAAAAAACTAAGAAGACTGATTTAAGAAAACCACAAATTTTATAACAATTTGTTGTTTTTTTCACTAAATATTCTGCTATAGTTTGGTAAAAATAAGCACCATATTAGAAAGCATACTTAGAAAAAAATTTACTTTTAAAATTGATCTGAATTACATACAATTCATTTTTTTCGGGGTGATGTCACCTTAGTAACTATTAAAAAAAATTCAAATTATGAATTTTTTTTAGTAGTTAACAACTTTAAAAGAGGAAGAAATGTACTTTAATTTTGTATAAAGACATTTTTTTAAATAAATCTGTAATCCTTATTTTTACCACTCAAAGTGTCCCTTGCAAAAATCAATCTGAATTACCTACACTTACGTTATGTACTAGAAATGTCGTTCGGAATCGACTTTTCGGTATTAAAATCTTCTCCCGTGCTCGGTCGAGGTGGTTACAGTTGCTGAGTTGCTTTTTATCGAAATACACTCCTCCGGTTAGTAATATTTTGTATGTAATAATACTATTTTCTAGAATAACTCATTGTTTTCTGTTCAAATTTTTCCAAAAAGGTTAACAATTTGAAAAAAGTAATCAAACATATATAGGGGTGATTTAAAAAAAAACATTTGACCCGTGGTTCAATCCCATGCGGACCCAACATCAAATTTTTTTTTTTTAAATCAGTTAACTATTTTTTTATAATTTTCTTTACTCCACATGGAATCAAAATGTAATTACAACAACAAACAATTCCATTATTTACTTACGTAGTGTGAATGGCTTGGTTCTAATGTACAATTTCTGTATTTACATTATTCTGGGAAATATGTACCTAGTAGGTCATTCTAATGTTTAGGACCCTTCATAATTTTTAACATGGAACACTTTCTCCTAAAACAGTATAATAGTTTTCTCAATGTTGTTTTTTTTTTATCTGCCATTTATAGAAAAAGCGGGTTTAAAATCCCATTTTCAAGAAGAAGGGTAAGAGTTGGAGGAAAAGTGTATATTGTTTATCCCTCTGTGCTTAACAACTTTGCATTAGACATAAAATTCGTATCTGCTGAAATAAATAAATTTCTTAATACCCCCTGAAGATCCCATTTTTCCGACTTCAGATCATTGTGGGAGAACTAGATGTGATGGAGTCATGATCAGCGACCCCAAATTACTATAAAACCGTTCGAAAATCTCTCGAAAATTTAGTTGAAAATTTGTGGCTCTATGTAATTTTGGTACTGCTTACATTTTTCATTCAATAACTTGCAGGGATGACATCAAGTATGCATGAACATAATTAGTGCTACCCATTCTTATCGAATGAAAAAAACGAAATAAAGGGTAAAGGTAATAAAAAAATTATGCCAAAATGAGAAAAAAGTACACAACCGTAAAAAAAGTAAGCAATTTTGCTTACAAATAAGCAAAACGGCAACCCTGCTTAGTACCTGGATATATTGGTGCTCGGTGTTCGACAAACACAAAACATTTTCACTCGTGCTCGGTCAAGGTGGTTACATTCAACTCGTTGCAGAGTTGTTTTTTGTCAAAACATAATCGTTTGTTTAATACAATTTTGTATGTAAAGATACTGTTTTGTAAAATAACTCATTGCCACCCTGAATACTCGGCGTGCTCGGTGTACAATACACCGAGCATATCGTGTTCGGTGTGAGAGTGAGTACAGAATCTTTCTTTGTGTTCGGTGCAACAACAATTTCATGGTGTTCACCGAGTATACTCGCAATATAACCACAGCCTTTGTGTTCGGTGCAACAACAATTTCAGGATGTTCGCCGAGCACACTCCCAATATAACCACAGCCTTAGAACAATATTCATTAGAATAACAAATCTATTATAATTTTGGGGGGGAAAAACTGGAAACACTGATTGAAGCTGCTGTTAAAAAAATATAAAATTTGGTTTACGCAAATCATTTAGTAAATGAAACCATTGCGCACTGAACTCTTGAAGAGTAGAGCGACAAGTAGTGATTTAAATCAAGTTCTTGTGTTTCATAAAAGCCAAAAACAAAAATATTAATAAAATACAACATGGGTAAGAATAACATTAAAACAGTGAAAATATTTAAATTTTAGTAGGTAAATAATAAATGTAAAATTTATGCGAATAATTTAAATGCACGCCAACTAGTTTATCATGTTCGAATGAACGAAAAAGTTGTTAAATATTTCTTTTGTTGTATTGTTATCCACAATGAATTCTGAGTAAGTAAGAAAATTATTGTTAGAATTACAACAAAAATAAATACATAGAACAGTATTGACTATAGTTTCATTCATCATTTCTACTCTACTTGAAAGACAAAAACCTTGAAACTCCTGGCTAAGTTTTCAAATATTAGTAGTTTATATGGAATTCTAGAAAGAACCATCACAGGAATCGTGGCTGATTCCTAAGCGGCTGTATGATGTTCCTACCCTATATACAGTGAAGGACAAAAGTCTGCATACATTACCGAATTTTCAGTTTCTCTAAACCTAAGAATATAAAGGAAAAATTAGGCTTGCTGTTTTATAAAGGATGATTATTTATTAAAATAAAAAAAAATGCTTCAATAACATCCCAACAAGCACAAAAAAAAACATTCTCTAACCTGTGGGAAATTTATAATTCTCAAGTTGATATTCAACATGATTCTCCAATCGATATCAAATATAATTCTCAACATTGGCTTTCGAGTTGAGAATGAGTTGAGATATATTTGAGAAAATATTAACATATTTTATTATGGCAACACTGCTATTGGATTTGCAAAAAATATGTATCTGGCATTGATTGTGAATAACATGTTTTTCAACAAAAGTGAAAATAATTTTTGAGGAAAACATTAGGTCTGTTCATGTACAAAAAATTGTTAACATATGTTAATAGTTTCACTAGAAAAGTGTTCACGTACTCCAAAAACTTTCAACGAGAGAGAAAAACGAGAGTGTAAGAATGTGAGAGTGAAAAAAGTAGTTGAAAGTTTCTGAAAGTAAAACTTTTACTTTCACAAATTTTCAGCTGCCGAAAAAAAACAACTAAAATATAAAAAAGTCAACAATAATTTTAGTTGTGTTAAATTTGTTAAAGTGAATTTGTGGTTTTGAAAATGTAAATATTTGTGAATGCGAGTTGTGCCACATGAAATGAATTCAACAAATTACTCTCCAAATTAATTAAATTAAATTATAAACTGCACAATATTTTTTAACTGTCAAAACACCGGATCAGCTGTTTAGTTGAAAGTTTTTTAATAGTTTTCTGTTCACATACTTTTTCTGATAGTGTCTCTTTGTGACAATTTTTTTCTCAATCTTTCTTTTACTCTCTCCCTTACGTGAACAGAGCTTTTAATTTTAAAAGTAAGACTAACTTATTTACTCCCAAGTGATATTGACATGAGTGAGGAGGAAATGACGATAGTGAAGATAATTCAGAAGAGGAATTTATAGCGGAAAATTGTTCGTCTGATAATTTAAAAAAAGAGTTATCAGCCTGGGCGGTCGAATATAAATAATATAAAATATTAAGCTACCGTATAAATGGAATTTCAAAGGAAGCAAGAACGCTAAAATCTACTCCCAAGATACCACCAGTGGAGAAAATTGGATCAGGGAAATATATCCACTACAAGGTTGAAGACTCGCTATCTTGGCAAAAATTTGCAAACTTGGACCACATTAATAATTGTTAATGGAACGCCGGATGTCATGATTGTAGGCTCTAACAGGCGGTTAGTGTCCTTAGTATGACAGCAGCCCTAAAACGTATTTATTACCTTCCCTTTTGTTGTAATGTGTAGTTAATTTTTATATATTTTTTAATTCATTTCTTTCAGAGGCATAGAATCAAAAATTTCCGGGTGCATCTAATGAAATTTAATAACAATTAAAAAAAAAACTGTACCAATGAATTTAAATGAATTTAATTTTTCTTGATTTTAGTTTATAACAAGCGAAACATTAGCTGCGTTTTATTTGCCACTTGCTTCCAGTTATGTATAACTAGCAGCGATAATTGTATGGGAAAACAACAACAAAGCGGCAGAGATAACACTTATAATTATAGTTGTTATGTATACTTAAGAAGTTGTTTAACTACATTAAATTCTATTGTGAATTGCTAATAACGAAACAAGAAGCATGACAGTTTGGCAAAAAACAAAAAAAGGAAAATATTTGAAATGTCTGGCAGTGAAAATAAGTTAAAATCATCTTTAAATATTCTTATAATGAGTAAAAACTAAAAACAATGCCTGCGATTGATCGCAATAACTGAGATCCATTAAAATGTTTCAGCTCTAGCTGCTGAGCAGTTTCATTGTGAATATCATTATAACGAAAAAGAGAATTAACAACTTGGTAGTTTTATTCGCACATGTTGAACTGACTGGCGAATAAAACACAGCTATTGTCAAATTCGCTTTAAAAAATAGACTGATAAGTTTTAATTTTACTATGTATAATTGAAGTGTTAAAACAAAATACCAGTTGTGATATAAAATTGTTAAAATCTTAAGTTGAAAAGCGAAGAAATAAAAAAATTATTTAAAATGTCCTTTTATTTTTGGTGTTCCAATTAAATATAAATAATAATTGCTTATGGCAACACTGTAAATTTCCTTTGAGACCAATTGGAGAACTACTTTAGAACTCAAGTTGAGAACTACAATTTTCTCAAGCTGATAACTATAACTATTACCATACAAAAAAATGCCCTTTTTGTTGAGAATGCTATAGTACTCCAAATGAGGTTTCGTTGAGAATTAACGTTGGAGATTAGAGAATGGTATTTGATATCAACTTTACCTCAAGTTGATCTCAAACCAAAATGTTTGTTGGGATAATAGTTGCTGAAGAGACTGCAAACTTAGTTGCCTCAATGCCACGACGACTGCAATTATGGTATTATTGAAGTAATTTTATTTTGTTTATAATACTATAAGTCTAATTTTTCTAATTTTTTGATCCTTTAGTTTAATAAAAACTGAAAATCCAGTGCGGTGTATGTAGACTTTTGTCTTTCATTACGCACTGCTGCGATTTAGTCACATTGAAAAAAGGGATGCTTCATTTAACCTGATAAATAGCACTTTAGCTATTAAGAATATCTAACAATGAGAACAGAAATAATTCCAAATATTTCATTGGGTAAAATACGTAGTCAAAAAATGTAAAAAGTTATTAGATTACAAAATGCCGAGGCTTACGTTCATTTTTAACTCACTTCATTTTTTCGGTTTATTTTATTTTTTGCCAAAAAATTCGTCACCCTAGAAACAAAGGGCTACGATTTCTTTGTTATGTTATGTGAAACATTATGGGTATTCACGAGTTGATGCAAAAGTGCGAAATTGCGAAAGTGCGAAACTGCGAAAGTGCGACTTAAAGCTCTAAGATGTGAGCGTTCAATGCAAATATTGGAGATGCGAAATAGTTTAACTGTCAAAATATTACAATCTCATTGAAAAATAATGAAAATATTTTGGATTCTTCTTAATTTAAAGGTATAAAGGTGTCAAACTTCCGCAATCCGCACTTTCACAACGTCGCAAGGGCATGTTGCATCAACCCGTGAATACTCATATTGTTTTCACCTCCGACATTGTTTTTATGATGTGAGCTTTTTCTCACCATAGCGCCCTCCACAATCAGTTTTTCAATAAAATGGCATGTGATTCGGATTCCTTATTCCAAAAATCTACAAACCGTTATATAAAATCCAAAAAGCCATAACTATACATTTTATTTTTTTACAGGAGGAGTAAAAAACATTGTAAAATGAAAAATGTTATAGATTTAGGAAGAATGAAATTGTTAAGGTTTCACTTAGTTACTTAAAAAGACTCAAATATTTTGTTTCCTTTTTCATTCAAATGTGTAAATACGTCTATTTGCTTAATAAATTCATGTAGTTGTAGTTACGGCCTTTTGGATTTCGTTAATAAAACCTTTATTTTTGGGCGTAAAAGTTTAAAAAAAGTTAATTTTGGAAATTTGTGCAATTACGGCTTTTTGGATTTTAGATGACGAAATAGATATCTAAAACACTAATAAGACTATTTTAATAAAATTCCAGGTTAGGTTAGTTTAAGTGGCTGCCTAGGGACACACATAGGACAGAATGGCCCATGGTTGAACCTACAGTTTAACGCCGGTTGCAAATGACAGCGAAACAATTTGTTATCACTAGGTGCTTTTACTATCGTCTACCAAGAGGTGTACTTGTACACATTCTTATAATGCTCTTGTTTGCTATTTATATCATCCTCTACCTTTTAGCTTGGAGAGATCTCATTCGCATTTTGGGTGGTGCACTGTGCTATTGACAATTCATAGTAGAATCTGATGTGTAGTCCTGGTTTGTTAACAACATGCTAGTTAAATAAAAAAGCTAACTCAAATACTAATTATACATAAGCGAGAAGCGAGTGACGAATAAAACGCACCTATTGACATAGATTGATCTAGTATAAAGGAAAAGGTTTGCAAATGTTTAACTATCTGTTGCTATACATTTCAGTGTTTTCCGTCAGCGCCTTAAGATACATTAAAAGTGAATGAAAATGAAAATAAAAACCATGGCGCCATAACATTTGACGAAGCCTTAACGCTTACCAGTAAGTATTATTTGTATCAAAATTAGCACTCATAAGCAAAAATAAATAAAGAAAAAATTTATCCATATCTACAGATTTTGGCAAGTTCAATTACTTTTTTATTTTCATCGCTGGCATGGTCTTCACCAATGGGCTGCTAGAGACTGCTGGTATGGGTTTCATCTTACCCATAGCACAATGTGATCTGCAGTTGACCACCCAGAATAAGGGTGTTTTAAGCGCTATTGGATATCTAGGTATCATCTCATTTATGGGGATTTCTGGCGGATACAAAAGGACGACGTAGAATTATTAGACCAACATTGTTGGCGGGTTTCATTGTTACCGTTTTTTCAAGTTTCTCACATAAATTCTGGATGATGGTGTTCTTATGGTTTTTAAATGGATTTTTGTAAGTTCAAGATAATAAAAATTCTTTTGAAATCTTTTATAAATCTTTCTTTTTTTTCTACAGTATTTCAACTAGTTCTGCAACAATTTATGCCTATTTAGGCAAATTTCATTCAGATAAAATGCGTTCTCGTGCCATGATGGGCTCAGCATTTATCTTCTCCTTCGGCGCTATGATCCTACCACTGATAGCATTTTTGGTTATCAATAAAGATTGGGCATTACCAATATCCTTTTTGGGTATTGTTTATAAACCATGGCGATTGTTTTTAATCTTATGTGGTGTACCAGGATTCCTATGTGGTATATCATTATTTGCACTACCAAATATTTCTAGATTTTTGTAATACTTTTCACTTTTCTAGATTTCTCATATTTTGCCAAATGATGATAAAATCGATGTGGTTGGAAAATCCTCCTCAATTGTGGTTATGCGTTTCCTTCAAACTATGTGTCGTCAAACTGTACCCTTATTCCATAGAAAATACCTGCGTTTTACCTTGATTGCTTGCAGTATGCAATTCTGGCTGTTTATTGTAGCAAATGGCACCTGCTCAAAATAATAGTTACACATTAGAATTCTAACTTCAACAAAACAGAAAATTATTTTTATTTAACATTTTCAAAACAAAACAAACGCACATTATTTCTTTGATTTTATACATATAAAAAAAAATAATTTCTTTAATATATAGTGTAAAGTACAAAAGTTGAGATCGATAAATATTTATTTTGCCTAAATCAGCCTGCTCATAAAAATAGGTACACTTATGCTTTAAAGAAAAGTACAAAAAAATTAACAAAGGTAAGAATAGTTTTGTATATAGTTTTAATTATTTATCTAATAACCTTTATATCCACCTCCATGTTGGACTACTTTCACGATTCTTTTCGACATGCTGTTGATTAAAGTCTGACAGGATTGCTTGAGTATGTCGTACCACATTTTTCGAACAAATGGTCACAACTGCTCCTTGTTTTGAAAAAGTTTGCTTGGAAAATTTGTTTTTCAACTCTCCCCACAGGTTTTCTATCGGTTTCAAGTCCGGGGACTCAACAACAAATCGACTTAATGGTCGTCAAAGTATTTTTTTTACCAGCATGGGATGTGCTTTGGGTCGTTATATTGCTAAAGGACTCAATGCAAAGGCATGTTTTTCTCAGAAATAGGGTAGCATCATATTTTCCAATTGTTCCTTGTATTCGGCGACGGTTATTTTATTTGTTGTTAGGTATATAGGACATATCCATGAAAGGTAACACCCTACACCGTAATTCTTCTACCTCCATGCTTCATTGCTTTTTTTTTTGTTAAACAAACAAATATTTCTTCATTTTTTTTTTGCTTTCAGGTCCTTACCAATTTTCATGGTCCTTTTTTATAGTTTAGCCTCACATACAAAATTTTTTTTTTGCGTTAAGGGAACTTTTTTGGCTATTCATATATGGTGGGTTGACTTTTTATAGACGTCACCAAATTATTTCAGCACTAACCTTGTTTCCAATTTTTACTGCAATCGCCTTTAATGATTTAAATGGGTCCTTTCTGCATTAGGTGACTATATGTCGATCAAGCGTTGTGTTCGTTTTTGAAGGCCTACCTTCGATTTTCTCTATTTTATCACATTTCTGACAAAATTATGGGATATGTTAGTAAGTTCACCAATGCACCGAAGAAATTTCCCATATTTTCACAAGTTGGAAACCGATCGGGGGTTTTTCGTCGGTACGATGTGATTTACGACCCATATGAATAAGAATTTCCATTATCAATTCATGTCGTTTTGCAAAAAATATTAGAGAAAGCTTACCGTTCTTTAAAAAAAAAATTAGAAAAAAATGTAATATTAACTTTTATTAAAATGTATTAAATTACACTTGAAGGTGTAACTATTATTTTGAGCAAGCCAATTTGTAGTTCATATGTGCATATGTCAAATTGTCTATGAAAAACAGAAATCTTTATATAAGGACGAAGGGGTAAGTGAATCATTTTAATAATTTCAAGGTGTCCAAAAATACCAACTATCAACAAAAAATGAAAAAAATCTCAAATTTTGGAAGTATTTTTCATATAATTTTAATTTAAGTGAAAAAATTTAATTTCTTAAAAATCTTTCAGACCGTGGAATGTATTACGAAATTGGAAGAAACTACCTATTTTTATTCCTTGATTATGGAAATTTTATACGCAGTCGCATTTGGCGTTATTGGTTTTATTATAAATCGATTTGGAAAAATTCCGATATTGTGTAAGAATTAAAAAACTTAAAGTGCATATCGCTCGTTTGCTGCAACACTGTCATAATCCAAAAAACAAAAATACAATCAAGTATGAAGAACTAACCATTATCTAATGCTTCACCTTGTAAAAAATATCACAACGGTATCTTCTAAACACTTCTCGGGAGAAGAAAATGTATCGGGTGAAAGTGCTTACCCAAAAAAGTCCAGAAAGCGTTCCCATGCTAGAAAAACTTGCAAATGTGAACAGAGATGAGAGAGTAATTGTCTTCTTCGTTTTCTTGCACGAAATAGCCCACACTTTTCTTCGGGTAAAAATTTTAAAAGTGCCAAACAATCATCTGTTTTACTTTTACGAAAAAACATTAAAAATTTGAAATTTATAAATAAAGAATTTTTCGAAAAATAGGTGTTATTTAAAAAGGGAAATGTTCAAAAGATATTTGAAAAGGTGTTAATGGTTAATTTTTTAACTACATTTTCCACAGATTAATGACACAAGTATCTGTTCAACTTCTGATGCTGTATCAGAAGATTCTACAGAAGTTATCAGGTGAACAATTTATGGTTGATTTTTCTTGTAAGATTTAACAATTTGTAAGATTTAACGATTTCGGATTCCGAGACGATCGTCTGATCTGCTAGTTCCATGAACTTTTTGACATTACTTTGGCATCATGGTTCATTTAAAACAAGAAAGTATGTGGGTTTTTGCGTTCCTATACTTTTGTGCATTTTTGTCTGCCAGAGAGAGTTTTTTTGTTTACTCTCAGTTTATCAGACTTTACCCAAAAAGTTCGAGAACAGACTTATTGTGTTCTACCAAACGGTCGTTCATTGAAATCTTTAAATGCGATTTTCTCGAAAATTTTGTTTTTTTACTTTTGACAGTCTTGCACCCAATGAGCGATTTATGTATACATACTTACCAGTATAGCAATTCTATAAAATTTTAATATTTCGTATAGTTTTTGCATGCACAGTTTTCCCCGCCTGTTGACTTGTATCAGTTTTCATTGTCAATCCTTCAATAGCTGCATATCTTTATGTGGTATTTATGACAGCAGCCTTGGCACCAAATATTTTAGGCGCTGCAATTGTCGAATTGTATCCAACGAACTTGAGGTAAGTCTTAACATTCTGGTTGTATGTATTATATATATTAAATCTAATTAAAATTCATATTCTCAGTGCAATGGCCATTAGCATATCTATGATGGTTGGGCGAGTGGGTGGTGTTATTTCTGCTAATATAATCGGTACACTTTTATCACATTATTGTGAATTAATATTTTTTATTATAATTGGTGCTTTATTTATATGTGCATTTCTGTGTTTATTAATACCACGAAAAAGTTTAGACAAACCTGTTCCACCATCCAGTACAAAATCGATGAATTAAGTTGTGTTGATATATTTTTGGTTTAATACCAATTTTATTTTTAAATTGCTAAATTCATGTTATTATTGTATTGACATATATTTTTGATTATTGGTTGCATGATAAAATGTTCAGATCTCTCAAAAGAAAATTTGTTTTAAATTTATTTTCATTATAAAGTGCATGCGTATATTAAACTTTGCCTTAAAGTACATTAGAATTTCGCATATAAAATGGAGAAAATAGAACGTATAATCTTATAAATTATCTACTTTTTAGAAGTAATTTTTTTAAATCTCAAGTTACTATGCTGAAAATAAAGTTCGGGAACGGCCGTGCAAAAATGCTTTACACAATATGCCATCTTTCATTTCATAGTAGAGAAGTAGTAGATATAGTAGAGATGGGAATATCTTTTAAAAAAATGTCGACAACTACTTATAAGCCCGAAAAGTTGTCGACAATTATTAAGCAACAAGCAGAAATTCAATCATATTTGAACCTTGTAGAACAAACTCAAATTTGTAACCTTGCAACCTAAACCTTTCAATTACAAGCAAGGTTAAATTTTCGTTATCATATCGCTCGTTTGCTGCAAAACTGTCATAATCTAAAAAAAAAAAAATAATTCAAATAAGTATGCAGAAATAACTGTTATTTAATGCTTAACTTTGTGTAGAAAAATCATAACGGTATCTAATAAACTTTTCTCGTGAGACAATTTTTTGTTGTTATTGCGTTCTACGGAGTGGTAGATTATTGAAAACCTTAAACTTCGAGTTAAGCGTGCATGACCGTTGTTGTTGAAGCTGTTGCACTCTTCCTCTTTCTATTTTCTAAAGCTTTTTTTTCTGTTGATACTCTCTACATTTATCGGCACAAACATGACGTAGCACACTTATATAACACATGAAAGGAAAATTCAGCTATATAGAATCAAGCTCTCTCACTAAAGCACATAGTGATAAAACTGCAAGAAGTCGACTCTCTGCATGATTGTATGCAGCCGATCCCCATATGACTTCATTCGCTAAACACTAACAACAGCATAACTTTGTTTCTTATTAGTTTCGTTTGAGTGCAACAACAACACGACTTCGGTTGCAAAATTTTCGATTTACCCTCACTAAAGAAGTGTCACTTCAAAAATCTTCTTTATCGTCACAAATTCAAACAGCAAATGGTATTATCGAATTTTTCTATTTTTTGTAAAGCTTCTCTCTTCGCTTTTTTTATTTGCATTTAAATATATTTATTTTTTGTTCGTATACACATCATTAGGAGTTAAGTACCTCAACTAAAGATGTCAGGCTTCCGAGGTACTTTATCGGGAGAAGTACTTAAAAGAATTCCGCAAAAGGTTTGAGCAAAAAAAATGTACCTTCTTAATGCATTCAACGCCTCCACAAATGTAAATTAGTCAGATGCTGAAAATTCTTCTGATGACTAATAATCAGCTGCCTTATTGCCATGCTTTCATATAATTATTTTTCACGGTATCTACAAATTCATATTCTTTGATTCGATTTACACCGCTAAAAATTTGATTACGATACTCCTTTTTTGCACGAAAGCTCTGTCTCGTCTTACACGATTTCGATTTGCACGATTTTTGGTGGAACGCATATACCGTTTAAATAGAGGGGCAGGTATATTTGTAGGTATACTTAAATGTATGTATATATGTACAAAGTATACTTCTAAACTTCTAAAAAGTTTAACGAATCGAATGGATTTTCAACACAATAATTTTATGGAATCTGGGCATAAAATAGGGTATAAGAACGCGATATTGGCCAATTGGGCATGGGACCTCTCATATAACCAAAATATTTAACACTGAGTATCTTGGAAATTATTTGTGGAACTACAACCAAAATACTTACTTAATACTGAATATATCGTATTGAAGGTTCCCAATATATTAATTCTTCTAATAGTTAATTTGAGATGAAATCATGAGTAACAAGAATCGCTACTAAAGCATCGTCTTCCACGTCGTTTACAAGCCCTCCCAGCACTTTTGTCATATTGCTTTATGTTTCGAAGTTTTAGGATTGACTTCATCCCCAAAAAATCTCACAGCACTCTTATTTTTAGTAATATAGATAAAATTGGCCGATCACTAAAACATTAATTCTAGCACAGTTTTTTAGTAATCGCCCACAATGGCCAAATATTGGAATTAATGTTTGGTTTTCTGAAACCAAACATTAAACCTGTGAAAACTTCAGTAATTATTATATATAAAGTTTTTTATTATGAAATATATTATTTAACACCTTAATTATATTTAATTCAAATTTACTTTTACTTCACGGTGCTATGTTGCAGTTGAAATATGAAAAATGCATAAATTTACTCACCTTCGTAAATCCGGAAACTAAATCATGTATAGCTTATACTTTTGCTCGACCAACATGTGTCTCCGTCTAACTACGGTGACTCACAAAACTGATCACATAAAGAGACAATTTTGGGACACGAAAAATGGCGTCAAATTAAAAAGTAACAGCGTAATTAAGTTTCTACTCATCCAGATGAACATCAGTTAGGAAAACAAATTTTGGAAATCAAATAATATCTTCAAGTTCCAAAACGGTTTTGAATGTTCCGAAATTTTGAACATACATTAAAATTTTTTGGCCAAAATTTTTTTTCGAATTCCGCAGCTCAGTTATTGGTATTTAATAATGCCCCTTTATGTGACCAGTTTAGCAAGTTATAGTATGTTGTCATATCCACAAAAATATCAACACTTTTCTTATTTTTAGTAAAAATATATAATTAAATAAAGAGGGCCGATCACTGGAGACTGGCCGATCACTAGTGCCGTTGCCCTGTATGTATACAATATAGTGACAATTAGTTTAGCCAGCTCTTAGTGGCCACTAGAAAGCACCAGATTGTAAAAAATAAGCGCTAGAAAAATTACAAAAAATTATTTCCAATTCAAAGTGTTCATCAAAAGTATTAGTGTTGGGATAATATTTATTTAAAGATCTTATTTATTTATAAAAAATTGGAATACTATATTGAAATATTTTGATAAAACATACCACAACAAAGGCGATTAAATATGTACTTATAATTTAGGGTGAGTGCGAGGTAGTGTAAATTACTGATTAAATTGGTGAAATATTCTACAACTATTATTGGTTATAGAAGTATTTCATGCTGTGCTGGAAAATATGTTTTTTTTTTAAATGTAGCTTAACTCATACACACCTTTAATGTTTTTTAAAAACTGATGACCACCCAGCACAGTTAGACTATATTTATCTCCAACTTTGCCTCTAGCCACTCCAACTAGCCAGTAATTCTAGGAGTGTCGACTCTCTCTGAATACTGGTTGTTGCCATTTTTATACTCTTTTTAGCATAAAAATTTAGAACATATTTTTACAAAAATTATTGTAAAAGTATATTAAGTGCCTGACTTTCGAGTCGCCCTAACCGCTTCTTAATAATAATAAATTTTGATTGATTTGAATTAGGCAGACATTTAAAGTATGTCGTGCAAAAATTCGACTATATTACTTATTACAAAAAACGGGATTTTCTACCAAAACAAATTTACTCGGTTGTGACTTTAGTTATTAATTAATACAATTATAAAAGTTAAATAATATAGTTGATACGAAACATTGTGTTTTGGCTCAAATCAACTTGTATATTAAGTTACGTACAACTTACACAACATTAGAACATGTTGAAAAACCGTTAAAGTTATGACTTCAACAATTAATGATTTGGCTCCAACACTTATATTGTTAATCGGATAAACTTGAACACTGATGGATCAATATGTTTCAAAGTAGATCTGAGTAGGTTTCAGAGGGATTGCGATTCTATGACAATAATCGTTATTAGAATAATATTATAAGAATAATATTAAGAATTATAGTTTTTGGGAAAAAAGCTGGTAACACTGATTGAAGCTGCGGGTTAAATGTATATATATATATAAATATATAAAAGAAATGCGCAAATCATTTAATACATGAAACCAATCCGCCCTGAATTCTTGACGGCAGTAAAGTGTAGAACGACAAGAAGAGGCTTGAATCCAGTTTTTGCGCTTCACAAATAATATTAATAAAACACAATATGGGTAAGAATAGCATAAAATAAGTGAAAATATTTAATTTTTAGTTAATAATAATAATAAAATTTATGTGAATAGTTTAAATACACGACCTTAGCTTAAAAAGTTCGAACAAACGAAGAAGTTGATAAATCTTTCCTTCGTTGTATTGTTATCCGCAATAAATACTCAGTAGGTTGGAATTAATCGTCAAGATTGTTTTTAATTTTTACCCTTTATATGTTAAAAAAAACAATGAGAACACAAATAATTCCAAATGGTTGATGTAGTAAAAATAGTTGAATATATTTGATTACAAAATGTCCAGGGTTAATTCCACTTTTAACTTACTTCTTTTCTCCGGTAGACATTTGAACCGTAGATTGAGCTTCAAAAAAACTTCAAAATTCCATCTTATGTATCATTTTTGATACATACTACAATTCTTAGGAAAAATTACAAATATTTGGCATTTTGTTATTATTTGTTATGTTTTATTGATGCAATCTATGCAATTATTTTTGACATGCTTGTCTTTACAGTATGGTTTTTTACATATGTAGCAGAATAAATACGTCCATTTGTTTTTCTCTGTCCCAGAAATTCTTTGGGGATTTTTCAGTCTTTGATTTTTGTGATGGTCCAGCCTCACTATTATCAGGGTTGGTGACATCGCTAGTTCGAAACTTTGAAAGCAATGCCATAGATGAGTCGTTTCTGGGAAGTTGCTTTCTTTTTTCAATATAGGGTGAAGCCAATGAAATTGCCAGCTCATGCAGGAAACACTTATGTCTTGTGTGTTTTTTGTCGGCCTCCAATTGGGATCGATTTTGTTTTAAATGATGTAAGCATTCAGAGCCGAAATATCGATTATATTGGAAAAAACAGCCATACTTCAACGATTATTTATACGCTTGCAACTGTAACAGCTCAACATTTTGTCAACCGTGTCAACACCCCCTTTCGTTGAGTTGTAAAAAGCAATTATTTCCGGCAGTTTCTTCCGATCGTTGGCAATATTTGGTTTGTCATGCATTGTGCTCATGACAAACGGTACATTTGTTTTTGTGACTGATATATGATACGACAGTAGTATCAGGAGTAAATGCGAAAGTAGATTCATACTGTGAAATATTTTTGCATACCAACAACTTCTGAGGAATCTGTATTCTGAATTCTGTAAAAGTTTCTGTCCTGGACTATGTGACGAAAAAAAGTTGTTCATAGTAACGTTATGCCCTTTTAAGCCATCAACCAAATCAAGAACGACACGTTCTCCTTGATCCCGCTCAGGAACCCCAGATAAACATTTACCCAAGTATGACTGTATTTTCCATACATAGCAGGTATGGGAATCAACAATAAGCCAGAACTTTATGCCATATCTCTCGGGTTTAGAGCGGATGTACTGGCGGAATTTGCAACATCCATGAAATCCCAGCAATTGTTCATCCACAGTAACGAATTCATGTGGGTTGTAATATGTGGGTAGTAACTCAATCCACTTTTCCCAAAGATTACGAATCGGCGCGAACTTGTCATCACATTTTTGCTTACGTCGGCTTAGTAAATCGTCAAAGCGAATAATTTTGTGCATACCATATATAAAAATGTTTTTTTCGGACATGATTGTCCGAAATAGTGGTCGCCCATAAATCATGCAAAGTTTAATTTTTGGACCTGATAAAAATAAATAAATCTGTTATTATACTTACTTGTACACACCGGCTAATAATAAAATTGCCAAGTAAGCGTACAATAAATCTTCATCCATTTCAATGTAGTCGTTTCCATGTAAGTGTTTTCCATACTTGTTGGAACTTTCAATTATAATTTTGTTATTGATGGCAGAAATGAATCACGGATGGTGTTCACTCGGCTTGTTGCAATTCTTGTTACACCTAGGAAAAATTAAATTCAATTTCACAATATAACAAAACACTATTTTTAGCAACCTGGGCGCAAACTGCTGACATTTTCTTTCTTCAACCGACCGCTGGTGTAGATTTCGGGTCTCCAAATAGTCCCGTTCTTCGCTACGTACAATGGGTCAACCGCTAGATTACTGCCAATATTGCCATCTGATTCACATGCCCAATGCATGTAACTGATTAAGTAGAAACTGGTGCAACTATTTTATGTTATTTGAAAGATATTGATAACTGCTAACGTAATGTATTTGGCAACCAAACAAAAAAATGCACTCACTTGGCATTTTCGGTTGCAAATGAAAAAGTTATAACTTTTAAAAATCATAGCGGTTTTTTCTATGTGATAGCTAAATTTTCAAATGATCGATATGAATTGATAAATAGTGATAATTATGCACAAACAACAACAAAAATAAGTGACATATCCAAATTTTTTTTAAATAAAACCTTTTTATGAACAAATTTGCAAAAACAAAAAAATACGTGTTTGTGTATTTCTTAATACGAATCGAACTAGGTACTAATTTTAAAAATTCATGATCTTGATATGGGGTTAAAAAACCAATTATGACGTTTTCTGAATAAAGGTGCAAACCATTATAGTCCAAGAGCCCGTGACAAAAAAAGTCTCTGACTTTCTAAAGGCTGGTTTTGTAATATTTTGTTATACTAGTGAAATATATCAACTTATTCTGGCCAGTCAGGTTTTGGTTAGAACAGGTGGCACAGGTGAGCTTTCAAACATGTCGAAAATACGAGGTAAGTGCAACGATTTTTTAGGTTATGTATTTAATAAAAAACATAATTCCGGGAGTCAGTCAGATTTTCGTTAGAACGGAGCCCGTACATCAGGCTCCAAGTTTGTATGAAAAAAATTTTGTTTGTAACTGTTTTCTAAAATCTGAAAACATTTTTTTTTAAGTAGTTTATCAATTCAAGGTTTGTTAATGGGCTTAATGAAACTTCATAAAGAACAATAAAAAGCTGGAACAATGTTTATATACTAAAAATTATCCGTAATCAATGAAAATGGCAGAGAATGTTTCTTCCTAGCTTGTTTGGTTACCGAGTAATTAAATTTTTCCTATAGGCTCCGCGAGCGAAATTTCTAATAAACAAAAATGCGCGCGCATCCACAATAAACTATGACATATGTATACGAAAAAATTATACAATACCAAGGAAATTTCTCAAGCTTTTTTTTTGTAGTGAGTACTTTTTGGATACCTCCAACAGTTAACGAGTTGTTTAGTTATTAGCTTTTTCACCAAAGGGGTTTTTTTTAGGGAGGGGGAAGGGGGAGGAAAGGTCGCTTTGCAACCCCAGAACCGTTTTTTGTGGTTTTTCCATCTATCATCCCCCGACTAACAATTACTGAATCTTATATAAGATTTTTTATGAACTTTTGCTGCATTTTTTACTCTACCGACTGGACTTATATGCCATGACTGACGAGCGTTGTTCTATCAAAAAGTTAACTAACTAACTTTTTCATGTTTTATTATTGATAAACTACATATTATTATTAGAGACTATGAAACTGAAATCTAGCTGTCATATTCCATATTTTGACTTTATTTCATCAATACTTAACAGTTCAAGGTTTGTTCACGGGCTTAATGAAACGTCACTTTTTTATCAAAGTGACTAAGTCGCAACAATGTATAAAGAAAGAGCAGGCAAATCATACGGCCGTTTTTTGAACCCGCCACGATTTCTCATCAGTGATCTTTGTGATGGTTCTTACTAGCATTTCAACATTCTATATAAGTGTTAGATATTTGAAAACGTTACCCAGAATTACAAGGTTTTTGTTTTCAAGTATTTCAACTGAACAGAAATGATGAATGAAACTAACACAACTGTTCTTTATACTTATTTTTGTTGAAATTCTCATTGCAATGAAGTTTCATTAAGCCCGTTAACAATCCTTTAACTGCTAAGCTACTTAAAAACAAAAGTTGCAAAAAATGTTTTTTTCATACAAACTTGGAGCCTGACTAACGGGCCCCGTTCTAACGAAAATTTGACTGACTCCCGGAATTATGTTTTTTATTGAATACATAACCTGTATGTAATGTTTCAGTCTTTAGAAAACCGTTGCACTTACCTAGTATTTTCGACATGTTTGAAAGCTCACCTGTTCCACCTGTTTTAACCAAAACCTGACTGCCCAGAATATGTTCATGTATTTCACTAGTATAACAAGATATTTCAAATCTAGCCTTTAGAAAGTCAGACACTTTTTTTATCACGGGCTCTCCGTCTATTACCAATACTGAATTTAAACACGATATGTTGAACAGAATTTACACTAGATGTGTAAATACCAACAAATTTGCATACATTTTTCCGGTCATTGAATATTACAAGACATACATTCTGGTTATCACACCTTACCTTCTATACTTGATTATTGATCCACAGAGCCAACTTAGGGTGTTCCAATTGTAAAACAATGTATGGTATGTATGCAATTTCGCGAAACCAAAACATGCATTCATTTCAGCAATAATAATGATTTGCATGCTAATGATTAGGGCAAGGTTTTTCATACACTAAAAAATCGAAAATATGCGCATATAATATGCACTTAAAGTTTAAAAATATGCAACTGAAACTGGAAAAAATGCACTAAAACATATAAAAATATTTTTTGTTTTTAATTGCATATTTTCGGTAAAAAAAAAAACAAAAATATTGCACGTAATTTTAAAAACAAAGGACTAAAACAATTCACTTAAAATAAAATATTTCTAAAAAGCAACAAAAATATAAAATGATCATAAAAAGTTTAACACAAATCGAATTTAAGTAAATATGTAAATAATCATGAGATCAATCTTAATTTATTGTTTTATTTGCGTAAACAATACAATTTTTTTGAAATTCAAAACTTTCCCGATCTGGTCTTAAAAAATGTTAGTATAAAGAAAATGATCGCTCTACATCAACAGACGGACGATAGGAGCACAAAATTCATTTATAGAATGGTTGTTTCTAGAACAATTTTCTTCATTAAATTCCAAATTTACATATCTGTGGCCTCATCTATGGAAACCCATAAGAAGTGGTTTTTAGGGCGAACTTAATTTCTTTTAATAAACGAAGATATACTTGGCCGATATAAGTTTTGCGCAGTGACGTTTCAATAGAAATGATTTCTTAAATGTGGATTGTAAGATACAATGGAATATCTGCTGAAGTAAAAGTTTGGCATAAACCCAAATTAAATATTTTAAGCTCTGCCGCTGCAGAGGTAGTAATCAAAGGCTGTATTGTTTTTTCCGGACGCGTTCATTCAATTCTTAGTGTTTCTAGTATTTCAAATGTTGGTCAACTTGAAATTTTTTTCGCAGCTCACTAAAAAGTTATGAAAATTATTAAAAATATGTAAATAAAAAAATAAAAAATATCTGAAAACATGCATTTATTGTAAAATATGTAAAAATATGCACAGTTACCCAAAACTATGCATTTATAGTAAAATATGCAAAAATATGCACTAACGATTGAATGCCTTTTTATAATCTAATGATTCGTAAAGATTACTTGACCATTTCAATTTTGAGATTCCCAGTAAAAACAAGCATTTGCATTTTCCTTCCTACTAATGATTAATTGGCAAAAATTAAACTTACAGACATTGTATTGCTCTACAAGTGAATGTATTTTTGAAGTGAAACTTCTTTAGCGAGGGTAAATCGAAAATTTTGCAACGAAAATCGCGTTGTTGTTGCATTCATACGAAATTAATAAGAAACGAAGTTTTGCTGTTGTTAGTGTTTAGCGAACGAGGTCATATAGGGATCGGCTGCATACAATCATGCAGTCTTATCTCATGAGCTTTAGTGGGAGAGCTTGATCCCATATAGTTGCTTTCCTCTTATGTTTGCGCCAATAAGTGTAGAGAGTATTAACAGAAGAAAAGCAACAACAAAATAGAGAGAAAAATACTGCAAAAACTTCAACAGAATTCGTTATAAATGTTTTCTAATCATTTTCAAATAAACAACAAAGTTTCACTTCTGCTGTGAGTGCCTGCAGACACATAATTTTTTATTACAATTTTAGTCCTTTTTACGAAATTATGAAATTCATGCAATTTGGCATCTCGGCTGAGGAGGGAACAGATAGTACCGTATTTAGGCCGCCAAGATATGGTTTAGCTTCAAAATATGACGCCATTGTTCTTCTGCTGGATATTTTTGGATAACGCTTTTCCTTATGAGGGAGTCGATAACCGGTATGATCTGAAACTCAGTTTAGACGCATAAACCATAATGCGATTAATTGAAAACAACGAATATCGTGCTTCGAATCTCACCATAACTAATCTTCTATTCATTTGTATTTTTATTTTAACTATTGAGTAAGATGTTTTCCTTGAGAGTTTAATTAATTTGTTATTTCAGGAGAAAATTTTTTTTAAGTTTGTTTTTACTTGGCGCAATATTGGTTAATACATTTCGTTTTTGTTTTTTTTTTCAAACTGTTCTTCCCCTTAGAAACAAGGAAATACGACTGCTTCATTATGGTATTTGAAATATTGTTTCCACCTTCGACAATGTTTTTTAGGATATGGAGAATGAATGGTTTCTCCCAAACGACCGCAATTTTTCAAAGATTCCCAAAGAGTCCCAAAGAGTCCACAAATAGATATCGAACAAGCGAAATTTGTATAGTGTTTTTAATGTTTTCATTTACAAATAGGCTTGTCTAAGGTACACCAAAATATAAAAATGCACACATAAAAAATAATTAGATTTTGAGAAAATTCCAGAAACTATTTCATTCTCTAACTTTTTCGCATTTTGGATGGCGCACTGTGACAGTTGATAGTAGAATCTGATGGGTAGTCCTGATTTGTTGGCAACCTCCTAGTTATACATAGTATAACAGCTAGAATCATACGTCTTATCGCGTATAATTAAAATACAATTATCGCTATTAGTTATACATAAGCGGGAAGCGAGTAGAGAATAGAACGCGCCTAATGGCATAGATTGATCTAGCGTAAAGCAAAAGGTTTGCAAATATTTAACTATTTGTTGCTATAAATTTCAGTGTTTTCCGTCAGCGGCTTAAGTCAAGATACATTAAAAGTAAATGAAAATGAAAATAAAAACCATGGCGCCATAACATTTGACGAAGCCTTAACGCTTACCAGTAAGTATTATTTGGATAAAAATTAGTAAACATAAACAAAAATAAATAAAAAAACATTTATCCATTTCTACAGATTTTGGCAAGTTCAATTACTTTTTTATTCTCATCGCTGGCATGGTCATGGGCAATGCTCTGCTAGAGACTGCTGGTATGGGTTTCATCTTACCCATAGCACAATGTGATCTGCAGTTGACCACCCAGAATAAGGGTGTTTTAAGCGCTATTGGATATCTGGGTATTATTACTAGTTCTCATTTGTGGGGCTTTCTGGCTGATACAAAAGGACGACTTAGAACTATTAGACCAACATTGTTGGCGGGTTTCATTGTTACCGTTTTTTCAAGTTTCTCACATAAATTCTGGATGATGGTGTTCTTAAGGTTTTTAAATGGATTTTTGTAGGTTCAAGATAATATGATTTTTTTTGTTTTTAATATTTTATAAAACTTCCTCTTTTTTTGATTACAGTATTTCTGCTAGTTCTGCAACAATTTATGCTTATTTAGGCGAATTTCATTCAGATAAAACGCGTTCTCGTGCCATGATGGGCTCATCATGTATCTTCTCCTTCACCGCTCTGATCCTACCAGTGATCGCATTTTTGGTTATCAATAAAGATTGGGCATTACCAATATCTTTTTTGGGTATTGTTTATAAACCATGGCGATTGTTTTTAATTGTATGTGGTATGCCAGGACTCCTATGTGGTTTATTATTATTTGCAATACCAGAGAGTCCGAAATTTTTGCTTTCTATTGGTAAAGAGGAAAAAGCTATTGAAGTTTTACAAAAAATACATCGTTGGAATGGTGGCCAGGAGGAATTGAAAGTACGTAATAATTATATAATAATAATAATTCTAGATTTTTATAATACCTTTTCAATTTTTTAGATTTCTCATATTTTGCCAGATGATGATGAAATCGATGTGGTTGGAAAAACTTCCTCAAATATGGTTATACATTTCCTTCAAACTATGTGGCGTCAAACTGTACCTTTATTTCGTGGGAAATACCTGCGTATTACCTTGATTACTTGCAATATACAATTCTGGGTTTTTACTGTAGCAAATGGCATGTATATGTGGTTTCCATATATCATCAATAACTTGGTTGAATTCATGAATAAGCATCCGGGAGAAAATATGTGCATATGTCAAATTATCTTTGAAAAAGAGGTAGATTTATATAAGG
Source organism: Toxonevra muliebris (assembly GCA_963691655.1). Taxonomy (NCBI): domain Eukaryota; kingdom Metazoa; phylum Arthropoda; class Insecta; order Diptera; family Pallopteridae; genus Toxonevra; species Toxonevra muliebris. Next base: position 102,780,200 of record OY829326.1, read on the forward strand.
ACAATGGGGTAAGTGAAACCTTTTAATAGTTTTGAGATGCCCAAAAATATCAACTCTCAATAAAAATCGAAAAAAAGCCCAAAAAATCTAAATATAATTTTAATTTAAGAGAAAAAATTGAATTTTTTTAAAATCTTACAGACCGTTAAATGTATTACGAAACTGGAAGATACTACCTATTTTTATTCCATGATCATGGAAATCTTATACGTATGTGCATTTGTCGTTATTGGTTTTGTTATAAATCGATTTGGAAAAATTGTGATTCTGTGTAAGAATTAAAAAACTTAAAGATCATATCGCTCGTTTGCTGCAACACTGTTATAATCCAAAACAAAAATTCCAATTAAGCATGAAGAACTAACCGTTATCTAATGCTTCACCTTGTGTAAAAAATCATAATCTTATAAAGATTTCTCGGGAGAAAAAAAATGTATCAGGTGAAAGCATTCACCCAAAATAGTCCAGAAAGCGTTCCTGTACTCGAAAAACTTGCAAATGGGAGCGCAGATGAGAGAGCAATTGCCTTGTTCTTCTTGCACAAAATAGCCCGCACTTTTTCATTTGTTTTACGTTTGTGAAAATATATTGAAAATTTGAAATTAACAAATAAATAAAGAAAAATAGTTGTTATTTAAAATGTAAAATGTTCAAAAGACATTTGAAAATGTATTAATTGTTAATATTTGCTAATTTTTAACTACATTCTCCACAGATTAATGACGCAAGTGTCTGTTCAACTTCTGATGCTGTAAGAGTTACCGCTATTTCTGAATAATGCAAATAATGATTGTGAATCCAAAAATTATACAGAAGTTATCAGGCGAACAATTTATATTTAATTTTTCTTGTAAGATTATACAATTTTTATTTTATTAAATATCACAGACACTTTCTTTTTTGAATGCAACTGTTGTTACTATTTAACATTTTATTTTGTGCAAGAAAGGTTTTTTTTGCGTTTTGTGCATTTTTGTCTATAATTTTTTGCTTACTCTCAGTTTAACAGACATTACCCAAAAAGTAAGAGAACAGACCAATTGTGCGATTTTCTCGAAAATTTTGATTTTTTTTATACTTTTGACAGTCTTGCAGCGAACGAGCGATATGTACATACTTACCAGTATAGCAACTCCATAAAATTTTAATATTTCGTATAGTTTTTACATTCACATTTTTCCCCGCCTGTGGACTTGTGTCAGTTTTCATTGCCAATCCTTCAATAGCTGCATATCTTTATGTGGTTTTTATGACAGCAGCCTTGGCACCAAATATTTTAGGCGCTGCAATTGTCGAATTGTATCCAACGAACTTGAGGTAAGTCTTAACATTCTAGTTGTATGTATTATATATATTAAATCTAATTAAAATTCAAATTCTCAGTGCAATGGCCATTGGCATATCTATGATGGTTGGGCGAGTGGGCGGTGTTATTTCTGCTAATATAATCGGTACACTTTTATCACATAATTGTGAATTAATATTTTGTATTATAATTGGTGCTTTATTTATATGCGCATTTCTGTGTTTATTAATACCACGAAAAAGTTTAGATAAATCGTTTCCACCATCTAGTATAGAAGCGACGAATTAAGTTGCTCTTATATTTTTGGTTTAATGTAAAATTTGATTCTTACCGGCTTAAATCGGAGCCGCCCGCAAAGGGGGTTAAACCCAACCCATTGGAACTGGATTTATGTATATATATTATTTATTCAAACAAAATTTTGCGAGCGGGCCTAGGTTAAATTTATGTTATTATTGTATTATCATATATTTTTGATTTTTGTAACTTTATATGGCATCGTGATAATGCTTTATTCTCATATAAGTCGTATAAAATATAAAAATATTCAGATCTCTCACAAAAATTTCTTAAAATTTGATTTAAATTTATTTTCATTATAAAATACTTTATATTAAACTTAGCCCACAAGTATGCTATAAAGTGGAGAAAATGGGAATGGAAGGAACCTCAGTGATTTTACGCGTGCAGGAATTACTGTAATGTGTATAGTAATTGTAATATATAGTAATTTGGAGCTCCACACAGTACGGTAGTAATTTATGGAATTTAAAATACAGTAACTTAGAAAGAATTTTGGAATTATTTTACAAAACTTTCTTCTTTTTTTAACAAATTCGAGCAGCTCTAAGAACAAACAATTTAGAAAATTTTGGAAGTTTACCTGCTGAGACTTCAGTCAACCAACTGTGAGGGCCCGGCCACCTTATTATGCGGTTAAAACATCTGGTTGTGTTATGGGTTTGGTTAAGTGGCTCTTCAAGGATAAACTTAGGCCAGAGGGGCTCTTTGTGATCTTTGTCACTTAACTTAACTTCCAAATTTTCATACACTATGATAATTTTCAAACGAAATGTTTGGGTCCTGGAGAGTTTTAGAACATTACCTAAAGCTAACCTTTAAATTCAATAAACATAATTTGGTATACAAAGTTGTAAGTATCTTATTTTTATCAATACAAAATATCTATTTTTGAAAAATTATGTAAGTGCCATAAGTATAAATATAAAATAACGGAAGTGTGGGTAAGTTGGATTGATTTTCGTAAGGGAAACTTTGAGCGATAAAAATAAGGATTACAGATTTATGAGAAAAAATGTTTTAATACATATACGTATATTTCTTCCTATTTTAAAGTTGTTAACTATTATAAAAAATTCATAAGTTTTATTTTATTAGAGTAACATCAGAGCGTCATGCCGTCAGCCACTCAAGGGGATCAACATACATACATATACATGAATGCATGCCGTAGTTGAGTGTTCTGATGACAGTGTGGGCTATCACCTCCTCGTGGTGTCGATTGGAAACAGTTGGATTCTAAGTAACTGACGCAACCTGTTAATGGTAACAGCGCGTGTCAGATAACTGGCGTTCAACTGGCTAAGATAGTCCAGGCGGAGAGAGCATAGCTTCTTAATTAAAAACCCTCCTAGTCCAGGCTGTTATGCCTATTGGTTTTGCAGCCAGGGGATTAACTCTAGAAGACCGACGCATGGGGATCCAACGTTTGTTTTCATATAATTATACGTAATTATGCGAAATCAGCACATTAGATCCGTATGCTTTGGATTCTTGAGTTAAAAATTACGCAGCTCCCTCTAAACCGGATAACCTCGAGGGTAAACTTTTAACCTTGCTGTGGCGCTGCCACGGTCGACCATCCCCATCCCCCCTTATTTCTGATTTCAGGAGGGAAAAAAACTTTGACAACCAAGCCTGGTCAACCCACAACGGAGCGTTGCTCCACAAGGGTTTCGGCACTCATGCTTGTCTTCAACGGTGGAGAAGACATGCCAATCCTGGCAAAGCCAAGTACGGCTAATACCAGTATAGCAATAAACACCCGGCCCAGTACGTCGAAGGAAGCAGCGAAAGACGCCACCAAGTCTCGCCATATCGCTCCTCGGGAAAAAGCATACATGGACAGGATACTTCTAAAGATGCTTGGGCAAACTCCTGTGGGAGAGCTATCTGAAAAAGGTTGCCTCCCTCGGATGGGCCAAGACTACCTTGGCTTCCTTCTCTACTTTGGACTCAGTCAGTACCCCAAGCACCAGAGATCTTCTCAGGAACCATCGAAGGACCCTAAGAAGGTTATACTACATAGCTCGCCCTAAGCAAGACTTCAGCGAGGTGTTCAAAGACCATCTTATTATGGCGGTCATCGACAGGTCCATTGATGATGGTGCTATCAGCCCTTTCAGTGAAATTAGTGCAGTCTGCCCTAAGGAAGGAGTACCACGTGGTCTTAAAAAACAACCCAGGACTGGCACCATTGTTTAGACATGCTGGTTGGCAACACAGGTTTCCAAAACTAACTGCGTGTGCTGCTCTACTTAGCGAGGTTTGACCCGGAGCACAACTTGAAGTCGTCCCAAGAGATTAGATCCCAACCCGCCCTTATACTCGGGCTTGGATCCCTGTAGATCCTGTAGACCCAAAATATATCTTAAGACATCGTCAGTGTTCGCTTGCCGACATCGAAGCGGTATCCGAAATGGAAGATTCCTCCACCTTAGTGAAGTAACCTGCACGATCTGGAACTAATGTTTCGGATTGTGCAGATTAACCTTCACTGCAAATTGGCCTCGGCCAACCTTCTTCTCCGCCTGACATCAGGAGGAGAAGATATCGCTCTGACTCAAGAACCATAGATCACAAAAAGTAAGGTAAGCAGGCGCAGTAGTCCTGGTTTTAAGCTATTCTATATGCGGGATAAAGGGAAACCTCGTTTCTGTATTTTGTAAAGAAAAACTTGAAAGCCTACTTCATTTCCAATTACAGTAATGGAGATACAGTGGTCGGGTTGGGCAACCTCAATGTACTTAACCCATGACCATGAAGAGGCTTTCCTGCCATCTCTTTTAAGTACTAATCTTTTCCTTTGCAATATCGGCAATGATCTAACTTTGTGGCAGGCAGAAAGTTTCAGATACAGCTCTTACATCTGAACTACTCTCTCCAAAGGTCAGAAACTGAAGAATTTCTGTAGAAAATTTCTTCTCTGATTACCAATATATACAATTCAGTCTCTTTACAACGGTCAGAATTACCAATCTTCAGAAATCGTAAGAAGACTGCCTGGCAGTTGCTTAAGGACACTTTAAATAACTCTCTTAGCTTGAAAACAATTGAGTATCATTCTAATGTACATGAACTTGATAAACTTGTGAATGAGTTCACTAATACCTTTAAGCAAGCGACTGATTAAACCCAGAGGTAAGCTAAACCCACCATGCTGGACCAAAATTCTCCGCACTCTTAGACCAGATTGCCGCAAAGCTTTCAATAAGGCTAAGTACAGTATGTCGTCTGACGACTGAATTACCTATAAAACCCTTCTCAGTGTATACAAGAGGGAGTCTTTTAAAAAAACAGACGAGACTTGAACAATCAATTGCGAGGAATAACTGGAGCTCCAAGTCAAAACTCACTTTCCGCGATTCTCCAAAGATAACCCCGCACTCCATCACCCTGCAACTGCCACATGTAGATTTATGGGACACATTGCCACTGACATGAGAAAAATTCTCTGGACAAGTCATAGTTTTAAGCCATTTAAGTTGCCAGGACCAGATGGTTTAACTCCTGCAGAATTACAATCCGTATCTGAAGTTATTATTCCTTGATTAACCACCATCTTCAAGGCGTTCCTTGACCTTTGCCACATTCCCTCTAGCTGGACTACTGTGAAAGTAATTTTTATTCCTAAGAAAGAGAAATGCTCTCACAGCAAAGACCTCAGACCAATAAGTCTTTCATTCTTTTTTTTTAAAACATTGGAAATGTTGCTAGAAACTCATGTTAGGCTTAGGATCGACCGAAATGCACTTTTAAAGTCACAGCATGCGTACTGCAAGGGAAAATTGTTTGAGACTATTAAAAGGGCGTTTCACTTCAAGGTGTACACTATGGTGGCCTTCCTCGATATCGAGGGGGCCTTCAATAATGTTACCCCAGAAGCGATCGTAGATATACTTGAGACCAAGTGGAGTCTCCTTTTGCGAAAACGAATATACTCTTTACTTACGGTGAGAGTTATCAAGTCGAAATCGGAGAGTTTCTCTATAACAAGGTATGCTCATACCCCACAGGGAGGTGTACTCTCGCCACTTCTCTGGATACTGGTCGTCAATACACTACTTCTATCTCTTGAGGAAATAGGCTGCAAAGTAATTGCCAATTCAGATGACATAGCAATCGCTTTATCGTGTAAATACCCGAGCACTTTAAGATATATTATGCAGTCAGGTTTAATTATTTTCACCAAATGGACTGAAAAGTGTAGACTGAGTGTTAATCCTCAGAAACCGAACTGATTCCACCCTTACTTAACGGCACTAGGCTCGTTTTTGCAGAAGAAGTAAAATACATAAGCCTAATCTTAAACAACAAACTTAGCTGAAAGCCTAATACCCGATCACGGGTAAACAAAGCAACAACAGCACTCTATTCGTGTAAACACGCTGTAGGTAATAAACTGGGTATGCAGACATACGTAGATTACTGGCTATATACATCAGTAGTCAGACCTCTTTTTATGTACAGTTTTGCGGTCTGGTGGACGGCTTTGGACAAGGCAATTCATATGAACATGATTTTGAAAGTACAAAGAACTGCTTCACTCTACATCACTGGTAGACTAAGAAGCACGGCCACCAAATCTTTGGACACCATACTTTACTTCGACGTACGACGTGCAGTGGTTTGACTGCGGAAAAAAATCATTTTTTTTTTGAGCATCGATATTAAAATTTTTTTTTTTAATTTCTATTTACAAACATTTCATTAGCATATTAAAAAAAATTGGAAGGTTTAGTTCATTAAATAATTGTGGGTAAGCTGTCGAAGTTGATGAATGCTAAACAAAAAAATTGGTTTTTAAAAACTAAAATTTCAAGATAATCACTTAAGTTTGGTGGACCAGGTCTATCTTGCGAAGGTATGCGAAATATTCTAATAAATAAAAATGTAAAATATAATTGCTTAGCTAAATAACTATAAAAAATTGGCTGCGGATAGCTGCGGATCCCATTTTTATTGGTATGAATACTGAATGCATATCGGGTAAAAACTGTATGAAAATGTGAGTATTTGTGGTATCAGTGTATTTTTAAGAGATAGCAATTTTTTTGTCAAAAACAAAAAAAATGAATTACTTAAAATGAAATATTAAAACAGTTAAAACCATTTTTATGATATTTATCTCAGTATCTTGACTGTAACGGATTTTAGAGATATTTCAGTTTTACTGTTGTATGGGAAGTGGGCGTGGCACTTGACCAATCACGCCCATTGTCACGACCTAAGAGTGACTCATGCCAAAAATCGTTATGCTGAGATGATTCCTTATATTTCTACGAATAGACAGACAAAATATAAGTACAGTGACTTGGGTGATAACAGGGCATTGTCGCATCGCACGCAGAAAGACTAGGTCTTCCATGTAGAAATCACTGCAGGTGGTAACGAAGAAGAATAGGAAACTGTAACACATTTTTTATGCGCATGCCCACCTCTTATTCACTTACGGCAAAAACATCTAGACAACTTTGCTCTGACTAAGACCAGAATTAGACACATATTTAACTTTATAAAAAGCTGTCAATGGTTCAAACGGCCTGAAATGGAGGGATACCTAGCTCTCTATGATATTACAATGGACCATTATGGCCTAAGTGTGCTGGCACCCGCTGGCAGCCATTTAAACCTAACCAAACCTAAGATAAAATCACCTCTAAAAATTTAGTCTGCATGTAAGTTGGATCATTAAAATTAATAACAAATTATTTTTAATTTGAGGTTTATTTAGACACAAAAGGTAATTTTGATGTTTAAGGGAAATGTATGAGTATAAAAAAGTATATATTTCAGATTTACGTATTAACAATACAATAATTATCAGAAAGCGGATTATGTGGACCGAAAAACTAAGAAAGAGGCAAAATAAAATTGCAAAGAAGGCAGAAAAAAGCACTGAAGAATACCAAAAAAGGCACCATAAAGCTGAAAAAAGGAACAAACAAATCTGAAATCAGTTACAATTTAAAATTCTTTTATTTTATTCAAAAAATGCATTTAAATGCTGTTTAAAACGAAACGAAAAAACGAAGGGAGCCGTCAAATAAAATTGCAGATGACTTTGCTTTTTTCAAAATTTAGCCAAAATATACCCATTTCCGTTTTCAATCCATGAGCCAACAACATTGCTAACATAACGTCCAGCTTAGTCGTTTGCTGCATCAATCGAAATGTAAATAGGTTTTCCACTAATTTGGGACCGGATTTTTAAAGAACTTCATCATAGCAGTATTGAACATAATTTTGGACAGTAGAGCTTTTTCAACGGTATGTATCACGTCAGCTTCACTTTGGCAGGGACGCCGTAGAATTTATTTGTTTTGCCCCCATCATGAGCAGTTATCATTTGCTCCTCCTTTTAAATTCACTGTCTTAATATAATTCTATCGGTTTGCGTCTTGCTGCACATATTTATTTTTTTATTTTATTTTTTTGGACAATCGCAGCAAAAAATAAGTGTTTCCATTTGTGCTAAAAATTTTATTCGCAAAATATCGGCCATCAAAAATAGTAAAGGGTTAAAAAGGCGCAATGGGTAGAAAACACCAAAAAGGCATTATTACTTAAAAAAGGCACCAAAATTCCTAAAAAGACACTAAAACAGCGAAAGAGGCAAAATTTTTGAATCACGGGCTTGAATCCCGTATATATTTTATCAGCCATCATATAGGATTAAACAGAAAAAAGGAGAATTCCTCATAATCCGCTTCCTGATTTTTATATTTTCTGTTTATACATTTTTAAAGATATGGTTCATAACTTCATAAAGAAGACAAATCGAAGCAAAATTGAAGATATTTGGATATTATAAATAAAAGTAAAACGGCGACATCAGCCTCTGAAAATATGGGGTAAATTGGACAATATAAATTATGCGTATGAAAAATCAGGACCAAAAAGTTGGGAAGGTAATAAAAAATGTTTTTTTTTTTAAAGCGAAATCCGGCTGATGAACTGATTTATATTATGTTTTTGTATTGTATGATATTTATTTCTTTTATATTTTCTTTTTTATTTCTTTTATAATAATTCTTTTTGAAAAAAGTTCAACTGAGATTTTGCATTCAACTGACTGTCATGTTTTTAGCAAATCCTATTTTTTTAACAAAAGGCACAATATTGGGAAAGTCAATCCCCATGCCTGGGGAACTTCTGACAAAATGAGTTTTTTTTTGGAAAAAGTAATTCTTTTTAAAATCTATCAATAATTTTTGGAATTACAAATGTTTGAAAATTAAGTGTCAAAGGTATCCCATTTTACCCTACATACAAATTATTGTCCAAATCTATGTATTTTCTTCTTCTTGCCTGATCTTATTTAAATTTGGTGTAGAGATGCATTTGTATATGTGTCAAGTTGTAGGCTATAAAATGGGACCGTATCTCAAAGTGGGCACGGCATTTTCACAAAAATCCAATATAATCGAATATAATATCGAGCTAAAGTAATAAAATTTGATATGGAGACTCACTGAATTAAAATTTCATATTGAATTTACCTAAAAATTACTTGTTAGTTTCAAAATTGGTATAATACTAAGAAAAAAGACAAAAAAAAACAAAAATATTAACTAAAATTCAAAATATTTTTCAAGTTTACCTCAACTTTAAACTCAAATTTAATTAAAACTCTCTAAAAGAGTCGATCCAAACCTCATCTATTATATCTAGATCACAACCAAAAAACTTTTATTAATTAAAAGTACAAATTACAAGCAAATATTTTTCGTTCGTTTCAAAAAAAGAAGTAATTATAAAAAATACCAAAGAAAAGTTATTAGCAAAACAAAAGTGATCCAACTAACCCGCACTTAAGTTACCAACTTTTTTATTGAAAATAATACGTTTATTTAAAAAGAATGGTACATTAATATTTTATTCAAAGTATTTTCCATCGCTCTCTACTCATTTTGACCACCTTTCTACCAATTTGTTTATACCTTCAGATATTTTGAAGTGCTGCTCTTTAAGTACGTGTCCCATCAATGAAAACAAATAAGGCATGTGATAAATACCAGCCAAATGATTTAATAGTTTCTTGAACTGGTTTTGCTATATGTGCTGTTGTATTATTATGACTTCATGCCTTCGTGCCCATTCTGGTCGTTTTTCAATTAATGCTTGGTTCAAATTGATGATTTGTTGTCGATAGAGATCAATATTAACAGTTTCACCATGTTTTAAGGCTTCATGGTACACCACACCTTTCTAATCACCAGTCACGATTCGATGCGAAACCCGTTTTCTTTCTTGTCGTTGAAACAACATTTCACAGATAATTTTTCTTGCCTTCCAGTCAATTCATGAGGGACACATTTTCCATACTTTTGAGTCTTTCCCACTGCTTTAACATTTTTGTCATTTGTTTTTGACTTAATACAATGTATAATGGTACAAAATTTTCCATTTTTAATGAGATAAAAAACTATGTTGTTGTACAAAACTTGAAATGTACTCTTTCATATTTATACACCTCATAAATCTCAAGAAACTATAACAATAAGGCTCGAACCCTGACCAGGCTATTGTGAGTTTTGAAGTATTAGTATTTAAAGGGGCAGAGTATCAACTGTGTTGCTAGTAACAATCTTCCACAATAAGCACCCAGCAATTGAGGTATATCGCGACTCTAAACACAAATCTCATAATTTAAGTCGTAAAATAACCAAGTACGTTAACAGATTTAGTTAAAGGAGGAGGTTTCTATATTAGCTAACTGATGCAATAGAAGTGGCCTAAGCATCAACCCGAGTAAAAAGGAATTAGTTCTCTTTACAAGAAACATAAACCTCCTTCTTTTGACCCACCTACACTAAAGGGGGTCCCACTGTTACCTATAGGACAAGCCTAATACTTGGGCCTTATACTAGACAGGAAACTAAACTGGAAATAAAGAATATAAGACAGGCTAAAAAAAACCTCAGTCACGCTTTGTTCCTCCAAAAGTGCCTTGTGGTTTGCAACCTAAAATAGTTCTCTGGTTTTACAGAGCTGTAGTCAAACACAGCCTCACCATGGTCACACTCCAACTTCGGATATTTTAGTATACTACTAGATATGATTAGCACAATTCCCAAAGTTATCAATTACACTCTAGCAAAACCCTATTTAAGTTAGACAGGAATGCGTGGAGAGGATAATTCAACCTAGAAATTCCATTCAGTTTTTTACTGATGGCAGAGTTGGATGGAGTATCTTAGTCTGAACATTCAAATATGATTTCGCCTTCCGAACAACTGGAGCGTGTTTCAAGAAGAGGTATCGCCGATTAAAGAAATACCTGACTGGCTGATAGCCAAACAGTTTTTTAGTCACTTAAAAGTATAATTAATTCTCCAAGGTAGTCTCTAAATGCCGCCTATCTTTTATTGACGTATCTCAGCGTTTCAAGATGCACTTGTATTGGGTACCGGGTCATAGTGGAATTCCGGGTTAATGGAAAGCCGATCACATAGCAAGGCTAGGTACAACATTCCCTACTTCTCACGAAGCACAAGGTACAGGTATGCCTATGGCAACCTGCAAGTTGAACATGAATAGCAAAATGATTAATTTGACCTTGGCAAAAACAACACATCTTTGTTGTTGCGTCAGATACTATAAAATGTCAAAAACAGCCCTACGACAAAACAATGACAACTCATCTTTGTTGTTGCTGGTAACTTCACCTGGTATCTTATCTACACATATCAGAGAAAATTAGAACAAAAAAGCGAGTGATCTTCCAGTTTTGAGTGATACTGTAAAATAATTGAATTAAATTAAAAAGAGTAAATTAATAAATTAGAAATAAAACTTTTGTAAATAAAACAAAACCTGGCGGTTTTTTGGAATGAGTAAATTATGGTACGCAACTGCAATTATTGAATTGTATACTTTACAACATTAACCCGTCGTTACTCGCGCTCCTGTTTATGAAGCTCCTGCAGAAGCAAAACTAACGCGCGTATATCAGCTGATGAAGCGAGTCAATATTCTCAGCTATTAGAACAGGTGCGATTCATTCACAATTACAAAAAATATAGCAATAATTAAAAGTAGTGGGGTGGAAAATACAACCCGCGCGAGTGACGGCGGGTAAAAAAGACTGCAGTATTTCGCCACCGGTAGTAAAGCTGGCAACTCTGCCCATTTACACTCAAATCCAAAAGAAATACAAAGTACACCTACTGGTTGCCGGTACTCATTTAAACCCATTTCATTGACAAATATAAAATCAAAAGCTTGTGAACAACGCAACGAGTCGGACCGGTAAGCAGTAAAGCAACCAAGTGTTGAAGATTGATAATATACTTGATACACTCAACCAAATTGTTTCCATATATATTATTGTCATAACTACGTAAATATAAATTTCTTAACAAAATAAGTTCACCAACAAAAGCAAAACGAGCAAAAACAACTACAATGGCAAGTAAAATGCAGAAAGAAAAAGTTGGAATTGTGGGCAGGTAAACAAAATACTATATTAAAGTGAGCATATATATTATTAAATTATTTTCAATTATATATACACTATAAAGCGGTCTTATTGGACGTTCATGGTCTATGCTCTTCGCATCGGTGGGCTATCAAGTAATGCTTTACGATATTTTGCCTGAACAAATACAAACTGCACTCAATGAAACTGGAAAGGAACTCAAGAATTTAGAATCAAAAGGTTTACTACGTGGTAAATTGAATGCTGTCGATCAATTTGCTTGCATTTCAGGCACTAATGATATTGAGGAACTAGTACGTGGTGCAATGTTCATACAAGAATGCATTCCTGAACGTTTGGATATGAAACAATCATTATACAAACAATTAGATGATATTGTTGACGGCAATACTATACTCTCCAGTTCGACAAGTACATTCTTGCCATCGTTATTCAGCAAAGATTTGAAGCATAAAGAGAATGTAAGTACAAGTATTTGTACATTTTATAACCTTGACTTGACATTTTCTACTAACTATGTAGTATATACATACTTGTACATACTTGAGCTATAAATTTAATGTTTGTCAATTTTGTTATTTGTTTTTTGAGCAAAAACAAAAACACTTAACATCTGTTCCAGATCCAGTTTACCCACTTCACTGCACAAAACTGATGATAATTTTCTGAATAGGTTTCGGTTTAATAATATACTTATATTATTTTACATTGATAACATTGTTTGTTTGCACTTGTTGCATCTCGCTGTTGTTGTTGCTTACGTGCGAGAATTGTTAATGCAAAATGTATGTGCATGTATGTGTATATTGGTACTCTTAACCTCACTACATTTACATTCATGCTCACACGCCTAAAAAACAAATATTCTGAAAAGTTGTCGCCGGCATTAAATATATAAAGTTATTCAACTCAATGTTCTGGCAGGTTATAACTTACCTTAGGCAATTTTAGTATTACTGGCAATATTTGCAATGATATTTGCAACTTTTTCAGTCTTGCACACTTATTGCCCTAAATTTGTTATTTTGTCGCAATTTCAGTTCGCAGATTCAATTCCTGTCAGCAGGCTTTCAATAACTAAATCGGAAATTCGTGTTGGCCATTTTTTATCCAACGTTTCACGAACCCCTCTCATGATATAGGCTTCAGAAAGAGCTTAAATTGAAGTCAAAACAATGGGTTAAAATTCTAAAATTAATCATTCTCATTTATTCTTCGATATATTACTACGAATTGTAGTGTCTTCTTGAAACAATTCAATATATAAGAATTTTAGGGTCCCAGAGTAGAAACTTTAGACAGACTTATAATTGAAAAAAAATAAAATAAAATGTAAACACGATTGCCCTAGAATCTTCAGGATCGTTTATTCAGATTTCTAACCAAATTAACGGGGTCACCTGGTATAGAACGCCAAAAACAAGCAGTTTTTGCCGTTTTTTAATTTAACAAAATTTTTATTATACAATTTTGCAATTACAGTGTTTTAATGCAATTGTATAAATTGTAAATGTATTTAGCAATGAATGTGAAGATGCTTTTGAAAATTGTTCCTTTATTAAATGCACTCTAGCGTCTCTTAGAATTGTATGAAAAAAAAAAAGACTTATATACATATTTTTATAAAGTATATGATTATAGTTTAGAGATTTGTTGACTTATAGCGCACGCCAATTTCAAAAGTATGCATGACCGCTGTATCACAGTCTGCCAAGTCCTACATCTATAACTTTCAATCGACTGCGAATTTCAAAAAATCCGCTTACACGCATAATCTATAGAAATAATAGAAGATATTTAAGCAAAAAACAAAAAAATGTAATTTTTTTGACCCATGATGGGTCAGGAGACCCCCTTAAGACTTATATATGTATACACTACACAAAAATGCCTAAACGCAAAAACTTCTTTCCCTTCTATAATCTTAAATTAATATCTTCTCGTATGATATTTTCAACTTATAAGATTTTTGCATTCATAGTTTAACAGCAGCAGTCAGAATAATACGTGCTAATGTGCAGGTATCTCTAAAGCTACATTTATTATAGTTTAGATATAAATAATGAAGGTGAAATAAAAGAGGGTCCAAAAAAACTGATGGGCTATTGATAGAATTCCTGAAACTTCAGATTCCAGTTCAACGATTAATATTTCATTTAAGTAAAAAATCAAACTACTAAAATACTTATTGTCTTTGTAAGGATATTCAATTGCCCGATACTAAATAAAATCTTCTGAATATATGTTAAATCTGATGACATTATATTGACATTGAGTATTTTAGAGGTATAGGAATTTTCCTAGCTAGCTCTGACGTATGAAGAACACAAGATAACCTGGACAATTTAAATTGAGTTGTTTTATACTCTTAAAAATGTCTGCTACAGTAATTTATACTATTTGGATAAGATAAGCAGCACAGTGAATTTGCGGGGAACTAACTACATTTGCTTTACCATTATTATTTAAGTTCAAAATAACTTTGTGTTTATCAGTAAAGTTTTGTTTACTTTTAACTTCACCATAAGTTTTATTAATTTGACTTTTCATTCACCCAAAAAAAAAACAGATAATTGTTTCGCATCCCGTAAATCCACCTTACTATGTACCACTTGTCGAAGTAGTACCAGCACCATGGACTAAACCAGAAGTTGTAAAGAAAACACGTGCTCTCATGGAGGAAATCGGACAGAAACCAGTAACGTTAAGTCGTGAAATTGAAGGGTTTGCATTGAATCGCATACAATATGCTATATTGAATGAGACATGGCGTTTGGTGGAAAGTGGCATTCTAGATGTTAAAGATGTTGATAGTGTTATGTCAGATGGTTTAGGAATGCGTTATGCATTTTTGGGCCCACTTGAGACTGCACACTTAAACGCCGAGGGTATGGCTAACTATTTTGAGCGTTATTCAAAAACAATGTATGCGGTTAGTGAAACGATGGGACCAACACCCAAAATGGAAGGTCCCATGGCTGCAAATATTGCCAAGCAATGTAATGAAATGGTGCCCATTGATAAGCTACCAGAGAGGCGCGCATATCGCGATAATTGTTTAACACAATTGAGCATTTTGAAAAGTAAATTGAATAAGAAATAACACAAATTTCTAATTGTACATTGTATGTATCTACATAATCAGTCTTATTCATAAAACAAATAAATATATTTTTTTAAACAAAATTCTTTTGAAATTCATTTTGAAATTGTTTGAAGTGAAACTCTTTTACACGCTGTAAGGCTGTTTGGTGGGGAAAAACTCAACAAAAAAATTTTACACAATAGAACAAGAATAGATCACTCCCTATAAAAATTTTCTACAGAGTCCAAAAAAACGATCGAAATATTTTAACAACCAAACTCCATTTCTATTGTGGCGAATTCTGAAGGGACCAGAAAATTACTTCGTTCTATAGAAAATTCTTTTTACAGAAATGATATAATTTTTTTTATTTTAATTAAGTTAATCAGTAATTTTCAATTTGATCACTCAAAATAGGCAAAAATGCTGTCAAAATTGTTAGTGATGGGACTTTGTTTTTTATTGCAATAGTCATTCTCCACGTTTGGTGATTCCTTAAAAAATTTTTCTATGTACGAAGTTTTATTGATATGCGTTACGAAAAATGATTAGAACAAATTCGTCATATGAAGATCAAAAACACATGAGAGTTCTACTTACACCGGCTAAAATTGTTCGTCACCTCCTTCAGATATTTATATCAAACAAATTTTCGATACTCCTTGATTACATTTATTTAATTTGTAAACTTGTTTAACAATTCTTTATTTTTTTTTTCTCTTGGTTTATCGATTAAACGTTAATTGAACTAATTTATAAAAATTTGACAAATAATTTCATTGCCAAAGTTATTTTCTTTAATTTTTTTGTTTCTTATTTAAGAAAAACAAAAATTTAAGAAGAGAAGGAATAAGTACTTAACAGCTAAGGAATTTGTAGCAGTTATGCTAAATATTTTAAATACAATTTGTTGTAAAAAGGTAAGTAGAATATTTTAAATTAAGAACACATGAATATTATTAATAATAATAAGTAAATACATATATGTATGTAAGTATGTATAAACAAGGCAATCAATAAGTAATTGATTTAAAGTTTTTCCATCTTTTATTATTTAATTTATTATTTCAAATTTGCGAATTTGATTTTAAATTTTATAAAAATGCTGCATTGCCTCAATTTCAAAACAACAAACACGCATTTTATATTATCTAATGAATTTATAGCAATGTAGTAATTCTAATTTAATACAATAGTAATTCTTTGTTAGTTCAGGCATTAGGCATTTAAAAAACAAAAACATTTACTAAATGTTTAAAATACTGTTTGCATAAAATACACAATATTATTATAAATTTATATATGTATTTAAGTACAATAACTTTCACATATCAATTTATAGTGGTACATAAATTTTTGGATATTAATATTTTGGTTTTTGTGTGTTTTTGTTTTTGAACGGACATTTCTTTGTTATTATTTAGTACTTATTCTGTTCTAGTATCAACCAAATTTTCTATTTGTAATACTCTAACATGCACAATTGGCAACATAGAAGCCGTCATGAATGTTATTGTCATTTTACGCATATCTGTTATAGTTTTACTATTAATGTTATTGCTAATTTAAGTACAGCAAAATTTGCTAATAACCCATATTCGATGAACTGAATATTTTTTTTTTCATATTGTTTTGCTTTTGCCAATCGTTTTACTAACTTAATTTCTCCATTTTAAATGCATTTATTTTATCCTTGAGCTGTTGACATAATGTTAATCCTACAGTAAAGAGCACAAGCACCTCATTTAACCAAGCGACAGAGCATTCAGCCTGTGTTGCTTCCATTTTCATGGTACCCTGTACATTTAATAGCTGATAAACGGCGATGATCAGTTTGTGGCATTGTAAAAAGAATGATATTGCTTGATCTTCGGGTAGATTTGGTGTAAGCGATTTCTATATGCAGACAAAGAGAAAAAGTTATTGCATTTGAACTTTATCATTAATTTACCATATTTCGCCCTTTCATAAGTTCATCGATTGCCTTTTTCTTTGGTATTATTAGACTAGTGCGTCCTCGTTGTAAAGCGCCAATTAGTTCACCTATAATTTGAAGTACCTCTTCGCAGGATCTATAAAACAATAATTACACGCATTAAAAAGCAGTAAATATAAAATAAATAATATTAAAGTTTATGTACACAATATTTTTTAATTAATTTGTAGAACGAAATCATGTACGTTTTTGTATACACATATTGATGTTTGTATATTTTATATGTAGGTATTTATTATTATAAAATTGTTTCGGTGTCAATTACATGCACATACCAATGTACATACAAGTGCATATGTAATAATAAAATAAATCTTTTAAAATATTCTGAGTTGTTTTTAATAAACACTTTGAGCAAATATATAGGCAATTAAATGCTGAATCATTAAGGTGAAAAACCACATTTTATAATAACTAATTAGTATATATAATTATTTATATGCTTGCGATGAAAAAGTACAAGAAACTTTTGAAATTTATATTACTTTGTGTTGACGTCACAATTATATTGTATACCGCACTGGTTTCTCAAATGTTTATGGGTATGTACATTCATATGTAAGTATACACAAAAAATTGCTGGATATTAATTTTTACAAATGTTAAGAAATGTATACTGTATAGGTATTGAATTGAAAGATTGAATTTGAATAAAAATTCTGAAATACTTAATATAAGGAAACTCATACAATTGGTAATTAATATTTTTTTTTCATTTGAAAATATTCATACTATGTACAAAATTACAAGTTTAATTCAGTTGTGTATCTGGTGTCTGCATTTATATTCTTTCCCATACTACTTACTTAAATTTGTAATTTTCATCGACATTATCTATATGATTTATGGCCTGTTGCAGATGATTGGCAGCATCCTGTACCTGTTGCAATTTCCATGGGGCATCGGAAGTGATCGAAGTGCGCTGCACTTGATTAGTGGTACGTTTCAATTTGAAACTTATGTCCTATAAATAAATAGTAAATACATACGTTTAAATATGGAATTAAGGGCCAAAAACTAAAGTGCATAATGTTGTTAGACACTTACAGCTTGTGTAATACTATCACCAGTTAAGGTAACGGAACATTTAAGTTGATCCTGGGGCGCCAACAGAACGAACTTCTCAGTACGTTTGCCTTCATTTTCGTACAATGGCACCGGAAATCTTTTGGCGCACTCCTGCATATATGTATACTCGTATAAATATATCAAGGAATAATAAATTTTTGACTTTATAAAATTATATACAGGGTATTTTGCTTACCACTAAAATCTCCCGTAATTTTTTGAGTATCGAATGCACTTCATCGCGCATCACCCATTCAAATTCGATTTGCTATTAAATAAAAAAAATAAAAAATTAAGAAAAATTTATGCAGTTATATTGATTTTCCCCGCTACACAATTTACAATTGTTTTTCATTGTGTGTTGCTTAATTCAAGTAAATACATAAATAAATCAATTATAATTTGATCGTTAGTAATTCAATTTAATCAATATGTATGCGTAACTTTGTTTGCTATTCAATATTATTGATTATTTTTTTAATTTACAACTAGCGTAGACTTTTCATTGCTTTTTTTCTTGATTGCTCACTTCCGTATAACAATTTGATTTCACTTTATTTTACACTAGTTTTGTACATTTTTCAATTTACTTTTTAATTCTATACAATTTATGAATTTTTTCATTAAAACTTTTTACTTACAAGATTTTTAATTTCTTCACATTCGGTGTCTTCCATTGTTTTGTTACGACTTTTGACAGTTTAGAAAAAAATTAAAGAGGATAAAGTCATTTGATACCATTTTTGCATACTTTCTGGACAAAAAAGTATTGTCAGTACAAATGGATAAATAATTCCCCATATTTTTTTGTTATGGGAAATTTGGATTTTAACTTTTCGTTCAATTTTCGTTGTAGTAGACTTTTTGGTGCAGAATTTGATTGTAGGTATGAAAAAATTGAATGGAGTTGAATCCTGGAGATTTTTCTGTCCACTTAAAGCCGATTCTCTGAGTTAACCTGCTATCCTTGGTATGTGGAAATGCATTATTGGAAATATACGGTGCGGATCTTTTTTAAAAACTTGCCGAAAATTGGGTCTTCAGAAATAAATCCACTAGACAAAGCTAAGATAAGCAATCGAAATATTATTTGGAAAGTTTAATAGTATTTGATTCATAAATTACACTATATTTCTTTTCCCCATAGCTATACATCCTCTTTTCCATCCACAAATTAATTTTAATCGATAAAGAAGGGTCAAGTATGGATGCTTTTATTAAACTCTCAAAATTTTAAAATTAATTTTATGAAAACGTATACTGCATTGAACCAATCCAATAGTTAAAAGGCAAGTTTGTGTTTGTAGCTGCAGGATATAACTAGTCACTAACATACATACATTTGTTTAGTTAATAAATATAGCATTAAATAGATGTACAAAAAAAAAATGAGTATTAAAAAATAATAAAAATATAGTCTACTAAAAGTGCACAGTATCAGATAAGTTTTTATACTACAACAACAAATTACATCATTTGAAAACAGTACGAATTAAGTGCGATTAGAAATCCTTCGAATTGGCAAAAAGGGCTCAAGATCATATCAATCCCATTGCTGGTGGAAAGTTCATGGATATTTATTCTCCTTGTTTTTATTGATTGCGGCATTGTGGTTAATAGAAGCGCGAGTGTTCAAACGCGATGACTAAAATAATAAATAAATAAATAATAAAAAAGAAACACAAGTACAATTTACTCACAACAATTCGGCTATTTGAAGTGGTTGCTGACGCTGCAGTTCTATTGGTAGTTCTTGGTGCATCTGATTGCAATCTCATCGATGTTCTACTTGACGTTTTAATTCCATTTGCCGCTTCAGTGGCTGTTGTATGGCTAAGTCGTGATTTAATTGGAGATTTTGCTTTAAATTCATTTAAAGTGCGCCTTTTTAGTCCTGTTGATGCAGCTGAAGCACTGGCGGATTGTTTCGCTGTAGGTGTAATAGAATTATACGAATAACGTGGCTTATTTGTACCTGCACCGGTTCGTTTTAAGGGGGTAGTATTATGTGCTCCTGTAGGAGTGGAGCATGCATTAGGATAACCAGTTGCTACATTGAGGGTTCCAGCACTGCGTAATGGCGGCATTGGTGTACTTGTGTGCGACATTATACCAGATTTTGCCAATAAATGGATTGAAGAGTTTAGATTGTGAGGCGGCTTATGTGATATAGTAGCATCGGTGCCACTAACACTTTCCGGTGTGGGCGGAGAAGTTCTCAACGAGGGAGCAACTTTTTTTAGAGGCATTGTTGCTTTTAATGGAAGAGAAGATTTCATTATGGAGTCCGCGTTCGTTTTAACTTTTTTCTTCAAATTGGGCTTATGCGAATTCAAGTTAGTATGTGGAAAGTTCATGGGACGTCTTAAAACAGAATGCTGACCTTCATGGTGAGTAGAGAGGCGTCTTGAAGCATCCGAGTTTCTAAATAATATACATTTTTTTATTCACAAAATTTTGGTATACAAAAGCAAGCTTACCCATATGTACGTTTTGTAGTTGTAGCTGCAGCTAAATAATTCGAAGACATTCTTGTCGTATAAGGCGTACCACTTGAGAACGAATTACGTCTCATCATCATTCGTGATGGAGTCTTAAATTCTGGAGTATCAGCATCTGAGGGTGGAGTTGTAATAGGTGGTGAAACTTCTTTCAGTGAGAGCTTTGCAGGTGTTGGTGGTCGCATTGGTATTTGTACAATTTTCACTTTATCGTGTATGGAAAGTGATTGTGAACGTCGGCGCATTGCGTTTGCAATTACGGAGTCCGGCGAAATATCATGATAGGAATTATCAGCATCGTTATGTTGGGGTATCTGTGTTGTATTCATAACAACAATAAAAGTTGGATTTGAAGGCTGTGATTGTGCTGTCGCGAAGCCATCTGCATTTTCGCATTGTGTTGAAATCTGATGTTGTTCTAAAAGTTTGCTTAATTGTTCAATTATAGCGTTGACATCATGAGGTGATGTTATTGGTGGTGTTGGTGAGGAAGGTGAGGAAAGTGGTTCCACAATTGGAAGTATTAAGCCTTCTCTTTCTTCAACTCCCTCACCATCATATGTCGCAGAAGATTTAATCATTGCATCGGGTATCTCCTGAATTGGCGAAGTGGATCGGACGGATTGTGTCGTTTCTCCAGAAACTAAAGAAACGTTTTGCATATCATCTGCTACTTTTTGATCATTTTCCTGTAGTTCTATATCAAAAGTACCCTGCCGTACAATAGGTTGTGGTAACGGTGAATCTAAGTTGCTTTCCTTAGAATTTTCCGTCGAGCTGCAGGCTAAGGTGGAACTCAAAGTTTCCAGCAAAGAATTTGCTTTTCGTTTTTTGTGATCGTCGCCAACATTAATATTAGAAATTAACGATTTCAGATTCTGTATTAAATCTGAGATGTCCTGATTATTGGTGGCCTCTTCACGTTTTGCACGTAACTTGGCTCGTATGGCAGCCAAATCTGGCAGCATATTGTCGGTTGTGGTTTCATTATTTTGAGATGAGCTGGAACTTTCCGCACTCCGAACTGTAAATGATGAAGTAGACTCCGTTATTATGGGTGACGGCAATTCTTTCAATATTGGAATTTTAAGCATTTCCAAATCAGCATCAAAATCTTTTTCTGAATGGACAAACTTTGGCTGATCTTCAGATGTACCTTCGTCATCATCTACTAATTTCAAAGGGGATTCAGACGCTAACATGTGATCAGCACATTGTGCAAAGATCGCTGACAATACACCAGCTTCACTCTGTATTGACATGTGACGTGACACCGGCGAATTAAAAGTGGAATTGGCAATGCTTAGCTTAAGTAAACGCCTACGATACTCTAGTGCTTTCTTGTTTTTTGAAGATATACCACCACTACCATCAGTACTGCTGGCAGAGCCTGTGACAAAACTTTCCGGGCCAGAATTTCCGCTATCAGGTGTTGATTTCATTGACATAGAAATTGGTGGGCTTTCATTATCCAAGTCAATTGCAATGGCTGAATGATAAATTGTTGATCCAGTACTGGCCATTGTCGAGTTGCTACCAAATTTATGTATATTTGATGTAGTACAGGCAGGACTATCACAATTCGGTGAACTCAGGTCATCGAGTAAGTTATCATCGCTTAACGAAAGCAAATTTGCTAATTTTACTTCAGCTGTCGGTGGCATCATCGAATGTCGTGCCTTAAAGAAATATATATTGTAAGAGCAGCTATATTAATTGAATAATTAAAAGTAGCATGTGTACCTTATAGCACGCTTCTTTTTCAACTATCTCAAATGGATCGTCGGGTCGATCCACCAATTTCTGCGCGCAATCAAAGGGATTATTATCAAGGCTGTCATGCCTTTCTGTCATAAAAAGTGGAGTACCTGGTGGCAATGAGTTGAACACATCAGTCGCTGTTGATGGAATTGTATTCGATATGGACGAATTTGTTAATCTTCCAGTCTCTGATCCTGGTTTATGTTGGATTTCATCTTCGATACTTAGATCAATTAAATTCGGTATTTCACTATCACACATTTTCGTATTTGTTGTTACGTATGCACTTTTTTATTGTCCTGAAAATTCTATAGATATTATTTTTATAACACTTAAGTAATATTTTTTACGAATTCTTTTTCCTTCTTTGAAATAGAATCCTTTAAAAGAAAAAGCGAACAGATTTTTGAATACAACTGTTTCACCTGTCAAAAAAAAAAATACTGGGACTTTTACTCAGGTAAAATTAGAAGGGGATAAAATAGTATTCTCAAAGAGTAGTGCAATTTTAGGGGTTTCTTCCATTTATCCAACAGAAGAGGATGGTTTGTAGGTTAAACTGTAGCTGTGGTGTTTGTTGTAGTATCCGACCGAAAGTGATTTTCTCTAACCTTCGGCTTAAGTGAAGAATTTTTAAAATATAAAAAAAAGTTTCTATTAAACCTGAAAATGAATTTTTTCATATTAAAAAGGTGCCCATGGGTTTTATGAACGCCGAGGAACGGCCTCAGAGCCCGAACGTTTAAGCAGATTATTACAAAATATCTCCAAGGAAATAATCACAAGATATTCCTCCGTATTGTAAATTTGTGGGCTACCTCAAACATAAAAATGGAACAAACAAACCATTTTTCGAAGATACGTTTTTAGGCCGAAGAACCAAAGCCTAACATAGTCAGACCATATTTTGTTTTGTAATAATAAGTGGATGTTACACGGGTTCAAGCATGAATGACTGTCTGAAAGCGAGAAGTAGAAAAAAGGAAGTTAGAAAAGACATGCGAGTTTCTATCTCATTCTTACATTCTTTTTTTTCTACCTCTCTCAGACAGGCGTTCATAGTGTGGCCAACTTTTGTTTTTCAAAATCCGCTAAAATGAAAAATAAAACGAGTATTTAAAAAAAAAAGCGTTACATCTTTTTCCTTATAAAAGTGCGAGAAAACTCAATACATTTAAACTTTTTCACTAACAAAGGCACACATCTGATACTTCTAGTCAATGAAAATTTCTTCGATTTTTCGAAGATATTTTAAATTGAAAAAATGCCGTGAGCGCTAAATAACTTTTTTCCGCGTTTTAATTTTCACAAAGCACTAAATTCAGTTGGAAAAGCGCTGAGTTGGCCACACTGGGCGTTCATGCTTGTGCCCGTGTGAGTATTCACTAATTAAATAACTTCTATAAACATAAACAAAATTGATAATTTATGTTGAAAACTACAAAATAAATTAATAGTATGTTTTCGTCCAAATCACTAAGAATGAAAGGAAAAGCCTCCAAAGCTATATTAAAAGACATTATTATTTCAAATGAAAATTGAATACTGTAGCAGCTGCATCTCAGTAATTCTTCCCCACGAATCGGCAATATGACACAGTTTCTCCCTAAGGACGGAATTTCTGTGAATAGACAGTGTCCATTATACATACAATAGTTTCTCGGTGAATCGTGAAAGGATCTTCCAGAATTGAAACTGCGAACTAGGGATCAAAATCAGGTTTATAAGCCGTTTTAACTCATTAAGTCCTAATCATGCGTATACGTACGAAAAAGTATATTTTAATGCAGATAAAAAAAGTTACCATAACACCAAATCGCTATCATAGTTGTTCTAACGCGAAGAGAGAAGCTTTACAAAAAAAAAAAAAAATCGATAATACCATTTACTGTCCATTAAATGTAGTTTCTGAGACAGAAACTCACCTCTCTTTTTCTTACTACCTCTTTCTTTCAGACAGGCATTCATGCTTGCGCCAGACATTGCTCCGTCGGTTGACAAAAATAGTAAAAATTAGTATCGCCATCTGTACCAATATTGCTAACTTTTTCTGTAGACCCGGAAAAATTACTTCCTGAAAGTTCCTAAATTTTTTTTTCATAATTTGTTAAAATGAATCTTATATTATTTGGAAATAATAATAACTTTTCCGCTTTTTCCGATTCTTGGAAAAAATGCATTTTAAAAAGTAGTCTAAAACGTAATTTTTCTTGTTTTAGTATTAACACATGTCAGCTGACATTTCGTTTCTTTCTTTTGCAAAATTTGTAATTATCCTATTTATTTAAGTGGTACTAAGTATTCATGTTATTATTGCTATTTTGTTCGATTGAAATCGATTGGAACATACTAGAAAAACTGGAGAAGATACTAATATAGATCTTTTAACTCATCTACCTTTGTCGTCGGATCCTTTGCTTTTGTTTAAAATACAAAACACGAATAAGAAAAAGGATTTGATTGACAAACATGTTAGTTATTTAAAATTAGAAAAAATTGACTTTTTGAAGAATTTTTTTAAGAAACTATTATATATTATTACAAAACTGCTTAGATATTTTATAAATATCTTATTGAAGAACAAAAAAAAATTGTTTGACCAATTTTAATCCATGATGGCGGCGGTAGAGAGCATCTCGAAAATTAATTAATTAATTTTAGTAGGATGGATTCTGTGATCCAGAAAAAGGCAATTTGTACCCGCTTGAAAGGACAAAATGATCGAGAAGACTATGGAAGACAAATTCGAGAGAAAATGGCATAACCTGAAAGAGAACTATAAATTATCGATTCAAAAGTGCAGTCACAATAAGGACTGAGCTAAAGAGCTATTACAACGTGAATATAAATGTCGAAACCTTACGCAGAAAGAAACGAAAGTTCGGTCTGTATGGGAGACGATCAGCCAAAAAGTTGTTGTTGACGAAATGGACGAAAACAAATCGGCTGGCATGGACTAAAAACTACAGCAATTGAACTCTGATAGACTAGAGAAAAGTTATATGATCGGGCAAATTAAACTCAATCTTTTATGCGCAGTTAATCTTCGGTACGTGCGTCGCTCAGATATAGAGCAATACAAGGATAACTGTGTAGCGAAAATGCTAGAATTTACTGGCGGAAATAATCAGGCAGCTCGCGCGGTTTAAGTCCGATAGAGCACCTCTGTCATATAATGAAACGGAAAGTTGCTCAAAACATGCCAAAGAATAAAAAACCAATTGTTGGAGTTCCGAAAAAAGTTTGGTATTAAAAAAATAACGAACAAAATTCTTAAAGTACTTGTCGACTCTATGCCATTCAAGATAACAGCCATAAGAAAGGCTAAGAGAGGAGCAATATCAAACTAAGCAATTTTGCTTATGACTCTATTATGAAACAAATCAATCTTAGTTTACACCTTCAAAAAATAAAAAATATTTTTATATACTTTTAATTAATACCCTCAAAAACGTGAAATTTCTTCCATATTTTTGTTTTAATGAAAAAGAAATAAAATTTGTATGTATGTATGATGCTTCTTTCGCAATTTTGTTCATTTTGTTCCCAAAAATAAAAAAACTTACATTCGCTAAAACAAAATCCCATTTTGAACGATTTTCTTGAAATTGGTGGGTGGTGCGGTTTTTGTGACCGCCAGTGTACAATCCACTCATTGACAGCCAGCATCCGTATTTTAAAGAAAACTCAAAAAAAAAATGGAAACCGTATCTCACATTTTACTTAAGTTTTCGAACATTATTGGGATATACAATCCCAGGGATAACGAGGTTAAAATAAGAAAAATAAGAATTAACGGTTTTGTAGTTTAAGGCTCTTCTCGCGTATCTTGTCAACCACGAAAAACACAAAAAATTCCATAAAAAAAGTTAACGTAGCTATTGCTATTGCTTTGCATTATGAATTATAAGAGGTTGTCAACAACCAATTTCGATTTATAAGACCTTGTATTAAAAAAAAATTCGAATTAGCGAGGGGACCAAAATGTGTAGAGTTTTTGCGAATTAAAGCGATTTTTTTAAGGAACCATCAGTTTGTTACTAATTATTGAGATTTTCGAATTAACGGGGTACGAACTATCGCGATTCTACTGTATATAAAAAAATTTGTGTTTAACACTTTCATAAAGAAAAAATTTAGGGCTTTTTTCTTCATTTTAGCGGATTTTGAAAAACAAAAGTTGGCCACACTGCCATTAAGAAACCAAATTTCATTCATTTCTGACCAAAACCCTATTTTATATGGAGCGGAGCACGGTGCATCCGTGTGAACGCCACAAACATTAAACATAAATTTGTACTCATGGCGAAATTATAATAGGTGATAGCAGCGTCAGCTCTGTCTTCTTCTTCTCTAATTTTTTTTATATGAAGATAATCTTAACTGTCAAAATCATTGTTTTTTTTTTGTTTTCCATGCATTTGTTCTTGTGCTTTTGACAATTACGATATTTAGCAACAACAAAGTAGCGTGTTGTTATTGTTACGTTGTACTTGTTGTAATGCTGCTACCACCATATTAAATCCGCCTTGTTTGTACTGTTTAAAATTTTGTGGCGTTCTTATGCTGATAAAAGCAACCCTGTCATCAAGCTACGGCATTACCATTTGCAATTCAGATATAAATTTGACAACTCGCGAGCAATAGTATCAGTCGAGGAAAGAAATACGCACTTTTTTGTGTGGGATTTTCCAGAATATTACAAAATATCGGGAGAAAGAACGCTAAAAAATATTTTCAAAAACATAAATTGATAAATTTAATCTGCTGCAGCCGGTTATGAAAAATTAACCAAGATGGATAGTGCTGAAAATGGTAAGTTTCAAGAAATTCTGTGCCCCATGAAGTGAGGTTATCAAGTGAAAAAAAAAATGCAAAATTTCTGGAAATATTGTTTATTCATTGGATTTAGGTATTTCCGTTGAAGGAAAAAAAAATAAATCACCATCTGCATCTCCTGTAATGGAAAATGTCACAGTAGAGAAAACCACAACCGATCACATAGAAAAAAATTACGAGGATGGAAAAGAATCCACAACTTCAACTACGCCAAAAATAAGACGTAGTCGCAGTGGCTCCAAAAGTTCTGAAAAAAATGAGATTAAAGATAATGACACCACCACCTCACCAACTAAATCCAGAAGTCGGAGTAAGAGTGGTGGCAGTGAGAAAAGTCACTCTGACTCTGGCAGCCGTAGTCGTAGTAGGAGTCCAAGTGGTGAAATTATTGAAGCTGCAAGGAAAAGTCGTAGCCGCACGCGCAGTGGTAGCCATCAGTCATTGAAGAATGCAAAAGAGAAAGAAGCCGCGGAAAAACATCAAAGCCGTAGTCGTTCCGGTAGTTTATCTAAATCCATACGATTACGTAGTCGTTCTGGTTCACATCAATCTAAAAGTGGTTCCAAAGGTTCCCGCAGTCGATCTGGTTCTGTTCGTTCAAAAACTGGTTCTAAACGTTCACGTAGTCGATCTGATTCTATTCGTTCCAAACGTTCTCGCAGTCGTTCTGGATCGAATCGTTCCAAAAGTGGTTCAAAAGGGGCACGGAGTCCTTCAGGATCGCGACTCTCAATAAGTGGTTCCAAACGTTCACGTAGTCGATCTGGGTCTGTTCGTTCCAAACGTTCTCGCAGTCGTTCTGGATCGAATCGTTCCAAAAGTGGTTCCAAAGGAGCACGGAGTCCTTCTGGATCGCGACTCTCAATAAGTGGTTCCAAACGTTCACGTAGTCGATCTGGATCTGTTCGTTCCAAACGTTCTCGCAGTCGTTCTGGATCGAATCGTTCCAAAAGTGGTTCCAAAGGAGCACGGAGTCCTTCAGGATCGCGACTCGCAATAAGTGGTTCCAAACGTTTGCGTAGTAGATCTGGTTCTGTTCGTTCCAAACCTTCACGCAGTCGATCTAGATCCCAACGTTCCAGAAGTGGTTCTGCACGTTCCCGTAGCCGTTCCGGATCACGTCGCTCTCGAAGTGGCTCCAGACGTAGTCACTCTGGTTCACGTCGTCCCAGAAGTGGCTCCAACCATAGTCACTCTGGTTCCAATCGATCGAGAAGTGGTTCGAGAAGTTCTCGTAGCCGTTCTGGGTCTCGCCGTAGTCGCTCAGGATCTCATCGCTCTAGAAGCGGTTCTAGACGTAGCAGATCCGGTTCTAATCGTTCTAGAAGTGGTTCGAGAAGTAGTCGTTCTGGATCACGTCGCTCCAGAAGTGGCTCTAGACGCAGTCGTTCTGGATCAAATCGTTCAAGAAGTGGTTCTGGGCGATCTCGAAGTCGTTCGGGGTCACGTCATTCTAGACGCAGCCGTTCCGGATCACATCGTTCCAGACGTAGCCATTCTGGATCACGTCGTTCCAGAAGTGGTTCTGTACGTTCCCGAAGCCGTTCAGGATCACGTGTTTCTCGACGAAGTCGATCTGGTTCTCGTCTTTCCAAAAGTGGTTCCAGGCGTAGTCGCTCAGGATCTCGACGTTCCAGAAGTGGTGCGCGTTCTAAGAGTGGTTCACATTCACCAGTAACAGCTGACAGATTGAAGAAACGAAATTTAATCAGTGATTCAGATGGTAAAATGTCTTGTTATTTGTGGAGTTGAGTTTTGAATTACAATTTGTATTTGATTTTATTAAAAATAGAGGAAGGTCCAGCCTCTAGCTTTAAGAAGCGCCCAAAAATTACAGACACTGACAATGAAGACGAGGACGAAGACAAAAATGACGACGCACGCAGCAAAGACGGTGAAGGTGCTGAAACAGCCGAAAAAAAAGAGACAGACAGAAGTTCTGATGATGAAAATATACCGATCACAAGCAATAGAGAGTATGGAAATTTTTTTTATTTTTAGTCCCGATAATCAAATATTATTTCATTATTCTATTCTTTCAAGGAGCGATAATTTCGTATCTGACTTTGATGCTATGTTAATGCGCAAAAAAGATGAAAAGAAAGTACGTCGTCGCAGACGTGACATTGACTTGATTAATGATAACGATGATCTGATTGATCAACTTATAATGAATATGAAACATGCATCGGATGATGATCGACAATTGAATATAGATGGGAGACCTGCAACGAAAAAAATTTCTATGCTTAAGCAAGTAATGTCACAATTAATTAAAAAAGATTTGCAATTGGCATTTTTGGAGCATAATATTCTCAACGTACTCACAGACTGGTTGGCACCATTGCCAAATAAGAGTTTACCTTGCATGCAGATACGTGAGAGCATACTCCGACTATTATCAGATGTAAGTGTGAAATGATATTTTCTTATTTTTTTCTTCTATACAAGTATTTTATAAACTTAATATTTGCAGTTCCCAACAATCGATAAAAGCTACCTTAAGCAATCGGGCATTGGCAAAGCAGTCATGTATTTGTATAAACATCCAAAAGAAACCAAACCAAATCGTGATCGTGCTGGTCGTTTAATATCCGAATGGGCACGCCCTATTTTCAATTTAAGCTGCGATTTCAAAGCAATGTCTAAAGAAGAACGCCAAGAGCGTGATCTCGCACAAATGCCGCGTAATCGACGTAAATCACCAGAACCGCTACCATCAGCATCCTCCAAAAAAGGAGGACTAAATTCTACGTTTGGAACTGCTGAAGAAAAGCCATTGCGTCCCGGTGATCCCGGTTGGGTGGGACGTGCACGTGTACCATTGCCATCGAATAAGGATTACGTTGTGCGTCCTAAATCGACAGTGGAAGGTGAAATTTCATCAGTAAGTGATTATATTTTAAACTAAAAGAAAGCTAAAACTTAAATTTAAATTTTGTTTTCAGTCAACAAAACGCAAACCAAATCGATACGAAAAACATTTAAAAAAGTTCTTGGACGCGAAACGTCTAAAAGAAAGTAAACGGGCCGTTGAAATATCAATTGAAGGTCGAAAAATGGCACTTTAAATGTAGTTTATAATGAGAATTGATATAAAAACCCCTTGTAAAATGTTTGTAATATGCTAGTGAAAATGGAAATGAAAATTTAACTAATTCAAGTAAAACGAGCATTTTTTTTTATTGTTTAAAGTTTAAATTCAAATATTTTGGATACAATTCTATTGTTCACATTAGTGGTTGAAAATAAATAAAATTATGCAGAAACTATTTTAGATATTCCTATATAATCTTTTCGCCATAAACAATTTAACAATATTGGCGACTTCCAATGTATATGTATATATCGCCCGTTTTCTGCAAGACACTTGAGTCAAGAAAACAAGTTTTCGAGAAAATCGCATTAAAAGAAATCACTCCGTATATATAATGCAAAAGCGGCAAATAATCTTCTAGCGAGAAGAGTTCACATGATACCGTTATAGTTTTTTTTTTAACACAATGACAATTATTTCTGCATACTTAATTCGATTTTCTTTTTAATGAGAGTTTTGCAGCAAACGAGCGGTATGTTCCGACGTTTTTTAAACCGTCAGGCATCCGTGCATGCATAATAATTAGGAAAGTTTAGATTTTTAATATTAGTTTATTTTCATTTTGTAATAGCAAAAATCCAGTTTTTAATAAAGTTTAATTGCATTAAAAGCGGCTATTAATAGCATAGATAAGATAGATAAGCTTTTATCGATTATTTAAATACATCTTCATTTCATGAGTGTTGAAAAATAGTAATACATATTATTAAACTTAATTCCTAATAGATTTTATGATGCTACAGCAATTGTGCCAACATTAACATAGACTCTTGTCGACAGAGCATGTGATGCAGGAGGTTGGTTCTTTTCAGGTGAAACCGTATTCACATAAGTATATTGCATGTTAAACCCGATTATGACGCTATCACCTTCTTTTAGTGTTTCTTCTGGTGTGAAATTTAAACGAATAGATAGTTTGTTTGCCTTACGCCAAGTGATGAATCTAAAATGTACAGAAATGCATTAATATTTTTCATATTTTCAAAATCTAACATACTTTGGTTCTTCACGCTGCACTTGTACATCCTCATCAAATTCAGTAGAATCGTCACGTTGACTCAAAATAAATGAAGAATCCAGCATTTCTAATTTAGCATTGATGTTATGGCGCACTACGCGTGGATCTTCGGTTAATGAAGCTTGACGTGATAAAGTTGCCGTAGTTAAAGATGGTGTGCTTGTAATTGATTTCAGTGATTCAGCTGCTGTCGTTAGAGAAGAAGCATCCTTGAGATTACACAATTTTTTAAATTCTTCAATTATTTGCAATTCCTCAGAAATTGTAGGCAAATCCATAATAGTTATTGTCATATCATGCATTGTTGGATTGGTTAGTTTTAAAATAGTAGAGCATAATTTGCCTGCCAGTAATGGAGGTTGTTCAAAATTAACCAACAATACATCAGGCACATGATAATTAGCAAATAGTTGTATACGATACTTCACAGATGTTGGATGATATTCAGGTTTGATGACATTATGCTCACACTGACGGCAACGCAATGAACGCTTAATCCATAGGAACCGTCGTTGTGGGTATAGTTTATTAACGGTGAAAGGTTGATCTGCCGCCTGCCCATGACGTTGATTAATTGTGGTAACTATTTATACAAGACAGTCTTGTAAACATTTAAAAATAAAAAATATTCATGTTCTTACCATTTCGCAAGTTAATTTTCTGTGTGAAAATATTTTCAGGCAGTTCACCTACGTCATCGGTGGCTGCTGCTGGTGTAATATTTACTGGTTTAGCTTTTTGGGTATTTTTATCAGTCCAACCGATTTGACGACGTATCATCGAAACAGTCAAACCGGTGCGATCCTGTTTTTAAACATAAAATAGTTATCTCTACACGTAGTTTAAATTTTTTTTACTTACAGTCAAACTGGGAAACTTGTGTGCCTTTGGAGCTTTGCGACGCATATACTCTTGTTTCTCTTGCTTATCTTGTAAAACCACGGCTTGGTAGTATTCTAATAAGGAATTGAAACGAGTTTGGTAAGAGCATTCATTGTCAGGCCAAGCACCAGTAGCTACACAACACAAATAAATGGAAAATATACAATAAATTAGAGAAAAGAAAATTTATCACAGATATAAAATCTTTTCTCAACATGAATCTATCTATGCTTTTTTCATGTAAAACATACCCACTGATTGATCGGGTATTCCAACATCACGCGATGTCCAACGACAGGCCAGGCACGAAAGATAGTACATCTTTTTGGTGATCACTTTAGATCCATCGCCTTCACCTTCCCTAGGTGGATCTTCCGTTTTTCTATTAATTTTACAAAGAAAGAAATATATTTTTCTGTAAATATAGAAAACCTTCCAACTTACTTTGGTACTACAACAGTAGTAGCTCTCGCCGATAAAGTATGTTGACAACATGGACAATCAAAGCAATTGGCACAGCAGTTTTTCTTGTGCCGTGCCTCCGATGATGGAATATTTTCCAAACAGTTGGAACAAAAGTGAGAGTCCACCTAATGTAAATGCAAACAGGAAAGATGTTACTATTTGTGCCCTCAAATGGCTAGCATATTACTCATTACTTCGTGGCACACACAGAAACCACACCTCAACTTCAGACAATGACGACAAAAAAATAATTTGCTAATTGGATTCTGAATGCCACAGGAGCAGGCATACTTCACTACACTATCCTGCATAAAGTTGGCCATTTTAACAAAATAAATTAAATTTTCAATATTCTGTTAATGAGTAATGTAACAAAATTCAATAAAATTTATTTGCAAATTTTTTCCCGTATGACAACATAAACGTTTGACAGCTCATAGTTGCATGAAAGTGTAACGAATGTAATTATTTGTTCAAAAGAGTACCGCACGCTGCGCTCGGACCTTGGAAATCTAATATAGTAGTATATATTAGAAAAAAGGGTAGCAAAACCTAAAGTGAAATAAATAGAAGTGGCGCCCTCTTTTCTTTTCACTGATGGATGTCTGCCAAATTTCATAATTGTTCTCTGATTTCTCTGATCTGAGAAGGCGTTTGTAACAACCATATGCTGTACATTCGTAAATACACCAAATATTTAACCCAAAATTCAAAGCTTTTTCATTACACCACTCAATTAAAAACTCTGCTAAGAGAAAAATTTTGAAGAAGATATTTTTAAACATGGCTCAATTATAAGGTTATAGCAGCGCTTCAAAATCAAAATCGACCGTATATTTTGCATTGAGCTTTTCCCCCTAAATTTAGTGCTTATTGAAAATTAAATCGCTGAAAAAAGTAATTTAGCGGTCAGCGCGTTTTTTAGTGCGTTTTTTTAATATATTTTTTGGCCTATTGGGCTTTTGTATTACAAATGAATGAATAAATAAAATAAATAAATAAATAAATGCTACGCTAAATAATTCATTTCTTGAATAATCCTAACAACATTTTTTATCGAAACAATGAGCAATGAACTTATTTAAAACCAAAGTTCGTAACCATAAGTCACTCAATTCAAAAAATTCTTTACTTCATATAAAAAATGGATCCAAACACGAAAATTCACTTTGTGAAAACTACAAAATACCTGATGACGTAAATAAACAGCACTAGTGTTTATAATGCTTCTGAATTTAATGAATGATGAATAGAATATAGACTTCGATATGTGATAGTTATAAATTATTACTTTGTATATTTTGTTGTGATCAAAGTGTATAAAATACTCTTTTTCCATTATCTTATTTTAGTTTTTTTTTTTTTGTAATTGTATAATTTAGAAATACTGTGAATTAAATGCTTTAAAAATACATGTATTTAATAATTTTCTTTTTAATAGGTATATAAGCAAAATTGTGTTTAACACTTTATAAGGAAAAAATTAAGCGCGTTTTTTAAAGAAAATACGCTTTTAATTCTTCATTTTAGCGGCTTTTGAAAACTAAAAGTTGGCCACACTGATAAAATGTGCGGAAATAAAAATTTGTAATAAAAGTCAGTTGTCGCTTATTTCGTTTGCCGTCTATTATCTGTTAGTGTACCACCTTTAGAGGCCTCACGTACTACTGGGGATACTCCTAGAGTTTGAGGAACCCTGCTTTATACATAGAACTAAACACGACAGAAAATATTAATAGCTTTAATTCATGTTAATGTTTCTGTCTTACCATCAAAATGTCTAGTCGAGCACCTTATGTTGACATAGCGTCTCGACTAGTTATAATTCATAGCAATGTTCATGTTCGGGTCAGAACAGCTGATAGCTG
The DNA here is from genome assembly GCA_963691655.1 of Toxonevra muliebris. NCBI lineage: Eukaryota > Metazoa > Arthropoda > Insecta > Diptera > Pallopteridae > Toxonevra > Toxonevra muliebris. The sequence goes on from OY829326.1 coordinate 102,814,830, forward strand.
TCAAAATATGAAGTGGGCAAATTATGTTTAGGCATTTCATTTTAAAAAATTCTTTGAACAGTAAACAAAAAATATGCGTTGAATTTGTTTCCCATTTTCTTCCCGTACTTCTTTTCAATTCAATTTTTTTAATATTTTTCTCTTTTAAAATTTTATAAGCATTCATATTCTCGATGTATATTTATGAAATTAATTATTTCCCTTCTGTTAAGTTTAACTTGTGGCATTTTTAAATACGCAAACGTCAAAAACGAAAGAAACTTCAAATTTATGTTAGGGTTGATAGCAGCAGTACTGTCTTGAGGAAAAGTTGCCCTTTCCGTAGGCTTAAAATTACTCTCGGTGAGTTTTGTTTTAAAGGGGCCCTGCATTTTCCCGATCGAAACTTTTATCAATTTTTATAGGATTTTTAGATTAACAAAAATGTATTTTTTAACTCCGAAATTCCTTTGGCATATATTTAAAGACTTAAAGTACAAGAAAAAAATGTGTATTAATTAAAAATTCATATTTGTAACTAATGCCTGTAATATATAAGATGTAAATCTTGTGGCATTAGGAATGCTTTGAAATAAATAAATAAATAAATAAAATAAATAAATTAAAAAAAAAAAGAAAGATGTATACAGTCGCAGGGGCTCACTGGAACGTCTAAAAAAATACCTTTAGAAAAATTAGGACAATTATTTTGTTTAATAAACAATTAAAAAATGGTGGATTGCCAAAATTGATTTTCTCAAAAAAAGGACTTTTTCGTAAAAAATAAAGTTACAAATTGAGCAAGGAATTTACCAAACTTTTTTTTTCTAGTATGTCCTGGGCCATTGTTGTGTAGAAGAGCATATTTAAATTTTAGTTATGGTGTACGCCAATGGCAAAAACCTTATTTTGAGAAATACAGTTTTAAAGTTTTGGCGATTGGTTCTTAACATATAAAATATAATTCTACTTCTTTATAGCTATTATAGCTAGCCGGACGCTATGTTAAAAAAATTCGTTGCTACCTTTTAGACTAGGTAATTCTTGGTGAAAGGAAGGAGTGGGGAAGAGCCCAGTAATCAACAACAGTTGTTGGTAATAATAGTCTAATCAAAACAAGCCCCCTTTTGCTTATCATTTTTGCTGTAATATTTTTTGTATTTAATTATTTTTACATTCATAATTAGTTGTTTGGTGCCACATATTGCAAAAGAATACAACCCTGATTAAGGAGATTTACACGTTCGAGCATTTCTCGCCAACATCAATGTTCGACACGTAATATCTAAAACACAATTAAGCTTTGCGGCTTCTTTGCTTTGACGTTGAAAGTAGAATCGTATGCATTCATTTGTGGCAAAACTCAATTTGGCCTCAGGCTTTAGATCGTAAATGCGATCAACGCAGCTGAAACGGTCGCGAGTAGAGCTACTCTCTAATTTCAACGCTTTTTAGTTGTTCAGTGTTATTGTTTTTTTTTTCAAAGTGCGAATCGGGGAAAAAGAAAATACGGGTGATGTGCTAAAAAATTATAGATTAAATATGAATAATTGAATGTGCTTTTTTTGAATAAAATGAATTCTTTTGAGGGACATTTAATTTCTTTGGTGCTTTTTGAATGAGTTCTCGGATCTCTTGTCTTTGTTGCTATTTGTGGATTGACTAACCACCATATGACATGAGAGCAAAAAACTTGAAATCAATTAAATCATCATCTTCCGAATCCATAATTTTGTAATTTTATTTCTTTAATAATCGGCAAAAAAAAAACTCAACGTTTTGAGAAAAACTAAGATCGAGCTTTTTGGCAGAAAAAAAAACAAAACGATATAAAGCGAATAAATGTCATGTCAAAGCACGCAGCTGCAAATCTTGATTGTGTTGGCATAAAAGCAAAGACAAACCGTTGGTCGAACATTCCACCGTGCAATAAAAAATTTTTGGTATTGGTTGTCGAGCCCGATGCGACAACATGTTTGCTCGTGTAAGTCCCCCTATTGATAAAATTGAAAGTTTCGATTGGGCCAAATTTTTTACAGTTCAGTTTTATTTCTTTGCGGAAGCAAATGCTCAGAAAATTAAAATTAGTCGATAGGAAAAAGGAGACGAAATTTGGTGTTAAATGTTCAAATGATTGAAATTTACTAAAAAAAAAAACATAATTAAATGAATATTTACTTACTTCTTCCATATTATTGTTTTGACTTGGTACACAAAAAAATAATTTGTTTTTTAATACACTCATTTGTTTTTTAATCGTATGTTTTTCTGCTTGCGAATTCTTACAAGTAAAAATTTAACCAGTGCAAGTTCTCTCACTATTCTGTCATTTTGACCCCCGTTATATGCAGCAATACTTGAGTTGTAACTATCGGCAATTTTCTTTTGAAGTTGCTACAGCAATACTGAGCAGCAATACTTTTAATATTTTCGTCGAAGAACATGCATACATTTACGACTGTATTCTAGTGTTTATTTATATAATTTTGAAACAGTTTTTAATGAATTTTCACAATTGCAAGTCTTAGGATTTCTAAAAGCCGCAAAAGAAATGAGAATAAGAATTTTAAAAAATACTAAAGTGTACGGTCAGATTATTACAGAAACATCAACGAACGTGCAATTTTTCCTACCCGCAAGTTTCTTACTAATGATCTCAAATTACATGCAACTGATAGCAAGTTTTTTTTTGGGTAAACGAAAGCCTTTCGCACAAAATTGGTATAATTTGTTAAAATTTTACAATTTTTTTTATGCGAACATACTTAAAATCTCATGAGATATTCCATCAATGATCTGCGGTAATTAATCGCTCACTTCGGCAACCCTGAATTGCATTTCAAGCAAAGACATACAAAACGCACATACGACGAGACGAAATGCATTTTAAGTTGATTTTCGTTTTTTAATGAAAAAATTATAGAGAAAAAACAAAATTTTCACTGCGAATTTATGACAAAAGCTTAAAAAATCTTAAAAGCAACTTCAAAATTGCAATATTGAACAATTTTAATCTGCTGTACAAAAAAAAAAAAAAAATGAGTAAGTATCGTGGTGGTATTCCAGCTGGGTTTGAAGACGATGAGGATTTTATACCACAAAATCTGAAAATAACCATTGTTCCCGATATTATTATTGCTGCTGGCTTAAATGGAGATGATTTCGATGCAAAACTTAGCCCTGATATGGTCAATTGGTTTGAATCATATAAAGAGCATTGGAATGCTTGTAAGTAAATAATCGGGTGGGAGGTAGCTAGCCGAAGAATGTGTGTACTTAAAGTGTTTCTTAAATCTATTTCTCAGATAAGCGTACACCAGCCGCACAACAAAGCCTCAAAGCATTGTTCATGAAGGATAACGATCCGTTACTTTTGGCATTGAAATTGTTTGCCAGTTGTCCGGGATGCAATAATCTTAAGAATAAGAATTTGGCTCTTTTTAGTGAGTACCTTATCTTTAAAAATTATCATAACTTGATCTCTTTTAAAACTACTCGATTGTTGGGCATAGTTTTGGAAACCATTTGTGATCTTTATAAAACTCATCCTGACATTTCTACCACCTGTGATGATAATACCCGTATGGTGGCATTTAATTTTATAAGAACTTGTGGTGTTGTGGCGCTGTACAAAGCTGTGATGGAAACTTATGAATTGTATAGAATTCGTGATCTTTTGGTGCCGAAAATTAAAGAACTGATTACGGATGGACATTTCAAAGACGTAAGAACGTATATCCATTAATATATATATTATTATTGACAAAAATATATATTTTTAGGCTGCCTATTGGACAATGTATCTTCAGCTGACACATCTTTTTAGCATTTTCGATATTGTTTTTCCACTTATTTTACAAGATAAGGTATTTCTAGCTGAAGAGTACTTAAGCGTTGCCAAAGAGGAGCAACAATTGGCAACAGTTCAATTTCTTGATTCCCTTCTTGATAAACAAAAGACTGTTTACGAACATTGTGATGAAATATTGACGTGAGTGGGTGATTTTTTGTTTGTTATCTATTGATTTGGAGTACTCTGAAATATTATTCCTCCTTCGAACAAACCATTCACAATTTTTTAATATATTCCCATTTTTTCAGTAAGTACCAGTACAAAGACGTTAAACACAACGTTCTCAGTTACCGTCCCATGTCTAAATTGGTAACACGTCTCGCTAAAAAATACAAAATCGAAGCACATCTCACTCCAAATCTCAACTTTACAAAGGCTTGTTCTTATATGCACTATTTATTTCACAAATATCAGGACGGCGGGATGAGCAAAGATTCATGGCGTGAATTGGTGCGTGATGCGGCCAGCACTAAAGCGCTTCAATTGGACTTAGTAAACAATGTAGCATCATATAATGATGTACCCGAAGCTATCTATTGGGCTAAGTACTTTAAAGTGCCACATGATGAATGTCCAAGTTCAGTAAAAGAAAAACTACTAGACGACGATTGTTCTGCCAGTGTAGAAGCTGAGTCGAACTGGACCAGCAGTAGCAGTGCAGATTCTATAGATGGCGCAGCACCAATTGCAGCAAAATCTAAAAAATCAAATCCTGTTTATTGCAGTAATTTTCTGCAACTGGAATTGCCCATTGATAGTATTATACTAGTCGATAAAAAGGAGGAATTTCTTGAAATGTTAATATATCTGGAGGAGCAATTGTTAATCGCCTTCGATTCCGAGTGGAAACCGTCAGTTTGTAATGAGAATGTGGTTTCACTGCTGCAATTAGCAACTATCGAACGAGTTTACTTGCTGGATTGTTTATCAATGCATTTAAGTGATGATTTGTGGCAGCAATTGGGCCGCCGAATTTTTAATAATTTAGAAATTTTGAAAATTGGGTTTTCACTACATATGGACTTACGTATGCTTCATAAATCGTTGCCATTGCAACTGAATTTACAGACAAGATCATGTTATCTGGATTTACGTGAGATGTGGCGTCGTCTCAAGTATATGCAAATTGTAGCATTTCCCTTTGGCAACGGCATGAATGCAGGAGAAAGCTTATGTGCTTTAACAGAGCTTTGCTTGGGCAAAAAATTGGATAAATCAAATCAGTGCTCTAATTGGGCAAATCGCCCACTGAGGCATGATCAGATTGTATATGCAGGTGAATTCCGAAATGCATATAACTGATTTAAAATTCGAATTTAAATGAAATGTTTTATAATTTTAGCTTTAGATGCGCATTGTCTGCTGTTAGTTTACCAAGTTCTGGCTGAACTTTTATTGCGCATGGGCTTGGATATCGATCAGGTTGTTGATGAGATTACTACAGCAAAGACTGGCTACTTATATAGGATGAAACGGAATGTTACGGTGCAAAATGACACAGACCAAGTTGTGGCGACAGCAGTTGCGTGTAGCGTGAAGGGTGCTGCTTCGCTTGAGTCCACTAATATAAGGTGAGTAATTATTAAAAAACACGCTGAATCTTCTAAAGGAAGTTGACATAGTTTAATATTTGCTTTATCTTTTTTTCAGTGCCACTCAAATTAAATTCATATGCGACAATATGCTTTTTGGCCTCTCCAAAGAGTTACGAAAATTGGGCATTGATTGCATTGATATAACTAAATTGGATTTAACTTACTATATTGAATTGGCAAAACGAGAAAATCGTTATATACTCACAAGAGATACACGCTACACACTTTTTGTCAATGAACTGCCACAAACTCAATGCATTCAAATACCGACGGACTCGAGTGTGGAGCAAGTAATCAATGTTGTTAGTTATTTGAATATTGCAGTGAATGAACGTAATTTATTTACACGTTGCTTGCTTTGTAATGGCAATGAATTCATTTTGGCGCTTAAAGATGAGATGCAACTTATGCGTTTTGGTCAATTGCGTGATACCAATGAGCAATCAATGAGTGCAAAAATTAATCCTTACGAAAGAACATTTCAATTATGTGCGTACGCATAGTCACTTCTTATTCTTGTTAATGTTTTATACTTATTTTCTTATCATTACAGTAAACGTAAACGATCATATCATAAGCACACGTACTACTTATAGTGGTAAACCGATTAAGTTAAATCGCATTAAACCGCATATACTGCGTACTAAAGAACAGTTTTTTATATGTGATGTAAGTTTCAATCCAATAAATCTAGTATTTTTATGCAAATCAATATAATTTCAGAATTGTGGCGTTTGCACTTGGGATGGCGCACATCCGCTTCACAGCAGTATTATGAACTTTATTGCAACTGATTTACCTGCTCCTACTACTGTCAACGATCGTCAATCAAAACCAAATACGTCGCAGTGAAATTGATTTTTTCTTTCTTTTTACATATTTTAATTAAATATATTATTATATTTAAGCAATTTAAGACTATATTGAGTTTAAAATTGAGATGAATATTATTTACCTTTTGTATTGGTTTATTTTTTACATTTATCAAAACTATTAATTTGTAAATTAGTACAAATGCAACAATATTACAAATAATTTCTACAAAATACATTGGAAAATGAGAGTACACAATTACTTAACAACTTCTTATATATGAAATTAAAATTTATTTGTATATGTGAATTTAAAAATAAAATACACTAAATACATGTATGAATAATATACATACATACATACATATATAGATGAAAGAATACGAGTGTTTGTTTTAATTATTACAATAAAAAAGGGTTAAGAATTATACATAGGACATTTTTTGCTATTGAATATCTGGTGAACTCAGTAGTGATTTGATATTTTGTCTGTCCTCTAGTTCACCGACACATTAGCTAAATGTTTAAAAATTAACTCGAAGTTAAATTCGTTGTAAACGAATTAATTCTATTGCTTGATGAAAATCATTAACCTTTATTTCATCTTGCTTTTCGAAAAAATATTGGAAAACCCAAATGTCTTCGTTTGAAGACATTTAGACATTTAGACTTGATTGTCCATTGAAATTTTGAAAACATTAAATTTTGTTCATTTTTTAAATCTGTTGGTAATTTATTAAATAGTTTTAATACTTTAAACGTTAGTTAAATTTATTTTGTGATCTACTTGTTTTGTAAAAATTTATTCTAAAATTACAGCAGTTTCTTAGATTGTGTGATTGCATCTATACTGTGATTGCACCTCACTAATATAAATTAATTTATTATATAAATAATTTGAAAAAATCAAGCATGTTCCAGAATACGGGTGAAAGTGAATTTGAAATCGAATGAAATTGTTTTGGGTGTTCTAGAAACCGAGTGAATTCATATTCACTATTTTTTTTTACCTCGTTGTAATGACATTGAATTCGTGCCCAAAAGCAAAATTGTTGAATAATATTCGAAGTGTGGCTTTATCATAGTGTTGTATATTCTAACAATATTTATCGGTATTCTGCGTCTAATTCTATTAAAAAATGCTAACTTTTTTGTAATCTTTGCGCAAACATATGCAACTTAAATGATTTCACAGTGCGCCAGATTTTCCAACGGTTTTATAGTAATTTAGAGTTGCTGCGTACTTAGTTTTTCTCCATCACATCTAGTTCTCTCACAATATGGGCCTGAAGTAGGAAAATGGGGTCTTCAGGGGCTATTAAGAAATTTCTTTATTTCAACTGTCTGAAGCAAAGCTGTTAAACATAACTGATAAATAATAGATAAACAGTTTTTGTATATACACTTTTCCTCCATTCCCTACCCTTCCTCAAAAATGGGGTTTTAAGCCCCCTATTTTAGTTCCATGTCCCACACATCGTATTTGTACAAATTTCTTAGAGCTTCCCCAAGATCCAAATGAGCCTAGCTACCGAAAGTTAGGATTTTTTTTTGTCAACATATGATATCAGGATATGAAAACCCATATTAAGTTAAATATACATATGTAAAAAAAATTAAAATCCGTCATTTTGAGGCGGCCATTTTCTTTTTTTTGGAAAACGGACATCCAATTTGTAACCAGCGATCTCAAGGATGTTTCAACAGTTATTTTGATGTAGATAAAGCTATTTTAAGCGAAATTCGTCCGCCGTTTTCAAGTCGCTATTTTAGCTTTTGGGTACCTAATTCCGGATTCGTGATCAGCGACCTTTAAAACCCCCAAGTACAGAATCTTATGTATTTTTACAGAGACTTTCATGTTTTGACCAGCTTTTTTGGATTTCGCCCCAATGTGCGCCGTTCCGATTTATTTCCCTGCAATCTAAATCCTCAAAAAAAGTTTGTAATATTTGACTCTATGGAAAAACTACACACATTTAGCTTGGCCAATCGGTAAAAACATAGATAATGAGGAGCAGTGCTGTCACTTAAAAATTTTAAATAGCGTTGGATTAAGTACAAAAAAAGTAGTAAATTTAGAAAAAGGATGGTCGATTTTTCTCTCTTATAATACACCCTACATACAAACCTATTTAACCCTTGTTGCATTATATTTGAAAAGCAGTATTTAATTCTAGAAAGCTGGCTTTTATTTCAACAAAAATAAAACAATTCTCTATAATGTAGAAAAAACAGTATTGTATTTTAAAACATTCAGTTTAAAACAAACAAAAACATAAAACAACTCTTTGGATTTGATTTTTAGTCATCAATGGTAGATTGACATTCGCATTAGCGCCCATAGTTCACAACCGAAAACGTTCTTCCCGCAGCCGCAATGCTATGTCGAAGAACTGCTAAGCACCACATACAAAGCACATCAGCAAAAATAAACGAGTGTTAAAAAAGATGGCTGAAACAAAAAAGTGGTAGATTTTGTATGATAGAAGTGGTAGTGAAGTCAAATCTGTAATTCTGGGTTAGATTTCAAATACTAGTAGCTTATATAGGATATTGAAAGACTGAGAACTATCACTAAGATCACTGATGAGGAATTGTGGCGGATTCCGAAACGGCAGTCTGATTTGCCCGTCTCTATATATACATTGTTGTTGTGATGACTACATTTGTTCATTAAGCCTGTTTATATATAACTTCAAAAGTGGTAGATGTCTAGCAAAATTATAAAGTAACAGTACTGCTGAGGAGTGAACTGGAGAAGTATTTTTTACTGAGTTTCTTTTTTATGATCATAATTGTAAGTTTTGAGTACTTGGGTTGTTTTTTTACAAAAACTTTTGAAACAAGTCAATAAAGTATTCCCCGCTTATAAGCATTTCCCGTTTAATAGCACCAAGATGTGCGCAATTTACTTTTCCGCTTTAAAATGTATGCAATTTATTTCGCCATATGCACCCCGCTTATATGCATTCCCCATTTATTAGAACTAAAATTATGACCCCATCTTTCAATTTTCCTACAAAAAAGCCCGTTTATAAGCACCCATACAAAAAAGTTTTTGGGATGACGAATCATCTGAATATAACTCTGAAATGAGCATTTTGGAAGGCAATATACCGTCAATAGGCGAAGTTTTTGACACCATTAGTATTTTCTAAAAAAAAATGTGAAACTTAATAATTGAATTTCTTTTTACATACTTCACTTTATATTAAAATATTAAATTGCGATTCGTTATATACATAAGTCTGTACTTATGTAGTTCAAAAGCCCGTTGAAGGTACAAAAATCGTACATTTCGGCTTTCCAATCTGTTATAACTAGGTTAAGCAATGTTTCACAACTGTGTTCATCTAAACCCTGATTGGTGATCTGAAATTAAATTATTCTTTTACATATACTTTTGTAGCCATTTGTGAACTATTTTTTCCATAATTTTCCTTTCGGTCGTCAACAATTTTGACTGGACGAAATTCTTCGGATTTAGCCGTATCTTTTACTTTTTTCACAGGTACCACCATAGACGTCTTCCAACAGTTTGAGAATTTTTCTGGTTCGAAGGATTTATTTATTACAGAGCATGCTCGAAATTCTTAAGTTCGGTAATCTTAATTGTTCAGAAAACTGAAGGAATTTTTGACTTTAAGTTTTCTGAGTAGGTTTGGAATTAATTTTTGATTTAATGCAGCTTCCTAAAATCTTAAGATTTAACTTAAATTTTTTTGAGTAGGTTTGGAATTAACTTCGATCATATTCGATTGCTCTTCACGCTTTTAGTGTTTTACGCTTTAGCGTACATTTATGAAATATATGTTGCATATGTATGTAGCGTAAAGTGAGGTACCTTTGATATCGGGCACATTTAACTTTGCCATTTTCAATGCGACCACATTCTAAGAGCCAAAAAGTTAAGATGCAGAAAAAAGCTTTATTTAATTTAAAGAAACGTTATGAACTTTGACAGGTCTACTTTAACTCTTTTTGGATTAGCACGTGTTTTTGTGAATTTGCTAACGCTGATGTAATTTGCTACAACTAGTAGATAAGCGTTTTTTGAATTAATTGTAACTGTTTTTTAAAAAAAAGTACCAAAATTTGTTGACACTGTTTTTTAATGTTAACAAAATAAAACAAGATAAATTGAAAAAGAAGAAAAAATCATCAAGAGCTTTTGCCCCTTCAAATATTTAACAAATATAAAATGTTTCCCATATTGCAGATTCACGTATTTACAATACAAATATTATATTTTCTGTTTACACATTTTTAAAGATATGGTACATAGCTAAATAAAGAAGACAAATCGAGGCGAAATTGATGAAGCGAAAGTGAAGGGAGATATTTCAGATATTAGAACATGAAACGACGACATCAGTCTCCAAAAAATATGGGGTGAATAGGGCAAAATTTTAAGGTCCTTCATACTAAGTCTTGGAGTCGTACCCCTTTTCCAATCCCACCCACGTTTTTCAATCGACATCCTTGCGCGAAATTTCAGTACTATACCGTAAATGGTTTTAGATATATGCCCAAAAAACCATATAGTTTATATGGGAGGTACCACACGCATTTGTAATTTTGAACTCAGACTATGCCTATCGTATGACCAGAGACATAATGCATCATAATGAAATTGTAAATAAAAATGTTGTTAAATAAAGAGCAAGTAATGATAATAATAGACAGAACAGAAAAAGAAAATAAGACTGGGTGACAAAAAAAAAAAAATTGTGTGCACTTTTATGGAGACTTAGCACAAATTGTAGGTCTAGTAATGATAAGAAAAATGGTATGGCGGAAATTTTCCATACACCCCCAAAATCTCGCTTTATGGTCAAAAAACCGTTTTTCGGTAGGTTCATGTAAACAATCGCTCATAACTTTGCTAATTTTTATTCGATTTACAATTTTTGTTCTTAGTTTGAAAAGGGAAAAATAGTTTTTTCTATCATGTATTGTTTATTTTCATGAATTGAAAACTGACGAGATTGCAGTTCAAAGTATTTGCGATTTTTCGATTTCTTAATAATTTTTTTAGCTTGGACGATGTTTTTACAATATTATCCGATCTTGGAGATTTTTTGCGACAAAACATTTTCAAAGTAAATTTAATGCCGTATCGAATGACCTTTTTTTGAATGAAAACTGACGGAGTTGTGTTAATTTTAGGATTATATTATATATTATCATTCAGTACAGTGCACTATGGGGTCAAATCCGTTTTTAGACGTCCGAACATAGACATATCGCACATTGATTACAAAAAACGCGGTAGTTATAAGCATTTAAAGTTTTAAGTGGCCGTACAATGTAAGGCCAAATTTATGCTCTCTTTTAACCACAAAACCGTGATCAAACAACAACCAATTTTCGTTGTATGCCATTTGCTGCGATACATTTCTTCGTAAAGAGAAAGCAGGAGCAGGACAGATACAAAGTATAGAAATATGAAGTACATAAATATAAAGTTTAAGCTTAGATTTAAATAAGATATTTGTAGGAGGTGGGGATTATGTTAACTGATCACCGCGGCCAACTAAGATCTTTTATGATGTTTTTGGATTAAAGGAAAAAATGTATAATGTTTCATTAATTAAGACGATTCCTTTAGAGTAATTTTTGTACATCTTTTATTTAGTTATCCGTTATATATTGCATATCTATAGGTAAGTTTTGCTAAGTAGCGAAATAGGGTAATTAGGGTTTGCTTCTTCGTTTCCGCTACATATCGTTCTGTATTATGTTTAGAGTATTATGTTCGGTGGTAGTCCGGATTAAGCTTCTACTTAGGCTTTGCCTTTGTTTTGCTTTTAGTTACGGTATACTTTCTATAAAAATATGAGTAAGAACTTACTTATTTTCATTTAAACTTGCGAGCTATGCCATAATTGCAGAATTTTATATAATTCTTAAAATATGAAGTGACTTAAAACATACTATTAGTGTTTTGCGTTCTTATGATAAAGAAAAACTTTAGTACAAGCACGTTCGAGTTCAGCACATTTTAAAACAACTTACATTTTTTATATGTAGCTATTGTCAATGTCTGCCGAATTTTGATTTAACGGACAACGCATGGAAAAGTGAGAAAAATCACTTATACTCATGTTCATTTATATATAAATCACGAACTAAAAAGATTAAATAGTTGCACATAATTCTTGTAAGAGAATCAAATTCAAATCCGAAATAAATGAATTTTTGCATAAAAAACGGCCATAGGGCCATAGAAAATCATCAGTGTTACTTTAGAAGCAGGTGGTATACATACAATTAAATGGGAATACGTGCAAATATAAAAAAAAAATATAAATAATATATATAAAGTGTGAATAAGTGCAATAGAGTTTACAAAAATAAAATGGTGAACAGAGCATTGAAAAAGATAAAGTTAAAAAACAAATGTAAAAAAAATCTTAGTGCAAAATGAAAGAATATATCCTAATGTTGAGTATATTTGTGGTAGCCAGTGCAGCGATTACAATATTCGAACGACATGTAGTCACCTCAAACGGCAAGGATCCACACGAAATAATTATTCAGCTTCAAAATCCGTGCACTAATAAAACAATAAAGAGTACAACAAAAACAGTAAAAACAAAAACAGCAATAACACAAACAGCAATAACACAAACAGCGCGTAAAATACAAAGCAAGCCTACTATTAAGATATTTCTACCAAAAAAGGAAAAACAAAGAGCAAACGAGATTTCAACATTAACCCAAGCTGCCTCCCATGTGTTTGAAATAACTTCGGATACCATCTTAGGCTTAACACAGAAACCAAATGAAGAAAAATTCACAATCCCTTTACTAACATACACTGAGAGAACAATCGAAAACACAAACACAGCAACTATTACAACAATAGAAAGAGCCTCTGATGAGTCAACCGACAGCACCACACCAGCAACAACGGCTTTTGTAGAAAAAGGCTCGACCTCTGATGAGACAACCGACAGCACAACACCAGCAACAACTGCTTCAATGGAAAAAAGCTCGATTTCCGAATGGACAACCGATAGAACCACACCAACAAAAACTCATTCAAAAGAAACACACTCAAACTCTGATGAGACAAACGATAGCATCACCCCAGCAACAACTGCTTCAATAGAAACAAGCTCGACCTCTGATGATACAACCGACAGCACCACACCAGCAACAACTGCTTTAATTGAAAAAAGCTTAACCTCTGATGAGACAACCGAAAGCAACACACCAGCAACACCAGTTTCAATAGAAACAAGCCCAACCTTTGATGAGGCAACTGACAGCACCACACCAACAACAACTGCTTCAATAGAAACAAGCTCAAACTCTGATGAGACAAACGACAGCATCACCCCAGTAACAACTGCTTCAATAAAAACAACTGCTACAACAGAAACAAGCTCAACCTTTGATGAGATAACCGAAATCACTACAAGAACAACAACTACTTCAATTGAAATAAGTATGACATCCGAAGAGATAACAGAGAGCACCACACCAGTAACATCAGCCGCGATCGAACTAAATTCAACATCTGAAGAGTCAACCGAAAGCATCATACCAGCAAATATTGCTGTAATAAAAACCATCTCATCCTCTGAAGAGACAACCAATGGCACTGCACCAGAAACAACTGCTTCATTAGAAACAAGTTCAACATCTGAAAAGTCAACCGACATCACCACATCAGAGAGAATTGTTTCAATAAAAACTAACTCGACCTCTGATGAAACAACCGACAGCAACACACCAGCAACAACTACTTCAATTGAACAAAGCTCGACTTCTGATGAAACAACCGACAGCAACACACCAGCAACAACTACTTCAATTGAACAAAGCTCGACTTCTGATGAGACAACTGACAGCACCATACCAGCAACAGCTGCTTTAATAGAAACAAGCTCGTCCTCTGATAAAACAAGTGATGGTACCACACCAACAACCACTGCTTCAATAGAAACAACTGCTACTACAGAAACAAGCTCAACCTTTGATGAGACAACCGAAATCATCCCAACAACAACAACTACCTTAATTAAAATAAGTACGACATCCGAAGAGATAACGGAAAACTCCACACCAGTAACATCAGCCTCGATTGAACTAAGTTCGACATCTGAAGAGACAACCGAAAGTACAACACCAGCAACAACTGCTGTAATAAAAACCATCTCGTCCTCTGACGAGACAACCAATGGCACTACACCAGAAACAACTGCTTCATTCGAAACAAGTTCAACATCTGAAAAAACAACCGACATCACCACATCAGAAAGAATTATTTCAATAAAAACTAACTCGACCTCTGATGAGACAACCGACAGCAACATACCAGCAACAACTGCTTCAATAAAAACAAGCTTGATCTCTGATGAGACGACAGGGAGCACCACACCAGCAACAACTACTTCAATTGAACAAAGCTCGACTTCTGATGAGACAACCGACAGCACCACACCAACAACAACTGCTTTAATTGAAACAAGATCGAATTCTGATGAGATAACCGACAGCACCACACCAACAACAACTGCTTCAATTGAAACAAGTTTGACCTCTGATGAGACAACTGACAGCACCACACCAGCAACAGCTGCTTTAATAGAAACAAGCTCGTCCTCCGATAAAACAAGTGATGGTACCACACCAACAACCACTGCTTCAATGGAAACAACTGCTACTACAGAAACAAGCTCAACCTTTGATGAGACAACTGAAATCACCCTAACAACAACAACTACCTTAATTAAAATAAGTACGACATACGAAGAGATAACGGAAAACACCACACCAGTAACATCAGCCTCGATTGAACTAAGTTCGACATCTGAAGAGACAACCGAAAGCATCATACCAGAAACAATTGCTGTAATAAAAACCATCTCGTCCTCTGACGAGACAACCAATGGCACTACACCAGAAACAACTGCTTCATTCGAAACAAGTTCAACATCTGAAAAAACAATTGACATCACCACACCAGAAAGAATTGTTGCAATAAAAACTAACTCGACCTCTGATGAGACAACCGACAGCACCACACCAGCAACAACTACTTCAATTGAACAAGGATCGACTTCTGATGAGACAATCGACAGCACCACTCCAACAACAACTGCTTTAATTGAAACAAGCTCGACTTCTGATGAGACAATCGACAGCACCACTCCAACAACAACTGCTTTAATTGAAACAAGCTCGACTTCTGAAGAGACAACCGACAGCACCACACCAACAACAACTGCTTTAATAGAACCAATCTCGACCTTTGATAACACAAGTGATAGTACCACACCAACAACAACTGCTTCAATAGAAACAACTGCTACTACAGAAACAAGCTCAACCTTTGATGAGACAACCGAAATCACCCCAACAACAACCACTACCTTAATTAAAATAAGTACGACATCCGAAGAGATAACGGAAAACTCCTCACCAGTAACATCAGCCTCGATTGAACTAAGTTCGACATCTGAAGAGACAACCGAAAGCATCATACCAGAAACAATTGCTGTAATAAAAACCATCTCGTCCTCTGACGAGACAACCAATGGCACTACACCAGAAACAACTGCTTCATTCGAAACAAGTTCAACATCTGAAAAAACAATTGACATCACCACACCAGAAAGAATTGTTGCAATAAAAACTAACTCGACCTCTGATGAGACAACCGACAGCACCACACCAGCAAAAACTGCTTCAATAAAAGCAAGTTCGATCTTTGATGAGGAGACCGACAGCAACACACCAGCAACAACTGATTCAATAAAAATAAGCTCTATCTCTGAAGAGACGACCGAAAGAACCACACCAGCAACAAGTACTTCAATTGAACCAAGCTCGACTTCTGATGAGACAACCGACAACACTACACCAGTAACCATTACTTTAATAAAAACTAGCTCGACCTCTGATGAGAACAATGACAGCACCACACCAGAAACAACTGCTTCAATAGAAACAAGCTCGACCTCTGTTGAGACAATCGATAGCACCACACCAACAACACCTGTTTCAATTGAATATGTGCACTTAAAGTTTTTCTTAAATATATTTCTCATACAAGCGTATACCAGCCGCACAACAAAGCTTCAGAGCATTGTTCATGAAGGATAACGATCTATTGCTTTTGGCATTGAAATTGTTTGCCAGTAGTCCGGGGTGCAATAATCTTAAGAATAAAAAAGGGGAAGTTTATGCGCTTTAACTAAACTTTGCTTGGGCAAGAAATTGGATGATTCAAAACAATACTCTAATTGGGCAAATCGCCCACTGCAGCATGTTCAGATTGTATATGCAGGAGAATTCTTAAATGAGTATAACTTTGATTCGAAATTCAAATTTTAATGATATGTTTTATAATATCAGCTTAAGGCTGTTAGTCTATTAGCTTACCAAGTTCTAGTTTAACTTTAATTGCGCATGGGCTTGGATATCGATCAGGTTGTTGATGAGATTACTACAGCAAAGACTGGCTACTTATATAGGATGAAACGGAATGTTACGGTGCAAAATGACACAGACCAAGTTGTGGCGACAGCAGTTGCGTGTAGCGTGAAGGGTGCCGCTTCGCTTGAGTCCACTAATATAAGGTGAGTAATTATTAAAAAACACGCTGAATCTTCTAAAGGAAGTTGACATAGTTTAATATTTGCTTTATCTTTTTTTCAGTGCCACTCAAATTAAATTCATATGCGACAATATGCTTTTTGGCCTCTCCAAAGAGTTACGAAAATTGGGCATTGATTGCATTGATATAACTAAATTGGATTTAACTTGCTATATTGAATTGGTGAAACGAGAAAATCGGTTTATGCTCACAAGAGATACACGCTACAAACTTTTTGTCAATGAACTGCCACAAACTCAATGCATTCAAATACCGACGAACTGGAGTTTGGAGCAAGTAATCAATGTTGTTAGTTATTTGAATATTGCAGTGAATGAACGTAATTTATTTATACGCTGCTTGCTTTGTAATGGCAATGAATTCATTTTGGCGCTAAAAGATGAGATGCAACTTATGCGTTTTGGTCAATTGCGTGATACCAATGAGCAATCAATGAGTGCAAAAATTAATCCTTACGAAAGAACATTTCAATTATGTGCGTACGCATAGTCACTTCTTATTCTTGTTAATGTTTTATACTTATTTTCTTATCATTACAGTAAACGTAAACGATCATATTATAAGCACACTTACTAAAGAACATTTTTTTTTAATGTGATGTAAGTTTCAATCTAACAAATCTAGTATTTTTATGCAAATCAATATAATTTCAGAATTGTGGCGTTTGCACTTGAGATGGCGCACATCCGCACTTCGCAGCAGTATTATGAACTTTTTGCAACTGATTTACCTGCTTCTCCTGCTGTCAGCGATCGCCAATCAAAATCAAATACGTCGCAGTGAAATTGAATTTTTTTTTTAAATTGAAGTTTTAAATTATATTTATGCAATTTATGACTAAGTATATTGAGTTTAAAATTGAAATGAATATTATTTACCTTTTGTATTGGTATATTTTACATTTATCCAAACTATTAATTTGTAAATTAGTACAAATGCAACAATATTACAAATAACGATAAAATACATTGGAAAATGAGAGTGCAAAATTACCTAACAACTTCTTATATATGAAACTAAAATTTATTTGTGTATTTTTTTACTCCATTTTATTACTTATTCATACAAAAAGAATGTATATAATAATTTGATTAGCATGCGGATGATTGGACTAATGTCAATCTTCATTAACTACAGTCATCAATATGAAACTTTATATTATTTGAACGCATAAGAATAAGCATGTTTGAGGTTTAAGTAATTAATTTCTTCTTGCAATGCAGTTTCGTTTATTTAGGTTTTATAGGCGAGTATAAGGAATTGAAATTAGTTCCGGGTTGTTTTTGCTTCGAAAATGTATGTTTACGCCAAGTTAGCTTCTGATCAAAATGGAAACTCAAGTATTTTAACTCTTCAACTGCTGGTAGGATGACGTTATTAAGTGAAATAGGAGGACAAGTGGACTTGTTCTAAGTAAAATTTGCTTGAACTGATTTTGTCGCATTTGGTTTGATTCTTAATTTCTTTAGCTAAACTAGCATTTTGTAGTATCTTGGTCGCAGCGTCAAGATTTTTGTGTGTGTCTATCAATGCTGTATCATCAAAACGTAATAGTGTCTATAGTTAACGGCAGATCTGCTGTATAAAACGTATAGAGAACTGGCCCAAACTCGCTGCCTTAAGGAACACTAGTTAGGATTGGGAGCAGAGAAGTTATAACTCCATTAGCTCTACATTCGAGATACGATTTAGGGACGATTATACCACAGCCCGAGGTGCCAAACCTTGTCGAAAGCCTAAGAGACATCTAAAAATACTATTTTTCGAATGCTGCTCTTATGGTGTTGTATACTGTAAGTACTTGCTCAATAATGCTATGTTGCAGTTTGAAGCCAAACTGATTGATGGGATTATATAGCGATGAAGTATAATTGGTTTTAATTTGTTTAGCAATAGTATTTCGAATACCTTTGATGCGATTTGGAGCAAGCTTATTGGTCTTCAACAGGTTTACCGGGTTTTAGAATTTAGATCAGCAACTTTCCACAGGCGTGGCACGTAGAGCACCTTAGTATTGCAAGTTTAAACCTTTTTTCGGGTTTAAGTTTAGATTTGAATATGGGTGAATCCATATAAAATTTTATTTGGAAAAAAAGTATTTTTTCTAATTTTGCATAAGCCAAAATAATTTTTTTTTAAAGTGGCTCTCAAACTTTGAATGACTTGACGGCAAAAAATCAAAACTAAGAAAATTTCAATTGCTTACCTGTCAGAAAGTATCAAGGATTATTTTTTAATATATTTAAAAAATGCTGTTACTGTTCTTATTCCAAAATAATAATCTTTTAAAATATAGCTAATATTTTGAAATTTGGAAATTTGTTTGAAAATTTGTTTTCTTCATAAAGATTGCTTAGTGTATGAAGAACATACTGCTTTCAGAGTGGAGAGTTTAAAGCTTTCTGATTTATAAGCAATCAAAGAGTGCCTTGCGCGTTCCTTAAGCCTGTTATATATTACCTAAAGATGATTTCTCTTGTGAATTTTACTATCTCTTTAATTGAGCAATTCGTTATATATAAAGAAATCGGGTTCTCATTAGACGTTCACAGTTGTACAAAATATGGTCTGTTGTTTCTTCGTTTCCACTATATAATATATTGCCCTTATTAAGCCCAGGATCAGAGAAGCCTGTGAAGCACTGACTAAAAGTCAAAGGAGGGCTAAAGTAACTATTTTTACAGATAGCCAAGTGGTAATTAAGGCTCTGGGCTCAGATATAATATCTTCTAGAATAGACCAATGAATTAGAGAGGCGAAGTTAAGCTCTGGATTTAACTCAGACGCAATCTCTAGCAATTCTACTGAATAAAATCAATGCTGATACACTTTCTTACCCTTGTAGATAGAGGATAGAAAGCCTTTCCACATGCGACGTAACCAAGAAACATGGCCAAAGTTCAACCATAGCAGTGCCCAGGACATTATTTGTCACATCCGGCCCTATGTAGCCAGACTGACTGCAGTACTGACGTGTCTTTGGGCAATAGGGAATTCTTTCATGTAAACTTTTCAGTGTATGTAGTACACGATTTTGAGAAAAACCCTGTCTGTGTAGATAGACGTAAATAATGAAAAACCTTAAAAAAAACAAATAAAGTACGTTAAGAAGAAAACCTCACGTAAGATAATTGGAGAAATTGGAAACAAAAATAGCCAAAAAAGTTTTTTTTATCACATTTGTTTCCACAAAAACAACGAAAAATTTTCTCAAAAAAAAAAAAAAAATTTATTTTTATGCACAAACATTTTTGTTGTCTCGCAGAGTTTTTTAAGTTTTTCAATAATAAAAGTTTTCTGAGACCTTCTTAAAATCACGCCTAGTAAGAACTTATCTCTTTCTATTTAAGCTTGTGCTACAATTGTAGAATTTTATATTGCTTTTAAAATATGACTTGACTTTAATTAGTGTTTTCCGTTATTGTATGTGTTATGTCAACTACCTACCAGTAATGTCAAAACACAAAGTAAACTTTTACGAACATTGAACATCGTAGACTTTTAGATTTCAGACTGAGACTACCAATTAATCGACTATTAATAAATTAAAATACTTAATAACATATTACCTTCAATGACCTTCAATAATACTAATACCTATTTACATACTATTGTATATAAAATTTAAAATGAATGAATAAAAAAAAACTATGAATAACGAATTTTGCTAGTACGCACTACCTTTAAAAAACATCAAAAATGCTAAAAAATTAATAAAGAAAATAGAACTATACAAACTATTTCCGCCCGGCTCATACTTTATTTGTCCAGCATATGCTTCACACTACCTGTGATAAGAATGTAATAAAGAAAAATTTAAGCACAAACACGTTCGAGTTCAGCTCATGTTAAAACAACTTCAATTTTTTTAAAAGTAGCTATTGTCTATGTCTGCCGAAATTTAAATTAACGGCCACTAGCAAGTTACAAATTATAAATGAGCAGCAAAGGCAAATAGAATACATTTTTTTTTTCAGTTTTGTACATAATAAATTGCATAAAATTAGCCTTATAACTACAATTAAATGACACTTATCACAAATAAATACGCATGGAAAAGTAAGAAAAAACTTACGCTCATATTCATTTCTATATAAATCACGAACTAAAAGTATTAAATAGTTGCACATAATTCTTGTAAGAGACTCCAACCCAAATAAAAACTGAATGAATCTTTACATTATGCGACAAGCTGAAAGCATTAAATACAGCTTAGGGCCATAGAAAATCATCATTGCTACTTAAGCCGCAGGTGGTATACATACAATTAAATGGGAATACGTGCAAATATTAAAAAAAAAAAATTTTTAAATAAAAAAAAGTGAAAATAAGTGTAACACAGTTTACAAAAACATAATGGCGAACAGAGCATAGAAAAGAAAAAGAAGAAATAGATAAAAAAAAAATTAGTGCAAAATGAAAAAATATATCCTAATGTTAAGTGTATTCGTGGTAGCTAGTACTGCGATTACAATATTCGGAAGACATATAATCATCTCAAACGGCAAGGATCCAAGTGAAATAATAATTCATTTTCGAAATCCGTGCACCAATAAAACAAAAAAAACTACAATAAAACCTACACAAATAACATCAGCGAGTACAACAAAAACAAAACCAACAATAAAACAAAAACCAGCAATAACACAACCAACACGAAAAACACAAAAAAAGACTACTATTAAAATATTTCCACCGACAAAGGTGAAACACACAACAAACAGAATTACAACAATAACCAAAGCTGCCACCGATGTGTTTGAAATAACTACGGATGCCATCTTAGGCTTAACACAGAAACAAAATGAAGAAAAATTTACAAACCCCTTAATAACATATACTGATGGAACAACCGATAACATAAACATAGCAACAATTACAACAATAGAAAAAGATTCGGCCTCTGATAAGTCAACCGACAGCACCATACCAGCAACAACTGCTTCAATAGAAACAAGTTCGACCTCTGATAAGACAAACGACAGCGCAACACCAGCAACAACTGCTTCAAGAGAAACAAGCTCGACCTCGGATAATAAAAGTGACAGCACAACACCAGCAACAGCTGCTTCAATAGAAAAAAGCTCGACCTCTGATAAGACAACCGACAGCACAACACCAGCAAAAACTGCTTCAATAGAAACAAGCTCGACCTCTGATAAGACAACCGGCAGCACAACACCAGCAACAACTGCTTCAATAGAAACAAGCTCGACCTCTGATGAGACAACCGACAGCACAACACCAGCAACAACTGCTTCAATAGAAACAAGCTCGACCTCTGATGAGACAACCGACAGCACAACACCAGCAACAACTGCTTCAATAGAAACAAGCTCGACCTCTGATAAGACAACCGACAGCACAACACCAGCAAAAACTGCTTCAACAGAAACAAGCTCGACCTCTGATGAGACAACCGACAGCACAACACCAGCAACAACTGCTTCAATAGAAACAAGCCCGACCTCTGATGAGACAACCGACAGCACAACACCAGCAACAACTGCTTCAATAGAAAAAAGCTCGACCTCTGATGAGACAACCGACAGCACAACACCAGCAACAACTGCTTCAATAGAAACAAGCCCGACCTCTGATGAGACAACCGACAGCACAACACCAGCAACAACTGCTTCAATAGAAAAAAGCTCGACCTCTGATGAGACAACCGACATCACAACACCAGCAACAACTGCTTCAATAGAAACAAGCTCGACCTCTGATGAGACAACCGACAGCACAACACCAGCAACAACTGCTTCAATAGAAAAAAGCTTGACCTCTGATGAGACAACCGACAGCACAACACCAGCAACAACTACTTCAATAGAAACAAGCCCGACCTCTGATGAGACAACCGACAGCACAACACCAGCAACAACTGCTTCAATAGAAAAAAGCTCGACCTCTGATGAGATAACCGACAGCAAAACACCAGCAACAACTGCTTCAATAGAAAAAAGCTCGACCTCTGATAAGACAACCGACAGCACAACACCAGCAACAACTGCTTCAATAGAAACAAGTTCGACCTCTGATGAGACAACCGACAGCACAACACCAGCAACAACTACTTCAAAAGAAACAAGCCCGACATCTGATGAGACAACCGACAGCACAACACCAGCAACAACTGCTTCAATAGAAAAAAGCTCGACCTCTGATGAGACAACCGACAGCACAACACCAGCAACAACTGCTTCAATAGAAACAAGTTCGACCTCTGATGAGACAACCGACAGCACAACACCAGCAACAACTGCTTCAATAGAAAAAAGCTCGACTTCTGATGAGACAACCGATAGCACAACACCAGCAACAACTGCTTCAATAGAAACAATTTCGACCTCTGATGAGACAACCGACAGCACAACACCAGCAACAACTGCTTCAA
The DNA here is from genome assembly GCA_963691655.1 of Toxonevra muliebris. Classification (NCBI taxonomy): domain Eukaryota; kingdom Metazoa; phylum Arthropoda; class Insecta; order Diptera; family Pallopteridae; genus Toxonevra; species Toxonevra muliebris. Next base: position 102,838,102 of record OY829326.1, read on the forward strand.
TAGAAAAAAGCCCGACATCTGATGAGACAACCGACAGCACAACACCAGCAACAACTGCTTCAATAGCAACAAGTTCGACCTCTGATGAGACAACCGACAGCACAACACCAGCAACAACTGCTTCAATAGAAAAAAGCTCGACTTCTGATGAGACAACCGACAGCACAACACCAGCAACAACTGCTTCAATAGAAACAAGCTCGACCTCTGATGAGACAACCGACAGCACAACACCAGCAACAACTGCTTCAATAGAAACAAGCTCGACCTCTGATGAGACAACCGAAAGCACAACACCAGCAACAACTGCTTCAATAGCAACAAGTTCGACCTCTGATGAGACAACCGACAGCACAACACCAGCAACAACTGCTTCAATAGAAAAAAGCTCGACTTCTGATGAGACAACCGACAGCACAACACCAGCAACAACTGCTTCAATAGCAACAAGTTCGACTTCTGATGAGACAACCGACAGCACAACACCAGCAACAACTGCTTCAATAGAAAAAAGCTCGACTTCTGATGAGACAACCGACAGCACAACACCAGCAACAACTGCTTCAATAGCAACAAGTTCGACTTCTGATGAGACAACCGACAGCACAACACCAGCAACAACTGCTTCAATAGAAACAAGCTCGACCTCTGATGAGACAACCGACAGCACAACACCAGCAACAACTGCTTCAATAGAAAAAAGCTCGACTTCTGATGAGACAACCGACAGCACAACACCAGCAACAACTGCTTCAATAGAAACAATTTCGACCTCTGATGAGACAACCGACAGCACAACACCAGCAACAACTGCTTCAATAGAAAAAAGCCCGACATCTGATGAGACAACCGACAGCACAACACCAGCAACAACTGCTTCAATAGCAACAAGTTCGACCTCTGATGAGACAACCGACAGCACAACACCAGCAACAACTACTTCAATAGAAACAAGCCCGACCTCTGATGAGACAACCGACAGCACAACACCAGCAACAACTGCTTCAATAGAAAAAAGCTCGACCTCTGATGAGATAACCGACAGCAAAACACCAGCAACAACTGCTTCAATAGAAAAAAGCTCGACCTCTGATAAGACAACCGACAGCACAACACCAGCAACAACTGCTTCAATAGAAACAAGTTCGACCTCTGATGAGACAACCGACAGCACAACACCAGCAACAACTACTTCAAAAGAAACAAGCCCGACATCTGATGAGACAACCGACAGCACAACACCAGCAACAACTGCTTCAATAGCAACAAGTTCGACCTCTGATGAGACAACCGACAGCACAACACCAGCAACAACTGCTTCAATAGAAAAAAGCTCGACTTCTGATGAGACAACCGACAGCACAACACCAGCAACAACTGCTTCAATAGAAACAATTTCGACCTCTGATGAGACAACCGACAGCACAACACCAGCAACAACTGCTTCAATAGCAACAAGTTCGACTTCTGATGAGACAACCGACAGCACAACACCAGCAACAACTGCTTCAATAGAAAAAAGCCCGACATCTGATGAGACAACCGAAAGCACAACACCAGCAACAACTGCTTCAATAGCAACAAGTTCGACCTCTGATGAGACAACCGACAGCACAACACCAGCAACAACTGCTTCAATAGAAAAAAGCTCGACTTCTGATGAGACAACCGACAGTACAACACCAGCAACAACTGCTTTAATAGAAACAAGATCGACCTCTGATGAGACAACCGACAGCACAACACCAGCAACAACTGCTTCAATAGAAAAAAGCTCGACCTCTGATAAGACAACCGACAGCACAACACCAGCAACAACTGCTTCAATAGAAACAAGCCCGACCTCTGATGAGACAACCGACAGCACAACACCAGCAACAACTGCTTCAATAGAAACAAGCTCGACCTCTGATGAGACAACCGACAGCACAACACCAGCAACAACTGCTTCAATAGAAAAAAGCTCGACCTCTGATGAGACAACCGACAGCACAACACCAGCAACAACTGCTTCAATAGAAACAAGCCCGACCTCTGATGAGACAACCGACAGCACAACACCAGCAACAACTGCTTCAATAGAAACAAGCTCGACCTCTGATAAGACAACCGACAGCACAACACCAGCAACAACTGCTTCAATAGAAAAAAGCTCGACCTCTGATGAGACAACCGACAGCACAACACCAGAAACAACTGCTTCAATAGAAACAAGCCCGACCTCTGATGAGACAACCGACAGCACAACACCAGCAAAAACTGCATCAATAGACACAAGCCCGACCTCTGATAAGACAACCGACAGCACAACACCAGCAACAACTGCTTCAATAGAAAAAAGCTTGACCTCTGATGAGACAACCGACAGCACAACACCAGCAACAACTGCTTCAATAGAAACAAGCTCGACCTCTGATAAGACAACCGACAGCACAACACCAGCAAAAACTGCTTCAATAGAAAAAAGCTTGACCTCTGATGAGACAACCGACAGCACAACACCAGCAACAACTGCTTCAATAGAAACAAGTCCGACCTCTGATGAGACAACCGACAGCACAACACCAGCAAAAACTGCATCAATAGACACAAGCCCGACCTCTGATAAGACAACCGACAGCACAACACCAGCAACAACTGCTTCAATAGAAAAAAGCTTGACCTCTGATGAGACAACCGACAGCACAACACCAGCAACAACTGCTTCAATAGAAACAAGTTCGACCTCTGATGAGACAACCGACAGCACAACACCAGCAACAACTGCTTCAATAGAAAAAAGCTCGACTTCTGATGAGACAACCGACAGTACAACACCAGCAACAACTGCTTTAATAGAAACAAGATCGACCTCTGATGAGACAACCGACAGCACAACACCAGCAACAACTGCTTCAATAGAAAAAAGCTCGACCTCTGATAAGACAACCGACAGCACAACACCAGCAACAACTGCTTCAATAGAAACAAGCCCGACCTCTGATGAGACAACCGACAGCACAACACCAGCAACAACTGCTTCAATAGAAACAAGCTCGACCTCTGATAAGACAACCGACAGCACAACACCAGCAAAAACTGCTTCAACAGAAACAAGCTCGACCTCTGATGAGACAACCTACAGCACAACACCAGCAACAACTGCTTCAATAGAAAAAAGCTCGACCTCTGATGAGACAACCGACAGCACAACACCAGCAACAACTGCTTCAATAGAAACAACCCCGACCTCTGATGAGACAACCGACAGCACAACACCAGCAACAACTGCTTCAATAGAAAAAAGCTCGACCTCTGATGAGAACACCGACAGCACAACACCAGCAACAACTGCTTCAATAGAAAAAAGCTCGACCTCTGATGAGAACACCGACAGCACAACACCAGCAACAACTGCTTCAATAGAAACAACCCCGACCTCTGATGAGACAACCGACAGCACAACACCAGCAACAACTGCTTCAATAGAAAAAAGCTCGACCTCTGATGAGACAACCGACAGCACAACACCAGCAAAAACTGCATCAATAGACACAAGCCCGACCTCTGATAAGACAACCGACAGCACAACACCAGCAACAACTGCTTCAATAGAAAAAAGCTTGACCTCTGATGAGACAACCGACAGCACAACACCAGCAACAACTGCTTCAAAAGAAACAAGATCGACCTCTGATGAGACAACCGACAGCACAACACCAGCAACAACTGCTTCAATAGAAACAAGCCCGACCTCTGATGAGACAACCGACAGCACAACACCAGCAAAAACTGCATCAATAGACACAAGCCCGACCTCTGATAAGACAACCGACAGCACAACACCAGCAACAACTGCTTCAATAGAAAAAAGCTTGACCTCTGATGAGACAACCGACAGCACAACACCAGCAACAACTGCTTCAATAGAAAAAAGCTCGACCTCTGATGAGACAACCGACAGCACAACACCAGCAACAACTGCTTCAATAGAAAAAAGCTCGACCTCTGATGAGACAACCGACAGCACAACACCAGCAACAACTGCTTCAATAGAAAAAAGCTCGACCTCTGATGAGACAACCGACAGCACAACACCAGCAACAACTGCTTCAATAGAAAAAAGCTCGACCTCTGATGAGACAACCGACAGCACAACACCAGCAACAACTGCTTCAATAGAGACAAGTTCGACCTCAAACGATACAAGCACAACACCAGCAACAAATGCTTCAATAGAAACAAGCTCGACCACTGATGAGACAACCGACAGCACAACACCAGCAACAACTGTTTCAATAGAAACAAGCTCGACCTCTGATAAGACAACCGACAGCACAACACCAGCAACAACTGCTTCAATAAAAACAATTTCGACCTCTGATGAGACAACCGACGGCACAACACCAGCAACAACTGCTTCAATAGAAACAAGCTCGACCTCTGATAAGACAACCGGCAGCACAACACCAGCAACAACTGCTTCAATAGAAACAAGCTCGACCTCTGATGAGACAACCGACAGCACAACACCAGCAACAACTGCTTCAATAGAAACAAGCTCGACCTCTGATGAGACAACCGACAGCACAACACCAGCAACAACTGCTTCAATAGAAACAAGCTCGACCTCTGATAAGACAACCGACAGCACAACACCAGCAAAAACTGCTTCAACAGAAACAAGCTCGACCTCTGATGAGACAACCGACAGCACAACACCAGCAACAACTGCTTCAATAGAAACAAGCCCGACCTCTGATGAGACAACCGACAGCACAACACCAGCAACAACTGCTTCAATAGAAAAAAGCTCGACCTCTGATGAGACAACCGACAGCACAACACCAGCAACAACTGCTTCAATAGAAACAAGCCCGACCTCTGATGAGACAACCGACAGCACAACACCAGCAACAACTGCTTCAATAGAAAAAAGCTCGACCTCTGATGAGACAACCGACATCACAACACCAGCAACAACTGCTTCAATAGAAACAAGCTCGACCTCTGATGAGACAACCGACAGCACAACACCAGCAACAACTGCTTCAATAGAAAAAAGCTTGACCTCTGATGAGACAACCGACAGCACAACACCAGCAACAACTACTTCAATAGAAACAAGCCCGACCTCTGATGAGACAACCGACAGCACAACACCAGCAACAACTGCTTCAATAGAAAAAAGCTCGACCTCTGATGAGATAACCGACAGCAAAACACCAGCAACAACTGCTTCAATAGAAAAAAGCTCGACCTCTGATAAGACAACCGACAGCACAACACCAGCAACAACTGCTTCAATAGAAACAAGCCCGACATCTGATGAGACAACCGACAGCACAACACCAGCAACAACTGCTTCAATAGAAAAAAGCTCGACCTCTGATGAGACAACCGACAGCACAACACCAGCAACAACTGCTTCAATAGAAACAAGTTCGACCTCTGATGAGACAACCGACAGCACAACACCAGCAACAACTGCTTCAATAGAAAAAAGCTCGACTTCTGATGAGACAACCGACAGCACAACACCAGCAACAACTGCTTCAATAGAAACAAGCTCGACCTCTGATGAGACAACCGACAGCACAACACCAGCAACAACTGCTTCAATAGAAAAAAGCTTGACCTCTGATGAGACAACCGACAGCACAACACCAGCAACAACTGCTTCAATAGAAACAAGTTCGACCTCTGATGAGACAACCGACAGCACAACACCAGCAACAACTGCTTCAATAGAAAAAAGCTCGACCTCTGATGAGACAACCGACATCACAACACCAGCAACAACTGCTTCAATAGAAACAAGCTCGACCTCTGATGAGACAACCGACAGCACAACACCAGCAACAACTGCTTCAATAGAAAAAAGCTTGACCTCTGATGAGACAACCGACAGCACAACACCAGCAACAACTACTTCAATAGAAACAAGCCCGACCTCTGATGAGACAACCGACAGCACAACACCAGCAACAACTGCTTCAATAGAAAAAAGCTCGACCTCTGATGAGATAACCGACAGCAAAACACCAGCAACAACTGCTTCAATAGAAAAAAGCTCGACCTCTGATGAGACAACCGACAGCACAACACCAGCAACAACTACTTCAATAGAAACAAGCCCGACATCTGATGAGACAACCGACAGCACAACACCAGCAACAACTGCTTCAATAGAAAAAAGCTCGACCTCTGATGAGACAACCGACAGCACAACACCAGCAACAACTGCTTCAATAGAAACAAGTTCGACCTCTGATGAGACAACCGACAGCACAACACCAGCAACAACTGCTTCAATAGAAAAAAGCTCGACTTCTGATGAGACAACCGATAGCACAACACCAGCAACAACTGCTTCAATAGAAACAATTTCGACCTCTGATGAGACAACCGACAGCACAACACCAGCAACAACTGCTTCAATAGAAAAAAGCCCGACATCTGATGAGACAACCGACAGCACAACACCAGCAACAACTGCTTCAATAGCAACAAGTTCGACCTCTGATGAGACAACCGACAGCACAACACCAGCAACAACTGCTTCAATAGAAAAAAGCTCGACTTCTGATGAGACAACCGACAGCACAACACCAGCAACAACTGCTTCAATAGAAACAAGCTCGACCTCTGATGAGACAACCGACAGCACAACACCAGCAACAACTGCTTCAATAGAAACAAGCTCGACCTCTGATGAGACAACCGAAAGCACAACACCAGCAACAACTGCTTCAATAGCAACAAGTTCGACCTCTGATGAGACAACCGACAGCACAACACCAGCAACAACTGCTTCAATAGAAAAAAGCTCGACTTCTGATGAGACAACCGACAGCACAACACCAGCAACAACTGCTTCAATAGCAACAAGTTCGACTTCTGATGAGACAACCGACAGCACAACACCAGCAACAACTGCTTCAATAGAAAAAAGCTCGACTTCTGATGAGACAACCGACAGCACAACACCAGCAACAACTGCTTCAATAGCAACAAGTTCGACTTCTGATGAGACAACCGACAGCACAACACCAGCAACAACTGCTTCAATAGAAACAAGCTCGACCTCTGATGAGACAACCGACAGCACAACACCAGCAACAACTGCTTCAATAGCAACGAGTTCGACCTCTGATGAGACAACCGACAGCACAACACCAGCAACAACTGCTTCAATAGAAAAAAGCTCGACTTCTGATGAGACAACCGACAGCACAACACCAGCAACAACTGCTTCAATAGAAACAATTTCGACCTCTGATGAGACAACCGACAGCACAACACCAGCAACAACTGCTTCAATAGCAACAAGTTCGACTTCTGATGAGACAACCGACAGCACAACACCAGCAACAACTGCTTCAATAGAAAAAAGCCCGACATCTGATGAGACAACCGAAAGCACAACACCAGCAACAACTGCTTCAATAGCAACAAGTTCGACCTCTGATGAGACAACCGACAGCACAACACCAGCAACAACTGCTTCAATAGAAAAAAGCTCGACTTCTGATGAGACAACCGACAGTACAACACCAGCAACAACTGCTTTAATAGAAACAAGATCGACCTCTGATGAGACAACCGACAGCACAACACCAGCAACAACTGCTTCAATAGAAAAAAGCTCGACCTCTGATAAGACAACCGACAGCACAACACCAGCAACAACTGCTTCAATAGAAACAAGCCCGACCTCTGATGAGACAACCGACAGCACAACACCAGCAACAACTGCTTCAATAGAAACAAGCTCGACCTCTGATGAGACAACCGACAGCACAACACCAGCAACAACTGCTTCAATAGAAAAAAGCTCGACCTCTGATAAGACAACCGACAGCACAACACCAGCAAAAACTGCTTCAACAGAAACAAGCTCGACCTCTGATGAGACAACCTACAGCACAACACCAGCAACAACTGCTTCAATAGAAAAAAGCTCGACCTCTGATGAGACAACCGACAGCACAACACCAGCAACAACTGCTTCAATAGAAACAACCCCGACCTCTGATGAGACAACCGACAGCACAACACCAGCAACAACTGCTTCAATAGAAAAAAGCTCGACCTCTGATGAGAACACCGACAGCACAACACCAGCAACAACTGCTTCAATAGAAAAAAGCTCGACCTCTGATGAGAACACCGACAGCACAACACCAGCAACAACTGCTTCAATAGAAAAAAGCTCGACCTCTGATGAGACAACCGACAGCACAACACCAGAAACAACTGCTTCAATAGAAACAAGCCCGACCTCTGATGAGACAACCGACAGCACAACACCAGCAAAAACTGCATCAATAGACACAAGCCCGACCTCTGATAAGACAACCGACAGCACAACACCAGCAACAACTGCTTCAATAGAAAAAAGCTTGACCTCTGATGAGACAACCGACAGCACAACACCAGCAACAACTGCTTCAAAAGAAACAAGATCGACCTCTGATGAGACAACCGACAGCACAACACCAGCAACAACTGCTTCAATAGAAACAAGCCCGACCTCTGATGAGACAACCGACAGCACAACACCAGCAAAAACTGCATCAATAGACACAAGCCCGACCTCTGATAAGACAACCGACAGCACAACACCAGCAACAACTGCTTCAATAGAAAAAAGCTTGACCTCTGATGAGACAACCGACAGCACAACACCAGCAACAACTGCTTCAATAGAAAAAAGCTCGACCTCTGATGAGACAACCGACAGCACAACACCAGCAACAACTGCTTCAATAGAAAAAAGCTCGACCTCTGATAAGACAACCGACAGCACAACACCAGCAACAACTGCTTCAATAGAAAAAAGCTCGACCTCTGATGAGACAACCGACAGCACAACACCAGCAACAACTGCTTCAATAGAAACAAGCTCGACCTCTGCTGAGACAACCGACAGCACAACACCAGCAACAACTGCTTCAATAGAAACAAGCTCGACCTCTGATGAGACAACCGACAGCACAACACCAGCAACAACTGCTTCAATAGAAAAAAGCTCGACCTCTGATGAGACAACCGACAGCACAACACCAGCAACAACTGCTTCAATAGAAAAGAGCTCGACCTCTGATGAGACAACCGACAGTACAACACCAGCAACAACTGCTTCAATAGAAAAAAGCTCGACCTCTGATGAGACAACCGACAACACAACACCAGCAACAACTGCTTCAATAGAAAAAAGCTCGACCACTGATGAGAAAACCGACAGCACAACACCAGCAACAACTGCTTCAATAGAAACAAGCCCGACCTCTGATAAGACAACCGACAGCACAACACCAGCTACAACTGCTTCAATAGAAAAAAGCTCGACCTCTGATGAGACAACCGACAGCACAACACCAGCAACAACTGCTTCAATAGAAAAAAGCTCGACCTCTGATGAGACAACCGACAGCACAACACCAGCAACAACTGCTTCAATAGAAAAAAGCTCGACCTCTGATGAGACAACCGACAGCACAACACCAGCAACAACTGCTTCAATAGAAAAAAGCTCGACCTCTGATGAGACAACCGACAGCACAACACCAGCAACAACTGCTTCAATAGAAACAAGCCCGACCTCTGATGAGACAACCGACAGCACAACACCAGCAACAACTGCTTCAATAGAAAAAAGCTCGACCTCTGATGAGACAACCGACAGCACAACACCAGCAACAACTGCTTCAATAGAAAAAAGCTCGACCTCTGATGAGACAACCGACAGTACAACACCAGCAACAACTGCTTCAATAGAAAAAAGCTCGACCACTGATGAGACAACCGACAGCACAACACCAGCAACAACTGCTTCAATAGAATCAAGCCCGACCTCTGATAAGACAACCGACAGCACAACACCAGCAACAACTGCTTCAATAGAAACAAGCCCGACCTCTGATAAGACAACCGACAGCACAACACCAGCTACAACTGCTTCAATAGAAAAAAGCTCGACCTCTGATGAGACAACCGACAGCACAACACCAGCAACAACTGCTTCAAAAGAAAAAAGCTCGACCTCTGATGAGACAACCGACAGCACAACACCAGCAACAACTGCTTCAATAGAAAAAAGCTCGACCTCTGATGAGACAACCGACAGCACAACACCAGCAACAACTGCTTCAATAGAATCAAGCTCGACCTCTGATAAGACAACCGACAGCACAACACCAGCAACAACTGCTTCAATAGAAACAAGCTCGACCTCTGATGAGACAACCGACAGCACAACACCAGCAACAACTGCTTCAATAGAAACAAACCCGACCTCTGATGAGACAACCGACAGCACAACACCAGCAACAACTGCTTCAATAGAAAAAAGCTCGACCTCTGATGAGACAACCGACAGCACAACACCAGCAACAACTGCTTCAATAGAAAAAAGCTCGACCTCTGATGAGACAACCGACAGCACAACACCAGCAACAACTGCTTCAATAGAAACAAGCTCGACCTCTGATGAGGCACCCGACAGCACAACACTAGCAACAACTGCTTCAATAGAAACAATTCCGACCTCTGATGAGACAACCGACGGCACAACACCAGCAACAACTGCTTCAATAGAAACAAGCTCGACCTCTGATAAGACAACCGACAGCACAACACCAGCAACAACTGCTTCAATAGAAACAATTTCGACCTCTGATGAGACAACCGACAGCACAACACCAGCAACAACTGCTTCAATAGAATCAAGCCCGACCTCTGATAAGACAACCGACAGCACAACACCAGCAACAACTGCTTCAATAGAAACAATTTCGACCTCTGATGAGGCACCCGACAGCACAACACTAGCAACAACTGCTTCAATAGAAACAAGCTCGACCTCTGATGAGACAACCGACAGCACAACACCAGCAACAATTGCTTCAATAGAAACAACTTCGACCTCTGATGAGACAACCGACAGCACAACACCAGAAACAACTGCTTCAATAGAAACAACTTCGACCTCTGATGAGACAACCGACAGCACAACACCAGCAACAACTGCTTCAATAGAAACAAGCTCGACCTCTGATGAGACAACCGACAGCACAACACCAGCAACAATTGCTTCAATAGAAACAACTTCGACCTCTGATGAGACAACCGACAGCACAACACCAGAAACAACTGCTTCAATAGAAACAACTTCGACCTCTGATGAGACAACCGACAGCACAACACCAGCAACAACTGCTTCAATAGAAACAAGCTCGACCTCTGATGAGGCACCCGACAGCACAACACTAGCAACAACTGCTTCAATAGAAACAAGCTCGACCTCTGATGAGACAACCGACAGCACAACACCAGCAACAACTGCTTCAAAAGAAACAAGATCGACCTCTGATGAGACAACCGACAGCACAACACCAGCAACAACTGCTTCAATAGAAACAAGCTCGACCTCTGATGAGACAACCGACAGCACAACACCAGCAACAACTGCTTCAATAGAAACAAGCTCGACCTCTGATAAGACAACCGACAGCACAACACCAGCAACAACTGCTTCAATAGAAACAAGCTCGACCTCTGATGAGGCACCCGACAGCACAACACTAGCAACAACTGCTTCAATAGAAACAAGCTCGACCTCTGATGAGACAACCGACAGCACAACACCAGCAACAACTGCTTCAATAGAAACAAGATCGACCTCTGATAAGACAACCGACAGCACAACACCAGCAACAACTGCTTCAATAGAAACAATTTCGACCTCTGATGAGACAACCGACAGCACAACACCAGCAACAACTGCTTCAATAGAAACAAGCTCGACCTCTGAGAAGACAACCGACAGCACAACACCAGCAACAACTGCTTCAATAGAAACAAGCTCGACCTCTGATGAGGCACCCGACAGCACAACACCAGCAACAACTGCTTCAATAGAAACAATTTCGACCTCTGATGAGACAACCGACAGCACAACACCAGCAACAACTGCTTCAATAGAAACAAGCTCGACCTCTAATGAGACAACCGACAGCACAACACCAGAAACAACTGTTTCAATAGAAACAATTTCGACCTCTGATGAGACAACCGACAGCACAACACCAGCAACAACTGCTTCAATAGAATCAAGCTCGACCTCTGAGAAGACAACCGACAGCACAACACCAGCAACAACTGCTTCAATAGAAACAAGCTCGACCTCTGATGAGGCACCCGACAGCACAACACTAGCAACAACTGCTTCAATAGAAACAAGCTCGACCTCTGATGAGGCACCCGACAGCACAACACAAGCAACAACTGTTTCAATAGAAACAATTTCGACCTCTGATGAGACAACCGACAGCACAACACCAGCAACAACTGCTTCAATAGAAACAAGCTCGACCTCTGAGAAGACAACCGACAGCACAACACCAGAAACAACTGTTTCAATAGAAACAATTTCGACCTCTGATGAGACAACCGACAGCACAACACCAGCAACAACTGCTTCAATAGAAACAATTTCGACCTCTGATGAGACAACCGACAGCACAACACCAGCAACAACTGCTTCAATAGAAACAAGCTCGACCTCTGAGAAGACAACCGACAGCACAACACCAGAAACAACTGTTTCAATAGAAACAATTTCGACCTCTGATGAGACAACCGACAGCACAACACCAGCAACAACTGCTTCAATAGAATCAAGCTCGACCTCTGAGAAGACAACCGACAGCACAACACCAGCAACAACTGCTTCAATAGAAACAAGCTCGACTTCTGATGAGACAACCGACAGCACAACACCAGCAACAACTGCTTCAATAGAAACAAGCTCGACCTCTGATGAGGCACCCGACAGCACAACACCAGCAACAACTGTTTCAATAGAAACAATTTCGACCTCTGATGAGACAACCGACAGCACAACACCAGCAACAACTGCTTCAATAGAAACAATTTCGACCTCTGATGAGACAACCGACAGCACAACACCAGCAACAACTGCTTCAATAGAAACAAGTTCGACCTCTGAGAAGACAACCGACAGCACAACACCAGAAACAACTGCTTCAATAGAAACAAGCTCGACCTCTGAGAAGACAACCGACAGCACAACACCAGAAACAACTGTTTCAATAGAAACAATTTCGACCTCTGATGAGACAACCGACAGCACAACACCAGCAACAACTGCTTCAATAGAATCAAGCTCGACCTCTGAGAAGACAACCGACAGCACAACACCAGCAACAACTGCTTCAATAGAAACAAGTTCGACCTCTGATGAGACAACCGACAGCACAACACCAGCAACAACTGCTTCAATAGAAACAAGCTCGACCTCTGATGAGGCACCCGACAGCACAACACTAGCAACAACTGCTTCAATAGAAACAAGCTCGACCTCTGATGAGGCACCCGACAGCACAACACCAGCAACAACTGTTTCAATAGAAACAATTTCGACCTCTGATGAGACAACCGACAGCACAACACCAGCAACAACTGCTTCAATAGAAACAAGCTCGACCTCTGAGAAGACAACCGACAGCACAACACTAGCAACAACTGCTTCAATAGAAACAAGCTCGACCTCTGATGAGGCACCCGACAGCACAACACCAGCAACAACTGTTTCAATAGAAACAATTTCGACCTCTGATGAGACAACCGACAGCACAACACCAGCAACAACTGCTTCAATAGAATCAAGCTCGACCTCTGAGAAGACAACCGACAGCACAACACCAGCAACAACTGCTTCAATAGAAACAAGCTCGACCTCTGATGAGGCACCCGACAGCACAACACCAGCAACAACTGCTTCAATAGAAACAAGCTCGACCTCTGATGAGGCACCCGACAGCACAACACCAGCAACAACTGTTTCAATAGAAACAATTTCGACCTCTGATGAGACAACCGACAGCACAACACCAGCAACAACTGCTTCAATAGAATCAAGCTCGACCTCTGAGAAGACAACCGACAGCACAACACCAGAAACAACTGTTTCAATAGAAACAATTTCGACCTCTGATGAGACAACCGACAGCACAACACCAGCAACAACTGCTTCAATAGAAACAATTTCGACCTCTGATGAGACAACCGACAGCACAACACCAGCAACAACTGCTTCAATAGAAACAAGCTCGACCTCTGATAAGACAACCGACAGCATAACACCATCAACAACTGCTTCAATAGAATCAAGCTCGACCTCTGATAAGACAACCGACAGCACAACACCAGCAACAACTGCTTCAATAGAAACAAGCTCGACCTCTGATAAGACAACCGACAGCATAACACCATCAACAACTGCTTCAATAGAATCAAGCTCGACCTCTGAGAAGACAACCGACAGCACAACACCAGAAACAACTGTTTCAATAGAAACAATTTCGACCTCTGATGAGACAACCGACAGCACAACACCAGCAACAACTGCTTCAATAGAAACAAGCTCGACCTCTGATAAGACAACCGACAGCATAACACCATCAACAACTGCTTCAATAGAATCAAGCTCGACCTCTGATAAGACAACCGACAGCACAACACCAGCAACAACTGCTTCAATAGAAACAATTTCGACCTCTGATGAGACAACCGACAGCACAACACCAGCAACAACTGCTTCAATAGAAACAAGCTCGACCTCTGATGAGGCACCCGACAGCACAACACCAGCAACAACTGCTTCAATAGAAACAAGCTCGACCTCTGATGAGACAACCGACAGCACAACACCAGCAACAACTGCTTCAATAGAATCAAGCTCGACCTCTGAGAAGACAACCGACAGCACAACACCAGCAACAACTGCTTCAATAGAAACAAGTTCGACCTCTGATGAGACAACCGACAGCACAACACCAGCAACAACTGCTTCAATAGAATCAAGCTCGACTTATGATAAGACAACCGACAGCACAAAACCAGCAACAACTGCTTCAATAGAAACAAGTTCGACCTCTGATGAGACAACCGACAGCACAACACCAGCAACAACTGCTTCAATAGAAACAAGCTCGACCTCTGATGAGACAACCGACAGCACAACACCAGCAACAACTGCTTCAATAGAAACAAGCTCGACCTCTGATGAGACAACCGACAGCACAACACCAGCAACAACTGCTTCAATAGAAACAAGTTCGACCTCTGATGAGACAACCGACAGCACAACACCAGCAACAACTGCTTCAATAGAAACAAGCTCGACCTCTGATGAGACAACCGACAGCACAACACCAGCAACAACTGCTTCAATAGAATCAAGCTCGACCTCTGATAAGACAACCGACAGCACAACACCAGCAACAACTGCTTCAATAGAAACAATTTCGACCTCTGATGAGACAACCGACAGCACAACACCAGCAACAACTGCTTCAATAGAAACAAGTTCGACCTCTGATGAGGCACCCGACAGCACAACACCAGCAACAACTGCTTCAATAGAAACAAGTTCGACCTCTGATGAGACAACCGACAGCACAACACCAGCAACAACTGCTTCAATAGAAACAAGCTCGACCTCTGATGAGACAACCGACAGCACAACACCAGCAACAACTGCTTCAATAGAATCAAGCTCGACCTCTGATAAGACAACCGACAGCACAACACCAGCAACAACTGCTTCAATAGAAACAATTTCGACCTCTGATGAGACAACCGACAGCACAACACCAGCAACAACTGCTTCAATAGAAACAAGCTCGACCTCTGATGAGGCACCCGACAGCACAACACCAGCAACAACTGCTTCAATAGAAACAAGCTCGACCTCTGATGAGGCACCCGACAGCACAACACCAGCAACAACTGTTTCAATAGAAACAATTTCGACCTCTGATGAGACAACCGACAGCACAACACCAGCAACAACTGCTTCAATAGAATCAAGCTCGACCTCTGAGAAGACAACCGACAGCACAACACCAGAAACAACTGTTTCAATAGAAACAATTTCGACCTCTGATGAGACAACCGACAGCACAACACCAGCAACAACTGCTTCAATAGAAACAATTTCGACCTCTGATGAGACAACCGACAGCACAACACCAGCAACAACTGCTTCAATAGAAACAAGCTCGACCTCTGATAAGACAACCGACAGCATAACACCATCAACAACTGCTTCAATAGAATCAAGCTCGACCTCTGATAAGACAACCGACAGCACAACACCAGCAACAACTGCTTCAATAGAAACAAGATCGACCTCTGATGAGACAACCGACAGCACAACACCAGCAACAACTGCTTCAATAGAATCAAGCTCGACCTCTGATAAGACAACCGACAGCACAACACCAGCAACAACTGCTTCAATAGAAACAAGTTCGACCTCTGATGAGACAACCGACAGCACAACACCAGCAACAACTGCTTCAATAGAAACAAGCTCGACCTCTGATGAGACAACCGATAGCACAACACCAGCAACAACTGCTTCAATAGAAACAAGCTCGACCTCTGATGAGACAATTGACAGCACAACACCAGCAACAACTGCTTCAATAGAAACAAGCTCGACCTCTGATAAGACAACCGACAGCACAACACCAGCAACAACTGCTTCAATAGAATCAAGCTCGACCTCTGATGAGACAACCGACAGCACAACACCAGCAACAACTGCTTCAATAGAAACAAGCTCGACCTCTGATGAGACAACCGACAGCACAACACCAGCAACAACTGCTTCAATAGAATCAAGCTCGACCTCTGATGAGACAACCGACAGCACAACACCAGCAACAACTGCTTCAATAGAAACAAGTTCGACCTCTGATGAGACAACCGACAGCACAACACCAGCAACAACTGCTTCAATAGAAACAAGCTCGACCTCTGATGAGACAACCGACAGCACAACACCAGCAACAACTGCTTCAATAGAATCAAGCTCGACCTCTGATGAGACAACCGACAGCACAACACCAGCAACAACTGCTTCAATAGAAACAAGCTCGACCTCTGATGAGACAACCGACAGCACAACACCAGCAACAACTGCTTCAATAGAACCAAGCTCGACCTCTGATGAGACAACCGACAGCACAACACCAGCAACAACTGCTTCAATAGAAACAAGCTCGACCTCTGATGAGACAACCGACAGCACAACACCAGCAACAATTGCTTCAATAGAAACAACTTCGACCTCTGATGAGACAACCGACAGCACAACACCAGCAACAACTGCTTCAATAGAAACAAGCTCGACCTCTGATGAGACAACCGACAGCACAACACCAGCAACAACTGCTTCAATAGAATCAAGCTCGACCTCTGATGAGACAACCGACAGCACAACACCAGCAACAACTGCTTCAATAGAAACAAGTTCGACCTCTGATGAGACAACCGACAGCACAACACCAGCAACAACTGCTTCAATAGAAACAAGCTCGACCTCTGATGAGACAACCGACAGCACAACACCAGCAACAACTGCTTCAATAGAATCAAGCTCGACTTCTGATGAGACAACCGACAGCACAACACCAGCAACAACTGCTTCAATAGAAACAAGTTCGACCTCTGATGAGACAACCGACAGCACAACACCAGAAACAACTGCTTCAATAGAAACAAGTTCGACCTCTGATGAGACAACCGACAGCACAACACCAGCAACAACTGCTTCAATAGAAACAAGCTCGACCTCTGATGAGACAACCGACAGCACAACACCAGCAACAACTGCTTCAATAGAATCAAGCTCGACTTCTGATGAGACAACCGACAGCACAACACCAGCAACTACTGCTTCAATAGAAACAAGTTCGACCTCTTATGAGACAACCGACAGCACAACACCAGAAACAACTGCTTCAATAGAAACAACTTCGACCTCTGATGAGACAACCGACAGCACAACACCAGCAACAACTGCTTCAATAGAATCAAGCTCGACCTATGATAAGACAACCGACAGCACAACACCAGCAACAACTGCTTCAATAGAATCAAGCTCGACCTATGATAAGACAACCGACAGCACAACACCAGCAACAACTGCTTCAATAGAATCAAGCTCGACCTCTGATAAGACAACCGACAGCACAACACCAGCAACAACTGCTTCAATAGAAACAATTTCGACCTCTGATGAGACAACCGACAGCACAACACCAGCAACAACTGCTTCAATAGAAACAAGTTCGACCTCTGATGAGACAACCGACAGCACAACACCAGCAACAACTGCTTCAATAGAAACAAGCTCGACCTCTGACGAGACAACCGATAGCACAACACCAGCAACAACTGCTTCAATAGAAACAAGTTCGACCTCTGATGAGACAACCGACAGCACAACACCAGCAACAACTGCTTCAATAGAAACAAGCTCGACCTCTGATGAGACAACCGACAGCACAACACCAGCAACAACTGCTTCAATAGAATCAAGCTCGACCTCTGATAAGTTAACCGATGGCACTACACCAGAAATAACTTCTACTACTGAGTCAACAACCGATGGCACTACACCAGAAATAACTTCCTCTACTGAGTCAACAACCGATAGCACTACACCAGAAATAACTTCTACTACTGAGTCAACAACCGATGGCACTACACCAGAAATAACTTCCTCTACTGAGTCAACAACCGATAGCACTACACCAGAAATAACTTCCACTACTGAGTCAACAACCGATAACACTACCCCAGAAATAACTTCCTCTACGGAGTCAACAACCGATAGCACTACACCAGAAATAACTTCCTCTACTGAGTCAACAACCGATAGCACTACACCAGAAATAACTTTCTCTACTGAGTCAACAACCGATGGCACTACACCAGAAATAACTTCCTCTACTGAGTCAACAACCGATAGCACTACACCAGAAATAACTTCCACTACTGAGTCAACAACCGATAACACTACCCCAGAAATAACTTCCTCTACGGAGTCAACAACCGATAGCACTACACCAGAAATAACTTCCACTACTGAGTCAACAACCGATAGCACTACACCAGAAATAACTTCCTCTACTGAGTCAACAACCGATAGCACTACACCAGAAATAACTTCCACTACTGAGTCAACAACCGATAGCACTACACCAGAAATAACTTTCTCTACTGAGTCAACAACCGATGGCACTACACCAGAAATAACTTCCTCTACTGAGTCAACAACCGATAGCACTACGCCAGAAATAACTTCCTCTACTGAGTCAACAACCGATAGCACTACACCAGAAATAACTTCCACTACTGAGTCAACAACCGATAGCACTACACCAGAAATAACTTCCTCTACTGAGTCAACAACCGATAGCACTACACCAGAAATAACTTCTACTACTGAGTCAACAAAAGATGGCACTACACCAGAAATAACTTCCTCTACTGAGTCAACAACCGATAGCACTACACCAGAAATAACTTCTACTACTGAGTCACCAACCGATAGCACTACACCAGAAATAACTTCCTCTACTGAGTCAACCACCGATAGCACTACTCCAGAAATAAGTTCCACTACTGAGTCAACAACCGATAGCACTACACCAGAAATAACTTCTACTACTGAGTCAACAACCGATGGCACTACACCAGAAATAAGTTCCACTACTGAGTCAACAACCGATAGCACTACACCAGAAATAACTTCTACTACTGAGTCAACAACCGATAGCACTACTCCAGAAATAACTTCTACTTCTGAGTCAACAACCGATAGCACTACACCAGAAATAACTTCTACTACTGAGTCAACAACCGATGGCACTACACCAGAAATAACTTCCTCTACTGAGTCAACAACCGATAGCACTACACCTGAAATAACTTCTACTACTGAGTCAACAACCGATAGCACTACACCAGAAATAACTTCTACTACTGAGTCACCAACCGATAGCACTACACCAGAAATAACTTCCTCTACTGAGTCAACCACCGATAGCACTACTCCAGAAATAAGTTCCACTACTGAGTCAACAACCGATAGCACTACACCAGAAATAACTTCTACTACTGAGTCAACAACCGATGGCACTACACCAGAAATAAGTTCCACTACTGAGTCAACAACCGATAGCACTACACCAGAAATAACTTCTACTACTGAGTCAACAACCGATAGCACTACTCCAGAAATAACTTCTACTTCTGAGTCAACAACCGATAGCACTACACCAGAAATAACTTCTACTACTGAGTCAACAACCGATGGCACTACACCAGAAATAACTTCCTCTACTGAGTCAACAACCGATAGCACTACACCTGAAATAACTTCTACTACTGAGTCAACAACCGATAGCACTACACCAGAAATAACTTCTACTACTGAGTCACCAACCGATAGCACTACACCAGAAATAACTTCCTCTACTGAGTCAACCACCGATAGCACTACTCCAGAAATAAGTTCCACTACTGAGTCAACAACCGATAGCACTACACCAGAAATAACTTCTACTACTGAGTCAACAACCGATGGCACTACACCAGAAATAAGTTCCACTACTGAGTCAACAACCGATAGCACTACACCAGAAATAACTTCTAATACTGAGTCAACAACCGATAGCACTACACCAGAAATAACTTCTACTTCTGAGTCAACAACCGATAGCACTACACCAGAAATAATTTCTACTACTGAGTCAACAACCGATAGCACTACACCAGAAATAACTTCCTCTACTGAGTCAACAACCGATAGCACTACACCAGAAATAACGTCTACTACTGAGTCAACAACCGATGGCACTACACCAGAAATAACTTCCTCTACTGAGTCAACAACC
The DNA here is from genome assembly GCA_963691655.1 of Toxonevra muliebris. Taxonomy (NCBI): domain Eukaryota; kingdom Metazoa; phylum Arthropoda; class Insecta; order Diptera; family Pallopteridae; genus Toxonevra; species Toxonevra muliebris. Next base: position 102,858,864 of record OY829326.1, read on the forward strand.
GATAGCACTACACCAGAAATAACTTCCTCTACTGAGTCAACAACCGATAGCACTACACCAGAAATAACTTCTACTACTGAGTCAACAACCGATAGCACTACTCCAGAAATAACTTCCTCTACTGAGTCAACAACCGATAGCACTACACCAGAAATAACTTCTACTACTGAGTCAACAACCGATGGCACTACACCAGAAATAACTTCCTCTACTGAGTCAACAACCGATAGCACTACACCTGAAATAACTTCTACTACTGAGTCAACAACCGATAGCACTACACCAGAAATAACTTCTACTACTGAGTCACCAACCGATAGCACTACACCAGAAATAACTTCCTCTACTGAGTCAACCACCGATAGCACTACTCCAGAAATAAGTTCCACTACTGAGTCAACAACCGATAGCACTACACCAGAAATAACTTCTACTACTGAGTCAACAACCGATGGCACTACACCAGAAATAAGTTCCACTACTGAGTCAACAACCGATAGCACTACACCAGAAATAACTTCTAATACTGAGTCAACAACCGATAGCACTACACCAGAAATAACTTCTACTTCTGAGTCAACAACCGATAGCACTACACCAGAAATAACTTCTACTACTGAGTCAACAACCGATAGCACTACACCAGAAATAACTTCTACTACTGAGTCAACAACCGATAGCACTACACCAGAAATAACTTCCTCTACTGAGTCAACAACCGATAGCACTACACCAGAAATAACTTCTACTACTGAGTCAACAACCGATGGCACTACACCAGAAATAACTTCCTCTACTGAGTCAACAACCGATAGCACTACACCAGAAATAACTTCCTCTACTGAGTCAACAACCGATAGCACTACACCAGAAATAACTTCTACTACTGAGTCAACAACCGATAGCACTACACCAGAAATAACTTCCTCTACAGAGTCAACAACCGATCGCACTACACCAGAAATAACTTCTACTACTGAGTCAACAACCGATAGCACTACACCAGAAATAACTTCCTCTTCTGAGTCAACAACCGATAGCACTACACCAAAAATAACTTCTACTACTGAGTCAACAACCGATAGCACTACACCAGAAATAACTTCCTCTACAGAGTCAACAACCGATCGCACTACACCAGAAATAACTTCCTCTACTGAGTCAACAACCGATAGCACTACACCAGAAATAAGTTCCTCTACTGAGTCATCAACCGATAGCACTACACCAGAAATAACTTCTACTACTGAGTCAACAACCGATAGCACTACACCAGAAATAACTTCCTCTACAGAGTCAACAACCGATCGCACTACACCAGAAATAACTTCTACTACTGAGTCAACAACCGATAGCACTACACCAGAAATAACTTCTACTACTGAGTCAACAACCGATAGCACTACTCCAGAAATAAGTTCCACTACTGAGTCAACAACCGATAGCACTACACCAGAAATAACTTCTACTACTGAGTCAACAACCGATGGCACTACACCAGAAATAACTTCTACTACTAAGTCAACAACCGATAGAACTACACCAGAAATAACTTCCTCTACTGAGTCAACAACCGATAGCACTACACCAGAAATAACTTCTACTACTGAGTCAAACACCGATAGCACTACACCAGAAATAAGTTCCTCTACTGAGTCAACAACCGATGGCACTACACCAGAAATAACTTCTACTACAGAGTCAACAACCGATAGCACTACACCAGAAATAACTTCTACTACTGAGTCAACAACCGATAGCACTACACCAGAAATAACTTCTACTACTGAGTCAACAACCGATAGCACTACCCCAGAAATAAGTTCCACTACTGAGACAACAACCGATGGCACTACACCAGAAATTACTTCTATTACAGAGTCAACAACCGATCGCACTACACCAGAAATAACTTCTACTACTGAGTCAACAACCGATAGCACTACACCAGAAATAACTTCTACTACTGAGTCAACAACCGATAGCACTACTCCAGAAATAAGTTCCACTACTGAGTCAACAACCGATGGCACTACACCAGAAATTACTTCTACTACAGAGTCAACAACCGATCGCACTACACCAGAAATAACTTCTACTACTGAGTCAACAACCGATAGCACTACACCAGAAATAACTTCTACTACAGAGTCAACAACCGATCGCACTACACCAGAAATAACTTCTACTACTAAGTCAACAACCGATAGCACTACACCAGAAATAACTTCCTCTACTGAGTCAACAACCGATAGCACTACACCGGAAATAACTTCTACTACTGAGTCAACAACCGATTGCACTACTCCAGAAATAAGTTCCACTACTGAGTCAACAACCGATGGCACTACACCAGAAATAACTTCTACTACAGAGTCAACAACCGATCGCACTACACCAGAAATAACTTCTACTACTGAGTCAACAACCGATAGCACTACACCAGAAATAACTTCTACTACTGAGTCAACAACCGATAGCACTACTCCAGAAATAAGTTCCACTACTGAGTCAACAACCGATAGCACTACACCAGAAATAACTTCCTCTACTGAGTCAACAACCGATAGCACTACACCAGAAATAACTTCTACTACTGAGTCAACAACCGATAGCACTACACCAGAAATAAGTTCCTCTACTGAGTCAACAACCGATGGCACTACACCAGAAATAACTTCTACTACAGAGTCAACAACCGATAGCACTACACCAGAAATAACTTCTACTACTGAGTCAACAACCGATAGCACTACACCAGAAATAACTTCTACTACAGAGTCAACAACCGATAGCACTACACCAGAAATAACTTCCTCTACTGAGTCAACAACCGATAGCACTACACCAGAAATAACTTCTACTACTGAGTCAACAACCGATAGCACTACACCAGAAATAAGTTCCTCTACTGAGTCAACAACCGATGGCACTACACCAGAAATAACTTCTACTACAGAGTCAACAACCGATAGCACTACACCAGAAATAACTTCTACTACTGAGTCAACAACCGATAGCACTACACCAGAAATAACTTCTACTACTGAGTCAACAACCGATAGCACGACTCCAGAAATAAGTTCCACTACTGAGTCAACAACCGATAGCACTACACCAGAAATAACTTCTACTACTGAGTCAACAACCGATAGCACTACTCCAGAAATAAGTTCCACTACTGAGTCAACAACCGATAGCACTACACCAGAAATAACTTCTACTACTGAGTCAACAACCGATAGCACTACACCAGAAATAACTTCTACTACAGAGTCAACAACCGATCGCACTACACCAGAAATAACTTCTACTACTAAGTCAACAACCGATAGCACTACACCAGATAGCACTACACCAGAAATAACTTCCACTACTGAGTCAACAACCGATAGCACTACACCAGAAATAACTTTCTCTACTGAGTCAACAACCGATGGCACTACACCAGAAATAACTTCCTCTACTGAGTCAACAACCGATAGCACTACACCAGAAATAACTTCCTCTACTGAGTCAACAACCGATAGCACTACACCAGAAATTTCTTCCACTACTGAGTCAACAACCGATAGCACTACTCCAGAAATAACTTCTACTACTGAGTCAACAACCGATAGCACTACTTCAGAAATAAGTTCCACTACTGAGTCAACAACCGATAGCACTACACCAGAAATAACTTCCTCTACTAAGTCAACAACCGATGGCACTACACCAGAAATAACTTCTACTACAGAGTCAACAACCGATCGCACTACACCAGAAATAACTTCTACTACTGAGTCAACAACCGATAGCACTTCACCAGAAATAACTTCTACTACTGAGTCAACAACCGATAGCACTACTTCAGAAATAAGTTCCACTACTGAGTCAACAACCGATAGCACTACACCAGAAATAACTTCCTCTACTAAGTCAACAACCGATGGCACTACACCAGAAATAACTTCTACTACAGAGTCAACAACCGATCGCACTACACCAGAAATAACTTCTACTACTGAGTCAACAACCGATAGCACTTCACCAGAAATAACTTCTACTACTGAGTCAACAACCGATAGCACTACTTCAGAAATAAGTTCCACTACTGAGTCAACAACCGATAGCACTACACCAGAAATAACTTCTACTACAGAGTCAACAACCGATCGCACTACACCAGAAATAACTTCTACTACTGAGTCAACAACCGATAGCACTTCACCAGAAATAACTTCTACTACTGAGTCAACAACCGATAGCACTACTTCAGAAATAAGTTCCACTACTGAGTCAACAACCGATAGCACTACACCAGAAATAACTTCCTCTACTAAGTCTACAACCGATGGCACTACACCAGAAATAACTTCTACTACAGAGTCAACAACCGATCGCACTACACCAGAAATAACTTCTACTACTGAGTCAACAACCGATAGCACTACACCAGAAATAACTTCTAATACTGAGTCAACAACCGATGGCACCACACCAGAAATAACTTCCTCTACTGAGTCAACAACCGATAGCACTACACCAGAAATAACTTCCTCTACTGAGTCAACAACCGATAGCACTACACCAGAAATAACTTCTACTACTGAGTCATCAACCGATCGCACTACTCCAGAAATAAGTTCCACTACTGAGTCAACAACCGATAGCACTACACCAGAAATAACTTCTAATACTGAGTCAACAACCGATAGCACTACACCAGAAATAACTTCTACTACAGAGTCAACAACCGATCGCACTACACCAGAAATAACTTCTACTACTGAGTCAACAACCGATAGCACTACACCAGAAATAACTTCCTCTACTAAGTCAACAACCGATAGCACTACACCAGAAATAACTTCTACTACTGAGTCAACAACCGATTGCACTACTCCAGAAATAAGTTCCACTACTGATTCAACAACCGATAGCACTACACCAGAAATAACTTCTACTACTGAGTCAACAACCGATAGCACTTCACCAGAAATAACTTCTACTACTGAGTCAACAATCAATAGCACTGAACCAGAAATAACTTCCTCTACTAAGTCAACAACCGATAGCACTACACCAGAAATAACTTCTAATACTGAGTCAACAACCGATAGCACTACACCAGAAATAACTTATAATACTGAGTCAACAACCGATGGCACTACACCAGAAATAACTTCTACTACAGAGTCAACAACCGATCGCACTACACCAGAAATAACTTCTACTACTGAGTCAACAACCGATAGCACTACACCAGAAATAACTTCCTCTACTAAGTCAACAACCGATAGCACTACACCAGAAATAACTTCTACTACTGAGTCAACAACCGATTGCACTACTCCAGAAATAAGTTCCACTACTGAGTCAACAACCGATAGCACTACACCAGAAATAACTTCTACTAAAGAGTCAACAACCGATCGCACTACACCAGAAATAACTTCCTCTACTGAGTCAACAACCGATGCCACTACACCAGAAACAAGTTCCACTACTGAGTCAACAACCGATCGCACTACACCAGAAATAACTTCTAATACTGAGTCAACAACCGATGGCACTACACCAGAAATAACTTCCTCTACTGAGTCAACAACCGATGCCACTACACCAGAAACAAGTTCCTCTACTGAATCAACAACCGATAGCACTACACCAGAAATAACTTCCTCTACTGAGTCAACAACCGATAGCACTACACCAGAAATAACTTTCTCTACAGAGTCAACAACCGATAGCACTACTCCAGAAATAACTTCTACTGCAAAGTCAACAACCGATAACACTACACCAGAAATAACTTCTACTACTGAGTCAACAACCGATAGCACTTCATCAGATATAACTTCCACTACTGAGTCAACAACCGATGGCACTACACCAGAAATAACTTCTACTACAGAGTCAACAACCGATCGCACTACACCAGAAATAACTTCTACTACTGAGTCAACAACCGATAGCACTACACCAGAAATAACTTCCTCTACTAAGTCAACAACCGATAGCACTTCACCAGAAATAACTTCTACTACTGAGTCAACAACCGATAGCACTACTCCAGAAATAAGTTCCACTACTGAGTCAACAACCGATAGCACTACACCAGAAATAACTTCTACTAAAGAGTCAACAACCGATCGCACTACACCAGAAATAACTTCCTCTACTGAGTCAACAACCGATGCCACTACACCAGAAACAAGTTCCACTACTGAGTTAACAACCGATAGCACTACACCAGAAATAACTTCTACTACTGAATCAACAACCGATAGCACTACACCAGAAATAACTTTCTCTACTGAGTTAACAACCGATAGCACTACACCAGAAATAACTTTTTCTACTGAGTCAACAACCGATAGCACTTCATCAGAAATAACTTCCACTACTGAGTCAACAACCGATAGCGCTACACCAGAAATTACTTCCTCTACAGAGTCAACAACCGATAGCACAACTCCAGAAATAAGTTCCACTACTGAGTCAACAACCGATAGCACTACACCAGAAATAACTTTCTCTACTGAGTTAACAACCGATAGCACTACACCAGAAATAACTTCCTCTACTAAGTCAACAACCGATAGCACTTCACCAGAAATAACTTCTACTACTGAGTCAACAACCGATAGCACTACTCCAGAAATAAGTTCCACTACTGAGTCAACAACCGATAGCACTACACCACAAATAACTTCTACTAAAGAGTCAACAACCGATCGCACTACACCAGAAATAACTTCCTCTACTGAGTCAACAACCGATAGCACAACTCCAGAAATAAGTTCCACTACTGAGTCAACAACCGATAGCACTACACCAGAAATTTCTTCCTCTACTGAGTCAACAACCGATAGCACTACTCCAGAAATAAGTTCCACTACTGAGTCAACAACCGATAGCACTACACCAGCAATTTCTTCCTCTACTGAGTCAACAACCGACAGCACTACTCCAGAAATAAGTTCCACTACTGAGTCAACAACCGATAGCACTACTCCAGAAATAACTTCCTCTACTGAGTCAACAACCGATAGCGCTACACCAGAAATTACTTTCTCTACTGAGTCAACAACCGATAGCACTACTCCAGAAATAAGTTCCACTACTGAGTCAACAACCGATAGCACTACACCAGAAATAACTTCCTCTACTGAGTCAACAACCGATAGCACTTCACCAGAAATAACTTCTAATACTGAGTCAACAACCGATAGCACTACTCCAGAAATAACTTCCTCTACTGAGTCAACAACCGATAGAACTACACCAGAAATTACTTCCTCTACTGAGTCAACAACCGATAGCACTACTCCAGAAATAAGTTCCACTACTGAGTCAACAACCGATAGCACTACACCAGCAATTTCTTCCTCTACTGAGTCAACAACCGATAGCACTACTCCAGAAATAAGTTCCACTACTGAGTCAACAACCGATAGCACTACACCAGAAATTTCTTCCTCTACTGAGTCAACAACCGATAGCACTACACCAGAAATTACTTCCTCTACTGAGTCAACAACCGATAGCACTACTCCAGGAATAAGTTCCACTACTGAGTCAACAACCGATAGCACTACACCAGAAATTTCTTCCTCTACTGAGTCAACAACCGATAGCACTACTCCAGAAATAACTTCCTCTTCTGAGTCAACAACCGATAGCACTTCACCAGAAATAACTTCCACTACTGAGTCAACAACCGATAGCACTACACCAGAAATTTCTTCCACTACTGAGTCAACAACCGATAGCACTACTCCAGAAATAACTTCCTCTTCTGAGTCAACAACCGATAGCACTTCACCAGAAATAAGTTCCACTACTGAGTCAACAACCGATAGCACTACACCAGAAATTTCTTCCACTACTGAGTCAACAACCGATAGCACTACACCAGAAATAACTTCCTCTACTGAGTCAACAACTGATAGCACTTCACCAGAAATAACTTCTACTACTGAGTCAACAACCGATAGCACTACTTCAGAAATAACTTCCTCTACTGAGTCAACAACCGATAGAACTACACCAGAAATTACTTCCTCTACTGAGTCAACAACCGATAGCACTACTCCAGAAATAAGTTCCACTACTGAGTCAACAACCGATTGCACTACACCAGAAATTTCTTCCTCTACTGAGTCAACAACCGATAGCACTACTCCAGAAATAAGTTCCACTACTGAGTCAACAACCGAAAGCACTACTCCAGAAATAAGTTCCACTACTGAGTCAACAACCGATAGCACTACACCAGAAATAACTTCTACTACAGAGTCAACAACCGATGGCACTACACCAGAAATAACTTCCTCTACTGAGTCAACAACCGATAGCACTACACCGGAAATAACTTCTACTACTGAGTCAACAACCGATAGCACTTCATCAGAAATAACTTCCACTACTGAGTCAACAACCGATAGCACTACACCAGAAATAACTTCCTCTACTGAGTCAACAACCGATAGCACTAAACCAGAAATAACTTCTACTACTGAGTCAACAACCGATAGCACTTCATCAGAAATAACTTCCTCTACTGAGTCAACAACCGATAGCACTACACCAGAAATAACTTCTACTACTGAGTCAACAACCGATAGCACTACTCCAGAAATAACTTCTACTACTGAGTCAACAACCGATCGCACTACTCCAGAAATAAGTTCCACTACTGAGTCAACAACCGATAGCACTACACCAGAAATAACTTCTACTACTGAATCAACAACCGATCGCACTACTCCAGAATTAAGTTCCACTACTGAGTCAACAACCGATAGCACTACACCAGAAATAAGTTCCACTACTGAGTCAGCAACCGATAGCATTACACCAGAAATCACTTCTACTACTGAGTCAACAACCGATAGCAGTACTCCAGAAATAAGTTCCTCTACTGAGTCAACAATCGATAGCACTACACCAGAAATTACTTCTACAACTGAGTCAACAACCGATAGCACTACTCCAGAAATAAGTTCCACTACTGAGTCAACAACCGATAGCACTACACCAGAAATAAGTTCCACTACTGAGTCAACAACCGATAGCACTACACCAGAAATAACTTCTACTACTGAGTCAACAACCGATAGCACTTCATCAGAAATAACTTCCACTACTGAGTCAACAACCGATAGCACTACTCCTGAAAAAACTTCCTCTACTGAGTCAACAACCGATAGCACTACACCAGAAATAACTTCTACTACTGAGTCAACAACCGATAGCACTACTCCAGAAATAAGCTCCACTACTGAGTCAACAACCGATAGCACTACACCAGAAATAACTTCTACTACTGAGTCAACAACCGATAGCACTTCATCAGAAATAACTTCCACTACTGAGTCAACAACCGATAGCACTACTCCAGAAATAACTTCCACTACTGAGTCAACAACCGATAGCACTACACCAAAAATTACTTCTACTACTGAGTCAACCACCGATAGCACTACTCCAGAAATAAGTTCCACTACTGAGTCAACAACCGATAGCACTACACCAGAAATTACTTCCTCTACTGAGTCAACAACCGATAGTACTACTCCAGAAATAAGTTCCACTACTGAGTCAAAAACCGATAGCACTACACCAGAAATAACTTCCTCTACTGAGTCAACAACCGATAGCACTACACCAGAAATAACTTCTACTACTGAGTCAACAACCGATAGCACTTCACCAGAAATAACTTCTACTACTGAGTCAACAACCGATAGCACTACTCCAGAAATAAGTTCCACTACTGAGTCAACAACCGATAGCGTTTCATCAGAAATAAGTTCTACTACTGAGTCAACAACCGATAGCACTACACCAGAAATAACTTCCGCTATTGAGTCAACAACCGATAGCACTACACCGGAAATAACTTCTACTACTGAGTCAACAACCGATAGCATTTCATCAGAAATAACTTCCACTACTGAGTCAACAACCGATGGCACTACACCAGAAATAACTTCTACTACTGAGTCAACAACCGATAGCACTACACCAGAAATAACTTCTACTACTGAGTCAACAACCGATAGCACTACACCAGAAATAACTTCCTCTACTGAGTCAACAACCGATAGCACTACTCCAGAAATAACTTCCTCTACTGAGTCAACAACCGATAGCACTACACCAGAAATAACTTCTACTACTGAGTCAACAACCGATAGCACTACACCAGAAATAACTTCCTCTTCTGAGTCAACAACCGATAGCACTACTCCAGAAATAAGTTCCACTACTGAGTCAACAACCGATAGCACTACACCAGAAATAACTTCTACTACTGAGTCAACAACCGATAGCACTACACCAGAAATAGCTTCTACTACTGAGTCAACAACCGATAGCACTTCATCAGAAATAACTTCCACTACTGAGTCAACAACCGATAGCACTTCATCAGAAATAACTTCCTCTACTGAGTCAACAACCGATAGCACTACACCAGAAATAACTTCTACTACTGAGTCAACAACCGATAGCACTACACCAGAAATAACTTCCCCTACTGGGTCAATTACCGATAGCACTACACCAGAAATAACTTCCTCTACTGGGTCAACAACCGATAGCACTACACCAGAAATAACTTCTACTACTGAGTCAAACACCGATAGCACTACACCAGAAAAAACTTCTACTACTGAGTCAACAACCGATAGCACTACACCAGAAATAACTTCCTCTACTGGGTCAACAACCGATAGCACTACACCAGAAATAACTTCCCCTACTGAGTCAACAACCGATAGCACTACACCAGAAATAACTTCTACTACTGAGTCAACAACCGATAGCACTTCATCAGAAATAACTTCCACTACTGAGTCAACAACCGATAGCGCTACACCAGAAATTACTTCCTCTACTGAGTCAACAACCGATAGCACAACTCCAGAAATAACTTCCCCTACTGGGTCAATTACCGATAGCACTACACCAAAAATTAATTCCTCTACTGGGTCAACAACCGATAGCACTACACCAGAAATAACTTCTACTACTGAGTCAAACACCGATAGCACTACACCAGAAAAAACTTCTACTACTGAGTCAACAACCGATAGCACTACACCAGAAATAACTTCCTCTACTGGGTCAACAACCGATAGCACTACACCAGAAATAACTTCCCCTACTGAGTCAACAACCGATAGCGCTACACCAGAAATTACTTCCTCTACTGAGTCAACAACCGATAGCACAACTCCAGAAATAAGTTCCACTACTGAGTCAACAACCGATAGCACTACACCAGAAATAATTTCTACTACTGAGTCAACAACCGATAGCACTACACCAGAAATAACTTCTACTACTGAGTCAACAACCGATAGCACTACACCAGCAATTTCTTCCTCTACTGAGTCAACAACCGATAGCACTACTCCAGAAATAAGTTCCACTACTGAGTCAACAACCGATAGCACTACTCCAGAAATAACTTCCTCTACTGAGTCAACAACCGATAGCGCTACACCAGAAATTACTTCCTCTACTGAGTCAACAACCGATAGCACTACTCCAGAAATAAGTTCCACTACTGAGTCAACAACCGATAGCACTACTCCAGAAATAACTTCCTCTACTGAGTCAACAACCGATAGCACTTCACCAGAAATAACTTCTACTACTGAGTCAACAACCGATAGCACTACTCCAGAAATAACTTCCTCTACTGAGTCAACAACCGATAGAACTACACCAGAAATTACTTCCTCTACTGAGTCAACAACCGATAGCACTACTCCAGAAATAAGTTCCACTACTGAGTCAACAACCGATAGCACTACACCAGCAATTTCTTCCTCTACTGAGTCAACAACCGATAGCACTACTCCAGAAATAAGTTCCACTACTGAGTCAACAACCGATAGCACTACACCAGAAATTTCTTCCTCTACTGGGTCAACAACCGATAGCACTACACCAAAAATTACTTCCTCTACTGAGTCAACAACCGATAGCACTACTCCAGAAATAAGTTCCACTACTGAGTCAACAACCGATAGCACTACACCAGAAATTTCTTCCTCTACTGAGTCAACAACCGATAGCACTACTCCAGAAATAACTTCCTCTTCTGAGTCAACAACCGATAGCACTTCACCAGAAATAACTTCCACTACTGAGTCAACAACCTATAGCACTACACCAGAAATTTCTTCCACTACTGAGTCAACAACCGATAGCACTACTCCAGAAATAACTTCCTCTTCTGAGTCAACAACCGATAGCACTTCACCAGAAATAAGTTCCACTACTGAGTCAACAACCGATAGCACTACACCAGAAATTTCTTCCACTACTGAGTCAACAACCGATAGCACTACACCAGAAATAACTTCCTCTACTGAGTCAACAACTGATAGCACTTCACCAGAAATAACTTCTACTACTGAGTCAACAACCGATAGCACTTCATCAGAAATAACTTCCTCTACTGAGTCAACAACCGATAGAACTACACCAGAAATTACTTCCTCTACTGAGTCAACAACCGATAGCACTACTCCAGAAATAAGTTCCACTACTGAGTCAACAACCGATAGCACTACACCAGAAATTTCTTCCTCTACTGAGTCAACAACCGATAGCACTACTCCAGAAATAAGTTCCACTACTGAGTCAACAACCGATAGCACTACACCAGAAATTTCTTCCTCTACTGAGTCAACAACCGATAGCACTACACCAGAAATAACTTCCACTACTGAGTCAACAACCTATAGCACTACACCAGAAATTTCTTCCACTACTGAGTCAACAACCGATAGAACTTCACCAGAAATAACTTCCTCTACTGAGTCAACAACCGATAGAACTACACCGGAAATTACTTCCTCTACTGAGTCAACAACCGATAGCACTACTCCAGAAATAAGTTCCACTACTGAGTCAACAACCGATAGCACTACACCAGAAATTTCTTCCTCTACTGAGTCAACAACCGATAGCACTACTCCAGAAATAAGTTCCACTACTGAGTCAACAACCGATAGCACTACACCAGAAATTACTTCCTCTACTGAGTCAACAACCGAAAGCACTACTCCAGAAATAAGTTCCACTACTGAGTCAACAACCGATAGCACTACACCAGAAATAACTTCTACTACAGAGTCAACAACCGATGGCACTACATCAGAAATAACTTCTTCTACTGAGTCAACAACCGATAGCACTACACCGAAAATAACTTCTACTACTGAGTCAACAACCGATAGCACTTCATCAGAAATAACTTCCACTACTGAGTCAACAACCGATAGCACTACACCAGAAATAACTTCCTCTACTGAGTCAACAACCGATTGCACTAAACCAGAAATAACTTCTACTACTGAGTCAACAACCGATAGCACTTCATCAGAAATAACTTCCTCTACTGAGTCAACAACCGATAGCACTACACCAGAAATAACTTCTACTACTGAGTCAACAACCGATAGCACTACTCCAGAAATAAGTTCCACTACTGAGTCAACAACCGATAGCACTACTCCAGAAATAAGTTCCACTACTGAGTCAACAACCGATAGCACTACACCAGAAATAACTTCTACTACTGAGTCAACAACCGATAGCACTACTCCAGAATTAAGTTCCACTACTGAGTCAACAACCGATAGCACTACACCAGAAATAAGTTCCACTACTGAGTCAACAACCGATAGCACTACACCAGAAATAACTTCTACTACTGAGTCAACAACCGATAGCAGTACTCCAGAAATAAGTTCCTCTACTGAGTCAACAATCGATAGCACTACACCAGAAATTACTTCTACTACTGAGTCAACAACCGATAGCACTACTCCAGAAATAAGTTCCACTACTGAGTCAACAACCGATAGCACTACACCAGAAATAAGTTCCACTACTGAGTCAACAACCGATAGCACTACACCAGAAATAACTTCTACTACTGAGTCAACAACCGATAGCACTACACCAGAAATAACTTCCACTACTGAGTCAACAACCGATAGCACTACTCCTGAAAAAACTTCCTCTACTGAGTCAACAACCGATAGCACTACACCAGAAATAACTTCTACTACTGAGTCAACAACCGATAGCACTACTCCAGAAATAAGCTCCACTACTGAGTCAACAACCGATAGCACTACACCAGAAATAACTTCTACTACTGAGTCAACAACCGATAGCACTTCATCAGAAATAACTTCCACTACTGAGTCAACAACCGATAGCACTACTCCAGAAATAACTTCCACTACTGAGTCAACAACCGATAGCACTACACAAAAAATTACTTCTACTACTGAGTCAACCACCGATAGCACTACTCCAGAAATAAGTTCCACTACTGAGTCAACAACCGATAGCACTACACCAGAAATTACTTCCTCTACTGAGTCAACAACCGATAGTACTACTCCAGAAATAAGTTCCACTACTGAGTCAAAAACCGATAGCACTACACCAGAAATAACTTCCTCTACTGAGTCAACAACCGATAGCACTACACCAGAAATAACTTCTACTACTGAGTCAACAACCGATAGCACTACACCAGAAATAACTTCTACTACTGAGTCAACAACCGATAGCACTACTCCAGAAATAAGTTCCACTACTGAGTCAACAACCGATAGCGTTTCATCAGAAATAAGTTCTACTACTGAGTCAACAACCGATAGCACTACACCAGAAATAACTTCCGCTATTGAGTCAACAACCGATAGCACTACACCGGAAATAACTTCTACTACTGAGTCAACAACCGATAGCACTTCATCAGAAATAACTTCCACTACTGAGTCAACAACCGATGGCACTACACCAGAAATAACTTCCTCTACTGAGTCAACAACCGATAGCACTACACCAGAAATAACTTCTACTACTGAGTCAACAACCGATAGCACTACACCAGAAATAACTTCCTCTACTGAGTCAACAACCGATAGCACTACTCCAGAAATAACTTCCTCTACTGAGTCAACAACCGATAGCACTACACCACAAATAACTTCTACTACTGAGTCAACAACCGATAGCACTACACCACAAATAACTTCTACTACTGAGTCAACAACCGATAGCACTTCATCAAAAATAACTTCCACTACTGAGTCAACAACCGATAGCACTTCATCAGAAATAACTTCCTCTACTGAGTCAACAACCGATAGCACTACACCAGAAATAACTTCTACTACTGAGTCAACAACCGATAGCACTACACCAGAAATAACTTCCCCTACTGGGTCAATTACCGATAGCACTACACCAGAAATAACTTCCTCTACTGGGTCAACAACCGATAGCACTACACCAGAAATAACTTCTACTACTGAGTCAAACACCGATAGCACTACACCAGAAAAAACTTCTACTACTGAGTCAACAACCGATAGCACTACACCAGAAATAACTTCCTCTACTGGGTCAACAACCGATAGCACTACACCAGAAATAACTTCCCCTACTGAGTCAACAACCGATAGCACTACACCAGAAATAACTTCTACTACAGAGTCAACAACCGATGGCACTACACCAGAAATAACTTCCTCTACTGAGTCAACAACCGATAGCACTAAACCAGAAATAACTTCTACTACTGAGTCAACAACCGATAGCACTTCATCAGAAATAACTTCCACTACTGAGTCAACAATCGATAGCACTACCCCTGAAATAACTTCCTCTACTGAGTCAACAACCGATAGCACTACACCAGAAATAACTTCTACTACTGAGTCAACAACCGATAGCACTACACCAGAAATAACTTCCTCTACTGAGTCAACAACCGATAGCACTACACCAGAAATAAGTTCCTCTACTGAGTTTACAACCGATTGCACTACACCAGAAATAACTTCTTCTACTAAGTCAACAACCGATAGCACTACACCAGAAATACCTTCTACTACTGAGTCAACAACCGATAGCACTACACCAGAAGTAACTTCTACTAAAGAGTCAACAACCGATAGCACTACACCAGAAATAACTTCTACTAAAGAGTCAACAACCGATAACACTACACCAGAAATAACTTCCTCTACTGAGTCAACAACCGATAGCACTACACCAGAAATAACTTCTACTACTGAGTCAACAACCGATAACACTACACCAGAAATAACTTCTTCAACTGAGTCAACAACCGATGGCACTACACCGGAAATAACTTCTACTAAAGAGTCAACAACCGATAGCACTACACCAGAAATAACTTCCTCTACTGAGTCAACAACCGAGAGCTTTACACCGGAAGTAACTTCTACTAAAGAGTCAGCAACCGATAGCACTACACCAGAAAAAACTTCTACTGCTGAGTCAACAACCGATAGCACTACACCGGAAATAACCTCTACTAAAGAGTCAACAACCGATAGCACTACACCAGAAATAAGTTCCTCTACTGAGTCAACAACCGATAGCACTACACCAGAAAAAACTTCCTCTACTGAGTCAACAACTGATAGAACTACACCAGAAATAAGTTCCACTACTGAGTCAACAACCGATAGCACTACACCAGAAATAACTTCCACTACTGAGTCAACAACCGATAGCACTACACCAGAAATAGCTTCCTCTACTGAGTCAACAACCGATAGCACTACACCAGAAATAACTTCCCCTACTGGGTCAACTACCGATAGCACTACACCAGAAATAACTTCCTCTACTGGGTCAACAACCTATAGCACTACACCAGAAATAACTTCTACTACTGAGTCTAACACCGATAGCACTACACCAGAAAAAACTTCTACTACTGAGTCAACAACCGATAGCACTACACCAGAAATAACATCTACTACTGAGTCAACAACCGATAGCACTTCATCAGAAATAACTTCCACTACTGAGTCAACAAGCGATAGCACTACACCAGAAATAACTTCCTCTACTGAGTCAACAACCGATAGCACTAAACCAGAAATAACTTCTACTACTGAGTCAACAACCGATAGCACTTCATCAGAAATAACTTCCACTACTGAGTCAACAATCGATAGCACTACACCTGAAATAACTTCTACTACTGAGTCAACAACCGATAGCACTACACCAGAAATAACTTCCTCTACTGAGTCAACAACCGATAGCACTACACCAGAAATAAGTTCCTCTACTGAGTCAACAACCGATAGCACTACACCAGAAATAACTTCTACTACTGAGTCAACAACCGATAACACTACACCAGAAATAACTTCTTCAACTGAGTCAACAACCGATGGCACTACTCCAGAAATAAGTTCCACTACTGAGTCAACAACCGATAGCACTACACCAGAAATAACTTCCTCTACTGAGTCAACAACCGATAGCACTACACCAGAACTAACTTCTTCTACTGAGTCAACAACCGATAGCACTACACCAGAAATAACTTCTACTACTGAGTCAACAACCGATAGCGCTACACCAGAAAAAACTTCTACTACTGAGTCAACAACCGATAGCAGTACACTAGAAATAACTTCCTCTACTGAGTCAACAACCGATAGCACTACACCAGAAATAACATCTACTACTGAGTCAACAACCGATAACACTACACCAGAACTAACTTCTTCTACTGAGTCAACAACCGATAGCACTACACCAGAAATAACTTCTACTACTGAGTCAACAACCGATAGCACTACACCAGAAATAACTTCTACTACTGAGTCAACAACCGATAGCACTACACCGGAAAAAACTTCTACTGCTGAGTCAACAACCGATAGCACTACTCCAGAAGTAACTTCTACTAAAGAGTCAACAACCGATAGCACTACACCTGAAACAACTTCTACTAAAGAGTCAACAACCGATAGCACTACACCAGAAATAACTTCCTCTACTGAGTCAACAACCGATAGCACTACACCAGAAATAACTTCTACTACTGAGTCAACAACCGATAACACTACACCAGAAATAACTTCTTCAACTGAGTCAACAACCGATGGCACTACACCGGAAATAACTTCTACTAAAGAGTCAACAACCGATAGCACTACACCAGAAATAACTTCCTCTACTGAGTCAACAACCGATAGCACTACACCAGAACTAACTTCTTCTACTGAGTCAACAACCGATAGCACTACACCAGAAATAACTTCTACTACTGAGTCAACAACCGATAGCAGTACACTAGAAATAACTTCCTCTACTGAGTCAACAACCGATAGCACTACACCAGAAATAACATCTACTACTGAGTCAACAACCGATAACACTACACCAGAACTAACTTCTTCTACTGAGTCAACAACCGATAGCACTACACCAGAAATAACTTCTACTACTGAGTCAACAACCGATAGCACTACACCAGAAATAACTTCTACTACTGAGTCAACAACCGATAACACTACACCAGAAATAACTTCTACTACTGAGTCAACAACCGATAGCACTACACCGGAAATAACTTCTACTAAAGAGTCAACAACCGATAGCACTACACCAGAAATAACTTCCTCTACTGAGTCAACAACCGAGAGCACTACACCGGAAATAACTTCTACTAAAGAGTCAACAACCGATAGCACTGCACCAGAAATAACTTCTACTACTGAGTCAACAACCGATAGCACTACCCTAGAAATAACTTCCTCTACTGAGTCAACAACCGATAGCACTACACCAGAAATAAGTTCCTCTACTGAGTTAACAACCGATAGCACTACACCAGAAATAAGTTCCTCTACTGAGTTTACAACCAATTGCACTACACCAGAAATAACTTCTTCTACTGAGTCAACAACCGATAGCACTACACCAGAAATACCTTCTACTACTGAGTCAACAACCGATAGCACTACACCAGAAGTAACTTCTACTAACGAGTCAACAACCGATAGCACTACACCAGAAATAACTTCTACTAAAGAGTCAACAACCGATAGAACTACACCAGAAATAACTTCCTCTACTGAGTCAACAACCGAGAGCACTACACCGGAAATAACTTCTACTAAAGAGTCAACAACCGATAGCACTGCACCAGAAATAACTTCTACTACTGAGTCAACAACCGATAGCACTACCCCAGAAATAACTTCTACTAACGAGTCAACAACCGATAGCACTACACCGGAAATAACTTCTACTAAAGAGTCAACAACCGATAGCACTACACCAGAAATAACTTCTTCTACTGAGTCAACAACCGATAGCACTACACCAGAAATACCTTCTACTACTGAGTCAACAACCGATAGCACTACACCAGAAGTAACTTCTACTAACGAGTCAACAACCGATAGCACTACACCGGAAATAACTTCTACTAAAGAGTCAACAACCGATAGCACTACACCAGAAATAACTTCTTCTACTGAGTCAACAACCGATAGCACTACACCAGAAATACCTTCTACTACTGAGTCAACAACCGATAGCACTACACCAGAAGTAACTTCTACTAACGAGTCAACAACCGATAGCACTACACCAGAAATAACTTCTACTAAAGAGTCAACAACCGATAGCACTACACCAGAAATAACTTCCTCTACTGAGTCAACAACCGAGAGCACTACACCGGAAATAACTTCTACTAAAGAGTCAACAACCGATAGCACTGCACCAGAAATAACTTCTACTACTGAGTCAACAACCGATAGCACTACACCAGAAATAAGTTCCTCTACTGAGTCAACAACCGATAGCACTACACCAGAAGTAACTTCTACTAACGAGTCAACAACCGATAGCACTACACCAGAAATAACTTCTACTAAAGAGTCAACAACCGATAGCACTACACCAGAAATAAGTTCCACTACTGAGTCAACAACCGATAGCACTACCCCTGAAATAACTTCCTCTACTGAGTCAACAACCGATAGCACTACACCAGAAATAACTTCTACTACTGAGTCAACAACCGATAGCACTACACCAGAAATAACTTCCTCTACTGAGTCAACAACCGATAGCACTACACCAGAAATAACTTCCACTACTGAGTCAACAACCGATAGCACTACACCGGAAATAACTTCTTCTACTAAGTCAACAACCGATAGCACTACACCAGAAATACCTTCTACTACTGAGTCAACAACCGATAGCACTACACCAGAAGTAACTTCTACTAAAGAGTCAACAACCGATAGCACTACACCAGAAATAAGTTCCACTACTGAGTCAACAACCGATAGCACTACCCCTGAAATAACTTCCTCTACTGAGTCAACAACCGATAGCACTACACCAGAAATAACTTCTACTACTGAGTCAACAACCGATAGCACTACACCAGAAATAAGTTCCACTACTGAGTCAACAACCGATAGCACTACACCAGAAATAACTTCTACTAAAGAGTCAACAACCGATAGCACTACACCAGAAATAAGTTCCACTACTGAGTCAACAACCGATAGCACTACCCCTGAAATAACTTCCTCTACTGAGTCAACAACCGATAGCACTACACCAGAAATAACTTCTACTACTGAGTCAACAACCGATAGCACTACACCAGAAATAACTTCCTCTACTGAGTCAACAACCGATAGCACTACACCAGAAATAACTTCCACTACTGAGTCAACAACCGATAGCACTACACCGGAAATAACTTCTTCTACTAAGTCAACAACCGATAGCACTACACCAGAAATACCTTCTACTACTGAGTCAACAACCGATAGCACTACACCAGAAGTAACTTCTACTAAAGAGTCAACAACCGATAGCACTACACCAGAAATAACTTCTACTAAAGAGTCAACAACCGATAGCACTACACCAGAAATAACTTCCTCTACTGAGTCAACAACCGATAGCACTACACCAGAAATAACTTCTACTACTGAGTCAACAACCGATAACACTACACCAGAAATAACTTCTTCAACTGAGTCAACAACCGATGGCACTACACCGGAAATAACTTCTACTAAAGAGTCAACAACCGATAGCACTACACCAGAAATAACTTCCTCTACTGAGTCAACAACCGAGAGCACTACACCGGAAATAACTTCTACTACTGAGTCAACAACCGATGGCACTACACCAGAAATAACTTCTACTACTGAGTCAACAACCGATAGCAGTACACTAGAAATAACTTCCTCTACTGAGTCAACAACCGATAGCACTACACCAGAAATAACATCTACTACTGAGTCAACAACCGATAACACTACACCAGAACTAACTTCTTCTACTGAGTCAACAACCGATAGCACTACACCAGAAATAACTTCTACTACTGAGTCAACAACCGATAGCACTACACCAGAAATAACTTCTACTACTGAGTCAACAACCGATAACACTACACCAGAAATAACTTCTACTACTGAGTCAACAACCGATAGCACTACACCGGAAATAACTTCTAGTAAAGAGTCAACAACCGATAGCACTACACCAGAAATAACTTCCTCTACTGAGTCAACAACCGAGAGCACTACACCGGAAATAACTGCTACTAAAGAGTCAACAACCGATAGCACTGCACCAGAAATAACTTCTACTACTGAGTCAACAACCGATAGCACTACCCCAGAAATAAGTTCCTCTACTGAGTCGACAACCGATAGCACTACACCAGAAATAAGTTCCTCTACTGAGTTAACAACCGATAGCACTACACCAGAAATAAGTTCCTCTACTGAGTTTACAACCGATAGCACTACAACAGAAATAACTTCTTCTACTGAGTCAACAACCGATAGCACTACACCAGAAATACCTTCTACTACTGAGTCAACAACCGATAGCACTACACCAGAGGTAACTTCTACTAACGAGTCAACAACCGATAGCACTACACCAGAAATAACTTCCTCTACTGAGTCAACAACCGATAGCACTACACCAGAAATAACTTCCTCTACTGAGTCAACAACCGATAGCACTACACCAGAAATAACTTCTACTACTGAGTCAACAACCGATAGCACTACACCAGAAAAAACTTCTACTACTGAGTCAACAACCGATAGCACTACACCAGAAATAACTTCCTCTACTGAGTCAACAACCGATAGCACTACACCAGAAATAACATCTACTACTGAGTCAACAACCGATAACACTACACCAGAAATAACTTCCTCTATTGAGTCAACAACCGATAGCACTACACCAGAAATAACTTCTACTACTGAGTCAACAACCGATAGCACTACACCAGAAATAACTTCTACTACTGAGTCAACAACCGATAGCACTACACCAGAAATAACTTCTTCTACTGAGTCAACAACCGATAGCACTACACCAGAAAAAACTTCCTCTATTGAGTCAACAACCGATAGCACTACCCCAGAAATAACTTCTACTACTGAGTCAACAACCGATAACACTACACCAGAAATAACTTCCTCTACTGAGTCAACAACCGATAACACTACACAAGAAAAAACTTCCTCTACTGAGTCAACAGCCGATAGCACTACCCTAGAGATAACTTCCTCTACTGAGTCAACAACCGATAGCACTACACCAGAAATAACTTCTACTACTGAGTCAACAACCGATAGCACTACACCAGAAATAAGTTCCTCTACTGAGTCAACAACCGATAGCACTACACCAGAACTAACTTCTTCTACTGAGTCAACAACCGATAGCACTACACCAGAAATAACTTCTACTAAAGAGTCAACAACCGATAGCACTACACCAGAAATAACTTCCTCTACTGAGTCAACAACCGATAGCACTACACCAGAAATAACATCTACTACTGAGTCAACAACCGATAACACTACACCAGAAATAACTTCCTCTATTGAGTCAACAACCGATAGCACTACACCAGAAATAACTTCTACTACTGAGTCAACAACCGATAGCACTACACCAGAAATAACTTCTACTACTGAGTCAACAACCGATAGCACTACACCAGAAATAACTTCTTCTACTGAGTCAACAACCGATAGCACTACACCAGAAAAAACTTCCTCTATTGAGTCAACAACCGATAGCACTACCCCAGAAATAACTTCTACTACTGAGTCAACAACCGATAACACTACACCAGAAATAACTTCCTCTACTGAGTCAACAACCGATAACACTACACAAGAAAAAACTTCCTCTACTGAGTCAACAGCCGATAGCACTACCCTAGAGATAACTTCTTCTACTGAGTCAACAACCGATAGCACTACACCAGAAATAACTTCTACTACTGAGTCAACAACCGATAGCACTACACCAGAAATAAGTTCCTCTACTGAGTCAACAACCGATAGCACTACACCAGAACTAACTTCTTCTACTGAGTCAACAACCGATAGCACTACACCAGAAATAACTTCTACTAAAGAGTCAACAACCGATAGCACTACACCAGAAATAACTTCCTCTACTGAGTCAACAACCGAGAGCACTACACCGGAAATAACTTCTACTAAAGAGTCAACAACCGATAGCACTACACCAGAAATAAGTTCCTCTACTGAGTCAACAACCGATAGCACTACACCAGAAAAAACTTCTACTACTGAGTCAACAACCGATAGCACTACACCAGAAATAATTTCCACTACTGAGTCAACAACCGATAGCACTACACCGGAAATCACTTTCGCTACTGAATCAACAACCGATAGCACTACACAAGAAATAACTTCCACTACTGACTCAAACACCGATAGCACTACACCGGAAATCACTTCCACTACTGAGTCAACAACGTATAGCACTACACCGGAAAAAACTTCCACTGCTGAGTCAACAACCGATGGCACTACACCAGAAATAACTGCTTCTACTGAGTCAACAACCGATAGCACTACACCAGAAGTAACTTCTACTAAAGAGTCAACAACCGATAGCACTACACCAGAAATAAGTTCCACTACTGAGTCAACAACCGATAGCACTACACCAGAAAAAACTTCCACTGCTGAGTCAACAACCGATGGCACTACACCAGAAATAACTGCTTCTACTGAGTCAACAACCGATAGCACTACACCAGAAATAACTTCTACTACTGAGTCAACAACCGATGGCACTACACCAGAAATAACTTCCTCTACTGAGTCAACAACCGATAGCACTACACCAGAAATAACTTCAACTACTGAGTCAACAACCGATGGCACTACCCCAGAAATAACTTCCTCTACTGAGTCAACAACCGATAGCACTACACCAGAAATAACTTCCTCTACTGGGTCAACAACCGATAGCACTACACCAGAAATAACTTCTACTACTGAGTCAACAACCGATGGCACTACACCAGAAATAACTTCCTCTACTGAGTCAACAACCGATAGCACTACACAAGAAAAAAGTTCCACTACTGAGTCAACAACCGATGGCACTACACCAGAAATAACTGCTTCTACTGAGTCAACAACCGATAGCACTACACCAGAAATAACTTCTACTACTGAGTCAACAACCGATGGCACTACACCAGAAATAACTTCCTCTACTGAGTCAACAACCGATAGCACTACACCAGAAATAACTTCTACTACTGAGTCAACAACCGATGGCACTACACCAGAAATAACTTCCTCTACTGAGTCAACAACCGATAGCACTACACCAGAAATAACTTCTACTACTGAGTCAACAACCGATAGCACTACACCAGAAAAAACTTCCACTGCTGAGTCAACAACCGATGGCACTACACCAGAAATAACTGCTTCTACTGAGTCAACAACCGATAGCACTACACCAGAAATAACTTCTACTACTGAGTCAACAACCGATGGCACTACACCAGAAATAACTTCCTCTACTGAGTCAACAACCGATAGCACTACACCAGAAATAATTTCTACTACTGAGTCAACAACCGATGGCACTACCCCAGAAATAACTTCCTCTACTGAGTCAACAACCGATAGCACTACACCAGAAATAACTTCCTCTACTGAGTCAACAACCGATAGCACTACACCAGAAATAACTTCCTCTACTGGGTCAACAACCGATAGCACTACACCAGAAATAACTTCTACTACTGAGTCAACAACCGATGGCACTACACCAGAAATAACTTCCTCTACTGAGTCAACAACCGATAGCACTACACCAGAAATAAGTTCCACTACTGAGTCAACATCCGATAGCGCTACACCAGAAATAACTTCCTCTACTGAGTCAACAACCGATAGCACTACCCCAGAAATAACTTCTACTAACGAGTCAACAACCGATAGCACTACACCGGAAATAACTTCTACTAAAGAGTCAACAACCGATAGCACTACACCAGAAATAACTTCTTCTACTGAGTCAACAACCGATAGCACTACACCAGAAATACCTTCTACTACTGAGTCAACAACCGATAGCACTACACCAGAAGTAACTTCTACTAACGAGTCAACAACCGATAGCACTACACCGGAAATAACTTCTACTAAAGAGTCAACAACCGATAGCACTACACCAGAAATAACTTCTTCTACTGAGTCAACAACCGATAGCACTACACCAGAAATACCTTCTACTACTGAGTCAACAACCGATAGCACTACACCAGAAGTAACTTCTACTAACGAGTCAACAACCGATAGCACTACACCAGAAATAACTTCTACTAAAGAGTCAACAACCGATAGCACTACACCAGAAATAACTTCCTCTACTGAGTCAACAACCGAGAGCACTACACCGGAAATAACTTCTACTAAAGAGTCAACAACCGATAGCACTGCACCAGAAATAACTTCTACTACTGAGTCAACAACCGATAGCACTACACCAGAAATAAGTTCCTCTACTGAGTCAACAACCGATAGCACTACACCAGAAGTAACTTCTACTAACGAGTCAACAACCGATAGCACTACACCTGAAATAACTTCCTCTACTGAGTCAACAACCGAGAGCACTACACCGGAAATAACTTCTACTAAAGAGTCAACAACCGATAGCACTGCACCAGAAATAACTTCTACTACTGAGTCAACAACCGATAGCACTACCCCAGAAATAACTTCTACTAACGAGTCAACAACCGATAGCACTACACCGGAAATAACTTCTACTAAAGAGTCAACAACCGATAGCACTACACCAGAAATAACTTCTTCTACTGAGTCAACAACCGATAGCACTACACCAGAAATACCTTCTACTACTGAGTCAACAACCGATAGCACTACACCAGAAGTAACTTCTACTAACGAGTCAACAACCGATAGCACTACACCGGAAATAACTTCTACTAAAGAGTCAACAACCGATAGCACTACACCAGAAATAACTTCTTCTACTGAGTCAACAACCGATAGCACTACACCAGAAATACCTTCTACTACTGAGTCAACAACCGATAGCACTACACCAGAAGTAACTTCTACTAACGAGTCAACAACCGATAGCACTACACCAGAAATAACTTCTACTAAAGAGTCAACAACCGATAGCACTACACCAGAAATAACTTCCTCTACTGAGTCAACAACCGATAGCACTACACCAGAAGTAACTTCTACTAACGAGTCAACAACCGATAGCACTACACCAGAAATAAGTTCCTCTACTGAGTCAACAACCGATAGCACTACACCAGAAGTAACTTCTACTAAAGAGTCAACAACCGATAGCACTACACCAGAAATAAGTTCCACTACTGAGTCAACAACCGATAGCACTACCCCTGAAATAACTTCCTCTACTGAGTCAACAACCGATAGCACTACACCAGAAATAACTTCTACTACTGAGTCAACAACCGATAGCACTACACCAGAAATAACTTCCTCTACTGAGTCAACAACCGATAGCACTACACCAGAAATAACTTCCACTACTGAGTCAACAACCGATAGCACTACACCGGAAATAACTTCTTCTACTAAGTCAACAACCGATAGCACTACACCAGAAATACCTTCTACTACTGAGTCAACAACCGATAGCACTACACCAGAAGTAACTTCTACTAAAGAGTCAACAACCGATAGCACTACACCAGAAGTAACTTCTACTAAAGAGTCAACAACCGATAGCACTACACCAGAAGTAACTTCTACTAAAGAGTCAACAACCGATAACACTACACCAGAAATAACTTCTTCAACTGAGTCAACAACCGATGGCACTACACCGGAAATAACTTCTACTAAAGAGTCAACAACCGATAGCACTGCACCAGAAATAACTTCTACTACTGAGTCAACAACCGATAGCACTACCCCAGAAATAAGTTCCTCTACTGAGTCGACAACCGATAGCACTACACCAGAAATAAGTTCCTCTACTGAGTTAACAACCGATAGCACTACACCAGAAATAAGTTCCTCTACTGAGTTTACAACCGATAGCACTACAACAGAAATAACTTCTTCTACTGAGTCAACAACCGATAGCACTACACCAGAAATAACTTCCTCTACTGAGTCAACAACCGAGAGCACTACACCGGAAATAACTTCTACTACTGAGTCAACAACCGATGGCACTACACCAGAAATAACTTCTACTACTGAGTCAACAACCGATAGCAGTACACTAGAAATAACTTCCTCTACTGAGTCAACAACCGATAGCACTACACCAGAAATAACATCTACTACTGAGTCAACAACCGATAACACTACACCAGAACTAACTTCTTCTACTGAGTCAACAACCGATAGCACTACACCAGAAATAACTTCTACTACTGAGTCAACAACCGATAGCACTACACCAGAAATAACTTCTACTACTGAGTCAACAACCGATAACACTACACCAGAAATAACTTCTACTACTGAGTCAACAACCGATAGCACTACACCGGAAATAACTTCTAGTAAAGAGTCAACAACCGATAGCACTACACCAGAAATAACTTCCTCTACTGAGTCAACAACCGAGAGCACTACACCGGAAATAACTGCTACTAAAGAGTCAACAACCGATAGCACTGCACCAGAAATAACTTCTACTACTGAGTCAACAACCGATAGCACTACCCCAGAAATAAGTTCCTCTACTGAGTCGACAACCGATAGCACTACACCAGAAATAAGTTCCTCTACTGAGTTAACAACCGATAGCACTACACCAGAAATAAGTTCCTCTACTGAGTTTACAACCGATAGCACTACAACAGAAATAACTTCTTCTACTGAGTCAACAACCGATAGCACTACACCAGAAATACCTTCTACTACTGAGTCAACAACCGATAGCACTACACCAGAGGTAACTTCTACTAACGAGTCAACAACCGATAGCACTACACCAGAAATAACTTCCTCTACTGAGTCAACAACCGATAGCACTACACCAGAAATAACTTCTACTACTGAGTCAACAACCGATAACACTACACCAGAAATAACTTCTTCAACTGAGTCAACAACCGATAGCACTACACCAGAAGTAACTTCTACTAAAGAGTCAACAACTGATAGCACTACACCAGAAATAACTTCTACTAAAGGGTCAACAACCGATAGCACTACACCAGAAATAACTTCCTCTACTGAGTCAACAACCGATGACACTACACCAGAAATAAGTTCCTCTACTGAGTCAACAACCGATAGCTTTACACCAGAAATAACTTCTACTACTGAGTCAACAACCGATAGCACTACACCAGAAAAAACTTCTACTACTGAGTCAACAACCGATAGCACTACACCAGAAATAACTTCCTCTACTGAGTCAACAACCGATAGCACTACACCAGAAATAACATCTACTACTGAGTCAACAACCGATAACACTACACCAGAAATAACTTCCTCTATTGAGTCAACAACCTATAGCACTGCACCAGAAATAACTTCTACTACTGAGTCAACAACCGATAGCACTACACCAGAAATAACTTCTACTACTGAGTCAACAACCGATAGCACTACACCAGAAATAACTTCTTCTACTGAGTCAACAACCGATAGCACTACACCAGAAAAAACTTCCTCTATTGAGTCAACAACCGATAGCACTACCCCAGAAATAACTTCTACTACTGAGTCAACAACCGATAACACTACACCAGAAATAACTTCCTCTACTGAGTCAACAACCGATAACACTACACAAGAAAAAACTTCCTCTACTGAGTCAACAGCCGATAGCACTACCCTAGAGATAACTTCCTCTACTGAGTCAACAACCGATAGCACTACACCAGAAATAACTTCTTCTACTGAGTCAACAACCGATAGCACTACACCAGAAATAACTTCTACTACTGAGTCAACAACCGATAGCACTACACCAGAAATAAGTTCCTCTACTGAGTCAACAACCGATAGCACTACACCAGAACTAACTTCTTCTACTGAGTCAACAACCGATAGCACTACACCAGAAATAACTTCTACTACTGAGTCAACAACCGATGGCACTACACCGGAAATAACTTCTACTAAAGAGTCAACAACCGATAGCACTACACCAGAAATAACTTCCTCTACTGAGTCAACAACCGAGAGCACTACACCGGAAATAACTTCTACTAAAGAGTCAACAACCGATAGCACTACACCAGAAATAAGTTCCTCTACTGAGTCAACAACCGATAGCACTACACCAGAACTAACTTCTTCTACTGAGTCAACAACCGATAGCACTACACCAGAAAAAACTTCTACTACTGAGTCAACAACCGATAGCACTACACCAGAAATAATTTCCACTACTGAGTCAACAACCGATAGCACTACACCGGAAATCACTTTCGCTACTGAATCAACAACCGATAGCACTACACAAGAAATAACTTCCACTACTGACTCAAACACCGATAGCACTACACCGGAAATCACTTCCACTACTGAGTCAACAACGTATAGCACTACACCGGAAAAAACTTCTACTACTGAGTCAAACACCGATAGCACTACACCAGAAAAAACTTCCACTGCTGAGTCAACAACCGATGGCACTACACCAGAAATAACTGCTTCTACTGAGTCAACAACCGATAGCACTACACCAGAAATAACTTCTACTACTGAGTCAACAACCGATGGCACTACACCAGAAATAACTTCCTCTACTGAGTCAACAACCGATAGCACTACACCAGAAATAACTTCAACTACTGAGTCAAACACCGATGGCACTACCCCAGAAATAACTTCCTCTACTGAGTCAACAACCGATAGCACTACACCAGAAATAACTTCCTCTACTGGGTCAACAACCGATAGCACTACACCAGAAATAACTTCTACTACTGAGTCAACAACCGATGGCACTACACCAGAAATAACTTCCTCTACTGAGTCAACAACCGATAGCACTACACAAGAAAAAAGTTCCACTACTGAGTCAACAACCGATGGCACTACACCAGAAATAACTGCTTCTACTGAGTCAACAACCGATAGCACTACACCAGAAATAACTTCTACTACTGAGTCAACAACCGATGGCACTACACCAGAAATAACTTCCTCTACTGAGTCAACAACCGATAGCACTACACCAGAAATAACTTCTACTACTGAGTCAACAACCGATGGCACTACACCAGAAATAACTTCCTCTACTGAGTCAACAACCGATAGCACTACACCAGAAATAACTTCTACTACTGAGTCAACAACCGATAGCACTACACCAGAAAAAACTTCCACTGCTGAGTCAACAACCGATGGCACTACACCAGAAATAACTGCTTCTACTGAGTCAACAACCGATAGCACTTCACCAGAAATAACTTCTACTACTGAGTCAACAACCGATGGCACTACACCAGAAATAACTTCATCTACTGAGTCAACAACCGATAGCACTACACCAGAAATAATTTCTACTACTGAGTCAACAACCGATGGCACTACCCCAGAAATAACTTCCTCTACTGAGTCAACAACCGATAGCACTACACCAGAAATAACTTCCTCTACTGAGTCAACAACCGATAGCACTACACCAGAAATAACTTCCTCTACTGGGTCAACAACCGATAGCACTACACCAGAAATAACTTCTACTACTGAGTCAACAACCGATGGCACTACACCAGAAATAACTTCCTCTACTGAGTCAACAACCGATAGCACTACACCAGAAATAAGTTCCACTACTGAGTCAACATCCGATAGCACTACACCAGAAATAACTTCCTCTACTGAGTCAACAACCGATAGCACTACACCAGAAATAACTTCTACTACTGAGTCAACAACCGATGGCACTACACCAGAAATAACTTCCTCTACTGAGTCAACAACCGATAGCACTACACCAGAAATAACTTCTACTACTGAGTCAACAACCGATGGCACTACCCCAGAAATAACTTCCTCTACTGAGTCAACAACCGATAGCACTACACCAGAAATAACTTCCTCTACTGGGTCAACAACCGATAGCACTACACCAGAAATAACTTCTACTACTGAGTCAACAACCGATGGCACTACACCAGAAATAACTTCCTCTACTGAGTCAACAGCCGATAGCACTACACAAGAAATAAGTTCCACTACTGAGTCAACATCCGATAGCACTACACCAGAAATAACTTCCTCTACTGAGTCAACAACCGATAGCACTACACCAGAAATAACTTCCTCTACTGGGTCAACAACCGATAGCACTACACCAGAAATAACTTCTACTACTGAGTCAACAACCGATAGCACTACACCAGAAATAACTTCCTCTACTGAGTCAACAACCGATAGCACTACACCAGAAATAACTTCTACTACTGAGTCAACAACCGATAGCACTACACCAGAAATAACTTCCTCTACTGAGTCAACAACCGATAGCACTACACCAGAAATAACTTCCTCTACAGAGTCAACAACCGATAGCACTACACCAGAAATAAGTTCCACTACTGAGTCAACAACCGATAGCACTACACCAGAAATAACTTCCTCTACAGAGTCAACAACCGATAGCACTACACCAGAAATAAGTTCCACTACTGAGTCAACAACCGATAGCACTACACCAGAAATAACTTCCTCTACTGAGTCAACAACCGATAGCACTACACCAGAAATAACTTCCACTACTGAGTCAACAACCGATAGCACTACACCAGAAATAACTTCCTCTACTGAGTCAACAACCGATAGCACTACACCAGAAATAACTTCCACTACTGAGTCAATAACCGATAGCACTACACCAGAAATAACTTCCTCTACTGAGTCAACAACCGATAGCACTACACCAGAAATAACTTCCACTACTGAGTCAAACACCGATAGCACTACACCAGAAATAACTTCCTCTACTGAGTCAACAACCGATAGCACTACACCAGAAATAACTTCCACTACTGAGTCAACAACCGATAGCACTACACCAGAAATAACTTCCTCTACTGAGTCAACAACCGATAGCACTACACCAGAAATAACTTCCACTACTGAGTCAACAACCGATAGCACTACACCAGAAATAACTTCTACGACAGAGTCAACAACCGATAGCACTACACCAGAAATAACTTCCTCTACTGAGTCAACAACCGATAGCACTACACCAGAAATAACTTCCTCTACAGAGTCAACAACCGATAGCACTACCCCAGAAATAACTTCCTCTACTGAGTCAACAACCGATAGCACTACACCAGAAATAACTTTCTCTACTGAGTCAACAACCGATAGCACTACACCAGAAATAACTTCCACTACTGAGTCAACAACCGATAGCACTACACCAGAAATATCTTCCTCTACTGAGTCAACAACCGATAGCACTACACCAGAAATAACTTCCACTACTGAGTCAACAACCGATAGCACTACACCAGAAATAACTTCTACGACAGAGTCAACAACCGATAGCACTACACCAGAAATAACTTCCTCTACTGAGTCAACAACCGATGGCACTACACCAGAAATAACTTCCTCTACAGAGTCAACAACCGATAGCACTACCCCAGAAATAACTTCCTCTACTGAGTCAACAACCGATAGCACTACACCAGAAATAACTTTCTCTACTGAGTCAACAACCGATAGCACTACACCAGAAATAACTTCCTCTACTGAGTCAACAACCGATAGCACTACACCAGAAATAACTTCTACTACAGAGTCAACAACCGATAGCACTACACCAGAAATAACTTCCTCTACAGAGTCAACAACCGATAGCACTACACCAGAAATAACTTCCACTACTGAGTCAACAACCGATAGCACTACACCAGAAATAACTTCCACTACTGAGTCAACAACCGATAGCACTACACCAGAAATAACTTCTACTACAGAGTCAACAACCGATAGCACTACACCAGAAATAACTTCCTCTACAGAGTCAACAACCGATAGCACTACCCCAGAAATAACTTCCTCTACTGAGTCAACAACCGATAGCACTACCCCAGAAATAACTTCCTCTACAGAGTCAACAACCGATAGCACTACCCCAGAAATAACTTCCACTACTGAGTCAACAACCGATAGCACTACACCAGAAATAACTTCCACTACTGAGTCAACAACCGATAGCACTACACCAGAAATAACTTCCACTACTGAGTCAACAACCGATAGCACTACACCAGAAATAACTTCTACTACAGAGTCAACAACCGATAGCACTACACCAGAAATAACTTCCTCTACAGAGTCAACAACCGATAGCACTACCCCAGAAATAACTTCCTCTACTGAGTCAACAACCGATAGCACTACACCAGAAATAACTTCTACTACAGAGTCAACAACCGATAGCACTACACCAGAAATAACTTCCTCTACAGAGTCAACAACCGATAGCACTACACCAGAAATAACTTCCACTACTGAGTCAACAACCGATAGCACTACACCAGAAATAAGTTCCACTACTGAGTCAACAACCGATAGCACTACACCAGAAATAACTTTCTCTACTGAGTCAACAACCGATAGCACTACACCAGAAATAACTTCTAGTACTGAGTCAACAACCGATAGCACTACACCAGAAATAACTTCTATTACTGAGTCAACAACCGATGGCACTACACCAGAAATAACTTCCTCTACTGAGTCAACAACCGATAGCATCACACCAGAAATAAGTTCCACTACTGAGTCAACAACCGATAGCACTACACCAGAAATAACTTCTACTACAGAGTCAACAACCGATAGCACTACACCAGAAATAACTTCCTCTACAGAGTCAACAACCGATAGCACTACACCAGAAATAACTTCCACTACTGAGTCAACAACCGATAGCACTACACCAGAAATAACTTCTACTACTGAGTCAACAACCGATAGCACTACACCAGAAATAACTTCTATTACTGAGTCAACAACCGATGGCACTACACCAGAAATAACTTCCTCTACAGAGTCAACAACCGATAGCACTACACCAGAAATAAGTTCCACTACTGAGTCAACAACCGATAGCACTACACCAGAAATAACTTCTACTACTGAGTCAACAACCGATAGCACTACACCAGAAATAACTTCCTCTACTGAGTCAACAACCGATAGCACTACACCAGAAATAACTTCTACTACAGAGTCAACAACCGATAGCACTACACCAGAAATAACTTCCTTTACTGAGTCAACAACCGATAGCACTACACCAGAAAGAACTTCCTTTACTGAGTCAACAACCGATAGCACTACACCAGAAATAACTTCCTCTACTGAGTCAACAACCGATAGCACTACACCAGAAATAACTTCTACTACAGAGTCAACAACCGATAGCACTACACCAGAAATAACTTCTACTACTGAGTCAACAACCGATAGCACTACACCAGAAATAACTTCCTCTACTGAGTCAACAACCGATAGCACTACACCAGAAATAACTTCCTCTACTGAGTCAACAACCGATAGCACTACACCAGAAATAACTTCCACTACTGAGTCAACAACCGATAGCACTACACCAGAAATAACTTCCTCTACTGAGTCAACAACCGATAGCACTACACCAGAAATAACTTCCACTACTGAGTCAACAACCGATAGCACTACACCAGAAATAACTTCTACTACAGAGTCAACAACCGATAGCACTACACCAGAAATAACTTCCACTGCTGAGTCAACAACCGATAGCTCTACACCAGAAATAACTTCCACTACTGAGTCAACAACCGATAGCACTACCCCAGAAATAACTTCCTCTACTGAGTCAACAACCGATAGCACTACACCAGAAATAACTTCCACTACTGAGTCAACAACCGATAGCACTACACCAGAAATAACTTCCTCTACTGAGTCAACAACCGATAGCACTACACCAGAAATAACTTCCACTACTGAGTCAACAACCGATAGCACTACACCAGAAATAACTTCCTCTACTGAGTCAACAACCGATAGCACTACACCAGAAATAACTTCCACTACTGAGTCAACAACCGATAGCACTACACCAGAAATAACTTCCTCTACTGAGTCAACAACCGATAGCACTACACCAGAAATAACTTCCACTACTGAGTCAACAACCGATAGCACTACACCAGAAATAACTTCCTCTACTGAGTCAACAACCGATAGCACTACACCAGAAATAACTTCCTCTACTGAGTCAACAACCGATAGCACTACACCAGAAATAACTTCCTCTACAGAGTCAACAACCGATAGCACTACACCAGAAATAAGTTCCACTACTGAGTCAACAACCGATAGCACTACACCAGAAATAACTTCCTCTACAGAGTCAACAACCGATAGCACTACACCAGAAATAAGTTCCACTACTGAGTCAACAACCGATAGCACTACACCAGAAATAACTTCCTCTACTGAGTCAACAACCGATAGCACTACACCAGAAATAACTTCCACTACTGAGTCAACAACCGATAGCACTACACCAGAAATAACTTCCTCTACTGAGTCAACAACCGATAGCACTACACCAGAAATAAGTTCCACTACTGAGTCAACAACCGATAGCACTACACCAGAAATAACTTCCTCTACTGAGTCAACAACCGATAGCACTACACCAGAAATAACTTCCACTACTGAGTCAACAACCGATAGCACTACACCAGAAATAACTTCCTCTACTGAGTCAACAACCGATAGCACTACACCAGAAATAACTTCCACTACTGAGTCAACAACCGATAGCACTACACCAGAAATAACTTCCTCTACTGAGTCAACAACCGATAGCACTACACCAGAAATAACTTCCACTACTGAGTCAACAACCGATAGCACTACACCAGAAATAACTTCCTCTACTGAGTCAACAACCGATAGCACTACACCAGAAATAACTTCCACTACTGAGTCAACAACCGATAGCACTACACCAGAAATAACTTCTACGACAGAGTCAACAACCGATAGCACTACACCAGAAATAACTTCCTCTACTGAGTCAACAACCGATAGCACTACACCAGAAATAACTTCCACTACTGAGTCAACAACCGATAGCACTACACCAGAAATAACTTCCTCTACTGAGTCAACAACCGATAGCACTACACCAGAAATAACTTCCACTACTGAGTCAACAACCGATAGCACTACACCAGAAATAACTTCTACGACAGAGTCAACAACCGATAGCACTACACCAGAAATAACTTCCTCTACTGAGTCAACAACCGATAGCACTACACCAGAAATAACTTCCTCTACAGAGTCAACAACCGATAGCACTACCCCAGAAATAACTTCCTCTACTGAGTCAACAACCGATAGCACTACACCAGAAATAACTTCCTCTACGGAGTCAACAACCGATAGCACTACACCAGAAATAACTTCTACTACTGAGTCAACAACCGATAGCACTACACCAGAAATAACTTCCTCTACAGAGTCAACAACCGATAGCACTACCCCAGAAATAACTTCCTCTACTGAGTCAACAACCGATAGCACTACACCAGAAATAACTTCCTCTACAGAGTCAACAACCGATAGCACTACCCCAGAAATAACTTCCTCTACTGAGTCAACAACCGATAGCACTACACCAGAAATAACTTCCTCTACTGAGTCAACAACCGATAGCACTACACCAGAAATAACTTCCACTACTGAGTCAACAACCGATAGCACTACACCAGAAATAACTTCCTCTACTGAGTCAACAACCGATAGCACTACACCAGAAATAACTTCCACTACTGAGTCAACAACCGATAACACTACCCCAGAAATAACTTCCTCTACGGAGTCAACAGCCGATAGCACTACACCAGAAATAACTTCCACTACTGAGTCAACAACCGATAGCACTACACCAGAAATAACTTCCTCTACTGAGTCAACAACCGATAGCACTACACCAGAAATAACTTCTACTACTGAGTCAACAACCGATAGCACTACACCAGAAATGACTTCTACTACTGAGTCAACAACCGATGGCACTACACCAGAAATAACTTTCTCTACTGAGTCAACAACCGATAGCACTACACCAGAAATAACTTCTACTACTGAGTCAACAACCGATAGCACTACACCAGAAATAACTTCTACTACTGAGTCAACAACCGATGGCACTACACCAGAAATAACTTCTATTACTGAGTCAACAACCGATGGCACTACACCAGAAATAACTTCCTCTACTGAGTCAACAACCGATAGCACTACACCAGAAATAACTTCCTCTACAGAGTCAACAACCGATAGCACTACACCAGAAATAAGTTCCACTACTGAGTCAACAACCGATAGCACTACACCAGAAATAACTTCTACTACTGAGTCAACAACCGATAGCACTACACCAGAAATAACTTCCTCTACTGAGTCAACAACCGATAGCACTACACCAGAAATAACTTCCACTACTGAGTCAACAACCGATAGCACTACCCCAGAAATAACTTCCTCTACAGAGTCAACAACCGATAGCACTACACCAGAAATAACTTCCTCTACTGAGTCAACAACCGATAGCACTACACCAGAAATAACTTCCTCTACTGAGTCAACAGCCGATAGCACTACACCAGAAATAACTTCTACTACTGAGTCAACAACCGATAGCACTACACCAGAAATAACTTCCACTACTGAGTCAACAACCGATCGCACTACACCAGAAATAACTTCCTCTACTGAGTCAACAACCGATAGCACTACACCAGAAATAACTTCTACTACTGAGTCAACAACCGATAGCACTACACCAGAAATAACTTCTACTACTGAGTCAACAACCGATAGCACTACACCAGAAATAACTTCTACTACTGAGTCAACAACCGATAGCACTACACCAGAAATAATTTCTTCTACTGAGTCAACAACCGATAGCACTACACCAGAAATAACTTCTACTACTGAGTCAACAACCGATAGCACTACACCAGAAATAACTTCTACTACTGAGTCAACAACCGATGGCACTACACCAGAAATAACTTCTAATACTGAGTCAACAACCGATAGCACTACACCAGAAATAACTTCCACTACTGAGACAACAACCTATAGCACTACACCAGAAATAACTTCTACTACTGAGTCCACAACCGATAGCACTACACGAGAAATAACTTCTACTACTGAGTCAACAACCGATGGCACTACACCAGAAATAACTTCCTCTACTGAGTCAACAACCGATCGCACTACACCAGAAATAACTTCCTCTTCTGAGTCAACAACCGATAGCACTACACCAGAAATAACTTCTACTACTGAGTCAACAACCGATAGCACTACACCAGAAATAACTTCCACTACTGAGTCAACAACCGATCGCACTACACCAGAAATAACTTCCTCTACTGAGTCAACAACCGATAGCACTACACCAGAAATAACTTCTACTACTGAGTCAACAACCGATAGCACTACACCAGAAATAACTTCCTCTACTGAGTCCACAACCGATAGCACTACACGAGAAATAACTTCTACTACTGAGTCAACAACCGATGGCACTACACCAGAAATAACTTCCTCTACTGAGTCAACAACCGATGGCACTACACCAGAAATAACTTCTAATACTGAGTCAACAACCGATGGCACTACACCAGAAATAACTTCTAATACTGAGTCAACAACAGATAGCACTACACCAGAAATAACTTCCTCTTCTGAGTCAACAACCGATAGCACTACACCAGAAATAACTTCCACTACTGAGTCAACAACCGATGGCACTACACCAGAAATAACTTCTAATACTGAGTCAACAACAGATAGCACTACACCAGAAATAACTTCTACTACTGAGTCAACAACCGATGGCACTACACCAGAAATAACTTCCACTACTGAGTCAACAACCGATAGCACTACACCAGAAATAACTTCTACTACTGAGTCAACAACCGATCGCACTACACCAGAAATAACTTCCTCTACTGAGTCAACAACCGATAGCACTACACCAGAAATAACTTCTACTACTGAGTCAACAACCGATCGCACTACACCAGAAATAACTTCCTCTACTGAGTCCACAACCGATAGCACTACACGAGAAATAACTTCTACTACTGAGTCAACAACCGATGGCACTACACCAGAAATAACTTCCTCTACTGAGTCAACAACCGATGGCACTACACCAGAAATAACTTCTAATACTGAGTCAACAACCGATGGCACTACACCAGAAATAACTTCTAATACTGAGTCAACAACAGATAGCACTACACCAGAAATAACTTCCTCTTCTGAGTCAACAACCGATAGCACTACACCAGAAATAACTTCCACTACTGAGTCAACAACCGATGGCACTACACCAGAAATAACTTCTAATACTGAGTCAACAACAGATAGCACTACACCAGAAATAACTTCTACTACTGAGTCAACAACCGATGGCACTACACCAGAAATAACTTCCACTACTGAGTCAACAACCGATAGCACTACACCAGAAATAACTTCTACTACTGAGTCAACAACCGATGGCACTACACCAGAAATAACTTCTAATACTGAGTCAACAACAGATAGCACTACACCAGAAATAACTTCTACTACTGAGTCAACAACCGATGGCACTACACCAGAAATAACTTCCACTACTGAGTCAACAACCGATAGCACTACACCAGAAATAACTTCTACTACTGAGTCAACAACCGATGGCACTACACCAGAAATAACTTCTAATACTGAGTCAACAACAGATAGCACTACACCAGAAATAACTTCTACTACTGAGTCAACAACCGATGGCACTACACCAGAAATAACTTCCTCTACTGAGTCAATAACCGATGGCACTACACCAGAAATAACTTCTACTACTGAGTCAACAACCGATAGCACTACACCAGAAATAACTTCCTCTTCTGAGTCAACAACCGATAGCACTACACCAGAAATAACTTCCACTACTGAGTCAACAACCGATCGCACTACACCAGAAATAACTTCCTCTACTGAGTCAACAACCGATAGCACTACACCTGAAATAACTTCTACTACTGAGTCAACAACCGATAGCACTACACCAGAAATAACTTCCTCTACTGAGTCAACAACCGATAGCACTACACCAGAAATAACTTCTACTACTGAGTCAACAACCGATAGCACCACACCAGAAATAACTTCTACTACTGAGTCAACAACCGATGGCACTACACCAGAAATAACTTCCTCTACTGAGTCAACAACCGATAGCACTACACCAGAAATAACTTCTACTACTGAGTCAACAACCGATGGCACTACACCAGAAATAACTTCTAATACTGAGTCAACAACAGATAGCACTACACCAGAAATAACTTCTTTTACTGAGTCAACAACCGATCGCACTACACCAGAAATAACTTCTACTACTGAGTCAACAACCGATAGCACTACACCAGAAATAACTTCTACTACTGAGTCAACAACCGATGGCACTACACCAGAAATAACTTCCTCTACTGAGTCAACAACCGATAGCACTACACCAGAAATAACTTCCACTACTGAGTCAACAACCGATCGCACTACACCAGAAATAACTTCCACTACTGAGTCAACAACCGATCGCACTACACCAGAAATAACTTCCTCTACTGAGTCAACAACCGATAGCACTACACCAGAAATAACTTCCACTACTGAGTCAACAACCGATCGCACTACACCAGAAATAACTTCCTCTACTGAGTCAACAACCGATAGCACTACACCAGAAATAACTTCCACTACTGAGTCAACAACCGATCGCACTACACCAGAAATAACTTCCTCTACTGAGTCAACAACCGATAGCACTACACCAGAAATAACTTCCTCTTCTGAGTCAACAACCGATAGCACTACACCAGAAATAACTTCCACTACTGAGTCAACAACCGATCGCACTACACCAGAAATAACTTCTAATACTGAGTCAACAACAGATAGCACTACACCAGAAATAACTTCCTCTACTGAGTCAATAACCGATCGCACTACACCAGAAATAACTTCCTCTACTGAGTCAACAACCGATAGCACTACACCAGAAATAACTTCCTCTTCTGAGTCAACAACCGATAGCACTACACCAGAAATAACTTCCACTACTGAGTCAACAACCGATGGCACTACACCAGAAATAACTTCTAATACTGAGTCAACAACCGATGGCACTACACCAGAAATAACTTCTACTACTGAGTCAACAACCGATAGCACTACACCAGAAATAACTTCCTCTTCTGAGTCAACAACCGATAGCACTACACCAGAAATAACTTCCACTACTGAGTCAACAACCGATCGCACTACACCAGAAATAACTTCCTCTACTGAGTCAACAACCGATAGCACTACACCTGAAATAACTTCTACTACTGAGTCAACAACCGATAGCACTACACCAGAAATAACTTCCTCTACTGAGTCAACAACCGATAGCACTACACCAGAAATAACTTCTACTACTGAGTCAACAACCGATAGCACTACACCAGAAATAACTTCTACTACTGAGTCAACAACCGATGGCACTACACCAGAAATAACTTCCTCTACTGAGTCAACAACCGATAGCACTACACCAGAAATAACTTCTACTACTGAGTCAACAACCGATGGCACTACACCAGAAATAACTTCTAATACTGAGTCAACAACAGATAGCACTACACCAGAAATAACTTCTTTTACTGAGTCAACAACCGATCGCACTACACCAGAAATAACTTCTACTACTGAGTCAACAACCGATAGCACTACACCAGAAATAACTTCTACTACTGAGTCAACAACCGATGGCACTACACCAGAAATAACTTCCTCTACTGAGTCAACAACCGATAGCACTACACCAGAAATAACTTCCACTACTGAGTCAACAACCGATCGCACTACACCAGAAATAACTTCCACTACTGAGTCAACAACCGATCGCACTACACCAGAAATAACTTCCTCTACTGAGTCAACAACCGATCGCACTACACCAGAAATAACTTCCACTACTGAGTCAACAACCGATCGCACTACACCAGAAATAACTTCCTCTACTGAGTCAACAACCGATAGCACTACACCAGAAATAACTTCCACTACTGAGTCAACAACCGA
Organism: Toxonevra muliebris; assembly: GCA_963691655.1. Classification (NCBI taxonomy): domain Eukaryota; kingdom Metazoa; phylum Arthropoda; class Insecta; order Diptera; family Pallopteridae; genus Toxonevra; species Toxonevra muliebris. Next base: position 102,901,271 of record OY829326.1, read on the forward strand.
TCGCACTACACCAGAAATAACTTCCTCTTCTGAGTCAACAACCGATAGCACTACACCAGAAATAACTTCCACTACTGAGTCAACAACCGATCGCACTACACCAGAAATAACTTCCTCTACTGAGTCAACAACCGATAGCACTACACCTGAAATAACTTCTACTACTGAGTCAACAACCGATAGCACTACACCAGAAATAACTTCCTCTACTGAGTCAACAACCGATAGCACTACACCAGAAATAACTTCTACTACTGAGTCAACAACCGATAGCACTACACCAGAAATAACTTCTACTACTGAGTCAACAACCGATGGCACTACACCAGAAATAACTTCCTCTACTGAGTCAACAACCGATAGCACTACACCAGAAATAACTTCTACTACTGAGTCAACAACCGATGGCACTACACCAGAAATAACTTCTAATACTGAGTCAACAACAGATAGCACTACACCAGAAATAACTTCTTTTACTGAGTCAACAACCGATCGCACTACACCAGAAATAACTTCTACTACTGAGTCAACAACCGATAGCACTACACCAGAAATAACTTCTACTACTGAGTCAACAACCGATGGCACTACACCAGAAATAACTTCCTCTACTGAGTCAACAACCGATAGCACTACACCAGAAATAACTTCCACTACTGAGTCAACAACCGATCGCACTACACCAGAAATAACTTCTACTACTGAGTCAACAACCGATAGCACTACACCTGAAATAACTTCTACTACTGAGTCAACAACCGATAGCACTACACCAGAAATAACTTCCTCTACTGAGTCAACAACCGATAGCACTACACCAGAAATAACTTCTACTACTGAGTCAACAACCGATAGCACTACACCAGAAATAACTTCTACTACTGAGTCAACAACCGATGGCACTACACCAGAAATAACTTCCACTACTGAGTCAACAACCGATAGCACTACACCAGAAATAACTTCTACTACTGAGTCAACAACCGATGGCACTACACCAGAAATAACTTCTAATACTGAGTCAACAACAGATAGCACTACACCAGAAATAACTTCTTTTACTGAGTCAACAACCGATCGCACTACACCAGAAATAACTTCCACTACTGAGTCAACAACCGATAGCACTACACCAGAAATAACTTCTACTACTGAGTCAACAACCGATGGCACTACACCAGAAATAACTTCTAATACTGAGTCAACAACAGATAGCACTACACCAGAAATAACTTCTACTACTGAGTCAACAACCGATGGCACTACACCAGAAATAACTTCCTCTACTGAGTCAATAACCGATGGCACTACACCAGAAATAACTTCTACTACTGAGTCAACAACCGATAGCACTACACCAGAAATAACTTCCTCTTCTGAGTCAACAACCGATAGCACTACACCAGAAATAACTTCCACTACTGAGTCAACAACCGATCGCACTACACCAGAAATAACTTCCTCTACTGAGTCAACAACCGATAGCACTACACCTGAAATAACTTCTACTACTGAGTCAACAACCGATAGCACTACACCAGAAATAACTTCCTCTACTGAGTCAACAACCGATAGCACTACACCAGAAATAACTTCTACTACTGAGTCAACAACCGATAGCACTACACCAGAAATAACTTCTACTACTGAGTCAACAACCGATGGCACTACACCAGAAATAACTTCCTCTACTGAGTCAACAACCGATAGCACTACACCAGAAATAACTTCTACTACTGAGTCAACAACCGATAGCACTACACCAGAAATAACTTCCTCTTCTGAGTCAACAACCGATAGCACTACACCAGAAATAACTTCCACTACTGAGTCAACAACCGATCGCACTACACCAGAAATAACTTCCTCTACTGAGTCAACAACCGATAGCACTACACCAGAAATAACTTCTAATACTGAGTCAACAACCGATAGCACTACACCAGAAATAACTTCTACTACTGAGTCAACAACCGATGGCACTACACCAGAAATAACTTCCTCTACTGAGTCAACAACCGATAGCACTACACCAGAAATAACTTCTACTACTGAGTCAACAACCGATAGCACTACACCAGAAATAACTTCCTCTTCTGAGTCAACAACCGATAGCACTACACCAGAAATAACTTCCACTACTGAGTCAACAACCGATCGCAATACACCAGAAATAACTTCCTCTACTGAGTCAACAACCGATAGCACTACACCTGAAATAACTTCTACTACTGAGTCAACAACCGATAGCACTACACCAGAAATAACTTCTACTACTGAGTCAACAACCGATGGCACTACACCAGAAATAACTTCCTCTACTGAGTCAACAACCGATAGCACTACACCAGAAATAACTTCTACTACTGAGTCAACAACCGATAGCACTACACCAGAAATAACTTCCTCTTCTGAGTCAACAACCGATAGCACTACACCAGAAATAACTTCCACTACTGAGTCAACAACCGATCGCACTACACCAGAAATAACTTCCTCTACTGAGTCAACAACCGATAGCACTACACCAGAAATAACTTCTACTACTGAGTCAACAACCGATAGCACTACACCAGAAATAACTTCTACTACTGAGTCAACAACCGATGGCACTACACCAGAAATAACTTCCTCTACTGAGTCAACAACCGATAGCACTACACCAGAAATAACTTCTAATACTGAGTCAACAACCGATAGCACTACACCAGAAATAACTTCTACTACTGAGTCAACAACCGATGGCACTACACCAGAAATAACTTCCTCTACTGAGTCAACAACCGATAGCACTACACCAGAAATAACTTCTACTACTGAGTCAACAACCGATAGCACTACACCAGAAATAACTTCCTCTTCTGAGTCAACAACCGATAGCACTACACCAGAAATAACTTCCACTACTGAGTCAACAACCGATCGCACTACACCAGAAATAACTTCCTCTACTGAGTCAACAACCGATAGCACTACACCTGAAATAACTTCTACTACTGAGTCAACAACCGATAGCACTACACCAGAAATAACTTCTACTACTGAGTCAACAACCGATGGCACTACACCAGAAATAACTTCCTCTTCTGAGTCAACAACCGATAGCACTACACCAGAAATAACTTCCACTACTGAGTCAACAACCGATAGCACTACACCAGAAATAACTTCCTCTACTGAGTCAACAACCGATAGCACTACACCAGAAATAACTTCTACTACTGAGTCAACAACCGATAGCACTACACCAGAAATAACTTCCTCTTCTGAGTCAACAACCGATAGCACTACACCAGAAATAACTTCCACTACTGAGTCAACAACCGATCGCACTACACCAGAAATAACTTCCTCTACTGAGTCAACAACCGATAGCACTACACCTGAAATAACTTCTACTACTGAGTCAACAACCGATAGCACTACACCAGAAATAACTTCTACTACTGAGTCAACAACCGATGGCACTACACCAGAAATAACTTCCTCTACTGAGTCAACAACCGATAGCACTACACCAGAAATAACTTCTAATACTGAGTCAACAACCGATAGCACTACACCAGAAATAACTTCTACTACTGAGTCAACAACCGATGGCACTACACCAGAAATAACTTCCTCTACTGAGTCAACAACCGATAGCACTACACCAGAAATAACTTCTACTACTGAGTCAACAACCGATAGCACTACACCAGAAATAACTTCCTCTTCTGAGTCAACAACCGATAGCACTACACCAGAAATAACTTCCACTACTGAGTCAACAACCGATCGCACTACACCAGAAATAACTTCCTCTACTGAGTCAACAACCGATAGCACTACACCTGAAATAACTTCTACTACTGAGTCAACAACCGATAGCACTACACCAGAAATAACTTCTACTACTGAGTCAACAACCGATGGCACTACACCAGAAATAACTTCCTCTTCTGAGTCAACAACCGATAGCACTACACCAGAAATAACTTCCACTACTGAGTCAACAACCGATAGCACTACACCAGAAATAACTTCCTCTACTGAGTCAACAACCGATAGCACTACACCAGAAATAACTTCTACTACTGAGTCAACAACCGATAGCACTACACCAGAAATAACTTCCTCTACTGAGTCAACAACCGATAGCACTACACCTGAAATAACTTCTACTACTGAGTCAACAACCGATAGCACTACACCAGAAATAACTTCCTCTACTGAGTCAACAACCGATAGCACTACACCTGAAATAACTTCTACTACTGAGTCAACAACCGATAGCACTACACCAGAAATAACTTCCTCTACTGAGTCAACAACCGATAGCACTACACCAGAAATAACTTCCTCTACTGAGTCAACAACCGATAGCACTACACCTGAAATAACTTCTACTACTGAGTCAACAACCGATAGCACTACACCAGAAATAACTTCCACTACTGAGTCAACAACCGATCGCACTACACCAGAAATAACTTCCTCTACTGAGTCAACAACCGATAGCACTACACCTGAAATAACTTCTACTACTGAGTCAACAACCGATAGCACTACACCAGAAATAACTTCCTCTACTGAGTCAACAACCGATAGCACTACACCAGAAATAACTTCCTCTTCTGAGTCAACAACCGATAGCACTACACCAGAAATAACTTCCACTACTGAGTCAACAACCGATCGCACTACACCAGAAATAACTTCCTCTACTGAGTCAACAACCGATAGCACTACACCTGAAATAACTTCTACTACTGAGTCAACAACCGATAGCACTACACCAGAAATAACTTCTACTACTGAGTCAACAACCGATGGCACTACACCAGAAATAACTTCCTCTACTGAGTCAACAACCGATAGCACTACACCAGAAATAACTTCTAATACTGAGTCAACAACCGATAGCACTACACCAGAAATAACTTCTACTACTGAGTCAACAACCGATGGCACTACACCAGAAATAACTTCCTCTACTGAGTCAACAACCGATAGCACTACACCAGAAATAACTTCTACTACTGAGTCAACAACCGATAGCACTACACCAGAAATAACTTCCTCTTCTGAGTCAACAACCGATAGCACTACACCAGAAATAACTTCCACTACTGAGTCAACAACCGATCGCACTACACCAGAAATAACTTCCTCTACTGAGTCAACAACCGATAGCACTACACCTGAAATAACTTCTACTACTGAGTCAACAACCGATAGCACTACACCAGAAATAACTTCTACTACTGAGTCAACAACCGATGGCACTACACCAGAAATAACTTCCACTACTGAGTCAACAACCGATAGCACTACACCAGAAATAACTTCCTCTACTGAGTCAACAACCGATAGCACTACACCAGAAATAACTTCTACTACTGAGTCAACAACCGATAGCACTACACCAGAAATAACTTCCTCTTCTGAGTCAACAACCGATAGCACTACACCAGAAATAACTTCCACTACTGAGTCAACAACCGATCGCACTACACCAGAAATAACTTCCTCTACTGAGTCAACAACCGATAGCACTACACCTGAAATAACTTCTACTACTGAGTCAACAACCGATAGCACTACACCAGAAATAACTTCTACTACTGAGTCAACAACCGATAGCACTACACCAGAAATAACTTCCACTACTGAGTCAATAACCGATGGCTTTACACCAGAAATAACTTCTACTACTGAGTCAACAACCGATAGTACTACACCAGAAATAACTTCTACTACTGAGTCAACAACCGATGGCACTACACCAGAAATAACTTCTACTACTGAGTCAACAACCGATAGCACTACACCAGAAATAACTTCTACTACTGAGTCAACAACCGATAGCACTACACCAGAAATAACTTCCACTACTGAGTCAATAACCGATGGCTTTACACCAGAAATAACTTCTACTACTGAGTCAACAACCGATAGCACTACACCTGAAATAACTTCTAATACTGAGTCAACAACCGATAGCACTACACCAGAAATAACTTCTACTACTGAGTCAACAACCGATAGCACTACACCAGAAATAACTTCTACTACTGAGTCAACAACCGATAGCACTACACCAGAAATAACATCCTCTACTGAGTCAACAACCGATAGCACTACACCAGAAATAACTTCCTCTACTGAGTCAACAACCGATCGCACTACACCAGAAATAACTTCTACTACTGAGTCAACAACCGATAGCACTACACCAGAAATAACTTCCTCTACTGAGTCAACAACCGATAGCACTACACCAGAAATAACTTCTACTACTGAGTCAACAACCGATGGCACTACACCAGAAATAACTTCCTCTACTGAGTCAACAACCGATAGCACTACACCAGAAAAAACTTCCTCTACTGAGTCAACAACCGATAGCACTACACCAGAAATAACTTCTACTACTGAGTCAACAACCGATCGCACTACACCAGAAATAACTTCCTCTTCTGGGTCAACAACCGATAGCACTACACCAGAAATAACTTCTACTACTGAGTCAACAACCGATAGCACTACACCAGAAATAAGTTCCACTACTGAGTCAACAGCCGATAGCACTACACCAGAAATAACTTCTACTACTGAGTCAACAACCGATAGCACTACACCAGAAATAACTTCCTCTACTGAGTCAACAACCGATAGCACTACACCAGAAATAACTTCTACTACTGAGTCAACAACCGATGGCACTACACCAGAAATAACTTCCTCTACTGAGTCAACAACCGATAGCACTACACCAGAAATAACTTCTACTACTGAGTCAACAACCGATCGCACTACACCAGAAATAACTTCCTCTTCTGGGTCAACAACCGATAGCACTACACCAGAAATAACTTCTACTACTGAGTCAACAACCGATAGCACTACACCAGAAATAAGTTCCACTACTGAGTCAACAACCGATAGCACTACACCAGAAATAACTTCTACTACTGAGTCAACAACCGATAGCACTACACCAGAAATAACTTCCTCTACTGAGTCAACAACCGATAGCACTACACCAGAAATAAGTTCCACTACTGAGTCAACAACCGATAGCACTACACCAGAAATAAGTTCCACTACTGAGTCAACAACCGATAGCACTACACCAGAAAAAAGTTCCACTACTCAGTTAACAACCGATAGCACTACATCAGAAATAACTTCCTCTACTGAGTCAACAACCGATAGCACTACACCAGAAATAACTTCTACTACTGAGTCAACAACCGATAGCACTACACCAGAAATAACTTCTACTACTGAGTCAACAACCGATAGCACTACACCAGAAATAACTTCTACTACTGAGTCAACAACCGATAGCACTACACCAGAAATAACTTCTACTACTGAGTCAACAACCGATAGCACTACACCAGAAATAGCTTCTACTACTGATTCAACAACCGATAGTACTACACCAGAAATAAGTTCCACTACTGAGTCAACAACCGATAGCACTACACCAGAAATAACTTCTACTACTGAGTCAACAACCGATAGCACTACACCAGAAATAATTTCTACTACTGAGTCAACAACCGATAGCACTACACCTGAAATAACTTCTACTACTGAGTCAACAACCGATAGCACTACACCCGAAATAACTTCCTCTACAGAGTCAACAACCGATAGCACTACCCCAGAAATAACTTCTACTACTGAGTCAACAACCGATGGCACTACACCAGAAATAACTTCCACTACTGAGTCAACAACCGATAGCACTACACCAGAAATAACTTCCTCTACTGAGTCATCAACCGTTAGCACTACACCTGAAATAACTTCTACTACTGAGTCAACAACCGATCGCACTACACCAGAAATAACTTCCTCTTCTGAGTCAACAACCGATAGCACTACACCAGAAATAACTTCCACTACTGAGTCAACAACCGATCGCACTACACCAGAAATAACTTCCTCTACTGAGTCAACAACCGATAGCACTACACCAGAAATAACTTCTACTACTGAGTCAACAACCGATAGCACTACACCAGAAATAACTTCCACTACTGAGTCAACAACCGATAGCACTACATCAGAAATAAGTTCCACTACTGAGTCAACAACCGATAGCACTACACCAGAAATAAGTTCCACTACTGAGTCAACAACCGATAGCACTACACCAGAAATAACTTCCACTACTGAGTCAACAACCGATAGCACTACACCAGAAATAACTTCTACTACTGAGTCAACAACCGATAGCACTACACCAGAAATAACTTCTACTACTGAGTCAACAACCGATAGCACTACACCAGAAATAACTTCTACTACTGAGTCAACAACCGATAGCACTACACCAGAAATAACTTCCACTACTGAGTCAACAACCGATAGCACTACACCAGAAATAACTTCTACTACTGAGTCAACAACCGATAGCACTACACCAGAAATAACTTCTACTACTGAGTCAACAACCGATAGCACTACACCAGAAATAACTTCTACTACTGAGTCAACAACCGATAGCACTACACCAGAAATAACTTCTACTACTGAGTCAACAACCGATAGCACTACACCAGAAATAACTTCTACTACTGAGTCAACAACCGATAGCACTACACCAGAAATAACTTCTACTACTGAGTCAACAACCGATAGCACTACACCAGAAATAACTTCTACTACTGAGTCAACAACCGACAGCACTACACCAGAAATAAGTTCCACTACTGAGTTAACAACCGATAGAACTACACCAGAAATAACTTCCACTACTGAGTCAACAACCGATAGCACTACACCAGAAATAACTTCCACTACTGAGTCAACAACCGATAGCACTACACCAGAAATAACTTCTACTACTGAGTCAACAACCGATAGCACTACACCAGAAATAACTTCTACTACTGAGTCAACAACCGATAGCACTACACCAGAAATAAGTTCCACTACTGAGTCAACAACCGATAGCACTACACCAGAAATAAGTTCCACTACTGAGTCAACAACCGATAGCACTACACCAGAAATAACTTCTACTACTGAGTCAACAACCGATAGTACTACATCAGAAATAAGTTCCACTACTGAGTCAACAACCGATAGCACTACACCAGAAATAACTTCTACTACTGAGTCAACAACCGATAGCACTACACAAGAAATAACTTCCACTACAGAGTCAACAACTGATAGCACTACACCAGAAAAAAGTTCCACTACTGAGTCAACAACCGATAGAACTACACCAGAAATAAGTTCCACTACTGAGTCAACAACCGATAGCACTACACCAGAAATAACTTCTACTACTGAGTCAACAACCGATAGCACTACACCAGAAATAACTTCTACTACTGAGTCAACAACTGATTGCACTACACCAGAAATAACTTCCACTACTGAGTCAACAACCGATAGCACTACACCAGAAATAACTTCTACTACTGAGTCAACAACCGATAGCACTACACCAGAAATAACTTCTACTACTGAGTCAACAACCGATAGTACTACACCAGAAATAAGTTCCACTACTGAGTCAACAACCGATAGCACTACACCAGAAATAACTTCTACTACTGAGTCAACAACCGATAGCACTACACAAGAAATAACTTCCACTACAGAGTCAACAACTGATGGCACTACACCAGAAATAACTTCTACTACTGAGTCAACAACCGATAGCACTACACCAGAAATAACTTCTACTGCTGAGTCAACAACCGATAGTACTACACCAGAAATAAGTTCCACTACTGAGTCAACAACCGATAGCACTACACCAGAAATAACTTCTACTACTGAGTCAACAACCGATAGCACTACACAAGAAATAACTTCCACTACAGAGTCAACAACTGATAGCACTACACCAGAAAAAAGTTCCACTACTGAGTCAACAACCGATAGAACTACACCAGAAATAAGTTCCACTACTGAGTTAACAACCGATAGCACTACACCAGAAATAACTTCTACTACTGAGTCAACAACCGATAGCACTACACCAGAAATAACTTCTACTACTGAGTCAACAACCGATAGCACTACACCAGAAATAACTTCTACTACTGAGTCAACAACCGATAGCACTACACCAGAAATAAGTTCCACTACTGAGTCAACAACCGATAGCACTACACCAGAAATAAGTTCCACTACTGAGTCAACAACCGTTAGCACTACACCAGAAATAAGTTCTTCTACTGAGTTAACAACCGATAACACTACACCAGAAATAACTTCCACTACAGAGTCAACAACTGATTGCACTACACCAGAAATAACTTCCACTACTGAGTCAACAACCGATAGCACTACACCAGAAATAAGTTCTACTACTGAGTCAACAACCGATAGCACTACACCAGAAATAAGTTCCACTACTGAGTTAACAACCGATAGCACTACATCAGAAATAACTTCCTCTACTGAGTCAACAACCGATAGCACTACACCAGAAATAACTTCCTCTACTGAGTCAACAACCGATAGCACTACACCAGAAATAACTTCTACTACTGAGTCAACAACCGATAGCACTACACCAGAAATAACTTCCTCTACTGAGTCAACAACCGGTAGCACTACACCAGAAATAACTTCCTCTACTGAGTCAACAACCGATAGCACTACACCAGAAATAACTTCCTCTACTGAGTCAACAACCGATAGCACTACACCAGAAATTACTTCTACTACTGAGTCAACAACCCATAGCACTACACCAGAAATAACTTCTACTACTGAGTCAACAACCGATAGCACTACACCAGAAATAACTTCTACTACTGAGTCAACAACCGATAGCACTTCATCAGAAATAACTTCTACTACTGAGTCAACAACCGATGGCACTACACCAGAAATAACTTCCTCTACTGAGTCAACAACCGATAGCACTACAACAGAACTAACTTCTACTACTGAGTCAACAACCGATGTCACTACACCAGAAATAACTTCCTCTACTGAGTCAACAACCGATAGCACTACACCAGAAATAACTTCCTCTACTGAGTCAACAACCGATAGCACTACACCAGAAATAACTTCTACTACTGAGTCAACAACCGATAGCACTACACCAGAAATAACTTCTACTACTGAGTCAACAACCGATAGCACTACACCAGAAATAACTTCCACTACTGAGTCAACAACCGATAGCACTACACCAGAAATGAGTTCCACTACTGAGTCAACAACCGATAGCACTACACCAGAAATAAGTTCCACTACTGAGTCAACAACCGATAGCACTACACCAGAAATAAGTTCCACTACTGAGTCAACAACCGATAGCACTACACCAGAAATAAGTTCCACTACTGAGTCAACAACCGATAGCACTACACCAGAAATAAGTTCCACTACTGAGTCAACAACCGATAGCACTACACCAGAAATAACTTCTACTACTGAGTCAACAACCGATAGCACTACACTAGAAATAACTTCTACTACTGAGTCAACAACCGATCGCACTACACCAGAAATAACTTCTACTACTGAGTCAACAACCGATAGCACTACACCAGAAATAACTTCTACTACTGAGTCAACAACCGATAGCACTACACCAGAAATAACTTCTACTACTGAGTCAACAACCGATAGCACTACACCAGAAATAACTTCCACTACTGAGTCAACAACCGATAGCACTACACCAGAAATAACTTCTTGTACTGAGTTAACAACCGATAGCACTACACCAGAAATAACTTCCTCTACTGAGTCAACAACCGATAGCACTACACCAGAAATAAGTTCCACTACTGAGTCAACAACCGATAGCACTACACCAGAAATAAGTTCCACTACTGAGTCAACAACCGATAGCACTACACCAGAAATAAGTTCCACTACTGAGTCAACAACCGATAGCACTACACCAGAAATAAGTTCCACTACTGAGTCAACAACCGATAGCACTACACCAGAAATAACTTCTACTACTGAGTCAACAACCGATAGCACTACACTAGAAATAACTTCTACTACTGAGTCAACAACCGATAGCACTACACCAGAAATAACTTCTACTACTGAGTCAACAACCGATAGCACTACACCAGAAATAAGTTCCACTACTGAGTCAACAACCGATAGCACTACACCAGAAATAAGTTCCACTACTGAGTCAACAACCGATAGCACTACACCAGAAATAAGTTCCACTACTGAGTCAACAACCGATAGCACTACACCAGAAATAACTTCTACTACTGAGTCAACAACCGATAGCACTACACCAGAAAAAAGTTCCACTACTGAGTCAACAACCGATAGCACTACACCAGAAATAAGTTCCACTACTGAGTCAACAACCGATAGCACTACACCAGAAATAAGTTCCACTACTGAGTAAACAACCGATAGCACTACACCAGAAATAACTTCTACTACTGAGTCAACAACCGATAGCACTACACCAGAAATAAGTTCCACTACTGAGTCAACAACCGATAGCACTACACCAGAAATAACTTCTTGTACTGAGTTAACAACCGATAACACTACACCAGAAATAACTTCCACTACAGAGTCAACAACTGATTGCACTACACCAGAAATAACTTCCACTTCTGAGTCAACAACCGATAGCACTACACCAGAAATAACTTCTACTACTGAGTCAACAACTATAGCACTACACCAGAAATAACTTCCACTACTGAGTTAACAACCGATAGCACTACATCAGAAATAACTTCTTGTACTGAGTTAACAACCGATAGCACTACACCAGAAATAACTTCCTCTACTGAGTCAACAACCGATAGCACTACACCAGAAATAAGTTCCACTACTGAGTCAACAACCGATAGCACTACACCAGAAATAACTTCTACTACTGAGTCAACAACCGATAGCACTACACTAGAAATAACTTCTACTACTGAGTCAACAACCGATAGCACTACACCAGAAATAACTTCTACTACTGAGTCAACAACCGATAGCACTACACCAGAAATAAGTTCCACTACTGAGTCAACAACCGATAGCACTACACCAGAAATAAGTTCCACTACTGAGTCAACAACCGATAGCACTACACCAGAAGTAACTTCTACTAACGAGTCAACAACCGATAGCACTACACTAGAAATAACTTCTACTACTGAGTCAACAACCGATAGCACTACACCAGAAATAACTTCTACTACTGAGTCAACAACCGATAGCACTACACCAGAAATAAGTTCCACTACTGAGTCAACAACCGATAGCACTACACCAGAAATAACTTCTACTACTGAGTCAACAACCGATAGCACTACACCAGAAATAAGTTCCACTACTGAGTCAACAACCGATAGCACTACACCAGAAATAACTTCTACTACTGAGTCAACAACCGATAGCACTACACTAGAAATAACTTCTACTACTGAGTCAACAACCGATAGCACTACACCAGAAATAACTTCTACTACTGAGTCAACAACCGATAGCACTACACCAGAAATAAGTTCCACTACTGAGTCAACAACCGATAGCACTACACCAGAAATAAGTTCCACTACTGAGTCAACAACCGATAGCACTACACCAGAAGTAACTTCTACTACTGAGTCAACAACCGATAGCACTACACTAGAAATAACTTCTACTACTGAGTCAACAACCGATAGCACTACACCAGAAATAACTTCTACTACTGAGTAAACAACCGATAGCACTACACCAGAAATAAGTTCCACTACTGAGTCAACAACCGATAGCACTACACCAGAAATAAGTTCCACTACTGAGTCAACAACCGATAGCACTACACCAGAAATAAGTTCCACTACTGAGTCAACAACCGATAGCACTACACCAGAAATAACTTCTACTACTGAGTCAACAACCGATAGCACTACACTAGAAATAACTTCTACTACTGAGTCAACAACCGATAGCACTACACCAGAAATAACTTCTACTACTGAGTCAACAACCGATAGCACTACACCAGAAATAAGTTCCACTACTGAGTCAACAACCGATAGCACTACACCAGAAATAAGTTCCACTACTGAGTCAACAACCGATAGCACTACACCAGAAATAAGTTCCACTACTGAGTCAACAACCGATAGCACTACACCAGAAATAACTTCTACTACTGAGTCAACAACCGATAGCACTACACCAGAAAAAAGTTCCACTACTGAGTCAACAACCGATAGCACTACACCAGAAATAAGTTCCACTACTGAGTCAACAACCGATAGCACTACACCAGAAATAAGTTCCACTACTGAGTAAACAACCGATAGCACTACACCAGAAATAACTTCTACTACTGAGTCAACAACCGATAGCACTACACCAGAAATAAGTTCCACTACTGAGTCAACAACCGATAGCACTACACCAGAAATAACTTCTTGTACTGAGTTAACAACCGATAACACTACACCAGAAATAACTTCCACTACAGAGTCAACAACTGATTGCACTACACCAGAAATAACTTCCACTTCTGAGTCAACAACCGATAGCACTACACCAGAAATAACTTCTACTACTGAGTCAACAACCGATAGCACTACACCAGAAATAACTTCCACTACTGAGTCAACAACCGATAGCACTACACCAGAAATAACTTCTTGTACTGAGTTAACAACCGATAGCACTACACCAGAAATAACTTCCTCTACTGAGTCAACAACCGATAGCACTACACCAGAAATAACTTCCACTACTGAGTCAACAACCGATAGCACTACCCCAGAAATAACTTCCTCTACTGAGTCAACAACCGATAGCACTACCCCAGAAATAACTTCCACTACTGAGTCAACAACCGATAGCACTACACCAGAAATAACTTCCTCTACTGAGTCAACAACCGATAGCACTACACCAGAAATAACTTCTACTACTGAGTCAACAACCGATAGCACTACACCAGAAATAAGTTCCACTACTGAGTCAACAACCGATAGCACTACACCAGAAATAACTTCCACTACTGAGTCAACAACCGATAGCACTACACCAGAAATAAGTTCCACTACTGAGTCAACAACCGATAGCACTACACCAGAAATAAGTCCTACTACTGAGTCAACAACCGATAGCACTACACCAGAAATAAGTTTCACTACTGAGTCAACAACCGATAGCACTACACCAGAAATAACTTCTTGTACTGAGTTAACAACCGATAACACTACACCAGAAATAACTTCCACTACAGAGTCAACAACTGATTGCACTACACCAGAAATAACTTCCACTTCTGAGTCAACAACCGATAGCACTACACCAGAAATAACTTCTACTACTGAGTCAACAACCGATAGCACTACACCAGAAATAAGTTCCACTACTGAGTTAACAACCGATAGCACTACATCAGAAATAACTTCCTCTACTGAGTCAACAACCGATAGCACTACACCAGAAATAACTTCTACTACTGAGTCAACAACCGATAGCACTACACCAGAAATAACTTCTACTACTGAGTCAACAACCGATAGCACTACACCAGAAATAACTTCCACTACTGAGTCAACAACCGATAGCACTACACCAGAAATAACTTCTACTACTGAGTCAACAACCGATAGCACTACACCAGAAATAACTTCTACTACCGAGTCAACAACTGATTGCACTACACCAGAAATAACTTCCACTTCTGAGTCAACAACCGATAGCACTACACCAGAAATAACTTCTACTACTGAGTCAACAACCGATAGCACTACACCAGAAATAACTTCCACTACTGAGTTAACAACCGATAGCACTACATCAGAAATAACTTCCTCTACTGAGTCAACAACCGATAGCACTACACCAGAAATAACTTCTACTACTGAGTCAACAACCGATAGCACTACACCAGAAATAACTTCTACTACTGAGTCAACAACCGATAGCACTACACCAGAAATAACTTCCTCTACTGAGTCAACAACCGATAGCACTACACCAGAAATAACTTCTTGTACTGAGTTAACAACCGATAGCACTACACGAGAAATAACTTCCTCTACTGAGTCAACAACCGATAGCACTACACCAGAAATAACTTCCACTACTGAGTCAACAACCGATAGCACTACCCCAGAAATAACTTCCTCTACTGAGTCAACAACCGATAGCACTACACCAGAAATAACTTCCTCTACTAAGTCAACAACCGATAGCACTACACCAGAAATAACTTCCTCTACTGAGTCAACAACCGATAGCACTACACCAGAAATAACTTCTACTACTGAGTCAACAACCGATAGCACTACACCGGAAATAACTTCTACTAAAGAGTCAACAACCGATAGCACTACACCAGAAATAAGTTCCACTACTGAGTCAACAACCGATAGCACTACACCAGAAATAACTTCCACTACTGAGTCAACAACCGATAGCACTACACCAGAAATAAGTTCCACTACTGAGTCAACAACCGATAGCACTACACCAGAAATAAGTTCTACTACTGAGTCAACAACCGATAGCACTACACCAGAAATAAGTTCCACTACTGAGTCAACAACCGATAGCACTACACCAGAAATAACTTCTACTACTGAGTCAACAACCGATAGCACTACACCAGAAATAACTTCCACTACTGAGTTAACAACCGATAGCACTACATCAGAAATAACTTCCTCTACTGAGTCAACACCGATAGCACTACACCAGAAATAACTTCTACTACTGAGTCAACAACCGATAGCACTACACCAGAAATAACTTCTACTACTGAGTCAACAACCGATAGCACTACACCAGAAATAACTTCCACTACTGAGTCAACAACCGATAGCACTACACCAGAAATAACTTCTACTACTGAGTCAACAACCGATAGCACTGCACCAGAAATAACTTCTACTACTGAGTCAACAACTGATTGCACTACACCAGAAATAACTTCCACTACTGAGTCAACAACCGATAGCACTACACCAGAAATAACTTCTACTACTGAGTCAACAACCGATAGCACTACACCAGAAATAAGTTCCACTACTGAGTTAACAACCGATAGCACTACATCAGAAATAACTTCCTCTACTGAGTCAACAACCGATAGCACTACACCAGAAATAACTTCTACTACTGAGTCAACAACCGATAGCACTACACCAGAAATAAGTTCCACTACTGAGTCAACAACCGATAGCACTACACCAGAAATAAGTTCCACTACTGAGTCAACAACCGATAGCACTACACCAGAAATAAGTTCTACTACTGAGTCAACAACCGATAGCACTACACCAGAAATAACTTCCACTACTGAGTCAACAACCGATAGCACTACACCAGAAATAACTTCCTCTACTGAGTCAACAACCGATAGCACTACACCAGAAATAAGTTCCACTACTGAGTCAACAACCGATAGCACTACACCAGAAATAAGTTCTACTACTGAGCCAACAACCGATAGCACTACACCAGAAATAACTTCCACTACTGAGTCAACAACCGATAGCACTACACCAGAAATAAGTTCCACTACTGAGTCAACAACCGATAGCACTACACCAGAAATAAGTTCCACTACTGAGTCAACAACCGATAGCACTACACCAGAAATAAGTTCTACTACTGAGTCAACAACCGATAGCACTACACCAGAAATAAGTTCTACTACTGAGTCAACAACTGATAGCACTACACCAGAAATAAGTTCTACTACTGAGTCAACAACCGATAGCACTACACCAGAAATAACTTCCTCTACTGAGTCAACAACCGATAGCACTACACCAGAAATAAGTTCCACTACTGAGTCAACAACCAATAGCACTACACCAGAAATAAGTTCTACTACTGAGCCAACAACCGATAGCACTACACCAGAAATAACTTCCACTACTGAGTCAACAACCGATAGCACTACACCAGAAATAAGTTCCACTACTGAGTCAACAACCGATAGCACTACACCAGAAATAAGTTCCACTACTGAGTCAACAACCGATAGCACTACACCAGAAATAAGTTCTGCTACTGAGTCAACAACCGATAGCACTACACCAGAAATAAGTTCCACTACTGAGTCAACAACCGATAGCACTACACCAGAAATAAGTTCTACTACTGAGTCAACAACCGATAGCACTACACCAGAAATAACTTCCACTACTGAGTCAACAACCGATAGCACTACACCAGAAATAAGTTCCACTACTGAGTCAACAACCGATAGCACTACACCAGAAATAAGTTCTACTACTGAGCCAACAACCGATAGCACTACACCAGAAATAACTTCTACTACTGAGTCAACAACCGATAGTACTACACCAGAAATAAGTTCCACTACTGAGTCAACAACCGATAGCACTACACCAGAAATAAGTTCTACTACTGAGTCAACAACCGATAGCACTACACCAGAAATAACTTCTACTACTGAGTCAACAACCGATAGTACTACACCAGAAATAAGTTCCACTACTGAGTCAACAACCGATAGCACTACACCAGAAATAAGTTCCACTACTGAGTCAACAACCGAAAGCACTACACCGGAAATAACTTCTACTACTGAGTCAACAACCGATAGCACTACACCAGAAATAACTTCTACTACTGAGTCAACAACCGATAGCACTACACCAGAAATAACTTCTACTACTGAGTCAACAACCGATAGCACTACACCAGAAATAAGTTTCACTACTGAGTCAACAACCGATAGCACTACACCAGAAATAAGTTCCACTACTGAGTCAACAACCGATAGCACTACACCAGAAATAAGTTCTACTACTGAGTCAACAACCGATAGCACTACACCAGAAATAACTTCTTCTACTGAGTCTACAACTGATTGCACTACACCAGAAATAACTTCCACTACTGAGTAAACAACCGATAGCACTACACCAGAAATAACTTCTACTACTGAGTCAACAACTGATTGCACTACACCAGAAATAACTTCCACTACTGAGTCAACAACCGATAGCACTACACCAGAAATAACTTCTACTACTGAGTCAACAACCGATAGCACTACACCAGAAATAAGTTCCACTACTGAGTCAACAACCGATAGCACTACACCAGAAATAAGTTCTACTACTGAGTCAACAACCGATAGCACTACACCAGAAATAACTTCTACTACTGAGTCAACAACCGATAGCACTACACCAGAAATAAGTTCCACTACTGAGTCAACAACCGATAGCACTACACCAGAAATAAGTTCTACTACTGAGTCAACAACCGATAGCACTACACCAGAAATAAGTTCCACTACTGAGTTAACAACCGATAGCTCTACATCAGAATTAACTTCCTCTACTGAGTCAACAACCGATAGCACTACACCAGAAATAACTTCCTCTACTTAGTCAACAACCGATAGCACTACACCAGAAATAACTTCTACTACTGAGTCAACAACCGATAGCACTACACCAGAAATAACTTCCTCTACTGAGTCAACAACCGATAGCACTACACCAGAAATAACTTCTACTACTGAGTCAACAACCGATGGCACTACACCAGAAATAACTTCCTCTACTGAGTCAACAACCGATAGCACTACACCAGAAATTACTTCTACTACTGAGTCAACAACCGATAGCACTACACCAGAAATAACTTCCTCTACTGAGTCAACAACCGATAGCACTACACCAGAAATAACTTCTACTACTGAGTCAACAACCGATGGCACTACACCAGAAATAACTTCCTCTACTGAGTCAACAACCGATAGCACTACACCAGAAATAACTTCTACTACTGAGTCAACAACCGATAGCACTACACCAGAAATAACTTCCTCTACTGAGTCAACAACCGATAGCACTACACCAGAAATAACTTCTACTACTGAGTCAACAACCGATGGCACTACACCAGAAATAACTTCCTCTACTGAGTCAACAACCGATAGCACTACACCAGAAATTACTTCTACTACTGAGTCAACAACCGATAGCACTACACCAGAAATAACTTCTACTACTGAGTCAACAACCGATGGCACTACACCAGAAATAACTTCCTCTACTGAGTCAACAACCGATAGCACTACACCAGAAATAAGTTCCACTACTGAGTTAACAACCGATAGCTCTACATCAGAATTAACTTCCTCTACTGAGTCAACAACCGATAGCACTACACCAGAAATAACTTCCTCTACTGAGTCAACAACCGATAGCACTACACCAGAAATAACTTCTACTACTGAGTCAACAACCGATGGCACTACACCAGAAATAACTTCCTCTACTGAGTCAACAACCGATAGCACTACACCAGAAATTACTTCTACTACTGAGTCAACAACCGATAGCACTACACCAGAAATAACTTCCTCTACTGAGTCAACAACCGATAGCACTACACCAGAAATAACTTCTACTACTGAGTCAACAACCGATGGCACTACACCAGAAATAACTTCCTCTACTGAGTCAACAACCGATAGCACTACACCAGAAATAACTTCTACTACTGAGTCAACAACCGATAGCACTACACCAGAAATAACTTCCTCTACTGAGTCAACAACCGATAGCACTACACCAGAAATAACTTCTACTACTGAGTCAACAACCGATGGCACTACACCAGAAATAACTTCCTCTACTGAGTCAACAACCGATAGCACTACACCAGAAATTACTTCTACTACTGAGTCAACAACCGATAGCACTACACCAGAAATAACTTCTACTACTGAGTCAACAACCGATGGCACTACACCAGAAATAACTTCCTCTACTGAGTAAACAACCGATAGCACTACACCAGAAATAACTTCTACTACTGAGTCAACAACCGATGTCACTACACCAGAAATAACTTCCTCTACTGAGTCAACAACCGATAGCACTACACCAGAAATAACTTCCACTACTGAGTCAACAACCGATAGCACTACACCAGAAATAAGTTCCACTACTGAGTCAACAACCGATAGCACTACACCAGAAATAACTTCTACTACTGAGTCAACAACCGATAGCACTACACCAGAAATAACTTCTACTACTGAGTCAACAACCGATAGCACTACACCAGAAATAACTTCTTTTACTGAGTCAACAACCGATAGCACTACACCAGAAATAAGTTCCACTACTGAGTCAACAACCGATAGCACTACACCAGAAATAAGTTCCACTACTGAGTCAACAACCGATAGCACTACACCAGAAATAAGTTCCACTACTGAGTCAACAACCGATAGCACTACACCAGAAATAAGTTCCACTACTGAGTCAACAACCGATAGCACTACACCAGAAATAAGTTCCACTACTGAGTCAACAACCGATAGCACTACACCAGAAATAACTTCTACTACTGAGTCAACAACCGATAGCACTACACCAGAAATAAGTTCCACTACTGAGTCAACAACCGATAGCACTACACCAGAAATAACTTCTACTACTGAGTCAACAACCGATAGCACTACACCAGAAATAAGTTCCACTACTGAGTCAACAACCGATAGCACTACACCAGAAATAACTTCTACTACTGAGTCAACAACCGATGGCACTACACCAGAAATAACTTCCTCTACTGAGTCAACAACCGATAGCACTACACCAGAAATTACTTCTACTACTGAGTCAACAACCGATAGCACTACACCAGAAATAACTTCCTCTACTGAGTCAACAACCGATAGCACTACACCAGAAATAACTTCTACTACTGAGTCAACAACCGATGGCACTACACCAGAAATAACTTCCTCTACTGAGTCAACAACCGATAGCACTACACCAGAAATAACTTCTACTACTGAGTCAACAACCGATAGCACTACACCAGAAATAACTTCCTCTACTGAGTCAACAACCGATAGCACTACACCAGAAATAACTTCTACTACTGAGTCAACAACCGATGGCACTACACCAGAAATAACTTCCTCTACTGAGTCAACAACCGATAGCACTACACCAGAAATTACTTCTACTACTGAGTCAACAACCGATAGCACTACACCAGAAATAACTTCTACTACTGAGTCAACAACCGATGGCACTACACCAGAAATAACTTCCTCTACTGAGTCAACAACCGATAGCACTACACCAGAAATAAGTTCCACTACTGAGTTAACAACCGATAGCTCTACATCAGAATTAACTTCCTCTACTGAGTAAACAACCGATAGCACTACACCAGAAATAACTTCCTCTACTGAGTCAACAACCGATAGCACTACACCAGAAATAACTTCTACTACTGAGTCAACAACCGATGGCACTACACCAGAAATAACTTCCTCTACTGAGTCAACAACCGATAGCACTACACCAGAAATTACTTCTACTACTGAGTCAACAACCGATAGCACTACACCAGAAATAACTTCCTCTACTGAGTCAACAACCGATAGCACTACACCAGAAATAACTTCTACTACTGAGTCAACAACCGATGGCACTACACCAGAAATAACTTCTACTACTGAGTCAACAACCGATGGCACTACACCAGAAATAACTTCCTCTACTGAGTCAACAACCGATAGCACTACACCAGAAATAAGTTCCACTACTGAGTTAACAACCGATAGCTCTACATCAGAATTAACTTCCTCTACTGAGTCAACAACCGATAGCACTACACCAGAAATAACTTCCTCTACTGAGTCAACAACCGATAGCACTACACCAGAAATAACTTCTACTACTGAGTCAACAACCGATGGCACTACACCAGAAATAACTTCCTCTACTGAGTCAACAACCGATAGCACTACACCAGAAATAACTTCTACTACTGAGTCAACAACCGATAGCACTACACCAGAAATAACTTCCTCTACTGAGTCAACAACCGATAGCACTACACCAGAAATAACTTCTACTACTGAGTCAACAACCGATGGCACTACACCAGAAATAACTTCCTCTACTGAGTCAACAACCGATAGCACTACACCAGAAATTACTTCTACTACTGAGTCAACAACCGATAGCACTACACCAGAAATAACTTCTACTACTGAGTCAACAACCGATGGCACTACACCAGAAATAACTTCCTCTACTGAGTAAACAACCGATAGCACTACACCAGAAATAACTTCTACTACTGAGTCAACAACCGATGTCACTACACCAGAAATAACTTCCTCTACTGAGTCAACAACCGATAGCACTACACCAGAAATAACTTCCACTACTGAGTCAACAACCGATAGCACTACACCAGAAATAAGTTCCACTACTGAGTCAACAACCGATAGCACTACACCAGAAATAACTTCTACTACTGAGTCAACAACCGATAGCACTACACCAGAAATAACTTCTACTACTGAGTCAACAACCGATAGCACTACACCAGAAATAACTTCTACTACTGAGTCAACAACCGATAGCACTACACCAGAAATAAGTTCCACTACTGAGTCAACAACCGATAGCACTACACCAGAAATAAGTTCCACTACTGAGTCAACAACCGATAGCACTACACCAGAAATAAGTTCCACTACTGAGTCAACAACCGATAGTACTACACCAGAAATAACTTCTACTACTGAGTCAACAACCGATAGCACTACACCAGAAATAAGTTCCACTACTGAGTCAACAACCGATAGCACTACACCAGAAATAACTTCTTCTACTGAGTTAACAACCGATAACACTACACCAGAAATAACTTCTACTACTGAGTCAACAACCGATAGCACTACACCAGAAATAAGTTCCACTACTGAGTCAACAACCGATAGCACTACACCAGAAATAAGTTCCACTACTGAGTCAACAACCGATAGCACTACACCAGAAATAAGTTCCACTACTTAGTCAACAACCGATGGCACTACACCAGAAATAAGTTCCACTACTGAGTCAACAACCGATAGCACTACACCAGAAATAAGTTCTACTACTGAGTCAACAACCGATAGCACTACACCAGAAATAAGTTCCACTACTGAGTCAACAACCGATAGCACTACACCAGAAATAACTTCTTGTACTGAGTTAACAACCGATAACACTACACCAGAAATAACTTCCACTACAGAGTCAACAACTGATTGCACTACACCAGAAATAACTTCCACTTCTGAGTCAACAACCGATAGCACTACACCAGAAATAACTTCTACTACTGAGTCAACAACCGATAGCACTACACCAGAAATAACTTCTACTACTGAGTCAACAACCGATAGCACTACACCAGAAATAACTTCCTCTACTGAGTCAACAACCGATAGCACTACACCAGAAATAACTTCTTGTACTGAGTTAACAACCGATAGCACTACACCAGAAATAACTTCCTCTACTGAGTCAACAACCGATAGCACTACACCAGAAATAACTTCTACTACTGAGTCAACAACCGATAGCACTACACCAGAAATAAGTTCCACTACTGAGTCAACAACCGATAGCACTACACCAGAAATAAGTTCTACTACTGAGTCAACAACCGATAGCACTACACCAGAAATAAGTTCCACTACTGAGTCAACAACCGATAGCACTACACCAGAAATAACTTCTTCTACTGAGTTAACAACCGATAACACTACACCAGAAATAACTTCCACTACAGAGTCAACAACTGATTGCACTACACCAGAAATAACTTCCACTACTGAGTCAACAACCGATAGCACTACACCAGAAATAACTTCTACTACTGAGTCAACAATCGATAGCACTACACCAGAAATAACTTCTACTACTGAGTCAACAACCGATAGCACTACACCAGAAACAACTTCCTCTACTGAGTCAACAACCGATAGCACTACACCAGAAATAACTTCTACTTCTGAGTCAACAACCGATAGCACTACACCAGAAATAACTTCCACTACTGAGTCAACAACCGATAGCACTACACCAGAAATAACTTCCACTACTGAGTCAACAACCGATAGCACTACACCAGAAATAACTTATACTACTGAGTCAACAACCGATAGCACTACACCAGAAATAAGTTCCACTACTGAGCCAACAACCGATAGCACTACACCAGAAACAACTTCCTCTACTGAGTCAACAACAGATAGCACTACACCAGAAATAACTTCTACTTCTGAGTCAACAACCGATAGCACTACACTAGAAATAACTTCCACTACTGAGTCAACAACCGATAGCACTACACCAGAAATAACTTCCACTACTGAGTCAACAACCGATAGCACTACACCAGAAATAACTTATACTACTGAGTCAACAACCGATAGCACTACACCAGAAATAAGTTCCACTACTGAGTCAACAACCGATAGCACTACACCAGAAATAACTTCCTCTACTGAGTCAACAACCGATAGCACTACACCAGAAATAACTTCTACTACTGAGTCAACAACCGATAGCACTACACCAGAAATAACTTATACTACTGAGTCAACAACCGATAGCACTACACCAGAAATAACTTCCACTACTGAGTCAACAACCGATAGCACTACACCAGAAATAAGTTCCACTACTGAGTCAACAACCGATAGCACTACACCAGAAATAACTTCCACTACTGAGTCAACAACCGATAGCACTACACCAGAAATAACTTATACTACTGAGTCAACAACCGATAGCACTACACCAGAAATAAGTTCCACTACTGAGTCAACAACCGATAGCACTACACCAGAAATAAGTTCCACTACTGAGTCAACAACCGATAGCACTACACCAGAAATAACTTCCTCTACTGAGTCAACAACCGATAGCACTACACCAGAAATAACTTCTACTACAGAGTCAACAACCGATAGCACTACACCAGAAATAACTTATACTACTGAGTCAACAACCGATAGCACTACACCAGAAATAAGTTCCACTACAGAGTCAACAACTGATTGCACTACACCAGAAATAACTTCCACTACTGAGTCAACAACCGATAGCACTACACCAGAAATAACTTCCTCTACTGAGTCAACAACCGATAGCACTACATCAGAAATAAGTTCCACTACTGAGTTAACAACCGATAGCACTACATCAGAAATAACTTCCTCTACTGAGTCAACAACCGATAGCACTACACCAGAAATAACTTCTACTACTGAGTCAACAACCGATAGCACTACACCAGAAATAACTTCTACTACTGAGTCAACAACCGATAGCACTACACCAGAAATAACTTCTACTACTGAGTCAACAACCGATAGCACTACACCAGAAATAACTTCTACTACTGAGTCAACAACCGATAGCACTACACCAGAAATAACTTCTACTACTGAGTCAACAACCGATAGCACTACACCAGAAATAACTTCTACTACTGAGTCAACAACCGATAGCACTACACCAGAAATAATTTCTACTACTGAGTCAACAACCGATAGCACTACACCAGAAATAACTTCTACTACTGAGTCAACAACCGATAGTACTACACCAGAAATAAGTTCCACTACTGAGTCAACAACCGATAGCACTACACCAGAAATAACTTCTACTACTGAGTCAACAACCGATAGCACTACACCAGAAATAACTTCTACTACTGAGTCAACAACCGATAGCACTACACCAGAAATTAGTTCCACTACTGAGTCAACAACCGATAGCACTACACCAGAAATAAGTTCCACTACTGAGTCAACAACCGATAGCACTACACCAGAAATAACTTCTACTACTGAGTCAACAACCGATAGCACTACACCAGAAATA
This sequence comes from Toxonevra muliebris, assembly GCA_963691655.1. Taxonomy (NCBI): domain Eukaryota; kingdom Metazoa; phylum Arthropoda; class Insecta; order Diptera; family Pallopteridae; genus Toxonevra; species Toxonevra muliebris. The sequence continues at coordinate 102,927,928 of OY829326.1, forward strand.
ACTTCTACTACTGAGTCAACAACCGATAGCACTACACCAGAAATAACTTCTACTACTGAGTCAACAACCGATAGCACTACACCAGAAATAACTTCTACTACTGAGTCAACAACCGATAGCACTACACCAGAAATAACTTCCACTACTGAGTCAACAACCGATAGCACTACACCAGAAATAACTTCTACTACTGAGTCAACAACCGATAGCACTTCATCAGAAATAACTTCTACTACTGAGTCAACAACCGATAGCACTACACCAGAAATAACTTCCTCTACTGAGTCAACAACCGATAGCACTTCATCAGAAATAACTTCTACTACTGAGTCAACAACCGATGGCACTACACCAGAAATAACTTCCTCTACTGAGTCAACAACCGATAGCACTACACCAGAAATAACTTCTACTACTGAGTCAACAACCGATAGCACTACACCAGAAATAACTTCCACTACTGAGTCAACAACCGATAGCACTACACCAGAAATAACTTCCTCTACTGAGTCAACAACCGATAGCACTACACCAGAAATAACTTCTACTACTGAGTCAACAACCGATAGCACTACACCAGAAATAACTTCTACTACTGAGTCAACAACCGATAGCACTACACCAGAAATAACTTCCACTACTGAGTCAACAACCGATAGCACTACACCAGAAATAACTTCCTCTACTGAGTCAACAACCGATGGCACTACACCAGAAATAACTTCCTCTACTGAGTCAACAACCGATAGCACTTCATCAGAAATAACTTCTACTACTGAGTCAACAACCGATAGCACTACACCAGAAATAACTTCCTCTACTGAGTCAACAACCGATAGCACTACACCAGAAATAACTTCTACTACTGAGTCAACAACCGATAGCACTACACCAGAAATAACTTCCACTACTGAGTCAACAACCGATAGCACTACACCAGAAATAACTTCTACTACTGAGTCAACAACCGATAGCACTTCATCAGAAATAACTTCTACTACTGAGTCAACAACCGATGGCACTACACCAGAAATAACTTCCTCTTCTGAGTCAACAACCGATAGCACTACACCAGAAATAACTTCTACTACTGAGTCAACAACCGATAGCACTACACCAGAAATAACTTCCTCTACTGAGTCAACAACCGATAGCACTACACCAGAAATAACTTCTACTACTGAGTCAACAACCGATAGCACTACACCAGAAATAACTTCCACTACTGAGTCAACAACCGATAGCACTACACCAGAAATAACTTCTACTACTGAGTCAACAACCGATAGCACTACACCAGAAATAACTTCTACTACTGAGTCAACAGCCGATAGCACTACACCAGAAATAACTTCCACTACTGAGTCAACAACCGATGGCACTACACCAGAAATAACTTCCTCTTCTGAGTCAACAACCGATAGCACTACACCAGAAATAACTTCTACTACTGAGTCAACAACCGATAGCACTACACCAGAAATAACTTCCTCTACTGAGTCAACAACCGATAGCACTACACCAGAAATAACTTCTACTACTGAGTCAACAACCGATAGCACTACACCAGAAATAACTTCTACTACTGAGTCAACAACCGATAGCACTACACCAGAAATAACTTCCTCTACTGAGTCAACAACCGATAGCACTACACCAGAAATAACTTCTACTACTTAGTCAACAACCGATAGCACTACACCAGAAATAACTTCTTCTACTGAGTCAAAAACCGATAGCACTACACCAGAAATAACTTCTACTACTGAGTCAACAACCGATGGCACTACACCAGAAATACTTTCCTCTTCTGAGTCAACAACCGATAGCACTACACCAGAAATAACTTCTACTACTGAGTCAACAACCGATAGCACTACACCAGAAATAACTTCCTCTACTGAGTCAAAAACCGTTAGCACTACAGCAGAAGCAGTTTTCACCACAGAGTCAACAACTTTTAGCACTTTTTCTGAATCTGTTTTCACCACTTAGTCTAAAACAAGGGCTTCAGCTAAATCAGGTGAACAGAATTAGAAGTGAGATGAATATGTAGATGCAGGTGGTGCATTTATTTATGTACACATATGTATTAAGTTATAATTTTGTTTTGTTTTGTTTTATGTATATAGTTTTTATTATAATTTCAATTATATAATAGCATATTATTATTTCGTTGTGATTCTTTATTCTTTGTAATCGTTAACGTTGAAGTACTCCTTAGTTGAGCATAAGAAGGGATAGCGGAGATTCTTGCCAGTTTTGCAATTAGATCCTGCATACTTTCCCGATCGGAAAACCGGTTTATGGCAGAACAAGCGTCGAGCGTAATTGCATGTGAATAAGACTCGAATATAATTGCCAATATCGAATTGGGCTGCAGCACATCCTATGCGATTATTCCAATCCAGCATCATTTTACCAAAGTTTAATATTAATTTTCTATTGGAAATTATAGATCCAAACGAATTTAATTACAATATCGCCTGAATTTGAATATTACAGTGGTTACTTACGTTTCTGTTGGGTTATATGAGTCGATTTCCACTTGTGTAATATCGTGATATTGTTCGTACCAAAATCTTTTAATTTCCTCTTTAATTTCATCGTAGATTTTAGAAATTTTAAATTTTGATTTTGGAAAGACAACTCTTCCGATGTTCTGATCTATATTAGTATATCGTTCACTTGTGAGGCATTGTTCATACGTTACTACACATTCTTTAACATTAAACACAGCTAAATTCGCAAGTTCTTGATCCCATTCTAGTGTGGCCATTGCCGCAGCTGGTTTGAAAATTCGTCCTTGAGCTATTTCATTTCGATATTTATTGTGCTCGTCCAAGAATAAGTGCTGAAATTCTTTAGTCATTGGCAGCATTTTAGTTCTAGGTGCACAGTTTTTACTAAATCCCTATAAAGCAGAAATGTTTAGAGAAAGAAGAAAAATCAGTAAACAACATAAGTTAAACAAAACAATAACTTCACTGAAGCGATAAGTTATTCTGTCATTGGAAAATATATATATAATTGTTAATATATTTATTATCGTTTTAAAGTAATACATTTTTTCCCCAACAGTTTGAGCTCATTTACACTTCCAATACTCACCCCAGTATGATTACAAGCCAGTATATGACGAGAGTTGCACATGTATGCTGGTGCACAATAATTCACTTTTTGGTTCACAGTCTTGGCGGCATGGTGGTGTACACATCCTAGCAATACAATTATTGCCAAATACCTCATTTTTCTAATCTGTTTCAATTTGCAACTGCTACTGTTGTTATAAATATTATCAGCTTTTATACATTTTTTTGTACTTGTTGATATGTTCTTGTATAGGGTTTTTTCACCTGTTTCAATATTGAGTTAAAAATTTCTTAAAAAAAAAATATATATAAAATAACTGATGAAATTAATTGAATGAAATGAAACTACTTATATTTTCAAAATTAGACAATTTCAATTATAACTTCACTCAAAAATGCGAATGTAATTTGTATAAGTAATGTTGCACTGTAGTAAAAGGAAATCTTGTTTATTAAACACTGTACACTGTTCAAGTTAACGTGAAATTTAACAATAAACTTCAAGTAAAAAAACAGCTGGTGAAATAAGTACGAAATATATTGAGATATAACTATTAGCCGAAATAGATCGAGGGGGACAAAAAAAGAAAGAAATTGAAAAAAGCGTGTTTTGGAATTATTTATATAATTAAATCTATATTATTTTACCCTATTAATCCTATTAATCCTATTAAATATCTAGGCTTCAGCGATAAGAAAAGGTCATCTGTAAGTACATTTTTTGTGTTCTTCTGCATAAAAAATATGACGGGGATTGCAATATAACTGCGCGTTTTTGGAATAAAGCGCGGTTCACGCAAAATTGGCACGCAGGAAAGTTGCTGTATCTTTTTAACCAGAACACTCAGAATAACAAATAATGCATTAAATGATAAGTTTAATATTGTATTTTAATACCATAATATTAAAAGATTTAAATTTCTTTGTAGTGCAAAAAGTTCCGGGTATTCCTTTTAATTGACCCCATCAACCTTTGAACATCCGCTCTGGATACTTTTGCGGTTATTTGGTTCCATTTTAGTAACATTGAATTCACATTTTTGACAATACCTGCATTTTTCTTCAACTTATATTTTGTAAAAGCCGAGTATTTTTCGATCGGTCGAAGCTGGGGGCAATTGGGCACTACATCTACTTTATTTGTCTGATACCAATCCATGGTTTTCTTAGAGTAGTGGCAACTGGCTAAATCAGGCCAAAACTTCACTGGCGAATGGTGGTGACGAACAAATGGCAATAGTCGTTTCGAAAGGCACTCTTTGATGTAAATATCACACGTCATAGAAGAGGATGTCACAAATGCCCTGGATTTGAGACCACAGCTGCAAATAGCCTGCCACACCATCGCTTTCTTTGCAAATTTATCCATTTTTATGTACTGGCATTTTGAGGGTACATTACCACGATTCGTTGCCATATAAAATGTTTGACCTGGAAGCTGTTTAAAATCAAATTTTACGTATGATTCGTCATCCACAATAATGCATCCATTGAATTTGGCCAAAGCTTTATTGTAAAGAAGGCGATATTTTATAGCACGATAGCACTTTAGCCCAGCTTTTATGCGTATTCGTCTAGCAGTACTTTTGCTGGTATTGAATTTTTTGGCACGATCGGTATCCGATAGTCCGGGATTGCTTTTGATGGACCTCAAGATCTTTGCCTTTAACTTTAGGTTGGTGGTTCCCGTTTTGTTCACAACTTTTTTAGCTCTTTCAACACTAAGAGTTTCTTAGTCTACATACTTTCGCGATCACAAAATTATCAACTAACGGTAACGGTATTGTTAACAAATCCCAGTAAAAACTTTGTTGTTCTTTTGACTAGGGGCGACGAGGTGACTACAACAAAGCTTGCCAATTTGGCGTGAACCACGCTTTAAAAAGTAAACAAATGTGTTTGCAACTTTTAAAATTATTTGCTATAAATATTTGATTACTTGTATCACCAATATTTATGTACTAAACTTTGTCAAGTATATTTAGTAGAACTAAAAAAAAAGAAATTCGTTTACTTTATTGTTTAATGATTATGTTGGATTTTAATTAATTATTATATTCTTTTTGGGACAGTAGTATGAGATAGTATCTCTCCCTGAGATACCAAATATAGCTTTTTTCTATAATTTTGAATATAGCTTTTTTTGTACCAATCGCATTTATTTGGAGGCGAAATAACTCTAAGCATAATCTAGAACTATACAAAAAATTGAGGAGAGGAAAAATGTCTTTTCGGGCATAAGAACATAGATACAGAGAGACGCAAGTGAAATGATATTAAGATGTTTGAGAAAAGGAATGTGGCTTGAAAAATCTTCGAAAAAGTAAGACACCTGACTAATGGTTTGAAGACCTGCGCTTCTTTCCGCAAGGGAGAAGATGGAAATCTGGTGACAGATATTCAGGACACGATAATGATATGGAGGAACAACTTTTTACAGCGGCGGAATGGCGATAATGTTGTTAGTTTCCAACTGGGGAAGCTGTTCTGAAAACACTAATTACTAATGACGTTGATGTACCATCACCCGACTATGACCAGGGCTTATTAATGATGATTCGATACAAGTAAACATGAGTATATCAACTGGTTTCTGACTCAACCTCGTAATGGCAAAATGACGAGTTTTCAAAAAACAAAAAAAAAAAAAAAAACTAAATTGTTCACGCACTGTAAAAAAATGTATCCATCTCTTTCTTAATTTTAGTAAAAAGAGTATTTAATAGAACAGTTTAATAGAAAATACAATAATATTAACATATTACATAGTATTAAATTGACTTTAAGTAACTTGCGTGGTCACTGCTTTATTAAAAATAATATTTTATGTGGACTTAGGAGGTTTTAATCTTTGCCGAATTGGGTGTCGCTCTCAACCAAACCTGGTTTAAATTAAATAATATCAAAGTATTTTATAAAATTGGCAGAGAAAAATGAAGTCACTAATTTTAAACGTTTAGTTAATATTACTTATAAAAAAAATATATAAATTAAAATTCTAGCCTCCAATACAAATTTACCCAAATTAAGATTTCACATTATTTCTTTAAAAGAAATTTTACATAAAGTAATACTTTTTAAATATTATTATTATATCAGTTATTTTCATGTTTCAAATTATTGTACAAAGAATGAAAACACAGAGCAAAAAAAAATTTATGCGTGAGATTTTCCAACGGTTTTATCGTAATTTTGGGTCAATGAACACGACTGCGTACTCCATTACATCTAGTTTTCTACTATTTGGATCTGAAGTCGGAAAAATGGGGTCTTAAGAAAATACTTTATTTAAACAGATACAAATTTTATTTCTGAAGCAAAGTTTTTGAGCATAAACAATATTTCTATACACACTTTTCAGCCAGCTCTTACCCATCCTCTTGAAAATGAGGTCTTAAGTCCCCTTTTTCCATAAATGGCCGATAAAGGAACCGTTGAAAAAACTGTTATATTGTCTGTGGAGAAACTGATCCCAATTAAAAATTATGAGGAGTTCTGGAACATTAGAATGACCGAAGTGCAAAATAATGCAATAACCGAATGTTTTGCATTAGAACCCTGCCACTCAAACACCGCAAGTAAAAAATGGAATCTTTTTTTGTTGTACTTATATTAGGATTCCATGTGGTTTGATTTATATAAATTTTTACTAGATGCGGAGGCTGTAATTAAAGATGTTAGCATCAAAAGCATAAAATCAAAACGATTGAAAAAAACTTTGTTAAAAAATAAACTTAATTATAAATAGCTGTTATAGGTATGACAGTTCGTGCTCTCTGCATTTTAAAATTAAATCAGAGTTGCCGGAGCGTACTCGGGGTATGCTCTGATCAGAGCGTGCTCGGTGTGCTCGTGCTCTACTCTACTTTGTGCTCTGAGTTAAAAAAAGAAAAACGCCTAATGAAACAATAGCCCTGTTCACGCTCACCAACACAATCTCATTTTCAATTTTGCTGACCACTGCTTTAGAGTAAAGTGCTGGTTAACGGAGGAACAGAGTAAAAGTGTAAAACAAAATTACTCTACAATAACATTTGCATTTGCTTTTACCCTTACTTTACACTTTTACTCTAGTTGAACCCTTGAGTATAATATTTGTTAGGCTGTGGTTATATTGCGAGTATGCTCGGCGAACACCATGAAATTGTTGTTGCACCGAACTCAAAGAGAGAGTCTGTACTCACTCTCACACCAAACACGATATGCTCGGTGTATTGTACACCGAGCACGCCGAGTATTCAGGGTGGCAATGAGTTATTTTACAAAACTGTATCATTACATATAAAATAGTATTAAACAAACGAGTATATTTTGACAAAAAACAACTCTGCAACGAGCTGAATGTAACCACCTTGAACGAGCACGGGAGCACATGGGTTTTACTCATGTACTTATTGATAAGAACTTTAAGGCTCAATTATGCATAAGTAACGCAACGTAGCGTAACGGAACGTAAAAATCTATCGAAGATAGAACTCTACGTTTCGTTACGATTTCGGTAATCACTTGCCTTTAGAAAACTATTGCGATTCAACTTTATCTTCCCTTACCCTCAACACACTCAATTTTGCTAACAGCGGTCAGCATTAAAAAATAAATAAGGGAGGTTTTTGCACTTTTACTACACACTTTTTCAATTGAAAAAAAAGTAAACAATAAATAAAGAAAAATATATTTTTTGACTTTTATTCCAGAGAGCACTTTCTCAGTTTTAGATGCGTTCACGCTCTAGAGTAAAATATTACTTTTTTACTACGTTACTCAGCACTTTACTCCAAAGAGTGAATAGGGCTCTATGCTCCTTTCAAGAAAAGTGAAAGCTTTGTATTAAAAAAACTATTTAGAATTGTTCAAGAAAGTTTTTTTGGGTCAAATTTTCTTAAGCTAGTATCCACCTCTAAAGAAATGTAATACTTAATCTATTGCAATTTATTTGGCGAAAAGTGAGAAGAGTAGCACTAGTGTTAGTCCTTTGTTCCGGAGGAGATGACCCAAAAATTTGACCCGAAAATTCCGGAAAAAGATTTTCAGGTTTTTTAAATACACAGTCTCAACTTAATCCAACAAAAAGTTAAAAATTTTTTGTTACGCTCACCTTCAAAATCAACAAATTCATTTGCCACTGTCATCGTAAATAACTAACTTCAAATATATTGGCTATTATTATACTCAATTATTCTTCATATTAAAACAAACAAAGTAACATTTCTTCATTACAATAATAAAAAATAATCTTACTTTTGTTAATAAGATTTATTTATTTAATTATAAAAGCTATTGGAAATTTTAAATATACATAAGTTTAAAGCTATAAATCTAAAATCTGATTAAAATATAACAGGTACAAAAGAAAAACATTTGCAGAAATAAAAATATCAAAACAAAAAAAAAAAAAAGAAGAAATATTTCACCTTAAACAGTAATATTATTATCTAATAAATTGACATCCTCTAAACTCTCATCACTATCATAATCATAGATAGCATCTTTCCAATCACATAATGCCGGATATTTTTCACTAATCTTATAGGCACATTTCGAGGCAGTCGATCCACTCTGATAGATTGGTTCACTAATAATATTTGTAAAATCATAATTGCAAGTCATTAAAAATTTCATATCATTAATTTGCTTGGGATCACGAAAACGTACAGCAGCACAACCAACGCGATGTGCACGATCGGCAACGAGCATAGTAAAGTGACCGATTTTTTTGCTGAAAAAAACAAAAAAATAAAAAAATAATTAGTTTTTTAATATGAGGCAGAGTGGTATTAAACTAAAAGTCTTGAATATTACTTATTTAAAAATTGAGGAAATATATTTGTCTTCTTTAAAAAATATTGAGTATGAGTTCTTGGATATTCATATTCTATATATTAGGAAGTTAATAAATATTTATTAGCTACAATTCTTAATCACCAATAGAAAAATATAAACTTATTAGAAAAACTCTATTTGTGTATTTGCATTCATAAATAAATGTGGTGTATGAAAATATATTAATATAAACAAAAACTAAAGAAGTTTTGTAATCACGTACGCTTAAAATATGAGTACCTCTAAAGTAAGTCGAAAACATATATTCAATTATTCAGTGTACAAATGCAAAAATATATATATATGTGTATTATAAAAAAAAAAGAAACAAAAAATTGTTATGTCAACAGTTTGTTGTTATTAATGAAATCATATATGCAAGTGGATGTGTTAACGGTATCAATTTAGGCAAGGAAAAAAAAATATATAAATAAAATAAACGAAATAATAAAAGACTTGAGAGGAATATTGTACGTATACAAAACAGCGCTTTTTCACTTTTTAAAATATTAGACAAGCAAAGAAATTTATAATAGACCTAGTGTCGATTAAATTCTCAAAAACTTTTTTTCAATTAAGCTTTAAGGGGTTATATACGTTTTCATGAGTCAAAAAATCGAAAAAATTTTTATGACTTATTTCGAACAAACATACTTTCAAGAGTTTATGTTCAAAATTTCAAGTCAATCCGAGCAGTAGATCGTAAGTAGTAACTCGATTTGTAGCGCGCTACCGTTCATGAATAAAGTGCACTCAAAACTTTAAAAGTGATTTTCTCGGAATGATGTTTTTTGAAAAATGCTTTTGCGGTGACCGCGATATCTCAACTTGACCAATTCATCTAATTTTTTTTTTAATTTTTTTCCTAGTTACAATACTTGAGTACTTGAGCGATAATTTTTTCATGTGCAGTATTTGTCTTAACTAATAATTTTTTTTAAATACATTTTTGAGACTCAAAAAATCTACTTTTTTTTGCATCATGGTTTCCGTAGAAAAAGGTTTTTGTGTAGTACACAGAGCTGTAAAAGATTGCAGTCTTTTTAGGTTTGAAGTCAACTGACTTCTAAAAAAAATGATTGCAATAATCCAGTCTTTTTGTGAATGCGGAATTAAGACTTTGAAGTCACAAGTCATATTGAAGTCAATGACTTATCCTTCATTTTTGAAGTCATTTTTTTGAAGTCATTTTTTTGAAGTCATTCTTTTGAAGTCATGAATGATCAGTCTCTTATTTGCAGTCCTAATCTCAACAAAATATTAATTGACTTGAATTCATTCATTTTGAAGTCATTTAAAGTGAATTTAAATAATTTGAAGTCAATTGAAGTCATTTGAAGTCAATTGACTTCAATTTATTTCAATGAAGCAATTGACTTCACCGAAATAAATTGAATTCGTGGAAATAACTTGGAAGTCATTTAAGTTATTTTTTCAGAATTTTACACATTTTCATGTTAACGCTTGTTACGAATTATTTTTCTTGTTGCAAGTATAAAAAATCATCGAAATCAAAGCTGTGCCTCAAGCAACTTTTTTCGATTTATGTATGTAGTTACTTATAAGCTGAGATGTATATTATGTTTTTTCACAACTGCCTTATTGTCGTTAAAATCATAAAGAGCTTTTTTGTTTAATTAAATAATTATACTACTTATAAATACTGTAAATTTTTTATCATTCAATAACAGACTTCACTCAGTGAAGGTGAAGTCTCAAATGATTGCAAGACTTCAAACCAATTTGAAGTTATGACTGTGACTTCAAACCAATTTGAAGTCATGACTGCGACTTCAAGTATAATGTGAAGTCATGTGAGTGATTGTGACTTATTTGCATTGAAGTTTCTAATTGATTGCTATAATCAATGAGCAGCCATTGACTTCAAAAATATTGGTTACTTAATTTTTTAAAGTCATAAGTCTCAAATGAAATCAAAGACTGTAATCAGAAAACGTAATTCATTTCCAGTGACTTCAATGAATGCAGTTCGAAATGACTGCAATCTTTTACAGCTCTGGTAGTACACAACTGTAAATTTTTTATCTTTTTGATTACAGTTGAGTTGCTGGCATTCAATCGTGGTCACCGCCAGACTCTGCAGAAAAAACGCGCATCAGGACAAGAGCTACAACTTCTACAATTTTCAATATTTTTTCATATCCATCCACTCTCGTTTTTCGTAAGAATATGTACTATGTATACCTGTTATGCTAGTTTCAAATAAATTATTTCAAATAGTCCAAAAAAAAAATCACAAATATGCCCTAAGTTTCCAGTACCAAAACGTATATAACCCCTTAAAGGGGTTTTCACAGTTCAGCTTCAAAAATTGCAGTTACCTGCAAATTCCGCTTTTCGAAAATGGTTTTTATCTTTTTTATTAGTTTCACAAAGAGTGAAAATGCGACCTTTTGCATATTATAGACTCATCACTATATATAACATTACAAAAATTTCTACAATTATTTCATATTAACAATAAAAAGCAACAACTGTAGTGATAACAACAACTATAAAAGAATAAAGTGTGCAAGCAATAAATAAATGTAAATAAATGTGTTTTTGTTGTTGTTTTGCATATACAAGTGAATATATTTCATACTTACATAAGTATGTATGCATGTACATATGTATATGCAAATAAGTGCTACCGTAAGTTTGTACACCCAAAGAAAAATAGATATTAATTACCTATAAGATATTGATGTACTGAAACTTATTCGATATTTACACCCATGAAAAAGATTTTTAAAAATGGTCCACAACCATTAGACACTCGTTTGCTATCATGATTTTCATAAAAGAGGCACAAAAAAGTACGATTTCAAACACACATGTATTTTGTGTTTTATTGAATATTATCTTGTTCGTGCGTTTTTCGGACATGAATCTTCTGTGCGAGGAAAAAGATTTTTTAACATCTACTGATGTCACGTATTGGAAAAAATAGTAAATATGCTCGCATCGTTTTTTTTAAGCCCTAGCATCCATACCATTAGAGTTAGGAACACTAGAACACTAATTTTGGACGCGTTCATTCGAATTTCTTAGAGAATGGCCTAGCATTATTTTTTCATTTCCACATCAGGCGCTTGTACCATACGCTCGGTAAACTTTTTGAAAACTCTACAGCCCGAAATAAAATCAAAATATATACAATTTTTATCACTTATTTTTATATATCATCGAAAATAAAGTTACACGTGTATCAGCGTTTTGACAGTGGCTTAAAATTTTATAATTTTTAGTAAAATATATCTTGAAATGTGTTTTAAAACTGCTGTAATTTAATACTAAGTGCAATTTTTGAGTTCACAGATTCATAGTTCTATTTTAAAAGCAATATATTTGTCAAAATATTTATATTTATTATCGAATTTGTATGGGTATTTTTGACCGTTTTCTTAAAAGATTACTTTAAAGTCCTATTAGGAAAGGTTTTTAAGGGCTAAAACATTCCACGAAAATATTCCTTATAAAATTTTATTGTGGGTCACCGAACACAAAAAATGTATAACGGTAAATTTTAATGCGCAAATATATGATTTATGTAATTATTTTTTTTTTATTCTATGTAAGAAAATTTACAATTTTGCATACTTTTTTCCTTTAGCGAAAGCTGGGCGCAGCATATCAGTATCGCATTCGTTTAATTCAGTATTATCAATTCAATATGTAGATTTTATTTATATTTTCGACATTAGAATTTTTTACACATGCACCTTCAGTACGCCTTTTTTTTTTGTAACTTGAATTACAAAAACTATGTTTTTCTTATCAGGTTTACCTTTTTTAACATAAATGTAAAAGAGTTGGTTTAGCTAATGTTGCGACTTTTTTTTGGCGAAATCGACCCATTTTGGCCCTTACTTAACCCATTTCTGAATCCAGTTTGTTAAAAAGTATGAATATACTTTCGAGGGAGCTTTGGAATTTAATTTTCTTTCAGATAATACTTTTCAAAGAAATTTTCACATTTTACTCGCAAACATTTTCACAAATATTTCATCTACTTATTTATTATCTTAAATTAAACAATGAGTAAGTAATTTATTCCATAAATTTAAGTTGGAATAAGATAATAAAATTGTTTGGGCATATTTTTAATTGCTCTGTTCATATGTGCAAATAAATGTATGCCTAAAATAATGCTTCAAACACCTATTAAACACAAAGAAAACATAGTTTTTGTTCTCCGTATATCTGAGTTAAACCTTTTAAAATTGAAAAAATTCAAGTCCGTAACTTTTCGCAAGAAAATTACATATAAATATTATCATGAATGAACCTTAGAAGCTAAGGAAGAGGGAGAGTATAGACAGCCTTAATCTGATTCTCGCGAACGCCGGACAGCTACAAAGATAATGATGCATAGTATCGTCGTCCTCAAGACTCGATGGGCAGGTTAGATCGGTGATGACGCTCATGTTGGTCCTATGCTGACCACATGTGTTGTGTCCAGTGATGACACCCACCAGTAATCTCAGGTTCTTTCTTCTCATTTTCAGAAGAAATTCGCTAATTTCCTGTTAGGTTGTCTCATGAAGCACTTTGCCGTTCTGCAGGAGTCAAGCTCGGGCTATCTTTCTCTATGGATAGAAACCGCGAAATCGTTGATCCAACGCATGATCTCCCCAGAACTTACGCCAAGAAAAGGTTCTTGACCCCATGATGCAATTGCAAAACCTTCATTGGATAGTTTATCAGCAATACCACAGTATCCTAGAACCCATATAAGGCATAACTTGTTATGTTTTGCAACACTATTTAGTTTCGCCTTACACCCGTTGACCAATTTTGAGGAGCTGATAGGGTTAGCAAGGGCCTTCAGTGCAGCTTGGCTATCACTGCAGATGCCTATGCACTTCCCATGCCATCTCCTCTCAGTTATCTAGCCCGTTACGCCCAGGATAGCGAAAACCTTCGTTAAGATGACTGTCGCTATCTGTCCAGTGAAAAAAGAGTACTTGATCTCATCGTCCAAGTACCAACCGGATCAAGTACCATTTGAGGTTTTGGATCCGTCGGTTTAGAAGAAATAACCGAGACCCCGGAGTACGACCTCTGGGCTTAACTTTTGATCACGTTCCGGGAACCTGACATCATATCTTCTTACGAAGCGATACAAGACACATGATTGTCCATGGGCAACAAGAACAGTTTGCGTTTTATTTACAACTGGTGGTATATCTGACTGTGTCCTATATTCGCCTCGACATGCCAGATTCCATTTAACCGGAGCTTGTAGGCAGCTCTCATTGCTTCTTTACGGATTTGAAGATCCAGAGAAAGTAAGTCAAGCAAGACATTATTATTGACATTAACAATTACTGAAGGAAAATCTCAGATAACATTTTTTATTAACTTTTGGTGCTTTTTTTACTTTTATTATTTTGGCCACATTAGAATGTGTTTTGTTATCTTTGAGACAGAAAAAAATATCTGTCATTAAAAGTTTGTCTAAATAATTAATATTACGACTAAGTAAAACAAAATAATTTTAATAATATTATTTTCTTTGTTTTGGGTAATTTTGACTCGAACGTGTAATAATTGATTTGCTAATCATATTCTACTTGGAATACTTTATAACTTCTGTGTGCAAAGTTTTATTTTGAGAATTTTAAATTGCTTGATTGAAGTAAATTGAAAAATGTAGAAAACCCTTTTTTTAGTTTTTTGACCCTCAATGCCGGAAAAACAATTTTAAATTTAACAAACCACGTTTTATTTTTGGTACTATATGATAACTTTTTGAAACCTTTTTCTTAGGTTTTTATGAATATTCATTTGCCATTTTTTCCTCCAATCTTTATAATTTTCATAATTATTTGATTCATTCATTATAATGAATGAACCTATTTTTGTTAACAAAAATAATGGAATGTAAGGTATTCCAAAACTTGATTTAAGTCAATCCAAACAAAACTATTGGGATAGCCATAAACAATTATTAATTTTGAAGTAGAAAATTTCATATTTCCTAGGTACTCTACGTAGCAAACGTTTAGTTAAAATGTCAAGTATCTCAAATAAAGTTTTAGTCTTCTAAATAATTATAACGAATAACATTTTGGTTTTGGTGTGTACAACGTCGATTAGTTGAGCATGTGAAATATTGAATTACTGTCATATTGTGTGCAGGTAATACCCGTACGAGTATATTTACAATTTCTTGTGTACTATTGTCAGTAAATATTATAGGCATAAAGGCGGGAACAAGTTAATTTTTACTTTGGTCTTAAATTAGTAGTAAAGTTATAATGTAAACAAATGAAATTTGTACACACTTTTACTTTATGTACATTATTATATGTGTATAATATAATATAATGAAAATTTGTTCAATAAATGAGCAATGAATAGTTAAATTAATCAAATATTTGTAAGTTTATTAATGTACATGAATTTTAATATTAAAATTTATGTAGATATATACATACAACAAATATTAAATATGCTAATGAAAATATTAGGAGTTGTGTTTGTGCAAATATTATAATTGGCAGAAATATATTAACCCATTTTGAACAGTACCTTAACCCCATTTGGAAAATTTTGGGAATTTATGCAATCAAAAAAATCGTAAAAAATTCATGGTGTATTTTAAAGGGTGTATTATTTAATTTGAAACACAAAAATTCTTGCAATACATATTAAAAACAAAAAAGTATATTTTCTTCTTTCATTTGTTTTTTTTTTTTTAAGTTTGGTTAGATGTAGTTTGTATGGTGCAAAATGTATGGAGACTTTTTATACAAGAAGCTTACTATTTTATCAAAATAAATTTACCACTAAAAATTTAACCAGATTGAAGCTAATAATCTAAAATTATTATGCAATGCAGTTTTAATACCAGCATGTGTAGAAATATTTAACACCTTTTTTGAAATAAGTTTTAAATGCATTTTTGATGAGTTTTCAAAGTTGCTGTACAAAAATCGCTTTGTTGTTCAAATTGAATTTATACAAATGTATGTAATGTTAATCTTAATGCACAGGGACGCAGTGATAACATTTTGATTTGATATTGATTAGGCACTTTTGTATTTTAAAGACTAGTTGAGCATTTCAGTTTAAATCTTTTTTATGTGAGATTAAAGTTATGTGAGATTAAAGTTATCCATTTTTTTATTTCAGAACTTCAGAGGCTTTTAAAAAATTGACTTTCTAATTTTTATCTGAAACTAGTTAACTCTTTGCTTTTACTCTTACGGGTCTTTTTTGGCTTTTTTACAAAAAAAAAATTAGTTTAAACTCATTAAAAAGGCTTAAAGGGAGTATGTATGTTACAAACAAATGCCCCTTATAAATTTTCTTTAGTTTTAGTATAATAAAAAATTAGTTATTTCAAATACTTATGAACGTTAAAGTATTTTATAAAATCTTTTAAACTAAAAAATAAATTTGAAGTTTATTTTGGTACTCCTTTTGCAATAGTAAGGAAACCAGAGGTGATAGCGCAAACCCGAGTCTAGATTCGTATTCCCTGACCCGAATTTCTTACAACAATTGCCCGTTAAAACATGATTTTTTTTTTAACTTTTAACCCTTAAATGCCACAAGGGAGAAGTGAAACTTCTTGTGAACTAAACGAAACACAAGCAAATAACAAGTAAATTAAATTTTTTAATCGCTATATTTTTTAGTTCATTGGCTTGTGTTTTTTAATTTCCTTGTGTTCGTTAATACACAACCAATTTTTTTTTTGGGATTAATGCTAGAACAAAAATTGCAACTCTGTATCGGTAATGTCGATGACAATTGTAGCGAACTCTTTTTGTGTGCGACATCTTCATGTAATTCCTTGGACATTTGCTCCATCTGTATGTGAAATATATAACTGTCATAAACTTTAAGATGTTGACGCTACACATTGTTCGTTCTGCCATTGGCGTGTGAGTGTGTGTGTGTAATTAATATGTTATATTGAATTAAAACTATTTATGAATCGTTTATTTTATAGTTTGCTCGTGAATTCAGTTACGGAATATTGATATTTAGCCCCTCATGCACATTGTTCGACAAAATTATGTCGCATTGCAAACTTACGCGCGACGTCACATCCGGTTGGTTTTACTCTAGGACAAGAGAAAAGAAGTTTCACTTCAACATACTTAGAAGTAGTATTTGTGGTTTTGAACAACATTTTTTCTACGAGTTTTCCAATAAATTGGTTTCAGGTGCCGTAATGTCGATTTACATAGTTGATCACTATAGTAAACTTTGGACATTATATGGAGAAAAATTTAAATATACAATATGTGCAAAAATTTTTAGAAACAATTATTTGTTTTGGCACAAAATTTATAAAACGGCAATATACAGTGACTCACTCAATCGATCACATTAAGGAACTTTTTAGAGATACGATAAATATCTAAAAATGGCTTCAAATCAAAAAGTAACAGCAACAAAAAGATGAACAGCAGTGCAAACAAAATTTTGAAATCAGATAATATCTTCAGGATCAAAAAGGGTCTTGAAAGCCCCGAAATTTCGTTAATAAATTACGATTTTTTGAAATTTTTTGGCCGAAATTTTTGAAATTAGATAATGTCATAATTATTTAAGAAACAATTATTTACTCAAACATATTGTTGTCCTACAACATATTGAAAATTTGGTTGCAGAAATTATGGAAATTGTTAGCGATTGAAAATAGGGAGAAAAATTAATTTATTGTTTTGAAAAAAATGCAAAAAATATATTTTGGATAACCAATGGTTAATTTGTTATACTAAAACTTTTTTTCGGTGTTTTTGTTGTTCAGTGAGTTAAAGTACAAAGTTAAAGTCGCGGTCGCTAAATTATAGTAAGCGCCATTTTTTATAAAATCTTTGTTTTTTTTATAAAAAATTGGCATAATTACGTTATTTCCATATGTCTTCATCCATTTCCATTAGTACTAAAAAAAAATAATTTCTTTTTCTGGGTTTTATAGGTGGGAGTAGTTTAGTAATCCCGAGAAAATAGAGTGACCAGGTGTAAAAATAAAAAAAAAACCTATGCTAAATCATGAGCAATAAGTATTTAACACAGTATTTTAGAAGTTATTATAAGTTAAAAACAGCGAAATGAGAAAAATATGCATTATTGTTGGATTTTGTCTATTTCTCCATATATTTTTTTTACATAAGTTTGGTCAGCTGCAGTCAATTAAAAATATAAGAGGATCTACGAAGTTATAATTTCTTCATCAAGTTTGTTATTTTATCTAGGTGAATTTCTAATTTCAATGCAAAATAATAAATTTGATTATTTTTTGTTAATTTTCAAAACCACCTTTCAAAATATGTAAGTCTGTTTACCTGGCTCTGAAGTCAGGTAAAATACAACATTTTTAAATTATCTAATTGCAATTTGAAGACAGTACATATATATAGAAATGTTAAACAGTAATTACTTTTGGAAAAAATTTATAAATGCATTTTTGACGAATTTTCAAATTTCGAATGGTGGGAATTTTTTACCGTTCTCGAATGGTTAAACGAGAACGGTAAAAAATGGTCAATTTTAAACCGATGTAAAATATAAATTAGATGTATGCATCTGATTATGTTTCTGATTATTTTCAGTTCTACCTAAATTCCACCTTAACAAAATTGATATTTTTGAAAATGCAGATTGTTGTTGTTAATCACTACAATATCATGTACTTCCATAAGAAATTTGTAGCTCCATAATCTACAATATAGTTCTACTCACCCTTCTGGATGTGGTGCATAACTATCGACAAAACTTTGATTTGCATCGCGATATTCACGAAACCAATTGATAATGAATGATTTCATACGTCTCGAATGTGAACGAAATTCGCGACCAATCCAAAAGTAACCGATATTTTGTCCGCTAAAACGATAATGTTGCGTGTTACGACATTGATCGTGCGCAAATTGACAGCGTTTGACGTGTAGCGTTGCCAGAAACTCAAGTTCATTGTCCCATTTGAGTATAGGCATATGCGATGCGGGTTTATAACCTTCCAGTTGACCTGAAGCGATGCGTGAACGTGCTAAATTATGCATATCTAAGATAAAATTACGGCGACGTTCGCTCATGAAGAGTAGATGCGGCTTGGTGCCACATGTGGGCCCAAATGTACCGTTATTTTGGCAACCAATATGCGGTACCTGCACCACATGCGTCCCATTATAAAGTTCACATAGCGCAGCATCACAATATAATTTATCAGTAAGTTTATTCGATGTTGTGCTGAGTGTAGTTATATTAATGTTTACTTTATTGTTATTATCGATTTTCTTGTTTATATTTGATAAAGTTGTTGCCGCCAATTCTGTTAATTCCGTTGCCATTTCCGTTGTTGTGGCTATTGTTGTTGCTGGTATTGTTACGGTTGTAGTTTTTTCGTTGATAGTCGAATTTTGGGCATTTACAAAATGTTGCAATATCAAAAGTTGTGTGACAATTGTGACACACTTTTTTGATAATCTCAACATTTTGTAATATTAAATTCTATTGTCACTATGATGTTGTTTTCTCTTGTGTGTGTGTGTTTTTTTTTTTTTTTTTTGATAGATATTTATTCCTTTTCTAACCGCACAGATCTGTATATAAAACTCAACTGATCGTTTTCGTTCTGGTCGTAAGCGTTTTTTACCAAATCTTCATTTGTTCATTTGTTGAGATTATTGTTGGAAAATAATACAAACATACAACAACAATAATAACAACAGAAATATATAGATGCTGCTAACAAAGATGTGTCTGATCAATTTACAGTGAATCATTAAGTTAATGATTATAGCGATGGTTGGTTGCATGATAAAATGTTAATGATCATTAACGTTATTATTTTTTTGCTTTTCTGATGTTCTAGCTTAAATATAATCACAAAGAAGATACTTTGAATATTAATTTTAATGATCGCCACAAGCTTGAGCAATTGTTATTCTGTGTGGAATATAATAGCTGTAGTACAAACAGTGGGAGATCACTCCCAAATGGTTCAAATTGTACAGATATAATTGATTATTCTTTAGGGTGTAATTTTAAGTATTAATTTATCACCTTCCAGTTACATGCTTTACTTATGAACATCTTCTCTTAATGTAATTATACTTATCGTATAATGATAATTAATTTGTATAATAAAAACATTACTTTAATTTCTTCTGTATATGGAAGTACTGAGTATACTTATGTAAATTTAATTATATGTGTTTTGTATGGAGAATACGTACTCATTTAATTAGTTAAGGGTGTTGTCTACATACATACTTCTGTGTTTTATACTTTTATAATATTTTATTATTTATGTTCAGATTATTACTTGCTGAGGGCTTGGCACATATTTTAGTTAATTTATAACTGACAGTTTAAATGTTTTGCTAATTTATTGAAACAATTAATGTTATTTTATATTTTAAGTACGTTTCCATTTCTATTATATCACAAACTTTTCTAATAATAATAAATGCAAAAACTTCCTCGACAAGATATTTCGATTGAGTTATAAATAGATTGGATTTTACGAAAATGGAAGATTTGATTTTATTGAAATAAATTTAATTTTGAAATATAGAAAATCGGAGGGAAATTCCTGTTTAATTCTCCTAATATGGTAAATAGGTTAAGGAGCTGTTTCAGATAAAAACTGACTGGTAAAAACTTGCAAGAAAAAAATTACTAGCGAAGCCACCATTACTTAAATTGATTTAATTTTAAGTTTGCTTTATTCCTAAACTATTTTAAACCACCATTATATATATAAAAAAGTTAATGTTTGTAAGTCTGTCTATAAGCCTTAACCACTGTATAGATACTTTCACAATTCACACATGTGAGTTTCTATGAGGTAATCAGGCAGATCTTAGAGGATATCTTGTCAGAGCAGTTATTGGGCAGAGTTTGGTTGTTTTTGGACAAATGGGCGTGGTACTAACCATACAAACAAAATAAAGGAAGGCAATGAAATTTTGTCTGTGGCACTCGCATCCGTAGTAATAATAATTGGTAATGAAATGCTTTAAATGGTATATCCAAATTCTTTTTTTTTTTGATGTGATAACATATTCAAATGGGGGTATTTTAAAAATTTGCAGGCCACACGTTCCACGAAATGCCTTCCATGTAATACGTTCCAGGTAACACTTTTAGTTTTCTGCCTTGCAAGCAATTTCCAATATACTTTAAGTCCAAAAGTATGCAACACATAATTTATATATAAAAAATGGTAGATTTTTAAAAAATTGGAAAAAGCATTTGCATTTGCATTTGTCAGTACTTTTGCCCATAAATTACACGAATAGTCCAAAGTGTGTAATGCGTGAATTATGTTTTCACATCATGTGATGAGTGCAGAAGGAACTCATTTTATTTTTTATACAAGATGGTGTAAAAGTCATCACTCTTCCCAAAAATTCTCTCATGTTTGATTATCTCATCGGGAATTTGACTGTTGTGAACAGAAGCAGAAGCACATAGATAAACGATGAATTGCTATACTTCTCAAGAACTGGAATATATTGAAATAATCTATAATTTTGGTTTTTTGTATTAGTTCATCATCCGATCTGACCATACTAGACTTCTTTTTTTGTACATTTCCGCAGTCCTAAAAGATAAAATTGGACAAGGAAAAGATAAAAGTGATGGAAGATGCCATAAAAATTACTCAAATTTGCATTAACACAAAATTCAAAATCTAAGTAAAAATATTTTTAAAAAAAATCACCGTTTTGTAATTTAGAAAAAAGTTGTAGCTAAACCAAATCAGGTGATAAATTTTGCGCCACCTTGAATATTATATATTTTTTTGAACCTAATGTAGTTTAACGAACTTCTCTGAATCGCCGACATCAGCAGATTCGAAGTTAGCTAGGTTGTTTGTAGATTTTACAATAACACTGGAATACAAAATTTCACTTTAAAAATATAACAGGAACTAAAGTATGTTTTCTAAACTAAATTGAGGACACTGAACACGAAAATCATATTCATTTTTTTTTTCTATGAGTAAGTTTTCGAAATATGACAAAATAACGGTTTTTCAGGTTACAGTTTTACTTACAGGCTAATATCTATTTACCTATAGTATCGACCGATCCAGGTTGTATAGCATAGGAATTATAAATATTTTACGCGTCTTATGCTGCTAAGTTTGCTAAAATCGGATTATAAGCTGAGATATAGATGTTGACCGTTAAATTTTCGTTCGGTTTTTGAGAAATTTTCACACAAGTCGTGAGCTAAGTTTTCTTTCTCACCAAAAGTAATCCAAAAATCTTAAGTTTAATTTTTTTAATTTTTTTCACTACAAAAATTTTAAGCATAAAACGAGAGCAATCGGATCAAAAATGACAAAGTAATCAAGGATTGATTAAAAATAAAATATTTTCGAAAACTCGAAATTTTTCTCAAATATTGCAAAGCTGAGGCCACATATTGCGGAGCTGAGGCATGTTTGTAGCTCTTTTAATAGCTTGATAACACACTGGTATTATATTTTCTGTAAAATCGATGCGCCTTTTTCGAATAGTGGTTTTTTTGTCAAGTCAGGTCAAAACATTATCAATGCATTGTATCTATTCTCCAAACACTCATTAATATAAATTTCTTTTTTTTTGTATTTTTAATTTGGAAAAAATGTTTGCAAATTTCTTAAAAAAATTTGCCAGTTCACACTTAGTAAAAATTGAATTAAATTCAATTAGTAGGCTTTAAATGAACAATGATGCCAGAAGAATTTCAAAGAACTAGCAGATCAGACGATTTTTTTATTAGCTGATTGATTTTTTCTGAGGACTTGAGCCCCTCAAAGTGAATCTTACATCAAATTTTTTCCCATCAGATTTAGTTAATTTGCATTCGGTTAAAAATCTTTTGACTGATGATTCTGGAATTCCGATTAATATAATATATTTGATGAAAATTTATTCACTCCATTTTAGCCACGTTTTAAATTTTTAATAAAATTTTGTTTCTTTTTTTTTAATTAAGGTATACGAACTATATTGTTGAGGTGTGAAATATTATCAAATTTTAACTTTTACCCCTAATTTATTACATTTTTATTTACATATTAAGGCAACATAACTGTTTAGTGGAAAATGTCACTCTATACTTTATACAATTTTAAAATCCTTCCAAATATTTTAGAGTTTTAAAATAAATTAGTTTAAAACTTTCTATATTGCAGAATATTTCAGAGGTTCGACCTGACCTAAAAAACGACCTTTTAGGGCGATAGACAAGCTTCTTTAGAACAAATTAAAGATAAATAACGTCATAAGCAGCCGAGCTGTTATCATGAAAAAATTAAAATCCTCCCTTAGTAAATGCCTGGATCCACTATTATATCTGTTCATTTATTAATTTCTTCATATTGCAAACATTGGATTTTTATACTAAATATAAGAGCGTTTAGTTTCATGCAGCATTATACTTACAGCATACCGGCTTAGAAGAAAATGCTGGCACCTGCCAGATAAAGATATGTTAGGTCTAGTAAAAATTCCATTACTATTATCCAACTATTAAAGTTTCGATTTTCAAACACATTTTCTTGTTATTTTTAATATGAACTTACAAAAAAAAAAATGATATTTGTTCTAGTCGTATATAAATATCAACACAGCCGACTCGTATGTCAATAAGTAAATGGTCAATGTACGCTTGAACGTGACATTTTAAAATATTGTACACTGGCCCTTTTTACGCGATTGTGTCGTAGCACGTGATGATTGGTTTGCAATGGCATTAAGAAGTATTAATATCATTATCATCATAAACTGTTGAATGATTAATGTAATTTATGATGCTTGAATTTAAAGTCTCCAAACTAAAGTAGTCTATAATACACGTATGTATTTATATGAATATCCATATATGCGTAAATATACATACACCTATCCCTTGATTTACATGGTTTTCACTTTTATAGGATTTTTAAATCAAAACAAATTTGCTTTTTTCCTTTTTTTTTTGAACGGTTATTTATTATGACAACTGTACGGATATAAAATCTGAGGTAGCTGGTCCTCTAGGCCATTGCGGTATTTCAAAGTATGATATCTGATATGATATAGTTCTTAAACTTTTCGCTGTTCAATGACACAGATTTTTCGAAACCAAATCGATATCTTAAGGTGGCCTGCTTCGTCTCAAAGCATTACATCGATTGAAAGTATTTGAGAAAAAGATGTCTTCAATTTTAGAAAGTATGTGAGCTTAGGGTTCAAAACAACTGTTGTGAAAATTTATAACATCGGGTAAAAACCTACATTAAAATTCGATATGAGAGTTAGCCTGATAAATAAATATTTCATTCAAAAACTATCAAAATTTTGTAATAATTAGAGATGAGCGTGTGACATGAACTCATGAACACGCATGCGTGACATGAGTGAATTTAAGTTACTTTTGACCATGATGTCGTTATAATTCAAAATTTCTTAAACACTCAATTTTGGGGGCTAAAAAATCAACCCTGTGTTTTCTTCGCCTAAGAAATCTAGCATCACTATGTAACATTTAGTATGTGGATATTATTTACATAAACACTTTATTTTTTTTAAAAAAAATAAAAATTTGACAATAAAGAGAACGCGTGTGTGAACATGCGTGAATATTGGGAATTTTTTTTTGAAATATATATATCAGCGTGCGTCAACATGAGTGAAAAGTATTTTTAAAGCCGTGACCAAGCGTGAGCGTGAGGAAAAAACTATTCACGCGCCCATCTCTGGTAATAACCAAGACCTTCTACTGTTCAAAGCAACGAGATATTTTAAGTTCGAAGGCACCTAAGCTTAGCGTTCCATTTTGTTTAAGGTGCTTCTAGAAGAGTCGACATTGTCTTAAAACATTTTTTCTGTTCGAAAAATTGTTGTCATATTTACTTTTATATGAAAAGACATTTTCATATGGCAAAACAGCTGATCCAATTACAAAAGTAAATTCTAAACAGTGCACAAAATTGATACAAAGACGACGTTGGTATTTTCGATTATAATGATACTCATTATCCAGGCATGTTAAAATATTTAAGAAAAACTTTTTTATCTGTAAATAGTTGGCATTGGCTTTTTTTTTATTTTCAGAATTGCTTAGGTCATAGTGAAATAAATAAAGTGAAATAAATAGAAGTGACGCCCTCTTTTCTGTTCACTGACGTCTGCCAAATTTGAAAATTATTCTCTTACTTCTCTCGAAACATTTGATATTTCAGAAGTAAATATAAAAAAATATTAACCCATTGGTACGAGCACAATATAAAAATAAAATAGAAAAATTTAAAAGCCAAAAAATTTTTTTGACATTGATAAACGAGATCTTCGATGGCGTTTGTAACAACCATGTGCATAATTTGAACTAAGGATTTAACCCAAAATTTAATGTTTGTTATGTATGCCAATCAATTAAGAAATCTACCTCTCCGAAATTAAAATAAAATTCTTTTAAAATCGATAAAACTATTTAGAATATAAAGAGGACATTTTTGAAGAAGATAATTGTAAAAGTATTGTATTTTGCTTATTTAAATATTTTATAGAACCACACACTACAAAATATTTTGAGAGCTATTATTTCAGAAAAAAAAACAAACGAAAGGTTTCTTGTTTTTTGTTACTTTTATTTCACTTATTTATTTGTGTACAGCTGACGAAAATGGGTTAAAAGAGTTTTCCCTCATAAACAAAATTATTTGTCAAAATTTATTGAGCGAATACATGTCATAATTGTCAAATCTCAGAAGACCTGAGAATATTTCAGATTATTTTCTGCTACCTGGCATACTGTATACTGTGGCTTAGGTCTTTCTGTCTTTTTCTTTTTTATAGGAAACTCAGACAGAAATTATAAAAATTATATTTGAAAATCAAAGTTTACTACAGATAAAAAAGTTTTTCGTAAATATTTTGCCTTGCTCTGGTAATTATAAATGCAACAGGAATTGCAAAGAATAAGATATATTTCCACAACAATTAAAAATTTTAGAAAAATTCGCTCCATTTCAATGAAAATGAATAATTTATGGAAACAGCTGATTTTTAGTTTTGTGTTTGTAAAAGCAACCCTGTGTCATGTAAAATAGAAACGAACTTAGACTAAAGATAAGTCACTCAAAGTCAAAAGACCATGCCAAAAAAATATTCCCGAACTTCCACATGATACATGATAATTTGTTGTGACTTTTTCGACATGTCTTCAAACAATGTTGCTCGTCTAGAAGCAGCTGTTCGTCAATGTACATAGTTTGCCATGGAACGTTTCTACTGTGTAAATCCCGGGATGGGTGTATATGCATGAGTATTTATTTATAGACAGACTAAACTTGGGTTTGTTCACTTCGAAAACATATCATCATTATTCAAAGAAAGAAAGATTAAAACGAAATAGAAAAGAAAGATTGAAATTCTCCAAAATAATAAAAATGACAACAATAGTTTAAATACATACTACATACAAACATAAATAAGAAGAAACCATTGGCATGACAAACTTTTACTAAAGTTGACGATGATGGTGAAGATGGTGATTTTTACAGCTAACCACAATATTCTAATAATTACGTTACGACAAAACAAATATAAGAAGAAATGAATAAACAGAACTTTTGAATGCGATGAAAGAGATTTTATTTTCAATATTGATGTGTCTTGTGTGAGCCAGCATCAACTAATTTGATGGTGATGAAGATGATTCTACTAGAAATCTTCATGTTCTTTCATATTCTTTGTAAAATACAGGAAAAGATATATTTGCATAAAAAATGATTAATCATGCAACAATTAATTGCTTAAAAAATATTTAAACATATAAAAATATATACATACATATATAAATAAATAAATATATATAAGAAAGAAAGAATAAATATTATTACTAATTACTATTATTCATTGTTGATTGCTGATTTAAATAGAAAAAAAAAAACTGACTAAAAAGTAACAACGTACGGGTAAATATGTATGTGATGTACGGTGAGTGAGTTGTAGGTAAAACCGGTGTGTGTACACGGGTACGCAGGTAAGTAAATAAGTACTTCATTATGTGAATCGAATTCTGGGTATGCGGTTAGGTGGGGATAATTGTTCTTATTGTATAACTATCAAACATGTGCGGATAAATACTTTATTACTGCATACTTATGAAACAACAAGCGATTTAATTTTAATACTAAAATATCTGTAAGTATTGCTAATTACTATTATTATTGTTATTATAAGGTACTACTATTATTATTATTATTATTATTAAGATCTTAAGATAAGTTAATCATTATTGTTATGGCAGCAGCTATTGTTGTTGCTACTCATACATAAATACTTTGATTATTATTGTTATTGTTGTTGTTCTTGTTAGTAAAGCTTATTATGCATTTGTCTTGTTAAAAGTAAGAAACACGATGCTGCTACAACAATGACAACAATGTTTAGCTGGCCATAGCAAGCAACATAATTAGAAAATTTTTCTTTGTTATTGTTTCTGATTAAATAAATTATGGTGTTTGAGTTATTTCAGCCTGTTTGAAAGATTTCCTATTTTTTTGTATTTGTTTGCTTTGTTCAATATTTGCAATGAGATATTTGGATTTTAACAAGCAGAAATTGGATTGAACTATGGTTCTTTGTTCTTTATTGTATAACTGGTGTGAACTTTGGCAAAAAATTTCTTAAAATTTAAAAGGCCGTTTTTTTTTTACACTCTTGGCTTCCAGCATCATCTGGATACGTTTTGGAACTGCTTCTATAAAAATTTTCTCATCTCGTTACCATACTTCTCGAATAGCTTGATTTCGTTTGTGCAATACATGTTTCTGATTTTCGTATTGATTATATTGAGAATCGGCGAATTACGGCAGGCAACTTTGCGATTTTGCAAAACTTTTAGGTCAATTTCGCTGTTCATCACCTGTTATAGGTACGAATGATCTTGCCCCAAAACATTTGTTTCTTGCGGTTTTTGTATGACTGCTGAATGTGAGCTGTTGAAAGTTGCTCATCATCGGACTAGCGAGCAAAGTGGTGACTCATGCCCTGAACAAAGGCAGCTGGGGAACCCTTTGGATTGGCCTGACAATTTTTCCGGACATTAACTCAATCGAGGATTTGTTGTCCATCTGCAAGGCGAGATTTAGAAAGATGGACCATAATATTCCAAATGAATGTGTTTAATAAGAAATACCTTACATTGTGTTTTTCAATTACTTTTCCCTCTTTCTCAGTGAACTTTTTCGAGGTGTCGATCACGGGGCCACTTTTTTGAAAGTCGAAATTTCGACTTTTTTCAAACCAGCTTAACCGATTAATGCCGGAAGTTTATTTAAATACCCAAAAAAAAAATCTCGGAACTGGTAGCAAATATCGGGCTTACGTTTTCTTTAATAAATTAAGGAAGAATGAAGCTAGACATTATCTCTAACAAGTTAGGTAGAGTTCCAATGTTTTCCTGCTCTTCTCCAATGTCAAACTCAGCGAATTTATATAAAACCTAAAATTGGCATGTAAAGGATAGTGAAAAGTGGGTTAATATGGGAAAATTGTCATGGCATTTTACCTATCAGCGCCTTTCATTGATTACAGAAAAAACATTCGCAATCCCCGAGCTCACCTAGTCTCTGAGCCAATTCCAATAGAATATACAAACAAAATGTACAAATAAAGGCAATGCATTTAATATGAAGAACAATTTTTATTAAACTTTCATTGAAAAAAAAAAAAATTAAAAAAATAAAAAGAATATTATTTCAACAAATAAATTATTTCGTTTTTTTTATTTAGCATTTTTTTTGGAATACAGAAATGTTACACAATTTTTACAACCAAACTCTGTTTTGACATCAATGGCCAGTCTTTAATGGGTTAAATTTTATTTCCGTTGGTAATAGCAAAAAAAAAAAAAGAATAAAATATTTTCGGAGAAAGTTAGCTAATGAGATAGACGACCTCGATAGTGTAGTGGGTAGTGCACTAGACTTTCATCCGGGAGGTTCTGGTTCGATTCCCGTCTTCGTCTGGTGGTTAATTTTCATAATTTTCTTATATTCACTATTGTAATAGACCAATCCACTGGTATGACAGCGAGTGTGCATGCTTGCGGTAGGCCTGGACTTAAGCTCGTCGGAATTGGGGGGGATCTTGCTTGTCATTAAAATTTTCCATGTGGATCAATACATAAAAAAAATCATGCACAAATGAAAGAACTAACATGTAAGTAGGTAAATAAATATATATAAGAATGCCAAGCAAACAAAAAAAAACATATGACTTTATGCCGTGACAATCACCAACAACGCAAAGCTTGATTTTATGCTTTGCCTACTCTCCCTGCCCAACCTAAAGTAGAGTGACTATTACTCTCCATCCCATCCATAATCAACTAACGGATCATCTCATTTTACAAGACTTCAGAAAATTAACGTTTATTCATTTTACTTATTAATACAGTAATTGATAGAAAGAGAATGACATTGAATACATGTTTTGTTTTTGTTACAGTAAAGCCTAGACATAAAATTCTTAATATTACCAATTAAGTGAATTTCATTGGTTAATTAATTTATATAGTAAATTTTTTGTTATTGGCTGATTGGTTGAAAATATGGTAGAAAAAAAAACATTTTACATTTTAAACATATGAATGCATTATGCAAATACTATAAGAATACTAAGTTTTTTCTTTTTTGTATATACAGATAGAAATAGGAACAAAACTTACATTTTTGAAGGATCCATCGGTGTTAGCGCTAACATGATGAAGTTGGGATTTTGCATGTATTATTGTTGAAATATTTTTCTTTGTTATTATTTAATCATTATAGTATAAGCATTAGATTTTAAAAGATGATTTATAAAAATTACTTTTTATATATGTAAAATTATTTTATACAATGTTACCATATTTTCAATTTAACCACACTTTAATAACATTTAAATTTTAGAAATCACTTAATAATAATTCAATTCAATTTTAATTAATTTAGTTAAATTAGGAACTTAGAATTTTTAGAGATTTTTGCTTATTTTAATTTTGTATATTTCTTTATAGCACTTTTTGCACTTATCGTTATTTCTTTTGGTGTGAATAGATCTTAGGTAGACCTGGTCGAAAATCTGAGCTACACTTGAATGCACGTGGCGCTCGAGGCGCTTCTCACGCACGTGTAGCAATGCAGGTTAGTTTAATGTTGGCGGAACCCAGGAATAATAATTTTGCAAAGCACCCTTGCGTGTCTATCAAATTGCACGTGTCCTGAGCTTTGAGAGGGTGATATAGGAAAAGAAATGTGATCGAAGCACCTAGCATTTGCTAGTGGATATCTCCTCAGATAATGTGTCTAAAAATTGTGGAAATCGTGCAAAATATTTTAAATTCCATTTAGGTTTTATAGAATTGGTTTTAAATTGAATAGTTACCTTAAATTTTTATGATTGCTGAAATGGATGGTTGAAGATTTGAGTTTAATCGCACGTAATTAAATTTCAATAACCAATAAAAACCAGAACTTTGCAGCTCAAAATCGGAAGCGAAATGGAAGAGAGTGAATAGTTGAAGTTGACGTTTAATTTAGTTGACACCAAGAGACCTACACATTTTTACTTTTCGAACTCTACATGGTTCTGTGCTCTTCTAATGTTGCTCAGACCTGTGTACATACAATTCCGAAATCTACTACAAATACCAAGCGAGTGTTTTACTATTGTTTTTTTTTTTTTTGTTCTAGAGCAATTCAAATTTTTGTTTTTGTTTATTTTTATTATTATTTTTTTTTTATTTTATTAAAAATGGATCTGCCGTCACACTATCAATATAAAGTATATGAGAATCATAAGATAGTGTACAAGTACACACCTTGGTTGGTAATGGCAAAACCACCAAGCCAATAAAAAATTGCCACACCGCCGTCCGGAATAGGCGTTAAATTGTAGGTCCAACTATGTGGTATCACAATGGGCCGCTTAGGCTTTAGTGTGTCTCTCGACAGACACTCAAATTTAACCTAACCTAGTTAATGAGATAAGATTTTAGGGGAAGTATAAATATCCAAGGTGTACAATTTGGGCTCTACAGTCGGCCCTCTCCTGTATGAAATACTTAAGAAGCAGTTTTCAAGTACAAGCATAGTATAGTCAAACCATCTGATGGGTTTGTTCAGATTAGCTCGAAAATTAAAGCATTTTGAATTTTTTCAAAAGATTGTTTTTATATTTGAAACTTTGGTTACAGGGGTTTTTCATGTTGGTGATCACCAGGAAGCGGATAATGAGGAATTCTCCTTTTTTCCTGCGAAGTCCTACATGATGACTGATAAAATATATACGCCTTTTAAGCCCCCCTGATTCCAAATTCACATATTTTATTTTGCCTTTTTTCCTATTTTTCAAAAATTGTGCCTTTTTTGCTATTTTTGAAAAATTTTGCCTTTTTCACAGTTTTAGTGCCTTTTTTGAAATAATGCTGCATTTTTTGCGGTTTGCTACCCATTGTACCTTTTTAATCTTTTATTAATGGTCGATATTTTGTGAATGAAATTGTTAGCACAAATGGAAAGATTTTTTTTTCATGTTTGTTTTGAAAAGCGAAAAAAGTGCAGCAGAAAGGAAACCGATAGAACTATATTAAGACGATGAATTTAAAAAAATGAAAGAGCGATTGAAAACTTCTCATGTTGGAGGCAAAATAAACAAAATTTACGGCGACCCTGCCGTAAAATAAAAATCGCTAAATGTGAATTTTTTTATTTCTAACCTTTACAAAATTTTCAGAAGTAATGTCTTGAACTAAAAGATAATACATTTATAACATATAGTGAAACCAGTTGTTTTTATTAGGCCTGCAAATAGTAAAAGTAGTAAAAACCAACAGACAACTATACTATATTGTTATTTTTGTATACAAAAAATTATCCGTTGTCAATGAAAATGGCAGAGGATGTTGAAGTTTATATCCTCTTCAAAATCCTTTTTGATTTTTCTTCTTAGATTGTTTGGATTTCGAGTAATTCAATTTTTCCTATAAGCTCCGCATTATAAAATTCAAATAAACAAAAATGCGCGCGCATTCACAGTACATCCAAAAATACTAAATTTTGCAATTTCTTAAATATTGAATATCTCGAAAATTATGACATATACAAAAAAAAATTCTTAAGACCTTTTTTAGGAAATTACTCAAGCTTTTTTTTTAAAATAAGTAATTTTTTGATATCTCCAACGGTTAACCAGTTATTAGTAAAAAAAAGGCTTTTTTCACCAAAGGGGGGATTTTTGGGGGGTCGCTCTGCAACCCCAGAATCCCAGGTTTTGAATCTATCTTACCCCCACTAAATATTGTTGAAGAAAAACCTCAGTTCAGAGTTTTTATGATTTAAATCTTTATAAGGACTGGACTATAATGGCAATGGAATATTTCAATTACCATTTTCATTACTGCAATGGAAATGTCAATGAAGAGTTCAAAAACAATGAATTGTAAACGAACAATAGGTAGTAGGAAAAATTACTGTTTGGAGTAGCGGAGCGGTTACATTTTCATTGCTCCAGCTCTAGCTCCGGTCAAAACAGTGTGCTCCACAGCTCCTTGCTCCAGCTCCACGCTCCGCTCCAAATCCCTAATAAAAACACTGCACAATGGAATTGACCAAAAACCAAAGCTCAAGAGTTTTGAAAGTGAATCTTATATATTTCGAGTATGCTGAACATGATGGCGTTTTTAGTTTTTCTCTATAACGTCTAATTATTTTATGACGGGTTGAAAAATCGTGCATAAAAATATTATTTGTAAATTATTATTTTGCTTAAAAATATACAAAAAATTTTTTTATGGACGCTTATTTTTTATTCCATTATAAAAAAATTAGACGATATAGAGAAAAACTGAAAACGCCATCATATTCTGCATTCTCGAAATATATAAGATCCACGTGCAAAACTGTTGAGCTTTTCTTTCTGGTCAATTCCATTATGCAGTGTTCTTATATATTTATGATTTTTTGTTAAACCGTTATAAAAAAGAAATTAGACGTTATAGAAAAAACTAAAAACACCATCATGTTAAGCGTACTCGAATTATATAAGATCCACTTTCAAAACTCTTGAGCTTTTTTCTTTATCTATCTTTCTAAGATAACTAACATTACGAATTATATATTATTTATGAATAAACTTGAATTGAAAACTAAATATGATGCTCCTAATAAAATATTAGTAATTAATTAGTTCAAGTGCGTTATAATTTAGGCACACTAAATCCGAAAGTCTTTCGAATAAAATTCGATATTTTTTTGTTTTTTATATTATAGTGATCATTTTTATTTCTCAAACTAATATAGAACAAAATAGAGTTTTACAATAAAAAAGACCTGATGAATTTCTCTGGATTTATGCCGAAGTTATTCAGCTTTGAACATAGTAAGTACAAGTGCGCTATAATTTTGAACAGTTCTTTATTTATACTGAAAATTCAAATAGAAAAAAAATTAGGGTCAATTCAATGGAGAACGCAATTTAGTTGGGATCAATTAATCAGAGATTACTGTAGTTAGTTATGTACATATGTATGAAGAAAAAATTTTAAAATTTGAGTCCCCTTATATAAATTTTAGTGTCCCGTTAAAAATACATAAATACTTTATTCGTAAATTAGAGAACTAACCGTTATTCGCATAGACTCAAGTTATTTGCAATAACTAATAAACTAGTTTACGGCAAAACAAGTGTCGGAAACATATTTGCGCTCATTTTTTCTTTAATAGAAAATTAAAAAAGTAAGTAAAATGTTCTTTTTTTTGGATATTGAAAAAAACTTTGTATTTCATAAAATTTTGAACAAATTGCTTCAGTTATCTGCTCTTGGACATAAGATTTTACTGCTGAAAAATGAGCGAACGCCAAGGTCGTCGAAGACCACTGCCGATTCCACCTCCGCCCGCACGTCGCCGAGTCTTACCGCCGGAAGAACCTGAACAAGGTGAACCGGAAATTTTTAACATTGAAGATGTTTCTGAAGACATAGAGACAATTGATTCTACATCACCAGAATTGCGATATCCGAGACCTGATGAGAACTCTGGACTATCTCAACAGCCTGTCGATGATTTCTTTGATGGGATTAATGAACAACAATGCCCACCAAATCCAGCTCCACCTCCACCAGGGGCAGAAAGGTGGGTTTTCGATCCATGCAATCGACGGCCACCATTTCTACCTTTACACGAAAATGTATTAGAACCAGAACCTTTCAACGAACCATTAGGTGAAAGAAGATTTCGAAGTAATTATAATAACCAAAGCCAATCACGAACTCCACCAGGACCAAATTTATTTCATGTGTTTGATGAACCGCGAATTCCGCCCAATCCACCTCCTCCAGAATCAGAGTACTGGGATTTTTTACGACAAAACCGACAACCGTTACTTCCACCAGAGGAACCTCTATTCCGGCGTAGTTCAGTGTCATCTTATTTTGATCAACTCGATGCTTTTATTATATTAAACTTATCTCCAGAAGAAGGAGAATCACTACGAGAAATAGCGGTAAAATGGCCAATATGGCCCGCTGAACCACCAGCACCAGAAAAGATGTATCAAACGTTAAAAGAAAATGGAGAATTGCAAAATGCATCTCTAACTGAATTCAGAGCATTCAGTCTACTACCACAATCTCCACCTTCCCCAGAAGGTGTTGGAAGAGATTTAAGTCAGCATAATCAACTATCGCCATTCTCACCTCAACCAGGAGCAGCAGCATTGAATTATCATGAAGCCGCACCTCCTTCTCCACGAGGACGCCATCCCGTAGCAGCACGATTAAAACGTTTAGGCGCAAGAGTACGTGATTTAATAGTTGGAAACGCATGCCAACCTGAGCCGGAAGTTGAAGCTGTAAGTGCGCAAATACAAGAGCATGAAGCAGAGCAAGAACATGAGCAGGAACAGCAACATGAACCGGAGCAAGAACATGAGCCGGAACAGCAGCATGAACCGGTGCAGGCACATGAACCACAACAGGAATATGAACCGGAACAGGCAAATGAACCAGAACATCGACTGGAACCGGAACTTGCACATGAACCCCTACTGGATTCCTTACCTCTTTCAACAGTTGAGCCCCCAGATTTGTGGGCGCAATACGACAGTATGAGAAACTATACAATTGTTGACACATATCCTCGCTACGGCAGATACTCGAAGGTGATTGAACTGTTTAGCAAACAAGCTAATAAAGTACGTGCTCTTAAGGTTTTCCACTCACGTACCCCTAACTCTCAAATTGAACGAGAAATCTCAATATTGAAAAAGATACACGGTGGCCCTAATTTGATAAATTTGTTCGCCCTAATACTAAATCCAGAGACACAAAAACCATCACTCGTTTTGGAATACATCACAAATACAAATTTTCGGGAGTTATATCCTAAATTCTCCTCTCATGATAACAAATTTTATTTCTTTGAATTGTTTAAAGGCCTTGAATTTCTCAAACGAAGAGGCATCATGCATCGTAGTATAAGAGCACGAAATATCTTAATCGATTATCCACTTAAAAAATTGCGCATAATCGATTTTAGTGTAGCTACGGTTTATCATACAGATCCTAGTTATGGTACTCACAGCATAAGAGTTTTTCCACCCGCTATGATGGCGCCCGAACTATTGGTCGGATTTTCAAGGTATGATTTTGCGGTAGATATGTGGACGGCGGGCTTATTGATGGCATTATCAATTTTTCGCACATCGTGCTTCCCGTTTTGTAGACATGATTATAATCAGATAGTACATATAACAAGTTTACTAGGCACCGATCAATTATTCGCCTATCTCAAGAAATATAATATTGAAATAAGTCCAGCATGGACTGATTATTTGATAAAATACCACCACCCAATGAGAACATTCACATCATATATTACTCCATATAATCAAGAATTTGTGTCATATGAAGCGCTTGATATATTAAGTTTGATTTTATGTTATGATCATAAGCGGCGAATGTCGGCTGCTAAGGCATTACAGCATCCATACTTTAATGATGTTCGCAATGGTTATTGAGTTTTTCCTTCTATATCGATTGAAAATTTTTCACAATAATATTTTTATGCATGTAGCTATTTAAGTTGTGTATAAGAAGTCACGTTTAGCGTGCAATTGCAATTAATGTTAACAGTTTTAAAATTAATTACCAGCTGGATGAGCAGTTGATAACTTTTAAATCATTGGTTATGCTTTCTTAGTTTTTGATTTAGCATATATTTATTATAGTAATTTTTATCTATAGATACATGCATACATATGTTGGTATGTTTTTAGCTAAGTAATTAAATCATGAGCATAACATGTTTGCTATTTAAAAATTTAATTTTAGCTTACACTGTACAACGAATTTTTTAATACTTATTTGTCCACATTATTACTTACATATGTTATATACAGTTTACGTTTTTAATGCTAAATTACGAAATTTTATAATATTTTCAACTTTTGAAAAATTTATAAAATTTTTGTGGTTCCTATGAGCACTCAATGTAAGAATACATAAAAACTAATAATCTTATGGAAAAATCAACAATTCATTTATTAATTTAAATTAATAAAGACAATTGTGGTATTTTTACCTAAGATTTCAAGATATTATTAGTTAAGCGCTCTTAGCAAATAGTTTAAAAATTACTAAAAAGTATATGTTTTATTAAGTTACAACTTTCCTCTGGTATATTTTATTTAGTTTTTAAGTTTTATACATTTAGGTTTGTACAATTTTGACCACAGTTATAAGAAAATATTACAGACAATCAATTATTTTAATTTTTGAATTATAAAGCACTTGACACCCAACAAAAAGCATAATTTTTAATTTGTTTGTAGCTTAAGAGCACATTAAGCTATGAATAATGTTAACTTAGACAAAGTAAAAAATTGTTAGAGGAGATGCCTGGAAAATTTTAAATTTCTATTTAGGCCATTTTTGTAGTTAATGTGCGATATGTATAATTCGTGTGTACATTCCGATGATATTTCAATTTCAAGAATTATTCCAGACTTCAAAAACTTAAAATTTTTCACTTTTTTCACACAAAAATCGTAAAAAATTTAATATTTTTGCCACATGTTTGTAAAATAACTTGTTTCATTCATTTAATATTGTACTACATTTAAATTGGGATCATAAATTTCTTTTTTGAAGGGAATTTTTACCATATTTGAGTACTTTTAAAATGCATAGACAGCACACGGATCAAAGATTGATCAAAATTGCAATGTGTAATTTATAAAATAAAATTACATAAAACAGCCTTAAAATTTAATTTTAGATATTGAAAAGAAGTGTAAAAATATGAATACTGTAAATTTAATGTTGAAGGCTGAGCAAAAAAAAAAATATATATATATATATATTTGTGTACATTAAAGTGGGCAGAAAAAGGTTCATTTTTTTGCCCCCTGAAATTTTTCGATTGTGAGCATCGTGAGTTGGATGTTATGAAACAATTGTAAGTTTTTCGACAAAATTCAGTTTTTGTAGGGAAAACTTTTTGTTGTTGGCTTTATTCCAATCGATAGATCTCATTGAGACCTTTCTAACAAGCTCTTTTTCAATGGAAAAGGCTGATTTTCGGGTGATTGTAGTAAAGGCAAGAGTACATTTGTTCCCAAAAGCCACATATTTAATTTTCTGGTGCTCTATAAAAAATCATTTTTGAAGAATTTCCAGCTCACGAGAAGTGATCGCAATCGAAAAACAGTTTATGGACTCACAATGATCTTATGTATCAATCGCAATGAACTTTTTCTTCAATAATAAATAATCAATCATAAATAATAATCATCCACCTTAATGCACATATATATACAGTAGGTGGAAAAAATAAGTAGTCAAAATTAAAACAAAACTTTAGCAATAATAAATAGCTTATACATTTATTTTTACATCATTATAAAGCTAAGGGAAATGCTGTTGAAATACCAATACTAATACTAATAATCACTAAGTGAAAGTACGATGGTGTAAAATTAAGTTGACAAAAGCTTCAGCGTCCAAAATGACTACCTTTTTCGGTAACAATTTTAGTGAATTATTCCTCCATAATGAAGACAATATTTCTACACATTTTTGGAGTATTTTTTTTCCAAAAAACCATTCACCAATTTCCTTTATTAGTTATTAGTTTGGAGAGCGTGGTGTGAAACATTTATTTTCAATCTATCCTTGCATTGCCGTTTGATGACGAGTCGGGGCTTAGTAATGATCATTACAAAATATTTTCAGTTTTGTGATGTGAGATGATGAAAACATTAAGTACTAAGATTTTCTTTTCAAAAACTGGCTCATTTTTTCTGGGTTTATGGAGTTTCTAAGAGTTTAACTTAGTTTCCAATGACAAAGATTTTATAAAACTATTGGTGCACTTATATTTTGATACTTTTTTTTCTTTCAGATTCTTCAAAAGCCAGAAAAAAGTCCACAGTAAAGAGAGAA
This sequence comes from Toxonevra muliebris, assembly GCA_963691655.1. NCBI lineage: Eukaryota > Metazoa > Arthropoda > Insecta > Diptera > Pallopteridae > Toxonevra > Toxonevra muliebris. Next base: position 102,966,285 of record OY829326.1, read on the forward strand.
GTCTTCAAAAATCATCTACTCTATTAGCTTTTTTTTTATTATTATCATGAATTTATCCACCCCTTTTAAAATTTTGATGTAAAACTGTAATGGTATTAATTCCATAGCAATAACGAATTAAAAGGCAAATCTATTTTGTAGAAAGTCAAGTGCATGAAATGAATATAAAATGATTTTTGAAGAGCTTTCCCATAACTGATTTCTAAGACATCTTAAAGAGGAAAATAGTTATGGAATATTTGCATATTTGTAGTATAATCAAAATTGTATCACTGAAAATCAAGTTCAATGCTGATATAGTCTCTAATGCTCCAAAAGACGTACCAGTATCTGAAGAGAAAAGCTGAATAGGTAAAGTTTTCACCAACTTAAATCGCAATGTCCCATCAAAATTTCTAAAATGGTATTAAAATATCTTCGTAATGATGAAATAAGCATTTTCTAATAATCATAAAACTTTCAATTCCATTACAAGGAATTGTAATCGGTAATTAAAATTTTTAAATTCCTAGGCAATGGAATTGGAAAAATTTTCGATTCCATTACAAGGAATTGTATTTTTTAATTAAAAATACTATATCAATTCCTTAAAGGAATTGAAAATGTAATTGAATAGAAAGGAATTTAATATTTAAGTGTAATCAATTACTTTCTTGGAATTAAATTCCAATTTAGTTGGAATGATTCCTAAAAAGTAATTGATTCCCTTTTAGTTCAATTCCAAAAAACCAAAAAAAAAATTTGTCGGAAAATATTGTAAAATGCTTCTAATAAGCCGTTACGAGAGAATCAGTATAAAATGTGGGTCACATCTCTCGTAACGGCTTATTAGAAGCATTTTACAGTATTTTCCGATTTTTTTTTTTTTTGCTTTTTTGGAATTGAACTAAAAGGGAATCAACTACTTTCGAGGAAGCATTAAAACTAAATTGGAATTTAATTCCAAGAAAGTAATTGATTACACTTAAATAATAAATCCATTTCTTTTCAATTCCGTTAAGGAATTGATATATTTTTAATTACAAAATACAAATTGTAATGGAATCGAAAATTTTTCCAATTCCATTACCTAGGAATTTAAAAATTTTAATTACCGATTACAATTCCTTGTAATGGAATTGAAACTTTTATCAATTCCATTACCAAGGAATTGAAAACATTAAAGTACCAATTACAATTCCTTGTAATTTGAATTGGGATTGTAATGTAATTAAATTTACCCAGCTCTGGAATAAGAGAAAAGGGTAAATTAAGGTTTGGGAAAAAATACTTCAATACGATGCAAAAATTTTGTTTTCAATATCGAAGACCATTTGACTACAATTGTTAACGAAAAAGGTGGCCATTCTGGATGCTGAAACTTTTGACAAATTAGTTTTACACTATCGTACTGTCACTTAGTGGTATCAAACTTTAAAAGAAAATCAGATCAAAATTTCTTTCTTCATAATATAACTGCTATTTCAACAACATTTCATTTAGCTTTATAAGGATGTAAACATAAATTTAAAGATATTTGGTGCTCAAATTTTTATTTTCATTTTGACAACTTATTTTTTCCATCTACTGTACCTATATTTTTGCTGCACTTTCTAGTATCGTTATGCACGTATGCGTTATTATACAAATTTACAACATAGAGTAAATTTTAAATTTCAATTAAATAAACTGTAAAAAAAACTTTGCATCAGTTATATTTGGCACTTTGTTATGTTTTTTTTTTCATTTATTTTCTATATATATTTTTTTATTTTTACACAATATGGTTTCATTGCATCCATTTCATTCACGTTTCTTTTTGATTTCATTTGCACTTCTTTTCATTGAGAATATTCTACTTTTTTAGCTAATTAAATTCATAAAAAATATTATTTACTTTTTTTTTTTAATTAAAAGTTGCAAATAAAATATATTTTAGCAGAGCATTCAGAACTTACTACTGTGCAGTTAATTTGCTTTGCATTTTTGTATCTATAACATCAAAAGCCGCATTGAAAATTTTTGCAATTAAATAAGGTAAGGTGAATTGTGATATACGTAGAATAAAAAGCACACAAATTTGGAAGCAAAATAGGGAACATAATACAATGTATTAATTAATATGCGCATAGTTTCAACTTGATTTTATTCACACAAATATTGTACTGCAAATATATATGTAGTTACATTTATTTGTAGAGCACACTGTAAAAGTTTTAGAGAAAGATTGGTTGTTTTATTTTGATATGGTTATGCGGGTTAGACTGTGTAGAGTTTTTGTATGGTGGAAAGGTTAGGTGGGTGTGGCTGACACACTTAGGCCGTAGGTGGTAAAGACACACTTAGGCCTGAATGGTCCATTGCGATACCACATAGTTGGAAGAATAGTTTAACGCCTGTTCCGAACGGTGGTGTGGCAATTAGCTATCACTTTTTGTTTTTTACCATTGCCTACCAAGATTTGTACTTGTACATTATCTTATAATTCTCATACACTTCATAACTATAATGAATATAAAACCAAGACGGGAATCGAACCCGAACCTCTCGGGTGAAAATCTAATGCATTACCCACTAGACTGTCGAAGTCGTCTGGTCTGGTGGAAAACTTTGGAATGTAAATCAGAGCTTAATATGAAAACCTTAAGCGTCTCAGGGACTTTGAGATCCATTTCCAATTAATCGGTATGGAAATGAATCTAGCTGATATATAAGGTCTTTTCCTAGGTTTGAGCCGGGCACCAGACTTGGCCCAACATTGAAATGTCACGTTTGGCAATGTAGGGCCAATGTTGATTTCCTAACTGAGGCCAAGATGGGCACGATCTTCACGATTTAATAACATTTCGTCTGTGTTAAGCACTAAAACAGCATTTTCAATTAGAGCCTTTATAGATTTCAATACAGTCATAAAATTTCACTATCTATAAATTTTTACTAACGAAAAAAAAAGAGTATACACTCTTATCAACAAGAGCGTGTACGGCCTAAGTCCTTCAAAAAAATGCCCCAATAAAAAAAATATCCCACATTATTTATGAGCTGACATATCAAAATAGTGTCCAGTTACCACAATTTTTGAATAATTTCGTGGTAACACGAGGTCATAGTATCAACTAACTTTTGGGCGTATTATTGCGGAAAATACCGTCATTTTGACTTAAGCTGTCGTTTCAATTGGGCAATGCTCTAAGATTTTTTTTCTGCTCAATAATTGAGCTTAATAATTGCTAAAAATTTTCAATGTAGTTAGCATCTGGAGATTAAGAGACGCAGCCCAAAATTTTTATCTAATTTTCTTCTTTTCACTTACTGCACAAGCGACTTTGATGTTAAAGGTCCTGTTCTCTTAGAGCACTCAATTTTCAATTTTTTTTCCCAAATCAGTTATTGGCAGAAGATAAGAATCTATGCTAGTATAAATGGATTATGCACTGGATATCCAAATTTCTAATAAACATGATTATCCTGTAGAAACTCAGTTTTGAAAAGCATCCCCAAACATGAGCTTTTTCTCTAAGAACCATCGTACTGCCCTTAATGGACAACGCATGTTATATGGTACTTGCCGTCGATAAAAAAGATTTGTCTGTAAAGGCTTCTGCCACTTTTTTGTTTGTTTTGCCGTCAGTAAGGGTTTGGTTATGGTAGCTCAGAATTCACTTTGGAATTCAGCTAAATGGCTTTAGATTATACTAAAAGATATATTAATGGCCTTCAACGCCAGTTTTTGTTGAGCTGCTCCAAGTGTGATGGTAGAATGTGTATGTCATCGTGTAACTTCTGAACGACTGGACCGATTGAAATCATATTTCCAGAATACATTTTCTTAGGCGGGAGGATGGATCATAGCTATTCACAATGGATTTTAGTAAAGTGGGCGTGGCACCTCCCATACAATCCTAATAGTTTTTTAGGTATATCTCAAGAACCATTTATAGCACAGTACAGAAATTTGGTACAATAACGAGAATTGACAATGCCATGCTACAACAAAAATATAGGTGGGATTGACAAAAGGGGTGTGGCACCTTCCATATTATCTGAATTTCCATTATGAGCCATTTATGGTACGGTACTAAAATTTATATTCTTTCAGTTTGATGAATTAGTTGGATTATGCTCCTTTTTTATTTCTTCTACTTTCTACTACTAATTCTACTACTATTTTCAATTAATTTTAGCCTTCTTTTTTCTACAATTTTTTCTTATTTTCTACTACTATTTTACTACTTTTTTCTACTACTTTTTTAATACATTTTTTCTACAATTTTTTTTATTTTGTACCGCTACTTTCTACTATTTATAATACTATTTTCTATTAGTTTTAGCCTTCTTTTTTTCCACAATTTTTTATTTTTGCTACTACTTTTTCAACCAATATTTTTTCTACTATTTTAGTAATTTTTCTACTACTTTTTTAATACATTTTTTCTACAATCTACTTTTTGTTGGACCACTACTTTCTATTATTTTTTTACAACTATTTTTACTACTTTTTTAAATTTTTTCTACCATTATTTTTTATTATTATTTCATTTATTTACATTTTTACTATTTTTGCACTACTACGTTTAACTATTTTTCTACTACTTTTTCTCCTACTTTTTTATTACTTTTTTACAACAATTTTTAATATTATTTTTAATTCTTTTGCCTCCTATCTTTTCTACTAATATTTTCTTCTACTTTTTCACGGCTATTTTCAACTACTTTTTCTATTCGTTTTTCTACTATTATTTCTAGCTATGTCAAAATCCGATAGGTGGCACTGTAACAACTTCTATTATAAATAGTTTTTTTTAAATAGTTTTTGGAATTAAATATAATTTCTAGAACGGTCTTTAATATTCTTCTGCAAATTATATACTTTTAAAAATCGCAATTTTGATGTCTCATTTTTAAACCAAGAAGGTTTACCAAATGCAATGTACGTCCTTTAAATTTGAATTGTCATTACCAATTTTCAATTTTAAGCACTAAGAAACCTCACTCTTCTTCAGCTAATGAAGATATGCTATAAATAAAAAAAAAAAAAAAAAAAAAAAAAATACCACTATATCTATGAATAAAGGAAAAATATCCTAAAATTCAAGAACATAAACTTAAACACGTTAATCACATTTGTTTAGGAATAATTTGATTAAAGAGATCGGTTTTAATGTTTAAATGGATTTCGGTTTCGTTCTTTTTCAGATGAAAATAACGGTTTCGGTTACGGTTTTGAAAAATGAAATGGTTTTACGGTTACAGTTACGGTTTCATTCCTTAATTATAACTAAGCTACTCATACTACATACACCACACCCAGTTGATAGCATTACAATTTTAAGTAATTTTATTTATTTTGAACCATGGGTCTGTAGTACAAGTAATTGATTTTCTAACGTAATAATAACAACAGACTTTAGATAAAAAATTAATCAAGCATTATCAAACTCTTTAAAAGTAGAACATCTATAAACTGACTCTGATATATATAACAAACAGTTGCGCTGCTATATTTGTAAGCATCCACATTATTGCGAGGAGCTGTAGTCCTTATAGTCTCCCCCTGGTTCCCTCACTGAACGGAAATGTTAAGGAAAATTCTACTGATTACCAAAAATGTTCCTTATATCTTGAACCAAGCTTTTTTGGTAAAATTTATGTTAAGAAATTTCTGACGAGGGATGGGAATTTGCTTGATAATTATCGATATTATCAACAAGCAACGATATCATTAACTATAAATAGTTTTAAAAATTTAAAGATAATTCTAAAACATTTTTTTTAGCTCATTTTTATTAAAACAAAAGTTCTAAATAGAGCGAAAAGTATTATATTGGCAAAACCAAGTTTTGAAAACTTTTTTCCTTCTTCTACACCTATACCTTGTGTCAATTTGAATATTTTATACTGAACAAATACAATTCTCATTCCTTTTTTAATTAGCAAATATTTGGACATTTAATGTAACTATATAGCGCGCCACCCACAATGCGGATGGAATCTTTTCCAGTTAAAAAATTAAAGGATGAGATAAATAGCAAAACAGATACGCATAAAACTCTTTTTTGGGATGGATATAGGTTAAGCAGAAATCAGTCGGAGTGAAGTATTTCTTACACCATCTTAGAAAGCCGATCCACTTGACTACTTCTTACGACACTCCAAATACATGATATATTTAACAGAACCAAGTAGCTACTAGTTACTTGGCTTTATTGTTCTTTATTTTTTTTAAATCATAAACCCAAAATTCCATTTTATCCTATCTCCTTTACAAGGGCTTTTAATAGAAAAATTAAAACAAAAAACTATATTGTGTATTAACGAACACAGGGCAGAAGTGAAACTTCTTGTGAACTAAACGAAACACAAGCAAATAACAAGCAAATTAAATTTTTCAATCGCTAAATTTTTTACTTCATTGGCTTGTGTTTTTTAATTTCATTTGCTTGTGTTTCGTTTAGTTCACAAGAAGTTTCACTTCTGCCTTGTGTTCGTTAATACACAACCAATTTTTCTTTTTTTGGGATTAATTCTAGAACAAAAATTGCAACTCTGTACCGGTAACTTCGATGACAATTGTATACGAACTCTTTTTTGTGTGCGACATCTTTATGTAATTCCTTGGACATTTGCGCCATCTGTATGTGAAATGTATAACTGTCATAAACTTTAAGATGGCGACGCTACACATTGTTCTTTCTGCCATAGGCGTGTGTGTGTGTGTGTAATTAAAATGTTATATTGAATTAAAACTATTTATGAAACGTTTATTATATAGTTTGCTCGTAAATTCAGTTACGGAATATTGATATTTAGCCCCTCATGCACATTGCTCGACAAAATTATGTCGCATTGCAAACTTACGCGCGACGTCACATCCGGTTGGTTTTACTCTAGGACAAAAATAACTAATTGCCTTAAAAAATGTAAATCAAGTTTCAAAAAAAACTCTGATTACCTATAATTTGCAAAAAACTTGTCACGGGAGACCAACTTATTCAACAGAAGAAAATATCAAAAGAAATTTTAAAATTTTTTTTATTACACATCTATTTAAGAGTTTTTTTGGTACGGGAATCCGAATCTCATGCACTTTTCTTGACTTTACAATGAAAAAAATTAGGTTTTAGTGCTATTAATGTGTATAAAAATTTATAACTAGTGAGTAAAGCTAATCTGATTGTTACTTATCGATAATTATCCACAAGTTCCCGATATTTTTGATATGATTTTCTTGAACATATTTCTTTTTTTCCATTAATATTTCATCATCGCCAAACTCTATATGGAATTTGGTCAGTCCCCTTTGTATATACAGAGAAACATTAAAAAATAACGCAGGGTATGGAGCAAAATTAGGTGCTTACGAAGATAACAAAATTAGCCTCTCTCTCTCTACTATCTCAAAGGCTTGCATTCAATTTCTTTGAGCTTTCCTTTTCTTTTTACTTTCATCATCTAAAATTTTTATTAGTGTATAATTTTTATGCTAAGGCTGCAGCTGTTGCTACACTATTTTATAATAAATATTTAGCTTAAAAACTAAAACAAAATTATTATTCTATTCAATTTAATACAAAAATAATTAAACTTCTGCATAAAATGATAATTTATTTAATATTATTTTTCCAAAAAATATTCAATTTAGTAAATCCGTGCACATAATTTTTAGGATCAACGAAACAGTTTTTTAATTTTATACGCATATAAATACCATAAGCTTTTTTATTTTTTCATAAAAGTAGAGTCGCAAATTGTAGAAAATTTAATGTAGAAACCTTTAAGTAGCTACTTTTTTCAGCAAGAAAAAATAATTTAAAACTAATGCATTTTACTACAATGTAGATATCTGCAACAAAAAAAAAAAAAAAAAAAAAATGAAGCAAGTATGTATGCAACGCTTGTTGTACTATGCTTAAAATTGGAAAACTAATGCCACGAAATGTTGCTACTATTACTGCCGCTATTGCATTAAAAATACTACGTGGCCAAATCGATTTTTAAAGAAAATGCTAAATATTTATTCATGTACACAGTGTAGATATGTATGTATATGTGTTTGTGTGCTTGACCACAAACTTACGCCTTTACTCGTTTTATATACACATACTTACATACATATATCGTTTTGTATAGCTATGGGTATGTACCTCTATATACTATTCTAGCTTGAATAGCTCTGCAATGTATGCGACGTGCGAACATTTGCTTAGATAACATAATTGTCCTTAAAACTTATCCATTGATATTGGAACATGGCTATGGAATGCGAATGAGTTTCTTGTGTTGAAATTTCAAAAACTTGTACCTTTCTTATACATTTTATGTAGGTATACTCTACGCTCAATTAAAGTGGGTATATTTATTGTGATATGAAGATTGTAAACCACTAGAAAAATATGTGCGGGAAAGGTGTAGGGAACAATCCAAGCCAATTCGACTCAAAATCATAAAAATCCAAAGACTTTATAAAAGAAAATTGTTTTTCAAAATTTGAAGTTCAAATGTTTCGTTCATAAAAGGTTTTTGATAATAAATAATAGCAAATCCTAATCGGCTATTATAGACCTACCGATTATATAATTTAGATTGGGATAAATTGTAATGTTACATACAGATTTTGTCAGCTAATTGAGTAATCAATCAAAACTGCTGTAATTTCTTGAGAAATGGAGCTGTATAAGTTTAAGGAATGGATACTGGCGCCATCTGCTGCTCGATTTTTGAACTTAGGGTTTAGTTTATTTTGCCACCGATTAAATAACTTGTCTATATAGTAAGGCTTTCACTGAGTTTGTGAAAAATTGGGCTTTGGCCATTATGATTCTGAACGCCTCATAGTATAAGGCATCACTAAACTCAAGGTATCTATAAGTCGAATAAGACTGACTGCTGTACTTATTTATTTTTTCTTTTTTTTTTGGAATTCTTGATTTTCTGCTTCCGCTTACAATTGAGTTTCAACATTTTTAGCATTTTTGTAATGCCAATCGAAATGGTTCGTTTCTATCGTCGTATAGATGTAATTCTTTTTTTTTTTGTTTGCACAACTTTTAAAATGCACACATTGTATGTGAATTTAAAAAATTTTAAGATTAATATTTTTTGTGCATTGTAGGTACATATTTTTAAAGAAAATGTTTGGATTCAAGCATGCAAGAAAGTGATAGAAAATTGTAATGAAACCAAAATCAAATAGTCAGACAAATACAGACAGATAGTTCAATAAATTGTGAGGTTGACTAATTCATGAGTATTTTTTTTTTCGATATCATCAAAAAATATCCTTTCAAGTCTAATCTGAATTCACAACATGCAATTTCCCAATATTATTAAAAATGAGAAAAAAAAACTAAGAAAAAAAAATAAGAAAGAAATAAGAAGCAAACATTTTCTTGAAAATTATTATTGAACTTGCTTTATAAACTGCCAAAACCAGATGCACGCCACATATATACACGTACACATAAATATTTATACACCACAAGTAAATATTTCTTTGTGGCACATAGTGTCTACAAAAGCTGCTGTTGCACATCACGTGACTTACAGATGAAATTACATTTCTGTTTTTTTGTGAGTTTGTGTTTTGGTCACCAATCCAAATACATGGACTTTGTGTGTGTAATATTGGTTATCATTCATTTAAGATATAAACGCAACTTTACAGTTATAATAACTGTAATTGAGTTATTTGAGTTGTGCTCTTTCTTTCTTTCCCTTTCCCTAGACATGCATGTCTGCGATAGTACGTGATTTTAGCATATAAGTTAATTAACTTAATTGAGACTTACATATTGAAATGCATGTAGTAGTGAAGGTGCTCAACGAAATACATTTCTAGTTTTGGGGGTTCAAACCGCGTCAGAAATTATTAAGATATCTACAGGAAAAACATTTAAATTTTATATAGGAACATATTTTGCCAAACCGCCCTAAGAAATTTAAATTTTTTTTCGGTATTCTCCGATGATTTCAAATTTTCAGAAGTACATTTAAAATGTTCTGAAATCAGCTTGGAGTATTCTGATATCAATTTTTTTAAATAAAATTAATTTAGAATATTATGAAAAAAAATTTGGAATAAATAAAAATATATTGGAATATTCTGAAATCAATTTAGAATATTTTGGAAATAGTTTGAGATGTTTTGAAACCAATATGGATAACTCAGAAATAAATCTAGAAAATTATAAAAATAATTTAAAATAATTCTAAAATAAATTTCTTATATTCAAACAATATTTTAAAAAACTTTCGAAGGAATTTTAATCATTCAGAAATCAATTTCAAAAATATTTTTGAAATAATTTTGAATATTCGGAAATGTTCTTTTTTGAAAATATTTAAGACTATCATAAAATTACATAGTTTATAAAATGTTCAAAAACCAATTTGAAAATGGGTTAAAATATTTTTTTAACAATTTCGAATATTCTGAAAAATCTTTCGAATAATCGAAAAATGCTGTGAAAACTTGCCCCCTTTCAGTTCTGATATGAATTTTTATTATTCTGTAAACAATTTCGAATATTCGAAAATGTATATGAATTATTTCGGAGTATTTCAGTTTGAAAAAAAAAAATATATACTGAAATAAATGTTGAATACTCTGTTATCAATTTAGAATTTTTTGAAATAAATTTTGAGTATTTTGGAGTCTAATTGCAATGTTTTGTGCTTTGTTTTGTGGTTGTGAATTAATTTTTGTAAATTCAAATCAATTTCGAATATACATTGAAATTGATTTGAATATCATTCTGCAATGAGCTTCGAATTTTTAAAATATTCTTGGGAATTTTTTTCTGACATTTTTTTTTTGTCCGAAAATTCGGAAATAAATTTCGAGTACATATTTGATTTTTTTTGGGGGATTTTAATATTCTAAAATTAATTGGTAATGATCTGAAACAAATATTTATTATTTCGCTAATAAATTCGAAATCCATTTGGATTTGCAATATTCTAAAACAAATGTGGAATATTCTAGAATCCATTTGAAATATTTTCTAATCAATTCGGAATTTTATTAAGTCCATTTAGAATGTTCTTAAATTATTTTAAAAGTAAATCTTTAAAAGTAAACTAAAAATCTGCAATCATTTTTGAATACTCTGAAGTATTTTTGCTTAGCTTTTCTTTTCACTCCAACATAAATTCTTCTGATTTCGTTAATGATTTCGATTCCACGACTTCGACTCTTTTGCACTAAATACAACCACAAGAGACTTAGTCCATACGTTCACTTTTGTGGTTATAGCATCAAAAGAAGCAAAAATAAAGTCTCGCTGTGGCACTTTTACATCTATCATAACCATTGGTAGCTAAACCATTTAATTTTTTTGTGGCTGATGTTGACAATTTTCAGTAAGTAACCAAAACTTGAACTCAAAATTCCCATTAGTGTAAACTCAATTTCTAAGCAATTATTCAGGAAGCAAAAGATGCGTATTGTATGTACGTATGTAACTACGGTGATACATATATATAAACGAGTCCACTAGCGGATCCTAGATGGGGGTTTTGATCGTTGGTTATAAATCAAAAAAAAAAAAAAAAGAAGAAAAATTAAGGAACGAATAAATTAAAACCTCCTGTCCCCTTTAGAAAATCACTGGATCCGTTAGTGCACGTATTGAATGTACGTAACAATGATATTTCCAATTTTGTCGTTAACAACAGCAGGTATTGCAGTACAATGTCTCTGTGTGTGTGCTAAAAGATAGAAAAGGATGCTGACAGTAAGAGGTTTTTTTTATATATTTTTTTACTGGCTCTAATGCATTGTGATAACGTTGAACTTCAATGCATTTAGAAGAATCGCTATTTATAGATTAAGAACTTATCTAAATTTGGGGTTTGTAAATTTGAGCAATAAAGATGACTTCAGTGAAGGTCATAAAATTTAGTAAATAATTTGATTGAACAGGAACGAACCCAGATAGCTTTATTCGTTTGTGGTTAAATGATTCTTGGACTTTCTTTTCAGTTTGATGACTTCAACGTGAAGCTACTAATTTAAGTGCTTTTCAACGGCGTTACTAGAATTTAAATAACAGGTTCTAAATGTAAGAAGAAGTATTCTCAATATTAACTACAGAACAGCTAAAATGATTAGTTTAATCAGAAATAGAATACTTGTAAAAAGAAGTTTTTACTCATGTATCAAGTACTGGCACTTCGTAGAAGTACAGGAAACTTGGGGAAGTTTTCAGAGTTTAATCTCTTCCACATTAGAATTTTTGGGATTTTTATATAAAAAGACATTAACAAATTTTTTAATAATATTAATAAGCATTTATAAGAAACAACTATTTGCATTCAACATTTGATCAATATAGAATAAATAAAAAATTCTAAAATAATTAATACGAATTTGATCTATCACTAAATTATGTACATAATTTTTAACTATGAATGCATGCAAATGTCAAAATTGCTCATTTTAGTTAACAGCTTTAAATCTTAAAAACTCATGTCTTACCATATCTACATAGCTTGATGACTATCAACATCAATTGTTATCATTAATGAAAATAATCTATTATTGTTTTTATGATTTCTTAAGTTTTATCAGATTGCTTTTATACTTGCATATTAAAAAAAAAAGATTTATGTACATATAGCAAAATAAACAAAAATCGCATAATATATTTAGAAAATGAGAATAATTTTGATATGTGAGCCAATAAATATATTTGTGTAAATATGTGCACATTTGTATGTATGTATATTTCAAAGGGGAAACTTTGAGATACGTAGACTATAAGACTACGTATTTGGCAGACAGACAGACATTCATTGAACTTTAGTATTCGTATTTTGTTCCATGATACGCAGCGATTGGTGATGGTAGCTTAAGGCATTTATTGTCTGCATAACAATAACAAAAGAATATTTTAATCATATGTTTTTATAGGTTAAAGATATGTGCCAGATAAAGCAATAATATTAACAAAATATTCGCTGTGGAAATAGCCGAAATATAATTATGTAAAATAGTTTGGATGAAATAACAAAAGTGTTAGCTTCTTAATTTATGCAAAAAGAAAAAAAAAATTTAAATATTTAGCTCTGCATTAATAATAGGAGAATTAAGTGAGCTAGCAATAAAGAAAATCTGTAAGTTTTGTGATGCTCTATTAAAAAGTAATAAAAACACTTAATTTGTTATAGGTTGTTTGTGTTTAAATGGGTGATAAAGAATTATCGAAATCGTTGTGCTTGATCTTGAGGTTAAACTTTTCCTTAGCACAATTTGTTTATTTGAAATTTCGAATATGAAATTGAAGCTCCACATTTGAATTTGACCCAAATATTCTAATTTAGCATAACTATTAAGAGCACGCACTTGAATCAAACTGTCTATTGCGGGTGATAGTCATGGATGGAAAGGAGTGCTTGTCTTAAGAAGTGATAGAAGGAGAGGCTAGTGGGTGGGAAAGTAGGTTGATAGGCGTTGGAGTAGAGAAAAGGAGTTTCAACAGCAATCAATATTAAAACAAAGACTTATACTTTGAAGTTTCTTCCAAACATTTCACAACTCCATCCAAAGCCTTATTTCTCTCTACGTCAGGGCCGTAGCCAGAAATTTTTTTGGGGGGGGGGGAGGGGGGTTTCATGCGAAGAAAATATTCATAAATAATTTTTATCAAACTGACTTTTAAATACAATAAATTAAATCGATGATACATTTGATGGACCCTATAAAATTAAAATTTTAGGATAAATTTTTAGATTTTTTTTAATCTTAACCTCAAAAAAATGGCCAAAAGTGACAAAAAATTCACAGAATAATCAAATTAAATTTTTCGAAATAAATATTATTCAATGTGCATTCAAATGCATTTTTTTATCGTGAGGACATAATTTCATTAGCTCATAGACTTCCCACTACTGATGATGTACCCAACCTCAAAAAAATTACCAAAAATAGTAGAGGCTCATTTTTTCAAATGATCATCATTGGGAATTTGAGCCATTATCAATGATAAGGAATGAGGTTGAGATCTTTCGTGGTGCTCTGACCAATAATGCGTTAAAAACAAAAATTATATTTTAAGAATGCCTCCTAAATTGCATGGGTTTTGCTAATAAGATGGAGTTTTTGCGAAAGAACTTTTCACGTTGAACACGAATCTGAGGTCAAAAACTTCCCATCACGACACGTTTTAGGAAAAAAATGGGGTTCAAGCAAGTCTAATTTTACAAGGATCCGATAATTTTTTCTATTTTTTATTAATTTTTAAACTTTTCAAACTGATTCAGGACGAAACTTTAAATCAAAAACAGTTACTGACCTAGAAAAACTATGAATGCAGAAGTGCTCAGTATCAACTTCTCTTTTTGAATCCGTAGTCAAATCTCATGACGAAGAAAACAAATCGGATTTGATCGCATAGAGTAAGATTTCAAATTTATTTTTTTTATATTTGACTTTTTAGAAAAAAAAACCGATGGAAATAAAAAATATCGTTAAATAGATTTTATTTTGACTTTTTTTCCATCCATTGGCAATTAATCTCTAAAATTAGAATAAAGTTTTCACATTTCGGGGGGGCGGAGGAGGGGTCAGAACCCCAAAACTTCCCCCTCCCCCCTCTACGTCATATTCTAAACAGTGAATAAATTTGAGCTTGCTGTATATTCCGGAGTGATTTTTAGTGTTACTCGTTCTTTTGAATGCAGAAGTTACAGCGTTTCAATTTTTTGGACTTAAATTGGAATAGAACAAATTTCAAAATTTGTTAATTTCTTCGTGTTATTTGAAAATCGGATTAGCTTAGTATCTTTTAAGGATACTACAGTTGCAGTAAATAGTTTTTAATCCTGTTTTCTTTGAAGCGTCAGTGTCACATTTTTTTACATCCAAAAGCTACATTATAACACTCCAGCAGAGCATTGAGTTTGATGTTAGAGGCCTCGTCTAGATAATCTTTAGTGGGCATGATGATCTAATCCAAGATCACTACGGCCAACTAAGTTCTATTGTGACTTCCTTCGAGGAAAGAAGTCACTTACAGTATTTCTTAAGTAAGTTTTCATTGGATATATACAGTAGATGGCTTATTTGCTCCATACATTTTGCTAAAGCATTTCAGATCTTCCTTGCGACAACAGAATATGAAAATAGGGTGCTAAAAAAAAAAATGAAATAAAAATTTTAAAATGTGCCATGTTGTACCTGTACAACACGGCACTGTACCGTGAGAAACTTGTACATATAAGACTGTAATTGACAGACGTAAATAAAGATTACAATTTTCCACGATATTTTTTTTTATTTTTTATTTATTTATTTATTTTCAAAGCATTCCTAATGCCACAAGATTTACATCTTATATATTACAGGCATTAGTTACATATATGAATTTTTAAGATTAGATTTAAGTAAAAATAAAACAATTTAACAAGTAAAAAGGGCAGTAAGAATTATGCAATACATACAATATCAACAAAAGGTCAATATTTGGGGTGACAAAGAAAATCAAAAATTAAATAAAGAATAATAGCAATAGTTTAGTATTCAAAAGTTTAAGAGTTTACTCATTCAAAAATTTTAACAAACTTACTCTGAATTGCAATGCGTTGCCAATAAGCTGCAAGTGGTTTGTTAACGAGTTCCATAGACGGATGGCATACATAAAAAATTGACGCTCAGAAGTCAGACATGAATAAGATGGTATTAAAATTTGTTTCCCACGTAATGATTTCATGAAAGTCAGTCGCTTGTATAGATAACATGGTTCCTTGGTATATATGATCTTGTGCAACAGGAGAATTGTTCGAAATTTTAAGAGATTGTCAAAAGTGGTATTAAAAATTTGTATGGCATATTTCGAAACATGGCTTCTACGACTCAGTCCAAATACATATCTCGTTATATTATTATATACCACTTTAAGCTTGGTTTTACTAACGGTGTCACAATTTGCAAATATCTCGCAGCCATATAATAGGACAGGAACAAGATACGTTTTTGCGAGCAGAAGCTTGATTTTTAATGGTGTAAAGTACTGTACGGACCAAAGATTACGGAGTCTACCATATACTCTCCCAATAGCACAAGAGATTTGATAGTCCCAAGTCAAATTTCCGATAAGACAACTTTTTCAACTCCTGCTTTGTTTTTTCGTGCAATTTTTTGGCGACATTTGTCAAAGGTGAATTTGATTGTACTCGACATGGATTCACTAAAAGTTAATTTACTAGTTTAAATATAACTCGGTTTAAAAAATGTTTATGTTTTTAAAAAACTAAATTGAATTACCTACAAAACAACGTACTTTAATTTAAAAAAAATACCGCTATCTTCAAAATCCTAACGGGTGAATTTAAAAATTAGTAAAAAAAAGTACCAAATTGTCACTTTAAGCGCTAGGGGTGGCTTTCTGTTCAGTTGTATCAGTAGTAGATATTTGAAATTCTTTTATGTGCAAGATAAATGTTTTTTCCATACAAGATCCCAAACCCATTGTAAAACATCCTTTTAAAGCATGCTTTTCGGAGTAGCACATCCTGTTTTCGCAAATTTGAATTTTTTGTTTTTGTTTTTAGCACCCTATTTTCATATTCTGCTGTCGCAAGGAAGATCTGAAATACATTAGCAAAATAACCCACTCTTCGACTGATCAACTCATATTCCCAATATTACTATACACAAATAAGTTTCTCAAATTGAGGAAAAATTAAATGTATGAGAAGCTCTGCGTAATACAGCGGCACTCATACCACAGTTTGAAAACCTCTGATATAGAACACTATTATTCAGTCCATTTTTCATATTTATCTCAATAGAACTCTATGGTATAACGCCAAAATATCTAGCCAATTTGTCTGCTACTTCATTGCTTGTTTGATCATTATACTCTGATACTCAAATTAGGTGTACTCTGCTATGAGAAGCTAGGTTCATGGGAAGCTGTAAACAGTCTTAAACTAGCTTAATGATTATTTATTAGCGCAAGATCAAGGAGCGTTGATCTGCGGTCAATATATGTAAATGTTCTTGTTTGATACAGCTCTGTTTTTAGATTCTCTTAAGCAGAGCTCAGTGACTTACACCTCAAGTTGAAAGACTGAGTTTCCAGTGCCCATAACTACATATTCTCCGTAATCTGTACAAACTTCTGTGTTAGTCTTGGAGCCACTACTAGCAAATTCTAGGGTTTTATCGGTTTATGGGGGGTGAGGAGGCATCAAAAATCTGATATATTTTGAACATTGGCCATGAATAATGAAAATATTCTAAAGGGGCAAAAAATTAAAACCCTTCCTTCGGAAATGCCTGGATATTGCTATGTGACTTTTAAGTTGTGACAGAAACTATAAGACAAGACACATAAAGTTCTCATCCTTAATTTCTTCGATTTTTTTAGGGGGTATCCGAAGGGATTATGTATGCACCAGGTATATAACAATAATTCTATGCAAATTATATCTGAAGGTAAGCACAAGATATGGATAACTAAAGTAAATATAAAATAATTTTTTAACATCTTTCTAAAGCAGCGATTCTCAACTGTTTTCGTCCTGCGCTCCCTTTTCGAATTAGTGCCAATCCCGCGCCTCCCCCACTTTGATTTTCGCACAACATTTTTTGCACTGGTTGACTATTTATTAATTAAATCATACCCGCCTGGGAAAATATCTAGTTGCTGTCTAGTTTGGAGGAGACTCTGGTTAGTCTGTGTTAAGGATAAACTAAACTAGTAAACTTATCTAGTAGTTGAATAGTTTCTCGTGAGGAAAACTAGGATGGTGAAGTTTTAGTGAGGTTGTAGTTGGAATACCGCTAGCAAAAACTAACCAATTAATTTATAAATCGAATCAAGATGCATTCTCTGAAGTGATTCTTAATGTCAAAGTTTGGGTAGGAAAAGAAGGAGACAAGAATGACGATAAGTTAGATAGTTTCAAATGCAGATACTTTCTATCTAAAATTACTTTAAGTGAATAATGATGTTTTTGAATAAATTTTTATTATCTTCCAAGCGAGTATAAAAAGCGTATTTAAAGTTTATTATTTTAAATACTTCAATATTTTATTTTTTATAATTAAAAATACGTACTCGTATTAATATTTTGTCACAAAACTAAACAAATAATTAATATTTTAAAGCAAAAAATGGTATTTCACATTCCATTTAATTTTTTATAATAAATATTTTCGCGGTTGGTCAGAAATTTAAAATGTGAGCCTAAAAATTGCATATTTTAGAACATAATATAAAATAAAAGAGAAATTATTTTATTAAAAACTAAATATGATGATTACAGTACATTACTGAGTACGCAAATATTTGTTTATTGAGATATCTCCGCGCCTCCCTTCAAATCTATCTACGCCCCCCTAGGAGGGCGCGCCCATCACTTGAGAACCACTGTTCTAAAGATACCAAAAGTATTTAAATCAGTTGAGCGATTCGTAGAAGATGTTTTAATAAAAATTGGCTTAGCATAATATGCATTCATATTACATACATATATATATATATATATATATATGGAGATTAGAGTTATATTTATAGAATATCAAAATTTAAAGCTTAAGCCACAACGCGCACCAAAGCATTTAGTAAGTACACATTTTCATCATATTAAGAAAAAATAAATTGTCCGTTCACATCCTGAGGCATTATAAAACTAAAGTAATTAAGTTAAAACATTTTCAATTCACATAAAAGATCTGAGCAAAGAAAATTGTTTTCCTCTTGACAATATGTACATATGGTATACTCGTACGTACGAGTGTATACCACAATCATTAAGGAAATACCACAGAAGCATGCGCCTCTTCAAGTTCAAGTAATCAAAACCACATACTGACCGAGGGACAAGAAAAATTATCACAACAGATAATCGTATGACCACGCCATGCGTGTATATACATATGTATAAATGTATGTGCTTACTGTACATATAACTATGTGTGTGTGTCTGAATATACCATAGGTTGTGTGGGTTAAATGCTTTTGCAACAATGCTGATAAAATTGCATTCTGGTTACATCAGAGTAGAACCATCACTAACACTTTGTGGCAGTGTAAGCACAACATTGTAAAATTAAGTGCAAGAATGACACAGATAAGAAAAACAGAAGGTGGTGGCATGCATAAACACATACATACATAAACAAATACATACATACATATGCATATATGTATATGCAGCCATACAAATATCTGCGGCGTGTAAACTATTTGGAGAGATACTTTCATACATACATACATGCAAACATACATATGTACCTATTATGTACTGGAAAGTGAAGTAGAAAAATTATTAACACACACACACATAGATATTGTATAGGAGCATACAACATAGCGCAAAATCACCTTAAGCTCCTGATGACAGTGTCAGGCTTTTTTGAAATTTATGTCACTGCAAAGGAAGGAGGCATAAAGCCATGCATTGTGTAAGGGGTAGAGTGTGAATTTAAAATACAATAAAATTGTATTTACCTACCTACCTTCTTACGATCCTCTCTACCAAACCTAAATACATACACACTATTGTATCTACGTATGCATTTGTGTGTCTACCTTACCTTAACCACTGCAGGTAACCGTTTTCAATTGTAAATTCTTTTGCAAAATGCATATAACTGAAATCTGTGTTGGATAAGAATTTGAAAATATTTCAGCAAAAAACAAAACAGAAAAGATGAATTTGTTTCATCATTCTTCGTTACAGCATGCAGTAGTAAAGTATCGTTAGTATACATTTCAATAGATGGATTTGTGATGACACCTTTTTAAAAATATTGCCATTAGATGAGAATTGTGTAAATTTACGCATATAAATCAAAGTTTAATTACGTATGATATTTGTATAAATGCTGTAAATGCATTTGTGTTTTGTTTCAAATGAAAATCACATTAGTGTTTATGCAACTATATGCAAAAGTTTTTGTATTATCGGCAATTGTTTAAAAATGAATGTAGAAGATTGCAGCTATTATAGATTGCAGGTAAACGTGTTGAATGACAGGGATTCCCGGAACCATAAATTGTTTAGAAAATGAGATTTTTTCTGATAATGACTAAAATTTGCGGATAGATATGGAATTTCTTTTGAGCATAATTTTAATGCCCAGAATTGGAAACATTCCCGATATTGCCTTCGCAAACTGCAAACAACAAATTAAGCACTGTGTTTTAATGATTTTACGCACTTAATTTGTTGGAACTACAACCCAAAATCAGTCTCTAAAAATCTTCGTCAATTGGTTATGCTATGTTGGCACTGGCGTCAATTAGGTTGTCCTCTTCTACGGGTTTGACCTCGGTGTTTCAAATTAAAAATGTTATAATGGCTCCAAAGTTTTAGGATAAACTTTGTGAATAATAGAAAATCCGAAAACTCACATAGTTTTACGTGCTTCGAGTTCGGTGGCATTCTCTTGGGCTTAGCAAATATTTTAGTTATTTTTTAAAGTCCCTGGAAAGAAATTTTTTGATGTACTGCAACATTTTTAACTCTTTCGGGACTGTAAGGAAAACAAAACATTTCTTGTTACAATTTTTCATCATGACAGAAGTTTTGTGCCCCTGCTGGTCTGAAGATACACGCGACCCTGTGGCCCTCAATGTCCCCATTGCAGTTTTTCTCATAACATATTGACAACTTTAAGACTTTTTTAAAAATAACTAATACCACGTTCTCACTGAGTCGAAATTGGGGAGTTTTGGCAAATGGTTTCGAACGAAACTGCAATCGTTAACATTGTGAAACTGGTTTCTGTTATGGTTTCGTTTGGCAGTTCATTGTTTAAATATTTCTTGTTGTAAAATGCCGGCGGCTAATATAATTATTGCTAAATCTTTCGGTCTGTATGTTTGGCCGTTGTTTTTTGTCTTACGCAGCTCCTCCACCTTTTCTGCCCCTACCTCGGCTATGAGCTCCTCTTTCCGCGCAATGTCACAAATTTTGTCTTTCTTTTCGTTGTTCTATATTAACCAAGTTGTACGTAAGGGCGATGTTACACGATCAATGTTTTGCTGTCAAACAATGCAATTGTTGTTGCTTTGAAAAATGAACACTGAGCAGAAGAGAGGATTAACACATTTCACTTCAAATTTTTTTACTGTTGAAAAAAACCTGCATCACTTCAAATAAAATGAGGTTGCTGAAGATGCACTGTTGCATTTTATGGGAAAATACTAATATTTTATGAAAAATACTAGACTTTCTACTAACTTATAAATACATTTTTTTTCTTTGCCACCCTTTGCGTTGTTTGGCTTTTGTTTGTTTGTAAAAATGAGTGATGTTTAAAAAATTACTTAATAATTTTTATAAAAACATGGTAATTCAATGGCCAAGTAATAAAATGGCGGAGCTTATTTTAATAGTTCGCGAATTTTAATGATTATTTTTCTGAGTTTTCATATATAAATACAATATTTTTGTATAATTTGTTGCTATTTCCACCAATACTATCTCATATTATAATTATTTTCCATCCAATTCCATTCGATTTTTAGTTGGAAAAACATAGTTGCAGATAAAAGTATTAAAAAAAACATTCAGGAAAAAACTGATAGTGTAACAGGGCATCAAACAAAACGATGAAAAGAGAGTAAAAACAGAAAACATTGACAGCAAAACATTGACCGTGTAACATCAGCCTAAAGCAATATATATGTAAATGTCTGTATAGAAATGTGAGAGCATTTTCATTTCAATATTCATTTCAGTGAACACATTCAGGGTTGCATTCGATTTCGGTTTCGTTGAAACCACCTCATTTCCATGGTTTCGTGTGACATATTTTTATGTGCCAAAATTGAGCATTTCAATTCAGTTTTAGCCTAAACCACGGAAATGATCGAAACCACGATGTAATTATAACAGTGGAGTTGGCAGACAGATTGCTATAAAGGAATTGGTGGACGGTACAAATCCTGTTAGACTCCTGAAAATTGGGCCAACAAGGCTTTGAAAACTGTACGACTGATTGTTTCAAGATGCTGTTGAGTGCGTTGTAATATATGATGGAAGCTATGTTAAAATGGACTGAAGAACATTACCAGGTCGCCTATTTTACACAAATCGCAAAGAGATTTCATTGATCAGTCAATTTCAATAATTACTACTACTACTACTTTTATGACACAATGACGACATCGATAATCTAGTGGATAGTGCACAAGACTTTCACCCAGAAGGTTGTGGATTCGATTTCCGTCTTGGTCAGGTGGTTAATTCTCATAAATTTCTTATATTCATTACCAATATGAAGTAGATGAAAATTTTAAGAATGTGTATAAGCAGGAGTGGTTAGAAGGGGGGCGGAGAACAAGAGGAAATTTCTTCCCCAAAAGATTTTAAAACACTTAAAAATTTATTAACTTAAACAGTTATTACCATTTACTTTCAATTATAAGAATAAGCAATATTTTTGGACATTCAAGAAGTGTTCGAAAAAGTTTGGCATCAAGGTCTGTTATACAAATTAAAAAATTTACTTCCAGCTCTATTTTATTTGGTCTTAAAGTCTTATCATTCTATGTCAAAGTAAATGATGAAACATCAGCCAAATGTCAAGTGAAAGCCGAAGTACCACAGGGCAGTGTTCTGGGTCCTGCTCTTTATTCGATTTTTACCTGCGACTTGCCGGAAACTGATGGTGTTACTATAGCTACTTATCCAGACGATACTGCCATTTTAGCGTCAAATTAATCTCCTACAGAAGCTGCTAATCTAGTTCAAAAACAGCCCGACGACGTTCAGCAATGGTTACTTTGTGAATGAGTGCTTGACTGGAGTTCCAGCTGCCTCAGGTTCGATTCCCAGATGGGGTTAAATTCTTAAAACATATCCAAATGGATTGCCTAAATAGAATGGATCATTTCGGTGATTTGGTTCTTAAATACGTACCAATCAATTACCAATTCAACGGGTTCTATTCTCAGGTAGAGAATTAAATCCACCTAAAAAAAAACCAAACCATAGATTTCGGGCGATATAAAGAAAATCCCAGATGGGAAAGAGAAAATCTGATTACAGGGTAGGAATCAGCGACCTTAAATAAAAATTTTTCTAATTCTCGACCCATTATAAACCAATCTAAAACCGAAAACTGAATAAATATTTCCTATTGTTATTTTTTCCACGGTCCTTTACGTTGGAAATAAATCATAGAAATTGTGAAATGCTTTGCTATAAGAACAGGGCTTCCCCAAAACGCGTAACGTACCAGTAAGTTTTCACATGGCCAAAAAAAAAAAAACCATACACGAACGAGAAAAAAACAAACGCCCCAGCCCGCATTTTGGCGTTTTGGTTCATATGGAGAATTTTTATTTTTTAAAAATGTTTCCTGTATCCGCCACTGGTATAAGTACACACCTTGGTTGGTAATGGCAAAACCACCGAGCTGATAAAAAATTGCCACACAGCCATCGCCACTGTGGTCGAGCGGCAGAGTGCCAGACTCTTGTCTCTGGAGACCCGAGTTCGATTCTCGGCTTTGGTATGTTTCTTATCTATCTTTCTTTCATTATTGGGACTTTGGCATAATAGATCTTATAGGTCTCAGTGCCTGAATTTCGAGTTATCCTTTCTGCAAATAATAATTATGGTACAACGGCCAATGAAGGGCCAAGGCTGAGCTTTTCGCATCCATTCATGTTGTGTGAGTTATATTTATATAGGGACCTATAGTTTAATGCCGAATCCAAAAGCCGAAGTGAAAAGCTTAATCTGGGAGGTTTGTGATTGCCAGCCAAGAGGTGGTGCCGTGTAAAAAAAATTTTATTTTCTATATTTTGATTTTTGAGCGTACTGAGATATGAACCCGGACACCTCTGCGTAGCAGTCCAAACCACTAAAAGTTTGCTCTTGCGGTCTTCAGACCATTCCGTTTTTTAGAATGGATAGTGCCCCTGAAGTTTAGAAGAAAGAGTGACTAAAGTTTCGCCTTTCTACCTTTTCACAAAAAACACAGTGTGCTAAAAATATTTAACTCTGTATCTTGGAAAGTTTTCAATACCTTTAGATGTAGCTCTGTACCCAGTAAACTACAAACTGCACTCGTCATATGATGTGATAAAATACTTGATTTTTTTTTTTTTCTTGGAACAGATAAAAGGAGTATTCAAGAATACAGCTCTCAGACAAGTTTTACGTCCAGTGTACTATATCCTGTGTTCCCTCTTGCTATTCTTTAAATCTACCAGATTTATTAATAAATCTTAGCAGATCCTGTGGTGTTAGAGAGCTCAGGTGTTCGTCTCCCAACACTCCAGTACCAAATATGCTTACTCTGATCTGGCAGAAAGCGGGGCAGACACTAAGAAATTGGTCCGCCGCTCTTCACATTCTTCCTCCCAACCACAGGAAGCACAGAAGGCACTAGCTCCTAGGCCAATCATATGCAAATGTTTGGCCCAAGAGAAATGACCTGTATATAATCCCACCAGCTGCCTACAACTCTTTCTGTTAAGTGATAACAGAAAGTCTGTTAGACGCTTCGAGATAACAGGTAACATGGTCTTTGTCTGTCTAAAGCCCCTCAGGTCCTTCCATTTACGATTGTGGGCCAAGTCGACCCACTCATTAATGGTGGTCTTGATGGCTGTAAACGACAAAGAGAGTACAGGTTCCGGGCCCAGGAAACCAGTTTCCGAACCCTTTCTGGCCAGAAGGTCAGCCGATTCATTTCCTGAAATTCCTGAGTGTCCAGGAACCCATATCAACAGCAGGCTATTGTGTTTTCCAACACAATCAAGCCTGGATTTGCAATGCATAACCAGTTTAGACGTGGTTAGAGGATTAAGCAAGGATTTAAGTGCAGCCTGACTGTCACTAAATACACAGATCCTCCTTTCTCTCCATCATTTTCAATAAAGACCCCAGAACCCGAACCGAATTCTGTTCTGGAGCCGTCAGTGAAAATACGCTTACAATCAACTCCCGGCCCAGGTCCCGGCAAAAGCCAAGTTTGGGCATCTGGAATTTGTATTGTATAGCGCTGTTTTAAAACTGGAATTGTTGGCATTGTATCGGATGGCATTGATAGAACTGTTAGATGTCACCAATATCCCAGCAAGTGTCATACCAATACCCATTGCGTTTAAGCCTACAGATGGCCTTGACAGCCTCTCCTTTAGCAAAAATATCAAGGGGTGGTAAGTTAAGCAATGCATCCAAGGATGGGCCAGGTGTTGTAGGAAAAGCTCCCATACAGCAAATGGCCACAGTTCTTTGAAGTCTGGCAAGAGCTTTCCTAACGCTGTCAACATTATGTCTGCTCCACCAGACTATGGATGCATAGGTGATGATGGGTCGAATCATAGCCTTATAAAGCCATAAGACTTTATAAGGAGATAAGCCTTGATTACACACTTTGTACTATTTGTGTAATTTATAGGCAAAATTATTGACAAATGCAACTGTGCACACTGTTTTTTAAATACTACGAAAATATTCTACAACCATTTTTGATATTTAAATTATGTGTTGCATACTTTTAGACTTAAAGTATAAAAAATAAAATTGTTTTCAAACAAGAAAACAAAAAGTGTAGTATGGAAGGCATTACTGGAAAGTGTGACCTGGAAATTTGTGAACTACCCCCCCAGTAAAGATGGGGAGATGGGAGAGAGTATTGGGGATAAGCCCTCCCTTACCGCTGAACGCCTCATACGTTTTCGTCGATGGTCATGAATCGACAAAGACTATTTGAGGGAGCAAACAAATTAAGTACGAATTTTTGCGAAATTAAAACCCCCCTCTCAGGAAATGTCTAGATCCGCTAGTGGCTGGAATAAAAAACTTAAACCACTAATTAACTCCTCAGAGATTCTCTTATGAAATATTACTTTTTGGAGGCTGCTAAGCTATGTGTGCTTTACAAAGCTTTGACATTAATTGTATTAAATAAAACAATAAATGCCAACACTTTGGTCGATACGAGTATTTATGAATAATATTATATTTATGAGTATAATATTGACTACAAACAAAAAACCAAAAAAAGGGAGTCAGTAAATTTTAATTGGTCACTAATGTGCAAATTTACATATGTTAATTAATCTTATATTTGTTGAAAACATTTATGACAATTTTTTATTGCGCTGTGTGACTAAAACCAAGCAAGAAAAAATTAAACATAAATTATTATAAATTTAATTTGCATTAATATAAATTACAAATGTTTATTTTTTTAGATTGTTAAATCAACAAAAAATACTAGGTTCAAACAATAATAACTAAAATAATATTTTATGTGAATGTGCAAATACAATAAAATGACTTGAACGCTGAAGGTTTGGACTTTTGTGCATTTGAATTTGCAAAATTTTATAATTTACTTTCAACGAGGAAATCGAAAAAAAAAACGAAAAAATAAGTTCAAATTGTAAATTGCAAATTATTATTGCATAACATGATGGTCAACTTTGCCTAATTGACTTTAACAAAGGTACAACTGTGAAATTGTATACAGAATCGCGCGTCAAATATATCCCTAATGGACTATTCCTCGGACTCCAGTTCAGTTCAATGCAGTAGCAATAGCAGTTGAGTTCAGTAGTTGATTTGAGATTATATTCGATTCGGTTCATTTGCAATTTTCCATGCAAATCGTTGTAATGATTGGATTGCATGCAATGCAGCAGTGGCAGAAATAGCAGCGACAACAACAAAAATGCCATATTTGATTGCTTTGAAAATTTCACTAGCAAATCGAAGATGAATGAATTGTAAAAGGGAAAATTGCATTAAGCAAACAATGGCGAGTGGGTGGACTGAAACTCGAAATATTTCTCAAAAATCATGCTGATTGTACACGCGGTGGTCGTTCGACATCGACGAAGGCTAGGGGAAAGTCATCAATGTGGTACGCATACATACTTACATTTACAAAAAGGTGGCAAATTTGTTTGTAAATGCTTTTGCTGCTGCTGCTGCTGCTATTCCTAGTAGTTAGTCTTCCGTTAGTTGTAGCAACAGATGCTGAAACAGCAATTGTTGATTTGCTAGAAAAATTTTTAATCTATGCAATCAACAACATCGCAAAAAATATCAATAGGGTAAGAAACGAAAATCGTATGCAAGCGTTTGATTGCAGCACAGGCAGCAATAGAACGACCGGCAACGACGACGACGACAATGTTAATTGCCAATTATAGATGCAATTTTGTAGTTGTACTCGTAATTTAAGACATACATACCTGCTCCTAAATGCTAGAGAGCAGCTACATCAGCAAAGATGTTGTGAAGCCAATTTCCAGTGGATATGTGTTTGCTTATGTTATTAACCGATTACCGGTTATTGGTTTTGGGTAAGTTAACTTCTAGAGCAAATGTGAAGTTTATATTTATGTGTTGGAAATGAGTAACTGGTCCGTTGAATCTGAAGGTAATTTAAATTGATTGAAATTGGATTGGAAAAGTATAGCACGAAATTCTCATATTCTGAGAATTATCATAGACTCATGAAAATATTTTGAACCTAGTAGAAATTAAAATTAATTTTAATCACATCATTTATCCTTGAAGAAGTTTATTGGCTGTAAAGAGGACGTTTGAAAATAGGCAGGAAAGATCAAAAAATTCCGAATTGCTCAGTACGGGAAACTTCATCTAATACAAAATCCCTCTCAACAACAGTTTTAACTTTTCCTAGTACAGTTTTCCTGTTAAAAAACCTTTCAAGGTTGTTTGCATGTATTGTTTATATGGTTCCGCAGGATCAGAACAAACTTCCTCCGATCGGTTATTTACAACGCCAGTCGCATGATTTTGTTTAACGTTTTGCTTGATGTTTTTGCTTCGTTTAATACAAATGATATCATAAGTCTTCCTTTACACCGACTACCCTGCTGGTCTTTGAAGAATGTGGCTGGTCATTTCCTATTGTTTTTAGGCGATAGCCAGGTATGATTTCTGTAGATAAATTATGTCGAAGGAAGAAATAAAAAAATTAAAAAATTCTGATCCCAAAAAGTAGAATAGTCTCTTAATTGATTACACTGGAATACAGTGAAAATATAACAACAAACTAATTCTATGGGAAAGTTTTCGAGATATGACAAATTAGGTTACCGTTTCACTTACAGGTTAATATCTCATTACCTATAGTTTCTATCTATCTAAGTTATATGTTATAGGAAATATAATTAAATATATATATATATAATTTAATGCTTGTTAAAATCGGATTATAAATGACTGAGATATAGATGTTGAAAGTTCAACTTTGGTGTGATTTTTGAGAAATTTTCAAGTCGTGGGCTAAGTTTCCTTTCTCACAAAAAGCAATCACAAAATCTGAAGTTAGATCATTTCATTACAAAAACTTTAAGCATAAAACTATAGCAATCGCATCAAAAATGACAAAGTAATCAAGGATTGAGTAAAAATAAAATATTCCCGAAAACTCGAAATTTTTCTCAAAATTCGTTTTGGTCTATAAAATGATGAACCACTTGAAATTTTCATGCAAACTATTATTCTGTATATATTTGGCCGCATCGAAACCAACATATATCCGGGGGCACAATGTTATTAACGATGCACTCGTCGATAAAAACCAAATCATTCTTTCGCCCCTCCACATCATGTTTGGTCTTTGGGCTAACAGTACCACCAAGATATGGCTGAAATCGAAAGACGATATCAAATTTCAGAGATGAGGGCATGATGGCAGACTACTGCTGGTTCTTGATCAGGGAAGACCCGACAGCGAAAATTGCGAAAGTTCAAGTGGTGGCTCATCATTTTTTACAGCAGAATGAATTTTGAGAAAAATTTGGAGTTTTCGAGAATATTTTATTTTTACTCAATACTTGATTACTTTGTCATTTTTGATCCGATTGTATCGATTTATGCTTAAATTTTTTGTAATAAAATAATCTATCGACTAAAAAAATAAAACTTCAGATTTTGTGATTACTTTTTGTGAGAAAGAAAACTTAGCTCACGACTTGTGTGAAAATGTCTCAAAAATCACACGAAAATGGAACTTTCAACATCTATATCTCAGTCATTTATAATCCGATTTGAACAAACTTGAAAGCATAAGATGCGTAATGATATGATATTTCTATGATATACAACTTAGGTTGGTCAATACTATAGGTAAATAGATATTAACCTGTAAGTAAAACTGTAACCTGAAAAACCGTCATTTTGTCATATCTCGAAAACTTACCCATAGAAAAAAAATGAATATGATTTTCGTGTTCAGTGTCCTCAATTTAGTTTAGAAAACATACTTTGGTTCATGTTATATTTTTAAAGTGAAATTTTGTATTCCAGTGTTATATACGTTTTGGCTCGTTTGCGATGGCCATGATAAGAGGCCGTTTGTGACAAAAGGTTAAATGAAGAGGCGGAAAGGGGCGGCCATCTACTGCGTTACGTAACGTGAATATATATTTGAACTTGTACGACGAAAATATCTCGAAAATCTGTTTTCGCACACTATTTCCCTTTCTTGTGTTGTGGTTCTTGCTTTGTGAGAGATCTCGAGATATCTACGGAAAAGGCACTGTGATCATCATTATAAAAAAAAACTGGCCAGAAAGGGAGAGCCAGCCTGTTGCCTTCGTTCCTTTTCAGAGTAATATTAGTAGAGAAGGTTATCATTAGTTTTATGGCTTTGAAAACTCTTTCGGTACTGAATAACGCAGAAGAGCTCTTTTTAATTTCATTTAAGAATAACCCTCTCTTTCTAGTTCATTAGATGAATAAAAAAATTTTCCCTGAACTCTATAGAGAAGCGATATCAGCTTCATTTACCACTGAGTTCATTAACGAAAATGTTCACTGTTTGCATAGCTACATAGTTCTTATTTTTGTATGTAGATACGTGAAAATGAAATTAAGTTTCGATTACTCGTTTTCAATTAAAATTCTCACGTAATTCTTTCTCTTGTAGCAATTAAGAAGAATGCGCTACAAAACACAAAATCCGTAAATAGCCTTCACATACGTTTATCTTTTTTGTTCTATCTCGTTCATGCACATTGCACATGCAATTTGTTCATGCCATCTCCCTTTCTCTTGATTCATTATCGTACATTTTCTGTTTATTTTTTTCCTGCTGTCGATCGCAGAAATTTGCATAAACCAATAAAATCAGTCAATCGAGTCAGTGTATGTGTGTGTATATGTGCCAGCTATGCATACACGAACGCTTATGATGGCACATGTGTCGACCATGTGGCGGCAGGCAGTACACATGTGATGTGAACATCATTTTGGACAAATTTTCACTACTGACCATCATCTGCATACGAACATACCAACATAAACTTTATTCACCACCACCTTATACATTGTTCATGCACTAGTATGTATGCAAATTTTCATTGACCTCCCCCACTGCCAAACAATGGAACTCTGCTCAGGAAGAGCAGGAGGGTATTTCACTTCATATCGGCGTTGTTGCAGTTGCAGCTTTAGATCTAGTATTTACAAAAAATTTGTACACAAATTATCCACAGGGTCCTGTGAGTAAAATGTAAACAACTGTTTGTCTGTCTCTTCTATGCGATAGATTGCGTTGCGTAAATGGGGCGCATAGTATGTCATGACTGGCTCCTCATCGTTTGCTATACACTAGCAACAGCACGTTCGAAGGCAGGTGAGCGAGTGTGATGATAGCATCTACGAATATGTATGCACTTTTTTTTTTTTTTGGTTCATGCTCGCTTCCAATTTTTGCGTATTCCAACATTAATTGAACTTGGTCGCGTAAATGATTGAACGAACGGATGAATATGAACGCCGTGGCTGTCATTGAATTTGAGAGTAGTTTTTGTTAAGGTAAAAAGAACAATATGTTTTGTTGTTGCTTCCGTATGGATTCGAGACTCTATTTTTTATGTAGATATGTATGTGTGTTCAGTGCAGTTCGATGATCTCCTGAAAAAAAAAATTATTCTGTGTATTTACACGCATATTTTTCGTTGCTTTTTTTTGCGTGACATTGGAGCGTTTTCTCGTATTTATTATGCTGGTGTATTGTATGTAACAAAAGTTCAGCATTTGACATTTGATGTTTTTCATTCACAACAATTTTCCATTATTTTTTGATGAAATTTTGATGGTTTACAAGAGGACGAACAGTGGCGGTGATTTGCTTTTTATAGAACTAATCCTTTCAGAAGAATATTATTCAATCAACGTATGAGTGTGTGGGAGGGAACACTTCTCACAGTTGATCCCGCGGCTAGAAAATTTGATGCAGAAACATCAATCACTGATAATCAACTACAGTGTAATAAATGCTTTTAATACCACATGCAAAGTTCTGTAGAATGGCAGATTTAAAGTGGGGCTATGCGGCTTGCAGTGAACGTTTATTATTTAAACTAGTCCAATTTAATCTGATATTTTAGGGCCAGTTTATAAAAATTCTACTTTTGTAGAGTGTGCGGAAAGTTTTGGGTATGTTTTTGGATTTACATTTAGGCCTACTTCTTGAACTGCATTTGGTCAGAATTTGGTTCTCATTTTTGGTCCCAGTTTTGGTTTGACTTAATTTTCTCTGATCTTTGTTTTGAATTATGGTTTGAATTTATTCCGTATTCCTGTCCGATTTTTGTTTAAATTTAGTCTGAATTTTATTTCAATTTTGATCATAGATTTAATCAGAATTTTAGACTGACCATTGGTTTGATTTTGGTTGATTTTGTTTTAAAGTTTTATATAAATTTTGGTCTGAATTTTAGTTTGATATTTGGCATTAATTTTGTTCTGAACTAGGTTTGAATTTTAGATTATTTTGATTTGTATTCCGTTTTGAATTTTGGTTGGAATTTCGATCTGAATTTTTAGTCAAAAGTTTGGTCTGAAGTTCAGTTTGATTTTTGGTTTGAATTTAAACTTTGTTTTGATTTTAAGTCTATATTATGGTTTGCTTTTAATCTCCGGTTTTGTCGGATTTTTGAACGGATATTAGTCTAATTTTTGGTTTGAATTTCTACCCGAATTCCGAACTGATTTTTTGGTCCGATATTTGGTTTTGTCAGTTTAAATTTTAGTCTAATTTTTTGTTTAATTTTTTGTCTGAGTATAGGTTGGTATGGTGTGAATATTGGATTGCCTTTAGTCTGAGTTCTTGTCCAAATTTTGATTTGAATTTTGATCTGATTTTAGGTCTGAAATCTGGTATAATTTTAAGTTTTATTTTGGGTTTAAGTTTTGGCTTCCTTTTAGTCTGAGTTATTTATTTGATAAAAATATCGATGTCTTGGTAAAAATATTTATTTGAGTATAACTTTATACATTTTTGGATTGGCTCAAGGATTCCGTATGTCAATGACACTTAACAACTTTTACAAAAATCTCAGCCTAGAGGCCAAAATTAACAAAAAATAGTTTATCGTTTAGTATTGTATGTGATCGTTACCATTTAAGTTTTTCGGGATAGTGGACTCTAAAACCTTAGTTCTAATAAATGTTTTCGACTGGGGGAACGATTTTATTGTTGGTTCAGATATAGATCAACAAGAACATCGATGTGAAGAGATCAAGATTCACAGCTGAACTTTCAATTTCGAATTTTTACAACCCGTACATATTCTTTTAACAAGGCCAACTAATTCGATGGATGATTTTTTTTTATCATTTAAAAACCGTTGCTGTATTCTTTCTATTTTTGCATTTTAAATAAGTTCACCATGCGTTTTTGCTACTTTTTGATGGCCAAAAAAGTCCCAATATCGCATAAATGCGAATAATAAAACCGAATGGCGCAAAATTGTCTCGCATTGCGGTGCATTTAGTCACGTGAGCAAAAACTGACTAGCCACATGCACAT
Organism: Toxonevra muliebris; assembly: GCA_963691655.1. Lineage (NCBI taxonomy): Eukaryota > Metazoa > Arthropoda > Insecta > Diptera > Pallopteridae > Toxonevra > Toxonevra muliebris. The sequence goes on from OY829326.1 coordinate 102,999,043, forward strand.
GGTCATGCTATTCACGAATCAAAGAATATTCAATGGAATACTAGAATTGAAGACCAATTTGAAAGCGAACCAATAACGAAATGACATAAATTACATATGCTAGTGTCACATAAACGCATTTGCTATAGTATGATATATTTATGCTGTGACATTTTACATTGGAGAGTGTGTGAGTGTGTGTGTATGTATGAGAGAGAGATATTTGAGTACACATTTACACTTCGAACATATGCATACATTAATTTCCAAGTGCAATTTTAGCATACCTTGCGGGTTAAATGGTGAATTTAGGTTAGGATTAATTGGAGGTCCTCCAGTTGATGTGATAAATCATGAGAGGGTTATGAAATTTTTGCTACTCTTTAACATTTGAAACTTATTTAATGTTATTTTAATTTAATTTGGTTTTTACTTATTCTGCTTGTGTTATTCAAATGCATGACTTGAGCAACCCACACATAAATATTATCAGCATCTTCATCGTCATCATTATAATCGTCGTCATCGTTGCCATCATTATTCCATCACCAACATCAAAAACATCTGCTGTTTCTGGCTGGTAAATTATATGTCAATCTTTGCAAATATCTTATAGCTAGAATTAATGTCCACAGAAGGTGCTTAACCTTTGAGCTAATATTGTTGATATATGTGACTCGCTATTTTGCTTTTCTATTCTGTGCAGTTGCTATTGTTGTGTTGCTGTTGCTGTAGTTGTTTAGTGTCGCATACAAATTTTAGCTGCTAATGATTATTGACAGTATTGAATTTTGTATTATGCTGAGAGGTCACTGGAGTGTATTTGAACTTAATAGGTATCTACTTATAATATAATTCTTTATTGGATTATATTTAAAGCTTGTTGATGGCAAACGTTGTTCGGAATTCTGAAAGATATATAACAATGGATGGATAAACGAGCTAAATGATTACGTTTTATATTCAATGTAATGTATAAAAAAAATGATTTTAATTATAAAATACCACAAATGTTTTAGAAAATATTCATTAGCATTTATACTTACATGTAGAAACTGTAATTTATGCAATCAATTTTTCTTTTTTTTTAATAAATTTAAACCATTTTTTCACATCTATCAATAGCTCAAGCTACATACATGCAAACTCTACATACTCCTTCAATACAAAAAGAAAAGTTGCAATTGAAAACAAAATCAAGTAACAATGGGTGAAGAGTGTGATGAGTGACTGATGAAGAGAGGTATGGGTAAGCATGCACATCAATCTTGCAATGAAAATGTTATGCATAAAATTAATGGTTTTTGTACGCAATCAAATCGATGTTGCAGATCAATCAAAATTGATAAGAAACTTGTTAAAATATTTTACATAAAAAAACACAACCACATATACAAACTCATCCATTCTCCCATACCTACAAACAAATTTAAATTAAATGTACGTACAAGTAGATAAAAGAAAGGGGTGTGTATGCTACAATGAAGCTTTTTTTATGCATGATGTGTGTGTGTGTCTGTGTGTATTCAATATTTTTAAAAGCAAAGGTGCTAGAAAGATAAAAATCGCTGAAAGTGTAAAGTATTGTGTAAATTTCTTAAAAATGTTTACAAATCTCTAAAGGATTAAATTCTGAACATGAAATATGTGTAAAATACGCACACGCATGCAACTACAGCAATAATAACAACAACAACAAAACCAGTGAACAATTGCGAAATAGCAACAATAACAATCGCTGTACATATATATATGTAGATAAATATTTATATCCATGAATATGTACGAGTTGGTACTTTGTACATATTTCGTGTGCATTGTGTACCCCTGGGCATGTCGGTGTTAAAAATGAAAAGGTTTTTGTAAAAAAATATTGAAAAAAAAAAAGTTAGAATTTAACACGCAACAGTGTAAATTTTCAAATCGCCTTAGGGATTGTTTTTTTTTTTTTTTTTTGTTGCTGTTGTTTGTTAGAAACGCCACTATGTTGTTATTGTTTTTTTTTTGTGGTAGTAGCCAACAGCAAAAGCAGCCAGCACATTTAAGAACTTGAGAATTCTGCTGTTGTTCGTTTGGGGAATTTTATTAATTTTATTAGAATATTTTGTATTTACACACAAAATATTTGGAAAACATTTTTATTTATTTATTTAGTTAAATGTGAAAAGGTTGCAATCTTTGGTTGAATGGTTTTCTTCAAAAATAAATTTGAAATTGTTGTGGAGACAAAAAAATATGCTGCATAGGAAACATAAGAGACTTTTCAAAAGTTTTTTTTTTTAGTACATAAAGACAGATATAAGCCATATTTTGAAGAAATCCTTCAAAATTTCTAAGTTATAATCGCTAGTGACGGAAATGTAGCTGTCATCAATATTACATTAAACAGCTTCAATAATACTCATTAAAAGGAAGAGACTTCAATCCGTTGACACACTCACACAAGGGTTCTTCCAAAAAGTATTGAAATGTTGTACAAAAACCTTTTTTAGTTACAATGAAATACTTGAAACACTAAATGATGAGAGAATAAGTCTGAGTCTTTCTTCTTTTTTTCTGTTGTTATTTTCAACTTTAGGAGATCCTTTAATTATGTTTTACTTTTTTTCTCTGTACACAGTGTTATTAATACGCGAAACAGAAAATTGTTTGAAAAACTCAATATACGGAGACAAAAACGCATGAGAGTTAAATTTCCAGGTGCAAAATTCTCATTATAGAAAAAAATTCACTGTATGGATATTCATTATAGAGTCAGAATTCTTGAAATCAATCACTGAAAATTATTTTTTCTTAGATTTTAATGTAAATATTGAAATTAGTAAGTTTCTATACGAAAACACGATTCCCAAATTTTTAGCTCATAAATTTTTTTTTACAACTTATTGACACTTAGTTTTTTTTTTCAATTTAATGTACATATTTCGGGATCTGCTCAACTAAATTTATAAATAATTTTTAGAACTACTTCTTTTTTAGTGATAGTTTATGAAGAATTTTTTCGATCGCCAAATAACGGTAATTTGTTTATTTATAAGTATTTGTTTATAACAATTAGCAAGCAAACATTGTTCTGGAGCATGAAAAAATCTGAAAAAAATCAGAAACATTTTTAGTACTGTTTTAAAAAATATATGCAAATTTCAAAGTGTGTCCATTTTTTGCTTAGAAGTTATGATTTTTTAAAACAGCACTGCACAACGTTTTGTCGCATGTGGAGTAAATGCGCCGTCGCTCGCAAAACAAAATTTACGAACACATTTTCGAATATGCAAATTTCACTATTTATCATTATAAATAAATCGATTATCGTTAAATATTGACTCTCCGGTTTGTTCTGAAAAAAAATATTTCTGGATATAGGGTGTATTTTCAACCTCCACTGAGATACAGGGTGTTTAAGAAAATCCCTTAGGAAAAATATTTTGCCACCAAATTATGTACCATAACTTCAATAATACTAAGCGCAGAGCAATAAATCTAAGACTGTTACATAGAAAATTAAGAGACCTTCATTTTGGTATTACATTTGTAATTAATAACTTTTTTGAGATGGGAGCAATTGCTACTCAAAATCCAAAAATTTATTTTTTCTTCGACTTTTTTTTTTTTAGAAAATTTAGGTTTTTACAAAAAGTTGTGTAATAATGTATTTTATTTTGTACATTCTCTTTATACTCTGTAGTAAGGTACATCAGTTTTTTATACCAAGTTCCTAGCCGAGTTGTACTGTTACAAAGATACAGTGGTTAATGTAGTACTCCTCCACTACATTTTCTTGTACTTTCGTACTAAAACCATTAGAAATACCGTTGTTACTGCTTTTTCATAAAATTAAACTGGTGTAGATCAGTTTTATTTTAAAGTGTTCAGAAAAAATTAAGTTTTAACAAAACTTAAACTCAATTTGTAATGGTTTTAGTACAAAAGTATATAGTGGAGGAGTACTCAAAAAAAATTCTTCTTAAACTAACACTAAAAAAGAAGAAGTCCTGAAAATTTCGTTTAATTTGATTGAACAGATCCCGAAATACATCAAATTGAAAAAAAACTCCCTTAAATTATTAATATCAATAAGTGTCAATAAGTTGTAAAAAAAAATGTTTATGAGCTAAAAATTTGGGAATGGTTTTTTCTTATAGAAACTTACTAATTTCCATATTCATATTAAAACCGGAGAAAAAATAATTTTCAGTGATTGATTTCACGAATTCTGACCCTATAACGAGATCAAAATACATTAAAAGTGGAACCAAAAAGCTGTGTGCTTGAAATCAATTCATAATAGGGAGAGCTACATTATATAGAAGTTCACTAAAGGGAAGTTCGACTGTCTGAATTTTCGGAGTTTAGTATTTTTTGGCCTGATTTAATGTCCGAATTTTGGTCTATTTTTGATCTAAGTTTTGGTCAGAATATCGGGATGATGTTTCGTGTGAAATTTTTGTCTGTTATATTTGATCTGAATTTTCATCCTTTTTGGATATAAATTTTTATCTGAATATCGGGATGATTTTGGTCTCTCTTTTTGGTCTAAGATTTGGTTTGAGTTTAATTTTGATCTAAGGTTAGATCTGAATATGGTAGGAATGCTTTTTTTTCGGTATGTTTTTCCTTTTGAAATACAGTTTGAATTTGTTTTATTTTTTTGTTTTTAAATTTACGTCCACTTTTGATTCAAGTTTTGTGTTGAATATCGTCATCGTTTTTGAACCTTTTGGTCTGAGCTTACGTCTGCTTTTGATTTTTTTTCTAAATTCTTGCTTGAATTTAATATCCAATTTTTGGCATAATTTTTGATTTGTTTTTGATTTTTTTTTTTTAAATAAGCTTAAGTCTGCTAATGATTTAAGTTTGGTTTGAATACCGGGATGATTTTAAGTCGATAGGGTAACAATTCTAAAGTGACGCAAAATCAAAACGCTGTAGCAAGCCTTTTGATTTACCGTTACTTTCAATAAAAAAGAGAATTATATTCATTGGCTTTACTTTTAATTTCATTTGAGTTTATTGTCATTGCGTTTTGAATTTTTAATGAAAACGGACAGGGAAAATATTCGTCGTGAATTTATGCAATTGCATTTGGCAGATTATAGTACCAAACAAATTCCAAAGGCTCTAAATATGTCAAGTCAAGTCGGTAGACCCAGCAATTATTCGATATAATGAAACTGGCGGGCTTGGAGTTAGAGAGCGTGAAATCCAAGTCACTCAGTGAGAAAATTTGCTGAGGAAGTGGGAAAAAACTGGCGAAAAAGTACGAAGAATTACCAAATCTAAGCTTAGTCTTAAGCTGTACAAGCTACGTAAAGCGCAAGGCATTGGATTCCTCGAGTTAAAAAATGATTAAAATATCGTTTTTACAGATGAAAAAATGTTCGCGTTTGAGCAGAATTTTAATTTGCAAAATGACCGGATCTGGCTTACATCATCTTCAAAAATCAGCTTCCGTTATGGTATAGGCTAATGCCAGAGCACCTCTAATATCCGTTTACGAGGTTATTCAAATTCATCAGGTTGTTTATGTCTTTCCGTTGGAGCAATATAGATAGATAGATAGATAGAGCAATATACTTTTGGAAACAAAAATTAGATTTTCCAGCAAGGTTCTGCACCATCCCACATAGCAAAATTGATGCGACCCTGGATAAGAGATATCGTAGCGTCTCTGAAATGACCACCATGCTCCGTAGACTTGAATACAATGACCTATCCTTAGCTTGTGCATCTTAGAATCATAATATGGAATCAATGAAAAGGTCATTACAGAAAGCGTGGATTAAAATTGATTTAGAAGTCCTGCGGCTAATCGTTGTACGATTTTCGGATCGAATAAAGGTATGTTTGAAGGCTAAAGACGGTCATATTGAATAGGGCTGAGTTTATTTGAAAGAATATATTTTCAACAATATTTCGATGAAGTATGTACTAAAAAAGTGGGTGCGCCACCTTAGAATTGTCTTTATTGAGGCTGAGTTTCGGTATATAAATTTTGGTTTGAGTTTTTATCTGAGTTTCGGTCTCAATTCTTGTTTGATTTTTAGTTTGGGTTTCGGTCTGAGTTTTGTTATGAATTTTAGTCAAATATTGGTCTGATTTTTGTTGTAAATTTTGATTTGACTCTAGAACCGGTGTTTGAATCATTCGGTCAATTAGCTTTTCTGTTTTTTATTTTTGAATGCTTAAATACATAATGTTTAATAGATCATCGGACGAGAGATACTACAATTTTTGCACACCTTGACGTTTAGCACGATTTTCCTATATAAATAGGGTGTCTTTCCTTCACAGGAATGAGCCGGTAGATAAGGTGCCATAGTCTCTTACAAAGCAGAAACTCAACACCAAAATCGTGTTGCTCTTCTGGAAAGTTGTGGTAGATATAGCAAAATAATCTTTCAGAGCCTTTCTGATGCGCTATTTTCGGGATAGACTGTGATGTTAGCTTTTATCTGAGTTTCGGTCCCAATTCTTGTTTGAATTCTTGAGGCTCACAATGGCCTCAAAGTTATCTTTGGATGTGATAGTTTCTTTTAGTTTCACTGCACTCATATGGATACAGTTTTTCGCAACAGCAAATAGGAAAGTTCACACGATTTTGGCGATCCGCTTTCCAACAACAAATTTTCTGTGTTCTGTTTGGTTGTTTGGTTAAAGTGGTGATTTGAGATATGAATCCAATTAGCGCTTCTACACCGTTTTGATATCATATCCTTAGTTGATTGTTGTGCCTTACGTCTAGGCTTTGAATGTATTTGCTACATATATGATGATCGTAATCAATACGTGCACATTTGGTAATGCTGTGAAATGCTAATGGCAATAGGGTCGAAAAAAGCGAAACGGTCAGCCAAAAAAAAAAAAATGGTTCTCGGATTTCTAGGACAACGATGTTTTTCGATTAAGGTACGAATATCTTTTTAATCCCTAAAAAAATTTCAAAAAAACTTTACTTATTTTGCAATTAATCGCGGGTTGTAAATTTGCGTAGTATATTTTTTATTTATTTATATCTCGGAAATGATTAGGGATAATCAAATGATTTTTTCTTAAATGAAGCTAAATAAGGAGTAAGATCGAAAAAATCTTAACATATGTAAAATTTAATAATTTTTAAACGGTTGATCTCAGAGTTTTGATTTTTTTTTATCTAATTGATAATATTTTACAAATTACCGAAAAATATAACTTTTATAGTTCTAACCGCTATTTAAGAACTCGTGGACCTTTTTTGGTAAGCCTTCCATTAGAGATTTGATAGTTGTTTCAGACACCTTTTTGGAACAGTTTGCCCATCTCCTTTTAAAATGTTCGATATTTTGGGACACCTTTTTTTGTTCTTTTTAAGTTACTTTTCACAAGAGTCCTATATCTCTCCACTGGTCTTAGCTCCGGACAATTTGGAAGATTGGCCTCTCTTGGTACAAAAACTATGTTATTACTTGGTACCACTCCAGAGCTTTCTTGCCGTAGTGATATGATGCCAAATCGGGCTAAAAATATGTGGACACATTGTGCTTTCTTATGAAAGGAAGAAGTCTTTTTTTCAAACATTCTTTGATGCATATTTAGGTATTTATAGAGCCCACTGTAACAAATGACTTGCTTCTTTTGCCGCAACTGCATATAGCTTGCCATACCAGGAATTCTTTTAGGAAATTTTGTCTACTTTTGGATTTTAAATTGTTCTTCGACATTTCCTCAAGCATCAGCAATATAAAACCCGGAAGCAGCGTAAAATCTGCCAGTACATACGTTTCGTACATACGAGACGACCTCGATAGCCTAGTGGATAGTGCACTAGACTTTCATCTGGGAGGTTCGGGTTCGATTCCCGTCTTCGTCTGGTGGTTAATTTTCATTACATTCTTATATTCACTATCAATATGAAGTGTATGAGAATTATAAGATAGTGTACAAGTACACACATTGGTTGGTAATGCCAAAACCACCAAGCCGATAAAAAAATTGCCACACCGCCATTCGGAATCGGCGTTAAACTGTAGGTCCAACTATGTGGTATCACAATGGGCCGTTCAGGCCTAAGTGTGTCTCTCGACAGCCACTCCAACCTAACCTAACCTACGTTTCGTAGTCCATTATACAACATGAATATTTTTGTATGAAATTCGATTTTAATTTCCGAGCCCTACTTTTGGCGTCTAAATTTTTTGCAGCATTACTATCTGGAACTTTTTGGACTTTGTATGTTTTCAAACCTGCATTGGCTTTAACTTTTCGCACCAAATAGTCAGAGCACTGGGCTAACCGGGCAGCTTTTCTACCAGATGTGTTTGGAGATCTTTTCAATATGCTTTCTATTTTCTTGGCTTTACCAATATCATGTGGTCATTGTTTTTTTCCCGGCCCAGGTTTCCTATCGATGGTCGAGTTCTCCTGAAAGTATTTAAGAACATTGGAAACAGTTTGACGGCATACTTTTAATTCCTTGGCCAATTTTTTGTAGGACCAATTATATTTTTTTTTTAAATTTTTAATAATTTTAAGACGTACTTCTTTTTCTTCACTCATTTTGATCAAACTCACAATAAATCAACATGCTTGTCATTAAAAATAACAACTGACATATTTTTCAAAGATAACTAGATCAAAGAAATTTTTAAATTTTACACCCAAAAATAAGTATTAGGTAAAACGTGTGTTAAGTTTTTTTCAATCTCACTGCTTATATATGTTTTTAATAAAATTCATTTTTTTCTCGTAAAAATTTAATTTTTCCAGTTATAAATAATTTCTCTAAACTATTGCGAATTAGATCGTTTCTCAATTTCACCCGACAATCAGATTTAGCTTTTTACATGCGTAAAATGACACCAAGTAAATCAAAAAAAGTTAGAAACCTCTTAAATGAAAGAAGTTATGCCTGTTTTTCTGATGACGCGCGCATACTATGCGCTCAACTGTGCAACGAAATTTCAAAAATTAAGTTGTAATAGAAATAAGTTTTAAATTAATTTCTAATAATTTTGTGCAATTAATAAAAATTAAAGCCTTTGTATTTGCTAGTCAGGTTTTAGTTATCACCGTGATTTCAAAAATGCCACGTACAAATACTGGTTGCAAAATTATTTAATTATCTCTATTCGTTTCCGAGAGATGAGTAAATAAAAAATAGACTACGCAAATTATTTGCAAAAAAATCGCGATTATTTGCAAAATAAGTCGCGATTACTTGCAAGATAAGTCAAATTTATTTGAAATTTTTTAATCGAAAAATATCGTTGTCCTTGAAATCCGAGAAAATTTTTTTTTAGGCTGACCGTTTCACTTTTTTCTATCTAATAGTTATAACAAATGTTTCATTTTGAGTTTAATTATTTTAATGTTATATTTGGCTAGTATGCGATATTGCACTTTTATTCGTGCATATTTTAAAAAAACTTTTTTTTCTTCCTGCAAAGTTACTAAAAACCAATGATGACATCCTTTAATCTCTTATAATAGAGTACATATACATACCAATCTAGTGTATTCCACGAAAGTTTCTCAACAAAAATTAATGCTATAAACTTTAATACTACCAACTACGAACACCTATTTACAAATATAAAGTGCAAGTACTTAAAAATCAATTGTTCGCACCACCACAAACACAAATACCAGTATTACGAGTATGTAGCCCATACCGCACATGGGACGGCGTCAAATCTCATTTGGTTTGAATTTCAATGAAACCTAACCTTAACTCTAAGTTATGCACATTTGGCGTGACTTTCGCCAACCAAACTACAATTAAATTGCTGCTGAATTTCAATTGAGCACCAAAATTTGAATAAGATTGTTTGTTAACGATATCGACGGTGAATGGTGTTAGTTAGAGATGGTGGTGGCGGCGGTGGCACACATACAGTGGTGTGAAGGCGTTTCGGGGCTAGTAGTGATACATTTGTTTGGGGTAACGACGATGCTACTTGTACGTCAATAATTATGCTTCAAAACCTGAAACAGGTAATTTGATTTCGCCTAATAATGTATCACGAATACAAACATACACACGTGCATTCATATATACACTCATAAGCGCTCATAGCATTTGGGTTTAGAATTAAGGTAGTCATGTTTTTATGAACGTTGATGAGGATGATGAAGGATGAGGGAAGTGCGAGCTTATAGTTGAAGTTGGCATTGTGAATCGATTATATAATGTTATAGTGTGAATGGTTTTACATTTGAATTGTTTGTGTATGTAAATGTGTGGATGTGTATGTGTGTGTGTTGGTTGCACTTCGTTCGAGTCTCGAATGCAATTATTATGTTTCAATTTGCATTTGTAAGCAATGGTAGTGGGTGAGCGTGTGTTTGTTGGTGTGTACTTGTATGTGAATAAGTGAGAGTATATGTAAGTTAGTCAATAAATCAACGAATTTACAGAATTAATTTCGAGATATACTTATGCAAACTACAAGTGTGTAGTCATTTTAAGGGTGCAGTCATCGCCGAAAATTTTTAGCTCTATTAAACAACACATGCAAGTGCACACAAACACATACTCACTCACACTGACACACCCATTACTTGTGAAATTGTAATGCGTTTAAATCGCGCACTATTTCCGTAACGCGTTTAACAAATCAACGAATTTTAGTTGATAAAATCAAATGTTCAAACACCATGAAAATGCAATAAAAATTTGAATTGCTTGTATGAAATTTAAATGAAAATGCATCAATTTATATTGTACTAAAGTTTGTTGCAATGTTTAATTTCAGACATAGAAATACTTGTGTGTGTGTGCATTAAGTTTTAAAGTGTTACCATACATATACAGATTAGTTTTCTATTACTGCATATTTTTGTGATATGTGCATTTACAATTGATTTCCTCGAAAGTTAATTAAAAATTTACAAGTTTTGTATACACGATGAAAATGAGCTTTGATATTTAAACAACATTGCATTACATAAACGTCAATTAAAATAAATAATATGCTTAAAAATAGAACTTTTAGATATTTATATATAGGGCGTACCAATTTATTTTTTTGAAAAGAACTCTGACTAAATTAACTTTGCTGCAGAAGGTATGGCAATTAAATGAATTCTACCCCGAGTAAAATTCGTAAAAGTTTCAGTACTACTCAAGTCAGAGGTGGTTAGTCTAAAAATAAAAATTATGTCCATTCAACTATCTTACACTGAATGTTTTTCAAGATTCAGACAACCCGATGAGGCCAGTTATCTGAAGAAAGAAATCTCGTAAGATGACCGGTTGCAAGAGGGATGCCCAAACCAAGATCAATCAGATGAATAATCTGGCAATCTTCATTTCTATCAATAGCAATACAATGGAAGACCTTTCATTCTACTATAAAATCAATGCTGCTATACGTCTATAAAACTTGACAGACCAGAAAAACCTTACAAAGCTAAAAGTATTTGTGAATGACTAACTTTGGCGTATTTTAAAAATATGATAAACAAAAACCATCTAGAACTTTGACTCTTAGTCTAGAACAACTGATTGTCATTCACATCACATGCTGGAAGTGAAAATAGATCCGAAATACATTGCGTAAGTTGAAATTTTCCGACAAAAGCTGGAGTGTAATTCGCAAGAAAGCAAGAAAGTCGAACGCTCCTGGAAACGGTCACTACACTTAGAAATCGTTGGAAGTGCTGGAAAGTACTGAAGACGATGGCTAATGACCAATAGCGATGTAAGAGTTGGAGAACTCTATGCTCCGCCATGACAAAGAGAGAGAGAGAGAGACCAATACAGGTATTTTGCTCCTGTTTCAGTAGTGCTATTTAAATGTGTACACTGAAGCAAAAATTGTACACAAATCCACTGAACAGCATTTATAAATGTTTGTTCATTGGGAGAATTTATTTTTACATTGCCACTATGAATTTGTAAATTAATTCCTTAAAATTAAATGAACAATGCATTGAGATAATGAATCTCACTCAATTCATTGATTATATTTTCAAGCAAATTTTTGTTTCCCCTAAAATTTCAATGTAAAATGAACTTATTTATGTAAGTTTTACAATGATTTCTTGATTATTGGATTATTAGTTTGATTATTGGAAATCTATTCCAGGTTTAAGACAAAAAAAAAACGCTTGCCCAAAATCAGCCCATTCTTTACTCCAAATCCAACCTTAGGCTGCTGGTAGGCTATATGTCTCGGCACTATGTGCTCAGATATCACCTAAACAAAATAGGTCTGTCCAATGAGACAGAGTGCCGTCTTTGTCTAGAAGATGACGAAACGATAGCTCACATTCTGTGCGAATGTCCGGCCTTGGCTCGGCTCAGAGGGAGAATCTTTGGTACATCTTTTTCTACGATTAACAAAATAAAATCCTCTTCAGCAAACGACGTTCATCAGGTCAGCTGAACGTGTTTTGTCATAAGTGGGGGTTGAGACAAAAGATCTTTTAGGTCGCAGTGCCTGCCTGTTTGGGCTGCCCTCGTAAACTTATAATAATATAATAATGGGATGACATCTTATGTAAATTAAGAAGACAGGTATTAATAATTTTTAGTGCGAAACGACTAGCGTTTATTACGTCTATTCTTCAAATAATTCATGCGATCACGCAGACACCGACTCCAACCATCGATTTTAGAGAGTTTGGTGTAGGAACAGATATTATTGCTTTTGAAGTACAGATAAAAGATGAGGGGTCAATGGTTGTTGTAACGTACGTTGCTAGAATTGCTCTCACTGCATTAACTGTCAACTGATACGCGACGACAGTATGATGATGATCATCAGTGTTGACATTTTAGCGATTTTGTAGCTAGATTTAGCTTTTTTTTGTCGTTAGGCTACAAAAGTTGTGGTTTAGCTTCTAGCTAGCTTTTTAGCTTTTTTCTTACTGCGCTTAGCTTTTTTGTAGCTACAAATTATGTACTCCGATTACACATATTGTACAATATTTTTTACATGAGCAAATATTTTATCGCGCAGCGCTCGACAACCAACCTCAAAAAGTTATGATTACACGGTTAAAATGTTGGTCAAACGCTTACAAGACCGATTTGTCTAGCCGGGTTGTAAGATATACCCGAGTGTGTAAACCACCCTTTTCATCTTTTGGAGTAGGGGCAACGATAATTTTAATGTTAAAAAAAACAAAGAAATAAAATAAATTTGTTTATGTTGAACTTAAGGGGGTATTCTACCCGAGATGGTCCGAAAAATCGATTTTTTTTTATTTAATATTTTTGATGTAGTCAACGAGTTTTATGAGAAAGAAGAGGGGGAAATGTATGGTCCTGGAATCGCTGATTAACCGTAAGTTACATCATTTTTAACTACCATGTTTGCAAATTTGAAACTCGTTTTTCTTGAAACCATTTTTTTTCGGGACGGTGGACACGATTCACAAAAAACCATTTGTCCAATTGACTTGAAATTTTACAAGGCTACTAAGCAAATGTATAGGTATGGCCTTATCTAGGATTATAGCGAAAGCATTTGTTTAACTAATGTTTTTAATGCAAAATATAAACAAAAACAGGGCAAAAAATTGTCATTTTTTTTCAAACGTCTGATTTTTTCTCACGATTACAAAATGGGTTACATTTTGTGTTTCAGAATATTTAAACCGGAGATATCATGTCCACCATGGAGCAACTATTTTCGGCAGGCTCAAGTTCGAGGCATCGAATGAACCATTATTAAAGTTATTTTTAACATTAAAAACGAAAATTATTGTTCAAAACCCGTAGAAAAATTTGCAAAAAACCTCGAATAAAAATATTGAAAAGCTTTTCATTTATAACGATTTGAAAACATCGATATTTCGCACCATCTCGGGTAGAATACCTCCTTAAGAAGTTAGTCTCCATGTCTAAGAGCAGACTAAGGCTTTTTTCCTACTGCAGGCAACGCAACTGTGTTCCGAAAATTTTGGCTGCCATTGCGTTTTGGTGTTCCATTAACTTTGAATGAACGTAATCGAGCTCTCTTGCATACTTTTTGTGCATACATACATTGAAAGGTGACCATTTCTACTTTTTTTTGGCAAAATCTCTTACCGAAAATCCAGGATTTCGTTTGAAATAGATCAGCACATTTTTTAGCTTTAATCTGCGACTCAAACCCTTGTATACTACCACTGCCAGCCATTCTTTTCAAATATAAGAAGTCATTGCACCTTTTAAGCATAAAATATACTTAGGATTTGGCGCGAAATCAACTCGCTGGCAAAATTTACACTAATCAATTTTGTTCAAAAAGGATGATGCAATAACATCGGCTTCTCGTGTTACTTTGAAATTTGAAATTACCGTTACAATTTTTCTAGGTATGCAAATTTAAGTGTGACCAGTTTTTTCGTGTACAGTAATGTCTGCTTAGCTGGATTTTTGTTTGTTATCATTACTTAAAATAAAATGTTTCTTTTGAGTACCTATTTGTATAAGAATGTGTACCTGTAATGTACAAAATACAAGCTTTCTTTTTTTAGCTACAAAAGTTTTTTTTAGGTTTTTAACTTCTTTTTTTGACAGTTTTAGCTACAACTTCCGCAAATTTCTGGCAACACTGATGATCATAATAATTAATATTGATATGTAGGTATGTCTTACCCAAATGCTGTTGTCAAGTGAAGCATTCGCAGACGCGAAGATAGGAAGATAGGGAGGTTTTCATTCAAAGAAAATTGACATTGACTTGCCATTACTGATGATGAGCCCGACCTCAAAACAATTACCAAAAATAGTCAGAGGCTCATTTTTTTCAAATGATTATCAATGGGTATTCGGGACATGATAAGGAATCCGGAAGAGGTTGGCTTATATTCCCGAAATTCATGCAGTTACTGCATTGAAAGAGGTCTTCCGAGTCGGGGTGCTCTGAGCAATAAAGGGTTAAAGAATTAATTACATTTTAAGATTGTTTCCTAGAACTTTGGAGCTGATCCACTACTACTGCCCTACATGGGCTTTGCGAATATTTAAAATGGTTCCTAGTGTTTGTGAATGAATTTTTTATACTGAACACGAATCTGTGGACAAAAATTTCCCATCACGCCACCTTTTAGAAAAAATGGGATGGAAAACCCTACAATAGAATTTTTGGCAATTTTTTAAATTGGAGAGCTAAACACCGGCGTGCTACAAACTTCGAAATCCAGAAATTATAGGCAGAATCATGCCCTTCCAAATGAGCCCTAAACCCGAAATTGTAAATCAAAAACAGTTACTGACCTAGACATACTATAAATGGAAAATTGCTCAGCATCACCTTCTCTGTTTGTGTCCAAAGTCAAACCTCATGTCAAAGAAAACAAATCGGATCTGGTCGCATAGTGTAACTAAGATTTCAAGTTTATTTTTTTATATTTGACTTTTTAGAAAGAAACCGATGGAAGTAAAAAATATTTAAAAACTGTTCAATAGATTTTATTTTGACTTTTTTTCATCCACTGACAATTAATATCAAAAAATAAAAGAAAGTTTCCACATTTCGGGGGGGGGGGGGGGGGGGAGGTGGTATATCAGAACCCTCAAAATCCCCCCCCTCCCCCCCTGCATTGAGCTAACTATAAATTCCGCTATCTAATATGTTTTGTTCTTAATTAATGTATAAAAATTCCTTGATTACATGAACTTTTCATAAATTCAATGTAAAAATTCCATTGATCAAATCCAATGAATTATTTGTTCATTGTCTTAATGTATATAAATCAGGGACCTCAGTCATTATAAGCAGTATGAAAAAAATCAAAATTTAATGCTTATTACTTGAATTTTTATTTATTTGATCATCAATAAAAATTATTTTTCAATTTTTTATTTTTTCTTCAGAAATTAAAATAATTTTTTGATTTTTATCTGTTTGCTCAGAAATAATAATTATTTTTTCTGAATTTTTTTTTGTGTTCAGGAAAAAAAATCATTATTTGATTTTTATAATTTTGATTGAAACGAAAAAATCTAATCGTTGCACAGTTTTGCACATCGTGTGTTCAGTTAGATCGAAATTCATGTGATTATTTGTGTTGTTGTTTTTGCACAAAGTACCGCTTGTCTGTTTATATAGTGTTAAGCTGCAGGAGAAAAATGCTATTGCGGGAGTGATTTTGTCAGCAATAATAACAGCGCAGTTTTGGTTTTGTTGTTGTTTTTTTTCTTTTTGTTCTTGTAGTTGTTTCTTAGATAAAAACCCGGAGAACATTTTACGATCAAGCTTAAAACCATAAACCGTTTTGATTTTTTCGTTTCAATCAAAAATTTAAAAATCAAATAATGATTTTTTTTTAGAAAATAATTATTATTTTTGAGCAAACAGATAAAAATCAAAAATTTTGTTATAATTTCTAACCACAAAATAAAAATCAACAGGTAAAAATTATTTTTAGTGGGAATGCTCAGGAAAAAAAATATTTTCTGACTCCAACAGAGCATGTAATCATTATCATTTTGGTATACTCGACATTATTCACCGATATTTGAAATACGTTGATTTTTTCATTTAACCTTTAACTGTGGAGATGGTGGATGATAAAGTGCCAGTTTTGTTAAACTTAAAAAAAAAGTTATCAAATTTTAGATTTATTTTAATTAAAAATGTTATTAGCTTGTTTTCAAAGAACAAATAATTATCAAAAAACCTTTTTTTTACTTAAGTTTTTTAGTAAAGTTAAAAGGTAAAAAATTCACCTCCATAGTTAAAGGTTAAATATTTAAAAATAATTATTATTTTCGGTCCCTAATATAAATGCAATTTTTATTGGTTAGAAATTCTATGAACAGCGATACATTCTCACAATTGACGCGGTCATTGGAATATAACAATATACGATTTCATTCTGCGAATGCTTTTTCATGTATATTGTGAGCTTTTTGTTTTTGGTTCAGTGTACATCAACCTTTACGTCCAGTAAAATTTTGTTAAATCGCTTTATCATAATGCAATTGTTTCGCTTCTAGCTGTGTATGGCCTATTGTATACAATTTAAGCCCAAGTAATTGCTATTTTGTTAATTAAATTGCACATACATACAAATAAACAATTATTATAATACAACTGTAAATGGAAACGTTTGTATTAGAACACATATTATTATTAGTATGAAAATTTAATCAGATCATTTTCTATTATTATTTTCATTAATTTTCCATTTAATTACATGTATGTAACAGTGGGTATTACTTAAAATGAAAGGTAAATCTTCTCAAGTTCATGTAAGCCTCTATCAACATATTAGAATTTATGGCATGTGAATCTTTATAAATACTCGTACAAATGTTCGTTATTGAAACCATAAACCATTTTTGGCAAAACGCATAATTTTAATTAAAAACAAATTTCTCAAGAAATTATTATGTAAAGGCATGTATTGCTCACAAATATATATTTGCATATTTGCCCGGAAACTTTAGGCACAAATTTGATTTCCAAGTCCAATACGTTTTCAATGTTAATAGCTCAAAATGCCGTTAAAAACAAAATTTAATTTAATGTACATCCAAATAATTTTATATATTCAATCAGTAAGTACGAATCAACGCATATAATATTGCATACTTTTAGGCCTATATCTAAATTATTTCATTTATTATAAAAATTTTATTTATTACTAGGTACATAATTAAAATCCGAAAATGTTAAGAATCCCCGTTTAAACATTAAACGCATTACACTGTATAATTGTAATGCACACCCTTGACCTCATCGAGTTTGTGTGTGTGTGTGGCTACATGTGTATAGGATAAAAACAGATAAAAACTTTTTTATATTCAAAACAATTTATGCTGATGTATGCAATCATTTTATTAATTTTCCAGTGTGTAGGGCAGCAAACCTTTATAAAACCTCAACAAGTTTTATTGAAAAAAAAAAAAAAGGATAAAACTGAAACAAGTTCTTGCAATTTTTCTGCTGCTACGGCTTATTTTACATGCAACTTCCTGTGTGACCTTGAGTCATTGACATACAAAAATGTGTAATTGCAAAAGTATGCAAGCAATCATATTGAAATTTTGTTGTTTTTTTCTCGCTATTTGTTGCTGTTATTCTTGTTGTTGTTGATCTTTTAGTTAGCTATATTGTTGTTCATTTCACTGCTACTACTGGTGATGGTGCTACATTCGCAGCTGCTGTTTGTAGCTGTTACATGCTGTTGGTACTGCTCATATACATATATACATAAATAACAGCAAAGCCATTGAAAATCCGTACTCATTGTTGCTGCTGCTCTTATTATTGCCATTGTTATTGTTGTTGCTGTTGCTGTTACTGCTATTGTTATTATTGTTGTGATGTACTACTACTACGACTACTATATACTACGAGCTGCATTTATTTATAATTCCCACCCACTCCAGCAACCCAGAAGAGCACGGAAGGATGCAGTCATTTTGCGCGGTTATTTCACTGCAGCAACAACAGCAACAAGAACAACTGCAATATAATAATAAAATGAAAAGCAAGTAATAGCAGTAACAACAACAACAAAAGCAGCAGTATCATCATCATCATCAGCTTTAGAAACAGCAATGGTAACAACAGCAACAACAGTCTATAGTTGTCTGCAATGGCATTTTATTTTCTTTTGCTGCAGATGTTTTATTTTTTCTCCTTTTCCTTTTGTTTGTTTGCCTCTGTATTGTTATTGTTGTTGTTGTTGCTTCTATGTGGTTTTAAATAGAAATGTTGCTATTGCTGCTCGTTTGTGTTGCTTTGTTAATGCAATTTTGAGTGTATTGCAATTGCAAATCGCTCATTTTTCAGTTTAAATATGATTTTAATGTTTTTGTTTTGATTTTATTTTTTTTCTTGTACCTCAAAAAAAAAAAAAAAATATATGTTAAACAATTGTTATCATAATCCGTGGTTTAAAGAGAAGATCTTTTTTTTTTAAAAGTGCAGATTTATGTAACTCTATTGCCATTAGAGAAATGAACGAATAGGGTTTGGTTGAGGGAACTTTACTTTGCTTACTTAAAAGTAGTTCAAAATTATTCGTTATAAATGCGTGAGTTTCATACTCAATTGACAGTTTTTTATAAAATTTGAGACAATATTTGCATCCGGTTTTAAGGAACCAATAGTTAGTAAAAGAATTGCAAAATTTTGGTAATTTTTGGACACTTTTTGAAAAACCTTCCTTCATTCAAAACGTCCTTTACAGAGACAAGCTTTGACAGTTAATAAATATGATTTAAATTTCATAACCTACACCCAGAAAAATACCCACCACTAGAACAAAGAAAAAGTTTCCTCAATTAAAATCCACGAAAATTTCTCTCGTTTATGTAAATTTTTCTCAAAATGAAGAAAAATGTGCTCCTTTCATGAAACCATGGTGTTCAATTTGAAGTAAGTTTTTTCTTCATTTTTGGAAATTTAATTGCGGTGCTGCCCACCAATTGATATCAAATACCAAGTTTCAATGAAATTGTTATAACTAAAATTAAAGAAATGTAAGATAAAAAAGTAAATAAAACACAAGAAAATATGGGTGTGGTAAATGGGCATCTTCAAATATATTTTTTTTCTAAAACTTAGTCCTTATAACGCGTATTTGCATAAAATTTTAACTCAAGAGCTTTTATGAATTACTTGGTCTATTGTTAACATAAATGCGCATGGAACAATGAACGTTTCCATAAACCTGTTTTTTCCAAAATTTAGTCGCACCAGCATATAAAAATTCAAGCACCATTTGGCTGCAAAACAAAAGTATCAAAATACCATAAAAGAACAAATTACCTTATTTAGAATAAAATAAGGTAATTAAACTTACATACTATTTTTGCATAAAAAATGAAAATGTAAAAAAGAGACGAATATACCAAAATAGTTCTCCATACAAAATTTTTGTATATACAAAAAACTAGCTTTACTCTTTTGGCCTTAGCAGATAATCGCTTACGCTTTGTTTTTCTTTTGAATTTTTATGTCGGCGTCTCTATTTCAAGCGAAGTGGTTTGTGGCTATTGATATAATTTTTGAAAAAAAAATTTATATATATATATTGTGAAAAAAATAAAATATATTCAAAAGATATAAATTTCAATTTATAATATTTTGGTGGCCATAAGGATCATTTGATCATTTCAAGGCGACGATGCCTGTAGTGTTTGTAAAAATACATATGAATGTAAACCCTAATTCTTATTAAAAATTAAATAATAAATGAATACAAGTAATAAAAAACCTGATTTCTATGCCTTTTAATTAAAACAACATTGTAGAAAATAATCCATAAATTGAGGATTTCTTTTCCAAAAACTAAATTGACTTTAATCTATGAAAAATTATTCCTCAAACTGAGGAAAATTTTACTTAAATTATATACAATTTCCCATATTTGAAAAATATTTCCTCAACTAAAAGAAATTTTGTATATCTAAATGAGGATATCTAAATGGCGCCAAATCATTCCCATTTTTCCTCAATTTTATAGCCGTTTTTCTTCGAACCAACTAAGTATTTCTTTGGGTGTACTAATAACATTAAACATATATATTCAATTCTGTGAACATAAAAAATACGTTTTTGTATTACCGAACATTTGAAATTTCGTGCATATGCAACTTTTTTAAGGATTTTTTTCTTTGAAGTCAAGTCAAAAATATATGTGCGTAAATTCATTATCAAAACGGGTTGCATTTAAAAAAAAAAAAACAATAATTCATTGCTAAGTGGAAATATTACTTTCAAAGTAAATTTTATGGATTTTTATCTATATCTTCAGAAGTGAAATTGTTTAACCTTTAATAAAGGACAAATAAAAACATGCAGAGGCGTTGAACTTGTTTATTTTAGTTGTCAATGTCCTATAGTCTTTTCAACAAGAGCGTGTTCGGCCTAAGTCCTTCAAAAATGACCAATAAAAAAACAAAATTCCACATTATTTTTAAACGTTTCTTTTTCCAATGCACTGACATATCAATATACTGTCCAGTTAGCAAAATTTTGAGTAATTTCGTGGTAACGTGAGGTCATATTATCTCTAGTTTTTAGGCGTACGATTGCGGCAAACACCGCCATTTTGACTTAATCTGTCGTTTTAATTGGGCAATACTCTTACCATTTTAGCATTCTACTTATCTTAAGCTTAATAATTGCTTAGAAATTTTCAATGTGGTTAGCATCTGAAGATTGAGAGGCGCAGTCCAAAGTTCTTATACAATTTTCCTCTTTTCACTTACTGCACAAGCGACTTTTATATTTAGGGCCCTGCCCTCTTAAAGTCCTCAATTTCGATTTCTTTTCCCAAATCAGTTATTGGCAGAAGATAAGAGTCTATGCTAGTATAAATGGATGATGTACTGGATATCCAAATTGCATCCCCAAACATGATATCATAATAACCATATTACTACCCTTAATGGACAGTGCACGTTTTATAGTGCACGTTTTATAGAACGGCAGCTTAAAAACGTTTTGCATACATGGAGTACGGTTTGAAAAATTGCTTAAAAAACGAAATAATAATTGTGATTGTTTGAAAGGTTATACAGCGCCATTCGCAATGAAATGTTGAAAATAAAGTTCAACTTGATACTTCAACTTGTTCGTACAATTAAGCCAAACACGCTCTTACTGAAAAGACTGTAAGTATTCATGAATTTCACGCAAAAGTTATCTATCAATCCAAATTAAAAAGATGAACTGGAAGGGTAACATTAGTCTTAGAAGGTTTCAGTTTGGTTTAAATTTCTGTTTGTTGAACCAATTGTTTTAATTATTTAACTTCGAAACAAGGTCATCATTTATTATTGCAAATGATATATATCAGCGAATTCAAGAGCCTAAGTTGTTTGGATGCTGTGCATCAAAGCCGTATTTAGGGGATGTGTTTTGGGGGTTCTGACTACTATTACTATTATGGCACAACAGTTCATGGAGGGCCAAGGCAGAGCTTTTCGCATTCATTCATATTGTGTGAATTATATTTATATATGAATAGAAGGGACCTACAGTTTTACGCCGAATCCGAACGGCGAAGTGAAAAGCTTTTCATAGGCATTTTTCTACTCTTGGAGGTTTGCCAGCCAAGAGGTGTAGAAAAATTATTATTTTCTATTTTCGATTTTATGAACCCGGGCACCACTGCGTAACAACACACTTAACCACTAGATTACGGCGACCACCATGGGGATTCTGTTCTCATCCGAGGAAAATTTCTTCTTTGATATTATGCAATTGGAAAAAAAGACGACATAAAATTAATAATCTATTGAACGGTTTTAAAATATTTTTAAATACCATTCTTTTTTTCTTAAGGGGTTATATACGTTTTGGTACGGGAAACTTAGGGTATATTTGTGATTTTTTTGGACTATTTGAAATAATACATATTCTATCGAAAAAAAAGAGTGTTCGGATATGAAAAAATATTGAAAATTGTAGAAGTTGTAGCTCTTTTCCTGAAGCGCGTTTTTTCTGCAGAGTCTGGCGGTGACCACGATTGAATGCCAACAACTCAACTGTTATCAAAAAGACAAACAATTCACAGTTGTGTACTACAGCGCTGAGTGTTTGAACGAAGAAAAACCTTTTTCTCATACGGAAACCATGATACAAAAAAAAGTCGATTTTTTGAGTCTCAAAAATGTATTTAAACAAAATTATTAGTTAAGACAAATACTGCACATGAAAAAATTATCGTTCAAGTATTCCGTATTGTAACTAGGAAAAAAAATTTTAAAAAATTGGATGAATTGGTCAGGTAATTTTTTGAGATATTAACCGCGATACCGCAAAGGCATTTTTCAAAAAACATCATTCGGAGAAAATCAACTTTAAAGTTTTGAGTTCACTTTATTTATGAACAGTAGCGCGCTACAAATCGAGTTGCTACTTACGATATACAGCTCGGATTGACTTTAAATTTTGAACATAAACTCTTGAAAGTATATTTGTTCGAAATAAGTCATAAAATTTTTTTCAATTTTTTGACTCATGAAAACGTATAAATTAAATGTCCTTAAATGTCAGAAATATGAGGATATAAAATTTGGAATTTTAGTTACACTATGCGATCAAATTTGAATTGTTGTCTTTGACTGAGCAATCCTGCAGTTTTTCTTGGTTAGTAACCATTTTTGGTATGAAGCTTTCATCCTGAAACTTAGTCTGAAAAGCTTAAAAATTAATTAAAAATAGAATGAATTATTGCTTCCCTGTAAATTTAAACTTATTTGAAAGGTAATAAACAGCAATTTTTGGTTTTACAGTATATTTTTCACTACCAGATGATTCGTTAGAAGCGATTGAATTTACGAAAAGAGGAAAAAATTTAGATTAGAATTGAGTGGTGAAAACGAGAGACAAGTGATTTTTTTAAATAACTTTTCATAATGTTATTAATAAAACTGCAAAAAATTTTTGACAAAAATATCGTTTCGATTTTATATTAAATCTCTATCCTTATTCAAATTTCCATCACTATCTTTTTTTTTTTTTTTATTATTCATATAAGTAAGAAAAGTGGTTGAAAAAAGTTGATTCATGTTGGAGTTATAAAAATTCCGGTTCCTTTTTTTTATGGAGTTTTCACTTCAAAATTGAGAAAAAATCATTTTAAATTAAAGCAGGAAAAACGTTTTTAAAAAATATTATTAAAACAACTTTTGCCATAAAAATTGGGATTAAATTGGGAATTTTTAATAAATGTCGTCATCGAAAATTCATTTCATCCTTCAGTTTGATCGAGTGAACGGTTCTTGGGGAAAAAATGTTTGGCAAAAAATTATTTGACCAAATCCAAAATTTTAGGAGGCAATCTTTAAATGTTATTCTTTAAATACATTTTGTTTTTTAATTTCTAAGCTGTCGTTTTCCATTGAGCATTATTTTCTGCTGTTTGGTAGTATCCCTCAAATACGTAATTGTATTCACTTACAGATACAGAATGGGGATTTTAGCACAAAAACCGATGCTTTGCGACACATGAATCGCGATTCTGAGAACAAGACTGCATCCAGAGAAATACTTACCTCGTTTAAAGAAAAACGGCTTCAAATTGAGGAAAAATGGGAGTGATTTGGCGCCATAGAAACGGTTTCCTCATTTAGACATACAAAATTTCTTTGAATTGAGCAAATATTTTTTGTTTATTTTAGAGAAAAATTTCTTTGAAAGATGGAAGTTTTCCATAAATTGAAGAAATACGTCTTCAATTTATAGAAATTGCGTATTTCAAATGAATAATATTTTATTTCAATATGAGAAATTGTATATAATTTAGGTAAAATTTTCCTCAGTTTGATAATAAGTATTTTCCATAAATTGAAGTAAATTTACTACCTTTTTAGAAAAAAAAATCTTCAATTTTTGGAATATTTTCTACAATGTTGTTTTAATTAAAAGGCATAGAAATCATGTTTTTTACTTGTATTCATTTATATTTTATTTATAATAAGTATTAAGGCTTACATTCATACGTATTTTTACATACACTACAGGCGTCGTCGCTAGTGATGATTCGATACTCGATACCTTTGGAAAATATTTATTTAAAAAACTATTATTTAAAATTGTGGATCATTTTACAATATTTTACAGAAATCAACAATATATTTCAAAATGCTACTGCAGAATTATTCAAAATATTTCAGTCCATATTTCAATATTTCAATGTATGACAATATTGCAGTACAGTATTAAAGTTCTAGAAGATATTTCCGGCCATGCATGTAGAACATAATGTTTATTGAAACCTTTTCATTTAAATAAAATATTTTTAACAAGCTTTAATCTGTTGATTAGTTTTCCTTCTATTATAAATTTTCTAGCGATTTTCTAAATTAAATTAATGTCATTTCCATATGATTCACGGTTTTCCAGTGGAAATATCTCAAAACCGTGGAAATAGCGAAAAACTCGTGTTGAGTAGTGTAAACTGTAGGCTCAACCATGTTGTATCACAATGGCCCGTTCTGGCCTGAATGTTTTCCTTGACAACCACTTAAAAAAAGGGTAACTTGTCTCTTTAAACGAGTATTCGATACAAGTACATATCCGATACTTTTTTCCGATATTTTCGGTAGCATCGATACTTTTATTCGATACAAGTAATGAGTAAAAGTATCGATACTATGTGGGTATCGAATCAACACTAGTCGTCGCCGTAAAATAATCAAAAGTTTATTGAAATTTATTTCTTTCGAATATATTTTGTTTTTTTTTCACAATATATATATAAATTTTTTTTACAAACTATATCAACAGCTGCAAACGCAACCGCTTCGCTTGAAATAGAAACACCGACTAAAAAATTCAAAAGAAAAGCAAAGCGTACGCGATTATCTGCTAAGGCCAAAAGAGTAAAGCTAGTTTTTTGTATATACCAAAATTTTGTACGGAGAACATTTTTGGTATATTCATCTCTTTCTTACATTTTCTATGCACAAAGAATATGTAAGTTTAATGATGCCACCTTATTTTATTCTAAATAAGGTAATTTGTCCCTTTATGGTATTTTGATACTTTTGCTTCGTAGCCAAATGGTGCTTGAATTTTTATATGCTGATGCGACTAAATTTTGGAAGAGACAGGTTTATGGAAACGTCCATTGTTCCATGCACATTTGTGTTAACAATATACAAAGTAATTCGTAAAAGCTATTGAGTTAAAATTTTATGCAGCGACGCGTTGTAAGGACTAAGTTTTAGAAAAAAATGATATATGTAGATGCCCATTTACCACACACACATTTTCTTGCATTTTACTTACTTTTTTATCTTAATCCTTTAATTTTAGTTTTAACAATTTCATTGAAATTTGGGATTTTATTTGCAATTGGTGGGCAGCACCGCAACTAAATTTCCAAAAATAAAGAAATAACTTACATCAAATTGAACACCATGGCTACATGAAAGGAATACATTTTTCTTTATTTTGAGGAAAATTTACATAAACGAGAGAAATTTTCGTGGATTCAAATTGAGGAAAGTTTTTCTTTGTTTTAGAGATGGGTATTTTTCTGGGTGTGCAGGCTACAAATAAATACTTTAAATCTTTCCACAGCAATCAGACTTTCGTATATACAGACTTTAGCAGCCTAAGGGGGAAGGGGGGGGGGGCGAATTTCCCCTTCTTGGGCCCGCTAGTGATTGTATTTAATTTCTTGTATTTAAACATCAGTTTCATAAAAATTAATTATGGATATTTCCTCCCCATGATAAAGAGGAAACTCAAAAGTCGACGAAGGAAGTGATAAAAAAGCCCAAAAATGAAAGCCCATCAATGAACATTAAGATCCTATTAAAGAATTTGATGAAACATCAAATGTTTGATTTGATGTTTCTTTTCAGATTAGGATTTCAAATAACCAGTGATTCATCGACAATATAAATGCCATTATTGATTTCATTGTTACATTAATGAATTTACATAAAAAAAAACTTTTGCGGTTTGAATGACCTTAAGGAAAATTTTAAGCACTCAGCTGTAACTGAAATAAAATAGAAACTAACCACTTGGCGTTTTATTATTTAATCAATGATATATTTACTTGAAACTATTTGTAAATTGCCACAAAAAAATGGGAAAGAAATGAAAACAGCAAACTAAAATAAAGAAATAACAATTTAAAAAGAAAAGAATTTGCGATATCAGAAACTAAAAACAAGAAACAAAAAACAAAAAACAAAAAAAAAAAATATACATCAAAGTTACGAAAAAGAAAATAGAAAAAAAGAAGGAAACACAAATTGTTCCCCATGCACTTAAACTTTTGCTGAAGAATTTTTATTTTGTCTACAAATGTGCAACATGGAATTGCAATGCAATCATGGAGACACCAACAAAATCTGCACAAAGTTTACGATAAAGTGAAGAAAATGCAACTTCTCAATGGCATAATCCATGATTCTAGCTGGGACAGTGTGCGTGAATGCTATGGGAGACGGACAAGGATGGAGGGAGACAGTGGAAAAATTGAGACAGTGAAACCAAAGGGAGACAGTGAAACAAGGAGTAACGACAAGTGAATATCGCTTCAAATTGAAAATGTGCACACGGTAAAAGGGAACAGCAGAATTACATTCGTTTAGTAAAAAATAAAAAAAAATGTTGGACAGCAACTGCTGTTACAGATTTGCAATAGAAATTGTTGTATTGTAGATGTTGCTGTTTTGTATTTTGTTTGCCGCTGCATTTATGCTGTTGATGTTCCCTTTAAGTTGCTGCTGCTGCTGGTGCATTTGGAAATATTGTAGTTGCAAACATAGAATACACGTGAACAATATTATGTGGAGCTGATATGCTTGACAACTGTAGTAGTGGTTAACAATGTTGTTGCTGTTGCTGTTAATTTTCCTGCTGTTGTTGTTTGCTGTTGTCGTCGCTGCTGAAGCTGATGATTTTGTTGTTACCATAACAATGATGTTAACGTTTCATTTTTTGTTTTAGGTTTTTCTACTTACAAATGTATATGTCTTACAAAGGGATCGCATAGAAAAGGTACCGAAACAATGTACATGGAAATGTGTATGTCTGTGTTTACTTTTATTTTTGTATGTGTGTATGTGTATTTATTTCATTGTAAATTTTATTGCATTCGTGCTGTGAGTGAGTGAGTTTTCTCTGTAAATTGGAATATTTCGAATGCAATTTTGTTGTTACTATTTGTTTGTTGGTGTTCCTGCTGTATGACATAAGGGTTGTGGGTACATACCACCGGATGAGGTAGCGATAAAATACTTTCTCAGTTACAAGTTACTGCTCTACCATTGTGTTGTTGTTGTGGTGGTCAGTCATGAGACTTTTATCTCTTTTTATGTTGCATTTGAACATTTCAATTATGTATATATGGTACTCGTGAACAAAAGTTATGCTTGAGATTGTTTCATTCATTTACATACATGCAAATGTTAGAATGTACATATTTGTATTATTTTTTACTGACTTGATTAGTTTTAAATATGCAGTTACAGTGTGACAAAAATACGCAAGAAGGTGACAAAAATGAGACCGAAAAATAGAGAATGAAAATAATAAATGAGTATAATGTGTATGTAGGGGCTGAAAATAATAATTTATTTACCATTGTACTGATACACTATAATTACAAATTGATTTCTGCAAAATGATCTAAGAACTTCAATTATAGAAAACAGCAAGGCCGTATTTAGGGGGAGGGTTTTGGGGGTTCTGACCCCCCCCCCCCGAAATGTGGAAACTTTATTCTAATTTTTGAGATTAATTGCCAATGGATGGAAATAAAGTCAAAATAAAATCTGTTTAACGATATTTTTTACTTCCATCGGTTTTTTCTAAAAAGTCAAATATAAAAAATAAATTTGAAATCTTAGTTACACTATGCCATCAAATCCGATTTGTTTTCTTCGACATGAGGTTTGACTACGGATTCAAAAAGAGAAGGTGATACTGAGCACTCCTGCATTTATAGTTTTTTTGGGTCAGTAACTGTTTTTGATTTAAGGTTTCGTCCTGAATCAGTTTGAAAAGTTTAAAAATTAATAAAAATAGAAAAAATTATCGGATTCTTGTAAAATAAGACTTGATTGAACCCCATTTTTTTCCTAAAACGTGTCGTGATGGGAAGTTTTTGACCTCAGATTCGTGTTCAACGTGAAAAATTCGTTCGCAAAAACTCCATCTTATTAGCAAAATCCATCTTAAAATTAATTTTTCAACGCATTATTGCTCAGAGCACCACAACTCTTCTCACAACTGATCTCTTTCAATGCTGTGACTTCACGAATTTAGGGATTATAAGCCAACCTCATCCGGGTTCCTTATCATTGATAATGGCTCAAATTCCCAATGATGATCATTTGAAAATAATTAGCCTCTTCAATTTTTGGTAATTTTTTTAAGGTTGGGTACATCATCAGTAGTGGGGGGGAAAAAATGCACTAGAATGCAAATTGAATAATATTTATTTGAAAAAATTTAATTTGATTATTCTGGGAATTTTTTGTCAATTTTTTGCCATTTTTTGCCATTTTTTTGAGGTTAAGATTACAAAAAAGTCGGAAAATTTTTCCTAAAATTTTAATTTTATAGGGTCCATCAAATGTATCATTGATTTAATTTATTGTATTTCAAAATCAGTTTGATAAAAATTATTTATGAATATTTTCTGAAAACCCCCCCCGAAAAAAATTTCTGGTTACGGCCCTGGAAAACAGTACTACCTGATTATTACATTGTCACAACAAAGTTTAAAATCGAAGGCCACGGTAGAGTGATAAAGACTATCGGTGAGTTAGTTTTTATTTTGAACGCCTTTTATTTGGGCGTGTGATGCAAAATCGCTCATTACAAACATAAAAAATTTTTAAATTCTACTCCAACCCTCCATCCACATTCTGTACAGTTTTTTTTTGTGGGCCTTGGTAAAAAAAACAATGGATGCGTGCAAGGCACTCAAGATATTTGATGTGTAAATAGTTAAACCAACTGAATGCCATATACATAAGCTCATATATGTATAGCCATATATAGGGATTTGATGTATAATCTATATGCTTAGGTAAACAATTCAAACTAAAACAATTCTTTTATAAACTTAAAAATTTATTAGATATCATTATTCACTATAAATTGCAAATGGTCTTACATCATTGCAAATGTAAATTTTTATTCCATATCGCATATATTTGTTGTTGTGATAGCAAAAATATTTTGCAATTGCACCAAATCGTAGTTGCATTATTTTTCTTTTACTCAATGCATCGGGCACGATATTTTCGCATATACGCAGCAGTAATTGCATCTTTTTTTCTGCGATTTAAGTTTTTCTTCCTGTCGATTCGAAATTTTATTAGATGTAAAAATTTTACATAACGTCACCTGAGAATTGATTTGGCGTATAGGTATATGAATTTGTACACACATACGCTAAATTAATTCTCAGGCGACGATAAGTGCTTTCAACATTTAATCTTAGAAAGGCAACAGGGGTGACCAGTCACCTCACTACTTTTTAAAAGCACCGCAAAGAGAGTTGTCTTAACTGCATTTAATAAAAATAAGAAACAAAGTATTTTTATTGAAGTAAATAAGTGACTTTATAATAAATAAGTTTGATTTTTTCTGTTTAACATATTTGCTATTTACATAGATAAAAAAGTGTTGCCTTTCTATGGTCAATGCACAAAGCAAAATTTTTATAATGCCGTGGTTTGCTATCATTTTCTCTCCTTTTTGTTTATAAATTTATTGAAACCTAGATTCTTCATTACTTATCAATTTGTATTGTTTTTAAATTTTAAAAAATTTTTAATTTTAATCCAATCTAATTAACCGAATGCAAAACCTATCAAACGCCTGTGTTTGCTACGGCGACTTCTCTGCTTGTATGGTATAGTCGATCTCCATACGTTTAACACCAACAAATAATTCTGCCACGAATAAATGTACACACATATTTTGTTTTCGTATGTACATATATGAGTGCGTAAATTGATCGAAACATAAACAAACAAACTCCGCTCGTAGTTTAATTTCTCCCCACGGTTGCCACTTTGGTCCTTTTGGACCAAAAGTGGTCCTTTTATTTTCATTTGGTCCGCTGGTCCTTTTTTTTCTGAATTGGTCCTTTTTCAAAAATATTAAGTAATTAACTTTCATATGTAATGTATGAGTCACTCTGTGACTAAAAAAATGTAATGTTAAAAAAATCAGTGTAAGAAAGTTGTAGTAATGAAATGTAATATTAAGCAAACTAGTGTCTTTATTCAATGCAGTAAAATTATTTGGAATTTTTCAGAACACACTTGATGAGAATTTGTTTAAAAATCACTTTTTTGACCCAAATTTTGTTTATTTGAATTAGGGAGGGCAGGCCCTTCCCGAAAAACGGATTTTTGGCATTAAAATGTATTTAATAAATAGTAAAATAACAAATAAAAGAAACTAAATGGATACATGACGCACTAAATTCGGTGGCCATTTTGGTTATTTTTCGCTCGAATTTTTCACTTTTTTTAAGTATGATTTGAATACAAATACCTTGACCTTTTAATTTGGGCGACACAAGTGCAATTTATGCATGATGTATTCATTTTTAGTCATATCTTTTTTTTAGTTATTTGTAGTATTTTTTGAAAAAATTTTAGCGACAAGAACTCGAACCGGGAAAGGGCGGCACGCCCCAATTCATATTAACAAAATTTGAGTCAAAAAGTGATTTTTAATCCCAATCAGAAGTGTAATCTGAACATTTACCAATAATTTGAAAGCAATAAAATAACTTTTTTTCAATACGCCTGCCTAATTGAATCCGCCTTGCTGGCAATGGCTTCATCAATAAGTCTGCCATCATGTTTTCGGTCGGACAGTAAGTGCAACTTTTTATCTACTTAGTCCTTTTGAAAACAAACTCGCGCGTCTTTGTGCTTTTATTGGCCAGAAACCTGAAAACTTCTCTCCTTCAATCGGTCTCAAGCAACTTTGTCTTCGTACAACTTTGGTGCGCTCATTTGTTGATTAAATCCACTCAAAATTCGCCGAAGTCACACCAAGTCTTTGCATGCTTCTGATAAAGATGTAAACACAGACCCGGTCGATATCTACTTTGGTTTCGATACTACTGAGTAGTAAAGATTTAGCAACGCCATTCTGTTGAGGAGTATATGGCACTGTTTTTTGGTTTTGAATACCGTTTTTTTCTAAATTTTTTCTTTGATATCTGATTTCAAAAATGATTTTACATTTGTATTCATCTATAAAAGAATATACTTTCTGCCTTGTTATTTTTTGATTTGTCGATATACTTGATTTATTTCCAGTCCCAAAAATGTTCTTTGTATCTGAATTGCTAACCATTTTTTGTTGTTGTTTTTGATATTGTTTAATGTGATATATGTTTTTACTATATAACAATCTCTTAAAATATTATAAGTAGTTTTTACATTTTATACACTTTTTAATACATACATACATATATGCTATATGAACTTGTAAGCACTTCCTTTTTTGTTTTTTTCTGCTAATATATAATGTGATATACTTATGTTTGTACTATATAATAATCACTTAAAATATTATAAGTAATTTTTATATACCTTTCATTACATATGTGCTGTATGAATTTCTGAGCACTTTTTTTTGTTTTAGTTTGATGTGATATATGAATGTATTCTTTAGCAATCGCTAAAAAAATATTATAAAATTGTTATACACATTTTATAATGTGCTATATTTACTTGTTAAATAAACAAAATAATTTTAAAAAAATTTGGTCCATTTTTTTCCATTTTGGTCCTTTTTGCTTTTGTTTTTGGCCCCAAAAAAAGTTTTGATGTGGCAACCGTGTTTCTCCCTCTCTTCTCTCTTCTCTTTGTTGTTTAGAGTAGCCACGGTTGCACTTACTCATTTTATTTTGTACCAATATTTACAAAAAAATGTACCAATATAATAAATAACATTAAATGTTTCAAAAAATCAATTATTTTTTTAATGTATTTCGAAAGTGCAATATATTGAAAGTATACTGTAAAAATTTCAGACCAAAACTCAAAATATTAACGAAGTTATAGCTCATAGTCGAGAGCGCCTGTTGTGAAAACTTTATCTGTTGTTAAAACTTAAAAAGCGTTTTTCTCGAAACAACGTTTTTTTGACCGGCTCAGGGGTCTGAGAGAATTTTATAGAACCGATTGGGCTGAACTTTTAATGTGTTATTTTATACGCCAATGACTCTTGCAGGTAGTAGAATTGTTTATTTTTAATCTTTATTTCCTATTTCTGGCAACGATTTTCAACAAAAAAAAAAAACGCGATTTAAAAAAATAAATAAAATTTGGAAGTCTACCATTTTGTTATTTTTTAATCCAAATGTTTAAATCTACTACCTGCTAGAATGACAAAACTACAAAACAATAATCTATTTTAATTTTTTGTTTCAGAAGACTTCAAGTACTGTAATCACCCGGGCCAGCCCCGCACCTTTTTTTTAGATGCCCACTTTGAATGTAAGAAACACTACAAAAATATCGTAAAATAAATTGCAATTAAACTGTACAGTTTAAGATGTCAATAATACTAGATATAATGAGACTCTTAACGTCCGAAACACAATTCTTTTGAAAGCATTATATATAATATATATATATTAAATTTTACCTTTTTCAACAAAAAATATGTTGAACATAAGCTTACAATTCTCAAATATCATAAGAGCTAACTTTGCCTACAGAATGCACCAAATTTTAAAAACATGTACCAATGTACCAAACACAGAAGAATAGTAAAAAATGTACCAGTTTTGGTAGAATTGTACCAAAGTGGCAACCGTGAGAGTAGCACTGTCATGCCGCGCAGTAGTGTGAGCGAGAAGGGAACTGGACGTTACAGTTATCTTACATCTTACGTTACAGTTATTCTTATATTTTACACATTTGAAATTTTGCCCATACCGTGAGCTAAATTGTTTACACATCAAAAATGTTAAAAATACAACAAGTGTATATAACCCCTTAAAATGGTGGGGTTGAATGATTGGTTGCCGTAGTGTTTTCGTTAGTGTGATGAACTGCTAAGCAGTGTGACCGGTTTCAATTCACGGCACATTCAAAATCGACCTCTTAGTTGAAAATGGTAAACCTCCGAGAGTAAAAATTTGTGTTCAAATATAACTTACACAACATGATTGGATGCAGAAAGCTCGATCTAAGACCTCAATGGGCTATTGTCTCATAAAAGAAAAAGAAAGGGATAAGTGTGAAAAGAACAAAATTCGGATCTAAATGACATAAAATCACGCATCACATTACCTTACCCTATATAATAAACAGTGGCGCTGTAGAGAGAATTTTAAAAGTTATGTTCATTCACTATCGTTTCAAATGTGAAATAAAACTCTGATTGAAGTTATCAATATGTCATGATGGCTGATTTGGATAATGCCGTGACACTAATACCTTTAATCACAGGTTTCAGATAAGGTGTGTTTGATCACGGAGATAATTTTATGGAATGTTGTGCATGCGGAATAAAAACAAAAGTGTCACATAGGAACTTCCAACTCTGTATATGTATAACTTGTCAGATTATTCAAAGATGCACTGTTGCCGGCAGGTACTACCGATGACACTTGCTTATTCAAGCGATGAAAACTGGTGGCTTTTCTGGCTGATTCATGTCTAATGCATCAGTGATAATTTTATAGATAGGAAGATTTCTAATTCAACAATATACAGTGAATTTTGGGTAGAGTTGTTGAAGTATGTAATCTCTTCAGATTTTCAATCAATGAAGTCGCCTTTAATGAATAGTATTTTGAGAAAAATTAAAATAGGGTTGCGATTTTCATGAAAGATTTGGGAAAGGTTCATCAATAATAACGATTTTTTGAAATTAGATTTTTTTTAGTAGTTTGTTATAAACCTAACCTCTTTCGATAAGATTCGGAGATATCTACCAAATTTGCTGATGAGATGAAAAAGATAAAGTATATTAAGATAACAGATTCCAGATAATATTATTTTGTGCCTTTTTGGTATAACTCATATCTTACAAACATTAACAAGGTATCTATATAAAATTATTATACTCCTACTTCATTGAAATTTTCTACGATTGGATACTTGGATTTTTATTAAGAGTGAAAATTGCATACTAAAGGTTCACTGAAAAACAAAATCTCATATTTTACTATAAATAAACTGTCTATGTGATTTTGAACAGTGACTTAATTACTTTCATATACCAACTTCACCGACAATTATTGCCAAATCTTTTGACTCTATCTTTTTCAACATGCTATGGAATATACTTCCATTATCACAACTGCAATGGCTTTACAAAGAAAACAAATCGTTCTGAAAAACTTAAATAAATCAAGTTAATATCTTTGCTTAAAAACTGACCCCAGCCATTAACAAAACAAAGAGCAAAGCAATCGTATATAGACATAACCTACCGCACACTAACACAATAACAAAACATAGGAAGACGCCGCAACAAACTAACAAAATAACAAACAACACTTATACAAAAAATAATGAACACAACAAAGGAGCATAAAAATATCAAAAAATATACAAAAGCTCAAAGAGAAAGAAAAACACGGTCAAGTGAATTAAGCGCAGCGCACAAATGTAGACTTCAACAAAAGGAACAACGAACTGCAAAAGAATTTCCTTAACACACAAAACACACACACAAAGATAAACATGAAAGAAGTAAAAATGAAGAAAACTATAAAAAGATGGCTTGGCTTTTTCTGCATTTCTAAAGGCGGCACGGTAGACACACACGCACACACACATACAAATGAATGACATACTGCCTGCTAGAGGAACATTTTTGAATTGAAAATAATAGGTATATGATTTAAACATGAAATGAAATTTCTCTAGGAGCATAATGCAAAACGAAACAGTTTTTTTGAGGTAGGAAAGAAATGTAGACTTTCATTCATAATTGTTTACACTTTCCTTGAACTTGCATACCAACAACAAAAAAAAGAAAAACTTGCGTAGGAATTTAAAAAGATTTGGGATTTCATATGAGAAAGGGCTCTGAAAAACTTAGTTGCTCACACAGATTTTGTGCCAATTCAAGTAGTTTTTATGCACGCTCCTTACATGTTTCATTTCATTTACATTTTCTCTCCAAATATACAAAAACAAAACATCACAGGGTTGTATTGCGTTCCACATATTTACCATCCACTCTCCGCTTCTCTACTCTACACACTCTAAATGGCGCTTGCGCTTTGCAAATTGTCCTCTTAACCATGAGACGACAAAGCAATTACTGTCACAACTGTCACTTTTCGGTTTTATATGCCCGTTCGGAAAGGCAGCACGAGCTGGGAAGACACGAACTAATACAATTTTATTTGGAGATATTAAAAAGAAGTACGAATCACACTCGCCGCAATCAAAATAGCATTGGCCGAGTTTTGCATTTGTGCTCGTTTAGTTTCGTTAAGGATATCAGCGGTAACGGTTTATTTGTACGCTTACATAGCGGTATATTCGCGAGCGAACGATATATAGAGAGCAAACAAACAAATCGAAAAAAAAATATTCAGAAAATAAATTGTAAACGAATATTTTAAATATGCGATAAAATAATTTCATTCCAAAATTTAAGTGAAATTTTAAAGTTTTCTAAAGAAAATTGCGTAATCTTTGTACGTGTAAAATAATACGGGAGAAGTGGTGTAGCCTTGCATACTTTTAGGAGCGCATGAGAAAATAATTTATCAAGTGTTTGATATGTGTGAAGAGGATGCTGTGCTCTTCTAACTGTGTGTTGCGTACGGTAAAGGTGTTTAAGTGAAACTCGGTCACTTGGAAGTGCGTGGTGCCTCTTAAGGCTTATGTGTGTGTGTGCTTGCTTGTTGAAGGTGTATGAGTGTGTGTGAATGTGTGGTAACTTTATACACGCGCCTTGTTAGCAGAAATATACCTGACCCCGGTTAATGTCAAATAGAATTTCTTGCTATCAAAAGCGGGTTGAAGGATTTCTGTCGTGATATCATGTGTTTGGTTTGCTGGTAATGATGTTGACAAATTGAAGCATGAGCATCGCAAAACTTTATTGCGTACCTATGCATAATTTCAGGCAGCTTTAGTTTTAAAATATTTGTAGGTACATTAAATAACCATCCTATCAACTTGAATATATGAGCTAATCAATCTATGACTTCCACACCAAATTTATTCCAAACAAAGTTATTACAAGAGTAGCAAATAAACAGTACCATACTTTTCTGGTTTTATTAGATTGCTGCTGGTGCATGCATCTTCATAAAAAGACAAAAAATATTCATAAAAATTTATACAAAACTTCAACAATTTAATAATGAAAG
This sequence comes from Toxonevra muliebris, assembly GCA_963691655.1. Taxonomy (NCBI): domain Eukaryota; kingdom Metazoa; phylum Arthropoda; class Insecta; order Diptera; family Pallopteridae; genus Toxonevra; species Toxonevra muliebris. The sequence goes on from OY829326.1 coordinate 103,035,760, forward strand.
TAAAAGCAGCACACAAGCATCGTATACTTCGCTAAGAGCATTTCCATAAATTTGGGTAGCATATCTTCAGGCTCATCATTATTACTTACGCAAAAAGTAACGGCGACAACGATAACGTCTATCACAAGCGAATGAATGTACGTATGTAAAAAGAAAATACATATATAAAAGAAACATTGAAAGACTTCGTTGAGAAGCTGAGAACATAACTAAGAAATATCTTAAATTTTCAAGTATATGGGAAGGAAATGTAGCAAACGAGGCAAAGGTTCCAAGGTTTAATGAAAAAAGTTTTTCACAACAATGTTGAAAATTAAATTGACATTTATTGTGTTAAACAAAAACAAAACATTTCTGTTCTACTTGAAACATAAATTAGTTAATAATAAAGTATATTTTTGGAAGCAAAACAAAATAGCAGAACATAAAATTAAGTTAAAATCTACGCACAAATTAGAATTTGGAACCAACAAACTTTTGATTCATATTGCATATTTATAGGCAGAAAAGACAACTAACTGTTGATATGAATTAATGTGGTTATCGATTAGAGTACTGCATAGAATTTGCAAAGCATACTTTTAGGTGTGTGAAAGTATGAACTAACTGCATAATTCATGGTATTAAATATTTAAAATGAAAAGAGACATACAATGCTTTTTAAAGAATATTGTGGTGAATTAACAAACACATTAAGTATCTGCTGTGCTTGTGAGACTAATTTTTAATCTTCTGGAAGTATGCTTAGTATTCGTAAACTTTTTTATAGACTGTCACTAAATAAATAACTTTTGTTAATGAATATTTAAAACTCTTGGGTCAAATTTTGTTTTTTGTCGAACCTAAACAATCCATGAAAAATACATTTTTAATCTCTTAAAAGTATGCTAAGCATATAAAACTTTTAGCTGTATATGGGACATGAATACTAAAATTTTAAGATCATAAATATTTCATATGAAAACGCGCAATATTTTTAATAGTTGAAGTTTAACAAACGCAAATATGCGTGAACATTTTTTTTGAAAAGCCTGAAAGTATGTAAACTTTTACTGCAGACTTTAAGTTCACACAGAAATTTATTGTCTTGTTGGTGGCATTTTGGGAAAAACTTTAAAAAAGTGTGTTCATTATAGCATACCATTTTAGAAAGTCAAAAAGCCACACTCTCAATAACAAGCGGGGTACATATATACCTCTGAAACCAAAATAAAGTTAAAGTTAATGCAAAGTTGTACTAAAGAAACATTTTCTTAAATATTTCAAGTGTGACAAACACACAAAAAAAAAAAAAAACACAAAATAAAATTACCATCTTTCATTGAAAATTCAGACAAAAAAGTTTTATGTTTCACAAAAAAGAAAAGAAAGAACAAAAAGTTGAGATTTGAAATATTTTTACATAGCTTTGCAGCTGCGTTGAAAGTATCACCAAAAGAGGGCGTAACTCATGACTTTCAGACTACTTAAGTAACAAAAGAAAATATTTCGCTAAACAAAAACGAAGCAGAAAGTGACATGTGAAAATTTGTCACGTCTACGAAAAGTAGTCACACACCAGCATACACTCATACATCCACACACACATATAAAAAACATTTATTTATATGCGTTTTGTAATAAAAAAAAACGCGTATACTTTTAGGCGCATGCAATTGTGAAAATTCTTACTTTCACATATTTTAGCAAATAACACAACGCGTCGCGGAGCTTATAGAAATTGATACGCAAGAGGAATACAATTTACAAAAAATAAAATTAATAACATAAAAAAGAAGCAAAGAAGGAAAAGAATAAAGATAAAGAATTGGATGAGCGCAGCTTTTAGGCGCAAATAAATATATAACAATAGAAAAACAACAGCGGCAGGCAAAAAAAAAAAAAAAAAAAAAACCCGCATACTACTTACTGTTTTATATTTTTATTTATTTATATTTGTATTTCAACGCGATACAGAAAACAAGTGTTTTTCAATTTTTATTACATTTGTGGTAGTAAAAATTGTAATATTGTTGTGAATGCGTATGAGTAAATTGTAATACAAAAGGTGCATAAAAAAAAAGCGAAAAAAGAACAACAAAATAAGAATTCAATTTATATGCAAAGAGTGTTATTTCTTGCCAACATCAATCGCCACTCACAAGAGCGCATCCTGATAGTAGCAAATTCACCGAAAACGTGGAGAAGGACATCAGTTGGCTGTAAATAAGAATTTTACATATTCACACATACATTTGTGAACTTTGTATTTATACGCGTATGAGGTAGCATAAAATTTTATTTCTTTTTGGATTTAAAATTCAAGAAAATATACATACTTACATTTTGCTGCATATTTTTGGGCGCTTTTACATTCAGTATCATATAACTGCTGGTATTTGCTGCTGAACACTGTTCGCTACTTATTTAACAGGTAGGTAAAATAGATTTATAGCTCCTTCATTGTATAAAAATTCTAAACTTCTCCATTTACACTCATACCTAACTTTAGGTTATTGGTATCACTTTCTCCACGCACAGTCACATATACAATGCTCAAGTTCTTTGTCACTTGGTTACTTTGAAATACTAATACACTTTTGTGTTTGTATGCTGGAATGTCTGTATATGTATGTCTCAAGTTGAGCACTTTTACTCAACATGAGTTGATTGAGGTGGTGCAGTTAAAGAATTTTTACCGACTTGAAAACTTTTCTTCGCAATTTCTTTTCAAATTAATCGAAACTGAGAAACAGCATTTGATTTACTTGGGTATGAGTATATGAGTGTGTGTGTATGTGTAAGTTACTTTGCTGTGTTTTCTTTATTATAGATTCATGTCAAATACTTTCATAAGTATCTAACATTTTTTATTTATGACTTTTCACTTTCATATTTATGAAATCAATGTTCATTTCCATTTTTTTAAGATTTTATTTTTTTAAATTTGTATAAATTTCATTTCGATTTCATTTCATTTTCATTGCCATTTTCATTTTCTCTCTGTCCCTGTGTATTTTTGATTTATTGTTCACAATTCATATTTATGATTTGTGTAAGTATGTATGTGCGAGTATGTTATTTTTCGTTTTTATTGTTATGTGCATTCATTCATTTACTTAAAATAGTTTTTCAATAGCTGCAAATTTATCATTTCAAATACTAGGAATTATTTCAGTACATTGGAATTTATAATGAAAAAACGCAATGAAATTCTAAGGCCATACTTTTTATTAAAAATATTGCGGTACATTTACAAGGTATAATATAAATGATATGTTAGGTTCAAGCTAAATATTGGAGTTATGTTTAAAAAAAAGTAGGTATACATAATAACACGGTTGAGTGCCTAAAGTTAGAAGTTACCTAGTTGGTCGAATTATAAAAAGTAAACTGTTTACTCCTTGAATTGATAAAATTTAAAAAATTACCGTAAGGGTCTTTTCATACAAACATACAGAAGGATAGACTGCGGTTTGGCTTGCCAACATATTTCCAGAGGGTTGAATGTTCCGATTTTCTTGATGAGCTGGTAATATATATTTTTCTAAATTAATCAAAAATTTGATAGAAATATTAAATTTATTCTGAATATGAAATATACATTAACTCTCTAGTTCCAAAGTGTGAATCTATACAGTTTTCATCAAAGCGGGCGTAATTACCATCTCAATAGTTCCTAAGCTTTTTTAAAAATGCATTTGTTATGATTTATGATGAGCGACAGCCAAAATCAGAAATTTCTGAAAAACGGGAAAATTATTTATTTTGATTGAATATAAGATAAAAATAAAAATAACAAACAGAATAAATCAAATACTTCCCGCCATACTAACAAAAAAAAACTGTGAGTAGCTACTCAGAGATCCCGGGTTCATATCTCAGCACGCTCAAAAATAAAAAAAATTTAAAATAAATGGCACCACTTCTTGGCTGGCAATGGCAAACCTTTAAGAGTAAAAAATGCCTATAAAAAGCTTTTCACATCGCCGTTTGGATTCGTGCATTCATGTATAAATATAACTCACACAACATGAATGGGTGCGAAAAGCCCGATCTTGGTCCCCAGGGGCTGTTGTGCCATAATGGTAGTAGTAGTGAGTAGCTATAAATTTGAGTTTTTTGTACAAAATTTTTAATTACTTAAAATAAATTGATAAAAAGTTTATTCAACGACAAATACTTTCAGGCATTCAACCTTTTCAGCTTCATGAAACCACGTCTATTCAATTTTTTAGGGTTTTGAGATCAGATTTATGCTTTCTACATAAATATTTTTCAATCTTAATTTTTTTAAATCAATCCAAATTTTGGAACCCACAGGGTTAAAACGCTTCAAGTCCCAAAAGGAAAAAAAAAGTTTTTTCCACCTCTGTTAAAAGTAGACCTGGATATATTATGAAAATCCCCAAAGTATTTCAATTCTTGCGACAAGCTGTTGTGAGCTGGATTGTTTTAATCAACCCTCTAAAACTCGTGATGTTACTTCTGGCCAAATAAATAGTTCAAATTCAGAAGTGATTAGTTTTTCTATCGAAACATTTGCCAATTTTTGCTGATGATATTTTCCATTAAAATTTAAATAGTTAATTCTGTCAATTTATTTTTATGATTATTCATTGATTTCCGTTCCTGTTTCCTTTTATTCCTTCTTTTCTGAGAGAGAAAATATATTGTTTTTTATTACTATATTAGTTATTATTCACCAAAATATTTCCAAATTGGCTTTTACTTTAGTTCAGCTGATAAGTCACCAGGATGATTATTTCCGTTTTTGCACAAAAAAAAAAAAACAATAAAAATAAAAATTTTCCTAATCAATTCTGTTCTCTGAGCTGAATTTATTTACTAAACCATACTATTTATTATCTGTTTTTTTTTTTCTAATTTAATTTTGGCTGCCGAGTTATCCAAGTGATTAACCCATTAAGGACGAGCGGGAATCAAAGTAAATAGTTCAAGAAAGTAACTTGAGAAAAAAATTGTTTTTGAACCTGGCTCAGGAACGGCTCAGCGACAAGGTGCCATATGGCACCGCTGGGCATTACTGGATTAAAATGTTGATAATGTATGAGGCGTTCCAGAAATACATGAATTTTATTATTCTAAATCAGTAGACCTTAATCTGTTTCGGCAGTAGGGCCTTTTTTGATGGGACTTGATTTTGTGGAACGCTTAGAATAAAAATGCACTAAAAGAAAAGTTTATGACTTTAAACATATTTAAATTTATTTTTAATTTAACCCACCGATGGGCAATGTACTTTTACCCCTTTGGATGGGCAAAGTGACCTACCCAGGCCACATACAAGGTTTGGCCTATTAAAGAAGGTTTAAATAAAAGTAGGTATACAAATAGTATGTATAAACGTTCTATACATATATATGTTGTATTTGAGGGTGTAAATAATAGAATATGTAATAGCGAGGAAACATGATGCAGGTAGAATTTTTTTATTAACGAAGTTAAAAACATAAATATTATTAAAAAGTAGACGTTTATATGATTAATCTGCAGATTCTCCAGCCATATAGATGTTGCATGTGTACGTTTTAGTTTTTATACCGTGTGTCAAGCACATTGCACCATTGCATCATCAGATTAACATCCAGCATGTTGTGAAACATGAAAAATGGCCAACGGTTCGTTGATCTTTTGCAACTGTATTCAGATACCGTTTGGTCTATCGTCTCCACTCCTGCGTTATTGTCGTTGTAGACCAAAGTTTCAGTGGCTCGCATATAGTGTTGACTTCACAACAATAGAACATATTTTTCTACCTTGGCAACGTACAACAACATTGACACATTTTTGTTCAGAAAAGTAATCAAAGTTTCGTGCAAAAATCAGTGACAACTACAGATAAAAAGGCATATTTTTATTCTCTGTGCTAATTACTATAGTAATAAAGATATTTGATGTTGAGACAAAGGACATTCCAGACAAAGAAAAATATAAAATGCGATGTGGCCTGTCTAGGCCACATAGTACAGTCCTTGGAGTTTTAGTCTCAAATTTTTTTTTGTTATACCAACTAAACGCAAGCTCATTGGCAATAGTACCATTAGACGCATTCAAACCGCTTGCCGAAAATTCAATGGGGGAACAAAATATTAACTTTTGAAAATCGAAGTGGCCTGGCTAGGCCACATGGCCCATCTGAGGGTTAATTAAAGAGTTTAGTTTTCAGATTTTTGAAATTGAACATATTCCCTGGTTCCACGAAACACGGTTTGATGACCAATGTTCCAAATGTTTATAATAATGGTATGAACAAAATATTCTTTCTCTTTCGCTTTCATTCTCTCTTGTTCTCTCTTTTCCTGTATAGAATATAAAACGATTTTTGTTTTATTCATAACGTTTCATTTTTATTAAAATATTAATGTACCTGCGTATTACTGATAATAATATTTCATTTTGATAAAAATTGTTTGCTTTTCTCTTTATCTTCGAATGTAATTCATTTGACGATTAATTGAATGTGCTCCTGGTACAATTGCTAATTACAAATCACACATATTCTGCACGAGTTGCAGAGTTTAGTTATCCACTCACTGATAAACATGGCACTTTTCTGTGATTTGGCACTCTGTTCTATAGCGATGCTGGCATATAAAAATCATAATTTATTATGCAATCATAATATAAATTTGTATGTCACTCCCTGTATCGCTTAAACGAACATAAATATATGCAGATTTTTATATTAAATAAATTACTGTTCATTATAAAAGTTTTGTAAAAAATATTTAATCAAAAATTATTTTTAGATAATATACTTGCGTGGTTGACAGATATTCATTATTTCATTGGTGTATGATTTATCACTCAAAAGCATTAAAAAAATTTGAAATTATTTTAGTTTCACATTTGAATGCCATAGTGACTGGCTGACTTTATAAAACTAAAACAAATATTTGTTTTACTGTTTAGTCAGAAGACATAAATACTTAATATTCAATTGAACAACCGTAGTAATAAAATTGCTTAATTAAGGTCTCCTTTTAACCCTCAGCTTTCCATCATTTTTTTTTAAATATTTAAGTATCTCCAGGATGGATAAAGTTTGCCCTTAAATTAAAAATTTGTTCAAACAAAAATAATAATTATATGAAGAGACCTGGTGAGGGTTTTTTCATTTGTTAATTTTTTAAATTTTATTGAATAAAAACTCTAAGAATATCACAAACCTTTTTATAATTCATAGAATAAAAAATAGTTATAATGATAAAAATAACACTGTACAACGGCCAAAAAAACTCAAGAGTTTTTAAAGTAGATCTTATATAATTCGAATACGCTGAACATGATTGCGTTTTTTAGTTTTTCTCTATAACGTCTATTGTCTTTTCTACAACGGTTTAAAAAAACTCATATATGTGTAAAATTACTACACAATGGAATTGACCAAAAAGAAAAGCTCAAGAGTTTTGAAAGTGGACTCATATAAAAAGAAATGTCCTTAAAAAAATAGTTTGTAGATTTTTAAACAAAATAAAAATCTACAAACAATATTTTTTAATATGCGATTTTTTTTTTCAACCCGTTATGGAAGAATAATATATAAGATCAAATTTCAAAACTCTTGAGCTTTTCTTTTTGGTCAATTCCATAGTGCAGTGTTTCTATACATATATGATTTTTTTTAAACCGTTATAAAAAAGAAATTAGATAGAGAAAAACTAATAACGACATCGTGTTCAGCATACTCGAGTTTGTAACGAACCTCTAGCCTGGGTATCACTCGCCGAGTCCAGGGTTCGAGGCTACAGAAATTTATTTGTTACAGGGACCGGGGCGAACTACCTTCAATTTACGAACACTACACAACACTCACTTGGGGATCTTTCCCTTCTATTTTATTTAATTTCACTTTTTATTCTACCTCAAGGTGTGGCCTTGTGTTTCCTCCTAGTACGTGGCACTAGGGAGGACCTACTTATAATATATCGTATGGTGCGCTGCACCTTAAATTCCGCTAGACGATGGCGTGGCCTATCGCCCCTAGTGCGTGGTACAGAGGAGCGTCGATCTGAATCCGGCAAATGGACCCTTTAGTACGTAGCACTAAAAGGTGACGAACATAAAAGATATTTGGCATTGACCTTCCTCGTTTTCCTCACTGTCAATACCAAACGAGTCTTCAAGCAAAAAAAAAAAAAACATATATCACTATCATCGGCTGTGTTGCCATATTTTTTATTTTGTATTTGCATACTGTAAAAACAAAAACTGTATTTTGGAAAAAAAAAACTGTAACTTATAAAAACGAAAAAACAAAACTAAAATTTTTAATTTGAAAAGTTTCTCAGTCACTTGCCAATCATTGCACCACAAATTCAAAATTTAATAGGCGCAATAATATAATAGTTTCCGCATGTTTGGGAGATGCTATGCTTTCTTGAACGGGCAGATATTTTAAATCCTATAACTTCTGGAAAACCTAATACAATAATGGTGCAAGATTTGGAAAAAAAAATTTCACCCATTAGGCATGATTTGGAAATAACAAATAAACAAACATATAAATTTTGTATTAATATTAAACCAATTCTTATAATAGTTTCACCAAAAAAAAAAAAATTAAAAAAATAAAATTATTTGATTGGAGTTATTTATCATAACGACAACTATCAGCCATCAGAAAAAAATACCTTCAAATTCTCCATTAAGGGCGGGAGGCTGCAATTTCAAACCTTATTTAAGTTGCTCCGTTAACTATGAAAACGAATTTAAAAAAAATTTGAGCCTTATCATTTTTTATGCAAAATTTTATGAACTTTCGAAATCTGCCGACAAAATAAAAACAAAAACTAAAATTCAAAAAGTTATGCTCACTTATTCATCAAAAAACATGATTTTTCGATTAAAATGTTTTTTTCTTTAGTTATTTTCGAAATGAAATCATCGCAAAATGGCGGCTTGAATGAGAAAAGTCACTTAAAAACTTTCAGGAATTTTTACATAAAACGGGTGAAATTTAGATAAAAATTTTTAGAACAAAAACTTCTTAAAATTCATCAAAGAATACGTTTTATTTTTTTAGAATTTTCGAATGACTTATTTAATTTTTAAAAATTATGAAACTTTAAAAAATATCAAAACTTTTTCAAAAAATTTTGAAAAAATTATAGCATATTTTATGATTCATTTTAAGAAGTTTTTGTTCCACATATTTTTTTCTAAAGCCCATAATTTTCAAATAAAAGTGGCTGTAATTTGAAATATTGCTATGCAGTTGTTTTCATTTGTTTTTGCTTTTATTTTACGAGAAGAATAAAATTAATTAAAGTTTTGCCTAATTAAATTGAAAAAACGCTTAAAATTACAACCCTTTATTTTCTAGTGTTAAAGGAAGGATTGAACAGTATTTTGCGATCATTAAAATTCCATAATTTTAAGTTTTTTTGTTAAAAAAAGGAAGATTTTATTAAATACGTGAAAATGTGGTCATAATCTAAAACGCTAATAGTATTTTTAAATTGATACCAAATTTATTACGTTCCAGTTTTACTTGATTTTGGTTTATAAGACAAATTACAATGCCTCATAATCCGAAGCACCAATTGGAGAAGAAGGGCTTTACTTAAAACGTTACGCTGAAATAAGACTTTCTTTAGACATTATTTTACATTTATGATTAAATATACTTCGTGTGATTCAATAAAATCTAAGAAATTCTTAGAACGTTTCATGTATAGTTTATTTCCGAGTTTTGTCTGTAGGCTCTTAAAACATATATACTCGAATAACCCATTCAATTGCCAAAGGATGTAAAATTTAATTTGAAAAAATCTTTTGCGGCAGACTTTGTAAATTCATTTTTGACAAATAATTCGGGGCAGTTGGGCGGACTGAACTGCTTTGGTACGAAGTTGATGTTGTTGTTTTTATACCATGCCAACGTTTCTTTAGAATAATGGCAAGTCGCCAAATCAAGCCAAAATATAGCTGAAACTGTGTGCTTTTTATAAAAAGGCAGCAAGACCGGATTGAGGCGTATATCAATATAAATTCTGGAATTTATGGTACCATTATGTATTGTATTGTATTATAGAGGTTTCTGTCGTTGTACCGCGACGTATAAGATCTATTGTACGTCCCTCTTTTCTATCTAGTCTAATCTGCCTAGAGTACCTCATCCAGTCCAGTTTACCTCAAGAATTTGAGTATTGCGCCCGGATCTATGGATGCCAGTTTGGTACTGGGCACTTGGTGCATGCCCAGACATTTCCTTCTTTTGTGGATCAGTGCTCCACATTGAGCTGAAATATGTTCTGATGATTCATCTTCTTCATTATAAAACCTACAAATTGAGCTTTGCTCAACCCCTATCTTGCAAAGGTGTTCTCTGAGCCCGCAATGCCCAGTCAGAATACCAGCTAATATGCGCATAATTAATTACCTAAAAGCGCTTTGGATTGCCTCAGTCCCGTAAGATTGGTAAAGAGTTCTTGCCTCTTGTTCCTCTCTTCTTGCCTGAGTACCAGATGTTATAAACGGTTTTGTCTTAAGGCCACAGGAACATATAGCTTGCCACACCATACATTTTTTGGGAAATTTTTCAGTTTTTTAATACTTAAAAATTTTCTTTACACCTCCTTTGGTGTATGCAACATAATATTTTTTTCCGGGTAATTGTGCAAAATCTGCTTTTACATAAGTTTCGTCATCAATAATTACGCAACCTCTATAGCCGCTTAAGAGTTTGTCATGCAATTTACGTACTCTTGATTTTGCTTTTTCGTTACTTAAATCATTACGATTCGGCACTTTTTGTATTTTATACGAATGAAGATTTTGTCGGACTTTAATTTTATGTGCGAAAGATTTCGATATGTTAAATTTTTTTGCAATATCCCGTTCTGGTTGATTTGGTCGCTGTTTCTACTACTTCACTACTTTCTTCACTAAATTTGGATCTTGAAATCGAGTTTTTCTACCACCACCTTTCTTTTGTTTGATAGTCATATCTTTTAAAAATTTTAAAACCACGTTTCTAGCAGTCGCTCTTGAGACATGAGCGCATCGTGCAATTTCAGCATATGAAAGTGCATTGTTTTCCGAATAAATGTCAATTATTGATTCTCGAGCTATTTCTTTTTTCGACGCCATACTGTTACCCGCACTCTTCAAGAAACAAATTTGTACTAGTGACTAGATCTACACACTTTAAACTTTTGACTGTAAGCTTTACTTAACTGTAAATTTACCGTTAGCTGAAATGCAGCACTTTGCTTTTGTAAAAATTATTTCGTGACCATGCTTTACATTACAATTGTTGTCACAAAGACTCAGAAGCACATAGAATAGAGAGCCCATTGTACTCGAAGTGGAATGATATGGAATTAAAATATTAGAAATTTAATAAATTGGTGTTAATCCTATTGGCCTGTGAACAATTGTATATAACTCAGATGCTGCTCTTTGTTTCGATAAGATTTGAACTTCGATAAGATTTGAAGATTTGATGGCTAAATATGAAAGCTCCTGAAAGAAAGTTTGATTAAATAAAAAACTCTACAAGATGTTTCTTAACAAATATGTGTATAAAAAAAACTCTAATTAAATTTAGACCAAAGTTAATACAAAGCGTATTGCTTGCTCAACTAAAATTGCAAAAAAAGGGCGAGTATTTAATAGTCAGAATAATTGTTAAAGTTGATTTCCTCTCACGTTGATGATTTTATCAAGATACTCTCAAGCTGTTCGTCAGTCCATGCCCAATATAACGTGCAGTTAATTTAATACTTCCAGACTGTGTATATCAAAAGTTTTACTTAAAATTTATTTTCAGTAGTGCAAAACTCACCACAAGTCAAATTTATTAATATTCATATAATTATCAATTTGTCAAAATTAAATGCGCATTATTTCCACAAAACCAAACAACTAAATTCACTTACACAAAGGGAAAACCATCAAACCTCGAAAAAGAAAACCAACCGCAAAAAACAATGAAACACAAATTAAAAACAAACTTAAAAAAAAACCAAATAATATTATCCTGCAGCTTTTTGTAAATATTCAAAATTAAAAAAAAAACTTTTAAATTAAAAACTTTTACATAAGCGTGTATTTATTACTTAATTGCTAACTAAACTTTTTATAGTAAAATTTTGAAGAGGGGCAGAAGGCAGAAAAAAAAACAAAAAACAAAAAAAAGAGAGAAGAAATTATAAAAATAAAGAGCAAAAACTGATTTATTCAAAAAACCAAAACGGAAGTGAATTGCTACAAAATGCTTCCGTCATCGTCGTCGGCAAAATGTCGAAGGGTATGACGACAAAAAATTGTGCTAAAAATTAACAACAACACAACTGTAAAAATACTTTGGGAAAAAAGCATAACACAAAGTTAAAACCACGTAATCAAAACGGTAAAAAAAACCTGAACTCAAGTTGAAAATAATAACAACAAAAAAATCGCGAACTCAGTTAACTCTGGAATGAAATTCTGGCAGGAGCAGTAGCCGTATCGTCACAAAAAATATAAAAATTAAAAAAACAATTCAATGTATTTCCTGAGCAGTTTTTCAATTATAAATATACAAGGTGACTAGCCATACCAGCTAGAGAGATAATTAGATTAACTACAAACTTTTAATAAACTTAGTATCAGTAGTTAAAATATCAGACCAAGTTAAAAATATTTATCTTTTCATAACCTTGATGAATCAGTACCCCTCTGTTTCAGGTCAGCCAACGATAATGCAATACCCTGTATATGAATGTAGTATATATATTTTTTCATTACAATAAGTGGGATTCTACATAATATTCATTCGTTTTTTTAAATCAACTCAGTGACAGCTCACAAATGCTTAATAATTAATTTTTAAAAATGTAGAAAAAAAACTCAAAAAAAAAAAGAGAGAAAAAACTTTTCTTTCCTGCTTCTCATTCACTCACCGTAGTCGCTTTGTCGCTTTGGCCATCACTTTTCATGATAGATTTATCTGTGGGAGTTAGAGTGTAATGTATGTAGTAAGTATTCCGTATTTGATTGAAGCGACATTTGCGGTTTCTGTGTCAAGTTAAGCGAAAACGATCCGAATAGGGATAATGATTAGAAATTGTTTTTTTTTTTTTGTTTTTGCGCACTTTTGTTTACAAAACCGAAAATTTTCTTTTTCTAATGAACCATAAAATAAAAATACAGAATCTTTTTTTTTTTCTTCTGCATTTCTCTTTTTTAAAATAATCACCACAATTTCCATTAACTTTTTTGTTTCTGTCCCGAATCTTGTGTACTCTAACTAAATCCACTGCTATTTCTAATTTTAACTTAACTAATGTACTTGCGTAACTAATGCTTAAATACATACTTTTCATTAGCATTTTACCATAACCGTCTACTTCCCCATCGATACTTTTAAATTGTATTACGCGCATATAATAAACCCAGACGCACAATATATTTACACCCACACACACACACACACAAAGCAATACTTACATACTATATTTATTTTGGGTTAAATTTTTTCTATTTGTGCCAGACATGCACGCAACAATTTTTTTATGATCCGTTCCGTCAGTTACACTTTTACTACAAACTAAAACTCAGCGGCCGATTTTTATGGCTCATAAGTGTAAGTAATTGTTGTTGCCACGCACTTAACCAGCAGCGTGTTACTCATGCGTTGCTTTTGTTTCCATTTTTATCGATTTCACCTGAGCACATTAAATATAATAATTTTATCATAAATTTTATATGTATTTTGTTTTTATTTAACTATTAGCTTGCCCTATAATATTGTAATAATAATAAAAACATAGTCGTCTAGTCGCACAAATCAATATCATGAACGCCTTTAATTTGCTTACAATTTAAGTTTATTTTTGTTATATGTGGGTACAAAATCCTCTTAGACATTTCAATTTAAAGGGAAAATAAATTATGGGGAAAGAAATGAAGGAAGTAAATGTTTACTAAATTCATAGCTCTCAAATCTGTTGTGACTTATTAAATAGTTTATGTAAGTACATATATCCGCTTCAAGCAGATATCAGCAGGGCTACCGTTTGGGCGAATACAGTTTATTAAGACAAATAGAAATTATTCTCTACTAATTAAATAAGAGAGAATAAATATCAAAAATAAGAAATATCAAAACAAAAAACGACAACAGTATATAACTAATTTAAAACAAACCGGGACTGAAATGTCTGATCCGTACACGTAGTACTCGTCTCGGTATTTTCACAAAAAGTACATGCAAAATATATACTTTTATATGACGAGTACGTAGTACGTTCATATATCAGACGATTCGATTCCAGTTCTTTTCAAAAATAGAAAAATAAACCTAAAACTTTATTTCATAAACATTTTGTATAAACTATTGCCAACTGAAAACCGTGCGCATAACACAAATACTGCTAGGGCTTCATAAGCCTTCCCACCTTAACCATCGTACTCTTGCCATCTGTTGTTATAGCAACAACATCTTTAAACAATACTATTTTATTATTTAACTTTTGATGTGTAAACATTTTAGCTCACGGTGTGGGCAAAATTTCAAATGTGTAAAATGTAAGAATAACTGTAACGTAAGATGTAAGATAACTGTAAAGTCCAGTTCCTCTCTCGCTCACACTACTGCACGGCATGACTGTGCTACTCTAACCAGCAAAGAGAAGAGAAGAAGAGAGGGAGAAATTAAAATACGAGCGGAGATTGTTTGTTTATGCTTCGATCAATTTACTCACACTTATATGTACATACGAAAAGAAAATGTGTGTGTACATTTATTCGTGGCAGAATTATTTGTTGGTGTTAAACGTGTGGGGATCGACCATACCATACAAGCAGAGAAGTCGCCGTAGCAAACACAGGCGTTTGATAGGTTTTGCATTCGGTTAATTAGATTGGATTAAAATTAAATGTTCTTTAAAATATAAAAACAATGATAAGTAATAAGGAATCTAGGTTTCAATAAATGTATAAACACAATGTAGTGATAATGATAGCAAACCACGGCATTATAAAAAATTTGCTTTGTACATTAACCTTAGAAAGGCAACAGTTTTTTATCTATGTAAATAGCAAATATGTTAAATAGGAAAAATCAAACTTATTTATGTATTATAAAATCACTTATTTACTTCAATAAAAATACATTGTTTCTTATTTTTATTGAATGCAGTTAAGGCGAATCTCTTTTTGCCTTTCGAAGGTTAGATGCGGAAAGCAGTTATCATCGCCTGAGAATTGATTTGGAGTATGTGTATACAAATTCATACACTTATACGCCAAATCAATTCTCAGGCGACGTTATGTAAAATTTTCACATCTAATAAAATTTCAAATCGACAGGAAGAAAAACTTAAAGCGCGGAAAAAAAGATGCAATTGCAGTTTCGTATATGCGTGCCCGATGCATTGAGTAAAAGAAAAATGATTTAACTACAACAACAACAACAAATACATGCGATATGGAACAAAAATTTGCATTTGCATTGATGCAAGGCCATTTGCAATTTATAGTGAATTGGGCAATTCTTATATATAAAAGATAATGATATCTAATGAATTTTTGACTTTATAAAAGAATTCTTTTAATTTGAATTACTAACCTAAGCATATAGATTATACATCAAATCCCTATAAATGGCTATACATACATATATGAGCTTATGTATATGGCATTCAGTTGGTTTAACTGTTTACACATCAAATATCTTGAGTGCCTTGCACGCATCCATTGTTTTTTTAATCGCTCAAGCAACATTTCAGCACATAAGTACTTCAGCAATCATTGAGCATTTTTACCATACTATTCCTAAGTTCCGAAATTTCGACTGCGGAAATATGTTTATGTTGATAAAATGTTTATTCGAGATAGAAGTCCACTTATCAAATAACAAGCTACATTTATCACCTTGTCTGTTGAATTTGTGTATTTCGTTACTTTTTTTTTTTAATACTTAACTATCTTATTATTTATAGTTTCTCGCGATTTTGGCACGTTAGCTCTCGTAAATCTTGCGACTTCACAAAAGCAGAAGCCGTCAAATTTGCTACAGGACCAGTTCTTTCGAAAAAATGTGTTAATTTTGGCTGCAATGCATATGATAAAACAGAAATTTATTCATTAATTTTCATCACTTACCTGAACTTCTGTAGGTGTCGTTAATTTTTGGCTGATTATACAGTTTTTGTAGCTTTAAAAATTGTTTGTATATGCTAGCAATTATTCAATAGATTAGATGAAGTCAGCTGTATTTACAAGTAAGTACGCAAAACTATTGTTCAATGCTACAAATTGAACGATTCTAAAAATTTTACTTAATTAAACCCAGGGAGGGATCCTAGTGATATACATACATCAAAGCTTTTTTAAAAGTTATCCATTATTCCTTTACTAAGGTGACGATATTATATTAAAATAAAATACCGGATGTTGGTCAAGTTGAGAAATCAAACTCAGGTCTGCTGTGAAGGGTAACGACGCACATTGCGTCGACAGAAGGCAAAAGTCCAAAATTTTGTGAACCAAATTTGGTACCATTTTAAAGGTAATAATTCAAGCAAGTAAGAATCAATAACAGTTTCGGTAAAAACACATCTTGGGGACCGGTGTAAGTTGTCAAAGTGGAGATATTTTACTCAGAAAGAAATACCTAATACAGTTAAGATTTAAATTTAAAGCATTTTACAAAACACTATACCACAAAAGAATTATGAGAACTTTCATAACAAAATTTCATTTTTCAGAAGCTTATTATTATTATTATTATTTGAAGGAAGGACGACTCGAAAGTCAGGCACTGCGACCTATAAGATCTTTTGTACCAAACCCCAAGAAAGAAAGGAAGAGAGAAAGAAAGATAGATAAGAAACATACCCAAGCCGAGAATCGAACTCGGGTCTCCAGAAACAAGAGTCTGGCACTCTTCCACTAGACCAAAGTGGCAATGGTAGGACCTACAGTTTAACGCCGATTCCGAACGGCTATGTGGCAATTTTTTATCAGCTCGGTGGTCTTGCCATTACCAACAAGGTGTGTACTTGTACACATTCTTATAATTCTCATCCACTTCATATCGATAGTGAATATAAGAAGTTTATGAGAATTAACCACCAGACCAAGACGGGAATCGAACCCGCAACCTTCTGGATGAAAGTCTAGTGCACTATCCACTAGACTATCGAGGTCGTCTTTCAGAAGCTTAAAAATTAATAAATTATGGAAAAAAACAAAAATTCTCCAAATTCAATGAACAAACAAAAAAATGTCACAAAAGTTCACAAAAAAAAAGTTTATTTATGTATAGTACATACTTTCGACTATCAGGATTAAAAAAAAAAACTGCGCATTTTTGCGCTTTTTCCAAAAAAGTTATATTGAAAATAGGTCCAAAAGCAGCTTTTTGTGTTTGAAAAATGCGAGGCTCACATAGAAGTGTGTAAGTCGCAAGCACAAAGCTCTCCAGTTTTACATTTTCTAAGGGGGTATTCTACCCGAGATGGTGCGAAATATCGATGTTTTTAAATCGTTGTCAATGAAAAGCTTTTCAATATTTTTATTCGATGTTTTTTGCAAGTTTTTTTTACAGGTTTTGAACAATAATTTTCGTTTTTAATGTTAAAAATATCTTTGTTAATAATGGTTCATTCGACGCCTTGAACTTGAGCCTGCCGAAAATAGTTGTTCCATGGTGGACATGATATCTCCGGTTTAAATATTCTGAAACACAAAATGTAACCCATTTTGTAATCATAAGACTTCCTGCTATCGCCTCATCTAGGGAATAAGAAAAAAATTTAATCAATTTAAATCAGACGTTTGAAAAAAAATGACGATTTTTTGCCCTGTTTTTGTTTATATTTTGCATTAAAAACATTAGTTAAACAAATGCTTTCGCCATAATCCTAGATAAGGCCATACCTATACATTTGCTTAGTAGCCTTGTAAAATTTTAAGTCAATTGGACAAGTGGTTTTTTGTCCGTCCCGAAAAAAATAGCTTCGAGAAAAACAAGTTTAAAGATTTACATACATGGTACTTACAAATGATGTAACTTACGGTTAATCAGCGATTCAAGGACCATACATTGCCCCTCTTCTTTCTCATAAAACTCGTTGTCTACATCAAAAATATTAAATAAAAAAAAATTGATTTTTCGGACCATCTCGGGTAGAATACTCCCTTAAACACTAACATTATTCACATATATGACATATAAATATTTTTTGCTGTTTTGTACAATTTAAAAGCAATTATAAGGTACTAAACAGCTGTATACATAGTACATAATTGCAATTTTAATTTTGACTTCTTCATCTTTCTGGTTACCGTTATTTACATTTATAACAAATTGAAAAGTTAATAAACAAGTGTGCAGCGACACCATTTTATATCTTTTTAACGAGTTTTACTTCGACGAAAAACAGGGTTTTAGCACATTTAAAACTCAATTGAGCCAAAACGACAAATTGATTTTAATAACTGACTTCATACGGATTTGGCGCCCTCGAATTAACTTATGTACAAATTAACTTATGTACAATCGTTCAACTCCTTCGACTTTTGCCAAATTTTACACTACGTCGACACACTGTGCGACGGACTATATATCTCCGAGAGAAGAAATTTATTAAATTAGCTTAATAATAAATTGCATTACTCGAGGAGGTAAGCAAAGTATGTAGGAAATTGTGGGAAAGCCTGAGTAACTTTTTACTCTTATTTTGTATACATTTGGTTTACAGTACATGTTTAGTAAACAGGGTGTTTCAGAATTGATGTGCTAAATTTCTAGGACTAAGTTAATTTTTAAGAGTTTGTCATAGAAAATTGCATTTTTTTGCAGATTTTTTAAAAATATACTAATTAGAGCTTTCAACATTTGTATCAAAATTCTACCCAACTAACTTTATTTTTAAGTTATTGTTTGCTAATTATAGTAGATAATGACAAGTCTGATAAAAGTTCTAAAAGATCCAATGAATATATTTTTAATAACTCTACGGCATCTCTTATTTTTAAAAATTTAAATTAAAAACATTTTTTCAGAACAACCTCTAAAAAAACAAGATTGCCTAAAACTATTTAATAGTACATTTCCGGCACCCAATGTCTTAGAAATTTTTGTGTAGGAAATAAACATACTAATTCGCTCTATAAATTTAGCATATGGGACATTCTCTGTCAAGGGGAGCCTCCCCCCTGTCCAAAATTGGTTTAGGTATTTTAGGGCATGTTTGAGCTAAAATGAAAGCTTATTATCTTTAGTTTCGAATGGAACAAGGCCTTTTCGATTTGGCAAGATGGCGAACCAATATGGCGGCTGCAAGTCTGCCACCTCACCTTGAAAGAATAGTTTTATCAAGCGTACGTTTACCCGAGACATCATAAAAAAACAGATAAAGCCTTTTTTCGTATATTTTTGTTCGCTGAATATGAATCTAATATTATTTTTTTTGGGGAATATTACGTGTTGTCCCTAACTCCTAAAAGGTCTAAAAAAACTGTTTTTCGGGTTTCACGCCTACCCACAGTCATCATAAAACGACGGAAAAAGCCTTTTTTGTGTAATTCCAGTTGATAAACATGAATCTCATATTTTTTTTTACGGGAAATGTTACGTGTCGTCCCTAACCTCAAAAAATGAAAAATACCAAACACCTTTTTTTCGTGCCTCACCTGTCCCAAGTCAACAGAAAACTTTGCAAAAGACTACGAGAAAAGGCTTTATCTGTTTTTTTATGATGGCTTGGGTAAACTATTCTTTCAAGGTGAGGTGGTAGACTTGCAGCCGCCATATTGGCCTGCCATCATGCCAAATCAAAAAACTAAATTGTGTATTAACAAACCCAAGGCAGAAGTGAAACTTTTTGTGAACTAAACGAAACACGAGCAAATAACAAGCAAATGAAATTTTTCAATCGCTAAATTTTTTATTTCTTTGGTTTTTTTTAATTTCATTTGCTTGTGTTTCGTTTAGTTCATAGTGAAATTAATTAAGTGAAATAAATAGAAGTGACGCCCTTTTTTTTGTTCACTGACGTCTGCCAAATTTGAAAAATATTGTCTTACTTCTCCCAAAACATTTGAATTTCAGAAGTAAATAGAAAAAAGTATTAACCCATAATTACCAGCACAATATATAAATAAAATAGAAAAATTTGAAAAACCAGAAAAATTTTGAGACATTGATAAACGAGATCTTCGAAGGCGTTTGTAACAACCATGTGCATAATGTTCACCAAGGATTTATCCCAAAACTTAAAGTTTTTTTTGTTATGTCATGTAAGAAATCTGCTTCTCCGAAATTTAAATAAAATTCTTTTGAAATCGGTAAAAGACCTGAGAATATTTCAGATTACTTTCTGCTAACTAGCATACTGTATACTGTGGTTTAGTTCACAAGAAGTTTCACTTCTGCCTTGTGTTCGTTAATACACAACCAATTTTTTTTGGGATTAATGATAGAACAAAAATTGCAACTCTGTACCGGTAATGTCGATGACAATTGTAGACGAACTCTTTTTGTGTGCGACATCTTCATGTAATTCCTGGGACATTTGCGCCATCTGTATGTGAAATGTATAACTGTCATAAACTTTAAGATGGCGACGCTACACATTGTTCTTTCTGCCATAGGCGCGTGTGTGTGTAATTAATATGTTATATTGAATTAAAACTATTTATGAATCGTTTATTATATAGTTTGCTCGTGAATTCAGTTACGGAATATTGATATTTAGCCCCTCATGCACATTGCTCGACAAAATTATGTCGCATTGCAAACTTACGCGCGACGTCACATCCGGTTGGTTTTACTCTAGGACAAGAGAAAAGAAGTTTCACTTCAAAAGGTCTTGTTGCATTCGAAACTAGAGATAATAAGCTTTCATTTGAGCTCAAGCATGTCCTAAAATACCTTAACCTTGGGGGGGCGGTCTCCCATTGACAGAGAATGTCCCATATATATTTTTTTTAGTTATTATTTTAGCATACATATTTTCAAGTACCTTCCTATTAGTTTTCCATTGATTAGTTTCAATGTAGAAATTCATTACAGAGGATCTGGATTCCAACAATTGTAGATATGCAACTTAACTATATAGGAATAAACTAAAAATTTACAAGTTTTTACTAAACTTTTAGTAACTTTATGAACATTGAAAAATTCAAAATATTTATTATTTATTTACTATACCCAGAAAATTAGGAATTTATACACATGAAATATTTGGTTCTATAAAATTAAACAACGTTCAGTTTATATATATGTATTTACAAAGAAAATAAATACAAAAATGTAACTACCACTTGAGTGAAATAATAATAAATTTGCATAACAAAAACAAATTTACATTTGTTCTTTATACAAAATTTCAAAAAAAAAAATGGTAATTTTTGTTTTTATTATTATTAATAATTTCTAAAAAATCAAATATTGGTAGAAAAATAAAACGTATTTCTAGTATTTTTTAAAAGAAGGAAATATTTTACCTCTTTTCATTTTACTACAAGCATACAATATGTATTTGTGGGTATGAGTAGTTGCACGTATAAGTGAATGTATGTGGCTATTTAAAAAAAAAAAAAAAAAAAACGAACAAATTATTTCGACTTGTAACTACGTATACAATAAATTTTATATTTCACATGCAAACATTGGAAAGAGAAAAGCCCAAAAAAGTGAGATGAAGTGTCAGAGAGAGAGAGAGAGAGAGAGAGAGGGAAGAGGTGAAAGAGAGATTTAAAAACTATTAAAAGTTTTGGCCACAACTATTTTTGTTGCTGCAGTTACTGTGCTCGACTTGTAAAAGGCTTCAAGGTATTCCATTCTAACATGCTCAAATACACACACAAAAAACATGCACAATCTAAGAGTTGAGTTTGTGGGTGTAAAATCATTTCAAGTGACAGGATAGTAACAACTTTTACTTGTACTAAATATGCACGAGTATGTGTATGTAAATGTCAAAGAAGTAAAGTTTATGACACTTGCAAAAACTTTATAAAATGCACACAAAAACACACTCGTACTTATATCACTCGCATGCACAGAGCTTCACATGTGTGAGTGTGTGTAGATACTCGAATATAGTCTACAATTAGATTCAAAAATTTTAATACAATAATAAAACGGACGCATTGAGTTCAGACTAATAAAAAGGTAAAGTAACTTGAATGTATGAAAAACAGTATTACCCGAGGTATTAGCTTTAAATCGCTGAGAGAAGATTCAATCGATTTCGATAGCACAAGTTGAATAATTTAAGATCGCTGATTTCAAATCCTGAAAACTGAAATATCCCCACCTAAATGTATTATTTGTATCGTTTTGGTTAACATTCAACAACCAATAAAATGTAAAGAAGAAAGTTTCTGACAACATTTATGCCAACTGTCAGGCACTGCGACCTATAAGATCTTTTGTACCAAAGCCCCAAGAAAGAAAGAAAGGAAGGGAGAAAGAAAGATAGATAAGAAACATACCCAAGCCGAGAATCGAACTCGGGTCTCCAGAAACAAGAGTCTGGCACTCTTCCACTAGACCACAGTGGCGATAGGAATCCCCATACAGTATACAGAATGTTCCGAATGAACCCATGTACAGAGACTATATTTCAGTAAAACAAATTCTGTTCGAACTAAATCAAAAATTGTTATTTAGATGAATGATACTATTTTATTGTAAAGTTAGTTGACAGACGGCATGGCGGCATTTCAAACACTTTCTCAAACATCGGATTTGAAGATAGTGATATTAAATTAACTTCGAAACATTTTTTATGATAGCTGCAGGAGTGATATGAATTTATAGGTCGGAACCAGAACTTTTTTCAAATACTTCTTCTGATAAGCGACTTGCAATACATGAATTTGGTTTTCGATTAAATTCTACTAGATGAGAAGTTCTGAAAAGTTCTTAACAGTATGTGTAAGAATGTCACATATTATATTAGTATATACTATTGTCTCAAACCAAGCTATACTAGTGACTCTTTTATTTTATTGAATTTCAGGAATTAAAGAATATTTCCTAATAAGATATTGGGAATAGTTTTTAATCCAAATATTTTAATCTTTGTGTTTCTTACATAAAGCTGACTAATCTCCTATAGATAGATAGATAGGTGTTGCGTCTTCTTTAAAGCAGAGCTTGTGGTGTAGATTTTGACGTAATTTTAAGGAAACTGTATCTTATAATGAATCCACTCAAAGCTCGGATGTTTCCTTGGCTTTGGTTCAACGAAATTATCGGAATGTCGAAGAAGAACTCAGGAAGGAATTTTTGGGTGCAAGTCATACCCTGTGAGTCACACGAAGATCTGTTACCTACTGCATCACGACTTGTGTACCGTTTAAACACATTGCCTGCCATGCAGTGGCGTAGCAACAAAGCGAGAAACCCTGAACCAAAAGTTTTAAGGGGGCCCTCTACTGAACCTTATATATACATACAGACTAAATTAATCAAACAGAAATAAAAAAACATAGTGAAAAATATGATGAGCATAATGAATGAAACATAAATTTTATTCACGCTCCTATCAGTTTGAAACAAATCTAAATGAATAAAATTTTTTCATAATCTCATTTTTTGAATTGTTTCTTGCGAACTTTTGTTTCGGCAAAGGTGTCGATAATATTATCTAAATCATTTCTTAAATTGTTTACAATATGATACTCGATAGAGAGAATAGGGTAATTCCGGGAGAGATGGAACCCCTTTTTTGAACCATAACAGATTAAAAGTGAATTGGAAAAATACTCCATGTAATATACCAAACTTTAGTTCGAAAAAGTGCGAAAACTAAAAAAGGATGAAGTATATGATATTTGAAATTGAACATTCGTAATGACAATTACGAATTGGATTTGGAAAAAAAAAATTCTAGAAAAAATGTGTCTCATTATTGACACAATTGACAATCTCAAAAGTATTTAACTTGCAGAACTGTATATTAAAAATAGAGAATCAATATAAATGAAAATCTCAAATCAATATTGTGTTAATTAAATTTTAGAAATGAAAGCTTACATTGCGTCTGGGCGACCAGAAAATGACACTTTTTTATTGTATTATCACCGATGGGAACTCAACGACGTGTAAAATATAGTAGAAAAAGAATAGAAAATAATATTAAAAATTGCTGTAAAAAAGTAATAAAAAAGTGGCAGAAAAAGTAGTTGAAAAATAATTAAACGTAGTAGTACAAAAATAGTAAAAATGAAGTAGAAAGAGTGGTAGAAATAATAATACAAAATAGTAGTAGAAAAAGTTGTAAAAAAGTAGTAAAAAGTAGTAGTAGAAAAATAGTAGAAAGTAGTGGTACAAAATAAAAACAATTTTAGAAAAAATCTATTAAGAAAGTAGTAGAAAAAAGTTGTAAAATAGTAGTAGAAAATATAGGTTGAAAAAGTAGTAGAAAATAGTAAAAAATTGTGGAAAAAAAGAAGGCTAAAACTAATAGAAAATAGTAGTAGAAATAGTAGAAAGTAGCGGTACAAAATAAAAATAAAATTGTAGAAAAAATGTATTAAAAAAGTAGTAGAAAAAAGTAGTAAAATAGTAGTAGAAAATAAGAAAAAATTGTAAAAAAAGAAGGCTAAAGTTAATAGAAAATAGTAGTAGAAATAAGAGTAGAAATAGTAGTAGAATTAGTAGTAGAAATAGTAGTAGAAAATGAAAAAGGAGCATGGTCCCTCTAATTCAACAAACTGAAAGAATCTAAATTTTATTACCGTACCATAAATGGCTCCTGTGATATGTATCTCATAATGGAAATTCAGGTTATATGGAAGGTGCC
Source organism: Toxonevra muliebris (assembly GCA_963691655.1). Taxonomy (NCBI): domain Eukaryota; kingdom Metazoa; phylum Arthropoda; class Insecta; order Diptera; family Pallopteridae; genus Toxonevra; species Toxonevra muliebris. The sequence goes on from OY829326.1 coordinate 103,060,521, forward strand.
ACACCCTCTTTGTCAATCCCACCTATATTTTTGTACTGTGCTATAAATGGTTTTTGAGATATACCCAAAAAACTTTTATTATTGTATGGGAAGTGACACGCCCACTTTACTAAAAGCTGAAGCAATTGTAACTGGAATAGTCAGAAACCAAATTAAAATTTCTGGAAAGCTGGCAGATAAAGCAGTGTTCTTGAATATAACATTTATATGACAACTACATGATTATTGGCCTTTCACAATTCAGGTAGCATTTTATTTCAGTCTTTCACTACAAAAACGTATGCTTCGTGAAGAACTGATTTTCAAGTTTTCACTCACTCCTCTCTTTGACTTTCAATAGCCTTTTTTTCTACATAATTTTACAAAATTAAATTTTTTACATAATTTTATAAATTTAGAGCCAAACCAGTTAAGCATGATGAATTTTTTAACAACTACGAACAAATAAACAAATAGATATCAATAGCTTGGATAAGTAAAAACCTCTTTAAATTAAAAAAACCTGAATTAAAACACTTTATGTTTAAGATTTTCTTATTTTCAGTTTTGAGGTAAACTGCAAATGAAAAATTGAGGAACATGGATATAAAAAAGAAAATTGAATAATTAATTTTTTAAAAGAGAAAGTAAAAACAAAAATATATGAAAAAAACAAGAAAGCTTATAAATGCATACAGTAAAAAAGTTTATAAAAACATAAAAAATACTTGAAAAATAAACAAACATTTTCCCATACCTACATATAGAACAAATAAAACGCAACAAATTGATCTTATATTTAACTTAACACACATATACATATGCGTATCTTCATATCACTGCCTTAATTTGCTAAGGCAATAACATCAAATTTTTTAATATCGAGTTTTTGATGGATTATGATAAAGCGTGTCCACTTTCATCAGTAGCGAAAATTTTAGAGACTTCCACCCAAAACTTGCATTCTTTTCCTTGAGTATAAATTACAAATTCTGGAAGCAGTACTTTAAATATCAAAATGTTTTTGCTTCTCCTGTAAAATTTCAAAAATGCATGTTAGGGCTTTAGCAAATTAAGGCAGCGATATGTATTTGTGTGTGAGTATGTGCGCGAAAGCGCGTTTATGTATTAGTATGTGTAAATTTGCTACTAAAAACAAATAACATATAAAAAATAAGACGAAACATGTGCGTGTTGGTTGCTTACTGTTGTTGTGCCACAATTTTATGTTGCAACTTTTACCAAATAAAAGGTATAAAAATGTGGGTAGCTTCTTCTTCACTCAATCTCTTTCTCGCTCTCCCTCTCCCTCTCTCTGTCCCTCTCGCTCTCACACATTCTTTTACTCGTTTTTATTTTATTTCGACTTTTTGGCAATGAAATTTATGTGCGCCTATATGAGTATATATATGCATATGAGTGTGCGTATGAAATACATGCATATATTTTTACGCTGTTACGCAAAAAAAAAAGTAAATAAAGAAAGAAAGTAATCTTTTTGATGAAGCATTTTCTTGTTGTTTAAGTTTTGACAGTAACACGCAATTTTTATGCATATTTGTTTTTGCTTTTTTCATTTATTTTTTCTTTTTTCAAAATACTCATTATGTACACACAGACAGGTAGAAAAACCCATTCACATAAATATTTATTCTAAACCCGCAGAGTCATTAACAACAATTTTATAGCATATATTTAGGGGATTTTTGATTTCAAGATTTTTTCAACATTTTGTTAATTACTTAAGTATTAAGAAAAAGAATTCAATGATATATAAAGTTGTTGTTGTTAATTTCAGTTCTATTGCTTCAATATTTCATTAATACTGCAAAAAAAAAAAAAAAAATCGGAATTTAATTGTGAAAATATAAAAATGTCAATTTTGTTTATTGAACATTTTTATTAGCACAAAATTTTTTCCCATATTTCATAAATGTGTGTATGTATGCAAGTATCTGTGATTGCGTGTCGGTTATCATTGCATTACAACGTTAGTACGTATATCTTTCTGTGTGTAACTGTATGTATGTAGGCGTTTGATTGATGTTATTTTGTGTGTGTATTGAGAATTATTTTTTTGTTTTTATATCTTTTTTCATTAAAAAAATAAATCGACAATAAATAAAATAAATGAAGACATAAAATCGCTACAAAAAATAAAAAAAAACCGCAACAGCAAAAGCGAAAATAATCGAATGCTCACTGCCAATATTTTTTATTTATGAATTGGCAACTTTAATCAAATACAGTAATATTTTATAAATATATATTTGCATATATGTATATAAATATTGGAAATACCTGCAGCAAATTGAGTTAACTACTTTATTATTGAAGTGATTTCGCGCTCATATTTTCATAAATTAATTTATTTTTGGTTTATTGTTTCGATTTTACTTTCATTTAAATTTATTGTTTGCCTGTTAGGGAAAATATACGGTTAATAAAAATTTAATACAAACGTTTAGTTGATGGATTTATTAGATTTCCAAGAAGGTTTACTGGTTGTTTTTAATAGAACGAAAGAAGGTTCCGAGGTAGCTAAAACTTCCAAGGTAGTCAATTTTTTCTTTTTCCATTCTCTTCTAGTGGAGTCACATCATTGCTTCTCTGAAAATTTCTGTTGCTTTATCTTAATGATAGGGTTCAGGAAACATTTATTTACTCGCTTATTCACTTTTCATTTAATAATGAAGGTTTCATATTTATCCCATGACAAATACGCAAATCGAAATATAGAAGGAAAATAATTTTTGGTAACGGATACAGTAGTGGTCGCCATAGTCTAGTGATTTGTGTGTTAGACTGCTACCAGAACTGTAAAAGATTGCAGTCAACTGACTTCTAAAAAAATGATTGTAATAATCCAGTCTTTTTGTGAATGCGGAATTAAGACTTTGAATTCACAAGTCATATTGAACAATAACTTATCCTTCATCTTTGAGGTAAATTTTTTGAAGTCATGAATGATCAGTCTCTTATTTGCAGTCCTAACCTCAACAAAATATTAATTGACTTGAAGTCATTAATTTTGAAGTCATTTAGAGTCAATCATTTGAAGTCAATTGAAGTTATTTGAAGTCAATTGACTTCAATTTATTTCAATGAAGTCAATTAACTTCACCGAAATAAATTGAATTCATGGAAATAACTTGGAAGTCATTTAAGTTATTTTTTCAGAATTTTACACATTTTCATGTTCACACTTGTTACGAATCCACCCAAACCCAATACGCTATATAACAAATGTAGTGCACGTGAAACTAACATTTGACAGGCTGAGAGGAAAAGCGAACTAAAATTTATACAAGAGCAAAAGTTTAGAGTGAAAATGAAACGCCTTAAAAGTAAGAACAAAAATGGTATAACAATTCTTTCAGAGCAAGAACAGCATAATTTTTTATTTTGTTTTCGCTCTGAACATATTTCGTTTCACTTTTGCTCTGATCATATATCGTTTTGTTTTTGTTCTTAAGTAAAATTATTCCACTTTTTTCTGAACGTAGAAGTTATACCACATTTCCTCTCAGCCTCTCATTTGTGAACTGGTGTAATCAAAATGCAATGTTATTTTTGTTTTTACATTGTGCCGTTAAAACTTAATAAATACATTACACTATCGTCGGCAATTGAAATTTAGAATAGAGATGGGTACATGACGTGATTTTCGTGAGAAAGCGAGAATCGAAAATTCACCATGGCGACCTTTTGCTAGAGCGTGATTAAATTTTTATAATTCCCACATGAACATGTGTGAGCGCGATATAATTCTCACGTAAAAATTAGTGAGCATTAATTTCTTTTGTTCATGATGCCATTTTATTTGTATATGTTGGTACCTAAATTTACATATTTTAGAATAAAAAGACAGCGTGCGTATGCATGCGTGAAATATTTTCTTTTTAAATGTTAGCGTGCGTGAACATGTGTGAGTATTAGTCAAAAAATATTCACGCGCCCATCTCTAGTAGAAAATATTGCACCCATCTCTAAGACAGAAACTTGTTCAGGTATACAACGGAGAATACGTAAAAATAGAAGCCACTTGTTTTTTTGTCAGGTTCTTGTGCACTACATTTTATCATATACCATTTTGGGTTGAGGCAGAGGTTTGTAAAAAAAAGGTTCGTGGCAGGTACATAGTCCTCAAAACCAGAGCTGGGAGGTAATGATTACTTTTGTAATATAATTACTCCTGAAGTACCATTACTTAAAAGTACAATTTCTCCAATAGGCTTCAAATTGTTTGAGCTATGCCTGTTACTTAACGCAGAGTATAATTAAGTCGACTTGATGAACAACAAAGCACATGAAGTGCCTTTTTGTTTAATTAAATAATTATACTACTTATAAACACTGTGTATTTTTTGTTATTCAATAACAGACTTCACTCAGTGAAGGTGAAGTCTCAATTGACTGCAAGACTTCAAACTAATTTGAAGTCATGACTGCGACTTCAAGTATAATGTGAAGTCATGTGAGTGATTGTGACTTATTTGCATTGAAGTCTCAAATTGATGCTATAATCAATGAGCAGTCATTGACTTCATAAAGATTACCTACGCAGATAAAGATTACCTACGCAGAGGTGCACAGGTTCAAATCTCGGCACGTTCAAAAATAGTAAATAAAAATTTTTCTATGCTGCACCACCTCTTGGCTGGGAATGGCAAATCTCTAAGGGTAAAAAATTGCCAATGAAAGGCTTTTTCTCCGGATTCGGTACAAAATTGAAGGTCTTTTCCATTCATGTATAAATATAGCTCTCACAATATGGTATGAACCCATGGGCAGTTGTCCCATAATAGTAGTAGTAGAGGTATACAGCATGTACTACTGGCCTACGAATGATAAAGGGGGAACTAGGTTAGACGGTTCAAAAAAACGATTTTTTTTTTATTTCATAAATTATTAGTAAAACTATTGGAAAATATGTTCTCAAAATTTTAAATGAAAATTCCGACTCGTTCTGTTGTTATAAGCCATTAAAAAGAGTACCTCTTCTTCAGGCCCCAAACGCGCCGCATTTTTCAAACGCGTTTTTTCAAAACAACTTTTCTGTACTTGCGTACACGCTAGTTTGAAAAGTTTTCAATTAATCGTTTTGAAAATTAGAAGTTACTTTTTTCATAGAAGTGCGCTCTATATGAACCTTAAATCGAATTATTATCATTATTTAAATTAATTTTTTTTTGAAAAAAAGTTGTAAAAAATGGCAAAAAATCATGGTTTTTTCTTTTGACCCCTGTAAAAAATTCAGTTTTCTATTTTTTTGATAGCATTTCCAACCTCGTTTGATTCCAGAATGTACGCAAAATGCTGAGTCTGATTGTGACCTGCAATATGGGGTCGCCAATATCTTCGGTATTTTCCAGGGAAATTCTTCAAAAATTTTATAGTATTTAATCGCAAATAACAAGACATTGATGACTCTGCAGATTTTTATTGATCATTCTGCTTGCTGACGTGCGACAAATGAGTGAGTAAGAAAGGCTTTACTAGATTGACACAAATTTTGAATAAATACCTGGGATGAAACTTGCACGGTTATTAAAGCTGCTCGGGGCTGTGTAGCCCAATGTTTGTATTTTTTTGTTTCAATTTTATGTATTCGAAAAGTTTCGCCCAACATATCATCAAAAAATTTTGTTTTTGGGCATGTTTGGCCTTGTCCAAAGAAAACATAGCTCACTTGGATTTGGACATAGCAAGAGCAAAAAAACGTTTTCGTAGTAACTCATAGGATGGTTTTCTTTTGTCAATAAACTTACGATGTGACTTCTTGGAAAAATTTAATCTACATAAATAATATTAGAACATATTAAATGTGTGAAAGAAAGAATTTCCTTCTTTTTCATACTTATACATATATTGTCTTTGTATGATATTATCTCATTATTTGGGATTTTTGAATTCTAATCATTCAATAGAATCACAAAATAAACACGAAAAATCTTTTTCGAGCGGGCATCGCGTCACGTAGCCTGAATGGATGACGCTCTATTACACTCTCGTGGCCTAAGCGACTATAAACAATTATTGATATCTTGAAAACTTCTGAACGGTCCACTCTGAAATTTTTAAGAGGTATTCTAGGTACTATGGCAAATATGTTAATGATTGAAAAAACGATTTAAAATAGTCCCTTTTTTTGTAAATGCAATTTGTTTATAACATTTGCTCATTTGTGTTATTAAAAAAATATGGAACCTTTTTTTTATTAGACTTTGAAAAGTTCGACTTATCGCAAACCTTTCCTGAAAATTTCGTTACTTTTTGTAAAATCGCTTATGAACTACACGATTACAAAAAAAAATTTGATTTTTCACACTTCAAATGTTTAAATATTCGTAACTCAAAAATTTTGCATATCATGTTCAAACCAAAAAATACGGGTGAAAAAACTGTTTGGAGTTATTTAAATTTTTAATTGTAAATATGATATGGAATGACCCATATACTTAAATATATGCATAAAATATTCTTAACGTGTCAATAAATTATATTCATTTTTTATACTATAAAAAAAAATTCATGAAAATTATTGAAAAATCGCTGTCCTAACCTAATATTTTTTACACTGACTGCAGAAAATTAGTATCAGAGAATCAAGCCTATACACATATAGTCTAGAGGGTATTGAAACTTTAGGATATTTCTTTTGAAAATGCCCAGTGTTCAAAGGCTTCAGCTAGACTTAAGGTTATAAACGAAGTTAAATCCCAACTAAGTTAGATTAGATTAGATTAATACGGAGGTGGGTAATAATTTCCCAGATCACTGCGGCCATTTAGGGCCTATTGTGATATACCGCAAAGATTTATTGTGTTTATAGTTCTCCTATGAGTTTATTTCCTTTGAGGAAATTTAATATCTCTTTAGGAGAACAATCCGCAATGTCTTGCGGTTGTAGGATAGAGTTTCCCAAGTAACGAGTCGGATCCTCATTAGACCTTCACAGTGGCATAAAATATGTTCTGCTGTTTCTTCCTCCTCGTTACATATTCGACACGTATCGTCTTGTGTTAGACCCAACTAAGTTAGGTAAGTATCTCTCTTTGGAGACGGAATACAATGAGCTTTTTAATTTAAGTGCCCGTTTTTTGCAACCTTTAAAATTAAATAATACAATACTATGCTCAGATTTTTATGGAAGTTGAATGAATTTCAATTACTTTGTGGAAAACTTTATTAGTGTTCAAAGATTATGTTAGGTTTATGCAAAATAAGGTACTTTTGGGGTTGAATTTTTGCTTACTTGACTTTTCTTTCTTCATCATTGACTCTCTTTTGGCATGTCATTGCCTCCAAAATTAGTTTAGATTTAATGACTTTAAGCTCTTAGGGCTGAAGAACCCTTTGCCGTTTTGAATAATTATGGATCCATCAGATACACTATCTTCAAACAAACCTATATTGGATTAATTCCCCAGTTTTTTAAATAAAACAAAACCGTCTACAAATTCAAAAAAAATTCTCAGCAGTTAAAAATAAAATTTCCTTATTCATATTCACATATTACTCTTCATAAGATGATAAAATCAATAACTTTACATACATAAATTTACATACATTCTTCAGTAATGTAAATGTGCTCTTTTATTAATAATTAACATTCATTTATCGTAGTGACTTATAATTACGAGAATGCATGCATACTACTTCTTATGTATTAAGTGACCAGGTGTACGGAAATTTTCGGTGCTGTTCCGAAATTTCATATCAAATATCGTGTACCGAAATTTGAAAACATAAAATAGATGTACCGAAATTTGATACAATCCAAAAAGGAAAATTTATTCAATTTAAATGAAAAATATAGATTTCTTTATAATATATAATTCGGGGAATATAAATCACACAGCACCAACACTACTACGCTCTTAATTTCATTAAAATAGCAATAATTGGCGCTAAAATTTTTATTCATTTGCTACGTGCAACCTTGCTGCTTCATCTCTGAAAATATTGAAATAAATACAAGTTAATGTAAAATCGTTGACAGCTCTAATTCTGATCCATCTCATATGGGTGTTTAAATTGTGACAGCGCGTCTATGCCTCGTAAAATTGTCTGTTTAAAGATTAAGTGAGTATCGAAACGAATTATATCTTCAATAGATTTCTACGTTTTGCTACGTTAAGTTTAAAGTGAAAGCATATGTTTGTATTGACGAAAGTAAATTTTGCCTGTTTTTTCCAAAATATCATATCTATTGTTCAAAGCTCCATATAATACTTCAATCACGTTGCCAAACACAATATGCCGTGTGAACGTATATTAGATATCGTTGCTTACATTCTTTCTTTACCAGACACTTCAGCTTCTGTTGAAAGATTGTTCTTTTTAATTAATGCCATACATATCGTATACCGAAAAAAAGCGATTGAATATTTAAATTTTGAAAGATACAATATTTTATGCGTCTGATACAACATCAAAACGATTTGCTTGGAATTTGTAATAAAATTTGAAATATGTAAATTGGAAAAGATTTGAATTAATTAAAATTATGGTAGTAAAATTAATCTTTTCAGTTATTTTTTTCTATTTGTGTACCGAAATTTAGAAAAAAAGATGGTCACCTAATGCATGTATAACCGTAATCTGCTACACATACATACACAACTTTTTTTTTTTTTTAATATTTTAATTAAAGCTTAAAGAACAATTTCACTTGTATTTTTTATTAACGCGCATATGAGTGCGCAAATGGCTGTGCTTAATTATATAACATAATTTACTCGCTCATAGTAGAAGAAGAATGAATATAATTTTTCATTAAAGCATTTTAAAATTGCCTAAATGTATGCTAAGCTCGTACGCAAGAGTAGCAACAATAGCACGAGCACCCAGCAGCAATGTAGTAGCAGCTATGAAAATGAAAGCGTACAAATGAACATAAATCTCAGCTTGTTTTTGTTTTGTTTTTCTTTTTTTTTTTTTGCCACACGCCGAGCGACGAATTAAACATTTTAATAATAATCATATTTTTGAGCTACTGGCAGTGGTGGTGTTGTTGTTGCCGCTACTGTTATTGTTACTTTAAAATGTTCATATTTTAGCTTGTTGTTGTTGTTTTTGTTCGGTATTGTGTTATTTTAAATAATGTTATAAACGGCATTAGCAAGAACGCCATAATGAGATGAAGCGCATGATAAAAGTGAATATATTGGAACAGTGGTATGAAATTTTTAAAATATGTTGTCAAATTTGAGAGAGTATTATTAATACTTTTATTGGGCACTTATTGAATTCGAGAATTACTCTTAGTCCAGTCATTACATAAATTTTCATCATAATAATTCTTATCTGAAATTTTTCTTCAGTAATTGTTAGTGGGGGCAGAGCGACCCTTCTACAAAGGAAAATCTAGAATTTTACAAAATGGAATTTTACAAGGGTCATTTCTGTTCAACATTTTAACCCTTTAGTTCCTCTTTTTGTGGGACAATTTGACCCCTTTTTTGATGAATACCTAAAAAGTTCTTTCAAAAGAGACATTTAAGGATTAAAATATTCCAATTTTAGACAAGCATTTTTTCTAAATTTTCCTACTTTTAGAACCCCTACTTTTACACCTCCTATTTTGGGAGTTGGAACTCAACTTAGAACTGTTTTTTCGACGATAAAAAAAATACGCGTATGTTCGGTTATGCATTACTGCAGCATTTGCAGAAGTAAAAACGTTCAAAATGTACTGGCTGCTGGTCAAGCATTAGCGGCAAGAAGAAGCATCGCTGCAACAGCCCCTTGCTGTTAAATGAGTTATCAGCAGACAAATATTGGCGTTTTAAACGCTTTTGGTTCTGCAAATGTTGCAATACTGTATGGCCGAATATACCCTACGTGTCTATTAGATTTTCGTCCCTACAAAATTTATCAAAGTCAGCAAAATCGGCGCCGGACACCTGGGGACGTCTGCTTGTTGGTCAAAATTAATGTTACAGTTATTTAAGTTAATCATAATGCTGAATTCACATTATGGTATATTTTATATATTTGGGTAGGCTACTATTTCCTTTTAGTAACTTTTAACCGTTATATATATGGCTTTTATGTCTTTGGTGACCCTAATGAAATTTTCTGGCAAATATTTTTGTGGAATATAATCCTTAAATGTCTCTTTTGAAAGGACTTTTCAGGTTTTCATCAAAAAAGGGGTCAAATTGTCCCACAAAAAGAGGAAGTAAAGGGTTAAAATGTTGTACAGAAATGACCCTTGTAAAATTCTACCATACAACTTTGCAAATAAGATTTTCCTCAGACATCAATTTATAACACTTTTTGCACTTAGTATTTAGCTCCCTTCGACCAAAATAAGAACATTTTGACACACTGAAAAAAAAAACTGAGACGTGCTGACTATAAGTTTGTTTTAGAAAAATGGACTATACAACATTCCCTTTCAGGATTATAGAGTGGCTATTCGGTTGCAGCCAAAAAGCCTTACTTTGTTGGACTGTGCAATTATTATGAGTGAAGAATGAACTAAAGAAATGCATTTTCATTGAAAATAACAATAGAAATTTGACCTGTTGTTTTTTAGATGAGCTTTGACTTCGGTCTGCAAAAAGGAAGTGCTACTGAGCAATTATACATTCACATTTTTCTTGATTAATAGGACTTGTTTTGCGTAAAATTCCTGTCTTTGGACTGTGTTGAAAAAGTTTAAAATTTAATAAAAAAGAGAAAGTATTATCAAATCTTTCTAAATTTAGCTTATTTAAAAGGTAATAAAATGCGAAATAGCCTACAATATTTTTGGAGACTTTTCTGTTGGCAGATGGCGTGGTAGAAGCAGTTAAATTTGCTCGTCATTTAAGCATCAGATAATGTTTGAAAGGTAAGACAAGAGAGCATGTGATTTTTAGAAAAAGATCACTCCATAATATTATCAATAAAATTGTTAAATTGCGTTGTAATAAGAGTATGTTGAGAAATTTAAAAATAATAAAAAAACAAGAAATACAAACATCGAAATTAAATAAATCTTATAAATTTAATTTAACCTTCTACTGCACGAATTATTGATCCAGTGAAAAAATAAATTATTATTGTTATGACATATTTGGCTTAGTCGCAAGTAATGCACATTTGCAAGAATTCATTTTAAAAGAACTTCGTTGGCATGGTTTTAAGTGTTTAAAAAAAAAAGAAGCGGATTTATTAATATTTCATTTCATAATCTTAAAAAAGACAAAAATATTTTTGTCTTTTGATAATTTAAATTTTCGAAAATCAACTTAAAATATGTGCACTAATTTTTGCCAGCTTTTTGAATTGCAACTTTTTACAGGGTAGAATATACTGACCAATAACGGTAGTTTTTCGATTTCGTTAGTTAGTACTTACAATAATTTATTGATACTTAATATATTGTTGGATTCTGGCCTTTAAACAAAAGTTTATGTCCTGAAAAAATAAAAAATATATATAAAATATAAGAAAAGCCATATATGGGTTCTTATGCAGTAAAGGGTTAAGAATAAGTTTTTTTCCCTAAACTTTTATTGATAATATTATGGATGCATTACCCCTGTTTTTCATTATTATAAAGTTTTTCTACTCTTATTGTAAAATTAACAGCTTCCAAATGCCATCTGGTTGTGCGAAAGCTTCAAATGAAATTATTAAAAATATTGCACCAAGAATTGAATTGAAATAAGGCGAAATTAGCGAAGCTTAGTTTCTGGACAAAAAATTCAAATAAAGCAAAAGTCCTTAACTTTCCTAACCTAGAAAAACTGTGGAAGCAAAATAAAAATCCAAAACTTTGCCTTGAGATCTGAACATCAAAATCTATCGAAAATGATTTTCAAAAAAAGCTTGGGCATAATCCAATTAACCTCAGTTAAAGTAATTGAGAGTAATGTATAATCGTTCAATTTCTTTTCAAACTAATGTTTTTTTTTGTCACTATTTTGACCCAATCCATTACACTGTGCCATACATTAATATGTGTTGCACAAAGAAAGCTTTGCATGAAGCAATCACTCTTCATGGCTGGCGTTTTTAAACTTTTATCTTTTATGTTTTTGTTTTGTTGCGTTTTTGTTCTTTTTGATGTTTTTTTGTTTTGTTGTTGTTATGCTGTTGTTACTGTAGTTAGTTGTTTATCATTAGATGTGTTTATGTATTGGTACAAATACACATACGAACACATACAATACATACATATTTAAATGCGATGCGTGATATCTCTACTGTGATATCCTTTTGCATTTGAATCACTTCCGTTGTATGAAGCTGCTACTGCCTTGCTATGTTCCGCTTCCGGGGTTTTCATGCGTACCACAAAACAATGAAAATGCAAATTGAGTTTAATGTTTGAAAATGTAATAAGGCATGCAAACGCATACAAGCAAACATACAAACGCAAACATACACATATATATTGCTATATACGCACGCATGCTCTTTCTCTAACACACACAAGCATATACATTCCAAAATTACCAAAAACAACAACAAATGTAATATTAAATTTATTATGTGCGTTTTATTTTATTTGAATTTATTATAATATGAATCCAGTAATTTTTTTTTTTGTTTTTTTTTGTTGCTTTCGTATTTCACATTTATTTTTTTTTTCACTTTTCTTTTGGATATAAACGATTTTGTTGATTGCCAGCTATTGTCAGCTGCCAGTGTTGCCAAAGCAATCAGCAACATTATTAACATAATAACAAGAAAAACAACAACAGCAACAACGAAAATAAAAAAAAAAAAACGAATGTGATTACTATATGAATTTCTAAATGAATCTTTATGTTTGTATATGTATATGGGTGTATGCGCTGCATTAAGTCCTTTTTTCAGCGCTTGTGTGTGTGTATGTGTTGGAAATTTTTTCATTGCTGTTTCTATGTCCTTTTTATTAGAGCATTTTATGATGTTAAAAATGTGTGTGTGTGTGTGCGTGTGTATGCTTGCGCTTATGACATCCTGCTCACATATTGTAATCTAATCAAATTTCACTTTTTGAATCAAATTTCACTTTTTTTTTTTGCATTCTATTCTCTTTATTCGATTTTAATGAAATGTAATTTTCTCTTTTTTTTGTTGATGTACGTTGTTGTTTTTTTTTTACGCACTTTCATCAACTGTGACTGACTGCAAAGTTGTTAGATGGCAGTTGACAAGCATGGACAATATTGTTGATGCGTTGCTGCTTTTGATTGTGTTGATGTTTTGTAATGAACTGCATTTAATGTTTACTTGTCATGAGCTTAATTTATTTTATCTTTTTTTATTTCTCTCTTTTTATTTTTTTTGATTTCATAAAAATGCTTTAATTTTGTTAACAAAATACAACATATACATAAATTTGTATTAGCTTTTTGACAATGATTTTTTTTTTTATAGATTTTAATTTGAAATTAAATTGTAAAATTATATCGTTACTTTTTAATGTTCTTCTTAATGTTCAAGCACACTTCATTATCGTTTAAATTTTTATTGTGAATTTTTCAAAAAATTAAAGACCTCCTTTGATGAATGAACTCACAGTATACTTTGCATTTGTGTATCTGTGTTTGTGATGATATGCTGTAATAGTATAGTAATAAATATCAAAGAACTTTAAGTATAACAGTATACAAAGTTTCTGTTTTATATTGGTGATGCACTTTAGTGAAAAAGAGCCTAACTTTTTGGGTAGATTTAGTGGCACCTTATGTCCTAAGAATACAATTACTGTGTTGCTGTTGAGACTCAAATTTTTGCATTTGTTTATTTCAAGTGTTTTGTGTGTGAGAGCTGCCGCGTTTACTTACTGAATATTTTTCACCTTGAATGAATTTACATTTCTATATCAAATATTTTTATTAGAACTGTCATGGATCTCAAGTTATGTCCACTTTTCAAATACTGCCTATTTTCTGTACAGTAATGATTAAATGCATAAAATTTCGTCATTGTATTTAGAACTGTATTAAATTCTTAGCTTTGATTCTAAGATTCGATCCTGATTCTCGATCTGCAATTTCGATTTACTTTCTAATCACCAATTTTGCATCTGAATTTCGAAACTCTTTATAATTTCTCATCCTCAATCCTCGATCTTAAATTCGGTCCTCAGTTTCTACCCCTAACTGTGATTTTCTGCTTTAGTTTAGGTTTGGTTATTGGGGCTGTTCATATGGAAATATAAACACACTGAGACCTATTGGTCCATTGTGATACCATATGGGGCGAGTAGTTACCTCTTAATCCCACCTAGTCAAACCATTTTGTACTTTCTATCAAGCGAAGTAAGTCTCTGATTTCAGAGGATGCGAGTTCTGTTACTCTTTCATAGAAAGGTTCTCCCAGAGTTTTTTGCCTGCTTGCCGCTAGAGCAGGGCATTTACATATAAGGTGGAAGATTGTTTCTTCTTCCTCTTCGTTTCTGCAGCTTCGGCAGAAGTCATTATAGGGAAGACCTAATCTCCGGGCATGATTACCGATAGGACAGTGTCAGGTTAGAATAAAGATTACTCTGCTTATGTGGACTCGGCCCAGGTTTATGAGTGCTTTAGTGCGTGCTGGGTTTGGCCTAGGCCAAAATTGCCTAGCAATGCAGCAGGTTGGTTCCATTTCCCATCTGCTTTCCGCAATACGGGAGTGGTGGTTTTTGATAAGAAGCTTGCATGTGGCAAAGGGTATACCCGCGTTGCCAGAGATACATGAATTGCTGAAGGTTGTACCAAGTCTGGCAAGATCATCAGCTTTACAGTTTTCCTCAATGTTGCTGTGCCCAGGCACCCAAGTGAGAAGCAGATTGAATGCTGCGGCCATCTCATTCAGAGACGATCTGCATTTAGGGCAACTATTGAGCTATTTGCAGAACATTAAAGAGATTTTATCGCCGCTTGACTGTCAGTGAGAATGTAGATATCCTTACAGGTTATCTCGTTATATCTTATCAGATTTGCGGCTTCAGTGATCGTCAGCAGCTCTGCTTGGAAAACGCTGCAGTGATCAGGGAATCGAAAGTGCGTTGAAAAATTCAGACGCTCAGAGTGAACTCCACCCCCAACCTTGCCATCCAGTTTTGAGCCATCAGTATACACTTATATGGCATCATGGCGTATCGCATTGCTCGCACTCCACTCTTGGTGAGTTGGAATAAGTGTGCTAAAGCTGTTACCAAAGGATAGTGAGGAGAGGGTGAGATCGACAGATTTTGGAAGATAATTGGTTTCACCTAATATCCTACCTTGACCATGATTAGTGTTGGACCACTTACGGGTCGTGTACAGTCTCACAGCTGAGATTGAAACTGAGGTCTTACCAAATAGATCTATTGGAAGAAGATTTAGCATAGTGTACAGTGCCTTTGAAGGTGTAGTTTTCAGGGTTCCTGTAACTAACCTTGAAGCTAGCCGCTGTACTTTGTCTAATTCTTTGTGCTGGGTGCTCTTTAAAATAACAGTCTACCAAACAACTACTCCATAAAATAGAATAGGGCATATAAGACTGGTATACAGCCACATAATCACTTTGGTCTGTAATCCCCATTCTCTGCTTTATTCCTAAGCTTTTTTCTCAGGAATTCGGCTTAGCTTTGTTCTCATTTTCATACTTCTATTCTCAGCTTCAATCCTTAGTTTCTTTTCTATTAAATTTTTTTAAAACTCTGTTCTCAGATTTTATTCTCAACTTTGGATTTGCATTCTCATATTCGATGTTCAACTGTGATCTTCAACTTAGTCCCTCACTTTTGATTTTCAGTTTCATTCCTTTATTTTTATTCCAAATTCTCAGTTTTGAGCTTCAAATTCGGTCTTCAAAAAAAATTCTCACTTTTGATTTTCAGCTTTAATCCTCAATTGCGATCTTTAACGTAGATTCTAAGTTTTGGTTGTCAGTTTCAATGCTCAGTTTTATTGTGAAATTTGATTTTCAGGCTTATCTCCTAGCTTTGACCTTCAACTTAGATTCTCAGTTTTAATTTTGGCATTATTTCTTAATTATCTTTTATAAAATTTTAATTCCTCAGTTTTCATATTGAAATTTGGTCTTCAAATAGATCTTCAGTTTTTACTCTTAATTCTGGCCTCCAATATAGACCCTCAGATTTGATTCTCAGATCCATAGTTAATTTTCTCTAAATTGCATTTCAGATTTAATCCTCAGCCTTGATTCTCAACGTTGATCCTCAGCTTCGATCCTCCAGTGTGGTGTTCATCTCATATCCTCAGTTTTGAGTTTCAGATTTAATTTTTAGTTTCTTTTTTCAAACTCGAAATTCTTATGATTCAGATTCAAGTTCAGTTAACTTCAACATAGATCCTCAGTTTTGATACTCAAGTTTTATTCCCAGTTTGTTTCCACTAATTTGATTTTTATTGTGATCCTCTGTTTCTATCCTCAACTCTGATTTTCAACTTAGACGCTTAGTCTCGATTCACGGTTTCGATCTTGAACTTATTTTCTCAAATTCCACTCATAATTTTTGTCTTCGAATAAAATTTTTAGCACCAATTCTCAATTGTGATCTAAAACTGAGATTCTCAGTCTCGATTCCTGACTTCAAACTTCAGTTTATTTTTCCTAATTAAATTATTTAATCTTCAATTTCGATTTTCAGATTATATATTTAGTCTCAATTTTAGGCATCGATCCTCAACAGTAATCATCGAGTTCTTAGCTTAAATTCTCAGTATTTTCCCCTCAAATCCGATTCTTTGAACCCCAACTTCGTTCATCACATTAAATTCTAAGTTATCGAAACTTTGATCCTCAACTATGATATTCACGATAGACCCTTAGTTTTGATTTATTCTCAGCTTCATTCTTTAGTTTCTTTTCACAAATTTAATTTCTTTTGGTCTTCAGCCTTGGTCAACACCATCGATTCTTCATCTCAATTTTTACAACTTTAACTTAAATTCTCATGCTTAGTTCTGAGCTTCAATTCTAAACTTGGGTTTTCAGTTTTTAGGAATAACTAAGTTGATTAGAGAATACGTCAGGCTGCTCATATATCCAGTGATCGAGTCTAGTCAGTTCTGTATATTAGTTTTAATATTGGGAGTATGAATGTATAAACTCGTAATTGTGACTAACTTCATATTTATCATACGCGCCATTTTTTTTTGACATTGACAGCTATTCTATCTCGAAGAGTGCCAAAAATACTATAAGAATTGATCTGTCAAATAATTTTCATAATTTTACAAAAGTGTTTTACTATAGCTGAAAATGTCGAATTTCGTGCCAACAAAACAACATTTGCGGGAAGTTTTAATTTGCTTCTTCCATTTAAAGAAAAACGCAACTGAAGCACATCGTTTACTCACTGAAGCTTATCCTGACTGTGCTATAGACGTTAGAATGTGTCAGGTATGGTATGCCCGTTTCAAAAGTGGTGATTTTGATGTTGAAGACAGGGAACGTTCAGGCGGCTCGAAAAAGTTCGAAGATGAAGAATTGAAGGCATTACTCGAAGAAGATTCATGTCAAACGCAACAAGAACTTGCAGAATCCTTAGGAGTTGATCAATCAACCTTTTCTAAATGATTAAAAGCATTGGGAATGATTCAAAAGCAAGGAAATTGGGTGCCGTAGAGAGACGTCGAACGACGATTTTTCACATGTGAACTGTTGATTGAACGACAGAAAAGAAAGGGTTTTCTGCATCGTATTGTGACTGGCGATGAAAAGTGGATACGTTACGATAACCCAAAGCGTAAAAAATCATAGGGACCGCCCGGACATGCATCAACATCAACAGCAAAGCCGAACATCCATGGATCCAAGCTCATGCTGTGTATTTGGTGGGATATGAAAAGTGTCGTGTATTATGAGCTGTTGAAACCGAATGAAACGATCACTGGCGAACGCTACCGACTACAGTTGATGCATTTGAGCCGAGCATTAAAGGATAAGAGGCCAGAATATGAGAATAGACACAACGAAGTTACTTTTCAGCACGACAATGCTCGGCCGCATGTTGCAAGGCAAGTAAAAACATACTTGGAAACGCTGAAATGGGAAGTGCTACCCCACCCGCCGTATTCTCCAGACATTGCTCCTTCTGATTACCACTTGTTCTGATCGATGACACATGGCCTGGCTGAACAGCACTTCCGTTCTTTCGAAGAACTCAAAAAATGGGTCGATTCGTGGATAGCCTCAAAAGATGAGGAGTTCTTTCGACGCGGAATCCGTATGCTGCCAGAAAGATGGGAAAAGGTTGTGGCTAACGATGGACAATACTTTAAAGAATAAATTTATAATCACTTTTTCACAATAAATGTCCAAATTACGAATAAAATACTAATTTATACATTCATACTCCCAATACTATTGGCAAAAAACCAAAGGAATAATGGAAGTTTGTACACTGAAGAAAACTCAGAATTAAAAAAAAACCAAGAGTAAAATTTTAAAATCTCAAAACGTGATTTCAGAAAGGAAATACTAATTGCTTAGTGCTATATATCGTCAGAGAAGGAATAGTATATTTTTTATGTTCTCCCTTAGTCAATTTCCTCTTTTCCTTATGTCATGTCCGAGGAAATTCTAATTACGTTAATTGAATTTTAACTATATTCATGTATTCATTGATTTAGAATTTTCTTTGAATTTTAAACAAAAAGTTATAAGCAAGAATAAATTACAATATTTTAAAATTACAAAGCACAAAAATTAATCACATTGCTTGCTTCTATTTTTAAAAACAACCACTACATAAATAATTTTTATAATGATTTATCTTTTCATAAAAAAATAATTAATACATACTTGATCAATACAGGTTGCTCATATATAAATATAGACACAAACTCATACATACACTCACTCACGCTTGCATACACGAGGGAAACCATTTTAAATTGTTTTAAAAATAGAACTTTCGATGGGAATAATTTATGCATAAGTGCCGTAATTACAAGAAAAACTTCAAGTTGATGTGTGTGTGTGTGTGTGTGTATGTGTTCAAGCGTATAACGTATACACGTAAACGCAAACTCGAGACAGTAATAACTTGAATATTGTAAGTAGGTACTATGCGTGTGTATATCCCTCATGCGTATTCATGCGTTTGTGTGCGAGTAAACGAGATTGCGTATATCTAATTACACATTAAGTTTAATTCTCAAAATTAAATTAAATGAAAAGTCTTTGTAGATGTATGTGTGTAGGGACATGAAAAGAACATGCATACCTTTACATACTTACATGAAAGTCATGACACACACACACTCACACACATATGTAAGAAATCCCAGAAGTATTACTCGCTACAATGAAAGATGGCCTGGGCACTTGTGTACATGTGTGCGTGCCAGTGTCACTTTCTATGTACATAAATACATACAAGCATACGTAAACAAGTGTATGTATGCTTATGCATGTTTGTATTTATGAATATGAAATTCAATTTTCGTATTAAATTACGAAAATTTAACCTTGCACTGTGTGAATGAGAGGCAGTTGAGTGTGTGTGTGTGTGGGAATTGGTTTGTGTGTGTACAAATGCCATAGGGAAAAGTATGAAAAGCTTCTTTTGAACACTCACAAAGTGAGCAAACACACACGCATGCAATAAAACTAACCTCAAAATTACAACTACTATATTGACAATAACTCTTCCATTCTACTACTATTTTTTACAAGTTTAACTCCCTGCATTATTATTACTAATGAATATTTTGAATTGTGTAATTAGTGTGTGAGTATGTGTGTGCGTGCGAGAACCTCAAATTATATAAATTCATTATTGGTACCATTCATAAAGAAAAACAAAAATAACCACATTACAACACAAACAAATATTTCTATAAATGCATATAAATGTATTTGAAAATCGCATTTAATTTAATAATAACAGGAATACATGCACACAATTGCAGCTGATGTGATTGCATAACTAATTTACGTATGTGTATGTGTATGTGCATTTTTAAGTATAAAGGCATTTTAATTATAGGTAGCATTAATTTTGTTTGCGGCTAAAAATATACATAAGTAAGTATATACTTTGTGATTTAGTACTACACATTTATAAATACTAGTATTAAAAAAAGTTATATCTATTGAAATATTTGTGCTTGCATTTGTGTGCTAGTAAATGATTTTAATTACTTTCATATATATCAGGGGCGGATACAAGCGGGGGAACAGGGAGAAATTTTCTCCCCCAAAAGATTTTCAAACACTAGTTATTACGATTTACTTTCAATTATAAGAATAATGAATAATCTTGCTCATTAAACCACTTTCCTTCTCTATGGAAATGTGTGAATGATACTTAAACCAAATAAACCTGAGAACTCAGTGCCCTTATATAAACCTATAAGTTTGCTGACAATATTCTCGAAAATATTCGAAGTAGTAGATTGCTAATAATACAAGAAAACAAGAATATAGTTCCGGATCACCAATCGTCATAAGCACGGTACTCCTGAGCAATATCATCGCATAGTGAATATTGTCACTGACTTTCTGGAATGCAAAAAATATTGCTCTGAAATATTTTTGGACATTCAGCAAGCGTTCGACAGAGTTTGGTATTAAGAGCAATTATACAAATTAAAAAACTTACTCCCAGCTCCATTTTATTTGCTCTTAAAGTCCTATCATTTTATGTCAAAGAAAATGATGAAACATCAGCCAAATGTCAAGTGAAAGCCGGAGTACCACAGGGCAGTGTTCTGGGTCCTGCTCTTTATTTGATTTTTACCTGCGACTTGCCTGAAACTAATGGTGTTACTATAGTTACTTATCCAGACGATACTGCCATTTTAGCGTCAAATTAATCTCCTACAGAAGCTGCTTATCAAGTTCAGAAACAGCTCGACGACGTTCAACAATGGTTACTTCGTGGATGAGTGCTTGACTGGAATTCCTTCTGCCTCAGGTTCGATTCCCAGATGGGGTTAAATTTTTAAAAAATGTCCAAATGGATTGTTCTAATAAAATGGATCATTTCGGTGATTTAGTTCTTAAATACGTGACTCAAGTACCAGTTTAACGGGTTCTATTCTCAGGTAGAGAATTGAATCCACAAAAAAAAAAAAAAAAAAAATTATAGGTTTCGGGTCAATATAAAGAAAATCCCAGATGGGAAAGAGAAAATTTGAATACAGGGTAAGAATCAGCGACCTTAAATTATTCTTAAAATTCTGCTAATACTTGACCCATTATAAACCAATCTAAAACCGGAAACTGAATAAATTTATCTTACTGTTATATTTTCCACGATCCTTTACCTTGGAAGTAGATCATAGAAATTGTGAAATGCTTTGCAACAAGAACAGGGTTTCCCCAAATCGAGTAACGTACCAGTAAGTTTTCACATGGCCATACCTTTGAAATTGTTAGTCATCGAAATAAAGTTTATGAATAAGCAAAAAAAAAAAAAGATACACGAGCGTTTTGGCGTTTTGGTTCATATGATGAATTTTTATTTTTTATTGATCCCCCCCAAAAATGTTTTCTGTATCCGCCACTGTATATATACATTCTTTATTCGTAAGTACAGCATAATTAATGAACAAAAAATTTAAAAAACAAAAATGTGGAATATATACTTAGACACATTGATCAATATTTCCAATTGAAAAATATAAAAATTATAATAATTAAAAAAAAAATTAGTGTCGGTGTGTCTTATGGAATTTACGTGTCCTCCGCTTTTATAAATAGTACCAAATTATTTAAGGAATTTATTGAGCCATATACTTAACTCTCGAGTAGGCAGGACCTTCTCCAGACGGGCAGCCGCTTGACTCACTTTAAATGGCGTTTAAAATTTATGTGTATTTATTCAAACTGCTCAGTCGATAAATGATTACCGGAGCTATGCAAGGTTTTTTTTTTTTTTTTGTATGCGACAAGGGTAGGGGAAATCTTCATAGATACTGGCAGCCCCGTGCTGTACAGCATGCACGATTCACACTCCAGTTGCAAAATAAACAATATGGGTTCTCCACATGCTTGTATTTACACAGGTATTGGCGGAAGCATCCATGTCCGCTTAAGAATTGCGTGAGACGATAGCTCACAATGCCGTGCTTTCTCTCTATGCACGCTGCTACACTCGGTATTAGAGTATGAGTCCACCTCCCTTTTGTGCTGGCATCCCATTTGTGCTGCCACGGAGCTATGCAACGTAGCTTCAGTACTTTGTGCATTAATTCGTTTTGATTTTATCGCCAGTTGAAGATCAGAATGAGGAAAAAAATTATTTTGGGTGATTTTAAAATTATTTGCGATAATTTTAATTGTTAATAAAATATATTTATAGTTATTTGCTGGAGTTGAAAAAGTATTAGGAAGAAGGAAATTGATTTTATTTTACTTTTATGCAATTGGAATACACAATAATTTTTAACTTTTTCATTTATCGGGACTACCAGCTTTTTGATGGAACACTTATTTTTTCACCTCAAGCAAAAATAATGACTTTAATTCGTTTTTCGATTTCATTTCCGAGTTTTATACGTTATCAACCAATCTACATATTTTTTAATGCTGAAAAAAATTGGACTACTAGAGGGTTAACTTCATACATAGTGCATATTAAGCTGTCGTATGTTCAAAAGTTGAGAGCTCTACCGGCGAATTCACCCAAAATCTTAATTAAAAAATCACATCAGCAGTTTTTCTCTATCACCTCTAGTTCTCTAGATATTAGGAGCATTTTTGTTTGCTATTGATAAATATTTGATAGCCTTTAAAATTTTTCTACGAGGAATATTTTGGCCGCAGATACAACACTAAAATTGTGACCTTTCCAAGTGATTTTTTAAGATTTAAGTGACGACAATTTGAGATTTTATTCTTACATGGGGAGAAGGGTTAGTTCGATATAAATCCTTCTTTCAGTATCCTCTACATTTTATTCTCAGACATCGGAAGTGAAATCCAAAGTGTTCTTGCTTTGGTTTTGAGTGGATAGCCTTCTAAAGTTCCCGGAAAAACTTTACAGGAAAATATCTGGAAAAGTAAACATGATAGATACAAATAGGTACGGCAGATGCTGCTGATTCTACATTAGGAGGCGCCAGAAAAACTCGGCGTAGGTAATTTTAGAAATCGAGATAAAAGAAAGTGGTTAGTTTCAGACTTAAAAAGTCATTGGGAACTTTTTACTGCAACTGAATTGTGAGCAAGTATGATATCTGCCAATGGCTGATCTAGGTTTCTGGTTTAAGAATAGCTTATTTTGTTAAATTATGGGATAGTTATTAAACTGGACCAAATCCAAATAAAAGCCCGGTTTATAAATAAACAAAATCGGACCCAGACGATAAACTATTTAATAAAAATTTCATACCAAAACTCAGACAGAAATTCAAACCCAAATTAAGACTAATTTTTACGAAAATTCTGTCCAAAAATTGGAATTTAAATTCCCACCAAAGTTCAGATTAAAAGGAGATAAAAAATCAGACCATAGGTCAGATCGAAATTCAAACCAAATTTAAGCCAAAAATTGGGCAACAAATCAGAACAAACTTCAGACCGAAAAAATACCTAAATTCAGACTAAAAACTGAACCAAAATTCAGACTAAAAACTGAAACAAAATTCAGACTAAAAACTAAACCAAAATTCAGACTTAAATTCATACCAAAATTCAGATAAAAATTAAAACCAAAATTCTGAGCAAAATCCAAACCAAAATTCTGACAAAACTTCGAGCAAAACTAAATAGAAATTAAGACCAAAATTCAAATCAAATTTAGAACAAAAGTCCGATAAAAAATTTGAATAAAACTCAGACCGAAATTTTGTACAAAAATCAGACCAAAACTAAACAAATACCTCAACTCAGCTCTCAAAAAGTAGAGCAATTATGATTTGACTTTTTAATTAGAGATTTACTGTAACCCAACAGTTCTTCTGTAAAAATATTTTTAATGGCTACTTTCATTTATATTTTTAGAAGAGCCTCCTCTAGATTAGCCGCTGTATGGAGTTTTGAATAATTATGCAAATTCTACAGCTGTTCTCAATTCTATTTACTATTGGCGGTTGGAATTATCGGTCTTTCCTGGTTTCGCTCAAAAATTCTTATATTTCAATTATAACTCATTCACGTTTGTGGATAGCTGAGCTGTTCCCCTTTTCCGCCTCATTCACCGACTCGTCCTGTGAGCAGTTATATTCCACTTTGCGGACTTAAAAGTGGCTTGGTACCATAGTGAGAATGAAAATAACTTTCTAGTAACACACCAAGGAAGACTATTTTAGATCTTTAGGATCAGAAATTGTACAAGTGTCCTGAAATTGGTTTAATTTGTGTTTTTCGTGATACTGGGTAGTATGTTTTTTGATAGCTTTCATAGAGTCCATGTGACTCACGTTCTTAGCCCCTTTACGTTTGTTTGACAATGGCTTCGTAGATATACTATAGGTTGTAGGCCTAATCTTTATTTTGTTTACTATGCTGTTGTCGAAGGAAGATCGTAATTTAAAGGCTATCCAAAAAATGTCGCAGAAAGGCTAAACTGAACTGAAGGCTGATAAGTTCTCGAGATGGTTCCTGTACCTACTTTAAGAAAAGTAAATTGAGGTCAAATTATTACACAATTCTGAATAATAAAGAAATGAAACTGAACTTCATATGAATGAATGATTGAACCAATGAAATTCAAATTAATTGTCAATAATCTGTCAGTAAAGTCAAAAATTAATAAAAGTTTGGAAATTACTTGTTTATGTAACTGTGTGCATTCATGTGTATAAACGTATTATTATGTATGTTTTAATAGATTTTCTTTGAAGTGTAAATTTAATAATTCTAATTTAATTTTTAGCAATAAAAACTAATAACCAATTAACCTCAGCACACCCAAAAATTTGCACATGCACAAAATCAATTCAACCTTAAATAATTTAATATTTATTTCATAACACAATATGCATATCTAAATTGCATGCACAGTAATCCCCGGTTAATTGCTTCGATGAAAAAAAAAATGCATTTTAGGCTAATTTATTCTAATCGAGTTTCACTAAAAATTATTATTACAAATTTTTCTGCTAAACAAATTTGATGTAAACGAAATAGATTTATTTTTTTTTTGTCTCGGTTCTAAATTGTATGGTATATCATTTCCGTATTGCACTAACAAAATAATGAAATTACCAGATAATTCTTTTTGTAAGTGCAGTGAAATCAACCGGTAAAATTGTAGTATATTTTAATATAAAAGAGTGGAATTTTTTACATAAATTGGAAACTCGAATAAGCGGGGATTAAATATAAACGGATTATTCCTTTTTTTGGCACGGCAACCTATGGAGGGTCTAGACCTAGGTTTTCGTAACAATTCATATTGTGTCATTCATATTTGAATGGAAAGAACCTACAACTTAACGTCAAATCAGAACGGTGAAGTGAAAAGTTTTTTCTTATGCAATTTTTACTTTTGAAGGTTAGCACTTCTCGTGTACAATGTGTAAGAATTCAGCAGACTAACCATTACGTCACGGAGACTGATAGGTATCTACGGATTACTGTAGTTATTTTCTTTTTTCTCAATTTCAATCAATTTAAATTATTTAAATGTTTTGAGAAATTAATAAATAACTAGAATATTTTATTGTACGTAACTATATGCAAATCTTTGAAAATATGCTTTGTAAAAGTTAATACAGAAACTATTTTATGCATTTATTTAAGCATATGTATTTACAAATACATAAAATAAAATATTAATAACATAAGAATTATGTATTTTCATGTGTTTATTTACAGTAGCAATGATTTTGAATGTTCCTAAAGAAATAATGTAAATTTGAAAAATGCCTAAAAGTATACTTTGCATAATGAAAAGTTTATGTGGGGAAAAATAAAAAACTAGTTTTGTGAATATGAATTGAGCTAGAAAATAGTTTTGTAAAAAGTTTTTATGCAAAAAACTAAATAACACAAGGCAAACGTTTAATAATGAAAATACTAATGAGTTGTAGAGCAGAAATATAAAATAAATTTTTCACTTCTTATGTTAAATTTCCTGAGAAATGTTGAGTCTGATTTCTCCACTTTAAGCATTTTCTTGTATTTATAAATTAAATTATTTATTTTATTATTTGTATAAATTGCACTAAATTTATTTAACCTTAGCTGTATATTCTTGAACTCCCTTGTTGGTAAAAGTCACTGATAATAACACAAAATTGATTAATTTTTGTTGAAAAGAAAAATTATTTTATTCACTTACTTTTTCTCTATTCGGTATTTACAAAAGAAAATTTTGTACCATTAGCTTCTTTTATGTAACTCTTTAGACTTGATTGTGAGTTCAATCAAAAGCACACCTGCTGCGTATCACACACACACGTAAATCGGGAGAAAAAAGGCAAAACTGTGAAAAGAAACACATAACAGCCAAAAAGTATGCAAAGCAAAAAGGTAAAAATCCAAAAGTCCTTGAATTTTTTTCTCTTTTATATTTTTTTTCGTGTGTTTGTTGTCTATGAGATAAAAAAAATAACGTTTTTTTACATGTCAGGCACATAGTCTGCCATTTGTCATTGTTAAATATGACAGCTTTAATTTGATACTTCAGCCGTTTGTCCCCTATTTCTCCCTGATTGCTGCTGCTGAAGCTTTTATTTATTACGATTACGATTGTTACACTTTTGCTTGTCTTCACTGTACATTTTGCTTGTTGCTGTTTTTATTAAAGATTTTTATTTGATTTTTTGTGTGTTATATGCTAAAAGAAATGCTTAATTTTTTAATGCATACTTTGTGGCTATATTGTGCTGAAAAGTAGACTATCAAATTGTTAATGCTTTTGTTTAAGCATAATAAAAAAGGTTCAAATCAACGATAGGCTAACCATACTAAATTTATTTTTAACTACAATGGCAGTGAAGGTGATTTTAAGTGTTTTTGAATGGGTAATATATAAATGATAAAATGATAATGGGATATTGAAAATGTAAAGATTATGTAAGTAGGTAATTACCTAGTAACTTCAATTTGCTTGTCTGTTGGTGTTTTGGTATGAAAATTTTATTTAGATATTATTTAAAGATGAATGTAAAATTCACCATGTACTACCACTAGGAAGCAGATACATTTTTAAAATCGATTTATGGTTGTTTATTTTCTGTTTCAGATTTTAGGAAGCCATTGGGGTAAGGCTCATTCGTTTCACTTGAATGGGTGAATCCTATTTTAAATTTCTAGGTGAGAGTTTGATCTTTTTATGAGTTATAACCTTATTGTAAAAACATTTTTCTCTATGTAAGACGAGAGAGATAAATGACTGTTTCATGTTTCTAATCCCAACCTGCAGTTTTTACTGGATTCAGGCTAACAAAAAGCCTCAATACACCCGAAAGTTTACATTATTATATACTTAAAATAAAAATCTGGAAAATCGACCACTTAATTTGTGAACTCAAGGAGTTGAGAGAACTAACTTCAGATTGGTGAAATATTTAACTTCAGGTATTTTGCAAGCTCAAAGTGCTGCCAAACAACCACATCAGATTCGTAATCAAAAACACTTCTTGAATCTCCATTTGGGGAGAAAAGTTTTTTTTTTTTTTTGCCCAGCGTAATGTTGATACAGCTTTTACAGTTTTAAAATAATTTTTTTTTGTAATTGCAGCAATTAAGATAACTACCAGCACTATAAATAATATAGTTAACCAAGTTATAATAAAATATTTTCATAAATATGCAAATAAAATACTCACACATGGACATATACCTCTACATGAACATAGGAAGCCAGCTGTAAAAACATTCATTCCACAAGGAGAGTAAAACAAAATAAAAAATTTTTTCATTTGCAATGCCAGCGAAAGTTTGTGCTTTTCTAAAAGTATTTGAGGAAAAAAAGAGTAAAATAAAAATTACACCAAAAATACCAAAAGGAAAATATTTAAATTTCAATTTGAAATTCAATACACACACACACATAGAGAGATACACGCAAATACATGCATTGATATGGATGTTTTTCAATTTGAGTAAAATGATTGTATGAATGAATGAATGAATGGCATGAATGTGTTATGGTTTTCCGGAAAGTTATGCAGCACAAAAATTAATATTTACTTTTGCAGTTTTGCTATAATTGAGTTTATTTAAAATTATTTCGAACACTTTTCAACACTTCCATTCATTTCCTTTTTTTTTTTTTTTTTTTTTTTTGTGAGCTTCTACTGATGCTCAATTTATTGGCAAAAAATAATATTACAGCTGTAGAAATGTATGCACATAGAGATATTAAATACATAAGTAAAACATTGATGCACAAAGTATAAAATGGCGGGGAGGTTGTACTGAAAAAGTATACCATTGCTAGTGAAAATGAAAAATCACTCAATACTGTAGTTTTATTTGAAATATGAAATGCATACAATCAAAAGGTATTAAAAAAAAAAAAAGAAGATGAGTATTAAAAACATCACATTCTAGTGTAGGTAGCGGGAAGGGAAGGTGAAGGGGAGTAATAGTGTTTGAGGTATCGAATGGCAGCATGAAATTGAAAAAGATTTGAAGTGGAAAAAATGGCGTTGTAATTTTGCCTTCTTTTTCCTTTTATTTTTGGTTTGATTGGCTTTGGTATTAGAAAATGGAAATGAATAATTTAAAATTTTGTTCAAAGTGAAAACAAACAATACAGAATTCAATAGAAATGTGAAATTATATATAGATACATACATGTTAAAAATAGAATGTTTTCATGGCCTTATTAAAACTCATACTTACATGCAGGGCCGTAGCCAGGATTTTTTTTCGGGGGGGGGGAGGCGGAGGGGGGGCGCTTATGAAACTGATGTTTAAATACAATAAATTGAATACGATAAAGCATTTGATGGACCCTATCAGACTAGGGAGAAAAGTGGAAAAAAGTCTTAAAGTTTTAGGAAAAATGTTTGTTTCCGAATTTCTTAATCTTAACCTAAAAAAATGGCCGAAAATGACACAAAATTTCACAGAATAATCAATTTAAATTTTTTCCAGTAAAAAAATTTCAATGTGGATTCCAAAACATTTTTTTATCGTGCAAGACATAATTTCGATAACTCATTGACTTGCCATAACTGATAATGTACCCAGCCTCAAAAAATGATTAAAAATGCCAAAAATATTCAGAGAGTAATTTTTCCAAATGATTATCAGTGAGAATTTGGGCCATTATCAATGATGAGGAGCCCGGATGAGGTTGGCGTATTTTCCCTAAATTCGTGCAGTCACAGCATCGAAAGAGATCTTCCGAGTTGGGGTGCTCTGGGCAACAATGAGTTAAAGGATTAATTATATTTTAAGATTAAGAACTTTAAAGCTGATTCAATAACAATTCTCTGCATGGGTTTGGTGAACAATATGGTTCTTAGTGTTTGCGAATGAATTTTTCATGCTGAACACGAATCTGATGTCAAAAACTTCCCATCACGTCATGTTTCAGAAAAAATGGGGTTGAAACCCCTTAAAATACCGTTTTTGGTCATGACGTGCTACAAACTTCGTACGATTTCAATTCAAATTTATTTTTCAAATTTTTTTTATATTTGACTTTTTAGAAAGAAACCGATTGAAGTAAAAAATATTTAAAAATCGTTCAATAATTTTATTTTGACTTTTTTCCATCCACTGGCAATCAATATCAAAAATTAGAAAAAAGTGTACACATTTGGGGGGGGGGGGGTAAGAACCCCCAAAACCTCCCCCCTAAATACGGCCTTGCTTACATGTATTTATTTATCTATGCACAAAATAGAACATTTTTAAAATATAATTTAATAATATATTTTTGATGGTTTATTTTTATATATTTGATTTGTATTTTTAATTATAATTATTATTATATTACGACATATTTATTCGGTTTTTAATATACATTATAAATAAAAAGGATAGATAAATATTGCTTTATAATAAATATAATATTAATACATGTGCATGTAATAGGTTTTTAGAGTTTTCAACTAAATAAGTACCAAAATTATATATTTTGGGAAATGTCTATTTTTTTATATTTTTTTAAACAAAATTTGTGATAATGCTACATGCTTAAGCATATGCAATTATGGATATTACTTCTGTATTAATAAACTTTTTGATGAAACCACAAACCCTTCCTCAACTACTTGATTCACTATTGCTTACATGCATGTATGAATACTTTATTATAAGTAAAATGTGTGTGTGTGTAGTAGTTACCTAAATTATTATTAGCCTTGTTTGGAAAGATTTTAGACAGGAACAAATTATGGTATCCGAAGGTTTTCTAAGCCAAAAAGAAAATGTATTTGATTGAAGATGAATAACAGCTCACCAAACCTGATTCTAAATGCATATGAATTCAAATGGTGAAAGAGTTACATTTTTTAGATATTTCCAGACAAAATATTTTGATCTTATGCGACAAATCTAATAAATTTTAATGAAAAATATTTTATTCAAAAACTGCTGTTTGGTTTCTTTTTTTCCAATGGTTACTCCGGTTTAAAGGGATTATTGCAAGAAAAAAACAAGCCAAAATTTTTAAATTATTTCCTAAATACTGTTTTACGATTGCAAATATTTTTTTCTGAAGATTGTTTGTTGTTATTTCTAATGGTTAGTCAAGTATAAAGTGTAATCCATATTTATATTTATTTCACTAGTGTAACTACATTTTTATTCTAGAAGATCCAGAAGTGCTACACTATCATATTATATAACAATTTAAAGAGCTTGACGAGTAGGTTGGCCAAAAGTTATCAGATTTAAAATCGGTTTAGCTAATTCCAAAATATTAGCGTCGGAATTTCTATAAAATTCACTCATTGAACAAAGCACTCATTGTAAAAATCATCGTCGGGAGTAAATAACAAATGAGAGAGGGAGAGAGAGAGAGAAGACATGAGTAACGGATTTTCTCAGAATTATCTGCATGCACAAATACCAAAACAAACACCAACGAGTAGTTTGGTTCTCTTTTGATATTTGTTTTTTCATGAAGAGATTTCTCAAGCAAAAAAAAAATAGCCCCAGCTACTGGGGCCCAGCGGTGCCATATTGACAGATTTATCTGTAAATTACAGTTTTTTCGGTCGGCATGCAGCCTTACAGATTTCCCTTAAATATTACAGTTTATTCCCCAATTTTATAGTTTTTGCAACAATATGCAGAATAGGCTTAAATATTTTTTGGTTATCATAAAAATGTAATTGTATTTCGAGGTAGCACTTGCAGGTAGTGAATGTGGAAAGAATATTTCCCCAAATTAATACTAACAAAAATTCGAAAATTAGCTGAAAAGAACAAAAGACTTACTTAAAAAATTTTTCAAATTTAACAAATTTTGTGGCATCAAGAGAAATGTACAAGAAATTTGATGAAACCATTTTGAGAGCTTTTAAAATTGTTGTATTGATTACTGGTGAACTATGACTATTCAAAAAATTGGACCCAGGAATGTTCATTTAATTTCTTAACAAGCCATAACAAGAATGTTATTTCTTTTTTTATTTACTTATTTTACTTAATTTTAAAGGAATAATTTTTTTGTTTTAATTAACATTTTTACATATTTATTTAAATAAATTAATTTTAACTATTTCAGAGCATTTTTGCGAGTAGAATCTAACACCAGTTAAACGCAATTTTTTTCAAACAAAAACAGTCTGATGGCTTATTGTTGTTGTTATGATACACAACGCAAATCAAATAACTTAATTTTTTACCATTTTTTTTGGTTTTGGGTAAAAGAACTGGTAAAAGAACTGGTTCAATATTAATACATAATTTGTATGCTCGTTTGTTTTTATTTCCGAATCCTGTCTAATGAGCGAACTTTTTTTTTTCCAAATTTTGCACCATTATTTCGCCCCGTTCAAGAAAGCATAGCATATCCCAAACATGCGGAAACTATTATATTATTGGACCTATTAAATTTTGAATGTGTGGTGGAATGAGAAACAAGTGCAAGTGACTGAGAAACTTTTCAAATCAAAAATTTTAGTTTTGTTTTTTCGTTTTTATGAGTTAGTTTTTTTTGGTTTTATTTTTTACCGTTTTTGCCCAAAAAAAATATGGCAACACTGCTGGGGCCTTTCTGATTAGTTTATATTTATTTGTTGTAATCATCATTACTTACATATTTAGCTATGTTGGTCGATTACTTAATTGTGCATCTTTGCAAATTTATGTATTGTAAATTGACTAAAATGGATCTCTCTGCATTTTGACATTCCAAGTCAGTATGGTTCATTGTTTTGCGAATAAAAGTTTGAGAAAAGACTTGCTCCTTAAAACAGAATTTATTAAATTGTTGTCTTTCAAGAATTAATTTTTTTTTGAAATTGGAGTTTCCCGACTATTTTCTCATGAGAAATATTTTCTTTGGAGGGTATGAGTCGTTTTTTTACGGTAAATCCTGTATAAAGGGATTATTGAATGAAAAAGAAAATCCATATATTTCAAGGAATAGTTTCCTTGAACAATTTAAACTTCGGTGGTTAATCTCTGTTCAGGATAATTTCATTGACTTCAATATTAGTAAAATTCAATTTATAGCAGCAAATGGAAATTAAAACTCGCAGAGCTGTGAAAAGGACCGTTATTTGTACTTGACGTCACCCTAGCTATAAATGATTGTTTTGATAGATAACTGTTATGAAAAGTACAAAAAGGTATTAACTACCTTAGAAATTATTTTTATTAGATATATATTTAATCAACGAAAAAAAAAATGAAATATGTCTGGAACCGGGTGTTGGTTTTAGGATTAAGTTTAGCGGTTTTTAGTTTTAGCTTTCAAAATTGCCAAGTGGCAATATCGTCGCCTGAGAATTGATTTAGTGTATAGGCATAGGAATACTTATACACATACGCCAAATCAATTCTTAGGCGACGATATCTGAGTAAAGGGTCAGAATAATTAACACTTATGCTGTTGCACTGCTTGGAATTACCAGATTCAATGTAGTAGAGGCCGTCCTTTGCATAAAAAACAGTTGCCTCGCTGACGCTACTTTGTAAATTTCTTTTGTCTTTTAATTTTATCGGCAGGTGTACTATCCGAAGTTGGGTTCTTGCCGTCATTTCTCTTGCAATTATTACTTCTACTGAGGAAGAACAGTCTTATTTTTTCGAAGAAGTGAAACCCTGTGAGTCATTGTAAGTTTTAAACTGCAAGAACATGATGATTTGGTATCAGAAAAGGGATGAGCTAATAAATGATAAAGATTTACGTTTTTTTGAGACATGTTGTGAAGGAAAAAGTCTTATCATATTTATAATGGTACTTAGGGCTATCATGCATTCTGCTGTATTCTACTTTCCATAACCCTCCTATAGAATTTGTCCTTATATAAGGAAAAAAGTTTAAAAACTCACCAAAAATCAACTATACCTAATATCTATAATGTAAATATGAAGCTCCAATATTATTGTTTTGTTTTACAGAATTTCATTCATTGTGGACGACTTGGCCAATATTTGAATACAAAACTAAAGTTTATATTTTTTGATGAGGAAAAAAAACTGTATTAGCTTTAGGATGGGACCTGGGCCTAATTAGGCGTATATACATACACACACATACATGCAAATTATTTCCAAATCTATGGGTTTTCCTTATGTAATCATAAACCATTTTAGTTAAATTTGGTGTAGAGATACACTTGTATGTATGTCAAGTTGTGGGCTATAAAATGTGACCGTATCTCATAGTGGGCATAGCATTTTAACAAAAGTCCAATATCTTCGAATATCATATCAAGATAAAATATTAAAATTTGGATTCGCTAGTCCATGAACTGGTGAACAATGAAATATATAAAAAATCATTTCTTCGAATCATTCTAAGCAATTTCTGAATTGAAATTTATAAGTATGTTGACATAGTCAAAAATTAAAATCACTTAACACAAACTGGTTCTTAAAAATATATTTCATATTGAACTTAACTAAAAATTACTTGTTAGCAGAGCTGTAAAAGATTGCAGTCATTTCGAACTGCATTCACTGAAGTCACTGGAAATGAATTACGTTTTCTGATTACAGTCTTTGATTTCATTTGAGACTTATGACTTTAAAAAATTAAGTCTCATTGATTATAGCAATCAATTTGAGACTTCAATGCAAATAAGTCACAATCACTCACATGACTTCACATTATACTTGAAGTCGCAGTCATGACATACATACATATAAGTAACTACATACACAAATAGATCATCGAATAACCAAGTTTTTATATTAGATACAAATTTAATTACAAATTTTTTTAAATAATAAAAAAAAATTTAAATTATTATAATTTATATTGGTATTTCTAGTAAATTTTGAAAAAAGTTGCTTGAGGCACAGCTTTGATTTTGATGATTTTTTATATTTGCAACAAGAAAAATAATTCGTAATAAGTGTGAACATGAAAATGTGTAAAATTCTGAAAAAATAACTTAAATGACTTCCAAGTTATTTCCACGAATTCAATTTATTTCGGTGAAGTCAATTGACTTCATTGAAATAAATTGAAGTCAATTGACTTCAATTGACTTCAATTGACTTCAATTGACTTCAAGTGACTTAAATTCACTTTAAATGACTTCAAAATGAATGACTTCAAGTCAATTAATATTTTGTTGAGATTAGGACTGCGAATAAGAGACTGATCATTCATGACTTAAAAAAATGACTTCAAAAATGAAGAATAAGTCATTGACTTCAATATGACTTACGACTTCAAAGTCTTAATTCCGCATTCACAAAAAAACTGGATCATTGCAATCATTTTTTTTAGAAGTCAGATGACTTCAAACCTAAAAAGACTGCAATCTTTTACAGCTCTGCTTGTTAGTTCCATAATTGGTATAACACCAAGAAACGCTATTAATTTTAATTAATAGTTCAATAAAAAAAAATATTTTTGGATTTTAAAATGCAAAATTTTAAATTAAAATAAATAATAAAAAATTCAAGTTTATTTAAACTTTGAACTCAAATCCCACAAAAACTCTCTAAACAAGTTACATCCAAACATCACCTACTTATTATATCTAAATCACAAGTAAAAAAATGTTCATTGAATAAAATTTTACAGTTTTCCTAAATTTTGTAATTATGCAAACACCTTATTTGCAAGTAGAAAAGCGCATGTTGGTAATTCGGATCGATTTTAAATGTTAATTTTTTTTAGTAAGCTTTCTAAAATGGTGCTTATTTTTACCAAACTATAACCGAATATTTAGTGAGCATATATAAATTTTATAAATATTCTTACCAGCACAAAAGTTACAAATATTATTTAAATTTGTGGTTTTCTTGTTTCAATTGCTAAGGCTTTGCATGAAAATACTTTCACTCTTTGTGTTTTCACTCATTACTGATTAATTTGAATAATTTGAAATAATTGAAATAAGTGTTGCATTCCATTAGAAAGGGAACATAATCTCTTTCATTTCGAACAAAGGAAATAATTAGGAAATTATCAAAGAAAACTTATTAGCAAAACAAAATCGATCCGACTTATATACATCGATCGGAATCACCATCACTTACGTTATATACGAACGTCTTTTCAAAGCCCTAACTGTAGACATATACATGCTAGAAACACATACCAAATGTAGGAGACCATGTCCAATACTAAGCGCACAATTGCCAGTGCAATAGCACGCTGTAATAGGCCATAACTATCGTTTTATTCACGTGGACCTAATTAGGACCAGAAGGTTATGTTACCGCCTCCCAGAGAAGTGCCCATCCTAGGGTTAAAGCATTTTATTTGGTTAACTATAAAATCCCGAATTAATAGATATGTTTTTCGGATCAAATTCATTTGTTTGTAGAGAAGACGAACATTATTTTCTTTTTGGATTTTGCGGTTAGAAAAGGTTCGTTTTTTTCTTGTAATTGCTCTTATAAAATCATAATTATTGGGGTTACCTGTACAGGTGAAAATTTTAATAAACAAATTTTTGAAGATATCAATGAGGTTTGAAATTGCAAAATTTTGTAAAATCCTTTGTTCTTATGTCATCTAAGCAGAGGAAGTAACAGTGTTAAATTTGAAGAGTTTCACTCCACCAGAGCTTGAAACTAACCGATTACACATCGGCAATACTGCGATTTAGTTTTACTGAACTCGGAAATTGTTTCTTAAAATTTCTTGGCTTTGATCATTGTAAATTATTGTTTGTCATACTTATGTATGATATTTTTGTCCATGTCTTTATTTCTGCGATTTTTCAAATGCCTTGTATATTTTCTTTTAAAAAAATAGTCTTTATTTAATTGCAGCAAGTATTAGAAAATTCAAATTTTTCTTATTTACAATAAATAAAATATTATCATTTATTTATTTAAATTCCATACCATTTTTGCCATACAAAGTCAATATTGATAACATAAATTAGAAAGTTTTGCATATATATTTACTTATATATTGCAAACATTTATTTTTACAATCTTTATAACTTAATTCTGTTGAAAACTGAAATGCATTTGATTTTAACAAATATTAATAACGTTTGTTATTATAGCTT
Organism: Toxonevra muliebris; assembly: GCA_963691655.1. NCBI lineage: Eukaryota > Metazoa > Arthropoda > Insecta > Diptera > Pallopteridae > Toxonevra > Toxonevra muliebris. The sequence continues at coordinate 103,096,952 of OY829326.1, forward strand.
TCGTATTAAATAACCAATTCTTCCAGTTATTTTTTTCCTTTTTTTTTGTTTGACCTACTTTACCAGAACTGCCACAATCTTGTCATATTTCGAAAAAGTTTGATTTTATTGGACAGTGTTATTAAAGCATATCAAAGAGCCGCGTATGCGCTACTGTCATTACAGCTTTACCTGCTATGCTGACAAGTTTTTTTTTTTTTAATTTTTTTTTAAACTTGTTGTGCTCGCTTGAATGTGCCAATGGGATTTCAAATTAACATTAAAGACTTCAGACCATATCCATTTATGTATGTATGTATCATGTAGTATGAAGTGAATGCTTTTTGTTGTTAAGTATAGGAAAATTGGAAAGCACAGTGTTTGTACGAGTAGGAATACAAACACTGGCGTGCACACGAATGAACGAACACACCCAAAGCCAAACCGCTATAGCAAAAACAAGAAGAAAAAAAAAGAAAAAAAAAGAAAAAAAACAAAGAAAGTATAAACACGTATAGAAAAACGTTCGCTCTATTAGCGTTCAGATACATATAGACAAAAAGCGTTTCGCGCAAAAGGGTGTATTGGGAATAGTAGAACAGTTCATAGGTTAAATTTAACATGTTTTCGCTGCTTTGTCTGTAGCATACTATTCAGCGCTTTGTGCTTGAATTTGTATGTGTGTAAGTGTGTATGCTTTCATTTTATTTTATAGCTGCTTGTTTAAATTTGGTCCGTTGCTATACATGCATACTGACAATATTCGGGGAGTGCCTTCATGGTATCTATCTACAAGTATGTATAAGTATCTATTTGGCTGCTTAACTGTTTGTTTGAATGTTCCATTACATTTGTGTATGTGTTTGTTCTACTAAATATAAATGTATGTATGTAGTACTATAATCGCAAGTGTTTGCTAGGTTATTAAGTTGACAATATAACGCTTCATGTTGTCGTTGTTGCTGTTGTTATCCAACTTTATTTATTTATTTTTTTTTTTTATGTTGAGAGCGTGTTGTTGACTGTAGTTATTTATGAGTTTGTTATTAGCCAAGTTTGTAACCCCTCGTGTCTCTTTTTTCGTTATAGTTGTTGTTCATGTTGTTGCCTGTCAACCTTTATGGCAGCTCTCTGTTTTTATGTAATAGTGTGTGTATGTGTGTGTATATAGCTAAATTTTAAATGGGAAGCAATAAGGAAGACGAAAAGTTGTTGATGATGGTATACTCGCTACCCAAAAATGAAAAAGGTGCCGTTATCGAAGTAACTATTATGTATTATATAGATAGGTAAAAATTTTAAACATTTAAGTACCTATGTATAGGTAGAACAGTGATGACATACATAGCTCTATACATTAATATATATACCTACATATACATTGATTGATTTAGTCATGCTTATTAGCCGAGAGCCTATAAAAATTTAAAATACCTATCAATAAGGTTACTTTTACTTATACACATTTAAATGGTTGGCATTTCTATATTCATTTTGTTAAAAATTACTTAACTAGGATCCCTTTTTGTTTCCTTCTAGGTAATAGATGACCCCTTTTCATTGCTTTTTGTTTTTGCCAGTTTTTATTTTATAGCTAGCCAGCTACCTCAAATTTTACAAGACAGTTTTGTTAAATTACTTTGTTTTTTGCGTTTGCTGAATTTAAATGAATTATAAAATGTTTTTTGTTGTTGGCTATTTGAAGCTACTTGAAGCAATTTAAAGCCTTCGACCAAAACCAAAATGCCAGAGCGTCACATCAATCAATCAATTGTTTTGTACGCAAGCAACCAGGGAAGCTACTTGGTAAACATGTTGTGCATTCATCATCTTCCACCATCGGTTTTTAAGATGAATTTATGTATTTTATATTCTAACCATTCATTTCTTTTGTCCTTGTTGTTTTGTAGTTGTATTGTTTTTTGTGTCTTCTGTTTGATTTAACAAGATCAATTGAAATTTATCATCTTAAATGTGTATGTGTGTGTGTGTGCGTTTGTCTCATCATTCAAGTCCAAGTAGAAACTCACGTTACTAAGTCACTTGAGAAGTTGCCTAAGACCAAAATAGGTTAATTTGCTTCAATTTTCATGTTCCTCTTGCCACAAAAAATTTAATTTAATTTTTTCTCGTTTTTTTTTCTTTCGTTTCATTTGGTTACGTAAATTTAATCAGTTTAATGTAAAACATTCGTTGGGCCATGTTTTTTGTTGTGGTGGTAGTGGTGTTGGGGGTGTGGTGGTGGGCCACCACCAGGTTTCTTTTTTGTCAATATGCACTCGTACTTTTAAGTCGAAGAGTTTGAGACATAATTGTGCTTTATATTATATACACAACATGCACTACTCATAAGGACTCATATGCATACATTAGTTAAATATATTTACGCATGTTTTTGTGTGTTTGTGTATACTTGAATAATTTTGTTATGTATACAAGATATTAGTTTCCGAAATACTTACACTTAGAAAAATTACCGTCGATTTTTGATAATGTTCTTTACTTCATATTCAAATACCTTATATGGCCATTACAACTTTGGGCGGTTTTCCGCCTCAAGTATAACATTTATTTATCTTCCTAATCTTTGTGCGTACCTATTATTTCGGTCATTATAATATTTATACCTGACTTTGAACAAATTAAATGATTCAACATACTTCAAGTTTGCAACCGGTTCATAGCTCTGAAGAAAGTGATTTTATGTTAGATTGCTAAGTTATTACTTAGATAAATTAAGTCAATCTGATGAGACGGAAAACTGTCTGTACATATATGGAAGGTGTTGAGATGATGACAACTCACATTCTAGGTGATTGTTAAGCTCAGGCTCGCTTAATCAAATATACGTTCCTATCGCCTATTGAAACCCGATCCTCATCAATAAAGGACTTCTTAGCTAAACGTTGGAAGAACGTATTTTGTCCCATCTCATATTTGGCACAGAAAATCTCTCAGGTCGAGCTGCTTAACTATAATCAAAATATTATAACACAGTCCAATAGTAAATTTAAAATGGCAAATGCATAACTTTGAATGGATTTTTTAAAGGCTTCCGCTATAGCTACTTAAACTCCATACTTTTGGTATATGTGGGAACAATATACGTTTATATATGGGGGACTTTACCCTAAGGAAACAAACTTTTAAAACCTTAAACTTGCAAAAAGTTTAGGCCTATTGGGTAGTAGTTACCACATCAAAAGAACGAAATCGGTCAAAAACACTCCGAGGAAGTTGAATTTTGGCATTTTGGTCAAACAGCCCTTGTTTCTTACGATTTATTTAATCATCTATTGCGTTTCGAAAATATTATCCAACACGTTTTCAACAGATTTTCTTCAATCATTTGAAAAAAGAAAAATCCAATTCAAAAAATCTAAATTTTTACCGATTTTTTACAAAACTAAAAATATTTTTGCCTTTTTTTTGAAAAAGAACTTTTTTTTGGCTCTAAGGAAAGCTCAGCCTTTTTTATTGGGAATTTTGAGGTCAAAAAATGGGTTGAAACTTATTTATCTATCAAATTGAATGTCGAGTTACTCATGAAGCTAGCTCTCGAAAGTTGAAGTGTTCCTGTTCTCATGCTTCCCACTCGAAGTGATGAAATATTGATTATCGAAAAAATATAGTTACAAAAGTGGTAAATATCACAGTAATCGTGCCAGTCCCAGTGATCGTTGTTGTTATCGGTAAAAAAATTTTTGCCTGTTTTTTTCTTATAGCAAGCACGGACTTATAAAATTTAAATTTTAAATTCGAAAATCAAAGTTTACTAAGTCATACCTGTTTCGAGTTTGAGTCGGATCGGTTTCAAAAGTGAGTTCACTTAAGATGAAATCTCCTCCTGAGACTATCATAGAGTCTTTAAGAAGTCCATTATATAGAAATTCGGTTCACTGAAGATGAAAACCATCTAAGTAAAACTTTTATTTAAAGAAATTAACCCAAGAAACAATGCAAACAATTTTTTTACTGGATAAAACATTTTTTATCAAAAAAACGAAAAAGTTGGAGTTATTGAAGGTCAAAATCGCCAAGCCCAGCAATTTCATGACCTCACAACTTCCGGTCTAGTGCATAAGCCTTTTTTATGAAATGCAAAATATTGATATTTAAAAAAAATTGAATATAATCGTCTGGAAAATTCATAACTTATCATGGAAGGATTCAAGTATTTTATTCCCAAGATTTTCTTTTAATTAACGTTACTGGCGTACCTATTTTAGAGAGTCGTTACTCACGGCATGTCACATACACCTAATTAAAGTAAATGGTTAATTCACTTTGAATATTGTATGAGATGTCAAGAAACATTAAAGTTTAAGTTAGAAGTTTAAATTTAAGTAACTATTTTCCTAAAAAAATATTTTCTTACTTAATAATTTTACATTCAGACACAATCACAGAACATATTTACCCTTAAAGGCCCAAAATCGTACTTCTAACTATACTGTATTCAACAGTTCACAAGTACATATCTCAAAACCTATATGATTTAGTTTAAAATCAATATCTGACTATTTTTGAGGGTACTTTATAAGAATCCGGCGTCGGAATTGAATTCCTAGACATGTTAAAAAAACGTGTGATTTTTAATTATGCTTAAGGGATATAACTTCGGGATATTTTAAAATACGTTTCAAGCTTCAAAATGGAACCAAAAGGCGGTAGTAGTTTTCATTGTAAGATGCATAGATATGATTGTCGAATTGTTAAGAATCTGTTCTCAAATGAATTCTATCATGAAACTCAAAGAAAAACTGTATCAAACATGAAAATGGTTGATTTTCATTGATATTGGGTGGAAAATGTGGATTTTTTTTTCACATTTTATCTCGAACCCTTAAAGGGTTAAATCAGTCAATATACAAAAGTAATGGGGTGCACATTACACCCCACACGAGTGACAGTGAGTAAAGTTTTATTTAATGTTTTACCTTTCCAACGAGGTACATTTTGTTAAACTTCATAGAATGTAGAACGAAAGTTATGAGGAAATGGGGCTTTAATGTACATTGACGCAATTTTTTGGGCTGGGGTACAACCCCATCCAAGGCCGTATTTAAGGGGAGATTTTGGGGGTTCTGACCCCCCTTCCCCCGAAATGTGGAAACTTTCTTCTATTTTTTTATATTAATTGCCAGTGGATGAAAAAAAGTCAAAATAAAGTCGATTGAACAGTTTTTAAATATTTGTTACTTCCATCGGTTTCTTTCTAAAAAGTCAAATATAAAAAAATAAACTTGAAATCTTAGTTACACTATGCGACCAGATCCGATTTGTTTTCTTTGACATGAGGTTTGACTTTGGATACAAAAAGAGAAGGTGATGCTGAGCAATTCTGCATTTATAGTTTTTCTAGGTCAGTAACTGTTTTTCATTTACAGTTTCGGGTTTAGGGTTCATTTGGAAGGGCATGATATAATTTCTGGATTTCGAAATTTGTAGCACGCCAGTGTGCAGCTTTTCAATTTTTAAAAATGGCCAAAAATTTTATTTTTTCTAAAACGTGGCGTGATGGGAAATTTTTGACCTCAGATTCGTGTTCAGTATAAAAAATTCATTCACAAACACTAGGAACCGTTTTATTCGCAAAGCCCATGTAGGGTAGTAGTAGTGGATCAGCTCCAAAGTTCTAGGAAACAATCTTAAAATGTAATTAATTCTTTAACCCATTTTTGCTCAGAGCACCCCGACTCGGAAGACCTCTTTCAATGCAATAACTGCACGAATTTTGGGAATATAAGCCAACCTCATCCGGATTCCTTATCATGGCCCGAATTCCCACTGATAATCATTTGAAAAAAAATGAGCCTCTGACTATTTTAAGTATTTTTGCTAATTATTTTGAGGTCGGGCTCATCATCAGTAATAGCAAGTCAATGTCAATTTTCTTCGAATGAAAACCGCCAACCCCCCACCCCCCTCCCCTCCTCCCGAAAAAAGTCCTGGCTACGGCCCTGACCCCATCCATGTAAGGATTGGCTGTCATACGCCTGCACTAGTGCATAATTGAGCTATACCATTGAACATTCATATGAAAATGAACTTTACCCGTTTTTGCGCAAATCTACAACTAATACACTTTCTTTCAGAAAAGTTCGTAAATTCCTATTCTCCCAGGTATGTTCCAGTACTAAATGATACTCTTTTATTATTATAAATGTGGATATCGGTAAAAAAAAGAGGAAGAAAAGATGACAGATTGAAGAAAAAAGGGCAACTAAAGAAAGATGTAGAAATATAATATAGTTCAGGAGCCAATTTTCGTTGAAAATTAATTATATTTTAAGATTATGAAATGAAATATTTCTAAATGTATTTTTTATAAGATTTTGAGGAAATTTTGTTTATTCATGCAACAGAGGGTTAAAATAATTAAAGTGAAATTAAATAATAATTAAATTTGCGAGCTTCGCGAATATCGAACTGTCGCAAAATAAATTTGAGTCAAAGAAGCAGTTTAATACTTTTAACAAATAAAAAATTTCGCAAAGAACTAAAAACTTAATAAAGCTTTAAATCACATTAATCCACTTTATAAAATTTTAGTTTACACTCAAACACAGTGCGACAAGAGTAAAATTTTTCGCTACCAAAAAAAGAAAAAACAAAAAAAACAAAAAATTAATATTACAGCAATCGCCGAAAATGATTTTACCCTAGATTTACATGAATTTATGCATATTTATGCATAACTTATAATGCAATTTGTAAAATCAGTAAACCTTTTTCTGTATGAACGTGGCACCAAAGTAAAATGGAAGTGTTGAAAATATTACAAATTCTACTTAAGAAAAAAATATAATTTTCATCTTTTTTTTTTATTTAATTAGGGTAAGTTAAAAGACAGTGTGAGATAGAGAGAGAGTCTCTGACATTGAAACCCTTTTCAAATATTTGCATGAATGAAAATATTTCCTCATTTTAGATCACGAAAGATTTCTTGTTAAAATTTGAATATTTCGTTGAAAACTTTAACCTTTCTTCTTTCAAACAACTTGAATTTATAAAATGACAACAACCCAAAATAAGCTACAATTTTAGTGACAAATCTTTTGCTGATTTCCATACAAATCCTTGCATTGCTGACATCAGCAACTTTAATCAATCAATAAGGATTTGACTTCAATTTCTTAATTTGATGTAAAGGAAAGAAGGGAACATTATCTTTAAATTCATGTATGCATGTTTTTGTGAAAGAAATTTGGTAAAGCTTCATTAAAATAAAAGGTAGAGCAGTATTTATGAAGAGTAATTTCTTTTCTGGCTTATTTAGTTGTTTTTGTTTTGTATGTAAAAGTTTGGTGTTTTTTCTTAGGTGAAATTGATTCTAATCAAGAAAGAAATTAGAAGATTATAATGGTAAAATGATTTATGTGAACTAATAAAACTTCTAGAAATATTTTGGAACCAAATGTTTATGTAAGCCTAAAAAAATCCGTGGTAATTACACTATGCGATAAAATCTAACTTGTAGTTTTGAACATGGAGTTTGAGCTCGGGCTCTAAAAAAAGAAGTACTACTAAGCAATTTTACATTCGTAGTTTTTTTTAGTTTAGTAGAGTTAAGGGCTGTTTTTTGTTTAAATTTGTCGTTTGAAAAGCTAACAAATTATTTGTAAGCAAAAAAATGCGAAAATTTCGGCAATGTTATTTGAAACCTTTCCCTTAGATGGCGTTTAAAAAAGAATTGAATAAATTCTCCAGTATTTCATTAAATTTTCAACAACTAATCACTACTATCTTCATGTGTATGACAAGCAACATTCCAGGGTTCTTTCGTTTTTCAAACATTTCCAGTTAGTAACCGTGAACCAAAATATTTGTACAGTTTCGACCATCACTCACCGTTTTATAGAGTTCAATGTGTAGCCTCCTGCAGAAAAAAAAGAAGAATTTATTTTGGAACTTAACCCATTAATGCCGGATGGGTATTTAAATACCCAAGAAAAAGTGTTAGCAAGAAATTAAATATCTCGGGACTGGTAGCAAATATCGGGCTCATGTTTTTTTTATTAAATTAAGGATGGAGCTAGAAATTATCTCTAGGAAGTTGGGTAAAATTACACTGTTTTCTTGCCCTTCTCCAAGGCCAAACTTAGGAAATTTTCAAAAACCTAAAAATTGTCATTTAAAGAATAGTGAAAAGTGGGTTAATAAACAGAAAATTGCCATGGCTTTTTACGCATCAGTGCCGTTCATTGATTACAGAAAAAAAACTCGCGATCCGCGAGCTCACCTAGTCTCTGGATCCAATTTCATGATTTGGGTATTTAAATACCCAACCGGCCAAACGTACAATAGAATATACATACAAAATGTACAAATAAAGGCAAAACATTTAATATGAAAAACAGTTTTTCTTAAACTTTTTCCATAAAAGTAAATAAATAAAAATTAAAAAAATAAAAAGAATATTATTTCCAAAATTGAATTATTCTTACTACCTTTGGTAGTCAAAGAAGCATTTTTTGTAATGCATTTTTAAGAAAATTGTGCTGCGGGTTCTATGACCAGGCTTTAATGGGTTAATAGATGAAACTCTAAAGAATTTACTTCCAAAACGAATACACAACTTGAATAAAAATAGACTATCTGATACCGTCTAATTTTACTGAGTGTTCCTTAAATTCGAACTTTGTTTTTACCAAGCCTTAGTAATTTTAGAAATTATTTATAATTAAATTTATAAAAGTATATAGTAATTCGGTTAAAAATATCTTCATTCATTCAATTTAAAATGGAAAATTGTTGAATTCAGCACAGATGTTTCCTTCCACTTCGCTGCATCTCACTCATGTAGTAGTATAACTAATATATATATATAAATATAAACGCGTACTTTCCTACGCGCTCTTCTACTTAAACTACAGAAAATGCCGCTCTTGAATTCACACTTATAGCATACAAACAAATACACATAGCCATGCACATATAAACAGATGTACACTTACATTTCTGCACTCATAAACAACTTGAGTTATCTAAGCGTTGTAAAACGTTTTACAAATCCAATAATTTCTGAACATATTTCACGCATATTAATGCGATGAACTGGAATATTTTATGTAACGTTGTGAGTTGTTTTCTCATCAGCAGAAATAGCAATAGTAAAAACAAGAAAACAGAAGTAATAGGAGCAACATCAACAGCAATAGGAATAAATGAAATAAATCCAAAAATAGTAAAACTGACACGAATAAATTTTTGAAAAGGAAGAAAAACAAGGAGAGCATACCGCTGTCAACTTGAGGTTTTCCTGTTGTATTTTACAAATTTGTACATAGCAAATATATCTGTAAACTCGTACATACATGTATGGATACCTTTTTCCCTTCCCACTATGACCAGCAAGTAGGAAAACTGATTGTCAGTTGTGGTATCTCATTTTGGCTGTGGATGCTGCCAATGATATTGCCACTGATGATGTTGATGGTAGCATTGATATTGGGAGTGATGATGTTGGTTTTGCTTTTGTTACAGTGATGATGTTTCTTTATTTTTTGTTTGTTTTTTGGTTTTTTGTCTTTTTGTCTTTTTGTGTGTGTGTGTGTGTAAATTTCAACATGTCCGTAAAATGTCGTTATGGTTATTATGTTACATCTACACTAACTGACTGAGTGGCTGACTGACTGTTTCCCTGCCTGACTGCCTAACTGATTGACAAGTTGTGCTGCTGGCTTCAATCTGATATACTAACTAACCGAACTAACAAGGTAAGTAGCAGAAAAATACGTAGTCATAGATGAAAAGATTTCCACTTAGACTATAAGCTGCAAATGAATTTTTGTGTATGTTTTGTTTGAGCCACAAATCGATAGTGAATTTCTATGGAAATTTTTGAATGAGTTACGGAGTGACTAACTAACTGTAAGGCTATATGTATAAGGTTTCAGTGTGTAAATTGCAAATATAAACATAGGAATATTTGGTGAAATTTCAGTGTGTGTGTGTGTGTATGTGCTGATTGCACACATGGGTATGGCAGTAAAATAGTTGTACCTCGTAGACTATGGGCGTTATGATGAAATAAATTTCATGCGGACAAGTTTCAGGCCTTTCTCTAAATAAATTCATATTGCCTATTTTTTAATTGTTTTAAATATTACTTAATAATTTTATAAATAGTCTGAAAAAGTTAGCTTGAGATGGTCATAAACTGACAGGAATACGTATATAATTTTTGATTGCACATAATTTTGACTTAAGCACAAAGTTTTAACATTATTTCTAAATAAGTTCAATCAACTTTTTTGTTCTATATTATTAGAAATAGGGCTGAAAAATTCAACCTCAAATGCTCATAACTCCAAAACTGAGTAAAATAGGGTTGAGACTTTTTAATAGTTAATGTTTTGACATTTAAAGTTAAGTTTTTTAAAATTTATACATTTCTATTTTTAGAAAAGTATTTTTTTTTTTCAAATTTTAAAAAAGAGATTTAAATTTTCGAAAAAAAATTAATTACAGATATCTCAAAAATTTTACGGACTTGAAAAAAACCGAAGGTGTAGTTGAAATAATACACAAAAATTCATTGTAAATCCTTTGGATGGTTTTGCAACTCCTCTTTTCCCTATGTAAAATATATAGCGCAGCCTCTGCTTTCACATTTCATATTGTATATAATTATAAGTAGACACAGAAGTCGACTTTTGGAATTGCTATTTTTTTTTAGTATTCTACACACAGGATACTGTTGGGATTTTGTAGTGATTTCGTTGTAATCGAATTTATTTTTTTGATTGTTTTGTGTTGATTGGAAAAGCTTGAACGTGCCGATTGTCCATGAGTTCATTTACAAAATAGAAAATTCAAAAGAGGAAAAATCAAAAATTTTCAATACGTTAGATACAATATGCAAAGATGTAATAGGGGTTTAATTTTGTAACATCTTTATATGTAACTATATAAAACTTATACATAAAAAACTCATTCTAATAATTAAGTTAACTGAACCGGTTTTGCTGTTAGATAAAAAAAAAACACTGACTTTTTTTTGACGAATTACTTTTTAAGTTAAAATAATGGAAAATCAAGCATTTATTTATTTATTTTTAATTTCTTTGTAGCTTATTATCCTTTAATTAGTTCAGCATTAAATATAAAAATACATTCATGCATCGCTGATAGATTTAATTACCTCAAGCAATACAAATTTTTATTTACATAATTCTTTGCTCTAACGATGCAGTGTTAAATCGTACTATACTCCGATAAATTTTCAACAGTCACTGATCCATACATACAAATATCCGTAGGCTATTGATTTCTTAAACACTTGATGTTAAGCGCAAAGGAGTTACACTCTGTTAAAAGCTACAGTTTATATCAGTTATTTGACTTTCAGATTATATGGCAGTGTAGATATTGAGTATTTAAAGTTAAAACACAAACTTAAGTTTTATGAACATATCAAAAAAAAAAGTTTGTATGTAATTCAGAAATGTGCTGTAAATTAAAAACAGTAGATGTGGATTTTAAATTTAAAAAGGTTTTTTTTTTTTTTTAATTTATAGGTATAGTTTCAAAAATTTTACATAATTCAATGTGGAATAAATTTTTTTTATATTTTGTTTTAGCAAAAAATAATTGCTGAAAATTTTGTAAAACGAAAATAACAGATGCGGTTGGCTAAGGTTCACAAAACTTTTTAGACAGTTGAAATTTAATTTACACAAAACTAACATATGTTTTTTGGTAACCAATAAATATTACTGATTTCTTAATTTCAACAAAAAAATATGGTTAAAAATTTTGTAAATCGAAAATGCTTAGCTGAACATGAGAATATTCTTGTACCTAGTTTATACCTAGTTTACTGAAAAGTCACTGAAGTATATCGATAATCAAACAAAAATTTACTGATTTTCATATTTGACGAAAAAATGAAAATAGCAAATTGTGGCTTGTTAAGCTTTATAACTTTTTTTCTAGTAAAATTCAAATTCGATATATTGAAATCTCACATTTGTATGTATTTTGGCTGATTTTTTTTTATTTTAACAAAAATTTTGTTGCAAATTCGTCGCCTGAGAATTGATTTGGTGTATAGGCATACGAATACTTATACACATACACCAAATCAATTCTCAGGCGACAAATTTTGTCAATCAAAAACAACAGTTTTGGTTTTGCTGAACTTGTCATAATTTATTCTTTTCAGAAAAAATAAGTTTTATAACTCACATATTTCGGTTTAGAATTAACTTTCCCGATTAACAAAAAATGATTAGTGAGAATTTTGTAAATCGAAGACAGCGTATTTAGTTTGCTACTTAAGATTTGAAAGCTTTTTTTCCAGAAAAATTAAATTTTATTTACAGAGAACTCATATTTCGGTTAATTTTCCAGACTTTCGTGAATTTATTTTTTTTTTTTGCAGAAAAAGTTAATTGAACATTTGGTTGGATTTGGTTTGCTAAGATTTTCAAAGTTTTTTTTTTTTTTAACAGAAAAATGTGTTTTAAAATTTTATAAATCGAATTTAGCAGATTTATTTTGCTGAGCTTTTAAAAGTTTTTTTTTTTAGAAAATTTGAATTTTATTTATAAAAATTCACGTATTTAGATTAGTAATTAATTTTTTATTATTTTTAGATTTTTAATAGTAATGGGAATTATCAAGTGATATCAATTATTAAAAGACTGAATGAATGATTGTAAGGATTGAACGAATTGTTCAGTCGATTACAGAAAAAAATCATTGACTTATTTCGCTAATAACAAAAAATCGTTCATTTATTCAAAAAAATCGATTTTTTTACAACTACCAAATGAATAGAAATTTTAAATAAGAAATTTTTTAAATTTCGATATTTCCTATCACTAGCTATTTATATATTTCTTATCGTTTAACGCTTTTTTCGGAAAATGTAATTTTTTCTGTACAGAAAACTCACACATTCTAATAATCAATAAATTTCACTGATTCTCTATTATTTTGTCAGAAAAACGTAGCTGAGTTTTGTAAAGCATAAACGGTAGATGAAGTTTGCAGAACTTTACAAAATTCCTACAGAAAATTTAAATTTAAGGATGTAGTCTGGTGTTCGAGTTTCAAAAAATCAATTTTTTTTTATTATGTATTTCAAAAGTACAATATATTAGGAGTATACTGTAAAAATTTCAGACCAAAACTCAAAATATTAACGAAGTTTTAGCACATAGTCGTGAGCGCCTGTTGGTTAAACTGTTTGTGTTGTTAAAACTTGAAAAGCTTTTTTCTCGAAACAACGTTTTTTGGATCGACCCGGGCGTTTGAAGAAATTCTGAAATTTTAATACGTTATTCTACATATCAATGGCTCTCGCAGATAGTAGAATTGTTTATTTATAATCATTAGCTGTGTTTCATTCGCCAGCTAGTTTTACATGTGCGAATAAAACGACCAAGTTGTTAAGTCTCTTCTTCGTTATATTGTTATTCACAATTAAACTGCACAGCAGCTATAGGTGAAACATTTAATGGATGCCAGACAATGCGGTCAATTGTGGGCATTGTTTTTAATTTTTACTCTTTATAAGAATATTTAACGATGATTTTTTCGCCGGCAGACATTTCGAATCTTTTCCTTTTTTCATTTTTTTTTTTGCAAACTGTCATGCTTCTTCTTTCATTATTGGCAGTTCACAAAAGAATTTGATGTAGCTAAATTACTTGTTAAGTATACATAACAGCTATAATTATACGTCTGCCTCTTTGTTGTTGCTTTCCCATACAATTATCGCTGCTAGTTATACATAACCAGAAGCAAGTGGCGAATAAAACGCAGCTATTATTTCCTACTTTTAATCCCGACTTCAACAAAAAAAGTGAGATTTTTGAATTTGTTTTTTTTTTTAGAAGTCTGCCATTTTGTTATTTTTTAACGAAAATGTTTAAATCTACTACCTGCCAGAATGACAATTCTACAAAACAATATTTTATTTAAATTTCTTGTCACAGATGACTTCAAGTAGCGTAATCGCCCGGGCCAGCCACATACCTTGTTTTAGGTGCCCACTTTGGAAGTAAAAAACACTAAAAAAATATCGTAAAAGAAAACCTAAAAATTTTTTTTGTGCAGTTAAAGATGCCGATAAAAACATATAGAAAAATTGGAACGATTGTATTTTATTTTGTAATAATATAAATTTCCGAAAAACCTCTTAAAAATTAGGCCGGAACACCAGACTACATCTTTAGTGTATAAATAACTCTAATATCTATATATATAAATATATAAAAACCAAATACCGCAAAAAATTTTGTAAATGAGAAACAGCAAATATGGTTTGCTGAACATAACAAAGCTTTTTCGTTGAGTGTAAACGCGTATGTGACATTTTACAAAGTGTGAAATTAAATTTACAACATATTTTATATCCATTCGTGCAATATTTTACAGAAAAACAATCTCAACAATGACAGTAGCAGCAACAATAAACAACAACAACGGCGCCAGCAACAACAATGACATGAAATTAAATTGTTCAGCGACACTTACACGGTCGGTATTCATTTTGTCTCTCTCTTTCTCTCTCTCTCTATCTGTTTCTCCGTCTGACTGATGACAGCCACAGCTTCAAGTTTTCAATAAAAACTTAATTAAAATCACATAGAATAAATTTTCATTTTTTATTTACAGTATTTTTTTTTTTTGTTTTGTTTTGCTTTTTGGCTTCGATTGTAATTTACGCCGTTTTCCATGCATGCACACGCTGAAGTATGTGTATGTATGCCCTCTCATACAGACAAATTATAAAGAATTAAAATGCCTGCCTGCTTGTTGGGTTTTTTCGTTTTTGTCTGTTTTTTTTTTTTTTTTTTTTTTTTTTTGTGACATGATGTTTTTACATGCAACAACATTCGCGCACGCAATAATTATAATTTATGAATATGATGAGACCACAAAATGAGAGAAGCTTAAATATACGCAACAGTATGGGAGAAGGGTTAAAAGACGGTAGTAGGTGTGCAGATTGTTGTTTGGGTAATGTGGGTCATGATGTACGACGGCGATGAGTACAGAGCAGACACATTCACATGGGTGTATGTAATATTTTTGGCATAATTATATTGAAATACACTAATTAATATTGACAAAGGAATGTGATGATGATGATGGTGACATTGAGCTGTCAAAATAATAAAAGGAAAGCGACTGTCATGTGTCTGTGTTGGTGTTGGTGTATGTGTAAAGTTAAATTCTTATACATTTATGAAAATTTGATATTTTGGTTTACCAAAAAGTGCTAATTAAATTTTAGATTTAGGGCACATCACAATTGTTAAACTAAATTGATTTTCAAGAGCCTAAAATCATAATTAAAAATAAAAATCTTGAACGAATAAATTTGCGTATGGGAAAATTTGTAAAATAATTTTAGATTATACAAAATTTAATTTTATTTCAACAAAGAAAGCTACTAGTTCTGAATGGTATGAAAAATACATTTAATCAGAAAAGTTATTGTTTTATAAAAAAAAGTTTAGTTTATCCCTTTAAATGGAGTATAACTGCTGGCTGCACAACTCTAATCGTTTTTTCTCATTTCATGCCGTACCTCTGGATTTTTATTAGATGGGGAGATGCCACTTTTAGTTTTGTAAACTCCCTGAACCTTTGCCACAGAGATTTTGGGAACTAATGAGACTATTTTTTTTACTTATCTCTAGAATTCTATTTTATTTGTTATAAATATTCATTTTTGTGCTATTGCTGAGCTGAGTTTTTTAAATTTTTTATCTTCCCTTCCTATTCTAAGGATATAGCAATTGGTTTTTATAATAAAGACATCTAACAAGATGATTTCTTCTGCTAATTTACACTTGTTAGCCCCATGATTCTCATTGGTGAAAGTCTCTTTGAGAAGTACAGACAGTTGCGGAAATAGGATTTAGGTTTTTGGCAAATTATAACATAATTATAAGACAAAGAATCAGAGCAAAAATTAGATCAGAAACCAAACCAAAACCATTTCAAAAAAGTTATCAAAATTCACACCAAATCTCAGATCAAAAGCAGACCACAATCCAAACCAAAACACAGACCGAAATTTAAACAAAAATTCCAACCATGTTCGGACAAAAAATAAACAAAAATTCAGACAAAACTTGAAACCATATTCAAAACAGAATTCAATCCAAAATTCTGATAAAATTCGAATCAATATTCATACCGAAAATTGGACTAAAATTCAGACCGAAGTTAATACCAAACTTAAAATAAGAAATCAGACTTAGACCGAAAACCGAACTAAAATTAGGGCGAAAATTCAGATAAAATTCAAAACAAAATTCAGATCTGAACTAAGTTTTATCAAAAATTCAAACTAAAATTGAAACCAGATTCAGATTCAAATCTTGACCGAAATTCAAAAAAAAACTGTAGATCAAATTCAGATCAAAATCTGATTCAAATTTAGTTTAAAACTCAGTCTGAAATTTAGACCAAATTCAAAGCAAAACTCAAGCCTAAAATCGGACCAAATTTCAGCCTGAAGCTAAGATAAAAAACAAATAGAAATTCAGACCGAAGTGGCTTAGAGACAGCATGCTAGACTATTGTCTCTGGGGTCCCGAGCTCGATCTCCGAATTTGTTGTCTGCCTTTCTTTCTTTCATAATTTTGGGCTTCTTTCAAAATTTCGCGAGAATCAGATCAAATTTAAAACAAAGTTTAGATAAATATTCAGACCGAAAATCAAATGAAAATTGAAAAAGAAATTCAGACTGTAAATCCAGATCGACTTGAACTGAACTTAGACTAAAAGTCAGACCAAAAGCAGATCAAACAGCAGAGCAAAAGGATACCATATTCAAACCAAAAGTCAGACTAAAAATCAGACAAAAATTTATACCAAAATTTAGTCCACGATTTTGACAAAAAAAAAGCGCATTAATAGCAGACCAAGTACTATAAATTGACGTTTAAGCTTCCAAGGCCATTCTTTCGTTATTTGTTTGCCTAATATCCTTAAAAATCCAGCCTCTGCGGGAATTTTATGTCTGCAATCTGAAATAAGTATTGCAAATTATTTTATTATGCATCTGATGTATATCTTAGACCACTTGACTCATTCTGTAAATCTGATCACCATGGCCATCAAGTGGCATGAGTGACATGAAACCTTGACTAAATGGTAGACATATTCGCTGCTAAAAGTGTAATAGGAATTCAAAGTAGGCCTGAAGGTTCATCACATTTTTAATATTTATTCAACAGTTTTATTTTGCAGAATTTATTATTAGAAACTTTTACACTGCGAATAATTTGACTTCTTTAAAAGATTTCTCCTTCCATTGCAATACGTTTTGGGTTGTATAACATAACCTAAACAAATTTGTCATAATTATTTACCTTTAGCATTCAAATATTTACAAAATTTACGCACCAATTTCTTCATAAATTTTTCTAAAAAGAAAAATTTTCTAAGTTTTATGCTCGCAAGTGCTCGTGCGAATGATGTTTGCACAATATTTAAAATGCTCATAGCAAATGTACACATGTCTATGTACTTGAATACATATTACTTTATGGTATATGTGCACATGTGCATATGAATCTGTGTATGTGTAGGTATAAGTATGTGTGTGGAATTGTGCTTGTTGGTTTTTTGCCATCGTCCTCGTTCGTTGTCACTGTCTATGGCCCTGGCCTAAAGCCGCTAGCAAAGAAATTAAAATTATGTTTGTCACCCATAAACAAACACTCTCACCCACACATATAATTTAAATATAAAAATAAATTTTCGAAAAATAAGGAAACACTTTTTAAATTGAAAATTAGACACACATACACAGAGAATGGATCCGAGAATATGCACACATGCATGCAGCAATTTACCACATGCACAGTGGCATTAAAAACTCAGCTTTCTTTAGATTTTTACTTTCTTTATGTATTTTCATTTAATATTTTAACTTGATTACAATTAACTAGTAAATGTATTTGTCTTTGCTCCACTGTGCTACCACAAGTTCATTTATGGTAAACGATATAATGAACATATGCTTAAAAAAGCAAGCAAGCAAACTGTATAATGAAACATAAATTGAACAAAATGACCACAGCATAACGCTGGCAAAAATAAAAACAAAACGAAAATAAGAAGGAGGAAAAAAGCTTGAGCACAAAAGCAGCAATTTTCAAGCCAGCACACATAACTATGACGAACCAACGAGCAAGAGAAGGAGAACGAAAAGCAGCCCACTACCATAACATGTTGCTCGATCCAGAGACGGCTACACGTTGTTCTTGTTGCTTTGTGCTTTTTGTGTCTGTAGTATATTGTATGTGCCATTGAGCCACTCCTTTAGGGCAGCAACAGCAACAGTATGTATTTCCTCTCCTGCATGTCAGCTGCACCCTGTTCTTGTTGTTATTGTTATTGTCGTTATTGCTGTATGTATTGTTGATAATGGTTCAATTATTTTTCCGCCCTATTAAACTGCAAGTAAAACAGCATCGCCGGAAATGTTGGACAATTTTCTTTACCCTAATGTTGCCCTCTTTTTACATACATACAGACACAAAGTAAAATGCTGTTTTGTTGTTGTTCTTATTATTTCAATCTTTTGTCTGATACTCTACAATTTTTTGTTTAAACGGATATATTGTTGTAATATTGTAAAAGTACATAGTATGTAGTAAGGTATTTCGAAATGTATGTCATATTTAACTTGAAAAGCTTAGACAATATTCGTTGTCCTCTATTCCTTTGCCACACCATGCAACAAAAGTAGTAAGCGACTAGGTTAAGCAGTAATAATGGAATTTATATATAAAATTTCAAAGTGATTTTGTCCTCGCATTAAATATCATGAGCAATAAGAAAATCAGTTGCTTTTCCAGATCAAAGTTGAACTTCTAAGAAACTTATAAGTAAAATAGAGGAATCTGCGGATCTTTTAAGATAATGTTGAGATATTTTGAACTAAATTGGAATATTCTAAAACAGTCTCATATATGTAGAATTTACATAAAGATGTCGGTAGTAGATTTCTGGCTAAATCAAGACTCATGGATCATCCAGAAACGTAATAAGGTTGCAGTGATTTGGGCTGAGGATTGGAATGCGCTACATTAATCTGAATATATTTTTCAAATTGTTTCTATGATTACTTAGAAAATATTGTGTTAAAATAAAAAAATATCTTTTCAAAAACTCCATAATTTTTAAACATTTCCATTGTTTTTCCATTGTTAGAGGCAAACAAGAATATGATTTACTCTAACAATGAAAGAATTCGGGCCAAATTTTCAAATATGATTCTTCCTGTAAAGACTTGTTCACCGCTTTCTTTGCTGTTTACCAGGTGTTAACTAAAGTAGAATCCCTTCGATAGTTTTGTGGATAGTTCATCTTAAGATATACATATATATTTCCATTATCTGGCCAACCAGATAACTAAAAATATAAAAAAATATCCTGACCGCAATAACATCAATTTTGTAAGATTAAATATCAAAAGAAAAGTTAAATCTAACTTAAATATGGGCTTGCTTGGTTCAAACGGAAAATATTTTACAAATTGACTTTGCTTTGAGTGAGTGAGCTCAAGTTGTAAGCATTAGATCTCATTCAGTTTTTCAGTACCTGATCTTTAGACCAGGGAAGAATTAGCTGCCTTTTTCTTTGCTGTTCAGGTGGTGCTTGCTTTGGAGTTGTTTCCTCTAAAAAGATCACCATATTTCTATTTGAATCAAGTTTCGTAAAATATAGTGTTGTCAAGAAGGCCTGAGTAACATTTTTAATGCTAGTGAAATGAGCGATAGAAGTTGAGGCTACAGATCTAAAGAATTTGTTTGAAAGTGTTGCTGCAAATCCCAGGACTTGTTTTGGATTCACGAAAAAATGAGAGTTTGATGCAAACAAAAACATATATTCACAATTTTCAGAAACAAAGAAAAAGTTTGATCTACATAGCTCAACAATTAATCAATTCGTTTGATCAATCAGAGAATGTGCACTAACCTAAAAAGGGGGAAAAAAATATTTCTAATTTAAATTTCAAAATTTTTTTTACTAGTAAGTAATGTAATGGAGTAATGGAGCTTAATTAATAGTTGAATCTATTTACGCAATAGACAAATTAGGTTCGAACTCAAAATATTTTGCCAGTTGAATCTGTTTAGAGTGAGCTTCTGTATGTTGGGAACGTTGAGTCTTATCATTTGACCTTTCTACCAGTGAATTGGTTGCCTTAAGTATTTCTTGCTGTCTATCAGAGCTTACTTTATGAATACTTTGCATACAAAGATTGCTACATTTTTCTTTGAATCAAGACTTTTGAGCCATAAATCATTGAATTAGAAATCGGAGAATTTTTCTAGTATTAGTAAAACGAGGTATATAGGCTACAGATCTGAAAATAAGTTCTAAATTATTGCTGCAATTATTTAAAAAAAATAATTCATTTTACAAAAACTTTACAAAAAGGCTATGTAAGCAAATGTGTGGGTAATATGGCACCCCGAGGGCCATAATAAATGTAGTTTAGGTTAGGTTGGAGTGGCTGTCGAGAGACACACTTAGGCCTGAACGGCCCATTGTGATACCACATAGTTGGACCTACAATTTAACGCCTATTCCGGACGGCGGTGTGGCAATTTTTTATCAGCTCGGTGGTTTTGCCATTACCAACCAAGGTGTGTACTTGTACACATTCTTATAATTCTCATCCACTTCATATCGATAGCGAATATAAGAAGTTTATGAGAATTAACCACCATACCAGGACGGGAATCGAACCCGAACCTCCGAGATGAAAGTCTAGCGCACTATCCACTAGGCTATCGAGGTCGTCCATAATAAATGTATGAAAAGAAACAAAAAACAAAATTGAATAAGAAAAACATTTCTAGTGGCAAAAGTCCTTCTGCACCAGCAAATTCATTGTGTGCTCATAGTTGATAGCTTTGGCATTTCACCCAAATTTCTCCCATTTGGTTAGCCGAAAAATTCCAACCACAAAAGCTGCAAGCCGTTTCTTTGTCGTTTGGAACTGTAATGCCCATCAAGAATAAGAAGAACTGGAGACTCTTCTGTCGGATTTGTCTTTTCTAGGAAATGTTCAAATCATTTCGTGTACAAATTCAATTGTACCCAAACCGAGGAATGAACTTTCCCAAGAGAACCTGGTGGTGCCCCTTTCACCAAAACATCGGAAAAGTTTTTTCTTGGGAATATAATCATTGGTGGTACGTAGGTTCCTGCAGCACTCATACAACAAACCAAGGTCATTAATGATCCTCGTTTTGCAGTTGTTTAAGCTCCGATTTGTTTCTTCCCCTTTTTGCCTATTACTTCTGAAATTTTTGTCCGCACAATTGTCAACCCAGTTTCATCTACGTTGAATAAGCGGTCTGGAGGTTACTGTCTCTTTGTGTACTTGGCTTCTAATATGTAAAAAAAAAAAAAATCATTAACTGTTGCGCGATTAAAGCTTTTAACTCCTGTTGCTTTCCTGAGAGATAATTGGGTTTTATGTCTAGCGAGGAAATTCTCCAGCCATACTGTACCTGCTACCCCGTTTCTAAATGGATTTGCGAGGTTATTTTTTGTGGATAATTGATAAGCCATTCTTTTGACATCCCCACGTGTCAGGCCATAAAATTTAGTTTCCATAAACAAAACTCGACCAACTTTTGCTTCAGATAAGGCATTAGTATACACTTTCTACCCAGTGGTTTCTGTACAACTAAATCTGAAGTAAATATTAATAATACGCCCAGACATAGAAATATAACACATACTGCTATCCACCTCTGATTCATTAACGAGCCTTTTTAATGTTGTTCTTGGTACACAAAAAATTTTTACAGCTTTTTTGTACCTCATAATCTTTTTCGTACTGCTTTGACAGCCTTTTCCATTTGATTCTGATCCCACAATTTTCTTTATTTTGGAGCGTTAGAAGAAATATGCGTCCGTGGCATCTGCAATATCTATAAAAATTTCAATAAATGAGGCCAATAATAATTTTAACACAGCAATTATACTCTATTCATTTAATATGGCCCCCGGTTCCATAATACCAGCAGATATAGTGGGCCACATTAGACAATTGGGTTCGATGTTAATAAAAACTAAATTAAAAATACTAGATAACAAAAATAGAAAGTACTTACCTTGAAATTATTGAAAGCTGGTTGCTAAATCTAAACGGATAGAAGAAATACACTTGAAAAAATATCCCACGTATGAAAGTTTTAATAAGTTTCAGCATACCAAAATTTTGTTGGCCCACGTGTTTTCAAAAAAGGTTATATAACTTTGAGAAATTAAAGTTAATTAAACATGTGTTCGTCTTATTATTATTTGAAAGAGGACGATTTGAAAGTCAGGCACTGCGACCTAAAAGATCTATTGTGCCAAAGCCCCAAGAAAGAAAGAAAGGAAGAGAGAAAGAAAGATAGATAAGAAACATACCCAAGCCGAGAATCGAACTCAGGTCTGCAGAGATAAGAGTCTGGCACTCTGCCACTAGACCACAGAGGCGATGGTAGGACCTACAGTTTAACGCCGAATCCGAACGGCTGTGTGGCAATTTTTTATCAACTCGGTGATTTTGCCATTACCAACTAAGGTGTGTACTTGTACACATTCTTATAATTCTCATCCACTTCATATCGATAGTGAATATACCAAGTTTATGAGAATTAACCACCAGACCAAGACGGGAATCGAACCCGCAACCTTCTGAATGAAAGTCTAGTGTACTATCCACTAGATCAGCCAGGTCGTCTGTGTTCGTCTTAATGGCTGACCCAAATCATAGATGGCCTTTTCCACATTGAGAACGAGTGGGGGGCATATTACCACCTACTTCTTTTTTGAAGTTTTTTTTTTTATAAAGATCACAATCTTGTTTTTGCTTTTTTCAGATCACCTCAGAATTCTAAGGTATTACAAAAAATGTATTTATATAAAAAAATATTGCACTTGCGAAGACAAGGTTTTGGATATTATTAAAATCGCTTCAAATTCCTTTCCCTCTACCTTTTGTTTAATCTACAGTTATAAATCTTACAAAAAGTTTCCCTTCTCTCCCAATCTCCTACCTTCATCTTATAAAATGTTGCAAAATTCTTTAAGTTGTGTAGAGTCATAAAAGTTTCGACCAGAATGAGCAGATAACAAATACGTATCGTGTATTGTTTATATTTTTCCCCAATATTTGTATGTATTTATACTTATATTTGTATGTGTGCATATGTGTATGAGTTGTGGTAGCAAGCATAATTTGTTGCCTTTTGTTTGTGGTACATCGACCTCAACTGCTACTACAACAATAAAAACAACTACATCAACTAGTACTATTACATAAACAAAAACAACAAGTGGTAGTAGCGTATGTATGTACATATATCTATATGCACTATATCCGCCTTTGGTATTGTAGCATGTTTTCTATGATCATCATAAATTTCAATGAAAGAATACTAGTGTACACTAGACTTTGGTTACCTCCTTACTTACTCCTTTTATTTTTCGTAAATTTTTATAGTACATAAATTTGTATGGAGTAGTAAATATTATAGTAGTGTATAATTTAGTAGTAAAAGTATACGACCACAAAAGCTGAAATTATTTAATGAAAGTTTATTAAACAATTTTTTTCATGTTTAGCAAAATAAACAGATATTTTAGTTTATTGCATGATATTTGCTTAGCTGTGTTTGTTGTAGCTAGCGCCCCTTGAATTATGCTTTTCTTAACTTTCGTTTGAATTTGTGGTTTTCGATTTTTTTTATTTTTATTTTTATTTTAATCATATATATGAGATTTTATCCATAGCATGTGTGCGGTTTAGACTTTAAATTAATAGATCTAAGCTAAAAGAATAAAAATGAATGCAAGTTTATTTTGGCTTTAGACTTTGTTATTATAAATTTTCACTCAAGTCCAAGCAGTGGTTCATTTGTTTGCTATTCGCACTGCCCTTGTGTTGCTTTATACTTTTAGGTTCATTTTTTTGGGTGCTATTTTTCTGGTGTGCTGTGTGTGTGTGTGGGTAAATAAAATACCATAATAAAATTTATATGCCTATAAAATGTTTAACTTGCATTTTATTTGCTCTATTGTTCTAGTTGAATTGTTGTTGGCATTGTTATTGTTCATTCTTGTTTGTAAAAGGTACTTATAATAAATACGTCACTTTGTAATAAATTTTCTTTTTCACTCTACTACTCTATATTAGTTGGAAAATTTATTGTGGGAAAATTATGTGAATTTGGTTTTTTTTTTTTTTTTTTTTGTAGGCACATGAAGATAAAAGACAAGAAAAATTTATGGAAATATTTTACGTTAACAAAATTGAATTTGTGTAACGAAAGTTTAATAAATAATTTTATATTAGGTATTATAATAAAATAGAAGTTGACACTTAAGTTCATCAAAATGCCAAAGCAAGAAAGGGGGAAATCTTTTTTCCGCCATTTTATGTTTAATGCCATTTTCCGTCATGAAGTTTACAAAATCTGTAAAATAAACTTTCTTCCTGTATCTAGTTACTTTAAGTGTATGCAAAATTCTTTCAAATCTGTTGTTATTGTTCTAACAATAAAAGAAGAATACATCACCTACAGATAAATACACACTCTCACACATACATTTAAATATACATTTATACGTACAACGTTGCCAAAACATAATTCACAGACATAATTTAGACCCAAACTCGAAGTTTTCATTTTTTGTTTTCGCTTTTGTTTCGTTTTCCTCACTAAGCTGGTTTAAATCAACAGTGGCCATCTTTAAAAAAAGAAAAAAAAAAACGAAAACAAAACAAACATACAAAAACGAAAAAAAGGCGGAAGAAGCATGCAAAATTTATGAGATAGCAAAAGCAAAGCAAAGCACAAAATTCATACATAGAAATGTAGACAAAAAAGTAGCAGGAAAACAAAAAATAGATGAAATTGTTATTTGTACCCTTTCGCATTTCATTCATGGATAAATGGATTTTTTCTGTCTTCCGTTTAGCTTTCGAGTGGTGTACAGTGGTGTGCTTTTGTTCTTTGCTTATGTAGATTACATACTATATTCCTGTCACGAGCTCCGATTAACATTGTAGTCATGTGGTTTAAGAAAACTAGAATTTTCCAGGATTAATTTCTTGCTAAATGGAGTGAGTTAAGTCATTGAGAAATTTTAGTTAAGTAAAGCGATTTCTTTTAATTTAAGGAAAAATTTCGTTAGTTTATGGTCATATGCTTTTGTAATGGTTAAACTTTTTAATAATAAATGCTAACTGATATAGAATAGTTATCATATTATTTTGTCAAGTTAAAATATTAATTCTATTATATTTGCTTCTTTTATTGTTTTCTTTTTGCAGCTTGAAAGCATTTACAAACAATTTTGATGGATTTCATCAATTTTTTATATTAAACAAATTAATAAAATCTATAATTCCAATAGATTTTATACTCAGCGAGTACTCCGAGAACTCTATCATATCGGTTCTATCTAAGCAGATGTAAGCGACTTAATTGCGACTCTACCGACATAATTCAAAACTTTAAAGCAATAGTAGAAACTTTTAAAGTTTTCAATTGTATAGGTATAAAAGTTTAGTTTATATGAAAGGAAAATCGATACATCTGTTCCCCAGCTGTGGCCTTTAATATTAGATTAGCAAGATTTTATGACTTGAAAAATCGCCTCTATATAGTCTATTCTATATTAGTGTAGGTTGGAGTGCCTGTCGAGAGACACACTTAGGCCTGAATGGCCCATTGTGATACCACATAGTTGGACCTACAGTTTAACGCCGATTCCGAACGGCGGTGTGGCAATAATTTTTTATCACCTTGGTGGTTTTGCCTTTAACAACCAAAGTGTGCACGTCTACACTATCTTATAATTCTCATCCACTTCATATCGATAGTGAATATAAGAATTTTATGTGAATTAACCACCAGACGAAGACGGGAATCGAACCGGAACCTCCCAGATGAAAGTCTAGTGCACTACCCATTAGACTATTGAGGTCGTCTCCATTCTATATTACTAACTTATAACTTTAGAATTTTGGGTTTTAATCGTATAGTCAAATGAGCACTATGCACTTTTTTCATATTTCCTACATAAAAATATAAAATTGAGGTAAATACTTTAGTTTTAACGCTTTTAAGTTGACAAAATTTGTAAAAAAAAATTATTAACCTCTGATTCCAAAAAGTAACTTTTTACATTTTTGACATTACAAAACAGCAAACATTACGGCAACAGAATATAATTTTGAGTTTTATATAAAACTAAGATTTCTGTTGTATTTTCAGCTATTTGCACTTTTTATTTAGTTGTGTTTATCACTAACATTTTTACGTTATCTACACATTGTCTACACCAACATTGAAAATTCTGAAATATTGCTGTTTGCGGTTAGTATAAAGTTGTTTCTTCTTTCTCTTTTATATCATAATAGCCTGAGCTTAGGGGCCTGAGCGAGCTATATTTGTGCGAGGTATATTTGTAGCGAATCTAAATTCGAAATCAAAACTTTTTGAAAAGTACTTGAAAACTATATTCGCTATATTCTCTGCGTCAAAAAACCATATTGAAAAAAAAAAAATGTTGCTCGGTTAAACTACTACTACTATTTTGACACCACAGCTTATGTAGGCCCTAGGTCGAGCTTTTCACATCCATTTATGTTGTGTGAGTTATAATTATTCATGAATAGAAGGGACCTGTATTTTTAGTCAGGGTTGCAGTTTTGCTTATTTGTAAGCAAATTTGCAAAATTTAAAAACATTTTTTATTTTTTTTTTTAATTTAATTTGAACTAAAATTTGCCAGAAAATTTAGATATATTGGCATAATTTTTTTATTGCTCCCTTTACTTCGTTTTTTTCATTCGATATAAATGGGTAGCACTAATTATGTTCATGTATACTTGGTGTCATCCCTGCAAGTTATCCAATGAAAAATGTAAGTAGTACCAAAATAACATAGGGCCACAAATTTTCCAACGGTTTTAAAGTAATTTGGAGTCGCTGATCACGACTGTGTACACAGTTTTTCTTCATCACATCTAGTTCTCCCACAATGACCTGAAGTCGAAAAAATTGGATCTTCAGGGGCTTTTAAGAAATTTGTTTATTTCAGCAGATACGAATTTTATGTCTGATGCAAAGTTGTTAATCACAAAGAGATAAGCAATATTCACTTTTTGTCCAACTTTTAGCCTTTCTCTTGAAAATGGGATTTTAAGCCCCCTTTTTTCATAAATGACAGATAAAAAGCACCGTTGAGAAAACTAGTATACTGTTTTTGGAGAAAATGTGTCTTGTTAAAAATTATGAAGGATCCTATTTCCCAGAATAATGCAAATACAGAATTTTTGCATTAGAACAAAGCCATTAACACTAGTAATGTCTTATTACTACTAAATATTTACATTTAAACATTTTTGGAAGAATTTGATTACAAAATTTTGTTAGGTCGGTTGCCACGTCGAATGGTTTTATGTGGAATCCGAATGGCGAAGTGACAATTTTTACTCTTGGAGGTTTTGCCAGTGCCAGCCAAAAGGTGGTGCTGTGTAGAAAAGTTTTTACTTTCTATTTTTGAGTGTGCCGATATTTGAACCCGGGCAACTCTGCGTAGCAGTTTAACACACTAACCACTAGGCTACAGCGACTACGCTGAAACTACAATTAATTGCTTTTGTATTACTTTTTTTTATGTATTAGCTAAAATTTCTATATTCATATTTACTCGTTATCTTCATTAAACAGTAGAAAGAAAGTTATTCATATATCTCCTTTTTGATTTATTTCGAAAAATTTGCTAGTGATAACATCTTTACTCGGGGCTGAAGGGAAATTTATAATGGTGTTTTGTGAGGTTTCATGTGTTGTTACAAAAACAGCAATGCGAAAAGATCACATCATTTGACGAGTGCAGAAGGGACTCGTTTTAGTTTTTTTTATTACATGTAATCATAACAGTTATTTGTATTTACATATCGCTCGTTTGCTACAAGACTGTCATAAGTAAAAAAACCCAATATTTGAGAAAATAGCATGTAAAGATTTCAGTCAAATTATACTAAGTAGAACACAATAATGATACATTTTTTTTTGTCACGTGAAGAGTTCATAATATACCATTGTGATTTGTTTACACAAGATAAATTATTAAACAGCAGTTATTTTAGTCCAGTCATTATAAAGATTTACATGATATGATATTTACATGGTATGATAGATTCAAAAACCACAAAAATCAGTCCTGAGGTTGCAGAGCGACACCCCCAAAAAATCTCCCATTTGGTGAAAAAACCGTTTTTTTTACTAATAACTGGTTAACCGTTGAAGATATCAAAAAATTACTTATCTCAAAAATAAGCTTGAGTGATTTCCTAAAAAAAAGGTCACAATTTTCGAGATATTCAATATTTAAGAAATGGTAAATTTAGTATTTTTGGATGTACTGTGGATGCGCGCGCATTTTTGTTTATTTGAATTTTTGAGTGCGTAGGCTACGGAACAGGAAAAATTGAATTACTCAAAAACCAAACAAGCTAGGAAGAAAAATCAAAATGGGTTTTGAAGAAGATCTTTGATATGCTGATATAATTGCAAAATTATATTTTTTTTATTTCTAACTTTAACAGGATTTTCAGAAGAAATGTCTTGAACTAAAAGATAATACATTTATAACATATAATGAAATCAGTTATTTTTATTAGGTCTGCAAATAGTAAAATTAGTAAAAACCAACAGGCAACTATACAGTGTTGCTATTTTTGCATACAAAAAATTATCCGTTGTCAATGAATATAGCAGAGGATGTTGAACTTTATATTCTCTTTTAAACCCTTTTTTTTTTTTTCTTCCTAGCTTGTTTGGTTATCGAGTAATTCAATTTTTGCTATAGGCTTCGCACTCAAAAATTCAAATAAGCAAAGATGCGGGCGCATCCACAGTACATCCAAAAATACTAAATTTGTAATTTCTTAAATATAGAATATCTCAAAAACGATGACATATACGAAAAAATTACTTCAAACCTTTTTTTTAGAAAATCACTTAAGCTTTTTATGTGTGCTAGATAATTTTTTTATATCTCCAACGGTTAACCAGCTATTAGGACAAAAAGGCTTTTTTCACCAAAGAGGGGGTTTTTTGTGGGGGTCGCTCTGCAACCCCAGAACTGATTTTTGTGGTTTTTCCATCTATCATACCCCCACTAACAATTAGTGAAAAAAAATCGCAGTTAAGAATTTTTTTTGAACTTTTGGTGCATTTTTTACTCTACCGACTGGGCGATTTCTGTAGACATAATTCGAAACTTTTCATCTTTTTTTTTTTGGAGAAAATGGCATTTAAAGTTTTCAATCCGTATAATGCTATAACAACAAAAAATCTTCTCAAGAGAAGAGTTTATAAGGTACCGTTATGATTTTATTAGTATTAGTTCTGCGTATTTAACTCGATTTTTTTTTTTTTTGGCAGCAAACAAGCAATATGTATGAGAGAAGTTTGTTTAAGTAGTTTGATAGAAAAAATCTGTATTCGATCCTGATTAACTTTGCCAAAGAAAGAATGTAAAAAAAAAATGCATAGAAGTTACAGTACTATTAAACGTAAATATTTTTCTACGTTATCTACATCAAGATGTAAAATATGGCACAATTTGCGACTTTGCCCATTACTTTTGACTAGAAATAAAGGGAGTGAATCTAAGAAAGGGTTTCTTATTTATTTTCTTTTTTTTATTGGAATATTTTGTCATGTCTTGCAGAATTGCCTGATGTCCTAGAGAAGATTTGTCTTTGAACAAATTGTTATTGTGGTTTTTCTTCTGTATGTATATACAAACATATATTTTTGTTGTTGATTTTTTTTTTTTGGAAAAGTTTTTGTCACCCATTTATATATTTTTAGTTTTTTTTTCTGTTTTATTATGTATATATATTCTAGTACATAATGTGGCATTTAATTTAGGCCACAATGCATATGTTTTCAGGTTATTTTTAAAGGTTCCAAAATAAAGATAAAGCAAACACATAAATTTGTAGTAGTCTTTCTATAAAAATGAATTACATTAGAATAAAGTTGAGCTAATAAAACCTAATATAATATTTTATTTAAATTTAACTCGTCCACTAATTTCATTGTTTTTCTTTATTTACAGGTGAGGCTCTCTTGCTTTGGACTCTTTTTTTTTTAATTTAAAGGTAAATATGCAATAAAAATTCTGTTTCCTACAAATTCAAATATTTTTTTGTTATAGTTTTTATATGTGTGTGTATGTGTGCGTATTTTACTTTTTACCCCGATAATGCTCTCTTCACACGCAAACTTGGTATTAAAAGTTTAATTAAAACTTAAATTTTCGTTTATCAAAGCCTCACAAAATGTGACAGTGTGACAGCAATAACAGTTTCATACATACGTTGAATACGTAGTATGTAAATGAATTGTGTAAATGTCTAACCATTTATCAAATGGTCACAGGCGTTGACATATGTAAATAAATTCATATATTCTTGCTTGCTTAAGTTGCCTATTTGAATTTTATATCATATTAATCTACTAATTAAAATTTGATACATACATGCATATATTTTACATGCATATGTATGAACATCAGTTGGCACGCACACATTGTTATTCACTTAAATGGTTGACATTTGATATTAAAATATATAATTAACCATGGTATGCAGTTATTTATGTCTTTGAAATGTTCTAAATATCTACCCATATTAATTAAATATATAGAGCAAAAAGTTGATTTACATTTATTTAAGTAGCTTTTGAACATACAAAGTTATTAAAAACATTTCAATTAGTATTCAGCTAGGCATTTATAATTAAGAAGGGAAGGTTCACTTATTTCCTGAATCTTTTTAATCATATGCTAGCAACGAAAATTCACACTTATAAAGCTTTATATAGAAGTTACAGAAAGATAAATTCAGTCATTTTATTTGCATACATAACTAAGTTGTTTAATGACAGGTCTCTATACAGAGCTTTGCAAATATAAGTCACTTTCCAGAAACAATTGTAGATAATCATAATCAATTCCATTTCCTTTCATATGTAAGAACATACTTCAGAGCATTTGAAATATATTTTTGTTATAACGAAAATATTTTCACATTTTTGACATCAAGCAAATTATTACTAATGGTAACAAAAAAAAAAAAAAAATGGATGAGTGCAAGGCACGCAAGATATTTGATGTGTAAACAGTTAAACCAACTGAATGCCATATACACAAGCTCACATATGTATAGCCATTTATAAGGATTTAATGTATAATCTATACGCTTAAGTAAATAATTCAAATTAAAACAATTCTTTTATAAACTTAAAAATTTATTAGATATCATTATCTTTTATATATTTATAATAGCCCAATTCACTATAAATTGCAAATGGTTTTGCATCATTGCAAATGCAAATTTTTGTTCCATATCGCATGTATTTGTTGTTGTGATAGCAGAAATATTTTGCACTTGCACCAAATCGTGAATAGGGCTGATATGTTGTAGTTGAATCATTTTCCTTTTACTCAACGCATCGGGCACGATATGCTCGCATATACGCAGCTGCAATTGCATCTTTTTTTCCGCGCTTTAAGTTTTTCTTCCTGGCGATTTGAAATTTTATTAGATTTGAAAATTTTATATATATAATATAAACTGAACCAACTTACTTATACAAAAGAATAAAGTTCGTACGTTCAATGCGTCTGAGAAAAATAAAACCATTTAGACATACTCTCCTTATTTCTAGTCGTCAATTTCTAGTTAATGCGATATGTCTTTGGAATTCGCTTCCACAAAACTTACAAAATATAAGAAATGCCTCGCAATTTCGTAAAATTCTCGCATACTATGAAGATAGTGTTTTATAAATTTTAATTTATTTTTCTTTCTCACTTATTGTTATTAGTTAAAGCCATAAGATTCTTGTTTCTCTTTCACTGAATGTATTAAATATTAAATGTTAATTTATAAATGTAATTATTTTATATTTTTTTATTTTAATTAAATAATTTTTTATTTGTACGTACATATTATATCACTCGTTCTAAAATCAAATTGTTAAAATCATTATGTTGTTTAGTACTTAACCCTTAAATACTCACTGGTCACTGCAGTGACCAACCACTTCCGAGGCTGCCTGTGCTGCCATTTTACGTTCGCCATTTAAAATAAACATCTGATTTTACTGTCTAAAGTTTTCTTTATCGATACGTATAAATGCGTAAAAATGACAACTGTCGTACAGTTACAGTTATTTTTAGCTCGAAAAGCATGTTTTGCAAAAATTTTAAACAACTAACTGAAAAAAGGTGTTTCGAATTTTGTGTAATAAATATATTACCGTGTGGACAAATTTGTGTCAGACGGTATGGGATAACACCAAATAACTGTTTTTAAAAATTATTGCGAATGTATTTTAATTTATTCTCCAGATAATCGCCAAAGGTTACTACAGAGGTCAACCATGTAAATTAAAATAACTGCACCTTAAACTAAATTATTTGAAAACACGTAGAACAAACGTTGTTCGGAATCACAAATACTACCTCTGCGTATGTTTTTAATTGAAATCGGACGTATTGGGCGTTTAAGGGTTAAATAAGATACATTTTATATATCTTTGTGCTAAAGTTTCTTCTTTCTTAAGTAAATAAATAAATAATGTCGTATAGGTATATGAATTTGTACACACATACGCCAAATCAATTCTCAGGCGACGATAAGTGCTTTCCGCATTTAACCTTAGAAAGGCAACAGGGGTGACCAGTCACCCCACTACTTTTTAAAAGCACCGCAAAGAGATTTGTTTTAACTACATTTAATAAAAATAAGAAACATTTTAAAAAATATTTAATTTTAATCCAATCTAATTAACCGAATGCAAAACCTATCGAACGCCTGTGTTTGCTACGGTGACTTCTCTGCTTGTATGGCATAGTCGATCTCCACACGTTTAACACCAACAAATAATTCTGCCACGAATAAATGTACACACACATTTTGTTGTCGTATGTACATATATGTGTGAGCAAATTGATCGAAACATAAGCAAACAAACTCCGCTCGTATTTTAATTTCTCCCTTTCTCTTCTCTTCTGTCTTCTCTTTTTTGTTTCGAGTAGCACAGTAGTGTGAGCGAGAGGGGAACTGGACGTTACAGTTATCCTACATCTTACGTAACAGTTATTCTTACGTTTTACACATTTGAAATTTTGCCTATACCGTGAGCTAAAATGTTTACACATCAAAAGTTTTTTGGTTTTACATAAAACTAGGGTGGTTAATATTTATGATTTTTACATTGTTGGATGTAGTTATTACATTTTTTTATATTATCTACACATTGTCTACATTCAAATGTAAAATAATCGCGAATTATCAATTTCCATTAGCGTAAAGTTGTAAGTTTCCTTTTTTGGATTGATTTTGGTTAGATATCCTTTAAGAACTTAAGAATATCTTCCACCAAGCTCTAGAAACTTTTATTTTGTTCATTGTTCATTTTTGTTTTTAAATAAACTAAGTTTACAGGTATCTATCAGTATGTAAAATGTAATGATTTTGTTATTTAAATTTATTTCTTAATTTTTGACATCGTTTGTTGGTTTTTCAGTCACCCAAAAAATAGGTTTATCTTGGAGCAAATGGTTGTTGTGCTTTAGATTCTAAATATACCAAAGCAGAATGCAATAATTACATTTTCTACATTATTTATATAATATAATATATTTTTCTTAACAGTGGCAGGAAATGATTCATCGAATCTATGACGCATGTTTACGTTTTACAATTTTCCTTTCTTAGTAAGTGTTTTTAAACATTTAATTTATGAATAAATATTATTAAAAAAAATGTTCGTTGTTGTTTTTCTATATAGTAAATTAACCAAATAATGGGGAACAATCAACTTTTAAAGTTATAAGGTCAACTTTTAAAGTATAGGTCATGTGTATGGCCACTTTGAATAATGCCGTCGTCGTTTAGACGAAGCATGACCTATACGTATAAAAAATATTCATGTATTTCCAGGGTTAAAAATATAGGATTTGACATTGTAAAGTTATGATTTTTCTATTTTCAAACTAATTTTATAGGCCTTTTCATTATTTTCATTATATATAAAATATCCTTCATCAAGTTTTACAAACTATTGTTCTGATCCTCTTTGATTTTTAGCAAACTTACATTATTAGCAGTAATATATAGTTTGAATATGTATGCCATCCTAAGACAGTTACTACCCACCAAATCAACTATTCTGCCCCCTTTTTTGGGAATTTCGGCAATATTTTGTACATTGTCTACACATTATCTACATAGATGTACATTATGTGTATAAAATACTGACAAAATTAATATATTCCGATAATGTGAAGTTTTATCTTTTCTTCTTTTTGATAGACTTTTCATTAATCAGCAAACGTATAGGTATAATCCTAAGGTTATATACGTTACCCAAATCAATTACTGTGTTCGCACAGTTATATGTTTTAGCCATATTATGAACATTATCTACATTATTTAAATCTGGGCTTGCAGATTTTTTGGTTGTCCATGAGAACATTTGCTCTTTATGAAATTGTTGTTGCAATTTCAATTCTAAAGTTGTTTCAGTAATTATTGGAAAATATAATTCATAGTATACTTACCTAATTTAAGAATATTTAAATTGATTGATTTCCGAATATTCTTCAGCACTTTCACGTTTTTCTTGAATTTTTCTTTTCGAAATTTTTCAAATAAATAAATAAATTTTTTGTACCTTTTAATACTAAAATTGTTTACGTTCCTAGCATAAAGATATGCAACAAAAACTATGTATATTTAGGATAAATTTTAATTACCTTGTGCTACTTTCGCAACTTGGTTACCCAAAGAAGAAGAGTTTGCCAACGCATTATACTTAAACTTAACTTAAACCCAAGATCATTATACCCTTCTTCTACTACAGCCACCCATCAAAAAAAAAGTTTAATGTGCTTTAAAATTTGTGCGCTACCTTCATAAATATTCAGTATATATTTGCAAAAATAAATAAAGTAAGTAAAGCAACTTCAAAATGACTTAATTTTGCTCTCGTGCATAAAAGTTCAAAAAACAATTTTCTGCGCTATATACATTTCTGCTGTTGCTTCCGTTTTTATGTTCCTCCACTAGCCCACATGGGTGTAGTGCCGCCTTTTGTTGCTACTAAAGCGACTTTAGCCTTTTTTTGTTTTTTGGTTTTCGGTTGCTTGTTTTTATTTTGGATACGCCTTCTCGAAGTCGTTAGTGAGTTGTTAAATAAAATTTTTCCCTCATAACGATCCATTATGGTGAATTACTTTTTTCAAATTAAACGATGACGACAAAAATGATGACGATGATTATGATTGTAATGATGATGATGGTTATGAAGATAATAATGGCAACACCAAACACTAACTATAATAAAAACTACAGGAAGAACAACGACGATAGCATTT
Source organism: Toxonevra muliebris (assembly GCA_963691655.1). NCBI lineage: Eukaryota > Metazoa > Arthropoda > Insecta > Diptera > Pallopteridae > Toxonevra > Toxonevra muliebris. The sequence goes on from OY829326.1 coordinate 103,132,406, forward strand.
CTGTCCGTGACAGTTCCACCTAACCAATAATCCAATAAGAAATAAAAATAATAATCATAAAATTGTTTGCATAACTAAAGGGGCAAAGAGAAAATGTAATAAAAAGAAGGCGGCGCGTATCCGACACTATTCAACTACAGCCTCACATTCTTTCTCACTCTCTCTCTAAAATACACACACGAATACTGTGCGACATATTAAATATTTATAAAGCGCTGACAGCACAAATTGAAATGGCGAAATTTCTTCTTCTTTTTTTTTTTGTGGGAATGCATATTTTTAGAAAATATCATTATAGTATTTAATTTTTTTTTGTATTGCATGTTTTTTCTTGCTTATTATTATGAATAAAAACAGAAAAGAAAAATACTTTTCAAATACGCCTCAAAGTAGGCAAAGTTTTAAAATTGTATACTCATTTGCATTTGTACAAATTTTGCTATTTTTGCTTTTACTTACTTTACACTAAAATGGTCAAGTGTTAGGGTCAAGCATATCATACATATCGAGTTGGTGTTTGTGTGAGCATAAAAAGTTACAGGGCGTTTGAGTAAAATGGGCGTAACACACACAGTGTGTTATGTAAAATTAAGGCGTATGATTTAACACACTGCCAAAAGAAACCTCACAAAAAAAACTTAACCATAAAACTAGAAAAATGTATTAAAATATTAGTAGTGATAGTGCTAGTATTAGTATATGCGTGTTTATACATACATATATGCATATATCAATGTGTGTGTATGTGTATGGTGTTTTAATCAGTAAACTCGTTTAACGGAAACGGAAGTAATTTGTCATTTAATGTTTTCTTTTTTCGCTCACACTAAACTCATACATGCATATACGAGTAGAAGCTGCCCATTACTCAGGAGTAACTTATATTTTATTGCATACTTTGGGGATACATATGTTTTAGTTATAGTTTTTTTTTTTCGAAATGTTATTTTCTGCTGATACTCCTACATTCACTCAACCCCCACCACGATTTACTAATTTGTCATTTTATGTTAGGTAATAATGTAATGTTGCTACTATTCCACAACAAAAACAAAAAATTCGAAAAAATATGCTGCTCACTTTTCTATGTATGTTTTGCTGCCCTCTACCATATGGCCCCTAACAATAAAAATAACAACAACAGCAACAATCTCATCTGTTAGCCATTTTCTTTGCGTTAACAGTTTTTTTTCTGTGGTGTAGTTTTGCTTCTTTCTTTATTTATGTATTTATGTTTGTTATTGTTGCCGCTTGTTTTTTTTTTTTCTTTTTGGTTTTTCTTGTTAACGTATATATTGGTCATGATGATAAATTTTGCGTATTCGTTTTGAGGCAGCAATGTGCGTGCTGCTATTCATCGCAGTGACCAACAATTTTCTGCTTGGTGTTTTTTTCTTTCTTTGCATATTTTTCATTATACAAAATATTCATTTCATTTCGTTTTTTCTTCTGTGTGTGTTGGTTTTTTTTTGCTTTAATTTTTGTGAAATTGCTGTAATAAATTAAATAAGATTTCAATGTCGTTAAGTGCCTCAATTGACTGAGAATGCTTGTTTTTTCTTTCATGTGAAATTCATTCCCCTACGCTTTTCTGACGACAAGACGACAGAACGTGACAAATTTGATATATTTTTGATAAGCATTTGACATTTTGCGTTTAAATGCTCATAAATTCATAACAGTCTTCAGTTGAGATTTGTTTAAAAGTTGTTAGATTAAGTTTATGTTCTGCTATTTTCTGTTTCTAAATTATAAGTTTCTATTTGATGAGATCAGTGTGGTCGCTGTAGCCTAGTGGTTAGTGAGTTGGACTGCTACGCATAGGTGCCCGGGTTCATATCTCGGTACGCTGAAAAGCTTTTCACTTTGCCGTTCGGATTCGGCTTAAAACTGTAGGTCCCTTCCATTCGTGTATAAATATAACTCACACAACATGAATGGATGCGAAAAGCTCGGCCTTGGCCCTCCATGGGCTGTTGTGCCATAATAGTAGTAGTAGTAGTAGTTGATGAGATCAGAAATGTTACAAATCGATTTTGATATAAAATTGAAGATCTCTCCCCGTTGGACGTAAAAATCTACTTAAATTTGTTTATAAAAATCGCAATTGCTGGGCAATTTATCCGAGAAGCTGCAATTAAAATTTCAAGTCAATCTGATAGTGTCAATTTGAAAAATATGATGCCGCGAAATATGCGATTGAAAATCTAAAATTATTTTAAAGAAAAAATTTACCAAAATTTTAAAGATAGCAACATATAATTCGCCTTTCAAGTTGAGACCATTCTCCTCCAAATCTTTTCAGAATGATATAGTGCGCGCCTAATGCTTTTTGTTGCATTCGTAATTGAGAGTTTGGTTAGTTTGATAAGCAGTGCATTGGCTTCTTTAACAAAACCGTAAATATTCCAAATTACAGCAATTCTGAGTGTGTCCAGAAAATAAAAAAGGCCTGATAAACCATCATTGAAAGTGATTACAGCGAAGCTAGTGCCTGTTTTAAAACAGAGAACGTGCAGTTCCACGTGCTCGTAGCTGAAGTTCAACGACTAGACTGGCTCAAAATTGCTTCTCTATACCAATTAACGACATCTGTAATTCAACTACATATATTGTTCATTATAAGAGCGCAAAAAAAAAAAACAAATCATAAATTTTCATGAACATTGTTTTGAGAGCTTGTAAAGTATTTAGAGAACACAAAGTTTCTGAAGAGTTGAAGAAATGCTTCGCAATGTTCAAACAGTGAAATGCTATTTGTAAGAAATTAATTTATTTAAAAAGTGCCAATAGTAGTGGATTCGACATTTTGTAATTGAGCTGCTGCACAGTAATTTGTTCCATAGACACAATTCAAAAATCTGCAAGAGCAGCTCAAAGTCATCCAATTTTTCACTAAAATGTAGGATCCTTCGATTTTAGTTTTTTTCTCCTTTGAGTAAAATGCATGTGAAAAATATGTTTTTAATGATATTCCACCAAAAGTTCCAGTCTTATATTTGTAATATATGAAGAAAAATTATGGTGTTATTTTTTGATTTGGATTTGAAAAGTTAAATATTTTTCAAAATCTGAAAATTGATCAATTTTGGCAGAGAAATTCTAGAAAATTGGATTTTTTCTCAATTTTAGAATTTACCTTTCTTTATCGGAATATGCAGAAAAATTACTCCGCTTTCAGGAAATAATTTAATTTAAAAATAGACCTGAACACGACAAAAATTGGAATTAAAAATAGTTTTTAGCCCTAAAAGTATGCAATCATGCTAAAAAAATAACATAAATTCTAAAAAGTCAAAAGTTACATTCATTAATATCATTTTTATTCCTATAATAAAGAATTCAAATGAAAATTTTTTAACTTTCTGAAAAGGCCAATCAACATAACTAAATAAAATAATTATTAAAATTATTAGGCTTTGAATGAACAATGATGCCAGAAAAATATTAAAAAGTTCATAGAACTAGCAGATCAGACGATCGTTTCGGAACCAGCTAACGTTCCTCATCAGTGATCTTTGTGATAATTCCCTAATTTCAACAATCTATATAAGTGAAAACTCTGTGAAGTAAATGAGAATTACATAGACAGTTATTTTCACTGAATAGTAATATTGAAAGGAACTACCGTTCTATGTACTTTTTGCCATTCTTCTTTGACACTTGTATTGCATATTGGTCAGATTTTCCGACATCTAATATGAACCGTGTCTGTTTATCGTATGAAAAAATGTTTTATTGAAAAATTTTTTATATACTTTGAAGCAGGCCTTCTTCTTCTTTTTTAATATTTTTAATTAATTTCTTGAAGATCAAACCTCTCATTTTTCCATTATAGCTTGCTAAATAGGACTGAAATTGTAATTTGAAGCTTAGTTTGTGCCGAAACCGAATCAGCCTGATTAAAACTGACCTTAGATTTGAATTTAGCGACCTAAAATTTAATAGCACATTGTTTTATAAGATCAAGCCACTGTGCGCTGCGTGGTGTAAGTCAAAATCAGATTATTGGAAATACATTGGTTTTGTAGAAGTGCTGTACAAAATAGGGTTGTAGGGAAGAAGGGGGAGCATTCGCCACTTTTTTTTTAAGTGTTGTCTAGGCTAACTAATAGTTTTTTTTAAAAAATTATTTTTTAATTAGAAATTTTCATTTATTAGCTTTCATCTGTTATCTTTATGAGTTGATTTTCTTAATTATTTCTATTATTTTTTTGATGATTTTGCAAGTAGTCCAAAATGGTGAAAGTGCCCCATTGGTACATTCGTCAAGAGGGTGGGGTGCAACCGCCAAGGAATAAAATTCAAGGTTTTTAATAAAGTAATAGTAATTTTTTTGTAATTTTTGTTCTTGTATATTAGTATTACATATTATCAGTCAGAATAAATTCTACTAAAGTAACAAAAATATAAATGATTCATTTTTAAAATATTTCGTTAAAAAATATAATTTATTTATTAAAAAAAAATAAGCATTTGTATATACATGTAAATAAAAGTGGATAGTACTGATCCAGTGAAATTTATTTAGATATGACTTAATTTAACATTAAACTGTCTAAAATTCATATCATATACCGTCGAAACCGCCCCATCCGCATTCTGGTGATTGTGCCCCAGAAGCAACCACTTTCATAAAAACATAATTTTTTTAAACTTTTTGAGGATTTATAAAAAGAAACTATTGCTTATTCTTTAATTAAATAACACCGGAATAACATAGTTGAACAACTTTTTTCTCACTCAATAAATAAAAAAGTTATTGCAAGATTTACTTACTATCAAATATTTTTGCAACCACCCGAAAAACACAAAAACACGTCTGCCCACGATCACTTACAAAGCTCAACTGTCAAAGTAGAAGGGATGAAAGATGATCGATAAAAGCTCAAATTATAGATTGTTTCAATTATAAAACTTTCTTAAATTAGAAGATAAGGGGGGTGGCAAATGTGCCCCAGTGGCGAATGCTCCCCCTTCTACCCTAATGAAATTTATTTTCCCGATGTACAGGCAGTTTTATAGAACCTAGTTGTACACCTTTTTTGTAGGAAACTGGGTGAGGTCAAAATTATGCCTGAAGAAGAAAATCCAAATAATAAAAAAATGGACTTACATTACTTTTGCTTTCAGCGGCTCAGTTCATGTATTTGTTTCAAGAGAATTTTTGTGTAAATGGAAATATACTTGGATACCTATCAGAGGAATATATATTTCGTATTCTTTGTTAATTTTTGTTCCAAATTCACTTTAGAAATAATATTTAGGAGACTTCTATTTTCTATATTTTCACTTTCAAAGTTGAATAATATAGCTACTAGATGTTTACACACACAAACACTTAAAGGTGTAGTAAATTAACAACTAAAGTAAAAAAACATGTTTGTCTAAATAAAGCATTCCAAGCTCAAGCTGTAATTTGTCAAATATCTAGAAGAAATTATTTAGAATTACGTCTGTGAAATCTACATGCAGCAGACGAAATTGTTTATTGTATTCAAACTATGGTATACTGTCTAAGTGGTCAGCTTTATTCACACTATTGTATGGATATATGTAGATTTTTTCTCCCATAAATAAAGTTAAATACTTTGTAAAACACTACCAAAATACACATTTTAATGGTAGTGTTAATCCTCATACTTTATAGTTTGGATTTGTGTGTGTGTGTGCTGTGCTGCTTTTATCTGCTATGATGCAAAATTAATTAAAAAGTAGAAATGGAAAAGTAATTTTTCATGTTTTGGAAATCTCTCTCCACAAAATTCAACATTCACACACACACTTACATAACCTAACAATACACACGTGGACCATAACAATAATTCGCAAACATTTCGCAATAGTCGGTCGGTCGATGAGCATTCAAAATCAGCCGTAGTTGAGACTGATGGCAACCAAACAACGTTAAATGCGATGCTGGTGGATATGTTGAATGCACACGTGCGGGCAGAAAATTTAAATTTGCGGTTTTTTGATATGTCAAATGTTCTGTTTTTTTTTTGTTTGTATTTTTTTCAATTTTTTGTTACAGTTTTTCTTTTTCCTTTGGGTTTATATTTTATTATTGTCGGTTTTTATTAAAATAATAAAAGACAAAAGTTATTTAAATTTTTATTTTTTATTTTTGTTGGTATGATTTGTTTTCTGATTTCATTGCAAGGACGACTATTATATTTTTGTCATCATTTGGTACTAATTAAATGAAAATTAAAAAATAAATCAAAAATAAAATAAGAATAATAATAAAATAACAGATAGTCAGTCACTTTTGTTGCTTTTGTGTAAAATTTGATTAGTCTATAATTTGCAGTGTTTTCAACAAGAACGTGTCTCAATTTTTTCCCAACTGATTGCGTGTACATTTATAGCTAACTGTAATTTATGTTGTGTGCACAATAACCGATTTCGCAATATAATTTTTGGGTTATTATTTGCAGAGTTTTCGTGAAGTTGACATCATTTACAAATGAGTGCTGCATTTAAAAAACGATTTGAAATTGTGTTTTTGGTTACCCATCCCCGGGGTCCCAAAATGACTGTCAAACAAGCCGCAAATTATTGCGAAACTTCGGTTTCTTTTGTAAAGAAGTGGATTCAGCGGCATAAACAGTGTGGTAACGCGGACGACGAGCCTGGTAGAGGCAGCAGTAGATGCACCTCTGGAAGACAGGATGCATTGATTTGCTCATTGTTTGAAGCAAATCCGGGACTTCTCAGCTAAAGTATTTGGGAAGTTGATCATCTTCACCCGAAACAAGCATGGACTCTTAAAGTCTGCTGAGTCTTTATATGGTACTAAAAACTGCGATTGGATCCTGCAAGAAGATAATGATCCCAAACATCGCAGCCACCTTTCCAGTGCTTGGAAAGAACAAAATGAGATAGACACCTTAGATTGGCCATCACAAAGCTCTGATGCCTATCCTATTGAAAATGTGTGGGCACTTATGAAGTGTAAGCTTCGGAAAAAAAATAGTAGGAACGCAACAGCTCATTCGCGCTATTAAAAAAATTTGGAATGATTTAAGCTTGAGATACGCTGAAAAATTTAGTGAAAGTTGTACAAGGCGATGCCAAGCCATAATTGACAATGGCGGTGACTGGACTCCGTACTAACGTATTTGCGAAAAAGCTAATAATATGTACTTTAAAAAAAAAATTTCATTTGATCGATTAACAGTTAATCTAATGATGATTGAGACACTCTCTTGTTGAAAACACTGTAAATTTAATCAACAAAAGTCAAACGTCAAATATCTATGTATGCACATAATTTTGTTAATTAAGTTGAATTATTTGTAATGAAATATATTCATTCATTATTATGCGCTAGTATATTTTTTGTAGCGTTTTTTTTTCGATTAAGTTATTTGTTTTTGCGATATTTATCTAATTAAAACCAATTAGTATAAAGTGCTTTCACACAAAACATAGAGTTTTAAATTACTTAGGGTAATTCTTTTGTATACAAATTAATTAATTGGATTTTTTTTCGAGGATGAGCAAAAATGTCATTCATAAATTATAAAGTGAAATACTATAAATTTGTGAGTATGAATGATAACACAGTGTTACAAAATTTAGTGAAGTAGATATACCTGGGACTATACTATTTTTCTTGTAGGTCTTGTCGAGTAAAACAAAAAATTAAAAATTCATTAAAAACCGTAAAAGAGTCGTCACTTCTGTGATTACCAAGAAAATTATCGTATAGCGCAACAAAACTCTTCCACGCATGTTTTTCAGTTCTATTGAAAAATTTTTCATAAAGTTCACATAGCTCATAATTTTACGAATTTGAGATCCAATGAAAACACCCAAAAATTCATCAAAGAGATAAACACGATGAAAAAGTATTAAATATGGAAACAAATAAATTAATATCTCCTATCATTTTGGCTTCAGTTAGCTTTGGGAACACCGATTTAAGATGACAAAATGCGTCGCCGTTTACATCCAATTTTGTTTTATGCTTCCTAGCTTTAAATGCAATGGTGGCAGAATAACATCTTCAGCTTTAACTAATAGGAGGTTTAAAACGTTTTTCCGGTCTATTTAATGCGACTCACGAGATGGCGAATCAGTGCACGACTATCCCATTCACAAAGATAAGTTATGCGCTAATTTCCATGGTAATCACAGAAGCGACGACTATTTTTTTTATTTATTTTTTTTTTTTATTTTTTTTATTTAGAGAGTATTCGCATCTAAGACATGATCTTTTACATGCGCAAATTATTATTATAATATAACAACATATTTAGTAAAGTTATTAACAACAAATTGCTTAATATAAGGTAAATGTCGAATAAGATGATGAATTTAATAACAAATTAATATTAAAATTAAATAGGGTTAAAAGTGATCTAGAGGAAAGGAACAAATGAAGAAATAAAGTAATTAAAAGAAGAAAAAGAGAGAAAGAGAGAGAGAAATAGACTAGGAAAAATGTTGAAGAACTAAATGCTTAAAGTTTTTGAAATTAGAAACTGTCTTAATGTTAGATGGCAATGAATTCCATAACCTTATAGCGCTAACAAAAAATAGCCTACTTGAATTTCTAAAGTTATGGCTATGGATTTGAAGGTTTAAACTTCTGCTTGATTTACAGAATTGAAGCTTTTCATACAAATAATTGGGGCTCTGTGTATAAATGAGCCTATGCAAAAAGATACAGTTCCTGACATCAAGAAATCCGAAGAGATCAAGACCAAGAATTTTCTTACTATAAACCGAGATATGTTCGAACTTTTTTACACCATATATGTAGCGAGCAGCATTGTTAAATGCAACGAGAAGTTTGTGTGAAGACCTTGAGTCAAGTTTACTATAAACAACTTCCGAGTAGGTAATTATAGGCACTAGTAGTTGCAACACTAGTTTACGTTTAGTTTCACACGGTACAAATGCAGCAGCCATCCTAAGATTTCGCAGGACCACGTACGCTTTACTCACCACAGAGTTAATTTGATCATCACACGAAAGATATGAATTAATAATAAATCCAAGGCTCCTAACCTTATTAACGAACTTCAGCTCGGTTCCATTGAGAACAATGGGGGGAATATCGGTGTGTAAGTAAGACGCTTGCGAGATAGGCAGAACAAATGATTTAATTGGATTTAATTTGAGCATGTTATCACTGGCCCACTTGCTAATTGTACATAAATCTTCATTTACTCGTGCACATAAATCCTCAACAAGACCTATAGGTCTAGATAAGTATATCTGGAGGTCATCAGCATAAGCATGCATGGAGATATGACGACAAACAGCAAAAATATCATTTAAAAACATAGTAAAAAGAAGCGGACCAAGAACAGAGCCTTGAGGCACACCTCTGTTTACTGTCTTGTACATCGAATAAGCATTACCAATCTTTACTCTTTGAGATCTACCTTCTAAATAGCTTTCCATCAACCGTACCGCAGTATCTGAGAATCCAAAGCATTGTTTCAACTTTCTGCAAAGCAGAGAGTGACTAACGCTATCAAATGCTTTAGAGAAATCTAAGAGGCATAATAAAGTGAGATGACCCTTATCATATGGTGTTCTAATATCGTTCAGAATTTTTACAACAGCAGTGGAGCAACTGTGTCCAGAGCGGAAACCAGACTGGAGAGGTGATAAAAGGCTAGACTCACTAAGGTTACTAGAAATCTGTTCAGCCATGAGTGATTCACAGAAGAACATCTTCTTTGACTGCTTAACAGTAGATGTAGCTTCATTCCTGGCTTTTTTATAATACTCTCGGTTTTGTTCTGTAGGATTTCTCTTCCATTTATTATAACTTTTATGACGCTTCTTTAAGGCTAGCCTCACCGAGTGCGTAAACCAAGGACAAGTGCTATTTGTAATACGGCACGCACGTAGGGGTACGTGGCTATCATATAGTTTAGAAATGTTTTCGAGAAAGTATTTTAATTTATCATCAACTGAGGTAAGAAACCAACAGTCGGACCAATTTCTGTTAGATAAGTCATTATGCAGTGACGCGAAATCAATTGACTTGTAGTCTCTGTAAGTAAAAGTGTTTTCTGCGACAATTGGAGTAAGATCAATATTCAATGTACAGAAAATTAGATAGTGATCAGAGATGAAAGAGATTTGATCAAATAACAGCACAGAGGAAACATCCGAAACCACAAAGAGATCAAGTAAGCTTGGAGAAGCATTGCTTGCGAATCGAGTTGGCATGGTGGTATTGACTATACTGAGACCAACTTCATCCAAACTACTAGTAAATTTTCTCACATGGCTGTCACTAGAAAGAAGATTCAGATTGAAATCTCCACATAAAACAAAGTGATCAAAGTCAATGACACAATCAGAAATGGAAGTGAATAACAGGTCGATATTGGAACTACGATTTGGATTGTACACACATGATAAAAAAATTTTAGCTTTATTACCAAGAATTTCAGCATTTATGAACTCCACCTCTGATCCACTAGATTTACTCAAAATATTAACACTTAAATTTGACTTACAATAGATTGCAACACCCCCGCCTCTTCTATTAAGCCTGTCATTGCGATATAGCTTATAATTTTTTAAATTGAGGTACTCATCTTTCACATCAGTTAAAAACCACGTTTCTGAAACACATATGACGGTTGTTAATGAATTTTTAATGCTGCAGCATGGCCATAAAAATTCATTTCCTGCATTCGCATTTGGACTTCTTCTCAGATAACCTGGGCCAGTTCAGCGATCAACAAGCCGAACATTTTCACCAATAAATAGCTAAAATTGAAAAGCGCTTCGAAGGAAAAAATAAAATAAAAATGATTATTAAAATTATTAGGTTTTGAATGAACAATGATGCCAGAAGAATATCAAAAAGTTCATAGAACTAGCAAATCAGACAATCGTTTCTCATCAGTGATCTTTGTGATAGTTCTCTTATTTCAACACTGATCGTTGGTCACTCAACGAGAAACTGATTGTGCTGAATTTAAAAAAAATATAACGGTTAATCACACATTTTTGAGTTGAATGACCAAAAATTTTATTTTTGCATAAATTTTGTTTTCATAAAAAGTTTAATAACTCAGTCAATTACTTACCGATTTTTAAAACCAAACTTACGTTTTACTCACTGATAAGCGTGTTTTTAGAATAAATCCATAAGTAGTATAGCTCCTTTATGAAATAGTGTGTACAAACATTGCCAAAGTTGAGAAAAGGCAAAAAAATTGAAAAAATATTGTGTTTGCTGGACAAATACACATAAGTTTCTCAAATTTTCCTTAATAAAATATATATCATTTGAAAGGTTTAAGTTTTTTTTTTTCTAAAACCCGTCAGAAACTGAAAATAAATTGATAATCAACTAAGTTACAGGCTTATAAGTGCCCAAAGGTACCCAAAACCGGGTTTTTAACGGTAAATTAAGATTTTGGGGGTGTTTGGAAAATTTCAAGTACAGACTCTTGGTTTACTCAACAAGACCTACTAGAAAAATAATATGACTTGACGGGTATTTTTTACTGCCGCACCGTGTAATTGAACTGAGTATTTCATCAGTTAGTTAAGTACTTGAATTGTGTTTCACTAATTACAAAAAAAAAAAAAAAAAGGTAATTTCGACCCTATAACCTAAAACAAATTACATATGATTTATTTAGAACTAATTCTTCCAAATTAATTAACAAAAAATTGCTTTTTCATGATTCATGATCATAAAAAAAAAATATTTCATTTCATAATCTGAAAATATAATTAAATTCTAACCATATTTAAAAGTTTTTTATTTCTTTTAATAACACAGTGCAACAGTAAACTTCAAATAGCGAATGGATAACTTTTTAAGAATAATCCGTGATCGCTGGTTATGACCCTGAACTCATATTTTCTCCACAACGTCTGGGATCTCCGTTATTGGTATACGCGGGACCAATGTACAATTTTTTTTATTTCACCTTGTATATGTTTCATAGCTAAAAGAAAGTTGTTTATCATGGATGGGAGGAAAAATATGATTAGACAGCAACACTCCACCAGCCTCCCTTGCCCACCTTTTTGGGTGTTATATGAAACCACTCTTCTATGTATGACTCTACTGGGTAAACGATCGTGAAACCTGTCATAAGGTTTTGTTGAAAAATATTCCCCATCGAGTTGGTTTCAACGAAGGTCAAAATTACCTAGGTCCAACTTTTTTTTTAAGAAATTAACCCTTATAAACAAAAATAGTTCAAATCATTGATGATCAAAACCAAAAGTTCAACTTTTCCCCAGAAAATTAACTTTGAAAGACTGAGATTTTTTTTTCGCTATATTGTCCTTGAGGAAAATATTTCCAATCAAAAAATGATTGGGCTTTTGAGTTGTTAATACCAAATTGTTGAGATTGCGTCACACTGAATATTTTACTTTCCAAAGCGTTTATTCATGACACTACATGATCTGAGACTGTTTTCGAAAATTCTGCAATAATTTCCGTGCATAAGTATTCAACTTAAATTAATGATATTTTGAAAATTCGAGGTGCTACGAAAAATGTCAAACTTAGGTCAAAACACGCGTTTAATGGGAAAAATTTATATTTTTTTTCAAAACATATATTTTATTTATAAAATAGAAAATCGTACAAAGAAAGAATGAAATGAAAAATTTGATAACTTTGAAACTAAAACCATTAAGATATTTGAACACAAACTCCCTTCCCACAATTTTCTAAGGGAGATATTTTGTTACAGAACATTGTAACTTTAACCAATCGTTTGTTCTGTAAGGTCACTTTAAAACATATTTATCAAATAAACCTCAAAATGAAGGGAAAGAGAGCATTTGACAGAGTACAAAAAATAGTGCAATCACAGTTCTGTACATTCGCCGTTCTTGTTCTTGTTCTCCCCGCAATTTTTCTACCTACAGTTTTATACTTTTTGCAGTCTAAAATTTATCTTTCTCTGTATTTAAGTCTGAAGCTGACAAAGGGAAACCATTTGAAAGTCAAAAACCTTTTAACGTTGCTTCCTTCTTCAAATAAGTGACCAGTAAACAGTTGTAAAAACATAAGCAACAGAGAAAATTACTATTTACTCATTTATTTTTTTAATCAAATATTTAAATATTCACCTTAAGGAAAAACACAAAAAAAAAAACATATTTTCTTTATGATATGTAAACATAATTATGCTATCCATTGCCCCAAAGTTTTTATTACAAAAAAAAAAGCAATAATAACACAATATGAAAATAAACCAAAGAAAAATAAATTTAAAAAAATAATAAAATTTTTGTTAAAGTACACACTAAAATAGTGTGAACTTGCTCCTTTTAAGCAGCAACACTTAAAAAGAATTATTTGAATTAAATAAATGCAAAGGAAAAGAAAGAGTAAAAAAAAAAGAGTAAGTGTGAGAATGAAAAACATTTGCTTCACAGAAATAGCATTTACGTCCATCCATCCGTTCATCCTTCCGCCCGTCCATCCGCTGTGTCCGTTTACAAGTATTTAAAGTACTATATTGCCAGAGTGACCAAGTGATATTTCCTGGTAGAAAATGTAAACGCCACAGTAGTTGAATGTTTATTTTAATTTTCATTTTTATTTTGCTGTTTGTTTGCTTTTCTAGTTTGTTTAAGTCTTTTTTTTTTGTTTTCATTTTATTTACTTGTTTTTGTTTACGTTTCTCAAACTCATTACAATAAATTATTTTTTTTGTTTTTTGAGTTTCTCGAACTCATTACAATAAATTCTTATTCTTCCAGAGCTTTTGTTTCATTTAACTTTTTTTGTTTTTTTTTTTTTTTTGGGCATTTACGACTTTAAATTTTATTTCATCAAAAATTAATATTAAATTTACATGAGTAAACGAAAGTGTTTGGGAAAAATAAAAATGGAAGAGTGGAAGAGTGTGGTATTTCTATGAGACTATTATGCTACACCTACATACTATACCTGCATACCATTAGTATAACTTAACCATTATCTTCATTTAATTTAACAACTTTTCTTTTTAGAACATTTTCAACTTGAAGCCTGCAAGCATTTTTTTTTACTTTGTTCATAAATTAATTAATAATTTTATTAATTTTAGTATGTGCTTGCTGTGTTTAGGTATAAAGTTTTTATAATATAAATACATTTTACCTTGAGGCGGACATATGAGCACTAGCATACATTTGTAGGCGTGTGGACTTTTTCTTTCTGTATTTTGCAATTAATCGAAACTTTGCTTTGAAAAGGTAAAATGTTGGAAATTAACATTCATGTAACTATATTTATATTTATTTATAAAGAGAACAGGGTGCGCTTGAAGGGCCTATTTAGGGGGGAGGTTTAGGGGGTTCTGACCCCCCTCCCCCCCCCCCCGAAATGTGGAAACTTTCTTCTATTTTTTGATATTAATTGCCAGTGGATGAAAAAAAAGTCAAAATAAAATCTATTGAACAGTTTTTAAATATTTTTTACTTCTATCGGTTTCTTTCTAAAAAGTCAAATATAAAAAAAAAATAAACTTGAAATCTTAGTTACACTATGCGACCAGATCCGATTTGTTTTCTTTGACATGAGGTTTGACTTTGGATACCAAAAGAGAAGGTGATGCTGAGCAATTCTGCATTTATAGTTTTTCTAGGTCAGTAACTGTTTTTCATTTACAGTTTCACGTTTAGGGCTCATTTGGAAGGGCATGATTCAGCCTATAATTTCTGGATTTCAAAGTTTGTAGCACGCCAGTGTTCAGCTCTCCAATTTTTAAAAATGACCAAAAATTCAATTTTAGGGTTTTAAATCCCATTTTTTCTAAAATGTGGCGTGATGGGAAATTTTTAAACTCAGATTCGTGTTGAGTATAAAAAATTCATTCACAAACACTAGGAAACATTTTATTCGCAAAACTCATGTAGGGCAGTAGAAGTGGATCAGCTCCAAAGTTCTAGGAAACAATCTTAAAATGTAATTAATTCTTTAACCCTTTATTGCTCAAAGCACCTCGACTCGGAAGACCTCTTTCAATGCAGTAACTGCTCGAATTTTGGGAATATAAGCCAACCTCATCCGGATTCCTTATCATGGCCCGAATTCCCATTGATAATCATTTGAAAAAAATGAGCCTCTGACTATATTTAGTATTTTTGGTAATTTTTTTGAAGTCGGGCTCATCATCAGTAATGGCAAGTCAATGTCAATTTTCTTCGAATGAAACCCCCCCCCCCCGCCCCCCGAAAAAAAATCCTCTGGCTACGGCCCTGCCTTGAAGTATTTAGGTATTCAATGAGCAGAAATTATTGGTATGAATAACTGTTTTCAGAAAGCATTGGGGTAAAACATAAAGGGTAATGTGTTAAGCATTCGGTTTTTCATTTTCCAAAAAAAAAAAACACGGAATAATTGCAAAAATGTATGCAATTTTTATTTGAGTCGATAAATCAATGCTTGGAATTTACTTTTTAAAGATTCTTTCATGTAAATGTTGGCCACGACTATTTTGTAAGTAACCCACGCGAGAAGTCCAATTTTAAACTACTTTTTTGAGCATAGCGGTCCTTGCGCAAAATCTTCCACACAATTTAACACAATTCCAATTGGTGAGGACGGCGACGGCAGGATGATAATTATGATTATCCTTATACCCTAGGAATTTCTACATCAGTAAATGTTTTCTTTATGTATCTTTAAATTTCAAATCTTTTTTTATCATGAAAATATTTGTTTATTTATTAAAGCTCATAATAATAATAATAAAAATCCCCATTAAGAGGGTGCGCATGAGGGTTAAAGTTCCACAAAAACATTTTACGAAAAATTTCATTACGGGTCACCAAAGACAAGTAGCACCTACAGGTTAAAGGCAAGGCCGAAAAAAGGATAATCGTCTACTTCATACTAGTAAATATGTTACATATGAGGCATTTATGTGAAGCGGACAACATAAAAAATGTGAAGTTCTGAAATTCGGCCTAATTGAACTTCTTGAAATTTTACAATAAAATATTGAACATGGTAATTTAAATAGGAAATTTACTGTTCTTTTCAATTATGGAATTAGACCGGAAATCGAAATTTTTTTAAGCGCCAAACCGGAAGTAAAAGTTTAAAAACAGAATTTAAATAGCTTCAACCATTTAAAAATTTTTTTTTTTCAAAATTTAGCTTAACCCTTAAATGCGCAACACATCCGATTTCAATTAAAACCATACTTAGAGGTAGTATTTGTGATTCCGAACAACATTTGTTCTACTAGTTTTCAAATAAATTAGTTTAAAGTGCCAAATTTCGATTTATATGGTTAGGCGCTGTATTAACCTTTGGGGATTATCTGGAGAATAATTTAAAATATATATGTAATAATTTTTGAAAACAATTATTTGGTGTTATCACATACCGTTTGGCAGAAATTTTTTTTCACCGCAATATATTTGTTATATAAAAATTCGGAAATAAAAAAAACAACTTTTCAATTTGTGGTTCAAAATTTTTGCAAAACATGCTTTCGAGTTAAAAATAACTGTAACTATACCATAGTTTTCATTTCCCCAGTCTTTGAATTGAACTTATAAAAAATTATCTTTTCTGAAAAAAATCCCCCACTTTTTAATTTGAAAAACTGTAAAACCTTTTTTATATGAGACTTTTTTCAGACGATGCAAATATGCATCAAAAAATATTTAAGGGTTAAAGTATTTAAATAATGTCCTTAAAATTTCAAAATGGGACCTACATTATTTTGGGAGATAGATACATAGGTGTCGCACTGAGCATGGTAGCTATGTACTTTAATTCATGTATCTCCTAAACTAATGCAGATACCATTTTTAAACTTTAAGGGTATTATTTAAATACTTTAAGCTAAATTTTGAAAAAATAGATTTTTTTTTTAAATGGTTAAGTTATTAAAATTCTGATTTTAAACTTTTACTTCCGGTTTGGTGCATAAAAAAATTTTAATTTCCGGTCTGATTCCATGGTTGAAAAGAAAAGTAAATTACTTATTTAAATTACCATGTTCAATATTTAATTGTAAATTTGCTTAATTCTAAAAATTATTTTTAAAAATTCATATTTCAATTACGTTAATTCTTTAAAAACCCATAACATGGCAAATAAGCTTCATACAAAAACAAAATTGTGTGTCTACGTTTATATTTTCTACAGGTTTAATTAAGCCGAATTTAAAGAAATTTCAGAACCGCTTCACATGAAATGCCTCATATTGTACACATATCGAGCCATAACAACCGTGGCGTAATTGGTAGCGTACTGGACTGCTACTCAGAGTGTCACGGGTAACCCTTGTAAATAAATAAATTTACAGAAGATAAGATTGAGGGAAACCCCATGCTGAGATATTGTCGAACCAGCAATGGCTCTTAGAATGGGTCGTGATCCCCTAGACCCTCCTATAGTCTTAAGATGAAGTTTTTGATGAGAACGAGTAAAGTACCTAGAATAAGCTAAACTCTTTGGTCATAAGTAGTAGCTTAACAGTATGTGCAACCCAAGTTGAGGCTCCTCAGTATTTCGGCATAAAATTTATTGTCGGCTGGTTTAGTCATAATGTAATTATGAAAATTATTGATTAAATTAAATTATTGATTCTTTTTCCTTGTATTTTGGGATCGACTATATATTAATTCTTTATGAACCTAAATGGGTTTTGATCGTTTTTCTATAGAAACCATGGGCTTTTTCTGATTTTGTATCCAAAGAGCTAATATATGACATTATGACTTGATTTTTGAAAAAAGAATACCCTGATTGTTATACCTGACTCTTCCTCATTACCATACTCAATGTGATGAATTATGCCATAGGGAATGGATGAAGAAAAAATTGGCAATTGGGTTATTCTGGTAGTCAAACAGTATTTAAAAACCCTCATCAAATCCGTCACTAGTTTTATTCTATAAGTCCAGACTTAACTCTGCTTGTCGAAGGATACTTAGTTAACCAAATACGTTGTGGTTACTCCTGTTTACTAGCGGATCATAGTGGGCAATAAAGGCGTCCTCCCCCCTCCCCCCTATCGATAAAATTCTCATAAGGATCCAGTACTGTTGCTGAATATAAGAATTTCGAAATGGAAATACTGGTGAAGGCCAATACCTGTGACTTTATCCGAAAAAGATATATGGAGAATTAGAATTATTGTTTGATATCGGTCTTGCATTTCCTGATGTCGACTGCTAATTCATAGCTATTTAGACCTATGCTCAGTGATTTGCTTCCATACAACGACGGGACGAAATTAGGAAGAGCGCTTTGATTTCGTATGAAATCAATTTTGAGTCATTAAACTAAAATCTGAAGAAATCAGTTTTAATTAACTTGTTTTAGTTTCGCTACAAACTAAGTTTTAAATTGAAATTTTCGTCATATTTGACAAGCTATAATGGGAGAATGGACGGTTTGATCTTCAAGAAATTAATTTTATTTAGTTATGTTGATAGTTGACTTTTCAAAAAGTTAAGTAATTTTTATTGGAATCATTTAATGAATGTAAATTTTGATTTTATTCACTTTTATTCATTTTCAGCATGATTGTATACTTTAAAGGTTAACAAAAAAAGTTTAATACAAATTTTTGTCAAAAAAATGGTATTTAGACCTATTTTCAAAATGAATTATTTCCTGAAAGCGGAGGATGTTTTTGAATATTCAGTTAACGTGTTTTCAAAAATACTTAACTTTAGAAACAATGTTGAACTTTTAGCTTTTCAAATTGATATGATTGAAAAATAAAATTAAAAATTTTCTTTAATATTTTTAATCTGGAAAATTTTTTTGCAAATTTCTTCCAAATTTGGCAGTTCACATTGCTAATTAAATAATTATTAAAATTATTAGGCTTTGAGTGAACGATGATGCCAGAAGAATATCAAAAAGCTCATAGAACTAGCAGATCAGATGATCGTTTCGGAACCAGCTACGGTTCCTCATCAGTGATCTCTGTGATAGTTCCCTAATTTCAACAATCTATTTATGTGAAAATACTGTAAAGTAAATGAGAATTAGCAGTTATGAGAAAGGCAGTTATTTTCACTGAATAGTATTATTGAAAGGAACTACCGTTCTATGTACTTTTTGCCATTCTTCTTTGACACTTGTATTTTCTTGATGAATTGCAAATACAAAACTGGAACTTTCGGCAAGATACTCTTAAAAATTTAATTTACAGACGTTTATTACTGAACGGAACTAAAATCGAATGAGCCAACATTTTGTGAAATATTTGTCAACTTTGAGTTAACTTTGATACTGATTATATTTTATTTTTTTGCAAATAATTTTTGAGGCACCAAATTTGTTTGGTTTCGACATTATGTATTTTTCAAATTTTGTCTATAGGACGAATCAATGTGCTATGGGTAAAAATAAAATTATTCTACGAAACATGTCTTAAAGAGAGGTGAACAATTATCGAGGCTCACTCGTGAATTTGGTAAATTTTGAAGGAACTGAAATTGCAGCACTATTGATACATTTATAACCCGAGCGCTAATATCTAAGGTAGGGAGCAATAAACTTGTACTAGTTCTATCATAATTTTATTTATTCAGATGGATTTTTCTCTCAGTCAATAATCCGAAGCCTCTCTTTTAAGTTTATATTATAAAAAAAAAGAGAACCTGAGCTAAGAAAAAATTACAAATTCCGCTGAATAATCTTCCAATTGAAAGAAAAAATATGATATTTCATAAAAAAAATTGAATGTTCTATATTTGTTCATCTTTTAAGCTAAAAATCGATTACATTTTCTTTAAGGAATTTCTGAATAAAGTCATAACATGTAATGATATTAAGTTTGTTTAATATATTTACATACTAATAAGTAAGTACAATAACAACGAAAATGTAAAAAATACACAAACCTACATAAATATATTTTTATATATTTATATGCACTAAAAATATATTTTCTAAGCTACTAAAGTCAAAAGTCACTCGCAAAATGATGTAAAATTCTTATGTAATCCATGTGTGGGGAATGCTTAATATGCATGCACATACATATATGTATATTTACATACATACATACTTATACAGTGTGTATCTATTAATGAAGAATACTTGTTGAGTGAATAAACAACTACAACAATGTAGCAGCATGATAACTACTGTGTAAAATTACTGATATGGCATATAAGTAAAACACTCTTCTCTATTTCTCTCTCTCTCTCGTAAATAACATAAACAATGTGATCTGTCAGTGTTGCCAGACGTGCATTTTTTGTTTGTACTATGCCCTATGCACTCGTATGTGCAATGTGTCTTATGCTGTAAAATAGTGGTTCAAGTTGAAACGCTGGAAAATAGCAAAAAGAAAATATAAACAATTAATTGTGTGCATAAGCAAGAGTTTATATTGAAGCTTATTCCTCAATGCAATAAGTCATTTATCTTTGATGAAGTTGAGTATTTTTCTACCATTTTTTCAAATTTTGGCAGCTTGACAAGTTTGAAAAAACTGTGGTTGTATAGCGATTCGATGTATATGCAGTTTTTTCGTTAGAGTAAATAAAGATGGAGAAAAAAAGGTACGTATAAATTTTTTTTAACTTGTTAAGAATTTAATAAAAACATAATAAAAAATATGCTTCAAAAAATGAATCAAAGTTTCTTGAACTTTAAGTTCAAATGGAATTTCACATTGCTAGCTCGCTGCATGAATCAAATTAATTTGTCTATCATTTCAACCAGTTATTCACACTTGATAAACCGAATCACGTCGCGGCGTAAAGTTTTATAACTATATGCAAATAAAGATTCCTTTAAGAACTTGATGTTTTTTTTTCGCTATCATGCAGAGGCAGACATACAGATTAAATGTGATTAAAAAAAAAACAAAACATTTAAAAGGTTAATGACACACCAAAAACAACCTGAGAATTCCTTAGCATACTTTAAGGTGCAATGCCTGTATTTTGTTTTTTAATTTTTGAAATTTATATGCGACTTTTAACTACGCCAACAAAATTTTAAGGCTTTAATTAAATTAACTTTAAAACGGAATAAAATGAAATACCCAAAAATATCTTAAATAGCGAACACGGTCGATTTTAAAGCAGGCACAAATGACCTTAGGGAATTCATTAGTAAAAAACAAAAAGAAAGAAAAAATTGTTAGAAGATGAAAGCCAGAAAAATATGATAGCAAAAAACGAAAATTCGAATAACAACAAGGCAACACTGGTCGCATATGTTAAACATGTATCAAAAAAAAAAAAGAAAAAAAAAACAAGCAAAAACCAAATTGAGAAGAGAAGCAAAAAAGGCGTTTTTAATGTCTGCCAAAGTAGTTGCGTAAATTGTAATTTCGTTTTTGTTTTTCGTTTATTTTTCCTGCTTAAAAAGAAAAAGCGTAAATAATTAAAAAGAAACACATTCCCCATGGAAAGACAGCAAGAAGACCCTACCAACATCCTGTACTTGTACTTATGCATTTCTGTAGGTATGACCGTCGCAAAAATTGTTGACATTTTAGTAAAATTATCATCCTTGGTGGGCGCATCTGTGTTGACCTCCTCCTACTGCCATGCTGCTGTACTTTTCCGGTCTTATTTTTGGTTATTCTGCTGCTGCTTCTGCTTCTCCTTCGTGACCAACACAGAAATTGGGTCTTTTATTATTCCTTCTAGTAGCATCGTTAACGTCCTTTGAGAGTTTAGTTTAGTAGCAAAAAGTAGAAGAAAAAAAATGTGTAGCATAAAAAGGAAAAACGAAAAAAAGAGAATAACCAAAACCATAAAGGAAGCAGACTGGCAACACCCAAAGTGATGATAATGACAAAAAAAAATAGGTAGCAAAAAACAAAAAAAACAAAAACGGGTTCCCTTCTGTCTTGCATTTTAGTTTGGCATAGAAATTTGTTATTGTTATTTTACTGATGAGCAACAATTTTCATTTTTGTTTTTTTTATATAAATTTTACTTACATTTTTGCGTATATTTTGTATTTGTTTGGCTGAAAGTTGCTGAAATAATTTGGTTGTTGGCTAAATCATTTTATGATGATTTTAACGATTTTAATGGCAAAGGCTTTTCGCTTTTTTTTTTATTTATCAGAAATATCTCAAGATATGCGTGAGAAAAACATTGTAGGAGTAAACCAAGGAGAAACAAAATTGTGAAGTATGGGAAACGAAATTCATGTTTTTAAAGTTTTATAAGAGTTTAAAGTCAAAATAACCGAGATTTACGTATTAGTCTGGCTTTTTTATGCTCCCTATATTATACATAGATAGAGCAGTGTAGAGTGGCTATCGCAAATCTGAGGTTCTATGGTATAGAAGCAGCACAAAAACTGGATGTTGTTTTGCATTCTCAAATAAGTGATGCCCTAAGTCATTACTTTTGACAAACCAAGATATTTGTAATGAAGTTGTTAAGTGATTTTGGTTTGTTTTCGGTCGCTTTGATTTTAACTCAATTTCTATTGTATTGAAGTTCCTTCAGACTCTGAATTTGTAATAAAAAATTTTAACATTCAAATAAATTAGATTTTGATATCAAATCAATAACTTGTTTGGTTTGCACAAAGTTCGTGGTTGATACCTCACAAGCTTCTAGTAAATATCAAACTTATTGGTTAATAGATCTCTGAAGTATAACTTTACTTTTGGTAATTAGTTTCAGGCTTCAAGCACCATTGGTAATGCCTAAAATTGGTGCCAAATATCCCAGGTTTAAAAAGAAAAAATACTGGGGCTCGTACATAGCAACACAAACTTTTTGAAAAAAATTTTTTTTTTTTTGTTTTGTTTTACATAAACTTCGTTTCGGATTTTGTTATCTTTGAGTTAAAAGCACATTGTTTTCAACAATTTTTTTCCGGCTCCTCTGAAAACCCAACTAAGTTTACGATAGTGTATTTGTAACATATTTATTTCATAACACAGTATGAAAAAAATCCTAATTTTTTTATGGTTCTTCGACACGCATTGCGAAAAAAAAAATTTTCAATTTATGGGAATCATTTTTTTTCCACTCGGCATGAAATTCTAATCCAAAAATGAATTAATGTAAAAAGTTCTTTGCTGGATGATTGAATCATTTAATAGAGTAGAAAATCGGGATTTCCGCAAATTTCATATTTTCTCCACTTGAAAGAAGAAATTAAAAGGAATTTCAATCAAACGGTACACAGAAGACTTAAATCAATCAAAGATTGATTACTATAAAGTTTAAATATGGTTTCTTGCTATATCTAGAAAAATTATTTTAATCATTGTAGTTTTTAAGATCGGCGATGAGGGTTGAAAAATTAAAAAAAATAAATTGAGCGCTTATTATTCAACTATTGTAAGAAAAATATTGTATTTTTGGGTATTCTAGTCAAATGTCGTAGAGAAAAAAAATAATATCCCAACAAACCATACAAATGAATACCATCAAGTAACTTCAATTGACTTCAAATCCCCAATTGACTCTAAAAGTCTCCAAGTGACTTCAAATTCCCAATTGACTCCAAAAGACTTCAACTGAATCCAATTGACTTCAAAATCCCAATTGACTCCAAAAGACTCCAAGTGACTCCAATTGAATGCAAATTGCAATTGACTTCAAATGACTGAATTTGAGTTCAAGGTTACTCAAGTGACTCCAAGTGACTTCAAAGCAGTCATGATTTTGGAGTCGTAAGGTTTGCAGTCTAATGATTTAAAAAAAAACTGCACTCCCTTGACTCTAAAAAATACTTTTCTAAATGAATGTGGCGTACCATCATTTTAATTATTATAAATTCAACATACCCGAAATTTATGTTATATTATTTTTAAGCATTACAACACTGAACTTTATATTTCTTCATCTTCGATCATTCCATTTTTGTAATTTGTAATGGAGCAACGTATCCGCTTAGTTTGATACTAAATAAACTAAATGAATAACCAATCGGCGACTCCAAAAAAGACTTCCTTTGTGACTTATATCCTCAATTGATTGCACTCTTTTACAGTTCTGCTGATTGGAAGTAATAAATTATGAACCCCGACTAGTCAAGATCAATTAGCGAGAAAATGTAACTAATTAGACCTAACGAGCAATGGGATTATATGACTGACTAGAGCCAATAAGTATAGACCAAGGACTTACTTGAAGTAATGAACAGTGAAGCACGACAATTCAAGGTCAACAAATAGGGTCACACGACTGACTCGAGTTGATAAGTAGAAGTTGAGGCAAATGAGTACATTCTATGGAGCTGAAGAATTTCAGCATATGACAGACTTAAGCCAATAACTTGAAAAATATAGAACTGAACATTCGGCTATTTGGAGTCAACGAGTAGGAGGATTCGTTTGAATGGAGCCAAGAAGTTAGAAAAGTCAGTTGAGTAAAACTAGCGAACTGAGACCCGACTGAATGAAACCAAAGAGCATAAGAGTAAATTGAAGAAATAAAAAGCAAACTATGACTAGTAAAAATCATACGACTAACTGGATTCAACAAGATATGGCATACAGCTGATTGTAATCGGTTAGTAGAGGGATGTGACTTAAGCTTATGAGCGTGAGCATACTGTTAGCCAGAAGTTATAAAAACATATGAATGACTGTAGTCAATGAGTAGTGTATCAGTTATTTAGTTAAACTCAACGAATATGAGCTTATGACTAACTTGAGTCAACGACTAAGAATAGACGATTGACCAGAGTGAAGACTGATGAAGAGTGACTGGTAAAAGTTTACGAATGAATGAATCATGATTTATTTATATTTATTTTAATTCCTATGGTTCAGAATCTTAAGACTTAATTATGCATAAGTAACGGAAAGAAACGTAACGTTGCCAACTGTCACTTAAATATCTGTGATATAAGCAGTACGTGTAAGTGATTACCGAAATCGTAACGCAATGTAAAGTTCTATATTCGATAGATTTTTACGTTCAGTTACGCTACGTTGCGTTACTTATGCATATTTGAGTCTTTAATCTTATTCATACGTGGTACGCCTATTCCGTTTCAATTGAGTTGATATTTCGACCACTCAATGGAACCTAATGATTGTGATTAGTTAAAAAATAATATGCGATTTTTTTTTCTTTGCCAGCAAAATTGTAAACTTTATAAACATTTTGAGAGCGCATTTTTAAAGGATTTTTTCCGATTCTGATTGGTTCACTGAGAGATTTTGACAAGGCGTGAGATTTTTCTCTTTCCGAGTTTACTAAAACCAACTCTTTTAAAATGAAATATATCTGGGAAAGCATATATTTTGCTTTATTCAAATTCGAAAGAAAACGACTTCATTCAATACTCATATACTTATATGCAAAATAATTATAACTAATCTTCTCTTATAAAAAAAAGAACTTTTATTTTTTTAATTTAAAAAAAATTTATGTTCAACAATAATTTTCAATTATATTTTTTCTTCTAATAATATTCACAACAAGCTTAATGAATCTGATTTAACTATGATAGACCAAAATGATGTCATAAATAATTTTTCACATCAACAAAGAAAGAAGAAATAAGAAAAAAAGATTGTTTTTCTTTTTATGATTTCATTGAAAACTTGAGAGTAAGAAAATTATGAAAGAACATAACTTTTTATTTGCAATAAAACTTGAGACTGAGACTTGAGTGAAATCCAAGGAACAACTGTGAAAAAGATGACAATCTCAGCAGAAATCATGTTAAAGATAACATTTAAGAAACAAAGAATAAAATTATTTGTTGGTTTAAGAGAGAAAAGCGCAAACTGACCTAGACACATACAGGCCCACCCACACACCAACAAATTTCTATACCAAAAGCTAAGTGATAAACATTGAAAATCTAAAAACCAAACGAATAGAGAAAGATGAAAATAAAGATGAAGAAAGTGATTCAAAAATAAAATAAAGTACATACACTTCCAATGTACGAATGTGTGCGTGTGTGTTTGTATGTAGGGGGAAGAAGGGGGGGAGCTAGTTTACAGTAAAAAGACAAAATTGCAGTAGGTTTAAGTGAAAGTCGTTATAAAATCACATAGAAAAAGCCAACATAGAAATAGCAACAACCACAAACCAAAAGCCAAAAACTACCTACATCTACAACGACTCGACTCGACTCGACATGGTGGAAAGAAATGTACACCAAATAGAAAAACATCGTCATCAACAGCAGCAGCGGCAGCAGTAGCAATAGTACAAGTAGCATCACCAGTAGCAAAACGTTGAATGATATGAAACTGGTAGAACAGCAGTGGGAGAGGGACAATTTTTGAGCCATTTGAGCGCCCACAAAATAACATTACCAGAACAATGATGACAATGACACTTTGTGATTTTTTTTTCCTCCTCCCATTATCCTATCATTCTGCTTTCTCTATCCGCTTTATTACACATTTATAGGACGACTTACTTACAGCACTATATATGTATGTATATATGTAACATGGCAACTACGTAGATAGTACTTTGCACAGTGTAATAAAATCCGTAAACGAATGGTAAAATTCTGTTGAGAAGATTGCATGCAAATTTAAATCTGATTTCTTTAAATCCCCTTATGTGAGAGTTTTTTAAATTTTATAAATGTTTGTGCATTTTTTTTTGTTTTGTATTTCAATCATTTTCACCACCATAAACTTTAATATGTTGAAGTTGGTCACAACTTTTTCAAAAAGTTTTAATTCAAAAAATTTTATTTGCATTTCTGAGATTTTTAGAGATAATTTCTTTACACTAGGAATCGTTTCTATAACTCTTAAACAATAAAGATTTCAATCAGTGAACCTTAACATTGATAAACTGAAGAAGATTTCAATGATTAGCGTCTAAATGTCGATATCCTTTGCATATAGTTTTTTGTTATTGTAATGTACTTTTCAGTTAAGGTTGACTAGAATTGCAAAGAGGCGTGTGTCTCAGAAACTATAAAAGTCAGGACATATTTTGTTAAGGATTATTATTTTGAAATTTCGGATTTTGGTTAAAAAACTATGAACGTTTGAAAATTTGATATTTTTTCTGAAATTGTTCATTTCATTGTAATTAATTATGTATATATATCTCATAAAGTGAAAAAATCTGTAGACAGTGGTTCATGTTTAATTGCGTCGATGAAAATGTACAATTTCTGGTTAAATTAAACGGAAATGCAATTAGCTTAGGATTTTGACAAAAATTAAGATCATAAAAACTCTGGTGCATTTAAACGAAAACTACAATTTAGTGGAGGCTAAGTAACCGGTTCTCAAAAAAAAACAAAAGCAAAATGAGGGGCGGTACTCGCTATCGATAATGTGTAAACATCAGTACTTAACTAAGTCACTATATCGATGGCCATACGTTGACACCTCCTAAGTAGTTTTTCACCACTTGTGGAAGAGACGTCCAAGACACAATAAATGCAAAAAAAAAATACCTAAAAATTGGGGTTTGAATGGTTTTAAATAAGAAAAAAATATTGTTTATAGAACGGCGTTTTGGCCGTTTCTTTCAAAAGTAGTGAAAACTACTTACGAGGTTAAAGAGTGCAGGGAAGTACTGACATTATGCTGACATCACTCTTATCTGGGTTCCCGGCCATAAGAACATTGTAGGGAATGAGAAAGCTGATGAAATAGCGCGCTCAGGAGGCTCTCTTGACGAATCTTTAGGGGTACCGGTTTTAGTCCCTTTGGAAGTCGTCACGAGAGGCATGTACCTGCACTGTCTTCAACTGGCCAATCGGAGGTGGAAGTCACTAACAACCTGCACTACCTCACGTGCGACATGGTCTTTATATAATGAAGGTTGGCCTCGCGAGTTTTTAACCAGAGACCGTACCGACACTGCTAGGTTAACAGCAGCCTACACCGGCCACTGGTGTATAGATACCCACTGCAGAAGTTGCGGAAACTTAGATCTTGGTGAATGCCCAGCATTGGCGAGGACAAGGTATTGGTTCCTGGGAAAGCATGAAAGCATTTCCTCGGTTGCTTGTCTGATTGCTTGGCAGTCAGCAAAAATAATCTGCTAGGATACCTAAACTCTACGGGGTGGGTTTAGTAAGAGTACATCACTAATTCCATTTCGGTGAGAAAGTGGTCTCAAAACGGCGCTATAGCGCTAATTGTGATTCACAGTAAGTTTGTTGTGGATCAGCCACCTTAAACAACCAACCAACTTACGAAGAACTGTCAACTTTCTTATAGACTAATTAAAAGAGCTTGAAAGACAAAACATTAAAATTATTAGAAGTAAATTTAGAAAAAATCAGAATTATGTGTTTACTTAATTACGAAGTCATATACCACAGGCGACAGGCCACGGAGTTGCATCCAATGTAGGTGTTTGCTGGACATTTTTATGTCCTTATTTTCGTTTCTTAAATGAAATATTTGGATATATTTGTCAATTTATTTACTTACATGTTTAAATTTGTTTCTTTTTTCGTGGTTATTAAACTAAATTTCGAATGCCAGGCGATGCAGAGAATTTGAAAGATGTTTTGTTGTATAAAAACATTGTTTTTTTTATTATTAAAAAGTGTTTTTATTATTTTGATATTTTGTCAAACTTTTGCACCACTCTGTGAAGTATAGAGATCGCAACCCGAAAGTATGTTGTATTATAATTACTATTTTATAGGTAAATAAGTTTTTATTGTAAATGTCGTAGCCAAAGTCACAGGGTTCCAAGCTTCCTTTATGTATATTTTTTTCAATACGACTAGAATTTTTATTTCTATTCGATATGAAATATTTTGGCCTCCCTCCACCAAATTTTTTTTTTATTATTCATATCAAACCATGTGGTATCACAATGTGCCATACTGGCCTGAGTGTGTCTCTCCACAGCCACTTAAAAAAAAAAAAAATACGATTATTTCGATACCAATAAATGAAAGAAGTTTTTTTATGTTTTTCTAAGGGATCGCCCAACATTTTTTCTGGTTACAGCACTGGTCGCAATTGCCTTTTAAAAATATAGCATGCTTTTGTGGTTAAAATAGCGAGCTTTTGGGCATAAGATAAAGAAATAAATAAAATGTTTACACATTAAAATACTTTTGGTAGCAAATTTTGATACATAGGATAAGAGAGTCAGACCTTTAATTTCTTCTGTTTTGCTTCAGACCGTGAATATTTTCTATATGCCTCTGACTGCGCTTTTTTCTCTGACCGCCTTTTGCCTCCTATTACTATATTACTTCTGAGGCCTTCAACTGTCTGTGATTATCACTACCTGCCTCTAGTTCTGACCGGCAACGAGTACTGGCTCTTACTTATTTTTTATTGTCTTAAACTGACTATTGCAGTATTTAATTACCTCTCTTTTTTTATTATTATTTCTGATTAAGGACTATCTTTGATTGTTTTTAATTGCTTCTAAAAACTTCTTGCTGTTCTTCGTTTTTCATATGATTTATCAGGTCTGCTGCTTCTAACTACTATTAACAACATCAGTCAGGGTTTTACTTTACAGATCTGTACTAAATTGGTCCATTTACTATCTGAGATTGTTTCGCATTACTTCTGAATCCTACTGACATGCTTTAACAGCTACTGGTTTTCTCCTACTGCTCTTAAATTCATTTATACTCTCAGTTTGCCTTTGACTACTTCTAAATCAAAAACTTTCTGACTTTTTTTATTCCCACAGATTGACTTTTCCCGTTTCCGAATGCCTCAGTATTCAATGTCCCTATTATTCATTGATTTTTTATGATCGCTTCTCCTTTGCCTATCAATGCTGCTTCCTCCATGTTTCCACTTAAAGCTTATAAGGACCTTAGACTACCTCTGACTACAGTTTATTGCATTTGGCTTTTTTTTTGCTGTATCTTCTAAATCGATCTACCTACTGACTAAGACCGCCTCAAGTTATTTATAAATCCTTAAGTGTCTTTGATACTTTGTGAGTTCATTTTATTTCGCCTGACTGCCTTTTGTTGACTCTGAAACTATATTTTAACTTCATTGAAATTATCTATAACTTTTTGTTAACAACAACCAATCAAATTCTTACGATTAGCTTAAGCATAATTAAATTTTGCCATTTGTTTTGAAGACTTTGTGAAACTGTTCCTCGAAGCACAGAGACAAGAAACCAAATGCACATAACCACAAATTGAATAGAATTTTAAACGAAAATTTTCTAGATCTCTATAAATGTGCGCAATAGCTGGAGTAACATGAAGTTGAACGAGAAGAAATGTGTAAATAAAAATATTTTGCAGAAAAAAAAAAAAAAGCAAAAACCAAGTTGGCATTAATGTCAAATGAGCATATGAAAGAGGCAGCAATAGTATTAAATGAATTTAATGAAAATGAGTGTAAAATAAATGTGTGTGAGTGTAGCAAAAAAAAAAGAAAAAATAATAATATTTAAAAATTATTATATGAAAAACAAAAAAAAAAAAAACAAATTTAGAAAAATATCTGGAAATGAAATTTATAAAATGAGAATTGTAATGGTACTTTCATAGTTAAACTAAAACCATAGAATAAAAACAAACAAAAGAAGGCATGATAATGTGAGAGAGACATGTATATACAAGTGAGAAAGAGAAAACGCTAAAATACATTAAAATGCTTTTTAGTTTTCTCTAACTTAAATAGTAGCATTTGTTTGAGGGAAAATGTAAAATGAATATGGCTGACGGAAGTAACAATGCAGGCGACATTGAGCACAGTAGGAAACCAGAAAAACTAAAAGAAAAAAACGTTTTTACTATGCATGTACAGTACTGTGCAAAACAAAAGCAACAAAACTTGCCGTACCATACTTATTACGTTTTCATGATTTTTGATAATTTTTATTTAAAAGTTAATTTGTTCTTAAATGATTATATTATATAATGGGGAACTTAAAAGTTTAAAAAAAAATTTCAAAATAAAATTATTTTAAAAAAATCAATGAAATATGTGCAAAACAAAATCAATAATATTATGTTATTCCTTATTTACATTAATTGCTTCACATCTGCTAGGCATTGACTTTGTCAGCTTCATGAATGCCTTTTTGGGTACCATTTCCCACTTTTTTTTTCAAATCTATCCCAGCTCATCCCTGATTTGGAAGACTCTATGTTTCAAGGTTCCGAAGTAGGTTCCAAGGATTTAAGCTCGGATGTTAGTTACAACCCATGAGAGAAATGAACCCTTCTCCATGACAATCAATCTTAAAACAACTTTAAAGTGCGTTTCGAGTAGATTTCATGTCAAAGTATTCCACAAAGTGGCAATTTCCACAATGGCTAATGAAGCATTTGAGTCTCCGGAGCTTCCCTAAAGATTAAATGGTCAATATTTCAATTTATTCCATGGAAAGAATAAAGACATAGCAATGTTTTAGTTGTACTCCTTTGATTCGTCTAATATGAGACTTGTAGTATGAATTAAATTAATTAAATTTGGACTCATTGAATCAGTTTTGACTAAACTTACGTCAATTTACCAGTAATTAGATGGAAAACAGTTCTGCATAAACAGAAGTTAAAAGTGGACCGTTGAGTCGAAATTCAGTTGAATCAATTCATTCAACAAGTTTCTTATTAGACGAATCAAAGGGGACGACTAAAACATTGCTTTGTAAAGTAACTGTCAAGCATAGTGGCGGAAGTCTTTGCAATTGGATAAATAAATTGGTTCATGGTCTTCATATTTTCCACGAAATAAATTAAAATATTGACAACCAAATCCATAGAGAAGATATGGAAACCCAAATGCTTCATCAGCCATTGTGGAATTCACCACTTTTTGGAATATTTAGACATGAAATCTACTCGAAACGGACCTTAAAGTTGTTTTAAGATTGATTTGCATGGAGAAGGGTTAGTTTCTCTCATGGGTTGCTCCTACCATCAGTGCTTAACTTCAGAACCTCGAAGTGGAAGTGGGTGGGTACCACTTCCAAATCATGGATGAGCTGGAATAGATTTAAAATAAAAGGGGGAAATGGCACCCAAGAGAACATTCATCAAGCTGACAAAGCCAATGCCTCGCAGATGTGAAGTAATGAATGTAAATAAGGAATATCATAAAATTGTTGCTTTTGTTTTGCACAGCCCTAAGGGCATATTTCTTTGATTTTTTTTAAATAATTTTTTTTTTAACATTTTTTTCAAACTTTTAAGTTTCCTATTAAATAATTTAATCATTTAAGAACCAATTAAATCCATAGTGAAATAAATAAAGTGAAATAAATAGAAGTGACGCCCTCTTTTCTGTTCACTGACGTCTGCCAAATTTGAAAATTGTTCTCTTACTTCTTCCAAAACATTTGATATTTCAGACGTAAATATAAAAAATATTAACCCATTGGTACCAGCACAATATATAAATAAAATAGAAACATTTTTAGACATTGATAAACGAAATCTTCGAAGGCGTTTGTAACAACCATGTGCATAATGTGAACCAAGGATTTAACCCAAAACTTAAAGTTTTTTTGTTATGTATGCCATTCAAGTAAGAAATCTACCTCTCCGAAATTTAAATAAAATTCTTTTGAAATCGGTAAAACTATTTAGAATATAAATAGGACATTTTTGAAGAAGATAATTTTAAAAGTATTGTATTTTGCTTTTTTAAATATTTTACAGAACCAAACTCTACAAAGTATTTTGAGAGCTTTTATTTCAGAAAAAAAAAACAACAAACGAAAGGTTTATTTTTTTATGATACTTTTATTTCATTTATTTATTTGTGTACAGCTGACGAAAATGGGTTAAGAGAGTTTTCTCTCATAAACAAAATTATTTATCAAAATTTATTGAGCGAATTCATGTCATAATTGTCAAATCTCAGAAGACCTGAGAATATTTCAGATTACTTTCTGCTATCTGGCATACTGTATAGTGTGATTAAATCCACTTTCTTTTAAATAAAAATTAACAAAAATCATGAAAATGTAATAAGTATGGTACTCCAAGACTTGTTGCTTTTGTTTTGCACAGTACTGTATGTACGACGTCATCATGGTATACGTATATAAATGAAATATTGTTTTGTTGACTAGTGCCATTTGTGCTGTGCATATATGTGTGTATGAATAGCAGAGCTTTGGTTAAACAGAGATTTAGTGTGGGGTGAGTGTGTGTGAGTGTGTTTAATAGATATTTGAATGGTCCTTGAGTTTGTTTTGAAATTTTCACAAAATTAATAAGGGTTTGGTGTGTTTTTTGTTTCGTTTTGTTTTTTTTTTTGCTTTGCTTTTTCATCAAGACGATGTAAACTGAATGACAATTATGCAAAAAGTTGATAATACATTTTGTGGTTTTATGAGGTTTTCATTTGGTTGCACGCTGATAAAAAGCTGAAATAAATTAATTTCAATAGAAGCATTCATGTCACATTCACTATTTATGCGGTAAGAAGAAAATAATGAGCATGAATAAATTCAAAAATATAGAATTAATATATGTATGCCGCTTAATATATGAAAATTTATGAAACCTTATTTAGTTTAAAGAATTTCATCACAATTTCCTTCTTTTTTTTTACTGAGGATTGATTTTGACATACTTTAGTTAGTATTGTGAATTTTTATTGTTAAAAAGTCTAACAAAAGGGAAATCAGACCGAACCACTTTTTCACGTTTAATCCATGGCGGGACTTCAGTTTCCTTATTACTGGAATTAAGTTCTTGTTCACAAAAATGATTTGAAGAACTAGAAGACTGACTAACTGGAAAAGAAAGGCCAATCCACTTTCAGTAGACATTGCCTACCTGCGCTTGTCATTAGTTACTTGTAAGATAATTCTCCAACATCTTCAATGAAACTTAGAAAATTCTGAAATTTTGGAATTTTTATCTAGGAATCTGAAAAATTGTATACTGTGAAAAGCAAAAGAAAAAAAAATTTAGTTTGCTAAATAAAGAGATAGGAAGTCAGTTTAAATGGTTGTATCTTATGGGCATTTAAGAGTCAATCAATAATAAATTCAATATGCACTCAAATTTATTTGTCAATTTTAGTTGTACTGAAAAAAGTAATAAAAAAATTAAGTATCTATAGATACTATTTCACCATTAGCTCTACAATGACCACTAAGAGTTGAAAACTCATAAAAACTCATTGTGATTTTGCTGTGATTGTGTACTGCAATATAAAGGCAACAATCACAGTTAGTAACAGCTACTCAAAAAATAACAGTTTCAGGTATCTCAGCCCGCAATAGTTTATGCGCTGTCCTAAATATTTCCTCAGCTTTCATGCAATCCAATGTTTCAACAAAAGCGATAACAACAGTGTTGCCAGCTGTTTCTTGACTTTATTACACTTTATCCCATGCTTTTGGTTTTCTTTTTCATTTGTGATACCATTAAAAACACTCACATACCTCAAAAAGTAATTGCATGTACGTACAATATTTTTTCGCATATACAACATCAACAACAAGAGCATTTCCTTTTTATAGTTGGTACTAAAATCGCAATAGAATAAAAAAATATAAAAAACACAAAAACTAAAAACGAAAGTAAAAAATTCATCGTCTTCAAAAACTATTCATTAAATCTGATGTTTGTCAGTGTTGCAATAGCATGGCAGAGTGTTGTAGCAAATAAAATGGTCAAGAAGACAGCAACAGCAGAAAACAAAAATGAAACGAGAAGCAAGAAAAAAGAAAAACAATTGCTCGTGTCATTTTGCTGTCATTTTATCGTAGTTGCTTGCTTTCTTGCTTGCAGCTGCTATTTAAAATGTTTGTTGGTGTTTTTGTTGATATTGCTATGCTGATGCCATTGCTATGCTGATGCTTATGAGTTTGTTGCTATTACTGCTGCTGTTCAGCTACTACAACTACAATTGCTGCAGCTGCTAATCAAGCGTTTGTTGACATTCATATCATGTCCTTGTGCTCGTTCATCGTCGCGCTGCACATAATGTAGATGTAGAACTATAGTATATATACATACTATATATAGTACGATCTATTCATCTAGTCTCAAATAAAAAAAAAAAAAATTGCTACTATTTTTTATTGTAGCTGCTGCTGTACTTGTACTTGAAACTTTTTTTTTATTCTTTGTTTGTTATTGTGTTTTTAAAATTTTACTGTTGCCATTATAGTTTGTGGAAGCTTGAAGTGTGCGTGTCTTCATGTTTATTTTGTCTGTGTTATTCTATATTCGTCCCATTGTTTTATATGTAGTTGCTGTCTTTTACTCAAAAAATAATGACATTGCATGTTGTAGTGCGCTTTCAGTTGTACAGCACCAACACTAGCAGTATTAAAAACAGCTCAAGCTTCTATTTTCTTTTCTTTTTTTCCTCTTGACGTCTGCTTTTTCTTTAAGAATTTCATTGCAGTTTTTTGTTTAACAACAACATCAACTTTTATATGCGGTTGGTGTTTTTATAGTTGTTGTTTTGATGCTGTCAACCTTGCTGTGTCTTGCTACTTTCATTATAATCACTTTGTACACTCATTTATTCGTCATTCATTCATTCATTGTTAATCAAGTGTTGAAAGTGGTAGGTAAATAGGAAAAGGAGGAAGGGGAAAGTGCAAAAAGTATAAAGTTTGTTTTGCCAAGTTTTATTGTTATTCATTTACGTTTTTAAGTTTTGTTTTTATGTCATTTTGTTTATTTTTTCATTTCTCCCCTACTTTTCTTTCACTTTATTTAAATGGCGGCAATTTTTAATGACATTTTAAGCATACAACAAACAACCACAACAATAAAATGATGCCGGAAATAAGTGAAAATATAATGACAGTTGCATGTCAACGGAAATTTCATTTCAACAAAAAGCGTGTCAAACTTCTTTGCTCTTCTTTCTTTGCTATGCTTTTATTGTGAGTGTTGTAAAATAATGGAAATTACTTGTAAAATGTAACAAAATAAAAACAGTTTTAAATAATATAAAAAAAAAAAAAAAATAATGACAGGTTTGCAAGAAAAAAGAACCTTTCAGAATATCAATCAAATATGATGTCAATGGATGGCATACAGTGGCAAATCTAGGATTTTTGCTTGGGGAGGGGCTGATTTTGTTGAATTAGAGCAAACATTTATATATATTCAGATATATATAAATGCTCGCACCTGTTTTAAAGAATAATGAAAAAGGTAACCCAGTGAATTGATTTTTATTTCAAACCTTTTAGAAACAAAATTGAGAGCCTAGAGAAATTTTATGAGTCATATTCCAAAAAAAAAAAACAACCGAACATTCAAACTGTTTTTTGGTAGTTCAGAACAAAGTAGACTAGACAAGACAAGAGACTAAAATGGAAATTAGACTATAAACCGGACAATAATCAGGTCAATATCCAGACCAAAATTCAGGCTAAAACTCTGACCAAAATTCAGACCAAAAATCAAACATAAAATTAGAACAACAATCAGACCACAGATTAATCAGACAGATCAAAAACTTCAAACTAATATTCCAGTAAAGTATCAGACCGAAACACAGACAAAAAGTCAGACCGATATTCCATGCTAAATTCAGGTCAAAAAAATTTGACGAAAATTCAGATAGAAATCGGATTATAATAAGTAACAAATTCATATCAAATTTTGAATCAAAATTCAGGCCACATCTCAAACCAAAACTCAGCCCAAACTTCAGAGTTGAAATAGGACCAAAATCCGGATCAAAATTTACACTGAAATTCCGATTAAAAATCTGACCAATATTTAAACAAGAAACAAATCAAAAGCCAGACCAAAATTCAGACAAATTATCAGACTAAACTCAGACTAATAATCTGAGCAAGATCAAAACAAAATTAAAGCCAAAAATTAGACTGAAGTTCATTCACTCCAACCCTCAGATCAAAACTCAGCTCGACATTCAGGCCAAAATTCAGTCAAAAATCAGGGTATAGCAAGACTAAAATTCAGACCGAAAGCTGGACCAAAATTCAGACTAAAGTTTTAACCAAAACTCTGTTCAAAACTTAAACTAATAATCAGACTATATTTCAGTTCGAAACTTAGATCAAAATTTAGATCAATTTCAGCCCAAAATTAAGACAAAAAACATACCAAAATTTACATCGAAACCGGACCTGAAAGGAAACCAACAATCAAAACGTAAAATCAGACCTTAAAAGAATAAAAAACTAAGATTAAAAAGTGGAGTATCTATTCTGTGGCCCTGAAATTTTAAATTCAATATAGTCTCAAGCCATTCTTCCATTGAAAAAACCGCAATCGCTATCCGATACAAAGTTATGATTTACAATGCTAATCCCTAAGTATCAAACACCGATTTTCTTTGCTAAGCTGCATTCTCTTAAGTGAACAGATACGATATAGAAAAATTAAAAAATTTTATGAGCATTCACTTAACCATATATTCCCCTCAGCGGCCACCACTCATACATCAACTTTATTTTAGCCTCCAAAAATCCGAAAACATTCAAATGAGTTCTTTGAATTCAAAAGCAACATCAGGTATAATATATATAAATTTTGTATATTTGTTTGTATTAACTTTAAATTGACAGTATCACAAATTTAAAAAGAAATTCTTATAATCTTTTTTCGAATAATATAAATAACCCAAACTTAAATATATTTACATATACAACATTCAGAAACATTCACATTATTGCAAGTATTTGAGACTTTCTCATCGTTCATCGACAACGGCAACTATGTACAAATTCATTGTATCAGAATATAAAATCCAACTACTAAACTGTTGACATTTTGTTTGTTTTGCTTATTTGTTGTTGCTATTATGACCGATTTGCAAAACAATTTAAATTTTCATTGCAATGAGTTCAACATACACTGTGCTTGTTTTTTTTTTACCGTTCGACTCCTTTTCCCGCCAAAACTGAAATCCTTAGTAAGGTTTATATTCGCTACTGGCTGCTACTATTGTTGTTATAGTCGTAAGTTCTATATACAACAGTTAAATAGGTTAAAAACTTTTGTAATAATGCGCAATTCAATAACATCTCCATAAATACAGAGAATTATATATACATACCACATAAACGTTTATATATATGTAGACTCAACTATATACGTACATATACACCATCGTATTCCAAAAGCAAGCAACAAAACAAAAAGAAGAATTTAAAACCAAAAACCGACAACAACACAAGAAAAAATACTTGCATACATATATATGAATGTGGAAAATTAAAAAGAATGCACCACGTCATGGATTTTGCTTTTTAATACTGCTACGACATATCAGACACAAGCTTGACATGAGCATAAAGTACACAAGACCTTGCAAACAAGCATAATCAGGCTATAAACGTAATCGGAAAATATTTTTATTTTCAATATGTTTGTACTTTATAAGGTACAGAAAAAAGTGTGCTATGTGCACTTGTGGATTCTGGGAGAAGGTAGGGGGAAGCTTATTTTGAAAAGAAAAAGACTTTGAACATCTTCCGGTATCAATAAACATTATTCGATTTGAAAAATTATTTTTGTATTATGTTTGTATTTATAACGAACTGTGGAATTAGAAAAAAATTTCGGCCAACAAATTTTTATAAATCAGAATTTGTTGTCGAAATTATGGGACTTTCAATACATTTTGGAACCTGAAGATATTATCTGATTGCAAAAATTCCACTTCGGTACATCTGGATAAGTAGACACTTAATTACACTAGTACTTTTTGGTTTGACGCAAATTTGGGCTATTTATCATGTCCCAAAAAAAGTGGTTTTGCGTGGTCAATTTTGTGAGTCATGGTATGTTTTCGTCCATGTATCATCTCATTTTTTTTTTTTCAAATAAGAGGGATTAGTATGTCCAATATTGGAACGAAGCTGCCGTTTTTCCACATACTTTTTTGAAAATGTAATAATGCAGTTTTACAGCTTAATATTTAAATATGAAGGTTGTTAATGTTGCTTCATTTCTGTTTCAAATGCTATTTGTGTTAGTTGTAAATATCACTTAAACATATATGATGAATATTACTCAGATTTACTTACAAAATGGCTTTGAAAGAACATGTTTTAAACAAAAACCTTTAAATTTCTTAGATTTGAGCTTCAGATATTTTGCAATAACTTCATATATTTAACCGTTAACTTGGATCAATATTGAAAAAAATATTTATAACTTACTTTATTCAGCGGTTTGAAAATTCCTTGCATTAAATTTTTTAATAGCACACATTTTTTGTTCGCCAGCGACTGCCAAAGACTAATTACTTAGTATCAGAGTAAAGGTAACAATGTCTACTTCTCATTTCGTTTAAATGTAGCTGCGATTACTTGCGACCCCTTTCATAAATAATCATTTTGTTTTTCCATCTCAAAGAAAAACTATCTATTTTTATAAAATAGAAATTATTTTTGCCCGAAACTATATTGCATACTTTAGGGTTTTTTTTATTAACATTAAGCCAAAAAGTATGCTGCCATTTTTTGCAAACTGAAAATGAAAAATGTAAAAATGTTTAATAAACTTGAATTCAGAAAATGAAATCAAATAGCAGCTATTTTTTTGGAAAGCCCATTATCACATGTATCTAATACCAACGCTTATTGCGGAAAAATTTCGTGCTTATATCTCGGACTTTCTAAATTTTTGCAAAACCAAGTAGGCTAAATAGCAAATAGTCACGCCCATGTTTGTTATGCTAGGCTGTACTATTATTAACCCTTTCCTTGTTTTGGCTATTATAATGTACAAAAAAAATGTTCATATTTCACTACTTCTCATTTCAAATCAATCGGGAATTTTAAAAATAAAAAATAATTTTTTAAATTAAGCATGTTTTTGAAGTGAAACTTCTTTTCTCTTGTCCTAGAGTAAAACCAACCGGATGTGACGTCGAGCGTAAGTTTGCAGAGCTACATAATTTTGTCGAGCAATGTGCATGAGGGCCTAAATATCAATATTCCGTAACTGAATTCACAAGCAAACTATAAAATAAACGATTCATAAAAAGGTTTAATTCAATATAACATATTAATTGCACACACACGCCTATGGCAGAAAGAACAATGTGTAGCGTCGCCATCTTAAAGTTTATGGCAGTTATTGATTTCACACAAGCAAATGAAATTAAAAAACACAAGCGAATGAAGTAAAAAATTTAGCGATTGAAAAATTTCATTTGCTTGTTATTTGGTCAACATTGTCAACACCACATTTTGTATGATTATAAAATAAAACCGGCTCGGGCTTCTTATTTTCAGCTGTTTGATCAACTGTC
Organism: Toxonevra muliebris; assembly: GCA_963691655.1. Classification (NCBI taxonomy): domain Eukaryota; kingdom Metazoa; phylum Arthropoda; class Insecta; order Diptera; family Pallopteridae; genus Toxonevra; species Toxonevra muliebris. The sequence continues at coordinate 103,172,449 of OY829326.1, forward strand.
ATGCTGCTGTGAAGTTACTCAAAATAAAAACATTCTTTTATGTCTTTCCCTGATATAATTTAACTGCAATATTATCAGTTTTGTATATAGTGGTGACGGCGGCACTTCTTTTCTACTTCCATTTAGTGTTCCACAATGCCAGTTCTCCTAGTTTTCAGTTTTTCGGCTAGCGATAAAGATGTAAAAAGCAATCTGCGTAACATTTCTACATTTGTCCAAGTATGGTTGCAAAATTTTTAATATCACATTTTCCCCTAAACTCTGTTCTACAAGTGTTGATACATCTTCTCCTTTGCATCCATAGCTACTCAATATTTGACTCCATATTTGTCCGGTTTATTACCCATAAACTGAGTGAAGGTTCCGAGAGCTGTAGCATGCAATGAAATTATCTATAAACTTTTCCCATATTTCAGAACCTAAGCAAAATTTATTTGATTGATCAGTGAAATTTCACAATTTCCTTGAACCTATCCCTTGACATAGTTTTGGCGAAGAAATTTGTGCCTCATGTTTTATTCCATATATCACTTAGAAAAAGCGTAGGCTCCACGAACATACATAATTGAATGATAAATATGTAGGTAGGTATGTTTATGTTTAAAGCAAGAAAATTTTAATCGCGTTTTTTACCATAGATATCAAATACATGTACATTTTTTATTGTAAACATACTGAATACACATTTCATATATAGCGGTCAATTGACCGCTTATGGTCTTATTAGGGTAAATAGGTGATATAAAGAAAACAAAACAGCATAGTAGCCTACATATAGTAACAATTTTTGGCTTAACAAAACTGGTAAAAGTCAGGAAAAACCGGACTCATATCGAAAATAGTAACAGAGCTACCATTGATCAAATATTAAAAACCGCTATTTCAGCCTTTCTAGTGTTAAAAGTTTAAGTCAATTTTTTACGTGGGTCTAAAGTTTGCCAATTTCTCAAAGATTAAGTATAATAAACCATAAGATTACTTGTTATTTTCGCATCAGAGTTTGTTTGTATGCTCTACAATTTATAGTAAAATATTTTTCTACAACATATTAACTTTTTGGCACCCATCATTATGGGCTTCTTTTGCCTTTTTGAACAAAGTTTCTTTTTTGACCCATTACGAGGGTTGATAAAGGTTTAATATGTTCAAGAAATATGTTGTCCATGAAATTTTACTATATGTCACTGAACAACAAAAATCTGTATACTTGACTTTAGTAAAAATAAATCCAAATTCGAAAAATGTTTAAAATGTTCATCTTTTATACGCAGTGAACAAGTGTATCTTTAAAAGTATTTTCTAAACCAAAAGTTTATTTTACATTGCAAAACAAAACTTTAAAAAAAAAATAAATTAAAAAACTACAATTGTTTTTCGAATTTTAACTCCTTTCATACATTTTGGTCATTATAATGCACAAAATTCCAAAAGCTCTGCAAGCTTTCCCAAAAACTTCTTTCAATCTTTTTTTTGGTTTTTATTCTAAACAAAGTTCGATCAAAAACTACAAAAAAAATTTTAACCCCAAATAAAAAAGAAGAAAGGGTTAAGCATTTATGTGCAAAATTTCACATTCATATCTTGATTTGTTAGGATTTTATGCCATTTGGAAGATTTGATTTGTATGGGAGGTAGGCGTTGCAGTTCACTGACCACACCCATTTTTCATTTTTCTTATTTTATACCAAAATTTAGTCAAACGACAACTCTTAGAAATGTTTGGTAAAAAATGTATGAAGCCGTCCCAGTTCTTTAGATAGCTCCTTGCTGAGTCTTGCGAAAGTAGCAGTTGACTTAATTGACTGACAGAATTCATTCCAGCCATCGTTCATGTCTTTTCTGATAGATTTTTTGTTATCCTAAATCCGAAATTAAATATTTGCCAATTATTACCACTTTGCCAATAACTTTCACATTCTCTCCATGAGATTTGAAAGCTCTTCTTCAAATTACCATTTTAAAAGATATGAATATTTAATCAACAAGCTATGTAAACATTTCTCTGTGCCAGACTCATTAAATAATCTTCTATTCCAACTAATAAGTCATCACTCTGAAAGCAAGTTCAAGATTTCATAGATTGTTTACGCAAAAAGGATTCTTAAAGAAAGCGAAATGTATTAAAAAAACGTTTTGAATAGTTTTATTATATGTATCCAGAAATTTTTTAAGCTTATTTGATAACCTAGTTACGAAAAAACAAGAATTTGAGGTTAATAACTTTTACTTTCCCACGCACACATATATACGCAAAAATATTCAGACTATCACACACACACATAAATACAAAAATATTCATAAATTTTTATGCGATATGTAAATAAAAATATACAAATTTAGGTCATGCCTTTCTTTCATTTCATACTTGCTAACGCCATATTTGTAAATATGTTTATGTGTATACATATTCATCGTATATGATTACATATGTATCTATATATGTGTGTCTGTACATATATTTGTACACAAATATGCAGATGTCACCATATTCCTTTACCAGTACTTAGTATATTATTCAACGCGTGGAGGATTTTCAGTTTTCTGCTGTTACTTTCCTTTTTTTTTTTTCTTTGTAAGCGATTTCACTTTGCATAATTTTTTATATTTTTCTTTTGTAACTTTCTCTTTTGTTCGCACGTTCGTTTGTCTTTCGTGGTAAATATTTAATTAATAACCTATATGCAACCAATGTATATAAAATTTTATTAAATAATATATTTTTAAACTCTTTTACACAAACTCAACAAAAATTTCTTGGTGACACATTTAAAATTGCATTTTCCATATTTTTTTTTTTTTTTTTTTGTGCATTTGAATTTATGATTGCAATAACAATAACAACAAAAACAACAACATGCAGTACATTGTGCATATAAAATGCTTAACATTGCATATTTACAGGCATTTAAACATTACAACTTTGCTTGGTTGCTTCAGTTGCTTGTTGATTTTGTTGTTGTTGCAGTTGTTATACAGGCATCAGCAGCAACAGTAGTAGCACATTTTTTTTTCTATAAAGGGTGTAATAAGTAAAAGTACAAAAGGAAGCCAAAAAAAAAAAAAACAAAAAAATGAAAGGGAAAGGATACGAAGTAAAGTAGTGAAACCAGTGAAAGTCGCAAAGAAAAAAATTACACCAATGTAATGTGTCAGCTCAGCTTTACATACACACATACATACATACATACATACATATTCATGCATATATACCGATGTTACTATGGATAACGGATAACTCGAATATTATTGCATATTTATATGCGCATATTTCTGTACATGATATTGCAAGTTTTCGAACAAAAATATATAGTAGCAATAAAATATATTTTTATGCTACGTATGTCCGATTTTTTCGCTATTGCTAGTTTGTATATACATATGCATGTGTTTATTTATATGCATTCGTATGTGTTGGTGTGGAAATTTTACCTGCTTTCATATATGGCAATATATTTTACAAACATATCTACATATAAATTGTGCAATATTGGTTGTTTATGTTTGTTGCAACCTCGTGCCTCTGCATTTTTTCACCCCTCTCTTTTCTATCATTTCCCTTTCATGCAAAATTGGTAACGTTTATTATGTTTGTGTATGTAGTTTATTCATGTTTTTATTTTATTTTTTTTGTTTTGCTGTTTTTGTTTCTGTTGCTTTTAAGTTTTTGTTGCTCTTTTGCTGCTACATTTTTCCAACAAATAAATGTGTTTTTGCACATTTTTACGATATGTCAGCATATTTCATGCAACGATTTGAATAATCCTTATCAGTTTGGAATATGCGTTTTTGTTTTTTAATTTTCATGCACATATATGGGTGTATTGGTATGTCAGCCTGTATGCATGTATATATAGAAATGACAGGAAATATAGTGGAAGGAAACAGATTAACACCAACTGCCAACCACATTCAAAACTTAAATATTTTATTGACATTGTTTCTTTTTTTTTTGTTTTGTTTGTAAGTATGCTAGTGTAGATTTATATACCTACATACATTTGTATGTACCAAATATATTGCATATTGTTTAAAATCTGTCTCTATTTTTTTATTTATTTGCAGGTATGTGCATTCGACTTTGCTGGATATTTCATGCTCCTGCTGCAAATGTCGTTGTGTGAGTAATCCATATTTTTTTAATCCTTGCATACATATTCTATACATTCATTTTGGTATTTGATATTTAAAGTTGGTATTTAAAACTAGTAGCTTAAAGATATTTTTTTTTGTTTTTGTTTGCTGTATTCGCATATTTTATTTGGCCTTAATTCGATGAGGTATTGGTTGTGTGCTTTTTGTATTCACTATAACATTGAAAGAATTTTTAATTTTGTTGCTTTTATTAAAACTGAAAAAAAGCTTGGACTTTTTAACTCAATACTATTTGGTATTCCGTATTTGTTGTGAGTGTAAATTTATGAGGAAACCCATTGTATAACAGGTTAGTGATTTATCAAGCTCTTTTGTTTGATTATGAGTGACACTTTAGGTCGTTTTGGCAAAAACTTTTTGTTTTTTTTTTAAGCGTTACCCGGCTGTATCATTATACCTGCAAATGCAGACGGCGTTTCATTCAGCTGGCCGTGTTTAGAAGTAGCAACCGCAGATGCGATTTGAACTTCATGATTTTTTTCCGAACTATTTTCTCTCTTCTTGGAGTCTTGACATTCTTATCAGGAGCAGAATTCTCTGTCAGAATATAAGGATGTCTGACGCTTTGACATCATGACTCGCTTTTAAGTTCATTGCAGAGGGGAGACGTTGTGCTATTGGCACCTACAGTTGGCATCACAGCCCAAATAATCTTCCTCACTTCTTTCCTTTGTTCTTTGGAAACTTCATAGTTTATCTCAGAACAAGAGACCTACGAATGAGATGAAGTGGAGAATTAGGGAAATCTGTGCTTAACAGGCTTAACTAACTAATCTGTCTTTGGTGGTAAAACACATTGATATGTTTGGAGGTTGTTGCTTGCCAATATTCTATCCTCTTGCTGCGTTGGTATTCCTCTCACATCTGTTTAATTGGCTGTCTAGCAAAAGAGCCTCAAAGAAACAAAAATATCTTAGGTAGCAGAGTATACTTGAGATATTACTAGACTAATTTTAACCACAATGGTGAAAACATGTACTAGATAGCTATTCAGCTTCAGCCTTAACAGCACACTTAGTGCTCAGGTGACATTGCTTGATGGGAAGTCATGCTCCAAAATTAGGGCTGTTATTCAATGACTTCTACCAGGAATGTGACTCTGGGGAAGAGACACAGTCTTTCATTTTATGTGTCAATACCCATCTCTTTCTAGGTGGAGATTAAAACTTCTTAGCTTACCTTTCTTCATTACCCTGAACTAGCCATCATCCATTAATATTAAAAACAAAATCCATAATGGGATCTCCGGGGTTCTCCACTCCGTAGAGTTGCGCTGTCTGTTATCGTTATGAACAATTGAATTTACTTTCATTCCGAAGACTGTCAATCAACCCTAACCTAATCCTGGTAAACAGTTATATCACTTGTAGATAAATTCCCTTACTAACCTTTGCGAAAACCTCAATCCTAGTCTTGACTTTGCATATTAAAGAAAGCCCTAGAAATATCTGAAGCCGTCAACCTATTCCTTCCCTGTCTACCTTCTAGTTGAATCAGATATACTGTCTCCCCTAGTTGAGTCAGACTTTTTGTTAGCCAAGATAGTTCGAGTAGGTCCTAAATTTACATACTTGACTAATGCCTCTAGTTGGTTATTGATAAAATGCTGAAGAACCGTAGGGAGAAATATTGTCAGAGTTAATATTTTCAGGCTCTTAATTTTAACTAGAAACTTCAAACTTAACTAGAAACTTCAAACTAAATCCACAGGTCTAAGTAAGTCTCACTTCTGAGGCTATCTTAATACCGTTGAAATCCCGCAATTGAGTTATAAGGCTAAAGTTTTTGGATTGTTATCGCAATTTGGGGAACAAAAAAGTTCACGTTTCATCCAGTAATTAGCAATGAAGTAATTGTTTTTCAAACTTGTATTAAAATTCAAAGACTTTAAGGTGATAAAGTTCTAGAAGTTACTAGAGCGTAAGCAAATGCAGAGATTATGGAAGAGGTTTTAGATTTTATTCCTTAAAAGAGTATTTTAATACAAGAAGGACTGATATATTTCTCGGAAAAGAGTTCGGGGCTTCAGAGAGGGGCTTCATCCTTAAAACTTTGAATCAGTTCGTGCTCTTGAGTAGAATATTTCCTTCTTGAGTTTTTTAATGCAAGTGTAGGGTTAGGAACATCATTATATGTTAACTTCAATGTCTCAATGTCTGTATTAGGATCTAGGATAAGAGTGTGCATGCTGGATAATTTAAAATTTTCAGACTCTCGTTTTAAATACTCAGGCTATCAGCTGAAGCTTTGACAGAATGGAGTATTACGCTTTAATGTCCCACCAGCTTTAGAAAATAAGTGACATGCTCTATCCGCGTTTTGTCCACTTTGTTATGGTGTCACCCACGCACATTCAACTGATATCTCCAACTTTCAGCTTTAGCTTTCCGTAATTAACGTAGTAATCCGTTGAAATCCATTGCTAACTACTAGTGTTCTTCAGTTGTCTTTCATGTTTTAAACAAGGATCGGGACCGATGGAGGACGTGGTTATTTCTTTATTTCGCGCTAGGCTATCAACTTTTGCAGAAGAAATAAAGGATTTTAAAATTACTGCGAATATAAATTGCATTACATAAAAAAAGTGCAACCATATTTTATATTCCGGCATACAGATTTAGATTGTAACTTGCGTGGCTCCACAAAAAACTGTTTGCATGCTCAACAATATAAAGCACATATGACTTTTGTTGTTTCCCTTTTTTATATGTTTCTTGTGTGTATTTTAGCAATGCACCAGGAAGCAAAGCATTTTAAACTTATATAGTACAATAAAGTGTTAGCAACAACAACCAGACTAGAATGACTACCAATTGGGTTAGCAAAACCAACTGAATTGTACATACATATGTATAGTATATAAAATGTGGTATATAATGAAAAAAAAGAGTCGTTTGTGGTGGTGGCGATGGTGGCAGTAACATTTATTTTTATGGGCCACTTAAAATTTTAACTACTTTAGAACTTCATAAACAGCACCAAAATAAATGTTTACTACACCTTGATTCACATATGTGCATATGTATTTATTATTGTGTTTCGGCGTTTACATATACAGTAATCCCTCGATTTAAGTCGTAAAAAAATGCACCATTTCTCTGTTAACCCCGTTGAATTAGTTGATCTTTGCTGTAATCCTTGCTTCGCCTAAAGATGGACTCGATTAAATAAAAAAATAAATATTTTTTAAAAGTTTTAGAATTACTCAGTGCAGCTAATTTTTCGTTATTGTGTATTTTCAAAATTTTAATGTTATGTATTTGTCGGCTATATTATTTTTGCAAAGTTGGAAATTTTTGGAAAAATGCAATAAAATTAATTCACGAGAGGGTCATAATGTTTACCCTATTTCGATTTACGATTTTTGTTTTAATTTAGGTCATGGAAATAACTAATTTTTATCATATGATTTATCAAATTGCTTTCTTCTTTAGATGAAAATTTGATTATGCAGTTTTTTATTTCGATTTACATTGTTTTGATTTGAATTGACAGATTGTGGAATGCATCATGACGTAAACCGAGGGGTTACTGTATACGTAATATAAAATCTGTTAAAAAATATAAAAAAGAATTAAAATTTGATTTCTTCTCTTCGCCTCCAAAAGCATAACATTGTAGCTTTAATCTTGGCACTTGAGCTATTTGCTCACCTCAAAAATGTTTCGCTACTTTGAGGATTTTCTTTTCATATATTCTTTTTTTCGGTTTCTTTACTTTTTTATTATTCTAGGCCACACATTTTGAAAGTTGACAATTTATGTTTTTTCATAAGGTGTTATATAATTTGAAGCATGTTTTTAGGCGAATTTTATTGGAATTTCTTTTGTTTTTTTTTTTCGTTTGCAGTTTTATTAAGATTTTTCTTTTTAACTCTTTCGCTTGGAATTGCGGGCGGGAAGTGAAATGGTGCGTTTTTATTGTTTAATATTTCGTTGTTTTTTGCTGGTTTAAAAAAAAGAATGAATTAACCGCCAAAGTCAACACAAAGTCACATGCAATAATTTGCAATTTACAGCCGTTTTTGTTTATTTAAGTAAAAGCATTGTTTATAGATTTTATGATCTTACTTCAGGGACAATTTAGTTGGGGTTTGTTGTAATGTTTAAATTGGTTTTATATCTAATAATATTTTGGAAATCAAGAAACTGCAGAAAACCCAAAATTCATGACCAGTGATGCTAAAATAATGTGAACACTTCTAAAACACCCATTAGGTGTTTGCCTGTTCCACAGTGTAGTTATTGATACACCCTAATTCAAAATTGTATAACTAATTGTGCATACTTCATGCATTTTTAATATTGTATATTTTAGTTAATTGCTTTTACAAAAAAGTGATTATTTAAAATATATGCACAGAAAAAACTTCAATATTTGTGAAAGCAAAAAATTCACTAGTTACATATTTACAATATTCGAACATGATGTGAGTGTGTGTGTGTGTGTGTGCTAAATGAAATGAAAGTAAAACAAAATCCAAAATGACCGCCATTCAAATCATGCAAAGTTGCGCTGCTGTTGGTACTTAATTTTTTTTTTTTTATTCAGCTTTGCCTTTTTCTTTTTCCACAACGATTGCAGAGCAAAAATTTAATTACTTTTGGCAGCTGGTGGTGGTGGTAGTGGTGATCAAAACCAGCAACAGGAGCAAGTTGTAATAACTTTCTTCACTGTGGTATAGCACTATAATGAAAAGCCTTACAAGTTAAACAGATACATACAAACACACACAAATAGAACTCCAACACATGCATGTATATATGTATTTCTCGAGCTTGCATGTCTCTGTTGGCTTAAGTGTGCGCGTGTGTGTGTGATTTGCATGCAGTTGCATTTTAAAAATGAAAAACTTTTTCTTTATTTTATCCAGATTTGTTATATTTTTTAAATATTAATTTATTCGTAACGTTGCATTTGCACTTGCTTGTGTGTGTGTGTGAGATTTTTGTGAAAGTGGAGAACTTTTTATATAAGGAAACCAAGCGTTAAGTGAAAAAGTTATTGCTGTACAACAACTGTATACATACATACTTCACGTTGCACTTCGACATGCAATTTGCAACATGTCGAAAGCGAAAGAGAGCAGCAGAAGAAAGAAAGAGAGAAAAGTAAAAAGGCAGAAGTAGGAAAATATGTTTTCATTTAAGTTGTGAACTCTTAAAATAATTTAAATTAATTTTGATATTCAAAAAAGAAAACAGTGAGACTTTTAATGTTTCTTTTACTATTGTATGCATATTAAAGAGTTGAAAATATAATTTATTTTCCTTTTTTCACTCAACTATTTTAATTTGGATTTTAACCAAAAAATTGATATCACATTTCTTTCAACATTTTCTTTTTTACTTAAAAATCATTTTGAATTGCATTAAGCCACATGTCACATTTCTTGAGAAGACACACACATTTTTTGTAATCGATCCGGCGTATAACTTCAACGATAGATGATGAGGACTACTACAAGTACGACACTTACTGCCAATTATTTATAGCTCAATTTCGTTGAAAAAATATTGCATATTTTTGGGAGTACAAAAATAAAAGTAAATCTGTTTAACCATTTAAGCATGAGTACGCGGAAAGAACATGAACAGAAGTAAGTAATGCGCTGTCATTTAAAAAATTGCATTTTATCAGCATTTCAATTTGAAACCCACTGCTTTCTTTCATGTGCAATCCTTTCATGTATGTATATGTCAGTGTGGTTGAGTGAGTGAATGCATGTGTGTGTGTATGTTAAGCGAAAGTATTTGTAAAGTGTGTGCTTAAGTGTACTTAAGACTTTGCAAAATTTATCTGCTTCTTTTCTTCTGATATTCTGTATAATTCTCCTTATTCGTTTGTGTTGTTGTTGTTGTTTTTGTGGTGACTGTGCAAGCGATGGTAATTTTGGTTTTTCACATTTTTCTGCTTATGTGTGCGATTTTTCGTAAATGAAAAAAAATTTCATTGCATACACTCAGGCGCTTATAAAAGTACTATTTTCGTGGGGAGAAAACATGCACAGTACTTATATTTATGTGAGGGTTGATGGTGCATTTGTAAACTGAAATTGTAGATTTTAATGCTGTTTTGGCAAGTAAAGTAATAATTATACATGGTAGTTTTATAAATGAACACATTTCGTTGTGATACTGCAATATGGTAATACTGGATAAGTGAAAATTGCACTTGAAAATTTGAAAAGAGTAAGTAAAAAAATAATTTATTTGATATTTATAGCTAGCAAATTAGTTAAGCTGATAAATTTTTTTTCAAATTTTTAACTTATTGTGAATTTAATTTTTCTGTATAAAAATTTTCCAACAAATTGCAAGGAAAATAAACGCTTTGTTGAAGCAAAAAGTTCGCTATCAATTTATTGTCTAGTGTAATTTAATATGTTTTTTTTGTAGTAGTTATATTTTCATTTTATTTTTTATTTTTTGTATATTTGTGCTATCGTTTAAATCACGCATGATTAACGATTATAATTAATTTCATTTATTATCGTTTATTTTTGCGGTAATTTGCACTTTACCATCTTTTTATTTGCTACACAATTGAACATGCAAGCTAACAAAAATTTTTTTTTTTTTTTTTTTGCAAAATCAGAATCACGCTATCTCTCTTTTATTTGCTCTCTATATAAAATACCCTCTATACTCCTATAAAAATGCACAAATCAGCACGAACATTCATCGTAAACATTTATTTATTTTTTTTGTTGGTTTAATTTTTTTTATTACTTCCACTCATAGAGCAACAACTCATGCTCACATACATATACACTTCCGCATCCTTTGATTGCAAATGAGTGATAAATTATCTGTTGGATACCAACAAATAAAAAAAAAAATATGTATGTATATAAAAGCTTGAACTTAAATTTCGCCAACCAAAGGCTTTTACAAAAATTATTATTATTATTATTATTATATAAATATATACATACATATATATTTTTATTGCTATGGCAAACGCATAAACCTAAATGCGCATACACACACACACACACACGTAAAGAGCAATTAATTAATTTATGACACATTCACACTATCTACCACATTCACATTGACTTAGACGCTTACATGGTAATGTTTGTTCACTTGTGCAGCAACAGTGGCAGCGGTTTTTATGGTATCTTTGATTATATTTTGGGTATTAGAATTTGGCAGCCTTAAGTGGCCAAATTGTGTGAATATCGTGCGGATGTATGTGTGTGTGTGTGTGTGTAGCGTAGCAACCGGATTCGTCTGTGTATGCAAAAGCAGCCGATTGTGAGAAACAAGTGGAAGGGAGTGGAAGGGATTTACTAAGCGATATAAAATTTGTTGAAACATAAATATTTTACTATGCAGTTGAAAATTTTTGTATATCACAAAATTAATTAATTCAAACTTAAAAATACTAATTAAATTGCTTAATTCTGGGATACCCACCCATGTTTTCTGAGACTATTTCCCTAGCAATATTTTCAAATCCAAATTTGTTTTGAAATCTATGCTATTTATAATTTTGTAAAGTTTAGTTGTATTATTGAGGTAATATCTTGAGCTACTGATCAGAGTTTAAAAAGTTTTTTAATAAAATAAAAGGGCATAGCATCCCCGACACTAGAAATGACATAGCTGTTGAACCATCATAAAGAAGACAATGAAAGTTTGTGTGATTAAGACTTATACTGGGAGTAGCTATTGGGTAAAATGTGGTCGTTTTTGGACAAGTGAGCATAACACCTCCTATACAAACAAAATATTTGAAGTGACGTAACAGGGCAACTATATTTCGGAATGACAGTTTGTTACTGAATTCAGCTAATAAAACTTTAATAATACTCTACCCACGGGTGATAACATCTTAAGTCGATTTTTCTTTTTTTTGAGGAGAGCAAAATTACTGAAAAAATTTAAATTTAAAAAATTTGCAGGTTAATTAAAAAAAGGTAGAATCGGTATTAAATACCCATTTTTACGTGCTACACAATGGAAATTCGTAGGATAATTAATACTCGAAGAATTCCGCGCAATTTGAATTTTTATGACTTAAGATATTATTTCAAATGAACAAAAGAAAATAAAAATTTTTCTTATGTAGCTTAAGATGATATTAATAATTTTTTGTTTGAAATTTTGTATTCTTATGTCGACTTAAGATGATTTGCAGATTCACTTGTTAAAAATGAAACTATATAAGATACTTTTAACAAAACGAAACCAATTTTATTTTAGTCAGAAACAAAGTTAAATAGTTAAAATGCAAAAAATTAAAACAATCAAAGATTAAATATCTTCTTCAAAGTCGGAATCAGAAGTTGAGTCCGGGCGAATGTCTGGTTTATATTGACATGGCAAATTTTGTAAAACTCAGGAAATCTTAATAGAATGGTTTTAAATCGGCAATTGTAACTTTTTAAATACCCTCTAGTAGTATGTTTTGACACAGGGGGAATGGGGAATGTGGAATGGGAAATGGGGATTGTTGGAAATGGGGAATGTGGAATGAAAAATGTGGAATTTGTGAAATGAGGAATGCAAAAACGATTTTGTCGAAATGGAATGGGTGATTTTTCAAGACTGCGTAACATAATTTTTGTGTCATTTTGTAAGTGTTGATTCCTTTTTAAATTGTTTTCATCCATACTACTACCTCTTTAATATTTAAAATTGTGTAATCTGATTTTGTAGTACATAAGCCCGAAATATTTGGTGTATCGCAACCACTTACCAAGATTCCACTTAAAATGTTCACCATTTGTATTTTTTTTCGCCTAACAGATTTTGTTTTTAGCAAAAGGCAAAAATTTAAAAACTCAGCGCTGGTGATTTGTTTTCCTTCAAACATGATTTCATAAACGACTGCTCTAATAAATTGCATCCAGTCTTGTAGATAGTGAATTTTTATATTTGTTAGTGTCATCTTACGTTCAATTACTGAAAGACCTACATCGCACTTCATGTAAGTATGTCCAGGATCGAAGAATTTTTGATCAATAACTTCAAAACCATTTTCACTCTTTATAAATACGGAGAATAATACTACCACAAAGGAGTTTTTATTTTGACCTACACATGAATCAATATACAAGATCAAAGTTCAGTCCTTCAACAAAAATCTTTAATTGATTAATACATAGTATTTTATTGCTCTTTTATTGTAGGAATAAATAATATAATATATATGAATAATATCTTAAGTTTGCCACAGCATTTGAAAAAATATCTTATCTATACTTAAGCATGGAAAACAGTACATTTTTTAATTTTTTGAGCCTTTTTAAGTTTTAAATATTTTCCAAACCAAATTTTTATAAAATTCATCTTAAGTCAACATAGGTATACAATCAAAAAATCAATTGCTTTTAAAAAAATATCTTATATTGAAATAAGATGGTTTTTCTTTAACAAAAATTGATTGTTTCTTATGATTTCTAGTAACTGATTAATATCTTAAGTGAACTTAAGATTTTATAACAAATGTACAATAAAACAAATGTGGACATAGGATATTATTACTTTTTAAATACCACGGAACCAAGTGTAGTAGCGAATTGCAAATAAGACAGAATTGTAGGTTTCTTTACTGCATGGCATCTCTAATGCAATACAACATCTCAAGATGCTACGACTCTAAGACAAGATTTGTGTAGAAAATATGGGTAGTGTCGGATAATCAAGCGTGATAGCTACCATACAATTCTTATGCTCTCTCAAACCATTTGGGGAATTCTTTGCTGGTTGGTTGGCACCCCTTTAACATTTCGACTTTGTAGCAGTGTCAACAACCAAAATCCAAATAATAAATGTCATTCCTCATTTATTTTCATGTTCAAAGCTTTTGGGTATAAGTAAAATTGGATAAAGATTGGAAAAATTTTGCAAGTCAGGTGTTTTGACTTATGTTTTTTGAAATTCGCAAATTTTTTACTAATCCTCTATATTCATTAAAAATTTGTGGCAATTGATTTTGGACACTTTTGAAATTTGTCTATAAAATTTAATTTTCGAGAATCAAAATTAGAATGAGTTACAGTTCTTTAGGCCAGGTTTCCAAAGGTCTATTTTCATCAAACATATGTTGATTTTGTGCCGAGTTTCTCCTTCCCTTTACAGTAAAGCACTTAAATTTGGTACAAGGATGTTAATTCTTAAAATTTATACTGAGGAAAAATGGGTAAAAATTTCTGAACTGCGTTCCATTTCGTTTTAAAAACTAAATTTGGAGTCGAAAAGTTTTTATTATGAAAACAAAATTTAGCAGTCATTTTAAAAATATTAAGTATTGTAAAATTGCCTCCTTCCCTGTCTCCCTTCTTCATGATTATCTACTTTTTCATCCTTTTAGTAAATTTCTGGTCATGGAAAAATGGAAAATAATATTAAAAACTATTTGTATACTTTATTGTCTCTCAAATGTGTCTAAATTTATGAAAATGTGAAAATCTTTTCCACTTTTTATTAATTTTACAGAATTTTACATAAATTTAAAATCCTTAACTTTACTAACCTAGAAAAACTATGAATTCAAAATTTCCCAGTATAGTTTTCTCTCTTAGAAACTGAATTCAAGACTCAAGTAAAAAATGTTCGTGCTAAGTATGTTTTTAAATTGTATATTTGAGTCTCAAAGTTTCGTTGGCTCCCAATTTTGTCGTGGTCTAAGTCTAGAAGATTTAGGAATACACTTTTTGAAATCTTTTGTTTACTTATTTTTCAGTCAATTCAATTAGAATTAAAGTGGAAATTTATAGTTACCCGTATTTGAGATAAAAAGTATATCATTTAACCGCATTTAACTAGAGTTCGACCGAACGTTAATTTTTTGGCCGAAGCCGTACCGAACTTCGGCAAAAATTTTAATGTTCGGCCAAAGCCGAAGGACGAACCAAACATTTAACAGAAACTGAATTATAAAAAGTATAAAAATAAATCAATAATTTTTACTTTTTAAATGATAAATTTGGCCTAATTTGAAGTACAAATATTTTTGTATATTATTTAAATTATATTTTTCTTAATTTTTATAATTGTATCACGTTTAAAATTACGAGCGTTGACTTAGAAAAAACCACTTATTTATATATTTCATTGAACACAAAATACAAACACTAAAAAAAAATATTATTATTAATCAAAGTTAAATAACTGTATATTGTATAGTGTAAAAATAAATATTTTTCGACATTTGTACCAAGCAATTGACAAACCCTATCTTTATAAAGCTGGCCTGCAGCACTAAAGAGTTGCTAATTAGCAACAATAGATGGAGGAGCGATAAGATTTTTGGTTGCAATTATTTTTAACTATAATTTCTGCGTGTAATGCCAATATTTTTGTGTTCGGCTATTGTTCGGCCAATTTTTGGCCGAAGCCGAACCGAAGCCGAACACTAAATTTATGGCCGAACATGGCCGAAACCGAAGCAGAACGTTCGCTTGAACTCTAAACCGAACACAAGTTAAAAAAAAATTAATTTACATGTATATCGATTTTCAGAGCTGAGCTTAAAAAGCCAAATCTCTACAAATTTTAAATTCAGATGAATCCATATCTGCGCAAGAAGAAAGGTATAGATCTTTCTTCTGTATGCGGTCGTTTTATTATGAAACCCTGTTAGGAATAGCATTTGATCACTCCTTTCTTGATATCGTCTATCTACTTTTCTCTCTAAAATCTATAATTATCAAACTATGATTTTAATTGATTTCAATTATTTAATTACTTGTTATAACGTCAGAACCATAAACCTATAACTTTTCCTCATTCAATTTATCAGACACAAAAGCAAATTGTATATCAAGTATAAGTGTTGTCTTCATGCTGTGTAACATGGCCAGCGAGAGAGCACAACACACATATACATACACAAACATGCAGAAGGAAGTAGAAACAGTTTCCGGTATTTAACGGAAGTAACAGCGAAACGAAACAAATTTGTTAGCCACATACATAAATATACTAACAAATAAATACATAAATGTGTTTCCAAAAAACGTTTGAAAGCTGATGTGTAAAACTGCTAACATAGTATATGTGTGCGTTAAATAATAACTATATATATACTGATATATACATATTATGTATCTATAGAAGTCAAACTATATACACAAAGTAATATTCTCACAACTTTAGTTATATTTCTTAGAACTTTTACTCCACATACATATATTCACGTATACTACTTTAAATATATGTACACTGTAAAAATAACATTTTGTGTTTACAATATTCAGCCAACATTAAAAAATATCAAAATTGACATTACAAAATGTAATATTGATATGATAATTATGTTGAATTGACATGACAACAATGTATAACTGATATTGCAAAATGTAAATATGATATAAATTTAACGTAGAATTGACAACTTTAAATGTTAAATAAAACACAATAAAGAAGTTTTTTGCATTTTATGTAATTTTATTTCTGTTATAATAATTATTAATAATAATATATAAACGTAAATAATTCCAAAAAAGTAAAATTGTTCAAACACGTTTTGGTTTATTTTATTCTCTTTTATTATTGGGAGTATGAATGTATAAACTCGTATTTTTTTCGTAATTTGGACATTTATTGTGAAAAAGTGACTATAAATTTGTTCTTTAAAGTGTTGTATTGTCCATCGTTAGCCACAACCTTTTCCCATCTTTCTGTTAGCATACGGATTCCACGTCGAAAAAACTCCTCATCTTTTGAGGCTATCCACGAATCGACCCTTTTTTTTGAGTTCTTCGAAAGAACGGAAGTGCTGTTCAGCCAGGCCATGTGTCATCGATCGGAATAAGTGGTAATCAGAAGGAGCAATGTCTGGAGAATACGGCGGGTGGGGTAGCGCTTCCCATTTCAGCGTTTCCAAGTATGTTTTTACTTGCCTTGCAACATGCGGCCGAGCATTGTCGTGCTGAAGAGTAACTTCGTTGTGTCTATTCTCATATTCTGGCCTCTTATCCTTTAATGCTCTGCTCAAACGCATCAATTGTAGTCGGTAGCGGTCGCCAGTGATCGTTTCATTCGGTTTCAACAGCTCATAATACACGACACCTTTCATATCCCACCAAATACACAGCATGAGCTTGAATCCATTATTTGACAGATCAATTCTTATAGTATTTTTGGCGCTCTTCGAGATAGAATATAGCTGTCAATGTCAAAAAAATGGCGCGTATGATAGATATGAAGTTAGTCACAATTACGAGTTTATACATTCATACTCCCATGAAAAACATATTAAGTAATGAGAACATTTTTAATGTAATTTTAACATTATAATTTGATATTACAATGTAAAACGAATTATTATCAATATGATAGTTTTAATGTTAATACAACATTTTTGTTTTTACATTGAAAATAACATTACAAAAATATCAATTTTACACTGCACTTTTTTTTGAGTGTACTTATATAAATAAATACAGACAAAATAAAGCTACATATATTAAATGAGAAAATATAAATCGCTTAAAATAGACAAAAGAAAAAAGAAACAAAGAAGAAGAAGAAATTATGTGAGACAAATTGGTATGTATGGTATATTTTTGATGAAATTGTGGGCGAAAATTATTAATTGCAGTTATGTATATGAAATATGAACATTTCAGAAAAGCATAAAGTAATTACTCATTCATATTGAGACTATAATTTGATAAAGTTTACATAGAGAAATAAAATATAATAGGTAACATATAATTTATTACCTTGTACTAGAAGATAATTTTAACTGTAATATTTTAAGCTTAAAGTCTCGTAATAAAAGTAAGGTATGTGGGAAATACTTGAAATATAATGTTGCACATCAGACAAGAGGTTTAGTTTTTAGAAGACTATTGAACTCAAAACAAGCACATATCATTTGTATAGTAGGAGTTTGAAAGAAAGATCTAGAAAAACTTTGAAAATGTAAAAAAGGTGAAGTATATTCTGCATCATTTGATTATGTGAGAAAGAGAAAATTGTAGGTGTGTAGATAAATTTTTTATTCTCAATTCGCTCTTACTAGTTTTCAGATTGATGTGCTTTCAGAGTTTCTCCACAACCTTTTACTCTTTATAAACAAACTCAATTGGTTTCTGAAACGTTCATTTCTAATCAGTAATCAAAATATAAAATATTAGATAATGCGCACTTAGTTATATAAAATTATGTTAATTTTTTGTATTGGCTCTTATTTTTATGCGCACGTTCGCGTTCATTTCTTTTTCATTCGCATCGTCTTAAATGAATGGTTAATGAACTCAACTGGTTTCTGGAGCTTACATTTCGTATCAGAAAGAAAATTTAAAAATTTAAAATTGCTTCTGAAAATACCCAAATTTGTAAAATGTTAATCATTTTCAAGAGCTTTCTATTTCCTTCTCACATATTGAGTGCTGTATAAGTCCTAAGAATCCATAGGTAAATATGAAATTTTTTCGTCATTAAGCTGATTGTAGAAGATTGTGGCAGAGGAGAAGGTACAGGCAGGTGTATGAGATAATTACCCTGTTTACAGTTTAGAGATGTAGGTAGGCTGGACTAAACCAAAACACTCAGTCACGAGGACCTTTGTGCTATACTCAAGGATAGAACCAGTAGAAGAGAGTAAAGAGACTGGAAAGTTATGTGGGGATAAATGAGAAAAAGAAAGGTCTAGGGTCTCTCAACCTCGAACTTCTTTGTTCCGCTAATGAACCTTAGAAGCTCAGGAAGAGAGAGAGAGTATGGACATTATTCATACTCAAGACATCACTTCCCAACGGCCTTAGTCTGATTCTCGCTAACGTCGGGCAGCTACAATGATAATGCTCCGTATTATCGTCGTTCTGAAGACACGATTGGTGATGACTCCAATGTTAGTCATATGTTGACCACATGTGTTGTGCCCTATGATGACACTCACCAGTAATTTCAGGTCCTTTCTTCGCAGTTTCTGAAGAAATCCCGCTGATTTTCTGTTAGGATTTAGTGTTAGGTTGTCTCACGAACAACCAATCACTGTACAACAGAATGTGACTTTAAAATAATAACTGAGTTGCGGACCAATTTTTCTGAAGTATTTTGTTTTTTGAAAATTTGATTATTTTTCATAAAATCTAAATTTTTTGTGTGTATTAGTATTGGCATTTTTCCTGAATGAACCTTATAAAACTTTTAAAAACGAATATCTACCAATATATACAAAAAACTTAAATTTTTGAAAAATTTTCACCATTGAAATTTTGAAAAAAACGAAGATTTGCTAATAAAGAAACCTGACCTGACTTGAAAATCAGATTCGTGATCAGCGGCCAAATATACTCTAGAAAAACTGGGCCAGAACTCTGATGATAATTAAGAACTGGCTAAGTACGGGCTAAAAGGCTTTGAGTCAAAGCAGTAAAAAAATTGTTTTGAAATTGTAGGTAGAAAATAGTCGATTCTCGCACTTTTTTTTTAAGAAATTTGAAATTCTGACGTGGTAGAAAAATTCAGCAACTCGATTTGGACTCAAAGCATAAGTTGAAAACAGGCATGTATAATTAGCATTTGCAAATCCCTTTTAACAAAGTTTGAAACCTTTTTTGGCCACTCCAGGAATGAAAAATAGAAGCCAAATTAGCATCGCCAAATGAAAACGTATAAATACGAATGAAAGGGATCGCAATCAAGTTGTCACCTATTCAGTGTGTTCAACTTGGGGTTAAACCCTCTACCGATGAAAATTTCACAATTTTGAATGTTGCTTATGAATCAAGAACAATTTTCAAAGGGGGAAAAATTAAAGCCCCCTCTTAAAAAATCTCTGGTTTCGATAGTGGTAGAGCGTACTGACTAAATATGCTACCGGGTTAGAAATTTTGAATAATAAAACTCTTTAAAATAAATTTTTAAAAATATTTAAGCCCGTAGAGTTAATGCTTAGACCCATAGCTCCAAAAATTCCTATGAAAACCTACAGGTTCTGATATTAACCAGTAGAGTTGGCAGCGTCATGTGGGTGCCAGGTCATATTGGTGTGGCTGACAATGAATTTTGCTAGATTCGTCTTTCCTCAAATTATTATTGCTGTTTTGTCTATTTTCAAAAAAGCCATCCACAGCTGTACTATTTCAGAGCTTATTCAGTAGTAGATAAACGATTCAGATGGATGGTTCCCGAAGTATCCATAACGCTCCAGCTTTTCTGTTTAAATTAAACAAATTGCGCTACAGGCCAATGATTCGTGTAAAACTCTTGCGAAAAGCATATGAGAATAATGGGCATATACAACGACGACGACAGCAATTATGATGAAGATGTGAGGGCCGATACTAAGCATTATCTGTGTATTCTGGTTTCTCTAGCATCCGACTTAAGTTGTAGGGAATAGAAAAGTTTGTATATTTTTCTACAAATAAGCTTCCTTAATTTTGTATTGATGACGCTCACACTTATTAAAATGAAACCATGCATAAGTAGTACAAATGACAACAAAGGTCTATGACTTCTTCGGGCTGCTTGACATCCGATCTTCTATTGCTCTTTCCTATCTTCAGATTGATAGCACTTTTCGTTTAAGTATATTACTTTTGAAGATTGAAAATTGCATCTTAGAAACTATGATAATTTCAGCCACTAGCAAATTCCCCTCCCCCCCTTCTTACCATTAAAAATCTCATACATTTTGAAATAACTTCGATGCA
The DNA here is from genome assembly GCA_963691655.1 of Toxonevra muliebris. Taxonomy (NCBI): domain Eukaryota; kingdom Metazoa; phylum Arthropoda; class Insecta; order Diptera; family Pallopteridae; genus Toxonevra; species Toxonevra muliebris. The sequence continues at coordinate 103,193,228 of OY829326.1, forward strand.
AATCAAATACTTCCAAAAGAATATTTTGAATACTATGGCAGGTCTTCATATCGAGATTTCACTCAGGTGCTCAGATTAAAATATAATGGACAGAATATGGAGGGTTTAGGAGTAAATGGGAATGGCAGTTTACAAACAAAATATTTGAAATTCCTTGCCTTAATATCTTTGATATAAATGGTTAGACATTGACCGCTCAAGAGTAGCTTTTCACCACTTTTGGAAGAGACGACCAAAAAGCAATAAATGCACACAAAGAATATGTAAATGGTTTTTAAATCATTTTAAATAAGAAATATTTGTTTCTTATTATTGGAATTATTTTTAAACTTATTTTTATATATGTGTTGCTCATATAAATTTATTGCATTAGTGTCTTGTCGTTCAAAAGTGGTGAAAAAGTATTTACTAGTTGACCCCTGGTATGACCATCGATATATAGAAAATAGATAAAAATCTTTATTTTATTTTTTTTGGGCAGCTGTAATGATTCATTTTTTTAGAAATTAGTAAATATAAATACTTAAAAATTAGTATAGTTAACAAAAGACAAATTAATTTACCCCTGGGTTAAAGTTAGATGTTAGCGGAGACTAAATTAATCTCTTAGTGGAGAGTTAATTATTAGCAACATTGCCGCATAATTCCATCGCAACATTTTTTATTAGTGTATTATAAATAGTTATGATCATTCGATTTTACCATTTCAATATACAATGTAAATCGTAGATCAATAATCGCAATCACTTCTGAAATCTTGAATTTTTTTAGTAGTGTTCCAGAACTGATCGAGACCAATCGTTTTATTTTGTCTCTCTACAAGTAAAATTAAATCAAGTATATTTTTTATAGTTACAACAATTTTTTTTTTATTGTGATCGTGATAAATCTGTACAGTTTTTGGAGTTCGGAGCACTCAATTGCAAAATTTTGGGGAAATCTACCAGAAAGGTACAGTGTTTTTTGTTTTTTTTTTTATGTAAACCAAACTAAAGTTGGGTTATTAAGTTAAGTGGTTAATAATAATACGATTGCTAAAAATTTACCTTAAAAATTTAAATTTGCTAGAATATTTTAAAATATGATTTAAAACTTGAAATAATAGAAAATGCATATATATAAAATAGTTTAAAAGTGATTAAAAATTTAAATTTTATTGAATTAGTTTAATTTGTGCTAAGTGAAAAAAAAAAATTTTGTTCATGCATCATTTTTGATTGCGCATGCATTCATATGCATATATAAATTTTTTTCATGTATATTTTTTTTGTTTTATATTGTTAATTTAACTCCACAAATAAAGCGGACGAGAAAGATCTTTCATCGTTGGACCCTAGGTTCATGGAATTAATGTGAGTTCATGTTTTTTTTTATTTCATTATATTTTCTTTTGAATAATATGAAAATATATGTGTATATCAAATATCTCATGCGATAAAAATATATACATGTGTGCATAGAATTCATATTTTCGTATGCATTTACAATCATTGGATTGGATCATGAATTTCAATTACTGATTTTATATATATATATTTTTTTCTTTACTTAATTTCAATTTTTGATATTTTTTTTATACCTATATTTCTAAACTATGAATTTAAGATACCGTGTTTATGAATATTCTAGTGTACTGCGCTGAAAAGTATGCTATAAAAAGTATTTTTCTTTTATAATGCAGTCATATAATAACTATGAATTTTTGGTTTATTAAATTAATGAATTGTTCTATTAAAATGAATTAAGTATCTTTTGATCTTGGTCTGAAGTAGGTAATAAAACTTGCATTAGGGGATTCTAATGAAGTCAGCCCTCTAGAATCCAAATAGGGTGGGAATCGTAATGGACATGAGCTGCAGTAAGATCTTTGCTTGCTCCAACACATCTAGTTTATTCGAAAACTTGTCAGATACCATATTTTTCTTTGAGACCTTAATTTTTTTTGTTTAACTAGCACGTGAATTTTATTACGTAATGTGTAGTATTGTGCAGGGTACAAGATCCCTCCCCATATCTCCCGAACTAGCTAGCAAGCAAACCAGCACGTGCAAAACGTCCCCTTCGCACATTCAAAAATTGGTTGTAGATCTAGTTAAAATTCCATCGAAAGATGGTTGATCAACAACATAGATACCAATTTACACTCAAACCTACAATTCATTAGTAAACACAGAAATCGCATTACAAGCAAATAAATATGTCTCAGCAGATTCTATAAAACAAAAACAGCAACATTTATAGTCTAGACACTAAACCTAGAGTAATAATTTTTGCACTTTTGTTAATTTTGTTTTGTTATAAAAAACATAAATATGGATAGAGTGAGGATTGCAACAAACTTGAGTTTCACTGGATTGACCAATTTTTAGATAATTGTAAATAGAAATCGACATACTTAAATTGCAGGAAACACTGCAGTTATGGTAGAGCAGTTATATAAGAAAAGGTTTAAGTTACTGTACAGGGTGACAATCGTAAAGTGACGCACACATTTCAAAAGGACGTACTTCCATTAAGTACAATTAAGTGTTAACATTGCTGAATATATAAGCATTCATTTGAACCCCACCTCATTCAATATAACCTCCTTTAGCCTGCACACATGCCTTCAATCGATCCGGAAATGGTAGGACTGTTCGCCGCAGGACTTCCTGATCAATTTCAGTCCAGGCTTTCTCTAATGAATTTGTCAGCGACTCCAGACTGTGGTGTTGAGATGCACAAGCCTTACTCTCTAAAATACTCCAAATAGAGTAGTCCATTGGATTCAAGTCTGGGGAGTATGGTGGCCATTCTTCAGATGTTATGAATCCAGAAAAATTGTCTTTTATCCATGTTTGCGTTAATTTTGCCATGTGGGATGGAGCAGAATCTTGCTGGAAAGTCCAGTTTTCATTTCCAAATGTATCTTGGGCTCAGGGAAGAACATGTTCATTTAAAATGCTCCGATAAACAACCTGGTCAATTTTAACACCCTTTTCAACGAATATTAGGGGGGTTCTGGCATTAGCGGAAACTCCAGCCCATACCATAACGGAAGCTGGCTTTTGAACTCGGCCAACAGTCCTATTTTGTGGCGATGATGATGTTAGCCACATTCGGTCATTTTGCGCATTGAAATGTTGTTCAACCGTCAAAATTTTTTCATCTGTAAACAAAATATTTTCAACATTTTTTAATACGGAGGAGCGTAGCAACGCCCTGCATCTTTGCAGTCGCAAATCTTTCTTTTTTTGTGTCATATCTTGAGCTTTTCGGAGCTTGTACGGCTTAAGATTAAGCTTTGATTTTGCAATGATTCGCACTGTTTCACGGTTTACTCCCACTTCCTTAGCGATTTTTCTCATTGAGCGCCTTGGATTTCGCTTGATTCGTTTACGAATTTTTTCTGTTAAACCAGTAGTGGCAACTGTTGAAAATTTTCCCCGGTCTCTATTTCCAAAACCCCCAGTTTCATTATATCGAATAATAGCTCGGTCTACCGTACGACTTGACAAATTTAAAGCCTTTGCAATTTGACGGCTACTATAATTTGCCAAATGAAATTTCATAATTTCACGACGAATATTTTCCTTGTCCATTTTTATGGAAATTTCAAAATGTAATAACAAAAATTCAAATGAAATTAAAAGCAAAGCCAATGATGAATGAATTTGCTTTTTAAGTTAAAGTAACGGTAAATGGCAAAGCTTGCTGCAGAGTATTAAACTTGCGTCACTTTACAATTGTCACCCTGTATATAAAGTTCCTAAAGGATTTTCTAAAGAATGATTTTCACTAAGCAAAAGCTGCAGAAACATGTGACAAATAGTGATTTCATGACGTTACATTTAGGGCGTACCCGGACATGCCTGGGTAGAGTCATACTACTAAATTTTTAAAAATTGTTTATACACTTTCATGACAATAAATTAATTCCCATTCAAACTGTTATTAAAGAACAAGGTAGAGTTGTGTGTAAATGAAAAATAAAATTATGCAGGTATTTAGTTAAATTCATGAATAATACTATCACTATCAGCAAGCAAACATAAGCATACACACATACACATTCACATGCATTTATCTATAAAGCTGCTGCTGAAACAAAAAATAACGAAAAGTAAAACATTTTTAGAAATTAATCTGCACATAAATTATGTATTAAAATTAAATACATTCACAAAATAACAAAATATATGTATATTTATAAGGCAGCAAGAGAGTGAAAAAAAAAAAAAAAAATTCGATAAGATATAAAAGCAAAAATCAGCATCATATAATAACAGCAGCAACAACAACAAAATAAGCAATACATTATCCTATTAGCACATTGTGATTATAAACGTGCGTTTAATTAATTTTTAGTGCTATAAGTATAACACAGTAACACACATGCACACAATTTTCCTATATCCCTTTTTGTTTAATGAAAAATTCAGAATATTTCTAACAAAAAGGTGCAGGTATAAACACATGCATATATGTATATAAACATTGCATGTGTGTGTTTATGTAACAATATTTATGAGTATATGTACTTATGTATGTTGCCTTCCAAAGTACTCATATTTAGCAACAGACACAAGAGAGGCTCAAATTCAGCCAATTCCACTTGTTACTAAGTAGTACCTATTTACTCGTAAATATATAGGTATATAAATAAGTATCACGACAACCCATTTCTAGTACATAAAATATTTACTATTTAGCTATGAATACACTTAAGTTCAAGTACTCAGTTTATGTGTATTTGATGTAGCAAAAAGAAAAAAAAAAAATCCTAGTTATGTAATATTTTCTTAGTAAATAAAAGAAAACTCAACTAACAAAGTAAAGCAATAGAGAAATAAATGAATGTTATCAATTTCATGAACTTAATTCTATGAAACGTACACAAAAATTAACTTACATATGAACATTTCATTAATAGACACTTAACGATGACAAAACCAAATCGCAACCAAAAACTAAAGGAACAAAAAATAAGTGAAATGTTTCTATGACAAAAACAGAAACAAAACAAAATTGTTGCAGAAGTCCAGAGAGAGTGAGACTAAAGGAGAAAGTGTGGGTTTTGTAAGTGGGTCATTGATACATACAAACATACTACATCCCGGGATTGTTAGTTCTATCAACATCTTCTGTAACGAATCTTCCTGGTTCCTTTTTTTTTAGCTAAGGTATGCTCCGCAAGTAACCAGGATACGTAAATAATACACGATAGTTCGTTTTGATATTTTATGTTCACTGTTAATTTATATTATTCACTGTTTTCTTTGTTTGTTTCTTGATTCTATTTTGTGTTCGTGGTATCTCGTATAGTCTCTGTTTGTTCCTTGTAACCTCTCAATCGTTTTTCTCTGGCGTTCGTTTGCCTTCGTTTAACGCTCGTTTGCTTTGGCGCTCGGTTTGGCCTCGTTGGCGCTCGTTTCCGTTCTTGTGTTTCATTGGCTTGTCCCCGTGACACGATGCCTGGGTCGTTGTCGTTCGTATGGTCATGTATACCTGAACTTTATATATCTTGGTGTGAGGTCTCACTCGCAAGGTCCAATAAATACCTGAACGATATCTATGAGAGGAATCAAAACGTGCTGTCGCTTCGCTTGATATTAGCTACCAATGTCTAAGCCTTAACCTTCCGTGCTGACGCAAACATAAGGAGTGTTACATATAATCTTACAAAGAGAAGAAGAAATGACCTGTGCCACAGTCTAAGTCTGAGTCTGAGTGCCTTCTTCTGCGCGATACATTTCCTTTTATATCAGTTTTCCTCTTGTTGTACCGTATTATTTCCGTTCTGTGGATTGTATATATTATAGTTAATTAATTAAATATAAATATTAATACATGTTTTAACGGCATGTATGTGTGTATAGGTATTAGTGGGTTAGGGTTGTGTGATTAAAATTGCTAATAATTTTATGTCGTTACTCTTCGCTTCTCTTTCCGGCCCTGACAAATTTTGGGTAATTCGAAAATTATGGTAACAAAACATTTTTGCAAAAAAAAAAAAAAAAATTTATATGAGCTTGCCCCCGATTTAAATCTAATTATTGCATTTATCATTCATATCACTTTCACTTATCCAATAATGTCAAATCTCTTCTCAGTTAATGGAATCAACATCCCATCTTAGTCCTTTCGAGATCATAAGGAAACCAGTGAAGATGGCGCAAAGTCAAACTCAGATTCGAATTGTCTGACTCTAATTTCTTATTACGAATTTGTTTAGTACATTTTTATTGGTTATTAGTTTTTTAAACCTGACTCTTTTTTAGCCATGAGGAAACTGAAGGCGATAGAGCAAAAGCGAGTACGGATTTGCCTTCGCTGACTATTGACGACCTTAGAGTCACCGGTGACCAATTTCTAAAGAAAATAAGCAAAAAAAAAATCAAGTACTGCTCAACCGCTATCACTCACATCCCGCTTTTCACACATAAATTTTCATACATTTACAATGGTTCCTTAGTTACGTCGCACGCCCTCTAATTCATGTCCATCTATATTCTTTCCATAGAATGCCATTGACTAATAATTTTTCGATACTAAGTCATAGAGCCGTAGCAAAAATGGTTCCGGAGATGTTCCATAATTAATATTCTAGTTATATGGGAGGTGCCAAGCCCCTTCTTCTATTTTCCCTTACTTCTTCTTTTTCCGTCAACCAACAACCTTGTACCGAATCTCAATACCGTATTGTGAATGGCTGTCGGGATAATATATTGGAAAATGTATTAGAGTTGTTTGGGATGTGCTAAAATAATTTAAGATCGGTCATAAAATTTAACATATGGTAGAAGTGCAAAACGAATTCAGTTCCAAGTTTCCAGTATTTCTCCGAAATCGGTTAAGATCGCATATTACTTACTAAAGCCAGTGTATTGCATACTTTGTTTAAAACAAAAACTTTCAATTTTGTTTTATTTTTGTATTTCTTTACATTTCAATTTAACAATTAATTACATTAAAATTCTTTAACAATCTGACGCAAGTATAAAATTTCTACGCCCACGTAATGTCAAAAAAGTTGTTCTCTTTGCCCGTGGCGTATCATCCACATCCACACCATTTTGAGTTATTGCCGAAAATTATTAATGGCGGTGTTGCCGGTATGTTTGGTATGCTGTGTGTTTTCCCATTGGATTTGATAAAGACACGTTTACAAAATCAGCAAATTACTGCCAGTGGGGTAAAACAATACAAAAGTATTGTAGATTGCGCCAAGAAAGTATTGCGCAAGGAAGGTTTCCTCGGTATGTATCGTGGCTGTGCTATTACTTGTGCTCTCGTGACACCAGAAAAAGCTGTAAAATTTGCTGCAAACGATTACTTTCGGAACTTCTTGAAGCTACCCGATGACAGCCTGCCAATAGGACGGCAATGTATAGCTGGCGGTATCGCAGGATGCTTTCAAGTGAGTGTTTCAACACCAATGGAATTACTCAAAATTCAGCTGCAGGATGCGGGTCGTGTTGCTGCTTCAGGTGAAAAAGCAGAAAAACTCACAGCGATAGGATTTACAATTAAGTTGCTCAGAGAGAAGGGCTTAAGGGGTTTGTACACCGGCATCACTGCGACAATATACCGTGACGTTCTCTTCTCTCTAATATATTTCCCGGTATTCGCGGCAGTGAATGATTTGGGACCACGGAAGCCCGATGGTTCCGGTGAAGCAGCTAGTTGGGTTTCGTTAGTAGGAGGAATAGTTGCGGGTTCAATAGCGGCATTATCTGTTACACCGTTCGATGTATTGAAGACACGTTTACAAGCGTATAAAAAGAGAGCCGGCGAAAGGAAATTCGATGGACTTGTGGATTGCGCTGTGAAAACTTTTCAACACGAAGGTGCTAAGGCATTCTTTAAAGGTGGACTCTGTCGTGTAATGGTTTTGGCGCCGTTGTACGGTATAGCGCAAGTGGTATATTTCTTGGGTGTGGCGGAATTCATTTTGGGTATCTCGAAAGTTTAACGTTGAAAGTATTTTATTACGTATCTATGAATGCACAAGCTAAACATTATAAATTTTTTGCAATTCAAAAACAAAGAAATTGAAAATTTTTGTTTGTGTGCTTCCATGCCGGAAGTCTTAAAATTTGTATTTCAAAAGTATTGGAAGATAAATCGAATGCGAAAATAATTGATACCGAAATGAAATAAATCAAATAAGACAAAACTGAGTACATTTTTATTATTTTATAATAGAATGCAAATTTAAAGTGAAGCAAATTTATTTGAAGGTGGAAAGTATTTAATTTTAAAATTAATTGGATGAATTTTTTTTTTTTTAATATGTGAACCAATGCACTTCTGGTCGATTCAGTGTTGATTTTCTTCAAGTTTAAACATTTTAATACTATAATCACCCTTTTGGAAATAAAATTAAAATACACGATCAATGCTTCAATGTTCCTTTATTTTATTAGTACCTAAAATTCTTTTTATTAACACTAATTTTTTTCTTAAAATTACAAACTTTAGATCCTGCTGCTCTCATTTATTCCACTCACTGCCACCAGCTTACAGCCGCTTCACCCAATCCTAGATAGTAAACCATCTGTGTAATACCATGCAATGGCGTGGCTACGATGATTCTACATAGACCACCCTTAAAAAATGCCCTAGGGCCTTCGTGTTTCATCGTTTTCCGAAAACAATCAATGATCCCTTTAAATTCTCGATTCCCAGGAAGTCCACCACTTGTTTGTATGCGCGTTCGTATCACATCTAAGGGAGTCGACAAAAAAACTGGCAACGGTGTAGCGAATAGACCCGATAAGAAAGAACACCAGTATATCGCTTTATCGCTATCGTTGCTCTTGCGTGGGCCCAATGCGTCGAGTGCCGCAAACATCGGAAAAAATAAAATTGAGAATACGATATCTCGAATGGCTGTAGCAAATAAACCACGATTCAATCCAGCGATACCATTTTGCCTTACAAGTTTTATAGCGAGTGAGGTTCCTGTTAGGGGTTTAACTTTTCTACCGTCTCGCTTAGCCAACGATTCCACACGCCCAGCTATTTGCAATTGTGCTTCCAGTAGTTCCATTGGTGTAGTTAATAGAATATGACAGCCACCAGCTAAACCACCAGCAATCATTTGCCGATACAGTGGCAATTCACCATTGGGTAAGTTCAAATAATGACGAAAGAAATCGTTTGCCGTCAGTTCTATTGCCCTTTCGGGTATAGCAAAGAAGAGATTAACCGCTGCACCACGATACATACCGATGAAACCTTCAGCAGTATACGTTTTTTTAAAACAATCATAAATACTTCTGTACATATCTTCTTCTTTATAATATACACCATTTACGTGTACAAACTGTTGAATTTGTAAACGTGTCTTCACCAAATCTAATGGAAAAACGCTCAATATGCCAATCATACCCGCCACGCCGCCATTTATAATTCTTGATAATAGTTCGAAGTTCTCTTGTCTCAATTTTATAATTTCGTTCATTGTATTTTGATTTATATATCTGAAATAATTATCAAAAATCAAAAATGTTATTTGATTTGAAATCAAAGTGTAAATATAGCATTATCAAATATGGCAATTCCCAAAATTACGTCCCAGAAAGAAATTTAGTTAATAAATTTTTGGTCTATGAGAAAGTTTAGATGGCAAAATGTTTAAAAAAAACTCTGACTGAAATGATTTTCAGTTCAGGTTCAATCATCTCAGACAGGCCTTTGGAGAATAAACAAATACTACCTTTTGCCATAATGAGAAAAAGTCATAATTTTTGCGTACGATAACAGAACTAATGGGAATATTCCTGTTGATATGCCAATGGTTTGAGCATGAGATGATAATGATCAATTTAAGGGGGAAGGCCACTGTAACGGGTCAAAAAATTTATCTTAAATAAAAGTTTATATATTCAAAAATACGTGTACAAAATTTCAAGTCAAAATTCCAAAATTTGCCTGAGTTACAGCCATTTTAGTGATAGTAAGTAGACCGACCGAAGTAGATGGACTGAAAACTGGTCGCGTCGATAACTCGATCAAATATTAACCGATTTAAAATTTTTTATTCGTTTTGTTCGCCTTTGCAGTGGTTATCGTTAAGCTTAGCCGATTTTCAAATTTTTTTTTTTTTTACTATTTTTTAAGCACTTTTGAAACAAAAAAAAGGGTCGAAAACATGAAAAAATTTTCAATCAGTCACCATTTTGTGGATAATAATAAAAAAAAACGCTACGTGCGACGAGAATTATACTCATATAGATTATTAAAAACCAACATTTTTTTTTTCTTCAGAAAATCCGTTCTTGTAAAATCAGAGGACGAAATGCGTTAGATTTTTCATTACTATTTGTTCAATGAAAATCGATCGAAAGCTGTTGTATTGACAAGAATACGTTAGAAAAAACATTTGGAAAAAAAAAATTCAGCAATTTATTCGGTTTAAACATTTTTAAAGTGATTTTTCATATTTTTTTTGGAAAAAAGTTGACATATTTTCGCTTTTTTTGTTTTTTTTTTAATTTGAAATAAATGGGAATTATTAGAGTTCATATAAATTTAATAAAAATACTAGAAAAAAAAATATTTGAAACAAATTGAGTTGACAACAATTTACTCGATTTTATCGCAATCGTGTTTAAGGTTTTAGTTCCAAATTTATCATGTATTTATGGCATTAGTGGAATTGTCACCTGGCTTGTAAATTCGTTAATCGTTACTTGTTAATTTCTTTACGTGCGTTTTATTTTGTAATATACAATATAATTGAAAAAAAAAAATAAATAACAAATTACACGTAAATTGGTGAATGAGCGCTAGACTTATGTCCCAGCTGCCTCAAATTCGATTCCAAGATTAAATGCTTTAAAAAATCAAGAACTTCTTCAAATCCACCGAACATAATTCGCTTGCTTATTGCACTGATAATCGTGGTTTAATTTTAGCGAAAAATTTTTTTAAAATAATATAATCCCAAGGATTAGCGGTTGCTCATTGATTCTTCGAAGAGTAGTTGAATAACGGTTCTCCTACACAAAGCAAGTTCTAAAAATTCAGTATCCATAGCACCAAGGCCGTATTTAGGGGGGGGGCGGGGGAGGTTTTGGGGGTTCCGACCTTCCCCCTCCCCGAAATGAGGAAACTTTATTCTAATTTTTGAGATTAATTGCCAATGGATGGAAAAACAGTCAAAATAAATTCTATTTAACGATATTTTATACTTTCATCTGTTTTTTTCTAAAAAGTCAAATATAAAAAATAAATTTGAAATCTTAGTTACACTATGCGATCAAATCCGATTTGTTTTCTTCGACATGAGGTTTGACTACGGATTCAAAAAGAGAAGGTTATACTGAGCACTCCTGCATTCATAGTTTCTCTAGGTCAGTAACTGTTTTTGATTTAAAGTTTCGTCCTGAATCAGTTTGAAAAGTTTAAAAATTATTAAAAATATAAAAAATTATCGGATCCTTGTAAAATAAGACTTGCTTGAACCCAATTTTTTCCTAAAACATGACGTGATGGGAAGTTTTTGACCTCAGATTCGTGTTCAACGTGAAAAATTCTTTCGCAAAAACTCCATCTTATTAGCAAAACCCATGCAGTTTTAGGAGACAATCTTAAAATATAAATAATTTTTTAACGCATTATTGCTCAGAGCACCACGGCTAGAAAGATATTTTTCAATGCTGTGACTTCACGAATTTAGGGAATATAAGCCAACCTCATCCGAGTTCCTTATCATTGATAATGGCTCAAATTCCCAATGATGATCATTTGATAAAAATGAGCATCTACAATTTTTGGTAATTTTTTTGAGGTTGGGTACATCATCAGTAGTGGGAAGCCAATGAGTTAATGAAATTATGTCCCTCACGATAAAAAAAATGCTCTAGAATGCACATTGAATAATATTTATTTGAAAAAATTTAATTTGATTATTCTGTGAATTTTTTGTCACTTTTGGCCATTTTTTTGAAGTTAAGATTAAAAAAAATCGGAAAATTTTTCCTAAAATGTTAATTTTATAGGGTCCATCAAATGTATCATGGATTTAATTTATTGTATTTCAAAATCAGTTTGATAAAAATTATTTATGAATATTTTCTTCGAATGGAAACCTCCCCGAAAAAATTTGAGGCTACGGCCCTGCACTTAGCACGAACACAAAAGAAACATATGCATTGCTTTGATTATATACACTCTGCGCAACATAAAAAGCCGCACATGGTATTTTGTAAAATATGAAGAAAAATTTACAAAAAGTCATTGATTTAATTTGGAATAAGTTTTTATTTATTAAGTCTGATTTATTACAAAAAATAAAGTTATATAACAAAAATCAAAAAACCATAAATTAAATATTTTTTCACAGCAGGAATCTTTCCAATAATATGTATTAAAAAACAAAATAATCCAAAAAATTTCAGTTTCTTTTTAAGTCATAGTATTGATTGAATTTCCGTAGATAGTTTAAAAATAAAAATTTCGAAAAATAATGTTATCAATATTTAGGCGATCCACCTTTCGCCTTTATGACGTTATTTATCCTATTTGGCGTGGAAACATAAAGATTTTTCAGATTTGTTATTTGGTCGAACCAAACTTCTTCAACAATGCTTTTGAGTCCTGGCACCGTTTTTGGTATTTTTTCCGAGATCTTTCTTCCCATTATAGCCCAAATGTTTTCGATTGGATTCAGATCAGGGCTATTTCCAGGCCAATTTAGGGATTCCACGCCAAGTTCATCCTTGAAAGTTGTAATCTAAAAAGCCAATTTTAAAGATAATACAATAAACAATAAAACAAACTTATGGGATTGAGGAAAAAAGTCGAATTTACTTACAGATTTTGCTCTATGGCAGGGAGCCAAATCATCTTGAAAAACTGGATTGGCTATTTTGTCAGTTAATTGTTCTAATGTTGGTACAACACCTTCCAGTATGATATTTTTGTATTTTACTGCGTTTACAGTTCCCTCCAGAATAATTAAAGAGCCAACTCCATACCGGGTAATATCACCCCACACTAAAATGTAAGGGGAATGTTTCACAGTGTAAGCAATGCATTCTGCGTTAAATCGTTCACCTTTTCTACGGCGCACTGTAGCATGCCCATCTGGTCCAAAGAGATTGAATTTGGATTCATCTGAAAATACAACTCTTGACCAATCCTCAGTGATGTTCCAGTTTTCCTCTCCAAAGTGTTGTACAGGCGATATTTTGCCAAAAATCTTCTAACTGAACTTTCGTTAAACCTAATTTGTCGAGCTATTTTACTAACGGACACATTCCGTTCAGATAATGGGATAATAGCTGCTTTATTTTCTTTTGTAAGTTACCGCCGATTACTACAATAAACGGAACTGAACTGCATGTGATGCATCTTGATTGCGAGGAGACAATATTATTGAAATTCCACTTATGCCAATTGAAAAAGTTTTACTATCACCAATTTACATCAAACTAGGAATTGTCAAAAATTTTATAAAGGTATTGGACCCAGAAGGGGAAGCATTCAACAAATTGCGACGTATTTTTCTACGATTAAGTGGCATGAAAATAAAAGAAGGTATGAATTGGAATCTATTTGAATTTAAGTGTAGACCAGTTGAAATATCATTTCGCAGTATGGTTATTTTACAGCAGTTCCTAGTGTATTGATATATGTTGTTTGTATCATGGGATTGTGTAAATGCGGTTATTGAGAATGTTCTCGGAATTTATCGATCCAAAAATTGGCGCATACTAACTGAAGGCATTTTTAAAGCTTTTCAACATACAAATGTTCAGATGTCATAAAAAATTCATTTTTGACATAACCATGTTGAAAAATTCGCCGAACAAACTGCAGCCCAATTAAATGAGCTTGGCGAGCGCTTCCATCAAATGACACCAAGGCTTCAACAAACGTGGTTCACATGCAATAGGAAATTGATGGATCAAATCATCTAAATGAATAGCCATTTTATCTCTATCCATATGCGTCCCACGTTTTTCGTTTTAAATCATACAAGTATTTTCGTCCTACTAAAACTCACAGTTACATATTTTCAAGACAATCTGTATGGGATAAGGAATCTATATGTGGTTGTGAATCTGTGTGGGGTTAGGAGAAATTATTTTATACTTTTTAGTTCATTTTAAAAACGTGGTCTATTAAAAATATTTTTTATTTAAATTATTATTTTTTACTTTTTAGTCTTGTGTGTGTGAAATTTTGCAATTGATCTTAAGTAAAGACCAGAGCTGTAAAAGAATGCATTCAATTTAATTGCAATACCTTGAAGTCATGGTTAATAACCGACAATTTGCACTAAATTTTAGTGACTTGAAGTCAATTGAGGTTTTGAAATCACTTGAACTCAATTAGAATTTGAAATTGTTGACCCATTGAATCAAAACCAATTGTCTAAGCAATGTCACAATTAATTATTGTACTCGTGCAATATAATTTTCCCCAGATTGCGAATAGCCCTATTCATTAAATATAACAGAATTCAAATTATATCTTCTCACATAAATGGGTACGCAATAAATACTGTTTTTACATTGCACCTCGTTGTGATTCTACATTTTGAAACAGAAATGAAATAAAGGCATTTGCCAAATACATAGAAAGAAGAAGATTTGTTGTTATGGATGTAAAAATTTACAAGAAGAATAATTTATTTATATATTATAATATAAAATATGAAAAGTTCTAACATTTTAGCTAAATATACTTATTTACATACATATATTTAGGTACAATGTTGAAAATAGTGATAATATTTCTTCGCATTTTGATTTCATGAAATCAGTAGAAAAAGATTTAAAAGTTATTATATAAAATTCATAAAATCAAAACAAAACGTTTAAATATTTGTATATAAATAATATATAAATACTGTAAATGTTGAAAGTTATTTGCTAAAAGAAATGTTAAATATTTATTTCATCAAACACGTCAAACTCATCCATTCATACATTTTTGTCTGCTGGATGTGTTGACAACCGTCGCTGTCACACCATCGGTATTGCACCTCGCTGCTGTTTCTATGATTTTTTGTTTCGATTCCAGCAAGAGCAAATTGCGATGTCTTTACAATCTATACTGTTTGTAAGCGGAACAAAACGAAAAGAAAAGTTCGTTATTGTTTGTTTTTGTTCTCTCTCTCTCTCATTTGTCTTTGAATTTGTGTATGTATACACATATACATATATTCTACTCCCGCTAAAGCAATGATTTTAACAACGATGAATTCAATGCTTTGATCTATGAAAAAATGGAAAAACTTCCGATGCTAATATTTTAAATATTATTATATTTATATCTATTTTAGATACTTCATATTGCATTGTCTTCCAGTTCTGCACTATATTTAATGTTTCAAGTCTCTAGCTCATCGGGAAGTTAGTTTAAAATCGATTGCAAAATTTGTACCGAACAGACTGACAGACAGACACCATTGAAAGCGAGTTGATATAAACGTGGTAAAAAAGCAAAATACTGACTTTATTTTTTTGTTTTTTTTTTTTAAATAGTTTAGTGTCGGGTACACTACAAATATTGCGATCTTCATCCATAAGCCTGCATGTAATAAATCCATTTTACAATTACTTCTTCAACAGCATACCTTTTGACCACGACGTAAAGTTTGCGAATCGAATTCTAATAGTACGAAAACTTTGCCACTCCTCAATACGAACTCACGGTGCAGCCACCTTCTGAGCCACCTGGTAAGTTCTAAGCCGTTTAAAGCGGTCCAAGAGCTGCACAACTTTAGCCCCTCTCCCCAGCCCCTACAAGACAGAAGGCGCGGTAGGGGGTGAGCAACTTTTTCGGCTTTGGACCTCAAAGTCGTCTTACATAAACTCAGATAGATAAATCAATGTTTATACTGGTTTACACTATAAGCTATTCTTGCTATTTTTAACAAAAAATTGCCTTTGCCACTTCCCGGAGAGGGTAGAAAGGGGGTGGGGGAGAGGAGGGCTAGGCATTTTCTTACTCGTAGTGTAACTTAAGGTCATGCTACGTATAAAAAATAAGCTTAATTCGAGATCATTTACTCCTCCTACGATTTTTCGTTTACAATTTCTGTTCAAATTCGTAATCTATGAATGCGATGCGCGAACGGAAGATATTGCCTGATTTCAAAAATTCTGAGTTCATATTGACAAGTGACAACTTTTGCGCGCTATTACGATTCGATTCGGAAACTTTTCTGTTTTTCACTCCGGTTTCTGGTTGCAGGCCTCATGATGTCAACATATAAATTATATTCACGGAACGTGGGTTCGCTTAATCGTTCACTTGGGTCTGAATGTTGCTAACTGCTTAGAGGCTTCATGTTTTCAAGTAACATTTCTCGGCCTAGAAAATAAAAAAATAAAAATTCGATTTGCTAAGTGTTATTTTCGAGACCTCGATTTTCGAAACGATGATATCTCCACCTTTTTTTCACCTAACTAAGTATACGTCACCGGGTTTTGGGGATTTAAAGTTTTCAAAGGATGACATAGGAAATCTTATAAAATGACATTATTTGACATTTGCTTCTTACTAAGGCATCAAAACCCTAAACTCTTAAACAATCAATACTCAATTTAGTTTGAGACATGAACGAGAACGTGAGAGTATGGCCATAAAAATCGTAAGGGGTCAGAATTGGTTTGTGGTCAAAAAAGTACAAAGTTGAAGAGAAAAAAAATTTTTCGGCTGCAAAAAACCCAAAAAGTTTTCAACTCAAAATTTTTACCGAGCGTTGTAGATGTGATGAGAAACATTGCAAATTAGGCATAGTTATTGTTGAAGAAATTGTGTATGCATCATAGCGTAAAGCAAAATCACTATCCAGAAAAACTACAACATTTTTTTTTTTTAAATTAGGACATAAAAAAAAAAAAACAAAAATTGTTTATTTGTTAAAGATTAAATACAAAAGAGCGTTAAAATGTTAGTAGTTAAATAAAATTTTATAATAAAATATGCAGCTAAAAATAAATCTTGGTTTGGCATGCATAATCTAATTCAAAAATGATATAAAAAAATTGCAGACTTTTCGCAGCAGTAGATGTAAAAAAAAATGTATATCTATGTATGTTTTGAATTTAGAGCGCGCATATTCAAGTGAAGGTTTAAAAAAAGAACAAACACAACTACTACACACATACACTAGCTGAAAAACCAACAAAAACCAAACAGTAACAGGATAAACAAACAATGTACGTAGATAAAATTTGGGTCTTTTATGCGCTAAATATAATCTGTGTACAAGTAAACATACATAACTATACTCTATAAATGAAAAACAAAAAAAAAATCAATAATAAAATTCTGTTAAAAAAGCAACAACAACCACACACACATACAGTGAAAACTGAAAGCCTTTCACAACAATATCAGCATCCTTGTTAAATAATACCATACAAATACACACACACACACATATAAGCATACATAATAAACTGTGGAAGCGAAAAAAGGATCACTCATTCATACTTTTACATATACATATGTATGTGGGCTTTTACTTACACCTTCCACACACACACACACATACTTTTATACTCATATGTACTAGTACATACATCAAACAAACGCTCGGCAAAGATTCAAGTTGACTGATTTTTCATAGTACAAAACTTTGATATATTTTTTAAGTATAATGCATGGGTAGTTAGAGTTTGTATTGGTGGGTAGGTAGCTGTAGGTGGTTAGCTTGACAGGTAAGTATTTAAGCACAGTTAAGTCGGTGGGTAGGTAGGTAAGGTTGGCAAGGCAGCTGGGTACCTGCACTACCAGGCAGCACGTTCATTAACCCTTAAGTATCAAAAAAAGAGGAAAAAATAAAATCGTTTATTTAGGTAAACGTGTTTGTGACCGTTCTTAAAAAGTAGTATGTTAATACATACATACAAAGCATTTTCACATACACATTTTCACATATATAAGGTAAAAATCTTTGCTGTAATTTCATGTGTCAGCATATTTCAGCATGCAGTGTATGACTAGGTACTATGCATGTGTTTAAGTACAGTATAATCTCGATTTACGTGATTCGAAAAACTATTGTAAAATAACAAATTTTTTTTTTTTTATTAACGAAAAACAGCTTTATGGAAAATAACAAAACATTATGAAAAGTATTTCTGTAAAAACTAATATGCACATCTGTCAACTAAATTTTATTTTATCTGCTTTTAAGGAAGATGTAGTTTGCATCTGACTTCGATAATAAGTTGCAATATTGAATGGCACCTTATACCATAGTGTGCAGATGACCTACCTAGAATGGGGGCAGAATAAGGTACTGAAAGATACCAAACGTTTTCATCAATTTTCATAACCACTAATTATATTCATAGAGGTTTCACTGTACCTACATATGGTATGTAGTTACTAAACGTTTCAGTTCATAAATGCTTTCCACACACATAATTTTTTACAAAGCACCAACAACTATAACTACAACAACAAAGAAGCTGCACATTTCGATAAAGCTAAAGTGGAAAACGACACAAAGAAAGAAAAAATAAAAAAAACATCGCATAGTAAAATTACTAAAAGAAATCAACTACTACTATTTTTCCTGTTTCTCTCTTGGAGTAATGAGTGTCACAAAAACGAACACAGGAAAAGTAAAAAAATTCTATTGAAAGTGAAAATATATGGTGCTCTTCTATCAAAAGAATGAATTTGCATAAATTTTTCTTTTTAGAAAAATTGGCATCATGCGTGAAAAATCACTATATAAATACGTAGTATTAAAAATAAGATAAACCTAGCAGAAATTTCATAATATTATATTTTCAAACACCTATATTTCATAGGGTAAAGTGTGATTAATTTACATTAAAATCATGCTTCACTTAACGTTACTCGCTCGATTTAAATCTAATTTAAATGTATATTCATTAAAAAGTTTTCACCTCTGGAGTTTGCTGGTACAATTTGCTGTTGGGAACTTCCGCTTGCCTTTTCTCCACCGATACTTTTACCTTTTCCTCTTATTCTCCTATAAATTCTTTTTTCCGACTCTCCTTCTGTTTTCTCATCCAACTTTAGTCACCTGCATTTCTACTTATTTAACATAGGTAAGAAAAAATGTTAAACCTTTTGTTAAAGCAAAAATAAATCACTTATCAAATGGGATTTTGTATAGCTAGTGTTGTTAAATTGTTTTTTATTTTTTTTTTAATATTTAGAGCCATGAAAAATTGGCATAATACTGAAAAAATTTCACATGTGAAACACGCGTGTCAATCACAATCAAAAGAATCTTTTTTCTTTTAATGAATGAAAGGAAAGAAATATTTTCTCATATATCACAAAGGTATGGAGGAAACGTGGAAAAATATAGGAAATAGCTAACTATAGAAACTATGTGAATACATAAAAACGGAAGGTTTCGTAATACTTTTTTACATTTGAACACGTAAAACTATAATTTTTCAGTTTTGCTCCGATTTTTTCGTTTTAAAAGGTTTACAGTTTCAATTTGAGATTTTCAAAGATTTTTTTGGGAAGTTCTAAAAAAATTAATTAAACGAAACTTAATTAAAATGGCTTTAATAGAAAAAGGACATATAAACAAAATATTAACTTTAAAATATATTCAAACTTTTTGGAACAGAAAAAAAAAATGCAATCGTCTTCTTGCCTTTCCTCTGAAATTTTTTTATTATTATACTTGGAACTAGAGCACATCATTACAACCAATTTAAGGTTTTTCAGAATAATAATAGAAATCAAATTCAATTAAATTAGTTAGACCTTGAAATGTTGAAAATTAATGAAATTCAATCCAAGAAAGACAGTTCTTCATACTCACCCTTTAAATCAAATATATAAATTAAGCTTCTGACATTCATAATTAATAAACTTAGCACGAAGAGCCCAAGCCGCACTTATTATATTTGGAATAAAAAACTTCAGTTGAAATAATTTTTGAATGTGAAAAATGGATTGAAACGGAAGTACAGAAACATGGATTGGGAATAAAAATAATGTCTTTCCCATTTAAAATTTAATTAAAAATTCAATTAAAATTATGTAGTTACGTATAAAATACTTGTAAACTTCAAATCGATTTCTGTAAAAAAATAAGTATTTTCTTTTTGATGTGTAAACATTTTAGCTCACGGTATGGGCAAAAATTTCAAATGTGTAAAATGTAAGAATAACTGTAACGTAAGATGTAAGATAACTGTAACGCCCAGTTCCCCTCTCGCTCGCACTACTGCGCGGCATGACTGTGCTACTTTAAACAACAAAGAGAAGAGAAGAAGAAAGGGAGAAATTAAAATACGAGCCGAGTTTGTTTGCTTATGTTTCGATCAATTTACTCACACATATATGTACATACAAAAACAAAATGTGTGTGTACATTTATTCGTGGCCGAATTATTTGTTGGTGTTAAACGTATGGAGATCGACTATACCATACAAGCAGAGAATTCGTCGTAGCAAACATAGGCGTTTGATAGGATTTGCTTGCGGTTAGTTAGATTGGATTATAATTAAATATTTTTTAAAATGTAAAAACAATACAAAATGATAAGTAATAAAGAATCTAGGTTTCAATAAATTTATAAAGAAAATGAAATTTATAAAGTGATAATGATAGCAAACCACTGCATTATAAAAATTATGCTTTGTAAATACATTAAACTTAGAAAGGCAATCATTTTTTTTTTTTCAATGTAAATAGCATCTATGTAAAAATCAAACTTATTTATTATAAAATCACTTATTTGCTTCAATAAAAATAAATTGTTTCTTATTTTTATTAAATGCGGTTAAGGCAAATCTCTTTGCGGTGCTTTTAAAAAGTAGGTAGTGGGGTGACTGGCTACCCCTGTTGCCTTTCTAAGTTTAAATGCGGAAAGCTCTTATGTAAAATTTTCATATCTTATAAAATCTCAAATCGACAGGAAGCAAAACTTTAAGCTTATAGTGAATTGGGCTATTGCATATAAAAGATAATGATCACTAATAAATTTTAAAATTTATAAAAGAATTGTTTTAATTTGAATTATTTACCTAAGCATATAGATTATACGTCAAATCCCTATATATACCCATACATATGTGAGCTTATGTAAGTATATGGCATTCAGTTGGCTTAACTGTTTACACATCAAATATCTTGCGTGCCTTGCAAGCATCCATTGTTTTTTTCTAAACGAATGCAATGAAATAATTGTTCTCTATATAATCTTCCCAATAGTACTTACCCTTATACGAAGAAAAGTTTCATTACTTTCTTTGAATGAGAGGGAATGAGTTAAGAATGATTTATTTTTAAGAAATGGGAAAAGAATTATTTTCTTAAATTCTCTGTTTCATTAGCGGTACTCATTAAAATCATCAGAAGATTTGCTGATTATACTTCGCTGATTGAACTGAATTATATTTAAAAATATTTTTTTCCTTCTATGGTCATGTAAGTCCTAATCTCCAGGACTTTTACTTGGGATTAAACCCAATTTCGAAATTATTTTTCATTTTCAGTTTGGGGCAGCTCTGGCTCTGTTGAGCCCATTTTTTACATGCGGATCTGGTCCACAATTTGGCTGCGTGAAATTTGGCCCCAATGAAAAATGGCCCCAAACCGAAAATGAAAAAAGATCTCAAAAATAAATGAAAAAAACAAAAAAAAAAAAAGCCAGGAAATTTAAAATGACCGCAAAAGTGGGGTATAATTTTGTAATGAAATATGACCCCATTTTTTTTAAAAGATAAAAATAATAAAACTAAAATAAATGTAGAAGGACCCCCAAAAAGTTATTCAGTGTTTCTTTTTAATCAAAGGAAAAAATTTATATTCCTGAGTCCATAAATAATCTATTATGAAATCAGAAGGATCAAATATATTTTCTTCTATATAAATCAATTTCTTGCCCATCAGTACGAAAAAAATTGGAAATATCTGAAAATAAAAAATCTTACAATAAACTAGAACTAAACTTTAAGTTTTGTGTAAATATAAGTCTTGTAAGTATAATTACTAAAACTCACTTTCTCATAATACTCTGCATAAATAATTAAAAGTTGCTTGAAGGAACCCCAGGGCACAACATGGAATGTTGCATCCATTAAAAATTTTCGGTTTCCTTCAGATTCCATTAGGGACATAACAATTTTATCTATTAATAAAACACAGAATTTTTTAAGATATTGAGTTCTAACTTATTGTGGGTGTAGCAATACATTTTATGAATGAAATTCGATTTCGGTCATATGACCACCACGAGCCCGTTTACAGCGATCGATTCTTTAATTAGTTAAAATTAAAGTTAAAGAGTAATAAGTATGAAAGTGTGGATGCATATATACATGTTGCTAAGCATAGGCAACATATATGTTTGTGCAATTAGTTATTTTCGAAGTCTTCGAAAAAGTTCTTTTTCCCCTCCAGCTAGATGCAGTCCAGAACCACCAGCATTACTCTCTAAAGATCTTTCATCGTGGGAGCAGTGCCGTTAATTATTGTGAGTTTGAACTTGATACTGTATCATAGATATGTGTAAAATAATTTAAAGTTAGAGAGGAGAAATTTAATGATATTTTTCGGAGGTTTTCTTTTTTTTTTGTTTTGGTAGGAGAATTTTTAAATTGGCAAAGTTCGAACATTACGAACAAACCGTTTGCACATTTTATTTCATACATGCGCTAATTTTCAGTATACTTTGCGTGAAGCCATTCTATCGTTTTAAATTAATTTTTTTTTCTATTTTTTTTTTCTACATTTAAAATATTCTTTTTTGTTAAATTTAATAAATACTATAATTTTTTTTTCTTTAAACCTTTCAAATTACATTTTAAGTAAATATTTCTATGTTAATCTACATTTTCTTTATATTTTATTATTTTTTTTTTTTATAAATGAATTTAATACTATCTAGTAAGTTTAATTATTTTTATTAGTATCTATTTTTTTTTTTTTTTGGTGTATTTGCACACATATAAGATTATGAATAAGATTTTGAATTTAAATAAAAAAATGTGTATAATCATGAAATGAGAAATTTTCTAGTTTGAGTTCATGAAGTGAAGTAGGCTTGGTTGTGGTTCATCGTAGGGATCATCTATTGAATTTGAATAGCAGGATATTCGAAGATGATCATGGTTGGGAGGGCAATTGTTGATGCCACAGCATTTAGGCTCAATAAAGATGGCAGAATACGAACTGCAATGTCCTTTTCTTTTTGTATTTCCTTTTCCTTTCTTCTTCCTCTATCTCCTTCTTTTCCTTTCTAGCTTTCTCTTTCTTTTTCAACCCCGATCTATGATGCACGCAAAATTAAAATAATAAGTGCTGTGGTGTGCTAACCAGGTGAGCGGAACCAGCCGTGCATCAAGCTGCCGCACCCAGGATCTTAAACTCAGACACACATTACACATCGTTATATGCTAGAGATTCTTTATAGAGATCTCAATATTGCGTAACACTTAATGGAATTGAAGGCTTTCTTAAAGTCGATAAACAGCATGTATAGCGGTGGATGTCACTCGGTAGACTGTTTGAAAATTATCCAAAGTGCGTTAGATTTATCAACACAACTTCTCAGACAGGTTTTTCATTCAATAGGGTCTTCCTTATTTTTGGTAGTCTACCTAGGGGTATTAAGAAATGCAGGGACATCATAATTGACCAAATTTTTGGCTTAGTGGTCGCTCAGTCTCTCTGAGCACTTACCTTTAACCTAGTAACCTTTAATCGTATTAAGAACCGTCTGGCAGCTTAACGATGATGCCTTTCATCTATGATAGAAATAGACTTTCTTTAACCCATTTTGACATGCTGGTAGATTGATCGACCAGTTCAGTTTTATTATTCTTCTTATTATTATTTTTTTATTAAATTCTTGTTTTTTTTATATATTTCAAATATTTCGATTTTCATGGAATAAAAAAATTATTATTCATCCCCCTATAAAAACAAGTCCAAAAAAAAAAGTTTTTCTGAATTGATTGATTTAAAACGTTCAAGCCTGAAAAATATTTAAATAAAATTTGTTCCTGCATGTCAATAGTATGTATGCTTATTATTATAGTTAGTAAAATTTTGTACTATATGAATCAAATTAAAGTTATGTATGTGCGTTTGAAATGTGCAGGTAGATTAATCGACTATTGGGTCAAGAATAAGAACCGTTTTGTTCATTGCTTGGCAAATTGGTCGAAAAATCGACCAGGTGATATCTCGAAACCAACGAAAAAAAAATATTTAAAAATTCTTTTTATTTTAATGGAATAAATTTAAGCCTCTTGTTAAAATATTTTGTGAAAATTCCAACGGGAGCAAATCAAAATGGTATAGACCATGTTGATATGAGGTTGCAATAGCTCAGCTGATATTTGTGTTTGTTTCTGGAGGTATTACGCCAATTTTTTCTTCTGATATTTCTTAGATTGTGGCATTAAGTTCTTCCCATCCAATCTAATGCGTCTACCATTTCATTTCTGGTTGTTTTCCTGTATTCCTTATTTTTATTTTTGTTGACATTCCACTTTTTTTTCTTTTTTTTAAACTATCGGTGATCAATACTTGGTTACTGTAGATAAGCGCTTATCTTTTGGTTCCTATAACTAGCAGTGAAATTCTCCATTTGTGGCTCACACTGATTTATCAAAACTTAAATTATACCTAAGAAAATGTAGTTCGATTTTTCCGGTATGAGGCTGAATTACTTTTGGTTATGGGAAATTTATAAGACTGCAAACTGTATATACTGTGGGTGGGTTGAGTGCTCAACTTAATTAAAAACTCTTAAAACAAACTAAGCTCTATTAGCCTTTTTTGAGAATTAAAAGAAAACATTACTTGATAAAGATTTTATAAATCGTTTCTAAAAATGTTGCCGCTTTTAACTGCCTGCAGTAAACCTAATTGTCATTTGTGTCTCATAAATTTCTATATCCAAATTTGAATAACGAATTCGAATGAAAATTAATTTAAAAGTTATTTGGAAAATTAGGATGCAATGAATAACGCCTGAAAGTGCACGACATTTTATAGAAAGCTTTAACTCAAACGAAAAACAAAAAAAAAAAAATAAAATAAAGGGAAAGTATAAAGAAAAAAAAAAAAAAAGAAAAAACTCTACTGATTTTTAGTGGCTTCCGGCCTTTAGTTGTTGTTATGTCTCCTTATTATTTTTTTTTTTTTTTTTTGTTAAATACTTTTCGCCTACACTTTCTAATTTTGCTTTTACTTCAGCTTTCGTTTTTATTTATTTATTTTTTTGATACATTTTGTTGATAGTAAAATAAATAAAAAGATTTTTATCATTGTCACCTTTTTGTTGCTGTGCCATTTGAAATTGCTTTAAAAGTGAAGTAGAGTGGCATGAAGTAAAAAATGTTTCACCTTTCTCCATATCTTTCGCTCCGGCACATTCTTCATCTTCATTCATAATGTGCATCATTACCTGCCACGACAACTACACTGACGACTTTGGTTTTTAACACTCACTAGCGGATTCAAGGGGGTGTGGCGGCAGGATAAAAGCCTTCCCTCTCCAATGAACATTTCATACATTTTAATCGTTGCTCATGAATCAAACAAAAAAAAAATGGTAAAGGAACGAACAAATTAAACCCCTCTTTTGCAATCTCTGAATCCGCTAGTGGGAACACATTTAATATTTTAGGAACTTCCGGATTTTATTTTTCATTATTCTTCTTTTTCAGCTCATTCTTTTGATTCTATTTTGTATTTATTATTGTGTCACTTGGCAAAGTGTCAGAGATGACGATGGTGGTGCGCTTGCGTTGCTACGTAGCGTAATGCCAACATTTATGCGATATTAAATTTCATCAATCAAAGTGTTGTCTTTCCTGGTATACTTACATACGTACGTATATAAGTAGAGGGTATATGGTATAAATAATACGCTTTGCTCTCACATGTGTGAAGTTATGTATTTGAAGTAGGTGGGGGAGTGTATACTTAAGTGAATGTGTTTGACTGTGTATGTGTATGTGTGTATGCTCGTGGTTGCTTCTGTCGAATCCATTCGCTTGTTTCTTTCAAAAAGATTACTCTTTCTATTACAGTTTAGCTTCAAATAAAATGCAAATGGCTTAGCTTGGAAAAATAAAATGATTTCGATAGCGTCAAAGCACAAAAAAAAAAAATGAAGAAAATAAGCAAAGAATTTATTCGTGGGTAAATGTAAAACAAATTGCAGTATTAAATATTAATTTTTGTAATGTTTTGAAATTGAAATTGAAGTATGTATGTATCATGAAAAATACATTCAAATGTTGTATGCATAAACTTTGTTTGCTAATAGATGAACGCAAAGATTTGCGTATTTTTTGTGATTGGCATTTTGGAGATAAAATATTCTGTTAAAACGACGGGATCCATAGAGTAAAAGGAAAAGAGGTGTGCCAATTACAAAAAACTAGCTGGAGCTCAAAGTTTGATATATGTGCAATAGCAAAGAACCGAAACCATTGGAGACAACTCGGGTAGACAAAGACAGTGCCACAATAAATGCGTAAAGCTCGTTTTAGGCTCTCCTTGGGCTGTGGTATCACAAAAGAGAAATAAAAGTCGCGAGGTATGAATAGCCAAATTGTCTAAAATACAGCAAGTATGACTCCCAGAAGTAGTAAATCAAATCATAATTTTTGTTTTTGAAGTGAAACTTTATTTCTCTTGTCCTAGAGTAAAACCAACCGGATGTGACGTCGCGCGTAAGTTTGCAATGCCACATAATTTTGTCGAGCAATGTGCACAAGGGGCTAAATATCAATATTCCGTAACAGAATTCACGAGCAAACTATATAATAGACGATTCATAAATAGTTTTAATTCAATATAACATATTAATTACACACACACACGCCTATGGCAGAAAGAACAATGTGTAGCGTCGCCATCTTAAAGTTTATGACAGTTATACATTTCACATACAGATGGCACAAATATCTAAGAAATTACATGAAGATGTCGCACACAAAAAGAGTTCGTCTACAATTGTCATCGACATTACCGGAACAGAGTTGCAATTTTTGTTCCAGCATTAATCCCAAAAAAAAAAAATTGATTGTGTGTTAACGAGCACAAGGCAGAAGTGAAACTTCTTGTGAACTAAACGAAACACACAAGCAAATTTTTTTTTTTTTTTTTTATTTAGAATTTTTTATTTTATAAGAATTTTACAAAATATAATGCAATTAATAGAATATAACAAAATACTTATGCCAAAGTCATACAATCCAAAAATTTTCGCTTACAATTGCTACTAGTTCAATTCATTAACTATCTAGCAATTTTCATTTACCAATTAGATGGTGTTGGGATTATCTTGTTAAATCACAAGGTTTCAATATTTTCAATCTTCGATACAGGTTTTCCGAGTACGGCTGCCTCTTCATTTATGTGAGTTCTTAGTCTCATTTCGTGTGATTTAGCAACTAGTTGAATTTCATTTTTGACCATTTTGATGTTCAAGTCACGATGCAGATCAGAGTTTCGCACGTACCAAGGAGCATTGGTTATGCATCTTAATACCATATTTTGGAATCTTTGGATAATCAGGATTTGTGCATTACTTGCACAACCCCAAAGTTGAATTCCGTAGAGCCCAATCGGCTTTAAGATTTGTTGGTAATACACAAGCAAATGAAATTAAAAAAACGCAAGCAAATGAAGTAAAAAAT
Organism: Toxonevra muliebris; assembly: GCA_963691655.1. Lineage (NCBI taxonomy): Eukaryota > Metazoa > Arthropoda > Insecta > Diptera > Pallopteridae > Toxonevra > Toxonevra muliebris. Next base: position 103,220,855 of record OY829326.1, read on the forward strand.
TTAGCGATTGAAAAATTTCATTTGCTTGTTATTTACTTCTGTTTCGTTTAGTTCACAAGAAGTTTCATTTCTGCCTTGTGTTCGTTAATATACAATTTAGTTTTTTTTCCACTTCACTATTTGGATTTGGCACAAAACTGTTAGCTCATTCTATTCGTGTACAAATACATTTAAATCACAAAACACGAATAGTTATTAAAAATTTCGACCTAGGTCTCCATAGATCATTGTACCATAATAGTAGCAGCAATATTGTTATGGGTCTAAATGGTAGCTTGTCTCTCTGTAAAGATCTATCTATGCTCTACTTTACATAAGGTCGTTTGTCGCCTTTTATGCTTCCCTTATAGCTTGTAATTCTAGCTGAAATGCATAACCCCTGTCAAGCAAGGGGCACATATTTAGAGTGTTTAACAAATTTTTAGTGGATATATGCTCAGATTTTTTAATACATTTTTGAACCATCGGTATAGATTTCTATTTCAAAACCTCCCTCCACCAGATTGTGTTTTAGTTAAGAAGGCTACAACGAAGATTTTGAAAAAATTTTATTTGGCGCTTAGGTAATCGGTTTTAAGATTGTGGTTTTAACTACGACCAAACGTGTGCAATGATCATATGTTTTAGGAATCTTTGCGAATCGCATCCACATCTAAAATGAAGTTTGAAAGTGGCCAAGTAATTATAGATAATGCTAATGTGTTATCATACATACATTAACATTAATATTATTTGAAGAAAGAACGACTCGAAAGTCAGGCACTGCGACCTATAAGATCTATTGTAACAAACCCCCATGAAAGAAAGAAAGAAGTGAAGATAGATAAGAAACATACCCAAGCCGTGAATCGAACTCGGGTCTCCAGTGACAAGCGTCTGGCACTCTGCCACTCGACCACAGTGACGATAGTAGGTGACCTACAGTTTATCGCCGATTCCGAACAGCTGTGGCAATTTTTTATCTGCTCAGTTATTTTAGCCATTACCAACCAAGGTTTGAACTTGTACACATTCTTATAATTCTCATCCACTTCATATCGATAGTGAATATAAGAAGTTTATGAGAATTAACCACCAGACCAAGGCAGGAAACTAACCCGCAACCTTCTGGATGAAAGTCTAGTGCACTATCTACTAGACTATTGAGGTCGTACATACATATGGTAGTTCAAATATGATCAAAAATTATATTTTTGTATTGTATTTTTTTACATGATTACAACCCGAGTAAAGCTAGGAGCACTTAGATTCGAGAGCCCATTTTTCTCCGTCTTCTGTGTCCTTCACTCTCCTAACGAAGTTAGTCTATATCTTCATCAATAGCTTTAAATCTATCGGAAGCCTTATTTCATAGCTTGGATAGATCAGGGTTGACTACGTTCTCTTTCATGAAGAAATGTTTTCCTAGTGTAGAACCCCTAGTCTGAGAGAAAACTGGACATCCAAGACATGCATCCCATAGACTCGATCCCTTGACCCCGATTTTTCTCAGAAAATCGTTGACTGTGAGGAAACCTGTGGCAAGGCCTACAACGCCATTGTTTTAAGTGACATTTTCACAGACTTAACAAATATTTAAGTCTGCTTTTTCTAGAAGGTCGCTGCTATAGGCCAAAAATAAAAAAATCGAAGTCAAAAGTTTGGTACCAAATGTATCATCCTAATTTTCTATAATAACAAGCTTTGTAAAAGTAGATTTTATTTTTTTATAACCGTACTCTTTATGAATAGCTTCAAAAGAGAAAGCATGCAATTAGTTTGTACTTACTGTGTGAGTAGGTTGAAAGATGACTGCAACTTTAAAAAAAATAAAAAAAAATATAAATCAATTTTGAATTGAAATAAATCAAAATAAATGTTGAAAAGAAAGGTATTAGCTTCATTTTTAAATAATTTTAATTTTCTTAACTTGTTGTGTATTTTTTATAAAATGCCAACATCATTATTAGTGTTTTCTTGTCCATACAATTAAATTTCAGATAGAGTTTTAGTTGCTTTCCCCCCTGATCCCCCCATTGGGATTTTTTTTCTTAATATAAGTCAACATTTTAAGATTCTAATCTGTTACCGTTACTAGCTTACGAGCTACCCGTTTTTGCTTGTGTTTGTGCTATCTCCCATAGACCAAAACAAGCCCTTTGTTTTTGCTTCTGCTTTCTACTGTATAACTGTAACTTTTTGTGCGGTTTTTTTGTTCTGTTTCAACTAATACGGATTTGATTATTCATTTACTTTTAAGAACGGATTCTTTTACAGCGGGATAGTTAAAATTACCATATTAAAATCGGTTTTTCATTTGCTGGAATAACATTTAACAGTTTTATAATTTTTTTTAAATAGTCGCTTTTTGAATTGTTAATTTTCTTATTTTGTAAAACTCAATCATATTCAAAACTTGTTATATTAAAAAACAAATTGATTAAAATTTTTTTAAATATTTTTGCTTATACGGGGTGGAAGGGGGTAATAAAGGGTGGTAGGGGTGAGTGTGCAGGTGTTCAACCACGCCCATTTTATAATGTAATAATTTTAAGATTGTTTTAAAGCCGTAACCAAAGTTTCACGTTTCTATCTCAACTGGAAGTATTTTTGGCCGCTCACTCCGTACAAGTCCGACAACTGTGCGTTGGCTCTAGTTCTCGCCAATGGTAAAAATTTTGTTATAATTAGTTGTGAAAATTCTTTTAGAACAATGGATTAGTTCTATGACAACAAATTCTATACAGAGTTTTTTATGAATTTTTTTTTTTGAAATATCAGATATTAAATCCATTTTAGTCTTATTCAACCCATGCAGTGACTTTGAGTCACTATTGAAAATAAAATCGTTATATTTCCCAAATTTCTTATTTTTTCACGACAATTCATTCATTGAGCAGTTATCTTCAAAGAAACAGATTGTTTCCCTTTATTAATCAAAAATCATTAACTAAACCAAAAACTGCGTGAGATCTCTTACGTGGGATGTATGTTCTGCATATTGTAGCACATAGTACCAAAAAACGACGGCGAAACAATAGTTCACTACCACATGTTGAAATTTATTGATAGATGAGATTGTCGATTAAAGAGAGTTTTAGATATTCTATACGGTAACTTGCTGTTCCGTACTTGTGTGTAAAAATATAGATTTATCTATTTATCGCGTTATTTGCCATTTGATGATACGACTACAATATCGCTACATAGATCGCACCATATTTTTGCACCGACTAGAAATCTATGAAATTTGATAAATGAAGGCGGCTACACAAATATGGTATAACAAAATGGTGGACTTGGGATAGTGGAAGCAGCTACCCTTTATATGAGATACTATATTTATTTAATCTTTAACTATGGAGGTGAATTTTTTACCATTTAACTTTACTAAAAAATTTTAGTAAAAAAAAGGTTTTTTGATAATTCTGTGGCAATAAGGAATAACAGCCAGTCGACTTAAAACCTATTGCGTATTTTTCATTATAAAACCCAAAATATTGAAAGTTTTTACATAATTATTGGAGTTTAATTAAAAAAAAACTATGGAGACTGCTAAATTGCAAAAATTTTGAAAAACTTTCAACATTTTGGGATTTATAATAAAAAATACACAGCAGGTTTTTCGTCGACTTTTGAGTTTAGCTGTTATTCCTTATTGCCACAGAATTATGTGAAAACAAGCTAATAACATTTTTAATTAAAATAAATCTAAGATTTGAAAACTTTTTTTTTTTAAGTTCAACAAAACTGGCGCTTTGTTTCACAAGGTGGGGTAAAATTTACCACCACCTCCACAGTTAAAGGTTAAGGAAGGCAGGCTTCGCTAGAAGAAACACAGAGTGTACTAAAATAATATATTGGGCCACATGAACTGGCAAATATAAATAAATATTTCGAAAAAATTACTTTACAAGGTTTGAACTTATGATGAGAAAAAATGAAAGGTTAATTTCAATTAATTTTCTTCCTAATAAGAATATAGAAGTAGAAAGCAGCATTTTTGGATTTAGTAAGACAGCATCGTTCATAAGTTATGTACCAAAGAAAAACGAAAAAAATTCAAATTTTAAAATAAACTATTTTTAAAACAATTGACACCGGATCTTATAATGCCCAATATATATTGATATATATCAAATGAAAAGGTTTGAAACTCTTATCTATATCGTAATGTGCTAAACAAAAATGATAAACTTCAGTAACAACTATTGATGAAAATGTTCCTCTAACAGTTAAGAAGCGCGGTAGGTGCCAACTTTGCACGTACGAGAAAGGAATAGCTTCAAAGGAATGCAGTAAAATGTGCAATAAAATTTTCGCAGCAAGCGATTTGTATTTACTATAAACACAGATTATTCAAAAATTTCTGAAAAAAAAAAAAATTTAACGAAATGTAAATAGCAGAGGTAATTGTATATAATGGCTATAAGTCACTACGTGGGGCTTCACATAATAGAATAACTTGAGATGAATAGGGTTAAGCAACTATTTAATTCTACTAAAAGTTTCGGAAAAATTAATTTTGCTCACGTTTTCTTTTTCCATATAACTTCACTCAAATTCCTCAATTAACTGTATAAAGTAAACTGCATTGATTCAATTCCTAGTCGCTGTAAAAATTAAAAAAAATTTTAACTTAAAGTACCTGAAAATTTGTAAAAATATTATGCAAAAAAATTAAAAAGAAAATGGGGCAGAAATTATGTATGAAGCGTAAATTTAACTTAACCACTCAACGCATACACACATACAGATGCTGACAAATACATTTTGCCATATTACGCTTATAACGATGATGATGATAATTTTTAGAACAGCATACTGCTGTGCAGTGTGTTTATGTATGGGTATATATATATATGTGTAACCACTATTACTACTACTACCACCAAGCCGTAACAGCAAAGTATATTATTGTTGCAATGATGGTTTTGACAAAGGAAAATATTATGTGTGTCTAAGTGTACACTAACTTTGCAAATAACAAGCTGCTTGTGTTTTTCCGATTTTTTTTTTTGTTTTTCATGTGCCATGAAGATAATGTTATAAATGTGCTGCAACTAATAGACTAACACATGAACTTGGTACGTTGTAATAATAGCAGCAGCAGACGAAATACATACAGCAGCAGGAGCAGCAAAGTAGTAGTAGCAATGAATACAGTATTCTTAGAACATTGAGTTAACTTTACCACCAAAAAAGGGCGCAAACGATATTTATATAAAAAAAAAAATGTATTATAAGGGTAATATTGTTACCAAAAAGTAAACACTCACATACACGAATGTTATTACTGTTAACACTGCTTATAAGACCTAGTGTCTAGTGACTTTCTATGTATATGTTTGTGTGAAAGTATTTTTATAATGGCAAATCATTGCATACATATGTATGTACATAAGTGTGAATGAAAGCATACAAGTTTATATTCGTATATATTGTGAGTATTCATTCATATATGCCTTTGTAGCTGTTAGTTTAAGTTGTGTGTGTCTGAGCATGTATTGGTCTAACAGCAAACTCGCATACATTGATGCATTAATTTTTTTTTTTTGTGTACCAAAACACATACTTTGAAAAAAAGACATAGTTACATAGTATTAGTGTTTTTGTTGATGTTTATATTTATTTATATTTTGTGTGTATTATTTTAAGTATTTATTTTTATTTTTTTTATTTTAATGCTGACACACTCAGACACACTCTCATGCTGGCTACAGACAATACATTATTGTAGTACATACATTCGTACTATACACATTATACCCAAGCTATTATTTACTACTTTATTTTTTGTACTTGGCACGTCTGTTGATCTTGGAGCAATGTAGGAGCACCAACTGCTGCGCTGCTACTAAATATAGTACTACGTATGTATATGTATGTATGTGCTTCTACTACTATATGCTAGTACCTTTTTAGTAGTTAAGTTTTTTGTGTACATTTATTTATTAAAAAAAATGCTTTTTTATTTACATTTTAGCGCATGTAGATACTTCTGTATCGCATCACAAAACATCAGTTTTGCATTAGTGCGAATGTAATAAAAAAAGCACAGAAATAAAATATTATTGTGCTTTGTATGCATAATGATTTTTCATCTTACTTTAATGCATATTAATTTTTTATTAACTAACGTAAACAACTGTCTAATTTATTAGAAAAAAATATTATCCTATATATCCGATTAAAGTTTGTAATCCTTCCATAATACTAACAACATTAACATTAATAAAGCTTTATTTCAGTTCCACTACATTTGCATACTAAAACCACAAGAAATGTCGTTGCCTTTATCCTTTTGCCAATAATGCCCCAGATATCTTTTTTGTTTTTAAATAAGTGTTTCTGTATTAAGATGAGCTTCGACATCTCAGTGTCTGTTTTAATAGAAGTCAACGAGGACCATTCTGCTATACCCAAGGATAGAACTAGTAGAGAGACAGGAAAGTTATGTGGGGGTAAATGGGAAGAAGAAAGATCTAGGAACTCTCAACCTCGAACTTCTTTGTTTCATTGATGAACCTTAGAAGCTCAGAAAGCGGGAGAGTATGGACATTATTCATACTCAAGACATCACTACCCAACAGCCTTAATCTGATTCTCGCTAACGCCGGACAGCTACAAAGATAATGCTCCGTAGTATCGTCGTCCTCAAGACACGATTGGCAAATCGGATCAGTTATGACGCCCATGTTAGTCATATGCTGACCACATGTGTTGTGCCCCGTGATGACAACCACCAGTTATCTTAGATCCTTTCTTCTTAGTTTCAGAAGAGATTCGCTGATTTCCTGTTAGGTTGTCTCATGAAGCATTTTGCCGTTCTACAGGAGTCAAGCTCGGACTATCTTTCTCTATGGATAGAAATCACGAAATCGTTGATCCAACGCATGATCTCCCCAGAACTTACGCCAAGAAAAGGTTCCTGACTCCATGATGCAATTGCAAAACCTTCATTAGCTAGTTTATCAGCTAGTTCATTCCCTGCAATACCACAGTGTCCTGGAATCCATATAAGGCATAACTTGTTGTGTTTTGCAACATTATTTAGTTTTGCCTTACACCCGCTGCCCGATTTTGAGGAGCTGACAGGGTTAGCAAGGGCCTTCAGTGCAGCTTGACTATCACTGCAGATACCTATGCTCTTCCCATGCCACCTCTTCTCAATTATCCAGCTCTCTACGTCTAGGATAGCGAAAACCTCCGTTAGGAAGACTGACGCCATCTGTCCAATGGAAAAAGAGTACTTGGTCTCATCGTCCAAGTACCAACCGTATCCAGTACCGTTTGGGGGTTTGGATCCATCGGCATAGAAGACATGACAAAGACCCCGGAGTATGACCTCTGGACTTAACCATTGATCACGTTTTGGGAACCTGACTTCATATCTTCTTCCGAAGCGGATGCAAGAAACATGATTGTCCACCGGCATCAAGAACAGAGGGCACTGTACTGACAACTGGTGGCATATCATACTGTGCCCTACATCCGCCTCGACATGTCTGCCTCCATTTAACCGGAGTCTGTAGGCCGCTCTCATCGCTTCTTTACGGATTTGAAGATCCAAAGGAAGCAAGTCAAGCAAAGCATTGAGGGCGTCACCAGATGCAGTACACATTGCACCAGTGATACCCAGGCAATTCTTTAAGTTACCCATAAATACACTTACGTAAGAACTGTTTATAAGTAATTTGCAAGTTATTAGTTATATACAAATAAAAATGAATTACGAGAGGCAAAAACAATTGGCTTTGACGTTTGAGGGGCTTTGTATAGATATTATTATCTTTCGTTGTTTGAATAACAGCTGATCGATTAAGCCGGCACAAGTGTCGAGCGGTGAGTTTTGCACTTTGCTTAAGCTACCAAAAGTTAATGAAATTCTCGGCTATTCTAATTATGGGCATGACGATATAATTCCTATGTGTTAAGCTATCTTAAGCTGGTATATGCCCATTATGGTTCCCACTTCCTCTTCGTTTTCCCCCGAAAATGAAGCCATTGAGTTAATCTTTCTTTTTGTTACTCCTATTCTTATCAAATTATTGATTAACACGAACACATTAATTTATTTTTGCTCAGGCGTTATCAATCCTGCTTAAATTATTTAATAGACTACTTGAGGATCTATCAAAGGAGTTAAGTAATTTCATGGCGGACTGACAGTATGAAAATATTGTAATACACTGAGTTTTAAACTTACGTTCAATCCGAACTGTGCAGTTAGTCTCAGATTAGGGTCCTGCGCATTGAAGATGGACGAATTCGGAGTGTGTGTTTTTTGGCCTACATCTGATCCAGTTCCTTCTTCTGTTTTTCCTATTTATGTGCACTACTTGAATATGCGTCCCTAGAAGGAGGATTTCAATGTATCTCGGCTTCAATTTTTCAATGCTATTAAGCTTAATTTAAAGTATTCTAGTACTAGGAAGGTCGGCTTGTGATATTATAGTAAAGATGGCTTCCCATTTGAGACCAATACATAAGGCATACACTTTTTCAGTACAGTTCCCTTAGAATTAGACGAGTACTGATCATAGCAAAAAGTTTAAGGATTTGCTTATTTCTTTTTGCTTGAATACTTTGAATGTCGAGTCTTCCATACTTCCCATCGAAATTGAAATGCATTCGTCTTTTGGTCGTTTTGTTCTTAGTTTGAAACATTCCAATTTAGTGCCCCATGAGTAAAAAGAATTTGGTTTTTAGCACAATCACTTTTGCTTTAGTTCCTTCTCCTGTTCTTGATCTATCTATACATACATTTTCATCATATTTTTGAGTACGTTGCTATTTGCCAACTCATTATTTTCTGTTGCTTGTGGCAGAATGACTCCTCAACTTATAAATATTTTATTTATTTTGTCTTATGAGCAATTCAGCGGATTATTGATTTATATTGGTTCCTAAAAGCTCAAGACATTTCCATCCTCAGATAATCTCTCAAGTATTTTATAATTCGTTGTCTGAGAACTATTTTGGCGTATGTGTGTAAATATTCGTATACCTATACGCCAATCAATTCTCAGGCGACGAATTGATGCCTTCCAAACCCTTTTTTATTTCAAGGTATAATCGGCATAATTATTAAAATTTTTCTATGAAATGCGGTTGGTTGTTATATTTTTATAAGGATCGAATTATCTCTTTCCATCTCATTTTTAATAAATCATTTCTTTTCATACCTTCAAAGCACAAAATGTTATCTTAACGCCTTTGAATTAAATAATGAAGAGCAAAAATCTTTTCTTTAATAAATAAAATACGCGACATAAATCTTTTCATAAAAAAAAAACAAACAAAAAATTTAAAAGAGAAAACGACAGACGACTGACCTTAGCCAAAAAAAAAAAAGGAAACTGAAATGAAATCAAAGACCAGCGAAAGCAACATTAATTTTTGTTGCTTTGGTTTTTTGTTGCATTCATAAAGAAATTCATAGTAAAGAACATTACATACAATCTAATTAAGGCTAATTACTTTATTATGTAAAAGAGCACACCAACGAGATGGGGTTGGTGTTGTATAACCACTCACCCTTGTCCTAATACCATAATTTCAAAATACAACAAGGAAAAAAGTGCCAAAGAAGCACTTCAGTCAGAGAGCGCGCACAATTTTCATCAAGTGTTGATGACGACGACAACGACAACGACAACGAAAGCGACAATGACACCGACGATGATGACGAGGTCGAGGTTAATTACTTAATAACAGCTGAAATGTAATTAAAGCTTAAATATATACAAACATGCGTATGTGTGTGTTCACATGTTTGTGTAAGTGTTAATGTAAAGTTGAATTATAAAATAACAAATATGATGAAATTCAAATATATAAATTTTGTGGCAGCAGCGGCAAAAATTTTATAAATTATTTTTATATTTCTATGAAATTTAAAACACTCATACGCACTGATGTACCCGACATGTGCGTATGTGGATTCAAAAAGAAACCTTTAACATTTACACATGTAAGTATGTGTGCGTATATGTATGCAAATGTGTATTTATTTTAATTGTGTAAATTTAAGTTGTCGACAATTGACAGCAATAAGACAGCAGCAGCAACAGCAGAAATTGCTAAAAATTACAAAAGCAGCACAACCACAGTCAATTACGTCTCCTTTCTGCTTGTGTGTATGTATGTATATTTATGCCTGTGACACACATATTGCAAAGAGTTGCCAACGTTATGTTTCTGAGTGTATACAGAATCAAATAGCATGCACATGCACACGATGTGTGTACGTTCTTTTGTGGTTTTGTTGATTAAAGCGCATTGATTTTTCATATGCACACGTATACATTTACGCACGATAAACACATGCAAATGTGCAAATGACATTTTTTGTTGTTGTTGTACTTTTTTTTTGTGTACGCTGCTTTAATTATTAATTGTTGACCGAATGATTGTGCAATTTAATTACGAATTTAATGCTGATGATTATTTTAATGTAGTCGGCTTTTATGGAACACAAATGCACACATTTATATAGCTTCAATATATAAATGCTACCCTAATATGAGTGTGTAGTAGTGCGTTTATACATACATATATGTATATATGATTGCAAGTGTTGTTTACATGTTTAATGAATTGCAATGGGATTTACAACGTGATTGTAAGTGATTTTTACGTTATTGTTGTTGTATTGTTATTTATTTTATTATATGTTTGTAACTATAATTTTATCACTGTGGAAGTTAATATTAGAGCTTATAGAATTCAGTTGTGTAAAATTATAGAAAATTTAATGCGAAAAATTACCACATATTTTGATAGTTTGAAAAAGTGTGTTAGTTAATAATGCAATTGAGAACATGTAGGTAAGCTATTACAAATTGATTACCATACCATCACCATATAGGAAATAAACTTATTCAATAATTGCATTTAAATTTGTGGTATAATATTAACTGAACAAGTCGACGGTTTTTATTTTTTTAATGTTGTGAGACTTTACGATTATTTGGTTTACCATAAAGTTTTCGTGAATTTTATTTCTTTAAATGTAAATAAGAAAAACATGAATTTAAATTAGTAATGATAACTAAAAAGTTGAACTGCATTGAGCTTAGTTAATCCTTTCGTTGTTTTTGGTTAATATATTGTACAAAAAAATGTTCATACTTCACTACTTCTCATTTCAAACCTATCGGGAGTTTTAAAAATAAAAAAATATTTTTTAAATCAAGCATGTTTATAACTTAAGTTTGAGCAAAAACGGGAGTACAGTTTTTTTCTATTTAATTTTGAAAAACAGTCTAAATTACATTTGTGTGAATTTAAGAAGTGAAGGTACTTAGTTTAAGATTTTGAGTAAGTACATAAACTTTTTTTTAATTTAATAGTTTAAAACGAAAGTTTTAATAATATAAAATTAATAACTTAAAAAAGAAGTCGTTAAAAAAAATTGTTTTACATGCTTAAAAAGATTCTACATAATAGTGTACAAATTCACGCAACTCTAATGTACAATATAATGTACAATAAATAACTTGGTTGCTATTGTGTACAAAAGACAAAAAAAAATTGATGATTTTTGAATTATTTTCTGCGGGTGCTTATAAAAATTGTGATAGGGTTGATTTGTTTTTTGTTCAACAAGCGAAAAAATAACAAGGTTCTGAAAGTGGATGCTGATAGAAGTCAAGAAAAAAATTTTACGGGTCTCGGCGTTTTAAAAGTATACGTCAAATTTTTTTTTTAAGTAGGCGCAAAGTTTGCCAATTTCTAACAGATTAAGTATAATAAATCATAAGATAACTTGTTAGTTTTGCATCAGAGCTTGTTTGTATGTTAAGAAAATTATAATAAAATTTTCCGTAGAATATTTTCTTCCTATACATTAACCCTTTCACACCCACCATTAGGGGTCTTTTTTTGCCTTTTTCGAAAAACTTTCTTTTTTGACCCATTACGAAGGTTGATAGCGGGTTAATATGTTCAAGAAATAGGCTGCCCATAAAATTTTACTATAGATCAGTTGAGAAGAAAGGGTTAATAGCCGTGGAATTTATGTATAATTATTATGCTATAAGTAAGTTGGTAATGAGATTCTTGGTTCAGTACTATATACTTTAATACTTGGTCTATATGTAGCCATGGAATCGGCTATAATGGTAACGTAGTATGGTCATTGTGATGCCGAAACATTCTGAATATTGGACCAGATTTATCATTCATAAAAATCCATTGTAATAGACTTTGCCTTATGCTGGTTGATGTAACGTGCGTGCATGCTTGCTTTAATCTGGACTGTACTCGCCGAAGTGTGGATTCTTGTTAGTCAAATAATTAAATTATTGCACATAAGAGCAAGAGTGCATGAAAACTTTGTGTAGATCAAAGTTTTCATGCACTGTAAATTTTGCCAAAAAAAAGAGAGGAAATTAAAAGAAGAAAAAGATAGTCAACATAGGTATTTAGATATAAATAATGTAACAAAATGGATAAGCCCAAGTATACTAAAATACTAAAAGTAAAAGCGCAGCTGTTATTGCCTTGTCTACTCTCCCTTTCCCAATCATTAGAGCAGAGATACTCTCTCCATCCCAACCATTTCCATCTAATGGTTCAACAACAAATTTGCTATATTTGCGTAACTACTCTTTATTCATTATGAGATTATGTTACAGTAATTCGCATGATCTTAAACATTATATTTTAACATTATTCCATTTAAGAGAAATTTACGATATTTCAATAATTTTTAACCAAGTATAAAAATAATAATCAAAAGCACGATTCAATGTTTAATTTATCAATTTAAAGTTTATGTTTTGCTTAGTTTTTAGAATAAGTAATTACGTCCTATAAGTTCATATCTATACAAATTTCAATGATATTTTTACCAACTAATTATTAAAAGTATTCACTATATATATCAAAAAAGGTTTTTACTTGAACTAACATGAGTACCAGCGTGTATCCATCGTTGTTAGCGCTAACCGGCCTGGTCACGAAGGATTTTTATAGAAGGGCATATATAACTAAATAAGTATTTTTAATATTAGTGGTAAATATTAGATTTATGATATTCTCGTTGATCATTAAAATATATTGGGTAAGATGAAAAAAAAGCTTACACTCAAAAAACTGCGGAGTAAATACCACAATTTTTGTGGTAATATTAATGGTTTTTAGCCAAACCAGGAAAGTGTAATTCTTACCCCGACGGAGTATATTCAACTCCGAAGAGTGAGTTATACTTTTGAGGAGTCATATTAACTCCGTTAAGGAGTTATATTAAGAATATAAATTCTGATAATAAAAAAGTTATACCAACTCCTTAACATGTTGATTCAACCCTTAAAAGAATTTAATTAACCACTTGAAATTCTTGAACTAAATGTAAAAAGAGTTAGTTGAACTCTGACTAGGAGTTGAATCAACTCCGCAAAATGTTACCTCAACCTTCAAAAGAGTACAATAAACCACGTGAAATTCTTCAGGCAACATTGAAAAGAGTTGCTCTAACTCAGACTAGAATATTGTCCCAACCCTTAAAAGAGTTCGATTAATAAATAAAAATTCTTGAACCAAAATTGAAAAAAAGTTCGGTTTATGTTTTTATTAGTTTTTTTTTTAATAATTTATTAGATAAATATATGATTTTTACAGATATTTTAGCATAAAAATAATGCAATCCTCTGAATCTGTAGGAAAATTTATGAGAAAGACATAATATTAAATAGTAAAAATGTAACAATCCACATCGAAAGTACTTTGATTTATAGCACCAGAAAGCTTCTTTAGAAGTGATATACTATCAATATTAGTGAGAGAGTCTTTCAAAATTGTTCGAAATTTGTCTTTTTCTTTTCCCATCCAATTACTAAATTCTTTGTTTTTTCGGGAAAGAGGAACTTGAAGTCAATGTCAACCTACATAAAGAGGAAGTTACCATATATTGTATGTATACCAGCGATGCCAACTTGCGGGGAATTTTACTTGATACGTGGAATGAGCTATTTTTTGCGGGGAATTTGAAGTCTTCCAGCTTTTAGTAATTAAAGTCTGTAGGTTATTTTTTGTCAAATTGTATGTAATGTAAAATGTTTAACTTATGCAATATTTCATATTTTGGGTCTTAAAATCTTCATCTTTTCTTAACCAGGCCCTGCAATTATTGGTTTGGAGAAGCGCTGCGCTTAGACTTCCCTTTCGGCCGTTCAGAAAGTCTTAGCTATGCCTTCGACCAGCACCTCCTGATTAAAAACTGTTAATCATTGCTGATTAATCTGTAAACTTACAAATTATGGTCAGCCATCATAAAGAAGATGAAGTATATTTTATATGTTAAAGACCGATAGTCAAAACTTTGAACCCATTTTTCTCAAAACATAGTTCTTGACATTTTTTATTTGAGTCAAAAGAAATCCCATGTCTGTTGAGAACTTATATGTTTTCAAGATGTACGGAATTGTTAAGAATTCCGGAGTCAGAAAGTACGTTTCTACTAATCTACCAGTCCCATAAAAATTGGTTAAGTTTTGGACCGAGAAAGTTCAGGGTCGCCTTAAAATAACACTCACTGAGGTCAATTTCGTTTTTGTAAAATTTTTATATGGCAAGTGCGTGTAGCGCTGTTATAATATGAAATTATACCAATGCGGGGAATTATATCGAAAATCGGGGAATTTCCCGAGGGTTATCGGGGAGAGAGAAAAAATGAGTTGGCATCCCTGATGTATACATATGTTAAATATATAGCACATTTAAACTCATATATCGATGGTTTAAAGCATAAACATTGTATGTAAATATTTTTTCAAACTTGAAAAATACATGTGGTTTAAAATAATCGTCTCCGGAAAGAAAGTATTTTAGACTATACTTATCACTGAAACTCTAAAAAAAGTAAACTCGCAGTGTTAATTCTTTAAACCCTCTATATTAAAAAGGAATTACCAAAGAGGAAGATCGAGAATCCTTTAGAAGTGGATATTGAAGGAAAATCCAGGACGTTGAGGACAGCTTTAATATTTCATTCCTACGAAATTTGGTTGTCGACGACCACTTAATCAAAATTTCATCCCAACGGACCCACTTACCCGCCCACCCGACCGAGGGGCACATCCGCAAAGCGAACGGATCGGTGACCGAAACAGAAACAGTCCGGACTGCCTGTGTAACGCAACTCGTGAATGGGTGAAGTAATATATCCCAATGGTTTTCAAACAGCCTCAGATTAGAATCATCAGCTGTTTAATCATTAAAGGAATTTAAAATTGCTTGTTTTATAGGAAATAAGGAATCAGTTATATCAAATAAGCCATGTTGGTTGTTGAAATCATTGCATATGCAACGTAATGGATCATTTTGGGCATAGTTAGATCAGCAAGTACTCAATTTAATCAAGATAGGATACCTTGAACAACGATTTGGGATATTTAAGTCAATTTTATTTAGCAGAAATTCAGTAAGTTAGTCATAAACATAACATTCAGCATAGCTCTTCTGCTGTCTAATGTCGGTAGGTCAATAAGTTTGAGACGATGTATGTAAGAAGATAAATTATGTAATGGATTCCAACGTAAATTTCTTAACGCAAACAAGAGAAACTGTTTTTGAACTGACTCAAGTCTGTCTTTATAGCAATTATATTGAGGACTCCAAACTGTTGAACCATACTCCAAAATAGGTCTTACCAGTGCCGTAAAAAGTGTTTTTGTTATATACGGATCACTAAATTCAATAGCCCATCTTTTAACGAATGCAAAAATTCCCTTTGCTTTATTAACACACATTGATTGATATGCAGATTAAAACGCAATTTAGGATCCATAACTATACCCAAATCAGTAAAAGTGTTCACTACCTCCAGGGTATAATCATTTATAAAGTAATGTGAAGGAATTGGCTGACGTCTCGAAAAGACCATAGGCTTACATTTCTTTAAATTTAAAAACATTAAGTTTATCTGACACCAATGTGATAATGCCGTGAGGTCAGATTGAAGCAAATTGTACGCCTCATCAGAATAGTGTGAAATAAACAGTTTTACATCATCAGCATACATCAAAATTTTTGAGTGACGGATAACAGATGGGAGGTCATTAATGTAAATAAGGAACAAAATGGAACCAAGATGACTACCTTGAGGTACACCAGATGGAACTCCAATAGCGAATGATGTTGAGCCCTTGAACACCACTCTCTGATTTCTATTTCTTAAGTAAGAATTAATCCAATTTAACAGCAATATTGGAAAACCAAGTAAATCAAGTTTTTTAATTAGTAAATCGTGACTAACCTTATCAAACGCCATACTGAAGTTGGTATATATTACGTCGGTCTGTAAGTTATAAGAAAATCCACTAATAATGTGAGTAGTGAATTCCAAGAGATTTGTAACTGTAGACCTACCCTTAAGAAAGCCGTGCCGAAATGGGGAAATCAACGATCCAATAGAGTGCTTTAACTGATTTGTAATGATTAATTCAAATAACTTTGGTATCACACTAAGTTTAGCTATACTGCGGTAGTTTGAAATATCGGATTTTGAACCACCCTTATGCAAAGGAATTATAAATGATTCCTTCCACACACTGGGGAAAATACCTGAACGTAGTGAAACATTAAATATTTCGGAAAGTGGTATAAACAAAAACTCCGCACACATTTTTAAAATGCAGCTTGGAATTTAATCTGGTCCACAGGTATAGGCCAATTTTAGTGATTTAAGCTAATTAAAAACGTCATTTTCAAACAACTCTTTTCGGTGTTGGTTGCATAAAAGTAGTATTTACTCCGCAAAATTTGTATTAATTCACAGAAAATGTTGTATTAACTCCGCATATTTTTTTCGATGTACAGACAGTTTCTGGCACCTGAAACTCCTTTGTAATGCAGTCATAAATAGATAAAGCCATATTTTGTTTTTACTTTCACGTACTAAATGTATGTGGCCTTCTAACTAAATATGTGCTAAACGGAAAATTTTGGTCGTAAGTTTTACATGAATATATGTATACGTCAAACAGTAATTCAGTTATACTTTCAAAATTTATAAATATATTTATAATATGTATGTAGTTAAAACTTTCAGTTTTTTTATAAGCTCCTTCCTTGAAAACAACATTTCGTGAAGTTCATTCATTCAATATTTTTTCCGGCATTTTAAACAAAAACAAAAGCATACTTTTCTGCTGCTGAATACTACCAGCTCCTAACTTTTTTACATCAAATTTACTCTTTCTTAACGATGTTGCTTATGGCGAATAATCCTTTTGTCCATGTTTATATATCTAAAGCACAAACGAAAAAAAAAACCAAAAACAAAAAAAAAGCAACAAAATAAATATCTTTAAGCGATTTTGTCTATTTCTTCTATATTGTTATATTTTCGACACAACAACAAAAATGTAAAAGTTGCACATAAAAGAACAACTAAGAAAAGCACTAACATAATTTTCTTTGCTCTTCTACTCTATTGCTGAGCTATATTCATTCACTCATAAAATAGCAACAACAAAAACAGTAGAAAATATGAAATACTGCACAATGCAGTGTTGTATTTTGTCTACTGCTAACACGGTTTTGTCTTAAAAAAAATAGTAGCATAAATACAATGTCGCTGCTGCTGTTGAGGGTTTCTCTATGAATTTTCCTATGCCTTTTGGCGGTTTTTTGGTGTAATCTCACCGCACAAACACACACATTTAAAACTTTTTCTACTTTCCTCTGTGGGTTTTTTTTGTTTTTTTTTTTTTTTTTTTTTTGAGTAAAATCTACCAAAAAATGTTACTGCTTTTTTTTGTGTTGAAAATTTGTGTGGCCTTTTTAATTTTCCTCCTTTTTTAAATTTTTTTGTTTTAGTTATTGCCCCTGAAGCTTAGCTATTTTGTGTTTAATACATTTAATGTGAAATAGTTTTTGAGTTTGATTTATTTTCGGCAGCGTGGGGTGTGTGGGTGTGCGTTTATATGTGTGTTTGGAATGCATGGGTGTTTGCTATTTTTAGGTTAAGCGGTAAGTGCGGTTTGTGGAATTGGAATAGGTAAAAAATTGTATAAAAAACCATAACGATTTAGTTTCGTTCAACTTGTTTTCCTTTGTGTTGTGGGAAAGTATTTATTTTTTGGGCTATTTCGTTTTTTTTTTTTCTAGAAGAGTGAATGAAAGTTGATTTTTGTGGTCGTAAATCTCTTTTTAAATAGGACTATGGGAATTTCATAGTTAATGCTTTGCTAATATGTGTCAAAGTAATATACAGTAAAAGACGGAGCAAGAAAAGACAAAAATTTTTACCAATAAAGGGGAATATTCATTAAAGGAAATACTAAAATTACTTGAACTTTGAAGAATCAGTTTTGCAGTTTTCTACGGTTACAAAAGTGAGAAAATATCAAAGAGAAAATGGCGAAGCGAGAGGTGAAGTAAAGAAGATGCAAAAGAATGAGGAAAGGATAGTGAAGTGACGTGATAGCGCTTAAGGTGAGATTTTGGGTGACGGGAAGAATGAGAAAAGGATTGGGAGAAGAATAACTGAGAAAGAATGAGAACTAGGTAAAAAATAAATGTAAAAATTAGAAAGAGAAAGACAAGGCGATAGAGTTTGTAGGGATTTAGAAAGGAGATACAAGAAAGATATAGACAGAGTAAAGAGAGTGAGAGTAAAAGGAAAGAGAAGAAGGAGTAGAGAGGGAGAAAGTGAGAAATAGGAAGCCTAAAAAGAGTGAAAAG
This sequence comes from Toxonevra muliebris, assembly GCA_963691655.1. NCBI lineage: Eukaryota > Metazoa > Arthropoda > Insecta > Diptera > Pallopteridae > Toxonevra > Toxonevra muliebris. The sequence continues at coordinate 103,239,530 of OY829326.1, forward strand.
AGAAAAAAGTGTAAGGGGGATAGAACCGAGGATGAAAGAAAAAAGGAAGTAAGGAAGAGGGAGTGAGAGAAAAGGGGAAATAGAAAACAGGTAAGAGGCCAGAGAACAGAGGATTTGGAGAAAGTTGTGAAAGAGATAGGAAAATAAATTAGAAAGAGAAGAGAGAAGAGAGAGGAAGAGGATGAAAGAGAGAGACCAATGAAGAATAAAATAAGAGAGTGGAGAAAGGATTGAAGAGATAGAACCATGGTTCCGAAGAAGAGGAAAGTCAGAGAATTAAAAGGACAAGATAGAGCGGAAAGAAAATAGAAAAAGGAAAAAAAGGTGAGAAAAATATAAAAAAAAGGAAAAGTGAAGGTTAAAAATGAGGGAGAAAAAAAGGGGAAAGAGAGAGAAAAAGTAACGAGATAAAAATTAAATAAATGATAAAGAAAAGGAAGAAAGAGACAATGTTGGTAGAGAAAAAGAGTAAAAATGTGAAATTGAAAGAATTAATGGGGAGAGGATGTTGCAAAAAGTAGAAGAAAAGAGAAAAGAAAGCGGTGAGAAGAAAGGGAAGAAAGTAGGGAACGAAAAGAGAGGAGAAGAGATGGAAAACAGGGGACAGCTCACCAGTTTGGGATCGTCGCCATTTTTTTAGTTTTATGACAGAGTGATGGAAAAAGTGGTGGAAGAAGGAGTAGTGGGGAAAGAATAAAAAAAGTTTAGAGAAGAAAATGCTGAGAATAAAGGAAAGAAAATGAAAAACGTGATAAAAGTGAGGAATAAGAAAAAAAAGAGCAAATTCAGCATTGTTTTAATTTTTAGTTTTGACGACCTCGATTGTCTAGTGGATATTGCACTAGACTTTCATTCAGAAGGTTGCGGGTTCAATTGCCGTCTTGGTCTGGTGGTTAATTCTCATAAACTTCTTATATTCACTATCAATATGAAGTGGATGAGAATTATAAGAATGTGTACAAGTTGGTTGGTAATGGCAAAACCAGCGAGCTGATAAAAAATTGCCACACAGCCGTTCGGAATCGGCGTTAAACTGTAGGTCCTACCATCGCCACTGTGGTCTAGTGGCAGAGTGCCAGACTTTTATCTCTGCAGACCTGAGTTCGATTCTCGGCTTGCGTATGTTTCTTATCTATCTTTCTTTCTCTCTGCCTTTCTTTCTTTCTTGGGGCTTTGGTACAATAGATCTTATAGGTCGCAGTGCCTGACTTTCGAGTCGTTCTCTTTCAAATAATAATTTTTAGTTTCAAATTTATGGGAACCACTAGTTTGTTCTTCTAAACGTCATATGTGTTACGCCTTTCATATTTAGCTTTTTGCCATTATGTTTCTAAATACAATTTATTTCCGAAAGTATTTGAACAAGTTTAAATACAAATTTTTATTTTATTTTTTTTTTTTTTGAAGGGGAAAAAATTAAAGTTGCTTCAATATTATGTTTGCATCATTATCTTTAAAACAGAAATTATTGTGATATCACACATTTATATTCCCTGCTGGTTTTCTCTTCAATTCCGGTTAAAATTCAAAGCATGGAAGAAACTTAAAATTTCACACACATAAAATTCTTAACTTTTTATTCAATTTTATCATGGTTTACTCAGAACCAATGAAGAATATTTCATTAAAATTTTAACCATTTTTTTCATTTGCAATTTTGGGACAAATTAAAATGAATTAAGATTTTCCAGTTTTTGTTTCTGTTGTTGTTTAAAATTCCAAAAATGGTTTGCTAGTTAAATTTCAACAAAAACGATATTTTTGTCCATTCTCAACCCTATTTATTTATATTCAGAAAAAAAAAATTTGCTCATAAAAAAACCTTTTAGTTCACAAATTTGCACTTAATGAAGACATTTTATGTCTTGTAAATGACAAGCTTTGCCCCTCAAATTTTCTATTTTCCTTAACCACATGCAGACAGGCATAGCAAGTATGCTGCATTAGAAATCAGCACAGGAGTAAAAGAATAAGCAACTTTATTAAGCCTTAGCAGATAATAGGAAGAAGGCCAAACAAAAACCAAAAAAAACAAAAAACATAACAATTGTTGTTGCTGTTGTTGTACTAGTAACTAAAACACGAAATGTTCTGTTGTCCAAACAAATGTGCGCTCAAGCAGAAACAATGGTCTTGATTAAATTTTGAAGACAATTTTCCACATGACAAAATTGCAAAGAAAGCAATTATCCTTTTTATGAGTGGTAGTTACTAGTTGTTTTAATGGTGGTCTTGATGTTGGTGTTGGTTGAATGTGGTGGTGATGAGAAAATAACAGCAACACATGAAACAAACCATTATCAACAGTACGAAAATGAGCCTTTGTGTTTGCCTATAAATATGCTATGCTAAAGTTAAGTTACATACTCGGTATTATACACATGGGTATCCATTTAGAATGTAATGGTAATGTTTGTTAGATTGTGTTTGTGTGTGTGTGCACCTTAAGTAAACTGGAAAATTAACATGAAAATAAATACAAAAGTAAGACGATTAAAACTAAGAAATAAGCCGATTTTGTTAGCAAAAAGAAGTTTCTAGTTATCAAATTACAAAATTATGCGTTGTCAAAGTGTTAAATTTAATTGAAAACTGAATACTCATCCGTTTCTTCAATGTGCATGTTAGGTACAGTATGACGAAATGTTGGAAAATGCGAACAAAAATACGAATGATTCATATATTTAACAAAAAGAAGCCACATTGCGTTAATTTTTACGGCGTCGAAAACAATTTTAAAACTGAACATTACCGTGGTCATGATAGGCCAATTTTGAGAGGATTGCGAATCTGATAGAATCATGACAATGATGGTATTGTGATCTTTATAGGTTCATTTTGGCAGAATCATGATTTTTGGAGGATATCGAACTTCGATTTTTGATTTTTGGAGGATATCGAGTATCACGGTCCTAATAGAGTCACGATATTCTGAGACAATAGCAAACGTGATAAGATCATAAGCCTGATAAGATTACGACTCTGACAAGATTATACAAGATTACGACACTGTTAGGAACGTGATTCTGATAAAATCACAATATTCTCAGAGTACAGCGGACTTGTCAAGGTCAGAACGCTGGTAGGACCCCTATAGGACCATAACCTTGATAGACCACGAAGCTGGTCAACGACCATGAAAGGCAACGACCATGATAATATAGCAGATCCGTTATGATCAAGACCCGGAGAGGATCACGATCTTAATAGGGCCGCGATCTTGATAGGATCATCATCCTAATAAGAAAATAAACTTGAAAGAATCAACACTCTGATTGGATCAGAATTTTGAGACATCATTAATACATGGGTTCCAGATGGACCCTGATGGAGTCATGACTTTAGCTGGATCATTCTGAGAGGATTGTGAATCTGACCGCTGATAGGATCATAATTATGATAGAATTGCAATTCTCTTAGGATCACGATTCTAATATGATCCCGATACTGATAGGATCATACCCCCGATATGATCACAATATGTTATTCTGAGAGTATAACGGCCCTGATAAGATTCGAATTTTGGTAGAGTCAGAACCCCGACTGGACCATAATTAAGGTTATGATCATGAACCTGGTTATGATCGCATTTCTGAAAGGACAACGGGCGTGTTAGTAGAACAGATATGATAAGATCACGATCTTGAAAGAATAACGAATCTGATAGGAACAGGATCCTGATGGGATCGCGACCTTGATAAGGCCATAATTCTGATAGGATCATGATCACAATAGGAAAAAAACTTAAGTATACCACGACTCTGATTGAATCATATTTCTGAAAGGATCACGATTTTGAGAAACATTTATATATAGGATCCATATTGACCCAGATAGAGTAATGTCTCCAGTTGGATCCTTCTGACAGAATTATGAATCTTTTAAGATCACAATTCTGATGGGATCACAATTCTGATTGGAACACGATTGATTGGATTACGAACCTGATACGGTAATTACCTTGATACGATCACGGTGCGAATACGATCATAATCCTGATAAAATTACGATTCTGGAAGTATGGCGATCTTAAAGTGATAACACTCCTTATAGGATAAAGCAGCTGATAACCTTTTTTTGGTTTTAGTGTGCTGACATCCGTTATCAATCATTCAAACTTAATCAAACCAGAAAATCTCTCAAATTTTATAATGTTTTGCAACATTTTACCACACTGTAAATGAAGAAACACGTCTTTGTTTTGCTTAAAGGGTAAAAATGGATACAAGTACTAAGAGTTGCCAACGACACACTAGGGATTTGGGAGGAGCAATAAATAAATGAAGAAAAAATAGGAATAAAAACGAATAATTCTCATTAATTTAAAATTCAATAATTTCAAAAGCGTTTCAGCAATCCTTTTTCTATTTGTCATTAACTTTATCAACACTGGCTGCTGCTGCTGCTATTTCTATTGTTGTTACTGTGCATGAGAAAATTCATTTTAATTAATTAATGTTTAAATACGAGAACCTAACTCCCTATAATTATCTTCTTCGTATATGATATTATAATATATTGTTGCTACGTTATTTGTTGTTGCTGCTACTTTCTGCTGCTAGTTGCTTCTATGTGTGTTGTTGTTACTGCTGTCATTATCTATCATAGCAGTTTAGCAATTTTAATTTCACAGCCTGACGATGATTTTCTTTTGGTTGCTTGCATTTTCTATTTTGAGAAAAAAATGTTAAATCATTTTCTTAAATTATATTCAAAGAAAATGCAATAGAATTTTACTTATCTCTGTATGTGTGTATATATTTAATTATATTTAGAATTTAATTTATTACCTACCAACATTTTGTAATTGAAATATGGGCCTGTAATTTATCTTAATTTATTTAAATTTGAAGTCTTTTCAAGTTAAAAGAAATGGCCAGAGAAGACACACCGGCCTATATAAATAAATGTAAGTAAAATGTCTACTGTAGTAATTGATATCAAATTCGAAGGCCTTAAGGATTTTATTTACAATTATAGATTAGTTTGGTCAGAAAGTCAATTAAGAATGACTGGAAAATTTAAATTTAAATTTGTAATTGACATTGCAGCCATAAGATTTCAAATCTTAGGCAATGATTTAGGATTATAAATATGGTAATTCTTTCAAAATTTTGCAACTGACAGAATTTTTTTTAATACCTATTCCAAATTGAAAGTTAAAGTTCATTTTTATTTTAATTTTCTTTTCAATATTCTTTAGAAATGACCTCAGGAGCCCTCACCACCTTAAAGGTAATAACTAACCAATATAACTAGCTACTTAGTGCATGAAATGTAATAACAAAACCCGAATAAGTTTGTCGAGATACCTGCAAGCATACCCTAAAATATATAAAAACAGGCAACGAACGTTCAACGTCAAGAATGGCAAGGATGTGTATATGAAATTTCATTGTAATTCGTTGCGGCGGATATAGTGAAAACTTTTCCGCGGTAAAATGAAAAGGAAATATAGGAGAAATTTAAATAGTTGTTACCTGCAACCAAAAAAAAAAAGCAAAAAAAAAAAAAAAAAAACCGAAGCAAAAACAAAGCGAAAACTAAGAAAAAGTTAACATTTTAAATGCAAGGCAATTGTGCTTTTTAACCGCATTCATGGTGCAACCGCATAACACAGCAAACTATAACCAACAACAACACAAAAGAAACAATACACCTCTTCACCTTTCTCCCAAATAATATGAGCGCAAAAAATGTTTAAAAGTTGCGGTGAAAAAGAAAAGGCGCAAATTTTGTTCAAAATTTTTTCACAAACTGAAGCTCAAAAAGAGCGGTAAAGAAATTTTACAGCTGCACAAGTTTTTTCCTTTTTTTTTTCTTTTTGTTGCATACGCTAATTAGAATTTATACTTGAATTACGTATACGTGTGTGTGTTTTCATTCAGTACATACATATATATTTATGAGGGTTAGACTGAAAGTTTTCTACTTACTACTTATAATGAAATAGATTACCTTGTCGTTTTTGAAAGTGAATTTAATGGAGTTCTCTTGACCATTTGAAATCAAGCAGCATATCGACATGCAGAGCTTTAGTATTTATATTAACCCTCATATACCCCTAAAAAAAATCATATTTATTATCTTTCGGATCATATCATCGTATCATATATCATATTATATCATTAATATTAAGCAAAAACTATTGGATTTCCCATATTAAATATATTTCTTGAATTATTTTTTTACTGAAAATATATACTATGTATTTCATATTAATATACTGAGCAGAAAGATCGAAAAATCCAAAATCAGAAAATAGTATGGGCCATGAAATGGCTCCAAAGGATACATGAGTGTTAATAACCTTAAGGTTGAGGGAAGCTGGTTGCTGGAAATGAAAAAACTTACGGGCATGGAAGTCTGCTAATGTCGCTTGGGCGGGAAATACCAAACAAAACGGATTAAATCATACCTATTGTGTCTTTCAATCAGGGCCGTAGCCAGGATTTTTTTCGGGGGGGGGGGGGGGGGAGGGGGTTTTCATTCGACGAAAATATTCATATAAAACTTTTATGAAACTGATGTTTAAATACGATAAATTAAATACTATAAATTAAATACGATGATGCATTTGATGGACCCTATCAGACTAGGGAGGAAAGTGAATAAATGTCTTAAAGCTTTAGGAAAAATTGTTGTTTCCGAATTTTTTTAACCTAAGAAAATGACAAAAAAATTCACAGAATAATCAATTTAAATTTTTTCAAATAAATATTATTCAATGTGGATTTCAATACATTTTTTTATCGTGAAAGACATAATTTCGATAACTCATTGACTTGCCATTACTGATAATGAACGAAGCCTAAAAAAAATGATCAAAAATGCCAAAAATAGGCAGAAACTAATGAATTTGGGCCATTACCAATGATGAAAAGCCCGGATGAGGTTGGCATATATTCCCTAAATTCGTGCAGTCACAGCATTAAAATAAATCTTCCGAGTCGGGTGCTCTGAGCAATAATGGGTTAAAGGATTAATTATATTTTAATATTAAGAGCTTCAAAAGCTTATTCAATAACACTGTCCTTCATGGGTTTGGTGAACAATATTGTTCCTAGTGTTTGCGAATGAATTTTGCATGCTGAACACGAGGTCAAAAACTTTCCATTACGTCACGTTTTAGAAAAATGGGGTTCAAACCCCTGAAAATACCGTTTTTGGCCATGTAGCAAAACTTCGTACGATTTCAATTCAAATTTATTTTTAAATTTTTTTTCTTTTGTTTGACTTCAATAGATTTTATTTTGACTTTATTTCCATCCACTGGCAATCAATATCAAAAATTAGGAAAAGCTCTCACATTTTTTGGGGGGGGGGGGGGAGAGGTTAGGTCAGAACCCCCAAAACCTCCCCCCTAAATACGGCCTTGCTTTCAATAATAATTTCACTGAAATCTTACCCTCTCAGAAGAAATAGAGTAATGGTATGGTACTTAACAACTTAAAACAGTTTGCAGAGAAGTTTGATATTGAGAGATCTATTTGTCTTCTCAGTTCATCTAGTTTGCTGCAAGCGGAAATGTTAGCTATAAGAGGGGAGCGGGAGCAGATTATATTTCCAAAATCATTATGGCTATCCTGTCGGAGAGTGAGGCTGCAATCGTATCTCATAATTCGGTCATCCTTACCTCAAATCTAGTAAGTTTCTGCAGAGAGAGCCTCATAACAATCAATAGCGTGGCAACATAGCGTTACCTCGATCCTTGGTCTCGGGGCACTCGAACATCAAGGGAAACGTTATATCTGATGAGCTGGCGCCAAAACAATCTTCACTGAGCGAATTCCTGGCTGATCACATCAACATACCTTCAAGAAGCCAACAGTAGATGGAATCAACTAAAAGAATGCAGGATCAGCAGAGCGTTATGGCCACACTGCGGTTGGAGGAAAACCGAGTAACTTATCAACAAAAGCAGTCGAAATGCATTAAGATTCACGGAAGTCATCACGGGCTTCTTGTTCATTGGAGTGCAAGCAGCCAGAATGGGCATCCCTCACAACAATAACAGCAACTGTTAATAAAGAAGTTAAAATAAAGAGTTCGTATTTTAATTCCTTTCATTTTATTTAAGCAAATTTATAAAATTGAGAGTTGATTTGGCATTTTGATTTTTGGGAATTATTTAATATATCAGGTGGCTGACGATTTATCCCCTTAAATTGTTGAGTATTTCTATTATTATTTATAACTAGGCTATAATAAGCTTTCTGCTATACCCAACATTTTAAATCGAAAGGAGAGTGGCTCTAGAGAAGATCTGATAAGATATGAATTTATTTTATATTTAATTCGAATACGCGTTTCATATTAATGGTGATTGGGTTTATGAGTTTTTTTTTGTTTGTCGGAGACCATTAAGTTCAAATCAATAGTCTTAGCGAGCTTTTTGTTACCCAATCGCACATTAGTGAATGAATATGACTTGATACCACAAAGCAAATACGTTTGGCAAGAGTCATCATATTTTTTTTGTGACTCAGAATACAAGCTAGTATAATGTTGCTGGATAGAGAATTTTTGATTTTATGGACTCAATAAATAATAATCGAGTTGGATTCGTTTATGAATTAAAATGATAAAAATATTCGAACAAAATTTAAGAAAATTTAAAAATTTATGAAAAATATTTATAAATATAAATATTTTATAATTTTTAACAAACAATTCACCATAAGCTGTACTAATTTAGAGCATCGTTGCAGTCATACACACTTATGTTCAACAGTCAAGAGCAGACTTTTTCTAGTTCTCGCTTTTATGGTTTGAGAACCTTGAAAAACGCTGTATCCGTTCCTTTATAACTTATCGATTCTCATGTTTGTTATTGAAAATTGGAGCTGGTCTTTCCGTAAACAGTCGTCTTCATGGTCACACATTGCAATGCAAAATAAACTTTTTGTTTAGAAAATACTTTTAAAAACACACTTGTTCACTAAGTATAAAAGATGAAAATTTTAAACATTTTTGGAATTTGTGTTTATTTTTACTAAAGTCAAGTATACAGAATTTTGTTGTTCAGCGACCTATAGTAAAATTTTATGGGCAACATATTTATTGAACATATTAACCCTCTATCAACCCTCGTAATGGGTCAAAAAAGAAACTTTTTCGAAAAAGGCAAAAAAGGCCCATAATGGTGAGTGCCAAAGGGTTAATATGTAGGAAGAAAATATTCTACGGAAAATTCTACTATAATTTGCTGAACATACAAACAAGCTCTGATGCAAAACTAACAAGTTATCTTATGGTTTATTATACATAATCTGTTTGAAATGGGCAAACCTTGGGCCTACGTAAAAAAAAAAATTTGACGTATACTTTTAAAACGCCGAGACCCGTATAATTTTTTTTCTCGACTTCTATCAGCATACACTTGCAGAACCTTGTTATTTTTTCGTTTGTTGAACAAAAAACAAATCAACACTATCACAATTTTTATAAGCACCCGCAGAAAATAATTCAAAAATCATCAACCTTTCATGTCTTTTGTACACAATAGTAACCAAATTATTTATTGTACATTATATTGTACATTAAATTTGCGTGAATTTGTACACTATAATATACAATTTTTTTAAATTTTTTTTTTTTTAAGTTATTAATTTTGTATCATGAAATGGAGTTTAACTTTCGTTTTAAACCATTATAATTAAAAAAAAAGTTTAAATACTTGCTCAAACTTTAAAACTTAGTACCTCCACTTTGTAAATTCACACAAATATAATTTGGACTGTTTTTCAAAACCAAATAAAAAAAAAACTGTACTCCCGTTTTTGCGCAAACTTAAATTATAAAGAGGAAAAACATGTTTGATTTAAAAAATATTTTTTTATTTTTAAAATTCCCGATAGGTTTGAAATGAGAAGTAGTGAAATATGAACATTTTTTTGTAGAATGAATTAACCAAAAACAACGAAAGGGTTAAACATTATCTGACCTAATGTTTTACGATCCTTTCTCCTTATACCATTCGACTGTTTAAATAAATAAATTAAAAAATAAATATCTTGCAATAGGCAACACTCACAGATTTGAAGTTGCTACAAGAAAAATAACAATTAATTTTATTTAGTTCATGAGGTCTGAGATACCTGAAAAAGCATCACTTTGGGATTGTTTTCTAGATTTTAACTCAACAATCATTTTCCCAAAATTTGCCAAATTATTTAATAGCAATAACTTTTGGAACCAGCCTACATGTAAAAAAGTTGCAAATAAAAACTCACGTAGATGTGCAACCAACCAAAAAAAAAATAAAAAAATAAAAATTAATGCAAGAATTTTGCATAAAACAAATTAACTTCAACAACAACAAAAATATTTCTCCACTCTCCTCCCTCCGTTTCCTTTTGTAAAAATATTGGATTTTGAAGAAAATGCTTATGGGAGAGTACGTACACAAAATTATGCAAAACGAAAATATTGTTGCAAGCGAGTAAAAAGCTGAATTTGAAACTGTATGAAACAGCAGTAGCAGTAGCAGTAGCGAAAGGCATAGTAAGCAAAATGCAAAAAAAAAAAAAAAAAACAAAATGCCTTAACAAAAGAAACAAATGAACATACTGCAAATGCTGAGAAATTGTATACATATCAGCGCATGTTGTTGAAAATAATGAAAACCGCGTCAATTTTTGTTGTTGATGTTCCCTGCACTTGCACTTGGCTTGTAACAGAAAAACTGAAAGACTAGATCGGTCAGAGAGAATACCGTGCACATACACATGCACATATGTTTCCATGTAAAAAGAGATGTATTTTTATGGTTGTGTAGCTGTAGGTTGTTGGCACACTGACGCTAACGTTGGATGACTGGTTGGCTGGTGGTTTGGCGTTTTTCGGTTTTTAGTATGTACTTCCGCTCATTTATTATGATATCCGGTTGAAGCGGAAATCAATGTTTTCACTATAAAAATTTGTGTGTATGAAGTATAGCTATGAAACTCCCACAGTTGACATTAAATTTTTTTTCCGAAAATTATTTTACAATTTAAATTGTCGAACAGAATTTTTTGTTCATGTTGTTGTTGTTTTACGTGCTGCAAATATATAGAACGTTTAATAAAATACATAAACACACACACATGTATGTGTAGGTGCGCCATAGAGCATTTATATGCTTCGTTTATCATCATCAAAAACATCAGAAACAAAACACAAACAAAAACTATACCACGCCTTTACTGCCTGTCTACCTATCTGCCTGCTGCAATGCCTGAAATGTTGAAAATGTTGATGGTGTTGGTTTTGCGGCATAGTGCGTACTTTTCCTGTAATTTTTTTTTTGTGGTTGTTGTTGTTATTGCTATTTCTTTTTTTTTCTTTATGTTTTTTTTTTGTTTGTTTTTGGTATACATATCTACATCAGTATCAACTTTTCTCTCTCTCTCTCTTTTTGTCGTTGTGACATGTTGTCAAGGGAATTGACATTTTTCAGTTGATGTCACACAAAATACCACAACTATGTTTGTTGTTTCCGTTGCGGTGCTGGTCTATGAATATATGTTGCTGCTGCTTGTTGCAGTGTAACAAGGTGCAACATTTACTTTTACAACCAACCCATAAAATAATGTCAAATTTAAGCAAACCAAAAATGTTTGGTTAATTAAATCAGTTTTTGTTATTGTCGTTTTTGCTTCTATTCAAGCCGAGAAATAAAGGCATTTTGGTAGGAAATATAAATAGATATACCTAGTCATACTTGAAGGTCTTCTAGTTTTAGAGTTTTTGAATTTTTTGTTACATTTTTCTGTAGGTTGATTAATATTTTTAGAAAGCCTGAAAACTTTATGATGCTATGCGTCGACGAAGTTTTTTTTTTATCGAATTTAATTTCGAAGTTTTAAACTAAGTTATCTTCAATTCAATACCAAAAGAGAATGGAGCGAGGTGTAGATGTTTATTCGTGAAGTGTAGAAAATAAAATTTTCGATTGTGAAGGATTATAAACCAATTAAGCTTTCGGTTTTTTCTAAATGATTTAGAAATTAGAGCTGATTGTCATGCGGTTGCCTTAACTACTGAAAAAATTACAAAAAAATCTTCTCCAACTGGTTAGATAGGCATAAACTGATTGAGCTTTACTGAAATGTGGGGAAACATAGCAAGTATTTTTAACTAAATTTCTCACCATCGTCAATCATAAGAGAGTTAGATAGTTATGAAGAATTCGTCTTAAATGAACCCCTTAGTTGAAAGCGGAGGAAAATGTAAAGTAATAGTCGTTGCCTTCTATACATTTCGGGAATTTATATTTCCTTACAGATTTATAAGCCAATGGAAGTAGCAGCTTTCTTTAAAATTGGAATAAGATTGTAACATTCCATGTATCCAACTCCTATAATAAGTTGCAAGAATGGAAAATATGTAGATGGAAAAAGGAAGAAGGCCGGGAATATTTACAGCTTCTTAGAAGTTAATTTGTCACACAGAAATTCTAACTTGTTTAATTTTTAAAACCTTTCAAAATTAACTCCCGGAAATCTGAAATTTTAGTGTCAATTTATTGAGTGGTTAGACAACACCATACAACAAAATGGAAAAAATTGCAACGCTCATCTCGAAAGTCGATGGTTCTTAAGGTTTTAGTTCTGTCGAAACAACTTAGACTTTCCAGATATGGCCAAATTTTTCATGTGATAACATTTTTACTCGGGGCTGAAGGAAAATTTATAGTGGAGTGAATTGATAGAAATTAAAATCAAATGTCACCGCGGTGTCGTGTGAGTTTGTAAGTAAGTGTTTTATTATATATTTTACTTTAAGCCCGAAAGTATGCAACACATAATTTCTATATAAAAAACAGTTGTGGAATATACTTACATATCATTGGAATAGTGAAACAAATAAAAAATTGTTTGTATTTATTGTATTATTTTATTGCATAGTTTATTTTAGTTTATAGTTTTTTGAGAAAATTAAAAATTTAAAATACCCATGGTTGCACTTTCTGGAACATAAAAACGAAAACTTTTATAATGAACAAACAAAAATAAGTTAATAAGTTGTGGCGGATTCCGAAACGGCCGTCTGATTTGCCCGTCTCTATATACATTGTTGTTGTGATGACTACATTTGTTCATTAACCTGTTTATATATAACTTCAAATAACGAAATTAACATGAACTTAAGTCATGACTTTGAAAATTAACCTCTAGATTTAATTTTCATAGTCTCCTAAAAAACTATCATGAACTGATCGAATGGGGACCGTTCAGAAAAAATGACACCTAGAATCATTTTCTCACACACACACACTCTCCCATGTACTAGACTTTCAAATAACGAACTGTTATGCAGACTAGCTACGATGGGAAAAAAACAACAACATAAGTGTATAGAACGGTAGTGGTAGTTTCTTTCAATATCACTATTCAGTGAAGATATTTGGAATCAAATCCATAATTCTGGGTTATGATTTCAAATATTAGTAGCTTATATGGGATATTGAAAGATTAAGAACTACCACTAAGATCACTGATGAGGAATTGTGGCGGATTCCGAAACGGCCGTCTGATTTGCCCGTCTCTATATACATTGTTGTTGTGATGACTACATTTGTTCATTAACCTGTTTATATATAACTTAAAATAAGTTAAGTTTGTTATCACATCATGTGACGAGTGCAGAAAGGACTAGTTTTAGTTTTTTAATTTTTTCATCAAAGTTCCCATTTTTTCGAAATGAAAATTAGAGCATCTAGACGACTAACTTATTTATTAATTTTTTTTTGTTCCATTTATGTAAAAAGTTTTAAAGATTAAAAGTTGAAATTTTGACAAAAATTAATTTTTTTGCGATCCATGTTCGAAAAAACCAAAAATCTACTTTAAGGATGAATATGTAATGACATTTAATTTGTGGTTAGGTCTCAATTTTCGTCTTGATTTTGGTTTGATCTTTAATCTGATTGCAAGGTTTTTTTTGGTCCAAGTTTTTTTTCACTTTTGGTTTATTTTTTTGGCTTTAAATTTGTTTTGAGTTTTAGTCTGATCTTTTATCTGAAATTTGATTTGAATTATGGGCTGAGTTTAAAAAAAATTTGGATTAAATTTTGATCTAATTTTTTTGGTTTGAATATCGATATGAGTTTTGGTCAATATTTAGTCCAAAGGTCCAAATCTTTGACCTGAGCTTTAGATTAATTTCTGTTTTGACATTTTGATTTATTTTGGTCGAAAATTTTTATCTGGTGTTGGTCAAATTTGGTCTATTCTGCTATGAACTATCAGAAATGAATTTTATGTATTCTGCTGTTTCGTCTTTCATGTTATATTCCATACAATGTTTTTAAAAAAATTTTTAGACTTAAAATGTTTCCTAGCAAATTGCAAACTAATTTTTTAGTGAAAGATCTATTATTTGAAGATTGCTGATTTTGCTTAATTATGGAATAATTATCAGATAAATAACTAGACAAGAGTCTAGACCAGAACCCAGACAAAATATCGTTACTAAATTTTGACCAAAACTCATATCATTACTCATGCAAAATTCCAAATCAAATTCATACCAAAAATCAAACTGAATTTCGGAGCCAAGCTCAAAAAGAAAGAAAACCTTGACAAACGTGAAATTCAAATTCAAACTAAATTCAGACCAAAATACAGACTAAAGTTCTGACCAAAAATCAAACAAAACTCACACCAGAAATCAAACTGAAATTCGGACCAAAGTCACACCAAAAATCAGCCCGAAGGTAATACCAAAATTTAGAGTAAAATTGTGACCAAGAGCAAATCAAATTCAGACCCAAATTGGGATAAAAAATCCAAGCCAAAAATAAACTAAAATGAGACCAAAAGGGGACAAATTTTAGTCCAAAATTCAGACAAAAATCTTATACAAATTCTTACCAAAAATCAAACTAAAACTCACACCAAATAACCTGAATAAAAATCAAATTTTGCCAAAATTGGAAAAACTTCAGTTTGGATATTAGTTCCATGAATTTTTTACAGAAAAATCTTTGTCTAAATTTAAATTTTTCTTTAAGAAAAAAAATTATTACCCACCACACACTATGAAAATGATAAAAAATTCTATGATATCTTTCCAAACAAAAAAAAAAAAAACATAAAGTCGCTGTCTTTTCAAATCATTATTAACCAAATCGGATTATAATCTTTAAAAAAGTTTTTTTTTTAACCGCAAAAAATAAACAACGACTGAATAACAACAAAAAAGGCCAAAGTGAAAACATTTACAAATCGTCACACCTCATTAAAATGAAAACAAATGAAATTAAAGCCTGCGGCAAAAATGTCACATTAAAATGAATACGTGAATACCACAGAATACAATAGAAAACAAAATCATACACACATATACAAATAATCAAATATGTATAAACATATACATTATTAAGTACATACCCTAAGCGCAACATGGGAGCAGTGGAAGAATCAGGAATCAGCACCAACCATATCGATTGTTAATTTAATTCGAAAAATGGGGTGAGAATCAATTACATAACACAAAAGCATAGCTATAAAAAAAAAAAAAAAAATTTCGAAAATTTTAATTGTAATTCTCAATTAAAAAGAACAATAAAATCATTAGTGAAGTTAAAAATTAATATTGTTTACCTGTCAGTTACAATTTCATTTTTTTTATTAGTTATTTTAAATGTATACATTGGAAAATGTTACAAAAGTAAATTATTAAAATATGCATTCATTTATATTTTATGTATTCAACCACACAGGCACAGACTTACACTCACTTACATATACATACACATATTTCCAACATCACTGTCAGCAGCAAACATTCGATTTTAGCTCAATAAATAAACAAAAAAGAAAATTTTAAATTTTTAAAATTGAAAACACAAAATTTCAATTGTCGTTTCAATGATTCAAACAACAACAAAAATTCATTTCCATAAATTACAGGCCTCTCGTAAATGTGTGTAAAAGTGCAAATGAAACAAACTTGTATAAAAAAAAAATGAACATATCTCTGTCTCTCTTTCCCACTCTTTTTGTTTCAATACGACAATACAATCTTACAATAGGCCACACATACACATTCATATAAACCATCGAATTGTTAAATCAATTTGCATTTTATCTCTTTAGCATACTTTTAGGGTGGTTAGTTGCTTAAATTTAAGTATGTATTTTATTTTCTTATAAATAAATAAAGTATCATGCTAAAGCACTTCAGCATAATATTTCTATTTTAATATGTATTCTTTCGACACTATTTCTCTTACTCGTTCATTTATTTTTCTTGTGCCTCTCTAAACAAAAATAAATTCAGTTCGTAGCTTTTTTTTTTTGGTCTTCTTGAAGCTAACTTTCTTTTACTTTTAAATTATTATAGACACACTAACAGAAACTCATACAAATTCACAAAGTCATTGAGTATTCTCGTTTTATTTATGAGCATCTTTTCTTTTTGTTTATATGTATGTGTGCTTGTCTACGTGTGCTTATGGTATGTGTGAGTTATCTTGTTGGCTGGCAATACTTTTAGTATCGTATGAATTTAAGTGGGAAAAAAATAAATATAGACAAATAGTCCATTATTAGTTCAGCTTCGCGTAGCTAAGTGGCTTAGTTAAGTTGTTGTTGCTGCTACTATGTGCTCTTGTTTTTACTTGTTTCTGGTTTTTGTGAACGAGCAATAAAAATAAAATGAATTTTAATTCAGCGCTACACAGAATAATAAATAAGATTTGTTATTTCCTTCGATAGCGGGTCAAAAACCACAAGCATGTTTTGTTGGTCTAGCATTGTATTTAAGAATTCAGTTTCAAGAAAATGAGATTAGATATTTTGCTAGCTTTAAATGTTTATATTTGCGATTGCGTTGATTTCGACTTTAAAATGGAATTTTATGGAACTAGAAACAAACATTATTTAAGAGGCTAAGTCAGCTTTTCCACGGTGAAACTAGTTGCATGAGATTTTTTGACATTCCCTTTTGAAGTTTCATGAAATCCCTCTGTCGTTTCTTCCTTTTCCCCTCCATTATTGACAGTTGCATGAAACTGGTTTTACCATGGAAGAGCTGACTAAGCTGAAGAGACTTTTTTGGAGTATTACGTAAGAGTTAAAATCTCAAGAAAATATTCGATGGATTATTTCATTGAACCCAGAGCATTCTAGCTGCTGTAATTGAGTTCAGTTGGACAAGATCAAAAACTCTGCTGCTAAGAAAAAAGGTTCAGACACCTTAGACAACAATATGTCGTTGACAAAATGTTAGGTGTGATGAAATCAGCTTTAGTGAGGCCCAGGTTAAGGTAGAGTTTGCACCATCCAGTTCCATCAACCATTCAGCTTTTCGTCTTTTTGCGAGCAGCAAGTAAAGAAAGCAGACCAAAAATGGGTCAACAGCCATTAGTTCTAGGTAAACCATGCGAACCATTCTTGGTATGGCAGCGAAGTGAAGAGGAAACTGCAAAATCCGCGGGTCTAAGCTTTCATTAAAGAGAGATTGAGGCTTAAAAACATATTCTATACTAGCCGCAGCTCTCCTGCTTTGGTCTACGGGGCTCTAACGGGTCCTTACCCAGGGTATATTCGAGCCCCTATTTCGCAGGGAAGCTAAGTAAAAATTTACCACCCTTTTAGCTAGTATTATCCCTAGATTACTTTTTAACAAGCAAAAATATTTTATTTGTTGGACTGTGCAATTATTTTTATTAATCAATAGAAAAATTCAACACCAAATTCAGTGAAAGAAAAATTTCCAGCAATTTCAACAACAAATACTTTTGCTTCTAATTATATTAAAATTTTGTAACTACTAATGAAAAATAAACAAAAACTTGCTAGCACTTTGCTACTTGCATACTTGAAAACCCAAATTCCTATTTAACAATCATACAACGAAGCGGAAAAGAAGGAGAAAAAAATTAATCTCCGCCAATTTGTTGCAATAAAAAATTACATTCAATTCATAATTTTCTTCTTAACCTCAATTCAAGCGCATTCAAGCTCAAAAAATCGTTTTTTAATTACATGCAACACTGACACTTGTTACAAAACATTGCATGCACAAAAACAGCATAAAAAACCACCACAAAAGTAGCAACACAAATCGCGCGCTCCACTAAATACACTTCAACAAATGAAAAAAATCACTTAATAAATCTACTCGAGAGTGCATTTCCCTTATTCAGAGATTCAAATTATTCAGACTGAGCTACAAATACTCAAGCACCAATTTTCAAACATTTATATTTTTTATACACATGCATACATACATACTACATAAATATGTATGTACATGCAAACATAAATGATTTGTAAAGTTCTTTTTATTTTGATTGCTCATTTTTTTTTTCTTTTTTTTTGCTGTTGCTGAAATGCGAACTAACGATGTAACATGACCAGAGTAGAAAAATAATAGTAAAAATCATGCAATGAATAAAAAAAATGTAAATAAAAAAGAAATAAAAAAAAAAAAAACAAAGTTGACTTTGTAAAAAGTTTTGAAAATGAATTTTAATCAAAAATTGCATGTCATTTGGCAATAAAAATAAGGGCAGCGCAAAAAATTATAATAAAATAAAAATCTCAAATATTAATAGCACAAAAAATTGAGTGGAAAAGTTGTACATTTTCATAACGAATGAAGTGCACACAAATTTGTTATAAGTGTTTACGAGTAATTGTGCGGGATGGATTTGCAAAATTCTTAAAAGGCATAAAGTGTACAAAAACGAATGCATGAATTTTTGTATTTTTCTTTTTATTAAATTGATTTGTTGAAATAATTGTAGGTTAGTTTTCGTTATGGTTAATTATTAAGGAAGAATTACTATAGTCAATTCATAGAGCAGAGGTTCTCAACTGTGCTCATCCTACGCCCTCCTTTTCTAATTTGCGGCAAACCCGCGCCTCCCCTACTTTGATTTTCTCACAACAATTTTTTATGCTGGTTTACTATTTTTTAAATTAAATCTTACCCGCCTGGTTTTTGCATAGTTTGGATGAAGCTCTGGTTAGTTTGCATCAAATATAAACTAGGCTAGTAAGTTTATTTAGTAGATGAATTGTTCCTCGTGAGGAAAACTAGGATGGTGCAGTTTTAGTGACGTTTTAGTGGAAATTTGCTAGCTTAAACTAACCAAATAATTAATAAATAGAGTCAATCATGCATTATCTTAAGTGATTCCTAATGTTAAAGTTTTTGATAGTAAAAGGTAGTCGAGAAATTAACCAAAGGCAAAAAAAAAAAACACTGTTAAAATTTATTTGAACTAAAGTTCTTTGAAAATGGTATTTTACATTCGATTTTTTTTTTATAATAGTTTTTAACAATTTGTCGTATTTTGCGGTTTAAAGCTATTATCGATGCGAATTTGAACCATTTTTGATGCGTCTCTGCAGCGAATTTCGAAAACGCAAAGAGGCACACACTGTTGCGATTTCTTCGCATTAAAGCTTATTTTCATTTCTTTTTGCCACATACAAGAGATTTTTAATTGAGATTTCTACCAGTTCAATAAACAATTAAGTTAAATATAAATATTATAATAAAAGTATTAATATAATAAATAAAATCAGACATTTCGGAAATTGTTTCTTTTTGTTCACTTTTTTCATTTCACTTCCTCTTTTTCTTTATTTTGTTACTTGTCGGTATGAAAACGCAGCAGTTTGCGTTTTCGGCGCGTTGATAGATATGAAGTTAGTCACAATTACGAGTTTATACATACATTTATACTCCTAATATTATATGAAGGAAAAAAGAAATTATTTTGTTGAATGCAAAATTTTATGATTGTGGTGCATTACAGAGTATTCAAATATTTGTTTGTTGAAATATCTCCGCGCTTCCCTTTATAATAATAAGCTTTGCTTCATACTTAAGGGTACCCCCCCATTCTCGGGGTCAAAAAATCGATTTTTTTTATTGTCTTGTTCGAAACCAAGAAAACCAAGCCTATGAAAAGTCTGAAGGGGTTTTGTATGGACCAGGTATAGCTGATTGAAGGTGAGTTGGTTTTATACACGAAACATTGCTTCACAAAACTTTAAACGCATTTTTCTCGAAACAGTGTTTTTACGATTGGCGGACTTTGTAACTCAAAAACTATTCAAGCAATCGCTTTGAAATTTTGCAATGTTATTTAATATATCAATAGCTAGAGATTAGACTATTATCAAGAAGATTTATAAAGATTTTCCATAATTTTCAGCTCAGTTTTTAACCAAAAAGCATTAAATTTTCGAAAAAATACATTCAAAGGTACGCCATTTTGTGAATTTTTGTCCGAAATGAATAATAATAGTCTGTGTCATAGAAAAACATGTACTTTATCTAATTCTGTTTGATTTTTTGATTTCAGACATTCCAGTGATTTGCAATCGTTCCCGCCATCAAAAAACAGGTTTTTTTATTGACAACGAAAATGTTGCTAAAATGTTTGTAAAACAGCAATGTAAGAATTTTTTCCTGTTTTTCAAAAATTGATTTTTGTTATTTACCAGCCCATTAAATATCGAGATAATTCTAAATCGAGAATGGGGGGGGGGGGGGGGGTGTACCCTTAATTCATAAATCTGCCATTGCTCATATGTAAGTTTTGAGCAATAGGGCAAATTTGCCAAGAAATTTGGTGCAAAACCTAATCATTTTTGAATTACCAATTAATTTTCCCACTCAAAAAAACATTACCTACTGCACATGGCAGCTAACTTTCATAAAATATATCAGAGCTCATTTTTTAGAGGGGAGGCAACAACTTTTTTTAAATTGGGCTTGAGTCGTCTTGATATATACGATATACCTCAACTAGAGCAAGGTCGGCCAAAAGTTTCCTTGCAACAAATATATATGTGTCGTTCCTCGGTTGCTCCTTAGCAACTGAGGTCTTCATCCATCATCCCGTTCTTCATTCTTTTATTTTCCCAAAACTTCCGAAAACGTTGCGTGTCCCCGAGCGCACGCAAAACCACTACGTTTAGTCTTCTATACATACTTCACATAGGCAACTGCCCATCGTAATTCCTCTCTATTATTGCTCACACGCAGTGTTGCCAAAAGAAGAAATTTCCTTCCTTTTCTGGGAATTTTTAACCCAAAAGGGAAAACGGGAAAAACAATGTTAAAAACGGGGAAAATTAGATTAACAATGTTATTGTGCAAAAATTCCATAACGCCACAAAGTTAAAAAAAATGTGTGCTAGTTTCGTTTTCAAATCTTCAATGATTTAAATACATTTTGCAATTGTGTGAGTCAGCCTGCGAATTTATTTGAATTAAAGTTAAGTGTAAGCTCAAAACAAAATATAATAAATTTCTTTGGTTCAAACATATTTTCTATTGAAATAGTAAAATTGAGTAATGAGCAACAGTATATTATTGCCACTAACAAAGCGAGAAAAATTGCAAGATGTATTAAGAAGTAGGAAGTCTGCCCATAATAAAAAGCATCAACTTTCAGCCGCAATCAAACTCGAGTATATTTTAAGTTATGTGCTGTAGCACGCTCAGCCATCGGAAAGGAGTGTTTGCAGTTGATACATAAGTAATATTCACAAGTATTAAATGTAATAAAACACTTAAATTAATTTTTGTTTTTATTTATATTCATATAAAAAAGGGGATAAAAATGGGAAAATGTATGATTAAAAACGAGGAAAACTTCTTTAGTTGCATAGACAAAAAGAGAATGGGCTTCCCCGAAATCTGGCAGCACTGCGCACACGTTTCATGCCGTTTTCATAACGACATTCAGGGTCACATTCGGTAAAGATGCTTCGACCTCGCTGTCAGTAGCAACGAACATTTTGTTAATACATAAACGAGATAAGTTCGATCTTCATAGAAATATTACATCTTTATTCAAAAAAGGTTAATGCATAAGGAAATAAAGTAAATATAGAGCTACAATATGCAATGCAACGACATATGAATATGTAGTTAAGGTTGACGCATTTTCGAAATGTAGTAAGGATAAACTTCTAAATCCACCGAACAATTCAACTTTCCAAGCCCCAGTAAAAAAATTTGCCAACCAAGACAGGTTCGCTAGCTAAACTTGCCAAGCTGAGCTTTTATGTTTTTTCTGTCCGTCTTCTTTATAGGCTTCTAGTTAATAGCACAATGCTTGGAGGGGAATTACAATATCTAGATTTCGCATTTACCTTTTTTTCTTCCGATGAACTGTGAGACACATTGTGATCACAAAAAGTGGTGAATAAGACGGAAAATTTGATAGTGAAACCAGTTCCACAATGGTTGACGATCAGCTGGATATGGCTCCATTTGTTTTTGAAAGCTAAGATTCGACTAAAATGATCTGAGTCGTGGCTGCGAGGTCTTTTAGAAAAAAGAGCAAGACCGTCAAAGTAGTCTCGGGCGCTAAACAGCGACGGGACGCCATCACAGTTACGGTTTGCCGACTCAGCCCTACCTGCTCTAAATCTGAACATTGTTTTCTATTACGTGCATGCTCGAAGTCTAACAAATAACTAACCAAAGTCAGTTCCTTTAAGTAAAATAATCCAATTTTTAACGTTTTCTGGGCAATTATTGCATTTCTGCTTTACTAAAATGGATCGGTTGGATTGGGAAGATGTCCGTGATGCAGAGTATCGGTTCTTTTGCACTCAATGGTGTCTATTTTCAAGAAATTATGTAATTTCTTACCTTAAAAATTATTAACATGCTTTTTTTCGTTCATTTTCTCAATGGCAGAAAATGAGAAAAACTATTTCGTACTTCGTACTTACTCAGAGAAGAAATGGCATACGTTTATATGTTGCCAAGAAAACATTCGTGTTGTCAGGATCCGTTCATATAAATAAGTTTTGTTTACTTTTTATTTTGTGTTGCCAACGTAGAAAATAAAATGATTTGAAAATCAACTAACAATTTTTGTTTACGTTTAAAAGTAAACTCCTCAATGTGAAATCCAAAATTATTTAACTGGCTCTTTACTCTTGAATTTCAGTTAAAGTTAAAGGCGAGTTAACTCACCACTGTAAAATTGGCCCTAAGTCGACTTAAAACAGAATTGAGTTATTAATGCTATTGCGTTCTTTTCATTCCAATGCACATGTATGCAAAATCGCCGAAATTCTTTGTTTTTTAAAACAAAAGTTATGAAAAATAAACGCATTCGAATACGTAGAGTGGCAACTAATCACATTAACTTCA
This sequence comes from Toxonevra muliebris, assembly GCA_963691655.1. Classification (NCBI taxonomy): domain Eukaryota; kingdom Metazoa; phylum Arthropoda; class Insecta; order Diptera; family Pallopteridae; genus Toxonevra; species Toxonevra muliebris. The sequence continues at coordinate 103,262,663 of OY829326.1, forward strand.
AACTGTGTTCACTTGAAATGAGATTTTTAGACTTAAGCGATTACTCCTTTGACCACAATTCTGAAATTCGTTCACCAACCGCAAAATACCATCATTAGAAGCTGTAAAAGAGGGGCCTAAGCGATTCAAACTTGCGGAAGTTGCCACTCTGGTCATTATCTCTCCAAAAGTAAAACGGACGCAGGAGATGTATTGTCTGCTCCAAACAAGGCAAGCATCAACGAACAAATTCTATTTGTGCCTTTTGCAAAAAATCATTTTGCTTCGCTAATGATCGAAATTGCTACGAAATTCATCACAAAACATGAACTTTCAATGTATAGATAAAAAATGTAAGAAAATTTCTTTTTGTTCCAAATAGATCAACCTGTCAACAAAATTAGAAAATACCATTGATTTTTACAGTTGACGATCATTGGGACATAGAGGTCCCGTCCGATTAGATTGTCGTGTGGGTGGTCGAAGTGGACTACCTTTTTCTGTTTTTTTTGTTGGAAAGAGGAAGGTTGCCCGCAACTTGGACCTGTAGCTCCACCCACCCCCTAAACTTTCCAGCAAAAAGAAGGGGGTGAAAAAATTAAGATGATTTGACTTTGGAGTGGTCTGGCAGGCAAAAGGATGAACTACTCCTGAAAATTAGGCACTTTCTGAAAGCCACATTCATTCCCTATTGCATGATACCTAGGAAAATCAATTTCATAATTTATCCAGGGAAAATTCAAAGGTAAATGGATCACCGGTGTCCCATTGGTCGTCAAAGGGTTAATATATTCATAATATAGGAGAATGCATTACATACCTCAATCTAATGAATCGTGGTATGATGTTCAAATCAATAAAGAACTTTATGAGAAGTCGTTATTGACTAAACATTTTGGTGCTCAAATATTTAGGTACTAACTTATTGCATTAATTTGAATTGAAAGCCTCAAACTTATATTAAATTCTCATGAACAAAAAAAACAAAGATCATCAAAATTAATTGTTTCTGCGAAAAACAGAAAACATAAGATTCTATTTGTTGAATTTCATTTTCAAACCCCCAGCGCTTTAGTTTAAAGCATAAATTTCCAGTGGTATAAATTTGTAGATCCTAAAAAAGCAAAGACACGAAGAATGAACCGAAATAAATTGTAAAAATATTCAAATTACGAAAATACGGAAAACAAACAAAAATAAAAAGGAAAAAATATACAAACAAATATCTAGAAGTATATCTTCAATAACTTACACAACTACGAATATATCTCAAGAATATTATGGAAAAAAAGAAGAAAACCACTCACTAGCAGTAAAACAATAAGATGAAAATGAAGCAAATACACTACCACACACTTTCGTGCTAATGTATGCTTGTGGTAGTAGTTGTTTGCTGGCATTGTTGTTGGCTAGGGTAGTTATTGTTGGTGGTTGTTGGTGTAGTCCTTCTTGTTGTTACTGATGCCATTAGCTCTGTAACCACTTGAGACAGAAAAAATAGCAATAAGAATAACAAAATAGAATGAATATAAAAGAAACGAGTAGAAAATGAAGAACTCTACACTAACACCACTTTACTTACGACTACCATCACCACTAAAATACACGTGTTTGCCTTTGGTACTTGTATATGTACATGTAAGGACCAACCGGAAATATAAACAAATTAATTCATGTGCATAAATATAATTTAGTATTTTAATATATATGTATATCTGCTATCTAAGTGTATGAGTATTTTCTTAGCTGCCTCTTGAGTTCTTCTTTTTCGTTCTGTATTCAAAGTGTTTCTTAGACTTATTTTGTATTTTTTGTTTTATTTTATTGTTTGAGTTTCTGTGGAAAATGAAAACAAAAGTAACATAGAGAAAAAAGTGATCTCAAGGATTTACTTCCGTAGAAAAAAAAAACAGAATTCATGTTATAAAAGGACTATGCTATTGCCTAAAAGTATGCTAAGCTTATGCAGGCTCAACCTTTTAGTAACTTTTTCACTGTTATTTTTAGTACTTCTCTCATTTTTTTTGCGGTGAAATTTTATACTTAAAAAAAGTTTCATTGTAATATGCTTTAAATCTGTACGAAAACTCATGCTTTAATAGAATTTTATTAAAAATATAAATGTAAATTTTTTTCGACATAAAAGTTTTAACTAAAGTAGAGATGGTCAGATTAGGAGATAAGTACATTTTTTGCTATAAACGAGGATACAAAAGAAAGCTAGTGAAATATAGAAATATGTTGACATTTTTCATAAATGAGAAAGTGCATTTGCTAATTAAATTTGATATATCACTGTGTCTATATAATCGTTTGATTACACTGAGCGACAACTTACAAAACCACAAAAAACAAAAACTACTCGACAGATTCGTCTCAAATATTTTTTACTACAATATATTATTCAGGAAACCAGTGCCTATCGCAGGAACTAAAAAAAACTTTCTACGTTGAATACTTCTTACTTTTTACATAAAAAAAGTAGTGAAAAAACGGTCTGTTTTCGTAAAGTATATTTCAACAACGCGCCATTTCGTCAATTTTTTTTTTTTTTTCATTTTAGTTCCTGCGATAACTACATTCATACCAATTTTAACCTCTTTTTTTTTTGTTTTAGATCAGTGGAAAATCCAAAACCTGTCCCACCAGCCAGATCCGTTTTTTTTGAAGAGGGTAACTGTAACACCAATTTTAGTTTACTTAAAACTATAATTTTTTTATTTTAATTATTATTTTTGTATATTGTTTAAGTAATAAAATATATCTATAAAGTGTAAATACTATTGCTCATTATTTCTTTTAAAAAAAGAAATCCTAAAAACTCGTCAAATTCAAGGGCGCTACACGCAAAGAAAAAAAACGTTTATCGCCCGTTTGTGGAGAATATATTACTTTTACGCTGAACAAAAACATTTCTGAGGAACGTTGCCGTGTTTGCAAAAACCGAAACCGTTTTCTGTAAAATATTAACAATTTTATGATGAACCAAAATTCGTTCACGATAAAATTAAAGCAATTTTCTTTTCTGGCAAATGAAAAAAACGTTTCTGCTAAACGAAAGTCCACAACTCTCTTTTCTTTTTATTTTCGTTTTCCTCTCATCTCGCTCTCGTCACAAAAAGAAGCAGCAGCGACGCTTACATTCAAACTCCACACAACAACAAATCAACACAACATAACGGGAAGTATCATTTGTCAACGCATTATTGAAGAATTTTAATTGTGCATTGAAATTATTTCATCACATTTCCTTTTGTCTATAAAAAAGTGCGTGGTGTTTATAAAAAACAAATAAAAGTGTATGATTTATAATAAATAATACAAAAATTGTAATAATATAATTTTATGTAAATTTCATACACTTTTTCTAGTTTTTAATCAGAAAATTTTATTTAAACAAAAACCACAATAAAATGTCAATGTACATATGAAAATTGTTTTTGCTTTCTTTTTTAAATTTTTCAGGGAAATATTGCATTTTATTGCAAACGTTTTTAGTTCATCATAAAAGAACTGAACCATTTATGATGAATAAATGTTCGTTCATGGTAACCGAATACAGTCGTTTATGATACATAAATGTTCGTTCATCATGAAAACAATCCATGAACGAAGTTCGTTTAGTGAAAATTTCGTTTCTGAGAAACGAATTTTTTCTTTGCGTGTAGAACAGTAGGTCCCCTTAACTAGTGTAAAGTGATTATTGGATTATTAATTAATAAAATTTGGACTTAGGTGGTTGAGACTTTCAGTAGCACGAATTATTTTTTTTTTTGGGGGCAAAAGCGTCATAACAAAAAAAAAATTTCGAGTTTTTCCTAACCCTGGGTGTATCTCAATATGTTCCATGATCTGTCCAAAGCTTGTGCAAAAAAAAATGGATAATTTACTGGATACAAACTCAAGTGTCTCTCTTACCATTTTCGTTCTCGAAATTTCTCAAAACGCAATAGAGTATTATCTCAGTTACGTCGGTGCAGTTGTGAAAACAAATTGTCACTTAGCGGAGCAATAAAGTATTAATTTGTTTTGTGACTCTTTTGTAATGACAAGTAAGTGAAGTGCATTGCTGGTTTTGTGTCACAATAGTGTATTATTTTGTGTTATAACAGTAACGCATTGTATAAAAACGAAGAGTTAATTTGTATTAAAATTAAATATGCCCTTATTCACGCAAAAAAAAATCTGTTACACTGTCTTATGTTATGATATGCCGTTATTGTCTTTCAAAAAACTTTGTTTTCAATTCGTAACTTTTTATTAAGTATTACATAATGCGTTATTATTGCTGAAAATGTGCAATCAATATTGGAAAACTAAAATGAATTATTTTGGGTTAAGATTTTATTTATACAAAAAAAATTTACGTTCGTTAGGATTAAGCCATTTACTTCCTGATTCCATTCACAAATAGTCATGTCATTCCCCAAGGAAACGTTATCGGTAGAAGGTTCTTCATTATCCGAATAGCAATGAAATTAGGTGCACTGAAGATGAGGCACAAAAATCGTCACGATTTGCTTCCTTTCTAACGAGTCCTCAAAAGAAAACTTTGAAAAGTTCTTCGAAAATATCGTGTTGTTAGAACTGTATTGCAAAACTATGACAATGGCAATCTCGAACAGTGTTGCGATTAACAAATTTATAAAAGTGCCAAGTTTGGAACAAAACGTGCTTTTCAATACCAAAATGTACCTTACAAAAATTGTGTTGTATGTATTACTATATATCACTATCTTTTTTTTGCTAAAGACCTAAAAGCTCTTTTCCAAAATCAAGGTTCTGATCAGGGATGCCAACCCATTTTTTCTTTCTCCCCGATAGCCCTCGAGAAATTCCTCGATTTTCGATCGAATTCCCCGCATCGATATAATTTCATATTATAACAGCGCGACACGCACTTTCCATATAAACATTTTACAGAAACGAAAAATTACCTAAAATTCACATCAATGAGTTTTATATTAAGGCAACCCAGAACTTCCGCGGTCCAAAACTCAACCAATTTTTACGAGACTGGTAGATTAATAGAAATGTACTTTCTGACTCCGGAATTTTTTTGGCACATGAGAGATTTCACTTTAAGGGAACCCACTCTCAAAATCGATCCGGCTCAAGCTTGCACAAAGTTTAATCCTATTGGATTAAATGGGATGGGGTATTTCGAGTTACTAGACGTTCAACCCACTTTTGGATATCATAGTTCTCAAAGGAGAAGATATGGGCTCTCTTTTGACTCAAATAAAAAATGTCAAGAACTATGTTTTGAGAATAATGGGTTCAAAGTTTTGACTATCGGTTTTTACATATAAAATATACTTCATCTTCTTTATGATGGCTGACCATAATTTGTAAGTTTACAGATTAATCAGCAAGGATTAAGAGTTATTAATCAGGAGGTGCTGGACTAAGGCATAGCTAAGCCTTTCTGAACGACCGAAAGGGAAGTCGAAGGGCCGCGCGACTGTTTTGGCCTGACTGACACTCGGCGCTATAATAGTCTGCATAAATTAAACGTTTTAGATTACATAAAATTTGACAAAAAAGACAGTACATTTCCCGATTCCCCGCACCCAGTAAAATTCCCCGCAAATCGGGGAATTCCCCGCAAGTTGGCATCGCTGGTTCTGATGCATTGGTATTAAACGTTTCCACCTGCCTCTCGAGCAACAATTTTTTGGGGTTTTTTAGGAGAAAATTATATTTAGTCATAACTTCACTTCATGTCTTGTAATACATATGTAACTTTCTTTTAGTTAGTATAACAATTTTGAAAAGAAAAAGTACTCAGTATATTAATATTTGGAAATGTTTTTGCTCCTACAAAATTTTAAAAATGTGTGTTAGGACCTTAAATTAAGATAGCGATATATTTTCATATGTGTGGCGTTGCGAAGCAGCTAAAAACGTACCTCAAAAAAGGCGTGCTTTCGTGTCATTTTGAAATTGTACCTTCAATCACAACACTGATCCCGAAAGTGATGAAAGAGGTAAGCACAAACACCATAAGAAACTAGATCCGGCAATACAAACTGGTTTTAAGGAGCACATTGACACTATTCCAAGAATTGAAAGTCACTTTACCATACCACGTTCTTCGAGACAGTTTATAGATGGAAGTAAGTCAATGGCTGATATTCATCTCATATCAATTCAAGCAGTAATTTCATTTTTATTCATTAATTTAATAAAAGATAATTTAAAAAAATTATACGTACTAAATTATATAAAATCTTAGGTCATCATGTGGTTGTAATTGTTGTTATTCGTGGCTCTTTAATTATTTTTGGTGATCATCGCTGGTCATAACTACAGAAATTGTGTGTTTTTTATGCATTAAGAAAGACATGTGGTATTTTGTGTTATGACACACTCGAATATTGTTTTTTGTTGTAAGAACGTCGTATGTCGAAATGTAAATTTTTATTTAATTGATGTGAATACAGCATCAAAAATTTTTATTACGCTGAAATGGCAGTAACGATAAAGTTTTTTGCAGCTCTAACTTTAAAATTTAATTTTCTCGGAATGATGTAGTCTTGAGTTATGACGATCTTGCACCGAAGGAGCGATATATGTAGATATACACACTAGGGTTCCAAGGGGTAGAGGAGGGGGCGGGAAGTGTTGCTATTGTTAAGTCTCCCCCGATAAAATTTTCATACATTTTGATCGTTGGTCATTAATAAAAAAAAAAAATTTTTAGAGGACGAAAAAATTAAAAATTTGAAATCACAGACGAGAAAAGGGAATTTTAGTATTGGGTCTGAACCAGTGACCTAAAATAACTCTCTTAAAGTCATTCATTTCTTATTTGAATTTTTTGTTGCACTAAGTTATTATAAATTTAAGTATCATTCTACTATTATTTTGTTAAATTGCATTAAATTCTCAAATATTTTCTTAACTAATTTTGCAACTTCTATTCTCTTTCATTTTAGACTTTTACGCCAGTAAGCTGAACAGCACTTACATGATAATCTAGAAAATAATAAAATTTAACTTCCTCCGAAAGGCAAAGCCAATTTCATACTACGTATGTGTACATACATCGAAAAACTTGATAATACAAAAGGTAAATTTACTAAAAAGTTTATGAGAATATTATCAGATATTTATATAGAAAATTTTATATATGTACCTATGTAAAAAGAAGTACACACAGACAGGAACCTACATTAGAGGATTACACATACTTGAACCAACAAACACACACACGCACACACAAACTTATAACAAACTTACAAACATAAGTATGTATGACACTCAACATATGCACCTAACTAAGTGCTCAGGTAAATTGTTTAAAATAAGTAGCTAAAATATTTTCCATAATTTTTGCATATTTCTTTACCAAGCATAATTAAATTTGTGTTAAAAATGTTCATTTAATCTTTTTCATTTTTGTGAATAATTTCATTAAAATTACAAACATGATTTTGGTTTTACATATATGTACACAGCATGCTAATAATATTCGTACCTTTACCTGCAGCAAGTACAAATAGTTGTATATATTTGCGCAATTTTCAAGGTTTTCACGGTTAACCGCGTTTACGTTCATTTAACATTATATGTACAAACAGCATCAAGCTAACCCGTATTCGAAAAATTTGCATGATCAAATTGACCAAATCGCTGACCATTGCTACCGGCAGTCGTCACATGCATTGCACGATTATTTTCATTTACATTTGTTTTTGTTGGCCACAAAAATGGCGCGTTCATTGCGCGGTTTTTCTTTTGGTACTCATTTGTAATTTGCATTTGCACGCAAACACTAAAAAGGAAATGTTATGAATTTGATTTTATTTACATGAATTTGTGGTTTGAAATCTAGAAGAGGATAGTGACGTAGTTAGAATTTATATTTGTATGGGTAAATTTTAATTGATTTTATTTAAAAATTTGAAACAAATTAATGTGTGTCGTAAATTAATCAATAAATTGAATTTTGTAATTTATAAATATTTGAACAAAATATCTGCATGTAACCACAGATAGTTGAGCTTACTGAAAGGAAATGAGCTCTAGCGGTAGAGAAGCTTAATTTCCCATTCGCCTACTACTGAGTTAAAAGTTATTTGAAGAAACCTAATCCAAGTCCCTGGCAATGTTCGGCACAGTCAAAAATAAAAATACTTAGAATGTAATAATTTCTCAATTTCATTTCACCATTCTGAGTCGGCATTAAACTGTAGGCCTCTTTTATTCGCATACAATTATAACTTACACAACATGAATAACTGAGAAAAACTCGGGCTAAGCCTTCCATTGGCGGTTGTCTCGTAAAAGAAGAATATATGGCATTTTGCCATATGTTTTGCTTGATCTAAGGCTCGGTTCTATTGGTGGCTCATGGAAATAGTCTGGTAATATGCAATTCACATTTCTTTTCAGCTTGACGAATGCAACTTGAGCTCTTGAATTGTATTCAACACCGAGCTATAAAGCGAAAAGAAGACAGTCAGTAAAGTTTGGAGCTCTGGGCGCACCACCCATAGCGTAGCCAATTAAAGCTACTAATTGAGAAATTCGATCCCAAAAAAGAGTGGCTTTTTGTTTTAAGCTAAGCAAAAATCAATTGAGATAAAATATGGCGCTTCTTTCAGTGCACTGTAAACGGGGGGAGCATACGAAAAAAAAACATAGGTAAAAAAAAAAAAAAAAACGGTATACGTCAGGACAGCACCTGTATTATCTGCAATGTTGACAAATCGTAACACACTGCGAGGCACTGAATCTCAGGAGGAATACTCTTAAAATCAATCAATTCACGCTTTTACCAGAGCTATTTTAATAGTAAACTGAAGTTATTTACTCGTCATTCCTATCTCATGACTCATTTACAGAAACTTTCACCAATACTTCTATCTCTTTTCTCCTTCTTATTACCAATGGAAACATCTTTCTTTGAATTAATAGCATTAGCTCAAAAGGAATCTTAAGCTGCTTTTGATATTCATAGACAGCGTAGTGACGGGAATGTGAAATGTGAATAAACTCGGTATTTAGCAGAGAATGCCTCCGAAATTTCACGAATGGCTCAAATACACTGGAATACAGTGAAAATATAACATGAACCAAAGTATGTTTTTTAAACTAATTCGACTAATTCGAGGTCGCTGAACGCGAAAATCACATTCATTTTTTTTTTATGGGTAAGTTTTCGAGATATGGCAAAATAACGGTTCTCAGGTTACAGTTTCACTTACAGGCTAATATCTCATTATAATTAAATTACGTGTCTTATGCTGCCAAGTTTGTTCAAATCGGATTATAAATGACTGAGATATAGATGCGGAAAGTTCAATTTTGGTGTGATTTTTGAATAAGTTTCACACAAGTCGTGAGCTAAGCTTTCTTTCTCACAAAATTATAATGATATAATTTTATTTGATATATAGCTTGGATCGGTCAAAACAATAGATAAAGAGATATTAGCCTGTAAGTGAAACTTTAACCTAAAAAAACATTATTTTGTCATATCTCAAAAACTTTCCCATAGAAAAAATTAATATGATTTTCGTGTTCAGCGATCTCAAATTAGTTTAGAAAACATACTTTGGTTCATGTTATGTTTTACAAGTGAAATTTTGTATTCCGGTGTATTCCAGATCTCTGGTAGAGTGCTGGGTCTTCGTGGGAAATGAAGTCTTCAAGCTGTTTTTGAAGCAGATGCACTGACCTTTTTCCTCTTTCTTTCCTTTTCACCTTTTTGTAGTTCTTCTGGCTACCTTCCTATACTCAATTACGTTTTTCTTACACATCTTACGTATTCCATTACTGATTCTCTTATTAATTTGCATATGCATTCCGTTACCAATTTTCTTATAAATTCTCTTTCCATTCTTTTACCTATTTGCTTACCTACTCTCTTGCCCAATCATTTACTCATACCTGTAGCAGCTGCTTTACCCGTTCTATTACCCATTCCGTGACTTGTTCCATTTCTCATAGTTATACTTTAGTTATTTAAAAATATTGTTAGTCTGTAAGCATACATTGTGAACTTTATACTATATAAAAATAAAGAACTTTTCCATTCTATTCTATTCTAGTTATACTTCCCCTCCTCTTTTTTTCTTTTATTTATCTTTTCCCTTTTTCATTTTCAAACTGGTATTAATAATTTCTGAAAAAACAAAACGGAAGTTTTCTTTCATATTAAGAATTGTGTTTAGGTTTACTGATGAAGTTATTATGAGCCAAATTACAGGTATTACTGAAAGAACTAATTAACCCTAATGCTCTAAAATAATTGTTCTTTATAGAAGACCGATAATTTCAGTAATGTTAACTGGTTTGTCTATAAAAAAATAAAAGGAAAACTACAAAATATGCTCAAATATCTGTATACGTAATAATGAAAGTGAAATGCATCTGAAAAAGATGTGAGTAAAATCCAATTGAAATCGAGACTCAGTAGTAGTGAATAATCAATAAATACTAAAAACAAATATTATTACTTCATACTAAAATAACATTTATATATAACCACAGCCAGTACAAAGCACACACATATATGCTGAAAAAATCATAAAAGATTAAATTTATTCAATTACACTATATGAGAAAACTTTTAAAAGGGAAAGAAAAAAAGGTTGAGATATATAGATATGTATATACAGACAATGAATGCTAGTTGCAAAAATATTTAGAAAACTTTTTTCACTTTTGAACAACAACGGAAAAAACAACAATGCAAATAAGAGCAATGCAGCAAAACACACACACAAACACACATAAACAAAGAAAAAAATGTAAAAATAAATACAACTCACATATAACAAAAACATATACACAGTCACTCATATATAAAAATGTAGAAATGAACACATTCAAATAAATATATAGAAGATACATACACACACACACTCACAACGTTAAGCATTGTCGGCACGATTTTGGAAACTACATATGAAAATGAGATTTTGTTTTCCAATTAAAAAAAATGTAGTAAGCTTAAAATTGGCAGAAATAACAACAAACAAGGGAAAACAAAAAAATCAACAACAAATACAAGGATATCCGTCGTTAGCAAAATTTGTTATTATTGGTTTTGTAATAAAAACAATGTAAAGTTTTGTTGAAACAGGAAAAATGAAATACCAGCATAGAAAAGAATCTTAATAGTAAAAACAAGACGTAAATTAAAATTCAAAATATAGGCACTAAAAGCTGTGGCAACGAAAAAGGAAAACTAATTTATAAAATCACTGAAAAGAAAAATAGAAAAGAGTTTTTGGCCTTTTTTTAAAATGCATAGCATGTTGTCAACTTATTTCGTTTATATGTATACCTGCGCAATACTTTTTCCAATTTTTTTATTTTTTCTTGTTTTTGGCAAATAGCCTATCAAATAAAGTGATTGTGGTGGAAATTATGTTTCGTATGCAATAACGTGATAGGCAAATACTTATTGCATATATTTATTCCGATTGCTCTATACTGAGTTCTGAGTACCTATAACGATTGTGTGCACGTAATACAATCAAAAATCAACTTTATGGAAAATATGCAAATTTTTGCCAAATTTTTATTGCCATCGCTTTTTTATTTTATTTTTTGTTTTGAGTTTTTTTTTTTTTTTTTGTTCAGCCAATACGTGGCGTGTTTTTATAGTGCCACGTATAATATTATAAAATAAATTTGTTTTATAATTTTTTTGTTTTTTTTTTTTTTTTGTTTTTTAATTATAAAAACTTTTACTACTTTTTATTACAGTTTACATTCAATTACGATTTTTATTTTTCCTTGTGTGAATAAAATTAAATATGCATGTATTTTAACACCTTGGCGGGTGGTAGGTAACAATATGTACAAATATACTGTGGTGGCAGATTGTTTTATTTTTTGATATTATTTGTGCAATTTTAATAATGACTTTTGTTTTTTTGGTTTGACTGTTCTGTTCTGCACGCCACTCAAGTACACTCAGACATACACACTCAAGTATGCCTACACATACAAAAACACTTCTGCATACTTGAGTGTGCGTGCAGACAAGTAATTTTATGGCAATTGAGTATTAAAACTTGTACGTAGTATGTGTATGTATATCTGCACATCTTTGTTTTTATATGCACAGCAGCGGCTTGGTCAAGTTACATTTTAATTAGTGAGAGGTCTTCAAGGCAATATTAAAGGTGTGACAGTGAAAAAAAATATTGAATGTGTGCGGCTTAATACCATGAAATTCAACATGGACAACTATTATTCTCTTTAACACTAAATAAAATATTATCAAAAATACACATGTCTACGGACATACAGGGTGACAATTGTAAAGTGACGCAAGTTTAATACTCTGCAGCAAGCTTTGCCATTTACCGTTACTTTAATTTAAATAGCAAATTCATTCATCATTGGCTTTGCTTTTAATTTCATTTGAATTTTTGTTATTACATTTTGAAATTTCCATAAAAATGGACAAGGAAAATATTCGTCGTGAAATTAAGAAATTTCATTTGGCAAATTATAGTAGCCGTCAAATTGCAAAGGCTTTAAATTTGTCAAGTCGTACGGTAGATCGAGCTATTACTCGATATAATGAAACTGGGGGTTTTGGAGATACAGACCGGGGAAAATTTTCAACAGTTGCCACTACTGGTTTAACAGAAAAAATTCGTAAACGAATCAAGCGAAATCCAAGGCGCTCAATGAGAAAAATCGCTAAGGAAGTGGGAGTAAACCGTGAAACAGTGCGAATTATTGCAAAATCAAAGCTTAATCTTAAGCCGTACAAGCTCCGAAAAGCTCAAGATCTGACACAAAAAAAGAAAGATTTGCAACTGCGTTGCTACGCTCCTCCGTGTTAAAAAATGTTGAAAATATCTTGTTTACAGATGAAAAAATTTGCACGGTTAAACAACATTTCAATGCGCAAAATGACCGAATGTGGCTAACATCATCATCGCCACAAAATAGGACTGTTGGCCGAGTTCAAAAGCCAGCTTCCGTTATGGTATGGGCTGGAGTTTCCGCTAATGCTAGAACCCCTCTAATATTCGTTGAAGAGGGTGTTAAAATTGACCAGGTTGTTTATCGGAGCATTTTAAATGAACATGTTCTTCCCTGGGCCCAAGATACATTTGGAAATGAAAACTGGACTTTCCAGCAAGATTCTGCACCTTCCCACATGGCAAAATTAACGAAAACATGGATAAAAGACAATTTTTCTGGATTCATAACATCTCAAGAATGGCCACCATACTCCCCAGACTTGAATCCAATGGACTACTCTATTTGGAGTATTTTAGAGAGTAAGGCTTGTGCATCTCAACACCACAGTCTGGAGTCGCTGACAAATTCATTAGAGAAAGCCTGGACTGAAATTGATCAGAAAGTCCTGCGGCGAACAGTCCTACGATTTCCGGATCGATTGAAGGCATGTGTGCAGGCTAAAGGAGGTTATATTGAATGAGGTGGGGTTCAAATGAATGCTTATATATTCAGCAATGTTAACACTTAATTGTACTTGATGGAAGTACGTCCTTTTGAAAATAACTGCTGAAATGTGTGCGTCACTTTACGATTGTCACCCTGTATATTATTATTTATACATTAGGGAACAGGTTGTCAAATGAATTCGCTATTATAACTAAGGGATCAACTTGTCTTTTACCATTAAGCTTCAATAAGAGTATTTTGCATTGAGTTGCTAATAGTAAAAATTATAAAATTTTATTAGTTTCCTAAAAGAATCCAGAAATTTACAAAGCAAGCTTGCATAATTAATGCTATGAACTCTAAAATCTGAAGTATTAAACAGTTGCTTGACTAACAATTCGTAAAAAGTTTCTTTACCTTAATAGCTTTACTTTACCGCATTTGTTCCTTCAAGTTTTTCTCATAGATTCTTGTGAGTTTCTTGTAATAATAATATTTCACATCTGGAATAATTGTTCGCTTCCTTTCTCATTTTTGTACTTTTAGATAGTAGTTTGGGTTGTTGAATTTGATTTTTGTTTTCAACAGAAAATTCATTAAAAATTTTGAACTGTTTTGCTAACATCGAGCAACAAATTCATACAAAGTCATACTGAAAATTTCGCATACTTATTATCAGGTGTTCCGCAAGGATCAATTCTTGGTCCTTTGCTGTTCAGTATATTTATTAATGACATATTTGTTGTGTGTAAGAATGTAAATGTTCATGCGTTTGCTGATGATATACAACTTTATCTGTCTAATCGTATTGGTCTTTTTTTCATTTATTGTTAAGTCAAATGGATACAAGTCCTTACTGACTAAAGATATAAATATATATATACAATAGTTATTAAATTACAAATGTGCAAAAGTAAAAGTTGCAATAATAAAAAGAATAACAAAATAGTGAATAAATAAATTATAGATTAATTATAAATAGATTAAATCTAAGCTAGCCTTAAATGCAGCTCTGTTTTTAGAGAAATCAATATCTGAACGAATTGCTAATCTATTAAATTCTAAAAGGGCCCTTGTGATTGGAGCATTTGCCAAATAATTAGTTTTTGCCATGGCAACATAGAATGGAGTAATATGACGAGTGATTTTGGAAGGAGCATTTAAGCTGACTTGGCTTAACAAGAAACCACAATCTATGTTTCCAACAACTAAGTCATAAACAAACATCAATGAGTGAATGATTCTTCTCTTTTCAAGCGATTTTAAATTGATGAGCAAACAGCGAGCATTATAGGAAGGAAACGGGTCACTAAAGCGCAAAGGTTGAAGAGCAAAACGAAGAAACCTTCGTTGAACTCTTTCAAGACGAATTGAATGCACATTATAACAAGGATTCCAGGTGAAAGAGGCGTATTCAATCTTCGAACGCACGAGACTAGTGTATAATATTTTACGCGTATAAGGATCTTTGAAGTCCTTTGCATAGCGTCTTACAAAAGCCAAAGGTTTGTGCACTTTTGGTACAATAAGATTTATATGATTAACAAAAGTAAGCTTTGAGTCAAATAAGACACCCAAGTCAAGAAATTCATCTACCAAAGCCAGAGTATTATTTCCTATTTGAAAAGAAGAAGGAAACATATTATGCGTCTTAGCAAATTTGATATGAAAGCACTTTTTTAAATTTAAGGCTAACTTATTTTGGTTACACCATATAGCCAATCGATCGATGTCAGATTGCATCAGTAAAACATCATCTGTGCTGCAGATAGTGCGAAAGATTTTCAGGTCATCCGCATATAACAAGTATCTTGAAAATTTAAAACACGAATCAATATCATTTATAAAAAGAGTGAATAACAGCGGCCCTAGTATACTGCCTTGGGGAACACCGGAAGATGCTACGAATGGTCGCGACTTTACATTTTCAATAACAACATAGCAAATCCTATTACGGAGATAGGATTTCAGCCACTGTAAAAAATTAGAGTGGAAACCAAGACCCTCAAGCTTTGTTATAAAGATACTATGAGCAACAGAGTCAAACGCCTTGGAGAAATCAGTATATATCGTGTCAACCAGACTTCCATCTTTAAATGCAGACATGCAAAATTCGGAAAGAACAGTAAGGTTGGTCAACGTGGACCGTCCGGGGAAAAAACCATGCTGGTTAGGGCAAATCAATCTCTTGACTGCGAAAAATAATTTCTCTTTTACAACTTTTTCAAAGAGCTTGGAGGTAGTAGACAATTTGGAGATAGGCCTATAATTTCGAACGTCAGATTTGTAACCAGACTAGAAAATAGGGGTAATATGCGCAATCTTCCATCTATCAATAAATTCTCCAAAACTTAAGGATTTATTAAACATTAAAGATAGAGATAAGCATAACGAAACCGAGCATTTTTTGAAAACAGAAGCCGAAAAGCCATCCTCATCAATTTTCTGTGATGGTCTTACTGACGATCTTAGTGCTAGAATAAACGAGGACTTATTAACCATTAGTAAATGGGCTTCTGACAACGCTTTAAGTCTTAATACTGCTAAATCATTTGTTTTACCCATTTCTAAGGGCAAAATTTCATTGACAGATATTCTCCCCTTATATATAGGAACGGTGCCGTTGCAATTCGTTAACAAAATAACTAGCTTAGGTTTTCGTATTAATTTTAACTTGTGTTGTGTCGATCATGTCAATAGTATTGTAAGTAAAGTGTTTTTAAATCTGCGTAATTTGAGAGTGTCTGGTGCTTTTACTCCTGTAGAAACAAAACGGAAACTGGCAATCCAGTTAATATTACCAATAATATCGTTTTCTGAACTTGTTTACAGCAAACTAGATTCTCATTCGCTGCACAAGCTTGAAGTAGTATTCAATAATGTTACTCGCTAAGTTTACGGCCTACGTAAATTTGATCACATAACTTCATGGAGAAATAGTATTCTTGGTTGCAGTCTTTCTGATTACTTGAGAGCCAGAAACTGTGTATTTTTATTTAGGCTAATTACTCGTAAGACCCCTCTGTATTTATATGAGAAATTAATTTTCCCTCAATCTGCAAGATCCCAGAATTTGATTGTACCTAAATTCAGATACCTTAATCCATCCAGAACGTTTTTCATTAACACCATTAGGCTATTACATATTAAACGAAATCTAAATGTACGTAATGCTAAGTTTTTACTGTTTAAACATTTTTCGGCCAAAAGTTTGTAAGTTGCTCAAGATTTTAATTTTAATATTTCAATGTTAATTTTAGTACTATCTCTTTATAAGATTTTATAATCACGCTAGTTATTTATGTAGCAATTGTCTTATTTCGTTTTTAATATAGTCTGTCAAATGTGCTCTGCATTACATTGTTTCAATATTCACTTTAATTATCTAATATCGTGTCTTAACTAGTTTAACTTCTGATTTTTAATAACTTATTTTCTTTCTTTCTTTACTGTGATTCTTCTTTTTAAGCTGCCTATTTATTTTTATCTTACTTTTAAGTACTGGAAAAGATTTCATATCTTTATTTTCTTATTGAATAAATCAAAAATAATGTGAAATAAATAAAATGTATGGCTTACTAATATTAAACTATTTGATGTTTTATTCTACGTAGTTCTATCTCGGCGAGCTTTTCCACCTTATCCTTAAAAGCATTTAAATACTTCAAAATATTGTCGTCGTTAGATACATATATTTAAATGCAACAACTGTTTGTATAATATCACCTTTCTCGCTGGCCCCTGCCGTTATAAATTTCACGCAATTTCTCTCACGCTTCATTAGATGATTTGAGAGGCTGAGAGGAAAAGTGGTATAACTTCTACGTTCAGAAAAAAATGGAATAATTTTACTTAAGAACAAAAGCAAAACGAAATATGTTCAGAGGAAAAGTGAAACGAAATATGTTCAGAGCGAAAGCGGAATAAAAAACTATGCTGTTCTTACTCTGAAAGAATTGTTATACCATTTTTGCTCTTACTTTATGGCGTTTCATTTTCACTCTAAACCGTATTACTTATGCCATTCTTGCACTGACACTAAATTATTTTACTTTTGCTCTTATATAAATTTTAGCCCGACTTTACTCTCAGCCTGTTATTTATCATTCGAAAGTGATATAAAACCGAATCGTCTTTATTTGAGAGGAAAAGTGGTATAACTTCTACGTTCAGAAAAAAATGGAATTATTTTACTTAAGAGCAAAAGCAAAACGAAATATGTTCAGAGCAAAAGTGAAACGAAATATGTTCAGAGCAAAAACGGAATAAAAAACTATGCTGTTCTTGCTCTGAAAGAATTGTTATACCATTTTTGCTCTTACTTTTAAGGCGTTTCATTTTCACTCTAAACCGTATTACTTATGCCATTCTTGCACTGACACTAAATTATTTTACTTTTGCTCTTATATAAATTTTAGCCCGACTTTACTCTCAGCCTGTTATTTATCATTCGAAAGTGATATAAAACCGAATCGTCTTTATTTGAGAGGAAAAGTGGTATAACTTCTACGTTCAGAAAAAAATGGAATTATTTTACTTAAGAGCAAAAGCAAAACGAAATATGTTCAGAGCAAAAGTGAAACGAAATATGTTCAGAGCAAAAACGGAATAAAAAACTATGCTGTTCTTGCTCTGAAAGAATTGTTATACCATTTTTGCTCTTACTTTTAAGGCGTTTCATTTTCACTCTAAACCGTATTACTTATGCCATTCTTGCACCGACACTCTAAATTATTTCACTTTTGCTCTTATATAAATTTTAGCCCGCTTTTTCTCTCAGCCTGTCATTTGCAGTGCTGTATGTGATTAATTTGTGACGCCTTCACACTCAGCATTATTAACGCCGTTTCATCATCAGAGTCCCATTTCGCACTAAAAGTTTATACCTAGGCATGCAATATTAATACAGTGCCGGGTTAAAGTGTATAAATATTTTACATATGGGACATTCTCTTTCAATGAGAGACTCCCACCCTGTCCAAAATTGGTCAACAGATTTTAGATCATGTTTGGGCTCAAATGAAAGCTTATTATCTCTAGTTTCGAATGCAAGAAGTCCTTTTTTGATTTTGCATAATAGTTTTATCAAGCGTACGTTTACCCAAGTCATCATAAAAAAACAGGTAAAGCCTTTTTTCGTATATTTTTTTGGCTGAATATGAATCTAATATTATTTTTCACGGGAAATGTCACTTGTTGTCTCTAACCTCAAAAAAGTTCCAAAAATGCTGTTTTCGAGTTTTACGCTTACCCAAGTCATCATAAAACGGGAAATGGGAAAAGCCTATTTTTGTGTAATTTCAGTTGATGAACATGAATCTAATATTATTTTCTACGCGAAATGTTGTGTCGTCCCTAGTTTATTACGCTCTACTTTACTAAAAAATAGTATCAAATGATTTGTTATGAAAATTAGTGTCCAAAAAAATTTCAAAAATGTGAACGAAGCTCAAGAAAACATGTTTTCACCAACTAACGCTTTAGGGAGGTTGTTTAAATCAAAATTCGTTACTAAAGTTGATAAAGCTATAAACAGGGGAGAAGTCGAGGTGGACGTCGAAAGATGTACGAGTTTGGAAAAATTTGGCAAATTAAGGTAGTTATATGTAACCACTGAGAAAAATAAAGTGAAGCTTATCATTTTGGTGATACCCCTAAAAAGCGGAACAACTCTTGACATTTTCATATATTTGCTTGTTGTACCTATGTAGTTGTTGTCTTGTCAAAAGTTTCTAAACGTTTTTTACTTTTTTGACATGTTCACACATATAAAAAAACAAACCAGCAATCGCAAAGCGAGATAAATTCATATATTTAAACACTTTAAATGCTTACAAAAACAAATGCATAAAATATTAATATGCGAATGCTAGTTGTTACATACTCATCTCGTAACACTCACACAATCCTTGACTTTCATCATCTTTATCAACATATAACCGTCGGATATATTGCGCTTCATCCTATTTCCTGTTTGCTAACGAAAAGAAGGAAGTAACAGTGAAAAGGAAGTGCTCACTTAAACACAAACTCGCACATACTCACATACTCCAGCACAATACTCGTAGAAACTGCAATAAAGTTGAAGCTTCTTACAACTTTTGTCTATCTATTTGAGTGTCTATCACTTATTCTCTGTGTTTCAATCTATGTGTACACTCGTTGAAAAATTTTAATTAAAATAGCAATTATTTATACAGGACTCGATTTTCTTAAGGTGTCTTAATACTAGATGAATTAGTCAACCTTCTTGTTTCCGGACCTTCTGGGTTAGCAGAAACGTTTTATAATGTGAATACAGATAAATTTTTCAGCCGGCAATTTTATTGACAAGAAAACTGACTAAATGGGAAATAGAATAAAAAATAAGAAAACAGATATGAAGAAATAATATAAGATTACCCAAAATGCACTGTTGAAAAGCTTGTTGAGTCGAAATGCTTTCTTTCCATTTCGTCCATCCTAATTGAAGCTAGTGCAATACTTATCATTTATTAACTTCTTGAGAAAAGCACCTATACTTTTAAAGGTTCTAAAAATAAATATACAGGAAAATTGTTCCTATAAAATTGTTTTTGGTCTTACCATTGCATATGCATACATAGATAGTTTCTGTCATTCGTTTTTTCTTCAAGGTAATTGGTAATCTTGCGGCTACGTCAATAGTTAACTCATAACTTTCCAACGAACTAAGACTAAAGGCCGGCTTTGTGTTAACTTTTTGACATTTCTTTTTATCTTTTTGGTGAAGAAATTAAATTATAGCCATCCTATTCTTACGAATGACGTTAAAAGAATGTAGGCTTTCGGTGTGTACGGTGTACGTATAAATTTCTTTCATAGTGTGCGTACTATCGGTTAGCGATTATAATTATATATAGGAAGTAGCAGGGTTAGAAAAATGTTAAAAGACATGGGAAGAAAGAAGGGAGTGTGGAGGGGAAAAGAACTAGGGAAAAGAAGATGGAGAAAAAGAGTGTAAAAAAAAGGGAAAATTAGATAGAATGGGCAGAGTGAGGGCCTTCAAACCTTTTGGTTTTTTGGTTTTGTTTTTAGTAAGGAAAAGGGCAGGAGAGAGAAAAAGCGGCCCAATAATTTAGAATAGAAAGAAGACAAGGAAAGGAAAAAAGAAGAGAAAGAAAAAGATAAAAAAGGGAGAGAAATGAGAGGGAAAGTAGAGAGAAAGGGCTTAATTATTTTCCATTGGCTTTTGTTTTTCTATATAGTTTTAATGACACAGGACTACAAAACTTTTTTCAACTTCAAAACGCTTTTAAAAGATCGACAAATTGTCAAGAAGCAGTGGCGGATACAGGAAAAATTGTTTGGGAGGTGGGCAAATAAAAATTCTCCGTATGAACCAAAACGCTAAAACGCGGCCTGGAGCGCTTTTTTTCTCGTTAGTGTATCGTTTTTTTTTTTTTTTTTGCTTATTCATAAACTTCATTTCGATGACTAACAATTTCAAAGGTATGGCCATGAGAAAACTTACTGGTACGTTACGCGTTTTGGGGAAACCCTGAAACCCTGTTCTTGTAGCAAAGCATTTCACAATTTCTATGATCTATTTCCAAGGTAAAGGATCGTGGAAAATATAACAATAAGATACATTTATTCAGTTTTCGGTTTTAGATTGGTTTATAATGGGTCGAGTATTAGTAGAATTTTAAGAATAATTTAAGGTCGCTGATTCTTACCCTGTACTCAAATTTTCTCTTTCCCATCTGGGATTTTCTTTATATCGACCCGAAACCTATAATTTTTTTTTTTTTTTTGGTGGATTCAATTCTCTACCTGAGAATAGAACCCGTTGAACTGGTACTTAAGTCACGTATTTAAGAACTAAATCACCGAAATGATCCATTTTATTAGAACAATCCATTTGGACATTTTTTAAGAATTTAACCCCATCTGGGAATCGAACCTGAGGCAGATGGAACTCCAGTCGAGCACTCATCCACGAAGTAACCATTGTTGAACGTCTTCAAGCTGTTTCTGAACTTGATTAGCAGCTTCTGTAGGAGATTAATAAGTCTGGATAAGTAGCTATAGTAACACCATCAGTTTCAGGCAAGTCGCAGCCAAAAATCGAATAAAGAGCAGAACCTACAACACTGACCAGTGGTACTCCGGCTTTCACTTGACATTTGGCTGATGTTTCATTATTTACTTTGACATAGAATGATAGGACTTTATGACCAAATAAAATGGAGCTGGAAATAAATTTTTTAATTTGTATAAAAGCCCTTGATGCCAAACTTTTTCGAACGCTTCTTGATATATTTTTTGTGTTCCAGAAAGTCAGTGACAATATTGATGATATTGCTCAGGAGTTTCGTGCTTCGTGATTTGGAACTATATTCTTATTTTCTTGTATTATTAGCAATCTACTACTTCGAATATTTTCGAAAATATTGCCAGCAAACTTATAGGTCTATATGAAGGCACTGAGTTTTCAGGTTTATTTGGTTTTGGTATCATTATTATTTCAGCACATTTCCATAGAGTAGGAAAGTGGTTTAATGAGCAAGATTATTATTCATTATTCTTATAATTGAAAGTAAATCGTAATAACTAAAAACAACAATAACTAATTATGTTCACCTTTTTGCCCGTTTAAGTTATTAAATTTGACAGTGTTTGAAAATCTTTTGGGGGAGAAATTTCCCCCAGTTCCCCCGCTTGTATCCGCCCCTGCAAGAAGTTCTAATAAAATATGTGCATTTCATGAAAGACTGAATTGATTGAAGATTTTTTTGTTTTTTTTGATTATTTTTTGTTTTATAACTTTTGTTTTTAGTAGGAGGGTACCCAAAACAAGAGTTAAAGTTTGAAAACTTTTTTTTACTCAACGCTATTTGTGACTGAGTTTTTTTCCAGTGTCTTAGAGCGCCAAAGGTTTGGATCCAACCTTGAAAATCACCAATATTTCATTAGTTTTAGGTTAGAATTGGCCCTCCATGGGCTATTGTACCATAATAGTGTTTAGTAGTAATAGATGGGCTAAATAGGACTACGAATACAATGAGCCAAAATTCGTTGGATCCCAATTTTTTTTGGGGTCTTGCGCTTCTTTGCATCAAATTCAGTGTATTTTATATCAAATAAAACTCCACCCAAAATCTTTTGTTAATGGGTTGCAAATATTTATAAAAACTTAAATTTTTCAAAATTAGATTTTAATTTTTTATTTATTTTTTTTTTGTTGGTCTTAAATTTATCATTGAATCAATGATTTTAATGGAACACCCTTGTTGAAACTTTAAAATAGTTAAATTAATTACTAACATATTTAGTAGAGTGTACATATTTCAGTTTCTAAACATGTATGAATGAAAATGTTTGTTTGTTTGCTTGCTACTTTCTGCAATGTTATCAATGAATGATTTTGATGTCACTGTTTTTGCTGTTGCTGCTACTATTCCTTCTACTGCTGTCTCTACTGTTAACATTGCAGTATCATCATTTGATATATGCACTCATCATTTTCGTCATACAGACATTGCAAGATAGCAACAACATCACTCAACAACACTTAAGCAAAGTTTTCAGAGCATCAATTGCAATTTTCGCTTTGCTTTAGGTTTTCTTTATCTTTTTCTAGCATTCTTTTTTTCATAGCTCAACACTTTCATTGAGTATGTTGCAGCAGCAATGTTCGCTACGACGATTTCTGCTGATGATAATGTTACATTTGAGTTGCAACTATATATATATACAGCTTCAGATGATATTCTTCTTCTTTTGCAATTTTGCACTTTCTTTATCATGCATTTTGGTGCACAAGTATAATAAATGTAGGCGTATACATATCTTATGCACATGCAACTTTCATATCAAACAGTATATGTATTAAGCATGTATATATGTATGTATGGGTGTTACTCGTGAGTTGCTCTTGCTGCAAAATGAAAAGTAATAAACATTTTGCTGACGTGGCAAATTCACAAAGATTTTGTTGTTTGTGTGTTAGAATTCCTATGTAATATTTAAGTAAAATATTTAAAGAAGTAATTTAGAAAATTAATTTAAATATTAAATAGTATTAGCAATCAAACTTTGAAATAACATGTGTTTTTCTTAAATTTACTTTCTCATGTACATAATTTACAAAATAAATAGTATGGTAAAAAATTTTGGTATCTATATAAAAATTCCAATGAAAAACTTTCAAAAAGAAACCATAAAAAAGCATATAAAATTAAAAACGCTTTAATGAGATTGGTATGTGAGATGGAAGCAAAAGAGACAGAGAGAAAGAGATGAGGATTGCTGTATTCTGGCATATATAAAAGCAAATAAGATAATTTTAACATTTAGCTTCATTAACACTATAATTTCAAACGAATCAAACGAGCTTCATTAGCTTGAAGCAAGCAATAATGAAAATATAAAAAGAAAGGAAGAACTAGCAGAAACACCTTACTACTACTAACATTCGAGCTCAGCTCACACACACTTACATATGCATATATGCACTCACATACTTGCTTCCATATATATTAAATTGCAATTTTTTTTCTTTCTATAAACTTAAGTAACTAATGAACAAGCTTCATACATAACAACGCCCTCTGGTGCTTGGTATCTTTACTTAGCAAACACACACACATACATACTCATGCAAACACATATGTTGATACCTTCATATAGGAAAAGAACATGTGTGCGCTTTCGTTACATATTGAGATTGCAAGTAATCTTCATTAGGAAAACAAAATTAAAAGGAAATTATACAAAAAAAAAAAAAAAAAAAAAAAAGGAAAGAGGAAAGGAAACATAAACAGGATAGTGCAGGAAAATATGTGGAAAATATAAAAAATTAAAAAGCGCACAAAAAAAAAAAAAAAGGAAAAGGTGAAATTGCTTGAAAAAAGTAGCTAGCTACCAAGTAAACGCTGTTACATAATAAAGAATTTATTCAGTTGCGGTATGCTACCGAAACGTTAATTGCTTTTGAATGTGGGTTATTAAACATTTACCTTTGAGGAACATATGATGAGTTTGTGAAATTAGTTTCTGGCAAATCATTTTGTCTTTTATGTGCAACTTTTTATCTCATTATAGCTAGTTTTCTTTGAGACCAAAAAGGATGTTACCTTCTTGATTTTAAAATTAGTATTATCAATGCATAAGAGTTTAGTACAGGTGTACCTCGCTTAATACTGGGGTTACATTTCTGGAAAATACTGTGTTAAGCGAAATCGTGTTAAACGATATAAGGAAACAGTTCCAAGATTTTAAAAGACACCCAAAAATTAGTTTTCTTTTTTAATAAAATAATAAACACAAACTACTGTTGGTTTTCGATTTGAAGTAAATCTTGGCTATTTATTCAGTTTTTAAATCATTGTAACTTTCCAAGATCAACTGCAATCGATCTCTTATTTAGAGAGACCATTCCAGATTAACGTAGAGAAGATACGGTCGATCGATTCCCTAAACTTACGGATTTCTCTCTTTTTTACTACGTTTATATCAACTCGCTTTCAATGGCGTCTGTCTGTTAGTCTATCTCTCTGTTCGGGTGGAATTTTGCAATCGATTTTAAACTAACTTCTCGATGAGCTAGAGACTTGAAACTTTAAACATATCTCATAACTGGATGACAATGCAATATGAAATATCTAAAATATTTATAAATATAATATAATATAAAATATTAGCGTTTATTTATTTAAATACACAATAATTATAGTACAGCATATTTTTAGGCTGTTGTGTAAATGTGGAGTGTGGTTTCAACTAACAATGGCGTAGCTATTCGAATTACACTGCACAGCGGAATCCACCAAAAAGAAAATCTCAAGAGTTTTGAAAGTGGATCTCGTATGATTCGAGTATGCTGAACATAATGAAGTTTTTAGTTTTTCTCTATATCGTCTCATTATTTTATAGCGGGTTGAAAAAAAAGTCGTACATGAAATATATTGTTTGTAGAATTTTATTTAGTTTAAAAATCTAGAAACAATTTGTTTATGGACGTTTTTTTTTTTAACCCGTTTTAAAAAAATTACACGATGTAGAGAAAAACTGAAAACGCCATCATGTTCAGCATATGTTTTGAATCAAACAAGTATTTGCATACCTATCAAAAATTCACAATTACAAATTTTCAGGACAATCGGTATGGGGTTATAAATCTCTATGGGGCTAGGAGAAATTATTTTATCCTTTTAAGTCCGTTTTTAAAACGTGGTATATTAAAATTTTTTTTATTTAAATTATTTTGCTCTTGTTTTTGAGCGACTAGTCTTTTACGTCGCATGTACATTCTTCTATCCATAACATATACAACGCAGGGCAAAATAAAATTTCTCAGCATTTTTGATGCATTTAAAACGGAGTTTTTTCTGCAACCACTAAAAAATATATTTTGCAGGCAAAAAATCGTGCGTAGCAACATCTTTAGCTTCAATATTTTTTCGTGAAATTTTTGTGTGAGTGCACAATGTACTCGAATGTTGGAACGAGGTTTTTTACCGTGTTAAACGAAAATATGTCGCAAAAAGTGAAATGTGTTAGAGCGGTGCGGTACTATTAGAAGTACTTGTTAAGCGAAGTCTACTTGTACTTTAGTCATTCCAACTTGTTTGTTTTTCAAATTCGTAACACTTTTCTCAGAGACAGCACATTTGACAGCTGATATGTGTTTAGTTTGGTTTGATATTTCACCATTAATATGTGGACTTACGTCAAAACAACGCTGGCATTATTTTAAAAATTGTTGATCTTTTCCCCAAACTTACTGCGCGGAACGCCCATTTTACGGTCTATATAATCATCTATCCGAACACCCG
The DNA here is from genome assembly GCA_963691655.1 of Toxonevra muliebris. Classification (NCBI taxonomy): domain Eukaryota; kingdom Metazoa; phylum Arthropoda; class Insecta; order Diptera; family Pallopteridae; genus Toxonevra; species Toxonevra muliebris. The sequence continues at coordinate 103,288,834 of OY829326.1, forward strand.
TTGATCGTTTTCGCAAAAAGAAAAAAGCATAACGCTATTACACGCTGCATGCCCATGTAGCATTTCGTTGCATGCATTTAGAGTTTGATGGTGAAAGAAGTGAAAAGCGAAATCAGAAACCTTGCAAGCTTTTCAACCATTCTCACCATCAAACTCAACATGCAAGAAATGAAATGATTGACCATGCGGCATGTTATAGCACTCAGATTCTTATTTGTAATACGTTAGACGTCGTACAGTGCGTAGCAAAGAAGTTGTGCTGCTGCGGAGCGTAAAATTGAGGAGGATCCAAATAAGCCCACTCGTCATCGGGAACAGAAAATGCACAACTCCATTTGCTTATTTTTTATGAAAGATTTTTTGTAAAGTTCTCTATTTATCAGCTTACAAGATACAACAAGATGTGCATTCTACGTTCGGTGAATAGGTCAAAAAAGAGGTTTCTTTTCACCAAAAATTCTTATTTAAAGCTAGCAAGACTTCAAAAATGATGGCGATCAGAACAAAACAGTCAATGGAGAGCACTATAGATCAATAACTACTGAATTTTTTGTTATCCAACTGAATGACTTTAATATCGAAGACCTTTGATTTCAACAAAACGGCGTAACATACTACACAGCGCGCTCCACAATCAATTTATGAAGGAAACATCTGATGAGGGCATAATTTCATGAGGTTTGCTAGTCTACGCTCATAAGCAACAGATGATGGACAACTTGGAAACAAATGAGCATAAGGAAAGCTGCTTGGAAAAGTAGTCAAAAATTATGCTTTTAGATTGCGCTTTATTCGAGCCAGCCGCGTCGCCCATAAGCCCAAAATCATATTTAAAATTATTTTTCCAATAAAGCTAATACCACGATTTTAATGTGTTGTATATCTGTTTAAAATTCCATACTAACCCAGACGGTAGAGTAAAAAATGCACCAAAAGTTCATAAAAAATCTTATCTGAGATTTTTCTACAGTAATTGTTAGTGGGGGTATGATAGATGAAAGAAAAAAACCACAAAAATCAGTTCTGGGGAGCGATCCCTCCAAAAAACCCCCTCACTTCCTAGCTTGTTTGGTTTTCGAGTAATTCAGTTTTTCCTATAGCACTACTCTACAAATTTACGAAAACTTTCACCACAACGAATGGCGATTTTTTGCATTGATGTTAATAAAATGCTATAGTTTCATAAATTATGACCTTTGAATACACAAATGTATGCTTAAAATATTTGTAATGAAATTTTCTATAAGATAAGTGGACTAACTTTTTATTTGTTTTGAGATATAGGGCTTCAAAGTTAAAAATCGAAAAGAATCATTAGGATATTCGGATTCTACGGAAAATTTTACTATAGAAAATGTTATCGCCATTCGTTGTGGAAAACCTTGTAGAATAGTGTAGGCTGCGAGCGCAAAATTTTAAATAAACAAAAATGCGAACGTATTCACAGTACATCCAAAGTACAAAATTTGCAATTTTTTAAATATTGAGTATCTCGAAAACTATGACATATACGAAAAAACCACTGGATATCTTTTTTTTTCTCAAGCTTTGTTTTTGTAGCAAGTAATTTTTTGATATCTCCGACGATTGACCAGCAAAAAAAGAGGGGAGGTTGTTCTGCAGCCTCAGAACTGATTTTTATGTTTTTTTTTTTCATTTATCATACCACTCTAACAATTACTGAAGAAAAATACGATCTTTTATGACGAAAATCTTTAAAATGACTGGACTATACCTCCTAAAAAAATTAATTACGATGAATTTTCATTTAGAGTCATGAATACCTTAAAAACCATAGCTGTCTGAGTAGAATATATTTATTTGAACAACTTTTCAACCATTAAACTTTTCAAAAATGTTTTATTTTTAAATTCAACAAAACGATTTGATCGACTCTTCTGTGAACATACAACTCGTCACGAAAAGTGAGTTTTTCGTAGATATTTTTAAGTAAAATATAGGAATGTTCATGGAGAGGCGATTTAACTCCTGAATTTTAGCCTAAAAATAGCTACTCGAAATCTGCACGAGAAATCGACAAATAAAATTAATTAAAGCAAGAATTTTCGATACATTTATTACATCAGTAGAAATTATTCAAAAGCAGTTTTTTTTGTTTATAACTGGCGAGCCAAGTATTCTTATCATAAACACGGTAAATCAACTATCACTCTGGCGAGAATATTTTTAGAACACTATTCTCAGATTACCAACTAAAAATGAACCTACGTTCATCAGTGCACCTGATACAAGTCCAAGAATCAACAGAAATTCGCTTCGTTAAACGAAACTATTGTGGGAGTTAAGGAAATCAAATCCAAAAAACCACTAGGCTTTGCCGCATTTCTTTTAAGATACTAAAATTCAGCTTATGGAGGGTTAGACTAAGGTTTTCATATCCACTCATGTTATACGGCTATTTTTGTACAAGAATAGAAGGAAGCTACTTACAGTTGCCGAATCTGAACGCCAAAGTGGAAAGCTTTTCTAAGAGAATTTTCACACTGGTTTGGCATAAAAGCGCCGAAATTGTTCTACTTTTTATTTTTGATATTTGATTGCACCAACCTTTGTTGTATACGATAACATTTCTTCTGAGCTGTACAAAACTATAATGAGCGAAAGGTTACAGTAAATTCCATTTTACACGTTCTCTTCCCTTTCCGCCAACTGCCCTGAGATTTCCACTCGAATAAATGTCACACAAAATCATCAAACGGTCTTCGGAGAACAAGACCGATCCATTACGATTTTCTTTCCCGTATTTCTAATTGGACGGGAGTTTCAAACATCCTCTTCTACAAGATGAACTTTGAGATAATGGTGACTGAAAACAAAGCTCTTTTTCTTAGTATTTCGGCAAAAGAGTTTTGGATGAAAACTTGTACTCAGTACTAGAGCCTTTTATTTTTTTAGTTTAATAGTATTTACCATGCAATAACAACATTTTCTATACAAATTTCTCAAAACCTAAAGGAAATCAACACTCATCTTTATTACATCCTTTGATTGACAACAACTGCATACTTATTAACTGAGCTTAGTTCATTTTGTAGTCATACATTTTATTCAACCACAAATCAATGATTTGCAACTGCATTCGTAACTATCAACTTTTAGTTAGTAAAATATTTTTAACACCTAAATCTACGCAATATACCTAATAAATATTAGTTACTTACCTATGAATCTACAAACATTCAACCTTCATGGTCGTTTTGCAAAAACGCAATAACATTTAACACATGCATAACAACATACTATATAACAATTTCCATCAGTTAGCAATTAATGTCACATCCGCAAGCATCAACAAATAAATTACACTAGAACGGCAGCAATTGACCAAAATTCTAAAATACGCTGAACTCAATAAGCGAATGGAGTGCGACAATAAACGCGGCAATAGCAGTAGAAAATGTTCGCATACTTAGGTGGTGATGGTAACAGCAGCAGCAGCAGCCACCTTCAAATGAATTATTACACTTGACAGCATCGCGCTAGTTGTGGTATTCAGTGAGCCGCGGTGTTAATGGTGACGGTAACGGTTGGAGGTGGTGGTAACGGCTATGGTGGTCATAAACTGTATGCAACAACAAACATAGTTGCAATTGTACAGTAGCAAGCAATAACAAGTATATAAATTATGTTTCAACTATATTTTATAATGAGCACCGCAATGGTCCCATAACAGAAGCACACACATACACACATATATACACATATAAACATGGAGTGCACTACTTTCATGTACATGTGACTTAGAAGTTAGTTACCTCTCTTTCTCTCTCTCTCTCTATCTTACTCGGTAGCTCTTTCTCCTCCCTAGCTGCAACCATTTGCAACCAAACTAATATATTAAGTCGACATTTTGACTCTTTAGGGAAGTTTTAATTAACTGTGTGTGCGCAGCGCCTAAAATGTGGCAAAGTTAAATTGCACACACATACTAATGTATGCACACATTTGACACAAGATGCATAGCAAAAAGCTGCTAATATTTGCAGTTGATGTTGAAACAGCAACTGCTGCTGCTTCTGCTGCTGGTTGTGCTTCTGTGTGCAACAACTGCAACTGTTATTGCCGTTTTGTGTGATTGCCGCTTGTAGCGTAATTTATTTCTTCTTATATAATGCTGCACATATCAGGCGGTCTCACAAAACCGGGTCAAATTGTGATTTGTGCTAATGAATTGTAATATGCCCTCAATAACCCGCTTTCTCAATACTTCCTACCTGAAAAGCTCAAATGTTTGCATTCATATATACGCATACACATACACATGTAGGTATCTATGTATGCATGCATGCACATTCAATCGAAAGGTAGATAAGCTTGTGATTTTCGGTTTGACCTGCGGGTAAGGTGAGGTAAAATGGCATAAGTTAACGAAATTCCTTGCAAATCCCAACTAAATTTTAATTTATTTACGTGTCTGTATGCAAATATTTATGTGTGCGTGTGTGCGTGAATACCTTATAGTTCCAAACGCATATACTTTGTGGTATGCCTACGTGTGTATCTTAGAAAGCAGCAGTTGGAGCTGTTGTTATTATTGTATTAGTAAGGAGCTTTATTTGTATGAGTGTAAGTCTTTATGTACTTGCATATTTTGTTACCTGGTATGAATTTAATGCGATTTTATACTCTTATCTTTTCATATTTAATGAAAATTGCATTAGTTTTAGCAGCTCATAAAATATTAATAACCAATGAATATAACTTTAGTTTTGAAGGTACAAGTTCGCTAGGAATTTACTTAATGATTTTAGTGCCATTAAGGTGATAGAATGTGTAGCTATGCAAATTAAATTTAATAATTCACCCTAATACATTTGTGTAATAAGTGGTTGAAAGTTTTTCAATTAGATTTATGTGTATGCGAAAGTTCAGCATTAAAAGTAATGCAGTGCAATGTTCAGAATTGTATATAAATTCCGAAATTAAATAACGAAAATTTTTAAAATCAAGAGAGTTACTTTGGGCAATGAAGTTCCAAAGCATACTGGTGATAAAAGAATACAGCTCGTAATTCTTGCTCTTCAGTTTAGGAGGAGAAAAAAAGAGAGGGGTATAAAAACCTGGAGATTATTAGCTTAAAAAATCAGTGATACACCTTTTGTTCAGTAATATTTTTAATTGTTTTTCAAAGTTCCTTTATAAGAATCAATTGTCAAAATTTAGATATTTTTTTTTCGGGCTGTGGAGTTATCAAAAAGTCTGAACTTCCGAGCGTAGTTTATTAGCGCCTGATGTTATAAACTAAAAAAAACAAAAATAGTAACAGTCGATGCTCTGAAGAATTGCAATGAACATGTCCAATGCGAGGCGAAGGATAGAGGGAAAATTAGCCAAAAAACTTGGTTGTATGCTGGAAGAAATAGAATTTTACAGTGCGAAACCAAACATGAAGGCACGTAAGAAAGCTGAAAGCTATGCTCATAAGAGGAGAAAGAGATGGAAGAAAATAAATCCTTCAGGCGGGCTATGAGTCTGCCAAGGATCTTAAAGATATGTGTCGAATATTCTGGAAAAACAATGTGAATTTCTTGAGGACGATTTCCTTCGAAATAGTCCTTAAACTTTTTACCAAGTAAATTTTGGCAGAACAGAATGTTATTGATATATATATGGTTGCCTGGTTGTTCGATAGTAAATAGTGAAACGTCTATTATCCGATAAAATAGAAAATTGATTTCCCACTTGGATTCGGCATTTTGGTTATTCCAAGCTCAAACCACAAAACAATGTACAATTTAGAGGTAGAAAAAACTGTAAAACCAATTAAAATATTTACATTGAAAGTATTTTTGCTCAAAATAATATATATATATAAAAAACGAAAAATTAAAAGCAATTTCATTGATAGAAAAAACAATGGCACTTAAGTATTGCAGCCAGACAAATACCAGCAAGCAAGTGGGCACACATACATACATATAGGAAATTTACACTTATATGTGTGTTTATTCTAGAACACACACACACATATATACTTTAGGATCAAATGAAAAAGTGATTGCGGCCGCTGTTAAATTCAACCACACAGCAATAAAATGAGAAAATAAACCAAACCAAACTAAACCGAACCGAACGTTTCAATTAATTTCCAATTAGGAAACGTAAAAGCCGAAATTGTGCGCTTTCTTCTTCTATATATATATGTAAGTGTATGTATGTATTCCTTTTGAAAAATTTCGAGTGTAAAGGAAGTGAAATTTTTCTAAAACTCCATACACACTAACACATTTCAACCTACATTTTTTACAAAACTAAAGAAATAAAAATAAAAAATAAAATCCAAGTGGAAAATAAAGTTGTGTAAAGAATAAAAAAAAAAAATGAAGTTGCTACTCTATATAGAAAAACAGCAAGAATGTTAACGCCAGCAGCTATCAGCAGCAGGCGCAGCAAATAACAGAAACTAATTAAGGATATTGTCATGAGATTTTGATTGTGAATAAAAGTAAAAAAAAAGTACAAGCAAGCAAGAAATGTAGGTTGCTTGCTGTACAGCATTTCTATCTGTTTTGCTGCTACTACCAAGCAGCAACTTAAATTAGTGAAGAAAAACATTTATTCCTAGTTCCTGTGCGGTAATGAGTACAAAAGTAAATTTCCTTTTACACAACCAACAACAATTCAGTGTGAAAAGTGCACCCAGGAGATTGTAGTTGTGTTTGTGTGATATTGTATAAATGTTAGTAGTAGTAGTAGCATGTAGCAGCAGTAAGTTGTAAGCAAGCAAATCTAATAGAAAAAATAAGAAAAAAAAATTCGCTTTGAATTTCCCAAGCGAAAAATCGCATTATAATGTTCGCGTTTGGCTTTGTGTATGTATGTGTGTATCTATCTATGTATGTCTTTCCACAGTTTTAGGTACTCGCAGCTATGCACCAAATTGTAGAATTTCGTTTCGTTTTTTTATTTTTTTTTCTTTCATTTCTTTTCTTTATTCTAATGAAATTGTAATTTTATACAAATCACATCGCATCGAATTGTATTATTCTCTCAAATTTCCCTTTAGTGTACTCGATTGCTTGCTGTGTGACTGTGTGACGTAAGTTTCTATATTGCAGCCAGAGTATTTTTTTGTTTCTTTTCACATACATACAAGAAAATAGATAAACGAGGAATTCTCGAATTATTTTATGTATGTGCGTGTGTATGTTTGCATTTTCATATGATTGCGAAATAAGTGGTTTATAGTTTCTACTTTGGAAGTTCACTGAATTTAGTTAATTTATTTTTAAGTATGAAGAGTTTTATAAATTAAGATAACTTGCACTTACTTTGCTCAGTATAGCAAAAGATTAAAAAACTACAGCAATGAGTCAGGATTAGAAATTTAGAGGATTTTTAGTGATTTTGGCAAAATGATGCCCCATTGGTAATAATACTTATCTATTTGCTCTCTCAAAATTAATTCCTATTATTTTTTTAAAAGAAAAATCGAGATAGTAGTTATTATTTATAATATGTTGTCGGGTTCTGTCTGTTTGGTATTTTCACATTTGTTCACTGCCAAACATTTGGAATTTCGTGAATAAGAGATTTTTTTTTTTTTGGTCTAGCCAAAATCCTGAGTACAAAAATTTTTAGTAAAATATTTGGCACTATTTTATTAAAAAAAATTAAATAAACTAAGTGGAAATTTTCTTTTACATATTTGTTCATAAAAGATAAGTGAAAATGTGAAAAACAAAAAACTGGGTGAAGCTGGTTACCCAATGGTTGTCTACAACTCCGTATTTATTTTTTTTTTTACTTATTTAACCCTTTCTTCTCAACATTTTTTTTTAGGGGTAAAAAAATTTGTTCTTGTTTTATATTCGTAGACTCGGACTTTGTTAAGAATAAAAACCAAAAAAATTATGAAAAAGCTTTTGGGAAAGGCTGTAGAGCTTTTGGAATTTTGTACCTTATAATGACCAAAATGCATGAAAGGAGTAAATTTTCGAGAAAACAATTTTAATTTTTAAATTTTTTTTGTGGAAAAAACAACTAAGATTTATTTTGCAATGCATAGTAAACTTTTAATTTAGAAAATACTTGTAAAAACATACTTGTTAACTGAGTATAAAAGGTGAAAATTTTAAACATTTTTGGAATTTGAGTTTATTTTTACTTAAGTCAAGTATACAGATTTTTGTTGTTCAGTGACCTATAGTAAAATTTCATGTGCAACCTATTTCTTGAACATATTAACCATCTATAAACCCTCGTAATTGGTCAGAAAATAAACTTTTTCGCAAAAGGCAAAAAAGGCCCATAATGGTGGGCGCCAAAGGGTTAATATGTAGGAAGAAAATATTCTACGGAAAATTTTACTACAAATTGCTAAACATACAAACAATCTCTGGTGCAAAACTAACAAGTTATACTTAATCTGTTAGAATTGGGCAAACTTTGGGCCTACATACAAAAAAAAAAATTTCACGTATACTTTTAAAACGCCGAGACCCGTATAATTTTTTTTCTCGAGTTTTATCAGCATCTCCTTTCAGAACTTTGTTATTTTTTCGTTTGTTGAACAAAAAACAAATTAACACTATCACAATTTTTTGTGAAAATAATTAAAAAATTCATGTCTTTTGTACACAATAGTAACCAAATTATTTATTGTACATTATATTGTACATTAGAGTTGCGTGAATTTGTACACTATACTGTACAATTTTTTTAAGCATGTCAAATTTTTTTTTTAACAACTCTTTTTTTACCAACTTTTTTTCTAAGTTGTTAATTTTGTATTAGGAAATGGAGTTTTAACTTTCGTTTTAAACTATTAAATTAAAAAAAAACATAGGATGTGTGCAAGGCACGTAAGATATTTGATGTGTAAGCAGTTAAGCCAACTGAAAGCCATATACATAAGCTCACATATGTATAACCATATATAGGGATTTGATGTATAATCTATATGCTAGGCAAATAATTCAAACTAAAACAATTCTTTTATAAACTTAAAAATTTATTAGATATCATTACCTTTTATATTCACTATATATTGAAGATGGTCTTACATCATTGCAAATGCAAGTTTTTATTCCATATCGCATATATTTGTTGTTGTGATAGCAAAAATATTTTGCAATTGCACCAAATCGTAGTTGCATTATTTTTTTTTTTTTACTCAAAGCATCGGTTACGATATGTTCGCATATAGGCAGCTGTAATTACATCTTTTTTTCTGCGCTTTAAGTTTTTCTTCATGCCAATTGAAATTTTATTAGAAAAAAAAGTGAAAATTTTACATAACGTCGCCTGAGATATAGGTATATGAATTTGTACACACATACGCCAAATCAATTCTCAGACGACGATAACTGCTTTCCGCATTTAACCTTAGAAAGGCAACCAGTCACCCCACTACTTTTTAAAAGCACCGCAAAGAGATTTGCCTTAACTGCATTTAATAAAAATAAGAAAAAATGTATTCTTATTGAAGTAAATAAGTGATTTTATAATACCTAAATAAGTTTGATTTTTTCTGTTTAACATATTTGCTATTTACATAGATAAAAAAGTGTTGCCTTTCTAAGGTTAATGCACAAAGCAAATTTTTTATAATGCCGTGGTTTGCTATCATTATCACTACATTGTGTTTATACATTTATTGAAACCTAGATTCCTTATTACTTATCATTGTTTTTATATTTTAAAGAACATTTAATTTTAATCCAATCTAACTAACCGAATGCAAAACCTATCAAACGCCTGTGCTTGCTACGGCGACTTCTCTGCTTGTATGGTATAGTCGATCTCCATACGTTTAACAACAACAAATAATTCTGCCACGAATAAATGTACACACACATTTTCTTTTCGTATGTACATATATGTGTGAGTAAATTGATCAAAACATAAACAAACAAACTCCTCTCATATATTAATTTCTCACTCTCTTCTTCTCTTCTTTTTGTTGTTTAGAGTAGCACAGTCATATCGCGCAGTAGCGGGAGCGAGAGGGGAACTGGACGTTTCAGTTATCTTACATCTTACGTTACAGTTATTCTTACATTTTACACATTTGAAATTTTGCCCATACTGTGAGCTAAAATGTTTACACATCAAAAAGTTTATTTAGTTGTCAAAATCTTAAACTTAGTACCTTCAATTTGTAAATTCTCATAAATGTAATTTGGACTGTTTTTCAAAATCAAATAGAAAAAAACTGTATTCCCGTTTTTGCTCAAACTTAAATTATAAAGAGAAAAAACATGCTTGATTTAAAAAAATATTTTTTATTTTAGAATTGAAAATTTTTTTATACAATATATTAGCCAAAAACAACGAAAGGGTTAATAAAGGAAAAATAAATCAATATAGAGGCATGAAATTTGGTGCCATGATTGTGGAGGTCCTAAGTAACCATAATTTCAGCACAATAGGTTTCTATCAAGCCCAATTAGAATTCGGGCGCCAAAAGATTAATCCTCTTTGCCTTATTTTAGGTATTATATATTTCGAAGATTTTTTTTTTTTGTTTTAGAAAAGAAAATTATATCGAAAATTACACCAAAAATCAGACTGAAAGTCAGATAAAAAATTTGATCAAAACTCAATTCCAAACTCAGACTAATCAAAAATTGGGTCAGATCTCTAACTAAAAGTACCCCCTCCCCCTTCTCCCCTCCCCAAAAAGAAATAATATCGTTATTTTGACTAAAATGAAGTCAAATTTCTGAATACAACTCAAACTAACTTTCTGAGATTAAATTTCAAACCACAAGCAGACCGATATTCAAACTAAATTTTAAGCCCAAATTCAGATCAAAAATCAGAAGAGAACTCGAAGAAAAATTAAGACTTAACCTCAGAATACAATGCGTATCTAAAATAGCCCAATTTCAGGCCAAATTTAGTTTCAAATTCAGGCGACAAATTGTTCATAAGACAGACAAAAATTTATTACCAAATTAAGGTCATAAGAAGACCGAAATTCGGAACAGAATCCTCGTTTAGTATTAAGAAACGCCAATATGTTTTTCTCGGACCTTTTCCTTAGAGTGAATATCTAGTCAATGGTGTACTTACCAGGCTTGATAACTTCCAATCAGATCGTTGGTGCTGGATTTCACAATTCGGTAAATAGTAGCTTGTATCCGACATTATCGTTTTCGAGACCGTAATAGAAGTAATGAAGATAGCGCGAAACCTGGCAGGACTCGTATTTTCTGCTACACCTTCATGTTACAATTTTTCATCAAAACAAGACCTTTCTCGTTTTAAGGCCTGAATTTCCATGAGCGATCGCTGACCCCGTGGTTTTCAATGGTATTTAGTTTAACTTTTTAATTAGATATTGTATATATATTTTTTTTAATATTTATACAGTCTTTTCAACAAGAGCGTGTTCGGCTTAATTGTGCGAACCAGTTTAAGTATCAAGTTGGACTTTATTTTCAACGTTCAACATTTCATTGCGAATGGCGCTGTATAACCTTTCATTTCGTTGTATAAGCAATTTTTCAAGTCGTACTCCATGTATGCAAAACGTTCTTAGCTATAATTATTTGGTCACACCCAAAGGAATCCAAAATGTCCTAGAGAGATGCTGCAAATACCTTAAGAAGTTGAAGACTTACGAAATCATTGTGCTTCTAGAGCAACATCAAAACAGTAGGATTCGGTGATAACATGAGTTTTTGAAGCCAGTTCTATCATTACACTTGAAATAGCTGAACAAAAACTGCCACTGGAGGTCATTAATATATCCCTTAGTACTATCCAAAGTCATTTCAATGTATTCCAAATTAAAATCTGAGCTACCATAACCAAACCCTAACTAACGGCAAAACAAACAAAAAATGGCAGTAGTGAGCTGTCGAACATATGGATAATGATTGGATCGGTGTGGCCTTTACAAACGATTTTTTTTTAGGCTGCAAGTGTCATAAATCGTGCCTTGTCTATAAAGGGCTGTAAGATTGTTCTGAGATTAGTTAAGCATCCATGAAAATCTCATGTGTGGGGATGCTTGTTAAAACTGAGTTTCGACAGGGTAATCATGTTTATGAGAAATTGGGATATCCACTACATGATCCATTTATACCAGTATAGACTCTTATCTTCTGCCAATAACTGGTTTGGGAAAGGAAATCGAAACTGAGGGCTTTAAAAGGGCAGTACCCTAAACATCAAAGCCACTGGTGCAGTAAGTTAAAAGAAGAAAAAAGGACAAGAACTTTGGACTGCTCCTCTCAATCTTCAGATGCTAACCACATTGAAAATTTTTGAGCAATTATTAAAATGAGTAGAAAAAATGCTAAGAGCATTACCCAATTGCAACGTTAACTTAAGTCAAAATGGCGGCGTTTACCGCAATCGTACGCCGAAAAGCTAGAGACAATATGATCACGTGCTATCACGAAATTACTCAAAATTGCGGTAACCATACACTATACTGATATGCCAGCGCATTGGTCAAATAAATGTTTAAAAATAATGAGGGATATTTTTTTTTTATTGGGGCATTTTTTTAAGGACTTAGGCCGTACATCATCTTGTTGAAAAGGCTGCATAAAGTTTTTTAATATAACCTAATAAAACGTAGGGTACGCTAAGGCTCCCATCACCGGATAAAACCTTTTCCATACACATTACGTCTCTGGGTAGCTTGAAAGAAAGTTGATATGTTTTGGGCATGATATATTATTAACCGATCAACGAACACAAAAATTAAGTCAGGTATACAAATCTTCGGATTAGTTTTAGTATTAAATAAAGATACTTCTTCAAAATATCGTTGCACTTTATGCCACCCAAACGATAGTTAGATGCTTACTATATTCCAACAAATACTTATTTTTGTCGACTCCATTTAAAATTTTATACAAATTCTAACAAATATCTACAAATTCTAACTGTGTGTAACTGTCAATGCGCTCAAGCAAAGTGTTAAAATGTGACAACAATTGAAAAAAAAAAGAAAATAAAAAAAAAACTTTCTTAAAACTTTTAGCATTCATTACACTGCAAAAAATTTACAAAAAATAAAAAAAAAATAAAATATTGCAACTTTAAGTTTCAAAAATAGAAAAACAAAAATGCAAAATTTCCATTTCAATTTTCCGTAGTAGTTCAAAAACAAATGAATTTGTTGTGAAGCAAAAGAAAAAGGGGGACAACAGCAGCCGACAACAACAATTAATTGATGTGTATTTCATAGTTCAAGCCTTAACACTTTACTCCTTACCACACTTCTATGTTACGACGTCACGTTATGCTATAGAGTATTCTATAACAACTACACACAAACTAAAAACAAGTAAATGCCTCTCGCAACGAAACTGTCAAATGCTACAAAACTTTCAAGGCAGTAACTTGCATAGAAATGAAGCTAACAAAGTTTTTGTATGTAAGCAACTTCGTTTTTTTTATCTCTTTTTTCCTTACTTTCGCTCATAAAAATAAAAAAGTTTTCTTCTTTATGTTTTTCTACTTTCTTTCTCTTTCACACACTTTCTACTGTAGTATGAAGTTTATTGAGGTATTTTTAATACCTCAAGTCAGCCATGGCTGGCAGCTCAGCAGCAAGTAGTGGAAAGCTATAGCAAATTCAGCTGAGCTGCTGCTGCCGAGAATTATTCAAAAGTATTATAAAGTGCGGTTGGTATGTGAGCAGTAAAAAAGAAAAAATAAGCTAAAGAAAAACTACAGTGATGATGAGAAAAATAGTAACAGCAGCAGAGGTATTAATAGCAACAGAAACAGCAACAACAGCACAAAGAACAGCAGCAACAGCAACATAACCAGCAGGGGTAGCTGCAAAAAAGACATAGTAGCAAAGTTGTAGCAATGTAGTGATGATAATATTTTTTGTTAAAAGCGCTTTTTGTTTTTTCCTTTTTTTTTTGATAATTTCTTTAAAGTTATGTAAGTTTAAGTTTTCCTTCTTCCTTTTTTATGTTTCTGTTTTATTTTTATGCGTTAGAAAATGTGTAGAAATAATAAAGTCATTTTTCACGTAAGAATTTTCTCCCTACAAGAAAATATCACAGCTACAAAGTAATAAACGCATTCTGCTATTATAATTAAGACATTACTTATCTACTTAAAAACTATTATGTTTAATTAAAAGTAGAGTTCTGGTTGTAACTTTAAAACTACGGAAGTTTTGAAACTTTTTAAAGTAATTTTTGAAGTGTGTGGTAAAGATTTGAGTACTGAAAATGTTTTTATTACTGAAAATTTTGCAGTAATATCAATATAATAACATTAAAGTCGTCTTAAGTTTATGGGAAAATTAATTAAAAATTAGTTAGTTGCAAAGTGAATAATATTTTGTGCACGTCATGACCCAAAGTGGTTACAGTTCATACAAAAGGAGGCAAAAACTAGAAGAAATCATCACAGAACTATACGCTTTGGCCAATACAACAAATAAGATAAATCCGACCAATACTACACCCATTTCCCATACAACGAAAAGTGGTCAAAAATAGAAGGGTCTTTCGCAGAGCCATCAATTTTGGTACAGGAGATTTTAATGTCAATACTACGTCTAAATTAAAGAAGTATGCTACAAAAGTGAGACAAAAGTGATTAACAAAGTCTGAAACTTTGAACAGGATAAGTTATGCAGGAATGGAAAGTAAAGATTTTTTGCTTCATTTTAATACAAGCTAGAAGACAGTGTGTTAAGGTGGGCTTTATTCCTTCAAAGTTTCAATAAATAATTTTTACTTGTTTTTACATATCATTTACTATATGTCGAGGTTTTTTGTAAAGAAAGCTGTCCATAAGTTTTTTTTTTAGTCAATTTTTTGAACATCAAAATCAAGTCAATTAAACTGATCTTGGTAAAAAAAAAATTAATTATAAACCAAAAAAAAAAAAATAGTCAGACCATTTATATCTGGATATTAGGTTGCCAAACTGTATTAAAATATTTGTAATAAAACCATAAAATCAACATAAAAAATTGAGTTTATACAAAAATGTATATAGATAGTAATTGTCTTCTTCTTTTTGCACGAAATAGCTCGCACTTTTTCTTCGGGTATAAATGTTAATAGTGTCAAACAATCAGTTGTTTTGCTTTTGTGAAAATATATTGAAAATTTTAAATAAATAAATAAATAACGAATTTTTAGAAAAATAAGTGTAATTTAAAATGGAAAATGTTTAAAAAAAATTTAAAAATTAATTAATAGTATATTAGTTAATTGTTAACTACATTCTCCACAAGATAATGACGCAATTGTCTGTTCAAATTCTGACGCTGTAGAAGTTTCTGTTATTTCTGAATAATGCAAATAGTGATTGAGAACCAGAAGATTCTACAAAAGTAGTCAGGCGAACAATTTATGTTTAATTTTTTCATTATTTATGTATTTTCGTGTAAGATTTAACAATTTTTATTTTATTAAATATCACAGAATCTTTGTTTTTTGAATTTAACTGTCGTTAAAATTTGACGTTTTGTTTCGTGCAAGAAAATTAGTTTTGTGCGTTCCCGTACTTTTCTGCACTTTTGTGTATAAGAGAGAGCATTTTCGTTTACACTCAGTTTACCAGCCTTTGCTAAAAAAGTACGGGAACTGACCTACTGTGTGATGTAGTGATTATACGACGGCTGCGCAGGCTACCTACCAGCGATGCCAACTTACGAGGAATTCCCCGATTTGCGGGGAATATCACTTAGTACGGGGAATCAGGGAATGAGCTATTTTTTGCGGGGAATTCGAAACCGTTCAGTTTTTAGTTATTAAAGTCTGTAGAATATTTTTTGTCAAATCTAATGTAATGCAAATCGTTAAACTTTTGCAAGGTTTCATATTTTAGGATTTAAAATCTTCATCTTCCCTTCACTTTTTTGGTTTAAAGAAATCGAGTTCTAAAAAAAGTGTGTAATTTCAAAAGTATTTTCTAGAAATTTCAGAGAGAAACTTAGAGTGCTTTCGTAGATATAGACGATTATAGCACCGAGTGTCAGTCAGGCCAAAACAGTCGCGCGATGCTTCGACTTCCATTTCGGCCGTTAATTCTTGCTGTCTAATTTGTCAAATTACGACCAGCCATCATAAAGAATATCAAGTATTTTTTATATGTTAAAAACAGACCGTTTTTCTTAAAATAAGGTTTTTCCACTTTTTATTTGAGACAAAAGAAAGCACATGTCTTTTCTTTTGAGAACTTTGATGCTCAACTGAGACTTGAGACTTGTTTATCTATCAAAATGAACGTCTAGTAACTCGAAACACCCCATCTCGTTCAAATTTGGTATGGTAACTACTACCTAATAGGACTAAACCTTGTGCAGGGCCGCTTTAAAATAAACCAACGTAAAGGTATTTTTCGTTTTTTATAATATGTTTAAATGGAAAGAACTGAATTTTATAAACTTATTTGTATTTAATATATATTCATGATTATATGCATTAATAACATATTATTTCAAATTTTTCTTTTCATAATTTGGCTTTATAAACTAAACTAAAGTGCGCACTGTTGCAATATAAAATTATACCGGTGCGAGGAATTTGATCGAAAATCGGGGAATTTCTCGAGGGCTATCGGGGAGGCAGAAAAAATGAGTTGGCATCCTTGCTACCTACGATAACAAACCATTAACTTTGTCGTTCGGACTCGGTTCCGATGTAGAGTTGTTCTATTTGTGTATGAATATAACTCGTAAAACACGAATGGATGCGAAAGTCAGTTATAAAATCAAACATTTTATCAAATCTAAGCATTATATATACTTTTTCTGTATAATTGATGCATATAACTTTTATACTTTATGGCATTATTTAAAGAATTAACCAGTTATTTAAATTTCGACCTCAGTACGTATGAGTAACATATATTTATATGAAATTCATGCAATATACATAAATATAATTCATTAGAAAGTAAAAAACACTCAACTATATTTACTATATTTCTTTTATAAACAATTCGTGCGCGCTGATTTAAACCGCATTCCCAGAATTTTTCAATCACTTCTCAGTTTTTGAAAGTATAGCATATGTAAATCTTCATTGGCATTTGAAATAGAAATTTTTTAAAGTAATTTAAAAAAGAAAGTTGCAATTTCGATAACGGTCTTCTATTTATTTTTTTAATCTCTAGCGAGAAACAGCCCATCATCTGCTCTAACGCGCCAACAACGAATGTTTCCTAACAGTTACTTTAAGCTCCTTCCAGCTCTTATCAGGATTACTAGTCTTATCTACCAAACGGAGATCCATCATCTTCTCCAGTTTTCGCACAGGCTGGCAGACTATCTGCTTCTAGTTTTCTTCACAATTCTGCCTTCGCTTTTGTAGAGAGTATTGCTAATCCACTTTTTCTTCTAATCCAAATATCTAGGACTTAAATTTTTTTTTCTGTTGAACAACTCTTCATTAAATATCGTATTGGCACAAAAAATCAGATACAATTGGGAGACAGTTGTTGGTAGGCACTTAATAGCATACCAAATGCCGTTATGACCTTTCTCATCCCATTCGCAATATACACGCCAGTATAAACTTCACTCCCAATCCCAAGGCATATAAAACTACTCACTGATTCATGATCAGACCCCTCACTAGCATTGCTATTTTGGCTTGCCGGACTTAAAACTTTGATGCACTTAAAGTTAACTTTAACAGCACACAATGCATCTAAGTTTAGTGAATCGGCTGATGAGGCAGTAAGAAGATGTTCGTAAGTCGGTACTTACGTAAAATACTACGAATTTGTTGTCTGGATACAATCTCAATTTCTAATTTGCGGAACATAGTGAGAATTTAAATCCGAAGGAAGGCGTTTGGTCCGACCACGTTTTGCTCAGGCATCGCAATGACATTTCTAGGACAGCTATTGCATAGCACAGCGAATATCTGTACACGACTTTTATAAAGCTTGCTGAAGTTATGCCAAGAGATTGACACAACACAGATCCGAATGAAAACCATTTATTGTGGTCTTTTTTTTATTTTTTGGATCCGGTACGACTCTCTGTTGTAAAATAACCCATAGACAATCTCTGGGTGCGTTGTCGAAAGACTTTTCGAAGTCATCAAACATCACGTGCAAATATATCTCCTCAAGTCGCTTTTTTTAAGTGATCAGCATAAACTCTAGCT
This sequence comes from Toxonevra muliebris, assembly GCA_963691655.1. NCBI lineage: Eukaryota > Metazoa > Arthropoda > Insecta > Diptera > Pallopteridae > Toxonevra > Toxonevra muliebris. The sequence goes on from OY829326.1 coordinate 103,306,917, forward strand.
ATAGCAAAGTTTTAAGTTTATAAGTTTATAAGTATTAGTTTAAGTAGTACTTTCACTTCACTTTTCGTTCACTTCACATTTTTAACTTAAATTTTTTTTATTACTCATACGCACTGTTGGCTACTATCATTTTTATCTATGTCTGCAAATATGTTAACTGACGACCTCGATAGCCTAGTGGATAGTGCACTAGACTTTCATCTGGGAGGTTCGGGTTCGATTCCCGTCTTCGTCTGGTGGTTAATTTTGATTACTTTCTTATATTCACTATCAATATGAAGTGTATGAGAATTATAAGATAGTGTACAAGTACACACATTGGTTGGTAATGGCAAAACCACCAAGCTGATAAAAAATTGCCACACCGCCGCTCGGAATCGGCGCTAAACTGTAGGTCCAACTATGTGGTATCACAATGGGCCGTTCAGATCTAAGTCTCTGGACAGCCACTCCAACCTAACCTACACTACTACTACTTCTGAACAATTGAACCCGGGTAACTACCACTTTACCAATCTACTTTTGCAAGCACACATTTAAATTTTTAAGCACGTTCCACATACATTTTATCGCCAATATTCTCATATAAATGAAAAACTTTTTTTTTGTAAAATAAGAATAAAATTTAAATAGCTTTAAACTAAAAAAAAAAAACGTTTACGTTTTGTTTATAGAATATTTGTGTTTCTATTCTTAACAACTACTTCAAATACTTTTTTGACGACGAAGATCTTCTGAAGATGATGATAGAATTGAACCTCAAGAAATATTGAACTTGCACCACATCAATATAGCACAAAAAAAAAAAAAACAAATTCAAATACTCGAATTGATTTCTATGTTGTTATTGCTATTACTATATTTGTTTTTTGCTCTAGTTCTTGTTGTAACAGGTACAACTTTTTGATTTACCTTGAAATGTCGAATGTTTTTGCTTTTAACATGTTGGGAATTGAAGCTGAAGAATTTTTGTTTGCTTAAATTTTGACTGAATTGTTGTGTTTCAACATTTACATGCGGGCATTCATATACTTATGTATGTAGTTGTGTTCAAGCATGTAGATGTACTCATATCTGTATATATGAGTGTATATCTAAAGCTTGGAATTTTTATACATTATTTTGTGTTTGGCTTTTGTTTAAAAAGAAAATAAAAGAAATTTATATTTTTCTTTTCTCTCATGTGTGCATCCATCAATCAATTCCTCCATGAATCAGAAAACAAGATTCGTTGATATAATACAAGTTCAATGAAAATAGTTACAACAGCTGCGGTACTTGTGAGTTTAGTAACAGCGTAAGATTGCAAAAGATTAGAATCTTCTTTGATGAAATAATGAAAGTTGGGGAAATTGCAAAATTTATAAATGTGGCATTGGGAAATAAAAGTAGCAAAATAAATGTATAAAAATAAAACACATTTGTTTATAATATTTTTGTGTGTACTTTTTTACAACAGATATGAGTTTTATGAAAAAATAATTTTGATATAAAAATAAAAGTAGTTATTTATAGATTTTTCCAGAAAACAGCAAACGTCCCCGGGATCACTGATTATGACCTAGTACTTAGAATTTCCTTGACATATCTCGGATTTCAGCTACTGTATGTTGGCTCAAATCCCATAATTTTAGTATAAGAGAAATCAATATAAAATGTTGTTAATTTTAGTTTTCATATGTTTCATGTCTAAAAAAACGTTGTTCATCACTTATCTAAACTTTAAATTTAAAATTATCGGATCAAATTCGAACTTTTAGGAGGCAATCTTAAAATGTTAATCTTAAATTAATTTTTTTTTTAATTTCTAAGACGTCGTTTTCTATTAAGCATTATTTTCTGTTGTTTGGCATCCATCAAATACGTCATTGTTTTCACTTGTGGATTCAAAATTGGGATTTTAACACAAAAACCGAAGTTTTTGGACACATAAATACCGATTTTGAGAATGAAACTGCAGGCTAACAATATATAGTTTGAAGAGGCTTCAGTATATAAGGGCTTTAGCAGCCTAAGGGGAGGAAGAGGGGTGAGAGTTTCAGAAATAAAACCATGCCCCTCTCTTGGGACCGCTAGCGGTTGTATTTAATTTATTGTATTTAAATACTAGATTCTTACAAATTAATTATGGATATTTCTTCCTCATGATAACCAACCCCCACCCCCCTCCCGCAAAAAAAAATCATGGCTACGGCCCTGCGCTCCAGTTTAAAGAAAAATTCCCCATTTTTCTAACCTTTGCTCTGCACCCAGTTTTGGAATATTTTGTCTTAATTAACAATAGATTTATTGGCACAAAAAAACTTAGGAAACAAAATTGCAACTAAATTCTTCGGTCTATAGATGGCACTTCAGTACACGGATAAATTCAACATTTCAAAGAAAAAAAAATATTCCTATGTTAAAAAAATTAGGAAAGTTTGAATTTGTCCTTGTACTAGACCAACCGATTTTGTAGACAAGACTTTTGCAGTGCAAAAACTTATTATGGCCCTGGAGCAAAAACCATGAGTAGTTGGGGTTTTGTTTCCTTTTACTGAACTATGAACTAACCTAATAGATTTTGTTAAGGTATTGTGCATCAGTGATTTGGGCCTACGAATCCATCATGATCCAAAGAATGTTGTGCAAAAGTTATGTTGGGGGTTACAAAATCGATCCACGCTAATATACAGGGTGACAATCGTAAAGTGACGCACACATTTCAGCAGTTATTTTCAAAAGGACGTACTTCCATTAAGTACAATTAAGTGTTAACATTGCTGAATATATAAGCATTCATTTGAACCCCACCTCATTCAATATAATCTCCTTTAGCCTGCACACATGCCTTCAATCGATCCGGAAATCGTAGGACTGTTCGCCGCAGGACTTCCTGATCAATTTCAGTCCAGGCTTTCTCTAATGAATTTGTCAGCGACTCCAGACTGTGGTGTTGAGATGCACAAGCCTTACTCTCTAAAATACTCCAAATAGAGTAGTCCATTGGATTCAAGTCTGGGGAGTATGGTGGAGATTCCATTCTTGCGATGTTATGAATCCAGAAAAATTGTCTTTTATCCATGTTTGCGTTAATTTTGCCATGTGGGAAGGTGCAGAATCTTGCTGGAAAGTCCAGTTTTCATTTCCAAATGTATCTTGGACCCAGGAAAGAACATGTTCATTTAAAATGCTCCGAAAAACAACCTGGTCAATTTTAACACCCTCTTCAACGAATATTAGAGGGGTTCGGGCAAGGGAGGGAAACTCCAGCCCATACCATAACGGAAGCTGGCTTTTGAACTCGGCCAGCAGTCCTATTTTGTTGCGATGATGATGCTAGCCACATTCGGTCATTTTGCGCATTGAAATGTTGCTCAACCGTCAAAATTTTTTCATCTGTGAACAAGATATTTTCAACATTTTTTAACACGGAGGAGCGTAGCAACGCCTTGCATCTTTGCAGTCGCAAATCTTTCATTTTTTGTGTCAGATCTTGAGCTTTTCGGAGCTTGTACGGCTTAAGATTAAGCTTTGATTTTGCAATGATTCGCACTGTTTCACGGTTTACTCCCACTTCCTTAGCGATTTTTCTCATTGAGCGCCTTGGATTTCGCTTGATTCGTTTACGAATTTTTTCTGTTAAACCAGTAGTGGCAACTGTTGAAAATTTTCCCCGGTCTCTATCTCCAAAACCCCCAGTTTCATTATATCGAATAATAGCTCGGTCTGCCGTACGACTTGACAAGTTTAAAGCCTTTGCAATTTGACGGCTACTATAATTTGCCAAATGAAATTTCATAATTTCACGACGAATATTTTCCTTGTTCATTTTTATGGAAATTTCAAAATGTAATAACAAAAATTCAAATGAAATTAAAAGCAAAGCCAATGATGAATGAATTTGCTTTTTAAATTAAAGTAAAGGTAAATGGTAAAGCTTGCTGCAGAGTATTAAACTTGCGTCACTTTACAATTGTCACCCTGTACATATTAGACAATTGTGTTATTTTGAATATTTTATTCTTATATGTGGCAACAAAGACTTCTTTTTGCAGATTCTGGTGGGCACGCAAAGGAAGTCTGTCCTGTTAGCAGGGATGTAACAGTTATAAGTTTTTCATGAAAAATGTTGCAATATAATTATTCCAACATGACATAAATATATATAAATAAATATATACACTCTCTTATGTACTAGACTTTCAAATAACGAACTGTTATGCAGACTAGCTACAATGGGAAAAAAATAACAACATAAGTATATAGAACGTCTATATTCAGTGAAGATATTTGGAATCAAATCCGCAATTCTGGGTTATGATTTCAAATATTAGTAGCTTATATGGGATATTGAATGATTAAGAACTATCACTATGATCACTGATGAGGAATTGTGGCGGATTCCGAAACGGCCGTCTGATTTGCCCGTCTCTATATACATTGTTGTTGTGATGACTACATTTGTTCAAATAAATATTTTTCGTTGACCATAATTATTATTTACTAAAAAATATTTTGTACGTTGCTTGATAAGTATTACGAAAGAGAATTATTATTTACGTTGCCGGTAACTTTTATTTTCTAAGAAATATTGATTCCGTTGCTTGATAAGTATTACAAATGGGAATTATCTTTTACGTTGCCAGTAATTTTTTTTTTTTGTTTAAAGAAATATTTTTTACGTTGGAAAAAATAAATATCGGGTCAGAAAGAGGCAGACATTTTGACAGAATGACAATTTACTGACGCTTGAGCGTTAATGCTCACAACGGCCTCCTGACGTAGTACCAGTAGGTGTCCCACGAGGGTAACACCTTTCTGGCATCGAGATGGTTTAGTGTGTTGAAGTTTTACACCACCAGTGGCTTTCGATGCTTCTTCCTTGTACAAAAAAAATTATTATAATACAATAAAGAATTCACATGAATTCAGAAAAAAAAAACATTTATTGAAATTCAGGGTAGGCTATTTAAAAAGGAAGCATTTGTTTCTGAAAAAACAGCATTGAAAAAAACCATTTTTTTGTTGTTCATTAGGATAATCAGTTATTTTAGTTCAAGGAGATTTGTGGCAGCTACTTTTTAGAAAATGATCGGCATTTTCCATCATTTTGGTCAATGATTCGGTCAATATGTCGGCTATTTCCTGTCGGATGTTGGCCATAAGTTCGTCTAGGCGACTTGGCTTGTTAATATAAACCTTTGACTTCAAGCAGCCCCGGCTGCATACAATCTGGCGAACGCGGAGTCAAGTCAAAGTCACCATTTTTTGATATCAACCGACAGAGGAACAAAGGCTTCAAAAAGTCTATTGTGGTGCGGGCAATGTGAATTGGCGCGCCATTTTGTTTAAACAAGGTGTGCTCGAATATCATTTTCATGAACAATCGGCTTCGAAACATTGAATGTACAACTGAACAATTTCAGCGCGGTCTTTCATGTCATTATATAGATTTAACAGCGCTTTTAAACAATTTGTTTGCGCTTAAAATTAATATGCAACAATATAAACAAAAAAAAAATGTTTTTCTCAATAAAAGTTATGTGCAACGAGAAAAATATTTTTCGATCAAAAAACTATGACGTAAAAAATGTATCATCAATTATATTTCTTACAAAATAAAAGTTGCCGCCAAAGTACAAAATTATTTAAATAATGTGTAACAGGCTTAAAGAACGTATGTTATATAAAATTATTCTTAATCATAATACTTATTTATCAACTTAAAAAATATTTCTTATGAAATAATAGTTACCGACAATAATTAAAATTGTTCCTGCTCATACTCATTATGAAGTAATTTTTATAAAAGTTTCTTAATTTTGAGCAACTTTTTCCATCACGAAAAATTTCATAACAGTTATTTTCCGTCCCTGCCTGTTCGTATTAGTTAAAAATTTCTAGAACCTTTTGAAATAGGGAAAGCTCGTTCACAAAAGCTGACTTGAGATCGCTCTCGTTTCTTCATGATTTTTAAATAAGATGAAATAATTTAAGGTACAACATTTTTCGATTAATATTTGCAAAATCCTTTACACCCACACTGAAAATCAAAACTGCTTAAAGTAGAAAGATTTTCTACACCAGCTAGTCAAAGCTAATCTTTATTCAAATCCAATTTTCCAAACTAAATTTATACTAACCTTTAAAATTAAATATATCTATGAATAATTTTTGCATATCTTCAACCCAAAAAGGATTATATGCAATTTGTTTTTTCCTAAATCTATGCAAGCTAACGAAATCCTTTCATTTGCATTTGTAGTTTTCCTTCATATATCTTTAAAAATTATATACAAAAAAAAAAAAAAAAAAAAAAAAAAAAAAAAAAAAAAAAAAAAGACTGCCAGTTTTATTTACAAATATTGTCTATTTAAAGGTAAAACTTACAAAGTAGCATATTTTTAAAACAGAGAAAATTCGATTCTAAAATTAATTAAGTTTAAAACTAGTAATGAAACAGTGAACTTGGTAATTTTTTGCGAACGCTGTGTAAGAATTTGCAGAATCTATGAAAAAAAATAATTTTTTCTCTAATAAAAATTTCCTAAACCTATAAAGCTGGGTGTAAAAAACGAATTTTTGCCAAATCTGTACTTAGTGAGTTTTACCTCCAAACTAACTAAAAATTAAATATTAAGGCCAACATGCTTCAGCCAACACTTGTCTCTTGTATATAAAAAAGGAAAATCCTAACGCTTTCGCGTGTGGAAATGACAGCTAAATCACTTTGTGTGTATGTATGTATAGGAAAAGTCAGTGACATTTTTTATTATTCATAAAAAAAAATAAAATAAAAAAAAACATACAAATGTCTGACGGATATGCCAAAAACAATACAGACATCATAAACAAAAAAAATGTAGATATCCTAAACTACATATAGTTTACTATTTTCATTTTTGTTGAATGCTTAAGTGAATGTACATAAAAAAGAAAGAGCTTTGCATGCTTACTTTGATATGTTAATTCAGTTTAGCTTAAAGTTTTATATATGTATATATTTTCTCGACAGATTTGAAATAGAAACAGTAAATAGGTTTTTATTAATCTCACTCACTGAATTCTTTGTGGTAGACAAAGTTATTAAAAATATTCAAATGTATAGAGAAAAATATTAAAAATAAAAAAGAAAAAATTCTAAATGCAAATATTCATTCAAAAAATATATATTTGCATATTAAAATTTTCAAATATATGAAAATTTTAACAAGAAATTATCTTATCACTTAAACTTTTTTTCCCAAAAAAAAAGAAAAAAAAAAAAAAAAAATCATGCATTTCTTTCACTCCATTTCCTATAAATATCACAAACAAAAAACTTGCTTCTACTTGCACGACAAATTGACTAAAGTTGCAATGCTTTTGCAACAACGAAAATTGCACACACACACACACACATACTTGTTTATCAGAAAGTTAGTCGAAGAAATCAACTTTTTGCTGTTACTAGTTTCATATTTCTACCATGCATGTACATAAACACAGTTTTTAGAAAGTTTTCACTTTCCCTAACTATATTTTTCTTTCGTTTTTTTTTTTTTATATTTTTTTTTTTTGATATTTTTTTTTTTATTTTTGTTAAGTACTATTTTCTAGAAGTTTTTGCTTTCCTTTTTTGTGGAAGTTTTATGGCTTTCAAGCAATTGCATTTTAGATTATGATAGAAAAAGTGTATGTAAAGTTTTTGCTGCTGTTCAATTTAATGTAAATTTAATTGCATTTGGATACGAGTATTTGCTTTAGTACACTCAAATGCACCTAAAAGTATGTGAAGTTATTTTCATATATATTTTAATATACATGAATTGCATATTTTTATATACATATATTAAAAATGCTTTTAGTTAACGAAAAATAAAAGTTATTTATGAAAAATTTTACCAGTTTGTAGTTGCATTACTTGTGTTTGTTTTTGTGTTTTTTTTTTCACCCTGCAAAATAAAACTATGTAAAATCAAAATGACTGTGGCTAAAAGTTGTGTATGCAATGTTTATTTTTTTAGTGTTTGGTTTTTAATTTTAGCAAATTAATTGCATTTTTCTGCTTTGCCTTTTTTTCATGCATATATGCGTTTTTGATAGTATGTGTGAGTTGTGCGTAGTTTGTTGTTTATATGTGTGAAATTGTGCGGAAAACAATGTGGTTGGTTTTATTTTATACGTTTGGAGAAAAAACGAATAAAAAACGTTTTGAAAATATGCAAAAAAGAAAAACAAATATCTTTTCCTAGTTTATGTGGGTATGCAAGTTTTGTATGCACATATGTATACATATATTGTTATAATGTATGCAGTAGGTACTTTGTATTAGATATTGAGTTATAGTATTAGCCAAAAAAAACTTCAGTTATAATGGTGTGTTTGGTAGTTAGTGTGGTATTTCGTTTTTATTTATTTTCGAAATTTTATTAATTTTCCTTTTTTCTGGTCATGTGATTTATTTTTCAATGAAGTTTAATTTATTATTTGTACGCTAAAAGCATTTATTTTAAATGCATTAAAGCAGGGGCTGTAATCATTATAAGCAATATGAAAACAAATCTAAAGTTAATGTTTATTGCTTAAATTTTAATGCTTGCCTTTGCTTAAAAATTAAAATAATTTTGTAATTTTATTTATTTGCTCAGATATAATAATTATTTTCTGATTTTTTTTTGTAATCTACAAGGAAAAAATTCATTGCTTCATACAAGGAAAAAACACATTGCTTTTTTATTAATCGTAGAGAAAAAATTAAACGTGTCACAGTTTTGTGGTTTTGAGCTAGGTCAAAACATTTTGTTTTCAGACTTTATTTATGAGCAAACTGCAAAAAAATATTATTACGGGACCCACTTTTGTAATGTTTTGGTTTGATAATTGTCTTTTTTTTTTTTTTTGTGAAATTAGTACCAAAAGTACCTGATGAGAAGAGTAAGAAGAGAGGATGTAAAAACAAAAAACATCAAAGTTTCGAAGACTTAAAAATAATATACTCTGTGTCACTAACGGATCCTAGGGGAGGCGAATTTGTCTTATATTTGTTGACTAGAGTATAATTGTGATTGAAATACAGTCCTCTTAACACTCTTCTGTTCAGTTAATAGGTTAATATAGAAAAAACTTCCCAAAAAAGGCAATTTTGAAGGGGAAAAAAGCACAGCGGTTTTTTGTCGAATAGATTAAATTAATGAGCAGACGATCATTTAAATTAGTGTTGATTTTAAAGATTTTTTTAAAATAATTATGCTGAGATATCTTAGTATTGCATGGTGCTAACATATTCGAATTTTCTGTAAGCATTTTAGTAAATTAAAAATATTCATATAAAATTTTTATGAAACTGATGTTTAAATACAATAAATTAAATACGATGATGCATTTGATGGACCCTATCAGACTAGGGAGAAAAGTGGATAAATGTCTTAAAGCTTTAGGTAAAATTTTTGTTTCCCAATTTTCTTAATATTAACCTAAAAAAAATGGCAGAAAATGACAAAAAAAAATTCCCAGAATAATCAGTTTAAATTTTTTCAAATAAATATGGATAATAAATAAATGTGGATTGCAATACATTTTTTATCGTGAAAGATATAATTTCGATAACTCATTGACTTGCCATTACTGATAGTGAATCCAACCTCAAAAAAATGATCATATGATCAAATGATTATAAGTGGGAATTTGGGCCATTATCAATGATGAGGAGCCCGGATGAGGTTGGCATATATTCCCTAAATTCGTGCAGTCACAGCATTGAAATCTTCCGAGTCGGGTGCTCTGAGCAATAATGGGTTAAAGGATTAATTTTATTTTAAGATTAGGAACTTTGAAGCTTATACAATAACACTGTCCTGCATGGGTTTGGTGATTTGTTCAAAAACTTCCCATTACATCACGTTTTAGAAAAATGGGATTGAAACCCTTGAAAATACCGTTTTTGGCCATGTTGCGCAACTTGGTACGATTTCAATTCAAATTTATTTTTAAAATTTTTTCTTTTATTTGACTTTTTAGAAAGAAACCGATTAAAAAATATTTAAAAATCGTTCAATAGATTTTATTTTAAGTTATATATAAACAGGCTTAATGAACAAATGTAGTCATCACAACAACAATGTATACAGAGACGGGCAAATCAGACGGCCGTTTCGGAATCCGCCACAATTCCTCATCAGTGATCTTAGTGATAGTTCTCAATCTTTCAATATCCTATATAAGCTACTAATATTTGAAATCATAACCCAGAATTACGGATTTGATTCCAAATATCTTCACTGAATAGAGATATTGAAAGAAACTACCACTACCGTTCTATACACTTATGTTGTTGTTTTTTTCCCATTGTAGCTAGTCTGCATAACAGTTCGTTATTTGAAAGTCTAGTACATGGGAGAGTGTGTGTGTTTGTGAGAAAATGATTCTAGGTGTCATTTTTTTTTATTTTCACTTTTTTTTTCCATCCACTGGCAATCAATATCAAAAATTAGGAAAAAGTTTTCACATTTCGGGGGGGGGGGGGGGGGTGGGGGGGGTCAGAACCCACAAAACCTCCCCCTAAATACGGCCTTGCTTCCAATGTTTAGTTTTTGGGATCACAAATCAAAATATCCGCAATATCTAGAAGAAACTGAGTAACTTGATTAGCAATCAATAAAAATTCACTTATCAGGAATAATTCTCTCTATTTTTACAATGCTCTCACCCTCACACTTTTTCTCTTTTCTTTTTCTCTCAAGAGGAGTGGAGATTTGTGCATAAAACACTCATATGTATTTCATATGTAGAAGAATTTAACACCCAAATTCTATAGATCCGTTGGTGAATAGTGTTATGCCCTAATGTACAATGCAGAACAACCCACATGAAGATATAGACATTTTTATATTTGCGTTTGCATATATTTTAGTATAAATATACAGTCATATTTCTATTTTTAATTTATCTTTAACTGTCCTTTATCTATTATTCTATGTAATACTTAGAAAGGAACTGCATCCTTACCATAAAAATGTTATTTTTGAGGATTTATGTATTAATGCATAACACAGTCCATATTTGGAGAAACAAATAGAATGAATATGGTATTTAAAAAATCACATTTTAAAGTAAGTAAAGCTCATACTAAAACAAAAAAATAATAATAAAAATAAATAAGCAAATAAAACATGAACAGAAAATTGGAAATAATCTAAGGTAAAAATAAAACAAAAAACTACAATGCAGTAAATTGTATAAAATTCAAGTCTTCAGCGATAAGCTTTAGATAAAAATTCTTAACAAAAACTTTCAAATTTAACATGTACTGCAGGTAAAACATAGAGAAAGTGATAGATGCCGACGAAGTGTATTTAATTTTAATACCATGCGCTCAGTGTGGCAAACTGATTTTTAGAAAATTTTTTAGTTTCGAAATTTATTTTTTTCTCTTATTAATATATAAAATGTTGACTGACATAAAAAAAATGATTGTACTTTGCAACACTAAAATTCATACATACTATTGAATTAAGTATTTTGTTTTACAGTGCGGGTTTTTAATAAAACTTAAACATAAAATAAGCAAAAATGTTACTCATAAGTACTCGTAAAAACCAAAAAATAAACAATAAAACTGCTATCTAAAATTTTTGTATCACTGTAGACTATGAAAATGAAAAAATTTTTCGCTATCAACAAATATTTCATACAATTTTTCTGTAGTAAACCGAATTTGTTGCTCAGTGTTCTCTACACACACACATATAAACATTTACTCAAATAATGTAATTCTTAGATTTTTTGGTTTCCACATGTACACATATATATGTGCGTGTTTGTGTGTTCATATATGTGTATGTATAGCACACGGTATTTTCTCGCCCCATCCAAATTTCTTACTTGCGATATTTCTTTCATTTTTTCTGTTTTTTCTTTACTTTGTAGCATGGTGGCGCGCATTAAGAAGCAATTAAAATGCTGTCATAGCATCAACTTTATGTACTAGGTACTATATTCTCATTGTTGTTGGCTGCTGTTGAGCAGACAACAATACTCACACACATACACACACACATGCTTACCTTTAAAGGAAATAACTGCATATGTGTGTGTGTAAAAGAGAGACGACAAATTAATGCCGCGGTAAAAGTGCAAAATGTCGAAATGAAACTTTATTTTATTTTTTCATTTAACTTTAAACTTTGCGCTTCAAACTCATTGGCTTCTTGCACTTTTCTCTTATTTCTCCCTTAAAACTCACACTCACTCATTACTGTCTGCCTTTAGCCAAGCAACATTTTACTTCCGCAATTCTCGTAATTTTCGTTGCTGTTGTATTTGTTCAATTTTTTCTGTTGTTGCTGCTACATTCGTTTGTATTTGATTTCCTTTTTGTCGTGTGCTTTTCATTTCCGTTATCGTCGTCCTTTTGTTGCTCTATTTTTCTGCTGCTGTTTCAGTTGCGGTGTGCCGCAAATGAAAAATGCAATCATAGCATCGTCTTTTCCTTTGTTTTAACTTCTGCAGTAAAAATAAAAAACGAAAAATGTTATAGTATATACTGGAAAAATATATAGGAGATCTGTTTCGTAGTCGAGTCATTGCTTCTACCTTTTTTTCATTGTCAATTTTTTGTAGCATCTTTCGTACACTTTAAGTAAAGTGTTAAATTCATTTATATTACTACGTGGATACAAATGTCGGTTTGATTTTTATACGGTAGCATTGAGAGAGTTTGCTTAAATGGAATACGTTAATGAAATAAAACACAATTACGTTTAATAAAAGCAACAAATGCCCAAAGTTATAAGCTTTTTCTAAGATTAAACTAAGTAGATGAGGAAAATTTTGAATGCATTTCGTGTGCGATTGAAATTCAATATATTTTTATTGAATTTCTTACGATGCTCTTTAAGTAGTTTTTATTACGATTTTCCAGACTCTATAGCTTTCTTTACCATAGTTTTGTTATATGTGATAAAGGTTTTTTTTTTGGGGGGGTGAAGATTTTTTAAAAAATTCCAATATTTATTAAAACAAAAATAAATAAATAAAACCTGCAATTAAAATAGAAAAAAAAAGCTAATGGAAATGCAATTTCAAGCATTTCCTGTCCTAAAAGTGATTTATTTTTATTATCAAACATACATTTATAAATAAAAAAAAAAATAATAAAAAATATACGTTTATATCTATATATCTGCACAAAAAAAAATGTGTTAAAAATCCATGCGACATGCAATTCTAATAAAAACTGCATACAGTATTAATAAATATCATTTTTTAAATAAAAAAAAAAATAATTCTTAAAAAAAAAAATATTTGTAAAATTTGTAGCATTATCACTATTTTCATTTTTCACAATCTCATATTCCATTAAATTGTTTTGCACTTGGATACATTTTTTTTTTGATTTTTCATATATTTTTAAACGTTATGTTTTAACTTTATTTACAAGTATTTACATGAATTAAAATTTTTTTTTTTTTTTTTTGAATTTAATATAAGAAATGTTTTTATACATATATCATGATTTGGTATTTTTTTAGTTTCTATTTTATCGCTTAATTAAACTACTAAACTAACGTTATCAAGTATGACGAGAACCATGCCCGACTTACCGATTTAGTTAATTTCTGAATTTAATTTCTATCTGTCCGTAATAAGCTGGGTTAGTTCGATTTCATTTACAAGTATAACACATCCTCTTATTTATCATTTAGAAATGTGCATACATATTGTATCGTACTCGCATGTTTCGGCTATTTTTGCCGTTTTAAGCCCATCGCTCTATTAACCAGATTTTCCCGTCTATATATACATTGTTGTTGTTTTGACTACAAACATCCATTAACCCTTATATTGGCACCACGGTCTGGCCAGACCTTTTTTAACTTTGTTAACATTTTTTAGTATTTCTAATATCACTATGATCTCCAAAATCCATAATACCCTTAAATGACTTTTTCTAAATAGATTTATAAAAAAATCGACTTACTAGTCGGTAAGGCCCCAGTAACTAGGGCTATTTTTTTTTTTTTTTTTGCTCAAGAAATCTCTTTATGAAAAAACAAATCTGTGGCAATAAGGAATAACTGCTAAACTCAAAAGTCGACTAAAAATCCTGTTGCGTATCTTTTATTATAAAACCCAAAATATTGAAAGTTCTTAAATAATTATTGGAGTTTAATTAAAAAAAAAAAACTTTTTGAAAACTTTCAACATTTTGGTATTTATAATATAAAATACGCAGCAGGTTTTCATTCGACTTATTGAGTTTAGCTGTTATTCCTTATTGCCACAGAAATGTCAAAAGCGAACCAAACTACTCGTTGGTGTTTGTTTTGTTATTTGTGTATGCAGATAATTCGTTAGATAATTCAGAGAAATGCCGTTACTCATGTCTTCTCTCTTTCTCTCATTTGTTATTTACTCCCGCTTAAGCAATGATTTTTACAACAATGAGTGCAATGCTTTGTTCAATGAGCGAATTTTAAAAAACTTCCGTAGCTAATATTTTGGAATTGGCTTAACCGATTTTAAATTTTTGGCTAACCTACTCGTCAAGCTCTTTAAATTGATATATAATATGATATCGTACCACTTCTGAATCTTCCGGAATAAAATTGCAGTTAAACTAATAAATGTATCGATTTTACTATGAAAATAAAAATTTTGAATCAACACACACCATCACACAAATGACCATTAGAATTGTAATTGAAAATTAGAAACCACAAATTACAATAGCTTTCAAATAACTTCTTTTTTTTCTAGCCAATGAACACCACTATCCAATTCCTATGTAAAATTGATCGCTAAGTCCGAAAATCAACTCTATTTTACCACTGTTATATCAACTCGCTTTCAATGGTGTCTGTCTGTCTGTCAATCTGTTCGGTACAAATTTTGCAATTGATTTTAAACTAACTTCCTTAAGAGCTAGAGACTTGAAATTTAAAATATAGTTCAGAACTGGAAGACAATGCAATTTGAAGTATCTAAAATATATATAAATATAATAATATTTAAAATATTACCATCGGAAGTTTTTCAATTTTTTTCATTGATCAAAGCATTGCATTCATCGTTGTAAAATTCATTGCTTTGGCGGGAGTAGAATATATTATGGCAAGTATAATTAGAAATAGTTTTGTAAGAGCAAGACAATAATATTACCTGTGGGGTATAATCTTGTCAAAATTACTGAAAAATTCTCTCAGTTTCTTCTCATTTGCTCATTGCTTTTGAATTTTGGCGATAACCCTGCGAAAAATAAAACAGAGCTAGTCATAGTAACAAATATTTCACAGACAGAAACGAAAATAGCCCATCAGAAAATATTTAGTTTGGTTTACGTTTTTGTCTATACAACGCAAAAATTCATGAAAATGAAATAGGAGCAGAGGACGTTTGGAGAGGACCAGAGGATTTAGGTTTGAGCGGAGTACGAATACTCCGATCGGAGTATCTTCGACAGCACTGGCACAGACCTCTGTGTCAGTGGGTGTGCAATATACTCAAATGCTACTACACCGCTTTACTGGTTCACATGCTTAACAATCTACTATCTTCTAAATTGAAGAATGATTTGTAGCGCTTTGAAAAATCTTGTTACTTTACAAAATCTCCATATGGACATTTTTCCATATGGTCAATCAAATGAACTCTGAGCCGGATGTGCAGACAAACAGACAGATATTTTTATTCATAAACTCAAATGTAAAACAAATATTTATATTTTATAATAAAATATGCATATGAATTTTTCAGTTTCAAACTTTTGACAACATATATAAATTACAGGAAAAACATTTGTTTATTGTATCTACAAAGTAGAAATAGAATAAATGGCATATTTATGAGCTATTCTGAATGTCAATATAATTTTTTTATATTTAAACTTTTTAATAGATCAAAGTTGAAAGTAACATTTGACAGATACATGCGATTAGTTGAGATTAATTTGATAATATTTATGGATATTTTAAAAGTTCAAAGTATGGATGCGTAATTAAAACTATGTTTTTGAATTTTATTTAGAATAATGGTCACAAATAGCAAAGCCGCGATTAAAGTGATGATTTTAAAAATACAAACTAGTGGGCGAATATTAAAGGAATTGTTATAGTTAAAAATAATAAATGCGTGTTTCTATGAAAAATCAATTACTACCAGTGGCGTGCCTAGCATATAAATTCAGAAGGTGAAAACAAATCGTTGAGTGATATACTATTTTTAAACTAAACGATAATTTCTCTTAATATAAACCATATTAATAAAACTGCAAATTATCAAATATAAGAAAATGTCAACGGAATAAAAAAATCCAAATTGCAAAGTAACCAAATGTATGGATGTAAATAAGTAAAACTATTATTTGAAAAACCTTGTTTTGCTTCATTTTTCATTTCATTTTTATTCGAACCTGAACCGGAACACACTATTATTTTTTGCTTGAACCTGAACACGAACCCAATTTAACGGGTTCGAAACTCTGCTAAAAACTAATGGCGCAAAAAAATAGGAGTTAAAGAAAGTGGAGTAAATACTTTCCAAATGCCAAACAAAAACTGAAAGCCAGTTTTTAAGTTCTATATAAAATCATACATAGTAGTAGAAAATTGGTATGCTGCTACTTTTTATGGAACCGCACATACTAAAAAAGCTATTGAACTTCCTATAAGAATAAGCGAGATAGCATGTTATGAGAACATACATTTTCAAATTTTAAAAGCCTCGTAAAAGCCAACTTGATGAACTGCGATAGCATGAATGCTTGTGTGTATTTTATATAATTCACATTTAATTTTTTATTAGTACATATACGAGCTATTAAAAAAACAGGGTAATACAGATACAAATTTTTAAAAGAAAATTATTCTTTCAGTTAAATCAAAAGTCAAAATTTTGTAAGTACATAATGTACAAATTTTCAGTTAACAGTTCTTAGGCAAGCCCGGCTTTTGGGCTTATATGGACGTACCGCCACTGATTACTACCATTTTCCGTTTTGATAGATTAAGATCCATTATAAATTTTCTTATTTCACAAGCAATGTTAAAATTAAACTGAAACTCCGAAGAATTAATGTCTTGGATTTATTATTTTTATTAATAATAATTAATTAATGCATAGTGGAAAAAATATTAAGTTTATCTGTCCATAATCCCTTTATTTGAATTTGGAAAAAGTTAGAATTGATGTATCCCAACCGTGACAATCATCGTACAAAAATTATGGGCACTACTAATTTCCATTAATTTATATTAAATAACACAATCTTGTGATTAGCATGGGTTTTTTTTAGATCTTTTTTTTAGATTACGTCAGATTTTTTAGATATTCTTTCCCTAAATTCAATAATTTTTTAAGCTAATTTCTTTTATTTTACATTGCAATTTACCTTCAAAATTCATCATTCAATTCAGCCTCAGCGCTAATGATTCCTACTGCTACTCTTCACATTAATTTAATTTTAACATTTAATTTCACAAAGAAGTAAATTTTCCCGAATATACTTTATTTGCTCACATAGTAATTTCACTTTGATCAACATTACGTATGAGTGACACAAATTAAGCCTTAATCAAATTACATACACATACGAGTGCCAATGGCACTTGCTAGCAATGGCAATCAAATAATCTTAAAAGCTTCTTTGCACTTATATACATTTTGTGCGTTTAACCTCAGTTAAATTTTGTACATATACAAAACACACGCACATAAAACATAAATATCTTTGTATTTTATGTAATATTCTTACGATAAATACACACACTTTACACATTTATTGAAGCCTTTCAACAGGCAGAAAAGTTCAAATACCAAAGATTTCAATTTTTTTTCTACATTTACTACAAAAAGAATAAACAAAAAACCATTGCGCAAAGAGTTTGCTGTCGATATGAAATCAAAATCGAAATCAAAAAAGAAAAAAGAAAGTTGGAAAGTTTGAAATTTCACAATTGTGGAAATTTTGATAAATGCGTTTGTACGTGTGAAATTTAACACATCCTTATTTCTGTGCTTTGAGCAATGAAAAGGATTTTCAGGCATATTGCGTATTTGTTTATTTGTATGGTGTGGTGGTTGATGCCTTTGTATGTGTAATGTGTAATGTGTGTGCAAATTCCTTCAAGCAATCAATATAAATAAATAAATCTTATGCAATCTTCACACAAATCCCTGTAAATTCTTATAAACACATTCCATATGTATGCACATTGAAAGTTAGTGTGCAGTAGTGTAATTTAAAAATCTGAAATCATGTAATATTTGTCACGTGATTTCGCATTGAAGCCAATACACTCTCACGCACTCACGCACCCAACTCAAATCGTGTTCACGTACTCGAAAACTCAACTCAAATTTCGGCAAATGTAACGCATGAATAAAGGCTTCCGACATATTTGACAGGTAATTCCGCCTACGTAAATGTAAACAAACCGCAAATGCGTTATTTTCTTTCGTTTGTTTGTTGTTTCCCTCACTGTTATTCAACGGCTTCTTGTGAAATGTGTCAAACATGCAAACTCTTACGCGATTGTTATGGGTACGACGTATCCCCTATCAACCTCGCACTCCCGCAAAGGATGACGGCTGTGAATAATTATTCACGCAACATATTAGAAAACAAATTTAGCATTGAGCATGAAAAGTATGTATAAACTTTACTTTTAGTTTTCACCTTGTGGCTAGGGTAATAGAAAAAGGAAGAAAGAAAGAAATTTTTTTTATAAACCTCCCTCCTCCCTACTTCCCTCCTCTGTTACTTTTCTTCTCTTCATTGCTTTATAGGTATATATGCTGTTAATTCATTTATGCTAAATATATGCGCTAAATAAATCAAAATAAAAAAATCCTTTTAACATTTTGTTGACATTTTTATTTATTTAAGCATTCAAATTTTGGCAATTTTTTGTTATTGTTTTTCTTAATACGTTGTAGCTGTAAGGTGAAGACATTTCATTAGGCCTGAAATATCAAAAAATTTTATTTTATTCGCTGGTCGGTAACGAGGTTACATGTGTGTGTAAATATCAAAAATTTGACATAAGCCAATGAAGCATATTTAAGCTGCAATCATCCAGATCGTATTCATGCATGAGAATTAGCACCTTCGTTCCAAAGCCTACCAAATTCAGTGCCACGTTATAATTCTCAGGTACGTTATAGCTCCACCTGAATGAGAAATGAATGACAACACTTGAGAAAAAAATATATTCGAAACATTTCAAAGGTAACGATAGAGAGAGAGAGAAGAGGAATGAGATGGGAGTAAGAAAGATAGTGAAAGCGTTGTGAGAGGGTGGTAAGGTGTACAAATAAGAGGAAAGTTTGAGAAGTAGAATTTATGGGTAGAAGTGAGAAATGAGGTTAGGGTGGAAATGAAGAGGAAAGAGATTGGGAGTGAGAAAGAAAGTACGAAGGGATAGTGAAATGGGAGTGTAAAATAGACGCAAGAGCCAAAGTGTAAGGTGTGTGCCAAATAGGCGTGGGATAGAAGGTTGGAGGGAGGTGTAATGAGGGAGTGAGATGTTGGAGCAAGAGCTGGAGTTGAGAGGGGGAATACGAAGTAGGAGGGAGGTTGAGGTGGAAAGTTGTAGTGATAAAGGAAGTAAGAAGTAAGTAGGCGGGGGAGTGAAACGGTAGTGCAAGATAGGAGTGAGAGGCAGGAGATAGAAGGAGGGAACTGAGAGCGAAGCGAGTGATAGGAAGTGAAACGTAGAAGCGATTAGGGAATGAGATGTGAACGTGAGAGAGTAGAAGTGCAGATTTTGAGGTAGAAGTACAAAGAAGGCGATAGAGAGAAAAAATATACGGAGATGGGAAAAACAGAAAATATCTTCCTCTCTTTAAGGGTAAGAGAAAAGTAGAGGAGAGAAACACAGATCACGGAGAAAGAGATTCGTGGGTGGAAGAGAAACAGGAGAAGAGAGGAAAGCCGGTGAAGAGAGAAATGGAGAAGAAAGAGATGGAGAAGAAAGAGATGGAGAAGAAGATAGAATGTGAAGAAAAGAAAACACTAATAGGAAATTAAGTGAGGGAAGTTATAAGACAGATATAGGGAAGGGAAAGAGCAGAAAAAAGAAAATGGAGAAAAAAGTGCTAGAGAGGAGAAAGAGAGAATGAAATGGGAAAAAATATGTGCGTTCTCAAGTTTTCAATGATAATAATCCTATTTATGCAAAAAATCGGATACCAGCTTTATTTTTACAACGTTTATTTTAGCTTGTGCACGCCAGATTTTTGTAATCTTTTAATCAATTTTTAACGCACTTCCCATAGGCCAATCGCTCTAGGGTGCTCATAACAAATGCGTCAATCAATAGTTTCCATATAAAAACATACCCTATGGGAGCGAAGCGCTTTAATTTTTTATAATAAGTTTGAATAATTATTTTTTACTTTTTATTGTATTTTAATTTTATGCATAAATAAGCGTAGACTTTGAGAGTTCGTTATTTGAAGTTATATGTAAACAGGTTAATGAACAAATGTAGTCATCACAACAACAATGTATATAGAGACGGGCAAATCAGCGGCCGTTTCGGAATCCGCCACAATTCCTCATCAGTGATCATAGTGATAGTTCTTAATCATTCAATATCCCATATAAGCTACTAATATTTGAAATCGTAATCCAGAATTACGGATTTGATTCCAAATATCTTCACTGAATATAGATATTGACAGAAACTACCACTACTGTTCTATATACTTATGTTGCTATTTTTTTCCCATTGTAGCTAGTCTGCATAACAGTTCGTTATTTGAAAGTCTAGTACATGAGAGAGTGTGTGTGTTTGTGAGAAAATGATTCAAGGTGTTATTTTTTCTGAACGGGCCCCATTCGATCAGTTCATGATAGTTTTTAGGAAAATTAAATCTAGATGTTAATTTTCAAAGTCATGACTTAAGTTCATGTCAATTCCGTTATTTGAAATTATATTATAACAGGACCTCGGTCCCATTTCCATACAAGACACTGTTATTGTGTACTCTGATGAGGTCAAATATTTAGGCATCACGCTTGACAAACGACTAAACTGGAACACTCACTTACACACTGTCCTCTCAAAAGCCACTAGGGCTTTCTGGGCCTGCAAAATACTCTTTGGTAAAACATGGGGTCTTACTCCTAAGATGATCTTTTGGCTCTACACCATGATAGTTAGACCTGTCATAGCCTATGCGGCTCTAGTGTGGTGGCCCAAAGTCATGCAGGGCTCGGCCATCACCAAACTTAACAAGCTCCAAAGGCTTGCTTGCGTCTCCATAACTGGAGCTATGCACACCTGTCCAACTCCTGCCATTGAAGCGTTGATTGGCCTGGTGCCATTACACATTTTCATCAAGAAAACAGCTGCAAATACTGCTTTGCGGCTGCGTATATCGTCAAGCTTACTGGAAGGCAACTATGGTCACCTGAGCATTCTTGACGAAATCCCTAACACTCCCATATGTACTGTATCGGATTATATGGTTAGGGATCTATGTTTCGGTAGGAAATTCAACATCATTCTTCCTTCCAGGTCCGAATGGGATGACCAATGTCCCGATTTCGGTCCCTTTGCTCTCAATTGGTATACAGACGGCTCGAAAATGGACTGTGGTTCTGGTGCCGGAGCTGCTGGACCCAATACTAGAATCTCAATCCCTCTGGGTATTTGGCCCAGTGTCTTTCAAGCCGAAATATACGCAATTGAGACCTGCGCTAATATAAACCTATATAAAGGTCTTAAAGGCGCAAATATTGTAATTTTCTCAGATAGCCAGGCGGCTCTCTTAGCACTCTCTTCATGGAGTTTTTCATCTAAACTGGTGAAAGAGTGTTTTGATAGTCTCCAGCGCTTGTCTACCCGTAACAAAGTTACGCTTTGTTGGGTACCCGGCCACCGCGACATTGCTGGTAATGAAGCCGCCGATGAACTGGCTAGGCAAGGTTCATCTACCAAGCACTTCGGCCCCGATCCGTTTTGCGGAATCGGCTGGGCCTCTACGAAATCTATCGTTGAGGAGTGGTCTAAGGCAAAATGGCTAAAGTATTGGAACTCTATCCCGGGTTTAAGACAGACAAAAGCTCTCACCATTCCGTTTGCCCAAAATCAGCCCATCTCTTATTCCAAACCTGACCTTAGGCTATTGGTGGGCTACATGTCTGGACACCATGGGCTCAGATATCACCTAAGCAAAATAGGTCTGTCCAATGAGACAGAATGTCGTCTATGTATGGAAGATGACGAGACGACACTTCACATTCTGTGTGAGTGTCCGGCCTTGGCTCGGCTCAGAGGAAGAATTTTTGATTATTCGTTTTTGACGGCTGATCACATGAAATCTTCTTCAACGAAAGATGTCTTGACTTTTATTAGGTCAGCCGAACGTCTTTTGTCATAAAATGGGGAATGGCACAAAAGATCTTTTAGGTCGCAGTGCCTGCCTGGTTGGGCTCCTCTAATACTAATAATAAATATAAACAGGTTAATGAATAAATGTTAGGAGTTCTTTTTGAGTTAATATTTTTGTAAATTTAATTCCCGTTTGTAAAATTAAATATCATCCATTTCAATTACCTGCACAAGTGTCACTACCAGTGGCGGATCTAGGGTTTAACCTTGATGGGAGGGTTGTTTTGAATATATATATTTTTTACTATCCAATTTAGGATATTAGGGGCCGTTTACATATAACGTAACCAACGAGGGGGACGGGGGTCCGATGATTTGTTTCGAAGTGTTAGATGGGGGAGGGGAAGGTCATCATTTTATACTATAGAATACAGATGACTTCAAAATTCCACTAGTTTAAAAAATTAATTTTCTCCCGCTTTTTTATGAATAATTTTGTGAGGATTTGTAGTTTTTTGAATTTTTTCAACTTTTTTATACTTTAAAAATTATATTTCGAGCTAGAAATGTCCGTTTGTTCTTAATACCAAACACGTATAATCGGACTTTTAATTCAAAATATATCGATATAAATAGATTAAATTAAAAAAAAATAAATTTAAATTTTATTTGATTGTTCTATAAGCCATTATGGACGAGCGGAAACCAAAGTAGATAGATCAAGAAAGTAACTTGAGAAAAAAATTGTTTTTGAGCCTGGCTCAGAAACGGTTCAGCGACAAAGTGCCATATGGTACCGCTAGGTGTTACTGGGTTAATGCTAGGGGGGGAGGCCTTTTTAGCGCAATTTTTTGCCATTTTGGACACTTCTTATAATACACTAGCTTCAAATAATACATTGTCACAAACCTCAACTGTACAAAACTTTTTTTTATATGAACGACAGGAAAAAACACAGCCGGCAATTCACAAAAAATATGTAAAATTAAAAAAAAAAATTCGATATCTGTCTTCAATTTAATAATAAGGCTAAAAATTTTCTTGAAATCTCCAACAAATGGCGTCTACTATCCTTTTCTGTTCTGTTCTGTTCTAAAGAACGCGTATTGTGATTATTCTTATTGATTGACGGTGATTGACTTTATATCAAACATATTTATTTTTTTTACTACTGTCTTATCTAATAGTAAACCCCTTCTTCTGATTTCAGTTTCCATCATATTTTCAAGCTCGTGATCCAGCAGCACAGTTCAGGTAATTATACGTGTTAAAATTTTTTTTCAAATTCCTAAGCTCAAAAACTCAACTGTTTTTCCCTTTTTGGATTTGTGGTAATCCCGCTCCTGCCCACTTTGAATCACACAACATTTTTTACGTTGGTTCACTATTTTTTAAATTAGATCATATGCGCCTGGAAAAATAACTAGTTTTTTTTTTTAGTTGAAAGGTTTGGTGTCGAGGATAATCGCAAGCAAAAACTAACCAAATAATTAATAAATCGAGCTCATAATGGCATTATCTGAAACGATTTCTAATGTCAAAAATTGTTACAGTAAAAGTCAGTCAAGCAAACAACCACCAAAGACCACACAGAAGAAAAGACTTTGTAGAAAAAGAAGGAGACAAGAATGACGGTGATTTGAAATAAAAAGACTTTTAAATACAGATATTATTCTATATAAAATTATTTTGAATGCATAATGATGTTTTTAAATAAATTTTTATAATATAAATATGAAAATACTTGTGCCAAGTCAGTGCCAAGCATGAGTGTCTTATTAGAGGCTCGATATCTTGTCCTCATGAGGCAAAAGGTTTCACTACCAACGAGGCCCTAACGACTAAAAGTATAAACCTAGATAGGGCCTCATCCGAAACTCATTTTTTTTTTGTAAAAACTCATATTAATATTTTATCCCAAAAATATAAAAATAATTCATATTTTACACAAAAATTATTACATTTTGGTTCTTAAAAACTATTTGAATTTAAACTCTTTAAAAATTATATTATTATATATTCTTTTTAATAAATAAGCAAAAGGTTACACTACCAACGAGGCCCTAACGACTTGAAGGATAAACCTAGATAGGGCCTCATCCGAAACTCATTTTTTTTTTTGTAAAAACTCATATTAATATTTTATCCCAAAAATATCAAAAAAAATCATATTTTACACAAAAATTATTACATTTTGGTTCTTAAAAACTATTTGAATTTAAACTCCTTAAAAATGATGTTATTATATATTCAGGTTCTTTTTAATAAATAGTTTTAATCAATTAATCGTATTTTCGCGGTTGAATTCAGAAATGGGAAACGAGATATCAAACAGTTCATATTGAAGCCTTTAATATAACATAATATAAAAGAAAAGGGAAATTATTTTGTTAAATACTGCATAATACGATTACGGTGCTTTACAGAGTATGCAAATATTTGTTTAATGAAATGTCTCCGCGCCTCTCCTCAAATTTATCTACGGCCCCCCAAGGAGGCGCGACCACCACTTGAGAACCACTTCTGTGGAAATTAAATAATTACCAAATCAATTTCAATGAACTTCAAAGAAACAGATTAAGATTATACCGGTCACATTATTTCAAATTTATTCCTTTTTTTGACCAACATTTCTATGTAACTTTCGCATTAATAGAATCATGTAAGTAATGTCAAATAAAGCAGACAAGTCAATTTTTTGGAACCTTCTAGTAAAATTTAAAAAAAGATAGTTATATATACGTAAATTGAGTGCTAAAGTTCGACAACCTCAACCGCTTCTCATTTAAAATCACATTTTTCCCAACTGAGTTCTTATATCTCTTTAGTAGAATACGAAAAATTATAAAACAAAAAACAAAAAAATAAAAGATTTTTGACACCAAATAAAATAATATGTGTAGAAACTTTTTTAATACTATAACTACGACTACCCAGGCGAGCCATTAATTTCGCATTTTACACATTCTCAGCGTCATCATCGTCATCATCATTAAAAGTTAAAGTCTTTTGCTGTCATTTCAACTCGAAAAGCATTTAACCCAAAAAAGAAAAATCTCGAATATGTTTTCACACTAATATTATATACATGCACACACACACACACACATACTTGTGTGCTTATATATAAATATGCATATATTCCCATAACGCCTTCCGGTGCACTCAACTGAACTGAATCCAAAAACTCTCTATGCTCTCTTTACTTTACTCTCCATACTCGACTCAACTCAACGTAACGCATTTACATTTGCATATTATCATGAGTTCGGCATCTGGAAACTTAAGCCTGCGGCTACAAATACAAAAATAATAACAACAACAACAAGAAGTACCTACAACAAAAAAATTGTGTGTGAAAAATCAGAAATCTTTATATTCTACCAAGGAAATATATGTGCATTTTTACTTAATTTTTTTTTATATTTTTGGTGAGAATGAGGTCAACGCACTTGCTAAAAAAAAAAAACATTATGAGATTGCATGTCAAATGCATATATAAATGTACTTAGGTAGGTGGGAAAGAAAGTAGGTAGGTAGGTAGGTAGGTAAGAAGTTAGATAGAGGAGGAAAAGCAAATTCGAGTACGAATATCGACTATAATACGAATACCCTAAAGCGTGTCAGCATCGTCATGATACCATCATCACGTTATCATCAAATTGAAAATTATTATTACTCTTAAAGAGTTTGTTTGGTTGGCTGACTGCTTTCACCACTGTTGCCAACTACTTAGCCTTTTATAGTATAGTGAAAAAAAAAATTGTACATTAGCAGCTATTACCGCTGTTGTTGCTCATCAGGTTATTGCACGACAACAAAAACAACAAGCAACTAACTAGTTAGTTGAGAGAAATGATGGTAATGATGACAAGCAGCGATGACGACGACGACGAAGACGACGATGACGTTGGTTGTAATTAGAGCTTTCCGTGTACTCTGCTGACTTCCCTGCCTGCCTGCCTGCCTTGGTAAACATTTTCATTAACTTTTTGTACTTATAAGTACTTGAGGATATTGTTGTTGCTGTTGTGGTTGTTACTATTTCTAGTGAGGTTATTATGATGAAACATGCGCTCATTGAAACATGTTCGCTTGCTGGAAGCAAGCAAAAGTTTATAGTTTTTATTTTTTTTTGCAGCTCCCTTTTTTGCTGTAGTCTCTTTTTTATGATGGTTTGTGCGCCATCTATAATCATTAAATGGAATTAAATGTATACAAGCTATGCTCATTAGTAAGTAGTAAATAGTAGCTGCTAGTATGTATTAAGTGCACGTAGGATTATTTTTTATTTCCAGTAAAGTATTTTAAAAAATTGTATAAAAAAAAGTTTATAACAAAAGTTCACCTTTTCAATAGAGAGAAAAATTTATTTCATTTAATTGCGTGCAAGAACGAAATATTGAAAGTTTTTCAACTTTCACCTCTTGCTACCTCAAACAATTCACTCATCATCATCATCACTATCAAAGGGGCGCAATTCAATTTCCATTTGCATTTTTTGTTTTTTTTTTCCATATGAAATCATGTTGCAATCAATTGAACTGTCACGTTCTTAATTCTTAACTCACTTTACCTCATTTTTAATACGTTGCATTGTATTTGCATACCTTCATACTAGAGTAGTTGAGAAAAAAAAAACATCTGCTTTTGCCATTTACACTGATGACACATTGTCTGAGCAAACAAAGTATGCAATTAAATGAACAAAAAAAAAAAAAAACATCAAGAACAAAAAAAAAAAAAAAACAACTGTAAGAGCGAAAATTCCTCACAGCACTACATCATCAACTCGCAAATGTATGCATTCATTTTATATACAGGGTGTGAAAGAACACACTTAAACTTTGAGCAGCTTAACGCTTATGCAACTTAAATTACCCCTCGCACCAATTAAAGTTTGACTGACAGCCTGCACAATTTTCCATAATCGAGGTATTGGTGTCCAGCTTCGATCTGGTAGCAATTATATAAGCAACGGTTGGTGTAGCCACTAGGGCTGATGCTGGCCAATTTTTGCTAAGCTACTATCGAATTGTTGGCATTGGCAGTGCACGGAAACATTTTTACTTTTTAGTTTAACAAAGATAGATGAATTAAGTTTTTTTTTATTTATTCCCATAATCACCGGGTTGATTACAGTTGGTTCCAGGTCTGAAAATGAAATCAACACATTAAGTCAGAAAATCTCTGGATATAATTCCTGCTGACAACTGATAAAATCTGGCGGCATTCTTTGAAGCAAAACTTTTTATTCGCTTGCTTGTTTTGCCGGCTTAAATAATATATGTACCACTCGATCAAAAAGTTCCCGGAATAACCACCGTGTGGCATTTTCATCGTTCCGATTTGAGTTCTGTTTTTTTTTTTGTTAAGTTGGTACATCTGTTCCTTCTAAATCTTAGCGTTATAGCTTGACATTTTAAAAAGTTACATAGCCTATCTCTGTGTGTGTTGGCGATTTTTTACAATTTGCAACAACGAACCTGTATTAAATTTTGCGTAAAAAACAGATTTAATGGTGCGCGAACGTTGGATATGTTGAAAAATGTTTCGGCAACGATTGTCTAAAGAAAACGGTCGTTTGCCAGTGGCACGAGCGGTTCAAAAGTGGTCGTGAGTCAATCGAAGATGATGAACGCAGTGGCAGACCATCGGCATCGAAAACCGACGAAAACGTTGATAAAGTAAAAGAAATTTTGGTCAATAACCGCAAATTAACCATCAGAGAGATTAGCGGAAGACTTGAGCATTGCCTATGGATCCGTCCACGACATTTTGGTTAATGATTTGGGTTTCAGTCGTGTAGCAGCAAAGTTGGGGCCAAAAGACCTCAATTTCATGCAAAAAAAAGACATGATTTGCGAGGCTGAATCCGATCCCACATTAATCAAAAGGATCATTACTGGAGACGAGAGGTGGGTTTATGAGTACGACACGCAGCAATCCAGACATCAGGCAAGTGAATGGCGTTCACCAAATGAGGCGAGACCAAAAAAACCTCGTCCTTTTCAGTCAAGAAAGTAGGCAATGCTCACGGTTTTCATGAATTACAACGGTGTAGTGCATCATGAATTTTCGCCAGAAGGCCAGACAGTAAACAAAGAATATTATTTGAGCGTTATGAGACGTTTGCGTGAAGCGATTCGCCGAAAGAGACCAGAATTGTGGACAGAAAACTCGTGAATTTTGCACCATGATAACGCACCGTCGAACCGTGCCATCATTATTCGTAGTTTTTTGACGAAAAATGCAACAAATACCATCCAACAGCCACCGAATCTACCTGATTTGGCTCCCTGTGACTTCTTTCTGTTCAATCGAGTTAAAAAACCATTACGGGGAACGCGTGTCAGCAGCCGAGAGGAAGTAATGGAAAAATCGCAGGAAACACTAATGGACATACCGAAAACCGAATATAAAAAATGTTTCGAGGATTGGATCAAACGCTGGCATAAGATGGGATTAGTTTGAAGGGGACAATATAGATTTAGATGAATATACTTGTATTTTTAATTTTCTGAATAAATTCCGGGAACTTTTTGATCAAGGTGGTATTTCACATTTCTTGGTTGAAAATTATAAAAAATTTAAAGCAAAGAAGTTCAGCCGAAAAAAAAATTTTTTTTTTTGACAAATTGTTATGTTGAAAATTCTGATGTAAAATATGTTGTAATAGAGTGCCATTAATTTTCGAAAGTCGGAAAATTTCCTGCTGCACCTCCTCGATCGGTTCGTTTTACTCAAAAAATAATCTGTGTAAAATTTCTGGTCAAATGGATAAAGGGAAGTGGTGCCCCAAGAGTTCCAAAATTGGGAAAAAACGGTTCTTATGCACAAAATTCATATTTGATTGTTTATATCTCAGACATTTTTCATTTTACATATAAACTGCCTGTACAAAATCTATAGATCTATCAAGGAGGAATAATTCACTCACATAAATTTTCGGTATTCCTAATACCTTTTGAATAAAAGAAAAAATAAGCTGAAATTACCCGATTAAATTTAACAAGTTTTACAAATGTAATTGCCCTCACAACTGCTTTTTTTCTTAGACTTTGCCATTTTGAGTTCAGCGGTTCAAACCGTTTTTCGATTGCCAACACTCTTCGTGAGCTGGAAATTCTGAGCAAAAACTGGCTGCACAATGACGCAAAGTATCAATGGTGGGGCAGAAATATGAGCTTTTCTTTCCCGCTTACTTCAATGTACTTGTAAGTGAAATATAAGCATACTTATAGGTATAAAAAAGCAGGACTTTCTAGCCCTCATTTGTATTCCCCCAAACAACAAACCTTTTCCAAGATTTTCTGCTATTTTTTCTTTTAAAAAAATATCAATTCATTTCATTTTGTTTCATTTTTTTTTTCGTTTCGTTTCGATTCGATTCGTTTCATATCATTTTATTCCATATTAGTTGATGACAATAAAGCGAAGCAAATTTTTGTCATATATTTTACAAACTTTTGTAACTAAACAACTTTTGCCCTACTTAGCATATTTCAATAAGTTAATAGCTTGTGTATCAGCATTGCCAATTACAACTAATAGTTTCGCAGTTATGGTATATCAGTGCCATCTGCTGAGAAAAGTCGAAGTTTTATATCACACCCTTCCCCCTCCCCCTCCCTCCAGAATCCGCTAGTGATACAATCTATTCAAACTAAACTCCTATAACATATTTAACTTTATATTTAACTTTCACTTTTTGTAGGAAGTGTAAAACTTTTCAAACCCACTGTATAAATCTTTATATGAAATAAAAATATGCACAATTCCTACTAAACTCAATATACAATTTAAATTCAACTTCACGGAAGTTGCGGCGTATTTAATTTATATTAAAAAAAATAAAGAGACGAAAGATGGAAGGAAATAAACTATGTCTGCTACACATGCGTACAAATACGAACAAAAATGTAACTAGGGTTACCACATTTTAAGTATTTTGTGGTCTTTGTCATCATCATAGCGCAGCATACAATATATCACACGAGTTGAAGCTGATGATGTTGATGATGCTGATGATGATGGCGACAGCGATGACTATGTCGACGATGACGATACAACTTATAGAAATTTCATATCTCTTCAAAAATGTGAGACTGCAGCTATCTTAGTAATGGCATAACATGCCAGTGGGGAGCAAAGTGCAATGAGCGGTGAGCAGAGCAGAGAGCACCAGTAGATATTGTCATCACTGCATAACTAGGACATTTCACTTAATTGAAAAACTTTTATGCGTTACGCTGCATGTGTTTGTATACCCATGCAATACTACGGTGTAGGATATATATATGTGTGTGTGTGTGTGTGTAAATGTGTGTTGGTGTTGAGGTTGAAGTATGTATGCATGTATGTATGCGTGTGAGTATGCAGATAAGTTTATGTTGTGTTGGTATTAATACAGTTTATTGTTTTGTAATTTTTTCTTGCCATGTTTAAACTCAGTATCCCACAACCAACATTATATTCCTTACAGTTGAGATGACAAAATAACTGGTGAGTAGAGGGAAAGGTGGTGTAAGGTTGATGCTGATGGCAAGATGCAGTGCAAAATGTAAAGTCGTTGCCCATACCCATAATACAGCTGTTGGAATTTGCGGTACTTTGTTGTGTTTTTTTCCTTTTTTTTGTCTTGTTCGTATGAATTTTTGTTTGGTTTTAGTTAGCAGGTTTCGTTACTCTCTACTCGTCGTCGTAAATATAATTTATTATGCATTTATATATTTGTGTATATGCAAGTAGAGTTCCGCAAGTAAATTTAATTAAGGATTTAATTTATTTAATTAAAAAGCTTTTGTCGAGAATGCTTATGCAGCTTCAGAGCTATGCTAAAAGTTTTCCAAAACATTTAAATTAAATACGTTACATTTATAAAATTTTCCAATGAAATTGCTGCTCATAGACTAATGTAAAATTGATTAATATGTGCATTTGTAAAAGGTTGCAGCATACATTAAAAAAAAAGGTTGCCATTTGCCAACAATTACAACTGCATTCCTTATTCCAAGGAATTGGAAATTAATTTTTTTCTGAACTTCATTCATGGTAATTGTAATTGATAATTAACATTTCCAATTCCTCAGTAATGGAATTACAAAATTATTTAATTCCATTACTGAATTGTGAATTTACTGAATTTAAAATATGCATTTCCTCAAATTGACAGTGGGTCGGCTGTGGGTCAGCCACCTTAACCAACCTTAAATTAACTGAAGATATATCATATCTACTGTAAAACTCTGAATTTTATCTTCCACTACCATACCCATAAGTAAAAGGTAGCGGCGTGAATTCTTTATTCGTGCAACACTTTTCGCGTACTACACTTTATAAGGCCAATGTAACATCTTAGAATTCAACACAAAAGGAACTACACTGGTGGTCGGAAAAACCGCACCACCCCCAATTTCAAGAAAATCGTTTAAAATGTGACCTAAACCTGATTTTGTTTTAGTGAACGTAATTTTTTTTTATTTTCGGGAACGAAACGAACAAAATTGCAGAAGAAACATTATACAAACACACAAATTTTATTACTTCTTAATTAAAACAAAAATATGGAAGAAATTTCAACTTTTTGAGGGTATTAATTAAAATAAAATGTAAAAATAAAAAGATTTAATATTTTTTGAAGGTGTAAACTAAGACTAATTTGTTTCATGCTAGAGTCACAAGCAAAATTGTTTAGTTTGATGGTGCCCTTCTCTTAGCCTTTCTCATGGCCGTTATCTTGAATGGCATAAAGTCGACAAGCATTTTAAGGATATCATTTGTTATTTTTTAATACCAAACTTTTTTCAGAACTCCAATAAGAGGTTTTTTATTCTTTGGCATGTTTTGAGCAACTTTCCATTTCATTATATGACAGAGGGGCTCTATCGGACTTAAACCGGGCGAGCTACCTGATCATTCCCGCCAGTAAATTCTAACATCATCGAAAACATTTTGAATCTGCAAACCAATAAGAACCAATAATCAAACTCTTTTACTATTTCTAAAGTAATCGGGCATTAATTTCTAACTCAACCTTGCGGATTTGGCGCGATGATATGCCAGAGAAGTCGTCTGGTAAATTAACGTCATTAATGAGCGAAAGCGCACCACAATTGGCTTAGGGTAGAAGGGGGAGCATTTGCCACTTTTGTTTTTAAGTGTTGTCTAGGCTAAACTAATAGTTTTTTTTTTGAAAAATTATTTTTTATTTAGAAATTTACATTTATTACCTTTCATCTGTTATCTTTATGAGTTGATTATCTTAATGATTTCTATTATTTTTTTTATGATTTTCCAAGTAGTCCAAAATGGTGAAAGTGCCCCAGTCATGGGGTACATTCGTCAAGGGGGTGGGGTGCAACCGCCAAGGAATAAAATTCATGGTTTTTGATAAAGTAATAGTTATTTTTTTTTTTAATTTTGTTCTTTTTTTTTACATATTATCAGTCAGAATAAGTTCTACTTATTTTTAATTTATGAAAATTTATTTACAACATAAAGTAACAAAAATATAAATGATTCATTTTTAAAATATTTTGTTAAAAAATATAAGTTATTTATTAAAAAAAAGTAAGCATTTGTAATATACATGTAAATAAAAGTGGATAGTACTGATCCGGAGAAATTTATTTAGATATGACTTAATTTAACATTATACTGTCTAAAATTCATATCATATGCCGTCGAAACCACCAGGAGCAACCACTTTCATAAAAACATAATTTTTTTAAACTTTTTGAACATTTATAAAAAGAAACTATTGCTTATTCTTTAATTAAATAACACCGGAATAACATAATTGAACAACTTTTTTCTCGCTCAATAAATAAAAAAATTATTACAAGATTTACTTACTATCAAATATTTTTGCAACCACCCGAAAAACACAAAAACACGTCTGCCCACGATCACTTACAAAGCTCTACTGTCAAAGTAGAAGGGATGAAAGATGATCGATAAAAGCACAAATTATAGATTTTTTCAATTATAAAACTTTCTTAAATTAGAAGATAAGGGGGGATGGCAAATGTGCCCCAGTGGCGAAGGCTCCCCCTTCTACCCTACAGCAATTGCTCCATAAAATGTTTGCCATATTTTTGGACGTACACAGCCCCTTTAATATATCATAAAAGACCCCAGATATCGTAGGAAAAATCCATTCAAGCCATATGACCTTGTGAGAATTTGACTATTTTCACTACACAGTAAACCTTCTATTGGTCTATATCTGAGCAACGCAAGTAGGCACTGACGATTAAATGCGCCTAAGAAATTTAGTTTAATTTGCCCGATCATATAACTTTTCTCGAGTCTGCCAGAGTTCAATTGCTATAGTTTTTAGTCCATGCCAGGCGATTCGTTTTCATCCATTTCGTTAACAACGACTTTACAGACCGAACTTTTGTTTCTTTCTGCGCAAGGTTTTGGCATTTATATTCACGTTGTAATAGCTTTTTAGCTCAGACCGCACTTTTGAATCGATAATTTATGGTTCTCTTTCAGGTTATGCCATTTTCTCTCGTATTTGTCTTCCGTGGTCTTCTTGATCCTTTTGTCCTTTCAAGCGGGTACAAATTGCCTTTTTTCTGGATCAGTCCAACAGCAGTCGAATGTAGACATCAGATTTCTTCAGGTATTTAACTTTATGACACTCCTTGATACCAAAGAATAAAAATTTCAAAGTTTTGGTGGCGCGTCAATTGTTTATACTTTGCATTTGTTTTTGGCACTTTTGCAAAAATTCTTCTTTTCGCCAAACAAGCGCAATAAAAAATGGTACATTCTTCTTAAATACATTCTTGAAATACAAGCAAAGGAATCTCCTCTACAAAGGAAAGGAAATTTGGGCTAATTAGGAAATATTACGGAAATTGCAACAGTATTGCAAATGATGCGGTTTTTGTGACCGCCAGTGTATTTAATTTTAAAAGTTAATTATACAAAAGATGAGCAATATCTTTTGTTTTCAAGTACTTGTCCAATTCAATTACATTAAGAAATCACGCATTACAATTCAGTAATGGAATTTAAATTTTTTCCAATTCCATTATTAAGGAATTGGAAATTTTCAGTAATTGACAAACAATACCTAATTCCATTACAAGAAATTAAAAATGTTAAGTACCAATTACAATTTCAAGGAATTAGAATTGAGAAGAAATTTAGTACTT
Source organism: Toxonevra muliebris (assembly GCA_963691655.1). Lineage (NCBI taxonomy): Eukaryota > Metazoa > Arthropoda > Insecta > Diptera > Pallopteridae > Toxonevra > Toxonevra muliebris. The sequence continues at coordinate 103,341,391 of OY829326.1, forward strand.
TAGTACCTACACTAATCATTTCTACCTAGCTCTGTCTGTCAGTACACCAATCAAGACTAATTCAATAGTAGAAGAGAAGAGCAGTGATTTGATTCCTGGCCATTATTGGTAGTAATTTCAAAATGATTATTATTATTGATTGTTAAAGCTAAACTTTGGCCCTCTTTCAGATTCACCCTTGCTATTTACCAACATTTAATAGTCATGTGATATCAAATATTTCTACCTATTTGCTAAAGTTTCCTTTGGCTTTTGCAATGAGTATATGTTTATAATAGCCTCAACTGGGTTAAACAGCACTTAACACTTTTATCACTTTTATTTACAACTTGCAAACACCTGCCACCGACACTCCAATTCTAATTACTGCAACCTAACCTAACCACATTTTTACACTTAAACTATCTTTATTTTTTGCTATTTTTTGTTGCGCTTACTTTAAGATTTTTCTTTTGTTCCTGCCAGTGAACTTTTGAAAAGAAAAAGCAAAATAAAAAATTGCTTGGCAATAGCCAAGAGGAACTTTTAACGCTTACTATTTCTTGCTTGCTTGTATTGCTACTTTTTCCTCCGTTCGTGATGATTTTTTCTGTTACTTAGTGTCCTTAGTGTCATTCATTAAAAGTTATTTGCTCATTGCCTGCATCTTTTTTTTCTCGTGCTTATATGCAGCTTACTGCTGCTTCTTGCCCCTATTGAAGTGTAAAGAAGTTTTAATAAGCGGCATTTTTTTTTTGCGTGTAGAGGTAAAGAAAAATAATAAAAAAATTAATTTAACGATGTGAAAAAGAATAAGTAGGAAAATTGAAATAAATGACTATATTTTTTTTTGTCGAGAGTTTAATTTTGTTTTTCTTTTGTTTAATTAATTTAGTTAATTTATTTATTTATTTAATTTAGTTTTTTATAGGTAATATTGGCACAATTTTAGTAGGGAATTACTTGAACGTATTCTTTACAGTACATGCATTTATCTCTTGTTTTAAAAATATAGACCTATGATTTCATTAGACCCGGCTAGAATATTTAGCGTGTAATACTTTTTGAAAAATCGTTTACAAATTGTTGAAATTTATTTTAAAAATCAGTGTTCTATTCGGCAAACTTATAGAGCATTTCGTAAAATTTATGGTTTACATAATCGTCCATCCGAGCAGTTTATTCGTCGAACTATCGATAGATTTCAGACAACGTTTTCTTTACTCCATGCAACAACAACAACAACAAGACAATTAACTGTACGTACAGAAGAAAATAAGTATCGGTGCTGTATATGCTAGTGTTAATGAAGATAAATTTGCGCATAGATCTTGGTCTACACCCATACAACTGATTCAAGAACTAAAGCCGCTTGACCATAATAAGCTTCGTTTGTTTACTGATTTGGTCCTAGAACACCTTGAAGCTCATCCACTTTTTTGTCGAAAAATTGTGCTTAGTGATGAAGATCATTTCTGGTTGAACAGCTACGTAAACAATCAAAATTGCCATAAATAGAGCAAAAACAATCCTCAAGAAGTTCTGTAGGTTCCGCTGGCAGTCACTATTCTGAACTTCTGTTTTTCTAAGCATTTATAAACACATGCCTATATCTGGCAAGTTAATAGTTAAATATCTAAGCTTCGCATTAGATTAGCAACGACTCTGAAATGAACTAAAAAAAACTAACAATTTAAAGAGCAGCTCTTGTTCCCGTGGTGTGCAGAAGTTTATTCTTCGGTGTGCAATCAAATTGTGTAGAGTTTAAGGCACGTCTCATATTTCAGCGAAAAAGTGAGAGAATAATTTGTTGTATTTGTTGTAAAATATTACGAAACATTTTGCCATAGCTGCAGATTTGAACGAAAAAGTCACAGATGTTTTCTGATATTTTGGGTACAGATTCCACGAATTATCAAAAAAGTTCGGCACACACACTGCAATTTTTCATTGAGGGTTGATGCAGCATGCTCTTGCAACGTTGCGAAAGTGCAGATTACGGAAGTTTGATACCTTTCTACCTTTAAATTCGTAAGAAGAATCCAAAATATTTTCATTATTTTGCAATGAGATTGTAATATTTTGACAGTTCAACTATTTCGCATCTCCAATATTTGCATTGAACGCTCACATCTTAGTGCTTTAAGTCGCACTTTAGCAATTTCGCACTTTTGCATCAATGCGTGAATACTCAATATGTATAATTAAGCATGTATGAGTGTACAAAGTACCCTACTGGAATCGGACCGGTTCTGGAACCTATCGCGTGACTGGTTCTTTAATTAAGAAACCGGTTGAAGGTCGCACTCTTTTGTATGAAATGAACCGGTCACTTTAACATGGAGTTGTCATTGGAAGGGGTGAATCGGTCCCCAATAGATAACTTTGAACCGGTCAAGCTACCGGTCTAAAAGCGTCAGTTTCAGTACCATTTCAAATAAGGAAAAAGAAAGAAAAACAAATATTTTTTTAACTATATTTATTTTAAATAATGTGTAACAGGTTTACAGAACGTGTATGTCTAGTCATCACAACAACAGTGTAAACAGAGACGTGCAAATCAGACGGCCGTTTCAGAATCCGTCACGATTCCTCATCAGTGATCTTAGTAATAGTTCTTAATCTTTCAATATCCTATATAAGCTACTAATATTTGAAATCATAACCAACTTTCAATACATGGAACAGTAGTCAAGACTTTGAAAAAATTAACAACTAGACTTAATTTCCATAGTCTACAAAAACATAACAAATATATTTATTTTAATTTATTTATTTTTATTTTTATGAAACATGAAAATTTATTTTGATTAAGGTTGCTAGGCGCGCTCTCGTTGAAAAAACTCATTTACACATTTTTTACTGAAGTATGCAGTGTTTACAAAGCAGAGATGAAAAACTCATTTGCTTTCTTTTCACATTTTCGCTGAAATATGTGACGGGCCAAAAGGTGGATTCAGTAACCTCACTCTCTTCTCGTTTTTTTTTTTATACGAAGTTTTTACGTTCTCAACTTAAGAGGCCGAAAAATTTCATATAAAAAAGCGAAAAGAGAGTGCAGAGAGATATGGGGAGAAAATTAAGTAGGAGTGAGCACAATGAGATACTAACCCAGCAGAAATGTGAGGAATGCATGACTTTTATCATAAACAAACTAGGTCATGAAAAAATCATAAAGAAAAGATGAATTGAACTGTAAGGAAATATAGAATGCACAGATTTCTTCTCTCATAGCTTTGCTTCAGTATTTATACAATCGGAAATAGAAAAGCGAAAACATATCTTATCAAGTAATGCAGCTTGAAATGTATGAAAGACACACGCAAAGAAAAAACGAAATTTTCACTAAACGAACTTCGTTCATGGAATGTTTTCATGATGAACGAACATTTATTTATCATAAACGACTGTATTCGTTTGCCACGAACGAAGATTTACTCATCATAAACGGTTCAATCCTTGCACAATAACCTACAAACGTTTTCCACAAACGTTTCTATTCGGTTGCCATTAACGAACATTTATTCATCATAAACGAATCAATTGCGATGAACTAAAAACGTTTGCAATAAAATGCAATATTTCCCTGAAAAATATAAAAAAGAAAGCAAAAACAATTTTCATATGTACATTGGCATTTTATTGTGGTTTTTGTTTAAATAAAATTTTCTGATTTAAAACTAGAAAAAGTGTATGAAATTTACATAAAATTATATTATTACAATTTTTGTTATATTTATTATAAATCACACACTTTTATTTGTTTTTTATAAACACCACGCACTTTTTTGTAGACAAAAAGAAATGTGATGAAATAATTTCAATGAACAATCAAAATTCTTCAATAATGCGTTGACAAATGATACTTTCCGTTATGTTGTGTTGGTTTGTTGTTGTGTGGAGTTTGAATGTAAGCGTCGCTGCTGCTTCTCTTTGCGACGAGAGCGAGATGAGAGGAAAACGAAAATAAAAAGAGAAGAGAGTTGTGGACTTTCGTTAAGCAGAAACGTTTTTTTCATTTGCCAGAAAAGAAAATTGCCTTAATTCTATCGTGAACGAATTTTCGTTCATCATAAAATTGTTAATCTTTTGCAGAAAACGGTTTTGGTTTCTGCAAACACTGCAACGTTCCTGAGAAACGTTTTTGTTCAGCGTAAAAGTAATATATTCTCCACAAACGGGCGATAAACTTTTTTTTTCTTTGCGTGCATCAGTGAAATAACAGAATTTTTCCTCGAAAATTTGCTTTTTTTGCGCGCGTCTGTGTACTTTATTGTTTTTTCAAACTTAAGTCCAGTAATTTAGTCGTTCTGTGAAAGTTGAACAATCAACATATCTTCAACGTCTTCTTCAAAATTAAAATAAAAGGTGAATTGAGGTTTTGTAAAATGATTTGAATTCACTGAAAAGTAAGTTATTTCTGTTATACTTAGCAATGCTTTTGTTTTACAGGGAACGTTGATGAATGCAAAATTCCTTTAGAAAAAGTAGTTAAAACCCAGACTAAAAGCAATATGTTGGTGGAAAAGATTCTTTCCCAGAAGAAAAAACAGTACAAATTTCCTATTAAATTCAATTTTCTATTATTCCTCCATTAATGACATTGGAATCCAAGATTTGATACATGATATTAGTAGCAAAAAAATAATGTACGATTTCGACATCGATTCTTTCATTTAAGGGGTTATTTTACCCGAGTTGGTCCGAAAAATCGATTTTTTTTTATTTCATATTTTTGATGTAGACAACGAGTTTAATGAGAAAGAAGAGGGGGCAATGTATGGTAGTGGAATCGCTGATTAACCGTAAGTTATATCATTTGTAAGTACCACGTTTGTAAATCTTTAAACTCGTTTTTCTTGGAACCATTTTTTTCGGGACGGTGGACACGATTCACAAAAAACCACTTTTCCAATTGACTTGAAATTTTACAAGGCTACTAAGCAAATGTATAGGTAAGGCCTTATTTAGGATTATGGCGAAAGTATTTGTTAAACTAATGTTTTTAATGCAAAATATAAACAAAAACAGGGCAAAAAATCGTAATTTTTTTTCAAACGTCTGATTTTCTTATTCCCTAGATGAGGCGGTAGCAGAAAGTCTCACGATTACAAAATGGGTTATATTTTGTGTTTCAGAATATTTAAACCGGAGATATCATGTCCACCATGGAGCAACTATTTTCGGCAAGCTCAAGTTCGAGGCGTCAAATGAACCATTATTAACAAAGATATTTTTAACATTAAAAACGAAAATTATTTTTCAAAATCTGTAAAAAAAACTTGCAAAAAACCTGGAATAAAAATATTGAAAAGCTTTTCATTTACAACGATTTGAAAACATCGATATTTCGCACCATCTCGGGTAGAATACCCCCGTAAGGTAGTATATGGCACTCCCAATTAATGCAAAGTAGGAAGAATTACTTTTCGTGGGACATCGCTGTGTTAAAAATCATGTATTCTGGAAATTATAGCCTATAAGAGCTATGCATTCCAACGTGCATTTTTATACATTCCATTTTTCTTCTGGGTAAATTCTGAAACAGCTTCAGGTCTCGTGGTGTATAGAAGGTAAGAAGGAAAATCTTTTTAAAATAGACTTTATCGAAAACTAGAATTAATAGTGGTAGTGGATGTACATATCTGAGTCTAACAAATTAGTTGAATGGAAAGGCGGTGAGATGTGATTTCTAAGGACACTTAAGTTTTCATGCTGCAGAAAAGATTTTTTGAAATATTATGGGAATGAAAACCGAGAATTCTTCAATAGCTATATAGCTCATGCAGTAGCTATGGGACAGAGGTCTGGATAGAAAGATTAAACTTTGATACAACATTGATATCTGGTTCTACAACTACCATTGAAACCATTCTGGATTCCTATTTTACTGAGTAAGTTATTTAGAGAATAACTTTGGTATAGTGAATTTCTCAGCAATGAATAAGTCATAACTAGTGTCCAACCGAAACCGACTTTTTCGGCCGAAACCGAAACCGAATTTCGGCCATTTTTCTAATATTCGGCCAAAACCGAAACCGAAACTTTTTAATATATATGTATATATCTGTGGTCACAAGGCATAAAAGCATAAGTGTGTTTTTTGTATTTTACAGGAGAGCACTTCAAAGGTTCAAGTGCTAAGAGTAGTCAGGTTGAGTTGTGCTATTTTTCCTCCCAAATATCTCGTAAACCAATGAACCAATAGTCATAAAATTCTAACACAATATAAAAATGGATATGAAGATTCAAATTATGGTAATAACTCGAATTCGACAAAACTCGAGTTGTGTTGTTATTGCTTGTGACCACAGATATGTTAAAAACAAAATTCAAATCATTTCAATTTTCTTTTTAATTAAAACTCAAAAAAAAAAAAAATCAATGTACGTTCGGGCGTACCAATTTTTTTTTTTTTTGAAAAGTACGTTGACAGAAAAATTCTAAATTCGATTCTAATCAACTTTGCCGAAGAAAGTATGGTAAAGAAATGGATTGTACCCCCCCCCCCCCCGCCCCCCGTAAAATTCGAAGAAGTTTCGGTACAACGTACTGTAGTTGTGTGAATAAAAATCGATAGTTACTTTTAATATTACTTTAACTTCTACGGGGGTAAGCTCCATTTTTTTGTCTTAGAAAATGGAACTCTTCTGTCGGTACTCCGAAAGAAATTCATACATACAAATTGGTACGCCCTAATATACATATTTATATATGTATATATAAAATAACAAAAATATTATTTTAACAATAAAGAAAATACATATTAAAGGCACACAAAAAAATACATTTTGTGGTATAGGTACAAATGAAATTCACATTTTTATTTTAATATTCAAAATTGAATAACTTTATGTTATATGCTAAAAATAAAAACAGTCTTTTGCGTACTGAAATGCAATTTACAGTAAAATTTATAAAGTTTCGGCTTCGGCCATATTTTTTGTCGAAACCGAAACTTAGCCGAAACCGTATTTTTGGCCGAAACCGAATACTCGGTCGACACTAGTCATAACTGAACTGTTAACATATTGGCAATCCATTTTCAACTCCAATCACCTAGTTGCAGTTTTGTTAAAAACTTTGAAACGAGGTTAGGGAGTAAAATATAGAACCATATGCCATTGAGTGAGCCCTCAAGCAGGCGGAAAGATTTGAATTGTAAGGGAGCCATAAATTTTCACTGGTTAAACAAAATCCGATGTTTTATATACTGTCGAAAAGGTAATAAAAATATGCAATTTTTATCCCAAGAAAGTATAGTTATTCCATTGACACGCAAAAATGTATGACCAATTTTCTGAGGATGTGTATTTTTGCCAAAAAAAAATTTGTACCAGGGTATGAGACACCTACAAAAATCCACTAAAAATTGGAAAATTTGAACTAAGAACCCCATAACTATTAATAAACATAAATTTATTTAAATAAAAATCCACTGAAGAAGGCCAAAAATTTGCTCCGAAACGTTGGGAAAAAGTATGAAATAGTTAACTATTTGCATATGAAAATTTCGACCAAAAAGCCTGTCATTATAATCTTGTTAACAAAACATAAATTGGTCTAATTGAAAATTAAAAATAATAAATTTATTTATTTTGTAGGCCTAGATGGTAGTTTTTATTCATCATCTCCCTTAAAGTCATCGTCTTCTCCATCCAAGTCGCTATTGCAATATTTGCACACTTTAAATGGACAAGCCACTTGCATGTGATTCATTTCATGGACGATTTTAATTTTTGGGATTGACATGGCTAAAAATACAAAAAAATTGGATCAAAACACTAGTTAAGTGGTATGATACCCGGTGATATGCTGTGTCTCATACCCGGAAAATAATGCCATTTTGGGCATAACAAAAAAAAAAATGTTTCCATAATCCAAAATTGGATCGTAAAATATACGAAAAACACTAAACGCTAATGTATTACACTTGCTTTTTTCAATTAATTCACTCGAAAATATATCACTTTAAAAAAAAAATCAAAAAAGTTTTAGTGATCGATTTTCATATACGATGTTTGCAGCTGATACAAACAATAAATTTATTTACTTCGGTGTTACCACAAAAACTGGGTCATGTCAAAAGAAAAGTTTGACAGTAGTCAGATCAGCAATATTGATATTGTATGATGTAAAAAATCGACTGTCTCCGCAACTATTTACAGTACAAAACTAAGATTTAGTACAAAGGTATTGGTTGACAATGCCATGCCAGAGCAAAAATGTGGATGAGATTGGAATATAGTTTTTCAATGGTATTCTGTAGAAAAAATATGGGCAAGCATAGATTAATGGGCATACAAATGAAATGTTTGAAACGGATGCCAAAAAAAAAACTTAATCAATTCTTTTAGAAAAATATTTTATGCCTGTATTTTATAGTATAAATAAATCAAAAATTAGCTTCAAAAAAAAAAAAAGAAGTAATACTAAGATAAGAATTTTAATTAAAACCGATCACAATAAAAAATGTTAAGTAGTTAATTTCCAAACTACACTAAAGAGAAGCAAAATTTCTATTTACTGCAAATAAAGTGATGTACAAAGAAATGTTCAAAAGAAGTTCTATTTTGTTTGTGCAACTAGGTTAAATAGTTTGAAAGTACATACAAACAAAGTAACACCCTATACAGATCAAATTAAACTAAATTCACAATAGCAAAGTCAGCAAAAAAAAAAAAGCTGACATATAAGAAAAGTAGTAAAGTATTTGAAAAGGAAAATCAAATGTTAAATAAACTGTAGGAGAAGAAAACGAAAAGAGATTACAAAGTATTATCAAATGTGAATTTAAAACTCTACGAATGGATGCTAACGATTTACTTTTGACCACCAACACCCAACAGAACAAAAAGAAATGACTCGTATTTGAAATGAAAATAATTTTTTTTTTGTTTTGGGTAAATGCCACATGCATAAATATCTACTAACATCAATGTACCCACACACACACATGCATTTACAAATGCACAATAAAAAAACAAAGTGTGCTATAGAGTTGCCCATTGTAAAGAATTTCTAGTGCCTTATAGTGCGGACATACGGGAGTGCATTTCGTTGAAATTCTGCATTTCAGATTTAGGTGGACACACGACAAAAAACGAATTTCAAATTTGGAAATTGGAGGAATGTCAATGAGTCACCCTACGACTCCATTAACTTAATTTTTTCGATTAATAAATATTACAAGAGCAGCAGTTATGAAAGCAAAATCCAAAATGTCTTGAAAAATGTAATAGATCTTAAATTTTTCCTGCTTTTTACAACCTTGCGTTTGAGGGTTGCTAGTTAATTTCTTCATTTTAGACGCATATCAATGAAATGAGTCTGAAATGCAGAATTTCATTTGACACTTTTTATATGGCGAAATTTTGCATTTCAGACGCATTTCAATGAAATGCTAAATTTGCCTGAAATGCACTCTCGTGTGTTCGCACTTTTAGAGGATGCTAGAATATTTTGTTGAGAAATTTTTCAAAGATTTGTTGTGCAACTTCATAAAGAAAAGTCTGAACTATTTTTGCTCATCAAAGATTTATTGGGATTTTTGCAGAGCATTTTCCTTCGATCTGGTAAGTGAAATATGAATATTTACACTGCCAACCAACAGCAAAAAGATTCCATAAGTAAAAATAAACAGTTTTAATATAGCAACACTGGTGTGAACACCATAATTGTCTCAATAGTGTAACAGACTACTAAATTAAAATCGTAACTGTATCTATCAACCATCGAAATTCATGCTACTGCCAAATCTGAAAAGCTATTTAAAAACTAATGTGGTAACACTGGTTTGTACACCACAGAACCAGTAGAACACATATGCAGACAAAAAATGAACATGTTTACTCGCTTTCACTGTTCAAATTAAGTTTTTTCTGCTTTTTTTTTGTTGGTATGTTTGACATAAAAATCGAAAGGATTCTCGCTTTGCTACTAGTTACATATTAACTTCCTCTTTTCCTCCCGAAAAAAAACTACCATAAAATTTTATATGTCAGTATGACTTCATTTTGTAAATGCACACACGCTTATATGTTATGCGGGTGTGTGTAAGTGAGCGCATACTGTTCGTTGTGAAATTTATTTTTGCAAAGTCATGAAGTTTCCGACGAAAATTATTTTTCATTTTATTTTTACAGCATTGAAAAATTTTTACTTTAATATAATTTCAACAATGTAATTTCCGGCAATTTTCATTTTTCCTTTCAATTTTCGCTTTTTATTTCATCATTTAAATAAGAAAAAAATTATTCATGCATATTTGCCAAACAATCGTTTTGCTGTCGTACGATTCGGACAAAAGAATAATAATAATGGCAACATTTATTAATTATTGTAATTGTAGAGAACTCATTATTCTTTTCTTTTTTAGCAGCTGGAATTTATTTTTTTTAAATGTATATTTATTTTCCCAATTATTTTCATTTGTTTTCCAATTGTTTTTCATCTCAAGACTCTCACAATCAGTAGTTTATAAGTTATGCATATGTGTTTCTGTATTTTTGTGTATGTGTGTGTGTGTGTGTGTGTGTATAAGTAGTTTTTCCAACTTCCTGTCTGGCTCCTTTTCTTGTAAGTGCTTTTATTTTCATGCTCCATTGTGTTTTTTCACCATAAAACAATGAAGTGCATGAAGTGAAACTTTTCTCTTTACTTCTTTTTTTACTCGCTCACTCATTCGTTCTCTCAACTCTTTGTATTTTGTTGTTTTTTTGTTTTTAAGGCAAGCATTCATGTAAAAGCAAAAACAATTGAACACTTGAAGGCATCCTTGCATCAAAAGAAACAATAATAAAAATAAAGCGCAGCACACAATGCATGTGTCCTTTTGAGTGGCACATATTTTTATTTGTACTCGGATATTTGTAAGTAGCTTGGTGAAGTTTTTGGTTTTCATTTTTTTTTTTTAATAGCATGAATTAAATTTGAAAATAATGTTTATTTTGTTTTCTTGTTTTTATGAAACTCTTTTACAGCAACAACAAGTGTTGAATGAAAGAAGTAACATATATATGTATGTAAGTAAAGAGAAGTGTTTTTGCTAAAGTTTTAGTTTGATTGTGTGCAAAAGTATTGAAAATCGTTTGAAGTAGCTATTGTTTTGTGGAAAAAAATATGGAAAGCTACTACTCATTTTATTATGTCATTTACACATCTGATGACGTGATTAAAAAGCAACGATTTGAAAGTGTTAAAACATTTTCTGTACTGCAATTTTATATGGTAAGTTGACCAAGTGAGAGAGCTTTAGACATGCAGGAAAAACTAACCGAACTACATACGAAATCGCAAACAGTCGGCCTAAATATTAACCCCAATAAAACTAAGAGCATGTCGATATCAACCAGTGCGGACAACACTGATCCGTTTAAAGTTGGTACTGAAGCCATCGAGAAGGTAGACGAATTTTATTACTTGGGTAGCGTGATCACACCAAATGGCGGAGCGGCAGAAGATGTACAAAGCAGAATAAGTAAAGCTTTTGCACAACTGCGCAACATTTGGAAATCTCCGGTTCTATCAGCCGTAACGAAACTGAAGATTTTCAACTCCAACGTAAAAGCTGTGTTATTATATGGATGCGAAACTTGGCTCACCACCGTGGCATTAATGAATAAAATACAAGTTTTCGTTAACGGATGCTTGCGCAAGATGTTGCGCATTTGGTGGCCTCACATTATATCGAACGAAGAGCTACATAGAAGATGCAACCAAGATCCAGTAGCGGTTGAAATCAAATGACGAAAATGGAGATGGATCGGGCACACTTTACGTAAACTACCCGCAGACATCGCTCGATATGCCCTAGACTGGAACCCTCAATGCAACCGAAGATGTGGTCGACCCAGAATGTCATGGAGGCGATCTTTAGAGCAGGACATACGTGAAACGGGAAAAAGCTGGAGAGAATTAAAGGCGCTGTCACGCGACCGCACTAGATGGAGAAACTTTGTTGAAGCCCTATATTCCGCTAGGAATTAAATGACAAAGAAGAAGAAAAAGAAAGTAACAGTAACAGAGTAAAAAAGTAATGCTTTATTCTAGAGCAGTGCTGTCGCTGTCACTTTAAATTAAGTTTTTCATTTCACTTTCAAACCCGACACTTCGTCACTTCTTCTTTCATAAAAACACTTCGGTTTTCCAGTTTCAATGAAAAGCTAAAATCGATAAAAAAGAAACTAAATGTTCAACTCTATCAACTACTATGTTGAATTAATTTTTTGCATTTCTCCTTAATTTGGAAGGGCATCATTTTCTGTAGCCAGATCGGTGTGTTTGAATTTATATTCCCAATAAAAAGGAAGATTCCTTCTAGCGCACATCCTATAGTACATTTTGAGACCTTTTGTGTTTATTTAAATACCTATTTGGCAACATTGATGAACTGTCATTCAGTAGCCAACGAAAAGATTTTTTCCGCAAACTAAGCACTTAAAACCATATAAATTTTGATAATATTTCGTTTTCTCATTACACTTCACTTTTTTAAAAATCACTTCGAAACACTTTGATTTTTTAAAAATTTGACTTCAAAAAAAAAAATTTTAAAACGACAGTCCTGCCCTATAGCGTGAACGCATCTAAAACAAATTAAGATACATTTAAATTTTTATAAAATGGAGTGCTTGGTTCTGTTGTGAGATGGTAATCTCACCACCAGACCGACATCTATAGTGACATCGATGCTAAGAGTGATATGAAAATGTATTTTGCAAATTCGTTTGAAGTACTATCTAAATCAACTGTTATCTTAACCCTTTGACGCCCGAATTATAATAGGGATTGATAGAAACCTTTTGTTTTAAAATTATGGTTATGACACCAACTTTCATCTTTTTACACTGATTTGTTTTATTTTATTAAACATTAAAAAAATAGCTATGTAGCTATAGGCAACCACTGGATAATACGATTCCTCAAATTTTTTGATTTTCATATTCCCTTATCTGTTATAAACATATTTGATAAAGACAATTTTCTCTTAGTAATAATTAAACGCATTTTTTTTTCAAAAAATAGTTCAAACGATTTTACTACAAATTTTTGCACTTAGGTTTTTTACTGGACTTTAAAGATAAAACATTAAAAAAATATTACTTAAGAAGGAAATTCCAAATGTTCGGCAATAAGTAAACATGAAGAATACCTAACAGAACCAAATGCATATAGCGTTAATAGTAAAATTTGTTAAACACTTTATTTATGCCACAAAAAAGTGAATGTCATATACGCAGCATTGAGTATGAAAGAGTTAAATTAATTTTTTTTCTGGTTTTTGTTTCGACCAAAATTGACTGAAAATATAGAGATGTATCAAATTGTTTCATCAATATATTTTCTCTAAAATTTCCTTTAAATTATTTTCTCAAAATAAATCATTTAACAATATAAATCAAGGCCGTATTCAGGGGGGAGGTTTTGTGGGTTCTGAAAGCCTGCATTCATAGTTTTTCTAGGTCAGTAACTATTTTTGACTTAAAGTTTCGTCCTGAATCAGTTTGAAAAGCTTAAAAATTAATAAAAATAGAAAAAATTATCGGATAGTTGTAAAATTAGGCTTGCTTGAACCCCATTTTTTTTCCTAAAACGTGACGTGATGGGAAATTTTTGACTTCAGATTCGTGTTCAACGTGAAAAATTCTTTCGCAAAAACTCCATCTTATTAGCAAAACCCATGCAATTTTAGGAGGCAATCTTAAAATATAATTAATTTTTTTTGGGCAGAGCACCACGAATGATCTCAACCTCATTCGGGTTCCATATCATTGATAATGGCTCAAATTCTCAATGACGATCATTTGAAAAATTTGAGCCTCTACTATTTTTGGTAATTTTTTTGAGGTTGGGTACATCATCAGTAGTGGGAAGTCAATGAGTTAATGAAATTATATCCTTCACGACAAAAAATGCATTAAAATGCACATTGAATAATATTTATTTGAAAAAATTTAATTTGATTATTCTGTGGATTTTTCGTCACTTTTGACCATTTTTTTGAGGTTAAGATTAAAACAAATCGGAAAATTTAATTTTATGGGGTCCATCAAATGTATCATCGATTTAATTTATTGTATTTAAAAATCAGTTCGATAAAAATTATTTATGAGTATTTTCTTCGAATGAAACCTCTTTCCCCCCCTCCCCCCCCCGGCTCCCCTAAAAAAATTTCTGGCTACGGCCCTGGGTCACATATATGAAGTTATGTGCTTGTGGTGGTACGTGAACGTACCGGCTAGGCAATAATGAGTTAATCAAGGTTTTAGTCAGAATTTTGTCTGATTTTGATTTAGATTTTCGATCTGAATTTGGTCTTTTTCTTGGTTTAAACTTTAATCTGAAGAAGTGTTTGTATTTTAGTTTGAAATTTGGTCGAAATAACCGCCTAAATTTCAATCCGATTTTAGTTTGAATTTTGGTCTTAGTTTTGTTTCAGCTATCTTTTAATTTTTGGCCTGTATTTTTGGTGTGAACATTTATAAAATTTTTGCACTACTCTTTGGTCCAGTAATTTAGTAAAATCAGGCCTCCCCCAAACCCAAATTCTACAATCGCCACTGAGCTCAATGAAATATTATTTTATAAGTAAATTGCTCTGGTTCTCTCTACACTAACTTTTCTATACTGACTTCTGTAGAAGACTTACAAAAGATACATTTTAGTTTCAATGAAAATATTTACTTAAGTAGAAAAACAATTTTAAGAATTTCTCTTTCGATTTACACATGCCTTAAAAGAATTAAATATACACTACTTAGAAATTGATTCATTTGAATTCCTCAAATAAAACACAATTTTTTGTGTATGATTTTTTTTACCTTTTCTGAATCTTTTCTGGAATTTTCATTGTTTTAACCATCTGTGTTGAAATTATATCTTAATATCATAAATGCGGATGCACATTACCTTTGTAGTATACTTTCTGTAATTTCTGAAAAGTATAAATTAATATTTTTGCGTTATTTTTTTCAGAAATTGTGCAGTCAACATGAAATTTAATTTCTATTAAAACTAAAATCTCATCGATTTTAGTCGCACTGCTTCAACTTCAATTTTCCATTAAAATGAAAATCAAAATATAGCTAAATAATTAATATTTGTATAATTTTCCTTAGTAAAGTAGAAGCAGGCGAGTGTTCCTTAATACATCAAAACAAAAATCAGAGTAGAGTTAACAGTATAGCCTTTTTATTCTACTACCAAACTTAAGTGTGTAGGCGTGTGACACAATTATAAAATTTTCTCTTTTAAAAACTACAAAAATTTCTGAAAGTGCAATTGCCCTATGGCTAAAGTAAAAACTCTTTATTAATTTTCATATACGAGTACATACATATGTGGATATATGCATAATGTGCAGAGTGTATGGTAAAAATCTTTTCATGTTTTTTTTTTTTGTTGTATATTTTATTATTTTTGCCCTCAATCAGGATTCAAAAAGGCGCAGTGGCGCGCCCCACTGACTTTGGCTCGTGCTGCGTTCCATGCTGCGCTCAACTCAACCAGTGTCTATGTCTTCTATGCTCTCAGCGATGCGCTGCTATTTTCAACTTGTCATTGCAAGTGACTTTATTCATTTATATATGTAGTATTTTACTATCTTCTGTTGTTGTTATGTATGGAGTCTATTTCTTTTTTTTTTTAAGTCTCTTTTTTTTTGTTTTGTCTTTCTCTCATTTATTTTACCACTATGATTGTCTTCGTTGACCCTGACACTATTTTTTATTTTGTTAAAAGAAAATTCATTGTTGTATTTCCAGCAACTAGTAATTAGTAGTTTTTGTTTTTAATGAAATTTTGTGATATTTTAATTTTGATTGTTATAGATTCTGGTTGTTGCTTTGAACTCTAATTCGGCATTTTGTAGTCTGTTTGTTGCTTTATTTATTTGTTATTCTATGCTTATATATAAGTCTATGTAGATTCGTATTTTCTGTTTATTTTTTTTATTACATAAAGCCTTTTTGTTTATGTGCATAGATTTTTATACTTCAAAAGATTATCCTTCCTTATTGTTTAAAATGTTTATTTATTTTAGTTTCATTTTAGACATTTTTTTTTATTTGAGATAATTTGTTAATACACACTTAACAAAAGAAACAGATTTAAAATATTTGATTCATAACTAGTTGAATTCTCAAAAGAGTAAGCTAGGAAGGAATTGGTTTCGTTGAAGATTTAAGTTTACACCTCAGATAATGGCATTTGTCGCTGACATAATACCTTATGCTTTTATATATGTTTATCTATCGAAAACTTATCCAGGCTTGGCTATTTCAAGAGTTGTGTATGTACTATAAGCGAGCAGAACTTTTGTACCACTGTTGCGGAAGCTTATATTGACTTAAAATAGATCTCCAAAACCACTACTATCTTAAAAATCGGAAAAAATTTCACAGTAGTTTTGCCAGCCAGAGCAGACTGGAAATGCATTCGAGAGAAAAAAGGTTTGGCGTGCACATCTACAGTGAATGGTACAAAATTTACTGCAAAGTTGGTGAAAATTATCTTTCAAACTCTGAATAACTACCCTAAATCTTTAACCCAGTAATGCCTAGCGGTGCCATATGGCACCTTGTCGCTGAGCCGTTCCCGAGCCTGGTTCAAAAACCATATTTTTCTCAAGTTACTTTCTTGATCTATCTACTTTGGTTCCCGCTCGTCCTTAATGGGTTAATATATCCACCCTTTAACTGGGTATCACTGGTGCAATGTGTACTGCTTCAATGCTTTGCTTGACTTGCTTCCTCTGGATCTTCAAATCAGTAAAGAAGCAATAAGAGCTGCTTACAGACTCCGGTTAAATGGAGTTTGGCATGTGGAAGCAAATATGGGACACATGTGACCAATTGTCAG
Organism: Toxonevra muliebris; assembly: GCA_963691655.1. Lineage (NCBI taxonomy): Eukaryota > Metazoa > Arthropoda > Insecta > Diptera > Pallopteridae > Toxonevra > Toxonevra muliebris. The sequence goes on from OY829326.1 coordinate 103,358,230, forward strand.
TACAGTGCCCACTGATCCTGATGGTTGCAGACAATCATGTGCTTTGTATCTGCTTCGGAAGAAGATATGATCTCAGGTTCCCGGAACGTGATCCATGGTTAAGTCCAGAGGTCGTACTTCGGGGTCTCCGTCATGTCTTATATACCGACGTATCCAAAACCTCAAACAGTACTGGATCCGGTTAGTACCTGGACGATGAGACCAAATACTCTTTTTTCACTGGATAATTGACAGGAGATGACGTGGGAAATGCATAAGCATCTGCAGTGACAGCCAAACTACACTGAAGGCTTTTGCTAACCCTGTTTTTTTTTTTTTTTTTATTCAACATGGAGTAAAAGCATTGAAAGCCAAAGTCGGTGCGAGACTTCCACCCGCTAAACATCTCCTCTCGTCCGACGGAAAACTCCTCCCGGAACCACCGTTAAGTATTTCATCGGGAGGCCGTCTTGAGCATTACTGCTCACTCGTCTGTTTTAATTTTTGTCGGTCTTGTTCGTTGCCGTCCGCTGTGGGGCAGGGTCGCTGACACCCTGGCTTTTTCGTTCCACGCGTAAAAACTGCTACTTTCCAGCCGCCAACTGGCAGCGGTGTGAGGAGGCGGCTAGAACAAGCATTGCAAAAAATTAGATGTACTATGAGATCCTGAACCTTTTTTTGGAGTAATCCCTGGGGAGGTCATGCATCGGATTAACTACTTCATGGGTTCCATCCTTAGAGAAAGATGTTCCGAGCATGACTCATGCAGAACCGCAAAGTGCTTCGTAAGACAACCTAACAGGAAACCGGCAAAATTTCATCTGAAACTGAGAAGAAAGGATCTGTGAATACTGCTGTATACAGGGCACAACACATGTAGTCAACATATGACTAACATGGGCGACATCACCGATCCAATATGCCAATCGTGTCTTGAGGACAACGATACAACGGAGTGTTATTTTTGTAGCGTAGAGTAATGTCCATATTCTTCCTCTTCCTGAGCTTCTAATGCTCATCAACGCAACTAAGAAGTTCGGGAATGAGAGACCTTAGGCTTTCCTTTTTCTTACACCCCCCTCATAATCTTTCCTGTTTTTCTACTCCCTTATACTGGCTCTATCCCGGTTATATTACAATGGTTCTTGATATAGAGTTCTTTGATTTGGTCCAGCCCACCGTCAACTCTAAACTCTAACCCTTCAAGTGAAAAAAACTTGTGTTTCGCAAAAAGAGCAAAACTTAGTCCTTTTCAGAATAAGTGAAGGACGCTTTTCTTCAACCGCTTTTGAAAAACTTATACTCAACAGTAATAATATTTGAAATAAGTAGGTTAGTGTGAATAAGGACTTGTCTCTAATGCCTGGTTTTCACTATGTCAAATTCAATGGCCAATTTCATTCTAGGAAACAACCTATTAAATATTGTATACTGAAAACTAGGCATAAATCTTGAGAGTAACAAAAAAGGAGATCGATTTAAATAAACAATTTTAAATAGAAGAATTTCTCAGGTTCCATCAGCCTCTATTACCCTCGATTAGGTTATGTGAAACCAAGGTAGTTCTGAATATAACCTCCTATTCTTAGCCGTTGTGAATTATAAATTATTTTAATGCTAAACGCTGCAATTAATTTTACAAAAATTTTAGTAATTGATAACAATGGTCAGACATCTATAGATCGTACAATAAACCCAGAAACTCAGGGACAATTGTAATTGAAATCAGTGCACTTTCATTTTGAAGTTATTCTGTTTTCGAAATAATTATCTTAAAAATCATTTAATTAAAAATTTTAATTGCCGATAAAATAAGGAAAGTTGAGTAAAAAACTTGTTCCTTTATCGATGTTTTAACGGAATTACATCGAAATATATGAAGAATATGATCTTTTATGGACTAAAAACAATGACGTGTAGAAGTTTTGTTAGTTAAAAAGCGAGTTTTCTAAAAGTATTGAGATCTATTTTCAGTTTGATAAGTTTAATTTAAAAAAAAAGTGCTTTAAAAATAATGATTACTACTTGAACTCAAAAGCATTTATACTTTACCCCCGGCTGTAAATAAGTAAGGTTAGATTTAATTTCACGTTTTACGTAGAGGAAGTTTCTATTTTGGTTTCCAAATATTCACAAAAAAATTATTATAGATATCAATGAGGTGATTAAAACGTTTGCCCAACTCAAGCTAAGACGGATGAAAGAATTTCTGTACATATTTTCTTAAACATTTTCATTTAGACATACCCACACTTTGCCAAAGGCTGGATAGAAGCATTCTAGAATCTTTCATAAAATTTTCTACAAAATTTACTTATTTTAAATAAATCACTCCTATCTTTTTTGAAGTGAAACTTCTTTTCTCTTGTCCTAGAGTAAAACCAACCGGATGTGACGTAGCGCGTAAGCTTGCAATGCGACATAATTTTGTCGTGCAATGTGCACGAGGGGCTAAATATCAATATTCCGTAACTGAATTCACGAGCAAACTATATAATAAACATTTCATAAATAGTTTTTATTCAATATAACATATTAATTATACACACACACACGCCTATGGCAGAAAAAACAATGTGTAGCATCGCCATCTTAAAGTTTATGACAGTTATACATTTCACATACAGATGGCGCAAATATCCAAGGAATTACATGAAGATGTCGCACAAAAAATAGTTCATGTATAATTGTCATCGACATTACCGGTACAGAGTTGCAATTTTTGTTCTAGCATTAATCCCAAAAAAAACAAATTGGTTGTGTATTAACGAACACATGGCAGAAGTGAAATTTCTTGTGAACTAAACGAAACACAAGCAAATGAAATTAAAAAACACAAGCCAATGAAGTAAAAAATTTAGCAATTGAAAAATTTCATTTGCTAGTTATTTGCTTGTGTTTCGTTTACTTCACAAGAAGTTTCACTTGTGCCTTGTGTTCGTTAACACACAATTTAGTTTTTTTATCCTTTAAACTTTTCGACAGTTGTAGCGATTTCAAGCTGAAATAGAGGCAATATACATGGCATCTCAAAGCCTAATGTCTAAATCGGTATATAAACGCTACAACTCACTTCAAACCCTCAGTACCAGAAATAAGTTACAACTTCTCTGAGTACCAGGTCATTCTGGGGAATAAGGTGGCGTACGAGGTTCCTTTCTCATAAAAAATTCAGTTAACTGATTGGCGTAGTTGCTGAACATTGCTTTCTAAAGTATCATGCCGAAAAGTTTGGTTTGGTGGAAATCGACCTGTGTAGATACTGTAATGACTCAGTCACAAAGGAGACTTTAGAACACCTTCTTTGCCATTACCTAATAATAGCTATGTCTAGATTAAGGATGATAGGGAGAACATTATTTAATTTCTTAAAGGATATAGCGCGTATAAACTCTATTAAAAAACTTTGCACATACTACGGGTATTTTGAAAGTAAAAACAGTGCTGGATATAGCTAAAAGTTCTTATTTATTTTAAAGAGTTTGGAGAAATACTACGGACCGCATGGTCTATGTGAGGCTTTCGCCGCCACTTCTTGCCTAACATATTTTTTTTTTAAACTTTAAAAAAGTTTAGATTTGAAACTTTAAAAAAGTTCGTCTGTAATATTTTACACATTTGAAATTTATTTATAAATAGGTACTTTAAAAATCAGAAGAACCATATATTCAGATATTGTGTAATGCTGACCTATAAATGAAAGAAATGCATAGAAATATATCAAGTGCACAGTCTTAAGGTTATATCTAAGATATGATGAGACTAGATAACGATAAAGAACGTACAATAGATTTCCTAGGTCGAGACATAGAAAAAATTAAAAAAAAATTAAATTACATTGGGTCTAGGGTTTTATATCAAACCTTAACCTTACAAATGTACGTAAAGCCTTTGAACTTTTCCGCATTCTGCTTAAAACATCTGCCACGTCCACATCTAAGTGAAATTTAATACACATATTTAGGGTGTTTACAGTTGTAAATTTCTGGTAACTGTAATAATGTGGTAAAGTTTTTTATGAACCGTTAGAGAGTAGAGATACCATACTAGATAATACGAGACTGCAAATACGCCAATTGTAAAAAATTTAAATCTAAACGAAATATTTTTAAATATCCTTTTATATTTCTAGAAATTATGCTTACATAAATATAATCTCAGCTATTGATTTCCGTTGCCAGAGTACCACACAAAAGCCGTTAGGTTTAAAATGTTTTTCTCTATTTTTTTTATATGTGCACGTAAATTTTTCTGTTTGCATCTTAACAACTTTTACAGATCAAATGTAAGAGAGCTATAAATTTAATCTGCATTTACAGAAATGTGATTTTAATGTTTTCTTAATATCTTTTGCATACACTTTCCGTGTCACTTTCACACAGACACACACACGCACACATCATATGTAGTTGTATTTGCGAGTGAGTGAACACTTCGTGTGAATGTCACTGTATAAATGTATTTCTGCATGTATATATATGCGTGTGTATGTGTGTGTGTAACGATGGGTGTAACTGATATAAAAACACAATTTAAGCGACACCGCAAATGTAATTTAATATTTATTTGTATAAGGATATGTAAAGATACAAACATATATTTGTATTTGTATTTGTATTTCCATTTGTAGATACTTTTCTTTTATATAGTATGTGTGTGTATGTGAGTAAATGTAACTGTATAATATTTGCAAATAGCGTGACAGAAAAAGGATGTGCACAAAAATAAAACATTTGAGAAAAATGTAAAGCTTTAGATGAAGAACGTACAAACGACGACGACTGAAGTGTGATAGAAAAGAGTTAGAAAACGTTATCCTTTTCCGCAGGATAACGATAAAGTAAGCACATGATAAAGTATGTATGCGGTAGCAGCAACCAACATTTTAGTAGATAAGATCGGATAACCATGGGATTTGACATTAAGTGCACATGTTGACATAATAAAATGTCAAATTATGTTGTAAATTTTTAAATTTACGTAACAAATTTTTAATAAATTGGAATTTCGAAGTATGATATTAAAATTATACGATATTACAAAAAAATAAAAAACTCACTAAAAAATTAAATTAAATTAATGGTGCCGCTGAGACAAAAAACAACAGCAGCTGAATTATTGTATAAAAAGAAAAACGAAATGTAAGTATTAAAAAAAAATTCATAAAATTAATGGAATTTTGGTAATTCATTTCATTTCAGTTTCAGTTTTTTATTTGCTTAACGTCCATTTTCAACATTTTTGTTTTTTTTTTTTTTATTATTATTTTCATTTTTACTTTCTCTCCTTCGCCTTTGCCACATTATTTATTCTAATCATTATTGCTCCACCTTCTGTTTTAAACGTATTTGCAAAATTCAACAATTTAATTTCATTGCTTCGAAGAAATGCAAAATAAAGTATAAAATATAAATTCCCTCAAGGGAATAGCATGTTGAATGTCACAGCATGTGGCAGCAGTTTTTATGCACGCTGTGTGGGTGTGTTCCAATAGTCGCCGTCGTCAGCAAAATGCCACTTACTTTCTCGGGTTGGGTCAAATGTGTCATTTATTTCTAACCGATATTGCGTACAGTTCAATTCATCATTTAGTTTTCTGCAGAATATATTTCAATTGAAAATTTCAACAATACTAAATATATTAACGTAAATGAGGGTGATTCGGATCGATGTATGTAATTCGGATCGATTTTGTGTTACTAATAACTTTTCTTTGGTATTTGTTAAAATTATGTCCTTTTTTGGAAAAGAACGAGAATTATTTCCCCTTTCTAATGGTATGCAACACTTATTTCAATTATTCCAAATTAATCAGTTGTGAGCGAAGAAACAAAGAGTGATGATCCGAATTACCAGCAAATGAGGTGTATGCATAATTAAAAAAATTTAGGAAAACTGTATAGTTTTAATTAATGAAAATTTTTGAGTTGTGATTTTGATATTATAGTTGATTTTAGGAGGTTATTCGGATCGACTCTTTGTTTAGAGAGTTTTTGTGGAATTTGAGTTCAAAGTTTAAATGAACTTGAAAAATATTTTGAATTTTAGTAAAAAATTTTCCATTTTAAAATCAAAAAAATTTTTTTAAATTGAAATATTGAAATTAATAGCGTTTCTTTGAGTTATACCAATTTTGAAACAAACAAGTAATTTTTAGTCAAATTCAATATCAAATATATTTTCAAAAACTGTTTGTGTTAAATGATTAGTATTTTTTATTTATTCCAGACCACACTTTAATTTTTGATTATGTCAATTTACTTATAAATTTTATTTCAGAAATTTCTTATTATTTATATTTATATATTATTTCATTGTTCATCAGCACACGGGCGTGGCCAACGACTAGCGGATCAAGAGATTTACCTTAAGGGGGTTAATTAACATTTGTTCATCCCTTTTAATTTTTTTTTATTATTGGCCAACGGTCAAATATAGGGAATTCACATCACTAAGAAAGAGGGAAAGTTAGGGAGACGTTGGGGGGGGGAGGGGGTGTTGGGAGGGGACGGTTAGGGTGGAGGTCAGTATTTAACCCCAAATACTTTCCCTTTTCGTACGTCCCTTAAATCCGCTATTGCTCATACGTAAGATTGCACAGTCTTTTGTTTTTTGTTTTTGATATATTCGCATCGTATATATATCGCCCAACCACAGCTGGGAAATCTCCTGATTTCGATACGCCCATGAGAAGGTCCATAATTGAGAATTAGTTCGTTGTTGAACAAGTAAGTCTCCATATCAAATTTTATTAGTTTAACTCGATATGATATTCGGAGATATTGGATTTTTGCAAAAATGCCACACCCACGGTCGAATGTTATAGCCCACAACTTAACATACACACAAATGCATCTCTACACCAAATTTTACTAAGATAGGACGAACGGTATATGATTACATAAGGAAAACACATAGATTTGGACAACAATTTGTATCATGTGTGTGTATGTATTTACGCATACATATTATATATATTTTTTATACATATATTTTCCTTAAACACGAAATTTATCTTTGGCATCCAAATAAACCTTAAATTGCAGAGTGTTTACTATAAATTTTGCTAATCCGAATTACATACATTATCGATCCGAATTACATGCACACTTAATTTTTCGATCCGAATTACATGCACACTTAATTTTTCGATCCGAACTACATGCAATCCATTTTTTTCGAAGTGATGTTACCTAAGTAACTATTAAAAAAAAAAGTTATGTTTTGCTTTTTTCGGTAGTTAACAACTTTAAAAGAGGAAGAAATATGCTTTAGTTTTGTATTAAAACATTTTTTTTTTCATAAATCTGTAATCCTTATTTTTAGCGCTCAAAGTTTACCTTGTAAAAATCGATCCGAATTACCTACACTTACGTTATTCCTATGCTGGCAGCTGCCTAAAATTATGCAATGAAATGTTAATTTTGTGGTAATTTTCCACTTATTTCTCTCTGTGGTATATTTAACTAGAAATCATGTTATTGACATTTGCTTCCCTTATTTTATTATTTTAAATACAATAAAAAGCAGCAGTGAATGTTTCCTGAAGGATTTCTAAGAATAAAAACTCCTTTGAGATTTTGTAAATTTTTATATTAAGATTTAATGAGATTTTTTTATAGAGAGCATTTTCTTCATTTGCATGGCATCAAATTAAAAAATAGCAGTTCCGAAATCAAACAGAGAAACATAATTGCATTTCATATAATTTTAATCCCGTGTCAACATTTTAAAGTAGTTTATGTCGAAAATTGTATTCTAGAAATAGTTTTCATTTTATCTAGAAAAGCGGGAGCTGACCTGGATGAGGTTTATGTTTTTATTTAATCTTATTTCGATATAAGCAGAAAGTTAAAAAATGAAATAAGTATAAAAAAAGAAATAAAAATAAGGTATTTAGACAAGTGAAGCTCATTGTAGTAAAGTGAGGATTTTATGTAAGGAGGTTAGTTTTAAAGTAAAAAAAAAAAACTTAAAAGCGGAATAGCTTTTGTTGAAGCCAAAAATAACTTAACCCTCTAGTCTGCTAATTTTTGATTGATTCAAAAAAAATTGGAATTGGTTAAAATTGGCGTAAAAATCATAAACTGATTTAAAAACCCAAAAAAAAAACGAATGGGCGTGGTTTTATGAAGTGGTTTTATGAAGTGGCAAAGTTTGAACGCATAAAATTATTTGTTGTTAAATGAGCTTTTTATCAATTTGTTTTAAGTATTAATTAAATATTTTATATAAAAAATCAAATTCTTAACTACTCATAGCTAGTTTTTTCTGGACGGGAATTATCTTATTTATTTTTTTTTATTTTTTTCTCTTTTATCTCAAATCAAAATAATTATTTTTCCTATTTTTCACAAATTTTTTACTTTGACTGTCGCTAACTTCTGTAATACGCATCATAGCTCATAACTGTTGAATTTTTTCAAAAGCTTGGGAAATTCTAGCAAAAGAAAACTGTTATGGTGGCGATTCCATCCCTTTCAGTGATAGCCGTCTAGAGGCGAGCTTGAGTATTAGAGGGTTAAGGTTCAAGACAAAGTATCGAGTTCTTAGTAGATGAGTGATTTATAAACTACTTTGGTTTGGGAAACAAGTAAGTTTTTTGAAGAGTATTTAACCTGGAAACTGGAAAGAATGAGTAGCTTTTGCTGAAGAGTGTTTTTCTTTTCTTTTTTTTTTCAATTTTTCTTTTTTGAGATATTTTAATGCAAAAGTCACAATAAAATTGATTCAAAAAAATGACCTTGTTTCCAAAAAACTATTTTAATTTTTGGTTAACTAAAATGTTGAATATATGTACAAAAAAAAAATAAAGCTAGAAAAATCTATCTCTCTCTTTCATTTTCTCTATTGCAACTTTATTTGCTCTTCAATTGCATTGTTGTATTTTCAACAATCAAAAAATGTATTGAGTAAGAGAGAATACCGTTGTGCAAAAAACAGTACATCTTTTGTGTCTATCTGTCTACATTGTACTCATTTGCTGACCCCTTAGTAAAAAACGTAATAGTTTCTCATGATAAAAGAAAGGCTTTATTTTGCACAAAGCGCATCAAATGTAATTTTAGACATTTTTTTCAAATGTGGCAACCCACACATGTATAATGAACAATTCATATCGCTCATTTACTAGAAGACTGTCATAACTGAAAAACCGCGATTTTGGAGAAAACGCGTTTAAATTTTTCTATTGACTCCCACTTCACAGAAAAAAGAAGAAATTTTATAATTCTCACGTGCAGAGTATACAAGATATTAATATGAAATTTGTACACAATATGAAGCATAATATAATGAATAATTCTGCATCATTAACTCAAAAATAGTGTTTTTTGACTTATGACAGTCTTTTAGTAAATGAGCGATATGTCCTTCTACCAAGTGTATAAATATGAAATACCCGTTTTTTATTGAAAATAAACCATTTATTTAAAAAGAATGGTATATAATATTTTATTCAAAGTATTTTCCATCGCTTTCTACACATTTTGATCACTTTTCAGGAAATTTGTAGATACCATGTCAAATAAAATTTTTCATTTCTTGATGAAAACCTATCAATGAAGACAAATGCCAATCGTAAGGAGGCAAGACTGGTAAATAAGACGGGTGTGGTAACAAATATCAGCCAAGTGATTTTGTCGTCTTCTAAACTGGTTTTGCTCTATTTGCTGGTGCATTATTATAAAGCAAAATAACTTAACCATGGTCTTTTTTCAATCAATGCATGGTTAAAATTGATCATTTCTTGTTGATAGCGATAAGTATTAACAGTTTCACTAGGTTTTAAGACTTCATGGTACGCCACACCTTTCTGACCCCACCAAACACAGAGCATCCTCTTCTTTCCCAATAGACCCGGCCTCAAATCGACTTCAAGGATTTTTACTTATTGAATCATCTTCATCCAACAATGTTTGCATTTCGGTGTCTTCAAAAATTTTTATTGGTTTTCCACGTTCTTCATTTCTGTTATCAAAATCATTATCTTTAAATTATCTATGAAATCTTTGTGAAGTTGTTTTGAAAACAAGCGATTTGGAGAACACATGTAGTTTTGAAAATCTCTTCTTCAAAATAAGTTTTGGTAGAATATTAAGACTTTTTGGAAATCTTTTTACTGATAATATGGAAAATTATAAGTTTTTTGGAAAAAATTGTCTCTTTCTGTTTATATGTATTAGGAAGTGAGTTCTTTGTGGATGTAAATAATTCTTTCTACCTTATGGAATAAGAAATTTCTTCTACGATATAAGGAATACTTTGCTGCGACAGAGTTAATATAATAGGAAACCGAAATTTTTTATTCAAATTGGTCTTAGGTTAGATTAGAGTGGTTTTCCCATGATAATAGGACCTACTTAGACCAATAAGGCCCGTTGTAATACCACGTGGCTCATCCACAATTTCCAAATTTTAAAATGAACTTTGTGGTTTTCTGAACTGAAGAATCCCTGATGCCAGCAGATTCACAGTAAGCTAAATAACTTAAGTAGAGTTGAACCATTTTGTGGTTTTAATAAACTTATACAAATCTCTGATGGCAGCAGATTCAAGGTCAGCTAAATTGATGTAGAAGAGTGGACCTAAAGATCTTAGTCTAAGGACAGTTACAGAGAAAGTGGAGACTAGTTTCCTCCTCTTCCTTAGGCAGCTTCTCCAGAAGTCATTTGAAGGTATTCCCAATCTGCTGGCATGACTACCGATCAAACAATGTTCAGTGGTTATTGCTACAGTGTTGCTCATAGAAGATTTATTTAGTAAAGCAGGAGAATTTGACCTCTTTGGGTTGTAGTAGGGTCAGATTAATTTTGTATGAGAGCACGTGTACGTCTCTTCACCTTTTGTTTGCTATATAATTCATTTGGCTATATATGTTCAGTTTGCAGGTTGCCATAGGGGTCTACACGTGGAGTAGGGAATGTTGTACCTTGCCTTGCCAGCATTTGGAGACTACTTTGGAGGTAGAAATTACACTATTAAAATATTTAATGGCCGCTTGGCTATCCATGAAGATATAAATATCACATGGTGATAATTTACTGCAATTCCGCCAGTCAGCTACTTCTTTAAACGCCGTTACCTCTGCTTGAAATACGCTGATGTGGTCCAGGAGTTGAAAAGATTTTTGAATGTCCAGACTGTTTTCAAAGATACCTCCTTCCACTCTACCGTCCAGTTTGGATGGAGCCATGCGTAAAAAATTGAATGGGTTTTCCAAGCTGAACTGCCCCCTCCGCCCATTCCTGTCTGGTGGAGATATGCGTGATAAATTTGTTATCAAAAGAGGACTTAGCAAGAGTGTAGTCTTGTAATATACTAGAATGCTCGTAGGTTAAGTGGATCCATGGTGAGACTATGTCTAATCTTACGGCCGCAGTTTTTTCTGTGTATTTTCCCGCAAGGTCTAATGGAAGCAGGTGAAGCATGGTTTCTAAGGCTTTGGAAGGTGTAGTCTTAAGTGCCCCTGTTGCCAGTAGACACACCATTCTCTGCACCTTGGCCAAATGTCCGCTCAAATTGGTCTTGTTGAAAAAAGAAAGATTTTGCAAAAAAGTAATCCCATCAAAGTAGTTGATTTCTTGTAGGTGAGTCTTTATTTGTATTTTGAAAAGAAAAGCTCTCTCAAAGGTTTAACTATTTATATAAGGGGAAAAATGCCCTTTGAATATGTTTTATCTAACAGATTCTTTATAATAAATTATATTAAAGTAGTCATTTTTGCAAGCCAACAGAAATAATAACAAGGTAATTTCCTGCTTTATTCACCAAACATACATTAATTTTTGTTTTCTCTTTTATGGATAGTTTGTACAGAAATTTTTAATTACCCTACTTTAGCCTAGTTTTCACTTTTACTTTATTACATTTTAAAATTTACATTACTATTTCTCTATGCACACTTTGTTTTTGTTTTATTTTTGTTTTATTTACTGTTGCTGTTCTACTTTCTTTCCTTTGCTCTACAATTTGTAATTTAATATCTTATTTTTTATTTATTTTGTTTTTTTATGTAATATTTTTTTTTCATTTTTGCTTTCGTTTAGTTTTATTTATTCTTTTTTATATCAAGTAAAATTTAATTTCCTCAGGTGTCCTTAAGTCTAATATTCGTGTTCCTGTGCACCTATTGCCTTCTTTTGATGGTAATACGTAGAAGTGGTAGTAAAAGTAGATAGTACATGCTTTCTTCATTTCATTTTGGCCTCCTGTCTAAGAGAGCAAACAAGATTTTCTCAATTTCAAATAAAATACACTTCCACCATAACACTTCAAACACTCTGTGAATTGTATGTATGTATGTGTATGCTACACAGTCGGTGTGAAGAAACTTTTACTCTTACTCTCGCTCTTACAGTATTATTGTTGTTATTGTCGTTGCTGTCATCCTGGCGTGTATGTTGTGTTTATGTGTGCCATCTACATCTAGGTATGTGTATTGAGTGAAGTATAAAGTAAACTGCAACTGGCTGCAAGGCATTATGCATCCACAGCATGAAGCCAAGAGTGTAGGAATACATAGTAGTTATAGAGAGTAAAAGTAGAAGTTGTAAAAAATACAAGTCTTCAAAGCCAAGTCTTTCTCGTCCTTTATCATTTCCAGGCAACGGGCAATGATGCAGAAATATACAATTTTATAGGATGTGAGTTGTTAGCAAACTGAAGAGCACCAAGTTTTTTGTTTCCAAACTATTTGTAAGGACTATTTTATAAAAATTTTCAGTCTAGTTTATTTTTGTAGATGAAAGGATAGTAAATAAAGCTATCAAATTTTAAAATATTATAAATTGAATGGATCTAATAAGCTTAAATTTAATCAATGTTGGCGGTTAAAACCTAATGACTTTTGCTTACATGAAATGAAGTCTGTTATCTTAAGGTCATTTCGTGAACCCTTTTTGCTTTAATTGGCCTTAGTATCATTTTATTTTTTTAAGTTTGTTAATAGAAACACCCGTAGAACAAGACAAGGCAGACAAGCTTGCTCCAGTTTGACATTTATACAGCAAATGAGTGGTTAACTTTTCTCTAGTACGCCAAGTATGTAAGTACATTAATAGCTGCGGGCATGCGCACAAAGTTCTGCTTTAATTTTTTTTGGTTATTTAGGAAAATATTAGGGGAATGTGGGGAATGTTGAACCACACTTAGATTTTGACTGATAACTCACCCGTAAATCGTAATTTTTCGAAATTTAAGAAATGGAGGTTAAATTAGAAGCAAAATGGCAGTTGCAGAATTTAAAAATTCGAATTTGTTGTAAAGTTTTAAGAATTATAACAAAATATTCGATTTTGTCATTTTGAAAAGTCGTGGGGAATGTCGAACCACTTTGCAAATTGAGAAAATTCGAACAAATATTGATGTAAAACTTTTATTTATGACTTCGTTTTGAAAAACATAAGATTTGAATGAAAAATATGGAGGAGAAAACATCGATGTTATTTATTCGGAGTCGCTGTTTTTGTATGTGAAATAGCCACCAGTCATGTGTACACATCGCAAGTGAGCAGCTCGATCGCACTCGTTGCAATGAATTGTGTTGTTTCGGTTCTGCTTCTTAGCCAATTTTTTGCCGCAAATGATGCAGAAATCATGATCTTGCTGCTTCTTTTTTGGTGTTATTGAAGCCTGCATTTTTTGTTTTTTTGCTGGATTGGCCTTTTCATCCCCTTTCCGTTTTTGCGCTTCGGCCTTCTTTCGCTTGTTAACAGCTTTTTGTTGCAAATCGCTTACCACTTCAGGCGATGTCAAAATGCTTGTTTGCATCGGCTTGCGACCTCGATTTGACTTTTTGGCCGGTGTATCTTGCTTTACTGGACCAACAGCTTTTAATGCATCATGTAGAGAAGCAAATGATGTACCAGACATGCTGGCCACTTCAGATGTTGAATTTCTTCAAATAGTGCATTATTCTGGATCGGGATAAGCCACGACCATTGGCAACAGTTCGTGACGATTTCTTGTCGATTTTAATCTCCTTTATGGACGCTAAATATTCTTGGAGATCATCTGATCGATCATTTTTTGCAACGCTACACGGCATATTGACGTTAGATTACTAAAAAAATTCCAAAAATAGTTTTAAAAACTACCTATAACTAAATTTTTGTCGATAATTTACAATATAACTACGTGGTTCGACATTCCCCAGAAGCTGTGTTCTACAAAATAGCCGCCCATGAGTCACAGAACCAAATTTCATGCAAAAAAACTTTTTTGACTGTAAATAATATTCACACACAATGATTTGAAATATATTTACCTACTTGGTTTTACGCAAAAATGTTGAAAAAGCAATGTAATTTTAAAGCACAAAAACACTTTTGGAATCTCAAAAATCACTTGATTATCGCAGACACCACAAAGTACGTCTCATCGGTTCGACTGCTAATGAAAAAATGAAATGAAGCTGAAATAATACGATGGCAAAAGTTTCGTATAGATCGAATGTCAGATAATGCAGATAAAACTTATGGTTCGACATTCCTCATGGTTCGAAATTCACCACATTTCCCTATGCATACGCATGTCACCAGAATGAAACCAAAGGCAAGCAACGAATCGTGTTAGATTTGGTAAGCGAGTATCAGAGGCGGAATGTTACAACCGACCACTTTTTAACCCAACGTCTCGTCTGGGAGGTTCGAGTTCGATTCCCGTCTTCGTCTGGTGGTTAATTTTCATTACTTTCTTATATTCACTATCAATATGAAGTGTATGAGAATTATAAGATAGTGTACAAGTACACACATTGGTTGGTAATGGCAAAACCACCAAGCCGATAAAAAATTGCCACACCGCCGTTCGGAATCGGCGTTAAACTGTAGGTCCAACTATGTGGTATCAAAATGGGCCGTTCAGGCCTAAGTGTCTCTCTTGACAGCCACTCCAACCTAACCTACTCAACGTGAAAAATATTACATTGCTAAGGACCTTGAGAGGAAATCAGCTATATCTTCCTGTAAGTATGTTGTCACTCTATAGAGACAACAGCTGTGGGTAGTAATGTTTTTTCTTAATTTGTGGTGTATAAGGATTGCATGTATGGACTGTATGTTTTGGTAGATGTTTGGGAGTTATTGTTTGTTGATTGATCGGGTGGACTTCGGGAATTTTTCTGTTTTGGGAATTTTCAATTCTGTTTTTGTGGCTGATTAGCAGAAAGTTGTAAAATCGCAGGGTTTTTCCACTGGTTGATGTTATTATCGAAATGGATATTAAGCGTTGAGTGATGTTTTTTTCCACTGCGGGCACAAGTATTAGCACGAATTTTCCAGTCTTAAGTGAGTGAAAGAAAAACAGTTTTTGCATAAGTTCTTTTCTCGAACAACTTTTTAAATTTCTTATAGAATCTTGACCCATGACAATCATCGCATATAGGAAAAAAACACTTGGCGATTGTTCACATCCCCGCTAAAAAAACTGCAACTAAGCGAAACATTTTTTCCAGAGTTGCAAGATGGCTCTCGCTCATTATGATTCAAGCCAAGTTACTTCTTCAGGTGATATGGTTAGACGGCACCGACTGGGACAAATGTGTCTGGAAAACCTGCCTCCAAATCTCTGGATGTGTACAATTTTCCCTATTGAAACAGGTCCATCTGCTCGAATTCTGCGATGCATTAGAAAAGGCGTACTGCGCATGATGGACACAGATGGTAAAATTTCCTGCAAAGGAAATGTTGCACCCTCCGGTTCTGGGCACCCGCGGCTGCAATCCCCAAAAGCTAGCATTCAACTCTCTTTGGTGGAATGGTCCTGAGTGGCTTCAGCATCCAAAAAAGCTTGGTCCAAAGCCATCGTTTCAGACATTTTGCTTCCCGAGCAAAGAAAGAAAGGTAGTTGAAAATCTTGCAGTTGAAGAACCAGCCGATTTACTCGAAAGATTTTCATCATTTCCAAGCACATTGCGCGCTCTCGCATACATGTTGCGCTTCCTCCACCATGGACTTACAAAAAAGAGAAATTCCTTTCAGCTCTCTAATATTTCTCTGTGCCATGCCGAAGTCCAATTTGTTAAAGCAAGGCTACTCTCGTTGGCACAAGCGTGGCATTTCCTTCCGGAGATAAATACCTTGTCCAAAAAAAAATCCCATTCTGAAGAAAAGCTCTCTATTAACTCTCAGCCTTTTTATCGATAAAGTAAGTCTCTTAGAAGTCAGTGGTATCAAGAAGTCAGCCACCCTGTAATTGTCCCCGAAAAGTTTCGATTCTGCGTTCTTTATCTTGACTTTCTTCACAAGCTCCTACTTTACAAAGGCTCATATTACGAATGGTGCATATATCTCTGCAAGGCATCAAAGGACCAGGCTGTCTCGCAAAATCATGTCAGACAATGGCACAACATTTATCGGAGCTCACAGATCCATCAGTAGAGAGTTCCTCAAATTCTCGAAAGAAGTCAATCTTCAAAAATACTCTCCCCAACGAGTTGACTGTGTCTTCATCCCTCCTAGTGCCCCTCACATGCCTGACATTTGTGCAGTGAAACATCGTATCTGTATAGGTAGAGGAAGCCTTAAAAAAAAAAAATAAAATTAGAATTTTTTGTAGACGGTTTACATGACTCACAACACAAACAACTTCACGATAGGGCGCGTGAGTGTGCCGGATCGCATGTGGACATCAGTGACTCGTGCACGTCCATCGGGTCCTTGCGTAATCACGCTTCATCGCTGTCGTCTTTGTTTTGGAGGCAGCAGCTCGTGCTTGATCACGACCAATTGCCCCTTTTCTAGCTCTTTTTGGGGACGTTGCCATTTATAGCGTTTCTGAAGCTTCTTTAAGTATTCATTCTTCCACCTCCTGCTGAACTGATGGTGAAGAGCCTTCAGTTTCTCACAACATTTCAATAGGGAAATGTTTGCTGAGTCTAGTACAGGAACCGCTATGAATTGTGCTTCTCGCAATGACCTGAAATGGGAGCTAAAATATCATTAGGGTTCTGAGGGAGTGAGGATAAAGGTCGGGAATTTATACTGGTTTTTGTTTTTTAATTTGATATGCATACGTTTATTATTTTGTTTGAGTATTATGGTGAAGAAGACATGAACTATTAAGTACTGCCTAAAACAGCTCTGTCATTTAGTTAACATTCAGAACACCGGTCTGCACTAATCTCTCCTTTTCCTATCTCTCTCTCTCTCTTTCTCTCTCTTTCTCTCTCCTTCCCTCTCTTTGGCATAGTCAGCACTGTTTTGGGAACACAAAGAATGTGTCTCTACCATACATCGACTAGAAACATAATAGTCACCCAAAATTTCGAAAAAAAAACTCACTTTTTTCTAATAGTAGTTTTTATTTTGTGTCTTTTTAATAAAATGTTAAAGATTTTTATGAAAAAAATAATTTTACCTCGAACTTCAAATTTATTTCACAAATCTGCCAATTACGAATGTTTGTCTATGCTCAATTAGAGCCATTTGAATACGCAGTTGTCAGAAAGTGTACCCTAACTCATAAGATAGTCCATAGAAAATTTTACCTATCGGCAACACAAACAATATATAGAAATACTTGCATACATATTTGGACCAAGTACGTACACATTGACAAGTATATTTACTCTCCATTACGGCTGCTTGCACTCACAATTTCCTAACGTCATTCAAACAAATACAAACATATACACATACTCATAAAGGACATCACATACATATGTACGGTATATGTATAGAATAATGTAAATACATGCACGTTCACGGAAAGTGATTATTTTTATGTATCCGGACTGTGAGTCTGTGTGTACACACTTAAATGCTTCTAGTAGTAAAATTCTTTTTTTATATTAATTTATGTATATCCGCTTGTTTTTGCAACAAAAATTAAATAGAAAATACAAACTACTTGTACATAGACACACATATATGAAAACGAATTAAATGAACACTAACTAGAATTTATCTCACATGTTGTTAATGTTTGTGTAATAAAAAATTCCATATTGTGTGTCTATTATATACATATGTATATCTACTCGTAAAATGAGAAACAAATAAATAAATTCAATACATAACCAGCACATATGTACGAGTATGTAGGAATGAATTGCATTTTCATTTCCGTTTCTGTTTCTTTGCTGTATGTAATGCATAACGAATGCACCTAAAATAGGCAGGCTAGTGCGTGCATGTGTGTTGGTGTTTGAAAATGTGTACTTGTGTATGTATAATAAAACAAGTAGTTAAGTAACGGTTGTTCACCTCTTCTTGCCAGTGGGTGTGTTAGATCTATTTAGGCGTATGTGAGAGTGTGTGCAACAAACTGCAATTGCAAACTGCATGTAAATAAAACTAGTTATAAAAAAAGGTGCACATACAAATAGCACGAGTAATTGCAGCAGCAACAACAGCAATAATATTAACAGCATTAACAATCACGACGACGATTGCAACAAAATAGCGCGTCATAATCATCGTTTATGACATTTTTATTGCTTTTCACTGTTGTTGCTGTTACTTTTGTTATTGTATGTTATGTTGCAATTTAATTGCGTGTAGATTTTACACTTCCGGAATAATTGTGTTAGCTTTCGTGTATACTGTATGTGTGTTTGTATTTATATATATACAAATATGAGTGTGTGTGCATGCATACGTGCACAATTTAAAATTAGGTTAATTTACATTTCGTGTCCTTTTTTTTTTTTGAATGTATTAATTTTGTTTTTATAATCTTTAAGTTAGCACGTTCGAATGCATTTTATTGATGAAAATACCTATAGATGTAGATTTACTAATTACTAAATACTTGAAGGCTAGATAGTTCGTCTCTGGTTCTGGTTATTTAGGATCGAAAACTTTGACTAATTGGCATAGATCATTATCAAAAGGTACGATCTACAGCGTAACTTTTCCAATATACTACAGAGAGATTAATTAATTCAATTATGCAGATCAGGGAAGAAATCTGATTGACTATCACTTTACAAAGTATATAGTTTTTTATTAAATAAAGCTGTCATAATAAAAATTATTATTAGTATTTAAGGCAGCCCAAACAGGCAGGCATTGCGACCTAAAAGATCCATTTTATGACAAAATGCCATTCCCCATTTTATGACAAAAGACGTTCAGCTAACCTAATAAAAGTCTTCTGTAGAAGAAGATTTTATAGGATTAACCGTCAGAAAAGGATTACCAAAAATTCTTCCTGTGAGCCGATCCAGGGCCGGACATTCACACAAAATGTGAGATGTCGGCTCGTCATCTTTCAGACATAGACGGCACTTTGTCTCATTGGACAGACCTATATTGTTTAGGTAAAATCTGAGCCCATAGTGTCCAGACATGTAGCCCACCAATAGCCTAAGGTCAGGTTTGGAATAAGAGATGGACTGATTTTGGGCAAGCGGAATAATAAGTGCTTTTGCCTGTCTTAAACCTGGTATAGAGTTCCAATACTCAAGCCATTTTGCCTTAGACCACTCCCCAACGATAGATTTCGTAGAGGCCCAGCCGACTCCGCAAAACGGATCGGGGCCAATGTGCTTGGTAGATGAACCTTGCCTAGCCAGTTCATCGGCGGCCTCATTACCAACAATGTCACAGTGGCCGGGTACCCAGCAAAGCGTAACAAAACACTCTTTCACCAGTTTAGAGGAAAAACTCCATAAAGAGAGTGCTAAGAGAGCCACCTGGCTGTCTTAAAAAATTACAATATTTAAGACCTTTATACAGGTTTATATTAGCGCAGGTCTCAATTGCGTATATTTCGAATTGAAAGACACTGGGCCAAATACCCAGAGGGATTGAAATTCTTGTATTGTATACCAATTGAAAGCAAAGGAACCGAATTCGGGACACTGGCCATCCCATTCGGACCTGGAAGGAAGAATGATGTTGAATTTCTTACCGAAACACAGATCCCAAACCATATAATCCGATACAGTACATATTGGAGTGTTAGGGGTTTCGTCAAGAATGCTCAGATGACCATAGTTGCCTTTCAATAAGCTTGACGATATTTACAGCCGCAAGGCAGTATTTGCGGCTGTTTTCTTGATGAAAATGTGTAATGGCACCAGGCCAATCAACGCTTCAATGGCACGAGTTGGATAGGTGCGCATAGCTACAGTTATGGAGACGCAAGCAAGCCTTTGGAGCTAGTTATGTCTGGTGATGGCCGAGCCCTGCATGGCTTTGGAAAACCACACCAGAGCCGCATAGTCTAACTATCACAGTAAAATAGTAACAAAATTAAAAAGTTTAGCAAAATTAGTATTGCCTAGTGAAACTAAAACATATATGGGAAATAACTGCTAAGAGTTAAAGTATTCATCCTTTAACACATTTTATGTCACAAAATTCACATGATTTAGATCAGATACAGTGAGCCACTAGAGTGAGCAACACTCATCCCTAAGACTTCGCTACCCAGCAGGCATCTCCTTCCTTTTGCGAAGGCGGGACAATAACAGAGAAAATGCTCGGTAGTGCCCCTTTCTTCCTCAAGGCAGCATACACATGACGGATCGGCTATGCCGTCCATGTTGTTCATATGCTAATCACATGTATTTTGCTCTGTAATCAAACCCCCAGATTTCGAAAAAAAACAGCTGTTCTCATGATTCTTTCACAAAGAACTGCTTAGTTTTTGCAGGAATTAATACTAGACTATAAGGCATATTAAGTTTTGCCTTACACTCGCTTACGATGTACGATTGGTAGGGTTTTCAAGGGCGTCTAGTGCCGCCTGACAGTCACTGGAGATTCCTATCCATTTTCCTCGCTAACCGATTGCTCTATTGGCTCTGTTCAGGATATTTCAAATCATATTTCCTGCCGAATTTGATATGGGGAATAACACTGTCAACCGGTATTTAAAACAATGAACATTGCTCCGATAGCTGGTGGTGAATCCATCTATACCTCATATTTCCTTTGTATCAAACTCAGCTTGACTTGAGTCACCACTCCGCCTTCATTGCTTCCTTTTGAATATATAAATCATGAAAAGCAAATCAAGCAAAATATTTAGAGCATCATCTGGAGTGGTACGCATAGAACCTGTTATGCCCAGAGACACTCTCCTCTGCAGCCTGTTTAGAACTTTACCAGGACTCTACTCCATCTTACCATATAAGCGTATGTGACAACAAGTCTAATTAGGGCTTGGCACAAACATTGTAGAACAATCGGCTTTAGACCTCAAGTCTTGTCAAAGGTTGAATTTGGCATAGTGAAAACCACTCACTAGTATGAAGTTAGTCACGCCGCACAGTGGTTTGACTGCGGAAAAAAATCATTTTTTTGAAGCGTCGATATTAGAAATTTTTTTCTTAATTTCTATTCATAAATATTTCATTAGCATATTAAAAAAAATTGGAGGGATTAGTTCATTAAATAATTATGGGTAAGCTGTCGAAGTTGATGAATGAATGAATGCTAAACACAAAGTGCATGCATTTTGAAGCGTTTTTCGAAAGCTTATTTTGTTTAACTATAGTTTTAATCTTAAAACTATGGGTGTGCTATATATGAAGAATGTATTTGATAAATAAAAAAACGAGAAAAATTATTTTTTCGAAAAAATTTTGGTTTTTAGAAACTAAAATTTCAAGATAATTCCTTAAGTTTGGTGGACCAGGTTTATCTTGCGAAGATGTGTGAAATATTTTAATATATAAAAATGTAAAATATAATTTCTTAGCTAAACAACAAAAAAAAAAATTGGCTGCGAATCCCATTTTTATTGGAGTATGAATGTATAAACTCGTAATTGTGACTAACTTCATATCTATCATACGCTCCATTTTTTTTGACATTGACAGCTATTTTATCTCGAAGAGCCCCAAAAATACTATAAGAATTGATCTGTCAAAAAATTTTCATAATTTTACAAAAGTGTTTTACTATAGCTGAAAATGTCGAATTTCGTGCCAACAAAACAACATTTGCGGGAAGTTTTAATTTGATTCTTCCATTTAAAGAAAAACGCAACTGAAGCACATCGTTTACTCATTGAAGCTTATCCTGCGTCAGGTGTGGTATGCCCATTTCAAAAGTAGTGATTTTGATGTTGAAGATAGGGAACGTTCATGTCAAACGCAACAAGAACTTGCAGAATCTTAAGGAGTTGATCAATCAACCATTTCTAAACAATGAAAAGCATTGGGAATGATTCAAAAGCAAGGAAATTGGGCGCCGTACGGATTGAAGCCGAGAGACGTCGAACGACGATTTTTCACATGTGAACTGCTGATTGAACGACACAAAAGAAAGGGTTTTCTGCATCGTATAGTGACTGGCGATGAAAAGTGGACACGTTACGATAACCCAAAGCGTAAAAAATCATGGAGTCCGCCCGGACATGCATCAACATCAACGACAAAGCCGAACATCCATGGATCCAAGCTCATGCTGTGTATTTGGTGGGATATGAAAGGTGTCATGTATTATGAGCTGTTGAAACCGAATGAAACGATCACTGGCGACCGCTACCGACTACACTTTGTAATGACTACGTCACAGCTTCAAGTTAGGCTCCATTTTCTTGTAATAAATTAACCACCTAACCCTCTTCTGCGCTGCATACCAATCTTAGGTGTTTAGATAAGATTGGCTGTATATTTCTTTGAAGTAGGGATAATTTGAGAGGGCGTGCATGCTAGCTGTTCCAGGTCTATGCTCTTCGGATATGGGTGGGGATCTTACTCAAATGATTACGCCACTACTAATATGTAGATACAAAAAAAAAATATTCATGCACTGAGTGTGTAATAAAACACGAAAAATTTCACAAACACTTGATTGGCATACGAGTGATACCATTGACATGACCTACACCATGCTAAATGCAAGGTGTAGGGTGCCAAAGTATAACGCATGAATAAGACAACGGAGTGTAACAACAACACGAGTGGAAACGTTAGGTGTTATTAAGTTCCCAGCTCTCTCCCGTCCCAACCTAATAATGAGAGCGCGATACACTCTCCCATCCCAACCAATGTATGCTAAACCAACACTATTCACATTCGCTTTCCATTTAATTCAATTTATTCATATTAACTTTAATGTTACATTAACCTACGTTTTATCAATGACGCAATGTAAGAGAGGTGAATATTCATTATTTTCTCATCTTGCTTACTCTTAATTATAGTCATTGATTTATATTTAATTTTAAATTTACAGGTAATTTAGAACCCCTTAAAAATATTTGTGCAAAAAAAAGTAGTAGTATCTAAAAATAGTAGTATGTAAAAATAGTAATATATCAATTTAGGTATAGGTATTTAGTATAATAAGTAGTGTATGAAATTTAGGTAAATTTTATCAAAACAATTAATGAATTTAATATAAATAGAAATACAAGATTACTCACACAGGCGATATCCCTCGTTGTTTGCGCAAACAAGCTCGGTGATGTTGCTGTTGATTTGTAGGTGTTTCGACTTGCTAGTTTATAATTGTTTCAAATTATGTACACCAAATTTCCACACTTATCAAAATTCAAGACTTATATTATTCTGATTACTGATTTTAAATACTACTGTACATAAAAATTATTATTTTCTTTCTTTTAAATTTAGTTATGATTAAAAATTAATTTTAGTATAAAAAAAGAGTAACAAAAAAAAAGAAAATTGTTATGGTATGTCCGATTGTTTGGAGTATGGTGTATGTCTGTATCCACTCTCGACCAGCGCGTCTTAGCAATTAAGAAATTAATGCTTCGATGAAATGGTAAAAATTGCCTGAAGTCTTTGCAAATGAACGCTTGTCTAGAGGTATTGAAGATGTTGAAATGAACAAAATTTTGAATGGAAATAGTTACCTAATCCTGCAGTTTTTAAGCTTAGTTTATGGCTCTTATGGCCAACTAGCTGGATTGGATATTTGGTTGATGTGCTGTTTCTGGGTGATATTTAGCTTGATGATATGATTATTGAAGGTATCCAAAAGTGAGTAAAATTGCTATTGCAATTTTATTTTAATATTTTTTCGGAAAATATATATATATATATTTCAGAACACTGACTATAGCAATTTAATTAGAGGTTAAAAAAAAAACTGAACTGGTTCGTATGCTGGTCTGAAACGAATAGACCGATTGAATGGCGTTTCCGTCTTTCGAAAGTAGAACAGCGTGGTTTTTCTAAATTTAAAGTTTTGTGGAAATTATTCCGAAACACTATCATTCACAATAGTCAAAAGTTTTGATATAACCAGTATTTTATAGTTCATAATAGATATTCATACGATTTTGTTAAAATACTTTGTTGAGTCACCAAAATCCATTACAACTTGATGCCTTTGAGCCGAGCATTAAAGGATAAGAGGCCAGAATATGAGAATAGACACGACGAAGTTATTTTTCAGCACGACAATCCTCGGCCGCATGTTGCAAGGCAAGTAAAAACATACTTGGAAACGCTGAAATTGGAAGTGCTACCCCACCCGCCGTATTCTCCAGACATTGCTCCTTCTGATTACCACTTGTTCCGATCGATGACACATGGCCTGGCTGAACAGCACTTCCGTTCTTTCGAAAAACTCAAAAAATGGGTCAATTCGTGGATAGCCTCAAAAGATGAGGAGTTCTTTCGACGCGGAATCCGTATGCTACCAGAAAGATGGGAAAAGGTTGTGGCTAACGATGGACAATACTTTAAAGAATAAGATTATAATCACTATAAATGTCCAAATTACGAGAAAAATATTAAGAAAATACTAAATGGATATCGGGTAAAAACTGTATGAAAATGTGAGTATTTGTGGTATCAGTGTATTTTTAAGAGATAGAAATTTTTTTTGTCAAAAATAA
The DNA here is from genome assembly GCA_963691655.1 of Toxonevra muliebris. NCBI lineage: Eukaryota > Metazoa > Arthropoda > Insecta > Diptera > Pallopteridae > Toxonevra > Toxonevra muliebris. Next base: position 103,382,980 of record OY829326.1, read on the forward strand.
AAAAATATGAACTAATGTGATTTACATTGCTGTAAATAATCTCCTAACGAAACTTGAAAAAACAGGGTGCAAAGTAATTGCCTATGCGGATGATGTTGTCATCGCCGCTTCCGGGAAATTTCTTTGTACACTTATAGACTTATTGCAACGAGCTCTGAATCTCCTGTCGTCCTGGTGCAATCACCGAGGACTATCGGTCAATGCATCCAAGACGGAATTAGTTCTATTCACTCGAAAGCACTCTATACCCAATTTCGATCCACCAACTCTAAATGGTAGTTCACTTATTGTCTCGGAACAAGCCAAATACCTTGGCCTCATCCTAGACAGGAAACTCAACTGGCGTGCCAACACGTCAGAAAGAGTACGTAAAGCCACAATAGCTCTCTATGATTGCAGGTCAGCTATAGGCAAGAAATGGGGGTTACAACCCAAGGTAATCATGTGGTTGTACACCAGTGTCATACGTCTTATTCTCTTCTACGGCGTAGTAGTATGGTGGACAGTCATCTCAAAGAGCATCCATCACAAAGAATTAGACAAAGTACAGCGACTTGCTTCAATGTTAATTACAGGAGCACTGAAAACGACACCTTCAAACGCGCTATACACAATCTTGGATCTTCTTCCAATAGATCTAGTCGGTAAGACGTCAGCGTCAATATCTGCAGTGAGACTGAATGCGATTCGTAGATGGTCCCACACAAATTATGGTCATGGTAAGATACTTAGTGAAACTAAATTTCTTCCACTCTCTGTCGATCTCACCCTGTCCCCGCTATCCTTTGGCAACAGCTTTAGCACATATATTCCAAGTAATGTGATACGCCCTGATATCATCGACTTTTATACTGATGGTTCAAAGTTGGATGGTAGGGTTGGGGGTGGGGTTCACTCTGAGCGCCTGAACATTTCGGAGCACTTCGTTTTCCAGATCATTGCAGCGTCTTTCAGGCAGAGCTGCTTGCGATCACTGAAGCCGCAAATCTGATAAGGTGTAATGCGATACCTTGTAATGATATCTGCATTTTCAGTGATAGTCAGGCGGCAATAAAATCCCTCCAATGTCCAGCTAATAACTCTAAAGTTGCCCTACCAATGCAGATCGTCTCTGAACGAGACAGCCATGGCATACAAACTGCACCTTATATGGGTGCCAGGGCATAGCGACATTGAGGGAAACTGTAAGGCTGATGACCTCGCCAAACTTGGTACGACACTCAGCAATTCACTTATTACTGGTAATGCAGGTATACCGCTTGCCACGTGTAAACTTTTAATTAAAGACCACTTCTCCCACATTGCGAAGAGCAGATGGAGAATGGAACCAACTTGCGCTATTGCCAGACAGTTTTGGCCAATGCCTGACCATGATCGCACTAAGGCGCTCATTAATCTGGACCGTGTCCACATAAGTAGGGTAGTTCCTATTCTAACCGGGCACTGCCTTATAGGCAGCCACGCACGTAGACTAGGTCTTCCTTATAATGACTTCTGCAGAAGCTGTAGAAATGAAGAGGAAGAAGAGACCATTTTCCACTTTATATGTAACTGCTCTGCTTTAGCAGCACGCAGACACAAAACTTTGGGAGCACCCTTCTATGGTAGACTCACAGAACTGGCAACCTCTGACATTAGAGACTTATCACGTTTCATTGCAAGCACAAATTGGTTTAATTAGGAGGGGATCAAGAGGTAACACTCGCCCCAAGGGTATCACAATGGACCAATAGGTCTCAGTGTGTTCTTTCATGAACAGCCCCAACAACCTAACCTAAAGTGAAATGTTGAAACAGTTAAAACCATTTTTTATGATATTCATCTCAGTATCTTGACTGTAACGGATTTTTAAAGCTATTTCAGTTTTACCCTTGTATGGGAAGTGGGCGTGGCAGTTGTCCGATCACGCTCATTTTCATAATTTTTCTTTTCCACGACTAAAGAGTGACTCGTGCCAAAAATCGTTATGCTGAGATGATTCCTTATATTTTTTCCGCACTTTGTATGGAGTCAAACCACTGTGCGCCTCTTACAAGGGAAAATTGTTGGTATTAAGCCCCTTCCATTGAAACTGGAAGTTTGATAATTTTTTGTTACATATAAATAGAGGAAACCCTTATTTTTTTTATTCCTAATCTCCCCATGGAAAAACCCTGCGGGCAGGGTTCTCTGGGTGTTAGAAATCTAAATATATTACGTTCAACACACAATCATTTTATATTTCAGTTACCACAATCCAATTGCCTACTTTTTAGATTATTTTATTATTATAAAAAATAAATGGCAAGTAACATGATTGGTTTTGCGACTCACAAATTACCCATTGAACATAATCTAATTCATGCTTTCTTTCTTTATTTATTTATCGTCACTTTTAAGGTAAATACGTTTTACTTGTGTAATGTTTGGCGGGTACACGTTTTGCTTCCTTTTTTTTTTTTTTTGAATTGCTACCGAAGATATTCAACTATTAAAAATTGCATTGAGTTTTTAAAAATGAATTTTCAAATACAATTTTTTAGAGCATGAAAAATTAATACACAGATGGAATCAAAATTAGTAAAAAAACAAAAAGCCTGATTTAGGGAAGGTAGAAAAATTACCACAAATTCCACTCAATGAAATTGCATAATAAGCTTAATTGAAATAAAAAACGAAAACCGTATAAAAGTTTAAAAAAGTTAAGAGCAAACAAAACACGAAACATCCTTGAAATTGCTTATTTTTTTTTTAAGTGTCAGCGCTTCTGTTGGTAGTAAGTACCGCACTTTTTCAAATATATACCTTATTTTTTATTTTTGGAACATTCAAGTGACAGCATCAGTCAAGCCGCTCTAATAAATCATATAACATGGCAAGGAAAGTTTGAAGTATTTTTCTCTAAAGTACGAGTACGATACAAATCCGCATACATCACATATTACATTCAGCGCAACCTCCATCCAGCTGCAATTTCGCGCTCTTGTTCGCGTCCACAGGCTTCCTTCACTTCCCATTAGTAAAATTCATATCCAAACAGATTTTCTTGTATTTTTTTTTCGTGCTCATTCATCTGTTTGACAAATTGTGCAAATATATGTGGAACAAAAAAAAAACAAAAAAACATAGTCACAAACAACAACAAATACAACTTGTATGCTAAAAGGACTTTTAGAAATAAAAAATAAAGAATTTTTTGGAAATTTTTATATTGCCACACACATGCGCTGCTCTCCTGAACAGCACTTGATAAAAAAAAAAGCAAAAAAGCAACGCACTCGAAACAAAAAAGCAACACGACATTCATAAAGAGCATTTATAAGCAGCAGGAACAGTAGCTGAAGCAGCACTGGCTCTGTAGAGTATTATCAACTATCAAGTTACTTTTTTTTCTTTTTTTTTTTGGCAAATATGTGCGAAAAAGTGCATAGCATAAGTTAAGGCTATATAGCTGTACGCCTGTATATTGTAGTAGTAGTTGGTCATATAAAGCCAGAAATATGTGTGTGTATGTGTGTGTGTGTGTACTGTGTACACATTTTCTGTTATTAATGGTGGTTGTGTCGAGTCATAATTCACCAACTCACCAAAAGGGAATCACATTCGCAACGATACGTAAACACACATAGACAGTCTCATGCACAATACACTCACACTCGCACCAATTCCAACGAGTTCTACCGCTTAAGTAGTTGAGAAAGCAGTAGAAGTACCTAAAGCCAGCACATGTGCACCAGCTGCTGGACATTGCGTAGTTTAAGCAAGAGAAAATAGTGTAAGTGATACTTAGTGGGATTATTTAAAGACAAGGTTCTGTGGTTGTTGGGGTGTTGAATCTTAACCCTTTCTTCTCAACTTTTTCATTGGTGGATAAAAAAATGTTTTCTTGTTTTATATTCGTAGATTCGGAAAGAATCTAGGTAAAGCTGTAGAGCTTTTGGAATTTTGTACATTATAATGACCAAAATGCATGAAAGGAGTAAAAATTCGAGAAAAAAATTTTAACTTGAAGATTTTTTTTGTGGAAAAAACAACTAAGGTTTATTTTGCAATGCAACATAAACTTTTGGTTTAGAAAATACTTTTAAAAACACACTTGTTCACTAAATAAAATAAAAAAAAATAAGAGGTGACAATTTTAGAATTTTTTGGAATTTGGGTTTATTTTTACTAAAGTCAAGTATACAGAATTTTTTTGTTCAGTGATCTATAGTAAAATTTCATGGGCAACCTATTTCTTGAACCTATTAACCCTCTATCAACCCTCGTAATGGGTCAAAATAGAAACTTTTTCGAAAAAGGCAAAAAAGTCACATAATGGTGGGTGTCAAAGGGTTAATATATAGGAAGAAAATATTCTACGGAAAATTCTACTACAAATTGTAGAACATACAAACAAGCTCTGATGCAAAACTAACAAGTTATCTTATTGTTTATTATACTTAATCTGTTAAAAATGGGCAAATTTTGGGCCTACGTAAAAAAAAAAATTTGAGGTATACTTTTAAAATGCCGAGACCCGTATAAGTTTTTTTCTCGAGTTCTATCAGCATCCACTTTCAGAACCTTGTTATTTTTTCGTTTGTTGAACAAAACAACACTTTCACAATTTTTTTAACACCCGTAGAAAATGATTCAAAAATCATATCTTTTGTACACAATAGTAACCAAATCATTTATTGTACATTATATTGTACATCAGAGTTGCGTGAATTTGTACACTATAAAGTACAATTTTTTTAAGCATGTAAAAAATTTTTATTAAATTCTTTTTTTTAAGTTATTAATTTTGTATTATGAAATGGAGTTTTAACTTTCGTTTTAAACTATTAAATTAAAAAAAAAGTATATATTCTTTGCTCAAAATCTTAAACTTAGAACTTTCACTTCGTAAATTCACACAAATGTAATTTGGACTGTTTTTCAAAATTAAATAGAAAAAAAAACTGTACTCCCGTTTTTGCTCAAACTTAAATTATAAAGAGAAAAAACATACTTGATTTAAAAAATAAATTTTTATTTTTAAAATTTCCGATAGGTTTAAAATGAGAAGTAGTGAAAAATGAACATTTTTTTGTACAAATTATTAGCCAAAAACAACAAAAGGGTTAAGAGACTTAAAAAAAGAAGAAGAAGACTTTGTTGTTATTCTACTCGCCATAGTTAAATACTTCTTCAAACAAAATTGTATTTGACTTAACCTTGGTCTCTTCTTCCTTTCGATCTTTACAGTGAAATTAGACTAATAGAAACGTCTATGTTTCCAGTGGCTTTGAATGGCACTCGTACTTTGGTAGTTTCTTCTTTGCTCAGTTACATGATCTATTAAAGAAGCGTGGTTGATACTGAACACTTGAATGCACAAGCCCACATTTGTACCATTTGCTCTATGTTCTTGTTTCCCCTCATATGTGGTATATGTGTATTGTTTCAGTTTAAAATTCCTTCCTGCTTATTTTTCTTTTTGTCATTTTCTGTAGGCAAAACGAAGCATGTTGTTTATTTTACTGATTGCTGCGATAAAGAAAAATGTTGCAAACACACATACGATAAAATTATGAAAGATGTTAAAAATATTAATTTAACATCTTTCAGAACGCAGCCCAGTTTTATTTATAAAATGAGAAGTTTTTTCATGTGTGAATTTGTTTTCGTAATCTGTGAAATGTTGGTCTAGACTTTCTTTGTATACATATATGCTTAACAGTGGAATTTTGAGCTTTAGGACTTTTTAATTTTATATTTAATATATAATATATACTATCTTCATATGTATAAAGCTGAAGAAAATACAATAATTTTGCAAAATATGCAGCTCTGGGTTTTTGTCGTTTTTTTTTTTTTTTGTGACAGTTTCTGGAAATTTTCAACATGAAGACAATTAGTATAGACCAAAAAAAATTTTAAAATAATGTTTGTGAAAGCCCTGTCATGTGACAAGTGCAAAAGGGACTTATTTTTTAGTTTTTTTAATCAGTATTCGGTAACAAAAAATTTGAAATAATAAGTTTTTGTTTGGATGTCTAAAGACTATGGTCGAATTTTTATTTTGAGTAAAATAATTTTTTACAACAATCAAATATATTTATTTAAAACTATACATATTTAGCTTCATTTAAAACCACAACTCTTTTAATGATTTCTATTTGTTTCCAAGATATAAATAAATAAAAAATCAGTATGTAAAATTTCAGCTCACGACTCTTTGCAAAATCAAAAGTCGAAGTTTATTAAAAAAAAATGTTGGGCGTAAAAGTTATTCGTACCTTTATTTTATTATCGTTTTTTTAGATATCCAAAATCGCCTTTAGCCCTTTCCTTACCATAGCAGCCATTTGGCTACCACACCTACATTTCAGTGTTTTAGCTCGTATTGGTCAAATTGTTTTCATTTAAATTATTTCTGTCAAACTCCTCGAAAGTTTCCCATCCAAATCTTAAAGTTTTCTTATTGGCAACACTGAAAATTTTTCACGTTTCTTTGTCGACTCTAGCTCATTCAGCGTTTACGTTTTTCATGATATTTTTCTTACCAAAAGAACTTACAAGTATTTTCAAAGCTTCAAAATTTTTTCGAAACAAAAAATGTATTACTTAAAAAACTTTGTTCTGAATTCGAAAAGTTATAAAGATTTCGTTTGGCCCCATAACATCCCAACATACCAATATGGACACCACCTCCTACCACCCACTGGTATATTGAAATCACTTTCAGTTTAAAGTATTGCCACTATGGCTTCTTCATAATTCGGTAAGGAAAAGGTTAATATTGCCACACCCGTAGCAAGCACCTCATCACTAAGGAATCTATAGATCAATTTAGGGAATTTATGGTAAAAATTAGGGCAATCAATTCGACACTTGGCAACTTCTCCATCAAAAGATTCGCAAACAGAGGCACACCCTAGGGTGGATTCCCCTCACCGCGTCTCTAGAATCTACTTAGTCGTAAACGAATTGCTCATATCTCTGGAAGCAACTGGATGCAAGGTCTTTGCGTACGCGGATGATGTTGCCTTATCAGCCTCAGGTAAATATCTAAGCACGTAAACAGAGCTAATTCAAAGAAGTCTCTCTGTTTTCACTAATTGGTGCAGCAGATGTGACGTGGGCATCAACCCAAGTAAAACGGAATTAGTCCTATTTACAAGGAAACATAAAATTCCCTTATTTGATTCACCTACACTTAAGAAGATCCCACTATTACCTGTACAGCAAACCAAATACTTATGCCTAATACTAAAAAAGAAACTTAGCTGGAAACTAACCATCCAAGACGGGGTGAAAAAAGGCTCAGTTGCGCTCTATTCTTCCAAAAGAGCCATTGGCAGAAGGTGGGGCTTACAACCTAAAGTAGTTCTCTGGCTTTACAGAGCTGTAGTCAGGCCTATACTGCTTTATGGTGTTATGGTTTGGTGGACATCTCTTAAAAAGGTTGTCCCCTGCAGGCATTTGTTTACCAAAGTGCAGAGAATGGTGTGTCTACAGGCAACAGAAGCACTCAGGACTACAACTTTCAGAGCCATAGAAACCATGCTTCCAATGAAACTTGCGGGAAAATACACTGCAAAAACTGCGGTCGTAAGCTTAAACATAGTCTCACCATGGACCTACTCTAGCTATGGGGATTCTATTATATTACAAGATACGAGTGGCTCAATTCCCAAAGATATCGATTACACTCTTGCTAAGGCTTCTTTTGATAACAAGTTAATCTCGCATATTCCCACCAGACAGGAATGGGCGGAGTGAACAGTTCAGCTTGGAAAATCCATTCAATTTTTATGGATAGCTTCAAATTGGATTACAGAGTGGGAAGAGGTATCTTTGAAAACAATCTAGACATTCAAAAATTTGTTCGTCTCCCGGACCACTGCAGCCAGTTTCAAGCAGAGGTAACGGCGATTAAAGAAGTAGCTGACTGGAGGAAGTGCAGCAAATTATCACCATGTGATATTTACATCTTCACGGATAGCCAAGCGGCCATTAAATCACTTAATAGTGTAATTTCTACCTCCAAAGTAGTCTCCAAATGCTGGCAAGGCAAGGCACAACATTCCTTACTCCACGTGTAGACCCAGGTATGCCTATGGCAAACTGCAAACTGAACAAAAGGTAAAGAAAAACGTACACGCGTTCTCACACAAAACTAATCTGGCTCTCCTACAACCCATATAGGTCAAATTCTCTTACTTTGCTAAACAGATCTTCTATTAGCAACACTGTAGCAATAATCACTGAATATTGTCTGACCGGCAGTCATGCCAGTAGATTGGGACTACTTTCAAATGACTTCGGCAGAAGCTGCCTAGACGAGGAAGAGGAGGAAGCTACTCTTCACTTTCGTTGTAACTGTCCAGCGCTTGCCACACGTAGACTAAAATCTTTAGGTCAACTTTTCTTCAAAAATATAGCTGACCTTAAATTTTCTGACATCAAAGATTTAGATCGGTTTATTGAAACTAAAATAATTTTCATAATTTTACAAAAGTGTTTTACTATAGTTGAAAATGTCGAATTTCGTGCCAGCAAAACAACATTTGCGGGAAGTTTTAATTTGCTTCTTCCATTTAAAGAAAAACGCAACTGAAGCACATCGTTTACTCACTGAAGCTTATCCTGACTGTGCTATAGACGTTAAAATGTGTCAGGTGTGGTATGCCCGTTTCAAAAGTGGTGATTTTGATGTTGAAGATGGGGAACGTTCAGGCGGCCCGAAAAAGTTCAGAAGGCATTACTCGAAGAAGATTCATGTCAAACGCAACAAGAACTTGCAGAATCTTTAGGAGTTGATCAATCAACCATTTCTAAACGCTTAAAAGCATTGGAAATGATTCAAAAGCAAGGAAATTGGGTGCCGTACGAATTGAAGCCGAGAGACGTCGAACGACGATTTTTCACATGTGAACTGCTGATTGAACGACACAAAAGAAAGGGTTTTCTGCATCGTATTGTGACTGGCTATGAAAAGTGGATACTTTACGTTAACCCAAAGCGTAAAAAATCATAGGGACCGCCCGGACATGCATCAACATCAACGGCAAAGTCGAACATCCATGGATCCAAGCTCATGCTGTGTATTTGGTGGGATATGAAAGGTGTCGTGTATTATGAGCTGTTGAAACCGAATGAAAAGATCCCTGGCGACCGCTACCGACTACAATTGATGTGTTTGAGCCGAGCATTAAAGGATAAGAGGCCAGAATATGGGAATAGACACGACGAAGTTATTCTTCAGCACGACAATGCTCGGCCGCATGTTGCAAGGCAAGTAAAAACATACTTGGAAACGCTGAAATGGGAAGTGCTACCCCACCCGTCGTATTCTCCAGACATTGCTCCTTCGATGGCACATGGCCTGGCTGAACAGCACTTCCGTTCTTTCTAAGAACTCAAAAAATGGGTCGATTCGTGGATAGCCTCAAAAGATGATGAGTTCTTTTGACGCGGAATTCGTATGCTACCAGAAAGAAGGGAAAAGGTTGTGGCTAACGATGGACAATACCTTAAAGAATAAATTTATAATCACTTTTTCACAATAAACGTCCAAATTACGAAAAAAATACGAGTTTATACATTCATACTCCCAATACAAAATGGTTAAATTCTACCTAAGTTATTTAGCTTACTGTGAATCTGGTGGCATCAGGGATTCTTCAGTTTAAACAACCACAAGGATCATTGTAAGGTTAGGGAATTGTTGATAAGCCACGTGGTATTACAACGGGCCTTATTGGCCTAAGAAGGTCACTTTATCATAGGACAACCACTCTAAACTATCTTAACCTAACCAAGAAATCCAAGCAAAAAATTGTTCAAGTGGTTTATTTCACATTTTTTAGCCCATATGTTAGTTACATATTTAAAATAAATTTAAAAAGAAAAAATCCATGGCTTTTTTTTTTTTGCACGTTTTTTTCGGGAACGGATCAACTATGTAAAAAGAGAATCAACGGTTTTCAAATATGAATAGCTATAAACATACTTGTAGATTTGTCAATAACTTAATTAAATCTTATGGATTTTTTCCAAAAAAGTAGTTTTTAGTAGTTCTGGTAGATTCTGAAATCCAAGATTTCGTAACACTGTTCACTATCCCATGATGCTGTTCTTCCAGTTTAAGTTTCCAAATCTGTTTACAAGAAGAAAACGGTTTAATTCCCTAGCAAAAATATTTATTTCATAATCATGTAGTTTGTAAAATCTTAAAAATATTAAATTAAAAATTCAATGCGATATTTCGATAGGTAAAGTCGCTTCAAAAAATTATAAATATTAAATTCTCCATTTTTTGTTTCTTGCAGATGCAGATGTTTAAAAAGATGTCCATATTTACTACTTTAAGTGAAAGCAATAAAGTTACAAATGTTTAACATTATTAAATACGGCGACCACACCATTAACAACCATCAACAACAACAGTGGCATAAGTATGCATGAAAAATTCTGTCAGCAAACAATGTATTAAATAAGGAAATGAAAAGAGGCGACGACGTCACGCGCCATATTAACTGAACGAGTAAAGTGAAACCAATTAAAAGTGAACGTGATTCACAACAATAATAACAACGACAAAAACAAGAAATATTCGACGAATCCTTCCATTGTGAGAGACGTAACATATATCGTTACGCGTCTCTGAACCGGCATCTCTCCCTGTTAACGACAATGTAAAATTATAAAGGGCAAACAGTGTTGCCAATTTATTTTTTGAAGAAAAAAATAAGGTGAAAAAACGTGTCCTATTTTTTTTTTTGAATAAAAAAGAAAAGCAAAAACGCTTTATTAACACGCCAATTAACCACATGAAAGAAATGCATGCAACAACAACAGGATAAACACTTTCGTGTCAAAAACATACAATAACAATTTCTGTGAAAAAATAAATGAACAATATTCAGAAAATCAAAATTTCTTTTTTCACCACTTAAAATATAAAATTTCAATGAAAATTTCATTAAATCAATTCTCAACTTTCTTACACAACAACAATAACAATTGCAAGAATAAATAGCATATTTAAACGTAGAATCTTATATGCCCTCATCATCAGCATGGTACTCAATGTCATCAACATACAACATCAACAAAAGTCAGCAATTGTTGTTTTCAACAACGTATTTTCATTTAATATTTTAATTTAATTTCGAGTTCGTTTCGTTTCATTTGTGTGTGTGTGTGTGTGTGTGCCGGAAATGAGTTTATGTCTTTAACGCAATATTCATCATCAACAACAACAGTAAAATTTAACAGCAATATCCACACCTCAAAAATAAAATTTGCTACCACTGCTATATGCTGTTGTCGTTACTGCTACCGCTATTTACATTATTAATACATACGCACATATCGAATTTTGTACAAAAAAAAAAAAAAGTAAGAAGTTGAAGTAGAGGAGTAAACACGGCAGCAACATAACAACAACAGTGATATTAACAACATTTTTCATCTGTCTTCATTGTCAGCGTTATCAACGACAACAACAACAACAACATTCAACATAATCATTATCCTCGTCATCATGGAGCATTGGGTACTAATTTTATTAGCACTACTTATGTACGCGGGTAAGTGACACATAAATTTAATTTCTGTTTGTTTTTTTTTTTTGCTTTTTTGATTTCGACTTTTCAATTTTATTATATGTAAGAGATTTAATATTAAAAAAAAATATTAAAGGTTGAATAGTTTAAACGAATTAAAAGTAATTTAATTTCTGAGGAGAAATTATAAAATGAGTACGTTAATTTTTTGAAGAGGATATTTTGCGAAAATTTTCTTAAATAAATACAAATTGTGCTTGAGGAAAAATATGGTTGTCAGTGTTAGATAAGTGATATTAAACGCTTGTTCCAAAAGTTGTATACAACTGTAAAAAAAAAGTTCTTGACATCACAATGGCCGAAACACAATAATTGGGTAAGTCCCCGAAATATTACCTAATCAAAAATTTAAAGACTAATTTCGACGACGGCATTATTCATTATTCTAGAGCATCAAGACTGAATTCAAACACTACTACAAGTACAACATTGCAAAAAATCTTTGTTAAAACGCCCTGCTTTGCTGGCGTAAAGAATTTCAAAAACAGCTGATGTAAGCACAGGCAAGAAAACAGTTTTACGTCCAACGCTAAAATTTCTCCATGCAATTGACGAAAACAATTAATTTCTTTACGCAACTGTCTTCACTCTCTTACTATTATTATTCTCATAATATGAAATTTCTTTTTGCAAACGTCTATGAGATTAAATATGTGTACTAGGTTGGCTCTTATATGGCACTTTTTCAAATTTTCGATAATTTTTCTTGGGCTACCCCTCAGTTTAGTTCCATTCCATGAAAAAATGAGCTATGCGGAATTTGTGCTCCATCGGATAAGGCAAAGGGTGCCCCTAGAACTTCAAAATCAATATAAATTCGGGAAAAAGATTCAATCTATTTTTTCAATTATTATTTTGCACCAAAACGCACTCTAGCGTTATTGGCAAATTCAGATTCCAGACACCCAAAAAAACCTTTTGATGGTAAACATATTTGCATATAAATGAAACTTTTCCAACACCACGACCATAGACTAAGCCAAGAACTTCAAAATGAAAAAGAAAAAAACGCTTAAAATCGCCAACCTAGGAAAACTGAGAAATTGCTTTTTCATTAGCAAACTAAACTTTCAAAAAAAATTGGTTTCATCAATTCCCCAGAAAAAAAGCGAAATACTCCACAGTGTAATAATAGATTACACTGCCCTGCAAATATTCAATGCGATTACCAGATGCGACCATTTTCCAAGCCAGTAGAAAGTAGCACAAATCATCGTTATTCCTAAACCAGGGAAACCAACAGATAATGTTACCTCTTACAGCCCAATCAGCCTCCTTCCCATATTATCAAAAATCTTCGAGAAATTGTTACTCTCGCGACTCAATCCCATTATTGAACAAAAGCAACTGATTCCTTCATATCAGTTTGGGTTTAGAAAACTTCATGCGACAGTTGAGCAAATAAATCGCGTTTACAAGTATGCGAGAATAAAGAATTTTGCACAGCTACTTTTCTTGATATCACGCAAGCATTCGACAAAGTGTGGCATACAGGCTTGTTATATAAACTTTAACTCATCATTATTTTTTTATAATAAAATCTTATCTAGAAGATAGGCATTTTATGGTTAAAGTTAACAATGATGTTACTAAGCTCCATCCAATCAAGTCACACTATTCACTGCAGATCTTCCTTTAAGTGAAAATAGTTACACAGCAACATTCGCAGATGACACCGTTGTGATGGCTAGCAGCAGTGATGCCATTATAGCTACGAATATGTCCAGTCGAATCTCAACAAAATAAATATATGCCTAGATTTCTGGCGAATAAAAGCTAATGAATCGAAATCCGTTCAAACAACTTTTTCTCTTTTAAATGGTACTTGTTCCCCAGTAACACTTAACAATTCCCGTTTACCGCAAGCAGAGCATGCAAAATACCTTGGGTGCACCTCGATCGGCACCTTACTTGGCGATATCACATTTTTACAAAAAGAAAACAGCTTGGATTAAGGTTTAGATCACTATATTGGTTGCTCGGTCCAAAATCATCATTATCTATAGAAAATAAAATACTTATTTACAAAGTAATACTAAAACCAATTTAGACTTATGGAGTTCAAATATGGGGCTCAGCTTCCAAATCTAACTTGGACATACTACATTCCTAGATTCCAGTCAAAGACTTTGCGTATGTGTGTTAACGCGCCATGGTACGTCAATAACAACATAATTCATCACGACCTTAATATTCCAACAGTTTACGAAGAAGTACAAAATTGTAGTCTCAAATACCGTAATCGCCTCAGCACTCATCCAAATGCTCTTGCTTCCGAGCTACTATCCAGCGAAAAAAGAGCACGCAGACTAAAAAGGTTGTTACCATCAGATTTACCTCATAGATTTGAACCGTAACCACCATACCAAATAGAAATGTTGTTATTGTTAATGCTTAATTTGTTATTGTTTCATTTGTTATTATTTAATATATAAATTTAATTCTTATTAAAATTTTATAATGTAATGAACTCCAGTGGGAATTCTTACACATGTTAATATTCTAGTTTAAATTATAAGTAATACTAAATGTCTATCTAGACAGATTGTATTTAAATAAAGGGAGATAAAAAAAAAACTGCCCTGCATGGGTTTTGTTTTGTGAGTAAGATGATTTCTAGTGTCTCGGAATGAATTTTTTATGCTGAGCACGAATTTGGGGTCAAAATTTCCCATCAAGTCAAATTTTCGAGAAAAAAGGTGTTTTTTTTGTTTTTTGTTATCCAGTCAAGCATTTTTAAACACTAATTCACCGAAGTAACTCATTTTATTAGAACAACTCAGACGGACATTTTTTAAAGCATTTACTCCTCATCTTGGAATCGAGCCTAAGGCAGCTGGAACTCCAGTCTAGCACTCACTCAACAGGCCACCGATGTTGAAACCGTTAAAAACAGCGTTTTCGGCTATTTGGCTACAACTGAACTCTGACGTGCTGCAAACTTTGCTAATATCAAAAATTAAAGGCTGAACCATGCCAAGCCAAGTCCGCATGCGCCCTTAAAGCAAGAGTTGTGTTTATGTCCAGGGGTGCAGGGAAAAATGTACAGAGGACGGATTTTATCTTACTTACACCCACAGGCAGACATAATGGAAAGTGTAGTGGTCCGAAATGTTTTTTAAGGATTGTTGGTTACAAATCTGTAGTCAGGTTTTAAAAATTCAAACTAGTGAATCAAATATGGCGGCCGAGTTTAGGATGTAAGATAAAATTAGTTCTGCGTACATTTTACATAAGCACATTCCCTGTTCTAAAGGCCCATGTGAACAATTTGGCTTAGGGCTCATTTAAAAAGGCATGGTTCAGGTGTTAATTAGCGAATCAGCTGATATTAGCGAAGTTTGTAGCATGTCAGGGTTCAGCTCCACAAAATTCTATTTTTAGGGACTCCAAACCCTTTTTTTCTCGAAAACGTAATGTGATGAAAAAAAAACCACAGATTCGTATTCAGCATGGGAAATTCATTTCGAATCACTAGAAGCCATCTTAATCGCAAAAATTGAAATTTGCAGAGCAGTGTAGTAGTACAGACGAATTGGAAGAAAATATCGAATGCAATATCACCGAATAAAAGCTTTTGTAATTTTAAATAATAGGAATTGTATTATGTATAGTATGATGTATCAGCTCTCTACATTGCCACTCTCCCTTTCATCTCTTACTAAATCGAAGTTCTTTCTCTCCCGCTCTTCTATGTTATTGATTAAATAAAATTGAGTAAATTTAACATTTAACATTTTTTCATTAACGCACAGCTAGGAACCTCTTCCATTAGAAGGTTTGCGGTCAGAGGCACTCCGCAAGGTGGTGTCCTCTCGCCACTTCTCTGGAACATTGCTGTAAATAATCTCCTAACGAAACTTGAAAAAACAGGGTGCAAAGTAATTGCCTATGCGGATGATGTTGTCATCACCGCTTCCGGGAAATTTCTTTGTACACTTGTAGACTTATTGCAACGAGCTCTGAATCTCCTGTCGTACTGGTGCAATCACCGAGGACTATCGGTCAATGCATCCAAGACGGAATTAGTTCTATTCACTCGAAAGCACTCTATACCCAATTTCGATCCACCAACTCTAAATGGTAGTTCACTTATTGTCTCGGAACAAGCCAAATACCTTGGCTTCATCCTAGACAGGAAACTCAACTGGCGTGCCAACACGTCAGAAAGAGTACGTAAAGCCACAATAGCTCTCTATGATTGCAGGTCAGCTATAGGCAAGAAATGGGGGTTACAACCCAAGGTAATCATGTGGTTGTACACCAGTGTCATACGTCTTATTCTCTTCTACGGCGTAGTAGTATGGTGGACAGTCATCTCAAAGAGCATCCATCACAAAGAATTAGACAAAGTACAGCGACTTGCTTCAATGTTAATTACAGGAGCACTGAAAACGACACCTTCAAAAGCGCTATACACAATCTTGGATCTTCTTCCAATAGATCTAGTCGGAAAGACCTCAGCGTCAATATCTGCAGTGAGACTGAATGCGATTCGTAGGTGGTCCCACACAAATTATGGTCATGGTAAGATACTTAGTGAAACTAAATTTCTTCCACTCTCTGTCGATCTCACCCTGTCCCCGCTATCCTTTGGCAACAGCTTTAGCACATATATTCCAAGTAATGTGGTACGCCCTGATATCATCGACTTTTATACTGATGGTTCAAAGTTGGATGGTAGGGTTGGGGGTGGAGTTCACTCTGAGCGCCTGAACATTTCGGTGCACTTTCGTTTTCCAGATCATTGCAGCGTCTTTCAGGCAGAGCTGCTTGCGATCACTGAAGCCGCAAATCTGATAAGGTGTAATGCGATACCTTGTAATGATATCTGCATTTTCACTGATAGTCAGGCGGCAATAAAATCCCTCCAATGTCCAGCTAATAACTCTAAAGTTGCCCTACCAATGCAGATCGTCTCTGAACGAGACAGCCATGGCATACAACCTGCACCTTATATGGGTGCCAGGGCATAGCGACATTGAGGGAAACTGTAAGGCTGATGACCTCACCAAACTTGGTACGACACTCAGCAATTCACTTATTACTGGTAATGCAGGTATACCGCTTGCCACGTGTAAACTTTTAATTAAAGACCACTTCTCCCACATTGCGAAGAGCAGATGGAGAATGGAACCAACTTGCGCTATTGCCAGACAGTTTTGGCCAATGCCTGACCATGATCGCACTGAAGCGCTCATTAATCTGGACCGTGTCCACATAAGTAGGGTAGTTCCTATTCTAACCGGGCACTACCTCATAGGCAGCCACGCACGTAGACTAGGTCTTCCTTATAATGACTTCTGCAGAAGCTGTAGAAATGAAGAGAAAGAAGAGACCATTTTCCACTTCATATGTAACTGCCCTGCTTTAGCAGCACGCAGACACAAAACTTTGGGAGCACCCTTCTATGGTAGACTCACAGAACTGGCAACCTCTGACATTAGAGACTTATCACGTTTTATTGCAAGCACAAATTGGTTTAATTAGGAGGGGATCAAGAGGTAACACTCGCCCCAAGGGTATCACAATGGACCAATAGGTCTCAGTGTGTTCTTTCATGAACAGCCCCAACAACCTAACCTAACCTAACATTTAAGCTATAAACAGAATTTCGGCGTATCGATGTATTTTTACAGCGTAAAAACGCTGTCTCATTTAAAACGTTCATAACCCTATGAGATGGAACAAACTTACAGCTGTTAACGATTTCAGGCCGCTGTTTAACATCGACTTGGCATTTTTATGGTAACAGAGTTTTTACGCCGAGTAAATTCGTTAACTCTGGTTATAGCTTTAGTGTAAAAATATTAATTTCTGCCGTGTGTAATGCTACACCCAGAGTTTTTTTTTAGCAGAGTAAATTTCTCTGACTTTTTCCGTCCATTGTAAGAAAATAATGATACGAAAATTTTGACTTTGTATTTGCTATCCCTTTTATCTCTAATTGAGAGCGTAAAAATTTAATATAAGAAAAATTAAAATAGAGTGGTGCACTTGATTGGGTAATCCATCATAAATGAGCTAAAAGAGAGTGGTGGTCAGCTTTTGCTGATTTGTTCCCTTTTAGATTAGGAAATTATTGGCACCAACTGTTGTAGATAATAGATCCGTCAATCAGCTGAAGGCTGAAACGAGTTATAGAGAGAACTTTTGATAACATTACATTTAAATTTTAGTTATTTTGTAAAATCATAAGCAATTTTTCAATAAACAGTTTCGTGTTACCTGTTGTATACAATAATTGCAAGTATTGTAAATCCTCTGATAGTCTCTAAATTTCATAAAATTTTTCTACGTTGTACGTTATGAATGATTTGCTATGAATACCCTAAATGAAACGGCTTCATATTCAACGTCTTCTCAAAAATTAAAATAATGTCTTCTCAAATAATAAAATAAAATTCTGTACGTACACGCATTTAATTGCACTACTCGTTTTCTCTTTACTTTGATCTCACTGCACTAAGAAAATCGTTTATTTTGTTTGTATTGTCCCAACCTTTTTTAGTTGCTCTTATACTCTTAAGCTTTCTAGTATATTGCAGTATGTAAATTTTGTTCTCCTTTATCTCTTCATCTAATATTCTCACAATTTTAAAGCCGTCCGTTTATCGTCTCTCATTTACATGAACTGCTCCGTGATATATTATTTTTATTCGTTTTTCAAAGAATTTTATAAATTGCATTGTGTTATTGTTGTATTTAGCTTGAAATGAAACCTTTTTGCTACTGATTAATGTCTGGAAAGAAAGAAAAGAGTAATATATTCATAATCGAATTAATAGTCCGTACTGAGAATTTTATTGAAAGCTAACTCAAATTTCAATTGTAAAACATCAAAGCTTTTTATAAAAAAAAATGAGATTATCTCCTATAAAAATTGCAAATGTAAAAGCAAGAAGCTTTGCTAATATATTTTTCTGTAGTTTCTCTGTTTTGCAAACCAGAAATTTAGTAGGAAAAATTTCTATAATCAAAAATGCTTGCAATTAATTTTGTGTTATTGCATGCAACATGTTGGGTTATAAAAGTAATAATTGAAGCAAAACTACTTTCAAAACACAAAATACAAAAATACATGGCAGCCCAAACACTCACTCACCACACATACATACGCATGTACAGTATCGGACAAAACTAAAGTACGGATTCTTTCTTGTTTGCATTTTGCTCAGTAATATAGCAAAACATGCGTGGACTGAAATTTCGTTTATGAATGTAGTAAGAATATACACTCGTTGTATTAAAATATAAGAAATATAATATTATTTTTTAAATAAAATAAAAATATTAACTCAAAAGTAACAAAATGCATAAAACTGGTGCGACAAAACTAAAGCAGGTATGGAATATATTAATGGAAAAGTTCGATTTCTCCACTATTTTGTAGCGTATCCATTATTTTTCAGAGCTGAGGCATATTTTCGTATCATGGATTGTTCTTCCATGCCATCTCCGATTGATAGAAAATGAAATCCTTGTTTTTATCCTTTATGCGCTGAATTTTTTGATTTTTGAGATTGGATGAATGGGTGGTCCTCTTTCAAATCTCGATCTTATTGACAGCAAACCAGTCTTTCACGCACCGTGCTGGGATCGCCATCGTGCTGGTAGACATGCTTTAACAGCAGATCTTTCTCCGTATAAGGTAACATAACATTCTGGGGAATATCTTTACAAATCAGACGGTCCATTATACATACCATTTATTTTATGAATTGGACCGATTCCATGGCCATGGTCACCAGAGCATTACGTTACCTCCCTCGTATCATACTGCACTTTTTTTTTTCATCGTTGCTTTTTTGGTCTGCACACTAGCTTTCATCTATTGCAACCTTTCATGTTAAATATAGATTCATCAGCAAAAAGCACGGTCTTTGATTTAGCAGTAGCCCAGCTAAAGTACGTTGTTACAAATTCGAGCCTTGTCTGTCGATTCTTTCGAGAAATAAATGGCTCTTTCACGCTTTGGCATATTGCTAAGCCACCCTCCACAGCTCGTCGTTCCATGAACCTGTGTGAAATGTTTAATCGCAATTTATTTCCAAGACATAAAAGAATTTTTTTTTATAATCCGAATGATGGCTTAATCCTCACGTTTGGTTGTGCTCCGCGGTCTGCTTCCTCCATATTTAGTATTTAAAAAATGGAAGGCGCAAAAATTTCTTATAGCTCGGGAATTAACGTAATGGCGAATACAAAATTGCATGTCGCTGATTCAGCTTTATTAAATCCACTTAGAGACGACCTCGATAGTCTAGTGGGTAGTGCACTAGACTTTCATCTGGGAGGTTCGGGTTCGATTCCCGTCTTTGTCTGGTGGTTAATTTTCATAAACTTCGTATATTCACTATCGATATGAAGTGGATGAGAATTATAAGATAGTGTACAAGTACACACATTGGTTGGTAATGGCAAAACCACCAAGCCGCTAAAAAATTGCCACACCGCCGTTCGGAATCGGCGTTAAACTGTAGGTCCAACTATGTGGTATCACAATGGGTCGTTCAGGCCTAAGTGTGTCTCTCGACAGCCACTCCAACCTAACCTAAATCCACTTAGAATATTTTCTCTAAATTGTGAATATTTATTTCGAGCAATTTTGGGAAGCAAAATTTTGAAATGCGAACGATGACGGTGAATGATAACCAACAACTTATATACGCTTGCAATTTTTTTTGAAACCTGCTTTTTGTTTTCCAAAATAACGGGTTTCTAGTTTAAAGATGGTTGTTGTTGTTTATTTTTAACAATTAATTGTAATTGTAAGCGAAAAAGATTATGTGCGTTATTTTTGTCGCGGCAGGTTTAGGCATATTGCGCAATGTTATTGTAGTAAAAAAAAAGAAAAACATTGTACAGTTTTTAAAGTTATTTTGTTTCAACAAGTGCATAATTATACTAAATTTATAAAGCAAAAACAAATATGTGCATACTTGCATATTTTTAAATTTTGTTGAACTAAATATAGGCAGGGAAGAGTTCGTGCTTTAGTTTTGTCCGATGGTACAAATTACTGTGGTATCACAATGAGCCTAATTTGTGCTTAAGTGTGCTTTCAAGCAGAAGGCTGCCACTCCAACCTAACCTAACCTTTGTCCGATACTGTATGTACGCACTTACAATCATGCGAGCATTATGCATTTAGTTTGCATGTGTGCAAATTTTTACTGCTACACTGACCGTTGCATTGAATTTGCGTATGCCTTTGATATTAATACTCTGGCATTTGACATATTTAACATTTGATGCAATAATGAACATGATAAAGGATGTGAATGTGCTGTATGATTATACACAAACAACAACAAACGAAACAAATGTACTCCGTCAGGCAGATACACACATGTAAACCCACACACATAGTTCAATAAAATGCACTTTTCAGCGAATATATGTGTGACGAGTAGAGCAGAACAGAAAATAGTGTAACTACACAACAAAATTAATTTTTCTTTTATTTATAAGCATTTATGTTGCCAATAAAAAATTTGTTGGACCAGCAGCAGTAGGAAGTTGCAGTAACCTTGACATCTGTCATATTAATTTTGTTGGATGTGTGCGTTTCTATTGCATTTGTGTTTGAGCCTGCAAGCATGCACAATTATGACGAATTTTCTCAATCAGCAAAAATACATCGAAAATTGCTCATACGTCATGTATTGCAAGAGTTATTGATTGCTATTTTCTGTGCGGTTTCAGTATTTGAAAATAAAATTTTCCTTAAACAGCATACACTTTTCCTATTCACTTGAGTAGTAGTTGAACTGAGTAAATTCGCAATTAGCTTTATGACAAATTGTTCTTTGGCAGATTTTGCTACTATCTTCTCTTTTCTTTTGTTCTGTAATTTCTGTGCATTTAATTTGATATCTTTGATAGATCGCGCAACTATTTTTAGTGCATTCGTATTTTAAATGTAGCCAGCGCAATTTGTTATAAATCTTTATGAGATTCTTGGTCATTTATTATGCAACAGTAAATCAAATATCTGCAAGCTGCTCAACTGAGTTCTAGAAACTTTTTTAATAAAAAAAGAGATAACGTAGAAAAATACGTTCCTCATTGCGCTTTTTATAGCTTTACTACTTGATGGTTGTTAGCTGCTGGCTTTTCTTATTTTATTTAACTTATAATGTAATTTGATAACTTTAGTCTTAATGTTACTGCTATTACACTCAGTAACATGGTATTTTCACACCAAACTAAATATATTTGAATAAAATCTATTGATGTTGATGGGTTTCTGCATGCAAATTGAAGACTTTTTTCTCTAAAAAATTGTATTTATTATACCTTGATGATTTCACTTAACAATTTGGACTTAGTTTGGACTTTAAATCACATGAGCCTAGTTCAAACTTTCAAATCCCATCATATTGCATTGAATTTATGTGGTCGATTATGTTATATAAAACGACCAAGTCAAGATTTCCTATACAAGGTCTTTAAAATCGGAGAAGTGTAAAAAAAAGAATCTGATATTGAACTCAATATGGCTCAAAAAGTGAACAAAGAGTGGGTTATTTGAACACAGCTCACATCTTTCCTTTATATTTATCACTAATATATTTTATAATTTTATGAAAATGTATTATGCATTCTTTTATATCTATCAAAAAAGCCTTTAAGGCATTTCTCGACTTTTGGTCAATGTTATTTGAAAATGAAACATAGTAATCGTTCTAGCTGCTGAATAACTACATATCGTCGCCTGAGGGTTGGTTTGGCGTATGTGTATAACTATTCCTATGCCTATACGCCAAATCAATTCCCAGGCGACGATATGCCTAAAAAGGCACTATGCTTAATCACAAAGTTGGTCAAATATATCCTTTCATGTGATGATATCTGTTAGAAGTACAATGATAAAGAAGTTAGGTACTTATCCCCCAAAAATTATTTCCTCAAACAATTATAAAAATGGAATTTAACCCTATCGAATGGCTGTATATTTAAAGTGTTCACAGTTCATTGTAAACTGTAGTAGGTTAAGTTAGAGTGGTTGTCTTATGAAAATAGGAGTTACTTAGGCCAATAAGATACATTGTAATACCACGTGACTTATCCACAATTTCCAAATCTTACAGTGAACTTTGTGGTTCGCTAAACTGTTGAATGCCTGATACCAGCAGATTCACAGTAAGCTAAATAGCTTAAGTAGAGTTGAACCATTTTGTAGTTTTAATAAACTTATCTAAATCTTTGATGTCAGCAGATTGCTATATTGCTGTAGAAAGATTGACCTAAAGACTTAAGTCTACGTATGGTAAGCGCTGGACAGTTACGGAGAAAGTGGAGAGTAGTTTCCTCCTCTTTCTCGTCTACCGCTATCCTGGTTCAGATAATGTTCAGTGTTTATTGCTACACTGTTGCTAATAGAAGATATATTTAGCGAAGCAAGAGAATTTGACCTCTTTGGGTTGCAGGAGGGCCAGATTTGTTTTATGTGAGAGCACGTACACGTTTCTCTCTACCTTTTGTTAGCTATATTGATCATTTGGCTATATATGTTCAGTTTGCAGGTTGCCACAAGCATACCTGGGTCTACACGAGGAGTAGGGGATGTTGTGCCTAGCCTTGCCAGCTCATCGGCTTTGCAATTACCTGGAATGTCACTATGACCTGGTATCCAATACAGGTGTACCTTGAAATGGTCAGATATCTCATTTAGAGTTAATTAAGTGATTTAATGGCCGCTTGGCTATCTGTGAAAATATAAATATCACATGGTGATAACTTGCTATATTTCCTCCAGTCAGCTACTTCTTTAATTGCCGTTACCTCTGCTTGAAACACGCAGCCTGTGGTCCTGAAGGCGAAAAGATTTTTGAATGCCCAGACTTTTTTCAAAGATACACCCTCACACTCTGCCGTCCAGTTTGTAGCTATCCGTAAAAAACTGAATGGATTTTTCAAGCTGAACTGTCCCCTGCGCCCATTTCTGTCTGGTGGGAATATGCGTGATAAACTTGTAATCAAAAGAGGGCTTTGCAATAGTGCAGCCGTTATCCTTCAGAATTGAGCTGTTCGTATTTTGTAATATACTAGGATATCCGTAGCTAGTGTGGGTCCATGGTGAATGTTTGACTTTACAGCCGCAGTGTATGCTGTGTATTTTTCCGCAAGGTCTATTGGAAGCAGGTGAAGTATGGTTTTTGAGGATTTGGAAGGTGTAGTCCTGAGTGTCCTTGTTGCCAGTAGACATGCCATTCTCTACAACTTGGCCAAATGCCTTTTCAAGAGATGAGCCCCACATTCTGCTCTTTTGAAAAAACAAAGCGCAACTTAGGCTTTTTTCACCCTGTCTTGAATGGTTTGTTTCCAATTTAGTTTCCTGTCTAGTATAAGGCCTAAGTATTTGGCTTGCTCTACAGGTAACAGTGGGACCCTCTTAAGTGTAAGTGGGTCAACTCCTGATGGAGGAGTTGAATAATGTCGAATTGTTTGCTCTGTTTTTTAGCATTTTAATCAATTCGGTAAGCGAAACATCGATCTCTAGATTCCTCAGTGATGAGGTGATTGCTTCGGGTGTGACATTGTTAAAGGCGCCTTCTATGTTTAGTAAGACGGCAAGAAATTGCTCTCCAAAGAATGGAGAGCTATTTCTATAAATTTGCCATTAGTGTATGCATGCAGGGACTTATATAGCCTTAATGGGTTAATGGTTTCCACAATGTAGATATCTCAGCATTAGTCGTTCTAGAGTTTTCAGGACGAAGGAAGACAGACTTATCGGTCTGTAGTCCTTCGCCTTGCAGTATCGCGCTTTTCCTCCTTTAAGGACATTTACCTCTCGCCACTTCAGTAGAATGAATGAGAGGCTTAAACAGGATTTGAAAATAATTTCTAGCCAAGGTAGCACTATATCAGAAGCTGTTTGAAGTTCGGCGGGAATTATACTGTCTGGTCCCGGTGACTTAAATGGTTCAATACTTGGATAGCTCTCTTTATTTTGCTGAGAGAAATAATGGTGCTGGCTAGGTTCGTAGAGGTTGAGGGAGGTATTTATTCAGTAAAAAACTGTAGTAATGTGGTAATAAATTTTTATAAAAAATTTGAATTTGAGGGTATGTAAACAAAATAAAATATTAGTATAACAAATGAAAGATACCACAGCAAACATGGCAAAACTGAGAACACGAAAATTGTTTTCAAGAATGGTGAGGAATAATAGTTGCAAAAATATGTAAGGAACTCATAAACCTCATTGGCCTTAAAGATATTTTGCTAGTAAAGGTAAATAGTGTGCCGAGCAATCAAAATCACTTCAAACTCTTTTGAGTGCTCTTTTATGTGAGCGTATTATTATAACTATTATACTTAGTGATATTATTATTATTTGAAGGAAGGACGACTCGAAAGTCAGGCACTGCAACCTATAAGATCTATTGTACCAAAGTTGTAAGTTATGAAAGAAAGGAAGGAAGAAAGAACGAAAGATAGATAAGAAACATACCCAAGCCGTGAGTCGAACTCGGGTCTCCAGAGACAAAAGTCTGGCCACTTCTGCCAGTAGACCACAGTGGCGATGGTAGGACCTACAGTTTAACGCAGATTCTGAACAGTGCAGTGTGGCAATTTTTTATCAGTTCGGTGGTTTTGCCATTACCAACCAAGGTGTGTACTTGAACACATTCTAATAATTCTCATCTACTTCATATCGATAGTGAATATAAGAAGTTTATGGGAATTAACCACCAGACCAAGACGGGAGTCGAACCCACAACTTTCTTGATGAAACTCTTGTGCACAACCCACTAGACTATCGAGGTCGTCATACTTAGCGATAATTAGCAGATCAACATTTCTCGTTTTACTGACTCTTCGATTGTTTGACTCGCTCTTTCATTGCTAAAAAAACGCTTTTAAAAAGCTCTTATCGCTTTTAGGTATTTCATTCTTTAATAGAAAATATCAAATAAGCGAAAAATTGAGAGCGCTCTTTTACTTAGTTTTTGAGGAAGGCGGTAATAATTAAATTGAGTGGGAAGAACGTCCCTTAACTGAATAATATTGAAGAGAGCCAGCTAACGACATCATAAATATTGTAACGAACCTTCCTGGTTCCTTTTCTTTTCGTCAGGGTATACTCAGCGAGTAACCAGGGTGCGTAAATAATAACTCACGATAGTTCGTTTCGATTTTCTTAGATCACTTGTTTCTTTATTTTCTTCACGGTTGGTTTTAAATACACTTGATTAATTTTTATTCTTGGTACCTCATACAGTCTTTGTTTGTTCCTTGTAGCCCCTCAATCGTCCTTCTCGGATGTTCGTTTGCCTTCGTTGGCGCTCGTTTGCCTTCCTTGGCGCTCGTTTGCGTTCGTATGTTTCCTTTGTGTGTGTTCGTGATACGATGGTTAGGTCATTGTCGTTTGTTGTATGGTCCGTGGCAATTACGTGTGTTCGCTACACCAGGGTACGTGGATACGACCCCCTGATGCCGATTAATACCTCAGTGGAAACTTAATCTTGACGTAAGGACTTACGCCAAGATCCAATTAATACCTCACGAATGAATAATGTCTTATGAAGAACCTAGCATGCGGATGATCTGCTGATATAAACTAACTACTCTTCTGTACTAGCCTACCGTGCGGACGCATCGGTTGGTTTATTACATATAATCTAGCGAATAGAGGACAATAGAACCACCAAGTTACTACCTTAGACCACGATCTAAGTCTGAGTGTCTTGTTCTGTTTAATGCTTGTCCTTTTATACTAATTTTCCTTCTGTTGTACCGTTTTGTTCATATTAATTTTTACATGTTTTATCGTACTGTAATATGTATGTATATACTTTACTTCATTTTATATATTCATACATATGTTACATTTTAATTGTGAGGTCAAAATAACTCCAATATTTTGAGTCCTTACAATATTATCAAAACAAAAAATTCATTGTAAGATATTTTAAATTGAAATTTCAAATTAACAGGTTATAACAAACATTAATGAAAGATATTAATGTAAATCAATATGACATCACTATGTTCATTATTTCTAATTCATTCTTTCTTACTCTATTACACTACTCTATTTTATTTATAGCTATACGTAAGTTTTTCATTTTGAAGAAGAATCATATTGATATCTAAAGTATTGTTAAGGAGAATATTTGCATGCTGATCAATTTATTACATAGTGTATTTACTTACAGTTTGTTGTTATTCATCAACTTCCATTTCTTCATTGTCATTTTTTCTTCTTCTTGGATATATCATCAACGAGAAGAAGAACATGATTATTATTTATGTATGTAATTGTGCACTTGTGACATTATATCGTTATTTTCCTGTTGCCGGGTACCATTTCCGATTTAATGCACACACAGACATGCACACAACTCCAAACTGACATTCCAATTACTTTTATCGTATCAACGAGACATAAAATGAATTGTCAAGTAGTATACTAGTAATTCATAGTATAGCGTATTGCCTTGTGGCAGCAAGTTTCTATGTAAAGTTCAAAAAGATGTTTGAATTTTTCATATTTTTGAATAGAAGATGAAAATAAGTTAAGTTGTGGAGAAAAAAAATAAATAGTGAAGTAACTAGTGGCACAAAGATTGAAAAATGATATTAGCATCAAAGCAAAGCAAGGCAAATCAAATAGCTGCTAAGCATGAACGCAGTAGCAAAAAATGTCATGATCCTTCGGTTGAATAATTTTTTGCATTTTTGCTGGGAAACACATTTTTTGCATACTCTTTTGGATTCTACTTTATTTTTTCTTTCTAAAGAAAACTGCAAAAGCTAATAAGCTCATTAACCTTGGAGTCATCGAGGTCAATTAAAGAGCAAGAATATAAAAGTAGAAAATAAATATCAAAAATACGTTTGCTCAAACGAATGATTACTAATGAAAATAACGAAATCTGTAAGACTTGTTTTTTTTTGCTTTTGTTTTTTGTTTAACCTTCCGTCTACCAATACCCACCCGGGTGACCTTTTTAATATTTATTTGTAAATATCTCGGTATGTTGTTATGCAATCTGAAAATAATTTCGACTCACTGGACAAATTCTTGAGTTGTTTTCAATAATGCCCTTGCCCTTCTTTAAGGGGCGCGTTGCGTCAGGAACCTCACTCGCGCGTTAAACTCCTATTTTTCGTAAGTTTCAGAAACAGATTTTCCTATACGCAAAATACGTTATTATTTCAACAAAATATCATAAATTAAACATAAGTAAGTTAGGTAAGGTTGGAGTGGCTGTCGAGAGAAACACTTAGGCCTGAACGGCCCATTGTGTTACCACATATAATTCAAATATAATTGTGTTCCTTAATCTGGCTATAGTAATGGATTACAAAGCTCATCGCCTATGCTCTCGATTTCTTTGAGACAGTAAAGGCAGCAATAGCTGCCGTGCCCAAAATGTTGTAGAATATCGACATAGGCCAGCGAGGAGCTGGAGTACAGCGACAGCATTATGTCCATCGTGTTCACGCCATCTTTGATTTGATTATACTACAAAATAATTGCAGGCGTATTTTTTGGACCCATCTCTGTGCGTAGTAGGCATTAAGAATGGATATATTTTAAGCTAGGGCATAGGAGCACATTCTCGGCAAAGCTAAATAAATATGAAGTTAATTCACCAGTTTGTGATGGCTTGAACTCATTTGGCACATTACCTTTGGTTTTTTTTCACTGTGCTCATAACTGACCAGATGTTTTGTGAAAAAGTTGTCCATATTGACGTTTCTTCCTGAGTCCTCGTATCCTCTCACCATTGTGCACGTGCTTCATGTTGTTTCCTTTGCTAGTATAAATTTCTTCTTGGAATAGGAAAGAAGTACTGGAATCAAAGACTCACCAGATCTTGATGCGAAAAAATAGACCAAAGATACGATATAGCAATAACATACTTTCTATTTCATATTTTGAAACATTTTTTCGATGAAAAACCAAAAATTCGATCGGTCTTGTTTTATCCTTTGCAAAAAAGAGCAAACATTAAACATACGAAACTTAAAAAAAAAATCGCATTTACATACGAAATTCACCTGGGTCACCTTGGAGGGTTTTGGTAGACGCTGGCGAGGAGAAGGTTAATAACCAACATGCTAAATATTAATAAATTTCTAATATGTTTATGAGCATTCAATATATATTCACCGAAGTGTGTGTCATTTCATTGGAATCTGCTTAGAATTGAATTTCTGTATGTTATAATTAAAATGCAACAAGCAAACATTTTCAAAGAGATTTAAATTGCATTTCATATGAAATGTTTCGAAAGAAGCACACACGCACTTCATAGGCTACTGCCGCATGCTCATAGATTTTACCAACTTTATTATTAAAATAGTAATTATTTCACTTTTGAAATGTTTTGATGACGATTATTTACATCTTCAACATATTTAAACATTAATAAGATTTCCAAAGAATTTCTACAATTTTCATTTTGGTAAATCGTTGTCATTTCTTAGTTTTCTTCTAATTGTTAAAGTTTTGGAAAAGATTTTGGGTGTTTTGTAGTGTTTCTATTTATATGGCTACGTATGTATGGGTTTGAGAGGATTTTAATGACACACACATGCGCACAAAGTTGCATAAATAGAAAGAGAAAACTTTATTATTGCATAAAATGCAAGAGATATGCGAATAAATCTCTTAAATATTTTCTAAAACTTCTTCACTTTGTGTGTGTTTGTGTGTGTGTTTATATACAGTATACCGCCAAACTATAAGAAACACCGCAAAATTCCTTTAATTTTGTACTTAAATCCAGAGAGCTTTAACAGTTTTAAAAAGATTTTGCTAATTTTTTTTTTCGGGAACTGTTTTCTGGTGACAATTTGGAACCGATTTGTCAAGTAATAATGGAAAAGTTTTTTATACTGCGAAAATTTATTTAACTTTTTTTTTAAATTTAAGGATTCGTTTTTTTCGCTTTGACTTCCGAAAATTTTTTGAAGTGAAACTTCTTTGGCGGCGTTATGAGGGGTAAACTGAACAGGAAACAGAAAGTGGGGACAGAAAAAAGAAAAATAAGAAGAAGAACGGGGATGGAAACTATTCAGTTCCACAACCACAACGCTTTCATTTGGGCTTATTACATAGCGAAGTGAAAAACAAAAGAGATGTAGAAATGAAAAATGTTGAAAATCCCTTAAATTGGTTTGGTATATTAAGCATTAATTTACTGAAAACATATTTTTAAGTGATTATTTTTTAGAATACGTTTATGCGTTATTTGTGTACAAAGAAGAATATTTGTTTTCACAATAGAACATAAATGACAGATCTGCAATGAGTGAGAAAGAGATGAGTCGATACAATAATAACGCCATCTGTTGACTTCATAGTACTATGAAAAACATAAACAATTCAAATATTTTTGAATCTACTGCTATAATGAAAAGAACAACAAAAGCAAAACGTTTTCGCAAAAATTTAATGCGACAAAAAGATAAAAAATTTACAGCGCGTTATGACTTGTTTAATACAAGTAAGTGTTGCACATCAAAAACTATTTATTATCTATTATTAACGTAGTTGTTCAATAGAAACGCCATCTGTTGATAGCACTATGCTAAACATAAATACGAATATATCAATAGCAACGTCATCTGTTGCTTTTATAGCGCAATGCAAAACATAAACAATATAAATATATTTGAATCTACCTTTTCGTTTACATTAAAAAGAAAACAGTGCAAAATCAATCTGAACAAAATTTCGGTAGCAATCAAGCTGGTGGCGTGAAAATCCACGCTCTCTACCCTGGCAGAAAAATTAAGAAGGTAGATGCTTTTTGACAAGTAAGAGGAACTTTAACAATTGGGAAAACATTTGTTTTTGCAACAGAGTTGTACTTTCATAGTTAAATTTTTAGGTGAGAATTTATAAGAAAATAATTTGTATAGTATTGCATGAAATAGTATAGTATAGGGAGAAATAGTTGTTGCTTTTTATATTATTTTTTGACTCTTAACATGTTCAAGGTATTTCCCAATAAAGAAAACTAATTTTAATAACATTATTTATAAGTTTAAGTAAAATATATAATTTAGTACTAATTAATAATAATAGTATTAATAATCTTCTATTAACTCACACTTTTCTATCCATTGAAAAAAATGCACCTCTAAAATGTGCAAAGTGGCTACTTTTTGAAAAAAGCATCTACCTCTAAATACTTGTAACATGCGTAAAAGTATTTAGAAAACTGTGGAGATATTTTGCGAAGAAAATACAATGATAAAGTAAGCCAAATCCAAAATAAAACAGTTTTACGTTGGACTTAAGCACTTTTGATAAATACCATATGGACCTAATTAGTTTTGAAAAAAAATCATCTGGACTTAAGCACAAGAAAACATAAAGCATCTGTATGAATGAGGCCAGGTGCAAAGCCAAAAATTTAAATTTATCACAATGCAGTAGCAGAACAAGGAAAGAATGCGATTGGCTGAAAGGGACTTAAGCAATTTTGATTTACACTTATGACTTTTGAAAAAATTGTTAAATTAAATTGGTTTTTTTTATTTGCTCCATAAGTGCATAGATGTTTCTCCATAATTGCATTTTCAGCTGACTTCATATGTATGCCTCCAAGGATCTACTTAGCCGTAAAGAGGCGACCCAAAAATCGTAATTTCCCTCTCATTTCATTCGTACCATTCCATCTTTCCACAATGTGTTATTGAAGCAAAAACCTTTATCATTGTAGTCTATTATCTTTATGGAATTAAAACTAACAAAGTTTTCAAACAATAACAAAAACCATAATCTATATTCGTTGCCCATCAAAGAGTTCCAAATCATTGATTTCTTCTTGGGCTCAGCTTTGCGCGATGAAATTTTGAAAACCATGCCTGTTCAGAAGTAAACTCGTGCTGGTCAACGTACTCGTTTCAAGGCTTTCGTAGCAATTGGTGACAACAATGGTCATATTGGTTTGGGTGTTAAGTGCAGCAAGGAATTTGCCACCGCTATTCGTGGTGCCATCATCTTGGCCAAGCTTTCTGTTAAACCAGTACGTCGTGGTTACTGGGGTAATAACATCGGTAAACCTCATACAGTACCATGCAAGGTTACTGGCAAGTGCGGTTCCATATCGGTGCGTTTGATTCCAGCTCCCCGTGGTACTGGTATCGTTTCGGCTCCCGTTCCAAAGCAATTGCTTACGATGGCTGGTATTGAGGATTGCTATACGTCGGCTCGTGGTTCAACCGGTACCTTGGGTAACTTTGCCAAGGCTACTTATGCCGCCATTGCTAAGACTTACGCATACTTGACTCCAAATTTATGGAAGGAGATGCCTTTGGGCCCAACTCCTTATCAAGAATTTGCTGACTTCTTGGCACAAAAGCCAGGCACTGGCCCACGTCATGTTGAAGCTTAAGATGTTCACATTTTTAACGGGTCTCTTGTTAAAGAAGCATTCAAAATAAATAAAAAAATAACATCTTCTCGAAGGACAGGCTCATGGTAAGAAACAAATAGAGGAAGCAACATTTTTTGAGATTCTTTTTTAAGGCGACTCTGATCCTGGTAGAGCTAGCTATTAAAATCAAATGACAGGTATAGAATATCCAGGGGATATTTATGCCCTTATGATACAAGCAAAAAAAAATTCAGTAATGGCCAAGGTAAAGACTTATTTGTACCATAATATTTCAAAAGACATAGGTTTGGTTTTTGGTACAAAAATGAGGGTCAAGGTTAAACTTCATCATTATTACTTGACTAATCGGTCTCAAATTGTCACTAGAAAACAGTTCCCAAAAAAAAAGTTTGTTAAAATATTTTTAAAACTGCATTTACAAACAAAATTAGAGGAAATTTGTGATGTTTCTAATGGTTTGGCGGTATACTGTATATGCTTGTTCTAGTAGTATGCAGCGCAGCATTAACAGCATCTGAAATGTATGCTTGCATTTATAACGCTGCTTTTACTTTTGCCAGGCAACAGCCAGTCACTGCAAATACATTTATCATTGATCCAATCTATCTATGTGTTTGTGTGTTTTTCAATGTAGTTGTGTTTTTTAATAGCTGCTGCTACTACTGCTGCCTCAGCTTAGAATTTACTATTAAATTCCAAATAAAGAAATTTGTTGGTAGCAAATTTTCTTGAAACATCAGCACAAAAACTCTCGGTAGCAAAGAAAGAACGAATTGATGTAAGGAAGTGAAATTCTTCATTACTGCAAAAGCTTATTTTATTCATTTTACCGAGAAGTAATTTACGCAAACTGTGCTCTGTTGTTGCGCATTATGATGACATACAAATATCTCTAAAGCTTAAAAAGAGTTTACGCGGCACTTTGTGTGCACTTTTGTTAAGGTTATTGAGAGATTAGCGTGCATAAAGATTAAATCAATTTAAACTCTTTGGCTGTAAATTGCATACTTATTCAGAGTGAAGAAGAAATTCAGTGAAGAAGAAATTCAGTGGGAACGTAAAAATCGTTCATGCAAAATCTTTCTTTGAAGGTTTTCTCATGAATTTGAGTATGAATTTGAAGTTGCAGATTCAAGATTCTGTGTAAAGATAATGACTTGAATCAAAGTAATACCTAAAATTAAATAACTATTCTAAAATATGTTTTTGTTCTCTATATTTCCTAGTGAGTATACATTACCTTTTTGATTTAATTATCTAAATTTTACAAGAAAACATTCAAAGAAAATATTTTCTTCAAAATGCAACCTCATTACGAGGTTAGGAATTCAAAAAGCAACAATATTTTGTTTCAGTTTAAAAGAGTTTGAAAGCAGACTGGGTTCCAGATCTTTGTTTGCTTATGCTTCTCTGTTTGGTAGACGATATCTAACCTAAAGATAGTGTAGAGAAAACTTATATTAGATTAGACGCACAGGTGAAATATTTAATAATGGATCTCTTATGGTGTTCAAAAGGGATATTAAGGTCTCCTCCAAAGGAATTGAATCTTGTACGCTGCAAATCTCCCACACACTTAAATGGTTGCGTTTCTAAGACTCAAACTCTTGCAATAGTTGCTAGAGTGTCTCAGAATTGCGTAGTTGTAATGATCAGCACAAAATGCTATTTGGAGGCCATATTTTTTTCTTCCATTTAAAGAAAAACGCAACTGAAGCACATCGTTTACTCACTGAAGCTTATCCTGACTGTGCTATAGACGTTAGAATGTGTCAGGTGTGGTATGCCCGTTTCAAAAGTGGTGATTTTGATGTTGAAGACAGGGAACGTTCAGGCGGCCCGAAAAAGTTCAAATATGAAGAATTGAAGGCATTACTCGAAGAAGATTCATGTCAAATGCAACAAGAACTTGCAGAATCTTTAGGAGTTGATCAATCAACCATTTCTAAACGATTAAAAGCATTGGGAATGATTCAAAAGCAAGGAAATTGGGTGCCGTACGAATTGAAGCCGAGAGACGTCGATCGACGATTTTTCACATGTGAATTGCTGATTGAACGACAGAAAAGAAAAGGTTTTCTGCATCGTATTGTGACTGGCGATGAAAAGTGGATACGTTACGATAACCCATGCATCAACATCAACGGCAAAGTCGAACATCCATGGATCCAAGCTCATACTGTGTATTTGGTGGGATATGAAAGGTTTCGTGTATTATGAGCTGTTGAAACCAAATGAAACGATCACTGGCGACCGCTACCGACTGCAATTGATGCATTTGAGCCGAGCATTAAAGGATAAGAGGCCAGAATATGAGAAAAGACACGACGAAGTTATTCTTCAACACGACAATGCTCGGCCGCATGTTGCAAGGCAAGTAAAAGCATACTTGGAAACGCTGAAATGGGAAGTGCTACCCCACCCGCCGTATTCTCCAGACATTGCTCCTTCTGATTACCACTTGTTCCGATCGATGACACATGGCCTGGCTGAACAGCACTTCCGTTCTTTCGAAGAACTCAAAAAATGGGTCAATTCGTGGATAGCCTCAAAAGATGAGGAGTTCTTTCGACGCAGAATCCGTATGCTACCAGAAAGATGGGAAAAGGTTGTGGCTAACGATGAACAATACTTTAAAGAATACATTTATGGTCACTCTTTCACAATAAATGTCCAAATTACATACGAGTTTCTACATTCATACTCCCAATATTAATAAAATATATATAGAAAAACAACATCTCTTATGTTTTAATGTAATGGACTATACCATACAGTAGTACCGCTATACCAAGGAAGGGTGTTACAGAAGGGTTAAAATGCATTTACCAATTTAAAATAATTCTCATTAAAACGACAACAACATCTAAGTTCTCGTTTTAACCAAAAATAAGTGGCAAAGATTACAAAATTTTAAATAAATTTGTGCCTCCACAAACGCCAAAAGTGTAAAGCACCATTTATGGCTCACTTATTCTACTCCTCACCTCACACTGCTATACTTTGGTGTGTGCTTTTAACCGTTTCTGGCATTGATATCAAAATGAAAGAAGATAAAATGTTGTTGCTGCTGCTGCTTCACCTGAATATGATGCCAATTTTCGGTACATAATAAAGTGAAAAAATAGAAAAATAGTAAGGGAGGAAATACAACAAGAAGGAGGAACTGGTAGCATAAGCAGCATAAATTGTTTGAATGCAACATGGCTACTACATACTTATAGTACAGAAAGAAGCTGGCAATATACACTTAACTTTGCTTCCTTTTCCTTTACGTCCTTCTTTCCTTCTCCGCCTGACACCTTACCTTCAACACTTATACTAATAACAAACACTTAACCTACATTTCTTTTTCTTACTGCTGACTGAAAAAAGACTGATTTATGAATATGAGCAAAGCACATATAAGTAGAAATCTATTCTATATAAGTAGGAAAATATACTATATAAATTTAGATAGAAAGGTTTAAAATGGAAATAGGCAAAAAGTGAAAGAGTAGCAGCAGCAGGAAAAACTTACAATTGAAAGTGCAAAATGTTGAACTTGACATCAAAAGTCATGTGATATTAATGGGAACTTTTACTCTGCTCTTTTTTGAAAATTTTTTTTTTTATTTTTTTTCTAAAAGTGTTTATGCTGGTGAATTGTACGCTTACTAGTATGTTGAAGAAGCTGCACTCTACTTTTTAAAAATGTGATAAATGAAAGTGTGATGCTCTGTTGAATAAATGCAAAAAGATTACCTTTGGGTAGATTGCTGGCTGCATGGCATAAATGTGTCACTTGCACATTGGTAACAAAAAACAAAAAATTCCCTATGAAAAAATATTACAATGAAAAGGAATTGTGCTAAAATAAATAAAAGAGGGGGGGGGAAAAAAAAACTAAAATTGTGCAACTGAAAGTTTAATATTTTAAATTGTTGTTTCTTTAAAATTTTATTCTAATCATTCTGTAAATGTGAAAATTTGTCAAATATTTGCAACCACGGCATTATGATATTTTTGAAAAATTTCTACAAATATTTTTCTTCGTAAAAGTGCATAAATGATAATAAACTCATTAAAAAGGCAAAAACTGAGTCTAGTTTGGCTAAATTTATTTAATTTGCAGTATATTTAAATGGAAAAATTTTTCTACAAAACTTTTTACGTTCCATTGGTTACTGCTGCTAAAAATCGAATTATTTGATGGCATGACTTTGCTAACTAAAAGAGTTTGAATGTGTACTGTTTGAAATGTTACCATTTCAAGTTACTTCTTCAAACAATTTTAATTCTTGCTAGCCCTGAATTTCTGTAACTTAGTTGCAGATGCTTACAAAATGACGATCTCTGTCAATGAGAGACACCCCCTCCCCCTCTGTCCAAAATTGGTTAAGGTATTTTAGGACATGTTTGAGCTCAAATGAAAGCTTATGATCTCTAGTTTCGAATGCAACAAGGCCTATTTTGCATGATGGCGTACCAATATGGCGGCTGCAAGTCTACCACCTCACCATCATAATAGTTTTATCAAGCGTACGTTTACCCAAGTCATAATTAAAAACAGATAAAGCCTTTTTTCATAAATTTTTTTTTCGCTGAATATGAACCTAATATTAATTTCCATGGAAAAAAGGTCCAAAAATGCTGTTTTCGGGTTTTACGCTTACCCAAGTCATCATAAGACGACGGGAAAAGCCTATTTTTGTGTAATTTCAGTTGATAAACTTGAATCTAATATTATTTTCTACAGGAAATGTTATGTGTAGTCCTTAACCTCAAAAAATGAAAAATCTCAAAAAACAGTTTTACGTGTCTCACGTGTTTCAAGTCATCAGAAAACTTCCCAAAAAACTTATTCTTAATTTTTCAGTTCTTAACTTGGCTGTAACATACTTTTAGCGTTACCCAGAAATAACGACTTGAATTTAGTAGGTCACTGTTTCCTTTGCGGTGCTTTATTAGAGTGAAAACAAAATTAATAATGAAGAATAACTTTTTGGGAAGTTTTCTGGTGATTTGGGACACGTGAGACACGAAAAAAAGTTTTTTGGGATTTTTAATTTGTTGCGGTTAGGGACGACATGTAACATTTCGCGTAGAAAATAATATTAGATTCATGTTCATCAGCTGAAGCTATACAAAAAAAAAAAGCTCTTCCCGTCGTTTTATGATGACTTTGGTAAGGGTATGACCCGAAAAACAGGCTTTTTGGACTTTTTTGAGGTTAGGGAC
Source organism: Toxonevra muliebris (assembly GCA_963691655.1). NCBI lineage: Eukaryota > Metazoa > Arthropoda > Insecta > Diptera > Pallopteridae > Toxonevra > Toxonevra muliebris. The sequence goes on from OY829326.1 coordinate 103,420,160, forward strand.
ACGTCACATTCCCCGGGAAAACTAATATTTGATTCATGTTCAGCGAAAAAAAATATGCTGCAAAAGGTATTATTTTTTATCATGACTTGGGTAAACGTACGCTTGTTAAAACTATTATTTTATGGTGAGGTGGTAGACTTGCAGCCGCCATATTGGTTCGCCATCATGCAAAAACAAAAAATACCTTGTTTCATTTGAAACTAGAGATAATAAGTTTTCATTTAAGCCCAAACATGCTCTAAAATATCTTAAATAATTTTGGACAGGGGGGGTGGCGGAGAATGTCCCATATATAAAATATTTAATAACTCTCCACAAATACATATTTATTTTGTACACACATATTCATGTGCGGTCAATAATATAATGTGCATACCTACTATGCTAATTCTTTTAATTTGTACCCTCCTTTTTTTAGCACTTTCCTGGCTGCAAAGTTGATCATAGAAAGCTAGAGTGCACATTTAAAATTTAGAGAGAGAGAGAGAGAGCATCATTCATTTGATGGTTTTAACTTCTCCTGGAAATTGTGAAAACGAATGCCAACATTTTGACCATGCTTGGTCAGCTAATTCCGAATGCTTTTGACAATTATACCACTAAATAATTCCCAATAGAAATAGAAAATGGATTTCGGTTAATTTTTTTCATTGAGTGTGCACTGAAATTTCAACATACATTTGTATGTGTATGGCCAATATAAAAAAAAAAAAATGAAGCAGAAAACTCAGTAAAAAGAAATGACATCTTCAGTAAATGCCAAATCTAGTGTTGCTATCAGCAACACCGATGATATTGCTGGTGCTAGTATTGCTATTGGTGCTAGTATTGCTATTGGTGCTAGTATTGTTAGTGTGTTGTCTCTGCTGGCAGTAAAGTGCTGGTTCTGGTGCTGGCGATAGTGCAATAACTGAACTGCTTGCACACAATTCGATTTGTGGCATTCCTATTTCATCGTAAACTTTTTAAAAATGCACGTTTATGTTTAAGGCGCCATTGAAAACAAGAAATAACCACAACAACAACAATAACAACAGCAATGTAAAGGAAAAACAAGAATCTTGCTCATCGTATACTTTTGTACCATATTCATATGACCAATTTGTGCTATTTTTGCTGCATGTATAGGTGTATATGTGTGTGTGACATATTGCATGCAACTGATATTTTTTACTTTACATTGTATACGGGTATATTTGCTATGTACTACTACAAATATAGTAATATCATTGGGAAAAAGTGCTTGACGTTAAGACTTTAGTGTTTTTCGTTTGTGGTGCTACTGCTTTAGTGTATAGTTATTATTGTTGTCATTCCGAGAATTTGTAGTAAAGCTTTAGGATTTTCTACTTTTATAGCTTTTCAAATGGAATTTTTAGTTTTTTCCCATAATTTTTTTTTCTTTGTTCAAGTGTGATATCGCATGTATGAATTTTTATTATATTGCACGCACACACATACAAAGTTTTAACAAAATTTTATTAAATGTAAAATTCTTCGAAAATTTCAATTCAATTTTACCTGAAAAAAAGTGTAAAGATTTAATTTTTGTTTTTTTGGTTTTAAAAATTAACGCACACATATTTAAAATTGAAGGACCTACGGCCCAAACGTGATATCCAATAATTTCAAAATTTTACAGGAGAGCAAAAAAACGTTCGTATTTCGCTATTCTGCACTTACCAAAATGCGATTTTCGAATAATTATTTTAAAAAAAGTAAACAGCATTTTTAAAATCTTAAAGTACCAAAATGTCGCCGTGATTTTAGACAACCAAAAACAAAAAAAGCCCCATTTGGGAAAAAGTATTAGATATCACTTTTTGACCGCAGGCCCTTCAATAGTATTGTTCTTTTTTATTCCATGTATTTTTACATTTTAAAGCGCGGTTCACGCCAAATTGGCACGCTTTGTTGTAGTCACCACGTCGCCCCTAGTCATAGGTTAGGTTGGAGTGGCTGTCGAGAGACACACTTAGGCCTGAACGGCCCATTGTGATACCACATAGTTGGACCTACAGTTTAACACCGATTCCGAACGGCGGTGTGACAATTTTTTATCGGCTTGGTGGTTTTGCCATTACCAACCAATGTGTGTACTTGTACACTATCTTATAATTCTCCTACACTTCATATTGATAGTGAATATAAGAAAGTAATGAAAATTAACCACCAGACGAAGACGGGAATCGAACCCGAACCTCCCAGATGAAAGTCTAGTGCACTACCCACTAGACTATCGAGGTCGTCCCCCTAGTCATAAGAACAACAAATTTTTTACTGGGATTTGTTTACAATACCGTTACCGTTAGTTGATAAATTTTTCATATTAATTGATCGCAAGTTGGTGATTGTGTGCACAATGGAAGCTGCAAATAGAAAATTGATTGTGAACAAATTTATTGAAAATCCGTCGTGGTCTGGTTCAAAGATTGCGAAAGTGTTAAATATCTCCAAAAGAACGGTATGTAGAGTTATAAAACGATATAAAGAAACTCTTAGTGTTGAAAGAGCTAAAAAAGTTGTGAACAAAACGGGAACCACCAACCTAAAATTAAAGGCAAAGATCTTGAGGTCCATGAAAAGCAATCCCGGACTATCGGATATCAATCGTGCCAAAAAATTCAATACCAGCAAAAGTAATGCTAGACGAATACGCATAAAAACTGGGCTAAAGTGCTATCGTGCTATAAAATATCCAAATAGAACAGACAAACAGAATTTGCTGGCCAAAAAACGTGCTCGTCTTCTTTATAATAATGTTTTGACAAAATATATGGATGCATTATTGTGGATGAGGAATCATACGTAAAATTTGATCTTAAACAGCTTCCAGGTCAAAAATTTTATATGGCAACGAATCGTGGTAATGTACCCTCCAAATTCAAGTACATAAAAATGGATAAATTTGCAAAGAAAGCAATGGTGTGTCAGGCTATTTGCAGCTGTGGTCTCAAATCCAGGGCAATTGTGACATCCTCTTCTATGACGTGTGATATTTACATCAAAGAGTGCCTTTTGAAACGACTATTGCCATTTGTTCGTCACCACCATTCGCCAGTGAAGTTTTGGCCTGATTTAGCCAGTTGCCACTGGCTACTCTAAGAAAACCATGGATTGGTATCAGACAAATAAAGTAGATGTAGTGCTCAAATGTATGAATCCACCCAATTGCCCCCAGCTTCGACCGATCGAAAAATACTGGGCTATTACAAAGTATAAGTTGAAGAAAAATGCAGGTATTGTCAAAAATGTGAATTCAATGTTACTAAAATGGAACCAAATAGCCGCAAAAGTATCCAGAGCGGATGTTCAAAGGTTGATGGGGTCCATTAAAAGGAATATCCGGAACTTTTTGCACAACAAAGAAATTTAAATCTTTTAATTTTATAGTTTTAAAACACAATATTAAGCTTATCATTTAATGCATTATTTGTTATTCTGAGTGTTCTGGATAAAAAGATACAGCAACCTTTCTGCGTGCCAATTTTGCGTGAACCGCTCTTTAGTAAAGAGAAATAGAAGGCAAAAACAAGCAGCAAGTGTATTAATTTCAGTGGAAGGAGTGGAAACTGACAACATTTATGACTCTCTATAGATTCAATGCCTTTATCTTAAATGTCGATACTCGTAGTTCTCTTTATGTTTTCAAGTATATTCGAATATATTCGAATATAAAATGTAAATATGTATTTATATATGTACAAGTGCACGCTAAAGAGAAAAATTTTATTTTTTGTTTACATGAGAAACAGTAATAAAGAAATAATCCTTAACCCTTTCGTTGTTTTTGGCTAATATATTGTTTAAAAAAGTTTTCATATTTTCACTTATCGGGAATTTAAAAAATAAAATATATTTAAGTGAATTTACGAAGTAAAGGTACTAAGCTTAAAATTTTGAGCAAGTATATAAGCTTTTTTTTTTAATTATAATAGTTTAAAACGAAAGTTAAGACTCCATTTCATAATACAAAATTAATAACTTAAAAAACAGTTGTTAAAAAAATTTGTTTTACATCCTTAAAAATATTTAGAGTGTACAAATTCACGCAACTCTAATGTGCAATATAATATACAATAAATAATTTGGTTTCCATTGTGTACAAAAGACATGAAAGGTTGATGATTTTTGAATTATTTTCTGCGGGTGGAAAAAAAAAACTGTGTTGATTTGTTTTTTGTTCAACAAACGAAAAAATAAAATGGTTCTGAAAGGGGACGCTGATAGAACTCAAGAAAAAAATTATACGGGTCTAGGCGTTTTAAAAGTATACGTCAAAATTTTTTTTTTAAGTAGGCCAAAACCATAAGATAACTTGTTAGTTTTGCATCAGAACTTGTTTGTATGATCAGCAATTTAAAGTAGAATTTTCCGTAGAATATTTTTTTCCCATATATTAACCCTTTGGCACCCACCATTATGGGCCTTTTTTGCTTTTTTCCAAAAGTTTCTTTTTTCACCCATTACGAGGGTTGATAGAGGGTTAATATGTTCAAAAAATAGGTTGCCCATGAAATTTTACTATAGATCACTGAACAAAAAAATTCTGTATACTTGACTTTAGTAAAAATAAACACAAATTCCGAAAATGTTTAAAATTTTCACGTTTTAACAAGTGTGTTTTTAAAAGTATTTTCTAAACTAAAAGTTTATTTTGCATTGTAAAATAAACCATACTTGTTTTTCCACAAAAAAAAAAAATTCAAAAATTAAATTTCTTTCTCGAATTTTTACTTCTTTCATGCATTTTGGTTATTATAATGTACAAGATTCCAAAAGCTCTACAGCCTTTCACAAAAAGTTCTTCCATAATTTTTTTGGTTTTTATTCTTAACAAAGTCCGAATCTACAAATATGAAACAAGAAAAATTTTTTTTACCCCCAATAAAAAAGTTGAGAAGAAACGGTTAAAGAAGTCTTCAATCCCTAATGCTTGCAAACCCATGTATTTCGTTCTTAATTTTAACATTCTGTTGCTAAGAGCGTTAAATTTTTAACTTCAGAAAACGAGACGCTTTCGCTTCCATTATGAGTAATGAATTTTTCCCACTGTCACTTCTTTTTGTTACTTGTTGTTAAATAGACCAAGAATTTTTCTGGAGAGAGCAATCTTATATTGATTACCACAAGAAATTTGCTTTCTCGAGTGATAAGAATTTAAAGTTTCCGCATTTTTCTATTCTAAACAAATAAGGATAACTTTTCTAATTTTAACAAAAGGAATTCAAAGAAACATTTTTGAATCGTAATTCTTGGTACATAGACACTTCTTTGGTAACTTCTGAAACAGCACACATTTTTGCTCTATAGTGTACACTATTATATATACACTATTATGCAGTACATACTATATGTTACAACACGCTACTACTGCCACACTTTTTCTGCTAAGCTATAGCATTAAAAATGCTTCAAAAACCAAACAGCAGCTATAGCATAAACGACTACAAACAACAAAAAACTACCTAGTGTGTTGCTTTAAGTTTAATGGAATTCGCACTTGAGCAATGGAAATCAGAAAACTAAGCTCGAAAAAAACAAGCACACACATTGAAACAGACACAGGCAAGCACTAAGAGATATAAAACATAGAATATCTCCTCTAAAACAAATACCAACATGAAAATATATATATATTTTATGTTTTTTATTTGTATACAACAAATTGTATATCGCTGTATCGCGATACGAAGTGTTTGTGAGTGTATTTGTTATGTTGCTGACAATTTTATTTGCATATCCCGAGCACACACACTCATACATGAGTCAAAAAAAAAAAAAAAAAACAGCACACACACTTATATGAGAGTGTATCAGAGTGAAGAAAAAATATTTACAGCGTTATAAGCGTAAAACAAAAACCAAACAGAAGGGAAACAAAAAAGAGAGAAAGTAAAAACTAACATGGCGCCCAATTTAAGTGTGTAGTCAATAGTTTCATTTCGTTGCCCGTCACAAAAATATACGCAAACATCCATATACACACACATACACACTATCTGAAGAAAAAAAACACAGCGCGAAGTATTTTAGTTATTTAATAAGCGTGAAGTATAGAAACGAAAATTTTAGCAGCTACAAAAAAAAAAAAAATGAAAACTTCTCATGTTCTTATCTAATATTTACTTTTAGAATTTAGTAGCATATTTAAGATGTCAGCTCTGCTGCTTAACTGTGCTTTACTTTTCCTCTTTCTCTCTCTCTCTCTCTCTCTGCGTTTGTCATATTTTTATTAACTTCATAAATTGTAAAAAATATTGACAAAGTTGTTTCGTACTAGGAAATTGTCTGCTCTTCTTTTTTCTTACACAGTCATTTTGGTTGATATTTGAGTGAAATGCGCAATTTTTATGGTACAAAGAAAATTTTTTGAAATGATATGAGTTTTCTTCCATTTTTTTCATAATAAATGTTTTAGTAGATGGTTTCAATAAAAATTATGGGAACATTGTTCAAGAAAAAGTAATTGAGCGCTTTAAAAAAATTGAAAATACTAAGAAAACGACTGCGCGTGGAAAGGTAAAAAGTAAGATCAAGTCGGTGTGATAGCTGAGACGAGTAGTCTCTGCAATATTTTTAGCGGTTTCCTTTGCTCAACGTTTAAACTTTAAGCACGCATCACTGATCTAATCCATTGGTGCTGATTAGAGTTTAAAAGTTCAAATTTTTTTTTGTTGTGAGCTGAAATATCGGGATTATTTATAGCAAGAATGTGGATTTTTGGGCCTTCCTACATTGAATTCTTAAATTTTGCTATGATCTTTAATACTCTTTGCGGATCATTGATCTATAGTGTTGAGACAAAAGGAAATCATTAGCCCTGTTCACTCTTTAGAGTAAAGTGCTGGTTAACGGAGTAACAGAGTAAAAGTGTAAAGCAAAATTACTCTACAAAAACCAAATATACGACATTTGCTTTTACTCACACTTTACACTTTTACTCTAGTTCGACCCTTTAATAAAATATTTGTTACTCTGTTCACGGTTGCCACACCAAAATTTTTTTTGGGGCCAAAAACAAAAGCAAAAAGGACCAAAATGGAAAAAAATGGACCAAATTTTTTTTTAATTATTTGATTTATTTAACAGGTAAATATAGCACATTGTAAAATGTGTATAATAATTTTATAATATTTTTTTTAGCAATTGCTATAGAATACATACATATATCACATCAAACTAAAACAAAAAAATCGATAAAAGTGCTCAGAAATTCATATAGCACATATGTAATGAAAGGTATATAAAAATTACTTATAATATTTTAAGTGATTATTATATTGTACAAACATAAGTATATCACATTATATATTAGCAGAAAAAAACAAAAAAAGAAGTGCTTACAAGTTCAAATAGAACATATGTATTAAAAAGTGTGTAAAAACTACTTATAATATTTTAAGAGATAGTAAAAACATATATCTCATTAAACAATACCAAAAACAACAACAAAAAAATGGTTAGCAATTCAGATACAAAGAAGAACATTTTTGGGACACGATAAATAAATCAAGTAGTACAAGGGCAGAAAGTATATTCTTTTATAGATGAAAGTCATTTTTGAAATCAGATGTCAAAGAAGAAAGAAGATGTGTCTTGAAAGCCCCGAAATTTAGAAAAAAACGGTATTCAAAACCAAAAAACAGTGCCATATACTCCTGAACAGAATGGCGTTGCTAAATCTTTACTACTCAGTAGTATCGAAACCAAAGTAGATTTCGTCAGCAACTTATATGCTCTTTCATAGACCGGGTCTGCGTTTACATCTTTATCAGAAGTATGCAAAGAGTTGGTGTGACTTCGGCGTGGATTTAATCAACAAATTAGCGCACCAACTAAGTTGTACGAAGACAAAGTTGCTTGAGACTGGTTGAAGGAGAGAAGTTTTAAGTTTTCTGGCCAATAAAAGCACAAAGACGCGCGAGTTTGTTTTCAAAAGGACTAAGTAGATAAAAAGTTGCACTTACTGTCCGACCGAAAACATGATGGCAGACTTACTGACGAAGCCATTGCCAGCAAGGTGGATTCAATTAGGCAGGCGTATTGAAAAAAAGTTATTCTATTGTTTTCAAATTATTGGTAAATGTTCAGATTACACTTCTGATTGGGATTAAAAATCACTTTTCCCGGTTCGGGTTCTTGTCGCTAAACTTTTCAAAAAATAGTAAATATAACTAAAAAAGATATGACTATAAATGAATACATTATGCATTAATTGTACTTGCGTCGCGCAAATTAAAAGGTCTAGGTATTTGTATTCAAATCGCATTTAAAAAAAGTAAAAAATTCGCGCGAAAAAGAACCAAAATGGCCACCGAATTTAGTGCGTCATGTATCCATTTAGTTTCTTTTATTTGTTATTTTACTATTTATTGAATACATTTTAATGCCAAAAAGTCCGTTTTTCGGGAAGGGCCTGCCCTCCCTAACTCAAATAAACAAAATTTGGGTCAAAAAAGTGATTTTTAAAAAAATTGTCATCAAGTATGTTCTGAAAAATACCAAATAATTTTACTGCATTTAATAAAGACATTATTTTGTTTAATATAACCCTACTATTATAATATTAATAATCTAATTACCTTTTCTTTTTTCGTTTTATAAATTTTTGTAATAAAAAATGAACTTTTTTTCACTAAAACCAAATGAAATTCGTATTTTACTTGGATTAATATACAAAGACTCAAGTCCAATAATTTTACCTGTCACTGGTATCACATTCAATTGGCTGAGCATTGTCTAGTTCATCTGCAACTTTCGCCTTTTTGTTTATTAAAAATTTGAAAAAAAAACAACGAAAAAATTAAATAAATGGCAACAATTTATTGATATCATTTTATACCTTACTTTTCCAAATCAGTAATCGAATATTATCGACAGTGTTGCCGGCTTTCATTACTACAACTTTCTTACACTGATTTTTTAACATCACATTTTTTAGTCACAGAGTAACTCATACATTATATATGAAAGTTAATTACTTAATATTTTTGAAAAGGGACCAATTCAGAAAAAAAGGACCAGCGGACCAAACGAAAATAAAAGGACCACTTTCGGTCCAAAAGGACCAAAGTGGCAACCGTGACTCAGTTACTCTGAGTAAGAGAGAAAATTAGTGTTGCCTACTTTTCGATTTGTACGACAACAAAAAATAAAAACAAAAGTTTTGTTCCTGGCGCTTTTAATTGGGAACATTGATCGCAGAGAAAATAAAAAAAAAGCTTTCAACAATATGAAATGAAAAAATTTTGATTTCTACTCATGTTTTTATTTATAAGAACGTTTGAAAACTATTGCGAATCAATTTTATCTTCTTTTCACCTTCAACACATTTAAATTTGCAAACAGCTTCTAGCATTAAAGGATGTTTTTGCACTTTTACTACAAACTTTTTCAATGGAAAAAAAGTAAACAAATAATGAAAAATATATTTTTTGACTTTTACTCCAGAGAGTACTTTTTTAGTTTTAGAGGCGTTCACGCTCTAGAGTAAAACATTACTTTTTAACTCCGTTACTCAGCGCTTTACTCCAAAGAGTGAATAGGGCTATTGATGATAGGTGAATGCTCTCTAACAGCAGAGCAACTCTAACTGCATTTGCCTGTTATGGGAGTGCTCTTGCTTCTTATTGGTTTTTCTAAACATGATACATTTTATTTGGGTTCACTTAGGTAACGAAATGGTGAACTAAGTACAAAGGGAAAACAAAAAAATGCATCCGCCATAACGCAGTTACTTTATCGTACTGTTGAATATTCTCTGTGCAAGAGAAAGAGAGACAAAAAAAGAATCATACAACACTCAGTCATTGAATTCGACTTTAGTGTGACGGACCCGGCTTTATTACTAAGGGTATACTTTTCATCAAATTTCTCACAAGGAATAGTGTTATAAAGTAGCTATACTTCACTTTTTTTAGTGGGTGAGCGGGGAGCAGAGTTGCTATGCTCATTGAGATATTTCAAAAAATTGCACGGAGAATAAAAAAATTTCACCTAATTTTTTTGATATTTTATATATTTTTTATTATATTTCATAATATTCCAGTAGAAGAGCCAAAATTAACCAGATTAAACAAAAAATGTATAAAAATCACAAATTTACCAACAAATTTGTCATAAATGTCAAAAAAAGGTAAGTTTTGTCTTTAAAGGATTTGTAGCAATACTTAAAATAGTCTCAAATTTCGAAAATTTTTCGAAAAGTTGTCTCAAGCTATTAGAAAGGTTGCAAATTGCAACTTTAGTCTCATAACGGCAACACTGGTGGAATGGAAGAATAGCAAGTGCGAGAGATTAAGTATGATTCGTTGTATCAAAGAATATATAATACATAGAAGGCGCATCTCTCAAAATTTTTCCAAACTATATATCTTTCGTTTCGGGTGCGGGCGGTCGCAGTGATGAGGAAGAGCAAAACCATTCATTTATTTTGCTTTTACTCTCTCCCATGCGCTCTCATAGTGTTTTTTCATAGGCTCTCGCATATCGTTACAGAGTACTGCCAAGTGAGACTGGGTATAGTTTCATATGAATGGGGTTTTTGCGGAGAATATGTAGGTACATGTGGTTGTTTTTTTGCGTGATTGCCGAGTATCAATATTGCCTAATTAATTTTTTTTTTTCAATTTGTGTCCCAAAATTATGGTCGTAGCCAAATTTCTTTTTAGTAATATTTTTTTTTTTTTTTGTATTCGAAAAAGCATAGCATGGGTTATTTTTTTTTTACAAATGAAACAGCGTTTTTTAGTTAAAATTGAACTGTTAACTTTGATAGTCGGTGATTTTGTTAAATATGCATATTTTTTCACATCCTTCGATTAATCACTAAATAATCTTATAATGAAAGTAAATCCACTTCATTTTTGGATTTCAAATGTTCTAGATTTCCAAAATATTGCTCATCGCAAAACATGTTTTCCAAAAAGGCGGCGACGGGATCGCTCATTACACATAAAGTTTTAAATATTTTTTAATAGATATTAGTTAAAGTTAAGTTCAATACAAGTACTTTTAGATAATAAATAGTTTTTATAAAAAACTTTATTAGTTTACCTAAAAAAAAATCTTGAAAAATACCTATTTTTTCGCGTCAAAACTTGGGATTTGAATTTTATAATCTGTGCCATACATAAAAGCACACCGGCTTTTCTATGTAAATTCTGCTAAATAATGAAAATACCAGCTCATATTACTAGCACGAAAACCAGAAAAAAAAAAGAAAATACGAAACTCTCATTAAAAAACCCCTCTCATTAAACAAAGCCAACAACAAAGAGAAACAAACTATTTCAACCACTCATTGGTTTTATGAATTTCAACTGAATTTGTTCGTGATGCGTCTTCTATGTATTATATATTCTTTGGTTGTATGTTCGAGAGAGCGAAAAAGAGAGCATCTGTAATAATTTATACGCATACAGGCAAGTGCGATGTCCCAGTTGATATTAGGATCATCGTTGTAGTAATCGCATAGCGCTCCAAAGTGAGCAATGCATTACTATTGCTTCAGTGTTCTTGTGTTCTGTACTCCATTTCAAAATTACATCGCTCATTTACTAAAAGACTGTCATAATTCAAAAAACACGATTTTGCAGAAAACGCGTTTAAAGTTTTCAATTGACTCCCACTTTGCAGAAAAGAGAAGAAATCTTTTAGTTCTCACGCACAGAGTATACAAGATATTAATATGAAATTTTTACACAATATGAAGCATAATATAATGAATAATTCTGCATCATTAACTCAAAAATCGTGTTTTTTGACTTATGACAGTCTTTTAGTAAATGAGCTACAAGTCGTATGCTAAAGCTACAAAAAAACCATGTTAGTTACGAGAACGAACAGCTGCCTTTCTCTCTTTCTATTTTTTTGTATTGTTTTTTAATTAAGGCGCGCTACTAGTTATAACTTTCAAAAACTAGCCCTTTTTTGGCACTTTCTTAAAGTAGCCATATGTTTCCAAAAATGTGACAACAACTTTATAAGTTGATACGACGAAAATTGATGACTCTTCATGTTTGCCAAAAAAAAAAAAAAAAAAAAAAAAAAAAAAATTCTTCTTCACATTAGTTGAAACTTTAAACGCGTTTTACATTACATACATAACATTTATGAAGTCGGTGACCACGATTACTCAACAACTACTGAACTGATTATCTTCAAATTCAATATGGTTTTTCCATACATAGTAATCTAGTGATTATCAAAGGATTTTTATTTTTATGCAGCTGAAAACCCACCGTTTTTTTTTAGTGAAAATCAAATTGTTAACTTTGACAGGTCGCCAATTTGTTCAATATGTATTTTTTTTCAAATCCTTTGATGAGTCCCTATATCATCTTACGGTAGGTTAGGTTAGATTTAGTGGAAGTGCTCAGAGAAACTGTGCGTCGACGGTGGCTAAAAATTTTGTCCATTATGAGGTCTCTATACATTTGGATTCCTACCATTACGAAACAGATCTCAAAAAGCCTCTACCCATGCTGAAACCATTTAGTACTCCTATTGAACCTGGCAAGGTCTATTGGTGGGGTCTCCGCCAGGTCGTCCAGTTTTTCAAACAGTCTCTCTCCTAGAAAACGGAGTCGACGAATTTATAGATTAGGACATTCACAGAGGAAATGGTAGATGGTCTCATGTTCTTCTTCGTTTTCACAGCTTCTACAGTAGTTTGGTGCTGCGATTCCAATTCTCAAGGCCATTGCACCCATAGCACAAAATCCTATAAGTACTCCCGCTAGAACTCGAGTTTGTTTTCTCTCTAAACAGAAAAAGTTCTGAGTTCTTTTTTTATCAAGAGAAGGCCATAAGCTTCGAACTATATTGCAGTAGCTCCGGGCTTGCCTGGATCTGTTGATTGTTTCCTCCACTTTTTGTTTAGTGACATCAGATTTTTCGTTTCCTTCAATATTACTATGTCCGGGGGAACCAGGTGAGTTTGATTTGGTGGGTGTGGCCTATTTCCTTAAGTACGCTAAAACAGCTAAGTACTGCTTTAGAACTTATGGTCGTATTATCTAGTGCTTTAAATCCTACGCGGCTGTCCTTAAAGATAGTGATCTGTGAGGGCTCAAAGTACCTGGTATAGAGAAGGGTCTCTAACTGATGAAGGAGGAGGAGCGGAAGTATATGGACCAAAGATAAAATACTTCAAACCAATGGATAAATACACCGGTATCTTTCAGGCGGAAATATACGCCATAGATTGGTGTCAACCTCAAGCGAAACTATCGAAATCAGAACATTGCGATTCTAACTGACAGCCAAGCGGCTATCAAGGCACTCGAATCCTATCAGGTTATCTCTAAACTGGTTAGGGAGTGTCTTGAGAAACTTAATGCGCTTGGCTTGCAGAACAAGGTCTGTATACTTTGGGTTCTAGGCCATGTTGGAATAGAAGGCAATGAGAAGGCAGATAAGCTAGCAAAAAGCTGTGGAATAGGTAAAAGGTCTCTAACAATGACGTTTAAGAAAAAAGAGGAAAAACATAGAACATCATACTGGGATAATCTACTAGGAATGGAACAATCAAAAACTCTTTTAGGCACATACAAACTAAAAAGATTTAAGGAATATATGGATTTATCAAAAAAGAATCTGAGAATTATAAAAGGTATTCTGACAGAGCATTGCAGGCTAAACTATCACCTGACAAACCGAAAATATGTAATAATGAGTTATGTAGATTTTGTGAGGAGGAAACAGAAACACCAAAACAAACTTGGGAGATTACCAAATACCAGACGGCATGTTGAAGAACTTAAAAATAGGTTTTATACTAAAATTCATAACGGGTATAGGACATATAGAAATACTATAACCCTTTAAGGATTATAGGGCTCATAGGAATACTATACTATGACAACACTATGATTCTCGAAGGGGACACAATTGTTCTTTAGGACGCGCTGCACATCCCCAAAATAATAATAATAATAATAAGAGCTCAGGTTCCTTGTGCTGATGCCTTGCACAGCTTTATCGATAACGAGGATCTCTGCTTGAAAGACAGAGTGACTCTATGATTTTTAGTGAATCGCAAAAAAACTCCGGATTCAACACTCTCTTCCATTTTTGACCTATCAGTATAAAACTGAAGATCATTGCTGGTAATAACTGTGTTATCTTTCCATTCCTGCCTGCTGAGTATGATGGTCAAGAAGTTTCTTTCTACTACCGCTTGTGGTGTGATATAGCCCGTAGTTCTTTAAGTTTCTGTTGTGCTATCAGCGATGCCAACTTGCGGAGAATTCCTCGATTTACGGGGAATTTTACTCGGTGTGGGGAATAGGGGAATGAACTGTTTTTTGCGGGGGTTTTTTGAAGTCGTTCAGCTTTTAGTAATTAAAGTCTGTAGAATATTTTTTGTCAAATTTTATGTAATGTAAAATGTTTAACTTATGAAATATTTCATATTTTGGGTCTTAAATTCTTCGTCTTTTCTTAAGCAGGCCATGCAATTTATTGATTTGAAGAAATCGATTTTTAATAAAGTATCTGAAAGTATTATATTTCGAAAGTATTTTGTAAAAATTTCAGAGAACGTAGAGTGCTTTCGTAGATAAAGACGATTATAGCGCCGAGTTCCAGGCCAAAACAGTCGCGCGGTGCTTCGACTTCCCTTTCGGCTGTTCAGAAAGGCTTAGCTATGCCTTCGTCCAGCACCTCCTGATTAATAACTCTTAATCATTGCTGACTAATCTGTAAACTTACAAATTACGGTCTGTCATCATAAAGAAGATGAAGTATAATTTATATGCTAAAAAACCGATAGTCAAAACTTTGAACCCATTTTTTTCAAAACAAAGCTTTTGCCATTTTTTATTTGAGTCAAAAGAAATCCCATGAAAATTTTGATGTCCAAAAGTGGGCTGAAGCTTATATGTTAAGAATTCCGGAGTCAGAAAGTACGTTTCTATTAATCAACCAGTTAAATAAAAATTTGTTAAGTTTTGGGCAGAAAAAGTTCAGGGTCGCCTCAAAATAACACTCACTGAGATCAATTTCGTTTTTGTAAAATGTTTATATGGAAAGTGCGTGTAGCGCTGTTATAATGTCAAATTATACTAATGCGGGGAATTCGATTGAAAATCGGGGAATTTCTCGAGGGTTATCGGGGAGAGGAAAAAAATGAGTTGGAATCCCTGTGTGCTATACTCATTTTGGATAGATCCGTTATTTTTAGTCATTTTGATTTTGCATATGTTATCTCGACCATTGTAGTTATTGGTTTTCCTCAGGTCAGAAGAGAAATCTCCTTTATTACTCATTTTCAAGTACTAAAGAAGCAATCGTTTATTGGTCCTTTGAGGGATAATCCAAAACAACACAGCTGGAATCTATGCCCTATCACTCCATTCATCCTTTAATTTATACCCATCTGCTATCACCTTCCCTTTCAAGGTCAGCTCAAAAGCACATATCTGTTCTAATTTCTATATACTTAGAATTACTGTAACGTTATTCTCAAATATATTAAATTTATTTGTTTAATATAAAAAATTCAAATTCTTTGCATTCTCAACTTCTTTCTGGAGAAAATTTTTTAATTCAATTTGAGATATATTATCTAAGAACTTTATATGATTAGACAACTCCCAAGGAAAAGCTGAAATTATCTACACTTTAAGCATAAAAATTTCAATATCAAAAATCAATAATAATTGCCAATAATCAAGTAGAAGCTACTACAGCTCATAATTAAAAAGAAGTTCACATAGGGTCAATAAGAAAATAATCAGATTTTCTTGAAGTTAGTTATCATAAAAAATGAAAGAGAAACTCAGGAAACAACAATTGAAAACAGAGGAAAAGTAGAAATGTGAAAGAAAAAAAACCAAAGCAATAATAGAAATGGAATATTAAATGCGTTTGAGAAAGACAAAAGAGGTGTAGAGCATTTGTGATTAGCAATCATTATGTGTATGGATAGAAAATGATGCCTGAAACTGACAAGACAACTACACCAACAATAACAATAGCTGCAATAACAATAACAACAACAATGCCAGTAGAAACAAAGACTATAATAATTACTATTAAAATCCGACCTAATAGAAACCGCAGACACCGAAGCACGTAACGCCACAGCAAACCATATACTGGATCGTTTCTTTTACTGCCTTTGTTCATCTCTAAGCCACTCGTTGCTTTTATCTCTCTCTCTATCTCTCTCTCTCTCATTTTTTCTCTTTTACTGCTTTCATCTCTTTCATAAAATGATTACCATACATAAGCTCATTTTAAATGCGTGTCACACCAATAAACAGAGCCAAGTCACACTGGAGTCGAGAGTTCGAAATAAGCTGAACGAGGCTAAAGATTTTTTGCTTTTGTGTTTTTCTCAAAAGCACTTGAAAACTTAGAAAGTAGAAGTAGAAGTAGAGGCGGAGGATGAATCATACCAAACAAAACCAAGAAGCTATTGAATTTTGTGCCTTAACATTAACTAATACTAGTAGAACACTGAAGAGGGCGTTTCATTTCTTGGTATAAATGACGAACGCTTCGTCTGATTAAATGGTGAGATATGCGGCAGTGAGCGGGGGGTGTTTATGTGTGTGTGTGTGTTAGTTACTGCTTAACAAATATAAAAAGCCTCCTTTGTTACATACAGACATAGATGAGGATAAAAGCAAAAGGAAAGAGTTTAGCATAAGTATCATCATGTCAAAATTAAGGAGGCATGGTCGTTCAAATTTTAAAATGCAGCCAGCCAGCCAGCATTACGTACACAGTACACTCTAAACAACGCAAAATGTCAACGACGTTTAGCACACACATACATATACAACAGAGTACATTCAAGCGCACTGCTTAATAGCTTGGTGGTTGTATTGTCTAAGGTCGCTTGCTACTTTGCTTTAGAAAATTTAAACGTTTATAAATTTAAAGCATTTTATTTTCTTGTTTTCTCATAAAATACAATAAAACTAAAGTGTATGTGTGGCAAAAACACCCCAGGGATTTGTGTGGGCACAGCAGTAAAGCGCGCTGTTCAGCGACTGGGAATATGGCAATGTTTGAGGGCAGACGGTGCTGCAGGGAGATGATGGTGAATGCACTTGAATAAAAATAAAATTTTTTTTATATTGTTGCTAGCAGCGTTCATTTGAAATACAAGCCCAGTTTATACATTCTATATGTGATACATTCTTGAATATAATTTTTTCTTTTTGTATGTCAAAGCGTCGAGGTGTATAAATGTTTTTATTTTTTTTATTTTTCATTACTGGATAAACTGAATTTTATGCATTTTTTTGAGGATTTTTTTAACTTAATTTTGAAGCTAACTTGTAAAGTTGTATAAAGTGCTCTTGTTGTTTGTTTGAAGAATTCATTTTTCAGTGGTTATATTAATCCGCAATATTGCAAGAATATTTTTCGGTTAAACTTCTTTAACCCTAGCATGGGCATCTGGGCCTAATTTGGCTCATTTTGAGTTTAAACATGGACATCTTTTTTGTTTCTTTGAAACTGAAACTCCATGACTTCTTGCACCAATGTTTTCTGAGCGCAACGAAACAAAATTTGTTTCGATCGGAATAAGTTGGTAGAACAAATTTTTTTTTTATTGTCTCAACAAGGATTATTAAGCTCAATAAAAGGAAAATCTACCAAATTTAATTCGACTGGCTATAGAATTAGTTTCTGAACATAGGAAGGCAAGAAACAATGAATTCCACACACTTCAACCTCGCTGGGGCGGCCTGGGGCTCCAGGGGTCTCTCGGGTATATTGGAAAAAGGGCCCCACATTCAAGTTTTCTGTTAGATAATAAATTAGTCATAACAGTGCAAGAACTTTTTGATGGTGAATGCCTCAAGTACATGTGATAACGGAGAAATTAGATGTACATTCATATTGTTTTTGAATGAAAAAAAACATTTATTAAAAAATTATTCATATTAAAAAATTATTCATATTATTCATACAATTACTTGTAAAGCAACTTGTTGTCCCGCTTGTTATGTATTCTGAACTCGTGTATTGTGAACTTGACTTCCAATCTCTTCATAAGCTACAAATCGCACTGAACTATGCTACTAGATATGTTTTTGGGTTACAAAAATTTGACCATATATCCGGCTGGAGAAAAGATATACTTGGCATGGAATTAGATGAATATTTTAAAGCAAGAAACTGCATTTTTCTTCACAAACTAAAACTTACAAGGACTCCAATGTATCTCTTAATTATTATCTCTGCACAATCCAACAGAACCAAGCAACTTATTATGCCTTGCTTTAATTACTTAAACACCAGTCGACTATTTTTCATTAACACCATAAGAACCTGGAACTCATTACCCCTGCATATAAAATCAATAATTAGCATAGCAAAGTTTAAATCTTCTATTCATGAATATTTCTCAAAAGGACCCACAAGTATTAAAAAGATTAATTAGTATTAAGTTTTAATGTTCAAAATTGTATTCATTATTTAATTGTTTTTTTTTTTTTTTTTTAATTGTATTCTTTATTTAATTGTTTTTTATATGTTAATTTCTTACTTTATATATTTATTTTGGATGTTGACGATTATTGTTTTAAATTCTAAATTTATTAAATTTGTTAATTGAATGTTCCTATTGGTTGTGCTAAAAAAGATTTTTGTATATCTTATTGCACTAATGTTTCAAGCCTTTTTAAAATAAATAAATAAATACGCTTCTTAAAATTATTTTTAACAAAGTTTTCATCGGATAGTACATACATAATTTGCCTATATGTAGTTATCAATATTAGACTTAGGTCAAATAATACTTATGGTTTCCAAAAAGTTGCTTGACTCTCCTACTCATTCGTCATTCCTGACTTACGTTCTTAAACATTTTGTCATCAAACAACTTTTAGTTGCTAGTAAATCAATTATTTTTTTATTGTGAATTTTATTTAAAACAGAAAGTTCTACAGACATGAGCATAAACGTTTCGAGATGTTCTTGAAGCCCCATTTACAATTTAGCGAGAACGCGAAGCGATTTTCGAAAGCGTTACGTCAACAAATTTGCATTCAATGCGTTACAATGTACGCATATACAATGAAGCGAGGCGAGCTCTCGTCTCGTCAGTGAATTTCGAAAATTTGAAAAAACCTCGCGAGCGAGACGCGATGTTGATACATGTAGAGCTGTACTACATACTGTTGAAATGAAATAAAATATAAAGTGTATTATTTGAAAACTGTAGAAAAATGGACTAACCCTTAGTGCAGCAATTATTAAACCAGTAAATAAGCTTTTTTATTAAACAGAAACACATCCCAAATTTAGGACACAATTTTATTCGGCGTAGTCCTTAATACTTAAATTACAATAAAAAAAAACAGCATACCAAAGAAATGATCGTATAGACGAAGGTTTATAATTTGCAATTGAACAACAGAAGAGATATAATTTTTTTGTCTCAAAAATACGTTGAGCTCAATTTCCTGAGATATTTGATTAACTTTATGAAACACATATTCATTGAGTATTTTTGATTTGGCTTCCTGCGTTCTAAAATTCAAAAACAAATAATTTTCCAAATGTGAATAAGGAATGAATCCAAATTGTACTAAAAATGCTTTTGTAATGTCTAAAGTACCTTGAAGGCATAAAAAGTTAGAAAAAAGTACAATTGTACCTAAAATATCTTCACTGATGTTTGCTGTTGCTCTCTTCTTCGCTCTTTCGAAGAGCATTCTACATTTGCTCTCTCAGGCTAACTTCTCTTCCCCCTCAGTAAAGTAACATTGCTTGTTTAAGCTGTATGAACTAAAGTCGTTACTTCCCTGAGAAGTGAAATTCATTGACCAGGACTTTGGTGAGCGGTTGGATGGGTTCATTTCATCTTTTTTTTTGTCACGTTAATTTCATTTTTCTCGTTTACCTAGCTTGTCGCAATATTCCATTAACAAATAACAAAGGGTTCATATTCCCGTTTCTTAACCAAACCGTTCTTCTGGTCCGGGATCCATATTTTATCAACACTTTGAAAAAGTCTAGCAAAAAAATTCATAAATAAAATGGATTAATGATCTTGCTTTTACTTATAAAAGGAAAAGTTGCAAACTTTGGAAAAAAAATTAATAAGGGTTTAGTTTTTATATTAACTTAAGTGAAAGCTGAAGTTGTACACGCCAAGAAAAAATTCATTTCTCAGAAACGAAATTTTCACTAAATGAACTTCGTTCATGGAATGTTTTCATGATAAACGAACATTTATTTATCATAAACGACTGTATTCGGTTGCCACGAACGAAGATTTATTCATCATAAACGGTTCAATCCTTGCACAATAACCGACAAACGTTTTCCACGAACGTTTCTATTTGGTTGCCATGAACGAACAATTATTCATCATAAACGGATCAATTCTTTTACGATGAACTAAAAACGTTTGCAATAAAATGCAATATTTCCCTGAAAAATATAAAAAAGAAATCAAAAACAATTTTCATATGTACATTGGCATTTTATTGTGGTTTTTGTTTAAATAAAATTTTCTAGAAAAAGTGTACGAAATTTACATAAAATTATATTATTACAATTTTTGTATTATTTATTATAAATCACACACTTTTATTTGTTTTTTATAAACACCACGCACTTTTTTGTAGACAAAAAGAAATGTATTGAAATAATTTCAATGCACAATTAAAATTCTTCAATAATGAGTTGACAAATGATACTTCCCGTTATGTTGTGTTGATTTGTTGTTGTGTGGAGTTTGAATGTAAGCGTCGCTGCTGCTTCTTTTTGCGACGGGAGCGAGATGAGAGGAAAACGAAAATAAAAAGAAAAGAGAGTTGTGTACTTTCGTTTAGCAGAAACGTTTTTTTCATTTGCCAGAAAAGAAAATTACCTTAATTCTATCGTGAACGAATTTTCGTTCATCATAAAATTGTTAATCTTTTGCAGAAAACGGGTTTGGTTTCTGCAAACACGGCAACGTTCCTCAGAAACGTTTTTCTTCAGCGTAAAAGTAATATATTCTCCACAAACGGGCGATAAACGTTTTTTTTCTTTGCGTGTATCATAATATTTGTTTTACTGAGCTATAAGAAAAAGTTCAGTATTTCGAAATATTTCAATGAAGAATATTCATGAAGAATTTATTTTTTATATTTGTAATATTAAAAAGTTGCCAATATTTTATTAGGTGAAAACAATTTAATTTGTAACTAATAAAATGGTTTTTGGTTTACTGAATGTAAATGTTATTTTATTAATTTAATTCAAAGAAAATGAAACTTTTCCCCAAAAGAAGAAAAAAAAAAGGATAATAACCATTTGTTGTTGAACAAATTTATAAATGGCTAGTAAACCTTTATAAGCCCCTTTTATTTTGTATTTATAAATTCAGCAGAAAAATGCAATGGCACGAATATAATAGCAGAAGCTTTTTTATAACTGCATGGACCTATAAATAAATGCATGAAATAAAAAATAAAATGCCCGATTACATACATACAAAGTGTGCAATGCTGCTGCTGTTGTAATAATTTGTCCACATACCTTGGCATGTTAATAATAAATTATTTTTATTTTCACTTTAATCCCTGAGCAAATTGCGAAAAAAAATGCACACTCAAATGGTCATATGGGTAGCAGAAGAAAAAAAAAACGGAAGAAAAAGCGCCTATTTTCATGTTAAAACTTTATGAAATTACATGGTAAAAAAATATATTGCGCTTATAATGTTAAGCAAAAACAAGGATATTTTATTTTTTTTTTTTTTTTTGTAGCAAGAGGGTGTAGAAAAGGGTTGAGTATGAAGAAATATTGTGGGTGTGAGTAATTTATTTTAAGGACAATTGCCATACACATGTGTACAAACACATATACTTACAAAAAGTTAAAACCAAAAATAAAAGCGTCCATTTACTAAAAAAAAGGTGTATTAAATGCTTTAGGGCTACAAATACAAACAAACTAAAAGCAAAAACGATAAAGATACATACTCGTATATTAAAACTCGTTGTCTTTTTTTTTTCTTGTTACTTATGTATGTATTTGTCGTAT
This sequence comes from Toxonevra muliebris, assembly GCA_963691655.1. Taxonomy (NCBI): domain Eukaryota; kingdom Metazoa; phylum Arthropoda; class Insecta; order Diptera; family Pallopteridae; genus Toxonevra; species Toxonevra muliebris. The sequence continues at coordinate 103,442,171 of OY829326.1, forward strand.
GTACAGTATGTGGAAAAAGTAAATTTTCAAACATCAAAACAAGACTTTAGCAATTTTTATTGCTTCCCAATATTATTTAGATAGCTTGAAATTTAATTTTACACCACTATAAAGTTATACAAAAACAAAGCAAATTTGGTTCTGTTTTTCTTAAATTTAATTTTACTAAGTGATAGTACAATATAATAAAAGTAAATTTTTAAAAACTTTTATATCCAAACTGGTCAGCTTCTTCGCTAAAAATTTCAGTGAATTTATCTTCAACAATAAAAAAAAGTCTTCAACATCAAGCTGCAGTATTATTATTATTTGAAGGAAGGACGACTCGAAAGTCAGGCACTGCGACCTATAAGATCTTTTGTACCAAAGCCCCAAGAAAGAAAGAAAGAAAGGAAGGAAGGGAGAAAGAAAGATAGATAAGAAACATACCCAAGCTGAGAATCGAACTCGGGTCTCCAGAAACAAGAGTCTGGCACTCTTCCACTAGACCACAGTGGCGATGGTAGGACCTACAGTTTAACGCCGATTCCGAACGGCTATGTGGCAATTTTTTATCAGCTCGGTGATTTTGCCATTACCAACCAAGATGTGTACTTGTACACATTCTTATAATTCTCATCCACTTCATATCGATAGTGAATATAAGAAGTTTATGGGAATTAACCACCAGACCATGACGGGAATCGAACCCGCAACCTTCTGGATGAAAGTCTAGTGCACTATCCACTAGACTATCGAGGTCGTCTTAAGCTGCTGTATATTTTGACAAACTATTCTCGACCGGATTCCTTTATTCTTCGATATTATTAAGAGCGTGTTCTAAAACATGCTTTTTCAATCTACCGTTCAGCCTCATTGGAAAGATTTTTAGTGCTAAAGTTTTGTTTTGCTAACAACTTAATTTTTCTATTATTAATTTTCTATTAGACCAATTTATGTATTGTTAACGAGATTATAAATTTTAGGACTTCTTCAGGGGATTTTTATTTATTTATAGTAAATACTATTTGTAAAACATTCAGTCAAGTAATTAAATTAAATAAAATATAGTCCTTAATTAACAAAAGACAAAAAAACACGAAAAAAACTTTACAAAACACGTAACATTTTTTAACGCCGAATATTATCATTAATTTTTCGACATACTGTAGTTGATGTTGCTGAAGGTGGATACACTGACTGCTCATAAATATTTACGACAATGAAATTAACATGTGGCATTTTTAACATGAAATATGTATTTCAGGAAAGTGCATGGAATTTTTCCTTCATATCGTTCCTGTTAACACAAACACTTACAAACATACACATGTATGTATTAAGTATATATGGAGAAAGAAAGGAAGAGAATTGCTAATAATGATATATGAATTTATGTAAACTATACGAGTATAAGAAATCCGTTTTCTTTTGACAACATCCAACATATAAATCATAAAGATTCATGCATTCGTCCCTCCATTTACATTGCAAATACGATCCACGATAAATTTTCTAAAATGAAACCATGAAAAACGAGACTGAGCATTCTTATAAAAATTTAAATAAAAAATATTTTTAATATACCACGTTTTTAAAATGGACTAAAAAGTATAAAATAATTTTTCCTAACCCCATACAGATTCACAACCACATATAGATTCCTTATCCCATACAGATGGTCTTGAAAATTTGTAACTGTGAATTTTAGTAGGACGAAAATACTTGTATGATTTAAAACGAAAAACGTGGGACGCATATGAATAGAGATAAAATTGCTGGCCATTTAGGTGAACTATTCATCCATAAATTTCCTATTGCATGCGAACCACATTTGTTGTTTTAAATCATACAAGTATTTTCGTCCTACTAAAATTCACAGTTACAAATTTTCAAGACCATCTGTATGGGATAAGGAATCTATATGTGGTTGCGAATCTGTATGGGGTTAGGAAAAATTATTTTATACTTTTTAGTCCATTTTAAAAACGTGGTATATTAAAAATATTTTTTATTTAAATTATTATTTTTTTACTTTTTAGTCTTGTGTGTGTGAAATTTTGCAATCGATTTTAAGTAAAGACCAGAGTTGTAAAAGAATGCATTCAATTTAATTGCAATACCTTGAAGTCATGGTTAATAACCTACAATTTGCACTAAATTGCAGTGACTTGAAGTTAATTGAGGTTTTGAAGTCACTTGAACTCAATTGGAATTTGAAATTGTTGACACATTGAATCAAAACTAATTGTCTAAGCAATGTCACAATTAATTATTGGACTCGTCATTCAAGATCATTTTCCCTAGATTGCGAATAGCCCTATTCATTAAATATAACAGAATTCAAATTATATCTTCTCACATAAATGGGTACTCAATAAATACTGTTTTTACATTGCACCTCGTTGTGATTCTACATTTTGAAACAGAAATGAAATAAAGGCATTTTCCAAATACATAGTAAGGAGAAGATTTGTTATTATGGATGTAAAAATGTACAAGAAGAATAATTTATTTATATATTAAAATATAAAATATGAAAAGTTCTAATATTTTAGCTAAACGTACTTTTTACATACATATATGAAAATAGTTGAATGTTGAAAATAGTGATAATATTTCATCGCATTTTGATTTCATGAAATCAGTAGAAAAAGATTTAAAAGTACTTATATAAAATTCATAAAATGAAAACATAACGTTTACGTATTTGTATATAAATAATATATAAATACTGTAAATGTTGAAAGTTATTTGCTAAAAGAAATGTTAAGTATTTATTTCATCAAACACGTCAAACTCTTCCATTCAAACATTTTTGTCTGCTGGATGTGTTGACACCGTCGCTGCCACAACATCGGTATTGCACCTCGCAGCTGTTTCTACGATTTTTTGTTTCGAATCCAGCAAGAGCAAATTGCGATCTCTTTACAATCTATACTCTTTGTAAGTGGAACAAAACGAAAAGAAAAGTTCGTTATTGTTTGTTTTTGTTCTCTCTCTCATTTGTCTTTGAATTTGTGTAAATATACACATATACATATATTCTACTCACGCTAAAGCAATGATATTAACAACGATCAATGCTTTGATCTATGAAAAAAATGGAAAAACTTCCGATGCTAATATTTTAAATATTATTATATTTATATATATTTGAGATATTTCATATTGCATTGTCTTTCAGTTCTGAACTATATTTAAAGTTTCAAGTCTCTAGCTCATCGGGAAGTTAGTTTAAAATCGATTGCAAAATTTGTACCGAACAGACTGACAGACAGACAGACACCATTGAAAGCGAGTTGATATAAATGTGGTAAAAATGAGAATAGGCTCAACTGAAATCACCTGAAAGAATTGTCTTAAAACTATTTATAATAAGACAAGAATTATCTCTTTGGGAAGTGAAATTTTGCTTTAAATTATACATGGAAAAGGAAGGTAATAAAGATAACAATAAACCAGAATTAAATCCAGTGAAATAAAAATGAAATTCAGTCGAGCTTCCCTACAGTAAAATTTCATGGGACCAAGAACTTTATTATACAGAAATTATGATATTTGTTTCATTTTTATTTAAAATAATCAGTAATTTTAATGTGGATCTCTGCACTCTTCCATTTTTCTTCTTCAACAAAACAATTGCATCATCAATCCCCTCAAAAAGACAGGATCGAAACCTTTTTGGGGTTGGTGCTTAATTGCTCGTCTTCTACATTTTTTACAATCACTGCCTAGTTTTTTTAAACATTTGGTAAGGTACTGGGAAAAATTCCAAACTGTTTGGCAATATCTGTCTTTCTTATTAGTCCGTCCTTCTTCAACTTTATTAATTATCAATAACTTTTTTTCCAACAACACAGGCTTTTTTTCACTGAACACAGGCAACTACTAAAAAAATTTTAAGTAATAGAACTTTCATCCTTTTTTTCTATTGTTATTTTCAACTTATGGGGATCCCCTAATTATGTTTTACTTTTTCTCGGTACATAGTGTTATTAATATGAGTAATAGAAAATTGTTTCAAAAAATTTAAATTTGTTCACTATGGAGAAAAAAATTCACAGTATAGAAAATCATTATAAGGAGTTCAAAATACACTAAAAATGGAAAAAGCTGTGTGCTTGGAATTATTTCATAGTAGGGTGAGTTTCATTGTATAAAGCTCACTATAGGGAAGTTCGACTGTACATAAAAATAATTCTTTTATTTCAATTTAATAACCATATAAAAGCGAAACAGTGTGAGTCGAGGAATGAGTGTATATTATAGCAGATCAGAGATACATATATACCATATTATTAAAACAATTTTGATACAAAATTGTGGGCATTTTTGCTATGTTTCTAGTAGATCTAAAGAAACTAAGGTATGGATAAAATAAGACAGATGTTGAAGTATTTAGCCTTGCTGGGGCTAGCGGCCGCTTGTTTACAGGCGAAAACCTTGAGCCAAGCTATCACAAGCTCTTAACAACCACAAACCCGCCACCAAAATTATGCCTGTGGTCATGACAGCTATTTTAGATGGGAGCGTCTCGAAATTTTGTATTGCAAAATTCTGTCTAAACAAAATTCTGATTTTAGAAAAATTTTCTGCTTTTTGAAACTCTGTTTTTTTTCAAATAATGCTAATGCAAAATTTTGTTTCACATAATACTGCTATTTTCTTCTTTGTATCTATTCTTATTTTTCATGGCAATTCTTCTGGCATTATTGGTCATAAAAATCCTATTTATTTTAAATAATTATTCTGAAATATAAAGTGCCAAATTATGAAAAAAAATTTTCTCAGATGAATAATACTGCACAAAAAAATCATTTGGAAGTAAGTTATTATTTATTTCAGGCAACAAAGAAATAACTACATATAATATTGTAATCCCCATATAAAAAACAAAAAAAAAAAATTATGTGTCTCCAGGCACTCACAGCAGAAGTGAAAGTTTTTTTGAAAATTATTAGAAAACATTTATAACAAATTCTGTTAAAGTTTTTGCAGTCTTTTTCTTTCTATTTTGTTGTTGCTTTTCTTCTGTTGATACTCTCTACACTTATTGGCACAAATACGACGTAGTATACGTATAACCCGAGAGAGAAAAATTCTGCTATATCCAATCAAGCAGAAGCAACTTGGTCGGCTCTCTCAATAAAGCCCATGAGATAAAACTGCGAGAAGTCAACTCTTTGGTTGATTGTATGTAGCCGAATAAAAACTGCATAATTTCGTTTCTAACTGATTTCGAATGAGTGCTCCAAAATCGTGATTTTTCACGTGACCGTTGTTGTTGAAGCTTTTGCACTCATCCTCTTTTTATTTTCTGAAGTATTTTTTCTGTTGATACTCTACACTTATCGGCACAAACACAACGTAGTACACGCACATAACACATGAGAGGGAAGCAGCTATATGCAATCAAGCTCTCTCACAAAAGCACATGAGATAAAACTACGGGAAGTCAACTCTCTGCATGATTGTATGTAGCCGATCCCAATATGACCTCATTCGCCAAACACTAACAACAGCATAACTTCGTTTCTTATTAGTTTCGTGTGAGTGTAAAAAGAAGTTTCACTTCAAAAAATATGTGTATTCCGAGGTGAATTATTTAAGTTATTTGGAAAGATATAGACTAAGACTTCCTGTGTAATAAATGTAACGACTCCTATTTAAAAAAAAAAAATTATAGTTTGAAATCCAGTCTGTAGGGTATAACAATAAAGTCGAAAGTAAAAGATAAAAAACGAAGCAGAACGTGAAATTCTTAACATTAATTAATTAATTAGTAGTTAACATAGGTTAGGTTGGAGTGGTTGTGACACACTTAGGTCTGAACGGCCCATTTTGATACCACATAGTTGGACCTACAGTTTAACCGCGATTCCGAACAGCGGTGATACAATTTTTATCGGTTTTTCCCATTACCAACCAAGGTGTGTACTTGTACACTTTTATATAATTCTCATACACTTCATATTGATGGTTGATGGTGAATATAAAAAAGCTTATGAAAATTAACCACCAGACGAAGACGGGAACCGAACCCGAACCTCTTGGACGAAAGTCTAGTGCAATACCCACTATACTATTCAAGGTCGTCTAGTAATTAACATAAAATCGTTAAATTTGGAAATCAGACTGGAATTTACTTAGAAAAAACTTGGTTATTTTCGGGAGGGGCAAAAAAGAGCACTTAAAAATTTTGCAAAACAATTGCAGATAGTCTACTATAAGGGTAGATAATAAAAATTTAACCGAGGGCTCACGAAAGAAACAACTTTAACGCCATATGTATGGAAAAAGTACATACAAAAAAAAAGGTTTGTTTTTCTTCAATTACTTTTCAAAGCACTAAAAAATTGCATTTTTCGATTGCACGCAATCCAAAAACAAAATACCGTAACTTTGACAACATATAAATTTAAATATTATGGTAGTCAGGACAATAATTTTGCTAATGAAGTTCTGTGTAGTACAGCAAAATTTTAAATTTTGACCAGAAAATCGAGTGCAATACCCCAGTGTGCGACGCCACTGTCAGGGAAGTAGAAAAAGATAATTTTTTCTACATAATTAAATAAATATTTATATTTATTTTTGTGTACCTAAAAAATATTTTCTTATTTTTTTCGAATTGAATATTTCTATTGCAACTAAAGTCACGTTAAACAGCTTCATTTTCGTCTCAACTCCTTTGCGTAAAAACACAATCGAGTGAACAAAGAAAACAAACTTGCTGTCTGGCTTTCTTGATCTCTTACTTTCCCAATAATATCCTCTCTTTTCATGCTTTTTATATAGTGTCACTCAAGATTGAAGTGTTATACATATTTTCCAACTTCTTAGCACAAAAACAGATGGAAAACATGTTTACAATTGTAACCGCTTCGAAAAAATATTTATTATTTGCCTTGATATTTTGCCACTATCGCCTCCCTTTTTTTATGTGAAAACAAAATCGTTTTGATAAAAAAAAACTTATTTGTCTCTTTAGCTTTCTTTCTTCCTTGATCTCTTACTTTTCAAATAATACTCTCTTTTTGGATTTACTATATACTTCCACTACCCATTCTCTCCCATCTCCCATAATATCAAAGTTTTAAACAAAGTTTCTGTTTTCTTTACACAAACCAATAAATGCGTAAATTTATAAATAAATATTTTTTTTTTAAATTTGATTCCGGATGAATTACATCAAGGAAAAAAAAAGCGTTCTCTTGGCTCTCTTTCCTTCCTGATCTCTCTCTTTCAAATAATACTTTCTCTCTTTGAATTATTTATACACTGTCATCTCTCACATGATCAAAGTTCTCTCTCTTATGCTCTTCTACGTCATTCAATTCATTAAATGTGAAAAAAGAATTCACTTCCACCGTGTTTAACGAGACACTGAATTGTTTTTGTTTATTTTGTCTCATTTCGTTTCATTATTTTTAATAATCCCATGTAATTAGCACATTTTCAAATACCTACAACAAAAAATACTAAAATTTATCACACTCGTGAATGAAAAACTTTTAATCACCTAATAAATTATGATGAAAATAAAAAAAACCCCTAAAAATTCATGCAAATGACTTAAAATTCATGGGATTGCGATAATAATTCCAAACTAATCCTCGCTACTAGAAAAAATGCCGCAAGCAAATGTCGCAGGCGAAAAGTAAAAAAAAAAAATCACGTGTAAGCAGCCCACTAAAACAAGAAAAAAAAAGTCCAGTGCAGTGAACAGACAAGAGTATGACTCTAAAAAATTGCCCGCCTGAGGTCATATGTTATGCGACCTGTCACAAAAATCTGTTTCAAGAGGGCAAATAAAGAGCAAAGAAGGGCAAAGAGGCTAAGAGACGCGTTAATAAAGAAAAATAGAATATTTAAACGTTTTGCAATGTTGCCTGCTACTGTTGATTTAGCCTACAAACTACATACAATTAGCACTGTGCGGTAGCATACACTCATTACACCAGTGTACATATTTTTAAAGTGTCTACCCTTTCGCAGAAACAGCCAAATGAGAAGAGGTGAAGATCATCACGTGACGCACACAAATATTTTCACATTCATTGTATCCTTTAATACCTTTACCTGCGCATACTTCACCACACCTTTGCATACTTGACTAATGTGGAAGCTAGAACAATGTTAAAAAATATAGTCAAACAATAGCATATGAATGTGAAGCGTGAAATATTTTACGCTTGCAGATTTTTCAATGTACGGTAGGGTACGTTTGCTTTGGAATTCTGCACATATTTTTTTCGAGAGTGTCGTACTTTATGTTTTTGTTATACATGCGAATAATGAATGAAAGTAGAGGTAGCAAAAAGGATTTTCACATAACAACCATTACTCGGAAATATTTGAGCGAAGCAGTGAAATTCCTGCTCACGAATACCTCAGTTTAGTGAAGAGCATTACCTAGACAACATAGCCAGCCACCACGTACATGTTCCTCCAACCATCATCACGCATTCGTTTCACAATTATCTAAAGCTAATGACTTTTTAAGTCTTATTTGCATTTTTTTTATATTTTTTTTTTTGGCATTTTTAGCGTTTTTTTTCACTACTTCTACTTGTTTTATTGTTACACTTGCTATTGTTGTTGTTGGCGGTGGTGGCAGTTGTGCGCCAAAATATATGCAAAAAAAAGGAATTTAGGTGTAAGAATGTATGCATGTGTGTGTGCTCTTTATGTTGCTGTCGCGCTTTTTCTATTTGCTTCTTTTTTTTTATATACATTTTAAACAAACTTTAGCCATTTTTTGTTCCGCTAAATGGAAGTAATTTTTAAAAGGGGGAAAGTTAGATAAGAGGAAAAATGCAGGGGAGAGTGAATAAATACACTCATAAAATATGTAGGTAGCTCTTTTGTGTTAGTGTCATATACTCTTACCTAGTCCCACTTAAGTGGAGTTAAAAATGAAAATAAATATCGTTACCTACCAGTAAAAGTCACAATTTGAAAAAAAAAAAAAAAAATAATAATAATTGATGTTCATCGTTTAAAGTTTCAAGTTTTAAGAGCTGTTTTTAAACATTATGAGAGAAAAACTTGTTAAAATATAAAAGAAGAAGTTAATTTTTTATAGGTATGAGTGCTTTTTATCTTTAACTAGGAAACGTGTGAATTATTGCTGTAAAAACTTAGTGGAAAAAAGAAAGAAAACATAAGAAATATTGCTGTTAGAAAAAGATTTTTTTGTGTTTTTTCATTAAATTAGAAATCTTGAAATTTCATTATCTTTTCACTATTTATTCTATAACTCTAAGTTATTTCATTTTTGATACTAAAATTTAAAGTTCTATAATACAGAACATATTTTGAGGCATTGTTGCTAAATTCACTCGATTATTCTTAGTCAGGAACTTGACTACATCACAGCCAGTAAAGTAAAGCTAACAAACGACTTTACTTCTAAAAGCATTCAATCCACTTCATCAAATTTATCCACAGTTCCTATTTCTGTTCTATATCAAAGTTGTACTTGAAATATTGACCATAGAAACAATAGAAACAAATCAAAACTTCTTAGATTAGAGCTTCACAAAACTGAGCCTCCCAAAGCAGAATTTCATAAATAAAATAGAACTTTTTAGATCAGATTTTCAGAATTTCATGGATAAAAATTGCATTTTCAAAACTTTAATGATAAAAACTTCCCGAACAAGAAGTTCTTAACACAGAACTTCATAAATCAGAACTTCATAAACCGAATGCTCACAATTTAGAATTCACAAATCAAAAATACTTGGTTTAAAATTTCATGGTTCAGAATGAAGATAATACAGTGCAGTTCTACTGTTTTATACACGCTGAGAAATATTTGGTATGTTTTTTGGAATATAAAATAAAAAACATTCTTTCAAAAATACCCAAAAAAAATTTTGAAATTCTTTTGGCATCATTTTTTATTTAAAACCCATTTAAAGCATATTAATTGAATTTGATTAAATTTTTATTAAAAAAAATTTTATGTTTTTTCAAATGGATGATTTTCTTTAATAGTTCCTTATTTTTATATAAAAATAGTTAATACTTTATCCACTATTTCTGAACTTTATAACACATTCAATTCTTCAGGCATACGGGCATAGCGCGGTTCACGCAAAATTGGCACGCAGGAAAGTTGCTGTATCTTTTTAACCAGAACATTCAGAATAACAAATAATGCATTAAATGATAAATTTAATATTTTGTTTTAATACTATAATATTAAAAGATTTAAATTTCTTTGTTGTGCAAAAAGTTCCGGGTATTTTTTTTAATGGACCCCATCAACCTTTGAACATCCGCTCTGGATACTTTTGCGGCTGTTTGGTTCCATTTTCGTAACATTGAATTCATATTTTTGACAATGCCTGCATTTTTCTTCAACTTATATTTTGTAATAGCCCAGTATTTTTCGATGGGTCGAAGCTGGGGGCAATTGGTTGAATTCATACATTTGGGCACTACATCTACTTTATTTGTCTGATACCAATCCATGGTTTTCTTAGAGTAGCCAGTGGCAACTGGCTAAATCAGGCCAAAACTTCACTGGCGAATGGTGGTGACGAACAATCGGCAATAATCGTTTCGAAAGGCACTCTTTGATGTAAATATCAGACGTCATAGAAGAGGATGCCACAAATGCCCTGGATTTGAGACCACAGCTGCAAATAGCCTGCCACACCATTGCTTTCTTTGCAAATTTATCCATTTGTATGTACTTGAATTTTGAGGGCACATTACCACGATTCGTTGCCATATAAAATTTTTGACCTGGAAGCTGTTTAAGATCAAATTTTACGTATGATTCGACATCCGCAATAATGCATCCATTGAATTTGGTCAAAACATTATTATAAAGAAGACGAGCACGTTTTCTGACCAGCAAATTCTGTTTGTCTCTTCTATTTAGATATTTTATAGCACGATAGCACTTTAGCCCAGCTTTTATGCGTATTCGTCTAGCAGTACTTTTGCTGGTATTGAATTTTTTGGCACGATCGCTATCCGATAGTTTGGAATTGCTTTTGATGGACCTCAAGATCTTTGCCTTTAATTTTAGGTTGGTGGTTCCCGTTTTGTTCACAACTTTTTTAGTTCTTTCAACACTAAGAGTTTCTTTATATCGTTTTATAACTCTACATACCGTTCTTTTGGAGATATTTAACACTTTCGCAATCTTTGAACCAGACCACGACGGATTTTCAATAAATTTGTTCACAATCAGTTTTCTATTTGCAGCTTCCATTGTGCACACAATCGCCAACTTGCGATCAATTAATATGAAAAATTTATCAACTAACGGTAACGGTATTGTAAACAAATCCCAGTAAAAAAAATTTGTTGTTCTTATGACTAGGGGCGACGTGGTGACCACAACAAAGCGTGCCAATTTGGCGTGAACCGCGCTTTACTACACACGTAAAATTGAGTAGGTTTAGTGATAAGACTCCCCTGTCATACATCACGAATGTTTTGTATTAAAATTTAATTTGTCGGGTTTCGCTTTTCATATAACTTTTGTTTTAAAATACTTCAAAGATTTTGTATTAGGTTAAGGTCGAGTGAATTAGGCGGCCAAGCAAGAGTACTGATATTTTGGTTTGATAGAAACACTTTGATGGATTTCGCGGTATGGCAGAGTGCATTGTCTTGCATAAAGTTTGTCAAATCTCCATTAGCTGAAAAGGTAGCAGAACATCATTTAACTCATGAAAATATTGATGCTGATTTTTCACCCTTCGACAATGTACAGAGGGCTAGGTAATTTACCACTTATCACATGTGGATGTTGTTTGGATGGATGTTTGGCCATTTTTTGAATGCAGGAAAGGTGTTACTTCTCTCTTGGTCGTTGTTGAACAGGTACAATTTGTTCTGTTAAAGTCTGCAGAGTACACTTATCACTAAAAGGAACTTGCAAAAGAAAGGAAATATGTTTATTAATATTATTGTTTTTTTATAAAAAAAAAATTTATAAAATTACTTCAAACTCACATCTTACTATTTCCCAGTCACCTGCAGTAAATATCCTATACCCCCTTGCTAAGTTTAAACGAAGCCTCTTCGTCCTCTCTGACAGTTTTGATCTTTTTGTGAATCGATACGGTTATAACCCAGTAGTTTCAGCGCAACAACGCTTAAGTGTTCTAATGGATTAAAGGATTCCATCGGTCCCGAAAATTTTATTGAATTTCATGGAAAATTTATCGGCGATTCTTCAGCAAGTTTTGAATAACCATGCGGTCTATTCTATCAGTGGTTTTGCGTTTTCTCTTACAATTTCGACGGAAGCACCTTTCTAATTTGGCGATTTTTCTCTTGCTGTGGTGTTTTTCCTTTAACCGATTTCGATAGCGATTAAATTTTAGGAACAAGAGGGAAAAACTCTTTACCAATCTTTTGGGACTGAAGCAATCCAAAGCACTTCTTGGTAAATATAATAACAGTAGATACTCATTCTGCATTGGACTGGATGAGGTACTCTAGGCTGATAAGACTTGATAGAGAAGAAGGGCGTTCAATAGATCTTGCAGATTAAAGATCCACAGAGATCTGAACTTAATAGATTAGAAGTTATTACTTTGGAAGCTTATATGTTTGAATCCCGTGCATCAGAAGTTCATATATTAAAACTGCGTATTCGTAACACTTCATTGAACATCACTACCAAAATCAAATCAAATCATAGTTTAGAATTGAATTGAATATAATTTTGTAAATCAGTGCTTAGTAAATCGGATATACGTAACAGTTTGTAATTAACCGATCAGAAATAGGGCAATGCTTTTAGCATTTTTCCCCTTTATTTTAAACTTCAAAAGTGCCCAAGAAGTGGCAATGAGGTTAGCATCTGGAGATTGAGAGCCGCAGTCCATTTGCTTCTTTTCACTTACTGCACAAGCAACTTTCATGTTTGGGGTCATTGTCCTTTTAAAATACTCAATTTGATATTTATTTTATTTATTTGATTTTTTTAGGAATTCCTAGTACAACAAGAACAGTGTCTTATATTATAGTACTAGTCATAACAAGATTATATTAATTTAAAAAAAAAAAAAAAAAAATTATACAGTAAAAAATTAAAATAAACATGACATGATGAATTAATGAATAAAATAACAATAAAAGTACATATATACGTATAAAGCAGGAAATATTTTAAATTAACGATTATTTGACAGATATAGAAATAATTTCTTTTTAAATTGCAAGGCGTTACTTAAGAGTTGTAATTCATGGGGGAGCGTGTTCCAAAGACGTATTGAGCTCACAAAGAATTGGCGTTCAGATATTTGGCATAAGTATCTAATCTGTATTAGTTGTTTACCACGATTTGAACGAGAGAAACGCAATCTATTAAATAAGTAAGTAGGTTCCTTTGTAAAAATAACTTTATGTAGTTGAAGAGTTGCTTTGAGTTGATATACCAAAAATTTGTCTAGAATATTCAGATATGTGGTCAGTCCGTTTTAATTTGTATATATATCTAGCAATATTGTTGAATAGGACGTTAAGTTTGCGCCGACTTGTACTATCACAGTTCCCAAATATCTCACAGCCATAAAGAAAACTTGGTAAAAGATATGATTTAGCCAATAACAACCGAATCGAAAGAGGGGTAAAATACTGGGTGGTCCATAGGACACGAAGCTTACAATAGACGGAACCAATAACTCGGTTGATGTGGTCATTCCAACTCAAATTTCTGTTAAAAGTTAATCCCAAATTCTTAGCCATATCAACAAAATCAATATCAGTATTATTTAGTTTTAATCGTGGCACATTAGTCAATTCCAATTTTTTATTTTTGTTTATAACAATGCATTTTGATTTTTTTGGATTAAGGCATAACCCATTCACTGCAGCCCAGCGATTGACACATGTAAGATCAGAATTTATTATATCAATACAATCACCAACCAACTCCTTCTCACAGCTTTTAATTAGTTGAACATCGTCAGCATAAATGTGAACGTTAGTGTTACTTAGGACTTTAGGTAAGTCATTAATATAGGCAACGAATAAGAGTGGACCCAAGATGGAACCCTGCGGTACACCTCGAGGGACGTTAAGATAGGACGAAACAGAACTACCAACACATACTGCTTGCTTTCTTTCAGTCAAGTAAGAGGATATAAGCTTTACAGCGGTAGAAGAAAAATTATACTCAAGCTGTAGTTTCTCGCACAAAATGCTATGGACTACACTATCGAAAGCCTTAGAATGATCTAATAACGTCAGGAATGTGACTTGGTTGCTATCCAAAGCCAGTCGAATCTGTTCAGTAACGTCCAACAAGGCAGTTATACAACTTCGTTTGGGTCTGAACCCAGATTGTCTGTCAGAGATCAGTGAATTATCGAGTAAAAACTTTATAATTTGCTTGTGTAGAAGTTGTTCGAAAACTTTAGATAAGTAAGGCAAAATAGCAATGGGACGATATTCATTTTGTGACTTAGCAACAGGTATAATTTTTGCACATTTCCATATTCGAGGAAAAATAGATGTAGTTAAAATAGTGTTAAATATTCCATTCCAAATTATTTATTTATTTATTTCGTGTATGGATGAACCAGATCCTTACCGACTAAGGATTTATAACTTAAAACTAAGTCAATAATTTGGTTAAGTAAACTTTTAAAACAAACTTTGGATACAGGAAAGTCAACGGAATGAATTACACAAATTTTGTTAAAATTAATTAAGGCCCTTGTAATGGGCTCATTTAATTAATAAAATTAGTAGAAAGCAAGAGTTCATGCTGGTACTCCCACAAAAGAGACTGCGTATTCTCTTTCACACTTATTGCTGAAGTAGTAGAAACCAGGGAGAAACAGAAACACTCATCAATTTTCATTGCGAATGCCCAGCTTTAGAAAGGATAAGATAAAGTAATTTTCTTAATAATCTGTCTGATTTTTTAACAAATAATCTCCAGAATATGTCAGGATAGGGGGTGGATCTAGAGTGAGCATCCATAAGTAGATTCGTTTGAAAATACCTTATTGTTCCAAACATAATTCAGATGTTAACCAGTCAACTCCTACCATTTTTTTGTTATTTATTTTTTTTTTCAGTAAGGGTTTAGTTAATGTCCTTCATTGAAGTTTTTGTTGGGCTGCTTTAAGCGTAATTGGCTTCAAAAACTTATTTTGTCACCAAATACTACTGCTTTGATGTTGCTCTAGAAGTACCACGATTTAATAAGTCGTCAGCATTATGGTGCTTAAAAAATGCTGGTTCCATTTTTTTGCCAACGTTTTCAACTTCCTAAGGTATTCTGCAGCACCTGCTGAACACATATTGGGTTTCTTTTGATGTAAGCAAAGAAAAACATCTTCAAAATATTTCGCATACACGTGGCTCGTTTTGAACCATTGCTTATATTACAACCAAATTATCGTAACGGTTGTTTTGAAGTTTATGCCGCTCCATTCACAACAAATGTTGTAAAACAAACTCTATTTGATACTTAAATTTGTTCGTGCAATTAAGCCAAACATGCTATTCTTGGGAGCAAGCGTCAATTTATTCTATACCATAAATCAAATTTTTAAGCAATTCTAAACTTTATTATTGTCATCAATAAAAAAAATGTCCAATATTAATAAAAATTCACCCCCTTCCCTTCTCAATAAAACATAAATATTGTCGAAAATTATGCTGCACAATAATTGCATTTTCAAAAGCATAACATACTTTTCTGCATAGCTTTATCAAGTTCGGAATTCGGCTTGTTGGTTAGTGTAGAAGGTGAAAGTAGAGGGGAGAATAAAGACTTTAACAATTTACATAAAAGGCTTGCAAGGGACATTACAACAACGTTATGTTTAACGCCAAATAAATGCATGCATACACACACACACATTAATAAAATATTAACATACACATCGAGCAATTCTTGTGTAGAAGTGTCACATATGCAAACGCACACACACAGGCCTAGGTGTTCATATATGAACCACTTGCATGCAAGAATGTGACAGCTTTATTAAATGACAGTGTAAAATGCCAAATGCGGCAATTAAATGATTTTCTAATAATGTACACGCGCTTGTTTAAAATGAACTCTCTATTATGTATGGACACGCCTTACTTTTGTTGTTATTGTATGTAATGTAATGGAATATTTAACAGTTGTTGTTGTTTGCAGTGTTGTTTGAGTGTCAATTTTTACTGCATTAAAATTATACATATACTCGATAATGTGAAAATGTAAATGCTATGGTAATTCTACATTCGATAACGTAGCTACATGAAAATGTACATAAATCTAATTCGAAAACATGAGCTCATGTGCTTGGGTATTAAAATGTGTGTGGAATTATATGCACACACATGCACATGAACAAATTTCTTCAAATATTATAGCATTTAACCCTTTTGCTATAAACACTGTCCGACAAAAATAACAAGGTTCTGAAAGTGGATTCTGATAAAACTTGAGGGAAAAAATTATACCTGTCTCGGTGTTTTAAGAGTTTACGTCTAATTTTCTTTTTACGCGGGCCTAAAGTTTGCCAATTTCTAAAAGGTTAAGTAAAGCGCGGTTCACGTCAAATTGGCACGCTTTGTTGTGGTCACCACGTCGCCCCTAGTCATAAGAACAACAAATTTTTTACTGGGATTTGTTTACAATACCGTTACCGTTAGTTGATAAATTTTTCATATTAATTGATCGCTAGTTGGTGATTGTGTGCTCAATGGAAGCTGCAAATAGAAAATTGATTGTGAACAAATTTATTGAAAATCTGTCGTGGTCTGGTTCAAAGATTGCGAAAGTGTTAAATATTTCCTAAAGAACGGTATGTAGAGTTATAAAACGATATAAAGAAACTCTTAGTGTTGAAAGAGCTTAAAAAAGTTGTGAACAAAACGGGAACCACCAACCTAAAATTAAAGGCAAAGATCTTGAGGTCCATCAAAAGCAATCCCGGACTATCGGATAGCGATGGTGCCAAAAAATTCAATACCAGCAAAAGTACTGCTAGACGAATACGCATAAAAGCTGGGCTAAAGTGCTATCGTGCTATGAAATATCCCAATAGAACAGACAAACAGAATTTGCTGGCCAAAAAACGTGCTCGTCTTCTTTATAATAATGTTTTGACCAAATTCAATGGATGCATTATTGTGGATGACGAATCATACGTAAAATTTGACCTTAAACAGCTTCCAGGTCAAAAATTTTATAGGGCAACGAATCGTGGTAATGTGCCCTCAAAATTCAAGTACATAAAAATGGATAAATTTGCAAAGAAAGCAATGGGGTGGTAGGCTATTTGCAGCTGTGGTCTCAAATCCAGGGCATTTGTGACATCCTCTTCTATGACCATTTGTGACATCCTCTTCTATCACCACCATTCGACAGTGAAGTTTTGGCCTGATTTAGCCAGTTGCCACTGGCTACTCTAAGAAAACCATGGATTGGTATCAGACAAATAAAGTAGATGTAGTGCCCAAATATATGAATCCACCCAATTGCCCCCAGCTTGGACCGATCGAAAAACACTGGGCTATTACAAAATATAAGTTGAAGAAAAATGCAGGTATTGTCAAAAATGTGAATTCAATGTTACTAAAATGGAACCAAATAGCCGCAAAAGTATCCAGAGCGGATGTTCAAAGGTTGATGGGGTCCATTAAAAGGAATACCCGGAACTTTTTGCACAACAAAGAAATTTAAATCTTTTAATATTATAGTATTAAAACACAATATTAAATTTATCATTTAATGCATTATTTGTTATTCTGAGTGTTCTGGTTAAAAAGATACAGCAACTTTCCTGCGTGCCAATTTTGCGTGAACCGCGCTTTATAAAAAATCATAGGACAACTTGTTAGTTTTGCATCACAGCTTGTTTGTATGTTCAGTAACTTATAGTTGAATTTTTATACGCAGTGAACTGGTGTGTCCTTAAAAGTATTTTCTAAGCTAAAAATTTATCAAAAATGAATGAAAATCAACTTCATATAACTAATTTAATGGAAATTGGAAAAATGTAAATTGAATAATAACAAATTGCTTCAATGGTGTACAATGAATTTTTTTTTTTCCAAAAAATCTAAAATAGAACTATAAAGTCATTCATTCCTTCATTCATTTATAAATTCAAAAACCGACTCCAATTATGAATTAAGCCTATTAAACTCTGAGCAAAGCTTTTATTTTCACCCTGATAACTAACTGATTACAATAATACGAGCAGATTCAACCACACACGGGTTAATTGAACAGAGGCCACCCTTACACAACAGCACGCATTTGTAGGTAGGTGCACTAGCACCTAAACAACACGATGACTATAATTAAAAGACTACTAATTTTTTCTTGTTCACCTAACTCTATTTTTGGAAAATCATGTTGCATGTTGCAGTATATACAGATTTTGCGTGCGTTCTAGCACCATGCTCAGCGAATGCGCGCGTTATCGGCTACAGGAAATAAATACTCCAATACACTTTCATACAGAGTTACATTCGTGTGTCTGTGTACGTACGCATAGAAACATATACATTCACATGGAGATCAAATGATATAAGCAGCAGCGGCGATGATGATGATGATGATGATGGGCTTGTTGATAGCGTCATGTGGCGATAATTATATCTTTTGCACAATACAATAGCAATTTGCAACATGCTTTCTACTTACACTTACCACGTTCGCTCTCTCTTCTCCACTCTCTCAGGAAATTCAACATTCACTTTTAACCTGACACCGTCCTCTTTTTAGAAAACAAGCAAATGAGTGAAGGAAAAAAAAAGAAACAAATTGTGCTGCAAAATGGTAAAAATTATATTATTGCATGCAATTAATTAAACTTTGAACTTTTTCTTTTTGCTTCCTATTTGCTTGTTTTAGTTTCTCTTGCCAGCGTTGATTTTGTGTGTCTATTTGTATGGCCAAGTTCGTGCGTGTGCTTTGCTATTTTTAATAAAACTAGTAAAAGGAAAAGTATATAATTGAATGAGAAATAAGTTTCTCTCGTAATTTCGTGTATGAGAAATATGTTTTCAATAACATTAATAATGAAATTTGTTAGATAAGGGCAGAACCGTAGAATTTCAAGTAGTTTTAACAAAATGCTTAAAAAGCTTTAAGCAATCCCAATTTTAATCAGTAAAACACATGAAATACTTGAAAATAATTGAAATATTTTTAAATATTTTAAGATATACTTGAAATATTTGAAAATACTTGGTACTGAAAGTTTTGAAAATATTTATAAACATTAGAAATGTTTAAAATACTTAATATGATTCAAAATGCTTAAGCTACTTGAAGACATTTAAAAATAATGGGATTACTCTAAACACTTAAAAATATTTGAAAATACAAAAATATATGGAAATAGTTGAGAAACCGGAAATACTTTAAAATATTTTCAAGTACTTGAAAATACTTGAAATACTCGAAACTATTATAAGTACTTGAAAATACTTCAAGTACTTGAAATTATTTGTAAATAACGAAATTTCTTAAAATACTTATAAATATTTGAAAGTACTGGAAGTATCTGAAAATACAAAAAATGAAAAAAAAAAAATGATTTGAAAAATATGAAATATTTGAAAATACTTAAACTACTTAAAAATTATGAAGTACATACTTAAAAATACATAAATGGAATTAAAATACTTAAAATTACTCGAAAAAAACTGAATTAAAAATATCCAAAACATTGGAAAATACTTGAAGTACTTGAAAAAATTTGAAATACTTGAAAAAATTTGAAAAATTGGAAATGCTTCAAAATACTTGAAAATTAAATACTGATACTTTGAAAAATATTATTACTTGAGTTGTTTCAAGTACCAGTACTGATGCTGGTACTCTGTATTTTGGTTCTCGTGCTTGAAAATACTCAATTTGTAAGGTAAGCAGATTAAATTAATCAATTTTTACTAACCGCAAGCTTGATACTGAGCAATTTTTACTATGCTTTAAAATATAAAAAAAACAAATATCCCAAAAAATGGTTAAGGCTTAAATAATTTTGTAGCCATATTCTATCTTCATTTAGTTAATTGTTTTTCTTCCTAGTCACGACTGGATTCTTCTTAAAAATTTCTCAGTACACTTCAAAAACAACTGAGATATCACCCCAGATTTTCTGTTATCAGCATAAATCCATAGGAGTTTCATCTGTCAATAAAGCTTTTAACACAAAATTATTAGGGCTTTACGATTTATTTTATGTAGGGCTGAATTGATAGTATTTCCTAAAGATTTTAGGACTATCCGAGACATTGTTCGTGATAGAGAGCCCAGAACATAGAGCGTACTATCTCAATCAAACAGTGAATGCCTCTGCTTTCCCACCTGTTCACGAATGCAGATTTTACCATTATAGGTTTGATGACCAATGGGGTAGGGGAGTTCTGTTTGAAAGTAGGTCTCTGATGACTTGCTTATTGAAGTCACCTGAAGTTGATGCATTTAAAAAATATGCTCAATGGCTAAGTTTTGTGTGAGATAGAGTCTTCTGAGTCTGTTAAAGTCTTTTTGAAGATAATTTTTTAAGGGACTCAACAAACTTTCTCCAACTCCAATGATACACTTATTGAAGACTGCTAAACTGCTGATGGAGCATTTAGTTAGAGTTTTTTTTAAACAATTGACCTTTTTTGGGGAGGTAAGAGTTCTAGTTCAGTTTCTTCGTAAAAGACTTAGCGAAACCTTCTCTGACAACCTGTTTTCAAAATACAAATTATTCAATGATCTATGGTGAGTTTTTGTTGATAGCAGAGTTTTTCCAAATAGAATTAATGAAAATATGAAAAACCATAGACCTTATGACCCAATTGTGCCCCATTATATGGTATAATTATTCAACAGGGATATTTTAGTAATGTTCATGTAATTTCATGTAAAAAAATAAGAACGGGGGGGCATGTGAAAAACGTATGGGGAAATCATACAAAATTATGTCAGGATATTCAAAATAATTATCTGCATTGTGTTTCTACGTTTTTATCTAGATTAATTGTGTGTGTATTGCGGATTTTCCCATATACATACATATATACATTCATTTATATATGAGGATGAACGTGTGTGCACATTTTGATTTATGATTTCGCTAGGATATTTATACACACGCAATATCGACAGCAACAAGCAAAAAACAATAAAACAAAAAAAAAAAAATAAATCATTGAACATTTTATATGCACATGTTTTTGATTTAGATTTTCACAAATTAGAAAATTTGGTGGCGATTCAAACTGTTGTAAATATATACCTACCTAATTGCGGGCAATGAAGAGATAATTTTTAGCTGGTTCAATCTGGTAATAACATTTTGTATTTATTATTCTACTACGAAATTTCTGAGTCACATATTAAATTATAATATAATAAGTATTATTTCCAAATGGTCTTAGTTCTAGCCATCATATGCTGATAAATTATGAGAAGATAAAGTTTCGCTTAGTTGGGTATGGAGCTAATTTGTATTGCTGTATGTATGTATTGTTGTGGTTTTTTTATATTCTTATATAAAAATAATAGAAAAATTTTTAAAATTTAACAATATAAAAAAAGTATAAAACAAATTTGCTCTTTCAAAGTAGGTACATATGAGAAATTACAGAACCCCCCACCCTCTAGGTGTCAACATTCTTCTCAATTATTGCTACCAACATCCCATCTTGACATACAAACCTTCATTATCTTTCTTACTATGGCTCTCTAATAACTATCAACATATATCCTTTACAACTAAATTTAGATTGCTTGCCTTACTATGGTTGCCTATATGGCTGCTTTAATTTGCTAAAGCCCTAACACGCATTTTTCAAATTTTACAGGAGAAGCAAAAAACATGTGGAGTACTGTTTCGAGAATTTGTAATTTAAACTAATAGAAAAGATTGCAAGTTTTCAGTGTAGGTTTCTAAGATTTTCGGTACAGGACACACTTTTTATCATAATCCATCGAAAGCTCTATACTGAAAAACTGATGTGAGGGCCTTAGCAAAAAAAGGCAGAGATACATATATATTTTTTGAAGCATTTCCTTTGTATGCCAAAACACTTCCACATTCTGCCCAACAACTACTACTAACCTCACAAACAAACTGCCAGTGTGTTCTTTGCAATGGTTTCTGAGGTATACACTTTCAAACATTTTCTTTGCATGGGAAGTGTCACGCATATTTTATTTATTCCATTCATTTTTTTTTTTCAATCAAAGCTCTCTAACCACAAATAATTTAGTAAATATACCTTATACCCTTTAGTAAATATACCTTATACCCACCAAAATCCATTGAAAAATTATATTATCATTCCAAATCTTAGTACTGAACTAAAAATAATTACTAAGAAAAAGGCCACGCCTATTCATATTTTTTCATAGAATGCCATTAACAAATAACGTTTTTTAGAGACGTGCCACAAATGAATACTGAGATATTCCATAGCTAAAACTCAGATTATATAGGAGATGCCATGTTCCCTTTTTTCAATTTCACACACCTTTTTTATGCGGCATTATATTGCCAATTAATATCCTTGTACTAGATCTCTGGTTCTGGAGATATACCCAAAAATTATCTGAGTTATTGATGAGCATATGTTCATGAAATCAAGTTACAGTTTTATATAATAGAATAAAAAAAAATTAATTATTTGTATAAAAAAAGAATCACTTGGTGGGTTCACCAGTAGTGGGATTCGAACTCATGACACCAAAAAAACTTACAATTTCTTTGCACAACCAAAACTTCACTCTGCTTTTTAACTCACTAAGCCACAAACCTTTACAGAATAGAGTGATTACATTAATAATAATATATAATAATGTCTTTTGTGTGTTTGCATGTTTTATATTCACCTTTGTCAATATTTGTTTTTTGTTGTATATTTTTTTTTGATATGTAAACATTTTAGCTCACGGTAAGGGCAACATTTCAAATGTGTAAAATGTAACAATAACTGTATCGTAAGATGTAAGATAACTGTAACGTCCAGTTCCCGTCTCGCTCACACTACGGCGCGGCATGACTGTGCTACTCTAAACAACAAAGAGATGAGAGAAGAGAGGGAGAAATTAAACTACGAGCGGAGTTTGTTTGTTTATGTTTCGATCAATTTACTCACTCATATATGTACATACGACAACAAAATGTGTGTGTACATTTATTCGTGGCAGAATTATTTGTTGGTGTTAAACGTGTGGAGATCGACCATACCATACAAGCAGAGAAGTCGACGTAGCAAACATAGGCGTTTGATAGGTTTTGCATTCGGTTAGTTAGATGGGATTAAAATTAAATATTTTTTAAAATATAAAATAAATACAAAATGATAAGTAATAAAGAATCTAGGTTTCAATAAATGTATAAACAAAATGTAGTGATAATGAGAGCAAACCACGGCATTATAAAAACGTTGCTTTGTGCATTAACCTTAAAAGGCAACACTTTTTTATCTATGTAAATAGCAAATATGTTAAACAGATAAAATCAAACTTATTTATTATAAAATAACTTATTTACTTCAATAAAAATACATTGTTTCTTATTTTTATTAAATGCAGTTAAGGCAAATCTCTTTGCGGTGCTTTTAAAAAGTAGTGGGGTGACTGGTCACCCCTGTTGCCCTTCTAAGGTTAAATGCGGAAAGCACTTATCGTCGTCTGAGAATTGATTTGGAGTATGTGTGTACAAATTCATACACCTATACGCCAAATCAATTCTCAGGCGACGTTATGTAAAATTTCACATCTAATAAAATTTCAAATCGACAGGAAGAAAAACTTAAAGCGCGGAAAAAAGATGCAATTACATCTACGTGCATGCGAACATATCGTGCCCGATGCATTGAGTAAAAGAAAAATAATGCAACTACGATTTGGTGCAATTGCAAAATATTTTTGCATTCACAACAACAAATATATGCGATATGGAATAAAAATTTGCATTTCCAATGATGCAAGATCATTTGCAATTTATAGTGAATTGGGCTATAAATTTTTAAGTTTATAAAAGAATTGTTTTAATTTGAATTATTTACCTAGCATGTAGATTATACATCAAATCCCTATATATGGCTATACATGTATGAGCTTATGTATATGGCACTCAGTTGGCTTAACTGTTTACACATCAAATATCTTGCGTGCCTTGCACACATCTATTGTTTTTTCCACCACACCGATAAAAAAAAAATATATTTAAAAAAAAAAACAAAATTATTTGGTCCCAGCTTCAAGTGGGATTCGAACTCTTTCCTACATCCACTACTTTACCTTCCCTTCTAACCAACTCATCCACACATCACTATGAAATACTGTGATCAAATTAGTAATATGTAGTAACATTCAAGCAAATGAAAAAGAATTTCAAACGCAAAGCTCTTACGCATTCTTTTCTGCTTTGTGTTTGTGTGGTGGAAATCACAGGGAGCGAAATAAAAAAGTATTTGACTTTGATTCTAGGAAAAACATAAATATTTACAAAAACAAATGTAAGGGGAACAAATTGTTTACAGGTAAACTATTAACTTTAGAGATATGCCACCACTAACTTTATTTTAGCAAACGATAAGATCTATAATCTTTCTGTACATAATTTTTATGTACCTCTTATAGTTTAAGCAGCATTTTGCATTAAGCAGCAAAATTTTATAAAAAAGCTGACCTTGGCCCAAATAATGGTCTATAATTAAGAAACTATTTGAAATTAACTTAAAATAAATATCGACTTAACTCGACAAATGTCCAAAGCAATTACGTACTAAATTTCATGACAAACCGTTGCGAAATATAGAAACCTATTAGGACTAAACATTTAACAGAGCTCTATTTTATATATATAGATAGATGTACTTGAATGTATGAATAAAAAAAATCAATTTTTTTATGCTCTATTTTCTAACTACGTACAACTTTTTCATTTTTAAAATGACAGCATTTATGAATATTAAAATTATACTAGTCGGTAAGGCCCTAGTAACTGGGGCTATTTCTTTATGAAAAACAATTATGCAGATAATTCGTTAGATAATTCTAAGAGATGCCGTTACTCATGTCTTCTCTCTCTCTCTATCTTTTATTTATTATTTACTCCCGCTTAAGCAATGATTTTTACAACGATGAATGCAATGCTTTGTTCACTGAGCGAATTTTAATAAACTTCCGACGCTAATATTTTGGAATTGGCTTAACCGATTTTAAATCTGATAGTATAGCACTTCTGCATCTTCTGGAATAAAATTGTATTTACACTAATAAATGTATATATTTATAAAGGTTTGGCAACAAAATTTCACATAAAGTTGGATCGAAAAACACAATATTTTTGATACAAAAACGGTATAAGGAGTGAGATCGAAAAAAAATCTAAACACACGTTTTACCTAATAATTTCTTTTGGGTGTAAAATTTAAAAATTTCTTCGATCTAGTTATCTTTGAAAAATATGTCAGTTGTTATTTTTAATGACAAACATGTTGATTTATTGTGAAGAAGTACGTCTTAAAATTATTAAAAAATTTCACAAAAATCCAAATTGGTCCTACAAAAAATTGTCCAAAGAATTGAAGGTCTGCCGTCAAACTGTTTCCAATGTTATTAAACAGTTTCAGGAGAATTTAACCATCGATAGAAAACCTGGTACTGGAAGAAAACAACGACCACATGATATTGGGAAAGCCAAGAAAATAGAAAGCATATTGAAAAGATCTCCAAACACATCTGGTAGAAAAGCTGCCCGGTTAGCCCAGTGCTCTGACTATTTGGTGCGAAAAGTTAAAGCCAATGCAGGTTTGAAAACATACAAAGTCCAAAAAGTTCCAGACAGGAATGCTGCAAAAAATTTAGACGCCAAAAGTAGGGCTCGGAAATTAAAATCGAATTTCATACAAAGAATTTTCATGTTGTATAATGAACAACGAAACGTATGTACTGGCAGATTTTACGCAGCTTCCGGGTCAAAATTTTTATATTGCTGATGCTGGAGGAAATGTCAAAGAACAATTTAGAATTCAAAAGCAGACAAAATTTCCTAAAAAATTCCTGGTATGGCAAGCTATATGCAGTTGCGGCAAAAGAAGCAAGTCATTTGTTACAGTAGGCTCTATAAATACCGAGACATACATCAAAGAATGTTTGAAAAAAAGACTTCTTCCTTTCATAAGAAAGCACAACGTGTCCACATATTTTTGGACCGATTTGGCATCATGTCATTACAGCAAGAAAGCTCTGGAGTGTTACCAAAGTAATAACATGGTTTTTGTACCAAGAGACGCCAATCCTCCAAATTGTCCGGAGTTAAGACCAGTGAAGAGATATTGGGCTCTTGTGAAAAGAAACTTAAAGAGCACAAAAAAGGTGTCCCAAAATACCGAAGATTATAAAAGGAGATTGGGCAAAATGTTCCAAAAAGTTATCTGAAATAACTATCAAATTTCTAATGGAAGGCTGACCAAAAAAGTCCACGAGTTCATAAATAATGGTTAGAACTATAAAAGTTATATTTTTCTGTAATTTGTAAAATATTATCAATTAAATAAAAAAAAAGTTAAAACTCTAAGATTAACCGTTTAAAAATTATTGAATTTTATATATGTTAAGATTTTTTCGATCTCACTCCTTAGGTGTCAAAAGGTGCCATAAGAGATCCATTATTATAGGGGAAAACTGGCTTCCTGCGACATCATCTTCAGTCTTCACAATGAGCTTAAAATATCGAAAGCTGAAGGAAAAAAGTAGGTTTTTCGAATTTTTGTAGAAGGTGAAATCTGGAATTTTTTCTGAGTCCGCATTAGGTAACTCATGTTACCTAATGCCAGCACTCACCACAATGATGTCGCTGCATGTTCATCGCCTCTTTTTGTTTTTTCTTGATTTTTCGATTTGCTTTTTTTAGCATTTTTTGTTTGTTTTTTTTTTTATTTTGTATTTCTTCTTGTTTTGCTATGGCCTCAAAACCAACAAAAACAACTCTGCAACAAGCTCAATCTAACTATCTTGACCGAGAATGAGAGAAAATATGATGAGTTCGTCGAACAGCGAACATCAATATAATCAATAAACTCTCTGCATACACATACATATTTGTTTAGTGCACACATACTCATTAATGTGGACACACGACTATACCAACACAACCATACCATTTTTTTTCTTTTTATTTTTTCATCCTTAACATCCTTGTCTCCGACATCAACACTCAAGTTCTTGAAGTTTATACACTTGCCTATTGACTACAACCAACATAGCACCTTTGATCGTGAAATGCAGATAAATAAAACTAAGGCGTGCTAGTCGAAATTGTTGTTCGGCCAAAATATTCAGCACAGTTTTTTTAGTATTACATTATGGTTACTAAGTACTCACCCAACAAAATTTCATTTATTGTGTTATTAAATACTAAATCGAACGTATTCCGGAAATGTTCGCTTTTTAAAATTGTAGACATTTTTTCTCTGGGTCCCTGTGCATATGCATGACGCTGTCAATGACAATATTGCATGTGTTAAAGCAGCATAAAAATACTACAAAAAGGACATATCCGCAATGCAAAAAAAAAAAAAAAATATGCTAGAGTAGTAGTAGCACCGACAACAATGGCTTACAAAACAAAAGCTAACAACATAAAAGTAACAAAAAGAACAACAACAAAAATAGCAATAACAACTAACTACAAATACATACAAACAAACAACACAAAAGTTTGTCGTTGTAAAATGATGTAGAATGGGATTAATAAAAAATTATGTGCCTCAATTATGGGACGGACACAGATTTTTTTTTTACACTTTTTTTGCTTTTTTATGCTGGTAATTTTTTTTTTTTTTTTATTAGCGCACATACAAAAATACATACAAATAAACTTATATGTGTATTATAGTAATATGTAACTACGTAGTAGTAGTAAATATGCTGTCAACTAAAAGCGGAAAAGTAGTAAAAAAAAATCACTGTGCCATACAATTTTTTACAATGTAAAGCTACTACCGTGTTTTTTTTTTTTATTATGAATGCTTTGTGGATGTGAAAATATGAAAATATATGAGTGTATGCGTGTGTGTGTGTGTTAATATTTATGTTTCCATGCTATTTTGATTATATTTGCATAATAGCAAATTATGTGGCAATAATAAAATGCTTTCTCTTTTGTACTTTTACACTATACAGCAAAATTATACAAACGTTTGCATTTAAAAATTATAATTTGCAAGTAGAGAGCAGTATCTACTTAGAAAAAAGAATAACTAAAAAATACTTTAAAGCCACACGTGCAAACATTTGTGTTTTTGTTGTAGTAGCAATAATTAGACCTTAGTGGAATGTGGCCTACATTGTGTGATTATAATTATAACTGTAGTTACATACAAGTATGTAAGTATATGTTCTAATCTATATACACATGTATATGTGAGTTCATCGTTGACATGTGTGCCCTTTTGTTGTTTTGTTTAAAATTATGAAGTTAGGCATACAGCTCTGGTTACTGCCATATTTCCATGCATATAGACCGACATACATAGTACATTCCTACATACGTAGAGCTTATCCTTTATGTTACTACTAAAGTTGTCATTTCCTTTTGTTGTTAGGTTGTTATTGCTAGTGTCATAATTGCTGTTGCTCTGCTGCTGGTTCTTGCAAAGGGCGTTCTCAAAAACATTGCTTAGTTATTATTTTTCACATTAACACTTTATTATTATGCATAATTGTAAAAGTTTCTCATAGCATAACAATAATACCTACGTAATTGTCATAATGATATCTAATTTTGAATGTATGCACAGTGCAGAATTTACACTTGAGGCTTATTATTTGAATGAAATTAGTTTTCTTATTTTTAATCTAAAATTTTTGTTTTTAATTTATATTTTCAGGTTCCCTTGAGGGTGCTTCAAAACGTTTCTTCACAGACTTTTTACAAGACTTACCAACACCGGGCACTGGTGGCCCCACATTTGATATTGCAGTACCACAGAATATTACCGGATTGGTTGGTAAAACGGTGAAGCTAACGTGTCGCGTTAAAAATTTGGGAAATCGTACGGTAAGTAAAAAGAATTTAAATTTTATATACCAGCATGTATGTTAAATCGTGGTTTGGCAAGTCCGTACTTCTAATAGAAATTGACTAGATTTGGCTAAATTGATTTTGAGGCTGATTATCTTTACATTGATTTTAATTTCTCTTTGAAGGACAACTGAATTTAAACTTGATTAATGAATCTTGTACCTCAGAAAAGCTAATGGCATTGATAAGAAAAAGGTAACTTTTAACTAACTTTTGCAATATTTTTTGACAATTTCAATGAATGATTTTATAGACAAATTGTGTTAACATCGTTTGATACATTTGTTCTGAATCATTATTTTTGGAACAGAAATAAAGAAACGTTGTTGACCTTTAACATAATTGATAATAATGATTATATAGATTTCAACATGTAGAATTTGATTAAAAAAAAAAAATTAACAGAAACAGAAACAGAAAAAGCAATTATTGCGTTTTTTTATAGACCTCCTCATCTATAATTATATATTGTTCAAGTTCTTATATGTTGGATATAATTAAGGTCGAAAACTATCTAACATTTTTAATTAATTTTGGATGATATCAGCAATTTTATGTCGAATCGGGAGTGAAAAGTTTGTAAACTACAAACGTCGCACAGTAAGATAGACGATAATTCTAGCTGGACATATGGTCAAAAAAAAAGAGTTTCAATATGCTTCAAATTTTCTGACACGTAGCCATATATCTACTTTAGCGGGTTTGAAACTTTTTTTTTTTTTAGCGCCGTTACATGTGCAGAGTAGCGCTCGACTACGACTGCGAACAGTGATAATAAAGTTTGATATTTTTATTAAGGCGATTAAACATTTTACTAAAGCGCGGTTCACGCAAAATTGGCACGCAGGAAAGTTGCTGTATCTTTTTAACCAGAACACTCAGAATAACAAATAATGCATTAAATGATAAGTTTAATATTGTGTTTTAATACTAGAATATTAAAAGATTTAAATTTCTTTAATGTGCAAAAAGTTCCGCGTATTCCTTTTAATGGACCCCATCAACCTTTGAACATCCGCTCTGGATACTTTTGTGGCTATTTGGTTCCATTTTAGTAACATTGAATTCACATTTTTGACAATACCTGCATTTTTCTTCAACTTATATTTTGTAATAGCCCAGTATTTTTCGATCGGTCGAAGCTGGGGGCAATTGGGTGGATTCATATATTTGGGCACTACATCTACTTTATTTGCCTGATACCAATCCATGGTTTTCTTAGAGTAGTGGCAACTGACTAAATCAAGCCAAAACTTAACTGGCGAATGGTGGTGACGAACAAATGGCAATAGTCGTTTCGAAAGGCACTCTTTGATGTAAATATCAGACGTCATAGAAGAGGATGTCACAAATGCCCTGGATTTGAGACCACAGCTGCAAATAGCCTGCCACACCATTGCTTTCTTTGCAAATTTATCCATTTTTAAGTACTTGAATTTTGAGGGTACATTACCACGATTCGTTGCCATATAAAATTTTTGACCTGGAAGCTGTTTAAGATCAAATTTTACGTATGATTCGTCATCCACAATAATGCATCCATTGAATTTGGTCAAAACATTATTATAAAGAAGACGAGCACGTTTTTTGGCCAGCAAATTCTGTTTGTCTGTTCTATTGGGATATTTCATAGCACGATAGCACTTTAGCCCAGCTTTTATGCGTATTCGTCTAGCAGTACTTTTTCTGGTATTGAATTTTTTGGCACGATCGCAATCCGATAGTCCGGGATTGCTTTTGATGGACCTCAAGATCTTTGCCTTTAATTTTAGGTTGGTGGTTCCCGTTTTGTTCGCAACTTTTTGAGCTCTTTCAACTCTACATACCGGTCTTTTGGAGATATTTAACACTTTCGCAATCTTTGAACCAAACCACGACAGATTTTCAATAAATTTGTTCACAATCAATTTTTTATTTGCAGCTTCCATTGTGCACACAATCACCAACTTGCGATCAATTAATATGAAAAATTTATCAACTAACGGTAACGGTATTGTAAACAAATCCCAGTAAAAAATTTGTTGTTCTTATGACTAGGGGCGACGTGGTGAACCGTTGGCGTGAACCGCGCTTTATTATCCGATTTCAATTATTTCCTTCTCATTCTAAGGTTAAATAATTGAAGATTTTACTACAAGATAAGATAAAAAATATGTAGAAAGTGTTAGTCGAATGTTTTGCAGAGAACTAAGTATTTTCAAATATTCGAAAATTTCGTGGACAATTTCGGCACTTGGAAATAATTCAAGGAAGTTTAATCTTTACGAATTAAATTTCCCCACTTACTAGCTTTCACGAGAGCAGAAGGTCAGCGCTTCAAAATGACAATACCAACTTCAGTCAACTTGTAGATTCCTGCATGCGCAGTCGACCACAGCTAAAATGCTCGTCCTTTACCTATTTTCAACATTTAAAAAATTTTTCGCTCAGCAATTTTAAAAATTCGCCAAAAATACATTTAAAAAGTTACTCCAAAAATAATTGCTATCTAATATTTCTACATATACGAGCTCCTTTCAGACCTAACCACCAGGAACAAAGTCATACTGGCATGGATACCGGGTCATGAAGGAGTTAAAGGAAATGAAAAGGCGGACAGCTTAGCAAAAAGGGAGGCTCTTAGGTATTTCATAGGCTCCGAACCTTTTTGTGGTTTTTCATCGAATCACATCCAAACAATAATAATGGATTGGGAAACTAAGGCTCTAAAAGACTATTGGTCCGGACTTAACGGTCTCCGACAGGCTAAAAGACTTATTAACCTTACTGCCATTAACTTTAAACACATAATCGAATTAAAAAGAAACTGTAATTCGAACCCTTACAGGATTTTCTACAGGACACTGCCTTCTTAAGTATCATCTTAAGAAGATGGGTATTTTGCAATGCGATTCATGTCGACTATGTAATGAAGACATGGAAACGGCTGAACATATACTAAGTGCATGTTCAGCCGCCTCGAGGCGCAGATTGCTGTACCTTGGAAAGGGACTCTTCGGACCGTCTGAGATATGCGGCATTAAACCTAATGCAATTCTTAGATTCGTTAGTAGTCTTAATTTAGAATTGTGTTAAAAAAACGGGCTCCACAAAAGATCAACAATGGTCGCAGTGCATTACAGCCTATCTAATAATAATAATACATATACTGACTTCAAAACTTCAACTTACAATTAAGGAAAAAAATTTAGGTTTACCAACAAAGGATAGTAAATAAGGACTGTATCGAAAAGAAACTACACGCATTGTTTTGCTTGTAACATAACATCTTTTATTTTTTTTCGTTTGCAACTTTTCTGTATTAACAATATATATATCTAAATTAATTTTCCATTAAGAATTAGAAAAAAAAAACGATTCTCTTAATTTACACTGATTTTTTTGTTTGTAAACTCTGAAAACCTTCTTTTGTAACGGCTCTGCCTGCCTTAAGCCAGTTTTTTTCAATTCTTTGATGTCACCTGCAGCCCAATACCTCTCTATTATGCGAAATTCTGGAGCGTTTGATGTGTTCTCCTCTTTTTCAACATAATTGACGTTGTTTGTTTCTAAAAAATCCGGTGTCGAACGCGCAAAGTGTGCAGTAGCTAAATTATTGTTAATACATTGTCCTCGTGGGATTACAATTTTTAATTCTACATTTCCAATCGAAAATGGATTCCACTTACCCCCATTTAAATAAAGGGTTTCCCATAAAGGACATAACAATTTTATCTATTAATAAAACACAGAATTTTTTGAGGTATTGAGTTCAAATTTATTGTGGGTGTAGTGCAAGCATTACATTCTTTGAATGAAATTCGATTTCGGTCATATGACCACCACGAGCCCATTTACAGAGCCCGTTTTACGATTCTTTGGATCCAATTTTCCACCATTCTCGCACACATTTCGACCGGAACGTTGGTAATTTCGCGTTTGAAATTGTCTTTGAGCTCGTCTAAAATTGCTGGCTTGTTGGCATAGACCCGTGAATTTCGGTAGTAATTTTTAATAATATCCAAACGTTGCTGGTTTGTGAACTTAACCATGATGAAAATGTTGACTTTAACTAACCTTTTGACATTGACAGTTCATTAAAAAAAGTTAAAAGGTGCGTTCATAAAAAGATACGAAGATGAAGGAAAACCCTTTACAATAGTTCCTAGGTTCCTATCGCTACCACAGTTGCTGTTGCTGCTGTCACTATTGTCACTCTCACTCCTATCATCGCCGTTACTTCCAGACAATTCCTGTAATAAAGCAATAATTTCTTGAGGCAACTCTTCCCTATTGATTTTTGGTAAACCTCTTGCTGAGGATATGACTTGGTTGGAACGCTGCAACATCGTGTAAATGATGTCTGGGGTTGTATTTGTTCTCCTGATCTCTCGATCTTCTTGAGCTTCCTCGGACATTATGCCAATTGGCATAAAAGTATTTGTTTAGCAACTGCAAACATTGTGCATTGGCAAGGATCTTACCAACACTAACTGCTATTCTGTACCATGTATTCATTCTTCGAAATCACGTTTTTCAAAATGATGCCTACGATTTCTTATGACTGGTTGAACATATAAAGTCCAAATTTTGCTCCCATATGTATAATTACAGTCACCTAGATCTCCATTGTTTATAAAGCATGCACGCAAAGAAAAAATTCTTTGTTCAGAAACGAAATTTTCACTACACGAACTTCGTTCATGGAATTTTTCCTGATGAACGAACATTTATTTATCATAAACGACTGTATTCGGTTGCCATGAACGAAGATTTATTCATCATAAACGGTTCAATTCTTTTACGATGAACTAAAAACGTTTTCAATAAAATGAGTTATCTCCCTGAAAAATATAAAAAAGAAAGCAAAAACAATTTTCATATGTACATTGGCATTTTATTGTATTTGCTTTTCTAATTACATCGCGGACTCCAAAAGAAGAATTTTTCATTACCACGCACTTTTTTTTATATATAATTAACACCACGCAGATTTTTCACTCACTTGACTCTATGAAGGACAAAAAGAAATGTGATGAAATAATTTCAATGCACAATTAAAATTCAATAATGCGTTGACAAATGATACTTTCCAGTTATGTAGTGTTGATTTGTTATTGTGTGAATGAGTTTTAAGTTTGAATGTAAGCGTCGCTGCTGCTTCTTTTTGCGACGAGAGCGAGATGAGAGGAAAACGAAAATAAAAAGAGAAGAGAGTTGTGGACTTTCGTTTAGCAAAAACGTTTTTTTCATTTCCCAGAAAAGAAACTTGCCTTAATTTTATCGTGAACGAATTTTCGTTCATCATAAAATTGTTAATCTTTTGCAGAAAACGGTTTTGGTTTCTGCAAACACGACAACGTTCCTCAGAAACATTTTTGTTCAGCGTAAAAGTAATATATTCTCTACAAACGGGCGATAATCGTTTTTTTTTTCTTTGCGTGTGTTTTATATAATATTTTTAAGTGTTAAAAAAATGTCGAAAAATGCAGTAAAATGCTGCAAATTACTCCATTTTTTGAATTTTCTGGGTAAAAATCCACATTGAGGGGATTTGAAACTTTATCTCAAGTAATAAGAACTATAAGAAAAATGAACGCAATCAAAAAAAAAAAAAAAAAAAACATAAGTGTTATTCACTTCAATATAAGTAAACAAGAGCTTTAGAGCATTTCATTCCTATTGGGTATCTACAGCGCAAATATTAGCATATACCTACTTGTAGATAAGAAAATATAAAAGAAAGAGTCCACATTTAAAAGAAAACAATAACACTTGATATGTTCATATAATAAAAACTATAATTATGATACTAACAAGAGTACTGGTGTCTGAGGATACTCTCTTCTTCACTCCTTCCAACACACAACCAATTACATTAACTCATTCACACCACTTCTACTTTCCCTTCATTACAGCAGTACTCAAATTTTTATCCACTACAGGCTCAAGTGCACAGCCATCCAAAATGTAATACGAGCATACGCACAGTGGGATACCAGCTTAATTAAAAAGAGCATTCTCAACAGTTGCTTTATGTTCAGAATCATTTCTACTTTTTTAATGTCCTTCATTCTTAATATAATAACTTTCGTTTGTTTACTTCTCCTTAGCCTTCATTGTTTTCACTAACTAATTTGCTTTTTCATACAAGCTTATAAATATATCATAGTTCCGAAATTTATTGATTTCGTGAATATTTCGTTGATTCAATGGATTTTTTCATTACGTAATTTTTAATAACTGTTAATCGATGCTCGTTTCGCATATTTATTTCAAATTAAAATTTTTGTTTTCCCCTACTATTTTGTGGCACCCTAAATACTTATGTACACCCAAAAAAATGAGTACCTTTTCATAGTCGCTTTTTTTTTAATTTTTTATATTTATTTTTTTGTAAAACTTTTCCGCTAGAACAATTTTAATTTTAATTTATGCAAAAGGAAAAACTCTATTTAACTTTAAACTATAATTACGGTCGCAAAGCGATGACCTAAATTCACACACAAATAATAATCACAAATTGTGAATGACATTCGGTGAGTGAAACGCCCACATTGCCTCCTCATGCTCCTCCAAATAGTTTCGGTATTCAAAGGAGGGAAAGGGTTTGGCACATAAATTCCGCTAGTTAATTAATTTCAAATGCTTTCAAAGCAGCTACAAAAACAACAATAAAATATAACAAGAAAAGCTAAAAATTAAGCAGAACATACTTTGTTCAAAAGCATGCCGCCAACATTTTGAGCAAATTAGTGTCAAACAACAAGATAAACAACAACAACAGCAGAACAATAACAAAAACAACAAGCACAAAAACAACAATGATATATCAACTACAAAAACAATTTATGCATAAAAGTTAAAGTTGTAAAATACAAAAACAAGAACTGGAGAAAAAGCGAGAAAAGTTTTTTTTTCCAAAAGTGTTTTTTGTGTCTGTTGACGCAAAGTTGCAAAAAAAATTTGTATATAAAGTGTGCACAAAAAGTCGAAGAACGAATGAACGAATAATGAAAACGCAACCCTATAGTTCAAGTTACTGCACAGCAGCGGCGACGGTGATGGCAACCCTATAGCTATAGTGCTTTCGAAACTAAATGAATAAGCGCGAGAAGGCATTCGTGGTAATGATAATGCTTCTGCTGCCGTTGTTGCTGCTGTTCCTTCGCTTCCTGTTGAAGTTTCGTTGTTGTTGATGTTCGTGATGATGATGATACGGAAAATTTTAACAAAAATTTCAATTTAATAATAAGCTCAACTTCCTTTATAGCCAACTCTTTTCCTCGTTCTCTCTTCTTCATCCATCGATATCTTTCTTCCTTACTGTATTTCTAGGGAAATTAAAGAAAATACAAAAACATTGCATCTCATGATGCTTTGCAATTAAGAAATTAAACATTTTTTTTTCTAGGTGTAGTTGCAGTGATGCATTTAAGCGTAAATAATGTAGTAAGAAAAACGAAAAACAACAAAAACAATAACAAAGGAACGAGTAATAACGTAAGGACTGCAAGTGAGCGTGTGATAGAGAGATAGAGAGAAGGAGAGCGTTGTAGTAGTCGTGTAAAATTTTTGGTATACTCAGTACGCCAAAAGAAAGAAAATAAGAATAAAACTCCTGCAAAAGTTAATTGAAAATTTGTTTTCATTCCTTACTGTTTTTACAGTTGAGTAATTGCAAATGATGTTAAATTGTCAGCAAAAATATTTCAACAAAAGTAAAACTCTTCTTTTTTTTATTCCGAAAAAAAAACAAGAGCAGCAACAACAATAAGAAAATGTCATGTCAACTGACATGACAACGATGACGATAGCGTTGAAAAATAAGCTAAACTTAGATAGGCGGAAGTAACTTTCTTAGGAAGTTTATTTTCAATGGGCTCAGTTTATTGTTGAAGGATTAAATTTTATATTCTAGTTACAAAATTCTATTGATAATATTAACGTAATTAGACTTTTTTTTAATGAAACAGTTCAAAGTTTCACAGTTTTTTATTATTTACTACACAGCTCTAGCGAATCCACTGGTTAGGTGAGGGCGGAAGATTTGGTTTCTTATCCCTTTAAAAAATCGTTTAAGTTAAGAAAGAGCAACGATTGAAATGGCAATGAGATGTTTGCAGAAAAAATGATTTTTTGTGGTAAAAAACATATATTCATTTACTTATAACTATCAAAATGTTGAAAGCTCCTAAATAATTTTTTAACTTAAACTACACTGTGCAACAACCAAAGTAGGACTGGCAATTTCACATATATTTTAGAGTAATTTGGGGACGCTGAGCTTAAATCTGAAGATTGCTCCATTACATTAGGCTTTCGAGATAACGGTACATAAAATCAGAAAAACGAAGTTAACCCTTTCATTTTTTGGCTATTATAACTCTAATGTACAACATAATGTGCAATAAATAATTTGGTTACTAAAGTGTACAAAAGATGTGAAAGGTTGAAGATTTTTGAGTTATTTTTTGCGGCTGTTAAAAAAATCATGATGATGTTGATTTGTTTTTGAATAAAATAGTTCAACAAACGGAAAAATAACAAGGTTCTGAAAGTAGATTCTGTTAAAACTTTGGACAAAAATACAGGTCTTGGCGTTTTAAAAGTTTACTGCAAATTTTTTTTACGTGGGCCTAAAGTTTGGACATTTCTGACAGAGTAAGTATAATAAAGCATAAGATAACTTTTTGGATGTGTTAATATTTTAGCGCACGGGCTCATGGGCAAAATTTCAAATGTGTAAAATGTAAGAATAACTGTAGGATAACTGTAACGTCCAGTTCCCCTCTCGCTCACACTACTGCGCGGAGTGACTGGTCACCCTTGCTGCCTCTCTAAGGTTAAATGTGGAAAGCACTTATCGTCACCTTAGGATTGATTTGGAGTATGTGTGTACAAATTCATATACCTATACGCCAAATCAATTCTCAGGCGACGTTATGTAAAATTATCTCATGTAAAAAAATTTCAAATCGACAGGAAGAAAAACTTAAAGCGCGGAGAAAAGGATGCAATTGCAGCTGCGTATATGTGAGCATATAGATCCTGATGCATTGAGTAAAAGAAAAATAATGCAACTACAACATATCAGCCCTATTCACGATTTGGTGCAATTGCAAAATATTTATGCTATGTGTAAAATGTAAGAATAACTGTAACGTAAGATGTAAGATAACTGTAACGTTCAGTTCCCCTCTCGCTCACACTACTGCGCGGTATGACTGTGCTACTCTAAACAACAAAGAGAAGAGAAGAAGAGAGGAAGAAATTAAAATACGAAATATATGTGAAATGGAATAAAAATTTGCATTTGCAATAATGCAAGACCATTGCAATTCATGGTGAATTGGGCTATTATATATAAAAGATATTGAGATTTTAAGTTTATAAAAGAATTGTTTTAATTTGAATTAATTACTTAAGCATATAGATTATACATTAAATCTCTATAAATGGCTATACATATGTGAGTTTATGTATATGACATTCAGTTGGCTTAACTGTTTACACATCAAATATCTTGCGTGCCTTTTATTTTTGCATCAGAGCTTATTTGTATGCTCGAAAAATTGTAGTAAAATTTTTCGTAGAATATTTTCCTCCAACATATTAACCCTTTGGCACCCACCATTATGGGTATTTTTTGCCTTTTTCGAAAAAGTTTATTTTTTGACCCATTACGAGGTTTGAAAGAGCGTTAATATGTTCAAGAAATATATTACCCACGAGATTTTACTATCGGTCACTGAAAAACAAAAATCTGTAAGCTTGACTTCAGTAAAAAAAAACCCAAATTCCAAAAATGTATCAAATTTTCACCTTTTATACGCAGTGAACCAGTGTGTCTTTAAGAATATTTTCTAAACTAAAAGTTTATTTTAGATTGCAAAACAATGCTTAATTGTTTTTTCCATTTTGATTTTAAAATTTGTTTCTCGAATTTTTACTTCTTTTTTCCAAAAACTTTTTTAAATTTTTTTTTTATGTTTGTTCTTAACAAAATCCGAATCTATGAGTCAAAAACTACAAACATGTTTTTAACCCCCAAATGATAAAGTTGAGAAGAATGTGTTAATAAAACTGTGCCAACATATTATTAATTTGAGGTTTATTATTTTTAGTGTCTAAAAAAAAGTTGAAAAATATTAAGAGAAGAACCTTTTATCTATACCAAATTCCCCAAATTTTGGGAGTTTTTTTTTAAGTATTTCTTAGAATATAAAAATACACTAGTACTCCAGCTGTGCTCCGACCTCTTAAATTTAGCTCCGGCTCTGCTCCGTGCTCCGCTCCGAGCTCTAATTAACAACTAATAAATTTTCTAATAAAAATCATTTCAATGAAATGGTCTATCGAATAAAAAAATTAAACTTTTTATTTTGTGATTACTTTTTGTGAGAAAGAAGGCTAACTATTATGTGTAAATTTTTCAGAAATCACACCAAAATTGAACCTTATATTCAATGGGCTGGTAAATAAACAAAAATCAATTTTTGAGGTTTGGATAGCAGCGCATATATATTTCGAAACTTTAAAAACAAGAAAAAATACTTACAAACAATTAGCAACATTTTCGTCGTCAATAAAAAAGCCTGTTTTTTGATGGAGGGAACGATTGCAAATCACTGAAATGCCTGAAATAAAAAAATCAAGCAGAATTAGATAAAGTACATGTTTTTCTATGACACAGACTATTATTATTCATTTCGGACAAATATTCACAAAATGGCGGACCTTTGAACGTATTTTTACGAAAATTCAATGCTTTTTGGTTAAAAACTGAGCTGAAAATTGTGGAAAATCTTTATCAATCTTCATGATAATAGTCCAAGTTATAGCTACTGATGTATTAAACAACATTGAAAAATTTCGTAAAAACACTGTTTCGAGAAAAATGCGTATAAAGTTTTGTGAAGCAATGTTTGGTGTATAAAACCAACTCACCTTTTAAATTTCTTTGTTGTGCTAAAAGTTCCGGGTATTCCATTTAATGGACTCCATCAACCTTGGAACATCCGCTCTGGATACTTTTGCGGCTATTTGGTTCCATTTTATTAACATTGAATTCACTTTTTTGACAATACTTTTTTTTCATTTTCTTTAACTACTATTTTGTAATAGCCCAGTATTTTTCGATCGGTCGAAGCGGGGGGCAATTGGGTGGATTCATATATTTGCGCACTACATCTACTTTATTTGTCTGATACCCATCCATGGTTTTCTTAGAGTAGTGGCAACTGGCTAAATAAGGCCAAAACTTCACTGGCGAATGGTGGTGACGAACAAATGGCAATAGTCGTTTCGAAAGGCACTCTTTGATGTAAATATCAGACGTCATAGAAGAGGATGTCACAAATGCCCTGGATTTGAGACCATAGCTGCAAATAGCCTGCCACACCATTGCTTTCTTTGCAAATTTATCCATTTTTATGTACTTGCATTTTGAGGGTACATTACCACGATTCGTTGCCATATAAAATTTTTGACCTGGAAGCTGTTTAAGATCAAGTTTTACGTATGATTCGTCATCCACAACAATGCATCCATTGAATTTGGTCAAAACATTTTTATAAAGAAGACGATCATGTTTTTTGGACAGCAAATTCTGTTTGTCTGTTCTATTTGGATATTTTATAGCACGATAGCACTTTAGCCCAGCTTTTATGCGTATTCGTCTAGCAGTACTTTTGCTGGTATTGAATTTTTTGGCACGATCGCTATCCGATAGTCCGGGATTGCTTTTGATGGACCTCAAGATCTTTGCCTTTAATAAAAAAGTGTGGCACACACAAAATTCTACCCTGCTGATAATTATCCAAACAATCACATAAATATGTTTATGAAATATGGAGCAAATGTTACATACAACTTATTTATAAATATTAAATTTGTTTCCACAAGATAAGGAACTACATAAGTAAATTTGCTAACGATAAATTATGTGAAAGCACACGTGCAACACACCATGCAACCACCACTGCCAATTATGCATAATCATCCAATTATTGTGGAAGCAACAAAAATTATACGCTAATATGTATTTTTGCGAATAACAAGAAAAAGTTAATAAAAATAAGCAAAACTAAAAAAAAAAAGAAACTTTATCAACTTGAAATCATACCACATAGAAAAAGAGAAACGAAAATAAATGTCATTATTAGACACTTAGGAGTGGTGTTTACTATACCTTGTTACAATAATACAAACCATCAATGTCGCATTGTTGTAATGAGGTCAAATCTGTACATGAAACATATATATATATATATATATATATATATATATAGGCACTGACGGATTCAGAGGTTTTCTAAGGGGGGACTTAATTTTTTCGTCTCCTAAAATTTCATTTTCATTCATGACCAACTATCATAATGTATGGAAATTTTATCGGTAAGGGGTAGAGGGGGCGCTTAACTCCAATTTTCCCTTGGATTAGCTAGTGTATATAGGTATTTGTGTATGAATTTAGGTATATAGCATGAATATTCTTAAGGTCATGTGGCACAATTACTGAATAACTAAAACGAAGAGCGATCAAAAGGTAGGAAGGAAAGGGTACACAATAAAAAATAACTAATTGAAAAGAAATATTGGTAGCTTTACTCTATAAATAAAATTGACATTAGAATAAAAATTATATGGC
This sequence comes from Toxonevra muliebris, assembly GCA_963691655.1. Taxonomy (NCBI): domain Eukaryota; kingdom Metazoa; phylum Arthropoda; class Insecta; order Diptera; family Pallopteridae; genus Toxonevra; species Toxonevra muliebris. Next base: position 103,483,826 of record OY829326.1, read on the forward strand.
TTGAATTATTATTTTCCTTTCATAGCTAAATTTTGCTAAATTTGAATGTATATCCTTACTTCTTTCATGAATGTTTTAAATTTAGAGTATAATTTTTCAAAGGATTCTCATACAAAAAACAAAAGCCTCTGAAATTTATTCAACAAAAGAAAAATGTATGGCCAATGCAATAATTTTTTTCACTAAAACTTGAAAAGTATATACAGTATTGCAAAAAGCATCTTGAATCACATGAAAGCTTCAAAAGATATACCTCAGAAATTGTTACAAAATAATTGGTGATAAGCTTGACCAACAATAATAATGACAAAACTTCAACTGGAAAATAAAGCGAGCAACTTGAATATGAAAATTCTTTCAATTTCAATGCACAAAACTTTCACCACAATTTTTTTGTTTTGTTTTGCTGTAAATGCTTGCCATTAATGAGCAAAAAATTCCAACAAACTGTGCATAAAATTTTCACTATACAGGAAGGAAGATTTTAAAGTTTCTTTTATATATTATTTTGCAAAGAAAAAAGTTGGTTTCATTAAATTTCAATTATTGTTGATGTGCCTCGTTCTCCGAACTGCCCTGCTTTCTTGCGGCTTTCATTTCTCAAATGAGTATTTTAGCCTTGAATTTTTGTTCATAAAATTACATTTTCATATTTCTGTGTATACAATTTCATTTTCTTCGCTAATTAACCACATTTTTATGCAAAAAAATAAAAGACTAAGGTCAATTGTGAATGTTGTTGACAGCATAGTTTCAATGTTGATATTTTTGTCATTTTTTTTTTTTTTGCCTTTTGTTTTTTTTTTAATAATACTTTAATTTCAATTATATTGCAAACTTTTACACTTTTTACCTACTCAAGTAAAATAAAAATGGAATGGGTACGAAAAAGCACAACACCTGCAAAATGGGCAGAACAAGGTCGATTGTTAATTGTTATTTTTTAATAATTAGTGAGTAGTTTGCACGACTGAGAGTATTTTTACATAAACTCAACGTTCGGCTTTAAACTTATAGGCAGCTAAATCACTCATACGCAGCGTAAGCCAGAGAAGACCAACGCCCTTCAAGCGAGTTAAAATTATAATTTATTCTCTGTTTCACACTCCTTGTTCATCATAGTTTTGGAAGCTTTGTAGACTTGCCAGTATTTCTTATAAGATTTGTAGTTGTCTTAGAATTGAGTGCTGCTCTAAGAGAGATCATCTTTCGGAGACAAAAAAAATAAGAGTTTTATTATTTAGAATCTCCTATGCGAGCACAATTTGCTAAAATTACAATTAAAACAACATATAAAACCGACAAGCAAATTAACCAGAGACTTCTTTCTTTCTGCTTTTCAATTCTACTTATGAATAAACTTTAGCTCATTGGTCTTCTTTTCTATGTGGATTTTATTTTCAATTTCTTGCTTTAAAAATGCCAGCAGCATGACAATCTTACTGAAAATAGAGCCAAAGATGTCGATATTAGCAGCTCATATTATGTTCACCACAATTTTCTATCATAAGGCTGAAGAAGTCGCATGATACAGAATCAGCTTGTCTGGTACCAAATAGCGCGTAAAAGTCTATCTCAATTTTCATTGCGCTGGTAATGTTGGTCAGTGATATTTTGCAAAGAGGAATGAGCTTTGCAGGGATACCAAAACCAGACATTGGGGCATACAAATGATCGCTAATCGTGCTGTCAAAAGCGACTTTATAATCAAGGAAAATATGATGGGTGTCGCGTTGTTTTTCTCGGTTGTCTTCTCTAAGATCGTAGATTTACCAGGCCTGAAGCCACACCAATAAGGTCTAATCGACTTGTTGACAGAACGGTTGAAAGAACTTTATATGCGATATTGAGAAGACTTAACCCATGGTAGTTGCGCAGATCACGGGCAGAGTACACTGGGGTTCCAATCACTGAGCATGCTATTATATTAAGCATAAAAGCACGCACATGCGTCTTCTGAGTTCTTCGCCTCCAGTCTTAATTCAGCAGGCAGGCCATCTGCATTCGCAGCCTTATTGGTTTTCACTCGAACGGTGGTGGCTATTTAGACCTTGTCATAGTCGGGCAGCGGTACTTTAACGAGCTCAGTGACTGGGGTTTCCGGAACAGCTTCTTTTATGGTGTAATTATTGCCATCATCGCCATTAACCAGCTGTGAAAAGGGTTGTCTCCATAACTTCATAATACCTTAAACATCCGTCACCAGATTTTCGTCTTCACCTTCCAGAAAAAGGCGTCGGTCTTCAAACAGTTATTCAGGGGTATTTTTGCGAAGATTTTTAGAATCTCATTCCTGTCGCCAAACATATCGATATAATCGAACTCACGTCTTTCTACCTCTTCTCTTTTGCGCCTGAAAATGCGTTTCTCTTCCGTTGCGTTACTATTGACTACAGGATGGTTCTATATACTGCTTTTTTCGCTTCAGTAGCTTTGCTCATATTTCTTCGTCGACAGTGGCTGCGTTGCACCTCTTTGGAGAGAAATGTATGTCCACTGCTCGAGCACACCATCAAGTTGAAGGGAGTCGATTGGCGAAGGCTTTAGCTGTCCATTGTGTTTGCAGCTTTTCGACATTCGGCTTTCTCTGTGTACGTATCCGTACGCGATTTGCTACACAGAGGCGTAAGCGGACCTTCGTTGCAACCAAGTAGTGGTCAGAATCGATATTTGCACAACGCATAGTGCGTATATCGAGTATACTTGAAGGGTGTCTTCCGTCGATTATAACGTTATCAATTTAGACAGCCAACTGGCGTTATGAAAAATCAAGATGTTGGAATCTTGTGCTACTAACTGTCATGTTCCGTGTCGTGACGAAGTCGGTGGCTTCTAAATCGCTTAACACGATTTTAATGTCGTGACGGGAAATTATACTGTGTGACAGTGAAAATATACTTTAGTCGAGACATAGCTCAAATTGTAGGTATAGTCAAGCAGATAAAAACTGCATACTCAGACTTTTGAATTGACCCTTAAAATCTGGACTTAGGGCCGAAAACCCCATTTTTGATAGGTTAAAGCATATATTTGCCCGTAACTTTATTTTTATTTATCCGACGAGTAAGTTTTTATATTTCATTCAAGAGAATACATTTAGTTGCTGACAATGGTATATAAATTAGTAATATATCTTAAGAATTACCAGAGTTAGAGGGCAAAATATAACGAAAATTTAAATTTTATTATATTTTTTCATTTTGGGTGGCGTTTCAAACTACTATTTTGTTTACCAATGTATATATAAATGTATAAGCAAACAAACCACATTTAATTTTGTTTCGAACGAGTTATAAAATTTCAAAATCCATTGAGGTTTGAATGAGATATTTGATTGACATCCAGTACCGTATTCTGGAAAAAAAATCCATATATTTTTAAGTTGCTTTTTGTATTCTTAAATAATTGGAGTAAGGTAAATGCACTAAGACATTTTAATCTTTAAAATGAAATTGTTACCATGCCAACGGTATCAAGGTAAAAATTTTGGGTTTAATGTATTACTTGACTTTTTTTTTTAGTTATAAGATTAAATATTTAAGTATTTTTTACAATTTGAATCATTTTTTTTTCAATTTTCCAAAACCTTTATTGTGCTAAAATTTTGTCGTTATAACTAATTCCGTGCTAATGCAAATATAATTCCGTTCGAAATTTAATGAAGGAAGATTTTATTGATTCCTGAGCCTTTTCTTGTAAAAAATAAAGCAGATTAAAGAAAATTTATATAAACTGAGAAAACGTAACAATAAAAAAATATGAGAAGATTATGTAGCTTTTAGCGTATCAACTTTTTAAAAGGTATATTAAAAATTTTGCTAAATAAAAATACTAGGGGTGATCGATTTTGTCTTAACAGATAAGAAAGTTGATATCTGAAGCAAAGTTGTTAAACGCAAAGAGATAAACAATTTTTGGATACACATTTTTCCTTCATCTCCCACCCTTCCTCTCAAAAAGTGGGTTTTATACCTCCTTTTACGATAAATGGCCGATTAAAAAAAACGTTGAGAAAACTATTATACTGTCTTTGGAGAATTCTTTGGCAGCAACACGAACAACAGTCAGGCATTCTTAAACTCTTTGGCTTACAGTGGGACTCCCCTCAAAAATCCTTCGTACCAATATCGTCCTGGTGGACCATTCTTAAAATTAATTGGGCGATTCAGCTCCTTCATTAAATCTCTAGTTTCCAAGCATGTCTCTAGACAGCTCTTATTAAAACGGGTGTAATTACCACCTTAATAGTTTTTTGTTGCTACATTTTATCATATCGTTTATAGAATTCCAAAAGCTTTTAAAAAATGCATCAGTTACGAGTAATGATGCGTATTACAGAAGTTAACAACAGTCAAGGTAAAAAATGTTTGAAAACGTTTATTTTGATTGAATTTAAGATAAAAGTGAAAAAAAAAAAAATACTTACCGTCATAGTAGCTAGATAAAAAAGTAGCTGTGAGTAGCTAGAACTTCTTTTATATAAAATATTTAATTGCTTAAAACAAATTGATAAAAAGTTTTTTTAATAACAAATACTTATAGGCATTCAACCTTTCCGGCTTCATAAAACCCCGCACATTAAATTTTTTAGGGGTTAGAGATTAGATTTATGCTTTTACATCACAATTTATCAATTCCAATTCTTTTTAAATCAATCAAAAATTTGGGAACTAGAGGGTTCAATTAGCACAACCTACTAACTGCCCTTTAGTTATTGGGAAACCTATCTCGGCCAAATGATGAACCCATTTTACAACACTTTTGTGTGTATTTATTCTTTATCTTGTCTGCCTTGGTATTTTGTATACTTTTGATGCTTTGTAACATGTCATTTGGCCCAGTTTCACTGCTTCAAGTGTAAGTTCTAAGGACGGTGCTGTATATTATTCGGTTTTTTTTAACATGACAACTTGCAAACTGGGTATAGCTGTTGAAATAAAATAGCACGTAATTAGCTAATTATGTTTGTTAATTACGGCATATAGCAAGGAATTACCAAAGTTGGAATATATTGTGAATCTATTTCCGTGCTATGTGATTCTACTGCAAGAGCCAATTAGAAAAATAAATTTAAATGAAAATACATTTAACTATCTACTTTCTTTCAAATGATGAAGTTATATATTTGTAAATTTAATAAAATTCCAAAATATAAGTGATTTAGAAAGGAGACATTCTATAATTTTTAATCTAATTTTTGCTATATTTGTCAACTTTACAACTAAAAAAAAAACGCTATGATTGTTAATATGATATGACGGAATTAGATCCGAAGTATATTTATGGTTCATATTATTTATCGGAATAAAGATCTTCACAACTTTAAAACAAAATAAGTAAAAGAATAACATTTCTATATGTTAAATATATTTGCTCACTCCGTGCTATGCACGCAATTAGATTCAAGTGCAAAAGTAAATGCCGCTGATTCCGTGCAATTACTAAATGCAAATTTTAGCTTTTTTTATGCTTCAAATTCAATTTAAATACACAGAAATAGAATAATGACATCAAATCTAGTCGAACTAGTAAAATAAAATTGGATTTATACTTACAAACAAATCTTAATAGTCTTATCTAAATTATGAACCTTCATTACGTGAAACAATAAAACTTGCGCACTTTATAAGGATTTTTTGTAAACTGATTAACTAATGCAGATTTTTAAAAAACTAACGAAATTTAAGTAGTGGCAGTATAGGAATATAATCTTTTAAGTATAGTAAACAACCTCAAAAAAAAATATTTTTGGAAAGTATACGAAATTTCTTATTTTACTTCTTTTAGTAAAATAGCACGGAATTACCCACTAGCACGGAATTAGCTGCACTTACCTTAATACTCGTTTGCAAATATTTACAGAACTCCGTATTGAAATTGTTTGTGTAGGCAAATAAAAGAGTTATAGAAGTCAGCCACACCTCAATGGATTTTGAAAATTTATAGCTCGTTGGAAACAGAATTGAATGCAGTTTATTTTCATATACGCCAATATATACCCTAGTAAACAAGATAGTCATTTAAAACGCCATTCAAATTGAAAAAATGTAAAATTTGTTTAAATTTTTCTTATGTTTTGGCCTCTAACTCCGGTATTCCTTAAGAGATATTAACAATTAATATATCTCTGTAAGCAGCTAAATATCTTCTTTTTACTAGAATATAAAACTTACTCCTAGTATAAATAAAAATAAAGTTACGGGCAAGTTTATGCTTGCAACTATCAAAAATGGGTTGTTTGGCTCTAAGTCCAGGTTTTGAGGGTCAATTGAAAATTCTGAGTATGCAGTTTTTTTCTGCTTGGCTAGACCAACGGCAGGTGTAAACCTCGAAAAAAGCATATAAATTTTTGTTTTTTGTCACACTGTGTTATCTTTGGTTTTCGTCCATTGGACCAGGGACACAAATTAAGCTGATGTTAAAGTATTCTTTGAACATATATGCTTTCTTTAACTTTCAAATTTATAAATTTCTTACATAGGATATGCATTTGTTAAGCATTTCTCTATTTACATACATTTTTTTTTTTTTTTTTCAATTTGAAAAATTTTTAGAAGGCTTTTGAAACAAATTTGATAGAAAAAAAATTTATCGGTGGCAACACTGATGTGAATTTTTGTTGTAGCAATTTTCGAAATTTAGGGGAACGGGTTTATTAGTTGTTTTCTTTAACAGAAAAAAGCAATTACAATAAAATCGATTTTAAGTAAAATCTCACAATTTATTTACATAAATATCTATGTAAGTATAGGTACATACGTCGATCCTGAATGTAAAAACTCCTGGAAAATAATTTTCTGTCAGTTGAAATTAATATTAATTTTACAGCTGGTAACAATAAAAACAGTATATTTCAAGAATGACTGACCATATCCAACATGGGACCGCAAGAGCACACCTTTTTCGCACTTTACCGAAAGAAACAGCAAATCTAAATATATTTAGAGAATGTCGAAATATACTCGGGTGTTTATTAGAATGCGTATATGTATAGACTTACTAAGCGTAGAAATTACATATGTAGTTGTGGGTGTACAACACAATATGTAGATGGCAGCACTTACAATTTACTTGTGCTGTTTTAACCACAATCATTTGAATTTCCAATTGTTACACACACGCGCTTACTCATACATACAAGTGCATGCAGAAGCAATGAGTTGAAATATACATACATACGTACAAATATGTAAAAAGCCTCTAACACACATGCACAGAAATAAGAACAACAACAACACTTCCTATTCCAATTGTCATTTTGAATTGAACTTTTGCACATGGTACATTAGAATGTTTTTGTTATTGCTGGCATGACTGCTACCAGCTATTGCTTTTTGTTGTTGTTGTTGTTGTTGTTGATGTTGCAAGTTTTTCCAATTCCCCTGTTGTATGTATGCATGAATCAAGTATCGAACATTGAAGCAATTGAAAGAAATGCTCTCTAGCACTTTGACCACAAACGACATTTGCATTACACTCTGCATGTAAATGTCAATACATACAGCTCTCCCTCTCTTTCTCTCTCTCCCTCTCTTTCTCTCTCTATCTCTTTCTCTCTCGCTCTCTCCCTGTACAAATGTGTGTAAAAATAGCAAAATGGAAATAACTTGAAAATTTATTGACAAGCACTTTTAAAGTTGTTGCTAGCAAATCGCTGTTTGTGGTGACCACTTTTGCATATGTAACAATGAAAATGTTAATGCATATATGTGTGCGTGCATGTGTATACGCTTTTGCATACAAATGTGTAGAAACTTTCAATGTGTCATGCATTATTTTCGGTAAGAAGTTTGTGGTGAGTTGAATTAATTAAATGCAATAAGCAAAACTTGAAAATGCATGAAAGTGATTTGTGAATAAGTGAATATTAATTTAAAACTGACATGCATACCTTAAAAAAAAACTTATGTAATTAATTTCTAGAAAATCACATTCTCTTTAAAAATTACTTTATCATAAATTTTAGTTTTTTTTCCTTTAAATTGCATTCAATGTCACATGTATGCAGTGTACGCAATGTGTAAGTAAATTACAAGTGCATTTCAATTGTATCACAATTTCGCTGCTGCCTTGATGGTCTTGATGCTGCTGTTGCCTTTGCAGTTTTTGCTGATTTTGTTATTGCTATTGCCGCTGCAGTTACTGATGCTCCACACACACACACACACTCACATTCACTGCTCGTTAGCCGAATTATACAGTTTAAATGATACCCAATTTATGCCACATGAATGACTACTAACTGCCACTTAAGTATCATATCAACGCATACTACTGTACGAGCAGTTGTAGCACGTGCAGATATCTCTACCAATCCCTCGCTCTTTTCCTCTTCATTTTTTTTCTCTTTTTACTTGCAAATGCTGCCAGCCAATGTGACATCACAACGAACGGCTGTCGCTGCTGTCAATGTTGCCGTTGATATCATCAAAAGGCAGGAAACTGCGGAGCCATGAAAGCAATTTCATTTCAATAGCACACAAAAAGCATTCATTGCATAACTACAGCTATAGAAGCAGCTGAAGCTGAAGCTGAAATTTCTGCTACTTTTATCACATTCACTTTTTGTTCGCATGCGTATACATTTCTACGAAATTTGCCAGCAATATAAGCAATTTTCCAAATGGCTTAAAATCGGAAATAAACTTAAGCAATTGCATCAAGTGCAGTTTCCGTTTTTTAACTTTTCCTTCTATTTGTATGTTTTCCTACCTTTTTTTTTTTTTTTTTTTTGCATTTTAGGTTGTTGCAAAAAAAGTAAAAATGTGTTAGTTGATATACTTTTAACCTCATTTATCATCAAATATATGCTTCATTAGTTTTGATAGCTTGTTATGAGTACTATCAACCAATTTCAACATACAAAAAAATAAAACCAGGAAGCTGGATAACCAGCTCCAACGATATGGTGACATAAATTTTGCAGCATATTTTACTTATAGAAGTAACGGAGAAGAAGCAGAAGCGGATCTTGAAGAGCATAAAATCAATGGACGAGAGAATATGTCTAATTGCTTGGTAGTCCATACAAATGGGACCACTTAGGCACAATAACCTATTGTATTCCACAACCTAAATTCTTAATACTGTATAAATTTAGGTTCATCATCCGAGGTAATGCAAAACATTCGAATCCACTCCGCAGTTTCATCATACGTTTTCTTCTAAAATTCGTAGAAAAGAGAAAGATCGTTTTCAAATTATAAATTTTACTTAAGGATGTAGTCTGGTGTTCCAGCCTAATTTTCAAGGTTATTTCGAGAATTTTTTATTGTAACAATATAAAATAAAATCATTTCAATTTTTTTATTTGTCATGGGAGTTTTTGTTTATTGTTGGAGTTTATTTTACGATACTTTTTTTTGATATTTTACGTCCAAAGTGGGCACCTAAAAAAAAGATGTGTGGCTGGCAGGGATGATTGTGACTCTTGAAGTCATCTGATTCAAAAAATTCAAACAGAATATCGTTCTGTAGACTTGCCATTCTGGCTGGTAGTAGATTTAAATATTTTTTTTTTAAAAAATAACAAAATGGCAGACTTCTAAAACTGATTGTTAACGACATGCGCAGAGAGAAGCAATTTTGATCAACTTAATGCCGTAATCTGGTATTCTGTCATTCTTGATTGTGCATCGATATATCACGCTCTGTAACTCTCTTTCTAACACTCTTTCTAAAACAGAAAGCGGCTCAATTTGCGTGCATTCAAGTTGAAACCAACAGCTAGAGAGTGCTTATATATATTCTCATCGAAGCACTACATAAACTTCAATTCTGTTCAGCTTTTTACATAGTTAATTTGATATCAATCGCTAGATCCTTATTTTCTATATTCTATCTAGTTGTTTTTGTTCTTGATCCTTAATTTCAATGGAAAGCTAATATAGCAGAGAGAGTACGGAAAGCTTCTTGCGCTCTATACTGCTGTAAGAGGGCATTAGGAACAAGATGGGGTCTTCAACCTCGAGTCACTTCCTGGCTTTATTCAGCAGTGGTCGAGTCTAATCTTCTTTATGGATCCGTCTTCTGGCGGCCAGCTACTGCAAAGGCGGTCAATCTTAAACCACTGGATAAGGTTAGAAGAACGGCAGCCATATTGATAACTGGGGCTCTCCGTACTACCTCCACAAAAGCTCTTTTCGCAATCCTTCATTGGTTGCCAATTTCACTTCTGGTCAAGCAACAAGCTAAGTGCTCTGCTGCCAGACTCAGTGCCCTAACTCGCTGGACCCGGTCAAACCTGGGCCATGCCAAGATTTTAATCCACGATACGTCCGTACCAACTAACGTAGACTACATTTGCTCTACCCCTAATTTAAACCACACGTTCTTCACCCATATCCCCAGAAGAGAGGAATGGGTTATTGACGAGGTGGTCACTGACAATTCAATTGACATCTATACAGATGGATCCAAATCGGAGGAAAGAGTCGGCTGTGGCATCTTCTCTAGTAAGTTAGATCTCAGACTCTCTTTCCGACTTCCTGACCATTGCAGCGTCTTTCAGGCGGAAGTAATGGCTATCTATCAAGCGTCCAAGTGGCTTATTCGCAACGATTCATTCCATGCGAATATCTGCATCTACATGGACTGCCAAGCAGCAATCAAGTCCCTTGCCGGTGTTTTCACTACATCAAAGCTTGTTCTCGACTGCCGATCTTCACTCAACATTTTGTCGAGTCACTCGCAGGTACACCTATATTGGGTGCCTGGACATATGGATATTTTAGGTAACTGCAAGCCGACGAGTTAGCAAAACAGGGCTCGCAGCTTACAGATATATCACCTTCCTGCACCATTGGTGTTCCTCTTACGTCTATTAAATCAGCCATTAAGCAAATCTACCTTGAGGAAGCAAAAAGATCCTGGGTAGCGGAGCATATCTGTGGTATTACCAGGCTAACATGGACCACTAAGGACAATAGACGAATTAGACAGCTACTCAACCTTAGCAGAAACTCCATCAGCATTACGACTTCGGTGCTCACGGGACACTGCATAATGGGGAGACATGCTGCACGACTAGGACTGCCATTCAATGACTTCTGTCGGGGCTGCGGCCCTAAGGATGAGGAAGAAACAGTCCTCCATTTTATGTGCGAATGCCCATCCCTGGCCAAGAGGAGACTAAAGCTCCTGGGCTCACCTTTCTTCACTAGTTTGTCCGAGCTATCATCCGTAAATATTAAGGACATAGCCTGATTCATTATGGAATCCTCATGGTTCTCCAATCCGTAAATGGGGGAGTCGCGCCGTACTGTGGTAACACATTGAGCCTAAATGTGCTTAAGTGTGCTTTCAAGCAGAAGGCTGCCACTCCAACCTAACCTAACCTATCTAGTTTTAGAAACAAATCCACTGCAACATTTCTAGGTGTTGAATTGTAGTCAAACTAGCCAGGAAGAGTTCACCGGTCACTTATGCTTGGTTTTCACTATGTCATATTTCCTGTCAAAAAGAGAGAAAATGAAAAATTTCTATATGAAATTTGCCAACATGCTGGCAAAATTTATTGAATTTGGCATAGTGAAAACCAGGCATTTTGATACACTCAGTTGAGCCTTTGTCAAATCGAGCACTAAAAAGTAGGCGAGTCGTTTCTGTAAAATATAATAATATCATAACTCTCTCTCTCTCTCTCTGTTTATAGAGTGAAAAGAGTAAAACAGAGAGGATGTCTTCAAGTTGACTCCACAGTTTCGATTTAATTTTTTCATTGCATCCTACATCGTAAACACATCACAAACACATACTCACTTTTTGAAACACTGCATTTCCGGTTTATCTGTTTAAGATGAACTTGTCGTATATGCATTCATGTGATGTACATATACAGTAGTAGTTAATCTCTAGTGTACGTATTCATATGTGCGATTGTGAGTATTTTTCAGCTGCATCAGCGAGAGTTAAAAGCAGTGGCAAAAAAAAAAAAAAAAAAAAAATTTCAACAAATCGAAACGCAAAGAAATAAATGAGTTTTTCGGTATGATGACACACTGAGTGTGTCATCTGAGTTTGAACAAGACAGACACGATTGAGAACAAGATTAAAATGATTAAAAAAAGAGGTATGAAAAGTATTTGCTTCGTTTGTATTTCAGTATTTCTGAAAATTTTCGCAGGGAAATTTCTTTAAACACGTGTGTATTTGTTTAAAAGCCATTGCAAAAAATAGGTACACTTCTTTTAAATTTTTTTTTTTCATTGGTAGCCAAATTTCAATGTGTTGGTAAACTTAATACCTACTTATCTTATGTGTGCTAAGTGTTTAATATTATCAAGTGCTGAGTATTATTTGCTTTTCATCGTCGGTTGAGATTATTTCTTAATTTAACCTATACTGAAATGCGTAAATCTCTTCTTAAATCTTCTTGATAAAATTTCATTGAATAAGAAATTTTAAACCGGACACTGCCAGTACTGATAATCTTCTGCTTTCTTCTGATACTTTATTTTTTGTGAAATTTATTTGGTATTAAATTTGGATGTTTATTGATTTATTTTCGATAATACAAATTCTCTTATTTTTATTGAAGCTCATATAATTTTTTGTGTATTGAAATTTGATGCAAGAAAATAAATTTTATATTTAATTACACCTATTTTGGTTTGAAATACCAGAATTAAGTGCGCAAATATATAAAATGAATTATCTTTTTTATTAAATTCTTTTTTTTGCTTTCATTTTTAAAAATGTTCAAAATCAAAGCTTTATAAATAATACGTTTTTAGGCTTAAATTCAAAGCACTAATATAACAGAAAAGTATTCGAATATTTAATAGATTTCATAAATAAAAGCATCTTCAGCTTTTTTTATTAGCTTCAACTTTGAGTGTATGATTTAAACGTAACTCATATGCCACGTGATACTATTTCTTAAACTATATTTGATCACGCTCTTGTTCCACTACTTGCGCCTACCTCAGATCAACCTTAATTCCTCTATTATTCGTTTACTAGATGAAGTGAAAAAAAATTTCACTTTCGCTTAATTCATTGCATACTTTCACCCAGACTAAACAACACCTACTCCCCACCTTCTTATGTATCACTCTCTCGTAATAAAAGTAAGTGCCTACGCCTCTGTTTCATAGTTAAATAAATTCGCCCATTAATCATCGCATTTGAACTCTATTCCTTTCCAAAAAAAAAAAAAGAAAAAAATCAAAAAACTGCCAAGAACTACCATAATAAAATTTTATCAATTCGTTTTGCGTCCGTTTTCGCCAAACACACAAACAACAAACAAACAAATATATAAAAATATTTATGTACCTGATATGCTCCAGTTTTTTATAGACCTCTCGCTCTCTTTCTCCCTCTCTCTCTTGCTAGTTTCATTTTAGCACCTTTGTCGTAGTGCTTGTATTTGTTGCTGTTTGCTTTTAACTGTTCGCGTGCCTTTACGCCACTTATTGGAAAATATTTGCCAAGCGATTCAATCTAATGACACACTAAGGAAACATTATACCAAGTGGTAGGAACGACGAATGAACAAAAAAAAACTCAAAATTTCTTTGTTGTAGTATTGTAACCGTATAATTTTTGCAGTCGACGACGGCTGTAATGACAATAACTGAAGGTGGCAGCGGCTTTACATTGAATACACTGGGAGAACAGAAAATAGAAAAACGAAAAGTTTTATGTTTTAAGTGCAATATCTGATTCCAGAAAGAATTTTTAATAAATATTAAATTTTAATACCTCCATGTAAATATATCCAAAGCAAGAGTAAAGCATTTGTTACCCAATGTAATATTTTTTGACGATAGTTCCATATTTTTCATGTGTTTCGTACTTCAATTGAGAATTTGTGAGCAAAATTCAGCTTTGTGTGGTTAACATAAATGGATGTGAGTTTGTCTCCGAAGGATGGTCAATCTTGATGACCACCAGCAAAGTTGTCGCAGTTTGTTGCTTATAAGCATTGTATATTCGATACACTTGCCTTTTCTTCAGTTATTCTTTACAGGATGCAAAACTTACAGTCGCTTCATGTTGATACAACTTAAACTGATCTTTACTTCCAGTCATAGTGATCTCAAAATGTTTTTAATAGAGACAATATTTTGCGTTATGCAATACTTTGAAAGTTTCAAACAAGTCACTGTTATTAGTCTCGATAACCAAATGATAGACACCTAGGCGTCGCGTCTAACAACTTTCTAAACTTTTTCGCTTTGCACCCAGAGGCGATTCGCTATAATCTTTAGCTGCTTGAGGTGATCTGCGTGGAAAAAAAATTCAAAGAGTTCCTATAAAAAGATCTTTTGACCATAAAGTTAGAAACAAACAATGACGTTTCATTTGTTCATATAGTTAACAGTACAATTGCAGTGTACATGAAAGCAGGCTGACTGCCGATGCTCTCTTTTCCACTCTTTAGAACATATAGCAAATCCCGTTTACTCTTACATTAGCTTTTCTTACCTCTCACTACAGTAATATCCGCTCGGACGCATATTCCAATTTTGAAAAATATTCCTGAAAAGAACTAACAATTCTTATAAAATTTATTAAAACCATAGCTTAATTGCTTTAGATTTGTAATGAACATAAATTTGGAAAAACATCCAGATTGATAGTAGAAAATTTTGTTTGCTAAACTACATCAAATTTTTTTTTTGTTTTTATCAAGTGTAACAAAAAAGGAAACACATTAAAATTTCAGCGCGGGAAATTGTAGATTGTTATACTCGTATTTCTATAGAATCCAATGATATAAAAAAATATATATATTAAGTTTTTTTTTTTTTGGGCGCAATGTAATGCCAAAGAAAAATCAGCAAAATTTGAATTTTAAACTTTGAATTGGTAACAGCAAACAATAATAAGCAAGAATAGAATAACGACAAAAGCAAAAACACCTAGTCTGATGACGATTACGCTGATGATAATGATGCTGGCGATGGCAATGCCAAAGAAGCAAACACAAATTTTTGATATAAGAAACATAAAGTATTAGCAGAAGTAGCGGAGCGCGTTCAGCGAAACCGAAATGAATGTTGGCACAGTTGTTTTTTATACTATATACAATCAGATTATTATAAACCGCATAAATGGGCAATGGGAAAATGAAAACATTAAAAGAGAAGAAATAAATAAGAGAAAAAGAGAACCAAAAAAAAAAAAAAAACAAGAATTCAGTAGAGCAGCGAACTGACAAACGCTGATTTACAGCAGAAATTGTAATTGAATTGCCACCTTCATCATTACCACCAAAAAATTTACTTCACCATCGCTTTACTGCCTTACTTCCTTGCATATATAATTGTAATGCTACAAGTGAATGTTGGGAATTTTAAAAGCTAAAAAACAATAACAATCTTCCATTAAACCACACCATACTGCATATGACACCCTCACAGAGGACCAACTTTAACCCCATGGGCAATTGTTCAGAGGAACTTGACAGAAGTCAGGAAAGCAATCAGCAGGAAGAATTTTCTGTCAGGTGAAAAGTCAGCTACAATGTTGCTCAAGCTATAGCATGTATACATTTGTAAGTAGCTGGTGGAAGGACGCACGCTTTTTTTTTGTTTTTTTTTTTTGTTATTGTTATAATAGAAGAAACAAAAGTAGAGCGTTCTGGTTGTTTTTTATTTTTTTTTTATTGCACAGTAGGAGCAGAAGTAGCAGCAGCAGGAAACAGCACAAGGACAATCAAGGTACGTGCATAAACATAAATCAAGCATTGACGAAGATATATTATGTTTTTTTCTGTGTGTTATGTTAACATATGTCACCCACAACAAAAAAAAAAAAAACAAAAAAAAATTTTTTTAAGCAAAAGTAAAAGAATTTCCTAAGGAAAACAATATTTTAATGGATTTTCATGTCAATTTGTAAGTGGGTAAGGGAGTAGTAGAAATAAAAGCATAACAAAAATTAAGATTGAATAAATGTCAAAATTATTTATTATTAAGGTAGCAAAATATTTTAATTCCAGACAGCTTAAGTTATGGAAAATGATTTTTTTAAATGAGTATAAATTATTCTGAATTGCGAAGCAACAAAAAAATAAAAAGTAATCTTCAAAATTTAATTCTTAAATCTAAATTCTTTCGTTCACTAATTTATTTTTAAAAAAATAATTTGTTTTGTTTGATAAACCTTATCTATTGATTTTTAAAGTAACCAGTCTTAGAATTTCTTTTCTGCTGAATAATAATAAATAGAAAAAATATACCATCATTTTATTAAATCGATCACTGTTTATTGGCCTAATTTATAACAATTTATAGTTTTGAAATCACGACACTATAAGTGTAAAATTTCTTATGCTCTTCTGCTCGTGTGCTTCTCTTTGGCCTACGCTGCTTTAGAAACATGCACTCATAAGTTGAAGGTAGGTGTCACAGCTACTCTCTTCACTGTGGTAGTAAAATGAGCTTTAAAGCGACTTTTTGGTACCACATCCTTATTTTATTAATCGATGTTGTTATAATCTACATTAAAAACGCGCACTTGATCCCCTACAATCTGAAATATACAGGGGATATTGATGTTGTGAAAAGAAAAATAAATAGTGTGAGAGAGCAAGTGAGATTTGTTGGGTGTTTAAAAAAAACGAAAAAGAGAGCATTAGCAGGTAACAGCGCTCTCGCTTGCAAAGCAATCCACTTATTTATTATTTGAACCATAGTTAAATGGGGCTCTCCATACTAACCCTACTGAAACTCTCTTTCCAATCCTTCATTGGCTGCCATCTGCACTTCTGGTTAAGCAATAAGCTAGTAAGTGCCAGCTGCCAGACTCAACGTCTTAACTCGCTGGACTAGGTTGAACCTGGGTCATGCCAAGATTCTGATCCACGATACGTCCGTACCATTGCTTGTGCGAATGCCCATCTCTGATCAGGAGGAGACTAAAACTCCTAGACTCACCTTTCTTCACTTGCTTACCCAAGCTATCATCCATAAATATTAACCCAGTAATACCTAGCGGTGCCATATGGCACCTTATCGCTGAGCCGTTCATGAGCCAGGAATTTGTTTCTAAAGTTACTTTCTTGATCTATTTCGTTCCTGCTCGTCCTTAATGGGGTAAGGACATAGCCAGATTGATTATGAGATCCTCATGTTTCTCCACTCTGTAAAAAGGGGAGTCGCGCCGTACTATGGTATCACAATGAACCTAATATGTGCTTAAGTGTGATTTCAAGAAGGCTGCCACTCTAACCTAACCTAATAATGAGAAATCTTTTACATTTTTTTTTCTTTAATATTATTCAATTAGGGACACATTCACGTTATTTTCTTCATTTATGATACAAAAATTTAAAAGCATCAAGTCTTTTGAATGAATCAAAATGTTTCGGAATATCGAACAATGGAAAGAAAGTTAGATAGAGTCTACCTCACTTTGAGGTTCTGGTACCTCCTGCATGTTGTGCAGAATATTTCTCTGCCGCCTATTCCTCTAATGCTTTGTGTCCTGTGTGTGCTGCCGTCAGCCTGGCAACTTCAGAACGAGTATTGTCATGTAGGCATTTTTTGTCATACTGGCACTGGTTACCGTCATCTAAAAACCATTTCTTTAGTTAATTTGTGATCACAGGATCATTCTGCAAATGCTATAGTCATGTTTTTTTGAAAAATGCTACACTCTGATGAGAATTTACAATATTTTTTTCACTGCAGTACTTAAGGGGGTATTCTACCCGAGATGGTGCGAAATATCGATGTTTTCAAGTCGTTGTAAATGAAAAGCTTTTTAATATTTTTATTCGAAGTTTTTTGCAAGTTTTTCTATACGTTTTGAACAATCATTTTCGTTTTTAATGCTAAAAATATCTTTGTTAATAATGGTTCATTCGACGCCTTGAACTTGAGCCTTCCGAAAGTAGTTGTTCTATGGTGGACATGATATCTCTGGTTTAAATATTCTGAAACACAAAATGTAACCCATTTTGTAATCATAAGACTTCCTGCTATTGCCTCATCTAGGGAATAAGAAAAAAATGACGATTTTATGCACTGTTTTTGTTTATATTTTGCATTAAAAACATTAGTTAAACAAGGCCATACCTATACATTTGCTTAGTAGCCTTGTAAAATTTCAAATCAATTGGACAAGTGGTTTTTTGTGAATCGTATCTACCGTCCCGAAAAAAATGGTTTCGAGAAAAATTAGTTTAAAGATTTACAAATGATGTAACTTACGGTTAATCAGCGATTCCAGGAGCATACATTGCCCCCTCTTCTTTCTCATAAAACTCGCTGTCTACATCAAAAATATTAAATAAAAACAAAAATCGATTTTTCGGACCATCTAGGGTAGAATACCCCATTAAAGGTTAAGATGAGCCAGACAAAACAAATAAGAAGCTTTGCTTAAAGTCTATCTTGATTCCAAAAAATATTTTACGAATTTTGAGTGAAATTTTCGGTCAGCACATGCTGGACCTATCAGTACACACCAGGCACCACGTAATAACATCAGAAAACTTAAAGCCATTGTAATAGTAAGAAAAGTGAAGCACATTTCGTTTAATTTCTTAATTATACTTTGAATTTATTCTTCACCCAAACTGTTCGGTGAATTTCATTCCAGCTGACTTTCAATTGATAAGAGATTTAAGTCTGTGACTCACACGAGAGCAAAATTATTCTTTTCATCCAAAAGCTCACGGTTTTCGAATACAATCCCATCTGTTCTGCCCAATTATATGTTCCTCATAAGAAAAAAAAATATGAGTTTGAAAATACACCAAAAAGAGAAAAAAAATCTAACAATAGCCAAGAAAAAATATGTAAATTTCATGCATAATGAAATCTATTGATTTTTTCCTTTATGTACGCAAAAGCGAAGTAATTTATTTAATTTGAGTGTAAATATATGCAAGTTGCTTTCAATGGCCACACAATAACAATGAAACAAATTTGAAAATATTGGATATTTCGTGAATATATTTACGATATACTCGTGTGCATAAAATTGCGGAAAAAAATGGTTAAGAATTCATATTAAAGATAAAAATAAACATATTTGTTTGCTTACATTAATCCATTAGGGATAAGTAAGAAAATAAAATCGTGGTGTAATGGCTGTGAAAATAAATTTAAAGCATTTTAAAATTTCTTAAAGTAATCTGCGAATGTCGGACTTGGAACATCAGAGATAATGGAATACTTTTTCTTGGTCCTGTTTAACTAATGCATAGTTAGAGTTAATTTATATACCGAAAATTAATGTTTTTGTCCAATAGATTAATCAGCTTCAAGTTTTATGTTGGGTAGTTGATTTTTATTTTTTAGAAGTTTATAGGTAGTATAAAAATTTTTTTTGGGAAATTTTGAATTCAATATTGCCACTTTTTTCAAAAATAAATATATGAAATACATAAACGTATAAATATATTTGAAAAAATTTACTGTAGGACATCAGTGCGTATGAGTAACTTTAAAAAGCTACTGTGAAACATCAGTGCGTATGAGAAACTTTAAAAATCTACTGTGGAACATCAGTGCGTATGAGAAACTTGAAAAATCTACTGTGGGACATCAGTGCGTATGAGTAACTTTATAAATATCTACTAAGAATCTCAGTGCGAATGACTAACTTTGAAAAGATTGACTGGAATTTTAACAGTTAACTTCATTTAAACTAAATGCCATATAAAAATTTTCGCAATTCGAACGAACTTGTTTCAATTCAAGCATCAAATCTAAACTTTGATAATTCTCTACCATCACAAGTACATATTTTTCATGATGTTAACTTCGAGTATCAATACTGAGAAAGAGAAAAGAAAGAAACAGGGAAAAAGTGAAGGAGAAAAAAGGAAAATGCCTGCGCTTCATTGCATTTTGACAGCAGCCAATATCCACAGAAGATTACATGGTGTTACAACGACGACTTTGACCCTAAGAGCATTAACAAAATGTACAACTAGCAAAAAAACAAAAAAAAAAATATGAAACAGGAAAATAATTGAACAGATAGACAAGAAAAAGATATAAAAGAAAAAAGCAGAAAAATTTCGTAACCTTTTTCTATCGCTAACTCGCTTGTCACTATATTTTTACTTTACATTATTTCACTCAAACTCATCATCAGTGTGATCTTTTTCATTGTTTCATTGACGGTGCTGCTGCTGCTGGTGTTGCTTCTGCTGCCATAGAAGAATATACTAACTTATTCACTACAGAACTCAAATTTCTAAGCACACATAAACACATACACGTGACTGATTTTCTATGAATTCTGAAAGAAGAAGAATCATCCGAGTAGTAAGCGGGAAAAGAAATCTAATCTAACGATGGATTCTCATGTTTGTGTTAAAACGCATCAAATCACCTTCGCATGTGTTGGCATAAACTTCAACGAAGCAGAAGCAAAATTGAAGTGTACAAAAAAAAAAAAAAATGTACAAGAAACTAACTACAGACTCATATATTTATCTACTAAGAAAAAAAGAATAGTATAGGATGCGGTATGCGGTAGTAGTGCTGTTGGAGGAGAAGAGTACGACTATGCTCTATATGTGTAAACAAAAGTAAGTGGAGTAAAAGAAAAACATGTTTTAATAAACTAACATCTTGCAGAGTAATAAAAAAAAAGAAGCTTTAACATGAAAAATATTGTCTCATCTGTTTAATACATAGAGTCTTTTTGTTTCCTCCCCCCCCCCTCCCCCTCCTTGAATTGTCAGACACTTTTATTGGCAGTTTTTTTTTTTAACTGAAATTCGTCATTTCCGCTTAGTTAGAGACAAATAG
Organism: Toxonevra muliebris; assembly: GCA_963691655.1. Classification (NCBI taxonomy): domain Eukaryota; kingdom Metazoa; phylum Arthropoda; class Insecta; order Diptera; family Pallopteridae; genus Toxonevra; species Toxonevra muliebris. Next base: position 103,504,552 of record OY829326.1, read on the forward strand.
AGGCAAATAAAGCAGCAACGGAGCATATCGTTGCACATTGATCATTTGATACTTTACAGATCATTCATCAAATTCATTTGAATTAAATTTTAATGAAATAAATAAAAAATAGATCTTAAAGGTCAAAGTTCATTCCGTAATAATATAAATAAAAAAATTCATTTGAATTAAATTTTAATGAAATAAATAAAAAATAGATCTTATAGGTCAAAGTGCATTCCGTAATAGTGTAAATAAAAAAAATAATAATAAATTGCATTCTCTGCTTCATTTAATTGATTTCAACTAAGTAAAGCTTCTAAAATCACTGTAAATTAAATGATCTTATTAATAACCATTTACTACGACTGCTTTTACAATTACGATAGCACTCGGTCGATGGATCCGACTGAAGAAACCAACGAATTATTTATGACAATTAAAATATAAAATAAAAAATAATTTTTTGTTTTTTACCTATGGTATCTAGAATTCATTCGCTACACTGTTTTACAAACGGAAACTTTTGAAAACGAGCAGAGACGGGACAAATGCACTTAGGGTAATGGGGGGTCGCTGAGTCCGGATCCGTGGTCCGTTTTGCTCTGCTACATCACAATTTTTTTAATTGACTTTAAAATTATTAAAATTGAAAAAAAAAATTGAAAATGCAGTTCATATTTTTGCTCATCAAAACATCCATTTTTACAAAAAAAAATTTTTTATTTTTTTTTTTTTAATTTAAAAAATTTTTTTTTCTTTTAATTTATTTATTTTTCATAATTTTTCATCCTCGTTATCATCGTTAACTTTTATCTCTTTGGTAACTTAACCCAGTAATGCCTAGCGGTGTCATATGGCACCATGTCGCTAAGCCGTTCCTGAGCCAGGTTAAAAAAAAAAATTTGTTCTCAAGTTACTTTTTTGATCTATCTACTTTGGTTCCCGCTCGCCCTTAATGGATTAAAGCAATGATGGCCAAACGTATATTTAAGTGCAAAATGATCTTTAAACTTTTTATACATATCGTATACGAATACGTATACACATACGCCAAATCAATTCTCAGGCTACGATATGTATGCAAGAATGCGATTGGCGTACTTGAATAAGATGTTCAGTACGTAATTAGAGAAAGAAAGCAACAACAACAGCATAACTAAGAATGTTTAAAAGCCACTGCGTTTGCAAAACTACGTCTCCACAACCATGCCTTCGTCTTCGCTGAAAAATGCCGTTGCAACGTTCAAAGGCAGAGCAGTATAAAATTTTGATTTTAATTTAATGTGTTCTTGAACAATTAAATCCTACAAATTAATTTAGATTTTGTTGTTAAATTTCGAAGCAAGCTTGGAGTAGGGTGTCACTGGTTTTATTTTTGTACAAACTATTTGTTTCCGATTAGTGTTTCCGATGTGCGCAAAAATGGAATCCAGCGTGTATGAACCTAAAATAAAACATCTTCGGATAAATTATGAATAAAATCGAAAATTCAAAAATAAATCTTTCTCTTGTCAAAAACTATGTTTAAAGTTACTTACGTTTTTTATTTTATATTATATATTTATCTATTTACTAAAGGGGTCCACATGAAAACTCGCAAATGCCTCGTATACCTCGCAAGTTTACATTGCGTAAATCAGCTGTTTTCATTCTCCATACAAAAAAAGTTTGCCAGCTGCTCGCAAATTTGTAATCCAATTTCAATGTGCAAACCTCGTTTATAGTGGAGTATTGCCAACATTAAAAAAATCTTATGCAGTTTATCTTGAATTTTCAACACTTCTGCGCAACAGCAGAGTGTAAATTCTCAAAACCTGCAAAGTGTATTCATGAAACGGTGTATACAAATATGCGAATATACGAGTATGCTAGTTTGCGAGCTTTAATGAGGACCACTAATGTGTTCAAAAATGAATACGTGAACGTGTAAAAAAGGAAACAACAATATATAAATTTATTTGTAGGTATACACAAAGAAATTTTTAGGATTTAATTGTTCAAGCACACAAAGTAGATAGATCAAGAAAGTAACTTGAGAAAAAAATTGTTTTTGAACCTGGGTCAGGAACGGCTCAACGACAAGGTGCCATATGACACCGCTAGGCATAAAAGTTAACGATGATACCGAGGATGAAAAAAATTACGAAAAAATTAATGAATTAAAAAAATAAAAATTTTTTTAAATATTTTTATGTTAAAAAATAAAAAAAAAGCTAAAAATTTTTTTTTGGAAAAATGAATGTTTTGATGAAAAAAATATGAACTGCATTTTTAATTTTTTTGTTTTTTCAATTTGAAAAAGTTTGATGTCAATAACAAAAAATTGTGACGTAGTAGAGCAAAACGGACCACGGATTCGGACTCAGCGACCCCCCATTAACCTAAGTACACTTGTCTCGTCTCTGCTCATTTTTGGCTGTTGAACAGTGCTATCAATTTAAAATGGCATTAATTTCTAATGAGGTGCTCTTGCGACATGAAATTTACACTGCTTAATACTTCTTCTTTTTAATTTATTTTGCTCTGTTCAGAACACAGGGCTACAACCCAATATTGTATGACTTTCTAAAAACTAGAATTGATTTTTCAAAAATAAGCAACCAATTTATTCTGGGTATTCCGCGTTTTCTATTAACCAGTAGGTTCTACTCAAGTACTAGTACGAAGGTCACAGTCAGTGGTTAACAGAAGATATACTTCCTCCATCTTCACTCAAATGCCATCGTTTGTTAGCAAATCACACTTTATCCTCCAGATCTTCAGCCGAATTCAGCTTTTAACAAATTATTTATTCCTGGTTTAAATTGTCTCATATCTTAAAACAAATTTATATCTTTCAAGTACTAGTAAAACATTTTTTGCGATGCTTTCTACATATTCTTTCTACTAATTTTATCACCAAAATTCATATACTCGACTGTCTAGACTTTCAACATATTCATGCTCATTTTCATTGTTGTCATCAAATTTTCTGGACAAAAATAAAATTCAATGAATCTGATTTGATGCTAATGGAAATTTTCATTAATTTACTGCTTTTATGCTTTTATTATTTTAAATTTTTTCGTTTTTATATTCTTTTGTGTAAGTGTGTGTGCGAAAAATTTTATCTCATGAAAATTTCATGAATTTTGTATATACGAAATATTTGCATTTTAAATTGAGTTTTATTGATTTTTTATTTCACTAATGGATTTTCTGGACAATTCAGAGCAATTCCGATAGTAATTGAGTGAACTCAGTTGATTTAAATACTCGTAGTAGTTCAAATTGTTGGCTGAACGAGAATACACAAGAAGTTAAGCTATATGAAGATTGTAAAACTAAAAGCATCAGACTAGACTATAGTCTTTAGTTGTCTGTAAAGCTTTTCCTGTGCGATAAAAGATTCATTTAAAAATTAGCTAAAAATCATTTGCAAAGAAATTCAATATTTAAAGTTTTCAAATAATGCAAATAACAACAATAAAAGTAAAGTAAGAAGCTCGAAATTGATTCATAAGAATTGTGCTTTATTCTCTTTTCACTTTTGTATAATGCAGACATCTAATACGCTCCTTCTTTTTTCTCTCCTTCTCTCTTTTCATCTTTGTTGCTCTTATTCTAATTTCATTGAACTTTTTTTATCCTTTCGCTTTTAATTTTCTTATAGTTGTTGCACTAAATTGAAAATCCAATTTCCACCTAAATACACTTGAGTAAAGAAATCGCAAGCAACTAAACTCAGCATATTCAATGTGTTGAGATGAGAAGTAGCAGGAGCAACAACAATAGCTACAACCACAGGCAATGATGACGTCGATGTGAAGTGCTTTGAAGAAGAAGAAACACTGAAGAGCTATACCAATATGGTAGATTTGCCAACTGACTGATTGCCTGTCGAATTGCCAAAGCAATGTCAGTAACAAAAAAACAGAAGAAAATAGAAGCAAAATGTAAAAAAAGAAAATTAAACAAGACGTTAAAGTAATGAAAGAGAAAGAGAGAGAGAGAGAGACTGAAAAGTATAGAGACAAGCGCAGAGAGTATCGAAATAGTATCTTATTTCACAGTTAGGTTATTATTATTATTATTATTATTATTTTCTTATGTTGCTACTTCACAAATGCTTTGCAGCTGTTGTTGTTGCTTCTGTTTTTATTATTTTTGTTTTGTTTTTTTTTTTTAGTTCTGCTGCTTCTTTTCTACTATTGATATGCAATCAAGCGTTTAGCTTGCATTGGTAGAGTGGCAGACAATTTGTTGAAATAAATAACAAAGCACACTTTTAGGCGAAACTAAATGAAAGAGACAAAGTCAAATAACGGAAGGATAATAATATTGTAAAGTAAATGTGCTAGAATTTGTTACATAATAGACATTACAATTGGCAGATAAATAGTAGGGAATGTGTTTATTTCATTTATTTTCTTTTCTCTATACACAGGGTGCAGTGTAAATAAATTAAAGAAAAATAAGCAGTGAGTGAAGTATGTATACTTACTTCTAGGCATATATGAGAAGCGTAAAGTTTTTCCTCATCCGAATGTTATAATTGGTATAAGAAAAGCCCTTAGCGAATCATGAAATAGGTTCTAGGAATTTCTTGCATTTTAATGATTTTCTTAGAAACTAATTAAAAAATACATGCCAGTAAACATCGTGGATCTTACAATAATATATTATTTCTAGGAAAAAGTATTGGGAGTTTTTATTAAAATTACTGAGAACATATGCCAAATTCTATTATGCATGTATGCCTTAGGAGTTTTATATTGAATAAGGATACATTTATTGAGTAGGAACAAAAATCAAGAATAATTTTGAAGAAGATTATATGCACAGGTACTGGTATATTCAATAAATTTTTTTGTTTTTGTTTTAAGAAGTAAAGGGACCTTATTGTCTTCTTCTGATTTTGGTTCGTCTGTGTTTGCCAGTGGAAGCAGAAAATTTTTTCTGGAAGGGTCAACATTATCGTAAGCATAAACGATTCAAGCTGTTTCTAGAATAAATATTCACATAATAAGAGAGCATTGGTGCCTGCTGCCTTCTTTGCTCTCTTGAGGAGAATTTCCTATACAAAATTTGCTGGCATGTTGGCTAATTTGATTGAATTTGACATAATGAAAACCAGGCATTAGTTGTGTTGGTTTTGCAAAAATTTACACTTAAATTTTTTTTTATTTGATATACTATTATTTTTGTTATTGTTTTTTTTTCTCAGACCCGCAAAATTAACAAATTTATCGAAGTCTCATTTACTGCTGCTTTCAGAGTATCGAGTGTTGAAACAGCGAAAGCTAAATTAGGGAAAGTTCAAAGGTTGGCATGTATCTGTATAACAGGAGCGATGAGAACATGTCCGACTGCTGCACTAGAGATACTATTGGAGCTCAATCCATTACACCTCGTTATAGAGAATGCCTCCAAGGCAGCAATCGTAAGAGGAACAAGAAATAAAAGGTTGACGAGGTATAGATCTATAGATCTCTATAGGGCTTGGAGACCGAGATAACCCGGCGAAAGACAACTATCTCTTGGACTGTCCCCAGGACAGAATGGACAAACAGTATAGTTTTGAGAAACACTTCGTTGCAAAACTTAGTAGTAAGAACGAATGGGAGGGTATAAAGTATAACTACACACTCAAAGAACACACGATTAAGTGGTATACAGATGGGTCACGTACCGAGGATGGAACTGGGGCAGGAGTATTTGGGCCAAGAATCAAACACTCTGAGCCGATGGGGAAGTATCCTAGCATCTTTCAAGCTGAAATTCACGCAAGTAGCATATGTGTGCAATTCAACCTGGACAGGAAGTACAAACGGCAAGATATCGCTATCATGTCGGACAGCCAGGCAGCCATTCGAGCATTATGTTCCTTTGAAATCACCTCTAAGTTGGTGTGGAACTGTTTGAGCAAGCTCAATCAACTGGGCAAGAAGAACAAAGTCGCTCTATGTTGGGTCCCTGGACACGCATGAATTGAGGGTAATGAGCAGGCAGACGAGCTTGCAAGAAAGGGGGCAGCAACCACTTTCGTGGGACCTGAACCCTTCTGTGGAATAGGAGATAGCGTAATCAGGGAATTACTCAGGCAAGAAGAGAGGAACAAGAGGCAAGAACTCTTTACAAATCTTACGGTACTGAGGCAATCCAAAGCGCTTTTAGGTAATTATAATAAGAGTAGATACGCATTCTGCATTGGTCTCAACAAAAACATTTTGCGCATATTAGCTGGTATTCTGACTGGGCATTGCGGGCTCAGAGCACACCTTTGCAAGATAGGGGTTGAGCAAAGCTCAATTTGTAGGTTTTGTAATGAGGAAGACGAATCATCAGAACATATTTTAGCTCAATGTGGAGCACTGATCCACAAAAGAAGGAAATGTCTGGGCATGCACCAAGTGCCCAGTACCGAACTAGCATCCATTGATCCGGGCGCAATACTCAAATTCTTGAGGGAGACTGGACTGGATGAGGTACTCTAGGCAGATTAGACTAGATGGAAATGAGGGACGTACAATAGATCTTATAGGTCCCGGTACAACGACAGAAACCTCTATAATACAATATAATACAATCGAGTGTTGAAAACTTTGAGTCCTAACGGGCCCGATTGTTAGCAGCTTGCCTGAGGAGTATAAAATCAGCACTTATTGCTCATTTTTGTTAACGAACACTGCTGTTAAAAAAACTACGCCTACAGCTGACTTGTCAACACTCCGAAAGTCCTTTTGGAGTGCTTTTTTCCCCGTTGGGATAATACTAAAAATTCGTGCAACTGGGTACTCACACACATATACAATCACACTTTCTTTCTCACGTTAACTCTTTCATACCCAATGTTGCGTATATGCAACATTCACTTTTATGTCACATAAATAAAATGTTTAACAGATATTACTATTAACGCTATTTGCATTCGGTTCTTTTAGGTATTCTTCACGTTTGCTAATTGCCGTATATTTGAAATTTCTTGCTTAGGTAATTTATTTTTAATGTTTTTTCTATGAAGTCCAGCAAAAAACCCAAGTGCAAACATTTGTAGTAAAATCTTTTGCACTGTTTTTTTTCAAAAATAATGCATTAAATTATTACTAACCGCTAATTTTTTTTAGCAGATATGTTTACAAAAGATAAGAGAATATGAAAATCAAAAAATTGAAGAAAAAGAATTATCCAGTGGTTGTCTACAGCTTCATAGCTATGTTTTTTTTAAACTTTACTAAAGGACAAACAAACTTTGTCTCAGTCACCCCAGTTATAATAATCTTGTCCATCGACTTTAACTACTTACCTCCATGGCGTTGAACTTCGCATATAAGAAATTATAACATAGCACTCTATATTTTTGTGCCTTTGGTGAAACTGATTAGCTCAATATCCTCTTTAACAAAATCATTCACCTATCATCATAGAAAAAATGGTGTTGTACAGTGTTAACATTAATTTCTTTACGTCTACTCCTAAATGAGACTCATCCTCAAGATGATTTCAAATAACTTATCTCCATCTTCCATTTTCAACACATTTGAGTGTTTCTTATCATTAAGTGTTATAAGTTATTTAATATTTTGCAATCCACTTCAAACTTCCCACTTGATTTTAAATGTTTCGCATTAATGTCTTTATTACATTGAATAGGTAGATAGCTGCCATTGTTGCTTTTCACTAGAGTATAGATTACTTGAGCAAGTGAATCTGCAAATTTTACAGCTAAATACATTCAGGAATATTTACTCAACTTTAATTTTAATTTCTAGGTACGCAGACATAATAAGTGCCTCAAATATGGATAAGCAATTTTAAACATCTGGCTCAATTTCCGCTTCATTTAACAACCTTAATTCAAAAATCAGCGCGTTTCTATGGTTAGCAGAAATATTAATTTAATGAAATATTTATGCGTTTGTTTACATAGAGTGGATAAAATCTGTACATTTATTAGTGTAACTACAATTTTATTCCAGAAGATATAGAAGTGCTACAATATCATATGAATAGGTTGACGAGTAGTTTAGCCAAAAAATATCAGATTTAAAATCGGTTTAGACAATTCCAAAATATTAGCGTCGGAAGTTCTTTAAAATTCGCTCATTGAACAAAGGATTGCATTCGTCCTTGTAAAAATCATTGCTTAAGCGGGAGTAAAAAACAAATGAGAGAGAGAGAAGATATGAGTAACGCCATCTCTCAGAATTATCTAACGAATTATATGCATCAGGGACGCCAACTCATTTTTCAGTCTCCCCGATAGCCCTTGAAAAATTCCCCGATTTTCAATCAAATTCCACGCACCGGTAATTTTATATTATTACAGTGAGACAAACTTAAAATTGATCAAGGTTAATATTATTTTAACGCGGTTCGGAACTGGAAGATTAATAATAAGGTACTTTCTGACTCCTGAATTCTTTTGACACATGGGAGATTTCATCTCAAGGGAACCCACTTTAAAAACCGATTGAGGTCAAATGAATCCGGTGTACCGAGCTACTCGACATTCATTTTGATAGATAAACAAACACTCAAAGTTTTCAAAGAAAAGTACATGGACTTTCTTTTGACCCAAATTAAAACAAAAAACGTTTCCTTTTGAAAAAAAGTCAAAACTACTTTTGATTTTGAAAAAAAAAAATGGTCACATTTTCAATTTTTAAGATTTTTTTTTAATTTTTCGAAAGATTAAATAAATAACGTATTCGATAAAAATTTCCAAATGCAATAGATGATTAGTTACATGAATTGACCCACCCTCCAACTCGGCGATTTTTTAACTGATCGCGTTCAAATTTGGTGTGGTAACTACTACTTAATAAGGCCAAACTTTGTGTAAGTTTGTGCCCGATCGGAACAAAATCACCCATTACTACATAAAAAATATTTAAAGACTTCAAATATAAGAAAAAATTGTGTAATCATTTTTTTTTTTGTAGCTTAATGGAGGACGTTTTGAAAATCATCATCGCACGAGTGCGGCACACTGGAAGGTCTAAAAAAAACCCTTAAAAAAAGTATGACTATGGTCTTAGAACATTCTATTGTTATTTTGTTTGATAATTTAGCAAAAAGCTGACAGCCAAAGTGAGTTTTCTCAAAAATTGAACTTTTTTCGAAAGTACAACGTCGGAAATTGAACAAAAAGTTAGCCAAACTTTTTTTCTATTATGTTCTGGGGCTGGTATAGAAAAACATATTTAAATTTTAGACCGTACGTGCAAATGGCAAAAACCTTGTTTTGAGAAGAACGAGTTCAAAGTTTTGGCTACCGGTTTTTAAATATATCGACGAATCCCATCGGACCTTCTTCCCTCCCAATACGACCGAGAGGCGCATCTGCATAACGCACAGATCGGTGACCGATGCAATTGCAGTCCGGAGTTATTAATCAGGAGGTGCTGGACGAAGGTATAGCTAACTAACGACTGTTTTGGCCTGACTGACACTCTCCGCTTTAATGGTCTATATCTACCAAAGCACTTCAAGTTTCTCTCTGAAATTTTTACAAAAAACTTTTGGAATATAATACTTCAAATTACACACTTTTTTAAAAATCGATTTCTCCAAACCAAGCAAGTGCAGGGCTCTCTCAAGAAGAGTGTGAGGTTATAAGACCTTAAATATGAAGTATTGCAAAAGTTAAATGATTTACATTACAAAAATTTGACAAAAAATATTCTACAGACTTTATTAACTAAAAGCTAAACGGTTTCAAATTCCCCGCAAAAAACCGCCCATTCCCCGATTCCCCGTACTAAGTGAAATTCGCCGCAAATCGGGGAATTCCCCGCAAGCTGGCATCGCTGATCTGCATACACAAATAACAAACAAACACCAACGAGTTGTTTGGTTCTCTTTTGATATTTTTTTTTTCATAATGAGATTTCATGAGCATAAAAAATAGCCCCAGTTACTGGGGCCTTACCGACTAGTTGTAATTATTATACAAAGAGATGTATAAATACAAAAAATAAAATAAAAAATACTGAAACAAAATAATAAATACACATAAATCATAAATAACATGAAACCCAGCTGTCACCAGCCGGCAACTGCAAAAACAAAATTTGCAAAAAAAAAAATGAAACATTTTCACATTTTTGGTCATTAAGATATTTCATTTTCTCAATGATGTTTATTTAAAGAAAAACATTTTTATTACTAAAGCACAAGAAAAGTAAAAATAAATTGTTATTATAAAAATCATTTGTGGGGTGTACTTGAACTTTCCTATTTTCTATCTCTTTTGTGCTAACTGAATTTTTTTCCTTTTGCCTTTGTAAAGCAACTGAAAAAAAAAACTTTTTAAAGAAGCTATAGGGCGCTACAGGGCGAGTAAAAAAAAAAAACATGAACAAGAATGCTCAAAGGTGATTTCCTACTGTTTCCAACTTTGTTTTCACAAAATGATGTGTTGGATAATCTAAATAACGAAGGACATGACCAGTGAAACGATAAGCACAAGTACAAATAGGTAGATTGCTGTTGTTGTCGCTATTCCAAATATACAATACATAGGTATGTATGTGTGTTGTTGACGAGAGCACACGCTATTGACGTTTTGTTGACTGAATCTCCCTTGATAGGCTTCACGTGTCTCTTCGAAAAGTAAAGTTTTCAAAAGCAGAGAAGTTGTTTTCTTTTTTGCTTGTTTTTTTTTCTCAGTTGTATTTTCTTTCCATGTTTTATATTTATGTATTTTTTTTTTTTTCTTTTTACTTTTTTATGTTTTTCTCTCCTATGATTGAAAGTTCACTACTTGTGTATTGTGTTCAAAGCGTTCATGTGGAATAATTGAGAAAAATGAAGTGTGAAGAAGATGAAGGAAAATGTAAAGAGAGCCGGAGAGAGAGAGGAGAGAGTAGGTAGCACAACAGACACAATATAAAGGAAGAAAGTAATCGGCATTTGTTGTAGTACTTTAAGATATTTGTAAAAATTTTGCAAAAAAAAAAAAAAAAACAGAATAAAAAATATAAAAATAATGAAAAGCAGCAAAAAAGTAATGAATGAAAATAAAGTCAATAATTACCTTATAATAATCTCATTATATGCTTATTATAGGGTGCTTGTGCTTAAGTTAAATTTTTTTTTTTTCACTGGAGGGTCATTAGTTCATATTTATTTGTTCGAAATCATAATTAATAAATAATAAATAAAAGTAGATACTTCAAATTGCTAAGCTTTAAGTTTAATTAGTGAGTTAAACCTATGGTGATTGTATAGTCAAATCGAAAAGTATGCGCAAATAGTAGTACGGTTATTTATTCAGATAAGCCCGAAAGACTTTTGTGGAATTAATTTGACCTCATTCAAGGACTTTCAATATTAATTTGGGTAAAATATATCTGTATAAGATATAACACTGTTCCAGACCAAAAAGCATCATATTAGGTCAGCTAATCATTTTTAGCAATATATCCTCAGCATAGAAAGGGATTGTGTAAATAACGAAGCATGGGTTTACCTGGAACTGTATAGTAATTGAGAGAGCACTTTTTTCTTGCCTGTGTTGAGAGATTGCTCCATCTTTGGTTGGCAGATTTTAAGTACTTAGGGGTCGTTTACATATCACGTAGAGCACGAAGGGGGAGGAGGATCTGATGATTTGTTACGAGGGAGGGAGGGTTTATCAACTGCGTTACGTAACGTCGATTTTATACGATCAAATACAGATGAATTCAAAATTACGCTATGATGATAGTGATGAAAATAAAGAAAAATGACAAAAAAGTCCAGTTTCTCTACATATATTGGGAGTATGAATGTATATACTCGTAATTGTGACTAACTTCATATCTATCATACGCGCCATTTTTTTGACATTGACAGCTATTCTATCTTAAAGAGCGCCAAAAATACTATAAGAATTGATCTGTCAAATAATTTTCATAATTTTACAAAAGTGTTTTACTATAGCTGAAAATGTCGAATTTCGTGCCAACAAAACAACATTTGCGGGAAGTTTTAATTTGCTTCTTCCATTTAAAGAAAAACGCAACTGAAGCACATCGTTTACTCACTGAAGCTTATTCTGACTGTGCTATAGACGTTAGAATGTGTCAGGTGTGGTATGCCCGTTTCAAAAGTGGTGATTTTGATGTTGAAGACAGGGAACGTTCAGGCGGCCCGAAAAAGTTCGAAGATGAAGAATTGAAGGCATTACTCGAAGAAGATTCATGTCAAAAGCAACAAGAACTTGCAGAATCTTTATGAGTTGATCAATCAACCATTTCTAAACGATTAAAAGCATTGGGAATGATTCAAAAGCAAGGAAATTGGGTGCCGTACGAATTGAAGCCGAGAGACGTCGAAAGACGATTTCTCACATGTGAACTGCTGATTGAACGACAGAAAAGAAAGACTTTTATGCATCGTATTGTGACTGGCGATGAAAAGTGGATACGTTACGATAACCCAAAGCATAAAAAATCATGGTGACCGCCCGGACATGCATCAACATCAACGGCAAAGCCGAACATCCATGGATCCAAGCTCATGCTGTGTATTTGGTGGGATATGAAAGGCGTCGTGTATTATGAGCTGTTGAAATCGAATGAAACGATCACTGGCGACAATGCTCGGCCGCATGTTGCAAGACAAGTAAAAGCATACTTGGAAACGCTGAAATGGGAAGTGCTACCCCACCCGCCGTATTCTCCAGACATTGCTCCTTCTGATTATCACTTTTTCCGATCGATGACACATGGCCTGGCTGAACAGCACTTCCGTTCTTTCGAAGAACTCAAAAAATGGGTCGATTCGTGGATAGCCTCAAAAGATGAGTAGTTCTTTCGACGCGGAGTCCGTATGCTACCAAGAAGATGGAAAAAGGTTGTGGCTAACGATGGACAAAACTTTAAAGAATAAATTTATAATCACTTTTTCACAATAAATGTCCAAATTACGAAAAAAATACTAGTTTATACATTCATACTCCCAATATGTAAGGCTGATACTTGTACGCAAAAAAAAACAAGACCAACCAGAAGAAAAGCGACCAAAAAATGACAAAGTTATAACTGATTAAATGAATAAATCAAAATCCAACATTAACTAAATATATTAAGTTTTTGGACAATTTATTGAGTCTCATAGCTTGCACTGCATTCTTTGCATTTTTTTTTTTTTTGTGATATTTTCTTGTTTTGTCTTCGGTTGCTTTTGGGATCTGTTTCACTCGTGAGGAACCATACATAGTCTCCCAACATTGTGGAATTTAGAGTTAATTACTTAAGCGCTCATAACGAGACATTTTTCATTGATTTTTTTTCCGTGGCCACGGAATTCACTGTAAAATTGGCCTATTTCGATATCATGAATCGCTTAGGCAATTACCGATTCAATTAGATATCTTTGTTTTCAATCTCAATACCTTTCATTAAGTTTATTAATGCGATATTAAAGATATACACTAAATTGTTACTTTGCGTTACGACCAGGAAGGAGGAGTCAAAATAAGTCGCAAATTGCGTTACATAAGGCGCCGTTCACATATTACGTAACGCGCGAAGGGGGAGGGGGGTCCGATGATTTGTTGTGAAGTGTTAGGGTCATCAACCGCGTTACGTAATGTAGATTTATATTTTCAATTCAATTCAATGTTTATTTTAATTCCGCTTCAAAACTCATTGAGTTGTAATAGAAGGATCTTTAGTTTTTTTACAAATTTTTTCTTATATCTAAGAAGAAAGGTTACATAATTAAATGGAAAAAAGGTGTAGTAAAATAAAAGATTACTATCCCCTACGTAAATAAATTACAATTTAAAATAATACTAATATTAAAATGCTATTTTTACTCATTTATGACGAAAGATCTAAGCCTTAAGCTACCAAGTAAAAAGTTATATAATGATTTTATTGTTGGTGGATCAGTACAGTTTAAGATAAGTGCCTTGTTTTCTCCAAAAGAGCTAAGCAAATGGCCCAAATTGTGGATTCAGACTGTGGAATAGATAGGGCATTCTAAAACAAAATGGTCGAGCGTTTCTTTTTTGTGCAAATTGCATAGCGAACATATGTTATCTATTTCAATGCGATGAGTTTGGCCTTTAATACAAAATCTAGTAGCATGATAATTAGATGATAATCGTAATTGAGCAATGACTTTTGCCATATGGAATTTGTTCCGGTAAAATAAATAGGACGCGGTTGTATCTTCCAGTGATCTAGGTATTCTGCACAAGGCCGTAGCCAGAAATTTTTTTCGGGAGAGTTTTCATTCGAAGAAATTATTCATAAATAATACAATATTTGATTTTTAAATACAATAAATTAAATTGATGATAAATTTGATGGACCCTATAAAATTAAAATTTTAGGAAAAATTTTCCGATTTTTTTTATTCTTAACCTCAAAAAAATGGCCAAAAGTGACAAAAAATTCCCAGAATAATCAAATTAAATTTTTTAAAATAAATATTATTTAATGTGCATTTTTTTTATCGTGAGAGACATAATTTCATTGTCTCATTGACATTGATGATGTACCCAACCTCAAAAAAATTACCAAAAATAGTAGAGGCTCATTTTTTTCAAATGATCATCATTGGGAACTTGAGCCATTATCAATGATAAGGAACCCGGATGAGGTTGGCTTATATTCCCTAAATTCGTGAAGCATTGAAAGAGATCTTTCTAGTCCAGGTGCTCTGAGCAATAATGCGTTATAAAATTAATTTTAAGATGGGTTTTGCTAATAAGATGGAGTTTTTGTGAAAGAATTTTTCAAGTTGAACACGAATCTGAAGTCAAAAATTTCCCATCAGGTCACGTTTTAGGAAAAAAATGGGGTTCAAGCAAGTCTAATTTTACAAAGATCCGATAATTTTTTCTATTTTTATTAATTTTTAAACTTTTCAAACTGATTCAGGACGAAACTTTGAATCAAAAAGAGTTACTGACCTAGAAAACAGGAGTGCTCAGTATCACCTTCTCTTTTTGAATCCGTAGTCAAACCTCATGTCGAAGAAAACAAATCGGATTTGATCGCATAGTGTGAAAGTAAAAAATATCGTTAAATAGATTTTATTTTGACTTTTTTTCCATCCATTGGCAATTAATCTCAAAAATTAGAATAAAGTTTCCACATTTCGGGGGGATCAGAACCCCCAAAACCTCCCCCTAAATACGGCCTTGATTCTGCAGTTCATATTATTTGAGTTTCGATTTATATTATCGAATACAGATGACTTCATTCCATTCCACTAGTTTATAAAATGAATTTTCTCCCGCTGAATTCGAAAATCATGGTTAAAATTGATTTTATGGATAATTTTGGGAGACATTGTAATTTTTTTAATTTTTTCAACTTAAAAAATTATATCTTGAGCTAGAAATGCCCGTTCGTTCTTAATACCAAATGGAGGAGGCTTTTTTGTTAAGATGTGTTACGATCAGGAAGGAGGGATCAAAATTGGTCAAAAATTGCATTACTTAATATGCGGACGGCCCTTAATATGTGAATGGCCCCTTAAGTCAGATTCAGCGATCGAGTGCTGAACTCTCTTTTTTGAAGTGAAACTTCTTTTCTCTTGTCCTAGAGTAAAACCAACCAACCGGATGTGACGTCGCGCGTAAGCTTGCAATGCGACATAATTTTGTCGAGCAATGTGCATGAGGGGCTAAATATCAATTTTCCGTAACTGAATTCACGAGTAAACTATATCATAAACGATTTATAAATAGTTTTAATTCAATATAACATATTAATTACACACACATACACGCCTATGGCAGAAAGAACATCTTAAAGTTTATGACAGTTGCACATTTCACATACAGATGGCGCAAATGTCCAAGGAATTACATGAAGATGTCGCACACAAAAAGAGTTCGTGAACAATTGTCATCGACATTACCGGTACAGAGTTGCAATTTTTGTTTTAGCATTAATCACAAGGCAGAAGTGAAACTTCTTGTGAACTAAACGAAACAGAAGCAAATAACAAGCAAATGAAATTAAAAAACACAAGCCAATGAAGTAAAAAATTTAGCGATTAAAAATTTCATTTGCTTGTATTTTTCGTTTAGTTCACAAGAAGTTTCACTTCTGCCTAGTGTTCGTTTTTTATATGAAGTTGTTTGCTCTCTTAAATTGAGCTTAAAGTTTCATATAAACAAAACAAAAAGAGAATCGGGCACTCGGTCGGTGAATCCGCCTTAAGAGATGATGTTCAAATGTCTCTCTCAATCTATCAGACGTGTTAACCTTTAGAGGGCCGGCAATTTTCCATAAAAATATAAAATTTTTTGTTTCGCTTACAATCAATAGCAGCAACGACATGTCAAAAAAACATTCAAAAAATCAACAAGTTCGTTACGCCCCAGAGGAATGTTTTCATCAATCTTGCTATCTGCTATCACAAAATATGTCTGTAGGAGACCAACAAAATGTTGAACGACTATAACCTCTTCGTGGTCCAAGGCCACATTTGGAATTTATTTTTCTTACTTTCTTAAATTTTAATGGAATTAAGGGGAAACATAATTGTTATTTAGTTTCCTTATTTAACTTTAACGAAATCGAGAAAAACGATAACAATAAATTAAAAAAATTAAATAATGCGAAAAAACGTGAGTACACACACATATGTGTACTTTTTCAACGAAGAGGTTAAACGTGAATAGTATATAGAGATGTTTACAATTGTTCAACTTCTGGACAAATGTAATCATGAGTAATATATACAGGTGTTTACATTTGAAACTAAATAATATTTAGAGAAGTGATGGCTCGAACCTAAGAACCCCCAAATAACAATTTTGAAACGAACTAGGTCAACTTTTCAAAAAGTCACTCGCCATCTTGAATTTTGAGATTCTGTTTATAGATTTCGATTGAATGACCCCAAAAACTCCTGAGTAACAAATTTCAGACGAATTTGAATAATTTGGCAAAAATTTGTCCGCAATATTGGATCCGCCATTTTGAATTTTGGAATTTGTGCACAGATTCAGCGACCCTAAAAACTCCCGAGTATCAAGTTTCATGATTTTTTTATAAACTGTATACTGTACATACCGTGATAGCCTCTCCCACCTAATTGCGACCACTTTTTTTCTCCTCGAAAAGAGAGAGTTTCACAGTACGGTAGAGTGACGACGACGGTTTGAGAGTGGAAAAAAATCAATTAAAGAGGGATTATATTTTTTTTATGTCTTAGGGTAATTAAATTTATGTTATGTTTTTTTTATGTACCTACTTATGTATAAATTTCTGTTGAAATCAAGTATTTCATTTTGTATGTTTAAAAAATATTAGAAAAGGAGGTTGGAGGATTAATATATTGCAAACTAAAATTGCTTTAAGTCATGACTTTAAAAAATTAACCTCTAGATTTAATTTCCATAGTCTCCTAAAAGAACTGTCATAAAATAGCTTTCGTTAAATTTTTGCTGGGGGCTACTGAACATTAATAAATATTGGAGGGAAACTAGTTCTAAAAACTAAAATTTTCTACACAGTTACATATGGGTGGTTCCATGTCAGATTTACAACTAAAATTTTAATTTCAACCAAAATTTTTTCTTGCATTTTTGAGAAGAAATTAATCGACACGTATTTTTTTATTTCAATGTGATATTTTTTATTTTCAAGTAACGATATTTTAAAGTCTTGGAGTTGTGAAAACGAGACGTTTTTCAATCCCTAATTACTCA
This sequence comes from Toxonevra muliebris, assembly GCA_963691655.1. NCBI lineage: Eukaryota > Metazoa > Arthropoda > Insecta > Diptera > Pallopteridae > Toxonevra > Toxonevra muliebris. The sequence goes on from OY829326.1 coordinate 103,522,184, forward strand.
AAAACTAACTGTTGCATGAAAAAATTTCCAACTAATAAAAGTTCGTATATCGCACAAACTTATCGAAAAAATATGAACATAAAATTGTTTTTGTTATTCAACATATGAATTCTGTAAATTTTATAAATAAATTGAATTTTTCCAAACTTGGACATTTTTTTTTTAAATTTTTTTAGTCTGCAAATATTTATTAATGTGTTAGGAAAATTGTGTAAAAATTTCAGAGTGGGAAGAGATATAGTTTTTGAGATATTCAAATAATAATCAAACAACTACTACTAAAGTCGTCTGGCTTCGAGTGGCGCGCACATGAATATAAAATTTTAGTTGCAAATCTGACATGGAACGAGCCATGTATTTCGGTTTAACCAATCAAATTTAGTTGTTTGCTTATTTTTGCTCATATTATTAATTTAACAGATTATTCTTTATTTTATTATTGTAGAATTTTATGGGAAATACTTTTTTAGAAAAAATTATTATTATATTATTGGGGTAGCGCACTGCGACCTTTAAGAACTATTGTGCCCCTTCATAGACTCATAGTATTTCCATAAGTCCAGCCTCCAGTAGAAATTTTAGTATGGATCCTACTTCTATGGAGTTGAGATTATCATCTGGTATTTGGTGGTTACCCAGATTTCTTTTACGAATATGCATAAGTGCGGGGCACTGTCCTAAAATGTACTTACCCTCTATCTACTTTAATTATGGGACTTTTTGCTTCGTCGGTCAAAAAAGCTCATAAATAAGGGTTGCAGAGGGTTAATGTGCTTCAGAAAAATATTTTCCATACAATTTTATTATAGGTCTCTGAACGCTGTATTATTCTTAGACTTAATTTCAGATATTTTTTAATATATAGGCTCCTGTCACTTTGTATGGCAACACCCTCAAATAAACGCCAATTTTAAAAAGATTTTCTCTCTTTCCTATAAAAGTCTTAAAATAATAACGTGTACTAAAATTTAAGTCACTGGAACAACTCTTTCTATTTTTTTCCATCATTTGTATGGAGTCAAAACACTGTGCGGCGTTCGATTGGTTTTTTTTCCTTTCCAATTTTTCTTTACAATTTCGTTTCATCGAAAATTGTCATTTCTAGTCTTATAATTTAAATCAATTTTCAATGATGTGTGCAAAAACTATAAATACGGAAGCTCCATGACAAAATTTTGTAGGACAGAGATTAAAATTAGATTAATTCAATAAAAGAGAGTTCGGCGTACTTTTCTGCTCTTGACTATTTGAGATCGGAAGTTGAAAAAAACCAGAGAAATGAGTGCGACACTCACTCTTAGAATGCCTTATTATGCCAATGCTGCTTTGATTACAATAAATCCAAAAGTAGAACAAGATATCCAAAATATTATCTCGGACATTAGCAAGTGCACTTTCAAACTATATTGAGGGCACCTCGACCAGGTCATTTTAACATCCATTGAGAAACATTGAGTGTTTTTTAATATAGAAAAATAATTATTGTAACAAGCTATACCCGCATAAGTTAAATAGGAGTGCATATGAATTCAAAACTCAAAAACATTTCTTTATGTTTCCCAGAAAATACTAAAAAACCTCCTGATAGTTTGAAAATTCATCAATGGTTTTTGTTGATTTTTAGGCACAATTTATGATTTAGAAACTTTTAAGTTTTATGACCTTATTTAAGTACTTTGCCGTACAGTGCCACATTATGTTAATCAAAATAGACAAGTTATCGAAATAAGTCAAGTCCGCAGCAGGAAAAAAAGTGAAACTTTTTTCTTTTTGTTGTTATTTCACATTCTAATTCGTAAAACATGTCAACACATACATATTTATGCCTCTCTCTCTCTATCTCCCTCTCTTTGCACTCCACTCACAATTTACTCATTCATTCCCACAGATACACACAAACATACACACACACTTGTCAATCAAATCAAAAAGTTCAAAATAACAATGTTGCCACTTCACAATACAGTCATCGTCGACGCCGCTTGACATCAACTCAATTCAACAAAATCAGTGCCCGGAAATGTTATGCAAAAAAAAAACAAAAAAAAAACAAAAGAAATTCAACACAAAAATTTGTAAACAGCAACAAGAAAATATTATTATTAGGAAAATTTCCACAAAATTTAGATCGTTTTCTACCGTTCATGCATTCACATTTCAATCTCTCTCGTAGTTTCTACTTTTACTTATAGAGAGTTGTTTTATTTATCAGCTTTAGCAGTAAAAACAGTAGCAGAGGAAGAAGATATCTGCTACACGAAAGAAAACTTTTGCCGCAGCTTCACAATTGTCACCAACTTTTGTAATATCTTTTGTATGCAGCAGCAACGAAAAAAAAGGACAGGGCGTGCCGGGGTACGGCGTCATAGCAGCAGGAGAGCGTCGCGGCAGGACATTTATCGAAACTTGCGCAACATAAAAAATAGTGATAGCTCGCACCGAGTGAAATTTTCAGTTGAAAATAACTGAAAATAACCTTTGGTGTTTATATTTTGCTGTTTCTGTTTTCGTAAGTTACTTTGCGTCTTTTGTTTCCGAATTTTCTTTAGTCGTGAGTTTTAAGTTTTGTTGACTTAGGAAATTTCGTTGATGCTTTATTTTTTATATTTTATTTGATGATGCAGTTCGAGAGTCACCCTCTGCTTGTAGTTTCCTTATGTGGGTATTTTCGTAAAACTTTAGCCTAATAATGTTATTCTTATAATGTATTAATATTTAGAAAAATTTAAAAGAATTTTTAAGTTTGATTTTGTATACACTTTTCGCTTTCCCCTCTTAGATTCAAGCTCTAAACTCAAACTATAGCAGTATCCTGAGTAAATTGATGTCAAACTTGGTATTTTCATATTATTACTTCTGATGCTGATTCGGATACTACCTCATATTCTCTCCCTTTTTTCTATTCCTCTTCTTTGTATTTTACTGCCTACATATTTAAGCCAAAAAGTAAACCAATTGTTAGTTTTAATGAAATTTATTGGGTAAATATTTGTACAAGCATAAGAAATTGTTTGTGAACATTTGTTTTTGGTTGATTGAAGATTAAAAGTTCCAAAGCAGCTCTTCGGCGCTCTTTCTCTCTTGCTCGCATTTATTCCTTTGCTTTCTTAAAGTTTGTTTACAAATATTTCTTAAATTGAAGAATATTTCATTAAGTGTTTTCTTCTCTTTTTTTTTTTTAATATTTAAATAAATGTTTTGTTAATTTTTACCTTTTTGAATAAAGTAATAAAGTTTTTTATGTAATGCAAAGAATTCTGAGCAAAATAATTTTGTAAAAGTTCTTCAGCTTAAGTTAATAGCATTATCTATAGGTTACGCTTTTGTTCAGCTATTAAAATCAAACTTATTCAAAATTTAATATATTAAAGATAAGGTAGGGCTCATACTTGTGTTCCTAAAAATTGTTTTTTCATTCCGTTTTTATAGCAGATAACATAAAATTATGCATTATACTTTCTTGTAGAAATTTTAGAATGTTATCTTATGAACTCAGAATTTGGCGCTGACCAATTCGGGTTGCCATTGACGTTAAAACTCTCAACAGATATAGCAAGGGATGCATGGCAACAACTGTGACTGTGGGGACATCAGTATAATAATCTTGTAGTACACTCTTGATAATTAGAATAGATATTAGAAGTGAACTTCTGTATTAGTTTGCTTGTAAGCAAACCTCGCTACCAAAGAAATTCTGTAGTAAAAACGAAAAAAAAAACTCGTCCTAAGGTGGAAAATATTTTATCATAACATTATATGTAAATATTAAATTGGCACGAATTGAAAAAAATATAATTTCAAGGTTATTTTGTGATTTGAACATAAACTTTTGAAATAGAGCTTTAGTTTTTATAGGATGGTCTGGCTTAAACCTACATAACTTTGAGACGTAATTCTGTGTTTAATTTTGAGAAAAAAAATTTTCTAGACAGAGATTATATTTGCGACCAGGGCTTTGGATCAGAAGCTGTGGAGCACACTGAGCAATGAATATTTAACTGCTCCGAGTCCTAATTTTTCCAACTATTATTGCTTGATATCATGCACTATTCACGAGTTAAAGAATAACGAAATTATGTAATTTCTATTTATTTTCTATTTATGGTGAGGTAATATCTGAAAAAAGCAGGCATAGAATAGCAGAAATAGATGGGAAACAGCAGAGATCTGTACCCTATTAGCAACTATTGGGTAGCTCTAAAAAAAATGTGGTGAAGAAGAACTTTAAAAACAAATTTGGGTAGAAGTCGGCAAAAACAAAAGCTTGCAATATCAAAATAAAGGTCGAATACTGTTGAGACTTGATAAAATCTATGCCACGCCCAGTGGCGGCTCTAGGATTCGGGTTTGGGGGGGCTCATTTTACTAAATTAAAAGATAAATATCAGACTCACTATCGACCAAAACCCAGACCTAGACCAAAAATTAGTGAAAAATTTTATCAAATACAGGTCAAAAATTAAAAGATAACTGGAACAAAACTGCAACCAAAATTTAAACTAAAATCGGATGGAAATTTAGGCGGAAATTTCGACCAAATTTGAAATTAAAATTCAAATACATTTTTCAAATCGAAGTTCAAACCTTGAAAATAACCAAATTCAAATCAAATATCAAGATCAAAATGAGACCAAGTTAAGATCAAAATCTTGATTATGATTTTTCTGATGGATTTATATTGTTAAATGATCTATTTTGAGAAAACAAATTTTAAGAAAATTTTAATTTACTTTGAGAAAAAATTTTGATAAAACATTTTGGTACATCTTTATTTTTTGACTCATTTTTGGTTGAAACAAAAACCCGAAAAAAATTTAAATTAAGATGAACAGTTGATTTGGGTAGTACTTTAAACGAGTTTTAAAATATATATTTATATCACTTTTAGCATCGACATCACTATTAATATCGGCCTGGTGGTGACTTTACGATCTCACAACTTCATTTTTATGAAAAATTAAATACGTTCTTTAAGCTTTTTATACTTTACTTAAAATGTAAATATATCTTAATTTGACCAAAAAACCAATACACATTAAATTTCAACGAAATCCGTACACGCTTTCGGGTACCGGGCAGCAACCGGTAAAAAAAAAAACAATGTTCAGACTACGAATCGGGCCAAAATTTCAACAAAAATCGATCAAAATGAGATCAAATTCAGGTTAAAACTCAGACAAAAAACCCAAAATTCAGACCGAATCAAAACCAAAATCAGTTTTAAAATTCATTCCAAAATTCATAAAAAAATTTAGATTACAACTCAGACCAATAGTTAGACAAAACTTTAGACCGAAAGGACAGGAAAGCAACCCAAAATTCAGACCAAAAACTAGTGGAAAAATCTGATAAATATTTACATAAGAAAATGTTAACTTAAATTAAACAAAATCTAGTCCAAAATTCCAGACGACTCAGACCAAATTTTAAAACGAAATTCAGACCGATTTCGGACCGAAATTCAGACCAAAATAATATCAAGATTAAGCCAATTCAGACGAAAATATTAATAATATTTATATATTTTAATATTAAATAATATTTATATATTTTAATATTTATATATTTTAATATTAAATATTATTTCGGACCGAAATTCAGACCAAAATAATATCAAAATCCAGCCAATTCAGACGAAAATATTAACCACAACTCAAACTAAGAGTTCGATTAAAACTGAGGCTAAAAAGACGCCAAATACAAATTAAAAGCAAACGAAAATTTAGTCCAGAAATTAGATCAGACGCTGGTCTGCAATCGCTGGAAAACAAATCAAAATTTAGACCAAACATGGATTAAAACTCAATCCAAATTCAGATTAAAATTCAAACTAAAATAAAACAAAATTCTGACTTTCAGTCAAACCAGAATTCAGATTAAAAATGGGCAAAGACGGAAAAGTTAAACCAATATCAGACTAAAATTCAATCCTAAAACTAGACCATTATTTAGCTTTCTAAAAGTAAGACATTTATAAGCTGGCGTTGAAATTGTAGATTTAATGTAGTTTGAATGTATTTAGTAACCAGTTGCACTATAACGTGCATCCTAGCATCCGGGTTCAGCCTCTATTTCCCCCCTCTGGATACGGTACATGAGATGGATACATCAAAAATAAAACTCTTTATCATTTAATAGCTCAAAAGTCTATAATTGATTAATTTTTGGATAACTACATTATTTAATGTTCCTCATGCGCACCGTTGAACATTGGAGTATTAGCTTTGAAATAAAAAAAAAATATGTAAAACATATTTTCTTGAAGTGAAGGGTTTTTTTTTTGTCAAATAATAAGACCCAAAACTTATGAAAAAACTAATGAACAAAATAAAATTTTGAACTTTTGGAATCAATTTCACTTGGTTTCCAAAATGAATGAGGAGTTAACTTTTATCTGGCCACTACATTATTTTTTAATTATAGAAATCGGAACTACCAGTGTGCAAACTTTTAAGAAAATTAAAGACGTTGAATTCTACAGTTTTTGGTCAGGTTTTTTATACGAAATTCAATGTAATATTTGTATATTCACAATGGGAGAAGCCAATTGCCAAAACAGTCAACATTGGTATGCACAATATTACTAAAAATTCAAAAATAATAAATATTTCAGGTATATTCATTTTTAGGAATAACTGCAGCAATTTAATTATGAACATCATGGGCAAAGTATTAAATTAAATTTTGGCTAGCTTTTGCCAATATTATGCAGCACCACTCTCCTCTCCAACGCTTTAATATAAACAAATAATTCTATGCACCATTATTATAATAAAACAAACAACATGTTAATATGTAAATATATGAGCCTACATATGAATTTATATACTTGCATATAAATTTATTAAATTTTAAATAAAATTCGACTGCTTAATTTATATTATGAAATTTTCATTTTGCTGCAGCCGCATATTGCGCTATAATTTATACGATGCAATTAGATAATTACACCTTTGCAGCGATAAAATTATAATATTCATTTAATTTAAACGATTTGATTTTTGAATTGAAACAGCGACAACAAAAAAAACAAATGCTTCATTAAAAGCTAAAATTAAATGCAATGACTTTCTCATAATAATAATAACAATAATTATTGGCAAAATGCCAAAAAGAAAATACTAACAAAATTTTTCCAAATAGCATATAAAAAATAAAATGATAGCAAAATTATTATATAAACAAAAATATTTTTGAATGAAATGCAGATAAATGTTGCATGCAGTATTTGCCAGAAATACTCAAAAAAGAACGAAAAATTCACAAGAAAATTTTTGAAGCATATTTAAAATTTTATTATGCGAGAGAAAAACGCGACATTATTTTTTTCTTTGCTTCTTAGTTTTTCCCGGCAATTGATTTTTAGTTGGAATTCGCCTTCCGGCACTCTCCTTTTCTCTCTCAACTTTCCTGTGGATGCTGCTTGCTTGCTTTTATTTTTGTTAAACAAAAAAATTCCTGAAAAACAGAAGAGGCGTGGTAGCGCACGCGAGCCACATTTGAATATTTTTATATCTGCAGGGCTTAAAATTCAATTACCAAACGAAAATAAAGATGAAGACATGAAGAAAAAGCAAACACAAAATTTGAAACACAAATCGAAGAAAGTAAACCATACGAAAAAAAAAAAAAAAAAAAAAAAATGCAATGAAAGTACGAAAGAATATTTTGAGTTTGTTGTTTTTGTACAAGTATTTTGTATAAGCAGAAGAAAAATATTAACATACAAACAAACACACATACATATTTAAATACTATATTGCATACTAAATTCCGTTACTTTTCATAAGAAGCATAAAGTTTTGGAATGTACTCAAATTTATATAAAATATACGAGTATGTATTTGCGAGCTTGGCAGCAAGCAAATTTCGCTTTCTTCCTTATTTTACTTTTGGTTATATCTCTTTTTTGTTACCGTTATTGTTGTTGCTTTTGTTGTTGATATACAAAGCATGTTGTTGATCCTTTTGAAAGTTGAATTTTTTTTATTTTTTTCGTATGTTGAGAAACGAATAAAAATAAATTGCTAGAATTTGTTATATTTGAACCCCCTGAAGGCGATTGGCGTGACGTTTGAATGATGTTCTCTCATTCGTAAATTCATTCATTCGTGCGAAATATAGCGTTTTATCTATATATTTTTCTCTTTTGAGTTAGCTAGCAACCGAAAGAGCACATTTTTCCAACAACGCAATGCGAATGTTCATACTGAGAGGAGAGTGATACTTTCTAAGTTTATTAGAGAGAGCTGAAAATTGAAGAGAAACTATTTTTAAATATAATACAAATACAAATAAACGGAAATAGCATCGCTTTTTTCCTTTTCTTTCATCATTTTCTGATTAAATTTGTCGCAGAATTGCAAACTCTTTTTTATATCAAATAACTGAAATATTTTATTTAATTATTTTGTTTTTTTTTATATATATATATTTCGTAAATAGTGAAAAAGTTATTGCGAAAACTTTTTACGTTACAAAGCATCAAAGGTGAATAAGATTTAACTTAAGTTCAATTGGGTTAAAGTTTTGAGTTGTATGAAATCAATTGAGTAAATGAAGGGATATTTTTGGGACATGAAAAAAAATCCAAAAATGGCGTCAAATTAAAAAGTATCAGCATGGCTAAATTTCTACACATTCAGATCAATAATAGTGGGAAGAAATTTTTGAAATCAGGTAATATCTTCAGGCTCCAAAAGGGTCTTGAATGTACTGAAATTTCAGAAATAAATTATAATTTTCCAAAATTTTTGGCTTTTTCGAATTCCATAGCTCTTTAATTTTTCCTTGAATGTACAAATATAATCCAAAACAAATTTTTGAAATCGGATAATTTTTATTGGTGCCACAAGATGTTCAGAAATTTCGACCATAATCTATACTTTTCATACAACTTTTGAAAACTTACAAGCCTTGCATATTATATGGCTTATTTTGCTAAAGTATTTCAGATCTTCATTGTGACAGCAGAATATGAAAATAGGGTGCTAAAAAAAAAAAATTAAAATGAAAAAAAAAAAATTTAAATTTGTGAAAACTGCGCTACTCCGAAAACCGTGATTTTTAAGGATGTTTTACCATATGTTTGGGATTTTGTATGGAAAAAGCATTCAACCTGCATATAAAAGATTTTCAGATATTTTTGATACAAATAAACCGAAAGCCACCCCTATCGCCTAAAGTGACCATTTGGCACTTTTTTGTACAAATTTTTAAATTCAACCGTTTGGATTTTCCAGATAGCGTTCATTTTTTTATAATTAAAGTACATACGATTGCAGGTATTTTAATTTAGTTTATTTAAAATATAAAAATTTGTCACATCAAGATATATTTGAACTAGTAAGTTAACTTTTAGTGAACCCATGTCGAGTACAATCAAGTTCACCTTTGACAAATGTCGTCGAAAAATTGCACGAAAAAAAAGCAGGAGTTGAAAAAATTGTCTTCAACAATTTCAACAGCTATGAAAAATCATAATTATAGTCGAAATTTCAGTATTTTCAAAATCCTTTTGGTACCTGAAGGAGTTATTTGACTTCAAAAATTTGTTTCCAATTTTGTTCATCTTGATCACCTTAAAAAAAACTTTAATATGCTATTGCTGTTTAATTAAACGCCATTTTTTATGTCCCTTCATTTGCTCAAATTTGATATATATTTTATATACATATGTATACATTCTAATAAAATAGAAGCATTTGATATTTAAGTTAAAATATAAGAAAAACTCAGGTATAAGACATTAGGTCTAAAAGAAGATTAGCCAGTAAACCAATAGCAAGATAAATGTAAGAGAAACATACAAATTTTTTAATTCAGAATCCACAGCTCTGAAGTAAAAAACTGATTAAGTTATATTAGGTTTTTAAGGAACCAAATCTACATCGTGATCTTTGAGTCTGAGTCAACGCCACTATCGGGAAATAAAAAATGATGTAAGGGTCATACCGGGATTTAGTGTTAAATTGTTAAAACCAACTTGAAGTATATACAGGGTAGTCCAGCTTCATGTGACCCGTAGAAGTTCGTGATAGTTTTAATATACGTCGTCAAATCAACATATCTCATAGCACGTTTGAAGCGTAATTTAAAGGAGATATTTACCGTGGATAACTACATGCCGCCCAAACGCGCTGAAATTGTTAAGCGGTATACACAAAAAAATTTCTGAACCATGGCCACCCAAAATACATTCCGAAGAAAAAATAAAATAAAATTTTCTTGCGCAAAAAATACCATAAGTTTACAGTAAGTGCTAATCTCTGCAATCCCAAGTATCTTAATAAACCACGCCCGATGCGTTCCAACAAAAATTGCATTGTTGTTGTACTGAATAGTGTTGAAAAGTCCCCAAAAACATCGAGTTAATGTCAATTTGCTTAGCTAGGCATCCCAAGAACCAGTATCCGACGCATAATTTATTACCATATAAAATACAAGTGACAAACAAGAATAAGCCACGAGACAAATCACGTCTTGTTTAAATACGGCAAATTTCGTGTCGAAGTGACTGCGATTTTTAGCGTCAAATCAGCATCAGCGATAAGACATTTCACACTGAATGGAGCGGTAAACAAAACAAAAATTGCCACTACTATTTACGCCACTGAAAACCTACAATTAATTCACGATGAGTCTATCTACGACTAAAGAGTGATTGCCTGTTGTGGTATTTCTGCGATATTATAATCTATTTTTAGATGTCAATTTTACGTAGAAAGCGCATGAGAAAGTTCTGGTTTCAACAAGATGGTGCGCCATGCCATACTTCGGCCGCCACGATCTATTTTTTGAACCGGTCACCGCGTTCGCCCGATTTAACGCCTCAAGACTTCTATTTGTGGGGGTATTTAAAATTCATTCATTTTATATCGATAAGCGACGGACTCTGGACTCCGAACACGGACTTAAGACCAAAATCAAACGGAACGGCTATACTAACGCTAAAGAAAGTTATGGCAAATGCCGAGAAACAAGCCCATTATGTCAGATCAGAGCAAAAGGCGAAAACTTGAACCAAATCATATTTAAAAAGCAGCTGGCAAGTATTTTCTTGAACTGAAATAAATTTCTGCGCAAGTGTTGATTCGATACCCACATAGTATCGATACTTTTACTCATTACTTGTATCGAATAAAAGTATCGATGCTACCGAAAATATCGGAAAAAAGTATCGGGTACGTACTTGTATCGAATACTCGATTAAAGAGACGAATTATACTACTCAACTCGAAATTGGTATCAGGCACCTCATACATTATTTCTCTGATAACGATGGCGTCCTCAGTTTTTCACTTATATGTCATGTTTTTCAGATATTTGCACTCGAAACATATGAATCGATGAAATGATATTTGAGCTGCCTGACGTAAAAAAAAAGTTGCAACTTGTTGAGTAGTGTTAACTTGTATGGTATTTATTATGTTTAGATACAAATCTCTAGAAAAATATAATGGCAAAACTAATCAACAGATGACACTACTCAGATTTTGCACAACAAGAGGCGGTAACATTTTCTATAGTGACATTTTCCGTAGAATCTGAATATTCTAATGATTTTTTTCGATTAGCTCCAATTTTCCATGTAGATGGCAAAAATCAAAAAAGGACACTGTACATACTTCAATTAAATGGTTGTAAAAATTTTAATTTTCAGCCAATGAGTTATAAATTTTTGTATATTTTAGATGGGAGTTTGAGAAAGATTTTAAGGTATAATACGTGCCAATAGTATCAGTAATATTACTGTTATGATCGAAAATATGTAAAAGAAAATCGCATTTTTCATATTTTTTCAAACAAATTTCAACTTTGAAGCCTTAAATCTCAAAATAATTATGTGGGTGATAAAAAGTTAGCCCTTCTATCTTATAAAGAATTTTATTACAAAATTTTTAACATACATATATATGTCTATAAAAAGTCATAATATGCGAAACTATAGCATTTTATTAACATCAATGCAAAAACCATTTTTTCTTTTACACCAATTTTATTCTAATCAAATAAAAAAACACAATACAACTAAATTTCAACTCCTTGTTTTATAGTATTTTAGAGTTGTTAATTACGACTGCGTACTCAATTTTTCTCCATCATATCTAGTTCTTCCACAATATGGACCTGAATTAGGAAAAATTAGGTCTTCAGGGGCTATTAGGAAATTTCTTTATTTCAGCAGATACGAATTTGTTGTCTGAAGCAAAGTTGTTAAGCACAAAAAGATAAACAATTTTTGGAAACACATTTTTGCTCCATCTCTTACTATTCTTCTTGAAAATAGAGTTCTACAATTTTACAATTTTTACAACCATTTAGTTGAAATATGTACTCTCAACAGTGCCCTTTTTTTATTTTAGACATCTACATGGAAAATTGGGCTAATCGAGAAAAAATCATTAGGATATTCGGATTCTACGGAAAATTTTACTATAGAAAATGTTATCGCAATTCGTTGTGGTGAAAGTTTTTGTAAATATGTAGAGTAGTGTTATATCTTGTTAAAAATACTTTATTTTAATGGAAAGGTTTCAATTAACATTGTACTGCATTATTTTCATACATGGGAATATTGCAATATGAACTGAAATATATTGAATGATTCTGCAGTACGAATGTTATGCTATGAAAATATTGCAATAGCATTTTGAAATATAATTGCTGTAAAATATTGCAGTATGACTCACAATCTTAAATATTTTATACCAATATTTCAGTTTTATAAATAAATGTATCGAGAAAAGTATCAAGTATCCGATACTGACAATTTTTTTCGATACCAAGTAAAATACTTATGGTATAGAATCGAGTAAAAAAAGTAAATATGAGTCAGAGTAGATATTAAAATTTACAGTTTTGACACCCTAAAATTCAGACGTCATATGTTATGAGTCAGAAGCGACCAATTTAATTTGAGAGGCTGAGAGGAAAAGTGGTATAACTTCTACGTTCAGAAAAAAGTGGAATAATTTTACTTAAGAGCAAAAGCGAAACGGAATATGTTCAGAGCAAAAGTGAAAGGAAATATGTTCAGAGCGAAAACGGAATAAAAAACTATGCTGTTCTTACTCTGAAAGAATTGTTATATTGTACCATTTTTGTTCTTACTTTTAAGGCGTTTCATTTTTACTCTAAACCGTATTACTTATGCCATTCTTGCACTGACACACTAAATTATTTCACTTTTGCTCTTATATAAATTTTAGCCCGCTTTTCCTCTCAGCCTGTCATTTATCATTCGAAAATGATATAAAACTGAATCGTCCTCATTTGAGAGACTGAGAGGAAAAGTGGTATAACTTCTACGTTCAGAAAAAAGTGGAATAATTTTACTTAAGAGCAAAAGCAAAACGAAATATGTTCAGAGCAAAAGTGAAACGAAATATGTTCAGAGCAAAAACGGTATAAACAACTATGCTGTTCTTGCTCTGAAAGAATTATCATACCATTTTTGCTCTTACTTTTAAGGCGTTTCATTTTCACTCTAAACCGTATTACTAATGCCATTCTTGCACTGACACTCTAAATTATTTCACTTTTGCTCTTATATAAATTTTAGCCTGCTTTTCCTCTCAGCCTGTCATTTATGAGTTATAGTGAGTGTTAGAGGCTCAAATCCATTGCCATGAAATAAAAACTTAATCTAATAAAACTTCTTGTCTATGAGTCAGAGTCGAAGCAAATGTTTGAAATCTCGATTTCACTATACTGAAGAAAACACTTGAGTCTCTGTCTTAAAATAAAACTATGATCTAGATGTCAGAGTTTCAACTCCTATGCCCTATAGTAAAAATCTATGATATGAAATGGAGTGCGGTCAGCGTTTAGAATTTTATTCCACTGTGTTTTGATATAATGACTCTTTAAATTTCCAAATTTAAGTATATCTGCTAACTAATTGTGAAAATTGTATGGTACTATTATTTTGCCCATACCAATAATTATTAAATTTCATATACAGCATAATTACAAACTTTGAAATTGCCTCCTCAATATTACTTTACCACAACGATATTGCAACATAAATTTTGAGGAATTCACTTTAGGTAATACGAAACCATCATCAGCTTTGCTACTATAGCCAGAAACACAAAAAAAAACCCCACTAGCTATTGTTATTGTGTTAATTATCAGGAAAGCAGCAGGTATGAATATATTCCTGCCTGCACACAATAGACAATTAAACTAGACGAACGCGCAGATAGATGAGCTCGATTATTACCATATAATTTAACGGCAATTCAGGTTTGCAACATGAAATTTTGGTGCGGCTTAGTTTGTATTTGTGGCTAACTCATTGTGTGCACGTCCGTCTACACTTTCACGCCCGTCTACACATACACATGCACACATGTGTCGATAAAATTCATTTATTCAATGAGATTGAAATTTTACACGCAAGCAAAATAGATGCATTTTTTTTCTAGCTACATGCGAGCGAATATGTGGTTTTATATTACTAATTTGCAATGTTTTTGAATTTGTAATGACATGATGGTGGCGTGAAAAGTTGAATGAGAGAGGCGTGTGTATGTGTGGATGGTGGGTGTGGTATGAAATATGCGACCTTTAGATTATTGTGGTGCAACTATGTAGGATGTATGAGGCTTCTAAGCAAAAAAAAATTATAATAAGTTAAAGTTTTTCTTTGTTGTTATTGTGTCCTTGTTATTTATAATCGCTATTGTTATTTTCGTTATTCGCTGCTGCATTTGCTGCTTGCTTTATGCATTTTCGTTTGCTTGTTGTTGGTAATTGATTTGCTGTGTGCGATTTTGCAGAAAATTGTTTGTAATTAACCATAACAACAACAAAAATAACAGTAACCATAACAATAATGAAATAGTTTTTTTTTTAATTGGCGTAATTAAGCGTAAATGTGTGAACAATTTAATTTGTATTTAATCGAGTTTCATTTTGTTATTGTTGTGTTATTGTTTCTTTTTCGGCCACAAATGTTTTTAAATGAAATTATCAAATCAAGTGATTATATACATATATTTAATGGATGTGGCAATTACATGCTCTTAATGTGTAAATACACAAATGATTTTTAGACATGTAGGGTGCAATCATTGTTGCTCATCATGCCACGTAAAAATTGGCGGTCATACGTAAATTTCTCAACACAAAATAAACTTTTGACATAACATTATTAATATGGTGGATGCAAGTTAGCGAAGAGTTGAGATATATACCCAAATTTTTAACTTTTTCAACAAACTGTAGCTGCAGTTGGTCCACATAAAGGAGAGGTATACCACACAGTGTAATTTTGTCTTTATGAATGGGGAGCACAAAAGATTTAGTGGCATTAAGGCAAAGATCATTCTTCTTCGTCCATTCAAGGATGGTTTTTAGGTCTTCGTTAATTCTATGACTCAGATCTTCAACAAGGCCGATGCGACGAGAAGATATAACTGAATATCATCGGCGTACGCATAGAAAAAAGAAGAGGGCCTAAAACAGATCCCTGCGGAACGCCTGACCGAATGTCTTTTCCATCAGAAAACTTGTCACCAACTTTAACGAGCTGAACTCGCCCATGCAGATAGCAGCTCAGTAGCCTTGTTGCAGCTTCAGAAAAACCGAAGAAATGTTTAAGTTTATCATACAATAACACATCGTTCACACTGTCAAGCGTGTCAGATTGCATGGGGTTAAGTAGCTTATCGTCATTCAGATGTTTCGATATTTGAGATGCCATAAGATTTTCCAACACTTTGAACAATGCAGGTAATATACTTATAGGTCGAAAATCTTTAGGTTCAATAGGATTCAAATTTTTGGCAAGTGGTATCACAATGCTTGGTTTCCACATGCTCGGAAAACAAGAGGTAGTAAAGCAATGGTTTATTACGTGTGTTAGTGGTGCTATTACATAGGGTATAATTAATTTCAGAAATTTGGGTGATATTTCATCAGCACCTACAGCATTGCATTTAATCTGCATAACACAATTAAAAACATCAACTTCAGAAACCGCTGAGAACTCAAATGATGCATCAACACAATTTCCAGAATTAATGACATTTACATTAGACATGCACGATAACGAGGATACAAAATAATCATTTAGACAGTTTACATCTAAGTTCGAAATGGTTTGTCATTTTTTTGAATACCGAGTTTGCTTCAATTATTCCAAAGCGTTTTCGTGGAAAGAGACGTGCTCAGTCTAGATTTAAAGAAAAAACGTTTAAATTGCCGGGTAACTAAGGTTGCATGGTTACGTGCAGTAGTGTAAGAGAACCGGTTCTCACTAGTAGCCTGTTTTTTCCACTTGGAGTGTAATCGGTTCCGCAACTTAATGGCAAGCCTTACCCGCTGATTATACCAGGGGCAGGCATTATAAAAATTTTAATAGGCTTTAGAGGAACATGTTGCACAAAAATTGATTTCACATTATCAACAATAATTGTAAATAATTGTAAAAATTACTTACATTTATTTATTTATTGACAATCAATATATTTTTTTATAATAAACGACCACAAATTTCAATTTGGTAGTGAACAATTGAATCGAAATTCGAAAATATTGTTTGGTTTTTTCTTTTTATGCATATGAAAATAAGTGTTCACTATCGACCGTTCACTACTTGTTAGTAAACACTCAAATGTAGTTTCCACTATTCTTTATGCATACAAGCCATTACGTTTTTTTTTAGTATCGTACACAACTTCTATAGCAGAAATTTATTTTTATTAACAGAAATAATATCTATAGAATCAATTCTGAATTTCACAAGAATTTCAATGAAATTCACTTTAAATGACAAAATTACCTCAGCAACCCTCAAACACATGGTTGTAAAAAACAGGGGATATATGATATATTTTTTGACATTTTGCATTTTGTTTTCATAACAGCTGCAGTTGCAATATTTCAGTTTTAAAAATTAAAAACAGCATAACTCGACTTAAGATTTAAAATACAATAAATCACAAATTTTTGTTTATAAATATTAAATTGAAGCAAGAGTGCAAAAATAAAATAATGTAGCCGGTGAGCAACTCATTGCTATTCTTCCAATTAACCATAATTGGTATATAAATTCTTGTAATCCAAATTCAATTGAAAAGCAGCATCTCAATTTATTTTTACTTTCACAAAACCCACACAAAACTCTTCTTTTTTTCCAAACTTATAATCACTCAAAAATGGAATTCGATTCTCAATGAAAATATTTTTTTTTATCGTACGTCCACGACAAAACTTTCTTCTCAAGTTTTTCGATTCCATTTTTGCAATCTGGATCGTGTTTTCATTTGTAAAAGTTCTTTGTTGAAGAAATCGGTGCTGATAGAAAATTTAGCGAAGAAAAGACGTAAACTTGATGTTTATAAACTAAGAAAAAAGATTTTTTTTTTGTAGCCAGCTTCCAATATAATTTCAGCTTTATTTGTCTTAACCGCTGTTGGAACATTCATTTTCATCAAATAATGATAGAGCCATAGTTTGGGGAGCTAAGTGCTCGAGGTGAGAAAAATACAAGTTCTTTTTAAGAGTTTTTCCCATGTGAGATAACTGAAATTGGTCTTGAGAAAGGTATATCTATAACGCAAGGCCGTATTTCGGGGGAGGTTTTGGGGGTTCTGACCCCCCCCGCCCCCCCCCCACCCCCGAAATGTGGAAACTTTATTCTAATTTTTGAGATTAATTGCCAATGGATGGAAAAAAAGTCAAAATAAAATCTATTTAACGATATTTTTACCTCCATCGGTTTTTTTTATCTAAAAAGCCAAATATAAAAAATAAATTTCAAATCATAGTTACACTATGCGTTCAAATCCGATTTGTTTTCTTCGACATGAGGTTTGACTACGGATTCAAAAAGAGAAGGTGATACTGAGCACTCCTGCATTCATAGTTTTTCTAGGTCAGTAACTATTTTTGATTTACAGTTTCGTCCTGAATCAGTTTGAAAAGTTTAAAAATTAATAAAAATAGAAAAAATTATTGGATCCTTGTTAAATTAGACTTGCTAGTGATGGGAAATTTTTGACCTCAGATTCGTGTTCAACGTGAAAAATTCTTTCGCAAAAACTACAACTTATTAGCAAAACCCATGCAGTTTTAGCAGGCAATCTTAAAGTATATTTAATTTTTTAACGCATTATTGCTCAGAGCACCACGACTAGAAATATCTCTTTCAATGCTGTGACTTCACGAATTTAGGGAATATAAGCCAACCTCATCCGTGTTCCTTATCATTGATAAAGGCCCAAATTCCCAATAATGATCATTTGAAAAAAATGAGCCTCTACTATTTTTGGTAATTTTTTTGAGGTTGGGTACATCATCAGTAGTGGGAAGTCAATGAGTTAATGAAATTATGTCCCTCACGATAAAAAAATGCACTAGAATGCACATTGAATAATATTTATTTGAAAAAATTTAATTTGATTATTCTGTGAATTTTTTTGTCACTTTTGGCCATTTTTTTTGAGGTTAAGATTAAAAAAATCGGAAAATTTTTCCTAAAATTTTAATTTTGTAGGGTCCATCAAATTTATCATCAATTTAATTTACTGTATTTAAAAATCAGTTTGATAAAAATTATTTATGAATATTTTCTTCGAATGAAATGCCCCCCGAAAAAAATTTCTGGCTACGGCCCTGCTTTAACGCATAAATCATTGTTAACTCCAACAATTCAGGCTAATCACATCGGTGTTGTTACTTCATGGAAAGGCGTTGTTGAAGAAATCCAAGAACAAAAAACTGATTTATCTTAAAAAGTTACTTACCGGGCGACAATGTACAAATTCATGGTCGATAAGGGCCGTCTAGCAGTTGTCCGATTGAGCTCAAATTTCGTACAGATTGATCCTTTATGATTGAAACTTTTACAAAGTTAAAATATATAAGGGTCACCCTAATGTATATATTATATTTATAAAAGAATGTCCTGTATTTTTATGTCTAATCCGAAAGGTGAAGGAAACAGCTTTTGTTAGTAAATTTTTACTCTTGGAGGTTCGCCCTCAAAATTCATCTTGTTTAGATGATGCTGCCATTTTCTGTCAGCAATAAACCAAGCCAATGGTATAAACAAAACCAAAGCAGCCGGCCTCCGATTCCCGTCTTCTTCTTAGAGAATAAAGACAATAAGAGCTTCAACTTCTGGCGTCAAAATTATGTAGAAGAAAAATACAACAAAAGTTGTTTTGTGTTTTTAAAACTCACTTTGTTTTTATTTATGTTGTCAGTTGCCAAAAAATAAAAGGAAAATTTCAAGATTCTGCAATTCAAAACAATTGCTGCACGAATTAAAATTTAATTGCTTCGTTTATTTGTGAGAAATATATAAAATCATCAAAAGAATCGAAAAACAATGCAAAACTCGAAAAATATACAATCATATATTTTTGTACTAAAATTTGACAGCATTTGAATTTTTCGTAAAAGATATTGCAATATTTTCTCTAACACGAGAGAAATAATGTTCTGAAGTTGAGAGTAGTGCCAACCTCAGAAATTTTTCAAAATTTTTCAAAAAACAATGCAAAACTCGAAAAATATACAATCATATATTTTTGTACTAAAAATTGGCAGCATTTGAATTTTTCGTAAAAGATATTCCAATATTTTTTGTAACACGTGAGAAATAATGTTCTGAAATTGAGAGTAGTGCCAACCTCAGAAATTTTTTACCACGCAAAGTCATAAAATTCTATATATTCGTTGTTGAAGCTGAAGTCGGCTTCTTTATAATCTGTGCTGTTTTCGTTGGTCCTCACCGATCCTCTATATACCCTCGTATATAAATTTGTTTTATTCTTTAATAAAAATTATGGAAAATGTTAACCGATTATTATGAAAATTTACAGAAAATGTTCAAAGACCTCAGTATTCAACATATGGATTGGCCTGAAAACTCTCCAGATTTGAATCCAACCGACCATTTATGGCACGTGAGGAAACGTAAGGTGGCTAAGCCCGCAGAGTAAACTGTACCTGAGAACAATTTTGGAAAAAGTTTGGGAAATGGAAATTTCAAACAGTGTTTTACAAAATCGTGTTACGTCAATATATGCTCATATTGAAGCTGTTATTGCTTTCAAAGTCGGGTCGACTTCTTATTAAATTCAAGATTAGGATATTGCTTTATCTAATGTTCAAGAAAACAATACATACATTTTTGTAAATTGTTTTAAAATTTAAAACGAAATAAATACGTGAAAATTAATATTATCTCTATTTTATTTCAAATGGAAAGGACGAAAAATACAGATTTGAAATCAACAAAATTTGGTTAAATAGCATATATTTGTCTATTAAAACTAGTGACCGACCGAAACCGACTTTTACGGCCATTTTTCTAATATTCGGCCAAAACCGAAACCGAAACTTTTTAATATATATGTATATATCTGTGGTCACAAGGCGGAACAGCATTAGTGTGTTTATTGTATTTTACAGTAGAGCACTTCAAAGGTTCAAGTGCTAAAAGTAATCAGGTTGAGTTGTGCTATTTTTCCGCCCTAATATCTATCTCGTAAACCACTGAACCAATAGTCATAAAATTCTGACACAATATGAAAACGGATATGAAGATTCAAATTATGATATTAACTTGAATTCGACAAAACTCGAGTTGTGTTGTTATTGCTTGTGACCACAGATATGTGTAATGACTACGTCACAGCTTCAAGTTAGGCTCCATTTTCTTGTAATAAAATAACCACCTAACCCTCTTCTGCGCTGCATACCAATCTTAGGTGTTTAGATAAGATTGGCTGTATATTCTTTGAAGTAGGGATAATTTGAGAGGGCGTGCATGCTAGCGGTTCCAGGTCTATGCTCTTCGGATATGGGTGGGGATCTTACTCAAATGATTACGCCACTACTAATATACATATGTAGATACAAAAAAAAATATTCATGCACTGAGTGTGTAATAAAACACGAAAAATTTCACTAACACTTGATTGACATACGAGTGATACCACTGACATGACCTACACCATGCTAAATGCAAGGTGTAGGGTGCCTAGGTATAACGCATGAATAAGACAACGGAGTGTAACAACAACACGAGTGGAAACGTTAGGTGTCATTAAGTTTCCAGCTCTCTCCCGTCCCAACCTAATAATGAGAGCGCGATACACTCTCCCATCCCAACCAATGTATGCTAAACCAACACTATTCACATTCGCTTTACATTTAATTCAATTTATTCATATTAACTTTAATGTTACATTAACCTACGTTTTATCAATGACGTAAAGTAAGAGAGGCGATTATTCATTATTTTCTCATCTTGCTTACTCTTAATTATAGTCATTGATTTATATTTAATTTTAAATTTACAAGTAATTTAGAACCCCTTAAAAATATTTGTGCAAAAAAAAGTAGTAGTATCTAAAAATAGTAGTATGTAAAAATAGTAATATATCAATTTAGGTATAGGTATTTAGTATAATTAGTAGTGTATGAAATTTAGGTAAATTTTATCAAAACAATTAATGAATTTAATATAAATAGAAATACAAGATTACTCACACAGGCGATATCCCTCGTTGTTTGCGCAAACAAGCTCGGTGATGTTGCTGTTGATTTGTAGGTGTTTCGACTTGCTAGTTTATAATTGTTTCAAATTATGTACACCAAATTTCCACACTTATCAAAATTCAAGACTTATATTATTCTGATTACTGATTTTAAATACTACTGTACATAAAAATTATTATTTTCTTTCTTTTAAATTTAGTTATGATTAAAAATTAATTTTAGTATAAAAAAAAGAGTAATCAAAAAAAAAGAAAATTGTTTTGGTATGTCCGATTGTTTAGAGTATGGTGTATGTCTGTATCCACTCTCGACCAGCGCGTCTTAGCAATTAAGAAATTAATGCTTCGATGAAATGGTAAAAATTGCCTGAAGCCTTTGCAAATGAACGCTTGTCTAGTTCTGCAGTTTAAAAAGCTTAGCTAATGGCTCTTATGGCCAGCTAGCTGGATTGGATAATTGGTTGATGTGCTGTTTCTGGGTGATATTTAGCTTGATGATATGATTATTGAAGGTATCCAAAAGTGCGTAAAATTGCTATTGCAATTTTATTTTAATATTTTTTTCGGAAAATATACATATATTTCAGAACACTGACTACAGCAATTTAATTAGAGGTTAAAAAAAACTGAACTGGTTCGTATGCTGGTCTGGAACGAAAAGCCCGATTGAATGGTGTTTCCGTCTTTCGAAAGTAGAACAGCGTGGTTTTTCTAAATTTAAAGTTCTGTGGAAATTAATCCGAAATACTATCATTCCCAATAGTCAAAAGTTTTGATATTACCAGTATTTTATAGTTCACAATAGATATTCATACGATTTTGTTAAAATACTTTGTTGAGTCACCAAAATCCATTACATATGTTAAAAACAAAATTCAAATCATTTTAATTTTTTTTTTTTAATTAAAACTCAAAAAAAAAAATACATTAATTTTTTTTTTTTTTGAAAAGTACGTTGGCTGAAAAATTCTATATTCGATTCTGATCAACTTTGCCGAAGAAAGTATGGCAAAAAAATGGATTATTTTAACAATAAAAAAAATACATATTAAAGGCACTAAAATATAAAAAATACATTTTGTGGTATAGGTACAAATGAAATTCACAATTTTATTTTAGTATTCAAAATTGAATAACTTTATGTTATATACTAAAAATAAAAACAGTCCTTTGCGTACTGAAATGCAATTTACAGTAAAATTTATAAAGTTTCAGTTTCGGAGATATTTTTTGCTGAAACCGTATTTTTGGCCGAAACCGTAACCGAAACCGAATATTCGGTAGGACACTAATTAAAACAAACGTTTAAAAAATTATGAACATGGTTCAAACATAATCTGAAAAGTACTGCGAAAAATGAAGTGGTAAAGTGTGAGTGACCGCAGGTATAAAATGGTGTAAACAGTTAGAGTCATGAAGGATTTTGTTTTACTCGCAGTTCGTTAACGCAGAATAGAAGGCATTAAAAAGTAATAATTTAAATTTCAATTTTTGTTTGATGGTGGTATGCTAATCAATGTACGAATGACATCCTATTTTATTTTAAAAGCGCAATTGTGATGTAGTATAATTGCATGAAGCTTTAAGAAAAAAAATTGCTGTAAATTAAATTTAGCCTTATGTGTTCAATAGACCTCAAAAAAAGTTTTATATAATTCGATACAATTCTATCCTCTTAAAAATTTAAAACAATTTACTACTACATAGGTTTAAATACAAGAACCTAAAATTTGTGTTCAAGAAATTGCATTAAAGTTTAGTACTTCAAACTTTTAGCTTTGCACTTACAAATATTGAGAATTGTACATTTGTCTCTAAGGATAAATGTCATCAGAGTAATCTGTCAGCCACTTGTCAACCACTCTCCTCTATACTATGCATATATATATGTACACACAGATACTTGAAACACTTGTATGACATAACGACGTCAGTTGTAGCATACCAACTACAACTGCAAACTACTATTGCTGCTACTAAAAATGCAATTGAAACTGGAAAAAACACTTAATTTATTCTCTTTTTGGTCTGTCTTTTGCTATCGTTACAGGTCTCATGGGTACGCCATCGTGACATTCATTTATTAACAGTCGGTCGCTACACCTATACATCAGATCAACGTTTCGAGGCGATGCATTCGCCACATGCTGAAGATTGGACATTGCGTATACGCTATGCACAGCGTAAAGACTCTGGTATCTATGAGTGTCAAATATCAACAACACCACCGATTGGGCATTCCGTTTATTTGAATATAGTTGGTAAGTACATGTATAGAAGAAGAAGAGGAAGGAAGGAAGGAAGGAAGGAAGGATGCATATGCACATGCATTTTACTCTAACACTTTACAATCATATGAGTGTAGTAATGCCAGAGTACATGCCATGCATCTATGCATGACATTTGAATTGATTTCCCCCCCGCCCCCTTATAGCAGATACGAATGAAAAGTTTGTTTCTATCCTATAACATACTTTTTTGAAGAACACTCACACATGTCCAAATGCCTTGATATGCGTGTAGATGTATTGCGCGCCTATTTGTATGCTATAAACATAGGCACACATTCTGTGTAAAACTTCTATTTTAATACCAATACTTGCCATATTGACTGCAGTTGAGTGATTTACCATTTGATGACTACACGGAGGAGACGGATATATCGTTGGCGATATTCTTGCTCTCATTGCAGCTGTTGACCAATTGATGGGATTGTTTTTTTTTTTTGCTATTTCCACTTTTGTATATGTGTTTGTGTGTTGTTGTAATATAATCTACAGCCGTAACTTTTGCTTGATATCTTGTCTCGTATGTTCATTGGCATTTTATGTTTTTTTGTTTTTTTTTTCTGTTTTGTTTTTTTTTTTTGTTCATTTTGATGATTCCCTGGAGCACCATTTGCAGTTTATGGTTTGGCATAAGTTTGTTTTTGCTTGTTTTTGTTTTGCTTTCCAGACCATTTCTCTCTCATAAATCACTACTTACTTACGCTGCTACTTCTGCTCTTACTTCTTCATTCGATGATGTTTTATACCAAACGACAGAAGCAGAGCATGTTTTATATGCCCGCTTTGTGTCGACATCGGTATTGCCAAACTTGAAACAAATCTATAAAATTATTTTTATTTGTCTCTATTTGCTTTTTCTGTGCGTCTTACTGTTTTTGGTTTTTTTTTTTTTTGTTGTTGTTTTTTTTTGTATGTATGAGTGAATTTAATAATATTATTTTTAATTATATTACTTTTGTTTTAGTTATTATTTCTAAAAAAATATGTTTCATTTGTAAGCAGTGATGAAATAAGTTGTAGATGTTGTTGCTAATAACAGTTGTTACTACCTCAACCCAACCACTTGAGAGTTAAAGGTGAAAATTTTCTAGCCTATTTCAACTTGAATCTGTGTTATGACGTTTTCAAACCTATTTATTCATAAGGAATTCATATGGGAGAAGTTGGCATATCACTTTTGTTTCGGCTATAAAATTTGTATCGTGTTAAATTTGAAAAAAAAAAGAATATAGCTTATTGTAGGTCATTCTATAAGGCAACTTTTTGCCTTTTTTCGAAAAAATTAAAAAATGCCACCCTACCCCGACGTCGGGGTAAATCGGCACTGATTTTAAAAGTTTTATAAAAATGATTAGTAATTCAATTAATGAAATAAAAGTAATGTTTTTAGAAAGTTTAATTATGATTTTATTGCTAAGCTTAAAAAAAAAAAAGTGGGAATTTGACACAAAAAAAGTGCAAATGTGAGAAAAAAGTGAAAATTCGAAAATCCTTCGAAAGATTCCAAATCACTATGCTTGCGAGTAAATTCATTGAAAAAACGTGAACAAAATAAAATAAAATCAGCTTAAGTTCGAAAAAAGCCTGAAATGCACCTTTAACATACATTAGCCACAGTTTCCGAACTAAGCCAACTTACCACAAATCTGAAAACCAACTTACCCTATATGCAATATTTTGGAAAGTGATATCAGTAATCGTTTACTTTCACACTAACACCAAAACTGATTACACTGTTGAAAACTAGAAGAAAAACTGATTTAATTCCAGGTACTCACATTACAAAAATGTCGAAAAATAGTCACTTCACAAACTTTTAAAAACTTCAAAAAAAGTACTTTTATTTGATTTCAATACACGTTTTTAAGAGCAGCTATAAGAAATGCAAAATCTCATAGAAATAAGGGGCATCTATAACAGTAACTTTGAAACTTGTTTGATTTGATTTACCGCTGCAATATCCTAGTGAAAAAGCCGAACGGCAATTTACTCCGTGTGCCAACTTCCCCCACAGTCTCCTATATAATTTCAAAATATGATAACTTTATGGAATTTCATGGATTCTGCGATTAATTTAAACCAAGGCCTTTGAGCACTTAAAATGGGCTCAGCAGTAGGTATAAATAAACCTGCACAAATTGACATAGAACTTAAAGAATTCAAGTACAGTAGGTTCAACAAGAGCGTGTTCAGCTTAACTGTACGAAAAAGTTTAAGTATTAAGTGGGAAATTATTTACAACATTTTAACATTTCATTGCGAATGGCGCTGTATAACCTTTCAAACAATCGCAATTACAATTGCGTTGTATAAGCAATTTTTCAAATCGCACTCCGTGTGTGCAAAACATCTTTAAGCGATCATTATTTGCTCACATCCAAGGGAATCCGAAATGTCCTAGGGAGCTGCTGCAAATACCTGAAAAAGTTGAAAGCACTTGTGAAGAAATGGAACCAGCTTTTTTTAAGACACCAGAATGTTTACAACTTATAAAATTATGCGCTTCTAGAGCAACATCAAAGCAGTAGGATTCGGTGATAGCATGAGTTTTTGAAGCCAATTCTACCATTACACTTTAAACAACTCAACAAAAACTGGAGCTGAAGGTCACTAATATATCCCTTAGTTTAAACCAAATGAATTTAAAATTGAATTGAAAATGTTCCTTGTTGAAAATTATAGGGATTCTCAGAACATTGGAATAACCCACAAGGTACACTTTTTCCAGAATAACGCAGGCCACATTAGAACCAAGCCACTCACACGACGCACAGTGCTTTGAAAGTGGACAAAAATCACAAAAGTTATGTCTTCGATCATTAAAATTTTGATGTCATTTTAAAGTTAATAGAATAAGTATAACGAAACCAAAATATTTTTTACAGCGGTTGTGTTTTGAAGGAATTAGGGCTTGCCAAAGTTGCTCAATTTAAGAAGCAAATAATGAAATAAGAAATTGAAATTTTTATGACTCTTGTAAAAAAATTGCTTAAAAATCAGGTATCATTGACAGCGCTTTTATTTTTTTTTTTATTCTAAGAGAAATAATATTACCTACTTCACAACATATAATTTTTTTATTTTAAACAAAACATTTTATTTTTAGAAATTTCTTTTAAATTAATATTTTCTCAGAGAAAAAAACTTAAAAAATCGTTAAGTTCAGTAGATAATATAAAACATTAGGCCACAGAAGGCTGTGGTCTCTAGCCATTTTTCGTTAATAATACTCCTTGCTTTTTTAAATGGTGGAAAAAAATTGGCCAACTTCGTCCAACCTTAGGAGAAAATTATTATTTAGTAATACTCTTAAATACAAAAAAAAATTAAAAAAAAAAAAATTAAGGAAATTTATTAAATTATTTCAACTTCTCAAAGCAATTTTTTTTTGTACCATAATTTTCATGGCTTGGTCTTCAAAACATTCTAAAGCATAAATTTAAATTTTAACCTATTAGTGACAAACCTCAAGTAAATATGTTGACAATACATTGAATTAAAATTTCTCCGAGTTTTAGGAGTTTCCTAGTATTGACAGATTGCCCATGTTTCGTATACAAATTACTTATGCATTCGTACTATTGGCGTACAAAATACTTGAATTGGTTTTTTCTCTTAAATATACAAATGTGTTCCAAAAAAGTAGTTATTGAAATTAAATGAAAAAAACAGAAATTTAGGAAGGAAGCGGCGTGACTAGCTTAGCAAAACAATATAATGTCGACAAGTGCATAAATAGGCTTAAATTATGTTTTTTAGTAATCTCTGTTCCTTGAATTTTGGCATTCGCAAACGTGAACACCCTTGGTTTTAATTAGTTCATGTTATCGAGAACCCACTGCATTTTTGAAACAATTACTTTTGGCAGTTATGCCAATATTAAAATTTGTAGTAGTATTTTGCAAAGCAGACTGTTTTATAAAAATATACTTAATTAGAAAGTCTATTTTATTATATAAATCTATGATAAAAGTAGGCACGTTTTAATAAGATAAGTTAGCGTTGTATTTTAAATGGTGTTCTATCCAAAACCGAAATGTTGGAACATAGGTTTTTAATTGGCAATATTTAAAAAATAATTGCGTTGATATTTTAATTTGATTAATTTTAATTAGAAGCGTCTACAAAAAAAATTTATCTAAAAACCGAAACCGGTATCAAAAAACCGATTTTAGAATCAGCATATAGCCCTTTAGCAAATGGTATTTTTATTTTTGATTAGGCGCGTTCGCAAAATTCAAGCAATAATTTATATAGTATCTTAAAACGTAAAAAAAATCGGATAAGAACCGGTTTCATAGAAAAAGGGTAACCGGTACCAAAAAAACCGATTTCATTTTTGAAGTCATCATGCTATAATCCTTTATGAAATTAAATTTCATTTCATTGTGATGACTACATTTGTTCATTAACATATTTAACTTCAAATAACGAAATTGACATGAACTTAAGTCATGACTTTGAAAATTAACCTCCAGATTCAATTTTCATAGTCTCCTAAAAAACTATCAAATTCAAACAACTCCTTCTATTTTTGTCCAACTTTTATATGGGGACGGAGCACTGTGCGACGTAAGTAAATAATGAAATTGCTTGTAGTTGTGATTATATTAGGCTTCCATGCGGAGCCAGCAAAATTAAAAAAAAAATTTAATTGATTAAAAAAAAATTGTTTATTGGCAACACATGGGATTGAACCAAATGTAAAGGGTGTTTTTTTTAGAAGTGTGGTTTTCAATCTGGCAACACTTTTTTCGGAGTTGGTCTTTTTGACAGCTGTCACTTGATTTATACTCAGTAATAAAAAGACTTACTCTTGAACAACGTTTGCAAATCGTGCAAATTTATTACGCATCGCGCGCTGCGTCCAATATTCGGTCGACATAATCGCCCAGCAGAGTCGGTAATTTGAGCAACCATGGATCGGTTTCGCACCACGTTTACTCTAGTGAATAATGGGCATCCTCAGAGACGCCATACAGTGCGCACCGAAGACGCTATTGCTGCTGTGGAGCAGAGTATCGAAGAAGACCCTAATGAATCCACCCGCCATCGCGCGCAGCAATTGGAGCCGTGATTAATGACTTTTTCGTGCCTGAGTTGGAGGATGTTGATATGGAGGAGCTTTGGTTCCAACAAGACGGCGCTACATGACATACAGCCAACGAAACAATCAATTTATTGAAGGAAACTTTTGGTGAGCGCATTATCTCTCGGGCCTGTGCCGTGGTCTCCAAGATCAGGCGATTTAACACAGCTGGATTAGTTTTTTTGGGGTTATGTGAAGTCGCTTATCTACGCAGATATGCCCAAGATGATTGACACCTTGGAACAGAATATTCGGCGCGTTATTACTGACATACGTCCCCAATTTCTGCAAAAAGTGGTCGAAAATTGAGCCTCTCGGCTGGAATTTATTCGAGCCAGCTCAAAATCATTTTTAAAACATAATGGCAAGCCCTTATCTTTATAATAAAGCTAAATAAATAAAGGCCATAACATTAAATTATATGCGTCTTTCTTCTTGAAAACCAAACTTCTAAAAAAAACACCCTTTATATTTGGTCTAGCTAGCGCTGTTATACAAATATCACCATATACTCGGTTTTTTGTTATTGAATTTTATTTTACTTAATCGGATTTTCGTAATATTGGCAATTCGACAGAGAACAATAGAAGAGCAAAAAGAGAAAGAAAGTGGAACGGATTAAAGTGTAGTGGCATAGATTACAAAAATTATATTATTTTTTATTACTATTATGGCACAACAGCCTATGGAGGGCCTGGATCGAGCTTCTCGCATCGATTACTGTTGTGTGAGGGATTCTTTTTGTAGGCAATTTTTACCCTTGGAGGTTTGCCAGTCAAGAGGTGGTGCCGTGTAGACAATTTATAACTGCTATTTTTTATTTTTGAGCGTGCCAAGAACTGGGACACCTGTGTGTAGTAATCCAATACACTAACCACTACGGCTACGGCGATCACATTATTATTAAGCAAACTTAAATAATGATTGTTACCAAAACAGCATTAATGCCCTTCTAAAAAATTAATATAAACTGAACAGAGTGTGGCAAATATTCTTATAATGCTGACCACTTCATAGCACGCGTATAAAAGAGCGAAAAATTACAAAAAAATTCACATTTTCAAGCACAAGATAGCATAAGTGCTTTCTCTTTCATAGTTTAAGTATGTTAGCCTTTCAGTTAAGGCTTAACATAGAAGCTTTGGTGATTAACTTTAAATTGCTCCCAAATTTTTCCTTTTAAAACACAATTATTATTTTATAATCCTTTAAAAAATTTTCATCAAATTTGTCTGCCTGAATTTTTTCACAATAAAACCAACATAAATTGCAATAATAAAGTAAATCATAATTTCTGTAGATTTGACGATTAGTTTTAATAAGCTCTTGTAAATAAAGCACAGAATTTTAGTATTAACTATTCTACTTAACTTCAAAGCATAAATCATTTTATATAGTTGTTAAATTTTTAACGAAATACAAAAATAAATTTAAAGTTTTGTTACTTCTACAAGAATCCAAAACTTTTCTATTATGGCTGCTATTAAAATTATCTTGCTTAAAGCCTCCGCATATACCCACATATATATACATAAACATAAAAACACGCGCACACAAGCATATCTAGTAGTATTTCCTGCTTAGCATAAAAGTAAGCGGATTTGCGTATGCAGATTTGTTGCTACTGCTTTTTATTACTACCAGGGATTTCTTTTTATTTCTCTCTCTCTCTCTTCTCTATTTCTCTTTTTTATGCGTGTGTGTGTGTGTGTCTCTCGTTTTGCTTTATTTTTTGGTATTATTGTTGCATGTACTTGAGCAATAATAATAAAATTTTATAATTTTACGAGTATGACACTAGGAGCATCTCCGCTACTGCCTCCTCTACCCGTCTAAGACCAAAATTTACTCTCTGTCTGCCTGCCTGGATGTAAATTTACGCAATTCTGTGTTTATTTTCTCACAACTTGACGCTTTCGTTGTCGGATTTACTGTGAAAATTCGTGATTTTATGATTTTTTATTTCCAGGTGTCAATTTTCCTTTTTCCTGTATCGCTTTTTTCTTTTTTTTTTTTTGTGTCTCGTCTTTCTATTTGTTGTTTGAGTAAAATCTTTAATGCTTAAGGCAAATTATGGTATCAGAAAATTGAGTGTTTTTACTTGGCTAAGAGATAAGATTTTTTTTTCATGTTGTTGTAGCTTAGTGAAAATTCATATTAATATTATTGAAATTTCTAGCTTTTCTTTTCCAATTTACACTTATTCCTAGAAATAAAGATTAAATTCGGTCTCAAGGCACATACGATTGTTGTTGTTTGTTTGATCTTAGAGCTTGATTACAATAAAATAATCATTTGAAGTTGAAATAAATTTTATTCTTATACTACATACTTAGATAATGCATTGAGGCTATTAACTTTAGGAAGATAACTTTATTTTGCATTACTTTAATGGCAGCTATGAGAAGGTTTTAGTAATTGGGTCAGAATTCGTGAAATCAATCACTGAAAATTATTTTTTCTCAGATTTTAATGTAAATAGGGAAATTAGTAAGTTTCTATAAGAAAATACGATTCCCAAATTTTCAGCTCATACAAATTTTTTTTTTACAACTTATTGACACTTATTGATATTAATAATTTTAGGAAGTTTTTTTTTTCAATTTGATGTATTTCGGGATCTGCTCAACCAAATTTATCGAAATTTTCAGGACTACATCTTTTTTAGCGATAGTTTATGAAGAATTTTTTTCGATCGCCAAATAACTGTAATTTGTTTATTTATAAGTATTTGTTTTTAACAATAATCAAGCAAACATTGTTCTGGAGCATGAAAAAATCTGAAAAAAATCATAAACATTGCTAGTACTGTTTTAAAAAACATGTGCAAATTTCAAAGTGTGTCCACTTTTTGTTTAGAAGTTATGATTCTTTAAATCAGCACTGCACAACATTTTGTTGCATTTGGAGTAAGTGCGCTGTCGCTTGCAAAACAAAATTTACGAACACATTTTCAACTATGCAAGTTTCACTATTTATTATTATAAATAAATCGATTATCGTCAAATATAGACTCTCCGGTTTGTTAAAAAAAATGTTTTTCGGGATATAGGGTGTATTTTCATCCTTCACTGAGATACAGGGTGTTTAAGGAAATCCCTTAGGAAAAATATTTGCCACTGTATTATGTACCATAACTTCAATAATACTAAGCGTAGAGCAATAATATTAAATTTGTTACATAGAAAATTAATAGACCTTTCTTTTAATGTCACATTTGTAATTAATAACTTTTTTGGGTTGAAAGCAATTACTACTCAAAGTCCAAAAATATATTTTTTCTTCGAAAATTTAGGTTTTTACAAAAAGTTGTGTAATAATGTATTTAATTTTGTACATTCTCTTTATGCTTTCTTATACCAAGTTCCTAGCCAAATTGTACTGTTACAAAGATGCAATGGTTAATGTAGTATTCCTCCACTACATTTTCTTGTACTTTTGTACTAAAACCATAAGAATTTTATGAGCTAAAAATTTGGGAATCGTATTTTCTTATAGAAACTTACTTATTTCCATATAAATATGCCAGCATATAGACCCAGACATTACACACAGTTTTAATAAATAGGGGAATGTAGGGAATGTCGAACCACACTTTGATTTTGACTGATAATTTACCCTAAAATCGTAATTTTTCAAAATTTGAGAAATGGAGGTTAAACTAGAAGCAAAATGCCACGTTTTGAGAGTTGCAGAATTTAAAAATTCGAATTTGTTGTAAAGTTTTAAGAATTATAACAAAATATTCGATTTTGTCATTTTGAAAAGTCGTGGGGAATGTCGAACCACTTTACAAATAGAGAAAATTCGAACAAATATTGATGTAAAACGTTTATTTATGACTTCGTTATGAAAAAACATAAGATTTGAATGAAAACTATGGAGGAGAAAACATCGATGTTATTTATTCGGAATCGCTGTTTTTGCATGTGAAATAGTCACCAGTCATGTGTACACATCGCAAGTGAGCAGCTCGATCGCACTCGTTGCAATGAATTTTGTTGTTTCGGTTCTGCTTCTTAGCCAATTTTTTGCCGCAAATGATGCAGAAATCATGATCTTGCTGCTTCTGCTTTGGTGTTATTGAAGCCTGAATTTTTTGTTTTTTTGCTGGATTGGCCTTTTCATCTTCTTTCCGTTTTAGCGCTTCGGCCTTCTTGCGCTTGTTAACAGCTTTTTGTTGCAAATCGCTTACCACTTCAGGCGATGTCAAAATGCTTGTTTGCATAGCCTTGCGACCTCGATTTGACTTTTTGGTCGGTGTATCTTGCTTTACTGGACCAACAGCTTTTAACGCATCATGTAGAGAAGCAAATGATGTACCAGACATGCTGGCCACTTCAGATGTTGAAGCTTCAGATGTTAAATTTCTTCCGTCAAAACTTTTTTGACGGAAAACAAAATTCTAACACAATGATTTGAAAAATATTTACCTGTTTGGTTTTACGCAAAAATGTTGAAAAAGCAATGTAATTTTTAAACACTAAAACACTTTTGGAATCTCAAAAATCACTTGATTATCGCAGATAGCACAATGAAAAAATGAGATGAAGCTGAAATAATACGATGGCAAAAGATTCGTATAGATCGAATGCCACATAATGCAGATAAAACTAATGGTTCGAAATTCCCCACATTCCCCTACTTAATTAAATCAATATCTCGTTGATTTTATGTTCTAATTCGCAGCGTAATTCGTAGCGCTTATAGAATTCTTCATCTCTCAACATTTTTTATTGGGTTCTTTTTAATATATGCATTTATTTATTATCAAAGCGATATTCAATATGGCACGTACAATAACAACAATACTAATATAAAGTAAAGACCTTTACAGATTATATCATGTGATAAATTTGTAAAAATATAGATAATCTAAAATTCCATTTAAATATTAAACAATTTATTGTCATTATTTTATTGAACTCGCAAACAACCTTAATCGACATTTGATAAAAATAAATAGATAATTTATCAAATACATTTGCATGCACATAACTTTTTTACATTTTGAAAAATTAGTTTATTTCATTTCATTTACGTAAAACTATTTCAATTATTTGCATATCATTTCATCGTTATACACTGATACAAACGGATGGAAATATAGAGACATTCATCGATCCATCATGAACTTTCTCATTTAGAAAAGTTTTACAAATTAACAATGCAAAAACGAGCAAATTGTTGAAAAATTGATAAATCAGAAAATATACTATACTTACATATGTGTACATATACTTTTGTATATATATATACATACCTATATATAAAAATATGCTACATTATGACACTTTATTTAAAAAGAAGTGTGTGTGTGTGTGTGTGTGTGTGAAAAGAAGGATGTGAAAGGAGGTGCCACGAACAAGAGCGAATATTTTCAAAAGTCAATGTGTAGGGAGGAGAAAGTAGATATTTGAAAATTGTGTCATTTGACATGCAACATACATAAGTATTAAAGTTGATGAGGGTTTTTTTTTTGCAAACGAAACACAGACACACACACAACCACATGCATAGTGTATGCAAATATAAATAAATAAATTTGTAAAGTGTTTGACGATGATGATGATGGTGATGTTTTGGTGTTCCTGTGTATGTGTGTATGGTGATGCTAATGGTAATGGCTATTGCTATTCATGAACACTCACATACATTGACACAAATACATTTGCCATTATGAAAAATCGACAATACTTATGCTGAATATTCAACACAGTAGGAATGGTAGTAGTAAAAAAAAATAATACCAGCAGTAGTAGAAAGTAGATTGCAAAGGGTCAACAGTACAAAAAAAACAAGAAAAGAGGAAAAGAAAAGAAAGATGAGAAAACGAGTAGCATAAAAATATTGAGAAAATAACTCAAAATGTGTTGCAAATGGCAAATTTTATAATAACATAGAAATAAGATGAAAATGCAAAATAGGAAATCAAAATGGAAATTGAAAGCAGGCAAAAAATGAAAAAAAAACATAATTTTTTTTTTTTATTTTATTCGATTGTGGTGAGAGTGTATTCGAGTGTGAGTATATATGTATTTATGGTATCTGCAAGGGTTTTTCGCATTTTTGTTGTTGGATATGTGTGTGTTCTTTATTTTTGCGCTTGAAAGTATGCAACATTATTGCTGGCAATGATAGTTTTGTTCATGGCTGCATATCACATTTTACTTCACTGCTCTCTATAGCGCTCTCTCTTCCCCATTACTATATCCCTATTTCTTTCTCTATGTATGTATATGACTGCACCATTTGTGGCTTCAAGGAAATTGACTTCAGTCCTTTTTCTATTTTGGTTTATGTGCTCTCTCTTTAGTTGTTATTGTTATTATTTTTGGATTTTAGAGTTAGATATATTGCCACTACTACTACTTCTACTAATACTATACCAGTTTTCTATATAGAGTTATATATATATATATATATGTGATAAATGCAAAAATAAAAACACTCGCACTATTTATATTTTTCACAAGTATGTGTTGGTTGTTTTTATGTGTGCATGCAAGTGTTGAATATAGAAAAGTATTACTTGTATGTGTGCATATCTGTTCGTATATTCTTGTGTTGACATTATAATAATGGTTTATGTTAGATGGAAGAGTATTGCATTTGTCTGTTTATAATACACATACCCAAGTATAAACGTTTATATGTATGTGGCATATGTTTATGTGTGATTTGATTGCTATTCAAATATTGTGACAGTGTGAAAATAAACAAATTTGCATTATTTATCTCTATCATTGTATGTATGTGTATTTGTATTGATGCTGTTGGCAGCTATTGCAATTGTATTTGTACGTGGTTTCTGTCTCACAGTGTCTGCTGTGGAAAAGGACATTTACGCAATTGTTCGTTTTGTATGTATATAGGACTTAAGGTTATTATTATTATTAAAGCATTTAAAGAAATTGAACTACAAGAATTTAGAATTAAGAAAATGTGCGCAAAAAAGGCAGGAAAAAAAACTTTCAATTTAGAATATGCAAACTGTGTGGTATCGATTTGGTAAGCTTGCATCTGATATGTAAATTGACCAATTTTCTCATGTTTTTTTCCATTTTATCGATTTAAAAATTTAATTCAAAATTCTGGCATAATAAAGAGAGCAATAGAAATCGATGTTTAAAAAATTCATGTTTTTTTAATATTTTAAATAAACATCTCCAGAACTAAGCAAAAAATATTCAAAATGGCTCAAGGCAGAAAACTCGACATATGATGTGATAGCATACTTTACCCAATGTTGTTTACTTCATGCTTAAAGTTTTTGTTTTTATTTTTAATTTTTTCTTTTCAATGCACTTCGCTTTTTGCACGCCAATAAGATAAGAATAAACTACAATATAATTATAGCTAAATACAATACAACAAATAAAAGCAACTTTTGGTATGTTCTATGGAATAATGCATTAATATCTAAGTATATTCCATATTAAAAAACTCCCAATTCTTAACCCTGCCACTCCTACATCGAAAGATCTACTGGATGAGATGGTA
The DNA here is from genome assembly GCA_963691655.1 of Toxonevra muliebris. Classification (NCBI taxonomy): domain Eukaryota; kingdom Metazoa; phylum Arthropoda; class Insecta; order Diptera; family Pallopteridae; genus Toxonevra; species Toxonevra muliebris. The sequence continues at coordinate 103,558,588 of OY829326.1, forward strand.
AAAACTCTAACCAATTCCTGCAACAAGACATCCAGCGCTTCATGCCCTGTAATAAAGCCTAGGGGCAAAGCCAAACCCCCTTGGTGGTCTGACGAAATCATTCTTCTCAAGAAAAAATGTAGGAAACTGTTTAATCAGTCAAAAAGAACCAATGAATGGCTTCGCTATAATGATAGCCTTAGAAGTTTCAAGAAACTAATTAGGAAGACCAAGCGACAGTCTTAGGAGGAATACTGCAACAATGTTAAGGGTATTTCCGAAGCGTAAAATCCTAGCTTCCAGTCCATCAACTCCTGGCAACATTTTAAAACCAAACGGAGAGTGGACCATGTCGAGTCTCGAGACTCTTGAACTCCTTGTCGATACTCACTTTTCCGGTTGCTTGCAGTTGAGAAACAGTGAATCGGCGGCTACACTTCCCAACAACTAACTCGCTCCTAAAAATCTTAGTAAGGAAAAGATAGGCTTTTAAACCTTTTAAAACATCTGTGCCAGATGGTATTATTCCCGCGCGAGCTACAGACAGCCTTAGAAATCATCATTCCTTGGTTAGAAGTTATCTTTAACAGTTGCTTGCAACTAACCTATATTCCAAAGCTGTGGACGAATATTAAAATACTCTTCCTACCCAAGAGAGGGAAGACTTCTCATAACAAAGCTAACGACTTCCGACCGATTAGTTTAACTTCATGTCTCTTGAAGAAGCTTGAGCGACTTGTAGATACTTACATTAGGCAGGACATAAGTCTAAGAATGATATCTACGTCTCAAAATGCCTACACCAAGAGCAAGTCAGTAGAAACTGCCCTTCATTCCCTAGTTTATAGTATCGAAAAATCTTCAGTTCTAAAGGAGTTTACTCTAGTTGTTCTCGATACAGAAGGAGCCTTCAATAATGTACTTTACAGTGTTATAACATCATGCTTGGGTAAGTTGGGCCTAGATAAAGCTTGAGTTAGCTTTCTTGAGACTCTGCTCACGAAAAGAGTGGTTAGTTCCACGCTAGTTATATCATCCTTAAGTTGGACGGTGATAAGAGGCACCCCTTAGGAAGGAGTACTCTCGCCACTGTTTCCATAACAGTGTTAAATGATCTTTTAGTAGATCAAGAAGGGTGCGGCTACACTGTAGTTGCTTATGCGCATGACGTTGCCTTGGCAGTTTCAGGAAAATTTCCAAGCACTCTCTTCGACGTTTTAAGTAACGCTTTCAAAATCCTAACCAAAGGGTGCAGCAAATACGGGTAAAACCGATCTGGTCCTTTTCACTAATAAGCACAAATCCCCACCTTTAGTACTCCGACGCTTAACGGTGTCACTCTAAGGTTAGCGGAACAGGCGAAATATCTGGGACTGATCCTAGATAGAAAACTAAGCTGGAAAGCCAATACTCTTTTCAAGGTCCAAAAGGCCAATGTTGCCCTTTTCTCATGTAAAAAAATCAGTGAGCAAAAGTTGGGGTATGGAACCTCAAATTGTTCACTGGCTCTATACGACAGTTATTAGACAAATTCTTCTTTATGGTGATGTGGTGGGGTGAACAGCTCATCAAAGAGCAGTCCACCTTAAGGCTTTGGGCAAGGTTCAAAGAACTGCATCATTGTTAATCATCGGTGCCTTAAGAACAACCCCTTACTTAGCCATGAATACCATTCTTTACGTAACCCCTGTTGACCTTTTTGAGAAAGCCAACTCGGCTATTTGGTTAAATTCAGTCAGTCTCGGGTTTAAACCATTCTATACTATACAGGTAGTAGCGAACTGGCTGAAATGCAATAAAGTATCAGCCCATGATATTTTCATTCTCAGCGACAGCCAACCTGCTATCAAATCCCTAGCCAGTATATCACTGACCTCCAAAGTGGCTTTTGATAGTCGGCAATTACTCAATGAGGTAGCCGATGAACTTAACGAATACCTTTTATGGGTTCCAGGTCACAGTGACATGCCTGAAAATAATAAAGCTAATGAATTAGCTAGATTAGGCACGAAAATGCCGCTATTACAATTTAAAAACTACACGGGTATCCCACTGGCAACCTGCAAGCAAAATAATATAATATAAACGGAGTTCTTGAACTGGGCGAAGGTGAGTTGGCAGACAAGACACACATGCAAAATCACCAAGCAGGTATGGACAGAGCACATCCCCTAAACGATGTCAGCAGCTACTGCCCTTCAGTAGAATACAAATTACCAAAGCCGTGGCAGTAATAACTGGTCATTGCCTTATAAGTGCACATGCAGTTAGATTGGGAGTGCCCTCAAATAATTTTTTTTCGTCCTACATGTTCTATGTCCGGGACTTGACAAAAGAATTAATGTGATAATTAAAATATTCAAGTAAGCTTAAAATGTAAGAACAAATAAAGTGCCCCTGAAGAAGTTGGGAAAATCCAACTAAACGTCGGGCTAAATAATGAAATAAAGCCATTTTATTCGCATTTTCAGCAAATTAGACCAAATAGTCTACGAAGTACCAAGCTTCTACATACTAAAATTTTTGCAGAAGTTGCAGGGATGAAGAGGAAAAGGTGTTGCTTTCGCACTTCTTATGCTTTTCTCCAGCCTTGGCTATCTGTAGGAAAAATACCCTGGGTCAATATTTCCTAGACATCTTGTCTGACTTGGGGTCAACTGTCCTAGGGAACCTGCTTAATTATATAAAAAAGTCCAAGTGGTTTGATTAATCTTTGTTTTTCAGTGTTGAGGGGGGCGGATGGATATTAGCACACACGTGGTAACACAACGGGCCGTATTTGGCCTAAGTGTGTGCTGATGGACAGCCACTAAAGCTATCCTAACCTAAGTATATTCCACAACCGTTTTTGATATCGTAATTATGTGTTGCATACTTTTGAGCTTAAAGTAAAATACGCTTATATAATAAAACATTCACCTATAAACTCACACATACTATGAAACCTCACACGACGCCGACGTGACATTTGATTTTAATCTTTATCAGTAAAGATGTTATCAAATAAAAAATTACCATATTCTAATACAATTTTCTACAATGCATTTAGCATACATATTTATAAGTAATAAGCTATCGAAAATTACGCTTCAAGTTCTTCAGGGGCAAAATTACTACGAATTCGTATTTTATATATGATTTTCTTCAACATTATAACTTTTATTTATTTTACTGGAGCCCAACCCCATAAAATCCAATTTACCAAAAAGAACTCTAAATTTTCGTGGCCCTTTTATTTTTACTGTTTACTTTCTTAAAAGTTTCTTCTTTTTTTCAAACTTTTTGCTTCGTAATATTTGGTCTGACCCAAAAGAAAACTCAAAATAGCACAGAACTCTCAAATATTATCAAAATACATTAATTTCATACAACAAAAAAAAAAAAAAAACCGACAATGCAATTAAGGATATCCTTTGTTGTTGCTATCCCCCGAAAAACAACCAACAAATGTGCCATTAAATAAAATCCTTAACATTTAATGTTTCACATGCTCAAACAATAACATAAAGGATTCACTTAAAAGATACTCAAAAGCAAAAACAAACACAAAAAATATGAAATTGAACGTCATAATAAGTTTCGCAATTGGATTATTCTACGATCAAAAAATTATTGGGGAAGCATTAAAACCAAAGAGAGGCGATAGCGGCGTCGGCGTGTTTTCAAAAACAAATTGTTCATAAATATGTAGCGGTATATGTATGTATGTGTTTGGGCAGCTATTTTTATTACATGGGTTTTGTGTGTAGTAGAATAAGAGTAATAAAAGTGAAAATTTTTCTTAACAATTTTTAAACAGAAAGCTTTCACAATTGTTGTGAAAAGGATATAAAATTGTTATAGCTTCCTTAAGGATACCTACATATATGAATTTTCACTTATGAGCGTATACTGGAGAGCTGGTGCCTTTGCTACAAATTTAAAAAAGAAAAGCAAATAAATACCTACAAATATAAAAAAAAGTGCAAATTCACAATGAAATTTTTAGCAAATTGAAAAAAAGGTCAACAAAAAATGACAACTGCAAATAAGTGAAATGAAAAAATTCGGTAAAGCAATAGAGGAAAAAAGAGAAATGAAACGAAATATAAAATTGAAAATCTCCAATAGAACAATAAAAAAAAAATGTGCTACTCCAATAGCGACAATAAAAATAAAGAGCGAATGAAAGAAAGAGAAAAACGAGAGTGAAAGTACGTAGCTCTAGCGGCATTTGATGGCTTGCTTTGTGCGATATTATTGTTTGATAGATTTTATTGGACTTTTATTGAAATTTATTGTTTGATTTGTTTTTACACATACATACACGCACATGCATATACACACACACGTATGCATAGTCGTGCATGCAGCACAATGAAAAACACACATAATAAAAACACAGATAAATTTTACTAGCTTTTGTGGATATTTTTTGTTTACTTTATATAGGAGTTTATATTTTTTATAGATGCTTTGAAATGCGTATATTGAGGAACTTTTCGATATGCTTTGTTTTTCCCTTGAAATTAAGTAACTTTTTTATGCGATTTTCCGTGTTTTCGTTTTGTTTTTGGTTTTTTGTAATAATTTATTTTTATAGCTTAGATATGAAGTTAGTAAGTGAATTTAAATTAGTTGCTAGCAACAGTGTATCAAAAGTGAGGAAATTTAAAGAGTGCATTGAGATTCACAGAAAGCTAAGATTAAGGTCATTTAAATGGGAAGCTTATAACTAAGTGCCAGAAACAATGCTGAACTAGTCAATGACTTCCTCAATAACAAGGTTTCGCCCAACTTTCTAAAAGGTGACATTGGTCATCTGATCATTCCTAATATTTTAATCTGTTCTGTTTCGAAATAAATTATTGAAAACCTATATATTTTTTCAAAGATAGTCTCAAATAAATTTTTTATAAATTTATTATCCATGTGCAATTTCTCACACAGGAAAAGAAATCGTTACTCGTAATCCATCTTGAACTATTTAGAGTATTGGGAGTATGAATGTATAAACTCGTAATTGTGACTTACTTCATATCTGTCATACGCTCCATTTTTTTCACATTGACAGCTATTCTATTTCGAAAGCGCCAAAAATACTATAAGAATTGATCTGTCAAATAATTTTCATAATTTTACAAAAGTGTTTTACTATAGCTGAAAATGTCGAATTTCGTCCCAACAAAACAACATTTGCGGGAAGTTTTAATTTGCTTCTTCCATTTAAAGAAAAACGCAACAGAAGCACATCGTTTACTCACTGAAGCTTACCCTGACTGTGCTATAGACGTTAGAATGTGTCAAGTGTGGTATGCCCGTTTCAAAAGTGGTGATTTTGATGTTGAAGACAAGGAACGTTCAGGCGGCCCGAAAAAGTTCGAAGATGAAGAATTGAAGGCATTACTCGAAGAAGATTCATGTCAAAAGCAACAAGAACTTGCAGAATCTTTAGGAGTTGATCAATCAACCATTTCTAAACGATTAAAAGCATTGGGAATGATTCAAAAGCAAGGAAATTGGGAGCCGTACGAATTGAAGCCGAGAGACGTCGAACGATGATTTTTCACATGTGAACTGCTGATTGAACGACTGAAAAGAAAGGGCGATGAAAAGTGGATACGTTACGATAACCCAAAGCATAAAAAATCATGGGGACCGCCCGGACATGCATCAACATCAACGGCAAAGCGGAACATCCAAGGAGTGATATTAAGAATATAAATTCTGATAATAAAAAAGTTATACCAATTCTGTAAATTGTTGATTCAACCCTTAAAAGAGTTTAATTAACAACTTTAAATTCTTGAACTAAATGTAAAAAAAGTTAGTTGAATTCTGACTAGGAGTTGAATCAACTCCACAAAATGTTACCTCAACCTTCAAATCGAAAAAAATTTAATGTTTATTTCTCTGCAATGCATAAGTATTTACCTTCAGAAGTAAAAGAGGATGATTGTGGGTGGTTTGCCAAAAATGATATACTCTTTTTGTTTAAAAGTCAATTTTTTTCAATTTTTTCTTCAGATTTCTATACTTACAAAAAGCGATAATTTTCCGTTTGGGTTTTTCACAATGAAATACGGAATTCGAAATGAAAATTTGGTTTATTTTAAACTTTGTTTCGGAGTTTAGTTGACTCCGTTCAAAGTTAATCTTACATTTTGGGAAAGATAATTTATTTTAAACTTTGTTTCGGAGTACAGTTTACTCCGTTTAGTGTTGATCGTACATTTTATTAAAAGTTGAATTTTATTAAACTGTTTCGGAGTACAGTTTAGAGTTAATAGTAGATTTTTACAGAACCTTTGAAAATGAGTTATATTTACTCAAAAAAAAGTTGATTGAATTACCTTTTCCATGGTTATATTAACCATTTTCAGAGTTAATCGAACATATATTGGTTGAAACAGCAGAGTTAATTTGAAATTGCCTTCAGAGTCATTCTGAACTGACAAAAAGTTATTACAACCACAAAAAGAGTTGAATCAACTCAAAAAATTTCAAACAACTCTTTTCGGTGTTGGTTGCATAAAAATAGTATTAACTCCGCAAAAGTTGTATTAATTCATAGAAAATGTTGTATTAACTCCGCAATTTTTTCGATATGGAAGACTGTTTTTAAAGACCTGGCGTTTTTCCTTTTAAAGTCATATACAGGAATGTTAAAAAATAATTACTTTTGAAAATAGTTTATAAATGTATTTTTGATGAATTTTCAAATTTTTTGGTCAGTCAATCCAAAATGCAAATTATACAAATTTGTAGAAAATTTATTTGTGAAATTTGTAACAATTTTTTTTTCGAATTTTCCTTGAACGGTTTTTTCTACAGCCGTCATGTTCAGAAAATGCGTATTATCGGTTGATATCAAGTAAGCACCTCTCTGATTTTGTAAAATAAATACCATATTTCATCAGTTGACAGCTCCAATGGCTTCCATGTTTTTCCCCTTATTTAAAATTAATAGCCTTTGAATGAACAATGGTGACAGAAGATGTTCAAAAAGTTTATAGAACTAGGAGATCCATGTGCAAATGGTGCTTGTTCGGCATGTGTGGATCTAATACAAGTTAAGCGGGAATGGCCACGACGTTGAGATCCCCGTATGTTCCATTCAAAATCCATTTCTGCAATGTCGATGTCATCTTTTGGTTTTCGTATTTTGATCTTCTATTCAATTGCAGAGTATTCAGCAACCGTATCTCGGCCATCATTAACAACACCCTGAAAACGGAACAAAATGGTTTCAGGCCAGACCACTCATGTTAAGACTGTATCAATACCACAAGAATTATATTCGACTAGTCAACTGAATTCAGGTTACCACTATTCGTCCTCTTTGTGGACTTTGAGCAAGCCTATTACATCATGAGGTAAGCAATATGTAAGCCATGCGACGCGATGGCATATCATCGAAGATTATCAGCCTGTTTCAAGAGATGTATCTGAGAATACAGCGTTCGAGTCAAAAAGAAATCCCGCACTAATTTTTCCATCTCAAGCGGAGTATCGCAAGGATGTGTGCCGCTTCATTTCATTCTAGTATTGGCTTGCTAAGACAAACGCGGATTCCTAAGATGGAATCCAATGGCAGCCATATTAGAAGCTAATTGACTTTTACTCTCTGCGGTCAAAAACAAATTAGGAAAATTAATTGAGAGCGCAAAGTGTATTGAAAATTAATTCGCAAAACTTGTCGATATTTCTACATCAGTTCTTCTACTTGGGCAGTATTGTTGCATTAGATGGTGGGACAGAAAACGATGTCAAAGAACGCATCCGAAAGCGAGGGAGAGCGTTCCATAATCTCAAACAAGTTTGGTATTCACAATCAACAAATTCAACAAAATCAAGTTTCAAGCCGATCCTACTAATTGATACAATTACGAGGCTACCCCAAGTGTTGGTCCATAAATGTCTGCGTTAACAACATGTTGCTCATTTACTTCTATCTAAATTCAAATACTTGTAACCAAAAATAGTTGAGGAACATCAAAACCAAATATCTATTATACTATCTAGTAATTTCTTTTTGTAAACATATGTGAGGCAAAGCTTTTATATTAAAAACAAAAACTATTATCAATATTCAATTCAATTTCAATTTGTTAACAAAAAATAGTAATACATTAAGATATAGAATCTTTACCAGTACTTGAAAAAATATATATAAATACAATAAAAGAAAAGTAGAATAGAACTAAAATACTTATAAATAAAAATTAACAGAAAATAAAAGAAGATGAAAATAAATTATTAGTAATAAAAAGCTTAACTAAAAAATAGACAAAGGGAGGTAGTAAAAATTAAACTAACATTTTTGATCTCAAGCAGCAGAGGGATGCATTGATGCGTAGGTATATAAAACAGATTAAAGGCAAATAAAACAACTAACATAATACCACAACTTTTGAAACAATTTAAAAATTTGCATTTGAAAAGAATTTAAGTAGTAAAGGCTTAATATTATGCAGGCTTATCTTTCTTTTGATTTGTAAAGGAAGTGCGTTCCATAGTCTAATGGTGTTAATGAAAAACATTCTAGATGAATTAAGGTATTTGAACTTTGGTACAATAAAATTTAGGCACCTCGCAGACTGAGAGAAGATCAGCTTATCATACAAATACAGAGGAGTCTTACTTAGAATTAGCTTGAACAGGAATATACAGTTTCTAGCTTTCAGATAATCAGAAATACTGCAGCCAAGAATTCGGTTTCTCCATGAAGTTATGTGATCAAATCTTCTCAGGCCGTAAACGTAACGTGTTACATTATTGAAAGCAACTTTAAGCTTGTGCAGCGAATGAGAGTCAACCTTACTGTATATGAGCTCCGAGCTTATAATAGGTAATACTAACTGGATAGCCAGATTCCGCTTCATAGCCAGTTTCCGCTTAAAAGTGTGTTTTGACAAAAAGAACAGAACGTCTATTTAGTTATCACAATCTTAAAAACGACAACTTTAAAATAATATATCAAATTTAAATTTAAAAAGCAAATTCACTTTTTTATTGTAAGTTTAATTGAATACATTTCTTTCTTGCTTTCATTCAACTTCTCATTTTACTGCGCCCTCTACTCACTCTATTATATTTTTCTTTTTTTTACCTTCAATGAAAATCACTTCCTTTTTCTTTTATTGAATTTTTTTTTCCTATGCGCACTTTTTAATGTTCGCATTTTTACCTTGTTGCTTTTTTGTACTTAACTTTACAGCGTTGTTACTTAGAGCTCACTTACCTACTCATCTTCATCGTCTGTCTTTTTGACTCTCAGTGTGTCCATTTTTTTTTTTTTCTTTAAAATTTTTTCTTGTTGTTGTAAATTATTCGTTTATCTCCTGGTAGTGACAACTTCATCATTGCTTTTTGTCATTTTTTTACTTTCTTTCTTTTATTCATTTTCTTCACTTTAGCTCACTGGTTTCACTTCATTTACACTTAATAATTTAAATGCGCATATTTTATACACCACCACCGGAAGTGGTTCTTTTTTGCACAACGGACGGACAGATATCAAAAAAATATTTATTACCTGCTGTTGTAAAGTTGAAATATTAGATTTGGGCATGAATGTAGAGTGGTGGGGAACGCGCAAAAATCAGGAAGTTAACAAAATAATAATAAATATAATTTGTGTGGAAACTTGATTTAAACTTAATAGAGACAAATTAATAAACAAGTTTTTGTTGCTTGAATATACGGTAAAATACTTTTGTTGTTTCCCTCCATCTAAGAAATTGTTATGCTGGTCAATTAGAGGCAGTCATCACTAGTTGACTACTTTCATCAAAGGTATCGCGTTGTGTTTTTGCCTCCAATTTGAAATATTTTGATGTTTTCATAATTAAATTATTTTCTTATTTGTTCAACAATTATGTAAAAAAATTTTCTGTTTATTTCGGTGATGAACCGCAAAGTTAACAAAAAATTGCACGCATTTTCTTAAATATAATGGTCTGAGAACTACCTTATTTAATACCATAATATTATAAAATTTTGCCTTACAATAGGTCAATTAGTGTACTGTGTTTATTTTCTTATCAGAAGTTCTTATTGATCAACTATAATCTGAATAAAATCAACAATTTACGGAATGATAACGGGGAAAAACTAATATTGTTTCAACCCTTTTGATTAATTTAATATTTTCACATTATTACTATACCAAAAAAACTTACTAACAAATAGCAAATTCAAGCAGAATTTTTCTTTTTATCCTTAAAACACAAAAGATTGATTCATGTACATATATCAATTACAAATTCCAAAAATCCCCAAAAAAAAATAAATAAAAAACGTACAAATTTGTTGGCTTAAATTACACGATATTCATAATAATATTTTGAATAAATGAAATTTTGGCAAAAACTTTAATATTTTACTCATGTAACGACACATATATATACTAACAAACATTTCACCAAAAAACGACATAATGCCATTTTCCAAATTAATTCATTTACTATCCATACGAATATTAATATCACTCATACGCCCCGAAGGATGTTAAAAGGAAACAAGAGAGTGAGTTAAGGAAGAGAAGCAAATGAATATATCTGCTGTTGTAAATTACGCATAACCCTTTTTCTACTGACATACATTATCATCTACAATTTCCTTTGCTTACTGCTGAATATAATAAAACTCATTTTCATATTGTTTAACTTTTTTAACGTCACGAAATCAAATGGGATTAAAAAAAAATACATATAAAAGCATAAGATTTCTTTCTAAACTATTAATAAGCTAAAATATTTACCACATACATATAAATATATAATTCCCTAAACATACGTATATAACCGAACATTTTTAAATAACCGCATGAGTTTTACATTTTCATTTCAATATCCATGCATTGTACATACACGAGAGAGCACATGAGAGAGCAAATTAAAAGTGAAAGGTCATAAATTCCTGTGGGATTCTTAAGGATACCAAAAGTATGCACAAACACATTAGTTTCTACATATTTATATATATATATGGATGCTATTACAAAAAGAATAGAAAATTCTTTGCAAGAAAATTCCAAAATATCATATTCACATAAATACAAAATTTGTTATTTCATTTTGGTTGTTTTTTTTTTTTTGGAAAAATGCGTTGAAAAAATACTGAAAATCATTTATTTCCAACACGACCAAAAGGATTTCAAGATTTTTGGTCTTTTTTTTTTTTTTTGAATATAGATTCTGCAAGTTGTTTCTGTACTTCATAGTGGCTGGTGAAATACAGTCAGGAGTATGCCTGAGGGATTTCTCGAATTTTAATAATAATAATATAAGATTCTCATGATTGTATTCAGAAGTTCTGCTTCTTTTCGTTTGCTCCAAAAAAAACCGGTTTTTTTCTTTTCTTTTTTTTTTTTTGCTGAGCTAAGTGAAAATACATAAATAAAACTGTATGCATGCCATGTAAAAATATTGAAGAGAAATGCGAAAATATTTATGCATTGAAATGTACTAGAACGCATTCAACATTTGTCTACTATGCTTACCAATCAAAATATGAAGTAAATATGCATGAAAAGCTTAAGCTTGAATTGCTTTTTCTCGGAAAAAGCTAAATACAAATATTTTTTGAACTGAGTTTTTCTGATCTGCACACCTTGTATAACTCAGCTATATTTGGTTATAAATGCAACACTGCCAATGCAGTGAATCTATTAATGCCATAAAGAGGGGGTCTAACGAAAGTTTGCTAAGTTTGTTGAAAAAAAATCAACAAAAATAGATACATTTACATGTCTTGAATTTTCATAATTTTTATCCTTCTCTACGTATAGATAGAAATCATGTAGGAACCTTATTTTGCATCCAACAAGCCTAGTTTACTCCAGCAGCAGCTTAATCATAAGCATTTAGATAGGCCAATCTCACTTGGAAATCTCAGTAAGGATTTTGGCTCTAAAATTATTATCTCCCAAATTCGGCCAATAGTGCCCCCTACATATTTTTGTTCTATGAGTGAGTATGAGAATATGCTCCGGCATCCTATTTTCTTCTACATGGAAGCGACAGTTAATGTTTTATCTCATGCCTACATTTTTCAGCTTGCAATGCCTTAAAAGGAAGCCTATGGTTCTTTTGAGATTGTCTTTTACTTAACTTGAGGCTTTCGGCTGTTTTTTTGGTGTTAAAATTTCTAATTAGTTGTTTTGATTGCATAAGCTTATGAATTTGAATCCAGTACTTCTTTTATCTTTCATCTGCTTTTAGTTTTCCTTCCATGGTGTGAGCCCTTATACCCAGAAAAAGTTCAGTACCAATGTGATTCTTGGCCGCTGCCTTCCTTGCTAAGTGGTTGGTAATTTAATTTTCTTGTATTTTTGTGTGTCCAGAGTACCAGAATTTATTGACCTTGTTTGTCTTGACTAATACATTACTTAACTAATACATTCCAGACATTCTTTGATGAAATTTTTCGGTTTGAGTATATTGCAATATCTTGTCTTTTGCCCCTACATTCGAGGTTGAATTGACAGTTTGAGAGATGGTGGAAGTTTTCCCCATGGGCACAGAGTATCTGATTTTTAACCCCTCCATCTGTTCCTTTATCTATTCAGTAATTTTAATGTATGATTGTGATTTGAGACTCACCATCATGGTATAGATTTACTTTATGTAATAAGGGGCACATCCCAAGTTTTTTCTTACTAAACTTTTGCAAACCATGAAGGATTGATGGCTTTGCTAATTATATTAGTTGAATGTTTTTTCAGAGAAGTGTTATTCTTACATATTTAACTTCATATGTAACACTTCTCTACATGCTTTTCATTAATTTCAATGAATTTTTTTTTTTTTTTTCAAAGTTTTTTAATTCTTACATTAATTATTTCTATTATTTCCCTTGAAGGAATATTGTTTGGAATAAGGTTTATAGTTTAGAGATGAGGGTATACAGGAATAAACCTTAGCACCCAGTCTCAGAGACCATTATACTGTACCTAAGTTAGAACTTGCATAAGAGAGTAGAAAGCCGGAATGTAACAGTGTAGAAGGAAAATAAAACAAAACTCAGGTGATTCAAATTCGAACTTCTTAGTTTGGTTGGTAAACTTGAGAAGCTCGGGAAGACGGTGAGTATGAAAACTCTGTATACTCTTGTCATCACTACCCAATAGCCTTAATTTAGTTCTTGCGAAATCCTGTAGAGGTAATGCACAGCAGTGTCGGCATCTTCAATACAGGATTGGCAGGTTAAATCGGTGCTGACGCCACATTCATTTTGCCCTGTTATTGTACCAACCAGTAATTTCAGTTAATTTCTTCTTAATTTTAGAATATCTCACAAAGCACTTTGTAATTTTGCAGTTATCAAGCTCAGAGCATCTACTTCCATGGATTGATCTCTCAGATTCCAAAAAAGAATGGAATGTGGTGCTGGGCTATGCCTGAAAGCATAATAAAGTTGTTAGGTATTTCAACAATCGCAATCATCACATTTATTCTTGACCAGGTGAACTTACACTTTTTGAACTATATTTCATGAACTGCTATTTGGTTCTCGAATTGTACTTACATGTAAAACCAAGAAAACCAAGAGATTATTAAAAGGTTTTAACCTTTTGTAGGAATTATTGAGCAAAACGAGCAGCTGCCTTTTTTTGTTCGTCATTCGAAATTTGTAAAGCAGATTTCTTCATGTATTCTGAATGTTTTTTTAATATTTTTAATTCAATCATGGCATTTAAACTCAGTTCATCAGTTCTAATTTCTTGAGTCAGTCTTGGACCTTTGATTTAAGCCTTCATCAGCACCACAGATACGTCTATTATTACATAGTACATGTACATAGGATAGTACATTCACTTCATATGCATTTTAGCATACTCAAAAATTTTTCACGAGCTTAAGCTGACGTCGAAATTGTCAGAGAATGCCAAATCGAATTTCTTGATGTCGCATTTCTACCTACCTTACATAAGTAATTTTTCTTTCCCTCGTCTCCATCCTCACTTTGATTTTTAACAAAGTAGTAAAATACCACCAACTTAGCGAACTTTTGCTGATCCCCTCGTACAAATATATAGAGCATGAAACATTAAAAGCATTGAAAGCAATCACTCTGACAGAAAGTAACTATTTCCTACAATTTCTAAGAAAATGATAAAGGTTAGAGTAGGTATTTAATATATGACTACAATGATTTTATAAATCATTATGCAGTTCAGGTTAGAGATAAAGGTTAGAGTAGGTATTTAATATATGACTACAATGATTTTATAAATCATTATGCAGTTCATTTCACTCATGGTTCAATTCAGTTTTATTAAAATTAAATACTTTTGATTCAACATAATAACACATTCTGGAGAAATTTCATTTACATATGAAGGCATTTAGTTTAATGAATTATACTGAACTAAATATTATAAAAATTAAAGCGCATAAATACGAAATATGTCTATATTCTATAATCAGATTCCATATGTATTATGCATTAATTTAAAGTGAATTTGCAAAAATAAAACCACAAATCATTCAAATATATTATGAAAATCATAAAGAATTCTGTGGTTTTCACTTTAAATACATAGTAGATACATGCGTACACTAAACGGTGATAACACTACTATTTCTTCTGATTTGAGTAAATAAGTGACCAACTGTTTTCTTATGAATTTGACAACAAATAAAATATACGGTAGATTTTATTTTTGTAGTGCTACTATTGTATAACTTTTGTACTGAAAATAAATATAATATTCTCTAAGAAATTTCGTAGGTATGTCGATTTTAATAATTTCACATCATTTCACAAAATTTATTCGTATGAATGTGAAAATATTTGCATCTCAAATATCAAAACCACAAAATTGTTATGCATTGTTGCAACAATAATATTTTAGTTGTTGGAAATACACATTTTTCATATGCTCTAAAAAGTTTTTTTTTTTTTTGTATACACACATGCAAAAAACAGAAACTTTTCCGTAACAGTAATTTAATAAAATTTAATACTTACAGTTGAGAATTATGTTAGAACTGTAAATAGTAAACATTTTAACCAATTCTTTTATAATTTTCCAATAGTTTGTAGTAAAATAAAACAATCTTATTAAGATAATTGGTTATTTAATAAATTGGTAATCAAAATATGTAACACTTGATCGTAGCATAGTTAGTTTATGATAACATAATATTAATCAAAATAAACTAGATCACATAGCCACAGCAATATAAGTGATTAGTAATATTATCTACACTTTTAAATAATTGTTTTTTGCCATTCAGAAGTTAACATTTTAATATACCGTGTGATTAATTATTTTTATAGTATAATTTAAGCGCGCCACTCAAATTAATAAAACTTAAAGATTTTATAAAAATTTTTCCAAATTTAAATTGCTTATTTTGGACATTTTTAAATGAAAATGCCTGGTATAATATAAATAAAAAGATAAAAATAAGTTTTGTAAACAAATTTTATAATTTCATTATATTCTTAATTTAAAAATTTCATAAATTTAACGCTGGGCTTCCTTTTCATTAGCTGCTAACTCGTTGCTATCTAGCTGCAAAGATCTTTTAACAGATCTGATTTTATTTGTAAACAGTTGGTAACCACTAGCAGATCCAGAGATTTTCCAAAGGGAGGAGCCATTTAAATATTCTTACGGTTCTTATGAACTTGAATTAGTCATCAGTATTAGCTGCTACAACCAGGAACTAAAACTCATTTACAGCTTCCTTGTTTGTTAACTTGGTAGCAGGGACCATAACTAGTTTACAAATAATTATTTTTTTTTGGGCAATGAACACCACTATCCAATTCCTATGTAAAATTCGTCCCTGAGCTCGAAAACCGATTCTATTTTAAATTCTATGGTGTGGTTTTTGAGATATCGTCAGTTGAATGTTTTTTTATCGGAACAAAACAGGTTTGTTTACATGATTACAAATATCTTAGAAACTAGAAATTTGATTTAAACAAACAGTATATGAAATTAAAGACACTAAAATTTCTCAACTTACGTTTATACATTTTGATTCGATTGGATAAATAGTTTTGGCACAATTAAGAAAATTTTTATTCTTAAGAAAAAAAAAAAATAAAATTGGAAAATAATTTTTTTGGTTAAGCAAAAACGTATAAATTAAACTACTATTTTAGTTTTAATTTAAAAATAGAGACAAGTGTACTTAGGGTAATGGACGGTAGCTGACTCCGAATCCGTGGTCCGTTTTGCATTGCTACGTCATAATTTTTATTGACATCAAAATTTCTAAAGTAGAAAAAAAAATTAAAAATGCAGTTCATATTTTTTTTCATCAAAACATCCATTTTTACAAAAAAAAAAGTTTTCGATTCTTTTTTAATTTTTAACTTTAAAAATTTAAAATTTTTTTTTTTAATTTATTTGTTTTTTTTTGTAATTTTTTTCATCCTCGTTATTATCGTTCACTTTTATCTCTTTATTATCGTTCACTTTTATCTCGTTATTAGCTTAACCCATTAGTGCCTAGCACCTTTTCGATTTTTTTTATTTTTTAACTTTAAAAATTTAAAAAAATTTTTTTTTTTTAATTTATTTGTTTTTTTTGTAATTTTTTTCATCCTCGTTATTATCGTTCACTTTTATCTCGTTATTAGCTTAACCCATTAGTGCCTAGCGGTGCCATATGGCACCTTGTCGTTGAGCCGTTCCTAAGCCAAGTGTGTTTTCAGGTGTGTCAAATGGGCCTGACATTAGAAAAATTATTACGGACGAAATGCTGGAAGCAGAACTGAATGTAAAAAAGAAACGAGCTTGGATCGCCCTAAAAAGCGTCATAAAAAATTTTCTTGGAAACTATAGAGCACCAAGCTACTTTGACATTATTTGGGAAATGATTAATGCATTTCATGACATGAATGTATACATATGTCCTTAAAGGTGCATTTTATGTTCTCAACACTTCCCTTCTGACTCGGGTGCAGTCAGTGACGAGCAAGGAGACAATTAAAGTTATAGAATCTCGATTTGCAATATGCTGTCAGATTATTGTTGGAATATAATAAGAAAAACACGCAATATCGAATATGAACGTAAAATAAAACCTCTTTGGACAAATTATAAATTAAATCTAAAATTGAAAACTAAATCTTTCTGTTGTAAAAAATTATATTCATTGGTACTTGCGTTTTTTATTTTATATTAAATATTATCTAAATGTATTCAAAAATGAGTTCGTGAACGCGCCAAAAGGGAAACAACAATATATAAATTTATTTGTAGATATACACAAAGAAATTTTTAGAATTTAATTGTTCAAGAACACAAATTAGATAGATCAAGAAAATAACGTGAGAAAATATTTGTTTTTGAACCTAGCTTAGGAACGGCTTAACGACAAAGTGCCATATGGCACCGCTAGGCACTACTGGGTTAAGCTAATAACGAAATAAAAGTGAATGATGATAACAAGGATGAAAAAAATTACGAAAAATTAAAAAAAAAATTTTTTAAATTTTAAAGCTAAAAAATAAAAAAAATCGGCAATTTTTTTTTTGTAAAAATGGATGTTTTGATGAACAAAAATATGAACTGCATTTTCAATTTTTTTTTTCAATTTTAATAATTTTAAAGTTAATAAAAAAAATTGTGACGTAGCAAAGCAAAACGGACCACGGATTCGGACTCACCGAACGCCCTTTACCCTAAGCGCATTTGCCCCGTCTCTGCCCGTTTTCAAAAGTTTTCATTTGTAAAACAGTGTAGTCATTATTTTCGGTCTCTGCGTGGTAGCACTTTACAATATTCAGCTGATAACAGCAGATAGCAGACTTAACTCTGTACTGAAGACAACTGTTATGGACTTAGGTTTCGTACGACCAAGAAAGGGTTAAATGAAGAATTAATAGTAAAAGACTTAGTAGACAAATCTATCTTTACAAAAATATCTAATAAAAATGCACTAAAAAAGTTCATAAAAGTTCAGGCCTTGAGAGGCGCAAAACTTCTGTTTTGATAAAAATTGTAACAAGAAATGAAGGTCAGAAAATATTAATTAGCGTTCGATTTTGTGTTATCTCCCCTGGTTTCCTTATAATCCCATAAGGATTAAAAATAACATTAAATTAGTTAAAAATAATTATGCTCACTTGAATGAAACTCCAAGTAACCACACACATCTTTTTTAGTGTGTAAATAGAAAACTTATTTATTTTGCATTCGAAGCTGTAAATTTATGTAAATACATCAAAAAAAAAAAATAACAAAAGAAAACTTAGTGTGGAAACAGACTACAGGTAACCAAACTTTATTGAAAATATCTATTGAAAAAAAAGGCAAGTTTCAGGAAAATTATGTACTTAGATATACTTACATACTCACATTTCTCTGACGATAACTTTTAGACTAATTTTTTTATACTACTTGATCCGAGAGAAACATTTGCCTTTTGAGGTTGTCTGATAGTTTGTCAACTTATTTTTTAAGCACAGGTTAATTATTGATGCAAAAAGAGGAAGAATGTCTGCCTACTAAGTAGAAGTTGATGAGGTAATTTTTATTGATTCAAATAACTCTAAAACCTTGTCAACTTGCTGCAGTGATTCAGGGCCGTAGCCAGAATTTTTTTTCGGGGGGGTTTTCATTCGAAAAAAAATATTCATATCAAATTTTTATGAAACTGATATTTAAATACAATAAATTTAATACGATGATGCATTTGATGGGTCCCTTTCAGACTAGAGACAACAGTGGATAAATATCTTAAAACCTTAGGAAAAATTTTTGCTTCAGAGTTTTCTTAATCTTAATCTAAAAAAATGGCCGAAAATGAGAAAAAAATTCACAGAATAATCAATTTAAATTTTTTCAAATAAATATTAGTAAAAGGCGAAAGATTTATTCGACAACTGAAGAGAAGAATATATATTATTAAATGTGGTTTCTATTACATTTTTTATCGTGAAAGACATAATTTTTATAACTCATTGACTTGCCAATGAGCCCGGATGAGGTTGGCATATATTCCCTAAATTCGTGCAGTCACAGCATTGAAAGAGATCTTCCGAGTTGGGGTGCTCTGAGCAATAGTGGGTTAAAAAATTAATTACATTTTAAGATTGTGCCTTAAAACTTTGGAGCTGATCCAATAATACTGCCTGCATGCGTTTGGCGAATGGTTCCTAGTGTTTGCGAATGAATTTTTCGTGCTGAACACGAATCTGAGGTCAAAAACTTCCCATCACGGCACGTTTTAGAAAAAATGAGTTTTAAACACCTAAAAATACCGTTTTTGGCCATAATGTGCTACAACCTTAGCACGATTTCAATTCATATTTATTTTTCCAAAATTTTTTTACATTTGACTTTTTAGAAAGAAACCGATTAAAGTACAAAATATTTAAAAATCGTTGACTTTTTTCCCCATCCACTGGCAATTAATATCAAATATTAAAATAATGTTTTTACATTTCGGGGGGGGGGGGGGAGGGGTCAGAACCACCAAAACCTCCCCCCTACTTACGGCCTTTGCCTCACAGACAATAAATATTTTCCATCTTGAGTCGAGCTAGGGTATTTTTTTCTTTTTACCACAAACTATATTTTATTTCCCTTAAAATTTTGTAAGCATCCCATACTACCTTTAATTAGTTCACTTAAGAATTTTATGAAGCACTTAAAACACACAGGTCTAAGATTCCATTCCTTTTAAGATAAAAATACAACTAAGTAATTTGCTTTAAAAAATTAGATTAAATATACAAGAAAGTGCTTTAATAAATGTGAATAGATTTG
Organism: Toxonevra muliebris; assembly: GCA_963691655.1. Lineage (NCBI taxonomy): Eukaryota > Metazoa > Arthropoda > Insecta > Diptera > Pallopteridae > Toxonevra > Toxonevra muliebris. The sequence goes on from OY829326.1 coordinate 103,578,290, forward strand.
TATTATGTATGTACAGCTAAGTAAATATATCTTCTACAACTTACAACGACAAAAGTATAATTGAGTCATTCATTCTCAAACTTAAAAAAAAAAAAAAAAAAAAGAAAAAGGACATACGAGCACATGTACGACACAATATTGTCACATGAGTATGCTTAAGTTATTATATTTCAACACACTTAAGGAAGCTGATGATGTTGAAATTTCACACACTCACTCTTCAACACCACACCCCCCCCCCCCCCCCCAACTTCTACTACTGCTTTTACTAATACTACAAACTTCTACAAATATTCTACTAACTAAGTGTTTCAGGAAAACTATGTTGAAATTGAAACGTAGCATCGCTATCAATTTGAAAGCAATTTCAATCAATGTCCTTGAACAAAAGACATTAAATTTAGAAGAATAAATACACACATTCTAACACATATATGCCTGTCAAATTGTTTTATAATATTGGAAAATACGAGTATATACAAGTATACGGAAATATTCCTAACTATATATGAATCATAACAACTAAGCCTAAAGTGTGATATTGTCTTACAGAAATTTCTTATTTTTGCTTGTTTTTTTTTTCAAATTCGTTTTATTTTTTCATTGTTGGAATTTTGGAATTTTACAACAACAACAAAAACCAATTTAACGCTACGCTAGATAAAATTTCCTTTACATTTACTCTGATTTCAGTTGCCGTTATTTTGAAGCTTAGTTTTTTCTCTTTTCTTCTACTTATATCAATTTATTATTTTGCTTTAAATGAGCCTTGAAATGTTTATGTACATATTTTGAAAAGAACACATCATATTTGTGTTTGTTTGTTGCTGTTGTTCGAATGATTGCTGCCATTTTGTTTTTTTGTTTATATGCTTCTACTACAGCGAAGAGAAACATCAACTTTTTGTCATTCAAATAACAAATAGCACAGCACATTTAGCGTTTAGTTTTAAGGTTACATTAGACATTACATTATATAATTCAAAAAGGGAAGCTAATATTTTAGACAAAAATAACCTGCCTAAGGTTATATATTTCCTCGAAGTAATTGCCGCTGATGCTGCTGTTTCTAAGTATCACTATTTGACATATGTCATTTATTTGCTTACATCCCTCTTATTTCGGAATAAATTTAAGTAATTTTGCAATCATTGGTAAATGTTTTTATTTTAATTCTCATTTTTTTTCTCTTTCCTTCGTTTTTCTTTACAGAGCCAATCACTGAGGTAATTGGTGGTCCAGAGCTACACATAAATAAGGGATCAACAATTAATTTAACATGTATTGTTAAATTTGCACCAGAACCTCCGCCCACAGTCATTTGGTCACACAATCGTCAAGTGAGTATATAATTAATATTTGGTTTAAGTTTTGTATATAAATCGAAAATTAAAATTTAAGGATATGTAGGAAAAATATTTTATGTTTAACTTAGTAGAGTGGTATAAAACATATTTTAGTTCAGTTGCAAAAATCGCATAACTATCATATGATAGCGAGTGCGAGTAAACCATATAAGCTAGGTTTTAGAAGTACATTTAATTCCACTTGTAACCATTTCTTTTTTTTTAACGAACGAATCTCAACGGACCCACTTGCCCGCCCATCCGCACGAAGGGCATATCCGCATGTCGTACGGATTTGGTGACCGATTCAGATGCATTCCGGAATGCCCTGATAAAGCGCTGATTGGGGAGAATAAATCCCTATTTGGTCTTCTTTACAGCTACAGATTATTAGTAATCGTCAGTTGTTTAACGATTAACGGAAATGTCAAAAATGTCGTGCAGAGAATTGAAATCATTACACATACAACGAAAAGGGTTATTTTGAGCATAGTTTGTTCTACAAGCATCAAGTTTATTAGGAATGGGATATCTAGAACAGCGACTTGGAACATTTATTTTGATTTCATTGAGTAAGAATTGAGAATGAATATAACCATTTAATAATTTAGTCACAAACATCACATTTAGCATAACTCTTTTGCTTCGAAGAGTTGGCAAGCTTATAAGTTTTAACCGTTGTTCATAAGGAGGGAGATGCTGTGATGGACTCCAGATTCCAACTTATCAGCATAACAGTTGTACTGAGGGTTCCACACAGCAGAACCATACTCCAGAACTGGTCTTACAAGTGCAGTGTAAAGTGATTTCGTGACATATGGATCATTAAATTCTTTAGACCATCTTTTAACAAAACCAAGGATGGCCTTAGCCTTATTAATAGTTGAGTTGATATGTAAATTAAAAGTTAATTTGGTGTCCATTGTGACACCTAGGTCAACGAACGAAAAACCCTGCTTCAATTCATGATCATCCAATCCATACCTAGAAAAAATAGGTTGCCTTCTAGAAAAAACCATGAACTTACATTTTTTTAGGTTTAAAGACATTAAATTACAGTGGCATCAATTATTTAATGCCAAAAGATCAGATCGCAGTAAATTTTGAACTTCTATTTCGTTGTAAGACTTAAATAATTTCACATCATCAGCGAACATTAATATTTTATAGTGCTTGATAACAGATGGAAAATCGTTAATAAACAACAAAAACAAAATAGGACCCAGATGGCTTCCTTGCGGAACACCAGATGGTATTTTGATACTTTTCGATGTGGCATTTTTAAAAATTACTATTTGCTCCCTATCTCTCAAATACGAGTCTATCCATTGTAATAATAAAGGAGGAAAGCCATAAAAGTCAAGTTTTTTAATTAGTAAATCGTGGTTCACTTTGTCAAAAGCTTTACTAAAGCCTGTATAAATTGCGTCAGTCTGTTGGCAATTAGAAAATCCACTTATGACATTGGTCGATAACTCAAGAAGATTACAAACCCATGCTGAGATGATGAAATTAACGATTTAACTGAATGGGTTAGTTGCGATGTTATAATTGCATCGAACAGTTTGGGTATTGCACTTAGTTTAGCAACCATGATGACATTGGGACAAGATCTACTAGATAGACAAGGTCTTTAACCATCTAACCATCATTAGCCTATTTGCCGATACTTTCTGCAGACTCGGCTCAAAGTCTATTGTTGAGGAATGAACTATCCAACTACTGCGCAAGAATAAGCAAACATAATGTTTTTATAATAGTTGGTGATTTCAATTCCAAGCTAGGGAAGGAATATTTTACACAGAGTATAATGGGAAGGCACTCTCTTCACAACGTCACAAATGTTAATGCAATCAGATTAAGCCAATTCGCAGCGAGCTGCAATATGTGGATATTCATAAGGAAACATGGAAAATTCCAGGAGATCGAGGTGCAAATCAGATAGATCATGTGCTAAATGGCAAACGATACACGTCATCTATAATAGATGTACGCTTCCACAGAAGTGCTGATTGCGACTCGGATCACATCCTCTAAATCGAAAAACTTGCCATTGAAAATTGCAGAGAACAATACCAAAGAACTATATCGCAAAAACTGCAAAACAATTCCAACAACCCATTAACAGCTCGTTGGCAAAATATCACGGCAGCAGTGGTTGAAGCTGCAAATGAAACGATAGGAAAATGGAGGAGCTCTAACAAAAACGACTGGTACTATGAAAAGTGTAAGGCTGCCGTAGAATTAAAAAGTATGCTGCGAAGAAAACATCTAGCTAGACAAAAATGACGAAACCTCCATGACAGAGAATTAAACAACGGTGGAGAGAACATTTCAACGAACTTCTCAAAGGAGATAGCGGAGATATTTCCGACCCGGAAAATTTTACCTACACCAGTGCGGAAAATTTGATTCCGCCAACAAAAAACTTAAGAACAATAAAAGCAGTGGTGCCGACTCTATCAAGGCCGTGGTCAGAACCCCCAAACAACCCCCCCCCCCCCCCCGAAATTTGGAAACTTTATTCTAATTTTTAATATTAATTGCCAATGGATGGAAAAAAAAGTCAAAATAAAATCTAGTTAACAATATTTTTAACTTCCATCGGTTTTTTTTTTCTAAAAAGTCAAATATAAAAAATAAATTTGAAATCTTAGTTACACTATGCGATCAAATCCGACTTGTTTTCTTCGACATGAGGTGTGACTACGGATTCAAAAAGAGAAGGTGATACTGAGCACTCCTGCATTCATAGTTTTTCTGCATCAGTAACTTTTGTTGATTTAAAGTTTCGTCCTGAATCAGTTGAAAAGTTTAAAAATTAATAAAAATAGAAAAAATTATCGGATCCTTGTAAAATTAGACTTGCTTGACCCCATTTTTATCCTAAAATGTGACGTGATGGAGAGTTTTTGACCTCAGATTCGTGTTCAACGTGAAAAACTCTTTCGCAAAAACTCCATCTTATTAGCAGTTTTAGGAGAAAATCTTAATATATAATCAATTTTTTAACCCATTATTGCTCAGAGCACCACGACTAGAAAAATCTCTTTCAATGCTGTGACTTTACGAATTTAGGGAATATAAGCCAACCTCATCCGGATTCCTTATCATTGACAATGGCCCAAATTGCCAATAATGATAATTTGAAAAAAATGAGCCTCTACTATTTTTGGTAATTTTTTTGAGGTTGGGTACATCATCAGAAGTGGGAAGTCAATGAGTTAATGAAATTATGTCCCTCACGATAAAAAAAAATGCAATAGAATGCACATTGAATAATATTTATTTGAAAAAATTTAATTTGATTATTCTGTGAATTTTTTTGTCGCTTTTAGCCATTTTTTTTAGGTTAAGATTAAAAAAATCGGAAAATTTTTCCTAAAATTTTAATTTTATAGGGCCCATCAAATGTATCATTGATTTAATTTATTGTATTTAAAACTAAGTTTGATAACAATTATTTATGAATATTTTCTTCGAATGAAAATTTCTGGCTACGGCCCTGGACTCTATCGTAGTTGAACTACTTAAACACTGTGGAAATCAGCTCGAAAACCAATTGCATGACTTAGTTGAGCAAATATGATCAGAAGAATGCTTGCCAGACGATTGGAAAAACAGCACCATAATACCTATCAACAAAAAAGACGATAAGATAGATTGCAACAATTATAGGGGAATATCGCTACTAAATACTGGCTATAAAGTTCTTACAAATATTCCCTACTAAAGAGTCAATGCTATTGTAGAAGATGCGTGGGGGAATACCAATGCGGCTTCCGTCCAAACAGATCAACCATAGATCAATGTTTTACGATATGTCAGTTATTCGAAAAGTTTTATGAATACGATATTGACATACATTGCCTCTTCATAGACTTTCGACAAGCTTTTGACAAAATAGTTCTCTCAAGAATAAAACTAGCACTATTGAAGAGCGGCATTCCATTAAAACTCACAAAATTAATCATACTAACGTTCCAGAATACAACAAGTCAAGTACTCGTTCAAGGTGAACGAACAAATCCCTTCAGGGTTGAGTCAGAAGGAAAACAGGGTGATGTACTTTCCTCCATAATATTTAACTTGCTACTTAATAGTGCCCTATCAGAACTGGATGTCGATAAAAGCCTATTTAACAACAGCATCCAAATTTGCGGCTACGCCGACGATATTACTATATTAGCCAGAAATCCTAACGCTTTAAGAGCGTCATTCAGAAAATTTGAGAGCGCCACTGCAAAAATCGAGCTAAAAGATAACCATAAAAAAACTAAATATGTGCTGAGATCAAAAGCCAGAGTTTATTGTAACGATATTAACATTGGCAGTAATTGCTTTGAAGCGGTCACAGAAATCAAATACCTTGGGGTGGTACTGACTTCTAAAAAAGACACATCAGCTGCAATACAAGAAAGAATTCAGGCAGCAAATAAGACATACTACCAGCATATAATACTTTTGAAATCTAAAATTTTATCAAGACAACAAAAGCTCCGTATGTATAAGTGCCTAATTAGACCGGTCCTCATATACGGTTGTGAAGTATGGACACTCAAAGCAAGCGAAACATACCAACTGTTATCCCACAAGCGGAAAATACTGAAAAAAATATTTCGGCCAATACGTTTAGATGACGGCACATATCGTATCCGCTACAACCACGATCTAGAAAACGCAATCAATAAGCCGAACGTAATACGATACATAAAATCACAACGCCTAAGATGGCTAGGACATGTTCAACGTATGAACCAAGAACGATCAGCAAAACAAGCATTTGTAAGAAACCTAATTGGAACCCGAAGAAGAGCCAGACCAAGAATGAAGTAGCTAGAAGAAGATTTGAGGAAACTGCGCGTGAGCGATTGAAAAAACTTGGCATCGGATCGAGTCAGATGGCAAAAATTGGTTGAGGAAGCACTGGTCCACCCAGGACGGTTATGCTAAGAGGCAATGGTTCGAGTATTCGATTCTAATTTCATTTCTCACACAAGCGAAAGCGTTTGTTATTCCTTTCACCCATAACACAGTGCGACAGTAAATTTCAAATGACGAATGAATAATTCTTTAAGGGTAATGACCCCAACTACTTTTCCATAGGGAACATTTTTCACCAAAACCTTAGAAGGACTAAGACATATTTGATTTGCACGCATACAGGGATTTAAGTAATTTTGCAAAAAATTCGATATGGGCTTAGCCTTTTTAAATGGTTTTTTATGTCGGAGAAATGTCTGCAAAACCACAAATCTTAATAATTTAAGGAAGTGAAGTTAAGAGCTTGTGATATCGACCCAATTCTCTAATAGCTGAAACAGAAACTGAATCTGGCAGCAAAGTTTTATTATTTGGAGAGAATGGGTTAAAATTTCCTGAAATTCTGACTTAAAAGAAAAATTCTTTTAAGAGATTTGGCATAAAAAAAGCTACCACTATTTCTTCTCAATCATTATTAACCATTCTTAATCTCATTCGATAAATCAACAAAAAATATTAAATTTCATGAAAGTTAAATTTAATTTATGTTATTTTAATATAACTTTAATATTAAAATAGAATTGAATTTAAGTTTTTTTGCTATGTGGTTTTTTATTCTATATTCATCTACACAAACACATTCATGTGTAAACTCACACCGACAGTACCTTACCTACATACTGTCATAAAAATGTGTCATTTACTAGTACAAATAAATGTGATTACTCTTGTGACAAGGGTCTGTTTAGGGCGAGCGTCTACACACCAATAACGACAACAAGACAAACATACATCCACTACATATTTGCCGTATACCAATAAACTAAAACTCAAATGTCAAAGTAACTAACCGAAACCGGAAGTGATGATGTACGTAAATACATAGGAGGAAGAATGCACAATACAAAAAAAAAAAATGGGAATCTCATTTTTAACTATTGTATTTCTGTTAGTTATGACATCAAATTACATAACTACTTCCCACTAGTGACAGCAATCACTACAGGGTACACTTACTTAGAATAAATATGTATTGTGAGCAGGTAACACGAAGCGATTTGTGTGTTTAAATTACAGAATATTTTCTAGTTACTGCCAAAAAGAAATATATGAAAATATTTAATATTTTTTCATTACTTTTTTTCTTGTTTGATTTTAAATATATGTTTTTTCTCTATACTCACGTTCTTCCATTCTATTTTTTAAATCACACACAGGTCATAAATTTCGATTCACCTCGTGGCGGTATATCATTAGTAACTGAAAAAGGTGTACTCACCACCAGTCGACTGCTGGTACAAAAAGCTATACAACAAGATTCCGGACTATACACATGCACACCATCAAATGCAAATCCAACATCAGTGCGAGTGCATATTGTGGATGGTAAGTTCAATTTGAATGAATGAATGAATGAAGGAACGAATGATGGCATACCATGAATGTAGTACACAAGTTTATATTTGAATTTAGTATTACAAATACAAATGCATACATATGTTCATAATATTTCAACTTGTCTAAATATATTTACATGTATACATATGTAGATGTGAGTATGTGTGTGTATGTGTATGTATGACTTTTATTTGGGAATTGTGTGCTGTTGTATAAGAGTACAACCACACATTCACACACATACACACGAGTAAATGTTTACTTTCGTGTGGATTTAAATGTGTGTGTGTTTACAATATTCCTGTAGGGTATTTTTCTTCTTTTTTGTTTTTGTTTTTTTTTTGTTTCTGTTTTTGTTGGTATGAATGCAAGCTGCCGTTTCTATTTAACATCAAAAGCAAAATATTTATTTATATTTATGAATTTTTTCTAATATTTGTTATATGTACACATGAATTTGTTAAAAATATTGCGCTTCATGTTCTCAACTCAAATCGAAAATCGAATGCCACCAGATTGTGTTACGTTGCGTTATTAATCATCAGTGTAAATATTTAGTACGAGCATATTGAAATACCTGACAAAATTTCGATTTATTTAAAATATAATGATGATATTTTTGAGTGATATGAGACATTTGCAATCTGGATGTGACTTGTATAAGATTTAAGTGTTTTTAACAGTGATTTGCCGTATCGATGTAGACGTACTTAGTGACTTATAAAAATTAACTAGAATACCACTACTTCCATCAAAATTTTTGTATTTATTTGGGTGAAATTAATCATGGAGTAGGCAAAATATGGAATAATGTTATACTATCGAATTGCAATGGATTGGGAATGGATTCACACCAAACAGCGAAGTCTGCCGCCAACTCCTAAAATTAAATCCGCAGGGCAGTGGGAAGCTAGGAAGCATGTAAGACAAGTTAGAGGTTCAGATAAGCTCCTATACTTTCCAGCAATTGGTACTTTTAAGCTTTTGAGGTAAAAAAAACTCACTGAGAACAGAAAAGTACTATCTTTAAAAATCTATTTAAATGAACAAGTTGTACACTAATTATGTTAAACAACTCAGCCATAATTAGTAGATTTGATAACTAGACGACGTATAGCATTTATTTTATGCTACTTCATGGGAATTGGTAGACCGAGGCAAACAGAGGTTGCAATTACCTTCCATTCAATAGAATAATTTTTTAGATTACTTCTCGATAACGTATGACATTTTTGTGAAATCTTGCAGTATTTTTTGTTAATTTCCACTGATCATTTCACAGTCCAACAGGGTTTTTGCAACGAAGTAACTGCAGTGTACCATTGAAAAAAGATAGTATGCCGAATATTTTTGCTGAAGAAAATGATGGTCTGGCTGGTCACAGTATTTTCTTCCAGCATTACAAAGTCAGAACAGTGATTATAATCGGTCAAAGCCATCTGTAGGCTTAAACACAATGGGTATTGGTATGACACTTGCTGGGATATAAGTGACATTTTTGAAGGTACTGATATGGACCTAACAATTCTATCAATGCCATCCGATACAATGCCAACAATTCCAGTTTTAAAACAGCGCTATACAATAAAAATTCCAGAGGCCAAAACTTGGTTTATGCCGGGACCTGGGCCGGGAGTTGATTGTAAGCGTATTTTCACTGATGGCTCCAGAACAGAATTCAGTTCGGGTTCTGGAGTCTTCATTGAAAATGATGGAGTGCAACTGCACTTCTCCCTTGGGTTGTATGCTTCTGTTTTTAAAGTTTTTAAATTTTTGCAATCATCAAGGCAATGGACCATGTTATTGATAATGGTTGGAGAGAAAGGAGTATCTGTGTATTTAGTGACAGTCAGGCTGCACTTAAATCCTTGCTTAATCCTCTAACCACGTCTAAACTGGTTATGCATTGTAAATCCAGGCTTGATTGTGTTGGAAAGCACAATAGTCTGCTGTTGATATGGGTTCCTGGACACTCAGGAATTTCAGGAAATGAATCTGCTGACCTTCTGGCCAGAAAAGGTTCGGAAACTGGTTTTCTGAGCCCAGAACCCGTACTCTCTTTGTCGTCTACAGCCATCAAGACCACCATTAATGAGTGGGTCGACCTGACCCACAATAAATGGGAGGACCTGAGGTGCTTTAGACAGACAAAGACCATGTTACCTGTTATCTCGAAGCGTCATACGGACTTTCTGTTATCACTTAACAGAAAGAGCTGTAGGCAGCTGGTGGGATTATATACAGGTCATTTCTCTCGGGTCAAACATATGCATATGATTAGCCAAGGAGCTAGTGCCTTCTGTGCTTCCTGTGGTTTGGAGGAAGAATGTGAAGAGACGGCTTATCACTTTCTTGGTGTCTGCCCCGCTTTCTGCCGGATCAGAGTAAGCACATTTGGTACTGGAGTGTTGGGAGACGAACACCTGAGCTCTCTAACACAGCAGGATCTACTAAGATTTATTAATAAATCTGGTAGATTTAAAGAATAGCAAAAGGGAACACAGGATATACTACAATGGACGTAAAACTTGTCTGAGTGCTGCATTCTTGAATACTTCTTTTGTCTGTTCCAACAAAAAAAAAAGAAGATTATAATCACTGGATAAATAGCTATATGAATTTCAAGAGAACGATTCTTAAAATGTCTGCAAACAAAGGCATTCCATATCACAATATTTCCATTTTTTAGTTCTCCTTTAGTATTTTGAGATTCAAGCTTTCTCAGCTTCAAGTTTCTTAAAGTCAAAACTCCATCACGTTCAAAGTTATTCAGTTTCAAGTTTCTTTAGTTTCAACCTTCTTTAGTTTCAAGTTCCTTCCATTTCAAGCGTTTCGGTTTCCAGTCCATTGTGGCTCAACTTTTTAGGGTTCAAGTTACTTTAGAAACAAGTTTTTTCAGACTCAAGTTCTTTTAGGTTCAAATTTCTTAAGGCTATACATAGATTCTATAGCTTCATATTTTCTTAGCTTTAAGTTATTTCGGTGTCTAGTTTCTTCACTTTTTAAATTCTTGAAATTCCAATTCTTCGAGGTTCAAGTTTTTTTGGGTTTAAGTTTCTTCAGGTCAAAATTAATTCAGATTCGACTTTCTTCCGGTTCAAGCTCTTTTGGTCTAAAAATTCATCAGCATCAAGTTTCATTTCAATCCGATTTCAATTCAAGTTTTTTCAAAATAAAATTTATTCTCCAATTCAAACCTAAGGTTTTTCACATTCAAATTCTTTCAGATTAAAATTTCTTCAAATCAAATCTCTTCATGTTCAACTTTTTTTGAAATTTACTTCTTTCCGATTTAAGTTTATTTTCTGGTTCAAGACCTTTCATGTTTAAGTTTCCTCATGTTTAAGTTTCTCCTGGCTTAAGTTTTTTCAGTTAAAGTTTCTTTAAATTCATATTCATTTGGTTTAAGTTTCTTCAGGTTTAAGTTTCTCCAGGCTTAAATTTCTTCAAGTTCAAGTTTCATCAGGTTTAAGTTCCTCCAGGCTGAAGTTTCTACAGGTTAAAATTTCTTTTGGCTCAAGTTTCTCTAAGTTAAAATTTCTTCAGGATAAAATTTTTTCTAGTTCAAATTCTTTCAAGTGAGAGTTTCTAAAGGTCCAAGCTCATTTGATTTAAGTTTCTTCAGCTTCAAGATTCTTCAGGTTTGAATTTTTTTTTATTTAAATTTCTTCAGTTTTAAGTTTCTTAAAGTTCAAGTTCCCGCAGGTTAAAATTTTTTTGGGTTCAAGGTACTTCAGATTTAAATTTCTTCAGATTTAAATTTCTTTAAGCGGAATTTTCTCCAGGTTAAAATTTCTATAGTTGTAAGACTTTTCAATTTAAAATTTCTTCGTTTTCTTCAGGCTTAAATTTTTTCAAATTCAAGTTTCTTCAGTTTGAAGTTTCTGCTAGTTGGAACTCTTTCAAATTAAAGTTTTTGAAAGTTCAAGTTTCTTCAAGTTCAGGTTTTTACAAGCTTAAAATTTCATATTTTTAATTATTTTTGATATAAGAAGATATGTAAAGTGGGCGATTGATAAAACAAACAAAAAATTTTTGTAGTTCCACAAGAAACAATTATGTCTCAGACCTTAAATCTGTAGCTTTCGAATTTTGTATGCTGACCATGCTATAAGTTTCTTCACCACAATATTCCTTTTCAATTTTACATTACGAGTGCAAGCAACAAATTTAAATTTTTTATTCACTATACTTTTAATAAAAAAGCTTAAAAACAAGAATTAATTAAGAAAATTGAAGTGAGCGTTTTGCGTAGTGTAGGTATAACTTATTATATATGCTTGGTTCTATAAATAAAAAGAATAATTGAAATCTTTCAAACAAATTTTACGATAGTTGAATATGTATTAAGAACAACAGTGCGTATGAGTAATATGTATTTAGCATGAAATGAAATGGCAGTGGTTAGTTGAAAACATTATTAATTTTAAATACTATTTTCACAACGCGAATGTTCATTCCTGAGTATTAGTGTGAAGGAAGAAACTAGTTAATGAACTTAATAAAGTAAATCAAAAAACTTACAACAACAAAAAAGCTGAAAGCTTCATACGACTTAAGCGGTCCAAAAATACTTTCACATACAATTCACATAGATGTATTCATACTATATGGCGGAATGTACATGAAAATATATACTATATATGATAATGACTACAACGACAACTACACTCAACTACTACAACTATAATAAGAATAACAAACAACTAGAGCAATAACAACTTCATGCTAAGTAGAAAATTTCACTAAAACTTTAGTAATTAACACAAGTTGTTTCAGTTTAGCGCTTAATGCATACATACACAGTTTAGTCAAACTATAAGTATATGCAAGAGAAAGAAGAAGAATCTAAAAAAGATAAAGTTCCTCATATATAAATCATACAAATTAGCATATAATTTAACATTAAATATAATGCACCACGATTCATAAGATACTCGTACCAAGTAGCAAAAGAAAATCCACAAAAACTTGATTAATTAGAAAAGTGAGTGGAGAAGCTAAAAATATATATCATATCACATTCGAACATCAAAACGTTTTAATAGCTTTTTGCCAAACAATAATAACAAGAAGAAAACACATATAAAAGAAAATATAGTAAGACTACATATTGGTAAGCAGCTGTGTCTACTCACATGCATGATATGCTTTCGTAAATCTAATTAACTGAAGTAGCATTCAACGTCCAAGTCACATTTATGCATTTACCTATGCAGGCACATGTATACATTTGTACATACTTTTATATATAAATGTGTATGGATTCCAAATAGCTATACATACTTTTGTTTTATACTTATTGGCAACAATAAAACTATTTTATCCTATAATACTCTCTACTTTGTTTATACATACATACGTTACATATTTATGTACATTCGGTATATACACTTAAAATGACATTTACTCTCTAAGGATTTGGCTTCTAACTTATTGTAATTATGCTTGGCTTGCTTGGGTATGACTGCCAGTAAGCTTTCTTATATTCCTTCTTCTATTTTCTTCTTCGTTTCTTTCTTCTTCTTTATATGTATAAAAGTATTTTTTTTGCAGATTTTTTTTTGGTTTTATCCTGTTTTGTTGGTTGGTTGTTCATTGAAATGAGCAATCGATTGAATCATTCTTACGAGTATATAACAATTCTGTTAGTGGCATAAGTTTATGTCTCAAAGCTAAAAGATAAAAACAATTTCTACTAAACTGGCACTTCACGTATTCATATATTATTTATAGGTATATTGAAGTCTTATGTATTATTAATTTAAATGACAAAAAAAAAACTACTTAATGTAGACAACCAATTAGTAGTAGGAGTAGTATAATATGAAAGAGTATTTAATTGTTATTGAGAAAACAAAATATATCACATTCATATATTTTCTTCCATTGAATCTATTCAGCTATTCGACGATAGTTCTGGAGTTATTGTCTGAGATATCAATACTTCATTCAACAATTATGTTTCCCTTTGAAGTTTAAGCAATTTGATTGGCTATTAGTATGAATTTTGTTTAGTACAATTTTTGTCAATTTTTTTTTTTTTTTTTTTTTTTTTTTGATTCACATTTTTCAATGGCATTAATCTCAGATTTTACTGTAGAGTTTTTGCTGTCATCCACCTATTGAATTTTACTGGTTAAGATTTACAATACAACTCGCAATGGCTCTCAAAGAAATAAATAAGGCACTGCCTCAAATTTCCATTTAGAATCATTTAGATATAATACAATTTATAATTGATCTGTAAAGCTTCTTATAGCATGCAAAATTTACTTATATAGAAATAAAAAAAAAACGGCACCAATTAAGACTGAATTATTTTTCATGAATATTTTCAAAGTTTTAGTGATTACTATTTTAATTTCTATTCAGGCCATTTCATTTTCTCATACAGGTTTTTTTTTTTTGTAATTTTAATATTTTTTTAAGAAGAAAAAACATTATTACCAGGTCATTTAAAAAGTTGTCTGGATGTATTGTGTTTTTTTATTCTGGAGTTCTTTACTTCGTATCATTTTCAGTCTTTTCAGGTATTTTGCCTTTATTTCAATAATGCAGGGCATTAGATTGTGTAGGATTTTTTTCTGCATTTTTTTTATTTGTTATTTTTTGTTAATTTTGAAGGTTACTTTTTTATACAATGTCGCCATCTATTACTTATCAGATCATCTGCAGTAATCTCACTTTTAGCGATCATCTCGACTAGATTCCCCATTCTATTTTCGTTACTGTTCAAAAACTTGTCTACAGAATCAAGTTCACCGGTCTCCTGGTATGTCAGGTAGGGTGTCACAGAATTCGACTGGGCTTAGTTTGCTGCCGGCACAGTCTATCTGGTTAACTACAAGTTTTTCTGTAGAAAGGGTGTGATGTACTACGACTTTAAGAGATATATTGTACCCCCGATAGTAACCTGTTCGCAGGTTGTCAGACAAGCCAATCTTGCTGAGGAATCTCAGCAACTGATGTGGCTTTAAGGCCATTGATATCCCCACTACTTGGGTGGTAATGCCTCACGTACCTCTTCCTTCTGCGAGTGAGCGCCTCGCAGTGCATTAGGATGTGTTCAGATGTTTCCTTGTCTTCTTTGCAGAATCTACAAGTGCTGTCCTGACTTAAACCTAGGTTTTTCATATGCTCTCCCAGTTTGCAATGCCCTAAAAGGAAGCCCATTATTAGTGTTAGTTGGCTTTTATTCAACTTAAGACAGAAGGCCGCTCTGCTGGGATTCACAACTTCCCAATTAGCAGCTTTGACTGTCTAAGCTTTGGGAGGAGTGCCCAGTAAGATGATCTGGTATTTTGTTCTTCCTCTTTTAGTGTGCCTTTTAAGGTTTGAATTCTTATACCAATGAAGGTTTTGGCCGCTTCGTTCCTTGCCAAGTGATCAGCTACTTCATTACCATAAATACCTTTATGGCCGGGTAGCCAGAATAGAGTAACCTTATTAGTCTTGCCTAATGTGTTTAGTAACTCTTGGCATTCCCATACTAATTTTGAGGTGGTTTCAATTGAGTCTAGCGCTCTTATAGCAGCTTGACTATCAGAGTATATTTTTTTGCTTTTTGTACCCACGTTCGAGGTTGAACTGTGCACAGAGCCAAATGGCAAGAATCTCAGCTTGAAAGATGCTTGAAGTTTTTCCCATTGGCTACGAGTGTTTGGTTTTTGGATCATACACCCCTGCACCAGTTCCTTCGTCCGTTCTCGATCCGTCGGTGTACCATCTGAGTGTATGTTCTTTGTGAGAGGTATGGAAAGTTTGTATGTCCCATTCTCTCTTGTTACTAAGTACAACCTTGAAATGTTTTTCGAAGTTGTATTTCTTGTTCATATCGTCTCCAGGTAGCGTGGCTAGTGAAATGTCAGCAGAGATACTTTCGAGGTTTCCACTGCTTAGGACTTTCCCCCTGCCGGCTCCTTCCCTTGATATGCCTATAAGTGTCCTTTTGGCTGCTTTTTCTATAACTATATGTAGAGGAGTGAGGTCGAGTAGAGCCTTCATGGCTGCCGTGGGACATGTTCTCATGGCTCCTGTGATACAAACATAGGCCAGTCTTTGGACTTTGTTGAGGTTATTCCTCATTCGCAGTGCTACTCAACATTCAAATTATTCTCATTGTTGGTGTTATTGCTGACTTAGTCGTACTATATATAGGAACCCGCTCTTTGCACCACTATCTCGGTGCAAAACGCAGTCACTTCAAAACCTGTGGATATTTTTGGTAAAATAGAGGCTACGAAAAGGTTGACGCAAGGCTTTATAGGTTAGTGTAAATCGGGAGCCAACTCAATGGGATTTACATCGTCAACTGACTGGCGACGAACATTGAACGTAATCTGAGGCCTACTAAGTTCTGATAGGGACAGAGGCAGCTGCCCCATTAACTGAGAGCCTGCTTAGTAAGATTTCACTCCTCTTATTGATGTAATCAGATTTGAATTAGTATGTATCTCCAACAAACAAAATTACGGAATCCAGAGACGACGGATCCGTTTACGGTATAGTAAAAACGGTTTCCGTTTCAAGCTATACAGAAACGGAATGTTTACGTACAGTAGAAGTCGTTGCTTTATTCAATTTTCCGTTTTTAGTCAGTATTTACTCCGTCAAAACGGTTTCCGTTTTATGTGCCGTAAATACTCCGTTCTAAACGTATCCGTTTTTTCTCCGTAATTTCATCGTTAAGTCTATATCCGTAAAATCGTATTTATATGTTCGATTTTTTAAAAATATTTTGTTTTTGAAAATTTTCAATAGAAACTTCTAGTGTCAATGGAAGCTTTCGATTCCAGACTGGACAGTTGCCAATTTCGCACTTTTTATGTGAGTAGATATTACACAAAAAATTATTCTCTTTTTAATAGTATATTTCTCATCCTAATAGGCACAATTCCTAATAATTGTGTAAAAAATACAAGCTGAACATTTCTTCAAAACATCAAAGCTGTTGAAGAGGAGGACTACTGAAATTGGTAATATAGAAATTGAACCACGGAAATTCAAAATAGAAATGCACATCTTTGACTTTATAAAAGCAGGAAGAATAAGTGTAGTGTGTTGTGCAGTTTCACATTTGCATTGCTATGTAGATATGTACATTGCATGTACAGACAAATATGTATGTAGTTTTTGAAAATAAATCATATTTATACATATACATTGGTAGTTCTCACTTTTTAGTAAGAATATACTGTCCGGAAACGATTCGTCATACCGTATTTATAACGGAAAAGTCTCCGTTTTTTATAAGAATATACACTCAGTAAACTGTACGTTTTGTCGTATTTTTTACGGAAAAGTTTCCGTTTTTAATAAGAATATACAGTACGTAAACTGTACGGCTTGTCGTACTTTCAATGGAAAAGTCTCCGTTTTGTATGTTCCTTTTTATCCTTTTGCTGTACCGTTTCCGGATCCAGAAACGGATTAATTTCTGGATACAAATCCGGCACTTCTGTATTGCTTCTGAAACGGAAACGGTACGTTTTGTTTGTTTGGTCTATACAAACTTATTGGAATTCAAATTTCAATTCAATATATGAATAGAATCTTCGTTCTTGAGTCAATGGAATATTTTTTTCATAAAATCTTTTTCTAGTTCGTTTATGGTACAACTCTCAAAAGCCGACTAGGTGTGTGACAATATATTCTATGATATGTTTGGCCGATTATGATTATACGGCAGCTGTTATAACAGCTGCCGTATAATCATAAAGTCGTATAATTTCAAATGAGAGAACTTATGACAAATGAGAGGGTATGACGCGAAATAATTCAGCTTGTGAATTGACCAATTATTTTCTTTGTTTTACGATATTTTAACTCAAATGTCCAAAAAATTTAAGTGAAAATCGTCAACTTAAAAATGATGAATTTTTATTTCAAATTTTTTGAGTGCTTTTGAACAGTGGTTTTCAAAAAGCATCGCAAAAAGAAATTTCTAAATTCTCCAAAAATATCTAAAGTTATTAGTTCTTTAAACATTTTATATATTTTTTTCCATTTGAAATTTTTAATAAATTTTAAAAAGCTCGAATGTTTGTGTGGATAGCTAAATGATTGACAGAAGACTTAAATAAACTGAAAAGGTATTACTATAAACTATAAACAAATTTAGAATTTTTCATATAAGTGCTTCATTTTACATTAATCCACAAGCACACCAAAAACTTAAAATAAAAAATTTTACATACATAGCGCGTAAAACTCATCTGTTATAAGAAGAATACGATATCCATTTAATTCTGCTTAATAAGCTAAATGCCACGGGTTTCCACTCAAGCCTTCTTAATTGTTTACAAGATTATTCGACTAATCGTACGCAATTTGTCAAAATTGGATCAAAATGTTCAAATAAAATTTATAATTATTCAGGGGTCCCACAGGGAAGCCATTTAGGCCCACTTCTTTTTGTCCTTTTCAGTCATGACCTTCCGCAAATGGTAAAATATTCTAATTGCCTTCTTTATGGCGATGATTTGAAAATATTTAGAGTGGTAGCAACACCAAATGACTCTGCTATGTTGCAGAGAGATCTCGATGGTGTATCGAAATGGCATGCTGAAAATTATCTCCATTTAAATATTGCTAAATGTAAAAGCATAAGTTTTACAAGATCAGCATGTTCTGGTTAAAACAACTATCATGTCTTTGGCACGACGATTGAAGAAGTAAGGAGTCAAAAAGACTTAGGGCTAATTTTTGACAATGAAGTCAACTTTAACCTGCATCATGAGTATATTATTTCTAGAGCCAGTAAATTATTGGAGTTTCTCATGCGTAACTCAAAGGAGTTCGCTGACCCGTATACTCTAAAAACTATATATGTATCCCTGGGAAGGTCTATCTTGGAAAATGTTTGTTGTATTTGGAGCCCCTCGTATATTGTTAGTAGTAATCGAATTGAGTCAATACAGAGAAAATTCACTAGATATGCATTAAGAAAGATGAGGTGGCCTGAGCGTATTTTACCTCAATATATGACCTCTTATGTTCAGGCTAAATTCCTTTATACTTACTTCACGTTCATATACGAATTATAACAAATCAGAACCAATATCAAGATCGTGTACAGAGCTTAATTCTGTCATAAATGAGATCGATATATCTTTAAGTTGAACCAAGTTTAAGTATAATTTGTTGAGGTTGCTTTAAATCATTCTTAAATATTGAAATAGTTATATTTAGATATTGTAAACTAGAACCTTATATATCATGTCTAACAGAGCTAATGCTTGATAGACTTAAATAAATAAATAAATAAATAGATATCCTAAATTTTTTAAAATTTCTGCCAACAATTCGTAGAACACAGGAAATAATTTATCACAAAATATCCTGTCACAAATCCCGATATCCCGGAACTGAAATTTGAGTTCCGAAAATACCAAATCCCGATAAAACAATCCCGAAAAAAATCCCTAGTGTCAACGTATGGCTTTTTGCTATAGGTTATGACGACACTTTAGGTTGGTGTAATGCAAGTAATATTAGCTACATGTTAAGTCCCAGCCACATCATTTTTCCACCCGTTTGTTGTAAGCTTTCTTCTTCACAACTTCTACACAAAGTTCATTCACACAACAGAAGATCATTCGATCATCAACATTCATGCGAACAGGTTGATGCTGACACTTTTTATGTATGCCGAGAAAAAAATTTTTAGTATCGATTAGGAATTAAATTTTTTGTTTGCCAAAATTTATTTTGGGCGAAACCGAATTCTTAACCCATTTTGTCCCGGTACTAGCTGCCATAATCCAATTCGAAAAATTTTCAAAACTCAATTTCCATATGTCTTCAATAACAAATTTTAGTACTTAAAAATGTACAAAAAAAAAAATGGTTTCCGAATTTTAGAGGGTATAGTAGTTTTTGGCTTGCCCCAAGAAAATAAGGTGACCAGGTGAAAAAATACATATTTCTACGCCACATCATGAGCAACAAGTATTCCCTGGAATCAAATGTATTTTACGCAGTATTTTAGAAGTTATTATAAGTTAGAGACAGAAAATATGCATTTTTTTTTAAATTGCCTAGTTCTCCATACATTTTTTTACAAAAGTTTGGTCAGCTGTACCCTCAAAAAATATATTAATCTCTGGGAAGTTATAATTTCCACATCAAGTTTGTTATTTGATTTAGACAAATTTCTCATTTCAATGCAAAATAATTAGTTTTACTATTTCTTGGCGATTTTTAAAATCACTTTCCAAAAGGATGTCTGTTCATCTGAAGTCAAATGAAATACAATATTTTTAAATTATATAAATGAAATTTTATAGTCAATATATATATAAATATTAAACAGGGATTACTTTTGGGAAAAATTTATAAATGTATTTTTGACGAATTTTCAAAGATGCTATTCGTTTAATCTAACATTGGGACAATATGAGTTAATATGCCAACACACAGTAGCACGTGCAAGAAAATTGTATGTCCAGAGACTGGTCGCACTTGCCATGCAATTTACGATTCAATTAAAAACGATGAAAAGAATTCGTTATGAATTCCATTGATGCAGATTTAAAAAAAAAAAATTATTTTCTAATTTCATATGCATTGGCAAAGCGATGTAGGCCTTTTTCACTTTCCTTAAAAAACTCAACGGTTCCTTGCAGTGGAAGCATTGAAAGCTCTAAGATACATTAAAAAATGTATGATTTTGTTAGGGGCTACCACAGTTATAGTTGGCTCTCCACCAAACAACAACAAAACAAACACTTTTACACTTTTTCTGTCTCTCCATTTCGTTTCTTTTTCGCTAAAACTACAGCAATCATAATTTGTATGAACAAATAGCAAATGGGCAAAAGATTGGTCTGTTTTCTTCAATAGAAATCACTTTGATTTTCTCATTTAATCATGTGGATTTTCTGTTGTCTTAATCTTCGTATTTTTCAATGTAAAGGGTTTTCCATTAAGGATATAACAATTTTATCTATTAATAAAGTACAGAATTTTTTGAGATATTGAGTTCTAATTTATTGTGGGTGTAATGCAAGCATTACATTTTATGAATGAAATTCGATTTCGGTCATATGACCAGCACGACCCGTCTGTTACCTTCAATGGAGAGCGCTATCTTGTTATGTTGGAAGATTATTTGTGGCCAGAATTGGATGAACTTGACATCAACGATATGTGGTTTCAAAAAGACAGTGCCACTAGCCACACAGCACGCATCACAATCGATTTATTGAAAGGCAAATTCGGTGAATGTGTTATCTCGAGAAATGGTCTGGTGGAATGGCCGCCTCGTTCATGCGAACTAACGCTATTGGATTTCTTTTTATGGGGCTATATGAAGTCACTGATCTATACAAGCCAGCAACTTTAGACGAGCTCAAAGACAATATCAAACGCGAAATTTCCAACGTTCCGGTCGAAATATGTGCGAGAGTGGTGGAAAATTGGGTCCAAAGAATCAATCGCTGTAAGCTTGCTCATGGTGGTCATATGACCAAAATCGAATTTCATTTATAAAATGTAACGCTTGCACTACACACACACAAAAATTTTGTGTTTTGTTAATAGATAAAATTGTTATGTCCCTAATGGAAAACCCTTTACTTACAAGTCAGGGAAAATTTTTACTTTAACATCAGAATGGCGCTTCTTACATTTAAAAATTGCCTTAAAAAATTTGGAACTGCCTACAACTTCTTACGACAGAATTCATCTCATTTGAGTTTCAAAGAATCTTGGTCAAATGGCATACATATTTGCTATAAAAGGCTCATTTAGTGACTATATTGAGCTACGATCATTTTGGGACTTACCATGATGTTCAATTAATAAAATCTCCAAACTTGTTTGAATAATAAAACGCTACATTACTGAAGTGAAATCCCCGCCATACATTTGCAAAAAAAAACTGCTGAGCTTAAGCAGAAATGAAATGTGGTAAGTAGGATTAACAAACACTTTGGTTACAGTATATTTGATATGTGTCGAATATGTAACAAGATGGAAAAAAAAAACAGCAAAACATATTCTGGCCACTGCAAAGGTCTTGTGATGAAGTGAATTCGTTACTCTGAAAATTTAACCCAACAACCATATGACATAGCGGTTAGTTCCCCTTAAGCCCCCCTTAGATCTGACTGTGTGTATATCTAAAACTACTATATCAACCGAAATCTTCAACAATATTTTCAATTAACACTTCACTGCGCAACAAATAAATTGGTTGGCGTGAGTGTGTTACCTCCCGACTTAAGTGCACTTAAATAAAACCCAAAGACAAAGATTATTGGCAAATGATTAAAGCAATTTATAAGCAAAATAAAAGTATAATATCGTAATTCATTTCAATTAAAGCGCCAAATTAATATTGAGTATCAAATGCAGATATTTCTTCTATTCTATATGTAGAAATAAAATACAAAGCAAAAACGAAGAAGTATGCATAAAAAATGAGCTAAAGCCAGAAGAATTAAGCAGCACTTCGTTTTTTACGCTCGAACAACAAGCCGGAAAGCGGAAATAGAAAGCCAAACCAAAAAACAGAGAAATAAGAAAAACAAAGTGCCCAAAAGCAAATGAGACCACAAAATGCGCAAATATACTTAAGACACAGCGTTAAGGCAGCGTTATAAATAAGGATTAACTGATTTTTTTTTTTTTTTGCACAAGTACAGCAAAGCAAGCCAAAGTAAACAAGTTAAATGGAAAGTCAGCTAACAGTAGCTATATACTGCACAACAACAACAACAAGAACACGCACACACACTACAAGAATATTGAACGCACTGTTGAAGTGTAAGAGAAAAATCACGCAGCATATAAATTTCATATTCCTCTTCTCTTCTCTCTTCTTCATCTTTTAGTTGTATGGGGAAAGAAAATGTTTTGCATAAAAGCACCAAAATATAATTTAAATAAAAATTGCAAAATGAAGTTTATGCTGTTGCTGTTGTTATTTTTGCTGTTGTTACATTATTGTATTTTTAGTACCCTATTTATATTATTGCTATCAAAGGTATTCAAGAACAAAATAAGTTTTGCATAATTTTTTGTAAAAAGAGGGGAGGGAGAAGTAACTGAAATAACTTCAACTTATCACTTATGCAGATATTAAAAAAGAAATAATAAATACCCTACATTACATTCCAAGTTCTTGGAGGAAGGTGGTTGTCGTCTTCATTCCCAAACAAGGCAATAGGCCTCTGGAACTCCCTAAATCTTACAGGCCTATAAGCCTCACGTCTTTCCTGCTTAAAACCATGGAAAAACTGCTTGATTTACACTTTAGAAGCAAACTTGCAAGCTCGATACCTCTTCATCGAACGCAGTTTGCTTACATTAAGGGTAAATCGACCGAAGTCGCATTACATTGCCTTGTCAGTAAAATTGAAAAAACCTTTCGATCCAAAGAGATTGCGCTCTGTGCTTTCCTTGACATTGAGGGTGCCTTCGACAATACTGGATTCGGTTCTATTTCCAAAGCTCTGGAATGTAAGGGTATTGATTCCCAATCCATTGCCTGGGTGGATGCCATGCTGAGGAAGCGTGAAATCACATCCACGCTAGGCAAAGCCACTGTGTGCACTAAGGCTGTAAAAGGCTGCCCACAAGGCGGTGTTCTATCACCTCTGTTGTGGTCCTTAGTAATTGATGACCTTTTGACTAAACTAGATGAGTCTGGTTTTGAGGCCATCGGTTATGCGGATGATTTGGTAATCATCGTCTCTGGAAAGTATGATTCAACCATCACGGAGGTGATGAAATCAGCTCTCCTATTGGTTTCAAATTGGTGCGCCGTAGAAGGCCTATCAATCAATCCCAACAAAGCAGTTCTTATTCCCTTTACTAAGAGATACAAACTGGACCTCGGTCCCATTTCCATACAAGACACTGTTATTGTGTACTCTGATGAGGTCAAATATTTAGGCATCACGCTTGACAAACGACTAAACTGGAACACTCACTTACACATTGTCCTCTTAAAAGCCACTAGGGCTTTCTGGGCCTGCAAAAGACTCTTTGGTAAAACATGGGGTCTTACTCCTAAGATGATCTTTTGGCTCTACACCATGATAGTTAGACCTGTCATAGCCTATGCGGCTCTAGTGTGGTGGCCCAAAGTCATGCAGGGCTCGGCCATCACCAAACTTAACAAGCTCCAAAGGCTTGCTTGCGTCTCCATAACTGGAGCTATGCGCACCTGTCCAACTCCTGCCATTGAAGCGTTGATTGGCCTGGTGCCATTACACATTTTCATCAAGAAAACAGCTGCAAATACTGCTTTGCGGCTGCGTATATCGTCAAGCTTACTGGAAGGCAACTATGGTCACCTGAGCATTCTTGACGAAATCCCTAACACTCCCATATGTACTGTATCGGACTATATGGTTAGGGATCTATGTTTCGGTAGGAAATTCAACATCATTCTTCCTTCCAGGTCCGAATGGGATGGCCAATGTCCCGATTTCGGTCCCTTTGCTCTCAATTGGTATACAGACGGCTCGAAAATGGACTGTGGTTCTGGTGCCGGAGTTGCTGGACCCAATACTAGAATCTCAATCCCTCTGGGTATTTGGCCCAGTGTCTTTCAAGCCGAAATATACGCAATTGAGACCTGCGCTAATTTAAACCTGTATAAAGGTCTTAAAGGCGCAAATATTGTAATTTTCTCAGATAGCCAGGCGGCTCTCTTAGCACTCTCTTCATGGAGTTTTTCATCTAAACTGGTGAAAGAGTGTTTTGATAGTCTCCAGCGCTTGTCTACCCGTAACAAAGTTACGCTTTGTTGGGTACCCGGCCACCGTGACATCGCTGGTAATGAAGCCGCCGATGAACTGGCTAGGCAAGGTTCATCTACCAAGCACTTCGGCCCCGATCCGTTTTGCGGAATCGGCTGGGCCTCTACGAAATCTATCGTTGAGGAGTGGTCTAAGGCAAAATGGCTAGAGTATTGGAACTCTATCCCGGGTTTAAGACAGGCAAAAGCTCTCACCATTCCGCTTGCCCAAAATCAGCCCATTTCTTATTCCAAACCTGACCTTAGGCTATTGGTGGGCTACATGTCTGGACACCATGGGCTCAGATATCACCTAAGCAAAATAGGTCTGTCCAATGAGACAGAATGTCGTCTATGTATGGAAGATGACGAGACGACACTTCACATTCTGTGTGAGTGTCCGGCCTTGGCTCGGCTCAGAGGAAGAATCTTTGATTATTCGTTTTTGACGGCTGATCACATGAAATCTTCTTCAACGAAAGATGTCTTGACTTTTATTAGGTCAGCCGAACGTCTTTTGTCATAAAATGGGGAATGGCACAAAAGATCTTTTAGGTCGCAGTGCCTGCCTGGTTGGGCTCCTCTAATACTAATAATAATAATAATAATACCCTACATTCAGTAGGTATACATTGTGGTTGTAGTTTTGGTACTAACTGTTGGTAGAAAATATGAGTAGCGTGGTAAGAGGAAGATAGGACTCTATTCTAAAGTAACTAAGGGACAAATTACAAATAGAAATAATATTGGTGAAAGCATCAGTATTAGGAGAAAAGTTGTAAGAATAGAATAATGTTTGACTCTTGCTGAGATTTGAAATAATGTGAATCAGGCAATGGCAGATCCAAAGCAAAGCACAGGGTTTTTCACTAAGCGTGTCTGAACTTTAAACTTGAATAAAAAGAGTAGGAGATACGACGGATCCATTTAAGTACATTAAAGTACATTCAATACCATTATTTTTAAACAATGATATCATTCAAATGGCATTGGCAGCTTCGTTTACAAGACTCCATCCGAGAGGTCTAATTTTGTATGATGTTTTTCTCCAGTTGGTCAATTGTTGTTCGTTTGTTGGCTTAACCAGCAATTTAACGTAGCCCCAGAAAAGAAAGTATAAGGACGTTAAATCGCATATTCTTGGCATCCATTCTACATAGCTTCTTCTTGAAATAACGCGTTCTGGGAACTTCTCTTGCAACAACTCCAATGTAACGACTGCTGTGTGATACGTCGCGCCGTCTTGTTGAAACCACATGTTTTCCAGGTCCATGTCATCCAACTGAGGTCATAAAAAACCAAATATCATGGCGATACCATTCGCCATTGACAGTCATCGTCTAGCTATTCTCGTTTTGAAAAATATATAACCAAATGACGCAGAGCCCAATCAGGGAACGTATGACATACTTAGTGGTCTTGGAGTTTCAGTTCCTGCGACAATTGAATGTTATGTGGATGCATGCGTAATGCTTGGTTTTCACTATGACATAATCTCTATCAAAAAGAGAGAAAGAGAGGATTTCCTAAATAAAATTTGCCAAGTTGAAGTCACAGAAAGGAAAGAGGTGTGGGTCTTGAGTCACACTGTCAGCGACAGCAACAATATTCTCGCTTGACCGCACGTTGGCAAAATGCGCTCTATGGCAAAATGGTGATTATGACAAAACACAAAAGTCGAAGGATGACAGTGCTGCCACTGGAGACATCAGAGCAATAAGCTGCCAAAGTTCGGTCATAGCTATTGAAAGACTTTTCAGTGTGAATAAGGCAATAGCGGATCGTGGGAAAAGTATATGGTCTTAGTCTAAATACCTGAATTTTGGTATACTCATTTATCTGAAATTTGATCTGAATAATGAGATGATTTTGGATTTTAATTTAGTACAAAATTTCATATATGTTTAGTCTGAGTTTGGTTTTCTTTTGATCTAAGATTAATGTTGATTTTTGATCTGAATTTTCATCCAAGTTTTTAGTCTGAATTGTAACTTGACTTTGATTTGAATTTAGGTCTGATTTTTGGCCTGAATTTTAGTCTGCTTTTGACACAAGTTTTGGTCTGAAAATCAGGATGATTTATGATCTAAATTAAGTTTTAACTTTTAGTTTAAGATTTGGTATGCTTTTGATTTGAAATTTGATGATTTTTGATCTATTTTTTGGCTTCGGAGTTAGTTTTAATTTTTTGTTTGATATTTAATGTGCTTTTGATCTGAATTTTTTGCGAATTTTGATTAGAGATTTGGTTTTGAATTGTGAATAATTTTTCGGGCTGGATTTGATATAAGTTTTTTCTGTTTTTAATCTAAAATTTTGGTCTAAGTTAGGTTTTCTTTTGGCCTAAGGTCAGGTCCAAGTTTCGGTGTAAATTTAAAGCGCAAAATTGGCACGCAAGAAAGTTGCTGTATCTTTTTAACCAGAACACTCAGAATAACAAATAATGTATTAAATGATAAGTTTAATATTGTGTTTTAATATAATATTAAAAGATTTAAATTTCTTTGTTGTGCAAAAAGTTCCGGGTATTCCTTTTAATGGACTCCATCAACCTTTGAACATCCGCTCTGGATACTTTTGCGGCTATTTGGTTCCATTTTAGTAACATTGAATTCACATTTTTGACAATACCTGCATTTTTCTTCAACTTATACTTTGTAATAGCCCAGTATTTTTCGATCGGTCGAAGCTGGGGGCAATTGGGTGGATTCATACATTTGGGCACTACATCTACTTTATTTGTCTGATACCAATCCATGGTTTTCTTAGAGTAGCCAGTGGCAACTGGCTAAATCAGGCCAAAACTTCACTGGCGAATGGTGGTGACGAACAAATGGCAATAGTCGTTTCAAAAGGCACTCTTTGATGTAAATATCAGACGTCATAGAAGAGGATGTCACAAATGCCCTGGATTTGAGACCACAGCTGCAAATAGCCTGCCACACCATTGCTTTCTTTCAAAATGTATCCATGTTTATGTACTTGAATTTTGAGGGTACATTACCACGATTCGTTGCCATATAAAATTTTTGACCTGAAAGCTGTTTAATATCAAATTTTACGTATGACTCGTCATCCACAATAATGCATCCATTGAATTTGGTCAAAACATTATTATAAAGAAGACGAGAACGTTTTTTGGCCAGGAAATTCTGTTTGTCTGTTCTATTTGGATATTTTATAGCTCGATAGCACTTTTGCCCAGCTTTTATGCGTATTCGTCTAGCAGTACTTTTGCTGGTATTGAATTTTTTGGCACGATCGCTATCCGATAGTCCGGTATTGCTTTTGATGGACCTCAAGATCTTTGCCTTTAATTTTAGGTTGGTGGTTCCCGTTTTGTTCACAACTTTTTTAGCTCTTTCAACACTAAGAGTTTCTTTATATCGTTTTATAACTCTACATACCGTTCTTTTGAAGATATTTAATACTTTCGCAATCTTTGAACCAGACCACAACGGATTTTCAATAAATTTTTTCACAATCAATTTTCTATTTGCAGCTTCCATTGTGCACACAATCACCAACTTACGATCAATTAATATGAAAAATTTATCAACTAACGGTAACGGTATTGTAAACAAATCCCAGTAAATTTGTTATTCTTATGACAAGGGGCGACGTGGTGACCCCAACAAAGTGTGCCAATTTGGCGTGAACCGCGCTTTAAGTATTGCTTTGGATATAAAATCTGGATCGAATTTCAATATGGTTTTCTGACCTTTCGTGGGAATTTTAGTTTGCTTTTTTTTTTTTTTAATTTTGATCTGACTATAGAATTGGTTTCTTGTCAACTCAATGAGTAATCTTTTGCACTACTGCCTAAAATGTCTATTATATTCAATTTTTAACGCTTTCGCCTTAATAACAGTAATTTTGAGAATGAACATAATCGATCCTCGCTATGTTTTTGACCGAATTTTATGCTTCCCAAAATTCTCTTTAATACACACGTGGCCTGCCCTTTTCTCCTGATACGCACCAGGATCGTCTTGATTAAAACCATAAGCATTGAATCTTAATAGCTATTTCACCGATTGTTATTTCTATTATGCTAGCTAAGTAAGTGATCTCAATATTTTCCAAAAAAAACATTATTAAAAATCATCTATGCATCTATATTATATTACTCTTAAATCGTTATTAAAATTCTAGTAAAATTTAGATTTTTCACTTACACAAGTTGATGCTGTACACGCTCTAGACTGACTATTCTTATTTAAGCCCTACATACTTATATGTGTATACGGTGACTTTGTATTTCCTTTTCGCCAACTGTTTCTTTTTTTTTTTTTTCTTAAAAAAAAATCAGTAACATCCAATACTGTCTTCTTAGTTATGCCATCTTTTCTGTACCTCCAATAGATTCACACACCCAACCAAATACTGCTCCGTGTGTATGCGTATACAATTGCGTATGAGTGTGAATGTATGTATGTACATTTGTATTTGTAAATGTTTTTGAATTTTTTATTGCTTCAATTACGTTAATGGGCAATAAAGTTTGAATTCATTTCTTCCGTTTTTCTCATTTTTTGTTTTTTTTTTTGTTAACGCTTCCAGCATTCCTGTGTGTGTATTTGTATTTTTAAATTGAAACTTAACTTTGTTTCTGCTACTGCAATTCATTTCATATACTGTACATGCTCACCACTGTATGTATATAATTTGTTTACGTGCAATTTTTCATTCACAGGCGAACATCCTGCAGCAATGCATCATGGCCATTGCTCTCATATACAACCACCGTCTGCTCTACTCCTATTTCTGCTCACATTTTTAATAATGTTGTTGCAGCAACAACATAAATTACGACAACGCATACGCTGGAAGTGTTCAACTACAACTGCAACAATTGCTACTACAACAACAACAACATCAATAAATGCAACAACTGCATGCAGTTACTACAACGGCAGTACCAACAATCCCAGCACCAGCAACAGTGTGGTAAACTGCCATCATCGCTTCGCTTATGTGCTGATGGCGGTGCGGCGACAGCGGCTGCCAGTGCGTAAATTCATCGAAATAGAGTTGCCAAATACATAACCATTAAGCTGTGGTACAACAAAAGCAAATACAACAAAAACAACAACAAATAATAGCATCGTAGTACCAGTAACTAAGTAAGTTTAAATGTAAATATTATTTTTAATAATAATATTTATTATTATTTTTCTAGTCGCTTAACGAAAAAATAAATATAATATTTTTAGATTTTAAGTGCAAAAAAAAAAAAAAAAAATATATATATGTATTAAAATAAAATACAATTTTTCCTGTTATCACTAAAAAAAAATAAGTTAGAGCATACTTTTAAGGGTCATTCATGTATGGAAGCAATGTGTGCATGCATGCATTAAAAGCAAAATAGAAATTGCACAAATAACTGTTTTTAAATGTAAACTAAATATTAAGTGAATTTTATTTGAGTTAATTTTCATCTACATATATACAAGTTATCAAGTAAATATTAAGGAATGTATTTTATATTTTATTTCATATATGTAGCAAAATTATACTTTTATTTCTGACTATAATAAAACAATTTTCTAAATCTTCTTCTTCTAAACAAACAAAACTTTGCACATACACCAACCAAAATAGATTGAAACCATAAAATCAACTCTCAACTCTTTCTACTACGTATATTTAGATAGCAAAATCAAGCTAATATTTTAGATTTATTTTAAAAAGAAAATTAGATTAACAATTTAAATCACTTAACTTAAATATAAATACAATAGTACATATATATATATATATATATATATATATATATATGAACAGTATAACTAATGAACTAAAAGTCAAAGACTACAATTGATAATATAATAATAATTAAGTAAGTATAATAATATAAGAAAGTAATACAAATTCAGATAAGCATAAAATTTTGTAAAAAGTAAATGTATAAGGAGATTAAGATTTTTTAAAAGCATTTTTTATATAATCTTTTCTATAATTTTCCATAATAATATTAAATTTGTTCATACACTTAGTGCTGATCTTTCTATCCGATTATTGTGCATCACTAAACCGTATATATCTAACTTTCTTTTACTTCAATTGTTAATAATTATTTTCTTTAATATCATATTTTATTTTATACTAAATCAAAAAAGTCGTCGAACTCTCTGGTTTTGTCACTCTTACTATAAATTTTTAGACCAGTTATGCGCAAAGAGCGTAAAAGAGCAAAGCAAGCTGCTTTAGACTTGCAAGCTCAGTGTGACCAACTCAGCACTTTTACCGCTGATTTTAGTGCTTTTTGAAAATTAAAACGCGAAAAAATTAATTTAGCGCTCAGCGCGTTTTTTTTTCGAAAAATCGAAGAAATTTTCATTGACTAGAAGTATCAGATGTGTGCCTGTATTAGTGAAAAAGTTTAAATGTATTGAGTTTTCTCGCACTTTTATAAGAAAAAAAATTTAACGCTTTTTTATAGAAAATACGCGTTTTATTCTTCATTTTAGCGGATTTTGAAAAACAAAAGTTGGCCACACTGTGCAAGCTCAAAGTTTTCGTTCTTGAGCAAAGAAGTTGGCATAACTGATTTACACCAATGATGAGCAAAGAGCGTTAAAGAGTATGTATTGTATGAACAAATGTACAATAAACAGCATTAAAATATTCAATATACTACATATGAGATATTCAACAGCTTTTTGAGTGTGTGCTTTGATAGGATCATGATCGAATTGTGCTACTAATGGGCAAAACTGTATAAAGCTTCTTTTTTTTTTTTAATGTTATGCATAGAAGAAGCTCAAAAATGGATATCCTTAGGAATACCACCAACATGCCTTTGAACGTACCACTGGAGAACCTCTTGAGGTTCGTCAGAAAGAAGCTCATGACTTTTCAGCGATCTGAGACTTAACTAGAGTATTGTAATGGTAGTGAAAGTTAAGTAATGACTATAAGGGGCCATAATGGACCATTCAGCAAGATTCCCCTCATGTAGCCCACGTCAAAATTTGCACTTCACTTTTTACCTAACCTAACAACCATTTTTTAATCAATCATTGGCAAAGAGTATTTTAGGTGATTTTAAATTTTAAGGAGGTGCAAGTTGCAACAGCTGTGTAAATTTCTATTCTTCGGAACGGATATTCCTCTCTAAACCACCGTTAGGTATTTCGTGGGTCTAGCACAAGACGATACGTGCCGAATATGTAACGAGGAGGAAGAAACAGCAGAACATATTTTATGCCACAGTGAAGGTGTAATGAGGACCCGACTTCGTTACTTGGGAAACTCTCTCCTACAACCGCAAGACATTGCGGATTGTTCTCCTAAAGAGATATTAAATTTCCTCAAAGGAAATAAACTCATGGGAGAATTATAAACACAATAAATCTTTGAGGTATATCACAATAGGCCCTAGATGGCCGCAGTGATGTGGGAAATTATTGCCCACCTTCGTATTAATATAATCTAGGTATTTCGTAGAAAAGACCGTTCGAACATTGCTGCTCAATTGGCAGTCAAAGATCAGTCTGCGACAGTTTCATTGATGTAGCAGATACACGCTGTCAAATACACTCGTATTTCACATACATTCAATGTGACGTAGTGCTGTTTGAAAGCTAATAACTAGAATATGATCCATTTATAGTGATATTCGCGATGTTGATTTGTTCTTCATCCAAATGAGAACTATACAAAAATATATGATGACATCCCTTAACCCTACTGAGCTTTATGGGCAGTAAAAGTCCACCTAGTACTTGAACCAAGGGCGACAGCCATGGCTGCTAGCCGCTCCATTATATTATAATTTATTTCACCCTGATTGCGACTGATCCTATTTTTGATGTTTGGTACCAGAGCGAAATTCCATTTTTCTATTTCAAAAGTTTCTCAGCGTTTCTGCCAGCTAGAAACATTAAATCTCCGAAATACAAACATTGCAGTTCTTGTATTATTATATCAGCTATCACATTCGATACCATGCAAAATGCATTGATTACAGATCAGCTATAACTTTCTAAACCCCCCTCGTTGGCTCAGACCGAGGCTGCAAGCTATTTGGTCGCCTTGATGTAGCTGTTAGTGTGCTGGACTGTTACGCAGATGCCCGGGTTAAATACTCGGCACTGGCAAACCTTCAAGAGTGAAAATTATCTAAGAAAAAAAACTTTTGCTTTCCCATTCGGATTCGACCTAAAACAATACCATAGGCTCCTTCTATTCATTCACACATCAACAGTAGCAGCAATTTTATAATTTTACGCAAAAGATCTTGGTCTAAATGCATATAAAATACAGCTCGTTCGAGATGTGAAACTGTGCGACCTGCCACTCAGCACGTGAAGCAAGGAACTTTTTGACAAATGAGTTCTGTGAGGAGTTTATCTCACATTTTGGACCAGTGAGTTAGTCACCCAGATCATGCCATATGACGCCTTTAGACTATTTTTTGTGGGATTACGTGAAGTCACTCATCTATGCAGATAAACAAGAGTCAATTACAGCCCGGGAAAATCATACCATACCATAGCGAGATACCAGCCACTATGATCGATAAATTGGTTCAAAATTGGACTTCTCACATGAATCACTTACAACGTAGTCGTAGTCATCATTTATGGTGTATAATCTTTAAAAAGTAAATGGCAACCACTGATTTATGGACTCAAATAAAAATTTCACACACTTTTCGTCGCCTGAGAATTGATTTGGCGTATAGGCATAGGAATACTTATACACATACGCCAAATCAATTCTCTGGCGATGTTTTGTATTTTTCTTAAAAAATTACCTACCGATTTTAGCAAAAATTATTATTTTTATTTTTTAGTTTAGTTCATATTCAGAAATTTACTGAGAAAATTTACCTTTAAAAAAGTTTGATAAGCATGTTAAAAAAAGTAATATATGTATGTATTCAAATAACACTGTCCGACAAAAATTAATTTTTGCAAAAATTACAAGGTTCTGAAAGTGGATTCTGATAGAACTCGGGTCTCAGCATTTTAAAAGTTTACGTCTAACTTTTTTTTTACGCAGGCTAAAAGTTTGCCCATTTCACAGATTAGGTATAATAAACCATACAACAACTTGTTAGTTTTGCAACAGAGCTTGTTTGTATGTTCTGCAATTTACAGTAATATTTTCCGTAGAATATTTTCCTCCAACATATTAACCCTTTGGCGCCCACCAGTAAGGGTCATTTTTGCTCCTTTCAAAAAAGTTACTTTTTAATCCATTACGAGGGTTAACAGAGGGTTAATAAGTTCAAAATATATATCAAATTTTACTATGGGTCACTGAACAACATAAATCTGTATACTTGAAGTTAGTGAAAATAAACCCAAATTGCAAAAATGTTTCAAATTTTACCTTTTATACGCGTTTTACCCAGAAATAATAATATGTAATATTAATTTTTGTGCAGAATTTTTAATTGTAAGTAAATTAGTTTGCTAATTCAACAAATCAATAGTAAAATCTTTCTTATGTTTTCTTGAATTTCTTCATACTATTATTTCAAATAAAAATATCTCCCATGAGATTCAAATCGATGGATGTTGCGACACAAAATAGTATAACCAAAAATATTTTTTGTAAATAATAAAAGAAAAAATAATTGTAAAAAATAATTAAAAGTAAGTATAGAAAATAAACAAAAAAAATTTATCGTTATATCCAATATGGAATACTTTAATAAATAGATAATTCCAACTAAAATCTTTACTCTATTCTAAGTGTAACAACTATCTGCTATTCGTATAAAAATCTAAATTCAAATAAAAAAAGAAGAATAAAACAGTGAAACTCGTTACTAAATTATAAATGTGATCGTTTAGCGTAATTAAAGTGCAAAATATTGGTGCGTTCAATTGTTAGTGTTGTTAAAGTATTTATGCAAACACTGAAAATGTACACACACACATAGAGTTAATTTGAAATTTGTCCGAAAGACCAAAAACTAAAAATAGAAAATTTAACGATATAGTATAATAATACCAACAAACTATCGAATAGAACCATTGGCAACCCTATTACTTACACATACATATGCAAACACACATTTAACCAAATATAAATCTTTAATAACACTGAAATTAAAAACGCATTAATTTTACGCACATAATAAATTTATTATGCAAGAAAATTTAATTATAACATTAAAAAAAAATAAAATAAAAAAATATACAAAAAAAAAATAATTATTGAAATCGACTTCGAATATTTCCATATAAATTATTGTAATTTTCGCTAAAATGAAGATTGTGCAAAAAAAAAAAAATTGAAAAAATGAAATAAAAAGTAAATAATGAAAGGAAATACAATTGAAAAAAATATTAATAGTATAACAGATAGTGTAATATTAATTATGAACTGTAAAAGTACCACAAACTCGCACACACATACACAGATGTGTCTATGTATATGTGTGTGTCTGCATCTGTTTATTGCAGCCAGGAAATTGAATATTTAAATAAATTATTATATTTAATATAAATAATTGTTTTAACTATAAATTATAAATGAAAAATACAAAAACCAGAAACAAATACATACGCAAATAAGAAAATATTTTATAACTTAAGTAATTATAATTAATGAAATTAAATATAAATGAATTGAATTCAAATAAATTGCCAGTGTATAAAATTGAATAAGCTTTTGTTGTTTTTTTTTTATTTGTATTGCTGAAAAAAAAATTAATAAGGTAAGGAACTACAAGTACATAAAAATAATTTAGCTTAAAATAAAAAAATCTAAAATGGGTCCCTTCTGCACTCGTCACATGATGTGATAAGATAGTTTACGCATTGTTGTTTACTTCATTATATAAGTTTTCGTTTTTATGTTCCAAAAAGTGCAAAGTGAAATTTGTCTCTTTTCAATGCACTTTCCTCGCTTTTTGCTCGTCTACATCGCCCCATGTTGATATTCTGGAGTGAGATTAACACACGTTTTACCTTATAATTTTTGTTGGGGGTAAAATTTAAAAATTTCTTTGATCTAATTATCTTTGAAAAATATGTTAGTTGTTATTTTTAATGACAAACATGTTGATTTATTGTGAGTTTAAACAAAATGAGTGAAGAAAAAAAAAGTACGTCTTAAAATTATTAAAAATTTTCAAAAAAATTCCAAATTGGTTCCACAAAAAATTGGCCAAAGAATTGAAGGTCTGTCGTCAAACTATTTCCAATGATATTAAACAGTTTCAAGAGAATTCGACCAGCGATAGGAAACCTGGTTCGGGAGAGAAGAAAACAAGGACCACATGATATTGGGTAAGCCAAGAAAAAAAAAGCATATTGAAAAGATCTCCAAACACATCTGGTAGAAAAGCTGCCCGGTTAGCTCAGTGCTCTGACTATTTGTTGCGAAAAGTTAAAGCCAATGCAGGTTTGAAAACATACAAAGTCCAAAAAGTTCCAGACAGGAATGCTGCAAAAAATTTAGATGCCAAAAGTAGGGCTCATAAATTAAAATCGAATTTCATACAAAAATATTCATGTTGTATAATGGACGGCGAAACGTATGTACTGGCAAATTTTACGCAGCTTCCGGGTAAAAATTTTTATGTTGCTGATGCTCGAGGAAATGTCGAAGAACAATTTAGAATCCAAGGGCAGACAAAATTTCCTAAAAAATTCCTGGTATGGCAAGCTATATAGTTGCGGCAAAGAAGCAAGTCATTTGTTACAGTGGACTCTATAAATACCGAAATATACATCAAAGAATGTTTGAAAAAAGACTTCTTCCTTTCATAAGTGAGCACAATGTGTCCACATATTTTTGGCCCGATTTGGCATCATGTCACTACGGCAAGAAAGCTCTGGAGTGGTACTAAAGTAATAACATAGTATTTGTACCAAGAGAGTCCAATCCTCCAAATTGTCCGGAGCTAAGACCAGTGGAGAGATATTGGGCTCTTGTGAAAAGAAACTTAAAGATCATAAAAAAGGTGTCCCAAAATATCGAAGATTTTAAAAGGAGATGGGCAAACTGTTCCAAAAAGGTGTCTGAAACAATTATCGAATCTCTAATGGAAGGCTTACTAAAAAAGTCCATGAGTTCATAAATAGTGGTTAGAACTATAAAAGCTATATTTTTCTGTAATTTGTAAAATATTGTCAATTAAATAAAAAAAAATCAAAACTCTAAGACCAACCGTTTAAAAATTATTGAATTTTATATATGTTAAGAAATTTTCGATCTCACTCCTTATGATATTATTTTACAATTTAAATTAGGAAAGCATAAACTATAAATTAAATAAACTATGCAAGAAAACAATACAATAAATAAAAGCATTTTTAGATATGTTCCACTATTCCATTGAAATGTAAGTATATTAACCGTTTTTGATATATAAATTATGTGATGCATACTTCTGGGCTTAAAGTAAAATATATAATATACTTATAAACTCACATATTTTCTGAAACCCTACATGACACCAACGTAACATTTGATTTCAATTTCTGTAAATTCACTCCACTATAAATTATACCTACTAGTTCTGATACTAGTCCGGAGGACATTAGCCCGGAAAATAAATGCACATTACTCCGGAATAATTAAGTAAGCAGTAGTACGAAAATTGTGCGGATAAATGTTCAAATAAATTGAAACTTTAAACTCAACAAACTTGGATATTCAACCAGAAAAATTTGATTTTAATCCGGAAAAAATTCGGAACAATGTCCTATTTTTTTTTTCGTGTTTAGCCCAAATTTTTTTTAGAAAAATGTTTGAAATTTATTTGCAATGCACAGAAGTTAAGATAGTTTTAGTTAGATTTGAATGAAGGTGTATCACTTCTGTGAATAAATCTTCTTCTAGAATAATTTCCAGATAAATGCCCAAAAAACAAAGTAGTCATTCAAATTAGAAATTAAATTAGTTTTTTTTTCCTATTTTGTGTTTATTAATGGTTTCAGCGAAGGAAAAACAATTCGATGTAAGGAAAAATTCATTAATTTTTTTTAATTTCATGAAGGTAGATTAACCCTGTACCGACCAATTTTTTTTCCAATAATAAATTCAAAACATGAAATTTTTGGGGTACTGAACCCGAAACCCGTGAAGAATTATTCTTTGACGTTGGACTCCATAAAGCAATTTCTTATTGGCTGTATGTGAATGTTGCATTTGGTGCACATTATTTGTGGTTCTCCTTTGCAAGTTTGGAAGTTCTTTTTTTGACCGATTAGGCATCATTGTAAAGTGATCATAGCCGTCATATTAAACGTTCACTGCCGGATGATATGGTTTCATACCAACCGCGGTTTCGAAATTCTTATTTTGTGAGAATAAAGGTGGTCTA
This sequence comes from Toxonevra muliebris, assembly GCA_963691655.1. Classification (NCBI taxonomy): domain Eukaryota; kingdom Metazoa; phylum Arthropoda; class Insecta; order Diptera; family Pallopteridae; genus Toxonevra; species Toxonevra muliebris. Next base: position 103,616,070 of record OY829326.1, read on the forward strand.
CACGGAAAAAAAGGATTTGTGAAAAATAACGTGTGATATTCAAAAAAAGCAGAATAATCAGGAAAAATTGTTATTTCGCCCTGTAATTTAGAAATTTCATGAGATACTCAATATAAACTGCACACATTACAGCCCAAAACTTAATTTTTACAGTTTCAGAAAGAAAAATATTCAAAGTGACACGGACAAAATTGAGTTGATAAAAAATACTGAGCTATTGTTGAAATATTCTATGATCGGCAATTAAAAATTACGGGACAAACTGTAAACATCTATGAAAATATTTTTGTTTCATTGCTTTCATTTTTTAAATCACACATTTACTTTGTTTTATACAATATATCAAATATTTTTTTATATATTATCATTCAATAAAATAACTTTCAAACTGATTGGTTGGCACCTAGATTTGCTTCTTTCTGTAATGAGACATTTTGGATTATTTATCCGTGACCTTTTACCGGAAGCTAGTAAGGTTTGGGATATTTACACTATATTAAATGAAAGTTTTAATATTTTATTAGTAAAAGTCTTTAGCATTGGATGTCCATTTCATAATTGTATCGAACAGTTCTGCAAAAATCATTGAAACTGAAGCACCATCTTTTACCTTTTGAATCACCCTAGAATCATAAAGATAGCTGGTCGAGTTGTTGGCTTTTGATCAATGCGATTTGAAACTTAACATAGGGAAGAGAACAAAATATTCTATAATTCTTTAATTATTGCTGACTTTTGATACCAAAAGTATTATTATGCTTAGTAAAAATTCAATTTCCAATTTGAGAATTTACAAAACCACACCGTAAAAATTTATTTAAAACTCCAATAACATTAACTGTAGTGTGAAGTAAAATGTGCTTATTCATTCGCAAATTTTGTTGGTTCATTCTCGATATTATAAATTAAACTCAAGGGAATTATTGTTTGATCGTAATCAATTATTATAGTTTTTCGTTTACTATCCGGGCAAGACAGGAAAAACTGTAATTATTATCAGAAATCCAATGAATTATTACATAATATTTTTTTTAGTCAAACTTCTTTTCTCTTGTCCTAGAGTAAAACCAACCGGATGTGACGTCGCGCGTAAGTTTGCAATGCGACATAATTTTCTCGAGCAATGTGAATGAGGGACCAAATATTAATATTCCGTAACTGAATTCACGAGCAAACTATATAATAAACGATTCATAAATATGTATTTTTAATTCAATATAACATATTAATTACACACACACACACACGCCTATGGCAGAAAGAACAATGTGTAGCGTCGCCATCTTAAAGTTTATGACAGTTATACATTTCACATACAGATGGCGCAAATGTCCAAGGAATTACATGAAGATGTCGCAAACAAAAAGAGTTCGCTACAATTGTCATCGCCATTACCAGTACAGAGTTGCAATTTATGTTCTAGCATTAATCCCAAAAAAAAAAAATTGGTTGTGTATTAACGAACACAAGGCAGAAGTGAAACTTCTTGTGAACTAAACGAAACACAAGCAAATGAAATTAAAAAACACAAGCCAATGAAGTAAAAAATTTAGCGATTGAAAAATTTCATTTGCTTGTTATTTGCTTGTGTTTCGTTTAGTTCACAAGAAGTTTCACTTCTGCCTTGTGTTCGTTAATACATAATTTAGTTTTTTTCTGTAATTTGTAAAATATTATCAATTAAATAAAAAAAAATTAAAACTCTAAGATCAGCCGTTTTTGATATGAAATTATTGAATTTTATATATGTTAAGATTTTTTGATCTCAATCCTTATTACTCCAAGTTACTTTTATATATCAAAACTAATACCAAAATTTTTTTTTATTCGATTTTACAACGAATGTTATTTCTTTTTAATTTTGTATTTTACTAATTTCACTTTTTCCGTTGAATTCTCACGGAAATGTTGTACAGCGATTGATACATAATAGTGTTTAACCAGCAAATTTATTTAAATTTTACTGTTGCCCGTCTGTAGGCGGTTTTGGACGGTAAAGGATTAAGAGAATCAAGAGAGAACTGTCACCTAAAATGTTCATCTCGTTATTGCTCCATATATACGAAGATGCCAATAGACCCAACAACAATCGACCCAACAACAAGGATTGGGTTTCTTTCTCTCCTCTTTTAAGTCTATGCCGATAAAACTGATGTTTGTACATCGATACAATAAATTCCAAAAGCTTCTCATTTTGATTAAGTTATGTAAATTTAATTTTAAATAACTCATTCTCAATGCATATTGAATTTAATGATGCATTAAATTTTTGTGTGTTTTAGCAAAATCTATAGAATATTGATAAATTTGTGTATTTATTAAATAACTACAACAACTAGCAACAACAACAAATTTTTGTTATTAGTTGGCAAGCAATGTTTGGTTAGTTTGTCGGTCGGCTGGTTGGTTTATATTTTGGTATATTCATCGATATGATCAATATTGTTTACTGCATTCTATTTTACATTACTTTTTTCATAATGATACATAATTATGTCAACTACAATAATAACACAAATATTATTTGTTGTTTGTGTTGCATGCAACATAATCCAATTATTTTTGATTAAAATTCGAACTTGCGTCGTATTGTATGTACATAAAATTCATTCCTCAGTCTCTCACTCATTTATAATAAATTTATGCTTCCCACAAAAGCTCACAGAAATTCAGTTCAACAATAAATTTGTTGTAATTTCTATGTTTTGTTATAATATATGTAGTTGTGTTATGTTTTGTTTTTCGCATTGGAAAAACATAATTATGTGTGAAATAGTATTAATTTGCCAAAATATAACTACAAATGGAATATAATTTTGAGAGACAGTGGTCAAAATATTTAGCTAACTACTCCATTTGGAGTTTATGCAATTTCGTTATTCCTTATTGCTTTTCGCTATTGTCAAGAGAAATGAAGAACGCTTCTCAAAAGAGAGACTCTCACAATCACATGCTCATTTAACAAGCAATTTCAGTTTTGTTGTTATTATTTCTGTAAAATTCAGGTAACGTCAAAATCTGAGAAAGAACAAATTTAAATTATTTTAATCTAATCAAAATTATAACAGGCCTGAGAAAAGATCAGTCGTGTTCCCTCTCTCCCCCTCTAAGACGCACCGCAAATTCACCGCGGTTGCTTCATAGTTATTTGTGCTTTTGTACTAATTCAATCACCTACATACAGCTGCTCGCACTCAAAGTGGGACACGGTAAATAAATGCTCTACTATTGGGTTGAGCTTCAAAAATAAAAATCCTATTAATCATATTAAAAATATTTTTATTACAGACTTTATTTTAACGAACAAAAATAAAACCAAAAACCTAAAGAAAAATCGGTGGAAGTCAGGCACAACAACAAAAAACTCAAATGTTTGTACTTACACTCTTTTTTATGCAGCTCACACTCAAAATGGGACAATTATAAAATCTCATCAAAGCCCTGCTATTTTAGTTGGCATACTCAAATTTTTGTACCTTCAATTAGTACCTTCATTTGAGGTTTTGAGGTTACATTAGTTATTTCATGTCGGCAAAAGGTCAAACTACAGTTGAAAAACGACAAATTGTTATGATAATTGCAAAAATGGGCACATCGGTTACCGAAATCGGTGTTATAGTTGGTGAAAAAAAAGACAACCGTGTTTAATATCATAAAAAGATACCGCGCAACTAATTGTGTTGAAAATAAAAAAAAAATGCAGCAAGTTGGAAAAAATATCTGACCGAGATTCTCTATTTGTCCCAAAAGAAATTAAAAACCATTCGTTACTATCTGCCATAGACCTTAAAAATAAATTGAAAGACATGAAAAACCTTGGCGTGAGCTCGGAAATAGTGCGCCGACTTTTAAAGAGTATTGATTTGCACGGTAGTGCCGCTTGTTTGTCTCAAACCTTTGACAACGGAAGTAAATCGTCAGCTAAAATATTAATGCGCAAAAATAATGAAACCGTGTTTTAGTCAACCGTAGACTTTCTAGATTTTCAAGCATTCATTATTTTCATTGCGATTTTTCCTGACCAAATGCCCTCTTTACAGATGAGACCAAAATTAATATTTTCAGTCCGCTTCTTCAAGCTATTTGCTTGAAGAAACCCGCATAAGGAATTTGAGGACAAAGCAATCAAGAAAACGGTTAAACATGGTATAGGATCCCTTACGATATGGGGCCTAATACCTGCCTCAGTCGTTGGCAAAATACGTTTTGTAAAAGGTATAATAGACGGAAAATATTGTATTAACATTTTGAAGGAGAGTGTTCGTGAGAGCGCAGGAAAGCTTGGCATAAAAGACACTTTTGTATTTTACCGTGACAATGATCCTGAACAAAAGTCGTAGAATGCAAGAAATTGGTTACTTTATAATTGTCTTAAAGTGCTTGCCACACCCCCGCAGTTTAACAGCTTAACGTTATCGAACACTTGTGAGCGGAATTGAAGAAAAGAGTACCTAAAAGGGACGTTAAAAGCATTGCTGCTTAAAAAAAAGGGTTATAGGGGAATAGCAAAATATTGAGCCTTCTTGTTGCAAAAAACTAGTTGATAGCGTGCCACGACGTCTTCAAGCAGTGATTGAGAGCAATGACAAATCAACGATATATCGAAAATACTCCTCATGTCCCAAAATTTGCCTACGATCTTTTAGGTGCCCCATTTTAAGTGTGACTTTCAAAAGAATACAACTACAAACACAAAAAATTTTCTAATTGTTTGCGGTGTCCCACTTTGAGTGTGAGTAGCTGTATATAGGAATTTTAAAGTCACAAAATCTAATATCTCAATCAAAGATAAGCATTTTTGATAAAAAAAAAACAAAGTAGAAACTCAAAACTTGCATTTCAATTTTCGAAATGTGAGAAATTCAAAGGAAAAGTCTGTTGCATTCAAATAGGTTAAAGGCGATGGGGATATACGATATATATTTAGCCTTAAATATACCCATTAGATATAACGTATTCACTGAAAGGTGCTGATAGATAAATTAATTAAGCATACATTTTTAAAGCTTGTAAATGACCTCCTTCTCTTAAACAAACTCTAAAGATTTTTCAAAAGAAATGAGAAATTTGAAAATAAAAGCAAACTGTAAGTCAAATCAAAGAGGCTACATTCATTCATGCATGAGAGACGAGTTAAAAGAAACTTTAATTTTGGTGATGAGCATATAGGAGGAATGATATTTTCGGTACAATTCAAGGCCGTATTTAGGGGGGGAGGGGGGTTTTGGGGGTTCTAACCCCCGCCCCCCTCGAAATGTGGAAACTTTATTCTAATTTTTTAGATTAATTGCCAATGGATGGAAAAACAGTCAAAATAAAATCTATTGAACGATATTTTTTACTTAAATCGGTTTTTTTTTTTCTAAAAAGTCAAATATAAAAAATTAATTTGAAATCTTAGTTATACTATGCGATCAAATCCGATTTGTTTTCTTCGACATGAGGTTTGACTACGGATTCAAAAAGAGAAGGTGGTGCTGAGCAATCCTGCATTCATAGTTTTTCTGGATCAATAACTATTTTTGATTTAAGGTTCTGAATCAGCTTGAAAAGTTTAAAAATTAATAAAAATAGAAAAAACTATCGGATCCTTGTAAAATGAGACTTGCTTGAACCCCATTTTTTTCCTAAAACGTTATGTGATGGGAAGTTTTTGACTTCAGATTCGTGTTCAACGTGAAAAATTCTTCCGCAAAAACTCCATCTTATTAGCAAAACATGTCTTAAAATTAATTTTATATCGCATTATTGCTCAGAGCACCACGACTAGAAAGATCTTTTTCAATGCTGTGACTTCACGAATTTAGGGAATATAAGCCAACCTCAACCTCATTCCTTATCATTGATAGAGGCTCAAATTCTCAATGATGATCATTTGAAAAAAATGAGCCTCTACTATTTTTGGTAATTTTTTTGAAGTTGGGTACATCATCAGAAGTGGGGAGTCAATGAGTTAATGAAATTATGTCCCTCACGATAAAAAAATGCACTAGAATGCACATTGAATAATATTTATTTGAAAAAATTTAATTTGATTATTCTGGGAATTTTTTGTGACTTTTGGCCATTTTTTTGAGGTTAAGATTAAAAAAAATCGGAAAATGTATCCTAAAACTTTAATCTTATAGGGTCCATCTAATTGATTTAATTTATTGTATTTAAAAATCAGTTTGATAAAAATTATTTATGAATATTTTCTTCGGATGAAAACCATCTCCCGCCCCCCCGAAAAATGTTTCTGACTATGGCCCTGAATTATCCTATTTTAGTACAATTTCAAATACGTTCTACTTTCTTACTAAGCAAGTAGTAAATCTTACAAAGATTTATTCGACTCAATTTCTGAATAGCTACAAAATATAAATACAACTTCAATATGAATTCTTACAACCCTGACTTTTTTTATAATAGTGTAAACCCCGCAAGCTGGAACTGTATATATCAAATGTTGTCACTTTCTATTCGTTTAAATTTTGCAGACATTCCCATGACTATGTTTTTAAATTGCCTTTTACGCATATTTTATAGCTCTAATCCAATCCATATTTTTACACTCTAAACATTCTATGTATTTATGTATAGTGTACAAAAATCTTCTCAACAACAGATAGGACCAAACTTGTTTTTATTTTGCTACATAGAAATTTGTTGAAATAGCAATTACAGTATACCGCTCAATCGTTAGAAACTCTACAAATATCCTCTAATTTTGTTTGTAAATGCAGTGAGTTTTAACAGTTCTAAAAAGATTTGAGTAAACTTTTTTTTCGGGAACTATTTTCTGGTGACAATTTGGGACCGATTTATAAAGTAATAATAGAAAAGTTTATTCTTACTGCGAAAATTTAGGTTACTTTTATAAAAAAAAAACCAAGGATTCGCTTTTGAATAAAAAAGTTTTCGCTTTGACTTCCAACATTTTTTTTATTTGCACCATAAGTATCTAGGTGTTTCTACACAATTGCATCTTCAACTGTCTTCATATGTATGCCTGCAAAGATCTGTGTAGCTATAAAAAAGGGATTAAAAAAACGTAATTTCCCCGTTATTTCATTTGTGCCATTACATCATTTTACAATATGTAATTGGAGCAAAAACTTTTGTCATTGTAATCTATTATCTTTATAAAGCGCGGTTCACGCCAAATTGGCACGCTTTGTTGTGGTCACCACGTCGCCCCTAGTCATAAGAACAACAAATTTTTTACTGGGATTTGTTAACAATAACGTTACCGTTAGTTGATAAATTTTTCATATTAATTGATCGCAAGTTGGTGATTGTGTGCACAATGGAAGCTGCAAATATAAAATTGATTGTGAACAAATTTATTGAAAATCCGTCGTGGTCTAGTTCAAAGATTGCGAAAGTATTAAATATCTTCAAAAGAACGGTATGTAGAGTTATAAAACGATATAAAGAAACTCTTAGTGTTGAAAGAGCTAAAAAAGTTGTGAACAAAACGGGAACCACCAATCTAAAATTAAAGGCAAAGGTCTTGAGGTCCATCAAAAGCAATCTCGGACTTTTGGATTGCGATCGTGCCAAAAAATTCAATACCAGCAAAAGTACTGCTAGACGAATACGCATAAAAGCTGGGCTAAAGTGCTATCGTGCTATAAAATATCCAAATAGAACAGACAAACAGAATTTGCTGACCAAAAAACGTTCTCGTCTTCTTTATAATAATGTTTGTGGATGACGAATCATACGTAAAATTTGATCTTAAACAGCTTCCAGGTCAAAAATTTTACATGGCAACTAATCGTGGTAATATACCCTCAAAATTCAAGTTCATAAAAATGGATAAATTTGCAAAGAAAGCAATGGTGTGGCAGGCTATTTCCAGCTGTGGTCTCCAGGGCATTTGTGACATCCTCTTCTATGACGTCTGATATTTACATCAAAGACTATTGCCATTTGTTCGTCACCACCATTCTCCAGTGAAGTTTTGGCCTGATTTAGACAGTTGCCACTACTCTAAGAAAACCATGGATTGGTATCAGACAAATAAAGTAAGTGTAGTGCCCAAATATATGAATCCACCCAATTGCCCCCAGCTTCGACCGATAGAAAAATACTGGGCTATTACAAAATATATGTTGAAGAAAAATGCAGGTATTGTCAAAAATATGAATTCAATGTTACTAAAATGCAACCAAATAGCCGCAAAAGTATTCAGAGCGGATGTTCAAAGGTTGATGGGGTCTATTAAAAGGAATTCCCGGAACTTTTTGCACAACAAAGAAATTTAAATCTTTTAATTTTATAGTTTTAAAACAAAATATTAAACTTATCATTTAATGCATAATTTGTTATTCTGAGTGTTCAGGTTAAAAAGATACAGCAACTTTCATGCGTGCCAATTTTGCGTGAACCGCGCTTTAGAATCAAAAACAACAAAGTTTTCAAACAATAACATCTTTTGGAAGGACAGGCTTATGGTAAAAAAAAAATAGAGGAAGTTACATTTTTTGAGTCTCGTTTTTAAAGCGACTCTGACTTTTATAGAGCTACTAAAGTCAACTGGCAGGTATAGAATATTCGGGGGATATTTATGCACTTATGGTACAAGCAAAAAAAATTCAGAGGATGGCCAAGGTTAACACTGATTTATACCATAAAACTTCAAAAGACATAGGTTTGCTTTTTGGTACAAAGAAGAGGGTTAAGGTTAAGCTTCGCCATTTTTACTTGACTAATCGGTCCCAAATTGTTACTATAAAACAGTTTACGAAAAAAAGTTTGGCAACATCTTTTAAAACTATTAAAACTCACTGCATTTACAAACAAAATTAGTGGAAACTTGTTTCTAATGGCTTGGGGGTATACTGTACATTTTGAAGAAAGAAAATATGGTTTTAATTTTTTTTTTTTTTTGAACTCTGTACTAAGTGACTGTATGATGTGGCAAAAGTAAGTTTTCCAAAACTGTAATATTCAAAATGGCCACATTTTACTCCCACAAGTTTAGTAAATTGGTCTTCAATTATTATAATAATAAATATTCCTCAATTCAATCAATTTCAATTTGCTCTTGAATTACCATTTGATGGCGGGTCAAAAGTATTGAAATGAACAAATTTCAAAAGTATTGAAGTGAACACATTTATTTTTTAAGGATTATATTGTATCACTATTGTGATCTAAGATAATGAAACCTTACCTATTAGGATTTTCTCTTCAGGAGCTAGTACGTCTTTTGAGGGAATGAAAACTATATTAGAGTGGGATTGGTTTTCCAGTAAGAAAATTTTGGTTATGCTTTCCCTTGTACAAATATTTCAAAAGTTTCTTTCCTCTTTTAACTGTTTAATCTCAAATTTTTACACAAGCTTTATATATATATTTTTTAGTAATTGATTGAAGGATTTATATTTTCGATAAATATTTATCATTTTATAGACAATTCAAAGCTAAAATTTTCATTAAAACTAAATTTTTTTATTTTTGTAAAGCCGCCATTTTCTTTAAAAATGGATATTTTGATTATTCCCTTGATTAATTACTAGATAATACCTTGCATTAACTAAATCTTTGTGTTTTTTCATTTTGGATGATTCAATGTAGAGAAATCGTGCTCACCGCAAGAAATCATCAACAGGAGCTTTGAAAATCATTATTTACAAAAAAAAATTAATTTTAATAAAGCTTAAAAATTAAACAATGTGTATGTCAAATTTTATATTAATCCAATAAAAATTGCCTTTTTCGGTCTCAAAAGTGGGTATAGCCCCTTAAATAAAAATCGGAAAAAAATAAAGTTTAAATTTCATATTTAACCCTTTCGATACTATGGTGACATCGGTGTCACAAGAATAATTTTTGCAATGTATTTTTTTTTTTCTTTGTTAATTTTCAATTACTCACAATTTTTGCCAAATTTGTCCAAATTTTTAATATATTGTAGGAAAAACTATTTACTCAAACATAATTTGCCATACTTTTAAATTTTTGCTTACTTTTTTTGGAAATACAAATTTTGTTATGGGTCACCGGTGACCCTAAGATCTTCATTTCTTTTTAAGAATTTTTTACAATGAAATTAGGGTCGAATCTGGACTCGGGTTCTCTCTATCGACTATAGTTTTCTTACGGTCAAGAGAGGGTTAAGTGAAAAATTAATACTAAGTTACATTGTCTAATGACGACCTCGATAGCCTAGTGGATAGTGCACTAGACTTTTATCTGGGAGGTTCGGGTTCGATTCCCGTCTTCGTCTGGAGGTTAATTTTCATTACTTTCTTATATTTACTATCAATATGAAGTGTATGAGAATTATAAGATAGTGTGCAAGTACACACCTTGGTTGGTAATGGCAAAACCACCAAGCCGATAAAAAAAAATGTCACACCGGCGTAGGTCCAACTATGTGGTATCACAATGGGCCGTTCAGGCCTAAGTGTGTCTCTCGACAGCCACTCCAACCTACATTGTCTATCTTTAAAAAACTATCTAATAAAAATGGACAGAAAAAGTTCATAAAAAAATATCATTGAAGGCCACAGAGTCACCGGTGACCCATGAAAGTTCAGGCCTCCGATGGCGCAAAATGTCCGTTTTGATCAAAAATTGTAATAAGAAATTGGGGTCAGACAATACGAATCCGAATTCAGTTTTGCGCTATCTTCTCTGATTTCCATCCTATTCCGAAAGGGTAGAAGGAATTCGGTACAATTTCATTTCATTTAGGACAATTTTTAATCGATTTCATACAAAATCAAAAAAGCCATTTATCATCCCTGGTATAAAGTATTGGAGAATGTTGAGTTATTTTTTGAAAGCTAGAGAGAAAACGGAAGAAAATATAAATTTTGTTGAGACAAGATGACAATGGGAATGAAAACAGTGTATCGATCATATGTATATGTATAAGAGATGCGGTAATGATGAAAGATACTGAGAGCAAATCAATGATTCGCAAAAATACGACCAACCTATATACAGAAAAGGCGTTCAAGTCTTATGCTCGTTTATTACACTCTATCCCTCTAAAATTGATATTACTATTCTGTTCGACTTTAATTTAAATTAGTTTCCACATATTCACATATATTAATTTCGCGATGCTTTTAATCTATATAAATGCATGCATGCGACACAAACTTAATTTTGGCAATAATTAAATCGAATTACTCTACTGTAATAAACATAAACCACTAACTAATGACATTTTGAAATTGATTATTGTGCTTGTTATTGTTGTACTTTTGTATAGAAAACAACGAATAATTTGGTGATTATTATCATATCGAAATATAATCAAATGATATTTGCGTATAATTTGGTTATATGTTAGAAATTTATGAAATACATACATAGATTCTAAATGCATAATACATCCAGAGAGAAATGTAAAAATAAGCTGCGTTGAAATGATAAAGAACTTGTATTTGTATTCATAAATCATTGCAAAAGTTGTACAAAAAATTAAAAGGAATGTATTTTCACTGCATACAACTTTTTACATGATTTAGTAAATTTCAAAAAAATGATATTGGTTTTTGTTTTCATACTTTCAATACGTAGATATTTTTGCTAATTACAGTATTTCAGAACTTGGCCGATGAATTTTTTGGTTATTCTCAAATGCTGACGGTTGTTTTTAGTGAGAGCGCAGCGGCTGTAAAGCCACAATTAATACGTCAACGTGTTGGGTTGTTTCCCTGCGAAATTGTGGTGTATACTTGTGAGCTCGAATTCATTTCATGTTTGCGTTAATACAAAATACACATACACACACATTCACGCAACCAGCATTTTCACTCTTTCTCTCGCACTGTGTCCTTCTCTCGGTCTCTCTTTTCATGCTGTGTAAATTAATGTTGTAATAAGTTTTGAGCGCTATTTGGAAACTTATCGAAAGGAAATTGCAAATGGGCGCGCAAAAGCCGGGGCTTTTGCGTTTATTTACTTATTCAATGGTCGTTGTTGTTGTTGGTTCTTGCTGTTGCTGCTGCTGCTGCTGCTTGTTGTCATTTGCATAATATTTATGGCAAGTCAATAAATTTCCAATTTAAATTGTATGTACTTTTGTCAACAACGCGCCTCTTTTTGCTCTTTACTCTCCTTTTTAATTATGGCACTTTTGTGAGCAATTTAATGCGGTTGTAAACAATTTACTACAAGCACGGGTGCAATTTACAAGTACGTACTGGCAATTTCATTGCAATTTCGTTGGGAAAATTAAGCAGCTTTAGTGAGTGTAGTAGATTAAGGGTTAAATATTTGTACATATCTTCAAAAATATCTACATGGGCATGCTTGAATATAAGATAATTTTGAATAATTTATGCAAGCTAATATTATTTATAAGTGAAAGGTAGTAAAAAAAAAACAAATGAAAATCTACTAAGTAATCATTGAGCTATGAGCTTTGCACTGTTTTTATCATTATTAAATATCATGGTGAGAAAACTCATGTTATCCTTTCAACTGAAAAAGAGTAATAGAAGAGATGGTACATGTTTTTCCACTACGAACCATAAAGCAGCTTTCCCTTTTTTTCTCTCTTGTTTTTCACTTTCTTATAATGTATTAAATATTGAAGAAGAATTAGAGAAAACGAAATGCGCACTATAAAAAATAGAGCTTTAATCATAACATTCTGAGTCTTTGCTATTACTGTTCCTCTGCTATAAGATTCCAATTTCTAGCCAGCATAACTACTCGCTTATTTGCCAACAATTCATTAACAACAAAATATATTTTGAAACATTACATTCAATGAAAACACTTTTCAAATCGAAAAAAGGAAAAACTTTTGCCATCTCCACAAAATAAAACAAAACAATCCAAACCTAAAGAATAACAAACGAAATTATTTGCATTGACTTGCTACAATTGCCACCATTCAACAAAACCCACAAATAAGAGCGTTGATAATAGAGCAAAAATAAAAAAATGAAAAAAACTTTGCGCGGAATTGAGTTGAGCTTTTAGTTGAGTGCATCTTTATGGAATGCGGAAAGAAAAACAAAAAATTTCACACAGTTAAAACAATAACTAAAATGTAGTTAGAAATATTGTGTGCTGTAAAGTGTTAAGGTTGTTGTTGTAACAATAATAACAGCAACAAAAACAACAAAAAAGACATTCCATTTTAAAAATTTTACAAAAAGGATAATAAAATTCTGTGTAGTATTTGTGTGGAATTTACTTTTTCTGTTGTATGTATTATTTGTATGCTAGAGCTAAAAACAAAAAGTTGGCTGTATCCATAAATGATGCAATATCAATGGAGTTACCAGCCAAAAAAAAAATGCAATTGCTGTGGGGTAAAGAAAATTCGCAAAATTGTGCTATGCAAAAATTACTACCCCAGTAAATTTATGCACAATACAAAATCCGCTTTGTGATTTTCTACTTTTATAAAGTATTTTCTGTGATTTTTTTTCGCTTGTTTATTTGTTTATAAATTCTCAACTGTAAAAATTGTTCCAGATGAGTATGTAAATTAAGTTTAGAAAGCATAAACCCAGGCGCGGATACCAGGAGGGGCAACAGGGGGAAATTTCTTCCCCCAAAAGATTTTCAAACACTTAAAAATTTTAAAAACTTAAACAGGCAAAAAGGTGAACATAATTAGTTATTTGAAGTTATATATAAACAGGTTAATGAACAAATGTAGTCATCACAACAACAATGTATATAGAGACGGGCAAATCAGACGGCCGTTTCGGAATCCGCCACAATTCCTCATCAGTGATTTTAGTGATAGTTCTTAATCTTTCAATATCCTATATAAGCTACTAATATTTGAAATCATAACCCAGAATTACGGATTTGATTCCAAATATCTTCACTGAATAGAGATATTGAAAGAAACTACCACTACCGTTCTATACACTAATGTTGTTGTTTCCCCCCCTCCCCCCTCCATTGTAGCTAGTCTGCATAACAGTTCGTTATATGAAAGTCTAGTACATGAGAGAGTGTGTGTGTTTGTGAGAAAATGATTCTAGGTATCATTTTTTCTGAACGGTCCCCATTCGATCAGTTCATGATAGTTTTTTAGGAGACAATGAAAATTAAATCTAGAGGTTAATTTTCAAAGTCATGACTTAAGTAGCTTATATAGGATACTGAAAGATTAAGAACTATCACTAAGATCACTGATGAGGAATTGTGGCGGATTCCGAAACGGCCGTCTGATTTGCCCGTCTCTATATACATTGTTGTTGTGATGACTACGTTTGTTCATTAACCTGTTTATATATAATTGCAAATAACGAAATTGACATGAACTTAAGTCATGACTTTGAAAATTAACCTCTAGATTTAATTTTCATAGTCTCCTAAAAAAATAATTAGTTATTGTTGTTTTTAGTTATTACGATTTACTTTCAATTATAAGATCTAAAATCTTAGGTATCCAGAATATAAGAACTTTTTGTTTTTGAATTTGAATAAAAATTGGAAAAAATAAAAATACCCTACAACCCAAAAAGTGTGCTGTTTATAAAATTAGCAGCGCTTAAGAAATAATATCCTTCTAAAAGTGAATTGAAACCTTTTCTGGAAAAATTGGTTATGTTAGAACTTAATTGTTTTAATACCAAGTAGAACAACACTTTTTTTTGTATTCCAATAGCACAACGATGAGTTTCTAGGGACAACTAATCCTTTGCGTCTCCCTACAACACCGTACACGCAAAGAAAAAAATCGTTTCTTAGAAACGAAATTTTCACTAAACGAACTTCGTTCATGGAATGTTTTCATGATGAACGAACATTTATTTATCATAAACGACTGTATTCGGTTACCACGAACGAAGATTTTGTCATCATAAACGGTTCAATTCTTTTACGATGAACTAAAAACGCTTGCAATAAAATGCAATATTTCCCTGAAAAATATAAAAAAGAAAGCAAAAACAATTTTCATTTTATTGTGGTTTTTGTTTAAATAAAATTTTCTGATTAAAAACTAGAAAAAGTGTATGAAATTTATATAAAATTATGTTATTATAATTTTTGTATTATTTATAATAAATCATACACTTTTATTAGTTTTTTATAAACACCACGCACTTTATTATAGACAAAAAGAAATGGGATGAAATAATTTCAATGCACAATCAAAATTTTTCTATAATGCGTTGACAAATGATACTTCCCGTTATGTTGGTTGATTTGTTGTTGTGTGGAGTTTGAATGTAAGCGTCGCTGCTGCTTCTTTTTGCGACGAGAGCGAGATGAGAGGAAAACGAAAATAAAAAGAGAAGAGAGTTATGGACTTTCGTTTAGCAGAAACGTTTTTTCATTTGCCAGAAAAGAAAATTGCCTTAATTTTATCGTGAACGAAATTTCGTTCATCATAAAATTGTAAATCTTTTGCAGAAAACGGTTTTGGTTTCTGCGAATACTGCAACGTTCCTTAGAAACGTTTTTGTTCAGCGTAAAAGTAATATATTCTCCACAAATGGGCGATAAACGTTTTTTTTCTTTGCGTGTACTGCTTGGCTGCCTTCACTCGCGTCTGCAGATTCGATAAAATTTTTAATTTCATTATGAGAGTCGGTTTTCTATGTTCACGTCAAAAGATTAAAATTGATTCCAGGTGTGATGATTGTTGCATGCTTCTGCAGGACATCAATTTCGGTACCAAGCGAATTTACTTGTATGATGAGAAAGAAAAATTTAAAATTTTTTCTGAGCCGCTGTATTATTAGTCATTGATATACTCACTTTAGATATCAGATTGCAGCAGCTCGATTTGGTCCTCAAATGCTGGTCCAGCTGTTTAAGGAAGCTCAACTGGGATACCATTTGAAACTGCACTTCTCTTGTTCTTAAGTCTATAAATAGCATTTTTCACTTCATCCAATTTTGGTGGGTGTTCGGAGCAGCAGACATAAATGGAAGACATAAATGGAAAACATAAAATTGAAATTACTATAAAATGTATCATGGCAACTCTATACTATGTATAGAGCCGTTGCTCATTGTTTTTGTTTAACTGATCTAAAAAGCTTTCTCATAGCTGTTCTATTTGAGTTTCATTTTCCATTTTTCTACTTCTATCTTGGCTACAGTGGGAGCAAGTCATCAGATTAATAAAGTTTAATTTTTCAAAAAAAATCGAGTTTTATTTTCGTTTGAAACTACTGGTGGCAAAAACCACGTGCCATCGACAAATCCATGGTGACCCCGACGTGATAGTTTCACGTAACCATGTTTTTCTTAAAATTTTAAATTCTAAATCGTTGCTTAATTTTGATCAAATTCTCATTAAGCGGAACAAAATTAATTCGTCGTTTTATTTTTGCCTTTATACTGTACATGCCGCTACTTATTTCATGAGCGGTACTGTACCATCGAATTTTCTCGTATACCTATCACTAGCCGAAATCCGTTACTCAAACCGGTTGCATCGTCGCATCTCATTCGTTGGATATATCACACACCATTTTGTTTCATCGCATTCCTGAATATAGTGCACATCGTTCTCGCTTTCATCAAAACCATTTCATCTAGTTTTCATCGCACCATCGCTTATATTTCATACTACTGTGGCTTCCATAGCGCTCGTTGGATCATCGCTTACATCGCAATACATATTAGCATTCGATCCGCTATCCGTTTTACATACATATATATTCACGATTGGAACACCACTTTCCAAATTGTTCATTTCTATTTCATTTCATCTGGTTGTGCGCCATTTTGCTAACTGTTAGTAAAAATGGCAGAGACGGAAAGTATTCAAGAAAATATGTCTTTTAACAAAAGAAAAAGTTTAGCCCTTCTAAACAACATAAGCGAAATTCGTTCTGAATATGTTGAGTCACTTTTACATCATGCTGATGAAAGTGAACTTCTCGTTAGGCTTGAGCTCATCGATGAAATACAAAGAGACTTCAAGGAAGTGCAGGCTAATCTTGAAAGAGAAAACTTTGAGGAGATTAGCTCCAACGCCCGAACTCAGTTTGCAAATGTATTTATGGAAATCAAGGCTGCTCTTACAAGACATTTAAAGCCGTATCGGGCGCTGGGGCCGACGCATTCATCAACAGTCATCAACAGACAAATCCAAAATGACGAGGCGCCTGCATCAATCATCGTAGCACCTCCAAAAACACGCTTGCCACACTTGCAGTTACCAACATTTGGTGGCATTTACACAGAATGGCAAAGCTACTACGGCATGTTCCAGTCTATCGTCGGCAGTGATCCCGAACTAACGAATATAGAAAAGTTTCAGCATCTACGTTCGAGTCTAAAAGAGTCTGCGTTAGATGCAATAACTTCTCTGGATTTGACAAACGACAATTATGAAAGGGCACTTGATATATTAATTAAAAGATTCGACAATAAACGTATTAACTTTCAGGCACACATTCGAGACATAGTGGGGCTGAAGAATGTTATAAGTGGATCAGTGGCGAGTGTCCGAGAATTCAGTGATAAAGTCAACGCGCACATGCGCGCTCTTTCTTCCATTGGCACAAGCGAGCAAATAGGCGATTGTCTCCTCATTCAACTTATTGGAAGTAAACTTGATATCGCCTCGCAACGCAAATGGGAGGAAGAAACGGCAACTAACAAACTTCCAACGTAGGCTGCAATGTCAAAATTCATTGAAAGAAGATGTCAAGTGATGGAAAATGTGGATGCTATGGTAACTCAATCGCATAGCAAGCAGGTGATATACAACAAGTATCAAAATACTAACAACAATAAAAAGACTTTTGGTGCTTTTAATTCGACAATACTAACCAAATGCGTACTTTGTTCCTCAACCGAGCATACAATTTATAATTGCTCCCGGTTTGTTGATTTGCCACCCTCACTTCGATTAAAGGAAGCAAAGCGGCTTCAAATTTGTTTAAATTGTTTAAAAAGCGGGCACTTTTTAAGAGATTGTCGCTCGCGCAGCTGTCGCCATTGCAGTTCTAAGCACCATACAATGTTGCACCTTGTACCATCCATTGATTTAAAACCCACTTCAGCCCCATCTAATGAGCCACATAGAAACTGTGTGTCAAATGAAATTAGCCCTCAACATCAAGCAGCCTTAGTCTACCACAACGCATGAAAACAACACTTATCCTTCAGATGATTTCGTGCTTCTTGCTACAGTACTTATTTTCGTAAAAAATCGAGCTGGTTCGCTCATTCCATGTCGAGCAATTTTGGATTCTGCGTCTCAGTTAAATTTCATATCTTCTCGCTTTGCAAATCAATTGCAATTAAAACCAAATAAAGCTTCAACTTTAGTATCTGGCATTGGTGAGTCTGGCATTGTTGCTGATAGTATAGTCGAACTTCAGTTTCAATCTCGATTTGGTGATTTTTCTGCAACAATATCTGCTGTTATCATTCCTATCATTACTGATTGCCAACCTAATGCCAATTTCGATACTTCGCATTGGAAAATACCAGCAAATATACACCTTGCTGATCCATCGTTCAATAAAACGCAGCGCATAGATGTTTTGATCGGTGCAGGTCTCTTCTTTGACCTAATGTGTGTGGGACAAGTGCGATTAGGAGAAAATTTACCTCTAATGCAAAAGACCAAGGTTGGATGGATTGTATCTGGCAGTGGCCAATATTGTATTCGGAAAAAGGTTGCAGCCATAGTCGCAAGTAAAGCAGCGTCAGATAATTTCGATCTTCAACTAGACAAGCTTGTCAGGTCATTTTGGGAAGTCGAAAATTGTTTAGAACCGCTTCGGAAATGCACACAAGATGATATAGACTGCGAAAAACATTTTAAAGACAACTACAAACGTTTGCCATCTGGTGAATACTCGGTTCGACTACCCTTAAAAAAAGACCTCACTTCGCTTGGTGATTCATATCAAGTTGCACTTCGTCGCTTTTACAATTTAGAGAAAAAACTTCAGCATAATCCACAGCTTAAGTCCCAGTACTCGCAGTTTTTGGAGGAGTACTTAACTCTTAATCACATGTCGGTAGTCAATTTAGAAAATGCCAATCCAAAGATGCACTTTCTACCACATCACTGCGTTTTAAAGGAAGATAGCACAACCACCAAGCTGCGCGTCGTTTGGATGGATCTGCAGCATCATCTACTGGAGTCTCGCTGAATAATTTGTTGCATGCTGGACCCACTATTCAGCCTAAACTATTTGACATTTTACTTCGTTTTAGATCCTTTAAAATTGCACTAACTGGTGACATATGCAAGATGTATCGTTGCGTTAAGGTTGAATTTCCGGACAACTATCTCCAATGCATTCTTTGGCGTGAACGCCCTGAGGATAGAGTCAGCGTATACAAACTTGATACTGTGCATGATCTATGCATCAGTTGGCAATTGATGAAGAATCAAATCATCCTCTTGGCTCCAAAATTGTTCGCCGCGATTTTTATGTAGATGACATGATTACGGGTGGTAACTCAGTAAATGAAGTCAAAGCTATTCTGCAAGAAACGTCACAGTTACTTAGTAAAGGTAATTTCAAGCTGCGCAAATGGTGTTCAAATAACTTGATGGTGTTAAACGATGTCCCTGACACTGACAAGGAATCATTTTTAGCCTTTCATGATGGAACAGATGTCACCAAGACTCTTGGCTTAATTTGGGATCCAAAAACGGACAATTTTTTATTCTCATTTAAACCACAAGCTAACATGAATGTCGTTACAAAGCGTTCGGTATTGTCAACCATAGCTCGCTTTTACGATCCGCTGGGATTGATTGGACCAGTAATAGCAAAGTCTAAAATATTCTTACAGAACCTATGGAAGCAAAGAGTTGACTGGAATGAAAGCCTATCTCTGGAGATGCACACTACCTGGACAAAAATGATGTCCGAATTTGAAGCAGTCGATGATGCTTGGTTTCCGCGATTAGTAATTATTCCTGAAGCCACCTTTGAAATACATGCTTTCTGTGATGCAAGCTTATCAGCATATGGAGCTTGCATTTACTTACGATCCGAGCTCAATGGGAATATTGAGACAAATTTACTTTGTTCAAAATCGCGTTTATCACCATTAAAAACCATCACAATTCCGAAGCTAGAACTATCGGCCGCTACCCTATTGTCGGAACTTCTATATTCAATCTCTAAACTAAATATTTTCAAAGGTGAATTTCATTGTTGGACTGATTCATCTATAGTTCTCGCGTGGTTGCGACAAGAACCATCAAATTTTAATGTTTTTGTGGGAAATCGTATTGCAGCTGTACAACAACGTACAGCTAACATGGCTTGGCATCATGTCCCTACTTTGTTAAATCCTGCTGATATGTTGTCAAGAGGAGTTTCACCTTGTGAATTACTTCACTCTAGGCTGTGGAAATATGGGCCCGAATTTCTTTTACTTGGTCCTTGTGATTGGCCACCCCTGCCTAACTTGACTGTAGAATTGCCAGAGAGTCGCAAAAAAACCTTGCTAACCCTTTCACAAATTACAGATCTATCAATTGAATCTAAATTTATAAATTCATTTCAAAAAATTCAACGTGTATATGCATACATTTACAAATTTGGTACAAAGGATGGAAGAAAAATGCAGCCACTTACTTCGGAATGCTTAAAGTGTGGATCTGAACTATTAATTCGTATGATACAGCAGGCGCAGTTTGCCTCAGAACGCAAAATGTTGGAAAATAATAAATGCGTTAGTTCATCATCGAGTATATATTCACTTACACCATTTTTGGATCGATTTGGACTTTTACGAGTAGGCGGTCGACTTGAACACTCTTCACTGGATTTTGCTTCACGTCACCCAATTATACTCCCTAAAGGTCATCAACTTACTTATGCTATAATCGAATTCTACCACAAGAAACTATTACACGCTGGACCGCAAACATTGCTTGGATCTATTCGACTAAAATACTGGCCAGTTGGAGGGCGTAAAACTGTTTGTAGCGTTGTTAATAAGTGCGTAAGATGTTTCCATGTTAAGCCAAAACTAGCTGAGCACATAATGGGGCAACTGCCTTCGGAGCGTGTCCAGTGTAACCGAACGTTTTTGGTAACTGGCATTGATTTTTGCGGACCTTTTTCCTATCGCCCTGAAGCTCGCAACAAAGGACCTGTAAAAACTTACATATGTTTGTTCATTTGCTTCTCCACAAAGGCGGTTCATCTAGAACTAGTTAAGGACCTATCGACCTCATCGTTCTTAGCTGCACTTACTAGGTTTACGTGTACACGGGGGAGACCCAAGGTTATTTGGTCAGATAACGCAACTAATTTCGTAGGTGCAAAAAATGAGTTGGCTGAGTTGACACAATTGTTTTTAAATGAATCACATCAAGAAGCTGTTAAGCAACAATGCCTTAGCGATGGGTTTGACTGGAAATTCATACCTCCTCGTTCGCCTCATTTTGGAGGGCTGTGGGAGTCCTCAATTAAAGCAGTTAAATATCATTTTTATCGCACAGTTGGATCTGCAATATTGTCGTTTGAAGAACTCAGAACCTTAGTTTGTCAAATTGCAGCAATAATTAATTCTCGTCCTATTTGTCCACTTACAGAGCATCCTGAAGATCTTGACGTTTTGACTCCAGCGCACTTTTTAATTGGTGCACCATTAACATCTATTGTTGAGCCGGATGTTACTGCTCTTAATGTTAACACCCTGGGACGATGGCAACGCGTTTGTTGCATGCAACAATCTTTCTGGCGTAAATGGAGCTCTGAATATTTAAGCCTTCTTCAGCAGCGAAGCAAATGGCGATCAACTACCGAAAACATTCAAGCGGGCACGATGGTGCTGCTAAAGGAAGAAAACTTGCCACCTCTAAAATGGCAAATGGGCAGAGTTACTCAATCAATCAGTGGCGAAGATGGTGTCGTACGTGTGGTAGTCCTACGAACGAACAACGGCATGGTCAAAAGAGCTGTTCGTAAAATTTGCGTATTACCAATCGACAATGACGCTGTTGGAAGCTTGGACCTTCCAAAGGGGGGAGGATGTTCGGAGCAGCAGACATAAATGGAAGACATAAATGGAAAACATAAAATTGAAATTACTATAAAATGTATCATGTAACGAGTTGGTTTGCAGCGGAATAGGAGCTGCTTTCTTCTCCACAATTCAAAAGCTCTTCAAAATGCTCTACCCACACCATAAGAACATTTTCAATTGTCATTGCGTGTTCACCTTTTATATCATTGTAAGCATTTTCCAAGGCACGCAGTTGGTTTTTCTCAAAATCCCGCTTTTCCTTAACAGTAAACGTCTTTCTTTCGTTATTATAATTGAAGCATGGGTTGCCGTGCCATTGCCATTAATGAGGTACCGAAAATTTGTTTTTTCAATTTCTTAATATTGAGTGATTTTATCTGATGTGATACAAGCAATTATTTATTTATTTTAAATTATTTCGTTTTTAATTTTTTCACATATGTGGAATTAAACTTGGCGTTGCGTGTGGATAATAAAGGGTTTTCCATTAAGGACATAACAATTTTATCTATTATAAAACACAGAGTTTTTTGAGCCATAAGCCCGTTTACAGCAATCGATTCTTTGAACCCAATTTTCCACCGCTCTCGCACACATTTCGACCGGAACGTTGGCAATTTCGCGTTTGATATTGTCTTTGAGCTCGTCTAAAGTTGCTGGCTTATTGGCATAGACCAGTGACTTGATATAGCCCCATAAAAAATCCAATGGCGCTAGATTGCATGAACGAGGCGGCCATTCCACCGGACCATTTCTCGAGATAACACGTTCACCGAATTTGCCTTTCAATAAATCGATTGGGATGCGTGTTGTGTGGCTAGTGGCACCGTCTTGTGAAAACCACATATCGTTGATGTCAAGCTCATCCAATTCTGGCCACAAATAATCTTCCAACATAACACGATAGCGCTCTCCATTGACGGTAACATGATCGAAAATTGGAGTAAGCGCTTTTAAAGTGACGACCACCGACTTAAAATTACGGTAGAATTTTTAATAATTTCTAAACGTTGTTGGTTCGTGAACTTAACCATGATGAAAATGTTGACTTTAACTAACCTTTTGACATCCACAGTTCATTAAAAAAATTTAAAGATGCGTTCATATAAAGATACAAAATTGTTATGTCCCCAATGGAAAACCCTTTATCTTAGTGGTTAGGACTCAACCTATATCCCTTTTCATTATAAAGTAAGTGAGTCAACCATATTCCATAAAATTAATAGTAAATTAAAGTTTTTCTATCAATTATCGTCATCATCAAATATATTGGTACTAGAGTGGCTCGATTTTTCAGCCGCCATCATTACAGTGTGTGATATTAAAAGTGGGAGTAAATAAAAGATTTTTGCAATAAGAAAAATTCTGGTGCACAAAATTTCGGGAGGTCCATTAACGGCCTCTAGAACAAGAAAAAATTCCAGTTCTCCCTGATTTTTGCTGTGGAGCCTTCTTTGGAATATATGTTATTTTAGATCCATCTTAATTTGATCCTAATTTAGAGGGTTCAGAGGCCAAAAAATAGTTTTCATTCCCAAAAAAATCCTGGTGTACAAAATTTCAACGCAATTGGTCGGGTAAAAAATGGTGCTCCAGTACAATAAAAAATTCTAATTTTCCAACCATTTTTCTAACCTTTGCTTTAGAGCCGCCTTTGGAGTAATTTTTAAACAGAAGGTTAGGTTAAAATAGCTGCCAGCGGCCAACAAGGCCCATTGTAATACCATGTAAAAGGAGCTAAATCACTTAAAGTGAAAGTTTAACACTTTTTTTAAGCAAAAACGCGTTTTATGCTTCATTTTATCGAATTTTGAAAATCAAAAGTTCGCCACACTGGTCATCGAAGTTACCGGAACAGAGTTGCAATTTTTGTTTTAGCATTAATCCCAAAAAAAAAATTGGTTGTGTATTAACGAACACAAGGCAGAAGTGAAATTTTTTGTGAACTAAACGAAACACAAGCAAATGAAATTAAAAAACACAAGCCAATGAAGTAAAACATTTAGTGATTGAAAAATTTCATTTGCTTGTTGTTTGCTTGTGTTTCGTTTAGTGCACAAGAAATTTCACTTCTGTCTTGTGTTCGTTAATTTGGGTAATCCAAACTAAAAACACAAAATAATTTTTTTTTGTGATATTTGGGGCACCATGCACCAGAGCTATTTTTTTTTTGGCTAAGGAACCTTTATGGTATTTTGATCTAAAAAATATCCCAAATAGTGCTGCGCAGCAAACCTTAGTTAAAATTTTGTAAAATTAAAATTGTGGGCGTAAAATTTAGCAAAAAAAATTATCTTCAATTTACCCATTCTTTTCAAAAAGCGCTGCCATGATGGAAGATACAAAAGTCCCCTATATTTCGATTCAGTCTAATAAATATATATCTACATATAAAATTATAATTTTTAAAATGTCATAAAATGTTTTCGTCATTTTGCATAATTAAATTGGATTGAATGAAATCTGAAAGAAATCTCTTTATGGTTAAGTATTAAATAAACATTTTTATTATTATTTAAAAGCAAATGCCAATATTGCATATTCATTATACTGTGGAGTATACGCATTTCCAATTATTTTCAATTAAAAGATCAGGCATTTTTCACCCAGTTGCTGCGCATATTTTTATCGATGTTTCCTCATAATTAATGCGCATGCACTTTGATGTAGATAGAGTTTCATAAATTCTTAATTTACGTAATTTGTTGGTGGGTAAAGGTTAATTCGATATATATAGATATATTAATAAATTGTATTTATGTATGTACCTAGAAGTGTGCAAGTATATGTAAATATATTAATTAACATTTTCTACAGTATGCATTAATATGTATTTTCTCTGTAAATCCATTTTTGACAATTACACAAAGATAAATAAATAAATTACTCATTTTTATTTTTGCAATAACGAAACAAAAAGAAACAAAATTGTAATGCAATGCCCTTTCAACGCTTTGTATGTATACATATATACATACATATATGACTGTCAAAATACAATTTATTGGGAATCGGTAAAGAAGATACAGCAAAACCATGATTAACGTCGTATTGCTATGTGTTGCTAAATTATTTGCACTGTTATTAAAAAAAAATTTATAGATTATTATCAACAAAAATAAATATAAAGAACAGTTGTGTTAGTTTCATTCATCATTTCTGTTCAGTGAAAATACTTGAAAACAAAAACCTTTGTAATTCGGGGTAAGGTTTTCAATTATTAAACACTTATATAGAATGTTGAAATGCTAGTGAGAAACATCACAAAGATCACTGATGAGGAATCGTGGCGGGTTCCGAAACGGACGAATGATTTGCCTGGCCTTTATACATTGTTGCGACTTAGTCACTTTGTTACTTTGACAAAAAAATACGTTTCATTTAAGCCCGTTAACAAACCTTGAACTAAAAAAAAAAATCTTAATTTAATTTTAATCATTTACTACATCGAATTAGATTTATTTCCATAATTTTCACAGAAACAAAATTTTTCTGTATAATAAAAAAATTAACAACGCAAATCGTGGTCAGCGTGTCCTCAGATATATACACCGTATGAAGAAGATAACTGTGGATATGAAATAGTAATCGAATTTTATTCAATTTGAATTCGATTTTATTCTTGAAATATAATTTTAATGCAATTTATTTGCTCCTCCGACATTGACGTTCATATATTTATGCATTTATGGAAAAAGCCAAGAATGCTGCAGTATATTAATTAAAATTAAAATACCATAATTTAAAGTTACACACATTTAACCGCATATTTGTATATGAATAAGTTAAAGGATATCAATTGCATATTAATCTCATACATTTTGATTAAGGATATTTATAGCAGAACTTCGATGACGGCCGCTTTGGTTGGGCGTTGTAAAATAGCTCGTTGCGGTGTGTACCACTAGCAAAAAATTTCTGCGGATATTTTTTAATTTTATTTTATATTATATTTTATATTTTTTCAAAAATTCAATGGTTTTTGCTTTTTCACACATAAATTCAAGCACATCATCAACACATAACTCTGGCCGAAATTCATGTTGAAATTGAAACCAAATTTCAAAACAAAATGAGACTAAAAATCAAACCATAAATAAGACCAAAACTTGAACCAAAATTCAAACGAAATTTATACCAAAAGAAACCCAAACTCAAACCAAAATGCTGAGCAATTTCAGACCAAAAATCCATTAAAAATTTAGATCCAATTTGAACTAAGTATCAGACTAAAATAAGAAAAAAATTGGACCAAAATTCAAAATAAAAGCAGATCGTAATTCAAACCGAAAATCAAATGAAAACTCAGATCAAAAACATAACAGAATTCAAATCAATAAGCGACCAAATTCAGATCAAAATGTCAACCAAAATTCAAATCAAAATGAAGAAAAAAAATTGGTCCAAAAGTCAGAGCCAAAAAACAACAAAAATTCAAACCAAGTTCAGACCAACAATTAGAATAATATACAAACTAAAAATAGAACCGAAATTCA
This sequence comes from Toxonevra muliebris, assembly GCA_963691655.1. NCBI lineage: Eukaryota > Metazoa > Arthropoda > Insecta > Diptera > Pallopteridae > Toxonevra > Toxonevra muliebris. The sequence goes on from OY829326.1 coordinate 103,642,466, forward strand.
TATAAGAAATTGGACAAAAATTTAAAGACAAAACAGATAAAATACAGACAAAAAATCAGACCCAAATTCAATTTAAAGCAGACCAAAACTCAGCTCAAATTTTTGACAAGAAATCCGACCTTAAATAAGACGAAAAACCAAACCATAAAATAAGGTTTAAAAATAAATAAAAAATTACAACAGCCCACATGCCTTCATTCGCTTGTTTAGATGAACACGCATCGTATTTTCCGTTTTTTCATATGCTGCACTAGTAATAGCAATAATATTGCTTTAAGTTATTACAACAACCACTTGACTTCTACACCACAAGCAATAGTTGAAACTGAACAATTTTATGATTTGTTTTTTTATGATCAAGTGTTCATAAAACTTATAAGATAAAATGAATTTAAAGTTAGACATTTAGTTAATAAACCAAATAAACAGAGTTTTATATCGGTAAATACTCGCATAAAGTATCAAAAAACAAGCTTAATGTTTATAAAAATTCGTCCTCCATTTCACATACCCACCTTAACCCTTTCAGTATATTGTTACCATACGGTAATAATCACTTTAATCTGGCATAAAACAGATGCAATACAAATTTTACTAATAACATTATATATATACGATTCTGTTAGGTATACTCCCTGATTTTTGATTGCCAAATTTTTTAAATTTAGCGCTTATGCTATTTCTTAAAAGAGTTTTGTCTTTAGAGTCAAGTCAAAAATCTATGTGCAAAAAATTATCATCAGATCTGTTTGCATTATTTTAATAAAAACATGTATAATTTATTGCAGAATGGATATATTGCTTTTCAAGTATGTTTGCAAAAGATAAGAGAATATAAAAATCTAAAGATTGAGGAAAAAATGCTAACCCATTTTTGTCTATAGCTTCAGAAGTTTAATTTTACAACCTTTAATAGCGGACAAACAATGATATGCAGAGGAGTGAAACTTTTTTAAATTTGTTGTAGAAGTTGTAGGTAATTATAAATTTAACATGAAAGGTTTCTTTCGAACTCAATTAAAAAGATATACTGAAATGGTTAACGAATGGCGTATTCTACGTCAAAAAGAGTCCTGAAACCATCGCTAAACTTTCCAAAAATAGGACATCTATAAACTGCTCTTTCTATTTCATATTTAAGGTAGATCAATTATACATCATAAACAGTTATGTAGTGAAGAGATTTTGAAAGGTAGACGAATCCACATTTTTGTGAGAGACTGCAGCCTCCACAGTGCCTTCTAAATCTGCCATTGCATCGTGTCAACAATAATAGCAAATGCAGACTATAATTCAGACTCTGACCAAAAACTTATTAATTAAAAACCGAAAAGATACCAAATTTAGATAAAAATGCAATCCAAAATCGCAACCAAACATTAAACCAAAATTTAGATTAGAAATTGGTAGAAAAATCAGAACCAAAGCAGACCAAAAGATACCAAGAATTGCATGAAAACTCAAACTAAAAACGTACCAAAATCCAAACCAAGGAGAGACAAAAGAGATATCAAGATGAAATCAAAATTTAAACCAAATTCAGACCAAAAATTAGAGCAATTTTCAAACCATCAAAGCTGCAGTCATCAAAGAACATAGCTCAATAAAAACCCTTAACAAAATATGGAGATCTAAGGATCATTCACATCATATCAAAATGAAAGTCTTTGATACCGGTTCAAAGCCTTATGATTACAAGAAATGACAAGTATGACCCAAGCCGCTAAAAGAAGACCAGTACCGGTGTTGCATATAGAGCTGAATTTAATTCGTGTGAAGCCCAATGTTGCCTGTTATCTCAAAAACGTGTTTCAATTGCAAACTGGGAAATAATAAGCTGCCTAAATGGGAATCCCAATTAACACCAAGAAGCTAGGTCGTTCCGTTTCAAATCTTTTCTGATGGGTTAGTTCCGATTTTTTTCGATCCCACACTTTCTCCCAAATTCTTTATTGAAAATAATCAGATTCATATTTTTCTTTTGACTAAAATTTTCGTGCCAAGGGTTTTGGAAGTTTGTACCCAAAACTCTGGTTTTTGCTATTCGCTTACGTAGCGCTGTCTGAAAATGTTGAATTGAGTGTCTTTTTCCAAGCAATAAGGTCTCTGTCTCCAAATATCGCTCTCTTCAAAAAGCTGGAAAAGTTAATTCGAAAGTTTTTCAGCACAATTTGTTTGTTGTCAGAAACATGGCGATTGAGAATGCTATTGAGTATGATATTGATTTGACAGCTTCAAATCAAATCCCTTTGGCATACTATTAGTTGCTGTACAAGAAAATATATTACATAGGTATTGAAGAAAAATTTTCACAGCCAATTTTGCCACTCGATCCCTTATCACAACAATGGAGATTAGAGAAAGTAGATTTCCCAATATAAAAACAAAACAAAAACATAAATACTCCAGCTCCAAAAGCTTAACGCCTGATAGACCCCTTGTGGTGCACCATTCTAAAACCAATTGGAGAGCTGATACCATTACCACCAGCGATGTACTCCTCGATGAGTCGCTTTAATAGTATGTTCACATGGCGGCTGATGCCCAAAATCGATTTTGGCTGAAAATCTCTTGAAAATTGATTTTTCGTCATAGAACAATTGTCAAATGAAAATCTGATTTTCAGCCGATTTTCAACGAAAAACGATTTATGGCTATGATTTTTCGCTATGCAACTCTGTGTTTCTGAGAGAATTGAGAGAATTCTACGACAATATTCCATCCATGACAAAATTAAGTACTTTTTTTTTTGGCATCTGCCAACTTACATGTGAACACATTATAAGTTAGGAACAGAATGTAAAGCTGAAGTGTGAATAACAATCTGTTAAAGGTAAAATCTGTACATTTTCACTCAGCTACGCGTTTCTTACACAGTTTGAAAACGGCTTATTTTGATTTTGCGCCCGGGAAACGCAGCCATTGTGTTTGATTACAATGAAAATGTATACATATTACTTTTGACAGATGGTTACTTTATGCTTCAGCTTCACATTCTGTTCCTATCTATATCTTTTGACATATTTACTAATGTGGGAAATCTAGTGAGACGGATCTGGTGCTTTTTAACTTTATATGCTCGTTGATGGCTGGGCAGCCAAGCAACCTCCAAAAAACGCACACGTTCTAAAAAACGATGGGTAACAACAAACTAACATGTTGGCATTAAATAAAGTGATTCCAAGTTTTTCGGTTTATCATCAGTTTTCAAAACTGTACTAAAATCTTTCACTATTTAGTGTTAACTCAATTGGACTTTTAGTACAGCAATGGATAAATAAAAAAATAAAAATAAAGGCAAACCATAATATATGCTCTGAGGGAAGTAACTATATAGCTTGTCCCTACTATAAGTTTTTAAGCATCCTAATTAAACAGCAGATTTTATAGCTCCATACTCCTACACTGCTTCTTCTTGCTCCTGTACAACTTATTCCTCTTCTATCACAGTAAAAAAAAAACTCCTAGAACAATGGCAAAAATTTATTTTAATTTTTCCTTAAGAGAAGGAGAAATGTAAAATTATGAACTCGAAGTAAATTACTGTTTTAAATGCCTCTATTATACGCTTACAATTATTTCGTAAATAACTTATATAATTTTATAACTTTTTAAGTAGCAAACAATTGGTGACTGTTGCTGCCATTTAGTTACTGGCGACGAGCACTTAAACCGAGCAACAGCAACAACAACAACAACTCAACAAGAAAAATGAAAGAAAAGAAAACGCTTTAATAAAATGCTTGAGCATATTTGTGCACAATAAATTAACACAACGCTTAATCTTTTTATGACCTAAAACGTTAGTAATGTTGTTGGTGTTGTTTCTGTTGTGCCTATAATTTTAATAATTTACCCATCATTACCTTTTTCAATTGTATTACGAAGCACGGTAACATTTAACCTGCAACCACGAACGACTTCTTGAGAGAGCAGCAGCAGCAGCAGCATCAGTTTTATGCCCTGGCTATACTGGCAACGTTTTTAATTTGTGTGCTTGTTTGCGCTAATTATAACAAGCTTATTTACTTATCCTTGGTATACAAATAAAAATAGGCGTTTTATCAGTTAAAATAAGCAAAAGAGTGGAAGTTGTGAAGGTAAATAGAAAGGAAAAGGCAAGAAAGCATAAGAGATAAACTTAAGACTTGAGAGCTCATCGTCCTTTTGCACATTTATGACAACAGTTAACAAAGCAAAACAAATGGCCTAAGTTACAGTCGCTGTCGACATAAACACCATCAATTGCAGCTCTTGTATCTATCTATCTCTCTCTTCTTCTCTCTTTAGCTCTCTTTTCCTCATTTGCGTTCGATATACTTGCTTTAGTCAGTTGCTGCTTGCCTATTTATGGCATTTAACTTTTTATTCCAAGTTTTTTCCGCACATTATATTTTAACTGACCTTTTTTATTATCATTTTTCAGGTTATATTTTATTTCAGTTCGCAGCTCGCATCCTTGAAATTAAATGCGCAATTAAAAGTGTAATAAATGTTTTTGTGCTTGAATTATGCTTGCAACATTTTTCTTTGATATGATGATAATGCGATAATAGAAGTAAATGTAGCACAAAATGTTAGTACAAGAATCAAGGTTTCTAAAAGAATAAAAAAAACTCCATATTGTACTTGCATAGTGGCAAGACAATAAAGGATTTCATAAATACTGCGCATGTGATTGGTATAAATAAATCTGTGTGCTTCAAGGCCTCAATTCGTATGCTCTTTCTTGTTATATTTATGCATGAATTGGCATACTGTTTTATACCTTATAAAGTGAAAGGCGAAAATGAAACGGTGTTCGATATCAATTACAACTATCCAAGTTTATTCATTGCCAGCCAAGAATTGATGTTATATACTTAGAAAAGCAAACTTTTTTTGTTTTCAACCATAAAAAAAGTATAAATCTCTGATTAGTTTTATATAAAAAGTAAACTTGTTTTTGAGGTTATGCTTTTTTACGAAACTCATTTTCGAATCTATAGTTGTGGCCTCTCTTTGTCCTTTAATTCAGAGTGCGTTGAACAATCCAAAACCCACTCACTATCTTTTAAGAGCTCTTTCATGTGAGCATATCATTAAAAAAAACTAACAGATGAACATATTTGTTGGTACGGTGAGTACTTTTTGTTTCATTTTCATCCCTATACACATTGCTTACAGCAATTGGAATATATGACAATGAGCTTTATAGTTCATGATTTCGAAGGCCGGATTTAGAAGTATTGACCATCTAAGAAGTTTTAGTTTAAGCGCTCTTTTTGTGTAGGAGAAAGAATGGGAGGAAGGTAAACACGTAACCACCAGCCTTTCAAACCGAACCCAAACCTATTTCATTTTGAACCTGAATTTAAACTTGCACCAGGTTTCCTCAAGAGCCTCATTTTTAGACAACAAACTCCAGAGCACAATGCAAAAATTATTATTATTGATTTGATGGAATTGCGAAAGCTTTATATTAAAACCATCACAAGTGAATTTAGCAGTTTTGGCTAAACAAGTGAGTGTAGATTCAGCCTTTGATCTGTATATGAACAACTGTTCAATTATTGGGGACACATATATGGAACATATAGCCTCATTCAAGAAAATAATTTTTAGGGTAATTAATATTATGTAAAAATTATAACTGCGACAAAATAACAAAAGAAATGCCGTTTCTAATAAATAAAAAAAATAATATTAATAAAGTAATAAATTATATGAAGTACTAAAAAATTTGCATCTTAAGGTGCCCTAAGCAAATGCTTAAACTGCGTGTATGTAAAATCCGGCTCTGGTGATTTCATTCAAATCTATGTAATAATATTCTATATTCTACTTAGCTAATAAATTTTGTACTTGATTTATTACGAAGCCAAAAAAAGCATTTAATTATAATATGATTTTAAGGTTTCAGTTTCGATTCCATAAGATTTTGCTTCATTGCTTACCTTCATATTATGTCTATTTGCATATGTTAGTATGTTTAGTCAGATTCAGGAAACGGTATTAATTACTGTAAATTCTTCTTAAAAATAAAATTCCTTTATAAATGCTTTACCAAAAACGTAATAATCATTTATTATATAAATATTTGAATATTTACTTCATATATAAATTAATTTAATCTTCTTGATATACTTGGATAATAATATCCTTGCTTCTTCCACTTTTACATATATTGCATACATTTAACAGTAGACATGAAATTACAAACAGTGCAGCACTAAAACAAAGTATTTTATATCGTAAAACATGTTAATTTTATGTGAATTTAATGGGGTGTGTTCGTATTTCATGTTAATAGCGTTAAAAGCTTAAGGTACAGATACACGCATTCTCATTTTTATCCGGTTTGGTGCACTTACTTACTTTGTTAACTCACATAAAATCTTTCGCCAACTTACTTACCTAATAATGTCGTTGTCACTACAATCGATGATTATCGATGATGATCGATGACACCTCCAAAAAGTCTCGCCAGTCGCCTTTATAATGTCCTCACTTAAGTCAGTCTAGCTTCATAGCCTATTGTTGCTAGATCTCTTTTTTTCTGGCCTTGCTAATGGAAATTATATTGTGCTCTTCCCTGCATTCTATAACTATGATTTGTGGTTATAGTTGGACCTTTTACTTCCATTTGCTCATGACGTCTTAAACAGCAAAGCTAGAAGATTTTTGTGTTATGTGCGAAGCTGGAAGAAAAAAAATTGCCTACAAAAGCGTTTACATACAACGCAAGGCCCCAAACAATAAAGTCCGTGGGAAAAATCGGGGCCAATTAGCCCGTCTTGTTGGCACGAAGAAGTAAAGAGGGCGTCACGTCACGAAATACTTTCTTGAGAGTCCAACTTCAAACTTTAGGCAACGAAGTAAAAGATGATAATCGAACAGCTTCGATCTTTGTCTCCAAATAAGCTTCTTCAGTTTATATGGACGACGTATTTAAATTAACATATTACTATGGGACTGTACACAAGTGCAATTGCTTGAATGCGTATGCACGAGATCCCTAGTGGCTGCTCTCGTGAGTTAAAGAAAGAAGGCCAAGTTCGAATTTAAAACTTCGCGTGAAGAAAACAATGATGGCCTTATTATAGTTGATAGACAGGTCCACTCTTTATGGGGAAGGTGATTTTCTCTCACCCTGCAAAAAGGGAAATCTTAGCCTGCAACACATTATTTAAGAAAATCTTTAAAATTAATTTCAAATAAATAAATTTATAATTAAAATATAAAATAGAGGGTGACCTCACAATATGTAAGTATAGTATCGATATCATTTAACCACATATTAATTTTCATTACATCATTAGCTATAACTCAAATTCAATGCTGACTAAGAAAAAGGGCAACTTCTGACCTGGTTAAGACAACCCTGAATAGTGACCGACCTCTAATGAATTGTTGTTTATCATGCTACTAGGTACTTTCAATTACACAATTTAAACAAACAACTTGGCAATAACAGTAATTTTTACCATTTAGCATTTTTGCTTATACTTTGATACACTATACTCATAAAGCTAAAACATAAAAAGGGTGAGTAGTACTTGAAACATGTTTGTTGAATTAAAAATACACACACACACACAAACAGTCATATGAATATGTATGTACGTCCCGTTGGGTCACTTATAAATACTGGAGATTTATGCGAGACAGAATAAAAGTAGAAATGAAACATAGGAAGGAACGAGAATTAAGTATGAAGTTGGCTAAACACATTACTACTAGTTTTACTTATGATCACAGCGATAGTAGTCACAGCAATATTGTAGAAGCCAGCAGCTGTATATAGTAGTTGTAATAGTGTTTTAGTACAACGTACAGTAGAGAAGAAGTAGAAGCAGAGGAACCTGTTCTTTATTACATACAACATTTCCTTGCAAGATGGCGTCGTGTCGCTTGTTTATACGTGTAAAGTGTATGTGTATGTGTGTATGAATATGCGCTTATGTAATTTCATGTTTGTTAACATTTGGCATAAATACGCTCATTAAAAGCACATTGACATGACTTTTGTATGGTTTTAACTTTAGCTTTGGCTTTGAATCAAATAGCACATATGCACATACATACATCCATAGAAGCATATGTTCATTCATGTGTATGTGTGTGTGTGTGTGTTAGCAATATAATTTATGTGTTGCCATTTTGCTTGCTTTTCCTTGCCTTGTCTTGCCCTACACTCAAAGTATGAATATTTATGTGTTCGTGCATGTGTTTGTATATGAATACCACACACACATACTCTCGTACTTGTGATGCCTCATAAAATAAATATTTACAAAAATTACTATAATTTTAATACAAGCATGCAAGTGACGGTAATCACAACACCAAAACACTCGCACTCATACACACACACACATTAAGTACAATAAATACAACAAGTAAAAGCATGATGAGTCTCCTTGATTAGTCTAAAGTACAAAATCGTGTATAGGTTGCCCGAAATCGCTTTTTCTTCTGAACTGTGCGTCAATGATATTTAATTAACGCATTTATGGTATTTGAATTATTTGCTTTTATGTTCCACATATAGAAATTAACTTTTATTTATAAAAAAACATAAAGCAGTTAAGATTTATTCTATTTCAATCGACTTGAAGATAATTAAAATTTATTATTTGTTACAGATCAAAGCTAACAGATAAATCTTTATTGTACTTATTGTTCTTTTAGTTAAGTCATTAAAAGTTTGTATTTTTATCTATCTAGTTTTGAAAATAAGTATTTGATTTTTGTAATTTTTTTAACTTTTTCAATTTAAATAAAACCATTGAGAGATATCACAATGATCCTGGTTCGGACGGAGTAGAACTTTAGATGCATTGAAGATACGATGAAAATTTAAGCGCAATCAGTTAGTTCATTAGTTTTGGAGATATTGTGGCAGCCATTTGGAAAAATGCTGTTTTGAGAAAAACTAGTTTCAAAGTTCAAATATGCATGACTGCTGTATTAGGGCCTGCAAATAAACATCTGTAACTTTCAATCGGCTGTGAATTTCAAAGAATCCCTTTACACGTATATTCTAGAGCGATTATAGCCTAACCAATTTTCCATTTTTTTTCACCTCCTTGAAAAAAAAAAAAAAAGTGAAGCGTCAATAATGGAAAATGTCGGCTTTTCTAACAATTCACGCTTCTTTTCAATACGCTTCAAGTATTGTACGGTTGTAAATCTGTGGGTTACAAAAGTAAAAATAGAACAAGCAAACGTAACAAACATAACACAGAAATTGTTATGAAAATACTTTATATAACTACTTTATTTTTATAAATTTTTAATGCCAATCAATAGTAAAAATTATTGTAAAATAAAATGCTTATAATGCTATAAATTTCGTCAGTTTGAGGAATAATTTTCCATAGATTAAAGTCAATTTACTTTTTGGAAAAGAAATCCTCAATTTATGGAATATTTTCTACAATGTTGTTTTAATTAAAAGGCATAGAAATATTGTTTTTTTTTACTTGTATTCATACTACAATTTACAAAATCTAGCAGAACAAACGATTTTATCGTTCCGGAATTTAAATACCTAAACTCTAGCCGGTTATTTTTTATCAGCACCATAAGAACTTGGAATTCTTTGCCTGCAGCAATAAAAATACTTGCAAACAAAGCTAAATTTACAAACTCTATTTTTAATTATTTTTCAAAATCTTTTTAATGCTAATGAATTTTGTTAAATGTTCAGTGAGTTTTATTTGATTTACTTTACTTTTTGATTTTTAAATTTTAATATATAATTTAATTATAATGTAATTTGTTTAATTTTAACTAACTTTTATTTGATATTTATTTGAATTTGTGATTTTTAACTTTAATTTTAATTTATTTTTAAGTTCTTCCACTTGTTTGTACTGCTTGCTATTGTTGTGCAGCAAAAGACTAGTTTCTTATTGTACTAATTTGTGTTACCCAATAAATAAATATAAAATATAAATATAAATATATAATTTTATTTTTGAATAAGAATTAAGGTTTACATTCATTACTTTTCATTATTATTTTTACAAACACTACAAGCATCGTCGCCTTGAAATGATCAAAATATCCTTATGGCCACCAAAAAATTATAAATTGAACTTTATTGAAATTTATATCTTTTGAATATATATTTTTTTTTTTTACAATACATATATATATTTTTTTTTTTTTCAAAAATTATATCAATAGCCACAAACCACTTCGCTTGAAATAGAGACGCCGACTTAAAAAGTCAAAAGAAAAACAAAGCGTACGCGATTATCTGCTAAGGCCAGAAGAGTAAAGCTGGTTTTTTGTATATACAAAAATGTTGTATGGAGAACATTTTTGGTATATTCGTCTCTTTCTTACATTGTTCCATGCGAATTTATGTTAACAATAGACCAAGTAATTCATAAAAGCTCTTGAGTTAAAATTTTATGCAGAGACGCGTTGTAAGGACTAAGTTTTAGAAAAAAAATTATATTTGAAGATGCCCATTTACCACACCCATATTTTCTTGTGTTTTATTTACTTTTTTATCTTAATTTTCTTTAATTTTTGTTTTAACAATTTCATTGAAACTTGGGATTTGATTTCAATTGGTAAGCAGCACCGCAATTAAATTTCCAAAAATGAAGAAAAAACTTACTTCTTACTGAACACCATGGCTGCATGAAAGGAGCACATTTTTCTTCATTTTGAGGCAAATTTATATAAACGAGAGAAATTTTCGTGGATTTAAATTGAGGAAACTTTTTCTTTGTTCTAGAGATGGGTATTTTTCTGGGTGTACACTTACGTTAACTTGGTTTACGTTTTTTTTTTTCTATACAACCCAAAAATTCATGAATATGAAATATGAGGATTTTTTTCGTTTGGCGAGGACAGGAGGATTTAGATTTAAGCGGAGTCCGAATCCTCCGATCGGAGAACCTTCCACAGCACTGCTGAGATATGCTATAACTTAGTATATTCAATGCCAAAAAGAGTAGATGCAGCTATAAAAGCATAAAAAATACCAATTGGTAAAAGAAAGGTGCACTTAGAAATTTTGATTGATTTGAGGTGCCTACTTTCGACTATAAATATATCAAAAGTAGGTGATTTTGCATACTTTGGTTTTCGTTTGTTTTGCTTGAAAAAGGATTTGATTTTTTTATTTCTGTTTTTTTTTTTTTGTTAAATAAAAACTTATAGTTTACCAAAATTATAAATTTTGTATCATTAAGGCTGAGCGTTTTGCAACATACCTTTCTAGTCAAGGTGTTAAGAAAAGCAATATTTTCCAATTTTTTTCTTGATGAGACCAAATGAAAAGTATGTATGAAATTGAACCGATTTAGCTCCACCCCTTGTAGGGTCATAGTGAACCACCACATATATTTAATTCAATAAAATTATTATGACAATTATTTTTATATTAAAAACCGAGTAGTAGCGAGTATGTGAAATCGAGTGATATTTTTCCAATTTTATTTGTATAAGTCTCAAATTGTCTATACATCTGTTCAAAAATATACAAAAAATTTATCAAAAACTTCTTGCTACAACTTTAAAATTGCAAACATACGTGCAAACGAGGATATTTACTCATACATTGTTTGTATGTATTTGCATGCATGTGAATGGGACAGGTGTCCTCACTGACATGCATTGTGAATTCTGTAAATGTGACATTTACAACAGCATATTAAAAGCAATATACATACATAAATATATACGTGTATGTAAGTTTGCATACATACATAAATATATACAAATGTATGTATATTTAAATACAATAACATACATGTATGACATGTCATTCATAAAACTGAATGAAGCATTTATTTATGTCAAAAAATGATTGCAAACAAAAGAAAAAATTAATATGTAAACAAATATAGCAACATACATGTGCAGCTATACGTACATACTAGGTTTACATGTGTCCAATACAAAAATTATGAATAAATTGCAATATTTTTAGCTGCTACATCAAATAATAATAACTTTATTATGTGAAAATACAAATCAATTTGCATATGTATGTTACAATTTGCAAGAACAACAAATAATTATTGTTAAAATATTCAATATACAGTTCGATTCAATCCTGATCCATTGAAAAATGATAAATTAATTTTCAAGTGAAATTCAAGTAAATAGATTATTATGCTTAAAATATTTACTACTATTGCTGGCATTGATTCTTTCTAAATCTGAAAATATAATTTCAATTAAAAATTTTTCAAAATTCACAAGAAAATTCAATTGTGTCAATGTCAAATGTTGCCGTATATCACACAAATTCTTTTAAATTCAGAATGGAACTTAGGATCTAACTGACGGCAAATCAACATACAAAACTTGACGGATCAAGAGTAAGCAAAATATTAGTTTTAAATTAACGCTATGAGCCATGAGCAAAAAACACCTTGACACCGGAGGGCTAACCAGTTGAAGTGATCAGTGGCGTGCCTAGCATTTACTGATGAGGCAATCCCAGTGCATTTTTTTTTATCAAACCAAAGAGGCTAAACTTGACAATAAGGATGGAATGCTCTAGATCCCGATTGAAGCATTTAAGAAGGAATATGGGAGCTCTGTTTGGACTTTACCAACGTTTTTAGACGTGCTAAAATATTGACATTTAAAATACAAAATGAGCATATAAAATCAGGAGGTGATCGTAGAATCGCATTTTTGGACTTAAATTGATGTAGGCTCCGCAAAGGTATAATTTAAAAAACAAATCGTTGAGTGATATGCTATTTTTTAAACTAAACGATAATTTCTCTTAATATAAACCTTATTAATAAAACTGCAAATTATCAAATATAAGAAAATGTCAACGGAATGAAAAAATCCAAATTGCAAAGTAACTAAATGTATGGATGTAAATAAGTAAAACAATATTATTTGAAAAACCTTGTTTTGCTTCATTTTTATTTTAACCTGAACCGGAACACACTATTATTTTTTGCTTGAACCTGAACCTGAACACGAACCCAATTTAACCGGTTCGAAACTCTGCTAAAAACGAATGGCGTAAAAAAATAGGAGTAAAAGAAAGTGGAGTAAATACTTTCCAAATGCCAAACAAAAACTGAAAGCCAGCTTTTAAGTTCTATATAAAATCATACATAGCAGTAGAAAATTGGTATGCTGCTACTTTTTATGGAACCGCACATACTAAAAAAGCTATTGAACTTCCTATAAGAATAAGCGAGATAGCATGTTATGAAAACATACATTTTCAAATTTTAAAAGCCTCGTAAAAGCGAACTTGATGAACTGTGATAGCATGAATGCTTGTGTATATTTTATATAATCCATATTTAATTTTTTATTAGTACATAAACGAGCTATTGAAAAACAGGGTAATACAAATAAAAATTTTTAAAAGAAAATTATTCTTTCACTTAAAACAAAAGTAGTAATTTTGTAAGTACATAATGTACAAATTTCCAGTTAACAATTCTTAGGCAAGCCTGGCTTTTGGGCTTATATGGACGTACCGCCACTGGAAGTGATCTTGTACTTGATGTACCTAAAAATAATAATTTTTGGTAAAATCAGTACAAAAAACGACAGTTTGGCCTGTATCAGCAAACACACTAGAAAGGGTTCAAAGGAATATAACAAACTATGCGCTCAAAAGAAGACATTGTATGATGCTAGACGTTAACTTTTGAGCTTGCAATCCTTAAAAGCGAGAAAATCTTCTCACTCTCTTTTGTTCGTGTACAACATTCTGGTAAACTTAACCCTCTAACCCTCAAGGTTGAAATAATAATAAAACAAACACAAGAATTTCTGTTTCCAGTTAACATTGATGAAAGAAAAATGAATATGAAGTCCATTTTTTTAATTAGTTTTTGAGTTTAGCAGTTAGGTGAGAAAAACGAAAGGCTGCCCTGATGCGGCCTTGCGGGTTTAAGCAAAAAAAATAAAGATATATGTGGGCAATTCACAAGGTGTCTTATTTTGTGTTGTATCCTCTCATTTGTCATAAATTCTCATTTTTCATACAAAATTATGATTATACGACAGTAAATGAGCATACTTAGAAACATTTTTTTTTAGATTTTTTTAGATTTTTATATAAAACTTATATGCGCCATAATTTATGGTCACAAAACAACACTTTGTACACATAAAAAAACTCACATGCGCAACTTAATGCACTCGATGGAAGTGAAACTTCTTTGGTAGGTTTGTGACTGGGAATATGTAAGTGCAATAACAGCAGACTGGGAGAGATAATTGTATGTATTCACATGGCATTTAAATAGTTAATATGAGTCGGTCCATATCCAAAGTGCCAAGGACATAGACGAAAATTTTCCAGATTTTTAATGCAATACACACTGACCGTACAAATAAATAGTTTAAAGAAAAGAAATGGGCCTAATTAATGTAAATTAAGTTAAAAAACATATTTAATTTAACTTTTGATTCAAAAGTAACTAAGTCCTTTCGTAAGTGTAAATAAAAATTGCTTAAGTCCCTTTCAGCCAATCGCACTGTTTCCTTGTTCTGCTACTGCATTGTAATAAATTTAAATTTTTGGCTTTGCACATGACCGCATTCATACAGATACTTTATGTTTTCTTGTGCTTAAGTCTAGACGATTTTTTTAAAACTACTTAGGTCCATATGGTATTTATCAAAAGTGCTTAAGTCCAACGTAAAACTGGTTTATTTTGGATTTGGCTTACTTTATTATTGTTTTTTCTTCGCAAAATGTCTCCAAAAACAGTTTTCTAAATAACTTTACCCAAGTATTTGGAGGAAGATGCTTTTTTCAAAAAGTAGCCACTTTGAACATTTTAGAGGTGCATTTTTTTAAATGGATAGAAAAGAATGAGTTAATAGAAGATTATCAATACTACTTTTATTACTTAGTACTAAATTATAAATTTTATTTATAATAAAAAACGTATGAATAATGTTATTAAAATTAGTTTTCTTTATTGGGAAATACCTTGAACATGTTAAGAGTCAAAAAGTAATATAAAAAGCAAAAACTATTTCTCCCTATGTTCATGTAATACTATACAAATTATTTTCTTATAAATTCTCACATAAAAATTTAACTATGAAAGTACAACTCTGTTGCAAAATAAAGAACATTATCAAAACAAATGTTTTCCCAATTGTCAAAGTTCCTCTTCAAAAAGCATCTACCTTCTTAATTCTTCTGCCATGGTAGAGAGTTTGGAATTTCACGGACACCAGCTTGATGGCTACCGAAATTTTGTTGAGATTGATTCTGCACTGTTTACTTTTTAATGTAAACGAAAAGGTAGATTCAAATATATTTATATTGTTTATGTTTTGCATTGCGCTATAAAAGCAACAGATGACGTTGCTATTGATATATTCGTATTTATGTTTAGCATAGTGCCCGGTAATTTTCAGTCTTTTTCTGTCAAATTCATAATAACACACGCATATATCTGTGGCAATAAGGAATAACAGCTAAACTCAAAAGTCGACTAAAAACTTGTTGGGTTTTTTTTATTTTAAAACCCAAAATATTGAAAGTATTTAAATAATTAATGGAGTTTAAAAAACTATGGAGACTGCTAAATTGCAAAAATTTTTCAAAAACTTTTAACATTTTGGGGCTTATAATATAAAATACGCAGCAGGTTTTTATTCGACTTTTGAGTTTAGCTGTTATTCCTTATTGCCACAGATATGTGCAAATTTGTTTCACATTGTTTGTCATCATTTTTGTTGTGTTTTTCTCGAATGCAACTCTTCGTTTTATTTTGTTTGCACAAAAGATGTTATTGTTGTTGTTTCAAATCAATTACCTACTATGAGAATGAGCGAACGCTTCTTGATTAACAGAACACCTTAGTATATTTTTTGTTGTTTCTCTCTATTGTTTTTCTCCATTAATACTTTCCAGAAGCTTGGATGAATTGGAACCTGAAGTACCTTAAATTTTTCAAATTTATTTACATCTTATTAAATTTATATTTTTACCTTTTTTTCAAATGAAAAAATTGAATTTTCAAGTTTTTCATTGGTTAATAAAGAAAAATTAATTTTTTCAATATATATTTAAAATGACCAAAAATGACTCATTAATGACCGTTTTTTACCAAAAAGACTGAAAACTACGGTCAGTCATTTTCGGTCACATTTGTCATTTTCATCTCTATTAATAATAGATAATAAATAGTTTTTGATGTGCAACACTTACTTGTATTAAACAAGTCATAACACGCTGTAAATTTGTTTTCTTTTTGTCGCACTAAATATTTGAGAAAACGTTTTGTTTTTGGCGTTATTTTCATTATAGTAGTACATTCGAAAATATTTATATTGTTTATGTTTTGTATTGCGCTATAAAAGCAACAGATGGCATTGCTATGGATATATGCGTATTTATGTTTTTCATAGTGCCAACAGATGGCGTTGCTATAGAAAACTACTTTAATAAAAGATAATAAATAGTTTTTGATGTACAACACTTACTTGTATTAAACAAGTCATAACGCGCTGTTTTTTATATTTTTGTCACACTAAATATTTGCGAAAACGTTTAGCTTTTGTTGTTCTTTTCATTATAGCAGTAGATTCAAAAATATTTGAATTGTTTATGTTTTTCATAGTACCATGAAGTCAACAGATGCCGTTATTATTGTATCGAGTTATCTCTTTCTCACTCATTGCAGATCTGTCATTTATGTTCTATTGTGAAAACAAATATTCTTCTTTATACATAAATAACGCACACACGTATTCTAAAAAAGAATCACTTAAAAATTGTTTTCAGTAAATTAATATACCAAACCAATTTGAGGGATTTTCAACATTTTTCATTTTCATCTCTTTTGTTTTTCACTTCGATATGTAATAACCCCAAATGGAAGCATTGTGGTTATGGAATTGAATAGTTTTCGTCCCCGTTCTTTTTCTTATTTTTCTTTTTTCAGTCCCCGCTTTCTATTTCCTGTTCAGTTTACCCCTCAAAACGCCGCCAAAGAAGTTTCCCTGCAATAACTATAAACAACAATCGTCTGATCGCAGAAAATGCAAACTGACCACAAATTGTATGTTTATTCTTTCTTCAGATCTGCCAATTAATTAACGAAATAAATAAATTTGCGCTTGCCCATTAATTAAAATAGAGTGAAGGCTGCCTCAGGGCGGCATTATGGGATAGAGGGTTAAATGAATTGAATTGTCTAATCATTTCATTTTGTAGGCGCCTCCAAGATCACTAAGGAATATTAAATTACACTGTGCAACAATTTCAAGGGTCATCTCGTGGAACAAGAAACAATTTTCATGGGATTCAAATGTACATTCTGTCAAATAAGTACCCGGAAATTCTCATTTTAAATTTTCCCTCTGAGAATATTTCAAAAATTTTTTCCCAGGTTGGCACAACTGTCAACCACTATTCTGTGAATTTTTATTGCTATGTGTCATTTAGTTTGGTTACGGCGTCATTAAGAACAAGTCAACCTTTTGTGTGCGTTGCGATTTTTTTTAAATATTCTCAGAGGGAAAATTTAAAATGAGAATTTCCGGGTACTTATTTGACAGAATGTAAGTATTGTATAGTCAAAACCCTGGATGGGTTTGTTCAGATCGGCTCGAAAACTAAAATTATGGTTGTTTGAATTTTTTCCCTGCATAAGAATTTCAAAATATGAACAAAAATAAAATGCGTTGTCTTATACATTTGAAAATTTGATAACATGTATTTTTCATATTACTGAGGACGAATCTATCATTAACAATTTAAAAAATATGATAGCGGATTCAATATGGCGGTTGATTCCTCCAAAAACTTACCCGATTATCACAAAATTGCGAATTCATAAAGTTTTCACTTGCTAAACCCAAATCTGTTATTAAAATTTTCAAAAACAAAATGGCGAAACCAATTGATTTGTCTATTTTTATTTACATAAACAGAGGTAAATAACGACGCTGATGCTGGTTTGACTGAAATTTACTAGTGTCGAAGATTCGCATGAGTAAGAAGAAGAAGAGAACGATTTTGTCTATGAATACGTAGATTCTGATGATGATTCAAGTAATAGCAATGGCGATGAACCACAACCAGCACCAAAGCGTGCACGCTCAACAAATTGATTTTTCCCCCTCATGAAAAATATTAATTTAAATTTTCATTCCTTTAAAATAAAATAAACTCAGTATTCAATGGATGTATTTTCATTCGTTTATAACAATTTTCAGGTTAGACAAAAAAAAGATTTAAACAATTGTCGAACTAGGCACAAAATGTTGCAATAAAAGTGCGATGTGTTGACTGTTGATCGACAAAAAATTCTCAAAAAGGAATATGCTTTATTGTTTTTAAAAATTTTAATAACGTATTCGTATTCAGCATTGTGAAAACGCCATGTAACCAAAATTTCAAGTGTGTGAAACAATGCATTATATTTTTGTTCAGTTGTGGCAAAAGAAACTAATCTTTCGTGGCATTAAGCACATTTAACGGAGATATCTACTTAAAAAAAGCTTTTGGCTTCGCCGTTCGGATTCGGCTTAAAGCTTAGCTTAGGCCTTCCATGGGCTGTAGTGCTTCGTACCTAACAAAATATTCTATCTGTAGTAAACATTAATTTTTTTAGGTCATTCTAACTCTTTATTTCTTATAGTAAATATAAGTAGGCAGAAATAATAAAATTTGTAATTTCAAATTTGAAAATCAAAGTTGACTATATTTATAAAATTTGTTTCATTCTTACATATGACAAAATTTAGATTTAAATGAGTACGAATTTCTTAAGACCCGATTTCTTGTTGATTGAACCATCAGCTGATGTAAATGGATCAGATACTCGTGATAATGAAAATTGGCAGATATGATTACCGAACACTTCTACGGTGAGCCCCAAAATTTTAGCAGGTGTTGAAGCTCTTAATCTTATAAGATTTATGGTCAGTTTATGAGCAGTTCTCATTATTTTCAGGTAGGTTTGTTTGTTTTATTTCTGCTCTAAAGAAGTTTTTTACTTCACCACTACAATCTTATTCACCAGGATCTTCATTCCAAACAATTTTTTTTCACAAGAAGTTTAATCTTCTTCATCGCTCATGAGCTCTTGCAAATAGCTACCGATCTTCTCTACAGTTAAATATTCGTTTCTAAATATAAAAACAACAAAAGAAGCCAAACAAAACATACAAAATTTTTACCAAGAATGACCCAGTGTTACATACAGTATTAACCAAAATGAACAAATGAAGGGACTTTTTTGGGATATGAAATAAGCCAAAGAAGTTTTTTCAGATCCAGATGTACAAAAGTGAAAACAAATTTTTTAAATCAGATAACTCCTTCCGGGTCCAAAAAGGTCTTGAAAATACCGAAATTTCGGCAATAAATTATAATTTTTCAAAATTTTTCGACCAAACATTTTTTAAAATTTCACAGTTTTTGTATTTCTTCTTGAGTGTACAAATATAATGCAAAAAGAATTTTTGAAATCGGATTTAATTAACTGGTGCAACAAGAGGTTCACAGTTCAGAAGTTTCGACCATAATTTTTACTTTTCATGCAATTTTTGCTGAATTTTTGAAAACTTACCGGCTACAAATAAAAATATATACAAATATCTTGCTGCACCAATAAATATTATCCGATTTCAAAAATTCATTTTGCATTCTGTTGGTACACTCAAGGAGAAATAAAAGCGCTGTGAAATTTGAAAAAATTTTCAGTCAAAAAAAAATTGAAAAATCATAATTTATTGTCGAAATTTTGATATTTTCAAGGCCCTTTTGGACAAGGAAGGAGTTATCTGATTTCAAAAATTTGTTTCCACTTTTATTCATCTAGATTTTTAGAAACTTGACTATGCTGATACTTTTTGATTTAACGCCATTTTTGTTTGTTTTTTCATATCCCAAAAAAGTCCCTTCATTTGCTCAATTTTATTACATACTGTATATGTAACTAAAGACTGCCTAAACCAGCCTGGTAGCTACCAATTCTTTTTATTTTCACTTCACAATAATCTTTGAACATTTTTCCACATCTTTGTATAAAAAAAGTTTCTCAAGAATACATTATTACTAGTAAAAAAAATTTCTGATTTGCTTATCTTTAACTTGTTGACATATCGTATTCTCAGCTAATTACTATAATTGTAACACAACATAACACACGAAATCAGAAAAGCAACTGACTCCAAATCTGTTATATTTGCATAGCTTTTTTCTTTCATTTGCAGTACTCAAACAGATGATAGCTACACTTGTAGTTTTTTACCCACATTTCAAATTAGTACATGACAGCGTTACGTATATGTAACAGTGGCCATTAATGGGTTAAATTTTTTAGATTTTTAATTATAAAATATACTTTTTATGAAAACCATGTTTTATACTTTGAAATGAGATATATATTGAACTATCTGTAATAGTTTAAATATATGCATCTTCTCGAAAAATGTAAAAATTAAACGACAAATTTACTACAAAAAAGAAAATCAAGTATTAAAAAGAATTATTAAGTAAAGCTGAATTCATTGCATTACATTTGAATATAATGTGTTAAAATATTCTAAACTTTTAATACAACTCAAATTTAACTTAGAAAGTTCCTGCTACTTTTGAACAATTTAAAATTCATGTATGCAAAATTTTTTGGTTAAATTCAATTGAAATATTTTATATTTTTTGAGCTTATAATCCAAATACATGTGCTAGCTACAATACATTTGTAAATACATAATTTAATTTTACCATTTGACCAATACAAGTTTATAACTATCTATCTAAAATTTTGATTGTGGCTTAAATAAAGTAATCGATTTTTGCATGTGTATGTGCAGTAGCGTATCCAAAGGAAGGCCTATAGGGGCTGAACCCGCACCCCTCCAGTCAGCAGCCGTTTTTGAAAAATCAAAGATATTTGGATTTTTCCAAAAAAAAAAGACATTAGCAGTGAAAAGTATATAATACTTTCAACAAACAAAAAACTTTAGGATTTAAAATATTATTTAATTTGATATTAGCCGCCATGCTGACCGTTCCAATAGGATGCTCGTTAGAGTGCAACTGGTTATTAGATACATTCAGACTACATTAAATCTACAATTTCAACGTCAGCTTATAAATGTCTTACACAGAAAAAAATAAAAGATCGTCTCTATGAACAGTTTCTAGACAAAGGAGTATGACAGAAGGCAAAAACGAAGGTATTTCCATAGAGATTTCTTATTATTTTTATGCGGAAAATCTGTTTAATTTAATTTAAAAGTATATCTGCTAAAAATAAGGAGAAAACTTCTTGTTTCAGGTTTTCTTTATTTTTTTGTCAATCTTTCTTTCTTGAATTCAGAAAAACAACAATCTCATAGAGAAAATCTTCTTATTTTTATACAATAATTAATCTAATTAATATTACAATATTAATCTTCTTAATTTTATTAGAAGTCTTCTTGAATCTATTAAAAAGAATGTCTTCTAAATTTTATGTGGGCTCTTTTAACTCATATTTCTCGTTATATACTTGCCATTTTTTTAGGAGACTATGAAAATTAATAAATCTTTTTGAAGTTTTGACTATTGTTCATGTTTAGTTTCTCAATAAATGTTTGTAACTTAGTTCAGTTTTTTTTATGCTATTAGCGATGGGTTAACAGCATCTTCTTGGAACATTTGAAATGTGACAACATTTCAAAAGGTAAAATCGTTTATAAAAATATAAAATTTTGATTTAGCTAATTTTCTTTACAGATTCTAAATACATATTGTATTTATACAATTCTTTAACACGCTTTTCTGCAGCCTTTGCGGCTTAATAAAGACAACAAACCAACAATAGCTGATGCACAAACAGATTTTGTTACTCTCGTTGTAACACGCAATGATATTCAACCCACAGTAATGGATGTAATGAATCACTTTGCCGTAAGAAAGGAGAAATTACAGCCACGAATTATCGTCGTTGGATCCGATTTTTTGATCTATTTCTGAGTTTTATGTTTTTTGCAATGGCCTGTAATGGAAATATAACTATGATTTCAATAAATTGAAGGCGATTGTCTTTTAAAAGTAATAAATTATTCTTTTTAATTTATTCAAGATGAGATATTCTCTTTATAAATTCAAGACGATTGCCTTATTTATTTAAAAAATTATATTCGAGCCTTCAAATAAGAGTACTACGTCATATTAAAATGCATTCAGAGAACTGAAGTGATCAATTAAGTGGTTCTTAAACTTTCTCTTAGACTCGAAAAATGATTTGAGGCGTTGAGAGAGCGAATTACATGATCGTGCCACTCTAACGCAAAAAGATCGCTCAAATGTCGAATTATTGATTTTAGGGATGAGAATGTTGGGGCATCTACTAGAACGAGAGAAGTGGAAGATATTCAAAAAATAAGGAGGTTCACGTGTGACTATAATTTTATGAAAAAGAGTAAGAAATCTGGACTGGATAAAATCAATAAATCGACATTTCAAAAATTTTGTTTCACAAGAACTAATATGGTCCCTGTACCCAAATTGGAAGACAAAACGAAAAATTCTGTTAAGTATCAACTTGATACTCTTGATGCTTGTCAAAGAAGCACCAGAGTAGACTTCAAGACCATATGCAATGGTGGCCATCAAAAGAGCATTTCTTATTCGTATATACAACGGCAAAGAGTAATTGATGCTATAGAGTTTCCTTAACTGGTAACCAACTTTAGTCGAGACACTAGCAATATGTTTATCAAAGCTAAGTTTATTATCAATTATAACACCAAGGCAACGCATATGATCCACAAATTGAATAGGGCAATTCGCGAGCATAATTGATGGGGGATTAACGTTAATAAGGCAATTAAGAGTCATAGCTATAGTTTTTAGTGCGTTTAAAGCGATACTGTTTGAAGATAACCAAGTAGTTACACAGGACAAGCTGCAGGCTATATTAGCTTGCAGGACATTGATTGAATTCTTGTCGGCAAAAAAGAGTAAGTTAACATCATCAGAAAAAATGAAAATTTGAGAGGTTGGCAAATTCAGAACATCAACTAGGTCGTTTAGATATAGCATAAAAAGTAAGGGGCCCAAAACTGACCCTTGAGGAACCCCACTAACACAGCTAAGTAAATTAGAAATCAAAGTGCCACAGTCAACATACTGACTACGACCAGACAGAAAGGAAGAAATAAGTCTACATGCACTGGAAGAGAACCCAAATTGAACCTTTAACTTGTTAACTAGTATGCTATCAAAGGCTTTCGTAAGACCAAGGGAAATAGTTACAACAACTTTATTGTCATTTATGCATTCCCTTATTTTCTCTGTAAGCGCCAGAAGAACAGTGGTTGTACTATAGCCACTGCGAAAACCCGAGTGACAACAACTTAAAAGATTAGTAGAAGCTAAAAAATTTTTTATTTGAATGCTTATAATTTTTTCAAGAACTTTGGATAAGCTAGGTAAAATACTGATGGGACGAAAATTCTCCGGTTTGGAAGAATTACCACTCTTCTTGATTGAAATAATTTTAGCTAATTTCCATGCTTCGGGGAATACTGAAGTTGTCAGAATTGTATTATTAAAAAAAAGTAAATGCTCTTGAATGTGCTCATAAATGAATTTGACAAACTTGATTGAAATATTATCAACACCAATGGCATTTGATTTTAGACTAAAGACAGCAGCGAAAAGCTCATCTGAACAAATGTTTGAAAAAGAAAAATCTCCCATATCGTTATAAAAATAATAAGATATTGTTTTCAATAAATTCAAGAAGATAATCTCATAATCTCTTAATCTCTTCGAAGATTTCTTATTCGTTTTATTGAAAAGAAAATATTTCTAAAAATAAGAAGACTTTCTTCTTGAAAAAAAAACAATAGAGATTTATTTTTACTTTTGTTCTATTTTATTAGGTAGTTGTGGTTCTGTGTACTTTTAGAAAGCTTGATAATGGTATAGTTTTTGGATTGAGTTTTGTACAGAATTTTAGTCTGATATTGGTTTAACTTTTCCGTTTTTGCCTGTTTCTGATCTAATTCTGGTTTGATTGTAAATCAGAATTTAGTTTTATTTTAGTATGAATTTTAATCTGAATTTGGATTGAGTTTTAATCCAAACATGGTCTAAATCTTTATTTGTTTTGCTTTTATTTTGTATTTGGTGTCTTTTTAGCCTCAGTTTTAATCTAACTCTTAGTTTGAGTTGTGGTTAATATTTTCGTTTGAATTGGCTTGATTTTGATATTATTTTGGTTTGAATTTCGGTCCGAAATCGGTCTGAATTTTGTTTTAAAATTTGGTCTGAATTCGTCTGGAATTTTGGTCTAGTTTTTGTTTAATTTAAGTTACAATTTTTTGATGTAAATATTTATCAGATATTCCCACTAGTTTTTGGTCTGAATTTTGGGTTACTTTTCTGTCCTTTTGGTGTAAAGTTTTGTCTAACTATTGGTCTGAGTTGTGATCTAAATTTTTTTCTGCATTTTGGAATGAATTTTATAACTGATTTTGGTTTTTATTCGGTCTGAATTTTGGGTTTTTAGTCTGAGTTTTAAACTGAATTTTATCTCATTTTGGTCTATTTTTGTTGGAACTTTGGCCCGATTTGTGGTCTGAATATTGTTTTTTTTTTAACCGGTTGTTGTTCGCTACCCGAAAGCGTGTACGGATCTTGTTGAAATTTAAAGTGTATTGAGTTTTTGGTCAAATTAAGATATATTTACATTTTAAATAATGTATAACAGGCTTAAAGAACGTATTTAGTTTTTCATAAAAATGAAGTGCTTGGTTATGGAGTTGTGAGATCGTAAAGTCACCACCAGACCGATCTTAATAGGGATATCGATGCTAAGAGTGATATAAATATATATTTTAAAACTCGTTTAAAGTACTATCCAAATCAACTGTTAATCTTAATTTAATTTTTTTTCGGGTTTTTGTTTCGACCAAAAATGAATCAAAAAATGGAGATGTGTCAAATTGTTTCATAAAATTTTTTTCTTAAAGGAAATTAAAATTTCCTCCAAACTGTTTTAGAATAGATCATTTGACTATATAAATCCATCAGAAAAATCATAATCAAGATTTTGATCTGAATTTGGTCTCATTTTGATCTTGATATTTGATTTGAATTTGGTTATTTTCTAGGTTTGAACTTTCGATCTGAAAAATGTATTTGAATTTTAATTTGAAATTTGGTCGAAATTTCGGCCTAAATTTCCATCCGATTTTAGTTTAAATTTTGGGCTCAGTTTTGTTCCAGTTATCTTTTAATTTTTGACCTGTATTTAATAAAATGTTTGCATTATTGTTTGGTCTCGGTCTGGGTTTCGGTCGATAATGAGTCTTTTAATTTAGTAAAATCAGCCACCCCCAAATTCAAATCCTAGAACCGCCTCTGTGTATGTGTGTGTGTTTTGGTATTAAAATGTCAATTTATAGTATTAAAAGAATACCTACCTTAATATGTAAAAGGTCCAAGTACATATTATATAGTACAAGTACACTCTCACATAGAAACATATTTACTTCTATGAATATAATCAGAACGTGTATTACCAAACATAAATATACATACAATGTAATTGGGTTAATAAAAGGCATATAAAGTTCACTTGATTTCAATTTAATATTCAAAATACTAATAAAACAGCAACAGCAGTAAAATTTTGATTGAAAGCATTGAAATATTTTTCAATAATTTTAAAATTAATGTATAAAAGATCTAAATGTGCATAAATTCATGTATTGCAATTTTAGATATAAAAAAGCAATTATTAAATAAATATACCTATGTACATATGTAAATAAAATGTGTTAAAATAATGCAAACTCAAATGAAGCTATCAATTAATATGCATATATTGCACTATATTGACAATGATAATAATATTGCACAGTTGGGCAAAATTCTATAAAAAGGTGGCAAAATTAAATGGTTTATACATATATGACCTGAAGCGCAGTATGGTTACAAACTCTACCCGATATGCCTGTGTTCGAGTCATTGCTACTTCCTTTATTGTTTTAATGTTTTTTTTTTTTTTTTATAACAAATAATAACTAACGAATTTATATATTTGAATCAACGTTAAATATTATCAAATTATGGCTACTATTAAGCTAAATTCGATAAAAAAAATATTATGAAAAAACTCTTGCTTTTGATTTGAAATACAGAACACTGTGCCTATATAGAATTATTAGTATTAAAATGTTTAAATCCTTACAAACTATAGTGATGATTATAAAATATATATACAAAATTTTGAAATATTATGCTGAAAAATAATTAATTCACAAAAATAATTAAAATGTTTACTTTTACTGTTGTAACTCAAATTGAAATTCAGACATAATTTCATTACATATACTACAACAAAGAGCAAAGAGGGATTGCATGTAAGCTCTCACTACGCTCTTCACTTCTCACTTCACTTCTCTCACACTTTCACACTTTTCATCGCTGTATAAAGAAAGGGTGAACATGAGTGTGTGAAAATGCCTGCAAGCAAACCAAATCGAATTTGGTCAGAATGCTATTAACCACGAAGTAAAATTTTATGGTCGTTGTATTGCTTTGCTTTTTAAAAAATTCTTCACATTCTCGTAAACACATATACTATACACATATGGTAGTTAGTATGTATGTATGTATGTGTGTGTTGCTTGAAGTGTACGTATGTGTTTACATGTCTGGTGTGATTTAATCCTTTTATTTCTTGCTGTGTTTTTTTTTTTTTTTTTTTTTACATTCAGCTCAGTGAATCTTATGGTGGTGTTGGTGGTGGTGGCATTGTGAAGCACTGCTCAAAAAGACACTTTAGTGCTTTGTTGTATTTGATGATCATAACTATGATGTCGATGATGTTTACCCTGACCACGATTACACCAAAGTAACAACAACAATCGCCAGCTATCGGTTTTATGTAAGTTGTCCCTTGTGGTTGTACGTAGTTGAGTTGATTGTAAAGGTCTCATGTTTAAGGGGGAGATTCTGGTTCCATTTGTTAAAAATATCTCCTTCCATTGAATATTTTTACTACGCAAAGTATTCAATGAACTATTCTGAAACTTACCACATGCTATTGCTTTTTGTTTTTAATATTTTCAAAAAGGATTTCAGCCAGAATATCTCTCGAACAAATCAAACATAATGAAAATTTAGACTATGGTGGTTTCTTAAGAAAAATATAAATTTCACGATGAGAATTTGTCTTACTTTATTGTACAAAATAAAAAATATTATATGTGTTGCTTTTTTGGTACTTGCTTGTACTTAAAAGATAAAAACAATTAACTTGAGCATTCAGATATATCGTGTAAGCCAGTTGCAAAAAACGTGTTTATGTATTGCACTTCAAGTTTTTCATAGAAACCAAATCTCTTGCTGGCGTATAATGCAGGTAATTTTTTGAATTTTTACTTAAAACTTAGCTATAAGAATATATATAAAAAAAAAAAGATTTCTCACCACCTAAAAGCGGAATTCCCCTTTACTTTAGTTTTACTGAAAGGGTTTGTTCAAAACTTATAGTACATTAGCAATACTTTTCCAAAGTCACCAGTATAGTATAAGTACTAAGAACAAAATTTTTTTTTTAAAAAAGTTGAGTTTCTCAAAATCGGGCTGTCAAAAATCACCTTGAAAAATATAGCTTACAGCTCCTATATTTGGATGAAAAAAACTACAAAAAATTATACAGTAAAATTTTGATTTTGAATATAAAGCAATTCATTGGTTAATCTGCATGCATGTTTTAACAATTTTCAGATATATACAGGGTGACAATCGTAAAGTGACGCACACATTTCAGCAGTTATTTTCAAAAGGACGTACTTCCATTAAGTACAATTAAGTGTTAACATTGCTGAATATATAAGCATTCATTTGAACCCCACCTCATTCAATATAACCTCCTTTAGCCTGCACACATGTCTTCAATCGATCCGGAAATCGTAGGACTGTTCGCCGCAGGACTTCCTGATCAATTTCAGTCCAGGCTTTCTCTAATGAATTTGTCAGCGACTCCAGACTGTGGTGTTGAGATGCACAAGCCTTACTCTCTAAAATACTCCAAATAGAGTAGTCCATTGGATTCAAGTCTGGGGAGTATGGTGGAGATTCCATTCTTGAGATGTTATGAATCCAGAAAAATTGTCTTTTATCCATGTTTGCGTTAATTTTGCCATGTGGGAAGGTGCAGAATCTTGCTGGAAAGTCCAGTTTTCATTTCCAAATATATCTTGGGCCCAGGGAAGAACATGTTCATTTAAAATGCTCCGATTAACAACCTGGTCAATTTTAACACCCTCTTCAACGAATATTAGAGGGGTTCTGGCATTAGCGGAAACTCCAGCCCATACCATAACGGAAGCTGGCTTTTGAACTCGGCCAACAGTCCTATTTTGTTGCGATGATGATGTTAGCCACATTCGGTCATTTTGCGCATTGAAATGTTGTTCAACCGTGAAAATTTTTTCATCTGTAAACAATATATTTTCAACATTTTTTAAAACGGAGGAGCGTAGCAACGCCTTGCATCTTTGCAGTCGCAAATCTTTCTTTTTTTGTGTCAGATCTTGAGCTTTTCGGAGCTTGTACGGCTTAAGATTAAGCTTTGATTTTGCAATGATTCGCACTGTTTCACGGTTTACTCCCACTTCCTTAGCGATTTTTCTCATTGAGCGCCATGGATTTCGCTTGATTTGTTTACGAATTTTTTCTATTCAACCAGTAGTGGCAACTGTTGAAAATTTTCCCCGGTCTCTATCTCCCAAACCCCCAGTTTCATTATATCGAATAATAACTCGGTCTACCGTACGACTTGACAAATTTAAAGCCTTTGCAATTTGACGGCTACTATAATTTGCCAAATGAAATTTCATAATTTCACGACGAATATTTTGCTTGTCCATTTTTATGGAAATTTCAAAATGTAATAACAAAAATTCAAATGAAATTAAAAGCAAAGCCAATGATGAATGAATTTGCTTTTTAAATTAAAGTAACGGTAAATGGCAAAGCTTGCTGCAGAGTATTAAACTTGCGTCACTTTACAATTGTCACCCTGTCAACTTTTTACTCTCTAACCTTCATTTCTTCAAATGAACTTTACTAGTAACAACACTGCTATTGGCCGTAGCCTGTTACAGTTAAAAAATCATTTAGTAAGTACCTAAGTATTAGAGCTACTTCATATCAGTGATGAAAGAGTACACCAAGAGAAATACTTACCTCGTTTGAAGAAAAAAGGCTATCAAATTGAAGAAAAATGGGAATGATTTGGCGCCATAGAAACGGTTTCCTCATTAAGATATACAAAATTTCTTTAAATTGAGGAAATATTTTTTCTTTGTTTTAGAGAAAATTTTCTTTGAAAGAAGGAAGTTTTCTATAAATTAAAGAAATATGTCTTCAATTTGTAGAAATTGAGTTTTTCAAATGAATAATATTTTATTTCGTTATGAGAAATTGTATATAATTTAGGTAAAATTTTCCTCAGTTTGAAGAATAATTTTTCATAAATTGAAGTCAACTAACTACCTTTTTAGAAAAAAAAATTCTCAATTTATGGAATATTTTCTACAATTTTGTTTTGATTAAAAGGCATAGAGATAATTTTTTAATTGTATTCATTTATTATTTTATTTTTAATAAGTATTAAGGTTTACATTCATACTTATTTTTACATACACTACAGGCGTCGTCGCCTTGAAATGATCAAAAGTTCCTTATGGCCATTAAAAAATTATAAATTGAAGTCTATTGAAATTTATATCTTTTCAATATATTTTATTTTTTTTTCACAAAATATATCAACAGCCACAAACACAACCGTTTCGCTTGAAATAGAGACGCCAACCAGCGATGCCAACTTGCGAGGAATTCCCCGATTTGCGGGTAATTTTACTTAGTGCGGGGAATCGGGGAATGGGCTGTTTTTTGCGGGGAATTTGAAATAGTTCAGATTTTAATATTAAAATACCTCAAACAGTCTGTAGAATATTTTTTGCCAAATTTTATATTTCTAAAAACAATTCTGGCACATTCGCAACCAACACCATAAAAACATTGCTTTATGTAACACAGTTTATGTTTAGTATTCAGGCAGTCCAACGCGATCGCGCAGTGCTTCGATTTCTCTTTCAGCCGTTTAAAAAGGCTTAGCTGTGCCTTTGTTCAGCACCTACTAATTAATAACTGTTAGTCCTTGGTGACTGTAACCAATAAACTTGTAAATTATGGTCAGCTATTATAAAGAAGAAGAACTATATTTAATATGTTAAAAACCGATAGTCAAAACTTTAAACCAGTTTTTCTCAAAACAAGGTTTTCTCCATTGGCGTGCACTATAGCTGAAATTTAAATAAATTCTTCTACATTACAATGGCCCTAGGATGTAAGTTTGGTTAATTCTTTCCTCAATTTTTGAAAAAACTAATTTTTGCATTCTGCCATTTTGTGAATTGTTGGTCAAACAAAATAATCTTAGTATGTCCTGAGAGTACAGTTATAATTTTTCTAATGGTATTTTTTTAGATGTTCCAGTGAGCTGCAATCACGCACGCCATTGCGTTTGACGATTTTCAAAACGTCTTCCATGAAGCTGCAAAAAAAAACCTTTATATAATTTTTTTTTTTAATTACTACATAATTTTTCTTGTACTTGAAGCCTTTAAATAGATGGCAGAAAATTTTTTTTTATCAATTTATCAATCCAAGAAAAATTTATAAAAAAATTTTAGCCAAAAAAGTGCAGGGCAAATAACTCTGACCGAGAGTAACTCTAAGCCTACGTAAAGAGTATTTTTCGTTTATATAAAATGCTTATAATATGAAATTATACCGGTGCGGGAAATTTGGTCGAAAATCGGGGAATTTCGCGAGAGTTATCAGGGAGAAAGAAAAAATGAGTTGGCATCCCTGGCGTCAACTAAAAAATTCAAAAGAAAAACAAAGCGTACGCGATTGTCTGCTAAGGCCAAAAGAGTAAAGCTAGTTTTTGTGTATACTAAAATTTTGTATGGAGAACATTTTTGGTATATTCGTCTCTATCTTACATTTTCTATACAACTAAATTTGTAAAAATGAAGACATAACTTACTTCAAATTGAACACCATGGTTGCATGAAAGGAGCGCATTTTTCTTCATTTTGAGGAAAATTTACTTAAACGAGAGAAATTTTCGTGGATTCAAATTGAGGAAACTTTTTCTTTGTTTTAGAGATGGGTATTTTTCTGGGTGTAGGTACAATAGTACATTTTTCCGACTTTTTCAAACTAGAAGGCACATTAGGTACCATTGGCACATTTAAGGTACAATTTATGAATATAAAACATGAAAAAAACATTTGGCGCTACTTTTATTTATAACGAGCTTGATGGATAAGTAAGTTTAATGATCAATAAAATTCTTGAAATTTTCCTTATTATATCTTGCTTGCTTTCAGATGGGTTACGATGAAAAGTACATATGGTTTCAATTCCACTCACATATTGGATAAATAAATTTTTGTGTTTGAATATAACGCGAAATTTATACATTTTTTAATAAAAACGAATACGCACGAGATGAGGTACCGCTAAAGGAAAAAAAAGTTTTCCGATTTTGAAAGGAGTGGAAAGTGAAGCAGAAATGGTTGGAGGAAGTCCTTAAACAAGGCAAAAAGTGTATAATATGTGGAGTTTCTAGTTTCGGCAATTTAAACCATACTGAAAGAATTTCAAAATCCGATCAGCATAAAAGAAACAAATGTTGCAAAATCTACCGTGAAAATTTCCAGTTACGCTAAATAAAATTCTGAAGAAAAGCGATTAACCAATTCAGCAAAAGAATTGGAGATTCGCCTATGTTCATATGTAGCTGAGCACAACTTGCCATTCACATATGAAATCGAAATTAAGTGAAACTTGCCCAAAAATATTTATTAACAGTGATAACGTAAATGAGGGTAATTCGAGATCGATGTATATAATTCGGATCGATTTTGCTTTGCTAATAACTTTTCTTTGGTATTTTATATTAAAATTACGTCCTTCTTTCGAAACGAACGAGAATTATTTCCCCTTTCTATTGGTATGCAACACTTATTTCAATTATTTCAAATTAATCAGTTGTGAGCGCTGATCTGCATGCATGGCCGGAAACAATCAGTTGTGAGCGTTGATCTGCATGCATGGCCGGAAACGAACTTGTTGCCCGTGGACATTTATGATTCAATATTTCCTCAATTTCTTGCAGCTTTTATCACGATATTACATCATGTTTAGTATTCAATTTCTTCTAGTGAGAGCACTCAAACATTCTTAAGACTTTTGGTCGTGAACTCAAAGCGCATTGTAGTGGAACTTAAGAATAATCCACATCATGCCCTTCATAGCAGCATTCCAACAACTCTAAAGACGGATTCTTTGACCGAATGCCGCACTCACTTTTCACTCTTTTTTTATATGAAAATTTTATGCTCTCAATTTAAGAGAGAGAAAAACCTCCTGGATTTTGGACGATTTTCGTCATAGTTTTGAATACACAAGTAAAGAGAAGTCGCTACTTCACAATGAAGTGAAAAAGTGCGATCTTAAAATATTTTATTTCCAAAATAAAAATCTTCCTGAAGCAAATTTGATTGTGGTATACTTTTATTAAAAAAAGAACATTATTTTTAATTTTCGCCGATTTTGAAGTTTGGGATTATCTGTGTTTTATTCGCCAGCTAGTTTAACATGTGCAAATAAAACGACCAAGTTGTTAAGTCTATTCTTCATTATATTGTTATTCACAATGGAACTATTCAGCAGCTAGAGGTGAAAAATTTTAATGGATCCCAGTCATTGCGGTTAATCGTGGGCATTGTTTTTAGTTTTTCCCCTTTATAAGAACATTTTATGATGATTCTTTTCCTTTTTTTATTTTTTTGCAAACTGTCACGCTTCTTCCTTCATTACTGGCAGTTTACAATAGAATTTGATATAGCTAAACTACTTGTTAAGTATACATAAAAGCTATAATTATACGTGTTAACTCTGCCTCTATATTGTTGCTTTCCAATACAATTATCGCTGCTGTTTATACATAACTACAAGAAAGTGGCGAATAAAACGCAGCTATTATCAATTTTTCTACTACGGTTTTTATTAACTGTAAGTTACCTTTATAAGTATGTGAAAATTCTAATAAAAATATATTTTTCTCTTACCAGTGATTTGCATAGAAAATATTCAAAAATATTTTTCCTGATTTGCTCTAAATAGTTGGAAAATTGGGCGGTTGAATATTTTTTATTAAGAAAATTACAGCACTTTTTCATGAAATTTTATAAAACCCAAAAACCGTAAGTCTAAGTGTCAAGGAGTTCCGAGTTTGGAGTTCCGACATCATTTTCGAACTCAAAACATACAGATAAAGCTTTCTCTGACATTATTATGTATCTTAAATTCAAATACATATGAAAGCGAACAACTCTGTGAGCATTCTCACTAAGATCGCTGACGATGAATCGTAGCGGATTCTGAAACCGGCCCACAGTGATTTGATCCCATACAACGACGGAACAAAATTAGAAAGAACGCTGTGATTTCAATGAAATTTCTGTTGTGGCTTTGTGACAAACTAAGCTTAAAGTTACAATTTTCGTCATATTTGGCCAACTATTGTGGAAGTCAGGGGGGATTGATTTTCAAGAATTTTATTTTATTTAGTTATGTTGATATAGGACTTTTCAGAAAGTTAACCAATTTTTATTGGAATCCTTAAATCTTGGAATAAGAGTTTTATTAATGAATGTAACTTTTGACTTTTATTAATTTTTCAGTATGATTGCATTGTATATTTGAGAGGTTTATGTATTTGTACCGCGACCTATAAGATCTATTGTACGTCCCACTTCTCTATCTAGTTTGATTTGCCTAGAGTGCCTCATCCAGTCCAGTCTCCCTCAAGAATTTGAGTATTGCGCCCGGATCTATGGATGCTAGTTCAGTACTGGGCACTTCGTACATACCCAGATATTTCATTCTTTTGTGGATCAGTGCTCCACACTGAGCTAAAATATGTTCTGGTGATTCATCTTCCTCATTACAAAACCTACAAACCTATAGGCTTTCCTCAACTCCTATTTTGCAAAGGTGTTCTCTGAGCCCGCAGTGCCCAGTCAGAATACCAGATAATATACGCAGTCAGTTTTTGTTGAGACCAATGCAGAATGCGTATCTACATATTCTTGTTATATTAGGAGTATGAATGTATAAACTCGTATTTTTTTCGTAATTTGGACATTTATTGTGAAAAAGTGATTGCAAATTTATTCTTTAAAGTATTGCCCATCGTTAGCCACAACCTTTTCCCATCTTTCTGGTAGCATACGGATTCCGCGTCGAAAGAACTCCTCATCTTTTGAGGCTATCCACGAATCGACCCTTTTTTTGAGTTCTTCGAAAGAACGGAAGTGGTGTTCAGCCAGGCCATGTGTCATCGATCGGAGCAAGTGGTAATCAGAAGGAGCAATGTCTGGAGAATACGGCAGATCAATTTTTATAGTATTTTTGGCGCTCTTCGAGATAGAATAGCTGTCAATGTCAAAAAAATGGCGCATATGAAGTTAGTCACAATTACGAGTTTATACATTCATACTCCTAATAGTTACCTAGAAGCGTTTTGGATTGCCTCAGTCCCGGAAGATTATTAAAGAGTTCTTGCCTCTTGTTCTTCTCTTTCTGCCTGAGTACTTCCCTGATTACGCTATCTCCTATTCCACAGAAGGGTTCAGGTCCCACGAATGTGGTCGCTGCTCCCTTTCTAGCAAGCTCGTCTGCCTGCTCATTGGCCTCTATTCCTAAGTGTCTAGGGATCCAACATAGAGCGACTTTATTGTCCTTGCCCAGTTGATAGTATGATTGCATAGGGTTAACAAAAAAGTTCAATTTCAAGTTTTGTCGAAAAAAACGTGTCCAGCCCTGTTATCAAATTGAGTGGACTTTCTGGTCTAGCGCCCTTGAATTTGACGAGTTTTTAGGTTTTTTTTAATGAAGTAATGAGCAATGGTATTTACACTTTGTAGATATATTTTATTACTTTAACAATATACAAAAATAAAAAAAAAATTATAATTTTAAGTAAACAAAAATTGGTGTTACAGTTGCCCTCTTCAAAAAACGGATCTTGCTGGTGGGACAGGTTTTGGATCTAAAAACAAACAAAAAAACAAAATTGCAATCAGTGTGAGTGTAGTTATCGCAGGAACTAAAATGAAAAAAAAATTGACATAATGGCGCGTTGTTGAAATTAACTTTACGAAAACAGACCGTTTTTTCATTACTTTTTGTATGTAAAAAGTAAGAAGTATTCAACGTATTAGTTCCTGCGATAACCACTGGTTTACTGAATAATATAGTAAAATTTAAGACGAATCGGTCGAGTAGTTTTTTTGTTTTTTGTCTTCCATAGTTTCGAGATAAATGAGTTTAAACTTCAGTCAGCCCTTTTACCTGCTTTTGCGCCCACTTCCTAATTAGGCTGTAGAAGTCGATATACAGGAAATATTGAAACGAAAATATATACTTTCAGAATATAAAAAAAAAAAAATATTTTTTTTTAAATCTAGACTAGAAGGTGGCCTTAAGTTATTTCCTAAGAGTGGCAAATAATAGAGGATATTTTTGCATATTCTGATAAAGAAAGGTAATTTCCAAAAATTAAGAAAAAATCCAGGAGCATATTTTCACATATTTTCTAGATTTTCTCTTCCAAGCTTTCAAAATCTTGACCAAAAAATAACACCAAAAACTATTCTTTGACTTTCTACAGCTGCCAGTATGAAAAAGTCATGTAGAAACTAAATTTCGAATGGTCTTAAATAGATTCATCTGAACGAACTCGGAATCATAGCTGTCACCGAAGAAAAAACTTTTTGAAGTGAAACTTCTTTGGCGGCGTTTTGAGGGGTAAACTGAACAGGAAACAGAAAGTGGGGACGGAAAAAAGAAAAATAAGAAGAAGAACGGGGACGGAAACTATTCAATTCCACAACCACAATGCTTCCATTTGGGGTTATTACATAGCGAAGTGAAAAACAAAAGCGATGAAAATGAAAAATGTTGAAAATCCCTCAAATTTGTTTGGTATATTAAACATTAATTTACTGAAAACAATTTTTTAAGTGATTATTTTTTAGAATACGTGCGTGAGTTATTTATGTATAAAGAAGAATATTTGTTTTCACAATAGAACATAAATGACAGATCTGCAATGAGTGAGAAAGAGATAACTCGATACAATAATAACGTCATCTGTTGACTTCATGGTACTATAAAAACATAAACAATTCAAATATATTTGAATCTACTGCTATAATGAAAAGAATAACAAAAGCTAAATGTTTTCGCAAATATTTAGTGTGACAAAAAGATGAAAAACTTACAGCGCGTTTTGACTTGTTTAGTACAAGTAAGTGTTGTACATCAAAAACTATTTATTATCTTTTATTAAAGTAGTTTTCTACAGCAACGCCATCTGTTGGCACTATGAAAAACATAAATACGCATATGTATATCAATAGCAATGCCATCTGTTGCTTTTATAGCGCAATACAAAACATAAACAATATAAAAATATTTGAATCTACCTTTTCGTTTACATTAAAAAAAAACAGTGCAGAATCAATCTCAGCAAAATTTCGGTAGCCATCAAGCTGGTGTCCGTGAAAATCCACTCTCTACCATGGCAGAAGTATTAGGAAGGTAGATGCATTTTGACAAGTAAGAGGAACTTTGACAATTGGGAAAACATTTGTTTTGATAATGTTCTTCTTTTTGCAACAGAGTTGTTCTTTCATAGTTAAATTTTTATGTGAGAATTTATTAGAAAATAATTTGTATAGTATTGCATGAACATAGGGAGAAATAGTTTTTGCTTTTTATATTATTTTTTGACTCTTAACATGTTCAAGGTATTTCCCAATAAAGAAAACTAATTTTAATAACATTATTTATAGGTTTTTTATTATAAATAAAATATTTAATTTAGTCCTAAGTAATAAAAGTAGTATTAATAATCTTCTATCAACTCATTCTTTTCTATGTTCAAAGTGGCTACTTTTTGAAAAAAAGCATCTACCTCTAAATACTTGTAACATGGGTAAAATTATTTAGAAAACTGTTTTTGGAGACATTTTGCGAAGAAAAAACAATGATAAAGTAAGCCAAATTCAAAATAAACCAGTTTTACGTTGGACTTAAGCACTTTTGATAAATACCATATGGACCTAATTAGTTTTAAAAAAAAATAATCTGGAATTAAGCACAAGAAAACATACAGTATCTGTATGAATGCGGCCATGTGCAAAGCCAAAAATTTAAATTTATTACGATGCAGTAGCAGAACAAGGAAACAGTGCGATTGGCTGAAAGGGACTTAAGCAATTTTGACAATTTACACTAACGAAGGGACTATTTCTTTGGTTAAAACTATTTATTTGTACGGTCAGTGTGTATTGCATTAAAAATCTGGAAAATTTTCGTCTATGTCCTTGGCACTTTGGATATGTACCGACTCATATTAACTATTTAAATACCATGTGCATACATACAATTATCTCTCCCACTCTGCTGTTATTGCACTTACATATTCCCAGTCACAAACCTACCAAAGAAGTTTCCATGGAGTGCACAAGTTGCGCATGTGAATTTTTTTTTAAATGTATTTATAACTTTTTTTTACATTTTTAATCGATGTTTTCTCATGAGTGATACGTATTGTGCTCAGTTTTAAATTCAATTTCTTCAGGCATAGTAAAATACACGCAAATTGGAATGAAATTTTTTTGCGAAATCATTTTAAAACGATATCATTTCACGGTTATGAAACATACAGGCTTGACTCCGGTTAGAGAAAGCTTAGTTTTCTATAATAAATACTAACAATGAATGTGTCATTTGTATGACAGGAAATGGTAATCGGAAAGGGTTTTAAATGTTTTTGTAGGAATTTCATTAAAAACAAAACCAGCCTCTCAAAAACAAGGCAATCCTCTGCATATGTTAATAAATTACAATTTTCAATATAAAATGTTTACTTGCATTTATGATACATTTTCTTTTCAGACAAAACGCTTGTATGTACAATCAATGAATCGCCACCATTATCGCTAAAGCCAACACCGACGTTGACATTAACATGGTCACTACTGCCGCAGTCACTGGTCGAATTTTTTTGCTTTTGCTGCTATAATACGTATTACTGCTGTCTTGTTTCATACATGTTGTACTATATCCACAGTACATACATATCTATACATTTATGTATTTATTTGAGTGCGACATATGCACCTTCAATCCGTTGCATACCTTTAAGCGTATGTCCTCAACATGGATTTTAAAATTTTTTAACATTTCATTTTCAGTACATACACATATTTTTTTTTTTATTTATTTCTTCTGTTATAATCTTTTCGGAATAAATTCATACGTATCGTATCGTTGTTGGTTTGTTATTGCTGATATTGTTTCTTCTGTAATATGTTCACGTATGTACATACATATAGCATATAAACTTCTGTGTACTCCTACATACATATTTCAGGTAGTATATTCAGGTAGTATATTCGATTGCAAATTGAATTTCATTCGCATTCGAAATTAAATTTACAATAACAATTGTTGAAGTGTCATTTCGATTAATTGCCGATTCGATATATGCTGCGTTGCCATGTTTACATGTGTATGTAGAACAACAGTAGTTTGAAGTATTTATATTTGAGTAATTTTTTATTAATTTCAGTGTTTGGTTAACGATTTCAAACATTTTAGGTATTCTTTATAAATGTTATAAAAAGACGCCACGAAATCGTTAAACCACATAAATATTTAATTATAGTGGAGTTCAACTATTTTGACTGCTACTGTAACATGCAATTAATATTTTATTGCATATTTTTGGGGATTAAAATTATAATTGTGGAAAGAATATTAATTCATAGTCAAATTATGTTGTGTACATTAAGTGACCAGATGTACCTAAATTTCAGGTATTGTACAGAAATTTTGTGCCAAATAGGGTGTATCTAAGCGAAGCAAATATGGAGGAAAATATACTTAAATTTGAAAACAGAAAATAACTGCACCAAAATTGGATAGAATTCAGAAAAGAAAGTTTATACAATTCAATTAGTGGTGGCAACACTGTGATCAGGTTGCGTTTTTTTTTTAACAAAATTTTACAAATTTTTGTTAATTAACAGCAAAAATTTTTAAGAACTTAATTGGCATTATAAATCGCAATTTTTATTATTTATTTTTGCTGTATTATATACAACTGACAACACAGATTAATTTAATAAACACAAATAATCTAAACTAGTACAATACACATAGAGCGCACAAGAAGTGAAACGAAACAAAAGAAAAAGCGAAAAACAAAAAACTTTTTTTACTTGATGCTTCGCTAGGTAGAATGCTTCAAAGTGAGCTTGGCAAAGTGAGATAATATGCTAAAAATCGTCTCCACATCAGCCCTTATTCCTCCACTTCAGACAATTTGAACTATTGATTGGGTGTCTAATTCTTGTGTTCGTCAAGACTTTAAAGTCATCGAAAGCAAAGTTGTCAAGATCTTATTTCTGTAAGTGAATAAGAGCTGGGCATTTGCATAAAAGAGCTACAAATTCTTGTTTTTCAAAGTTACCATAGCTATTGCAATTATTTCTGGGTTGAGGATCTAGTCTTTCTGCGTTTCTCCTAAGAGGCAATACCCTACAGTCATCCAGGTCACGGAACTAATATGTTATCTGACTAAAAGTAGGTCTTTCGTACGTCGATTATCCACATTATTTTAGTCACATTATTTTGCAGGTTTTGAAGGTGGAAGTTACCACCATTCATTCGCTTGTCGTATTGCATCGGAAGTTAGCAGTAGCTTCAACGTTGCCATAAGGGCTTCTGAACTTTCTTTTTAGGAGCTACCAGCAACAGCAACTTTTCTAGATAACTCGTCTGCAGTATAGTACTCCAATATCGCCATGTACCCCGGCAACTAAAAAAACTCACATGCGCAACTTAGTGCACTCGATGGAAGTGAAACTTCTTTGGTAGGTTTGTGACTGGGAATATGTAAGCGCAATAACAGCAGACTGGGAGAGATAATTGTATGTATTCACATGGCATTTAAATAGTTAATATGAGTCGGTACATATCCAAAGTGCCAAGGACATAGACGAAAATTTTCCAGATTTTTAATGCAATACACACTGACCGTACAAATAAATAGTTTTAACCAAAGAAATAGTCCCTTCGTTAGTGTAAATTGTCAAAATTGCTTAAGTCCCTTTCAGCCAATCGCACTGTTTCCTTGTTCTGCTACTGCATCGTAATAAATTTAAATTTTTGGCTTTGCACATGGCCGCATTCATACAGATACTGTATGTTTTCTTGTGCTTAATTCCAGATTATTTTTTTTTAAAACTAATTAGGTCCATATGGTATTTATCAAAAGTGCTTAAGTCCAACGTAAAACTGGTTTATTTTGAATTTGGCTTACTTTATCATTGTTTTTTCTTCGCAAAATGTCTCCAAAAACAGTTTTCTAAATAATTTTACCCATGTTACAAGTATTTAGAGGTAGATGCTTTTTTTCAAAAAGTAGCCACTTTGAACATAGAAAAGAATGAGTTGATAGAAGATTATTAATACTACTTTTATTACTTAGGACTAAATTAAATATTTTATTTATAATAAAAAACCTATAAATAATGTTATTAAAATTAGTTTTCTTTATTGGGAAATACCTTGAACATGTTAAGAGTCAAAAAATAATATAAAAAGCAAAAACTATTTCTCCCTATGTTCATGCAATACTATACAAATTATTTTCTAATAAATTCTCACATAAAAATTTAACTATGAAAGAACAACTCTGTTGCAAAAAGAAGAACATTATCAAAACAAATGTTTTCCCAATTGTCAAAGTTCCTCTTACTTGTCAAAATGCATCTACCTTCCTAATACTTCTGCCATGGTAGAGAGTGGATTTTCACGGACACCAGCTTGATGGCTACCGAAATTTTGCTGAGATTGATTCTGCACTGTTTTTTTTTAATGTAAACGAAAAGGTAGATTCAAATATTTTTATATTGTTTATGTTTTGTATTGCGCTATAAAAGCAACAGATGGCATTGCTATTGATATACATATGCGTATTTATGTTTTTCATAGTGCCAACAGATGGCGTTGCTGTAGAAAACTACTTTAATAAAAGATAATAAATAGTTTTTGATGTACAACACTTACTTGTATTAAACAAGTCATAACGCGCTGTAAGCTTTTCATCTTTTTGTCACACTAAATATTTGCGTAAACGTTTAGCTTTTGTTGTTCTTTTCATTATAGCAGTAGATTCAAATATGTTTGAATTGTTTATGTTTTTATAGTACCATGAAGTCAACAGATGACGTTATTATTGTATCGAGTTATCTCTTTCTCACTCATTGCAGATCTGTCATTTATGTTCTATTGTGAAAAGAAATATTATTCTTTGTATACAAATAACGCACACACGTATTCTAAAAAATAATCACTTAAAAATTGTTTTCAGTAAATTAATGTTTAATATACTAAAACAATTTGAGGGATTTTCAACATTTTTCATTTTCATCTCTTTTGTTTTTCACTTCGCTATGTAATAACCCCAAATGGAAGCATTGTGGTTGTGGAATTAAATAGTTTCGGTCCCCGTTCTTCTTCTTATTTTTCTTTTTTCCGTCCCTACTTTCTGTTTCCTGTTCAGTTTACCCCTCAAAACGCCGCCAAAGAAGTTTCACTTCAAAAAAAAATTTAAAAATCTGTTTTGGAACTTTGTTTGAGTTGTGCCTGGATACATAATAGGCGATGTGTCTATTTCCCACAACCGGAGC
The DNA here is from genome assembly GCA_963691655.1 of Toxonevra muliebris. Lineage (NCBI taxonomy): Eukaryota > Metazoa > Arthropoda > Insecta > Diptera > Pallopteridae > Toxonevra > Toxonevra muliebris. The sequence goes on from OY829326.1 coordinate 103,684,307, forward strand.
CGTCCAACAACCAGAGACAATCTCCGACATACATACTTCTATAGTACATACCCAAAATAAAATTTACATAGGAAAATTCTCGCGGAAATACCCAGCGCCAGTGTTGGGCAAAATTCAATCTGACAAATGATTGAAAAGTATGTGAGTGCAAAATTCATCAATCACGATTTTTATTAATCATTAGATGTAATCATGACTAAAATGATAATTACAATTTGATTTGTTTTAAAAACGAAATACCAGAGTGAGGAATGCAATATTCCGTTTTAATTTTTATAGCAGCAAATATTTTCTAGAACGAAATTATCGAATTATGTATGTATTTAAAGCGAATGGTTAAATATTAAAATTAACGTGATTAAGCTTAAAATTAGCCATGACACTGTCAATTTGACCAAAAACCAATAGTTGGATGACTACTGATTTAATGGGTAATGAAATGCTACTAATTTAAACTTATTACGGGATTACAGGATATCTCATTTACAGGTACTTTAAAGGTACTTTGTTATCCTTTTTCCGCTGAGAAAACAGAATACAAAAGTGCATGCATTTGTGCCGACAATTTTGTTAAGATTGAAATTGAGCATCAAATCGAGACAAAAAAAAAATTAATTTACTTAAATTTAATTGATATTCATCTACAACAGAAAGCACGTCAATTGACATTGCACCCGGACTTATTAGGCAGTTTATTCGCTTAAATTATTTAAAATACTTTTCCTGGCTAGAAAGCACCGCCTGAGTTTTGAGAAAGTTATAAAAGTCAATGTAATCCAAATTGATATTAAACGACAAAATGGATTTGAGCACCGACACTTAAAGACCAGAACTCTCCTGTTTACAAAGTTTTTACGAGTTTGCGAGCAGACGTTCAATTGGACATGAGAACCAGGAAAGCATGTAACAAATTCAACGACTGTCGAAAACTCAATTTACGAGATTTGCTGAGCGTTCTGATATTGGAAGATCTTCACCCAACGTTCATCAGTGGACATTTTTTTGGCATTTGGCAAGAGAGCATTTTTCGGTTTTTATTAAGCTAACATTTCAGTTTAAAATTGGTAAAAGATTGGCTTTTTGAGGAATTTTTTTTTTTAAAACTATAATATTTTTTTACAAAATTGCTCTAAGATGTTTAAAGTATCTTATTGAATAACAAAAACAAAATTTTTGACCACTATTAAGCCGAGATGGCGGCGGTAGAGGGCATCTCCAAAAAAGTCTACTTATGGTGGTAGGATGGATTTCGAGCTTCCTAATAAAGATAGAGACATAAACTAAAGAAGATTTTATTTGCTAAATATTTCTCCATAAGTGGAACCACAAAAAGGTGAAACTTTCCCTTCCCCTTATCTTTAGGGTTCCTTTTCTCAATTAAACGAAAAAACACATATTTTTACGTCTCTTATAGAAAAAAAGGGGGAAAGGAATATTCCAATTTTTGACATTGCACTTATGGCGATTCTGATAGAAAAAACTATGCTGATTACGAATCAGATGTCAGATTTTTAAAACTCAAAATGGCGGATCCAATATGGTGAAAGATTTTTTAAATATTGATGCGATTTACTTGAAACACGTCACTCGAGGGTTTACGGATTACGGGTCGCTGATTACGAATATGGCATCAGATTTTGAAAATATAAAATGGCAGATCCAACATGGAAGAAGAATTTTTTGGCGCCACTGATTACGAATTTATTGTCAGATTTGTAATCAGCGATCCTGAAAGCCCCCGAGTAACGACTTTCCAGCGATTCCGATGAGCTTGAAAAATAGTCGGTCATATTGGATCAGTCATTTTGTGTTACGAAAATACGATGACTGAGTCCTAATCAGCGTCCCCAGAAACCTCCGAATAATGAGTTTCAAGCGAGTCCAATCAATTGTTAAAAAATTTTCCGCTCTTATTGAATCCGCCATTTTGAATTTCCAAAATCTTATGTCAGATTCGTAATCCACGACCCTGGAAACCCCTGAATAACGATTTTGGTCTCTTTTTTAGTAAACCAAGGCACAATTATTTGTATAACTTTCGTTTTACTTAGAATTTTGCACTAATATTTTAGAAGCGTATTCTTGAAACTATAAGGAATCCTAAAATAAAAATAAAAATCGATGATCTTCAAATTTTAAACTGGAATGCCCCCGAAACCGAAATATGATGCGAGTGTAGAACAGAAATCAATGTTCTTAGAGAATGAATGCATTTAATGTAGACATTACGACCTACAGCAGTTGCTCCGTTGATGTACTTTTTTTCTGTCGAAAAAAGGACCAAAAGAAGGGCTGAAGGATCTGGATCGAAAAAAAGGAAGATGTGAAGTTTAATTGGCAGCATTAGTATTGACTAATTTATTTAGTGGTGATCATGGCTAAATATTTAATCATAACTAGATTTAATCATGATTCGTTGGTCATGACAAAAATACAGAACGGCACTGGTAGTTTTATTTCAATATCTCTGTTCAGTGAATATATTTGGAAGCCCAGAATTGGGTTACGATATCAAATATTAGTAGCTTATATAGGATATTGAAAGATTATGAACTATCATTTAGACCACTGATGAGGAATCGTGGCGGTTTTCGAAACGGCCGTCTAATTTGCCCGTCTCTGTATACACTGTTGTTGTGATGACTACATATATACGTTCTTTAAGCCTGTTATACATTATTTAAATGAAACAACAATTTTAGTTAACTAATTGGTTAGTTGAAAAAATTAGATCGAACGAAACCAAACTGGTAAGTGATAGCATTTTTATGGCAATTAATACTACTTCAAAAGTTTCCCATTTACTGCCGAAAGTTGATACAGTTAGTCTTTTAATAAAAAACTTTTGCCGGCCGGCATTTGAACTCTCGAGCTGAAGTTGAATCGATTGATCCGGAACGAAAGAAAAAATCAAATTATTTTAGAAAAAGAAAACATCATAAATTTTATGTTTATTAGCATTTATCATTAAGGATTACACAACATCTTATTTTAGTATTTGCATTAATTTAACCATAAAAAAACATATAATAATGGGTAATAATCTTCGGCATTTAATTTAATTTTATAGGCAAATTATTTAATTTCTTGTTAATAAATTCATTAAATTAAAAAAGAAAGCTGTTAATATAAATACATATTAATAAAAATTCCAAACAGAAATATTATAGAGTATTAATGAAAAAGGTAAACATAAAAGAAAACGATGATCGCTTGAGTTATCAGTAGAAACAACAACTATAGCAATAGTAATAATATTATTAAAATTAAAAACCACAAGTCAGTGACGCATTACGTTAAAAAATTTGGCAAAACAAATTTTTATGTGAAATGTAGGTACATTAATCATGTACTTTACAATAGATAGTAGTCTGCATATAAATAAAAATTGGTTTACAACCATATACGGAAGAATGGTGGGTGGTCTATATATTTTTGAGCTTAGACAAACGTTATTTGGAAGATTAAATGTAAGGAAAATAAACCATTCACCGATTAAAACACTCAAGGTCACAGAGTAAAAAATAATTTGATTAAAAATAATTCCCATATCAGACTCATATTTGATTGTTTAAAATAGTAGGGGAGAGGATCCCAAGATGGGAAGGGCTCTAAGATGGACACTTTTTTTTTTTTTTATTATTACAAACATTAAAATACTAGTATATACATACGTAACAATGTTTGATAACACTACAACTAGTTGAAGGAACTAACGAGTAGTTTAGTTTTAATACAATTAGTAATATTTGTGAAGAAATTTTTAGAAACCCTCCTTTTTATTAGTTGCCAATAAGGTCATTTTTTTTTTTCGTCGAAGTCGTCGGGCAAGGCCTGTCGTGTTGAAGAGCTTACTAGCTTCTTCGTTTACGTGCCTCTGGAGCCTCAAAGAATGGGCTTCTGCTTGCTTTTTAATTTCTTCAGCAACCGTAGCGATGTTAAGGTCACGATGAATATCAGCATTGCGAACGTACCAAGGAGCGTTGACAATACATCTAAGGATTTTATTTTGAAGTCGTTGTATTACATTTATATTGCTTTGGCTGGCGCAACCCCATATTTGTGCACCGTAGGACCATACTGGTTTTAACATTTGTTTGTATATCATGATTTTGTTGTATATGGAAAGATTTGATTTTCTTCCAATGAGCCAGTCCATTTTGATTAGCCTCAGGTTTAGTTCATTTCGTTTTATTTTTATGTGTTCTTTCCATCGTAACTTAGCATCAAGAGTTATGCCAAGGTACTTCGCAGTGTTTGCGTATGGGATTGGGACACCTAGTAGCTTTATTGGGTAATAGCTAGTTTTTTGATTGGTGAAGTTCACATGGGCTGATTTGCTGTTGTTTAGTTTTATGCGCCAAGTTTTCGTCCAATGTTCTATTGCGTTTATAGCTATTTGAAGTTTATCTGTCGCTTCTTCAGCAGTTTTTGCTGTTGTCAGTATGGCTGTGTCATCAGCAAAAGTGGCGATCATGCTGTTTGGGGGCAGTGGTATGTCTTTTGTGTACAATAGATAAAGAATGGGGCCAAGGATACTTCCTTGCGGCACTCCAGCTTTAATTTCTTCTAGATCAGAATACTCATTTTCTTGTTTTACCCGAAAATATCGTTGTGATATATAGGACTTCATTAGGGTACTTTATTGAAGTGGGAGACAGGAGTTCAATTTGTTGATTAGACCTTCATGCCAAACTTTGTCGAATGCTTGTGCGACGTCTAGGAATACTGCTTAGCAAACTTTTTTCTCTTCTAGCGATTTTTCGATTTCAGTTCTGATTCTATGCACCTGTTCTATGGTAGAGTGTTTGCTACGAAATCCAAATTGGTGAGTGGGTATCAGATTACGAGATTCAATGATCGGCTTTATGCGATTGAGAATGAGTTTTTCTAACAATTTTGAAATTTGAGGCAGAAGGGAGATCGGTCGGTATGAAGAAACAATGTGTGGGTCTCTTCCTGGCTTTGCAATCATAATCATTTCAGCAACTTTCCACAGTCTTGGGACATATTTGAGGCGAATTGTTGAGTTAAGAAGTTTTGCCAGTTGTACTAAACTTTTATGGGGTAACTGTTTTAGCACTTCCGCTGTAATTAAATCAAATCCAGGCGCTTTCTTGTCTTTAAGTTGTTTTATTTCTCTTTTCAGTTCGCTTGTAGTTATGTTTGGAATGGGGGCATTATCCTGCGTTGAGGAGGTGTGCAAATTGTCGCATTGATTTTCGTTTGGTTGAAATGTATTAGACAAATGCTTAGCAAATGCCATTGCTTTATCCTTATCACTTCTTGCCCACGTGTTATTTGCAGTTCTTAATGGTGGAATATGGTATCGTGGCCTTTTAAAATTTTTTGTGCATTTCCAAAGGGAGTAGTCGCCTATTTTATCAGCCGTTAATTCTGATAGATATCGCTTCATTGATTCATTTTTAATACCGTTTATTTCTCGACTTAGTTGCTGCGTAGCTTTATTAAGGTTAGATTCGTCTCTAGGAGACCGTGTTTGCTGCCATTTCCGTCTTAGTTTTCTTTTCTTTGCTATTAATTGCTTTATTTCTTTTGGGTAATTAGCCCCACCTGCTTTTCTTTTCAGAGCGGGAGTACTTTTCCACGCTGCTTGTTGGATTTCTTGCGTAAATTTAAGTACTTCTTCTTCCAATTGCTCTTCTGTTGTAATTGGAGAGGTTATATTGCTTTGGAGGGTTTTTTTTAAAGTATTTCCAATCCGTGTTTTTGTTGTAAAGGGTTGGGTTTTATTCCTTTTCTACGATTGTTTCGCTGATGGTGAGATAAATTGGGGAGTGATCCGAGTTGAGATCTAAACCCTCCTTTATTTGAATATAGTTTTTTGAAAGTTTTTTTATGATAAAAAAGTCGATCAGGTCTGGCATTTTGTTGACATCCGTTGGCCAATAGGTTGGCTTAGCTGTCGAAATAAGATGGACACTGAGTATAAAATTTTTACATAAATTAGCAGTACCTCCTGCTTTATGTCCTTGTGACCTGCTTGTTTTTTTCATACGCACACGACTTAAATTTTTATTTTTTTTAACTTTTCCAACATTTTTTAGTTGAGTCAATGAAGTTATTTAAATTTTTGATTTCAAACAGATAAATATGGTTATAACTGTATTTATTTATCGTATGATAATATTCTAAAATGATTTCATTGATATTGTGTTAGTGTAAAAAATTATACTAACGCTTAAAAAATTACGTCGAGTCCCCAAAGATTGACATTTTGGCGGTCCTAAGATGGACATATATATGTTTCAATTGGTGTTGAAAATTAAAATTAAATATAGCAACGAGGTAGCGTCGAAGCGTTTTATATCCTAATAACTATAAATATTTCTACATTTTATTGAAAATGGGGTATTTTTTTTTTTACAAAAATATAACTTTATTTCAATAACAAATTAAATGAATAAATAATTCAAAGTAGTGCTCATCGGAAGCTATGACAGTTTGCAAAGAGTCTAGATTGTAAAGAGGTCGCATTTCGCTCTTCGTGTTGCAGAAACATTTAATTTGACGTGCCAGTTCCTAGCTAACCGACCGATACATCGAACACAACTATCCACGATGTAGAAAATTAAACCAACCGAACAAAATGTATGAGTGGGTGAGTTCGGGATGTTTGATGAGAGACGGAATACATTTATCATACGTTTGATGAGAGACGGAATTTTTTTATCATTTCATTTCCTTCTTGTAGATGCTATTGAACAGCTGTAGTATTTTCTTATGTTGTTCTTGTAGGTATATGTTTTTCAAATTTATAAAGAAGAAATGATATTGTAGTATTTAAGTTTTTTGTTTTGATTTTTTCTGTTAGTTATGTATATTCAAAAATGCGAAAAAGTTTAGTTAAGTAAATTTTTTATATATATTTCATATGTTTCAATGGTTGGTGGGTTACATGTAAATTAAAAATTTTTGGATTTATTTCATGTGCACATACGAAACATACGTAAGTTTTTCAATTATTAATTTTCTTCCATGCAAAATAAAATTTTTCAATCAATTTCCATATATAAGATGTAAAGAAACAAAATAAATTGTGAATGTTTTGAAAGGAAAAATAATACTAAGAGATACGAGAGAGAGAGAGAGAGAGAGATCTAACACTTTCATTCATAAAAATATCTCCGCAACCAGAAAATACCACATGCAGAAATATATCAAATACTACTCGCACTCGTACTCATTTTTTTTCTTTCTTTTTCTCTTTGTTTTTTTTTTCAAAAAACCCTACAATCATATATCATACTAGAGAGAGAGAGAAAGAGAGATCTTACACTTTTATTCATAAAAATATCTCTGCAACCAGAAAATATAATAAGCCGAAATGTATCAATTACTACTATGCGTATTCGTTTTTTCTTTATTTTTTTTTTTTTTTTGCAAAAATCTCTTTAATCATATATCATACTACAAATTTCAGGCTCAAAAAATTACTATGTGTGGTCTAGTGTATAAATTATAGGCCTACAGATCGGAGTGCTGGTGGTTCAAATCCAGACAAGAAGATATATATTTTTTTTTTCTATCTTGTTATTTTATTATCTTGAAAAGCGCTACATGTACTCATTGAGGAAGTTGAGAAATCACTTTCCAACAAAGAATACACGCTTGCAGTGTTTCTCGATATCGAGGGGGCTTTCAACAATGTCTGCCCCGACGCTGTCGTTAATGCCTTAATAAATCTTAATCTTGATGTTAATCTGTTTAGATTTATAGGACAACTACTTAAACTAGCTGATGATACGGCTCCTCTGTCGGAAATGATAAAGTCAAAAAGGTTGTCAATAGGGGCACACCATAAGGAGGTGTATTATCGCCTCTTATTTGGAATCTGGCGGTGAACACACTGTTAAACAGATTAGACCAAACCGGCTGCAAAATAATAGCTTATGCAGATGACATTGCTATCGCAGTGTCCGGCAAATACGTTGCTACTCTTTCAGAACGGCTAAATCACTCACTTAGCATTCTGTCTCACTGGTGCCGTGAATTCGGTCTTAATGTTAATCCTGCCGAAACTGAGGTTATGCTTTTTACTAGAAAGTATAAAATACCAACTTTTGCCCTACCCAAAATTAATGGTACCTCGCTTTGCCTTAGCAAGCGCGTCAAATATTTAGGACTTGTTCTTGATCCTAAACTTCAATGGAAAGCTAATATAGCAGAGAGAGTACGGAAAGCCTCTTGCGCCCTCTACTGCTGTAAGAGGGCATTAGGAAAAAGATGGGGTCTTCAACCTCGAGTCACTTCCTGGCTTTATTCAGCAGTGGTCGAGCCTAATCTTCTTTATGGATCCGTCTTCTGGTGGCCAGCTACTGCAAAGGCGGTCAACCTTAAACCACTGGATAAGGTTAGAAGAACGGCAGCTATATTGATTACTGGGGCTCTCCGTACTACCTCCACAAAAGCTCTCTTCGCAATCCTACATTGGTTGCCAACTTCACTTCTGGTCAAGCAACAAGCTAAGTGCTCTGCTGCCAGACTCAGTGCCCTAACTCGCTGGACCAGATCAAACCTGGGCCTTGCCAAGATTTTAATCCACGATATGTGCGTACCAACTAACGTAAACTACATTTGCTCCACCCCTAATTTAAACCACACGTTCTTCACCCATATCCCCAGTAGAGAGGAATGGGTTAATGACGAGTTGGTCACTGACAATTTAATTGACATCTATACAGATGGATCCAAATCGGAGGAAAGAGTCGGCTGTGGCATCTTCTCTAGTAAGTTACATCTCAGACTCTCTTTCCGACTTCCTGACCATTGCAGCGTCTTTCAGGCGGAAGTAATGGCTATCTATCAAGCGTCCAAGTGGCTTATTCGCAACGATTCATTCGATACGAATATCCGCATCTACACGGACAGCCAAGCAGCAATCAAGTCCCTTGCCGGTGTTTTCACTACATCAAAGCTTGTTGCCAAATTACGGAATATCGGAATAAAATTACTTGATCCTCAGATCCTTGACTCTAACGTAAGAAAAAAGACTTGGCCGCAATGTCAAAGAGCCACTTGCTCAAAAAAACTGAAAATAAAAAAAAAAATCCATTTGTTACAATTAATTTGGCAAACAATTTATAGTAGTGAATTAAAATTATGCAACTCTAAAGTTAATAAAAATATAAACTAAGTTTATTTGCATACTCAATTTTTTTTTTCTATTTATAAATTGAAACTATTGTTTATGGATATATAGTTTTGTAACCGTTATGTAGTTTTCTAACTTGTTGAATAGTGTTATTAAAAACCCCCAAGATAAATGATGAATTTAATATAGGTATATCATCATCTAATATAATTTTCTTACAAACTATATTTAATTATAAGCCGTCAAAGTTAAGCTATATTTAAAATGCCAATCTTATGTACAACAAAAAAATAGCAAATGAAATTATTTTAGCATTTTTCTTTTTAAAAAAAAAAAAAAATACCGAAATGATGAATGAATTAAGTTGAAATGGAAATGGCATGTGAGGTGGAATTGCTATTGTTGATTTTGTTAAAGATGTTGCCGGCTCTTCATGGTGGAGACGGTGCTGGTCATGATGTTAGTGGTGACGCTGATAATGACTACCATAATAATAATAATGATTGTAATGATGATTATTATTTTGATATAGCAAATAAACCAAAAAAAAAAAAACACAAACAAAGCAACAATTTCAATTTAAAGCATGTCAAATGTTAAGCATGATTACCGTTCAGTTAGTTGTACCTCAGGGTACTTAAAATAATTTGACAAATTATTACCTTTAAATATAATTGTTGATTGTTATTCATTTGTCTACAGGGCCAAATTTAGGGATATTGGCGCCTTAAGGAGTTTTAGTTTCAATGGCGCTTTTTAGGCAGTGGTTAAGAGGTAAAGGTGATTTTTTTTTTTTAATTTGTAATAAGAGAAAGGACAAAAAATTGTATATATGATTTGAATAAAAACATAAAATATGTTAAATTAAAAAACATGGAATTTAACAGAGTATTTAATACTAAAAGGCTAAAAGGTTTGCACCATTTAAAAAAAAAATTATTTATTTTTATTGAATTATCCGGGAGTGTGAATCATAAAAGCATGTTTTGAATGCAATTGAAATGGACGTGGTATTGGCGCGATCAGCTGTTAGTCGCTGCGACAATGCAATACTATGAAATCTGAAAGATTTGAATTCAGCGTGTAGTAAGACGTAAAAAAAATATTGTCTTCTTGGGTAAAACATGCCTAAGAATCGTGTTTTTTTAGTATAAACAGTCGGTATTTTGATTACATGCAATCAAAATATTCTTGTCATTGTTATAGAGATTAGTATCAAAATTAAATTTATTGTTTCTTTTTTTCATAAGTCCAGAAAAGTCGAAAAATTTACTAATAATTTAATATTTTATTTTAATAACTTAAGGATGTAGTCTGGTGTTCCGGCCTAATTTTCAAGGTTTTTTCGGGAATTTGTTATTGTATTATAACAAAATAAAATACAATCATTTAAATTTTTTATATGTTATTACTGACATCTTTAACTGTACAAAAAAAAAAAATGTTTGGAGTTTATTGTACGATATTTTTTTCAGTTTTTTTACGCCCAAAGTGAGTGATTGCGGCACTTGAAGTCATCTGAGACAAAAAATTTAAATAGAATATCATTTTGTAGACTTGTCATTCTAGCAGGCAGTAGATTCAAACATTTTTATTAAAAAATAACAAAACATAACACTTCTAAACAATTTTTTCAAAAATCGCAGTTTTGTTTGCTGAAAGTCGGGATAAAAAATAGGAAATAATGATTCAAAATAAGCAATTTGTATTAAAATTTCTGCCCATTCGGTTTTATAAAATTTCTTAAAACCACTGGGCCGATAAAAAAAACGTTGTTTCGAGAAAAACGTTTTAAAATTTTTAACAACACATACAGTTTAACTAACAAGCGCTCTCGACTATGTTCTATAACTTTGTTAATAATTGACATTTTTACAGTATACTCTCAATATATTGTACTTTTGAAATACATAATAAAAAAAAATTGATTTTTTGAAACTCGAACAGCAGACTACATCCTTAAGGAAATATTTGATCCTAATATTTGACTAAAACAACACTTGTAAACCAAAATGAGTTTTAATAGAAAAATATAGAAATTCTTCTGCTGCACAAAACAATGAAATAAGCAAATAAGAAATAAAGCAAAAACTAGAACTAAAAATGGCGTTTCTGATAATACAAAATATAATTTAATGTTCTAAATATTTGTATCGCGGGACCCCCTTAAGGGGGTATTCTACCCGAGATGGTCCGAAAAATCCATTTTTTTTCTATTTAATATTTTTGATGTAGACAACGAGTTTTATGAGAATGAAGAGGGGGCAATATATGGTCCTGGAATCGCTGATTAACCATATGTTACATCATTTGTAAGTACCATTTTGTAAATCTTTAAACTCGTTTTTCTCGAAACCATTTTTTTCGTCACGGTGGACACGATTCACAAAAAATCACTTGTCCAATTGACTTGAAATTTTACAAGGCTACTAAGCAAATGTATAGGTAAGGCCTTATCTAGGATTATGGCGAAAGCATTGCCATTTTTTTTTTCAAACGTCTGATTTAAATTGAAGACAAATTTTTTTTTTCTTATTCCCTAGATGAGGAGATAGCAGGAAATCTCACTATTACAAAGTGGGTTACATTTTGTGTTTCAGAATATTTAAACCGGAGATATCATGTCCACAATGGAGCAACTATTTTCGGCAGGCTCAAGTTCAAGGCGTCGAATGAACCATTATTAACAAAGATATTTTTAACATTAAAAACGAAAATTATTGTTCAAAATCTGTAGAAAAACTTGCAAAAAATATTGAAAAACTTTTCATTTACAACGATTTGAAAACATCAACATTTCGCACCATCTCGGGTAAAATACCCCCTTAAAGTGAAGGCGCTCCTAAGCAACTGCTTTAACTCTTTATATGAAAAATCCGCCTCTGTTTGTCTAGTAATGATGTTTAATGTATTCATTATTGTAAAAAAAAAAAATTTTTACGCTTTGAATCTTGAAAATTTGATTAAAAAATAATTTGCGAATAGTTTTTTTTTTTCTATAGATTTTTCTTCATTTTTCTTTGTGTGTTTTTTTGGGTATTGCAAATTTTTTAAAGTATGAATGACATGATGAGTTTGTGACGTAATTTTTTTCCCTATGTAATTATTTTGTTATTGAAGCGGAAGCGTAAATAATGTTTGTAGAAGTGATTTTTTTGTTGTCTTTCTTTTTGTTAGGCAAATGTGAAATCAATTGTGGAATAGCATGAAGATTTTTGTTTTGAAGATGGTTGTATTTCATATTATGTAACCAAACACTTCATTTATATTTTTTCATTTTAAAAGTATCATAGGAATTTTAATTAACGAATGAGAGGCAATGACTGCAGGTGCTGAGAATTTAAAAGCCTTTCGGTTTTTAACCTATCAACAGGATCTTCTATTTATAACTCTCAAAAATATATAATTTGCGCGATTTTCACATTTTTTCTAAAAAACTCTGCAGCAATTTTAAATCCAAATCAATGTGGTTTAAAAATTTCTCTAACTCTGGGGCAAAAAATTGGATTCGCTTGATTAAATGCAAAATTATTTTCATTCATAAATTATTATTTTTTGATGTATTAATTAAAACGAACCATAAAAAGATGCTGCTGCTTTTGCTTCGCTATATAAACATTACTAAATGATGACTTAACTAAAAATCAAAAAATTATATCAATCCAAAAATTTATTGAAAAAACTAATTATTCATTATGGAAAAATAAAATCAAAAATAACAAAAAAAAAATCATTCCAAAGAGTAGCAAAAAAACATAATAAAAAAATTTTATTTATATCTAGTAGCCGATAACTTTCTTTGTACTCAATTGCAAAGTCATAAATCTAAGATTTTGTAATAACAGCAACAAACAACATAGCATTAGCATATTACATAAGAATTTTCACTACAAAGACGAAAAAGTTCAATGATGATGCTAATACTACTGCTGGTGATGGTGTTGTTGCTACTGCTGTAGCTGTTGCTATTCGCTATGCCTGATTAACATAAATCTTCATTAACTTGGCTTAGCGTATGACAAACAAACGCACGCACACATTCACTTTTAAATATGTGTGCTATAGATATAAGCGCGCCTATACCACCAATCAAGACAATTGATACTTCCTCACTGCTAACGGATATAAGTATGTATATACATATGTATGTTTATACGTATGCAACAACATAGATTTATCTCTAGTAGATACCACAATCAAGTCCAAATCAAATTTACATTAACGATGAAGAATTCGACTTTTTCATTTTCAAGTGAAAAGAAATTATGTAAGCCTCGGTAGTAACAACAACAACAACAACAACAACAAAATATACAACATAATAAATTAATAGAAGAAAAGAAAGATAGAAAAAAGTTGAAGAAGAAGAAGAAGAAAAACCGATAATAGTATCGAAAATAAAATTTTGGAAAAAAAAAACAAATAATCATAATATTTATATTTAAATTATTTTACATGGCATCATTATTAATTTTATGGTATCACAAATATTTATATGAGTGATGCCCTGCTTGAGCTCAAACTCAAAATATCAAACACACACATGCAAATATTTTTAATGACGCACGTACTACATACATATTTATGTTCCCACTCGTATAAACTTCTATGTAAAGTTAGGAAAATAAAAAGTCTATGTATTATATTGATGAATTACATTAGAAATAAGTTTGGTATGAAAAATTAAATGCACGACAAATTGTAAACAATACCCAATAAACAAACATGAAGACGGCAGCAGCTCAACTATTAACAATCTAACCTAAAATTTAGCGACTGATACCATAAGACAGTACCTAATAATTGCATTGACAACTATCTCACATGAATTTTTATGACGTGATTTTGATTATTTTTAGACATTTATGCTTGAAAATAAGTTTTTAATGTTTATCGAAAAAATAACATAATGTTAAGAAAATCCAAAATTTGTCATTAAACCCTGGTATCTAAAACTTTCTTGACCTATTTCACTGTATTTCAAATTTATTTAAGAGCATTTCAATTAAATTTCCAGTCTTCTAACGTATTTCATAATATTTAAAATAGAGTTTGAATTCCAAATTAATTCTACTTTGATTGAGGTGGAAAATATCAAAAACTGATTTCAGAATATTTTCTTTTACTCTAAATTTGATTCAAAGTATTTCTAAATTATAATATCTTTAACTTATAACTTCTGAGCGACTGGACCGATTGAAGTCATATTCCCAGAATATATTTTCTTGGGCGGGAGGATGAAATATAGCTATTCATAACGGCTTTTAGGAAAAAGGGCGTGGCACCTCCCATACAATCCTAATAGTTTTTTGGGTATATCTCAAGAACCATTTATAACACAGTACAGAAATTTGCTACAATAACGAGAATTGACAATGCCATGCTACAACAATATGGGTGGGATTTACAAAGGGGGTGTGGCACCTTCCATATAACCTGAATTTCCATAATGAGATATCATTTATGGTACGGTGCTAAAATTGAAATTCTTTCAGTTTGTTGAATTAGTGGGTGTGGAACCATGCTTCACTTTTATTTTCTACTACTAATGCTGCTACTATTTTCTACTACTTTTAAACTTATTTTTTTCTTCAATTTTTTCTTATTTTCGACTACTTTTTCAACCAATATTTTCTAAAACTATTTCAATACTTTTATTCTACTACTTTTTGAATACATTTTTTTTCTACTACAACTTTCTATTATTTTTCACTACTATTTTTTACTACTTTTTTACAGTTTTTTCTAGTACTATTTTTTACTATTATTTCTATCACTCTTTCTACTCCATTTTTACTATTTTTGTCCTACTACGTTTAACTATTTTTCTACAACTTTTTCTGCTACCTTTTTACTTCTTTACAATAATTTGTAATACCATTTTCTACTACTTTTTCCATTCCTTATTTTACTATTATTTCTACTAATTTATGAAACATCTTAAGACCCTGCCTAGCTATCTTAAAATCCAATAGGTGGCGCTGTAACAAATTCTATATAATACATATATATGAAATTGGTTCAAATTTTTAAATAATTTCAAGAATGGTCTTTGATATGAATATAGAGCGTCCTGAAATTTTGTTTCTATAATTCAACTGAACCATAGTAAAATTAATCCCAATATTTTTTTGGGTATATCTCAAGAATCATTTATAGCACAGTACAGAAATTTGGTACAATAACGTGAATTAACAATGCCATGCTACAACAAAAATATGGGTGGGTTGACAAAGACGGTGTGACACCTTCCATATACACTGAATTTTCAACCGGTATTTGTCAACACCGGATTTAAAAAATTCTATCAGTTTGTTGGATTAGTGAGTGTTGCACCATGCTCTACTTCTATTTTCTACTACTATTTTAATTTTTTTTCAGCGTTTTCTACTTATATTCAACTACTTTTTTACTACTTTATCTACTTATACTTTTTAACCACATTTTTCTACAATTTATTGTTATTTTCTACTTTTATTTTTTATTATTATTATTTTTTACTATTATTTCTACTAATTTATGAAATATCTCAAGAGCCTGCCTAGTTATGCCAAAATCCGATAGGTGGCGCTGTAATAAATTCTATTTTTATAAAAAATAGCAAATGGGTTCATATTTCTAAATAGTTTTTGGAATTAGATATAACTTCTAGAGCGGACTTTGATATTCTTTTGCAAATTAAATAATTTTAAAAATGCCAATTTTGATGCCTCATTTTTAAATCTTGAATTTTTATCAAATTCAATGTACGTCGTTTAAGCTTGAATTTTCATTACTAATGTTTAATTTTAAACACTAAGAAATTTCATTCTATTTCATTGAATAAACTTCAATTTTTTCGCTTCTTCGTAGAAAGGGCAGAACAACGTTTGTCGGGTCAGCTAGTTATATTAGCCCTATTCACTCTATGGAGTAAAGCGCTGAGTAACGGAGTAAAAAAGTAATGTTTTACTCTAGAGCGTGAACGCCTCTAAAACTAAAAAAGTACTCTCTGGAGTAAAAGTCAAAAAATATATTTTTCATTATATGTTTACTTTTTTTCCATTGAAAAAGTTTGTAGTAAAAGTGCAAAAACATCCTTTAATGCTAGAAGCAAATAAGATAAAATTGATTCGCAATAGTTTTCAAACGTTCTTATAAATAAAAACATGAAATTCAAAATTTTTTCATTTCATATTGTTGACAGCTTTTTTTTATTTTCTCTGCGATCAATGTTCCCAATTAAAAGCGCCAAGAACAAAACTTTTGTTTTTATTTTTTGTTGTCGTACAAATCGAAAAGTAGGCAACACTAATTTTCTCTCTTACTCAGAGTAACAGAGTAACAAATATTTTACTAAAGGGTCGAACTAGAGTAAAAGTGTAAAGTGTGAGTAAAAGCAAATGTCGTATATTTTGTTTTTGTAGAGTAATTTTGCTTTACACTTTTACTCTGTTACTCCGTTAACCAGCACTTTACTCTAAAGAGTGAACAGGGCTATTATATTTCCAATTGGTTTCAGAATATAAAAAACAAATCTCAGAATAATTCAGAATATTCAACATTTCTTACAGTAAATTCTAAATTCAGAATACTAAAAATTGTTTAGAGAATATATCCAATTGATTTCAAAGCTATTTGAATTAATTTAAAAATATTCAAAATTTATTTCAAATTATTTGGAATTACATTCAAAATATTCCAAATAAATCTCAAATAATTAAAATTAATTGCAAAATATTCCAAACTGGATTCTTAATATTCAGAATTTTTTAGGGAATATTTCCAATTGATTTCAAAGCATTTTAAATGAATCTTAATATATTCAAAATTGATTTCAAATTATATTCTGAATATTTCAAATTGAAATGAATGAATCCAAAATAAATTCTGAAAATTTATTACGGAAGATTTCCAATTGATTTCACAACATTTTAATTAATTTCAAAATATTCAAGTTTATTTAAATGTAATCCAAATCGAATTCAGAAATTATTGAAAATATTTCAAAGATTTTTCAGAATCTTCCAAAAGATTTCAGAATATTCCATACTGAATTTTGTATATTCAAACTTGATTAGGAAATATTTCGATTTTATAACGTTTCAAATTATTTTCAAAATATTCAAATTTGATTTCAAATCCTTAATTATATTTAGAATAAACCATTAGAAAATATTTCCAATTGATCCGAAAATATTTTAAATTAATTTCAAAATATTCAAAATTGATTTCAAATTATTTCGAATTATATTCAGAATATTTCTAAATGATTGGAATATTTTAAATAAATCTCAAATTATTCAACTGATTTTAAAGCATTTAAAATTAGTCACAAAATATTCAAAACTGATTTCAATTCAATCAAAATTGAGCTCAGAAATTTCCAAAACAATGGAAAATATTTCAAAATATTCCAAATAAATCTCAAAATATTTAAAATTAATTGCAAAATATTCCAAACTGGATTCTGAATATTCAGAATTTTTTAGGGAATATTCAAATTGATTTTAATGTAGTCCAAATCGTATTCAGAAATTATTGAAAATATTTCAAAGATGTTTCAGAATCTTAGAAAAGATTTCCGAATATTCCATACTGAATTCTGGATATTCAAACTTGATTTGGAAATATTTCCAGTCGATTTTAAAACGTTTCAAATTAATTTCAAAATATTCAAATTTGATTTCAAATTCTAAAATATATTCAGAATAAACCATTAGAAAAAATTTCCAATTGATCCGAAAATATTTTAAATTAATTTCAAAATTGATTTCAAACTATTTCAAATTGCATGCAAATGTTTAGGAAATGGTCACGTTCAGAAGACGCCTCTGCTCCGCCACTTCTACCTGTGTGTCTTATGAACGCAAATTGATCACTTTATGATCAACAAAATTTATATTGAGCATATTATTTTTCTGATACTTCAGCTGAGCAGAGGTCGTTTTCTGAACGCAACCAATATTTCAAAAAGATTTCAGAATAATTCAAATTAAACACAAAATATTAGGGAACATACAATTGGTTTCGAAATATTTAAAATTAATTTAAAATATTCAAAACGGTTTCAGACTATTCCTGGTCAACCTCAAAAATATTCGTGGTTGGCGTCAAAATATTTTATAAAATTATTAGATATTTCTTAAATAGTTTTCCAAAGATTTCAAATTATTCTCAAAATATTCAAACTTTGTTTCGAAATATTCCAAAATGAATCCAAAGTACTTTAAAATAAAGCCAAAAATATTCAAAATTGATTTCGCTATGTTCAAAACCAACGTTAACGTTAATGTTTTCTGGGACCTCTTAAACTCTCATACTGTACATCGATTTCCAATTTGCAAAAGGAAAATATTTTATTATTTTATAAAATTGTCAAACGAGAATTGTTTTAAAAGCCTGAAAGCAATGCACTAAAATAAATAGCTGAATTGAATTATGTGGAAAAAGCACAAAAGCAAAACAATAATCAAAAATTTTTGCTTTAAAAGAGTTTCGCATTCATTTTGTATTTTTTATTTCACTTATTTTTCGAGCATGTTTCAAACACAGATAATTTCGTAATAAATATTATCAGAAAAGTTTTCTAATGATGGAATTTTATTGTTCAATTTGGTTGTTTGCATGATGCTGAGTATTTGCAAATAAAAAAAAAATATACATAGAAAATGAGAGAGGGAACAAAATATTTCCCTTAATGGATTTTCAAATAAAATTTATTTATACGCATTTGTGAATGAAAATGTATATATATTTTTTTCTTGTATCTTTTGTTCGTTTTTATGACTTAAACTTTTTAATGGGAACCAAAAAAGAAGAACATAAATTTTTAGATTCATGTGTGCATTACTTATCAATCACACCTAATTGAGTTTATAAATTTATTTTTACTTTTTGTTTTAAATTTGTACCTATTTATACATTCAAATCCCTTACAACTAATTTAATTCTAATAAATTTTCTATTTATGTTTTTGGCAAAAATATTATGTTCAAAACATGCTTGCATAAATCTTGTCAACCCCATTGCCTCAAAACTGCTGAACTCCTTAAGAAGGCAGGCTGTCAGGCAACCTTTGTTATTCAAATTAATTACTACTGTCAATAATTCATTCATTCTGTCATTTATCCGGCGTCCGTTCACTCATTCATTCATACTAGTGAAACTAACGAAAAGCCTCTTGCTACTACTTTAGCATACGAAAACACTGACTGTCATAATTCATAGATATACAGAACCATAAATATATGATGTCTTCCTACTTTGCTTATTTTATGAATCCCCACAGAGCAGTTATGATTCAGTTAATTAATTATTGTGCTCAATTTCTTGTTAAATTATTTCTTTTGTCAGGAAATCTCGTGAGAGAATTTTTCATATTGTTTAATATGAATTAATATATGCAGAAGGTAATAGCAGGTAGATGTTTGTAGGTACAGTAAGGAAATGTTCAAAAAATTTGTGTAAAAGTTATTTATTAATCATTCTAAGTAAAGGTGTGTGTGTGTGCCTTGCATACACTAACTCAAATGTTAACCTAGCGAATGTTAATGCGTATGAATTTTATTGCTGCATACCATTCAAATCTTCAGAATTAGTGTATAAATATTAACATTAGTAAGCATGCGTAATTCCGTTATTCTGAACTTTTGCCAGAAACCTTATATGATAGAGGCTGTTGAAGGAATTCAAAAATATTGAAAATTATAGCCCTTACAGCTACCCAAAAACATATACTTACACTCAAAAAAAAGTGCAATGTAAAATTGATATTTTTGTAATGTTATTTTCAATGTAAAAACAAAAGTGTTAGTTTTACAGCAGAAAATATCAGATTGATACGTTTTGTGTTGAATTTACATTAAAACTATCATATTGATAATAATCCGTTTTACATTGTAATATCAAATTCTTATGTTAAAATTACATTAAAAATGTTCTCATTACTTAATACATTTTTCATATAAAATTGATATTATCCTTTGCAAATTTAACATTGAAAATGTAAACCGGCTGGTATGGCATTAAAAATTAAGACTGGCAATACTTTTTGCATCAGTATAAAATAAAAAATTTAAACTGGCAACACTTTTTAATTGTGAAATTTTCGAGTGCTTGTGGTTGCGGTGGCGCACAACAAAATAAAAGTGTAAAGAAATTAAATAAAAGTTTTTTGAGTTTTTTTGCATTAATTGCAATAATAAAATAGAACTGTATAAAAAGTAAAGAAAAGTGAATTAAATGTATATATATATATATATATAATATATATATATGCAAATAATAAACTTCTTTTATTAATAGCAATTAATTTCTCCGTGGCCATTTTGTTCTGCGTTGTGGAGACGCCACAAAATGCAAAGAAGTCCAATTTTTTTCGATAATGACGATTCAACAATTGAGTATGCTTTTGAGATTGCTGATCCAGTTGAATGCGCCTCCTCGGATGATGACTTGTTTGTATGTATATTATATTAATTATTATAACTAAAATAAAATTACATAAAATAAAAAAACATTCTTTATTGTGTTTTATTTACCATTTTAAATTGTCAATTTTACATTAAATTAATATCAAATTTACATTTTGTTATATCAGTTATATATTGTTGTCATGTTAATTCAACAGTATTGTCATATCAATTCTACATTGTTGTCATATCAATTTTACTTTAATGTTACATTTTGTTATATCCTTTTGACATTTTAAATATCAATATTACATTAAAAAAATGTATATCTTTTACATTTTTAATGTCAAAATTACATTGTTTTCTCATCACTTACACATTTTTCACGTTCAATTCAGTAATGTTAAAATTACATTTCGTAATGTCAATTTTGATATTTTTTCATGTTGGCTGAATATTGTAAACAAAAAATGCTTTTTTTACAGCTGTTTCATGTACTTTTTTTTTGAGTGTAAGTAAAATGCTGAACAAACATTTTAACCCCTAAATTATTTTTTTACCAAAAAAATTGATTTACCCAATTCTTAAAAACTAAAAAACTATCAATGTGGCTTTTATATTGGCGCAAGCATGAACGCCTGTCTGAAAGAGAGAAGTAGAGAAAGAGGTAGTAAGAAAGAGATAGAAACTCGCCTGTCTTTTGCTAACTAGCTATTTCTTTTTCTATCTCTCTCTTTCAGGCAGGCGTTCATGCTGGCGCCCGTGTGAATAACCGCAATGAAATTCTCAGAAATCACAAGTGACTATCTGATTTGATCGATTTCCGTCGTTGTTCCGACCTAGACTGTATATTTCCATCTCGACTACAATAGCTAAACTTGACGTGAGTGCAATGACTAAACTACTGACCCAATTATTTGCTAATCTTCAGCAAAAACATTGTATTTTGGAAAATCCAATCATATACGGCATTATGCGAAATTCGTCCTATAACGAAAGTTATGAACAAAAATCAAAACGTGCTCCATCATATTGCAACTTCCTTTAATATCTTGTTTAGGAACTACATATAAGACATTGATATTGTTTTATGAAAATATCTCTTGTATCGGAAGTAGGCGTGGTTGATTTCTTATTTCATATGAAAACTGATTGTTATATCAGTCTTTAAAGGAATTTATTGTATGGAAAGTTTATTTCGCCTTTTTCTTCGCGCTCCAACTAAGTATGTGAGTTATTGTTGATATCACAGCCACAAAAAATTTTTTTTTTTTTTTTTGGGTCTGGAGGTCAAATAGGGTAGCGAGACGTACTGATTTGATCAGTACACATCCTGATTAAATCTCGAAATCCGTACAAAAATGTACTGATTTTTTCAAATTAATATCTTAAGAATTTTTGTGCTTAGCATTAATGGCCTTAAAATCGTTTTTGCAGACAGTCTCACCCTGTTTGTTCCTTTTTCTGATTGTTCACAAAATAATAATAATAATACATACGCTTTGCTGCTATCGAGGGGAGAAAAGCAATATTTGCTTGAAAAAAAAAGTCGGTTAACGTGAGTTTTTAAATGAGTGAAGGAAAGTTGTTACTAATTGAATTTGATTATTGTCCTCTATTCTCAAAATTCTCTAAATATGGAAATTGATAAGTAATCAACATTGCCTATTGACGAAGAAAAAAATTTAAAAAGAACACACAAAATCGGAGAAAATTTTGATTTAAAAGCATTAAAAACTACTGATTTCTAACGTCTAATGTACTGATTTCGCCGTTCACAAATTTGGCTACCCTAAGGTCAGACCATGTTTATCAAATATTATTGGGGTCGCTTAATCCGAATCCGAGGTCCAAAAAACCCCAGTACGTCAGGGTTCTGACATAACGTAAAAAAACCTCATCAAATTTGTTTCGAGCCCGAGGGTCCAACCAAGTTTATTATATATTTTTGGGGCCGCTGAATACGAGGTCTTAAAAACCTCAGCATGTCAGGTTTTCGACATAAGTTGCAAAATTCCTCGTTATCTGAGCTAAGTCGGCAACCTGACATGCTGGGGTTTTTGGATCTCGGATTCAGCGACCACAAAAACACATAGTAAACATGGTCTGGCCCCGTGACCCAAAAAACCTTTTCTTTCTTTCTATTTAAATTATTGCCGTTAAAAATTTTAGGTTACATATGAAAGACTATATTCCAAATTCGATAACATTTCCAACCATTATTCTCTATAACTAACTTTACCAACTTATTTTGTAATCGCCATATGAAAATGTCTATAAACTGTATTAAGTGAAAGAGCAAATGAGTAAAAAGTAATGATTAAAAAAATCGATCATCCATCACAAACAAAAGACTAATTTTTTTTAAGTCATTTCTGTGGCATTCCTTATTGCCTTATTGGGTTTTATAATGAAAAATACGCAGCAGGTTTTTAGTCGACTTTTGAGTTTAGCTTATTGCCACAGATTTATCGTTGACTAATGACTAAAAATTTATGACTAAATAATGATTACGATTTGATTTGTTTTCAGTACGAAGTCCCAGAGAAATAGTTGGTTAGTTGTGGCACCTGGATCACGAATCCCATTTTTATTTTTGTAATAACAAATGTTTCCGATAGCAAAATCACCGAATTATTTATTTATAGCAAACACTTCTGCACATTAGTAGTTTTGGCAAATTCCCAACGATAAGTAAAGGAAGTAGTTTAATATTATTATTATTTGAAAGAGGACGACTTGAAAGTCAGGCACTGCGGCCTATAAGATCTATTGTACCAATGCCCCACGAAAGAAAGAAAAGCAGAGAGAAAGAAAGATAGATAAGAAACATACCCAAGCCGAGAATCGAACTCAGGTCTCCAGAGATAAGAGTCTGGCACTCTGCCACTCGACCACAGTGACGATAGTAGGTGACCTACAGTTTATCGCCGATTCCGAACGGTTGTGCCAATTTTTTATCTGCTCAGTTGTTTTAGCCATTACCAACCAACGTGTGTACTTGTACACATTCTTTTAATTCTTATCCACTTCATATCGATAGTGAATATAAGAAGTTTATGAGAATTAACCACCAGACCAAGACCGGAATCGAACCCGCAACCTTCTGAATGAAAGTCTAGTGCACTATCCACTAGACAATCGAGGTCGTCATGTAGTTTAATAAGTGTCAGCTTGAAATTAGTCATGACACAGTCAATATGACTAAAACAAATGATTGAAATACCAATGATTAATTTATTTGGTGGTGATTATGACTAACTATTTAATCATGACCGAATTTACTCATGATCCCATAGTCACGACTCAAGACATAAAGCAACATAAAACCTTAAACCCATAAAAGCCTCAAACGAAAATCACTATTTTCTAATCATTTCTTAATATTATTACCACATATTGAAAACTTAAGCTCTGTTAAAAAAAAAACTAAATTGTGTGTTAACGAACACAAGGCAGAAGTGAAACTTCTTGTGAACTAAACGAAACACAAGCAAATGAAATTTTTCAGTCGCTAAATTTTTTACTTCATTGGCTTGTGTTTTTTAATTTCATTTGCTTGTGTTTCGTTTAGTTCACAAAAAATTTCACTACTGCCTTGTGTTCGTTAATACACAACCAATTTTTTTTTTTTTTGGATTAATGTTAGAACAAAAATTGCAACTCTGTACCGGTAATGTCGATGACAATTGTAGACGAACTCTTTTTGTGTGCGACATCATCATGTAATTCCTTGGACATTTGCGCCATCTGTATGTAAAATGTATAACTGTCATAAACTTTCAGATGGCGACGCTACACATTGTTCTTTCTGCCATAGGCGTGTGTAATTAATATGTTATATTGAATTAAAACTATTTATGAATCGTTTATTATATAGTTTGCTTCAACTCAAAAGTTATAAAAAATGATGTCCCATTGAACTGTAAAATATGCAATATTCGGAGTTTTATAAATTGTTAAACTCCCGTATATAAATTCGCTTTCTTTAAGAACCGAACAATGCAAACAGGGCAAAATAATTAAGTAAAATTTACTTAGTAAAAACATTTTTATGGTTGTCATGGTTTGTTAAAGGATTAACTGCATACATTGTTAAATCAACGTGAAATGCGGTTTAAAAAAAATACACAATTTTGTTTTTTGTTTTTTTTTTTTATAAACGATTAAACATTTATTTAATAACAATAATTTATTTCACCATTAAACACGCTGAAAGGCTTAGCTTGAAATTGTTAATATTTTATTTTTGTTTTTGTATAAATAAATAATAAATTAAAATATGAGAGGAAAAAAATTGTAATGCAAAAAGCACAGACGCGACGGCAACATCGCATCACAACGGATCAATAAGGATTATTGCAGCAACAATTTTTGATTAGCGAATGTTCATAACAAGATTTTGCATACAACAGCGAGCAATTATAGTAAAAACATTGTGGCGGTTTTGAGTGAATTGCTGCAAAAACAAAAATAAAATAAATAAAAAAAATTTAAAATAAACACAATAAAATAAATGCTCCTAATATAATCCCTGAAATATACCTGGAAAATCACAACAGCATGAATCGTGTACAGCTTTATGTGAGCAATAACTGTAAACAGATGAATCACATAAAGGACAACCAGCAGCGTTGCCACCGTAACCACCACCGCCTCCACCAAATCCTCCAGTACCAAATCCACCGCCGCTACCACCAAATCCTCCACCAGTGCCACCAAATCCACCACCAGTACCACCAAATCCTCCACCACCGTAGGAAGGATACTGTCGCGGATTATTTTGTGTCCGCGGCAAATCATTCTCTTTGATATCTAAATAAAAATAGATTTTTTTTTGTGGATATAACAAATATTTAAATAAATACCTATTGCATTTGTAGCTTGTATATTTGCTGAATTTGTTGCAGCATTGCCAACATTAAATTTAATTTTAATAATAATTATAAAAATCAAAGCGAAAACACCGCGTGCCGCTGCCATTATTGTGATGCGTTTGCTTAACACTGTGACAAATTCACTTATGTCAAACACTTTTTCCTGACAAAACTTTCGTCGTCTCTGTCATCCAAACACAATTTGAAACGATCACCTTCAGACTTTATATTGCATTTTAAACTGGTTCAAAAAAAAAAAAGCAAAAAAATCATACATATTTAAATCTTATTTTTTTCCTTGCTTTCATTTAACTTTTTCTTTCTGTAGAAATTTTCGTTTCCATTGTATTATGTACATGCATATCTATCATCTTTAAAAAATCTATGAAATAATAAAAATCCCACATGCCATCGACATCGACACATGCCGCTCACGTTTGCTCATTCGCTTGCTTTGGCATCTCATACTTTTCTGGCAACTCTGCTTGTTTCAATGTCTGCTGGCATCTTGAATGAAATTTCTGAAGTGCGCTTGAATTTAAATATTTATTGAAAATGAAAGTAAATTTCAAGTTCCTTCCCATAGCTTTATGCAAGTATAGCATTTTTAGTGTTTGTATGCGTTTGTGGCGCGTGCGCGTCGTTTTCAGTAGGTAAAATATGTTTAATGTTAATGAATTAGTTACTCTTATTTTGTTGTCGCGCTGCTTGAGTTTTTGAGAAATTTTACAAATATATCTGCAGTGTGGGCGAATATTTTAAGCTTCCATCTTGAGTAGGAATTGATGATGAGTCTAACAATTTTAGTAGCGCGATTTTGATAAATTTGATGTATTGTCGTAAACAGAACTAATTTTGAATATTTTACTACTTATTTGGAAATACAAAGTGTCATATTACTCACAAGTGTGAATTTATTAATAACAAAATACCATAATAATAATAAATAAATTTGAGTTTCTCTAAAATTAACTTTAAATCAATTCATTAGTTTTACAGACAACTTAAATTGTTGTTAAGGTAAAACGAAATTAATGCACAGGCAGGCAAAAATTTACACAGCCAAAAGTTTAGGTTTGAAGAGAAAAGTAAAGGTAATGAAATCTGCATGACAACGGGGGTTAGTTTTTGTCTGCAATTCATAGCTGTGAAAAATCCTTTAAATTCCAAAAATTTCTGAACAAATGAAATAGTTTTAAAACAACAGACCAGCACAGGTATCAAGATTTTTTCTATCAATTCTAATCCATAGTTTTGGTATGCCATGGACGCGATAGGACAGTGGTTAGTGTGCTGGACTGCTACGCAAGCTTCCCGGGTTTAGAGCTATAAAATATTCTCCATGGGTTATTGTTCCGTGAAAAAAGAAGAGGCCCATATCCAGAAAAAAAGAAAATTATGTATCTGTAGGCACTCACAGTAGAAGTGAAACTTTGTTGTTTATTTGCAAATTATTAGAAAACATTTATAACAACTTCTGATGAAGTTTTTGCAGTCCTCTTCTCTCTATTTTGTTGTTACTTTTTTTACGTAGTACACGTATCTAACACATGAAAGGAAAGTTCAAGTATACAACGCCGGTTAAAAATTATTTTAGTGAGCTTAAGAAGTCATTTAAAGTGCTAGTGATTTTGATTGCAAATGATATGACCGGAACTGTATATAATCAAGTAGTAGCATCTAGGTTCGCTCTCTCACTAAAGCACATGAGATATAACTACGATAAGTCGACTCTCTGCACGATTGTATATAGCCGATCCCCATATGACCTCGTTGGCAAAACACTAACAACAGTATAACTTCGTTTCTTACACTCATGGTAATAAGTGTACTTCCAGTCACAAAGAGCGATTTATTTGTAAGATTTTTATTTATTCCAAATATATTTTATAATAATTAGCAAGTACGAAGTTTTATTCAATTAATATGAATATAATAAAAATAACCCTGTTACTTGAATGCTTTAAATTCAAATTCAAAACAAAAAAAAAAGCTTCATGGGAAATAATTATACTTTCATTTTAAGAATAATAAGAAAAAATAAAATTTAAAGGACCCAAGTAATAAAGTAAGTTTCAGAAAGGGATTATCACAAATATAGAGCGCGGTTCACGCCAAATTGGCACGCTTTGTTGTGGTCACCACGTCGCCCCTAATCATAAGAACAACAAATTTTTTACTGGGATTTGTTTACAATACCGTTACCGTTAGTTGATAAATTTTTCATATTAATTGATCGCAAGTTGGTGATTGTGTGCACAATGGAAGCTGCAAATAGAAAATTGATTGTGAACAAATTTATTGAAAATCCGTCGTGGTCTGGTTCAAAGATTGCGAAAGTATTAAATATCTTCAAAAGAACGGTATGTAGAGTTATAAAACGATATAAAGAAACTCTTAGTGTTGAAAGAGCTAAAAAAGTTGTGAACAAAACGGGAACCACCAACCTAAAATTAAAGGCAAAGATCTTGAGGTCCATCAAGAGCAATCCCGGACTATCGGATAGCGATCGTGCCAAAAAATTCAATACCAGCAAAAGTACTGCTAGACGAATACGCATACAAGTTGGGCTAAAGTGCTATCGTGCTATGAAATATCCCAATAGAACAGACAAACAGAATTTGCTGGCCAAAAAACGTGCTCGTCTTCTTTATAATAATGTTTTGACCAAATTCAATGGATGCATTATTGTGGATGACGAATCATACGTAAAATTTGATCTTAAACAGCTTACAGGTCAAAAATTTTATATGGCAAGGAATCGTGGTAATGTACCCTCAAAATTCAAGTACATAAAAATGGATAAATTTGCAAAGAAATCAATGGTGTGGCAGGCTATTTGCAGCTGTGGTCCCAAATCCAGGGCATTTGTGACATCCTCTTCTATGACGTCTGATATTTACATCAAAGAGTGCCTTTCGAAACGACTATTGCCATTTGTTCGCCACCACCATTCGCCAGTGAAGTTTTGGCCTGATTTACCACTACTCTAAGAAAACCATGGATTGGCATCAGACAAATAAAGTAAGTGTAGTGCCCAAATATATGAATCCACCCAATTGCCCCCACCTTCGACCGATTGAAAAATACTGGGCTATTACAAAATGTAAGTTGAAGAAAAATGTAGGTATTGTCAAAAATGTGAATTCAATGTTACTAAAATGGAACCAAATAGCCGCAAAAGTATCCAGAGCGGATGTTCAAAGGTTGATGGGGTCCATTAAAAGGAATTCCTGGAACTTTTTGCACAACAAAGAAATTTAAATCTTTTAATATTCTAGTATTAAAATACAATATTAAACTTATCATTTAATACATTATTTGTTATTCTGAGTGTTCTGGTTAAAAAGATACACCAACTTTCCTGCTTGCCAATTTTGCGTGAACCGCTCTTTAGTAATACATGTGACTACCTTAATTCCTTATATTTTCTTCTATTCTATTTGTCGTTGAACTCATAAGATTTCTTAGCTCTAATGTTGATATTTCATTCTAATTCTCTTTTATTTCTGCTCGTAATTAATTTAAACTGGAAATCTGAATGCCACGTAAACAAATCTGATTAAAAAAACGCTTCAAAGATTTTCCGCGGGGTTCAAGTCCATGCTTGAAGTGGGTTACTTCATTATTTTAAAATTTTTCTCCTTTAAACATTCAGTTTTGACTGCTACTTGATAGATAAAAGTGCCATATTATTGAATGTTATGCTGCACTTATTAATTTTAACATGAACATTGAAAAGCACCTCTTTCAGAAAGGGTAGATGGTCATGGGAGTTCATTTTACTTCTGACGAAAGATGTTAATATTTTGTTTGAGAAACAAATCGAACTTGTGCCATCAGTCTACCGCCTTGGTAATTTCTGACTAATTCTTTTTTAGATACATAGTACCAAAAAAGGTTATAAGCTAGAGGGCAAAATATAACGAAAATTGAATTTTTTTTATATTATTTCATTTTGAATGGCGTTTTAAACGACTATTTTGATTCCCACTGTATATGTAAAGGTATAAATAAATAAACTTCATTTAATTCTCTCTCCAACGATTTACAAATTTCCAAAATCCATTGAGATATTCGACTTCAAGCACCATAGACACTTTTTGGAAGTTCGGAATAATCCAGATTTTTTTGTTACAGTATTTGAGTTACAGTAACCCCCGGTTAATTGGCCCATTTTCCTTTTAATTGCTAAAAATTTTTCGGTAAATTGCACAACCCAGTTAGTTAAACCAGAATTTTTTTCAACACAATCAAGCGGAGATTACTTAATTTCGATTTGTGTGGCAGATTTCGAAACGGCGCACAGTGCTTCGATAGTGAACAAACATCAAAGAAAAATATTTCACCGATCATTAAAATTTTGATGCCATTTTAAAAGTAATAGAATATGTATAACGAACCCAAAATATTTTTTACAGCGGTAGTGTTTTGAAGGAGTTAGGGCTTGCCAAAGTCGATCAATTTAAGAAGCAATTAATGAAATAAGAAATTGAAATTTTTATGACTCTTACAAAAAAAATTGCTTAAAAATCAGGTATCATTGACAGCGCTTTCATTTTTTTTTTTATTATAAGAAAAATAATATAACCTACTTCACAATTTATATTTATTTTTTTTTAACAGAACGTTTTTTTTTAGAAATTTTTTTTAAATTAATATTTTTTCTGAGAAAAACTTAAAAAATTGTCAATTTCAGTAAAGAATATAAATCATTATGCCGCAAAAAGCTGTAGTCTCGTGCCTTTTTTGTTAATAATAATCTTTACTTACTTAAACGGTGGAAAAAAATTGGCCAGCTTCGTCCAACTTTAGGAGAAAATCAATATTTACTAATACTCTTAAATATAAAAAAAAAAATTTAATGAAATTTATTAAATTATTTCAACTTCTCAAAGCAATTTTTTTGTACCATAATTTCCATGGCTTGGTCACCAAAACGTTCCAAAAAATCAATTTTAACCTATAAGTGACAAACCTCAAGTAAATATGTTGGCAATACAGGGAATTTAAATATCCTCGAATTTTAGGAGTCTCCTAATACTCAAAAATGCCCATCTTTGGTATACAAATTACATATGTATTTGTACTATTGGTGTACAAAATATTTGAATCAGCTTTTTTTCTCGTAAATGTAAAAATGTGTTCCAAAAAAGTAGTTCTTGAAATTAAAAGAAAAATACAGAAGTTTTAGAAGGAAGGGGCGTGACTAGCTTAGCAAAACTATGTAATGTCGTCAAGTGTATAATTAAGCTTAAATGGTTTTTAGGAATCTCTATTCATATGAACACACTTGGTTTTAATTAGTTCACATTATCGAGAACCCACTGCATTTTTGAAACAGTTACTTTTGGCTGTAATGTCAATATTTTATAAAAATATACTTAATTAGAAAATATATTTTATTATATATATCTATGATAAAAGTAGACACATTTTAAGAAGGTGAGGTAGCGTTGTATGAAATGATGAAGCATAGTTTTTTAATTGGCAATATTTAAAAAATAATTGCGCTGATATTTTAATTTGATTTATCTGCAAACAGAAATTATCTCAAAACCGAAACCGGTACCAAAAAAAACAGTTCTAGAATCAGCATTCTATAAACCTTTAACAAATGGTAGTTTTAGTTAGGCGCGTCTACAAAATTCAAGCAATAATTTATATAGTATCTTAAAAGGTCAAAATTATCGGATAAGAACTGGTTTTTTTACAATCATCATTTTTGAAATCATCATACCGTAATCTTCAAGGAAATTAAGTTTCATCAAATTCAAAAAACTCCTTCTATTTTTGTCCAACTTTTATATGGGGATGAAGCACTGTGCGGTGGTATAATTTAGGCAAACGTTTGTTAAGCTTGATAAAATCAATTAAACAAATTAAGATATGATCCTAACTATATAAAAGAACAACTAGACTTTATTTTCATAATACATAAACTTATAAAGTTGTTTCCTTTTTTTGGTGTGAATCATTAGCAACACATCATTCATGTTGACACCAGCCAGGCATAATGATATATGTCAACTGTATTAACAAATCCCTTTCCCTCTCAAACCAAACCACAATTTACTACCTACTCAAAGTCCAAACAATGTAAAATTAACATTTTTATTTAATAAAAAAGTTCAATCACTTGAATTTCTTTACCATTTTTTCAACAAATTAATCATTAAGTCCAAAAAAAAAAGCCAAATAACACCTCTTGGCTATTAATTCTCCAATTTTAATTTCGATTTCATTTATACATACAAATATGGAAAAAATTATTTGAAATTTGTTAAAACTAAGTATGAATTTGAATATACATTTGTATACACTTGCATACATAAATTTATAAACAATATTTGTTATTATTATGATTGGCGTTGAAGTGTTGGAGAAAGCCAAAAAATAAAGAGACACAAGTGTCAAGTTTTAAAAAGCAACTAATTGATGAATGTGTATTTATTTTATTTTTTTTTAAGTATTTTCCTTTTTATTTACTAATAAATTCAGATATACATATGTTTATATTCATAATTGTTTATGTATATGTATGTAGTACAGCATGCTAAGTTTTAATAAATTACCAAAGAGTTCTTCAACTATTTGCAAATCACTACATAATTACATTACCAATAAATACTGTAAAAACAAACACAACAACCAGTAAACTGGTACTTCTGGTTGTTGTTGAGTGTTTGGAATGCTATAATAAATAATTATATTTATTTTTTTTTTTTTATGATATAATTTGGAGCTTGTATTCCCTTTATGAATTCCATATACAAGTACTCCTATTTTTTCCAATATAACTACGTAATTTTTAATTTCAATATATTTTTTACAAGTGTTTACACACATATGGTTATACACACATACACACAAATCCACACCGATACAAGCATTCATATTTTTTATGAGAAATGCGTGGGAAAATTATAGTAAAATAGTAAAAAGTTAAATTTACAATGAATTTCTATTTATTTTTTTATGTTAATCACCGTTTTTGTTTTTCGAATTTTGTTTGGCCTTTTTCATTTATTTTTTTTTTTTCAGATGATGTTTGTATGTGTTTACGCATGTATCAAAATTACAATTGGTATGTAATTGTGTGAGTTTTATACAAGCGCTTAAATGAAAGTTTAAGATAAATTGGTATGAATAATTTCATAATATACTGTGAGAAATGATTGTGTATGCTAAATTTATTGTTTTTTTTTTTTAATCTGAGTATTAATAATTTCATGGATTAATTTCCGGATATAAATTAGGATTTGATGATTATGAACTTTAGTAACCCCGAGTATTTTTCAATGAGAAATATTATATTCGTAAATTCATTGTGCGTAGAGCAATCAAAATTCGCTCACATGCTTTTGAATACTCTTTATCAGTTTTAATGAACGTTTTCTTAAAGTGGCAAGAACAGTGTATAAAGAAACAAGCAGACCAGACGGTCGTTTCGGAATCCGCCACGATTTCTTATCAATAATTGCAGATATTTTATTTATATTTGGTTAAAAAAAAATTAGACTTATGTGGTGTTGGCACAAAATATATACATTCATAAATAAAGGCTATATTTCACTCAATAACTACACAGTGGGCCAAGTAACAAATGTTGAGCGAACGTTCGCTTAAATAATCGCAAACGGGCTCAAAAACGTGCATTGTGCTCGAAAGCGTGCTCGCAAACAATAAGTTTCCAAATTGTAAGATTACAAATTTAAAATTATATTTTTTGTAAAGAATATTAAATTACATTCCCAATAACCATTTATTCGAGGTAAAGACTAGTTAAAGAGATATGAATTTTTTAATATTTATACAAAGCGTTGTGGCGCTAATTGAAATTATGAAATGGTTTCACCGATTTAGCGACAACAAGTTAAATTGTCGCCATATACTCAAAATAATCTCACTTCCTTCATTAGATGAGATGTGCAAATAAAATCTGTTACTGACTTTACCCCAGGCAACTTCTTTACATTTTCAAACCTATTTTAAAAACAATTGAAATGGTGTAAGTTTAGAGGGTCTAAATGCGCAAATACAACAAAAAAGTTATTAAAAAGCATTATTTTAATATTTTTGATTTGGAAAAATTTTTTGCAAATTTCTTCCAAAATTGGCAGTTCACATTTTTAATAAATTATTAAAATTATTAGGCTTTGAATGAACAATGATGCCAGAAGAATGTCAAAAACTTCATAGAACTGGCAGATCAGACGATCGTTTCGGAACCCGCTACCGTTCCTCATCAGTGATCTTTGTAATTCTCATTTACTTAATATTATTTTCACTTATATGATTGTTAAAATAAGGGAATTATCACAAAGATCACCGATGAGGAAACGATCGTCTGATCTGCTAGTTCTATGAACTTTTTAACATTCATCAGGGATCACTGTTCATTCAAAGCCTAATAATTTTACATTATTTTAATATTTTTATGTATTTTAATATTACAAACCTGAAAAAAGCGTGATCTTTCTAAGCAAAGAAATAATGAAAGGAACCATCTGTTTCAAGTCGAATTTTCCTAACTAACTAATTAACTAACCAGCTCTTTCGGGACTGTAAGGAAACTAGAGGAGATAGCGTAAAACCAAATCTGGATTCGTATTGTCTGATCCCGATTTCTTGTTACAATTTTTGATCAAAACGAACTGTTGAGGCAGTTGTCCTCGAAATCCTGATTTTCACTAGAATCTTGAACTCACGGTTGCCACTTACTCATTTTATTTTGTACCAATATTTACAAAAAAATGTACCAATATTATAAATAACATCACTAGTTATTTATTAAGGATGTACTCTGGTGTTCGAGTTTCAAAA
Organism: Toxonevra muliebris; assembly: GCA_963691655.1. Classification (NCBI taxonomy): domain Eukaryota; kingdom Metazoa; phylum Arthropoda; class Insecta; order Diptera; family Pallopteridae; genus Toxonevra; species Toxonevra muliebris. The sequence continues at coordinate 103,718,518 of OY829326.1, forward strand.
AATCGATTATTTTTTAAATGCATTTCGAAAGTACAATATATTGAAAGTATACTGTAAAAATTTCAGACCAAAACTCAAAATATTAACGAAGTTATATCTCATAGTCGAATGCGCCTATTAAGAAAACTTTATCTGTTGTTAAAACTTAAAAAGCGATTTTCTCGAAACAACGTTTAATTGACCGGCTCAGGGGTTTGAGAGAATTCTATCGAACCGATTGGGCTGAACTTTTAATGTGTTATTTTACACGCCAATGGCTCTCGCAAGTAGTAGAATTGTTTATTTTTAATCATTATTTCCTATTTTTTACAACGATTTTCAGCAAAAAGCAACGCGTTTTAAAAAAAATATCTGGAAGTCCGCCATTTTGTTATTTTCTAGTCCAAATGTATTAATATTCTACCTGCTAGAATGACAAGCCTACAGAACAATAATCTATTTAAATTTTTGTTTAAGAAGACTTTAAGTACTGTAATCACCCGGTCCAGCCCACACCTTTTTTTAGGTGCCCACTTTGGACGTAAAAAACACTACTAAAATAACGTAAAATAAATACCAAAAACAATTTTTTGTACAGTTAAAGATGTCAATAATAAAATAATGAAATTATCACATTTTATTTTGTTATAATAAAAAATTCCCGAAATAACCTGGCTGGAACACCAGACTACATCTTTTATAAAAAGTAACACACTAATTGAAATATATTTTGTATTTTAAAAATAGTTTTTGGCCGACTAGATATAATGAGACTCTTAACGTCCGACACACAATTTAGTTTATATATTATATGTACCAAATTTTTAAAACATGTACCAATGTACCAAAAGCTGAAAAATAGAAAAATAATGTACCAGTTTTGGTAGAATTGTACCAAAGTGGCAACCGTGCTTGAACTAGAGTGACACTATGACTTAGATGAAATATAAACTTTATTTATTCCAGCGCAAGTGTTCACGTCTGTTAAAATTCCTTAGGAATTACAATTCATTAAAGTACTTAAATTACATTATATAAAATATACATACTTTCTGGTATGGAAAATCAAGAAATGAATAATTGTGCCGATGACTATTATCGCTTAATACAGTCAGACCAATGAATATATAAAATTAATAATCAGCGGTTCTAGAAATTATTTTACAATTTTGTAGAAGATTAAAAATATAATGTAATAGAAAAAATTAGCTTTAAGCAGTGGCGGCAACACGGACATTTTGCACTTCTGAAGTTTAGAACTTTCATCATTATTTTTTTCATTATTTTTTTTTTTTTTTACCAAGGCGGTACATTTATTTCAAAATAAGTCGTCGTATATTTATTTGTTGATGTTTAAAGGTATTTCATGAATTTTTTCAACAAAAAATGTTGACAACTGGGGACATTACTGCCATTGTACCAAAACACTTTTTTTCATAGCCCCTTGCGGTGAGAGCGATAACTAAATAACGATTTATCTAAAATAAAATAAAAATCAGATTAATTCAGATCAATTGGTGATTTGGTTTTTGAGAAACCTTTCTCACCGCAAGGGAACTTTTTGAAAAACAACATTTCGAGATAATCGCGTTTAAATTTTCAGCACCATGTTCAGGTAATCGGAAGTAGTGCGCTGTTGACAGATGTAACTTGTAACTTTGTAAGTGGTTCTAATACTCAGACCTCTATGAAATTTGGAGAATATTTTCTTAAAAAGATGTACTTTGAGAAAATACAACACATTTTTTCGACCAACACAAGTGTACATAACTCCTTAAAACTTTATTGACCATAAAAAAACTAGAACCGATAAGGCAGAACCGAGACCAGACTTGCATTCCTCCATTTCATTATAAAAAAAGGTCTTAAAAGCTTTCATTAAAGATATTAGGGTCACCGGTGATCCATAGTTAAACTTGTATTTCCAAAAAAATAAAAAAAATAAATTTAAAATAAAGAAAATAATGTTTCAGTAAATAGTTCTTCCAACAACATCTCAAAAATTTGGACAAATTTTGTAAAAATTGTGAGCGATTGAAAACTAACACAAAAAAAAACATAAATTTTTCACTTTGATAATCTACAGTACCGTTACAAAAAAATATTTCTAAATTGTTTTAATTAAATTAAAGAACTATCTAAATTTATAAAAATTGATGGGTTGGTTTTTAAAAAATACCAAAAATTAATCTTGTGACACCGGAGTCACCATGGTACCAAAAGGGCTGACTCGACCGATAACACATTGTAACAAAATTTCAATTTTACTCATAATATCAAATACTCATTGAACTTAACCCTTAAATAGCCACTGGTCACTGCAGTCACCAACCACTTCCGCGGCTGCCTGTGCCACCATTTTACGTTCGCCATTTAAAATAAACATCTGATCTTACTGTCTAAAGCTTTCTTTATCGATACGTATAAATAAGAATGGAAAAATGACAACTGTCGTACAGTTACAGTTATTTTTAGTTCGAAAAGCATGTTTTGCAAAAATTTTAAACAAATAACTGAAAAAAAGGTGTTTTTATTTTCGAATTTTGTGTAACATATTGCCGTGTGGACAAATTTGTGTCAGACGGTATGGGATAACACCAAATAACTGTTTTTAAAAATTATTGCGAATGTATTTTAATTTATTCTCCAGATAATCGCCAAAGGTTACTGCAGAGGTCAACCATGTAAATTAAAATAACTGCACCTTAAAATATTTTATTTGAAAACACGTAGAACAAACGTTGTTCGGAATCACAAATACTATCTCTGGGTATGTTTTTAATTGAAATCGGACGTATTGGGCATTTAAGGGTTAATCAATTCCTAAATATGGAATTGCAGATAATACATTAATAATAACTGGTGCTCCTCAAAAAGATGTTTGTCCTCAAGGTAATACATATCCTATAAATGCTGTAGTGCTATAACTAAAAATAAAATAATAACCCCTACTAGTTTCAACTTTTTCAATTTTCAATTAAAAACATACTGAGAGGTAATATTCGTGATTCCGAACAACGTTTGTTCTACGAGTTTAAGGAGCCGTAATTTCGATTTACATGAAAAATATTTTGAAAAATATCTAGAAAATAAATTAAAATATATGTGCAAAAATTTTTTAAAACAATTATTCGGTATTATCCCATACCATATTGTGGGAGCACTAGAGGTCATTAATTACTAACCGTTGGAAAATCTGGCCCATAAAATTTTTGTTGCACTGTGTAATCCAATAACTTTTTAAAACAATTATTCGGTATTATCCCATACCATATTGTGGGAGCACTAGAGGTCATTAATTACTAACCGTTGGAAAATCTGGCCCATAAAATTTTTGTTGCACTGTGTAATCCAACAATGAGAAATATATTGATTACTAGGACAAGAGTGGTATCATAAATTATCATCTAAAGGAATTTCCCTTATTTTGGACTTTAACTCTTTCGACGGTAATTGGCACTTATCTATTGGACTTGGACCCGAGCAAACATTCTCGTATTTTAATTTTTTTTTTTTAATATATAAGACATAAAACCCTTAACAATCATATTTGTCTTGACAAATATGTACGAAAAAATTGATCAACTAAAAAAAAAAATTGTCCAGTTACACCTTTAGACTTACATCCCAACACATTCAGTTCTATTCAAACCAAAAAACTGTATAATGGAAAATTTAACTCTAAAATGAATATACTTATGTACAAAAATCCAAAAAAAAACGTACAAAAACAACTTTTCGTAGCACCTAGTAAATACTAAAAAAAAAAAAAAATTTGACGCAATTTTGCATTAATGAAGCATCACTTTACAGTGTTGCTAAATGCAAAATACAGAATACAAAAAATCAAAAATTTCTTATTTAAAATTATTGGCATTGAAAGTAATAAAAATACTCAAATATTACTACGCATTAATTAACCGAAATTTAAAAGCATTTCAAATTTACAATTTCGAATTTAAATTTAACACTTTCATGCTCAAAATTTTCATTAATTTGTTGAATTTATATACCATCAAGCAATTAAGACGACCATAAAATGATCAAACTTAAAACGTATGGATGTGTGTATAAATGCTTTCATATAGTTAAATATTAATACTCCTCAAACTCTCTACACAGATACAGTTCGCGGCATTCCTAAGGAGAGTTGAAGGTACTCAGATTTTTCATTTACAATGTTTTTAATTATTTTGCTACAAGAGTAAACTATTCAAATTTCATTAACGGTAATTTGGAAACCAGTTAGTTTTCGTCATGAAGGGACATAGACCTTCGAAACCAATAGTACCAGACCCGCATAGATTTATTTAGAAGTGGCTGCCTATATGGTGACTTTTCCTAAATTTGATGATAGCTAGACACTGACGATGGAATTGAGTTATTGTCTTTCTTTTTTCATGACAACTTACAAAATCATTACACGGGATACCATGTCAAGACATGAGTGATTGCCTATTAAATAATACAGTGGCAAAGTGAATGTTTCGCCAATTCAACACCTTCAGGTTATAAAGCAAAAACACTTCAACGAGCATGCATTCCATACAAAGATAATGTGTTTTCACAAAAAAACTAAACTCAAGCTAAAAATTATGCTTAATTACATTTACATTTTATATACAATAAAAAAAAAACGTAAAAACTATTACAAAAGTATGTATCTGAAACTAAGAAAGCAAAACGTAATATTTTAAATAAATATTCATTAATAAAAAAAAATCTTTAATTAAATTTTGAAATAAAAATTTCTTTTAAGTTCAATTAATTATCTAATAGCAAAAGCATAAAAACCTGCAATTTCCTAAATCAAAGTAAAAAACAAAAAAAAAATCTCACCCGCCTCTTAAAAACAAAACAAAAAGTTAAACTAAATCATATTTACGTTTAGTTGCAGTTTAAGTGCAGACAGACAAACAGCCAGATATCCATTAATCCATCTAACGCTAATCTACGCAGACACCTTTCTGTCAATTATGATTGAAAATGTTTTCAGACATTATGATTCCGCCTACTCTACGAAAAGCAATGTCAAAATTCCAAAAAAAAAAGTTATAAAACCAAAAAAAAAAATTCAATAGTATTTTTTGGCGAAAGCTACTCATGCTTCATTCAATATCGTGTTGCTGCTGTCAGTATAGCATGCTGCTTTTGCCACAGCCACTGCTGTTGATGTTGCTACTTCAATGTTGTTATTACTGAGCGGCTGCTGCTGTTTTTTGAATTGTTATTTTTTAATATCTTCAATACATAAATTCTGCTTGATGCCTCGTTATGCTTTACGCGCTTTTGACAGTTAACAAGCATTTGTCAAATTGACAGCAGGTGGCAAGTAAAAATATCATACAATATTTGAAGTATATTGCATGAGCTTTTTTTCTTCATTGTTGCTGTTATTTTTGAAATCAATATGCTTTTTTAATACCCTACATTAGAAAACTTATAGCGTTTTCTTTTCTTGACAAAGTGTTGCACTTTTTTTTTGCCTCATCCATTAAAAAATTGTTGCCAACAACATTGCCAAAATGTTGCCTTTTTAGTGTAAGAAAAGAACATAAAAATGCTACTCTGTCAGAATCAGCTAATTTGCAGGGCAACATTCTCATCCCGTCATTTAATTGAGTGCAAAAGTGTTACATTTTTCCCCGCTCAGAAGGCAACATTTTTTAGAAAAGAACACAATACTCTTGGAAAGGGCCGCCTCTTTTTCAGAAAAAAACACGAAATTTAACAGCACTCGCATGGTGCAGAAAAAATGCAACATTTTATCGAGAAAAGAAAACGCTATTAGTAATCCTTTTCAGCCTGAGATTTAAAACATATAATACAAATTTGGCGTTTTAATGCGAAAAATGAGAAAAAATTATCTCCTTTCTGCATTATCGAAATTCTGCATACGCTCATGGTCTCTTTACAATTTGTCTAACAAGGGAGGGTCTTTAGGTATCCCGTGCCGTACTTTTAGTATTTTTGGAAAAAAAGACCGATGCAAAAATCTTTATTCTAATGTAAGATACATCAAAATAGGTTTTTACACCCCAAATTTGGGAGGCGAAACAGTATTAGACTAGTGAATCATAGGTTTAGTACTTATAAGGTTAGATCCAAAGATTCCTGCGACATCATCTTTGTCCTTCATTTTTCTGTCGAATACCAGGTTAATGTTCGAAAACCAAAATATTTATCTATAAGCTTCTTGGCTCACTAAATGGCCTCCATCACTAAAATATTAAAGAAAATCTAATGCTCTTAGGAAAGTTTATTCAAATATACTCTCAATGGACGCGGACCTTAGCGAAACAGACAAAGATTCCCATACCGTCGTAATCGATCGATTGATTCTATTTTTTCTATTTTTTCAATTAACTAACTAGTTAACTACAATTTCAGTCATCAGTAACTAATCATGATTAAATTTAGTCATGATTAAATAATTAGTCTTAATCACCAATAAATCCGTCATTAGTCATTCAATCATTAGCCAACCACTTATTTGTTTTAGTCATATTGACAGTGTCCTGACTAATTTTAAGCTGAAACTTATTAAACAGCTTTACATACCGTCGGGTAAAATGCGAATCTGTAGAAGTGATGTTTTAACAAGATTCGAATTTAATGTTTAGGCATTCTCTATTACAAAAATAAAAATGGGATCTCAAATTTCTCAGCCAAGTGTAAAACTCATCAACTATTTCTTTCTGGTACTTTGTATTAAAAGCAAATCAAATCGTAAGCATCATTTTAGTCATGGTTGCAACTAAAACTTTTAGTCATTAGCAAAAATCATAAAAATAAGCGCAAAAAAATATATTTATAAAGTTTTCTTATTTCTAATTTTTTGTTTTTTGTTCTTTCTTTGTTATAGCAAACAGACTGAAATTTTAAAACTAAAATTTCAAAATCAAAGTTTACTATGTGGAAAAACTTTTTCCTGTTTATTTTTACAATCTCTGATCATTAGTCAATGTTACATTAGCTGCGTTTTATTCGCCACTTGCTTCTAGTTATGTATAACTAGCAGCGATAATTGTATTGGAAAGCAACAACAAAGAGGCAGAGTTAACACGTATAATTATAGCTGTTATGTATACTTAACAAGTAGTTTAGCTACATCAAATTCTATTGTGAACTGTCAATAATGAAAGAAGAAGCATGACAGTTTCCAAAAAAAAATAAAAAAGGAAAAGATTCGAAATGGCTGCCGGTGAAAATAAGTTAATATCATCATTAAATGTTCTTATAAAGGGTAAAAACTAAAAACAATGCCCACGATTAACCGCAATGACTGGGATTCATTAAAATGTGTCACCTCTAGCTGCTGAATAGTTCCATTGTGAAAACAATATAACGAAGAATAGACTTAACATCTTGTTCGTTTTATTCGCACATGTTAAACTAGCTGGCGAATAATTTGTACCTAATAAATAATAAAAATTATCCAATTGTTTGTGATTGATTTTTTTAGTCATTACTCTTCACTCATTTGTCATAAATTTAATTTTGCCGAACACTAGTTCTAAATTCCTATTTTCGGAGAAATTTCTTGGGCGTCTCTATGAGAACAGACTTAAGAAGTTCAAAGCACTGCGGAAAAAACGAGCGCAATTTAAAACCATGGATTTGATTTGGCGCACAATTCTTCTGCGCTAATACTAAAATATCACAACAACCCATTTATGTCCTAGACCAAGCATTCGACATAATTAATATTCTGCGAAGTATATTTGTAGACGACCTACAGCTTTATGCCGATTCTGAACGGGTTAAGTAAAAGTAATTTTACTCTTAAAGGTTTGGTTTTGCCAGCAAAGACGTAGTACCGAGAAGAAAATATTCCATATTTTGAAATTTAATACCGGCCATACCACCATTAGTGATAAGTTTCAATCTGTTGAATAACATAATTGACTCCCGAATAAAAAATGGATTTAGAAGTCATTTTTGGAGTCGCCGATTATTCATTTAGAAAAATCTTTTTTAGAGTCAAAGGAATGCAATCTTTTTTTTTGAAATCATGGGAATGCAAATCTTATGACTCTAAAATCATGGCTTCTTTGAAGTCACTTAAAGTCACTTGGAGTCAGTTGAATACCCTTAGAATCACTTGAAGCCGCATGCAATCTCTTGGTGTCAATTGGAGTCACTTGAAGCTTTTTGAAATCAATTGGGTTTTTGAAGTCAATTGGGGATTTGAAGTCAATTGGTGTCAATTGAAGTCACTTGGAACCAATTGGGATTGGAAGTTGTTGATAAATTTAATCAAACTAATTGTCTAAGCTATTCCCTTGACTCTAAAAAAGACGTTTCTAAATGAATAACCAATCGGTGACTACAAAAAAGACTGCTATCTACATTGTTTATTCTGAAGTCAAATATGTTATTCAATAACTGCAATCATGAATTGTCGGTTATTAACGACTTCAAGGTAATTAAATTGAATGCATTCTTTTTCAGCTCTAATGTCAGATTATACCAATGTGCTCTCAGAACTTCATAGAGGGTAAAAAATTAATAGAAGGGGAAAAAACGAATTGTGTACTAATACCAAATACCATTTGTCAAAAGCCGAAAATTAAAAAAAAATAGCCTAGACCTAAACTTAATATAAGTTATCGATAAGTCGGTCTACACCAATTTATACTAGATTTAAATTAAAATTTTTTTTTAATTGGTAAGTTTGTAGCAAATATTAAAAACAAAAAAAAATGTGTACATAATATAAGTAAACTACTCAACTAATACAGGGTGGTGCATAAGTCATCACTCCATCTTACGTTATCATTGCTTTGACAATTATGAAATGTAAAATTTGTGAAAAATGCTCAAATTTGAATAAACACAGGAGAAGAACACTAAAGGTCTTCAGTACTTAGTGAAACAACAATTTTAGATTGAAATAAAAAATTTTGGTGATTAATTTTGCGGCACCTCGTATTTTTTGAAAAATTTCCATAAATTAATCCTCCTTTGTTATTTATATATTTTGGGTGTTGAAGCCCATGGGGATTGGCATATATGGCGTGAGTGTTGTGTGTGTCTTTATTAAATAGTTTATAAATTTCTAATTTGCAATAATAGATATTTCAATAAATTTGTTTATGCGCCAATACCTACAGTAAAAATATGATATGACATTTCTTTTTATTTTTTATCATTATAATTTTTATTAATGAAGTATTTTCATATACAAATATCTAGGAGTGTTTAAAGAAAGATGTAATGAAAAAATAATAATAAAAATAAAAATAAAAAAAAAACACGTTCGTGAACTTTAAAATTTTCAATAACAATAAAAGTTGGGTGTGTCTTCAATGTCGTTACTAATTATGAATGAATTTACTTTAATATGCGAGGAAAAAGAAAGTAATTTGTGCTGATTTTAGATGAAACGTTATATCCATATGCTTCTTGTATTTGTTATATAAAACTTTTCGAATAAATTTTCAATGCAAAAGATTCACTGAATTATGTCGATCGATTTTCAACGGAAATAATATAATATAATTAAATGTGGATATGTATGTATGTGAATTTTTAAGCAAGCAAAATGACTCAGATTTTAGATATCCCATTGTGTGGAATGTTGCTGCAGATTTCACACATAAATTTATGAGTTTTTAATTTTGTTTGCTATTAATCAGTAATTTTTAGTTTGAGACACACTAATAGCTATGAGTTTTCTGGAATATTCAAACTTTATGATTATAAGTTTATTACGGCATTAACTGAAAGCTGTGATTCGATATTGTAAAATATTTTCGAATCGATATGAAATGGCTACTATTTAGTCCTATATTATCATGGGACCAGATATCTTTAATTGCCATCGAACTGAAAGTAGTCAATTAGAAAACTCAATTTTACGTACTTGCTTCTGATATTAATGTTGAATTTGCAGCTGATTTTTTTTTTATAAAATTTTTAGGATAAGATAAGACAAAAATATAGACGAAACAAATTTTATCTGTGGTTAACTCAGACTTTGTGCTCCGAAAGAAGGGGCATAACTTGGAGTTCCACCAGCGCACTTGAAGATAAAGACTTTGGAGATGATATATGTCTGTTCTCGCACAAGTTTAGTGACAGGCAGGCGAAAACTGACCATATGATCAGAGCAGCACGCAACATGGGCCACGAAATCAACATCAGGAAAATTAAAACCATTTGAATTAACAACATCACCAATGAGCACATCATAATCGAAGGCTAGCCGCTTGACTACGCGGACAAATTCTGCTATCTGGGCAGCATAATGACCACAAATGGTGGAGCGGAAGAAGATGTCAACAACAGACTCAACAAAACTAGAGCTACTTTTGGAAGATTACAGCCAATACCCAAATCCGAAGATTCAACGCATGTTTAAAGTCAAGTGAAACCTGGTTAATTTCAAACAGCATCACACAGAAACTACAAGTTCTCATTAACAAATGCAGAATATTCTGGCCAAATCTAATAAGAAAGAAACGAAGAACCAATATTAACGCAGATAAAGAGAAAAAAGTGGGGGTTGGCATACCTTAAGAAAGCCAACCAACAGCATTTGAAGAATGCTACTTGAATGGAACCCACAAGGAAGTAAACGTCATGGGTGACCAAAGATCACTTGGAGACGTTCCATAATCTAGAACTAGCAGATAAAAATACAACATGGCAAAACGTGAAAATGACTGCACAAAACACAGTCAAATGGAAATGTTTAGTAGAAGCACTAAGCTTCCAAAAGGAGTAGAAGGAAAAAAAATTTAAAAGCAAATTTTTTAAATTCTGTCTGTATTTGCTATAAGAAGGAAAGGACCTAAATCATTTAACAATCAATGTTAGGAATGGGCGGAGGGGTCAGTTCAGCTTGGTAAATTCATTCAGTTCTAAACGGATGGCTCCAAATTGGACGGTAGAGTGGGAGGAGGTATCTTTGAAAACACTCTGGACATTCAAAAATCTGCTCGCCTTCTGGACCACTGCAGCTGACTGGCTGAAGTGCAGTACATTATCCCCATGTGATATTTTCATTTTCACGGATAGCCAAGCGGCCATTAAATCACTACCTCCAAGGTAGTCTCCAAATGCCAACTATCTCTAAACAAGATATCTGAGCATTTCAAGGTACACCTGTATTGGGTACCAGGTCATAGTGACATTCCAGGTAATTGTAAAGCCGACGAGCTGGCAAGGCTAGGCACAACATTCCCTACTCCTCGCAACCTGCAAACTGAGCATATATACCCAAATGATTGACATAGCTAACAAAAGGTGGAGAGAAACGTACACGTGCTCTCACACAAAACTAATTTGGCCCTCCTACAACCCAGAAAGGTCAAATTCTCTAGCTTTGCTTAATAGACCTGTGGCGATAATCACTGGACATTGTCTGATTGGCAGACATGCCAGCAGATTGGGGCTACCATCTTATGACTTCTGCAGAAGCTGCCTAGACGAGGAAGAGGAGGAAACTACTCTCCACTTTCTCTGTAACTGTCCAGCGCTTGCCACATGTAGACTAAAATCTTTAGGTCAACCCTTTTACAGCAATCTTGCTGACCTCGAATCTGCTGGCATCAGAGATTTAGATAGGTTTATTAAAACCACAAAATGGTTCAACTCTACGTAAGTTATCTAGCTTACTGTGTCTGAATCTGCTGGCATCAGGGATTCTACAGTTCAGAGAACCACAAAGTTCATTGTAAGATTAGGGAATTGTGGATAAGCCACGTGGTATTACAATGGGCCTTATATGGCCTAGGTAGGTCCTATTATCATAGGACAACCACTCTAACCTAACCTTACCTAACAATCAATGTTAGCTACAAATAGAAATTTTTTTATTGCATATTATTATTTTCTTTCTTTTTTATCATTTAGATTTTGGAGCCGATATCGTTTCAACAAACTTTGCGGCCAAAATTACTTAGAATTTTACCGCCCGGTTGGTATCGATTTTCGACCAAAATGAATTTGGCATCTGTCAAACGAATTTCGGACGTTAGAAAAGAAACCGTAATCGACCCACAACAGCTGAAACTGTGTCAAACTGTTTTTAGACCGGCTTCCAAAAACTAAGCATCAGTTAAAAACATGATGTGGTAAAATATAAAGAAGTACAGGGTTGAAGTCCTAACATCCCAAGTGTAGTAGAAGAAGAAACAAAAACCTGTCTACTGGAATAATGCCAGCAATTAAAAAACAAAATAAAAGCTTCAAAATATCTTCACATTATCTACAAAACATTTTTCAGCAATTAAATTATCACAGAAGTTACAAAACTCCCCTCTTGCATACATATTAACATATCAAAGGTAAACAACAATTCCCATAAAGTAAAATAAATGTTAAGCATATTTCAGAAGACAAAAACTAACCACAGCAGCACATGGTCAGCCACACGGACGGACAATCTCAAACTGACTGACTGACTAACAGACTTTCTTTCCCAGCATTTACTTAATCGTATGGAGTATGAAGAGTTCAGTGTACATGGCTATTTACACTGGCCCCTAATCCCAAAAAAAAGCATTGAATATAAACGATAAATAAAAACTCATTTACTTAGTTGCATACATACCATAAATGTCCAAATATTATCTAATAACAAATCAAAAGACAGCAAAATAAAACTAAAAGTTATAATAAAACTGCTCTACAAATTCCAAAAATATCCATAGATATGTAAATGTAAACAAAAACCATTCAAAAAATCATAAAACAAAGACAGGTGCTTATAGCAAAAGCTTACAAATTATGCGCTATGTATAAAATATAAGTACGTGGTCAGAATGTAACATTATACATACCAATATTTGTAGTTTTGGAATTAAAAACTTCAAACACAATGAAAATGGAAACAAAATAAAATAAACGAAAAATGCTTTAGCAAAAAGAAAGGATTAAGGTCTTGAACATAGTTTTAGAATCTAAGGGATTTGCTATAAGGCAAGAGGTTTCATGGCAGAAGCTAATATATTGAGCATATACATATATTGAGCAAGTAGCCATGATAATGCACAACCTCACACTATTCCAATTGTGATGTATGTAAAGCCAAGTTTAGAACTAACTGGATCTAATCCGTCACTCATCCATTCACTGTTGTCTTTTAAGTTTGAGTTTAAAGGCTTAGCGGAAAAATTTAACAAAATCATGCCTGAGTTCCATCAAACATTGAGTTATTATCTTCAATTCTTACTTCGATCTTTCAGGGGGAAGTAATGGCTATCTATCAAGCGTCCAAGTGGCTTATTCGCAACGATTCATTCCATAAGAATATCTGCATCTACATGGATTGCCAAGCAGCAATCAAGTCCCTTGCCGGTGTTTTCACTACATCAAAGCTTGTTGTCGACTGCCGATCTTCACTCAACATTTTGTCGAGTTACTCGCAGGTCCACCTATATTGGGTGCCTGGACATATGGATATTTCAGGTAACTGCAATGCCGACGAGTTAGCAAAACAGGGCTCGCAGCTTACAGATATATTACCATCCTGCACCATTGGTGTCCCTCTTACGTTTATTAAACCAGCCATTAAGCAAAACTACCTTGAGGAAACAAAAAGATCCTGGGTAGCGGAGCATACCTGTGGTATTACCAGGTTAACATGGACAACTATGGACAATACACGAACAAGACAGCTACTCAACCTTAGCAGAAACTCCATCAGCATTACGATTTCGGTGCTGACGGGACACTGCATAATGGGGAGACATGCTGCAAGACTTGGACTGCCATTCAATGACTTCTGTCGGGGCTGCGGCTCTGGAGAAACAGTCCTCCATTTCATAAGCGAATGCCCATCCCTGGCCAGGAAGAGACTAAAACTCCTGGGTTCACCTTTCTTCACTAGTCTGTCCGAGCTAACATCCATAAATATTAAGGACATAGCCAGATTCATTATGAAAGCCTCATGGTTCTCCATTCCGTAAATGAGAGAGTCGCGCCATACTGTGGTATCACAATGAGCCTAATTATGTGTTTAATTGTGCTATCAAGCAGAAGGCTGTCACTCCAACCTAAACTAACCTTCTTCATTGTTTTGATAATCTGAACCATCTAAATAAGCTTTAAATTAAGCGAATGAAAGTCTACTCCGGCACATTTGTCCAAAATTTGTTGAAATACGGAATCAAACGCATTCTCAAGTCGAACGGCTTCATGTGCCACTCACTATTGTCTTGACTTCTTTCGGTATCGTTTGGTGGAAAATAAAGGGGGAACGGAGTTACTTTGAACTTACTTACTTCTTTGCTGCCTTGCCATATATGGGAGGTACAAAGCCTACAAAGGTCTGGTGGAAAAATGAGAAGAAAATGGCATTCAATCATCCGTCAGTCTAAATCACTCATGTAGTCGATTTTTTCGTGATTTTCTTCGACTTTCGAAAAATTTCCAGAAAACCTGCAAAGGTAACAAGATTTGTAAAATGTTTTGCCATGGCTCTTCCGACATATTTGATCAAAACTTATTGAAATATGGAACCAAAATCGTTTGCAATCATTTCATGTGAAGGCTTGTCCGAAAAATGGGAGGGGTAAGCAGAGTCAATTGATATCTTTCTCTTAATCACTTAGGTCTAGGAGTATAAAGCTTCCAAAGACCTGACGCAACTTAAATAATAACTTTGATTAGACAACTCCGTCTTGTTAGGTTAAAAAATTCTGAAATATGGAACGAAATGTATGACTTTTCTGTAGTTCTGTGGGTGATCGAAATATATCATTAAATCTACCTGCTACGATAGCATGGAGCACATCGAACTAGAGAAGGTGCAAATCGTAAAACGATTCAAGCCAAATTTATTTATAGAAATGAATCGAAACAAAGATTATTGTCTTTTTATTTTCTCTGAAACTTAACACTGAGTTAATTATTGTTAAACAGTCCTGAATTCATATAAGGCCACCACAGTCGATCAATAAGCATCTCGGCCTTAATTCAGCAAGATATGGCTTAGCTTTTTAAAAAAAGCCAACATTTTCTCAGACTAATTAATATTAATTTCCTCCGATTTCAAAGATCCTGCAACAAACTCTCGTCAAATTTCCTTAATTACTAATAAATCACTAAGCCTTTGCTTAATATCGAGCTGAAGTCTCAGACAGCCATTAATATAATTATGTTATAATTAACTAGAATAATTAGAATTAATAACAATTTCATAAATAGTGTTCCAGGGACATTTTCTGTATTTGGCTCCCCAACTAGTCAGTTCATATGCAGACATATTCATTTTTCTTAACCCAGTAATACCTAGCTGTGCCATATAGCACCTTGTCGCTGAGCCGTTCCTGAGCCAGATTTTTTCTCAAGTTTCTTTCTTGATCTATCTACTTTGATTCCCGCTCGTCCTTAATGGGTTAAGGGGGGACGCCCACTGCTTTACAAGAATTTTTCGTGAAGATATGTGTGTGTATTTTTATGAAACTTACACAAATATAATAATTTAACATATGCAGATATTTTTTATTAAGTACAGGAAATGAGGTAAAGAATAGGTATCCGGGGGTTTTTGGAGTCTACTACCGCTAGAGGTCGCGACTGAACATATTTTTTTGTTCAACTTATATAAGGTACAGGAAATGAGATAAAAAGTAGGTATCCAGGGGTTTTTGTATGCAAAATCTTAAAAAAAAAATATGTTCTGTGGCGCAGAAAAAAATAAATATCAAAAATGGATTTCTCGACCCCAAAAACCCCCGGATACCAACTTTTTATCTCAGTTGCTGTACTTAATAAAAAATATCAGCATATGTTAAATTATCATATTCTCAAGGTCATATCTCAATATTATAACCACTTACGGCCAAACCAAAAACCAATCTGTGCTCAGGGGAACGTCTTCTTTCAGTTTTTTTGGGAGTTGCTCTAGTGCAAGATCAAATCCCTCAAAATGTTCCACAATGTTATCGTATAAATTCTTCAATCATATGTATAAATATGTATATAAAGTTACGGCCATGTAACTCACTCAAGTTTTATCGAACCAACTTATTCTTTGATAATATGTAGATTTTTAAAAAGTTCTAAGTGGGTGTTCCTCCTTAATCTTATAAGATCGAAAAACTACTTGAAAACTTGAAGTTCAAAGAACAAAATGACTGTGCAGCTGAACTGGCTACAAAAAAGACAGCCATAACCTTGGAACCCTTTTCGAGGTTTATCTCTGAACAAGGTCCAGAAATGGTTGTAATAAGTACAAGTATGTATTTAAATTGATACTGACAATTTTTATTGCAGAAATTTACATTATTTTAGACAAGTCAGCCCCTCTAGGCAAACCTTAATAGACAACAAACTTTTTTGTTATAATTTTCGCATTATAATGAAAAAAATACCCAAACAAAACAAATTTTCTCTGATCTTGTTTTATGCTGAACAGTATAAAATGCAAAAAAAGAAACACATAAAACATACAAATGACCTTTCCAATGCCGACTGAATGAATATGTAATGGAAAACTCACTCCAAAACAACAATGCCTTACTTTTAATTGTAAACAACGCAAAGACTTTATAAAAAAACGCTATAGGAAAATATCTGACAGATACATTTACAAAACGTAATATAACTAAATTACTTTAGTTTAAAGCAATTTATGCGTATTTGGTTGAAATCTACAAGAAAGAGGAAAAACACACTACTACACTTTACTAAAATATTTTACAATAATGATGAAGATGACGATAAGAGGCAGTACAAAAGAAATGAAGCCAAGAGATAAAAAAAAAAAACGAAAAAATTTACATGTATCTATGTAAAATATTTATATGCGTACCAACCGAAATCCATTCATCTACAAAATTCGATGTCATAATAGCGGATATAATAATGAAGTAATTATTTCATTTGTAGTCTAGTCATGTTATCGTATCGTTGTTTACCTACATTGATATCTCTCTCGCTTTTGGGAATGGTAAATACCATATATTTATGTATGTATATAGAAAATAAAAGTAGGTTTTTGGGCGTATTTTATATCTTTCTTTTATGTTGTTTCTTTAACCACTTGGTTCAGCATAACTTAACTCATCTGCCTTTTGTGTTCGCGTGTTTATCTGTGTGTATGTGTTTGTGACGTAATGCGCGTTAATTTGCGCAACGCATTTCAATTACCGCCAGCAGGTGTATGTGTGTATGTGTGATTGTATCGGTGCATGTGTTTTGTGTACTGGCAACAAAGTTATTCAAGTGCACGCATGCGCACCTGATTTACTTGATTTACACTCTTTAGTGTAAGATCATAATACTTTGAACATATATACGCACTCACATAATGTCGTATGTATACATTGTATGTATATGCATACATGGGAATTTTCTTTTGAAGATCACTTCAACTTTCAATTTCATTTTTAATACTTAAAAGTTTTTTTTTTTATGATTCTTCTCTTTCTTTTTTGTATCTTTCTTTTATTATATGTGGTTTTATGTATTGTGTTTTCGTTAATTTATTAAGCGATTTTCGTTTTCTCTTGAAAGCATAAATATTTTATCGTTCTGCACCTGAATGTGGAGGTTATTTACATTATATTAGTTATGTAACTACGTTGAACAAAGATTGTTTGGGATCTAAAAAGAAGGTTTTTAAATTTAATAGCAGTGATTTGAATAACGCAGTGATTTGAATGTTTCATTGCAGGGTAACAAAATTGAAAAAAAAAAATTTGCGTCTTCGACCAAAGTTTTGTTTTCTTATTAATTTCAGGTTGCTGATTAGGAATTTGGCATTGAATTTGCCTTATTGACTCTAGTTTCAGAGGTATTTGAGTGCGTCATTATTAGAAAGATTCTTATACATAATCAGGGCTGCCACAGTCTAAACAATTTCGTAATTAAATTCAACTAAAAATCTAACCAAATAGTTATAATAAAAAAATGTAAAATGTTGGAGTTATAGCCAAAAATAAGAAGCAGTTTAAAGTTTTTGTGAAAATTTTGCATTTTTAACTGAACGATGGTATGAGATTTTTCCCATTATGAATTTTTTATTATTTTTTAATGGTAGTATGTTAAAATCGGCGTCCAACGAAGTTCAAAAAAATTTGAAACTGCTTCATTTTTTCGTCTATATTTCCAAAACTTGTTTTGTTGGGCTATGAATTTTTTGAAATAAATGGAAAAACAGAGGTGTTATGCCGAACTATATTCGATTCGATCTTTGTAACTTTACTATAGTCAATCAATGCCAAATTCCTTGATTTCACCAAAATCTACTTTATCGCCGTAGAATTATTGTTATTCAGTGTAATGAGTCATGGGTTTTGTTAAAAACTAAGCAATGGAAACCTGAAAGTATGAGCTTTTTTAAATATCCTTAACCTCGTCTGTATCTTATAAATATTAAGCCTGTGTCAAAGAATAGGACTGATGAAACATAATTTGGAAAATCATAAATAATATATCAGGATTTTGAAGTTTGAGTAGAATGGTTGGAAGCAAAAAGTCAATGCGAAGAAGACATAGCCGAGAACGCAGAGATGAGAATTAAGAAACAAGAAATCAGAGATTAGAAGTCAAAGGGGAAAAAACTGAAAAACTTCAATTAAAGATACAAAATCTAGAGGCAAAAAGTCGAAAATGAAAAGGCAGAGGCGCAAAAACAAAGCCGAAAAATCAAAACAATAAAAATTGAAACGAAATTCAGGAACGAAAAATCTGGGGGAAAATTTCTGAAAGAAAACGTCAGAAGCGGCAGAAATTTCAAAAGCAAAAAGCCAGAGGCGTAAGTCGGAAAGTAGAAAGAAAGTACAAAAAATCAGAGTCGAAAAGTCAGAGGCAAAAAGTTAGAAGTATGAATACAGAGACAAAAACTGAGAAACGAAATGCCAGGGGCGAAAATCAGAGATGAAAAGTTAAGGAACAGAAGTTGGAGACAAAAAATCAAAGATGACAGAAAAATGAAAGTAAGAAACGAAAAATTAAAAATGGAATGTTAGAAACAAAAAGTCTTCTTTCCCATTTTCTGAAAAAAAAAAGTAACAAATCTAGTTTTATTTATGAAATATTTATTTTGCTATTAACACAGAAATCCCAAATGTCTTGTATGTAGTACTCTTCAGAAATGTTTGATTTTGAATTAATGAGAATATATATCAGAGTCAAAACTTTTTAAGGTTTACTACAGTGCCAAATTAACCTGGAGGTGAATGAGGCAGTCGCATTAGGGCCCACGGCTCTGGGGGCCCCAAGTTGCAACGGAAAATTAAAAACAAAAATTCAAGAATAAATTTGCAAAGAAAAAATAGAAGTAAACAAAAAGGAATAGAATAATTATAAACTTTACTCTTTATTTTTATTTTTTGGGATATATTTGCTGTTTACAGATAATATGCGGACGATGTTCAGAGTAGATTAAATCATCAATTATTTCATCGCAGTTCTTAATTATTCAAAATTTCATGCTGAATTGAAAAAAATGCGATTGCATTGAGTTTTTCTTCGTCTATCGCTCTTCTTAAACAATTCTTAATATATGTACTTCAACTTTGAGAATGACCTTTCATCGTGCACAATTGTACAGCAGAACGGCAAATAAATTCTTAAAACGATTTCAAGGTTGAGAATGGTAGAAATGAGGCCATTTTTTATGATTGTTGAGTACATTGAAGAGTGAGAAAAGTTCGGCGAATAAAACTCAAAATATTTTTTGGCAATTTAACTTTCTTCTTTTAACTCTTCTTCATTCTAATCATAAAATGATAGAAGTTTTCTACATAATTGAAAGCTGACCTCGATAGTCTAGTGGATAGTGCACAAGACTTTCAGCCACAAACTTGAGGGTTAGATTCACGTCTTGGTCTGGTGGTTAATTCCCATAAACTTCTTATATTCACTCTCGATATGAAGCGAATGAGAATTATAAGGAAGTGCATAAGTACATACCTTGGTAATGGCAAAAGCACCGAGCTGATAAAAAATTTCCACACAGCCGTTCAAAATCGGCGTTAAACTGTAGGTCTAACCATCGCTTCTGTATTCTAGTGGCAGAGTGTCATACCCTTGTCTCTGGAGACCCGAGCTCGATTTTTGGCTTGGGTATGTTTCTTATTCATCTTTTTTTCTCTCTTCCTTTCCTTCTTTCATAACTTGGGGCTTTGGTACAATAGATCTTATAGGTCCCAGTGTCTGACTTTCGAATCGTCTATCCTTCAAATAATAATGTAAATTTTTACATTTTCGTTTTGGGGACAAATTTTAAAGCCTCGAAATTATTTTGCCTCAGGGCCCCCGAAAGTGCTAAGAAGGCGTTGGTGTATTACTTATACAATGCATAGGTCATTGAGCATATTTTTGGGTTAAATGTCACAGTCCTTAACAAAAACTTAGACATGACAAAGATCACCAAACTCTATAACGGCCTTGACTCGATTTTGTGCAAAATATTGCTTGAATCCCTATAATTTCGAAACCATTAGTAAGTTTATAAATTATTCTCACAGAGTTTTAAAATATATATAGGTCAATATAGGTTCTCACATCCATTTAAATTGAAATACAAGGATTGGATAGTTTTAAGGCAAATTCGAATGTTAATTGATGAAACACATTTTAATTCTACATATTTGTGATTGATATATTAGCTAATATTCACATCTTATCATCTATTCTGGATATCCTGGGTGTTCATATACAAAAAACAAATATTTTATAATTATTTTTAAAATAAAAACGTGCAAGTGTATGATTTATATGATTTATTTTAAAGCTACATTAATAACACTGGAATACAGTGAAAATATAACATGAACTAAAGTATGTATTCTAAACTAATTCGAGGTCGCTGAACACGAAAATCACATTCATTTTTTTTTTTTTGGTATGGGTAAGTTTTCGAGATATGACAAAATAACAGTTTTTCAGGTTACAATTTCACTTACAGGCTAATATCTCATTATAGTTATATGTCATAGGAAATTATAATTATAAATAATATATTAATGCAGCCAAGTTTGTTGAAATCGGATTATAAATGACTGAGATATAGATGTTGAAAGTTCAATTTTGGTGTGATTTTTAAGAAACTTTCAGTCGTGGGCTAAGTTTTCTTTCTCAAAAAAAGTAATCACAAAATCTGAAGTTTTATTTTTTAGTCCATTTCATTACAAAAATTTTAAGCATAAAATTATAGCAATCGAATGACAAAATGACAAAGTAATCAAGGATTGAGTAAAAGTAAAATATTCTCGAAAACTCGAAATTTTTCTCAAAATTCGTTCTGGTCTAGAAAATGAAGAACCACTTGAAATTTTCATGCACACTATTATTCTGAATATGCTTGGCTACAGCAAATCCAACAAACTTCGGGGGCCACAATATTATTAACGATGCACTCGTTGATAAAAACTAAATCGTTCTTTCACCCCTCCACATCACGTTTGGTCTCATGAAGAATATCGTTAGAGCGTTGAAAAATAAAGCTAGCGCAATGAAATTATTACAAAGAGGATTTTCGAAATTGTCATTACAAAAAAATCAAAGCGGGCGTATTCGTTGAACCTAAAATCCGCAAATTGTTCGACGATGCTGGATTACTGAATGTTTGAGTGAGTCAAAACGAGAAGCATGAGAAGCATTTGCGAATGTTGCTCAAAATTTTTTGGGAAATTATAAAAGTGACAATCATGCCTAACCCATCGACGTAATGTTGGGTTAGGCATGATACAAAAATACAATGAAATTGGTAAGTTTGATTTACGGTGAATAGAAAGTTGATTCCTTATTCATTTATTCAACGATAAATAAATTTAATTCCTAAAATTCAGGTGCAAATATGCCTCCCAAGATGCAATTTTTATTCAACCATTTCGACTTCTTTCCATCAAATCTGGGGCAGAAAGTGACGAGCAGGGCGAACGGTTCCACCAAGATATGGCTGAAATCGAAAGAAGAAATTAAAGTTTCAAGGATGAGGGCATGATTGTAGACTACTGGTTCTTGATCACGGAAGACTCGACAGCGAAAAATTCCAAAAGTTCAAGTGGTGGCTCATAATTTTCTACAGCAGAATGAGTTTTGAGAAAACTTTTGAGTTTCCGAGAGTATTTTATTTTTACTCAATCCTTGATTATTTTGTCATTTTTGATCCGATTGCTATCGTTTTATGCTTAAAATTTTTGTAATGGAATGGTCTATCGATTAAAAAAAAACTTCAGATTTTGTGATTACTTTTTGTGAGAAACTTTCTTGTGTGAAAATTTCTCAAAAGTCATACGAAAATTGAACTTTCAACCTTTATATCTCAGTCATTTATAATCCGATTTTAACAAATCAGAATAAGACGCGTAATATAATTGTAATTCCTATGATATAAAACTTAGACCGGTCGATACTATAGGTAAATAAATATTGGCCTGTAAATAAAACTGTAACCTGAGAAATCGTTATTTTGTCATATCTCGAAAACTTATCCAGAGAAAAAAAAAAATGAATATGATTTTCGTGTTCAGCATCGCAATTTAGTTTAGAAAACATATTTTGGTTCATGTAATATTTTTAAAGTGAAATTTTGTATTCCAATGTAATAAATCAACATAACAATAAGTAGTCAAAAGATGTTGCAGAAAACTTTGAAAACATTTTGAGGAAATTGTCATAAGAGCTGTTTAAAAAAAAAAAACTAAAAAACCAAATATACAATTAGGTATATATGTATTTCGCTAACTTTCTCCATAAAACCTACTTAAAAATCAGCAAAAAAAAAAAACAAAACCGCAATAAATCCAATATTGGGTGAAGCATGAAACAACAGAAAAACATTTTACATGTTTTAAAAATCAATAAGGAAACAATTTAAACAGTTAAGTTCATGCCACATTACCATTTAATACATTTACATAAGTGCGAGTGTATGTGTAGGTATGAGTAAAAAAAAAATAAAATAAAAACGCAACACTTAATTACGCACGCTTATGTGGTAAATCAATTGCAAATTAATTGAAAAATGCTTGCTACTTGTGTGTAAGTGTTAAATTGTTATAAAATGCTGCAGGTTCTATGAAATCGTGTTGTAAACTTTTGCTGTTTTTGTTTTTTTTTTATACTGTACAAGCGGAAAGTTTTTTTTTTTTTGTTACTATATAGGCACACTTCAATGCGTTAAGCTTTTTTTCTACATATAGTACATTGTATTTATTATTTTGGTACTTCAACCCGAAAAAACACATCAACAATTTTTCTTCAGCGTACTGATTCAGGCACTCATGCACTTAACAAAAATATTTTGTAGATGGAGTAAATCAAATTTTAATATCATAAAAATTAATAACTAATACATTATTATAAGCTATCAGCAGCATACTGGGTCGCTGCCATGAGTAGAGAGAATATATTCCATATTATAATCTTAGTAATCCGATTGCTGCAAACCAATTCCATTATTGAGAGTAAATGCTCTCATTATACGAAAAAGTTATATAAAGACTCTAAAAAGTTGCGTATGAAAAGGAGGACGCTCTGAAAAATATGTGGAATGGAATGAAGGAATGAAAGGATGGAGAATCAATGATTCAGTGACACTGAATATTACAAACTTTGTGGATATCCAGGCTAATATGAAATCAATTCAATCACGCATGGTCAAACGGTAGGCGTTATCACAATGTCTGAAAAGCTAGATGCACTATGACCCCAAAGGATGAAACAAAGCTGGTTTACCAAAGCATTGGTGACATAGCAATTGGTCTTCGAGCGGAAATGATCAACCAGTGCAAACACTCTCCTTTTTTTTTTTTTTTTTTTTTTTTTTAACGAGCCACCCAGTCAGTGCGTGACATTCTCACGCTAAAACCACCTCTCGTCCGTACGGATATTCCTCCCGGAACCACCGTTAGGTAGAACCACCGTTAGGTATTACGTCGGAAGGCCGTAATGAGCTTAGTGCACAATCGTCAGTATTGGTTTCTGTCTAATTCTGTTCGGTTTTATCGTCGGTTGACGATATTTGGCACCGTATTTGTAGTGTTTGCCGTGCGCTCGACCTGGCGCGCACGTTCTGCATCATACAGAGTGGTCATCATATCTGCAGCAACCTTGCATGCAGCATTCCATTTTTCCGCTGTGTTACACATCTGTGTCGTTAGATTCCTTTCTGTAGGAGGTTCTCCAAAGGCTTTCTCCAGCTCATCTTTGTTTTTGTTAAAACGCGGGCATTTAAAAAGTATATGCTGCGCGTTCTCCTGTTCCTCTGGGCATCTTGGGCAAAACGGGTCTTCTTCTCAGGTGTTGATTCTATGCAAGTACTGCTTGAAGCACCCATGGCCACTAAGCAGCTGCGTAATGTGGTAATTCAGTTCACCATGTCTGCGTGATATCCACTCTTCTATATCCGTAATGAGATTGTAGGTCCATCGACCCTTCTCGGATGACTCTCGGTGCCTGTAAATCTATGGGCACCTTACTTGCTATGACACTAATAGCACCGTCCGATACTGTGCGATACGCGCTACCAACCCTCAGGGCACTGAGCCTATATATCGCACGGATATCTTTCTGGTGTGTTTTCGTGCTGTCCGCCCAGATAGGTGCTGCATAGAAGATTACTGACGTAGTAACCGTTGAAAGCAGCCGGCGCCTGCCCTCGCGCGGGTCTCCTATATTCGGCATGATGCGTGTTAATGCGCTATTTATTCGTGCTGTTTTTCCACTAGCAGCTTTCAGGTGATCCTTGGACGTCATTCTAGAATCTATAAGTACTCCTAAGTACTTAATGTGTGGACACGAGGTGATGTTATGATCGCCAACAGTGATGACAAGCTCTTCACGTACTCTTCTGGTACTCAATATCACGACTTCCGTTTTCTGCTCCGCCAATTCCAGCTTCGAGTTGTACAGCCATCTTCTCACTCTTGAGATGACATCGTTACATATAGCCTGTAACGAGTCCAGGTGTTTGGCTACTGCCACTATCGCGATGTCGTCTGCATATCCTATGATAGTTGTATCCTCCGGGAGATCCAATTTGAGGATTCCGTCATACATTGCGTTCCATAGCGTTGGGCCGAGAACGGAGCCCTGCGGAACGCCTCCTTTGACACGACACTGCTTCACGCCGTCATCAGTATCGTATATTAAAATTCTGTTGTCGAAGTAGTTTGCGATTATTTGCAACAGGTACTCCGGTACTTCGAATCCTCTCAGTGCACTCATAATCTGAGGCCAGTTCGCCGAATTGAAGGCATTTTTGATGTCCAACGTCAATACGGCGCAGTACTTTTTCTTGCCGTTTCTCTATTGGTTGCCGCTGGTGGCCTCGCGAGCAATATTCATCACCGTTTGCCAAACACTCTCCTTAACCTAACCTAAAACAATGTATCTGATCGATTCAATAGCAACATTTTAAAATTGTAGATGAGTTTTTTTGTTTTTTTTTTTTTTTGATACTGCAAGATTTTTATGAGTGTATGTACCTCCAACTATCTACCGTTTGTATGCCTTACTGTCTGTTCATCTGTCGTTCGTGTAAATGTTTGTGTTCAATTAACTTTCACTGATTTTTGACTGAACGAATGAATGAATGAGGAAGCGGATTAGAAGTGAATGACTTTTGCCATATACATACATAAATAACTACATACATACATATCTGTGCAACACTTACTTGCAATGAATATACATACCTCCTAAATACCTTTAAGCTAACGAGTGAATAATAACCTTTTCGAATTAATGATGCTTTCATTGTTATTTTAATTCATTTAATATTTTAAATACACAATTACCTGCACCTTTCAGCCAGCCCTCAGCCTACAGTGGCTTCTTTTGTGTGGACTGCACTTCAACTGCTTCATTATATTGGGTCAGTCAGAGTGTTGGCATTATGCTGGAATTAAAAACAAAATGAAAACAATAAAAACCCAAAAATAAACACATTTTTTTATCAAAATAGAGAAACAAATCAAATTTGTTTATATATTTGCTTGATTGCAAGTATTGTTGCTGTAATGTAATACAGTAAAGTATAATTGTATTTATTTGCTATCAATCAAAGAAAAACCACTTTGGAACAACTTTGTTTAAAGCAGCAAAAATTAAAGTTTCAGTATTTGAAAGCTAGCAAGATTTGTGGATAGCTGCGTACTTAGATATTACCCGCAGTTACACAGTATATATTGAAAAAAAAGAAGCCATTTTATTAATTGCAAGCCAAAAAAACAAAAAACAAAAAACAAAAGTACAAAAATAAAAACGGAAAAAAGCTCATTGAACCAATATGCATAGCCTAGCAAAATATAGAATAGATTGATGGATGATTGTATTGATGTATGGAGTAGACAGTTGAACAACTGAAGCGTTGATAAAGGGATGAGTGATAACGAAAAATATTAAAAACGTTAGATAAACAAAGGGATGCTATGGTTGTATCGACAGATATACGGAGAGACATATATGCGTGTTAGTTGTCAAATTTATCCTGATAGATAGATAGATAAGTGATTGTATGATGATGATAAATTATAATATAAATACTAGAAGTTTTTAGCCCATAAATCTCATCTACGTATGCATGATTTGTAATTCTTCAAAAATTTGACGACTAATGCAAATTGTTTAAAAAATTGAAATATTCTACCACAGCTTTTGAGTAATCCAATTTTGAAAATTTTCAAAACGCAATTTACGTATGTCTTCAATAAGAGATTTTAGTACTCAACAAAAATAAAAGAACATTTTTTTTCTAAATTTTGCTGGGTGTAGCAGTTTTTGGGTTGGTAGTTAAGGTGACCAGGTGTAGAAAAAATTAAAAATATTTCTACGCCACATCATGAGCAATAAGTATTCTCTGGTATTAAATGTATTTAAGATAGTATTTTAGAAGTTATTATAAATTAAAGACAGAGAAATGCGGAAATTATGCATTTTTGTTGAATTTTTCCTATTTCTCCATATCGTCGCCTTAGAATTGATTTGGCGTATAGACATACGAATACTTATACACTAACGCTAAATCAATTCTCAGGCGGCAATCTGTAGAGTAGAAGGGGGAGCATTCGCCACTTTTTTTTAAACTGTTGTTTGGGCTAAACCAATAGTCTTTTTTTGAAAAAATATTTTTTAATTACAAATTTACATTTATTAGCTTTCATCTGTTATCTTTATGAGTTGATTTTTTTAATGATTTCTATTATTTTTTTGATGATTTTCCAAGTAGTCCAAAATGATGAAAGTGCCCCAGTCATGGGGTACATTCGTCAAGGGGGTGGGGTGCAACCGCCAAGGAATAAAATTAAAGGTTTTTGATAAAGTAATAGCTATTGTTTTTTTTTTTGTTCTTGTATATAACTATTACATATTATCAGTCAGAATAAGTTCTACTTATTTTTAGTTTATCAAAATTTATTTATAACATAAAGTAACAAAAATATAAATGATTCATTTTTAAAATATTATGTTAAAAAATATAAGTTATTTATTAAAAAAAATAAGTATTTGTATATACATGTAAATAAAAGTGGATAGTACTGATCCAGAGGAATTTATTTAGATATCACTTAATTTAACATTATATTGTCTAAAATTCTTATCATCTGCCGCCGAAACCGCCCATCCGCATTCTGGTGAATGTGCCCCAGAAGCAACCACTTTCATAAAAACATAATTTTTTTAAACTTTTTGAGGATTTATAAAAAGAAACTATTGCTTATTCTTTAATTAAATAACACCGGAATAACATAGTTGAACAACTTTTTTCTCACTCAATAAATAAAAAAGTTATTGCAAGATTTACTTACTATCAAATATTTTTGCAACCACCCGAAAAACACAAAAACACGTCTGCCCACGATCACTTACAAAGCTCAACTGTCAAAGTAGAAGGGATGAAAGCTGATCGATAAAAGCACAAATTATAGATTGTTTCAATTACAAAACTTTCTTAAATTAGAAGATAAGGGGGGGTGGCAAATGTGCCCCAGTGGTGAATGCTCCCCCTTCTACCCTACTTTACAAAAGTTTGGTCTGTTGTAGCTTCTTAAAAATATATAAGCACCTGTGTAGTTAAAATTTTTACATTAAGTTTGTTATTTTATTTAGGTGAATTTCTCATCCCAAATACAAAATAATTATTTTTACTATTTTTTGTTGATTTTCAAAACCACCGTCCAAAAAAGTCAGGCCTTTAAGTCAGGTGAAATAAGTGCAATAAATGCAATTTTAAAGTCAGTATATATAAAAATGTTAAACAGTGATTACTTTTGGAAAAATAAATGTATTTTTGACGAATTTTTACAGTTGCTGATCGATAAAGACCAGTCAGGCCCAAACGGGTTAAAGAAAAACTTAAATTTGTATTTCTTCCTACGCATATCGGTCTTTTTAAGATCATCTAACAGGATTTTTTGAAACATAAGAGATTTTAGAGATACACGATCAATTCTTCTGTCTACTTCCAACCAAGATTAACTTAATCAAAAAAAAAAAAAAAACTTTTTTATTGTTTAGTAGATATACCTACTAATTTTTCAGATTTTTAGAAAATCATTCACGGATTTTTGTTACACTTTGTTTCGAAAATTCGTTAGGAAGTGCACAAATTTTGAAAGGATGGTATTAACACTCACTTCTTGCCACTCACTCCTTGCTCCTTCTGATAATAAGAAAAACATAACAGTATTTCAGAAGAACATAACATTTTTGTATTAAAATACAAACGCACCCTTAATTTTTTTTATTATCTGGCAATGTCAGAACATCTTTCAAGGTTTGCATTCTTATCATGATGAAGTTCACGAACTAGAAGCGTTTGGAAATTCTGAGTCGATGACCGCTACTTTAACAGCGCTTACATCAAGTTTCGGTCGTAACAATCGTCCCACCAGACCTGCCTGCTATAGTTATTAAATTTGAATTAAAATTTTCGCTATTGAATGTTTCTGACGCACGCGTCGAAGTATTGAAAGTATCGCAGCTATAAGTGCTTCAGTCCACATTGAGTTGAATTTTGCATAAACATCTTGGCCTACATTCTTACAAGATCAAATTAACTCGAGAGAGGAGCCTCGTGATCATTTGAAGCGCTAAAGTTTCATCGATGAAGCTCATTTTTGACTTAATGTTTTTGTCAATAAGCCAAGTATGAATTATTGGACAGCAACAAATCCACATGTGCTTCCAGAGACTCCATTGCATCCATAAAGAGAGACCGCGTGGTGTGAGTTTCATGCCGGAGGTATGATCGAACCGTGCCATGTTGGATGATCATTTTTGGCCAGAATTGGATAAACTTGACATCAGTGGTGTGTGGTTCCAACGTGATGGTAGATGAAGGGGAAGTTCGGTAATCGTGTAATCTCTAGAAATGGTCCGGTGAAATGGCCACCTTACACAAGCGGCTTAGTCTAGTGGATAGCGCATTAGACTTTTATCCAGAAGGTTCCGGGTTCGATTACCATCTTGGTCTGGTGGTTAATTCTCATGAACCTCTTATATCCACTATCGATACGAAGTGGATGAGAATTATAAGAATGTGTACATGTACACACCTTGGTTGGTAATGGCAAAACCACCGAGCTGATAAAAAATTGCCACACAGCGGTGCGCAATTGGCGTTAAACTGTAGGTCCTACCATCGCCACTGTGGTCTAGTGGCAGAATGCCGGACTCTTGTCTCTAGAGACCCGAGATCGATTCACGGCTTGGGTATGTTTCTTATCTATCTTTCGTTCTTTCTTCCTTCCTTTCTTTCATAGCTAAGGGCTTTAGTACAATAGATCTTAAAGGTTGTAGTGCCTGACTTCCGAGTCGTCCTTCCTTCAAATAATAAATGTAAATAATAAATAATACTCATGCGATTAAAGGATTTCCTTTTATTGGGTTACGTTAAGTTGTTGGGTTATACCAAAAAGCCAGCAATGTTAGAAGAGCTCAGGAAAATGCCAACATTCCGACTGATATGTGTGGAAGAGTGGTGGAAAATTGCCACCAAAGTATCTTGTCATATGAGAGCGGTGATGGTGTCGTGGTCCTTTCGAAATACTTGTTAATCATTCGTTAACTTTAGATATTCGGCATTAGAAACAGGAATGATTTCTGTGTCTATTTTTTTGTCTCTTCAGCTGTTCTGGACAACGGTTTGACTTATCCAACTTTTCAGCTGATGTGTGTTAAATAATTCTACATTTGAATATTTTTGAAATATATCTAAGAAAACACGCTCTGAATCGCGGGATTGGTTGCCTGGCATGAACATTACATTTATATGCTCTTCTCTTGTCTTGAGAATGTAAATCCTTCTCAGCGTTTTCTTTTGCAAAAAAAATTTCAAGAGCCGCTTGTCGCATCGTGTAGGAAAGTTCGTATTTTCTATTTTTGATTTATGACCTTGCCAACAACGAACTCGAGCATTCTATGTACCAGTCCAGCACATAACTACTTCACCACAACGATGATTTCTACATTAGAAACATTTGAATAAATTCCCGAGGTTTTTGAATTTTTGGCTCAATTTTTTTCAAAAGCCTGACGTGCCCCAAACTGTTTACGTTTAAACTAATATACAGTCCCTAGCGGATCATAGGAGGAGATTTTCGGCGTAAACCCTCCTCCCTCTTATACTAATGAAAATCTCTCGATCATTGGTTATGAAAGAAAAAACATTTAAACAGACGAAAAAATTAAAGTCCCCTCATCAGATATGTCTGGGCCTGCTAGTGTATACAAAAATTAAAAATTAAAACATTTTTAAAAAATAGTTTGCAGCTTCGAAATTATTTTGTGTGTTGACCAGTGTCTTTGTCTCAAATTTAGCTTCCTAAATCTTTTCCAATAACTCAATTTCAAACAGGAAATGCTCAAGTGCATTCTGCGAAAAAACACAAGCAAACAATTAAAATTATGCATTGCAAAATATTCGTAAGATGTCAATATATGAATATGTATTTGTAAATATGCACACACGCATCTGTCAGATGCAAAAGAGCAAAACACAAAAAAAGACAAAAGGCGCGTATATTGTGAATGCCGATTTGAAAATGGATGTGGAATGGAATTTTTGGCGAAAGTGCAAATACTGGGTGTGTACGCATGTAAAGTGTCTGCTTTGCGCGCTTTTTTGCTCATCAACTTATGCATGCAAGCGAGCACACAATAGGGGCATACCAAATAACGTAAAAATCTTAACTTGAAAAATTTCGCATATATTTGTGGAAATTTAATTTCATTTGTTAATATTCAAATAGTTTTACAAAGGTACGCTGCGTAACAGTATTTAAATGATTAACTCTAAGCACTTATTTTATTTTGTTAGTGATTTGGTTCCTATGTACGTGAACATATAATTTTTTTTTGCGTAATATAATTACGAGTGTTTATTGTTAAGATTTACTAGTTATTTTCAAATAGTAATAAATATTGA
Organism: Toxonevra muliebris; assembly: GCA_963691655.1. Classification (NCBI taxonomy): domain Eukaryota; kingdom Metazoa; phylum Arthropoda; class Insecta; order Diptera; family Pallopteridae; genus Toxonevra; species Toxonevra muliebris. The sequence goes on from OY829326.1 coordinate 103,749,836, forward strand.
CTGAAGATGTTATGACCACCCCAACAAAAAAAAAAAAAAAAAAGGCACAGCACATAATGTTTGCATTTTTCCCCTAAAGCATTTTTTGACATTAAGTTAATTTCAACACATTTCTTCTTCTTTTTTTACGTAATTGTGATTTTCACAACTTTTTTATTAATTATTTATTTAAGCATCATTACAAAGAAATGTCAGTCAGTCTTCAATTCAATTCAATGTGTTAAGAAAATGTAAGTATGTGCACATTTTACATGTTTACCCCTCTACACTAATGTTATTTATTTTCACTGCATAATTTATACGTAAATTTATTGTGTCACTTGTGATGTACATACAACGGTTTGTTTTGCTTGTTTTTTATTTCACATTTCTCAACTCAACTTTTTTCTTTTTGTCTTTTTATTTAATTTTCACAATAACTGATTTGTTAGTTAACTATACCTACATATGTATGCATGGATTACCATTTGTTGTTGTGGAGTTTGTACTACCAACATTAATTGCATTTTGTTTTAACAGATTCACACATATATTCATCAATGTGACCTCCCTAGTTGATTTATATGAGTATGTACCCGTATGCCATCATCATCGCTGTCATCATCCACATCGCACATCTAACATACATACCAACTACATATCCATGTGAAATCATAAATAAATATATTACCAATCTACAATTACAAGTGCATATTTGCTCACTCATTGCAATGTAAGTTGTAATTAAAAAATAATTTAATTCATACCTCAATTACTTCACATTATTGCTTCAATTTGTCAAACATAGCTAGCAATTAACGCAACGTTTTTTATATTTTATGTTTTTTTGTTTGGTTTGTTTGACTGTTTTTTCTTTTTTTTTTTTTTGTGATTAATTAATTCAGAGTGTTAACAAAAATGTTTTGATTTTAATGTACATTTTAATGAGGGGCAAGAAAAAAAAAGGTCAATAACATAATTGGGATGGTCTGTTAGTTGTTTAACATCGTTTTATTTAGTAATAGTATAATCCTTATCAATCAAAATAATCATTTTATGGATGGATTGAAATGGAAAAGTTTCAAGCGCTATTATAGGACCAAGGGGTAAAAGGTTTTTCGATTTACAAGGTTGCGCAAATGTCATCGGAAAGTGGTTTAGTTTTTATAAATGACGTCTTATGTCAACTCGACTCAATGCTCCTCAAGAAAGCGGAATAATTTAAAATCAGTAGAAGAATATTGGTGACTTATTTTTTGGGGTTATTTGAAGTCATTGGTCAATGCGAACATGCCACAATTTCCCAGAAAAAAAATAGAGAAAGGTAATTCAAAATACCATAAAAAAATTACAAATTTCTATAAACATTGGAGGCTAACAATTAAACGATATCATCTTCAGTACTTAATCGAACAAAATTCAAGGTCCATATAAAAATTTAAAAAAATAAAATCATCGGTTTTTAATTAAAAAAATCAAATCGGACAATTACTTTTGCTCTATCTTGTATCTCTTAGCCATTACAATTGTTACTCCTGAATTAAAAGACTTTTGAAGGAACGATGTTTTCCAACCTTTCCTTTTACCAAGTGGCATTTAAAAATTTCTGAGAAAAATGTATTGAACTTGTAAAAGTAGTGTGGATGTCTTCAGGAAAAAATTAATTACTTATTATTAGGGAGCGGAAAAAAGGGGAGAATTCAATTTTCTATCTATAAATAGAAATAATTTTGATTATGTCACTTTTGAGAAAGAAGAAGATAGAAATAAAAAAATATTTGAAATTTCTTCGTCCCTTTAAAAAGTTTCTTGATTCGTTCAAGATAACGTTCAAAATATATGAGATTTCCATCGGATCCGCTAGTGTGCATAAAACGTATTACAACTTGTATCCAACCGTACCCAATGTGCGCACATGTTGTATCCTCTATACTTAAAAACAGGGAGCGTAATCATTATAAGCAATATCAAGAAATCGAAATTTATTTATGTGGGTAGGCTGCTATTTTCTTTAAATAACCGTTAACCGTTATATATATGACTTTTATGTCTTCGGTGACCCCTAGTAAAATTTACTGGCAAATATTTTTATGGAATATTTGAATCCTTAAATGTCTCTTTTCGAAGGACTTTTCAGGTTTTCATCCAAAAAGGGGTCAAATTGTCCCATAAAAAGAGGAACTAAAGGGTTAAAATGCTTCACAGAAATGACCCTTGTAAAATTCTGCAATACAACTTTGCAAATAAGATTTTCCTCAGACATCAATTTATAACACTTTTTGCACTTAGTATTCACCTTCCTTGGACCAAAATAAGAAAACTTTGACCCACTGTAAAAAAAAACTGAGACGTGCTGGACTATAAGTTTGTTTTACAAAAATGGCCTATGTAACATTTCCTTTCAGGATTATAGGGTAGTTATTCTGTTGCAGTCAAAAAGTCTTAATTTGTAAAACTGTGTTATTTTGGATTCTATTTGATTTTTTGTCAACGATAATAACACTGCACAACTACCAAAATGCTCAAGAGTTTTAAAAGTGGATGTTTTATAATTTGAGTATGCTGAACCTAATGGCGTTTTCAGATTTTCTCTATAGCGTTTAATTTCTATTTTAAACTGTATAACAGAAATTAGACGATATAGAGAAAAACTGAAAACGCCATCAGATTCAGCAAACTCAAGTCATATAAGATCCAATTTCAAAACGCTTGAGCTTTTTTTATGTGAATTCTGTTGGGCAGTGTACTTATAGCCTGATTTTTATTATTCTTATTTCTTATGCACATGCAAGCAGAGAAATTAATGCGAATACCAGCAAACCACTGATAATAAAGGACAAGAACAAGGGCGGTGTCGACACATTTGATAAAAAGTTGCGCGGTTTTAGTTGTAAAAGAAAAACCAATCGCTGGCCAATGGTGCTTTTTTACAACATAGTTGATGTTCCTGCAATTTGTGCTTTCCCTTTGCACAAACTAAGCCATCCGGCGTAGAATAATATCAAATCGGAGAAACGAAAATTAAAAGAACTAGCATTTGAATTGACTCAAAAACATTTGGAAAGTCGTAGCTTAGTTCCAGTAAAACAATCATTAAAAAATTGCCATGAACTTAAAATATCAAATTCTACCGCATCGCGATCGATACCAACAGTCCAGGTAATAAATCAATTTCATATTTCAATCTCAGATGACGCAGATGCGAGGCGTATAAAATCCAAAGCACAACGAAGGACAATAAAACTACTACAACGTGTAATTTATTTTGCAAACTAACGTGCACCAAGCATTACCTTTGTGTATGACAATACCGTTATCTCCAAAAATTCAAAGATCCAGATTCCGAAGAGGATGTGGAATACGAAGAGAAAGAGGAAAGCAGCCATAATGATTACGATCAACCAGGACAAAAATGGCCTATGTAACATTTCCTTTCAGGATTATAGGGTAGTTATTCTGTTGCAGTCAAAAAGTCTTAATTTGTAAAACTGTGTTATTTTGGATTCTATTTGATTTTTTGTCAACGATAATAACACTGCACAACTACCAAAATGCTCAAGAGTTTTAAAAGTGGATGTCTTATAATTTGAGTATGCTGAACCTAATGGCGTTTTCAGATTTTCTCTATAGCGTTTAATTTCTATTTTAAACTGTATAACAGAAATTAGACGATATAGAGAAAAACTGAAAACGCCATCAGATTCAGCAAACTCAAGTCATATAAGATCCAATTTCAAAACGCTTGAGCTTTTTTTATGTGAATTCTGTTGGGCAGTGTACTTATAACCTGATTTTTATTATTCTTATTCTTTGATTTTTATATTTTTGCTCAATCTTTAAAATAAATTTGTGATTTTTATTTTTTTTTTTTTTTTGAAATTAATGTATTTTTTGCTCGGGAATAAAAATTTCTTTTTGAGTTTTATTTTCTTGTACGGGAATAAAAGAAAAACACAAAGATAAATAAATTTTCCACATCTTGGGACTCGTTGCCGGATCCTTCATCTGATAGAGAGACTTCAATCAAATTCAAAAGACGCCCAAGTAAATAAGTTTAGCTTTGGAATTGGGCATTTTAGAAAACTATATTTGGAGCTTAAACGAACTTTTGGTTCACCTCCATCAATTTGATCTCTATAGTTAAATTATTTACTAACGTTCCCGATTATAGAGATGGAGTGCAGGTGAAAGCTAGCAATTTTGTGAAGCGTATTCTATCAATCCATATAAAAACAACTCATTGATATAATTTTCGTTGGTATTTTAGTTAAAAAAAAAAATACCACTCAAACTCGGTTAGAGAGAATTGAAGCCAACATCATACTCTATACGTGCATGGGGCACTGAGTGTCCTATCAGTTTTACCATACATTTCGTACGTGTTTTACTTTTTATCGAATTTTTACTTCGCTTTGATACTGTACCAAATAAAGATAGATCTAAGATGAATTTCACCTGCTCTAGTAATGACTACGACTTGCTCATTGGTGCTAATATCACAATGAATAATTTTTTTTTACCAGTTATGTACTATCAAAGGATACAGCTTTAGTTGGTACAATCATATCTAATAAACGCGAATTGCCAAAATGTTTTACTGCACTTGTCTGTTTTTCTAGTCTTTGTGAACTTGCCAGCTACACAACTGATTCGTAAAAAAATGTGCTGCTGTTGTCGACTGCACATGCAAGCAGAGAAATTAATGCGAATACCAGCAAACCACTGATAATAAAGGACAAGAACAAGGGCGGTGTCGACACATTTGATAAAAAGTTGCGCGGTTTTAGTTGTAAAAGAAAAACCAATCGCTGGCCAATGGTGCTTTTTTACAACATAGTTGATGTTCCTGCAATTTGTGCTTTCCCTTTGCACAAACTAAGCCATCCGGCGTAGAATAATATCAAATCGGAGAAACGAAAATTATTTTTAAAAGAACTAGCATTTGAATTGACTCAAAAACATTTGGAAAATCGTAGCTTAGTTCCAGTAAAACAATCATTAAAAAATTGCCATGAACTTAAAATATCAAATTCTACCGCATCGCGATCGATACCAACAGTCCTGGTAATAAATCAATTTCATATTTCAATCTCAGATGACGCAGATGCGAGGCGTATAAAATCCAAAGCACAACGAAGGACAATAAAACTACTACAACGTGTAATTTATTTTGCAAACTAACGTGCACCAAGCATTACCTTTGTGTATGACAATACCGTTATCTCCAAAAATTCAAAGATCCAGATTCAGAAGAGAAAGAGGAAAGCAGCCATAATGATTACGATCAACCAGGACCATCCACACCACGTAAACGACCATAAAAAAAAAGCACGCACAAGTTCACCAATTAATCTTTAATATAATTGTCAGCTGAATTTTTATTACTTTCACGATTTATTTTGATTACTGTATGTAATATTTACACAACACGCGAACGCCCATCAAAAAGGAAACGTATCTATTATTCTTTATTTTGAATTTAATTTTTGTTTTTTTCCAAGAATTGTTTTGATTACATATATTATAGACACATATATAATTATTTCAACTATAAATATATACATAATACATAAATAAAACTAAAAATATTAAATTTTTTTGATTTAACTTTATGAAAATATACTAAACTTCATACAAAATACACTACGGGCACTCAGTGCCCCATACTCGGAAATAAGTTGGAAGTACCATGCACGGTTCTAAAGTTGAACTCATTTACTTTTTTTTTTTTAATAGTGCAAAAGACTTTTTTTTTTTTTTAACGAATCCCAACGGACCCACTTATCCGCCCATCCGCACGAGGGGCACATCCGCATGTCGTACGGATTTGGTGACCGATTCAGATGCATTCCGGAATGCCCTGATAAAGCGCTGATTGGGGAGAATAAATCCCTATTTGGTCTTCTTTACAGCTACAGATTATTAGTAATCATCAGCTGTTTAACGATTAACGGAAATGTCAAAAATGTCGTGCAGAGGATTGAAATCATTACACATACAACGAAAAGGGTTATTTTGAGCATAGTTTGTTCTACAAGCATCAAGTTTATTAGGAATGGGATATCTAGAACAGCGACTTGGAACATTTATTTTGATTTCATTGAGTAAGAATTGAGAATGATTATAACCATTTAATAATTTAGTCACAAACATCGCATTTAGCATAACTCTTCTGCTTCGAAGAGTTGGCAAGCTTATAAGTTTTAACCGTTGTTCATAAGGAGGGAAGTGCTGTGATGGACTCCAGTATAACGAACTTAGAGCAAACAAGAGGAACTCTTTTTGCACAGATTCCAACTTATCAGCATAACAGTTGTACTGCGGGTTCCACACAGCAGAACCATACTCCAGAACTGGTCTTACAAGTGCAGTGTAAAGTGATTTCGTGACATATGGATCGCTAAATTCTTTAGACCATCTTTTAACAAAACCAAGGATGCCCTTAGCCTTATTAATAGTTGAGTTGATATGTAAATTAAAAGTTAATTTGGTGTCCATTGTGACACCTAGGTCAACGAACGAAAAAACCTGCTCCAATACGTGATCATCTAATCCATACCTAGAAAAAATAGGTTGCATTCTAGATTTTTTTAGGTTCAAAGACATTAAATTACAGTGGCACCAATTATTTTATGCCAAAAGATCAGATCGCAGTAAATTTTGACCTTCTATTTCGTTGTAAGACTTAAATAACTTCACATAATCATTTCACTTCAAAGACAAGAACTTAAAAAAAATTAATTTCAAATTTTCGGCAATCAGTAAACTTAAAGAATACCTAAGAGAACCGAATACAAATAACGGTAATAGTAAAATTTGTTAAACATCTTATTTATGCCACATAAAAGAGAATGTGGCATATACGCAACATTGGGTATGAAAGAGTTAAGAAACAAAATCTTTAGTAGCTCCAATAAAGATTTTGGACACGCTGACTTGTAATGAATTTTCATTGAAATTTTGATGTAATACGTATCTAAAGTTGCGGTCTTGCAACTCGTTCAATCCCCCATCCTTAATCGGTTAGTTATCGGTTTAATGGGTAATTGCCTACCACAAACAATTCGCCCTTAATTCGCACCTTACATTCGAATTTTTTGATTAGGAAAACTGAGTTTTTTCTCTAAAGTAGATTTTGTTGAATATTTTATAAACCATATGAAAACTGAAAAAATAAAAAAAATCATAATGCTTAGACTGAGGAAATACACAAGGAAATGATATTTTTCTCCTTCTCCAGTATTTTTCTACTGAATCTTCACCTCGCCCTTTTTTAATTTATCATTAGGGAATTGGAGTTAAAGTACATTTAATAAAAAACTATGCCAGAACAATTGGAATATTTCATAACTATCGTACATATTTAGTTGCAAATACTTGATAACCGAGAACCTTTAAAAAAAACCCCTCCCACAGCTCGTTGAGAATATTATTTTAATGAGCTTCCTTATTAACATACATCAACTAAGCTCAATTTCGTATAACATTAAAAAGAATCTATGAAACTTACTTCAACCTTTTGCTACTTGCTTTCATAAAGAAAATGATATGTTGTTAAATTTAAAGAAAAATTTTTTTGCTTGCATCTTTTTTCTCCCCTAAAATGCTTTTACTTTCAACTCATTCATATTCAAATGGAGTACGAGGGTAGTACGAGTATGGAAACTTTCAGTTTCCTTAAACTAAAATAATTTAATTTGATAACGAAAATTTACTTAGATAAAGAAGACATTTCTCAAGAGTAAAAATCATAACAAACAAGATCAAAAAAAAAAAAAAAAAAAAAAAAGATTATGTACTACCACACTTGTCAACTTCTTGCTATACAACCCAACAAACCTTGCTGACATGGTTTTCTAGACTATTTGTTGAGGTGGCGGTGAAGACGATGGAGACTACTGGGAGTTGGGATTCACATGGACTGTTTTGCTAGTTTGGTTTAGTTCTGGGTATTTTGTTATTTTTGTTTTTTTTTTTCTGTCGTTTGTTTACATGCAATTTATAACAAAATAAACTTGAAACCGCACACACATGTGAAGACACACATGCACACACACATACTTATGTTCAAATGTGCTAGTACACTGATGTCAATCTCAAAAGGTTTTCTTAAAAGTTTGTTGTTGTTGGTTTTATTGTTGTTTCATCTTCTTGTTATTGTATGTATTTATTATAACCTAATAAAATAAACACACATATGAAGTCAAAACTATGTAAAACAAAAAAAAAAAAAAAATAAATATTAGTAAGAATTTGCAAAAAATAAACTTTGTTATCTTTTAGAAGCAAGTAAATTTTATTGTTAACAATTTATTTTTTATTTACTAACATTTTTTCTTTGGGTTCGTATTCACTTGTTTATCTTTTTCACATTTGTATGCGAATTATTGGAATAAGAATTTTACACACACATACATACATATACTTTAAATGCTTTTGTTTATGTGTGCATGTGTGTTAGGAGTGTGGGAAAACTGTCAACTGAACAATTGTTTTTGTTTACTGCAATTAAGACGGCATCAACAACATGTGCAGGGTATACATATATAACTCATTGCATTCACAAGATTTTGTATTTCAAATTTAAATTCTTTGCTTTTTAGGCATTCTCAAAGTGTTGGTTTAATAATTTTGTTATTTTTTCAGTATGATAAAATTTGATAAATACAAGTTTTTTTCTCTCTGCCTGTCGAAAATTGTCATAAATATCAAATGTTTTATTGCAATTATTTGCATTGCTGATGCTATTGTTGTTGTTTTTTTGTTAGTGTATTTGTGCTGGTATTATTATTTTGTCATGCAATTTATTGCCATAATGAAGCTTAACTCCAAAAGTTTAGCCTTTTTCTTGTTTTTCTTCGTTTAATTGTGATTTTATTTTATTTCATATTAAACAATCTAAAAACTGAAAATATTTACAGAGTTTATATGCATGTGCATCACTGTATTTGGTTCATTATATAAGAAATTTAGTCTACGATGAAATATGCATTTGTATATGAATTTTATTTTATAAATAGTAGCTGCTTGGGATTTTTTTTTTTTTTAAGCGCTTACACATTAAATAAAAACTTAGGTCATATCTTTAAATGACATTTATTTAAATATTGTTAGCTTAATTGCATCAAGGTCTAGAAAGCTTCAATGAGATTTATTTACTATTTTAATTTGGATAATTCTATTAAATTTCTTGCGGTACCAATAAACATTATCCGATTTCAAAAACTCATTTAGACTTACGTTTGTATTTGCAAGTCATGGTACGTTTTAACCAATTTTAATTGAAAGGTTTGTGCATATGGGAATTTTGATTTTGTTATTGTAATTTGACACCGTACGAACCGTTTTAGACAAAAAGCAAAAAAATCGCCAGTGCCCTTTTTGAAAAAACTCACTCAAAAACCGTGGATACCCGAGTTCGAATTTTCTTTGGCCTGTAGCTCAAACCTTAGGTGAGATAGAATTTTTTGATTTTTAGCAATCTACTCGGCCAACAAATTTTCTACATAAATGCTTATAACAAATTTTTCCGTATCTGCCGTACTTCTCTAGATATTTTTGAAAAAGTGAAGAAGAAAAACTGAACAATTAATTTAACTATTTTTTGATCAATGAATGTTGAAACAATAAAAACAAGGATCTTTTGTAACAAAATAATTAATATTTATTGGATATTGGTAATATACTATATTTTTAAAAGTGCAATCCATTAAATTCAAGCACGACAAAGTTGAATATTGAACGAAAATCGTCAAGAGCCAAAACAAGTTTTGTGCAAAATATTAAGTTTTTCCAATAAAATTTTACAGGAATTTCCGTTAAAATCAGTGCCATCATTAGCAACCTCCCGATCGATTTTGCCCGTGCCAAAGTGTAACCACTAAATTCTACAATCATAGGTTGAAAATATTATTTACTACTCCCAATATGAAATGTAGCTCAGGTGATGGAATTATATCCAAAATAAGCTTCTCTTGGTGGCCTGTAAACACTGGTTTGTTCACGCAGTTGAAGTAGTTCTTGGCATTTTTTTTACCTGAATTCTGCCAATTCGCATAACTTTTTAAAGTGCTGCCAATGGTCCTGCAGGAGTTTCAAGGGAAATTCCTGTTTTGGAAAAACTTAATATTTTGCGCAAAACTTGTTTTGGCTCTTGACGATTTTCGCTCAACACTCAACATTACCGTATTTGAATTTAATGGATTGCACTTTTAAAAATATAGTATGTTACCAATATCCATTAAATAATAAATATTTTGTTACAAAAGTTACTTGTTTTTATTGTTTCAACATACATTGATCAAAAAATAGTTAAATTAATTGTTTAGTTTTCTTTCTTCACTTTTTCCAAAATATCTAGAGAAGTACGGCAGATACGGAAAAATTTGTTATAAGCATTTATGTAGAAAATTTGTTGGCCGAGTAGATTGCTAAAAATCAAAAAATTCTATCTCACCTAAGGTCTGAGCTACAGGCCAAAGAAAAGTCGAACTCGGGTATCCACGGTTCACGGTGTCAAACTACAACAATAAAAACAAAAATCTCATATGCACAAACCTTTCGAATAAAATTGGTTCAAACGCACCGTGGAGTAGCAATAATAAAGCGGTGAAATTTGAAAAAATTTCTGGCCAAAAAATTTAAAAAAATCATAATTTATTGCTGAATTTTCGGGACTTTCAAGCCCCTTTTGGAACCAGAACACATTATCTGAGTTTAAAAATTTGTCTCCACTTCTGTTCATCAGGATGATTAGACACTTCTTGGCTATTTATTGTGCCCCAAAAAATTTGCTTTTTGCGCGATCAATTTTTCGAGTCACTGTATAAGGACGTCCATTTATAAGACACAAAAAAAAACATCTTTTTCATCATCATTTTTCCTGCATATATTTTCACAAAATTTATATAAATTGAATAAAAAACACTGCTGAAAAAAATTTACTCTTGAGTTATAAAAGTTTTCGTTGTTTTGAGAAAAACCCTTACAAGTTTCAAATGGAATGAATGGCATACGAACAACTCAAAGAAAATTAATTGAATCAACTACAAAATTTTAGGGGCATTCTTAAAATGTTATTTGTTAAAAATATCGTAGAACAAAAAAAAAATTTTTTTTTTAAATTTTTAAGTGTCTGCAAAGATTCTCAAACTATTAAATTTTGAATCCAATTTGCTTTATCAATGTCATTTATGTTCAAGAATCACGAAAATAACAGATAAGCTTAGATTGAGTTATTATAAAAGATGATCACACTGGCTAGTTACGCCGTTTTGTAATGATCTCTGATTAAAAAAGTAGAATTTATTGCTCACCAATAAGAATATTAATTAAGAAGAGCTACTCCTTTAGTTGTTGTTGTTGTAGCAACTATAATAGTGTTAAAAATTTATTGCCAATATGTTTATTAATGTGTGTCAGCTATGGTCGTTATAGTCATGGTCCAGAAAGCAGACCGCATCAATCGGATGCGTCCAAAGAGAGAGTGGAGTCAGGTCTGATCAGTAGTGTGGGCAGGAGCAATGGTGAGCTGTATCGTGTGGACCACTGACACAGTCTGGGCAGGTGTTAGTGATGTCCTCACTGATCCTGGACATATAGCAATTAAGCATGCTGCTTCATACTGATCTGAGCTGTACAAGAGTGCATTGTGTTTCTCTTGGAAGCCTTTTTTCTGCGTCGTTTATGGGTAGTGGCCGCCCGTTCAGCACTATGTTCCAGAGAGTTGAATGCAGCCCTATATGTTGCGTTGTCAATTGATGTCGGGTTAATCAATCGGGTCAAGTCTATCCTGTGGCTGCTAGGCTTGTAGTGGGGTGGTCCTCTTTGTGGCACGCAAGTAGGAACTGTTTTGAGACAACAGCTTTCGGAAATTATTACTTAAAACTCCTTTAGTAGAGTTCACCGGTCTATGGTTTAGTGATGTAATCCCTTTTCTATATTAGGGTTTTCATATAACCTTCACAGTGACACAACAAATTTTCCAGTTCGCAGTGTCTGACTTTCGGGTCGTCCCAACCATACTAAAATAATAATAATAGTTTTAGCTTAGATGAACCATTTCTAGCAGCTTAAATGGTTTATATGCTCTAGACCTAAATGAAATGTACCTTGTTTAGAGAAAATATTTTTATTATTAGATTAAAGCAGTTCTAAAGTAGGTAATGCAAGGTTCATATCACCTAACAGTGACGCAAATACACTCAAAAAAATCCAATATGGACTACGACCCATACTTATACCCCTGTGAACTTGGGTCTTTTCTGCCCCTTATTGATTGTATCCAGGATTGTTATTTTAAAGTTTCAGTAGAAATTGTTACAATCAGGTGTTACTAATTATTTGGGAAAGAGTTTATAAACTTTACAAATATAGAAATCGGTACATGGAATTATTCTAATATTACCCAAAATCTACCCATATAGATGGAATTTTCAAAAGAAAATTTTTAATATATTAGAATTAAAACCAAAAACCTTCAATAGCTAGACTTAAATAAATCAAATCCATTCTTTAAAATCTTAAATATGTGTGCATTTTTGATATTCAATCCAACTTCAACTTCCAAAATATCAATTAAAAACTTTTTAACATCCGTGAAACGCGATGCGATGAGAAAATAACTCCACAATGTGTCTGGCTACATGGCTACACAGCAAATAGTCTGATGCATGAATGAAAACAACAACAACAACAACAATTAATGCCATTGTTGTTGTCGTTGTCGTCATCACCTGTTCACATTTCATTGGAACAAAACCTAAAAACCAATAATTACACTGTTCAACACTAAATCCGTGGTTCTTACATTTCGAAACATAAAGGAGAAACTCACACACACACACATAAACAAGTGCCTCGAACTTTTGTGATAATGTTGTTACCGTTTGTTGTGTCGTCAAGCAATTTCAACTCAGGGTTCTGGGCAAAAATGCTCCCAAATTGCTTTTTCACTTAAAAGTTCTGCGAAGTAGTAGTAGTTATGTAGAACTATTGTAATGACACTGCTGCTAAAGATGTTGTTGTTGCTATTGCTATTGCCATTTTGCTACTTTCAATAATGTAAATTGCAATTTTAATGACATTTTACTCGTTCAATCGTTGAAGCGCACTGTTGAATGCCTGCGGTCATTGGCTGAGAGGTGCACTCAAGTACTCGGTACTCAGCAGCTCAGTGACAGTATCTCTCCTGTTGATAGTACGAGTATCATTGTCGGAATCATCATTGCATCCTCATTGCATCATCATTATCATAGCGAATGAAGTTGCTAGTAAATATGTTGCTCCTGCCGAGTTTTGAGTGAAATTTTGTTGGTTTTAATTTAATCAAAATGGCATTTGAAAATTTTTGTTGCTATTGAATGCTGATGATAAATTGTTTATGTAAATGTATTGCGTTAGTTTACTTAGTGTATTTAGATGGAGAATGTGTGTAAAATATGTCTGAAAAGTTTGGTGGTAATAAAATTTTATTTTTATAGCCAGGGGAGTCTCCATGTTTTGTATAACTTTTAATTAGTAAATATATATATCAACAGCTTTATTAATAAGGGACAACAATATTTTTGATAGGTTCACTTGATATTTTGTTAACCCTCCGCATTCAAAAATATGAGGATTGGTTGATTTTAATGTATAAAACTCGGAAATGAATTCAAAAATCGAATTAGTGTCAAAAAGCTATAGATATTTTTTTTTTTTTAAATTAAAATTATCCCATATAATTTTAATATCACTCAAAATAATTTGTTATCAATAATAACTTGAAATCTGACCTTCAACTGACGATAAAATAAAACGAAACAACACACAGAGAACTAAATCTACGGAACATGCAGCTGCGGTATTCATCTATCGACTGAGTGGCATGAATACACATACACATATACATAAAAGTTTTTTAAATTGTATCATTTGTATCAATTGTAGGCGGACCTGCCTGCTGGAGGGTTAAATTTAAGCTTCAAAAATAAACGCAAGAATCTATTGTTAGTAATGCAAATAATAATAAGTAAAAGTTATTATTATCAATAATTTAAACTTATTAGCTAGTTAATATACCCCAAAAAGCTAGCATGGCGCAATAAAAGGAAAACATACTGGTAAATAAATATGAGCTCTGAGGCCATATGCTTCACAAAGAGTAAAAATATGTAGGAACAAGACTATAAATTCAGATTTACAGGCTTACTGTCCCTAATATTGCTCCCTACTGAACTGGGCAATACCCTGTGTGACGTACTAAACTAAAGCTGACGGCGAATGCAATACAACTTCAAAGAAAGCCTCGAACACCTAGGCTAGACAATCTGCATCTGCCTGCTCTCAATCAAGCAATTATGTAGATATGCAATCTAATTTCTCCGACCTAAACACAAAGGGCATAGCCGGGTTTCCATGTCAGAAATGCCCCCCAAACCGAACCAAGTTTCGTATAGATCCTTTTGAAGCACTTGATTTAAGAATGATTTTTCTAAATTTTCAGACCATTATCTGCAATTTTTAGGAAAAATCTGAAAAAATTCACAGTAATTTTTTGGTTTTGGAGATACATTTGGAATTTTTTCGCGAATTTTCTAACGCGTAATTCGCGAAAAAAAAATCGCAAAACTTTTTGCATGCGATTTTTTCATACTAAAAATAGGTTTACTACTCTGATTTTTCTTATGTAAATAAGTCTCTTCCGAATACTCACACTACAATTTTTTCAGATTTTTGCAAGATGTGGACGGGGGTCAAAAAAATTAAAAACCGAAATTGGCATTTCATATAAAATGCCATAAGGTCATGAAAAAAATCAATTAAAGCTATTAACTATTAACTATCTGCTATTTTCGCAGAATTTTTTTGAGAATTTTTTTTTGCAACAGTTTTTTTTATGAAAACTCAAAAATTTTTTTTATCACATTCATTATAATTTTTAACAGGGAACGTTTTCTGCAAAGACAGTATAATAGTTTTCCCAACGGTTTTTGTTTTATCTTTTATTTATTGAAAAAGGGGGCTTAAAACCCCATTTTCAAGAAAACTGGTAAGAGATGGAGGAAAAGTGAATAGGCAAGAATTGTTTACTTCTTTGTGTTTAACAACTTTGGTTCAGACATCAAATTCGTATCTGTTGAAAAAAAAAAAATTTCTTAATAGGCCCTAAAGACACTATTTTCCCGACTTCAGGTCCACATTGTGGGTGAACTAAAGATGATGGAGGAAAACTGAGAACGCAGTCGTAATTAGCGACCATTGGAAAATGTCTCACATGAGGTAAAAGTTGAAAATTGTTCCATTGCGTAATGAATGTGATATACCATAGCTCAACAAGGGTGGTAAAAAAAATGTTGGAGTTTTCATAAAAATAATTTTTGCAAAACAGAATTTTCAAAAAAATTCTGCGAAAATAGCAGATAGTTGATAGTTAATAGTTTTAATTAATTTTTTTTCATGGCCTTATGGCATTTCATATGAAATGCCAATTTCCGTTTTTAATTTTTTTGGTCCACACCTTCTGAAAAAATTGGAGTATGTGTATTCGGAATAGACTTATTTACATAAGAAAAATCAGAGTAGTAAACCTACTTTTAGTATGAAAAAATCGCATGTAAAAAGTTTCGCAATTTTTTTCATCGCGAATTTCGCGTTAGAAAATTCGCAAAAAAAATCCAAATGTGTCTCCAAAACTAAAAAATCACTGTGAATTTTTTCAGATTTTTCCTATTATTAGTTAAGCTGAAAAACGCGAAAAACGAAATTTACAAAATCCGCCATTACTCATTAAAAATTACAGATAATGGTCTAAAAATTTAGCCAAATCATTCTTAAATTAAGTGCGTCAAAAAGGTTTATGCGAAGCTTGATTCGGTTTGGGGGCATTTCTGACATGGAAACCCGGCTATGCCCTTTAGAGATAATTGGCCTTAAAAATAATGAAGAAATTTCGCCCGATTAGTTTATTTTAAAATCCACAAAATGTAAAATCTTTCTCTCTAATAAAAAATCATTCCTGCTAGATGACTATCAAAAACCACCTGAACGGCAGAACCGTTAACTTTATACCCACAAGAATCTCTTATTACCAAGACCCATGATTATTGCAATGTCTAAAAAATAAATTCAATTTACAAACTTAATATTTTTTTCGTATTTTCGCATCGAGCAAAAAAACGAAACAAACAAAATGCAAATTTGAAAATATTTTTATAGAATTCCTTCGGGCAATAGAGCAATAACCATAGAGAATTTTTGGTCAAGTCAGAGAAAAGCTTTGACCATGGCTTTGGCACTTTTTTTTATTTTCTTTCTATTTTCTGTTCCTGTTGTTGTTTTTGCCATCTTCATTTCGGCACTCAATTTTGTTAGTTGATCCATCCGAGAAGACAATCGTGGAAGCTAGTTTCGATAAGTGATTTTGATAAAAATCGGTTTGCCCAATTGCCGCTAAACAGATTGAACTATGATCGACGCATTAGCTGCAATCGTGGCAACTTAGGTTTATACTTACATAACCTTCCCACCAAGGCTTAGCCAGAATTTTTGTAGGGGAGGCTTTTCATATAGTTTAAATATTCACAATTAATATTTATGAAACTGATATTTAAATACAAGAAATTTAATACAAATTATTATGCAATGATGTATTTGATGGATCCTACCAAACAGCAAAAAATAAGCAAGACGACGTAGAAATTTAAAATAAAAAAAATTAATAGTAAGATTTTAAAATTATCTCCTAAAATTTTGGAGTTGATCTGATAATTCATTACTTCTGAAACCTTTATCGCATTTTTCTCTAAACGTTGCTTTCTCAAAAATCGCTTACTCGATCAAGCTGAAATTTGCACACATAAGGGGTGATTTTATTGCGGTTTGGTTTTTCAGTGTAGAAATTTTGACAGTTGCCTAGTTTTTTTTTTTTTTTGATGTGCCCTAGAGGTGAGGAATCTTCATAAATACCAGTAGTCCGTACTATTGGCATGCACGATTCACATACTGACTGGATCTGCTCAGTAATGCACCTACGTACTAAACCTCACCTCCGTGCTCGTCAACCACTATCCAGTTGCCTTGTGATTCGTGACGTGTGTCAAAGTTAAACATGCTCAGTCAGCATTGCCATTTTATCGTTCAAGAACAACGCTTACAAATTATTGAATTTTATTATCAAAATTTGTGCTTTTCGCGCACTTCGACCATTTTATGGACGCCAGAGACGAATCTCATTTCTGGTTGAATGGCCATGTTAATAAGCAAAATTATCGCATCTGATGAGCAACCAAACGCAATACGAGATCTGCCAATATACTGTTTGGTGCGGTTTATGAGTAGGCAGAGTCATCGATCTGTATTTCTTTGACAATGTCAATGACAATGGCCACAATGTTACAGTCAATGACGCCCGTTATCGTTGGAAGGTTTCGAACTTTTTTTTACAAGCTGAATCTGGTCGCAATGTGGTTTCAACAAGACGAAACTACAAGCCCCACAGCACGTGAAATAATGGACCTGTTCAGAAATGAGTTCGGTCAGCAATTTATCTCTTCTTTCAGACCAGTGGGTTAGCCACCTGGATCAAGCGATTTGACGTTGTAACGTAATTTTCTTTCTATGGCTGGGGTAGAACTCAGCGGGCTCCAGTGGTTCTTCCATTACAACACTTGTTGATTGCAGGGAACCCTCACTTTTATCATTAAGACACATTTGTTTAATTCACAAGTTTTAAGTTAACTCAGATTTTATAGGTTGCAATTCAGTTTTAAATAATAATAACGCAATAAATGATAAACAGTTTCACTTCACTATACTCCGCGTCCGAAGCGTGCAAAGTGTTGACTACTATGTATGAGATGCGCCCGACAAGGCAAGCGTGCGAAGCGTGCAGAACGTTGATTACGATGTCTAAGGTGCACCTGTTAAGGCAAGCGTGCACAGTGTAGCTTGATGTGCCGACGCCCGTCCAAGTTTTAAAGTCACGGTTGCGAGAGGGGCGTCTTCCAGATGAATCGATCCAAAACGCCTCCACTCAGTCAGGTAGCGTCAAGTGGAGAATGGCAGGGGACACCGCTCAGAAAGAAAAATTAATATTCAATTCATTTTAATTTAAAGTGCAGTTTTCTACGTAAACCATTCGGATATCTAAAAACAGAGACAAATTTCAGTGTCGAAAAAATAAAGCACCCAGATCTAAAACTTCCCAAGGAAAAATACTTGTCGAAAAAACAAATTATAATGAATGTTGCTGAAAATGTTATTACTACAAATCACTTAAAACAAGCTCAGCTTTCAGCATTAATAAGGCAACATTAAAATTTGTTTGTTTGGAAATGAAGTTGTTAACTTGAAGTATGAAAAATTGTAGTAAAAAATGATTTATGATGGAAGCTGTACAGCTAAATTATCAACTATTACAAGAAAAGGTACCAAATATAACAGGAATTTATGTTTTATGACAAAACGAAATGGCTAAATAATAATCTCAAATATTATGAAACATTGATAGCTTAGGTATCTGTTTGCCTATGGGTATGAGAAGACATAAATCTATTTATTGTATACATATTTATAAATATATTTTACATGAAATCAGCAAAGAAGAATCTGCAAGAAATCAAATGCAACCGCAAAAACCTGAAAGCACTCAAATTCACATGTCATGAAGATACCAACCGATGCCATTCCGCTGCTCTACATCAAACCACAAAATAGAAAATGAGAAATCTAACGTAAGTATCACTAAATTACAATCTATTAAAATAATGAACCAACAAATTTTCGTTGATGTACTCAAGAATTTGCTTAATATTCATATATACACACACACTCAAACACACACAAATACAATCACAAATATAAATTTGCATTTGCATACAGGTAAATGTTCATAGAATATGTAAATGTGAATTCAAAGTCAATCAACGAAATATTTGTCAATTTTGTCAATATTTGCCACCTTTACTTGCAAGTACTTGCTAAAAGTACCGAGTATGTTTGTGTGTATGTACATGCATTTATGTATGAGTGTGTTTGTATATGCATGTATGTATATGTGTTGCCGACAACTTTTGTCATACAAATATGTAGATATGTAGATGTATTCATATATGTCTTCACCACAAATATGCATAAGTTACTTGTTTTCGTGTGTGTTTATGTGTGTGTTTGAAGTATAGTACGGAGCAAAAGTAGTTCATTTATTTTTACATACAAGCAAGAACATCAAAATAACAACACCACAATAAAAAAATAAAAATAAAATGAAAAAAAAACCAAACCCAATCAAGAAAATATGCATACACACACAAACATAAAATATTTATACATATCTACAAGCAACAATTTTTGATTACTTCATCAAATATATTCACAAATATTTGTGCAAATATCTCTATGTATTTACATGTTTGCAAGTACAGTATGTTAAAAAATAATATACCACAAAATGTAGTATCATATGCTTAGTTGGCATTTCAGAGCCATGAACGAGTTGGAAAACAATTGATGAAAAAAATTTTTCTTGTCTCAACGATTTTGGATTCCAATAACTTTGTGCAGTCATATACGAATCCCGTGATTTGTAGGATCTATTCTGGAATTTCAGGATCCCGGAATTAACATCCAAAATGCATAAACATTAATTTTTTGAATTATTCATTTCATTTCAAATATCAATCCAAAAAAATTATCATCTCTATCACTACTTTTGTGTTTGAAGACGGTAAACTCATATTAAGAAAGTAAATATGAAGTTAAAGTTTGAAAGTTTGATCCATTCCTTGATTCACTTTGACGTAAAAATCAGTCCTATAGTATAATATTTAGAAAATCGGTGTACATCGGATATAAAAAGCCTAATCTTAAAAATGCATTACATTACATTGCAAAAATCTAAATGATTGAAAACTTAAGGGGTCTTTCTACCTGTAAAAGTCTACCGCTTCGAGGATACACTTTGAAAGTAAACACCGATATTTTACACGTTATAAATTGTTTATTAAATATTTAGAAAGTTACGGATAAAGTATATTAGGAATTTGACAATTGGGAACTAGGAGCAAAATTCGCAAATCTAAAGTTGATTATAAAATTCAAAATGGAACTACAACTGGTTAAGCCGAAGTCTTTCGATAGAATCGTCGCGCTCACTTTGACAGATGGTAGGGTAACCATAGGTAAGTATTATATGATCTTAGAGGTAAGTATTTTATAGGAACTTAGAGGTAAGTATTTTACAGGGTAAGTATAAATTCAATTTAGTTTGGTTTTAGGTACAATGCAAGGTAAGTTAAGGTAAGTATAATTCAATAATAGGTATAATGTAATAATTCATGTTAAATAATTCAAGATAATAATATAATATAATAATATATAAATTTTATTGGCTAAAGAGGTTTAGCCACTACCTAAAAATTTTCAAAATCAATTTATATTTTAAATTTTTTTTTATATATGATATGTATAAAGGAAAAAGATATGACTTTAAAATTTGGTAGATATGTTAATTGATGTTTAACTCTGAGCACCTATTTAGGAGGCGCTAACATAACCTCCTGGGCCTAATTAGGCCAAGTGAATAAAACGATAGTTATGGCCTATTACAGCATGTTATTGAGCAAAATTTATATAGGGTTTTGTTCAATAAATATTCTGCTATAGTTTGGTAAAAATAAGCACCTTTTTAGAAAGCATAACGTAAATGAGGGTAATTCGGATCGATTTTGTTTTGCTAATAACTTTTCTTTGGTATTTTTTTAAATTACATCCTTTTTTCGAGACGATCGAAAACTATTTCCTCTTAATTCAATTATTTCAAATTAATCAGTTGTGAGCGGAAAAACAAAGAGTGAGCGTATTTTCACACAAAGCCTTAGCAAATAAGGAGTGAGATCGAAAAAATCTTAACATATATAAAATTTAATAATTTTTAAACGGTTGATCTTAGAGTTTTGATTTTTTTTTATTTAATTGATAATATTTTACAAATTACAGAAAAATATAACTTTTATAGTTCTAACCACTATTTATGAACTCGTGGACCTTTTTTGCTAAGCCTTCCATTAGAGATTTGATAGTTGTTTCAGATACCTTTTTGGAACAGTTTGCCCATCTCCTTTTAAAATATTCGATATTTTGGGACACCTTTTTTGTGCTCTTTAAGTTTCTTTTCACAAGAGCCCAATACCTCTCCACTGGTCTTAGCATGTGACATGATGCCAAATCTGCCCAAAAATATGTGGACACATTGTGCTCTCTTATGAAAGGAAGAAGTATTTTTTCCAAACATTCTTTAATGTATATTTCGGTATTTATAGAGCCCACTGTAACAATTGACTTGCTTCTTTTGCCGCAACTGCATATAGCTTGCCATACCAGGAATTTTTTAGAAAATTTTGTCTGCTTTTGGAGTCTAAATTGTTCTTCGACATTTCCTCGATCATCAGCAACATAAATATTTTTGAGCCGGAAGCTGCGCAGAATCTGCCAGTACATACGTTTCGTCGTCCATTATACAACATGAATATTTTTGTTTGAAATTCGATTTTAATTTCCGAGCCCTACTTTTGGCGTCTAAATTTTTTGCAGCATTCCTGTCTGGAACTTTTTGGACTTTGTATGTTTTCAAACCTGCATTGGCTTTAACTTTTCGCAACAAATAGTCAGAGCACTGGGCTAACCGAGCAGCTTTTCTGCCAATATGCTTTCTATTTTCTTGGCTTTCCCAATATCATGTGGTCCTTGTTTTCTTCCCGAACCAGGTTTCCTATCGATGGTTAAATTCTCCTGAAACTGTTTAATAACATTAGAAACAGTTTGACGGCAGACCTTCAATTCTTTGGACAATTTTTTGTAGGACCAATTTGGATTTTTTTGAAAATTTTTTATAATTTTAAGACGTTTCTTTTTCTTCACTCATTTTAATCAAACTCACAATAAATAAACATGTTTTTCATTAAAAATAACAACTGACATATTTTTCAAAGATAACTAGATCAAAATTTTTTAATTTTACACCCAAAAAAAATTATTAGGTAAAACGTGTGTTAAGATTTTTTCAATCGCACTCCTTAATATAAGAAACCCACAATTTTTATAATAATAATAACTTTTGTGCTGGTAAAATATTTTAAAGAACTAGTTTGTGTTAAGTGATTATAATTTTTGACTACATACTTATGTGAATGTACATACTTATCAATTTTAATTCAGAAATTGCTTAGAATGATTCAAAGAGATTATATTTTATATATTTCATTTTTCACCACTTCATGGACTAGCGGATCACAATTTTATTACTTTAGCTTGATATAATATTCGAAGATATTGGACATTTGCGAACATGCCACGCCCACTTTGAGATACGGTCACTTACACTTACTTGACATATATACAACTGCATCTCTACACCAAATTTGACTGAATTCAGACAAACGGTTTATGATTACATAAGCAAAACGCATACGCAATACGCATACATACATAATTTTTTTTTATAAATATTTTCCCTAAACCCCAAAATTACGTTTTGCATCTAAATAAACCTCAAATTCAAAATAATTTGTTATTAATTTTACCAATACACAAAATGAACACCTGGGCTGAGACAAAAAAAAAATGTTGTTCTAAAACTTATTCCGATTGAAACAAATTTTGTTTTTTTTGTGCTCAGAAAACATTGACGCAAGAATTCATGGGGTTTCAGATCGATTTGTCAAGAAACAAAAAAGTGTTTAAACTCAAAATGGGCCTAATTAAGCCCAGGTGCCCATCCTTGGGTTAAAATACACAAATTTTTCTTCTTTTTTGTTTTTTAATTTTTATAGAACAGTTTTGGGCTATAAAATTTTTTTGAAAAAAAAAAAACGATGTTGAGTCAGCACATACGGAGACGATAACCTTATTTTTTTCGATCGGGTGTAAACGAGGTATTTGATCTGAAAACACTACATCAGTTTTTTGAGCTTGATTAAGTTAATATTGTTTGAAAAGAGGCGAGAGAGTGCCAAAAATGTTTTAAAAATTCATTGTGATGTATGAAAAATTTTACGACATACTGTATGTGTGTATAATTTTTACCTATATCTTTTTGGCAAACATTTCCGCTTGAAAAAAAAAGATTCTTTGATATTATAATTCTTATATTTTCACGCTCAACATTTACATCGCATATTTATGCCAAAAGTGAAACTCTGTCAAGTATTTAGCATAAGAAATTTTGCAGTAAAGTTTTGAATTTTTCAAGTGTTTTCAACTGATAAGCATAAAATCCATGCCAACAGACAATACTCCATGGTATGTACCTACATCCCTACTACAATTTAAATTACAAAAAAAAAAAAAAATAGTATTATCAAGCATTTCGGTTTACTTCGTTTTCTTCATCATACCTATTTCGGATTTGTTGTGATTTTTTATAAACTCATTTAATTAACATAATTTTTTAGTTTGTTTACAGTTGTTGTAAATATTTGACGTTTACCTAATTCTTCGCTGAGATACGAACATACATTTAGGATTTGTAATGCGGTATTTTTTGGCTATCTACATCAAAGTGTAGAAAAAAAATTCGTTATATTAGGAACATAAACTTCTCTGGTACAACGTTATCTGGTACGAGATGAAAGCAAGAACCAATATGCAAAGGAAAAGATAAAATAAAGTTGAGATAGGTTGAGCAAACCCCCACAAACTATAGTACGAAATTTATAAGCAATCATTTGATTGGAACCCTTAAAACAGGGGTAAACCAGGATGGCTGAAACACTCTGATAACGAACCTTTAAAAAGGAAATCCGGTCAATGAGAAAGCGGGTGGAATAAGAACCATTTTAAACTGTAACTTTCATCGGTTTAGGAAGGGTTAGATGTAATTTTTTTTTTTTAATTCCTTTTTATTCCACTTGGAAACATAAGGCTTCAACAAAACATTTCCATTTTATTATATTTGCTGCTGTTCTTTTTACAATGTTCCACGTTTCTCCGGTTGCTCGTAGTTCATTATCAATATATCGCACAGTGTAACGATCCCATATAAACCGCGGCCAAAAATAGTAAGCGTTATTTAATATTCATAATATTTGGTAATCGAGATAGTCTAATTAAAGTTAAGTCGTATGCCAAAAATGGTACCGATTGGGCTACTGCCACGCCCACCTCCCATATAATTCAAACACTTAAATTGCAATAACTTTTTAAATATCTGTAGCATAATGACGGAATTTGGTGTGCAGGTGTATAAGAACTTCCTTGTTGAATGATGAAAAAATGGGTGTGCTGCCATGCCTACTTAAGAAAATTGCTAAAATGTCTGAAAAAGAAGCTCCATAAGAATGAAACTGAACGTTTTAATTTATAAATCAGTTTTCCTATCCTATAATAAAGCTGCCACATGCCACTTAAAAAACTCCCAAAATTCTAAACAAGTTTTCTACAGACACCAAAAACGATAAAGCATAAATTAACAATGTCCTGGTACAGTCTTAATAAACCCATTTTCATGATTTCATGTACCGTTATATCAAGAACCTGGCGGACATGATGGAGCAAATTAGTCTTCAGATTCGAGCTCAGCGGCCCTAAATTACTCTAGACTGTATATGTCAAATCACCAGTCCGATGGAAAAAACTAAATTTTTTGGCACAGTGTTATTAAGAAAGCGCAAGACATTTGTTCGCTTAGTCGCTATCATCAATATTATTCGATATTCAATACTTGATACTACTCTCCAGACAACATTTCATCTAAAAGGTAATCTTGTATTTTTTACCTTGGCGATTTGCTCTGATAACATGAGAAGAGAAAACATCAGATCACGATTTGACGCTTCAGGGGAAATTTTTCTTGTAAAATTTAATCAAAATTTTCTTATATCTTTGTGGCGCGATTCTAAGGCTTCCTCAGATAGGGCTCCAATAGGCAAACTGAAGTGTTCGACAATGTCGGTGCCATGAACAAGAACCTTGTGGAATGTTATTAGCATATTATTAGTTAAAATTTTATTATTGGTTTCACGAAAAAATGTAAAAAACTTAAAAAATCGAAGGTCTCCGCAGATAATCTTTCTTGAATTAGTGCAAGCATACTTCTGAAGTTATTATATGTTAAAATTGGGAATATATTTTGATATATGTATTTTTTTTTCAAATAACGATAAAAACCACATGGTTAAACATAGAGCCAAAAAAATAGTATTACCACATTTTGCAGATTTTATATTTTTTCCACATATGCACTTTGCCTACATTTATTTGTTAATAAGTGAAATATGGCAATTAAATTAGTAATAAAAGATATGACCTTTTCCACGAATAGTAAACGTTTCCATAAAAGTTTGGCTTTGTGGTTGCCGTGTGCCTGAACCCATTGATTTATCGTAAAGAAAATTTAGTTTCTTTTTATTAAAAATATTATCTCTTACATATTAAAATTTTTAAAAATTTTCAACATGACTTTTTCTTATTTTTGGCCGCCTCGTTACACTGTGTATCGCCTCCAGGTGTTCCGAGGCATTACATCTTCTACTTACTACTACTAGGCTACTGAGCTCGATCCCTGTGTGAGTATATAACATCAATTTTCATTCTACATAGTTGTCCATTTATCTGGTTATCCTGAAAATGAATTAAATCCAAAATTTGTATATAAAGGAGCATAATTTGGCGGATCCAGATAGTTTTTAATGTTTAAATTTTTTCGTCCTTTTAATTTTTTTCTTTTTTTTTTGATTCGTGACCAACGACCAAAATGTATGAGATTCTCATCAAAGGAGCTTCAAGCCTAAAATCCGTCTGCATTAGGATTTGCTGGTGGATGCGTTTCAGGCAAAGTTCAGTTTCTTAGTAAT
This sequence comes from Toxonevra muliebris, assembly GCA_963691655.1. NCBI lineage: Eukaryota > Metazoa > Arthropoda > Insecta > Diptera > Pallopteridae > Toxonevra > Toxonevra muliebris. The sequence continues at coordinate 103,775,644 of OY829326.1, forward strand.
GCCGACATACGATATCCGTTTTCTACATTTTGAGTTCTTATCTAAGTTTATCATGAAATTCACATATTTGAAGCACTGTTCACTTAAATCGATTTTTGTAAGACAGAATGATGTTCTGTAAAGAATTCCTTGTTAAGGATATTTTAACAAATTCAAAAATTCTCCACCGGCAATCTGTAGGATAAATTTGAGTCGTGGCATATGATGACTATTTTCAAAAAAAAGCCATGTTTTAAGCTGAGACTGAAAAATAATCTTTTACTATTATGAACGTAATGATGTTCTATCATAAACCTTGACAAAAATTTTAAGTGAAGGCAGAGTGTACACCAGTGGTACATTTTAAATCATATAAACAGTAGGATTCTATCCACCAATCAGATAGAGTGGCTGTCGAGAGACACACTTAGGCCTGAACGGCCCATCGTGATACCACATAGTTGGACCTACAGTTTAACGCCGATTCCGAACGGCGGTGTGGCAATTTTTTTTATCGGCTTGGTGGTTTTGCCATTACCAACCAATGTGTGTACTTGTACACTATCTTATAATTCTCATACACTTCATATTGATAGTGAATATAAGAAAGTAATGAAAATTAACCACCAGACGAAGACGGGAATCGAACCCGAACTTCGCAGATGAAAGTTTAGTGCACTACCAACTAGACCATTGAGGTCGTCAAATCTGATGAAACGTAGCAAACTTTTCTTGGGTGAATGAACTTTGTGCAGTATGATCTCAGCGGCCTTTGAGTCCTTGATTAGCAATCTATAACAATAGATCATGATGTATGGAGTTATTGAAAGAGGCTTAATAGGTTAATGGTACTGGATTCTAACTAAAGGCCAACTCAAGTAAAATGAAATTGAAACTAAAAAAAACTGGAAATTTACTGCTACTATGAAGAATTATGCGTACATGGCAAGAGAATGATGTTGCAAAGCCTACTATTCCACAACCGTCCATCCTGCTAATAATATAGAGATATAAATTTATTATCACATGAATGTACTCACATTACTTCTCTCATCGTTATCACAAAAATATACTTATAGAATCATATTAAAATCATATCGGCCCCGATAGTCAATATGAAAGGAGGTGACAGAAAGGCCGAAACAAGTAAAAAATCGTATTGGAGGGGGAACCAATTTTCACCCAAGCGCCCTCGGAAAGGCGCGCTCTGAAAAGTAACACGAGAGAGTGCGCCGCGGCAATTTAGCCGCAAGGTAAATTTCATGGTATCGACTGCAATTTTTCTTATTTATAGCAAAAAAAAATCATTAAAATAAAACAATTGATTGATTTCTAGTGATATTGAACTATATTTTAAGCATTTATTTTGAAATGTTTATTTGTCATCATTTTGACTTTGAAAAATTTTCATCAAGCTACCCTTGAATTTTTTTTGCTACACGAGAGGGCGCGCCGCGGCAAATTAGCCGCAAAAGCGAGATGCCAATTTTCAAACACAAATAGCAGCTAAACGATGTAATGCAGAAACCAACGGCTAACGGTAAACCACGCTGCATCTCAAAACTTACTTCACTTGAGTGGCAGCGGTCGGCTACTATGATTTGTATTTTCAAAACACAAAATAAACAATTTGCGGCTAATTTGCCGCGGCGCCCCCTCCGAAAGGTTAATATGCAGGTAATTTGGTCCCGATGGTCAACATGAAAGTAGATGGATTGGTTAGGCCAAGAAAAGTAAAAAATCGTATTGGAGGGGGAGTGGACTATTTCTACCAACTTGTGAGCTATGAAGGCTTAAAAAATTTCGTGTTTCAATAAATTTTTTTTTTCGGGTCAAGTCGGCTTTCTTGTGCATTCGTAAATCTTCATTTTTGAAAATTTGATAAGGTAGGCAGGTTAAGGGGACCTTCTGGTCTAGCGCCCTTGAATTTGAGGAGTTTTTAGGATTTTTTTTTTAATGAAATAATGAGCAATAGTATTAAAACTTTGTAGATATATTTTATTACTTATACATTACAATATACAAAAATAATAATAAAAAAAAAAATTATAATTTTAAGTAAATTAAAACTTGTGTTACAGCTGCCCTCCACAAAAAAACGGATCTTGCTGGTGGGACAGATTTTGGATTTTCCACTGATCTTAAACAAAAAAAAAAGGGGTTACAATTGGTATGAATGTAGTTATCACAGGAACTAAAATGAAAAAATAAAAAAAAAAAATTTGACATAATGGCGCGTTGTTGAAATTTACTTTACGTTTTTTCATTACTTTTTGTACGTAAAAAGTAAGAAGTATTCAACGTATTAGTTCCTGCGATAACCACTGGTTTACTGAATAATATAGTAAAATTTGAGACCACCATTCAAAAAAATATAGTTTGTAGATAAATGAGTTTATACTTCAGTCGGCCCTTTTACCTGCTTCTGCTCTCACCTGCTAAATAGGCTGTAGAAATCGAAATACTGGAAATATTGATACGAATTTTACAGTATATTTTTAAAAGCCTATACTTTTAAAATATAAAAAAAATCAATTTTTTGAAAAAGCTAGACCAGAAGGTGGCCTTAACATTCTTTTCTGTTCTACATAATAATGCAATTTTAGCAGTTTTAGAAGAAAAAAAACTTTCTTAAAATATAAATTTTTTGAAATCTACCAATATTAGACCAAAATCTCACATATTGGTACTGGTCTAACAAAATAGCATAATAATACGAGGCAGGGCCGTAGCTAGGATTTTTTTTCGGGGGGGGGGAAGAATGGAGGTTTTCTTTCGATGAAAATTGACATTGACTTGCTATTACTGATGATGAGCCCGACCTCAAAACAATTACCAAAAATAGTCAGAGGCTCATTTTTTTCAAATGATTATCAGTGGGAATTCGGGCCATGATAAGGAATCTGGATGAGGTTGGCTTATATTCCCGAAATTCGTGCAGTTACTGCATTGAAAGAGGTCTTCCGAGTCGGGGTACTCTGAGCAATAATGGATTAAAAAATTAATTACATTTTAAGATTGTTTCCTAGAACTTTGGAGCTGATCCACTACTACTGCCCTACAAGGGCTTTGAGAATAAAATTGTTCCTAGTGTTTGTGAATGAATTTTTTATACTGAACACGAATCTGAAGTCAAAAATTTTCCATCACGCCAGGTTTTAGAAAAAATGGGATGGAAAACCCTAAAATAGAATTTTTGGCCATTTTTAAAAGTTGGAGAGCTGAACACTGGCGTGCTACAAAATTCAAAATCCTGAAATTATAGGCTGAATCCATGCCCTTCCAAATGAGCCCTAAACCCGAAACTGTAAATCAAAAATAGTTATTGACCTAGAAAAACTATAAATTCAGAATGGCTCAGCCTCACCTTCTCTTTTTGTATCCAAAGTCAAACCTCATGTCAAAGAAAACAAATCGGATCTGGTCGCATAGTGTAACTAAGATTTCAAGTTTATTTTTTTTTTATATTTGACTTTTTAGAAAGAAACCGATGGAAGTAAAAAATATTTAAAAACTGTTCAATAGATTTTATTTTGACTTTTTTTTCATCCACTGACAATTAATATCAAAAAATAGAAGAAAGTTTCCACATTTCGGGGGCCCCCCCCCCCCCCCCCGGGGGTTAGAACCTCCAAAACCTCCCCCCTAAATACGGCCTTGATACGAGGTATTACTTTTATTGTCAAAAATGACAAATCAATTTGGAAGTAATTGTGCATAATAGTTATAAGACTTTGAAGCTTCGATAATTGTGGAACAATATAAAAGTATCACAATCTCTACTCTATTTCTATTAACGAATTGATCATGCAGGTTTAAGGTATAAAGTTTTCATTATCTTAATTTTTCTACATTATCTACATATTGTTTACCTAAAACGTAGACAATACTTTTACACATAATTTTGTCTACTCGTGATTTTAAGTGTAAAAGCACAACGAAGAAAGTGTGATATTTATTTTGGATTTATCAGATTCACTTACTATAAATTTATTTCAGTAAATTGCTTACGTAATTGAAATTGTTTCTTCTGCTTTTAAGTTTTTTACCATCTTTCGCTGCTGTTGATGCTCTTCAAATAAATTAAAATGGTTTCCGGTTATGATTGCAATATAAAGAAAAAAAAATAAAGTAAAAATTCAATATTTAATTAATTTTGGGTTTTTTTTTTATTATTTGTTTTATGATTTATGAGCATAATCGGCGCGGCGGTCAAAATAAAGAAAGTAGCACCTTTTTATTTATTTATAAATTATACCTACCTACATAAATGCGGGTTTATATATATAAACATTCAAACATGAAATATTTATTTTTGATTTGTCTGCTTTGTTAAAATTACAAACAAAGTTTTAGTAAGTCAATGTCGTTGATAATTGCAGCATTTGTTATAAATTTGTTTACAATCTAAGTACCAAGCAAATTAAAGTTAATTCTAAAATTGCTATAATTCCAAAATGCGCAAATATTAAAGATTAGCAAATTTCTAGTGAATACATAAAGCTTATGTTGGGTGCTCATGTTAAATCTGCGTAACAAATTGCAACTATATACATACATACATACATACATACATACATACATACATACATATGTACAAACACAATTCGCATTCGCATAAAAGTAGCACGCATTGTGAAATCAAATTTTCCAATACAATGCATAGATACACTCACACATATACATACTACAAAGATACACCTAGGTATTTATTTTCTAAAACCATTTTTACTTTTAAATTTTGTGCATATTTTTCACGCATTACACAACAACCGATAACAAATCATATTTGTTGTGGTTGTTTTTTTTTTTTTTTGGCAAAAGGTGTAAAAGGATTTTCATGGAATAAATAAAGAGAGCTTAGAAATTTCCATTATGCAATTTATTTTATTTTTATTTCATTTTTTTAACCCTCGCAGTAAAAGGAAATTGTTGCAAATTTGTAAAAAAATAAAAGCAAAAATAAAATTTACGAAAACAAAAATTTCCGCACGAATTGATTTCGATTTTTTCTTTATCGAAATTTCATGAAATCTTTTCAAATAACAAAGCATGTTACCGATATTGTCCGGGTGGGAAGAAAATGATTTTTTTTGCAGATTTTTTAGAGAATTTTATTTCATTTCATTGTAAATCAAAAAATCAAGGTATACTTCCGATGGCCTTGTCTACACGCTAAATAGATATAGATATGGGTCCAAAATAAACCAGATTTTCTCTGCACGGTGCAACCACACTGGTGATAGTCCCCCCGCCTGATGGTAAATCCCAGCGCGAGCTGGCACAATAGCATTGGGCCAATGGAACTTCCAAAAAAAAGACTTCTACAACAGACCTTCTGAAACTGGACTTCCCAACTATACTCCCCAAGCAAGACTTTAAAAAATAGGCTTTCAAATCTAGACTCATAACTTTTTACACCCGAAACTAAACTCCCATAACTAACCTTTCAAAACTAAAATTTCAAAAATAGACGTCACTACACTAAACTTTTTAAAATATACTTCTAATATAAGACTGAAACTAAACTGAAGCAGATTTCCAAACTAAAGACTTCCAAAGTTAGAATTCTAAAACAGAACTTCCTAAGCTAGACACCATCAAAACTAAGCCCACAAAACCAGACTTCGAAAACTAGAGTTACAAAACTGTAATTTTAAGCTAGACTTCCAATACTAGTCTCTTAATTCTGAGATCCACAACTAGATTTCCAAAACAAAACTTCCAAACTTAGACTATAACATTTAACTACCAAAACTTCGAGAGCTAGACTTCAAGAAAAAATATTAAAATTATGCATCAAATCTAGATTTCTACAACAAAACCTCCAAAGTCATGACTTTCAAAGCAAGACGTCAAAAATGAGATTTCTAAAGCTAGGCTGTCAGCGCTGGACTTCCAAACTAATATTCCCTCCAAAAAAAAAACTTCAAGACTCCAACTTCTAAAGGCTAGACTCAGGAAAACGGAAACTAGCATGTTGTTCCTTCAAACAAACCAACAGGCTCACAAATTTCCATATTATTTTTTGTTACATATACTCGTAATGTAATATTTTCCATCAATATTTCCACTGTAGTCATCGTCGCCGCCACTGCCGCCGTTTTCAAAACATACTCTGGCTCGGTGCCAGCCAACCAAATATCAAAGTTGATTGCAATGTCATTTTTGACAAATTTGTCACACTTTTTGGAATGTCTGATGATCAAAAAAAAAAAAAACAAAAAACAAAATAAAGTATTGATATGATTTGATTTTTTGTGCGGTGATTACATTGAGCAGTTTGTATCTTTTCTTTTGAAATCAAACTTATGTACACACGGATTTATGTGTAAAGTCAAGTTCATCATCATTTAATGCTGAATCATCAGCGTCAAAAGAAAAGGTTGTGAAACTTATGCATGTGAATTTGGAAAAGAAAAAATAAAAATAATCCACATAAGTGTATAAAGTTGCGGTAAAATTGCGGCTTACTCATAAAAAAAATATATGAATTTCGCAATATAACTTAAAATGCATAAGAAAGAAACATAGATCTAAATCAGTCTTTAGCGTAAAACACGTACATACAAGGCAATGAATTAGCATTAGATAGTAGAGTATTTTTTATGTGAAGATATAAAAATGTGATGAAATAAAATGCTATTAATGACAAAGCTTTTAATTTGTATTTAATTGCATAAAGTAATGCAATCAATATATAATAATAATCAGTATTTCAAATGTTTTTTTTTTTTAATTTAAATTCATTTATTCGAGGTTTTATGTTCCGTCAAGATTTATCAAATGATAGCAAAAGGAAAATGTAAACTCTGTGCTTATTAATTATATAATCACTAGCTGACCAGGCAAACGTTGTTTTGACTTTTCTGCGAAAAAGCGCGAAAATTAAAAAAGAATGAAGTACTTGATATTTAAAATTCAACATTCGTAATGAAAATTCAGGCTTCCATTGAATTTGGAAAAAAAATTCTAGATTAAAACTGTGTCTCATTATTGACACAATTGACATTTTCAAAAATATTTAACTTGCAGAATTGTATATTAAAAACAGAGAATCATTATAGATAAAAATTTCAAATCAATATTGTTTTAATTAAATTTTGGAAATGAAAGTTTACACTGCGTCTGGACGACCAGAAAATTAAATATTTTTATTGTATTATCACCAATGTTAACTCAACGACGTGTACGAAAACAACTCAAGTCTGATAGCAAAGAACATAGTGGATATTTACAAAAAAAAAAGACCGTTAGGCGCATCAGTGAGTGACCCTTGACGAAAAAAAAGCCATATTGGCTGATGATACCGTTTGAGCAAAATTATTAACCCAGGGGTCATTCAGCAGTTAGATAGAAACTCCAACATATCCGTAGTAAAAATAAATAAATTTTAAGTGTTTTTTTTGTTGAACAATTTTATTAGATTTCAGTTGAATAATAGAAACAATATTTCAGGAGGCTCTATATTCATATCAAAGACCATTCTTGAAATTATGTCTCAAACTTATAATTATAAAAAATATATCAACAAAATTTTTGAAAAAAATTTGAACCAATTCGATATTTATTACAAATATAGCATTTGTTACAGCGCCACCAAACGGATTTTAAGACAGCGACGCAGGGTCTTAAGATATTTCATAAAGCAGTAGAAAAAGGAATGGGATAAGTGGTAGAAAATAGCAGTAAAAAAGTAGAAGAAAATGGTAGCAGAAAAGGTAATGGGAAAAAGAACAGAAAATGGTATTTAAAATTGTTGTAAAAAAGTAATAAAAAGGTAGCGAAAAAGTAGTAGAAAAATAGTTAAACATAGTAGTACAAAAATAGTAATAATGGAATAGAAAGAGTGGTAAAAATAATAATAAAAACTAGTAGTAGAAAAAAATGGAAAAATTAGTAGTAAAAAAATAGTAGAAAGGAGTGATACAAAATAAAAAGAAATTGCAGAAAAAATGTAATAAAAAGCAAGTAGAAAAAAAGTAGTAAAATAGTAGTAGAAAATATTAGTTGAAAAAATAGTAGAAAATATTAGTTGAAAAATTAGTAGAAATTGTAGAAAAAAAGTATTAGAAAAGTAGTAAAAAATAGTAGTAGAATTAGTAGTAGTAAATAAAAGTAAAGCATGGTATCACACCCACTAATTCAATAAACTGAAAGAATTTAAATTTTAGTACCGTACCATAAATGGCCTAAGATATCTCATAACGGAAATTCAGGTTATATGGAAGGTGCCATACCCCTTTTGTCAATCCTACCCATATTTTTGTTGTAGCATGGCATTATTAATTCTCGTTATTGTACCAAATTTCTGTAGCGTGCTATAAATGGTTCTTGAGATATACCCAAAAAACTATTAGGATTGTATGGGTGGTGCCACGCTCACTTTACTAAAAGCCATTATGAATAGCTATGAACCATCCTCCCCCCTAAGAAAATATATTTTGGAAATATGACTTCAATCGGTCCTGTCATTCATAAGTTACACACAAAACACTACGATTATATATATAAAGATAAGAAGTGATGAAGAGAAGCTATACAATCCTCTCTTTTCTATAATTGAGGGAAACACTTATCTCTCCATTACTTTACTTTTTGAGACCAATACATTTTTTAAGTTATAAATTTTGAGGGTGCAAGTTTTCTGATAATCCAGTAAAATTATGCGTTACCTGTAAAGTTCCTTATTACTGCAGTTTCCTAGGATATATCTACTATGACCAACCATTACTACTATTTGTTAGGTTGTAGCGCTGAAATCTTTCAAATTTATTATCATGTGTTCCACAAGCCTTTTCCATGAGCGGTCTTTAGCCATCAGCTTAATTTCTCCTACACCTTAGCACTTCTCTTACTCGAGAGTTTCTTTATCCAAAGATTGATTCTAATACATTGAAGGTCCCATCTAATATCTTCTGTTACACTGCGCTTTGCGGGATAGTTACTTCAGTTGAAGGCTTCCGCAAAGTGTCGAACTCACTTCCAATTCCATTAAGATTATTTCTCTTTTTCTGTGTTAAAAATGATTCACATTCGTCTTATTTCACTAATGGTTTTGTATTTTTTAATTGAATAGCAATTGGATCTTATCGACACCTGATAAGCGATTTAGTATTGAAGCTGGCTTTAAGCGACCATATTCTTCAAATATAGAATTATTTATCATATGATGATTATTTTATTGCCTAGATTCGATTATAAAGATTCGACTTCAAGGTGACCATTCAACACTGATTTTCGGGGACAGTCCCCAGAACAAAACTTTTATCCCCAATTCTTTGATTTTTCGCACTACATCGATATACCATCAAGATTTCTGAGAACACTGTTACAGTTACTACCGAACCAGCTTCAATTTTAAAAAATTTTGTAATAGAAACTCGAAGATTTTGATAAGGGCAAAGATCAACTATTAGATCTCGATGAAATTACTTGTGTAAATATTTACTGATGAAGTACTCTGGACATTGTCTCATTGAAAGGCATGCAGGAAGACACCACGCATTTTTTTATAGACAAAAAGAAATGTGATGAAATAATTTCAATGCACAATTAGAATTCTTCAATAATGCGTTGGCAAATAATACTTCCCGTTATGTTGTGTTGACTTGTTGTTATGTGAAGTTTGCGTGGTTTTTGCGACGAGAGCGAGATGAGAGGAAAACGAAATTAAAAAGAGAAGAGAGTTGTGGACTTTCGTTCATCATAAAATTGTTAATCTTTTGCAGGAAACGGTTTTGGTTTCTGCAAACCGGCAACGTTCCTCAGAAACGTTTTTGTTCAGCGTAAAAGTAAAATATTCTCCACAAACGGTCGATAAACGTTTTCTTTCTTCGAGTGTATGCCCAGCTTTGATCCATGTACCAAAGAAATATCTGGGCAGCTTTGTCTTCGATGAACTTAAAGACTTAACAGATATTCATATTAAATCCTTTCTTAGTTTAAAATGACTTGAATTAGTGGGATAGGGTCTTAACTCCTTTCACATGGTTTCACAATGGGCGTTGTTGAGCTAAGTGCGCTGGCGCTCTCAGGCAGCCATTTTAACCTAAGCTAATCACTGGCGATAAATTTTGCACACGATCAAGACAGCAAATTATATTTGTCACAGCGGCAACTTCTGTCAATGTGCCCTATGCTAACATATTAGTGGTTAATCTTGTGATGTACTTTGAAAGGGTGATTCCTTGCATGAACTATTTTCGAAGCATTTAAATCGGAGATGAAAGTCAAAATAATGCGGACGAGTTGTTTAAAAATAAAAGTACTATAGGCATGTCCCCAGAAATCACATGAAAAAAATGGTCACCTTATTCCACTTAAATAATTGGATATATATTATGGTATATTCGTTGTCTAAACTCATTAGTTGTGTCATTTACCACCCTTTAGACGCTTGGAAAATATAAATTTTTAAAGAAGGCTATTGGCTATGAGTAGTAACGACAAGACAAAGCCGGGCTTGCCTAATAATTCGTAACTGAAAATTTGTTGAGAATTTTTTTTCAAGTTTTTTATTTTCAATTGAAAAAACTATTTTTTTTTAATTATAGTTTGTGTAACCCTGTTTCTAAAGTGGATTGAATACATGTGGAATATGTGGAACACAAACATTCATGCTATCACTGGCTGGCTTTTATGAGGCTTTGAATAGTTTTCTGTTAGAAATGTCAAAGCTTGTTTTGTATGTGTGGTTTTAAAAAGAATAGTAGCATAAATTATTTCTCCTACTATGTGACATTTATACAAAAACTTTAAATCTATCGTTTTTTTACATGTTTCGTGGCTCATTTACTTTACCAAAGCTAATGAAAATATCCTGGCTTGGACTTTTCTACACAGAGCAGTTGGTTGTGTTCCAATTCAATTTTCAATTAAAACTTGATTTAAGAACATGGCTTTACAATGAACATAGTTTTGAGGAAAAAAAAATTTGCAGAGCTTCCTTCATCAGAAAATGCTACGCACGCCACTGGTTATGAGTAGTAATAGGATCAGTGCAAAATTCATTCTGACTAATGAGAGAAAAGTGATGACTGAAACAATCAATTAAAAACTAATGACTAATTTATTTAGTGGTGATTACGACTAACTATTTAATCATGACTAAATTTAATTATAGTTTTTTTGTCATAACTAAAATTTTAGTTGATTAATTAGTTAATTGAAAAAAATAGTTGATTAGGCCTTACTTGAAGTAGGATGATATGAAATGTGTGAGAACTTTAGTTGCTTGAAAATTATAATATTGTAATTAGGGAGCGGAAAAAAAGGCAAAATAAAATTTTTTATCTATAATTAATTTTGAAAAAAAATGATAGAAAGAAAAAAATATTTGAAAAATCGTTGAATACTTTAGTTTATAAATTTAATTTTAGGTCTTTTCCGCTCCCTTATTATATCTTCAAAAATATCTTTAATAATTTCAATATTATAACTGTTGAAGGATAGTAATTGGCGAATTCGCCCCATATCAACATCCCAGATTCGTTGACAATTACAAGGCATCGAAAGAGCAATTTTAAAGCAGGTTATAACAAATTTTCAATCCTAAGTGATTGTGATTTCAGTTCAATATGGTATATAGACGGACTAAGCAAAACCTATATTTTTAAATCTAGAAAGTGTTTTTGTCACACCATTGCTTTAATGATTTCAATTTGTTTTCATTATTTTGAAGGGTCCGAGAAAGAACGTTTACTAAGTAGTACATTCTTTTTGTATAATAGATATAATTTTGGTTATAACTTTGAAATTAAAAGAGCTATCGATATCATATTTTGTCAGATCAAGAAATACTTCAAAAACCTTGTAATTTGAATTAAATTTTGTTTGAATTCTTAAATTTGTAATTTAACATTTCTTTAACTATTTAAATCCTACTATAAATATCAAAAAAAATAAACTTAATTCAAATTATATTAAGGAAGAAATTCTCCAAGAAAAAACATTTCTAGCAATGTCAATGTAAATACATGTATATATATATTTACAGACTTCAATATAAAATTTATTTCGAAAATGTCAGTAACACTGAAGCTAAAGAAATCAGTAATGCAATGGTGCATGTAGCCAATCACAACAACAGCATCAGCAGCAACGACGTGCAATCATATTGTATATACATACATACATACATAGTTTATTTGAAGATACTTTAAGCCCAAAATAAACCGGCCAGTCTTCAGCTCATCACACAACAAGCAAATGCCAAGGGAAGAGCTATAATAAAACGCTGTGTGAATCCTTCAACGTTATGAGAGAATATGAACACGCTCAAACCCGGACAGTGGCGCTGGGTATTGGTACTGACACTAGCACGTCTCTACCTGTCTGTAAAACACGTTAACACAGTGAACGTGTTAAAGGTAGAGAAAAAATGTACAAAAAAAATGAAGATGCATTTTTAAGGTAAAAATAAGTGTCGGTCGGAAGAGATGCGAAAAGAAAGAAAGACAAGACAGAAAAAGCTAAATGAAAGCAAGATAATATTATGACAAAAAAAAAAAAAAAGACTAAAGAAAAGAAGCAGCAGCCAGATGAAGATGAAGCACGAAATGCACTTTTTTCACTTTTGCTTATAATACACGCGCTTGCTACATTGCACTTCGGTGTTTGTAATTGTGTGCATAATGCGGTTACAAGGGTGTAGTGCAAGTGCGATGCCAGGCAACAGGGCGCTTAAAACAGGTACCTACATACAAATATACCGCATGGCAGCAGGGCAGCAGTATAGCTACAAAAAGAAAAAAAGCTTTTGGTAATGTGAGCGTTTGCGCCTACCTACGTACATACATAAATAAATAAATATATATATATATTTACAAGTATATATAAGTTTTTGTTTGTATGTATTATTATCGTTCGCATATTTGTGGGTTTGGCAGCTCAACTCCGCTCTGCTCAGCTCAACTTTGCACGAGTTGGCTTGACGGCAGTCAGTAACATCAGCAGCAATAGCGTCATGGAATGGAATGCAATTTCACTTCTTTAAATATTTTCTCATTTATTTTGGGCTTATTACTTTTTTTTTTCTTGTTTTAATTTTAAATGATATGCCGTTTTTTTTTGTTTCATCGACAGAGATAGGTACTTGTGCATCTTTCTTTCTTTTGTTTTTCGTTTTTATTGTGTTTACTTGTATTTATGTATAGCTGTTAGTTGGTGTAGTTGTGTGTTCGAGTTGTTCAACAACTTGCAACTTTTTGATATTGGCGCATCTTTTCCCTTTCATTGGACCCACATTGCAATAAATCTTGGGTTTTTTGTTGTTATTCACTCTCTCGTTAAAAATCGAAAGTTTTTAGTTTTTATCGGTTTGTTTATAGGTATGTATAATGTATGCAGAGATGTGTATGTATATTAAGGTGCCTCACGAAAAAAAAGTTGATGCTCCCTCATCATAAAAATTAAGCTTGGTTTATATTATGAAAATCTACAAAATATTTTTGCTCTAGCGATAAGCTGTCATGATGTAGATCGTTTTGAAAAAAAAAAAAAATTTTTTGTTTGAGAAATTTTTCCATTAGGTTTCTTTTGACCAAATAAAATATATAGGAATATAAAAGTTATTAATCTTAGCAACAAATCATTTGAAGATATTTGTTATTATAAGACTAGTAAGCATTAAGTATTTAATCCTGTGACCTAATCATTTTTAAATTTATTTTGTTTCCGAATTTTAATTTAACCAAAAAAAGCCCAATGAAAAATGTTCCCATAAAAAATACGATTTTTAGAGGCTTGGCTTTTTCAAAACAATCCCGCTTACCGCTATAGTCAAAATATTTTGAGAACTATCATAAAATATACCTAGTCTCAATTTAGAGAGTAGACAGGCTGTAGAAACCTTTCTTTTTTAGGGTACTTCAGACACCTTAATATGCCTATACATGAATCTGCCCTTTTAGATCACCTTTTACGATTATACTCGTAAGGTTTACGTGTTGCTTCAAGTAAAAAAAAAATATATATGTTTCTTGTTTTTGATTTTCCATTTTTCTTTATTTATTTTGCTTCAGTTGATTTTTGTAAGGCAATGTTAAATAAGGAAACGCCATCGTTACACGGATATAATTGGAGAAATTATTGCATTTATATCTGATAAATGTACATAGTAGGTATGTAGCAATAATAAATGGTAATAAGATTTTATGAAGATAAATAAATAGATTGATAGTTACATTGTTCCTGGGGAGTATAAATATAAAATACTGTGATTTTGTAATAAAGTTTATTATGCATTCTTCCTGTTATGCAGCTGTGCATTTAGTAATAATTTTTATCAAACTGATTTTTAAATACAATAAATTAAATCGATGAAACATTTGATGGACCCTATCAGACTAAGGACAAAAGTAGATAAATGTCTTAAAACTTTAGGAAAAATTTTCCGATTTTTTTAATTTTAACCTCAAAAATATGCCCAAAAGCGACAAAAAATTCACTGAATAATCAAATTATATTTTTTAATTTTTTAATGTATTTTTTTTATCGCGAAGAACATAATTTCGTTAACTCATTGAATTCCCATCACTGATGATGTACCCAACCTCAAAAAAATTACCAAAAATAGTAGAGGGTAATTTTTTTCAAATTATCATTATTGGCAATTTGGGCCATTATCAATGATAAGGAACCCGGATGAGGTTGGCTTATATTCCCTAAATTCGTGAAGTCACAGCATTGAAAGAGATCTTTCAAGTCGTGGTGCTCTGAGCAATAATGGGCTAAAAAATTAATTATATTTTAAGATTTGCTCCTAAAACTGCTAATAAGGTGGAGTTTTTGCGAAAGAATTTTTCACGTTGAACACGAATCTGAGGTCAAAAACTTTCCATCACGTCACGTTTTAGGATAAAAATGGGGTCAAGCAAGTCTAATTTTACAAGAATCCGATAATTTTTTCTATTTTTTATCAGTTTTTAAACTTTTCAAACTGATTCAGGACGAAACTTTAAACCAAAAACAGTTACTGACCTAGAAAAACTATGAATGCAGGAGTGCTCAGTATCACCTTCTCTTTTTGAATCCGTAGTCAAACCTCATGTCGAAGAAAACAAATCGGATTTGATCGCATGGTGTAACTAAGATTACAAATTCTTTTTTTATATTTGACTTTTTAAAAAAAAAAAAACAGATGGATGTAAAAAATATCGTTAAATAGATTTTATTTTGACTTTTTTCCATCCATTGGCAATTAGTCTCAAAAATTAGAATAAATTTTCCACATTCCGGGGAGGGGGCGGGGTTCAGAACCCCCAAAACCTCCCCCCTAAATACGGCCTTGCTATGGTATATGATTTGATTAGGGACACTGTATCGATACAATGTTTCGATAAAATGCAGAATGAAACATAACGAGTACTAGAAGTAAATATGGAAATCTAAGAATCTACACCGTTATATGTTTCGATAAAATGCAGAATGAAACATAACAAGTACTAGAAGTAAATATGGAAATCTTAGAATCTACACCGTTAGTACTTATTGGCATTGAATCAAATACCTGAAATCTCTCAATTTCGAATAAATTACAAAATTTTTATCAGGCCAT
This sequence comes from Toxonevra muliebris, assembly GCA_963691655.1. NCBI lineage: Eukaryota > Metazoa > Arthropoda > Insecta > Diptera > Pallopteridae > Toxonevra > Toxonevra muliebris. The sequence goes on from OY829326.1 coordinate 103,791,182, forward strand.
CATAAATATACATCATATATATCTGAAATTTGACATTCGGCCTAAATTAGAAAGATCAGGCCATTACCACCCCTACCTCTCAAACAAGTACATCAAGTAAGTATCAAATTACTCCAATAGAATTGTTTTGCAGATCAAATATCTTGAAGCATATGTACATTAGATGGCTTATTTGCTCCATACATTTTGCTAAAGTATTTCAGATCTTCATTGTGACAGTAGAATATGAAAATAGGGTGCTAAAAACTAATTAAAATGAAAAAAAAAATTAAATTTGCGAAAACTGGATGCGCTCCTCCGAAAACCGTGATTTTTAAGGACGTTTTACAATAGGTTTTTAAATTCAACCGTTAGAATTTTCCAGATAGCAGTAATTTTTTAAAAATTAAAGTACGTAGGATTGTAGACAATTCAATTTAAATTATTTGAAATACAAAAATTTATCAAACCGAGTTATATTTGAACTAGTAAATTAACTTTTAGTGAACCCATGTCGAGCACAATCAAGTTCACCTTTGACAAATGTCGTCAAAAAGTTGCACGAAAAAACAAAGCAGGAGTTGACAAAATTGTCTTATCGTGGAAATTTGTAATCTTTATTTTCGTCTGTCAATTACAGTATTATATGTACAGGTATCCCACAAACAACACGGCACTCTTAGAACACGATTTCTGTCCAACACGATTTGTTATTAGCGGAAATCCCCATATAACACGATGCCACTATAGCACGATTTCCTTCCAATACGATTTGCGAATAACTGAATCCCTCGTTTAACACGATTAGATATTTAGATATTTTAGAAATTCAAATCGCTTCTTGAATTGGTTAATAAGCTATTTAACTACAACTCTAATTTTTATTTGTTATATTTATCAAATTCCTGTTCACTCTGTGTTCTAGTTTCATTGTAATTTTTGCTTGTTAAATTCAAGTTTTTTCTTTAAATGTTCCAATAAATTTTCTGTTAAGTGCTTATTACTTATTAAAAATTTTTTATATAAAATCAATATACTTACTTTCGGTTTTTTTACTTTTTACAACCAAAAATCAAAACTTGCCATCCCGTATAATACGATTTCGTATATAATACGGCAGATTTCTAAATTCTTGGAGCCTAACTTCGCTTTTTATACTGCTTCATTGTTCCGTATAACATGAATTCGAAATCAACGATGCTTTTTTGGAACCTAACTATCGTGCTATACGGGGGACACCTGTATTATATATTGATATAAATCAACAATTTTGACGCAAGCGATTTAGTAATTTAATTGGTAAGTTTCATAAATTTAAGGCAATTTTTTCAACGTCTGCTTTGTTTTTTGCAATTTTTTGGCGACATTTGTCAAAGGTGAACTTGATTCTACTCGACATGGGTTCACTAAAAGTTAATTTACTAGTTCAAATACAACTCGATTTCATATTTTAAATAAACTAAATTAAATTATCTACAATCCTACGTACTTCGACGACCTCGATAGCCTAGTGGATAGTGCATTAGACTTTCATCTGGGAGGTTCGGGTTCTATTCCCGTCTTCGTCTGGTGGTTAATTTTCATTACTTTCTTATATTCACTATCAATATGAAGTGAATGAGAATTATAAGATAGTGTACAAGTACACACCTTGGTTGGTAATGGCAAATCCACCAAGCCGATAAAAAATTGTCACACCGCCGTTCGAAATCGGCGTTAAACTGTAGGTCCAACTATGTAGTATCACAATGGGTCGTTCAGGCCTAAGTTTGTCTCTCGACAGTCACTCTAACCTAACCTAACCTACGTACTTTAATTTTTAAAAAATTACCGCTATCTGGAAAATTCTAACGAGTAAATTTAAAAATTCGTAAAAAAAAAGTGCCAAATGGACACTTTAGGCGCTAGGGTTGGCTTTTGGTTTAGTTGTATCAAAAAACAGGATACGCCATTCGCTTTAGCGGCTTTTTTTACATAGGTATAAATATCTGAAAGTATTTTATATGCAAGTTGAATGCTTTTTCCATACAAAATCCCAAACCTATTGTAAAACATCCTTTAAAATCACTTTTCGGAGGAGCGCATCCAGTTTTCGCAAATAAAATTTTTTTTTTTTCATTTTAATTAGTTTTTTGCACCCTATTTTCATATTCTGCTGTCACAATGAAGATCTGAAATACTTTAGCAAAATAAGCCATCTAATGTACATAAATGCACTACCACATGACGTTTTCTTTTTGAGCAGGTTAAAAAAAGATCATAAATTACATTTTTTTACCTCCTTTGAGTACACGCCTAATGTAACAAAAACTTTAGTAGATGTCAAATTAAAACTTGAATTGTTAGGTAAAGCCCTAAAAGCTCCAGGCTGGCAGCAAGTATCAGTGAATGAAACTTCATAACTAGACATAAGTACCAAAGTACAGAATTTTCACAATTTCACTTCTATAGGCGATGGGCGTGACAATGGTATGGCCGTTATCATTTATGGCGTAGTGATTTCCACTACCATTACATACATATGTACAAATTGTATAAAATTCCAAACTTTAAGCAATAAGAAAAAGTTGTTACCCTGTAACGCAAAATATATTTTGTGGCAATTATAATATTTATACTTACATTTAGCGATTTTAAATAATTTGTGGAATAGCCTGTGACAACGAAAATTACATGTGCTTTAACCTTTTATCGCGCCTTGATGCAGATCTGTAACATACCCAATTTTCCCCTACAATATTTTACAGGCATTTTATTTTATTTTGCTCTGCATTATAACTGCACTCAAAAAAAAGTGCAATGTAAAATTGATATTTTTGTAATGTTATTTTCAATGTAAAAACAAAAATGTTAGTTTTACTACAAAAAGAAATATCAAATTGATATGTTTTGCGTTGAATTTACATTAAAACTTTTCTCTCTTTTTCTATAGGAATATGGGAGAAAGGAACAAATTTTCCCGGGTATTTCATTTTGGGAATATTTAGAATAGATCTGATTATGTGCAAAGTGTGCAAAAAATGCTACTATGAATTTAGAAATTTTTCTTTCTTTTTCCAAAGTGGTTAAAAGTTATAAAGTAGTTACAGCAAAAGATTTTCCCAAAAACATTTAGAAGGTTCATCGATTCACAAAAAAGTGGATATCATTTAAAAGTAACCAGTACAAAATACTGGTATAAAACAAAAAAAGGGTGCCATTAAGCTATATGGAGAATTTTTTTTTCAAAAAATTTATTCATGGCACCCCATTGATCGGTTCGTTTTACTCAAAAAATAAACTGTGTAGAATTTTAGGTCAATTGAATAAAGGGAAGCCCCAAGAGCTCCAAAATTTGAAAAATCGTTTTTTTTTTAACAAAACTCATATTTGATTGTTTATATCTCCGACATTTTAAATTTTACATAAAAACAGTATTATAGATCTACCAAAGAGAAATAATTCACTTATGCAAAGTTTTTCTGCATTCCTAATAATTATTGAATAAAAAAAAAAATAAGCTGAAATAACCCGATTAACCTATCAGGTTTTACGCACAGCTGATTTTTTTTACTTATTCAATTTTTTCTGTACTAATTTTTATTTTTTGTCTGCCCCCGTCAATAACGGTATTTTGTCGTCGTTCTTTTTGCGCTCTTATATGTTAAAATTCAGTGTTGAAACGAAAGCTCACTTCTTTTGAGAACTTTAAGGCCCAAAAATGAGACTCGAAACTCTCAAGTCGCTAGCTCTCGAACGTTATAGTGTCCCTGTTCTCATAATTCCCACTCGAAATAATGATATCTTTGTATTGATGATGGAAAAAATAATGTAGCTACAAACGAGGTGAATGTTGCAGTAAATTATAAAATTTAAATTCGAAAATCAAAGTTTACTGAGTCATGTGGATGTCCGTAATTGTTCTTTATGAAACCGATGTTTAAATGCAAGAAAATTAGTATGATGATGCGTTTAATGGCCCCTACCAAACACTAAAAATTAAAAAAAAAAGTTTTAAACTAAAAAATAACATTTCTGTGGTCACAAGGCATAACAGCATAAGTGTGTTTTTTGAATTTTACAGGAGATTACTTTAAAGATTTAAATGCTAATAGTAATCAATTCGAGTTGTGCTATTTTTCCATTAATATCTCGTAAACCACTGAACCGATGTTCATAGAATTTTGACACAATAAGAAATCGAATATGAAGATTTCAATTATGATAACAACTCGAATTCGATAAAACTCGAGTTGTGTTGTTATGCCTTGTGACCACAGATTTTATGATTGTCTCCCAAAATTTTGGAGTTGATACGATAATTTGTACGAAATTTCCCTGCTTCGCAAAAATTTCAACGTATTTTTTAACCTTTTAACCTATCGAGCTGAAATTGACCTATAAGTTTCATACAGAAAATTTTTATGTAAAATTAAAAATCTCTAAGATACATATAAAGAATCAAATATGAATTTAAAAAAAAAAAACGTTTTTCCAAATTCATCATTTACCCTTATCCAATTGACATAAAATTTTACACACATAATTTTTTTGTAAAATGAACTGTTTGAGAGGGTATCGCGGAAATTTTCCGACTTTAATAGCACACTAATATACACCAATAAACGATATAATGTTCCAAAAATTAACCAAAGATAATGCTCAGGCTACTTTCTTAAATACTCGCCAATTCTCTCACTATTTTAAAACGCCAATAAGTGATAGATATCTGCAAAACAAAGAATTGCCGGAATACTCAAAATCTATGATAGCGACATGGGAAATATGAACCCCAGTGACGACATTAACAGATGCACCAAGAAATTGAAACAAGTTTTGAGCCGCCTACAGTTTATTTGGAAGTAATCACTTTTACCGCACTGTGTTAACATTACTATACTAAAGCAAAGCAAAGAATGCTACACTACAAAATAAATGGGTTCACTAAGAATTCCTTCTTGAAATTCTTAATTTGTTGCTCAAAAGTAATACCTATCACCAGATTGTGATCAGAAACTACACAAAAATGAATTATCACTAACCCAGCCGACCAAATCTTCGTAAATGATATCGTTTACGAGACTTTGGCGATAGTTTTGCGGACAAAACTGTTTACGACACTCGCAAAAGATGTTATCTACATGGTGATAGCGAGCCTTTTGCAAGTGTTTTTACGAATCTTTTCTGATATCATTAGCGAGCATTTAGAGATATTTTTCACGAGCCGTTTATGATAACGGTAGCACGTACACCCAGAAAAAATGACTGATCAAAGCAATGACCAGAGAAGGCTGACTAAAAGTAATTTGCATAAAAAATCATTTGTTTAATTTTAATTAATGTATAACAGGCTTAAAGAACATATATATATAGTCATCACAACAGCAAAGTGTATATAGAGACAGGCAAATCAGACGGCCGTTTCATTTGTTTAATTTCAAAATGATGCTTTTTGAACTGCTAGAACTGATATCTCAAGTTCTACTGAACTGTTTTTCGAAAACCAAAATGCGTTTGATTTCTAATCCCTGTGGCTATAAGTAAAACCTCAAAAATTGAAATATTCCCCCCTCTCTTTTTTTCTGTAAAATATGTATTTTTTCGGTTTTTTGAAAAAAAAAGTTGTGGTTGCATTTATAGAGAAATGTCTAGCAAACATAATCTTTTTATCTTTTTTTTGTTCATTAACCTGTTTATATATAACTTCAAATAACGAAATTGACATTAACTTAAATTATGACTTTGAAAATTAACCTCTAGATTTAATTTTCATAGTCTCCTAAAAAACTATCATGAACTGATCGAATGGGGAACATTCAGAAGAAATGACAACTAGAATCATTTTCTTACAAACACACACACTCTCCCATGTACTAGACTTTCAAATAACGAACTGTTATGCAGACTAGCTACAATGGAAAAAAAACAACAACATAAGTGTATAGAACGGTAGTGGTAGTTTCTTTCAATTTCTCTATTCAGTGAAGATATTTGGAATCAAATCTGTAATTCTGGGTTATGAATTCAAATATTAGTAGCTTATATAGGATATTGAAAGATTAAGAACTATCACTAAGATCACTGATGAGGAATCGTGGAGGATTCCGAAACGGCCGTCTGATTTGCCCGTCTCTATATACATTGTTGTTGTGATGACTACATTTGTTCATTAACCTGTTTATATATAACTTCAAATAATATTTTTTAGTTTATGTCTTGATCTTTATCAGGGAGCTCGGAAGCCATCCTACCACCAAAAATGGACCGCAATCAACTCGGATTAAAAGTGGTCCATCAAATTTTTTTGTCTTGTTCAATTTTGCAATAAAATATCATAGTTCTTAATAAAAAAATTCACCAATTTTTTTCCAATTTTAATATGGACTGTTCCCTCAATGTGAACGATCCTCTCTCTGTTAACCCTGGCATATAAAATTAATGAATTAGAACCAGTCAAACATTTGGTGAGAGCACCTGCTATAGCACTAAATAGGGAAACTGGGGGTATTATAACCCAGACATTAAGAAACCTCCTAACTTCTACTCAGATAAATTACGTTTTCATATTTTTTAAAGAATTTGATTACATTGAGATGCTTTGGGCAAATAATTCACGTAAAATCAAAGACTAGCTCTAGTAGAGAACACGGCATGTTAGTTTCGGTCAAACTGTGCTCCTAACCCCGTTATAAAATAACTATTTGAGATTCTTTTACATTAAAACTAATGAAAAATAATCTTTATTTAATTAAACCCAAATTTAAACAAGTTATTTATGTCTCTTACCCAAACTCTACGAATAAAAACAAATAATACCCAAAAAAATAATAATGTTGTGTAATACTAAACAATTTTCACCACAAAACTAAAAAATATTACAATAATCTATCACAATCTGAATCGTAATAGTTATTTTCAATAAAAGCCATAAGGCAGACAGTATTTCCTAAAACAACACAAAACCAAAAAAGCAGTTATAATGCACTTGCATTGGCTAGAGGTTTAAATAAAGAAAATACAACTACGTAGTTACAACAAAAAAAGCAAAGACCGAAAAACCCACAAGCAAATTTTTTTTTTTTGTATTTTTAGGATTACTTAATGGAAAATTATTACTGAATAAGCCAAGGTAATATTGTGGTGCTGGTGATGGCAGTGGCAATGGCCAGCCATTAGCCGAAAGCAAATACAGACACAAAAACAATTACCAATTTAATAAAGGAGGGGATGTGAAGGAGAAAAACCATTGAGAAATGCAACATAGCAGTAATGGAGTATATGAAGCCGCAAGGAGAAAGATGCGAAATATATTTGAATATGAGGATGCAGTGATGCAAAAATGAACGAAAATCACGAGGTTTTTTGTATGTAAATCGAAGTTGTAAAGCAGGGAAGCTTAAGAAAGTTGAGAAATAAAAGAAAAACCTAAAATTTAAATGCATTTCTACTGAAAAGTCACGATTGTCAAAAAAAAAATATATGTGTATGCAAAATTATCACCCACTGTCCAAAACGAGCAACTATAAATGTGGCCACCAAAAATACGCAAAAGAGCCAAACCTGTGTATAGCCCCCAGCTTCATTCAAGCGACAAAACTACAAGAAAAAATAGTGAAAACCAAAAATACAAAATAAGTAAAAACAAAAACAAATATTTCTTATCACCGAAAAAAATAAAAATAAAACTTGACAAGACATGAAAGCAAAAGTGATGGAACTGTTTGGACCAAGTTTTCGATGGTAGCTATCTGAAGTGGCAGCGGTGTAGTGAGCATGCGCGCAATGCGATGCGGTTGCTCTGAGCCAACAAAACACAAACCAGTTTTAGACTTAAAAGAGTATGAACGCACGCACAACAAAAGAGAGAGTGATAGCTAAATAGAGAAAAACACAGAGTGAGAGAGAGAGAGCGCACAAACACACAAATGAAAGCGAAATTTGTGCTAAGTGAAGAAAAGAAAAAAATAAAAACAAACCAAGAAAAATAATAATAATAAAGCAGACAATGACTCAGTTAAAGCTATAGTTTTAAGCTAAGTGCTCGACTACTGCGGTTGTTTTTGTTGTCGTTTTATATGCGTAAATTGTTGTTGTTTTATTTGTCTTTTTTTTTTGTGCCTTTATGACTTATTCAATAACATAAAACACACAAATTCAACGAGAAATTTGCATATTCACGCAAGAGCCCGAAGTAAACATTTTAACAGAGAAATGTTGCAAAACCGGTAGCTGGTTCGCCTTAATTTGCTCGCATTGTTGTTGCAATTTGTACCAGAAAAATTTGCAGGCTAGTATTACTTAGTTAAATGTGATGCTATTACTACAGTTGCTCTTGGCCATATAGCTCCAAGTCAAGTCAGTGTCATGGACGTGTGCAACTTTGAAACGGTCTCTCTTCTCTCTCCGTCTCTCTGTACATTAAGAAAGATGTAGGGAAGCGCAAATTTTTCGCGGACGCTTTCCATGCAAACACTCTCCCTCTCTCTTACTCTCTCTCTCTCTCTACTATTAACTTACTACAGTCTTATGCTCCCGCGCTCTTTTACTGTCACATTATTATTACTGTTAGGGTTGAATGTTGTTGGTATTTTTTGTTGTTTGTCAGTGCTTTTTTTTTTGTTTTTTGTTTTTTTGCTACCAATAGTAAAAAATTTCTTCACTTTCGGTAAGAAAATATGCATGCATTGTAGGCTAACACATTTGTTTTTGTTATTTTAGTTTTTCGACTCTGTATCTTTACATGATCTTCCTTCATCGTTGAACTGTTATATTAGCAACTGATATCATCTGTTGGCAGCATTTTTAATTTGAAAGTGAAAAGCAACGGTCGTCGGTTTAAATATTTTCGGTGGTTTGGTGTTTTAGTGATTGTTGAACGTACAACCAACAACTAGCAAGCAACCAACTATAAGCTTAAGTTATTACAAAAAAAAAAAAAAATAAATAAAAGTTTAAATAATTTAAAAAATAAGCAAAACATTTTCTCTGTTAAGATTTAACTTAAGACCCTTTTTGTACTATAAACCATAACATCATACAAAAATTCGCTAAGTCGCGCGCATCCGTTTCCGTTTTTGTTTCAATTCGACATTCGGCGTTACGTTGTTATTTTTCCCGTTCGCTTCTTTTTTTTTTTTCTTTAAGCCGGAAGTTTTTTTATTCAGCTGTATGCTGTTGTAAACTTGCCAACAAAATACTTCAAGGATTACATTTCAGCGGTTTTTCTACAGCGCTTTTTTTGGAACTGTGCAAGCAAAAATAATTCAAATGGTAGGCAAAAATAATAATAATAATAATAATACATAGTTATATATTTTTTTTCCTTTGGCTTGTTTTTGATAATAACACACAAACTACAAAATATTAACAAGCATGATGCTTTATGGCAGTGCAAAATTACAGAAACTCCGAATACAAAAGGACTTAAAATGCTGTAAGGATATTTTTGTTTCGGTTTTTTGTTTTTTTTTTTTTGGAATTGGATTTTTAGTTTTGTGTATCAATTTGAGTTATTTCAAATGGATAGAAATACTTCAAAGCAAAAATATTGTGGTTTTCATATTTTGAAAATAAAATTGGAAAATGTTTTGTGTTTTTACCTGAGATTTGTGAATATTTATAAAACATAGATATTGAGTTACGATTCTTCTCGCTTGTTGAAAGCGTGAGGTGAGAGTGGGTGGATAAAGCTGTCAAATCCTAACAGGAACTACTCAAACTGGATTTATGCAAAAAAAAAACTATTGCACTTTTGACATTTTGAATCATAAATGTTCAGCAGTAAAGGTATTTCTTCGAATGCAGAGAATTAACACTTCAAATGAATAGAAATTGTCGGTGGATGGCAATTTCTTTAGTAAATTCGAAAATTTGAAACAAAATCTTCAATATCAGGCTCATTTATACTCGCTTGGATAAATTATCTGTAACATTTTTCAAGTCATTCGATATTCCCGCTTAGATCAATTTTCTTTTACTTGAGTTAAAACTCTTGTTAAAAACATTGAAATGAAATGAAAATGAGCTCAATTTGAAACTATCGTATTATTCTATAATCAGTCGAAAATGTTCAAAATTCATCAATTGATATGGTTCAGATATATTTTTTCCCCCGAAACCAATAGCATGGCAAAACAATTTGCTCTATGAAATATGGCCCCAAAAGAGAAAAATCACCTCAAACGTGAAGCCATTTTTCAAAAAGTGATTTTAGGCGTTATATCTATGGGGTTTTTATCCAGACACCAAATATCGTTTAGCACTTCACTCCAATTCGGCGATTTGCAAAAACATTCCATAATAAGAAAAATGCAAAATGGCCCTAAAATTGATATGTTCAAATTTTCGGTAATTTTTAGCAAAATAAAAAATTACCCAAAACAGAAATGAAAAAATTACCCCAAAATAGCGATTATGCGATGAGAAACCTTTCTCGCTGCAACCAAACTTTTTGAAAAACAACATTTCCAGATAATCGTGTTTAAACTTTTGGCATCATGTTTAGGTAGTCGGAGGTAGGGCGCTGTTGAGAGCTGTAAGTTTGGTTCTAATACTCAGATCTCTATGAAATTTGGAAAATATTTTCTCAAGAGAATGTACTTTTATAAAATGTAAAAAATGTAAAACATTTTTCCGATTTTTTCGGCCAACACAAGTCTATATATAAAACCCCTAATACCTTTTATTGGCAGCTTAGATCGTTTTCGTTTTAGAATCGCTCCTCTTATTCTGACTTAACTGTTTCAAAGTGAGCATCAAAACTTACTAGAGATCTTGTATTTCTTTATTACTTTCTTGTACTCGAGAAATATTGTTTTTTTTTTTACCAGTTTAAATTTAAATTTACCGTTAAGATTTATTCGATTTAGTTTTGTCACAAATATTATACCTTTCGTTAGAAATATAAATAGACCAGTACTTAGACCTACTGGCTTATGACACTTTTTTTAATCCAACGGTTTCAGAGTTAGTCTCAACTTCTACAAGATGAAAAAAAAAACAGACCAATCCAAAAAAAGTTAATAGTTTCTTCATAATTATCACCTCTCGAAACCAAGCAAAAACGGCCTTGGTTTCAAATGCTTTTCATGGATGAAAATTTGTTTTCCTGTTTTTTTCTTGCTTTTCTATATGAATCATACAATTTTAAGAGTTTTGGATGATTTTTACAGATTCGTGATCAGCGGCAAGAAATACTGCAGAAAAATTAGGGCACATCTCAGATACTATTTTAAAGTCTCATTTTATTGTACACTGTAATTTTTTCTTTAAGTAGTAATATCGTCCATGATATTGGAATATATTTTTGCGTGTAAGGGTAAACAACTTAAAAACCAGTAAATCCATGTAAGTAAATAATGCACACGATTTTATACGTTGTACAATCTTTAAGTTTTTCTTTTGTTGGCAAAATTCTTTGAATTTGTTTCTTTTAAAGCTTTCCGGCCACTTCCTATAAGACAAACACCTCTCCGTGGCGGCGTTAATCACTTAAGCATTATTTTTTTTTTTCAAAAAAAAAAAGCATTTCGATCCGATTTAAAAGGTTGTGTGGAACTAAAAATATTGTAAAAAGCGCGGTCCATGACCCAATTATAAGGTGGAGGAGGAATTTCATCTGAATCCAAAGAAAAAATTAATAGTAAGGTTCGATTACGAGGTGTCCAAATTACATAAAGTCCTAATTTTCATGTTGCTCTTGGCTCTATCAAGCCCCACCTTCGAAGAAATTCCCCTTGAGATTCCCTATAAAAAAAAAGGAAAATGATTTCCCTCGAAGAACTTACCTTTTATGATTGATGGGAAAAAAATATGTGATGACCTTGTATCACGTGTTGCAATTTCATATAACACAAAAATAATACGAAATTAAAGCTTAATGAAATCAGTTTCTCATCATATAAAAACCAAATATGCAGTTCATGCTAACAAAATAACAAATGCTTTAAATTTAATTATAAGAAAAATAGTTTTAATAATTTAATACTCAAGACAATGATGGGAGTTTAAAGTTTGTATGCTGAAAGAACTTAAACTAGTTATGTATGACTTTAGCTTGAAAGCCAAAAGTTGTAAGGCTTTTTCAAGCTGAGATTTGGCAATGGGTATATAATAAAATTAATTTATATTATTGTATGTAAATTACAAACTTAAAGAGTATTAAAAAAAAAGTGGATAAACAATTGCTAAATGATTTCAAAAAATTATGCATATTATTATTCTTAAAAATATGAGGCAAGTCAATATAAATATTTAACTGTCCAACGATGTCTTTTCATTTCAATGTTAACAAAGTCGGCGAACAAAAGAAACCTACTGCTGCAATAATCGTCAATTTAAATCGATAAATTTAAATATTATGTAATACTTGGAATATTACCAGTTTGTTTAATAAAACTACCATTTAAAACACCAATAAATTTATATTTCTTTTGGATTTCTTTTTGGATAATCAACTGCATCACACTTTACACAACTATCATTTCAATTTCAAAAAGAATAATGAAATTTTTATAGTTTTCATAGTTTGGTGAAATTGTTAAAAATAATATATTAATATATGCATGGAATTTTATCTTTGACTATTATTTTCTGTTTTTTTTTTTTTTGTTTTGTTTGTTTTACATGTTTATTTTTATCACACATTTCTATTTTTCACTTTTATGTAATAATGTAATAACAGAAAAAATCACAAATATTTTAAAATATTCAACAATGATGTCAAATAAACAAACAAGTAGGTATATAAATTTTTATTTTATTTTATAGTGTGCAGCATGGATTCCATGTCTATTTATTGACATTCATTCAAAGAGTAGACTTTATGCAAACAAGTAATTAAATAAACGATCATTTACAACTCCTCTGAGCAGTTATCCAGAAATGAACGTACAATTTTTACCCTAGTCACTGCATTAGATCGTAGCTATTGCAGTATACCCTGCTACTACTTTCTTTTGCCTCAATTCACCGATCCATCGTCCTCGATCATATCCTTAATCTGAGTAGGTATATTTTAAATTATGATATGAATTGCAACTAATGTATCCTGATTGTTTGTGTGTAGGGTATAAAAATTTTTAAACTCATCATAAAAAAATTTTTTATAAATAACCCCACACTTTTTTGCATACATTTAACCTGGCACAACTAAAATAAATAGAATGATAAATAGATAAAGTAAAAATATTTCGTAGAAAAATACTGTATATATTGTATGTTAAAATATTTTACTGAAAATTGTTGTTGTTTGGTAAATATTTTAACAGTAACTATAGCGAAAGTGTAAATTTTATTATGAACAGAGTAAATTCGATTTTTATTGATTTTTCTAACTCCGTTATATGGGAACTGTCTAAAATTATGCTGGAAATTGATGCTTCGAATTGAGCAAAAACTATTAAAATCTAAATGAATTATTACCCAAAAACTAAAATTTTATGTTGTAAATTTAAAAGGAAATTAAATAGATTAAATTTTTTTTCTAATTTCAACTGAATTGATATTTCTTCTGCTTAAATTGAGATTATTTTACGCTCACGCAATGTTAGTCAACGATTGTGATTGGTCAATTACAAGTACTGCGTACTTTTAATTCTCGCTTTGGTTAATTGCAAATATCAATGCTTTCGAAATAAATTAAACTAACATTTACTATTTAAAAAAATGAATAAATAACTTAAAAAAGGACAAAGGCATTTGGAGTTTTGAACTGAATAATTTTAAAACCGAAAAGTAATGCCTCGTTTTCACTATGTTTTTATCAATGGCAGAGAGAAAGAGAAAGAAAAAGTTTCCTATATATATAAGAAATTGGCAATGAAATGTTGCCGAATTTAATTGTATATGACCTAGAGGAATTCAAGCAGGAGAATAACCCAACGATTTTAATTTTGCAATCACTTGCTCTAGCAAGAGTAGAAAGTTCGAATACTGAAATGAAAATTAAATTGAATAAACTTTTTCAGTAATAGCACAAATATCATATTTTTGTCAGTATAACCTACTAAAAAAAAAAAAAACAATGATTAATTAAGCCTTAATATATCTTCAGGTTATCTTAATCTGGATTACTTTAAGCGCATGAAAACTCATATTTTTAATTAATTCTCTGAAAAATCTACACCAAATAAAACTTAAGAAATTTAAAAAAAAAAATTCTAATTCAAAAAAAAAAAGAAAAATCATTTAAGCTTTTGCTTTTCTTCAGGCTATAATAAAAATCTTATTTTTCATGTGAATAAGCCGCTATTATAGATTAATCAATTTGGCTTTGCGCTTACATAAATACTTTTTAAAAACTTTTTTTAATTTTCGGAAAAATTTAGTACTCTTCTTGTTCTTCTTCGTTAAATTGGCAAGCGACCGGTTGGAAGGATGGTACAAAATATTCTTATAATTCTTTTAATAAATAAGCTTATTCACTCACTAAGTAGTTGCATAAAGTTTTTTTCGCTCCCTTTACAATTTATCTTAACTTTGTTTCATAACTTTTCTTTTTTTTTATTTCATTTGTTTTGCTTTGTACTAATTGCAACAGTAAATGAAATATAAATGGTAAGAAAAATTGGTTGAACAAAGTAAAGAATAGTTGAATCTGAAGTTGTAATTGAAGCTCCAGCACAACTTGGCATGGACAGTTTTTTCTATTCGACACTTTCTGTTGGAGTATCACCATTTTACAAGCTTGAATAAAGAAGTTTTCGCAAACAGTCGAAGTAGTGAAATCAAAAAGGAATAAAAGGTTGCCAATATTATTTGAATTCAATTTATATTTCTATATCTTTTCGGAAAAGGCACTTCTTATTTAGAGCTTCAAAATCACCGGAATGAGCGCTGATTTCTATTTTTTTCTTTTTTAATAATGCTGAATTATAATAATGAGAATTATGCTGGTAATATTGAGTGTCCGGTCATTATTGATTTCAATGAATTTACCTAAAACAAAGTTCTCGACTAATCTATTAGGAAAACGCATACATTTGGGACAATAGGGCAACTTTCTTTTTAACGGAATTGAAATCAGAATAGAATATTTCGTTTACTTCTAAATTCCATTTTAATCGAAAGTACATTTCAGTTTCCTCCCAAATGTTTCAAGAATTTCGAAAAACCTAACTCCCACATAACCAAATTACTTGTGAAAAAAGACTTTAAAACCTAGCTAGTTCACCTTTTTTCAGCCCAATAAGATTTAAATTTTTATTATTATAAATATTAAATTTTTATTAATTTTTGCAATTAACTGGCAACTCTACCCCTAAGTAAGCAAACAATTTGGAAACTCTAAAAAATTTGTAATGCTTAAATATAACCGTCTGATATTCATTTTGCAGCAATAATATTTTTTATTGCTAGACAAATACTTACAAGTTTTTTTTTCTGATAAAACAAATGCAGCAAAAGTGCTATGCGCCAAAAATTAGAGAAATGTAAAGGGAAAACCAAACTAAAAAACAAGAAGAAAAATTTTTTAAAAACTCTTGTCTAGCAAGCGCAACAGCTACGGGTTACACACACACAGACACATATCTATATGTATAAGTAAATTGCCAACCCAACAAAAACATAACCATCATTTTTCCTTACAGCCTCTTAATCCCAGTGTAAATACTTTGGCGTAAAAATGGCATTAAATTGTAATGCGAAGAAAAATGGAGGGTGAAGTGGAACGAAAAAAAAGCGCATGCCAGCAGATACCGGTAACGCTGTTGGTATTGGTGCCGGTGACGCAGTGGAAGTCACAGTCAATGTCTCTTCAAACTGCAAATGAGATTCGCTGTGACTGAAACTCGCTGTTAAAAAAAAATTGTAATGCAATTCATTCATTCCTTCGTTAGTTTACTGCTTCTTTTCAGTCATTTTCATTCACTCATTTATATATGTAGGTATATATATATATATATATATATACAGATACACTGACATACAGACAGACAGACAGATGCAGGGACTACGCATTGTTGCTAAACTGCAAAACGCAATTTTAGAACTTTTTAATTGAAATTAATTTTCGCAGTTATCAGTTTTTTGTGCTTGCTGCCAGCAGCATTAAAGAAAAGCATGAAAATATATAGCAAGAGATTACAACAACAACAACACCAGCTACAAAAAAAAAACAGAAGCAGCTAGCACTGTACAACAAGAAAAATTATCTGAAAAATAGAGTACTTTTAAAATTTTTTAAAAAATAATCACATTATCCCTAAAACCTCCCCTAGGATCTGTCTATCTTACACAGAATTATGGAAAATTAAATATTTATTTTAGGATTTCGAAAACAGTTGGTTTTTAGCACGCCCTACTCAACTTAATTCAAACACCAAACGTTTTGAAATAGCAACTAATTTTCAAGTTTCCCGTCATACTCGATTTGTAGTTTCCTCTACTCGAGCGTAACGTGTTTATTTTGTAAGCAAGTGAACCTAGTTTTTTTAACAAAATCAGTATTTGAAAAAAATTCTAATATCTTTCAAGCGTTATCAAAAGATTTCCGTCCAGTGGGGCTTAGGGTTCAAAAAAATTCTCATGTATTTCGATTTTTATACATAAATTTAAAAACAACGAAAATATAGTAGGCACTTGCTACGGCTCCTTGAGCAACTTTAAACAAAAATGTTTAATTTAAGAAAAAAAATTAATTGTAATTCAATTAGCAATGTTGCATCCTAGAGAATTTCATATTTTTGGATGAAAATTTGGGAGACTAAAATTTTTAGGGTCCAAATTCAATTTTAAATAAAACTAAATAAATTATATTTTCTTTTAAAAAATTTCCAGTTTCTAGATAAAAATTTGTGAAACAATTTTTTTTTTTTATCAGATAACATATTTTAATATTTCAGTTTACCCCCACCAAAACAAGTTTTTAAGTTTTTCTATTGAAATAATTTTCAGTTTGTTCTCCAATTTATTACACAGTGTAAAGTGAAGCACAATTAGCAAAATGTGAATGAAGAGAACTGCAAGAGAGTAAAATAAAATTCAGTGCAAAACTGTAGTAGAATAGTTTCATTAATTCATTGTTTTTTTTTGTTTTTTTTTGTATTTTTGTTCTTGCACTTGTTCTTTGTTTTGATGAAGTTGGCTACTGAAATTGCTAGGGAAATTGGCAATGAAATTCCCTGAGATAGAAGGATGAATAAACAAACCCATGAGAAAACAAAAACAAAACGAGAAAATAGATAATAGAACAAAAGAAGTAAAAGTAAGGAATTTGTTTATTTAATCACTTAAAATGTTTGCAATGCAAAACGAATAAAAATAAGAAGAAATGTGTTTTTTTTTCAGAACTTAGTCTACTTTTCATGCATTCCTCCCTCTATTGCAACTTGCTCCACTTTTTTTTTATCATCTATTTATTTACAATTTTCTAAAGTTAAAATTTAGGATTTCATTTAAATTATTTTATTTTTTTTGTTTGTTTATTTTGTATGGCTTCACATAAAATTAAGGCAAAAATACTTTAGACAAATATACACAGAAATGAAAAGTTTTCAACGCAAACAACTGAAAGAATCCATGGAAGAAAAAAATCACAGAATCCAAACAAAGTGACTAATTAAGAGGCGCGTTGATTATGGATAACAAATTGAAAAGAGTTTCGTGACTAAGAATTATTTTACTTTTTCTTTGAAGAATAAATCTAAAAGTTTTTTCTTCTTCTTCTTTTAATGATAGCACACAAAAAGAAAAAGGCATTTTTTTTTGCTAATTTATTGAACTAAAAAAGTTGAAATTTTTAAAATAAATAATCACGCTTTAAATTATAATTAAAAATTTAGTTGTAGAATTTTTGTTATTTGTTTTAGTTTGATAATAATTTTTTATTATTATTAAGGTTTCAATATCACCAATTAAATTTGGTTTATTATGTACGAATTTTTCACTATTTTTTATTTTATATATAATTTATTTCAATTTTAAATGGTAAAATTTGTTAATAATTGATTTTTATCAAAGTTTCTGTTTGATTCACATCAGCATAGAATAATTTCCTTTCACATATAATTATGTACATATTTTAATCCCTTGGTAGATGTGTAACTTTTAATTTTATTGTATATTTTTTTCTGTGTTTAGGTTTAATTAGCTCAATTTTACATTAAATTCTCTATGTTTTTTAGTGGAATGTGTTAAATTACACTTTTTCGTTTTCAATATAATTTATTTGAGCATATTTTTCTCAAAAATCTGTCATGATGGACAATACTTTTCTTATATAATTTTGACCAGTATTATTAAACATTATTCTATAAGATGCCACTAATATATATATAAAAATGTAAGCCCCAAAGCTTTGGAGAATCAAAACCAGCGCCCTCTCTCATTCTCTCATTTCCCTTCTCTGAATGTCCCTAATAAATAAAAAAGTAAAACCAAAAATTCAGGGGAATAGAGATCAATACTGCTGCCCACTTCACTCCTCTGAAAGATTCTTTTTTATAGCTTATAGATTTAGCGCATTAAGATTTAAACTTTTTTCATCCAGGATCTACAAAATTTTTATTAATTACAATCTTGAGAAATTCCCCAAATATTTAATATTCAACATTTTACTAAGTTCCTTCAATATTACATTGAAAAATATAATTAATTTATCTCTCTAAGACCCAACCTGAACAGAAATTTTATATCTGTGGTAAAAAGGGATAACAGCTTAAGTTTGTTTTCTTGTCAGCCGAGTTTTATATCTTTGAATAAAAATTCCAAAAATTATTTTAAGATTCGCTCCTTATAAAATTCGCTTATAATCTTAAATATATGAAAAAAAATATATTCCAGTTTAATACTATGTTCCCACTGAGCCCGAAATCGCGTGGTTTCGATCATTTCCGTGATTTCGACTGAAACTGCGTTGAAATGCTCAATTTCGGCGTATAAAAATATGTCAAACGACACCACGGAAATGAGGTAGTTTCAACGAAACCGCTTTCAAAACCGAGCAAAAAACCAATGTCAACCTGAGTGTCTTCACTGAAATGAATTTGCTCAGACATTTCTATACAGATATTTATATTTTGCTTTGCATACAACTTGATTAATATAAAGCCGAGGTATGGTCAGAAAAGGTGGAGGAGCTGCGAAAAAAAAACGGCCTCACATATGAATAAAGTGGCAGCGGTTGAAGTAAAACAAGATACATAACAATTGACATTTTCTTCTATACACTTTTATTTCGTTGCTAAATATTTCGTTTATAATTTTAATCCTCCTCGCTTTCAAAATATGTTATTTAGAAATATTTAGCATTAACGAATTAATGAACTGTCAAACGAACCTATAATCGATACCAGCTTCACAATGTGAACGATTGCAGTTTCGTTCGAAACCATTTACCGAAACTGCAAAATTCCGGCTCAGTGGGAACATGGTGTAAATCGTATTAGGTAGTTTTTTTACCACAGATATATTTATATGGATTCTATGGCCATAAGAATGTAATGTGAAGGCCAACTGATTAAGTAGATAAAGATCAGCCCAAGCTATTTGTTTAAATTATCCCTGGTAATATTACGACCAATCTATTCTCTTACGATTTAGAAGATATAGGTAAATCCAAGACACTAGTTACCTTTATACGACCAACAGAGTTAGGGTAATATTGATTTTTTAAGTTTATGAGATATTAACTGTCGAAGATTAAACATTTTTTTTTAATATGAAACGAAAGAAAATCTAGCATATTTTATAAAAATTTTGAAAGTTTAATTCGCGAAAAATAAAAATAGTTCGTGATCTCCATGCAAATTATCTATTACAAAAAAAATTGGTGACCTAGAATTTTAGAAAATGTTCAGAAAAAACAAATGCTGATATTGAAAGCGCTCGAGGAACCCAGCGGGGTGAGAGGGTTTTTATGGATGAAACCAGACAAGTTTCTCAGCCATTATGGTCGCTACTTTTTAGTTTAAAAACTTTTTAAACAAACGAAAAATTTAGCTTTGCTCTTTTCGTATCTTCTGGTTCGATTAACTAATGAGTGTAAAGTAAATTATTAGTTCTACACAAATTGTATAGAAGACGAATAAGTTGAAAATTTGACATCATCGTATCTCCTACCTTTGTTAAAGAAAAATTTCATTCTGGGTATTATTAAGTGCCTACTTCTTAGAAAAAATTATATGCTTTTTACACTCGAAAGTACCAAACGATTCTGTTGAGTTAATCCTCTAACCCGTAAGGCCGCCCTAAGGCAGCCATCACTCTATTTTAATTAATCGATAAGTGAAAATTTATTTATTTTTTTAATTAATTTATGACAAATGAGAGGATACGACACCAAATAAGACACCTTGTGAATTGCCCAAATATGTCTTTACTAGTCGGTAAAGGCTTTGCCACATAGAGGCCGTTGTGTACGTGAGAGCGAAGTATAGAACTGACAACTACTATAAAATATATGAAATCGTATGTGGTGTAGTCCATACACAACGTATACGTTGAAGTAACGCAAAAAGTTGGGTAACTTTCAACTTTGCCATACGTTGAGAGAGTTGTGAGTGTGGCAGCTATCAGCTGATTAATTTTGTGTATGATTGTAAATCCGTTGGCGAAGAATGCATTGTGGCGCCTCTCTCCTTCGCTTGCTTCGTGTCAGTTGTATACTTCGCTCTCACGTACACAACGCTCTCACGTACACAACGGACTCTATGTGCCAGAGCCTTAAGGCCGCAGAAACTGGGGCTATTTTTTTTCTTCAAGAAATCTCTTTATGAAAAAACAAATATCAAATGAGAACCAAACTACTCGTTAGTTTTTGTTTTTTGTTTTTATTTGTGGATGCAGATAATTCATTAGATAATTCTGAGAAACGCCGTAACTCATGTCTTCTCTCTCTCTCTCTCTCTCGCATTTGTTATTTGCTCCTGCTTAAGCAATGATTTTTACAACGATGAATGCAATGCTTTGTTCAGTGAGCGATTTTTACACAACTTCCGATCAGCGATGCCAACTTGTGGGGAATTCCCCGATTTGTGGGGAATTTCACTTAGAACGGGGAATGGGGGAATGAGCTGTTTTTTGCGGGGAATTTGAAACCGTTTAGCTTTTAGTTAATAAAGTCTCTAGAATATTTTTTGTAAAATTTTATGTAATGTAAATCGTTTAACTTTTGCAATACTTTGTATTTTAGGTCTTATAACCTTCATCTCTTCTTAAGAGAGCCCTGCACTTTCTTGGTTTGGAGAAATTGATTTTAAAAAAAGTTTTGTAATTCGAAAGTATTATATTTCAAAAGTATTTTGTAAAAATTTTGGAGAGAAACTTAAAATACTTTCGTAGATATAGCGGCGAGTGTCAGTCAGGCCAAAATAGTCGCTCAGAACTTCGGCTTCCCTTTCGATCGTTCAGAAAGACTTAGCTATGCCTTCGTCCAGTTTAATAACTTCGGTCACAGATTTGTGCGTTATGCAGATGCGCCTCTTGGTCGTATTGGGCGGGAGGACGGTCCGTTGGGATTCGACGGTATATTTGAAAACCTATATCCAAAAATTTGAACCCGTTCTTCTCAAAACAAGGTTTTTGCCATTGGCACGTGCGGTATAAAATTTAAATATGTTTTTCAATACAACAAATGTGACCATTTTTTTCAAAATCAAAAATAGTTTTGACTTTTTTTTTCAAAAGGAAACATTTTTTGTTTTTATCTGGGTCAAAAAAAAAGCCCATGTATTTTCCTTTGAGAACTTTGAGTGTTTATCTATCAAAATGAACATCGAGTAACTCGGTACACCGGATTCATTTGAGCTCAATCGATTTTAAGAGTGGGTTCACTTGAGATGAAATCTCCCATGTGTGAAAAGAATTCCGGAGTCAGAAAGTACCTTACTATTAACCTACCAGTTCTGGACCGCATTAAAATAACATTAACCTTGATCAATTTTAAACGTGTCTTGCTGTTATAATATAAAATTATACCGGTGCGGGGAATTTGATTGAAAATCGGGGAATTTCTCAAGGGCTATCGGGGAGACAGAAAAAAAGAGTTGGCATCCCTGCTTCCGATGCTAATATTTTGGAATTGGCTAAACCGATTTTAAATCTGATAATTTTTGGCTAACCTACTCGTCAAGCTCATTAAATTGATATATGGTATGATAGTGTGGCGCTTCTGGATCTTCTGGAATAAAAATACTAATAAATGTATAGATTTTTTGGCTTAAACCCACAAGGCTGCCTCAGGGCAGCCTTTCGTTTTTCTCACCCAACTGATAAACTCAAAAACTAATCAAAAAATGGACTTCATATTCATTTTTCTTTCATCAATATTAACTGGAAACAAAAATTATGGTGTTTGTTTTTTCATTATTTTAGTCTTGCGGGTTAGAGGGTTAAGATGCATTTTAGTAGCTTGAATAGATCCCAAATTCAAGTTTAAAACAAAAGTTCACAGATACTTCTCTCTTCTCTTTCTTCCCCAATTAACACAATGCTCTGCATATATAGGAATTTCATTCCAGTGATACTTCAGAGTTTATACTACATTGATGTAGCAACCACTTAGAAACTTCGAGCTCATACGAACAAGAGTTTAATTTAAAATTGCATGTTTATTTGTAGATTCCACCCAAATTAAAGTAAATATCAAAGGTTCTGCGAAATGAAAAATTATATTTCTATAAATTTCTATAAAATAACAAGAAATAATTTGGAATGTTTACCCATTTAATTCTTTAGTTAAGTATGGAAAAGAAAACCTCAAGAATTCAGCTTTGTACTTAAGTGAGGTACACATTCCATCGCAACGAAAACTCTTACATAAGATTAATAAAAAACAACATCCTCATAATAATCACATAAATATTGCCTTGGAACCAAGCTTCATTATAAAAATTTCCGTTTCAAATAAAAAAAGTCATGTAAAAACGATAAAAACTCAATTATAGAAACTTCACCTGAACCCAATCACTTAAGTACACTGACGTACATGCCTATATAATATCGATTGAAAAGTATAACAAAGTAGATACTTTTAAACAACCGAAACAACAACATAATCAACACTTTGTAACAAATCACTTTACAAACACATACAAATACCAAAACATATGTACATAAACTTGAGCTAAACTTGAGCATGCATTAAAACAAAAATAAAAAAACGAAAAAAAAAACAAAAAATTTGAAGACAACAAAAATTCATCAAAACAATATAACACCACATTGCAACTTTATGATACTTCATCAGCAACATTCACCAAAAATGTCAGCAACATAAAGAAGATGATGAAGAAGCAGAAAGTTGTAGAAAAAGTAGGTAGTAGTAGTAAGTAGTAGAGAGTGGAAAAAAAGCAAAAAAGAAGATGTGATAATGATGAAAATATTAAGGCTGTTGTTGATGATGAAAGTAAAAGTTTTTTTTTCGCTTTACATTATTCACTTGCATATTTTTAATATACACACACACACACACACATCCATACATACATATTTATATATGGAGTATAGTCTGTTTGTGTGTGTGTTTGTGGTGTCATCATCAGCAGATTTGCTACTGCTACCGCTATTCCTCCTCCTCCTCCTGCATATTTTTGTTGGAACTGACTTTAACTGCTACTTTTTTCCTTCATTCCTTTGCCTGCCTGGCTGAATGTGGATCTGCATACATACATTTATCTTTTACTTTAGTATCTCTTTCATATGGAATATAAAATGTTGGATGCTGCTGCTGCTTCTTTCTTATCTGCTTCTTCTTCTTCTTCTCTGCCACCTCTTCTTCTTCTTACTGCATACATAGTGGCGACTTTGGGTCTGGGTAGTGAGAAGTAAAAATGTGGAATTTTTGTGGAATTTTAAATGCTTTTTTTTTTTGGTGTATTTTTGTTTTGTTTTTAATTTAATTAAGTTTCCGGAAGTTTTTTTTTTTGTCTCTTTTTGTTTATTTTTAATTTTGTGTGTATGTGTGTGTCTGCTCGCTCACGTGATGAGTTTCGCTGTTATGTAACGTTATGCTTAAAAGAAACCCACTTTGCAGCTGTCGTTTTTCTACTTCTTCTTGCAAACAAGTAACTTAACCTAACTTAAACTCAACTTACTGCCTTTTTTTGTTGTTTTTGTTGTTGTTGTTGTGGTTGCTTTAAGCAACTTTGCCATTGCACCTTCAGCATCAGCATGGTCATATGATGATGAGCAGCAGCTGTTGTAAAAGCAACAGCAACAACAAGAACAACAACAACAACAAAAACATTTGGCATTTGCCTGTGAACATTTTAAATCAATAATGAAAAGAAAAGTCTTTTGTAAAAACGTGTCGATGTTGAGGCTTGCGGTTTTTATATGCGTATTTTCGGTGCCTTTAACTTTAATTGTGACGATGAAGTAAGTAGATGTGGTGAAACACTTTCTTTTGGGACTTCTTTCTTTTCTCCCTTTGCGCTTCTCGCACAGACTTCATTGTCTCTTATCGAACTTCATAATTTAGTTTTTATGCATATTTCTTGTAGTTTAATTTAACTAAAATTTCACTTTTAAGTCAATATGCAATGAGTTTTGCGTCATACTTACTTAAATAAATGGTTGGGTTTAATATTTATAGTCGTTTCATAATCAATATTTTTATAGTATTTGGCTGCTGTATTGATGAATTCGTGAGCTTTGTTAAGTTTTTTTTTTTTTTTTGGAAAATATTAAAACATTAGTCAGTCAACAAAAGCGAGGTGCTTGCTACCTGGAGCTTTTAAGGTAAAAAGTCATAGAGCATATCCTAAATTAGAAAGCAATGCCTGTGACCTAAGCGTTTTTATCATTTTCTAAATTTAAAAAATCTTGAAAGGGAAATTCAGCAATAAGTTTTGTCTTTTCATTTAACAGTGTCTGTTTCTTCAACTCAGGGGTAAGTGAACGAAAATGGCAAAACTAAGTTTAGAACCCCACAAGTACATACATATATAAAGTTTAATAAATTTTTTGCCTACCAAAAACTTCAAAGAATTTACACTTGAAAGTTTTTTCTTATAAAGAAATTTATAGGTTCGTGAAATTTGACCTCAAAGAAAAATGGCCACTAACTGAAAATGGAAAATAACCTCAAAATTGGAGCATATTTTCGGAATGAAATAAAGCTCCTATCATTTAAATGAAATATAGCCCCAAAATGATGAAAAACACCCTAAAAATAAATGAAAAAAGACCACAAAAAATTAAATGATAAATGTAAAATGTCCTCAATGGTATGTAAATAAAAGCAAATAGAGTTTTTAGGGATAATAGTAAGAAAAAAATAGGGTTTAAGTATGATTAGAAATACATATCAATAAGCAAAAACTCATACAAAATAATTTGAATCGTATTTAAACTGTGCCCAAATTTTAGGTTTAGTAAAGTTTGAATAAAAATTTGAACGAATTTGACTTAATTTCCAACAAAACTTTTGTGTCATTTTACAGACACTCAATAAAATTAATTAAATTTTTTGGCTGAAAAGAAAATTTTACGCATTTAAAATTTGGCAGAAAAAAAGAAGAAAATTTTTTCAAAAAATTAACTCTTTTTACCAATATTGCATGAGGTCGACGGTAGTTGTTTACATTCTGAACTAAGAACAGGCCAAAAAAGTTTCTTATTAATTAAAAATCAAACCTCTAAATTCAAAATTAAAAAAAAGTTTAAAAATAGAAATGTTCAAATTAAAATAAAATCTCAATCTGAGTGACCTTATTTCATTAATGCTTGATTCTTAGTGAATCTCTTTTGATTTTGCCTTTTGTATTTACACACGGCAAGATTTCTTGAGCAATTCTAATTAAAATAAATGAATTGCCAAAAGAACGAAGGAAGCAAAACGCAACTTGACAGTAGGGCAAGTCTGTACTCGTCCGCTTTGGTCATTCCCAGTGTTGCCAGGTGATGTTGAGCTAATTCGCCTAAAAACGTCAAAAAATTTCCCAACTTTCGGAACGATTTCCCACTCATTTCTAGAAAGCAAATACAATTTTTTAACTACGGTTTACAAGCATATTTATTTAAAATGAGATGAAAAATAATAAATTTTATTAAATATTTATCATAAAAAATTTAGGGAAAAAAAATCAAGTGAATTTTTTCTAAATCCGTCTCTTTGATAAATCTTTTAACTAACAGTATTACCTCTGGAGTCTCTGTAAATAATCTGTTCCTCTTAAGGAGTGAGATTGAAAAAATCTTAACACACGTTTTGCCTAATAATTTTTTTGGGGTGTAAAATTAAAAAATTTCTTTGATCTAGTTATCTTTGAAAAATATGTCAGTTGTTATTTTTAATGACAAACCTGTTGATTTATTGTGAGTTTGATCAAAAAGAGTCAAGAAAAGGAAGTACGTCTTAAAATTATTAAACATTTTCAAATAAATCCAAATTGGTACTACAAAAAATTGGCCAAAGAATTGAAGGTCTGCCGTCAAACTGTTTACAATGTTTCAGAAGAATTTGAACATCGATAGGAAACCTGGTACGGGAAGAAAACAAGGACCACATGATATTGGGAAAGCCAAGAAAATAGAAAGCATATTGAAAAGATCTCCAAAAACATCTGGTAGAAAAGCTGCCTGTGTAATCCAGTGCTCTGACTATTTGGTGCGAAAAGTTAAAGCCAATGCAGGTTTGAAAACATACAAAGTCCAAAAAGTTCCAGACAGGAATGCTGCAACAAATTTAGACGCCAAAAGTAGGGCTCGGAAATTAAAATCGAATTTCATACAAAAATATTCATGTTGTATAATGGACGACGAAACGTATGTACTGGCAGATTTTACGCAGCTTCTGGGTCAACATTTTTATGTTGCTGATGCTCGAGGAAATGTCGAAGAACAACAGAATAGAATCCAAAAGCATACAAAATTTCCTAAAAAATTCCTGGTATGGCAAGCTATATGCAGCAAAAGAAGCAAGTCATTTGTTACAGTGGGCTCTAGAAATACCGAAATATACATCAAAGAATGTTTGAAAAAAAGACTTCATCCTTTCATAAGAGAGCACAATGTGTCCACATATTTTTGGCCCGATTTGGCATCATGTCACTACGGCAAGAAAGCTCTGGAGTGGTACCCACCAAAGTAATAACATAGTTTTTGTACCAAGAGAGGCTAATCCTCCAAATTGTGCGGAGCTAAGACCAGTGGAGAGATATTGGGCTCTTGTGAAAAGAAACTTAAAGAGCACAAAAAAAGTGTCCCAACATATCGAAGATTTTAAAAGGAGATGAGCAAACTGTTCCAAAAAGGTGTCTGAAAGAACTATCAAATCTCTAATGGAAGGCTTACCAAAAAAGGTCCACGAGTTCATAAATAGTGGTTAGAACTATAAAAGTTTCTGTAATTTGTAATATATTATCAATTACATAAAAAAAAAAAATCAAAACTCTAAGATCAACCGTTTAAAAATTATTAAATTTTATATATGTTAAGATTTCTTCGATCTCACTCCTTATTTGTTTTATTATTATTTATATCAGAAAATATTCTTTCCACACATGCTGGACGATTTCGTTTTTTTAGTTTTATTGAACATACTTTATGCCAAAATTTTCATGTCCTAGTCTGTGACCGTCAATAATCGAAATTCATTGTCTAAGTTAATGAACTTAGAGTTATCAATTACGTTTGGAAAAAACTGTACCAATGGAATAATAGATTTTTCTAAAGCTGTTTCTTCTAGATTCATTAACTAACACTTATTTAATTTTCATGTGTTCTTTTAAAGATCTCCGTTTAATTTTTAATTTAACAGTTTCAATATAAAAGTTCAAACAATTCCTTTTCATTTTCATTTCCGATAGACATGTTTAATAGTGTATATTCAACTTTACCACCAAAATATAAATCGGAATTTTCCAAATGATTATTTGGGTTATTAAAAAAGTTTTTCATATTGGCTCGAAATTCCTCATAAAATATACAAATTCCTCGTTTCCCCAAATGAGTTGAAATTCCCCACAATTTGGAGAATTCTCCACAACTTGGTCTTTCCTCACTCGCCGGCGAAGTAAAATTATGACCTTAGAAATATTAGTTAAAACAAACTATTCAAGTCTTTATATTCGAAGCTTCTTAGGCATTGCAGAATTATATTTTCCATTTAGTTAAAACATCCCTGTTTCTTTTTATTATACTTAACCTTTATTAAAGTACAATTTTTTTGGCAACTTTTAGACTGAAAATGACAATCAAAACTTTTTTGAGTTGACGCAACCCAAGCTTACTTACTTTTTGAATAATTTCTATTTTAATTGATAAGGGTTTAATAAACAATAAATAAACGAAATTGATTATTATTGATATATGACACTTTGTTGGGTTGTGCATAAATGTTTAGAATTTTAAATTTACAAAAGTTTCCACGAGCATATAAAAATAAAGAAATTATTTTCATTTAAATTCAAATTCGCAAGCTATTTACATTAAGGGTTAAAGTGTAAAAAGAGACTAAGAGAACGAAAGTTACTCAGTTTTTTATAGAATTATTGTTGGTGTGTTGATTCAGAGAACATAAAGAGCTATATTTTTTATTTTTTTTTTTTTGTTTTGCATGCCAAATTGAATACTGCGCTGAGAGTGAGTAAATAAGCAGAAGTTTTGAAGAGAAAGATGCAATAAATATGTAAAAAAAAAACAAGCAACAGAGAGTGGCAGTGTTAGCAAGCAAATGCTCAATAATTTTACGTGCATGTAAACCAGTGTTGGCATTCAAGCTCATTCTTTTTTCGTATTGAATAGAATCTCAAAAGTGTACTAAATCTGTCTAAAGTGTACTGAAACTTTTATGCTAACAAACAAATCATCGGCGTTCAGGCAAAATTCAAATTAGTCCATTTTTTTTAATATCTGAGATGAATTTGGTATATATTTAATGATTTGATTAGTTGGACTTGGAAATTTCTGCTTGAAAAGTACTTGGTAATGGAGCCAAATATATAATACATAACAAAAATGTTCTAGATGCTTTGTCTTTTAGAAAAATACAGCACAAAAGAAAATTTAAAAATTTATTGTACTAAAGATACTACTTGACTTATTTCCGAGTTTTAAAATGTACTGAAAAAATACAATAGTATCGAAATATCCATCACTGAGAGACATGGCGAAACAATAATTTTAATGTAACTTCCATATTTATGTGATATTACGATTTCCACCAATTTTTTTTTTTGTTAATTGTTTCTTCAACAAATTCCCCATCATGGTATCAATGATATCTTATACAAATTAATGCCATAATTGCAAACACTTAATATGAAATTACATATTTAGGTTATACGGTAAACCTTGAAAGTGATGCTTACACAAGTGGGCCTGTAAGTGTTGGCTCATTGTAACGCTATATATTAAAGAAAAAACAAAGCAAAACAAAAACAAATTAAATTAAATTATATTATTAATTGAAAAATCACACATTGCACCATAATTAATAAGTTAACTGTTTAAGTAATTTAAAGCTAAAGTTAACAGTTCAAATAATTTAAAACCGACAGAGACAGAGTTAAACGAAGCATTACAAATTACAGCATACAAACAGTAGCTAACCACATTAGCACAGCACGTTCAATGACACAGAGGCAGACAAGCATGCGCAAACTCTTGTGTTGCCACCAATTTAATGATACAGTGCTGTGTACTTGTTTTTCGTCTATACGAACATTTATTTGTTGGTCTATGCTAATGTGAGTTTAATGTTTTTCAAACATTCATTTGAAATGTGTTAGTTACACTTTCGCATAAATAATTGTAACCATCAATGGAGCCAATCGATCCAATAACTATCGATCGATGTAAGTATGCAATTTCAATATCAAACGCTATGCATTTTAAGTTTCGACTGTTACTGATGTTTTTGATTTTTTGGTGCTATTTTTTAATTCGCTGTCTAACTCTAATTGATTTCTTTTATTTATACTGAGATTTTTCTCTTTTTTTCTCTTGTTGTTGTTGGTGTTTGTTACCCAAAGAAATATTTCATATTGTAGCCACAAATCATTCATCGTTTTTAATTTTTCTATTGCTACTTCAACTTGTAGTTGTGTATGCATAGCAGTTATACATAGTTGACAGACAACACATTCATTTCCATGTGAGTTTTGATTTAATGATAACATATTGCAGTTGGTTGTTGTACAAATCGAAACCGATATTTACACAATTTCAAACTAGATTTATTACACAGAAACATATATACAAATATAAATCTATAATACTTGTAATAATATAAACAAATAAATTAAAAAAAAAAATAAAAATTTTCTTTTCTTTTACAGAAATAGAGTAATTTTTTTAACTTTTTGGTCTCCTTTCTCAATTTCTCTCTCTTTCGCAATCTCAACTCTCATTCTCTCTCCTCCTCTTCCTAATAACATTCTCTTCCGCTTCTTTTCTAACTAAAACTTTAATGCTGACTCATTGACAAATTGTTTACTTATTTCTTTATTTTTTTTTTTTTTTGCTGTTTTAGTTCGATTTTCTTTTGAAAGATCAACAATTTCATCAGTTTGCATCAAATATTTGTGCACAAACAAACCAAAAAAAAACTTTCTCTCTCTCTCTCTTGAAAACAAAAACTTGTCAAGTTTTTTTTTTTTGTTTTTTTAAGTGCGTATTTGTGTTTCTATTTTTTTTTTTTAGTAAATTCGTTCCCTGCAGCTTTTAAAAATTTTTTGCATATATGCGAGTATTTGCCATTTCATTTACACATTTCAACAAATTTTATTTACAATTAAATTTTATTATTTCTTTTTTCTCTTTATATTGCACGCCAATGTGTTAAGCATTTTTTTGTTGGATTTTTTATTGTACTTACATTAAAATAATCCATTAGTTATTAAATGAGTGTTGTTGTTTTTTTTTGTTTTTTGTTTTTGATCAATGTAATTGTCACATTTAAATTGTTTTTTAGTTTTTGTAAGCACAATTTACATATCGCACAATAACTAGTTGTTTTTAAAAATAAGTATATTCATGGTTGCTTACTTTTTATTCTCATTGTTTCGAATGATGACATTACTTTCGTAAAGATCTCTACTTGCTTTGTTACTATGTGCAATAATCTTCCAATTTTGATCACACTGAGAGAATTTCTCATTTTCTGCCGACACCATTTTGATTCATTATAACTCGTAGTCAATATAAATAACTTATTTTTCCATTCCCCAGTTTCCATTTTTATTTTAATTTATTATTTAATTTAAATTTAAATCCAAAAACTTAGTGAGGCAATTTAGCTTCACATAAAGTTTGACAAACGTAGAATGTTAAAAAGATATATGTATATATGAATATAGGTACTTAAAAAAGGCTTAAAAAATATCTTCGGAATTCAAGCAGAACTCTTTGAGTCCACTTTTTAAATTTCTGAAATAAAATTACTGGCAAAACTTGAAATTTCAAGAGACATATGTATACGTCTCAACTGCTTCATCAAAAATCTAATTTAATCCGTCATTTAAATTATGGAAGCTAATTTAAAAAAATGAATTTGAATTTGATTTGAGCGATTTCAAATCCATCAATCTGAAAATATTTTCAGGTTTTTTTTTTTCAAATGTAAGAAGAGTAGTTAATGATAATGAGTAAAATCTATATATCCTATACTTGAACTTGACAAAATTTAATTCAATTCATTTTTCGCCTATAGATAAATTCTCAAATTTCCTCTTTTTTTATACCTTTTACTCCCCCCTCACCTGCATACCTGAATTAGCCTCCAAATGTAGCACATGTATGAGATAAAAACACTTATGATAAGTCTGTGGTTGCCCAATAGAAAGACTTTTTTGCTTATACCACAACCATAGATATTTCTAGTGCCATTAAAGTATGACAGAGAGAGCATTGTGCATATTTGTTCAGTAATACCTCAAATCGGCTCATGCTTTTGTGACGTCACATTGCTTTGAATTAATTACTTTAAAAGTAATTTCCATTTTACCTGCAAAACAAAAAATCAAAGATAAAGAAAGGCAGAAGATAGCTCAATGTACTGCAAGCATGTGAAGTTTAATTATGTAATTAGATATCAAAACCGCTTAACAGATATTTGCCCAGCATAGAAATTTTTTAAAAAAGTTAAACCAACATAAATATACTGGATAAAATCAAAAGACGAATATAAATATCGGAAAATTTTTTTAAATCTTTTAAGGTAGGACTACAGTTCCTCATGTGAAAAAAAAAACGAAAATTTTTTAGAATATTTTTGAAGGTTTTTTTTTTCAAGTATAATTTGACATTTAAAGTATACTCGTTTTTCTCAAAACCCACTTTTTTGCATGACCATCAGTCAAGCGAGTACTTTGAGAGGGGAGGGGGGGTTTTGGTGATTCCAACACTCCCCGAAATCAGTCAAAAATTAATATTTTAGTTTTTGCTCAGCTCACACATTATAAAGCGCGGTTCACGCAGGGAAGTTGCTGTATCTTTTTAACCAGAACACTCAGAATAATAAATAATGCATTAAATGATAAGTTTAATATTGTGTTTTAATACTATAATATTAAAAGATTTAAATTTCATTGGACCCCATCAACCTTTGAACATCCACTCTTGATACTTTTGCGGCTATTTTATTTTAGTAACATTGAATTCACATTTTTGACAATACCTGCATTTTTCTTCAACTTAGTATTTTTCGATCGGTCGAAGCTGGGGGCAATTGAATTCATATATTGGGCACTACATCTACTTTATTTGTCTGATACCAATTCATGGTTTTCTTAGAGTAGTGGCAACTAGCTAAATCAGGCCAAAACTTCACTGGCAAATGGTGGTGACGAACAAATGGCAATAGTCGTTTCGAAAGGCACTCTTTGATGTAAATATCAGACGTCATAGAAGAGGATGTCACAAATGCCCTGGATTTGAGACCACAGCTGCAAATAGCCTGCCACACCATTGCTTTCTTTGCAAATTTATCCATTTTTATGTACTTGAATTTCGAGGGTACATTACCACGATTCGTTGCCATATAAAATTTTTGACCTGAAAGCTGTTTAAGATCAAATTTTACGTATGATTCGTCATCCACAATAATGCATCCATTGAATTTGGTCAAAACATTATTATAAAGAAGACGAGCACGTTTTTTGGCCATCAAATTCTGTTTGTCTGTTCTATTGGGATATTTTATAGCTCGATAGCACTTTTGCCCAGCTTTTATGCGTATTCGTCTAGCAGTACTTTTGCTGGTATTGAATTTTTTGGCACGATCGCTATCCGATAGTCCGGGATTGCTCTTGATGGACCTCAAGATCTTTGCCTTTAATTTTAGGTTGGTGGTTCCCGTTTTGTTCACAACTTTTTTAGCTCTTTCAACACAAAGAGTTTCTTTATATCGTTTTATAACTCTACATAGCGTTCTTTTGGAGATGTTTAAAACTTTCGCAATCTTTGAACCAGACCACGACGGATTTTCAATAAATTTGTTCACAATCAATTTTCTATTTGCAGCTTCCATTGTGCACACAATCACCAACTTGCGATCAATTAATATGAAAAATCTATCAACTAACAGTAACGGTATTGTAAACAAATCCCAGTAAAAAATTTGTTGTTCTTATGACTAGGGGCGACGTGGTGACCACAACAAAGCGTGCCAATTTGGCTTGAACCGCGCTTTACAAAATAACAGAATCAATTTTTTCAGAGTGTTTTTGATTACATAGTTTAATCATCTAGTAGGCCAATTTTTTCAGTAATAAAAATTATGAGGGTTGGTTGATTTTAATTTTATAAAACTCTAAAATAAAGTCAAAAATCGAATTGGAGTCGTTATTTTTGTTTGAGGTGTGAAAATAGGTGGTCCATTAAAGAGCTTGTAGTCCCAATAAATGGAAAAGTGAAAAATTGTAATGTACTCAAATTGCACAAATGTAAAATATAATCAATTCCCTGATTCCTAATATATTTTCAACTCCAAAAAACAACTATAAATATTTTTATTAATAATACTAGTTTACAGCCAAAATTACCAATAAACACCATTATCAAATTCATATGTCGCTGGGTCCGAAAATCAACTCCATTTTTAATTCTCCGGTGTGGTTTTGGAAATATCGCCAGTTGAATTTTTTTTAACGGATCTGAAACATAATTACAAATATCTTAGAAACTAGGAACTCGATTTGAACAACCTGTATGTGAAATTAAAGATATTAAAATTTCTCATCTTCATATTTTAATTCGATTGGATAAATAGTTTTGGCACAGTTAAGTAAATTGCCTACCTACTACTTTTTTAACACTCAACTTTGGTGCTCTCTATAATTTAAATTTAAATTTATTGAGTTCTTGAAAGTCAAAATAACCTTAAAAAACCCAACTTCAATCTTGGAATTTTACAACAAAGGTTAAACGGGTTAAAATTTACCTCAATTTTTGAATTTTAATATTCTATCATTTAATATTTTGCAAACATACTTGAAAATCAGTATTTCTACTTTTACTGAATTATTGATTTTTTTATTAAAATAATACAACCAAATTTGGTGAACAGTTCGATTTTGTTTTAGACCAGCTCAAGAAGTTGAAAAATAATCGAACTCCAGTTCTAAATAACTGTTTTGAACTTAATTTTTACCAAATAGTTCACAAAACTGTCATAGACAAAACGACATTAAATTCAATGCAATTATGTTAATTAGTTTGTGAGATATCATGGGAAAAAGCGGAGAAAAGGGTTGAACTCCTCCAACTCTTCTTAAGTACGATTAGAATAAATAATAATAAATTTTTAACACATTTATATATGAAATAAATAGTCGACTTGATCAACAATGCCAACATTATCTCATCTTTGGCTTTTATATTATTTATATTTCATATTTCCTCACCAAAACTGTTACATAAAAATCATTTAAATTCATTTAAAACATAATTTTCATTGTAAGCTTTTTGTTTACCAATTTAATTACAAACTCATTCACAATTACATAAACAAATATATGCGCAAATAAAAATGCGAAGAGAAAAATTCAAAAAAAAAAAAAGATGCACATTAAAATTCCACAGCTACATTTTGCAAGCTAAACTCCTAATTGAATTTTAAAGTAAAAAATAAAATATTTATCATAACAAGCAATGAACAACCGGCAGCAGCAGCTAAAACTGAGACATTGTATGCACAGAGAAAAAAACTTTCACCCATTTCGAGTATATTGTAAAATAAAAAAAAAATGATAAAAATTTTTTTTTTTTAAATATCATTATAAATGAAGCACCCACAATGAAATAATAATAACATAATTCCATTCATACATATCATTACAATGCATCCATCACTAGTCACCAGCAACCAGCGGCAAAATTATCGTCACTAGCTTTACAATAAAAACATAACAATACAAATGTCGAAAAAAAATTGAATACAACAAAAGCGACTAACAATTAAAAGCCACAAAACAAAAATTTAGGTACAAAAAAAGTAAAAAAAAAAAAATTAAATGAATGTGAGAGAAAAAGAAAGAAATTGTAAACAATTAAAAACTTTACAATAATTTTAAGTTATATACACACACATATACATAAACAAACAAAGATGCCAACTTTTTATATACCTTAAAAAACGTGCGAAAATCCCCCGCATTATTGTTGCTTTTAATAAACATAAAACAATGAAAAAAAAAAAAATTATGGAGGTAATAAAGTCAGTAGCACAACAAAGTAAACAAATGCATAAATAAAATAAAAGCGAATTCATTATCAGAGTCATCACCATCATCATTATGAGTAGCAACAACATGAGTGCAATAGTACGAGTGGTACGAGCAACATGAGTAGTAGTATGAGCAACAATCAGTAGCAACAATAGGAATGAAAAAAGCAACAAACATTCAACATTTAAAATCACCAACATTACCCACCTGTTTTTTTTTTTTATTTTTTACCATCAAATTTCTTACATGTTGGCAATGCAAAGCCACCACAATTGTTGCCAATTTTTACCAGCAGGCAACAATACAAAAAAAAAAACGAAAAAAAAAACGAATGCATGTCAAACAATCAAAAATGATTTAAATGCCAAATATTAAAAATAAAAACGAGAGCAACAAAAAAGAGCCAACGCACTCGTGGCTGTTAAAATTTGGCAACAAAACCCAATTTCCGTTTACTGAATTTAAGCCAAAATATACGCCCACATGAATATACATACATACATACATAAATGCACATGTATAAAGAAAAATAAAAGCCAACTCCCCCAAAACTTTGCTTAACTTCCCGCTCAGCTCTCAACTGCCAACTTCGATAGGTTTTCAAATTGACAACTGTTATCATAATGATTGTGATAATGATCACATTGAGGATTATAATATTGTTGTTGTTGTCGTTTCTGGTTGATGTCATTGACCTGCGTATTCGAAACGCAGAAAAAGAAGTTTACTTTTAATTATAAATTGCATTTAAAACATTTTGTGCTGTTGATATTAAATTTTTGCATGCGCACAGGTGAAAGTTTTAAGCTTTTTGTCTTTTTGCTGTTTTGCAAATAAAAACATAAATATATATTTATTTGCATACATACTTACATACATACTTCTCTTTTTTTTATATCTCAACAACAATATTTTGTTGTTTACTGCTGCTGCTGCTGCAATTAATCATCATCAACCTCGTTTGACAGCAAGCAATATTCGCATGTCTATGTATGAATTATAGTCTCCAGGTAACAATGTAGTCTCCCAGTTAAACGTTTCGATGGAAAGAATTTTTTTCCGATATGTTATACGATAAACTTTAATGTTAAAAATTGTATGTAATTTATTAAAATTGTTGTAGTTCAAAAATGCAAGATTGATTGAATTCTTTTTACCTAATAAAAAATAGTGTTTGGTTCAGAAAATTCAAAGTTTCTTTCGAATGAATTAGGTATTATTTTTCCAATTCCCAGTCAATTTCTGTGACTTCATTGTTAGGCTGCAATCTTCTTCGATTTTGTGATTTGTATTTTTTGAAATTTGACTTGCCAATCCTTTTGATTTAAATGAGAGACTGCAATCTTTGATTGAATTTTTTGAGATTTTTTACTGAAAATAACAATATGTATCTCTCAAATTATTGATAAAACTGTGAATGTTTTGCAATTTCCAATCGTTATCATTCGATGTGAAAAGTTCATTGATACAAATGTGAATACTTTTCAATTCCCAATCATTGTGATTCGATTTGATGACTGTACTTATTCATTAAGCCACCTTAGTGGCTTACGTAATTTTACCATTTCGATATTTATTGATTATAGAAATTTCACATTCTTTGAGAATCAAACCTGAGGCAGCTGCTATTCCAGTCCAACACTTTATGACTTTTGTAAGCTTTACTTAAATATACTGGGAATTATATTCATACACTTCTAATCGATGGGATTTAATGAAAAGACTGCAATCCTCTAAACATTGTATTTAATTAATAGACTGTAAACTTTTTCCTATAATAGGAGTGTTTGTGGCTTGTGTGGAACTATAATCTTCTTCATTTAAGTTATTTTGATTTATGATAATTATGAAATGAATAATAAATTACAATTCAAAAAGAATCAATTTTAATTCAAAACAGACAAATTATATTCCGAAATCTTTTTGACTTCAGAATGATTTCAATGAAGGACTGCAATTTTTTTTAAATTCATTATGATTTGAAGGTTATAATATTTTTGATTTGCATATGTTCACCTTTACTTTCATAGATATTAATTTTACTTCATTTCTAAGAGGAGAAAGAATTAAGTTTAAAACAGTTTATATTGATTTTGAAAACTAAAATTTGAACACCCTCCGAATTCGATCGTTTAGACTAGGGTATTAATATTAGTATTATAGCAGAGATAACTCCCAGCCCTGTGTTGCTAATAACTTTTCCTAGACCAGGGTTCTACCTTTTTAAACCTATTAAAGTCTTTTAGGCTGCCGTTTCTATTTAGAGTTTAGAGTTGTGGGTGAGCTGGACTTAATCAAAGCACTCAGTCAACGAGGACCATTGTGCTATACCCAAGGATAGAACCAGTAGAACAGAGTAGAGAGACAAGAAAGTTATGTGGGGATAAATGGGAAGAAGAAAAGTCTAGGATCTCTCAACCTCGAACTTCTTTGTTTCACTGATGAACCTTAGAAGCTCAGGAAGAGGGAGAGTATGGACATTATTCATACTCAAAACATCACTACTAGATAATGCTCCGTAGTATCGTCGCCCTCAAGACACGATTGTGCAAATTGGATCGATGATGACGCCCATGTTAGTCATATGCTAACCACATGTGTTGTGCCCTGTGATGACACCCACCAGTAATCTCAGGTCCTTTCTTCTCAGTTTGAGAAGTAATTCCGCTGATTTCCTATTACGTTTCTCACGAAGCACTTTGCGGTTCTGCAGGAGTCAAGCTCGGACTATATTTCTCTATGGATAGAAATCACGAAATCAGAGCCTTCATTTGCCATTGGCATAACCCTGTTAGAGTATGCTTTTGTCTGTCTATTAAGTGAGAGTTCGTCTACTACCAGGCTCTTTACAGAAGAGATAATAATACCGCCCCTTGACCCCCCCTCCCCCCCCCCTTCTCCAATGGGAAACCTTTTTGTATGTAGTTTCAAGTCTTATTGTGGTCGACTCCACTTTAGTCCCTGCTGTTCTCACGGTAAGCATTGAACTTACAACTTCATAGCTTGTTGGAAGTTATTGTCAAAAGTTCCTTCAATGCCCAGAAAAGTACATTGCATATAATTAATTAGCTGAGACAGAACAGTCTCCAAAGATCTGTCTCTGCCAAATAATTTTGTTCAATGCGGCAGAGCCGGAATGGGAACTCTAAATAAAGACGAAAGAGATTGTTAATTCCATCTGGATTATATCGAATATTGCATGAAGAGACGTAGAAGTAAATAGGAGTCAATATTCTGCTGTGTCATGATGTTATATAAAATAAAGTAGATTCTTATTTATATTAATTTGTATGTACTGAGACTCTATCAAAATGAGTAAAAAAAATCTATTTTTATGACTATACAGAATGCAAAGAACTGTAAATAAATCATGCTGTTGTTGTCGAAGTTTATATCACAAAATTTTCCGTACACCCAATGACCGGCAACTGTTGCCAATTAATATTGGACACTATAGGCGATAGCAGCAGCATATGGAAACATTAAATTTTTGTTATTGCAGCTAGTGAAATGCAAGCCATAATCAACGACAAATGTTACACAACGATAAAATCACAGTATAAACCAAAAGAAAGGAAATATATATATATAAAAATTAATGAAAAATAACACAGAAAAAGAAAACTTTAATAATTTCTTGTGAAATAATTGTGCACACAAAAGAGACAAATTGGTAACGTAAACATATAGCAACAATAACATTAGTATATAGCAACAATATGAAAACTTTATAAATATGTACGATTATTTTTATTGGCTAGCGAAGTAAAAAAAGAAACGAAAAAGAATAAAAATGAAAACCTATTGTTGTGGTCATTAAATTGAAGTAAACAGCAAAAACAAGTAAAATGTATGTATTTTCATATAATTTTCCATATTGTCACAACAAAATTTTGTTGGTATGTGGGTATGGCATGTTGGTAACAATGTTGCCACATTTCCACGTTGCAAATTAGTTTTATTTTGTCACACCCACACCTTCCCATCAAAACTAACTTTTGCGCTACATACCACTCAAATAAGTTGACTCAGAGGTGACAAGTTGCTAACAGACAACAGCAGCAGCAGCAGCAAAAGGAAAACGACAACAACACGCATGGTATGTGTTGCTCTAGCGATTTGCGTGTGTGATAAAATGACAACAAAATTTGTCATACGTCTCATACTCAGTCGCATGTGGCAACATGGGAAAAATGTTTAAGCACACGTGTTTAAGTATGTGTGTATGTATATGTGTGTGTGTGTGTGTGTGTATCGGAGCCCCCAAGATAAATGCGCACTATTTTCTCGCTGAATAATATTTGAAAGTTGTAGGTGTGGATGTGTGCGTTCTCTGCATAATGGTAAAAATACCTAGCAGCCAGGTAGAAATAAATTTATCTCATTGCGCGCGCGACCAACGCAACTCATAAACACCTAATGTGGCGCTTATGAGTTTCAATGCGCTTACTGTGAATACTAATAAAGTTGCTGCTTCGCTTACTGCTATACATATTCAGATGTCGCTAGCGGCAAGCTTCGCTTACTAAGCATGCCTTTTTGTGATGCGGTTGATGGCGCTGCTGTGCAGCTAATGAAGTTGTTGTTATTGCTGTTTACTGCGGCGCGTGTTAATGTTCGATGAGCGTGTGTGTGCGACGATGTAGAGCACCAATTTTACTAACCTCATTTAAGCTACGGGTTTTCAGATAAAGTTTGAGAGCAAAGCTAACATTATTATTAGTTGACTGAGAAGCATTATTGTAAAAGCAAAGGTTTAATATAAAATGAAAGCAAGCGGCTACTAGGAAATGCGAGACTTTCACTTGAATTCAGAACTTTTGTCTGCTTTGATACCTTGAAAAATATTAATTTTCACTAAGCATTTCATTTTCTCCTTCTTTGCAGATGATACTCCGATCAGCATTGCTGGCTGTAGCGCTCTGTGTGTGTTTTGCACAAGCTGTAGTTATCAAAGATTTTAAACGTCGTGAAAGCTTCGATCAATATGGACCACCGCCACGCCCAGCCCCACAATACGGACCACCTCCGTCACAACCACAACGCTTGCCGCATCGTGAATATGGTGTGCCACAGCAGCAGTATGGCGTACCACAACAAATTCCATTTCGCGATTATGGACCACCGGCACTGAAATATGGGCCACCTAAATTGAACTTCATCGGTGGAGGTGGCGGCGGCGGTGGAGGTGGTGGTAATGGTTTCCACGAGCAAGTGAAATCACATTTCGGCGTACCAAAACCTTTCTATGGTCCTCCTCATATACAACATAAACCTTCTGGATCATATGGACCACCTAAACCTCAACAGCAATATGGTCCCCCCAGACCACAGCAACAGTACGGTCCTCCACCACCACAAGCGCAATACGGTCCACCCCCTAAACAACA
Source organism: Toxonevra muliebris (assembly GCA_963691655.1). NCBI lineage: Eukaryota > Metazoa > Arthropoda > Insecta > Diptera > Pallopteridae > Toxonevra > Toxonevra muliebris. Next base: position 103,832,142 of record OY829326.1, read on the forward strand.
ATATGGACCTCCTCCGCATAGACCTTCACAAAATTACGGGCCCCCACCAAGACCCAACTATGGACCACCACCACCCCAATCTCTGCCTTCAACACACCCTGCTCCTCAATTCAAGCCTGAACGTCATCCCGCGTCTTCTTATGGGCCACCACCCTCGGGACCATTGAATATTCCTCCCAAACAAATCTATGGGCCACCAGAACCTGGTTATGGTCCACCTCCTCTACCAATTGAAATACCTCCTGGTCAAGGCCCATCTTTTGGTAATCAAGTGCCTGAGACTACAATTATTTTGCAAACGAGCGGTGGAGGAGGCGGTCATGGCGGTGGTCACGGTGGCGGTCACCATGGTGGTAACTTTGGTGGTAACTTTGGTAGCAGTGGCGGCGGCGGTAGCGGCCCTGTCAAGCAAGTGGAAATTCAAATTGATTCATCCGGTCACACACACAGCGTTAGTGGTTCACAGGCTCCGTTCCACACTGCGTGCGATGGTTGGAAGCCAATACCCGCACCTTCCGGTGCATATATCGAGAATAATCACATTGATACACAATCAGGATACAGTCATGTTGCACAAGGTATAAGCACTGCTAGCGCTAGCTCAGGTGCCAACTTTGGTTTCGGCACACAATACAGCGGCGGTGGTAGTGTTGGTACAGGCCCCGGCGTTTCTGTAGGCGGTGGAGGTGGCGGTAGCATTATCGAGGGACTGACAGATGAACAGCTTGTGGCAGTGGCTTTGCAATCAGGAAGTTTTGATGGGCCCAATACGCAACACCATCAGTCGTTGCCACCAAGTGGTCCGGCTGGTGATTTTGGCGGTCATCAAAATATCAATTCAATTGAATCTGAAGCGTTACAGGTATATTTTGTAACTGTGAACATCAGAAAAATAAATTCAGATTTTAATACTATTTGCTTTATTTCAGATTTCTCTTGGAACCATTGACGATACCTATTCCAGGCCACCTTCTGATTCATTTGCACCCGGCTCCGGTCATGCCCAGAAATTCAACATCATCAATGGAGGTGGACAAGGAGGCGGTTTTGGTGGAAATTATGGACCTCCACCACACGGTGGCAGTCATGGACCACCACCACCACCCGGAGGCAACTATGGACCACCACCACATGGTGGAAATCATGGACCACCACCTAGAGGCAACTATGGACCACCACCACCACCACCCAGCGGCAATTATGGACCACCACAACATGGTGGAAACCATGGACCACCACCCGGCGGCAACTACGGACCACCACCAGGCGGCAACTATGGACCACCACCACCACCAGGCGGCAATTATGGACCACCACCACCATCAGGTGCTGGTTTTGTGCATGAACATCATTCTTCATCGGCACAAGCTGGCCTGCAATATGGTTCACAATCTGGAAATGTACATTCTTTCCCCCAACATGGCGGCATACAACCAAGCAGGCCAGTTTCCTTCCGTCCTCCTGTGCCACAAGGTCTTTTAGAATCCATAGGTGCAACTGTACAGCATTTGGATCAGTTTGGTGTGAAGCCACAAGGCCAATCACCAGCATACATACCTCCTGCAGCTAATGAAATCGCAGAAAGTGGTCCTGGAAATTTTGGTCCTGAATATGGACCACCACCACAAAATATCATTGAGCAGCAATTGCCACAGCAACAACCCTCGGGCCAGGTGTTTATTCAAATAGAGGTAAGTCATGCATACACTCCACCCCAAGTATTAAAATAGCAAGCTAACAAGCTAAATTATTTTCAGGAACAACACGGCAGCAGCGGCAGCAATGCAAATAATCAATATGGACCCCCTCCACCACCACCCCAACAACAATATTTGCCCCCCCAAGGACATGGCGAACCAAGAGGTCCTCCTCCAAATCAATATGTTCCTCCACCACCAACCGGACCGAGCGGCGGAGGATCCGGAGGATCATATGAAAATCAGTACAGCTCGTCACAATATAATCAGCAATTCGTGAATGCACAGGGACTTCCACAGCAGCAAGAACCACGTTTCACTCAAGTACATGATTGTGGCCAGGGACCCAACCTGGTCGGTGCCAGCTATCAATTCCAGCAACAACAGGGCCAGCAGTATGCCAACGCTGCCTCCAGCAACTCATACAACTCTATTTCTCAGAGCATTCCCGTCGCTGAGCAGCATACACAATTCGTTTCCGGTGGAGGACCCACTGACAGCTATGGACCACCCGCCTCCGGCAACGATTTCGACTACGATGGCCATGCTTCACAGAAATCATCTGTCGCTGCCCTCCCCGATGGTACTGATCCCCAAAGTTTACCTGGGCTCGATGGTTTGAATGTGATTTCAGCACAGAAATCGCAATCAATTCATCTCACCGAAGCGGAAGCGGAAGCGAATGCACAGCAGCAAAATCCAAGTCAGACTAAATATCAACTTCAAATCGCTGGCAACAACGGAATCCAGCAATCCGTAAATGGCGAACAATCCGCAAATCACGAAGAAATTCTCTCACAAGGTTTGCTGCAATCAATACTCACAGCTATTGAGCAACCACAAACCAAAAATGGTCAACAAAACCAACCAGGACCGGAACCTCGTCATCCACAATACAATCATAATGCACAAAGTCGTGCGGATACGCATGTCAACGAAGATGCTACTGCCATCGAAGAAAGTGAACCAACGGAAGCGGCGGAGGCGTCTGCATCTACCAAAGTCGAAGTAAAAGCAGTGGCCGAAGACGAAGTAAAGGCGACAGTTAAAGAAATCAAACCGATCGTTGCCGCTGAAGTTGACGATGTTGATATAGATGAAGCGAAACATTAGATCGATTGATTGATCGACGACTGCCGATGCTTGACCAAAGAATACACAGTCATCATCGCAGCCACCAACTACCACTAAACAAGTCACAATTCACAATCGTGATCGATTGATCGATCGATCGTCTGAATCTAGTTATTTTTTCTCACACTCTTTATTTAGGTAGTTAGGCTAAAAAAAAAAATGAAAAAATACAACAAAAATGATTCCAAATAAGCAAATATTTTGTTCGTAAAATATTTTGCAAATGTTATTTTTGAAAATCACCATGGCCTTAGTCTGTAAGCTCATAATTGTATTTATTATTATTATAATTTTGTTCATACTTAGGTAAGCAAAATCTCATGCCTCATCTAGAAATTGTGTATGTATTCGCCTGTTGAAGTTGCCATAAATATTTCATTCATGTTTTTATTTCTTTTACTTTTGTTTTTCTTTTTTTTATTGTTTTGTTTAAATGGAAATATTAATCGACGCGTTGATGTTTAAAAACTATTGAAATAATTAAAAAAAAGCACATTTCATTCATTAAAAAAAAATCATTTTTAAACTAAACTCATGTATTGTACATTAAATAATTTATTTATATAATTAATAAAAACGAAAATCAAATTAAATTTAATGGTTTCTATTACTTACTATAGTAGTAGTTACTTATTATCAGCAAAATAAAATTGATTTGAACTCTGAGACCGAACTCAACCAATGTCAATAGAAAGCTATCGACTTCTGAATACAGCCGTGAAAAAATAGAACACGCACTTAGATTGAAATATGTTTGTCATTTGATAGGCGGTAGAAATTCGAATAGGGAAAAATTGCAGTATCAGTCACGGATTGGTAACGCAGACATATCCTGAAACTGATGTTCCGGACTATGAATGGAATAGTGTATAAACAATGCGTACTAAATACTACGTGGTAATATCATATGGCGCGCCATAGCGCCGAGATTTAACTTTGAAAAGACGATAAATTTATAAACTACTCTTTAAGGATGTTCTTTTCTGTTCTCACATCATCAGTTATATTGTTTTATTAAAGGCTCACTACCAAAAGTTTGCGCATGACAGCCCCATGTACTATTCACACACCTGTCTTGAGGTTAAGAAGAAAAGGCACATTATGAATGACATATTCAACATCTAGCGAATGAGTTTTTCAAGATTCCAATCACTATTCCTCAAAAAAAAAAAAAAAAATAATTTAAAAATTAATTCTATATAATTAAACGGATGGTTTTATTTCAAAATAATCCCATACTTTTTCCTCTTCCTTTACGTATCAATACAATCCTTTTCATAAAAAATGAAAAAGGTAAAATCGGACCGAAAATGTAGGCCCATAATTTACATAGCTCTCAACAAAACTGGGGTGGGTGCTAAACGGTAGCAAAGTACTATGGTAGAATATGGTGTGACATTTTTTCTGCTGTACATAGCATAGCAAGTTACATAAAAAAATTAACTAAAGAAAAAAGTTGAAAAAAGCACAATGAACATAATATTTTCAAAATGATATATATTGATTGCCATTTTATTACCTCACAAGCGTCAAAAATTTACTCAGTAGTGTGCTTTGGTTCCATTTGAAGCAGGCTTTTAATAAAGGAATTTAAAAGGAATTCGTCAAAAATATTAGGTATAAAATAAAAAAATTTGTTAGTTCTAATACTTTTTTTTATTGATTTATCTGCTTTTATTTTTATCTTAAATTCAAATCAAACTCAGTTAGAGTCTTCATAATCATCACTTTTTCATGTTTCTCCCACTTAGGAATAAAGTATTTTTATCTTGTTCAATATTTGAAGTGAAACTTCTTTTCTCTTGTCCTAGAGTAAAACCAATCGGATGTGACGTCGCGCGTAAGTTTGCAATGCAACATAATTTTGTCGAGCAATGTGCATGAGGGGCTAAATATAAATTTTCCGTAACTGAATTCACGAGCAAACTATATAATAAACGATTCATAAATAGTTTTAATTCAATATAACATATTAATTACACACACACACACACACACCTATGGCAGAAAGAACAGTGTGTAGCATCGCCATCTTAAAGTTTATGACAGCTATACATTTCACATACAGATGGCGCAAATGTCCAAGGAATTACATGAAGATGTCGCATACAAAAAGAGTTCGTCTACAATTGTCATCGACATTACCGGTACAGAGTTGCAATTTTTGTTTTAGCATTAATCCAAAAAAAAAAATTTTCCCCTCCATGGTTGCGTCGATTTTTCAAGAACGGATTTTCTGAAAAAAAATTTTTGGTTTTTAATAATCAATATGAGTATAATTCTCGTTGTAAGTAGCTTTTTTTTTTTTATTTTCCACAAAATGGCGACTGGTTGAAAAATTTTTCATGTTTTCGACCCTTTTTTTTGTTTCAAAACAGCTTCGGCTATAGTCACTGCAAAGACGAAAAAACGAAAAAAAAAAATTAAAATAGGTTAGTATTTGATCAAGTTATTGACGCGATCAGTTCTAAAAAAGGCGTTTCGAGAAAAACGCGTTTAAAGTTTTCAGTCCATTAAGTTTTCAGTCTACTTACTATCACTAAAATGGCTGTAACTCAGGCAATTTTTGGAAATTTGACTTGAAATTTTGTGCACATATTTTTGAATATATAAACTTTAATTTAAGATAAAACCCGTTTGACCGTCACAGTGGCCTTCCCCCTTAAAGTAATTGTAGTCGAATTTTTAAATCAATATCTTAAACAGTTTTTTTTTTTTTTTTTTTTGGTTTTGAGGAGTCGTTGTGAATAATGAATGTTGACTTAGCGATAATTTTCGCCAAGTATTTAGAAATAAAAACAATATTTTATTTGTGTAAGATTTAAACAATTTATTAGCCATCGAATGTCGGCTTACTCAACTGAGTTAATGATACTACCGTGTAGCTATTTGCTGATAGTTTTCAACTGTGATTACAAGCTCAAAAAAAAGTTCATGACTTCTGAATTCAGTAAAAGATTACGAGTATTAAGTAAAATTGAACAGATTCCATTCACTTTCAGGAAATAAATGTAAAGCTCATTCATCCAGTTGCAGGAGAAAACAATCATAGTCTAAATAAATCTGAATGCAAGTAAGTTGATATTTTCTCAAATGTTAATTAGTTTTTGGCTTGTTGTTATAACTATTGTTAATGTTTGGAAGAATTTGTACCTGAAACTTATTTTGGTCGGAGCTAACGAAAAGCTGCCACTTATAGCCAACGAGCTAAGTTTATTCAAAGCCATTTCTTCTCAATCTCCTATCTCACACAAAACTATATTTTGAAAATTCCGACACTTCTATTGTCATGGTGCGATATGCATCTGAATGCACAAGAAAGAACAAGTACCATAATTTTTAGTATATTTTTATTCACGGCAATAGCTATGCTAAGGCGTCAAAATACCTTGACTCGGCTCTGCTCAACATTGAAACAGTGATTGAAACTACAGGTGCAGCATTAAGTGTGTACTGTCTTAAGTTAAGAAATAGAAGTGGTTCGGTCAATCTTAGCTTAAGCCCAATGAAATGAATACAATAATATGCCAAGGGCTTCCACGTTCCACGGCAATGCCCATATTTTCAAAACTACTAAATATTTTTTAATAAAAATATATGGAAATATTGTTGGAAGTGCACTTAATAAAATGAATATAGAACGATATCACAGTGGCCTTCCCCCTTAACAAAATTGCGTTGATCTTTACAACAAATTTTCTGCCAAGACGATCATATTCAAAAATAAGCTCAACAATTTGTTTGGGTCAGGTAGGTATGACTAGAGTGAGCTATATGCATTATTCTGCTCTACATTCAATTTCTGTAAAATTTTCTCTCCAAAACTAGCAGAAATTTAGATAAGGCGCCCTGATGCACGCTGCAAAACTACCATGACTGTAAATGTCACTTAAATCGTCGCCGGCCTAGGTGGCTGCCTAGTTCGCCTATACGGTAGACCTGGCTCTGATGTTGGATCAACATATCTTCACCATTACCCCCACAAAAACGGTATTTCTATTTAGTTCCAATATATGTAATAAAAACAGAGAGTTTTTCTCGAAAAATTTTTTTAATGCATTTTCGACGAATTTTCAAAATTGGTGATCAAAACTTTCTTTTGGCTTAGGTTTGTCTTTCAAAGAAGCCAATTTTCTGCAATGAACCAAAATAAAGTTTCAAGAATTTTGCATTTTTAGATCACCCTAGGCTGCAGATGTTTCTAAACAACCGAAACAATGAAATTCAGTGCATACAGTGATGAGCAAACTGTTCACGAGATACAACATTTTTTGGGGTACTATAACTTAAATGATAACATAAGAAAAGTGCACAAGAGAACTATTTTTTAACATCGACCGAAGTTGGCTTTTATATTTAATTTTTCAGCTGTAAATTTTTTGAAATTCTAGTATTTTATAATTGTATTTTGTAAATAAATATAAAATTCTAAGCAGTGATAACAGTTTTGTCCCTCACTATATATCTATCCGAAAATGAAGTAATAAACGAGAAAGCAAAAACAAAAAGAACATACATAAGTTTAAGTTACTTTACACTTAACAACAACAACAGCAAAAGTAAATAACAATCAACAAACAGTAATAACAACAACTGAAATAAAAGCCAACAACCAGCAAGCAACAACAATGAATGAACGCGAACCGGAAACGGAAAAGTGCACTTTTCCACTTGTACCACAGCAGCAGCAGCAGCACTCATTCAACAGACTCCCATTCTCTCTCTCTCTCTCACTCTCATGCTCTCTTTACCATACCACACCCATGCCAGCCAAAAAACAAGGACTTATTTGTTTTAGCTCATGTCCTTAGGATAAATTACATTTACATTTATTTTTACATTCGTTTATTTTTTGTAAAAAATTTTTTTTATTGCACTTACATTTGAGTTTTTTGTTTGTGTTTCTTCATTTGTAAATGGCAGAAAACAAAAAAAAAAAAAAAAATAAAGAAAAATTGAATGAATAGATTGTTTTTGTTGTTACAGTAACAACTTTTGTTGTTACTTTTGTTGCTGTTGCACATGACATCGACAGGAAAATGCTCTGTTATTTTTAGCATTGTTGCCTTCAGTTTTGTTTTTGTTTTCGTTAGCAGGTTGAAATCTATTTTTATTGTTATTTTTTATCAGCAGCGAATTTTTTCTTTTTATTTTTGCTTTTGATTGAATGTACATACATATATGAAAGCATATACACACTAGGGTGCCATTAAGCTGTAAGGAGAACTTTTTTTTGGAAAATCTATTGATGGCACCCCCTCGATCGGTTCGTTTTACTCAAAAAATGATCTGTATACAATTTCAGGTCAATTGGATAAGGGGAAGTGGTGCCCCAAGACCTCCAAAATTTGTTTTCGTTAGCAAACTGTTTTAGAGGACAAAATTCATATTTGTTTGTTTATATCTCAGACATTTTTGATTTTACATAAAAACTGTTTTAACAAAATTTATAGATCTATCAAATAGAAATAATTCACTCATATAAATTTTTTCGGTATTCCTAATAACTATTGAATAAAAGAAAAAATAAGCTGAAATTAGCCGATCAAATCTAGCAAGTTTTACAAATACACAAATGTCCGCACAACTGCTTTTTTTTACTTAAGGATTCGAGATCAGCCTACGTTTGTCGAGAGCTAGGCAATTGCAGACAAGGTGAAAAGCCGTTTCCTCCTCCTCCTCATCGAGGCAGCTCCTAAAAAAGTCGTGTGTGGGCACTAGTATTCTATTGACATGTTAACCAAATAGACAATGCCCGCTACCACTATGTTGCTAATAGGGTTATGTGAGAAATAGGGAATGTTGTGGCTAGCCTTGCCAGCTCATTGGTTTTAAAATTGCCTGGAATGTCCTTGTGCCCTGATACCCAATACCGGTGTATCTTGAGCCATTCCGATATCTCTTTAGGAGATAGTCGGCAGTTAGCGACCACCTTAGAGGTAGTAAATAAATATCAAGTGATTTTATGGCTGTTTGACTATCTATTAACTAGTAATTTACAAAAAGAGTAAAAAGGGAAATACTAACGAAGTTGGGAAATAGAAAGGCATGTGATTTCCATAAAAAATCTAAATAATATTATCAATAACACTGCAAAATGTAGTTTTGATAAGCATTTCCTTTTTTTGATTTTAAATTTAATTTTAAAAATAGGAATGAAAAATTCATGAACCCTGTTTCACCTATCCACCTCTGGTTGTAAATCTAACGCGTCGCATCATCTGGTGCTGGAAAAATTCCAAATAGCATTGCCAAAAAATTAGAACTATTTTTTCTGCATTTACAAAGACTCGACTACTCTTTCTATTCCATATTATTTTTTTAACTTTTTATATCTAGTGGTACTATGACAAACATTTCAAATTGAGAGTTCTTAACTTGGAAGAGCGTTTACAAAAAATTGGTTTGAAAAAATTTGGAATTTTTTGCCATATAAATTGGAATTAATTTGTGTGTTTTTCAAAAATGTAGTCATCAGAATAATATTGGGAGTATGAATGTATAAACTCGTAATTGTGACTAACTTCATATCTATCATACGCGCCATTTTTTTGACATTGACAGCTATTCTATCTCGAAGAGCGCTAAAAATACTATAAGAATTGATCTGTCAAATAATTTTCATAATTTTACAAAAGTGTTTTACTATAGCTGAAAATGTCGAATTTCGTGCCAACAAAACAACATTTGCGGGAAGTTTTAATTTGCTTCTTCCATTTAAAGAAAAACGCAACTGAAGCACATCGTTTACTCACTGAAGCTTATCCTGACTATGCTATAGACGTTAGAATGTGTCAGGTGTGGTATGCCCGTTTCAAAAGTGGTGATTTTGATGTTAAAGACAGGGAACGTTCAGGCGGCCCGAAATAGTTCGAAGATGAAGAATTGAAGGCATTACTCGAAGAAGATTCATGTCAAACGCAACAAGAACTTGCAGAATCTTTAGGAGTTGATCAATCAACCATTTCTAAACGATTAAAAGCATTGGAAATGATTCAAAAGCAAGGAAATTGGGTGCCGTACGAATTGAAGCCGAGAGATGTCGAACGACGATTTTTCACATGTGAACTGCTGATTGAACGACAGAAAAGAAAGGGTTTTCTGCATCGTATTGTGACTGGCGATGAAAAGTGGATACGTTACGATAACCCAAAGCGTAAAAAATCATGGCAATCAACGGCAAAGCCGAGCATCCATGGATCCAAGCTCATGCTGTGTATTTGGTGGGAAATGAAAGGTGTCGTGTATTATGAGCTGTTGAAACCGAATGAAACGATCACTGGCGACGGCTACCGACTACAATTGATGCGTTTGAGCCGAGCATTAAAGGATAAGAGGCCAGAATATGAGAATAGAAACGACGAAGTTATTCTTCAGCACGACAATGCTCGGCCGCATGTTGCAAGGCAAGTAAAAACATACTTGGAAACGCTGAAATGGGAAATGCTACCCCACCCGCCGTATTCTCCAGACATTGCTCCTTCTGATTACCACTTGTTCCGATCGATGACACATGGCCTGGCTGAACAGCGCTTCGGTTCTTTCGAAGAACTCAAAAAATGGGTCGATTCGTGGATAGCCTCAAAAGATGAGGAGTTCTTTCGACGTGGAATCTGTATGCTACCAAAAAGATGGGAAAAGGTTGTGGCTAACGATGGACAATACTTTAAAGAATAAATTTATAATCACTTTTTCACAATAAATGTCCAAATTACGAAAAAAATACGAGTTTATACATTCATACTCCCAATATGTGTAGCAATTTCAGCTTAATAGGTTGAAAAGTCCTTAAGAAAGCAACAATTCGAAAAAAATACGCTTAAAGTTTTGAGAAACAAGAAAATTTCGTATAACCTATCGGAACCACTCCAAAATTTTGGGAGACAAACATAAAATGTTATTCTTTAATTCTAAGTGGTCGTTTTCCATTAAGCAAAATCTTCTGGCGTTTGGTATTCGTATTCATTTTCACAATTGCAGACATAACTTAGTAAACTTTGATTTTCGAGTTTAGAATTTAAATTTTATAATTTCAGTCCGTGTTTGATATAAGAAACAAAAAGATAGAAAGACCCAAAAAAGTATATCAAAAAAACAATATTAACAAAATTTTTACCAATTACAGTGACTGGGACTGGAACAATTACTGGAACATTCACCTCGTTTGTAACTACAGTTTTTTTCCTTTATCAATACAAATATACCATTATTTGGAGTGGGAATCGCGAGAACAGAGTTACTACAACTTTCGAGAGCTAGCGAGTGTTTCGAGTTACTCGACGTTCATTTTGATGGATAAACAAGTCTCAGCCCACTTTTGAACAGAAAAATTAGTTTCATGTTCCAATGAACGACTATGCTGGTGTTACCATGTTTTTTTTAACGAATAAGTAAAAAAATGCAGTTGTGCGGGCATTTGTACATTTATAAAACTTGCTAGATTTGATCGGGTAATTTCAGCTTATTTTTTCTTTTATTCAATAGTTATTAGGAATACCGAAAAATATTATATGAGTGAATATATCCTATAAGACAGTTTTTATGTAAAATCAAAAATGTCTAAGATATAAAGAATCAAATATGAAGTTTGTTTTTCCAAATTTTGGAGCTCTTGGGGCACCACTTCCCCTTATCCAATTGACCTGAAATTTTACATAGATTATTTTTTGAGTAAAACGAACCGATCAAGGGGTTGCCGCGGAAAATTTTCTGACTTTCGAAAATTAATGGCACTCTAATACACACATATGTAGAAACTTTTATAAAAATAAATGTATTTATTTAAAATAACAATATGTACATACACTTGTGGACATACAATAAAGTCATACATTTATGACCAGAATAATTTTAAGAAAAAAAAATTTCAATTGAAAAGGAAGAAAACCAACGGTAAAATAAATAAATAACACTTCAATATTTAAAATTATAAAAGAAATAAACAGTTATAATGTCAAATATGTAAAATTTTTCTAAATTATTGTATGTCTATGGTTAAATTTGCGGTCATATAATTAAAAATAATAACTTTAATGATTTTTAATTTTGAACTGAAATTTTAACTTTGATACTGTTAGTACTTTGTGGAAACCATTTTTGCCTGATAATTTCTGTACATCTCTTCGACTAGTACCAGAGCAGTGATTTGATTCTATTCCTCCTGAATAATAGCCCATAAGGAAGCCTTATTTGAAGATTTTTGTCGCTGCCATGGACCTTTTTAAAATACTCTATAGACTTTCTATATGGTTTATATCGGGACTTTGGGCAGGCCTTTCGAAAATTTTTATATTGTTCTCATTTAGCCGGGTCTTTATTAAAGACCCGATATATGTATTTTGGGTGGTTGTCATGCTGAAAGATTCAACCCGAAGGTAAATTTTCACCGTACTCCCGGAGAAAATGATTTTTATGATTTTGTACATTTCTCCAGTAATTTTGCTATTGATTTAAACAATTAGACCAACCCCAGATGAAGTGAAACACCACCAAACCATTACACAAGAGCCCCATGTTTCGCAGTTTTTTTCTAGTAAATTTTGGGTCCAGCTCAGTATTTGGTGGATGCCGAACAAAAGGCCTACCAACGATCCCAAACACATTAAATTTGAATTCATCGCTCTAAACAATCGTTTTCCAAAAATTCTGGTACTAGTGGAGATATCGTTTGGTGAACTAAATGCGCTGCGCAAAATTTTGTTTGGAACGTTGGTTTTACGTCTGCCTATTCGTCTACACATTTTTTTTCTCAGTTAATCGCTTGCGGGTAGTTCTGACTGATGATATTTTCAAACTGTAATCTAAGTCCCTTTGTGATCTAAATTTGATAAAAGTGAAGAAAGCTCAGCCTAATCAAGTATCTGTCTTCAGCTGGAGACGCTTTAAGTGATTTTTTGGGTGACAAATTGTAAAAAAATTTGAATTTTTTGTAGTACCTTATCTCATCGACAACTTTAAAACCGTAAAAAAGCTCACGTTTCCATGACCTTTGCAATACTCCATAGGTTCTGGAAATTTTTCCCAATGAGTTTTCTCTTCGAAGGAGTGAAGCTCGTATTTTTCCCCATTACAACCAAAATCCACAATTTGTTAATTAAAGTATACTAAAATATGAAAACAATCCATTTTATTAGTTTTTACGGAATTTAAATGTACTAAGTCAAGTTGGTTGTGAAAAAATATAAAATGTCCACTTCCACTCTTATTCCTTCACAAACAATTGCCGACTGCTCGCAAAATAAGTCACTCTTTTGTAATTGCCAGAGCTGTAAAAGATTGCAGTCTTTTTCAGTTTGAAGTCAACTGACTTCTAAAAAAATGATTGCAGTAATCCAGTCTTTTTGTGAATGCGGAATTAAGACTTTGAAGTCACAAGTCATATTGAAGTCAATGACTTATCATTCATTTTTGAAGTCATTTTTTTGAAGTCATGAATGATCAGTCTCTTATTTGCAGTCCTAATCTCAACAAAGTATTAATTGACTTGAAGTCATTTATTTTGAAGTCATTTAAAGTGAATTTAAGTCACTTGAAGTCAATTGACTTCAATTTATTTCAATGAAATTGACTTCACCGAAATAAATTGAATTCTAAACTAATTAGATGAGCCACCAATGTTTTCGAACACTACACTTCTTCCCATTGAAGATGAATATTGCGCCTATCTGGTTGATCCATCTGCATCTTTAAATGTGCTTCACAGATACCCTACAATAAAAAAGGCTTACATAAAATATAATACTCCCTTGCCATCTTCTGCTGCATTGGAAAGACTATTTTCTATTGCAGCACTTATCAATGCTCCTCGGCGTGGGTCGCTTTCAGACAGTAATTTCGAGAAATTACTACTGAAAGTCAACGACTCGCTATAAAGAAAAATTCAAATGTGTAGGCATATAAAAAATCATCGAAATCAAAGCTGTGCCTCAAGCAACTTTTTTCCAAATTTACTAGAAATACCAGTATAAATTATAATAATTTAAATTTTTTTATTTATTTAAAAAAAATTGTAATTATATTTATATCTAATATAAAAACTTGGTTATTCGATGTTCTAGTTGTGTATGTAGTTACTAATATGTATGTATGTATGTCTAAGCTGATATGTATTATTAGTAGGTACTTATATGTATGTATGTCTAAGCTAATATGTTTTATATGTTTTTTCACAACTGTCTTATTGTCGTTAAAATCATGAAAAGCTTTTTTGTTTAATTAAAAAATTATACTATTTATAAATATTGTATATTTTTTATCATTCAATAACAGACTTCACTCAGTGAAGGTGAAGTCTCAAGTGACTGCAAGACTTCAAACCAATTTGAAGTTATGACTGTGACTTCAAACCAATTTGAAGTCATGACTGTGACTTATTTGCATTGAAGTCTCAAATTGATTGCTATAATCAATGAGCAGTCATTGACTTCAAAAAGACTGGTGACTTAATTTTTTAAAGTAATAAGTCTCAAATGAAATCAAAGACTGTAATCAGAAAACGTAATTCATTTGCAGTGACTTCAATGAATGCAGCTCGAAATGACAGCAGTCTTTTACAACTCTGGTAATTGCTCTTAATATTTTTTAAGGCGACTAATGGTACCGCAAAATAACGTTATAAAAAATTCTTGGACTAGTAATACAAAATATTTTTCAAACTCAGCATAAAATATTATTCAAGTGACTTAGTTATGTGGCCACAAGTGTATATGCACGCATGCACGTAGGCGAGAGAGTAACTCAATGTCAATTTAACAGCAGCTTTTATAAAGATACTCACCCGCTCGCAATTTCATTGTTGTTTCTGTTCATTTTTTGCCTTTTTAGAAAAAAAAAAAAGTGAGCAGGATTCAAATTCTTTCCCCATCAGCAACATTCTGATCAGCAACATCATCAGCATCATCAACAACATTTCTGTTGACAGGTGTACCGTTCTCCTTTTTATATGTCGCTGTTGCAAATTTTTTTTTTTTGTTTGTGTGTGAAAAAATTTATTTATTATCATGTTGCTGTGGTGTTTCAATTGTTGTTTGTTACACAACATATTGCTGTTGCTGTTGGTGCTTGTTTTTGTTGTAACAAACGCATTTGCACTGAACTGCATTTAATCGTTTATGTCAATACCGCACAAAAAGTGTTTTCTTTAATTTGTTTGACGACGAAAATCATTTGCAAATAATTTTCATTTGTGGCTTTTTCTCTCTCAACCCCCCCCCCCCCCCTCTGTTCGATTATTTATCAATAAAAGGTGAATTTATAGGTGAGCAGACAGTATATTTGCTGTGTACATATTTATAATAAAAGTTAATGACTTTGAAACAAAGTCATGGTATTAAAGTCAATGGAGTGAAATACATAAAATAAAATTATGCATTAACTTTTTCTTTTCATATTTATTTTCGTTAAAGTTTTATTCAATAAATTATGCCTAGAAATTCCATAGAGAGTTATGTAAGTATGCGCTAAGGGGAAAGGTGTTTGTGGTTTCAAACTTCACTGAAATTTATATCCCTAAAAATTAATTTTTAATATCAGAGCAACATTTTTCTATATTTGCCCTTGGAAGTGAGTGTTCTGAATGTAAAGCTCAGAGAACACCCTAAAAAGCTATAGTCCTAGTGCATGATATTCTTGGTGCTATTAAGATCGACAACAAACAAAAAGTTGATTAAATAATTAAAGATTAATGCATTTTCTACATAGAAATGCAAAAAATTTTGTTAGAAATTAGTTAGGAAGAAATGAAGACTTACGACTCCACCGATCAAAGGTTAGACATATCGTCGCCTGAGAATTGATTTGGCGTATAGGCATAGGAATACTTAAACACATACGCCAAATCAATTCTCAGGCGACGATATACTTTTTAATATTCTGCTCAAGTAGTTATGCTATGACTAACTACACCACAGCACAACTACTTAAATCATTTAATTTTACGACCACTGGCGGATCTTCCGGAGTACTTTTCGAGTTTAAATAAATTGAAAACTTATCCGTCAATTAGAGAAAAATAAATTGCCGTACGTTAAAAATGTTAAAGTGTTTTGGTTAGACAAAGTGATTTCTGATATTTATTTAGTTCTAAAGCCTACGCTAGATGGCGCTGTACATTAGTGTGGATCAATTTTGTAACCCCCATTATGACATAACAGGCAAAAACTCCCCCGTATTTTGAATCTTATAAAGTTTTTAATCAACTTTTGCTCTGAAGCTCCCTTTGGATTATTTTTTGGATCAAAAAAAGGGCTAAAAATATGTTTATTGGCAAAAAAAAAAAAACCTAGGTGCATAAAATTTAAAACAAATCAGGAAGTCCCTAGATGGCTTTCCAGTACAAGTACAGATAAGCTCAACTTTCCAAAGAGAGAGAGGTTAGAAAAATTAAGAAAAATTTGAATTTTTCCTCGTGCTGGAGCGCCATCTATGGACCGGCCAACTGTGTTATAATTTGACCTCTTAACTCATTTTCATTTGTTTTTTTTTTTTTTTTAATTTCTATCACAATCTTGTGTTACAAATTTAATGCTAGACTGAAGTTCCAGCTGCCTCAGGTTCGTTTCCCAGATGGGAAGTTAATGCTTTAACAAAAAGTCATTTTCCACTTAGAACAGGTAAGTTTTAGAACAAAATAAATATCAAAAATTAATTCTTAATACCGAAAAACCTTAACGCTTTCGACCCGGACGGGACAGCTGCAGAAATTGTTCAAGGATCTCGGTATCCAACATATAGATTGGCCTGGAAATTTTCCAGATTTGAGTCCAATCGACCATTTATGGCACGTGATGAAACGTAAAGTGACTCCGCATGAACCGCAGAGTAAACTGAACCTAAAAATAATTTTGAAAAAGTTTGGGAAAAGGAAATTTCAAACAGTATTTTAAAAAATCTGGCTGAGTCAATGCCTGCTCGAATCAAAGCTGTTATGACCTCCAAAAACGAGTCGACATCTTATTAAATTTCAGATTAGAATATTGCTTTATCGAATGTTCAAGACAGCAAAACGCAGTTTTTTTTAAGTTGTTTAAAAATTTAAAAATTTTGGAACATGAAAATCAATATTAACCCAAAAAATACTCATTTGAAATCAATAAAATTTTGTTAAACTTTTAAAAATAGGTATTCCAAAAGCAAATTTCCATTTATCAATAAAAGTTCCGGTAGATAAAGATTTGTGAAACATTAGACACATTGGCTTGTAAATAGACATAATACATTGTTTAAGAAAAAAAGACGATGGTATATCAATATCTGTTTTGAAAGATAATTTTGACTTAGATACACCAAGTTATATTCAGACAAAATCAAAGATTCAAAATCATTTTGAGGATAGTCATTACAATAATGATAATGATGATTAATATCAGTATAATGTACAAAAGTAGATTTTAAAAAATCCGCAAACAAATTAAATGTATCACTAACAGAAGCTGAACAAGTTGTATTAAGAAACATTGACGAAGGAATATTTGAACATGATCTTTCTGATTGAATTTAACGCCAGAAAGACTTAGGATCATACTTAATTTCACATTCAAAGCGTAATATATACTGTCTGTGAAGAAACTTATCCAGGAAATAAAATTCACGCAAATTGTGCATATACTTATTTGTATTTATATTAAACATCACCGGTGGGCTTCTCAGAATCTTTAATTTCTTTAAACCTTTTGTGTACCAAGGAAGTTTATGTATCTTAGAGAAAGTTAGAGCAATATTGTCAATTAAATAATTTTAGTAAAATTACATTAAATTTGCTTTGGTTTTTGTTGCTTTGCTCAACAAGGTAAAACAATCATAAAAGCTTACCACTAAAAATAGAAATAGCTAAAAACTTTAATCTTTGAGAAATTTAATAATCTTTCTCACATGTTCTCTCAGTCTGAAATTATTTTATTTCATTTATATTTTTATATTAGTTAGTTTGTAAAATTTACTATAATTGCACTTTCTTTGAAATGTCAATGGACCGGCTTCAAAATATGTAGTGTCAACTCAGTTATTTGAAAATATTTAGCTTTAATATTATGCATTCCAAAATACAAAACTTTTACAAATAAATTCTATAAAAGCATAAATAAAAGCTATAAATTTTTTCTGTAAAATTGAATTGCATAGTTTCATACTTAAATATATGAAAATGTCTTTTAATTAAATTTTAATATTTACGAATATTGAACAAAAATGTCAAGAAAACAAAAGAGCAAAATTATAAGTACTTAGGTATTTTTGTAGTATGTTGATAATATTTCACAAGCAAAAAACCAAAAACAAAAGTATTTATTATTAAAACAAATGACAAACGAAACAAAAATCTACACAAAACAGATATTAACAACAATTTAGAATGATGAAGATAAAGAGTAAGACAACAACAATAATAAAAATAACACAAATACAAAAACAAAAACATTTATAACAATTTAAATATTTGCGCATTATTTGATGAGACCGACAACAAAACAAATTTTAGAAGAAAACTGATTCAATGATGTGAAGAAGTAAGATATATCTGCATATGTATGTATAAAAACATGCATGCATATCTGTGTGTGTATGTGTGGGCGCATAATATAAAGAGCTATTAAAATATAAGATTTCTTTGAATAAAAAGACAAAAAAAAAGTCAATAACAAAACAAAAGAATTTTCAAAATTTGTAAGAATTCCAATGGGAATTTTACAACAAAAACAAACAATAGCAAAAAAAAAAAAAAAGTTATCGCAAGCAACATATGCCATATATGGAAAATTGTTCCTTAACAACAGAATGTAGTATACTTTTAAGATAGAGCGTAAATTATACGCACCAAGAAAATTGTTAGGTTAATATTTAAAGTTTTTTTGAAGAAATATTTCAAGTTTTATGTTATAACCACTCAACTACAACCTCATTAACCATTGAATTCTTGGACTTCTATCACTACCAAAAATCGATAAAACTTGCAGATATTTTGATTAAAATAATGCCTACTTAGTATTAGAATCAAGTAAACTAAGCACCCGAAATCGTTGGAATTTTATATGAAATCAAAATTGAAATTAAAATATAAATTGAAAAATTTTTGCAATTTGTTTTTCAAGATCTGATTTACGACCAAATTTTATTCGAGACATCACATATTTCATAATCGGATCCGAAAAAGCTCAGATTTTGGGACAGTCTGATAACTAGAGACCGCTAAACTTGTGAGAAATAATCAGTCGGAATGGTAACTTAAGCGTCGATGGTTTAAAAAGAACCACCAAAAATTAAGCTGTGATTGTGAGAGGGGATTTTACCTGGTATCTCCTCGTTCTAGATCAATCAACTTTGTTTTATATTCTTATTAAAAACTAATTGTAATATTTGATTGAAAAAGGATCCGAGAAGGATAGTGAGGTCGTCTGGGATAGGTTGGGTGGTTAAAGTGATGGTACGAGCCACGGCCGTAGCCTGAAATTTTTTTCGGGTGAGGTTTTCATTCGAAGAAAATATTCATAAATACTTTTTATTAAACTGATTTTTAAATACAATAAATTAAATCGATGTTACATTTGATGGACCCTATCAGACTAAAGACAAAAGTAAATAAATGTCTTAAAACTTTAGGAAAAATTATCCGATTTTTTTTTAGTCTTAATCTCAAAAATATGGCCAAAAGCAACAAAAAATTCACTGAATAATCAAATTAAATTTTTTAATGCATTTTCTTTATCGCGAAGGACATAATTTCGTTAACTCATTGAATTCCCACTACTAATGATGTACCCAACCTCAAAAATTACCAAAAATAGTAGAGGCTCATTTTTTTCAAATGATCATTATTGGGAATTTGGGCCATTATCAATGATAAGGAACCCGGATGAGGTTGGCTTATATTCCCTAAATTCATGAAGTCACAGCATTGAAAGAGATCTTTCTGGTCGTGGTGCTCTGAGCAATAATGCGTTATAAAATTAATTTTAAGATGAGTTTTGCTAATAAGAAGGAGTTTTTGCGAAAGAATTTTTCAAGTTGAACACGAATCTGAGATCAAAAATTTGCCATCAGGTCACGTTTTAGGAAAAAATGGGGTTCAAGCAAGTCTAATTTTACAAGGATCCGATAATTTTTTCTATTTTTATTAATTTTTAAACTTTTCAAACTGATTCAGGACGAAACTTTGAATCAAAAAGAGTTACTGACCTAAAAAACAGGAGTGCTCAGTATCACTTTCTCTTTTTGAATCCATAGTCAAACCTCATGTCGAAGAAAACAAATCAGATTTGATCGCATAATGTAACTAAGATTTTAAATTTATTTTTTATATTTGACTTTTTAGAAAAAAAAAACTGATGGAAGTAAAAAATAGATTTTATTTTGACTTTTTCCCCATCCATTGGCAATTAATCTCAAAAATTAGAATAAAGTTTCCACATTTCGGGGAGGGTCAGAACCCCGAAAACCTCCCCCTTAAATACGGCCTTGGTACGAGTCACAAACTCAATTAATGTTGGCGCACCGTTTTGATATCATATCCTCAATTGAATGCACTATGCAACTGCAAAAATTCTGGAGTCATTTGGAGTCGCTGAGTTTGAATCTGAAGACCTCTTTGCTTCATCACATCAGATCCTCGAGACAAAGGTATATCGAAAGTATGAAATTTGACTTTGTAACTTTCCAAGCACACTAATAATTTTAACATTCGTTCAACTCTTTGACAAAATTGTTCCCGGATATACTTCAAAATCTTCATTCGAACTAGGAAATAATGAACGGTAGGTAACTTGCCACAAGCTGGGTCAATCCAAACCTATACGGATAGATCCAAACTTGACGGCAGAGTAAATGACACAGTCTTTTTTGATCATCTTCAAATTTGTTTTTCTAACAGGCTACGAGATTACTGTAGCGTTTTCCAAGCTGAAGTAATAGCTATAAAGGAAGCGCTATCTTTGTTAAAGGTAAATAAGCTATAACGTAAACATTTTTATAGTTTATCTGACAGTCAAGTAGCTCTGAAATCTCTAGAAACCGTCTAAACAACATCAAGGACTGCCCTTAGCTGTCAAAAATCTCTTGACGGGATGGTTAAGCAGTTTCATATCCACCTTTGTTGGGTTTCCGGTTATAAAGATGCTCTGGGAAACTGCAAGGCTGATGAGCTGACAAGGATTGGTACAGCTAATCCTCTTTTACTAAAAAAATTTTGACTTGGTTTGATGCTAGCTACTTGCAAATTACTCATTACCATCGTTTCACTGGCATAATCAAAAAACGTTGGACGGAACTGTTTACCTATAGAAATGCAAAGCACGATAGGTATACTAAGTGCTCACGGTACTATTGGGACTCACGGAAGAAGACTGGGTCGATTTACAAATGACTTCCTCTTCTACAGAATGTCTTTATAAATTTATATGATTTTTATTTATTTAATTATTTTCGAACTGAATGAAAAATTTTCTTTTAACCCTTAGAAGGTCACCATTCCGCCGCAAATTTCCTCCAAATTTGGCAGTTCACATTGCTAACTAAATAATTATTAAAATTATTAGGCTTTGAATGAACAATGATGCCAGAAGTATATCAAAAAGTCCATAGAACTAGCAGATCAGACGATTGTTTCGGAACCAGCTACGGTTCCTCATCAGTGATCTCTGTGATAGTTCCCTAATTTCAACAATCTATATAAGTGAAAATACTGTAAAGTAAATGAGAATTACAAAGACAGTTATTTTCACTGAATAATATTATTTGTGTTTTTCAAACACTAGCCGCTGCCACTCAAGTAACTGTCTAAGTTTTGAGAAGCAACTTATTGTTTTACTTTATGATTTTATGCTATAAATAAGAAAAATTACAGTCGACACTTTGAAATTCACCTTGCAGCTAAATTGTCGCGGCGCACTCTCTCGTGTAACTTTTCAGATCTCGCTTTCAGAATGGTTAAAGTTTTTAAATTGTGTTGCTCTGTTTATCTGTACTGAACCAGCATCCATTGATCTGGGTGCTGTACTCAAATTCCTGAGGGAGATAGGACTAGATGAGGTACTCTAGGCAGATTAGACTTGATAAGGAAGAGGGACGAAAAATATATCTTAGAGGTTTTGGTACTATCAATAACTTCCTCTCTAACAATACATAACTCCGTTTTTTAATAGCCTTGATACTAGCATCAGTGGATTGCATAATAGAGTGGGCCGAAGAAATTCATATTTTTACTTTAGAGCAAATGAGCGACCGGTTAAGCGATTTTATTTCTTTTTTCCCCCTTTTTTAAAAGGACCTACTGTATTATATAAATGTGGAATATGTGGAGTGCATACAAGTATTTATGCTATCGCAGTTCCATACGTTGGGTTTTACGAGGCTTTCAAGATGCATTTACACTACCCGGGCTTACGAAAAAATCTTCGTTCATCGCAACTGAGCAATTTGTTGTGTTTCAATTCAATTCACAGTCAAAAAGATGATTTAAGAATGTTGCTTGTAATGTACCTAGTTGGGAAATTCGTTTAAGTTCCCTAGACTTTCTGCATCAGTATATATTAGCCACGCCTAGATTTAGCAAGTTTGTTAATTCGTCGCTAGTGGATATTTCAGATAGCTCACCAAGGTTCCAGGCCCAGTTCCGAAGCGCAAGTTCGTCCTAAAGTCAAGCATTTGCAGAGAAATAAGGCATATTTTATTTTTCTTTCGGGTATTAGCAGTTACGGCAGACGGAATTCCTACTTTAGCCGCTTGTTCACAAATACTATGGGACAAATTAAGAAAAATTCAAAAAAAAAATCGAAGTGATGGAAAAATGCATTGTTTTTTATATCCAACACAATTTTCGTGTCGCACTGTGTAATTTATGATGATCTCCTCCAATTGTAATTTAGCCACGATGATCTACTGGTCTTGAAGATCGTTGTTGGGGAAATTAAAAATATTTTTTTTTATTGCCGAAAAAAATATTTTTATGAAACAAAATTTATGTCAAACTTGCTGGTACAAAAAAACACCAGGAAGTTACATTGAGTCAATGGAAGTTTAATCAAAATTCTTTACATTTTCTGTGAAACCTCTGCTAACATTTTTTCTCCTAGTATATTATCAACTTTACAGCGAGCGAAGTTGCTGTATCTCTCTCCTTACGGTTCTGTTGTTCCTTTCTTTCCTTTTTTTTTATTTTATTTGCACGCAAAAACTTTTCATGAATTTTTGCATTGCATAAGTTACGAGGCAATTGTCTTGTTCCGCTTGATAACACACGACAATACATATTTCTTTAGTATCTCTTCTGCTTTTTTTTTATTCTATTGTAAAAATAAGCAGCAAAAGTTTTTCACGCCCTTCCACGCTGCTTGCATCAGCTTCTTCTAACTCAAATCGCACATATAACTGCTACATAATATTGATATAAAGGGAAAAATTTAATGTAAAAAAATAAAGAAAAAATAAAAATCGCTGTTAAAAATATTTAAAATATTTTTCTTGGTTGGTTTCTTTATCTACAACGACTACGACATCGATTGAGAAAACTTGTGCACAAAATCGAAAAGGATTAAGTCTCCTCTTTTCACTTCAGGGGATATAAGAATTTTATTATTTTTTAGTTGGTTTTAATTTTTAAAAGTTTTTACATTGCCATATGCAGCAAGCTGACGCACGAAATACACGTACACACACGGCAGCTCCGAATACATATACATACGTATGTAACATACATACAGCTGCGGTAAAAAATGTAGCACTATGACAAGTAGCGTCCTTGATCAAGGAAAAAAACCAAATAAATTAATTTTAAAAATTTCCAAATATATTGGGAAAACAAGTAACTCTAATAAAATGCTTAAAAAAAATAAATGCAAAATTTATTCGTTGGTTTGGAAAATATTTCATATTTTTATTGAAAACTTACAAAATAAGGCGGTAAAAAAATAGCACTAAAATTCATCTGTGCACTTCAAAATTAAAAAACTAGGCGATACGAAATACATTTTTTAAGAATCTGAACTCTTAGTTAATAATAAGATTTTGAGTTAAAATTAATATTTGGTTGCACGTCCTTTATTGGCAATAACGGCTGCATATCGTCTTGGAATTGAATCCACTAAATCCTGGCAACTTTTGACTGGAATTTTACTCCAAGACTCCTGAACTGCTGCCCACAGGGCTTCATTGCTTGTTGGTTTTGTATCATAAACTGCCTTTTTGACATCAGCCCATAAGTCCTCAATTGGATTGAGATCTGGAGACTGCGCAGGCCACTTCATTACATTAACTGAATGATCACGAAACCACTTCTTAGCTTTTTTACTGGTATGTTTAGGGTCATTGTCGTACTTAAGACCCACAACAATGGCATTTCTTCTTTTTCATAAGGAAGCATTACTTCATTCATTATTTGAACACAAACGTTTTGATCCATGCTTGTTTTAATCCAATGTATAGGGCCCACTCCATAGTAAGAGAAACAAGCCCATACCATTATGCTTGAACCTCCGTAAATTTTGGATTGCATTCTGCGTTCGGAGGTCTTCTAACATAAGAACGAGAGCATTTGCCGCCAAACCAAACAGATTTACTTTCGTCTGTCCATAGAATGTTTCTCCAACTTTCTATTAGCCAGTTCAAATGGACTTTTGCAAATTTCATACGCTTGGTTGCGTGCTTAAGGTTAAGGGTATGCTCTCTAAGTCGGCTGCGAACTGTTTTGACGCTTGCTTGTATTTATATATAATTCTTTTTTAAGCTCCGGTGCAGGCTTGAAGGGCTCTTTTTTGCTCTGCCGAATTAAGCGTTAAACAAGCAATGGTGACATTGCGCGTTTTCATCTACGTGACTTAGGTTTTGGTGCAAATGTTATTGCATTACTGATCATTTTGTTTGAACAGTCGACAATTCCACTTACTTCCGCATATGTTTTGCCTTCCGAAATAATTTTTTTATAATTTCCCGTTTTCCAGAACTACAATTCTTCCCACGACCCATTGCTGCTAAAATTTTATTCAAATTCAACCTTTTTATACGAATTTAAAACGAAGTAATACACACCTTACTAGTTTGGAACCTTATCTGGGAATATTGAAAAGAAAAATGTGCTTTTTTAAGCAATCGCAAGCAGTGCTATTATTTTAACCGCACCAAATTGTACTTTTCTCAAGAAATTAATGTATGTAACAGCAAAATTCATTAAAATGGGCAACGCGCATATATTTTATAAAAAGAGTTAAACTACCATCCTAGTGCTATTTTTTTTACCGGCACTGTACATACTGATGATGTATCAGTTTATCTCTTAGGTGTTTGGAAACTCAAGTTTAAAAGGTCATTAGCCACAAGTGTCTAGTTCAGAAAGTTTTCGTTTTTATGATAACAACCTAAAAACCTTTGAGCATGTGTTATAAATAAAAAATTAACATTAACATAGAGTCCTTAATTCAAGTGAATGCAAATACTGTAAATGAGTTGTTTGATAGTTCAATCTCAGCGAAAATTTATGTACAATTTTTTGCTAAATTTGATTTTAATGTCTTTAGTTTTCAAATATTTTAAATTAAGTTATAATGACGGGAAGAATCAATTTTATATGACAGAATATATTATACTATTGCTACTTAAGTTTTAAGATATGGCAACACCAGTGTAGATATGTCAAATCTGACATCAGCATCGTAAATTTTGACGTTTTTAATGGTAAACGTACTGAGAACGTTTTGTCATACGAGTGCTATTTGTGTTGTTTACAGAGATTTGAAAAATTCATCTCGGCCCAAAAATGGATTTAAATCGTGAACAGTTTCGTGCGATGATTTTTTATGATTTTCGACATGGATTAACTCAATAATAGTCGGCCGATCAACTCTCTTCTACTTTTGATGATGAAGCGCCATCTCGAGCCACCGTGTTTCGCTGGTTTTCGGAATTCAATCGTGGTCGTAGTTCGCTCCAGGACGAATTTCGTGAAGATCATCTAAAATCGGTTGTTGTGCCAGAAAGCATCGATGCTATGCGTGAACTGATATTGATCCGAATGCGACTTATCGTGAGATTGAGGCATGTTTGGGCATTAGTTTCACTCGCATACTTTCATCATTGCATGAACATTTGGCTGCCAAAAAGATTTGTTCGCGTTGGATACTGCAGCATAATTTTACAATCGCCCAAAAAAAGGCTCGTGTCGAATGGTGCAAAGAAATGTTGAAAAAATTCAGTCACGGTGCTTCAAATGACGTCCATAAGATCGTAACAGGTGACTAAACAACAATCGACTGTATAGGTCTTCCAAAGTGAACCAAATCCCACAAAAGTTGTTCGCGCACGAAGCACTTCGAAGCAAATGGTCGCCTGTTTTTTCGGAAAGTCTGGTCATGTGGCCACCGTTCTATTAGAGCAACGTAGAATAGTCAATTCTGAACGAGACACCACAATTTGTTTGCCAGAAGCGTTCGGAGAAATAAGAAAATCCAATCGCCAAAGACGAATTATTCTCCACCACGACAATGCGAGCTCTCACACATCGGCTCAAACGAGAGTCGTTTTGAGCGCTCAAAACATCGAATTGATGGGTCATCCTCCGTACAGTCCTGACTTGGCACCCAATGACTTCTTTTTATTCTCTCATATCAAAAATAAATTGCGAGGTCAACGTTTTTCGTCGCCTGAAGAAGCGGTTGGTGCGTTCAAAATTTTAGAAATACCCCATTCGGAGTGGAAAAAGTGCTTCGAAAATTGGTTCAAACGCATACAAAAGTGTATTGATCTTCACGGAGAATATTTTGAAAAACACTAAAGCCATTTTCAATGATTAATATTTGTTTTTACTTGTTTTATCTCAACACTTATAGTCCCCTAGATTTGATACCATTTTATCAGATAGGATTTAAAAAGATATTGAATACCTCAAGTGCATGTCGGTCATTTTCTGCAAGACTGGCATAATATTTAAAGTTTAAAATTTTCTAATACTCCGTAGAATATGCAATAAAGACAAATACTCATCTCACGAGAAAAGTTCATACAACACAGTTTTGTTTTTTTTTTACATATTTATATAACAGCCATTCCAGATTGAACGTAACGAGCGATCGACTTCATCCTTTCAGATTTGGCTTAAATTTTGCCCATGGCTTTATTTTAGACCAAACCCAACAAAAAGGTCTACTAAAAAATTCCGGTACGGTTTTCAACGGAGTTGCCAGAGCGAACCAAATCTCCGAAATTGACTGTATCGATTCACAGAATCGTCCATAACTCAGTCATTATACTACCGATATGCTTGTATAAGGAACCGTTGGAAAGGTAATAAGGCTACAAAATATAAAATAATTTAATTTTGTTAATTTATAAAATTAATTATTTTTTAAATTAATTCATTAAAATCTAATTTACAAAATTCATATCATTGTCCCGAAAATAAAAATTTAAAATTTTGTGTTCCTTTAAGAAGACGAAATTACCTTTTCTTTGGTTTTTTATTCGAGGTGGTAACTCACATTTTTTTTTTTTTTTTTTTTTTGTTATATGACGATGTAATCCAATAACAGTGCTTGAGAAACGAGAACTTCAAAGTTTTGTCAATAAGCCCATTAAAAACATTTAATTTATGCCAACTAGGGATAGAAATATTGTTAAAAAAAAATTGTGAACAATTATCGATAAGTAACAAGCAAAAATTTATTATCATTTGAAGCGCTTAATGAAAGAAGGTATTAACTCACATTTTGCCTAACTCACGAATTTAAAATTTCTGTGCACAATAGCGCGCTATTTTTCAATTTTGAAAATACGATTGAGATATCTCCAAGCTAAAAAGTTAAAGGAAATTTTCTAAAAACTGTCTCTTTTTTTATGTGCACTTTTGTATTTTATTAACCTTTTTTTTATTAACTTTTGTATTTTTGTTTTTTGAGCTGTTTTCCCTTAGAAACAAAGGGCAACGACTGTTTTGTTGTTCAGTGACTCCACCTAATTCTTTTTTTTTCAGTTTCGTTTTCAGGCTTTGAAATGTAATTCAAATAAAGGCTTGGAGAATTTCCAATTGCATTTTATTTCTCCTTTTTGTATAATATTATTCATTGCGCAAGTCCTTTAAAAAAAATTACCTGCACCGTCTTCATATTTCGACTGGTTTCTGACTCAACCTCATGGCAAAATGACAAGTTTTCAGGAGACAAAAAAAACTAAATTATTCATCCACTGTAAGAAAATATAACTATCTCTTTTTTAATCTTAGAAAAAATAATATTTTATAGTATAGTTAAATAGAAAATACAATCATATTTACATATTATATACAATAGTATTAAATTGACTTTAAGTAACTTGCGAGGTCGCTGCTTTATTAAAAATAATATTTTATGTGGACTTACGAGGTTTGAATTCTTTCCGAATTGAGTCCTGCTCT
Source organism: Toxonevra muliebris (assembly GCA_963691655.1). Taxonomy (NCBI): domain Eukaryota; kingdom Metazoa; phylum Arthropoda; class Insecta; order Diptera; family Pallopteridae; genus Toxonevra; species Toxonevra muliebris. The sequence goes on from OY829326.1 coordinate 103,860,333, forward strand.
CAATCAAACCTGGTTTAAATTAAGTAATATCAAAGTATTTTATAGAATTAATAATACTTATAAACAAACAAAAAATACATAAATTAAAATTGTAGCCTCCAATACAAATTATTTGTTAAATTTACCAAAATTAAGATTTTATATTATTTCTTTAAAAGAAATTGTACATCAACTAATACTTTTTAATATTATTATTATATCAGTTATTTCTATGTTTCAAATTATTGTAAAAAGAATGATAACACAGTACAACGAAAATTTTATGCGCAAGATTTTCCAATTGTTTTATAGTAATTTTGGGTCGCTGAACCGACTGCTTACGCCATCATATCTAGTTCTACCACAATATGGATCTGAAGTCGGAAAATTGGGTCTTCGGGAGCTATTAAGAAAATTCTTTTATTTAACAGATACGAATTTGACGTCTGAAGCAAAGTTGTAAAGCATAAACAATTTCTCTATACACACTTTTCCCCCAGTTCTTACGCTTCCTCTTGAAAATGAGGTCTTAAATTCCCTTTTTCGATAAATGGCCGATAAAAAAACCATTGAAAAAACTATTATATTGTCTTTGGAGAAAATGTTCCCGGTTAAAAATTATAAGAAGCTCTGGAACATTAGAATGACCTTCGAGGTATACATTTCCTAAAATAATGCAAAAACCGACTTTTTTGTATTAGAACTAAGCCACTCACACACCGTAAGTAAATAATGGAATCTTTTTTTGTTGTAATTATATTTGGATTCCATGTGGAGACTACAAAATTAAAACAAAATTATTTAATTGATTTGAAAAACAAAAAATTTTCTTGGCTCCACAATGAGATTGAACAACGGGCTAGTCTTCTGTACATTTTTTTGAAGAATTTTTTTTACAGTTGATTTTATTAATAAATTAAAAATTTTTCAGAAATGAAAAAAAAAAAACAGATTCAATTTTATAAAAATATTTTTTTGAATTTTTAAATTCCAATATGGCTGCCGCAACAAAACCTGCTTTTTTCTGGTTGATTTTTCGACTCAGGAACCTCTTAAATCTTACATTTAAAATGCTTATTAAAGTATGAGTAAGTCGCTGTAGCACGTACTAAAATCAGGAATTTTGAGTGAAAAATTACAAAATGGTGACTCTTCGAGTTTTCGACCTATTGAGGTTATGTTCTCTAAAAAAGTGGTTAAATGACAACGGATATTCATTATTCTACTACGGGCTATTGCCGTATATGTGACGAATAGCTCCTTAAAGTTTCCTTAAAGTCGGTCGGTTAAATAGTTTTTGTAAAATCGTGTCAACCAGAAAAAAAGAAGGTTTTGTTGCGGCAACCATATCTGAGCATATTGGAATTTAAAAATTTAAAATTTTTTTTTTATAAAATTGAATATGTATTTTTTCAGTAATGAAAAAATTGTAATTTATAAATAAAATTTACTGTAAAAAAATTCTTAAAAAATGTGTAGAAAGCTAGAGACGCCTCCTTAAATAATTTTTTTTACACATGGAATCCTAATATATTTACAACACATACACAAAGCTAAAACATTAGGAAAGTCCGCAAAAAATATTTTTCAAATGGCATTTGCAAATATAACTGTAGGTTGATTAAGCGTTGCCAACACATTGTTTAAAAATGCGCGAAACTTAAGTGCGCTCGAGTATATCTTACACATGTGCGTACTTTACGTAATTGCTGCATTAATTAAAAATAGTGTTTTACATACAAGTTTGGTGCATACTCTTTTTTTTAGCTTTAATTAACAAGATTCGATTTATATAAATTTTTACTAGATGCGGAGGCCGCAATTAAAGACGTTGCCATCAAAAACGTAAAATTCCAAAAATTGGACTTACGAGATTGAGTCAGAAACCAGTCGATTTGTAGATCTCTAACCAAAAGACGATTATACTTTTTGGAAAATTATCACCTAAATGAGTTTTTGAACAAAAAAAAAATGGCGACATTTTCCTTAAACAATATAAGTTTGCAATCGCCACACGTACGTGTGGATCCGAATGATTGTTTTCTATTTCCGGCCTTTTATATGATATTCCCCCCTTAATAAAGCAAACACCCAAAATTGAAATGGTTTTGAAACAAATTTCGAATCAATGCTTTTCATTGATTGTGAGAAATTTTGCAACAATCTCAAAGAGACGTAACTGATTGAATTTTCTAAGAGAAATATGGTAGAAAATTTTCAACTTTAAAATTAGTATCTAAAATAAATTTGTATGAAGATTTATGTTTGCAGCTATGATTATAGCTGCAGGCTTACTGAGTATTTCCTCTTAAAAAATCTCTTCCTCGTATCCACGAACACTGCATATTGTTGCCAACTATTTATATTCCACACCATTTTAAATTCCACAACAATTTTATTTTCTATCTGACTAAAAGTATGCAACGAAAGTTTTTTCCACTTCATATTCAAAAATGACATTTTAAAGAAGCATAGCTTAAGGCTTAAAGTTAATAACTGTAAAGCAAACACCTACGAGTTACAGTGCAGTTTGTAATAAAAAGCAACAACAACAACAAAAAAGGCACATGACTAGAAACATTTGGACACAAAAAACTTTTAATGTACATAAGTAGAAGTACATGATTTTAAACACACCCCCATCAACGTTTCGATGCCCACATCACAATTTTCTGCGTATGAGCAAAACTATTTAAAGTTGTAAAAGAATAAAAGAAGTTTGTTAAGTAAAAAAAAACTAGAAACTTTCAACAATTAAGTGCAACAACGTGACCAGCAACTTTAAATAGTTACAGCGGCAATACAAGCATCAGCAATTGCAGCTTCTTCCAGCTTGTCTTGCCCATTGACAAGCAGCTTTAAACGTTTATTGTCATCATAATAATCATCAACGAGCAGTAACTCGTGCAATACAATAGAACAACAACAGCAAAAATAACAACAGTGTTACCAAAAATCAACAAGAAATAATAGAACCGAAATAGAAAAAAAAGTAGAAAGTGTAAAGAAGAAATGAAAAGTTCTTGCTTAAAGTATTTATTTTCTTGCTGCTTGCTTGCTTGCCTGCCTGCCTGCCTGCCTGGATGACTGCATTGTTGACCTGCATCTCGTTTCTTGGTATTGCGCTTTGGGATGTTAAACATGAAATCCCTAAAGAACATGGCAAGCATGCGTCATTGTGTTGTTGTTGCTACTGCTGCTGCAAGACAATGATGTTGAATGGTATCTAGGCGGTATTGGACGTTTGGGGCAGCAAGTAAGCAAAAAAGTAAGAAAACTTTTTGCAGCTGAACATGGTACATGACTTTGGCCCAGAGGGCTGTTGTTGCTGCTGCTTCTTGGAGCGATAGTTACAGTTGCTATATGTATGTATTCACAATATAGAACATAGTCTTCATTGAATGCTTATAGTTGTCGCTGTTACTTCATGTATGAGGCGACGAAGGAAGGAAGTTGTTGGGTAATCGCTTGCATACAGGCTTTGTACTATATGAAATGAGAGCATAAAATACCTTAATTGGAATTTATGAAAAAGTTTTGTAAAAGCTGCATACTTTTCGTTTAAATACTTTAAGGCTATTTTTATAGAGAGGCGAGGTCTTTATAAATTTATTATTAAAATTAAATACAGTCGTTTTTATGCACTATTAAATAGTGTAGAGAAATTTAAATCAGAAAATATTATAAAATATTTATAGCCCACACTTATGAACTTATGCACAATGTGTAAAACTGCATATACTACACACACACTTGCACACATATACACATAAATATAATGTAACCTAAAAGCCAAAATGCCGTAAAAACAAAAAAAATTAAAGGCGAGTTTTGGATTGGCATGTATTCACAAAAAATTTTAAACTTATAAATAAATAAATCCGTCATTGTGTTTTATAGTGGAGGACCAAAGAACGCAGCACGCGGCATGCGGCGACGGGCGGCATGCCCATGTCAAATAAAAGTAGAATCAATGCATTCTCATGCGCCTCACGGCAGCACGCAGTGCCACTCAAAGTAGACAAACTTTTAAATTGTCGCGTGTGCCGCGTGAGACAGTATTGTCACAATATAATTTTCTTAAGTTTAATAACTTTTTTTTCAGAATTATTTGTAAACAAAGACAAGAATTTCAATAAAGGAATGCCTCACCAATCTCTTTCAAAATTCATTAAAATTTTATTTTTTTGTGGATGATGAAAAATTAACAAATAAAATTAAAAAGTGTGGACTACGAAAATGGAAGCAAGGACTACAGAAATACAATTTCTTCCATTTCTTTCATTACCAAATTTTTTCGAAATTAATAAAAAGATTTAATAAAAATTTTACAAAAAAAAAAGACAGAAATTTCTTCGACGAGCGCCGCGTACTTCTATTGACGCGGCGCCGCGAGGCGATTTAGGCAACTGCACGCCGCCCGTCACCGCATGCTGCGTTCATTGTCCCTCCGCTATTAAGCAAGATTTCCACATATTGCGTTTAAATCTAAATACATATTTTTCCAAAACTTTTTTGCTCCTCTTATAAAGAGAAAATAAAAAAGTTATTACATCATTTTGGATTTAATGTGACAATATAAAGAGTGCGCACGAAAAATTGTAGCATTGAAAAATCAAAAAGTCAAGTAATCCGTGAATCCAAATTATGCGAAAGTTTTTTTTTATACTTCATACTTCACTTTAGATAAATTTATTACAAAAAAATTAATATTAATTCTTTGTTTTAAGGAAGTTTAGAACATTTTCAGGAATTGCTCCTTCAAGACCGTTATAGTGCTTTCATTAATATTTTGGAAGCTGCTGTCCACTTTATCTTAAATTCTCTTACGACCTTCGATATAGCTTTCGTCTTCTTCAGTCTCCGCTTAATTAGCGGCCAATAACGTTCCACTGACCTCAGCTCTGGGCAGTTTGGCGGATAAGCCACTCTACGCATACGGCTGGCTTCTGTTACCGCAGCTGCATATGGACTGTCACACTAGAAATTTTATAGGGAACTTGGACTTGGATACAAAGTTTGCCTGCTTTTTTTTTTTGTTGTTTGTTCTATTTCTTGCGTTAATATTTTTCGTAGCATTCCGATCTGGGACTTTCTGAACTTTGTACGATTTAAGGCCAGTTTCCCATTTCACTTTGCAGACTAATGATTCAGAGCAACTGCATTTTTGAGTTGCTTTTCTGCTCAAAGCATTTGGATTTTTATGAAAAATGTGCTTGACAAGTTTAGCTCTGTGTAGGTCTTTCGATTTATATCTTCTGCCAGATCACACCTTTCGATCAATGTTTAGATTGTTATTAACGGCTAACAGTTGGACAGTGCTCTTCAACAGTTTGGCAATTCATCGCCTGAGAATTGATTTGGCATATAGGCATACGAATACTTATACACATACGCCAAATCAATCCTCAGGCGACGAATTTTTAATTGACTCCATTTCGGACTTTGTTGAAAAACTTTCACAATGAGCTTTTGAATTTCAGTTTGAGTATCCATTTTTAGCAAACACTTTCGTGGAAATGAAAATAATTTATTTGACCTTCATCTGTCATTAAAACCAAAGACGATGATGTGATATTTTTTTTCTCGGAAAAAAGTGGCAAGTATAAAACTATGTTACAATTTTTTCGTGCGCACTACTTATGTGTGCACTCCGTATGTATACACGTCTGTACATATAGCAAACCATAATTTCGCGGTTTTTAGCGCTATTATGTCAAAGAGTGCGTAAGTGAAATTCACTGAAAATTAATTTCTGCAGTTTCCCTATTTTTCAACTCCCTCCCTGTTTTTAATTATGTATGTGTGTGTGTGTGTGTAAATTTACCACTTTTAATATGCATACATCTACTTGAGTATATTTATATGTGTTTGTTCCACAAATCATTCGTTCATTCATTCATTCGTTTTGTTCATTCGTTCATTTGCATTGAGTATAAATTTACTGATGTATGAATTTTATGTGTAAGTATGTATGTATGTATGCGGCATGAAGGTATTTTAACGACATAAAGCTTATTTTGGTTTCATCGTACACTTAGAAAATTCATTTATACTCCGATAACAAACGAAATTAGCTCTAAGAAATTTCATCTAATTATTTACATAAAGATATAGTTCAACCATAGCGTTTAAATCCATTTTGTTTGGTTTAGAAAACATGAGCTCATTGCAGTTTACTTCCTGGAAAACTATTTCTTTCTATGCAGAAGGATGACACAAGGATGACAGATTCATAATTGAGATCGTTCTCAACAGCATCTTTACGCGAGGCGCCGGTGTGACACGTAAGGGTGGTGGGTGAGACCATTGGTTTTTAGATGCAATCCTTTTAATTTACAATACTTTTGGGAACTTACACGATAATTCTGATATTTGTGTACATACATGGTGCGTTCAAATCCTTGCACGCATCATATGCGAAAGGATCCAGGAATTCTTTGAGAAAGCGGATAGTCTTTCAGCGTTCCATTTCGGCATCAAGAGGGCTCCACAGACGACGCTATTCATTAAGTAATGAACATTGCTCGTGCGGCCACTAGTGGAAAACTTTGGAGAAGGTACAAAAAGAAGTTGCGCTGTTGTAACGCTGGATATAAAAAACACCTTCAAATGAAGAATTCTGCGAGCTGGCCCCAGATTATGAGTGCGTTGCAAAGTTTCGAGATGCCGGAGTATCTGTTAAAAATGATCACAGATTAATTCAAAGAGTGTTTCTATATGGCCGAACGACGGCGTGAAATAGTACGAGATCACAGAAGGTGTATCACAGGGCTCCGTGCTCGATCCAACATTGTTGAACGCAATATACGATGGAATTTTTTAAGTTGAACTTTCCGAAGATGCCACAGTCGTCAGATATGCCGGCGACATTGCTATGGTAGTAGTTGCCTAACACCTGGATTTACTACAGGCTAGATGCAACGATACAGTTATGAGGGTGAGAAGATGGCTAAATAGCTCGAGACTAGAGTTGGCATTCCAAAAAACACAGGTCGTGCTATTGATCACAAGGAAACAGCGCGAAGAGCTGGTAATCACAGTTGGGGTTTACTGTATCATCTCACACCCACACCCGAAGTACCTGAAGGTACTCATCGACACAAGGATGACATTTAAGAAGCACTTAGAAGCGTCAGTGATAAAGCGACTAAAAAGAACGGTGCGCTAAAGTGCGTTATGTAGAATATCGGAGGCCCACGGAAGGGTAAGTGTCAGCTGCTTTTAATGGTGACCTGCTCCGTGATAGTATATACAGCACCCATCTGGGTGGATGCAAAGACGACACATCTGAAGGGCATTTGCTCGTTTTATGGGCTCAGTGCACTGAGGGTAGTCAGCGCCTAACGAACGGTGTCGGACGACGCCAGTTGCATCATAGCCAAAAGAAAATGTTCATTGGCTTACTAACAACAGAGATGAAACGCAACGAACGCAGTGAGAACCGAAGGAAGGAAGCATACCATTATGGAATGGCAGCGAAGCTGAAGACAGTCCGAACCCGAGGACTCAACGCACCTCAGCTTCCACTACCCACGCTTCAACTACATCTAGAAAGAGCTTTTGGGGGGCACACCACGATAGCCAACTTGACAGCACAGATATGCGAAACTGTAGAGAATTACAAGATTATGACATCGTTGAAGAACGCGGAATTAATACGTAAAGCTGAACGCTTGCAAAGAAATATCGCAAATACAGAAGTAGACGAGAATGTGTGATCAACAATAAACAATTAGTGACACAAAACACATAGCAGAACCGGACAACCAGCCCTGCGATCACCAACTGGTAGTCCCGCGGTGAGAGAGGTAGATGAAGAAGTAGGTGGTTTTAGTCGGTATCTATAAAGGTTTCCCCCTGCCAACGTACCAAAAAAAAAGGAGTTATGGGACTGCAGTTTTTCTAATAAATGAAAAATTCTTATAACCTTTAAAAATATTGCTACCCCACAATTGTTTCTTATAAAAGGTGATTTGATTTTTAATTTAAAAAAAAAAAAAAAAAGTATGATTTTTTATTTGAGTCGATAAATCAATGCTTGCCTTTTACTTTTTAAAGATTATTTCATGTTAATAGCGACCATGTTGTGTAAGTGCGAGAAATCCAATTATGGAGCATAGCGGCTGGTATCTCTCTAATAACACGTGTAATGTTGTTTTTCTAGGCTGCAGCTGACTCTGGTTCAACGGCATAGACAAGCGGCTTCACGTAACCCCACAAAGTCTAAAGGCGTCAAATCGAACGATTTAGATGGCCAACTTACAGGTCCGAAGCGTGAGATAAATTGTCACCGAATCCATCTCTCCATAGGTCCATTGTTTCGAACAGATCATTCGGCTTGAGTTCTTGAATCAGTTCTTGCCTAAAATACGCTTTTAGATCAAAATCTTTGTGCAAAATCTTCCACGCCCCGATGGCTGCACGGCCTTCATCAACACTGGCGACTACGGCAGGAACATTTTCCTCTGTACGTACTCTACGCACACGGATCGGCGGATTGATATTCAATAGCATAAAATCGTTACTGCGCACAGTGCGTCGACGTAGTGTAAAATTTGGCAAAAGTCAATGGAGTAGAACCATTTTTATGAAATTTTTTACATAAGAAAATTCGAGGACGCCGAATCCGAAAATGAAGTCAGTTTTTAAAATCTATATGTCGTTTTGGTTCAATTGAGTTTTATATATGCTAAATAAAATTGCAATTATGTACTATGTACACAGGTGTTTAGTACTATTTACTACCTTATAATTGCTTTTAAATTGTACAAAACAGCAAAAAGTATTTATATGTCATATATGTGAATAATGTTAGAGCTTAAAAAATATAAAACTGGAGAGTTTACTGCTTTCGACTTACACACTTCTCTGTAAGCCTCGCATTTTTCAAACACGAAAAGTTGCTTTTGGACCTATTTTCAAAATAACTTTTTTGGAAAAAGCGCAAAAATGCGCAGAACTTTTTTTTTTAATCCTGATAGTCGAAAGTATGTACTATACTTGATAAACTTTTTTTTGTGAACTTTTGTGACCATTTTTTTTTTTTGTCCATTGAATTTGGAGAATTTTTGGTTTTTTCCATAAAAAAAAATTTAATTTTTAAGCTTCTGTTAAAAACATAGCTTAAAAAGTTTAGGAATAAAAATAAAGCTGGGACATATCCTTAATTTAATTAGATATAAATACACGAAGTTTTTTATAAAAGTTCTCATGGTTCTTTTGTGGTAGACTGTTTTGTAAAATGCTTTAAATCTCAACTGTATTAGGTATTTATTTTTGTATAAAATATCTCTAATTTGACGGATTACACCGGTCCTCAAGATGTGTTTTTACCAAAACTGTTTGTTTCTTACTTGCTTGAATTATTACCTTTAAAATGGTATCAAATTTTTGGAATTTTGGTTCAAAAATTTTGAACTTTTCCCTTCTGTCGACGCACTGTGCTGCGGTTTGAATTGTCTGGCTTTTATTTGAATTTGATCTCCTTTTGATCCGAATTTTTGGTTTAATTTTTGTGGTGCGTTTGTTCTGAGCTTTACTCTGCTTTTGGTCTGATATTTTATTTAATTTTTAAGCTACTTACTTTAAATTTAGTTATGTTTGTTGTTGTTTTTTTTTTTAATTTGATCTCCTTTTGATTTGAATTTGATCTCCTTTCGGTCCAATTTTTGGTTTTAACTTAGTCTGAACTTGGTCGCCTTTTTTAGGTTTAAATCTTTGTTTGTCTGATTTTCGGTCTAATTTTTAATTCAAATTTTGTCTGAGCTTTGATCTAAATTTTTGCATCAATTTTCTGTGTTATGTTATTTAAGTTTTTATCTAGAAACAAATTTTTTATTCAAACTTTAAAATCATCAGAATTTTGAAAACATCTAAACTAAAAGTATATAAAATAATCATATCTCAGTAAAAAATTAACGGATCGGGAAAAAGTCTTTAAAAATTGTTTAAAAAGTCAGTCATTATTATGAAATCAGAAGTAAAACTCGAATCGGCATTTTACAATTTGAGATCACTGTTTTTCAACCTTACCTTGAAGTGGTTCAAACGGTTAACATTTGCGAATATTAAAACAAATAAAATAAAGCCAACATTTTGAGTTAAAATTTCTCAAAATCATGACATGATAGAAAAATTCTTTCTCCTAATTCGGATTAAGTGCACAAATTTACTTAGCAAATCATTGCATGTTTTCAATCAAGTATATTAACCTCTCAGGCCTGTGTAAATATTCTATTCTTTAGCAAAATCATTCCTCTACCTTAACTTTTTTGTACATAGATACGAGAATAATATACAAGCAAAGTTAGTCATGGTTATGTAAGATATATGCATATTAATATACAGAATCTGTAATGGGAAATAAAACTTTAAGCTAAATTATAAATTCTACACTTAAGTCTTTGCTCACTTTATTATTTTATTACCGGCAAGTTTTAATTAAATTTCATATCTCTTCTAAAATAGTATTATGGAAGCCACCAGTAAAATTAAACAAAAATAATTTTAGAATTATCCTAGTATGTATCAGTCCCATCACTATGAACCCAAATCGGCGATTTGTCTCAACTATAAAGTGCATACATAACATAATACTAGTCTGGGACTGGCCCCGCCTTAATAATAAATAGGCATTGTGTTTTAAGTAGGGTGATCGCTGGTTGAACTTGCAACTGTGCCAATACAGGGATGGTTGACAGTTGGCCATTGACCGTCACTCTTTTTTATATTTTATGGTATAACGACCCATTGAGGACCTAGACCGAGCATTTCAGTTGCCTCTCACTACCACATTATTATTAGAAGATCACCACTAGATACGGTATACATGAGTTTTTTATGAGGGGAATTTAAAGTATATGTAACAAATTTCTATTTCCATCAAAAATCGCTTATCTGTGCATTTATTTAAATAGTAAAATCAATCTACATTTAGGTATAAAATCATTTCACAAAATCAAAATAAAAAAGTTTGAATAGTCCCAAAAGTAAAATTGATTTACTTACAAATGCGTATTTGCATATGTGCAACACTTAACCAACCACAAACTAACCACACACACACACACACACGCAAGCAAAAGAAAAAATAAAACTTTTTACGGTGTAATATAATTTGTTGGGGTACGGCACAACAATGTGTTCATATGTAAAAGAGCAGCCGCCCAAAAAAAACTCCCCGCCATTTACAGCTACTTTAAAAAAAAAACATAAAAAAGCAAATGAAATTAAATGCAAATTGCTGCTACAATTGATGTGTATTGAGGTGTAAGTGAATCCTTGGGTATTTGTATGAGTTTCTGTGTGCGAAAGCGATGACATGGCAGAAATAAAAATTCAGGAATAAGTTTACATGGAGATAGATTGGTAGCAGCATAGGGTTATGCCAATGAAATTTCAAGTAAATACGGAAACAAAATAAAGACAATAATTTTAAGTTTGCTCTTGTTAAGATTTAAAATTTAAAAGTAGCAAATTTCATTTATAGCGGATAATAATAACGTAAAAATACATAGGAAAAAGAGATTAATGTATTTAAAAGATCGATCGACAGCAAGCATTCTGAACGGCTAAAGGAAGTGCGGAATTTATTTAATCAATCCAAACGAAGCCCTGCCATATTCTTCAGATTACTATGTCAATAAAGCATTACTTTGATAAAATCAGAAAGAAGATTTGGATTCATTTTTTACAAACCTTCTCCGCCTCCAAAAACAACAGCCGGGTTTGGTTAGAAATTCAGGAAAGCAGCTAAAATTTGCTCCTGGGAAAAGTGTCAGCAACGAGCATCTAACAGCCAATGCACAACAGCCGGGTCAAACGGGTCCATTGCATCTAAAGCAACAGCTAGACCGCACAAGTCTACGGACTCGCGAGAAGAGGAACGCCTTCAATTGTCGACACCACCTCGGAATCCGACTCAGATTAAAAAAAAAAAAATCGGAAAAGTATTTAAAATTAAAGAAAAATATTCATATTATTATATTGGTAAATAAACTCATAAATCTTTATATTCTAAATAGTTTTCTCATGCGTACAGAGGAAAATGTTGCTGCTATAGCCGCCAGTGGTGATGAAGACCGTGATTTTTCATCCGTCGCCATTTACAGCAATTGGAATTATGTTACTCGACTACGTGGACGACCTCGATAGTCTAGTGGATAGTGCACTAGACTTTCATCCAGAAGGTTGCGGGTTCGATTCCCGTCTTGGTCTGGTGGTTAATTCTCATAAACTTCTTATATCCACTATCGATATGAAGTGGATGAGAATTATAAGAATGTGTACATGTACACACCTTGGTTGGTAATGGCAAAACCACCGTGCTGATAAAAAATTGCCACATAGCCGTTCGGAATCGGCATTAAACTGTAGGTCCTACCATCGCCACTGTGGTCTAGTGGCAGAGTGCCAGACTCTTGTCTCTGAAGACCCGAGTTCGATTCTCGGCTTGGGTATGTTTCTTATCTATATTTCTTTCTCTCTTCCTTTCTTTCTTTCTTGGGGTTTTGGTACAATAGATCTTATAGGTCGCAGTGCCTGACTTTTGAGTCGTCCTGCCTTCAAATAATAATAAATAAATAAAATAAATACTCGACTACGTGGGCGATTTTACGCAAGGGTTTTGATCTAAAAATGAAACAATGAGAGATGAGTTCACATTTCAGACCAGAGAGTTGGCCACCTAGATCATGCCATTTGCCGCCTCTGGACTATTTTCTGTGGGGTTACTCGTCTATGCCTATGAACCCGCGTTAATTGCAGCCCTGGAAAAGAGTATTTCATGTGTTATTAGCGAGATACCAGCCACTTCAAAATTGAACGCTTACAATGTAGACGTGGTCGACATTTACATGAATTAATCTTTAAAAAGTAAAATACAAGCATTGATTTATCGCCTCAAATAAAAATTTCATACATGCTTTAATACCTAGCAGTGACAAATCCTGGGTGGAGGTTTTGACACAAAATCTTATGTTTCTCACACCAAAAATCGCAATTCCCGGATAAAGCAAGCATATTTTATGATTTTTCCGAGGATAACGATTAGTTAGTAAATGAAATAAATAGTTTTAATGCCTCCACAAAAATCAAGTTACAATATATGAGTCAGTAACGAACTAAAGGTGGAGGATTAAGAAAAAAATCCCCATTTGAATCCATTAGTGGCACGTAGTATTACCTGGTGTATACTCTATTAAAATAACTACACGCTAATCACAATTAAAACTAATTTATGCAACTTTATTGGCCATGTGGGTGCATTAAAAAATGCAAATATTTTTACACGACGCCATCTGTTGACTGCCATTAGAAAACCTCCACGTTTCGAGCTGGTAATACAAAAAAGAAAAACCTAAGCTCACAATAATTTAAAAATATTTCTTAAAAACCATGCCTAATATGAGTTTTGGAGAAAATGTTAAGAATTCATCTGAATTCTGTTACGAAACTGAAGCTCTTGCAAGTAATTGAACATCAACGCTAGTCTACAACCAAATAGCATAGAACAACAATCCGTTAGCTGAGCCCTGACCAAAACATTTTGAAGTTTTATATATAAATATTAATGCCTATTGAATGAATCTTAAATAACGAAATTAACAGGAACTTAAGTCATGACTTTGAAAATTAACCTCTAGATTTAATTTTCATAGTCTCCTGAAAACTATCATGAACTGATCGAATGGGGCCGTTCAGAAAAAATGATACCTAGATTCATTTTCTCACAAGCACACACACTCTCTCATGTAAGGAGTGAGATCGAAAAAATCTTAACATATATAAAATTTAATAATTTTTAAACGGTTGATCTTAGAGTTTTGATTTTTTTTTTTATTTAATTGATAATATATTAAAAATTACAGAAAAATTAAACTTTTATAGTTCTAACCACTATTTATGAACTCTTGGACCTTTTTTGGTAAGCCTTCCATTAGAAATTTGATAGTTATTTCAGATACCTTTTTGGAACATTTCGCCCATCTCCATTTAAAATCTTCGGTATTTTGGGACACCTTTTTTGTGCTCTTTAAGTTTCTTTTCACAAGAGCCCAATATCTCGCCACTGGTCTTAACTCCGGACAATTTGGAGGATTGGCTTCTCTTGGTACAAAAACTAGGTTATAACTTTGGTAGCACTCCAGAGCTTTCTTTCCGTAGTGACATGATGCCAAATCGGTACAAAAATATGTGGACATATTGTGCTCTCTTATGAAAGGATGAAGTCTTTTTTTCAAACATTATTTGCTGTATATTTCGGTATTTATAGAGCGCACTGTAACAAATGACTTGCTTCTTTTGCCGCAACTGCATATAGCTTGCCAGCTTGCCATACCAGGAACTTTTTAGGAAATTTTGTCTGCTTTTAGATTCTAAATTGTTCTTCGACATTTCCTCGAGCATCAGCAACATACAAATTTTGACCCGGAAGCTGCGTAAAATCTGCCAGTACATACATTTCGTCGTCCATTATACAACATGAATATTTTTGTATGAAATTCGATTTCAATTTCCGAGCCCTACTTTTGGCGTCTAAATTTTTTGCAGCATTCCTGTCTGGAACTTTTTGGACTTTGTATGTTTTCAAACCTGCATTGGCTTTAACTTTTCGCACCAAATAGTCAGAGCACTGGGCTAACCGGGCAGCTTTTCTACCAGATGTGTTTGGAGATCTTTTCAATATGCTTTCTTTTTTCTTGGCTTTCCCAATATCATGAGGTCGTTGTTTTCTTCCCGTACCAGGTTTCCTATCGATGGTAAAATTCTCCTGAAACTGTTTAATAACATTGGAAACAGTTTGACGGCAGACCTTCAATTCTTTGGCCAATTTTTTGTAGACCAATTTGGATGTTTTTGAAAATTTTTAAAAATTTTAAGACGTACTTCTTTTTCTTCACTCATTTTGATCAAACTCATAATAAATCAACATGTTTGTCATTAAAAATAACAACTGACATATTTTTCAAAGATAACTAGATCAAAGAAATTTTTAAATTTTACACCCAAAAAAAATTATTAGGTAAAACGTGTGTTAAGATTTTCTCAATCTCACTCCTTACTAGACTTTCAAATAACGAACTATTATGCAGACTAGCTACAATGGGGAAAAAACAGCAACATAAGTATATAGAACGGTAGTGGTAGTTTCTTTCAATATCTCTATTCAGTGAAGATATTTGGAATCAAATCTGTAATTCTGGTTTACGATTTCAAATATTAGTAGCTTATATAGGATATTGAAAGATTAAGAACTATCACTAAAATCGCTGATGAGGAATTGCGGCGGATTCCGAAACGGCCGTCTGATTTCCCCGTCTCTATATACATTGTTGTTGTGATGACTACATTTGTTCATTAAGCCTGTTTATATATAACTTCAAATAACGAAATTAACATGAACTTAAGCCATGACTTTGAAAATAACCTCTGGATTTAATTTTCATAGTCTCCTTAAAACTATAAAACATTTTTCACCGGGACTCATACAAAAAGTCTAGTGTACATACTTGCTCTTTGACGATCAAAGTAAAATTTTTTTTCTTTCATTTGCCCCAATTACAACCGGTACTACACCAGGACCACAATTATATCGTCGATTTGGGATTCCTTGCGGCCTTCACGATGGTTGTCCTCTCAGAAAAATTTTGGGTCTGCAACATTTGAAACCACTTGGAAACAGTCACGATGTATGGCGCATTCACTCCATATGCATTTTAACATTCGTCGAAAAATTACTTTCGTTTCAGTTGACATCGAAACCCGCAGGAAATGACAAATTG
This sequence comes from Toxonevra muliebris, assembly GCA_963691655.1. Lineage (NCBI taxonomy): Eukaryota > Metazoa > Arthropoda > Insecta > Diptera > Pallopteridae > Toxonevra > Toxonevra muliebris. The sequence goes on from OY829326.1 coordinate 103,876,097, forward strand.
AATCTCTTGCTGTATTGACGTTGGGATTTCTGCCGACTTTACATCAGTAATTCTACATTTTCTCGTCTCCATTCTTATCGATTTTGCTGAAATTTTAAATGAAATTCCGAATTGGTTATCAATTTTGGATTTTTTCAAAAATTAATAAAATATCACCAACCTAGCGAACTTTAGTTGGTTCTCTCGAATTGTTCAATATTTTTAATTGTTCAAGTTTTTTGTTGTCAGCTTAGAGTCGCTCTTCATTTTGAAGCATTGAAAAAAAGCAATATTTTTAGCGGAACGGCTTTTCAATGGTGATTATGTTGTTGCATACATCGAATCTACAGAAAAAAAAACTGCAGCAACAGAAAAAATCTAAAACTAGACAAAGAAACTAAAACCATTTGACAAGCGTAAAATGCTTTTCCTTGTATTATTTTGCTTCTTTTTTTTTTTGTATAAGAGTTAAATTCTGTGGAAAAATGTATTCATGTGCATTCAATGATGAATCCTGCAGCGTTTCGTTTCAACTGATGCCAATATATAGGATAGTTTTCCCTACTCTTCTCCCCTCATGTTACAGCGAGCCGCCCATACACTTTTTAGCTTTACTGCTACCGCATAGTTGGTGTTGCGCGTTGTTCTATAGAATATTCCGCAATATTCACATGACGATGCAACGATGCGACTTTTGTTTGTGGTTATCATGGCGATAAGTAAAATGACACCCTCTCGCAGTCGGTCTCGGTATTAGAAACTGTAAGGATGAGTTCTAAAGTAGGAATATCCTCAGCCCTGCACCAATGCACGTTCAATTCTAAACGTGTTTTCGCCAACATATTCGTTGGTAACATTTTGTCGTTGCACACAGCAATGAACAACGACATCGATCGATCGGGCAACTATTGAAAACATATTGAATGCAATAAATCTTTTTGTTTTGTTTTGTTAGTTAGTTTTTCTATTTTTTTTTTTCATTGCAGTCTGCTGCTTTGTTGCATATTACAATTTTAGTTTATAAAGTTAGTATACATACATACATACATACACATATATGTGTATTGTATTTGTGTGTGGGTGTATAAGTGTTTGTGTTCGTGTCAATTTTACTCGGCATTTGATGACTAACGACTAAAACAATTCAATGCAACCTACCAGCAAGCATTATTATTGTGCTGTTGGTATTTTGTTGTGGTTGCTTGTTGTAGCCGCTGCCGCTCTCTTTTCTAAGACCATTAATCAATGCCGCAAAGACCAAAAATGTCTGAAAAAATACACGCATACACATACCAATATACTGTCAACAGTGAGCGAACGAAAAAAAAAAATAAAAAATTTATATATACTAGTAACATTTGTTTTGAGGCTTCATTTTCTCTCGATTCTTCTTCAACTTCAGTTGCAGCTGTTGCCATTGTTGCTATTGCTGTTGCCATCACCACAAAATGTGTCACGTGCACGCGTGACTTGCTTTCAACTTCGCGTGTATGCGTACGGACAGAAACATCATTTCCTTTGACCTTTTGTGAATTTACTAGTTGTAGGTACCTACACAGTTGAGCTGAGTGTTGCTGCATTTGTGGGTGTGGGTGTAACCGCATTGCGGACTCTATTTGGATATGTGGTGTGTGTGTTTCTCACATTCAATTATATACCGTCATTGCTGCCAGTATTGAAGTTTATTTTGGATCCTTTTTATTGCTGCTGCTTACATTCTTTACTTTAGCCAGTGACTGAATGCAATGAGTCCTCTAGGGTGTATATGAAAATTAAGTGCTCTCAGATAAATTAAGTAAAACTGTTGTCAATGCGAATGTGTGTATTTGAAATACATTTAAAGTAGAACGCACCATTTTTCGGAAAGCTCCTGTAGGAAAATTAATTCTAAGCATCAGACTTGAGCAAAGTTCATAGGTATAATGGCTTGTCGTAATGGAGGATACTCTATGCTCTTTAAGAAGGCGAGAAGGAAAAGGGGGATAGAGTAGAAAGCCTGGAATCAAGAGTTCAGAATGAGAGAAATCCAGTGTACAGAAATTCAAAAGTAAAAAAGGATGGGAGTGCAGATGGACACAATTATAGAAAACGTACAGAAGAGCAGAAATACAAAAATGCAGATGAAATCAGAGTAAAGAAGAGCATAAGTATAGAAATATTGCACGACAGAATTAAAGAAGGATAGAAATATAAAAGTATAGAAGGGAAATCTATAGAAGGAAAACAAAGACAGTATAGAAGTACAGAAAGACAAAAAATATTGAAGGACATAAGTAAAGAAGGACAGAAATATAGTATGTCAGAAGTAGAAAAGGACTAGAATAAAGAAGTATAGAAGATAAAAAATATAGAAATCTGGATGGAAAGGAAAACACAAAGACTAAAGAAGAACAGATGAAGAACATGCAGAAGGGCAGAAATAAAAAAAAACTAAAAATTCTGAAGATCAAAAGTTTAAAAATACTGAAATAGGACAAAATAAGTACAAAGGATAGATAAAGTTCTGAAGAACAGAGGTACAAAAAAACAGAAGAATGAAGAAAGATAAAATAACAGTAGTGCAAAAGGACAGAAATACAGACGAAATGAAGGACAAAAGTATAGAACTCAAACCGATAGGACTACACTCTAAATTTTTGTTGAGAATTTCCATCAAAATGATAGTAAATTTTTGAGGTATTTTCGGTTGTTGTCTACAATTGATGACTTTCTACTTATTTTATACAAAAAAGCAAAAATTGCCTATTATAAACCAAAAGTTATGCAAAACTGAAATATACGACGAAAAATGTTTAATTTTCCACATAAATACACCAGAAACTTCTAAGCTCATTTGTTGCTTATTTTTTTTTTTTTTTTGTCAAGGCTGTGAACAAATTCGGATGTGCCAAAGAAAAAGAAGAAAACTTTTAGTGTACTATCCCGAAGTTGTGTCAACTGACGTTTTTCGTTTTAAATCATGTAAGTATTTTTATAACTATAAAAATTCACAATTACAAATTTTCAGGACAATTTGTATGGGATTATGAATCTGTAAAACTCTATGGAGCTAGGAGAAATTATTTCATTTATATTAAACATTTTTTTTATTTAAATCATTATTTTCTGCTTTTTAGTCTTGTGTTTGTGAAATTTTTTACTGCCAATACAACAACTATATAGGCCTAAGCCCTTGTAAATTTTCCGTGTTGCACTGTGTGATCGATAACAACCAAATAAGAAAAGCAGCACAGTTTTATTTTTCTTTGAAATAATATCACATCAATAGAATTAGTTGTACGAAAGTGTACTAAACATCTTGCTTATGTACTGACGTATTTCCGAACCTTAAGGTATAATCTCACTGTTGTGTTAAACTTGTCATATTTATATTTTGACTTGGTTCTTAGATTTTAACTAGGTTCTCACAATTTAACTTGTCATTCTCTTCTTTGATAATTTGCATATTGTAACTTGTTATTCTCTCTTTGGAGTGTTCTCATATTTTCTTTGTGGCTCGCTGACAGTCGTCTGTGAGCAGCCGAAAAATAAAATACTTGAATTATTAACTTTCTTTGTTTTTTCTTTACACACTCACTTTACAAGGCAACCAAAATTGAATTTTCAATACAATATTTTATTATTGCCGTGCAAAAGTTTGGAATCACCTCTAAAAATTTAGTTTTTTCATATTTATTGCTACATTTCATGGTTGTAATGCATTTATTTATTCATGATTTGTAAATATAACATAAAATTAACGGTTTTGGAACCATTTATGTGTATTTAGATTAAAATTTTGTACAAAAGATTATGAATAACTTGATGTGTACAAAATAACGATAAAATGGAGCGCTTTGAATAACATAAAATTACTTATTTTTTCCACTCTGAAATATCATATTTCAGCTTAAATTGTTTAAGTGTTACTAACACTGGTGTAAAATGTTATTTTAAAATGTAAATGCCAAATGATAACGGTAAATTTGCACTATTGACAGTCAGATTTGAATTAGAATGGACAGGGCATATTTTGTCATTGCTTCGTTATGAAATTAATTGTTTTGATTACCAAAATGGCTAAAACCAAAGAAATATCATAAACCAAAGAAAACGTGCACAAATAGTTATTTTGCATAAAACGGGAAAATCGCAAAGTGAAATTGCAAAATTGATTCGCGTTTTGCAGAAAGCTATATTCTCAGCGCTCAAATGGTATGATGAAACAAAGTCTTTCACGGACCGAAAACGTACTGGACGTCCGAAAAAAACCACTGAAAGTGTTGACAGATTGATTTTGATCAAATCCAAGAGAGATCGGTTCAAAACAGCTCGAATAATTGCGGCAGAAATCAATGAACAGATGCAGAACAACATTTCAGCGGATTCAGTAAAAAGTCGGCTAAGAGAGAAAAGCTATTTTGGGCGCATTGCGAAGAAAAAACTACATCTTAGGCCCAATAATAAGAAGAAGCGTTTACTATTTGCTCAAAAACACAAAGATTGGACAATTGGTAATTGGAAGACAGTACCTTAGTCTGACGAATCTAAATTTGAGCTATTTGGCCGAAAACGTCGTCAATACCTTCGCAGAAAAGCCGGCGAAAGTCACATGCCGCAGTGTGTTGTGCTATCTTTCAAGCATTGTGGTGGCTCTATAATGGTCTGGGGATGTTTTTCTTACGATGGCGTCGATAATTTGATCAAAATAGACGGAAAAATGGACAAGAAATACTACCATCACATTCTCCAGCACAATGCTATTGCATTTGGTACAAATTTAATCGGCCGTGGCTTCGCATTCCAACAGGATAATGATCCGAAACATACATCGAAATTATGTCAAAACTATTTAAAATCAAAACAAAATCAAGGTGCATTGAAAATTTTGGATTGGCCACCACAATCTCCAGACGTCAACCCTATCGAGCTCTTATGGGATGAGCTGGATCGCCAGGTCAGGAAGATGGCCATTACGAGCCACGAAACGATGTGGAGTAATCTCAAACAGACCTGGGAAAATCTTGAAGTTGGCACACTTCGAAAACTAGCAATCATAAAAGTACGAAGTGGTTATTTCAATGAAAAAACCCTCGAGTGATATTTTCCCATTTTATCGTTTTTTTCTAAAAAAATATTTAATATCTACACATAAATAGTTCCAAAACCGTTGATTTTATGTTATATATGCAAATCGTAAATAAATAAATGCATTAAAGCCATGAAATGTAGTAATAAATAGGAAATAACTAAATTTTCAGAGGTGATTCCAAACTTTTGCACGGTAGTGTACATCTCGTTACGCAGGAATCAACCAGATTTAGTGTAAAAAAAAACAACAACAAAATTCAAGTTTTTTAAAAAAAAAGTGTCGAAAAATCACCTGTTTTTCGGGATGTCATGATGATCAGTCTAGTTTGTAAAGCCCCATCCTATTTATACCAGGGATACGGGGATGAATCTTCTAATAATCTGCCTAGATTCTGCCACTAATGTCACTATGACTCTAACTTTGTAAGCAAAAGTCTTGGCACGCAGCACACTGGTCGCTGCCACAGACCAAAAATAAAAATAAGTCAAATGATTGATACCAAATGTGTCATCCCTATTTTCTATAAGAATAAGCTTTTCAAAAGTAAAGTAGTTTTTGTTTTATTGTAACCGTATTCTTTAAGAATAGCTTCAAAAGAGGGAGCATGTAATCAGTTGGTTCTTGCAGTGTGAGCAGGTTGAAAGTGAAGTGCAACTTTAAAAAATTGAAAAAAATATAAATCAATTTTGTATTCAAATAAATCAAAATGAATAGTAAAAAGAAAAGTATTTGCTTTATTTTTAAATAATTTTAATGTTCTTAACTTGTTGTGCACGTTTTATTAAATTAATGGTGTGCCAATACCATCATTAGTGTTTTATTGTTCATTTAAATAAATTTCAGCTAGAGTTTTAGTTAAATGCATTGTTTCTTATTTTTGTTAAATGCAGTTAAAGCAAATCTCTTTGCGGTGCTTTTAAAAAGTAGTGGAGTGACTGGTCACCCCTGTTGCTTTTCTAAGGTTAAATGCGGAAAGCACTTATCGTCCCCTGAGAATTGATTTGGCGTATGTGTGTACAAATTCATATACCTATACGCCAAATCAATTCTCAGGCGACGTTATGTAAAATTTTCACGCCTAATTAAATTTCAAATTGACAAGAAGAAAAGCTTAAAGCGCGGAAAAAATGCAATTTCAGCTGCGTATATGCGAGCATATCGTGCCCAATGCATTGAGTAAAAGCAAAATAACGCAACTACAATATATCAGCCCTATTCACGATTTGGTGCAAATGCAAAATATTTTTGCTATCACAACAACACATGCGATATGGAATAAAAATTTCCAATAATGCCTTGCACGCATCCATTGTTTTTTTTTTTAATTGTAAGTATACAGGGGGTTGGAAAGAAGTGGTAGGGGTTGGTTGTACAAGTCTTCAACCACACCCATTTTACCATATAATAATTCTCACATTGTTTTAAAGCTGTAACCACGAAATCACGTTTATATCTCAACTGGAAGTATTTTGGCCGCTGACTCCATACAAATCAGACCACTATGTGCTGTTCAGATTTCCTCTATATGGGTCGCTTGCACTAAGTATTTGAAAGTGTTAGGTTTTGTAGACCAGTTCCTTTCCTTTTTCTGTGAAAAAAAGGATTTTGAGAAGGCAGATAATTTTTATGTATCTTGTTCAGTGTATTCTATAATATCTACTAAATTTTTTCTCGTAATAGTGTAATGGACTTTTTTTTTTGGTTTGAATACATATCGCTCATTTACTAAAAGACTGTCATAACTCAAAAAATGCGGTTTTGCAGAAAACGCGTTTAAAGTTTTCATGTGACTCCCACTTTACAGAAAAAAAAAAGAAATCTTATAATTCTCACGCGCAGAGTATACAAGATATTAATATGAAATTTTTACACATTATGAAGAGTGATATAATGAATAATTCTGCATTTTTGCATATTTTGACTTATGACAGTCTTTTAGTAAATGAGCGATATACATATGCATGTACAAATTTCTGACAAAAAATAAAACTTACTTTCCAAACTTTTTTGCTGCTTCGACAATTTAATTTCGAATATGAGTATAAATATTTCATATCCCAGTCATCATTCTTCTACGAGGAGAAATTATGCTTATCTGAAATCAATTCTCTAAGCACTGAAATTGCAAACGCTAACCAAAATTAAAAGAGACTATACTTTTTTTCTAGTATCTTATAATGCGATTTAACTACACCATCGAACTTTAATTGCTTTTAAACCATTTTAAGCAGCATTAGACCTTTCTAGGACACCTTATGAAGAAAATAAAATACACTTACATATTCCTTAATGAAGGTTTTTTTTATTAAGTTGCATACAATCAACTGTTATAAGTATGTACATAAGTGTGTGTGTAAATCGGACAGACTTTTCTTTGCCGCTCCACAGATTTGATTAAACTTTACTTTGACTACATTTTTTTTTTATTTTACAAACTAACATCTAAATTTATTTACTGTCTACATTAATATTCACACTTTGGTGTTACTTTATAAAAGTTACTTGCAAAAACGTAGCCAAAAAAAAATAAAAAAAAAAAAACCGTGAAAAAAAAGAAGAAATTCCCCAATGAGTTTCCAACTTTCAATGTCAAACATTGTGCTAGTTAGTTAGCAACATTCTTTAGTTGCTGCTACTGCTGCAATATGTTCATTTCGTTATTTTTGTGTGTAACTGCTTCTGATTCAGCGTGTTGGAAATAAAAAATAAAAAATAAATGAATCCATGCGCCCAAAATTAAACTTACTCAAGTAAATTTTGGCCTTAAGATTAAAAGCTTTTTTAGCTGCAACAAACAACAAAGGAAGCGTAAAAGAAGAAATGTTGCAAAGAGAATATGTGTGGCAATACACTCACAGCAATCTGCAATGCGTTGCATCCATCGCAGGCACTTCGTTTGATTACTTTTGCGCTTGAGTACTTTACCCGCGTTGTGCACTATTTAAATTCGCATAGCAATGCATCTTCTTCTTCCTCTATTTCTCCTTCTTGAGTTTTCTTTGTCTTCATCTCTTTTTGCACTAGTACTGCTGTTGATGTTGTTGTGGTTGTTGCTGTTGTTGATGATGCTATTGCTGCTCCCCTTCACACACACCTTTTACACCCTACGGTACTTGTTTTTGTTGTTTTCCCTATTTTACACTTTGTAAAAAGAAATCTTTGTAGTAACAACAACAGCAACAAAAAAATAATAGTAAGCAGTAGAAAGAAATTGCTAAAAATCTCGTAAATACTTTTGCCCTTTTTTTTTTTAATATACATACATACAAACTCATACTATACATATATGTATGTATGTATCAATCTATATGTGAGTATGTGTGTATGTAATTTTTGTTCGCAGTTGTTGGCTACTTTTGCCAGATAATAAATCTTAACCTTTTCTTTAGCTATTTCCCCGTGCAGTGACAGTTTTATTGCGCTATCTACATGCATTTGGCCACATTTTCAGCATGGCAGCATGGCGCATACCGAATGCACACATACATACACATGATATATACATATAGCTATAGCTGGTGCCTTTAAACTATTGTGTGTACATGAGCTGGGAACTAGGGATCCAGGGACGGCAGCAGCGATGGCCTTACCGCTACCTCTACCACTACCACCACCATGAACAGGAGCTGTTGTCTCTGTGTGTGCGCGCGTCGATGCAATGCGGTTGCGGCGGCACATGAGACGCGAGCTTGAAATCTCAGCTGTGAACGAACGAACATTCCTAAATAGTAAAATGTGGAGGTTTTTTTACACACAATCGACATATATGTATGTAAATCTTTTCTAGATATACATATGTATGAGAAGGTAATGCTTCAATGGAGAAAAACCGGCAATTGGGATATGCGGTGAGGGAGAGAGAAGCGCTGTTTTTGTATTGAAAAAGCAAAACGAATGAAGGTATGTGGTATATGCAGTAGGTTCTGTGGATTCTTTTAGTACTATCGATGATTAACAGTTTTGTTTTTGAATTGCAACCATTGCCAAAAGAAAAATAAACGTATGTAGACGAACGGAAAATATACAAAATAAAATAAAGAATATTAGAAAAACTACTAGAAATCTTTAAAGAATTTAAAAAGTTTTCTGAGGTACTTACTTGAAATTCAAAGTATCGAAATAAGAATTTTATAAACTTTGTAAGCCTTCAATAAAGGATCAATAAAGCGTGAGGTTAGACCTTTTTCGTTTTTTTTAATTCAAGAGCAATGCTTATAATGACACAGATATCGTTATAACAAATTGCATAAATTTATATTTATATTTTTTTTTAGTGAGATTCATGCAGTTCTCCTCTATGATCAACCTGAAATTTCCATGCCCACGTTTATAAAGTATTTTTATAATGTGTTTACTCTTCCCATTGGTTTTTTAGCCTTTATGCTCGGTTATCTGCCAAAAATAAAGAAAAAATATCCAAAAAAATCTGAAAAAATTCTGTGGAAAATCTGGAGGTGAGTGTGGGAGAGAACAGCATAATATCTCATCCTCGTATCCGATATTTAAGAGTGTGCATCGATAGAAGAAAGTCTTCATTTTGTGATTTGTGTTATTTCGGGAAAGCTGCCTATAGACATACATACGATAGAGCTCAAGCATCTTTATAACAAAGCAGGAGAAAGGCCCACTCTAAGCCCAAGATTGAAGGAGCGCCAGCGATCTATCAAGTGGCAGCGGCAATGAGAGTGATCAGCAAGAAGCCATAGGTACTTTAAGAAGTATCTACACAGATTCAGGAATAAGGATGACCCCTACTGCCTACTTGTCCAAATGAAAGCAAAAATACAAAGCATGAACTATTTAATTGTTCACTCTTTGAAAATAAGAAGGAGGAGTTGAAGCAAACCTTTGGGATGCCAACAATACTGAAAAATTTTACCATACAGATGTACGAATCGGTGGGAAAATGAAGGACTACATGCACAGCGGCTACGAGCCATTGAAAGAGAGAGAAGGAGAACAGATTGAGAACTGAACTACCAAGTAGATCTACCGCCCGAAGTACTTAATACCTACGGGTAGTCATGCGGGGAAAGGTAGAGAAGTTATAGGAGGATGCTTTAAGCGTAGAAACCGTAGGAATCTGACTTAATCATAGAAGCGGGGTTCTGCAGTATCTATGAAGATTTTCACCTTCCAACGCATGAAAAAAAAGGACATGAGCTATGCGAACTTGCCCAATCCTTTATTATTATTATTATTTGAAAGGAGGACGACTCGAAAGTCAGGCACTGCGACCTATAAGATCTATTGAAAGCACTAAGAAATAAAGAAAGGCAGAGAGAAAGAAAGATAGATAAGAAACGTACCCAAGCCGAGAATCGAACTCAGGTCTCCAGAGATAAGAGTCTGGCACTCTGCCACTAGACCACAGTGGCGATGGTAGGACCTACAGTTTAACGCCGATTCCGAACGGCTGTGTGGCAATTTTTTATCAGCTCGGTGGATTTGCCATTACCAACCAAGGTGTGTTCATGTACACATTCTTATAATTCTCATCTACTTCATATCGATAGTGAATATAAGAAGTTTATGAGAATTAACCACCAGACGAAGACGGGAATCCAACCCGCAACCTTCTGGATGAAAGTCTAGTGCACTATCCACTAGACAATCGAGGTCGTCACTGCCCAATCCTTTACATTCAGGCGAAATTTGAGCTACTACTTTTACACCTTTATAAATAGAAGGCAATGCAGTTGCCAGCCATCCAGGTTTGTAACTTTTAACCCTCTTTCTTTCGGATTACATTATCAGAGGCATTAACGGATCCTAGAAAAACTACACCACAAGCAACGCGATTTCTGGAGCAAGCAAAATTTCAATGCTCTCAAAATAATCAGTTTATAATAAATACTATCAGTAGCAGATTCAAAGCGGGGATGATTTGGTAAAAAAAAACTTATGGTCTGGACATATTTTCGGTCCTTCTACTTTAAATTGTTATGCGGATAATTTAATTACGGTGCCGGTATTTTAGAGATCCACTCTACAATTAAAAACAATTCTTAAAAAGGGATCAAAAATACCAGCTTTTGTCATAACGCATTCTCGAAACTTATGAGTGAGTGTTTTGATAAACTCCTGCGTTCATCTACCCATAATAAAATTACGCATGATGATTTGATTGGGATCATTCTAAATCAATTATTAAGGAATGAGTGAAGATGAAATTGCAATAATATTGGGAGCTTATTCATTGTCTTAGAAAAAACTAAGGAAATATTCACCCAAACTTTAAACAATCCTTAAGTGCAATCAGTAGAAATTTCATTGGGTAAAATAAGGAAAGACACAATATTTCACACTTTTATGGTAAAGTGGAATAAACTATTCACCTGCGCCACAAACAAGAAAACATGTTCAAAATACGAAAAACTAGTTAGACTAACTGCAGCACTGATGAGACTTTGAAGAATAGAAAAATATGTAGAAAGGGAAGAGGACTCTCTCCTACTACTTCTTCTCATTGTTTAGACCAGGCTGAATACATTACATATACCCTCTTATATATACTCCATAATTCCACGGGTGGGCTTAGGACAAACAGCATCCATTGACAAAGTAACGCTAATCTTAATAACATAAAATAAACCACATTTAGCATGAGCCGATCTATATGTGCCCTATCTATACTGAAGAGTTTGAGTTTGTTTAGTTCTTTTTGTACATTAACTAGAAACTACTTTCGACGTTATAGACATTCTATTCCTCATAAAACAAAAAACAACAGCTCATAAAAACCTCTACTCGGCATTTGTAATTTCCAAAAAACTTACAACACAAAATCTAACAAACATAATTTCAATAATTTTCATTCTTGATCCTTTTATAAATTTAACTTTTGCTAATTTAAAATCCCTTTCAATTGAATTTGAATCGATGTTTGTATGTTTCTAACTACGCAACAGAGAGAAAACGGGGGTAAAGATGAAAGAAAATTGTAGATACTCAAAAGAAAACAAGAGGAACTCTTGATTGAATTCTAAATTGAATTTTGTAATCTGATGCAAAATCGAATTAAATCAATACGAAAATGTATAAAAAGCAAAAATAGTAACGCAGAAGAATATAGCTACAACAATTGCAACAACCTTAGAAACACAGAAAAAAAACATACAAATACATGCATGCATACATACATACACACATACATATGGTACATTCAAACAAATACATTTAAATTTTTCGTAACGACACACAATGACAAGAAAATGTTCGTACTTTTCTCTTTTTGTTTGCGTAGTTTTTAATGCAAACGCTCGAAAAATTTTCAAGTTGCATATGTGCAAAGTCAATTTACATGTACACACACACACACACACATTCATTCAATTGTTGAATTGTTTAAATGTATACAAGTATGTATGTGTACATAAAATACAAGCACAACAATCAATATTTTCGACATTTACACAAAACTGCCAATGGGTGAAGCGCAAAGATAGAGAAACAAGGAATGATGAAAGAGAGATCAGAATGCACACTAACACATTCTAACACATACAAAGAAATAAATTCGTATTGAATCACTGCAGCAAGGAGTTGAATTGGAAAAAGTACACACACATGCATACATGTACACAAATATATGCATACATAAGAAACATTTTCACATTTCGCCTCTTCAAAAAAAGAAATATGAAGAAGAATTGGTTTGTATTTTAAAAGTATGAAATGTTTTTTGTGATTTCTTTGTACCCTACATTGAAAGGGTGCTCTAATTGGTTACCAATATCTATACTATTATTTAATACAGTAACTTGTTCAAGCTGTTCCCGATTATCTCCAAAATAACTGAAATTATTTATTTCTAATATTTACTGTTTAAAAAATAAATATTAATATATATAATAATTACAGTGTAAAACAAATTTTTGGAAAGTAGTTGCAGCATGAATAAGAACAAGTGTAAGTGACCAATTTTCCCCAGTAGAGTTATATTCTATAGGGTCTACAAAATTTTTAAAATGCGATTCACTTTTTGAGGAGCTACCTTGGTCAAGGGAATAGTTTAAAACATCATAATCTTTGCGTGTATTTTCGACAAGTTTACATCGGGACCTTTCCAAAAAAAAAGCAAAAGTTAATCAAAATCGAAATTTGCATTCAGAAGTTATGAATCTGTGAATTAAGAGGGGCGATTTCCCATATGTTTTTGCAAAGATTTTCTTTTAAGTAATCATAACTTCGGAACGGAACATTGGATGTTTGAGTGCATTTTCAACAAGTACACATAAAGACCATTCCAACAAGCATAAATTCATCGAAATCTTAGTTACAAGCAGTTGGAAGAAAACAACACTTACCCGTTTCCTTTGTGAATGGCCAGCCTTAGCAAGGACAAGATATTACTTTCCGGGAAAATATTTCTTCCTTAACTCCATCATTCGGCAATTACTCTGAAGAATCTACAAGGATATCTAAATTAATGGAGTAGGCTCATCAGTGTCTGATGAGGAAATCGATTTTAAACGGCTCCATAGCGCTTATGGAGCCCCACAATGGAATTGCTGTAGATCAGCCATCGTAACCAATCAACAAACCCACAGTGCGGCGATGTAGTGTAAAATTTGGCAAAAGTTTAAGGAGCTGGTCGATTTATAAAATCTTGTACATAACTTAACTCGAGGACAATAGCCATAGCCAATGACTACATCCTAAGATGCAGGTTTCGTTGCATCCCTATTTACCTACATAAGCCTCGAGAAGTGCGAGGTGAACGACGAAGTTCCGTCGGATAAGGCCACCGAACTACCGATGGATATTGCTGAAAAGGTGGCAAGAGAAGCGGAGGAATACGAGGAAGTCTCTACTCTACCATATTAAGCTGAGGATTTTGACAAACTCGAATCTTACATTGCTCAACATCGCACAAGATGAACAATCTGAGGGGACAGTGTCAAAGGCGAACAGCGACTTAACTTTGACAGAAGATGAACAACAAACGTATTAAGTAGCGAAATGGCCCGCACTAAAGTCACACGTTAAAGTCTGGGGATAGTGTTAATCCAGGAACCCTGGATTTTCAGGGGTCAAATTAAAGGTATTCTGGGATGTCAGGTGCGAAAATCCGATAGCTTGTATATTACTACCACTGGTTTGAATTTTTTTTGTCTTTCAGAGTGGCCTAGTAGTGGTGAAGATGCCGATGAACATCAATAAGACCATATGCGATGTAGAGGTAGCAACAGGCTACTTTTCAGGAACGGCGCTCTCACACCACCTGAACTAGTCGCTAAACTAGTCGCTAAACTAGTAGCATACTGCGACAAGAAGAAGCTACCACTCTTGTTTGGATGTGAGGCTGTAAGTTATGGGAAAGCACAAATAAGAACCGAAGAGGTGAGTACCTCCTTGAATTTATTCATAGTAACAGATGAGAAATCTTTAATATAGGAAACACCACCAAGATTTGTAACCAACACTCGCAAGCAGGTCGAAAATATACTGATGAGAGAGCTGGTCAAAAACTGATTGGTCACTAATGAACCTTCCATGTCAAATCATGGAATTATAAGATTCGACATAGAAGGTGCCCTATCAGTAAATAGGATCCTAAGAAGTCCCGAGAAAACAGATTGGGATCAGTATTTAGAAAACAATTCGTCAAGTGTTGGAGAGTAATATCAGGAATGAACTAGAATTATAAATAATGGTGGAAAACTTCAAAAAGACAATTATTGATGCATACGACGACAATTGTCCAGTGAGCAGAGTAAATTCTGCCAAAAATGTACCTTGGCGGAATAATGACCTAACAAAACTGAAAACGGAAGCTCGCAGTTTATTCAAACGGGCAAAACGATAATATAGTTCAGACCACCGAGGCATCAAGACATCATTTAGAAGGTGTTAGTCAGTGGTGGCAGCATATCTTCTGCTAGTCTGAAAAATAGCGATTGTAGTTTTACTGAAAGAGAGGAAGAGAAGATCCAACTTCTGCTAAACTTAACTTCATTTCCCAGGTTCCTTCGAAGCAACAGGTTCGGAACATATAGAACGACTGGGTAGGATCAGTAAAGATAATTAGAGTATAACAAAAGAAAGTAGGCTATTAATACCTTTGAGCCACTGAAATCGCCTGGAATTGATGAAATTTTTTTTTTGATATCCTGTAGAGAGTCTTAAAGGATTAGTTAACCCTGGAAACTGGCGTTATGCCACTGGAATACAAAAACGGTGTTGTTCTGCTAGATGTTAAATTAATTGAGTAGAAACATAAACAATTTGAGATTTAATTGATTTAACCAGGATACTATTTCCAAAGCGCTGTTATTTTTATGGACCTCAAATGTTTTGGATTGTATGAGACAAGGCCGTATTTAGGGGGGAGGTTCTGGTGGTTCTGACCCCCCCCCCCCCCCCCCCCCCCCGAAATGTGGAAACTTTATTCTAATTTTTGAGATTAATTGCCAATGGATGGAAAAAAGTCAAAATAAAATCTATTTAACGATATTTTCGGTTTCCATTGGTTTTTTTTTCTAAAAAGTCAAATATAAAAAATAAATTTTTTAATCTTAGTTACACTATGCGATCAAATCCGATTTGTTTTCTTCGACATGAGGTTTGACTACGGATTCAAAAAGAGAAGGTGATACTGAGCACTCCTGCATTCATAGTTTTTCTAGGTCAGTAACTGTTATTGATTTAAAGTTGCGTCCTGAATCAGTTTGAAAAGTTTAAGAATTAAAAAAATAGAAAAAAATGGCAGATCCTTGTAAAATTAGACTTGCTTGAATCCCATTTTTTCTTAAAACGTGACGTGACCTCAGATTCGTGTTCAACCTGAAAAATTCTTTCGCAAAAACTCCTTCTTATTAGCAAAACCCAGGCATTCTTAATATATAATTAATTTTCTAATGCATTATTGTTCAGATCACCACGACTAGAAAGATCTCTTTCAATGCTGTGACTTCACGAATTTAGAGAATATAAGCCAACCTCATCCGGGTTCCTTATCATTGATAATGGCTCAAATTCCCAATGATGATCATTTGAAAAAAATGAGCCTCTACTATTTTTGGTAATTTTTTTGAGGTTGGGTACATCATCAATAGTGGGAAATCAATAAGTTAATGAAATTATGTCCCTCACGATAAAAAAAAATGCACTAGAATGCATATTGAATAATATTTATTTGAAAAAATTTAATTTGATTATTCTGGGAAATTTTATTCACTTATGGCCATTTTTTTGAGGTTCAGATAAAAAAAAATCGGAAAATTTTTCCTAAAATTTTAATTTTATAGGGTCCATCAAATGTATCATTGATTTAATTTATTGTATTTAAAAATCAGTTTGATAAAAATTATTTATGAATATTTTCTTCGAATGAAAGCAATGACTTTTTGTTTAAAAAGTGAGTTTCAGTAGCTCATTGCATTTGTAACTTTTCTTTGCATGCTTCCACTATTTGCCTAAGCAACAATCTTAGAATTTCTCATGTTTAGATATAACCGAACTTAGCATTATTTGCATCTACATATGTACACATTTATGTAAGTGCTTGTTCTTACTTTTATTTTATATGGTTAAATGTGATTTATCACGACACTATACAATACATGCACACATGCATACACACAAATCACATACATATGCATATGTATAGAGCTAGCCCATATTGACCTACTTATAACTCTGCTTTGATTCAATCTAGGAATAACACTTATTAACAGCTTATGCTATTGTTGCTGCTGCTACTACTACTGCAAATAAAAGAAATTCGAGAATCGAATTTTTATTTCAAAAGAATTTGTTTCCTTTCAAAAACAAAAAAGTTTCAATTTCTTTTTAGCACATCTCCATTTCTTGTTCATTCTCTTATACTTCTCTTCTTATGAAATATTCAAACATTTGTATGCCTTAAATCGGTTTCATTTGATTTCATTTTAATTTCTACAACAGCATTATCCTTTGGTAGTAAAAACAAAAAATCAGCTCCTTTCATTTCAGCTTAAACGAAATCGAAAGTTGTTTTGTTTTGTTTTTATTAGGTTATGTTACTCGAGCATCAAGCCCAAGCCAAACAAAGAACCGCATCAGCCAACACAAAATCCTCTTACGCTTTGATGTTTTTTAAACACCACAATCTCTGATGGCATGCCAATGTTGAGGTTAATTTGGTTGTTGTTCGAGTTGCCTCCCGCCCTGCTCTGTTCAGCGTTGCTCAGCTTGGTGCCAACTGACACTTCGGTTATTTTACATATGTACATACGAAGTACTTGTATTTGTGTTTTCCATTTGATGTTTTTGTCTGTGTATGTGTGTCTGGCAGTTGTTGTAGTTGTTTTATGCCTCTGCTTGCTATGGTTATTACCTGCTACAACATATCCTCTTCATTGGCATAGGCAATATTCCGTTTTGTTTTCTATTCTGCCATTGTTTAGTTGTTGTTTTTGTTGTTGTATTTTTACTGGTGTTTGGTTTGTGTCTTTCATGTCTTTTAAGCTGCTTAAGTGTGGAAATTATTATAGTATTTGTTGCAGTGAAATTTTGATACTTTCCTCTTTCGAAATGAGCAAAAGTTAAAGAAGCAAGTGCAATTTCTCATTAGTGTCAATTTGTGTCGCAAAGTTTATTCGTGTATGAATTCTAAAGATGCTATTTGATTCAATTGTGTCCTAGGAGCATTAATTTCAACATTGTGCACAAGTGCAACTACTTAAGTTACTCCACTGGTTTGCTTTTAGACGAGGAAACTTGTATTTGGAAACAACAAAATGTTTGTCTTGCCCCCACTTTCGAACACATTTTGACAGTTTCCAGAAACAAGCCTAAAAGCAGACTTGGCAAAAAAATAGGCAGAAAACACTTTTGAGACATGTATCAAAACATAAACTCCTATGGCACCTATTCAAGGTTTGCGTACGATGAAACTAGTGCACAAATAAACTCAAATTACTTCTGAACTAGTTAGCATATTAAAAAGAAAAAAACGTTATATTAACATAAATTTCATTAATGTTTTTATTCATCAACAAAATATCACCGGGTGCACTACAACGCGAAGCCAACACCAACAAAGTTTTCTGCATTGCGCACAGCAGCGCACCAGCGTTGGTATTCATACTACGCTCTGCATTGTATCCACATCTGACATCACAGCAGCGTTACACCAGAGCATCTGCATTGTTTTTCACACTACGCTCGGCATTTTTATTCTCATCTCACACCACAGCAGCGCTACGCCAGCAATTATTAAAAATTTTAAAAAAAAATCCAAATTGGTACCACAAAAAATTGGCCAAAGAATTGAAGGTCAAACTGTTTCCAATGTTATTAAACAGTTTCAGGAGAATTTTACCATCGATAGGAAACCTGGTTCGGGAAGAAAACAAGGACCACATGATATTGGGAAAGCCAAGAAAATAGAGAGCATATTGAAAAGATCTCCAAACACATCTGGTGGAAAAGCTGCCCGGTTAGCCCAGTGCTCTGACTATTTGGTGCGAAAAGTGAAAGCCAATGCAGGTTTGAAAACATACAAAGTTCAAAAAGTTCCAGACAGGAATGCTGCAAAAAATTTAGACACCAAAAGTAGGGCTCGGAAATTAAAATCGAATTTCATACAAAAATATTCATGTTGTATAATGGACGACGAAACGTATGTACTGGCAGATTCTGCGCAGCTTCCGGCTCAAAAATATTTATGTTGCTGATGATCGAGGAAATGTCGAAGAACAATTTAGACTCCAAAAGTAGACAAAATTTCCTAAAAAATTCCTGGTATGGTAAGCTATATGCAGTTGCGGCAACGGCAAAAAAAACAAGTCATTTGTTACAGTGGGCTCTATAAATACCGAAATATACATCACAGAATGTTTGAAAAAAAGGCTTTTTCCTTTCATAAGAGAGCACAATATGTCCAAATATTTTTGGCCCGATTTGGCATCATATCACTACGGCAAGAAAGCTCTTGAGTTTTATCAAAGTAATAACATAGTTTTTGTACCAAGAGAGGCCAATTCTTCAAATTTTCCGGAGCTAAGACCAGTGGAGAGATTGGACTCTTGTGAAAAGAAACTTAAAGAACACAAAAAAGTTGTCCCAAAATATCGAAGATTTAAAAAGGTGTCTGAAACAACTATCAAATCTCTAATGGAAGGCTCCCCAAAAAAGGTTCACGAGTTCATGAATAGTGGTTAGAACTATAAAAGCTATATTTTTCTGTACTTTGTAAAATATTATCAATTAAATTAAAAAAATTTTATATACCTATGTTAAGATTTTTTCGATCTCACTCCTTAACTCTCTGGATAAGTATATTATATTAAATTATAAAAAGCAGTAAAAAAGTTTAAAGTGAAAAGTGGGTGTGGTTCGTTACTTTCTTGATTGATTTTTCTGTGAGATGAATAGCTTCCGGTTTTAACCATCAATATTTGTTTAAAATCTAACAATTACAATAAAAGATAAACAATTTCTAGTAAAAATAGGGATTTCTGGAAAATCAAGGCAGTCTAGAAGAAAACAAATTTAATTTTTGAGCTCTGTGAACAAATATTACTCGGTTCAAAAATGGTTTGGTTCAACAATCCTGCCCTGAAAATTTGAAAGGTTTCATTTTTATGTAAGGTATGCGTAATTATTACCTGAGGTTGAAAATCTTCTCAACAGTTATTATAGACTCTGTTTCAACGAAATTGAATTTAGTTCAGAATTTTTTTGATATCAATGATTGAAAAGCCCACTTACATACTTATATGGTCATTGTCTAATATTCACAATTTTTATAACAGTTATTACAGTTATTCTCAATTATTCAGAATTTGATTAAACTTGCTTCAGGACTTATTCTCGACTGTAAGGAATATTTGACCAACATAGGTTAAGATTGCTCAAGTTGTCGTGTACACAGATAGACTGGCATAGATAGATCGACTATATCGTCCATATCTACGATGCCTAATTAAGGGCATTACGAATAACCGTTACTTGATCAAAACCAATATACCAATCATACAGAGTGTATAGAGTATAACAATTAGTGGTGCAAAGCTTAATAGTTAACGGACATAATTTTTTGGCTTATACCAAAACTATTTTTCAAACAAAACTGGTTTAAGTTCTGGTTTCGTTCAAGTGAAATAACAACATGAATCAACAGTTGGATTCATGATTTGGTTCGAGGCACTCAAATTGCGAATGCTTCGGCTCAAAATTTGTTTGTTTCAAAACCGATTTCCAACCCAGTCAATTTCAGACCAATTGAACTATTAGTAAAATGATTTTAGATAAAAGGAAAACAATCTAGAGCCAAATTATCTAATTTATTTTTAATTGTATATATTTTCCCAACAAATGTTAGAAACATCATTCACTCATGATAACCTCAAAAAAATTAAAAAAATAAAAAAATTCATTACTTACTCTCTCCAGTAATTTATATTGTACAATTTTGTTAAATTGCGTCATAGAGTTAAATGTTTTAAATAAGATATTTTAACATGACAAATTTCACACATACACATACTCATTCACTAACACATGCACGCATTCTCCACTTAAGCATGGTTATTACGAATTCCTAAAATGTTTGCTAGCTGCAAAAACAAAACGAAAGTACATAAGTAGAAATCGAGAAGAAAGGGAACGAGAAACTCTATTTAAATAATTCCATACTTACAATCAAACAAAGCATAGGAATAAAAAAAAAAACAGAAGAACTTCCAGCAAGAGCAAAAAAAAAACCAAATACAAAATAGAAAGGACAAAATAAGTCAGGATAATTTATGAACTTCCACATGTACGCACGCATACATGCACATACAA
The DNA here is from genome assembly GCA_963691655.1 of Toxonevra muliebris. NCBI lineage: Eukaryota > Metazoa > Arthropoda > Insecta > Diptera > Pallopteridae > Toxonevra > Toxonevra muliebris. The sequence goes on from OY829326.1 coordinate 103,896,924, forward strand.
ATACACATACATATACATATAAGAAGAAGAAAAAGGTAAACGCACACAATGACAACAATAATTCAAATATTCATTTATTTCCACGACAATCCTGACATGAATCATATTTTCACTGCTTTAGGGTATAATCGAGTATGTATGTATGTATGTATGAGTGTACGTATACAAATTCACAACATGAACTCATACACACACATGCACTCACAATCACAATTTTTACTTAAGGGAAACTAAAAGGAAGTTGGAGCCGCAGAAGGAACATGTGGTGAAGGTAGTTGGAATACCTGCTTTGCTTTTTATTTGATGCGAATTTGCACGTTCGTTTACCAAAAAAAAAAAAAAAAAATTTCTTCCACTGCTGCTGCTACTTCTGCTGTTTCCTCTTCATGTACTCCAGTGTTGGTTGTGTGGTTTTCTTTTCTTCTTTCTTTCATATTTTTTTTTTCTATGCGTTGATGATGAAATTTCATCAAATTATGCGGCAACACCTGAAAATATTGGAATTTATATGGTACAAGTTTTTTCAAGCATTTCCTTTTTTTGCTATGAAAATGTTTCACAGTAGTGAGGCATGAATGGAGAATGAGAGAGAGACAAAAGAGAAAGAGATGGTATCACAAATTTATGAAATTTCGTATCGATGCTGATGAAGTAAAGCAAAATAGTTAAGCTGCCAAATGTAGATAGCTTGAATATGTTTGTGTGTATATGACAATTTTGATTGCATGGTGATAAGTGTTGCTGGTTGTTATGATCGCAATGGTGGCGTTGCTATGTATGTGTATGTGTAATGCTAAAATTTTGGTGATTGCCTCATAATAAACCACCAATGCAATATGAGTGTATGCATGTATGTACGTATGTGCGTATATTTAGAATTATTGCGATTTATGTAGATTTACTACATAGATGTGAGTTTGCTGTAAGGTTCATAAGGTGAGAATGGGATAAGAGATGACTGACTATGCATATGCTACTTACATATATACACGTCTGCACATATATCGTACTTGTGGAATTATCATCATCGTCATATGTTTTTTGTTTAAGTACGTGCTGGTATTTATGATTATCCCATGAAGTCAATAAGATAATGGGTGAGTTGTTGGTTTCACGAAATTTAAGCGAAAATTATTGAATACATAATGTTAATGTCAATTAATAAAATATCGTTTATTGGGACAAGATGCGCTAATCTTTAATTATATAAAATATTAGTTGCTGGTCATTTTCGTGTTGCTCTAAATTTTAATGAGATTCCAGTTTAGAGACTATTATTGGAATTTGATAATAGTAAAGTATTTTAATAATAGTAAAGTAAATTCGCTTAGATATGGTGCAATATTAATAAGTAATTACTGTAGAACACTGTAAACTTTGAACCTACTTTTAAAGTTAAATGAGTGTAGTCAATTGCCCGTAGATTCACCATTTTGGTTAATATACATTTTTATAAATAATGTTTACTAATGGCTTAGGCATAGGGGAAGGTGGGAGGGGTAAAAGGCATAGATCCCCCCTACGATAACTCAAAATTTGAGAAATAACTTCATATTTATTAATAATTAGTTATTATTTGAAATTAAACAAAAATTGTTTAACAAATTAAAATGTTTTTTTTTTCTAATTTTATGACAATTCAATTATATTTAATTGATTAAAATTTATTGCGAAAGAATGGGTATTGAACACATTCTTTCGCAGCTAATTTAATTCTTCGAAGTCACAGTTAGTACACGCAAAGAAAAAATTAGTTCCTCAGGAATGAAATTTTCACCAAACGAACTTCGTTCATGAAATGTTTTCATGGTGAACGAATATTTATTTATCATAAGCGACTGTATTCGGTTTCCATGAACGAAAATTTATTCATCATAAATGGTTCAATTCTTTCACGGTAAACAAAAAAACGTTCTCCACAAATGACTATTCGGTTGCGATGAACGAACATTTATTCATCACAAACGGTTAAATTCTTTTATGATAAACTAAAAACTTTTGTAATAAAATCAAATATTTCCCTGAAAAATATGGAAAAAACCAAAAACGATTTTCATATGTATATTGACATTTTATTGTATAGCCTCATATTGACCTTTATTAATTTTTATTGCTCTAAAATTTGTTCTTAAGTCACAAATGATAAATTTAAATTGTTTAAAGGCAACGCCAAATAAAAGTACGTCTTTTCAAGAATGTACATATAATAATGTGAATCAAAACAAAGTATATCATGTAATGAATAAAAGTATATCATATAATCAATATCATATATAATGAATCAGAAAAAAACGTTTTATAATTAGAAAATATTAAATTTTATTGGTCAAAATGAACTTTTCTGGTTTAAAACTAGAAAAAGTGAAATTTACTTTAAACTATGTTATTACAATTTTTGTATTATTTATTATAAACTTTGTTTATATATTTTTTTATAAACATTTCATTTAAAGCATTTAAACTAAGATATGATAATTTTATTAAATGTTGGACAACCACTGTAATTAATTTTTAATATATTTCACTATTTTTAATTTTATTAGAGTATTTATGCACAAAAAAAAAAACACAATCATGGCAAATTTCCTAGTTTTAAATCAGAAAAAAAAGAATCTTACATTTTAATGTATAACCAAATGAATTTTTCTGATTTAAAACTAGAAAAAGTGTATGAAATTCACATCAAATTATATTATTACAATTCTTATATTATTTATTTTAATCACAAGTTATTATTTGCTTTTTGTAAACACCACGCACTTTTTTAATATGCTCTAAGAAGACAAAAAGAATTATGATGAAATAATTTCAATGTACAATTAAAATTCGCTTCAAAAATGCGTTGACAAACTGTACTTTTCGTTATGTTGTGTTGATTTGTTATTGTTTGAATGTAAGCGTTCGCTGTTGTTTTTTTTTTTGCGCCGAGAGCGCGATGAGAGGAAACCACGAAGATAAAAAGAGAAGAGAGTTGTTAACTTTCGTTCAGCAAAAAAGTTTTTTACATTTGCCAGAAAATAAAATTGCTTTAATTTTATCGTGAATGCATTTTCGTTTCTGCAAACACGGCAATGTTCCTCGGAAACGTTTTTGCTCCACATAAAAGTAGTATGTTCTTCACAAACGGGTGATAAACGTTTTTTTTCTTTGCGTGTAATTAATAACACTATGCGACCAATTTCAAGGCATGAATGAAATTATTTTTCAATTTTCATTCCTTAACTTGGCTGTAACATATTTTTATCGTTACCCAGAAACAACGACGTGAACTTAGTAAATCTCTGTTTCCTTTGCGGTGCTTTATTAGAGTGAAAACAAAATTAATAATGAAGAATAAGTTTTTTGGGAAGTTTTCTGATGACTTGGGACACGTGAGACACGAAAATACGTTTTTTGGGATTTTAAATTTTTTGAGGTTAAGGACGGCATGTAACATTTTTCGTGGAAAATAATATTAGATTCATGTTCATCAGCTGAAATTACACAAAAATATGCTTTTTCCCGTCGTTTTATGATGACTTGGGGAGGCGTGAGACCCGAAAAACAGCCTTTTTGAACCTTTTTTGAGGTTAGGGACTACATGTAACATTCCCCGTGAAAAATAATTTTGGATTCATATTCAGCGAAAAAAATATACCAAAAAAAAACTTTATCTGTTTTTTTATGATGACTTGAGTAAACGTACGCTTGATAAAACTATTATTTTATGGTGAGGTGGTAGGCTTGCAGCCGCCATATTGGTACGCCATCATGCAAGATCAAAAAAGTCCTTGTTGCATTTAGAACTAGAGATAATAAGCTTTCATTTGAGCTCAAACATGCTCTAAAATACCTTAACCAATTTTGGATAGTGGGGGCGTATCCCATTGACAGAGAATGTCCCATGTATATAGTAAGTGAATGCCTCTTAAAGATTGTTGCTGCTTGTGTCTTCTTACCTATTGTCTTCGATTGCCTCTTAATTCCTTTTATCAATGACAATCGACCCTTTGAGCCCTTTTTTTAACGAGGAGGAAAGCATGAAAAGCCCAGTCAGTGCGAGACATTCTCACGCTAAAACCACCTGTTGTCCGAACTGATATTCCTTCAGAAAACGTGGATCGGTATTAAGTCGGAAGGCCGTAATGAGCTTAGTGCTCAATCGTAAGTATTGCTTTCAGTCCAATTCTGTCCGGTTGTATATCTGTCGTCAGTTGACGATATCTGGCTCCATGTTTCTGATGTTTGCCGTGCGCTTGGCTTTACACGCACATTCTGCATTATAAAGTGTGGTCATTATATCTGCAGCAACTGTACATGCTGAATTCCATTTTTCAACTGTGTCGTTAGATTCCTTTCTGAAGGGCATTCCCCAAAGGCTATCTTCAACTCGTTTCTGTCACTGTTTAAGCGCGGACAGTTAAATAGTATATGCCGCGCGTTCTCCAGTTCCTCTGGGCAGCTCGGGATCCGAGGTTGAACCTGTGCAGGTATTGCTTGAAACACCAATGACCACTAAATAATTGCGTAATGTAGTCATTCAATTCGCCATGTCTGCGTGATATCCACTCTTTAATGTCCGTAAAGAGATTGTAGGTCCATCAATCCTTCTCTGATGACTCCCATCTTTGCTGCCATTCCATGATGGTACGCTGTTTTTCTTCTTCTCTTATCCCTTCCGCTTTTGTCACGACCATATAACCACATCATCTCTTGTGCCTGTAGATCGATGAGTTCCTTACTTGCTATGACACAAATAGCATCGTTCGACACTGTACAATACGCTCTAGCCTCAGACTTCCTCAAATTACACTATGCTAAATGAGAAAAAAAAATTTCAATCTCATCTTGTGTATTGCTTATTAAATCAATTTGGCCTGATATCGTGTTGACGTAGTGACATAAGAAAAAAGTTTTATATCAGTCAAAAAATATTTTTTAGATGATTATGTATGTTATGTCTAAATTCAAAGAGCAGCTTGAAGTCTTCAGTATCCAATCCTTTTATACTGAAGGAACTTAAAAAAAACCAAACAATAAAAAACTCTCACAGGCCATGATTTGAACGGTCAAAAAAATAGTAGTGCTTGATACGGAAATAGGAACACTTTTTTCGCAAGAACGTTTATGTTTCTATTAAGGAATCTCAAAGCTTATTAGTATGTTTACAATTAGGCCTCCGCATCTTTTTACAGGTGTCGTCTGTAATTTTGTCATCACTGGACTTTACAGTCCCTGCAAAATAGTTGATATGTTTCTGTAAATAGAATTTTCTATGTCATTCAATGTTTTCAAAAATTTTGCCTTTTGAGTGGGTCACTTTACAACACCGATTTTGTTGAGGGAATGAATTTTTGCAGATTTAATTCTACTTCGAATAACGTTATCCTGGTGGAATATTATTTTGTAGGGCTTATACTACTCACTGTTTGATAACATGACTGTAATGGGTTTATGCGCGCATATATTTTTATATCCATATGGATCATGATCAAAATTTACTGACTATTTAGTTTTGAAAACATCTGAAAATTGTAATATATTCTAGTGGATATTTGGAGAGCTAATTGTGGAGTTTTTGTGAGCAGATGAATACAAGATGATATTTCTGAGTTTATATGGTTTCAGATAATATATTCAACGGCATAATATTCAATTTGTTCTAAGACTGTTAGGCTCATCAGTTCAAAAATTAGCATTTATGACATCAGTTCTGACAACAATATTTATCCTATTATTTGAATCTAGAAAGACATGGATACTAAGAAGTATTTGGGCGTCAAGGTTACAGTCTTATAAGTAGACTATGCTCCTGACAACAAGAACGATGATCAAAGTAAAAGATGAAATGGAAAAAAACTTACTCTCTCACATTAAAATCGATGTCCTGGAGTTGACTGTTCAATCTGCCGATCTGAACTTGATTGAAAGCATTAAGAATAACATAGAAAAAGTTGTTTTCACAATCATGTGTACAATTTTTCAGAGTCTGTAAGCTCCAATGATGTAAAAATAACAAACGACTCTTTTAAGGAGATGCTGAGGTTTACTTGACCAATGCTCCGCTGATGCATCGGTGGCATTGCCAAATAGCGCCATTTTTAAATGTTTTTAAGATTGCTTAATAGAAACATTAAAGCTTTTTCCAAAATTAGTTCTTTTCGTTATTTTTATAACAAGCACTATTTTTTTGACCGTCCAATTGTTGGTTTGTGAGAGTCTTTTATTTTCTACATTTTTTAAATAAATTTTATAATAAAATTTATTAAATCTATGGATACTCAAGACTTCAAACTATTGTTAATATTTTAATATTATATAAAATAATAATTTAAAAATTTGATTTCCATAATATAATATTCTTCCTTATGCCACTAGTATTATATTGACCGTAACTGTACGTACCCTGACCATTATACATAATATATGTCTCATATCTTGTAATAACTATATAGAAATGTTCTTATCCTATTTAAAAACTTATCCTTATTATTTTTTTATTCAAACTGTTCAGCTTAAAATCTTTAAAAATAAAAAGCATTATCTTTTTTTCGAATCACCTTGTATAACTTCATTCTCATGCATGTACATATTGTTTGCATTATATATGTATGTATGTACGAATTTATATATATCCAACAACGTTTGACTATCCATTTATCATGCAAACATTTTCTTTGCTTTCTTATGATAATAACCTCAAGCTATAAAATAAAAAATAAAAAAGAATGAGAAAAAGCTAAATACAAACAGTAATAAATAAAATGATGGACCTAGAAAATACAATTGCAAAACTCAAAACGCCATGCAGAAAATATGAAAGAAATCAAGACACAAAATATTACAAGTCCATATACAAAATTCGCAGCTTCAAATGTCAAGCAGACAGACAGACAACAAAGATAAAAAAAAATAATAATAATAATAAAAATAAAAATGAAGTATGAGTGCAAGAAAGCATGCGAAAAAAATAAGTTACCTTTAGATAATCATACTTTTAGAAACCATGACTTCAAAGCTTGATAACTAAGCTACGCAGCTAAGTTTAAATATACAGTGTTTTCAACAAGAACGTGTCTCAATTTTTTCCCAACTGATTGCGTGTACAGTTATAGTTAACTGTAATTTATGTTGTGTGCACAATAACCGATTTCGCAATATAATTTTTGGGTTATTAATTGCAAGTTTTCGTGAAGATAACATCATTTAGAAATGAATGCTGCATTTAAAAAACGATTTGAAATTGTGTTTTTGGTTACCCATCCCAGGGGTCCCAAAGTGACTGTCAAACAAGCCGCAAATTATTGCAAAACTTCGGTTTCTTTTGTAAAGAAGTGAATTCAGCGGCATAAACAGTATGGTAACGTGGACGACGAGCCTGGTAGAGGCAGCAGTAGATGCACCTCTGGAAGACAGGATGCATTGATTTGCTCATTGTTTGAAGCAAATCCGGGACTTTCGTTGACACAGGCTAAAGGAAAATTCTTAAAAAAAGGTGTCACAGTTTCATTAAATACAACAAGAAGCAGACTTAAAGAATCCGGAGTGAAAAACAGGAGTGTGACCTTCAAACCGTTGCTCACCGAAAATCATGTCGAAAAAAGACTGGCATGGGCAAAGGAAAATTTAGACCGTGATTGGAGTAAAGTCATATTCACAGATGAGTCCATTTTTGTTGTTCAGAATTTTCAAAGGAAAGCCTGGTTGAAAACTGGCGAAAGAGTTTTGCTGCGCACCAGCAAAAGTTCATGTGTATGGGTGTTTCTCAGCTAAAGGATTTGGAAAGTTGATCACCTTCACCCGAAACCTGGATGCTCCATACATGGTTGAACTAAACAAGCATGGACTCTTAAAGTCTGCTGAGTCTTTATATGGTACTAAAAACCGCGATTGGATCCTGCAAGAAAATAATTGTCCCAAACATCGCAGCCACCTTTGCAGTGCTTGGAAAGAACAAAATGAGATAGACACCTTAGATTGGCCATCAAAAAGCTCTGATGCCAATCCTATTGAAAATGTATGGGCACTTATGAAGTGTAAGCTTCGGAAAAAAAAATAGTAGGAACGCAACAGCTCATTCGCGCTATTAAAAAAATTTGGAATGATTTAAGCTTGAGATACGCTGAAAAATTGAGTGAAAGTTGTACTAGGCGATGCCAAGCCATAATTGACAATGGCGGTGACTGGACTCCGTACTAACTTATTTGCGAAAAAGCTAATAATATGTACTTTCAAAAAAAAATTCCATTTGATCGATTAACAGATACTCTAATGATGAGTTTTGAGACTCTCTCTTTTTGAAAACACTGTACATAGGTATGTTTGTAAAGGACGTTATAATATACAACCTGATATATTTATGTACGTAGATGAGAACGTGTTGCAAATTGTCAATTGCGTATGTGTTTGTATGTTTGAGTTCATATTTGTGTGCATGTATGAGCATGTGTATAATATTCATCAAATGTTCAAAACGGAAATGGAAACGGAAACGGAGACAAATGTTGTTTACTGTTTGTTGTTTGTGCTGTTGTTCTTCTCCTTCTTTTTCTGTTGCAGCGTTGTTTTTGTTTCCATTTCTTGAAGCATAAATAATGGCGCTTGTTATTGTTTATCATAAGTGCCTGTCACAGTCAATTTCAACTCATGTGTCTCTGTGAGTGTGTAGAGCACTAAATATTATACTATGTCATACTTAGTAGTCTGAGTTGGTTGCTAACGAAAATATCAACAACAAATAATATTAGATCCTTTGTCTTGTGCTTTTGTTTATTTGGATCTATTAAATTTGTTCATGTAACCACTCACTATTAAATGAAAGTATTTATTTCACTGCAGTAAATTGCTGTATTTTAGTTGCTATTTGTTAACAATAAAATGGCCATTTGCTACTTGGGATTTCTTGAAAATATCTTAAATTTGAAAACACTTTAAGATAAGAATTGTATAAATAAATATTCTCAGTTGATTTACTTTGTTAGAACAAATATTAGACAATTTCATAATAAAGTAAAATTAAATGTCATATGAAATACTAATTGCAAATCTTTATATTTTCCTCAGAGCTCATTCTCATTCACGATCCAGCACTTACACTAATAACTAACACCTTCATCTACTTCACTTGCTACTTCTTCTTCTTCTAGCTATTGTTATTCTGCTTCTTCTGCTTACTGGTCATTCAATCTCTACTGTCATAAACACACACTTCGAAAGTATTATTTAATTAATTTCTCTCTAAGGCATTTTCCTTTTACCAAAGAAAATTTCCAAATTCTATTTATGCATCTCCTTCCAGCACTATCCCAATAGATTCATCTAACACATTAACCTGATGTCTTTGTCCATAAGTCTTTGTTTTATTTGTCATTTCCTATCGGGTTAGGTGATTAATTGTCGGTTATCAATTGACAGCTTGGTCTTTTGGTAATTTGACACCCGATGAGCAATTTAGTTTATTCTACGAATAGTATTATTTCACTGGTCATTTTCCTTTTCAAGTACGTGTATCTTTAGTATGTAGACATAATTTCAGATGTGGTTTTTCCTTTTATTGTCATAGAATGATGGCAAATGCAAATATACTATGAACATATGTATATTCATACAAATACACACATATCTGCATGCAAATAATACATTCACATACTCATTCACAGTGGCGGATACAGGAACCATTTTTTTTTGGGGGGGGGGGGGGAAATAAAAAATAGAAATTCTCCTTATGAACCAAAACGTTAAAACGCGGGCTGGAGCGCTTTTTTTTCTCGTTCGTGTATCGTTTTTTTGCTTATTTATAAACTTTATTTCGATGACTAACAATTTCAAAGGTATGGCCATGTGAAAACTTACTGATACGTTACGCACTTTGGAGAAACCCTGTTCTTGTAGCAAATCATTTCACAATTTCTATGATTTATTTCCAAGGTAAAAGATCGTGGAAAATATAACAATAGGATATATTTATTCAGTTTTCGGTTTTAGATTGGTTTTAATGGGTCAAGCATTAGTAGAATTTTAAGAATAATTTAAAGTCGCTGATTCCTACCCTGTATTCAAATTTTCTCTTTCCCATCTGGGTTTTTCTTTAGATCGACTCGAAACCTATAATTTATTTTTTTGTTTTTGGTGGATTAAATTCTCTACCTGAGAATAGAACCCGTTGAACTGATACTTGAGTCACGTATTTAAGAATTAAATCACCGAAATGATCCATTTTATTAGAACAATCCATTTGGACACTTTTTAAGAATTTAACCCCATCTGGGAATCGAACCAGAACCAGATTAGCTGCTTCTGTAGGAGATTAATTTGACGCTAAAATGGCACTATCGTCTGAATAAGTAGCTATAGTAACACCATCAGTTTCAGACAAGTCGCAGGTAAAAATCGAATAAAGAGCAGAACTCAGAACACTGCCTTATGGTACTCCGGCTTTCACTTGACATTTGGCTGATGTTTCATCATTTACCTTGACATAGAATAATAGGACTTTAAGACCAAATAAAATAGAGCTGGAAGTAAATTTTTTAATTTGTATAACAGCTCTTGATGCCAAACTTTTTCGACCGCTTCTTGAATGTCCAAAAATATGGCAAAGTAATATTTTTTGCATTCCAGAAAGTCAGTGGCAATATTGATGATATTGCTCAGGAGTACCGTGCTTATGACGATTGCTGATTCGGAACTATATTCTTATTTTCTTGTATTATTAGCAATCTACTACTTCAAATATTTTCGAGAATATTGCCAGCAAACTTATAGGTCTATATGAGGGCACTGAGTTTTCAGGTTTATTTGGTTTAGGTATCATTATTATTTCAGCACATTTCCATAGAGAAGGAAAGTAGTTTAATGCGCAAGATTATTCTTATAATTGAAAGTAAATCGTAATAACTAAAAACAACAATAAGTAATTATGTTCACCTTTTTGCCTGTTTAAGTTATTAAATTTTTAAGTGTTTGAAAATCTTTTTGTGGAGGGGGAGGGAAATTTCCCTCTGTTTCCCCCTCTTGTATCCACCCCTGCATTCAATTCAAAGTATCAATGGCAATGATTTTAATTACGTAATATTTAGTATGCAAATATTTACTTAGTTTATTTGATCGTCTTTCTGTTTCTTAATTGATTTCTTATGCAATTTCATTTTAAGATTATTTGATATTATGTGTGTATGTGTATGTGTGTGTGTGTGGGGTAAGATTTTCATTACTTCATCGTTTGAATTTTAAGGAACTACGTTGAAAATAATAGCATATCATGTGTCTGTATTCATGCTCTTTGTTTTTTTTTTTTTATTTCAACGGCATACCGATGGGACATAGGGTCAACTATGCAAACCTCAGCATCTCTCAACAAGACTCATTTATAATCCTGTCAAATCTGGAAACAAAAATTTGTTTGTGATTTATTTTTTTTATTTATTTATTTCAATTCAGTCTACAGAAAATGTCTTACATGTCTTATATATAAAGTTCAATTAAAAATAGTGAAAAGTTTTAACTAAAATCTATCGATACTAACACTAAAATCAATAATGTTTTTATAATTTTTGCATAATTGAACGCATCTTGTGATTGGCTCAATTAAAGCATAATTAGTTCTGTGCGTTTAAACGATAAATAAGCGATTTTGCCTGAATCTCGAGGCGGAATATTAAAATTAAATAAATCAGTTAATTGCACACAATTTATATTGCAATTAATAATATTAAAAGCAAATATTAAAGACAAGTAAATTATTCTGTCATACAAAGACTGAAGACTAAGCAATTTGCGTCTCCCGATGTAAAAGGGAAGACAATCATTCCAATGCAACTTATACAATGCAAATTTAGTAAAAACTTTTTGAACCCTTTCAATTTTATTTGAATGAACATTCATAATACACGCAAAGAAAAAAAAACGCTGAACAAAAACGTTTCTGAGGAACATTGCCGTGTTTGCAGAAACTAAAACCGTTTTCTGCAAAAGATTAACAATTTTATGATGAACGAAAATTCGTTCACGATAAAATTAAGGCAATTTTCTTTTCTGGCAAATGAAAACAGCGTTTCTGCTAAACGAAAGTACACAACTCTCTTTTCTTTTTATTTTCGTTTTCCTCTCATCTCGCTCTCGTCGCAAAAAGAAGCAGCAGCGACGCTTACATTCAAACTCCACACAACAACAAATCAACACAACATAACGGGAAGTATCATTTGTCAACGCATTATTGAAGAATTTTGATTGTGCATTGAAATTATTTCATTACATTTCTTTTTGTCTATAAAAAAGTGCGTGGTGTTTACAAAAAACAAATAAAAGTGATGATTTATAATAAATAATACAAAAATAGAAAATATTCCATGAACGAAGTTCGTTTAGTGAAATTTTCGTTTCTGAGAAACGAATTTTTTCTTTGCGTGTATGTATTCCAGATCAAAGAGCAATAGTCCAGGCGACTTCTAACTAATGAGATGTAAAGTGATTTCAATGTTAGAGGGTCAATGAACTCCTCAGTGTTTCTTCTTATAAAGCCAATCATAGCGAAAGATTTAGAAACAATGTAATCAATATGTTTGGAAAACGAAAGTTTCGAGTCAAAACTAATTCCTAAGTCAAACTCTCAATTGATGCACAACGTACTAAATTTTATAATCGACACAGTCAATCCGGAGATTAGCTGTCGGTCATCCAAAAAAGCTTAAAATGCGCATAGGGTTGCGGTCTTGATTCGTCTTGATTGTCCAAATACATACACTTTTTCTAGTTTTTAATCAGAAAATTTTATTTAAACAAAAACCACAATAAAATGCCAATGTACGTATGAAAATTGTTTTTGCTTTCTTTTTTATAGTTTTCAGTTAAATATTGCATTTTATTGCAAAAGTTTATAGTTCATCGTAAAAGAATTGAACCGTTTGGGCGAAGTTAGGGCGATGTTACACGATCAATGTTTTGCTGTCAAACAATGCAATTATTGTTGCTTTGAAAAATGAACACTGAGCAAAAGAGAGGATGAACACATTTCACTTCAAATTTTTTTACTGTCGAAAAAAACCTGCATCACTTCAAATAAAATGGGGTTGCTGAAGATGCACTGTTGCATTTTATGGGAAAATACTAATATTTTATGAAAAATACTAGACTTTTTACTAACTTATAAACACATGTTTTTTCTTTGCCACCCTTTGCGTTGTTTGGCTTTTGTATGTTTGTAAAAATGAGTGCTGTTTAAAAAATTACTTAATAATTTTTATAAAAACATGGTAATTCAATGGCCAAGTAACAAAATGGCGGAGCTTATTTTAATAGTTCGCTAATTTTAAAGATTATTTTTCTACGTTTTTCATATATAAATGCAATATTTTTTGTAACTATTTCCAACAATATTATCTCATATTGTCATTATATTATTTTCCATCCAATTCCATTCCAATTGTTGAATTTTCATTCACTCCAATATACAATAAAATACTTTTTAGTTGGAAAAACATAGTTGCAGATAAAAGTATTAAAAAATAACATTCAGCAAAAAACTGATAGTGTAACAGGGCATCAAACAAAACGATGAAAAGAGAGTAAAAACAGAAAACATTAACAGCAAAACATTGACCATGTAACATCAGCCTTTATGATGAATAAATCTTCGTTCATGGCAACCGAATAGAAACGTTTGTGGAAAACGTTTTTCGGTTATTGTGCAAGAACTGAACCGTTTATGATGAATAAATCTTCGTTCATGGCAAACGAATACAGTCGTTTAATGATAAATAAATGTTCGTTCATCATGAAAACATTCCATGAACGAAGTTCATTTAGTGAAAATTTCGTTTCTGAGAAACGAATTTTTTCTTTGCGTTTAATAATTTCTTTTTTTAATCAAGCATGTTTTATCAAGCATCTTATTATATTATTTTATTTGCATTTTTGTAAGTTTAATTTTTTATATAATAAATATTATTTCTTTTTTACTTTATGTAATTTTTTCTTTCATTTTTTGCCTTAAAAATTTGTTGAATTACGTTTCATTTGTTCACCCCACTAAAATAAACAAAAGCAGTATGATATATATGAAGAAGCATTTAACGCTATTTACATTCCTATAATATAAAATGACACTAACTATTCTCTTTTAGCCTTATAAATTTGTCTTTTGTACTATCATTTAAGAATAAGAGAATAATGAATAAATAATAATAATAAAAAGTAACGAGTCCTGGTTTTGTACCAACCTTACATTCTCCCTGCAGGCCTGAGGCATCTCAATAAATTACTAAACATTCTTTGATGCAGAATTGCCCCTGTCTATCTATCATTTAATTACATATGATTATTTAATATCCATATAATCTTTAACATATGAGAATTTTAACGGGTTGACTCTAATTTTCTTAGAAATGTGAAAGAAAAATCCATTAGCTTCCTAAAGCTCAAATTAATTTATCAAACTTTTTCACAACATGTAATACAAATTCGTGTATTTAAAAATAAAAAAAATTGGTGTCATACTATGCAGCAAATTAAATCTTATGTGTGTATCAAAAAAAAATTAGCATTGTTGACATTAAAATGTTGACGGCTTCTCTTACAACAAGCAACCAACGGAAGTAGAAAAGTGAAAAAGTAGCAAAAGACGAAAAAGCCAAAAATTTAAGCTTGCATTTTATTCTGACTTGACTTCTATGCCAACAACAGCTTGAGCCTATATTTTTAAATGCCAGATAGGCATTAGCATCCTTTTTTTTTGTTTGTGTGTATGTGTGTGAATAATTGAAATTTATACTTAAATATGCAAACACAGGCACACATACACTGACGCATACCCAAAGCCTCATTCACACAATGCAAATAGCGGCAGCATCAAGTTGTATGTGTGTGTGTGTGTGTGAAAACAAATGCTGGTACTGTTCTGTTTCTTTGCTATTGCTGGTAAGCGGTTGATGGAATTGCTATATCTATATCTTTTTGCATATTCACCACGTAGATTTAATACGTTAATCTTTTTCTTTGTATATCTGTGTGTGTATATGATTTAAGCTTGGCGTGGATTATGTTGAAGATATTTCGTTGCATATATTTCGCATGTATGTAGTTGTATATGAGAGTGTGTATGTGCGGTATGCAAAGTATTTAGCGTGCGTGAAATTGAGATAAATGCCTTCTGCTTTTATAATAGCAAAGAATATGCAAATTATTTTAGATTTTAATATAATTTTTTTTTTTTTTTTTTTGCCAAAGGATTATGCAAAATTATGATGGATGTGATATGACGATGTGATATGATATTAAACTTTTAATTGGAATTTTATTCAAATTATGAATTTAACAACAACAAAAACAATATTTATATCCGAATGCATGTACTTAAATACATATGTATGTTTGCACTCATACCATCATCAACAAAATATTAATTTAGTCTTTAAAACTTTTAACCTTCTGCTTTCTTAGCATAATTAGCTTGTCTTTGAACCCTCTTATTGCTTCCTTACCGATCTTCTTCCTATCCTTCCACAATCTCAGCATTTTGAGTTGCATCTGCAAGAAACTATTTATCACCTTTGCACATTCTTCTTAATCTTTTGCACTTTTAATATGAATATAATTTGTTGCAAACTTTCAAATCCTTTTCCTCTGTTCAATTATAAAAATAAAGAAAGGTAAAAGAAAAATTTCATTAAATTCATATGACGTGCATGTATGAGTGTCTTTGTTTGGCTGTATGAGTGCACAACTTACATACACATACATTTATAGTATTAATTAAATAGTATCTTTTCATTTAACAGTGTCGTTTATATACAAGTATTTATATAGGTGTATATGTTTTTCTCTCTGTGTTTGTATCTGTGTGTGTGTATTTGCTTGTTAAACCATACCATAAAGTCGTTGAAATTTATATTTAACAGTAAATTTATAACACTTGAATATTTTTAATGAAACACCAATGCAAGCAAAACAAAACGAAACGTGCGTTGACGCTCATGCTGACAAAGTCAACGTTAACGTCAGCTATGATAGCGCACGTCGCCATGGTGAAAATATATTTATGCTTTTTTCTTCGTTCAAATTTTATACATATAAAGGAATGCTGTTGCTCTTCTACTTCTACCTTCCTACTTCTATTTATATTTCTTTTCTCAGTTTTTTGTTCATATTATTGTTGCTGCTTGTTGTTGTTCTTGTTTCGTGGTGTACAAATTAAAAGTTTTTCCTGCGTGTAAAGTTTTGCTGGTAGCGCGCACATGAGATACTTCAACATAAAGTTGCTAATTTTATTGTTAAGTTGCACAAGTACAGAATGTGTGTGTGTGTGTGTATGTATATGTGTGAGAGAGACAATGAATGAGAGTATAAGAAAATGAGCGTTCTAATTTGAAAGTGGTTGTTGTTTTAGTTGTTGCTGCTACAAAAAACTGACACAAATGCCAGTGGTGTTAAAGTGTTAATATTACTTATAATGGTAGTGTAATCTTTTCATCATTTTCCCCTTTTCAGTTTCGTAATATTAATTGAAACATGAAAAATCATTTATTTTAAAGCAGAACTGTTCAGAAAATGGGGAACAAAATTGCAAAGGTATGCAGTAAAATTTAATATATTATGTAGTAATTGATTGCTTGCATTTTTGTTTTGAACTTTGAAAAAACCGATAGCAGCATTACGTTAAATAAATAAACAGCACTATCTTTTAGTAAGCAAATTGATCAATTGGAATGTTATGCAGGATTTGTACAAAATTTTTTGATGTAGGAAGTCGGTACATCAAGGTCATGGGAGCATTTGTCGTTTCATTTTAATCCAACTTTGAATAAATAGCAAATTCCTACATATAAGAATTAAATATATCATATTATGTATGTAATTGGTAAGCCATTCCTTAGAATTTCTGAATTTCATAATTTTTCTGCATGTGTTCTGTAATAAAAGCTTACTTGCGTTATTTATTTTCTAACTTTTCAGAAAATTTTCTTCATCAAAATCACTTTTACCTGGTAAATCAAAAATTCTCGCCGGTATTCACAATGTGAAATCACAAATATCGTTAGTTGACATAATATTTAGAAAAACGTAATTTAACGAATTAATTTGTATGCTTTAATTTAAGTTTTATCAACATTTACAAGTACACATAGGTAGATGTTAAAAACAAGGGAATTTATTAGATTCTCATATCTCATATCTAGGAACAACTTCGAACCTATCGTAAGCCAAACTTCTCATATCTCTCCAATAGTCAGTTTAAAGAGATCAATAGACTGTTATTCTGTGCACACCACTTGACGAATATGACCATCTGGAATTCTGAGACAGAACATCCAAACGTGGCTTAGTTAATTTATTAGTTTTTGCAAATATCCACATCTTCAACGACTAATATCTGAGAACACTCTATTGAAGCGAACTTTATTTGAGATCAGACTTTAAATTTCAGTTGACCGCGTAAATTGATTCTTATTTGGCCTGATTTCTAACTGATTTTGAATTGAAGACATAGAAACATTTGCAAAATTTGGAAATATTTGTTACTACGATTGTCAAAATAACACGCAACGTGCTTCATATACGAGCGAATTCGAAAAAAGATATTAAAAAATGATGGGTTCGACCAGTTAATATAACTCGGAATGTTAATGTAAAAGAATTACAAGAAAAAGATGCGGAGCATTTCTTCTGTATGAGCAATGTTAAGTTTAATTAGCTGTAGCCCGTACTAAAAGGGAGGCTGCAGCAATTTTTAAATAAGAAAAGCAATAGATCACGAGACACGTTTGGCCGTAACGCTGGTATAAGTAAACTTTAAATAGCAAGCCGATTTTTATGCTAAATAAGAAAATAATATAAAAATATAAGCTTTGTGACCGCACAATTTTGAACAAACCAAATTGAACCTCGCAAATGTCTGGATATATTAAGAAGAGGGAAGACTCAGCGTTTTTCCCACTGGGACAACCACAAAGAAATCAAAACAACCAAACAACACACACGAACAGCGAAGAAGAGAAAGACAAGTAAGCAAGGCAACCTATTGCGATCGGAAATTTGAAATTTCGTTCGCACAAACATCACGCTATCTAACCAACCAATTGCAGCGAGGTAACAATACCACAATTCCAGTAGCTACAGCGTCGACTGGAAACAGAACACAAGGAAGAAGAAGAGTCGCGTGCTTAAAGCAGGCTAGCACAACATCTAGTGAGTTGTGATAGTGCTATTAAAGCAGGCGGTTGTTGAAGAAAAACCAGCGGAGTTAATTGACACAGAATGAGTTGTGCTAGAGGAGCAGGACGTACTCCAGACACAAATCTAAGTTGCTGGCGAAATAACACCAATAAAATAACGTCAAGAAGGTGCCATCGCAGTAGACACAGGCAAGTAGCTTTGTGACATAAATTTACGATCAGGTGTGCATCAAGCAGAGCGACAAGTAACGTTTCGGAGCGATACCCTGCCACTCGACATTTGACGTGACCTAAATGGTAAGCACACGACGAGACGAGCAGAGACGTCTTGGATCGATTCATCTGGCCCGACATCGCTCGCGCAACCGTGACTTTAAAACCCGGACGCCCACGGCACATCAAGCTACACGCTTCGCCCTACCAGGCATACTCAACAACGCTTTACACGTTTTTCAAGCATGCCCTACCGGGCGTACTCATCAACGCTTTTCACATTTCACACGCTTGTCCTACTAGTGACACACCAGCTCTTCGCTACGCATGCTGGTCTTGCCCAACGCCCGCACCAGAAGACCAACGCCGCAACTTGAATTCTACAGAATACGAATTTGTGTTAATTAAAGGAACTGCGTATTAAATAGCGTGTCTAATTATAAAAGTAACAAAAGAACAGCGGAGGCCGCTGAAACTACCACAGTAATAGAAAGAAAAGTTTGTTAAATCTTGGAATATCGACGGTTCAGAAAATCATTTATGCAACATGTGATACTATTTGAGTTGAACTTCATTTTATAAATTTAACACCTCCAAACTCAACTGAATTCAAAACCATTTCTGATAAGTTTTACATCAAGCTGGCATGCCTAATTGCTTAAGAGCTATAGATGGAAAACATATCCATATAATCTGCCCATGTAATAGTTACTATAAAAAGTCATACAGCATTGTATTGTTGGCAGCATGTGATGCAAGTTATGTATTTTCATATGTTGATGTCAGAGTTTAGGGAATCCGAATTGGAGGGTGGTGTACTTGCTCGAAACCTTTTGGGAAGAAAATTGTTGAACGAAGCTTTAGAAGTTCCGTGCAAACTCACCACATTAACTGCTTCTCCGTATTTATTTTGTTGGCGATAGTGCATTCCTACTCAAAAGCAACATAATGCGACCATTTGGACCTAATTTACCACAAGATAAGGGTAAATTTAATACGATGTTGTTTAAAGCTCGAGTAGATATCGAAAATAGTTTTGGCAATTGGCCAACCGATGGCGAATATTGCACACAAACCTACATGACATGCAGACGAAATCGTCTTAGCCACTATCATGCTCCACAACTTTTTAATGTTACAAAACGACAGGAACTACTTCACACTTGATTTAGTTGACCATACAGAAAACAATCAAGATATTTAGAGTCAGTGGAAGAACGAAATAGATCCACTGTTATCGTACCAACCAAGATTTGCTACGCGCTTCACTTCAAATGTTTTTCAGCTGCGAGAAATACTCAAAAAAAACTTTAATTAATAGTATAGTATTTAAAAAATAAATACAAAGTAACCCATTTTCTTTTAAATAATGTATATATGTAGTTATCACACAGGGGCGGATACAACGAGGTAGAACAGAGGAAATTCCTCTCCCCCCCCCCCCCCCCCCCCCAAAAAAAAAACAAAATTAAATTTTCAAACACTTAAAAATTTAATAGCTTAAACAGGCAAAAAGGTGGACATAATTACTTATTGTTGTTTTTAGTTATTACGATTTACTTTCAATTATAAGAATAATAAATAATCTAGCTCATTAAACCCCTTTCCTTCTTTATGGAAATGTGCTGAAATAATAATGATACCTAAACCAAATAAACCTGAAAACTCAGTGCCCTCATATAGACCTATAAGTTTGCTGGCAAAATTCTCGAAAATATTCGAAGTAGTAGATTACTAATAATACAAGAAAATAAAACTATAGTTCCGAATCACCAATCGTCATAAGCACGAGACTCCTGAGCAATATCATTAATATTATCACTGACTTTCTGGAATGCAAAAAATATTGCTCTGCCATATTTTTGGATATTCAAGAAGCATTCGAAAATGATTGGCATCAAGACCTATTATACAAATTAAAAAATTTACTTCCAGCTCTATTTTATTTGGTCTTAAAGTCCTATTATTCTATGTCAAAGTAAATGATGAAACATCAGCCAAATGTCAAGTGAAAGCCGGAGTACCATAAGGCAGTGTTCTGGGTTCTGCTCTTTATTCGATTTTTACCTGCGACTTGTCTGAAACTGATGGTGTTACTATAGCTACTTATCCAGACGAAACTGCCATTTTAGCGTCAAATTAATCTCCTACAGAAGCTGCTAATCTAGTTCAGAAACAGCTCGACGACGTTCAACAATGGTTACTTTGTGGATGAGTGCTTGACTGGAGTTCCATCTGCCTCAGGTTCGATTCCCAGATGGGGTTAAATTCTTAAAAAGTGTCCAAATGGATTGTTCTAATAAAATGGATCATTTTGGTGATTTAATTCTTAAATACGTGACTGAAGTACCAGTCCAACGGGTTCTATTAGAGAACCCTTAGAGAGAGAATTGAATCCACCAAAAAAACAAAAAAAAAATTATAAGTTTCGGGTCGATATAAAGAAAATCCCGAATGGGAAAGAGAGAATTTGAATACAGGGTAGGAATCAGCGACTTTAAATTATTCTTAAAATTCTACTAATTCTCGACCCATAATAAACTAATCTAAAATCTCGAAAACTATTATATTTTGCACGATCCTTTACCTTGAAAATAGATCATAGAAATTGTGAAATGCTTTGCTACAAGAACAGGGTTTCCCCAAAATGAGTAAGGTGCCAGTAAGTTTTCACATGGCCATACCATACATGAATAAGCAAAAAAAAAAACGATACACGAACAAGAGAAAAAAGCGCTAGAGCCCGCGTTTTAACGTTTTGGTTCATATGGAGAATTTTTTATTTCCCTCCCCAAAAATGTTTCGTGTATCCGCCACTGTATCACAACAGACACTAGCAAATCAGACGGCCGTTTCGGAATCCGCCACGATTCCTCATCAGTGATCTTAGTGGTAGTTCTTAATCTTTCAATATCCTATATAAGCTGCTAATATTTGAAATCGTAAACCAGAATTGCAGATTTGATCCCAAATATCTTCATGGAATAGAGATATTGAAAGAAAACTACCACTAACGTTCTGTATACTTATTTGTTGTTGTGTTTTTCTCATTACTACTAGACTGCATAACAGTTCGTTATTTCAAAGTCTAGTACATGAGAGAGTGTGTGTGTTGTACAAAAATGATTCTAGTTGTCATTTTTCTCAATCGCGCCCATTCAACCCATTTTCATTAATCAAAAAGAAAAAAAGTAAAAAATGAAGGTAGTTAAGCCACAATTATTAATGAGATCATTCTTTCATTTAATTAATAGTCATAAAAAGTAAGAAAACAATTTACATTAAAACTGAGATCCATTAAACCTAATCGTATAAATAATGTTGATGTTTTCAATATTCGCAAAAAAACTAACGCCGGCACTTTAGCCTCTATCTTGTTTGACTACGTTCATTGCCAACTTTGACTCATTTATTTTGATTGCCTAGCTATCAAAATGAAGTGCAGTAGAACTTGGAGCATTCCTTTGATCTCCGAATGCAGCGCATGTTTGCGAAATATTTGATGCAGGTAAATCTAGAAATTTTCGTTTTCCTTTCAGCAATCAAAATAATACTGATGGTGACCAAAAATAAATATACGTACTTTTCGTACATGTGCGCTTGATATTGGTGTTTCTGTCATGAGCTATAATTTTTTAAAGGTAAATATAGTATTTGTATTGTATTTCCAACTTGAATAGATTTATTTTCGAAGTATTTCATGTGCAAGAAAAAAATACTTACCGCCTGGAACTTGTAGTATTGTCTAAATATTACACCACAATTGTGGTCGGCGGTCATGTAGCAGCCGTCGACTGTATTGTATCCCGATCTTGGAAGGAGAGAGTCTAGATTAGGCTTTGTGCTCATCAACTCTCTTGATTCTATTGACAATTAAAGCTACAATATTTTAATTACTCTTCGTTACTCTCAGTATGGTGAACTTAAGGTGAAGAAATAACTCTACCGATATTACAATTCAATTTTTAAAACTATCGATAATCTTTATAACTGAAACTATGAAAGAGAATATAAAATCAGCTTTTAACTGCAAATAAGCATTAATTAAAAATTGCCTTCATTCGTTTAAAAATTAAAAAACAGAAAAAATCCATAAATATCAGACTGCACTCTCTCAACTTTCTCCCTTCTCTCCTCTATCTCCTCTCTCCCCCTCCCTCTCCATCTCCAAAACAATTTATGCATAAAAATAATTTTATCACAAAAAAAAAAAAAAAAAAAAACAAATTGAGAAGAGAAACTAACAAATACCAAATTCAACGCCAATGGACATTTTCAAAGCAAAACTTAGAAAAAAGAATCCGGAAAGAAGATATTTTTCAAAAAAAAAGTAAGTAGTAGCGAAAACTAAAAAACTAGTAGTTGCAGTAAGTACAAAGTGAATTAAAAAACTATTTTCCTTAGAACTTTAAAAATATGTTTTGCTACTTGCATGTATTACTTACTTATAGAAACTGCAACGCTTGCAACAAAAAAAAAACAACGGTGTGGAGGAGAGTAAAGTAATAGCAGCATCAGCAGCAGGACAGAATGTTGAAGGCATTTTCGCTTATGTATGTGAGTGTGTGTGTATGCAGAACTTGCAAATTTGCTTGCAACATATTTTCATTGCATCATCAACTTTCATTTTGTTCACACTTAATAATTTTCATCATTGTCGGGCACTATCGCCAACAGCGTCACTATCAACGCCATTCGCCATGCGCTGCCGTCGTCAACACACAAATGAGCAAAAAATTCGTAATGCACTATGGGCAAAATATGCATGAAGTAGTAATAAGAGGAAAATACAAAACGAAAAACAAAATCTAGACTACCATTTCCTGCTTTAACATAATCCTCAGATGCCTACCTCATCTATCTGCTGCTTCTTGGGCACATTTGCCTGCCGCAGGAAATATTTTTTATACACTTTTTTGTACATTTTTTCCAAAAAAAAAAAAAATGCTAAATTGTAAAACTTACTAAGCAGAAGAAAAACGGCACTATTTCCAGTACCGTTTGCAAATGACCTTAACGCTGCACACTGCAAAAGCAAGAAGAACTTTGTCATTGTCCAGAACAGTGGCAGTGGCAACAGCAGCAGCATCAACAACATCCGCATCAGTACATCGTAAAAATTGCAAAATATTGTTACAACTTAAAAAAGTTGTTGCTCACAAAATATCATGAGCGCATCAGTTGCAACTAGCAGCAGCAAATAGTTTATGCAATTTTTGCACTAGCTGCTGCTTTGCTTTTTAAGTTCTGGGCAACTTATGTGCTGCTAGCGAGTACCGTCTTCTTCTTATTATTTCAAGTGAAGTGAGGCGAAAGACAAGGACATTGTTCACTAATTTTTATTTTCTTCTTTTCTTTAGTTTTCTTCTACTTGCCTTTATCTACAAGTATATAGGGCCTCATAAAATATATTGCACACACGAAGAAAATCACAGCAATATCATCATTATAATCATAAGCAATGCAGCAGCAGCAGCAGCAGCAATAACTGTAGTAGAGCAGCAACATTGCTCGTAATATTGCAAAGTTTATGCGTCAAATAAATTGCAAATGTCCACACTGAAAAATTTGTTATTGCTTGATGCTTTCGCTTTATCAATTGTACTTGCAAATTGCAAAAACACAGAAAATGTTTTCCTTACTTTTTCTTTGACAAACAAATTCATGAACATGCAAATTTTTCATTTATGCATTATGACATTGGAATTGCAATATAAAATATTATACATAGGTACAAAGAATAAAATATTAAATTTTCGCTCAAAAAATGTTCTTTAGTTTATCAAAATAAGATGCCAAAATAAATGGGGAGGAAGTCGGAGAGGGCCTAAGTAAGATACGCTTTGGCAACAACGGCTATCAGTATTACACTCATGACATATGGATGAAACTTTCAAGATTTCAGGTAACAAAAACACTTCAATAGTTAATCTTAATTTAATACTTAACATGATATCACATTTTTAGGAGCACGCCAATACACTTGCTCCAAATTCAGTGAGATAGAAAAATCTTTAAGCTTAAAAATACAAAAACTCTGTTAATTTGTGAAACTCTATCATAAAACAATTCACCTATAAAAAGATTGAAATATCTCTCCGAAATGTTTAGTTTTTTGTGTTTTATAGTCAATGTTAATAAACAAAATTCTAGAGTCTTCTTTTTTCCTGTCAATAAGGTTCAAGAGGCTTTGCATTATTCCTGACTTATGTTTTAAATTTAATTCCTAGTCAAGTTGTATTTTTCATTTATTCAGCTACGCATCACCTAGAAGAAGAAAGCTCTCTCAAGGACTTACTTCCAGCGAGATATAGATTCAAAACCTTTAACAAACTATTCTTCGATGGCATAAGTGAGGCCTCTAACATATGTAAAATCCAATACTGTGCAGATTTATTATGATCCTGACTAAATGATATTTGATGCCGAATACACGGAAACAGTTGTTATTCTTTTTTTTTTTAGCATCTCAACTGAAATAATGGTTAGTATCAAATATATGCAATCACGTTATTTGGTTTCTCCACGGTCAAAGGAAAACAAGTATCAAATTTAAATTAAAAATTTCAAAACTCGTTTAATTTCTGTATTGTTTTTATTAAATACTTACTTAACTTGCAACGCGACAACCTCGATAGTCCAGTGGGTAGTATACTAGAATTTCATCTGGGAGGTTCGGGTTCGATTCCCGTCTTCGTCTGGTAGTTAATTTTCATAATTTTCTTATATTCACTATCAATATGAAGTAAAAGCGAATTATAAGATAGTGTACAAGTAGGTACACACCTTGGTTGGTAATGGCAAAACCACCAAGTCGATAAAAAATCGCCACACCGCCGTTCGGAATCGACGTTAAACTGTATGTCCAACTATGTGGTATAACAATGGGCCGTTAAGGCGTAAGTGTGTCTCTCGACAGCCACTCCAACCCAACCTAACCTAACTTGCTACGCTAATGGATCGAGGGTTAGGTTGGTTAGGTTGGAGTGGCTGTCGGGAGCCATACTTAGGCCTGAACGGCCAATTGTGATACCCCACTTTTATAACTTCTGGTTTTAATATTAGCCAGAAAAATACTAACTGTGTTAAATCTTTTTTTGAAACTATCAGAATCACTCATTATCCATCCAGCAGCACGATCGGCTTAATAGATGTACGTCGTTCAAGCAGAAAACACTAAGTCCAAATTCATAGTTTTAATTGGATCGGTTATAATTAGCTTCAATAATTCGAATGACATAATAAATTAGATTTTGATGATCCAGTTGAAACGTATACTAATTTATATATCAAACTGTTGACTTTTTAAGTTTTGCCAGTGTTCTTAGCACCTCATGCACTGCAAAAACTAACTTCATTTCAGAAATCAAAAAAGTTGACCTAGTGAATTCTGCCAGAATGCCAACGATATCAAACTTTCATATTTATTAAATTATGTAAACTAAATGAAAGTTTCACCATAACCCTGTATCCATTAAAGTTAGTATCTACAATGGAATTTGGCACAGGGATTGTTCTTAGGTCGTTTCAAAATATAAGCTATTTCAAACTTTTGAATTTTTTCCACTAGAAGGCGCCTCCTATTTGAACTAAATAAAATCTTCATTTAATTTGAAAATTCAGAAAAAAATCTCGTTAGAAACCGCCAGATTGAAAAAAAAGCGCTAGAATAAAGCAAAAAAAAAAACTAGTGTAACTAGTACACGCAAAAAAAAAAAAACGTTTATCGCCCGTTTGTGGAGAATATATTACTTTTACGCTGAACAAAAACGTTTCTGAGCAACGTTGCCGAGTTTGCAGAAACCAAAACCGTTTTCTGCAAAAGATTAACAATTTTATGATGAACGAAAATTCGTTCACGATAAAATTAAAGCAATTTTCTTTTCTGGCAAATGAAACAAACGTTTCTGCTAACGAAAGTCCACAACTCTCTTCTCTTTTTATTTTCGTTTTCCTCTCATCTCGCTCTCGTCGCAAAAAGAAGCAGCAGCGACGCTTACATTCAAACTCCACACAACAACAAATCAACACAACATAACGGGAAGTATCATTTGTCAACGTATTATTGAAGAGTTTTAATTGTGCTTTGAAATTATTTCATCACATTTCTTTTTGTCTACAAAAAAGTGCGTGGTGTTTACAAAAAACAAATAAAAGTGTATGATTTATAATAAATAATACAAAAATTGTAATAATATAATTTTATGCAAATTTCATACACTTTTTCTAGTCTTTAATCAGAAAATTTTATTTAAACATAAACCACAATAAAATGCCAATGTATATATACAAATTGTTTTTGCTTTCTTTTTTATATTTTTCAAGGAAATATTGCATTTTATTGCAAACGTTTTTAGTTCATCGTAATTGAACCGTTTATGATGAATAAATAAATGTTCGTTCATCATGAAAACATTCCATGAACGAAGTTCGTTTGGTGAAAATTTCGTTTCTGAGAAACGAATTTTTTCTTTACGTGTATTCAGTTCTAGGTTGCAATCCCCAATATTTTTCTATTGCTTATTTGCATCTGTGGTGACCTAAATTGGCTTTTTTGACCGCGCTAGCAAATTGGCTTTCAAGCTCAGTTTCCTATCTACAATAACACTCAAGTATCTGGTTTTTCCTGAAAAGTTAATGGACATTCCCACGGACTTTTTTAGGTTTTATTTTGGGAATTTTATGAAAAACAGTTTTATCAACGGTTTTCTTTTAACGGCCATTTATCGAAAATGGAATTTAATACCCCATTTTCAAGAGGAAGGGTAGGAGATGCAGGAAAAATATATAAAGAAAGAATTATTTATCTCTTTGGGCTTAACAACTTTGCTTCAGACATCAAATTCGTATCTGTTGAAATAAAGAAATTTCTTGATAGCCCCTGAAAAATCCAATTTTTCCGACTTCAGGTCCATATTGTGGGAGAACTAGATGTGATAGAGAAAAACAGTCGTGATCAGCGCACTATAGAACCATAGGAAAATCCTGCGCATAAGACAAAAATTGATAATTTGTTGCACTATATTATAGTAGTGACTAAATTAAACATAGACTTAAAACTATGCAATATGATATGGTACGAACCTGCACCGATAAGAAACAGACGGATACTGTGTTATGCGGGTACCACTATCAATTATCATATTTAATGAACAAACCACTTTCAAATAATTTTTCCTCTTTTTGTAGCTTTCTTAAAAAAATCAAAAATGTTACATGGAGTCAATAACCGATGACACCACATCAGAAGCAGCTTACACTATTAAGTCAAAAAGAAAAACTTAAAAAAATAAATAAAATGCTGACACTTTTTGTAGATAGTTATAGTTATACATACAATTTTAATAAAATGCTGTACATTTATGCAAATATTAAATCATTTACCAAGCATTTATTTAGTAGCGCATAATTGTTTCGGCTTCAATTAACCTTTAAACACTATAATCATTAACATTGAAATACTCATTGGTTGAGCATAAGAACGGATAGCGTGGATTCATGCCTGTCGTACATTTGGAGCCTGCATACTCTCCGGAGCGGAAAATTGGTTTATAGCAAAACAATCGTCGAGCATAATTGCATGTAAACAAAACATCAATTCCATGAGGACCCTCGTATAGGGATGCAGCACATCCAATGCGATTATTCCGATCCAGCATCATTTTACCAAAATGTAATATCAATTTTCTAATGAGAGCAATTGGGGGGAAAAAAATAAGTTAAATTCCAATTTGAGGATATTTGAACACCGCTTAATTGAGTTTCTATTTTATTTGCCTCAGAAATTTCACTTTTTCAGTTCAAATTGTATCTAAATTTCCCGGTTATTAGAGCAAGAAATTGTGAATTTCTGGAGGCGATTACTGTTCCACATTTTAGTATGTACGGCCGTGGTTACTTACATTTCTGGTGGTTTATATGAGTCAATATTCTCTTGTGTACAATCATGATATTGCTCATACCAATACTTTCGTATTTCCTCCTTAATGTCGTCGTAGATATTTGAACGATTAAATTTTGATTTCAAATAGAAAACTCTTCCAATATTCTGATCCATTTGGTTATATGGTCCACATGTAAGGCATTTTTGATCTTCATAAATGATTCCACATTGCTTAACATTAAACACAGCTAAATTTGCCATTTCTTCATCCCATTCCAGGGTAGCCATTGCAGCAGCTGGTTTGAAAATTAATCCTTGAGCAATTTCATTTCTATATTTATTGTGTTCATCTATAAATAAGTTCTTGAATTCTTCAGTCATTGGTAGCATTTCAGCATTAGGTGGGCAGCGTGGATCAAATGCCTATAAAGTGGAAATATTTAGAAAATAAAGAATAATTATCAAGCAGAGTCGAATAAAAAGTTTTTCTTCTGTTGTCCGCATATAAATATATTTACGTGGGTTTACCACAATTACATGAGCTACGTGTTATACTATAACTATGTATGTAAGTTAAGTATTTTTTACCGAAAGATGGACTTATGTTACATTATCTCCCCAACTATTAGGCAAGCCTCCGCACTTCCAACACTCACTCACCCCAGTATGATTGCAAGCCAGTATATGACGTGAGCCGCACATATATGCTGGTGCACAGTAATCCACTTGCTGTTCCACAGTCCCGGCGACATAGTCTTCTATACATCCTAGCAGTATAATTATTAAAAAATATTTCATTATTTTATAAGTGTTTAGCTTTACTTAATCGTTTTTACTTTTCAACTGTTACTGATAGCTGATAGCTGCCAGCTTTTATACATTTTTCGTATTTGCTGTATTTGCTGATATTTTCTGTTTACATGAGTTATTCACCTGTTTCAATATTTAGTAGATACTTCAGAATTTCTCAGAAAAAGCTATAAGATATTAGTTATCTTATAGCTAATAAGTGAAATTGATTTTTTTTTTTAATTAGCTTGAGGAAATTAATTATTTTCATTCACTCATCATTATTCATTCATTAGTCGTTTGTACTTTAAATAAGACAATTTAAATTATTTATTTATATTCGCTTTTATGAATAACAGTGAAATGTAGTGATAAGAGTTTTTGCTTATTAGCGATAAGAAAAAATAATCTATTTTTGTTTTGTTTCTGAATATATAAAATGACGGGGGTTTCCTAAAATCAGCAGGGTTTTGAAATAAAACGTAAACAAACGTACTTATTTTGTTTTGCAAATAACTAACACAGACCTGCAAGGTTTTTTATCACATCAGGATTTAGAGAAATCTTAACACAAAATTGCGATAAAGGTATATTATTATCTATAGTTTCTATTTTTTATTTACTTCAATTAATGAGCGTAGCACCTACCAATACGAACGTTATGAATGCTAAGTGCAAAAATCGAATTTACATCGGAAGTCGCCACGCTCAAATGGTAACTTCTTTCCCGTATGTTTTTTTTCCAAATTTTACTTTCTTGATGGTTCACTTGAGCACAATCTTATGTTTTCAAACTTATTTCAATACAAATTTAACTAACTTCTTAGCCTCAACAAACACGCTGAAAATTCACCACTAAAAATCCGTCAGGTCCAATGTTTTCTCAAGTTACTTTCTTGACCTATCTACTTTGGTTCCCGTTCGTTCTTAATGGGTTAATAAACAATCTACTTTCAAATAATTTTGCCGCTTTTTGTAGTTTTCTTAAAAAAAAAAAACAAAAATATTACACGAAGTTAACAGCCGTTGGCACCACAGCAGAAACAATTTACACTGCTAAATCAAAGAGAAAAGCTTCAAGAAATAAATAAAATGCAGATAATTTTTGTAGATATATATATATTCATTAATTTTGATATTAAGTACCCCTTACTTTAATATATACGAACATATATATATGAAATGCAAATTTAAATCATTTACCACACACTTATTTAGTACCACAACATAAA
Organism: Toxonevra muliebris; assembly: GCA_963691655.1. Lineage (NCBI taxonomy): Eukaryota > Metazoa > Arthropoda > Insecta > Diptera > Pallopteridae > Toxonevra > Toxonevra muliebris. Next base: position 103,927,187 of record OY829326.1, read on the forward strand.
TGTTTCGGTTTCAATTAAGCTTTAAACACTATAATCATTAACATTGAAATACTCATTGGTTGAGCATAAGAACGGATAGCGTGGATTCATGCCTGTCGTACATTTGGAGCCTGCATACTCTCCGGAGCGGAAAATTGGTTTATAGCAAAACAATCGTCGAGCATAATTGCATGTAAACAAAACATCAATTCCATGAGGGCCCTCGTATAGGGATGCAGCACATCCAATGCGATTATTCCGATCCAGCATCATTTTACCAAAGTGTAATATCAATTTTCTAATGAGAGCAAAGAGAAAAGCAAAAGGAGTTAAAATCTAATTTACGGATATACAATAAGCCCCGAATAAATGAGTTTCCCTTTTAATTGCACCCGAAATTTCACTTTTTTAGTTCAAACTGTATTTAAATTTACCGGTTAGTTAAACTAAAAATTCTATATTTCTGGCGGGGATCACTGTACCATATAATAAGACTGTGCTAGTCATAAAATGTAGCGGACGGGAGAAATATCGTTTTTAACTAACTCGGGGTCAAGGAATTCAGTGGTGATAACCGTTTTTCTCCCTATCAGCAGCGTTTCATACAAAATTTTTCTTTGAAATTTTGGCTTCGTAGTATGAGAGCCTATGGAAAAGTAGTGAGCTGATGCATTCTAAAAGTAATGCTATTAGAAATACATTTCCACACAAAACTTTCAAGTAACCATTTAGTATGTGTTGTAGAAGGATATTTTGAATTATTTAAACTCGTTTCACTTAAGTTCCAACCATTTTTATACTACGAAGATACATGTTCCTCTTCTTATTGCGGTGAAAATTGGTATCGAGGAGCTTTTTGACATGAAAAAATCTAATCTGACATTTATATGCATAAAAAAGTTATTTTAGACATAGCTCCCATACAAAAAACGGAAGTTCCCTTATTTTACATCGAAATAAATTAAATTTTTGCAAATCATTTTTTTGGCTAAAAAATTAGATTTTGAAAGTTTTAGAACAATCCGCTAAAAATAAGCATCCGGTTATCATCATGAGCGATCAAACGTTACTAAACGAAAATTACACTATCCGACAAAAATAAATTTTTCCAAAAATAAAAGGTTCTGCAAGTGGATTCTGATAGAATTCGGTAGAAAAAATTATTCGATTTTCTGCATTTTAAAAGTTAACCTCAAATATTTTTTGTACGCGGGCCTAAACTTTGCCCATTTCTAACAGATTAAGTAAAATAAACCATAAGACAACTTGTTAGTTTTGCATCAAAGCTTGTTTGTATGTTCAGAAATTTGTAGCAGAATTTTCCGTAGAATATTTTCCTCCAACGTATTAACCCTTTGGTGCCATCCAGTACGGTTCATTTTTGCCCTTATCGAAAAAAGTTACTTTTTTGACCCATTACGAGGGTTGAGAGAGGGTTAATATGTTCAAGAAATATGTTGCCCATGAAGTTTTACTATTGGTCACTGAACAACAAAAATCTGTAACTTAGTTTTAGGAAGCATAAACCCAAATTCCAAAAAATTTTCAAATTTTCAGCTTTTCTGAGAAGTGAATGCTTATCTTTAGCCAATTGTTCTGAAACTTTCAGAAACTAATTTCTTAACGAAAAAAGATGTGTGGAAAAATTTAATTTATTTCGATGTAAAATAAGGTTACCTCCCATACAAATTGTTGGGGATTTTTTACTGTTCTTTGTATGGGAGGTACGTCTAAAATTTGTTTTTCTGCAAATAAATATCAGATTCAGTTTTTTCATGCCAAAAAACCCCTCGATACCAATTTTCACCGCAATAAGAAGAGGAATATGAAATTTTGTAGTATACCCCCAAACCAAAACTTATATGAAACGCTGCTGATAGGGAATAAAACGGTTATCACCACTGAATTTCTTGACCCCGAATTAGTTAGAAACGATATGTCTCCCGTCTGCTACAACAAATTTTTTTTAATTTCGAGCACAGTCTAATTTTGTATAACCTTACATTCCTGGTGGTTTATATGAGTCGACATCCTCTTGTGTACAATCACGATATTGCTCATACCAATACTTTCGCATTTCCTCCTTAATATCACTGTAGATACTCGTACGATTAAATTTTGATTTCAAATAGAAAACTCTTCCAATATTCTGATCCATTTGGTTATATGGTCCACATGTAAGGCATTTTTGATCTTCATAAATGATTCCACATTGCTTAACATTAAACACAGCCAAATTTGCCATTTCTTCATCCCATTCCAGGGTAGCCATTGCAGCAGCTGGTTTGAAAATTAATCCTTCAGCAAATTCATTTCGATATTTATTGTGTTCGTCTATGAATAAGGTCTTGAGTTCTTCAGTCATTGGCAGCATTTCAGCATCAGGTGGGCAGCGTGGATCAAATGCCTATATAGTGGAAATATGTAGAAAATATAAAAGAAATTAAGAAAAATAGAAAAGAAGTCATGAATGAAAGACCAAAAATTTCTTAGTTGCAGTACCACCGAAAAGTTTTCATTAAGAAAGCAGAAGATATTTAATTAGAGACAATAGTAGGGGATTGTATTCTAAATATGTGGTCACCGTAGCTTAGTGGTTAGTATGTTGGACTGCTACGCAGAGGTGCCCGGGTTCATATCTCGGCACGCTCAAATATCAAAAATAGAAAATAAAAATTTTTCTACACGGCACCACCTCTTGGCTGGCAATGGCAAACCTCCAAGAGTAAAAAAAATGCCTATGAAAAGCTTTTCACTTCGCCGTTCGGATTCGGCATAAAACTGTAGGTCCCTTGCATTCGTGTATAAATATATTGGGAGTATGAATCTATAAACTCGTAATTGTGACTAACTTCATATCTATCATACGCGCCATTTTTTTGACTTTGACAGCTATTCTATCTCGAAGAGCGCCAAAAATACTATAAGAATTGATCTGTCAAATAATTTTCAGAATTTTACAAAAGTGTTTTACTATAGCTGAAAATGTCGAATTTCGTGCCAACAAAACAACATTTGCGGGAAGTTTTAATTTGCTTCTTCCATTTAAAGAAAAACGCAACTGAAGCACATCGTTTACTCACTGAAGCTTATCCTGACTGTGCTAAAGACGTTAGAATGCGCCAGGTGTGGTATGCCCGTTTCAAAACTGGTGATTTTGATGTTGAAGACAGGGAACGTTCAGGCGGCCCGAAAAAGTTCGAAGATGAAGAATTGAAGGCATTACTCGAAGAAGATTCATGTCAAACGCAACAAGAACTTGCAGAATCTTTAGGAGTTGATCAATCAACCATTTCTAAACGATTAAAAGCATTGGGAATGATTCAAAAGCATGGAAATTGGGTGCCGTACGAATTCAAGTCGAGAGACGTCGAACGACGATTTTTTACATGTGAACTGCTGATTGAACGACAGAAAAGAAAGGATTTTTCTGCATCGTATTGTGACTGGCGATGAAAAGTGGATACGTTACGATAACCCAAAGCGTAAAAAATCATGGGGACCACCCGGACATGCATCAACATCAACGGCAAAGCCGAACATCCATGGATCCAAGCTCATGCTGTGTATTTGGTGTGATATGAAAGGTGTCGTGTATTATGAGGTGTTGAAACCGAATGAAACTATCACTGGCGACCGCTACCGACTACAATTGATGCGTTTGAGCCGAGCATTAAAGGATAAGAGGCCAGAATAATAGAATAGGCCCGACGATGTTATTCTTCAGCACGACAATGCTCGGCCGCATGTTGCAAGACAAGTAAAAACATACTTGGAAACGCTGAAATGGGAAGTACTACCCCACCCGCCGTATTCTCCAGACATTGCTCCTTCTGATTACCACTTGTTCCGATCGATGACACATGTCCTGGCTGAACAGCACTTCCGTTCTTTCGAAGAACTCAAAAAATGGGTCGATTCGTGGATTGCCTCAAAAGATGAGGAGTTCTTTCGACGCAGAATCCGTGTGCTACCAGAAAGATGGGAAGAGGTTGTGGCTAACGATGGACAATACTTTAAAGAATAAATTTATAATCACTTTTTCACAATAAATGTCCAAATTACGAAAAAAAATACGAGTTTATACATTCATACTCCCAATAACTCACACTACATGAATGGATGCGAAATGCTCGGCCTTGGCCCTCCAGGGACTGTTGTGCCATAGTAGTAGTAGTAGTCGTATAAGTTGGGACAAAGTATAAGGTGTGATATCGGCATATTTCCACTTTTTTGTATTGAAGGCACCAATAAAAATATCGTTTAAGTAATATCACATGTTATGCTTACTTTTCATTATACTTCGACCGGGCACAGATGTTTATCGTAGCACTGCTGCGAGCGTAATGTCAAAGAAATTTTAAAATAGTGATTTGCTGATTTTTGGATACTCTAATCGTATAAGTTGGGACATTTTTTCGATAAATGGTTTTACTTGCAAATGCATTTTTTCATTAGAACTCACTTTTTGAGCGATTATATGAATCAAAAATGGAATAGTGGTGATTACTGATTGCATTTTAGATAGCATTTCAGCATATCAAGGAACCGGCGAAATATATCCGCAAAATTTAATAGCTCAGATCCAGTTTCCTGTAATTCAGATATGAAGACCGCCCACTTGACGTGCGCAATTTTTTTCCACTTGCAAAAACTGCGATTCAGATATTTTTTGTGACGAATCTGAATAATTGAATAAATTAAAATAAGTTTCGTATTGATTTTGAGACTTTAATTAACATTTTTCTTTTTGCTAGGACTTGCATGTCTTGGGTCCCAATTTAACGACAAATGTTTTTTTTTTCAAAAAATCATACCTTCAGAAAATTCAATGAACAATTTAGAACTTTGGCGATCGCCAAGTGTTCTTCTATATTCCAATTGTATAAATGGATTTGCTAAACATTTATTGCGAAAAATGATACGAACAAATTTTGAAACCCAATCCAACTTATACGATATTCTCCTACACTTCATATGTTATATGTAAGTTTAAATAAAAAGATTTCCTCCCGTTTTCCGCGTGACTATATGAATATTTGAAACATTTACATGAACTATGCGTTATATATCTGTGGCAATAAATAAGAATAGCTTAAATCAAAAATCGAAGTTTGAGATATTATGTAAAATAATTTCTATTTGGTTTTAATGCAATGTTTTTAATTTTAGAGACAGTTAATAGTATTAACTTAATACATTATTTAAAGCAAAAAACGAAAATTTTTAAAACAAAGGCCTGACTGAATTTTTAACGTTTTGTACTTAATATTTTCTTCAAAAATTTATTTTGAGTATAACAGCATCTAAAGTAAGCTTAAGCGTAACTGCTGATGCAAAAACTTAGTTTTTGGAATTTTTAACTAGATAAACGTTTGTTTTCTGGCAAAAATTAATATATTTATTTTATTTTATCAAGCCGGTTTAAGCTTTTCAATTAAAAGATTTATGAAGCAATGAAATATATAGCAAAAAAATATCTTCTCATCTTAAAGATGTTTGACAAATGTTTGGTTAATGTTTGAAAAAACTTAAGTTATAAAGTATAGTAACATAACTTTGCATGAACGCGGTGTTTTTAAAAAAAGGTTGAATAGAAATAAGCCTTCTAAAAAGGTGAATAATAATAACATAAAAACTCAATTTACCCTTATGTCGACTTAAGATACTCCAATTTTTTGGCACAGATATATATCGAGGGCTTCCTGCCATAACAGCATATTCGCCATGACACGACTTAGTCGATACGCCTTTACAGCGTATCTAATAAATTTAATATGGGGCCAATTATAATTGCTCTTTATTAGAAATTTTTTACTTGACTTATGTTTCAAGCCCCTAAATTCTAACTTTACTTTACTGAACTTTTCTTTAGCTACAACTTATGTTATACTATCTCCCCAACAATTGGGCACGCCTCCGCACTTCCAATAAACACTCACCCCAGTATGATTACAGGCCAGTATATGACGTGAGCCACACATGTAGGCTGGTGCACAATAATCCACTTTCTTTTCCACTGTATCAGTGACGTTATAATCATTAACATCGAAATATTCCTTTGCTGAACACAAGAACGGATAGCGTGGATTCATGCCTGTCGTACATTTGGAGCCTGCATACTCTCCCGAGCGGAAAATTGGTTTATAGCAAAACAATCGTCGAGCATAGTTGCATGTAAACAAAACTTGAATACCAAAGGCACCTTCGTATAGGGATGCAGCACATCCAATGCGATTATTTCGATCTAACATCATTTTACCAAAGTGTAATATCAATTTTCTAATGAGAGAAAATGGGAAAGCAAAATATGTTAAATTAAGCAAAATCGCTTAATTGAACCAGGAGGAAATCACTGTTCCATAAAATAATTATGTATAATCGTGGTTAACTTACATTCCAGGTGGTTTATATGAGTCGATATCCTCTTGTGTACAATCATGATATTGCTCATACCAATACTTTCGCATTTCCTCCTTAATTTCACTATAGATACTCGAACGATTAAATTTTGATTTCAAATATAAAATTCCTATATTCTGATCCATTTGGTTATATGAACCACATGTAAGGCATTTTTGATCTTCATAAATGATTCCACATTGCTTAACATTAAACACAGCTAAATTTGCCATTTCTTCATCCCATTCCAGTGTAGCCATTGCAGCAGCTGGTTTGAAAATTAATCCTTGAGCAATTTCATTTCTATATTTATTGTGTTCATCTATAAATAAGTTCTTGAATTCTTCAGTCATTGGTAGCATTTCAGCATTAGGTGGGCAGCGTGGATCAAATGCCTATAAAGTGGAAATATTTAGAAAATATAAGAGAAATGAAGAAAACAGGGAAATAGAATAGAAATCATAAAAGTCATAAATGAAAGACCAATAGTTCGAGTCTTGGTCTCAGTAAAATCAAAAACTTTTCATAAAAACAGCTGAGGATATTTAAGCTGCATTTTATTCGCCACTCGCTTCTAATTATGACTAACTAAGTAGCAGCGATAATTGTATCAGAAAACTACAACAAAACCGTAGATTAGTGCCCGACCGAAGGTGCTTTTTTGGCCGTAGCCGAAGCTGAACTTCGGGCATTCCTCTAACCTTCGGCCGAAGGATTTTTTAAATATAAAAAAATAAAAATCTGAAAGTAAATTTTTTCTACCTATGTACATATTTGCAAACATTTACAAAAAAAACACAAATAATAGGTACCCAAAAAAAAGTTAACCAGCAGCATTAAATAACTGTTCACTGCCGGAGGAGCTGACAAATACATTTCTGACAAATATTATTTCAGTTATATCGACTATATTTCTGTAGAACGAATGTCGTTTATCGACACTTGTGTCAAAAAAAAAGTTGGCCGATGATTCTGCTTATCTAAAATCAAAGATTGAAACAACTTATTAATCGATAGACCTGTGCCTACAGCCGGAACCAGAATTAAGTAAAAATATTGAAAATTAAATTTGTGGGATAGTTTTATAGTATGTTCTTTTAGTTTGTCTTTTTATATAAGAAAATGTCAAATAAAAGAACTATCTATCTTTACGTGGGTCTATCTATCTAGTTTTGCAAATAAATGTTTGATTTTTGTCATTTTATTTAACTATTTCAACTTAAATAAAAAACTATGAGAGCTATCACAATGATCCTGGTTCGGACAGACTAGAACTATAGATGTACTGAAGAAAAAATTTAATTTTTTTGACCCATCATCATTGGACCCCCTTGAAAGCGAAAAAAAAAGTGGAGCGCCAGTAATGGAAAATGTTGCCTTCTCTAACAATTAACGCTTCTTTCCCATACACTTCAAGTTCTTCCTTAAAAGGTAAACAAGTTTCGCTTGCTTCTGCTGACTCTAATTGTATTAGCTCCTGCAGGTTGTTCATTAAAAAATCATTGATTTCAGTTTGTAAGATTGTAAATATGTGGGTTAGTTCAAAAGTAAAAATTTAACAAGTAAACGGAGAAAATATAATCAGACATTACGTTGTACATATTTTATAACGTATTTGTATAAATATTCTAAGTAAGAAGTTTTCACTGCCAAACTATAGTAAAATTTATTATAAAATGAAATGTTTTTAATCTTCGGCTTCGGCCAAATACTTCATCCAAAACTTCGGCCGAAGCCGAAGCCTTAGTCGAAGATGCATTTTTAGGCCGAATAGCCGAAGAACCGAAGTCAAATATTCTGTCGAACACTAGTAGAGATTAACAACCCTGGGTCATCCATCAGATACTATTATGAACTGACAATAATAAAAGAAGAAGAACCGTTTGGAACAAAACAAAAACGAAATATATTTCGGTTCCTGTTGGCGTAAAACGCGAGTCAAAAATTAAATTAAAAACAAAAACATAAACGCAATATCAGATCATGAATCAATTCTCTTAGTTTTTATTTTTTTATAAACTAAAATGTTTATTTTAATTAATAAACAGAGTATGCTTGTTGGATAGCGAAAGTGCTAGAGAGCAAGTCCGTATTTAAGGGGAGGTTTTGGGGGTTCTGACCCCCTCCCCCTCCCCGAAATGTAGAAACTTTCCTTTAATTTTTTTTATTAATTTCCGGTGGATGGGAAAAAAGTAGAAAATAAAATCTATTGGAAGATTTTTGAATATTTTTTACTTCCATCGGCTTTTTTTCTAAAAAGTCAAGTAAATTTGAAATCTTAGTTACACTATGCGACCAAATCTGATTTATTTTCTTTGATATGATTCTTGATTTCGGATTCAAAAAGAGAAGGTGATGATGAGCAATCTTGCATTCATAGTTTTTCTAAGTCAGTAACTGTTTTTGATTTAAAGCTTCGTCGTGAAACATTTTGAAAAGTTTCAAAATTAATAAAAAATAGAAAAGTCTGTCGAATCCTTGTAAAATTAGACTTATGTGAAAAGTAATACAAAGCAATATTTTATTATGCTAAACTTGTCCGCCATATTTGATTCAGAATTTTGAATTTTTAAAATCTGACTGCAGATTTGTAACCAGCGCCCCTTAAAACACTGCGGACCACTGCACTTTTCATTATGTCTGGCTGTGAGTGTGAGTAAGATAATATCCGTTCCTTGTAAATTTTTTCCTGCACCCGTAGACAAAAACACATCCCCTGCTTTAAGGGCGCATGAAAACAATATGACTTAGGGTTTATTTGAAAGGGCATGATTTAGCCTTTAATTCCTAATTTTCGAAGTTTCTAGCATGTCAGGGTTCAGCTCTACAATTTCTCAAAAATGGCCAAAAACGGTATTTTTAGGGATTTCAGTCCCAATTTTTCTAAAACGTAACGTAATGCGAAGTTTTTGACCTCAGATTTATTTTCAGCATGAAAAATTAATGCTAGGAACCATATTATTCGCCAAACCCATGCAAAGCAGTGTTATTGGATCAGCTTCAAAGTTTTTGGAGACAATCTTAAAATGTAATTAATTCTTTAACCCATTATTGCTCAGAGCACCCCGACTCGGAAGATCCCTTTTAATGCTGTGACTGCACGAATTTAGGGAATATATGCCAACTTCATCCGGGTTCCTCATAATTGATAATGGCCCGATAATCATTTGAAAAAATTAGCCTCTGAATATTTTTAGCATTATAAATGACCAATTTTAATTTTAAATAATGACCAATTTTAACTTTGGAGGAGTTATCGAAATCATGTCCTTGACGTTAAAAAAATGCAATGGAATTCACATTGAATAATATTTATTTGAAAAAATTGAAATTTATTATTCTGTAAATTTTTTGTAATTTTCGGCTATTTTTTTTTAGGTTAAGATTAAAAAAAAAACTCGGAAAGAACAATTCCTAAAGCTTCAAGGCATTTATCCACTCTTGTCCCTTGACTGATAGGGTCCATCAAATGCAACATCGTATCTAATTTATTTATTCAAACATCAGTTTCATAAAAACTATTTATGAATATTTTCTTCGAATGAAACCCCCCCTCCCCCCCCCCCGAAAAAAATCCTGGCTACGGCCCTGCTCGAGAGTACTGTGGTTAACTCCGTATTCGGCCTCATGTTCAGCACTTTATAGTAAAGTCCTGCGTAGAATATAGTTTTAAATTCAAAAATTAAAGTTCTCTAGGTCGTTGGTGTTTCGAGTTACTCGATGTTCATTTTGATAGATAAACAAGTCACAACCCACCGTTGGATCTCAAAGTTCTAAAAAAATGATCCTTCTTGAAAACAAAGTCAAAACTATTTTTGAATGGTCAAATTTTGAATTGATTTAATTTTATTTATTTTATTTTTTTTCTGTCACATTATTTGTAGACATAATTTTCTAAATGCAATAAGTGATTAGTTACATGGATCCGAAACATGGGACTGTTTGATCAAAATGTCAAACTGCTCCCCCTCCGACCAATCTCGTTGGAATTTGGTGTGGTAACTACTACCCAATAGGACTAAACTTTGTTGAAGTTTGAGCCTGATAAATTTTAAATGTGCGTTCACGTGAGATGAAATCTCCCATATGTATATTATTTTATTTTAAAGCTGTATCCAATTCTACTGTAAGATAAGTATTTTTTTTGGAAAAATATTGGGCCAATTATTTTTTATTTGACATTTTCTACTTGGCTTGTGATTCAAACCGGTAACTTCTCACTTTATTGAACTTTATTGAACATCATTGGGCGCCCCTTCGCACTCACCCCAGTATGATTACAGGCCAGTATATGACGTGAGCCACACATGTAGGCTGGTGCACAGTAATCCACTTGCTGCTCCACAGTCTGAGCGACATAGTGTTCTATATATCCTAGCAGTACAATTATTACTAAATATTTCATTTTTGTATGAGTGTTTAGCTTTACTAAAATTTTTTTTTTTCACTTTCCACTGTTACTGATAGCTCTAAGTTGTAAGGTTTTATACATATTTTGTACTTGCTGAGTTGTTCACTTGTTTCAATCTTGAGTACATATTAAAAAAATTCGTAGAAAAAATTATAAGATAACTAATTAATAAGTGAAATTGAATTTTTATTTTTTAATTAGCTTGACGAAATGAACTTCCATAATTATTCATTCATTAGTCGTTTATACTGTAAATAAGACAATTTAAATGTTTTATCTATAATCGTTTTTATGAATAGCAGTGAAATGTAGTGATAAGAATTTTTGTTTACTTATAAGCGATAAAAAAAGATCATCTATTTTTGTTTTGTTTTATTTCGACATATCTAAAATGACGAAGATTCCTAGTAGCCTGCGCGTTTTTTAAATAAAATGTAAACAAATGTATTTTGTTTTGCAAATAATTAACACAGGCCAGCGAAATTTTTGATAATTGATAACACGCAGTGGTTTCCTATACCAGATCAGTCCTGAATCCGATCTTTGAAACCATCGGAATTTTGAAAACTTTTAACCTAAAAATAAAAAATGTCGATCTTAGTAAATTACAATTTTTCTTTTAGTAATGACAAACATTACAATATTAGATTAATTTTTAAACTATCGCATTCAGATCATTTTTAGCTGAGATATGGTTAGTTGAATTCTAAGATTTAATTTTTACATTTTCTGGTTAGAGTTTTTCAAAGTTCTGATTATTTTGATAGCACTGTATCGCAAAATTGAGTATTTCCATCGGACTGGCTATTTCACATATACCTATTCTGGAGCAATTTGGAATCGCTGAGCTCAAATCTAGTTTCGCTCCATCATATCAGGTTTCTGAGATAACGGTACTTGAAATCAGAAAAATGGGGGCTAATAAGACTGTACTAGAATATTTTTAGTTTGTAGCTTATCGTCGTTGGTGCCTATAGGAAAGTTGTGAGCAGCGATGGGCACATTTTCAATTCCCACAACACAAGTTCATAGGCAACAAAATGGTTCTTGCGCGACGTCGACACACGTATACTATAAGCTTATTCGTGTGGCTTTCGAAAGTGGGCGTTCGGCTGTTGCTTTGTTTTCATTTCGGCTAGGTATATTTTCGCAGTCGCGGTATTTCGGGGTTTTAAATTGACAATTTTCTTTTAAATCATGGTAACTGCTCCAAGATAATAATTTTTAAAATTCTGACGCTTACAAAAAAAAATAAAATAATATGACCCTTTTAATTTTAGCCCTACACTTCCCCATTGCTTTACTATTTTAATATTTAATAGATATGTGTTAAAGAATTTCTTAGGAAAAATGATAAGATAACTAATTAAAAAGTGAAATTAAATCTTTATTGTTTTAATCAGCTGGAGGAAATGAATTACTTTAAATTATTACTACATTCATTCGTCGTTTTTACTTTAAGTGAGAGGATTTCAATAGTTTATGAGTAACAGTGAACTATAGTGATAAGAACTTTTATTTATTAATAATAAAAAGTTATCGTCTATATTTTTACTTTGTTTCTTCCCAAAAAAAAAATTTGTTTTTCTTAAACTTAAATTTTTGTTTATTCATCCCAACAAAAATGTAATGATAAAATGTTTTGAAAACGAATATTATTAACCCATTAATGCGTGGAGTTAAAAGCCGCAATAAAAAAATTCAACTAAAAACACCTGCAAATTAATTCGTCAACAAAAATGGCATTATTTTGTTTATATAAAATCCTAGAAAATTCTGGTATATGCTGTTCTCTTTAAAATTTATTTTACCAGATGTTATTCAGAAGAACTAGGATCAACGAAGGTTTCAGTCCCCGGAAAATGTATATTAAAGAGGGCTTCTAGGGTCTCGATTCCAGAATCAGTCCAATGACCATCCGCTTTCTGAAGAAAAACATTAGAAAGGGTTCTTGATTTTCATAACAGAAGTTCTATCAACTCTTATATCCAAATCACAGCATGCCCATAATAAAGAAAAGTCTGTGGAAATAGGGCTGCATATACTCATTGAGGAAGTCGAGAAACTCTTTCCAACAAAGAATACACGATTGCAGTGTTTCTCGATATCGCGATATAGCTATCGTTAATGCTTTAATAAATCTTAATCATGATGTTAATCTGGTTAGATTTATAGGACAACTACTTAAGACACATATCATCAGCTCCCCTATTGGAAATGAAAACTTTAAATAGGTAGTCAATAGACGCACACCACAAGGAGGCGTTTTATCCCCTCAGAGGAACGGGAGAACGCGCAGCATATACTTTTTATATGCCCACGCTGGAGAAAGCCTTTGGAAAGCATTCTGACGACACAGATGTGTAACACAGCGGAAAAATGGAATGTAGCATGCAAGGTAGCTGCAGATATGATGACCACTCTGAATAATGCAGAACGTGCGCGCAAAGTCGAGCGCACGGCAAATACTACAAATATGGAGCCAGATATCGTCAACCGACGATAAAACCGAACAGGATTAGACAGAAACCAATACTGACGATTGAGCACTAAGCTCATTACGGCCTACCGACGTAATACCTAACGGTGGTTCCGGGAGGACGAGAGATGGTTTTAGCGTGAGAATGTCACGCACTGACAGGGTGGGTTTTATGCTTTCCTTCTCGCTAAAAAAAAAAAAAAACCTAACCTAACCTTTTGTTTTTTTTTTTTGTACGTTGGCAGGTGGAAATCTTCATAGATACCACAGAACTCCAGTTCTACAGTTATGTCGGATTCCTACCGACTAAAACCACCTACTTCTTCTCCTACCACTCTCCCCGCGGGACTACCAGTTGGTATTACTTCGCAGGGCTGGTTCAGCTTTATGCTGTTACTCGTTTGTTGATTCTGTTGTTTGGATCTATTTGTGTTGTGTCAATAATTGTTTATTGTTCACCACCCATCCTCGTCGTCTTCGGTATTTGCGATATTTCGTTGCGCACGCTCGGCTTTACGTGCAGAATCAGAATTCTTTAATAATGTCACAATGCTCTTCGCCATCTTGCATACTGCATTCCACTTCTCTACCGTTTCGCACATCTGTGCTGTCAAGTTGGCTATCGTGGGGGGTTCCCCAAAAGCACTCTCTAGTTCCTCCCTGATGCTGTTGAAGCGTGGGCAGTGGAAAATGATGTGTGTTGAGTCCTCGGGTTCGCTCGGGCAGAACGGATCTTCTTCAAGTTTAAATCTGTGCAGATATTGTTTAAAGCACCCATGCCCGCTGAGCATTTGGGTGACGAAATAATTGACTTCTACATGTTTGCGTTCCATCCACGCTGCTATATTAGGGATTAAGTTAAAGGTGCAGCGACTAGTAGGTCAATGGGCAATTTTCTCGCTATGACGCAAATGGCGTCGTTCGACACCGTACGATAGGCGCTGGCAATCCGCAGTGCACTGAGCCTATAAATCGAGCGAATGCCCTTCAGATGTGTCTTCTTTGCGTTCCCCCAGATGGGTGCTGCATACAGTATAACGGAGCTGGTCACCATTGAAAGCAGCTGACGCCTGCCCTCCCGATATTCCACATAATGCGCGTTAGCGCGCCGTTTATTCTAGCCGCTTTACCACTGACGGCTGCTAAGTGCTCCTTAAATGTCATCCTTGTGTCGATGAGTACCCCTAAGTACTTCAGGTGTGGCTGTGAGGTGATGCAATGATCCCCAACTGTGATTACCAGCTCTTCGCGCTGTTTCCGTGTACTCAATAGCACTACCTCCGTTTTTTGGGCTGCCAACTCCAGTCTTGAGCTATTTAGCCATCTTCTCACCCTCACAATTGCATCGTTGCATCTAGCCTGTAGTAAGTCCAGATGTTTGGTGACTACTACCATAGCTATGTCGTCGGCATATCCGACGAGTGTGGCATCTTCGGGAAGATCAACTTTGAAAATTCCGTCGTACATGTGGGACCGAGCACGGATCCGTGTGGTACACCTCCTGTAACCTCGTATTGTTGCACGCCGTCGTCCGTATCATAAAGAAGCACTCTATGTTTGAAGTAATCTGTGATAATTCTCAGCAGGAACTCCGGCACGTTGAAACGTTGCAACGCACTCATAATCTGGGGCCAGCTCGCAGAGTTGAAGGCATTTTTTATGTTCAGCATCACAACTGTGCAATACTTTTTGCCACTTTTCCAGCTTTTTCCACTAGTGGCTTCGCGAGCACTGTTCATTACTGTGTGTATAGCGTCAACTGTGGAGCGCGCTTTCCTGAAGCCGAACTGGAACTCGGCAAGGCCACCCGGTTTCTCAAGGAATTCCTGGAGCCTGGCGCATATGATACGTTCAAGAATTTTGCAAAGCGTGTCCAACATACAAAGCGGGCGGTATGATGACGGTTGGTCCGGCAGGTTCCCTGGCTTTGGCAGAAGCACCAATCGTTGGCGTTTCCATGGGTCTAGGAATACGCCCTCTTTCAGGCAGGTGCCAAAAAGCTTGACGAATATCTCCGGTTTCGTATTTATTGCTGTTTTAACTGCAATGTTGGGAATCCCATCTAGTCCCGCGGCTTTGTTATCAGCGAACCTTCTCAGGGCTTCATGTACATCGCTGGTAGTGATGTCCGGGGTGACTACACAGGTGTATTGGCTTCGGTTTGGGACGAGCTGTTCTTGCGGTGGGAAAAGAGCAGCTACCACTGTTCGCATTAGCGATGGGCAGGTCGGCTGTGGGGACCTCGGGCCTCTGAGTTTGTTCATTACCGTCTTATATGCCATACCCCAAGGGTCTAAATCCGCATTATCGCTCAGTGCTTTAAAGTAGGCGTGTTTACTAGCTTTGATGGCAACTTTTAGCGTAGCTCTTCCTATTTTGTAGTCGGAATGAAAAGCATCCCATGTGGGGAAAGAGCGGGCTCTCTGCGCTTTCCTGCGCGCTTTGTGACATTTTTTCATGGTAGCAGCTATTTCAGCGTTCCACCAGTAAACTGGTTTTCTCCTGGACGCCCCAGAACGTCTGGGCATCGTTGCGTCGCATGCATTTTCCATTAGTGCAGTGACATGATCTGCCATATCGGCAGCTGAACCATCCTGTAAAGTTGCGTCGCGCCAAACCATTTTGAAAATTTCGGCGTCGAAGAATTCCTTCTTCCACCCTTTCTTTTGTGCCTTCTGCATACAAGGTGCGTGAGATGGTACGTGAGTGGCGATGTCGATAATGATAGCCTTGTGATCACTGTGCGTATAAATGGTGCTCACACTCCATTTGACAAGCCGTGCGAAACCTAACCTAACCTAATCTAACCTAACCTAAGCTAACCTTTTTTTTTTTTTTTTCAACGAGGAGGAAAGCATAAAATGCCAGCCAGTGCGTGACATTCTCACGCTAAAACCACCTCTCGTCCGTACGGATATTCCTCCCGGAACCACCGTTAGGTATTACGTCGGAAGGCCGTAATGAGCTTAGTGCTCAATCGTCAGTATTGGTTTCTGTCCAATTCTGTTCGGTTTTATCGTCGGTTGACGATATCTGGCTCCATATTTGTAGTATTTGCCGTGCGCTCGACTTTGCGCGCACGTTCTGCATCATATTGAGTGGTCATCATATCTGCAGCAACCTTGCATGCTGCATTCCATTTTTCCACTCTGTTACACATCTGTGTCGTCAGATTCCTTTCTGTAGGGGGTTCTCCAAAGGCTTTCACCAGCTCATCTCTGTTTTTGTTAAAACGCGGGCATTTAAAAAGTATATGCTGCGCGTTCTCCTGTTCCTCTGCGCATCTGGGGCAAAACGGGACTTATTCTCCGGTGTTGATTTTATGCAAGTACTGCTTGAAAACCTAACCTAACCTAACTTAACATAACTTATCCTAACCTGAATTTTTGTTGGAGAGTAAGGAATGCAAATATCTTTTCGAGGCCATAGGTACTTCTTATTGTATAATTATAGCATTAAAAATAATTTTTATTGCTCAAAAAAATCAAACTTTGACCCAGGCAAAAACATGTTTATTTTACTAATTATTAGTCAGAGGTACATCCATTGGGTATACATTCTCATTCTCATTTTAAATTTTCCCTCTGAGAATATTTCAAAAAAATTTTTTTCCCAGGTTGGCACAACTGTCAACCACTATTCTGTGAATTTTTATTGCTATGTGTCATTTAGTTTGGTTACGGCGTCATTAAGAACAAGTCAACCTTTTGTGTGCGTTGCGATTTTTACTATGGATAAAAATATCGAACAAAGAGTTTGTGTGAAATTTTGTGTTTCAAACGAAATTTCTTGTGCCAAAACGTTGGAAATGTTGAAAAAAACATTTGGTGATTCAACCATGTCGAAAACTCAAGTTTACGATTGGTATAAATCGTTCAAAGAGGGGCGAGAAGAAGTGAACGATTTGCCACGTTCAGGACGGCCTTCGACCTCTTCAACTGAAGAAAACGTCGACAAAATAAAGGAAATGGTGCTCGAAAATCGTCATTATAGTTTGCGAGAGATAGCCCAAGAAATGAACATGTCTCTTGAGACCGCTCGTCATATTTTGGTTGATGTTTTGGGTATGCGGAAAGTCTCAGCGCGATTGGTGCCAAAAGATCTGAATTTTCTTCAAAAAGTGAATCGCAGTAAGGTGGCTGAAGACATGCTTGAACGCGTTAATTCCGATCCAACGTTCATCGAACGAGACATGGGTTTTCGAGTACGACATGCAAACAAGTCAACAATCATCGGAATGGCGCGCCAAAAATGAGCCGAAACCGAAATCGCAACGCACACAAAAGGTTGACTTGTTCTTAATGACGCCGTAACCAAACTAAATGACACATAGCAATAAAAATTCACAGAATAGTGGTTGACAGTTGTGCCAACCTTTTTTTTGAAATATTCTCAGAGGGAAAATTTAAAATGAGAATTTCCGGGTACTTATTTGACAGAATGTACGTATCATAAAAATGTGTGCCAAATATGAACGTGATCGGTTTAAAAACTCCCGTCCGTAATCTCTGGGTCGGTTAGTACCATTATTTGCTACTATAGTTGACGATTTATAAATCCTTCAATGAAGCTTAAAGAACTCATCACAGAATATCGTGCCATTAAAGGTAAAATTAAGTTTTTTTAATCACTTTTTATCTATTTACAAATCTTTAAATTCTTATTTAAATATTTATATTATAATTCTATTGTTTTAGTACTTAACAAACTTAATTTAAGATATTAAACCAAAGATAATGAAGCTTTTTTAATCATAAATGCATATAATAGGAATGAATGCTACACACTGAACATTAAAAGTGTAATAGCAATACTTGGAAACCCATTACGTAATTTTTGTAGGTAAATTTATATCTGTTGATCATACCGTATGAATAACCTAAAAACCAAAGAACAGGAAAATGTATAAGTAATATATATGGATATAGTGTAATAGCATCTTAAAATTATTATCTACATACTTTACCTACTAATATTAAGAAAATGTAAAGCCATACAAACAAACACACTCACATAGTCACAATGCTTAAATTCAAAATTTCAGTGTCACTTGCACAGAAACATACATATATACCTACATATATACTTTATGTATATGTGTATATCAAGGTACCTACTGAAGAGGATTTAGCCAATAAGCAGGCATCATAAAAAAAAAGATATTATTATGAGTAGAAGTCTGTTGAAGCTTACGAGTTGTGCCACAAACTGTAAAAGCAAAAAAGAAGAAGAAGAAGAGAAATGATGTCAACGCTAACATAAAAATACCAAATGCTTCTCGCATAAGAAGGTTTCTTGCTGCAGCAGAAGCATGTGCAGCAGCCATCAGCATAGTATATGTGTATATAGATGCTTAAAGCGACCGACTAAAGAGGTTTCCTCAAGCAAATCATAAGCTGTTAAGTGCTGCACTGCAAAGTGTGTAGCATTTTATGTGCATAAATACGTACGTACATAAGGAAATGTACGAGTATCTGTTTATGTCTATGTGAAAAACGTAATTTCAGTTTAAATTGCATCTTAAAAATATGAGCATGTTGTTGGTTTCAGCATTACACAAAAATAATAATCGTATAGGTACTGAAAAAATAAATACTAAAAAC
Organism: Toxonevra muliebris; assembly: GCA_963691655.1. Taxonomy (NCBI): domain Eukaryota; kingdom Metazoa; phylum Arthropoda; class Insecta; order Diptera; family Pallopteridae; genus Toxonevra; species Toxonevra muliebris. The sequence continues at coordinate 103,946,061 of OY829326.1, forward strand.
AAAATTAGACTTTGATTAAGCCCCACAACCAAGCAAGCAAGCGAGGACCAACCAGTTAGTGTTAGGTGTGTTTATATAACATCTATAGGTATTGAGATTAAAGCTATGCATGTGTGTGCCAAGTATGAATTGCGTTTGTGTATTTTGCAATCAAATTGTCACAATGACTCTGTGTGTGTATGTGTGTGCTTTAGAATTTTCTACCATTTTACCATCTTTGATTGCATAAAATTGCTTTCGTTAACAGCTCTGTAAAATCTTTCTAAAGCGCACATACACAAAGCGCCTTATACATTCACACACACACGCACACATATACCATTGCACTTAGGTATTGTGCTACAAGCACCTGCAGTAATTGAAAGCATTTTCATTTGAATCAACAACAATCGCATGCAAATCGCATGCACGAAATCTCTTCCTTTGTTTTGTTATTGTAATTTATATTACGACACACTTGCAACGTAGCAACCAATGACGCATTTTAAAGCGCCACCAGCAACCACCACCATCACCGCTAACAGCTGCAGCATATTTTCTGGCAATATCTCGTCACTTGGTAACCACATTGGTAACCACCGTCAGTAGCAAAAAGTCTAATTCGCTTTGAAACGTTATAACATAGGTGCATATGCATAGATCCTCCCAAATTTTTTTTTTTTTACATCATCATGATAGTTGGAGTCTTATGTGCGTCTTTCGTCTCTTTATTAGAAATATTGCAACATGTTGGCGGTTATTGTTACAGAAATGTAAGCATGTATTCGGTGTTCGCTACATCATTGCAGTTCCAGGACATTTATTCATTTCTAGGAACTGCTAACCTCACAAAACAAGCTGAGAATCTTTTTCCAAATTCGAAAATAAATTAATGGTAATTCAATAAGTTGGCCAGTTCACGCGTAAGCAAAGTTTTAAGTTCAATATTTATTCCACTCTCTGAGTGATTCTCTTTCTTGTACTTTGTAATTCATCTCTGATCGCTAATATTGTGTTTAAACTTTATATTGCAATTAATAGTGAATGCTAATCTATTCATAAATGTACAATATTTTACTTAGAAATTCTTGCTTCTGAACTTCTGCTGTATTAAGAATTTATCCAATTTAACTACATACACATGTATGTCGCGTGAACAGCCCTGGCGCCTAAGTATGTGTTGGATCTGACATACTACGTACTACGCTGCAACCACGTATTATTAATTTATTTATTTGTATTATTTTGTACCTTCTTGTTGGCGTTTAAATGCAAATACGTCGCAACAGTTTCTCTTATTTTACCGTAGCAAAAAATCAGTATTCGTCAGTTGTCTGTGTGGTGGCAAGTAGCAGTAGCGACCTGAATATCTTTAACATGCAAATGTTGCATGCATAGGTACCATCACAATTCATCGTTACAACAACAACAATCATGCATAATATGTTTGATGCCAATAGCATTTTCTTTTATTAAAAATGATTCATGAAATGCGCATAAATTTGCAAAATTTCATTAATTTTAATAGCTTTTAAGCTAAAATAAAAATGTTAATTAAATCGGTAAGTTTTGTTTGTTTTAGCTGCAAAGTAATGAGCATAATTGAGAAAGCAATAAATGAACGAAAATTTAACATCTAAAGGTTAATGCTAACTTATCATAAGATTCTTGCAAGTTCTTCTCCCAGATTGATCAACCAATTCCAATAATTTTGATATCATTAGCTGTGATTATTTTATCTCCAGATAAAGATCTAGTTCTCATTGTGCACGTAAAACAACAAATGAACCAAATCGAAAGCTAGTTCATTTTTTTTTTCTCTATTTTTTGATGAATTGCTTGATTTTTTGTAATAGAGGCCGCTGTTCCTTGAATTTATTTACAACACTTGGTAGCAGTTTTAATTTCTTTACCATTTTTTAATTTTCTTCTCAAATTTTGGATTTCAAACCAGGGTTTAAAAGCTGAATAAGTCAGCAAAGCATAAATATGCCGATCTATTGCTGACTGCTTTGGTTTTTTTTAACCACTTTTCTTTTGATCATGATGCAAGGAAAAGCAATAAGTACTTGATACCACTATTATTTTGCAAAGTATTGAATAAAATATCGAAATAAGGTAGATATACTAAAGTACTCAAGGTACCGACGGAAAGTATCGATACTACTGAGTATCGATAGTATTGATCGAATCCTACACATAGATCCTGTGGTGGGTTGTTATAAGGGATACAACAATAGCTCTCAAAGGCTAATTTCTGACTTAATAACCCAAATTACACAGAACAGCAACAGGGCTTCTTACAAATCACACTATGGCTAAAGATTATAGACCTATCAATCTTTCCTCATCCTAACTGAAAACCTTGAAAAGATTAATAGACAGATATATCAGAGATAATCGAGGACTATCTTCTGAAATATATAAGACACAACATGCTTATCTCCAAGGGAGATCAGTAGACAGAATTGTCAGCAGTATAAAAAAATCACTGGCCTTATCGGGGGAACTTTCAACACACCACTGTTGCCATAATCGAGGCATTTTGTGCACACGAGGTGAAATGGTTAGTCGAATGGATTGAAGCCATGCTAGACGGCAGGATGATCAGTTCAACAATCGAACATCCATCCGAAGGAGAGCCACAAGAGAGACACCTAAAGGTGTGGTGCTATCCCCTCTTCTATGGCTACTGATAGTTGACTAAATCTTTAAAGTCTTTAACAGTAGATGGACTAGGATGGTTGCCTATGCGGACGATATTATCAGTATGTCATTATACTTACCAACAATCAGTGAAGTGATGGAATCCGCCTACGGCGATCTTTCTACGTGGGCAAGACGCAATGGTCTAGGAGTTAATCCTGCAAAGGCCGAACAAGTCTTGTTCACCAAGAAAACAAAGATTAAGCGGAACACACTTTCAAAAATTGAAGGGTGCACTCTGAACCTTTCAAAAGAGGCTGAATATTTAGGCATAATTTTGGGTTCAAAACTCTCGTGGAAGGGGAACACTGATATATACTGCCCTATATGCTTGCAAGAGGAATTTCGGGAAGAGATGGAGTTTAAATCCATATATAATCCACTGGATTTATAACCAGGCTAATCATCACCTTCGGTTCTCTAGTATGGTGGCCGGCAATGTCACTCAGCAAGATGAAGAGAGCATTATAATAGAAGATGTCGATAAGTTCTGCTATCTGGGCAGCATAATTTCAAAACGAGCGGTACTGAAGAAGATGAGGAGGCAAGGATTACCAAAGCGTGGTTCGCCTTTTACAAATTCAACAAAATATGATCCTCAAGAAGTATTTCTAGATGCACCAAACTACGCATATTTAATTGCAGCGTAAAATCTGTGCTACTCTACGGATCTAGTACATGGAAAGTCACTGATAACGTCACCAGAAAGCTGAAAACATTTCTTAATCGCTGTCTGCGCAAAATCTTTAAAATATTTTGGATACTAACAAGCACTAATGAGGAGCTACTGCGAATAGCGGAATGCCAGACTGTTGCAACAGAAATTAAAGCTACGAAATGGAGATGGATAGGACATACGCTCTGAAAAGCTGATAATGATATAACGAAGATGGCGTTGCAGTGGAACCCCCAAGGGTTCGGCCTAGAACAACTTGTAGCCGCACAGCACTTAGATCATTGGCAGCTAACCGCGACCAATGGGGAGGCTTTGTATCCACCCTATGCTCTGAGTAAGAGCGGCAATACACAATATTTACACTTCTTTTATAATGTACAATTGCCGAGGAAATAATAATAATGGCCAAAAAGAGCAATCGATGCAAGCCAGAGAAGGTGCAAAGTCTCGCCAATCGGGATATTACAGGAGCTGTAAGAAGCGCTCCACAAATGGCCCTGGAAATGATTATACACCTTTCTCCCTGGACATGTTTGTAAAGAATAATACAACAAAGACTTTTCTCAGATTGAGAGAGTCTAACTAGCTGACATCAACTAACTGCAGACACTCCAGTATACTGGACAGCTTAATGAGAGGTAATACCTCGCACAGCCTTGTAGATAAGGCAACTGACTACCTGGTAACACGCAGCGAATTTAACTGGAAAATTCCGATCGACTATCTCCCTAAAGTCAACTGGCTACAGTCTGAGGTTGAAGACCTTTCAACAGATGGAGGAACTGGTGCGGGAATTTTTTGTGAAACACCACAAATCCGATGGTTATATAGACTACCGGATTACTGTAGCGTATTCTAATCATAAGTTTTTGCCATCATGATGGCAGCGGCACACCTCTTCTTTATCGTAACCTTACCTAAAAGTCACTGTCTTTTTAACCCGTCATTACTCACGCACCATTTTAAGAACTTCATGCAAATTTGAAAACGTTCGTTCACCTCAACTGCAAAAGCAAAACTAACGAGCGTGTGTTGCGGGTCAATACTCCCAGCTATTGAAACAGGTGCGATTCAGACACAATTCGAAAAAAAAATATAGCAATAATTAAAAGTAGAGTGGTGCAAAAAGCACCCCGCGCGATTGACGGCGGGTTAAGTATTATCTTAAAAAGTTGGGAATATCGCAATGAAATTCCTGTCGACTAAGCAATGTAGACATAAAAAAGCTGATCATACGCTATGCAAATTTCTGGCTGCCGCAAGGCGTAGAACGCTTATCCCCGGAAATAAACTCTTAAAACCTTTCTTGCCCTGCGGCATAAAATCTACTACAGTTCTTAGATTTATTTGTAGTCTAAATTTAGCCTTTGTTTTGCTTGTAAAGAGCACAAAGGATCAAGTTTATTCGCAGTGCATTATAGCTAATTTAATATAAAAAATTTCGTACTTAAATCGAGGCACAGTTTTCTGATACCATAAAATGACGGCATAAAATTAGAATGCAATTTTAATTAATTTGTTTCGGATTTGCCACAACCTTAAGCCACAATTTTGGTCATATTTGACAAGCTATAGTGGAAGAACGATCTTCAAGGAATTTATTTTATTTAGTTATTTTAATATTGGACTTTTGAAAAAGTTAAACAGTTTTTATTGTAATATTTTAATTTTGTAATAAAATCTATTAATGAATATAACTTTTGACTTTTTACACTTTTATTCATTTTTCAGCATGATTGCATACTTTTAGGGTTAACAAAAAATGTTCAATTTAAATTTTTGTCGAAAAAACCTGTTCTGTCTTAAGTTCAAATTGAATTATTTCCTGAGAGCGTAAGAAAGCAGAGTATGTTTTTGCATATTCTGATAAAGAAAGGTGCCTCCTAAAATTAAAAAAAAAAAAATGCAGGAACATATTTTCACACATTTTTTAGATTTTCTTTCCCGAAATTCGTCAATTTTCAGCTTTCGTGTTTTCAAAAATCCTTAACTTTAACAACAATGCAGAATTTTTAGATTTTCAAATCTTGATTAGAAAGTAAGTAACACCAAAATTTTTTATTATAAATTGAAATATGTAAATTCGGTATGATATCAGTGAAAACTTATTTTTCAGACAGTTTTTAGTCAACTTAAAAAAATTAAAATCCAACGATCCTAGAATTTGGTTAAAAATTTGCCTACTTTAAAGTGCTCTTGCATCCACACTAATTATTTTTTCGTCAATATTTTCTTAATATTGTCTTAGTTACCTTTAAAATGACACCAAACTTGTTTGGTTTAGAATTTTAATTTTGATGAATTTTTTTAATTTTATCTGTGGGATGACATAATCCTGAGGTGAATAGTAAATTCAAGGAGCTGTTTTGCTTTGAGAGTATCAATTGGTTATAATTTTCGTTAAATTTCACCTTGCAAGATTAACAAAGCCTCAGTGTTGGATTCAGTCTTAACACTTAGCTTTGACCAGTCTGTAGACTATCACCAGCTTACATTGTCTGATTCCGGTTAAAATTGAATTTTATGACGACAAAATTGTTGGAAATATTGTCATGGCGAGTATCGTCCGATATTTCAACTCTTATAGTGTGTATATATAATATGAATATGTATGAATCAATTTTGTGAGGTGAACTTTCACTCTGAGTAACACATAATAGATAAATTTAGCGAATTAATAACGTTTGCGTTCATAACTAACTCACATTTTACTTACTTTGCATATTTAATTTTATTGCTAATGAAATAAAATTTAAATATTTTTTTATAATCGCTTTTTATTTAATATTTTTGCACATGAATTTTCTACACATTCAAAAAAGGAAAAAAAAACACCAAAACAATCGAAATAATATTAAAGCACATAATTTCCCTACAGATTACTATCGAAGCTGGTTTGTTATATGTTAATAAAAAGAGAAAAGAAAAAAAATAAACCTTTGAATCAAAAAAGCACACAAAAGTAATTTACTAGAAATATGTACGTTATAGCCGCAAAAAAACAATATAAAGTAAAACAACAACTATACATAATAATCATAAGGGTATCTAAACTAACGTACTCCCTCCCAGTCACATATAAAATGAAATTATTTATATTTTATACATATTCTAAAAACAAATACTTGGATACATCTGTATGTATAGATGTAAATAAAAATGAGAACAGGAAAATGAGAAAAGTGAAAGAGAATAGCACACATTTCGACAGCCTCACAAAAAGGCAAATGGCAGCCAATTACCAACAGTACAATTAATTTAAATGCAACACATCAAAACTAATTGTGCAAAGTGAATTAATTAAATACAAACAATGCGCTGCAGATTTACATACTTCCCTCTCCAACTATTCTCTTCCATTCCCATTCATGCCACAATAAAAAATGTTAAAAGAAAATAAAAATAGTTACGCAACATTTGCAACAATGCGAATGGTGGCACACAAAAATGCTGCTACTTTTTTATGTTGTCAGTGTATATGTGATTGTGTGTGTGTGTGTGTGCTATACTGCCAATTGCAGTTAAATGATTAAATTTATATGTATGTATGCATGAGTATGCAGCAGCAGCAAATGCAGCATGTTGCTCTCTGCATGCAAATTAAATGCCATTAAAATTGCAACACCATGCAGCAGCAACAACAACAGCAGCAGCAACAACAGCAGCAGCAACAACAGCAGCAGCAGCAGCAGCAGAAACCAAGAGTAATAGCAGCTCTACTATAGCACAACAACCGCAGCAGTATTTCTGCTTTTTCTTCTGCTTCTTGTTTTGTTTTGTTTTGTTTTTTCATAGCATTCAATTTTAATATGACGTTTTTTTATGCTTTCAAAATTTTTTAATTTTAAAATTGCACACAGAATAAAGAAAAATAGTTTGCGTTGAGCTTTTTCTACTTCTCTTAGTACAGTGGCGCGCAAAATGTATGAATTAAAAATGTCAGCGTTACAAAAATTGCTTTACTGTTACAGCTCTAAAAGTTTCTTTTTTTGTTCGTATGTATGTTGCAATATTTAACATTTAAATATTTCCCATGTGACTTTTGAGGCACACACCGATACACACGCAAACTCATAGCGTTACGAGCTTCTACAATTGTTAAGCTCTGGTATACACACACACACACACACATGCTTCGATACACACACAACCTTAGTATGCTCAGTAAATGCGCATTGGCATACATTCTGCAGATACCTTGAGCCGCACACTTATACATATATACTTATTTACATATATACACGTTAAATGAATATCGAAGCAACTTCAAGAAAGCAACAAATCTCAGCGTATTCACCCAACATTCATACCCGTCCAACTAAATAGACTTTGAGGCTTGGGCACACCCACCTTAAGTTGCATAAACTCATTCTTCAATACATATTTATATATATACATAAAAGCATATAAAAAAATGTAGATTTTCCACACCGATATGCTTAAGCAATAATTTTCCAAACAATTTTCATTTTTTCACATTTTTTTGGTTGCAAATAAATCTAAATACTTTCCAACTCTAACTATGCACATAGATACGAAAAGTATGAAAACTTAAAGTATTTTCAAAAATTTTATATACTTACTAGTGTCCGACCGATTATTCGGCTTCGGTTCTTCGGCTATTCGGCCTAAAATTGCACCTTCGGCTTTCGCAAAAAATGGCCGAAATTTTGGCCGAAGTATTTTGCCCAAGCCGAAGATTATAAGCATTTTATTTTATAATAATTTTTACTATAGATTGGCAGTAAAATTTTTTACAAATAAATAAATGTGAAGTGGTTATATAAAGTATTTACATTACAATTTTTGTGTTATATTTTCTCCGTTTGCTTGTTCCATTTTTAATTTTGAAGTAACCCACAGATTTGCAACCGTACAAACAGTAATCAGTGATTTTTTTTTAACGAACAACCTGCTGGAGCTAATACAATTAGAGGCAGCAGAAGCAAGCCAAACTTTTTTACTTTTTAAGAAAGACTTGAAGCGTATTGAAAAGAAGCGTGAATTGTTAGAGAAGCCGGCATTTTCCATTACTGGCGCTTCACTTTTTCTTTTGCTCTCAAGTAGGTCAAAAAAATTTAAAATTGTTTTGGCTAAAATCGCTCTTGAATATACGTGTAAAGGGATTCTTTGAAATTCACAGTCGATTGAAAGTTACAGATGTTTATTTGCAGGCTCTGATACAGCAGTCATGCATATTTGACAGCATTTTTCGAAATGGCTGCCATGATATCTCCAAAACTAATGAACTGATTGCGCTTAAATTTTCATCGTATCTTCAATGCATCTGTAGTTCTACTCCGTCCGAACCAGGATCATTATGATATCTCTCAATGTTTTTTATTTAAATTGAAATATTTAAAAAAAATGACGAAAATCAAATACTTTTTTCAAAACTAGATAGATAAAAATACAAATTTTTAATGACTTAACTAAAAGAACATAAGTACAATAAAACTATCCCAAACATTGAATTTTCAATTTAATTACCACCTTAATAGTTTTTTGTTACTACATTTTATCACATAGTTTATAGAATTTCCCCAGCTTTTAAAAAAATACATTAGTTATGTGTTAGTATGATTTAGCGACAGTTAAAGTCAAAATTTGTCACAAACAGCAAAATTAATTAATTTGTTTGAATTAGAGGTAAAAATAAAAAAATAAATAAAATACTTCCCTTCATACTTGCCAGATAAAAAAAACTAGCTGTGAGTAGCTAGGAGTTCAAATTTTTTATACAAACTATTTAGTCTTTTGAAAAAATTGATAAAAAGTTTATTCAACAACAAATACTTTTAGGCATTTAACTTTTTCGGCTTCATAAAACTACGCCCATTAAATTTTTTAGGGTTTTGAGATCAGATTTATGCTTTTACATTAAAATTTATCAATCCCAATTTTTTTTTTTAAATCAATAAAAATTTGGGAACTAGAGAGTTCTGGTTCCGGCTACAAGTCTATCGATTAATACGCAGATTCAATCTTTGATTTTACATAAGCAGAATCATGGCAGCCATCGGCCAACTTTTTTTTTGACACAGGTTTCGTTGAACGACAGTCGTTCTACAGATATATAGTCGATGTTACTGTATATTTTGACGTAAACAAATTTTTAAATGATTCTTGAAATAAATAATATTTGTCAGCTCCTTCGACAGTGAACAGTTATTTAGTGTTACTGGTCAGCTTTTTATTTAAAGTATCTACTATTTATATTTTTCTGTATATGTTTGCAAATGCATAGGTAAAAAATATTTACTTTCAGATTTTTATTTTTTATATATTAAAAATTCTTCGGTCTTCGGCTTCGGCATCGGCCAAAAAATCACCTTCGGTCTTCGGCTGCGGCATCGGCCAAAAAATCACCTTCGGTCGGACACTAATACCTACATACATAATATGTATAAATACAGGCGCGGATACAAGGGGGAGGGGGGGAGGGAACAGGGGAAAATTTCCCCCCCAAACAATTTTCAAACTCTAATAACTTGAACAAAATTCAAAAATTTAATAACTTGAACAGGTAAAAGGGTGAACATAATAAGTTATTGTTGTTTTTAGTTATTACGCTTTACTTTCAATTATAAGAATAGGGAATAATTTTAAACCAATTTCTTTGTCAATGGAAGTGTGCTGAAATAATAATGATACCTAAACCAAATAAGCCTGAAACTCAGTGTCCTTATAAAGACCTATAAGTTTGTTTCCAATATTCTCGAAAGAATACTCTTAAGTAGATTTCTAATAATACTAGAAAATAAGAAAACAGTTCCGGATCACCTATCGTCATAAGCACGGTACTCCTGAGCAATATCATCAATATTGCCACTGACTTTCTGGAACGCAAAAAATATTGCTCTGCCATATTTTTGGACATTCAACAAGCGTTCGACAAAGTTTGGCATCAAGGGCTCCAGCTCCATTTTATTTGGCCTTAAAGTCCTATCATTCTATGTCAAAGTAAGTGATGAAACATCGGCCAAATGCCAAATAAAAGCCGCAGTACCACAGGTTAGTGTTCTGGGTCCTGCTCTTTATTCGATTTTTACCTGCGACTTGCTTGAAACTGATGGTGTTACTATTGCTACTTATCCAGACGACACTGCCATTTTTGCGTCGAATGAATCTCCTACAAAAGCTGCAAATCTAGTTCAGAAACAGCTCGACGACATTCAACAATGGTTACTTGGTTAAAAAATAAACCTGAATACAGAGCAATCAGCAGATATCACGTTTTCACTAAGAAGAGGGGAATGCCCTCCGTAAAATCTGAATGAAATTACTATCCCCAAACGTAACAGTGTTAAATATTTAGAACTACACCTTGATAAAAGAACAAATTGGAAAAAGCATATACTTAAAAGCGAAGAGGCTACACTTTAACATAAAAACAAATATATGTACTGGTTATTGGATCCGAAATCAGAGCTGAGTCTTGAGAACAAACTATTCCTTTATAAAACGATATTGAAACCAGTTTGGACATACGAAGTTCAATTTAGGGGTGCCACTAATAATTCAAACTTAAAAATACTACAACGCTATCAATCCAAAACACTGAGATTCTTAGCAAAAGCACCCTGGTTTGTAACTAATAACACATTACACAAAGACCTAAATATTCTAAAGGTAAAAGCTTTTGTATTCACTGGCTTTGCTTTTTGTTATCACATTTGCTAGTACATTAAGAGTAATGTAGCTCAATATTACTTTGGAGGGATATTTTTTATATTTTCCCCCAGCTTCTATTTGCATATCTTTTGAAGTTTTAATAGTATTATTACATTTGATTTTTCTTTATTTTATGAATAGGTATACAGTCAACGTTCGATAACGTGAACATCCACTAATGTAAACATCCACTAACGTGAATAAATTTTTTCTTCCATTCACTATTCTAAAACGTGAACAAAATCTGAAAGCTCTAAAACGTGAACCGAATTTCTTAGAAATTGTGTTTCAATTTTTATGATCTTAGTAATTTTGGGAAAACTTCGGATCAATAATCGCAAACGTGAACAATCTCTTAAAGGTGTACACCCATGGTTTTTATTAGTTCACAGTTTCGAGCGGTTACTATATTCTTAAAATTCTACTAATTCTCGATCCATTATAAACCAATCTAAAACCGAAAACTGAATAAATGCTTCTTATGGTTAATATTTTCCATGATCCCTTTACCTTGGAAATAAATCATAGAAATTGTGAAATGATTTGCTACAAGAACAGATTTTCTCCAAAATGTTTAAAGTTCCAGTCCGTTTTCACACGGCCATACCTCCAAAATTATTAGAAATTTAGATAAAGTTAATGAATATGCAAAAAAAAAAAAAAGCCTATGAACGTAACGCTCCAGCCCGCGATTTGGTTCATATAGAGAATTATTATTTTTTATTCCCCCTCCCCAAAAATTTTTCCTGTATCCACCACTGATAAATATCTATATAAAAATATAAATATTTATGCTCTGTATAAGGCTCTACAACTATATATATATTTATACTATAATATATATATATGCGATATTTCTGAATATTGAAACATACTTAAATATAAGCGAATTATTCAACTGAGCATAAAGTTGCCAGTTTTGCAAATCTAGTCAATAAATGTTAAAAGTGTTATGAGTGGGTGTCTGTGTGTGTATATTTGGCTTATGCATAAAAATTATGAAGCATGCATAAAAAAAAATAAAATAAAACCTGGGAAATCGTAATAGCAATAGTTTTTTAGTTTTGTAAAAAAAAAAATCGTTTATTTCTTCGTTTTCGTTTTTGATTCCATTTTCTGTTTTTTATTTTTTTATTTTTTTGGGCTGCTGGCAATGCCAAATAATAAAAAAAAAAACTGAACAGTTTCTTTTTCCTTACCACACATTAAAATATCATAATATAAAAAAAGAAAAAAATTTCACATACTTTTGTGTGAAAGAAGAAAATTGAAAATCAATATTTTGTGCACGAATTTCAATTTAAAGTGTTGTGCTGCATTTAAAGAAATTGCAGCTACACAGCGCATGTATAAGAATCAAATCTTTGCAATGAGCAGCACATTTCAACATTTGCATTTTTAAATAAAATATCTATTGCATTTAATAATTTTTTTATTTTTTTTTAACTAACACATACTAAATATAGAATATTTATGCTTTTGGAATTACAATTTGAAACTGAAGGTTTTACTTATGCTTTTTTCTTATTTTTCTAATAAAACATATTATTATTTTTCACTTCTCATAATCTACATTAAGTAAAAAGAATTTCGTTATGATATTTACTCTCTTCTGACCTAGTTTTGCTTCATAGTTCTCATGTTACCTGGTTACTAAAAAAAATCATCTTGCAACACTTGCCTGCATGTGCATAAGAAAAATGCCACAAGCAGTCATGCATACAAACAACACTTTCTCGAGCAAGTGAATAATCCTGATAGCCAGACAATGCTTTATACAGACAGCTCCAAAAGCGACGTTGCGCCATTTTTGATCAAAATGAGCGCATAATAACCGATGGCTGGCTTCCCCAATACTATCTGATTTACTATCTGCACAGACAGCACATCAGCAATCGAGACCCTCTAAATTTTCCTTAACAGCAACAACCAAATTGAAAGTAAGCTACTTGATTTATGTATCAAACACTCATAAGGAGTGAGATTGAAAAAATCTTAACTCACGTTTTACCTAATAATTTTTTTTGGGTGTTAAAAATTTCTGTGATCTAGTTATCCTTGAAAAATATGTCAGTTGTTATTTTTAATGACAAACATGTTGATTTATTGTGAGTTTGATCAAAATGAATGAAGAAAAAGAAGAACGTCTTAAAATTACTAAAAATTTAAAAAAAAATCCAATTTGGTCCTACAAACAATTGGCCAAAGAATTAAAGGTCTGCCGTCAAACTGTTTCCAATGTTATTAAAAAGTTTGAGGAGAATCTGATCATCGATAGGAAATCTGGTTCGGGAAGAAAACAAGGACCACATGATATTGGAAAAGCCAAGAAAATAGAAAGCATATTGAAAAGATCTCCAAACACATCTGGTAGAAAAGCGGCCCAAGGTTAGCCCAGTGCTCTGACTATTTGGTGCGAAAAGTTAAAGCCAATGCAGGTTTGAAAACATACAAAGTCCAAACAGTTCCAGACAGAAATCCTGCAAGCAATTTAGATGCCTAAAGTAGGGCTCGGAAATTAAAATCGAATTTCAAACAAAAATATTAATGTTGTACAATGGACGACGAAACGTATGTACTGGCAGATTTTACGCAGCTTCAGGGTCAAAAATTTTTATGTTGCTGATGCTCGAGGAAATGTTGAAGAACAATTTAGAATTTAGAAGCAAATCATTTGTTACAGTGGGCTCTATAAATACCGAAATATACATCAAAGGATGTTTGAGAAAAAAAGACTTCTTCCTTTCATAAGAGAGCACAATGTGTCCACATATTTTTGGTCCGATTTAGCAACATGTCACTACGGCTATAAAGCTCTGGAGTGGTATTAAAATAATAACATAGTTTTTGTACCAAGAGAGGCCAATCCTCCAAATTGTCCAGATCTAAGACCAGTGGAGAGATATTGGGCTCTTGTGGAAAGAAACTTAAAGAGCACAAAAAAGGTGTCCCAAAATATCGAAGATTTTAAAAGGAGATGGGCAAACTGTTCCAAAAAGGTGTCAAAAACAACTATCGAATCTCTAATGAAAGGCTTAGCAAAAAAGGTCCACGAGTTTATAAATAATGGTTAGAACTATAAAAGTTATATTTTTCTGTAATTGTAATATATTATCAAATAAATAAAAAAAAATCAAAACTCTAAGATCAACCGTTTAAAAATTATTTTAATTTTAAAATTTTTTCGATCTCACTCCTTATAAGAAAAATATTTTATGGGTTCCTGTTCCCAAGGGCCGATGCTGCGTCGTCACCGTATATCACTTACCATGCATTGGTAGCAAAAGATATACACATCGATACTCTACTTCCAACCCCAGGTAGGTTAGGTTGAGTGGTTGCTCCCCGATTATCCAATGAAGCACAATTAGCTCAATGACGCCTTTTTAATACCACTATCTCGATGGTTAAGTCTAAGGAAAGCTTTCTAGCTATTCCAAAGTGTTAGGTCTCCACAAACCATTTAGTCAAATCAAAAAAACTTCAACAGAATACTGAGGCTGGCATTAGCAGCCTCACCTATACTGCAAGGTTTACCAAAGGTTTTGAGTCTATATCTTGCAAAAGCCGGGCAGTCATACAGGAAGTATTGGCGACTTTCGATCTCTTCGATGTCATGATCACTACAGCAAAAATCATTATGAGGGACACCCATTCTCGCTGCATCTCATTGAAAGGCATACGTGAAAAGGTGGAATCTGTTCCGATTGACAAATGTTCAGCGAAGAACCATGTCTGGCCAGAGCATCGTCATTCTCATTTCCACTAATGTTCCTATGTGCAGGTACTCAAATGAGAGTTAAGATAATGTGTTATCAAAGTCTGACAAGTTCCCTCTTGTACTCATCAACTAGTTTTGATTTGGAAATTCCTGATTGACTATCAAAAAAGAATTGCTACATTTTTCCCTTTCGGTACATTGTTCAAAATTGCCCTACTAGCTTGTAAAATAGCGAATACTTCCGACTGGAGTACGCTAGAAGAGTCTGGAAAACGGAAAAAAATAGATAGCTTAAAGGCATAAGATGCAGAATAACGTTGAGTGGGGCAAGACCTTATATATACCTGTGACGCAAATACACGCTGTTCTCTCCACCGTAGATAGTTTAGAGAGATATGTAGCTACTTTTCTTAAATGTCCACCAAACTATCGCACCATATGTAAGTATAGGGGGGACGACTTCCGTATACATCCAAATCACCATCTTTGGATGCAACCCTCCACTCTTATTAATGATTTTTTTGCAAGCATAAAAAGCCGAGCAGGCTTTTTTTACACGTTCTTCAATATTTATTTTCCAACTTAATTTGCGATCCAAAATTACTCCTAGAAACTTGGCGCTTGAGGAAAGAGACAGTTGATGGCTACTCAAAGAACCTCCGTATCTTGGTATTGGTGGTGAATAGAACTAGCTTTGTTTTCTCTGGGTTAACTTCCAGGCCACACCCTGCAATCAACTTACTAAGCATACCCAGAGCACCGTTCATGATTTCACTTATCAGGTTTAGGTCCAGTGCAAATACAAAAACTGCCACATAGTCCGCATACGCTACAACTTTGATTCCACTCATATCAAGCCCTTTGAGAATATCATTAATAACTACAAGCCAGAACAAAGGAGATTTAACACCATGGATATTATCAAGGCGCTAGCACAGTTTTTACCCCAAACTATAAAGGGATTTCAATATGAATTCATTGTGGACATTGTTAAAGACACCCTCAGTGTGGAGGAAAGCTGCTACTACACCTACACATATTAGGTTTGATCGGATCATCACTTTTATCATGACCATCTGATGTAGATCAAGCAACTTTCACTGAACAACTGTACTGCTCAGGCAGCTTTTAGTCGGTACTACTAACTACATCTTCTTATTTGTCAACACCAACCATTATTTCGAAGAAGACTTGCCTCAGCTTTCAGAAATAAAAACTCGTCCAAAATATTGAGTGATTTACCATATACCAGTATCGGCGATTTTTCGTTATGAAAAATCACCCAAACAATTAAATGAAATTTGGTAAATCACCCACAAATTTTGTGTAATTTTTTATATGAATTTTGACCCAAATTTCCATGAAATTTTTTAAAGTCATTTTTCATTTTTTTCCCCTTTGTTTTTTTTTTACAATTTTTTTTTTTTTGCGCGATATTTCCCAGAGCTGGCACAACAACCCATTAGAGGCTGAGACCTAGCTTTTCTTCGCATCCATTTATGTTTTGTGAGTTATATTTACACAGGTGGTGCCTTGTGGAAAAATTCAGTACAACCGCTAAACTACTGTGACCTGAGAAATGACGAGCAAACTCATTAACTCACTAAGTTAACGATGCAATCTTGTAGCTCTATACCGATAATTTACAACAAACTCAAAAAAAAAAAGGAAAAATGGAAAAACAATCAGAGTTCAAATGCTAATAAAAATTGTTATAGTCCAACTGAACATAATTGTAAAAAAGTTTTTCCTAAAAAAGAGTGGTCATAATTTAGAACGAAATGTAAAACGCTAACTGGTTTTCAGATTTTTATTATATCTTCACTGGCATAAAATTTATGGAAACCAAATTACCAGGGCAATGAGAAATTACATTATTATTATTGTTGGGGAATGCACTGTGACCTATGAGATCTATTGTGTCCCTTCATTGACTTTCAGTACTGCCATAAGTTCTACCTCCGCTTGAAAGTTTAATATTGATACTACTTCTATGGGTTAGAATTCCTAAAGTGATTCTTAGATTATTTTTCGCCATATTTATACATTCCTTAATAGCGCTTCTACCCATTTTCGATCCAATATCTCAGCTGTTAATTATGACAGCTGCTTCAGAACTAAAAGCTTTTTTTGATGGAAAGAAAATAGCTGGTCCCGCTCCCCTCTTCCGCAACTTCTGGATCTACTAATGGCTTCAACCACTTACTCCGAATTATTTTAAATTGATTAAAGAATTTTAACAATTAATTTATTCGTTCTTTTCTGACTCTGTAATTATCATTGAGCAACAAATCATAGCGCACTACATAACGTATGAGTGATAATTATTTAATTTGCTTCGACTGCTAAATATTTAACTTGTGTAACCTACACGTAGACGACCTCGATAGTATAGAGGGTAGTACACTATACTTTCATCTGTGAAGTTCGGATTCGATTCCCGTCTTAGTCTGGTGATTAATTTCCATTTCTTTCCAATATGAAGTGTATGAGAATTATAAGATAGTGTACAAGTACACACATTGGTTGGTAATGGCAAACCCACCAAGCCGATAAAAAATTGCCACACCGCCATTCGGAGTCGGCGTTAAAACTGTAGGTCCAACTATGTGGTATTACAATCAATTGAATCAATTGAACAGAAAAAAGTCACAAGGAGCCAAATCAGGTGAATTCGGTGCGTTATCATGGTGCAAAATCCATGAGTTTTCTGTCCACAATTTTGGCCTCTTTCGGCGAATTGCTTCACGCAAACGTCTCATAACGCCCAAATAATACTCTTTGTTTACTGTCTGGCCTTCTGGCAAAAATTCATGATGCACTACACCGTTGTAATCCATGAAAACCGTGAACATTGCCCTCTTTTTTGACTGAAAACGACGTGGTGTTTTTGGTCTCGGCTCATTTGTTAAACGCCATTCCGTTTTTTAAGTAAAATTTAATACAAATTCGTTGTTGCAAATTTAAATCCATTTCTAAAATTGTAAAAAATCGCCAACACACCCAGAGATAGATGTACTCTTGGCTACGTAACTTTTACAAATGTCAAGCTATGACAAGCTAAAATTTAGAGGGAATATCCACCACAGATGTACCAACCAAAAAAAAAACAGAACTCAAATCGGAACGATGGGAGCGCCACACGGTGGCTATTTCGGGAACTTTTTGATCAAAGTGGTATTTGAATGGTAACGCCTTCGCCACTCATTATCATTCAAATGTATTAACCCTTAAATACCCACTGGTCATTGTAGTGACCAACCACTTCCGCGGCTGCCTGTGCCGCCATTTTACGTTCGCCATTTAAAATAAACATCTGATTTTACTGGAAAAATGACAACTGTCGTACAGTTACAGTTTTTTTAGCTCGAAAAGCTTGTTTTGCAAAAATTTTAAACAACTAACTGAAAAAAAGGTGTTTTTATTTTCGAATTTTGTGTTATAAATATATTGCCGTGTGGACAAATTTGTGTCAGACGGTATGGGATAACACCAAATAACTGTTTTTAAAAATTATTGCGAATGTATTTTAATTTATTCTCCAGATAATCGCCAAAGGTTACTACAGAGGTCAACCATGTAAATTAAAATAACTGCACCTTAAACTAATTTATTTGAAAACACGTAGAACAAACGTTGTTTGGAATCACAAATACTACCTCTGGGTATGTTTTTAATTGAAATCTGACGTATTGGGCGTTTAAGGGTTAAACAATACTATCAGCAGTTGTTCTTTTACGTTACAAGTGAGTTAATGTAAATACAAAACGTATAAATGAGAGATAATGATGAAGTGGAGGCAAGAGGGATTATATATTTTTCATAAAACTAAACTCTAGTAGAGCATTCCGCGTTTTTTTATGGGGAATTATTGAAACCAAGTTCTTCTGAAAGTTTAGATTGTAAATGGAAAAGTATTTCTCAGTTTTCCCAGTTTGGCGATTTTAGAAATTTTTTTTGATCCCAGGATTTTGTCTTTTCAATGCCAAGGTTTTCGGGATCGCTTTTAGACTGAATCACGGGATTCCGGAATCCTGGCACTGACATCACTATTATGTATATACGTAATGTTCTTTAATACTTATAAGCTTTATCTTCTAAGTTAGTCCAAATATTTTTTAAAAAGGTATGAAAAAATTTTAGGTATTTTCCCGAGTAAATTTTTCTTCTATATTCGCATCCGTAATCACATTTGTATTTACGAATATCAGCTTTCGTCAATCGTATCCGCATCTGCTGAACTGGCCTTAGTCCCATCACTAATTTGTATCTTTTGTACCACGACAAAAGAAGCAACTTTCTTCGTCATTGAAATTAATTTCGGATGAAAATTGGTTTGAGCATAAAAAAGTATGTGAGAGAGATATCTGTACTCATGTTTTATTTCGAAATAGAACTAAACAACGCTTTGTTTAAAGAACTTTTCAATAAGTATTAGATATTCACGATTTAGGTTTGGTTTTGATTTTAGTATTATTAATGTTATTTTTTAATATTAAATATACTTCTACCATATTCTCTAGATGACCTAGCTTCTGGATGCTATCATATAAATGCAATATTATTCAACTATAAACTTTAAGTTTGCTTTTTTACGCCATTTTTTATACACTTTCAAGTAAATTACGAAACTTATTTTTTTATACTTCCAACTACTAGGTAACTCCGGTCATACCAACTTGCTTATTTCGTTGTTCGACAAGCGTGTTTTTGTTTGTTCGTTAGTTTCGGTTTCGTTTAGTTTTAGCAGAATACACGAGTGCAGCTGTTAAATTGCGTGAAGTGGAGAGAATGTGATTCTGCATTTTTAAAAACTTAAAATAAAAACAAAAAAATGAAGTTAAAACTTGTTTTTTATTTTCTTTTGTTCTGTTTTATATTTTACTCGTATTTGTGAAGTAAAACTTTCACTTAAATGAACATTGCACACAAGAGTGATTTTTTGTAACAAAAATGAATTTGTGTTAAGCACACATACTCACACAGCTGCCACCATTCACTTTTGTTGGCAAATAACACCTCTGGTTTTACGTGCATGTGTGGCCAAAGTTATAGCAAATGTGTATGTATATGTAGATAATACTGTGCATGTATGTAAGTGAAACTTACACCTATGTAAAACAATATACTCACACAATCTCACAATTTACACTTTACACTTAAATTGGTGCAATTTCGATTGACCGGAAAACGGAAGTTGGCATTGTGTTCTCTCATCACCTTTTAAAAAGTTTTCTACACATTTTGGTATTTAAAATTTTTTTGAAAAAGTAACAGTTTCGTTCACAAAAGTTTATTTATTCTCTCTCTGTGTGAAAGTGTGTGCTTGTGTGCTTTTGTGTCAGCGCGTGTATACGTGTGTGTGAATACGTTCTCATTTTGTTATTCTTGTTAGTTTTCTGTATGTTTCAAGAATATTTTTATTTAATTTGGTAGTTTTTAACAAAGGGAAACATGAAAATTTAGGAAATTGTAGTGTTGCCATGACAGTTTTGTAACTATGTATGTATAAAATCTGAAACAAAAGCTAAACTAAATTTTTTTTTAATTTCTTATACTTGCATTGTCATTGGCAGTAGGTATTTAGAACTGTATTTAAAATAAAATTTAATTCCGTTATTTGAAGTTATATATAAACAGGTTAATGAACAAATGTAGTCATCACAACAACAATGTGTACAGAGACGGGCAAATCAGACGGCCGTTTCGGAATCCGCCACAATTCCTCATCAGTGATCTTAGTGGTAGTTCTTAATCTTTCAATATCCTATATAAGCTACTAATATTTGAAATCATAACCCAGAATTATGGATTTGATTTCAAATATCTTCACTGAATAGAGATATTGAAAGAAACTACCACTACCGTTCTATACACTTATGTTGTTGTTTTTTTTCCCCCATCGTAGCTAGTCTGCTAGTCTATTCAGTGAAGATATTTGAAATCAAATCCATAATTCTGGGTTATGATTTCAAATATTAGTAGCTTATATAGGATATTGAAAGATTAAGAACTACCACTAAGATCACTGATGAGGAATTGTGGCGGATTCCGAAACGGCCGTCTGATTTGCCCGTCTCTGTACACATTGTTGTTGTGATGACTACATTTGTTCATTAACCTGTTTATATATAACTTCAAATAACGAAATTTACATGAACTTAAGTCATGACTTTGAAAATTAACCTCTAGATTTAATTTTCATAATCTCCTAAAAAACTATCAAAAAATTTAATTCCATCTGTTGAACAATATCAAACAACTTTAATAAAAAAAATTATTTTTCGTGTTCTACACCGCACACAAGAAAATTTAAAATGCGAAGACCATTAAAATACCATATTCTTAATATTTTTCTCTTTGAATGTTTAGCTGCGTACGTATGAATAACAAATACATTCGTATGTATGTATGTTTGGTAATATTTTCTTTCTAGCGTAAAAAACACTTCAAATATTTTTTTTAAAAAATTCTCACGATACATTTTTATAAAGGTACCTAAATGTATATTATACAAAGAGTGCAAGAAAATGACTAAAAAAAAGTACAAAAAGAAAGCAAGAAAAAGAAAACAAGTAAAAAGGAAACCTTCAGCACATTGCACTGTGCACTATGCTCTATGTGCATTTTGGATGCTCTTAACAAAAAATTCATGCAAAAATGGCATAGGTGGTGTATGAAATATATTTTCGTTGTTTTAATTAAAATGTTCGAGCAAAGAAAATGAATGTAATAGAAGGCGGCAAGGTTGGCTGGGTTTTTCTGGTATTTGAAGTAAGTTGTGGGAATTAAGTGTTGCAGAAGCATAAATTCATTTAATGTGCCAAGGTTTGAAGCGCAATTGTAATATGAAATATTTGTTTTTAGTTTTGTGTACATATACTTAGGCTAACACGAGTTCATACACACATAATTATAATTTTAATGTTAAGTTATATGTAAATACTTGATAATGTCAAAGTAAATTTATGCAAAGTCTCATTAGTTTTAATGATAGAATTTAATGGACCAAAGTTTCTCATTTTACCTACTTTTAAAGGGACATACCATTACCCCTCTCTCTCCATAGAAAATCCGCTAGTGATTAGAGCCATCATCACCTATGCATACATAGTCCGGTAGAGTAGAGTTAATGTCGACAGCATTAGGATTGCTTTTACCAGACTGCAAATAACTATAGCTGTTTGTTGTACGGAACATTTTCGGACTATACCTGACTCAGCCTTGGATGCATTGCTTAACATAACATCATTTGATGTTTTTGCTAAAACAGACATCTGTAGGCTTAAATGCAATGGGTATTGGTATGGCACTAGCTGGGATATTGGTAAGATACTGATTTGGAGCTGACAGTTTTATCAATGCTGGAGTTGATTGTAAGCGCATTTTCATTGCTGTTGATATGGGTTCCTAGACACTCAGGAATTTTATTAAATGAATCAACTGGCCTTCTGGTCCGAAAGGGTTTTTTGGGCCCAGAAACCGTACTTTCTTTGTCGAATACAGTCATCAAAATCATCATTAATGAACGGGTCATTTAATAGAAAGAGCTGTAGGTAGCTAAAAAATTTTGCAATTCAACAGTAAAATTCATAATTATTTATCGGGACTATTGTATTGTTAAAGAGGTTTTTGTCGTTATACCGCGACCTGCAAGATTTAATGTACGTCCCTTTTCTCTATCAAGTCTAAACTGCTTAGAGTACCTCATCCAGTCGAGTCTCTCTCAAGAATTTTAGTATTGCTCACGGATCTATAGATGCTAATTCTATGCTGGGCACTTGGTACATACCCAGACATTTCTTTCTTTTGTGGATCAGTGCTCCACACTGAGCTAAAATATGTTCTGATGATTCATCTTACTCATTACAAAGCCTATATATTTATCTTTCCACATAAAGAGTTCTTGCCTCTCCTATTTTACAGAAGAGTTCAAGTCCCACGAAAGTGGTCGCTGCCCTATTTCCAGCAAGCTTGTATGCTAAGTCATTACACTCTATTCCTACCTGTCCAGAAACTCAGCATAGAGTGACTTTATAGTCCGTGTCCAGTTCAGAGGTGATCTCAATGAAGCACAGTGCTTGAATGGCTACCTGGCTGTCCAGTTTGAATTGCATGATTTCCGCTTAAAAGATACTGGGTTATTTCCCCATCGGCTTAAAGTGTTCCATTGTTCCATCCTCAGTTCGTGACCAGCCGGGTTATCTCAGTTGTCAGGCCCCAGGCCCTATAGATCTACCCGTTAACCTTTTATCTCTTGTTGCTCTTACAATTGCTACCTCGGAGGCACCCTCTATTACGAGGTGTAATAGACTGAGCTCCAGCAGTACTTTCAATGCAGCAGTCGGATATGTTCGCATCGCTCCCGCTATACAGAGACATACTAACCTTGGAACTTTTACTAGTTTACCTTATGCTGTTTTTAGCTGAGTTCTCCTTACCCACGCTAATGCTCCATATGTAATGATTGGCCTTACTATCATTGTATACATCCAGAGCACTACACTTGGTTTATATCCCCAAGATTACCCTGCTAAACCTACCATTAGAGAACGAGTGGCTTTTTTAGGATTAGTGGTATCTTTTTTCCCCAATTTTAGTATAAGGTGGTCTGCCCTTCGCCAAACTGTGGGTATGTATCCAAGAGCCAGACTTCTCCCTATACTATTAAGTAATGGCCTTATTTCTTTAATGTCTTTTTGTAGGAGGGACTACGTTATACCTCAGCCTAAACAAAGCCTCGTTTCACCCTTTTTTCGAAGCGTAGCTATAAACTTTCCGCTAAACAAGTCATCTTTGGATAAGGATTTGATATCCCTGCGAACGGCTTAAAATTCAATATTGCAAAATTCTATATATTCAGAATTCTGTAACAAAAAGGCAAGCAAATTGTGTAAAATTCTAAAGTTTTCAATTCGGTAAACAAAAAAAACAAAGTTCCTCAATACTATAAGTAACTGGATAAACTACAGCCTGTCTCACTGAAATTAAAATTTTGAAAAAAAAACTTCATTGTATATGTACGTGTGTACATTTAATTTGGCGAAAAAAAATTTATATTTTTTGTCATGGCGATTGATACATTAAGTCATTGTGAGTCTAGTACCATAAACCGTTTTTCCATTGCGAGCACTCCTCGTGAACTGAAAATTTTTTTGGAGCACCAGAAAATTAAATGTGTGATTTTTGAAGGGAAATTTACTCCAGCCTTCACTACAATCGGTTGTAAATCAATCATTTTCCATCTGATTTTCCTTGAAAAACAATTAATGCCGCTTGACTTACAATGACCCAATGTATCAATAGTGCTGATAAAAACATGAAACATAGGGTGTAAAAACTGTTATTTTCAATAATAACTGGAACAGCTGCATGTAAACTTGGAAGTAATAATACACAGAGAAAAAACTGTAATTTTAACAGTTCATCGCTGTTGTTAAGAAAATTGTTTGATTCAGCAATTTTTGATGTGTAAACATTTTAGCTCACGATATGGGCAAAATTTCAAATGTGTAAAATGTAACAATAACTGTATCGTAAGATGTAAGATAACTGTAACGTCCAGTTCCCTTCTCGCTCACACTACTGCGCGGCATGACTGTGCTACTCTAAACAACAAAGAGAAGAGAGAAGAGAAGAAGAGAGGGAGAAATTAAAATACAAGCGGAGTTTGTTTGCTTATGTTTCGATCAATTTACTCACACATATATGTACAAACGAAAACAAAATGTGTGTGTACATTTATTCGTGGCAGAATTATTTGTTGGTGTTAAACGTATGGAGATCGACTATACCATACAAACAGAGAAGTCGCCGTAGCAAACACAAGCGTTTGATAGGTTTTGCATTCGGTTAGTTAGATTGCATTAAAATTAAATATTTTTTAAAATACAAAAACAATACAAAGTGATAAGTAATAAGGAATCTAGGTTACAATAAATGTATAAACAAAACGTAGTGATAATGATAGCAAATCACGGCATTATAAAAGACAACACATTTTTTTATCTATGTAAATAGCAAATATGTTAAACAGAAAAAATCAGACTTATTTATTATAAAATCACTTATTTACTTCAATAAAAATACATTCTTTTTTATTTTTATTAAATGCAGTTAAGGCAAATCTCTTTGCGGTGCTTTTAAAAAGTAGTGGGGTGACTAGTCATCCCTGTTGCCTTCCTAAGGTCTGAGGATTGATTTGACGTTTGTGTGTACAAATTCATATACCTATACGCCAAATCAATTCTCAGGCGACGTTATGTAAAATTTTCACATCTAATAAAATTTCAAATCGACAGGAAGAAAAACTTAAAGCGCGAAAAAAAGCATGCAATTGCAGCTGCGTATATGCGAGCATATAGATCCCGGATTTATTGAGTAAAAGAGAAATAATGCAACTGCAACATATCAGTCCTATTCACGATTTGGTGCAATTGCAAAATATTTATGCTATCACAACAACAAATATATGTGATATGGAATAAAAATTTGCATTTGCAATGATGTAAGACCATTTGCAATTTATGGTGAATTGGGTTATTATATATATAAAAGATAATGATATCTAATAAGTTTTTAAGTTTATAAAATAATTGTTTTAATTTGAATTACCTAAGCATATAAATTATACATTAAATCCCTATATATGGCTATACATATGTGAGCTTATGTATATGACATTCAGTTAGCTTAACTGTTTACACATCAAATATCTTGCGTGCCTTGCACACATCCATTTTTATTTTGTATTGACAATTTTCGTAACATCTCTTCTGTTGAAATTATCTGTTGAATATTGTTGTTCATAACCCTGCCAGACAGGGCTAATGAAAACTCCAATACAGTAACAAAAATTTTTGGCTTTCATTAACACAATTTCAAAATTTTTTACAGTCTACTTTTAGAAATAATGATAATTGAGTATTTCAAATTTGTATATCTTACACCCTCTTGCATAGTTAACTCTTTAAGGTTAGGTAGTGTTGATTCGATACCCACATAGTATCGATACTTTTACTCATTACTTGTATCGAATAAAAGTATCGATGCTACTGAAAATATCGGAAAAAAGTATCGAATATATACTTGTATCGAATACTCTTTTAAAGAGACAAATTACTCTTTTTTTAAGTGGTTGTCAAGGAAAACAGAATGGCCAGAACGGCCCATTGTGATGCAACATGGTTGCGCCTACAGTTTACACTACTCAACACGAATTTTTCGACAATAAATCATGGTTTTGAGATATTTCCACTGGAAACACGTGAATCATATAGAAATGACGTTAATTTAATTTAGCAAATCGATAGAAAATTTATAATAGAAGGAAAAGTAATCAACATATTAAAGCTTGATAAAAATATTTTATTTTAGTGAAAAGGTTTCAATAAACATTATGTTCTACATGCATGGCCGGAAATATCTTCTAGAACTTCAATACTGTACTGCAATATTGTCATACATTGAAATATTGAAATATGGACTGAAATTTTTTGAATAATTCTGCAGTAGAATTTTGAAATATATTATTGATTGCTGTAAAATATTGTAAAATGATCCACAATTTTAAATATTGTATGGCAATATTTCCGTTTTTAAATAAATATTTTCCAAAAGTATCGAGTATCCGATACTGACCCTTTTTTCCGATACCAAGTAAAATACTTATGTTATAGCATCGAATAAAAAAAGTACTTGAATCGAATGAAAAGTATCGAGTTTTTACTTGTATTTACCTGTACATTTTATTTACAGTTTCTCATTCAGTTGTCAATGCTATAAAAAAAATTCTTTGCAACTGGAGTTTCTTTAAAAGAGTAATTAGTTCTCAAAACATTGAAAGAGTAAAACAAATAAAATTCGTTGAAAGTAAATTTGGTTATGTGGCACAGTTGGTAAGAGCATTATTCGGCAGTCATCATGCGAATGTATTTCGGCCACCGGTTCGAACCGGGGAAAAAGCAATTCAAGAAAAAATAATTTAAAACGGTAATAGTAAATAGAAAAAATAATAAAAAGAAAACAAAAAGAAAAAAAATAATTCAAAAATAAAAATATTTTTTTGATTTTAAAATTTGTTTAAAATTATGTGTCTGCGGGCACTCACAGTAGAAGTGAAACTTTGTTTCTGTACTAGTTTTATCATCATCTTACCATCAAGTTGGAAAAATTCGTCTTTTTTTTTTTTTTGTTTATTTGAAAATTATTAGAAAACATTAATAACAAATTCTGCTGAAGTTTTTGCAGCATTCTTCCCTCTATTTAATTGATGCTTTTTTTCTGTTGATACTCTCTACACTTATCGACACAAACACGATGAAGTATACGTATACAACGTGGCCGTTGATAAATTTCAAAAAGTTGCAAAAAAAGTGTCATTGAGAGTAAAAAAGTCTCATCCCATTTTTTTTAATAAAAGAAACGCTTATTTCATTTCACAGCAGTTTGCATATACAAAAAAATTTATTAATATATTGAATTTAAAAAACAAATTATCTCAAGTGCTTACATATATACATTAAGAGGCCTCACCAACATAAGTTATTGGACACTTCCTAAAATGATCCTCGGTTTATTTTATGATGATTCCCAAAATATTTCAGCTATAGCGATTACCGTTCCATTTTGAAAAAAACTCTAAAAATCGCCTTTTCTCGAGTGTGCTAGCAGATTTAAAAAAATTTGTATGCAGAATCCTAGCATTTTTCAGTAATTATCATTTGTGAACTTTTAATTGCCCAAACAATTTTCCGTAAAAAAGTTTGTAAAAAATTTTATAAAACGACAGTGTTGCAACTAAAATGTATGTATGCAATTAGTGTTGCAAACTTTCAAGTTAAAGGCAATGGATTTTTCGTATAATTTCATGTGAATATCACACTTTTTGCAAAAGAAAAAAGTTAAAATTTGCAATGATTCTTAAAAAAGTCTCAAATTTTAGTAATTTCGGAAAAGTAGTGTCAAAATCTCCAAGCAGTCATAAAGGTTGCAAATCGCAACTTTAGTCTCATAACGGCCACGCTGCACATATATAAAACAAAAGAGTAAAGTTTCGCTATATACAATCAAGAAGACGCAACTATGTCGGCTCTCTCACTAAAACACATAAATAAAACTACGAGAAGTCGTGTCGCTGCATGATTGTATGCAGCCGATCCCTATATCACTTCATTCGCTAAACACTAAAAACAGCATAACTTCGTTTCTTATTAGTTTCGTATGAGTGAAACAACGCGATTTCCGTTGCAAAATTTTCGATTGACCCTCGCTAAAGAAGTTTCACTTCAAAAAAAAAATTGTAAAAAGAAATTTGTGGGATTTGAACTTTAGCCACAAGTGGCTGCGTGCTTTCTTGCGCACTCGACAACTATGCTATAGCGTGAAGAATTTTGGCAGTTACTATTTTGTAGTTTTGTTTTTCAAAGCAACAGCACATTGTTTGTTAATATAACAGAGTTCACTTTTGGATGGGATTTAACAGCAAAATCTGTTAGTTTAATATATAACAGCATTTTTGCCCTCAGTGTATAAATACGATAAATAACAAAAGAAAAGTGCGCATTTTTCTACATTGTCAATATACAGAATTTTATAATACAAAATTTTGGAACACAGAATTTTGAAATCAAAATTTTACACCACACAGAATTTTCATTCCATTCCGATATCCCTACTTGTGGCAGCTAAGTGCGATTATTAGTTGTGAAGCCAACTAAGTAATAAAGTATCATTCTTCTCGCCACAACTGTCCCAAATATATTTTTCTCCTGAGAATTAGTGTCTCGCAGTATAGGAGGATGCCACCTACGTATCGTAGGCGCCTGACTTCTCAACATCTGCTTTCATTAACTTCAAAGAAAAAGTTTCCTTAATTTAAATCCACGAAAATTTCTCTCGTTTATGTAAATTTTCCTCAAAATAAAGAAAAATGTGCTCCTTTCATGCAACCATGGTGTTCAATTTGAAGTAAGTATTTTCTTCATTTTTGGAAATTTAATTGCGGTGCTGCCCACCAATTGAAATCAAATCCCAAGTTTCAATGAAATTGTTAAAACTAAAATTAAAGAGAAGTAAGATAAAAAAGTAAATAAAACACAAGAAAATGTGGGTGTGGTAAATGGGCATCTTCAAATATAATTTTTACTAAAACTTAGTCCAAGTCTTAGTCTAAAACTTAACTCAAGAGCTTTTATGAATTACTTGGTCTATTGTTAACATAAATGTGCATGGAACAATGGACGTTTCCATAAACCAGTTTTTTCCAAAATTTAGTCGCACCAGCATATAAAAATTCAAGCACCATTTGGGTGCAAAACAAAAGAATCAAAATACCATAAAAGAACAAATTACCTTATTTAGAATAAAACAAGGTAATTAAACTTACATACTATTTTTGCATAAAAAATGAAAATGTAAGAAAGAGACGAATATACCAAAAATGTTCTCCATACAAAATTTTTGTATATACAAAAAACTAGCTTTACTCTTTTGGTCTTAGCAGATAATCGCGTACGCTTTGTTTTTCTTTTGAATTTTTAAGTCGGCGTCTCTATTTCAAGCGAAGTGGTTTGTGGCTATTGATATAATTTTTGAAAAAAAAAAATATATATATTGTGAAAAAAATAAAATATATTCAAAAGATATAAATTTCAATAAAGTTCAATTTATAATTTTTTGGTGGCCATAAGGATCTTTTGATCATTTCAAGGCGACGATGCCTGTAGTGTTTGTAAAAATAATAATGAAAAGTAATGAATGTAAACCTTAATTCTTATTGAAAATAAAATAATAAATGAATACAAGTAAAAAAAAAACATAATTTTTATGCCTTTTAATTAAAACAACATTGTAGAAAATATTCCATAAATTGAGGATTTCTTTTCCAAAAAGTAAATTGACTTTAATCTATTGAAAATTTTTCCTCAAACTGAGGAAAATTTTAGCTAAATTATATACAATTTCTCATATTTGAAAAATATTTCCTCAACTCAAAGAAATTTTGTATATCTAAATGAGGAAACCGTTTCTATGGCGCCAAATCATTCCCATTTTTCCTCAATTTTATAGCCGTTTTTCATCGAACCAAGTAAGTACTTCTCTAGGTGTATGATCACTACAAGAATAAACATAAATACAAACAATATTTACAATTTACAAAATATTAAAAATAATAGAAGAAATTTTCTTTATGGTATATTAAATTTTATATAAATGTTGCAATTAAAATCCAGACGTAAGTTGACTTCTAAGTTTCCTCCCAATTAATAATATACATTTCAATTCATACATAGTTTAATAACCTTGCATTCCTTTGCAAAATAAAATACCTTCTCTTTGTATTTAAAAATGAATTTTAACATGAACGAGTCTGAATATGGCTAATTTGAAACAAAAATCAATTTAAAAGGATTTCAATCAATTAAGAAGTCAAAATAAAATACACAAGTATAAGCTTATGCATGTAAACAGACAAAGAAATAAACTTACAGACATATTGGCAGTGTCATACTACCTAATTTCAGTAATTCCACAAAGTTCAAAGGTTTAAAATACCTACACAAATGAACACACATACATACAAATTTATATATGACTTCTTTACAAATAAATAATTAAATTTGCTTTTCATGCAAAATGTACAAAACATCAACAAATCATTTAAAATTCATTGCAGTTACCTACTAGTTAAATTAAATACATATTTATTTATAGTAAAATAATTTGCAAAAAATATTTACATGCACTTATTAAAATTATTTAAATAATATAAATAATCAAACTAAAATTAAATAAATAATAAATATGTGCATACACTAGTAAATATGTAAATACATATTTATTTTTGTGTATATAACTGAGTACATATATATAAAAATTTACACGTAAAACTAGTATGTGCTTATGTGCGCTTTTAGTAATACATTAATTTAATTGAAATTTTATTTTATTTTCATTAATATTTAAATGCATATAAATACAGCAGTGGGGTAAGTATGGGGAGGGATAAAGAGGACAAATCACCAGATTAGTTATTTTCTTAGTAAAGAATCATGGGAATGCAAATCTTATGACTTCAAAATCATGGCTGCTTTGAAGTAACATAAAGTCTCTTGAAAACAAGTTTCAAATTTCGTGTAATGTAATGAGTGTAATTCTCATCTCTCTCTCTCTGTGGCTGTTGATATTCTGTGAATAAATTCATGGAACAAATAAGAGTGCTTTTTAAAATCATATTTTTATAATTTTTACATTATTTGTATTGAAATTTTTCCGAATAATTTTGGTTAATTTGTATCTTGCGATAGTAACTGAGATAGAAAAAGGGCAAATTTCATAAAACCCAAACACTTCAAGTCAGAATGTCAAAGTCACTATTTTTTTTAATTTTGAAATTAAGATTTTTGTTTGAAATCAACGTGCCCATGGATAAAACTATGTCTAACCACATTATTCCTCGTAAGTTCAAATGACTCACAAAAAACGAATAGCTCTAATAATATGTATGTACAGTAACGGACAGAAAAAATGCAACACCCAATCTTGGTAATTATAAAGCTTTGTTACTCGGAAACCATTAAAGATTTTTAAAAACCGAGCCACGTGTTTTGTTACTCATTATAGTGTAAGTATTTCCATAAAAAAAAAATCTGAGCTTAGTTGTATACTCATATTTTTGAATATTTTTCTAAATCAATCACCCTTTAAATTTGGTTGGGCATTTTTTTTCCTTCCCTTTTCAATTTCCTTTTAATGTATAATATACAGGCCATACTTAATATTTAGTTGCATACCATTTTGCAGCAATAACAGCAGCGCACCGAGATGGCATTAAGTCAACAAGTTTCATTAAGAAGATCTCCTGCCAGGCTTTGTCTACTGTATTCATAAAGTCGTTTAGTTTTGAATATTTTCGCTTACGAATACGACGGTCATGCTCTTCCCACAAATGCTCTATCGTATTTAGATCAGATGATTGAGCCGGCCAACTTAAAATCCTAATATTTTTTTCCTCAAGCCAACCTTTTACCAAACGTGAAGTGTATTTTGGGTCGTTGTCGTGTTGAAATATCAAGCTTGGAGCCATTCTTTTGCGATCATGTGGGACTAGAGTAACTTCTAACAGCTCTTTGCATCGTATAGCGGTTAGAGTGCCGTTAATGCAGCGAATAGGCGCGACACCATCTCTACTGAAACAACCTAACAAATAAACATGCATTTACGGAAATGAGGTGACGACGCACACTGGGGCCGCTCCATATAAGTGAGTGCTCAAAATTCTAAAATTATTTTTTTTTGACCAAACTCATTTGAGCTATATTTTTTAAGTAAATTTTATATGATTTAACCCATTGATGACCACGACTTAACCCATTTGTGACCAAAGTAACATAAACATATCACAAGTTTACTCCAAACACATTTAAATATAATTTGTAAAGTAAATTTTAAATGATGTAACCCATTGGTGACCATTATTTAACTCATTGGTGACCAAGATAACATCAGTTTAACAAAATTTTGTCTTTTGAAACTTTCAGTATAATTTAAAGGAAGCTTCCATAGCTAAACCTTTGTACTACATGTAGCTATTTAACATTGGTCACTAATTGGTCAAGGATTTTTCTTTTCAAAATAAAAAAGTTTAACTAAATAATACAATTTCGTTTAGTTTTATTTTGGTATAGCCACAGTGTAGTTTTTATATAATCAAATTTAAGTAAAACTACCTAATTGCATTAATACAGACTAAAAATTAAATATGAAATAATAGATAATTAAAAAAACAAATCAGGAAAAATTCAAATATTTAAGATGTAAAAGATAAAAAATTATAATAATTGCACTATTTCAGCTTCTAATTGCTAATCAGCTTTTGGTTCTATATCAGATGTGCTTAAGCCTAGCTCCACTTCCAATGTATCTAAAAGAAATGGTCTTGTATTGTGGTCAAGCGGCAAGGTGCGCATACGGCTTATTAGAGGGTCGGAGGAAACTAAAAATCGATGGAAAATGCCTTCTAAATCTTTACGGCTAACTCAAAAAGCTTACTTTTTTATAAAAAATGGAAAAATCTTTTGTTAAAAATAGCACTGTACAATTAAATACTTATTCAGAATATATGTTTTATAATCGTAGTAAACTTTATATATACTTTGTATTGTATAAAATATTTTATTATTTAGTGAATTTTTAAATATTGTATCAGCAACATCAGTTTTGCTTTGTAAATAAAAATTCATTCATTGTTCATCGAAATCGTTTATTTTATCTGGTTATGGGCCCAGATATGGCGCAAGAGACATTCTCGGTTGCGGTTTTCGATGGACGGAATTTTGACAATTGGAAGTTTCGTCTGGAAGTCGTTCTAGATGAACATGGATTGCGTAAATACATTGAAAAAGATGTGGAAGACATTGTGCGAAGCGAAACGGTCGCTGAAAAAGTTGAAAGTCATCACAGAAATGATAAAAAGGCAAAGTCAATCATCATAAGGCGTATTGCAGACACGTATCTTGAATATGTGAAAGATAAGGATAGCGCATTTAATGTGTTGGATGCATTAAGCAAAATTTTCGCGAAGACAAGCATTGCAAGTCAGTTGCTGATCCGGAAGAAATTATTGACCATGAAATGTAGTAATGACGAAGATCTGGAAACATTTTTCCTCAAATTTGATGGACTTATACGCCAACTGAAATCATCGGGAGCGAAGTTGGAGAAACTAGATATCATTTGTCATTTGCTGCTCACTTTACCAGACTCCTTTAATACTGTGGTTACGGCTATCGAGACTTTGAACCCGGAATTGCTGGACATGGATTTTGTTAAAGGAAGACTTTTGGATGAAGAAAGAAAAAGGAAGAATACTAGCGAAGATACAAAAACTGAAAGTGTGGCAATGAGAACAAGTTTTAAATGGAAGTGTCACTATTGTGGAAAGCCTGGACATAAGAAGAAAGACTGTTTTAAGTGGAAGAATGACAAGAAAAACAATGCAGAATCAAGGAATATTTCGAGTAATATTGCAAACCCAGTGTCTTTCATGGTTGATCAGGAGGAAGCTTTATTGTCCTCGCCAAATTGTATGAAATGGTTTGTGGATTCAGGAGCTACTGATCATATGGTGAATAATGAGCAATATATTAATGAAAAATCTGAACTGGAAAATCCTGTGATTATTGGTGTTGCGAAAAATGGGATCTCATTAGCAGGTACAAAAACTGGTAGAATTTATGGAAAAGTCAAAGTAAACGGAAATTATGTGAATTGTGTGGTGAACGACGTATTATTTTGCAAAGATCTGAAGTGCAATTTGTTTTCAATTAGACGCTTGGAAGAATCAGGCATGAAGGTAGTGTTTAATGCTGGCAAGGTCACTGTTTTTCGAGATGGCATTGCAGTTTTACAAGGTGTTAGAAAAGGCAATTTATATGAATTCAATATGGATGTAACCAAAAGTGTACATTGCGGTGTTGCAGAAAAAGAAGAAAAACTTCAGTTGTGGCATAAACGTCTCGGGCATCTCAACTACAACGATTTGATGAAAACACCGACCGTCATTAGTGGATGGATGCGAATACTTCAAAGACAAATCAAAACCGTTCTGCGAATCATGCATTTTTGGCAAGCACGCAAGACAACAATTCAGGAAGCAGGTAAACAGAAAGTCAAGCAGTCGACGTTTGCAGTTGATTCACAGCGATGTGTGCGGCCCGATAACGCCTTGTTCTTGGGATGGAAAGCGTTATTTTGTTACTTTCATTGACGACTTTTCCCACTTCACATCAATTTATATGATTGTTAATAAATCTTATGTAATTGAGTGTTTTAAAGAATTTAAGGCAATGGCTGAAAATATGATGGGTGAAAGAATCTCTAGATTGCGCTGCGATAATGGTGGTGAGTACACATCAAAGGAATTTAAACAGTTTTGTTGCAGTTCGGGTATTATTCTTGAGTACACTGTGCCTCACACACCGGAACAAAATGGAACTGCAGAAAGAATGAATCGCACTTTGGTTGAAAAAGCAAGATCTATGATGGCAGGTTCTAATACACCAAAGTTTTTATGGAATGAAGCAATTTACTGTGCGAATTATGTAACTAACAGAAGTCCTTCTACGTCGTTAGAATCTAATCAAACACCAGCAGAAATTTGGTTTGGTAAGAAGCCGAATATCCGTCACTTAAAAGTTTTTGGCTGTATTGCATTTGCACACATACCAAAAAGCAGTCGCAATAAATTGGACATGAAATCAAAGAAGCTTATAATGGTTGGCTATGGCGGTTGTGGCTACAGACTTTGGGATCCTGAGAAACGACAAGTTATTCTTTCTCGTGATGTGATGTTCAACGAAAATATGTTTTTATACGAACCAAATCCATTGACAAAATTGGAGAAGGCTACA
Organism: Toxonevra muliebris; assembly: GCA_963691655.1. Lineage (NCBI taxonomy): Eukaryota > Metazoa > Arthropoda > Insecta > Diptera > Pallopteridae > Toxonevra > Toxonevra muliebris. The sequence goes on from OY829326.1 coordinate 103,981,228, forward strand.
GTTAAGTTTTCAATAGAAAATGAAGAAACAATGATACCAGAAGAAATTGCATCTGAAGTTCCGTGCAATGATAAACAAAGCAGTGTCAATAATCCGGTAGATAGCAATAGCGAGTATGAAGATGCTGGTGAAGAGGCTGATGAAGATGCTGATGATGTGTATGAGGTTATTGAAAACTCAAGTCAAGTACCAATTCAACAGAATCAAGGTTTACGTAGAAGCACAAGAAACAGAAATGCACCTGTACGATTTGAATCTGGTAATTATTTAGCTATGGCTCTAAATGCAGAAAGTTTTGTTAGCGACGCACCATCTAGTTTTTCTGAATCGAAAATGAAGCCAGATTTTTCTGAGTGGATGAAGGCAATGAAATCGGAGTTGGAGTCTTTGAAGAAAAGCGAAACATGGACATTGACCAAACTACCTGTTGGAAAAACCTTAGTTGATTCGAAATGGGTTTTCAGACGCAAGTTGGATGAAAATGGGAATCCAGGAGAATATAAAGCGCGTCTTGTAGCTAGAGGTTTTTCACAGAGAGAAGGGTTTGATTTTCAAGACACCTATTCACCTGTAGCAAGAGTTGGAACTTTCAGAATTTTGCTTGCAGTTGCCAATAAGAATAATTATCACATACACCAAATGGATGTAAAAACGGCGTTTTTAAATGGTTACTTAAATGAAGAAATTTTCATGAAACAGCCGCAGGGTTTTGAACAAGGTGAAAATATGGTATGTAAACTGAATAGGTCTTTATATGGTTTAAAACAATCTCCAAGAATGTGGAACGAAAGATTTCATAATTATATAACTAAAATTCAGTTTGTTAGATCAAAATATGATTATTGCTTATACTCGAGGAAAATGAGAGGAAATTTAGTTTATGTTTTACTATACGTTGATGATCTTTTGCTAATTGGAAAAAGTTTGGATGAAATTAATATAGTAAAAAGACAGCTAATGGATGAATTTGAAATGAAAGACTTAAATGAAGCAAAAATTTATTTGGGTATTAAAATTGAAAGAAATTTGGAAAAACGTGAACTCAAAATTAGTCAGAAATCATTTTTGCTCAATCTTTTGAAGCGTTTTCAAATGGAAAATTGTAATGGTGTCGATACTCCTATTGAAGTCAAACTTTGCTTACAGAAAGATCCAAAAGCTCAATTGACCAAAGAACCATACAAAGAATTGATTGGGTGTTTGATGTATGTAATGTTAACATCTCGTCCTGATCTCAGCTTTAGTGTAAACTACTTCAGTCAATTTCAAAATTGTGCTACAGATATCCATTGGCAGCATCTAAAAAGAGTTTTACGCTATATAAGAAAAACAATTGATTTGAAACTTATTTACGGAGATTCAAATGATGAAGTATTATTGGGATATACGGATGCTGATTGGGGAAATGACGTTAATGATAGACGGTCTATAAGTGGATACATTTTTAAAGTTTTTGGATGTTGTGTCTCGTGGGTAACTAAGAAACAGCCAACGGTTTCACTATCCTCTACAGAAGCGGAATATATCGCATTGTGTACGGCAGCTTGTGAAGCTATATTTATCAAAAATTTAATGGGAGACTTAGATGTTGTCATAGAAAAACCAATAATTTTATATGAAGATAATATGTCATGCATTAAGATTGCTGAAGAGCCTAAAGAACATCAACGATTGAAGCACATTGATGTTAAAAATCATTTCGTACGTGAGTTGGTTCAAAGCAACAAAATTAAAATTAAATTTAAGTCAAGTAAAGAACAGATTGCAGATTTCTTTACAAAAGCTCTACCAAGATTAACTTTTATGAAATTTAAAGAGTTACTAGGGATTATTTAATTGGGCAGGGGTGTTAAAAATAGCACTGTACAATTAAATACTTATTCAGAATATATGTTTTATAATCGTAGTAAACTTTATATATACTTTGTATTGTATAAAATATTTTATTATTTAGTGAATTTTTAAATATTGTATCAGCAACATCAGTTTTGCTTTGTAAATAAAAATTCATTCATTGTTCATCGAAATCGTTTATTTTATCTTCTTTATACTTTTCATTTATTCTTAAACAAAATTAAAAATTTATGTTAAAAATTTACTTTTAAAAAAATTTGAGATAAGTTCGAATTTTTGCAAACAAAACTTAGAGTTTTCGCACGAAAAAAAAAAAAATCGTAATTATTTGTATACCCTACTCTAACGGAAACAAGAAGAGCTTTTGAGATAGCTTTAACGAAATCTTTGCAATAACAACACAAAGTTCATATAACATTGATTGGGTTAATTATATTAAAAAAAATGGCAAATTTTTTCAAGTTTGACACTTCATATCTCCTATACTATAAAAGGTAGAAAGGTGAATTCTCTACTATCTCCTATGGCGTTTAAATTTTTTTTCTAAATCCATTTTTTGAAAATCGACTTTTGCGCACTCACTTATATGGAGCGGCCCCAGTGTGCGACGCACAGTACGGACTCTCATATCGAGGCCCAAATGCTCTTAGGCGAACTTTTTTACATCAGTAGTAGTTTTTCTGGGATTATCTTTCACTACTTTTACCATGACCCGGTCTTGACGTTCGGTCGAAATTCTTTTCCGACTACTACCTAATTTTCGCTCAACCGTTTTGGTGGTACTAAAAATGTTACTAACGGTTTTTAACCGAAGCAAAGATAACGAGATTCAGAGGATGTTTTATTTAGAAAAATATTACAAATATAAGCATACAACTAAGCTCAGATTTTTTTGGTTGAAAAATTTCTACTAGAATATTACCAAAGCTTTAAGAAAATACATTTAATTTAATATCATATTTTTAATTCACAATTAATCAAGCACCAAATGAAAGTAGGCATATAAAGTTATCAAACCCCGCAAAGTTTTTGGTCTGGTCTCTTCAATTTTTATGAGCACATAAAATTTTTTATACTCAGACGGTTTTTGTAATTTTATTTTTCAAAAGCGATTGCGAATTCCTTCATCCTCTCTTCACCAACTTCGCTGAACATATTATATGTTTGCGTAGTTTACGGAGCAAAGTGCTCAAAAATAAATGGAAAAATCGCAGTTTTTCAGTTTTCTGTGTATGAGAACTGCTTATAAAAATAATGTTGGAAACAAACGGATGTCTATGTCTATTTTAGTACTGCAATCATCCCAAAAATGTATTCCATATTGTAATTTGTGATTGCAATTATTGAGCAGCATATTTAAATCCAAAATACTAGATTCAGTTAGAAGTTTTTTTGGAGTCATCGATTTGTTGATCATTTAGTAAAGTCTCTTTTGCAGACAGGGGAATTAAATCTTGTTTTGAGTCATGGGAATGCAAATCTTATGACTGAATCATGACTGATTTAAGGTCACTTGAATAAACCTGGAGTTCCAAGAATGCAAAAATTATATTAAAAAAAGACAAACTGTTAACAATTTTTATACAAAAACACCCTAATAAAAAACGAAACACATTACGAGAATCGTGCCGAATCGTTTATAGCACGCAGGGCTACAATAGTGGCTGCCTATTACCACATATACAACAAAAATAAGAAATCATTAGTTTCATGGTCAAAAGCTAATTTGAATTGGATAAAATAAATACTAGGAGGACGTCTCTTGAAGCCAGTTACTTCAAAATTATTTTAGAAATATTAGCCGATGTACCTCTAAAATTCAATCTTTGTTTCTTATTGGTGCATAACTATATCAGCAACTAATGAATAAACATAAAATAATCACAAAATCTAATTATCGCTGAGATGTGCATCAAAATGTTTCCGTATACAAGGAAACGCGATAAACAAAACCACAGATATGACCCGGCCAAATTAAAAGCCGAATCCATTGGATCAAACGTCGCTAGGAAAATCAATAATATTCATCAAGACGAAGCGCAGCTAGCACTAAACGGGCGAACCCAAAGAAAAAGCTTCAAAAGATATGCGACAACACAATTAAAGCAAATCGTCATGAACTAAAAGAATGGCTCACGCAGGCAACCTGGAATTTAATCGAAGAAAGAAGAAAAGTTAAGCTTAATCAAAATGGATGTTGTAGCAGACGAAGAAGGGCAGAGCTTGTCTCAGAGCATAATAGACTTACAAAGCGGATTAAAAAGCAAAAATGACTAACAAGCTTACTATGATGAGCTAGGCAAGAACGCTCAAACGATAGCTGACAAAGGTGATTTAAGAAATGTATACAAAATTATTCGAAAGTTAGGCGGCTCGAAAGGGGCGCATGCAGCACCGTTAATAGACGAAAATGGCACATTAGTAACATGCAAAGGAAATCAGCTTGACGTATGGAAAACATACTTTCAAAAAACTCTGAATACAATACACGATGAAAGCTTAGAAAGATTCGAAATAAGATCGCGACGCCATCCAAACAGATTTATCAATGTGGATCCACCTGATTTATCAGAGATAACTGCGGCAGTCAAAATGATGAAAGACGATGGTATCCCTGCTGAAATTTTCAAAGTTGACGCCGAGGTTATGGCAACCTTATAAACGCCGCTATTTCAAAACATATGGAGAGATGAAGAAATATCTGAAGCAATTATTGTTTAATTACCTAAAAAGGTGATCGTAAAAAGTGCGATTATTGGCGCGGAATATCTATTCTACCAGCAATTTTGAAAATCTTTACTCAAATCATCTTAGAGCGAATAGCCGCACCATTAGATAAACTTATCCGACCAAACCAGGCCGGTTTTAGACCTGGTCGTTCGTGCATTGATAATGTCCATATCGTAAGAATCCTAATAGAACAGTCAGCTGAATATAATTCGCCCCTTTACTTGGCGTTCATCGATTTTGCAAAGTCATTTGATGCATTAAAGCGTTACTTTATTTGGTCTGCACTCTCGGCTAGAGTTGTGCCCGATAAAATAACTAATATTATTAAAAACATGTACGACGGATCTTGCTGCCGAGTACTGCATGAAGGACAATTAAGCGAATCCTTTCCGACCGTATCAGGAGTCAAATAAGGATGCGCAATCGGTTGCTCTTTCTAACTGCATTAGACTTAGTATTTGAAACTTACAATGAATGTGGTATAAACTGGAAGATGACACAAAAATTAGGTGACCTGGCATATGCTGATGACATTGCCCTAGTCAGCAATACACATAACGAAATGCAGGATAGGCTATCAAACATAACAAATGACGTTTTGAAGCTTGGCCTTACAATTAATATAAAGAAAACCAAACCTATACGAATTCACGTGAGCAACAAAACACAGTTTGAAATATCTGGAGAAGCCGTAGATGATATACAATAATTTGAATATCTTGGTAGCATACTGACACCTAATGGCGGCACAGCAGCTGATATTCAACGTAGAATATCTAAAGCAACGGGCACGTTTGCTGGGTTATCACGTTTATGGTCGAATAGCACAATTAAAAGACAAACAAAAGTTAGAATATTCGATGCTTGCGTGAAATCCGTTTTAATTTATGGCTGCGAAACATGGCACCAAAAACAAGAATCAGCTAGAAAACTTCAAGCTTCTGTCAACAGAGGTCTGCACCGTATTGTTGGCATTTGGTGGACGCGCACTATAGCTAACAAACGCTTGTGGCAATTGACGAATCAAAAACCGATTGAGAAAGAGATAACGTGCAGAAAGTACAAATGGATCGGACATACTCTTCGCAAAAACCCTGACGAGATAGTGCACTCAGCCTTACAGTGGCGCAGATGCATCAACAAAAAGATGACAAAATCTTTCAAGGAACTAAAATACATTGCTAGAAATCGTGATATGTGGAAGTCCTATGTAGATAGACTAAGTTTTTAGTTACTCTTTTGTAATATTTGAACATCTCACATTCACATGAAATAAAAAAATGGCATACTCAATAATGTGTTTAGCCTCCTTAATTTTTAATTAGCTCAAAAATGTGATTTTTAATGCTCTGTATCAAGGTTGTTCAAAGTTTGACCTAAGTAATGTATTTCCAAGCCCCAATGAAAGCGTTTCTCAACTCTGAAATGTTTTGGTATTCCTTGTTTCTCTCATATATTCGTTGAACAAGAATGCCACAATTGTTTTATGTTTGGTTCTGATTCGAAGAACATACTAAACATTTTAATACTTGTGTTTTAAAACCATATTCTTTTCCCTAGCATATCAGTCTATAAGCTGAAACGTTATCATGCCAGAAAATACATTCGTGGGCTCTATATTTCTGCAAAAATGGAAGCAGAGCTGTTCTGAGCATTGTGATGTCTTCTGCAAAATTCATTCAACTACTTGGATAAACTATCTCCAGCACTGTATTGCAGAAAAAAGCTCCTTAAATCATTAAAGCATCTCGATTCAAATTCCTAACTAATACATCGTCCCGAAGGCAAAGTGTTTAATCTGAATTACCGATTGCTCTTGCGACTTAAAGAGAGTTGGTCATACATTGTGTGTATTGCTCATCTCATCAAGGTACAGAACCTTTGCATCATGTAACGAACTACCATGTCTACCTAGATATATTGCAGAAGGACATGTTGCCATATGTACATCGCAATCTGTGTCCGGGTTTCATTTATCAAGATTATTTTTCCTGATACCAAACTTACATCTGCTAGATTCCAGTGTAAAGTTTAGTAGCAAATTAAGTAATGGTCTTTACACAACATGTGTGATCCTATAACATCGTTCTGCAAATATTCAAGATTGGCTTGACCAACTTAAAACTAATCTATGGATTACGAGCAAGTTTGACGAACAATTGACAGGCTGAGAGGAAAAGCGGGCTAAAATTTATATAAGAGCAAATGGGAAATAATTTAGTGTGTCAGTGCAAGAATGGCATAAGTAATACGGTTTAGAGTGAAAATTAAACGCCTTAAAAGTAAGAACAAAATTGGTTTAACAATTCTTTGAGAGCAAGAACAGCATAGTTTTTTATTCCGTTTTTTGCTCTGAACATATTTCGTTTTGCTTTTGCTCTTAAGTAAAATTATTCCACTTTTTTCTGAACGTAGAAGTTATACCACTTTTCCTCTCAGCCTCTCAATTATTCTTTAAAAGTGGGAATAGTCACGTTAGTTCCAGAACTTGTCACAGCTTATCAATAATACTTTGTCTATCAATTGTTTGCAATATTTCTACAATTCATTAAAGTTCCTAATATGACTATAGAAGATATTAATGCTTTAAAGGAAAATATTGACTTGTCTCATTTGAACTCTACTATGCACCCACTGCGTATGAGTGATATTAATTATTACATGAAAATTCAAAATATTGGCCAGCAAATATTTTTTATCATATTCGTTTTAATAGATATAAATAAGTAATAAAAAAGCATAATTTATAATATAATCTATTCTATTTAAAATTTTTTTTTCGTTAACTGAAAAGGGCTTAATAGCTCGTCGGTCTCCAACGCGTATGAGTAATATTAGTTAATTCAAACTTGATATGCACAAAGTAATTTCACTAAAAATTGATTTTGCTATTATTATTCTAATTCTAATTTACAAATTAATACAAAAATTTTAATTAAAATTACTTTAAATTGAACTAAAGTTTTTCTTTTTCAATCCATTATCAATTTAATCCATGTTGAATATGCATACATATGTATATAGTATGTATGTATACAATGAATTTTTAATACATACACAATAGTATTACACATATTGTTGTTATTGTAGCATATTATACATAAACGTATGTACGTACGAGTATATTATATGAATATGGTTAATACAATCGTTATATAATTATTATTTTGATTGCGTTAATGAAGTCATAATAATCGCCGAACGATGATAATCATCAGCGTCATTGTGTAAATAATTTGTAATTAACTTTGCAATATTAAAATAACAACAACGAAAACAAAAAACGATCAAAAACAATGCACACACACATACACATACTCACCTATATAAAATACTGAATATTTACATTTTTAATTTATTTTTACTACAGACTTTTATAATTTAATATTGATTTGCAATTATTTAAACTTTTTTTAATATTGTCGCTATATAAATTATTAATTAATTTATAAATAAAATTGCACTTTTTCTGTGTTACTATAGTGTAGAGTAATTGACTTTAAGTTGTTAAAATCATGTAAATAATTTAATGTGATTTAAAATGTGTCTGCATGCAATTCTTTATATGATACTTTAGGAGGCAAGTTTTGCATTCTAATGTAAAGAGTTGGAGCAACTTTTGCTACCAAGATTATCTTACTTGTATTTGCATTTAATTTTCTGGTACTTAAATCTCATGAAAAGTTCTTTATATTTCTCCATTATTATTTACTCAATATGTGTAATACACGAGAAATGTCAATCATACATTAAAATTTTGTTAACAAAAAAAACTGATACTCTCATTTACAGAACCAGCTGTTTTTGAATTTGTATTAAAATGTATCAAAATGTATTAAAAATACTTTAGCATCATTTCCCACCATCAATATTTTTGTGCTGCTGTCATTTTATGTAACTTTATTAATTGAAATAGCAAGTAACCTGTATCAATATTTATTTAAAAAGTTAATAAAATGTCTGATTGTGTGTGTGTAATTTATTTTTGTGCCACAAACACAAGTTGCCATCAACAGCAGCAGCGTTTATTAAAATGTTTGCCACAACATGTTCATATTTGTCTTTGTATACCTTTTAGCGTGCATTAATTTTTTATGTCAATAATGAAAATTATAATATTTTTTATACGCAGATATTTAATAAGAAAACTGACAATCCTTTGACATGTGAAGAAGATAATTTCAAAAATTAGCAATTTGTTTGTGATAAGAGAGATGAGGAGTTAAGCAGAAAATATGAAATAATTACTTACTTTTAATGAGAAAGTATCATTTGAGGTATTTTTGAAAATAAATGAAAAAATATTCACTTAATAAATAATTGAAACAAAATTAGTGTATGCAAAGAAAAAGATTGAGGGAAAATGGGGAAACGTAAAAAAATTAGAAGGGCAATGGAAATTAGCTTACTTAAATTTGAAAAACTGGCTTTTCATAAATAATATATATAATCAGAAAACTAGAATGCCAGAAACTACAAATTTAAAGCAGCAGTAGCAAATTCAAAGAGCTATGAAGCTATCGTAGCTCCTCCCAAAAATTAAGTTTTTTTTTTCTTTCAGAATAATAAAATATTTATAACCGTAAAAAATCTTTCTACTTCACAACCATTTACTATATTTACTTCGATTTTATTATCTTGGTTTTGTGTTAGACTGCTATGCTGGGTATCCGAGTTTAGTACTCGGTACGGTGTATCTGGCAAACGCAAATCTCAAAAACGGTATAGTTTAGGGTCTACTTTTTGTAAAAATAAAAGTCAAAATTTTGGACTATTTTTGGTTTAATTTTGATCTGAAATTTGGTCTGATTTTAGCCTGGTTTTTGATAGTAAAAATTTTGGTGTGCTTTTGATTTAAATTTCGGTCTGAATTCCTATCCGAATTTCAATCTAAAATTTGTTATAATTTTTAATTTCGCTCATTTACTAAAAGATTGTCATAACATGTTTAAAGTTTTTAATTGACTCCCACTTTGCAGAAAAAAGAAGAAATCTTATATTTTTCACGAGCAGAGTATCCAAAATATTAAAATGAAATTTTTACACAATATGAAGTGTGATATAATGAATAATTTTGCATCATTAACTCAAAAATAGTGTTTTTTGGTTTATGACAGTCTTTTAGTAAATAAGCGATTTGAATTTTGAACTGGTTTGATTTTTTTATGAATTTTTGGTCTGAAGTTTAGTCCTAACATATTGCCAGAATGTTGGAATGATTTTTAGTCCGAAGCTGGTTAATTTTGGTCTGATTTTTAGTTTGAATATCGAGATCGATTTTTATTTGGATTTGATCTATTTTTAGCTTGAAATTGTGGTGACTTAAGGTTTGAATTCTGCGCTCAAATTTGGTACGAATTTTGCTTAAAGTTTTGGTTTGAATTTAATTTTCTTTTGATTTAATTTTAGTCTGTTTTTGGGTCTGAAATTTGGTCTGAGACTTAGTCTGAAATTTGGTTTACTTTAGATCTAAATTTTTGTCTGAAAATCAAAATGATTTTTGGTCGGAAGCTGGCTACTATTGGTCTGATATTTGATTTGAATATTAGAGCGGATATTTATCAAAATTGTATCTACTTTTGGTTTGAAATTTGGTGTGATTTTTTGTTTTGAATTCTAGGCCCGAATTTGGCCCAAATTTCGATAGAAATTTTGGTCTAAATTTCATCAACTTTTGGTTTAATTTTAATCTAGTTTTTACCACAATTTTGATCCGAATTTAACCTTCAAGCTCCCAAGCGTATCTCCAGACAGCCTTCATCAAAACGGGTGTAATTATCACCTAATAGTTTGCTACATTTTATCATGTCGTTTTTTTGGAGTTCCCCAAGCTTTTAAAAAAATGCATGAGTTATGAGTTATGATGCGTATTACAGACGTAAGCGACAGTCAAAGTAAAAAATTGGTGAATAACAGGAAAATTAGTTATTTTGATTGAATTTGAGATAAAAGTGAAAAAAAAAAAAAAAATAAATACCTCCCATCCCAAAAAACTTGCTGTGAGTAGATAGGAATTTGAATTTTTCATACAAAATATTTAATTACTTTAAACAAATTGATAAAAAGTTTTTTCAACAACAAATACTTTTAGGCATTCAAGCTTTCCGGCTTTATAAAACCATGCCCATTAAATTTTTTAGGTTTTTGAGATCTGATTTATGCTTTTTACATTAAAATTTATCAATCCCCATTTTTTTTTAAATCAACCAAAAACTTAAGGGTTAATCCATTTTTTGTCAGAGTTTTGATTTGATTTTTGGGTGTGAACTTCAGTCTGAATGTAAGGATGATTTTTGGTTTAATTGTTGGTTCGAATTTCAGAATATTTCTTGTTCTAAAATTTGATTAATTTTTACCCTGATTTTAGTATAAATTTTGATCTGACTTTAGTATCGAGTTTTGTAATAAGTTAGCTGTTTTATTACTCTTTAGACATTTTATAACTAAAAAAGAAACACGCTCGTGTTTTAACCGAAATTCTTACAGGTTTTTGTACTACTGGGAAAAAAATAAAGAACAGCATGTCCCAATCTGCAGATCAGACGAATCTGCGTCTTTGGCGGCAAACTGCTCGTAATAAATTTCAACAAGAGGACAGGGTGGTTAAACATGGATACGAAAAATTATGACTTATTCGTCAACTTATCATATTTGACCATTATTTTGGTATAAAAGTATGATAACGTTTCCTTAGAACGTCTTTTTTATCTAATCTCATGAATTTGAATACAGTGCCACATTTTTTAACTTTTTCCCCCAGTTTATCGCAAAAACTAAGCAGGCTACAAACAATTCTAAAATAGAACTTACAAAAATTTTTAGAGAAACTAATTGCATACTTCAAAATAAATTTATATCATTCAGTTTCTTCTAGAATATCGAAACTGGAAGCTCAGAATAGAAGACAAGCACAAATTATTGTCAGATCACAAAAAAATATTCAAAAATAGCCCCATTCTCCCTTATATTCGTTAAAATGCTACCTTTATATAAAAATTCTTAAATTTCGCTATCTTTAGCTAACAGAAAGAAAATAAAAACTGTAAGCTTTAAAAAAAGTTCAAGTCAGCATGAAAACACTTTTACAGGCCCAACAAAAGTAAAACAAAAAGAAAAAAAAAACACCAAACAAAAATATAATAAAAATAAGTAAAGGTAAAGAGTAGAAAACTTCAGATTTGGGTCGACAGCCAGCAAAAGTGTACAAGTTGGAAAAGGGTTAACACAGAAGTTGTGCCAAAAGTGCATGAGTGTCCTTTTTAATCAACTCGAAATACAACGGGTACATACAGTTAAAGAAACCAGCAGTTGAAATGAGTTAAGCTGAGCAGCATTGAGTTTAAAAATTATACGTGAAGGTATTAATTGAATGGGAATACCCTTTTTTTATTTTCATTTAAAGTATGCGCTAATTTTTAATTAAACTCATACTATTAATGGTAATTGAAATGCGCAAAAAGGAAAAAGAAAAATTCAGTGCAAAAATCAAATTGAATGTGGTTTTCATTTATTACCTAAGTGTTAGTTACACTATATAACAAACTAAAATGAACTTATACCTGAGCTTTACTTACTGATTAAAAAATTATAACAATTAAATTAAGCTAAAAGCCTAAAATTATGCAGCATATACCATAAAGTGAACTTATTGGGTTTGGCTTTATCTAGTGCTATATAAGTATATACGCTAATTTTAATAGAGTTTTAAATTTAATTTAATTAAAATTCACACACGTGAGGTTAGAGCCACCTCAACCTTTGTATTTATTTATTTAAAAAACTCCGTAACAGAAATTTAGCTATGCTTCAATTTGATTTACGCTAATGTACTTTTAAGCGGAAAACAGTTTATTTGTAAAAATTTATATATCTGTTTTTGCAGCTTTAAGCGAAAAATGCGGAATCTTGAGTATGAAATTCTTTCACCACTTTCAAGATATATATAGATACGCCAGCATACTCTAAGTGGAAATAAATCAAATGCTTGCAAGTATAAAGCATCTTCTTCTACACACACACACACACACACACACACACTTAGACTTACGCTACCACTTTCTTTGCTTTATTTTTTAATACATTATAAAGAAAAATTATTATCATTGCATATTTTAGTGCGCATAACAAGAAGAGAACTTCATAAATTTCGATATAAAAGCAGAAAAACGAAAATGAAAAAAACAAAAAACCAAAAAAAAAAAAAAGCCAAACAAACGAACGTAAAGAACGAAGAATTTTTTTGCAGAAAAAAATTTACATTAGTTCACACTAATCTTGCAACAAAGAATCCAGAAAATGCGGAAACGCCAAGCAGATAGACAACCCGCAAAAAAAAAAAAACTGAACAGAACTCAACTGAACCAAACTGGAGCGCGTGTATATTTAACGCATTTGCTCACGTATAACTCGGATGCCTTTTTTGCCCCTTCAACTTTTTTTTTTCTTGTGCTCGTTTATAATGCAACCAGCGCAACCAGCAAAGAAATTGCCATAACTCATTTCATGTGCGCAGAACGTCTTTTCCCATTTAAAGCTAAAGGTAGCAAGCAGTGTTGCTTAGGGTGCTCCATTTCTGTTGCTAGTGTGCGTTATATCCTTCCGGTACCGCAGCAGCAAGAGTAGTAACATCATACAGCATCACTTTGTAATATCCGCTCGGACCAAATCAGGTACGTGTACCTGTAACATTCATTCCAATCCTATTCAATCCATTTCTACGCTCGCATGTTCACCTAAATGAAACATACTGCACCGTTGCTGCTACTGCGTGTGAAGAGTACATCAACAGTATGCGTTTTGGTTAAGGATGTTGGCTATTATGAACAAACAAACAAAGTTAACATAAAATAAACGTACAAGAAAAACAAAAATGAAGAAACGTTACGAAAAGAGCTATTTACACGCGTCGGTCGCCCTCGCAATCGTTGAAAGATGCTAAGTTATTATTTTTTCAACTCCCCTTCTACAAATACAATACGTACACATACAACGCTACTTGATTCTTTCCATTTTTGTGTAGTTTTTTTTTTTAGCACCTTTGCTGCTATAAAATTGAATTAAATGCTTATTGTGCTTCGCGTTTCGTTCGTCCAAACAACGCTGCCATAAAATGCAATTACTTTAAAAAGCGAAGGTACTTATATTTAGGTACGCTTTTCATTTTAGTTGCTTCAATATTTTTGTTTGTTTTTTGTTTTTTTTTTTTGTTTTTTGATAATTTATAGTATATCTTCAAGTTATTTAAGTGGCTCTATAAATTTTGACAGACTTTTTTTCATTTTGTTTTGAACTTTACGTAAGATGCGTAAAGTTCAAATCTTTCAAAGTTTAGATTTCAAGTTATTTAAATTGTTTTTTAACTGCTTGAGTTTAGTAGCGATGGAGTGTGATCAATCACTGAAAGGGCGAGTGAATTAATGAGGCCAAGAGCTGCATAGAAAATATATAAAGTAAAAATCAATGGAAAACTATATCTTTTTATTAAAATTAACTTTTCGCTATTCCTGGATACATCCTTGGTACTCAATGCGTTTTTGATAAAAATAAACGATGACTGAAAGGAAGTAAGTAGGTAGATTCAACATTTAATTCATTGTTCTTAGTAACTGATTTGTTTATATCCACCTCATAGGTTAGGTTAGGTTTGGAAGGCGTGTGCGAATGTATATATATATATATATATATATTCATGTATGTATATATATGTATAAACCCGCACTTCCACTCGGAGACTCAATTGTCCATTGTGATTGCCCTCATTTAATTGCCCGGATGAGGCACGTCTCTAACCACGGTTTCCGTCAGCAGTCCAGGTAATATCTTTATTGAACCATTTGGTTCTCCGGATGAAGGTAAGAAGATCCGATAGTTCCACTTTCGTTATCTCGGTTAGACTATTGAAAAAGCGCGACCCCAAACATTGGAGTCTGCTCATCTGCTGCCTTAAACATTGACATAGAAAGTGAAAAATCGATTCTGTCTCTTCTTCATCATGACAACTTCTGCACAGTCTGCTCGTTGGAATGCGCCATCGTTGAAGTATTGGTGCAATAGCACAATGTCCAGTTATGACTTCTGTGAGCAGACGTACTGCAGATTTGTTGTGCCCTAAGAGGACATTTGTCCTCTTTCTATCTAACCTTGGCCACAAGGCCCGTGATACTATACAGTCATCTAGGTTAGTCCAAGCGTCATTTGACACCGCTGTGGTGTACTCGTCTATTTTCCTAAATAGTTCACACATCGGAGATTGTATAGAGGTATCCGCCTCGTTAATGTCCATTTCAGAGCCCCTTCTGGCCATTTCATCTGCTATTTCGTTCCCTTCAATATTGTTATGTCCAGGAACCCAGCAGAGAGTGACCTTGTGGTGCTCAATGGCCATCAGTGAAGCACGATATTTCTCTACAATCTCCGATTCAACCATTTTGGATTCTATTGCCTTCATTGCAGCCTGACTGTCAGTAAAGATAGTGATATTCGAAATCGGAATATCCACCTCATAATATGGCATCAATTTTCCTAACTCAAACCCTTATTCTAGGTACAGCTATATAGGTGCACATTAACACAGTGCACATCTATAACAGTGGGTATTTTTTGAATAAAGTCTGATTTGCCTGCATTCCCCACCCTCTAAAGGATTGATATTGCCTAGAAATATCCGGTGCACTGCCACATAGTAAATGCCTGATTGCGATGAAGCTATATTTTGGCGACAATTTCTCTTAGGCAGTAATAGATAGGGATAAATGTAAAACCAGCTGTCAGTCTGGGTATCTTTCTTTTATTTTTTGTTCAGTATGCAGTATGCAGGACAATTACCATGCAAAGATTTACACTCGAACAACGTATTTTGTTGTTGTTGTTTTTTTCATGCGCTTTATTTTATTCCGCTTTTGCACCGACCTTCTTCGTCCAGCATACGCGGGGGCAGGCTTTGTTTTAATCGCAGCGTGTTTACGCGACACTTCGGTGTTATTGTGCGGACATAAAGGACTTTTTTAAAAGTGAAGCCTGGAATACACAGAGGGTCGGTCACGCTAGAATGAAAAAATTGATCTTCATTTTCTGTTTACTGCTTATTTAGAATAAGAGAGAATAACTTGTCCCTGTCAAGCCCACTTTTTCATAACCCCTCATGTTCCTCTGGCTGAAAACCTGTCCAAAACTAAAAGTGACTATTTCATTTCTACCTTTGTACCTGTAGCCTGAAAATAATTATGCTTGGTCTGGTTTAAAGAAAATTGTCCGCATGTTGCACAGATCGCGTAAACTTCAACATGAAATACAATAAATAAGTCAGGTTGTCATGGAGGAAGGGGAAGGACCTTAGAGCTTACACTGCAAAATGTCTTTTTACTACAATTCAAAAATCTATTTATTGCAAAGAAATTCAACATGTTTATGTTGACAAAGTATTAACTAGTTCCTTTCATGAACATATCTCATCCATACGTCTTTACAGCTCCATTTACAGCAGCACTTATCTCCCCACTTGCGTGCTTTTCTATTTTCTCTCGATCATGTAAACAAAAAAAAACAAATAGCAAAAATGTGCGCCATTTTCTAATTCGATTAACAAAATGACATTAAACGCAAATTGAAAACGTTTGTTCTGCGAAAATTCTCTTTCAAAAGAAAAAACTCGCAGCAAACAAAAAAAAAAATAAACTGAAAGTTTACAAGCGATTTCCCTGCTATTTTTGTTGTTGTAATCTTCTTTTACACTTTTCAATGAAGCCACAAATTGTTCGAAAGCAATTAAGTGAATTGCACACTAATGGTGTGACACAGAAATTGCAAATGAAATACAACAACAAAAACGAGAAACAAAAAAACAAAAAGCATTCAGAAAAAAAAAAATACTTCACAAAATATCAGAAACTGCTGACAAAATGAAGCTATTAAAAAGTACTAGCAAAAAAAGTTACAGTATACAAAATTTGCAAGCATGGAAAAACTTAAATTTTTTTTTTTTTTTGTTAAATATTTTAAATGTAAATTTGAAACCTTTCAAAAATGAATACGAAGATGATGACATTCAAAGTTTTTTATTATGCTGTTGACATGCAGCGTGCAAGTGGAAATGTATTTTCATTTATTGTTGTTGTGCTACTGCAATGAAAGTGTCAAGTGCATCAATTTCGTTAGATGGATGTTGCTACTATAAAAACATGATCGTTATCGTAATAATTTTATACGATATTGATAGATATTACCTAAATAAAAAAATAAAAAAAAAAATACCAAACAGCAGCAGAAACAAGAGCATGATACGAGTAGCAGTAGTAAGCAATGGCTGCAAAAGTTTACTAGAAAAGTAACTCAATATCTGTCAAAAGCAAAAAAAGATTGATACTATTAAAAGCTAGCGTGTTGAGTGTGGTAATATAGAAATGTGAGATACACTACGTGAACAGTTTCTGTTGTGGCACGTCCATATAAGCCCTAAAGCCGGGATTTCCTAGGAATTTGTTTTGGTCTGAAAGGAACATTTTCTTTTAAAGTTTTTAAGATATTACTACCCTGTTTTCCAATAGCTGATATAAGTACTAGAAAAAATTAGATATAAGCATTCATGCTATCGCAATTCCTCAAGTTGGTTTTTAGGAGTCTTTTAAAAATTAAAAAATGTATGTTTTCATGACATGCTAACTCGTTTATTCTAATAGAAAGTTCAACAGTTTTTTACTATATGTAATTAAAAAAAATTACTACGATGTGGAACTTATATGGAACTTAAAACTCCACACTGGTTTCAAAATAGCTTTGTATAGGCCCACTTTGTTTTCTAAACTTATTTCAGGTTTTGGGTTGAGCAGCCAGTGAAGTTTTCGGGTTTTCCATGTGAGTCTACGGACGATATGCATACACCCAGAAAAATACCCATCTCTAGAACAAAGAAAAAGTTTCCTCAATTTAAATCCACGAAAATTTTTCTCGTTTATGTAAATTTTCCTCAAAATGAAGAAAAATGTGCTCCTTTCATGCAACCATGGTGTTCAATTTGAAGTAAGTTTTTTCTTAATTTTTTGAAATTTAATTGCGGTGCTGCCCACCAATTAAAATCAAATTCCAAGTTTCAATAAAATTGTTAAAACTAAAATTAAAGAAAAGTAAGATAAAAAATGTAAATGAGCTTCTTCAAATATAATTTTTTTCTAAAACTTAGTCCTTACAACGCGTCTCTGCATAAAATTTTAACTCAAGAGCTTTTATGAATTACTTGGTCTATTGTTAACATAAATTCGCATGGAACAATGGATGTTTCCATAAACTTATTTTTTCCAAAATTTAGTCGCACCAGCATATAAAAATTCAAGCACCATTTGGCTGCAAAACAAAAGTATCAAAATACCATAAAAGAACAAATTACCTTATTTAGAATAAAATAAGGTAATTAAACTTCTATACTATTTTTGCATAAAAAATGAAAATGTAAGAAAGAGACGAATATACCAAAAATGTTCTCCATATAAAATTTTTGTATATACAAAAAACTAGCTTTACTCTTTTGGCCTTAGCAGATAATCGCGTACGGTTTTCTTTTGAATTTTTAAGTCGGCGTCTCTATTTCAAGCGAAGTGGTTTGTAGCTATTGATATAATTTTTGAAAAAAAAAAATATATATATATATATATTGTGAAAAAATAAAATATATTCAAAAGATATAAATTTCAATAAAGTTCAATTTATAATTTTTTGGTGGCCATAAGGATCTTTTGATCATTTCAAGGCGACGATGCCTGTAGTGTTTGTAAAAATACGTGTGAATGTAAATTTTAATTCTTATTAAAAATAAAATAATAAATGAATACAAGTAAAAAAAACATGATTTCTATGCCTTTTAATTAAAACAACATTGTAGAAAATATTCCATAAATTGAGGATTTCTTTTCCAAAAAGTAAATTGACTTTAATCTATCGAAAATTATTCCTCAAACTGAGGAAAATTTTAGCTAAATTATATACAATTTCTCATATTTGAAAAATATTTCCTCAACTCAAAGAAATTTTGTATATCTAAATGAGGAAACCGTTTCTATGGCGCCTAATCATTCCCATTTTTCCTCAATTTTATAGCCGTTTTTCTTCGAACCAAGTAAGTATTTCTCTGGGTGTACCTAGGTATTTTACATAGTCTGATTTAGGTATTATATTAAGTGTTAAATTTGAACAATCCCCTCCTTAGTGTGAAGGTGTCATGCGCCGACTTTTCAGTGTTGATCTTTATGTTCCACTTGTTTAACCATTGCTTCATTTTGGTTAGTTATATAAAAATGTCTATCTGTAAGATGCGATTTAAAAAAAGATTCTACGAAGCTGGGAGCAGTTTTTTATAATTTTGTATAAGAGTCAGGGTAGCCATACGCGATTAGTGACTTGCTCCACGTCAAGAAATACACCCGATGAATATTTTTTCTTTTCTCATCCTTCTATAATTTTATTTATAATTCTGTGGCATTGTTCATGTGTTCCATATTGACAGCGGAGCCCGAATTGGTAAACCGGTATGATGTTGAGTTCGTACATAGCTGATGACATTAGTCTCAGAAATATTTTTATGTTTTGTTTTAAAACCGTTATCACTTCCGCGCATTGCCATTGACATGGAAAATGGCTCAAACTTGAAATAGCATTGAAAATCAACGTGAGAAACATTACACTCTTTTTTCCAGTAACTTCAAGACCCTGGCGTCAACTACATCAAATCCAGGTGACTTATTATTGTTCAGCTGGTGAATTTAAGCAAATGTAGCAAATGTATTTGATATTTCTTTGTCTCTTCGACAACGAGAGCTGAGAGAGAGTCCTTTACTTTAATGACCCTTTTAGTGGGGCTCTTAAGGTACTTTGTTGCTTTAAGCTATGCTCATTATTTTTGGCAAGATATAACCTGTAAAGAAATTTTTTCGTTTTTATATATTCAAGTCGTATATATGCAAGTCGTTTCTTGAGGTAGCCGCACGCCGCATTAAAAGTCTTTTTGTCGTTACGGCTTCTACTTACTTGCCATTTCTTTATTAGCTTTCTTTTGATACTTATTAATGTTCTGATTTCTGCTGATATGCGTTTTTGGTTATAGTGTTGGTGTGAGCAAGAAGAGGCACCACAAAATAACTCCTAAATAAAATAACTCCTCATCGAAAAAAATGAAATAACTCCCAAAAATCTTCATATAAAAAACAAAATTAGGAGATATTTAATTTTTTATTGGGAGTTACAGCGAAATAACTCCTAATCGACAAAAATTTTAGGAGTTATTTCATTTTTCCATTAGAAGTTATTTCATTTTATGTTAGGAGTTATTTCATAATAAGATGAAATAACTTCTAATGAAGAAATGAAATAACTCCCAATGAAAAGATAAAATATGTCCTAATATTTAGAAGTTATTTCAATTTCGTAACGTTGTTTTTGGAATGCAATACACACTTTATACTTTACTATTTTGGCATCAAAATTTAATTCCTAGTACTAAAAATCCAAATATCTCAAATCCAGATATCTCAAAACGGGGAACGGAAATTCGACCAGAAAACGAAGGAATTTCGGGCAAAATTTTTTGGCTAAATTTCCTTTATTACAAAGGAATTTAAGCCAAAAAATCATTTGGAAATTCGACGAAATAATTTTTGGTTTCTTATTTCGTCTTATTTAGTTTTTAAGGCTTCATTTCATTTTGTGGGGCCTTATTTCATATTTTTAGTGTCATATTTTTTAAAATTTTTACTTCATTTTCCTATCGTTTATAAACAATTAAAATTTTAATCAGAAGTTTGTTTCAAATATATGTAAGTTTTTGAGAATTTAAAAGAATAATAGTACAAAATTCCTTTTAAATTTTAAAAAACCTATACAAAAAAAAAAGAACTTAATACAATTTCTTGTTTTCAAAATTAATTAAATTTAACTTGATTGAAAAATTATTTTCTGTAACTATCGTTGTAGTGCCTCATATGGGTGTTGTTCAAGACATAAAAAATTTTAAATTTGGCTCAAATTCTTTTTACTTAAAAAAATAATAATAATTGAGTTTTAAATAGGATTTTGGGCCGAAAAAATTTTTGGTCGAACTTTCTTTTCTAAAGTGCATTTCAACCAAAATCAAAAAGGAATTTCAACTAAAATGTTTTGGCCCGAGTTCCTTGGGTGAATTTCCAAAAAAAAAAAAAAGAAGGAAATTGGGCCAAAAACTTATTTTGGCCTAAATTCCTTCTTTTTTTTTTGGAATTCCTTTTTAATTTCGGGCGAATTTCACAGAGCCTAAAGAGTTTCTTTGGTTTAATTCCATTCGCAAAACCAAACAGTGTCGTGATTAGACGTTTAGATGACGTCACTGTTGAATGAATTTATTATAGAGGGTGAAACAATATCAAAATTAATAATATCCATATTTAGCCTAAGTACCTCGTGGTGTGTCTTTGGCAAGTGTACAGGATAAATTTCATTTATTTTTGCTCAAATTAGGAGTTATTTCATTTTTGAATTAAGAGTAAACCCATTTTTGTTTTAGGAATAATTTCATTTAATTATGAAATAACTTCTAATTGCAAAATAACCCCTAAAAATTAGGATTTATTTCATTTTTGTATTAGAAGTTATTTCGTTTTTTGTTAGGAGTTATTTCTTTAGGACTTATTCAGTGTACGGACTTAATTCATTTTTCAATTAGGAGTTATTTCATTCAGGAGTTATTTCGTGGAGCCGCAAGAAGGTAGCTTCATGAATGAGGTTCGTAAACTTTTCAGCCTCATTTTCAATCTCATTTCCGGATTTCAGTGAATTACTCAAATTAACATGTTTATCTAGCCAGTTTTTTTTTAAATATACAATTTTATAAAAATCAATATTTTTTAATAATCTCAGGAAAACAAATTGTGTATTGCTTTAGGTGCTGTCTGAATATTGCTACCCTACACACCGTTTACCTTCTCGATTAAAGACGTTCCCGCTATGCCCCTGCTGCAGTACAATTTTAACTTTTTTTATCTTCACTTCTTCGGTTTACTTTTTAAACAAAACTATCTCGTAAGACTAAAGTAAAATATACGTGCAAGAAAGAGGCAGATAATGATTTTTAACGAAAATACTAACGAAGTCAAGCGTAGAAAAAACCCTTAAAAAACACCCACACAAATAGATTAGTAGGTACGGCAAGGGTTAATGCAGGAATATTAACACTAATCTTTCTTGATTAAGGAGTGAGATTGAAAAAATCTTAACACACGTTTTACCTAATAATTTTTTTTTTAGTATAAAATTTCAAAATTTCCTTGATCTAGTTATCTTTGAAAAATATGTCAGTTGTTATTTTTAATGAAAACATGTTGATTTATTGTGAGTTTGATCAAAACGAGTGAAAAAAAAAGTACGTCTTAAAATTATTAAAAAATGTAAGAAAAATCCAAATTGGTCCTATAAAAAATTGGCCAAAGAATTGAAGGTCTGCCGTCAAACTGTTTACAATGTTATTAAACAGTTTCAGGAGAATTTTACCATCGATAGGAAACATGGTTCGGGAGGGAAGAAAACAAGGACCACATGATATTGGGAAAGCCAAGAAAATAGAAAGCATATTGAAAAGATCTCCAAACACATCTGGTAGAAAAGCTGCCCGGTTAGCCCAGTGCTTTGACCATTTGTTGCGAAAAGTTAAAGCCAATGCAGGTTTGAAAACATACAAAGTCCAAAAAGTTCCAGACAGGAATGCTGCAAAAAACTTAGACGCCAAAAGTAGGGCTCG
The DNA here is from genome assembly GCA_963691655.1 of Toxonevra muliebris. Classification (NCBI taxonomy): domain Eukaryota; kingdom Metazoa; phylum Arthropoda; class Insecta; order Diptera; family Pallopteridae; genus Toxonevra; species Toxonevra muliebris. The sequence continues at coordinate 104,003,561 of OY829326.1, forward strand.
GAAATTAAAATCGAATTTCATAGAAAAATATTCATGTTGTATAATGGACGACGAAACGTATGTACTGGCAGAGTTTACGCAACTTCCAGGTCAACATTTTTATGTTGCTGATATTCGAGGAAATGTCGAAAAACAATTTAGAATCCAAAAGCAGACAAAATTTCCTAAAAAATTCCTGGTATGGCAAGCTATATGCAGTTGCGGCAACGGCAAAAGAACAAGTCATTTGTTACAGTGGGCTCTATAAATACCGAAATATATATCAAAGAATGTTTGAAAAAAAGACTTCTTCCTTTCTTAAGAGAGCACAATGTGTCCACATATTTTTGGCCCGATTTGGCATCATGTCACTACGGCAAGAAAGCTCTGGAGTGGTACCAAAGTAATAACATAATTTTTGTCCAGAGGCCAATCCTCCAAATTGTCCGGACCTAAGACCAGTGGAGAGATATTGGGCTCTTGTGAAAACAAACTTAAAGAGCACAAAAAAGGTGTCCCAAAATATCGAAGATTTTAAAAGGAGATGAACAAACTGTTCCAAAAAGGTGTCTGAAACAACTATCAAATCTCTAATGGAAGGTTTACCAAAAAAGGTCCACGAGTTCATAAATAATGGTTAGAACTATAAAAGTTATATTTTTCTGTAATTTGTAAAATATTATCAATTAAATTATTGAATTTTTTATATGTTCAGATTTTTTCGATCTCACTTGTCAGGCTGATTTTTGATCAACTAAGGAATTAAGAAGCCATAGCTAGTAGCAGTAAGAGCTATCATTCTATTTTAGTTGTCCTCTAATGAAACATAGGATCTTCCTCAATCCTATACTCTTAAGTTAATCTCAGATATAATACAAACAATAGTACGTAACGCTCAATTGTAGCGTACCACGCACATAGAGTATGAAAGAAGTACAAAATTTGAAAGTCATTTTCGCTTTCAATGCATTTTTCATGCGCACATGTGTGTGTGAATTTTTCTAGAGACTATATGTATTAATACTGTAAAATAAAATGCATGAACAAAATTTTTAGATGACAATCAACAATATACAAAAAACACATACACGAATTGTGTGCTATAAAAAAAAAAAAAAAAAAAAAAAACAAACAAAAAAACTTTTAGGCGAAGATAAATGTTGTCTTGACATATTTTACATTTTTTTCATTTTGCTAGTTTTTTTTATGGAACAAAAAAAAAAGGAAAAAAATAAAAACGAATGAAAAAATAAGCAAACGACATTTTAAATTGTCTGCTTTTAGGCAAAACTCTCTTGAGCATAAATTATCTTGTCGAGCGTATTCATTTGAAATTGTATGTATGTAGATATATTTGAAATTTATATATATTTCTGCTTCATCTTCATTTTTCTTACTTTCTTTTTGTTTTGTTTAATGTTAGAGAGAAAAATACACAATAAAGAAAAAGCGCCTGCAGCAACGCAACACTTAAAAGACAAAACGCAAAATAAAAAAACACAAAAAAGCATAAAAAAAAAATTAAATAAAGTAAACAAAAGCAACAATAGCTTTTATGGTGTATACATAAGAAATAGCAACAATAACAAAAGACAATAGAAAATAAAGGTTTGGAAGTATGAGGTAAGATGTAGAAGTATGAAAGAAAAAAAAAAGAAGGAGAAAAAAGAGAGAATCATTTCACATTTGGTCTACTTCCGACGGCTGCTAAACAAACATACTCACACAGTCACACATATGTGTACACTCCAAATCACACACACACCGATAGACAAGCAACACACTCACACTGCTACTCTGGCTGTCTTATATTCTGTGTTTGTGTCTGTGTGTGCCAATAAACGCGCGTAGTCAAAATCAACGCTCAACCCTTTGGGAATGTTCGTTAACTTTTGTGCGCGCCTAAATAGCTGCTTCTTTTTCCTTTTCATTTGCTTTTTCTTGCCATTTCTTTACTTTGTCTTTTTCCTTTTTTTATTTTTTTTTTTTGTTGTTTTTCTTGATTTCCTCACACAATCTATTGTTATGTTGTTTGCATATGTTTTTTGTTGACAATTTCTCGCTGCCATTCTTAAACAAATACACAATACCTGCACGAAAAACAAGTAGTAAGTAGGTGTGAACAACAAAAAATGAAAAAGGAAATAGTGTTTGCCGTGCATGCACAAATTGAGTTTGCAATGTTCGCTCAGGTCTTGAGAAATTCTTTCTTTCTTTTGTTAAACTAGCAACAAAATTTTAATACCAAAATTGTATAGAAGAAATTTTTGTATGATATCAAAAGCATAAAAACTCGAGCAAGTTGATGTGAACATTTTTTTTTTTCTCATTGTTATGTACTTTCAAACGAAACTCTCGCACAATGAAAAATATAAAGAAAAGAAGTTTTTTTTTTTGTGAAGATAAACTCAAACGAGTTCAAATTGGTGTAGATGGTGCTACTGAGTTATTCTTTCTAGCTTTCTCTGTCTGATTAGGTAGGTGCAAGCGGCTGTGTGTGTGAGTTTGTAGCTTTATCACTGTTTGTTTAAAAAAAAAAAATAAAAGTTTGTTTGGAATATTATTTTCATTCGTGAAATGATATTGGTTTGGACATACACGTGTACTCGAACGATGGAGTCCGTTATGAAAACACGAACTTCAACTGCACGTGCAGTTAGGCTGTCTAATTAAAAGTCCGTGTAACTGCACCAATCTTAATATAGAGAATAATAAAACAGACAAAACATTTTTAGAGCCAAACAACATTCTTAAATACACCTGCATACGTGTCAACCTTTCTAACAAACCTTTATATGTAAAAATGGAATACAAAATGGCTGATTACGAACGATTGTAGTAAAGGTTAGATCAAATTTCATCCCAAAAATCGCATATTTAATTTTCTGATGATCTACACAGACTTGATATTGTAGAATTGCCAGCTCATTTCGCAATCAAAAATTGGTTTATGGAGCTACACTCAATACGACCAAATGTATCAGTCGCGGGGGCAAAACATGCATTTTTTTCACCCATACCTCTCCGCCTACTTTAGGTAAGGTAAGGTTAAAAAAGAGGCCCTAAAAAAAAAATAAAAGCTTTTTTGGAATATTATTTTCATTCGTGAAATGATATTGGTTTGGACATACACGTGTACTTGTCATTGTGATGCCCTGCATTTATATTTGGGTGACCTTCCCTAATTGTTCGGTTCCATGCGGATCCAGACTGGATCCTTTGTAAACCACACAGTCTTCACAAGAAAGCTGTGTAAATCTGAAATCTGTGCAATAGCTATGTCTATTAGTCCGTTAAAGAACCTTGCCCCAGGAGTTCGGAGCCGTCGTTGCTGAAATGAAGGACCGATTCCACAGCGTCCTCATCACCACAGCCTCTGCATTTATCATTGGTCGATATCCACAGCGCAGTGACCAGTGATAACAAGTGACACAATGTGCACATCATGTTTGTCGAGTCGCAAAATACTTTTAGTTCTTTTAATGTTTAGTCGTGGCCTCTGTGTTCGTGCAATCCTGCAATCACCCTTGGCCAACCAAGCTCTGTTTGTGGATTCGGTTAACCACTCCCTTATGTCTCTGCTGTAACATAAAACAGTGATAGTAGAGTGTTGATTGCGTCACTGGCAGGCATTAATGACCCTGCTCGAGCAAGTTCCTCCCACCTTAATGTATTTACAAACAGTTATGTGTGATAAAGCAAGAATAGGAAAACTATTGAAAAGAAATAATCCTAGGTGATATTAATTATTTCATTTTAACAGCCATTCCTACAGTTCACAGGATGGCTTTGCTAGAGGGCCAAGGCAGCCTTTTAAAGGTAAGATCAACATACACAAAGACTACTAGAAGCTGAAATAAAATCAACACTAAACAATGCGGTATTTAAGTTTTCAAGTAATCAATAGGTTCTGAATTTCCCTAGATAGCCACAGGAAATAAAATTAATATCTTTTGAAGCATATTTCGCTAACAATTCTCGGGAGATCCACTATCCATGAGAAAGACCCATATTAAGCTTCTAGAAACAATGGAAGAACCACCTTTACCAACTTGATATAGCAATCTTGACGTTTTCACAAAAAGAAAGCTCATAAGTCATAAATCAGATTCATTCCAGGTCTCCCAGAATGGCCTTATCAGATTTACTTAAAAAGCATTAAACCAGTGGGGGAGAGTGGTCCTAAGTCGGTGCCGTAAGAGTGTTTGCCAAAAGCAGGGGGTAAACACGATTTAATGGCTTCTTAATGTGTTTGGTCAAGTACTACGATTTTTTGTCTACAAATCTATGTTGTTCAGAGCAGTGAAGAGTGATTTTTGTGGTCGCAGTGCAGAGCACAGTAAAGGAGTCAATTTTTGCTATTTCTTTAAATAGTGATCCTAAGCTGGCAGGCACCCTCCTGGTCCTAAGTTGTCACATACTTTTTTTTTTGCCCAAATGCAAAAAAAAGAGCAGGTTATGTAAGTTTTAAGAAAAAATTAACAAATTTAAACCATATGCAATGAAAAAACATGTAGAATATTGTGGAAGATTAATTATAGAATAGAAACATTTCTCCATTCCAAATAGAATCTCAAAAAGAAAGAAAAAAATTAAAAAACTTTTAAAACTGATGAAACTGTCAAAGGCGTTCATCGCTCGCTGCAGCCAATTTTGCATAACAAAATAACTAATAAAATTATATAAGGAGTGAGATCGAAAAAATCTTAACATATATAAAATTCAATAATTTTTAAACGATTGATCTTAAAGTTTTGATTTTATTTTATTTAATTGATAATATTTTACAAATTACAGAAAAATATAACTTTTATAGTTCTAACCATTGTTTATGAACTCTTGGACCTTTTTTGGTAAACCTTCCATTAGAGATTTGATAGTTGTTTCAGATACCTTTTTGGAACAGTTTGCCCATCTCCTTTTAAAATCTTCGATATTTTGGGACACCTTTTTTGTGCTCTTTAAGTTTCTTTTCACAAGAGCCCAATATCTCTCCACTGGTCTTAGCTGCGGACAATTTGGAGGATTGGCCTCTCTTGGTACAAAAACTATGTTATTACTTTGGTGGGTACCACTCCAGAGCTTTCTTGCCGTAGTGACATGATGCCAAATCGGGCCAAAAATATGTGGACACATTGTGCTCTCTTATGAAAGGAAGAAGTCTTTTTTTCATACATTCTTTGATGTATATTTCGGTATTTATAGAGCCCACTGTAAAAAATGACTTGCTTTTGCCGTTGCCGCAACTGCATATAGCTTGTCATACCAGGAATTTTTTAGGAAATTTTGTCTGCTTTTGGATTATATTCTGTTGTTCTTCGACATTTCCTCGAGCATCACAGCAACATAAAAATTTTGACCCGGAAGCTGCGTAAACTCTGCCAGTACATACGTTTCGTCGTCCATTATACAACATGAATATTTTTGTATGAAATTCGATTTTAATTTCCGAGCCCTACTTTTGGCGTCTAAGTTTTTTGCAGCATTCCTGTCTGGAACTTTTTGGACTTTGTATGTTTTCAAACAAAATAGTCAGAGCACTGGGCTAACCTTGGGCCGCTTTTCTACCAGATGTGTTTGGAGATCTTTTCAATATGCTTTCTATTTTCTTGGCTTTCCCAATATCATGTTTTCGTTCTTTTCTTCCCGAACCAGGTTTCCTATCGATGGTCAAATTCTCCTGAAACTGTTTAATAACATTGTAAACAGTTTGACGACAGACTTTCAATTCTTTGGCCAATTTTTTGTAGGACCAATTTGGATTTTTTTTTTAAATTTTTAATAATTTTAAGACGTACTTCTTTTTCTTGATTCATTTTGATCAAACTCACAATAAATCAACATGTTTGTCATTAAAAATAGCAACTGACATATTTTTCAAAGATAACTAGATCAAAGAAATTTATAAATTTTACACCCAAAAAAAATTATTAGGTAAAACGTGTGTTAAGATTTTTTCAATCTCACTCTTTAATTATTCAAAACAAAGATTTTTTTTGTGAGGTACCTATGAGCTCACTGTGAGGCGTCTGAATAAATCGAAAAACCGACAAAACATAAAATAACATACAAATAACAACAACAAGAAAGCTGCTTACTCAGGACCGCCTATTTGGTGCCGACTCAAGACCACTACGAGTTTTAGCACATTTCATGCACACGCACACAAAACAAATCCGAATGAAAAATCCACTTTATCAGGTGAAAGCATTCAGAACACAGAAACTAATGCACCCAATAAATTGAACTTTTCAAATACTTACAAACCTGTAGCAGCTTCACAAGAATTTAAGAAAATGGAATTCCGTTTGCACGAAAAATTTATACCGCGCTCACATTGTCAAACTAAAACTACTACTACTAACCTGTCATGCGACAAAATGGTTAAGTAGTGAAACGCGGTGGGTCGGCTTAACCCACAGTGCCAACTTAGGATCACTTTCCTCTGCTATTAGTGATTTTATGAGAGTGTTATTTTCATTTTTTGCGAGTTAGTTACCTACTGAGTCCAGAGTCGGCAAACAAGAGTTTTTCTTAGTGTAATTATCGGATTTGCTTTATCTGCGTTGCGTAGAGTTAATATAAAATAACCTTTCTGATTACGAATCGTAGTCTGATATTTACTAAAAGATGGCGCCATCAGGTACGCGATCAACATATTCCTTACTCCAAAATTACCTTACTACGTTTAAGAAAGAAAGAGTAGCAAAATAATCGACTCTTGCTGGTTTTAAAAATTGTATAATATCTGAATTAAAATAATCTTAATTCTGTTCTAACTGTGGATATTCTGGAAATTTGTATTAACTACAAGGAAAAAGTTTTTAAATTTATTATAAATCAATTGCATTGGTGCAAAATAGGAATCTTACCATTGCATATACATACATAATGCAATAGCACAGCTAAGGGAATTTAATCAGAACAATAAGTAATAGCAATAACAGCAAAAAAATCAAGAGCAATAGCAATGGCAGCATCTATTACGGTAATTTCATTTGTAATTGTGCATTAAATTGGCAGCGATTTTCACACGTCAATGCAATACAAAAGATTTGGACACAACCGCATCCGTTGACACTTAATCATTTTCACAGTTATGCACATATACACACTGACTGGCATGCACATATACAAATATACCTATATGTATAAAACAGTGCATGTGAGCATACATGAAAGCACTAGCGTATCCAAACATTTCCGAAAAAGGGTTTTAAATTGTTCACCTCTTCAACATTTTTTTTTTTGATTCATGATCAACAATCAAAATATATGAGAATCTTATTGATAGAAGGTGGAAGGGTTTTATGTCCAAACCCCCCCGTGCCTCCCCCCCCCCCCTAGGTTCCACTAATGTGTGATCGTATACATGCATAAATATATATGCACTTGATTCAAAGTTTTGTATGCATTTCTGTCTACATTTTCTGCATTTTGCATATTTGGAAATGTGAAACATTCAACAAAGAATGTATGGCGTGGGGGGAAACAGGACGAACGGAAGAAGATAGCATGGCATGCTACAATGTTTTTTGTATGTACTGCAAAATGCGCCGCCACCATATTACAACAAATGTCAGTTGAAATTTCAATTGCGAAATCATTTGATTTCATACAAAAAAACTCACGAATGTTGTGCTTCATTGCATGTAGGTACGTAATCGTACGTACGACAAATTGTTGCACGTGTTAATTGTATGCACAAATAACCGAACACAAAGAAAGATGCAAAAGGATTCTGCGTACAAAAAGCACTTCAATTTCTAATAAAAAATATACTTAATTTTTGATTTGTAGTTGTGTTTTATAAGACATCAATTTAGAAATGATAATTTGTATTTTTAATTTTGATTATCTAATAGTATGCTTAAATAAAATAAAAATACTAATCAATTGACAATGACCAAAATAATAGAAATTTAATTTGTTTTTATATTAAAGAAACAAAGTTTAAAAATTTTTTAAAAATATAAATCTTGATTGAACCTTTGTAAATTTTAATATACTTAAAATGTAATAAAGTTTGGAAGTTCTACGTTATTATTTGCAATTTTAGCCCCAGAAGAAAGCGATTGAAGCATGTGAATCAAAGAAAAGTAAAAAAAAGGAGAGAATGATGGCTATCCATCAGGCTGAGGCCTGCGATTTTCGTAAAGGATCCGCTATTTATAATTATCTACTAAGCTTTACTATGTTTCAGTTTTGACAGCACAGTGATACAAATTTTCCAACGATTTTACTCTAATTTAAGGATGCCGATCACGAGTTTTCCATTTTCACCTCTTTTTCTTCTACAATCTGTTCATAAAGTTGGAAAATTGGAGATTTCGAGGGCTAAAAAAAATATATTTATTAGTTTGATGTCTTCAACAAAATTGTTGAGAATAATAAAATAAACAATTTTTGTATATTCCCTCTATCTTTAAACACGCCACACTTTGAATAACTCCATTTTACCAATAACCGATAGAGGGAAAAACGTTGAAAAATCTATCAGACTGATTTTAGAGAATGTATTTCTTGTTGAAAATTGGAGCAGATTCTAGAACAACAGCATTACCTTCGAGCCGCTCATTTCCCAGAATAAAAACCGAATTCATCGCTTTTTACCCCAGCCATGAACACTGATTATTATTGTAATAGGCAAGACTATTTCCAATAGAAACTGTGGAAAAAGTTGAGCTCAATGCTTGCAGATGATGATGGAGTAAAACCAAAGTTGGAAAATTTGATAATAACAGTTGAAATTTTGCTGCACTGTTCAAATAGCTAAACTACATTGTTTGTAGAGAAGTGGTGGCCAAATGCGGACTTGAACAAAATGGGTTTTAAGCTTTATAATATCTATACGATTGACGTGCCCAGTTGTCATTGCCCTTTTCTTCGCCCATATTTCAGTGCAAAAGCTTTATTCAGCGCTAAAGCTTTTTGAAATATTAAAAAATGTTCCAATGGTATGGAACGGACGTCACTGTTTTAGAGAAGTTTAGGCAGGAGCCATTCGCTTCTGTCCTGGAGAGGCTCTCAGTGATAGATCTCTTCATTGAGCAAATAGCAACCATGAGCGCCTTAAGGCTAACGGAAGCTGGATGATAAAATATGGAATGTACGGATATGGAAGGCTGCTAAGTCTGGGCCAAAAAAAAAGCCATGAAGATTGACTGTGCCTTCCAAAAAAAGTTTAACAGTACTCCTTCTATCTTGCTAGGAATGGATGGTTCCTAAATTGGCCGTGGGGACGACGCAGGTGTCTTCTCACAGAAGTTGAATATTAAAAGATTTGTTCACTTCCCCCAATTCATCTAGCGTATTCCAAGTGGAAGTGTTAGCTATGAAGGAGGCATACAGATTATAGTACTGGAAGCAGATGATACAGATCACTATCCTGTCGGATAGCTAGGCCGCGATTATGGCACTCAACTCGGCCATAACAACCTCAAATCCTTGTAAACGAATACAGAGAAAGTCTCATAGCAATAGCTCGGCAACATAGCGTTACCTTAATCTGGGTCCCAGGATTTCCAATAATTTCTGCCGGAGCTGTAAACAACTAGAGGAAAAGGAAACGATAGTCCACTTCCTCGGTGAATGCTTAGCCTTATGGAAGTCAAGCATCCTGGGGAAACCACATTTCGAAAACCTCGGAAAACTATCTAAAATTAATTTCAGCTATCTACTCAAATACTTAAACTAAACAAAATGGATATTGCCAATCGTTTGAGCCTACCCAAAAATAACTAAGGATGTGGCTATAAAACGGCGTACAGTGCTCCGTCCTTGGACAGAAATCAAAAAATTAATGGAAAAGAAACCCAAAATATTTAGCATCATTTCAAAGGGGATTGTCCAAATAAGAGAAAACAATAATATTTCCAACATTTAAATCATTTTTAAACTCCAACATTTCTTGTGCTAAAATTATCATCTGCATTATTTGCATTCGTTAGTAGTTAGTGAAAAATACATTTCTGGCTGTAATATAAAAAATTAACTTTTATGTAAAAGATAAAAGACAAAACAAAAATATGTTTGTTACTTCATTGCGAAATAATACAAAACAAAAATGTATATAGTTAAACAGAAAATTTTTTTTCAGTATTATATATAAAAATTTTACCATTTTTAAAAGTCGATAAAAAACAATACCTTTGTAATCTCTAAAAAGTAACTACAGAGTTGTTCAATATCGACCTTTAGCTATTGGAAAAATGTAAAATCTTCTCCGCTTTTTTCCACTTTTTTAAAATATTACTTTTTTTTTTGTTAATGCCTATGAGGCAATTTTCTCCTTATTCCGCATGTATTTATGTAAGCCAAATGAACATTTTACCTTATAACTAAGAAGAAACTTTTTATTTTCATGTAACAAAATTATTATCAATAAGTAGGTGCAATGTTAATATCACTGAGTGCAATGATTTTGATGGCATACCGTACCTTAACAAAAAAAGTAAAACAACTCAAAATTTAAAATTTTTCAGGAAACGGTAAAAAATGTTTTTACTCACTTATATGTGCATTTAAAAAATTCATTTTATGGGAAATAATATGCCATTATATTATAAATTTTCAATTGTGAGTTGTGTCACTTTTGTTGTTAGGGTGCGATGTGCTCAGAATGACTAACTATTACTTAAACATTGCAATGTTCGTTTTTTTTCTTCTTCGTTTTCCCGTTACTTTTTCGCTAAACGTAAGTGAATTATATTTAAGAGTGGTTTAAAAAAACGGTTGTGAATAGTTATATTTTAATTAAAAAACGGCATTGAAAATAACTTATAAAATTCTGATTTGAATAGTTGCAAGCTCATCAATTGTTTCTATTTCTGCATATAATTCTGTATAAGAAAAATATTTTAAAATCATCCTTCGATTCATGAAACATATAAGTGGCCTAATACAGGTTAAAATCGACAAAAAAAAAGTTTTCTTAAAAAGTGTAAAGTTTACAAAAAACAGACTTCATTTTTGAAATCAGGACACTATTAATTATTAAGAAACGAAATTTCATTAAATTCTGGCATCTCCTTCTATTTTTGTCTCGCGCTTGTATGGGAACGGAGCACTGTGCGGCGTGTTAACGCTATTTGGGTTCATAGATCCAACCAATCACTTCATACAAACAAACAGAGCAGTAAAACATTTAAAGATTTAATCGAGTTCACCATTCTGAACCAGAGTTATTAAATATGAATGATTTCAATTACTTTTTGAATCAGTAAATTATTATCAATTTTTGAGGTATTTTATTGAATTTATTTCAGAGGTCCTGAGGCAAAATTATTCTGGGCCCTAAAATTATGATAAAATATTACGATCATGTAAAAAAGTTTTTAACGATTTGAACGAAGAAGTAAAAATAGTAAAAGAATATTTTGAATTTAATTCACCGAACTTTTCTCGGTTTTCAATGAAAGATGCGATCATAAAACATGTTCTCATTTCTACCCTGGCCAACCCCGTAATCCTTCGCATTCGCATCTTTTTCGATTTAACATGAAATTTTGAATAACTTGAACTTTAATGAAATAATTGATGATTGCATCTACGCTAAAAATAGGGCCAGAGCCATTTTCACGACATCATCGTTTGGTCATCATCTGTATCACAGAAATTTAAATAAATTATTTTTCTATTTTTTCTTTGCAAATTTATTCTTGAAATTTTGTAATTTTGAAGTTCCGGGCCCTGAGGTGGCTGCCTCAATCGCCTACAGGCTAAGTTGGCAGTGCTGTTGTATGCAAATGAAGTCAATTAAAGTTATTTGAATTCATTCGGCTAGAACGTGAATAAAGTACTCTAGTTTTTCTCTTATAATAAATAATTCATATACGGTTTCATTAAATGATTTTTCAGTTAGATTTATGAATTCAAATTTTAAATCTGAAGTTAAAATATTAAGTATTAAATAAATGCAATTGCAAAACTTGTGAAACTACCATCTCAAATTTTACCTACGCTCCAATCAAAAGAATCAAAAGCAATAGGAAGTTTCAATTAATCTCTTATGGTAGTTATCGCCACACAACGCTGATATTGAATTATTTGATGTGGATACAGGATATTTAAAATTCGTAAAACGAAAATCAGATTTCGTATTTCCTTGACCTCGTTTCCTGTACTCATTGTACGGAGATTATTCTAAAAATTAAATGGACTATCAAATTGATATTAAAATAATATTTATAAAAGTTAAATAAAATATGAATAAAATTTAATTAAAAAAAAAAATAAATAAATATGCATTTACCAATATAAAAAAGAACAAAAATAAGCTTGCACTTATACAGCTGCTCAAAAAAAAAAAACATCAAATTAAATATTTCAAACTGGCATTTACTATTTTCATTTATAATTTTGTTGCAAAGTTTCTAGCTTTTTACTATATAAAATTTGTTTACTCATTTATTTCTATTTTAAATGCTTATAAATGTGTGTGTGTGGGTTGTGATCATAAAAGAAATACTACAATACTTTGTGCTCCAATGTTTTGAAACCAACTTTCCAAAAACACAAATGTTAAATAAAGAGAAACCATAAAAACACATATGTAAATGTTTTAAAATACATAAAAATTTGTAGGAAAAAAAATTCTATAAAATTTAGCAATCACACTTCGCCTGCTAAATAAGTTCTTGCCCCTTCTGGCACTCACTTACAGGAAAACGGAAGGAAATCATGAACTTCCTGGTTTGTTGACAAGAATCTAAAATGCTTTTCCTGTTTTATCCTGTTGCTGTTACTCAACTCAATTCTAAGTATTCAAAAATATAATTTTATTCTTCGATCTGCATGTAACTTTGTCCAACAGGGCTTCATAGCAAATATTATTGTAAATGAGAAATTCAGAATGAGTCAAACTGTTTTAGTTAATTACTTTTTATCAGTGTGTGGGTTTATGTGTAGGTGGTATAGTGAGGTTTGAGTGCATGTATTTGGAATAGAAGAACTTTGTTTTAGTAGTATGGGAAATAATGGTGTTTGTGTTGTAAACTGAATTTGTATGCTTGTAAGCTCGTATGACATTCTACTATATACTAAAAATCATTCATTTGAGAAATGTTTAGAACATAAAATCTGTAATATATTTCAAATCTAAGTGAATTCTAGGAATTGTAAAATAATAACTTCAAGATTCCATGAGCAAAACTATAAACACAAAATTATTGAAAATGTGAGCAAGAGATTTGAGCAATATCAAAGAACAAAATTTGAGCAAATTCGACAAGATACAGTAAAGTTAGTTTGAATGGAATTTAATGCAATCAAATGAAAGCTTTAACCATATTTTTACACGAGAACTAACAACACATAACCAAAACTTATTGCAAACATTCAACAAACGCTAAGTCTTCACCAACCCTCTAGCTCCAACCCATTAAATTCCAACCCTATCCAAAATAAAAAAAGCTAGAGAAGAACTAAATGGCAATGGCAAACAACAAAACAAACACATAAATCCAAACTTTGATGAATTTTCTGGTAAATGGTAGAGATGAAATGTTAAAAAGTCTAAAGCTATCAAATTTTGCTCGCCTTCGCAAATATCAAAAGAAAAACGAAAGAAAATGCACAAGAAAAACGGAGAGAAATCCATAAAAAAAATAACTTGAAAATATCTGGCAAATTAAGCATATTACTATAGCTTATTTAAGCGAATGATGGTCGACAGTCGGCAGTAAACTGAACGGAAATAAAATCGAATGTTTCGGAAATCACTGAAGAAAATGAAAAGAAAAAAAAAACAGCAAGAAAACTCCACGACAAAATCTATATGTTTAACAAAAATTGCACAGTGAAACAAATGTGTGAAAATTACAACAACAACAAAATATTACAGCAGTTTTGAAATGCATGAAATTTTTTTCAGATTTTCTTAAAATAGAATGGAATATTTTTCACATTTTACAAGAAAATTGAGAACGAATAAAAAATCTTAAGAGCCCTTCTTCTCCCCTCCATAATCTCAATAACCACTAGTGACCCTATCTACATATAATAATGACCTATCATAGATCCTTTGAGAAAAATATTTCCCATCGAAAGGTAGTTGGGGTCACTGGTGTACATATATCGTTATATTTGCTGCACGATTAGTTGACGTACACAGATTTATTATCAAATTGTAAGATTGTTTCAGTCTAGCAATTGAAAATTTACTCATAAAAAAGAAGGGAATTTAGATATCAAAATATTTTCAAGTTGTATGATCTTTTGCTTAATAATAATTCAAAAAACCACAAAATTTATTAGTTAAATATTGCGTGAGCAGCTTAGAAATTGCTTTGTTTCATTACTTTTAGTTTGATATTTTCACGTTTTGCTACACTGTACTCTGAAATGTACAATGTGTGATTCGCCGGAGATACACACAAGTAGCGAATATTGTGCGATGGCCAGAAAACTATTTCAAATTGAAGCCAGCGATTGACATATTATTATTGAGGATTATTGACCAAATATTGGCAGGCAATGAAAGAATATTGTGCTTCTTTGTACTTAGTCTTTGTTTATAGTATTTCAGGCGATTCTTTTTTAGCAAATATTTTATACAAGTATATGTTAGTTTCGACTTTTATTTTTGTTGCGACTTAAATTTATTTATTTTTGTTTTTTTTTTTTTTTTTTTTTTGTGGCACAAATAAGCGTAAAGATTAAATATTATGTTGATATGTTTTGCAATTCAATTAACTGATTTTGTGTCTGCCAAGAATTATCAGCATCAATTACGGGCATAAAGAAAAACTTTAGCGCAAAAGTTATGACCTTATTATCAAATTATACTATATATTTATCGATACATTTGTGCATATGTATGTGAGTATGTATATATTTAATGGTAATAACATTCAACGTCGCTCATAACAATCATAAATGCTAATGTATTTTTCTTTTTTTCTTTCTTTGTTCCTCTTTTGTATATAAATTTTGATGTTATAATTTTTATGACTTGAGGCAAGTTTCATTTGGAGAAGCGTGCGGAATTTGTCGGTGTTAGGGGTGTATGTATGTGTGTGTGGTTAAATGCAGCATCAGCGAAAAGTATTTGAAAAAAAAACTTATATATGAAAAACATTTATATTTTTTTCTCAAAAGGTCATATGCATTAATGTAATTTCGATACGTTAATGAGATCATTTGTTGTTGTTTACTGAAGCGTGATAAAATAATAGAAAAATGTGTACTTAACTACTGCATACATAGTTACTCATAGTAGCGTAAAGTTTAATCGCTTTTTGTGTGTTATTATTATGTTATTTTTTTACACAAACTGTAAATAAATATATTTATTATAGCACTCTAAATTTTTTAATTTTTTTTGCTTTTAAATTTTTTTTTAACATAAATATATATTTACACTTAAAAAAAAAAACAAGGTTATTGATATAAAAAAATAAGTATGTATAACAACATGGAAAATGTGCTTGAAATATTATCCTTCGAAACAGTTGTCTGCCTGCTTGCTGCTGATAACACGCTCAACAATCCGATTATATTTTCATGTTATAGTGTGTGTGAAACTTTTTTTTTTAATAACCAAAAATTTACAGGTATGAGTGCACTCAAAGAAAATATCATGAAATTAATAATAGTTTCATCTCAATTCAAAAGTTTTTACTGTTAAAATTAGTTTGTATTTTTTGTATTATTTCTATTAAACTCACTAGAAATACTATTCAACTCTTTAGAAAAAAATTAAATTATTACATAGTCCAACAAGAAAATAAAAAACTTCTGATAGCACAGTGCAACATCATTTCAACTTTTGCCTTATGAGTTAGATTTATCAACAGTTTGATATTAATTTAGGGTCGTTAATCTGGACTGCGTACTCAGTTTTTCACCATCGAACACTGGGGTATTATAATCGATTTTATGACCAAAATTCAAAAAATTGATTTTAATAGTTGATTTACATAGAACTTTTGAGTATTGAATGGAAGTGCATCACTAAAAATTATTGTCCTAGCTGCCTTAGTATCTTAGTTATGAGCTGTTACAGTTGCGGTATTTTGCTTGTTGGTTGAGTGCAATCGCAAAACGAAATTTTTCAGTGCTTTGAAGTGCAATTTTAGAACAATAAATCTTTTTGAATCATTTTTTGATGATGGAGCCTTCAACTTCAGGTATTTCAAGTAGTAAAGCTTTAAAAATTTTTTTAATTTAAATTTTCGAATTATTTTTAAGATTTATTTCAAATTATGTCTGAAAAATTGAGGATTTTCTTCCATATATGTATGTGATATTAAAGTTGTTGCTTTCGTGAGCCCTCGTTATATATTTTTCATTATCTACCTTTGAAGTAGACTATAATCAATTGGTGTGCAAAATTTTGAAGTGCCTTTTTTTTACCCTGCGGAAAATAACCAAGTTTTTCTAAGTGAATTCTAGTTTTGATTTCCAAAATTGACCATTTTATGTTGTTATTGCTAATGTTAAGGCATTCACTTTCTGCTTCGCTTTTTATCTTTTGCTTTCAACTTTATTGTTATACCCAACAGTATGTATTTCAAACTGTAATTTTTTCTCTAAAATTGGTGTTCTCATATCTATTACACAGGAAGTGCTTCTATATCTTTCCAAATAACTTACATATTCCACTTATATGACAGGTGGGCGTGGTTACCGAGGGATTTGGTTGATTTTCATACTAAATGCTTTATACAATGTCCAATACAAAGAAGTGTGTCGAATTGTATTGAATTTGCTTCAGTATTTTCCTGATATCACTCTATGAAAATTTCACTTATATGGGAGGTGGGCATGGTTACTGAGAGATTTGATTGATTCTTATACCAAATGTTTTATATGCCAATATAAATTAGTATGTTCAGTTTCATTTAATTTACTTCAGTATTTTGCCTAATTTCACGCTTAGAAAATTTCACATATATGGTGGGTGGGAGTGGTTACTGAGGGATTTGGTTGATTTTAGTATCAAATATTATCTATGCTAATATAAAGAAGTTTATCGAATCGTATTAAATTTACTTCAGTATTTTTCCGGATATCACGCTTTGAAAAATTCACTTATATGGTAAGTGGGCGTTGTTTCAAATCAATTGCACCCATTTTGGGGTCTTGAGGGGCCCTTAAGAATTTGATTTATCTGAACATATATTAATTTGATCCGAAGCAAAGTTTTGAGCATGTGATTTTCCTTGATCTCCCACCCTTCCTGTTGAAAATTGGGTTTTATACCTAATTTTTCAATAAATCGCCGATAAAAAAATCGTTGAGAAAACTATTGTACTGTATTTTATATTTCTTGTTAAAAATTATGAGGGGGAAAATGACCTACGAGGTAAAAATTTTTCAAAATAATCCAAAAACCGAGTTTTTTCCATTAGAACCAAGCCACTCTCACTATGGAAATAAATAATCGTTTGTTACTGTAATCAAATACTGTCATCAAATAATGTAAATCAAATAAAATATATGCATGTTGTCTCCGCATAACTGGCTTCATGAACGATTATAATCAAAGCAACAATATTGTATATAGAGACCAGGGATGCCAACTCATTTTTTCTTTCTCTTTCTCCCCGATAGATCTCGATTTTCGATCGAATTCCCCCCACATCGATATAATTTCATATTAAACACCGCGACACGCATTTTTCATACAAACATTTTACAAAACATTTGACCTCAATGAGTGTTATATTAAGGTGACCCTGAATTTTCTCAGCCCAAAACTTAACCAATTTTTACGGGACTGATAAATTAATAGAAATGTACTTTCTGACTCCGGAATTCTTTTGGCACATGGGAGATTTCACTTCAAGGGAACCCCCATCTCCAAATCGATCCGGCTCAAGCTTGCACAAAGTTTAATCCTATTGGGTAGTACATAGTTGCCACACCAAATTTGAACGAGATGGGGTGTTTTGAGTTACTAGACGCTCATATTAATAGATAAACAAGCCTCAGCCCACTTTTGGATATCAAAGTTCTCAAAGGAGAAAGCATGGCCTCTTTTTTGACTCTAATAAAAAATGACAAAAACTTGTTTGAGAAAAACGAGTTCAAAGTTTTGACTATCGGTTTTTAACATATAAAATATATTTCATCTTCCTTACGATGGCTGATCGTAATTTGTAAGTCTACAGATTAGTCAGCAAGGATTAAGAGTTATTAATCAGAAGGTGCTGGACTATGGCATAGCTTTCTGAATGGTCGAAAGAGAAGTCGAAGCGCCGCGCGACTGTTTTAATCTGACTGTTTGATCGTCTATATCTACGAAAGCACTCCGCGTCTCTCTCTCTGAAATTTTCACAAAATACTTTCGAAATATAATGCTTCCAAATAAATAGCACTCTTTTTTAAAAATATATTTCTCCAAACCAATAAATCGCTGGGCCAACTTAAGAAAAGGCGAAGATTTTAAGACCCAAAATATGAAATATTGCGTAAGTTAAACGTGTTTCATTCTATAAAATTTTACAAAAAATATTCTAGACTTTTATGACTAAAAGCTGAACAACATCAAATTCCCCGCAAAAAACAGCTCATTCCCCGATTCCCCGCAGCCAGTAAAATTCCCCACAAATCGGGGAATTCCCCGCAAGTTGGCATCGCTGATAGAGACAGACAAAATAAACGGGCACTTCGACTTCCATCTTAGTGATAGTTTAACATCCTATATAAGTTACTAATATTAGAGAATGTAATCTAGAATTACAGGCTTTATATCAAAATTTACCCAAACTTCACCCCTATCAGTTCTGAACCAGTCCACAAAAAGGACCCGGTCAACTATTGTAGTAAACTATAATGAATTTTTTTTCAACGTACAATGAGCCATATTAAAATTTGTCGTAAAACAGTTTTCTACAACCCATTAACCCTTTCGTGCTCAACAACGCAAATTTGGTTTAAAAAAATATTAAGGGATAACATTCTTCATTCTGAGCAACCTTTGTTCTATGACTTTTTCAATACCTTAATTAGAAGTGTTGAAATCTGAAATTAGCTTAAATACCATATATGGTTCGTTGGGCAGTATTAAGTAAAATAGAAATGTATAACTTTTTTTTAAAAAAAAATCTCTTTTTTCAGAAAAATAACCAAAAACGAAAATTTATACCAATTATTCTGTGTGAATTGTGTAGAAGCAATTTAGCATAATTGAACTTCACATTTAGTACAAAATATTATAGTGAGTAAACTCACTCACAACCTGGAACTTTGAATTTGAATTGTCCCTCAGAGGCTGGCTTCATTTTCCAGAGGTGCCCTATATTATCCAGTTTAGTGTCTGCTGGTGGAATATGGAATGTATTTGGCCTGAATCGTTTTGCTTCTAATGCTCCTTTCAAAAGACGACCTCGAGCTGTAAAAATCATTCTCCGAAAAGCCTTCATTATCTTCACTCTTACACCAGGCATAATCATTCATATATTTATTCCATTCCTTATCGTCCATTAGTCACTCCACTCCGAATTTGTAGTAAAAACTGAACACTGCCTAGGGAACCATATATGGTCCCAACTGTTGGAAACAAAAGTTTGAAAATATTTTTTTTAAATATTATTTCGAAGTACTCACATACCAATCAGCACACCTTTAGCAACACAGTAATAATTTTTTTATGTTGAAATTCGCGAAATTTCTTAGAGTTTTTGCTGTTTGAACATCACAAACTTTACCTTTGTCCGAAAAACGTATTTTTTCACATAAAAATATTAGCAATAACTTTCGACAGCTGGCATTTTCTAGGAAAGCTACAATATACGAAACCTATATTGTGTTTTGGATGTTGGACGTAAGATGGCGCGACTATTACCGCCTAAAGTGGTGAGACAATGTATGGCAGCATGGGCAGGGAAGGATTAACCTTTTTTGAACCTTATTAATATGTTAAAAATACTATATCTTGGAATAAAGGCAAAAGGTTCCAAAATGAAGAAAGATAAAAGGATAATACATTCCACAAAAAATGTTACGCTCCATTTTACTATAAGCCAATGAAAAAATCAACCATTTTTTATGGTATTTTGTTTCATTACACTCAGCTAGAGCTCTACCACAATCCGCTATCAGCACTTCTTATTTTTAAAAAAGTTAATTTTTGTCGGACAGTGTTATTGATATTTTACTTCTAGTGTGTAAATTTATAGCATATTTTTTCTATGTGTATATAATTATTTTTTTTTCTTTTTTTTTTTTTTTTGTAGAAACTTTTTATTTTGTTACACTATCATCCTTTGCAGATTTTAATTGAGCTTGCTATCTATTGATATTGTTCCAGTATATTAATACTGTACATATTTGCTACGGCACTTTTTTGTTTTGTTTTTACAACATGATTTACACAATTTCATTGTTATTTAATTAAACTTTGAACATTGTGGTAACTAAGCATGTTCATGTTTACGGCATTTTTGCAGGTATTTACGTTTTTATATGTTTGGTTAGAAAAACTTTAATTACACTGTGCTTCAAACAAAAAGGGAATTGAAATTGATGGAGAAGATATATATCATGAGCTGAAAAACTTGTGTTGTTTGTTTTTATATTAAGTCTCATCAACTTTCCTTCTTACAGTTTTAGATTGAGCTTCTTCTACAATATTTTTATAATTATTAACAACAAAATGAAATGGTAAGCTCGAGCACACCCGTTTTTAATTTGGTGATAAAATCTACTAGAGAAATTTTTCTCATTTAAGAACTTAACTTACAATTGGATTAAGAAATATTTGTATCTAGTTTGGTTGGGATTAATTATTTCTTGTAGAAGTTAACGAACATTTATGATATTGAGAATTTTCAGGAACATTATTATAGAGACTATTTCAATACCCATGTGCGGCTGATATGTATGTGCAGCACATAGGTACAAGTGCTCCACATGACCACCAGTTTCCTCCACCCAACATACCAATTTTCAAAAAATAATTAAAAATAGTCCGGTAATTCTGTTAGATGTTTTGAAAATGCAGAACTGATTCACTCTTCAATATCTGTCTAGTGATGTTCGTGTGATGTCTGTCACATATGTAGAAATGCTCTATATGACCACCAGATTCCTCCACTCAACCGCACCCAACCTGGCAATTTTCAAAAAATAATTACAAATAATCCGGTATTTTATAAGATGTTTTGAAAATACACGGTTAATTCACTCCTCAATACCTGTCCAGTGACGCCCATGTGATGTCCGGTACATATGTACAAGTGTTCCATTTGGCTACGAGTTTACTCCACCCAACCACACCCAACATACCAATTTTCAAAAAATAATTAATAATAGCCAGGTAATTCTGTTAGATGTTTTGAAAATGCAGAACTGATTCACTCGTCAATATCTGTCTAGTGATGTTCGTGTGATGTCTGTCACATATGTAGAAATGCTCTATATAACCACCAGATTCTTCCACCCAACCGCACCCAACCTGCCAATTTTCCAAAAATAATTAAAAATAATCCGGTAATTTTATTAGATGTTTTGAAAATGCACGATTAATTCACTCCTCAATACCTGTCCAGTGACGCCCATGTGATGTCCGGTACATATGTACAAGTGTTTCATTTGGCTACGAGTTTACTCCACCCAACCGCACCCAACATACCAATTTTCAAAAAATAATTAAAAATAATCCGGTAATTTTGTTAGATGTTTTGAAAATGCAGGATTGATTCAATCTTCAATACCTGTCCAATGATACCCATGTAATGTCTGTCACATACATATGTACAAGTGCTCCTCATGAACGCCAGTTTCCTCCAAATAATATTTTTCAGAAATTAATTAAAAATCATCTGAAATACATATGTAATGTTTGTGTATGCAGCATTAAACAGCAATTCAATACTTACCTATCTAATTGTGTCTCCTGTGGTAATGTATTCTTACAGTCAGCTCTCCAAATGGTCATCAAAATCCGAATGAATAATGTATGTATTGGTTAACACTTTTTCTGTTAAGTTTGCATTGAAATTTTCCGGTTTGCCATGCGTGGCTATCTTCACACATTTTAAAAAAAAACTTACAGTTTTTGAAAGATCAGTTTTGTATTGATCATGAAAACATTACCTGAGGTCGACTTTGGTGAAAGCTGCAGATCAATTTCGGGCGAGGGGAACGACACGCCGTTTAGCTAGTCTCAAGTCTGGAATACAGTACATGAGGCATTGTTTCTTTGCCAACCCCTGAATGACCAATGTCGAGAAAACCAGCGAGTTTTTGCAGAATATTTCAGTTGAAATGATGTTTTGCTGTTTGGAGAATAAGTTTATTTGTTATAGTTTTCAACAAAATTGTATTTCAATCTTCCAATCAAGAGTTTTGTTTCTCGAAAATATTGAAACCTGGAATAATGTTACTTTTTTATGCAGAACATTTTTCCGGAAGACACAATGTTAGTTTCCAAAGACGTTTACCCTGCGTAATAACATTAAATTAATTCTTAAAAAACATCCCAAAATAAGAAATACAATGAAAGAAAGAAGGAATATAAAATATTATCTGAAATGCCTGCATTAGTATGCAACTTACATCCTATTCACATAATTATATAATCTTTGTGACCTTAAACCTCAATTTTCACTCAATTTTGAATTGATTCTGAGAATCAGAGAAGCATGTCAATTGACGATTAATCGATTGGAAAATCCAGCAAATTAATGCAATTTATAATAAAATTTGAATTATTAAAAAACTTAAGTCTTAAATATTTTCTTCAATGAAAAAAAATCACGCTAAAGTGCTTGCAATATACTAAAACTCTACACAGTTTTAAGGAAAGAAAGAAAATCCTAGCATGCAAAATAGCAACTATTACATAATTAAGTTAACTAGTTTTTTCTAAGTGCACACATTTATTATCAAATAACAAACAATGGAGAATGTGTTGGCAAATGTTATAAATTTCAAAATAAACCTCAAAATAACCTTCCGATTCCCACAAGTTCTCAATGGCGATACAATATAAATAAAAAAAAAAAAACCGTATTCAAATAAATTTCACTTCATTATTTCCGGAAAGTATAAAATGAAAAACAAAACAAAAACAACAACAACGGCAACGAAGACAATCGACCACACTCTAAATTTCAATGTGTTTTCTTATTTAGGGTGGTATTGTCCTTGAATATATGCCACAAAGGCGATCATTTTTCAAAGTACCACCATCTCAACCAATAACTGCCACACAGAACGGCCAATGACGATGTCGACAACTACGACGACAACGATGACAGACGACAAACGACCGACGGCATCGTGAAATATTTTCACAAATTTAAAATTTCACATCAATTTGATGTAATTTAAAGAAATTTTTTATTTAATACATAGAAACGTAAAAGCATGAGGCAGGAGGAGAGGAGGAGAGCGAAATGAAGAAGTAGTTAGAGTAAAAAAATAGCCAAAAATAATAGCAGTAAGCCAAGAACGTCGCCAATAATATAATGGCAACCAGCAGCAACAGCAGCAGCAATAGCAACAGAAGGCGGCACTAGTATATTAATAGTAGTAGTAGTGAAATCATCATCGTCAGCACAAGGACATCAACACTATTGCTTAGGAGAGTAAGAATAAAATTATGGTTGGGGCTGCCAATTAAATGTAAAATAAAAGAAGAAAAAGAGCAGGAGCAGATGGCAGCAAATCTAAGGAGCAATTGGCAACACTCTACGTAGAATCATAGCTAATGTTATTGAAAAAAGCAAGAAAACCATAGAAGACATAGATGCGGCAACACGAAGGCTGGTATAATAAATTGTTAGCGGCAAAGATTTTTTGAGAGGTATAGGAAGAAGAAGTCAAGATTGCTCTAAGGTAGGCGTAAATTTTAAATTAGCGTAGTTGAAGACATTTTAATAATGTTGATTGACAGCAAAATAGCAAACGCCCTTGAATGGAAATCAACGAAGAAAATAAAAAAATAAAAAAATAATTCAATGTTGTATTTTGAAGTTTTCCTTTTTTCGATTTTTATCAAAAAATTAAGTAATTCATTTAGAAATAATAAAGTTAGATATTTTTTTCTTTCATTTTGTGTGCATTAAATAATTAAATTATATTTGTAGGCGTTGCCAGGAAGAAAAGGAGGCAAATAAATTTTGTATGCTTATTTATTGAGTAGATTTTCACAGTTTATAAATTGAATTTATAACATTTGATTTTGGTACTTAGTTGAGCTTTATTGTAACTTTTTGGTATTGGAACTTTGCATTATTATTAGCTTAGCAGTAAATCCTCTTTTGCATTAGTATCAGGATAAAAATGTAATGCATGCTTGTATATCTATGTATGTATCATGAATTCATGTGCATACATGCTCCTGTCTTTGTGTTTGGTAAAATACAAAACTATGTGCATATGTATTGAATAAACTGGCATGGGAAACTTTACTTTCTTTCGCAGCTTTATCATATTTTCATTAATTTTGTTAAGTAAATCCTCTTAAAGCTCTATTTGATATTCATATTTTAAAAAGATAAAAAGATTATTATAATGGCCAAGTATATAGTGCTTTGTTAAAACTTAACTATTTATAAATATTTTTAGTATAACAAAATAATAAATATCAGACTTCTGGCAGAACAAAATTGCTTTCCAATTGAGTTAAGTTGGGTCAAAACAGGTTCGATAAGCCGATGTTCGCTTAAATTAGTTAACACTTGAAGTTTTATGAAAAGCCTAGCTAAGGAAAATGCATAAATCATCGGTTGGCAGAGTCACTTACAGCCATAAATACTTCTAAAGCAGCAATACTAATAAGAGGAAAGAAAAAAGGAAAGAAAATCTGTAAAGTGTGGAAATCACTCAGCAAAGAAAAATTATCTCTTGAACTCTAGTAGTAATCATGAACGGAGGAGTTTAAAATTTAGCCACACAATAAAAACACGTTCAAGTGGTTACAAGACTTAGTTATTTTAAGCCTATGCACTATGGGTAAAATTCCCACAATTTCTGGCAAAACCTCAAAACACACTTTTTCTATAGGGAAATTTTTACGTAGATTCCGAAAATGTTATTTATTTTTGTTTGTATGTAAGTTAGACCAATTTGTATTGTATGCCGTATATTTTATATATTCGGGCTTTTTTATTATTATTATTTATTTATTATTTATTTTTTATGTCGACTCGCTCTACCAAGATATTAAAAAAAAACCGCTATTTTTCACAGTTTAAGGAAAATTTTAGTATATAAAATGAGTATGTCGTTCCTCGGTGATCTAAAACCCGCAAGAAAATAGGAAATCAAAGAATCCTTTGAAAAAAAATAGCAAACTCTGCAACGTAAATAAAAAGCATAAAAAGGAGTGTAAGTACAAACATTAGAGCATTTTGTTATTGTGCCTGACTACCTATTTTTTTAGATTTTTGATTTTATTTTTGTTCATCAAAATAAAGTCTATAATAAAAATATTTTCAATATAAACCAGGATTTTAAGTTTTGCAGCTCAACCCAATAGTAGAGCATTTATACCCCGTTTTCCACTTTGAGTGTGGGTAGCTGTATGTAATAAGTGCATTCTGAACTGGTCTCAACAAAACCAGGTTGCGTTTAGAAACATTTATTTTAAGAGGGCATTACGAGCTCAGAGAACACCTCTGTAAAACAGATATTGAAACTAGCTCAAAAAATAGGTTGGGTAATAATAGATAAAAAATACAAAGGAAGCAATGCCTCATGATATAACAAGCGCAGAATACTGAACTAGCATCCATAGACCCGACTACAATACTTAAATTCTTGAGAAAAACGGTCCTAGATGAAGTATTCTTAAAACTATAATTCTTAAAAACTATGGAGTGTGCCTTCATTCCTTAATTATTTCTCTAACCACATCTAAATTATTTATGCATTATAAATCCAAGCTTGATTGTGTTGGAAAACATAATAGCCTACTGCTGATATGGGTTCCTGAACACTCAGGAATTCCAGGTCGATTTGATCCACAATCGTAAATGGGAGGAACTGAGAGGCCTTAGACAGACAAAGATCATGTTACCTGGTACTTCTAAGCGTCTAACAGACTTTCTTTTATACTTAACAGAAAGAGCTGTAGACAGCTGGTGAGATTATATAGAGGTCATTTGTCTTGGGCCATATATTTGAATATGATTGGCCTCGGAGCTAGTACCTTCTGTGCTTCCTGTGGTTCGGAGGAAGAATGTGAAGAGACGACTGGCCAATTTCGTAGTGTCTGCTCGCTTTATGTCAAACCAGAGTTAATATATTTGGCACTGGCGTATTGATAGACGAAAACCAAAACTCTTTGCCACCGCAGGATCTACTCAGGTTTATTAATAAAGGGATGTAAAACTTGTCTAAGTGCTGTTTTCTTTAAATTGAAGTTCTTTTGCAGTACTAAACAAAACAAATAACAAAAAAATAGATAAATATTAACCCATTATGCTCTTTTGTTCGATTTTTCGAAAAGTGATACTAGGGGTATATTTCTGCAACCCTTATTTTTAAGCATTTTTTGAAATAATTAAAAATAATTTTAAAAAAAGATTAAAAGAATATTTAGGAAAAATTATTGCTAATATATGTAACTATTTTAAAATATTAAAAGAATAATTAGGAAAAATTATTGTCAATATATGTAGCTAAAACACATGTGTAACATACACATGCGTGACCCCACATATATGTAAACTTGGCTGTTAGAAATTCCGAACGCTGGCGCTATCCAACAGTTGACTTTTCTTGTCTTATATTTGGTGTTAGATGTAAAAAGACACTCCATTACTTTATTCTTGTTTTATTAATTGTTTTTACTTTTTATAATAAATTTTTGCAATAAAAGGTAAATTTTTCATATATAAAATACAAATTTTTTGACCAGATTTTTCAAATCAGCGGGTCCTATTTACCTTAACTTTTTTCCAAAAAAATAATTAAAATTTGATCTCGTACTTTTGAGCTTTTGTACACATCAGACTCAGAGAATGGCACTGTACTGCGATTACATTCTGAAATATATAAAAATAATCGGTAAGGCCCCGGTACCTGGAGCTATTTTTCTTGCGGAAGAAATCCCTTTATGAAAGAAACAAACAAGCAAACAAACGAAAAAAGCAGAATCAAGTAGGTGTTTGTAAATTTGTCGTTAGCAATGATTTTCACAATGATAAATGCAATGCTTTGTTAAATTAAAAAACTTCCGACGCTAATATTTTAGAATTGGCTTAACCGATTTCAAATTTAGGCTAATCTACTCGTCAAGCACTTTAAATTGATATGTAATGTGTGGCACTTCCGGATCTTGTGGAATAAGGATGTAGTTACACTAATAAACGTATAGATTATATTCCAGCACAGACTTAATTACTACTTAACAACTCAAGGCCGTATTTAGGGGGGAGGTTTTGGGGGTTCTGACCCCCCCGAAATGTGGAAACTTTATTCTAATTTTAGAGATTAATTGCCAATGGATGGAAAAAAAGTCATCTATTTAACGATATTTTTTATTTCCATCGGTTTTTTTTCTAAAAAGTCAAATATAAAAAAAAAATTAATTTGAAATCTTACTTACACATTACGTTCAAATCCGATTTGTTTTCTTCGACATGAGGTTTGACTACGGAATCAAAAAGAGAAGGTGATACTGAGCACTCCTGCATTCATAGTTTTTCTAGGTCAGTAACTGTTTTTGATTTAAAGTTTCGTCCTTAATCAGTTTGAAAATTTTAAAAATTAATAAAAAATAGAAAAAATTATCGGATCCTTGTAAAATTAGACTTGCTTG
The DNA here is from genome assembly GCA_963691655.1 of Toxonevra muliebris. NCBI lineage: Eukaryota > Metazoa > Arthropoda > Insecta > Diptera > Pallopteridae > Toxonevra > Toxonevra muliebris. The sequence continues at coordinate 104,031,261 of OY829326.1, forward strand.
AACCCCATTTTTTTCCTAAAACGTGACGTTATGGGAAGTTTTTGACCTCAGATTCGTGTTCAACGTGAAAAGTTCTTTCACAAAAACTCCATCTTATTAGCAAAACCCATGCAGTTCCTCCTGAACTAAAATATAATTATTTTTTAACGCATTATTGGTCAGAGCACCACGAAAGATCTCAACCTCATTCCTTATCATTGATAATGGCTCAAATTCCCAATGATGATCATTTGAAAAAAATGAGCCTCTACTATTTTTGGTAATTTTTATTTTTTTGAGGTTGGGTACATCATCAGTAGTGGGAAGTCAATGAGCTAAAGAAATTATGTCCTTCACGATAAAAAAAATGCATTTGATTGCACATTGAATAATATTTATTTCAAAAAATTTAATTTGATTATTCTGTGAATTTTTTGTCACTTTTGGCCATTTTTTTGAGGTTAAGATTAAAAAAAATTGGAAAATTTTTCTAAAATTTTAGTTTTAGGGTCCATCAAATGTATCATCGATTTAATTTATTGTATTTAAAAATCAGTTTGATGAAAATTATTTATGAATATTTTCTTCGAAGGAAAACCCCCCCCCCGAAAAAAATTTCTAGCTACGGCCCTGTAACAACTGTATTGTATTTTAAAAAACTTTCAAATTATTTTTAAAAGAATGTCGAACAAAATTTGTAGGCGAAAGTTATGTAAAATAATTTTTTCAAAATTCCTTTGATCGCTGATGATAAATGTTCAAAAAGCATACGATATTCATGTTTAAATTCTTTTTATTTTTTACAACTTTTGTAGTTAATATAGGAATTTTTAAAAAAATATTTTACATAACTATACTGTACTTTTTAAACGGGTTCAACGCATTTCTCCCAACAAGAGTAGATGGGAGAAGGGGCTGTGCGGGGTCAAATTTCTAACTGTTTCAAAATAGACAGCAGAAATTTATTTTGAGCGCCTCACTATTTTCGAATAACTTTGATTTTCGGGCAAAACCAGAAATTCAAGATACGGCAGGATACTCTTTCACAGACAGCCTAGCTGGTATTAAAACTCTGGACCGAGACCTTATAGAGTTGCACTCCTCCCATAGAGCTGGTATTAAACTCGCATTAATTTGGGCTCCATATTGACCTTAAAAACAATAAAAGGGCCGATGAATTCAACTCTAAATATTGCTCAGGCGACAACAGTGACAATCATTTTGAATTCATGTATTGTTAAAAAAATAAATGTGGACCACAAAACACTCTTCTCAATTTGACGACGTTGCATTTTGAACTCATTCCCACTCTTTTTGAAAACAAGTTGACGATTTCTAAATTCAATTTGACTGGCATTTCTGAAATCAAAATGCCCCTTTCAGAAACCAGCTAGATGCATTCTGCATTCAATTTGAAAATGGTATAATTCCCTTCCAGAAACGAAGTTATTAAAGTCATAGAATTTTTCGAATCTAAATAAAAAAAAATAATTAAAAATGCATAACAACTACTGACTCATTACAAATTTAGTTTATAAACTCATTGACCTTTTTTCATACAGTCATCGTTTTCACAATTTATTCACACATTTTCACTTACTTCATTTCTAAGTCAGATATTCACTAAAAGAAAAAAGTTTATATGAATTCCGAAATACATTTCTATGTTTTTCATTAGCACTTATCAAATTCCTTTAGTTGTAAACATAACCAAAACTAAATTGTTGGCAGCATATTTAATAAAATTTAAATTTTCAACGAGCTCTTTATACAAAAGTACCAACTTAGTTAATATGAATACAAACATATTTGTGTATACAAACTTCATATCTAAATTCAAATTTTCCCAAGACTAACAAATCGAAGCACGAGTGCTATATCTAAAAAAAATGAAGGAAAGAAAGAAAGACACACAGTCATCTGTGGTTAACCAAAGACAATGAAAATAATTCAAGCATGAAAACCACAATCAAGATAATGAAAGAAAATGTCCGTGCAACCAAAACTAGACACACACATACATGAATATAGACAAAAGCGCACACATAGATACACACACTCACACACATAAATTTAGATGAAAGTGACGACGCCGATGAATAAAACTAAAATCCTTGAAATCCTTGATGAAAGGAACAATTGATGCTTATTTGGCACATCAATTTCGAGATGAACAATAACAAAAAGAAAAAAACTAAGTTGAGAAAAAACCTAACCTAAAAACCACACTCTGCCATTATATAGAACCAAAACATATCAAATCAGGCAAAAGATCTTTACTGCATCATACCATACGCTATGATTATCTTTTTGTGTATGTGTATAAGTATAAGAGAGTGTGCGTTTGTATGTATGTGTGTATGTTTGAGGACAACCGCTTTGCTTGCTACTGCTGTTACTCTTCGTCTAAGTTCTCTCTTCCTTTTCCACTCGAGCAATTAATGAAAATGTTTGTTTTTAATCCTGACACTGACATCGTAACCGAAACGGAAGTGACGTCAACATATATACTTATGCACACACAAAGAGCCACACACATTTACAAATACATATATAAAGCTAGAGATATGTATTTGTATTAGTAGTGGCAGAAATAATGCGAGCGAAAGGACAACATCATTTTGTTCGCACTCAAAAATCATGTTGTAATCAGTTTCTAAGTATGTGTGCTTATATATAATACAAATACATTTTTCTAAGTGTACATGTGTGTGTGTGTGTGTGTTTGTGTGTGGTGTTTGAAAATAACATTTTGTTTAACCCCTTGCAAACATAACAAACACCACTACATATGGATATAAAGAGGAAGTACTACCAGAGTGAAAATATCCTTTTTGTTTCTTTTCTTGCAAACACTTGTTCGTTCTCGCTTCTTTTTCCCATTCTTTTATTTTGCGTCTGCTATTCTACTTAAAGTTGTTACTGTGAATGATACATTTGCTATTTTCCATAGAATTTTTCGAATTTTTTAAAAATTGTTCTCTTTTCTCATTTTTATTTTCATTTTATTTTATTTGATTTCTGATAATGGCTAGGATTATATGTGTCTGTGTGGGTTTGTTGTATGTATGTGTGTGTGTGTAAGCTCAAACACATTTGCTAAACATTTAACGCAAGTGATATGTTTGTATTGTAAATAAAAATAAGAAATAATTTAGTATTTATAAACGGAAAACAAAAATAAAACAAACAAGTAAAGTGATGAATTGATGAGCGCAAAAAATAAATAAATAGTTATGCAGATATTATAGTATTAAATATTTCTTTTAGATATTACCGGTATTTTACACTAAAATTGTGTTTTAAGAATTGAACACTTCAATAAAAATAGATTAAAATTTGTGATTTAATTTGCAAAATTGGCGTGAATTTTAGATGGAGTAGCATGATAATCCATCCGGTAAAGTTGCTTATGTTTTTATGATTTGAAACTACACGTTTTTCCCAATTTAATATTAAGATTTTTTCCTTTAAATTATGTACTATATGCATATTAAAACGAAAAAATTTCATTTCACAAAATAGTTTTTGAGTTGTTCGAATTACTCCAAAAAAAAACGAAGTTAATATTTGTTTTATTTTTTCATAGTTTTTATTTTTCCATTTATATTGATTCATATTTATTCAAGTTCATTCACATTCATTCATATTCATTCACATTCATTCATATTCATTCATATTCATTCATATTCATTCATATTCATTCATATTCATTCATATTCATTCATATTCATTCATATTCATTCATATTCATTCATATTCATTCATATTCATTCATATTCATTCATATTCATTCATATTCATTCATATTCATTCATATTCATTCATATTCATTCATATTCATTCATATTCATTCATATTCATTCATATTCATTCATATTCATTCATATTCATTCATATTCATTCATATTCATTCACATTCATTCATATTCATTCATATTCATTCGTATTCATTCATATTTATTCATATTCATTCATATTCATTCATATTCATTCATATTCATTCATATTCATTCATATTCATTCATATTCATTCATATTCATTCATATTCATTCATATTCATTCATATTCATTCATATTCATTCATATTCATTCATATTCATTCATATTCATTCATATTCATTCATATTCATTCATATTCATTCATATTCATTCATATTCATTCATATTCATTCATATTCATTCATATTCATTCATATTCATTCATATTCATTTATATTCATTCATATTCATTCACATTCATTCATATTCATTCATATACAACAACTAATTTCATAACATTCATGTCTACATATTTATGAACGTCTTCATTCTGTTGCTTACATCAAGACAATTAAACCCCGTTTTTTAAACAAGATTTTAAATTTTCATGCACAATTAACGAAAAAGTTTGATGAAACTTTATCTAATATATTATGGCTTTAAATTAAATGTTCATTAGTGCAACTTTTTAAAAACTTACATTAGTATCAATAATTTGATTCAACTATTCCTTGTTACTCTAACAAGAATAAGTATGTGCATATATCATTTAAAGATATTGCCAGGCACACAAGATATACATATAATCATAATAAACTTATACACATACATACAGCCACAAGTAAACACTGTATACACTCTCCACATACAAATTGCATTTTGACCGGATAAGTGTGTCTTGTTATTATTGCTGTTTACAATGTGTTTTCGGATATCCTTGTATGCTCAGGCGCACGCACTCAAACACAAACATACATATGTCCATATATACACATACATATGTATTTGTCCTCTGCATATGTATTAATGGTATTGCTGTTGTTTTTACTTATGCTTATCAGTGTGTGTCAACTGGAGAACAATGCAAGTGGCAATCATTACTATCAAAATTTGTATAATAGCACAGGAAATTATTATGAAATTTTGTGAGGAAAAAAAATTTAAGATAGAGTTACGAAAATGTCTTTTTGCATATGAAATAAATTCTATGTTGGCCAGTGTTAAACTTCTCATTTAAAGGTTGAAACAAAACAGTTACTTTGGGAATAACATGACAGTAGAATTCATGTCAAAACCAAAGAAACAAGAAAATTGATATAAACTTCGACTATAGACAAGCCTGTTCAGATCAACCGGCTTCTTGTCGAATCAGCCTGAACTGAAAAAGTATCATTGAATCGTCTCTAAGATAAATTTAAGTAGGTTTTTTTATGTTTATTGACAAAGGTTTTCTCTAAATGATGAAATAAAGACAACTAACTGGGGAAACATAAACGAAACGACTCATTGAACATCACTAGCGCATTCAAAGGAATGGAGTGGTGAGTTTGTTAATAAAAACCCTTCTTCTCGGTATATATCTCATACAGGAATCAAATCTTATATAGGATATTGAAAGATTAAGAACTTTTTCTATTGCAAATGTTGGGTTAAAACGAAAATATTCATTGTTCGTACGGCTGCTTCAATGAGATCGCGTATTTACATTCAAAACAGTCTACCTCTAGGTATTACTTCGCGGGGGAGGATTAGCGTTAAGCTGCATCTTTCGTTATAGTAGTGCTCTACTGTCACCTTCTGCTTTTGCGGTGATGCGTATTAAGCGATCGAAGCGCGTTCTGCTCTCGTCAGTTTACTTATTATGTTAGCAGCAATCCTGGCTGCTGTTCTCCATTTCTCTATAGTGTCGCACATCTTTGACCTTAGGTTAGTCGCCGTTGAGGGTTCTCCAAATACTTTCTCCAGATTCTCTCTTTCACTTTTGAAACGTGGGCAATGAAAGAGAATGTGATTTGAGTTTTCGAGCTCGTCTGGGCAGCTTGGGCAATACGGATCTACTTCAAGTTTAAAGCGATGTCGATACTGCTTGAAGCATCCATGTCCGCTGAGCAACTGCGTAATATTAAAGTCCACTTTTCCGGGACTTGGGATTAGGTCAAAGGTACAGCGCCCCTTATCAGACAGCTCCCATCTTCTTTGCCACTCTATTAAAGTGCGGTGCTTCTCTTCCTTTTTTTGCGCATTCGATGGTCTTTCGCCAGCAGGGCTGTACAGAGCCTTCATTTAACATGCCAGCATGTCAATTGGGACTTTTCTGACAATAACGCATATGGCATCGTCCGAAACAGTACGTTATGCGCTAGCAACTGTTATGGCACTAAGCCTGTACGTTGCACGAATGCATTTAAGGTGCGTCTTCTTCGCTTCCGACCATATGGGTGCTGCATATAGCATCACCGAACTGGTTACTCTTGACAGCAGTTGCCGCCTGCCTTCTCGTGGGCCACCGATATTCAGCGTAATACGTGCTTTATTACTGACGGCTGGCAGGTGTTCTTTAAAAGTCAACCTAGAGTCTATAAGTACTCCTAGGTACTTAATATGTGGCTGCTGTTATTTCTTCGCGCACTTTTCTAATGCTCAGAACCACGCACTCAGTCTTCTGGTTAGCCAGTTCCAGTTTTGCGCCATTCAGCCATTCTCTTACCCTCGCAATTGCGTCGTTGCATGTCGTGCAATTATTACTCTTGGAGATTTGGGCGCCTCTGCATAGCAGTCCAACACACTAACCACTAGGCTACTGCGATCATCAATTTCTTCAATACCACATATCTTTTACTATTCCTTCAAAATTCTTGCAATACAATCGCTTAATATTTGTCAGGAAAATGTGATACAAATCAATGCACTTCAAACTTGCTATAAATTCTACAATATTAGTCAAGAAAGAGAATTAATCAATTTCAAACCGGCATCTACATAACCAAGGGGACTACTGTATTTTCTCTCACTGCGTACTACCAATTGATAGCAAGATGTAATAGGATTTTGTCAATCAATATAGGAATATTTCAAGAGAAGAGAAAATTGGAAATGTATGCACGCGAATGCATTTATCTTCATGAATATGCAACTCAAGTAACGTTGAATAAGTAATTGCAAGGCGTTTTAGCATAAATGTTTTACGTGCATAAATATAAACGCACACAGATACATTCATGCTTATGGTACTATATGCTCATATGTGCATACATTTTTACACATCATTTGTTAATGGTATAAACTTAAAGCATAAGCTGAGTTTATACTTTGAACCAAATGTTTGAATTCTAATTACAGATTTATTCATTAACGTACCTATGTATTTATGTATACACATACATAATTATGTATATATGCAAACACATATACATACTTGTGTATACACATGCACATCAGCTTTAGTAGTAATTCGTAGTGTTAGTGTTTCCCTAGTTGTAATTGTTTTTGTTTATTTCGCTAGAATCGATTGGAAAGTGAATGTGAAACGTGCGTAACAGAAAATTGACTCCACTCGACTCGACTTCAGCTTAAAAGGGATAATTTCTTGCGAAAACGCACATACATACATACATATATACATACATGAATACATTCAATGCTACTGCAGTGTGTTAATATATAATATAAATGTTTGTTGTTGTGTTTGTAAGTATTATATCTGAGAGTGTATATGTGTGTGTTGAATCTTGTGGTTACAGTTGTGTTGCGCATATAAAATACTTTCATTAACATTCTTGAATTTTATGTTTGCGAATTAAGATTCGGTTGCGGTTTACAATATGGCAGTCATTTCCGTACGTGTGTATATATAGATGTCTGAATGTGCATACATATGTCTATATGTATGTGTTTGTATATTTAATTGTATACATATATGAATGAGTATGTCCCAGTCGGAAATCATGGCATTTCTGAAAGACTGAAAGGGTGACTACTTTTAGAATATAAACCTATAAACCAAGAGCTTTTGTTTAAATTTTGCCACTCAATCGAGCTGCAAAGGTATGCATTAAATTTAATTGCAATGCCTTGAGTCACAGATAATAAACGACAGTTCATGATTGCAGTTATTGAATAACATATTTGACTTCAGAATAAAAAATGCAGTTAGAAGTCTTTTTTGGAGTCAAGGGAATGCAATCTTTTTTTGAAGTCATGAGAATACAAATCTTATGACTTCAAAATCATGACTGCTTTGAAGTAACGTTGACTCACTTTAATTCACTTGGAGTCACTTGAAGTCACATTTAGTCACTTGGAGTCAATTGAAATCACTTGAAATCTTTTGTAGTCAAATGGGGGTCTTGAAGTCAATTGGGGTTTTGAAGTCAAATGGAGTCACCTGAAGTCACTTGGAGTCAATTGGGATTTGAAGTTAATTAAAGTCATTTGGAGTCAATTCGGGGTCAACTGAAGTCACTTCGGAGACCGCAAAGACCACCTCGGACAGCACCAAATCCTAGCTGAAATTCAGGCTGAAAACAGCTCAAGAACTGATATAGAATCAGAGCATATTTTGAACAAAATTAAGACCAAAAGCAGTTCAAAAAACGACCAAGAAAATACCACTACAAATTTCATGCAAAAAATCATATCAAAACTCACATCAAAAACCAGTCAATGAACTTAGAACCTAAAAATATAATAGAAACCTAACCAGCACCATTATCAAGTCCTCAAAAAGTGGAACATCCATAAACTGACCCGAAATATCAGATTTAATGTACATAGTTCAAGTGAATTTATATAACAAACAATTACGCTGTGGAAGGATTTTTAAATATTGTACGCAATCACAGGGCCTCCCACTTAGATCCACCATTTTTAAGGTTCCTATAGAGCAGACAGCTAAATTGTTCAGGACCAATCTAATGGCAAGTCTACGTACGTTAAAAAATATCTTTAATGTCCCGAGAGCCATGAGCCTGGAAAGAAGACACGACCCGGAACAATTGTCATAAATCATAACCAGATTCATGTCCCTGAAACTTCATATCAATCTGCAAACCATGTTTAAAATCAAAATGCTTCCAACAAAACTATATGGGTACATCATTGAAGCAGAATTATTTATCATCTTAGAAAGATAGTCAATGAACAATCGAGATCATATCCAACTAGGAATTTAAGTATTCTGCAGAATCTGCACACATTTACATAGATATGCACATATACTTGTACATATATATGTATATATTCTTGTATGTGCTTTTATTATAATCACTTGCATCTAAAAAACAAGAAAAGAACAGAAAAGAAAAAACTGTTTTCATTTTCCATTTCAGTTGTTCTTAATTTCAATTTAATCATTAATTCAAAGATTTTTCTTATGAAATTCCCTACAAATACAGAATACCAAATAGCAAAAAACAAAAAATATATATAAAAATGTTGAGCTGAAACTGTCACATACAATCAGAGTTAACTCGAAATTTATCGAAACTCATTTAAAAGAAAAATAAAATCTCTGCAAGAAAATACTTTTCCAACATTGAAAATTCAAGATGAGAAGGAAAAGATAAATGAATACAAAAAAAATCATTGACCCTTGGCTTTTTATAACCTCTCATCATAATATATGCCACCTACACAAACGAGCACACACACAGTCATGCATACGCACACACACTACCACACACCTGCATTAGTAAACAAATAAGCAAACCCTTAATTCATGCACTCATGCATTACAAAATTCGCTTCGGTTTCTTCATCTTTTTTTTACTTGGATTTGTACTTGATAAGCTTGATACCCTAACACCAAGACTTATACACGCATAGAGTGAGAGAAAGAGAGTACTGTGTATAAGAGGATTTGAAAGTGTCTTAAATAACGCTTGAGCTATTCATTTACTATGCCTGCCTGGCTGTGCATTGGAAATCGAATAGCTAAGGCATAGGCAAGAAGGGAAATATATATTCAATATGCTTCTTGTACTTTTTTTCGTTCGCTTTTCGATGTGTTTCATATCAGAGATTATAAATTAAGACTGAAGGGTGTGAAGAAGAAATTCTTGTACCTTTTTCTTTTTGTTTTTGGTGTTATATTTACTGACTGGCTGCCCATTGTGTCCAGTTGAGTTTGTTTTTTTATTTTTTATTTTTTTTTTTTCTTAGAATGCTTCATTGATTTCATTCCTTTTCGTTATGTCGTAAGTAAGTAAACACTTGAATATACATATACAAGCATACCACACGCACAAACATAAACACCCACACACACTCACTGAAACCATGATATACTTACAAATAAACGTTTGCTATCAATGCTTTAGCATCTCACATAGTTAACCTGACTTAATGGAAAGATTTATGCCTCTCACACGTACACACACACATACACACTCTCATCCGTACATACATATTTATACAAACGCAATTGACCTTAATTTAAAACCGAAAACTTTATACAAAGCTTATTTACGTTATTACATACATACATATGTATGTATATACATATGTAGGAATGTTTATAGTGGCATAGATACTTTGTTTGTTGCGGAACGTTGCAAACAAAGATGATGATTATTCCAGAGTTTTACCCTTTTTTGTTATTTGTTTAGTTCCTTTTAGCTGGATTAAAAGTGTTGAAATGTTGCATAAGAGAAATGCTTACATATGTACAAGTTTTCGAGTGGTTATGTGTTGAAAATAATGAAATACTGAGGTAATTAAATTTAAGGCGCATATTGAAAAAAGTATTGAAATTTAAATTTTAGTAACTTGTGTTTTCATAAAATTAAGAATTAAATAAAGAAATTGTTTTAATTAATTTAATGTGCATACATTTAATTAGTGATCCTCACTATGAAGTTTTGCCAATCGTCACAGCTTTCAAATGTCCGTACATGCTTCCACTGCCCTCAGTGCATCAGCGTTGATTTCGTATATTTTGTGATTCATCCGTGAGTCAATTGTAGTTCGAGAACAATTCTCCACTCAAACACTTTAAATTCCCTGTCGTCGTATTTCGTAAGGATACGATTTTCTTGTTTCATTTAATTAAGTTGTTTCAAACATTGCGAAATTTTGGTTCCGATCGTAGAATAACTGCGAAAAATCAAATTATATAGATATTTCCCCACAACACTTTTATTTTTGCATGAGCATTTGGCTCTCAACAATTATACCACAAAGTTTGACATTTGGCGGACTTTTCTCGATGGATATCCCAGTTGGAAAATGCAATTATAATCATAAACTCATTCAAAGGAGATTTCTCAGGTCGATAATAGCTGGCAAAAAAAAAAATCATTCAATACTGAATCCACATATGTAAACTTTAACGTCCCAATGAATGTTTAGTGCAGCTAATCCGTTTAGTCGATTTTCGCTCATGGTAGAACGCAAGCAATTTTAAATTCGTAAATGTCGTTACTGGTAACGCAGCCATATATATTTGTATCAAAAATCCGTTTTCGCCAAAGTTTCACTTCAATGATTCATACTGCAGAAGAATGAACTCTCCAAATTTTTGATTATTTCTCAAATAATTGGTTGCAGGCTTCTTCATCTAGAGTTGAAGTTTTGGATGGAAAAAGACATCTGCAATTCGACAGAATTCCACAGTTCTTAAGAGAACGTTCTTCGAGATGAGTGGCGAATAAGTTCAGGTATGGTATGTAAGTTGAAATTTGATAATAACCTTCAATAGCATTAGCCTTTACATTACAACGATGAGTCTGAGGTGAGGCTATTCTCGATTTCTTTTCTTAAATATTCGACATTATGAAAAATCTTGAACGTTTATTTGCAACACAACTACAACTCAGAACGGCAGGTACGCGACATGTGTAACGATTCACGGAAGGGTGATAATTGACTACTTCGTGACTCGTAGAGTAAACGGTTTATTTGCTGGGGCGTGACTGGTGAAAATGTATTCCGACTCTCCTTTTATGTCGCTATGGTTCAGATCTCCGATGTAATAAAGACGCACTAGTTGGTCGAGCGTGCCGTGGTAGAGTTGGTCTACTGAACCACCAAAAATCCCCCTTCCCCCCGTGCGCACGGTCCTGGTAGTTTTTGAGGATAGTTTAGGTTAGGGTAGGTTGTGGGGGCTGTTAATAAAAGACCTGTGATCCATTATGGACCTATTGGTCCATTGTGATACCTTTGGGGTGAGTGTTACCTCTTGATCCCTTCCTAATTAAATCAATTTGTGCTTGCAATGAAACGTGCTAAGTCTCTAATGTCAGAGGATGCCAGTTATGTGAGTCTTTCATAGAAGGGTGCTCCCAGAGTTCTATGTCTGCATGCTTAAGCAGGGCAATTACATACAAAGTTGAAGATGGTTTCTTCTTCCTCTTCATTTCTCCAGCTTCTGCAGAAGTCATTATAGGGAAGATATGCCAATGAGGCAGTGCCCGGTTAGAATAGAAACTACCCTACTTATGTGGACACGGTCCAAATTAATGAGCGCTTTATTGCGACTATGGTCAGGCATTGGCCAAAACTATCTGGCGATAGCACAAGTTAGTTCCATTCGCCACCTCCTCTTCGCGATGTGGAAGTAATGATCTTTAATTAGGAGTTTACACGTGGCAAGTTGTATACCTGCATTACCAGTGATAAGTGAATTGCTGAGTGTCGTACCAAGTCTGGCGAGGTCTCGTTAAGAGACGATCTGCATTGTAGGGCAACTTTAGAGTTATTAGCTGGACATTGGAGGGATTTTATTGCCACATAACTATCAGTGAAATGGCAGATATCACTACAAGGTATCGCATTACAACTTATCAGATTTGCGGCTTCAGTGATCGCAAGCAGCTCTGCCTGAAAGACGCTGCAATGATCAGGAAAACGAAAGTCCGCCGAAATGTTCAGGCGCTTAGAATGAACTCCACCCCCAACCCTAACATCCAACTTTGAACCATCAGTATAAAGGTCGATTAGTTTTTGAGGATATTGTAATTAAATTTGGTTCAAGAATTGCAATGATTTCTGTAAATTATGAGCTAAAATGCATTTTTAAAATTTTGCAAAAAAAAAATGTTTGAAAAACAGAAAAGTTTCCGAATCAAAATTACAGTTAAAATAGGACAATATCTTGCGTTAGCGCATCGCATTCATTCCCTGCCCCTCTGTATTGTAGAGGATGGGGAGAGGGCTGAAGTTGTGCAGCTTTAGGCCCACCTTTTTTTGGGCAGCTCAAAACTCACCACGGGAAGGTGTCTGCACCGCAAGCTCCACCCATATTTTTCCCAACCAAAGAAGCACATGGAAAAGTATTCAGGAATATTCATTATGTCTCTCGTGCCCAACGTTTTTGAGGAGGCTTGTGTCACCAGTTTAGTGCAATGCTCTTCATTTCTAGAACTTTCGTTTTTAGAACTCGCCTAATTCCGGTTCCTCAAACGTGCTCTCTGTCACCACTACCCTAGAGAAAAGAATGTTTTCTGGATGGACAAAGAAGGCGTTTGTTTGGCTGGCCTTCTGAACCACTGGCTGAACTTTGGAAGGTAAGTTTCTGCATTTTTTAATTCATTCTGATATGTATGTATATTTAGGTTCATCAAATATCGAAGATTTTATTTGGTATCGAACTACAGAGGTTTTTCCCTGAGTTCGTATTGACGAGTGGCAACTTTACTGTTTTTCGTTCTGGTTTACAGCTGAAGCTACTTACATTCATACATTACATTCAAGAAATACGTAAAGTATTGTAATGTTGCTCCTCTGTGTTGGAACATATGCCATTTTTATTTCAACACTACAAGTGGGTGTGGCACCAACCAAACAATCGAATTGCTTGAAATTACAATATTTGAGTGTTTGTGAAGGTGTTTGTTGGCAGAATGTGATCGTTTTGAGCAAGTTTGTGGCGAGTGACCACCTAAAGTTAGTAACTGATATATGTAAGTGTATACTTAAGACACACAGAAACGAATCCAATATTTCCTTTCTTTAGGCCCTAATGCTGGATCACGTATATCAAGGTGTTTATTTTCAGGGGAAAATTGATCATTTCTACCCATTAGTCAATTCCCATTTTCATTATACCATATGGGACAAGTGTCTTTATGCAGTATGAAGATTACTTGAGCGAATTAGGTCTCACTAGCTTTTATATTTAAGCCATTATTTCATATAGTTTTCCATAATGCTGGACCACTAGCGAATCCTTCTCACACAAGATATTAAATAGCAGCACTGTCTCAATATAAAATTTGAATTTGGGCTCATATAAAAACCAAATACCATCATGACTATTTTACTGTAGAAATAAGCAAGTCATAAAAATTCAATTGCAATTTTATCTAACACATTTTTTTACACCTCATCAAATATTTACTATTATCAGAATTGTAAATAATACCTTATTGATTACATTTTTTATGCAAATAGATACCAATAAATATTTATTTCCAGAAGTACACACGTTTCGCATATTGAAGACATACAGTGTCGGACAAAACTAAAGCACGGATTTTTCTTTGTTTGCATTTTGCTCAGTAATATTGTAAAACATGCTTGGACTGAAATTTTGTTTATGAATGTAGTTAGAACATACACTTGTTGTAATAAAATATAATAAACATAATATTATTTTTCAAATAAAATAAAAATATTAACTCAAAAGTAACAAAATGCTTAAAATTGGCGCGACAAAACTAAAGCACGTATGGAATATATTAATGGAAAAATTCGATTTCTTCACTATTTTATAGCATATTCATTATTTTTCAGAGCTGTTACACATTTTCGTGGCATGGATTCAGTAAAATTGCTCAAAAAGTCTGCAAGAATGTTCTTCCATGCAATTTCCCATTGGCAGAAAATGGAATCCTTGTTTTTAGCCTTTATGCGCTGAATTTTCCGATCTAAAATTCCCCATATATTTTTTGAGATTGAGATTGGGTCAATGGGTGGTCCTCTATCAAATCCCCATCTTATTGGCAACAAACCACTCTTTTATGCACCGTGCTGGGATCGTCATCGTGCTGGTAGACTTGCTTTAACAGCAGATCTTCCTCCATATAAGGTAGCATAACATTCTACGGAATATCTTTATACATCAGACTGTCCATTATACCTCTTATTTTATTAATTGGATCGATTCCATGGGCGAAAAAAATCACCAGACCATTACGTTGCCTTCCTCGTATCATACAGCGCTTTTCAAATAACGCGGATTTCATCGTTGCCCTTTTGGTCTGCACACTAGCTTCAGTCAGTCGCAACCTTTCATTTTAAATATAGATTCATCAGTAAAAAGCACGGTCTTTCATTTGGCAGTAGCCCCGCTAAAGTGCGGTTACAAATTCGAGCCTTGTCTATCGATTCTTTCGAGAAATAAATGGATTTTTCATGCTTTAGCATGTTGCGAAGCCACCCTCTACAGCTTTTCGTTGGATAAACCTGTGTGAAATGTTTAAACGCAATTTGTTTCCAAGATATAAAAGGATATTTTTTTATAATCCGAATGATGACCTGATCCTCACGTTTGGTTGTGCCCCGCGGTCTACCACCTCCATATTTTGTATTTAAAAAATGGGAAGCCCGAAAACGGCTAATAGCTCGGGAATTAACGTAATAGCGAATACAAATTTTTTTTACAATGCATGTCACTGATTCAGCTTTATTAAATTTACTTGGAATATTTTCTCTAAATTGTGCAGAATACTTATTTCGAGCCATTTTGGGAAGCGAAATTTTGAAATGCGAACGGTGACGGTGAATGATAACCAACAACTTATATACGCTTCCAATTTTTTTTAAAACCTGCTTTTTGTTTTCCAAAATAACGGGTTAGAAACCGTTAGAAAGATTGTTTTAGTTGTTTATTTTTAACAATTAATTGTAATTGTAGGCGTAAAAGATTATGTGCTTTAGTTTTGTCGCGGCAGGCATATTGCGCAATGTTAGTAAAAAAAAGAAGAAAAACATTACCCAGTTTTTAATGTTATTTTGTTTCAACAAGTGCATAATTATACTAAATTTATAAAACAAAAATAAAAAATATGGGCATACTTGCATATTTTTAAATTTTATTGAACTAAATGTTGACAAGGAAGAGTTCGTGCTTTAGTTTTGTCCGACACTGTACATACATGTAGCGAAAATAAACTTAAAATCAAAAAACAGTTTTCAAAAATAAGCTGTAAAAAAATATACTAAGTACCTCTTTTTTTAAGGTCTATCAACTAGTGACAAAGACAAAAAGACAGACACAGAGAGAGAAAGAGAGAGAAAGGAATACCATATTCGGTATATCTCTCTGAATGAACCGAATGAAAAACTTTATTTACATTTAGGTATTTACTTCCTTTTATACTATATAATCTTACTACCTTGACTTTGGCACTTCTATATGTGTATGACGGTGTTTTTATTTGTATGTGTGTGTATGTGTTTGTATGTTAGTGTGTACATGTGGTAATTTAAGGGGTTTTTGTGTGTAAAGTCTTGGCATAAAGTTAATAGCATTTTTGATTACAATCTAAATAGGTTTTGTCCCATTGACCACAAAATTTTCTTGCAAAATAAGTAAGACAGCAGCACATAAGCAGGAGAAGTGTCAAAGGGAGATGATGGTCTGAAGAAGGAGGGCTAGGGTGATGATTGCAAAAGTGGACACTTTCTTGTTGTTTCGTTCAATTCATTTTGTTTGTAAATCTTTAAGCTTAATTTTTATGGGCAAGTTTTTGAAATGGTCTCCTCGTAAATAAGTGAAGATGGATGGAGTTATTGTTGATGCTACTGTTGTTGTTGTTTGGAATGAAAATGAAGTGTTTTTGTTATGGTTTTTTAGTAAAAGTTTTTACTGATTAGTAAATTATTTATAAATAATGTCCTTAATTTTTACACGAGTATATAGAGTAATCTTTCAAATACCTTTAAATCTTTTTAAGTATTTGAAAGTTTTAAGCTTTTAGTTAAGTTTTTGTTAAGGCATTGAACTTTTGAGGCTTAAATTTTTTGTTTCCTCTGCTGATATTGAGTTAGGAAGTAAATATTTCATTTTAAATTTATTGACAATTTAAAGTGATGTTTATCAGGCTTAATGAACGTCGGTTTAGTCAAAATGACATCAATGGTGGGCAGGCAAATCAAGAGGTTGCCTTATTATGTGGGTGTTTTAATTTAGAAAAAATCGTAAAAAAAGTTTTCCCCATGGCTAACATTTAATATAAACGCTTCCCACAAACATCTAACTTGTACATTAGCCAGCTGGGCCAACCCGCTGTTTGAAAAGCTGTCGTCAAATGTATGTTGTATACATATCCAAGCTTTAAATTAAATTCCAGTGACAATAAAACTTCATTCTAATGTGGAAATCTTACGAACTCTATTCTATTTTTCAATGGTAACGTGGTGGATATCAAATAACGAATAAGCCGAAAAGTTTGAATGACATTTGTATATATTGTCAATCAAATCGGTTTCGTTTTTTTTTTGTCATATGTATATATGTGTTCGTATATAAATGTTTCCAGTAATTCAATGTTTATTTACATCTGGCAATGCTGTTTGGCTGTCGGAAAATGAAAACAGCTGATTACCTTATTTTGTTTCGTGAATAATTAATGTGTTTCTGAACTTAATTGAAAAAATTTATAAATAAAACCATATTCCGATTTATAAATAATATTGCGATTTTATTGGATCATAAAAGAAACCTTAAATAGGATGGTGTTTGAGTTGTAAGTAGGCTCATACCAAATCATAGTTTATTTGCAAACAAATGTTGAAATAATTTTTTGGTTTATTGCGCTATAGACTTACTTGAGATTATTCTCTCAAGTATATGTACAAGAAAAGCAGAATAATCAGGAAAAATTGCCATTTCGCCCTGTAATTTAGAAATTTTATGAGATACTCAATATAAATTTATGGGTAAACTGCAAACATTACATCCCAAAACTTAATTATTACAGTTTCAGAAAGGAAAATATTCAAAGTGGCAAGGAAAAAATTGAGTTGATAAAAAATACTGAATTATTATTGAAATATACTATGATCGGCAATTAAAAATTACGGGGTAAACTGTAAAAATTTATGAAAATATTTTTCATTTTTTAAATCACACATTTACTTTGTTTTATGTATATATCAAATATTTTTCTATATATTATCATTCAATAAAATAACTTTCAAACTGATTGGATGGCACCTGGATTTGCTTTTTTTCTGTAACGAGACATTTTGGATTATTTATCCGGGACCTTTTACCTGAAGCTTATAAGCTTTGGGATGTTTACTCTATATTAAATGAAAGTTTTATTATTTTATTAACAAAAGTCTTAATGGACATCCAATGCTATTTCATAATTGTATCGAACAGTTTTCCAAAAGCCATTGAAACTGAAACACCATCTGTTTTTGAATTACCCTAGAATCATGAAAATAGCTAGTCGAGTTGTTTGCTTTTGATCAATGCTGAAGAGAACAAAATATTCTATAACTCTTCAATTATTGCTTTTGATATCAAAAGTATTATTATGCTTAGTAAAAATTCAATTTTCAATTAGATAATTTACAAAATCAAACTGTAAAAATTGATTTGAAACTCCAATAATATTAACTGTATTGTGAAGTACAATGTGCTTACTCATTCGTAAATTTTATTGATTCATTCTGGGTATTATAAATTAAACTCAAGGGAATTATTGTTTGATCGTAATCAATTATTACAGTTTTTCGTTTACTATCCGGGCAAAACAGGGAAAACTGTAATTATTATCTGAAATCCAATGAATTATTACAGAATATTTTTTTCCGTGTATGCATACACCCGAATTAATTTCGTATTACGAAAAATGCCAAAAAGAAAACCAAAACTCTCCACAAATTCATCGGTGTCAAGAGTACATTGAGAAAATTGTATTCGACAGTCTAGCCCGGAGCATTCAAAACGTCTTGAAAATTTTAGATAATATTCATCTCGAATTCGCGCGACAGAATCTGGCCCTGAACGCTTACAAAGACTTAAAAATAATCGAATTCGTATATTGCAAATTCACACGAGAGAATCTAGTTTTGAACGTGAGCAGAGGATTGCTACGCAGAGACAAAGAACATCTATTTCTAGAGCGGAAAGTCAAAATTCAGTCATTGGTAATAAGGTCGACTTTTAAATATAACCCAAATTTTGATGATGTACAAATTGGGGGCATGAATAAGACGTGTTCTAGATTTATTTTATTTCTGATGCCGACCAAATTTCATTGAGCACCAACATTGCTCTTGGCTTGAAAAATGTGTTGATCAATGAGTTATAAAACTTATTACACAACCAAAATGTTTACATTCGCAGTTTGTAATGGTCATCTCAGAATCTGAGATGGTCATCTCAGACGAGTTTCAGAGTTGCATCGTTCCTATGACCCGTTGCGATATCCTTTAATATTTATTTAAGGAGATGATGGTTATTGCTTGAATATCCCTCAACAAAATTCAGCTAGAAACAAAACAGTTTCATGTATGCAGTTCTATGCTTACAGGCTGACACTCAGGGATAACTGTTTTAATATTGTTCTTTATTTTAGGGATCTTTTTAGTCAATACTTCGTTGATATGATGACTAAATTGTTTACAGAGAGATTAAATTTCATTAGTAAAGATCAGCAAAAATTGCGAGCTGTTGACTATATTCATTTAAAAGAAGCTCTGAATGTATATCTATGCAAATGTAAATGGTGCAAATATTGGACAGCACGTTATTTTGATTTCACCTTTCCTTGTTGCTGAATTGCCGGATAAAGAAAATGGCCCAGCATTGTTTGACATTGTGACGAACAATGAGGTGCATAGACCATGTGGGGAGCAAAATCTTACGTCACCGTGTATGGTTATGTTCAAAAAAATATCCCAGACATTTCGTTGCTGAAGCTCAAACAGGTGAGGATGGATATCCTTTTTATAGACGAAGAGCTTCTGAAAATGCTGGTCAGGCTGTCAGTTTAAACTACTACTACTACTATCATCAAATACATTTGTAAATATATTAATAAGGGTTCGGATCAGGCTACTTTTTCTGTCAGAAACAGGAATGATGAAGTAGAAAATTATTTAAACGGAAGCCATATGGAGATTTTTAGAATTTCCTATTCATGAAAGATACCTTCCGTTATTCAATTAGCCGTACATTTGGAAAACGAACAAAGAATATACTTTACACAGAGAAACGTGAGGCAAAAACTACTCTCATAAGACATTGTCTTATTATGAGGTTCCACAATATTACACATGGAAGAAGAACAAATTCTCACGAAGAAAGCGTGGACAAAATGTCGAAGGTTATCCTGGAATAAAAAAAAAGATGCAGCTTTGGGAAGAGTTTACAGTATTCATCCTACCCAGCCAGAGTGTTTTTACGACACGACAAAACTTTGAGCGAACAAGTCTAGCGTATGATGCCATAATTGACAGCGTAGAAAATAAAAAAGGCTTAATATTTTTTTTGGCACCAGCAAAATATTCTTTATTAATTTGATTTTGGCAAATGTTAGGCAATCAGGAAAAATAGCCCTAGCAGTCGCTTCGTCTGGAATCGCCGCAATGCTTTTAGATAAAGAAAAAACAGCACACTCCACTTTTAAACTTCCACTAATAGTCTCTTTGGAGCAACAGTAAGTGTGTGAAAGGTACGAAAAAATGAACCGCTTGGTAAATTGTTAATTATATTGGATGAATGCACTATGAGTCACAGGGCTCGAGTAGAGGCAGTAAACCGACCCCTGCAGGATCTTCGAAACACAAATGCTCTAATACACGCAAAAAAAAAAAAAAGTTTATCGCCCGTTTGTGGAGAATATATTACTTTTACGTTGAACAAAAACGTTTCTGAGGAACGTTGCAGTATTTGCAGAAACCAAAACCGTTTTCTGCAAAAGATTAACAATTTTATGATGAACGAAAATTCGTTCACGATAAAATTAAGGCAATTTTCTTTTCTGACAAATGAAAAAAACGTTTCTCCTAAACGAAAGTCCACAAATCTCTTTCTTTTTTCTCTTGCTTTCACTTTTTATATTTTTCAGGGACATATTGCATTTTATTGCAAACGTTTTTAGTTCATCGTAAAAGAATTGAACCGTTTATGATGAATATGATGGAAAACGCTTTTCGGTTATTGTGAAAGAATTGAACCGTTTATGATGAATAAAACTTCGTTCATGGCAACCGAATACAGTCGTTTGTGATAAATAAATGTTCGTTCATCATGAAAACATTCCATAAACGAAGTTCGTTTAGTGAAAATTTCGTTTCTGAGAAACGAATTTTTTCTTTGCGTGTAGGTAGTGTCACTTTTGGTTTTGCTGGAGATTTTCGCCAAGAACTCCCTGTGATAGCACATAATAGAATCATGTTTGAAATCATCCCCCTTTTGAAAACCTGCTTAAACTTGGAAAAAGGAAACTATCTTCATCAAGCTCAAGTGGCAAGCTCCAAATCAAACTTGATTGTGGATTGGGTCGCGAAATAACATCATCAAAGCAAAAATCTTAACGGGGCCTGAAGCCGGACAGCTAGCGCATATTCCACGTATTCCTATGATTCCTAACGATTAATCATTTGCTTTCAAGCAGTTCTCTAATAATCAACAAGTCGCAGGGACAAACTTTTAAAATCGTTGAAATTGATTTCAGATCGGAATGCTTCGCTCATGGCCAACTATATGTTGGCTTGTCTAGAGTGGGAACACCAAGGTTAGGTTAGGTTGGAGTGGCTGTCGAGAGACACACTTAGGCCTGAACGGCCCATTGTGATACCACATAGTTGGACCTACAGTTTAACGCCGATTCCGAACGGCGGTGTGGCAATTTTTTATCGGCTTGGTGGTTTTGCCATTACCGACCAATGTGTGTACTTGTACACTATCTTATAATTCTCATACACTTCATATTGATAGTGAATATAAGAAAGTAATGAAAATTAACCACCAGACGAAGACGGTAATCGAACCCGAACCTCCCAGATGAAAGTCTAGTGCACTATCCACTAGGCTATCGAGGTCATCAAAGGGAACACCAAATAACCAACACATTTTGCTCCCACAAAACAATAAAACAAAAGTTGGCAACGGTGTACTTCTTATACAAATTTCATGACGCTTTTTAGACAAATGTTCAATGCCCATATTGTATCACTGGATTCATTAGTATGTAAACAAGGCAAATCTTTTGAAGATCGAGAAACTGCTTTATCTGCCAGCCTCCCGAATTTTTCACAGTTTTAATTTTATTTCTGACCATCCCTATTAATAAAAAACTATTTGCGCAATAGTATGAATCAAAAACATTTGAGTAATTTGAGTATTCTCTTTATCGAGTATCAAATTGCTAACAATTTAAGGAATGATTTCGATAATATTATCGACACTTTTGCTGAAAAAAAGATGGCAACAAACAATTCTAAAAATAAGATTATCAAAAATTTTTATTCATTTAGACTTGTTTTGAACCGCTAGAAGCGTGAATAAAATTGATGTTCGTTACATTTTTCAGTACTTTTTTTATTTCTGTTTGATTAATTCAGTATGAATTTGCCCAGGGCCCCTTTATTCGTTGTTACGCCACTGTTACTTACGCCTCTTTTTAGATTTATCGCTTGAATATGTTACTCTGGGTTTACGTCCTGAGCACGTTCTACTTAACTATTTTTTTCGTGAGAGTGCAAAAGGAGCAAAATATTATCATCTGTGCTAAAGATTTCATTCCCAAAATATCGGCCATTAACATTAGTGCAAGATCAAAAAGAAGGCAAAATGGGTAGGAAACCTCCAAAAAGGCATTTATTCCTTAGAAGAAAGGTACCAGAGATTAAAAAATGGTAAAAAAAAGGTAAAATCAAATTTATATATTTGGAATCAGGGGGGCTTGAAACGCGTATATATTTCGTTAGTCATAAAGTAGTATTAAGCAGAAAAAATAAGAACCCCTCATAGTCTGCTCCCTGGTCATAACTATCAGGAAAAATATTTGTGGGGGCTTACCATATTTCACAAGCGCGCTGTTCAACAGAGAAAAATGCAACGTGCGTTGGAATGTTGTGTCCATATGAAAGCCGTGAGTTGTACTACCCTCAAGAAAATGAAATTCTGCCAGAGCAGCTATAAAAAGCTTCTAAAACAGCGTGGAGGCCTTCCTCTCCGTATCGTTCTTAATATCTTTTTTAGCACATGATGTCATTGGGGGTAAGGCTTCCTCACAGCATGGGGAAGTCTTACTCCTAGATGCCTGGGGAAGGGATAGGGAAGCCTTCATTTTAATTGAAGAAGCATTTCCATGGAAACCTTATATTGTTCTGATTAGAAGCAAACTTTCCAGAATCTTATTAGGGAATGAAAAAATTGGAAAAAAATTTAACTCAAATATTACACCAACGGTAAATTTCGAATCACGAAATCAAGAAAAGAATTATCAAGAATGCTTGTGGAAGTAATAAAAAAATATGTTGACAAAAACTTTCCAAAACCTTCTTTAAGCAGCGTTGCGGAAGTAATATCAACGGCAAAACTTCTTTAAACCTTCCGAAAACATAAGATTCGAAGCCTTCCATATACCTTCGATCGGAAACCTTCTCTATTTTTCTTGAGGATAGCGATTTGTATACTAACGCACATGTTGTATAACAAAACGTGTGTGCACACCAGCAATTTAGTATACGCACCCGTCTAAACACAGTACAACTTGCATCCAACCACTTGTAGTATCAAACATGTTGTATCGTCTATACTCTGCTTTACTCCCAATTATAGTTTGCTAGAAAAACTTTAGATTAAACTAAATGAATTTATAAATTTCTTATTCTATGAATACAATAGTTAAAATTACAAAAACCACTCAATTTAATATATAATTTATTGAAAATCTAAATTATTTATACTACATATACACTTGGAGCATGCCCTATGGCTGATTAAAAGAAGCAACATTGTGTGTATGCGTGTGTGTGTGTGTTTTTTTAGTTCTATTCATTATATGCAATATTTGGTAGTGAACATGTTCTAAAAGTAAAAAAAAGAAAACACATAAAAAACACGCAATAAACTTAAAGAGACACCTATAAACGCACACACATAAATATATACATGTACTTACTCATATATTTAAAATGTATACGCACAACAAATGCAAAACTAAAGATGTCTTTGTGTGCAAACAATTTGGACTGCATTAATATTGACTTTATTTATTTACGAAAGGAACAAATAAGGCACGCCTGCACGTACAAAACAAATGGAATACATTCATACATACAATAGAGTAACTAGAATACACAGTGTAAAATAGAGTGGAGTAGTGTAGTGTCCTTCTATGTTAAGCAGCATTAAGAAAAAAAAAAACATCCAAAAATCAAGTTCATCAAAAAAGTTTTAGTTATTTTACTGTTTACTTATATACAATAGAGCAACAATGACTTCTTCTTGTCCCACTCATGACTTTTTCATCTCCTATTCATCGTGACTTCTTCATACCCTACTCGAATTTGCTAAATAGAAGTGAGGAGGGCAAGGTATTTGTTTATTGCAAATCACGTCCGGTAAAAGTTGCGACGCGTAGAATACTTTGTAAATAAAAGTAGCACAAACACATAGACACACACACACATGCATACATACATTCATTCAAATATAAAAGCGACATACGTGAGAATCGTCCTTGAAGTGTATCCACATACACATGCAAGCATATATCTATGTACACACACTCAAGAACAACGTGTAGTATACAAGTATATGTGTGTGTGTATATATGTATATGTGTATGTGAACCTTTCATTGTTGCTGATTTTAATGCGTGAACGTGCACACTACAACACGCATCAATTGTGTTTGATTAGCGTAAATGAAAGCAAGCAAAAAAATAAATAAATAAACACACACACACACTCACACACAAATGGACGAGGGATTCAAATTCAAAATACGAAAAAAATTTTATGCAAGACTATTGCAGAAAAACTTTTTCTATAGACAAATAAATGCTTTCAGTAGCATACTAAAGAGGGTAAATACAAATTTACAAAAGAAAAAGTGTTGAAAAACTATTTTGAATTTATTTTACGAAATGAGATCCTTAGCAAAAGGACTTTCTTTTTCGTCTTTATCTTAGTTTTCCACTTGTGACTCAAGTGAAGAGTAGAAAAAACAATTGCAGAAGACATGAAAAATAAGATGGTAAAAATAATTTACATTCATTTTATTAGAAGCAATCAACAAAAATTCTGCAAAAATTAGGTACAAAAGAAAACATGATTAAAAATACGAAGGCAAGAGTTTTTGAAAAATCTTCAAAGTTTGAAATTTAATGCAATTATAAAGATTTTTAAAATCTTAAACAATACCAAGTAGGTTAGGTTAGGTTGTTGGGGCTGTTCATGAAAGAACACACTGAGACCTATTGGTCCATTGTGATACCCTTGGGGCGAGTGTTACCTCTTGATCCCCTCCTAATTAAACCAATTTGTGCTTGCAATGAAACGTGATAAGTCTCTAATGTCAGAGGTTGCCAGTTCTGTGAGTCTACCATAGAAGGGTGCTCCCAAAGTTTTGTGTCTGCGTGCTGCTAAAGCAATGCAGTTACATATAAAGTGGAAAGTGGTCTCTTCTTCTCTTCATTTCTACAGCTTCTGCAGAAGTCATTATAAAGAAGACCTAGTCTACGTGCATGGCTGCCTATGAGGCAGTGCCCGGTTAGAATAGGAACTACCCTACTTATGTGGACACGGTCCAGATTAATGAGCGCTTTAGTGCGTTCATGGTCAGGCATTGGCCAAAACTGTCTGGCAATAGCGCAAGTTGGTTCCATTCTCCATCTGCTCTTCGCAATGTGGGAGAAGTGGTCTTTAATTAAAAGTTTACACGTGGCAAGCGGTATACCTGCATTACCAGTAATAAGTGAATTGCTGAGTGTCGTACCAAGTTTGGCGAGGTCATCAGCCTTACAGTTTCCCTCAATGTCGCTATGCCCTGGCACCCATATAAGGTGCAGGTTGTATGCCATGGCTGTCTCGTTCAGAGACGATCTGCATTGTAGGGCAACTTTAGAGTTGTTAGCTGGACATTGGAGGGATTTTATTGCCGCCTGACTATCAGTGAAAATGCAGATATCATTACAAGGTATCGCATTACACCTTATCAGATTTGCGGCTTCAGTGATCGCAAGCAGCTCTGCCTGAAAGACGCTGCAATGATCTGGAAAACGAAAGTGCGCCGAAATGTTCAGGCGCTCAGAGTGAACCCCACCCCCAACCCTACCATCCAACTTTGAACCATCAATATAAAAGTCGATGATATCAGGGCGTATCACATTACTCGCACTCCACTCTTGTCGAGATGGAATATATGTGCTAAAGCTGTTGCCAAAGGATAGCGGGGACAGGGTGAGATCGACAGAAAGTGGAAGAAATTTAGTTTCACTAAGTATCTTACCATGACCATAATTTGTGCGGGACCACCTATGAATCGCATTCAGTCTCACTGCAGATATTGACGCTGAGGTCTTTCCGACTAGATCTATTGGAAGGAGATCCAAGATTGTGTATAGCGCTTTTGAAGGTGTCGTTTTCAGTGCTCCTGTAATTAACATTGAAGCAAGTCGCTGTACTTTGTCTAATTCTTTGTGATGGATGCTCTTTGAGATGACTGTCCACCATACTACTACGCCGTAGAAGAGAATAGGACGTATAACACTGGTGTACAACCACATGATTACCTTGGGTTGTAACCACCATTTCTTGCCTATAGCTGACCTGCAAGCATAGAGAGCTATTGTGGCTTTACGTACTCTTTCTGACGTGTTGGCACGCCAGTTGAGTTTCCTGTCTAGGATGAGGCCAAGGTATTTGGCTTGTTCCGAGACAATAAGTGAACTACCATTTAGAGTTGGTGGATCGAAATTGGGTATAGAGTGCTTTCGAGTGAATAGAACTAATTCCGTCTTGGATGCATTGACCGATAGCTCACGGTGATCGCACCAGGACGAAAGGAGATTCAGAGCTCGTTGCAATAAGTCTACAAGTGTACAAAGAAATTTCCCGGAAGCGGCGATGACAACATCATCCGCATAGGCAACCACTTTGCACCCTGTTTTTTCAAGTTTCGTTAGGAGATCATTTACAGCAATGTTCCAGAGAAGTGGCGAGAGGACACCACCTTGCGGAGTGCCTCTGACCGCAAACCTTCTAATGGAAGAGGTTCCTAGCTGTGCGTTAATGATCCTATTCGTTAATAGAGTGTCGACAAAGGCCGCAATAGAGTCATCCCCCCCGAGATCAATCAGTGCTGAAGTGATAGCTGAAGGGAGGATGTTATTGAATGCACCTTCTATATCGAGGAAGGCTGCAAGTGCAAATTCTTTGAAGTGTAGGGATTTTTCAATCGACTGCACTAATTCATGTAACGCTGTCTCAACAGATCTGCCCTTCATATAGGCATGTTGGGAGAGTGTCAGTTTCATTTGGATATTCGTCCTGATATATGTATCTATTAATCTTTCGAGTACCTTTAATAGAAAAGATGTGAGGCTTATTGGTCTAAAGTCCTTCGCTTTTGTGTGAGATGGTTTACCCCCTTTCGGTATGAAAACTACGCTCACCTCAGTCCATTGCTTTGGTATGTATGTGAGACGTAGGCTTGCCTCGAAAATGGGACTTAACCAGGCAGTGAATACGTCATCTACGTTTTGCATTTCTGCAGGTATTATGCCGTCAGGTCCAGGAGACTTGAAAGGCTTGAAAGTGTGTATTGCCCATCGTATTCTATCTAAGGAAATTATATCGGGTGGTACACGTTTAGAGCTAGTATTCCCAGCAGAAGATGGATTAACTGTCCTCCTGCAGCAGGGAAAGTGTGTGTCGACTAGGAGTTCAATTGTCTCTGCACTAGATTTAGTCCAGCTACCGTCGGCTTTCGCTATGAACGATGGCATGTTTGGGCTAGTGGAGAGGATTTTTCTCAACCGACTTGATTCTGAGTTACTTTCTATCTTGCCGCAAAAATTTTCCCAGGAGGACCTTTTTGCGGTTCGAATTTCTCTCTTAAATTGGCGAACGCATTCTTTATATGCATTCCAGTCATTCTGCCTTTTAGCTGCATTGTAAAGTCTGCCACATTCCTTTCTTCTAGCGGCAATGCTTGTGGACCACCATGGTGGTTTCGACTTGCCTCTAGAAGTTCTAAATGGGCAGGATATATTTGTCGCTTTTTCACAAGCGGATGTGAGTGTCTCTACCACACTATCTAACTGTTGTGTAGAGTCAATATTGCTTGGCGGATCGTTTGGCAGTCGAGCAATTAGGGATATTCTGAATACACCCCAGTTTGTTCTTCTACGATTCCGATAGCGTATAGGTTTCCCTTCACACAAGTCAATATCGAATGTGATATATTTGTGATCAGAGAAAGAATTTTCTGGAGATACTCTCCAAGAAGTAATATAACCGTCAGCTCTTGCATTGGCTATAGTGATATCTAGTACTTCAGATCGATTGGCAACCTGAAAGGTTGGTGTATCTCCCTGATTACATATTCTAAGATTTTTACTCATGATAAATTCAAAAAGCGACTCACCTCTTTTATTTGTGTCGTTGCTATTCCACACCGCATGATGTGCATTTGCGTCAGCGCCGATCACGAGAGCGATCTTCATCAACTCTGCATCGACGGTGGCTTTCAAGATTTGTGGCGGTGGTGGTGCATCTGCAGTGTCATGCGCCATATAAGATGATGCCACCCATATGGTGCGGCCTCGTTGTTCAATTGCAATCACAACATTATCCGCGTTACTGTAAGCAGATAATATGAATGCGTTAATTTTCCTATTGACTAGGATGCATGACCTTGGTTTACCTTTGTCTGTGACATACAGCAACCTATAGCCAGTGATCCCCAGTCCACAAACCCGGTTTTTGACGACCCAGGGTTCCTGGATGAGGATCATTTGTTCGCTTGTCTGCGACAAGCGAAGTAGTAATGCGGCAGAAGCCGCTTTACTGTGGTGTAGATTTATCTGGAGCGCTCTCATCTGAAGGATTCAGATCAAGAGCGCCGACGACCGTTAAATTCACGTCATCGTCGGAGCCCGACAGACTATCTTCCAGATAAAGATCGTCCAGATAGAGATCTACACTCGGTGTTATTGATGGTGCGGCGCCGTCCGACGTATCGCTGCACGCATCGCTACATACTGACATGGCAGCCTCGTCCAACGGTATGCTGCATGCCTGGGCTGCTTCGGTGTTAGCCGATGCACCCGGTGATAAATCGGTGGCACTGACGTCCTGTTTGTACACGTGAAGTGTAAGGGATGTGAAACCGAAGTTGATCACACCCCCCAGGCTCGCCAAGTGCCTTACCGACTCATCGTTTACGATGATGACAGCGGCTCTCCATCTGTCCACAGGTTCACCCACCTTCGCAACCTTCCAGTCACCGGTGGGAATCTGCGGATTGCTGAGTTTGATGCGTTCCAGGATCTTCTCAGGATCTCCAAAAGAAGATGGAACCCTAGTCCTGCATCTAGGACGGTTTGGAATGTCCTCCTTGCAGACGACATCCAAAGAAGCACTCGGCCAGACCTCACCGACTCGCTGGATAGCGAGCCGGTAGAGGTCAACCGAGCGTTGGTCGGCGCACGAGACTAGCTTCACTCGGTTTTGAAACCAGCCATAGTCTCTGCAGCTAGGTGGAGGCCCTGGGTGCTCTAGCAGTACCAAGTCGAACACTTCCGAGAGCTTTTCCTCGTCCAAGTACCAGTCCTTGTGGGAAATAGTGCCATCAATGCCGTTTCTGTCGATAACGGCACGGACCAAGTGGTCCTTGGCTACCGCACAATAAGACCTAACAGGTCTGCTACCCGTGGGGGTCTTCGCAATGACCTTCTGCCTTTTAGGCAGAACCTCTTGAGAAGCGCCTTTTGAGCGCTGCCGTTTAGGCGGAGGATTTTTGCTGGGCTGATCAGCGAGTGAGTCCACCAACTTCTTGGCTTCCTCGAGTATGACTTTTTGCGAGTCACGAAGCTCATCCGGATTAACCGTGCCCCATTTCCGAATGGCACGGTACGCATTTCTGCGCTCCAGATAGCTTGTTGGCTGCGTAGATGTGCTGCCAGGGGGCTTGTCCACAGTAGCTTCTGATCGAGGCTTCGCCAAGGATTGGTTGCTACTGGGGGAAGCCGAAGTTGGCCGGGAATGGCCTGTGACGTTTGTAGGAGCTTGCCTAGGCTTGGCCAGAGGTTTACTCGCTACAGACGCCGAAGTGGCTGCAGCAGATGTGCTGGGTCCGTCCATAGGGACTAGGCGACCCACCACAGAAGAGATAGCCTTGAGAGGCTTGCTTGTAGTCTTCGTTCCAGGCTTGGCCGATGAGCTAGGACTACCGTTGCTGGGCTTGCTTAAGACCCTGGCTTTACTTAAAACCTTTGTAGCATTGTGAGCAGCCTTTGTTCCAGGCTTGGCCAGAGAACTCGGGTTGCTCGAAAAATCGTTATCCGATTTTTTTTGTTTGTTTGTTGTAGGCATAATTAATTTCATGATTGACTGCTTCGCCGGACCGAAGCCAAGCTCGGCAGTCGATAGTAGGAGTGGGGAAGTAATGGGGTCCACCACGGCAGCGCCCCATACCGTGGTAAGGCCGAAGTTACTCTCTGAATTGGCCAGGGATAAATACCAGAGAGGCTCCGTTAGCAGACAGCCTATTTTTAACCCTAGCAGCCCGCTCAATACGGTTCTCATGTGCTGATTTCACATAAGTACGTGTACTTACATAAAAACAAACGTTGGATCTATATGAGCAGTCTACTAGAGTTAATCCCCTGACTGCCAAACCAATGGGCACGGGTCGCATGACACCCTGGATTAGGGGAGTTTTTATTTAAGAGGGTTAGCTCCCTCCGCCTGGTCTATCTTAGCCAGTTACACATCAGATATCCAGGTGCGTCCTGTCATTACCAATGACAATCACAGGTCGCAACCGCCATTTGATTTGTAACTGTTTCCAGCCGTCACCACGTGGAGGTGATAGACCACACTACCATCAAGTCACTCAATTACGGCACGCATACGGAATACCGAAAAACATGTTATTCCCCTTGACGACTGATGGCCCTACGGCCAATACCAAGTAATAAGATAGAAAAAGAAGGATAGTAAATGTGTGTAGCAAGAAAATTGAATTTACGAAGGAAATAATTAAAAGTCATTAAAAATATTAATATCCTTTATGAAAACACTGAAATGCACACATGCAAGCTCCAAAACACATTTAAGCTCAAACACACACATAATTATCTGCGTGACACCAAATATGAACTTCTTTTTAAACATTCGTCTTTGTTTTTTTTTCCTTTGGTGCTTTGTTCACACGCAAACAGAAAACATAGTAAAGTAAAAACAAAAGCCAAAACATCTAAATAAATCCACACACACACATACCTACGCCATGTACCACATGTAATCGCACTTACTTACTCACACATAAACGAACACCACTCTAAGAAAGAAAGTCATAAAAATAAAAGAATATCCTGTTTGAAGCAAAAAAAACAGTACCCACAGATACATACATAGAACTTGTGTGTTCACATACAAACACAAACACACTCATACCTTATACAACTAGAGAACGCTCACTCGCTGTCTTGAGCTATGCATTAAAACAGTAAGAAGTGTTTATGAAAACCATAAAATGCGTATGTGTATGTTTGTGTGTGTTGATAAATAAAGAAAACAAAAAAAGTGAAACTCATTCGCGATAAGCTAAATGCGTTGGAAAAATGAACAAATATCTGTACACATGAACACATTAAAATTTGAGTTTTTCTGTTTGCCTTTTTTCAAATTGCACACATCACACAAACACACAAACATTTACAGAGTTTGCTTTAAAAGTGACGAACGAAGCAAAAAACAAAAACAATCTGTATGGCATCTTCACTTAGTAATGAGTTAATTTAGTACCCGAAAACAAAACAGGAAACGGAAGTTGAAGACTTTATGAGCATACATATACAAATATGAGATACAGTATGAAAAAAAGTTTTAATTTTGTGTAAAACAAAAGAAATGAGGTTTCTGTTTTTATCGTGTATATATATAAGGAGTGAGATTGAAAAAATCTTAACACACGTTTTACCTAATAATTTTTTTTGGGTGTAAAATTTAAAAATTTCTTTGATCTAGTTATCTTTGAAAAATATGTCAGTTGTTATTTTTAATGACAAACATGTTGATTTATTGTGAGTTTGATCAAAATGAGTGAAGAAAAAGAAGTACGTCTTAAAATTATTAAAAATTTTCAAAAAAATCCAAATTGGTCCTACAAAACATTGGCCAAAGAATTGAAGGTATGCCGTCAAACTGTTTCCAATGTTATTAAACAGTTTCAGGAGAATTTGACCATCGATAGGAAACCTGGTACGGGAAGAAAACAAGGACCGCATGATATTGGGAAAGCCAAGAAAATAGAAAGCATATTGAAAAGATCTCCAAACACATCTGGTAGAAAAGCTGCCCGGTTAGCCCAGTGCTCTGACTATTTGTTGCGAAAAGTTAAAGCCAATGCAGGTTTGAAAACATACAAAGTACAAAAAGTTCCAGACAGGAATGCTGCCAAAACGGCCTCGGAAATTAAAATCGAATTTCATACAAAAATATTCATGTTGTATAATGGACGACGAAACGTATGTACTGGCAGATTTTACGCAGCAAAATTTTTATGTTGTTGATGCTCGAGGAAATGTCGAAGAACAATTTAGAATCCAAAAGCAAACAAAATTTCCTAAAAAATTCCTGGTATGGCAAGCTATATGCAGTTGCAGAAGCAAGTCATTTGTTACAGTGGGCTCTATAAATACCGAAATATACATCAAAGAATGTTTGAAAAAAAAGACTTCTTCCTTTCATAAGAGAGCACAATGTGTCCACATATTTTTGGCCCGATTTGGCATCATGTCACTACGGCAAGAAAGCTCTGGAGTGGTACCAAAGTAATAACATAGTTTTTGTACCAGGAGAGGCCATTCCTCCAAATTGTCCGGAGCTAAGACCAGTGGAGAGGTATTGGGCTCTTGTGAAAAGAAACTTAAAGAGCACAAAAAAGGTGTCCCAAAATATCGAAGATTTTAAAAGGAGATGGGCAAACTGTTCCAAAAAGGTGTCTGAAACAACTATCAAATCTCTAATGGAAGGTTTACCAATAAAGATCCACGAGTTCATAAATAGTGGTTAGAACTATAAAAGTTATATTTTTCTGTAATTTCTAAAATATAATCAATTAAATAAAAAAAATCAAAACTCTAAGATCAACCGTTTAAAAATTATTTAATTTTATGTATGTTATGATTTTTTCGATCTCACTCCTTACATAATTACTATGCCTTCTTCGAATATCAGATCATTTAAAAGAGAGATTCGTTATTTGTCTATTTTTATTAGTTGTATTCCATTAAAATCATGAACTATCAAAAAACCAATAAGGG
Source organism: Toxonevra muliebris (assembly GCA_963691655.1). Taxonomy (NCBI): domain Eukaryota; kingdom Metazoa; phylum Arthropoda; class Insecta; order Diptera; family Pallopteridae; genus Toxonevra; species Toxonevra muliebris. The sequence continues at coordinate 104,064,471 of OY829326.1, forward strand.
ATTGTTTTTTTGGAGCGATAAAATTTCCGAGAGGGATAACTGCAAAACCAGCTGTCAGACTGGATATCTTTCTTTAACTTTTTTGTTCAGTACACTTTGGCAAATTACCATGCAATGATTTAGACTAGAACAGCGTTTAAAAATCGTGAAAGTTTATTTCCAAAAATTGCAGTCTGTGCACGAAACTCACAGAACAGTTCGCTCAATTTACGGTGCGCGTTATCGTTCATCTGAGCTGAAATATGGATCGATTCATGTTTTCATATACTCCTTTGGATAACATTCATCCAGAACGTGCTTGAACTGCACGTGCACCTGAGACTGTGGCTGCTATGGACGTCAGCGTACCCAAAATTTTGCGGAAAGACCTTAGGCCACGGCCATATAAGATTCAATTAGTTCATAAATTCGAGTCCGGTGACAATTCGAGATGATTTGCGTTTGCATATTGGGCTCTAAATCGCCTCGAACATAACCTTCTGTTTCGCCGCAAAATCATCTTCAGCGATGAGACATATTTTTGGCAAAACGAGTACGTTAATAAACAAAATTGTCGTATTTGGAGCGATGAAAACCTACAGCAGATCTTAGAGGCTAAATTGCATCTGCTAAGTGTGACGGTTTACACTCCAAAAGGATCATCAGACCGTTCTTCTTCAAAGAAGTCGTGAAATGTTGGAAGATTGGTTTCTGCTACCCATGATCTGAAGAACCATTGGTTTTAACAGGAAGGCACTACGTACCACACAAAATCTAAGTAAAGCAATCGACATATTCGCATTTTGTCGAAAAATGGAAACGTCGACTGCCGCCGCGCTCATGCGATGTGACACCGCTGGATTATTTCCTTTGGGGCCACGTAAAAACACTTGTCTATGCTGATAAGCTAACAATAATTAAGCACCTGGAGCATAATATTACACGTGTTATTGGTGAAATGGGCTGTTCTTGAACAAATAGTAAAAAACTCAACTGATATAACTGGCCTTCTTGAAACGGACTCGCGGTAGCCATATGCCAGAAATCATTTTTAAACATTAAATTCATGAAATTTGTGAGCTAATAAAACAATTTTTATTGTAATTTGATCTTTCTTGTGTTGGAATTCCTCCTAATCTTGCGCCGTCTTGCTTTTTTAATGCGGCTGTTATTATCTTCCGACATCCTTCCAGTACTGGATATAACTTTTTCCGTATGTAAATTGATCAAATTACACGTTTACTCGAGTGATTTGGTTTTCTTTAAGTTAACCTAGAGAGAATTTTTGATTGATAAAAAAATCGGAATTGATTAATATTGGCGTAAAAATCATAAACTGATTTTAAAACCCAAAAATAAACTAATGGGCGTGGTTTTATGAAGTGGGAAAGTTTGAACGCCTAAAATTATTTGTTGTTGAATGAGCTTTTTATCAATTTGTTTTAAGTAACTAAATATTTTATATAAAAAATTCAAATTCTCAACTATCCATAGCTAGTTTTTTTATCTGGATAGTATGAAGTATGAACCACTTTATATTTATTTTTTTTTATTTTTTTCACTTTTATCTCAAATACAATCAAAATAATTAAATTTCCTATTTTTCACAATTTTTTTACTTTGACAGTCGCTAACTTCTGTAATACGCATCTTAACTCATAACAAACGCTCGTATCTATACAGTTTTTTGCGGTAGTATACCGTTTTTTCAACTCCAAAACCGCATACCGCCTTTTTTACCAAAATACCGCGTTTATACTAAGAAAAAAATATACAATTTTTGAACGCTAGGAAATTCAAATTTATCAATCGCAATTCAAAACGCCTGAGAGAACAATGGCAACTAGTTGTAAGTATACTTTTGAAAGAAGCGGAAACTTTGAAGGCGATTCTTGTGGTCAAATGTAACTTGAAATATCTATGCGTTGATTTTCATAAATACCTCATAGCAAAGCTGGAATCACTTCGTCAAATTTCTTCCAAGCACAAATCCAATACAACTACAAAAGGAGATATGAAAATGGTGAACGAAGACGATATAGATGATGGATAAATTGCTTTCCTTGTTAATTTTCATTGAAAAAAATTCATACCGCGAAATATACAGTTTTTTTCAAATCGATTTACAATTTTTTAAAAGTTTTTGGTAGAAATATATAGTTTTTGGTCCGAAAAAATATACGAGCGTTACTCATAACTGATGCATTTTTTTGAAAGATTGGGAAATTGGCTAAACGATATGATAAAATTGTAATGGTGGCAATTATATCCCTTTTGGTGAAGGCCGTCTAGAGGCGGTCTTAGGAACTAGAGAGTTAATGTTTTGAGCCGTAAATTATTGAACCTAAATACAAGTCTCAGGAGATTCGCAATCACTGTTCTACGAATATGACATCCTTCAGGATGGCAAAGACCATGTGAAAAAATTATATTCTAATTGAACGATAGATGTAGTCTAATAAACTTTCTCTATCCTCTCTTTATTTTCTCACCCTCTTTCTCTCATCTTCTTCCCCCCTCTCTCTTTGGTTCTTTCCATTTACGTCTCTTTTTCTCTACAGGGTGACAATCGTAAAGTGGCGCACACATTTCAGCAGTTATTTTCAAAAGGACGTACTTCCATTAAGTACAATTAAGTGTTAACATTGCTGAATATATAAGCATTCATTTGAACCCCACCTCATTCAATATAACCTCCTTTAGCATGCACACATGCCTTCAATCGATCCGGAAATCGTAGGACTGTTCGCCGCAGGACTTCCTGATCAATTTCAGTCCAGGCTTTCTCTAATGAATTTGTCAGCGACTCCAGACTGCGGTGTTGAGATGCACAAGCCTTACTCTCTGAAATACTCCAAATAGAGTAGTCCATTGGTTTCAAGTCTGGGGAGAATGGTGGCCATTCTTGAGATGTTATGAATCCAGAAAAATTGTCTGTTATCCATGTTTGCGTTAATTTTGCCATGTGAGAAGGTGCAGAATCTTGCTGGAAAGTCCAGTTTTCATTTCCAAATGTATCTTGGGCCCAGGGAAGAACATGTTGATTTAAAATGCTCCGATAAACAACCTGGTCAATTTTAACACCCTCTTCAACGAATATTAGAGGGGTTCTGGCATTAGCGGAAACTCCAGCCCATACCATAACGGAAGCTGGCTTTTGAACTCGGCCAACAGTCCTATTTGGTTGCGATGATGATGTTAGCCACATTCGGTCATTTTGCGCATTGAAATGTTGTTCAACCGTGAAAATTTTTTCATCTGTAAACAAGATATTTTCAACATTTTTTAACACGGAGAAGCTTAGCAACGCCTTGCATCTTTGCAGTCGCAAATCTTTCTTTTTTTGTGTCAGATCTTGAGCTTTTCGGAGCTTGTACGGCTTAAGATTAAGCTTTGATTTTGCAATGATTCGTACTGTTTTACGGTTTACTCCCACTTCCTTAGCGATTTTTCTCATTGAGCGCCTTGGATTTCGCTTGATTCCTTTACTGTTAAACCAGTAGTGGCAACTGTTGCAAATTTTCCCTGGTCTCTATCTCCAAAACCCCCAGTTTCATTATATCGAATAATAGCTCGGTCTACCGTACGACTTGACAAATTTAAAGCCTTTGCAATTTGACGGCTACTATAATTTGCCAAATGAAATTTCATAATTTCACGACGAATATTTTCCTTGTCCATTTTTATGGAAATTCCAAAATGTAATAACAAAAATTCAAATGAAATTAAAAGCAAAGCCAATGATGAATGAATTTGCTTCTTAAATTAAAGTAACGGTAAATGGCAAAGCTTTCTGCAGAGTATTAAACTTGCGTCACTTTACAATTGTCACCCTGTATACCAACTCTTTCACTTCTCTCACAATATATTTTCTTTCTTCTATCTCACCCACCCCTCTTTACCTTCTCTCATTATTTCTCCCTGCTCATACTCTGTTTACTACATTTTATATTCTTTCTCCTCCTTTTTGCTCTAAAAACAATATATTCCTATAAATTGTTTTCTTTCCCTGTCGCTCTCTCCCCTCTCTCTTACTTCCTCTCTCTCAAATTATTTCCTTTTCTCCTTCGCTTTTTCTAGCCCCCTCTTTTTCTATCCATTCTATCTCACATTTAACTTTTTCTCACCATCATTCTCATCATCTCTCTTGCTATCTCTTTCGTCCTCTTTTTCTTTCCTATCTTTTCGCAATATCCTCTTTTCTTCTTCTTCCTTCCTTCCCCCTTTTTTTTACCTTTCTATAATTTTCAGCCTTCTGTTGATCGTTCCATCTCACGGTTTCACCTTCTCCCGCTCTCTTTCCCTTTTTCTCTTTGCTGTTTTTCTTACACTCTCTCCCACAATTCTCTTGCGATTCTCTTACTTCCTTTTTTTCATTATTTTTTTACTCTCTCTGCTTTGAACTATTCCTTTCAATGTTCTTTGCCCCATTTTCTATCTCATTTTCCTTTTTGCTTTTGATTAGGATCAGATCTTAACTGTGGCTAATTGATTTCAAGTAAGCTAAAAAAAGAAAGGAAGAAAATTAGGACGAGGTAATCTTCAATCTTTGTAGCTGACTGGGCAAAAGACCAATTCTCTAATGAAGAATGAGAAAATAGACAGCATATAGAGTTGAACTATGCTCAACATCAGCAAAGAAAATAAATGTGGAAGGAAGTTTTTCATAGCGCAGAGCTTGCCGAGTAGTAGAAAGTATAGTCTTTTTTTATTCAATGATTTTATTGACTTAATATGGGAACTTTCAACAAAAAGTCTTAATTGACTTCTTGAGCCATAATAACAATTTGAACCATGAGAAATGCATACTTTTTCATAGAACTCCGCACCAATTTTCGAAACCAAAAATATCGTAAGAAATTATAATAAATGTCCACTGTAAACACATTGCAAGATATGAAAAGTATTTGGTTTTTCATAAAATAAAAAGACATTTTATTATATACAAGAAACAAAAGACATAAAGCAAATAAAAACAATAAGTAGAATGAAGACAGAATCTGTCTAATGAAACACAACAGAAGCCACATGGAAAGCAGTTTATGGCGTTTCCAACCAAATTTAACACACACAGAGCAACGCAACAGCTTAATGAAAATATAACACAATAATGAGCTAGCTGCAGAGGGAAGATCACTAAATATACTCCTAAGCAGACACACACATTCACGCATACGTATGTATATGTGCGTATGTGTTTGGTGTTATTTAATTTTTGAGGTCTATTAAAAAGCAATTCACGGGTTGCAAAATTAAAAATAAAAGACGGAAAAAGAAAACTTGATTAAAACAGCAATACAATGAAAATTTTTCTTATGTGTATTTAAACTCTTTATTTTCAATTAAAAAATTTCTATAGCAACAAAACGCACATATGTGTATATACACATATGTGTGCGTGCGAGCAACGTGTGTGAGTAAGCACGTGTGCAAAAAAAAAAGTTAATATCCTTAAACGACGCATAAAACGACACTTTTGATGGATGTGACTTGAAAGTAATAAAAACAGCACACACACACTCACATGCACGCACATATATGCAAAGGATGTTATTGCGGTTATAGGGCACAAGAGATAATACAACGTATACGAGTATATGTGTGTACATAGACAAGTAAGTACATACATATGTCGTTTGTTTGTAAGTAGATTGTATGCGTGTTGGTTATGTTGCATGTGTGCGTCAAGGTTTATTTTTCTTTTTATATAATAATAAAGCATTTAATTTTGGTTTGTAGAAAAATATGCAGCATTGTGCGCTCCCTCTTTTAAATGCAAATCAGCGAATCAGTCTAGACAGGATCAGATTTTTGCCTTTTCAAAATTAAAAAATAAGTGGTGAAAAAAAATACAAAATTTCTTTTTGCAATCAGTTAATATGACAACCTCGAGATAATATACAAATGTTGCATTATGGGTTAGCGCAAAAAATGTGTGTGTGTGCGTGTGTGATGTGGAGAGAGATGAGGGTTAATGTATTAATATGTTAGCACAAAAGGTTTCATCTTATATTAAAAATAACGCGCAATTCACAATAATGTCATTTTCATATGCATACTCGAGCGTAAATTCAAATTTTACAATTAAAATTATCAATATTTTTTTTTTTTTGAACAATAAGCAAGGTGAAAAGCTAAAGTCTCATTGCCAAAAATTTTAGATATTATTCAATTAATATTTACTTGTTTAAGTAGATTTCGACATGTTGGTTGAACGAAGGGTGAATCCCTTTGTAATTTACATTAAGAGCGAAATATTAAGTGCATCTCGATTATTTTCAATCTGCAAATAAAATTTCTCCCAAATCGAGATATCTCTCGTCTAACTCATTTGCGATAAAAAAGGTTTGGGAAATTTTTACTTATGTGCCTTTGCCTATTGTATTATATTGTATTGTATTATAGAGGTTTCTGTCGTTGTTCCGCTACCTATAAGATATATTCTACGTCCCTCTTTTCTATCTAGTCTAATCTGCCTAGAGTACCTCATCCAGTCCAGTCTCCCTCAAGAATTTGAGTATTGCGCCCGGATCTATGGATGCCAGTTCGGTACTGGGCACTTGGTGCATGCCCAGACATTTCCTTCTTTTGTGGATCAGTGCTCCACATTGAGCCTTTGCCTAAGTCATTTGTGGTCTTGAAAAAATATTGTACTTTCAATTTTTGATTTTTTTTTTTTTTGCTTTACCAAATTACACAAATTTCCTCAAACCTTTTTTATTTAAATGCTCTTAACTGCGAACATTACCGACTTTAGCATAGCTACCCATCTTTTATAATTTTTTTCAAACGAATTTCAGCAGAAGGAAATTTGAAATATGCTTGGAAATTACAGAAATCTATAAACGAGTGTGTCAACGATTCGTATATATCCATTAAAGATTAGGAAAACTACTACCTACAGCTCTACAATGCCAACAATGGGCAGCACAGGGGCGAAAACTTTCTATTTTCACCTGGTAATGGCGAAAAGCCACTTACCATCTTCTTTGAAGAAGTGGAGTCAAATGCGGCAAAGCTTAAAAACAGAAAATTACCAGGACCGCATCAAATAATATACGAATTAACAATATTTTTTAATACTATTTTACAAAATCAAACAGTACCGACTTTATGGAAAGACGCAGAAAAAATACCTACTGGAAGAAAACCTACAGGCAATACGGAGAAATTAACCTGCTGGAGCTGTATACAAAAATTATAGCTAAATATATCTCATGGAAGAGCAACAAGGATTCAGACTTATAAATACAAATCTACGATCGATGCAATATTTATAAGTCAGCAAATCCTGGAGAAATACATTTGCCAACCTCACAAAAACCTTTGATAGAGTCGTGCTAGATGATGTGATCGCGTTCTAGTTGCAGCCGATATTAGGCAAGGTGACAGCCTAAACCTCATTCTTTTTAACATAATTATGGACAACAGAAATAAAAGGAGCAGCAAAGGGGTACAAACTAGTTGATGAGATCAAAGTTATATGCCATGCGCACGATACTATATTAATATTTAACAATTAAGACCACCTACAGCATCTGCTATACACCTTTGAGAAAGCAGCAGATAAGTGCAACATGAAAATATCAGCAGCAAAAACCAAAGTGCTAACAATCTCGAAACTTCCGCTAAGATGTAAACTAGCAATCTACTGTGACGACCCAAATTATGGCCGCACAATATACGGCTGTGGCCTATGCACCAGCACCAACGCCGCCACTGTACATCAACACCACCCTGTACAGCAACACCGCCACTGTACATCGACACCGCAACTGTGCACCAGCATTGAAAGAAAAAGAAAAAAAGAAGTCACGTAGGCAAAAGAATAAACAACAACAACTACCATTCATGCTGCCAGCAGCGCACATACAAATAACGGGATCATCGTATGATGTAGGCAGCCTGCTGTGATAGAAATTCAAATATCTGATAAAAATATTGTCAGAATATTGTCAAGCTAGCCACTGAGAGCGTGCCAACACAGCAATTCCAGTAGCGACTGGAAATAAAAAACAAAACAAGGAAGAGGGGTGACTTTAAAACTCGGACGCCCGCGACGCATCAAGCTACTCTTCACGCTCCGTATGCTCGCCCTACCAGACGCATTTCATCATTTGTGAACAACGCTCTGCACGCTTCATATTCTCGCCGTACCAGGCGCATTTCATCATTTGTGAACAACGCCCTGCACCTCCGTATGCTCGCCCTACCAGAAGCATTTCATTATTCGTGAACAAGCTCTGCACGCTCCGTATGCTCGCCCTACCAGGCGCATCTCAGACATCGCTTTGTACGCTCCGCACGCTCACCCTATCAGGAGCATCTCAGGCATCGAAGACAACGCTCTGTACGCTCCGCATGCTCGCCCAGAAGGCCAATAGAACACAAGAAAAATAATTAAATCAATTTTGTGAGTGTATTATTGTTATTAAAAATAAATTAAAAGAATATTGAATTTTAAAAAGAAGAATGTGTCTCAATAAAGGAAGTTAGAGATCCCTGCAACCAACTAATTCTGTAACAAAAGAAACCTCTGGAGCCTGCTGAGTTCTACCCCGGCCAAGAGAAAGAAATTTCCGTTACACTACGGTGAAAGCATTGAGTAGGCCAAGGAATTCAATTACTTTGGTGTAAAAATAACATCGCATAACATCAAAACCGAAGTTTATACGCAAACAACAAAAGCAGCACCAATATCAGGATGTCTAAGAAATGTCATTTGGGAAACAAGCTTTGATCCTCATCAAAGCAAAAGTGCGCAATTACAAAACTGAAGTCCGAAACAAGATCTGACACAACAACTACAGAGCAGATTGTTTAAAGATCGAAATGCAATCGATGCGCGCGATAGCAGGGTACACCCAAAAAGATAAAAAATTGCAAAAATGACATGAGTGGATGTGTCCAATTATGTATACTATACAAAAACAAGATCAGTTCTATGTATAGAGCCGAGTTGGTCCCACATCTTCATTATTGTTTGGGCTGGTATGTGCCTTTTGAGGTTTAGGTTCAATCTAGGAGATCTCATCGAAATCATTCAGGGAACAAGAGAGAAAAAGGGGCCCCCTTCTTGGGTCCGCTAGTGGTCGACTCTATCCTATATAACTGTTTAGTTTTAGTAAAGCTATATTTTGGCCGAATCTTTCTGACTATGAAACAAGAGAGTCTGTATCATCTTCTATTTGCGGATTTCAATTTAAAAAGGAACGAAGTGAGGAAGAAGTGAGCTAGGATTCTAAAGGGCTTACAACGAATATGAAGTTTCAATTCAAAATATAGCGCTTGATCTAAAGCGATGTAAAAATCGTGTGCATAACTTTTTGGAAAATCCCGAAAATAGTTTTTAAATTAAAAGAACAGGTCCGAAACCGAAAGTCGTTGAAAATAAAGATAAGGCGCCTGACGTTCAATAAAAATATCAGCCCTAATCAAATAAGAAATTAACTATCTCTCAATATTACGGATAAAAGAATCCAGCCAAATTTGAGCGAAAATATCAAAATCAGCTGGCTAAACGGAAGCTTGTGCCTCGCCACAAAGCAGCACGGCTCAGATTTAGTTGGATGGGCCTAATGGCTGCCAGAAGTATTGAATAGCTACGCCAAACGAGCTACTGCAGTAATTTTCAAGGTGGATCTTTCATCTCATTTAGCTATCGTGAAAAGACACCAACTTAATGGAGAATCTTGAACTTATCAGCAGTACAATGGTCCAATGCACTGCGCTAAACACACTAAGGAGTTTTTTGCGTGGAAAAATATTCTCATATTGAAATGACCTGCTGTTAGTTCGAATTTAAATACAATTAGGAATTTCTGGAGCATCCTTTCCAAACAGGTGTACAAAGGTGGTCGCCAATTTGATATACTATTGCAATTTAAGAAAGCTATTTAGGAAGAATGGGCGAAAATGTCGGTCCTTCAGTCTCTCGTAAATTCACACACAACCCACTAAACTTATTTTTACTTTCTTTTATTTAACCATGAATTACAAATGTTTAGACTGTGCTTGAAATTTGTTCTCAAAAATAGAGACAAACGTGGCACATGAGGAGTGAGTTTCGTATGGGTATACTGCGTCAACCCTCTGGCTGGATTGGAACGGAAAAATCCGTTTTTGAATTTTGCTGATTTAAGTCGGATTCGTAGGCCCCATAGGTTCAAAACCGTTTTAAATATCACATTGCTGTCTTTGGCAAAGATTTTTTACGAACAATAAATTTACTGAGTACACTAAATAAAAATAGCTGAGTAGGCTTTCTTAAGTAGCCCTTCTCAGAAATTTAAACTATAGCAACGTAAATCCAAAGTGGCATTATAGAAAGAAGGTGTGCCGAAGCAAACTATACGCCACAACCATTATTTACTTACAGTCTATTAGGGAATTAAGTGTTTACCTGCCGTTATACTAAATTATTTTATAGCAAATAATCATTTAATGCTTAAAATTATAATTATTCTGAGTGGGGATAGGAAGGTGCTTCAACAACAACAGCAAAAACAACACACATTTCATCGTTATCGCAATTCATTTTAATTAAAATTGAATACGGTTAAAGGAAAAGCAAAACAGCGTCGGTAACAGAAACAACAACTTCTGCTTGATCATATTAAATTAGCCCCATTTTATCCACGCTTAACACTTGAGCAACTCGACACCTTTTTGTTTAAATACAAACAGAGACGCAGACACGGACAAATACATATACACAGTCATACAAACACATACGAAAATCTCTGAATAAAACGGCAATATAAAGTCAGTAAGAAAGAGAGAGAGAAAGAGAGAGAGAAAGAGAGATGAAAGGAAAGGGTGACGGAAAAAAGCACACAAAAGATGACAAATCTTTTTCGCACCATTTCACTTTGGAGTCATTCCAAATATACTCAGAAGCCAAGCGCTCATAGTATCAGTGCAACTGGCAACTTGTGTCATTTCCCACGAAATACATATAAGGACACATACACATGCACACATATATACATACCCAATTGTATAGAGGGCAAGGGAAAAAGAAAGAGAGAAAGAGGGACTTTAAAACTAGCAAACATGCTGCAGCAGCAATAGTCATACAAATGCCGTAAAAATCAAATGAAATTTTAAACCAAAAAACTTTTTACCTCCTCCATGCCAGAGCTACTTCTCTGGTGATGCTCTGCACCCTTTGTCGTCAAGCTTTTTCTGCCCCTTGTACTACTGTAGATTGCAGTGAAAACTTTTTCGTTTTTATAGCAACAACGCAAACAACAACAATAATAAGGAATGTACACAAACATATATACATATATACGAGTATAACAACTGCAACTTTTAACTGCAATTTTTGCAAGCTTTTGCTGTTGCTGTGTACACATACAATAATCAACGATAACAACAACAGTAACAGCATCAGCAGCAGCAGCAAAAGTAGCAGCATTCAATTTCAGTCACATTGCAATTGCAACCGAAAACTGCATTATGGGGCCGCAAAAAGACGGTGGAAGGCAGAAGAAAACGCAACAGAAATTGTGGAACCTTAAAGGAGGGTGAGAAAAAAAAGCATGTTTCAAAACTCTCGACAGTTATGCGAATTGTTTTGGATGGAATTTGGGGGTTTCTTGAATTGGTCGTTAAGAAAAAAAAAATCCAGGATGGAGACTGTGGATTGTATGTAGACTCCTTGCGGTGGTTAAATTATAGCTGAATTTGTAAGTCTTTTGTTTCGCTTATGTGTTTGCATTCCACCGCACATGAATAGAGACACTTTTCTTAACTGGCTGAAGTTAGTATTACTTTTGTGCTCCTTTTACTAGGGACATTTTTTTTGACGATTTACGCAGCAGCCTAACTTTTCGCGTTTATTTTCTTTACGAATTGCCAGACTGATTTCAGCAGTGCACTTACTTATTGTTACAAAAAGGATTATTTTAACATATTTTTTAGAATCGGTACGAAATAATACAGATTTTTTAATTTTGATATATTCAGTATAGCATTCATTCGTTGAAATATGAATTCTTTAACTTTATTATTGAACCAATTGTCAAAAGCCTAAAATTTTAATCAATTGGTCTTTTGTAGTGAAAACAAGATTTTCCATCTTTCTGGAGTATTTTTTCCTAAACGATTTTCACGAATTTTCTTTATTCCTAATTAGTTTAGGGAGTGTGCTCTAAAAAAATACATTTTCAATCTGTCCTTGCGTTACAATTTTACCAGTGCTTTTTTAAGAATTTTGATTTGAGTGTGATAACGAATAAAAACTGCAGAGGAAAACTCTAAGAGGAAAATAGTTTCAGAATATTTGTAGTATAACCAAAATTGTTTCACTGAAAACCAAGTTGGATGCTAATCCTTCGAAAGACGTATCAGTACCTGAAGTGTAATGATGAAAGAATAAATTTAAAGCTATCTAAAGTTTTGTTTTCATTTTAACAACTTGCATTCTCCACCTGCTGTATGGCACTGAATAGTTTGTTGTTTTATATTAAGTGACAATTGCATCGAGTTTTCGTTTGATTTCTTAATTAAATTATTATTTAGTCACGATGCTTAGCAATCCAGCTAAATTTTTGGAGGAATATCGTTTAGTAGCTATGATCAAGAGCCAGCTTTCCAGTGTGAATTTGAACATCTTTTAAACGGCCGATATTTGTAGTTTTAGACTAAAGTTCATAAGGTTCAGAGTCAGCTCATCAACTCTTGTAGAAGTTGAAAAGATGAAAACAAGAAGTATTGGGAGTATGAATGTATAAACTCGTATTTTTTTCGTAATTTGGACATTTATTGTGAAAAAGTGATTATAAATTTATTCTTTAAAGTATTGTCCATCGTTGGCCACAACTCAACTTCGAAAGAACTCCTCATCTTTTGAGGCTATCCACGAATCGACCCATTTTTTGAGTTCTTCGAAAGAACGGAAGTGCTGTTCAGCCAGGCCAAGTGTCATCGATCGGAACAAACGGTAATCAGAAGGAGCAATGTCTGTAGAATACGGCGGGTGGGGTAGCGCTTCCCATTTCAGCGTTTCCAAGTTTGTTTTTACTTGCCTTGCAACATGTGGCCGAGCATTGTCGTGCTGACGAATAACTTCGTCGTGTCTATCCTCATATTCTGACCTCTTATCCTTTAATGCTCGGCTCAAACTCATCAATTGTAGTCGGTAGCGGTCGCCAGTGATCGTTTGATTCGGTTTCAACACCTCATAATACACGACACCTTTCATATCCCACCAAATACACAGCATGAGCTTGGATCCATGGATGTTCGGCTTTGCCGTTGATGTTGATGCATGTCCGGGCGGTCTCCATGATTTTTTACGCTTTGGGTTATCGTAACGTATCCACTTTTCATCGCCAGTCACAATACGATGCAGAAAAAGCCTTTCTTTTCAGTCGTTCAATCGGTAGTTCACATGTGAAAAATCGTCGTTCGACGTCTCTCGGCTTCAATTCGTACGGCACCCGATTTCCTTGCTTTTGAATCATTCCCAATGCTTTTAATCGTTTAGAAATGATTGATTGATCAACTCCTAAAGATTCTGCACGTTCTTGTTGCATTTGACATGAATCTTCTTCGAGTAATGCCTACAATTCTTCATCTTCGAACTTTTTCGGGCCACCTGAACGTTCCCTGTCTTCAACATGAAGTTAGTCACAATTACGAGCTTATACATTCATACTCCCAATAGGATTTCATCTGAAACAACCTGGTTTCTTAAAGGGGGTGGAATCAACACACACCTGGTATATCCTGATAAAAAACCATCGAGCCTAACGTAATCAAACTCATTAGTCTTTTTTTTCGGATTTCTTTCTCAATTGTTTTTCTAAAATTTTCTCCGAAGTCGTTAACTGCGCCAAAATCAACGTATTTTGCAAAATATTTTGGTTTAATGACTGATGATGTTGTACCGAGGCTTGGTTTTGATATCGAGACTAACAGACCCCTTAAACTAACTTAATATAATTCCTTTTATGAATATTGTGACCATATATTTAATACTTCTATATTGCTCGTAACCCACCTGCGCAATGTATTTGAATTCAGAAATCAAAGAGAGAAAGTGTAATGCAAATGTGAGTTGTGCGCATGCGCACGTTTTATATGCGCGCATGTTTTGTTGCGTATTTGACAACTAAACATACAAAAAATTGTCAAATGACTTCAGGGGCGGATGCAGAATAAAAATTTGGGCCACTTTAACAAATTATGAATTTTTGTGAAAGTTTTTATTTTCATAAGCAGGTGTAAAAGGTATTTAATTTAAGTATTTATTTGTTGTATTTTCTTAAGAGGTGCAACGATGTATACGATAAGCAATATTGAAATGAAAGTTCTTAAATGCGGTTTTGTAGCTGCAGGAAAGCATTGATGTATTCCCTTTTAGTATTCAGCAACTATTCTCTTAAAAATACCTGTAATTATTGGTGCATTTTGCTTTCGTGGTGGTACTGACATCTTTACGAAATGAACTTCTTTTCTATTTAAATATTTGGTTGCAAGTTCAATATTATATTTTCTTCGTAGACTTCCAAATAAAAATGAGTGCAGCAAATCTTTACGTTTCTTAGTGCCTGGTTACGCTGGTGCTCGGTGTTCGACGAACACAAAACATTTTTTCCCGTGCTCTGTCGAGCTGTTTACATTCAGTATGTTGCAAAGTTGCTTTTTGTCGAAATATAGTCGTTTAATACTATTTTATATGTAATGATACTATCTTGTAAAATAAGTATTCCCGAATGAAATCCCCGGGAAAAGTTGTTTCTTTTTCTTTCTTTTCCTATAGGAATACATAGAAAAGAAACAAATTTTCCCAGGGATTTAATTTCAAGAATATTTAGAATAGGGCTGATTATCTTTAATTGTCAAAAATTTAAAACATACCATATTTGGAATTTTTAGAAATTATTTTTCTTTATTTAGATTTTTTTTTTTTTTTTAATTTTCACCCGCTCCAGAGATTTTTTTTTTAATTATGTGTCATTTTTGAAAGATGCGGAATCGGTTGTCTCGCTTAGATAACTATATGTCTGGACTCTAATGTTTGCGTTTGGGTATTCATTGTACTGACAATATAGAAGTATTGCATATATGATTGTGACACCTTTTATTTGGTTAAGTAAAATATAGTTTACACAAGCTTGGTATTTGAGGTTTCGAACTTCATAACTTAAACCATGTAGTTGACTCAAAAATTACGCTAATTCAAGCTATATAGAATATTATTTTCAAATAATATAAAAAAAAACAGCAGAACTGAAATTGTTCAAGTGAACCACAGTGTATTTGCGTATTGTGTATACCATTGCATTGTATTTAACTTTTTTATGTTGCGCGCACAAAAGTATGCTACACATTAATAATAAAAGATTCAAGGTACCTACAAAAAATTTTGTTTTCCACTGGCAGCAGGTAATACTGCGACTACAGTGTAACGAACATCACGTTCGGGCAATAATTTCAATTCGTAAAGTTTTTTTGGGTTCTTTTTTTGGAGGGGGGAGGGGGGAGGGGTGTGTTTTTTGCCGAAGACATTTTTGAATTGTAGAAGGAAGCACATAATTACTCAGAAACATTTTACAAAATTATCTTCAACTTTAACATTTTCTCGTAAGAATGGTAGATCTATTGGTGTAGCCAGTACCAAGATTAAAAGCTGCAAAATATTAATTGCTTTGCTTCGAAAACTTTTCTCAGTTTCTATTGTCTTTCTGTATTTCATTTCTACTATGACACTTAGAAATATTAAAAAAAAGGAATTTAATTAAAAAATCTGCTAAGAATATTACTATTTTTCTTTTTTGTACTTTGAGCCACTAAACTCGAAAATGCCATTAAAACATTTTTTTATGGATAGGTTTTCGAAAAATCATTTTTTGAATTTTTTGATTGTTTTTTCCGAAGGTAGTTTTGACCATATTTCGAGAAGACAACAACCAATATGATTGTAAAAGGAATCATATGAAAGATAATTAATTTACCAATAAATAATTTTAACAGTATTTTCCAATCCATCGTTTTCCATAGTTAAAGTGCAATTCGTCAAAATATGAAACGAAAAACGTTTTTTGGACAAAAATTTAAATCGAAAACTCACTTAAAAAATAATAAAGACTAGAAAACCTATTTCTTAATTTTTACATAAGGTTTGCACTTTTACGTAGAGATCCTAGTATTTGTGAACTAATTCTGTGAATAAATACCGAAGCTATGACCAACTTTTTGTCTATATTTTTCTTCATTTATAACGTATATTATTGTTTTATTCTATCTGTCTCTCCTTATAGTAGGATATATAAGAGTATTTTATGGAAAACGTTATAAAAATGTTTATTAATATAGCAGACATAAATATATATATATATATATTATATATTTCGGGTCTTACGCTTACCAAAGACATCATAAAACGACGGGAAAAGCTTATTTTTGTGTAGTTTCAGCTGATAAACATGAATCTAATTATATTTTTTCCCTAAACTCAAAAAATGAAAAATTTCAAAAAACTTTTTTTCGTCTGTCCCAAATCACCAGAAAACTTCCCAAAAAACTTATTCTTCATTATTAATTTTGTTTTAATTCTAATAAATCACCGCAAAGGAAACAGAGACCTACTGAGTTCACGTCGTTATTTCTGGTAAGAAAAGTATGTTACAGCAAAGTTAAGAATGTATATATTTGAATGTCCCATATATATATATATATATGGGGCATTCTCTGTCAATGGGAGACCCCCTTGTCCAAAATTGGTTAAGGTATTTCAGGGCATGTTTGGGCTCAAATGAAAGCTTATTATCTCTAGTTTCGAATGCAACAAGGCCTTTTTTGATTTGGCATGATGGCGGACCAATATGGCGGCTGCAAGTCTACCATCTCACCTTAAATAGTTTTATCAAGCGTACGTTTACCCAAGTCATCATAAAAGAATAGATAAAATTGTTTGATGGCATTTTCGAGTTTAGTGGTTCAAAGTACATAAAAGAAAAATAGCAACATCCTTAGCACAAATTAGCTGTAAACTAGTATAATTAAATAATTTTTTATATCAATTATAAGTGCACATTCATATTCAAGAGATCATTCCGCTAAAAATCAAAATATATGGCAATCCCAGCTCTTGTTCCACATCCACATGTGCCTCTTTGAAAATCATTTTGAAAAAACAAAACGTTATTATTTAAGTGAGCAATCGACTTTATTAAAGTAAAAGTGATGTTTTTTTTTATAAATTTCTAGTAATTTATTTATTTTATAACTAAATAAGATTCGTTTTCAATGAACGCTTACTTCTTCTTTTTATCATTTTTGTCTTCTTCATCTTCGGGTGGTGCTGAATGAAAATAATTACCTGCACTCCGCATTTGCTCAAACGCTTTCTCAGCATCATAGTTTCTTAATAAAATTAAAAATTATCAATATTGATTTGAATATAGTGTGTAGTATTTAACTTACTCATAAAACTCAGCATGAATACGTTGACGCCGTCGATTATGGAAGATATAGAATGTCAATGCCCCCAGCAGTGATGTGCATATAGCCATAGCAACATTTCTCATTATTACATTGTGATGTAGATCTCTCATCACCGGTCCGCATATTTCAACTGGCGCTGATTTTCCTTTCCCTTTTTTACCTTTCTTGCTGGACATTTTCGTGTTCTGAATGTCTTCAGTTACTAGTTAATAATAAAAAGTTTCCTTTATTGAAATATGGTGGCGAGCACTGCAATTTTTATTTTGTATTTATCACAAATTGCCGTATAATTTCTAATCCAATTTACCAAAACAATAAACTTACCTTATTTGCTATGAAATAAGAAATAATTTTGAAACTGAATTTCAAAATATAAGAAAAATATTTTTGAAGTTTATCGTTTTGATTAGAAAATCATGACGAACTTCAAATTGAATATATGAAACACAAAAAGTTTAATTTTAAAGTGTTGTAAAAGTAATTTAGATTTAATGTTTAATTATTTAGTAATCGGTTCTTTTACAAGAACCACTTTAAATTTTAGTATCTTTAGAGCTAAAATCGTAAAATTTCTGGCGTAATTAAACGGAAAATACAAACAAATGGAGATCAACAAAGCGGAGATTACTGTACTTTCAAACGCTGCATTCTTTTCGTACCTAGTTTGTTCATACAGAATATACCTCCGATATCCGGTTAAATGTAAACTAATGAATGAACTATGTATGTGCCTATCATAAATGTCTAGGCAAAGAAACAGTGCTTTGAAAACCAAGTCCATTTTAGTACCACGTTTATATCAACGCTCTTTCAATGGTGTCTGTCTGTTCGGTACAAATTTTGCAATCGGTTTTATGGTAACTTCCCGATGAACTAGAGACTTGAAATTTTAAATATAGTTCAGAACTGGAGGACAATGCAATATGAAATATCTAAAATTTAAATAATTATAATAATATTTAAAATGTTAGCATCGGAAGTTTTTCAATTTGTTCATAGATTCATCGTTGTAAAAATCATTGCTTTAGGGGTAGTAGAATATATGTATATGTGTATACATACCAGGGATGCCTACTCATTTTTTCTTTCTCCCCGATAGCCCTTGAGAAATTCCCTGATTTTCGATCGAATTCCCCGCATAGATATATCATATTATAACAGCGCGACACTCACTTTATATATAAACATTTTACAAAAACGAAAAATTACCTAAAATTGACCTCAATGAGTGTTATATTATATTAAGGCGACCCTAAACTTTCTCGGTCCAAAACTTAACCAATTTTTACGGGGCTGGTAGATTAATAGAAATGTACTTTCTGACTCCGGAATTCGTTTGGCACATGGGAGATTTCACTTCAAGGGAACCCACTCTCCAAATCGATCCGGCTTTAGTTTGCACAAAGTTTAATCCTATTGGGTAGTAGTTGCCCCACCAAATTTGAACGAGTTGGGGCGTTTCGAGTTGCTAGACGTTCATTTTGATAGATAAACAAGCCTCAGCCCACTTTTGGATCTCAAAGTTCTCCATGGGCAAGACATGTGCTCTCTTTCGACTCAAATAAAAAATGGCAAAAACCTTGTTTTGAGAAAAAGTGGTTCAAAGTTTTGACTATCAGTTTTTAAAACCTGTAAGTTTACAGATTAGTCACCAAGGATTAAGAGTTGTTAATCAAGAGGTGCTGGACTAAGGCATAGCTTTCTGAACGATCGAAAGGGAAGTCGAAGCGCCGCGCGACTGTTTTGGCCTGACTGAATACTTTCAAATAGCACTCCTTTTTAAAAATCAATTTCTCCAAACCAATAAAGCCCACTTAAGAAACGATGAATATTTTAAGACCCAAAATACGAAATACCACCGTGATCAAAACCATAATAACCACAGTGTGGCGCTCCCATCATTCCAATTTGAGTTCTGTTTTTTTTGATTGTTGGTACATCTGTTGTTGATATTCTCTCTAAATCTTATCGTCATAGCTTGGCATTTGCAAAAACTACGTAACCAAGAGTACATCTATCTCTGTGTGTGTTGGCGATTTTTTACACCCATTTGCCAATTACTTACATAGTAAGAAAAAGATTTGTTGTTATGAATGTAAAAATGTGCAAGGAGGATATTTTATTAAAGTTTTTGAATTATAAAATATGAAAAACTCCAACATTTAGACTAAATATATTCATTTACATACATTTTGGTTTCATGAAATCAGTGGAAAACGATTCAAAAGTACTTATATAAAATACATAAAATCAAAACTAAACGTATTCACATTTGTATATAAGAAAAAAATGCAAAATAATTGTTTTATCAAACACCGCCAACTCATCCATTCAAACATTTTATCCGCTGGATGTGTTGACAACCGTCGCTTTCACACCATCGGTATTGCACCTCGTTGCTGGTTTCTACATTTCTTTGTTCCAAAACTCCAAAGAGTGAATTGCGACTCTTTAAAACTCTTTAAAACAGTGTGGCCAACTCAGCGCTTTTCCCGCTGATTTTAGTGCTTTTTGAAAATAAAAACGCGGAAAAAGTGATTAAGCGCTCACGGCGTTTTTTTCAATTTAAAATATCTTCGAAAAATCGAATAAATTTTCTTTAACTAGAAGTATCAGACGTGTGCCTGTATTGGTGAAAAAGTTTAAATGTATTGAGTTTTCTCGCAACTCATAAGGAAAAAAATTTAACACTTTTTTTTTAAAGAAAATACGCGTTTTATTCGGATTTTGAAAAATCGAAGTTGGCCACACTGCTTTACAATCTATCCTCTTTGTTTGCTCATTCAAGGGAACGAAACACAATTGCGTCTTATGACGGTATACATTAGTGATGGGGTTTTCGGTACGATCGAAAATTTTTCAGCACACTTTGAGGTTCAGAAATACGTCAGTACATAAACAAGATTTTAAGTACACTTCGTACAATAAATTCTTTTTATTTGATATCATTTCAAAGAAAAATAAAAATGTGCTACTTTTCTTATATTGTTATCGATTACACGGAAAATTTACAAGGGCTTAGGCCTATATAGTTGCTGGATTGGCAGTAAAAAATTTCACACATACAAGACTAAAAAGCAGAAAATAATAATTTCAATAAAAAAAAATTTTTAAAACGAACTAAAAAGTATAAAATAATTTCTTCTAGCCCCATACAGATTTATAACCCATAAAAATTGTGCTGAAAATATGTAATTGCGAATGGTAGTAGGTCTGAAAATATTTGCCTGATTTAAAACAAAAAACGTGGGTCGCATGCAATATAAAATTGACAGATGAATAGTTCACTCAAGCCGCTACCAATTTTACCTCTATCCATAAGCGTCCCACGCTTTTCGTTTTAAATCATGCATGGGGTGGCCTTCGATTGTGATGTATTCATTGCTGATGTTGTTAATTCGCATGGCTTTGGTCTTCCTGATGTTGATTTCCAGGCCCATGTTGCGTGCTGCTCTGATCAGATGGTCAGTTTTCGCTTGGATGTCACTGAGCTTGTGCGAGAACAGACATATATCACTTGCGACGTCTAAATCTTCGAGTTGGCGGGTGATGCTCCATGTTATGCTTCTTCTTTTGGAGCACACCTTTGCCATTACTTCGTCTAGTAGTATTGCAAAGGGAAGGGGTAAAAATGGGCACCCTTGTTTGACCCCTGCGTTGGTGGTGAAAGGCTTGCTAGTGTTGCATTTGTGTTTTTATCATTTCTCATGAATCATAAACAATTTAAAAAGGGGTGAAAAAATTAAAATCCCCTTTCTACAATCGTCTATTGTTCCTCTTAATACTTCTCTACAGGTATCCGGTTAGTTTATTGGTTGTTTGTGGAGCATTCTTCATCTTTCATCTTGCTTTAAAATAAAGGGCTTCAAAGAGCTGGATGATAATTTTACATAAACTGAATCAATAATGTTCACGTTCACCCAACATATTTTTTATACATTTATGCCTTCTTAGATCAGATCTTCTGTAGTTATCTTTATAAATAAAGAGGAACTTCCATCATTCTGCTGTTTTTGTTGCTAATTTTCATTATTCAATTACTACTTCTAAATTTAATCTATAGCATTTTTTATATTGAACATATCTAAAACAGAAGTAAATCTTTAAAGTAGTTCATTTAAATTAATATAAATGAACCTCATACAGACGCTTTGATTGCATAATTTACTCAAGTTTAAGTTTTAGTTTATTCCTTGTGAAGAAAACACGTGCTGCTTTTCCATTTCATGTCTTAAATGAAATTTATTAGCAACCACGAAAAGAGACTTAAGTGTATTTGTATATATTTTTCTCCTTGGAATATAACAATTATTGGTAATTGTCTCGTCTGCTTGTGTCTTATGTGAGAAAACTTTAGTCTTAATTCTCCATTAGTTTCAATTCATGTGAATTAAAATAGATTTTTGACGTAAGTTTACATGTACGTCAAATTAAAATGAAAGATTTATTACGCATATGTATGTCTAATGTATTGGAAAATACTGTAATAAAATGTTGTAGATACTACGTTGAGCTAAAAAAAAAATAATTGAAGATATCATTTTGGTGACAAATTTAAGCCATTCAAAACAAATTCATCATTTGTGTATTCATTATATGTATTCTGAAAAGGAAAGGTATTTCAATAAGATTTAAGCTGATAAAATACAAGTCATGGTTACTGATTTGGAAAAATCGTTTTTGAAGTCTGGAAGAAAAGGTTTTTAAAAAATATTTTCTTAGTGGCTGTTTACACTGGCGCAAACATGAACGCCTGTGTGAAAGAGAGAGGTAGAAAAAATAGGTAGTAAGAAAAACATAGAAACTCGCCTGTCTTTTTTTAACTCTAATACTTTTTTTTTTAAAGAGTTGGTTGATTTTTATATATAAGTATATTTTTCCAAAAAAAACATAACAGTGTAAGTAACAATTTTCGAACAAAATTTCATATAATTTATCACAAAACGCCAGGGATGTGCCTTACTGAAGCTAATTAGTAATTTTAGAGAACGAAACATGTCCGACTGCATTGTTTAACCCAGTAATGCCTAGCGGCACCTTGTCGCTGAGCCGTTCCTAATCCAGGTTCTTCTTGATCAATCTACGATGGTTATTCCCAGAAAAAAGAAAATCTGATATTTAAATGTTACTGTAACTGCGATAATTCGAAAAAATATTGAAATAAAATCTGTAAAAGAATGCAATCATTAGCGATTATAAATTTCGTGGCTTTGGTAAAAAATGATTGTAATCAACTGAATTGAATTCAATGATTAAAAATGGAGTAAATTAACCCTCTTGTTCCCAAGCCCGCCTCTAGACGGCCTTCAGCAAAAGGGATGGAATTGCCACCATAACAGTTTTCGTTTAGGGATTTTCCCAGTTATGAGATATGCTGCGTATTACAGAAGTTAAAGACAGTCAAAGTCAAAAACTTTTGAAAAATTGGAAAATTAATTATTTTGATTCTATTTGAGATAAAAGTGAAAAAAAATAAATAAAAAACTTCCTGTCATATTATCCAGATAAAAAAACTAGCTATGGATACCTGGGAATTTGAGGTTTTTGTATAAAATATTTAATTATTGGGAGTATGAATGTATAAACTCGAAATTTGGACATTTATTGTGAAAAAGTGATTATAAATTTATTCTTTAAAGTATTGTCCATCGTTAGCCACAACCTTTTCCCATCTTTCTGGTAGCTTACGGATTCCGCGTCGAAAAAACTCCTCATCTTTTGAGGCTATCCACGAATCGACCCATTTTTTGACTTCTTCGAAAGAACGGGAGTGCTGTTCAGCCAGGCCATGTGTCATCGATCGGAACAAGTGGTAATCAGAAGGAGCAATGTCTGGAGAATACGGCGGGTGGGATAGCGCTTCCCATTTCAGCGTTTCCAAGTTTGTTTTTACTTGCCTTGTAACATGCGGCCGAGCATTGCCATGCTGAAGAATAACTTCGTCGTGTCTATTCTCATATTCTGGCCTCTTATCCTTTAATACTCGGCTCAAACGTATCAATTTTAGTCGGTAGCGGTCGCCAGTGATCATTTCATTCGGTTTCAACAGCTCATAATACACGACACCTTTCATATCCCACCAAAAATTACTGTCGTTCAATCAGCAGTTCACATGTGAAAAATCGTCGTTCGACGTCTCTCGTACGGCTTCCAATTTCCTTGCTTTTGAATCATTCCCAATGCTTTTAATCGTTTAGAAATGGTTGATTGATCAACTCCTAAAGATTCTGCAAGTTCTTGTTGCGTTTGACATGAATCTTCTTCGAGTAATGCCTTCAATTCTTCATCTTCGAACTTTTTCGGGCCGCCTGAACGTTCCTTGTCTTCAACATCAAAATCACCACTTTTGAAACGGGTATACCACAACTGACACATTCTAACGTCTATAGCACAGTCAGGATAAGCTTCAGTGAGTAAACGATGTGCTTCAGTTGCGTTTTTCTTTAAATGGAAGAAGCAAATTAAAACTTCCCGCAAATGTTGTTTTGTTGGCACGAAATTCGACATTTTCAGCTATAGTAAAACACTTTTGTAAAATTATGAAAATTATTTGGCAGATCAATTCTTATAGTATTTTTGGCGCTCTTCGAGATAGAATAGGTGTCAATGTCAAAAAAATGGCGCGTATGATAGATATGAAGTTAGTCACAATTACGAGTTTATACATTCATACTCCCAATACTTAAAACAAATTGATAAAAAGCTCATTCAATAATTTTAGGCGTTCAAACTTTCCCACTTCATAAAACCACGCCCATTAGTTTTTCTTTTTTTGGTTTTAAAATCAGTTTACGATTTTTACGCTAATATTAATCAATTCCAATTTTAACGATTTCCTTATTTTGTTATTTAACATATCTTCAGCCAGCTGAAATTTTTCTATGTTTCGTTCATTTTGTGTGTTGATGAGGAAATAAACTTGCATGTTAACCATCTCCCAGGCTGGAACTTGAAAACAATTAATATCTTGATAATTGCGTTTCTTTTTCGTTTAATATGTAGGTAAATCGCACAGCAATTCATTAAGTAATTTTTTCGTCAGAATGGTGAATGAATCTCTTTTCAAAGTAATTCGAGGTCGTTGATCCAGACCTGAAATTCGATGCTTACAACTGCGATTTCTAACGAATTTTCCAGTAATAAAGAGATTTTAACTTTAATGTGCGATTAGCACATCTCCACATAATTCATTTCATATTAAATTCTATATTTTCCTATGTTCTTTAATAAACCTTAGATGCAATGCGGAAAATAAAGAAATATACTTCGCCATATTCCAAATTTATTTCAGAATATATCAAATGTTCTGTTATTGATCATTTACGTATTACACAAATGATTTACAGAATAATGTTCTGTATGTTTTTTTCTATCTAGAGTTGTTACAATAGTGGGGGATTTTGCGAGATGCTCACTTTTCCCTTTTATACTTAAGGATGTAGTCTCTTTTTTTTTTTACGACGAATCCCAGCGGACCTTCCTCCCGCCTAGTACGACCGTGGGCGCATACGTGACCACACGAATCGGAACCGAAACAACCAGTCCGGACTGCGTTGCGTTAAAAGAACAAGATGGGATGAAGCGCGATTGAGATCGTCAAAAACAGCTACAGATTTGGCTTATCAACAGCGGCATTAAACATATATTACTAATTTAAGTGACATAGAACAGATTTTTTAATAATATAAAGAGGAGTACAAAAATCTACTAATATATAGACGTTATTAAAATCATTGCACATACAGCGAACAGGATCATATTGTTTTGCATATGCTTAACTTGATAGGTATGAAGTTTCTGTAAACGCGATTAGGAACATTTATGCTTATTTCACTTAATAGAAATGGAGAAACGTTCAATCCATTCAATAATTTGAACGTAAAACATACGTTCAACATGACTCTTCTGCTTTCAAGTGCAGGCAAATCAATTAATTTTAAGCGATCTTTGTAAGGAGGAAGATTTGTCAAGGGGTCCCAGTTAAAACTACGTAAAGCAAACAAAAGAAACTGTTTTTGAACAGTTTCTAACTCATCTATGTAACATTTGTATTGTGGACACCAAACATTTGAAGCGTATTTCAAGATAGGTCGAACTAGTGAAATAAACAAAGTTTTAGTTATATAAAGATCATTGAATTCTTTAGACTAACTCTTTATAAAACCAAGAATTCAAGAAACCAAGAAGTGTTGGGTCCATAGTTACTCCAAGATCAATACAAATAAACTCTAGCTAGGGACTTAGTACCAATACTGTAGTTTGGCGTCAATGGTTCCTGTCAAGGCTTACAGAACACCAGTTAGAAAGAGAAGTTAAGTCACAGTGTATTAAATCTTGAATTGCCGGTGAATAATGTGTAATGAAAAGCTTAACATCATCCGAAAACATCAAAATCTTAGAATATCGAATAGCAGATGGAAGATCATTTATGAAAAGTAAAAAGAGAATAGGTCCTAGATGGTTACATTGGGGAACTCCAGAGGTAACTTCAATATTCTGAGAAATTGCGTCCTTGAAAAGAACCTTTTGTCTTCGGTTGCATAAATAGGATTTAATCCAGTCAATAAGGGCTTGTGGAAATCCAGTTCGGTCAAGTTTATTAATTAAAAGTTCATGATTCACTTTGTCAAAAGCTTTACTAAAGTCGGTGTAAATTACGTCCGTTTGAAGCCCCTCCGAAAACCCTTTTATCACAGAAGTTGAAAATTCTAGGAGGTTAGTTACAGTAGATTTCCCCTGCAAAAAACCATGCTAATTTAAAGAAATAGCTCATTTAACAGAGAAAGCTAGTTGGTCGGTAACTCTAGCTTCAAAAAGTTTAGGTATAGCACTTAATTTAGCTATACCCCGATAATTTGACACTTCAGCTTTTGAACCACATTTGTGAAGTGGAATATAATAGGATTCTTTTCAACAAGCTGGAAAGTAGCCAAGTTTTAGTGATGTATTGAAAATCTCAGCAAGAGGCTTGTAGGGATAGTCAGCACACAGTTTCAGAATAATACTGGGAATATTATCTGGTCCAGGTAAAAAAAATGTTTTTAAAGACTTTAAATGGTATAATTCGTTGTCCGGATCAATATATGGCATGTTAATATTGGTTAATGATGTAACAGGGTAAGGGTAAGCCATACTACTGTCATATGATTCATTCAGCAAAAAAAATTTGAAATTGAAGAATTATCGTTAGAGACATAATCCTTCCATTTCATAGACGAAGGAAATTCAGTATTTTTACGTTTAATATTCAGAAAATCATTAAAAGCCTTAGAATTACTATGAATTGTGTTTGTTTTTTTCATGTATTTTGAAAGTACAATATATTGAGAGTATCTCGCATTTCAGACCAAAATTCAAAATATTTACGAAATTATAGCATATAGTCCAAAGCGCCTCATAACTTTAGAAGCGTTTTTCTCGAAACAACGTTTTTTGACCAGGGATCTGGGAAATTTCTAACGAGCACATTGGGCTGAAATTTTATTAGGTTATTTTACATGGCAATGGCTTTCCCAGGTAGTAGAACTGTTCATTTTTAATCATTATTTCCTATTTTTTACCTTGATTTTCAATAAAACAAGAACGCGATTTTTTTTGTTTCAGATGGCTTCACCCGGCTCATCCACACACCTTTTTTTTAGGTGGCCACTTTGGACGTAAAAAACACAAATCTCCAAACAAATTTTGTTTGTACAGTTAAAGATATCAATAATAACATATACAAAATTTAAATGATTGTATTTTATTTTGTTATAATAAAAAATTCCCGAAATAACCTTGAAAAATAGGCCGGAACACCAGACTACATCCCTAACGTTGCTTCTTTTGGAATTTATTGAAATAGGATCTGTGACAAATAAAATTTCTGCTATACTATAGAAATAAGGTCTACAATAGATAAAATATTCGGCAATGCCAACACTACCCTAATCTTGGTGAGTTTCTGTATACGAACAAAGATAATTTTAATATTTTTGAGAGGTCCCTTTTTATTACTTAGAATTAAGTTAAGTTCCTGCAAATCTCGACATTAAAAAATCTTCAAGACCCAATGGCATTCCAGAAATGTAGTAAATCATTTTATTTATAAATTCAAATAAATTTTTTTCACATCAAAGTAGCTTTGCTGAATATGTCTAAGCTGTCATGTCAAATTCAAAATGAGCAGCGAAATAGAAGTGCGTGAAAAAATTATAATTATTGGACTGCCCAATGAAAATCTAAATTTGACTTTCAAAGCAATTGCTCGAAAAGCTCTTTAAACAAAAAAAATCCCAATACATCAGGCAGGAAAGTGGCTGAAAAACTAGGATGCTCTGAAACCTTTGTAAGAAAAGTTTAGAGGGAAGAAGGGCTGAAGTCAAAGAAGAACAGCCAGGCAAAAGAGCGAGCCAAAAAATTTCATCGTTATTTCATAAGGATGAGACCTATGTATTGGGTGAGTTTTCACAGCTTCCAGGTGTGGGTTTTTATATTTCAGATCGTAGAGAAAATGTCCAGGAGCAGTATAAGGCCCACAAAAAGTCTAAGTTCCCCAAGAACTTTTTAGTGTTGCAGGCAATCTGTAGACTGCCGTAGACGAAGCAGTTCATTTGTAAAAACTAGGACAATCAACACCGATGTATTTATCCGGAAGTGTATGCGAAAAAGACTTTTGCCATTCATAAAGCAGCACGCAGTTTCTGTTTTCTTTTAAAGTAAAGCAGCAGTTGAATGGTACGAAAAGAATAATGTAACACTTGTACCCAGATATGCGAATCCCCCTAACAGCCCAGAGCTCAGACCAAGAGAAAGATATTGGGCTCAGGTAAAAAAGATCATGAAGGGCACGAAACAGGTTGCTGAAACCGTTACAAGTTCTTCCAAAAAAAAAAGGCTGTCATGAAGTAAAAAAAATTTCGGAATAAAACCAAATTTTTATTAAAAGTTAATATCAAAAAATATTTTCTTGATGAATAAAAATATTAATGAAATTTCTGTTAAATAACGTTTTTTTCTTTTTATGTTAACTAGTTCAGAAGTAATTTGAGTTTATTTGTGCAATAGTTTCATTGTGCGCAAGCCTTAGAAATTTTGTTTGAAGAGCATCTGCAAAAGTGTTCATAATCATTTAGACAATATAAAAATTTACATAACAACGTAAACTAAAATTCAAATTATTAAACAGAAATGATTTTAACTATGGAAAAATAAAACAAATTCCATATATGAAATCTGCTTTCAAATCCATTTGCAATATTGAGCATTGCAATGTGTACTAATTACACTTGAAATGTGCTGACATTTGTTGAAGTACAAAAATAAGTCAAGCATAAACGCGAAACATTCAAAGACAGATTACAGCTTAAATGACCAATTAGCAGATACAATCAAAACACAGGTACACACAAGGACAAACGAGCAGTATATAGCAGCAATTTAATCCTCCATTCCACACCACACTTCTCCTTCTACTTCTTTACTACCAAGGACAACTTGCAGATTTATGTGTGTGCATCATTATTTTGGTGGCTAACATGAATGTACTCTACCATTAATGCCAAAGTATTTTGGTGGTATTAAAGACAAAACAAACATATATATGTGTGCGTGCACTTATGTGCTTATTTGTAATATTATGTACGCATGTGTCTGTGTATGTGCATTTTAGAGTGTTTGTGTGTTAATGTGTACTGGCCTTAATTTGGAATTAAAATGAATCTTTAGTAATTCACGCACTAATTTCATACCTTTGCGCTTAATTTAATTAAATTACCCTAGAAGAGAATTTAAGCATTGAAGATGAGAAATAAAGAGAAAGAGGAATACCTTGGTAAATAGTCAGATAGAAAGCCATATAGGTAGATAGTAGAGAAGACCACTGTTCATTTTATTGTATTAATTAGAACGTCGTTCTGTGTGTGCATGTGTTTGTGCTCGTGCGTGCTTTGTAGAGCATTTTATGCGCTGCATAATAAACGCATTTACTTAGTTTGTTGTATTAGCAATATTAATAGCTACTGTTGTTGTTGTTGTTGCGTTTGCCATTTTGTAGAAATTAAATGCGCGTCTATAAATTCTGCAATTGGCTCGCTCGCTTCTGTCGCTATATTTGAATGGCGTTTGCTTATTCTGACAATAATTCACGTAAATGGATTTAGTGCGAAATTTTTTATTTCTTTTTCACCTTAGTTTTATTTGCCTTTATTCTTCATTTATATATACTACCACACATACATAATTTTGTTGTTGTTTAAATTAATTATTGAGTGTGTATTTTAAGTAAGATTAACTGCGCTGAAAGGTGTTTTTGTATTACTCATTTGTTTGACTGTAATTTCACTTAAGTGCCACCTTCACATTCTTGATAATATAAAGTTATTTAAATTCTTGTTCAGGTAATTATAAAAATTCAATGAATACATATTATTGCCTTTTGTTCATTCCTATTTTTTTTTTTTTGGTGTATACAGACCAGGGATGCCAACTCATTCTCCTCTCTCCCCGATAACCCGCGAGAAATTCCCCGATTTTCGATCGAATTCCCCGCATTTTACAAAAACGCAATTGACCTCAGTGAGTGTTATTTTAAGGTCACCTTGAACTTTCTCGGTCCAAAACTTAACAAATTTTTATGGGACTGGTAGACTCCGGAATTCTTAACATGTAAGCTTCAGCCCACTTTTTGGACGTCAAAGTTCTCAAAAGAGAAGCATGGGATTTCTTTTGACTCAAATAAAAAATGGCAAAAACGTTGTTTTGAGAAAAACGGGTTCAAAGTTTTAACTATCGGTTTTTGACATATAAAATATACTTCATTTTCTTTATGATGGCTGACCGTAATTTGTAAATTTACAGATTAGTAACAATGAATAAGAGGACGAAGGCATAGCTAAGCCTTTCTGAACGGCCGAAAGGGAAATCGAAGAGCCGCGCGACTGTTTTGGTCTGACTGACACTCGCCACTATAATCGTCTATATCTACGAAAGCACTCTGCGTTCTTTGAATTTTTTACAAAAAACTTTCTCACACTATTTTATAAATTGATTTCTCCAACCAATAAATTGCAGGGTCTGCTTAAGAAAATATGAATTTCGTAAGTTAAACGTTTTACATTACATAAAATGTGACAAAAAATATTTTACAGACTTTAATTACTAAAAGCTGAACGACTTCAAATTCCCCGCAAAAAACAGCCCATTCCCCGATTCCACCAAGTAAAATTCCCCGCAAATCGGGGAATTCCCCGCAAGTAGGCATCGCTGATGCAGACATTTGTGGTAATAAATGGTTGAACTATTGTATGATGGGCAAAAAAACAAAAATTCTAATTTTCAGTGAAGCAAAATTTTTATTTTGTTTGATGTGATTGCATTCATTAAGTAACATATTATTTTCTTCGATATCTTTTATATCGTCTAACCAATTAAAGATCCAATTGTTTGCCATCTCAATACCTTTCATTTAGTATCAAGAACAGCCGGACATTTCTAGCACCAGATATTATTTTTAAAGTGTTAAACATTCAAAAAAATTAAAAAATAAAAATACAATATCTCAAAAACAAATCCATTAAAAAAGGTAACCTTGATTTTTAAATTTAGCGAGAGAAAATTCATAAAAAAAAATTATTTTATAAACTAGTGTATTTTGAACTCATCATCATAATTGATCGTATAAAACCGACGTTACGTAACGCAATTAATGACCCCTCCCCCCATGTAACACTTCGTAACAAATCGTCCAACTCTTT
The DNA here is from genome assembly GCA_963691655.1 of Toxonevra muliebris. Lineage (NCBI taxonomy): Eukaryota > Metazoa > Arthropoda > Insecta > Diptera > Pallopteridae > Toxonevra > Toxonevra muliebris. Next base: position 104,095,643 of record OY829326.1, read on the forward strand.
GCCCACTCGCGCCTTTCGCAATATGCGTACGACCCCTTATACTCAGATTTTTTGAGATCTTCCTCAGATCCTCACCATAGCTGCTCTAAACCCATAATTTTGGTATATGGAGGAATTAGTAGGAAATTGGGCCTCCATTAGATTAGATTAGATTAATACGGAGGTGGGCAATAATTTCCCAGATCACTGCGGCCATCTAGGGCCTATTGTTATATACCTCAAAGATTTATTGTGCTTATAGTTCTCCTATGAGTTTATTTCTTTTGAGAAAATTTAATATCTCTTTAGGAGAACAATCTGCAATGTCTTGCGGTTGTAGGATAGAGTTTCCCAAGTAACGAAGTCGGGTCCTCACAGTGGCATAAAATATGTTCTGCTGTTTCTTCCTCCTCGTTACATATTCGGCACGTATCGTCTTGTGCTAGACCCAAGTTCAATAAGTGTTTTTTGACCCTACAATGCCCTGTATAGAACCCTGTTGCTATTCGGATTTGGTTCCTGCCGAAATTAAGCAGTTGTTTAGTTCTGCGTTGACAGATCTTTGGCATGAATGAATTAGCTTGTCTGTTATCGGGGGTTTCCCTCCAGTATTGTAGCGAGTTACTGTCCAGCCAATTTTTTAAACTGATTTTAACGGAACTCCATGGTAGACCGCAGAATGGTCGTGGTCCAGTGAATTCACTGAATGATCCTTTTTTTGCAAGTTCGTCCGCCATTTCATTGCCTACATGTCCTCTATGCCCTGGCACCCAAATGAGTTGTACTCTGTTATGAGAAGCTAGACAGATAAGGAGCTGTAGGCAGTCCCAAACTAGATTGGAGGTAATTTTATATGCAGTTAGTGCAAGAAGAGCCGCTTTGCTGTCAGAATGTATATAAATGTTCTTGCTGTGCACAGATCTGTTTTCATACTCCCTTAGGCAGAGCTCGATGGCATGCACCTCGGCTTGGTAAACTGAGTTACCTGTGCCCATACCGGCATACATATATTTTTTTGGTCTACCTCCGTACACTCCTGCCCCTACTCCTTCGTTTGTCTTGGAGCCATCTGTATACCATACATGATAGTCCCCTGTAAATTTTGGCCTGACCTGTTCCCAGTTATTCTTATCAGGGAATGTGATATTAAAGTTGTGGCAGAAGTTGTTATGGGGCCTCCATAGTTTCCATTTTTAATAACCTACTTACAAACATACATATTGCTCAATTAAGCTCGTTGAAACTAGAGCCATGCATTCGTAAAAATCGCACTTGAACGCATCTTCCAAAATTTTGAGTGTTCACATAGAGGTAATAAAAAAAAATTTTCCTATTTTTAAATCTTAAAATTAACCCTGTTGGTTTACAAAACTTCATCAAGAACGGTTGAGTGTCGGATATCACTTTCCTGTTTTCTTAATCTAAGCTTGCTGGAATCACCGAATATTTTATCTGTCGCAGACCCTATTTATATCGTATAGCATAAATTTTATCTACCAAAGGTGGTAGTATAAAACGGCGAAAATAAGCATCTCACACAATCCCTTACTTGCGCAGTTGCAACAATCCTTGACAGAAAGAGACCACAAGGCATATCTTCTATTGATGTTGCCACCCAGGTTAGGGTCAAGCGTGATACTATAAATTGTTAAATAATTATCCGAAAACCCTGACATTTCAGCCACTAAGGACTAGGTATACGTCGTTAATATGATTCATAAACTAAACAAAGCGTTGCAGAAAGAGAGTAGCCGACTATTCAGTTAACAACAATCCACAGAAGGTTTCGTGGAGAACACTCTGCGCTGATTGCACCACTGCAATCAAATGGAATCATTACATTGAGTTCAAATTTTTGCCGCAGTTTCTGTTATAAATATATAGAAATACTATAATATCTACACTGGCGGTCAGGTGTAACTAACCACTAAAGTATTTGAACATATGTTGGGTCGGTTTTTACAACCAGGTTTACAAAATTATGTTTAAATTTAAGTCAGTAGGGTAGAAGGGGGAGCAATCGCCACTGGGGCACATTTGCTACCCCCCTTTATCTTCTAATTTAAGAAAGTTTTATAATTGAAACAATCTATAATTTGTGCTTTTATTGACCATCTTTCATCCCTTCTACTTTGACAGATGAGCTTTGTAAGTGATCGTGGGCAGACGTGTTTTTGTGTGTTTTCGGGTGGTTGCAAAAATATTTGATAGTAAGTAAATCTTGCAATAATTTTTTTATTTATTGAGTGTGAAAAAAGTTGTTCAACTATGTTATTCTGGTGTTATTTAATTAAAGAATAAGCAATAGTTTCTTTTTATAAATGCTCAAAAAGTATAAAAAAATTATGTTTTTATGAAAGTGGTTGTTGCTCCTGGGGCACATTCACCAGAATGCGGATGGGGCGGTTTCGACGGCATTTGATATGAATTTTAGACAGTATAATGTTAAATTAAGTCATATCTAAATAAATTCCTCTGGATCAGTACTATCCACTTTTATTTACATGTATATATAAATGCTTATTTTTTTTTAATAAATCACTTATATTTTTTAACAAATATTTTAAAAATGAATCATTTATATTTTTGTTACTTTATGTTATAAATAAATTTTCATAAATTAAAAATATGTAGAACTTATTTTGACTGATAATATGTAATAGTAATATACAAGAACAAAACTTAAAAAAAAAATAACTATTACTTTATCAAAAACCTTGAATTTTATTCCTTGACGGTTGCACCCCTCCGCCCCCTTGACGAATGTACCCCATGACTCGGGCACTTTCACCATTTTGAACTACTTGGAAAATCATCAAAAAAATAATAGAAATCATTAAGATAATCAATTCATAAAGATAACAGATGAAAGTTAATAAATGTAAATTTGTAATTAAAAAATATTTTTTCAAAAAAAACTATTAGTTTAGCCTAGACAACACTTTAAAAAAAAAGTGGCGAATGGTCCCCCTTCTACCCTACGTCAATATTAAGCTGAAATAAAAATCATCAAAAAGAAATCATTTATAAACCAACAGTGGTATGATAAATAAAGTGACTTGCATCGGCTGACTACAAACGGTTGACTAGCGAAGAAAAAGTAATTATTTTTATTTTGGAAAAAGATGGAGTGCCTTGCCGAGAAATTTTGAGAAAGATAGAGTGTACTCATAGTAAAATAAAAAAATATGTAGAGTAGTATTAAAGTATTAAAGTCAAAAAAAAGTCATCGACAAAGTTGGAGAAAAATGTATTCCATATCCTGAGTGCTATAAATTTTCTGACAATCATTTTTTGAGAACTATTTGATATTAAAATCAAGGGAATCTCAAAAAGTTCATTCATTTAAAGAGGGGAGGATTCGGCTTAGCATACTTCTTTATTTTACTATGGTGTGTACTCATCCGACAGTGATGAACTTGTTAAAGAAAAAAAAAACCAGGATGATCGTTTGGAGAACCGGAACACATAGTCTTTTGCTTTTCGTTGATGGGATAATGGATGGAAAAAAATATAGCGAGGTTGTAACAAACTCCATTCCGCCTATTGTACAGCAATGCGTACATTCTCATGCCGCCATTTTTTAGGACGATTCCGCACCATGCCATCGTACAATGTTGATGGTAAAAAAAAAAGAATTTAACTTTAACTTTAAAAAATTTCATATAATCTTTTGGGAAACCTTGCCGAATCAATGCCAGCTTGAATCGCAGCAATTATAACATCCAAAGGCGGACCGACACGATATTAGAATTAAAATTATTTTACTTTCTAATGTAAGTTTTAAGACAAAAAACAAAAATCGTTCAATTAATCAATATAAAATATGAAATATTTTGAAAAGTGTAAACTATATTTAAAAGAAAAGTGTAAACTTTATTTAAAAGTTAAAAATAAGATTTTTTGTTTTGGAAAATGAAAAAAGAGAAAATAGAACGTTGAATCTAGATCGAACGCAAAGTGAAAAAAAAAAAAATACTATAAAAGTTGCAGCCAGTGTACTACCTTGATCAAAAAGTTCCCTGAATAACCACCGTGTGGCGCTCCCATCGTTTCAATTCTGTTTTTTTTTGTTAAGTCGGTACATCTGTTGTTGATATTCCCTCTAAATCTTAGCATCATAGCTTGACATTTGCAAAAGTTACGTAGCCAAGAGTACATCTATATCTGTGTGTGTTGGCGATTTTTTACAATTTTATTAAATTTTATTCTATTAAATTTTGCGTGAAAAAAAATTTAATGATGCGCGAACGTTGGAAATGTTGGAAAAGTGTTTCGGTAACGATACTCTAAAGAAAATGGTCGCTTACCAGTGGCACGAGCAGTTTAAAAGTGGTCGTGACTCAATCAAAGATGATGAACGCAGTGGCAGACCATCGACATCGAAAGCTGACGATAACATTGATAAAGTAAAAGAAATTTTGGTTAATAACCGCAAATTAACCATCAAAGATTATTATTTGGGCGTTATGAGGCGTTTACGTGAAGCAATTCGCCGAAAGAGATCAAAGTTGTGGACAGAAAATTTGTGGATTTTGCACCATGATAACGCACCGTCGCACAGTGCCATCATTATTCGTAATTTTTTGACGAAAAATCCAACAAACAAAAATCATCCAACAGCCACCGAATTTACCTGATTTGGCTCTCTGTGACTTCTTTCTGTTCAATCGAGTTAAAAAACCATTACGGGGAACGCGTTTCAGCAGCCAAGAGGAAGTAATGGAAAAATAGCAGGAAGCACTGATGGACATACCGAAAACCGAATATAAAAAATGTTTCGAGGATTGGATCAAGCGCTGGTATAAGTGTGTTGCAGTTGATGGGGATTACTTTGAAGGGGACAATATGGATTTAGATGAATAAACTTGTATTTTTAATTTTCTGAACAAATTCCGCGAACTTTTTGATCAAGGTGGTATGTAGCATTAAATAATTACAACAACAAACGATTAAATTATTCACTGAAGCAACGTAATTGACTAGGTTAAAATGTAAAAAGTTCCGTTTTTGCATTATTCTAGGAAATGCGTGCCTCGGAAATATTTCTGCTGCTTTAGGAACCACCAATGAACATATCCCCCAATGCCGTACGCAGTATGATAATTTTCTCAACGTTTTTTTTCAATCGGGTACTTTATGAATACGAGATATAAACTCATGTTTTGAGGCAAGGCTTCAAAATATGAGGGAAGGAATATTTATCACAATATGCTTAATAACTAAGACCTCAAATTCCTAAGTGTTAAAATAAATATATTTTCCTTAGTCCTCGAAGACTCCAATTTTTTGACCTCATGATCTAATTGTGCGAAAAATTCATGGCCATCGCCCGGTTGCACTATATTATACAACTATAAACTGTAACAAATATTAAAAGAAATAGTTTAATACATCAATCTTCTACACGAATATTTTCAGGCTCAACTGTTGATTAAATTAAACAACATAACAAGTTATTTTGTGGCCCTTTCACAAGCAAATGGAAATCTCCTTGACCTTCTCTTTTCTAACACAACTACATACGCATTATTATTTAGATTGCACCTAAAGGTTTATTAGTTCTTTAAGATATTTAAATATTTTGTAGTCTTTAAAATTTAAAGCTGAAACTTTTTAAACATCTTAAATAAGTTAAAAGTATTTTCTTTTTAATTTCTTATTATAATTAGCAAAGTATCACATTTTTTTTGATATTTATTGTTGCTTGAAGCTAAATATAGATGATTTCACATATATACTTATATGAAGAACTTCATAAATTGTTTATTAAAATGTTTAGAGATTTTAAGGATTAAGCAAAACTGTAAAAATAAACACCCACCCAACTTGTCTATATGTACTTATAAAAGTATCCTTGAAATGAGCTTACATATGCTCATACTATAACTGTTGCTATAGTATGCATGTATTTGTTTTTCTTTGCAGCAGCAACAGCAAAATGTAATATGTAGCATGCAGCATGCTGGAAGATGGAACGATGCACATTCTGCTCGTACCACACATCCACACATGAGTAAACTGACACTTTCCATTCATAACGATTATGAGACGTAAATATGAACTTTGATGTCATACTTGAAGCACTTAGACACGTCCTTTTCTTCTCACTCACTCTCTTCACGTTGAAGCATACACACACACACATGAAGCGCGCGTGCTGTCATTTTATCAAAGTTTACAGAAAAGAAGCATTTAATTTTCTCAAATATGATGATGCTTGAATTTTAAGGAAGATTGAAGCTAATCTCAAATTGTGAAAATGCTTACCTTTTTTGGTAAGCATTAGAACATGAGGTATTAGGTGTTCAATGTAGTCACTTTGCGGATAGACTTGAAGTGAGCAATGAAATTAAATTGTGTTGTGGTTCACTTTGAAGCGCTAATGTGAAAATCTCTACCAGCTTTAAAACAAAGTAGTTAAATAGAATAATCAGCAATCACTAGCATAACTCAAAAGTATTCAATAAATCTATCGATGCAGTTTCCACAAATAAGCTTACCAAACCCACTGAAACAATTGCAGCATTCCATTGTGGTTTTTTCTTATTTTAGCAATTTTTTTCTATTATTTTCTTTTCAGATTTTGTTATTTCACAAACATCTACATAAACTTCAATCCATCCATCATCATATTTTAAAAAAGTTGAGTTATTTCTTCTTGTTATTCTAAAATTTTTTTACCCTTTGTTGGTACATGCTGCGGGAGAAAATCCATCATTGTTTCTATTCAATTTACCTAGAAATATGCTTCGATTTTGTATGTGTGCATATAATTTCTGCACTATTTTTATTCGCTTTTGTGTATTTTTTTTCTTTTTTTGGCAAACGTTAATGGGATAAAAAAAGTTAGAAAAGCAGAAGAGAATGTAGAAAAGAACGAAAAAACTTAAATCATCACGAAAGTTTAAAGTCAAAAAGCTTTCAATATAGAAAAACACACATACATATATATACAGTTTATTCCCCTCACACACACAAATACACTAAGGCAAACGCAAAGAAGCATAGAGAAATGAAACAAAAATATATAAATTTTTTTTGTTTTTTAAGTTTTTAAGTGGTCTTAAAAAGTTGCTTCTTTTTCTTATACTACTGCAGAGATTAATCTTTTAATAATTTATTTGTTGACAACTTTTTTTTTTACTGCTGCTACTGTTGCTGTCTTTCTTGTTTTATACTTTCTACTTTTGCCGTTGAAGTCATGTTCCGGGAAGTAAGTATTTCTGCTGCTTTCTGTCTTTAGCTTGTATTTTTTTTTTTTCATAAGCATAATCAGATAAGGCAAGCAGCAAGGCATATTTGTGTAGTAGTTTTACTGCTGCTGCTATTGCTACTTGTCGCTACTGCCACTAGTGCTGCTGGTGATAAATTGATTTTTGTTTATTTGTTCAAGTTGGAATTCTTTGATGTTGCAATTTTTTCTGTATTTTATTTTTTGTTGCTCAGGATTTGTCAAGTTTAATGTTGACTTTTTCGTAAGAATTTATTAAAAGTTTTATTCGTTGTATATTTAATTTGAATTTGAAGATTTGCTAGAATTATTATTTTTTTTTTTTTTGGTTTCTTTTACCAAAATATTATTTCTGTTTTGTGTACTGAGGAGCAGAAAGTTCTTAATTCAACTACTTATGAGCTGGCAAAAAAATAACGAAAGATTTTTCAGTTTTTGTATACAGTACCCGCGAACTGGGTGGAGTTAGAATTTAATTAGAGTGGAAGAAATTTCAATAGATGTAGTTTTTCGCAAAATATTGCATCAATTTTAGGATTTCGGTTTTGTGGGAGGTGCCTTCTGGTGGTTCCACACTTTTTTTTCTCCGCTCCAACAGTTAAAACATTTTTTGTACATCTTTTTTGTAGAAAGTCTAGAGGGAGATGTTGTCCTATATTGGTGTTAGTTTTTACCTTTAGTGACCTACATTCGTTTTTAAAAAGTAATAGTTCCTTCGAAGTTAGACTGTTTTTTTCTAACGGCTAATCCAGTATAAAGAGATTAGTACAAAAAAAAAACAAAATTTGTCTTTCAAGGGTTAATTTAATTTAAAAAGTTGTACTTAAGTAGTCGGGCTTGACCGTCAGCGACCCCAAGTATTTTTTAATGAAGAATTTCTCTGTGAAAATTATTTGTTGTTATTTCATCCCGCATCCTATTTTCCTTTTTTATGGTTTAAAATGGAATGTTTCGACCTAAGCAAGTACACAAACTTTTGAGCTCCATGTATTTTTTTTTTTTTTTTTAACTTGAACCCCGAATTAAATATTCTCCTTATAATTGTTAAATTTCAAAAAAGAAAAAAATTCTTCTGGCATCATTGTTCACTCAAAGTCCGATAATTTTAATAATTAATTAGAAATGTAAACTGCCAAATTTGCAAAAAATTTTCCAAATCAAAAATATTAAAAAAGAAGAAGAAAATGTTTCAACAAAAAAAATTTTTTTCATACGAAAAACAAACACGGTTCATATCAGATGTCAGAAATTTCTGACCAATATGTAATACAAGTGTCAAAGAAGAATGGAAAAAAGTATATAGAACGGTAGTGAAGGTTCGGGTTCGATTCCCGTCTTCGTTTGATGGTTAATCGACAGCCACTCCAACCTAACCTAACCTTCATTCTATGTATTTTCATGTGCTGATTTCAAAATTTCTATTCCTAAGCTTTAGAATAAGGTTCATACTAAATACACGAACTTTGAACTGCACGTGCTAACTATACACATAGCTCGATTTTTTTTGTTTTTGGTGAATATTTTTAAATTCCCGTACGTGCATTGGGAAGCTCTAGTTTTGACCTTCAGTGACTCCTACTATTTTTGGATGTTATGTGTTCTCTTCCAAGATTGTTTATAGTTTTTTCTAATGATTAAATCAATATAAAGGAACTATTGAAGAAAAAAAATTTCACTAAAGAATCTGAGTAAGTATTTTGGAGTTGACTGTCATTGATAATGGTTTGAGAGAAAGAAGAATCTGTGTATTTAGTGACAGTCAGGCTGCGCTTAAATCCGTGCTTAATCCTCTAACCACATCTGAACTGGTTATGCATTGTAAATTCAAGCTAGCCTGCTGTTGATATGGGTTCCTGGACATTTCAGGAAATAAATCCGCTGACCTTCTGGCCAGGAAAGGTTCGGAAACTGGTTTCCTGGGCCCAGAGCCTGTACTCTCTTTGTCGTCTACAGCCATCAAGGCCACCATTAATGGGTCGATTTGACCCACAATCGTAAATGGAAGGAACTGAGGGGCTTTAGACAGACAAAGATCATGCTCTCTGTTATCTCGAGGCATCTAACAGACGTTCTGTTATCACTTAACAGAAAGAGCAGTAGGTAGCATGTGGTACTATACACAGGTCACTTCTCTTGGGCTAAACATTTGAATATGATTGAACTGGGAGCTAGTGCCTTCTGTGCTTCCTGTGGTTTGGACGAAGAATGTGAGGAGAGGGCAGACCACTTTCTTTGTGTCTGCCCTGTTTTTTGCCAGATTATAGTAGGCATATTTGGCACTTGGGAGACGAACACCTGAGCTCTTTAAAACCGCAGGATCTGCTAAGATTTATTAATAAATCAGGTACATTTAAAGAATAGCAAAAGGGGACTCAAGATATAATACAATGGACGTAAAATTTGTCTGAGTGCGGCATTCTTGAATACTTCTTTGGCAGTTCCAAAAAAAAAAGGATTTTAACTGTAAGGTGTTGATGTCCAAACCAGTAGAGCCAAACAAATGAATGCCTCGAAGTACATAAGGATTTGCTCCTGAGTCTGATTTTTTTCTCGGCAAAAGCAACAGTTGCTGTCCGATACCTAGATTTTTCATGTGCTCTCCCAATTCGCAATTCCCTAAAGGGAAACTCATGAGTATTCTGAGGTTGGTAGGAGGAAGGTGGGTAGGATAAATTGAAAAAAAAAACTATAAAACAATAAACTGCATTAAATCTTTTCACCCCTTTTTTTGCACTCGCTGCCTTCTAGTCTATAGAAAACTAATTTATATATATTCTAAACTGGACTAGTTAGAAAATAGTCTATATTAAACTATTTTTAATATAGTTCATATTGATCTAGATCTAAACTGGTTCAAAAGTAATGCATAGAAGGGTAATTGATATTTCGTAGGACATATCAATGTTAAATTCGACAGTTCGTTACATTGAAAGTGGATTGAGCGAGAACTAGTTATGGTTCCGAATGAACTAGATATTCGCTAGTTATGCACTAGTCACTTTTACTGCAGGGTAAATAGCCAAATAGTATTTGCGAGCCTAGTTTTTTCGAAAGAAATTTAACCATGAAAGAAATTTAACCATACTCTAACAGCTAGATATGAGTTCTGAATAGAAATTCTTCTTTTTAAGAAGGTGGTTCTGAAAAAACCAGACAAAGAACAATGGACAAAGAATTAAAGACCATTAGACACAAATGGAGCTATGAAGAGTATAAGCAAAGAAGCAAAGCAAAGAAGAAGAAAAGGAACAACAACCGGCAATGCATGAGTAGTAGCAACAAAATAAACTTCACTCTTTTATCTTTTATCTAATTAAGATGTTAATACACCTAAAAATTTTTTAAAAATATATATAATAAATTTTAAACTATTCGTATAGTGTGAATTATGTTTTGAATGACAAAAGAAGCTGTTGCTGTAGGGCAATTGGATTTACGCGCGAATGAAAAAGGTAATTGCACTTACTATGCATATGTATATACAAATAAATACCTCCACAAATACGCAAACAAATTGACTTTTTTAGGTACAACATACAGACATACATACACACAAACACAAACTGCCACCATATGACCGTCAGCAAAAAGCCTCAAAATATGTAATCTATCATCAGGCGCAATGTAATTATAAATAGAATTATATAGCATACATACTTATATGTGTATGTATATACAAGTACAAGTGCCTAATACAAGCACTAATACACTGAAACACACACAAACTCATATGTGTAATCAAAATCCACTAAAAGCTCATACATTGTAGTAAAGCACACACAAATTCATATATATTTGTATAAAACTCACTCACAGCAGCAACAAACGCAAAAACGCTAACAACGTTATGAAATTGAAAACTTAAATACAAAACTTTTAGACGCTAAAAAGCATATACTTGTACACGTAAACATATATGTATGTTTATGTGTTAGTGTGTGTGTTTCTAAGCAAATAAAGCATACACATTTACATATATTAATAGATACAATGGAAAACATGAAAATGAGACCACAAAATATTCACAAAAATTAATTTAAATATTCCAATTAAACTGATTTCTCTTGTTTTTGTTTATGCAGAAAAATTAACATGAATATTCAAATTAATTTATAAATATGTAATACCAAAGTTTTTAAAAAATTTTCTATTAAAACAAATTTATTTCAAGTTATAGAAATCCCAAAATCATTAATAATTCGCTAATACACAATTGAACTGACACTCTCGTACATACACATAATTTTAAAATAGAATAATCAAATATTGGCTTCAGTTTGATTTATTTTCAAATTAGCTCATGAGTTTTCGGTCGCTGTAGAGTGGCTGGTATATGCCTAAAATGCCTGGTTCTTTATCCCATGCAGGCGGCCCCACCTATTGACAGGCAATGGTTCGAACGTAAAATATGTATAACTGAGACATACGAGCTATTGTGCCATAATAGCAATATGTAGCATAATTTTAGTGGAGTGCACAACAAAATTCGACTTTTCAGAAATTTTGAAGAAGGGATGCAGATTTTGTAAATCGTATTTTCATGACAATCATAGGCCTGTCTTTATTTTGTATCGCTTTAAAACAAAATACGGAGATATAATGTAAAGTGTCAATGAAATGTATCTGAATATAATTTTGTACAAAATCGATTAAAAATCACAAAGTTTTCCAAAATTTCATAAATTTAATGGAAAGTTAAACATAAATGCTGAATAAAAAATATTTTTAATAATTTTTTTTTTTTTATTTTGGAAACATATCCATATTAAATTTTCTAACATACGGAGAGACTAACAAAAGTTCGTTCAGTTGGTTACAAGGATAAAGCCAAAAACAATTTTTGTTTCATATCTTTAATCTTCATAATTTTTAAATTTTTTTTGCATAATTGCCATTAATTTCTATACATTTTTGAGGCTACTTCGAAAAACAGTACTCAAAATAGGCAAAACATTAATGATCTCCTCATTATTACCGAAAATCTTTCCTCTCAAAATTTTTTTTATTTTTAGAAACAACAAGAAATAACACGGCGCAGGGTCTGGGGAATATGGTGCTTTACGACTTTCTTTAATCCCTGAGAGCGTAACTAAGCTGTTCGTTGTTTCAGCAGTATGAGCTGCAAAAAGTAGCGGCGCAGTTCATCTTTTTCCCGTTTCCCCGCAAGTTTTCAAAATTTGTGGTAAGCAGATTTCAGTACACCATTAAACAGTTACCATCTGTCCAGTTTTCAGAGAAATAACAGATACAATTGTTTCTCTGGTGACTTCTGCTGGTTAGCTTTAATGGATGGATTAACACTTTCTGGACGCCATACCATCGAATGTTGCTTGGTTTGTGGATCGTATCTGATTTCTTCGTATATCCAAGATGATCCTTAAATATTCGCGATACAACTATGGCATTCAAGTGCAGTTCCTCAGCAATCATTTCCTAGGTCAATTTTGAACTTCACCAGAGCCACACATCATTTTTCATTTGTCGAAGATTTTGGGTGACCTTCACGAGATTCGTCCTCCACAGAAAAATGTCTGGTCTGGAATCTCCGAAACCTCTTTAAGACGGTCACGGTCAGGGATGGTGCATTATTTCCATATGCTATTTGGCAATCATTAAATATTTCCAAAGGCTTGAGGTTTCGCCGAAATCCGTAAAGAATGGCAAACCGAACCTCTTGATGTGATAGCGGTGGAATTTTTATTGACTCTTTCTCAATAGCTTTGCGTTTTCTTGTCCCCATGTTGACTGTTGACAGTCAAACTTAAAATGAAATGTCGCAATATTATGCCAAATCATCTGTCATTTTTTGATTTGTCAAAAATTAATTCAGTGTTGCCAACGAAGAGAACTTTTTTTAGCTTTTTTGTTTTATAGAATTTTTTATTAATCTTATTTTCGAAGTTGAACTTGATCTGAAAAGAGAAATCACAGGATTGTGAATATCTTACCCCAAAATTCTCATACACGCAAAGAAAAAAAACGTTTATCGCCCGTTTGTGGAGAATATATTACTTTTACGCTGAACAAAAACGTTTCTGAGGCACGTTGCAGTGTTTGCAGAAACCAAAACCGTTTTCTGCAAAAGATTAACAATTTTATGATGAACGAAAATTCGTTCACGATAAAATTAAGGCAATTCTCTTTTCTGGCAAATGAAAAAAACTTTTCTGCTAAACGAAAGTCCACAACTCTCTTCTCTTTCTATGTTCGTTTTCCTCTCATCTCGCTCTCGTCGCAAAAAGAAGCAGCAGCGACGCTTACATTCAAACTCCACACAACAACAAATCAACACAACATAACGGGAAGTATCATTTGTCAACGCATTATTGAAGAATTTTAATTGTGCATTGAAATTATTTCATCACATTCCTTTTTGTCTATAAAAAAGTGCGTGGTGTTTATAAAAAACTAATAAGAATGTGTGATTTATAATAAATAATACAAAAATTGTAATAATATAACTTTATGTAAATTTCATACACAATTTTTCTAGTTTTTAATCAGAAAATTTTATTTAAACAAAAACCACAATAAAATGCCAATGTATATATGAAAAATTGTTTTTGATTTCTTTTTTATATTTTTCAGGGAAATATTGCATTTTATTGCAAACGTTTTTAGTTCATTGTAAAAGAATTGAACAGTTTATGATGAATAAATGTTCGTTCATGGCAACCGAATAGAAACGTTTGTGGAAAACGTTTTTCTGTTATTGTGAAAGAATTGAACCGTTTATGATAAATAAATTTTCGTTCATGGCAACCGAATACAGTCGTTTATGATAAATAAATGTTCGCTTATCATGAAAACATTCCACGAACGAAGTTCGTTTGGTGAAAATTTCGTTTCTGAGAAACGAATTTTTTCTTTGCGTGCAGTATATAAATAATATAAATTTTAATAACATATGAGTAAATATCTCCGCAAGAAGGCCTAACCCGGAAGTAAGTACAACAGAGTTTTGAAATTAAAAAAAAAAAAATTTTAATTTTCTAACTTAATGACTATCTCACTAAAATAATCCCAATTAGGTACTACTATTAGTATTCCTACTAGCTTTAGCCATTGGCTGCACCAATATTGTATTGCTCTATGTTTAAACTTGAACTTTGGTTTCCATTGAAAACGTACATTTTTTTATGTTAAAAATCACAGAGCGATAAATGGCATTTGAATATAACAAAGCGACTTTACCTTAAAAACTTCTATTATAGACTTAAAAGTACATATGTATATGCACAATAGTGGATCCAGGAATTTTCGAATTTTGAAGGCTTGTTTCATCCTCAAGCCTCCAAGCCCCCCCTCCCCTTTAGTGTATATATGGTACATATAATATCCACCTAGTGTATGCACATATAAATATGAATGTGCCACAAATGCTCAAACACACATACAAACACCCATTGGAATATTAAATGAAATTCTTTTAAAATAAAGTTTATTAAAACAAAAGGAATTTATATACACTTCCATTTTTAATTAAAAGGACATAAGAAAGGACATGCAAGTATACATAGAAGAAGAATAACAAAGTCTAGTAGAAGTAAGTGAAAAAGAAGGAAAAGACAACGACGAAGAAGCAGTAGTAAAAGAAAGGCAAAGCATTTAATTTGAAAGTAAATTATAAGATGTAAAGTTTTCAATTTCAAACGAAGCAAAATAACGAAGGTTATTTCCATCATTAAAAAGTTGAAAAAGTTTTTTTTTATTATTTCATTTTTCATGAAAAATATTCTATAAAACAATGACCATAATATAATATGAATATGTAAGTGTATGAGTGTATGAATGAGTAAGTATTAACAATAGTAGCATTGTTATCATATAACAAAGTTCTGAGTTTTCCGTGTCCTCAGTCGGTCATTAAATGAGTAAATAAAAGTGGCAGTTTAAAAGAATAATAACAGGAATGCATTAAAATAAATGAAGTAAAATGAATGTATGAAATAATTTTATCTAGCAGTATAAATTAAAAGAAATTTAAGATTAAATAACTAAATATATGGAATTTTGGTACAGCATATCTAGGCTATAAATAAATTCATTATGGTCTTTGTGTGTAGGTTTAAAGATGTTTGCTTTTGTGCGTAAATCCACTTTAATCCTTAGTATTCATGATTTTTTTTCTTATCACATTTCTCATGGTAGTACGTAAATATTTTTTCTTAACAATTGCACACACATGTTTGTTACTTATGTATTTATAATTTGCATACATATGCATATAAAATATATACTTCTTGGGATATATATTTTCAAAACGACTGCAAGGTATACGCATTCATAGTATCCCAGCAAACAATTTTTGATTGTTTAAATCAATTCGAGCTGTCAGAAGTGGCTGAATGTAGGTTGAGAAAGGCCAAATTGGGTTATGTATAGCTCAGCATTAAGTTTAACCCCAAGCCCCGCTTCGCCCCCCTAAGATCCGCTAAAACACTAAAATATTCAGTGGCTTTTTACTTGTACGCTAATTGTTGCAAAATGCACTCTATTAACGTAAAAAAAATGCTCATATTCAAAAGATGCTGCAACTTCGAATTTTTGTGTATCATTTTTGTAGTGCAAACATTTTTGTCAAATATTCAATATTTATGAAATAAAATAATAAATAAAAAAATCATTTAAATTTTAAGTTGCACAGTCGGATTTCGTTCGGAGTACACAATCGATGCAACAGCCCAACAAAAAAAAAATGGAATATTAATTTACAGAATGTTTTTAATTATTTACCATACCAAATTTCACATTTTTTTTTCAAGTGAATACTATTTATAATTCAATAATAGTTATGAAAAATATTTAGTGTGGAATTTAATACATACATATACATATTGTAACTACACAACGCTATTAACCCATCACGTACTCTTAATCCAACCTTAAAAATTTTCAAAGCACAATTATTTTATGTGACAGCTAAGCTATTATTGTGCTAAAAAAAAAATATAAAAAAATGTTTGTGTATTTGAGGTGTAGTAGAAATGGACTTATTCCGAGAAAATAAGGTGACCAACTATGCGAAAAAGTATAACTGCTCATACACAACATCATGACCAATAAATAAAAATTACTTTAGAGGTGGTTTAATGCGCTCAAGCCATTAAATATTAATAAATAAATATATCACATGTTTAAAGAATTACACTACTGCAAAGACAAACAAAATGAATAAAACAAATTGAAAATCGGTTAATATTTAATCGAGTTATCGATGCGACCAGTTCGAAAAAAGTCGTTTCGAGAAAAACGCGTTTAAAGTTTTCAATCCATTAAGTTTTCAGTCTTATTGCACTATCACTAAAATGGCTGTAACTCAAGCAATTTTAGGAATTTTGACTTGAAATTTTATACACATATTTTTGAATATATAAACTTTAATTTAAGATAAAAAGTAATTTTTGACCCGTCACAGTGGTCTTCCACCTTAAACAGACAGACTTTATTTTTATAGATTCACTATAACTTTCCACTGAATTTAAAGTAGGTATATATTTTTATTATATATCTTGAGAAATGAATTTTTATTCTGGCACAATGTTTTCCCATTTTGCTTCAATGTTGTAGCAAAAACTATTGAATATTAAACCACATTCGTTCTAGTGTTTTGGAAAGATTTACATTCTCCTGGTTCTCACATTTGTACCTATTGTAAAGTTCATACCCTGAAAGTAGTACCTTTAAGTCAAGATTCAAATTAAGTTCAATGTACTGTGCAGGGCCGTAACCAGAAATTTTTTTCGGGGGGGTTTTCATTCGAAGAACATATTCATAAATAATTTTTATCAAACTGATTTTTAAGTACAATAAATTAAATCGATGATACATTTAATGGACCCTACAAAATTAAAATTTTAGGAAATATTTTCCGATTTTTTTCTAATCTTAACCTCAAAAAAATGACCAAAAGGGACAAAAAATTCCCAGAATAATCAAATAAAATTTTTTCAAATAAATATTAATCAATGTGCAGTCTATTGCATTTTTTTTATCGTGAAGGACATAATTTCATTAACTCATTGACTTCCCACTACTGATGATGTACCCAACCTCAAAAAAATTACCAAAAATAGTAGAGGCTTATTTTTTTTAAATGATCATCATTGGGAATTTGAGCCATTATCAATGATAAGGAACCCGGATGAGGTTGGCTTATATTCCCTAAATTCGTGAAGTCACAGCATTGAAAGAGATCTTTCTAGTCGTGGTGCTCTGAGCAATAACGCGTTAAAAAAAATAATTTTAAGATGGGTTTTGCTAATAAGATGGAGTTTTTGCGAAAGAATTTTTCACGTTGAACACGAATCTGAGGTCAAAAATTTCCCATCACGTCACGTTTTAGGAAAAAAAATGGGGTTTAACCAAGTCTAATTTTACAAGGATCCGATAATTTTTTCTACTTTTATTAATTTTTAAACTTTTCAAACTGATTCAGGACGAAACTTTAAATCAAAAAGAGTTACTGACCTAGAAAAACTATGAATGCAGGAGTGCTCAGTATAACCTTCTCTTTTTGAATCCGTAGTCAAACCTCATGTCGAAGAAAACAAGTCGGATTTGATCGCATAGGGTAACAAAGATTTCAAATTTATTTTTTATATTTGACTTTTTAGAAAAAAAAACCAATGGAAGTAAAAAATATCGTTAAATAGATTTTATATTGACTTTTTTCCATCCATTGGCAGTTAATCTCAAAAATTAGAATAAAGTTTCCACATTTCGGGGGGGGGGGGGGTCAGAACCCCCAAAACCTCCCCCTAAATACGGTCTTGGTACTGTGTATTTTTCAAGATACAAAGATTCATTGCTGAGAATATAATAAAAACCATTTCAAAACATAGATGTAGACATTGGAGGGTTCTAAAGACAAGTATAAACTGCATTTTGTATAGAATAAATCGAAAACCAGGTAAATCGCAAGTCTTAATTTGTATCCAATTGTCTGTTAAGAATATCCGAAATCATCCTTTTCCCCTCAACCTCTGAATCCGCTTATGAATGTCCATAGACATGTGTGTATATGTTCATAAACGAATACGATGCTATCTTTCCACAATATTTTTATTATTCTAACGATCATGTGATTTGTGTGTGTGTGTGTGTGTGTGTTGGGATATGCTATGTTAACTACTGGCTATTCTGCAGCATTTGTTTTTCTTTAGTTGCTACTTTTATTTGTTGTTTTTGTCTTTTGGGGAAAATTATGCAAATCTTTTTGACAACTAAATCAAGTATGTAGGAATGTTATGTATGTATAAAAGCTACAAGAACTTTTCATTGTTATTCTAGAACTAACCATCTACCAAAATAAAAATAAAAACATAAACATTAGAGACAAAAGTTTTGTATTTCGAAAATTTAAAAGTTTAAACTTGGTTATATGTTTGTTATAAATAAGAGTTGAAAAGGTTATCCATCATATGTACATTTAAGATTATTTGACGAGATACTTTATCATATGAATGTGTGTATGAATTACAAAATAAAATTAACTACAATGAAATAAATCATCGCTACATTTACAACACGAAAAGAGAGGTTGAGGAGAATTTAATAAAAGATTAATCAGCTGAATACTGAATACAGAATAGTTAGCATATATGTGATATAAATAGTGGAGTCGCTGAGCTTGAATAAGCCATACCGAGATAGAATTTTCCTCTTGAAAATTTTTAATCTCTCCTGAATAACTTTTGTCAGATGTAATGTTTTACATTAACAAAAAGAATCTGTATGATCTATGGAACGTTGAATACAGCGATATCAAGATTGTAACCTCGACAACCAATGAACTAATATTAACTTTAATAGCCACTTGGCTATCCATGAGTATAGCTATCTTAGCGCTATCTTGAAGTTTGGTATTTGGAAGCTTCTTTTAATGCTTGGGGAATTTCAATATTGAGGTGTTCGTAACCCGTCAATAACTTGTTGGGAAAAATGAGTCATAAGAACCGTTTGAGCCTTACTTAATTTTTTTTAATAGTATCCTAACCGAGGGAAGTGGCAGCTTTTCAAAATTAGTCAGCGATTGTACGACAAATCAAAAATGCAAAACACAACAAAGTTATGCCTTACATAGGTTCCAGGACACTGTGGTATTGCCGTGAATGAACTAGCTGATAAACTAGGTAATGAAGGTTCTGCAATTGCACCATGGGGTCAGGAACCTTTTCTTGGCGTAAGTTCTGGGGAGTTCATGCGTTGGATTAAAGATTCTGCGGATTCTATTTATAGAGAATGAAGGTTCGAGCTTGACTCCTGCAGAACAGCAAAGTGTTTCGTGAAACAACTTAACGGGAAATCAGCGGAATTTGTTCTGAAACTGAGAAGAACCTGAGATTATAGATGGGTGTCATCTCAGGACACGACACATGTGGTCAGCATATGACTACTATGGACGTCATCACCAATCCAACCTGCCAATTGCCAAAATTTCTGTGTAGGATAATAATACTACAACTGGGCTACTGAGCTGCGTACTACGCAGTACAACTAAATGTACCGCTTTGTACTACTTTTTTGCTGATTTTTCGTTTCTCCGCACTAATTTTTAAAAAATTAAGAAAAACCGGTACATTGTTTATACAACTAATAGAATTAAAACTAAGTATTTGGTTTTTTCTTATGAACAATGCCCAAAGAACGTAGGAAAAAGGTGTTCAATTCTAATCTGCAAATCGAAACCAATCGAAAAGTGATGTGCATTGCGAAAAATGCAATCGATGCTTTCGTATAGCATGGAGGAGGAAACGGCATCTTGCAACCGCTAGAGATGAGGAAACATAAACTGCTTCGTCTTTGACATCTAATCTTTAAAATTTTTCCCCAGTCATGACGTGTCAAGGAGTGTGGAATTAAGGAATACCAGAGTTTTGATGACGAGCTCAGACTGCACTTCGGAGTTAAATTTTTTGACTTGTCTTCGGAAAACAGAGCAACTTTTTAAATTAAATCCAATTTGAAATTAAAAACAATTGATAATATGGCATTAGAAACAGAATTATCTTTTTCTGTTCAGATAACACTAACGCAGACTTTAAAGGACGCTGGAGTCAATGGGTCAAAATAAAATCTCTGCAATATTCAATTAACTTTACTATGATAAGTTTAAAAATCAACTGAATTAACTTCAGTTTCAAGGAGGGGGGCTACCTCCCCTCAGAACCCGACAATCTTATAGTAAACAGTAATTTTTTCAAATCAAAAATATTCAGATTTTTCCAAAAAAAACCATCTTTAGGATTTAAAATATTATTTTACATATATTATATTTTATTTTAATAATAATAATTTAATATAAATATTAAAATGGAGTCGGATATTTGAATCAATTCTGATTAGTCGCTGGGCGTGCCAATAGGATGCACGTTACAGTGCTACTGGTTATCAAATACATTCAGACTACATTAAGTCTACAATTTCAACGCCAGCTTATAAATGTCTTTCTTTTAGAAAGCTTGATAATGGTTTAGCTTTTGGATTGAATTTTGTACTGAATTTTAGTCTGATATTGGTTTAACTTTACCATTTTTGATCTGAATTCTGGTTTGATTGTAAGTTAAAATTTTGTTTTATTTTAGATTGAATTTTAATCTGAATTTGGTTTCAGTTCATCCATGTTTGGTCTAAATTTTGATTTGCTTTCCAGCGTTTGATCTGATTTCTGGTCTAAATTTTGATTTGCTGTTAATTTGTATTTGGCATCTTTATAGCCTCAGTTTTAATCTCACTCTTACTTTGAGTTGTGGGTAATATTTCTGTCTGAATTGGCATGATTTTGAAACTCTTTTGGTCTGAATTTCGGTCCGAAATCGGCCTGAATTTTGTTTTAAAATTTGGTCTGAATTCATTTGGAATTTTGGTCTAGTTTTTGTTTAATTTAAGTTAAACTTTTTATCATGTATTTGTACTAGTTTTTGGTCTGAATTTTAGATTACTTTCGTTCATTATTTGGTGTCCCTTTGGCCTAAAGTTTTGTCTAACTATTGGTCTGAGTTGTGGTCTACATCTTTTTTTTTTTTGAATTTTGGAATGAATTTTAAAACTGATTTTGGTTTTGATTCGGGCTGAATTTTATGGTTTTTAGTCTGAGTTTTAACCTGAATTTGATCTCATTTTGGTCGATATTTGTTGGAGTTTTTGTTCCATGCGTGGTCTGAACTTTGTTTTTTTAACCGGTTATTGCCCGATACCCGAAAGCGTGTACGGATCTCGTTGAAATTTAAAATGTAATGGTTTTTGTTCAAATTAAGATATATTTTAATTTTAAGTAATGTATAACAGGTTTATAGAACGTATTTAATTTTTCATAAAAATGAAGTGCTTGGTTATGGAGTTGTGAGATTGTAAACTCACCACCACGCCGATTTTAATAGTGACTACCACTATTAATAGTGATATCGATGTTAAGAGTGATATGAATATATATTTCAAAAATTCGTTTAAAGTACTATCCAAATCAACTGTTATTTTAATTTAATTTTTTCGGGTTTTTGTTTCTACCAAAAATGACTCAAAAAATAGAGATTTATCAAATTGTTTCATCAAAATTATTTCTCAAAAGAAATTAAAATTTCCTTTAAAATTGTTTTCTCAAAATAGATCATTTAACAATATAAATCCATCAGAAAAGTCATAATCAAGATTTTGATCTGAATTTGGTCTTATTTTGATCTGAATTTGGTTCTTTTCTTACTTTGAACTTCGATCGAAAATAGTATTTGAATTTTAGTTTGGAATTTGGTCGAAATTTTTGGTTTTGGTAGATAGTGAGTCTGATATTTTTTTTTTAATTTAGTAAAATCAGCCTCGAATCCTAGAACCGCTACTGGTGTCCAGTCAATTTTAAAGCTCCTATACTTATTTTTAATTTTGATATAGTTTATTAATCATTAAAATTTATAAAATTGATAAATTTTTGTTGATTTTGATTCACTTTTATAAGATTTGCACTGTTTTTAAATTTTAGGTTCTGTACTGTTTTGAAAAGAGAAAATACATATTTCTTTATATAGCAGCACTTCTTTACTAACAATTGCAAACCTTTAAGAGTAAAATTGCCCTAGAAAATCTTTTCTGTAAGTCCCTTCCATTAATGTACAAATATAACTCGTACAACATGAATGAAAGTAAAAAGCTGGGATTAGGCCCTCCATGGGCGTTTGTGGCATAAAAGAAAAAAGTCTGGTATCACAATAATCTTTCTAGTGAACAGGATTAGTTTTGTTTTTTCTTTCAGATTAAATAATATTCATCAATTATTACTAAATTGATTAAAACGGGATAATATTATGCTGAGACTATTTGATTTAAGTGCATATTTTTTTGGTAGAAATATGGGGAATAAAACTACTTCCATACAGATTTGTGCTTTAATTTCCTTCCAAATCTCTATTAAAAATATTCTGCATTTGCAAGTAAATGTTTTAAGATAATAAAGCTAGTCATGTTTAAGTGTATACTTAACTATAACGTTATTAAATTCAAGCATTTAAATATATATACATACATATATACATAGAAGTTAAATATTCTTTCATATCTCCATTTTCTTTTCATACTCATACATAATTGAAAACTGTATATTTGTGAATGTGAACGAATGCAATAACTGCCACTGTTGATGGTATTTTTCTGTTAAAAAAAAATTATTGAAAATTAAAAGCAATTAATAATACACAATGCGACATATTCTGTTGATATATTTGCAATATGAAAATGCGGAATATTTTGAGCGCACACATTTCAACATTTTTAATTAAAGGTGCCACACAAAAGAATTGGATTTATGAGAAACGACAAAAACATTTATGGTATTAATGGCCTATTGGCATTAAATAGTGATGAATTATTTAAAAAAAAAAATTACAAAAAAATTTCAACAAAAAAATCTAAACCAAATATTCAAATTAAATTAATTTTTAACTTTAGATATAATAAAATTTAAATTAAATTTTATAATTTTACTTTTAGTTGAAAATGTTTGCATAAACGATTTCAACGATTCTCAACCACAATTCCACACACGCAGCATTTGAGAAAAACTTTCTATTTCAGAGCAGCACTGGCGGAAAACTTTTATTTTTCATATGAAAAATATTATAAATAAAAATAATAAAAAAAAATATCTAACATGCAATTCTAAGTGCTTCAGAATAGTAAAAAAAATAAAAATATACCAAAACACTACAACTCGATCCATTCCCTCCCCATGGAGTCACTTTATTCACTTTCCGCTATACAAATGTTTTAATTTTCCATTCTTTCAAAATATAGCTGGGCGTTGTTGTTGTTGATGTTTTTTGTTTGGAAACAGATGATAGAAATCTGGAGTAGCTGGAGTTGAATAGTGACAGATGCAGATGTAAAAAGATGAAAACGTTCAAATGTTTGAAATGGAAATTAAAAATGAAAATGAATACCGAATGAAAACCAGGAACGAGGGAGCACAAAAACAAAAAAGCCAGTAGAAAGTTTCAATGAAAAAGACAAAAAGCACCGAATCCAATCGTACACAAACAAAGAGGAAAGAGAACAACTTGAATGAATAAATTCACAAAAAAAAAAAAATTAATAAAACTAGAAATTTGTATGGATAGAAAAATGTGAGGTAGTGTTTAAGGGTAGGAGACTCCAAAGTCCTCAAGTCAAGCTTTGAATCAAGCAAAAAATAAACCTTAAAAATATGAAAAAAAAATCGCAGTGAAACAAATTAAATTTTGGTTTTCAAGAACAAAGATGTTTGAAAATTAAAAGTTTTTCTCGGAGATATTCATATTCATATAAATTCTAACTAAAACTGCAGTACTCGTTTTCCCCAACCAGATCAATTTTAACGATATTTTACAGGCTTCATGAACGTTATTTTTCAAAGCAAAAACAGTGTATGTATATAGAGACAGACAAATCAAACGGCAGTTTCGATTTCAATTTACTCATCAGCTTAACCCAGTCGGTAGCAGTTACTTGTTGCCTGTTACCAGATCAATTTCATTTTACTCCTCATTACTCGCTGGCCCTAATCGGATTTATTTCAAGTCTACAGCCAATAGTTGTGTCCATGACCAGATCGAGTTCAATTTCCTCGTGAGTTCTAACCAAATCTCAAGCAATTAGTCATTGATGCTAACCAGATCAATACAGATTTCTAAGTTAGCTCTAATTATACCATATCACCACTTGAGAGGAATAAGTTAATGACGAGTAGACTGGAGCAAAAAAACAAAAAAGTTTCCGAGTTGAAAATACGAACTCAGAGAAAAATTTTAGAAACTTTTTGGTTCCCAAATTAAATTTTGAAGCAAATGAATATTATGAATTATGAAATTGGTATGAAACAAAACTTATCTTCCACCACTTCTGGCATGCCTTTCTTCTAATAACATATCAAAATTAATATTTAGTAAGGAAAAACCAACACTAAACATCAAGACATGCAGACATTCCATGCCACACTCAGGCTGTAGAGCGCTGTGTTAAACTGGTTCACAAACCTCTTCAAGTATGAGACTTGATGGCTCCATAAAAATAATTCTTACCTCTCGTGCCTCTATATGCCTAAATTTGACACTGCCCTTCCCACCAGTCCAGGGAGTGGAAATGAGGTGAGAAAAACGGGGTAGGTGGGTTAGCACTTTTTTCTCGTAGTTTACTTCAAGGTCATCAACTAAACCTCTTTCGGTTTTTCATATATCTGTTCAATTTCTGTACAAATTCGTAAACTTTGAATGCAATGTGTGAACAGAAGACTTATAATCGATTTCAAAAATTTTCGCTGAGTTCGCATTGACGAGTGGTAAATTTTCCGCCCTATTAAAATTCAATTCAGAAACTTTTTTGTGCTTCGCTAAAGTCTAATGACGAGGTTGTCTTTTACAATTCTTTTGAAATCTACACAGATGAGTCCAAACTGGAGAAAAAAGTCGGCTGTGGCATTTTCTCTGGCAATTTGGGTCTCAGACTCTCTTTTAGACTTCCTGATCATTGCAGCGTCTTTCACGTGAAAGTAATGGCTGTACATCAAGCTTATATGTGGCTTCTTTGTAACACTTCATTTGACACGAATATTCTAGAAAATGCTGGAAAATGCAATACCTTCGATCTTGCTACGAACTGTAAAAACGGCTAGTGTCCTGTTGCTGTTTCGTAGTTTCGAAATTCGAATGATGGTATGCCTGAAAACAGACGGATCGTAAATTTGTTGTTTTTGAGCGGCATTTTGTATGAGTAAGAAAAGGGATCGGAGCTTGAGGAATTTTCAACAAAAATTATGTGTCTGCAAGCACTCACAATAGAAGTGAAACTATGTAACTATGTTGTTTATTAGAAAACTGTTAGAAAACATTTATAAAACATTCTGTTGAAGTTTTTGCAGTTCTCTTCTCTCTATTTTGTTGTTGATACTCTTTACACTTATCGGCACAAACACAGCGTATTATGGCCCATACACATTGACGACAGCAACTACACGAACACACGACTACGAAATTCTATCGGCTAACTAAACACAATTGAAGCGGCACCACCTTCAGCAAACACAGCCAAAACAGCAAAAACAAACTCTCTTTTCTCTCTGTCGCTTGTCAGATTAGAAATAGATTTAAAATTGGCTACAGCCACGATTGTAGTCGGTGGTCATGTGGTCGTGTCGTCGCCAAAATAATCGTTTCCATAAGAACATGTTGTTTTTATAATTTGACAGATGTAGTCGTGTAGCTGCCGTCGTCAATGTGTATGGTGCTTTACACGTATATAACACAAAAGAAAAAAGTTCTGTTATATGTAATCATGTTGATACTCTCTACATTTATCTGCACAAACATGACGTCGCACACGTATATAACACATGAAAGGAAAATTCAGCTATATAGAATCAAGCTCTCTCAGTAAAGAACAAAGAGAACTGCAAGGAGTTGACTCCCTGCATGATTGTATGCAGCCGATCCCCATATGACTTCGTTCGCTAAACACCAACAACAGCATAACTTCGTTTCTTATTAGTTTCGTATGAGTGCAACAACAACACGACTTCTGTTGCAAAATTTTCGATTTACCCTCGCTAAAGAAGTTTCACTTCAAAAAGATTAAATAATATACATATAAGTACAAAAAACATAAAAAATTTAGTTTTTATGTTTTTGCTTGGTCAAAAATCACATCAGCCCATACGCAGTATGAAAGGCTTGTGGATTTGATGAAGGAAATCGCTCATGGATTTGACAAAGTGAAAAAAGATGTCCTGAGTTTTTAGGAAGGAACGCCACTCTGCAATTGAATAATGTGGGACCACAAAAGAAAGTCTATTTGGATTATAAATGCTACATCAAGCGGAAATTGTCCACTAATAAGGCAGAAGCTGGGGCAACAGGTGGTGGATCAAATACGATTCATGTTTCTAATGATTTGGAGGAAACTGTTAGGCATTAGAGGAACTGTGATCTGTGGTTCGAAAACGACATTACACATTTTAACGGCGGTAAGAGAGAACGAAATGAATGTGCCAATACAAAAAGCGCTTTAGAATGCAAGCATTCCCCTTTCACCTGGGATATAAGTGCAGCGACTACAGAAACCATTTCTTGCACAATTAACTGAATACTTTTTTTTATTTTCTTGTGCTTATTTCTGCCAAAACAGCTGATTTTGAAAACTGAATTTTGGTATTTTTATTGGCAACGCCATACAGACTTACAATCGGGTTGTAGCATACCGTTTTTCCTTTTTGCATAGCGTAGCTCAGAATCTATAAAAAGCACATGCATTTTTTTAAATGATTTTACAAACAATTTTCTTTGAGTAAAATAAACATTTTTATCTGCTGCTATTTTGCAGCAACAGTTCCAGTTGCAAGTTGTTGTGCTGCTCGTTGGCCATTGCGGCCATTAAACACATTAAGTCTAATTTTCAAATGCGTTCAAATATTTAAATTCCTCAATGGCTGATAGGAATATCAAGAGCAAGCAGCCGGGCAGGAAAAGCAATAGTAGTAGAAGTTAGTAGAAGCAAAGCAATAGCAGTAGCCAGAATAAAGCATTAACTTCATTTCATATAGAAAGAGCACAAGAGAGGGTTAAAGTGAGGGCAGGAACAGAAGTACCTATAACCAAAGGAACTAATGTATGCAATACATTTGTGTATGTATGTATGTATGTCAGTGTTTGTGTGTGTGCATCAAGTGCAAGGCAAGTCAAATGGCTTCAGAGCAGCAACAGCAGGAACGTCGATGGAAAGATTAGAGATGACTTCAAGCTATTTCCGGCAATGAGTTCACTGTTCGTTTTTTATTTTTTTTATTTTTGTTGAACTTTTGCTGCTGCCATCTTCTTTTTTACTTTGGCATTTAAAAATATATTTGGCATTTGAAAAATGGTACTGTTGTCCACAAATTTGCGAGCTACTACGAGTATTACGTGCAAATAGCCAAGAAGTAAGATGCAAATATGGTTGGCAGAAGTAGATATTGTTTTTTCTTCTACTTCTTTTTATAAGAATTTGCAGCATTTGCTTGAGGAATTTGGTGTGTAGTTGGTATTTGAAGTACACAAATTTATGGTATTATTATCATCACCATGAATTCAATGTAAAGTAAAATATTTAGTTAAAGGTTTCACTCATTTCAATTCAAACTTTGGGTAAACTTTTATTTTTGTTTTTATCGATTTTCAATTCATTTATTATCTCTTAGATGGTATTTTAGCACATTCGAAATTATTTTTTTATTTTTTTTTTTTAAATTAAATTCTATATATTTTATATTTACATACCCAGCTGAATCTTAAATTTAATATTTCCCCAATTATTTATATATATATGAACTTAGTTATTTTCAGTATTTCTATTTCCTCACATATTTCTACTCCAACGCTTGAACTAAATTACGTATGCACTTCCGTATTTGTTAGACATAATTCAGCTACACATTGCACTTATTTCTCGAACATTTGAATATTTAGCCAGCGGCTATGAAATCATAAAATATAAGACCATAAGTGTGAGAAGCAACCCGTAGACAACAAAATAATAATACTTAGTATGATAAACTTTTCAAACATAAAAGCAACATACACTCAAACACGCACACACACGAATACACAACTTTATAAACTTTTGTGAGAGGGGTCATGTAATGTTAAAAATAATAAATCAACAACAGATTTACACATTTAAAATTTTAATTTTAACATTTGTGATTTTTTCACTTTTCTATCCAATTTCAAATGTTAGGTATACAAAAAAATTGTTTCAAAATTAAATATGTTGATTTTTAGTTTGACTTTGAAATTGCAAAACTTTGGCAATTAATACAATTCATTACATACAATATAAAATTTATTTAAAGGTTATTATGTGCATATGTGTGTGTATATAATGAAAAATTTAATTAAATGTTATGGTTCATATTTGGTTTTAGCCTTTTAAAATTTTATAGAATTTCTTTTTTCTTTTACATATTTGTGCATACTAAATACGTATGTGTGAGTATGTAGTATGAGTTTTTTGAATATTTAAATATCTGTTAAGGACATTTACAACATCAACAGTAATATTGGCTTTATAAGTATAAATTGTAAAGGTTACGATGATTAACTTTGAAAGAATTTTAAAAACAGTTAATTGTTCTTGTGAATTTCGAACTGCTACCCTTTAAAATTTGAGTAAAAGAGTTTTGCATTACTAATATTCCATTTCCGTTGATATTTGTATGGAAAAAATCCCATTCATTTACGGCATACTGTCTTTAATTTATTAGTATTTTTTAGTAATTAGAATTCATCGGTGGATTCACGAAAGTTGTTTGTTATGCAGCGCAATTTATTTTCTTTAACTCAATTGAAAACCTTTTTAAAGGGTGGGCAGGTTCTCCTATACTAATATTATATTCTGAGGCATTAAACTCCTAACAATGTTCGAGTAAAATCATTAATAAATAAAAGATATTGAGGTAAAAATTATATTCCAATATGGAAATGTCTGCATAAAATTTTAATAAAACACAATAAGAAGGTATGTTAAGAGTTCAGATATGCAGAGAGTTGAGGAGGGAAGGGAAGGGTCTTTTCAGGCCAATGAAAACAGTGCCAAAATAAGATGAGTTGCGATGATAGCGAGATGTTTGATGACAGGAATGAGGTTTAGAAATTTTTTTAAAAAATAAGACGCCTAAAAAAACGGTTTGAGGACCAAAGGGTTTTCCTGCAGAAGCGAAAATGAGTGTCTGATGACCGTTATCCAGGGTATGATGAGGTTATAGAGGCAGTATTTCTCCGCGTTGTTGAATGGCGATGACGCAAATAATCCCACCGCAGGAGAAGCTGTTCCGGAAACCCTAATCACAAATGACGTTGATTTATCGTCACTCAACTATCACGAAGCCTTAACCCTCATCGCTTGGCTAAGGAAAAATAAGGCTACGAGTATTTATAGCCTGCCGGCAAGGCCCTGCACTTTCTCGGTCTAAAATTTTAGAAATTTTTATAGGACTGATAGATTAATTAAATTGTTCTTCCTGACTACAGAATTTTTTCTCATGTCCTGTGGCCATTGTTGTGTAGAAGTGCATATTTAAATTTCAGACCGATCCGTAAATTTTTCTTGTTACCGTGCACGCCAATGCCTAAAACCTTGTTTTGAGAAAAACGGGTTCAAAGTTTTGGCTATCGGTAAAATATACTTCGTTCGGCGCTATAATCGTATATATCTTTAAAAGCGAGTACTTGGAAATTCTCTCTGAAATTTTCACAATATGCTTTTAAAATACAATACTTTCAAATAAGATACATCTAAAATATTGAATTTTAAGTAATTGTTCCCATCACAATTTTTTTTAAAGGTTAACTAGGGCAATATTTTGTTCTTAGAAAGTTTTGATCTATGAGTGATATTTAAAGCGAAAGCGCAAGTGCTGTTATTTTTTGCGAATTTTGCGAATAAGGGGGTAAAAAACTTCCCATCACGTCACGTTTTCGAGAAAAAAGGAGTTGAAACCCCTAAAAATAGCGTTTTTGGAAATTTTTCAAAAATAACTAGTATCAGAAATTAAAGGCGGAACCATGCCTTTTCAAATGAGCCCGAAGTCAAATTGTTCGCATGCGCCCTTAGAGCAGCGAATGTGCATGTCTAAGGCAGCAAGAAAAAAATTTATAAAGGACGGATTTTATCTTACTTACACCCACCCAAGGGTCGCTGGTTACAGATCTGCTGTCAGGTTTTAAAAATTAAAAATGGCGGATCAAATATTGCTGACGAATTTAGAGTGTAAAAAATTTTTTTTCGTGCTCCCCCTGCTCTAAGGACGCATGCGAACAATTTGACTTATGGCTTATTTGAAAAAACATGTTCCTGCCCTTAATTTCTGATATTAGCGGAGTTTGTAGCACGTCAGGGTTCAGCTTCACAATTTTTCAAAAATGCTATTTTTGGGGTTTCAGGTTTCAACTTTTTTGTTCGAATACGTGATGAAAAGTTTTTGACCACAGGTTCATGTTTAGCATGGAAAGTTTATTTGGAATTACTAGAAGCCATCTTATTCGCACAAGTTGAAATTTGTGGAGCAGTGTGTTATGGAAACCTGTAAAAGTGTCCATAAATGGTGAATGGCTTGAAATAATGGCATACTTTCAAAAATGTTCCTCATTAAAAAGTAGAGAGAGCACTTCAACTTCAAAACTACCCATTGACCTATCGAAATGAAAACTTTTAAAGATATTTCTACCAAAACCCTAAAAATAAGGGTATAAAGTGAGGGCCGTAAACTTTACTTCAGATGTTACAATTGTAGAACCTCAGAACAATAAACATATCCATCAATTCCAAACAGCTCACCATAGTGCTCTTTCAAAAATTCAAAAAACCTAAAACTAAGTCATCAGGGTTTGTTTAAACCCTGTGTTTTCAGTGGAATTGATCAGGACACTGCCCTTTAAAAAAAAAAAACAAACCATCATCCCAAAAACAAAAAATTAATTTGTTGTTTGTGTGTAATAAGAGAAATAAAGAAATGCCATCCGCAAACCATCGACTGGAATCTGCAGTTAAGCACCCCCACAAGTAGCAAGTGCGCTTTCACCTGCGGCGAGCACAAAACGATGAGTATCCAAAATCATCTAGAAGACTATTGTTGAAAAGAAAATTCCAGTAATTAGAAAAACATTTAATGAAGTTTAAATCATCTTTTGGGAAGACCGCAACTCATGGGAACTCTTTATTAAGGTCAGAAAAATCGTGATGATACCCTCATTCATATTTGATTACACAGAATAGGGAAGAGCATCCAATAATCATAGATTATGGAAGGAGATAGTGTATCCTAATTTAGGAGTTTATCCCTTCATTCTCTTTTTTCCCTGTTGCAATTGCTAGTGCTTAGAAAACAAAAACTTTAAATTAAAATTTTTAAATTCAGTCTTTGAGATTAAAATGCAGAGGAGTGAAATTAAACTGAAAAAATAACGAGTATCAGTCGTTGCGAACGTTTTCCGCTACGAACAGAAAAAAAATGAATAAAGTTTCAAAAATTTATTTTTAAAAAAGATTTTTTATGTCCCGAACGGCCAATACCACATTAGCAACAATTATCGCCTCGGAGACCAATTCATTATTGTAAGGAGTGAGATCCGAAAAATCTTAACATGTATAGTATTCAATAATTTTTAAAAGGTTGATCTTAGAGTTTTGATTTTTTTTTTATTTAATTGATAATATTTTACGAATTACAGAAAAATATAAGTTTATAGAACTATTTATGAACTCGTGGACTTTTTTAGGTAAGCCTTCCATTAGAGATTTGATAGTTGTTTCAGACAACTTTTTGGAACAGTTTGCCCATCTACTTTTAAAATCTTCGATATTTTGGGACAACTTTTTTGTGCTCTTTAAGTTTTTTTTCACTTTGGTACCACTCCAAAGCTTTCTTGTAGTAGTGACATGATGCCAAATCGGGCCAAAAATATGTGGACACATTGTGCTCTCTTATGAAAGGAAGAAGTCTTTTTTTCAAACATTCTTTAATGTATATTTCGGTATTTATAGAACCCACTATAACAAATGACTTGCATCTTTTGCCGTTTTCGCAACTGCATATAGCTTGCCATACCAGGAATTTTTTAGGAAATTTTGTTTGAATTCTAAATTGTTCTTCGACATTTCCTCGAGCATCAGCAACATAAAAATTTTGACCCGGAAGATGCGTAAAATCTGCCAGTACATACTTTTCGTCGTCCATTGTACAACATGAATATTTTTGTATGAAATTCGATTTTAATTTCCGAGCCCTACTTTTGGCGTTTAAACTTTTTGCAGCATTCCTGTCTGGAACTTTTTGGACTTTGTATGTTTTCAAACCTGCATTGGCTTTAACTTTTCGCACCAAATAGTCAGAGCACTGGGCTAACCGGACAGCTTTTCTACCAGATGTGTTTGGAGATCTTTTCAATATGCTTTCTATTTTCTTGGCTTTCCCAATATCATTTGGTCCTTGTTTTCTTCCCGAACCAGGTTTCCTATCGATGATCAGATTCTCCTGAAACTGTTTAATAACATTGGAAACAGTTTGACGGCAGACCTTCAATTCTTTGCCCAATTTTTTGTAGGGCCAATTTGGATTTTTTTGAAAATGTTTAATAATTTTAAGACGTACTTCTTTTTCTTTACTAATTTTGATCAAACTCACAATAAATCAACATGTTTACCAATTAAAATAACAACTGAAATATTTTTCAAAGATAACTAGATCAAAGAAATTTTTAAATTTTACACCAAAAAAAAATTATTAGGTAAAACGTGTGTTAAGATTTTTTCAATCTCACTCCTTATTCTGTATAAAATTAAAATACGAAAGGGAGAGATTGCGAGAGTAATCACGATAAATGGCAACAAACTTGCACTTTGTTTAATTTACTTTTAATATTTACTTTAAGTTTGTTATTTTTCAGGTATTTTGTAAAATTTGTTTATTTTTCATATCAAAGAGCGATAATTTCCTTAAAGAAACTTTAACTTAGGAGCAACATTTTGTTGCTCCGACTAGAGGATTTCTCTTGGAAGTATTTGTTCGCTCCAAAATAGATTTGTAGAATATCGTAATATTTTTGTTGTTGCTCTTTTATTAAAGCATTTTTTTTTTCTAAGCACACTCTTTAAATTTAAAGAAGCAAAAGTTGATAAAAGTTTCTTTTTTAAACCTATGCATGTAGTACAACATGAGCACTTAATTGCGTCTGCCAAAAGTTAAAAAAAATTATTCTACCCTATCATAGGAACAGATAAACAAACAAACAGAAAATCCATTATAAATGAGCGATTTGTTGTCATTGCTAAATTGTTAGCTATAAAAATAAGATCAAAACAAATAAATTTAACTGCGTGCGGCGTAGTAGTAGAAGAAGAGCCTTGACCAATTTTTCATTGTAAAAAAAAAAAACCAAAGTAAAACAGAAAATCGTATCAAAATTCAACAGTGCAAGAGATACAACAACAAAAACATGACCACTGTAAACTCTGCTCTATACATACATACATACCTACTTATATGCACACATATACATACATATATAGTATACATGAACATAAGCATATATGTATAACTTTTAACAACGAAAACTTGAATGATGACCGAAAAAAAGTTTAGAGCAAAAGCATAGAATACATGGGCATACATGGACAAATATAAAAAGCAAGGATTACCATCACGACAACAACAACATATGAGCATAGCAACATAGCAAAATGAAAAAGACTACGACAAAGCTCGCTAGTGATGAACGATGAACGATGCGATGGAAGGGAAGGGAGAGTCTCGCAGGCAGGAGATGAGAGAGTCTAGCAGGCAATGTAGTACTCTACTTTAGAGTTTTGCGCACAATTACTCAAGTGAAATAATGATGTGGCGACGATGGCATTTGCTACACCTTCACCGCAAATAAATTCAGTCTGTACAGCATAACAGACAGAAACAATTCAATATGTCTTATGCTGGCTGGCTGGCCTTTTCGTAGCCACCTACACATTTTACACCCTCTACTTCCAACAATTTCTCATCTAATTCATTACAAGTACTAGGAAACTTTTTGGTAACATGATGCGATGTGATGCGATAAGAATGAAGGGCGGTAACTGTTGTAAATGTTAATCGAGGAGCGCGACAGCAAGAGCAAATGAAACTTTTCCTGCACTTACATCATTGCACACATATGCATGTGGTGTATGTATGTACATGCAAGAAGAAGTACAGTATATGTATATGAGTAGTTTATTCTCATTCTTCTCATCTCTACTACTCGTTTGTTGCTGTTTGTTAGTTTCGTTCGTTCCGTCATTCAAGTTCAGCGCAATGATGTCACTTCGACCACGAGACAACAAATTGAAAGTAATTGAATGCTTAACCATCAACACCAGAACATCACTCTTTGTAAGTGGAGAAGCAGAAGAAGAAACCAATACACATACATGCACACATGAGTATACATTCACATATCGTATGTTGTTCTATGCTTCATACCCAAAAGTAAAAGTTTTTGCCCATACCACAGTCCAAATATATGTGTACATTAAGGTGGGCAGAGATGTTTTCGCTCACGCAATTTATACACTGGGACAATGTGAGTCCAGCGCGATTATCCGTTTTTGGATGCCGAACACTTCTCGTGAAATGGGAATGCTAACAAAAACAGGTGTTTTTAGAGCACCAGAAAATACATATAGTATGTAACAAAATTGAGCAAATGAAGATTCATTTTTGGGACATAAAGAGTAGCCTAAAAATGGAGTCCAATTAAAAAGTAATAGCGTTGTAAAGTTTCTTCAGATCCTGATGAACAAAAGTGGAAATAAATTTTTGAAATCAGATAACTCCTTCAGGTTCCAAAAAGGTCTTGAAAATACCGAAATTTCGACAATAAATTATGATTTTTCGGCATGTTCGGCCAAAATTTTTTCTCAAGTTTCACAGCTTTTTTATTTCTCCTTGAGTATACAAACATAATGCAAAAAGAATTTTTGAAATCGGATAATATTTAGTGGTGCAGCAATATGTACAAAGCTTGTCAGTTTTCAAAAACTCACCAAAAATTGTATGAAAAGTATAACTCATGATCGAAATTTCTGAACTTTGAACCTCTTGTGGCACCATTAAAAATTATCCGATTTCAAAAATTCTTTTTGCATTTTATTTGTACTCTCAAGAGAAATAAAAAAGCTGTGAAATTTGAAAAAAAATTTTGAAAAATCATAATTTATTTTCGAAATATCAGAATTTTCAATTTCAGAACTTTGGAACCTGAAGATATTATCTGATTTCAAAAATTTGTTTCCATTTTTATTGATCTGAAACTTAGCTATGCTGGTACTTTATAATTTGACGCCATTTTTGGCTTTTTTCAGGTCCCAAAAATGTTCCTTCATTTGCTCAATTTTGTTACATACTGTATGTGATTTTTGAGCTGAAATTTGCTCTAGCCTTTACTACAACCGCTTGTAAATCAGCGATTTCCATCTGATTATGACAAATAAAGGCCTCAATGAAAACTGATAATTAGGGTAAAACCAACAACAAAAAGTTTCCACTACAAAAATTTTTCAGAACATCCAGCTCACGATGAGGGTTTCAATTGAAAAACGGTTTATGATGCTAGACTCAGATTGACCCCCAATCAATCGCTGTATCAATCGCAGGGGCAAAAATATGATTTTTTCGCCCACTTTAATGTAGGTACATAGATATTTGTAGAATTTGTGTATGTGAGTGTTTATATGTACATATTGGTCCTGTTCAATTTGAAATTGAACTTTTCTCATTGATTGTGTCGTTTTTGGTAATTCATGGCATTTTTTAGTGGTTCCAATTGAATGCGTACATCAAATGAGTTTTATTTTATTTTTTTTTTTTTTTTGATTTTGATTTGGAAAACTCGGGCGTAAATGGAATTTCTCAAGTTTTTCTTTCTACCGTAACAAATTTTTGAGAAATGGTAACTGTTGTGTTTTGTTGAAATTGATACATCCTGAAAATTATTTTGTTCTCTAAACAAAAATAATAAACAATGCGATAGATGTTAAGGTACAATATGTGAATAATAGCAATAGCTACATATTTTTGAATTCTTTTAAATTGAATTTTTAAAGTTGATTGACATTTAAACGACACGACAAAGCAAGAGCGAACCGGTAGTTAGTAGCAAAATATTCATGTATTTGGCATAAATGGTTCACTCACACTTATCTGCACAACGAAAACGGTGCCAACGATAAAGGAATTAATCACGTATTTTTCAGTATTCACCGTAACCGTGACGAGTTTATAAATAAATTTAAAGACCCGAGAAAATCAAAATTGGAATCGGTGTTGGCTTATAAGGAATTGATAGTAATTCCCTGAGAGAAACTTTACAAAAAATAAAAAAATTCGATAATATCATTTGCTGTTTGAATTTGTAACGATAGAGACGTGTGATTGAAGATTTTTTGTTCTTTAGCAGGTTTGCTCTCAAACTTAATGGGTTAACTTATATGGATTCTAACTTACGATTTTACGAAACAGAAATTCAAAATCACCGACACAATTCGACGTCAACGATTAAAATGATCAAGCTCGGTACCGAGAATGTACGTTGGCAAAAATAATGACGCTAAATTTAGCCCTTTTTTGGGTATTCGAATTTTATACTGTAACATATGAGAAAGTGCTCAATGTGCGTGTGAGAAGTGCGACCCTGGGTATCACTGGTTCAATGTGTACTGCATCTGGTGATGCCCTCAATGCATTGCTTGACGTGCTTCCTTTGGATCTTCAAATCTATAAAGAAGCGATAAGAGAGGCCTACAGACTCCGATTAAATCGAGTCTGGCATGTTGAGGCGGATATGGAGCACATCCAGATATACCACCAGTTGTCAGTACAGTGCCCACTGTTCTTGATGCCCGTGGACAATCATGTGCATTGTATCCGCTTCGGAAGAAGATATGATGTTAAGTTCCCGGAACGAGATCAATAGTTAAGTCCAGAGGTCGTACTCCGCCATGTCTTTGACACCGACGGATGCAAAACCTCAAACAGTACTGGATCCGATTGGTGTTTGGACTATGGGACCAAGTACTCTTTTGCCACTGGACAGATGACGACAGTCTTCTTAACGAAGGTTTTTGCTAGCATGGCGGGTGGATAATTAAGAGGAGATGGCGTGAGAAGTGCATAGGCATCTGCAGTATAGCTAAGCTGCACTGAAAGCCCTTGCTAACCTTATCAGCTCTTCAAAATTGGTAAGGCAAAACTAAATAGTGTTCCAAAACATAACAAGTTATGCCTTATATGG
Organism: Toxonevra muliebris; assembly: GCA_963691655.1. NCBI lineage: Eukaryota > Metazoa > Arthropoda > Insecta > Diptera > Pallopteridae > Toxonevra > Toxonevra muliebris. The sequence continues at coordinate 104,133,164 of OY829326.1, forward strand.
GTTCCAGGATACTGTGGTATTGCAGGGAATAAACTAGCTGATCAACTAGCCAATGAAGGTCCGGTACCTTTTCGTAGCGTAAGTTCTGGGGAAGTCATGCGTTGGATCAACGATTTCGTAGGTTCTATCCATAGAGAAAGATGATCTGAACTTGACTGCTGCAGAACTGCAAAGTGCTTCGAGAAACAACCTTACAGGAAATCAGCGGAATTTCTTCTCAAACTGAAAAGAAAGGACCTGAGATTACTGGTGAGCGTCATCACGGGGCACAACACATGTGGTCAGCATATGATTAGCATGGGCGTCATCCCCGATCCAACCTGCCAATCGTGTCTTGAGGAAAACGATACCACGGAGTATTATCTTTGTAGCTGGCCGGGGTTCGCGAGAATCAGTTTAAGGCTGTAGGGTAGTGATGTTTTGAGTATAAATAATATCCATACTCTCCCTCTGCTTCTAAGGTTCATCAGTAAAATAAAGAAGTTCGAGGTTGAGAGACCTAAGACATTTCTTCTTCCCATTTATCCGCTCACATATCTCTACTTTCTACTACTGGCTCTATTTCGGATTTTGGGACTGATTGCTTTGGATTAGTCAAACGCACCTTCAATTCTAAACTCTAATATATGTAGATTCTGATCTTTCTTAGCTTATCTCATATGTACATAAATATAAATAAATACTTAATCGACAATAATTTTATAAAAGTTTAAACTTGAGCCTAGCAATTGTTCCGAAATTATGAAGGGTCAAACAAGTTTTTTAAAGAATTTTATTATATAAATATAAAACTTTTGCAATTAGCGTAAAACATGTTGAAGTGTATTAAACCATATAAAAATTATTACATAAGGATTTTTTGAGATTGTGCATCAAATATGTATAGCAGACGAGTTTTTTAAGAATCGCTTTAATTCGCTTGAAACTTGTTACTCGCAGATTTTTAACGTCCCTGTGTAGATTTTTTAAATCTACGTTACAAAACATGTTAAAGTTTTCATTCCTATCATAATCTATTCATATCGTCTTAAAATTGCAAAAGGTAAAGAAATAGTCTTCTAGCCTTGTCATTAACGTCAACATTATCGTTAACAAAAACTTAACTTGACATTTATCCTAACAAAAATGTGTCAAAAACTTAATGCAATCAATAATGTCGACATTGTAGCAGAAGCGAATTAAATAAAGTTTGCTTGACTATTAGTCCAGTCATTATAAAGATTTACATCATAAAAATTCTGAACTGAGATTTTTCTACAGTAATTGTTAGTGGGGGTATGATAGATTCAAAAACCACAAAAATCAGTCCTGGGGTTGCAGAGCGCAAAAAAACCCCCCCTTTGGTGAAAAAATCCTTTTTTTTACTAATAACTGGTTAACCATTGGAGATATCAAAAAATTACAAAAAAAAAGCTAGAGTGGTTTCCTAAAAAAAAAGGTCCTAAGTAATTATGTCATAGTTCTCGAGATATTCAATATTTAAGAAATTGCAAATTTAGTACTTTGGATGTACTGTGGATGCGCACGCATCTTCGTTCATTTGAATTTATGAGTGCGGAGCCTATGGGAAACATTTAATTACTCGAAAACCAAACAAGCTAGGCAGAACTTATTAAATTATTTGAAAATATTATTAAAAGATATGTGAACTAAGAAAAAATTTTTTTGAGATATATATTCAATTCGTTTGGGTCTTTTTTCTATTTTAACCCTTTGACGCCCGAATTTTAATGGAGCTGAATAGAAACCTTTTGTTTTGAAATTATGATTACTTTGGTCTTCCACAATCATGACACCAAATTTTATGTTTCTTTATTGATTCGTTTGTCCGTTATTAAAGGTTGAAAAAAGATAGCTATGGAGCTGTAGAGAGCCACTGGATAATCCGATTCTTCAAATTTTTTGATTTTCATATTCACTTATCTTTTATAAACATATTTGATAAAGAAAATTTCCACTAAACGCATTTTTGTTCAAAAAATAGTGTAAACGATTTTACTAAAAATTTTTGCACTTAGGTTTTTCGCTGGACTCCAAAGGCAAAACATTAAAAAAAATGACTTAAGCAAGAAATTTCAAATGGTCGGCAATCAGTAAACGTGAAGAATACCTAACAGAACCGAATACAAATTTTATGACACATAAAAGTGAATGTTGCATTTACGTAACATTGGGCATGAAAGATTTAAGGAAACAATAAAAAAAATCGCCAAAAATTTGGGCAACTTTAATTTGCTGATAAAATTGCAAAATGATAATGTTTTTATTTTTAACTTTTACAGGAATTTCAGAAGCAATGTCTTGAACTAAGAGATAATACATTTATAACATATAGTGAAACCAGTTATTTTTATTAGGCCTGCAAATAGTAAAAGTAGTAAAAACCAACAGACAACTATACTATATTGTTATTTTTGTATACAAAAAATTATGAAAATGGCAGAATATGTTGTACTTTATATCTTTTTCAAAACCCATTTTGATTTCTGTCCCTCTGCAACCACAGAACTGATTTTTGTGGTTTTTTTATCTATCATACCCCCACTAACAATTACTGAAGAGAAATCACAGATAAGAATTTGTATAAACTTTTGCTGCATTTTTTATTTTACCAACTGGGCTATATGGTCCGTTTTCTCAATGTGCGGTTAAGCACTTATCAGAACTAACTAAAGTTCGGATTGAATAGTTGTCAACCCTTGCCAATAAGAAAATATTGTCGTCTTGACTTGGCATTTAGTCAATACATAAATGTACCAAAAACTTCATATTATATCTAATTGTGTAAAAATCAACTCCCATGTCGAGTTTAAATGTCGTCACTATTGATGGCATAACGTTTTTAATTGATTTCTGTTTCCATTTTCAAGTTTGGGAATTACGCATTCCTCAATATTGCCCATTTCTGTCAATTTTGTTATAATGAAATGCAAAATATCATAGTTACATTGTAGAATGTTTATGTGTTCAGCAGCTTAGAGTAAAACTTTCGGTAGTACAATTTTTTCGAACATATTTACATTTGAACTCTCTCTCACAAATGTTTCATTTTTGCCTTTTTCACAAGAATCAATTTTCTGGAAAATATGAACCCACTTTTGCAGCATTTTCTCTTGATACGTTAATCACGATCGAAACTGTCTGCCCTCATTTTGCCTCACAGTGTTAATCACATATTTTTTTAAATCAGAATTGACTTCTGCTCATAACTCGTAAAGATGAACTTTTACATTATCCTTTCTCAACAGGTCAGGGTCATTTGGTATTCACACTAGCAACACTGCAAATGTTGAGAGGACAACATTAATACTTCTACTTCTACATATTTTTTTTGTTTTAAATATGTATGTCTAGCAATTAGTAAGCGTCTTTAATTTACATACCTCATATTTAACTAACTACATATATGTACATACCTACACATTCATGTATGTAAATACATATGTATGTATTCTGCTCACGTGTGTATCTGGCGCACTGAAATATGCTTTGCATTTTTTTTCTACACTTTTGCTTGCTATGCATTTTTAATTAATATTTAATGATTTTAACAATTTAGCGCACATTGTGCGCCATAACATTTTTGTTTTATTTCATTTAATTTTTTTTTTTTTTTGCTTTCATATGTCGCCGACATTTTTCTTGCACGCCTTTTGCCTGCAGCCCGCCCGCTCATGTTCATGAAAGTCGAGCAAAAACAGAGCAATTTCCGTTGCAAACACACACTTACTCACATACCATATACTAACTCATACACTTGAATGTATAGAAAAAAAAATGTCGCTATAGGTGCTGCTCGTTGTTGTTGCATCTGTTTCTGCTGCTCCTGCTGATGATAATGATGCTGACATATGCATGTATGTATATACTATGTACATATATAAATGGCGCATGTGTGTGTGTTTGAATGCACATGTATGTGTTCTTGTGTATGTGTGTTTGTTTGGTATGTGCAATCTTTATGACTGTGATGCATGCAGACATTGTGCGAAATATGTATTTCTCTAATTAGATTTTTGCTGTTGGCAAATTAAATGTCAAAAGAAATTTAAAGCAAATATAAAATAAAACACAAACATTCTCTCTCACTAACACAAACACACTATTTCATATAAATAAATAATTTAGAGAAATGTTTATTCGTGTGTATGTTCATATTTGTGTATAAAATTTTTAAATTTGTGTATAAGGAATAATTTTTGAAATTAAATGCTAGTGAAAATATTTTAACCGAAAATATTTTTATAAAATTGTTCACGTATACAGATGTTTATGTATGTACATTAGATGCCTTATTTGTTCCATACATTTTGCTAAATAAAGTATTTCAGATCTTCCCTCTGCTATCAGAATATGAAAATAGGGTGCTAAAAACCAAACAAAATGAAAAAAAAAAAACAATTTAAAATTGCGAAAACTGGGTGAGCTACTCCGAAAAGCATGATTTAAAACATGTTTTACAATAGGTTTGGGATCTTGTATGGAAGAAAACATTTAACTTGCACATAAAAGAATTTTAACTATCTATACCTATGTAAAATAAGTCGCTAATGCGAATGGCATACCATTTGTATTTTGATACAATTAAACCGAAAGCCACCCCTAGCTCTTAAAGTGACCATTTGGTACTTTTTTTTATGAATTTTCAAATTCACCCGTTAGGATCTTCCAGATAGTGGTAATTTTTTTAAAATTAAAATACGTGGAACGGCATCTTCTACCGTGTTCAAGAATTGCACTATATCTGGTATTCTTTTTTACTTTGTTAACACTCCAGTGCCAAATATGCTAATTCTGGTTCGACAAAAAACGGGGCAGATGCACATTATTCCTCCGAACTACAAACAGCATAGAATGCAATGAGTCCCAGATCAATCATATTTAAATGGTTGGCTCAAGAGAAGTGAGCTGTGAATAATCTCACCAGCTGCCTACAGCTATTTCTATTAAGTGAGGAACAGAAAGTCTGCAAGTGACCTGCAACATGGTCTGACTGCAGACCCTCAGTTCTTCCCATTCACAATTTTGGGTCAAATCGCCCCAGTCATTAATGGTGGGTCAAACCAATCCTCTCATTAATGGTGGTCGGTGGCTGTAGACGACAAGTAGAGTTCGGGTTTCGGGCCCAAGAAACCATTTTCCGAACTCTTTCTGGCCAAGAAGTAAGCGGGATTCATATCCTGAGATTTCCGAGTGTCCAAGAACTCATTTCAACAGCAGGCTATTGAGTTTTATAAAAAAAATCAAGGCTGGATTTGCAATGTATAACCAATTTAGATGTAGTTATAGGATTAAGCAAAGCAGCTTGACTGCAACACAAATGCTTCTTTCTCTCCAAGCGCAATCAATAAAATGGTCCATTACTTAAATTATTGGAAAAATTTGTGCTTGAAAAACAGAAGCATGCAACCCCAGAGAGAAATAAAGGTGCACTTCATAATTTTCAATAAAGAGCGCAGAACTCTTACCTGTTTCGGTTTTGGAGCCGTCAGTAAAAATGCGCTTACTATTAACTCCAGGACCAGACCCCGGCAAAAACCAGGTCTGTGCTTCTGAAATGTGTATATAGCGCTGTTTTAATCATTTGCTTTGAATTAGATAGCATTGATAGAAACTGTTGGGTCCAAATCCGTATCTTCAACACCACCACTGCCACCATTAAATCAGCAAGTTTCATACCAGTGGTCATTGCATTTAAACGTGCAGATGGTTTTGACAACCAGTTCTTTAGGAAAAACATCAAGGAATGTGTCTAAGTCACCCAACGTGAAAAAAAGCACTCCAAAAGGCCTTTCGGAATGTTGACAAGTCAGCTGTAGGCGCTTTCTCTTCGTATGACACACCATTACGTTTTTAACATTGCATGTCATTGGAAAAAAGCACTCAGTTTACGCTCCCTTTCCTCTTCTTTTCGAAATGCTTCAAAAGGCCTCTTACGAAATCTTTGAGTCAGCAGTTTTGTTATTTTAAATTACGATGATCTTGTCGTCGTTTGATTCGGAAGCGGTTGCTTTTCGCAGCAAGCGTTCGATAAAAAAACAAAAACAACAAGTGCTGACCTAATACTCCTCAGGCGAGCTGCTGACAATTCGGCTCGTTCGGAAATTACGATGATTGTCGTCGTTTGATTCGGAAGCGATTGCTTTTCGCAGCAAGTGTTCGTTAAAAAAACAAAAACAACAAGTGCTGACCTTTTACTTTTCAGGCGAGCTGCTGATAGTCGGACCCGTTGGGCATCTACTCCATTTTTTTTTCTATTTCTTTTTTAGTTTGGTACCCTTTCCAACACTAAGGAATGAGATTGAAAAACTCTTAACACACGTTTTACCTAATAATTTTTTTTTTGTGTAAAATTTAAAAATTTCTTTGATTTAGTTATCTTTGAAAAATATTTCAGTTGTTATTTTTAATGATAAACATGTTGATTTATTGTGAGTTTGATCAAAATGAGTGAAGAAAAAGAAGTACGTCTTAAAATTATTAAAAATTTTCAAAAAAAATCCAAATTGGTCCTACCAAAAATTGGCCAAAGAATTGAAGGTCTGCCGTCAAAATGTCTCCAATGTTATTAAACAGTTTTAGGAAAATTTGACCCATCGATAGGAAACCTGGTTCGGGAAGAAAACAAGGACCACATGATATTGGGAAAGCCAAGAAAATAGAAAGCATATTCAAAAGATCTCCTAACACATCTGGTAGAAAAGCTGCCCAATTAGCCCTATTTGGTGCGAAAAGTTAAAGCCAATGCAGGTTTGAAAACATACAAAGTCCAAAAAGTTCCAGACAGGAACGCTGCAAAAAATTTAGACGCCAAAAGGAGGGCTCGGAAATTAAAATCGAATTTCATACAAAAATATTCATGTTGTACAATGGACGCAAAAAGTATGTACTGGCAGATTTTACGCAACTTCCGGGTCAAAATTTTTATATTGCTGATGCTCAAGGAAATGTCGAAGAACAATTTAGAATTCAAAAGCAAACAAAATTTCCTAAAAAATTCCTGGTATGGCAAGCTATATGCAGTTGCGGCAACGGCAAAAGAAGCAAGTCATTTGTTACAGTGGGCTCTATAAATACCGAAATATACATCAAAGAATGTTTGAAAAAAAGGACTTCTTCCTTTCATAAGAGAACACAATGTGTCCACATATTTTTGGCACGATTTGGCATCATGAATAAAAAAAATCAAAACTCTAAGATCAACCGTTTAAAAATTATTGAATTTATATATGTTAAGATTTTTTGATCTCACTCCTTATGTAGGGTGGACTATGAATTAACACAAAATCCGCTTAGTCTGACTGATTTATTTTACTACCGGCTCAAAGATTGACTTACTCTTCAACGCCCAAGTAAAACTACTAGACACATAAAATTTGATGATCGTATTCCATCTAAATATGCGCATATGTCCAGTCAATAAAATAGCAATGACGGATGAAAAATGTTTCAGATCTTTTGAAAAAAATTTGAAAAATCCAAAAATTTGACCGTTTTGTTTTTCAAAATCAAAAATAGTTTTGACTTTATTTTTTCAAAAAAGAAGGTTTTTTTTTGGTCCAAAGAAAACTCACTTCAAGTGGCAACTACTACCCAGTAGCACTAAACATTGTGCAAATCGAGCCCAATAGATTTTAAAAGTGGGCTCCATTGAGATGAAGTCTTCCACATGTATATGTATAGGTACTTGAGAAAAGTTAATTACAATTTAATTTTACTATGAAAGAAATTAAAACAAAATTCCATATCAGCATAACATACTTAAAACTTCCAATGCATTTTATGCTTTTCAAATTCACACGTAAATATTAAACAGGAAAAAATAATGTTCACACACACACACTCATACATACATATGTTATAAACTACATATATTTGCACAAATTATATGCGTGCGCAAATAAAATGCGTACGTTAATTCATCCTGTGTCCGTGTGTCGTCTTCTCTGCTGAATAAAATAGTCACTACGTGCACATAAATTTTAGGAAATTGTCTTGAGCACACCACACACACATTCAGACAAACATACAAAATCGAGGGAACTCTAAGCAATTGGAGAAAGAAGATGCGAAAGAAAAATAAGAAGACATAAGAAATATAGGTGCTTAATTCATTTTTACCGCTGCGACATTTGCAAATTTCTAATTAACTTTATGCTTCTCCAAAACTGAAATTGTTCTTGTTTATTTAGGTACACAGTAAAAATTCCGCAGCAATTATATGCGTGTATGTGTGTGGGAGGGGAAAACAACAAAAACAACAACAAATTATTGCACACCATTTAAGCGCTGAGGTATTTACATATTAGCATCCTATTTACGCATGTAGCTGATGTATGCGTGCATCTATTTGTATGTGTGTATATAAACATATGTATGTACATATACAAAGTAGCATTTAGGGTCGTTTTTATTACTAATGAAATATATTCGTAAATGACACAGAAATACACAAACACACATACATTTGCATAAATGCATAACATTTGAATTCGTTGTTAAATTGTAAATAAACCACGTCCAAAATTGTGTATTCCAATTTTGCACTTCCCTTAAAATAATGTGCCTTCATTTTTATACACACATATTTGAACTTGTGTCTGTGTGTGTTTTTGGTACCTACATACATATATACGTTTGTATTTTCAAATAAAATTTCATTGCTGCTGGTATTTAAACATTTTTTATTTGCAATTTTCTAGTTTATTGACATTTGTTTGTTTATATTGTATACACCTAAAGCTAATCGTAAGGAAAATGAGCTAAAGTAAATAATCGCTATTAATTTTCTTCATAAAATTTTATTATCTTGACAAATTCTCTGGTATCAAATAACGAAATAAGTTAATTTAAAGCTTAAATATTTTATGTCTCTGGCACTGAAATAAAGTAGAGTGTAATTATTTTTATAGTGATATATTTTTTACAATAATAATACGGATTGCAATATTTGTTTTAATTTATTGCTTGTGGTTTTGAAAGCGTTATTCTCTTCTTCTTTAATATTACAGCGATTTAAGTATTTAGTTTTAATAGAAGAAACTTTATGGTATAAGAATCATTTATCATCTTCAGGTAAATTCTGTTGTACTTGCATGAGTCCTTACATGATCATTTACAATTATTTAAGAATTAGACAAATATAACTCTAGGTTTCTATAGGAGGTGTTCTACAATATACTTTGTTGAAATAAAGTTAGTATAAGATGCCTTTGCCTAAGCAGCAAAACTTTAGACAAAGAAATTTTAGGTTTGTGTGGACGATGGATATTTTTAATAAAATGTGTAAAGATTAGAAATTTCCTGTATAGCAATATTCCTCTATTAAATAATAGTTAATATAGTTCTTAGAATATGCTGGCTTATGGGGTTAGGTTCAGTCAGAGGCGTAAAAAAATGAGTATTTTAAATAATTTTTTAACAGTAATTATATTTTTTCCCGAAAATCATCAATACAGAGTTATTAAATATGTTTTATCTTTACTTGACCAAACATTAATTGCTGACGAAGTTATCGCCATCTTTGTTAGACTTTGTTGGAAAAAAACTAATTTATTGTTAAAAAAAATTGAGGATAAAAAAAACAAATCTTCTCGTTAAAGACTAGATTTTTATGTTTTCAATAAGCTGTATTAATTTCATTCAAATCCGTCAAGTGGTCACCGTCTTTGAAAACATAGTTTCGAGAAAAATGCGATATCAACAATTAATTTTTTTTTTTTTTTTGGAAAATTTGGTCAAGTAAAGAAGTAAATATTAAACATATCATAATAACTGTGTATTAAAAGTTTTCGGAAATAAATGTAATTACTGTAAAAAGAAAAAAATAAATACTTTAAATACTATATTTTTTCACGCCTCCCACTGAATCCAACCCAATTAATATTGCTACGCACACTTAATAAACCGCTCATTTGTGCTAAACTTTTTTAATCCGTAATCACGAGCGGAATTGCAGTGAAGCAAGCTTTAAGTTACAGTAAGTACAAATTTTTTTAAATGGGGCCTATCACCTGATAAAGTCTAATGGCTTTATAAGGCTATGATTATGTGTATAATCAGCGTTAGAATTGATCTTGACTGACTGTGGTCATGTGTTGTACGGGAACTTTTTCGACTAAACTTGGCCCATCCTTCAATGCATTGCTTAGCTTACCATTCTGTATAATTCGGGGGTGAATTACGCTTTTGAAAATATTTGAATTTAAAAGAACACAATCGAATTCGATTATAAAATTATAAAAAAAGATTTATTGACAAATTTAAACTGAAAATTGAAAATATAAAAATTATAGAGATAGCGACCGGCAAGGTGGAAGAATATTTGTAAGAATAGGAACAGCAATGAGAAAAAGAAAAGGATAGAACGTTAAAACAGAGTAGGAAGAGAATAGAAAAGAGATATTTAAGGAGTGAGGTCGAAAAAATCGTAACATATATAAAATTCAATAATTTTTAAACGGTTGATCTTAGAGTTTTGATTTTTTTTTTATTCAATTGATAATATTTTACAAATTCCGGAAAAATACAACTTTTATAGCTCTAACCACTATTTATGAACTCGTGGACCTTTTTTGGTAAGCCTTCCATTAGAGATTTGATAGTTGTTTCAGACACCTTTTTAAAATCTTCGATATTTTGGGACACCTTTTTTGTGCTCTTTAAGTTTCTTTTCACAAGAGCCCAATATCTCTCCACTGGTCTTAGCTGCGGACAATTTGGAGGATTGGCCTCTCTTGGTACAAAAACTATGTTATTACTTTGGTACCACTCCAGAGCTTTCTTGCCGTAGTGACATGATACCAAATCAGGCCAAAAATATGTGGACACATTGTGCTCTCTTATGAAAGGAAGAAGTCTTTTTTTCAGACATTCTTTGATGCATATTTCGGTTTTTATAGAGCCCACTGTAACAAATGACTTGCTTCTTTTTTCTTTTGCCTATAGCTTGCCATACCAGGAATTTTTTAGCTTTGTCTGCTTTTGGATTCTAAATTGTTCTTCGACATTTCCTCGAGCACCAGCAACATAAAAATTTTGACCCGGAAGCTGTGTAAAATCTGCCTGTACATACGTTTCGTCGTCCATTATAAAACGTGAATATTTTTGTATGAAATTCGATTTTAATTTCCGAGCCCTACTTTTGGCATCTAAATTTTTTGCAGCATTCCTGTCTGGAACTTTTTGGACTTTGTATGTTTTCAAACCTGCATTGGCTTTAACTTTTCGCACCAAATAGTCAGAGCACTGGGCTAACCGGGCAGCTTTTCTACCAGATGTATTTGGAGATCTTCTCAATATGCTTTCCATTTTCTTGGCTTTCCCAATATCATGAGGTCCTTGTTTTCTTCCCGAACCAGGTTTCCTATCGACGGTCAGATTCTTCTGAAACTGTTTAATAACATTGGAAACATTTTGACTGCAGACCTTTAATTCTTTGGCCAATTTTTTGTAGGACCAATTTGGATTTTTTTGAAAATGTTTAATAATTTTAAGACGTACTTCTTTTTCTTCACTCATTTTGATCAAAGTCACAATAAATCAACATGTTTGTCATTAAAAAAAACAACTGACATATTTTTCAAAGATAACTAGATCAAAGAAATTTTTAAATTTTACACAAAAAAAAAATTATTAGTTAAAACGTGTGTTAAGATTTTTTCAATCTCACTCTTTCTTTTGTGGCATTCTTTGGGAAACATGCTTGGATTGATTTGAATGTAGGATCAAGTGGGATATTTCGTAGGATATCATCTCAGAACTCCTATTTTCGATTATCGTCAAAAACCATACAAAAGCTCCCGAAAGTTTATCTTTTCATAATGCTTGCGGCCTAGCTAATGAACAAAAGTGAGGACGAAAAAATTAAAAAATTGTAACATATGTTTTTACTTCCCACTTTTCTTAGAAGTGTCCGATAAAAAAAATAGCATATCATCGTGTTTGGTTTTAATGAGACCTACACAGAGCTAAACGTGTCAATGACATTTCTCATTAAAATCCAAATGCTTCGGGCATTCAGTTGCTCTGAATCATTTGCCCGCAAAGTGAAAAGGGAAGCAGGCCTTAAATCGTACAAAGTTCAGAAAGTCTCAGATCGGAATGCTACCAAAAACATTAACGCAAGAAATAGAACAACAACAAAAATGCAGGCAAACATGTATCCAAGTCTAAGTTTTTAAAATAATTTCGCAGGCCATATGCATCTGCGGTAAAAAAAGCCAGCCGTATGTCAATCTGGGTCAATCAACACGGATATTTATATTGCTGAATGCTTGCAAAAGAGGTTAAAACCATTTGAAATGCAGCATAAAGTACCCAACTTCTTGTGGCCTGATCTGGCATCATACCACTATGCGAAAAAAAAGAGATGGATATTGTACCTAAAGAGGCCAATTCGCCAAACTGCCCACAGCTGAGGCTAGTGGTATGTTATTGGGTTCTAAGCGGGAACTAAGGTAGAGAACAAGTGTAAAGACTACGACATATTTTCAATTGAACATTTACAATAGTTATATCGGGGTTTATGCCATGAATCAGCGGAGACCCCGAACTACTTGACTAGGACAATTACCAGTTAAATAGTCACCTAATCGAATTCTCGTAGCACATATCCAAATACTGGTAAATAGCAGATTTAATAAAACTGAAATTCGATACCTACATATGTTGCATCACTAAGTTCCTCAAAGCAGAGTAAAAAGAATTGTTATTCTTTTTAATTTTGACAATAAAGTAAATTTCTCATACATGTTGTACATAGTATTATGAAGTGTTTTTTGTGAAAATTTATTTTATTTGTAGCTTGTTTATTGGTTCAAGGTGTGTAATTCAATTGTGTGTTTCTCAAGTACTATAATTACACTTTTATTTACTCATATAAAATTTGTATTTTCATGAGAATTCAACACTGAATTCATAACTTTATATACATAACAATTTTTTTCATACAAAATCTAAGCGAAAATTTGTCAATATGCACTAAACTTTAACTTTTGATTGTTTCAAAACTTTTCACACTCACACACATAAAAAATAAGAAGAAGAAACAGAAACAGCACCAAGAGAAAACAAAGCAAATTGTACTTGGCAGAAGTTTTCCAAAAATAAAAAAGCATCAAAACAAAAATACAAAAACAAAGAGCAATACCACATTTTTGACAATTGTAGAAACCGCGTACAGCATTGCAACAAAATGGTATACCATACACACACTCACGCGCGCATAATTTTCTTTAAAAATTCTTCAGCTCTCGTGTGCTTGTGTGCGTGTGTGTGCAAAGAGACCAAATTGCAAGCATAAAGCAGCAAGCTGTTGTCAACAATAGCAACATCACCAACACCATTGCCACCACCGTCGTCCATTTCGTTGTTTTCAAAACACAATAATAAACAAATAGCAATATGCACACACACATGCATACATGATTATGCATACATAAATACATAGTATATGCACAAATATACATAAGTAAATATGTGCATATGTGTGCGTATGTGTTTTTGTACGCTTAGCGAATTCCAAATGAACAAAATATGGAATACGCGCGTATGTTGCACGTAGCCGCACTAAATTGCAGCTAAAACAATTTCCGAGATTCACTGCAACGCTTCTCAAGTGTAAATGTGGATGTGATTGTGCGAATGCGGCGGATATGGATGTGGATTTTGTGTGTGTGTTCGTAAATGTGGCATAAGCAGGTGGTAATTTCAAATATGTATTTTTTCTGCATTTTGCAAATTTTTCTTTTTTAAAGTAGATAGTTACCTACTCTAGCTAGAGCATGAAGCACGCAATGCGCTGAAATATGCTTGCATACATACATATGTGTGTTGAAGGTGCTTTCATAATAATTTACCAATGTTGCTGACACACTTCCACATATGCATGTAAATATATGAGTATGTTATGTGTGTGTCGTTGTGTGTAATGCATTGAAAAGTAACTATTTCACATTGTTGCAGGTTTACAATTGAAAGTTATGAAGCACATTGTTGCAAAAATGTATTGATTTGGTGTAAAGTTTTATGAATCTTCAAGCAGTTGATGTATGTATGGATGAGAGAACAAAAGTTCGCTAAGTTGGTTGGAAACCAAAAAAAAAAAAAAAAACAACTTTTTATCATAAGTTCTATTAATTTCAGTACATTCCTGGATTAGCACCTTTTGGACTCTACCAATCATGGATTGCTATTTGGGTTCTACTTATAGAATAAGCCTTCGTAAGGGCCGGGCTCCACAGAAAAATGTCTGGTATGGAATCTTTGAAACTACTTGAAAACAGTCACAATGGACATTCCCTCAATATAGATTTTAGCATTCGCGGAAAATTTGCACTGGCTTGAGATGACTCGTGGTACCACAATAGTATGAAGAGTTTTGGTTTTCACACAACACAAATGGAAATTTATTTTATGAAATTTCATCTGCGAAAAATATTTATGCCTGTAGATGTAGAATTTGGGTAGAAGGCCTATGGTTCATTGATCGATCAACGGCCAATGCAAACCACTGAACCTAAAAACAGGACGTTTTGTGAGCATACTCCTTCCAGGATGTCAAGCAATTCTTCTTTACTACAACTTCTGATAAAAAACCTAAAAACAAAAAGCTGAACTGTTAATTGAATAGACACTGATAATTTAATTTTTCACCTTGTTGTATATTTCGGTATATTCCTACCTGGTTGTGATATACATTCAGTGGCGGTCTTTTATTTTTAAGAGGCCAGTCTTCTTTTTAATAAAAATGTCCACGGTAATTTTTTAAAAAAGAGGATATTACATTTTCCTTTTTCCAAAGCAACCCTCTAAATATACTTACTTACTTAGTTGGCTCTACAACCGATGATCGGTCTTGGCCGCCTCTATAAAGCCTCGCCAGTCGCTTCTGCAATACGCGCGCCGGCGCCAGTTAGTAAGGCCAAGTGCAGACAGGTCCACCTGTACCTGGTCTTTCCAACGTAGATTAGGTCTTCCTCTTCTGCGCGTTCCACCTCCGTGGCTCAAATAAAATACTCTTCTAGCCGGAGCACTTTCATCCATTCGCTCAATATGACCCAGCCAGCGAAGCCGCTGGAGTTTTATGCGCTTGACTACGTCAATGTCGATGTACAGCTCATACAGCTCATGGTTCCATCTTATACGATACACGTCGGCCACGCACACAGGACCATAGATCTTGCGAAGTATCTTAATCTCGAACGCTCCCAACAGCCTCTCATCGTTGGTGGTTGCTTTCCACGTCTCAGCGCCATACATTAGGACGGGAAGGATGAGTGACTTAAAGAGCGTTATTTTCGTACGTCAAGAGAGGGCCTTACTTCTCAATTGCCTACTGAGCCCGTAGGAACACCTGTTGGCAAGAGTTATTCTTGGCTTGATCTCAAGGCTGACATTATTGTTGGTGTTGATGCTGGATCCAAGATAAACGAAATCCTTGACGACTTCGAATTTGTAATTGTCAACAGTGACATTTTGACCAAGACGCCGTGACTCTTTGTTTGTTGACACAAGGTATTTCGTTTTGTCCTCGTTCACCACTAGACCCACTCGACGAGACTCCCTCTCCAAGTTGGAGAATGCTGCACTGACTGCTCGCGCGTTGATGCCAATGATGTCAATATCATCAGCATATGCTAGCAGCATGACACTCTTGTAAAAGATAGTGCCAGAGATGTCTGTGTTCGCAGTTCGAATTACTTTTTCCAGCATTAGGTTAAAGAAATCGCAAGATAGAGAATCACCTTGTCTGGAACCTCTTTTGGTATCAAATGGCGCGGAGAGGTTAGTCCCAATTTTCACTGCGTTGGTGGTGTCTGTCGGTGTCATTTTGCAAAGACGAATGGTGAAAGCGGCTTTATAATCGACGAATAGATGGTGTGTGTCGATTTGTTTTTCTCTGGTCTTTTCCAGGATTTGGCGTAGTGTGAATATCAGGTCGATTGTGGATTTACCAGGCCTGCAGCCACACTGATAAGGTCCAATTAGTTTGTTGACGATGGGTTTCAATCTTTCACATAGTACGCTCGATAGAACCTTGTATGCGATGTTAAGAAGGCTTATCCCACGGTAGTTGGCGCGGATCGTGGAATCACCTTTCTTGTGGATTGGGCAGAGTACGCTGAGGTTCCAAACACTGGGCATGCTTTCATCTGACCATATTCTGCATAAAAGCTCGTGCATGCGTTTTGTGAGCTCTTCGCCTGCAGTCTTAAACAACTCAGCAGGCAGGCCATCTGCACCCGCAGCCTTATTGTTTTTCAGCCGAGTGATGGCTGTTAAGACCTCGTTATAGTCGGGCGGCGGTACTTCAACGCCGTCAGTGATTGGGGTTTCCGGAACAGCTTCCCGAATGGTGGGATTGTTGTCGTCATCACCATTGAGCAGCTGCGAGAAGTGTTCCCTCCATAACCTCATAGTACCCTGGACATCTGTCACCAGATTTCCGTCTTCGTCCTTGCAGGAAGAGGCGCTGGTCCTCAAACCGTTAGTCAGGCGTCTTATTTTTTCGAAGAATTTTTGAACTTCATTCCTGTCTCCAAGCATCTCGATATTGTCGCACTCACGTCTTTCTGCCTCTCGTTTCTTGCTCCTGAAAAGACGTTTCTCCTCCCTCCTCAACTCTCTGTATCGCTCCTCAGCAGCTCGCGTTGAAAGTCGTACCACATATTTCGCCGTCGACGGTGGTAGCCTAGCACCTATTCGGCAGCTGTACGCATAGAGCTGGAAATGTGCGTCCACTGCGCACTGGGAAAGGAGGAGTGAGAGTCGATTAGCGAAGGCATCGCCTGCCCGTTGTGATTGCAGCTTTTCGACATCCAGCTTTCTCTGTGTATTGGTACGTACGCGTTTCGCTGCACAGAGGCGTGTGCGGACCTTGGCTGCAACCAAGAAGTGGTCCGAGTCGATGTTAGCGCCACGTATCAGTCTCATACCGTTGTCGGTAGTTTCGTCATGGAGATTGAATTTTCCGACCGTCAGACCAAAGAGACCCTCCCTGCCCACCTTGGCATTAAAGTCGCCTAGCACGATTTTAGTATTGTGGCGGGAGCAGTGCTCATAGGTTTTGTCGAGGAGCTCGTAGAAGCCATCTTTGGTCGCTTCGTCCTTCTCATCCGTCGGGGCATGAACACAAATCAGGCTGATGTTGAAGAGTTTTGCCTTGATGCGGATAGTGGCTTGGCGCTCGTTCACGGGCGTGAACCTCGAGACAAGATGGCGTAGTCTCTTCCCAACCACAAGCCCGACACCAAATTCGTGTCGTGAATCATGATATAAATATAATTTACTTTAATATTAAAGGCACAAATTTTAATTTCAGGTTGAAAATGTGTTAATTTTTTCTATCGCTTCCTTTTCTGCGGTTCTTCGAAGCGCTCGCAGTCCATTTCAGTGTGTAAACCTCATTTATAGTCAACTCTGTTTCTGTCTCTTTGTTTGAGATTTAATTTTCAACACTTTCATACAGGAGCTGATTTACACAAAATTAATATGCAAGACTGCGAGCTTTCATGGGGACCACTAATGTCAAGCATAGACACATTAATGTGGAGCGGATTACCCAGGAAAATAATGTCAGGAAAATGAAGGGGGCAGGGGGGCTACATTTATTGCGTTTTGTAATATGTGAACGACCCCTAATGAGTAAAAATATCGATACTATGTAGGTATCGAATCAACACTAGTTCCAAGTAATAGTGCGAACACACGAGAGCGAATTTCAGGCGAATTCAGCATTTTGTTGGAATGTGGAATTTCGCCATACAAAAACTGCCAAATGAAATTCTACAGACGCATTTCAACGAAATGCACTTGCAATGCAGAAACATAACAGCTGCTCTTGAAATTTTTTATTAAGTGAAAAAATAAAATAATAAATTCGGAGAGCAACTCATTGTCATTCCTCCAACCATCCATAATTGCTATATAAATTCTTGATATCCAAATTCAATAGAAAAGCAACAAAACACACACAAAATTCTTCTTCTTCTCAAAACTTATAAAATGCTGAAAAACGAATTTGAAATTGCTTTTTTTTCGTGTGTCCACCTAAATTTGAAATTCAGAATTTCAACGAAATTCACTCTCGTGTGTACTCACTATTAAACTCAATCATTAACACATACAAAATTTTGGCACTCATATAAATGTAATTTCCCATGGAGTGTGACATTTCTGTCAATTAATTTCACTAACAAATTTTTCTCATATTGCCAGTTATCACGTCAATAAAAGTGGAGCAGATATTTTTGTTAAAGCCATTCCTTGGTGGGAGTTGCAAACTTTCAATATGTATCCTATGGGTGTTGAAAATAAGCTTTAAGTAAATAAAATGCATTCTTCGACATACAAAATTTAATTACTTACTTGCGTCAAAAATTATTAAATAATAAAAAAGTTGCAGCAAACAAAATATACTACATACATACGGCAATAAAACATTGTGCTAATAAGTAACACAAAGCACAGAAGCAACATTCACATAAATAAAGGCACACATACATAAACTGTAAATATGTACATTAAGGTGCCTCACGAAAAAAAAAGTTCTTGTTGAACCTCGGTTTATTTTATAACGATTCTGAAAATATTTCGATTCTAGCGATTTCCGTTGGTGAGCTGGATCATTTTTGACGCTAAAAATCTACTTTCGTAGCCTACTTTTATCCAATTAAAACCTCACAAATAATAAATACCAAAATTTTACATAGCTATACAAAAAAAATTTTTGTTTTGATCTGGGGATCCAACCATGTTGGGGTCTATTTAACCCCATCACATCAGGATTTTCCTATAAGCTCAAAAAATCCATAATTCTTACTTACTTTATTCCAACAAAAAAATCAATCTTCTTTACGAAAAGGTTCGTTCCATTCTGATGGGTTGCAAAATTTAATTCCTTTTTTTACTTTTTTCAACAGCTCGACATTACTCTACAAGAATTATAAATTATATTGGGAGGCCATGAATGTTCTGTGTGTGACTTTGATGTCATCGAAGCAAATCCGTAATGAACTAACTTTACAAATGTAACAAAACACAACGACTGCTATCACAATCGTGAGATGGATTGTTACTTCTTCTTGACGTATTGTACTCTACAATAGCCAAGTCAGCAACCAACGTAGAACTGCGATTGCATGATGACGATGCCTGCGGACCCGCTTTCGCAACCTTATCAGCTGCGGTTCCCAAAGCCTGCATCATAACACGTTTCCTACGTGTGTCTGCCATGACGGCATGAAAGCCATGATCCCGGGACTTTGCGGATCACGGAACTGCTCTGTTGCCCAACGTTACCACATGAAGGCGCCTTGGATACAGACGCACGCAAGATATAATCGCTTTGCATAGAACCCGAGCTTTGAATTATTTAAAAGAACACATTTTTTGGACTCAAGCAACGAAATATGGAGACTTATCACAAAGACTCATAAATGAATGTGCATTTAAAATATTTTTGGAGACCAGACAGATACGTCTACATATCAAGTTAAATATCCGACATACGTGGTTATTGGAGTTAATAGGTTTTTGGTTAAGTGTGTTATGGGATTATTGTTTATATGTAGGTTTATTTTTAGGGATCTATGGATAAGCGTAGAGATTAAGCTGAATAGGAAGTTATTGGAATTGATGTACCTTATAGGGTTAAATGAGTTATATGGCCGTGAGGTTAAATTAATGATACGGATAAGTATGTTATAGGGTTATGGGGTTTAAGAGCTTGAGTTTTCAGTTTCAAACTTCTTTTTTAGAGTTATGTGCATTTAATAGCTTACATTTTGGGTTTTCTGAGGTTATGTCCGAATCCTGATGTGATGGTGTTCGAATTTGGATTCAGCGACTTCAAAAACATAAGGTAAACATAGTCGGAGCCCCAGATCAGAAGAATTTTTTATTTTTTTTTGTGTGACTGTGTTATTTGTGAGCTTTTATTTGGCCAAGGTAGCCCAGAGAAAATTGTTTTCATTTTCAAAATGATCCACGTCACGAACGGTGATCGCTAGTGTCGAAATGGTTTAGGGGATAATCACAAAATAAACCGAGGTTAATTTTTATAGGGGAAAAACAAACATTGTTTGTTTATATGGAGCTCGTGGCACTTTAATGTGCATACTAAATTCTTAACCAAATTTTATGCCAACCGCCCCCAAAAACGAGAAAATGCACGCATAAGATGCGGTTGCCTGTTGTTGGAAAACAGAAGCAGTAATAGTAACATAGCAACAACAACAAACAAACAATAGTAAAAGTAACAATAAGTACAAAAACAAAAATAAGGCAAACAACAGCAAGCTCAAAAACAAAAGAACAAACGAAGAAGTGGGAGTGCAGGCGTGTGAATTGAATGTTTTGTTGCTCTGCGCTTTCGCGTACAAAAACTAATTAAGTTTTGTGTAAAAGTGTAAATATTTCTTGTGGTTGCCATCATCACACACATACATACAGACACTTACCTACATACATTGCAACGAATTGCCAACATTTTCAAAACTTAATTCAAGAAAACGTCTTAAGAATATACTACATAACTGTAAAATTACGAAGACGCCACATTTTGACGTTTTGCTACTTTTTTTTGTTTTTCTCATTTGTTTATTTATTAAATGTGAAGCACATAAAGTAAAACATAGCGAACATTTTCTGCTCAAGATTCATTTGTGTTTTTCGATGAGAATTGAAGAATATGTATTCACTTATAGGTATGCATAAATGATACACTTTGCATAATTCTGTTAAAAATGAGAGGAAGTACAATTTTCTACTTTTGTTTTCTATAATACATATTTTTAAATTTAAAATCTCTTTAAAATGTTCTAAACCGTATAGTATTTTTTGTGCAAGAAACTCATTGGTCTCAAGCCCGCCATATTGGATCCGCCATTTTTAAATTCTTATAAAGAGTGAATTTCAAAAAAGTATGCAGTATTTTTAATTTTTTTATATTTCTGAACTATCGTGCGATAATTGATCTTGGCTACCAGAAAAGCTTCGCCAGACGCCGCTGACGCAAGTTGGTAAAGTGGTTGGCTTGTAAAGGGCAGTCTAAAAAAACAAAACTGTTGTCAATAAAAGGGTTAATTAATTCCAAACACTATACAACGGCAACTATTTCTATGATTTTGATTTCAGTCGCAAAACTGTAACCTTCTATATATCTACAATATAAATTAGTTGTATAAAGGTTTGGGTAGTGAGTAGGAATAGATAGTGAGTAGGAGAATACTGTATAAAAGTGTGTATCGGAAACATTTTTTATCGACTTGAATTTAATTTGGATCTCCCTGAGCATATAACAAAAAATTAGAAAACAATTATTTTGTCCTAAGAAAAAATTACGTATAAGGTCCTCTTGTGTCCATTTGACACAATGAAAGAAAACTTATAAAAGTTTTGAATTGCAACATGTTTTTTATTGCAGCTATTAACTGAAATAAAATATAAACGCAAACTTCTACAGCGTAACAAATCAATTTTAGAGCAAAGGAAGCATTTCGTCGATTCGAAAATATTTTCGATTTCGAAAATGGCTAACGACCATCGCAAAACTCTTCTCTTGCCCAATAAATACCAACCATCTCATCAAGTATATCAACCGTTCCATAAGTATCATTGTACAACTTGATGATTTTTGTTTTTTTTTTCACTTGAATTTCGACTCTTTTTTTGGAGTGGTTCGTTAAAAGCAAAGTGGAAAATCGATGTTCTTCTGCAACATGCGAAGAAAATTTGGTTTACTTTATTGCGTCAGGCTATTGAATATCGCTCACATCATATATTTTGTGATATATTAACAAAAAGAACTGGAGTATAATATTCTCCGCCGCGGCGGAACATGCAACAAAAATTTGTTCAGTGTATTAAGAAAATTTTGAGCCAAAATCGTGAAACAATTCGACTAAAAATACAGCTATAAGCGCTGTTCAAGCTTGAAAAATGTGTTTTTGAATTAACACAAGGAACTGCTAAGGGTTAAATATTTCATTATTATAATTATTATTTTCGTTCCCTGTTGAAAACTCAATTGACTAACACTTTCATTTGAGTGTAATGCACAAGTTAAAGAGAATTTGATGTTAATTCTAACAGCAATTAAAGAAAAAACACCTAACGGGAAAAATTTAAGCGCTACCCAAAAAACTAACCGTCGCTAACGACAACTTTCGCCCATCTCTCCGGCAATTTTCAGATCCCATATCGAAAAAAGGAGGCGACTTTCGACGCGATCGTAGTAGTTCGTTGTGTATCACACCGAGCTGGTCCAACCAAATGCAGAGCATAACCTTAGCGCCGTGAATATTTGGTTTGGCGGTCGACATGAAGGTATGTCCGGGCATTCTCTATGACTTTCTGGGCTTGGGATTATCGTAATGGACCCATTTTCCGGTTACGACGATTCTGTCTTTGAAGCAGTTGAAGCAAATGACAAGAACTTGGCTCGAAAATAGACATCGATTGAATCGATAATCATTTAAAAATGCAAACAACTTTCACTAATGCAACGATGTCGATACGTTAGCAAATGTCCAAACTCACTTTACGACAATTTTAATCTACGTATTTCGACTAGCCCTCCGATGCAGCCATCCATCGGAAAACGACGGAAACAAAGCTTTATACCTAAGTGAGAGAAAAAGTAATGGCCAAATAGCACATCGGACATGTGCTTACCGTTAATTATCCGGATTATACTAAGGCCCTTATTATGAACTGCGTTCGATCTTCGACTGTAGTCGAAAGCCCTGATCGAAAGAATTTGAGTTTGGTATTATGACTTGCTTTCGACAGAGAATAGCGTTATTGTGAATTTCGCTCATCTTGGCTTGTTCACGATAGTATATTTCTATTAGCTGATCGTTATTTTGAAAAATAAGTACGATTTGTTTAAAAATTAAGTAGAAAAAATAAGGACAAAATAGAAATAATGGCTCAACGATTCATCGGAAGAGGATGGGAGCTTGATGGAACTGGCCAAAAGTAGAAAACGATTAAGTGCAGCCTTTCGAAAAAGCTTTGGCATTTACGAAATTCGTGTACAGATTTCTACAGAACTTACGACTGACCAAGGAGGCGTTTGTGGACTTGATGACTACTATAGATGAACTACTCAAGCAATGCACATGAGCAATATCAATTCCAAACATATTAAAATTGCTCAGCCCACGGTGTCTGTGGTGTTATCAATGGCTTTAGATGTCCTGGAAAATTGTATTTGCCAAAGATGAATAAAATTCAATTATACAAGCAAACGTATATTTCGCTAATAAAAGGGAAATGCCGGGAATTATTGGTTCCATTTAGTTCTTTCTTCGTTGCACTGAACTTTTGAGCAAATACCTTTTGCAATAAGAGGTTTTGCTTTCCAACAATGATACAAGTTTCTATAACTGCAATGTGTTGCTCACCACTTTAAACCTGCAAAAAATTTGCAAAAACTGTTTAAAATTAGTTTTTAGTCCTCAAATAGCAAAAAGAAATAGCAGAATACTTAAATTTTTAACAATTATTACTCAGTATGCACCGTACCGAAAGCAAAGTTGTGTTCGACAAAAAATTCGATGTGCAACGAAAATTTCGACAGGGTTGCACTGCTCATAACACATACAATACAATTTTACATTCGATATTCGATCTTCGATAACCAGCGAAGATCGAACGTCGAAAGCAGTTCATAATAAGGGCCTAAGAAGTTACAAATATGAATTCATATAAAGAAAAGAGGAACACAAAAGACAAAAAAAAAAAAAGTTTCCCAAAAGTGATCTTTTTACGGTTCGCAGATGCGCTTTTAACAACTTTAATATGTGCGCCAATCTCCATTAACAAAGTTAAAATTTAATTAGGTTTCGGGACCGCTTAGTATTAGAATGCGCTCCAATATAGATCAAGAAACGGTTTGATGCTATTCTTTTTCCATTGGGGGCAGACAATGAATATACCTACTCACTTATGCACACTAACTACTTAGCCCATTTTACTCCACGCACCGATACGGCAGATTTAAAGCGATCCCACTTTGCTACTCATCTAATGCGCTACTTTGGAAATAGATTGAAAGCAATTTGAATTCGGCATATGGAGGAGCGAACCAAATGATTCACTCTCTCCCGAAATAACTAAAAGAATTTATCAGTGTGAAATAATAGATTAAATTAATTTCAATAACAGCATCCTGAACACTTCTTTTGGAAGCACACCTAATGTCCTTAAATTCTGCTTATAAAATACACAAATTTCCCGGACATACCGCAAAAAAATCGAAAGGAATATGAGCGGTTCAGTGTATAAAAATACTTATGTACTTTCACCAATCCGGATCATAATACATTCTATTGCTAATATCGCAGCCGTTGGGACTCCACATATGTACACACACAAATGCTAAAACAAACAAACTCACACACATGTACACACTCAAACAGCGTGACTGTATTGCTAATTAGTTGTGAGTGAAAACAGCTGCAAGACGGCGGCTTTGGCACGCCCCACCCCACCAAATAGAGTGTAGCATGTTGTACCACTACCAGTGAAGTGAATCTGAACGTTGTTGCCTGTGCCAGCGGCAGCAACAACAACAGCAGCGGCAATGGGAAGACGACGAGTTAATGGCATAGCTCACCTGGCCTTATTTGCCACTGATGATGGTAATAAACTTTAGCAGCAGAAACTACAAATAAGTTTTATGCGTATAAAATAAAGATGGCGGCAGCGTTGGCGGCGGCGACGTCGGATTACACACTAACTCACATACGAGTATCCTGTTTTGATGTTATTTTCTTGATAGTATTTGCACGAACTGTGAATACTAAAAAAAAAGCAGAAAATCTATGAAAAAGAAGCGCAGCAAACAGAAAGAAAACGAATTAAATAAAAAAAAAGTGAAACAAAAATAAATTTTAGTTTAACTTTGGCAAAACAATTGAGACAAGACGAACAAGTATAACAACAACAACCAACATTAAAATAATTGAGACTTTGCGAAAAAGAAAATGAAGTACCCTGATATTGTTGGTGTTTGTTATTTATGTTGCTGCTCCTGATGATGAGGATGTTGCTTAAGGGCTTCAAACAACGATCAACAACAACCAAAAACCAGTAAAAATATAAAAAATTAAGAGAAAAAATTTGCCGCAAACGATAAACTTTCGGACACGGAAATTGCGCTGAAGGACTTTTCTCCCACAACAAGTTAAAATGTTGATTTCTAGTTTTCGCGAATAAGCAAAAAAAAACAAAAAGCAAACTAAAAACAAAAAGAAACTTAATTTTCTTTTGCATTCTGCAAAATGCGAAATTTTCACGCTTCTCTTTCACATATTTTTTGGCATTAGTTTTTCTTGTTTTTCACAAATACTTTTGCTTTTACGTGAGAAGAAAGCGAAAATTATCCATGCGAAGTGAGCTCTAAAATGTGAATTATGCAGCGAGAACCGCAGAAGCAACGTGTTCAAAGCCACAACTCGGACACTTTTACAGACCGCCCTGCACCACCCCCTTATTTGTTCACATTACATGTTTCGGTAGCGGAAATTAGTAAATTTGTCACACTTCATCTTCCATCAAAATCATTATACGGCAGCGCATTGCAGCCAATCATCTATATAGCTTTTCACTGTTAGCTCACATTCATTTCAACTTCACCCACCACGATCCTTTGCTTCCATGCGTCATGTCATCATCACAAGCAATTTGCGTATGCGTTGCTGAATTTGCCAGAAAAGTTTGTTGGTTGATTTTGCTTAACTCGGTTTTTTGTTTTTTGTGGCAGTTGCCATATTGTTGCGTCAATAGCCGCGAAGTTAAACGCTATAAGGAGAGCTTGGCCGGCACATAAACCAAATATTCTAATTTAATTTATAGAAATAAGTACTGGTTTGTTCCGTTTCTAGGAGAAGAATAAAAGTTTGAATTGATTTTAAATTAAATTAAAAAATTGTCTTTAAAATCAATTAATTGGCAAAGGCTATTTAAATAGGTACTTATTCAATTAGAAATTGTACCTTTTTTGTAATAAAGTATTTGCAAAATGAAAGCGTGTTTTTTAACAATTTAAATTTTTCATTATTCTTTAATGTTTAATATTCATAAAACAATTTTGATCACTTAATTATTTCTTCTTATGAACAGAAAATGTTCAGGTACGTAAAAAATTTAAAAACCTTTATTGAGTCAAATAGTTTTAATGAATATAATTTTTGAACAATAAGAGCATTCCATATACTAGATTCAAATATAATTTTAGGTCAGACATTAAATATGAAGATGGTCCACCCAAACCGAAAATTTTAGTAAAACTAGTCACAAAATATTTCATTCTCATAATATTAAGAACTAACTAGTTGGTAAGGCCCCGGTAACTGCCAGTAACTGGGGTTATTTTTTTGCTTCAGAAATCTGTTTATGAGAAAATAACAAAAGAGAACCAAACTACCAGTGTGGCCAACTTTTGTTTTTCAAAATCCGCTAAAATGAAGAATAAAACGCGTATTTTCTTAAAAAAAAAGCGTTAAATTTTTTCTTTATAAAAGTGCGAGAAAACTCAATACATTTAAATTTTTTACTAATACTAATACAGGCATACATCTGATACTTCTAGTCAATGAAAATTTCTTCGATTTTTCGACACGCTGAGTGCTAAGTCATTTTTTTCGCGTTTTAATTTTCAAAAAGCACTAAAATCAGCCGGAAAAGCGCTGAGTTGGACACACTGCAAACTACTCGTTAGTGTTTGTTATTTGTGTATGCAGATAATTCGTTAAATAATTTTTGAGAGATGTCGTTACTCATGTCTTCTCTCTCTCATTTATTATTTACTCCCGCTTAAGCAATGATTTTTTCAACGATGAATGCAATGCTTTGCTCAATGAGCGAATTTTAAGAAACTTCCGACGGTAATATTTTGGAATTGGCTTAACCGATTTTAAATCTGAACTTATGGCTAACCTTCTCATCAAGCTCTTTAAATTGATATATAATATGATATCGTAGCACTTCTGGATCTTCTGGAATAAAATTGTAGTTACACTAATAAATGTATAGATAATAAATGCATTTTTCACAAGTTTCAGAAAAAACCAATAAAAGGAATTGATATCTGGTAGTAGATATCCAGGATATTATGAGGTTATCTCGCAGCTGCTTGATAACGATAACAGCAACAAGCCCGCCATCAGGGTAGCTTTTTATTGATGAAATTGACGTACCGTCACACGGTACTCGATTTTCTATTCAAAATTCAAAAAGTCGATTTAAATATACATAGAACTTTTGGGTATTGAATGAAAGAGGATAAAATTCTGCATCACTACAAAAATTATTGTACTATTGACCTTTTTAAATAATTTTTTGATGATGGAACCCTCAACTTCAGGTATTTGAAGTACTAATAGTATAAAATTTGTTTGAATTAAAATTTTTAAGTTATTTTTAAGATTTATTTCAAAATATGTCTACAAATTGAGGATTTTCTTCTATATGGGTGGTTCCATGTCAAATTTACAACTAAAATTTTAATTTCGACCAACATTTTTTCTTGCATTCTTGAGAAGAAATTAATCGACACGTATTTTTTTATTTCAATGTGATGTTTTTTATTTCAAGTTACGATATTTTAAAGTCTTGGAGTTGTAAAAATGGAACGTTTTTCAATCCCTAATTACTCAAAAACTAACCGTTGTAGAAAAAAAATTCTAACTAATAAAAGTTCGTATAACGCACAAACTTATCGAAAAAATATGAACAAAAAATTGTTTTTGTTATTTAACATATGGATTTTGGAAATTTTATAAACAAATTGAATTTTTCTAAATTTGGACAAATTTGTTTGGTCTGCAAATATTTATTAATGTGTTAGAAAAATTGTGTAAAAATTTCAGAGTCGGAAGAGATATAGTTTTCAAGATATGCAAATAATAACAAAACAACTACTACTACCTTTGAAGTAGACTATCATTAATTGGTGTACAAAATTTTGAAGTGTTTTTGCCCCTACGGAAAATAACCAAGTTTTTCTAAATGAATTCCAGTTTTGATTTCCAAATTTGACCATTTTATGTTGTTATTGCTAATGTTAAGGCATTCACTTTCTGCTTCGTTTTTTATCTTTTGCTTTCAACTTTATTATTGTATCCTACAGCATTTTTTCTCTAAAATAGGTGTTCTTATATCTATTACACAGGAAGTGCTTATATATCTTTCCAAATAACTTACATATTTCACTTCAGTGGTAGGTGGGCGAGTCGAATTATATTGAAATTGCTTCAGTATTTTTCTTGATATCACGCTTTGGAAATTTTACTTATATAGGAGGTGGGCGTGGGCATTTAATTTACTTCAGTATTTTGCCTGATATCACGTTTAGAAAATTTCACTTATATGGTGGTTGTTGTTGTAGCAGAAAGAAACGATTTTTTCGAATGTATCATGATTGATGTCATCATGAATCTTTTTAGAAATGTCGTTAACGTACAAATAACCCCATTTTGTGTAGAACCTATATTCTGAAGCGCAACTTTTCTGACACTCTAACTTCGAAAATATTTAAAACTTCTTACCACTTCTTCTGTCAAAAATGTATTGAAATGTACTAAAAGTATATTATAAAATACCAATACTAAATTGAACTTAAATTTTGCTTATTTGGTGGAAAAGCATTTATTGTACGAAATCTTTGAAAAATCTGTAGGAAAAAATTAAATGGATAAAAGAGAATTGTTGAAAAGTAGCACATACACAGACTTTGTTTTTTCGTTTTTTCTTGATTTCACTATAAAAAATAAACTTTTTTATACCAAAACATTGAAGACGAGCTCTTTTTGAGAATGGGCCATTTAAAACATCATCATCTGAATTATCTAATTCATCACGATAGAATTCCATTCTTTCCACTTCTTTTTCTCCTTCATTTTCTCATTCTTCATTTTCGTTTTCTTCGTGGTCGTATTGAAAAACATATTTACTCCACTAACATATTTCTGCTAGTATGACATTTGGAGCTCGTTTTCCTCTGTATCTGGACTCAAATGGCATCGGAGATTGATGATAGCGCTCTCCCTACTCATCTAATTCTGTTGATTATTGTCGACTGAAGTAGGCTAAATGGTGATAAAGGAAGTGAATTGTTAGCGGCATTCAATTTTGAAAAAAAGCATTCAACATTCGTCGCACAGATCTTTCATAATTGGGAGAACGATGATTTCTAAAGGTCAAACGATGATTTCTCTTAACGGCGCCCACGCTACCATTTCATTGTCTACCAAGGCCCTGTCAAAGTGTTCAGACTTTGCCAATTTCTGAATATCAGGACCATTTATAACGCCTGAAATATGAAATCGTTTGCAGTGTTGATTTTGGCAAAAAGAAAAGTTACAGTCCGAGACAAAGCCGAAAACTGTTATAATCGGCATTAAGTAAATGTGCGATATTCTATTTTATTACACATTTATTTAAAAATTCACGTCAACGTATCGATTTTTAGTAAATTTTAAATAAAAATATTGTACATGTATGGAAATAAATGCATCTTACCGCTTTTTAATTATACATCACTGTTTTTCTGAAAAATGTCACGTAAACATAAATACTTCTTCTAGTATATTTTAATACATTTTTACCAAAAGAAGTGGCGTGTAATTGAAATATTTTCGAAATCAGAGTAAAAAAAATCCAAAAAATTATAATTTTTCTAACATTTAGTCTCAAAAATTGAGTTTCAGGATATAGGTTCTTTACAAAATGGATTTATTTGTACATTAACGACATTTCTAAAAAGAATCCGATGACTTACAGTGCCGGTCATATCATTTGCAGCTAAAATCAGTTGTACTTTAAATGATTTCTTAAGTTCACTAAAATAATTTTTATAAAAAATCGTTTTTATTCAAAACAAAGTGTGTTTATTGCCATTCATTATAAAAAATTAAAGGTACAAAATTATGTTGCAAATAAAAAAACAAAGAAGTTATATTAAATTAAAGCGAGGGTTTTGCTATTGGATAGGTAGATTAAAAAAAAAAAATTGTCCGGTGCGGTTTGATTTTTGGTGTCGCTCAGTGTAATCGGTTGCAGTGCCAACAATGTAAATAAATATAAAGAATTCTTATTAAAATATAAAAGTATTTATTGATTACATAATTATTTATATAGTAAGGAAGAGTTGGTAAGAACTGATCACATTCTTTTAAACTTTTTTTTCGTCAAAGTCGGTGCAGGCATACTAAAGCCCTCAAATTGATAATAAGAAATTGGAGGATTCTCTGCATTTTTAATGGCATTTCTTTTTAAATTTTTGTTTCGATTTCTAACTGCATTTCTAATTGCACTTCTGTCTGCATTTCTGTTTGCATTTCTTACTGCATTTCTAATTCCATTTCTGCTTGCATTTGGGTCTGCATTCCTGTTTGCGTTTTTTTCTCCATTTCCGTCTAAATTTACATCGATTAATTCTTCAAAGCGGCATATTTTTTTAACAAAATATGTTACGATAAGAATAAATAAAGTGTAGCCTATGCCAAAGAGATATGTTCGTAGTGAAAAGTACATGTTGATGACTTTAGTTGATTATATGAAAGATGACAGTCGAAAACTTACGATGATAGAGCAAAGGGATCTGTAACGATAATTGAAAATTAAAAAAAAAACAAAAAAAAACAAAAAAAGTAGAGAAATATGTTAGAATATGGCACGTTTCACTTTAACCGGGGCGCCTATGCAACCAGAGTTGACAGAGGGCGACAGGCATGCTAAGGATTTTAACAATACTATCCATATTGAGTAGTATCTATACTTTGTATTAACATTTGGAGCACTTCAGTACTCCATATCAGGGATGCCAGCTCATTTTTTCTTTCGCCCCCATAGATCTCAAGAAATTCCCCGATTTTCGATCGAATTCCCCCCACATCGATATAATTTCATATTAAACAGCGCGACACGCATTTTTCATACAAACATTTTTCAAAACATTTGACCTCAATGAGTGCTATATTAAGGCGACCCTGAATTTTCTCAGCACAAAACTTAACCAATTTTTACGGGACTGATAGATTAATAGAAATGTACTTTCTGACTCCGGAATTCTTTTGGCACATGGGAGATTTCACTTCAAGGGAACCCCCATCTCCAAATCGATCCGGCTCAAGCTTGCACAAAGTTTAATCCTATTGGGTAGTACATAGTTGCCACACCAAATTTGAACGAGATGGGGTGTTTTGAGTTACTAGATGCTCATATTAATAGATAAACAAACCTCAGCCTTTTGACTCAAATAAAAAATGACAAAAACTTGTTTGAGAAAAACGAGTTCAAAGTTTTGACTCTCAGTTTTTAACATATAAAATATATTTCATCTTCTTTATGATGGCTAATCGTAATTTGTAAGTCTACAGATTAGTCCGGATTAAGAGTTATTAATCAGAAGGTGCTGGACTAAGGCATAGCTTTCTGAACGGTCGAAAGAGAAGTCGAAGCGCCGCGCGACTGTTTTGATCTGACTGATTGATCGTCTATATCTACGAAAGCACTCCGCGTCTCTCTCTGAAATTTTCACAAAATACTTCCGAAATATAATGCTTCCAAATAAATAGCACTCTTTTTTAAAAATCGATTTCTCCAAACCAATAAATCGCTGGGCCAACTTAAGAAGCGACGATTTTAAGACCCAAAATATGAAATATTGCGTAAGTTAAACGTGTTTCATTCTATAAAATTTTACAAAAAATATTCTAGACTTTTATGACTAAAAGCTGAACAACAAAAAATTCCCCGCAAAAACAGCTCATTCCCCGATTCCCCGCACACAGTAATATTCCCCGCAAATCGGGGAGTTCCCCGCAAGTTGGCATCGTTGCTCCATTCCTTATTTTGATACTTTCCGAAATACTAGTGGTATTGAGTACTATTCAAATACACATATAAATAATAATTTTTATTTAGTATTTGCAACTCAACTTTTACAAATAAAAAAGCCTTTAATGTAAGTATCGATTGCTTAAACTCAAAGTTGCCCATGGCAATTAGCAACTGTTACCAATAATTTCCTCAAGAAGTGAGAGCAATGGCAATGTATCGATTTTTATTCACATAATAAAGAGCTGGCTCAAAAAAACAGAAAAAACTGATGGAAATCAAAGTGATGAACTGTTTGTATTTAAAAACCCCAGTTACTCCATTGCAGTCAAAAAAAATATGAAAGAATATTTTCCAGAGCTCTATTGTCAGTTTCGGCAATAAGCGGAAATCGTTATAGTTTCCGTTCCTTCGGAAAGATTATTCTGCAAAGCCGGTGCATCAATCACAACTGAAAGGAATTGCATAAGTCCTTTTAGACTCCAAGAATTATTTTTCCTTGCACCACGACCAAAGGAAATGTGGTTTTAAGAAAAACAAACCATCAGTGTTTTACTGAAACGTTTTCAATTGAATGAAAAAATTTGTTAATACTGAAAAATTTTAGAAATAAAAATAACAATTTATACAAGCCCTAAACACTATTAATACGTACAGCTAAATTTGCTTCTAAACTTCAACTTTGAATACAATTTTACAATTATAAAACTCATTTTGTTTTAAAGACGTTATATTTATTTGAAACCTTATGGAATAGTTAATCAAATGTAAAAAGTAAAAGAATTTGTCTTAAAAACAAGCAAAATTTTTGAAGTTTATATAATGGTTGACCACTATTAATACGTACACTAGAAAAAATAAGGAAGAAAGCAAACAAAACAACAATCGGAATAGCATTTTGCTGTTAGTAAGAAGCTAAAAAAATAATAATATTGCATTTTCTGAAACATTCGCCATTCAAATAATGTCATGGTTTGAGGAAAACCTGCCTGCGCAGATATTCGAAACTTAATAATAGATAAAATAAAATCTGGCTACAATTTTTTACTAATTCAAAAAAGAGTTGAGATTAGAAAGATCGACAGTAAAATCTGTAGTAAAAAAAATTCAAAAAAGTTGCTCAGCATTAAAGAATACTGCCAATCGTTGAAGAGAATTCGCCTTGATCGATCGTGATTGGAGGGTGTTGCCTGCAATTGCAGAAACAAAACAGATGAAGAACCAGATGAAACGCAGCATCAGAGTGGTTAACAGCGTTAGGAAAATTAGTAGGACATGGGTGGGCAAGGAAAAATTTCGAAAGATTGGTAAGATTGGCTTTATAAAGTAGGGTCAATAGAAGTACCACGTTTGTATTTTTCTTTCATAATTTTTAAAATTTTTTAGGCCTAAGAAAAGCCATTATTAACCGATAAACAAAAAAAATTTGACTTGGGCGAAATATAAACGTTTCTGGGTATAAAGACAATAGAACACAATTATATTCGGTAATAAATCAAAAATTGATACCCGTGTTTGAGGAGAGTGATCCCGAAAAAGCGTAGGGCAATTGACGGCACCACAAAAGTTGCAGATCATGTACCCATTCTGGAAGATAACCTCATACCATAGATTGAACACTCATTATCTTTCAACAGAATGATATGCCGCCTTAGTGGCAGTTCAGAAGGGAGCAAGCATGAAAAGTCTGGACAGGCGTGTCGTGTTCACATGACTATGTTCGTACTCACTTTTTCTAATCAAAAAGGAACGGTGGAATTGGAATTTTGTCACTTTTTCTTGTGCTCATTAAGATAGGTTCTTTTGTCCGCAAAAAATGCAAAAGAAATATCAATTATGTGCCTTAAATACAGGGCCGTAGCCAGACATTTTTTTCGGGGGGGGAGCGGGGGGGGGCGGGGGGGGCTTTTCATTCGAAGAAAATATTCATAAATAATCTTAACCTCAAAAAAATGGCCAAAAGTGACAAAAAATTCCCAGAATAATCAAATTAAATTTTTTTCAAATAAATATTATTCAATGTGCATTCTAGTGCATTTTTTTTTATCGAGAGGGACATAATTTCATTAACTCATTGACTTCCCACTTCTGATGATGTACCCAACCTCAAAAAAATTACCAAAAATAGTAGAGGCTCATTTTTTTCAAATGATCATCATTGGGAATTTGAGCCATTATCAATGATAAGGAACCCGGATGAAGTTGGCTTATATTCCCTAAATATATGAAGTCATAGCATTGAAAGAGATCTTTCTAGTCGTGGTTCTCTGAGCAATAATG
The DNA here is from genome assembly GCA_963691655.1 of Toxonevra muliebris. Classification (NCBI taxonomy): domain Eukaryota; kingdom Metazoa; phylum Arthropoda; class Insecta; order Diptera; family Pallopteridae; genus Toxonevra; species Toxonevra muliebris. The sequence goes on from OY829326.1 coordinate 104,167,295, forward strand.
CGTTAAAAAAATTAATTTTAAAATGGGTTTTGTTAATAAGATGGAGTTTTTGCGAAAGAATTTTTTACATTGAACACGAATCAAACACTTCCCATCACGTCACGTTGTAGGAAAAAAATGGGGTTCAAGCAAGTCTTATTTTACAAGGATCCGATAATTTTTTCTATTTTTATTAATTTTTAAACTTTTCAAACTGATTCAGGACGAAACCTTAAATCAAAAACAGTTACTGACCCAGAAAAACTATGAATGCAGTATCACTTTCTCTTTTTGAATCCGTAGTCAAACCTCATGTCGAAGAAAGAAAATAGTGCAACTAAGATTTCAAATTTATTTTTTATATTTGACCTTTTTGAAAAAAAAAATACCGATGGAAGTAAAAAATATCGTTAAATAGATTTTATTTTGACTTTTTTTCCATCCATTGGCAATTAATCTGAAAAACTATAATAAAGTTTCCACATTTCGGGGGGGTCAGAACCCTCAAAACCGCCCTCCCCCCCCCCCCCCTAAATACGGCTTTGCTTAAATATGTCCTAAAAATTAAATAAAAAATAAAAGCAACAATCTCTTAAGAAATTAAAATAAGTTAATAAAAAAATAGCAAGAAAATGAAGACTGTGTGTGCCGTAGATGCACTTTGTTTGTTTGCGTTCATGTTGCCTATTCAACTTCAAACAAATTATGAGGGAAAGTGGCAAAATCGGAAAGATATGAACGAATCAATGCGCCGATTTTTATTTTATTTTTGAATTTTCTGCGCAACTTTGGTATCTCTTCATTCGAAAAAAATATTCATAAATAATTTTTATCAAACTGATTTTTAAATACAATAAATTAAATCAATGATACATTTGATGGACCCTATAAAATTAAAATTTTTGGAAAAATGTTCCGATTTTTTTCAATCTTAACCTCAAAAAAATGGCCAAAAGTGACAAAAAATTTCCAGAATAATCAAATTAAATTTTTTCAAATAAATATTATTCAATGTGCATTCTAGTGCATTTTTTTTTTATCGTGAGGGACATAATTTCATTAACTCATTGACTTCCCACTTCTGATGATGTACCCAACCTCAAAAAAATTACCAAAAAAAGTAGAGGCTCATTTTTTTCAAATGATCATCATTGGGAATTTGAGCCATTATCAATGATAAGGAACACGGATGAGGTTGGCTTATATTCCCTAAATTCGTGAAGTCACAGCATTGAAAGAGATCTTTCTGGTCGTGGTGCTCTGAGCAATAATGCGTTATAAAATTAATTTTAAGATGGGTTTTGCTAATAAGATGGAGTTTTTGCGAAAGAATTTTTCACGTTGAATACGAATCTGAGGTCATAAACTTTCCATCACGTAACGTTTTAGAAAAAATGGGGTTCAAGCAAGTCTTATTTTACAAGGATCCGATAATTTTTTTTTCAAACTGATTCAGGACGAAACCTTAAATCAAAAACAGTTACTGACCCAAAAAAACTATGAATGCAGGAGTGCTCAGTATTAACTTCTCTTTTTGAATCCGTAGTCAAACCTCATGTCGAAGAAAACAAATCGGATTTGATCGCTTAGTGTAACTAAGATTTCAAATTTCAGAACCCCCGAACCCCTCTCCCCCCTAAATACGGCCTTGACTGTATGTATTAATAGTGGTCAATCGTTATTTCTTAGTTTTATGAGTATCCTCGAAAGCATAAAAATTTCGTTGTTGTTTAACCGTAGTCAGTCGTTAGTGTAGTTTTCTACACGTTGTCGATATGTTGCTTATTGTATCTGGAGAACAACTCGGTCGTTTGAGTTTGAATTTTTCGAATTTGTCGGACTAGTCGAACCACGCAAAAAAACGTTTAGTTACGTTTATTTACAATAAGTGGGGCTCTCTATAAGGAGGACTCCTAACTTTAGACTATGAGTGTAGAATATTACACCCGCAACAATTTGGTAAAATTATTGGGTTGAGGAAAGCAGTTAAAGCACCTCTTGGTTGTTTTTTGTTTTTTAAGTACTTTAACCATAAGCTGCTTAAATTTTTATACGGGTATGCGCCTCATTTTTTCCTTTGGCAGAGTAAAATTCCAAAATGTGGCAAATTTTGTCAGAAATTTCACTCATTTCTGCAACTCAATAATTTTTACTGCTCTGCACAGATTTCAAATTTGTATTTTGTAATAGAGGGAAAAATGAGTCCAGGAAGACATGTTTTATTGCAAATATGGTAGGCCGATCTTTCGAGCTATTATGTCACTGAGCACGTTCTAACCACTTGAGAATGTGTTGCGATTTGATGATTCCCTCAGTCGTCGGAGTGCCACGCATACCCAAACAAATTTGCGCTAGTGCAGGCCATTTGGACAATTTGGGCAAAATAACTGAGAATGCACTACAATCCTCAGAAAGGCTTGATGATCGACCAGCAACTATGTAGATTCCACGGCCGCTGTAGTTTCGAAAGTATCTAAGAAAAGTAGCAGGAACTAAGCCTGAAAAAACCAAGGTGAACGCGTCGTGTTTGATATAGTTGGTGGTCTAAAGGGATACAATATAAAAGACGACAATTTTTTTTTCATCACACCAAAAATTGTTAGCAAATGGTAGGAACAGTGCGAAAAAACAAGTGTAGTACTTCAGATTGTCAAAATATTTGAATATATGGCACAAAGAGAAAGAGAGTCGAAGCCGTGAGATACTTCATCAATGTCGTTAATATCGATGCTGACTAGCGTGGACCAGAATGACAATTTCAGCGCTTCTGAGGAAGCAGGACCATTAGAACCACCACTAAAGCGTCTCAAAGCTGCTAGATGCTATAATTGTGTAAAAGTAAAAGGCTCCCGAAAATTAAAATAAACAGAAATACAATGTTGCATGTGCGGCAAGAGCATTTGTAAGGGAGAACCCAAAAATAATATCTATAAGAAATACACACCGCGAATTAGTTCCATCCATATAAAGTAACTAATGCAATCGGGACAATTTTTTTTTTTTTTATTAAGTTTTTGTAATAAGTAAATACTCAAAAATAAAATAAAAAAATAAAAATAAAAAAATAGAAAATAAATTGTCTTTAAATTTTCATATGTACACTGAGTGTAGAATTCTACACACTTGGTCGAATTATAAAGTTTTTTTGAACGACCGACTACGGTTAATTGAAATATTTTTGCTTTTTATCTTTAATTAATTACTCACTAAGCTTTCAAATAAATTTAGCATCTTTAAATCACATTTTATATTCGTAAAATCGCATTTAAAGTTGAAATTTAGAAACAAATTCAGCTGTACGTATTAATAGTGGTTAGGGCTTGTAAATTTAATTTTTTGTTGTTTAATCGGGGGCAAAACTGAGGTTTATAACACTGTGTAACAGTGATCTGGCACTTTTATGGAGACCTAGTACAAATGTAGGTCTAGTAATGCTAAGAAAAATGGTATGCGAGAAATTTCCCATACACCCCCAAAATCTTTTTGGGTAGGTTCAAGTGAACAATCGCTCATAACTTCGCTAATTTTTATCTGATTTACAACTTTTTTTAGTTTGAAAGGAGAAAAACAATTTCCGATCATGTATTGTTCATTTCCATGAAATGAAATCTGACGAGACTGCAGTTGAAAGTATTTGCGATTTTTCGATTTTTTCTTTCCCTTGGTACTGGGGTAAAAATTGTCAAAAATAATTTTGTTCCACTTTTCGGGTCATAGCTGAACAGCATTGCAAGCGACATTAAACCCATCTATGAGAAAATTGTAGCCAAATAAAAAGGCTTTCCAGCGATGACATTCGTTTACTAATATGTATGTTCAAATCTGGACTGCTAAAGGCATAAATATCTAACGTTACTTTGTTTCACTCTCCCCTAATATTTTAAATTCCAAATTGAATTCATGATATCTTAAAGACACACTCAATTTCAACGCCACCATATCGCCACGCACGTTCGCCACAGAAACAGCAGTGAACCACACAAATGTCTTCCGCTGAGCAAAAAACTTATATTTTGGATTTTTTTTCTTTTTTATTTTGCACTTTTATTTTGTTTTTAATTTAAATTTAATTTTGAAAATAAGAATGAAAAAGAAGAAAAAATAAAACTACGCCTTGGCTAATAATGAGAATATTCGTTTGTAATTTATTCTAATTAAAATGTTCATCAGTGAAATTTTATAATTAGCATTAGAGCAATTACTTAAGGCATGTGCTGCTGCTGTTGTTATTGGCGGTGCTTCTCCTACAGCTACAATGCTTTTACTACCTCAACGCCAACACTATTTAATATGCCACCCTGCTGCCAAGTGTTGTTGTTGTCTTATAGAACGCGAAGCAGCTACCACTCACCCTGATCAGCACAACACAATCGACAAACACATTACCGCACTCCGTACGCTTACTTTCCCTTCCATCCCTAGCTTTCTCACTTATACTGTTTTACAATAAAGCGCGCACAATTTACCAGAAATCAAATAACGCCACAAATACACAAGTACGAATTTTGAGTACTTGCGTTTAATTTTCCCAACAATTTGTGTTTTCACGCCTGAAAATTTTCACCAATACCAACGAAATTGTTTTACTCGCTCGTACGTTTATTCACCAGCAGCTCGTTGGTTCGTTATCGTTCATTCACTTGCCACAAATATGCGCGACCGCTGCAAAAGCGCCTTGTTAAATATTTATCTGAGTTGTTTGTAGTATGTATGTATGAATTCCCTATGTACAACAATTGTTCTTGTGCTGTCGTCTCTGCCTCATTCCCTGCCACTATTGTTGTTGTTCTTAATGGCCCAGTTCAGTTTACGCTTTAACATTGTTTATTTTGGTCCTCGCTCGTTTACATTGTTGTTGTTGAAACGCTGTTGCTGCTGCTGCCTCAACATATTCAGGTTTGAGTTTTATAGTTGTGGGTAACTGTTGTTGTTACTTCTCGTCGCACATATACAATCTACTCCCATTCCACCCGCCGCTACACATCTAACAACCGCCAGTTATAGCCTCTTATTGTAATTCAATACAAGCCTTCAAGTCTCGTTTTGAAATGCTCTAGCAAACACCCTCAGGATTCATAAATGAAATTTCTAAAGCATGCGTCCCCTATACGTTGAAATCAAGCAAGCGGGCAGCCAACAGAACAAAAACAAAGACAACAAACCTAACCGACAAACTTGCGGTTTTTCAATTTTAATCAATAACGTTTTAAATTGTTTTAAGGGCTTCTGTTAATTGCGCTGATTTAAATTGGTTGCCTCCAAGAGAAGTCGCATTCACTCCCACCACTTCCACTATTCCTCTCCCTCAAAACTTTTCTTTCCCTTCCTCGTTATCCTCATGCCACACTTTTTCTATTGCGAGTTTTCGTTTTTTCACTGGTTAAAATTTTATGAATTTATTGCCGCGTATCTCATGGATATTTCATCTTTTTTGCAATTGTAGCTGCTGTTGTTGTAGCAGCAGATTGTGTTTATTGTTATTTTTTCGCGGGCGATTTTTTCTATTACTTTTTTGTGTGCTCCAATTTAGAATAAACATTTGTGAATTTAGTTTTTTCGCCTTTTTCCTGTGGATATTGTTCTTTATACGTGGAAACTTCTTTTTGCTCCGTAATAAAAATTTCACAATCAATTTGAAATAGTGAAACCAGAATATTTCCGACAACTGCTTATAAAAATAAATGCCAATTTCATGTTGGAACAACATTTAACAATTTTGTTTTAGTTTTTAACGTGACTTTCGCTTGTAACTAACGTAACTTTAGCTTTCAATAACCTGTCTAGGTTCCTGTGCAAAAGCACAACTAAAAATTTTTATTTACGCAACCTAAATACGGTAGATAAAACATTTTTTAATGGCAATTGCTTTTTAAATGTTTCAATCTTTCTATATTTCTCCGTGCTTCTTCACTTCACATTCCGTCATTTTGCAATACTTTACATCTGTGCTTCATACACACTACCGTCCATAAGTATGGACTCAAAGAAAAAATGTAGATTTTCGGTATTCAAGTGTTAATCGCTGGTTGATCCCATCTTTCAGAACTGACGGTCGAGCTCATCCCATATTTTTATTTTTTACAATAAATTGACAGTGTTCAACAATAAAGTTTATTGACTGTCGTAATTACTGAGGAGCTGTAATAACTTTGACACTAAAGAAACTTTGAAACATATTTTTTATCACTAATCAGAACCAGCCAGAACTAGGTTAAACCGTGATGGTATGCATTCCCTTTTTTCACTCTATAATCCAACTTTTCATTACCTACGGGTACTTCCAAACTGAAAGCAGTGCTGGAGGTACCTCGAAGTTCTCATTGTTTTAACCCTCTAGCGGACAGGTTTACCTACAGGCGGGTAACCGCTTGATATAATTTAAAAGACTTTTAAAAATTTTTTAAGTGTATTCATGTCACTCAGTCGATAGATGAATACCGGAGCTGCATGTTCCGTGTGCTTTGTTTTGTTTTGAATCTATCATCAGTTGAAGGTCAGATTTCGAGTAATTAACGAAAAAATATTTTGGGTGATATTAAAATTATATGGGATAATTTTAATCCAGTTGTTTGCTGGAGTTTGATTTAGTTTGAATTGATTATATTTTACATTTATGCAATTTGAATACATAATAATTTTTAACTTTTTCATTTATCGCAAGCTTTTTTGTTTTTTTTGGACCACCTATTTTTTCATCTTGAGAAAAAATAATGACACTAATTTGATTTTCGACTTCATTAAAATCAACCAATCATCATATTTTTAAATGCAGAAAAAATTTTTCCTGCTGGAGGGTTAACACTATGGACCTCATCGGTCTGAGACAATCACCAACCCTTTCAACTTAATATTATTAGGTTTTTTAATATGTTTTTGTTTTCACATCTTGTCATATTACGACACTCACCGCCTCGCATAAATCTGCACGAATTATTCAATGTTGATTTTTCTACTGGGGTATTACAGATATACCCTATGCTGTTATGGGGAAAATTAAATCTAGTTATGGTTGGAACTGGAAAAGCATGTTATACTACAATTAAAAACTTCTAAAAAAACAAAAAAGAAACTTCTACAAAATGCATTACACCAGTAGTTCTCAAGGGGTGGAATTTAGTATTTAATAAAATAATTTCTCTTTTCTTTCATATTAGGTCCGTTCCCGTACTTTTTGGGTAAAGTCTGGTAAACTGAGAGTAAACGAAAAATGCTCTCTCTGATACACAAAAATGCACAAAAGTACGGGTACGCACAAAACCACTTTTCTTGCATGAAACAAAACGTCAAATTTTAACGACAGTTAAATTCAAAAAACAAAGTTTCTGTGATATTTAATAAAATAAAAATTGTTAAATCTTACAAGAAAATAAATAAATAATGAAAAAATTAAGCATAAATTATTCGCCTGTCTACTTCTGTAGAATCTTCGGGTTCACAATCACAATTTGCATTATTCAGAAATGGCAGAAGCTTCTACAGTGTCAGAAGTTGAACAGACAATTGCGTCATTAACTTGTGGAGAATGTAGTTAAAAATTAACTAATATACTATTAATTAATTTTCAAATGTCTTTTAAACATTTTCCATTTTAAATATTACTTATTTTTCTAAAAATTCTTTATTTATTTATTAATTTTAAATTTTCAATATATTTTTACAAAAGCAAAACAACTGATTGCTTGACACTTTTAACATTTTTACCCAAAGAAAAAGTGCGGGCTATTTCGTGCAAAAAGAAGAAGACAATTACTCTCTCATCTCTGCTCTCATTTGCAAGTTTTTTTGAGTACGGGAACGCTTTCCGGGTTGTTTTGGGCGAACGCGTTCACCCGCGTTATAGTACGGGAACGGAGCTATTATGTGTTAAAATATACACTTTTTGGTTTCACATTTTCCATTTCTGACTTTAACCGCAAAAATACAATTTGTTAAAAACTACCAACCAATTTTCCCCACGAGAAACTATTCAGCTACTAGATAAGTTTATTCTTGACACAGACTAACTAGAGCCTCCACCAAACTATGCAACAACTAGATATTTTCCCATGTGGGTATGATTTAATTTATAAATAGTGGGAAGGCGCTAGCTTGTCACGAATTCGAAAAGGAGGCCGTAAGATGAAAACAGTTGAGAATCGCTGCGTTACACATTCCAAGAATGTAGAAGAAAATATAATACCTAAAGAAGAAAAATGTTCACCAAAATAAAATGCTGCTGCATTTATACGAATTCCTCAATATGAGCAGCAGCAACAGCAGCAGTTGCATGCTTATTGTTTATGCCAAAAATGTTGCCATTTACAAATTTTCAAGTAAATAAAACATAAAAGAAAACACACACAAAAAAATAAAAATATCAACAATTTTTCGCACAAAACTTTTTAATTATCTTTTGCAATGAGTATTTTGCTATTTTACAGATACCATCACGCCATCATCATCAACAGTGAGAGCATCTACACTACGACCAAGAACAGCAGAAACACCAGCACCAACACTACTACTACAATAGCGTTAGCAATAGCAGCAGTAACAAAAACGCCATCATCATTGTAGTGCAGCAGGCAGGCAGGCAAGCAGTCAAGCACTCTCTGCTGCTATTTGATGTTGCTGTTTTGCATGCAAAACATGACATAAAACTTAAAATTACTTTGGTTATTATGTGAAATATAAAATTAAGACTTCAAAGTATTTTACAGATGCAAATTAAAATGAACAAAATGAAAATAGTAAAAGAAAATATAATCAAATATTTCTTATATGCACATCTAAGAAACATATACAAATTCTACCACGCCCTCAATCTAATGTGCATTTCACTTCTCATGAGACATTTGCATTAGTTGAGTGCAAGTTTCTGTTGTTGCAATTGCTGCTATATGTATTTGTTTTTATTGCTACTGCTGCTGTTGCCTACTGCTAATATTACATTATTGAGATACTTTTAATGTTTATCTGCATAACTTTTGCTTTGGTATTATTGCTCTAATTGTTTTTTAGCAACGAGTATATAGTAGTAGCATGTGGTTCTGCATCTTTCCCGCTCCCAGGCTTCCACTTTTTGACATTAATTGTCTATGTCTATAACAGAATGAATGTATGAGTACATACTCTTGAATGTATTCATAGTCCTTTTCATTATTTCGGTAAAATTTTGCATAAAGCCATGGCGTTCCAGTACTTGTATAGTGGGAGAGTAGAAGGTAATAGAGGAGGCTGTGTAGGAAAAAATACCATTTCTAAAAGTTATAACTTTATCTTCAGACATGTCCAAAACTATTCAAATTACATTCACAAATTTTGCACTAAGTTCACTTTGGCAAATACTATCAAAATACTTTGTTTCGCTCATTCCCTCATTTCTTCTTTCTCACCCATTCCATATTACAACCGCACACTCATTTCCTACCCTCAATTATTTCTCCTGAACCATTTATTTTGTTTGGGTAGGAGCACCACGGACGAAAGTACCGAGCATGTTTAGATTGTAAATGTCATAGTAATTGAATTCATTTTATTTGTGTTTTCCTCTATTTGGTTACAAATTTAATTTCTTAATTTCATTTAAAATTATTTTTTTTAATTGCTTAAGTCGTTTTCAAGAAATTATTTAATGCATTTAACGTGTTTTTGTAGAACAATACAGCTGAGCTTTATAGGGAAATGTAGATAATGCGGCAAATATGCCATGGAGAATATTAAATTTATCGTGGAGTATTATAAAAACTTACATATATGAAATATTGATGTTAAAATCTTAATTAAACCATTGTCAATAGTTCCAATTTAATTTGTTTTTGGGCAAAATTTATTTACTACTGTATTTGCTGTCTTCTGTTAAATTTATGGTGATTTAATTTTAAGACTTTTATTCAATTAAGATATCTTACACTTTTGTCTTTCTTATAAATTTTAATAATAACTGAAACTGTTTAATTTTGTTTTTAAACGTTATGAATTTTTAGTAAAACTTGGCGCGTTCAGATATTTGTTTATTTTTCTTGCTGTCATTCTTGTTTTCCAAGTCAGCAGTGGTCAGTGTTGTCAGACTGTGGGATTTCGCCCATAATATGGGATTTCTTAACCTCAGAATAGCGAAATGGGATTTTTGGTGTAAATTAAAATAATTCGCAATCAATTATTTATTTTTTCTTTTATTTTTTAACTCATTTTATTTGCACCTATCTTATAATGTATAGCTACAATAATCTCAGGCAGACTACGCAAAATAGGGAATACCATACGCGATGAAAAACAGGATTTCTTACTCGCATAAGTTGTGTCAATCAATATGACGCATTTCGGATTAATATTGAACAATCCATTCAAAGAATAATTTTGATTTCATTAGCACAATGTGGAAATTTTTACGAAGAAACTGAGTCCCACTTAAACTCATTTGAATCATCAAGACGATGAACGAGAATCCCGCATATGCAGTACTATACGATGTCAGCATCAACACCACCAACATTGGAGTCAAATACGGGTGTCCAATTTCACCGCTTCGCTTTGCAATTGTTGTGGACGAAGTTATGGCAAACGTACATATATTCCAAAAGAAGGGGAATAGCAATGAGCCTCTCCTTGAAAATCAGAGGCATACAGGTGAAAACTGATCAACGTCAAGCAGCCCAAATTGTCCCAGATTGTCTTTGGAATTTTGAAAAACAAAGAACCAATAAATACTCATACCCAACAGTATCACGAGAACAGTGCTTGATTGAAACCCATAAAGAGGCAAACGCCATGGACACCCAAAGTACACAAGGAGACTTCCCATACTTCAAAAAAACATTTGAAGGGAAAAAAAAAACAACTGCACAAAACACAATCATATGAGAGGATAAAACTTCTTTAACTTTAATTAGATTAGTTAAAGATTCCCATCAGAAACTTGCAGGGGGAGAGAAAAGAAAGATTGAGAAAATTATTCTCAAAAAGAGAAAAAATAGAAAAAGTGCATGAATTGAAAACTATTAAAAACTTGCAAGTAAACAGCTGATCGAATTATTCGTAAATTAATTTTAAGCGGGAAAAAATATTGCGGTTTCAATGTAAATGTATTATAATTAATAAAAGGGAACCATCCTCAATTAAAGTCAATTGATCTCCAAAGACCAATATTTCTTTCCCCGCTCATCTTAATGGAAAGACCACACTTCTTTTCCATTATGGATATTTTATGAATGTTTGCTTTCTTTTTTTACAGATGGTTTTTTATTCGGCACCTGAAAATTTTTGCTAGTAAAAATTTTACTTGCAGAAACCTTCAATTACTTTTTTCTCTCTCACATTTTTACGCTCTTGTTTTACTCCCTCGTTGCAAACTTTTCGAATACGTGAACACTTTACTAGTTAAAACTATAGGCAATTTGTAACAATTAGAGGTAAAAAAATTAAAGAAATCAAGTGTTCGTAAAACTTTAAACGCGTTTTTCTCGAAACGCTTTTTTCTTAATTGAAGAGTAGCTTCTCAATTACATTCTCTATGAAAGTACGTAGCCCGTTTTTTATTTAATGTCAAACTTTTTTATAAGCAATTTCATTTAAAAAAAAAGATTATAAAATTGGTTTCCTCCGGAATACTTCAATATTCTTAAACAAAATCTTTGAAAAAAAAATCCTAGACCTTTTTCTATTTTCCCAAAATAAATGCTTCTTCTCTTTTCTTTGCTCATCCTTTTTTCGTTTTGCATATCTTCAAGGTGCCCACCGAAAATAACCCAGAAGGAATGTGAAGAATGCATGACATTTATTATATTTGAATTCGGTCATGAAAAAATCATAAAGAAAAGATGAATTGAAATGTAAGGGAATATGGAATGCACAGATTTCTTCTCTCATAGCTTTGCTTCAGTTTTTATACAAAAAATAGTAAAGAGAAAACACATCTTACCAAGTAATGCAACTTGAAATGTATGAAAGACAGCAGCGATGAGCAACGAAATAACAGAATTTTTCTACGAAAATCTACTTCTTTCTAACCGATTTTTTACTTTTGACGACACGTTGTCGCGCGTCTGTGTACTTTTTTATTTTTTTAAACTTAAGTACAGTAACTAAGTCGTTTTGTGAAAGTGGGACCGTCAACAAGTCTTCAACGTTAAATTATTATCGGAAAATTTAAAGAAGGTGAATTGGGATTTGACAAAATTATTTGAGTTAATTAAGTAATTTCTGTTATATGAAATTTATTATTCTTAAATACTTAGCAATGCTTTTGTTTTACAGGGAATGTTGATATATGTCAAATTCTTTTAGAAAAGGTCCTTAATACCTAGGGAAAAAATATACCTTTATTGATTCCATTGGAATCCAAGATTTGATCATGATATTAGCAGCGAAAAAATAATGTATGATTTCGACATCACTTCTTTCTTTGAAGTTATATATAAACAGGTTAATGAACAAATGTAGTCATCACAACAACAATGTATATAGAGACGGGCAAATCAGACGGCCGTTTCGGAATCCGCCACAATTCCTCATCAGTGATCTTAGTGGTAGTTCTTAATCTTTCAATATCCTATATAAGCTACTAATATTTGAAATCATAACCCAGAATTATGGATTTGATTCCAAATATCTTCACTGAATAGAGATATTGAAAGAAACTACCACTACCGTTCTATACACTTATGTTGTTGTTTTTTTCCCATCGTAGCTAGTCTGCATAACAGTTCGTTATTTGAAAGTCTAGTGCATGGGAGAGTGTGTGTGTGTGTGAGAAAATGATTCTAGGTGTCATTTTTTCTGAACGGTCCCCATTCGATCAGTTCATGATAGTTTTTTAGGAGACTATGAAAATTAAATCTAGAGGTTAATTTTTCAAAGTCATGACTTAAGTTCATGTTAATTTCGTTATTTGAAGTTATATATAAACAGGTTAATGAACAAATGTAGTCATCACAACAACAATGTATATAGAGACGGGCAAATCAGACGGCCGTTTCGGAATCCGCCACAATTCCTCATCAGTCTTTCATTTACGATAGTTAAAATTGTAATGAAAACTACTTTTTGCATTCCCAGGTAATGCAAAGTAGTAAGCATTAATTTTCGTAGGACATCACCGCGTTAAAAATAGTGTATCCTAGCATATAGCATATAGGAGCTATGCATTCCTAAGCATTCCATTTTCCTTCTGGGAAATCTACATTTGTGCGTGTATTCCTAAATATGTACATACATATTATGTTAACAAACGGAAGCGTGTAGATACTTTTTTTAAAGCAAATATGCAATGCAATTTTTATTTTGCTGATGCTGATGCTGCTGCTTCTTACATTTACATAAAGAGGAAATGGGTGCGAATTTTGTTTAGTAACTATTTTTTCGCTGTGTTTTGAAGAAACTAAAAATTTACTTCATTTTCTAAGAAATTTATAAATTCAATTCAATATTTCATTTTTCAGTTTTTGAGAAAATTGGAATTTGAAGAGCATAAATTTTATACGTAAGCTCACAAAAAAAGCAAAATTGATTTCCCCTTAAACTTTGGGAATTTAGTGAACCGCAACAATTGGGAACTACAACAGCAACATCAAGTGTAAGTAACATACAGAAAAACCTTAAAGATTGTTTTTATATTTTTTGCACATTTTTATTTTCTTTTACTTGATTTCCGTATTCTTCCCCCTTGGGTTGCAGTATTTTATTTTTTATTTTTCATATACAGCGGGTTGTTGCAAGCTTTAAGTTGGTTCTTTATTTATTTTGCGTATAGATAATATGCTTTGCTCACTTCCCTCTTACTACCAGTGAAACAGAAATTCTCTTCCTCAAGTGATGTGTGCAACTATAATTCAGTCGTCGTCATCGTTGTCTTCGGAACGAATTGTTCCAGCATGGACGAACATAATTTTAGATGCACATCTGCATTATAAAATGACCTTAAGCATAAGACGAAAGTAACTACATGCTGCAAGTGACTCTTTTTCTAAAGTGCCTGACTGCTACCGTTTAATGTATGTTGCCTGTCGTTATGCTGGTGTATGCATGATGTGTTCGTTATAAAAATGCAAATTTTCGATTTTATGCTTGTATTAAATTTTTCTTCTTGCAATTGTGTTTTGATAAACGACACGATTATGCATGATAAGTATAAAAATTATATGCATTTTTTTCTTTAAATTAGATACATGTTGTTGCTCTGCATGCGACACAATGAAAATTACTGTAGCATTATATGTAAATTCAAAGTTTTCTTGTTGCAATAACTTAAACAGATAAAGTAATGTATGGTTGCAATAACTCATTGGTACCTATTAATAAAAAGCTCTACGCCTACGTTTTGGCGTAGAAGGCAAGGAGCAATATTGAGTTAAGCATTAGCGAAAATAAGTCAAAATTTGAAACATGTTTTGAACCATGAATATGTTTGAAATTGGCCTCTTGAAATAAGTAGCAATTCCCGAAAGAAAAGTCATGCTTGTTCGTACATTTCAACTACATCAAATGTCGTTATTGAAACTAATTTATTACTAACTTGTCTCAAATATCGCACATAAAAAGTATATAAAACCCAAAATATGAAATGATGCTGGTCTCCTTTACATGTACATACATTATGTGAGACCCCTTAAATCAAAAGCCATTAAGACATACTCCAAAGATCACGCAGACATATTCCAACATTGTTTGTATGTGTTGAAGAGGAAGAGAAAACAAGTAAAATGAATTCCTTACACTCATAATGGTCATTACGGAAATGGCATGTGAAATTTAAGCAAAAACAAAAAAAAACAACATAAAAACACAAGGCAACAGTAAAAAAAGTGAAGAGGAATAAAATGCTAATGTGCAATGCACGTACTTATAGCAATCTTCCGACGTAGTACAAAAATACAAACATAAATGCGCACACAGAAAAAATGAAGGAACCTAACATGAATCAACAGCAATGATGGCAACAAGAGTGCATAAACCTGACAGACGTTTGGACAGAAATGACCAGAAATGTCAGCTAATGCGTGTGTTATGCGATAAGTTTTCCACATGTGCTCACACATACACACATACGCACTCATTCAAACAGTTCCACGCAGGCAAACAAGGACGTATAGCAGAGAGACAATAGCAAATATTTTTCTTTCTATAACGTTTCTTTTGCCTTTTTTACATACATATGTAGTTGTAGTATGTATGTATTTTTTAAGGCATTTGTTTTAATAATTCACTCACACAGAAGAAGGAGGAAAGAACAAGGATTACAATACAGTACGAGTGCAACAGCAATGGCAATTGCAGTTATTGTTTAAAACGAATGAGAAAGCCAACACACAAGCATTTTCACGCCGGGTCTGTGTGCGGGTGTGGATGTAACATTTTGAATGGAAGCCACCAGGCCCCATCATCATTTGACTTCTGAGAGTCAGTTCAGCTAAAGCTGCTACTGTCGCATTTGACATTTGGTAAATGCGATTTAGTATGCTTGCGAAATTTGTTTACATTGGTGATGGAGCTACATGGATAGCGTTGCAGGTTTTGCATATAAAATTTTCCCCTTGGTTTGGTAATGGTAATTTATTCGTTTTTCTCATTTTAGTTTGTTAAATTGAGGCAATTTGCGACAAAAAATAGCAATTGTGTTAATTTGTGTTGAATTTATTTGCTCGATTTTAGATTAGATCCAGTTTCGAGAAGGTTATTGTTGTGCCTACTTGTTGTGTCAATGAGAAAAATATTTTTTATTTAGGGCTCTGTTAAGTGTGTGCTTTCATTGACGATTATAATAAACTTTTTGAAAAGAAACTAAATGCATGATTTTATTTTACAGACATTCTCAGTCAAATTTAGAAGCAGTAATAGCCCATGTAAAGTCAAGGGCAGTGGCGGTACGTTCATAAAAGCCCAAAAGCCGGGCATGCCTAATTGGTAACTGAAAATTTGTACGATATGTATTGAAAGAATAATTTTCTTTTAAAATTTTTTAATTGTATTACTTCTCCAACACTTTTCAGTGCTGACAGAAACTAATATTGGATAACTTATTGGCATAACAATTATCACAATTAACCACAGCAGACTTCATTTTAAATATATTAATATTATTTAAATTAATAAAATAAGTTTTCACTCCACAAAACACAGTAATTTTTTGTTTTGTTGTGATTACAATAACAACAACTTACCACAACAACTTCATTTTAAACAGTTAATATTATTAAATCAAATAAAATGCAAATTTGCATTTAGCAGTGCTCAGTATTTTCGAATAAAAAGACATTTTTTCTTCTGGGGTGACGTCACAACCATATCAGCTGATTGACAAAAAATGTAAAAAAAAGTAACGGATCTGCGCAAGTCGTAATCTTTATTTCTATCATTTTCGCTTCAGAATATACTGCAGAGAGTTTTTCTTTTGGCTGCTGTGCTATGTTTTTATAATCAGCATTAAGTTTTGCTCTGCGCTGCTATGCTAAGTTACTTTACGTTAAGTTTCTATAATTATACCTTTCGTCTTGAATGTTTGCTCTTGCCAACCATTGTGTAGTGCCATGTAAAAAAATGTTTAGTTTCTATTTTTCAGTTTTCAGATACTCAGCGTAGCGGTTCAGCATATAACCACTACGTTAAGGAAATAATTACCTAAAAAATTAAACAAAAAAATAACTGATAATACTGCGCAGCAATTTCAGGAGTCACCTATTGGAACAATTAACGGTCTTCATGGGATTCAAGTACAAGTATAGTATACTCAAACCCCCGAATGGGTTTGTTCAATCTGAACTCGTGTTTACTTACATGAAGAGTTCATGTAAACCAAATTTCAAATTTCAAATATGTAAAACAACGTATTATATTTTTGTTCAATTTTTTGAAATTCCAATCTAGCGGAAAATGGAAACTATTATAGTTTTAATTTTCGAGCCAATCTGGACAGTCCCATCCAGGGGTTTGACTATACTCTACTTCTACTAGAATTTCATATAGACCATTTCTTGTTCCAAAATTATTGTTGCACTGTGTAATCATTTTTCAATTTGAATATCATCGTACATTCACATAAAAATTAAAAGCAATCTCTTCAGCATCATCATTCATGCAGCTGCTGAAAAGATCTCCTACACTGGTAATGCCTGCCAATGAAATAATGCCTTGTAAAAACAATGCGAAATGGTAAATCTAGGCCCTTAGGCCCATAGGCTGTTGTGCCATAGAAGAAGAAGAACTAGAAGCTAAAATCGATAACGGTTTTTGCCCAAAAAACCAAGTGCAATAAAATATCTCTATATCTGGTCTTCCCACACTCACATTCATTCTCACATTCACTCAACCGAAGCGGCTTAATTTTTATGCGCTTCGTTTTGTCAGTAAATATTGAGATGTATCTTCTACTCGAATATCACAAGAATGTGTTTTTATTCTATAGGTATTTTCGTATATTGAGAGGTATTAGCTTCTCAATTGCCAACTGGATCCGAAATAGCCCCTGACGGCAAGAGATATTATTCGCTAGATCTCTATATTTTATTAGTTACATTCATCAGTTTGCCCGATTTGGAGGTGTTAAGTTAACCTCCAAATCTTCTGCGCTATCTGCCAAAGCAGGGGGGTAAGCTAGCTGTTGCTGTGCACCTCTTAGAGAAAAATTTCCCTCGTGCTTTGATTCCATATTGTAACGACATCTTTTCGAACGAATCGTTGAGTGATGGGTTCAATCAGCATGCAATGGACGAAAAGGTATACAATGGAGCCCGTTCACTGAACTCAAAGATCTAGAATATACTGATGATACTTGTTTCTTAAGTTATAAATACTCTGACCTTCAAGACAATCTCAATAGAATGAACAGCTTCGTACGTAACACTTGACTTGAGATACAACCGACCATGCCATACTTTTTCAGAGAGAGAGAGAGTTGAACCGTTATCTTTGGTTTACTTGGACAGCATGGTAACGAATTGAAGTGCAGATGAAGACGTCACATCTCCTATTAACAAAGCAAGATTCGCGTATGGAGCTGGATCAGATACATGCTGAGACGACCTAGCAGTAATATCGCACGTTGAACGATTCATTGGATTCCATACGGTTGCAGACGTCGAGGGGCACTAGTTATTACCTGGAGGCGAGCCATCGAAAAAGAGTTCCGTTCTGCCAATTATGCTAGGAATAATATCATCCTACATGCTTATAACAAAGTTATATTTAAGTTGATTATTGAGGCTTTATGCTCCACTTAGGAGAAAAGAGTAATAGTAGTATTAGTATTAGATCTCTAGGCTAAAGTAATTTTGATACCAGATCGCAGTTATACGAAACCCCAGTTTACCACGAAAGTATACTAATCATGTTTTGGTTCAAAAAATTAAGGTTTCCGTATATAGACGCAGTTGCTAGAATCCCATGATTTAAATTGAATACATAAATATATTGATGCAAAGGCCTAACTAAAACTGGAAACTGACTATCTCTTTTATGGGGTTGATTTATTTTTCTGAAACAAATAGGTATTTGTTATATGATAACGTATTTAATATTGTTTATAATTTATTACATAGTAGCTTATAATTAAAATTATTAGCTATATAAACAACTAGTTATAACAGCAATGACATTCACCACATTCTTTTGAATTTAAAAATGTAATTTTTAACCTATTAGTGCTGCCAACTTTTCTATTGTCGGTAATACTGTTTCCCACTCCAAACACTTCCTCAAAAGATTCGCAAACTCAAAATCAGCTGATTTTCGAATGTCAAATTTTGTCACCTTTCAAAACAAATGTGTTTTAATTTTTCTTCTATTGCAGAGAAAATTTTTTTAAAACTTAATTAAAATGCCTTTTATGAAAGGACGTGCACCCGTACGTCGTACATTGCAATACTTGAATAGTGGTAGACTTATATTAAAGGAAAAAGTGAAAATATTTAGCGTTAATTATAATACACATGGTGAACATCATGATGGAGCCAGGTGAGAAAATATTTATACGTAACATTAGCGATCAAATCGAATGTTTCTTATGACTCTTGCAGAGATTTTGTGTTCTGGAATATACCGCAAATACAGTACAAAAATCCGACTGTACAGGTGATAACCTTTAAGAATATGACACCATCGCCTTTTGTGCGGTGCTATTTCGAAGACGGACGTGATATGCTGATTGATATCGATAGCAGAAACCGTGATCAAATATTAGAGCATATAATTAAAGTTGTTGGCAAATCACAGTAAGTGCATATAGCAAGGAACCCTAGTTTCCTAACTAATATTATTATATCATATAAAATTCTAGAGAACAATTAGATGCTGAAGCACGTCTAGCTGAACGTAAAGATAATCCTGCGAACTTTGGTTACGGCTGTGATCGTCATTGTATTTGTGAAATTCCCGGACAAATTCCCTGCCCGGGTACGGTACCACTGCCGCAGCATATGCGCGGCAAATTCAAGTTTGCGCCAAAGTAATTTTAATCTAAGCGAATGCAGATTAATGCTGTTAATAAAAAGTAATTAAGCTGTTGATTTGGCATTGAAAAATTTAATATTTTATTTATCTTAAAATACAGTTTGAGTTAAATTGAACACATTCAGATAATAAAATTGTCTTATGAAAAAAAATATACATTGACAAATTAGAAGAAAAAAAATTAAAATAAATATACTATTTAATATGAAATTCAATTCTATAATTCGAGTTGTTAAGTCTCTGTAGCCTTCCCTATCTTCGTTTCGGCCTTTGATTGCGATTGTATGGGCCGGAAGATGGTTTTGTGTACGTGCGATTGGTGCTTGTACCTGCCTCACGATCCTTATTAAATTGATACCGTTGTATAATTGGCACTTGTGGACCACTATTGCCAGCGATGGTGTCAATTTCCAAATCTCCATCATTGTGTCGTTCAAGCATTTTCAATTTAGCTTCAATAGCTCGTATCGCTTCTTCTTTACTAATGACGCCTTCACGTTTACCGGTGCCTAGAGCAGGTATTTCAATGCGTGGTTTTGGTCTATCCAACTCATCCTAAAGTAATAAATTTAAATTATTCAAAATTATTCGAATAATATAGCTAGCATGTACATACATAATTAACATTTTTCGCTAGTCTTACTGCTATGGGTCTATTTGCCACTGGGGTGCCATTTAATTTCTCTAGCGCCTTCAGCGCACCATCAGCCTAGAAATAAGTATTAATGAATTCCTTTACATGTAATGCATTAATAAAATGATTGACTTACTGTAGCAAATGTCACAAATGCGTAACCACGCGATTGGCCAACTAATGGGCCACCCTTATGAAAGAGCATGTCGAATTTTTCAATTGGACCACATTTTTGCAGAATTTTTAATAGGTGATACCAATAGAAACGAAAAAGAAATAAAAATACAAAAATTAGTTCAAATTGTACAAATATTTTTGATTTAAACCAAAAATTTCATTAGTTTAAACTACTTACTCGGAGAGTCTGGGATCTAAATTGCCAACCCAGATTCGTCGCTCATCGAGTACTCCACCACTGGTGCTACTACTGCTGGCACTGGTGCTATTTGTTGATGTGGTTTGACTTGGCTAAAATCAAAACAAAAATTATTTTTGCAATGTATATTGAAGTATGGTGAAAGAAAAGACTTACCGAACTAGACATTTTGTTTATATTTTTAGAATATTACTAATGTGATATATTTCCTACAAGTTAAATATTTTTGTCACTGCTGCTAGAAAACAATCAATATAAATTGTCAAAGTTGCTGTCATTTGCTTGGGAAAGCGTTCAGAAAGCAACTCGTCGATATTGCAGCACATACTACAGGGTTGCATTTGCTTACAGTAAAGTGAGAAAATATGTTTAATTAAAAATAATATGATTAGAAATACGATCGGTCCCAAGTGTTGCAAAGTAACTAATACCATGTTCCCATTGAGCCGAAACTGCGTAGTTTCGGCAAATGGTTTCGAACGAAACTGCAATCGTTCACATTGGTTCAGTTAGTTTCGATTACGACTAATATAATTATTGCTAATATTGAATAAATTTGAATACGAAGAGAATTAAATTATCATTTTAAAATATTTAACAACGAAATAAAAGTGTATAGAAGAAAGCGTCAATTGTTATGTTTTCCCTTCAACCCCAGCCACTATGCAGCCTTGCTGTCGCAGCTCCTCCGCCATATGTTCATATGTAAAATCGTTGTTTTTTTTGCTCTACTCTTATTCCCGTGCACTACACAAATTACTTTTTAATATTTTCGTTTTTCCACATTAATCATGCTGTAAGCGAAATGTAAATGTCAGAGTAAAAATGTTAGAGCATATTCATTTCAATATTCATATCAGTGAACACATTCAGGGTTTCATTAGATTTTTGCGCAGTTTCGAGGCGGTTTCGTTGAAACCACCTCATTTCCGTGGTTTCGCTTAACATATTTTTATATGCCGAAATTGAGCATTTCAACGCAGTTTCAGCCGAAATCACGAAAATGGTTCTAAATTACGCAATTTCGGCTCAGTGGGAACATAACATAACGCATTTTCATATTTTGATATTCGTGACAATCGAAAAATAATATTTTGCACAACTCCACGGTAGCGGTTGACTTCGACGATCTATGTGAGGCCTTCACCACCACTTTGTACACGAATGAAAGACATTTCCAATTTTATGACGAATCCGAACGGCGAAGTGAAAAGTTTCTCTTAGCCAATTTTTCTTCTGAACAGCTTTGAATAAAATACAATATCTATGTATATATTGTCGTCGTTCAAGCAGATATCAATTAGTCCAAATTAATTTTTGTAATTGGATCCGTATTAATTATCTTTTAGAATTCGAATGACATAATAAATTCGATTTTTGATGAAGCAGTTAAAAAGTATAATAATGTGTGTATCAATCTGTTTACTTTTTAATTTTTGCCAGTATTTGTAGAGCACTATGTACTGCATAAATTAAGTATAAAAAATGGACTTAGTGATTCCTGCCAAAACGGCGACGATATATAAACAAAATTATTAGTATTGTGAAAAAAAAAATATTAAAATTTTCTTATGGCATTATTGGTGATGAACCAAGATTTTTTGCGTAAAATATGTCACCTTTAAGTTCATACTATTTAGTATTTTATTTTAGTTATGGTTCGTTACTCATGAATGCTAACAGGTGCATTTGTTTTGTATTTGCTTTCTTTAAACATTAGATTTAATTATATTCTTGTGAGAAAACAAAAAACTAATAGCAAAAAAATTCAACATAATGTGACAATAAATTTATATACATAACAACAAGGGCAACAAATACGATTGTGTTTAGGTCAGAAAGATGAAGCTTTACTATTTTGTTAAATTGCACTTATAAATGTGTTCAATGTGTTGGAACAATTCTCTCTCCTTATCCATTTTATCTCTAGTGTAATAGTAATATCCTCGAGCGATACTTTGATTTATCATTCGAAAAAGATACAAGATTTTCGATTTTACTTATATGCATTTGAATATTGCACTATTTTACATATGCAACACATAGATGCATAGTTGCTCCTTCTGTGCTTTCTTCCTTCTCTCCCAATTAGGTCATGCTGAAATAATCCCAAATGTGTATTATGCAGAAAATTGACACACTTTTCATTTAGATTTATGTATAAATGTATTATACATATATACAATTGTGATTGTGCACATGTACATACATATGTGTATGTGCGGCAATCTAAAATTGTTCGTACATATTTACACAAATCAATAGCGAAGCTAATATTCCATCACTACTTGTACTATTACTTTGCTTCCTTCCTTCCTTACCATTTTTTGCTATGCCGAATTGTGTTCAGAGACGTGGAACAAAATTTACATTGAATATTCATTTTATGGATTCGTTCCACACCATTTCATTGCGCGACAATCTGCTTCTGTTGAGCTGCATCTCCAGCTTCAGCGATGATTCTATATTTTAATGGTAGCGATTTTTTTGTTTTACTTTTTAATCTGCAAATATTTTATCCAGCATTCATTGAATGATTTATTATCGATTTGAGAAAAAATGTTTTATTGCAATACTTACAAATCTCATAGAGGGAGGTAAGTGCATAGGAAAAAAGTCATCACAATAAACCACATAAGAGTGACGCTTTACATTTACAATAAGGTATACGTGTACATACATAAATGGAAATTTAAATGTCATACATTGAAAGAAATATTTACATACATAATTAGAGCAAGTCATGGTTATTAAAGGGTAAAAATTGCTCTTAGAATTTTCGGCACGATTTTTTTCTAAATCTACAGAATTTGAAATGCTTTTCTTATATCCTGTCAAAAATTCTTATAATTTTCCACATTTTTTAAAAGTTTTTACTCATTTTTCACAGTGAACACACACTATAAAACCCCATTTAACTTTGCTTACAACAATTTTCCACATCAATTGACGTTGTAGGACTTTATTTCCTCATTAAATTTGTCTTCCTAGAAATATCAACTTCATTTTGGTATTTTAATAAAAGTTTTTTGATTATGATGTCATTTTATACTGCTCCTATCAAATGTAAAAACTGAAAAAGTGAGCAACAAAACGACCATGAACGCCATTGCTCAACAATGTGGCTTTCAAAATAAAATGAAAAGGAAACTTGTTCAAAATTGCAAAGATTTCTTCTTCCGCTTTGCCAATCGCAAACAAAAAAATACTTCATTTAAATAAAATTATTTCTACCTCTGCATATATTTAGGTATGCACAAGAAAATGAAATGAAACTATTGCAACTTGTGACAATTTCACACTCATACCAAATTTGAAAAGTTTTTCGTGTGGGCTGGGCAAAAACGTTTAGGAGCAGCGTAGCTAACTTTAAACTAGACCAGAAATAAAATTAGCTTCGGCAGCATAGAACAAAGCAAACGCTGAACGGAAGGAATGCAGTGCAATTGCAACTGCAATTTTCTTAAAATTACACCGCAATCGTGGTTGTTGACATAAAGTTGTTATTCTTTTGTCCTAAACGAAATATTTTTTAATTGTGTCAACCCAACTGTTGATTTGTTGTTGCATTTCTTCTTCATTAATTACCTTCATTTGATATTTACCTGAGAATAAAAATCTGAAATCGAACATCGAGAAGTGGACACATTTGTGCCAATCAATCATCTCATTAGTTAGAGAGCTTACACTAAGAGAGAACCAGGTTACCATTAAGGTACTCCAAGAAGTAAAAATATTGGAAAAATGACAAGATCTTCTTCAATTTGGCCTTCAATGTCGCCATCTTTTAGCCTTAAACACAAAGTATCATTAACTGTAAAGAGAATGAGAAAGAACTGTGTATCAATCCTGGATGAGCTAGTGTTTGATTTAATTACCATCATCAATCATCCACACTGCCTCTGTATAGAAAATAGCAGGTAGAGAAGGCAATTCATTTACATATGTCATAAATAAATTGCCTAAATGAATGAACTGCATATAATCGATATACCGTGACGCTAAGTCGCTGGACAGGTTTTATGTATTACACTACTACTACTGTTATGGTACAACAGCCCCTGGAGGGCCTAGGTCGAGATTTTCGCATCCATTCATCTTGTGTGAGTAATAATTATACACGAATGGAAGGGACCTACGGTTTTATGCCGAATCCGAACGGCGAAGTGAAAAGCTTTTCATAGGCATTTGCATATCGCTACTTTTATTCTTCAACCATAGATAGATAGATAGATAGGTTCATTTATTTTTAAATAGTTACAAAAATTCAACACACTTAAAAAGAAAATTACTTATCAGTAAAGAACATACGGCAATGACTTTATACGTCGTCTGCCGGCATAGGCATTAAAACTGTAAAAAAGTTTCAATCAAATCTGATTCATGAGGTCCAAATAAGCGTACGATTTATAAAAGAATGCTCCATATTATTAAACCGCCTAAAATTTTGTCGTTATGTCTTTTAGTTACGTCTGTACCACTAGATTCAAAAGCTCATACCTTTTTTTCTTTTAGCCTAATCAACTTGATTCTGAAAGGAGTTTTCATGGCCTTTAATAATATTTTAAGCTTATTACAAATATTTTTAATTTATATGGGGAAATTGTCAAATTAAAATTTTATTTAACTTTTTGGGCACTTTTTTTTTTTAAAAAAAAAGCTTGCCTTTTTTGTTACAAAAACCTAAAACAACAAAATTACAAACTCAGCAGTTTTGGAAATGCAAGAATTAACGATAAAAATAACCAGAAATAATTAAAATTCAGCTAAACTTAACTCAGATACGCCCGTAAGCCTTCCAGACGAGTTTTAAACATTGTTCTTTAAATACAGTTTTTAAACTTATTGCAACGGCGCAGGACAAAGGCTATGCATTTTTAAATACAGTTAGAATTACATTTCATTGTTTCGTGTTCAGTTTATCCCAAAGACGGTGCAGAAGGATGGGGTGTTGTGACCTTAGGGTGGAGGTGAAATCTTTAAAAATGTTATATCCAAGTTATTTGAAGTCTACTTAAGCAATCTTACAGCATAGATTAAAAAAAAAAAATCGCAAAAAAAAAATTCGGGATTATCTGGGTTAATACTTAATATAAAATAACATGAGTAGAATTATTTGCGTTGAAAATTATGAGAGTTTAGTCCAAGTAATTGTACTTAAACCTCAATACTCAATAATAATTGTAAAAATGTTTGAGCGAAGTTTTTACTATTATTTTTTGAAATTCTCAATAATTTAAGATTAAGTATAGCTTAAATATGATTGGTATTATTTTATAAGCGTTTACTGATTTTTTTAAATATGTATCGAATTTTCTTCGTACTGATGAACAAAATTTCAGAGCAACGCTATCGTAACGTATCGTGATGTATATAAACAATTTTTAATTATTATTGTTAATTTAACAACTTTCGTTATTTTATTTTTTGTTTCTCAGAGGGTAATCAACTTTTGCATACACTGATAAAAATAGAGCCAAGAGCGTCAGAGCAACTTAAAAATTTGATTTTTAATGTTTCAAAAATATTAAACTTTACACTTGTCCTATAAAAGCTCAATCAATTGTGCATAATAGATATAAAACTAGTACATAAATAGCAGGTATCTACACCATATCGAAGCAAAAAGCTATAAAATGGCAATGGATTGGAAGAGCTGATACCATTTATTTTATACAAACAAACTCTTCCAAACTTTAATCGTAGAATAATGAAATAATTAAGAAATATAAAAATTTGAACATTTATATGTAATTTTTATATTTCACTCTGCCTTTCTATTCGTTAAAAACAAAAAAGCTAGCAACACTGTTTTTCTACAACTGTCAGTTTTTGTTTAATATATACAAAACTACAATACAACAACAATCAACAGCAGTGAACAAAAGCATACCGCTTTTTATTTATTTAGATTTTTAAGTAAAAATTCATTTTCAGAATGGAAATGACTCTAGCTTTAATAAAACCACACGTAGTGCGGAACACATACGCATTTCAGCAAGTAAAAGATCTCATCAAACAAAACTTCACAATTTTAGATTCAAAAGAAGTGCACATTACGAAACAATTATCTGAGCAATTCTATGAAGAGCACAAAGGGAAATTTTTTTACAAGCGATTGACAACTTTCATGGGAAGGTAAACACATGTTCACTTTTAAATATTAAATTAATATTTACGTAATGAATTGTTTGTAGTGGCCCCTGCTACGCGCTTATATTGCAGTCCAATTTGGCAATAACCAAATGGCGGTCAATGATGGGACCTACTAAAGTCTACAAAGCTGTTTATACACATCCAGAGTGCATACGTGCGTTGTATGGCCTCTCAGATACACGTAATGCATGTCACGGTTCTGATAGTGAAGAGTCAGCTCTAAGAGAAATATCGATTTTGTTTCCAGAATTTATTAAAAAAAAGAAAGTTGTTAAAAGTTAAAATGCTCTTGTGTTTTGTTTTGCTTTGTTTTTGGTGTTAACATATGTTTTGTAAAATCAGCTGAGTTTGACGTTTATTAACTAACTCCAAAATGAAACAATGTTGCTCCGCAAGTTTTCAATTTCAGGGGAAAAATTTCATAGCATATTATTTAGCAATTCTAGCAAAGGATTGAAAAGGGAGTCGCACTTACCAATCGCAATATCTCAATATAAACGATATTGCTTTCGTAACGACATTTTGTCCGTAAACAAAGTTTATCAAATGTTCTAGTTACGGATATGTCGTTGAAGTATGTAAATAGTACATGCGTAGACTACTGCATAGAATATCTAGGTTCTCAGACGAAAAAGGAAAAATATAAATAAACATTTCAACAGACCACAATTTTTTGGCGAGCCTCCAACAGTAACAATTTCCACTGACCAAAAATTGCGTGGTATGGAACGAAAGGTACATTTACATTGTAACAAATTTTATACAAGCGAACGAAATAGTGAAACCACTTTAAGGCAGAGTCTCGAACCTGCGAATTTTTGGGTTTGAGTTCAGGCTCAGTTTTTAACAAAAACCAAAAGTAGGTACGGGATCAAACAATGTTTAAGCAGGACATATTGTAAAAGTGTTTTCTAATCTTACTTAAAAATTATAAAAACATCTTTTTTAAGAAATATTAAAATAGTTTTGTTTATTACACATTCACATAAAATTGGTTTGGTTTTAGCAATATAAATTTTAATCCAGAAAAGCTCTTTCTGCATTCACTTGTGTCAACTGAACTAACAAGATCATTTGTGAAGCTTCAAACCATAAAGGGATTTTAGTTTTCGGTACTCTTTCAGTTCAATAATATTTTTTAACAATGTAAAATGAAACAATGCTGGGATTTTTCGTTTAAGGGAACATTCCAATTTAAAATTTGAAGAACATTGATCTTTTGATTTTGGGTATCTGGTATAGTTTCAAGAATACTCTACTAAAATATTTGTGAAAAATTCAAAGTAAAAAGAAAGTTATATACCATATATACTAAAAAGGGACCTAACGCCCAAAAACAAGTTTTCGAGAAAACAGCTGTTAAATAAACAATTATTTGGCTTCAAAATCGTTACTTAGGGTTTTTAAGAGTCGCTAATTACGAATTTGGTATTATATTTTTAAAATTCAATCAATTTTTAAAATTTTATCGCATTCGCTTGAAACTCGAACCTCAGGAAACTGGCATCCGATTCGTAATCAGCATACTTTTTTATACCTGCATCGCTAGAAAAAAGAAAATCGCACGTTGAAAATCGACAGAACTCGCATAGCTCGAGCCAACAGATAGAGCCAAGAACACTCTAAAGGAGCACGAACAGCAAGAAAAAGGCCCAATTAGAGCATCTAGAGAAGTGACAGAACTTGAATACCTTTAGTATGCACCAGGGATGGCTGACTAAAAACAATTTGCATGAAAAATCATTTTTTTTTTCAATTTTTAAACGTAACAATTTTTTTAAAAATCTTTTAACACTTTTTTCAAATGATTTTTTTTTAAACTGATAGAACTAATATCTTGAGTTCTAGTGAACTGATTTAGAAAAAACAAAATACGTTTGATTTGTTGTCATCATATCTATAAGTGGAGCCTCAAAAATTAAAATATTCCTTCCCCCATTTCTCTATAAGAGAAATTCCAAGTAAATACATATGTTTTTTCTTTTTTTTGGAGAAAAAAGATCTCAAAAAAAGAGGAAGGAAAAAATTTCACTTTTTGCAGTTCAGCGTATAGAGGAATGTCGAGCGAAAAACATCTGTTTTAGATTATGTTTTAATCTTTATTGGGAAGCTCGGAATCCATCCTCCCACCAAAAATTGTTTTTTTTTTTGGAGATGCCCTATACCGCCGCCATCTTGGATTACAAGTTGAAGTCAAAAAAAATTTTTTTTCCCCCAAAAAGTCTATTTTTTCTAATTAAAGCCTTTTTTTAATTTTCAACCCGAACCCATCAACAAACTGTGCGGGTTCAGGGTAAAACAGATGAGTGATTCGGGTTCAGGGTTTTTGTTTGAAAATCTACTTTAAGACTTTGCCCTACTATTTCCATTTTTCATGTGAATGATATGAGTTTCAGTGATCGCCGCGGAGCATTGGCATGTCTATTTTTTTTTTTTTGACGACTTCGATAGTCTAGTGGGTAGTGCAGAAGACATTCATCTGGGAGGTTCGGCTTCGATTTCCGCCTTCGTCTGGTGGTATTTCATAACTTTCTTATATTCACTATCAATATGAAGTGTATCAGAATTATAAAATAGTGTACAAATACACACCTCAGTTGGTAATGCCACACCGCTGTTCGGGATCGGCGTTAAACTGTAGGTTCAACTATGTAGTATCATAATGGGCCGTTCAGGCCAAAGTGTGTCTCTCGACAGTAACTCCAACCTAACCTAACCTATTGGCATGTTTTGGATGGAGCCCAGGTTGTCTTGAGTTCAATACTTGACACGGTTGAAAAAAATTTAAAACTAGAAAATAAATATTTTTCTACAAACTAACAAACATTCAAGAGTAAGAAAAAGTTTTAATTTTGCCGTTCAGATTCGGCATAAAATTGTAGGTCTTTTGCATTCGAGTTCAAATATAACACGCACGTAGTACATGATCTTCAAGCCCCATCACTAGAATGCAACTATCCTCCTACTACTATTCCTTTTAAGATAAGGAAACATTTTTCGGAGTGCATTTTTAGACAATACATTATAATTTCAGTGGAATCCTATTATTCTTCGAATTAGCAGACATTCTTAATTATTTACTTTAAATCGTTCCAAGTTCATGAAAAAATATAATTTTTGTGGTTTTGCAACTTTATTGGTAAATTTCATATATAATTTTACAATTTTTTGGTATGTATAATAAAATTGCAAATTTAAAAAGACTTAACTGAATATTATAAAAATAGGGCAAAACGTATAAAATTTTTTTATTTCATTAAAATTGTTTCTCATTAATATTATTGTAAAAAAAATTATGGCAATCATAGTAGAGAAGATAAGTAAAAGTAGAAGTAGTGGGAGAAGTATGATATAATAATATATAAATTTTATGGCAATTGTAAATAGAAAATTTTTAATGAAAAGTGAAATTAGTTAAAACAAAAAAAGGAAATGAAGGTAAGTTAGTAGAAAAGTTTTTGTCTTTTTCTAAACTTATGAAATAAGTTCTTCTTTATTATTTTTGAAAAAAAGTCTTTAACAAAAGTAAAAAATATTTTTGTTTAACAAATATTTAACAACTTCACTTTTACTGTTTTTTTTTGTAATTTTTTCATGTTTTATTTATTTTTTTTTTTTTTATTTTTTTATATTTTTTTTTTCAAGCTTAAATTAAATAACAATTTGCTTTTGTATCATTTTTAATATTATTTAATGCCTACAGCAGTCCTACGATTTTCACAATGAATTCATGATTTTTATGGTACGAAAAAAACTATAATTAATAATATATAATTCGAAATTTTGAAATTATTGCTAATGTTTAAGAATTGAAATTCGTGCTTCAAATTCTATCAGTTTCATCGATTACTAATTTAGATGCTTTGAATATTAAATTTTGCTTGGAGGTAACTTATATAAAAATATATGTAAATATTTAGAGCTTGAACAAATAATAATGTTTTTTGATTAATCATACCCCTTGTTAAACAACTAATCAATAAGAAATTGTTTAGTATCCATGGGAATTGCTTTTAAAAGATCACTCAGAAAAGAGTGAATTATCGATTAATTGTGTTTTAGCTTTTGTTAATTTTTTTCAGTTTCAATTGAAGATTATTAATTTAGCACACTTTGCTTTATGAATTTGGTATTTGTTTTATCAATGAACTATGTTTAATTGATTATTGCTTTTATCGAGTAATCAGGAGATTCTGTTAAAAAGGCTCGATTAATCGCCAAACGCACAAGCTCTAGTAAGTATAATGCATAGTAAAAATAATATAATGATTAAACTTATAAATATGTATATCTTTTCCTCAGCTACTTTTAGAGTTTATAGTTTGAAAATAACATTATCTACGTTTTTTTCAACTACGCTTCTCTTACTATGTTTTTCTCCTATTTTTTTTTTTTTTTTTTTTGACAATATCTTTTTTGTTACTTAAATTCTATAAAATATATATATATATATGTATAGTATATAGTAATTTTAGGTAAATATTTTTCATATTTTGAATGTTAAAACGCGTATCTTTTCTGAATATTTGTGTCAACACTATTCCATAGTTATTTTTCTTTTAACTACTACTTATGTTTTGTTGTTAGTTTTTTTTGAATGATAAATTTTTGTTTGTTAGTTTTTATTTTGTCATATTTGAGCATATTTATTCGAACATTGCCATAGCCGAGGTGGGTACAACTTCCAACAATAATTGAAAGAAGAGTGTCACTTTATCTGTAAATTAAAAAAAAAAAAAATGCATTATTATTAGTTAGCTGCAAGTAAAAAAGTATATGCCTTTGAAATACTTACGCATAAATCTTGGTGTCATACCCATTTTTACAAATGGCACATAGAATATTAGACCCGCAAATATAAATAGCAGAGCGTATAAATACTCGATGCGTGGCGTATCGATAATTGGCGCAACCACTAGATAAGCAGATATCACCAGAACCACAACGGGAATGATAATTGGCACTTTGTAAGGCCTTGGATAGTTGGGTTTGGTGTAACGCATCACAATCAGCGCCAACATGGAACCGCCATAGAAAATCCATGCTGTGAAACTGAAGAAATCAATCAGGGAACCAATGGTGCCATACAACACCATAGCCGATGCAATAAGTGACTGTAAATAGAATGGAAATTGAAATATTGTAATATAGAGATGAACAATTTGGGAATTAGGAATGATTTGGTACGAAATCTTCCTGCCCAGAACACCATATAAAAATATCCAAATTTTTATATAATCGGCACAACAGCCCGTTGTGGGCTTAGGCCTGGTGCTTCGCATTCAAATCCAAAATAGAAAGGATAGAAATTGATAAATGAATTTAAAATTTGAAAAATAGAAAGAGAACAGAATCTTTAAAAATCTCCAAAGCTTTACAAATTCAATTTAAGTTAAGTAAATGGTCATAGTCAATTAAGGTACAAAGGTAAATTGAAATTTTTATATGGCACCGTGTCCAAACCCTTTCGTACTTTTGAGATTTTTTAGATTCTATGCACAAACCATAAACAAATCTGAGCTGGGTATTGCTGCAACAAGCCGATTAGAACATTAGCGAGTAGATCGATCCCAGCTCGCCATGGTTAGCGACTTTGTTGTTGTTTTCCCATACTAATTTTTAAATAAGCAACTTTAAGCGAGTAGAATGTGGCGAATCGAACGCGCCTATTTTAAATTTGAAGATTTGCAACATTTTAGATTCTAGAAATTTAGTGTAACTTACGTGGAAAATCAAACCAGGCGCTGGTGTTAAACGACGTACATGGACGTAAGATAAAATTCCAAGCAAATGGCCTTCACGACTAGCAGCGAAGCATAAACTATAAATAAAATAGATACAAATTAAACTTAATTTTCACAGTAACAAAAACTCCCCCGCAATATCTTCTTACCGTCCCGCTGCAAATAGCGTACCATTTGCGCTACCAAATGTACTGATTGTAACACTCAACGGCATCAGCCAAGCCATGGCCCCCAGTATGCGATTACCGAATGTAACAGCAACCGCTTCTGATTCGATCATTTCGGTGGGTGACATTGCGGCTAGATATGAAATATTAATGAGTGCATAGCAAAGTGTCACCAACGGTATACCAATTACAATGGAGCGTGGTAAATTTTTACTTGGATTCTTAATCTCTTCGGTAACATAATTGAGATTATTCCATCCATCGTACGCCCAAAGGCCCGTATAGAAAGCAGTTGCTACGGCACCCATGGTGGGTGTGGGTCCACTAAATGCATTCGTTAGATGTTGTGTATTGCCCTGGAATAATTTCCAGGCGCCGCCGCAAATGATAATAACAACGGCAACCAATTTGGCAGCGGTAAATATATTTTGCACAGCCATCCCCAAATGCACACTATAACAATTGACGAATAGTATCATAACTGTAAAGACAGAGAAACAAGAAAGTTAAGTAGAGATAAAAAAAGTGTGTCTGGATGTGCAGATGACTCACTAATTACAAGCAAAGCAACCATTTTGACAACTGATGTTGGTGGATCACATTCCGATACAAACGCCTCTACTGCGTACTGTGCAAATGAGAGACAAATTATAGCCATTTGCGATGGCTTAAGGACCAAAGTTGATACCCATGAGAATAAAAATGCTGGAGCTGGTCCAAAAGCATCCATAAAATAAGCCCATTCAGCTCCAGACGATGTATTCATCGTTCCCAATTCAGCATATGCCAGAGCGCCTAAAAATAATTTAGCCAATTTTAATACGCTATGTTATTAAAATACATATATTTGTATGAGCGAGTATGAATAAAAAAATATATGCATATAAAAATAAGCTCAAATTTAAGCCACTGGAAATCAGGGGTGTAAATGGATAAAATTCGTTTTAATTTTATTAAATGTAGCAACATCATCAGGAGCTAAAAAACCTAAAGTGGTTTCAAAGATTCTCCACATTTTCTAATAGAATTTTTCACAGCAGATTTTGTGCCAAATATTAATTTTTTTGAATTTGGCATTTTCAACCAAAAAAATTCAAATATTAAAATACAATTTCCTAAAACTGCCAAGAAAAAAAAGAA
This sequence comes from Toxonevra muliebris, assembly GCA_963691655.1. Classification (NCBI taxonomy): domain Eukaryota; kingdom Metazoa; phylum Arthropoda; class Insecta; order Diptera; family Pallopteridae; genus Toxonevra; species Toxonevra muliebris. The sequence continues at coordinate 104,200,910 of OY829326.1, forward strand.
GAAGTTTTATAGCGCCATTTTCCCCATTTTCAAATAACGAAAAAATCGTCAAAATATCTCCTATAAATACCGAGATATGATTAAAAAAAAAATAGCTACTTTCTTGGGTTTTTAAATACCCAATAGCTTTTAATGAGTTAATGCCTAAAAATAGATATTTCTTTATATCTATAAGATTTCCCTCCCTTATCAAGTAGTTTCTATTTTATAATAGACAACTACATTTATTCAAAATTTATAGTAAAAGTGACGCGACATTAGCGCGCCGCTACATGCAACAAGAAGTTGTTATAGTATGCTTGCCATTATTGCGATTAATGCAATGCAACAACAAATTTTATTGTCAATTTGCCAATGATATTTGTATCGTATGTTGCTACTACGAGTATCATGTGCAGCAAGTTCAAGCATTCTTCAGGTAAGAGATATAAGAAAATGCATAGAGTAATTGAGTTAAACATGGTGAATGATATAAATATGTGCCACTGGCCATATGGCCATACCATAATTTCAATGTTAAAGTATAAATCGCAGTGGCTTGGTTATTACGCGCCGGAATGCTAGAGTGAGTGCGTGGATTCCATGCTAGGCACGGTCGTAAAGTTAAAAATAGAAAATACAAATTTTTCTAAAAGGCACCACTTCTTGGCTGGTAATGTTAAACCTTCAAGAGTAAAAATTGCCTAAGAAATACTTTTCACTTCGCCGTCCAGATTTGGTATTAAACTATAGGCCTCTTCCATTGGTGTACAAATGAGAGGCTGAGAAAGTGGTATAACTTCTACGTTCAGAAAAAAGTGGAATAATTTTACTTAAAAGCAAAAGCAAAACGAAATATGTTCAGAGCAAAAGTGAAACGAAATATGTTCAGAGCGAAAACGGAATAAAAAACAATGCTGCTCTTGCTCTGAAAGAATTGTTATACCATTTTTGCTCTTACTTTTAAGGCGTTTCATTTTCACTCTAAACCGTATTACTTATGCCATTCTTGCACTGACATTCTAAATTATTTCACTTTTGCTCTTATATAAATTTTAGCCCGCTTTTCCTCTCAGCCTGTCAAATATAACTCGCCTAAAAAGCTCGACCTAGGCCTTACGCCATAACAGTAGTAATAGTATCATTACAGTGCCCATGAAATAACTCGATGAACTTCTATGAAAGCAAATGACTATTCATAGCTAAAGAGTGCATATATTTTACATTCTATATAATAATATAAAACAGTGAATGTTATTGTTATTACTTTAAATTGAGATATAAAAAATAGGTTTATATTTGTGCCAATTACTCTACGTATATACATAGTATAAAAGTGCATCGTAATACTTGCCATTATATGGCATGAGGGAATATTTCCCCCACTCTACAATTGTTCAAGGTATTTTGTAAATGAAAATACTTTTAGAATATTGTATGTTTGTAGGTATAGAAGTATTGTTTTTATTTTCTATACATATACATACATTTGTATGATATAAATAAATAATAATCTTAAATAATATATAAACATAGTAATTTATTATAATCTCCATAGTATGAGCAACACCTTTTTATTTAATTATGCATAAGTACAGTCTTTTCAACAAGAGCGTGTTCGGTTTAATTGTACGAAAAAGTTTAAGTATCAAATTGAACTTTATTTTCAACATTCAACATTTCTTTGCGAATGGCGCTGTATAACCTTTCAAACAATCGCAATTACAATTTCGTTGTATAAACAATTTTCCAAATCGTACTCCGTGTATGCAAAACGTTTTTAAGCTGCCATTCTTTGCTCACATTCAAAGGAATCCAAAGTATCCTAGGAAGGTGCTACAAATATCTTGAGAAGTTGAAGGCATTCGTAAAGAAATGGAACTAAATTTTTTTAAGACTCCAGAATGTTTGCGACTTATCAAATCATTGTGCTTCTAGAGGAACATCACAGCAGCAGGATTTGGTGATAGCATGAGTTTTTGAAGCCCATTCTATCATTGCACTTAAATCAGCCAAACAAAACCTGGAGCAGAAGGTTACTAATATATCCCTTAGTATAATCGAAAGTCATTTAAATGAATTCCAAATTGAATTCTGAGCTACGATAACCAAACCCTTACTGACGGTAAGACAAACAAAAAAATGTCAGATGTGGGCTGTCAAACATATGGATAATGATTGGATCGATGTGATCTTTACATACGAATCTTTTTTTTGGACGGTAGGTACCATAAAACGAGCCTTGTCCATTAAGGGCACTAAAATGGTTCTTAGATAAGTTAAGCATCTAGGAAAAGCTCATGTTTGGGGATGCTTTTCAAAAAAAAGTTTCGATAGGATAATCATGTTTACGAAAAATTTGGATATCCAGTACATGATCCATTTATACCAACATAGACTCTTATCTTCTGCCAATAACTGGTTTGGGAAAGGAAATCGAAATTGAGTACTTTAAGAACGCAGAACCCAAAAAATCAAAGTCACTTGTTCAGTAAGCGAAAAGGAGAAAAAAGGATAAGAATTTTGGAATGTCGCTCTCAATCTCCAGATGCTAACCGCATTGAAAATTTTTGAGCAACTATTAAGCTTAAGATCAGCAGAAAAAATGCAAAGAGCATTGCCCAATTGAAACGACAGCTTAAGTCAAAATGGCGGAGTTTGCCGCAATCGTATGCCGAAAAGCTGAAAATAATATGACCTCGCGTTACCACGAAATTACTCAAAATTGTGGTAACTGGATACTATGTTGATATGTCAGCGCATTGGACAATCAAATGTTTAAAAATAATGTGGGTAATTTTTTTTTGATTGGGGTATTTTTTGAAGGACTTAGACCGTACAAGCTCTTGTTGGAAAGACTGTTCATAAATATATGCGGTTTAAATAGTTCTTATTGATTTCAATTGAAACTAAAAGTATCAGTTCTTTACTAAATTAAATTGTATTCGAATATCAAATTTACACACTTACCCAACAATGAGAGCAAACCACAGGCCAGCCATATTATAAAGCTTACACCAACGGAACCAGTACGAACTAGTAGACCTGATGGCGACACAAATATTCCAGACCCTAAATAAATGAACAATGAAATAAATTTTATTATGAACAATTTTAATTAATGTTTATTGAAAAACTTGCACTAGATTAATATTTCTAGAGAAATATTTCTTAAATAATAAATTGATATTTGGTATGTAACTTATAATTAAATATTACTTAGTAAAATTACATTTTATCTGGAAAATCTAACTATACTAAATGTGACCAACTTTTTTGGGACTAAAAACAGTACAGAACCCGAAGGTTAAAAACAGTACAAATATTTTAAAACTGCGCACAAAGGGTACACCCCGTAAATAAAATCAACAAAAATGTACCATGGCACCGACGTCCTTTAAAGTCTGTGTTAGGGTTATTTCCACAGAAACCGGCAACTCGTTTTTAATTCCAAAATTTTCAACTGTTTTTACATAGTATCATGTGGATATAATTTTAGAAGTTGCTCTCTTTCCGAAAAGAAGAGAATTGAAAAAGTTTTTTCTACGGTATTGTGCATTTAAGAAGATAAAATATTTTTAATACTTTAAGTTGTAAATTTTTCTTTGTTTTTTTTTAAATTTGTAGGTACGGAGTCACGAAAAACAGTAAATGGTAGTAAAAAAAGTACATTTGGTTGTATCGCGCAGTATGCAATACAGAAGCCCAAAAAACAGTACTTTATTGCTGGAAACAGTACGGTTGGTCACTTAAGTACATATTACACGAAATATTAGATTTTTGTAGTTATTTGTGATTGCACCAATGGCAATTTGGTGCAATGAAAACAGAAGTAACATTCAGGGTTCTTGTCTTATAAATAACTTTAACTTAATTTTTGTATTTTTGTTTAACTTAATCCCAGCAAACCAGAACTGAAGGACTGTCCTTCGTTTGAATAATGTAACACTTTTACCTTACCCGAAAATTGGGCCTTTAACACTGACGCCCAACGACCTAACCACTGTGCTAAAGGTGAGCACTTCATCATATTTTGGCAGTTGAATATTACTTTATATTTAATTATGATTTATTGAATATAAACCGATGATGAAAGTTCCACAAATGAATACTAACTAATGTCAAAACTTAAAATATATTAAAATGCATTTTTCATAAACTTCATGCTCTTGAATGCCGTAATCAAGATCTAATTTCTTGAGTTCGTCCATTGACGTATTAAACCTTAAATGTTGCAAGTTTCCCGTTTATTTAAATTATTTTTATATCAATATTTATCAATAATAAATCAATTTAAATGAAAATATTTATTCAAGATTTCTATTTTTAAACTACTGTTTCGATTTTGGCAGCAATTATTGTCATATGCTCAACATTTATCATTCAAACGATACATTTAATAATTTCATGCCATATCGCTAATTTTGTATTTAAATATAATTAAAAAAATGCTTAATTATATTATAACATTAAAATAATATGACAACCAAAGTATGAAAAATCCCTTCTGGAATCAAATAAAAGACCGAAATATGCGAGTATCATCACAAATCATCAAAAATTGGTATGGGTTATTATTGTAACGACTTATTTAAGTCCATTGTCACATATATTAAGCATAGTTTTAGTTGTCTGCATTAGTAAGTTCAAGGTCAAGGAAGTGAGCCACTTCAATTGATTTTGTCATAAGGTTCGTTGGGTTAAGTGGGCAGCTAAACAAGCGCGTTGTGTCGTGGAGCTCTTATCTAAGATCTCGTTGCTGATCCTTGCCTAGTAGAAGTTGAATTAAGTTGTGCCAGGGGAGATCTTGTGAATCTTGAGAGCTGCTTCTCTTCTTTTGCCACCAGCAGTGGTCTTGTGCTTAGGACATGGTTCAGTGATCGGGCTTGAGATGCTGATTGGACTGCGTTTGTGTGCAGTACCTTTGCCCCATGATCTTTCAGCCATGTTCCTCTCTTGTGCGTGGAGAATGTTAGAAGATTATCGAACGTCATCCCCAGGATTCTAGTGTCGAATCATTAGTGGTGTCGAAGGCTTTCGATAGATATGGTGCCACTAGTTTTGTTCTGTCGCAAGGCTTTTTCTTATTTATGATGGTTTGCAGCTGGATGAGGTTCAAGGCCAAGCGATGTAACGCAGAAACCAACGGATAACGGTAAACCACGCTGCATCTCAAAACTTACAAAGTCACTTGAGTGGCCGCGGTCGGCTACTATGATTTGTATTTTAAAAACACAAAATAAACAGTTTGCGGCTAATTTGCCCCGGCGCGTCCTACGAAGGGTTAAACGATCAAAAGGTATGAAATTTTTATCGAAAGGGGGAGGGTTGTAACCCAAACCCTCTTCCTCTTTATACCCAATAGGGGTCAAAAATATATATATATTTTAATAACTTTAGATTTTTCGCTAAATGAATTAAATCAAGGCGCAGAAATTTTTGAGCCACAGCAAACTGAAAAAATTCCATTGTAGTAATTGATTTTAATTTTTAGTCATCCTATTACTTTTTAACGTTTTTTTCTTTGTCATCTATTTATGACTTCTACTTATCTACTTATGTCACATTTAAACTAAAACCGAAGGTTTTCATTTATAATTGCTATTTATGTGTTCGTTTCAGAACTTGGAAATGTGTTCTATCAATTTCGTCATATGTGTCACGTATTTCTATTAAATTGTTTAATATAAATTAGTGCTACCAACACGTGCCTAGAAATTTCTGTTCTATTACTTTTGATATACATCTAAAATAGTTATTCTAAAATAATTATTTATTTTTAGTTAGAAATCAATTACTTATTAAACTATTTTCTTCCCAAATACAATATTTGTTCCTTCACATGTGAAAAAGTCAAATTTTTACTAAATTTTTAATAAGAGAATAATTGGTTTTTCTTCTTTTATTATATTAGAATTTTTTGCACATCGCGTGCTTGTAATATATAAAATACACGTTTCCATAAGGCGTTCTCTTTTATTTTTACTTTCACTTCAACAAAATGTCAAAAGTTACACATTTATTACACTCTAAGAAAATTATTATTATTAGTGTATTTATTTTGCCACTAACTATATGCTTACTAAAATTTTTATTTTTGTGTGGTGTGGAAAATCGTATAAAATAATATTATTGCATTAATGCAATTAGTAGTAATAATGGCGCCCCATATATGTATATATTTAGTGTGTATCACACTAAAGAGTGGAAAATGCCGGTCGGTACTGGGAATTACCATAAAAGTGCGAAAGATATGACGAAAATAATATTACAAAAAAAAGAAGAAAAATATCAAAGTTTTTTGTTATTGTACCATTTGTATATATGTATGTATGCATGTGTGCTTGTGCATGGTTGTGTTTGTGTGTATGTGTTGTTTATTGGCACTTGTGTTTATTTACACTTTTACTCAATGAAAAAGCTTGCAAAGACTACTGTTTATAAACACATGTATGTATGCATATGATTGAATGTACATACTATATATATATATATATTTACGAATATGTAGCATCATTGTAATAAATCCACAAGTGTTTCATTTAAGGTCAAAGGTATTGAGCCAGTAAACGTTAACGTCATTTTACTACACCATCATTATCATGCCATAAAAATATAACTGATGGATAATAAGCTATAATTCAAAGTGTGTCACATATACGATAATATACTTTCATATGATTGTACTTGTGTATATAATCGTCTGCTTATGGGCCGTTTGACTCATTTGCTGCAATAAATAAAGCTGCCTTAAATAAAAAATTCGATTTTTATAATTTTGAATTAACATTAGTTTTACAAGGCAGGATTCAAAATTGTTCGTTTTGTGGCACACTAAAAAATCACTTTCCTGTTGCCTATTATCCTATAAGTGTATTGGGATTATTTAGTTAAAAGAATAATAGAGGAGAGTCTCTATGGTCAAACTCATACCCTTTTCCATTAGTGGGTCCAAGGCGAGATAAATATCTCATAAATATTATCGATCGGATATTTTCATAATTACAATTGTTGATTTAGAATCAAAAGCTTTTCACAATATCTGCCCGCTAGTTCCTTTGAATGTTTTCTGTTATCATTGCTTGGCATTGTATTACAAAAATAAAAAACAAATGTTAATTTATAAATCTGGAACAAGTCTAAAAGTGTTCAATAAGTGACAACTCGAGTTATTTTATAAGAATCGGGAAGAAAATTCCTTAATCCCATATAAAAAATGAATATTTTAGAAATGACCAATAGTCATTTCCTTACCTGTATATAGTTCTGAGTTTCAATATAGATTGAAAGCATACCTTTAAAAAAATATATATAACAATCGTTGCTGTTCAACCGAGCCTTAGGAAAGTGTGGTAACGTAAAGGCTATACAACATGGATATTGATTGAATAATACTTTGGCGATTTAAAAAATAATCTAATCCATACTTAATGGCAAAGGTGTATAAATTCTTCATACCATTGATCAAATCAAAAGACCAATACTAATATAAATACTATACTAATGGATCCAAGGTGAGATTTTGGGGTCAATTTGATCGTTGGTCATGAATCTAACAAAATATAAAGGGGCGAAACAACTGAAAGCCCCTCTCTCCTCCCCTCATTTAGGAAATGTGTGCATAAGCTAATGAGTGCATACATATGTAAAATATAATTTATAAACATTCAAATGTTCATGGTCCTTCTCTTATAAAATAGCCGAGGTATTTGAACTCTAGCATGGTCGCAGCCTACGAATAAAAGCTGTATTAAATTTAAAATAATTCTGTATGTTTAAATTTAAAAATTTACATTAAAAACTTTTCCATTATATTTTTAATTTTTTTTTTAACTTACACAATATAAGATTTACTTTGTTTTTTTGTTAAATTTTTCTGTGATTTTCTCGTCAACAAAAAAATAATTGTCATAAAATTTTAAATAGTCATACATTCAAAAATGAAATACATTCCAAATACTCGAAAATGAATATTTTATATATTTTTATATTGCTTTCAACGCCTTTACGTATTAATAGAAATACTTATACGAGTACATTCTCTTCTTATTCGTAATACATTCACACCCACTTTTATATTTCTAGATTTTTTTTCTGTCTGTCTGCCTGACCATTAAAACATGAGTTTTTTCATAGATCTCCATTCAAAAAAATGTGGATATATTTTATAGTTGTTATTGGTTATATATTATTTTTACTGTGCTTTTTCCCCACAACTTATATAAGTATATGTATATATATGTGTGTGTGTGTATGTGCGTGTGTATTTGCTTGCATGTGTATTTTTATTTTTACGTTTGTACACGGTTAATGTCCTAATTTTCATACATTTCAAAACTACAATTTTTTCTAACGCATTGCACACACAGACAACGTTACGTTATTGGCGTCTTCACGTTCCATCTGCACTTGTTTGAGTATTTATTTTTAATTTATTTTTATTTGTTTGCGTAAATATTTATGTACCACTGATTGTACACACATATAATTTTTTAATTTGATTTTATTTTCTGTTTTCTCATGTTGCTTTTTTATATATTTTTCGTTTAATTTTTTTCGTTTTTGATATATTTTATTAACATATTTTTTCAAAATTTTATTTGCGAAAATACAAATACAAAAATAAATTCTTTATATATTTCTCTTTTTTTTATAAAGCCACTTATATATCTTTTGACAAATTTGCTTAAAATTTATATATAATCTATTTAAAAATGATATATTTATATTTAGCACAAACATACGAATTTAGCTTAAAGGGGCCCTGTGGGCTGCGTGCACAGGTTAAACACTCTGACAGTCTCACAAGTGGGTGAGCGCATATTCGATCCTTGCGCTTCTCCGTCTTAAGTCGATTAGCAGACACAGGCAGTGGCAGCCCTGGATAGTGAGCTGACACCAGTCAGAGAGCGAACTAATGTTTGTAGCGGGTTTCTCTGGGTCATGAATCAGTGACTGTGGTAGGAAACCGTTTTCATGTTAGCGATCCCTGAAAAACTTGTAGAGGGCAAAGATTCCTTTATGAAGATTATATTCAGCTGGTAAATATTTTCGACAAATATCGAACTGACACCACTGCTATCCAAGAGATGCGATGGGCGGGGCAGGATTGCTCCAAAAAAGCATTCTGTAGTATCTACTACAGCTGTCATGGTCTGAGACACGAATTTGGTGTTGGATTTCTGATAAGCAAAAGACAGCTATATCTGGTCTCGAGGCCCTTGAGAAACTGCTAAGGAGCATTACAAAAAGTTGTGGAGGAAGAACAAAGATTTATTCAGGTGCAATAACAGAAAGACCTGAGTGCTATAATATCCAGATGTTTAGTGACAGAAATGAGATCCGGATATTCATTGAAAAAAAAACAAACGGTGTCCGGTGTGTCTTCCTAAAAATTAAAACTAATAATTATTTATAGATTTTAATTTTTTTTTTTTTGATCTGGTATACAAATCATTGCTTGATTTTTATGTTTTTGCCCAACTAAATATAAATAGTTTTTTGAGTTTAATTTTTTGGCTCAGAAAAAAAAATTAATGTTTGAGCTGTATTTTTTTTCAAAACGTCTGAGCACGGTGATAAATCTTTTCCCGTTACAATGTCGTTTACGAATGAATAAAAATAGCAACAGAAATCGTATCAATGAGTTGTTGTTGGTTTAGATGTCTTGAATTGATGTTTTGAGTTTTTCATTGTGGAAAAAAAAACTCAATCATTAGTTTTCATTCCCGAGTAAGAAAATAAAACCTAAAAAAAAATGTTTCCTGAGCAAAAAAATTTAACTCAAACAATAATTCTTTTTCTTGGGATAAAGAAATAAAAATCATAAATTTCGGTTGGGCAAAAACATAAGAAACAAATAATCATTTTTACCAGATCGAAGAAAGAAAATCAGGCAATAATTATTAATTTTTTTAGGAGACTATAAAAATTAAATCTAGAGGTTAATTTTCAAAGTCATGACTTAAGTTCATGTCAATTTCGTTATTTGAAGTTATATATGAACAGGTTAATGAACAAATGTAGTCATCACAACAACAATGTATATAGAGACGGGCAAATCAGACGGCCGTTTCGGAATCTGCCACAATTCCTCATCAGCGAACTTAGTGATAGTTCTTAATCTTTCAATATCCTATATATATCTATATTTCTTTCAATATCTCTATTCAGTGAAGATATTTGGAATCAAATCCGTAATTCTGGGTTATGATTTCAAATATTAGTAGCTTATATAGGATATTGAAAGATTAAAAATTATCACTAAGATCACTGATGAGGAATTGAGGTGGATTCCGAAACGGACGTCTGATTTGCCCGTCTCTATATACATTGTTGTTGTGATGACTACATTTGTTCAACTAAAACAATGGGTATTCTGAATAATCGAGAATCCGGATAATCAGGTTCATAGTCAAACCAAAGAGAACACTATTGTACGTATTTACTTTTTAAAAAATACGAGCAAGAAAGATGTATGGAAATACAATGTAATTTAGATTTTTGTTAGGAAATAACTTGTTATTGATTTTTGAAGTAACGAATCTTTTTATTGCAGCCATTAATAATACAAATTCAAAACTTGGGCATCATTATGCAGTAGAGGGTTATGAGTCCGGATAATCGGATGTCCGGATAATCGGTGTTCAGAGAATCGGGATTGTACTGCACTTGAGTATTGTTTGCATTATCTTCCATACTGTAACTTTGATGTCTCAAAATTTATAACGAATTTTTCTGAAAAAAATGGTCTCCTTATAATACACCAACGATCTCCCAGGTTTTATTGTAACAACAAATCGTCGTATAATTAAAACCTACAGACAAAAAATTCCATCACAATACAAATCTATTTTGACTTAGAAAATTTCCATTGAATTTGTTTTTCCAAATGTTAATACACAAAATCACATGAACCGATTTCCTGCTATATTGAATGCGTAATTTGTTTTTCTTATTGACAAATAACTAAAAAATACGCATCTTTATTCGGTCAAGGTTTTCTTCTCCTCATACAATGTCTTAACAGTATATGTTCCAATGAGTTCGCCTATCTATAAACGTTTAGTAAGTAATGTTTACGTACCTACATATTTTAAAATAAAATGTCGTATTTGTCAATCTTACAAACTAAATTGCGTTCATCTAATAGATATTTATCATTAATCTTTTCACTTTCTTTGTTTAGATAGATATACATCATAGATAATAAAAAACAAAACTTTGCAGCATAATCATGATCAAAAATGTAGTATACTTTAACTTAACTATACTTAATAATAATAATATACGAAATATTCCTAATTTAATTTAATTTAATTTAATGAAATGTCGTAATTTTATAAAGTGAACTACATAAATACTTAATATACTTAAAAACTTTATATACTCATAATAGCCCTATTCACGATAAGTTGCAATTGGTCTTGCATCATTGCAAATGCAAATTTTTTTATCGCATGTATTTGTTGTTGTTATAGCAGATATATTCTGCATATGCAACGATGCAAGACCATTTGCACCCAATCGTGAATACGGCTAATGTATTAATGCTAAGTATATATTTTCATAAAAATTTTTATTGGTTTATTTATTGGTACTCACCTATCATAGTTCCGACAATTAAAGCCACCCCACTGAAGAGTCCCACCCGTCTCTTGAGGTGAATAGCGTCGTTCGGCGTTGAGCCCTTCCTCTCCAACGACTTCCGCATCCCCCCGGTCCCTGATGAGTCGGTCTCTGTCGCTTCGGGCCCTTCTGCCCCAAAAGACCCATTGGTACCCGTTGTCCCGTTGCTCGTGACTTTATTTGGCACATTATGTCCTAATATTTTTTTAATGTAGTAATTTCGAGTGAAGGCAAAAGCATAAAAGATAAAAAGAACACAGAGAAAAAATATATTTTTTGTGATTAGTTCTACTTTTCATTTGAATTAAATTTTGTTAAATACATATTTTTCTAAAAACTTAAAATTATTATTTTTTTTTGTTTTTTTTTCATATAACTATTTTTTTATTTTTTTTTTTTTTAAGACACACACACACACCTCTATTATCTGTTGAATTATTTTTGCATGCGTTTTTGTGCAAGCAAAATAGTTGTGATATTTTATCGCGCATGGCATGGACGGATAACAAAATTTACTAATTATTTCGCCGCAAATATTAACTATAAGCGAACGACGACAACGACGTATTTCAGCAAACTGTTTGCCTATTTTTGCCGTACGAAACCGTATACCGAACCGTGAGATACTCGCAGTAGTACTACTTCAATTGGCCGTGTTAGTATCTATAGGGAATATCTGAATGCTGATGCTGTTGTTGTTGCTGAAAACGTGAAAATACGAACGTAATACGAACGAGTGGAAAATCAAAGTTCGGCAACAATTTTCACAAAATTTTCTTTTGCAGCTATTCAAAAAAAAAAAAAACACACACACACACCCACTAAGTGAGCAAGAACGCAAGATGAGGACGAGAGGAAGATACAATTTTCCTTCCACACACTGCGGGCGGGATGAGTTTTAAAGAGAGAGTGAGAGTACAAGTATGGATAAAAGATGAAATATAAAATTTCGTTGTCGAGTTAAGATGGAAATATGATGCAAATATTACAAAGTATTTCAAATAATTTGGAAAGTTTTTCACGAGTTCTTTCAATTATCTTCAATTTGAAAATATATCTTTATTTGTGATTTCATTGAAATTCCTTTTCATGATTATGCAAAGAGCGTAATTTTGTTATATATCTCTCAATTTGTGTACGTGACGGTAAAAGTTCTCAAAAAGTTTTCTCATAAAAATTAAGTCAGTTTCATTAATTCTCTAAGATTATTTATTTAGTTGATATCTCGTTGATTTTCTTTTCCTTTTTTAATATCTATGAGTATAATAATTATTATTTTTTACACATAAAATGTTTATAATGAATATTTGTTCCCGCTATATAAAATTCTTGTATTTTATTTATATATATAAATTTTTTTTTATTGTTTGAGAAATATTTTTATTTGAGTTGAGTATATTGAAGGTGAAGGCATTTTTCACATATATTTTTTTATTTATTTATTTTTTTTTTTGGCTTTCTATTTTTCTTGGCTATATATATTCGGTGTAGATTTGTAGCGCTATTTTTATATACTTTTTATCCACCACTTTCTTGCTTTTCTATCACTTTGACATCACATGAATTCGGTGTGCAACTTTTTCACGCTATGTGATTTTTATTTATACTTTTTGTTAACTTTATGAAATTTTTATATTAGCAAAAATTTGTTTCCTATGGTTTTTTCTTATGAATTTTTTATTTGTATTTATTATTTTTCCTTAAACTTCCATTTAGTTGTGCATTCGTTCGATACTTTTATACAACTGACTCTGTAAATTTGCAATAATTGCTTCAAATAATATTATTTTAGGGTTAAATCTCTCAGAAATGGCCGGTCCCAGCCGCCTGCCTTCTGCCACCGCCTCATCTTTCGCGTTTCCTTCATCATTTTCATGATTGGCATCGTGGCATTGTGTATTGGTACCGAGCATGAGGAGCAAGCATAGCATAGCTCAATTTTGAAGCACATTTCTTATTTTTTTTTTAGTTCATACATCAATTGAGTGAAAATGTTTTTATTATTGAGCATTTTGCTTTCATGTTTTTCAATTAAGAATTTTTTTTTTTTAATTTTTTGTACTCTATACAAATTATTTAGCTTCTACTTGGATAAATTTTTATTAGTACAACTTTTATGCCAACATCCATAAATGTATACATATACACATTCTTGCTGTTGTGTCTAATTGAAACTGAGTCAAATTATACTACATATTTAAAACTATAAATAGATTGCCGAAATTTCAATTATACGTCAATAAAATTTAAAGAAAAATATGCAGACGTAAATCAAAAATTCATATGCATAATTTGTAAAACTCACGTAGAAGGATTCAATAGTACACTGAAAAATACACTGAGTAAATCTGTTATTTGAATTTAAAGTATGTAGGTTCATTGCCGTCTATGGATTCTTGTTCCAAAGAAAAAAGAGAATGTTTATTGCAAATCGTGGAAGCTGACGTAAATGTCGATAATTATTTCATACTCTGAATGATTTCCGATTCTCTTCCTGCTCTTGCAGATATCTTGATACGTATATTATCACTCTTTCAATTTATATTCGTTTACTTTTAATTTTGACCAATTTAATCCATCTGAGCGCAATAGTTGGTTACATGAGACTTATGGACGTTAACGAGTTAATCTTTTGTTTTTTCTCAAAAAAAATGTTATGGGAGTAGCTGCCACCGATGCCCGATGCCTCGAGATGAATTATCTCAATTTTCAAAGGAATCGCATAAAAAATATCACTACAAGACACATTCTTCATTTCTATTATTGCAGGCAGAGTTAAGTTGTAATGATTCTATTAGGAATTAAATTACATTTCCATTCCAATTACAAAGAATTGTGCTCGTTAGTTTCTGTTTAATTCCTTAGTAATGGAATTGATAAAAGTTTCAATTCCATTAAAGGAATCGTAATCGGTAATTAAAATTTTTAAATTCCTAGGTAAGGAAATTGAAAAAATTTTCAATATCTTAAAGGAATTGAAAAAGTATTTGAATAGAAAAGAATTTATTTTTTAGGTATAATCAAGTACTTTATTGGAATTAAATTACAATTTAGTTGGAATGATTCCTCGAAAGTAATTGATTCCCTTTTAGTTAAATTCCAATTAACCAGAACAACATTTTTTTTCGGAATATATTGTAAAATACTTCTAATAAGCCTTTACAAGCGAATCAGAGAAACATCAGTATAAATTGTATTGGAATCGAACTAAAAGATAATCAATTACTTTCGAAGAATTATCCGAAATAAATTGGAATTTAATTCCAAGAATGTAATTGATTACACTCAAATATTAAATTCCCTTCTATTCAATTACTTTTTTAATTCCTTTACGGAATTAATTTATTTTTAATTACATAATGCAATTCCCTGTAATGGAATCGATTTTATTCAATTCCATTTCCAAGGAATTTAAAAACTTTAATTAACGATTTCAATTCCTTACAAGGAATTGTAAACAATAAGTACCAATTACAAATTCCCTGGAATTGGAATTGTAATGTGATTGAATTTATCCAGATCTGTTTGCAGGGACATAACAGTTACGAGGAATATTTTTAAAATCGAATAATAAAAGTTAATTGAAGAGGTTTTCTTTAGAAATCAAATATTTTATCAAAGATTTTATTTTATTTTTGAAAAATATAAATAAAAACCACAAATAATTTTTATCATCATTCTTTTTACATATACAATTAAAAATTACCACACCTACAAACTGATTAGGATTGCTAAAAGATTTGATAACATGAGTGATTTTTTTTATATTCTTCAATCAATGAAAATTATGATGATTTTTATTTTTATTCTTCAATGGATAAAAATTTAAATCGATTTATATTTATATTTTTTAATACTAAAAATTATAACTGATTTTTATTTTTATTCCCCATATATAATTATTATCGAAAAAGGGAATTCATATTCATCCATTTTTAAATTATGGCATATTTCAAAAGTGTTCCCTAAAAGCTGCACAAAACTACCAAACATATTTTCTTACGATCAGTTTTTACCTATGATTTTTAAATGTAAAAATTCGAGAACAATAATTATTTTCGGTTCCTGATCTTTTCTTCAGCCTAAAACAGAATTCCAAACGAATTTTCCTATACAAAAGACGATATTTATTTTTTTTTTTTATGTGAGACTTGAGATGCCTTAATATGCATTCAAAATTCATTCAGAAATATTTTTAAATGTTTTTTGTTGAAGATCTTTTATCGCTTCTCTAGGAGAAAAACTTGGGGTCAATGGAAACCATAAATCAGCGTAGAAACATAATTCAGAAGAGCTTCGGGAATACTTTTAAAACTTTAAGGAGCGCACGGACTCTGCCTCGATGGAGCCTGTCTGTAGTTCGAGTTCAAAACTTCTGATAAAATAGCAAGTGAATTATCGGACTCAACAGAACTCGCTAGTCCTCAAGCTTCGCTATTTTTTGAAGTGCATTAATAAACAAACATAAATAATTTATGTTTGATTTAATTAAACTATGCGTCAATGAAATATATCTAGCACAGATTAATTCTATTTAAATATCTTTAATTGAAAATGTATGTACACATGTCAAAAATTTGATTGAATTATACTGTGAAACGACACGCTGCGATGCTGTTATTAAAAAATGCGCCTCAAAACAAAAAAAACTCATATAAAATGAGAGCTTATACAGGGTGATTTTATTCCGATGGTTAACACAGAAGGAGGTATTATGGAGGGTCAATGGTATTGGTGGGAGGTTTATTTTCACTTTCTTATCAGCTTTAAAGAGTTAACTGTTTTTGTTTTTGTTTTGTTTCCATCCCTGATTACAACCCTGGCATACAAAGTTGACAATATAATGAACAAAATATTTTTTTTTTTGGAAGCTTGGAGGATTAGAGAAAAATTTTAATAAATTGGCTTCAAAGTTAGAATTGAATATAAACCTTGAAGTTCGATCTCTTATAGCAATCAATTTTGATCATTTTTGTCAACTATAAAGGTTATGATGAAATGATTAGAGCAAGATTCGAAAAGTGTGAACGCTCTAAATCTCACAAATTGTTATTTATATTGACCACACCTATCACTTTCTTTCATTTCGACCTTCGGGACGGAATCACCCTGTATATTAAAATATTTTACATTCAACGTAGCATAACAATGTTCTCTCTACATTTCATTTCATATTATTTTTCTGCAATTTCTTTTTCACTGTTCATGCCCAACACAAATTAGCAATAAATAACTAACTATAAAATAAATCTAAAAATGCAAACAATTCATTCAAGAACTACGTCACATTGTTTTGCTTATATAGTACATAGCTGTGTATCTAGATACATGTATGTTAAATTAAAAGATACAAATTTACCACTACAAAAATTCAAAATAAAAAACAAAAAAGCAAACAAAAAATAAATAAAATTTAGCGTTGGCGTTTTAATTTATTTACTTTAAATTTTCGCTCAACCAAACTGTACACAAAATAACGAAAAAAAAAAACTGTGTTAAACGAGTTCGTCTCCGTTAAATTCAAATGCTACAAACGAAAAATTTTCGTTTTATATATTTAAATTTTTTTTCTTTGCTATCAAAGTCACGCGGACGGACCTTAACATTCTTCTTATGTTCTTATTGTATCTCTTTTTTTATTTTAGTATTTATTATTTTTTTTTTTTGCTTTCAACAATTTTATTTACATATAATTTGTTTTATTTATTATTTACTTTTTTTTTTTGCTCTTAGGACTAAATTCTATTTATTTCATGTCTTGTTTTTCTTCTCCTTATTTCGGGCGCAATTTGAAATTTGTCATTTTTTTGATGTATGCACGTTTAACCAATATTATCTTTTTCTATTAATTTGTGAGTTTCATATATCCACATTATGTGTGTGGTTCGAGTTAATGGGATTCTTGCAAATGCGTCAACGATACTTTTATAAATCTTGATGGCATTCGAAGTCTAATACACTGTATTTAGTAAATTTTTATGTAGTTGTCATCTTTGTTTTATCTCAAATAACTTTTGTCAGCGCCAGAACGGAAATGGTTAATTATATATGTATTATACTTGTTGAAGTTGTGCCGCCTGTCTAACAAAAATTGATGGATGGAAGCTTGAAAGCAAAAATTAAGCGTTGTATAAAAATTTGCAAAATATTAAATGCATAAGAAAATTAATAAATAACAATTATTTTATGGCTGTTATTAAAGAATACAAATACATATTAATGTTGTGAGCTATCCATCAAAAACAAGCATCTCTCTTTTTTTTGTATTTGTAGAAAAAAATTGTAAGTTTATGTATTAAGTCTGTATACACCACTCATAGCTAATCTTTTGAAACCACGTCCATTTCATATAGCGTTGAATGGTTTGCAGATTGCATTATGCCTTAAGCTGGTTCAATCCAAATATATATCGATGCATAGGTTCAAAATTGATGCAAAGTTGGTTGTAAGGACGTGTCTGAATATCAAATAATCAGCTTTTTTCCAAGTTCTCTGATTACTGAAATTTTTTCCAGACTGAAGTTATAGCTATGCAATGATATACGATATTTTATTTGATGAGTAACTCTAAAATTTCTAAAAGCTGTCCAAACAACTTCAAGACTGTTGTATTATTATTATTATTAGTATTAGAGGAGCCCAACCAGGCAGGCACTGCGACCTAAAAGATCTTTTGTGCCATTCCCCATTTTATGACAAAAGACGTTCGGCTGACCTAATAAAAGTCAAGACATCTTTCGTAGAAGAAGATTTCATGTGATCAGCCGTCAAAAACGAATAATCAAAGATTCTTCCTCTGAGCCGAGCCAAGGCAGGACACTCACACAGAATGTGAAGTGTCGTCTCGTCATCTTCCATACATAGACGACATTCTGTCTCATTGGACAGACCTATTTTGCTTAGGTGATATCTGAGCCCATGGTGTCCAGACATGTAGTCCACCAATAGCCTAAGGTCAGGTTTGGAATAAGAGATGGGCTGATTTTGGGCAAGCGGAATGGTGAGAGCTTTTGCCTGTCTTAAACCCGGGATAGAGTTCCAATACTCTAGCCATTTTGCCTTAGACCACTCCTCAACGATAGATTTCGTTGAGGCCCAGCCGATTCCGCAAAACGGATCGGGGCCGAAGTGCTTGGTAGATGAACCTTGCCTAGCCAGTTCATCGGCGGCTTCATTACCAGCAATGTCACGGTGGCCGGGTACCCAACAAAGCGTAACTTTGTTACGGGTAGACAAGCGCTGGAGACTATCAAAACACTCTTTCACCAGTTTAGATGAACAACTCCATGAAGAGAGTGCTAAGAGAGCCGCCTGGCTATCTGAGAAAATTACAATATTTGCGCCTTTAAGACCTTTATACAGGTTTATATTAGCGCAGGTCTCAATTGCGTATATTTCGGCTTGAAAGACACTGGGCCAAATACCCAGAGGGATTGAGATTCTAGTATTGGGTCCAGCAACTCCGGCACCAGAACAACAGTCCATTTTCGAGCCGTCTGTATACCAATTGAGAGCAAAGGGGCCGAAATCGGGACATTGGCCATCCCATTCGGACCTGGAAGGAAGAATGATGTTGAATTTCCTACCGAAACATAGATCCCTAGCCATATAATCCGATACAGTACATATTGGAGTGTTAGGGATTTCATCAAGAATGCTCAGGTGACCATAGTTGGCTTCCAGTAAGCTTGACGATATACGCAGCCGCAAAGCAGTATTTGCAGCTGTTTTCTTGATGAAAGACTGTTGTAAACTATTACAAATCTCTCGACGATCCACTTTTTATGGGTTTTTTAAGGAACATGGTGAGGCCATATTTAGAGGGAAGAGGTTTTGGGGGCTCGGACCCCCCCAAAAAATATAAACTTTCTTCCAACTTTTGATATTTATGGCCAGTGAATGGGAAAAAACTCAAAATAAAATATATTGAAGGATTTTTAAATATTTTTTATTTCTATCGAATTCTTTCTAAAAAGTCAAATGCGACCAAATTTTGACTTCGAATTCAAAAATTCACAGTTTTTTGAGGTTAATAACTATTTTTGATTTTGAGTTTTCGTCCTTAAACTGAGTTAAAAAGTTTTAAAATCAATAGAAAATAAAAAAAATTATCGTATCCTTGGAGTTTGGAGTTTTTCCACCACCAGAGGGCTCGTTAGGAGCGATTTAATTTACGAAAATAATAAAAAACGGAAATAGAGAGGCATGTGATTTTCTTAAAAATCTTCATAATATTATTAGCAATACTGCAAAATTTAGTCCTGATAAGAATATCTTTTCGATTTTAAATTAAATTTTAGAAATAGAAATAACCCTTTGTTTCACCTTTCCATCATTATCTCTTTTTTAACTGTTCGTAAATATAAAGCATCGCACCAGCAGAATCCAAAGTAAAAACTTATGTCAAAAAAATCTGAAATATTTTTCCTTTTAAATAAGTACAAAATTCAATGAACCGAGATTTCTTTCTTAGTTTTTAAACTTTCTAAACTCAGTTCTACAACAAAAATTTAAAATAAAAAGTTTTTAACTTTACTAATGTAGAAAAACTATGAATGCCAGATTGGTCACCACAACTTCTTTTTTTAGACTCCGAGGTAAAAACGTATGCCAAAAAATTGTGTCGCAGAGTGTTATTGTTTGGTAAAAATTGATTGATGTTGGAGTTATAAACGTTCCAGTTCCTTTTTCTATGAAGTTTTCACCGAAAATTTGCTTAAAAACCAAATGCACAAAATTAAATTTTTACCAGATAAATTGGAATTAAATCATTAAAATATTTCACCCCCCAATTAATTTAATATCTGTGGTCACAAGGCATAACAACCCAACTCGAGTTTTCTCGAATTCGAGTTATTATCATAATTGAAATCTTCATATCCGATTTTATATTATATCAAAATTTTATGAATATCGGTTCAATGGTTTACGTGATATTAAAGGAAAAATAGCACAACTCAAATTGATTACTATTAGCATTTGAGTCTTTGAAGTGCTCTCCTGTAAAATTCAAAAAACACACTTATGCTGTTATGCCTTGTGACCACAGATATGTTAGCACATTTCAGCTTGATCGATTGAAGGGTTCTTGAGAAAACAATGTTTAAGAAAAATGCGTCATAAGTTTCAAAACCAATGAATTTTTGCATAAATTATCGAACCAACTTCAAAAATTTAGGAGAAAATCTCAAAATGATATTCTTTAATTAAATTTTTTTTAATTTTTAAGTCGTCGTTTGCGGTTTGGTAGGGTCCATCAAATACATCATTGTATTGACTGGCCGTTTCAACACAAAAACCAATTGTTTTTCGACACATTAATCGCGATTCTCAGAGCATGCCAGCAGTCTTTGAAAAATAAAAAGTTTTAATGCTTTCGCTAAAATCAGGTGTTATATATACAGATTTTAGCGGCCTAAGGAGTGAGCGGGGCAGGGTTTTAGAAATAATAAATATTAAATATATCAAGATTATGATGTTAAACAATTTTTTACTAAAAAAATAGTTACGACGCACGTTTTCAAAAAGCTGAAGGTCTAGAGATAAAAATTATTAAAAACCAAAGCAGATTTATACAATAGCCCTATTCACGATTTGGTGCGAATGGCCTTGCATCATTGCAAATGCAAATATTTACTGCATATCGTATGAATTTGTTGTTGTATACCACAAATATTTTGCATTTGCAATGATGCAAGACCATTTGCACCGAATCGTGAATAGGGCTAATGTAAAAATAAGTTAGAAAATTTTAATGCATGTGTATGCAATTTACTCTTACTTAATTGAAATATGTTTCTAATGAATTTATATCCCCAAATTCTGCTCCGCTAGTGCATGCATGCATATGTACATAGTTCTAAATTTAATTGCATCATTTATGTATATACAAAAACGAGCAACAGAAATTAATTAAAGCAATTTATTAACGATGACACCAATTCTTTATGGTGTCAATATTCCGACAGTATTCTGGTTTAAACTGTTCCTTAAAATTGACGTCACAAAAATGTCTACAAAAAAAGTTTTTAAGTTTTCAGCTTGTGTGAGAATTTAAATATTTACATAACGCACAATTTAATATTCGGTTTATGATTCTTTATCACAGAGAGTAAGTGTGATGGCAATGTCAAGGTCGTTTGCTGATGACTGTTAGTAGCGTTAGATACGTATGTAGTATATTTTATCACATTTGCACGCGCTCATATTTAAGCTTTTATGTATGTAAATTAATGCACGGCATCCAGTGTAAAAACGTCGTTTACTATGCTAGTGTGGCCTCTTGGGTACAATGAAATTTGGAGTATTTTGCAAATTTACAACGAAGAAAACGCGAAAATTGTATATTGTAAACTTTTGGCGCCATTTGTAAATATAACTTAAAATGTGTTGTATAACAATATTAGGTTTTACCTTTTAATATTCTAAACACCTACGCGGCATGCAACAAACAAAAAAAAACTATATATGACTTAAGTTTTGAATGCATGAAGATTTGCGAATGAAGATTTGCGTTGCATGCATAAATTGAAATTTATGTGCATAAGAATGTGTATGCGCAATTAAAAAATTAAAAAAAAAAGTTATTAAAATCTACAATAACTTTGTGAAGCGTAAATAATTATTAATTCGTATATGGATATAGATTTCCGTATTTTCCACATGCTTAGACCTATGTAGTTCGTGGCGTCTAAATTGCGTAATAACGCTAACCACTTGTTCATTACAAGCTCAACGGCGACTCGTTCGCCATTGTGGCATTGACATTGTATTGTATATATGCAGGCGCAGTCATAGCCTCAACCACTGCATACTATGTAAAATTGCAATACAATATTGCATCTAAAATACCTTTTTCTATATTCAACTTAAGTGACTTTTATTACTCATTTGGAAGAAAATATAAATTTATGTAAGTATAAGTAGACATTTAGAATACGAATAACTTTCGAGAAGCTTTTTTTTCTTGCTGCTTATTGTGTTGTTGCAAAATAAATTGAATCTTATTAAAGCAAATGATACATTTCAATTGAGTTGGTGGAAACGCTATGACAGCTTCAATTCAATTCGTTGACGCGTGGAAAGAGCTGGCTGGCAGTTACTAGCAATAGCAACAACCGCCCTCCTAATCAAGCATGATTGAAATTCTTTCAATTACTAATTAATCATTTAAGATTAGAATTTAGTATTTGTGCAGGGCTGGATTTTCCATTCAAGCTGTTTAAGCAGTAGCTTAGAGGGGCCATCATTTTAGGGTTTTTACGACACATAAATTCGTCGATAGGCCACAATTTCGTTTATAGCTTTACACTTATTAGATATATGTGAGCTTACGCTCAGCATTAACTCGCCGGCAGTTTTTTGAAAATTATTGTTGAAGATACAATAGTATGACCGGAAATTTAACTTTTATTAACTCTTTCATACTCAATGTTGAGTATATGCAACATTCACTTTAAGTGGCATAAATATAATGTTTAACAGATATTACTATTAACGCTATTTGCATTCGATTCTGTTAGGTATTCTTCACGTTTGCTAATTGCCGAATATTTGAAATTTCTTGCTTAAGTAATTTTTTTTTAATGTTTTGTCTTTGAAGTCCAGCAAAAAACGTAAGTGCAAAAATTTTTAGTAAAATCGTTTGCACTATTTTTTGAAAAAAAAATGCATTAAATTATTACTAACCGGAAATTTTTTTCTCAGATATGTTTATAAAAGATAAGAGAATATGAAAATAAAAAAATTGGGGAAAATGAGTTATCCAGTGGTTGTCTACAGCTTCATAGCTATGTTTTTTTAACCTTTAATAAAGGACAAACAAATCAATATAGAAGAAATTTGGTGTCATGATTGTGGAAGACCTAAGTAACCATAATTTCACAACAAAGGGTTCCTCTCAAGCCCCATTATAATTCGGGTGTCACAGGGTTAATAAAACATTTGCTACATACTCAAATTCATACCGAATTTAAACGCCCAAACACTTGAGGTAGAAACTATCGATAGATTCGACTATCTATACTATCAAGAGTTACTATCGATAGTATCGAACTCTCATAAAAAATTATAATTTTGTTGTTTTTTTTCGAAAATAAATCTTTGCATAATTTGTGGCATTTTAAATAGCCTCATTGGTTTTCCGAAAACGAAGAATTTTTATTGATAACAGTGTGCAACACAAATTTAGATCTAGCGTAACGACTATGATAGCTGAAAAGTACTTGACCTAACAATAAAAACCTTATATAGGATTTTGCCGAAAGCCTTGGTTAAGCGTTCGGTAAAGCCCGTTGAAACTGGTCGGTTTTTGGTGCTCAAGAGTTGGCGTTTTCTGCCTTTTTGGGATATAACCGTACGTTTCTCGTTATTTCCGTCTGAGAATCTATAATAGGAAAGCTGTAAGAAAAATTTTTGTCTAAAGCTGCAAAGTCATATCTCTCCTTCTAAAAACTAGCATTTGGAGTAGAAATCAGATGTGCATATGTGAGAAAAAAAGTTTATTTTTAATGTAAACTAAAGTCTCGGAACATGGCAAAGCTTTAAAACCATCTATTTTTGCGATATCAAACGGAAAACAACGAAACGAAGTAAAAAGTTTGATAGTGTCGCAATCTATCGATGGACCACGATAGTCATGGGCTACCGATACTCCCATTGATAGTTTTCCACCTCTACCAATACGTTTGTAAGGATAAACTACTTGGGATGGTAAAGAAGACCCATCTGCACTGTAAGTGCTCAGTACAGTGATTGATTCCAGAGAGTTTCTTCTGACTAAGCAACTTTGACGTTTTAGAACAGTTGTGACAGCCAGTTTCATCTAAAGTGCGAACTGTTCTAGCCTTCTTAAAAATATATTTCCAACCGAGATATTACATCATTATCTTTATTTCAGTCACAGTTTTTACCAATGTGTTTGCTGAATATTGGAATCTCTGACAGTTGGTATCCCGTTCACAACCTTCCTATTCCGTTCTTTTGGCACCTACAAGAAATAGGACCGTATGTTTATTTACTGGAAAAGGCAATAATTTTGTGTCACACAATAATTGGTAAGCATTTCATTTGCAGGGCTATTTTCTTTTATTCTAATCAATGTATGAACACTTCATTATTTTAACTGGGTTAGACCCCTTTTAATCCAGAAAAGGTTTAATCTACACTCACTTGTGTGGCTGTAACTGCTAAATTCATTTGTGATGCTTCAAACAATGAAGGAAGATCAATTGTACTATTCCAAAATATTTTATCCTTTCACAATCTTGAGCCCGAACCTTTCAGGCTCAGAAAGAAGTGTGTTGGGGTGGGTTTGAAAGGTTGATGGTTACCGATTTACCCTCTTCTCTCCCTTACTCAAAAAAGACGCCAATAGTAAAGCAAGTAAAAAAGAGCGTCAACATCTCTAAATCCGACCCTATATTTGTGGAATAGTTTGTTTTTACATATACTACTTATACTACAAAATATAAATTACCGTATATGATGCGCATACAAGTTTCCTCTTCTGAAGAGCTTAAAGTTGGAACTAGGCCCTATTGACAAGTTTCAGTTAATTTATTACCGTCTGTGTGGGGTGTTATCTTATCGAAAGCGTTCCTCGACAATTTTATTATCCGGTTTGTGTCAAAGCTGTCATTTGGATTACAATGGGTAGAAAAGGTTGGAATCCTAGCTGTTTCGTGGCATTGCTCACTTATGTTACTGTTGCTGCAATGTTTTTTTTTTTATTAGTTACTTTGTTGGTCAGCATTACATAGGAGTAGATTTTTGACTATGGTGTAAGTTTTCGTATTACGGAAATACCAACAACACATCCCCAGAACTTGCCGTCAACTAAGCCTCTGCGTCTCTCTACAAGAGTGGAACCCGTTTTTTTATATACTCCGATATTTTTTAAATAAAATTCAGGTCTGTAGATGGAACAGGTCCCTTAAGAACACCGACTTTGTTATGATAAAGTAAGCTTTTGCAGATTTACTCCAACATGGTGGAATATCTTTTTGAGGGGCAAAAGGATATTCCAAATAATTTATACATTAAACACACATCACCTATGAAGATACTCTTTCTTAATATGAAACTCTTTCTTTATTTCACTCTCTGTTCCTCTAACTATTCAGGTACCATATTTAAAATAATATCAAAAATTTATTGAAATAAAAACAAACAATCAAATTATATTAACCAAATTGTAAATTCTTTCAATTTGCAGTACATCAAATTCATTGTTTTTTTTTTTCATTATTTAAATTTAAATTAAGATTGTAGATATATCTCAACGCATATGGTTGCATTTATTAGATACTTGTTATATATTTTGATTTACACCAAAAAAGATTGCATCTAAAAGATACAATTAAATATGCTAAGACTCAAGAAGAAAAATTAATTTATTTTCCATTTTGGACACTTGCCAATTAAGAATGTTCATAAAACAATTAAAAAAAAAACACATGAAAAAATATAAATTTTTGAAAGCAGCCTCGTGATTATTACTCATGACTGTCGAAAACTACATTTGTGTATCTGTGATTGTATGTATACATGTGTTAATGTACGCATATACATACATAAATACATACTTAGATACATAGCTAGACTTAAGAGGCTGCAACAATTTTCATATTGTGTCTTTGCGTCGAAGACATGAAAAATATATGTATGTATGCGTATATATTTTTTATTTTATTTTTCTATTTTTTACCTCGTTTGTGGCGTTGTGACGTATTTTGTTTAAATTTTTATTAACGTAGCTTTTGTTTTTTAGACTTACTCATAGCCATTAATAAAAACAAATATCTAATTCTTTCTTATCGCTCGTGAAAGTATTTAAATTTTTTAATTGTATTCATGTTTGTATATTTAAGCAAGTCATGTGTGCTTTTGAAATTGCATTCAAATTTTATGTAATTTGCATATAGAATGGTTGCATTTCTGTTCATCAACTAAAATATATAAATATTTATAGGTACGTATAAATAAATTATAAAACAACATTTTTTTTTTCATAACCATTTGCATGCATCAAAATATTTTTATAACAAGAAAGTTAGATTAGCTTTCATGTTTCTAGGTTTAATTCTACCTGTTAATTTAACAAAATTTAAGAGAGACCGTTGTATGCTAGAACACATATTTTGTGTGCAATAGTGGTGTAATTTTTACATATTTTACACTTTTACATAAAAAAAAAATGTTCTTATAAAATATTTAGAGGAAAAAATTAAAGTCATTAAAATCCATTTAAAAGAAAGCATTTCCTCCAGAATCGTCTAGATGAATTCCCCGAGTAAGATATGTTTTTTTAAGAGCCTCTGTTAGAGGTCCTTTTCTAACGTCTGCTAACAGAGTATTGAGCAAACTCAAGTTGGCCATTTTTTCATTCGTTCAATTGTGTAACCAACAGTCGTTAAAACTGTTTACTGAATTAAATAAAACTTTTGATTGATTTTACCAAATTAAAGGATAAATATCAGACTCTATATCGACCAAAACACAGACATAGACCAAAAACTAGTTCAATAATTTTATCAATATTCACACAAAAAATTACGGACCAAAAACTAAAAACGGATAGAAATTTAGGCGGAAATTTCGAACAAATTTCTAACTAAAATTCAAACCCTTTTTCCTTCTATCACAAAAGAAAAATACCAATTTCAGATCAAAAATCTAGATCAAAATGAAACCAAATTCAGACAAAAACCTTGATTAAAAATAAAAACAATAGTGAGACCAGGAATCGAATCGAAATTCCAACAAAAATCGATCTAAATGAGGTACAAATCAGACTAAATTCAGACTAAAACCCTAAAATTCAGACCAAATCCATACAAAAATTAGTTTAAATTGCAGCAAAAAAATTAGACCAAAACTTAGACCACTACTCAAACTAAACAAGTTAGACAAAACCTTAAGCTAAAAGAACGCCAAATATCGAACGAAAGCAAACCAAAATTCAGACTAAAAGCCAGTGGAAATATCTGATAACTATTCACACAAAATAATTTCCGAATTCAGACAAAAAATTAAACAAAAACTGGACCAAAATTCCAACCGAATTTAGAATAAAATTTAAAACAAAATTCAGACCAAACTCGTATCAAAATCAAGCCAATTTAGACCAAAATTTTGACAATAACTTTAACTAAGTATTGGATTACAATTGAGGTTAATAGGATGCCAAATACAAAATAAAAGCAAATCAAAATTTATACTAAAAATCGGATCAAGTTCTGAATAAACGCTGGCTTGAGCAAAAATTTGGACCACAATATAGTCTAAGAGTTACACCAAAATTCAGACCACAAAGATCTCAAATACAGACCGAAAGCAAATCAAAATTCAGACCAAACACAGATTAGAACTCAACCTAAATTTAAATTAAAATTCAGACCTAAAATCAGAACCAAATTCTGACATACAATTAAATCAGAATTCAAATCAAAAACTGACAAAACGGAGAAGTTTGACCAAATACCAGACTAAAATTCTTCTAAAAGTAAGACATCTATAAACTGGCACTGAAATTGGAGATTTAATGTAGAGAGAGGGTGGAGAGGGGGGAAGGACAAGTTGTAAATGCATTTAAAGAAAGGTACTACAACAACGCACACAAAAGGTTGACTTGTTCTTAATGATGCCGTAACCAAACTAAATGACACATAGCAATAAAAATTCACAGAATAGTGGTTGACAGTTGTGCCAACCTGGGAAAAAAATGTTTTTGAAATATTCTCAGAGGGAAAATTTAAAATGAGAATTTCCGGGTACTTATTTGACAGAATGTATACCCCATTAAGTTTTCAATTATGTACCTACCCCTATTTTTTTTTTCTTTTATTTCTTTGAACTGCAACTAAATTAAATTATTTTATATCACTCTCCCTTTTTTCGAACTAAATAGAATACTAAAGTAAAAGTTTCTTTTAGACAACTATATTTTATATCTATATTGACATTGCAACTTAATAAAAGTTAATACTACACACACTACATATTGTACTTTTGTCAATTTAATTAAATATCAAAGCATCACCACAAAATTTCTATAGAAATGTTGGATATATCCTCAAAAATCAATTACGTAAAAGCTGAATAATTTAATAGCTTGCTACTTTGCTTCTTGCAATACCTACATACATTTCAATCTTATCGTTTAACACGCACACACACACACACATACACATACAGAAAAATAACAGATACACATGGGTATGTATGAGTATTAGCTGATCCAGAGATTTTCGAAGGAGGGGTTTTAATTTTTTTGTTCCTTAACAATTTTTTTTACAGTGCAGACACACGAACGGGAATTTCAAACAAATTTAGCATTTCAAACTGTCAAATGAAATTCTGAATTTCAGTAGAACTTCAACGAAATTCTCTTGAAATGTCGAAAGTAACTCAGCAAGCCTGAAACACTTGGTTGTATAAAACAGGGAACATATAAGATCTATTACTTTTTTTACATTTTTCAAACAATTGTGGTTGTTTTCATAACAGCTGCTCTTTTAAATATTACATACTTTATTAAATATTAACAAAATAAAGAGTGAAACAAAATTTATGGAGCCGGAGAGCAACTCATTGCTTTTCTTCTATTTCTATTCATTTTTATTTTCACAAAACACACACGAAAATCCTCTTCTTCTGCTCCAAACTTATAAGCTGTAAAACTGAAATTCGATTCTCAATGACATTCCTTTTTTGTCGTGTGTCCACCTAAATTTGAAATTCAGAATTTCAACGAAATTCACTCTCATGTGCCCGCCCTATTAATTATGGCCTCCGATCAAAATGTATGAGATACTCACTGGTTAAGAAGGAACAGGAGGGATTTTAATTTCAAATCCCCCTCTAGAGTCCGCCAGTGTATAAGTACATATCTTTGAACATACGGGGGAAAAAAACTTATAAAGCAAAGAAAAAATGCGTACGTGCACAAGAGATGAAATCAATTCAATTCCACATTAAAGAATAAAGAAATAAAAAGTTACAAATTGCACAAACGTAACAGCCATCGCAGAATTCTTGATATGGAACGTCAAAAGAATTCCAATACGTACTTGGAATTTTTTTTAAGAAAAGGTAGAAAATTCTGTCGAGTAATAAAATTGAAGCTTTGCTTTAATGTATGTCATTTGTGAAAATAAATTACTTTAGTATCTATTTTATATAGTTATAAATTAATTGCATTTAAAATTGCAAGAATTTAAATGATTGGCATAATTATGTAAATAAAATATTTTCACATTATATTTGCTAATAAAAAAATATATATATTTTGTTTACCTCGAATAAAACTAAAACTGTGAAAATGAGAAACTGCGCAATGATTCTAAGAATTTTTTTATAAACATAAACTTATTATGTTTTATGGAGTAAAAAATGGTTTTTATATGTACACTAACATATCTACATAATAATAATAATAATTGAGTATCTGTCTATATAAAAATTGTAACAAAAGCATGAACAGTAGCAGAAATCGCACGTGAAAAGTGAAACGTAAAAGTTGTTGATGTTATATACATACATACATATCTTATATGTAAATATGTACTTTTATTATGTGTCTTATATTTTATCTTTTGCAATTTACATCACTAACAAAAACAGCTCGTAAACAAAATTCAAATAACACAAATGTTCCAATTTTTTATAAGTATATCTTAGTATTTATTTTATTTTATTTATTTAATCCTAAGGACAAAATGACGCCATCTTTTCTCTCAAAGATTTTATGATAAAAATTTATTGTGCAAAAAAAATAACACAAACAAAACAAGAAAAATAAAAAAAAATTATTATTTTTATCTCAATGAAAATCTAGCGGAAAATTTACTTCATTTAATAAACAACTCTAACCAAATGTTTGATTTTCTTCTTTTTTTTTTTAATACAAATATTCTCTTTATCAAATTTTCACATAAATTGTAGTATTTACTCTTCCTATTCCTGGTAATATCTAACAAACCTTTATAAAATGAATTTCCAGGAAGATTTCTGCGTTAAATTCGCATTCAAATTACCAGCAACTTGCGTATTGAGTTTCTGTTGTATTATATTTATCAACTAAATTAGTAATTATTTTTGGCCTTTATCTTTTGATTTGAGTAGAAATTCTAGTATATTTTGTGAAGGGAAAACCCTTTGCAATTTACACTATTCTACAAATTTCAGGGCATTAGTATTAGGTAAGAAGGATTTAAGTACCAAATCAAAGTAGAGAAAGTATATGGTAATAAAAAATCGAAGAAAGTTTGGTTTAATTAGTTTTCAATTTTTTATGAGCGCTTAAAGTTTCTGAAATTTAGAAGTTTTTGTAATTTTTCCGAAATTCTATTATTTTATTTTTTCAAACTTATTCATACGCTCTTTGGCAAAATTGTTTAAATTGGCTTGCTCTACAACTTTGCTACGAAGCAATATATCAGAAAATATGCAAAAAACTCGACATTATCACATTTTTTGTTTTTTGTTTTTTTTTTTGTGTGAAAACTGCAACTTCTCATAAAACAAAAACTGGAAACTGATTAGACCAAACTCTTAACGGTTTTAGTTTACTATATCTGGATACTTTCATTTGGTGCTTGAATCATTCACGACCAAAAAATTAATTGCACAGTGTTATTTATATGTACATACCTACATATTGTAATGTAATACGTAACGCAATAATTTAAATACTTTAATAGAATCTTATAATTACATTACACCAGATGCTTTTAATGCCATCACTAAGAAGTGAGAGAGCATATCAATTAGTAAAAGTTGAAAGCGGAAACCTTATTATGGTAAGTAGGTTTCGTAAATTACTTTATGTTCCTTTTTTTTGCCTATTTAAAGTCAGTACAAGGGAATTTTGTTAAAGGATTTTAGAGGCATACTATATATTAATTTAATGGAAAAGGAAAATGAAATTTGCAAACGTGTTAAACTTTTTTATATATTTTAAGATATAAAAAAAGTTTGTGTTGTGGAATATGTCAAAATTCTTCTAAAATACACATATTTCAGAGAAGCTTTGCATTCATATCTTTTTCTGAATTAAAATTTTAAGGTTACTTTATTATTTTAGTTTCGATTAATCACACTTCGATTATTCATTCCAACGAGAACAAGGGGAGCCCATAGCTTGTTTACTCTGTACATGTCCAGTATCAGTGGCCAATGCAAGAGGGGAATGAAGGAAATTGTTGCCTGAACTTCAAATTGAATATTTTGTTCTGTTTTATTTACCATATGTGCCAAATGAATTTGGCATAAAGTTCCAATATTTTCCCCGTAACGTTCCAGCCCGAACATATTTGGTCGCCGACCACTCAAAAAAATGAATATTTTCAACAATCCTTTACCTTGGAAATAGATTATTGATTCTTGAATTGATTTCCTAGAAGAACAGGTTTCCCACATAATGCACGGCAACCTCAATATCAAGCGTCAAAATGCATAACGCTCCAGTCCGTTTTTACATGAAGTTCATGAATAACAAATGTAGTGGTTGAAGTTTATTTTCTTATATACATATAATTAAAATTTTCTTATATACATTTTTCTTTCAATGTGGAAAAACATTAAAAGATTTCATAAGTTATGAGAGAGATATAAGAAAAAATAAGAAAAAAAAATATCTACGAACGTAACGTTCCAGTCCGCGTTTTGATCCATATGAAGAATTTTTATTGTTTCCCCCCTACCCACAAAATGCTTTCTAAATCCGCTGCTATAAGTATGATAGGAGCGTTAAGTTTAATGAAAAGCTATTTAGATATTATAATTATATATTAGACTTATGCTTATAAAAATTAGGTATTCATTTTTTGTTCACACTTGCAAACAGAATAAAAACCTAAAGTTCCGAAGACTTGCTCAGAAGGAATTTGTTCCATTCGGTTCAATAGTGTGTTAAGTTTTTTATCTAGCAGAGATAATTGATCATACTTCAATGTCTGGGAGTCTCCTTCAAGTGTTCAATGAGCTGCACTTCTTTCAGCCACCCTAAAGATTCTATTCGATTGCATCTTATGGAAGTCGTCTTGTAATTTGCATAAACTATGGCCCAATTTTCTTTTTCGAATCTCCAGCTGTTTTATATTTTGCTCTGTTCTTTCTCACAAGTTAGAGCTTGATTTTGGAGGGGCTTGCAATCTCTGTTTTGCATCCATAGAACAATGCTATATCCATGTTTGAATATCTTCAGATTTTTGCACGTCTGTCTTTTTTTCACTTGCTAAAGTTTGGTTTACATGTCGACTTATTTGTGAGATAAGAGGAAGATATCATATGTACCTATAATTAAGGTCCTCTAAGCATCTTACAAACCCCAAGTGATGCCTCTAACCATATTGGTTGAATAGCATAAGGCAA
The DNA here is from genome assembly GCA_963691655.1 of Toxonevra muliebris. NCBI lineage: Eukaryota > Metazoa > Arthropoda > Insecta > Diptera > Pallopteridae > Toxonevra > Toxonevra muliebris. The sequence continues at coordinate 104,233,892 of OY829326.1, forward strand.
GGGCCTTGCACCTGTTATTAACTCCATTATAAAATCCAGTATATATTCTATTACACAACTTGATATACTATTAAACAACTTGAGTTAAAGTAAAGAACTGCGATGGATCATCTTTTATGAAACGCTTTTACAGGCGAGAGACCTCTAATAATTTGGAAAGAATGCCTATTCTGTACTCCATTCTAGTACTCTATATTAGAGTACTTTATGATAAGTAAAATGGCTACCAGAATATAGAAAAGCCCCCTGTAGAAACTATGAAAATTATAGATAATTTTATTTATTAGAGCAATTGTTATTGAATTGTATTGCTCTTGGAAGCTTCGTTTTGCTTCATTTAGCAAATCTTCAGTTAGATTTTTAAGGTTCTGAATATTGAATTACTTCCTTCCTTCCCTACTACTTATAAAATCTATCTCAATGGGTGCAAGTGTATATACCGCTTAGCAGGCAACCGTTGAACCATGGCCCAAGTATAATTTATAAAGAAATTTAAGCTTTAGATAATAAAATTGCTGTTGAATATTTTTGAAATTTTTTTTAAGAGGACCATTTCTAAAATTTGTTCAAAGGTGAAAGTTTCCTTGATCTTTTTATTTCATTATATATTTTATTGGCACAACTGTTTAATAGAAACCAAAATCTTGTATATTATTTTCAAACGAAAATCCATCTCATTTTGAGATTACTAAGAGCTTCTTCTTACTACTAACTTTCACATCAAATATTGACAATCGTTTATATAAAATAAAAAATACAAAAACTTTCTGTGCACGTACAAAATGTCACACAATTCGGTAATAAATTGTTTATGTATAGATATGATTGTCTGGCAGACTTTATGGCATTTTATTATTGCGTACAAACACATATAAACATAAAATTTGTATAATATTGGTCTATTCAAAGGATCTAACCATTTTATTATAAGAAAAACATTCAAACAAATGGAGGTTAAGCAATAACTATGCTAAAGTTCAAAGAACGTTTAAATGGTCTAATAAAATAAATTATACTTCCACATACTTACATATAGTGTATAAATACTAGTAGACTTAGCGTTGAATAAAAAATCTCAAATGTTAAAAAGCATTCAAGTAAGTACAGTCACCTTTACTATACTTCAATCTACCATGTACATGAAATTGTATAATTTTACAAATCTAATTAGCATATTTAAGCTGGAAGAAATGAGCCAACTGTACACTGTCATATTAAAATGTGATTTAAAGCGTCAGCTCGTGCACTCATAAATTTAATAATTTGCGCGTGCAACAAAATTACTCAACAACTTCTTATCCTTTTATAAGAATCATCTTTTAAACCCCACAAAAAAAAAAACCTAATACTGTTGACGCCTTTACACAAAGTAGTAGACAGAAGCTCGCAGCGACCACACACACACATTTTGCTATTGTGCGCTATATAAAGCTTGACGCCTGTTATTCCGGCTATGAAAGCATTGAATTGTGGCTAATAAATATACATATACTTGTAGTACAGTCGAACCGGCCTTTTTGCTAGTGACGTAGCAACCAAAAATTGTATCTCTACCATCCACCAGCAACCCTCCTTTATTTCGCTGGTCTTGCTCTCTCTCTCTCTCTCTCTTCTCTGATACAACAGAGAAGCGCCATCCTAACAAGTTGTGTGCGTGCTGGCCATGCTGGCACCGTCAACGATTTCATTTTAATTCATTTATTCGCATTTGTTGTTGTTGCTGTTGTTTTCCTTATACCGAAGATACGCACATCCTAGCTAAATCTCAAAATAGCACCTATGGTGATACGATTTACAGAAACAAAAGCAACAACCAAATTATAACAATAAATTAATGTTGAGGCACAATTTCACGCGCATGCGCCCTCTGCAACGTCCTTGATATGACACATACCCAGACATCAGCAGCACACCAGCAAGTGCGTTCAGCTTTTGTCCTTATTTCAGCCCAGTCAACTTCAAATAGTTTGTGCTAGCATGGGGTATGTACTACACATGGTAAAGTAAGAACGACATGGCGGGTGTGGAGGAACAACTGTTGTTGTTGCTGTTGCTTGCTGTTAGCTAGTAACCCTCTAGTTCCCAAATTTTTGATTGATTAAAAAAAAATTAATTAATTTTCCAATTTTTCACAAATTTTTGACTTTGACTGTCCCTAACTTCTGTAATATGCATCACGTATCATAGCTCATAACTGATGCATTTTTTTAAAAGCTTAGGAAATTCCCTAAACGATATGATAAAATGTAGCAACAGCAAACTGTTATGATGGCAATTCCATCCCTTTTGGCGAAGGCCGTCTAGAGGCGAGCTTGGGAACTAGAGGGTTAAGTACTGTTGCTTTTGCTAAAAATATGTTTATACTCATTGTACATAGTTGGTTCTCTACACAATAAACTCATTGTCAGCCCGGCAACTTAGCGGTAACTCCTTTCTCTTTTATGACAACCTTGAATGGGTGCAAAATATTATATCTACTGATGCTTTCCCCACTCAAATAAAAACAGAGAAACACAAAACGCACTCATTTTGGTATATTTACAATAAAAATGAAAATTGAATTTTATATTTTTGAATGAAATTAAATGTGTATGTGCATAAAAACATTCATATATTTATATATATATGGAAATTGGCAATGTGGAAATGGCCTCAAGTCTAACTTATTTACAAGCCAAAGAAATATGCCAGTAGGAAAGCTCATCATGATGTGTATTGCACAAGAATAGAATAATTTCCATCGATAAAAATCTAACATACATAGATCTCAGTACTAACTTAAATTTTCAAAATTTGCATGGCATCTAATACCAGCAAATCTATTCCTATTTTCAATTCTGTTATTGCGCAAAGAGAGTGAGAGTAACACAGCTGACAATTTATACATACTTAACTACTTAGAACTGGCAGTACTCTGTGCCCTATTTTATATAAGTATTGCATAATTTTGGGCTTACGCTCTTGCTTAGGTTGGTTTGTCTGTTTGTTGACAAAATGGGAAAATGGAAAATAGATTTCAACATTGCCGTCCGAATTTTAATAGGGTTTGATAGAAACCTTTTGTACTGATATCATGGTAAATTTGTAAAAGTTTAAAAACATAGCTATTAAGCTGTACACAACCACTGGATAACCCTCCTTCCCCAATTTATTTATTTCCATATTCTCTTACCTTTTATAAATATATTTGTTACAAAAAAATTTCAGCTTAGTAAAAATTTATAACACTGCCTTCGAAAAAATTGTTCAAAAGATTTTACGAAAAATTTTATCACTTGACTTCCAAAAATTAAAAAAAAACGGCATAACACGTTTAACAACCAGCAAATGTTAAAAAAAAAATGCTTAATAGAACTGAATATTCTATTTATTTTTCAACATCCTAATACAACAATATTAAAAAATATCTTATAATTTATAGTATCAGTCAAAGATATAGGAATAAAAAATTAAACTTGGTTGCTAAACAATTCTGATTTAAGAGAAAAACCTTCAAATCTCTTTGTTTCCACCAAAATTCTATATCTGAAAGTTTTGAAGAAGAATCATCAAAGAAAATCTGGTTCGGCGCTCTTTCTTCTTCTCTTTTAAAAAATAAACATTAAAAATTCAAATATGAGATTAAAATCTGCAAAGCCTCCATATCCTCTTTATCAAACTTGAAATATTTGTTTTGATGAATCGCTGAAATAAAAAGCGAGTCTTTATTCGCAGTCATCTTTGATTAAATTTCCTACTATGTATACGCCTGTGTGTCTGTGTGGAAGTATTTTTTTTATTAATTTTATTTGTTCTCGGCTCGTGTACCACTAGCATGATGCTCTACATTCAGTTTATTATAGTTCAACTTAAGGATTTATCTACCAACGTTACAATTTCTCATACTTCCTTTAATATGTATATAGTATTTTTAAATATATTCCTTCGGCCACAAAATTTTAATGGGAATATTGTAGTTATTCATTTACGCAGTGATCAGGAAAAAAAAAAAAACAAAATTTTTTGGAGGTCGAACCAAGGTCTTTTGCCAGAGATGTAATTCAATTATAGTCTGAAGTGTAGAATATTTTTTTTTTTTTGGCATAATACTATATTAGTAAGGACATGATATTATGCAAATATGAATGTTTTTCGAAAACACTCAAGTAAAGCACTTGTTCCTAGAAGTTTACAATAAACGACAAACATATTTCTTTTTCTTGTTTATATTATAAAAATAAATAGCTTTGCTGTTATTTTAAATCCATATACCTTTTCTTTTCTTCTCTTTTTTCATCATAAATATTTAATGCCAAACTTTTCTTTGCTTAAGTATTTTTACCTTTTTTGATATTCTTATCTAGATGTGTTTAGGTTGGTAAATATTAAAAAGATATTGACCTGCATATAAAAGCAGTTACATAATAGAAAATTCGTGAGAAAATAACATTAAAAGTAGAAATAAAAGTTAATAGTTATGTGTGATTCTGAGTTAGTTAAGAATTAAATATGATAAGTGCGATCGTAAAAACTTTCTCATCGATAAATAGATTATATAAATTCCGAATCTTAAACTATGAGAAGCATTAAGCTAGGAATTTTATATTAAAAATATATTCTTGAATTGCAGTGTTACGAAATCACGGTTAAAAGACGAACTATGCGCAGAACAGTTAAATAGACTCACAGTGGCTACAACAACAATCCATTCTCCCTCTTATACCTTTAATCTCACTTATATAAGGAGTGAGATAGAAAAATTCTTAACATATATAAAATTCAATAATTTTTAAACGGTTGATCTTAGAGTTTTGATTTTTATTTTATTTAATTGCTAATATTTTACAAATTACAGAAAAATATAACTTTTATAGTTCTAACCACTATTTATGAACTCGTGGATTTTTATTGGTAAACCTTCCATTAGAGATTTGATAGTTGCTTCAGACACCTTTTTGGAGCAGTTTGCCCATTTCCTTTTAAACTCTTCAATATTTTGGGGCACCGTTTTTGTGCTCTTTAAGTTTCTTTTCACAAGAGTCCAATATCTCTCCACTGGTCTTAGCTCCGGACAATTTGGAGGATTGGCCACTCTTGGTACAAAATCTATGTTATTACTTTGGTACCACTCCAGAGCTTTCTTGCCGTAGTGACATGATGCCAAAAATATGTGGACACATTGTGCTCTCTTGTGAAAGGAAGAAGTATTTTTTTCAAACATTCTTTGATGTATATTTCGGTATTTATAGAGTCCACTGTAACAAATGACTTACTTCTTTTGTCGCAACTGCATATAGCTTGCCACACCAAGAATTTTTTAGGAAATTTTGTCTGCTTTTGGATTCTAAATTGTTCTTCGACATTTCCTCGAGCATCAGCAACATAAAAATTTTGACCCGGAAGCTGCGTAAAATCTGCCAGTACATACGTTTCGTCGTCCATTATACAACATGAATATTTTTGTATGAAACTCGATTTTAATTTCCGAGCCCTACTTTTGGCGTCTAAATTTTTTGCAGCATTTCTGTCTGGAACTTTTTGGACTTTGTATGTTTTCAAACCTGCATTGGCTTTAACTTTTCGCGCCAAATAGTCAGAGCTAACTGGGCTAACCGGACAGCTTTTCTACCAGATGTGTTTGGAGATCTTTTCAATATGCTTTCTATTTTCTTGGCTTTCCCAATATCATGTGGTCCTTGTTTTCTTCCCTCCCGAACCAGGTTTCCTATCTATGGTCAAATTTTCCTGAAACTGTTTAATAGCATTGGAAACAGTTTGACGGCAGACCTTCAATTCTTTGGCCAATTTTTTGTAGGACCAATTTGGATTTTTTTTGAAAATTTTTAATAATTTTAAGACGTACTTCTTTTTCTTCACTCATTTTGATCAAACTCACAATAAATCAACATGTTTATCATTAAAAATAACAACTGACATATTTTTCAAAGATAACTAGATCACAGAAATTTTTAAATTTTACACCCAAAAAAAATTATTAGGTAAAACGTGTGTTAAGATTTTTTCAATCTCTTTCCTTAGAGCACACATTTTAGAAGAACGCACCTGGTTTTTATATTAATGTTTGCAAATAATCCGAGCATGCATAATGATTTCCATACCTGACGTAAATCTAAGTTTTTCTAGATGGAATTAGGTAAAAATACAATATCAGTTGTTGAATTTCCATACAGCATTGTCATTTTATTACTTGTCATCTACAGCTAAATTTCCATTTTATCTACTGCAGAATTTGTTGTATTTAAATGCTCATGAATTACAAAAGGCAACCTGTCACTCAAAAGTATAAGGACTCTAAGTATACTTAATACAGCATTAAGTAGCTGTAAGTCACTCAGAAACATATTCCAGCAGTGTATCTCTATAGTCTTAAAATAAAAACAAAATGAAGCTATAACAAATTGGCTTGAGTTATTGTATCTCCCTTGTGGTGGGAATGTTAAACAACATTTTCACATTTAGAAAAATTTATTAGAACACGCACACCTAAAGCTTACAAACACATATAGACTTCGCTGTTTTTAAAGTTCAAACACCCTTAACTCATACATCGCACCTCCTTTTTATTTGTAAAAATATGATTTTTACTTGAAATTCTAGATTTTTTTTTTCACAATTTTTCCTAGCGAGCAACGAAATGTACAGTTAAAAATTAAAAATGTACATTCTTTGTAAATTATATAGGTGGTTTTGTTAGCAAAATTAAACATTTTAATTAAGATACTATATGAAGATCAAGAAAGTAAAAAGCAAACATTGATTAATAAAAAATTACAAAACCACATGGAGAGTTCAGTTGAACTTGAATTTGAAAAATTTATTATGCCATCAAAATTAATAATTCTATGTGAACGGAAACATTTTATCTTGAGGGGAAATTCGGAATCGAAACGCCTCACAGTGCGTCGACATAGTGTAAAATTTGGCAAAAGTCGAAGGAGTTGAACGATTTTTATGAAATTTTGTTCATAAGTTAATTCGAGAACGCGAAAACCGAAAATGAAATCAGTTTTTAAGATTTCTTTGTCGTTTTGGCTCAATTGAGTTTTAAATGTGCCAAAACCATGTTTTTCGAAATAAAACTGGTTAAAAAGATATAAAATAATGTAATGTAAGTGTGCAACTTGATTATTAACTTTTCAATTTGTTGTAAATGTAAATAAAGGTTGAGTTATTGTATCTCCCAGAAAGATGAAGAAGTGAATTCAAAAATGAAAAACTGGAGAGTTTACTGCTTTCGACTTACACACGTTCTATGTAAGCCTCGCATTTTTCAAATACGAAATGTTGCTTTTGGGCCTATTTTCAAAATAACTTTTTGGGAAAAAGCGCAAAAATGCACAGAATTTTTTTTCTAACCCTGATAGTCGAAAGTATGTACTATACATAAATAAACTTTTTTTTGTGAACTTTTTTTTTTTGTCCATTGAATTTGGAGAATTTTTGCTTTTTTCCATAAAATAATTTTCATTTTTAAGCTTCTGTTAAAAATATAGCTTACAAAATTTAGGAATAAAAATATAGCTGGGATATATCCCTAATTTAATTAGAAATAAATACATGGAATTTTTTTATAAACGTTCTCATGGTTCTTTTGTGGTAGACTGTTTTGTAAAATGCTTTAAATATCAAAAAATATCTGCACTTTGACGGCTTACACCGGTCCCAAAGAAATTATATTTACAACACATTACAATAAATACAAATTTTGAATGGTATTTCAAAAATTTTACAGTCAATAGGAAGAATTTTTTTCGAAGAAAGATAATTAAGTCTTTATTCGGAAACACTGTGCTCAGTGATTTTTGCCAAAAATATATATTGTCACACTGATTATATCCATGTCTTTAGATATTCAAAAGATATCTCAATAAGTTCAAGCGTTTTTTTATTTAATGGTAAAACCTAGAGCTCAGTTCAATATCGAAATCAGCTCGTAAGGAATTTTCTAGATCACTAAGGTCTGATTTCTGGTTTCGTTTAGTTTTGACGCAGATATATCTCAAAATAATTTGCCTTTAAATTAATGCTAAATGGTGAAATTATTTTCTATGGTTGTTTAGAAAATAACCTAAACATTATAAAGTTTTCGAGTCTTTGGTTTATAAGTATTCATTTTAAAACTTGTTTCTAAAATTTAGTAAAATTATCCTGTTTTTTAAATATGTTTGCTTAAAATACTATAAGAATACCTGAAACCACTAAAACATTTGTTGAAATATGTTAAACTCAATTAGTTTGATAAAAAATAGCGTTTGGGGAATGAAATCGAGACAAATTAAAAATAAACCGTGCAGAATAACGTGCAGCTGTTTTCAAAATCTTTGAAATTACTACTAATTAGTCATTTATAAAATACTTTTAAGTTTGTCTTAAAATAATTAATTTCGAAAATGCTACTAAACAAGTCACAAGCATTCTAGGGCTTAAAAGATTTCGACCAAGGAATGAAACCGAATCATTATAACGTTCAGGTTTTGTCAAGTGTTTCGTTCTTCAACATTCATTCGGGTTTCGGTTTCGTTCCGCTTTTGATTTTGAAGGAAACTGATCAAAATAAGTTTGACAATCACACATGAGATTATTTACTTAATAACTAGTAATCTTCTATTGTTTTGCAAACATTGTTCACAACATTAAAATTAATGGCAATATTCCATCATATTTGCTTAACTCTTTACTGCAGAAATTTATTGATTATACATATATGGTAGAGTCTGGGCGATTACGATTTTTTTTTTTTGCCGAACCGTTGCCGAAGTCTATGTCGATACATATAGTAAAATATAGATATTCATTAATTTTTTTTTTTATTTTTATAACATTGAAGTAAAAAAGAACAAAACTTAAAAAATGCAAGCCACATATCACTGCCTTGATTTTCAAAAGCCCTATCACGCATTTTTGAAATTTTACAGGAGAAGCAAAAAATATTTTCATATTTATTGTACTGTTTTCATAATTTCTAATCTAAACTCAAAGGACAGATCGTAAGTTTTCGTTAGGGCTTTAACAAATTAAGGTTGTGATATGTAGATATGAAGATATAAATAAAAAAAATAAAAAATATCTATGATTCATAAATAAAGGAAAAATATTTTAAAATTCAAGAATATAAACTTAAACAAGTTAATCACATTTGTTTACGATTAATTTTATTAAAAAGATCAGCCAAATTTTGGTCGATGCCGAACCGATTTGAACCGGTTTCAGTGTTTGAATCGGTTTCGTTCTTTTACCACATTTTTTCAGATGAAAATAACGGTTTCGGTTTTGAAAAATGAAACGGTTACGGTTACAGTTTCAGTTCCAGTTTCATTCCTTGATTTCTACATTCGTATAGTTTAAGATGCTGATATGCGTTTTTCAAAAATTTTAAATAACAATGGCAATATGGCTGCCAAAAGTCAATAAGTTCGGAAATTTAAAAGCATTTTCATGAACTAAAAGTTAAAAAGTACTTGAATATTTCTGGAACTCCTTATCTAAAAGTTTTTGGGTTAGCTGATAACGAACCTCAAGTTATTTTACAGAAATTCAAAATGTTGGATCCAAAATGGTGGACAAATTTTTAAAAATCAATCGGTTTTGCTTGTCGCTAAATCCGACAGTGTACGCAGATTTTCTCTATCACGAAACCCATAATTTTGGTTTGCGCTGGCCTTTTTTTATTTTACCTTGTACATGTTTCATAACTAAGAGTTGTTTACCATGGAAGGAACGAAAAAATTAATTAGACAGCAACACTCCACCCTTTACATGTTATATAAAGCTTTTATTCGATGTATGACTATACCGGGTAAACGGACGCAAAATCTATCATTTGTTCCCTATCGAAAAATAGTTGAAGTCAGCGAATGTGAAAATTACCTAGGCCCAACTTTTTTTAACAAAATAACCGTAGGAAAATTTTTTTTTTTTATTATTATTCGTTTGTACTGGATTAATTGTTGGAAAAAAATAATAAACATTTTTCGAAAAAAATATTCTCCATCAAAAAATAGTTGAAGTCATGGAAGGTCAAAACCACTTTAGTCTAAATTTTTCCCAGAAATTAATCTTCGTCAGACTAAGGGCCTGTGCGAAAAGTGACTAAATTTTAGCAATTGGCTAAATATTCCAGAACTGCTTTTGCAACTTCCAAAGCTGAGAGAAATATTTCCAATACTAAATTGATCGAAAATGCAAATGGTGGAAATAGTAGCATTCATAAATTATTTTATTAACATTTTTATTCGCTGTAACAAATTTTACTTAAACCTTTCTTCGTATTTTTTCTTTCTAGCTACATTCAGAGTTGCAATTTAGCAGAAATTTTAACTACATTATCAATTATATTATCGATATTTCCAGCAATTTAGCCAATTGCTAAGATTTAGTCACATTTCCTTGTAATTGAACCAAATTAATTTTTGTTCAAACCCTTTTTATTATAATCGGACCACACAGTATTTTTATTTTTTTTTTTTTTTGTATCCGAAAAAAGTTATTAAATATCCCTTGAAAACTAAACGTACTAAAAAATCTTTAAACTGTGTGTGAAATTAACTCATTAAACAAAGTAACACAAAACGTTATGAGGAAACTAAATCACACTTTATACTATGAAAACTTCACGATTGACTATTATGAGATATTCTAATTTAAATTGATTGACGTATGTAACCACAAGAGATAAATAAATTAAATTTAACTATGATCCAATTATTACTAAACTTTTATAGGCATATAAGCAATGTATTGATCTGAAAATTTGAAGGGCAAAATGACAGAAAAGCTTTATCACAAAATGAATATGAAAAAATAATTGAAACCACAACTTTTTGCATACAAATTACATATAAATACAAAATATATTGCAAATAAATCACTATTATTCATAAATATCAAATACAATATCTAAGTAATAGCTTTGTACCTAGACAGTTTTTGCTCAATATCACATTAAATCATGACCTACAAAACACATTTGAAATTTACGCCCATAACTCATATGCATCATGCATCTATAATAGTAGAGTAATTAATGCTAATATGAGACACATTTGAGCCCAATGAGCACCAATGAGCTGTATTAAAGAAATCGACTATTTATCAATATCATAAAAATATAAATATATTTCAACTCCAACTTAATTTAGTTCATGATTTCAATTAAGATTGATTGATAAAAAAACTCAAATGCGCAGCTTAGTGCACTCGACATTTGAAGAGTCCATATATAAAGTAATTATGCATTCAATTGATAATATTCAATTTATTTTGATAATTTTCATATTATGAAAGAGTTATAACAACAATCACATTTGGCATACAGATACTCTTACATATAACTATCAGTGTGGCCAACTTTTGTTTTTCAAAATCCGCTAAAATGAAGAATAAAACACGTATTTTCATAAAAAAAAATTTAAATTTTTTTCCTTAATTTTTTTTCGAAAATTTCCAATTTACTCCAAATGCTAGTTTAAATTCAATGATTTGATAATTTTGGTTTTCTTATCTAACTTCCGCCGGAGCGACGTCCAACTCTCCTCCTACAAAGATCAGTGAAGGAGAAGTGATGTGAAAATTTCAGTGACTTTTAAATTGGCATTCTTGAAACGAATTATATTCAGCCACGAGAAATTTTTTGTCTAGGAACTTCCCGACACAACTTTCAAAATGGTCATCTGTGACCTATGCGCCTATGGCATGTTGTTTTTAAGAGGATTAAGGTGCCCCTCATTTTTATTGAATAAAGTGTGAAAATCTATAAGAAAGTGTACATCTAAGAAAGCCACGATCTTTTCAAACGTTACGGAGCGCTGGGCCATTAAAAAAAATTATCCGAAAACACCTATGGTAGTAATTCTCTGTAGATTATACTGAAATAAAATATTAGACAGATTCATGTAAACTCGTAAATTCCTCGTATACCTTATAAACTGTATAAGTGAACAATTAAATTTACTGTCAAATTGCATATAAATTTTTTCCGCGCTTATATTAATCTGCTTATTATTTTTCTTTCAAAAAGTAAAAGGTTTTTTTTTTAATAAAGGTTTTTTCTATGTCCGACAACTTATTGGGCATAGTGCACAATGGTCGGACTTGTATGGAGTCAGCGGCCAAAAATACTTCCAGTTGAGATAGAGACGTGAAACTTTGGTTACGGCTTTAAAACTATGCGAAAATTATTATATTAAAAAATTGGAGTTGTTGAACACCTGCACACCCACCCCCTACCACCCCATATTACCTCCTTTCACACCGTATAAGTAAATATTTAAAAAAAAAAATGTACTCAACTTGTTTTTTAAATATAATTTGTTTTACAAAATAAAAAAATTATCAATTCAAATAGCGACTATTTATAAAAATTATAAAACTGATAAATGTTATTCCATCAAATCAAAAACAGATTTTAATATGGTAGTTTTTGCTATCCCGTTATAAGAGGATCCGAACTTAAAAGTAAATGCATAATCAAATCCGTATTAGTTGAAATAGAACAAAAACACCGCACAAAAAGTTACAGTTGCACAGCAGAGAGCGAAAGCAAAAACAACGAGCTTGCTTAGGTCTATGGGGAATAACACAAACATGGGCAGCTGATATTAACAGATTAGAATCTTAAAACGTTGACTAATATTAAGAAAAAATCCCAATCAGGGGGAAAACAACTAAAACTCTAGCTGAAATGTAATTGCATGGACATGAAAATACTAATAATGGTATTGGCACAAAATTAGTTTTATAAAAAGTACACAACAAGCTAAGAACATTAAAAGTATTTAAAAATAAAGCTACCTCCTTTCTTTTCAATATTCAATTTGATTTATTTCAATACAAAATTGAATTATATTTTTAAAATTTTTTTTTAAGTTGCACTTCTCTTTCAACCTACTCACACTGTAAGAACAAACTATTTGCATGCTCTCTCTTTTGAAGCTATTCTTAAAGAGTACGGTTATAATAAAACAAAAACTACTATACTTTCGAAAAGATTGTTCTTATAGGAAATAGGGATGACACATTTGGTACCAAACTTTTGACTTCGATTTTTTATTTTTGACCTATGGCAGCGACCAGTGTGCAGTGTAATATTTATGTATGGTTTCCAAATGATTTTGGTGTTTTTAAAATAAAAATTAATAAGTAAGGCATTGTAGTTTGTTTTTGCTTCATTTTGCTTCAAAATTCAGATTTTGGTACTTTTTAAATTTTTTTTTGAAATTATTTTTTGGAACCTTCTTAGCAACACTGATCTATATGTCTTTATATGTGAAATTACGCTATCTGTATGTCACTCACACACATATGTTATATGCGAATGAAACTAATTCTTGACGTTTTAGTAACCAACTTGGCCTTTAAAAACCAACCAAAGGTGAAAGTTAATAGAAAATCTAATACAAATCTTCTAGCTTTACTGTCAATTTAAAATTTCATAGCGACACTACTGCCAAAATTTTTATGTACGATCATATTCATAATACTTACCCTATCTACCTACAGCGTGAATTTCTACGTATTCATAGTTTTACATAATATAAGACATACGCAAACAAGATAACGTCATTTTTGTGTTCAATTACAAGGGTTGATTCGCAAAAGAATGCGGTAGTAAAACTATTATAGTAGTTGCTGTTTTTGTTGTACAGTGCTGCTGCAGTTGAATGCGCCTTTAAGTGGCACATACAACTATGTATGTGGTACGTATGTATACATAAGTAAATATATGAGCCACATCTACAAGCCCTATCCACTATTAATACGTATAGCAGAATTTGTTTCCAAATTTCAACTTTGAACGCGATTTTAGGATTATAAAATTTGATTTCTTTTAAATATGTTATATTTTTTTGAAAGCCTACTGAATAATTCATTAAATATAAAAAACAAAAATATTTAACTTAAACAACGAACGAACAAAACTAAGAAATAACGATTGACCACTATTAATACGTACAGTGCATAACAATAAAAATTAATATTCTTTTGCATCTCCTCTTGCGGTTATTATGGCTTCAATTCGATTTGACATAGTTACTATTATTGTTTTTTAGGAGACTATGAAAATTAAATCTAGAGGTTAATTTTTAAAGTCATGACTTAAGTTCATGTCAATTTCGTTATTTGAAGTTATATATAAACAGGTTAATGAACAAACGTAGTCATCACAACAACAATGTATATAGGGACGGGCAAATCAGACGGCCGTTTCGGAATCCGCCACAATTCCTCATCAGTGATCTTAGTGATAGTTACTATCAAGGCCGTATTTAGGGGGGGTTTTATAATTTTTTTAATTTTATAACGCATTATTGCTCAGAGCACCACGACTAGAAAGATCTCTTTCAATGCTGTGACTTCACGAATTTAGGGAATATGAGCCAACCTCATCCGGGTTCCTTATCATTGACAATGGCTCAAATTCCCAATGATGATCATTTGAAAAAAATGAGCCTCTACTGTTTTAGGTAATTTTTTTGAGGTTGGGTACATCATCAAAAGTGGGAGGTCAATGAGTTAATGAAATTATGTCCCTCACGATAAAAAAAAATGCACTAGAATGCACATTGAATAATATTTATTTGAAAAAATTTAATTTGATTATTCTGGGAATTTTTTGTTACTTTTGGCCATTTTTTTGAGGTTAAGATTAAAAAAAATCGGAAAATTTATCCCAAAATTTTAATTTTATAGGGTCCATCAAATGTATCATTGATTTAATTTATTGTATTTAAAAATCAGTTTGATAAAAATTATGTATGAATATTTTCTTCGAATGAAACCCCAATTTTTAAAATTTTTCCTTTTCCACTCATGTCCTACTAATTTTCCTGTTGCTTTTGACCACTCTGATGAGTTCTTTTGTTTGCTCTGTTTCTCATTTCTGATTTTTTTTCTAGTGTACCTATTAATAGTGGTCAATCTTTATTTTGTAATATAATGAGTATGCTGGAGTAAAGTACAAAAAATTTGTTTATTTTTTAAAATGAATTTTTTTACTTTTTACAATTAATTAATTATTCAATAATGTTTCAAATATATACCATATAACGTTTTTGAAAGAAAAAGAGTTTTATAATCATAAAATTGTATTCAAAGTTGAGCCTTGAAAAAAATTTAGCTGTACGTATTAATAGTGGTTAGGGCTTGTATACTATGTGCATATTTCAAGTGTGACATTTCTATAGGGAAATTAGCATAAAGTATTGAATATGAAGAATATAAAAATATGGAAAAATTTAAATTTAGATATTCGAACAAATTGACAACAAATGACGTTGGAAAAGATTAACGCTGAAGAACCACTGAATACCAGTGCACATACCTCACGAAGTGATTTTAAATTAATACGTACACAATTCAGATTTATAACTGATTGCCGGATTCTGTTTTTCAAAATTAAAGAATCCCAGATTTTTGCAATAATCCAAAAATATTCAGGAAATAATAAGTACCTACATTTAATTCATGTTTCGATTTAACAACTTCACTGTCAGTAACCTACCTTATATACGCGTAAAAAAAACGTGCCACTTTTGCATTTAAAAAATTCAAAATGGCGAATCGAATAACATTCAATTTACACTAGGAATGATAAGTAAATTTTGTGCAAAAAAGGCAGTATCAAAGCGGATTAATTTTTTAAGTAAAAAATAATATTATGAAAATAAAGTTTTTAAATATTTGACAAAAAAATCCATTAGGTATACAAAAATGTTAACAGGTAAAAATATAAATTGCTTAATTTAATAATTCATCACTTTCTATAGATGGTTGGGTATTCCAGTTTTATAATTTTATTCCAGTTCTAGGAATTTATATCAGATTCATAAATGTACTGCCAATCTTATAAATAATTCTCTCATTAAAAACCCTTTCATTTTCAGCAATAATTTACCTCTGATTCACAAAATTTTCTAGGTTTTCGATATGCCTTTTTAAGCCGGTCATTTTGAATTTTTAAAATTCAGCCACCTCTAACATCAATATGGTGAAAGTACGAGATTTTTCTGTAGATCTTAATTTTACATGACGTTTTTTGTACGAAAAGTTAATTTTCGTCACACTGCGAAAGGGTTAAGGGCTAGACGATTAATGTTTTTTAAGGCGTTATAAACGTTGTGGTGTGCCAAAAAAATCGGGAAATGTTTTATTCCATATTTTTAAAGTCGATACCCTAGAGAAAGTTTCTTTAAAATAAAAAGATTGGCGCTTAGCCATTTATAGCGCGCTACTTTTAGAGTGTAGCGCACTACTTCTGAAACTTTAAACGCGATTATTGTGTTTTTTGAGAAGTGCCGTTGCCGTGCGTAAGATTCGTCGAAAATCATTTTACAAATGGATCTGAAATTTTGAAATATTCTTATAATTATAATAGCTAGTGATTAAACTAACTGATTTTAATTTAATCCATTAAGTCCGAGAGCGAACCCGTTGAAAAACAGTCTTCAATCATACGTCTTTATCGTCACAATTCAAACAGCAAAGGTAAATGGTATTGTCGATTTTTTTTAATTTTTTGTAAAGTTTCTCTCTTTGCGTTAAAACAACTGTGATAACTTCTTTTTATCTACAGTAAAATATACTCCTTGTGCATACTATAGGCATCATTAGGACTCCATGAGTTAAACTGAAATTTCTACTTTTATCCCCAAAACCAAACCTCAAAATTCGAATTTTTGGGAAAATTGTCAACATTTACAGAAAGATAAATTTTGCAAAGCCCTTCATCACTTGATATCGTAACATAATTTTTTTGATTTTTTAATTACAGTTGAACCGTTCCCGATATATCCTGCTCACCGGGAGCGATAGAAAAAAAAGCAAAATTTCCAAATTTTTTTATGAAAAAATTTTTACAACTAAATCGAAATGTGTGCTATTAGATACTTTGTAGTTAATTTCAAGAAAACTCTTATGGCATAAACAAGCCACAACATATATAGCTTCTTAAAGAGCACAACCAATTTTTTTAAGGATATCTCAGAACAAAAAGATGAAAAGCTTATGATTTATACGTTGCTTATGATTTATAACATATTTTCCCCGAAAAAAGATGTCTTTTTTATTTCTATACTTTGTTATAATCTGATTAACGCTACTCATTGTTTCAATAGATAAATTGAAATGTAAGTGGATTTTTAATATCTGAGATATTGAATTATGGCCGTTAAGTAAACGATATACTATATTCTTCAATTTTATAGATAATTTAAGTCTCAAATTTCTAATATAAAACTTAGCTCGCAATTTTTAATATAAGATAAAATCAATTTCATTGAATATCTATACATTACCAGATAGGTATAGTTATATATTAGGGCTCATTCCCATAAAAAAGATAGCTCAGTCGATTATCACTACTCCACATACTTCTTCCTTTCTCATCTCACTACATAATACCCTAAGCATCTTTTAGCTTAATCTCTCTATTTATATAACTAAGCGTTTATCTCCCATTTTAATTTTGCCTACTCAGCTCGCATTTCAAGAGTGCAGTAGGTAAAATATATACACGTATTATATAATAATATGATAACATTTAAACGACAACGGTTACATAACATATTCATACGCTTTATACAATATATATACCATATAGAACATATGCATATTCCTGCATATACAACGCATTTACCCACTTACCCATACTCAAAACAAAGAGCCCACGTATTCGCAATGTCAAGGAAAGAGTTAATTGCATGCAGCAACTACATACAATAATAGCTATTAAAGGACATATAGGCATATACACACACTCACATATATTCGTATATAAATATACATACTACGTCAGATACATTATTATTTTACTTTAAAATACTGTACAAAGGCAGCAGCAGCAACAATGAAGATATAAAATATATGTGACAGTTTTCTTTTCTTTTCTTTTTTCCCTTAAATAGCAGTAATTTTAGCGTTAAATTACACATACACCCGCTACTGCAGGGAGCGAGGTTAATATTGAAATTTTAGAAACCACTTTATTAAAAGATAAAATAAACAACAAAAAAGCATAAACGGAGGTGCTGGTTTGTGGGTACCGCCAAATACAAGAAGGTGGCAAAGATGTATGTCACTCTCTGCTTTTAGTTTAAGTCTTGATAATATTTAAACTGAAATTGAAAGTGAATGCGTGAGTTTTTGTTAGAACGTCGCATTGCCTTGAGAGAAGAGACATTGGGGGGTACGAGGCGACGACTAATGCAAAATATATTGAAAAAGACGTTTGAATGTGTGTGTGTGTATGGCGCGGAATGAAGGGTAAAAGAAGGCCAAACAATATGCAATAAGTATAACAAACTACACGATGCCTCATGGCTTTCCTTCCCCCCTATAAGAATGTAGGCACGCCAAAACAGCTGTTTGAAGCGGCATACGAATAAATTGATGGCTCGCCAGTTTTCGCTCTTTGTCTCCCATGCTCTCTAGCTGTAATTTTACCTCATCTCTCTCTTTCTCTCTCTCCGTAAACAAATTGGTACTTTCAAGTTTTCCGGTAAGTACTTAGATATTTTATAAAGTAAAAGATTTTTACATACACTCTTTCTCTCTCATGATTTATTGCTCTACTGCACACACATACACATGCATGAATACGTTTTCGAGAGATAGACATGCGCGTTACAGAAAATTGCAAAATATTAGGAATATTTTGTACGGTTTTCTGAATAAAGGAAATTTTTAATACGTTTGATGTTACATGTTCTGAAAGTTCACCTACACGTGTATTCAATAACTGTGAATCAGCGGCATGCTTTCGCATAAATACAACCGAGTTCTAGCGACTTTCTTTTCTGTGTATCTGACGAATACGAGAACGCAAAGAAACACACAAAAGAAAAGTAACAAAAAGTTTCATTTATACATGAATTGAACGAACGAATTTTCATTGATGTTAAATTATTGCATCATGCTAAAAGTATTGAGGAAAATGCGCTTCCGTACAAAAAATCGGTTTTGTTTAATTAAATTTTGTACGATAAAACAAAGTATCGCGAAGATTCACTTGTAGTTTTAAGCGATTACATGTAATTTTTTGAATCAATATTAACTTTTTCACTTATTATGTTAGTTTTACTATTTAGTTTTCACACCGACAGGTTTTTTTTAACGCAACAACTGTTAACGCGTTTGTATCATTTTTTATTTTTTATTTTTTTTTCGTTTACAAATAAAATGTATCTATTAATCCGCACCCATATTTCGCATTAGCACATGTAAAATACACACAACTATTTTCAGTTTTGTACACTCAACTTTTTTGCACATATATTTTTTAATAATTTCTTACTAGCATCTCTTACGCTTTTATTGTATTTATTTTTCTTTCATACTTATTTCTACAAAGTCTATATATTTATTTTTAATATTATCTATATATATGCATATCTATATGTATGTAGTTTTCTAAACCGCTTACCATTTGTAAGAATGTTAGCTGTGTTTGGAAGGGCATGCTGATACATGACTTGCTACAGTGCACCAATGTCTTCACTTTCATGTCACTTTAACCACTGCGAGAGAATGAAAGCCGGAGAGTCTTGCTATCCGTATTTATAATATAACGGACACACTCACACAAACATATAGTACATACACTCACAGATACAAATGAACATTTAATTTTCCCAATGTTAAGCAGAACCCTTGTCACAAAAAAAATAGAGCTCCCTCACAAACAATCAACAACAAAAAAAAATCCTTAACAAAGTAAAAACATTTTAGAAAAACTTGTTTTTTCTTTTTTTGGGTTTATTGCCGCTTTCTATTATGTTCGGTCTTTTATGACGTATGCAGTTTGTATCAAAATAATTATGTATGTTTTTAGCTACCACAAATTTCCCATTATCTTTCTGTAGACAACTCTTTCCAAACTGTACATCAATACTCTCGTATCTACATATAGACTTATTATTCAAAGCGTTTAAGCACTTATTGCGTTGCAAGCTTCTTTTAAACTAAACTTGAAAAAATACTAAAATTTCATATTTATTCGTATTCTTTATGTTCCACTCCAGTTTATTGTTTATTTTTACAATTAGTCGCAAAAACTAACAAACGATAAAAAAAAACTGTAGTAAAGTAGACGCAAAAACCGTTTAAAGTTTCTGTAAACATTTCAATTTTATAAAACAAATGTGCAAAATGTGCAAATTCAGCAGAATTGCATGAATGCGTCAATATTTTGCTTTTGGCTATGTAGCGGGTATCGATCTGAAAATGTTCGAACTCAGTTTTAAATTATATTGTTTTGTTTTTTTTTTTTTTTTTTTTTTTGTCTTCTTTAGGCTAAAGTTTTTGCTTCGAAATTGAAACTTTTGTTTACATTTGAACCTAATTTTTAAGTGTTTATGTACAATGTATATATTTGCTATTATAAACCATAAAAATTGAATACGAATACAGAAAAGCACAAACTTATAACACAAATACATATGAATTTCTCATTCTAAAAATCAAAATGTTGGTAGTTATCTTAAATACAAAAATTAATGGTGTTGATATCTCAAATAGATTGGAAACTAGTTATAACGAAATTTAAGAATTTATATTAAAAAAAGTTTTTGCTGGCTCTTGTAATTTTTTAACATTCCATCTGCATGTAAATCTGAAAAACGTCCGACTTCCCCTAAAATCTGCATGCTTAGGTTTTTGGCTGGGGAAACCATATGTGCTCTAGGGAGCTCTTGTACAAAAATGTCCATAAATCTCACGTGTTTAAAATCAGACTAAAAAACCGATCCACTCTAATGTATATATATATATACTTAATATTTCAAAAAAACAAATACAAATATGTTTAAAACAATTGTCACATATTTATAAAATTCTTATTCTGCATATGTGCATACTCAACACTAGTGTTTAATTGAAAAATTTTAACAAGCATTAAATTTTTCAACATTGCTTATTATTTTTATACACATTCACTGCTCTATAGAAATATTTAGTAATCTTTTTCGAAACTATTAAGTAATTACTTACCAATATACAAGTACCATGTGCACACTTGAGCGTATACGTAACTTTTTTTCTTAGAAATTAAGTTAGACTAGTAATATTACTAAAATTTATAATGAAAAAAACTAATTAGAAAATGTAAGAATTATTACTTTTCTACATTATAGTAATTATTATTTGTTACTTTTCTCTTACGCCCCTAGGAATGTAAATGCGGAGCCGTGAAGTTAAAATAGATTTAATTTAATAGCATTATTTAATAGGTTTGTTTGCTTCTAGTTAGTCTTTCTAAGAATTTGTTTCAATTGTGATTTTATATGAACAAGTGCTAGTTATAATTTAATTTACTACTTGGAGAAAGTTGCTGCATAATTTTTGGTACATTTTGGCGTCACAAGAAACTCAACTAAAAAGCAAAGGCATTTGCTGAACTTCTTAAAAATACATTGTGGCTATGATGATATCAACGCACCACATCACTACTTTATCGTGAGATAAAAGTAAAGATAATATTCAAGCTTCAACTTACTAACAGCAGAAATTTTGAAGAATATGTTTCAATTTGTGATATTTTGGAAGCTAGCTGAAGGCATAATGATAGCTAACTCTGGCAAGACACCACATAAAATTTCTTCGTACAGTACCAATTCGTTACTACCTGTTTATAAAAGGTCATGGAAATTTTCCAAACTGATGATTCCTAATTACCAATTTGGCTTTAGAACCAATTTCATTTCACCAAAATTCTTTGAAGTTAAAGAAAGTACCTATGTTTTCCTCAGTTTTCGTAGACGTCTGACATACGTTCGATAAAGTTTTGCATAAAGTCCTTGTTCACAAGCTATGAATGAAGTTTCCAAAACAATATTGTTATTTCCTAGAATCTTACATATCACCCCGCTGTTTCCAAAAATAAAACAAGAGGTTGTTGTTACTTTCAGCCTTACAGAAATCAAAGCTGATGTACTGCAGGGAAGCGTCCTGAGACGTATGATTTTCTACTTTATACAAATTAAGACTTCACAACAAGAAACTATGTAATAGCTTTGTTGTCTAGTAATACAGATGAAAAGAATCAAGCAAAGCTTTCCAAATTTCTGTCCACAACGTTTATAGCTGAAGAAAACAATGGCGACTCAACCTTAAAAATACAAACAAGAAAATCTTACACTCAACATTAACGGGCTTGAAATGGCCAATGGGAATACAGAAAAGTGCTTAATATACTTAACTGCACTGTATACTAAACTAAGCTGGAACGAGCATTTAGAAAAAAAATGAAAAGAATAACTCTAACTAAAGCTCAAGCAAATGCAATGGCTAACTATTAGGCACTCAGTGTTAACAACAAACAATAAACTTTTAACCTGAATATGTATTTAGAAACAAGTTCTGCGGTTGGTATGGACTGCCTACCTTCTTAAGTAATTCAAAAATAGTATCTATTAGGTCTTTTAAAATTTCAAATTTATCAAAATAAAAATGCTTGTTAGTAATATGCAGGAAGCGGATTATGAGAAATTTTCCTTTTTTTCTACTAATGACTGATGGCTGACAAAATATACGAGTTTCAAGCCCTCCTAATTCCAAATTTATATGTTTTATTTTGCCTTTTATACTATTTTTCAGAAATGTTGCCTTTTTCACTGGTTAAGTGTCTTTTTTCGAATTTTTGGTGCCTTGTTTCCTTTTTTGAGATTTTCTCCCTGTTGTACCTTTTTAATCCTTTACTAATTTTAATAGCTGTTATTTTAGGAATGAAATCTTTAGCACAAAATGTTTCTATATCTTGTTTGGTCCTGCTAAAGCATGTATTTAAAAAGAAAAAAAATAAAATATGTGTAGCAGAGCGTAAACCGAGAGAAACATATTGAGGTAGTAAATCTAAAAAAGAAGGAGCAATTGAAAACTTCATGAGTTGGGGGCAAACAAATTTATTTTACGGCGACCTTGTCAAATCATGCTGGCATCTGACATACCATTTAAAAGGCTCCACAGCCCAGAATTAAGGGATTGTTTCCGGGAATGAGACAGGTTTTGTTTTTGAGCCATCAATTTTCACTGGTTAAGGATGTAATGTGGTGTTCGAATTTCAAAAAATCAATTTTTTTTATTATGTATTTTGAAAGTACAATATATTGAGAAAATTTCATACCAAAATTAACGAAGTTATAGAACATAGTCGAGAGCACCTGTTGGTTAAACTATATGTGTTGTTAAAACTTTAAAAGCGTTTTTCTCCAAACAACGTTTTTTTGATCGGCCCAGGGGTTTGAAGAAATTCTATAAAATCGATTGGGCTGAAATTTTAACAGGTTATTCTACACGCCAATGGCTCTAGCAGGTAGTAGAATTGTTTATTTTTAATCATTATTTCCTATTTTTTATCCCTATTTTCTACAAAAAAGAGGGCGATTTTTGAAATTTTTTTCAAGTGTCGCAATCACCCGGGCCAGCCGGGGTGTACTTTTTTTTAGGTGCCCAATTTGGCCGTAAAAAACACTCAAAAAATAAAGTAAAATAAAATCCAAACACTTTTTTTTGTACAGTTAAATATGTCAATTATAACATATAAAAAATTTAAATGATTGTATTTCATTTTGTTATAATAAAAAATTTCCGAAAAAAACCTTGAAAATTAGGCCAGAACACAAGACTACATCCTTAAACCAAATTGAGAGGTTTATATACTGTGGGAAAGGTAATGAAAATACGCAAGTTTTATTCGAAAAAGATATAGTGATTTCATTGGCACGTCAAATTGTATGACCAATTTTTTGAGGATGTGTATATTTGTCAAAAAATAATTGTACCCGGTTATGAGACACCTACAAAAATCCACTAAAAATTGGGAAATATGAAGTAAAAACTCCATAGCTATTTACATATATAAATCTATTTATTTTTTAGGCCTTCAGTGGCTAATATAAAAAGAAATAGCAGTTTTTATTCATCATCTCCCTCTTAGTCATCGTCTTCTCCAGCCAAATTGCTATCGCAATGTTTGTATACTTCAAATGAACAGGACGCTTGCATGTGATCCATTTGATGGACGATTTTCTCTTTTGGGGTTGACATGGCTAAAAAAACAGTAGTTAAGTGGTGTCTCATACCTGGTGATTATGCCAACCATATATCTGCATAATCCAAAATTGGATTGCAAAATATACTTAAAACACTATATGCTTATGCATTACACTAACCTTTTTCAATTAATTCACTCGAATTCACAGCTGATACAAGCAATAAATCTATTCACTCCGGTGTTACCACAAAAACTCATGTAAAAAAAAAAGTTTGACAGTAGTCCGATCGCCAATATTGATATTTCATGATGTAAAAAATCGACTGTCTCATACCTAGTGCTGACTCATACCCGGGTACACTCTCCTACTTAAAATATAAATTTCTATACATCGATAGATATAAAACTTCGTTTTAAAACGCATTTTAATGCATTTTTTTTTTTGTTTAATTAAATAAAAAAATTACAACTGACTTTAAATTTTTGTGTGCTTTTTTCAGTTTTGTGCTGCTTTTTTTGCAAATTTTATTTGACCTTTTTCTAAGTTTTTCGGTACACAAAATCCACTCCCTAGTAATATGTAATATTCACTAGTTGAATTGCACTGCCATACTTATATTAGTCTTTAACCTTTACGTGAATACTCGTGCTACCTGGGTACCTAAGATGAGCTTTTTCTGATTTTTACGACAAAAATTAGTTATTTGATGTTGGTCTTTCTGGGCTTTCTAGCTGGAAATTGTGTGCTGTTGTAAATAATAGCCCTATTAACGATTTGTTGCATATCGCATATATTTGTTGTTGTGATAGCAGAAATATTTTGCATTTGCAAGACCATTTGCACCAAATCGTGAATAGAGCTTAAATGTTATTGTAAAATTTATGCTTATTTTGATATTTTCTTTTATTAAAAAGAAAATGTCTGGTTCGACTTTAGCTGTTTTCGATGAGTCCGACTTTGATGGTTCCAGTATGAAGTGGTTGACAAAAAGTGGCAACTCATATCAGGTGTCGCCGTAGAAACTTCTAAAGAAGATGAGGATAACGAAAATATTGTCGTGCAAGACCCTGAAGTAAACGAAGCAATGAATGGCAGCCTACCCTCTACAAAGCAATGAAAAGCGCCTCTATATCTGCAATCATTGGCCTACCAGAAAATATTTGACGTCTCCAAGTTGCGGCCGACGTGCTGGATGCCAAAGTCGTACCCGTATAATGTGTACAAAATACAATGTTGCGCGTATCCTGAAAATCAATGAAAAATAAAGCGTGCGTTTTATATCGCAACCAGAGTCAATACACCAAAAAATTAAAAAAAAAACTGTCGATAAACTTGTGCTTAGGTCTGAAAGAGCTAAGTATGAAGGAACTAAAGTTAAAAGAATGTTAAAAAGACATGTAGAGCTTAGTCCCGGTATCAAAATAGGAAAAGGAGCTTCTGTCTTATGCACAACTTATGTAGACGACTCAACGCAATAGGCAAGCTTTTAAGAAAACAAAATAAAGTAATTCTTGGGCCCATGTAATTTTCCCAACCGAAACAATTGATTTTTTTTTAAGGTCTATTGACTTTTGAGAATTCATGTATCCTTTCAAGTTCTCTGAAAGGGCAAAAAAATAACGAAATTTAGTAAAATAAAAGAAATATGAAAAATTGTAACTGTAAAGAAAACGCTTCGACTTAACCTTAACAAAATTTTGTTGAGTTTGTTCATATTATTCTGTCCTTAAGTTTAATTTTTCTTATGGAATGTCTAGTACATCTTACTTATTAAAATTACTTAGTAACTTACTTATTTTCTTAATAGTTTGTTACTTTGTAATTTTTAACACATATTTAAAACAACGAGGATTTTATTGAAAAACTCAATATGTACTTAGATAATTACATTTTATTTTAGAGATGATTAGCTGATAATTATAATAAATAGAATATGTATACATATAGGTATACAAGTATACCATGTCGGATTCTGACATTATGTGTTGAACAGAATTTGAAATTAACACGCTAACGACAAATGTATCACCGGTGAATACGGAAAAAAATCCTTTTTAGGAACAAATGTGGGTTCTGAAAGGATTAAACTATTTTCAATTAATGATACCAAATTATATTGCATAATATTCGTTCATGTATATTTTAAAAAGAGTTTCTCATAAATTGTTTAATATAGCTTCAATAAAGCCAAATATTGCCTTTATTCATAAAGTGCTCTTTACGTCTATTGAGCACTTTTATCCACATATTTATTCCCCAAATGGAAATTTGCCAAAAACCGCAACTTATATAAAAATAAAAAATGTCGAAAAAATGGAAAAGATCGAAAAAAGCCGAAAATTACACATTCCAAGTAAAACAATGTCATTTGAAGTTAATGTGTGCATATACTGACGACTGACTGTGATTGGGGCTTGTATTAGAAGTAGAGTTCGACCGAATGTTCGGCAATAAAGTTGGCGTTCTGCTTCGGCCAAAAATGGGCCGAATAATAGCCGAAAACAAGATCAAAATTTCTTGTGCTGACAAATTCTTATTTTTACACTAGAATTAAAATTAATAATAATAATTTTTTGGAGTTTTTGTGTTTAGTAATATCATATTAGTAACATGTATTTTGTGTTCAATGAATTACAAAAATAAATGTTATTTTCCAACGGGTCTGAATTTTTTTATTTTCTTAAAACGATATACTGTTATAAAAACAGAAAAATTTATTATAATTTAAATAATATGCATAAACATTTTTATTTCAAATTAGGCCAAAATTATCATTAAAAAAGTAAAAATTATTGATTGTCAAAAATTAAAATTTTGGCCGAAGTTGGGTTCGGCATCGGCCAAACGGCTTCAGTCAGTTCGGCTTCAGTCGACCTCTAATTGGAAGGAAAACATCACATTGCATAATTTACAAAATGCTCACGTAATTTTAATAAAATTGTCCTAATGGCTTAGAGCACAGAGATTTTTTAAAATAAATTTACCGTTACCTTGCATTCTGCATAAAAAATGTCATAGTTAAAAATGAAAAGCTTTCATTTGGTAGCAATAAAAATTAATAGAGTCGAAATAAAGGTAAATAATGATGTGCAAAATGAGCGCACATTTTGCGCATCATTATTTACCTTTATTTCGGCCTTTTTAATTTCGATATTTTTTTTTTCTACATATTTTTTCGACCTTTTTCGTTTTCATTATTCTCTTTTTCGTCATTTTTGACTTCGCTACTTTTGGTTTCGACATATCGTACCACTCCCATTCCATGAAGTCATAACCTAAACTAAATTCAAAAGCAAACGTCATCTAATTTAAGCGCCTTAGAACGACATAAAACTTAATGCAGAATGCTGATAAAACTTCGCATCGGAAAAAAGTAAATTTTAATTTTTTTTTTTAGAATTCTTAATATATAAGTACGACCTTGTTTTATATTTCGAGGGGTAAAATTACATTTCAATCATTTTAATAAATTAGTTAAAACTATTTTTGTCGCAAAAAACTATCAACAAAAAATTTTCGCTCTGCCCCGCTAAATTAGGGATCAGCAGGGCATCTATTTATCACAAAAATATATTCAGATAATTTATTAAAAGAAGTAGTTAAAACGAAATATTATATTTCAAAGTCTGCTCTTTGACATGGAAACTAGTCTCTTTTAAACTGTCAAATGTGTGCGTAAGAGGGGGAATACCTCTTTCATCTTACTTCCCTTTCCGACACAATTTGACAGTTTCAAGAGACTACTCCACGTCTAAGAGCAGACAAACCCAATGTTCATCCAAAATCATTTAATACAACCCTATGCCAAATGCATTCAATAGTTTATCAACATTCCGCCAGATGTCGTTCTAGTCTAACATGACATTTTCAAAAACAGCTGATAACAAACTAAATGAATAAATAACAAATATGCGAAATTTTATTAGAATGCAATACATATTAAAAGCAAAAAAAGGCATTTAAAACTCATAAGTATAAAGTTAAAATAGTATATCAAACTGTGAAAAATGGCTACTAGTGAATCAAAAGTTTTAGAACCGAAATTCCTGCCGAGCATTGAGCCAACAGCAGGACCAACCACAAGTAATCGTGATAATGCCGAAGAAACGCCCATTTTTAGCAAACGTAAAATGGTACTGCGAATTCCGGAAACATACAAGGGTGTGGATTTTATGCACATTACTATTTCAAAAAATTGGCTAGTTTGCCTTTTGGCAACAGAACAAACAACACTATTAAGATTTTTCCTGCCACGAGCAATTCCACCGGGTGGTAAATCATCTAAACTAAATATGAAAACCATTTTTAAAATATTTCCATATTTTGTATATAGAAATTGCTTTGGAAAAATACTTGGCTGGTTATAAAATATCAAAAATATTTCTGGATCATACCGGGCATCATTTGCTGGTATCATTAGTACCTAAATCGCCGGGATTATCTGCTGATTTTTTGTACATACATGGCAATGGACCCAAAGTGCGTCGCATTGAAAAATTTAAGGATCATGAAATAACCGCTGTGGCGTTTAATAAATACATGGGTACAGAATCTTCAACGGGACCGATACTATTAGGCACCAGTCGTGGTTTGATTTTTGAAACTGAATTAATGCAGGATGCTGATAAACCTTCGTATCGGAAACAAGTAAATTTATTTTTTTGGATTTCTTTATGCGTATATGTAAAATGCTCGAAAAGTCTTCTTTAAGATATAAAAACATAAAATCCTTAAGTAGTAATGAAATGATGTATAACATTTATATGTATCATTTTCAAGGATAGCACCGTTAGATTCCCCTTGGTCGACTCTATCTACTACTCTTTAATTGTGATATTTTTTAAGTAAAAACAAAAATGTTTTACCTATAAGAAAAAATATTTTTTGAACGCGATTATCTCAAAAATATAGTATACATCATTTCATTACTAAGGTGACGAAATACTCTATATTTATGAAATATTTTCATTTACATACGTCATATCAAAGAATATAAAATAACGAATACTTTCAGCGCATTCAATTGCGGTTTCCCTTTGTATTTTTACAAAAACCACTGAGCAATTAAAAATTTTAAATTAGAGTAACGCTGAGATCAAAAATGAGTAAGAGTAACTATGAAAGCACCGATCATTTGGATTTGAAACCTCAGTACAAAAATTTTCTTTTTATTAGGGATGGGAATATCATTAAAAAAAATTTTTCGACAACTATCGATAAGCCCAAGAAGAATTATAGATAAGTGACGAGAAACTTCCACCTATTTAAAACTTGTAAAAAAAATCAAACCTATAATATTGAAAGTTGTAAATTTATTTTAACCTATACCTTTCATATTATTATATGAAACGCTTAGTGGAAGAAGTTATTAACTCGCACTTTGCCTAACTCACGAATTTCAACTACGGTGTTTCTCCAAAACAAAAAAGTAATGTTTTTAAATATATTCGCCGTAACGTCCTCCACAAACAGTTTTTCAAGAAAAGGACATAAGAATCGGGCTCTAACAAAAAAACTCCAAAATAGAAATCTAACACACAATATTTGTATAATATTTTCTTCTGTTAAATTATTTGCTTTTTTCTCTTTTTTCAATTAAAATCACTTAGAAAGCAGATAAAAAAAAAATATGTAAGTGTTCGTTACCGATTTTGGGTTCAAGATTTAATAAAAATTATAGATCAACAAAGTCAACTTACTAGCAGTTGCCTGGTCCTGTTAAATATATCACATTTAATAATTACATATTTGGACTGTCAAAAAAATAAGCCAAGTGTCTCGGCTTTCTAAGACGGTGTAGGAAATATTTCACTCCGACTGATCTCCGCTTAATCTACATCGCCTACATTTGTTCGTTTAGCTTGGAGAGATCTCATTCGCTTTGTGCGTGGTACACTGTGTAGTCCCATTAAATGTCCCAATATTTACTGAACATAAAAGGAATGAAAATTACATTTGTTCAGTATAAAATATAAAATTGCCACAAATTATAGGTGTATGATTTAACCCCTTCTATTTTAAATTTAAGTGCCAAAAAAGCAAGAAAGTTTAAAAAACTTAGTTTGGCCAATATGACACTTTTCGCGCTCTATTTAGTGCTTTAGCTTTAATAAAAATTAACTGAAGAAAAGTTTTGGAATTATCGACAATTATCGTTAAATTGTTACAATTACCGATAGTTAACGATATCGTTGCTTGTCGTTAATATCAATAATTATCGACCAAATTTCCATTCCTACTTTAGATGAGATGCGTTTTCTTTATATTTTATGTTCTTTGATTATACATTAATCATTCAATTCATATCATCTTTATATCAATATAATTTTTTTTTTATAGTTTCCTTCATATTTACCCTTATATGGATCAAGAGATATTGATGGATTGGTATAAATATAAGCATTGACTATATTTTGTTTTCTTAGAAATAACTACAGCTTGTTTTTATCTACAAATTACACTGTGCAACACAATTTCGGAACCAGCTTAACTACTATGACCTAACAATAAAAACCCTATATAGGATTTTGCCAAAATTCTTGGTTATGTGTTCGGTACAGCCCGTTGAAGTTGGTCGGTTTTTGGTGCTCATGAATTTGTGTTTCAGCCTTTTTGGGATATAACCGTGCATTTCTCGATGTTTACGTCTGAGAATATGTTAAGCTTTTAACTAACGCTGCAAAGTCATATCTCTTCTTCTAATGGGTATTTTTTGCCCAAAAAGTGGCATTTGGAGTAGATATCGGATGTTGATACGTGAGAAAAAAATGTTTATTTTTGAATATAAACTTGGGTCTCAGAACGTGGCAAAGTCTTAAAACCATCCGTTTTTGCGATATCGAACTAAACCTGATTTTCAACGTATTTTCCTAAAAAAAAAGAACAAAAAATATAAATTTTTTTGGGCAAAATACTTTGAAATTGTTTTTTCCTCGGTTTTCGTTTTCTCACATATTCACATCCGATTTTTACTCCAAATATAATTTTTCGGGATTTTATGAATAAATTCACTATTTTGTACAGGCTGTACCGAATGCCCAACCAGGACTGTTGGCAAAATCCTATATATTGGTTTTTTGTTAGGTCAAGTACTTTTCAGCTATCATAGTCGTTACGCTGGATCCGAACATGACACCGTATCGATCATTTACTAAAAGACTGTCATAACTCAAAAAATGCGATTTTGCGGAAAACGCGTTTAAAGTTTTCAATTGACTCCCACTTTGCAGAAAAAAGAAGAAATCTTATAATTCTCACGCGCAGAGTATAGAAGATATTAACGTGAATTTTTTCACAATATGAAGTGTGATATAATGAATAATTCTGCATCATTAACTCAAAAATCGTGTTTTTTGACTTATGACAGTCTTTTATGTTGCACAGTGTTAGTGTCAATATTGTCTAGTATAATTCATTTTAAAAGAATTGATATACGATATCATGCACAGGGAGGATATTCCTAAGTCCTTGCAATATGCGCAGTAGATATATCAATTCTTCTTAAACGAACTATGCATACTTATTCTAATAAGGCTGTTCACGTACTTTCCCAGTGAAAACTTGCAGCGATAGAGTAAAAGAAAGATTGAGAAAAAAATTCTAGCAAAGAGACAAATAGTAGAAAAAGCATGTGAACAGAAAACTAGTAGAAACATGCAAGTAAACAGCTGATCGATTTTTAAAATTTGTTGAAATAATTTCTTCTGGCGCACCAGTATTCCCAAATACTCAAATCTTCCACAACATTACCAATAATCCTTTTTCTATTAATTTTTATCAAAAACCAGCTGAAAATTCTTGCAAGTAAAAATTTTACTAGTAAAAATTTGCAGTTATTTTTTTCTCACTCACTTTTTACGCTCTCGTTTCAAGTTTTTCGAGTACGTGAATACTTTACTAGTAGAAACTTATATAAATTTGTAACAATTTTTTGTACGTGAACAAACCTAATATTGAAATTTTCAATTAGTTTCTCTTTATGTTTTTGTTGCATATTTTACTTAATGTTGTTAATTCCCTCATTGATATGATGTTATTAATATTTTGACCCATTCATTTAGGTTTATGACTTAGGGCTTGGTCGTCCTAAATATCCAATAACTGGCTTAGAATTACTACGTCTACCAAATACTAATAAATATGTGGTAATAGCCACAGCATCCGATTGCATTTTTACATTCCAAGACACACTGAAACCTGAAGAGAAATCACTGCAGGCGATATTTGCGACGTATGTGAATGGTACGCGTCAACATGGTGCCGAAGTGATTGAGACAGATTTAAATCATTCGGTGTTATGTTTTTATGCGCCACCAAATGAAAAATTTCCGAAAAAGTGGAGTTGGTTATGCGGTAGCGGCATACGTGTTGGCGAGGTAACTTATTATAAAACTTCAATTTGACTTCAAATAAAAAAAACTTTATTTACTGTAGGTTTCAATCGACAGCAATAATGAGGACATACTACTTGGTGATACACTAATCAAAGTAGATTTCAAGCAACATAAACATCTATCGTATGAAGAACGACGCCAGAATGTACCAAAGACTTTTGTTCTAACAGAATATCATGTACTTCTACTGTATGCCGACCATATTACCGGCATTTGTTTGCTTAGTCAAGAGGTTGTCTATGAAGAATACTTTCACGAACAAATGGGCAAGTTATTGAATGTAGTGTGTGATTACTTCACCGGTTCGATTTATATATACACAGAAAAAACCATATTCAATTATAAAATCACCGATGAGAAGCGCAATATATGGCAAATATATTTGAGTAAAGGTGAATATGAAATGGCAGAAATATACGCTGCTGAGAATCGTAATCACTTAGACACTGTATTGTCAAAGAAGGCAGAAGCCGCTTTCGATGAAAAAGAATACGAGCTCTCTGCAGATATTTATGCCGATACGAACAAGACTTTCGAAGAAATATGTTTGAAATTTATGCCACTCGACGATAAACAGCCAATTATAAAATATGTTAAAAAGCAATTGAATAAATTTTCCGATAGTCCACATCATATAATGGTGCTGGTGGTATGGCTGACTGATCTCTATCTAACGCAAATAAATTTACCTGGACGCACGCATGCAGAACGCGCCGTATGGCAACAAGAATTCGATGAATTCATGAGAGATGCGCGTGTTGCTAATTGCGCACGTGAGAATCGGACTGTTATACAAAATCTAATAGCGCAACATGCTGATGCGCATAATTTGTCGCAATTTGCCATTGCAAACGGTGACTACGAGGAAGTTATCAATCAACAATTAGATGCAGAAAAATATGTCGAAGCATTGCAAACATTACAAAAGCAAAAAAACATTGAACTCTACTACAACTACTGCCCATTACTCATCGAATATCTTCCGTGTGAGACTGTGGAAATTTTGATAGCACTTGGACGTAAGTTGGAAATTGAAAAGCTCGTACCAACACTAATAACCATCGATAGTCCCAAACATATACAAGAGATTATGAAGTACTTGGAATATGCTATCTATAATTTGGGCGAAACCAATCAAGCAGTGCATAATTATTTGTTGCGTCTGTATGTGGAACATAAGCCAAGCAAAGTTATTTCATATTTAAAAAATGAGGGTCAAGACGTTAGCTTAGTTCACTATGATATCAATTATGCATTAAACGTCTGCACGGAATACGAAGCAAAAGTGGCTTGTGTCTTTTTGCAATGTTTACTGAAGATGTGGTCAGCAGCGGTTGATCTGGCACTCACATTCAACATGCAATTGGCAAAGGAAACAGCATCGAAGCCAAGCGATGAAGAAATGCGAAGAAAGCTGTGGTTACGCATTGGTAAGTTAAATTATGACACTTATTGTGTGGGATTCCTTGAAACCAATCATTATAAAATATGTAAATGCCTCTCTTCACCCACACTAGTTTTATCTATTTCTTCTCTGCCTATAAACCAAATTTAATTTTGTGATACTGGATGTCACAGCCGAAAAGATCAATCTAATTATTATTGGTTTCCTGTTACAGCTTACCATGATATTCAAGGTACCAATGATGTCAAGAAAGCCCTAGAATTGTTGAAGGAATGTGATTTATTGCGGATCGAAGATTTACTACCATTCTTTTCTGACTTTGAGAAAATTGATGACTTCAAGGAGACAATTTGTTTTGCTTTAAAGGTTTGCTAAATTTCATTTCATTTATTATTTATAATTAATTATTTTACAGGAATATAATCAAAAAATTCAAGAACTCCAACATGATATGGATGAGTGTTCCAAGCAGGCAGAAACCGTACGCAATGATTTGCAAAACATACACGAACGCAGCATACGCATTGAAGCACATGAGCTTTGCACCATTTGCGAATCGCTACTTTTGGTTAAACCTTTCTTTATTTTCGCATGTGGTCATAAATTTCACAGTGATTGTCTGGAGAAACAAGTCATACCAATGCTTAGTTCCGATCGCAGCCGTAAGCTAACCATGTTAAAACAACAATTAGAATCCATGCTAACACAATCGATAGCCATGGCTGATCATTCGCAAAAGCAATCCAAGAAACGTGATAAATTGAAACAGGAAATTGAGGAAATCGTAGCATCAGATTGTCTCTATTGTGGGCTTATGATTGATACCATTGATCAGCCATTTGTTGAAGACTGGGATCAAGTTAATGTCGATTGGGAGTAATGCAAAATATATGTATCAGCGTGAAAACATAGTATTTTATAAAGATGTGTATTTTTTTGATACAAGCATAAAATCAGTCAATAAATTAATCATGTTCGTCTAAAGGTTATTTGTAATTAAAAATGAAAAGCCATTATATATATATATGAAAACTAATACTTAAATAAATACAAATATATCGCTCGCATTCTTCCGAAAAAATAAAATTCGAGTTAAGTATACAAAAATAACTGTTATTTGATCCTTGTATCGTATGAACTTTTCTTGTAAGAGAATATTGCGTTCTCCCTAGTAGTAGTTCACTGAAATCTTCAAATGCAATTTTCTCGAAAATTTTATTTTTGGACATGATAGTCTTGCAGAAAGCGAGCGATATGCATCTACTCACATGATATGAAAAATATAAGTTGGTTGTGTACCACACATTTTTGTTGTATAAAAATAACTCATCCTTTATTTAACCTAATTATAGTTATGACACTTTATAGTAAATACATATGCATACATGAAATTTTAGTAATACAATTTGCTTCAAAAAAATCCAAAAGGGTATAAAATAACAATAAACTACAACATAAGGTTCCAATATTTACAGCTCACTTAACCAGATATCGAGATATGTATTCGATAAGATGACAAAATAATGCAATTTAAATCATTTAGAATTTATTTTATACTTTTACTTAATGCTTTAAGACTCCGCTTGACGGTCAATCGATAACTTGCAGGCGCAACTCATTGGAGACGAAACTAATGACTGTCTTAAGTACTGCTTGCTGTATTCCAACATTGCTCATGATTAATGGAAGCAACACTACCACATCGGATGGTTGAATTTCCGCTACTGTTCTGGTCACATGTTCAACTAATCGCTCCCGTTGTTCGTCAGTCAAATCGTTGAGTATAACATCAGCTAGTGGACGGAAAGTGCCTAGAAACCGAGAAATAAACTTATTATCAGTGAATTATTTTATATGCGGGTATATGCGTATATCGCATTGTATGTGCGTTTCCTATATTTTAAAGTTCAAATTCTTATCTGAGTTTTCCCCCACGAAATTAGTCAGCATGTATTTCGTAATGTTGAACTCCTTTACTCACCACTGGTCATTTTGTATGCTATAATTCCTCCTGCCGCTCCACCAACTGCCATTCCCACTGGTCCAAGCAAAATACCACCTGCAAAACAACATGCACCACAAACCATTGCGCCTTTCCCCGACTGCTTCACAGTGACACGCACATTTCGTTCATCCGCAATAATGGATATTGCTTGCATAAGCTCCGTTCCGTTTATTGGCATATTGCTGATAAATTTATTGCTTACTTAAAATTTGAAGTATCATGAAGTTTCCTAGAGAAATTATGAAATTATGATGTGTATTATTGTCTTCTAAAATATTTGTAAACTTTTCAGTTGCCAGATTTTTATTGTTTTATGAAAAGTTGCCATTGGAAAAAGTATAAATAAAATTTTTGTGGCTGCCAGCTTGAGCTGATTTTGATGCCTTTATGTGTTAAACATAATTGCAACGGACGACTGGAAATCCGCTACCAAAATTAGAATTACTTGATCGTATGAAATGTGAGAGTTACAGTGGGACTAACGTTTTAAACACATGCCAACGTGTTTTTAATAATTTTATATTTTTTGCAGTACATTTTGGTCCCTGTAAAGGATATTTGGTCCAACGCCATTCAATTTTCATTTGGAAAAAATTCAATAGTAAGCACCTATCTCCGCTCAAAGTATTTTATTTTCAATATATGGTTTGTTATTTTAAAATACTAATTAAATAAATGAATTAAATTAAAAATAAAGTAATAAAATATATTAATTTGTTATCAACGTATAATCCTTTCGCGTTGTGGAGATCAAATTGAAATAAAAAAAAATCATCTTGCGAAAAAGAGCCATATAACTACAACATAGAATACTTCACACATTTCAGAAAAAAAAAAATACCTCATACACTTCCGTATCCATTCGTTACCCTCCCTATCAAAATTCCATTTAAGGCCTAGGTTAAGCCTTTTGTTATAGTAATATAATACTTTCATTTTACCAGCTTTCCTGATTCGTTATGTTAAATGTATACCAAAAATTATTAGGAGAGATAAACGAGATAAAACTCGTATGCTTAGAAGTCGACTCTCTGCTTGATCGTATATAGCCGACCCCCATATGACCTCGTTCGCTATCACTTACAACACCATAACTTCGTTTCTTATTAGTTTCGTTAGAGTGTAATGAAAGCTCCTTTTCGTTGCAATTTTCCGTTGAAAAATTAGCATTTCACAGTCCCGCTAAAGAAGTTTTACTTCAAAAGTTTTGAAATTGATTGACCCCAAAGCCGGTTATGAACCACTACCGACGTTCTGTGCTGTTTACTCCGACCAACGTAAATGGCAATCCGAATGAAAATACTTCTTATATAAAGTTGGCTACAGGCTGCAGACTGATAACAAATTGATTATCGTTCTCTACTTGGTTGGCAAACTTTCTGAAGTCACTATATCTGCTTTCAACTTGCTTACCAAAATCCTACTTCCAATCAATCACTGTAAATTTGTGAACCATTTACAAGATAAATCTGTCATCTGTAACTCTTTATCTTTAAGGACACAACCTTTCATATTGAAAAGTGCAGCGAACAACAAACAACTTCTGCTTTCGTTCTTATCTCACCTTTTCCACATCATAGATTCCCTTCATCGTAGTCATTCTGCACTTAAGTAAATATTTGTTTCTTCATCATGAACTCTTCGTGTGTTTGTTTGGTGTAAACCAATTAATTTTCCAATACTTTTTTTACTACTAAATTTATTTCAATCGTTTCCTCAAGTTTCCTAAATATGCAACGCTTTATCAGTTCAAGTTTGACAATTGTTGCGCTTAGTTGTGTTTTGTGTTTTTGTTCGCTATTTTTATTTATATATTTTTATCAAATCTACGGTGGACGAATCAAAACAAGGAGCAACTAGTGGGCTCGGTTGCATTATTATTTTGCTATAATTACTATAAGAGATTTTGCAAGAAAAAAATATTTAATTGTTTGGTTGTTTTAATTGTTGAAAATGTAAGGAAGCCCACCCGCAAAAAACGCATAAAATACAGAAAATCTGATAATAATTGAGAAAAGTGAATGTGAAAACAACGAAACAGCAAAAAATGTGGCAAAATGTGAGAGTATGTATTTAGAAAATAAACCAAACATGGTTAAATTTAATTATATTCCTCATTATCATTAAAATCTACTGTAATAAATTCAATAGAGTTAGCTTAAACTTTTTATCACTTCTCATTTGAATAAACACCATTCATTCGTATAGTATAAATAAGGTGACTATTATCTTCTGTAGAAATAACTTGCTAAATAAGAGTTTCGTTGTAGTAGCTGTGAATCTATTTTTAGAACGTGTAGAACAGAACGATTTCATTTTCTTTTAGATTTAATATATATTTTTATTGTCGAACAAAAATGTTACTATAAACTCGTGAATGAAATTGTGGAAAGCAAAAAAAAGCTAAAATGTAATAAACTATTTACGAATTTATAATTTCTTCTTCCAAGACCATTATACAATTAACATTCATTTTATGAATATTCAAACGAGTCTTGAACTAGTCCAATTGGAATGCATACATAGTACGTCATTAGTAATCTGTAGAGTAATAGAAGTGTCGTATTTAAATATTAAATACATAGCATTACGTATTTTCCTACGTATATACGTACAAATTTATATCGTTTGAAGAAAATGTTGGGAAAATTACAGCAGATTGGCCCGCATTTTTTTCGGCCATAACTTTTCAGTAAATGAAGATGCCGAGTTTGATATTCCGTTGCAAAGCTAGTGTTAATAGCTGAACATATTCCTGAAAATATTGGACTACGCATAAATATATATATATGTATGTAGCTAATTTACTGAAGGTCGAAAAGGGTAGGTTGGACCACTCCTAAAAATAGATAAAAAAAAAACTATGTGAAAACACCAAAATATAAGCATTTATCGAAAATTGTATGTTTTCTCTGCTCTTAAGGCATAACATTGGGAACAAAAATCAGTCATCAGTTTTTTCCTATTAATCGCCGCAAATAAATTAGACACGACTAAATTTAAAAAAAAATGAGCAGAGCATTTCACTAAAATCCAACGTAATCACTTTTACCATGCCGTCGCCACTCGACTGAAAAAATAGAATTACATCCAAAGGTTTAGACAGAATTGCGGCGTATTTACGCGATGCGAAATCACTGTCACAATTAAAACGCTCATAGGCGTATGAGGTGGAACAGAATTACAGCTGTCGACGACTTTGATCTAAAGTGACAACTAATTGTCATCGTACACCGTAATTCTGTTGAGATTAGCGAATTACGCAGGGTTTTTATTGTGTTTTGTTTATAGCTTAAGTCGACCGAATGACAGCTTAAAAATCGACGATAAATTAAAAAATACAAATTATTTCATGGTATCCTAAACTATTACGATCTGTATTCTAAATTTATAATAATTTTCCGGATTTTTTTCGACAAAATCAATTAATATGAGTATTTTCTTAAAACCCTGCTAAGTAATGATTAAATTAACACTAGTGTGTAGTTTACTATGCTAATATTTTAAAATATGCACACCTCACAAATTGTGCTAATTACTTTATAAATAATTCAATATGTGTACGATACGATAGATAACACTGGGTGACACTGAACTTTCTTCCTGAGTTATTATGGTTTCTAATTAATTTTGACGTGCTGATTTTAGTTTAAAAGTTATGAGAAACGGAGAACATTGTTCTCTTCTCAGTAAATTAAAAACAAATTTTTAACAGATTGACCAAATTCAATAAACTATGACTATTAATATACAAAAACTTAAACCATATATTAATTTAGATTCTAAATTTTAGAACGTTATTTTTCTCTATCTTTTATGTATAGTTTCTACTTTGACCTCAAAGTTCAAAAATGTCGAAAATTTTACATTTTAAAACTTTTCAATTACATACACATATTTTCAAAGACTTTGATTCAACTAATAGTTTCTTGTCGACCAGTGTAATAGAAGCAAACGAATTTTTATTTTAACATAAAGTAAAAGGATGATTTTTGTTGTTGCTATACACAATGTACCATATTCATAGTAATTTATGATTGTGACTGCCATACAATGCGATGTCTTTAACTCTATGTCTTCAACTTTTACTATTTATTTTAACTTTAACTCAATAAAAAACACTTACATACTTTTATAAGAATAACCACTCCCACTTTATAATACGTAAATGTTTATGCATATATCTCAAACCAAAAAATTCTACTAAATAAATAAACAAAACGTATACAAAATAGCCAAAGTAATTAATTTCCATTTTGCGTTCACTGTTGGAACAGCTGCTGCTTTTGTTGTTAGTAATGGGTGAAACTCTCTCTCACACACCTACAATTTCTCCCCCTACTATACCCTGGTTCTTTTTGCGTTATTGCCGCTTGCCTCATTTGAGTAAGTCGCTAATTAGTTGAGTAAACAAAATAAAATAAATGCTTAAACCATGTAGTTGGAATATAATCATTTTATACGCTTGTTATCAAAGTATTTTAGTGAGAAAAAAAACCTTATTCATTCATTAAATTGTATTTACTTTGTTTTTGTTGAAGCTTTATTTACTGCTAATCGCCGTTACTTGTTGCTGTCTATTAACGTCATTACCAAACTCCGCCTACGCTGAAGAAAATCCCACACCGGAGGAACAACCTCAACCTGATTCACCAATTGTAGCACTGCAGTCCATACTAACTGTCAATGCTGTGGATGGTACTGGCGGCGGTACATATGCGCCACAACCACCAGTAGCAGCACTTCCTTCAATTACATCTACTACGGCCACTACTCCACCAAAGAAAGAAATTCTGGGCCCTTGTTTTAATGCCGAAGAAGAATTATGTAACTTACTTTTAAATGGCAACAGCCCAACAAATCAAAGTTATACCACCACCTTGGCCGGACATCGTAACATCAATGCATGTCAATGCCGTCCACATCCCACAAATGCCACATCCTGGTATTGCTGCAACATAACACACCTATCTATGATCTCAAGCTGTAGTAATTTCACCAATTGGGGTAATTTGCATATACGCAATATAACAATGCCCACACTTGATCTCTCGAGTGCAGTATTCCAAAAATTGACTTCACTCGCCATCACCGATGGTAATATCACGAACACCATTGGAACCTTTTCAAAAATAACAAACCTGCAGTGCTTCAACTTATCGAACAATGATTTGTCAAACATATCGATGCTGCGTATTATGCCAACATTAAAAATCTTAGACATATCAAATAACAATTTAACACGCATACCGAAATTGAATCCAAATCAAAATATCACCGTCGATGTCAGGTAAACTATAGAAATTTTCAGTATTTACATTTGTTCTTTCACTAGCGGATCCAATCATTTTTTTACCCCTTTAAAATTGTTTTTTAATCGTAACCAACTTTAAAAATGTACCAGATTTTTGGGATTGATGAGGGGGGTTTATACCAAAACTTCCTCTCCTTCTAGGATCCGTCAGTGCATACTATGAGTATTATCTATGAATTATTGTTTATTTACTTTGTTTTGTTTTTATATACTTACCAACTTTTTCTTTATAGCGGCAACAATTACATGATTTGTGATGAAATGATCGAATACATACTATATAATAATTCTTTGAAATTTATCAAGCCTGAGACATCGTTTTGTTTATTAAATCGCACTTTTCATTGGTTCAATGCCACTGATCGAATTTCCATAAAAGAAATAGCATTTAAGAAACCAAATACGGATTGCCCAGATATAGAGGGTTTTAGGAAATGTGAATGCAAAAATTTTCATATGATAATGGAGGTAGGTACAAATACTTACATCTATGCCATCTATTAATATTCTTGCATTTATTTCAGGCTAATAACGCGGATCAGAAAATAATTTGTGATGTTGATTGCTCCAACAGGGGCTTATTAGAATTGCCACATAAATTACCTGAGAACACATTTTCACTGAATATTTCAAATAATAAAGTAAGTCCATTAATTTGTTTTTTCTCTTGATGATACTTCCGAGCAACATAACACAATGCAACAGATAAAAACCTGATGGGAATTCAAAAAGTATTCTAGAATAATTTTGGGTCACGGATGAATGAGGGTGAAAAAGGTCAATGGATGAAATAGATAAATATATATTTTTTATCTTTATTTAATTTGCAACCGATATTACAATTTTTTCTGTTTAAATTAGCAATTTCAGGATATTCAAACATGTATGTTTAAAATTAATATTATTTTAGAAAGATTTTATTTCCCCAATATAATTAATATCGTATTGTTTATTTTACTATTGAAAATGCATAATAATCCGTATTTAACCTAACCTCGGCTAAATATGGCCCGATGTGTTACCACATGGATGTTCCATTCACCCCCTTTAGAACATAACCTGTAATTAGTCGAACCAATTAGACTTTGTTATATATTTAAGTAGATCCCCTAGGTCAGTTGACCCTAAGTCGGGCAAGTCGTCTAGAAAATATTGACCTACAGAGTTTTCCTAACAGATAGCCAAAGCTAGTGAGAAA
Source organism: Toxonevra muliebris (assembly GCA_963691655.1). NCBI lineage: Eukaryota > Metazoa > Arthropoda > Insecta > Diptera > Pallopteridae > Toxonevra > Toxonevra muliebris. The sequence continues at coordinate 104,276,191 of OY829326.1, forward strand.
TGGATTCCTCCTCTTCATCATCTTTACACCTTCTGCAATTATCGTTTAAGGGCGCACCAAATCTAGAGGCTTCTACGCCTTTAGGACAGTGACCAATTATTACTGGCGCGACTTTGTATATTTGCCTTGTACCGAAAGATAATAGCTTCCTAGAGCGTTTGGGGTTATACTCTGGCCCCAACTGCTTGGTGATTTTACATTTAAGAACTTCGTTTGAACATTTAGCTTGCAGATAGCCACTGGGTAGTTTTTAAATTGTAAAAGCGATGCTTTTGGGAACTTGATAGCAGGTTGGCTGTCACTAAAAATTAAAATATATTCAGCTGATACTTTATTACTTTTCAGCCATTTCGCCGCTACATGTATGGTGTACAAACATACCACATCCTTCTGCTAGGATCGACTCTCTCAAAGAAATGTAAGTGATAAAGTTATTGCTGAAGGAAGGTACGGAGAGGGTGTAGTCAATGTTCTTAGATAAAGTAGTGTATTCCGAAAGTATGAAACACCTGCGATCGACAATGATGTCGTTCTTTGAATCTTGTCCAACACCATTTTGTGGACTTCTTTTTGAAGAGCTGTTCACAAAATCATTGCACCATGAAATAGAACTGGTCTGATGACAGCTGTATAAAGCCAATGTTTTTCATGAAAAATGGCAAAATTGGCTTCTGGAGCCTAAAAAGGGTATTAGTTTTCCGGCTTAATTTCTTATCTAGGGTAATTATATTTTGCATGTACCACCAACGTAAGAGCGACTCCGTTAAGAATCGGAGTATTAAAAACGAGGATTTTATGCTTATTAGTAAATAAGACCAGTTCGATTTTAGCCGGGTTTACCCCCAAGCCGCAAAATTTTGAAGGCGATATTTAGAGTAAATTCATTTAAATTCAAATATTTTGCTTTACTATAAACTAGATAATGAGGGGCAGTTTCTACGAACTTACCCTTGGTGTAAGCATATCATATAAGTAGATCCATTCTTAATCGTATTGCAGAAAAAAATCAGGAGGGTTTCCGACCTAATCATTCATGCATTGATCATATAAACACCATCAAAATTTTAATTTAACAATTAATGGAATTAAACGTCTGTCTTCATATGACGTTTAGTCATCAAACTTTAACCCGGACAAGTGTGTAAGTGTTATACATGCAATTAAGAAATCAAAGATATAAGTTAAAATGAAACCGAATTGTAAAAAAAAAATTGAATCTCAATTTTGTTTAAGAAAAATTTAATTAAACTTGGCAACAAAATAAAATGCGATTCTATTGAACAAAATAAAATATACTTTGTTTGTCTTATTTTTGCTTTTGCCACATCTTGAAATAAAAAAGGCATGGTGCCAAGCTCTCATCTTCTGATATGGTGGCCCATATATTCACACAATGCTGCCAAAGACCCATCCTTGTCATAAATCGAATTTTCATAACTTGTAATGTTTTTTCCAAATTTTTGATGGGGATTAGATTTTATGACTAAATTCCAACAAAGAAAATTTTTCAATTTCTATAAAATCGAGTGTATTTTTGGTCACCACCTTCTTCCTCTTCTACCTCCCGATAGAACTACCATTTAGTATTACTTCGCGGGGCTGGGTCAACATTCTATTGTCTCTTTGTTAATTATAATATTTCTGTCTGTTGTTGGCGACTGCTGCTCACCCGTTCCTTTGTCTTCTATGTTCACGATATTGTGTAGCTGTCTTTCAGCTTTCCGCGCACATTCCTCAGCGTAATTAATATATTTTTTACTAGGTTGGAAAAAGCATTCCACTTCTCTACTGCGTCACACATCTGCTTCTGTTGAATCGTGGACAGTGAAAGAGGATATGTGTTAAATCCTCGGATTCGTTCAGACAATTCAGACAGAACGGATCCTCTTCTAATCTGTGGAGCAGCGTTTCTTGAAGCCTATCGGATATGTTGCATTCCAGGATTTTGCCAAGTTTGTCCAGCATGCAAAGCAGCCGCTATAACCACTAGGAGCCAGAAGCACTAACCGTCGCTGTTTCCATGAAGCTGAAAACACGCTCTCCTTCTGGCAGGTGTCAAAGATTTTGCCGAATACCATAGGTTTCTTGCTGATCACTGTTTTGCGATATTGGGAATTCCATCCAGTCCTGGATCCTTGCTTCTTCCCAGGGTTGTAAGCACCTCGCCTTCGGTGTGGGACAAATTCTTCTTGTGCTGAGGAACAGATTTGCTACCACTGCTGAGTTTGCTCATACCTACTTTACACGCCATCCCCCAAGGGTTAAGATCCGTGCTTTAAAGCAATTGCGTTTGCTGGTTCTGACATTGCCCCAAGATTTCAAGATAAGAAAACTTTATTATGTCGACGTTCATGTTTACTTACAAATTATGGCAAATGATTATAAACTTCCATAATAATTTTTGTCCACAAATGTGGGTGTTGGTACTTTTCCCTTAAATGAGTAAAATGTTGGTATTTGTTTTCATTATTGTTCGTGATTTATATTGATCAATACTAAAATGTTTAAGAGGAGAAAATAATATCGAATATCGAGGGATCGAATAATAATTTACGAATTAATCAAAGTTTCGGAAGATTAAGAGTTTTCCAATATTTATTTATTTCTATTTATTATTGATTGTGAAGGTTTATAGATCGATGCAACTGAGTTGTTATTTAGTATAAAAACATATTGGAAGAATTTTGCACTTAGTGAAAACGAATGACTGTGATTTATCATTTGAGAGTATAGCATGATATACAAAAATTTCAGCTATTTTTAAACCAATTATATGTACATACAACTTTATATAATACTCGAAATCTGCTCGGTTCAGTTGAAACTTGAAAAAATTTTAAGCTCTACTAATAAATTATATAAAATTAATCCTACTCTCTCTCTGTCTCTCTAATTAGATAACAAATTTTGGAAACTTTTTTAACACAAACCCCTCTTACAAACATATAGTGGCCTTATTTGCAGACAATAATCAGATATCGTCAATACTTGAATTAGAAGGCACAACATTTATGGATTCTTTTCAACGACTCGATTTGCGTAATAATGCATTGAGTAGTGTAAGTGGCATAATAAATATGTTGTCTATAGTTCTCTTAAGGTCACTTAGTACAAAATTTATATTGAAATACAACGAGCAGGTTGCTAATCATAGTTTTTTGTAGATACCTGAATACCTGCTTAACAATGTGCTTAATTCACATAATGTTGGACGTAACATCTTCTTGGGTGGCAATAAATTGCAATGTGATTGTAATTCAGCAAAAGTTTTTAAGGTTTTTGTTATTCCTTTAATTAATAAAGTTTTTACAATTATATTTTTTTCTACATTTGCTTTATTTTTACAGCATTGGCTGCGAGAGCACATGCGCGACATACCCGATTACAATGAAATACTTTGTCGAAATATGCCGCAACGTGTTATGGAATTGCTTGAAATGAAATTGTGTCAATCGCCACACGATTGGACTGATTATATTTATTATTTGATTGCTACAGAAATTATATTATTGTTAGCTTTGATAGCGAAAGTTTCATATGATTATTGGGTATTTAAAACTGCGGGCTATTTGCCATGGCCGGCAAGTAAAATGCCAAAATTGCCATGTGATTGGCTTTGCGAGTCTTAAGGGGATACGCAGCAGGGGAGGGAGTAAAAGTGCGTACATACTTCCATTTCAAATAGAAATTCGTATGTTTTTTTACGACGAAATTAATGTGCCTACAATAGTTTTATAAGAATTTTAAATTTTTGTACAACGAAAAACTAAAACAAAATGACGTGCAAATTTGCTATAAAAAAGTGTCTTCAAATATTGTGTTATTATTGCTTAAGAGTAAATTGAATACATACAAATATGTATAATATGTAAATTTTAAATGTTAATTCAAATTTTATAATAAATACAAATAAACGCAACATTTACGCTTCTACCTGTACATTTTTATTTTTATGTTTAACAGGATTACTACGTTCCTTTTCATTAGTTCTAAAAGGTTTCTTTAGTTTTTGTACCTTTTTTAATTTCTTTTCGAGTTTTTCAACATTTTCTTGTTTTGCATTGTTCTGTGATTTCTTTTTCTTAAGCACTTTTTCAACTTTTTGCAATTTTTCTTGACGCTCGACCTCCGGTTTTAATTTGGTGGAAATGTCATCTCGCTTTGGCGCAAAATTTTCCAATTTCTTTTTTTCAGATTTACGTGATTTTTTCATTTTTAGCATGAAATCTGGAACTTCACCACCAGAATTTTTAATAATGTGTGCAATGCTGTAAAAAGAGAAGAATCTACTAAATATAATGTGCAAACACAATTTTCTATTTAACAAACCTTCTCAAGTTTGCTGTATCTTCTTGCGTGAAAAAAGTTATCGCCCTACCACGACGTCCAGCACGCCCAGTTCGCCCAATACGATGTATATACGAAATGATAGAGGGTGGGAAATCATAATTGATAACAAGATTTACACCTTTAAAATCAATACCACGCCCCATTAGTTCCGTGCAAATTAGCACCCATATGTTGCCCTCACGAAAGGCGCGCACACAATTATCACGTTGCTGTTGTGTGCGATCAGCATGAATGACATCAACATTGATTCCATCATAGAGCAGCTCCTGGAACAATTGCTTAGCACGATCCTGCAAAATAAATTATTCAATTTTGAATAGAATGTTCCACAATTATAAAAAAAAGAACACCAACCTTGCTTTGCACAAATACCAATACCGGTGGTTTCAATCCTTCGTGCACCAAATTTCTCATCGCTAGTAATTTGCCACTCTCGGAACCGACAAAAAGTACTTCTTGATCTACCAAATCTGTTGCAGTATTCTGCTGTCCAATATTCACACGCGCCAAGTTCTTAAGATTTTTCAACGCCCATTTTGCCACTGGCACAGTGTATGTGGCACTAAACAATGCCAATTTTTTTGTAGAGCTTGTGCAAGCTGCAAGCACATCATCCACTTGATCTTTGAAATTGTTTTGCCCCTCTTCCATGAGACGATCTGCTTCATCAATAACAAACCATTCAATGCTAGTGACATAAAAGAAAATGGTAAGCTTTACGTTCAAATAAATTACAATCTCAACCTTTTACCTTTTCAAATCAAGTAGTGGCGGTTCCTGTTGCAATAAAAATCGTACACGATTCGGTGTCGAAATTAAAATATCGAATTTCTTATTACTTTTCGGCCCAAACTTTTGTTCTGCCTGATTCACTTTACTGATAATGTGCACCTTAAGTGCTGTATGCTCTGACAAACGTACACATTCTCTATAGATTTGTTGCGCCAATTCACGCGTGGGTGCTAATACAATCGCACGAAAGCCCTCATTTTTCGGTACACGCAAGTCATTTATAATGGGCAAGAGAAAAGCAATTGTTTTGCCAGAACCAGTCGGTGCACATGCCATCAATGGACGCCCATTCAACATAATAGGTATTGCTTGCATTTGAATTGGTGTAGGTTGTGGATAACTACAGGCCGCCAAATTTTTTACTAAGCGTTCGGACACTTTGTATACTGTTTTAAGCTCTTTAAATGATGCTATGGGTGGTGGTATATTTTTACCCAATACTTTAATGTTGTTTTCTTTGCGTAAGGTAGAAATCTATAAACAATTTTATAACAATTAAATAGTTTGTAAAAAATTGTGAAGTTGTGAATTATAAAATTTATACCATTTCATCTTTTAATTGTTTTTCTTGTTCCTCTGCACTCAACGCGATTTTTTTCTGTTTCTTTTTACTGCGATCAGCTCCACAGTCGCCTTCAAGAAATTTAAATGAAGTTTCGTCTTCTGAAGACTCAATTTCCTGTTCATTCATTGATTCTTCGTTGGAGTTGAAAACTTCTTCTTTTCCAGCATCCACGTCTTCTGTTGGTATTACTTCTTTTTTGAATTTCTGCTAATAGAAATATTTAATTTGAGTTGCATGAATTATTTTATTCGTCTGGCCAGACGCGAGGAGTTCTGCTTGTGTTGTACTACAGTGGAGTTAACACAATAGTTAAATACAACAAGCAACATATAATTTTATACCTTTATTTCCACTTTTGCTGTGCATTTCTTTTTGTTTGTAAATCTTGTACCGCTTGTTAACTGTCGAAATAAATCGTGTGTATCCATGATAAAAAAGTATATGCAACTTAATTAACTTAAATATATTTGTTAAATTCCCAAAGAAGCCGAATACGCACGTGTAGTATAATAAAGATAACAACAACTTTAAGCAGCTGATTGACGAATATATTTGAAGTGTGGATTTTATTGCACCATAGTTGCCACCCAAATTTACCACAAAAATAATCCAGCTCTCAAAATACCAATTTGGAAAATCCCGATTAGGAAAAACAATTCCATCTCAGCTTCTTGGAAATTACCGTGAAATGTGCCGGAAGCTATAAAAATGTATAATTTCTCCAAAAACCACTGAATTTCTAAATAAATATTGCCCGCAATTGCTTTCCTGTTATCTTTTCAAAATTGCCTTGGCTCTTACATTATGCTAGAGTTAAAGGCAACTTTATTCTTCTCTTGCAAACAATTGCTTTATCTGTGATTTTGCGACGTTGATTGCAATTTAACTCTTTAAACAAAATTTAATTGCAAAATGTTAAAAAAAATCCAAACAAAAATGATATGAAAGTGGCGCCGAAAAAAAATATTATGAAACGCAATGGCAAAGTACAGAAATCACAAAGAACTCAAAAAAATTGTCGATACAGATATCGATGTGCTTTTCCTCTCTCTTCCTCCACAATGAACATGTATTAATAGCTGAGCCTAACAAACATGTGAAATTAATAGTAGTATCAATTTCGGATGGTGGCGTATGTTAAATTAAGGCTGATGTACCCATATCTCTGCAGAGAAAAGTATATGTATGCTACCGTAATGTTTTATGATTCCTAGGCATTAAAATTGACACAGCAGTCAATATATAAACTACAAGTATCATAACGAGCAATGCAACGATTGATGTTAGTAAAGGTCAGAAGAAACATAATTCCCAATGTCGAAATAAGACGAATAACTAATTTCAGATGCAACCGAAAGATGAAGTGTCGATATAAAAAGGATAGATTATTATTGTTTTGCACACACCTTTTAAAAGGGAACTAAAGAAGTTGAGAGGTAATCCAAGTATGTAAATCAGACTGATGTAATTGAGGTTAACTTTAGAATGTGATAAATTTTTAGCATTTCAAAATTGGCACTTAAAACCCAAATAGTAGTTTAAGAGGAAAGAAATTTAACCAAGCTCTTCGATTCTAAAATAAGATACTAAAGCTTAATGTTTTAATAACTAGAAAATTTTTTAACAACATTGCAAACAGCAGTTTTTCAGCATTTAATAAAAAATAACTTTTAAGTTGGCGGCAAAAATTTTGCCCATCTTCGAAATATTGCCAGACCGTGCAAATATTGTACGTAGGTATGTGGATACAGTTTAAATTGTAAATTAATCAATATCAGAACTAAAAATAAAAAAATGGAAGAAAATGCTATATTGTCCAATATTGCAACAATAATAGCAAAAGATATTCTAATCGATGAGGGCAATAGTTTCAAATTTCTAAAACCTAAACATTTTTTATACACAACGAGTGAAAAATCTAATGGCACTGCATCCTTTCCATTGCTAGAAGATGATAATGACGAAGAATTTTTATATTTTCTGCGACAGCAAAAAATCTTGGACGAGCAACAGACGCTTGCTGCCGGAAGCAGTAAAATTAAACCTCATGCATTTAAACCGGCAGCAAGAACAAGAGCCACAGCACCAACAACCTTAAAAAGAAGTGCTAAGGATGCTGTAGTCCCCAAGGATGCAAAGCGTCGAATGGTATCTCAAAAGCGAAAGGAATTAAATTTATTAAATGATTTTCAACCAGCAGAATTCGAAAACCTTTTACATATGAGCAAAATGACATTTTTGGTAAGTAATTAAAAAAAATAAATAGGTGTAGTACTAATTATTTGTATATTCATAGAAAATTTTTCAATCCGTGCGTCATTTCCTGTTACTTGCTGAATTTCCAATCTTCACACCACCACAAACAGCATTCTCACTTTCACTATGGAAACTAACAACCGATGAACACTTTGAGCAAATTGCACGCAAATTTCATATTCCCCTCACCGATTGCCAACAAATTATACGCCATTTCTGGACACTAATTTCGAATAACTATGAATATTTCATTAAATGGCCCAACTCACCTGAAACTCAACAGTCCACACTTGCAAACTTTCAATCACATACAAAATTAAAATTTTTTCGCAATCTTTTCGGCATAGTAGCCATAAAAAAATTGGATATTTTTCTAGAACATGAAGATGTAGATATCCCTATTATTTTGCAAATAATTTGTGACGGTGATCATAAGATAATCGATTGCTATGTTGATTTTGCAAGTAGCTACAGTTTCGATGCTACTCCCATTGGTAAAACACTAGCAACAAATGCACAAACAATTCTAACAAATAGTTTTCTTATTGGCAACGAAAATTTTCCATTGAAACATTATCTAATGCGTCCGTTTGATGTTACACCGAAAAACGAAGATCAACATTGCAAGGATATTGTGTTTAATAAAATGTTACATACAGCTATAGCTATGGGTCAGTATGTTTTGGATTCGATGGCAAAACGTTTTAATACACTGTATGCTTTAGAAGCAAAAGATTTAAGTGAGGTACGAAAAATTGTTGAGACCGTATGTGCTCTACATAATTTATGCAATGAAGTTGAGGATGATTTTATTGAGCGCAAACAGCAAGAGCAAAACTTTAGTTGGGCCAATGCTTTTACTAACTTAAATATTAAAGGATCAACGGATAAAGATGAACTTGGAGAAGTGAAGCGTCTGCAATTAGTAAATGATTTAGGCTCATTAAAATAATGATTATAGCTGCGGGTTTCATTTTAAGATTTTCAAATATTGCATAATATTCTAAGAGGCCGTCCACATATTAGTAATGTAACAAACATGTATTCCGCCATTTCATATAGTGTGCATCCTTAATATTGTTTATAGAAAAAAAGAAAAATTTGGCTTTTCTTACGGGTTGCGAGAAAGGGGTTCTCAAATAGACCTTCACAAAATTTTGAATAATGTCAAGTTTAAAGTGCAACGCCTTCATCAAAGGTATATGAAAAATTTAATTTTATAAACAAGTGTAATTTTGGACACATCTGTCTTTGATCGTTTAAAATTGACGTTACGTAACGCAGTTGATGGTATGAGATCATATACTAGTAGTGGTACCGATACTCGAACTTGTATGCAGCAAAGCTGTAAAAGCTTGCAGTCATTTCAAGCTGCATCCATTGAAGTCACTGCAAATGAATTACGTTTTCTGATTACAATATTTGATTTCATTTGAGACTTATGACTTTAAGTCACCAGTCTTTTTGAAGTCAATAACTGCTCAATGACTATATCATTCAGTTTGAGACTTCAAGGCAAATAAGTCACAATCACTCACATGACTTCACATTAATCTTGATGTCTTAAAGTCAATTGAGACTTCACCTCCACTGAGTTGAAGTCTGTTATTGAATGATAAAAAATATACAGTATATAAGTAGTAGAATTATTTAATTAAACGCAAAAAAAGTCTTCTAGATTTTAATAATACAATAGGACATTTGTGAGCTTAGATATACATACATATAAGTATCTACATAAACACAACATCGAAATACAAATTTTTTTTAAACAAATAAAGAAATAAAAATTATTTTAATTTATACGAGTATTTCTAGTTTTGATTTCGATGTTTTTTTATATACTAAGAGATAAAATTTTAAGATTTACAGATCTAAGAGCTCATAGCTCCTGTTGTATCGATGTGTAATTAAACAACAAATAAAAAAAATTTAAACCTGGTCATCATGAGTGGAGAAGTGTCGCATACAGTTTTCCGGTCTTTTAGTCGAAGCTCAATGGAATTACTCATACATATGTATTTTTTCTTTTTATAAAATTCTGAAATAATAACTTAAATGACTTCCAAGTTGTTTCAATGAATTCAATTTATTTCAGTGCAGTCAATTGACTTTAAATGATTTCAAGTCAATTAATAATTTGTAGAGATCAGGGCTGCAAACAAAAGACTGGTCATTCATGATTTCAAAAATAAAGGATAAGTCATTGACTTCAAGATGACTTGTGGCTTTAATTCTGCATTCAGAAAAAGACTGGAATGTTTTAATCATTTTTTTTTAAAGTCAATTGACTTCGAACTTAAAAAGACTACAATCTTTAACAGCTCTGGTATTTGGTATATATAATTTGGTACTGGTTCTTCAAAAAATTCCGTACTCAGTATTTCATTTTTAAATATTTTTTATAATTATTTCTTATTTTTTGATCTATTAAATTTAAGAAATATAAATTATTGCTTACCAATTAAGATTGGTTCAGATTTGACTAGCACGTTACGACAAAACGGTGTCAACAATCAAGCCAGTCGCAATCGTTGTCGTGTATTTAAACTGATACTTGAGTTTTTTCAAGCACCAGTACCAAAATACAGAGTATAAATTAGTGCTGGTACTTGAAAGTTTTACAACTCTGGTTCAAAGTAGAAAGTGGTCCAGCCAGATCAAGGGGCCTGTTTAAGGAGTATCCAATGTCATGTCCATGTAAATGTTTCGGCTTTTACCCAGTAGAAATAGACACTAGACAAAGTTAGATATTACTGCATCCAATTTAATGTGGAATATATACTTTATCATTTGAAGAATGGGACGACTTGAAAAACAGGCAACCCATAAAATCGATTGTACCAAAAAGCCAAGTTTTGAAAGGAAGAGATAAAGAAAGATAGAAACCATACCCTCAATCAGAAACCATATCAATAGTGAATATAAGAAGTTTATGAGAATTAACCACCAGACCAAGATGGAAATCGAACTCGCAACCTTCTGGATGAAAGTCTAGTGCACTATCCACTATCGAGGTCGTCTAAATATACTTACTTTATTCAAAATTTTGAAAACTGTTTAGATTAGATTTTTTCATTTCTGTTTTATCATAGTATTAAATTATGCTCTTCAAATATTTTTACAAATATTTTCATTTATTTCAAAATATTTATTCATTCTCAATTGCATTTTTTGTTTTAATATAATATATGTATTCATATTACTTTTAGTTGCTTCATTATTAATGCTACAATTATTTGTCCGTTTTACTTTTGTTTTGTTAAATAAATACAAAAGAAATAATAAGCTAATAAGGTACATGACAAATTATATATAAATATATATGCATATGTGTATAAAAAAAAAACAATAGATTTAAATAAAAATATTAAGATTCGAGTAAAAACATCTCATTTAAGTAATAATCAAAAAGATCAAGAGATAAAGTGTATGTGTATGAGAGAGAGAATGTTTACATATTGGAGATCTGTTAATAATAAATATATATATAATTTCTCTAAAAAAAATCAATCAATTACAAAAATTTAGTAAGTGGAATGATAACAATTCACAATTAATAATAACACAGTGAAAATGTACAAAACTTCTAAAGCGCTTTTCAAATTTTGAAATAATATTATTTTTCCCCCCCAGTTATACATGTATGTACCTAAAATTATTAATGTACAATAAAATAAATAAAATATATATTTACTTTCTAAAATAGTAAATAACTGTTTTGTTTTTGTGCTGGAGCAACATATTGTATTGCAACAACAACAGTAACAACATTATTCTCCTTCTATTTTTTTCTTGTTTATATTGCTGTTGCAACTATTATGTGCTTGTATTTGTGTTTAAATTATTGCCATTACCCAAGAGGTTCAATAGTTTCTGTCGTGTACGTTTATCACTAACACAAACGCACTGTATAAGATTTGTCAATTGTTTAATTGAATACTGCTCGAGATTCCGCTGAGATTCAATCCATTCTTCAAATTGTTCATTCGAAAAGTAATACGCTTTTATATAGACATCAACATAGGCGCGATGTTCAGGAAATTTTTGATTTGAAATCAATTCGAGAATCGACATAAAATTGGTAAAATCTAATTGCATAAGAGCACGTCCACCAGCTGAACACTTTTTTACATTTGAAAATCTAGAAAGAGACAAAAGAAATAAAAACGTAATGACAAATTCTAAGAAGTTCGAACTAACTAAACTAAAAAATTACACAGAACACAAAAAAAAAAAAACACCGATAAAATTGAAATTCTAAAGCAAGATCGAATTACAGTAGAATATGCTGATTGTATGTATGTCTAAAAGTCTATAGGTACCAAAATATTTGATTAAAATTTTTTCTATTTTATATAGTAGAAGTCATGAGGTAGTGCTATAAATTATTTATCACATGTTTCTGCAGCTTTCCCGATAGTAGGGACTCTTTGCCCCAAAAAATCTTGAGAATCCTTCGGGTGTAACTATATGCGTTTTTCTCATCTAGCGGGCAAAAAGTCAAAAAAAAAAAATTCATCGATTCCTTTTCTGATTAGCACGAACAAAATTTTTCAAATTTTTATTACAATATACCCTAATGGCCAGTTAAAGTTAATCAAGTGAAATTTATTTCAAAAGTTGAAAATTATATTTTGAAGATTGAAACATTCCTATCTTGGTAGACGCAAACTTCTCGGTCTGCAGTCTTTAAAAGATAGAAGGATCTATTTGTCATTACTGTTCGCATTCAAACTAGTCAATGGCAAAATCAATTCCGAGGAATTAAGTAATTTATTTCGCTTTCATGTACCGCTTCGCAAATTACGTCAAAATCATTTGTTTGTCGATTCCTCACACCGCACTAATTATGCATTCTACGAACCAATATCAAGATGCATTAGATCATGTAACAATTTTTCCCATGTGATTGATTTCAATGTTAACGAGTATAGATTTAAGCTAGATTTATTAACAATTTTTAATTAATCTTTTACCTTCTTTCGTATCACTAGTCTGTAAGTAATTTTTTTTTTAACTGTAGACTGAATGAAATACATAAAAATTGTTCGAAAATTCATTTTTTTTTAGTGAAAGTTTATTGAATAAAAATAAATAGAAAAAAGTGAATATGTGGAATATGTTTCTTTTTTTCAATAAGTGATTTTGGTATTGACAAATAAGAGCCAGCTAGTCTGTACCCGTCCCTCTCATCTTTCCTCTCTTGTCAACGTATGGAAAGGGGACTCAGGGTAAAAATGTAACAAGTATTTGAGTAACGGGTCGAACCAGAGTAAAAGAATAAACTGAGGGTAAAAACAAATGTATATTTTTCTATTGTAAAGTAATTCTGTTTTATACTTTTTATGTTTACCTGTTGTTAATAGGGCTATTGTAAATTTACGTTTCTACTCGGAACGTATAAGAGGTACCACGCTTACTTGTATAATATAATGATATGGACTTAGTCTATCATTGCACAACATTTAAGGTACGTTTTAATATTGGTTCATCACCATTTCGTCTAAGTAATATTTTCTATGGAATAGGGTCAACTACACAAAAATATAATCAAACATTAATAATTACCCTTCCACCAACAAATGAGTAGCCACATGTGCCATAGAATTCCAAACTTCTTCCGATGGTATGCTGATCTCTTTGGCAATTTCTTCTAGACGCATTGCAAAATTTTGTATGTTCTAAAATATACAAACAGTAATATTTTTTGTATTTGAAGCTAAATAATAATGGTTTCTCGTATGTAAATTTGTTACCCTATTCATTATATCGATATAGTTGTTATGCTGGAAGCTCACATGATTTACATCCCATTTCACTTTGCCCATCATACTCAAAATTGCTTGCAAATCGATGATGCGCGATGTCACGCACGTGTATACAGGGCGTGCTATATCCGACATAAAATTAATATAATCAAAATAGCTGGATAGCATGGAACGTTCATTTGCTGGCAATAAATGATTTAAGTAATTATACAACGTTCGAAATTGTTGTGTCATACAGTGCCCACTCTCAACAGCAACTATACGTTGCGATAGCCCATAGAGTGTATCCGGATTGGCCAATTCGTTGTTGGTCTAATAATGTGAATTTAATAGGAATTGAAAATTTAGTATTATATTATAGTTAAAAATTGTATGCATTTACCAAAGAAGAGAAATTCAACGGCCAGATTTTAATATTTGGAATAATTGTATTTTCTACTTTTTGTAATTTGTGCTCGATTTTTATTATGTAAAACTTCTCCATTTGCACAAGCTGCGTAAAATTAATGAACAGCATTTGTTTAAAGGAAAATTATTTAAAATATCTGCTAATATAAACTTACAGCATCCTTGCCGAAAATCTCGTGCACTGCAAAACCATAAAAGTCCAACAATTCCAACATGCTTGCCACAATTTTAGGTGATATGCAATGCAACAATTTACACATTTGCAAATAGCGTCCAATGCAACGAAAAACATTTAATGTTGTATTGTTTACAATGACTTGACTAAAAATAAGTTTAGAAAGAAATATTCAAAGTGGGTAAAGCATAATATAATTTAAAGAAATTACCCATTCGCAGCATCTTCATCGTATTTACTCTGCATACTTTTCTGTTCATCATCACTTTCTTCCGAAAAATAACATGATGCTTCATCAACAATGCCCGAAAGTATATCCTCCTCTAGCATTGCAGCGTCCAAACCACCATCAAACGGTGAACTCTTCTCAGAGAAGCGTAAAAAATAACCATAGGAACCATATATGGAACTACCACCATCCTGAGAATGTACGGAAACCAATTCATCACAATTATTATTGCTTGTCGGTGAATTATTGGCAGATAAAGAGACACTTATGGCAACGGTAGTTGGTGATTTATGTCTACGCAAAGTATGACGCACAGAACGAAATTCCTAAAAAAATGTTTATTAAATTTAAATATATATGGCTAAATTCACTTTTTTTCTATTTATAGGCCAATTCTGATTTCAATTGCGATCTAAGAGAACATTAATTTCATATCTTTCTGTTCTAATTTAATTAGGTATATATAAACATTAACTTACTGGCAATTGTAATATATTCACAAAAGAATCCACCACCGTCCATGATTCATTGTCCAAAAATAAACAAATCTCTTCCAAACATGAAGTGTGATAACGCCGAAAGAATTCTTCACTTTGCATTTGCATTGTTTCAATTAATTTTTCCGATTGTTCACCACAAAATTCGATGCCCACTTTTTTCAAACGTTGTATTATTGAGAGCACTTGTATAAATTGATCATATTTGAGAGTTTTTAGTTTTGAACTTTGCAAGAATGTGCAAATTTTCGTTAGTATATCGTTCCAAATGCGAGATTGACCCTTTTTCAATTTTTCTTGTATGTATACATCAGGTGAATCTTCCAAATCCAACGGGTACAATTTGTAATTTTGATGCCACATGACAATTTGATAATATGATGCCAGAATAGTCCAAAAAGTTTTGCATAAACTTATCAAGCAAGGAATGTATTTATCGGCTGCGACTTGTTCGCATAATTGCTCATAAAGGAATTTCAATGTCTCTTCAATATTTGGATCATTATAGCCGCGCAACACGGAATTCACCGACGAATGTATGGCAGAAATGAAATTGATGTGTAGTTGGTCCATTGCAATCAATGATTTATTTAGTAATTTATAAGCCTCTTGTAATTTGGCGTATTTTCTCATATCGAAATTTAAAATCATCTAAAAATAAGAAACACAAATTTTAATTTTTAGTACTGAGGTATAGCTCATACCAAGAGTTGTTAAACAAAAGCATGTGCAGGGAGAACACATCTTCTTGATTTCTTCTCAATTTTTGTTATTTCTCATTTAATTCCGATTACAATAACAGTAAAATCATCTCAATATGTGCAGAAGTGTTATGAAGAGAGATTTAACGTTTGTTGTATTCAAAATCAAATAAGAGCCAACAAAAATTAAGAAAATATATAGTTAGATATTCTCTCTACTTTATGTTTTGAAATACTTACTTCATTGAGCACAGTATCCAATTGAAATTCTGACAGCAAGAGAGTTTCCTGCAATTTTTTATTCAGTGATTGCACACAATTGTATTGCATATACTCCGCTGCTGAGCCCTTGCATGTGAGTAGTAACGAAATTGCACCAGAATAATTATACTCGGAGAGCAGCTTTTGCACTTCCACATCCGTTGATTTCTATAACACAAAATAATAAAGGAAACAGTTTGTAAAAAGAATTATTTTAAGTAAGCTTATAACTTACCAATTTCTTTATTGCATTGAGCGTACTCAACAATTCCTTTAATATTTCACGTTTTCGATATGAGGCCAATATTTCCAAACTGGTCGTAGTCAGATTCGTTTTCGCATAATTCAAATATGAACGCGCCTTTCGACATGTCCACAGCGATTCCTCTAATTCTTTTTGTACTTCATTTATAGCAGAAAATTCCACATTGCAAGCACTTCGCTGTTCCAGTATATTTTGCAGTACTTGTTTCGACAATACTTTATGTTGTGTACGCAGCTGTGCAATTGTATTATCAATTAATTGGAAATCTACACCATCGTTAAGTACTTTCTGTAAATCATAAATAAGCAAACAAACAAAAAATAAACAATTGTGTATATTTTACATAGTAATTACTTTATAACTAATAATTATGAAAATAAAAGCTGGGTTTACCCAGCATTTATTGCATTCTTACATGCATACGTCACTCTTTTACACTCTTTCTGCCTCCCACTCTCAACTACCTACACTTTTACACACTCACTCATTCCTTTGCACCTACCTGCAATTCATACATTTGTGGATCACTTTCCGCCTTGAAGTATATATCCTCAATGCTTTCCAATATTTCTTGATCAGATTTTTGTGTACTGCTATCGGTTGCCGCTGCACCGTTAGTACCATCCACCACTTCCGTTTCAGCCACCGCTTGCGCTTTGCTTGCATCCGTAGGTTGTTCTGCCGTCACACTTTGTATGAAATAATCGGAGAATCCCATTGCTGGAATTTTCATTTGGCGATTGGTCTGCGCTCCGTGTATTCAATTGAAAAATTTATTGTTTAGTCTATTGAAGGACTAGTTTAAGTTCAATATTTTTACCTGTTTGTGCAATAAATCCATAAATTTCGTTTTAAATTCGTCCATTTTCGCCTTTGGATGCTGCATTTTGTGGCCTTTCGGAAAATTGTTTGGGAATAAAAAACTAGAGATGATAAGAGATCGATTGAAACTTTATATACAGAGAGAGTAGTTCTAGTTTAATTGAGGTTACCCCATCCTATTTTCTGTGGCATGGATTCTATCCTTATTTTTTTTTTTTTTTGTTAAATATTATTACATAATGTATAAATTTCTTAACTCATATTTGTTTAAATTGCAGGTATAAGCTCCATTAAACACACATTTGTCTCGCATATTACTAGCGATATATGTTCTTTCATTTACTTTTGGAGAAAATTGTCAACCCTAATGAAATTACAATTCGATATATATATACTAAACGAACAAAGCTTCGTAGTATCAGCTGATTTTTGCTATTCTTCAGCATTTGGCAAGTTTGGCTATTAGTTTAATTAGACGTCGGTTTGTTTTTTGATAGAAACAATGCGAATATGGTAAATATAATTTATTAAAGCGATTTTTTTTTAATTTGATGACTCAAGAGCTTAAATTTATTTTAGTATGGCATCGGATTTCTTTTATCCCAGCATTGGTGGCGTCGAAGAACATATCTTCAATTTATCTCAAATTCTTTTGTCGCACGGACACAAAGTACTACCTTGGAAACCGCAATATGCTTCTTATATTAAATCAATAAATTCCCTATATCGATTTCAGGTTATTATCTTAACACATTCATACGGTGAGAGCAAAGGTATTCGCTACCTGACCAACGGACTCAAAGTTTACTATTTGCCAATCAAAGTTTTTTACAATCAATGTATTCTTCCGACTGTACTCTGTAATGTGCCACTTATACGTTCGGTGCTGTTGCGTGAATCCATTGAAGTAGTTCATGGACATTCAGCTTTTAGTGCATTAGCACATGAAGCAATGATAGTAGCAAATTTGATTGGATTAAAGGTAAAACTGGTATTGTGCAATCTTCCATTTTTACAATCGTTGGAAGCCACACCCCAGCAAAATAACTCTATGTCAATTCATATCTAATTACAGACAGTATTCACGGATCATAGTCTTTTTGGTTTTGCCGATTTGTCTGCAGTTTTTACTAATAAAATGCTAGAAATTGATTTATCTACAGTAAATCACTGCATATGTGTTTCTCATATTGGTACTTTGTGCTAATATTTAATTTATTTTAATTATGTCTTTCATATTTAATATTTCTTACAGGGAAAGAAAATACAGTATTAAGAGCGCGCGTACCGAAAGAACAGATTTCGGTTATTCCAAATGCCGTTGACACTGCCCTATTCACGCCTGATCCATCCAGAAGACCAAATGATGGTACAAGTACGTATTGCATGCATCACTTTTCCGAATAAATATTTTATCAACCATAAAATTGCACATTTCAGTTAATATTGTCGTCGCTTCCAGACTTGTCTATCGTAAAGGCATAGATTTACTAGCCGGTGTAATACCTCGATTTAAACGTGCCACAAATATAAATTTCATTATTGTTGGTGATGGTCCAAAACGAGACCTGCTTGAAGAAATCCGCGAAAAAGCCAATATGCAGGAACGTGTTGAGATTATCGGTGCTGTCGAACATTCCAATGTGCGTGACATACTTGTACGTGGTCATATATTTGTGAACACATCATTAACCGAAGCATATTGCATGGCAATTGTAGAGGCAGCTTCATGTGGTTTGCAAGTAGTATCGACGAGTGTTGGTGGTATACCGGAAGTCTTGCCATCAAATTTAATAATACTCGTTGAACCAGATGTTGATGCTATTTATGACGGTGTAATAAAAGCAATTGGTCGATATACTCGTATGATTAACAAAACTAACTCTAAAGGAAATATTCAATCCAATGGTAACTTAAATAATAATCTCAATGACTGTTACCATAAGGAATACAATAAAAAGAATACACATAAAAGAAATAAATTTAAAGCAAATTGCAAAAATAGTTATAAAGATACCAGTAAAAAGCTTCGAGAGCACAACAACAAAACAAATTTTGAAGAATTGAGTAAAGCAGCATCAGCATTGGAGCATACTTCAGCAGATGAAAGCGACGGTAATGACGACAATGCTGTACTCTGCCCTTATAAATGTAATGAAATGGTTGCATCACTCTACAATTGGGACAATGTAACGCAACGCACCGAGAAAGTTTATACGAGTATATTAGCCGAGCCGGTAACTACGCTTGGAGCATCCCTTCACGCATACTTGCGAAGCGGTGTTTGGCCATTCCTGCTTGTGATTTCAATGTGTCATTTATTGTTAATGATATTGGAATTTTTACGTCCGAAACGTTTAATGGAGAAAGCCAAGGATCTTCCATACTTACGTAGGAAATAGTGAATGCTAATCTGTTAAATGAATTTGTATAATGAGATTTTATCATATATCTATTTGTATGTGATATGGTACTTTATTTTATAAAGTCGTCAATCTAAATTAATTATAAGCTATTGATTTAAATAGTCATCAATTAATTTAATACATTTACATATTTTGTTACATTTTCATTGTTTTGGATTGGTTTATTTTTAACAAATTACGTTTAAATTAAGAAAAATAAATTTAAAAGAAAAATAATTGAATAATTAATGGAAGATGGATAGTAATTATTAAACAGTACTCCCATTATAAATGTCTCAATTAATAATCCGCTATTAATGTATAAATTTTCTAAAAAAAAAGAACAAATTACCATTCATTTCACAACATCAGTTCTTAAAAAAAAAATTTGTTATTCAAGACTCAGAAGCTCATGCAAAAAGATCGTTATTGATTTTATGAAGTAGGGCTTTAAAGCTTAAATTCAGAATGTGGACGCTTTAAAATCTAGTTTAATGCAAAGGCAACGATCAAAATGTTTGAGATATTCATCGAGAAGGGAGAGCATCATATCGTGTTTGAACGAAGAAATTTTGTTTTTTGATCATATAAGTTCCTAAATATTTTGGTTCAACTATAGGATTTTTTAATATTTAAAATGAATCAGCTTATGTTTTTGAAGCTAAAAGAGTCATCGCGAAACAACTTTTCCAGAAGGGGTCTGTATTTTCGAATATTTCTGTATGTAATTTTCTGTATAGCTTGCTGAAGCAAATATTTACAGACAACATTTTTTAATAGCATATTTGAAATTTCAGAAAGAAAAGACCCTAAAAACAACACCAGAAAGACCCCTTAATTTTTGAACTAAAATGTAATGATTAATATTATCAATGGCTTGTGTAAGGCCTACAAAAATGGTTATAACAACTTTGCTGTGATAGATATATTCCCTGATTTTCTCTGCAATAATAGCCAAACAAAAGTAGTACTTTAACTATTGCGAAAACCCTAGAGATAACATCTTTAAAGATTACTGGAAATTAAAAAGGAATTTGATTGATTACTAATGAATTTCTCGAGAATTTCAGACAACCTCTGTCAAATGTCAAAAGAAAGTTAAATAATTAAAATGCAAGGAATCAAAAAAATTAAAATTTTTTTTTTAATTATCATTTTCAAACTCGGAATCAGAAGTCAAATCGGATGAATGTCTGGTTTCTATCGATTTAGCAAATTTTTGTAAACTCATGGAATCTTCCATTCTTATCTCATCTTTTTACACATCATATATATTTTTACATTCATATTGGTGTCCTTGGGAACCGTTATTTCGCCAAACAAATTTTGGTTTTAGAAAAAAGGGTTTGGTTTTTGAAAACTGCCAATTTCTGTGAGCACACCGCTTTAATAAATTGGAACCAAACACATGTATGGTGAATCAATATATTTGTTCGTTTTTTCAAAAAAGATGAGGAATTGAAAGGGTTAAAACGATGGAATTGATATCCTTCAAGCAATCAATGTTGTTTAGAGGACTCCATTTTTGCTTCCCATTAAGATTTCTAAATACTGTCACTGTATACACCAGTGCTTCTCAAGTGGTGGGTCGCGCCTACCTTGGGGGGCGTAGACAGATTTGAAGGGGGTGTAGACATCTAAATAAACAAATATTTGCATTCTTTGTCACATTTTTCATTTCTGACTTTAACTGCGAAAATATAATTTGTTAAAAACTACCAACCAATTTTCCTCACGAGAAACTATTCAAATACTAAATAAGTTTATTCTTGACACAGACTAACCAGTGTCTCCGCCAAACTTGACAAAGACTAGTTAATTTCCCAGGCGGGTATAATTTAATTTATAAATAGTAAATCAGCCCAAAAAAATATTGTGTGTAAATCAAAGTGGGGAGGCACTGGCTTTGCACGAATTCAAAAAGGGGGGCGTAAGATGAAAACAGTTGAGAACCGCTGGTATACACTATCGTTGCTTGACTATAAACGTTCATTAAGCCTATTAAAAATATGAGCTTAAGTCATGACTATGAAAAACTAAGATTTAGATTTAATTTTCATAATCTCTTAAAAAATCATAAATCTAATTTTATTAAAGATTTCATATTTTTTGAAAGCTCTTAAATAATTGAACCCAAGTATTTAAAAAATTACTTTAAAAAAATAACCAAAAAATTAACCGTCAAAGAATTAGAGATACACAATGTTAATGACAGCCTGTGCTCGATAACATGAGAACTTTATCATCTCAATCGAAACAGCTGTCAGAATCACATACGAAGAAAAAAAAAACCAGCCGATTTCAAAGCAGCAGACGGCGAAAAAAACGGCACAGAACGTAATAGAAATAAAAGTATATATTCTGCCAATTATTAATTCTTCCTTCGGCTGCGCAAGAAAATAAATTTCTAGATAAAAATAATAAATAAATAATTGTAACAAATACGATAAGATAAGGGACGACTCCGAGCAACAGAAACAGATATGGATTTGCTGAATTCAATACTCAATTCAATGGATAAGCCACCCGCAGCCAATGAACAGCAAAAAAAATTCATCAAACGACAGAAAGAATTGGCAGAGCGCATGAAAAACAAACAGAAGGAAGAATTGCTCCGATTTCGTAAGTACGTGGAGGATCGTATCGGACGTTTTGCCAAAGACGACCGCCCACACATCGAATTTCAGCCACTGGACAAAGTGCATCGCGCCATTATACACGAGGTATCGGAATTTGGTGGCTTCATAGCATTGAGTTTCGGGCGTGAGGATATCGATCGTCATTCAGTTGTGTATAAAAAAGAAAATGCGCCATCAGAGGATGAGATAGCAGCACGTCGCAACGGAGACGGCTGGAATGAAGAGATTGCCAAAGAATATGCAGAACGCCGAAAGCAACAGCGTGAGATGGAAAACGAACAAAAAAGACTGGCACGTGCTTCCGCCCTAACACCACCAACTACAGAGTCGGATATTAAGCCGACAAGCAATTACAAAGATAAATATGCTCATTTGATCGGACAAGATGCTGCTTTAGAGGCAGCACGAAAAACAGAAACAAACATAAGCTATGGTTTTGTGCCAAGTAAAAATAAGAAGGATATGCGCTCCATTGAACAAACATTGGCCGATATACAAGCCAAAAAGAGACTCAAGTTACAGGCGGCAGCGGAGGCGGCGCAACAGCAGCTGGAACAAGAACAAGAGGCGACAACAGTAATATCAGTGCCAGTGACTCCTGCTGCTGCTGGAGTAGTATTGCCCGATGATTCTGCTACTGCTTCTATTGTTAACCCTACTGTGGCAGTGCAAGAAAATATCATCACAGCAACACCTAGAGAAAAAGAAAAAGCTGTGGAGCAGGTATCGACAGTGAATCAAACGCCCTAATTGCATTGCCTTAGCATTGTCAATATTCTTATAATTGCATATAATTTTGCAATAAAAGGCAATATTTTTACTATTACGATAATTTGATGAATTGTTAACTATTATCCACACAAAATAAAAAAAAAGGAAATATTGTTGCAAACATAAATATATTGAGACGCGAAGTTTTCAAATAAATCAAAAGCATTACTAACATAATATCTGAGCCGTAAGTTTTATTTATTAATGTTAATACAAAACAAGCAGACTATGACCTTTATGTTGACCTCTTAGCAGGAAGCTAAACTAAAAAAACCAAAAAACTAAAACCAAAGCCGCATATTTACAATATTCCTATCGACACTGTATACACTTAAAGGGGGAACTGAACTCCTCGACACATTGCCCAGAAAACACTTAGAGGAAGTAGCAGAACATTTAATTAGTCACTAATAATCTGTTTTGGGCCAGACCTCTGCTTTGATAGAGCGTACCTTCTTCCGCAGAGCCACACCAGGTTTTTATATAAATTAAAACTCTTGGATGAATTATAAATAAAAAGGATTGTTATAAGTTTACTACCGTGGGCGTAGTATCTAGAGCTTTTTTGCTTTTACCAATCCAATGAAATTATTCTTTTTTGTATTAGATTTTAATGTTTTTACGAAAAAAAACCTTCATATTTTATTAACAAAAATATTGTTGTGTCTTTCCTTAGTTTGAACTTACTTAGATATTTATATTAATGGAATTAAGAGAATGTTATCATTCAAGCAAATGATTCAATTATTGTTAATAATACGTTTAGAGTTTCTAGCTGTTATCGTGGGATGAAAATATAAATAATAAATTATCATAAACACAATACCAATGTAATAGAAGCCTATTGCCATTGTACATAGCGAATAAAATAGAAATTTTAAAGAAACCAAATAACTAGCTGCAAAATGTATAAATAAAACAACACATATAACATTCTCAGCTGAGCATATTAGATAGTAAATCAAATATTTGAAACGTGTCGGTGCATCTTTGACGGAAATATATGTAAATAAATACACGATACCTAAAACAAGGCAAAAAAGAAAATTTAAAAACGATGTTGCGGCAAATTTCGGGCGATCAACAATGAAGGTAACAAAACCGAACAGAAGAGCATGATTCAAGCAAACTATCAGCGTCCAAAACGGAAATATACTGGCGGCGAAGGCAATACACAGTGTACGTGAAACTGAAAAAGATTAACAGAATGATTAATTACTTCAATGTTAATGAATGAATATATATTTTATTCAACTTACTTGATATACAAAAATGCCAACAGAGCTGCAATATCAATCCATGGATGTTTATTTTATATTTATCAATTTGAGCATAGCGATTACAACGATTATAAGCAGCTATACACCAAGCCATACTACCAAAATATGAGCAAATTGCTATTGTTTGTATATCTAAAATATAATACATAACTTTCCTTTACAAAATTTCATGTGTATGTATATCTATGTAAGGCCTTTCAGAGAATGTACAAAAGGGGTTAGTGCTTTTTTATTTATTTGCTTTGGACCACACATTCTATATGAAAGACCTTGTATCTATGTCTGTATTGTTATTACTCATCATCTGGTCGTTATGTGCCAGTACTATGGAAATTTGTAATATCTTCTGTGGCGCTGCTTCCAGAAAACACTCAAATAATCGTATAAATGCAACATCACTTTCTTCACGTAACGTCAATTTATAAAACCTGAAAATAAGGCAAGTTTGATTAAATGACACTGTAAAACTTAAAATACCTTCGCATACCGTAACTGCGATTCTTTATCGCCTTTCAATTCAGCACGTTTGCATTTGATCGAGTAGACTAGTGAATTCCAATAACTTAGATTCATTCAATATAAATTGCATTACAAAATAAAATTTTTAAACTAAAAAGTAAAATATAAATACCGGAAGAAAAACGATGAAAGAAAAACTATCCATAATGTTTGTAACGCCTTACAAATACCCATACTAAATTTACCATCCTGATGGCACCTATAATGAGAACACATTAGATGAATTAGAAAAACGCATAAATCACACTCACATATTTGCATAAATCAATGTCGTTACACACATGGGCACCACTATGCAAATTGTAGTCCATGTAAAGTAATTATGTTGCCCGGCATTATAGTAAGCATAGGCTAAACGTATATTAATGTACACTGAAACTGCACGCATTAATATCGATGTAGCCGTTGAAAATATCTCATAGTAGCCAATTGTATATACGCGCGATCCTTGCTCGCTGTTCCCTAGTGCTGCGTCTACCTCAGTTGTGCGTCTTTGTATGAGCAAACTATTTTGTAATTTTGTCCATTCCATTGTAGCACGTTCATTATCTTCTGTAGCAGCAATTTCATTAATGGGCGTGGTACTTATTGAGTTTGTATGAGAATCATTAACTGCAGTAGCATTACTGCTAAGTGTTATTCCACTTATTTTCATATTTTAATTATATATTTAGTAATACTTTATTTGTGTTCATGTTTTATTTTGAGTATAATTGGAATGTTTTTTTGATTGATATAAATTAATTTGAATAGGTAGATTTGAAAACAATAAAAGAACAAAATAGATAAATGCAATGTAAAATCTATGTATTAAAACTTCATCTTTTCGATATTTTACAGCTGCAATGCTAGTCGCAGCAGTAGCAGCTGTTAAATAGATCGATTAAATCATTAGCGCTGACATTCAACCGATTGTTTGATAGAGGGCAGAGTCTTGTTCATTTGTTGTCAATTTTGCTGTTTCTCAAAATGGTGGTACTAATCCAGCATCCCCCAGGATGCTCAAATGCAAGAAAAATGGCATGCTATGTTTGCCATTAACCATTTTCAATGAAAAACATGTAGAATATTGACAAACATTATTAGGTCCGTTCCCGTACTTTTTGGGTAAAGTCTGGTAAACGAAAAATGCTCTCTCTGATACACAAGAACGCACAAAAGTACGGGAACGCACAAAACTACTTTTCTTGCACGAAACAAAACGTCAAATTTTAACGACAGTTAAATTCAAAAAATAAAGATTCTGTGATATTTAATAAAATAAGAATTGTTAAATCTTACTAGAAAATAAATAAATAATGAAAAAATTAAACATAAATTATTCGCCTGTCTACTTTTGTAGAATCTTCGGGTTCACAACCACCATTTGCATTATTCAGAAATGGCAGAAGCTTCTACAGCGTCAGAAGTTGCACAGACAATTGTGTCATTAACTTGTAGAGATTGTAGTTAAAAATTAACTAATATATTATTAATTAATTTTCAAATGTCTTTTAAACATTTTCCATTTTAAATATCACTTATTTTTCTAAAAATTCTTTATTTATTTATTAATTTCAAATTTTCAATATATTTTCACAAAAGCAAATCAGCTGATATATACAAAACAGCTGATTGTTTGAAACTTTTAACATTTTCACCCGAAGAAAAAGTGCGGGCTATTTCGTGCAAAAAGAAGAAGACAATTACTCTCTCATTTCTGCTCTCATTTGCAAGTTTTTGAGTACGGGAACGCTTTCTGGGTTGTTTTGGGCGAACGCGGTCACCCGCGTTGTAGTACGGGAACGGAGCTAATGAATACGTTGTTTTTTCTTTTATTTCTTTTCTATTTAACCAGACTGAGCCAAAGCAAAGCGTGGCCGGGTCCAAGTAGTAATATATAAAACAAAATATATAGAAACAATCGAAATTTAAGTGTAAAGAATGCCTAGCTCCTTATGTGTGCGGAAAAAATATTGTCAGAGAGATGTGTCTTTATTTAAAGCACCCATTCGCGATGGCACTTAATATTGGACTGACCAAGTCATCCCGGGTATGTGCAGCACACTTTCAAAACAAGGACAAGCACCTTCTGTCTCGGTATAGTTGACCTGCCACACTAAAAAGTTGCTCACTCACGACATGAGATGGGGGTGAAGAAAGATATTTGGTTGCCATTTTTTTAAAAATGGTTCAGCGAAATAGTCAACCATTTTTGGCCGAACCGAACCCGAATGCGTGATTTTTCGCGGAACCGGACTTTGTCAGAGCCCGAACGTTCGGTCAGACACTATTGCCAAGCTTAACCCTCAACGGGCTGATAAGGTACCCGGGCACCCAAATGGTTTTAAACTGTGCTATTTCTAGAAATATGGGTTGATTTTCTGGTTTTTCTTTGTAACATTTATAAAAACTTACAAATGAAGCAGGTTTTTTGTTGTGAGGATTTAACGTTGCTTGGAGTTTTGGGTTTCCCAACGACAAGCTCAATATAAGTTCGAATCAACGCCACCTTTACTTTTATTGCTATATAAAATATTCTTTGGTTTTCCCCTAACATTGTTTTCAATACCAAGAGTCCTATGCACAAAAGGCAGAAGTATCGCATTTTTATTTTTCTATGGCACATAAGAACAAACTGTGGCTTCTTCGTTGAAAGCAAAGTTTTTACAATACTATAATGACAACCACTGGAACTTTAAATAAAATTGCTTATTTTTCAAAAAAAGTAACTATTGCCATTGAACAATTTTTGGCTATTAGTGCAAAAATAAGTAGGTAAATTTGAGAAATTGCTATGAAACTGACTATGTCGATTTCAAAACAAAATTGATAACTACATGTTTGAAAAACGTTTAGTTCTGATATAAATGTTCCCTTAACTTCTTAAAGTAAAATTAGATCGAACTGTAGGTAGATATTGTATATTAGGTACCCAGGTACGTTATCAGCCTACAGAAGGTGTTTTTTTTTTCAGCCACATAGCGGTTAAATAACTGTTTAGAGAAAGACGTTTTCATCCCTTTACCACAAGAGGTCAAAAATTGCACCATTCATAAGATGTCCTTACTTTTTGCAAATATATGGTATATATGATACACAAACAATTTATTTCATGTTGATTATTGATTTTTAATTTAACAACTTACCATCTAACGAAAATGTATTTTTATTGAAGTGGAATTCAACTTTTGAGCTACTAAAAAACTAATATAACATTCCATGATATCATTAAGTTAAGCAAAGCTCATTTTTATCAACTTAAAATACTCAAATTAATAAATTTTTGCAAAAATAAAACAACTGTATTTTTTACAGTTCCTTTTTCACATTTACTTCTTTTGTTTTTTCTTTGACAATTTCTATATGTTTAAAAATTTACAAATCCACACGCTCTTAGCTGATCGGATTGAATCCGATTGAAATTTCATAAAATCGGATGTCAAAACATCTACAATTGAATTTAATCCGATAGAAATTGCGAAAATCTGACTGCAGAACACGGAACATCGGAATCAATTCCGTTTCCGAACAGAAACGGATTTCAGAACAAGGCTGATAATCACATTTTAACAATTTAAACCATTGATAGACTCGATTAAGAAATTTTTGGACAATGAAAAAATTTTTTTTAGTAATTTGCCTACCCCAAGGATTTGAGACACCAACAGTATGATAAAGAACATCGACTCGTTCTTAAAATCAGTATAAAATTTTTTCTATTTACCATTTTTAGATGTGCATTTTTCACTGCTTGTGAACAATAAACTCAATAATAAGGTAAATGAAAAACGAGCAATCTTGACTTTTTATTTGAATAAGCTTAACATCTCTCTTTGATATAAAGTTAGTTAAAAATAAAAATTGTACTTTTATACCCGATAATCCGGAGGAGTTTGTATTATCCCATAGACCCGAATATCGTCACCATGTTCTGTAGATTTTGAGAGTGGTAGGCAGAGGTGGGATTCCTAGTGAGGGAGTGCAAGCCTTTCGGATAGTGCGGAGACCATCAAATCAGTAAACTATTGGACTATCATTTCGAAATCAGTCTAGAAATTATAGGAAATAAGTTAAAACCAATTTAAACCTTTAACGGATACGGATGAACAAAAATGCGGATTCATATCCTATCATTTGCAGGCCAGAACCGTTCTAAAACTATCCAGGCATCAATTTAAATTTCTCTGAATACTTAATGCAGTAATTGTAGATTGCAAACATTCTCAATGTTTAAATCTTTATGAATGTTTTAATTTTTCATCCAGTAATGAACTCCACTTACCTTCGTAAGATTTTCGACTTCCCTATTAGCAGATTAACCTGATCAACATTTTAAGCAATTGAACTTTAAAAAATTACTTGTTAGTATTAAACTAGTTGTAATAAGATCAAATGTAATTAACTTAAATTAATATTTCGATAATAAAAAAAAAACAAAATTGAACTTTATATATTTAAAAGTGAAAAGGGAATGCGAAAGAAGATTCTATGTGGCGCCATTCATATGAGAAATTAAAATAGTTGTATCTCAGAATACTGCCCTAAAGTATACTCCAGAGTTTGTTTTATGCCTTCTACAAATAAATTATTCGATTTGACGAACAACTGCCTTCAAAAAAAGTGCTTCTTAAAATTCCAAGGAATAAACACTTCACGAGTTTACACGTTTTAATGGACACCCTTACTATGAAAATGAACTACTAAAGACAAGTAGCCGATTTACAAGGCCTCATAATGGCAGGTTGATAAAAAAAAATAAAATAGATATACATACACTTGTGGTCACATAATTAAGTCACTAGAACAATATTTTATGCTGAGTTTGAAAAATATTTTGTATTTTATGTCATTTAGCAGTACCATTAGTGACCTTAAAAAATATTAAGAGCAATTACAAAAGAATCGGCAATTGTGTGTGAAGGAGTAAGATTAGAAGTGGACATATAATTAAGTCATTTTATATTCTTTCGCAATCAACTTGACTTAGTGCACTTAAATTCCGTAAAAATCAATCAAATTGATCATTTACACATTTCTGTATTCTTTAGTTGAACAATTGTTGATTTTGGTTGTGATGGGCAAAAATAAGAGTTCCACTCCCTCGAAAAGGGAGCTCATTTGGAAAACTTTCCAGAACCTTTTAACAATCATTTCACAATTTGCATAGCAAAAAACCACTTAAAACGTCTCCAACTGAAGATAAGTACTTGATTAGGCTCAGCAAAATGAACGATTTCTTAAGTTTCATCAAACTAAGATCTCAAATGGACTTAGATTATAATTTGAAAACATCAGCCAGAACTACACGCAAGCGATTAAACGAAAAAAAAAATATTAGGACGAATTAGCAAAACGCTCAAAAAAGAAATATTGCGCAGCGTATTCAGTTCGCTAAACGATATCTCCCCTAGTACCAGCATTTTTAGAAAATGATTGTTTGGAGTGATGAACCCAAATTAAATGTGTTTGGGAAGGCTCTTTGTTAGGCATCCATCAAATACTTAACTGGACCCAAAATGTACTAAAAAAAAAACTGTAAAACTTGGGGTCCTTGTGTAATGGTTTGGTGGTGTTTCACTTCAACTGGAGTTAGTCCAATTGCTTAAATCTGAAGAAAAGTACAAGTGCATCCTCAAAAATCATCTTCTCCGAGGATACGATGAAAATTTACCTTCGGGTCGTTAAGTCTTGGTTAAATGAGAACAAAATAAAAATTCTCAAGTGGCCAGGCCAAAATCCATATTTAAATTATATAGAAAATCTATAGAGTATTTTAAAAAGGGTCGTGGCAGCGTAGAAACCTTCAAAAAAGGCTACCTTATGGGCTATCATTCAGGAGGAATAGAATCAAAGCACTGCTGACCAATGCTCTGGTACTAGTCGAAGAGATGTACAGAAATTATCACCCAAAAATGGTGTCCACAAAGTACTAAATTGCAGTTCAAAGTTGAAAATCATCAAACTTATTATTTTTAAATGTTTTTGTTTGGCATATGAATTAATTATATGACCGCAAATTACACCATAGACATACGATAATTTGGTAAAATTTTACATATTCGACATTATAACTGTTTATTTCATTTATAATTTTAGATATTGAACTGTTATTTATTTATTTTACCGTTGGTTTTGTTTCTTTTTAATAGAAACTTTATTTTTTCTTAAAATTCTTCTGCTCATAAGAGTAGAAGAATTAAGTATGTCCACAAGTGTAAATTTTTTGGAATTGAAATGCGAATTGAAAGTGAAAAAAGTTAAACATTAGCTGTTTTGTGTGGACCAAAGAGAAAAATCAAAGCAACAGGAAACAGCTGACTGAATAGCAATTTCAATAAAAAAAACGTACGTTGCACATTTGTATTTCTATAAAATTTTCCGTATGAAGACAACATTACAATTAGGTATAATAAATAAATTATAAAATTTAGCGCTTGCAAACGGGAATGACCCCTTAAAACTTTTCTTGCATTTCAGCCAGCTTATTCCACACCGTTCTCATTTTAAACAAAAATATTCTAATGTTATATTTTGTTTCCAAACGCCTTAAGCTTAACTTCAAATAAAACACAAATTTGTGCATTTTTATGTTTATTTTATTTTTTATTTGTTTTTTTTTTTTTTTTGTTTGTTTGTTTCTTCATTTTTAACTCTAAAATCATAGATTAAGAATGATGACAATTATTTTTATTACAATTTTTATGCTTTTTTTGTTTGTTGTGTTGTGTTCAAATTATTTCATACAGTTTTCTTTTTCATTTTTGTTTCGTTTTTTTTTTCTTTTTAATTTAGTTTATGCCATTTTATTTTTATTATTAATATTTAAATACTAATTACTTACACGCACACTGTGACGCATGCGCGGATTTGCATTTTGTAAGATTTGCATTTTTTGTTTTTGTTTTAATATTATTACATATTTACTTTTTCTTCTTCACTTTCTTCTCATTTCTATGCGTTAATAATAATAATATTTTGTTTTTCTCATTTATTGTATTTTTATCCATTATAATAATAATTAAACTATGTACGCCTAAAATTATGTTAATATTTATGGGGGAAAGTTTACTTTGTTTTCTTGAATTATATTTTTTGTATGCAATAAAATTAATATTCATAATTTTTAATATTTTTGTAGATTTTTTGTTTGTTTGTGGTATTTTAATGGGTAAATTTAGTTTTTTGTTTTTGTTGCATTAAATTTAATTAATTTCATTTTGTATTTTTCTTTTCTCTTTTGTTTGTGTTTAACTCTTCAATTTAAATTAAGATTACGATAATAAGTAAACATAATTACTAATTAATTAATTATAATTATTATTTATTATTATATAAAAAATCAACGAACAATTAATGTTTTTTGTTTTAATTTTTTTTTTTTTTTTTTTTGTTTTGTTTTGCGTGTTTACTTTAATATTATTTATATATTAAAAAAAATGTAATGCCTAAAAATAACTATAAAATTATTGTTGTAATATTTAAAAACAAAATTAAAAGTAAAAAAATAGTGCAAAATTAAAAGAAAAGTTTACTTTTATTACATTTATTGTTTTTTAAATTAAATGAACAAAAAAATGTTTGCTTTTTTATTTGTTATGATGGGAGAAAAAAAAATCATATTGATGTTGGTGACACGCAATTGGGTAATTGTATTTTGTATGTAGCTGGATGTGGGTAATGTGTGGGGAAGAGTGTTAAATAGGGGATCATATAAGAAAGAAAGGAACTACTCTAATACTAATCAAGATTGTGTACAATTCTTTTTTTTTTTTGTTGGTGTTATTGTTTTTTTTTTCATTTAGTTTTTGTTTGTTTCTTTTCTAGATCTCCAGTTACCCCCCTTTATTTTTTATATGTTTGTATAAAGTCTATGATTTTCACGCAAAAAATTGCCATTGTGTGTGTATAATCAAAACGGTGACGACATAGGCAAATTTTTAATATTATTGCTTCATGGTTTTCATTGTTTTTTTTTTAATACGTAGTAGTATTTATTATTAAATTGAATTGGTGTTTGATTTTTTGTTATAAGCGCAAAATTAATTAAAAAGAATAAATTTTGTATTTTTATTTAAAAAATTAGAATAATAAAATTGTTTTATAATGTACGACAAAAACTAATCTCAAATATTGGAATATTGACTTTTTTTGTAAGTTTGTCTTATGTAGCAAAACGTGAAAATATTTTTTTTTTTTTAGTTTTTCTCTTATTTAATGCGATTTTATTTTTGTAGTTGTTGCTATATGTATAATCCTACTAGTGTGTGTATTCTGCTAATTTTAATAGGAATCTGTCGAGCCTGAAATGGTTTGCATTTATCTTCTTTTTTATATATTTATTTATATATACTCGTTTATATAAAAAAACAACAATTATTTTTATTTACTTTCATTCAATATATGAGAAAAAGTTTGTACAATATGAGCGTGTGAAAGTTGGTGGAATTTCAGAAAATGAAGAACAAGTAAAATTAAAAATCTAAATTTAAAATTAAAGAATGGAAGTTAAAATACTAATTTTATTTAAATTTAAAAATCCTAAAATTTAAATTGTTTGTTTGCATAAAATTTATAAAATATACAGACCATGTGGTAAAAAACTTTCAAATAAAATTATCGATATTGCTCACGTTCCATTGTCAATTTCGATCCAGAAAGGAAACACAAAACAAAATCGTTCGTTTTCAATTTTGAAAAGTAAAAAGCAATGTTCTGAAATCTATTCCTTCTTAATGAAATTGAAAATTTTAGTACAATTTCTCTGAAATTCGATTTCCCCCCTTGTTTTCAATTTCCATCGAAAAAAGGACATAAAACAAAGCAGTTTACTTTTTATTTAGAAAAGTCAACAATCAGAGATTGACCTATTGTTTTCATCGAAGTTGAAAACAAATTAGAGCAATTCGTTTCCATTTCAAACCAAATTTGATTACACCATCTGCCTCTTCTAATTTTGAAAAAAACCTAAAATCTAACGACGCTCTTCAATTCGATTTCACGCGAAATTGAAATCGAAACAAAAAAAAAAATTAATTTCTGTTTTCATATTCAGTTGCGCTTGCAATCGAATTGTTCAATTTTAATGAATATTTTCCGGTTGCATTAGAATCAATACAAAGGAAAGGGGAAAAAGCTTACAATTGCAAACATATGATTTTCTACTCAGTTACTTTAAAACATTTGAGTTATGAAATAAGAGCAATATGTTCTCAAGTTTATGATTATACTTTTTTTAATGCAAGTGTATTTCACTATACAGAAAACTACTAATACCTTCCTAATTTAATTCATTCTTCATTTAATTTTAAAGCAAAACATCGTCGACACTTCGCTTTTGTAAACTCGAGTATTGTAAACAGGCAAGGTTTTTTTTTTCATTTCAATATCTTGATCTAATTCATATTGTTTACGTTTATGGTGGAACTAGATCAACATCTTGGGATGAAAAAGCACGGCAGCTATTACAAACTCAACAGCAATTAGGGCAAATCAATATTCAAGCGGTAACGATATTCTCCTTTTTAAGTATCAAAATTTTTAAATAATTAAAAGTTTGATTCACATTTTCATCTCTACTCATTTGTACAAACGCATTTCACATATATATAAATCAACTCGCGGCGTATGTTTTTCTCAAAATATTGGTGAGGCTACTGCTGCTGCATTTGACTTTGTTTTCTAGTCTCGGCTGCAATTCATAACGTTATTTACATATCTCATTGATTGGTTATTTAGAAAACTATTTACAAATTTAAAGTTTCTTTTTTTCCTAACGTTTTTGTTTTTACATACCTTTCACATGATTTTCATTAAAAACAAAAAAAAAAAAACCAATGTTGAAATAAAACAAAAAAAGTTCTGAGTTATTTTTAAAAGAATACCTAAACTTAGATAAATTTTTATTTTTTAAAGTATATGTAAATAATATAAACTTGTACTTATGCAAAAAACTAAGAAAAATCAAATACAGACATACATAGGTATGTAGTAAAAGCTTTTAAAAATTCAAGCAAGAAAATTTCATTTCGAATAGATTTTAAAGGTATGAAAAATTAATGTATTAAATTAATACAAAATAAAAAATGTAAGCATTATTTTACATTATTTTATGAACGGATTCCAAGAAAATAAGAAAGGAAATCATTTTCCCTACAAATCTGTATGTAAAGCCAAGAAGATACAGAAAAATGAGAAATTCAAAATACATATTTCAAGCCTACTTCTAGTTCAATTTTTAATTTTTTGTATTATTAAAAGAAAAGTGTATGTAGGCAGCACTTTTCTGCTTACGTATTTTCAAATTGTTTGTGTTATACTTGGTTTTGTTTCACTTTTTTTATCAATATATATTCTAATTTTTATCGTACATTATATTTATATGTAAGTATTGCTGTATTTTTTTTTGTGGTTTCCTTCGCGTTTTGTTTTTTGTTGTTGTTTACTTGCGCAACTGTTGAATATATTTCAGTATTATTGTTATTATTTTATTACTAAAATTATATTTATTTGTATATTTTTTAGTTTGCTTTTTGTTTTTTTTTTTTTGTTGTTTTTAAATATGTTAACATTACTTTACAAAATAAAAAAATAATTATTTTTTGTTGTTTTTAATGCTATTCATATTTTTTATTATTTATTTATTTCACTTTACAAATAACTATGTATTTTTGTTGTTGTTATTGTGTATACTATTACAAAATTTAAGATTTTAATTTTATTGATTTTTGTTTATAGAGGGGTAGAGAGGAGGAGCTGTCAAAATTTCATATAAAGAAAAATAAAAACAAAAAATTTGTTACTCTCCTTCTTTTCTTCTTCTTCTTTTACAGCGTTAATTTC
Organism: Toxonevra muliebris; assembly: GCA_963691655.1. Lineage (NCBI taxonomy): Eukaryota > Metazoa > Arthropoda > Insecta > Diptera > Pallopteridae > Toxonevra > Toxonevra muliebris. The sequence continues at coordinate 104,311,718 of OY829326.1, forward strand.
TATTATTTTTCTTTATATTTAAAGTATTCCTTCTTGTTGATAAATCATTTTATCTTCTCTTTCAACATCGTCTTATATTCTTCTTACTTTTTCTGATTTTAATTATTTTTTTTTTTTTTTTGCTTTTGTTTTAGTAATTTACTTAAAAATTACACACAAGCGCGCTCGAACACTCTTCCTACTACATAAACGACATCTTGGAAAATTGTATGTACTGCTTAAACCTACTGATTCTCATCATCATCTCCATCGCCATCGTCATCGCCATGCTCGTCATGATGTTGTTGCGCTGCAGCAGCAAGTAACGCTGCTTTTTGCGCAGCCTGTGCTTGAGCTTGCATGGAGGGTGCAGACATGGCAATTTTCCCGCTGGTTTTATATTCGGTCATTTCCTATAATAAACAAGAAACAAAAATAACCAATTCAATCGTTTGTGAATACGTGTGTGTGTGCGTGTGTACATACTCTTTCATAGCGCGCCTTATCCTTCTCCGCCATTAATTCATATTTCTGCTTAACTTCTGGATCCACATCGGACCATTTGCGTCCAAGCTCTTTAGCAATATCACCGACACCATATTCGGGATTCAGAGCCTTAACTTTGTTACGTTCATCATTGCAGAACCAAAAGAATGCAGACCTGACGAAGTGAATAAATAGAAAAATGGACATTATTAATTTTTAAATTTATTGAGAATGTTTAATGGAGTTGTATTTAATTAAGTAAAAATATTGTTAGCTACGAACTCACAATGATCTTTTCGGCGCATTCGGATCCTTGATTTGTTTCCTCTTTTTGCCGCGTCCAACAACGGTGCCTTTGGGTGGTATATAATTTTGCATTTCCAATTCATATCTGGCTTTGTCCTTCTCTGCCATTTCATGGAAGCGTTTTTTCTCTTTGTCAACCATTGTCTTGAAAGAAGAAGGTGAAATAAGATATTATTCTAAATATTTTAAGTGTACTATAATCTACAATTGATGTATAGTACATGTGTGTATATTTGTGTTCTAAGATACTACTTCTTAATTTGATAATTTATTTTCATTCATAATACTTTAATATTTTTAATAAATAACAATAATATAGTAGGTCCTGACAAACTAATGTTCTTAGTCGGTATTTAATGTCTAAGATTCTGGACAAGACGAAAAGTATACTACTCACAATAAGTGAGTTCCTAAAAAAAAACGTTGGGTTGTCGAAAAACTTGTATATGGAACTACCTGGGGCATCAAATCAAAAATGATATGACTGGCTCTGCAAACTTGCAAACCGACCAGCAATGACCTACGAAGCACTTGTTTGAACACTCAAAACTAAAGAACTTACTGCTGAAAACCGACTGCCAAGAATCAAAAATCTAATCGGTTCCTATGTATTGATTGCATGCGCACCACGCCTACTACTGCCCTTAACCTCACTATTTTCTCATGCTAACAATTTTACACTACCTCTTGACGATACGATGACGATACCGACTTATCAAAATGAGAAAAAGTTTATAATAATGATTCCTTCTCGTAAAAACTGGGAAGCCTATATCCCAAAAGTGACTATCAATGAGCTCATCAGGTAGATAGATTGAAACAACTAAAGGGAGTTTGTTCTGGCATTTTCGGTGGGCAAAATTTAGCAACATAGCTTGCTAAGCCCAGGTAATCAATCAATATGCCAGAATTTATCTGTCAATTCCCCTTACAATCAAACTGCACTCAAAGCTTTGAACTCTTTGAATTCAAGTCTAAGCTACATAACTTTGAAATGAAGTAAATCTTACAAGAATTATAAGCTATAATAGCCCATTGGGGCTATGTAATAAAAAGAAACGCTGACGAATCGGCTAAGAAATCCTTCTTTGGTCTGAAACTGTTTGTAGCGTCGGCAGAGATCTCCTAAAACTGTTTGGACATAATGATGCTGCAAGCAATACTAATAGATTATGATCTAAGCCACAGGGAGTTAATCCCCCAAAACTTCGGCATTCTTGTTGAACCAATATCGAGAATACAGTCGAAAACTGGCAAGGTTCCTTTACAGGTGCTAGTGCTGATTCTCATATTGCTGCTCGAACGACCCAACGCCGCCGATCACACCACCGCGCACCCCTTCTTAAGAACCTTAAATCTTATAGTTTTTGTAATCAAAGCACGAATATACTTCATCGTCGTCGTCGTCGATGTCGGATTCCATGTTTTTCCTTTAAACACAGCAGCAGTAGTAAGCACCAACATTTGCTTCAATAAATTGCTCCCGTTTTCTGCCCTATTCCTAATTCCACAATACACATATCCCTTTATATTTTTGGCCTTACGCGCATCTTCATTCTCCGCTTTCGGGCGGCACGAGTTCTTCCTGCTGACTAACTCCTGAATTGTAAATTTTGCTGCTCGAATACAACAAAAAGTGCGAATGCGAATGTGAACGTGAATGTGCATGCAGTAATTGTACATTGGTAGGTTGCTTGGTATATTCTACATAGATATCCTACCCTTTTCTCCCTTCTTCTCTTCCGTGGCCCTTCACAATGCTAACTTTTTCCCCAAATCGATGTCGAACTTAAGGTTGCCAAGTTCTCGATTGTAGTTTCGTCATAGTTTGAAACAACTTTTTCTTTTTCAAAGAATTTGTCAAGTTTTTCTTCATGTTTTCTCTACGTTGTTTAAAGGGAAAATAAAGTTTTGCGGGTTAAAGTAATTGAAGAAATTTGCGGCAAGTTGATTTACAGTTTTTTAAACGTTTTTAACTCACAAAGAAAAAAAACAACTTTTTGTTAAAAAGAAACAAAATTAAATTGCTTAATTGTTTAACTTAAATTAACAATAATAAATTTAGTAAAAAAAAAACTTATATTGACATTTTTAAAGCAAGCAAAATTGTGGCTTCGTATTGCAACATTTGCCAACAACCAGCAACCCAACCTTCTTCAACCTCTAACACCACCCCTTCCCCTCGAGCATTCACATCTCATTTCACTCCAAAAGCTAAAGTGTGCAGAAGGCGGAAAGGCAGAGCTAGGCAGCGACGAAATAGGCAGCCGTGGTATGAACAAAAAAAAGAAGGGGACTTTTGCCGTAGTGGAATCATCAAATGAGGACTTTAGTTGGCTCTGTTCTGTGCTCTACGAGTGGAAAATGTTTTAAAACAGCAAGCAAGAAATATAGTAACAGCAGAGATTGGCCGGAAAGCAGGCCGACACGTTCCTCCACCATCACCCTCATAGCGAAATGTTTTCACCATTGATTTTTAAACGAAGTTAAACCACCCCAAACAAACCAACAAAAACCAACAAACTGCCAGAGCTCGTTTTATGGTGTTCTTACATCTCTCACCCCATCAATTCACTATATTCCCACCACTCTCTCAATTGTATATAGACATACACACACACACATATATACATATATATATATATATATACAAATGCGAACATGTGTATATAAAAACATAGCACATGCCTTCTCCACCACCATCAACTTCGTCACCACAACTACCCAGGCACCCACCCATCCATAACAACCCCAACATTCATCCATCTATACCATGCCACCACGTTCCCTTTTTTATTGCCCTCACCACAAAAAGTACCACACCTCGTAAATTGCTTTTGCACACGAACGAGTCACGAAACAAATGCGAATTCTATGCAGTAATAGCAGCACATAGCAGGCACACACATCAGAGGCTAGCAACAACTCTGGCTGACTGACTGACAGTCAAGCAAGCAAGTTGCCAGAAAGACAGTCAGCTAGTCAGTCAACCAGACATTTAGTTAGTTAGTTATGGATGGCAAAATGTTTGGTTGGAGGTTGACAGCGACGACGACAAAGTGCAGCAGACTCATTTTCTTTACGAAACAGGAGAAGAGTTTGGCAAACTCTGATGGCAAAATCATAGAAACAACATTAACGAGAATGCAAGCATTGCATTTGCCTTCGTAGTTCTACTGTTTGGACGATGCACATAGCTTCATTTTTAGCCCCCACTCATGGTGTTTGAATCTGAGAGAGATGAAGAACAGTTACATAAAGTTCTACGAAAATATGTTGGATCATTGCCCTTCGGAGGAGCTTGACTTGGGTAAAAAATTAATTGCTCCAGATTTGTTTGATCTATTTCCACTAGAATTGTAGAATTGGCCAAAAAATCTTGCAGTGTGGGAATGGGGACTCAAAACCTGGAAAATATACCATGAGTATAATCGTATATTGAGCCAAAAAACTAATAAACCCTATTCGTATATCAGTCCCATAAATCGCTTGAATTCCCTCTTGAGTTCTAGATCCTTTGACTTGGATGAAGTCCCACTTACGTTTGAGAGAAACCATTTTAATATAAGGTGACAAAAATTTAAAGAATTACGTAATTGGAAACTTTCTATATCAGTTCCTAAAGCAAAAGTTGTTTAGATTGAGTTGGTTGTATAGTACATACGTAGATGGCATGACATGGTATGCCATAGTGATGGTGTCATGAGTGTGGCAATCGACGCACGCTCGTTTATTTTCATTAAAATTTGAGACAGGCAACACAGTCAGTCCGTCAGAAAAAGAAGGTTGGCTGGCAGGCAGGCAGGCAGACAGTCATACTGTACCTTACATAGCACATTGTGTGCTCCTCGAATGTCCACGTAGAACAGAACACATAACGTAAGCACTTTTCCCTCACTCAATATTCCTCTCGTCCTTCTCTACTCCACGTGAACCATTCGACGCAGCAGCAGCAGCAGCAGCGACGTGTGTTGCAATTGCATTTCCGTCATTAAATGAATTCATGTTTTTCTTTATTCGTTCATTCACTCATTCCCTCCCTGCCCCTTCACTTCACTTCGCCGACTCATTCTTTCATTTCACTCATTCGTTTTGATTATTATTATATGCTGAATAAACTCTTCACCCTTTTCTCTCTCTTCTACCAGCATTTAAGTTCTTTTTTTCTCACTGTTGTAATCTTCATAAAAACGCACTTTAATCGTCTTTATTCATAAAATTCATTTTAATTTTTATATTCACCGCGTTCTTTTTCTTTCCTTTTTGAGAATATGTACACAAAAAATAAAAGAAGGTTGCAAGGACATTTCAACCAAACAAAAAAAAAACGAACAAAAATAAAGATCCTTTCGCTTTCTTCTTTTGTATCTTCATGAAAAGATTTTTCATTTTTTTAGATTTGTAGTTAGGTCTTTAAATTTTGTGGAAAAATTAAATTTTAAAGCCATAAGGCGTCGAGGTGGGTAAATTTTCAATTATGTTTATTGCAATTATGAGGTTATTTAGTTACTATGTAATGAACTATCACCGCAAAGTTATGAAAAACTTGGAAATACAGAATAAGAGTTTGCGAAAAGTAGTTTATCTCACAGAAGTCTTCAAGTAAGAAAATGTTGAAAAATACTCTAACGTTACACTAACTTTTTCTACTACAGTTTTGATGGCAAGAGTTTTTACATAGATCTAGCAGAGGTTAATCCCCAAATAATCGACCCTTAGCTCCGATGATGAATAGATATAAAATGGGTGTAGTGTATTGCGATAATTTATGTCTACTGTATCTTTCAGTTGGAGCTTAATTATTAGCACTCAAATAAGTCAATTAGAACTGCAATTCTAAGACCACTAGTGCCCGAGATATATTTTTCAAGATATGCCCTGCCAACCCAAGGGAAACTTGCAACAGCAGGTGGGCCAGGGCCACGTTTTTTTGAGATGTTTTAGTTGTTAAACTGATTCTTTGATTTTTTTTCACCTGTTTCGCTTTCATCAGAATCTATGACACTAATTCTTACTCGGAAACTATATATAATTTTATGAAGGAAAGTTTAATGTAATCTGACTAAATTTACAAGTATATTTTAGGATAAAATAATATAAATATAAGCAATTTAGAATAAAGACTCACCTTCCACCGTTCAGCGCACTTTCTGGAGAATTCAGCAAATATGACTGTCTCATCGGGATGTTTCTTCTTATGTTCCTCTCGGCATGTTTGTACAAAGTAAGCATACGCTGTCATGCGGCCTCTAGGTTTTGCATCAGCTTTAGCACCACGGATCATTGTGCTCTGTTTCTGCAAACGATGGAGATCAATAAAAGGTTCATTGGGTGTTTGATTTTGGGCTGCGGTAGCGTTAACGACTGTTGATATTGTAGTGGAAGTGATACTATTACTACTACTACTACTACCACCACTGCCACTACCACTGTTGGTAGTTGTAGCAGAAGCAGCAGTAGTAGAATAGTTGGTAATATTGGTGATGTTATTGTTGTCGTTGTTGTTATTGGTATTGATAATTTTGTTTTGATGGATTTGATTGGAAGTTTGTGTTTGCTGTTGTTGTTGTTGCGCTATATCTTGAACATTTTGATTTGAATTTCTTGTTAGTGTAGTAGTTGCTGTTTGTTGTTGTGGTTGCTGTTGTTGCTGACGAAGCAATATACTTTGTTGCGTTTGATTTGGACTAGCAGCAGGAAGATTTATTGTTATTGTAGCCTGATCTTGTGGCTGCGGCTGCTGTTGTTGTATTAATGTTAAACCATCAACAACATTTGATGGTGTTGCAGCAGTATTTAAAAATGTAACATTATGTTGAATCGTTGGTGGATTGTTTGAAGACGGCTATCGATCGATCACACACAATCAGTCAGAAGAGAAATAAGAAAAAGACCAAACAGGGCGGGGCAGACAGGCAGGCAGAGTTCAATAAAATAAATAAAAAATTTTAAATTATTAATTAAAGTCGATGGCAGAAACGAAAAGGAGATTTGATACTGCTGCTGCTGCTGCACAGCATAGCAATTAGTCAAGTTGATGTCAAAAAAAGAAAACAAAGAATGACGAAATTATTGTCATGAAACAATTGAAGTAATTATGCTGCTACTGCTAGCTGCTGCTGATGTTGATGCAGTGAGAAGGAGAGACGACGCAAGAGACACAAATGAATAAATGTGATACACAGATGAAGGAGGAGCAGTGCAACGTAAGGAATGAAGGTGATATATTGCAGTCACTCGCACATGCATACAGACATACATATGTACATAGACGATATATTGCTGATGTTGCTATTGCTGCTTTCTGCTGTTGACCCCTGACGGGTTGTAAGTCTATGCATGCAGCAATGCTCTTGATGTTGATGATGGTAATGCTGCTGATAATGGTGGTAGTGGTGATGATGGTGGCATTGTATGCAATTTAATGCAAAACCAACATGTGGCAGATGCATAACGATGGTTGAATGTTAACGATGACTATCGATGGGGGAGACGAAGCAAGGGGTGTGATAGGGCGGGACGGGGAAGACAAAAGTGAACGGGTACAAACAACAGAATGCAAGTAATAAAATTGCAATGCATATAAATTTTATTTACACAATAATATTATATGTACGAAATACATACCAACATACATATAATATATACATATATATACTATATACATATGTTTATGTAAGAAAATATATATGTAAATTTATTTTATGAAAATATAAAATAACTTCACACATGTACACACAAAAATGGACGAAAACAAAATTAAAACAACAATAACAGTAATATGTATTAATAAAACATAGAAAGAAGAAAATATGAAGACAAATGTATGCATTTGATGAGGGATGTGTTGGATGAACTAATGGTAAATGCGGTGAATACTTGGTGTTGATGAAGTCTGCCGCCGCCTGACAGTGATGAAGAACCAACAACAAATAAAACAAAATTACCGAAAAGATGAAAACAGCAACAACAATGGCAGGAAGAAAGTATAAGCAAATATCTATGCATACACATATAGACGAACTGACAGTCAGACAGATAGATATGTTGTAGATATCTGCATCGATAGATAGAGACTCGACAGCAGACAATTATTTATTACATTTAATTCCTGTAGAATTTCGATATAGATATTTAAATAATTGTCTACATGTAACTCTTCTTCTTCCTTTTCATACGATTTATCGATTAATCGAACCGAATTGCTATGACGATGATTGTGAGAGCGCAATAAATATCTGTGAGAGAGACAGAGAGAGGAGAGTGTGCGTGCAATGATGACGATAGATGTAAAAATTTTAACGCCTTTTACACATGACCATTTAACAACAACCAACAACAACGATAACAAATTTGCTGAAATTTATGCAGACTTTTTTTTTTGTTTGCTTGTTTTTTGTTCGTTTGTTTTACATATATGCCAAATTTAAAATATGTTTCTCATTTTGTATTGTTTGTAAGTATGTATAATTTTCAATCTGATTATAAATTCCAATTTCAATAATGTTCATCAAATAATGTTGCACGTTGTTTGTATGCGTGTATGTGTTGTTCAAAATGTTACCAAATCCAAAAACCAAGAACAACAACGACAACATATAGACACCACCAGAGACCAGTGTAACGCTTCAGCAACGATAACAATTATAAAGTTACATTATAATAAATAAATATGTACTATGTATAGATAGATATAAAATGTATGTGAGAAATAGGGAATATAGAAGTTAAATTCTGAATTTTATTTAATACAAAATCTATAAATGATTGTTATTTTTAATGAAAATATTTATGAGAATACATACATTTAAATAAATAGTCAAAATGCTTTTATTAATATAGAACTTTTTAATTTCTAATAACCTATTAATCCATAAATTTGAATAAGAAATTAGATATACATTTTTTAAAGATTTGTAAACGAAAATATCTGAACTGACAATAACTTCAAAACAAAAACAGACTCCATGCTTAAAGACAAGTTAATTCCTCTGTCGCATTCATCATTTTTCGAAGAAGACAATTATATTAACTCCACAACTAACGGCGTTTTCACCTACCTACCGAGTTCGCACTCTGTGTTCTCGTTTTTTATGAAGGTTTTCGCTCACTTGAATTGAGAGAGTAAAAACTTCATATAAAAAAATTAAAACTGAGTGCCGGCCAGTGTTGCCAAAAACTGTAGTTTAGGAGAAAAAAAACTGTAACCTATAAAAACGTAAAAACAATACTAAAAAGAGATAAATCTCTTCCTAAAACAAATCAACTGGCAGACAAAATTGGATTCTTTTTGAATATTAGTTAGTATTAAAAACTTTTCTGAAATTTTTTTAACAATTCATACCAGACTAGGGATCTAGTCACTAAATTTTGACTGCACTATAGTTTTCACTACCATTAAATCTTTATTGGTAGTGGAAATAAAAACTAACTACCACTAAATCACTAAGGAGAGAGAGTGCTCAATTGGCGACTTAGTGGAAGTTAAAATTGTATTGCACTATTGTCATCCCAAAGCCTTATAAAAATTTTTACAGAATTTCAGACTAATAAACCTCCCCCTTATCTAAACCCTTTAAACCCAAAAAGTCCAATCTGTAAAATTATGAAAACAACTCCACTAAACGTTCAGTGGTAATGGAGCCTTACTCCCATTGGCACTAAAAGTAGTGAAGAGAGAAATTTATTCATTACTGAAATTTATGTATTGTATTACTGTAGGTCCAACTATGTGGTATCACAATGGGCCGTTCTGATGTTTAACAAGATTAAAAACGGGGTTTTCAAAATTTAAACATGGTTTTTAAAAGCTTGTCTCGAAAATCTAAAACTTTTTTTGTGTTCGGATTAGGAAAATTCTTGTACAGAGGGGTTTATTTGGAGGCTAATAATATTTTATAAGGTTAACATTTTGTTTTTCAAAGTTACGGTTATAACACGGTTTTTTCAAATGCAAAACAACAAAACAAGATGCTAATTTTGCCAGTGGTCCTGAGAAAAAAAATTGTTCCACACCTCCCTTATATACATATTTAAATAAATTTGAAAAAAGTATATCCCCCCTAAGGAAAATTCCTAGCGACACAACTGATCCAGTTTATCAGAAAATAAAGTTCAACTAAGCAAAACCTGAAAATATTAAAACAAGAAAGCGTCCTTATGACTGAAAGTCAGGATCATTATCTTGTTAACAATATCCCGTCAAAAAATCATATAACTGCCGAATCCGCATATCTGTTGCATATTCAGTATAAATAAATTTGAAAAAATTTGTAATTACAGGGGGTGTCTGGTACAATTAATACCATTAATCACTCTGTAACATATAGCGAATGGTTGAAAAATTAAGTATTCTATTCAAAAGAAAACAAATTTGCGCATCTGCTGATTTGTTTTCTTTTGCACTCGTGCAAATGCTGAGGCCATATTCTAGCTTTTCTTATATGCATCAAATGGACTGAAGAAAATTATATTGAACAGTCGAAAATAATTGTTGTAAGAAAAAACAGTTAATTTCAGCATTACTCACACAAAGAAAATAACAAAAATTAAATAAAAAATTACATATTCGATATAACTTATGATATGTTATACTGGACTATCACTGTAAATTTGAGAAATATGTAAAAAAAAAAGAAAATTTGAGAAATATTAACACCCCTATGAATACAAAGAATTGTTTTGATTATGAAAACAAAATATGAAAGACAGAATATTCTGTAAGCGTAAGTGTAATACGAGTACCAAAAAAGCAACAGTTTTTATTTGATAACTTCACATAAAGAGAGTTGCCAACAGACTAGAAAAAAATTTGTTTCTTAATATTTAGATATTTCTTATTTGATATGTAAATAACATTACCAAAAGTTCAGCCATATAATTTCTAGACCAAAATACATTTCAAAATTTTAATCGAGCTAAAAACATTACCGCCTCCTATTAGATTTATCCCTCGGTGTGGGATACGGTCTAGAAGCCCAAGTTCCATTGAGCTCTTGCTCATAAATTCGAATTAACCCCTATTTTGAGAACGATCCAGTTGTTGTAGTTCTGGCTGAATAAAGTAGGCAGGCACAGAAGATTAAGAGCGACTGATTCCGCACTATCCACCCATAAACATATTTGTGGATTAGATAGCTCGTTTGCGAAATAACAGCCAACTCTGGGTCTTACACGCTTTTAACTAAACTCTCTTCATTAGGCCCCACTCGAAAATTGATTTGAAGTCATTGTTGGGTGTGTCATTCCTTTTTCTTTCAATTTCCAAAAAGTTGGAACGTTTTAGGTATAAGTACAAATGGCGCTGCATTCCTCAAATGAGTAAAAAGTATTCAACGTCAATGACAAAATGAAAGATATTTACAAATTGCCAGGATAACTACATTAATCGTTATTTTTGTTTTACGGTACAGTACCTACAAATAATACGGGTTTTTATCAATTATTATTTTGAATATAAAAATTATTTTAAAGTGTTGAAAAACAATAAGAAAAAAAAACTTACAAAAAGAATTTTTGTTATCAGAAATCAAATTACCTTTAAGAAATAAATAGAAAAAAATAATTTTTGAATATCAACACCTAAAATCTATATAGTCTTAATAACAAAAAACTTTAAAATTTAATTTTTGACTGATTATGAAGTATTTGACTAAACTATATGTCCCTTTCCAAATTTTAAAACCGTAAGATTAAAAAAAAAAAGATTAGAAAAATTAGAAAAAATCTAAAAAATTTTTAATTTGCATTTTTTGCTACTCCGGTAAAAAATTACGGCTTTTCGGATTTTATGTGACGATATGTGAGTTGAATATATACGAGATGTAAACCTCTCAGAAACGGAGAAAATACCATAGGTAAGAGAAAATACGCGGGGTGATGAAACATGGGGGATGAGCTCTACTAGCTATTCGGAAATAGATGAAAGTTCACCTTTACAAGATGACAGGATATAACAATCAATCGAATCAAGCAAACAATTATAAAGATTAAATCTCGACTCCTCGTTCTCTCTATCTTGATAAGACTTTCTAAAGAGCGGGTCATACTGATATGAAGCCATAATATAAGATAAAAAATCTATTAAGCACTAGAGAAAGTGCAACACTTTGATTAGAACTGTATTATTATTTTTTGTTTGTGTCGACTTATAGATTATTCTGTTGTTATAGTCAGAAAGAAAGAATTTACAATCTGTTTGATATAAAAAATATTTATAGAAACTTATCAAAATAAACTAAAAAAAATAATAATTTATTTTTTAAGTTTCGTAGACTATTGTTTTTATAATTTACAACTACTGATAAATCACAGCAGAGAGATAAATATTTTATTGAAAGAAGCCTAGCACGTAAATAATAAAATCAAAACCAACAGCAAAATTATCTTCAATTTAACAAAAGGGACAATTATCAATAAACTAAAGACAAACAACAAAAAATACACTTTAAAAAACAATTACTTTAATATGTAATTATGCACTAAAGCGAAGAACATAAAACAAACTATAAAAAAGAGCATTAAATATTTTCCCACCCAGTAAACTTTTTCTGTAGTTTAGTGTGTTAAATTGTTGTAGTTGTTATAAGAACACCTAAACAAAAGCAAAAAAAAACGAAAAATACTGAATGCGAAAAGCAAAAACAAATATGTAAACAAGATTGCATATGATGCACACACAATTACACATATATATGTATGTGCAATAAAAAAAGTGTGCGCAAAAGAACAACAGCAAATAAAAACGTCAAAAAGTAAAAGGAAGGAAAACGAAAAAACAACAAAACAAAAAAAAAAAAAACAAATCAGAGCAAAACCACATTTTAACAACTGTTGCTCTAATAGGTTTTTCATTGCATTTCATTTTAATCGCAGACAGACAATTTGACGCCGGCCGGCTTTATGGCAAACAACAACACCACCACCCAGCCACAAACAACAAATTATAATATCAAAGCGTCGTCGTGCGTCGTCTACTAAAAAAAATACCGGTGAAAATAATAATACATAATAATAGAATCGTTTTTAACACACAACAATACAAGTATTAAATACTACATGATACTATTTTTTTTTTGTTTGCTTGCTTTGTAGCTTGCTTTTGTTTGAATTCATCAACAAAATACCAAAAACCAAAAAAAAAAACTCGAAACAAAACAAGAAAAAACTTATAAAAAATGTTGAGAGCTGAGAGCAAAACTAACTACATATATACTAATATCAACAACAACAACTATGACAACAGCCTGAAATAAAAAGCCAACAATCAAATTCATCTATTCACATGTCCATATGCGCGTTTTGGCGCCATCAAGCTCAAAGTATCATTCATAGATGATGAAGAGATGGGGCAAAGTATAGAGAGTATGTATGAAGAGCTAGTGATAGCAGCATATGACAATATTCACACACAATTCAATTCATTCATAAAAATATTTAGCTGCTGCCGGTAGCTACTGCTGCTGCTGCTGCTTCGAAATCGATGAATGAATGAATGAATGAATATATGTATGAATAAGCCAAACAACAAGCAAACAACAAACACAAACGCTTATAGCTCACTCAAAACTCAACGACACACCATCACCATCCCCGCTACCATCAACATCTACATCAACAACAACAACAACATCATCATCATCACCATCAACAGCAATAACAACAGTAGCCCACAGTAGCTGTAGTAGCAGCAATAGCAACTAAACACAACAACAACAACTAACTATAGCAACAGCACAAAAAAAAGAAGAAATATGAAATAAAATCAACCAGTAACAGCAACAACAACACAAACAAAACGTAGCAATTTCATATGCAGTCAATATTGTATACATGATGATGGCTTAGAGTCGTACTAACAAAAAAATATAAATAAAAACCAAACAACAACAAAAAAATATTTCACATGCGATGTGTTGAGGTATTAAAAAAAATGAACGTAAATACCCAGTAACAACACCAACAATAACACAAAAAGTGGCGACACCAACAAAATTGTATTGTATTAAGGAGGAGGCAATAACACAAACACACATACATACATACAAACACCAGCAGGAAAAAAGTCTAAACCAAAAAACATTCACCATCAATCGCTACAACAACAACAACGCCGACGACGACTACGATGTCGACAACAACTCATCATCAACAGCAACAACAAAAAAAAAATGTTTATACAGAAAAAAAATATACACCGGCATTTTCAATATTTACACAAAAACAAAACGAAAAAAACCTAAAAAAATAAAAACACAAATAAAATGTATACATATAGAAAAAAAGTAGAAAATAAAGAAGCAACACTGTTGCTTCCGTAAACAAAATAGAAAAAATTTAAATAATAATAATATTAAAGCACAATAACGTACACCAGCTATAAACTCAACTAACTCATAGTCGTCAAAGTCCAATGGAATGAATAGAATAGAATAAAATATGCACGAATACACACGCCAGTGTAGTATTTAGTAGAATAAAAATCGTAGTAAAAGTGTGAAAAAAAACAAAGGAATGGTAGCGAATTGAAATGAAATTGGAGTGAATGAATTCGATTGTGATTGTGTGATTACGATAAAGATAGAAATGTGATGTGAATGATGGGAGGTGAAGCAAGCAAGCAAAAGCAAAAGAAGCAAACGATAGTAAAAAACAAAAATAAAAAGATAGCAAAGCTTGCAGCACACACATGCTTGCTGATGCTGTTGTTGAGAACTAATATTGTCGCTAAAAGTTTTTTATACATGTTGCTGTTGCTCGCACGCTGCTCACTTGCGCACACAACCATACACAAAAACAACAACAAAAAACACTTGCTTTTTGACTAAAGTACAACAAAAACAGCAAGTGTAAAATGCAAAAACAAAAAATGTAATAAAACTTTTAATGCTTATATGATAAAAAAGCCAGCAATAAAATCCAGCAACAACTACTACTATTTACAAAAACAAAAAAAAAATGCACATACATATATACATACATATCTAGAAACAAACATATGCACATATATGTACGTGAGTTTTGTGCTAAGAGTAATAAACTTACAGCAACAAAAAATCAAAAGAAAAGAAGAAATACAGAGCAACACATGTGAGTGAGCAGTAGCAGCAGAGCAGCAGCACATCGGGTGTTGTAAAAATAGGCGACAATCAACGCAGCAATATATGTATGTATGAATGTACAGAGTAATATGCATAAAAAAAACACTAATATAAAATAAAAAAAAGTGTGAGATGGTCTCTCAGTCAACGTCGCAGTCGACATCATTGTCAAATATTGTGCATTTATACAACAACAAAAATAAGTTTTTATGCATGCTCTCAATTTTCTCTATTTTCCTCTCACACAAGTGACATAATTTTATGTCAAATTTGCACAAATCGTAATCGGAAAAGAAAAATAAAAGCAACAATAAAAATTACATACATGTGTATACTAAAAAAAGGAATAAAAATAAACGCATGTTCATATTTGCTTTTGTAATTGTTGCTGCCGATTATTGCTGCTAATAATGCATTCATTATGCCATATGACTTTGTAATGTGTGTATGTGATGTTGTATAGCAAACGCGTATATACGAACACATCATTCAAAACTTTATGCAAAAGAAAAAAAAAACAAAGCCGACCATGGGCAATATTTGCAAAGTGACGATGATGGTGGCTTAATGGTGTTGATATTTCCGATGATGTTGGTAGTGCTGTTGTTATTGCTGCTGTTGATTATGATGGTGGTAGTGCTGCTGTTGCATGGTGGCAAACTTACAATTGCCATTTTAATAATTGAGTTGACAATTTTCATTGAATAAAATACACTACGCACACAGACACACACAAATAAACCGGAAGGGTAAATAAAAACACACATAAAATGATTGAGAAATAAATAGAAAAAAAAGAAAACAGGGGTTAAATACATACATATAAATTGCTTGCAACAATTCCTCCATGCATTACATCAGCGGGTGATGTATGAAAAGAATTTTAATGAAATTTAATGCTACCCTATTTGACATAATTGTAAATCAACAAGTCAAGGGCTTAAAATTCCTTTAGTAAAGAACATGCTCAAAAAATAAATAATAAAAAGGGAATAAATGCATTCATGCATAATCAATTAAAATCAGGTGTCTGAACAATTAAATAAGTAGTAATAATGTTCGATTTATTGCCCTTATTGCCGAATCTGTGGTAACAAAGGTACGAATCCATAGCTACATTTACTGGTCATAAAAAAATCGTATGCTGGAATCCATAATAGCTAATTAAATATTAATTAAGCACAATTTTAATCTATTTTTTGAAGTGAAACTTCTTTAGCGAGGGTAGATCGAAAATTTTGCAACGGAAATCGCGTTATTGTTGCACTCATACGAAACTAATAAGAAACGAAGTTATGCTGTTGTTAGTGTTTTGCGAACGAGGTCATACGGGGATCGGCTACATACAATTATGCAGAGTCGACTTCTCGCAGTTTTATCTCATGTGCATTAGTGAGAAAGCTTGATTCCATATAGCTGCTTTCCTCTCAAGTGTTATATACGTGTAATACGTCGTATTTGTGCCGATAAGTGTAGAGAGCACCAACAGAAAAAAAGCTCTAAAAGATTGAAAAATGATGAGTGCAAAAGGTTGTTCAACAACAACGGTCATGTGAAAAATCTCGTTTTTGTTGCACTCATACGAAACCAGTAAGAAACGAAATTATGCACTTGTTATTCAGCTACATATAATCGACCAGAGAGTATACTTCTCACAAAATTATCTCATATGCTTTATTGAGTGAGCCGACCAAGTTGGATCTTCTTGATTGCATATAGCTGAATTTTCCTCTCTTGTGTTATATACGTATACTACGTAGTTTTTGTGACGACAAGTGTAGAGAGTATCCAACTGAAGAAAAGCAACAATAAAATAGAGAGAAGAAGTCTGCAAAAACTTCAACAGGATTTGTTATAAATATTTTCTAATAATTTTCAAATAAACAACAAAGTTTCACTTCTAATGTGAGTGCCTGCAGACACATAATTTTTTTTTATTCGTTACAGATTACAGATTCTGGAACGTCCGAAATTCATGGAACCATAACATTCTTACGTATAACCCATTTTCTCCCTTCCTTATGAGTTTTTTAACCCTTTTCTAGGTAAATTGCATTTTTATTCCTTTAAGAGGGTCCACAAAGAGTTCAAATGTTTCAGGAAAATGTTTTTGCTATAGGATACTAAGAGCTAGAGAACATGTAAATTTGGTTTTAAAATTACCACATTTCTGATATCTAGTAACTCATCGTAAAATTTTTCCATAAGCGATGGAGATAATGCGTTAAGACATTCCACAAATATGTTTTACGAACAATTTTACTGTAAAGTGATGAACACATAAAAATTCTCAGACGTATAAATAACAAGGATATCTTGTTTGATTAGAACCGCATATTTAGAAACGAGCAAACTTTAGAACTGCATAAAACAAAATTTAACGCTGAGTCCCAAAACTTCACTTAATTCGTCTACGAATCGTTTTTCATAATTTGTGAAAAGAGCAGGTTTTGCAAATCTATGACCGTGCTGGGGAACCCATCTAACAATGATGGAACAACGTTATCAGTCGCTTCTTCAAAATATCAATTCAGCAATTGAAATTGGTGAAGCCCATTCTGAAATTTATGACAAGCTTGTGGGATCCAAAGTTTAAAATATTTATAACATTTTGAATGCATAAGTAACTATCAAGTGGTCGTCGTAGCGTAGTGGTTAGTGTGTTGGACTGCTACGCAGAGGTGCCCGGGTCCAAAACTCGGTACGCTTCAAACTCATAAAATAGAAAATAGTCTCTTTGCTGGTAATGGCAAACCTCTAAAAGTAAAAATTGCCTGTGAAAACCTTTTCACTTCGCCTTTCGGATTCGGCATAAAGATAAAGCTATAAGTCCCTTCCATTCGTGTACAAATATAACTCACACATGTATGAATGCGAAAAGCTCGGCCTAGGCTCTCCATGGGCTGTTGTGCCATAATAGTAGTAGGTAGTAGCAAATATCAAACGAAAATTGCAATATAACCAGAAGCAAAGGCGACAATTTGAAGAAGTGATGTAAAATTTTAATCCTAGCTGTAAAAGAAAAACGCTGGCTAACTAATATCACAAATATGATAAAACTTAAATCACTTTAAAAAGAAAACGGGAACACATCACAAACGCTTGAAAGCAAGTCAAGGAATCTGTGCTTATAGATAGTATTTATATATCCAATTTAGCTTTTTAGTCCACATTCTGTGCATTTATCCGAACGTTACATAAGGGCAGTTCTCGTGTAATTACTCAAAATTGTTATGACATTTTGGAGTGCATTTGTACCTCTACTGTATCTCTTTTATAGCGTTCTTAAAACTCTTACTCTTCTGATATTTTTTTTTTCAGCATTGCACATATAAAAAAAACAAGTGAAAATCACCTGAAGGTTAAAATTTGTTGGTAATGTTTTTTAGAAAAGTCATCTTAAATGCATTTTATTACCATTGTAAAAATCCAGTCGTTTGTATTCATGCTGGAGTTCTGAAGGTAAAATTCTTAATATCGAAAGATGTATAGATATATATGTACAATAATAAAGAAAACTGAAATAAATGAAATTAATGGGGGGGCAAATTTTTTAGATACGATCCTTTTTCTCAAACTTAAATTATCCGTACCAAAATATTCTCAGAAATTTCAAATTAATTACTAAAACACAAAGTAAAATTTATTTCCAGTAAGTTTCTAATTGGTGAAAAACTGTCGGTAGCAAACAAGACAAAGCATTTATGCCGAAAATTTATCACTGAAAAACATAAGAAACAGCAGGACCTTCTTGTGTGTCATCTAAGGGTTCCTACCGGGACGCAGTGGAATTAAAAGTGTACGAGAAAAAAACCGAACAATATATAATTTAATGTGACGCAGCAATACTTCAGTATTATGTACCTACTCAAAACAAACTAAGTGCATTCCAACGATTAGACAAAAAACCTTCTTAATGTTATAGACGTAACAATAAAGTGTATATGAAGTAATTGGTTCAACAATAATCCATAATCCACCTATATGGATCAGAAATTAGCTTTCTGCTTAAACGCAATGTATCAAATATGCAGTGTGATTACGGAGCTTTAGTCGCTAACTTCTTGTGAACTATAAAGGGTTAAAGATTTTTCTCTTATTTCAGTTTCTTTTTTCATTACAGTATTTAAAACGACAATAAATGAAAAAAAAATTATCTATATACAAATTTTCTCGAGCTACTACTGATAAATATTCCTTCCAGAACATTTTTACTTTATAGTCATTGTATTAGACCTTACTTTGCCAAGCACTAGACGAAAATATAACGAAACCAAATTTATAAGTAAATAAATACAGACAAAATTATAGATAAACGCAAAATTGTTCGCACTCATTTCATGAAATTACAAATTAATCCTTCGAGCTTGTTTTTAGTCTCATTAACTATTTCCAGTTTTGGTGTGCGAGTGTCAATTCATAAAGGGACAAAATATATTGGTATAAACACAACCAAAGCAGCCGGCCTCAAACCTTCTATTCTCTCTTAGAGCGTCAACCTCCAGCGTCAAAAATATGTACAAAAAAAAAATATAAAAGGAAATCAATTGGATTTGATTTTTGTTTTTACAATTCATTCGGTTTTTTATTTATATTGTCAATTGTCAAAAAATAAAAGGAAAAATTAAATTGACAAAAAACAAAAATTTGCATATACTTTTTTCGAGGTTTACACCTGTCGTAGGTCTAGTCAAGCAGAAAAAAACTGCACACTCAGAATTTTCAATTAACCTTCAAAACCTAAAATTAGGGCCCAAAAACCCATTTTTGATAGGTGAAAGCATATACTTGCCCGTAACTTTATTTTTAATTATTCCAGGGGTAAGTTTTTATAATCTATTGAAAAGAAGATATTTAGCTGCTTACAACGATATATAAATTGATAATATATCCTAAGGAATATCGGAGTTAGAGGGCAAAACATAAGGAAAATTGAAAAAAATTTTAAATTTTTT
Source organism: Toxonevra muliebris (assembly GCA_963691655.1). Taxonomy (NCBI): domain Eukaryota; kingdom Metazoa; phylum Arthropoda; class Insecta; order Diptera; family Pallopteridae; genus Toxonevra; species Toxonevra muliebris. The sequence goes on from OY829326.1 coordinate 104,331,543, forward strand.
CATTTTGAATGGCGTTTTAAACGACTATTTTGTTTACCAGTATAAAACTTTTAAAATCCATTGAGGTGTGGCTGACTTCATTATCTCTTTTATTTGACTACCCAAAAAATTTCAATACGTAGAATGTAAGTATTTGTATACGAGTATTACACTAACTATTTAAGTATACAATACAGCTGCTTAAAAATGTACGCATTTTTTCTAGTATATGATGCTTGAAGTCGAATATCTCAGTCAAACATCAAATGAAAAAATATAAAAAATTAATTAATTTTCTTAATATTTTGCCCTTTAGCTCTGGTATTTCGAAAGATATATTACCAATTTATATATCATTGTAAGCAACTAATTGTCTTCTTTTGAATGAAATATAAAAGCTTACTCGTCAGATAAATAAAAATAAAGTTACGGGCAAGTATATGCTTTAACCTATCAAAAATGGGTTTTTCGGCTCTAAGTCCAGATTTTGAGGGTCAATTCAAAATTCTGAGTATGCAGTTTTTATCTGCTTGACTATACCTATAATTTGAGCTATGTCTCGAGGAAAGTATATTTCCACTGGCACACAGTGTTATTGTATATTAAAATAATTTACTTCGTTTATTTGTGCAAAACCGTCAAAATCATCAAAAGAAACAAAGCGAAAATCGAAAAATATATATATATTTTTGCGGATTAAAATTTGGCAGCATCTGGTTTTTTATTTTTCCCCTTTCACAAGAGAGTAAACATTCTGAAGTTGAGAGAATTTGAATAGAATCTATTGTAGCGTCGTTGAGGCGGCAGCCAATCTCAGAAATTTTCATAAAATTCTATATAACTTCAGTAATTTTTTGCCGAAGCCGAAGGTGCTTTTTTAGACCGAATAGCTGAAAAAGCCTGTGTATGTTTTAAAAAATAAGTACAGGTAGAAATGAATTTTATGATTTTTGTTAAATTTTTCATTTTTCCCTTACAAATGGGAAGCTTCTTTCGGGGTGAGATGGAATTTTGGCTATCTTACAAATTAATTGTTTTTTTTTTCGAAAGGAAATGGCGAAGTAGAACAACGCCAGCTGAGTGCAAATTTTTGTTTCGTTTTTGCACTCAAACAGTTTTAACCCATTAATTGACAGTGGTGGACACGGTTGCCACATCAAAACTTTTTTTGGGGCCAAAAACAAAAGCAAAAAGGACCAAAATGGAAAAAAATGGACCAAATTTTTTTTTAAATTATTTTGTTTATTTAACAAGTAAATATAGCACATTATAAAATGTGTATAACAATTTTATAATATTTTTTTAGCGATTGCTAGAGAATACATTCATATATCACATCAAACTAAAACAAAAAAACAAAAAAAAGTGCTCAGAAATTCATACAGCACATATGTAATGAAAGGTATATAAAAATTACTTATAATATTTTAAGTGATTATTATACATATAGTACAAACATAAGTATATCACATTATATATTAGCAGAAAAAACAAAAAAAGAAGTGCTTACAAGTTCATATAGCACATATGTATTAAAAAGTGTATAAAATGTAAAAACTACTTATAATAGTTTAAGAGATTGTTATATAGTAAAAACATATATCACATTAAACAATATCAAAAACAACAACAAAAAAATGGTTAGCAATTCAGATACAAAGAACATTTTTGGGACTGGAAATAAATCAAGTATATCGACAAATCAAAAAATAACAAGGCAGAAAGTATATTCTTTTATAGATGAATACAAATGTAAAGTCATTTTTGAAATCAGATATCAAAGAAAAAATTTAGAAAAAAACGGTATTCAAAACCAAAAAACAGTGCCATATACTCCTCAACAGAATGGCGTTGCTAAATCTTTACTACTCAGTAGTATCGAAACCAAAGTAGATTTCGTCAGCAACTTAGATGCTCTTACATCGACCGGGTCTGTGTTTATCAGAAGCATGCAAAGACTTGGTGTGACTTCGGCGAATTTTGAGTGAATTTAATCAACAAATGAGCGCACCAAAGTTGTACGAAGACAAAGTTGCTTGAGACCGATTGAAGGAGAAAAGCTTTCAGGTTTCTGGCCAATAAAAGCACAAAGACGCGCGAGTTTGTTTTCAAAAGGACTAAGTAGATAAAAAGTTGCACTTACTGTCCGACCGAAAACATGATGGCAGACTTACTGATGAAGCCATTGCCAGCAAGGCGGATTCAATTAGGCAGGCGTATTGAAAAAAAGTTATTTTATTGTTTTCAAATTATTGGTAAATGTTCAGATTACACTTCTGATTGGGATTAAAAATCACTTTTTGACTCAAATTTTGTTAATATGAATTGGGGCGTGCCGCCCTTTCCCGGTTCGGGTTCTTGTCGCTAAAATTTTTTCAAAAAATAGTACAAATAACTAAAAAAAAGATATGACTAAAAATGAATACATCATGCATAAATTGCACTTGTGTCGCCCAAATTAAAAGGTCAAGGTATTTGTATTCAAATCATACTTAAAAAAAGTAAAAAATTCGCGCGAAAAAGGACCAAAATGGCCACCGAATTTAGTGCGTCATGTATCCATTTAGTTTCTTTTATTTGTTATTTTACTATTTATTAAATACATTTTAATGCCAAAAATCCGTTTTTCGAGAAGGGCCTGCTCTCCCTAATTCAAATAAACAAAATTTGGGTCAAAAAAGTGATTTTTAAAAAAATTCTCATCAAGTGTGTTCTGAAAAATTCCAAATAATTTTACTGCATTGAATAAAGACACTAGTTTGCTTAATATAACATTTCATTACTACAACTTTCTTACACTGATTTTTTTAACATTACATTTTTTTAGTCACAGAGTGACTCATACATTACATATGAAAGTTAATTACTTAATATTTTTGAAAAAGGACCAATTCAGAAAAAAAAGGACCAGCGGACCAAACGAAATTAAAAGGACCACTTTTGGTCCAAAAGGACCAAAGTGGCAACCGTGGTGGTGGAAGGAAAACAAATGGAATATTTTGAAATTAATCTGAAATTTTCTAAAGTACTGTTCAAATATATGTAATAAAAATAAATAAAAAAAACAACAATAAAAATTATTATTTTTTTACTTTTCATAAATATTTTACGTGCATTCACATTTTGGTTTCCCTCAAAAAAAATATATATATATAAATCCTGTATAAATTTCACAAATGAATTAAAAAAAAAAGAAATAATAAAATACGGGTACTTCATGTTAAATCTTCAAGAAAAACAAGAACAAGATTTCAAGAGAAGAAAAAAAACAAGAAGCAATAAACTAGTAGAACAAGAAATATCACGAATTTCAGTTAAATTAAATTTCAAAGAAATAAATAAAAAGAAAAAATATATATGTATAAAATAAAGAGAACACAAACTTTAATATTGCTGCATGCAGCAGCAGCAGCGGCAGTCAAAACGACAATGGCAATGGCAGACAACAACATCATCGAATGAAATAAAGAAGAAAAACTCTTCAATTCGCGCGTTGCGCCATTCCAAATCTCAAACCCCATGAAGAAGGAAAAGAACAAGATAACATGAAGATGTTGAAGAAGAGGCAACACAGCAGAACAAGAAGAAGAATTACAATGAAATGAAAATAAAACTGGTTTTCTTGTCTTAACAAGAAATCTTAACCAGAAAAAGAACACACACACACACATATACAAAACAAATGAGTTTATTTTTTGTAATAAAAAAAAAGAGGCGGAGATCATCATGCAACGCAAACTATGAAAATTTTAAAATTCTACAAAAATATTTAATAAGTTTTTAATTAAAGATTTTTATAAATAGAATCAACCATTTTTATATAAAGTGAACGAACGCAGGGTGAAGAAAGTTCAGATCGATTATGGCATAGAAAACAGAAAAATAACTTCGAAACATATTTTAGAAAAAAAAAAGTAATTATCATAGTTTATTATCAAATCGAAAGTATTTAATATCCTTCCTAGACTTTTGGATTTTAGAGCCACTAGAAAATAGAAATTGAACCTCGACCTCCTTTCCATTCAAGATACTGTTATTGAGTACTCTGATGAAGTCAAATAGTTGGGCATTACGCTTGCCAAACGACTGAATTGAAACTCAGTAAAAAATTTTTTACTCGACAGCCACTACGACTTTCTGTGACTGTAAGATTCGGTTATCACCAAACTTTATAAGCTACAAAGGGGTTCTGTGGACTAGGCCGGGCCTCTTCGAAATCTATCGTTGAAGAATAGACTAAGATTCTAATTTCAGGTTTCAGACAAACGAAAGCGCTTTTCGTTCCTCTCACGCTTAATTGGTCCATCTCTTACACCTAATAGGATCTTATACTGTTCGTGTGATACATGTTTTGGCATTGATTGCTCAGATATCACCTAAATAAGATAGAACTGATGCAGAGTGTTGTCTATGTTTGGAAGATGACGAGATTGCAACTCACATTCTGTGTAAGCTCGCTCGTCTCAGAATGATGTTAAGATGTGCTGACTTTCGTTAGGTCAGTTGGGTGTCAAGCTGCAGTGCCTGCTACTTTGGATTCGCCACATTATTTGAATAACACAGTGCAACTAATATTTTTGGGCCTAAACGGAACCTGTCTCATATGAATGTATTAGTTAGTGGTAGTACAACGCTAACTGGGTTTTGGTCCAGTCCACCTCATCTTAATTTTTTACAGTGGGTTGAAATTTCCACATTTTACAAGATGAATCTTGCCCTTAGAAACACATGCAAAAATTTTACGAGAAATCTTTTCTCAGAACATTTTAACCCATTAACTCCTACCCATATAGGTGTTTTGGCTCTTTTCAAAAAAAAAAGTCTCCTTTAAACCTTCCGCTTTTTCTATTTTTATTATAGCGTCGTAAATGATAAATTCTATAAATAAATTAATCTTGGGTCATATATGTTTTAATATATGTTCACTACTGAAAATCTGGTAGCCAGAAACTATATCTAACGCGGACCTATAAGTGAACTGCAAACAAATGCCGATAACAGAACAGATAATGAAAAAGAAATGGATTGGACTTACCCTCCGAAAACCCTAGAATCCAAAAAGTACTAAAGAAAACCCAAAATCATTTGGAAGGACACTATTGAAAGAAATTCCAGATACAGGTATGTAGTTATAGTGACTACTACCTCACAGAGGAAGTTCAATTAGCACTAGTGCGCCGTTTACGTACCACATTCCCATTTTGTCAATGGATGTTTGCTGTCTATACCCAATCCGTAAAATTAAGAAATTGAAGAAGTTTTCCGATTTTGAATTTGGAAATATCGAATATGTTTTCTTAAAAGGGTTTATGGAATGATTCTAGTTTAATCTTGACAAAAGCCAATGAGAGAAAGTGAGTGAGTCTCTCTTTCTTTCAGAGCATTGCAGCTCCTGCTGCTGGTAAATCATTGAATAAAATCAAAAACCTTGGGAAACAATGAAACAGATGTAAGCGTATTCTCGAAGTTCAATGCAAAAGTTGCAAAAGGAATCAACAAAAACTGTTTGAGAACTTTTCTTTTCAATGGTTATGTTTAGAGATGTTATTTCTAGAGATATTCAATATTGCCAGTCCTTGTTAAAAAATGAAATGGATCTTTTCTTCAAATGATGAGTGTGCTAATTTTGTGTCACTATAAAACTGCAAAGAGCTGGAGGCATTTTTTAAATTTTAAGTTAGAGACAAAAGATTTAGCATCTTACTAAGTGGATTTATCTTCATAGAAAGTTTGGTAAACATATCATTCTTCCATTACAATTAAAAACAGCATTAAAAAATCCATAACTCAAAAACTTTGCATAAATTTCTACTTCAAATAGTTATTAATTTTAATTTATTATTATTTATTTAAATTTAAAACAGTTTTCAACATTTCTGTACATATATATATTTGGGCGTATTTAAAAAAAAAAAAAACAAAAAAGAGAAATAGCTAGGCTCCTGATTACTTAAAGCTTTGAGATTAAAACTCTTCACCAACATTGTTGCAATATTGTATGGCAGAACTCACTAGTTAGAGAGCAAACAAAAATATTGCTTAATCTTGCCACTAGATAGGATTGAAAAAAAAAAGTCAAGAGAAACTCGGTAATTGGCAATAATGGTCATCAATATTTATACAGTGAAAAATCTTCCTTGCATTTTTTTAAAACTTTACAGAATTCGTTTGAAATTAGAGCATTTCAGCAGCAAAATTGGCATCTAATACACAGATATATAAACGAACATTAATTCAGAAGGTTATTGTTGATCATAAAACTATACCCTTTTATACCTATTAAATTATCCTTTTAGATATTATAAATAACTAATATAAGTTAACATATTTCAAGTGTAGAGAAAAAAAAAAAGAGACTTGAGATACACGTTAACGAAAACAGGTTTAAATAAAAAGAGGATAAACAGAAAAGAAGAATATGTTACTTTTGGAAAAAGATGCTACTGCTGCTGCTGCAGCTTGCTTGTTGTGCCCATAATGTATAGTATACACTACCGTCCATAAGTATGGACTCAAAGAAACATTTTAGATTTTCGGTATTTATTGCTTTATTTTTTTTAGATATGCTTGATTTTACTAATCAAACGCAATATTATTTATATCATATTTATATTTTTCGATTGATTCACAACTATTATTTGGTATCTCTCATGTTTGTTTCACGAAAAATCGCAAAAATGTAAAAATAATGACTTCTATCATCGAGAATTCTGATAAAAAAAAAAAGAAGAAAAAAAAACACATGGCATGGGGATGGTTTGGGGCTGCCCCAGCTTGGATGTGCGTCGGGAAATCGGTCAAAATCGATGGGATAAAGAGGAAGTAAGAATATCATTCGATACTGCAACGAAGTGCAATCCAAACTCACTTTTAAGTACTTTCAAAACTATTTAAAGTCAAAAGAAGAAGAAGGTGTACTTGAAAAGATGGAATGGCCACCCCACTCCCCAGACTCTAACCCTATTGAGCTGTTATGGGATGAGCTCGACCGTCAGGCCCGAAAGATACAACCAACCAGCGAATCACACTTGCGTTCTTGTGCGTTCAACGTGCGCGGAATGATATAGAATTGGAAAAACTTCAAAAACTTGTCACAAGAATGCCAACAATTTGCAAAGCCATCATCAAAGGCCGAGATGGTCATTTTGATGAAAAGCGTTTGAAATGAAACTTGACATATTTTTCTCCCTTTCATTCTATAATGCCTGTAAATTAATAACAAAATATTAAAATTATATAAATAATATTTTTTGCTGTTAGAAAAATCGAGCTTAGCTCTAAAAATATAGCAATAAATGACGAAAATCTAAATTTTTTTCTTTGAGTCCATACTTATGGACGGTAGTGTATATATGTATGTAACAAACCAAACCAAGTGCAAAGCGAAGTGAGCGCAACTTTTTAACATTTACACTGTTTTTTTCCTGTATTTTACTGCCATTTTTTCTACACAGAAGAATTTCCTGAGTTCAAATTGAAGCATTGAAAGTTTGCGTTTATGTAAATATGAAGCGAAGACATACATACATACAAACACATGTATGCACATAAAATATTCAATGACCACATGTGTAAGCGCAAGCTAGATGTAGATGTAACATCCATAACAACAACAACAACAACAAATAAATAAACAGCAAAATCCCGGTAAGTAGGTGTAATTAAATGTGTAAATTCGAAAAAGAAATGAGCAAACACAAAAATATACAAAACAGAAAGCAAATACAACAAATGTGTGCTAATGAAATTAAATTAAATTTTTACTGCAAATTTAATAATCACGATGAACACAGAAAAAAAAACAAGCAAGCAAGCATCATCATTTTGATAATAATGATGACAATGATAATGATGCCGATATACATTGATAATTATGATGAAGGTGATGAAATCGAAAATGACGCACACATCAGCAGCAGCAGCAGCAGTAGCACATGTGTGGTGTGCTGCTTGCTCATCTAATCACATAAATATAATGTGTGTAAGTATGACTAATGAAGACTTAAAAAAAAAAAGTAACAATGAACAGAAATGAAACGAACGATGACATTAAAACGCGGTGGCAACGTCGTCATAGTCATTATAGTCGCCAAAGAGCAAACGCCGATGATGATGTTAATTATAATTGTGTATGTATGTGTGTTTGCTATGCGCTCTGCTTTGCACTCTGCTCTGCTCATTTATGTCTATCTCTATTTGAAATTATCATTATCAGACGTAACAACAACAAATTTTTAGCCTACACGCACACATTCATACATATGTATGTATATGAGCATTCCATATACACATGCACATAGGTAATAATAGCAGTTTTTCATCGATTAGCATTCACCTGCTAGTAACAACTATACACAATTTGTAGCGCTTGCATACATATAACTAACGTTTTTCCTATGCATTTTAAATGCTACTTTTTGTTGTTCTTGTTGTTGCTTTTTTTGGATTAGTTAAGAGTATTGGAGAGAATTAGCTGGTGGTGCAACTGCTGTTGCTTTTATTACACCAGCACTTTAATGTTGCTAGCTAAGTTGGTTTGTAAGTCAGTTGGACAGGCGCGTTTTGGACTGTACTACACACACAAAAAAAGACAGACACAAGTCCAGACAACTACTCTCTGCTCTGGTCTACTCCACTCTGACTATAAAAGTGTATGTATTAATGTATATATTGTTGCCATGTTGCAGCAAGTGAATGTGATTTAGCATTTTTCGGTTTCGCTTTTGTTTGTGAACAAGTTAATAGTTTGCTACTCTACCTTGAAGCTAAGCTATGATTGGTTTTATTGCTTTATGGTGAATATACAGCAAAAAATAAAAATAAAATAAAACATCTTGTTGTAATTGTAGTTTTTGCTGTTGCTGGTTTGGCATGTTCGTATGTTGTTGTTGTTAAAAAGTTGACCTTTAAAATGTGACGCAAATGAAGTAAAAAATAATACAGTTTATTTATTTTTAAAGTGAAACCACAGTTAATACCGCCACCCAGCCCAACCCAACCTAACACGATTTTATATTAATAATTATGCATGAATATTTCTCAAACTAGGTATAATTTTCAAATATTTCATATTTATTGCCGATAGCTGTGTCTAAAAGTTAACATTTCATTGAAATTTATTCTTTTAATTTATACTAAACATTTTAATTGTATTAAAATTTCATGTAAGATTATAAATTAATATCAAAATAAAATAAGTTTTTTTTTTTTTAGCTGTTTAACCTTGAAGCTCTCTTTATCAGCAATTTGTTTTTTCTAAAAATAATTAATCATTTATTTATGCGTTGTGAAATTAAATTAAAACAAATGCTACAACTATGAAACTAAGATTAGAAAATAAGGATTTTGGACTGTGTAACCTTAAACGTTAATTGTACACTGAGAATATTACTAAAACAAATTATTATTCAAAATGATTATTCGCAAATAGCTTATTAAAGAATACAAGTTTTAAAGGCCAGAAGATTGCATTGAGAGGAACGCGAAGGCGAAAAAATTATTGTTCCTTAACATATAAAATAAGAGAGCGCGCTTGGCAGGCCTTAACAAATTTTTTCACTTGATCCCCCCCTCAAAGGAATGTGGGAATCACTCCATACTATTGCAGAATAATAGAGGTAGCCGCATCCGGGAGGAAAACTAAGCTTAACTATCAATTATTTTACTTAGTACAGGGAATCGGGGAATGAGCTGCGGGGAATTTGAAACCGTCCAGCTTTTAGTCTGTAGAATACATTTTGTCAAATTTTATGCAATGTAAATCGTTTAACTTTTGCACTACTTCATATTTTGGGTCTTATAATCTTCATTTTTCTTAAGGGCCCTCGCACTTTCTTGGTTTGGAGAAATCGATTTTTAAAAAAGAGTACAATTTGAAAGTATTATATTTCAAAAGTATTTTGTAAAAATTTCAGAGAGAAAGTCGAAGTGCTTTCGTAGATATAGACGATTATAGCGGCGAGTGTCAGTCAGGCCCAAACAATAGCGCAGCGCTAAGTAGGTCCGTTGGTATTCATCGATATATTTAAAAACCGATAGTCAAAACTTTGAACCCGTTCTTCTCAAAACAAGGTTTTTGCCATTGTCACGTACGTACGGTAAAATGTAAATATGTTTTTCTATACAACAATGGCCCCAGGATATGAGAGAAAAAAAGTTTGATCGAAAAAAGTCAAATCTTTTAAAATCCTAATTTTGGCTGTCCGCCGAAATTCGCGTAGTTGGAGGGCGGTAGAATTTATATATTTTGATCAAACAGCCCCTGTTTTGGATCCATGTAATTAATCACCTATTGCATTTTGAAATTTTTATAGAACACGTTTTTTATTTATTCTTTCGAAAAATAAAAAAAAAAAAAACTTAAAAATTCAAAATGTCGCTGTTATAATATAAAATTATTAAATCGGGAAATTTTTCGAGGGCTATCGGGGAGACAGAAAAAATGAGTTGGCATCCCTGGTATGAATTGAGATCATAACACACAGACTTAAGCTGTGGTTGTATTAGGAGTATGCTCGGTGAACACCATGAAATTGTTGTTGCACCGAACACAAAGAGTCTTTACTCACTCTCATACCGAACACGACATGCTCGGTGTATTGTACAACGAACACGACGAGTATTCAGGGTGGCAGTTATTTTACAAAACAGTATCATTGCATGCAAAATATTACTAAACAGAGGACTACATTTCAACAAAAAGCAACTCTGTAACGAGCTGAATGTAACCACCTCGACCGAGCACGAGAAAAAATATTTTGTGTTCGTCGAAAAGCGAACATCAATATAACCAAACATTTAGAGTCCAGAATGAAAAAGAGAGTGCCATGTTGGATACGGTTTTCTCTATTATTCTACCATGTTCCTTACACTATTCGTTATTTAAACGAGTAATAGCCATACATGATTTATCGTTCTGTATTTTCAGATAGCAGAGGTGATCATTATTCAAATATCAGATCATGAGAATGACTTAATTTCTGAGTGTGCTTATACATTACATTGATCTCTCCCTCTTTCTCTTTAAGCAAATTTTTGAACGATTAATATAAACAAGGGAGAATATACATGAAGAACTCAATAACTGGATACCTTTTTTTATATTTTTAGCCCACTTACCAGTTTTTAAACCTTTTTTTATGAAATAGAAACCTTTGGTAAAAAAAAAACAGAATATTTGTCTTGGAAAAACTACGTCTTTTAAATATTTTTGTTAAAAATATTAAACTAAGGTTATTCAGTGATTGGAAAAATTTTTCTCGAAGATCCTATGATTAGTTTAGCGATCATTCATCTAAAATTTATATGGTCTCGTATATATTATGCGGTTTACACCACTATAGCGGGAATGCCATAACCCGGATTTTAACCACTTTTAGCCCCCTTAAACTATAATTTTATTAGCTTTGATATGATTTTCTTTATTTTTTGTAACCTTCAAATGAAAGAAAAAAATGCAACAACCGCCCATATAATATGTAGCTATCAAGAGATTATTGTATTTCATCGGTTTTGCGAAAACGTTCAGTGTACACTGTTTACAAATGCAAAGAGTACGTAATTTGGTTTAAAAGATACCGACCAACTTTGTTTGTAGACAAAGATTCGGTAAAGAGGAAATGAGATGAGTCGCTCAAAATTGTTGCTTTGTGATCGCTGGCATTACTGTCAATTTTTTCGTTTTGTATTAAGTTTATAGTTAATCAAGCTAACAATATTCTAAATTAAACAATGAAAGTCTTAAACAAATCTATAAATGGATTTTAAAAAAGCGGAACCATTAAAAATTCTATTATTCTATGGACATTAAGATTATATGAAAAAAACTACAACGATCTTTTCTTAGAAATAACACACAATGTGGTCTTGTCTGTCTGTCTGACCGTGTAAAAGTAAATCTCTTAATTAAATTGAAGCGTGGCGCTTAAATCCTTTTCATTTGATTCGGAAAAAAACCTAATAACAAGAAATTAGTTACGAAAACTATTTCTTGAGTTTTGTTGAAAATGAATTCGATTAAAAATCCATTAAATAAATTCAAACACGCAGCAAACAAAAAACAAAAATAAATATTTAGTATGCATATTATATACTTCAAATTCTCGTACATGTTCACTCGTCGTCGTCGTAGATAAAATGTAATAAAAATTCCAAATTTGATTTCTTTTTTTTTCGTGATTTTTTCAAAAAATATTATTATCATAAAAAATATTGTTGTTGGTAGGTAGCTATACTTGTAGATAGTTTGGTCAACGAACTTTTACAAACACTTGAATACCAACGAATATCAAAAATAACAACAACAACGAACTAATACCAAACTTCACTTTACTACTACTATCTATCTACCTGAGTTTCTTCTGGTTGAGTGAGCTTAATTCAATTCAACAACCAACTCTTAGCAACAGAAACGTACAACCAACAGACAGCAGCAGAAGCGGTGGCGTTGACGATGATGGCGTAACGATAGACCGCACAAAAACATAGATGATGTTGAGTCTCTAGAAATTTTTGGTTAATGAGATTTTGTATTCAAGCGTTTCAAAAACAACAATGACTACAACGACGAACATTGGGATGAAGAAAATAAATAACTTTAAATATTTAAACAAATAATATAATAGAACTAAGAAAACAAAAATAAATGCGTTATTGATGTTGATTTCCTTTTACAAAGTTTAAATAAAAATCATTACATTATGCCGCCGTCATTGATTGCATGATTTGAGAAATTTCTTTTATCATAAATTTATAATGAAACTTCAAAATATAATTAAAAGAACCAAGAAAAGTCGAAAACACGTTCAAGTTTTCGTTGAGATCAATCTCTTAAGGCGATTTCACCGACCGAGTGCCGCACTCTCAAAGAGAGCGAAAAAATTCATATTAAAAAAGAAACAAAAGAAAAAGCGGTACTCGGTTGATAAATTCGCCTTGAATTATTGACTTGAAAATTCATATTCCTCTCTGAGAACAAGAAAACGAAAATTTCAGGAAAGTCTCGACAACAATTTCAAAAATTTCGAAGCAGTTTATTCTGCATTTGGTTTAATAATGAAAAGATCTGGAAGCTGCTAGACTGAATGTTAAGATTTTACGCAGACGAATTTCTTCAGGCATACCCTTGGCACATGCCAAAGACGTGACTCACCTAAAACCGTGGAGAAGTGTTACATTTTTGTTCATGTATTTATTTTATTTGCTCCAATTTTTTTTTTTTTTTTTTAATAATTAAGAACATTTAGTATTCAACTTTTTTTTTTGTACTTTTCAAAATTAGCACATTAATATATGTCTTTTCCATTTATAAAGTGAAAGTTTATAATAAGCACACATAATAGCAACAACAGCAATAATATAATAATAGCATTTTTGAAATTTGTATTTTTAATGATATTAATAATTGTAAAATATGCGCATACAATTATATTTTAATTTTTTATTGTTATTGCAGCTGCTGATGAAGTTGTTGTTGTTGCTGCTTCTGTGTTTACAATAAATACGTGCGTTGCCTAAATAGTATATATGTATGCATGTATATTTATCATGATTTAGAACCAGTAATAACAAAAAACAACAACAATAACTACATTTATTATAATGAGAAAAAGCCGTTGACCTCATTGAGAGAAATGTATATGCGTTTGTGTAAAAGACATTTAAAAACGGGCGGGTGGGGCGAAAAGCGGACGTATAAAAGAAAGAATATCGTGCAAATGAGCAATGCTGCGAATAAAAAACAAACTAGTGTCGGAAACGAACTGCCAACCAAACGAACGAGTAAACGCAGTTTGCAAAAGCTACGAGTACGACGAAATATCCGAGAACTAGAAAAATTAGCTGTAATTGCGATTGTATATTCCACCGACCACACTTAAAAAGGAATTTCTTTAGTCGTATATTTTTTATTTGTGAGAAAGAGGAAACTTCCTCTTTATGATTGCATTATTAAATATATAAATTCTTTAGTTCAAAGTCAAAATAAAGTGTGACGAAAAATTTAATTCGTATTTATTTTCTTAAACAATATTTTTCCTAAATTGAGTATACCATATTTAGCGACATACAAACGAAGGTTGTCAAATAATAAATTTACCATTTATTTTATCTCTTTGTGTGGTATTTTCTATATATACATATCATAGATACCGTGTACTATAACTGATCTTTTTAAAATGACACAACATTACGTCTGGTTCGTGTACTTTTCCAGTAAGAATTCTGTGGTCACAAGGCATAACAACACAATTCGAGTTTAGTCGAATGCGAGTTATTATTGTAATTGAAATCTTCATATCTGATTTGATATTGTGTCAAAATTTTATGAATATCGGTTCAGTGGTTTAAGAGATATTAAAGGAAAAATAGCACAACTCAAATTGATTTCTATTTGTATTTGAATCTTTGAAGTGCTCTCCTGTAAAATTCAAAAAACTGACTTATGCTGTTATGCCTTGTGACCACAGAATTATCAAAAAAAAAAAGAAAAAAAAAAAAGGAAACGTAAGTAAAAATATCACAAAAAGTAAACGAACAACAATTTGCAAGTAAATAAAAACAGGTGATTGTGAAAGTTGAACACGAAAAAAAACTTAGAATAAGTCGGCATGGAAAAGGAAAGGGGATCAACCCCTCATTCAAATAATTGAAATTAACTTTTAGAACTTTATCAAACGGACTTCTACTTCCACAATTTTAAACTCGCTGAAATTTCTTATTTTAAATGGATGTTTTAAAATAAAATTTTATAATTTTTTTTTTTTTTTTTTTTCACAAAATCCAATCATGTTTTCTTGCTTGCAAATTCTTATAAGTAAAAATTATCCAGTAAAAACTTGCAAGTTCTCTCACATCAAGCTACCACTTTACTCTCTCTTATCCTCTCTCCTTGCAAGTTTTTTTGTGTAAACTAATGCCATTCAGACAAAATTTGTGATAATTTGTACAAATTTTCTGTACTCCAACATATCTAATATCGAATTCTAATAGCAGAAACTTCAAAACGGAAACTACACAACAGTAAGGAACATGGTTTGAACCGTTCAATTCAAAAAGAGAGAGAGAATAAAGAAATGGCACAAAGGTGGGAAGCAAAGCCTTCCGACTAGTGACGTTGAAAGAGTTGAAATTAGAAGGAAATAAGTGAGACAAAGGTTGCTAGTGGAACCGGTTGGTACAAGGGTAATATTATTTTAAATAAACGCATTTCTCTTAACATATTTTTTTATAGCGAGAAGTTAAAAGAGAAAATAAATCCAAATCGAATCTTAGAGTCGTCAATACCACAATACCAAAAAAAAAAATGCGTTTTTTTTCGATTTGACATGGAAATTCAGTATTAATTTTATGTAAAGAGGAATACGCTGATTTCCTAATGTATTGGTTTAAATAAAAAGCTTGTATATTAGCGTATAAAGTAAATGAACACGAATTTCTCATAAGGCGAGCAAGAATAAAATGAAGGAATGACTTCCACGTGAATGCATAATATCGAAATAAATCATACTTTTGTATTATTTAATTAACAAAAAAAAGTGAAGCTTTAAAATGCAGCACTAGGTTAGTCAATTAGAACACCGAGCCTCTTTTCAGCACCATAATCAAATATAAATCTCACACACGATTTCTTCTATCTATTTTCATGATGTAAAGGAATTATCCGATCCCTTTGGTTCGAAAAGTATTGATCGCAACTTATTCTTAGAAGAGCGGTGAAAACTTTATATTAAATTTAGCCAGTGGTCTATTTGAAATTGAGATGTTAAAAATAATAAAATATTCGAAATATCTACATAGTATAAAAAACTTACTATGCAAAGCATAATATTTGTATTTCCTCACCCAACCTTCAATCAACATGACTCAGCGCTAAAATAATTTGGAAAAGTATATTACTCATATATTTTAAGAAGAACGAAATCGAAAAAAATCACGTAAAATAAACAGACATTGGCTTGAATATTTAAAGAAATTTATCGTCACTTTCTTTGACAAAAATGTTGAAATCAAAATATAGCATATGACCTTTACAAATATCTCTTCATACCTATTATAAATGGCAGAAGAGGAAAAGAAAAAGAAAAACATTTCACACAAAAAAAAGTCTTAAATGTTTGGGAAGGTGAATACTACTAGAAGGTGGCAGCACAACAAGGCAAGACACTCTAGTCAGATACGTACGTAGATACAATAACCAACGTTTGTTTTTGTTGTTGAAGATTATTGAATTGCCATGATACTCTCTCTCTAATCATAGTATTGTGGTGGATACTATAAGCATACGAGTATAAATGTATGTTTGTAGATATGTACGAATGTACACACGTACAGCATCATATAGTAAGTGCGTAAAATGTATATGGATGAGAATTCCATGATAATGATGTTGACTGCTGTTGATATTGATGCCTTTGCGTAAGCTTTTTTTTTATTTATTTTTTTTTTTTTTTGCATGCTTTAAGTAGCGTGGGTTTTTCTTTTTGCCGGCAAAAATCATAATCGCATGAAAAAGAAGACGAAAAATTTGGTTTTGTGCGAGATTGTTGTTTTTATTGCTGCTGCTGCTGCTGCTGTTGCTATTGGAAATAATGTGATATAAAAAAGAAGAATATTGACAATAGCACCAGTAACAGTAACAACAATAATAAAAAACAAAGATTATAGCATTGCATAATTCGAAATCGTAGCGAATATCATAAAATTGAATACATTCATGTTTCTTTTTGCTTTCGTTTGTTTTTTTTTTTAATCTTATTGTAATGAATGAAAAGAGCACGTGTTTTGCGAATTGTTTATTTATGAAGGAGTGAGAGAATTTTCATTGAAAAAAATGTGCAAAAATGTACAACAAAAACAGTTGCTTAGTAAAGTGTAGGGGGAGAGAAAAGGTTGATATGAAAATATGATACTTATTTTTATTTAACTCTTTTAATGACATTTTAATTCATAGCACCAACACGTGGTGTATTCGCTTTTACACTTTTTACTGTTTGTGTTGATTTTTTCTACGGCTATCATGAGAGATAGTGTATTGTTGTTGATATTGTACAATGTTGAGTACTCAACAATAAAAAAATAAAATTTCAAATATAATCGCGATAATGTGAAATTAGAAAATAAAAAATTAAAACACATGCTTGCATTATAATTTTTTGTTTTTTTTTTTGTTTTTCTTTTAATGAAATGAAAAAAAGTAAATGCTACCAATAACAATACTGCACGAATAGCAGCAATTTCAATGGCAACACATCGCCATACAACAAATGATAAGAAAAGTAAAGCAGAAAGAAAGAAAAAATGTGAAAAAATGCCAACGAATCATTTTTGGTTTTGTGTGAAATATTTATATATAGACGCAATTTGTTGATGGAGCTCATGGACAGAAAAGCGGGCAACATTCGTCGTTTAATAGCTGCTGATATTACATGCCGGCAAAATTCAAATTCCTAAAACTAAAGAATAATTATTACAAAGTAAATACAAAAGAACGAGAAAAATGTAAACAAAATTTCGGTCAAGGGTTTCATATCAGCGCAGCCCAGCCTTGCCTTTCCTTGCGTTCATGTGATTTATTTCCTTCTTTTGCTATATTTTTGAGTACTTTGCTGTTGTGTTTCTGGTTCTATAAAGCACCACAATAACGTGGAATGAAAACATGCGCTAAATAAAAATATTTATGTATATCTTTTTTACTTTTTCTGAGGAAATGGAATACATACATATATACATATAAACAAACACATGCGATGATAGAATATTTTCGGGGGAAAAAATCTAACATTTTTTTTCGAAAGGGTTATTTATGGAGCAAAAGCAAAATATGCCAAAATAGCTATAAATTCAAAAACAACAAATATTGCTTCTTTTTTTTTTATCAGTTAAAGAAAACTTTTCAAACATTTTGTATGCATTAATGCAAACAACACACACAAGTAAACAATCAGTAAAAAATATCAGTAGACAGTAGACAACAACAAAAATGTTTCTCTTCTCTTCATTCTTATGTTGTATTATGATGGCATTCCTCAGATTTAGTCAAAATTAACTGTAATTGTGGCGTGTTAATTTTCAAATGGGGGGAGTTTTCTCTTATTCTCTTCTTCGTTCTTCCTCTACACTACATTGTTGTTGTTGTTTATTTGTTATTATTGCTGCTGCGTCTTTTTTCACGCATATGTTTATGAAATTATGTCATAATTTTTGTGTATTTCATCGCAGTTAGTCGTCGACGTATTCGCAGCAATAGACGTCGCTGTCGACGTAGTAATATTGTTTGTTTAGGGTGAAAGAGAAACGTATTTGGCGCGCAAAATAAATTCCTTTAGCATGAGTGTTAAAAAACAACAAAAATTAGGTCGATTTTTGAAATTTTTATACGCATTATTAAAAAAAAGTGTGTTATTGATTTTGATCAGTTCCTTTTTTGGTTTTTTCCTCGGTATTTTTTTGTAGAATAATAAATTTATAATAATGAAATATATCAATTCAAATACAAAATTAAAGATTATTTGAATATTGTTTTTATATTACTGAAGCAAACAACAAGACACCAATTTTTATCTCTAAAAGAGAGATAAAATTTACAATCAGTAAAACAGATAATCCAAACTATCTGCGCTGAAAATTTGAATCGTTGATATTCAAGATCTATTTATAGATGCCAAAAGATTTCGTAGAAAATATAGCAGAGATAATGTAGTGTACGAAAATAAAGGTTCAGTTATGCATAAGTAACGTAACGTAGCGTAATGGAACGTAGAAATTTACCGAAGAAAGAACTCTACGTTGCGTTACGATTTCGGTAATCACACGCATTGCTTTTACCACAGATATTTATGTGACAGTTTGCAACGTTACGTTTCGTTACTTACTTATAATTGAGCATTTAAAGAATGCAAAAAAATTAATAATGATTTCTTGTCTAATAATACACTACAAAATGTAGTTATTACATTTAAGAATTTGTTGTAATCATAATAGTGAAACTTTTATTTCTCTAAATAAATTTATATTTTAAAAGCATTTTGACTATGTTTAATATAGTAAATATAAAACCTAATAAAAAAAACGTGAGTAAAAAACATTGAAATTGAAATAAAATTTACTTAAGAAATAAATGGCCAATTAGCAACACATTCAAATTTTCAGTTCAATTTCTTTCAACTCACGTTTCTCGTTTTTTAAATACTTAAGAATCAATTAAACAAAAGTTTTACAAGACTCACCGCTGGAGCAGTTTGTTGCTGTTGTTGTTGCTGCAATTGCTGTTGCTGCTGTTGATGCTGTTGCTGTTGTTGCTGCTGTTGTTGTTGTTGCTGCTGCTGTTGTTGTTGCTGCTGCTGCTGTTGTTGCTGCTGCTGCTGTTGTTGTTGCTGCTGTTGTTGCTGCAGCTGAGCAGCTGTATTCGCATCGATTTGCCCTGAATTTGCAGCCGAATACCACCACTGTGAACCGGGTACAGCTGCCGCTGCAGCCGCTTGTGCCATATTTAGACGGTAATCGTAACCAGTTGATCCTGCCGCTGCATTTGAGGTAGCCACGACTTGTGCCATTGTTGTGGCCGGATTTGGGAAGCTGCTGGCCATTTTATAAGTGAAAAGCTGTTGGGTGCCAACACCAGAAGTGGTGTTGGCATTATTTTGATGTGCCTGTTGCTGATTCTGTTGAACAACAACTTGGTGTGCTTGTTGCTGTTGTTGCAACTGTTGTTGTTGCACAGCCTGCTGTTGTTGCTGGGCAGCCAATTGCTGCTGATAGTGTTGAAGAGTTTGCTGATCAATGGTTTGTTGTTGTTGTTGCTGTTGTTGTGTCGCTGCCGCAGCGAGAGCGCCAGGCCACCATAAGGCGGCCTCGGCAGCTGTCGCTTGGCGATTGCCCCAAGCGCCATGTTCTGACATTCTGTTTTTTGTTTCCTTTTCTTTTTGTAATATTCTTTGGGATGGGGAGGGTGCCGCGAGGGGGTTACAATACGCTTTGGGGAATTTCGAAATTTAATTCCAATACAATTCGGAGAAAAGAGTAAGCGTTTGGTAATTTGTAATGCAGTGATAAAAAAAAAGGGTAAGAGCAATGTAAAAGAGGCGTCGAATGATTTTAATTTATTGTGTTTGTTGTTGTTTTGTTATAATTTTTGTATTTTACTTTAATTTTTAAGGCATATGCGAGGTGTTCATAAAATTTGGCGCCTTTGTGCACCCACCACTACTACTTCTAGTACAGCAGCTAATGCTCGTTCCTATGCTTGGCTTAACGAATATACAAAAATTTATTTTTGCAATTGTGCACAGCATTTGCGCTTTTGAGCGTTTCACTTTCCACGTTCTTTTTTTTTCTGATTTTCTTTGGCTTTTGTTCACCGAGTTGTTTTCTTTTTTAATACTTTTATTTTTACTTTTTTTCTTTGCTTTGCTTAAACATAAATAGCTTTGCTTTTTTTTTTTTTTTTGTTTTTTTGAGGTGGGATGTGGGAACTTTTGCCGTTCAACTAGGAAGCGATGTTGTGCTGTGTTTTGTAAGGTACTCACTCACTTAAATGGTGGTATGCTCTAAAATTAGATTTTTGTTTTTTTTTTTTAATTTAGCAAAATTTCAGCACAAGAACTACTAAAAAAAAACAAGTAAACGTAAGTACGAAGAAATTCCAAGGATGAACCAGAAGCAGCAGCAGTCGGATCCGCCGCCATTAAACAAAAAGTGAAGCCGTTCGAAACGCGGTCGCGCGGCGCGGCTTTCGCCGTATAATGCGTTCGGAAACGTGTTTTTTTTGTTGTTATTCGCCGTTCTCTTATTCTTCTACTTCAACCGTCGTAAATTACTCGTGTTCCGTTTTCCTTTTTAACTTTGTAATTTTTGCCTTCGCCGATGCACTTTTCTTTCACTCACAATACATAATTGATATTAACTTAAAATTTAGCACAGTATGAGCACAGCAGAATTTTTTATTCAATTAGAATAGACGAAAAACTAAAGATTTTTTTATGTTATGTTATTGCTACAATTTAAATCTGGTTGCACACGTAAAAACGTAACGCATAACCAAAATGCACCGAAAAATCCAAACCACCTCAGCTTTTGTGTATTTTCGTGTATCAACGACAGCGCTGCGACGAAGCTTTTCTTTTATTTTCTTTATTTAATAGCTAGCAAACAAAAAAAACAAATAAGCACGGCGCTTGCGAAATATCGAAATGAAAAAATTTGCGTTGCGTTTTTTTCTTTCTATTCAAATAAAAAAACAAAAAACACTTTCAAAGAAACAAAAGAGACGCTGGCGCGGTGGTACGAAATCAAACGAATGCCTTGGTGTTTTGTATTACGTAGGGCTGGATGGCAAAAGAATTATATTGTACGTACGTATGAAAACGTTACGATATGAACGGCACGGTATGAAGTAGTAGAGTAGAGAAGAGCCGCTGCTGCTGCTGCTGAGCTTTTTACTTCTTGTATATTGTAGTCGATTGTCGTTTATTACTATGCTATACTATGTGCTCACTCGCTTGCTTGCTTTTGCCTGCCGCTGCTGCTGCTCTATGCTTATGGTACTAGCCCTTGGCCACTAATACGTTTGCCAGTTTACTTGAATATACTAGTAGGTATGTATAGCTTGGCTTGGTTTGGCTTGGCTGGCTGCTTGCCTTTTGCCTCCTCTTCATTCGTTATTCTTTCTTTTTTTTTTTGCCTGCCTGCTGCTTCTGCTCTTCGTTTATTGTCTCTACGTCCCTTGCTCCCCGCTTGTCTATTCGCTTGCTTGCCTGCCTGCACGAAAGTCGCTGTCGTTGTCGTTGTCGTTGCCTTGTGTTTCTCATCGGTCGGGTCGATGATGATGGTGTGTGCGCGCTGGTATATTTATGTATCAATGTGTGTGTATATACACTGCCATATATTGTAGTTATATTCGATATGTTTGTATGGATATATTTATATATATATATATATATATATATAAATATATATGCATATAAATATGTGTTGTGTGAGTGTGTATATTTAGTATTTATATGCTTGTTTGTATGTATGCATTGTAGAGAGACGACTACTATGTAGAAAAAAAGCCAACGTCGTTGTTTCATTACGTTTGTGCGTTTGTATGTATATATATATTTAAAGTATACGAGAACAAAAAAAAGAAGAAATATCGTCGTCGTTATAAATACACACAAGAGTGTATGTGTGTAAGTTTGTGGCACGATGGTTGCGACGACGATGATGATGATGGCTGCTGTTGTTGCCGCCTCTGCCGTTGAGGCAAGCGAACAAGAATCGACCAAGCGTTCGTTCATCGTTCATTTGTTCGTTCAAAACGAGCAGCAGCGCATAAGCCGAACAAAAGGAGAAGCAAAAATAATAATAAAAGAATAAGAGGAAAATCGCCGTCCCCAACCAAATGTATGTAGCTGCATATATACATACATACCATACAGTATTATGAATAAAACTAATTGCTGCACTATGAAATTGAACCAACAATTTTTTGTTAGCAGCGGCGACTAACGAAAAGATCATCATTATCGTTGTCGTAGACATATTCGTCGTCGTCGTACATGACTACTACAACTAGCTATTGTATTAGAGTAA
This sequence comes from Toxonevra muliebris, assembly GCA_963691655.1. NCBI lineage: Eukaryota > Metazoa > Arthropoda > Insecta > Diptera > Pallopteridae > Toxonevra > Toxonevra muliebris. Next base: position 104,354,094 of record OY829326.1, read on the forward strand.
TATCAACAATGAGACAAACGGACAAACAACCAAATTCTCAATATTTGTCGTCAATCGAATAAAATGACAATAATGCAACAACAATCACAAAAATACATATGTACATAGTCCCTTTTGTATTTCTGCATTAGTACCCGCTCTCTTGTAGAACCCTACAACAACGATTGCAATTTATATCCTGACTTTTCAAGTTGTGCAGGTGTAAATTTAATTAGCCAAGGAATGGGAAAAAATAGTAAGAACAAAAAATTAATGTGCTCTATATGTATGTACGCACTTTGTATGTTTGTTTGCTTGCATATGGATGTGTGTATTATTGTGGGTAGTGGGTATTTTCATTTTAATTGAAATTTAACTAATTAAAATGTGAGCAAATGCAATCTGCGCTCCAGAGACTGATGATATCTATATATGTATGTAATACATGATAAACCAGGTCATTAATTAATAGAGATCATCATATTAAAAATATTATTTATATCACCCCTAGAACGTTTTCAACGTTTGTTAATCAGTAACTAAAAAGTCCAAACATATTTGGTTTCTGATAGTGTACCGAACTATACGTTAAAGATTGGGGTAAAGTACTGTGCAGCTGACTTCAGAAAGATGTATAATACGTATCCTAAAGAAGGAATATTTTCGAGCCGGTGAAAGTATCTGAAGCTAAATATTTCCTCAAGTGGAATAAGCCACAAAGTGGGTCATTTGCTTGTCTGTCCTCTACATACTAGACACGATAGTTTAGTTTCAACGTATTATATTGAATAAAGTTCACATTCAGCATGGCTTTAGGAAAGCTCAATCTGCGTTAGATTCTGTACGCTACAATGCCACACAAAAGTACATATGCATATACAGAGATGTCGAAAAGTAGCATGTGTTAAAGACTTGAGTCTTAACTCTGGAATGTAATGTACGAGGGTGGCAAGTTATGTGTATCGAATATGTACTTAAAAAAAAAAAACCGTTCGAAATGTCGAGCATTCGTTATACTGGACTTCCATTGTATAAAAATGTTGTAATTATAATGGAATTTCGTGGAAAATTGATAGGAGAAGGCCTCAAAGATGAATCTTTGTATAATTTGCATATAACAATATAAAAAATGACAGACAAAATCGTCGAAACGCAGCAATTCTGTTTAGATCCTAACTTAGCCATAAAAGATACGGTGAAGTAGCTTTCTGCAAAAAAGCGAATTCGAGAAGATGACCAAGAGACAGAACAGATGTTTAGCATACTGGGTGCAAAAGTATTAATATATATTTTATTAACATCTGCTAAAAATCTTAGTACTGTGTGCAGTATGGCAGCAGCAGCAATAATTTCGCTAAGCACAACAGAGATTGTGTGGAAGAGGCCAATAGGCTCAGAAGTGGACCTGCGTGTAGTGTGGGGAAAGATGCGTATCTGCACTGGAGTGCGAATATGCTCGCAGCACGGTGTTACTACTATTCACTTACCCTGCCATATAAAAAAGAAAAATATCCCGGACTATAACATCTATTAAACATCAATAAAAACTCCCAATGTCTTTAAATTTTACAGTTAAGCCTCGTATAACTTACACTTTATACATCATCATCACAGTTTAAGATAAATCTCAACTCCACTGTATGCAAGATATTACTCCAACAAGAGCACACTTCAAATTACAAATTATGCACATTCTATACACACGCAAAATAAATCCATTCATATTTCAACGTAATGTCACTCAGTCAAATCAACCAACAAACAATCTCGTGTTGTGTCGTCAAATCATGTATAAATTCATCCACAAATCGTACGTAAAATTTATAAGCAGGCAAAACAGAAAAAAAAAAACAAACAAGAAGATATATGTAAGTATATAGTGTAAGGTGCTTGCTCGCTGCTCTTAAAAGCGCAATGCCATTTTTATTATTATTGTTGTATTATAATATAATGAGTTAAAAAGGAAATGAAAACAAACAATAAAACTCTCACGCATTTGTTTCGAAGTGAGAGCAATCACAACAGTAAAATACAAAAAAAAAAAAAAAAAAAAAAAACAACAAAACACTTTGTTTTTGGATATTTTCGCGTGCATTTTTTGTTGCTTTTTTTCCATACCAATTTACCGGGTTTCTATATTGTATGTATATTTAGTTGCTTTTGTTGTTGTTGCGATTGAGTTGCAGCTGAAGCAATTAAATTGATTATAATGTAATAATCAATCGAATGAGCAGAAAAAAAGTAATGCGATTGTAATACAATAGAAATTGTTAGCGTAGCGTAAAGTCATAGCATATGTTCGTTCTATTCAAATGTGAATGTATGTATTTTTCTGTTGCAATTTCCACATTTTACCGGATTTGTTTTTCATTTTTGTTTTAATTGAAAAAAAATGCATATAACTATGCAAACAACTATTGCCATATGCGAATCCAACGTCGATACTGAAGTATAACTATAATGGTTTGATAATGCATCACCACCGACCGACCGACCAAGCGAATGTATCCTCTTCTCAACTATACATATAGCGTGCCGATAATGGCATCGTACAGTAAGAAAACAATTTTAATTGAAAATAAATAAAAGAAGAAGAGAAAACTCAGCGAAAACGTCATCTATAACTATGTATATTAGCAACAACAACAAGAATTTGCGCCCGGGAGGGACGACGTTTGGCTCCTATAGAAAGGCATGTGTGTAGTAAATACAGACAATAGAATATGACAAAACCAAAAACATTTTCAAAATCTCTTATTTTCTAATTATTTACATCAATATTTGTTTTTTTGATTTAAATTAAAAAATATGTATATTTAAAATTTTTTATTTATTTCTCCAATGGGAAATGTGACAACATCGCATTTGCAACCGAACGAGCACAAGAGAAAACGAAAAACTTATTAATTTCATCAATTCTTTTGCTTCTGCACCCTAATGCAGCACTCCCTCCCTTTATTCCCATAAGATTTATCTTGTCTGTGTATGTATTTACATGAACCGGTTTTCTTCACATCAAAAAATCGAAACGTTGTCGTTGTCTCCTCTATATACATACATTCACACACACTTCGTAATAAAAAAATACGAAGAATTCATGCTAGAGCAAAAAATAAATGCTCTTTATATGCATTCGTGAGGGGAACCAACACACATTTCACATACATATATATATATATAAGAGTGCAGTCAAGCATTTGTTTATATAACAGAAAGAGAGCCAACCAAATTAGAATTTACCCCTCAAAAAAACCGCTCTCAGCTATTTGTATATATGCTCAATTATGCTTCATATATATGCTCATTATATATTTATTAAACACGCTCTCCCTGACTTTGTGATTTCTCCTCCCCTACTTTCTCATTATGAAAATACTGCGCAATTGCATGGATAAATGCTTCCGTTCCATATGCTCTCCAAAGTTTCATTAATTTTCTCTTCCTCGGAGTTACCAGCAAGCAATAAATACTAAATATGAAAATAGTATTAGGTTTACATTTTAGCAAGCGCGATACCAGTGTTGCCGTATTCGATAGATCAGAGAGCAATTTTTAATGCTTGAATGAATGTTTATGCTAGCAATGTTTTTGTGCCGGTTTACTACTTGTTTATTGTGTAAAGATTTTTTCCCGCCATTTTTCCGTACAAGAACAAGAAGAAAATATATAAACAAAATATGGAAGGCTTATGAAAGAGTAAATTCAAATTTAAGATAGTAAGTACTGTACGAATATGACATTAATCTAATCAGAATTAGGTATGAGCTAATGAGAATCTTAAGTAGTAGGAAGGCATGCTGTTTTTGTATTGCATATGTTTTGATCAGGAATGAGTAATAAGAAAATAATCTAAATAGAAATGGCATGTGCATAACACATTTTTTTAAGTACATGCACATATATATGCATATATGTAATTTCAAATATCCTATCTCCATAGATTGCAGAGAAAAGTATAGGTCTTTCAAGTTATATAAAAATAAAAATTGCAAATACATTTTATAATTTTTATAAGAGTAAATTACCCGTGAAGTTTAATATTTTGAACTAGAAAACAATATGAAATGTACTAAATTTTTTTCAATTTAATTCAGTATTCCTTTCAATATCAATTTTTTAAAGCTTATTATATATGGGGATTACCTACATCTATAAGAAATATCTGTACCAAGTTTTGTTGAGATTGCTCACGGACAGACGGGCACTGCTAGATAGCAATAGTTTATTCATAATTGTATAATTTATAATTAGTGTAAGTAAATGAGTGAAGGATCCGCTGAGCATGGTGGTATTCTTTATAGGATCGGCTACATATTCCTAAGATACCTACAACAAAGATTATTTTGGGTATAATGAAAAGCATTTCATGACAATATATACACTTGAGTCTTTGTCATTACCTGTCAGATGACGCAAAATAAAAGAAAGTACGACATACTAACCATTGCGCCAAAACTCATTTCAAATAGCGAAATTACTTGGATTCTTCTCAGTTCTACCAGTAATAAACCGGAAATTTCTATGCTACCGTTTTTCTAATTTATTGTCATCGCTTGACATGATTTAACCCTTTCGCTACGTGGCATGTTTTGACGTTCTGTATAAATTGTTTCGCTTCAGCACATTAATAAGTTGAATAAAATAATAAAACATATGTATTACCAAAAAAGGTTGGGAAAAATATGTCCTACCCCCGTAAATATTAAACATTATGTTTAAAATAGACGAGCGACACTGTGACTCTAATTTTTAAGTTCTTCTAGTTTAAAATAACTTCACAACGCCCCTGATTAAACTTACAAATTAAGAGAAACGTTGGGCAAACAATAAACAAAATACAATTTTACTAACATAATTAAAACTAATGACAAATTATTTGTTTTCGGCTAATAAACCACAGAAATAATATTAACGTCAGAACAATGTTCGTGTTGTCAAAAAAGCCCTCTAGGAGAGTCACTTATGGAATGGGCTGGATTTCTAATCCTTTGTAAATTATCGACATTTATAAAAAACTTTTCAATCTTGCCAATTTAGATAGAATATAACTTAAAATACATATGCATACTACTATGAATTAAACGATGCTGTAAATTTCATGGACAGCTCAGTACTATATTCCAGTATTCCGAAAATTCGACTACTACTAACCGTGGACGCCGTGATGTGACCACACGCAGCACCCTGCGTTCGACAAATTTTCTACACGTCGCAACCTCCAAAAGTAAAAATTGGCTAAGAAGAGTTTTCAGTTCAAGGTTTGGTTTCGGCATAAATCTATGGGCCTCATCCACTCCGTTGCAATATAACTCGGACAGCATGAATCAATGTTAAAAGTTCGACCAAATCCTCCAATGGGCGGTTTTGTCATAATAATGGTAGTAACAGTAGTTGTACAATATTGTTATTTCGCACACTGTAGTTTATTCCTTTTTGGAAACAATATGTACACTTTTGGTTTTTATTTTTTGGCGTATGACAAGCATTTTGAGCATTTGAGGAATACTAAATGTAAAAACAGCAACACACCACACTATTTTATTATATCTCTTTATTTTGTATACTGGGATGAGAGACATCGTCGCTGCAGTAGTTGTTGCTGCATTGGTATTAGTAAAAATAGAGAGAGAGAAATCATCCAACAAAACACGACGGCGGAATATAAAATGGTGGCATGACGTTTTTATATTGAAAATACACAGATGGACAGACAAGAACAGGGCGTTTGTTTAATTTGTTTTTGTTGTTGATATAATTTTACTGTACTTTTGTAAAAAAAGAAGAATATTAATTAGGATTGTTTTCTAAAAACAAACACTTTAAATAATTTTGCAACTTTCCAACAAACATTTAAGATTTAACACATACATACATACTACATCGAAATGTTACGCAATTTATTTTTCTTTTGTTTTTATGCACGTTGGCATATGATTCATTAAACAAAATTATATATTTTATTTAAATGCATTAATGCTGAAATGTACGTACTTATGTATATATTTTATTTTTGTTTTCTGTTTTCCTATACATACAAAAACTTCTTGCACACACATTGGCATACTATGGATACATAATTTTTTTCCACACGCTATAGGAAAAAAACTACGACGACGGCGCTTATTGAAATTATTAATCAATAAAGAAAACTGTATTCCAAAATGGCATGAAAACGTACAAACGCACAAAAGTATAGAAAACGTTGTAAAATTTAATTCCTTTATCTGAAGGCAGTAACTTTAATTTATTTTATCTACTCCTTTGATACTGCTCCTTTGTATATTTGTTTTATTGGTTTCAGCGACAAATTAATTATTAATTTTTATTTCTATTATTTATTTACTTTGTTATATTTGTTTGTAGTAATTTTATTTTAAGTTGTATTTTGTTTTGTTTTACGAGACACATTTTATTTAATTTCTTTTCAATTCTTTTTTTTTTTACGACGCATTTTGTTTTTTTTTCCAGCTTTTTTTTATTTTTTGTTTTTAGTAGATTACCTTTTCTTGTTCTTATTTTCTTACATATCTTAAGTTTTTTTTTTATAAACACTTCAACGACTCTTTTACTTTGACGCTTATTTTTTAATGTTTCTCTAAATTTAAAAAAAAAAAAAAAAAAAAACAGGCACCAAAATGTCAGAACATGGCGTGGGAGTGGCACAATTATTTCAATTACTTTTTCTTTTTGTGATTTTTGTTTATTAAACAACGTTGAACATTTCAATTTTTATTAAATTTACGAATTCCACCATCAATCATTTTCATGTCTCAAGGAGGCAGGAACCCCAAAAAGAAGCGACAAAAAATCATGACCACAAAATTTTTAACTTTAAAGTCGCACAAAAAAAAAATCATTCACTTTTCGGCTTTTCGTTAGCTGCGAAACGCTGCCGACGCTGTGGAAATTTACTGTGAAATTATCAATTTAATTAGGAAAGTTTTTGTTAGAGGAAAAATCATTAAAAATCAATGCGATTTACGCGCACGCTGTTAGTCGTTTAAATCATCAGTCATCAACCAAAACAACCAATAATTATGATTTTCTTTTTTCAGTAGAAATTTGCAGCAGCAGTAACACCTCATCATCATCAGTAATAACAACAATAACAACAACTAAAATATTATTACTGATTCTTGAAACATCATCATTATTGAAAGAACGAACGAACGAAAAAAAATTCCATTTGATTCGCGCAAATCAGCAAAAATGAAGTAAAAATCCACAACAAATCAAATAAATATATATATGTAGTAGGTATCTACTACTTAACAATAAACAATATTTTCCTTTGTTGTTGTTAATGAATTACTTTTGTTGTTATATATATATATATATATAAATATATTTGTTGTTACTGCCGCTTTTATTGCTGGTGGTGCTTGCTGCTGCCGCCTTATGATAACGCGCGACAACGCTGTTGCTGTTTTTGCATATATACGCAATAACAATAATCATCATTGCTGGTTGACGACGGGCGGATGATGCGGAGGTCGTCGTCGTCGTTGTCATATCATAATCAAAACGAATATGTGGCTAACACAATCGTTATCAATACTAGTTAGTCCACTATCCATCCATCTGCCACATATGTATTTCTTCTGATTATATTACGGTTGTTGGCTTTCAATGTTGATGATACTGAAGATCCCGTAGTTCGCCACTGCCACTGCCATCATCTCATTACCGTGTTGCTGTCATCGACATATTATCATCAGCATCACCAATTCATCATCGAAGGCGCAGCGAAACACAAAAAAAAAAAACAAAAAAACAAATTTCTCGGATACGACAACGATACGTACGGATTTTCATCGTTTACGTACGGTTGAATTTCGATTGATGGTGGAACACAAAAATATATAAAAACAGAAACGAACACGACGACGTAAAATACAACAAAAACATACAGAAGAACCAAACGAACGAATCGGCAAAAAAAAAAAACATAACAAAATAAATATAAACTTACCTGAATCTGATGAAAATGCTCCATGGTTGGGTACTACAACCGCTTGATTTCTGGTCGGTTGGTTGGTTGCTTGCTTTACTCGTACGTTGTTGAATTGTACCTATACGTTGTATAGAGTTGTATATTGTATTGTTAGTCTAACTAGAAGCGCCACAGTGGGTAAAGAAACAACAACAACGAGGAAAAAACAAAAAAGAATCTCTACGTACGTATTATTCTGTGGTGCTATTCACTCACTGGGTTGCTTTATTGCTTGCTGCTGTTGCTATATTTTCGCTTATGCACGTCTCGTCTACTTCTCTTCTTGCAACGATTTTTCCTCTCGTCGCATCCGTTGCTCATACGTACGTACCTACGCGTATATTTTGTACTTGCTATTTTGCTACTAAAGCTTATGGATTGTGTATTATTATGCTCGCTCGCGTTGTTGTTTGTTGCTCGCTTGCCTGTCTTGCCGCTCGCTCGCTATACGCTGATTCTGCTTACTGCTACTGCTGGTGCACCAAACACACAGTATAGTGCAATGCAATACAATGCAATGAAATTTCCCTAGTACGTAGAGTGTTAAGCAGTGCTGCTTCTTCTTCTTTTACTTCTACCTTTTGCTTTGACTGTCTGTCTTTTTTTCTTGTTGGTTGGTTGTATCAATTGAATCCCAAATGCGCGCTTTATTTTACTTTTTGCTGCTGCCCGTCGCTGCTATATTTAAAAACACACACTGTGTATAGAAGAGTATCTCTATCTATCTACCAACAACACGACGAACGAATGAATGCTATGGCAATTGCCTTTGCAAAGGCTATTGAATTGAATTGAATGATGCCTGCTGCTGCTTGCCTGCCTCAGCCTTTACTTTGTATAGTACACGAGTATATTGTATATGCTCTTGGCTCTTGCTGCGCTGCTCTTATGCTCTTTTCTACAGTTAACGCGTATATTTTGCTTATGTGCTATAGTCGTTGTTGTTGCTTTTGTAGCAAATACTTGCATGGAGGAGAGAATTTAATACTTTTTGTTTTTGTATACATTTTTTCCAATTCGTTTCCACACTCCCCAATCATCCCTTTCCTAAAAACGTTATAAGCCCATCTCCCTTATACTAATAAATATATCGGCACTATCTTGCTCGTTCACTCTTTATATACCAAATGGTTCAGTTCGTTCGCTTGTGGCTCTTGTAAGTTGCTCACATTTATAAAGTTTCTTGCTGTATTTGTATAGAAAAATATTGTGAGTAAAAAGATTGCCGCAAGCGAACAGCCGAAGCTCACATACGAGCATACATAAATAAATATACCGACCGACCGCAGTGCGAACGAGAAACCGAAGCGTCGACAGATGACGACGTCGACAAAGAAGGCGTTTGGCAATATATACATACATATATACAATACAAAAAAATTTCTCACGCAAACTTCGTTCGTTTGGTCGCTGTCGTCGTTCGTCGCGTTCAAATGAATGTTGTTTGCGTTTTTTTTTATTTATTTGTAAAATAGAAAGTACAAAATAAAGTATCTTTTTCTGATAATTTTCAGATTTTTTAGCTTAATTTCAAATATACACTGCACTGGTTAGGTTAACTTTTCTTTTTTGCTGCTGTTGATAGTAATGAAAGAATTGTTATAAGAAAATTAATTTCAAATTGAAAATTCTATTATTCGCGAATTTGAATTCACGTAGCGAAAAATCAATAAGATTTCCGATTTTCAAAAATACTTGGAAAATTACAATTGTAATTTTGTCTAAATTAAAAATAAATTATATAAAAATTGCTTATGTTTCTCAAACCCCACGTAACATTTTCTTCAATTGTATGACTGTACCTACTTCGCGCGCATTTTTTGTTTTAGTTTTTTTTTAGTTTATACCAAGAGAAACGAAAGATACGCTTATGTTCATTTGTATATATTAATATGTATGGGTGTGTGTATGTTGTATATACTTGTACTGCCTCAGATTCGAGTTAAGGATTTTCTCACATGCCTTTCTCTTTGCAAATATAACATTTTATGAAAATGTTAAAATATTTTAAATTTCATTAACTTAAATGTTTAAAACTAACTTCATTCTTTTTAATATTATTAAAATATTTAACTTCACATAGATCAAATTTGGATTTTTTTAATCTATGGCTATAGCTATCTGTTAAGAAAGGTCTGTTAAACGCTTTATAACGTCGCTACCAAGGGAAGGTGTGGTGTGCCCCACGTTCTTAAATTAATTTACAGAACGGTTCGTTGTGGTAATAAGCCCATATAATTGGCCCTAAAGACTAGAAGTCCTCATAAATTTTTAACTAGAAAAACTCTCGTTAGCTTCCTTAGGGCATGCCCATCTCATACCAAAAGTAGGTAGGGGCCGTTCACATATTACGTAACGCATGAGGGGGGAGGGGGAGGGAGGGTTCATCAACAATTATACGATCAAATTCAGATGAGTTCAAAATTACACTAGTTTGTAAAATGAATTTTTTTTTTCATTTACATTTGATGAGAGTTCGCTTTTTCATGGATTTTCTGCCGCTGAATTCGAAAATCAAAGTTATAATTTTTTTAAGGATCAGTTTTTTAGAACTTTGTCATTTTTTTAATTTTTTCGAATTTTCAAAATGGCGAAATATAAAACTTTTACGCTACTGGGGTACGTACGATCAGGTGGGGGGAGGGGTCAAAATTAGTCGATAATCGCGTTACGTTATATGTGAACGACCCCTTATGATTAATCTGAAATTTGTTAGGTTATAAAATTATCCATTTTCTTAATATTTCACACCTAGGCCCAACTCTATATATAAACTGTAAATACGGAGCTTCGAAGTTCGAAATTTTATTCTGTCACAATCATAGCAACTCCTAGATTTGAGCAGGACCCAAAATATTCTCAACTTTAAAAAAATTTAATATATTCATTATATATGTACATGGCCGTAGAATTAATTTGGCATATACTTTGCTATTATATCTCGCACTTGTAAGGAAATACATACACCCATGGGGAATATAATAGGGACAAAGCTTTCAAAAAATTGTAAAATTAAATATTTTTAGATTATTTTTTTCCTAAAATAATATTTATTATCTGGCAATGTTTCAATATAAAAAGAAGTTCCCCTTAATTCTAAGGCTGATGTTACACGGTCAATGTTTTGCTGTCAATGTTTTCTGATTTTACTCTCTTTTCATCGTTTTGTTTGATGCCCTGTTAGGCTGATGTTACACGGTCAATGTTTTGCTGTCAATGTTTTATGTTTTTACTCTCTCTTCATCGTTTTGTTTGATGTATAAGACCACACGGCGACATTGGTTGTGCCATGTTTTGTTCTAGTTCATGCCTAGCGTACTCGAATCTCACACATTCCATAAGTATGTGTTCCGCGTTCTCAAATTTGTTGTTGCAAAATAAACAATATGGGTCCTCCACATGCTTGTATTTACACAGGTATTGGCGGAAGCATCCATGTCCGCTTAAGAATTGCGTGAGATGATAGCTCACAATGCCGTGCTTTCTCTCTATCCACGCTGCTACATTCGGTATTAGAGTATGAGTCCACCTCCCTTTTGTGCTGGCATCCCATCTGTGCTACCACTCTCTTAGGTATTCGGTTATAACGGGTTCCCGGTCGCAGTTTCGCAGTGTTGCGGCCTTTTTTGCCTCTATATCGATTGGCCATCGGCCCGTTATTACGCCGGCGGCTTCAGCGGAAACGGTCCGGAACGCACAGCATACCCTAAGCGAGGTCAACCTGTGTACAGATATGGCGTCCTTTATATATGTCTTGCAGTTGGTAGCTGACGCCCATTGGTGCAGCGTACATCAACGTAGATTTGCTAACAGTTGCTAGCATATTCCTTATCGGCTGTTTGGGGCAACCAATGTTTGGCATAAGTCTTGCTAGCCCGGCATTTACTCGCGCAGCTTTTTCACTTGCGTATTTCATGTGGTCTCTAAAATTTAACCTATGGTCCAGAAGAACGCCAAGGTATTTGATGTACGGACTGGTCATGATGTCGTGCCCACCGACTCTTATGCTCAGTTGCTCAACTTTTTTGCAGCTGCTCATAAGCACTGCTTCCGTTTTCACATTCACCGTGTAACATCAGCCTAACGGATTGAAGCGCTTAAAGGCTCTGGCACATAGAGTCCGTTGTGTACTTCAGAACTAAGTATCTAACTGATAACTACTATAAAATATATGAAATCGTATGTGGTGTGGCCCATACACAACGTATACGTTAAAGTAACGCAAGAAGTTGGGAAATTCTCTACTTCGCCGTACGTTGAGAGAGAGTTGAGAGTATTGCAGCTATCAGCTGATTAATTTTGTGTATGATATGTAAGTGGCTGTTTAGACGGGAGCAAGTGTGAAAAGCCTGGGCAGGCGTGTCGTGTTTAGATGAGTGCAACCTTGACGGACTTCTTCTAATCAAAAAGGAACGGTGGAATTGGAATTTTGTCACTTTTTCTTGTGCTCATTAAGATAGGTTCTTTTGTTCGCAAAAATGCACAAGATATATCAATTATGTGCCTTAAATATGCACTTAAAATTAAATAAATAATAAAAGCAACAATCTCTTAAGAAATTAAAATAAGTTTATAAAAAAATAGCAGGAAAATGAAGACTGTGTGTGCCCTAGATGCGCATTGTTTGTTTGCGTTCATGTTGCCTATTCAACTTCTAAAAAATTATGAGGGAAAGTGGCAAAATCGGAACAATATGAACTTGGAACATTCATCAGTGCGCCGATTTTTATTTTTGGATTTTCTGAGCAACTTTGCTATCTCTTTCTTTCTACCTATTTTTCTACCTCCCTCTTTCAGACAGGCTTCATGCTTGCTCCTATCTGAACAGCCGTTGCCAACGTATGCATTGTGTCGCTTCTCTCCTTCACTCCCTTCATGTTAGTTGTTTATTACGCTCCCACGTTCACAACGGACTCTATGTGCCAGCGTCTTAAGTTACTTCACACTTCACATACTCATAAGTTTGCGAGGTCGTTTGCGCATAGAAATCATTCTGCAAACATATACAAATTGCGCAAATGAATTTTTATAAAAAAGTTGGTAGTGCTCTTGTGATCTTATAAACTTATACGGATTGCGTGGCATTTCCAAGTTTAAATAAATACGCATAATACCAAAATGGCTTTTGATAAACATAGGGACACTTACGTCCCAATTCGTTTTTTGGATTTTTATTGATTCTCGATAAAAAATGTTAAAAACATTTAATAATATCTAAAAAAGACTGACTTGAGAATATAAAAAACACACGCTGAGTTCAAAAATATAAAAATTATAGAAGAGACGTGTAATTAGAAGCAGTTTTGTAAATGCAAGACAATGAGGCATCATCTTGCCAAAATTACTGAAAAATCATCACTGCTTCTGGAACCTGAATTACAGTAGCGTGTTTTGCAGTGCCAGTAAAAAAAACAGGTGTACACTGACGTGAATTTATAAATAGAGCTAACCAGAGCATCGCAGCATACTGCTACTGCTTTAAGATTGGAACAGAATGTGAAGCGCGAAGTACGTAGCTGAAGCACAGAATGTCGCGTGGCAAACAATGAAGCGCGACAAAGAAAAATGTGAACGGAATGTGCACCTCTGAAGCTCATGTTTATTGTAATTGGAAATACACATAATCATTTTTTCTCCACATTTTTGCAATCAAAGTGCTTTAAACCAATTAAATTCTTTTGCAAGTTCTACAAATAATCCAGTGAATTCTTCTATTTTTTTATTTTGACAATCAGGGGTGAGATTCTGTAACTTTCTTAGCGATCGACAATCGCTATCGCAATTTGCGATTTTATCGCTTAGGCTGTGGTTATATTGCGAGTATGCCCGGCGAACATCATAAAATTGTTGTTGCACCAAACACAAAGAGAGAGTCTTTACTCACTCTCACACCGAACACGATATGCTCGGTGTATTACAGACCGAGCACGCCGAGTATTCAGGGTGGCAATGAGTTATTTTTACAAAAGTATCATTACATATAAAATAGTATTAAACAAACGAGTATATTTTGACAAAAAACAGCTCTGCAACGAGCTCAATGTAACCACCTTGTGTTCGTCGAACACCGAGCACCAATATAACCAGGCAGTTACACTAACGATGTATTGATTCTGTAGCTGACAATTTTCGCTAAAAATTCTTAGCTACAATTATCGCTAGAAAAAGTGGCAACGTTGGCAAATGACGCTTCTATTCATGGTAGAAGTATTTAGATCAGTGGTTCTCAAGTGGTGGGGCGCGCCCCCTTGGGGGGGCGTAGACGGATTTGAAGGGAGGCGCGAAGATATTTCAATAAACAAATATTTGAATACTCTGTAACGCACCAAAATCATAATATTTTGCATAACAAAATAATTTCTTTTTTCTTTCATATTATATGTTAAAACCTATAATATGCATCTTTTAGTTTCACATTTTCCATTTCTGACTTAAGGTACGCACACACAGTTACGATTTTATCGGTGCGAATCCGCAAGAAATTAAAACAACTCATCCCTTTATTTCACACATCTGCGATTTTGACGCATCGTTTTTTCGAACAAAGTTTTCGAAGTTTTCCTCTTTTATCATCCCGAAAACGCAAACTGCTGCGTTTTCATACCGACAAGTAACAAAATAAAGAAGAAGTGGAAGTGAAACGAAAAAAGTGAACAAAAAGAAACAGAAATGTCTGAAATTATTTTGTATATTAATACTTTTATTCTAATATTTATATTTAACTTAATAGTCAATTGAACTGATAAATATCTCAACTAAAAATCTCTTGTATGTGGCAGAAAGTGAAAATCAGCTGCTGCAATTTCAATGCGAAGAAATCACAACAGTGTGTGCCCCTTTGCGTTTTCTAAATGCTCTGCAGAGACGCATCAAAAATGATCCGAATTCGCATCGATAATAGCTTTAAACCGCAAAATACGACAAATTGTTAAAAACTATTATTAAAAAAAAATCGAATGTAAAATACCATTTTTAAAGAACTTTAGTTCAAATAAATTTTAACAAAGTTTTTTTTTGCCTTTAGTTAATTTCTCGACTACCTTTTACTATCAAAAACTTTAATATTAGGAATCACTTAAGATAATGCATGATTGACTCTATTTATTAATTATTTGGTTAGTTTAAGCTAGCGAATTTCCAACTAAAACTTCACCATCCTAGTTTTCCTCACGAGGAACAATTCAACTACTAAATTAATTTACTAGCCTAGTTCATCTTTGACGCAAACTAACCAGAGCCTCATCCGAACTACGGAAAAACCAGAATTTTATCAAGGCGGGTAAGATTTAATTTAAAAAATAGTAAACCAGCATGAAAAAACTGTTGTGTGAAAATCACAGTGGGGGCTCGGGTTTACCGAGAATTCGAAAAGGGGGGCGTAGGATGAGCAGAGTTGAGAACCTATGCTTTAGTGCGTGGGTTTTGTACGTTGTAGAGTTGCTTTTTGTCAAAATATAGTCCTCTATATATAATGATACTGTGTTGTACAATACACCGAGCATCAGTGATGGGACTGAAAATTTGTTTACGGTGCTAGATTTGGATGCAAAATTGTGCTAGGTTGTGGAAAAATGTGCTAAGCTTTAAATTAAGCAAAATGTATCAATTTTATTGTACTATTTTATTCAATAAATCAAAATATAGTAATATTAGTAATAGTAATTCAGTCTATTAATATAAATAAAGTAAATAAAATACATTAATTCATTCATTTGAATAAGTTCAACAGATTACTTTGAGACTCAACATAAGTCAATAACATGGCTCAAAGTTTATAATAGCGTTATTTCCCACTTGGAAAAATGTTTCTTATAAAAAAGAATAAAAATTACATTAAGGAATGTGAATGTTTTGTTTTATCTCAAAGAGATATTTAAGTTATATTTATGTTAAGAAATTAATATAAATTCTTCATCTATAAACCTGTAGTTTTGCAAATGTTTAACGAGGTTATTTGTAATGACAAATAGTAGCTGCGTTTTATTCGCCAGCTAGTTTAACATATGCGAATAAAACGACCAAGTTGTTAAGTCACTTCAATTTACTTATGGCAGTTCATGTAGTTAAACAACTTGTTATGTATACATAACAGCTATAATTATATGTGTTATCTCTGTGGCTTTATTGCTGTTTTCTCATACAATTATCGCTGCTAGTTACACATAAATAAAAGCAAGTGGTGAATAAAACGCAGCAAATTACAAAAGCGATACTAATTTAACATAATAAAATAGCCATTCACAATAGTTTTGCAATTGCAAGGTTGAAAATTGACGCAATGTAAATAAATAAAAAATAATATTAAAAAAAAATGTGCTAGATTTGGAACCATCGGTGCTAAAGGTGTTAGAAATCAAAGTTTTTGGACAAATGTGTTAAATCTAGCACAATTGAGCAAAAGGCCCATCACTGCCGAGCATATCGTGTTGGATGTGATAGTGATTAAAGACTCTCTCCTCGTGTTCCGTGCAACAACAATTTCATGAAGTTCGCAGAGTAAATATAACCACCCCTGCAAGAACTGTACTGACAATATGACTGGTCATTTTATTGTTTGCAATGACTGAACTTTTACGTATAGTCTCAGTCATGGGACTCGGAAAAAAAATGACCGCAACTCTACTGTCCGTGTGATCCGGCATTTCTTTCTTTTCCACGCGTTTTCATATTCAATATTACCTATATTTCTCTCATGTCTACCGGTCACCAATACTGGTTATATGAAAAATTATGTAACTGCCAAATTGTTGTTTGGAGAAAACTTATCAACAGGGCTCTCAAGACTGATCTTGATGAGCACTGGGCTCTATATCGTCAAAAGCAAAAGGAGTATAAAAAGCTAATTCGAGATTTGAAAAGGGCTTCCTTTAGAAATTTCTGAAACTATGTCTGAAACAGCCATGTTGGCGAAAATCCTCAAAAAGGGTTAAGCCCACCGACTGTGCTCACTCAAAAAATTGAATTTCACTTTCCGGGCAATCAGGTCTCTGTTGTTCAACATCCAACTGTTCGGAAGCGGAGAGGGTTAATTCGACAGTTTCGCAACATAACTGGTGGGTTGCCAGGACAATGGCGAATGAAAACGCGATTAGGTTTGATATTGCTTCCTTTGACAGTTTCAAATCGCCGGGTCCGGATGGTATACTGCCAGTTGCTCTGAAAGAGGGTATGGTGCAGTTGCTACCAGTTTTGAAGAAGATTTTCATCTTCAGTTTGGCTCTGGCTCACATACCTCAACGATGGAGGTTGGTAAAAGTTGTTTTCATTCCAAAAATTGGAAAAGACAACTATACCATTCCCAAAAGCTTTAGTATGATGTCTTTCCTATTAAAATGTCTTGAGCGCTGTGTTGAACAACGCATTCGTAGTGAGTCGTTATTGTTACATCCTCTCTCTTCATTTCAGCATGCTTACCAATGTGGAAAATCTTGTGAGACGGCCCTGCAAAATCTGGTTGGTCGGATTGAGCGCGCCCTCAACAGGAAAGAATACACTATTGATATTTTTGTTGATATTGAGGGAGCATTTGACAACGCGACTTTTGACGGCATGTGCAATGCAGCAGGTCAGCATGGAGTCTATCCGTTTCTTGTTAACAGAATTCGCTCAATGCTGTCACATAGACTTATGATGGTTCAAGCTGATTGTGGGCAGTCTGTGACTTGCGGCGTAGATAGAGGATGTCCCCAAGGGGGCGTACTCTCTCCACTGCTGTGGTGTCTGCTTGTTTCCCTAAATGAGTCGGGTATCTACACACAGGCCTATGCCGATGACGTTGCCTGCTTAATCACGGGCCAATCGGTCGGGTATGTTTGTAGAAAGGTCCAAACTGCTCCCTGCTGTTAATCCTCTTAAAACTGGTGTTATCCATTTCACCAGGAGAAGGAAAATTGATGGTCTCGTTTTACCAGTATTCAAAGGAATCAGTATTCAGCTATCCTAAGAAGTGAATTATCTAGGAGTCATTCTAGATACCAAACTTCTTTGGCGTTCTCATGTTGAGCTAAAGGTATCCATGACATTGGCAGCTTTTTGTCAATGTAAGGCTATTTTTGGCAAAACATGGGGCTTATCACCTGATAAAGTCTTATGGCTTTATAAGGCTATGATTTGATCCATCATCACCTATGCATCTATAGTCTGGTGGAGCAGACTTAATGTTGACAGTAGAAAAGCTCTTGCCAGACTTCAAAGGACTGAGGCCATTTGCTGTACTGGAGCTTTTCCTACAACACCTGTCCCATCCTTGGATGCATTGCTCAACTTAGCACCCCTTGATATTTTTGCTAAAATGCTGAGAGGCTGTCAAAGTCATCTGTAGGCTTAAACGCAATGGGTATTGGTATGACACTTGCTGGGATATTGGTGACATTGTTGAATGTAGTGATATGGACCTAACAGTTCTATCAATGTCATCCGATACAATGCCAACAATTCCAGTTTTAAAACAACGCTATACAATACAAATTCCAGAGGCCCAAACTTGGTTTTTGCCGAGACCTGGGCCGGGAGTTGA
Source organism: Toxonevra muliebris (assembly GCA_963691655.1). Taxonomy (NCBI): domain Eukaryota; kingdom Metazoa; phylum Arthropoda; class Insecta; order Diptera; family Pallopteridae; genus Toxonevra; species Toxonevra muliebris. Next base: position 104,372,582 of record OY829326.1, read on the forward strand.
TTGTAAGCGTATTTTCACTAACGGCTTCAGAACAGAATTCGGTTCGGGTTCTGGGGTCTTCATTGAAAATGATGGAGTGCACCTTCACTTCTCTCTTGGGTTGTATGCTTCTGTTTTTTAAGCAGAAATTTTTGCAATGCAAGGCAATGGACCATGTTATTGATAACGGTTGGAGAGAAAGGAGTAACTGTGTATTAAGTGACAGTCAGGCTGCGCTTAAATCCTTTCTTAGTCCCCCAACCACGTCTAAACTAGTTATGTATTGAAAATCCAGGCTTGATTGTGTTGGAAAACACAATAGTCTGCTGTTGATATGGGTTCCTGGACACTCAGGAATTTCAGAAAATGAATCACCTGACCTTCTGACCCGAAAGGGTTCGAAAACTGGTTTCCTGGGCTCAGAAGCTGTACTCTCTTTGTCGTCTACAGCCATCAAGACCACCATTAATGATTGGGTCGACTTGACCCACAATCGTAAATGGGAGGACCTGAGTGGCTTTAGACAGACAAAGACCATGTTACTTGTTATCTCGAAGTGTCATGCTTGCGCCCGTGTGAACAGGATTACCTGTCAAACTCGAAGTGCAAACAATGCTGCATGGCCATGTATCGTGTAATAACACTGTATTTTATTTTTTGTCTCATAAAATACAACACTGCGAATTTAGTATAATAGTAGTATAGGTATATAAATGGAAGCCGGCAACCCTATTTAGAATTTCAGCAGAATTTTCTTCATTTTGTAGTGAATCTTTGACAAAGTTGTGAGAGATTAAGGTGTTTGGGTTTCTATCAATTTAAAAGTTTGGATTTATTAAAATATTGTAATTATGAACCGTTCAAGAAGAGGACCAATAAGTAAATCGTTTGTTTCCGGAGGAGCTTATGTAAGTTTTTTCTTAATTGAAATTAAGGATTGTCTTGTCCTTGTATTTAAAAAATACCATGCATAATAGGATAACAGCCAAATTATGTGTATACAATGAAATTATTGACTTTTAGAAGAAAGAGATTTGGTACATAAAACTTTGTGTGTATACTAACAATTTATTGAATTTTTAAGAATGACAAAATGCATGTAGTGAACTCGAGGGGTGCAGAGTGATTTTCACATACATACATTTGCGATAAACAGACGGACGTAATTTCTTTATGTTCAGTTAATTAGAGCAATTTAGTTATTAAACGGTAGTTGTTTTTTATGTAATTTTACAATGCCTGCACAGACAACATTTTAGTTCAAAATTATTTGTTTTTTAATTATAATTTTAAATGGCCGGCCGCCATTTTGGTATCACATGGTGAATCATTTGTTTTTTTTTATGTATCTCACGATGGATTCATGTGAAAAAATTTCATTTCACCATATTTTGTTTTTTTTTTTAATGTAGATTGTCGAGCGTGCTTGACGAACTTTCTGCGGAACACAAATGTTTCTTAACACAACAAAATCTAACTCCCACTCTTTGCTTGCTAATAAAAAAAGACGGAATGTAACTTTCCGGAGATCTACTAGTAATAGGCCTAATAATTATACATTATATTTTTATTTATTTATACCATTTTGCACATGTTACGTTTATTAAAAAAATTTGGGATCGTATAAACTTTTCCGGAAATTGTCACCCAAAACTGTTAAGAAGGTAGGTAGCTGTCCAGCTTACAGTTTCCGTTCAAACCAGTAAATTCGCCTGAGTCTACTATTAAAACATTCTTTCAGAGTTGTTTATAAGTGGACAACTCATTTCGAAAAGCTCGGTCTGACTTTAAAAGAGGAAGGTCAACTCATTCCATATATTTCGATGTTCTAATTTGATCAATACTGGGAAAATAAGCATATATAATTTGGATAACACTATGCTGTTGTGAATAATAATAGCTGTGTTTTATTCGCTAGCTAGTTGAACATGTGTGAATAAAACGACCAAGTTCTTAAGTCCCTTTTTCGTTAAATTGTTATTCACAAGGAAACTGCTCAGCAGCTAGAGGTGAAACATTTTAATGAATTCCAGTTGTTTTTATCCTTTATAAGAATATTATTCGATGATTTTAACTTATTTTCAACGGCAGCCATTTCGAATCTTCCCTTTTTTTTTGCAAATTGTCTTGCTTCTTCTTTTACTATTGGCAGATCACAATAGAATTTGTTGTAGCTAAACTACTTGTTAATAGTGCTGGGTCAATGCACGCGGCGACGGGCGGCATGCGGTTGTCAAAAGTAGAACCACTGTGTTCACATGCGGCCAAGGCCAATGTAAGTAATGGCGCCGCGAGGTGTCGCTCAAAGTAGACCAACTTTCTATTTTAACGCGTGTGCCGTGTGAGACAGTATTGCCACAATAGAAATTTTTTGAGTTTGATAAATTTTTGTTTAGAATTATTTGTAAACGAAGACAATAATTTCAATACGGAAATGCCTCACCAATTTCTTTTCAAAATTTATTCAAATTTTTATTTTTTGTCAAGATGGATGATAAAAAATTAAGTAAATGAAATCAAGCGTGGACTACCAAAATGGAAGCAAGGACAACACAAATGCAATTTCTTCCATTACCAAATCTATTGTAACCTAATTTCAAATTAACAATATAAAAATGTTACAAAACAAAAAGACAGGTATTTCAAATTCTGTTCGACGAACGCCGCGGTCGTTGGCCCTACAACTTATGACGCGGCGCCGGGAACAATTTTGACAACCGCGTGCCGCCCGTCATCGCGTTCATTGGTCCTCCACGTGTTATCTCTGCGGCTTTGTTGTTGTTTTCCCCATACAATTATTGCTGCTAGTTATACATATCTAGAAGCAAGTGGCGAATAAAACGCAGCTAATATAACGAAGTAGGGACTTAACGAACTTGGTCGTTTTATTCGCACATGTATAGTGAGAATAATAGAAATCGAACTATTGCCCTGAAGGTGTTCCTGTCAGTATCGGAACCACTGCATTAAATACACTTTGGGCTGGAGCTGGAACGGTTTATTAACTCGCTAAGACAAAATAGATCTAAGAATATATAAAATCTGCCCGAGTGTGTCTTCCATTATAAGGGTAGTTACAGTCAATGATATTGTTAGAAAAATCAATACAAAAGAATCTTTTCTAGATTGTAATAAAACTGTGAATGTTCTGCTCTCTCTACAGTGGCTAACATTTTTGAACAAAAGGAGATTTGGCCAACATTTATTTAAGATATGCAAATTTTGTAAAGGCTTCCGTTGGATTTAAGGATATGGATGGCCTTCTGCAGACTAACATTGTACAGTGCAATAATATTATCGTCCCTAAAATATATAGGTACATTATCCAACCATACCAAGTTTTGGAACACGTTCGATAATGTGCACTTTGATGTCATCAAGAGTCATAGTGAACTTCTTTTCTTTTTATATATATAACAAAGTTATCCAGTATCAGCGCGTTTTAGTTTTTCGTTATTTAAGCTGCTTCTAGACGAGACGATATTGTCATAAGATAAATTTCGTTGTGACCGTCAAATTTGTCTGTTTAAGAAATTTAAGTTATATTTTAAAAGATATTACAACATCTATTTGTTTAATTCTTATGATTGCAACATCACAGACTCAGTATTTGGTGATTTATCTAAATAGGGTAGTGGTAACAGTCTGTCTTTAATATCAGCATAATATTCTAGATTCACAAGTGCTTCTTATACATATATAGCTTTATAAAATAGTTTTCAGAAATTAATTTGTATTATTTTATTTTTTATAATTTACAGCGACAAAGGTCGGTTTTATATATGTATACAAATTAAAATGGGTTTATTTGCAATAATCTATAAAATTGACTTGATCCAATTTGAATGCTATAAACTAAAAAAAGCTGCTAATAAAAAAAAAAAGAAAAGAAAACTTTAGTTTCATACTATCGACGACCACTTTTTATAGCTACATTTTATTCATATATTGTGATTTCTTCAATTTTATTACGATTACTGAAAATTTATCTATTTACATTTACTTAAATGTTAGTTTTGTGTAACATAGTTATGTTCATTTACTTCGCTTAAATCTCAAACGAAAAATAAAATTTTCATAGCTAATTCCTTTTACTACAACGGCAATTTGTGTATATATAATTGTGAAAAGTTATTTACCTAATTAAAATGCATTGCAATAAATTTACATTGTTCCTGTCCCCCGCTTATTCAAAGGAACATATGTATTTCATAGTTTCACTCATTTTTAACATTTATAAATTTCTAATTATGGTGCCGTGGGTTTAGAAATTTGCATTGTTGGCAATGAGCGAAACATGAATTCTCACAACCGGAGACTATCAATTTAATGGGTAAATAGTTGATAGCAATTGTATACATACTGTTATAGTTAGATGTAGGGTACCTCGTTAATATGAATAAAACGATGCTGGTTTTCTTTTAATATTCCTGGTGATGATAATATTTCAGCGTTTCAGTTGTCAAAAGTCAACATTTTGTAATATTAACAATTTCACTTGTTAGTACATACGAAATTGAATTAGAAATGTAGCGCTGAAATGTACCTCCTCTGTATTAAAATGAACCGAAAGGCTCTTAAAGTATTCCTATAATACTTGAGACTATGTCGTTTTTTCATGTGCTAAAAATTAAATCGTTTGGGTATTGGCTGTAGGAATGTCCATAGCTATTCCTAAACTAAAGTTTTTGGAATAAAAATCAGTATGAAGCAATGGTCTCAGCCTTAAACGACGATATGCTTGCATTCTGTGCTGGATATACCTACCAAAAACATGCCAAGAGAGAAATGCCTACGCCTGTTGTTTGCTCCACGTACATTTGGTGGTCGTCGCAGGCGATGGTGATATTGGAGCACGTAATGAACATAGAATATCTGGAAAATAAATGGTTTGTAATGCGTAAATATAAAAAAAAAAAAATGTAAAACGTAGTTTATTTCACGAACTTATATTCTATAATTTAAGCAAATCTTAATTAAATATGTCCCCATAACAATGACTATGGAAAACGTTTAATATATTTTACTTTCTATAAAAAATATGTAGGACCCTGCTAAAGCACAGCAATCATTTCAACAGTATCCCCACCAACAGCCACCGCAACAGGTGCAGCAGGCAGCACAACAGGTACAGCAGGCAGCACAACAAAAGCAGCCACCACAAACTCCAGCAAAAAAGGAGGAACCTCGTTCCTTGCCGGCCAAACCCAGTCAACCTGTCGTCGCTCCTGCTGCAGTTGTTGACGCAGCTATAAAAGTTGAAGATGATAGTTCATATGTCGATGAAAATGGAAAACTTAAATTTAAGAAAATCTTTCTTGCTCGCAAGAAGTCTTCAGGTATATATATAAAAATAAATATTTACATGTAGTACATATTTCTATTAAATTTGCTTTATAAATTTACTTTATTTGATTAATTTATTTGTAATAATTTTATTCCATATTTGTTCTTTTTAGTTCGCGCTAAGGAGAAGAAGATTCGTCAAAATCGTCGCTTGCGTAAAGCTATCTTTCCAAAGAATGCGTTGATGGCATTGAATGAAGTTAAAGGTATCGCAATAAGTGAATTTAATATAAGTGCTAGTACTACTGGCGGTTTCATTGCGGTTGTCACCGTTAATGATAAACAATATGAGGGTAAAGGCAATTCGAAGAATAGTGCCAAGAATAACGCATGTGAGAAAGCACTGCGCGATTATGTTCTAGAGAAAATGCGCCAAAATCCAAGATTCCCCAAGGGTCAGGCAACGGATTCAGAAGCAATGGATACAACCGAAGTGATTGGTGGGTTTCCAAGTACAACACACACGGCATACGCTCTAAAGGTTGTGTGTTTTATTTAACGTATTTTCCCTATTATGTATTACAGAGGATGATGAGTCAGAGCAGAAGGAAAATGGTACTGATGGGAATGAAGAAACTGACGATGTACCCATGATAAATTTAGCCTCCTTTGCTATTTACAAATTATTTAACGAATGGGAAAATGAAGGTTATGTTGTACCCGAATTGCATCCATCAGCAGCTGGAGCAGCCACTTCTGCTACACCTTCTGAAAATGGTAGCGCTGTTGCTCCGAAAGAACCAAAAAAAGCACCAATCCGCTCAGAGCTTCCAGCCAATTGGGAAGCTATGCACCCAGCAACTCTACTTTGTATGGTATGAAAAAAAAATAAAAGCATATGATTGTGAATGTTCTTTTAAATTTTTTGTTTATCAATCAATTTTAGATGCGTCCAGGATTAACTTACACTGAAGGTGGTGTAATTGGTGAAAAACCAAATATTTTACAAGTTGTCAACGTCGTTGTTGATGGCAATGAGTATACTGGATATGGCCGCTCAAAGAAATCAGCTCGCCGAAATGTTGCCGTTGCTGTTTGCAACACATTATTTTCCACAAATTTTGTGAAGGAGGAGCCAAGTGAGTTGGTGGTTGCTGAAGAAACTGCTACTGCTTAAACCGTATTATATATATTGATTCTTGATTCAGTCATCAGAACATTGATGAAAATAATAAACTTTTAAAAATTAGTAATCATAACGAAAATCTTTTGTTTTATAAAATGGTGTGCATTGAAAGCTTAAAAAATAGAAACTGGAATAATTTGTTGTCACTGTCTTGCATCTGTTGTTTTGTTTGCGACTTCTGGGGAAATTAACTGCATTTCGCATCATGTACTTATTGATGCAAACAGAGCCAAGGTTGGAGTTACATTTGAGTTCCAGAGCTAATATCAATGGAGTGCATGAGTAGAAACAGGATTGTTTTGAAATTTTGACAAAATGACGGGACATCATCACAGCTGTTTATAAAACATAATTACAACATTTTTTTTCTTATGACTTGAACACAGTCACGACGGACGATGGAAAACTATCCGACGGATAGTGAACAGCTGATCCATTGTCGAAAAATCCCTTCGAGTAAACACAATTGCGATTGACGACGGTAATCGGCTACCATTTTGTGTTTAAAAGAAAATTATTTTCGAATTTAAATCTTTTCGTTTGTAATTTCGAATTAGTGGTAAGATTTTTTTCGTTAAAAAAGTGATAAGGTCCGTAGGGACCTATGAGGAATTGTATGGAAATTTCATATAACAACATTAGTTTATGCTTATTTAAAGCACTAAATCATTGCGGACAATTGAATTATCAGTAATAAGACTAAGAATTTTTTTAATCATTTTATTTATACATTATTTTATTAAAAAAATTAAGTTTTCAATGAATTGGTTTGGTGTGCTACGGCAACCCTACTCTTAATTTGCAAATCATTCACAATAGATGGCTAAGGCACAAAACAGCTGATTATATATTTTTTATTGTAGGAAGTAGAAGATTCCTATTAAATTGTGTGCGAAATGTCGAAATTAATCTTACGAGCAGTTAAAAACCCAAATAATATGTATTGCAGCTTAACAAAGTTTGCAAATCTGTAAGTAGAAAGATGTTTAATTTTCAAAGCCTTCTAAACAAAAATTTTATGTATTTAGTTATTCCGTACGACGAAATGTAATGCAAAATATTGGTATGGGAAATCCGGTACCACTACTGCAAAACACCTTAATTTCAACAAAATTAGGTGATTGCAGACGTTCGATGTTTATACAAACACAAGACACACCGAATCCAGATAGTTTGAAGTTTCTACCAGGTGTCGAAGTTTTGGGCAAAGGAAACACTTACGATTTCCCTAGTGGATCAGCAGCATATTGCAGTCCATTGGGTAAGCGCCGAATGTTGTACACAACTTTACGCTCGGAGTACTGACTATTTTAATTTATCGAAAAGCAAAATTACTATTTCGTGTTGAGGGTGTGCGTGGAGTATTTTTCGGTGCCGATTTCATTACAATCTCCAAAGAAGAGGAAGCAGAGTGGAGTATTATAAAACCCGAAGTCTTTGCAGTTATCATGGATTTCTTTGCAAGCGGCTTACCCATTCTTAATGAGGCGAAGCCAAATTCTGACACACAAATCGAAGATGATGATGATGATACAGTGATGATGATCAAAGAATTGTTAGATAGTCGTATACGTCCCACTGTGCAAGAGGATGGCGGCGATATCATATTCATGGGATATGATGATGGTATAGTCAAATTGAAAATGCAGGGTTCTTGCTCTTCCTGTCCGAGTTCAATTGTTACTCTTAAGAATGGCGTACAGAATATGTTGCAATTCTATATACCCGAAGTTGAAGCTGTGGAGCAAGTTTTTGACGAAGTTGACAAAATAACTGATAAAGAGTTCGAAAAATTTGAAAAGAACTTGAAACTAAAGGAACCAAATGCTTCTTCAGAAGAAACGAAAATATAAGTAGGTTTTTCGTAAATATGCAAAAGGTCTTGTGTTTAGTTTGTTACATGTACTTATAAGTAATTAGAAATACGTTATATTACAATAAATACATAATTGTGAGACTCAATTTGTAAAAATAATCATAATTCGAGATTGAGGTGCGTAGCACTTGCAATTGAATTCGGAGACAAAATTGGTGTTGTTTCCTATATAAAATGAAAAAACGGAAGAGATAGATTGAGAGAGTAATATTAATCACTTGCGACAAATTTACGCCAGACCCCAGGCGTATTTAACAAATGATACATCGGGTACTCAACACATATTCATATGTAAAACATGGATCAAATGTATCTCTCCTAAATGTTTCTATGACATCAGGTTTTTGAGAAAATTAATTAATCTTGAAATATTCTATAAAACGAATATTTTATTTAAATTTGGAAAAATTATTTTTCCTAAATCTCAATTTCTATAAATTTTCAAGGATGCTCAAAATTTTTAAGTAGTTTTTTCCCAGGCTACTTAAGGATTCTGAATTCTTAAGATTTCTGTACGGTTTTTAAAATCAACTTTTTAAGAAAAGCACCCTTTTAATACAATGCTAAGCTTAATAGTCGTTTTAAATAATTATAGGCGTAAAATATTTAAGAAATACATACATTTCATTCATAAATGTACGGTGTACACAATAGCGTTTTATTAGGTAAAGGCACTAAAAGAATGAAGAACAATAGAGCAAAAGTTAATTCCAAACCTACAGAAAACTTAAGTCAAATCTTAAGATTTTTGGAGTTACATACAAAACAAAAATTAATTCCAAATCTACTCAGAAAACTTAAGTCAAATCTTAAAATTTTAGGAATTTGCCTACAAGTTAAAAGTTGTTTAAGTTTTCTGAACAATTAAAATACCCGAAATAAAGAATTCCAGTTTGAACGGTTGTGGCTTTAAAGATACTATGGGCATTTAAGGATTAAGAATTCGGCAAAACTTTTTCTCTGCGTGTATAAAGTAAATGCATTGGACACTTTATTATTAGTACAACGTTGAGTTAAAGAAAATTGGATCCTAATGAAAAAGTACTTTATTGAGTACAATGCAACATTGTGCGGACGCCATTTGCAATTATGGCGCCATCGTGTTCGTTTTCTGATAGTGATGCAGTACTTTGTATTCTAATTTGTATTTGTTTTGTCATTAAATCTTTTATTACTGATAAAAGATTTTATATTTTGAGCTGTAATTGTTAATGCATAGTATGCTACATGTTTGCATGTTTGTTTCAATTTTGACCAAATATTGAACTTTACTATCTCTCAATAAAGTTATACATGTAACTCGTAAGCAATTCTTCAAAAATAATTAAAAAATCTCGTGTAAACTTTATTTGTTGACGGTAAGATTAACTGAAGGGTATGGCTCGATATAATCATTAACAAGAACTTATTTTGTTAAGAGCCTACTTTTTCTGCAATATGCCTAAAGACTGCTACAGACGATAAATTTATCGTTCAACTGGTTGACGAACTTATCGCTAATCGTTCTCTAAAAACGCAACAACTTGGTTGAACAATTTCATTTCTGCGTGTATGTCTCGTATGTGTGGTTTGCCAACTAGCCTAGATACGACCAATAATTTGATAAACCAGTTAAAATTGATCTCGAAAATCAAAATATTTTGATTTTTCTTCAACTGATTGACAAACTTACTGAAATCTCTTAATCGGGTTTTCAAATTGCCTACACACAGTCTATTTGCAATCCCCGACGATAAGGTTGTCAACCAGTTGAACGATTAGTTTATCGTCTGTAGCAGTCTTAAAAGACGAAATACATAATATTGGTTATTCGTAGAATTATTAAATATCAAAAGAGTCTTTAAATGCAGGTATGAGCAGAAAGAAAATATTATATAATAAGTTCTCAATTGTAGTTGGCTTCCATTCAATATTTCACAAATAGTTAAATCCAAACAATGCTGTAACGAGTAACGAATGATTATGTAATTGGTAACCATACACCCGCGACTATCGTTCATCACTCACATCACAGTTTGGTAATTGTCGTTCAATTACCATCACGTCGTTCGCTTTTTCCTGCACATTTTCATTAAAATATTATTAGTATTTTACTTTTGTTGATTAAAATAGAAAGTAACAAAAGCTTCGAAAAACGTAAAGTATTTACTTTTTTCGTTCAAATAAGTAGAATACATAAAGAAAGTGAAGGAAAAATTGAATACTAAAAATTCTTTACTTTTAATCGAAAACTTACAAACGCAACGCATTTACAATTAAAAAGGCGAGGCGGCGTTGGCAGCATAGAGAAAAAATACTTAACTGAATTTTGCATTTGCTTAAAATTTACAAAGAGCAAAATTTGTAATTGTAAGGATTTTAATTATCGCAGAGAAAAGGTGAGCAGTGAAAGCAATTGCCGAATTGAAATTGGGTAAGTGGATACGATGCATTAAAATGTTCTTAATTTTCATTTTTTCATTTTTCTTCATACTGGTAATGGCTGACTATCGATTTTTCCTCCATTGAAGGCGAAATCTGTATGGTGTTGCCATATAATATTGAAGATGTGATAATTTTTATAGAGTTGCCAATGTGCACGTTGTAGCGTGACCTCTTTTTTTTGGTTTTCATTTCCATATTTTTTTTTTTAATTGTAATTTATGTGGGAGTGACATCTTGATATTGTGGAGAGTATTTGTGAAGTAGTAAAAAATCACAAAGAGAAAAGTAACAATTTCGAAATGTGCCTGAAAATTTCTGTCAAAATTTTTTGAAAATTTTTCTAAGCAAGAAATATGGGGAAGCCACAATAAAACCGGAATTTATTAGTGACATTGCAAGTTTTTTTTTTTCATTTTTGCATTTTGCTGCGTTTAATGTTTTTTATATAATTTTATCATGTTATTTTCTTTTTCTTACTCTTCTTTTTTAAAATAGAACGACAATAGCGAAGCAAAGCAAATTTACGAGAAATTAGAAGGAATTATATATTTAGTTGAGAGGAAAACTAACAAAAAGAGAAAATCAAATAAAAATAGCAAAAATGTATGCAAACGGTTATACTGTAAATGGGGCAAGCTCTCAGGCCAATCCTAGTGGCTACTATGGAGCTGGAGCACCACGTCAGGAGCGACCACATTACCAGCGCAACGTGAGCAATACCCTGGCGAATGGCAATAATACACCCATAGCCTATGGCAACGGAGGTGGTGGTGGAGCATTCAGTGCTGCGGCTCAAAATGGTTATGCTGGCGGCAGCAACTATCGCGGCAACAACTCAAATTCAATGATGACTAGTGCTGGTCCCAGCTTCTATGGTAATGCTGGTGGTGGTGCTGGAATAGGTTATCAACCACGTGGCAAAAATCCCAATTATGTTCCTCGTCATCAGAAGCCCATTGGTGGTGGTGGTTATCAGCCAAATGGCAGCTTCCATAATGCAAACATTAATTTGGGCATACTGAGTAAGGAAGAGCGCGCCGAGATACAGCGTGAGAAAGCTAAGAATCCAGGACGTAATCTATCTACTCCACAATGGGGGGAGTTGTTACCATTTAAAAAGAATTTCTATATGCCGCATCAAAATACACTCAACATGAGCGAGCAAGCTGTCATCGAATTACGTTCAGAGCTTGAGATCACTGTGTCTGGAAATAATATACCATATCCAATTGGTTCGTTCGAAGAGTGTTCATTGCCAGAATACACAATTGAAGAGATGAAACGTCAGGGTTTTACTAAACCCACCGCTATTCAGGCACAGGGTTGGCCTATTGCATTGTCCGGTCGTGATTTAGTCGGAATTGCACAGACTGGTTCAGGCAAAACGTTGGCATACATGTTGCCCGCTATGGTTCACATTGCTAATCAGACGCCCTTGCAGCGTGGTGAAGGACCCATCGCTTTGGTGTTGGCACCCACCCGTGAATTGGCTCAGCAAATTCAATCGGTAGTACGCGATTACGGACATTTGACTAAACCTGAAATAAGACACACTTGCATTTTTGGAGGCTCTTCCAAAGTGCCGCAAGCTCGGGATTTAGAGCGCGGCGTTGAAGTGATTATTGCCACGCCAGGGCGACTTATTGATTTCTTGGAAAATCGTAATACAAATTTAGCTCGTTGCACCTATCTTGTTCTGGATGAGGCAGATCGTATGTTGGACATGGGCTTTGAACCACAAATTCGTAAGATTATTGAACAGATACGCCCTGATCGTCAGGTTGTCATGTGGTCTGCTACTTGGCCGAAAGAAGTACAGGCTTTAGCTGGCGATTTCCTAACAGATTACATTCAGATCAATATTGGCTCAATGAATTTGTCAGCAAATCATAACATTCGTCAGATGGTAGACATTTGCCAGGAGGAAGAAAAACCACAACGTGTTGTTAAGTTGTTGAAGGAGATTTGTCCAACCACCAATAATTCGGCTAATAACAATAACAAGATGATTATCTTTGTGGAGACCAAGATCAAGGTATGTAGTTGAAATGTTTTTTATTTGGCAGTGGAAATAAGTTTTACATACTAATATAGATTTAATATTGTATTGGAAAAATTTGCAATTAAGCAGAATCTGAATAATTTTTTTTTTTTTTAACGACGAGAAATTCCCTTCACAATAATTTTAATATGTTTCTAACAAAATATTTCGACTACTCGTGGCATTCCACTGAAACTGAACTGTAAACCTTTTTTATGAAACAAGTCATAGATCTAGCTGATGGTTGCTGTGTTAGAAGCGATAATGTATAGCCTGCGGTTTCCCCCAATCCTCTTTAGAAACATTTTACCACTTTATGTTAAAAAAAATGTCTGTAATATTTCCAATCTCGAATAAAATCATTCGCAAAAAAGCTCGAGGCCATGATCTCAAATTGAAATAGTTCATCTTCCAAATATTCTTTCTACCTCTCGAGGATCGACAAACTTACTGACAAAGCATGACACAAACACCTTATTTTCCAACAAAAATGCTCTACTGACAACTTTAATTTAATATTTAAAAAAAAAACTAACTATATATACCTTTAAGGATCTGGATAGCCCGTAAAGCAGCGACTCAAAAACGTAATTTTCCCCTTATTTTATTCGTACTGTTGAATATTTCCACAATGTATTATAATGTAATGTTAGCTCATGATGTTTGTTTCATCGAAAACAAAAATTGGTCGATTAATCTTCGTTAAGCCCATTTACGTATGGTACTATGGAGCTGAAGGCAGCATCCTTTAAACATTGAACGGTCTCAATTTAAAATTGTTCGAATTATTTCAGGGGCCCCCTGATACATTTAAAATTATGTCATAAATTCGGATCTCAAAATACCTCTATTAAAGAAAAAAATCTCCGTCTTCAGTAAAACATATCTTGATAAGTTCCGTAGAACATAGAGGATATATTTTTAGTCTTAAGCTTTTCTAGTTTATTAAATATACAGTTTGTGTAAAAAATATTTAAATAAAAAAGAATTTTAATATACCACGTTTTTAAGACGGATTAAAAACTATAAAGTAAATTTTCCTAGCCTTATTCAGATACCTTACTCTATAGTCCTGGAAGTGATTGTGAATTTTTAATAGGTTAGGTTGGTTGGAGTGGCTGTCGAGAGACACACTTAGGCCTGAACGGCCCATTGTGATACCACATAGTTGGACCTACAGTTTAACGCCGATTCCGAACGGCGGTGTGGCAATTTTTTATCGGCTTGGTGGTTTTGCCATTACCAACCAATGTGTGTACTTGTACACTATCTTATAATTCTCATACACTTCATATTGATAGTGAATATAAGAAAGTAATGAAAATTAACCACCAGACGAAGACGGGAATCGAACCCGAACCTCCCAGATGAAAGTCTAGTGCACTATCCACTAGGCTATCGAGGTCGTCAAAGAATTTTTAATAGCTATGAAAATATTTGTAAGATTTAATTCGGATGATAAGAAGCTTTTAGGTAGCCTGAGGAGCAACGAAAGGAAGAGGAGCATCATCAACTCGAATTTCGTTTGATGATGGTGCAAAATATCAAAATTTCTCATGTGTAATATTTTGTTGTATTTACGTTCATATTTTTTTAATGAATTTCTTAAGTATTTCGTTCTGTTTTTATCTTTTATAAATAATTTAGACTGAAGTTATTGTTTTCTCTAATGGTTTAAGGCTTATATAGTAAATTAATCATTGATGCAAATAAAAACTGTTATTCCATTTGTTTACCAAACGTTTAGCTTAATTTTTAAGCTTCGTTAGGGGCGTCTATTTTATTATACAAGAACAGTATAATATATTTTAATACAAACATATATGCTTTGTAAACATTTAAACATTCATATCACATTTACTGAAAGGACTAAAATTTGTTTTTAAAATACAAAAAAAAAAATTAAAGATACTTAAAGATTGAAGTATTCGTCTATTTTAAGCATAAAGGATATGAAGCGCTGATGTTTGTGTTACATATTCATTGCTTTGTTGTTGTTGTTTTTTATTTGCTCATGAAGAGAAGTAGAGTTCCACCGAACGTTCGGCATCGGCCAGGTTCGGCTATAAAATTGGCCGAACATTAGCCGAACACTAGAATATTGGCAGCACAGTTCCTATTTCTGGTTAAAAATAATCGCAACCAAGTATCTTTCCGCTCCTCCATCAAGTGTTGCAAGTGAGTAACTCTTTAGTGCTGTAGGCCCGAATTATGAATGACACTATTACAAAATAATAAAAAAGAAAATTTTAATTTAAATAATATACAAAAGCATGATGGTTAAAAATTAAGCAAAACGTTGAGTAAATAGATGGAATAAGAGTTTTTATTTGCATCAATAACCAATTGACTAAATTATTACAGAAATTTTTATTTCAAATTAGACCAATTTTATCAATAAAACAAATATTGATTTATTTTTACCTTAGAAAAACTCAGAATGTTCGGTTCGGCCGAACATAAAATTTTGGCCGAATTTCGGTTCGGCCAAAAAATGAATGTACGGTCGACCTCTAAAGAAAAGGATTCATATGTATCGTTACATAAATACTCTGCGGAATATACAGAGTTGGAATAAATAATAGGAACGAACAGAAATAACTTTTAACATTGAAAACACTGGCCTCTGGAAAGAGGATCCTTTTTAATTTTACGCGTTTCTTTTATGTGCGAATTAAGCCAGACAGCATGTGCTTGTTTGAAAAATATTATAGGAATAAATTGGGTTTTTAGATGGCATGGCACGAAAAATCTATTTCGTTCTTCAAACGAACTAAAATATGACTTAATTGCTCTAGCAACAAGTCACACAATTAGATATAGACACATAGAGGCAGGATTGATGGGATGAAGCCCAAAAAAGGTACCATCCTTAAGTCAAAAAATATTAGACATGGATTTCCTTCTGAGACTTGCGTCAAACTTGTGGAATCATGCAGCGTAGGTGCCAAGAAGTTATTAAAAGGAAAGAGGCTACAGTAAAGTATTAAAATTCTTGCCATATTTTTAATATGGAAGTATCTAAACATAGTGAAAAAATATTGCCTCATCGCGTATTTATAAGGTTTAGAGTTATTAAAGTTTTAACGTTTTGTTTAACAGCAGTGAAGTTCTTTCAATTTATGAATATAATTTCTTAACAATGTTTATAAATAAAAAAAGAATTCTAGAAATCTTCTAAAACAACCAGCTCGTTCCCAACTCGTTCGTGTAGCCGGATTCTATTTTATCTATTTTGTTTTTCACTTTTTACAAATATAATAAAAGCGACAAAGCTCTTATGTCAAAACCAATTTTAAGATAGCTTTAAGAAATTTCTAAACGTGGATTTTGGCGTTTAAATAAAGCAGAATTTAATCAACGTTGCTTAACCCTCTAGTTCCCAAGCCTGTCTCTACACTGCCTTCACCAAAAGGGATAGAATTGCCACCATAACAGTTTTCTGTTGCTACATGTGTATGTGCATTACAAAAATTAGCGACAGTCAAAGTCAAAAGTTTGTGAAAAATAGGAAAATTAATTATTTTGATTGTATTTGAGATAAAAGTGAAAAAATAAATAAAGTACTTCCCGTCATACTATCCAGATAAAAAAACTAGCTGTGGATAGCTGAGAATTTAAAGTTTATTTTAGGCGTTCAAACTTTCCCATTTCATAAAACCAAGCCCATTAGTTTTTTTTTGGGTTTTAAATCAGTTTATGATTTTTACTCCAATATTAATCAATTCCGATTTTTTGTTTATCAATCAAAAATTCAAAAAGAATCATTTAGTCGCTGTTAGTAAACAAATTTAGAAATGTTGAAATAATACCTAAAAATATTTTCCGGCATGAGAATATGTCTACATGAAGTGATTCTATTCCTAACCTCACATAATCTTACAAATATTAAAAATTATTTTGTTTTCTGTAAACTAATAAATAAAATACTCCTTAGGTCGAGGAAATTTTGCAAATCATTCGTAACGAAGGCTATATCGCTACGTCCATACATGGCGACAAGTCACAAGCTGAACGTGATTCCGTCTTAAAGGATTTCCGTAATGGTAAGTCAAACATTCTCATTGCTACCGATGTAGCATCGCGTGGCTTGGACGTTGAGGACTTGCAGTATGTCATCAATTATGACTATCCCAATTCATCGGAGAATTATGTACATCGCATTGGGCGTACTGGCCGTTGTCAGCAGTTGGGAACTGCGTACACATTCTTCACATCTGAAAATGCCAAACAGGCACGTGATTTAATATCCGTGTTGGAAGAAGCTGGTCAACAACCACCACAGAATCTTTTGGATATGGCTCGGTCGATGGGTGGTGGTAATGGTCGAAATGGCAACAGCAACAAACGTTGGCCACAACAGTCGCAGCAGCAGCAGCGCAGTAATCCGCTTAACTATCAAGCTGGTCTGAGCGGTAACGCTAATGGTAATTATGCTCAAAAACAGCCACATTATCAGCAGAATGGCGCCAACATGTATCAACAGCCGAGTCAGCAGCCAAATGCCGGTGGTAACTGGAACAACCGTTCGGCTAGCGGTAATCAATTCACAGGACAAGATGCTAATATTGGACGCTCGTACCGTCCACGTGCGCCATTCAATGCTGGCGGGCCTCGCCCCATGATGGGCTATATGCCACCACATTTGCAGCAAAATAATGGTTATATGCCACAGCAACAGTATCGCCCACGCACTCAACAGTACATACCACATGCCAACGGAAGTGTGCCACGTTTTCAGCAATATCAAAAGCGCGAATACCAACCACATCACTACGACAAACAACAAAATATGATGGCTGGCAATGGGAATGATCAGCAACAGCATGGCATGAATGGTGCAGCTGTGCAGCAGCAACATCAGCAACAAGTGAATGTTGCTGCCAATATTGCAGCTGCTGTGGCCGCAGCTGGTGGACAATTGGCCGAATATCCAAGTAATGTGTCCACACCACCAGGTGCTGCACTCTATGCCGCACCAGCACAATCGCCACCAACAGCTGCTGCCAATACTGCAGCAGCTTACATGTATGATGCTAGCGGTGTATTGGCTGCTGCTGCCGCCGCCGCTGCTGCTAATCCCTATGGTGGATTGGCACCACCCGCTGCATACTATCCACATCCACAATTTGCGACTGGTGGTGTTGCTACCAATGCTGATGTATTACAACAACAACAGCAACAGTAAATCTAATTCCAAATGCAAGCAATTTTTTCTCTTCAATTTAATCAACTCTTGCTTACAATATTATTACTTATTGATAATAATAATAATCGAGATAACATTATTTAAAAATATTAATTAAATAATCGCAAAAAAACAAAAAGGAAAGCAAAAATATAAAAAAAATTCTTTTTCTCCAAAACAAAATATAAAAAATACAAAATCGACGAGCAGCCACCAAACTATCAACAACAACAAAGGGAACAACTTAGAGGCTGCTGCTGCACCAGCACCACCACCACAATCACCAATTACACGCGAATACATAATTATTACAACAAAAAATTAACGAAGAAACACAATAAAAACGCAAAAAATGATGCAATTGATTTTCAAAAAAGAAAAAAATCTAAATAAAAATGAGAAATTCTCTTAGAAACTCGCTGTAACTAGAGAAAATAGGCTATTTAAAATGAACTTTTGCAACTGTAAAATTAACATTTAATTACAAATGTAACTTTTTCAAAGCGACTTTTTGCTATGCAAATTAAGAATCACAAGAATGTGTAATTGCAAAATTCGTTTGCAAACACAAACAAATATTCATAAAAATAAGGAATGATGACAACCACTGTGTGTGTGCTCGCTCTCTTGTTGCAATAACAACAAATCGTTTTTATTGTAATTGCACTCACTCTCTCTACAGGGTTGCATTTCTATTTTTGCAAACAAAAATGATGCGTTTGAAATGAAACAAAACGAAACATTTATTCGCTACTGTTGTATTGCGAACGATTCTCAGTTCAGTTGTAAAATTGTTTTGTTTTAAGCCTATGTGAAATTAAACGCTAATGATAATAATTATAATGATAATAGTAATACAATAATAAAAAGAAAATGTTAATGCTTATATTGTAATTTATAATGATTTTTTGTTTCTTGCTCTTGCTCTAAAAACTAAAGAATTCGCAAACATTAAAATGCTGGAATTTTACTAATTTAAGATTTTCTTACTATTATTTTTAATTTTACTTTATTTTTATTTTTTGATTGAAATGAAATTATTATTTTTTTCTTTGTTCTTATCAGTAATTATTTTTATAAACTTTGATTTTGCTGTATTTATGAATTGTTAGAGATTCTCTTCTAATGTATTTACGATGAGTAAAACGAAAAAGGTTAAGCGAAATTTGCTTACAAAAGCAAAGAGAAAAAGAAAAAAGGAAAAAGCGAACTATAAAAACAAATAAGCGAATATAATTTTTATTTTTTAATTTAATTTAAAAATTAATGAGACACAAATTAAAAATTTAATTTATATATGAAACAATTTACTTAAAAATTGCAAGAAAGAAGAAAAAAGAAATGCCACGCCGCCAATGCCGCCGATAAAATGCCGCCGCAAATGCGCCGCATTCATCCATACAAACGAAAAATATATATTTTGTAAGTTTTTTATTTCCATGAGTTATGAAAGTCAAAAATATGTACGCATTTTGTATGGCACTCAATGTGGGGACTAAAGTGATATTTTAACATTATTTTTTTGGGACGCACATTGAGTGGCAATGTCAGCATCAGCAGCTTCTGAAAACTTGATTGAAAGAGTTCTCGAAAGTCGCTGCCATGCTACAATTCTTGACTTTAATACTACGCACTTTTTTGCTAGCAAACATGCAAAAAAGTTCAACAAAACAAATACTTGCAAACTATACACACACACATCTATATTTATAAATATATTTGCATACATAAACATACGCGAAAATTGTATATTTCTTTCACTGTGTGTGTTCTGTAGAAAATGCGCTCAGCGAAAAGAAAATTAAAATAAAAATTTATATACAAAAAAAATTTACATAAATTATTTTTGTATAAAATTTTAGTATATATATTCTCGTAATTGTTTATTAATTCCTCTTAATAATATTCGAATTTAATAAATTAATTGAAGCCAAAGTAAAGCTACACAAAAGATAAAAACAAACAAAAAAAAAAAAAAAAACAAACAAGTAATTTAATCGAATATTTTTTTTTTACTTTAATTTTTGTTGTTGTTTTTGTTACAAAATTTAATGAAATTGCAATTTTCTTGTTGCAATTTTTCAACTGCAACAATTACAAATTGTTGTACAACAAAACTAAAAATAAAATAAACAAGGATCTCGTAAACAAACAAAAAAGAAAATTTATTCAATAAAATATTTTAAAATATTTAAACTAAAAAATGCTAAGCGCGAAGATATTGTTTAGAAGACAATGTGTTTTAGCATTTTTCTTTAGAAATACAAACAAACAAAATGTGATGTGATAGACTTATATTTATATGGATGACATGAGGCACATTCTTTTTTATATTTATACGCATTAAATTAAAGAAATCAACTTATTGATAAGTTCACTTAACAACTTTCCTTTTTTTCACTTAAAAGAAGAAACTAAATTAGAGACTCGAACAAAAAAACTTGAATAAAAAAGCAAAAAGACCTAAATATTTTTTGTACAAGAAAAAGTATTTAAATTGAATTAAATGAAAACTTTTTATATACATACACACATACATACATAAATACATACACTCATACAAAAGTAAATTAAATGTTTATTCAATGATATCGTATGTAAATACAATAATGAAGAATGTAAATCTTTTATTTTTCGAATTTTTTCACAAATTAATGAATTTCTCGTTACTTTTTTTTTATTTTTTGTTTTGCTTTTCTTTTCTTTCTATGAAAACCATCATTAATCCATACAAAACACATATTCATATTAATACCTACATATTAAATAAAAGTAAATTAAATAATTTCTTGTATCTCATTGATAAATAAATTGAATTAATTTTTTTATTACAAAAACACAAACAACAATCACATTTATTTCGATCGATCTATTATTAAGGCTGAAAACATAATGGAACAGTGGGCAAAGCGAAAAAACAACTGTTTATTATTTACTTAGCAAAGCAGTGAAAACAAATTTTTTGGAAATGCTTCAAAATAACAGAGTTGTTTTCTTTTGCTTTGATCGCTGCTCTACTATGATCCTTGCCTAAGACAGACATACATATACTAATATTAATATTATTTCTATTGATTAGTTTGTATTTTGTTTTTTTTTTTTTTCTATATGGAAGTTGTGATAGAAAATTTACGCATTCAATTAGCGAAAAAGCATAAAAATCGACTTGAAATTTTTAATTATATAAATATTATTATACTACTACTCTGCTCGTTGCTGCTGATATAAAATTCCAGTAAATAGGAAGCAAGCATGTTTAATTTGTAAAGGAAAAATAGGAGCAATAAAACAAAAATTAAAAATCAATTGTTTTGTTTTTTTTTTTTCATTTATTTGTGAAACACAAGAAAATCTAATTTGTTTGATTTTTTTTTCAATCATATTTTTATGACAATATATTTTCATATTGTACAATTTTTATATATATTTTATTTTCAAAAAATATATATATGTATTTCATATGTATTAAAAAGTAAAAAAAAACTATACAATTTGAATTTGTGAAAATTGCATTTGACTACAAAAAATGAAAAACAAAAATTAGTTACCTTTAGATGTATATTTTTTTATTTTAACGACATGAATTGTTTTTGTATACGTGTAAGTAACAAAAACAAAAAAGAAGAAAAGTATTTGAAAAACACATGTAAACGAAACAAGTAAAAACTCGAAAATGTCGCTCATATCCTTTTTCTCCTCTTTGTCGTAAATAAAAACAAATGCAAAGTTTTGTGTGATAAAAATAATAGGCTAAAATATGAAAAAAAAACAAAGGAAACTACTGTTTACAAATGAGAAACAAACAAAAATTTGTTAGCATTTTTGTCTAATTTAGCGTAACACACAAAATTAAATATTAATAATTACAAACATATTAATATATAAAAAGTATATATTTTTGCCACAAGAGACAAAAAGAAAAAATGTAAAAGAAAATTACAAACGTTTTTACAGAATTTTTATATATTTGTATTAAAATACTATTTTTTCTTTTTTGGTTTGTGTTAAGCGAACAGCAATTGTGATTCCTCATTAAAATTACAAAACAAAAACAAAAAAGAACAGAAGAAAATCTGCATATTATATTTAATATATATTATTTTTAACACTATAGTATTAGTAAGTTAAATACTGACACTAAAACAAAAACAACTTAATCAAATGCAATTGAAAACAACAAACGAAAAAACTCAAATTGAATAACAAAATGAAAAATGAAATATTTTGTATTAAAATTATGTGAAGAAAATCTTTTCTCTATTATTATTATTAAATATTATAATTATTATTATTAAAAGCAAACAAAAAACAAATAAACAAACTTATAAGTATACAAATATGAAAATTAAAAAATTTCAATTTTCAATGAAAAAAAAAAATTGAAAAACAAGAAATCTGTAAAGAAGAAAAAGGGAGGGTTTACACGATCGAGCATATCTCACAGCTCGGCTGGTCCACATCGATGTCGAACGTGTAAAAGCAAAGACCAACCGTTGGGCCAACATACTGCCGTGGAATCAAAAATTTTTGAAATTGGTAGTCGCTCGCTGTGCGACAACATGCTAGATCGTGTAAACTCCCCTACATGTGTGCATGTTGTACCTTTCTGATTTTTGTGAAACGACGTGAATGTTGTGGTACCAAATAACGTGTATGTGACAAATGCAAACTGATAAAAACAACTGATTAAAAACAATTAACAAAACTGATCTTACATACAACTCACACACAAACAAACATACATATATACATGCATACATACGAATATACATATGCAAATAGCATAGAATGTATACTGTATAAAACATAATGAAAGAAAGCTGATACTACTATTATAAAAATGAAAGATGGAATGTCTATCTAAGAAAAAATGAAACAAACGAGAAGAAAATTAAATTTGAAACTGAAGAAAAAGAAACCAAAAAATATGTAATTGTTTTATTTTTTTGTTTGTTTTTTGCTAGTTGATAAAGATTAAGCAGAACTCTGCAATAAACATAGGCGTTCAGAATCATAAGGAACAAGCCAATAAAATACAATTCTGAGGTTAAAGTTAACAGGCTCTCCACATTTTGAACACACTAGTAATTTGCCTACAACTATTGACAATGGTCTAATTTAGATATCTGAAACAGAATTACTACTGCATTATCTCTTTTGTAATGGAAATTTTCGGACATTCAAATAACCAAAATATCTAGAGATCAAAATGGATTAAATAGAAAAACATTTTTTTTAAGGATTAATATAATCATAAATTATTGGGTAGTCAATGTCTGCATCTTCACGACGTTCGATTTTCGACCTGTTTGTATTTTTTTCACTTCTGTAGCTAGTTTCTCGGTGAGGTGTAGAAAAGATTTTAATTACTAAGGCGGAGTTTACATCCGCAAGGAAATTGCTGCAAGTTGACCTCAGAAAGTTTTTTAGAGTCAATTGCTGATGTAAAAAAAGAAAGAAACTTGGGGTTTCTACTTCATAGGAATTGACTCTTGAAAAAACTTTCTGAAAGATTTTGTAGCAATTTTCTTATAGATGCAAACTCCGCCTAACAAATTTAAAAATTTTGTTGCCCATAAAAATTGGGAAATTGAATTCTACATTCAGAGTATTAAATGACTGACGCCAACTGTTTATCTGTTTCGAGCAACAGAAACTTCCTGTTTCCATGTTTACCATTCGCCAATGACGGTTTGAAGAAAATGTAGAGATAAGGAGTATTTCACAAATGAATGAGAACTGAGATTGTAGTAATGAGCAGTTACATCAATGGAGAAATAGTGGTTGAATCGGGCCGTAATCATTATAAGCAATATCAAAAAAACTAAAAAAAGTTAAAATTTTATATAAATAGAAAGAGGAAGGTGCCAAAACAGTAGCAAAGTGAAAGTTTGCAACACTAATTACATAAATCTTTTTAGTAGCAACACAGTCGTTTTATAAGATGTTTTACAAACTTATTGCTATTTTAACATTTTCCACACTGACTTACGGAAAATTGTTTGGCCAATTAAAAGTTCACAAATGATAGATACTAAAAAATGTTAGGGCTCTGCATACAAATTTTTTTAAATTTGATAGCAGACTCGAGAAAATGCGATTTTTAGAGTTTTTTTTTTTAAATGGAACGGTAATCGATGGAGCTGAATATTTTGGGAGTCATCATAAAATAAACCGAAGTTTATTTAGTTTTTGGAGTTGTACAACAACTTTTTTTTCATGAAGCACCTTAATGTATTAATTTTTTGGGATAATTGATTTTTTTTTTACTCTCAATACATTAATACTTTTTATTCATATGCAAACTGCTGCGGAATGAAATAAATGTTCTTTTTATTAAAATAAATGGGATGAGACTTTTTTACTCTCAGTGACACTTTTTTTTGAAACTTTTGAAATTTATCAACGGCCACGCTGGTTACATTCAGCTCTTTGTCAAAATATACTCGTTTGTTTAATACTAATGGCAGTGTTGCCAACTTTCGTTTTTCAAAATCCGCTAAAATGAAGAATAAAATGCGTATTTTCTTAAAAAAAAAGCATTAAATTTTTTCCTTATAAAAGTGCGAAAAAACAAGAGATTTAAACTTTTTCACTAATCTGATACTTCTAGTCAATGAAAATTTCTTCGATTTTTCAAAGATATTTTAAATTGAAAAAACGTGCGGAGCGCTAGATCACTTTTTTTCCACGTTTTAATTCTTAAAAAGCACTAAAATTAGCGGGAAAAGCGCTGAGTTGGCCACACTGACTAGTGGTCCTCATGAAAGCTCGTAAACTTGCATACTCGCATATGCGCAATTTTGTATACACCGTTTCATGAATACACTGCAGGTTTTGAGAGTGTAAATCAGCTGTTGCGCAAAAGTGTTGAAAATTCAAAATTAACTGCATACGATTTTTTTAATGTACTCCACTATATACAGAGAGGTTTGCACACTGGCCTAAAAATTCACAAGCACCTCAAAACTTTTTTTGTATGGAGAATGAAAACAGCTGATATACGCAATGCAAAAATTGGAAGATGGGGGAATGAGGAAAAAAGAGTTGGCAGCCCTACAATACACCGAGCATAGCGTGTTCGGTGTGAGAGTGAGCAAAGGCTCTTTCTTTGTGCTCGGTGCACAATTTTATTGTATTTGCCGAGCATATCCCAATATAACCACAGCGTAATAGTGGATGGCCAATGAACGCGGCACGCGGCGAGGAAGCAAGGACAACAAAAATACAATTTCTTCCATTATCAAATCTATTGAAAGCTAATTTCAAATTAGCAAAACGCCGCGTGCACGCCTTGCAACTCCTTATGACGCTGCGTCGCGCGGCAATTTTGACAACCGCATGCCGCCCGTCACCGCGTGCCGCGTTCATTGGGCCTCCACTATAATTCCGACGGGGATGCCAACGCTACAACAACGGGAAATTGGCATTATTAATTCTGACGTGGCCACGAAATTGCTGAATCACTGATTCCGAGTGAATAGAAATTTTGAGTTTTTTGTTACACATCTAATTACAAAAAAAAAATGTTGAGTAACACCAATTTTCTTCATGCCCAGCCACAAACCGTAGTCAATATGAAAAGACTGGTGGAAATGCTGCATGGGCGTCCCGACATAAGCCAAGGTTTCCCAAATATACCAAAGGAAAATGTGAAAATTTAAATTGGATAAATTAAAAAGAAACCAGAACTGATTTTTTTTAAAAATTGAACTTTGAATTGTCATTTTATATTTGTTTTTCTATGCTCATCAAAGTATTTGATTTGCATTTTATTATCACATATCCATTTTGGTCAGACATCTATTCATCATTGGCGCCCTATACCTCTCAAGGGGTGAAAGGATCTAACCAACAATCTATTTATCATTGTGAATACTGTCGACTGCGCCATTCCAATTTTTCGGTTCTTGCCAACACCATGTTGGTATCCACCCTCTGCCAGAAATCGCAGATTACCAACAGCGCGGTTTAGTGCTGTCACTCCAGACTTATGGCTTGGTCCAAGTCCGTCCTGCACCACATCCAGTACATATTTGAACGCGCCTTTGTTGAGACGACAATTTTTTTCATAAAACTTAAGGAAAAAGGTGAACTCGATGTTTTTAATTTCTTTCACGTACTCTTGCTTGCAAGCATAATAATATAATTAATTTAAAAAGATTTTCAAAAAAGAAATTGATTATAGTTGGCAACGATGTACATCAGATAAAAGATACTTGAAAAACATAAAAATTTTACTTTAATAGTTGGCAGCACTTGTGCGGACTAACTTCATATAGTTGGCAATGTTTACTACGAAAGCGTCGAAATAAGTGATACCATTTCTCCCGCATTCGTGACGTGCATTCGATTCACGACAGGAGCCCGCTCGGAATTCATGATAGTCCTGATAAAATTAACCAAACAAAAAAATAATCGAAAAAGGTGCTATGAACGCAAAATTTCGAAAAACCATGGCTATAATTTTATTAGAAGCAAGATCTGTAAATAAGTGGTTCGTCTATTGCTGCCTTTTTGCAAAGACGCTATTATTGTTGTTTGTCTGCTTAGACGAGGAAACTTGTTTCCGGAAACTGTCAAATGTGATGGCAAGAGAGGAGGAATACCACTTTCGTCTTACCCAGCGCTTTTTTTGCAGTTTCCAGAAACAAGTTTTTCCGTCTTATTGCACGGAATTGCGGCAGCGGCGTTTTTATCGCCGATGGCAGCTGTTCATATAACCGTCATGGGTAAGCTCCATTTTTTTGTCATAGAATATGGAACTCTTCTGTCGGTACTCCGAAAAAAATTCATCCATACAAATTGGTACGCCCTAATATACATACTTATATATGTATATATAAAATAACAAAAATATTATTTTAACAATAAAGAAAATACATATTAAAGGCACTAAAAAATATACATTTTGTGGTATAGGTACAAATGAAATTCACATTTTTATTTTAATATTCAAAATTGAATAACTTTATGTTATATGCTAAAAACATATATGTAGTACTTCTATATTGGCAGTACACACAAGGTACATTCCCCAACATGAGAGTGAGAAAACCGATAAACGAATGTACCCGAAATGACTTTTCAAAAATATAAAATTTAGGAGCGGTGTCAAACATGTCAAATAATTTTTTTCCATCTTTTAGAGTTTAGTTTATGTGAAATTTGTTTTGAATTTGTTTTGCTAAATTCAATAAAATTGAATTGAAAAGAGAAAAAAAGGTCCGAAAGTAGTTTTTTCTTGTGTAAAACAAAAACAAAGTTAATTAATTTATTTTGCATACGAAAACTGCGATAAAAAATAATTAAATGCGACAAAAATAGGCAGCAATTTGTAGCTTACAGAGCAAAAAAATGTAAAGAAATATTTTTATTTGTTCAGCGCTCTTCACCTCTGAGGACTATTAACAAATAGAAGAAACCAGATATTTATGTTTATAAAAATAGTTCAATTCGTTTCGGACCATATTTTTCTATTTTCATTTCGCCCCTGGAATGATTTGACAATTGTTTGTTTGTATAGTTTACAAATATACCCATATACCAAAACAAATAAACAATTTCGATATAGGCTGTCTCTCTTTGATTACGGAATTTAAATTCATTGTGAAAGTATAACCTACCAATATAGAAGTATTACATATATGGCTAAAAATAAAAACAGTCCTTTGCGTACTGAAATGCAATTTACAGTAAAATTTATAAAGTTTCGGTTTCGGCCAAATGTTCGGCCATATTTTTTGCCGAAACCGAAACTTAGCCGAAAACGTATTTTTGGCCGAAACCGTAACCGAAACCGAATATTCGGTCGGACACTAGTTATAAGAGAGGGCGTGCCGTGGCAAATTAGCCGCAAAAATTAGATACCAATATTCAAACACAAATAGCATCTAAACGATGTATGTAGCGCAGAAACCAACGGCTAACGGTAAATCACTCTGTATCTCAAAATTACAGTCACTTGAGTGGCTGCGGTCGGCTACTATGATCTGTATTTTAAAAACATAAAATAAACAATTTGCTGCTAATTTGCCGCGGCATGCCCCCCGAAGGGTTAAACACATTTTGAAGAAAATTGGAGAATTTTAGAATTAAGTTAGAGGCTTAATGTTAGTCGGTAAAGACTGCTATAGACGCAGACTTATCGTTTAACTGGTTGATAAACTTATCGTTGATCGTTCTCTACAAACGCAGCAACTTGGTTGAATCATTTCATTTTTGCATGCATGTATGCCTACACGTAACACATGTCTGGTGAAATTTTATTGAGCATATGTGAGTGCTTAGAACCCAATCTTAATATAATTTACTGCTACCGATGCCATTTTCATTAAATATACCTTTTGATTTACATTGTTAAATAATTTTAACACACAGTAAATACTAAGTGAAAGCAATGCGCAGCCATAATTGCATTAAAAAAAAATGGAATTATAAGTGTGATTTGCCAGTTAGCCCACACACCAGTTAAAATTGCTCCGGAAAATCAAAACATTTTGATTTTTCTTCAATTCATTTACAAACTTGCTGAAATCTCTCAATCGTGTTTTGAACTTGCTTGCACACGGTCTGTTTGCAATCAATTGCGATAAGATGCAATGACAAAGACCAGTTGAACGATAAGTTATCGTATGTAGCAGATTTAACTGCGATTTTATAGTGTCACATATAATATATTATTCTATACACAGGCCTTAACGAGCTGCGTTTCTATTGTGAATAGCTAGGCGAACGCGAAGAAGAGCAGAGCTTGTGTCATTTTTGTGTGAAAATTTGCTAGTGGAAACATATTTTAGCAAAAATTGTAAATTTAGATGATTATAATATAATACAATTTTTTTGGAATATTGTTTAAACAATAATTGGATTTATAAAAGCCAAAAAAAAAAAATCCAGTACAAAAAGATAGCGAAAACATAAATTTCCACGGAAAAATAAAAACAAATTTTCATACAAATCACGAGAAAGGGTAAACAGCAACAACAGAACAGCAATAGAGAAAGGCAAACACTCGTTCTACTCATCTACCAAACAAATTACGAGAAAAAGATTGCTATTTACGAAGGAAGGCAGGCCTACAATTGAATTGAAAATAAAACAAAAATGGTTAAATTATTCGCATTGAGTGTTTTCTACAAAGGATCAGCGGAAGCCCGTTCACTCAAGTCCGCATACGATTTGCAGTCATTCTCGTTTTTCCAGCGCAGCACAGTACAGGAGTTTATGACGTAAGTTGAAAAAATAAAATGATATTTTCGGGATTTTCTAAATGCTAGAAACGGCTTATCTATTACAGATTTGCATCGAAAACAATTGTCGAACGCACACAACCAGCAATGCGACAATCTGTTAAACAGGAAGCGTACATGTGCCACGTTTATGTGCGCGCTGATAATCTTGCTGGTGTGCTCATTGCCGATCACGAATACCCGCAACGTGTTGCACATACGCTCATTACTAAAATACTCGATGAATTCACAGCTAAAATACCTGTAGAGCGCTGGGAAACAGCCACCGAATCAACGATTGATTTCAATATTTTATCATCGTATTTGACCAAATACCAAGATCCCAAGGAAGCGGATGCAATGACAAAGATGCAAAATGATTTAGATGAAACGAAAATCATTCTGAAGAATACAATCGAAGCTGTCTTGGAACGTGGTGAAAAGCTTGATGAAATGATTGTGAAATCTGAAAATCTATCGATACAGAGCAAAGCATTCTACAAGACAGCGAAAAAGACAAATTCGTGCTGCAATTTTAGTTAAGTGTGTATATAGCATTTTACGTGTTGTATTCATCATCAACTTCAACAAATAAGGGTGGAATTTTTACGTTTGCGAATTTAATTAAATTGTAGTCGTTTTTATTACATTGATTGGGGGGGAAATTAACGCCAACGCTAAAATTACTTGGCAATATTTTTATATTTTTTTAGTTTATGGTTTTCCGTGCTTTACTGCTGCAATTTCTGCTATTATTATAATTGAAGTGTTGTGTTTTGAAAGATTATGCCCATCTCAGAAAATACCATTCCATAACCCTTAGCTCTAGAAAATTTAAGGAAAATGAAAATAACAGAGAATCAACTTAAAAAATTAAAGTTTATTGCTAATAACTCTGTATTTTTTCCTTTTAATTCATAAATGAGTTTTAATGCTCACCTTTCATAATAAAACAAATAGTTCTATAACCTGGATAAATCTGTAAATATATAGCATAATAACTGAAGACCAGTGAACCGATTGATGCCAGTGTTAAGCTTAAAATCTAAGGATCGCATACATTAAAATCTACAAGCGAGCAGAGGAAATAGATTCACTGATCTAAAATGTTGTTTAAATTGTGTGAAAATGAAAATCTTTTCACAGCAATGTATATATTTTCACATTAATTCAGAAAACTATTGAAATAAATTTAAAATATTTGATATCACCTAGACCGATTTTAATATTGATTAATTGCTGTCAATTAATAATTAAAAGTTTAATCAGTTTACTGGAATATTTTTTTAGTTTACTTCACAACAATTAATATTTTGTTTTTAGTAGTTTAAATACTACTTGCTCTTAGCTCTTGATTTTTTTAAGAATATTATTTAACAATAATCAAAAATTTGTATCTTAACTTTAAGCACCTAATCTAATTACATGTTGATTATTTGATTGTTTTTACTTTCCTTAACTTTTGAAGATAATTTGAGTTTCTCACTTTGGGTAAAAGTTTCTTGAGTGCTGCAGGTTCTTAAAACTAATATGCACTCGAAAGTAATTGTTTTCTTAATACCTACAAAATTTTTATTAAAAAATATTCTTAAGTTTTGTTCTGAGATATTTTTGAATTTTTATTCACATAATTGATTTTTTTAAAACGCAATGCGAGGCTATAATAGATTTGTACATTGCATTCTCAAAAGACACAACATATTAATTTGTCTAATATTGGTACAGTTAAATATAGTTTAAATTTCCACTCATTTTTATTAAATATTTGCTTTATTTACAAAATTATTTAATTTTATTTTATAAATTTTACAAGTGTAAAGGTCTTTCATTGTTATCTTTTCTAACAGATTTTTCTGATATGGCAAACATATTTTGGGCAACTTTATAAAAGAAAATTAGAGAAAATTCTATCAACATTTACAAATATAAAATATGCATGTTTCAATAATATAATATAATTCTATACCTATTTACCCATAATTCATGTAAAAAATTGCATACAAATAAAAACTGCCTAAAATTAAAAAACAAAAAATTAAAAAAAACATTTTGCGGTATTATGTATGTGAACTAACAATTCTAAGTGTACTACATTATATATAAATTAATGCATAAATAATATTAACCAATAACTAAATATCTAAAATATTTATGAAATTGAAATATTATTATATAAAAAAATATATATACATCAATAACTTTTAAACGAAATTTTATTTTCTATGTGTATTTTATTTAAATGTTGAAAAGAATTTTATAATAAATTTGCATTATTTAAATCTATTAAAATTATTAAATAATGGCAACTATAAAAATATACAAAAACATTTTTTTCTTTTTTTCAAGATAGTTTTTTACTACGTTTTATTTTGATTGTTATTGACTCATTTACACATTCATTCACTCATCTGCCCTGGGAAGTTACGTTAACGCTGGAAGTGTCACAATCAGCTGGGCGAACGCGCAAGCAAAATACTACATAATACATGTTGCCTTCTCCCCTCCACATCAAACCGCCAGCTCAAAAGTTTGCTATTGCTTACAGCGTTGCATTGAAATTCCACAGCGTACATTGCAAACAAGTGAACGTAATTAAATCGGTATAACTTTTACTATAACACCCTATATTTTATATAATGTTTGAAAGTGAATGCTTTATTTAAGTAGTTTAGCATTTTGCAGTTAAAAGAGGTAGGCACATCGCTCCCAGACTACTGTAGGTAAATAGGTTCCCTTGTGGGTTCATAGACTATTTTTTAGGAGAACTGTTCGATGTGTCGTTTGGTTGCAGAACAGAATTTCATGAGTATATTAATACGCTAAGGAAAAGCCTTGATTCTTGATCTTGATTCAATCGAACATGCGAGAAGAGTAGAATGTTGTGAATGAAAATGTGCGCTCTAACTCAAGCAACAGTTGATATATAGAATATTTTCTTGCTGTATGTGCGAACGACTAGAAGAAACATTAATTGCTGATGTTTTGGGCAGGCCCATTAAATGTGACACCAAGCTATAGTTCTGCTTAACTCTATTCCACCGCACTAGTTCGTGGGCTGCAGAATTATACGAACCACAAGCGGATCTCACGCATTACAGATGCCTTGGTCTGACGGTTAATTCTCATAATCTTCTTATATTCCTATTGATATGAAGTGAAGTCTATGTCATCACCATCTCGAGCGCTTATATTTTTTTAATCAAGGACACTGAATAAAACGACAGTTGAGCTGCAAAAACAGGGATACAAATCAACAGTAATATCATTTATTTTGCAGTTTCATTTAATTTTGGTCATTTTGAGCTACTGGTGCCAAGAATCTTATTCTGAAGTACATTTACATACGAAAGAAAATTTAGACATAGAAAAGAGAACTAGGACTAGATATACATTAGAGACAACAACTAACGAAAACAGTTAATGCTAAGTCGCTGAACAACTTTTATATATGTGCAATTTTCAATGTTTTGTAAAATTTATTATTGTATGTAGATATATGTAAAATCAATGTGACGAAAGAACCCAAGTTTATGTGAGCTTCCAAAAATATCTCCCTGAAGAAGCTGAAAAGAAATCAGCGAAACGTTGGAGGAAAAAACGAAGTAAATCTTGCGTCTTCAATTAACGATCAAAAAGCCAGTGGTGCAAACCAAAAATTATAAGAAAAGTTTTTTAATTTTTTTGTCTCATTCGACTTCTGAAATCTCATTCTTCTTCAAATGTTCTCCTAAATAATTGACGCATATTTGACCTGGAATGAAGAAAGGGACTAGTGTGTCATGAAATCAATTTTTCGGTTTTGGTCGATTCTGACGTAGAAAAGTATGCTAAATTTTTAACAGCTGTTATCTCGAAATACTTTTTTCGCACATTAGGCCCATTTCTTCATTCCAGGTTACATATATTTTATTACGTCAAAAATACTTTGAAGGGATCTTCAAAGTTTCTACTGTTGGTTTAACATAAAATAAATATTAACATTTACTTATTTCAGACTGCATGTTTCTTTCAAAATCTTCAGAAGTGAAAGTAATTCCACACTTTTTTGAATTGTTTTTTTAATTAAAATCAGCACAACGCATTTAACTTTTCACAAAAAAAAACTCTTTTTAAAGCTCAAAATGAGCTTTTTCACTTTTTCAACTTCACAAATATACAAAAAATTTTCAAACAAAGAGTTTCCTTCACTGTAAACATCTACGTCATCAAAAACATGTGTTCTAAGAAATGGCAAAACCAGAAAGTAATAAAAAATTAACACACTGCCGCTTGGAACTGGGGTTAAACCATGTAGTATTATAATGAGCCGTTTGGTCTGAGCGAGTTTCTGAATAGCCTGCCTAAAAAAAAAATTGTATCTATTGTTATAAAATCTGTAGCTGGCTCAATATCGACAAAGTCGTTTAGTCGGATGTTAGACACAAATGCGGTAAATGTTGTTTTCAGAAAATCAGATGTTGTTGGTAAAACTTATTAAAATACCAGAATTGAAAATACAAAAGCACATTTTTATAAATGAAAACAATTTAAGCTTGTAATTTATATGTCTACTTATAAATTAAAAATACCTACAAAATCGAAAGTAGGGTGTCAAAAGTGAAAACATCGCAGTTTCAATTTCTGCCTCATGCAAGTATTTGACGTTTAAAGTGTGTCGAGTGGTGTTATTGATATTATTTTTTAGTTGTTGATATTTTTTTATCTTTTACGTTACTGTGCTGATAAAGTTTTTAAAAAACACTCAGTTTTTGTTTAATAATAACAACAGTAAGGTGATAGTAAATAGTTTTTAGGTTCATTTGCAAATGTGTGTAGTTTAGTTAAATTTTATGCATTTTACTTTTAATATATTTTTTCATTAAGTTCAACATAATCATAGACGTTGACCTCGAGCAAAAAGAAAGGTAAAACAAAAATAAAAATTGCAAAACGATAAAGTGTTCAATATTAAATTAACTTTAACCAATGCTTAGTAGACTCGTGTATATTTATATATGTAATTTGTAACATGGTAATTTGATTTGATATCCTCTTCAGCTCCCTACACATTTTCTTATTTTTCGCATATATATATATAATGCTTAAAATAGTTGTGTTAGTATTATAAATACTATTAAGAAAAATTTGAATTATACTTAAAATAATTGTAGAGTCAAGAGTTTTTGATATGTTTACTTGTCTTGTCTTTGAAATAGTCACAAATCTACCTGCATAAAATAAATATTTAGTGATTCCATTTTATATTTCTTACGTTTTTTTACATTCCCTCCAAAAATCAATTAACTTTTGAATCCTAGATTCTATTTTAATTGCTTTTTAATTGAACTCTGTCACTCTCTCTTAATATTTGACGGATCCGTGGTAAACATCCAAATTCCTCCTCTTTCAGTTGAAGTTTGTTTTCTGATCAACCTCATTAGTTGGCTAACAAGCACAGAAAACTCCACAAACACGTATTTCAAATCTCGCCCAAGAATTTGTAGGTATTTGTGTGACTCCGCTCTCTCTAGTTGTGGCTATAAGATAGTATCCTATTAAGGCCTTGTAGAGGAAATTTATTAATTTTTATTACACGTAGATTTTATTTTAATCTTTTACTAATAAAGCTCAAAAGTTTTTAGAAGTGTATTTTTAATAATCTTGGATTTTTTTTGAACAGTTTCTTATATCTTGTTCTAAGTATATACTTATGAATATCTTGAGTTAAAGTCCATTCGAGTACTTTGAATTGTGAAAGACATACATACATATGTATAAATTTATCAATCTATTTTTCTTGTTTCATGACTGGCATGATTCCAATGACTTGGCATTTATTTATACATATATCGCATACAATGGTTCCAACCAGTATTTTTAAAAGTATATACTAGGCTATTCCATAGTGTGTCCCGTTTTGCTTTAAAATATAACGATTTCGGGAGTATATTAGCGAGACATTTTTGCATGCGACGGTGGTACCCGGTGTTGGCTAAAATAAATAAGTTCCACTTGTTTCATATTCAGTTATATCATTTTTAAATTCCTTTGTTTCATTAGAGGCTCTAAGTTATTTGAATATATGTAGGGGAAGAGCTCAGCACCCAATATCAAAACTAGCAAGGGCCAAACTTTTGTAGGCGATTTCACCTATATTGTTATTTTCGTAACGAGAAACTCTCATCTTTAAAACACCGAAATTGATATCCCAAAATTGATTGTTTCTGTGATTCCCGCTTTCAGTAATAGTTTTTATTGCTGCACTATCCATCATTTTTTGAATTGATTTCATAAAATCTTCATGATGAAGTATAGTATTCTTTCAATTTTAAAAATATCGATTAATGTATTTTTCTTGCAGCTTCATAATGTCGGAGTTTACAGAATACACAGAGCCCATGTGGCGTGGCTTAAATATGCGTGATTTAAAAGTGGATGAAGCTTTTGTAATTTTGAAATCTTTTTATGATAAAGTGACCTATTTGTATACACTTTCCGACGAATGTTATACTGTAAGCAGCAGAAAATTAAATTACTTAAATACAAGTTTTTAAACAAATTTTTATAAAAATCAAACTTTCTTTATTTTTTACAGTGTCCATATACTAAAGTGAAAGCGTTGCATCCAAAACAAAATCAACAACAATTTGTTACAGACACTGTGGAAGAAGTTAATGCAATAAAATTTAATGTTGCGCGTGCTTTAAAATTTAAATTATTCGATACCGATATTGGACGTTATGCCTTCGATAATGAGTTTGTATTTTTAATTTAAAAAAAGCATTTAAAATGAATATTTTTTTAATTGTTGCTATTAATTTCAGAACATCACTTTGTGATTTTAGACGCGAAGATATGCAAGAATTTGGTGTGTACAATTTAACATTGGCTTCGAATGGAACATGTGATTTCATCACAGATAAAGCGGGTGTTAACGTTAATTTATGTAAGAAACGAATATAAATTTTTTTAATGAAAATAAGTTCTAATTGCTTCTGTTGATTTAGCAATTCTTTCGGTGTTTCTGCTGATTGCATTGGTATTGGCAGTAATTAAAATAGCTTTCTGCGCATGGCGTACATATCGTTATGATGAAGAAGCTGCTGCAGCCGCAGAAATTGATGCAGCTGCTGCTGAAGGTGGGCAGCGTAAACGTATGCGTAGCTTAGACGTTTTTAGAGGGTATGCTAATTCATTGAAATTCTAAAAAAAATGCAATAAATTGTAAAATTTTGTATACTTACAGTTTGGCTATTGTGTTGATGATATTTGTTAACAGCGGTGGCGGTGATTATTGGTGGATTGAGCATGCTGCTTGGAATGGCTTACACTTAGCTGATATTGTTTTCCCATCATTTCTTTGGATAATGGGCGTTTGTATACCGATTTCAGTGAAATCGCAATTGGGACGAGGTAGTACAAAGTTCCAAGTATGTCGTCGCATAATTTGGGTGAGTTTCTTTGCTGTTATTTTTTTATTTATTGTTAATTTCGTTGTTTCTTTCAAGCGTGCTCTTAAATTGTTTGCAATAGGTTTGTTTTTAAATTCAATAAATGGTCCTCAATTGGAAAATTTGCGTATAATGGGAGTGTTGCAACG
Organism: Toxonevra muliebris; assembly: GCA_963691655.1. Classification (NCBI taxonomy): domain Eukaryota; kingdom Metazoa; phylum Arthropoda; class Insecta; order Diptera; family Pallopteridae; genus Toxonevra; species Toxonevra muliebris. The sequence goes on from OY829326.1 coordinate 104,409,372, forward strand.
TTTTGGTATAGCATTCTTAATATGTGGTCTGGTGCATACAATCTTCAGTACAAGTGAACTTATAATGCCGCAGGTAGGTTATTGATTTGCAATAGCTTTTAGATTTCATTCAAACAATTTTTTGGTGCGTGCAAAAAAATCCAAATTATAATACCTATAATATTTCTGAAGTGTATTTTTACGACCTTATCAGTTTGAACTTGGGAAATATCACAACCACGTTCCTGTTCTACTTTTATTGGGCAGGTAAGAATTTAAAGAACGTGAGAAAAAAATTCTAGTGGGAAATTCTTTCTGAATATCTTCAAAGTTCAAGCTGATCCCAAAAAAATAAAAACACGATGCTGATCTCTGCTACGCTGTCAGAGTATTTAATGAGACATGTGAACTTCTTGCAATCTATATTGGCGAACACTTTACTTGATTTTAACGGTTTAAAACGAGAGGCAGGTATTCAGAGCCTTATCAAATCTAGAAACACCATTGACTTGACTAGAACATTATCACCGAGCCATATTATTTTGAAGTTGCCAATAAATTCTTATATTCAATCGATAGCTACGAAAATAACATCAAACTCCTGAATTCAGCTCTACAAATGGCTCATTTGAGCAATCATATTGTATGACTCGGAGAAGTTGCTGAAGAAAAAAAGATAGCAGTTGATTAGGAAACTCTTGGTATTTTAAATAAAGAATTTATTTATGGTTTAGTTTACGGTGTTGGAGAATGACGAATAAGATTCAATGGTGAACTGTATGATTTGTACAACGAAGTGTTCCTAGTTGACATTATCGTACAGCAATCCGGTTGGAATTAGACATCGTGGCTGACCTAAGCTCCGGAGAATGAACTCTGTCAAGGTTGATCTCAGTGACCTTCGCGCTCGCGACTGGCAGTCTGAAGCGGCAGATCAAGATGTCTATTAGGCAGCCCAGGCTCAAACCCGCATGTGACTATAACATCAACTAATATTTCGCTTTAACTACTATTGGTCGCCGTGGACTAGTGGTTAGTATGCTGGACTGCTACGCCGGGTGCTCGGGCTCAATACTCGGCCTCACCTTTCAAGAGTAAAAATTGTCTAAATAAAACTTTTCGTTATTAGGATTCGGCATAAAACTAGGTCCCTTTCATTTCAATGTAAGTACGGTCTACGCCCTCCATGGGCTATTATGCAATAAAAGAAAAATAGTCTTTCTATAAAAATGCACATCAGAAAAAGTGCTGCACTAACCAGAAATTTTTTGTGTGTTATACTTTTGCAATTTACATACATATAATGCAACGATTGGCAATTAATTTATATTTTAATACATTTTAGGCAATTTGGAAACGTTCTCTATACGATTTGATTCTATTAAAAGGAGAATTATTTATTACTTTAGCGCTTATTGTCACACATTTGGGTATTGTTTTTGGTCTAAGTGTGCCTGGATGTCCACGGTAATTACAACTTTAATTCACTGTAGATCTAGACTTAATTATCTTCATATTTTATTTCACTTTAATAGTGGATATTTAGGTCCAGGTGGCAAACATGCATACGCCGCCTATCCAAATTGCATAGGTGGTGCTACCGGTTTTATTGACTTGGAAATTTTAGGTAATTCTCATGTTTATCAACATCCAACAGCCAAGTATATTTATGACTCCAAAGCCTTCGATCCGGAAGGTGTTTTCGGTATGTATCACTGGTTCATTTATTTCGGAATTATATTTAAATCTTTGTTGTTTATTGCAATAGGTTGCTTATTGTCAATTGCACAAGTATTTTTTGGCATAGTTGCTGGTAATATTATATTAATACATAGAGAATGGCGTGCACGCATTCTGCGTTTTCTATGTTGGTCTATAGTGTTTTTAGTACTTGGTGGTGCTTTATGTACATTCACAAAGGAAGATGGTCTAATACCAATAAATAAGAATCTATGGTGAGTGCTACATTAGTTTAAACTGAAAAGTGAAATTGTTAGTATTTTCATTAAAATTCTGTTTTACTTTTTAAGGTCTCTTTCTTTTGTATTTATCACCACATCGTTGGCATTTTTTGCTTTAAGTATTCTGTATTACATTATTGATGTGCAAGAATGGTGGAGCGGTTTTCCATTTGCTGAGTGTGGTATGAATGCAATCACTATGTACGTTGGCCATACAATAATGCATAAAATGCTGCCGTGGCATTGGCGTATTGGCGCAATGAATACACATTTTATATTGCTCTTAGAAAGCATGTGGAATACATTGTTATGGATTGCAATAGCATTGTATTTAGATTGTAAAAAATTGTATTATAGTTTATAGAAAAATACATTTATGTACTCTTTTGTAAATGCTTTTTATTTGTATCGAATTTTTTTTTTTTTTTAAACTATTTTTAAGTAAAAAAAAATACTAAATGTTTTTTAATAGTATATAAATTGCCAAATCATCTTATAAATATATATATTTTTTATTTTTTTATATAAAAGAAATTAAATAAACACTTATGTATCTCATTCTTAAAATAAATTGTCTTTTATGCCATCATTTTATTTCATTTTATTGAAAAATTAATACTAATATGTATTTGCATATTATGTGTAAATGTATAAAATACTTATTTGCGCATATTTTTTTGTTTTGACGCTAAGCTTCAATATCAAAAATAACTTACATGTGAATATATTTTATTTATAGCAACTTATCAACTAACAATATAGCAGGAATATGTATATTTCAATGTATTGTTAACAATTGGCAACTCTGTTTATAAAGTAAGTAGTAGTTTCAAGAATTTGAATGTTTGTAATATTTCGATATTGGAGAGATTCGTTACAAGTTTTGATTATATGCGTTAATATTTTTCAACGTCCCTTGTGTAATTGTATTTTGCATTTGGTTTTTTTTTTTTTTTTAAACAATGCAATAGTTAATTTGACCCACCCTATTTCTTTTTTCAAAAAGTATCAAAACAAACCAAAATATAAAAAAAATAAATAAATATCTTTCATTTACACATTAAGAAATTGTACATTCGCAGCACATGAGCGTATAATAGAGACATTTCACAACTTTTTCATCTTCATTGGCAGATGCCTCACTATGATTTTGTTTACTTGGCACACCATCAAGTTGATCCAATTCTTTTGTTGTCGAGATCTTCTTCTTTTTCTTTTTCTTGCTTTTAGTTAAGATTTCTTTGCTATTGCGTTCCAAAAGCAATTCATCAATCCAATCTAAATCAGCATTGGGCACTTTTGTATTTTCTGATATGCTCTCAATCGAATTGATGTCACTCTAATGGAAAAAAAAAAATTTAAGAAAAATATTTGTTTAGCATTAAAATAAAGATTATGTATTAATTAAATTAAAGATTATGTATTAGTCAGTTTACCGGATGCGAATACGAATGTCGAAAGATGAGTTTCTTTAAAAAAATATTTGGATTTCAAAGAACAGTTTCAGACAAAATACAATATTTTCAAATTATCGAAATGCAATTTTAAAGTCTTTATACTGACTAGGAATGTTTAGCATAGATTACTTTTGGAAACAAATTATAAATGTATTTTTGACGAATTTTTAAAGTAGCTATTCGACTAATCAAACGTTAGGACGATATGGCCTAGTTCTTTCATACCCAATGTTGCGTATATGCAACATTCACTTTTACGTGGCATAAATAAAATGTTGAACAGATATTACTATTAACGCTATTTGTATTCTGTTCTATCATGCATTCTTCAAGTTTGGTGATTGCCGAATATTTGAAATTTCTTGCTTAAGTAATTTTTTTTAATGTTTTGTCTTTGAAGTCCAGCAAAAAACGTAAATGCAAACATTTTTAGTAAAATCTTTTGTACTATTTTTTGAAAAATAATGCATTAAATTAGCTATGTTTTTTTTAACCTTTAATAAAGGACAAATAAATCAATGTAGAAGAAAGAAATTCACAACAAAAGGTTTCTCTCAAGCCCCATTATAATTCGGGCGTCAAAGGGTTAACTTAAATTATATTAAAAAAAGTGGTTTTGCGCTTTTTGGGTTTTGTTTGGCAAAAGCTAAATAAATAAAGTGTCATAAGAAACTGAGAAAACATGTTTGCCCAATTTAAACATTCGCAAAGAAAATTATGAATGCGGATGCAAAACCGAATGTTTCTGTTTTTGTTTTTTCTGCGCGCACCAATTGGCATAAATACACATAAATACACTAAACTGCTAAATTGATTGACTTCACCAAACAAAAAGTAAATTTCCAGACCCTCGAAAATCAAAATTTTTAAAAAACTCGTCACCATTTGTATAAAAATATAAATTTAACAAAACCCTTCGTTTACTAAGAGCGTGACTATGAAAACCAAAACATGTTCTGTTTTTTTTTTCATTTCAGAGAAAACGTTCTTTATTTATCGTTCTCACCGCGGGTTAACATTTTTTGTTGAAAAAATTCATCAAATACCTGGAAACATCAACAAATAGATATACGGTGACTTATTCTGGTAAAATTGTATCGCCTTGGCAAAAAAATAATAAAAATACCCATACTGCTTTTTTCGACAAGTGTATATAACCCCTTAAGGAAAATGAAAAGTAAGATACCGAAGTAATGCTTTGTTGGTTTATAAAATTGGAGTTAGTCGCTTTACCTTCTGAGCGGTTCATATAGGCTTATGTATGCTGGTGTTTATAATTAAATTAAAAGCACATTCAATTAATAGCTTAATTGTCTAATTACCAAAGCTAAGTGTTAATTGTATAGCAAAATTAATTAGTAATGCTATTATTTTAATTAGGTTATTTGAGCACAATAAAAAAATGCTAAAAATTAACTTTGGCTTGTAAGCAGTCGATGCGATATGGAGATTTTATAATATCAAGGTTTTTTAGTTTTTAAATAGTTTGTGATAAGCCCAGAATAAAAAGAGATTACATAGACAGAATAAAGGCTCAGTCAGCATGAATTTTAAAAAAATATTTTGTTGTAGAGATTGCGATGCGCCTCTGATTTATGTCTTTTGAAGGGACTTCTTGACAGTAAATAGACAAAGATTTTCTTTCCGGAGTTGAACGTGGTCAGTAAATTGCATTATTTTTATTTAGTATGTGCATAAATTCAATAGTCATATACTGAGACCTATTATATATTTTATTCAAAACTCCAAATTAGCGCAAAAGGCACTCTGCTATCTTAATGAAGGCTAGAACATCTTTTATAGAAGATTTAATTGCTTTAGTGATTCTTAATTAAGAACAATGTATATGGAACAGGCAAATCTGTGCCGTGACAGGGCTGAATATTTACACAGAGTGAGTTGTTAACTCGTCATTTGAAAGACATCCAGCCGAGTTCGAAAAATAGATCGGGGACAATATGCATAGCCGATGAACTCTTCTTAGCTCATACTATGACAGTCTCATTACTTGCGATATCACAAAGCGAAAATTTGTTATGAGTCGGCAAGATTCAAAAGATTCTTCCACTAGTTTAGAGTAAAAACCCGAAGACATTATGAAAATGAGAGTCATCTACACTCAATAGGATTTGGAGCAAGCACAATATTGAATATTTGTATTGCATTGCATGAGGTTGTTGTTCTTGCAAATGAATGCAATCCTGCGATTACATGCTGAATATGGAACGAGCGGAGCTGGTCCCGGCTCGGGAGTCTTGCCGTCACTTGCATTATATAAAGAAAGAAGTCGGTTGTGTATTTTAAAGGAAGGAAATAAGGATTAAATAAAAAGTGGTTTTTTGAACAATATTTCCACTTAATTTGAGATTTTTTTTATTTTGCACTTGTTCATGACGGTATTATGTAGAAAAAAATGTATGCACCTACTGACCAAATTTCGCGAACCAAGTAACAATAGTCGCTACATTATTATGGAAATATGAATATGGTTTAACATTACAGGACAGTCGATTTTCTCCATCACAGACAATAGAATTAATATAATTGCATACATAGAATATGTAAATTCATTTGCCGCAAGCGCTGCTTTGTACGGCAAAGAAAAGATCTTAAATACAAACACATCAACATTTTTGATATCAATGTTTATTTAAATGATTCTTTAAATTTCCCAAACAACTTTTCAAACGATTTTTTGGGCTTTGGATTTTGAGCTCTAAGACGGAGGTTACATCTAAAAGAAAACTGCTGCCATTTGTTTCCGAAACTTTTTTCAAAAGTAAATTGCTATGGACGAGAAATCGCAAGTTTCTTTCTTTTTTGTTTACATAATCAGTTTACTCTAAAAGACTTTCTGAGAGCAACTTGCGGTAATTTTCTTACAGATGCAAACTTCGCCGTAAACTTTCAGCTCGTCAAGTACTTTTTTCTGGATGACTTGTTAAATGTATATATTATAAAATATTTCTTCCTCTTTTGAGGCCACCATGCCAGATTTCTGTTTTTATTGGCATCGATTATTTTAACTAACGAAAAATGTTGGGCAGGACCAAAAGACGCTGATGCTTTAAAAAAGGGTCTAATTAAAGTAATTTTAGAAGTCACAATGGTCACGCTGTGCCCAAGTACTTGCCTTGTTCAGAGTCCCCAAAAATCGTGTTTGGATGGAAAGGAAATCAAGTCCAAATTTGTAAGTTTCCAGTGAAGGAAAAGGCATGGCTGACAAACAATAATTGTTATAATAAATTATTTTGGACAAATTAATAATGGTTAACAGTTTATAGATATACAAGAGTTGCATTAAAGTTGCAATTGGGCAGTAAAGCCAATGAGGTTAATGGACTAGAACGGAGAACCCTTAACTGGTTAACTGAATAAATAACTGAAAATGAAAATTTCAGAATCATTTTAATAAAATTAAGTTATGTAAAAGACGGCGCCAGTAGACTGTCTCAAGAGGACCCTGAGAGAGCAACTATACTTTTAAAGATAGTGAAATGGATAATCTACGAGGATTTGCTAGTTTTAAGTTATGATTTATATATATACATATAAGAAAATAAATCAACAAATCTGGGTACTTAGATAACCTATAAGAGGCAAGAAAGATTCCAACATTTGGTGATATATTTCGACAAATTCTTTTAAAAATAATAAATAAAGAAATAAAAATATCAGATTGCGTCTGCATATTTGGATAGCGGATGAGTTTCCGCTTAAAACAGAAGTATCATATTTATTGTATGTCTGAATCAAAGTGTTAGTGAAATTTATGCATACTGTGCAGTTTTTTGTTGAGCAATTAAATTCACTATGGTTCATGCATTGCCAAGGTTACATATAGATTCCAACAGATTTATTCACCAATATTTTGCAGTTATACTTTCTGAAGAATATTATGACTTGTCTCAATTTCTTCAGGACTTATGCTCCGAAGATATCTGCGTCTAGTCTCGGAACCACTGGAAGTTTTTTTGTTATACGTTTTGTCACAGAGGTTACTTTTGAATGAAAGCAATTGTACACAAAAAAAAAAACAAAAAAAAAAAAAAAAACAATTGCATAAATTGGCGCTATTTGTAAATCTTTTGATTACGAATTTGGTACTCAGACTTTAAGTGATAATAAAAAAAACGAAAATGAAAAAAGACCCGAAAAAAATTGTATGGAAAGCAACAAAAACTAATTTTGATGAGAATTGGGGTTATATTTCATATTTTGGGGCTCTTTTGCATTTACAAGTTTGGGGCCACATTTCATAATGAAATATGACCCCAAAATCAAAAATGAAAAACGGCCCCAAAATACAATAATATATAAATAATTTTGGGGTCTTTTTTCATTTGTTTTTTTTTTTTTTGTGAAAATTCACACTTATGGTAAACAATTAACCCTCTAATTCATGATTTATTATCCAAATGGTTAAAAATCTTGAGTAGTAGAAAGTTAAACATGTTTCAACTTGTCGAATAACTGTAATATCCTCATTTCAAGCAGTCAATGGTTTCGTTTTGTTACTTTACTTTTGTGCGTTTAATGTGTAGTGAATCGCGATAAGTGTAAAAGATTAAAATTAAAAATGGATTGTGAAAAGAAATTTAAATATATACTTTCATTGTATTTACAGCAACCTGTCTGCAACTTTTAATTATTTATGTGGAGTATTTTGAGAAGGTGAGTCTTAATAATTATATTTTACAAAACGAAACAGCATTTGTAGTAAAAAAGAGAAAACGTTTGTATGCCAATCATATTTACACAAAATTTAGTTTGGTTATAGTTTAAGTAAGATTGGAAATATTTAGAAGCAAAAACTTCATGTAAAATAATTTTTAAAATTTCGCGCGAAATTTTAAAAATTATTTTAAATATTTTTTTTTTTTTGTCAATTTTCTGTTCAATTAAGACAACAATTGGTTGAGTGTGAAATATACGTTTTTTTCCATCACATAAATAAAAACAATGAACAATTTTTTTGGGGTTTTTCTTCATTTATTTTAGTTTTATTATTTTTATGTTTTTAAAAAATGGGGTCATATTTCATTACAAAATTATACCCCACTATGTATATATACTATACTATATGGCCGCATACCATATTAATTTTTTTTTTTTGGGATCTTTTTTCATTAATTTTTGGGGTGTTTTTTCTTTGCTTTGGGGTTAAATTTCATTTGAATAATTGGGGCCTTATTTCATTATGAAAATATGCCCCAATTTTAGGGTCTTTTTTCATTTTCCGTTTGGGGCCATTTTTCATTGGGGCCAAATTTCAGGGAGCCTACTTTTTCGGCTATTTGGTTCCATTTTAGTAACATTGAGTTCACATTTTTGACAGTACCTGCATTTTTCTTCAACTTATATTTTGTAATAGCCCAGTATTTTTCGATCGGTCGAAGCTGGGGGCAATTGGGTGGATTCATATATTTGGGCACTACATCTACTTTATTTGTCTGATACCAATCCATGGTTTTCTTAGAGTAGTGGCAACTGGCTAAATCAGGCCAAAACTTCACTGGCGAATGGTGGTGACGAACAAATCAATTGCGATCAATTAATATGAAAAATTTATCAACTAACGATAACGGTATTGTAAACAAATCCCAGTAAAAAATTTGTTGTTCTTATGACTAGGGGCGACGTGGTGACCACCACAACAAAGCGTGCCAATTTGGCGTGAACCGCGCTTTTTAACAAATAAAATTATGCGTAAACATAACAAGTGCAAATTATTTGTTATTGTACACGCACACTAATGGGATCTATCAATTTATACGAAATGGAACAAGGTTTTAGTGCATATTGACTCTAATTTACAGCTACTGTATGTATAAATATACGTAAATAGTATATACCTGATGATTGTTATTATGATTTTTATGTTGAGCTGTGTGTTTTGTTGGCGATCCCGATGAATCTTTATTATTCGATTTTGTATCACTTTTCGGTGATATTGATGGTGACGCAGTTGTTGTTGGGTTGGTTGCTGTTGAAGTAGTTGTGCCAGTTGATGTATCCAAGAGCAAATTATTGCGTGCGCCATTAAGATCATCTTTCGGTACTCGCGGTAAATCGTAAATATCAATTTCATCTGATATATCCTTATTTAAAATAGAAAAACGATTTTCCTAAAAAAAGCAAACAAAAATTAATTGAAATTAATAAATTTAATTGCAAACAAAACTTGCATCGATTATTTCCGCAGTAGTTGTGGTAATCACAGGTGCTGCTGTTGTCTTTGCGGGCATTGTGTCGTTGTCGTTGGTTAATGTGCTCACTGGACTATTGGGTATAGATACAAGAAGTGCAGTTGATGTTGTGCTATTCGGTGTAAGTGGCAAATTATTATCGTTTTGGATATCGGGGGGTGGTTGACTTTCTATAGTTGTTGTTGTTGTTTCCAGAGTACCATTATTATTAGTGGTTACCGTGGTGGTTGTAGTACATTTTCCAGTTATACCAACAGCACCAATTGCGCAGGTAAGGGGCGGTACACCGGATACGGAAGGACCGTCGAATAAGGTAGTATCCGGATCGCTAAAAGAAAAATAATATTGCAAAATTTCTATGTACTCAGAATACAAAATGAAGCAATTAAAGCGGAAATATCTTCTGAAATTTGAACTATGAATTTTATGATAATGTTATTAAAAGTGAAGAAAAGCTTCGCGTGTTTATGCGAGAGCGAGAGTGTATGACGTAAACATGGTAGATATGTATGTTTGAATGGCTATGCACAATGTACCTATTTGGAAGCAAACGAGCGAGAGATCGCGGAAAGAAGTAAGCGTATTTTTTTTTGTATATTTACATTTGATGTTAAAGCGGAATTATTTGTTTGCGAAAATTGGAATTGCTCGTATTTGAGAATATACTTCAATGACGATGGTGTTGTGATAATATGTAATGTAGTTAATAATTTTTGAATGCTGTCGCTGATGATGTCACAGTATACATGAAATATTCAATTATATAGAATAATTTAGACAATTGTTTAATGCAATTTGTGACATGCTACACGCACACAATTTTCGTAATCAATAAATTACCAATAAAAAAAAAGAAAAATATATGAATTTTATTTATTTTTTATTTGCAGTAAAAAGAGAAAACACTTTAAGCACAGCAAGCACTTGAATTACTGAATTTTTGTGGTAAAATCACAGCAATGACTAATTTTTTTATGAAAGCAATCAACCAACCAACTGAGTTAGTAATGTTGCGGTCAATGAATAATTTTAGCTATCCGTACCGCAGATCGAATGAATTTTATTTTTAATGAATTGTCTACAGAAAACACTTAATATATTACAATATACCAGCAAAAATAAATGAAATGAGTGAAATAAAAATGGAAGATCTTCAACATTTCCAACGTTAACGCCAACGTCAAAAACCAAACCAACACCGACGACAATGTAATGATAATTATGATGTTTAAAATGCCAATGGCGATGATAATAATGAAGTTGAGAGTTGCATTATAGTTATACAGTAAAGATATGTTGTTGTTTTTTTCGGAGTCGAGTAAAACAAACGCGTTGTCGATATTCCGTTGCCATTGAATAACTACTGCTGCTGCGGCCTAGAATGCGCATATAACATGATGGCGGTTCATTATTGTTGGCAGATGATCGTTTGAGATATTGGTTAAACAATGAGTTAGTTCTCACCAATATATAAGCGAATATCATATATAAATAAAATCAGTGCTTGAGACAAGAGATTTTGTTTATTGTTGTTATACCGATATTTGCATGTGTGTGTGTAAGAGTATGAATGTAAACAAAAAAAAATATTTAAGCACTTAATGAGAATGCGTCTGAATAAAAGTTACTTTGTTTCAAACTAACTCATGTTAGAAGAGAACCTACGAACGTGCGATTGTGTGTGTATGAGTGCAGCCGAAAATTAAGAGAAATAATGAGTTAAAAATAAAAAGCATTAGATTTATTAATAAACAATTTTTTGATAATACTATCGGTATTAGTGTTGCAAGTAGACACCCTAAAGCTACGATGCTTTGCGATAAAAATTATAAAAGCGCTATAAATCTACTTGAATGATCACTAAATTATATAAAACTATAAAACAAATCTGAACTATTAGCATTTGCTTATGTTTCTTTTGACATGTTTACAGGCGTTTGAAATAAATAAATAACTGCGATTTTTCATTCCAAATTTGTTACGAATATGACCAGAGTTGGATGGCGCCGTGATATAATCCCAAGGGACATACTCTCAAATTTTGAATTTGGAATTATGACCCTTCAATTTACGGTCATAATTCCAAATTTCTCAATTGGTCCAGTAAAAGATTTACAATCATCTCCAGACAAATATTCTTATATTCTATTTTGTATACAATCTCTACACAACTTCATAAGGAAGTTATAAGAGTATGAAAAAACGCAGCTATTGACGAATGGAATTAAACTTAATATGATGTAGATGAATGAATGCTTGTTTAATTGCATTATTGTTTGAAGTTGTCTTATTCTAAACTTACGCTTTGACCATATCTTCATGCGCTTTTTTACCACCAAGTGACCACACTTCACTCTTTTTCTGTTTTGACGAGTAACCAATTTGTTTGTTTGTTGAATCGAAACGACCTTTTGAATGATTTTTTCGTCCTCCTGGTATCCAGAGCATACGAAATCCGGATGATCCAGATGATTTACTACTTTTATTGTTACGTGATGAAGCCATCTAATTTAATTGTCATTAATAAATTTTTGTCAGTATTTACTTAACAAAGTACTTTTCAAAACAAAGTATTTTAAAAATTCAACGCGACTTTGCAATATCGTTTAGTGGGGCTGGAGTGTGTATTGTATCTTTTATTGAAAATAATTTCTTTAGGCTTAATAATTAGTATTAGAAATAACGTTATAGCTTGAATAGTTAATTTAGTGAAGTTTATTTTGACATTATAAGTTAGGTTTTTGGAGTGGAGCGCGGAGCTGGAGCAAGAAGCTATGGAACACACTGTTTTGACTGGAGCTAGAGCTGGAGCAATGAAAATGTAACCGCTCCGCTGCTTCGCTTAATAATTTTTCCAACTACCAATTGCTCAATTCACAATTCATTGTTTTTGAACTCTTCATTGTCCTTTCCATTGAAGTAATGAAAATGGTAATTGAAATATTCCATTGCCAGTAATGGTTATAATCATCGAAGTAATTCAGTTCTTTACATATTTACAAAGATGTCTGAAATGTTTTAATTACCAGGTGTGGCGAAGAATAATTCCTAATTTTTTCAAAAGGTGCCATTGGAAATAAGAAGTGGTTCACAATCTTAACTGGTTCTATTGCTATGACAACAGTCTTCAAAACGTTTTTGTTGCTGTACGATTTAGTATCAGACTTTTTTCGTATGGTAAACATGTCGAATTCTGAGCCAAAAGGATTTTGCAGCAAGATAACGTCTCATCACACTCATCTGTGTCGAAAGTTTTGGAGACATGTACCCAAAATTTACGATTTGTTTTTTAAATTGAAATTTCAGGAAACAGTTCTCCAAATTTGAAAAATGAGGGTTAGGGCAAATTAAGGTAGCGATGCGTACATATGAATTTCAAATAAAAAAAATATTTTTATTAGGAAAATTATATGTAGTTGGAGTGGAGTGAAATCTTATTGAAATGATTGGAGCTATACTTAAGAGGTTGGAAAGGAGCAACCCCAAAATTTGAGTGCTCTAAAGCCGTGTTATAACTAATACTACTAGTGTGGTAAAACGGCCCATGGCGAGCTTTTCGCATCCATTTATGCTGTGTGAATTATATTTGTATGCGAATGGAAGGGACTTGCAGTTTTATGCCGAACCCAAACGGCGAAGTGAAGAATTTTTACTTTTAGAGGTTTGCCATTGCCAGCCATAAAATTTGTATTTTTAATTTTTGACTTTTGACTGTGCCGAGCATTGAACAATGGCATTACTAGATTTATTTCTACAATAATTGAGTAAAATTTTAAGTAAAAAAAAATATAATATACAGTACAACAGCATATTGTGGAACAAGACATAGGATTCACGTATTAGTAAAGTAAAACCAAACTGCCGTAGGCTTTATTCAGGTTTACAGTTTAAAATTACAAGCGTTTGAGTTTTTCTCGCGACAGTTGCCAATTTTAACTTATAACACTATACAACAAAATGAAAAAAATTGCAATATCCATCTCCAAAGTGGATGGATAATAATGTTTTTTGGACCGCTGAACCCGAATCTGAAATCAGTTTTGTCACAGCAACTCAGGTTTTCGAGATATAGCTAATATTTAGATTTTTCGGACATGGGTCGCTATTTTTATTAAAATTTCCATTTTTTCGAAATGAAAAGTAGAGCATAGATGATTATGATGATTCAAAAAGATGATTAAATTGTCTTAAATTAAAGTACTTTGTCATTTCTTTATTCTTAATCTGTCAATAGTAATAGAGATTCGAAGTTGAAATTCTGACAAAAAAAAAACCAAAAAGGTTTTTTTTTTTTTGCGAATTATCTATTTTTATTGCCATTATTAAGTGCTGAAAATAACCCATCGCTGAATTTTTTATGAATCGATAGCGTAAAATTTAAGTACTCAGCGATGTATTTCCGAACTCTAGTTTGGGAGCTAGAAATAAAAAATAACAATTTCATTAACTTCAATACATAACATTCCTTTTAATTAAACAGAGAATACATAACATTCCATAACAGAGAATTGAGTAGTTTTTATATTTTGTCTGTTGTTGGTTTTTGGGATTGGTGTCTCTAATGGTCATCCAATAATAATCGGCTAGCATTTCCTCATTCCATAAACCTTGATAATGAAATTACATTGTTTTAAGGTCCTTAGGTTCACTCTGTTCATCACTCACTTCACCCAAGTTTGGTCGAAAAAAGTTTAGATGAGAATGAAGGAAATGCATATTACCACCAATATATTTGAGCCAATAACTATGAGAGCGTTTTGAAAAGATTACTTAACGATTTCAAAGATGTCGCTAATACGTCGCTGAAGATGTATTTCCTTCATTCTTAGCCAAACTTTTTTCCACCAAACTTGGGTGAAGTGAGTGACGAACCTCTATTACTTTTATAGATAAGGAATAGAGAAATGATAAAGTACTTAAATTAAAGACAATTTAATTGTCTTTTTGAAAAGATATAGATGCTCTACTTTTCCTTTCTAAAAAATGGAAATTTTGATAAAAATGGCGAACCATGTCCGAAAAATAAAAAAATTGGCTATATCTTGAAAACCTTGAGTTGCTTCGACAAAACTAATTTCAGATTCAGATTCAACGGTCCAAAAAACATTAAGAATCATTCACTTTGGAGATGGGTAAAAAACAGTGTTGTATAGTGTAATCGTTTATTGCTTTGTCTATAAATTTCATTTTAATCGCACCGTTTCTTGTTCCATGAGTGACACCTGAAACTATGTTGCACTATGATTAAATTGACCAACCGTTTTGTATAAAATAGAACAGAATTGTGTGCATTATGTATTTTTTAACACAAAACATAAAAATGTTTTGTGTTTGTGTTCTGTATTTTTACTATATTCCAAATAAGTTCTTGAATGTGATCTAAAATAATGCAAGCAAATAAAACATACAAAACAGTAAAACATTTATTTAAATGGAACTAGTCTCCACGTCTAAGACCGGACTAATCAACTAAACAAACTGAACGCATCGACTGCAAATGAACAATTCAGTGTTGCAGCAACACTGGAATAAGGTAGACATCAGCTGTTTTGATAAAGAAATTGGCACATAATCAATGTCCCAAATAAATGTATTCTTTAATTACTTATGCTTGGTTTTCACTATGTCATATTTGCCATTAAAGAGAGAAAAAGATAGAATTTCCCATATGAAATTTGCCAACATGCTGGCAAATTTGATTGAATTTGACATAGTGAAAACCAGGCATTAAGAACTAAAATTTTAAAGTATACTTTATATTTTCAATTACCATATTCTGATTAGTACTTGGTGCTATGTAAAAGCGACTTTGTTTACTAATCCAATACAAAAACCAAATTTTTCCAATAATCTATTACAAAAGTTCTATGATCAGACAAACAGCTGTTTGTATTAATTAGATTTATTTAACCTGCCATACAAATTTAAATTTGTTATTTGAATTTTTATTTTTAATTAGCAATGGAACTAGACGTTAAAGTAAACTTGGTGATTATACCATATTTATTAGCATATATGTATATACATATATTAACACATTTCTTTTATATAGAAAAGTAAACGCGAAAGGGAACGCAATTGGATGAAAGCTTGTGAGATCCTATACATCAGCACTTAAATATAATCGAAAACAAGCAAAATAACTTGAAATCTATTAAAAAGAAGGAGTTATTTGGTTCTGAAATAAAATATAAATGAAGCGGCTGTAATTAGTATTGGATTTAGACCTCAAGCAAATATTCTCGTATTTTTGTTATTTTTTTTTTTTAATAGATAAGACATAAAACACTTTACAATCATATTAGGTTTATAGGTTTATTAGGTTATATGTGCGAAAAAATTTGGCGCTTAGACCCTTTAGACTTACAACTCTTTAATTAAAAATCGAGCTATGATTTTGTCAAATCTATACCTAGAATAAGTCTTCGTCGTCCAAGTTAAAAGGGTTAAATCTTTTTTTGTGTGTTAAATCAACAGTTTACCAACCAAGGTGTGTACTTGTACACTTTCTTATAATTCTCATACACTTCATATTGATAGTAAATATAAGAAGGTTATGAGAATTAACCACCAGACTAAGACGGAAACCGAATCCGAACCTACCGAATGAAAGTCTAGTGCACTACTCACTAGACTATCGAGGTCCTCAATAAGCCCGTTTCATTTATGATATCGAAATCTCTATTGATATCTTCCAATCGAAATATTTTGCCACTTTTTTTATAACAGGGTGAAGGTTAGTCAAGCGTGCCGCTTAAAATCAAAATAATAATTTTTGGTCAGAATAAACATTTTTTTATTCGTTTAGTAACCAATTATACAGTTACTAAATTTTAACGAAAAAAATTATGAAGTTTAAAAGTTATTGACAATCAGGGCTGCCAACTCTTTTTTTCCCATTCCCCCATTTTCCAAGTTTTTCTCCCCCATATTTCATGTCAAATTCTCCCAATTTTGTTTTTTTTTGGAATAAGTTTTTTTCTTTAAATAATTGTTTAACAAATAAAGTTGACACCATAATGGTAGTTGACAGCCTATTTCTAAAACCATTTTTGTTTATATTAATTTGGGAAAAAACCAATACTCAATAGTGCTGGATACATTTATCTATAATTATTATTTCCGATTCGGATATAACGTATGGAAAAAGACGCTCCAAAGGAACGTGCATGAAATTGACGCACCAAAACGCTGGGGCACGTAAACTTAATTTTGGATCGCAGAATCTAGTGGTAAACTATGTTTTTAAAGATTATGTCAAAATCAAGAAATATGTCATTTTTAAGTTTTTCAACCAATTTTTTGATTATATTTTAAGGAAAAGACATCGACATCTCTTTTGAAATGACTTTATTTATTAGTCAAAATTCAATTCTAACAATGATGGCGGTCATTTTCAAGTAGATAAAATTCATTTATTTTTAATTTCTGGCACTATTTAATTTAATTTTATGCTTTTCCCGTAATTTTTTCGAATTACGTTCAACCCAAAACATTGTTTTAAAATTCCCCCAAATATTGGAGTCATTCCCCATTACCCCAGAGCTTAGCTATTCTCCCGTAATGGGGGAATTTCCCCCGAGTTGGCAAGCCTGTTGACAATTGAAGTTTTTCCCTGGTTTTCGGCGATTGAGACATCAAAGTTTTTGTTAGAGAATAAGATTTACAATTTGTGTTTTTATATTTATAAAAAAAATATCTTTCCATAAAACAAAGTTTTTTTTTTTTTTTTTTTGTAAACATTATAATATTAAAACAATTTCTCTAGCTAAGAATATTTTTTTTTTCAGATACTTAAATTCCTAAATCAATTACGAAAAATTCCTTAAAAGGAAAAACCATTGTTCTCAATCTCGAAAAAAGTCATGAAAAAAAAAAGCATTCTGTCATTTTTATTGACTTCGGATAATTTTTAATATGTGACTTTTTAGAATTCTGTTTCTCAACATTCTGTTTTACAATTTTTGATATTTGACATTTAGTAAATGAATGATTTTGACTAACGAACGATTTTTTCATTCATTTATTTATTCAAACTAACTAGTTAGTAGTGATTAAAACTATCAAGTGATTTAATCTATTGAAAAATTTAATGATGAATGATTTTAACGATTGAACGATTTGTTCGGTCGAATTAATTTATTCGCACATTTGGCTTGCCAAAAAAAAAAAAAAAAAAAAAAAAAAACGTTTGCATATTTTGCTAATAGCAAAAAATCGTTCAGTTATTTAAAAAAATTCATCGAGTGATTTTTTCACAACCATCGAATGAATTGAAAATCGCTGGGATAGTAGTTTTAAGTATATTTAATATTTTGTTTTTAAAAACGATTTTCTAGTGCTTTCAGTAAGTGCTGTGAATGTTTAAATGTTTACAAAGTGTATATGTTTGTATAAAAATTAATTATTATGTTTTTTCTTGAAAAATAAAATAGACGCCCCTGATGGTATTTAAAAATTAAGCGAAAAATTGGGCAAACAGATGGAATAAGAGTTTTTATTTGCATCAGTGATCAATTGATTAAATAAGTCTTAAACCATTACGGAAATTTTTTAACTTCGATAGTTTTTTATTTCCATCACTACTATTTATTATGGGCTTGGACTTGGTGGACTAAGTTTCAATTAAAAATGTCGATAAATATTGAAATACAGTTATTTGTATATTTTCAATACTTTTAAAGATTTTTACGATAGATATAAAAAAGATATAAAAGAACATAAGAAATTACACCGATAAAGTAGAATTTTTTGAAACAGAATTTTGCATTTCCAGAATTAAAAAAAAAACTAGAATTAAAGAAAAACAGAATTTGAAAAGCAGAAAATTTTTTCAAAAACACAATTTCGTTCCCACAAAATTTTGTCACACAGAATTTCGACTTGGTCCCTTTTATGAGCACAAATATATCGTCGTCGTTCAAGCAGAAACCACTGAGTCCAAATTATTATTTTTTTTAATTAGATCCGTATTAATTACCTTCTATAATTCGAATAACATAATAAATTCGATTTTTAATGATCCAGTTAACACGTATACTAATGTGCGTATCAATCTGTTAACTTTTTAAGTTTTGCCAGTATTCGTAGGGCACAATGCACTTCATAAACTAACTTCATCTCAGAAATTAAAAAAATGGACTTAGTGAATTCTGCCAGAACGACGACGATATGTTCATAGATATTTTATGTAAAATAATAGGTAAAATGCGTGAACTATCGATACAAAAAAATGTTTTAATTAAAAGCAGTCAGGGTTATATTTAGACTTGATATTGATATCTGACCAAAAGCGAACTAAAAGAAAAAAAAAAAAAAAAACTAGACTAACAAGTGCTTAATAAACGAATGATATCACCACGGACTCTGCTAAAATTTGTTATTTGACAACATTGCTTATGCAAATAAAAAAGTATAAACTATATAATCGAGTGGGAACACAGAGAAAGTAATTTTCGATATCTTTGGAAAACGTAGATGAATATTTCTTAAAATCAATTAATCATTTCAAAAAATTATATTTTTTAAAATGTTTTCGAAAATGGAAACAATAGCAGCCAGCAGATAACTAAATGGCTAACTTGACAATTTTTCTCTGTTTTGCCTTTCTGCTTTGCTGTCAAGCATCAGATAAGAAAAAATGAAACAAAACCAAGAAAGAAAAAAGTTGCGGCAACTTTGCTTGCAAAAACGTGACATTTATTGGGTGCACGAACTGCGTTGTCACCAAAAAACACAAAAAAAAAAAAAAAGAAAATAAAACCTGAAATTGAATACTGTATACAGCAGAAGTTGCAAAGAGACACCCAAGACCTCTTCAACACTCCTCGCGACTCCTCTGGAATGTTGTTATGAGAAATAAAGCAAAAATAAGTAAGTAAGCAAGCAAGTAATGAGTTAAAGACTCGTCGAAGACATCATCAATTCGAAAGGCTTTTTTCAATGATCTCCAGTGTGCTTATGCTGATGCTAATGCTGGGGTATAGAGACGTTTTGGACAATATAGTCTGTTGTGGTTGGTTGGTTAGTTGATGCTGCAATAGTGGCTGCAGCTAAAAGAAAAGTAAAATATCAAAGAAGATGATGCTTCCATTCCATTTCATTCCATTCAATAGCTCCCTCAATACCACAGTAAACTTTAGAGCCGAATGTAATACATCTTCGTATCGATGCATTGATCTTTTACTCTTTTAAGGATTTATATTTCTTTATGGTTTAACTTCTTTTTAATGGGTTTGCTGGAAAATTCGTATTTGGTGTGGTAAACTTGTTTTACACTCAAGTAGTTTTTTATGCAAAAAAGTCTGAGAACATTAAATGCGAAATGAAAGATTTTCGAGATTTTAAGTGAAGATTATTACGTTAGTTTTTTATGTTTCTTTGTTTTGGTAGTTTTGTTTTGTGTTTAACGATTAAAATTGCTGCAGAAATTTGTATGTACTCTGATGAGTATTTGGAATTATGTTTAAGAAATTCTAAACACAAACTTAAGCGGTTAGACGTTGATGTGGTATATACAATGGAAGGTATTGTATGTAATATAAATTCAGATGTGCGTGCCACACCTCAAAAAAAAAAATATTGAACATATTTGCATTGAATTTATTGGCAAAATTCAGTCACGTATCGTGAAAATTGAAAATGGGTTTGTTTAAAGAGAAACTAATGTGTAAAATCTAAACTATTTCAGGAGAAATTTTACTTGCAACAAAATTTCAATTTTCGGGGTGTCCAATTTTTAGTTAGGGCCTTCGCTGTTTCTTGTTTTTACTTTGGCAGCAAACCAAGTGGCTAGTGTTACTTGATCCTATGGACGAAAACCTCAACATCCGTTGCTTTTATAATTCTTGAACCATCCTATATTTCGAATATCCAAGAAACGGATTAATCTTACTACAATCTCTCTAGTTTGTAGGCGCCTCCCTTTTCCCAATAAAACAAAGCTATGTGTTCAATATTAAGGCAACTGTGGAACAAGTTATCTTAGACAGCGGAAATGTTATATCTAAAGCCCATTAAAAGATACGGCAGCGAAAACGACAATAATAAATCTAATAAACTCTAGGAAATCTATCCATCTATCTATCAATATTTCTAACCAGACTCCCCAGAGAAGATAAGAAAAACAAATATAACTTCGAGAAATACTTTAAAGATATACTTAGTAATAAGAAAATGGGGCAAGAAAATGCTAGAAATCTTTCTCCATGTTGTACACAGATGGCTCAATAATAGAAAAGGCAACGGGTACAGGTGTATATGGGTCAATACCCAGATATTTAGATGTTATGGGGAAAATACAAAGCATTTTCAAGCGAAGTTTATTGCCATAAGGTTTTACTCACAATCCAGAAAGTAAGGTTAAATCCATTTGCAGGTTAATCGCTCTTAGGCAATCGCAACGATTTTTATTGTCAAATGTATTATATCGGATTGCAGTTGAGTTTCCTCCAGTGGCAGAACGGCTTAAGGCTTAAGGGATACTACTTACTATGCTCCTATAGTGATGCAACAATTAGAACTTTCATCACCTTTGAGATATCCTTCAAGTTAGTCTGAGAATTCTTAGAGCTACTGAATGAATTAAGCAAGACAAATGAAGTTAACTTATTCTGGGTTTCGGGAAATATTGAAACGAATGGTAAGCCTGCATTTACATAGGCCAAGATTTTTATACCGATATTTTGTTTGCAGGCGAAACAAGAAGAGATCAAGAAGAGAGATGGTTATGCTACCAATAATTTTTCGTTTCTCATTAAACTTTGTTTTATTTTTGAAGTTCGTTCGTTCGTATGGTGTTGTTTAAGTTGAAATAAGAGGAAAATAGAAGGGCCCAACTACACCCATTGCATCTATCAATCTAAGCCTAGATATCTGGAGTTTGAAGCCTAAAAACATAATACCTTTTGAATTTCCGCTAACAGATCACTACTTAAATCAACAAAATAACATCATAATTTAAAAGAAAATTTTTTTCATATGGCGACCAAATCCAATTACAGAGAAAAAAGTTAAAATAAAAGCACACGCGTAAATTTACAACAATTAAAAAAAAATATTTGTGCGTTTTAATTAAGGTCACGACAAATTCCATTAAATAAAAATATACAAAAAAAAAAAAAAAAAAAAAAACAAACTGATCGAAAAAAGCACTCCAACAACAATATGTATATTGTAAATAGACTTAGAAGCACTAAAGTGTAAGTATAAAAATAAAATACCAAATATAAAAAAATCAAAAAATAAATAAAAAATTGTATTCTCATTCAGGTATAACAAAAAAAAAAATTTATCATGCAATGGCTGTAACCGCAAACGCTGTACACAGTTTGATAGTTTTAGTTTTTTCTATATATCAATATCCATATATTTGTGTGGCGGAGCAAGGTAAACGACGTTAGACGTGACGAAGCGTCAACGAGATGCTTGTTGTGCTTTAAATGCAAACAGGGTAACTCGGTTCACACACCAGTCACAGACAATCCGGCAATCATAGATTATAATCAACAATAACTCAAAGCTTAACTCTTTGACTACAAATTTGAATGTTTCCTCTGAGTCTTAACGTTTTCTGACACATTTTTTATATGATACATAAAGCATTAATTTCAAAAGTTTTAAGATAAAAATTATGTTTTATGTATGGAGTGCCTCAACTACAACTACAAGTGTATCTAAATAATTGACAAGTTTAAGCTTTTTAACTTGAACTGTGTTTATGATCATAAATTGTTAATTATTTTCAATAGATTTAAGGTTTAAATAATTTTTTAAGTTTTTTTACGGACGAGAGTTACTAAGTACAACAAAGCTTTCGGTGTAGAAACAAACCATTAAATGCAATAACATTCTGGTGGAAAAAATTAATTTATTTTTATTGCATATATAAAACGTGCATATAGCAGAGAAAATCATTAAAGTCTAATTAACTGTAACAATACCCAGATGTCACTACGTAGGTACTCGTATGTTTACAGTTAAGAAAACTCTAATTAATTGAAAGCCAGTAGAGAGAGAGAGAGAGAGAGGGAGAGAGTTGTGAAGATTTAGGTTTATCGCTTTACAATCTGCTAGATTAACTTGCTAATTTAAATTTAAATGCAATATAGTTAAATATTTAGCGTGAATATGAATAAATAAATATTTACTTTGCAATGGGATCACATTTATTTGACTTAACAGCAATAAAGATTATTTCAAAGAAATATTTGTATAGAATTGTTACTTTTCTTCAGAAAAGTTTTTAAAATCTCGATATATAATTGGGCTGTTAGTGACACTTCATTTCAATCTTTTTCTTCACTAAAAAAAACTTGTCTGAAATAGACTTTTATAGTAATATTTATGCATGATCAGGCACATATGTGTATATCCACATTTTAAATTTGACATAGTTAATGAAATAATATTGACACATTGTCCGTAATACTAAATATCATTATCTTAGTGTTAAAAGTTCGTAAAATGCTATAGGCATAACTTGCATACATTCAATGACGCGTAAATATTTATGCAAATTGAACAAAGCGTTCTTGAATTGGCTCTGTCAGCTACTAAACGGGTATAACTAGAGAACAATGTGGCTACACTTTTTAAACTTTTTAATTGCAATAAAAATTTACTATTTGTGAATATTTACTATATTTTCTTATTTAGAAATCAACAAATCGGGAAACGAATTATCCCTTTTCCGAATAAAAATCAATATTTAATGGTTTTAAATTTATCACACTCATATTTTGTCTTTTTATGAAGACAACCGTTTAAAAAATTCATCAAAACCCCTATTTGGGTTAAAAAAATAAAAAAAAATATAAACGTATTTTTCCAAAGGAATATTAATTTCTCCATCGGTTCCTAATTTTGGAAAGGTAATTTCAGTTAATTTATTGCGATATCGAAAGGGTTAAATAATTAAGTTATGTAATCATCGGTTTTCGAGTTGAAGGCCTTGAAAATATTTTGTAATTTTATGCCTACATGTAATTGACTGTATCGGTTAAAGTTAGAGCTTATATAATGTACATAAAAAACTGTCTAACAACACTATGAGCACAAAGCAATATTGGGAGTTCCATTAAATCAGGAAAAGTGTATATAAGAAGAGGTCATAATAATAGAACCGGAAGAAAAATATTTTCAAGATAACTAAAAGTTATCTAATATTCTTATGTTAATGCAAACGTTTTTTGCTAATCTTGAATGAGAAAAAAAAAACATTAAAGCAAATCAGAAATAATCTATGAAAAATGGGAAAGTCTCAGCATTTGGTTTTTAATGCATTACGCCCATTAAAATCGCGACCAAGAAAAACCAGACACAAGGATGATGACCGTATTAAGCTTCTTTCCACTAAATACCGATTTATGTCTACTGGAGGAATTAAAAAATTTAACTATACCAATTTCCACTTTGGAAGGCACCTACGCCAAAAAGAAAAAAAAAATTCTGCAAAATTTGTCAAGCTACACCTATCCTATGGTCTGAAGAATCAAAGGTAAAAATGACTGGAAGTGATGGAAAAATACATAAAAAAAATCAGGAACTAAACCTACATTACACCCCCAACACAATTCAACATGGTGATGACGTGGGGGTGCTTTTCTTGATATAACTATGGATAAAAGCAAACATGGACAAGCATCTGTATATAGCGTGGCCCAAAAATCGACGTCATCGCTTGGAGGGCTGAGATGCTGGCGATTATATGAATTTCGCGAATATCGGCGCCTTATGTCAGTTTTTCAAATGCCACAGCTACAAAGTTGCGTATCTTAATATTCTATTTTTTGTTTTCCAGCCCTGAATAGTTCTGATATTGATCACAGTTCGAAATAAAAGTAGTAGTTTTTATAAGTTAACTTAGACCCTATTTCAGCGAAATCTTAAGAACAATAACCTTTTAATTTCAAAGTTTTTAAGATTGGAAATAGGACTTGTCATTGATAATAAACGTAAATTAGATAAAAGTTAATAACAACACAAAATAGAACCTAAATAAACATTTTGTCATTTACAAGATTAACGCAAATATATTATGAGTCGTTTTTAATAGTTGCCGTTAAAAATGACGTTGCTTGTGGAATATTGTTATATTCGTATGAGATTTTTTTCTTGGTAATCAGAGTTCATTATACATAAATTCTTTTGTATTATTTATAATTACACTTCTGTAATATATTAAATTAATAGGAATCGGCAACATAATTAAGTTTGTGATTAAAATTGTATCAAAAATTTAGTAATCGCGTCAAGAATGAAAATTGCCTTAATTTGTCTGTCACTTTACGAGCGCGCGTAATTCCAGAAGAAGTTACAAGTGCGAATAAGAACGAGTTTGTAAAAAAAAGAAAGAAATAAAAACTAATAACAAAACGAAATTGCGATGTACGAATAATTTTAAAAGTCTACCAACACTTGTTGTTGCTGTTAATATTTTCTGCTGTAACTGCTACTCACCTTTGTGAAATTCTTTTCGAAGAATTGTCAAATTTTTTAAAAATCTTTAACATTTAAAAAAATGTAAAGCAGAAACACCAGTTTCACCGTATAACAAAGAAATATACAAACGAACGAACGGTTTGTACTAAAATGAAATATCACTCAAAACCAGTTGAGCTGGCCAATGGAGTTGATGGCTCGCTGTTGCTGATGCCTCTGGTGGTCTTGGAATCAAATCGGTCGTCGAATGAACGAACAAGCGAACTGTATTGCTGTTGAAATCAAAATCGAAGACGACGACGATGATACGCAAGAAAGTTTTCTTTTTCTTTCTTGTAATTAATTTGCATGAACGAAGAGCATGAGACAGTAAGCGAGAGATTCAAAAGTTCACTTGCTGGCTGCCACTTAATAGTAGAGCCAAAAGTTTTGTTTGATTATGCTGCCGAGATAAATTGAAGATTTTTGTCAATTTGCAACCGGACTTTGAAATTTAACGCGATAAAAACGATAAAGTTTATACTCTCTTATTAAAACCAAAAAGTTGTTCGCGACACACACTACCACTTGCTGTTTGTTGAAAGCCGAAAATGCAGAAGACACAAAAATATGTGTTGCCACGAAGGTTCGTCTTTCTTGACCAATGTTGATGATGATGCTGCTGCTGCTACTTGTCTTTAGCAAAGCTTGTAAGAAGTTTCAACATTCCAATCTCACACACGATGGGGTGCTTTAGTGTGTGTACGGTGTATGTAGTGTGTGTGTGGGCCAAAGCGTTGCTGCCTGCTTGTAGTGGGGGCAGACGTGCAGTCGCTATTGTATGTGCGTTTTGTTTGATGTTGTTGTTGTTATCTTTAGTACAACAAGCAAATAAACCAAGTTTACATTTCTTTTTGTTATTTCATTTCACATACGCAAGCAAGTCTTTGATTTCTTATGATTTTTCTTTATTTGCTTGTTTTCTTTAACACGAATTTCATTTAAAAACAAACTTTTCTTTGAAAACGGCGTCACAGTACACGCATCCGTCTAAAACATCTACTCAACTCGAATTGAAATGAAAAACTGAAATATAAGGAAAAAAAACTTTTGTATTTCTTTTTCAAATTATGTACTTCGCTCATGCGAAAATTGCGCAATGAGAAATGTCAGATGGGAAAAATATTACGGCGAACTCCAATTAACAGATAAAACACACCATTATTTTGTATATCGATAACATTTTCTGAACAGCGTTGATTTCTATATGGCAAAGGTGAATTTACACCAAGTGAAGTTATCAGCAACTTATTCTTCTTCTTTCTTCGTGGTCAATATCATTGGCTGTCAAAATCATTGTTTACTTTTGATTGTTTACGGGTTTTCTCCATTTTGATATTCTCTGCATGCCGCTATTATGGCACCATAGTGAAATCATGTACAAGATAATAGCAAGATTGCAACAATTTCGTCTTGGCAAAAAAAAAACACGTCACTGTTGTTGCGTCAGATATCATAAAATGTCAAAATCAGCCGTACAACAAAATAATAACAACACATTTTTGTTGTTGCGGCCATAATGGCGGCGTGAAGAAAATGTAAAAACGTAAACAAACAATCAAAAGTAAACAATGATATTGAGCACGAAAAAAAAAAGAACTTGTATGGCACCTTGGTTTAGCGCAATTGGGCATTTTCTCATTGAACGAGAGGTGAATTTAACCAATAAGTACACGAGAAAAAACTGAAAGGATTATTTTGAAATTTTGACAAGATGATGCACCAAAACTGATTACACTGTGCAACACATTTTTCTAATGGAGAGTCGATCAACACAGGTCGATAGTACTGGTATAGAGTAACAAAACTCTAAAAGGATTTTTCAAAGTTAGCTTTTAAAATAAAAAATATAGCATTTATGTGTCAACTGCAGGTGTTTGTATAGTAAGATTTATTGAGTAGTATGTTTATCCCCATAAATAGAATCTTAAATACATATCATATATGTTTGCTCAATTCTTACTTTTCCTGTTAGAAATACGTAGATGGGCGAGTGGTATTTTAAACTAATTTTACGTTTCGGTGCGCACTCGTTTGTTTCAAACCAAGCTTTTTGCTTCTTTCTTTTTTACAGTAATAATTCAGAGACGAGAATTATACTCATATTAAAAACTAAAATTTTTTTTTTCAGAAAATCCGTTCTTGAAAATCGACGCGACCATGGAGGGGGAAATTTTTTTCGGGCTCCACCGCAACTCCCATATCTTTAAAACTATTCAATATATTTTAATAAACGGAATATAAAACGATCCCCATATTCCTTTATTTGACAGATCAAAAAAATTCCCGAAAATCACTCATTTTTCCAGCCGTCACAGTGGCTTTCTCCCTTAATACGATAAGACCATGCATGAAGATAATCTTAACTGTCAAACAATCTTTTAAGTAGAAATATGCAAATTAACTTCATATACATATTAATAAATTAAATATTTTTCAGCATTAATGACTCAACCAAAAAGCTGAAAACAGAGCAAGACCATTTGCTATCAATGATAGTTATATTTGTTTTTACTGTATCACATCGGCCGGCCGATGATTGATATCGGCATCGGCCTCGGTTAAACTTTTTCCGATAGCCGATTATTGGCATCGGTTCGGCGAAAAAATCGTAATCGGTCGCACTGTACATGGTATATTTTACCTCCCCATTCTCTCATACACATGATTCGCTGTCAATTCTCTGCGTTGAGGGAAATTGCTCTGTGTTGTATGTTGCTCGCAAAGTCCGGTCGTGTTTTTCTTTTTTCTTTCGCATTGGTGCCAAAATAAATTTTCCCGAGCTGCTGCGTTGCGGTTAGCTAAAAAATATAATAACAAATAGATAAAAAAAAAAAAAAATAGTTAAGTGTTGTTCCAATATACGTATTAAAATTTAATATCCGTATATATATATAAAAATTTTATATTATATCAAATACTGTTCAAGAATTGTGAAAAAAAGTATGTAAAAAAAATAATGTAACATACAAAATTTTGCAAAAAGAAAGTTCATATTCCTTAAAATAAAAAAAATTAAAGGAAAATTTCCCATACACATGTACTATGTATATAAATAATTATGTGTCAGTTAGCAGCAGCGCCGTTTGAAAATATTTTAGAATTTTCATCTTTGCTCGTCTCTGCTATATTCACATTGCGTACATTTCCTCCGACGCACAGTGGGCTGAGTTAGTGAAATTTTTTAACATAATTCACGGAGACTGAATGTTGAAAAATAGTCTATTTGTTGAGTAAGCTCCTAATTAGCGTCGATAAGAGGTATCTGCTGCTGCTATTGTTCTTCTAGTTAATTTTTGCATAGAATTTAAGAGGTACTTACTTTTTGAGCTTCAATCGCATCAGAGCGAACAAATTTTCTTTTTAGTGCACATACAATTCAACTTAGCCTTTCGGTTTTAAATTAATGACTACAATGTGGAACTCAAGCATTAGACTATGCAATCTATGTATATAAAATATGTGAGTAAAAGTCATATTTTATCGGTATTGACTTGGCATCGTATTCTATAATCAGAGAATATGATTTACTAAATTGTGATCATTAAAAGTTGAAATATTTAAGTTTTTGAAAAGATAAAAAAGCGATAAATCTAACCAAAACTACTAAACATATAAGAACATCAAAATTTATATGGCAAAATGTGAGGAAAAAAGATGTGATAAAAAAGGGAAAATAACAACAATCATATTACAGGAATAATGCTCCAAAAAAATTTAAAAAATGAGCATCTTTTCGCGACGACGAAATGGGAATTTTACTTTAGGATCGACACATAATGGGTCCATTCCCGTACTTTTTGGGTAAAGTCTGGTAAACTGAGAGTAAACGAAAAATTCTCTCTCTGATATACAAAAATGCACAAAAGTACGGGAACGCACAAAACCATGTTTCTTGCACGAAACAAAACGTCAAATTTTAACGACAGTTAAATTCAAAAAACAAAGTTTCTGTGATATTTAATAAAATAAAAATTGTTAAATCTTACAAGAAAATAAATAAATAATGAAAAAACTAAGCATAAATTGTTC
The DNA here is from genome assembly GCA_963691655.1 of Toxonevra muliebris. NCBI lineage: Eukaryota > Metazoa > Arthropoda > Insecta > Diptera > Pallopteridae > Toxonevra > Toxonevra muliebris. The sequence continues at coordinate 104,438,490 of OY829326.1, forward strand.
GCCTGTCTACTTTTGTAGAATCTTCGGGTTCACAATCACAATTTGCATTATTCAGAAATGGCAGAAGCTTTTACAGCGTCAGAAGTTGAACAGACAATTGCGTCATTAACTTGTGGAGAATGTAGTTAAAAATTAACTAATATACTATTAATTAATTTTCAAATGTCTTTTAAACATTTTCCAGTTTAAATATCACTTATTTTTCTAAAAATTCTTTATTTATTTATTAATTTTAAATTTTCAATATATTTTCACAAAAGCAAAACAGCTGATAAATACAAAACAGCTGATTGTTTGACACTTTTAACATTTTTACCCGAAGAAAAAGTGCGGGCTATTTCGTGCAAAAAGAAGAAGACAATTACTCTGTCATCTCTGCTCTCATTTGCAAGTTTTTTGAGTAGGGGAACGCTTTCTGGCTGTTTTGGGCGAACGCGTTCACCCGCGTTGGTATACGGGAACGGAGCTATTATTAGTACCACTTGCACTTACTTTACTTATAGTACACGTAATTTGGTTTTCTTGGACCTGAAAAAGATTCCATAAATCTTATCTGTACTTGTAATAAAGTAGGTAATAAAGTAGGCGTATTTTTCAAACCACACTCAGTTTTTTCTTTGAATATTAGACAAACCATACTCTTCATATCCAATCCGCTCGCATCATTCTCTCCACCCACTGTGCGTTGGTTGTGCATTTATTTTTGGAGCTCTAGCAAAGAACATTAAAAAGCAAGGAAAATACATACAACAACAACAAAAGAAAAAAAACTAAAACATTTGTGTAAATTCAAAATTTTTTTTTCGGTTTTATTTATCTAAATTTATATCAACAAAGTGATCAAAAAGAAAAAAGTATAAGAAAAATCAAAGAATCGCAAAGAAAATTGCAGATGGCGCTGCTTTCGAAAAAAATATGACGAAGAAAATTGAAAAAAATGATTGAAGCACGTCAAGAAGAGAGTATCTTTAAAATAAATTTTATTAAAAAAATATTTTAAAATTTTTGTTAATAACAATAGAACTCTTATGTAATTTGTGCTTCGTTTTGATTTATTTTCCAAATAAAAATTTAATAAAAATGAATTAATTTTATCTAATCAAATACAATTTCTGTTGACAAATATTTTTTATATTAGTTTAGCTTAATAATTAAGTTATTATTTTTTTAATGCAATGTCAATGATAACTTTGATAACAGTAGAGTTTTCCATTACATTAAAATGTAAAATATTAAATATACTTTTAGCATTGTTTTAAAAGCTAATATTTTTACATAGGTAAAGATTTCATTCAAGTTACTCGCAACTAAGTATGTTGCAATAACATTAGCACATTCGATTGTAGTTGGTACATAACTTTCATGCATTCATTTAATATATCCGGCACTCTTGATAATTCTTATCTGCGAGCAAAAGACCCAATTTTAATATAATATTATCTACGTAACTAAACGTTAATTTCTAAGAATTGTCAACGTAATCATTATCGTCAGCAGACTGAAAATAAAACCAAAATATACTTATGGGATCAATTATAATCGTATAAATCTTCTCGTTATTTAAGTAATTTTAATTATATTTTTTCAAGCTAATGACCTTATTGTAGGTACATACATACATACGTAGTATGTATGTATATGTATTCCCTGCCAACTGAATAAACATTTTCTTTAAAACGTTTATTAACTTTTAACAAAGTATATACAATCGCTGATTTTCTGCGTTGCATATGAACAGGTGAATATGGTGGTCCTTTAGGAACAATGCTGTAGTGTGATATATTAATTATATTATTGCGTCGGTGTTTAATGCGCTTAACTTGCGAGCTTAAGATCCGTGTTTATGCTGATAATGGACAAGAATTTCAGTTAAAAAATATAGACCACAGGAAAACAACCAAAATTGGGCCAATTTACATCTGTACTGATAGGTAAAAACTTGGAGCAGTATAACAAACTTTCTTTCGAGCACCCTTATCACTACAGACTAAGACCATTATTTAACATCTTATACAGTAGGAATCCCACAAACTAGTGCCCCAACCCTCTGTTAACCCCCTGGTTATGGGTGGGTGATTATTGCGGAGTCAGAAACTCTTTATGTTCTGGGCATGCCCATCCAATGTGACGTTCGTTGGAATAATCATATTTTTGATGTTTCGAAAGAAGCAACCAAGTGTCTCGGCTTTATAAAGCGGTGTAAGAAATACTTCACTCCGTCTGATCTCCGCATGATCTATACCACCTATATCCGCCCCAAAATGGAGTATAATTCGCACCTATGGGAGCTTCTCGAACGCAACTAGAGTTCCTGGACCGTATTCAACATCGGGCGATAAAGATAATAGGAGACAGTAGGGTTTCCAGCTCTATTGACTCCTTGGAACACCGTAGAAACGTGGCTTGTGTGACTCTGTTCTACCGGTATTTTCATGGTAAATGTTCCGCTGAGATACGGAATTTGATTCCACCAGTTCATGTGTTCACTAGAATTACTCAAACTGCAAGCGGTAGTCACGCATTCCACGTGGATATGGTACCCCAACGCATTACAGAGATAGTTCTTTTCTCTGCCGTACCGCTCGTATATGGAATAAGCTCCCTGCTACAGTTTTTCCTGACTTTTACGACATTTCCAAATTTAAAACAAACGTTCACAACTTTTTCTCCCTCTTTTCTCCTACCACTAATCTATCTTCATTCCTCAATCAACGCAATGCTTTGCATTCATAGGGGTACCCCCTGAGTGTTGATTGCCTAAATAAAAAAATAAAAAAATTACTGACTGAAGTTTCTTGTGGTCCAAACACCACCAAAAACTTTTCAAAATTGTGACAAATCTGAAAGGAAAAGAGATGACTAAATGTTTATTTACTTATTTACCAGTTATAAATAAAATTAAATTAATGCGGTAACTTAATTGTACTTCATAAAATAGTGATTACCTTGATAAGCCATTGGCTACCTAAAAATTATACAGTGCGCAAAAAATCAACTTTTTCTGGATAATGGAGTATCTTTTCAGAAGGGTGTCATCATAAGGATCACCAGAAAAATGCGCTAATAATTTTCATATATTTAAAATAAGAAATGAATAATTTAGCCAATTTATTGCTATCAATTCTAATGATAACATTAGCATTAGAAAAAAACAATTCTAATGATAAAACGATAGAATTGACATTACCAATTCTAATGATTAAGAAGAAGCATTTGAGAATAATTGAAGAAAAAAGACAATAAAATAAGTTCTAGTAGTTGTATATTATTTTATTAATACATTATAACAGTTGAATATTATTTTTTATTTTATGATCCTTCCAATGAAAAATCTTAACATTCCATTGTAAAATCGAATTTAAAAGTTGGGTCACATTGTCTGTCTTCTGAATTGAAATATGTTGCCTTTGAAAATACAACGCTTTATTTCAAAATATTTTTTACTACTTATTTTATTTTTCTAACCGCAATGATCGAAATTGAAAAAACATCCAATTATTTTATTGGCAAACAAAAAATATCAGACTGGTCAAATGTCTCCTTTATTCTTTTTTCCCACGAGATATATATTTTTTTTTCCATATTTTCCAAGTGAATTGCGAAAAGTGCATCACAAGCTAGAAATTGGGTTTTACTACAAAATTCTCTGTTAATTAAATTAAAAAGATACTTTCTTGAATTTTTCAGATTCTTGGAGGAAATAAACATGGAATTATGATCCTTATAGCAATACGCTTCAGAAATAATATTGCATCACTATCCAGAACCTTATCTTTTGTGTCGCAGTGCGCTTATGATTAAGAGGCATCGTCACACAAAATTGACCAGTATTGACTTTCTATGGTGGTACTTACAGTTTGTAAATTTTCCACAATCTCGTCAATAGTAGCCTTTTTAAACCTGAGCTTAATTAGAAATTATGATTGATTGGATAGTGTATAAAGAAAGAGTTTAATCTAATTTAAAAAAAAAATTGTTCGAGTTTTTATAAATTTTGTATTTTTCTGGAAATGAATTTGCAGTTCTTGTGTGTACTATTTTTGGATCATATAGTTCTAATGAAATAAAAATTCCAATATTTATTTAAACAATGAGAAACCAAAAACCCAAAAAAAATTTATGTGTTTTCCTTTACGTTGAATGTGATTGCAATGTATGTAGTGCTTGATTTATTCAATTGCCAAAAATTGTGCACGATTGCCAAACAAATACCTTCTTGGTGACTACAATAATAATTAACATAAGGGAGAGAGGTAGTAAGCGTGCAAGAAAGAAAGAGAAGGAGATAGAGTGAGGGCAACAATATAAGTAAAGAACAAGCAATTGGTATGCGGACGTAACATGTTGTAATTAAAAACTTGAAATATATATAATTAAGTATAAACAAATTATGTTTAAAATTAGACACTCATATATAAACAAATTGTATTAATTTGTGTATTTGCATTTTCTTATTTGAATATGTTTTTAAATTCTAGTTTCGCATAAACGCGCACAAAACACAACTATAAAATAATATAAACATGGATCCCGAAGCATTCTTGGATATGGCCAATCAGGTCATAAAGCTTAAAATGTTTCCATATTTCGATATAGCACACAGTTTACTAGCCGCTTTAGCTGTACGTGAAGACTTGGGCGCAAATGCACAAATGTTCTCCAGAAAACATCCGCTTGCATGCTGGCTCTCCACAATGCTAGTAATATTTGCTGGTGGCATGGTAGCGAATGGTTTGCTAGGAGAACCAATATTGGCGCCACTCAAAAATACACCACAATTACTGGTCGGCACCGTGGTATGGTAAGTAAAGATTTTGCGTACATACATAAGAGTAATTAAAAGTGTATTAATTAATGTATTTCTTTTATCTACTTGCAGGTACATGGTATTCTATACTCCTTTCGACATTGGTTACAAAGTTGGAAAGTTCTTGCCTATAAAGTTGGTTGCCAGTGCCATGAAGGAAATATATCGTGCCAAAAAAGTTTACGATGGTGTATCGCATGCAGCTAAGTTGTATCCAAATGCATGGATTATAATGATCATTATCGGTACACTTAAGGGTAACGGGGCTGGTTTTACGAAATTGATAGAACGATTGATTCGTGGTGCATGGACACCAACTGCTATGGAGTTCATGCAACCATCTTTGTAAGTGCTCAAATTTAATAATATTTTTAATGTTTTTATTATATTTTCGGTGTATTTTTTTGCAGCTACACCAAAGCTTCATTGGTTGCTTCAATTATATTCGTCTTGGACAAGAAAACCGACTGGATTTCAGCACCACATGCACTTGTCTACTTTGGCATTGTCATCTTTTTAGTCTACTTTAAATTATCATCGATTCTGTTGGGCATACATGATCCTTTCTTGCCATTTGAAAATTTATGTTGTGCTATATTCTTTGGCGGCATTTGGGATAGCTTGGCTAAGATCTTGGGACGTGGCCAACCCAAAGAGGGCGATAATAAAGATGCTAAAAAAAACAATTAGAAGACTAAGAGCGCTAGAGACACAAAAGTAGTAGAGTAAAAGACGTAAACGAAACGCACTAATGCACTAACGCACTGAACAAAACACGAGATGATGCTGAATGAAAAACAGTTTCAAAAACGAAATGCAACACAGAGACCTTTTAGAACAAAAGAACATAGACACAAAACAAAAACACTTTTTAATTTGCACTTTTTTTTCATGATATTGTTTTTTTATTTAGCATAGCATAGCATCATTTTATGTATATTTACATACATATTTATATCCAAACCAAAGTCTAGTCAAGTTGATTATTTCGAAAGGCACTTTTGTTATGCGACAACAAGTGGGTGTGTTTGTCCCATAACAACTGTGACTTTGTGAACCAAAAATTAGTAAAAATCATAATTTTAAGTTTATTGTTCCTTTTACGTTCTGTTTTAATTTTAACTTATTTATACGTAATAATTTTGTGAAATGTACTGATGAAAAAAAAAAAAAACAAAAGAAAAATTTGGTAGTCTATGACAACATATGAAAATATTTGTAGTATCCTGATTCTGTTTTAGAATCTTGCTATTTATTTGATGTAAAAGCAAAAAATCAAAATTTTTGTCAAACAAAAAATATGAAATTGTTCGAACTTTTTATAATATATCACAATGCAATAATACGATAAAATCGAAGGGAATTTAATTCCTTGTTTACATAATACAATACTTTGAATGTTAAATTTTTTAAATAAAACCAAAAACCTTTGAGATAAAAAAACGTTTGTATTTTTGTGACAAATTATACATGAAAGCTGTTGAAAGGTTAGGAAACCAATCGCTGACGTACGTCTCCTCAAACAAATGAAATCCAAGAGAACATTTTTGTATTTTTCCCTCCTTTCTTATAGGAATGCGGGGTAAAGAAACGAATTTTCCCAGGGATTTCATTTCGGGAATATTTAGAATAGAATGGATTGAAATCGCTTTGCAAATTTCTACTATTCTTATCTATGAAAATAATTTCTGCCTGCGCAGGATTATATGCCAGTTTTACCGCTAGGTAGTATCTTCCATATTATTTAAACCCTATCACCTTATAGCTATAAAAATACCATTATTTGTTGTTAACATATTCAAGAATGTGAAAGTGACTCCGAAAATTGTTCCTTTACGGCGTGCACTCTAGCATCTTTTTGAATTTTTTTTGAAAAGAATAAAAGCTATATTTTTGTTGTAGTTTGTAGATATACCTAAAAAATAAATTTTTTTGCATAGTTTTTTGTTTATAATTTTTTCTAAATAATGTTTTGTGCGCTAATTTAGGTATATCTTCGAGGCATCTTTAATTAAAAAAAAGACATGATTTTGAAATGCGTTTGAAAGTTCAAGCATGCATGACCGCTGTGCCACCGCCCGTTTACACATACGATTTTGATTGTTTTGACCTATTACACCATGCGACCCCTTCAATCTGGTTCTAAGATATGTTGTCTATTTAGTTCTACTGAACTTGTAACATTTCACTTCATTGTTAACGTACTGTCTATCGATTATTATCACAAATTCCCCATGTCTAAACTCACATCTCTAGGTAACATAACGCTCTCAACTGCAAATAGTTTTTGACATTTTCTTGTGTGATTGTCATTCGTTGATAATTTGTGGCAAATAAATAAATGAGAGTGCAAATTTAATAGAAATAATTTGTTTACATTTAAAATATTAATAAATTTGTATATAAAATCTGTTTTAATAAACTAGTGTTAATTTAAAAACGTAATCACGGAGTCGAAAATGGAAATGGAGTATGACGATGGGGGCTGGGCAAGACAGAAAGTACCCGGCGAGGATGAGGTTAGAAAAAGGGTTTTTTATGTGTATAAAAATTAAAGTCATAAACATTTTAAAATATTAAGGAACTACCCGAAGACAATCCGCAAGAAACAATACAAGAATGTTTGGAAAAGTTTCTTACACCAGATTATATTATGGAGCCCGGCATTTTCACGCAGCTAAAGCGTTACTTTCAATCTGGTGGCTCGCCCGAAGAAGTAATCACTATGCTGTCGGAAAATTACAAAGCGGTAGCCCAAATGGCAAATCTGCTAGCGGAATGGCTAATTTTGGCAGGTGTAAAAGTAACCGATGTCCAGGCAATGGTCGAGAATCACCTTAAAGATATGATTTTGAAAACATTTGATCCGAAGAAAGCGGATACCATATTCACGGAAGAGGGTGAAACACCTGATTGGTTGACTGAAATGATTGACCATCATACGTGGCGCTCATTGATTTATCGATTGGCAGAGGAGTATCCAGACTGTTTGATGTTAAATTTCACTATAAAACTAATTTCGGATGCGGGTTTTCAAAGTGAAATCACATCCATTTCTACAGCAGCACAGCAAATTGAAGTATTCTCGCGTGTGTTGAAAACATCAATAACAAAATTTCTTAATAATCCAGAAGATATACAGGGTGCTATACAGGAATGTGCACGTATGGTGTGCCATGGGCAGCACACGTACGTTTATTCGCAGGTGTTAATACAAGTGCTGAGCCAAGAGTCTAAGGGAGGATTTAATATGAAACGCTTGTCGCAAGAGATAACTAAATATGCGTTGCAAAAGTATGTAAACTGATTTAATGTCTTTATATTCTCTATAATTTTCCATATTTTCTAGCAATCAAAATGTCACTCCTATCACCATGGCTTTAAATGGCTCAGCTACTTATCCACAAGCATGCCAAGCTTTGTCTTCTATGTTATCGCGCAATACTTTGAACCCCGCAGATATTACTGTACTCTATCGCAATTATTCAGCTACCGATCCACCGCCCATCGATCTTATACGTAATCCACAGTTTCTGGAACTTTTAGTTGATTCGCTTTTTAAGGCTGGTGTGAAAATCAATCAAGAACATAAATCAAAATATATTCATTTGCTGGCATATGCTGCTTCTGTAGTGGATACACCAGCAAAGAAACGGCCAATGACCGAACGTGTCTTAAATAAAGATGAATTAAAGAGCACAATTCAGGCTATAGAAAAGGTGCACGCCATCTGCAATGTGAATAAGGGCTCAACGGAACTGATAGCTGAGCTGCAAACACTTTACAATTGCATTAAGTAAGTATTGCGTGCTTAACTCTTTCAGACTAACCTGGCACATTTGTATTAGTTTAAAATAAAAAGAGTTAAACGCTTATCTTTTTTATTATAACAAAACGAAATACGTAAAGTAAACACAGTAAAATTAGTATTAATTGCTGAAATTTAAATGTTTTTGCCTAAGTATGAAATATTTACACCAGCATGCACATATCGATTTATTTGGTTTAGCCTTGTCGGTTACATTATATTTGATATCTACTGTTGACATTTAAATAGATAATAAACTTTATTCTTCGCTCTTAGATACCCCGTTGTTGGTGTTGGTGTTATACGTTGGATAGAGAACACTGTAACCGAACCGTCCTACTTCAAGCTCTCCACCGACAGTTGCCCTACCCATTTAGCTATACTAGATGAAGTTGCCGCTGTGCATCCGACATTACATCAACAAATACTACGCCTGCTAATACGTCTCTTTGAATCGAAACAAGATGAATTGGAAATCTTAGTACAGCTAGAAATGAAAAAAATGTTACTAGATCGTATGGTGAATTTGTTGACGCGTGGTTGTGTTGTGCCCGTTGTAAAATATATAAAACAATGTTGCGCCAAAGGCGATACGGATATATCGCTAATACGTTATTTTGTTACCGAAGTGCTAGAAACAATAACACATCCATACTCACCGGAATTTGTGCAGCTATTTTTACCGATGGTCGAGAATGAAGAAATTACTGGAACAATGCGTGGCGAGGGTGATAATGATCCCGTATCGGAATTTATAGGTACATACTTTAATGAATACTAATAATAATAGGACTTCAATAACTAATTAATAATTTCTTTATCACTTTACAGTGCATTGCAAAGCGCATTACACTACCGTTTAGTTTTCAATACGATTTTGAAATTGGGCAAGTGCAGCAGCCGCCGTGTAATGGAGTTTTGTGAAATACAATATTACGTCAGTATGTATTAGTAGATATGTGACATAATGTTAAATAAATATCAACACTTAGTTATCTTTTGTTTTAAAATTGTAATTGCTACAACTTTAAGTTTACCTAGAATTGTGGGTTGAAAACGTCAAAAGTTGCGTTGCCTTTGAAAAAATATTTGTATGATTCATAGATTCTACGCACAAGATATTCTACTGAATTTTTTCTACACTTCAAATTCTAAACACATTAGCAATACATTCTCGTTAAATGAAAGCTTATCAAGTGCGAAGCGCGAGTGCACTGCTATCAACACATAGTATATGTATATCATTAATTTTATCTTTAATACTTTAAATAAATTATAAAAAAATTTCATTTACATACCTTAATCTCAACATTCTATCTACAATAAACAATAGACACACGTATACTTATGTACATACATAAAGACATACGAGTATATGCCAAGTGCAAGTCAACTGAATAAATCAGAACAAATGTAATTTTTTTTAATTTTATAGTTAATTGAATTTAGTTTCATTTTATACTTATTATTACATATAGGATTGCACTTCCAGGCAAAAATGCAATTCATTCCTAAATGTTCGTTTGCATACACGTTCAAATTATTTTAATTGTTTTGTAATAAATGTAAATTACAGCTGTATCTTATCTCTTCTACTTTTTTTTATTAATACCATATTTACTATTAATAAATTTTAAGTACTTTAATATTACTATATGTTATAATTATTTTGTCTAATGTCACTCTTTAACTCTTATGCCAATACCTATGTCAACAACTTATTCTCAATACATTGGCGTAAATGTACCTCCATAGGTTTTCTACAGCGAATGGCGAGTCACGGCATAACTTATGATAACTTTCAAGTTCCACTATCTGAATCTGTGGATAAATGTTTGAGTATGTATATGATTTATGTCAAAGGAATTGCTTGTATGTGTGTGAGTGTGTATAATAGAAATGGGGAAGCCTTATTTGCTGTACGCCGGCACTGAGCGGATTCCCTAGCTGAGTCATGATGAGCATATGGAAGAAAATACTCATGCTAGGAAAGAATTATATTCGCGTAATAGTGGTGGAACGCGCAGAAGAGGACAACCTAATCGTCGTTAGAAAGATCAGGTATAGTGGGAACTTGATGATACCGACTGGCACCAGTGGTCGTATAGCCGAGTCGAATGACCGGCCGACCAAGACCGATCATCGATTGCAGTGACAACTAAGTACTTAAAAAAGTAGCGTGGTGAACTTTCAATTCCCTGATGCTGTAATTAGGTGTAACTCTTAAGCTTTGGCACAATGAGCTTAACAGAATCTAATAGGAAAGGATTTCCGCATTGGCTTAGCACAAGAAACTGCGTTAAATTGTATTCCATAAATCTGGAGAGCGAAAGCGCTTGTTATGAAAATAATATATAATAATATTTGAATACTTTCGACATTCGGAAGTGAGTTGCCAAGTCCCGTCACTCCTAGTGATGATTCGATACAAGTAAATACAAGTAAAAACTCGATACTTTTCATTCGATTCAAGTACTTTTTTTACTCGATGCTATAACATAAGTATTTTACTTGGTATCGGAAAAAAGGTTTTATTTAAAAAACTGAAATATTGCTATACAATATTTAAAATTGTAGATCATTTTACAATATTTTACGGCAATCAATAATATATTTCAAAACGCTACTGCAGAATTATTCAAAATATTTCAGTCCATATTGCAATATTTCAATGTATGACAATATGGCAGTACAGTATTGAAGTTCTAGAAGATATTTCCGGCCATGCATGTAGAACATAATGTTTATTGAAACCTTTTCATTAAAATAAAATATTTTTAACAAGCTTTAATCTGTTGGTTAGTTTTCCTTCTATTATAAATTTTCTAGCGATTTGCTAAATTAAATTAACGTCATTTCTATATGATTCACGTGTTTCCAGTGGAAATATCTCAAAACCATGATTTATTGGCGAAAAACTCGTGTTGAGTAGTGTAAACTGTAGGCTCAACCATATTGTATCACAATGGGCTGTTCTAAAGTGAATGGTTTCCTTGACAACCACTTAAAAAAAGAGTAATTTGTCTCCTTAAACGAGTATTCGATACAAGTACATATTCGATACTTTTTTCCGATTTTTTCGGTAGCATCGATACTTTTATTAGATACAAGTAATGAGTAAAAGTATCGATACTATGTGGGTATCGAATCAACACTAGTCACTCCACTTCCGGAAAGTATGAATGTATATTAGACTTGATTGAGGTACAACGCTTTTTGAGAAGAGGGGGTAAATCCAAAAGGTTTGAAGTAATTTTTTTTTTTTTTTTTAAACATACCCTCCTGCATTTTTAGTTTTATAAAATTTTTACTAATTATTGCTCCGAATATTTTTTTGATCAAAATAGAGACCAAAAATAGGTTCCTTGACCTAAAAAGCCCTAGTGCGTAAAATTTCAGAGAAATCGATCAGCTCACTGATGGCGTCCAGAACAAGAAAAAATTCTACTTTACCCTGATGTGTTTTGCGGAGCGCTCCTTGCAATATTTTTTAGATCAAAATAGCGTAAAATTTCAACACAATGGCTCGGCCCGTAGAAAGGCAAATTCAAATTATTCGTATTTCTTCCAACTTTTGTTGCGAAACCCATTTAGGAATATGTTTTCGATCAAAATAGCATTCCTTGGTTCAAAAAACCCTGGTGTATAAAATTTCGGTCGGTATAGTACAAGGAAAAATTCAACTTTTTCCCGATTTTGCCCATTGGTTTGCAAACAAGTTGTAAATACATTCAAAGGAAACTTCCTCAGCAGTGACATAAATTTATAGCTTTTACTACTTTTTTATGTGGAAACTTTGTGCGTCAGGGCTGTTTGTGCTAAGAAATCCATTTTTTGCCTCTGCCTGCAGCAAAGATGTAATTAACCGTTGTACACATTGCTTTGCCCAAGGGAGGAGTTATAATTTTTGTCCCTTTGAACATTTTTTCTTATTCATGACCAATGATCAAAATTTATGAGATTTTCATCACTAAGGGGGCAGAGGGGGAGGAGGAGAGTTTAATCCCAAAAGCCCCCTCGTGGATTCGCTAGTGCATGTGGTTATATATTTCCATAAAAATATCTAAATTAAATCTAAAACTTTGTTTTCACTGAATAAAATTTGAGACAAATTTATTTAAAGAAAACTCTTCAGCGCTTCAATCTTGCAAGCTATTCATTTTTTAAATTGTTATTGTAGAACCAGGGTAATGGATAGCTACACCCAGAGAACTACTTACATCGTTTGAAGAAAAACGGCTATAAAATTGAGGAAAAACGGAAATGATTTGGCGCCATAGAAACGATTTCCTCATTTAGATATACAAAATTTCTTTGAATTGAGGAAATATTTTTTCTTTATTTTAGAGAAAAGTTTCTACGAAAAAAGGAAGTTTTCTATAAATTAAAGAAATATGTCTTCAATTTGTAGAAATTGCGTTTTTCAAATGAATAATATTTTACTTCAATATGAAAAATTGTATATAATTTAGGTAAAATTTTCCTCAGTTTGAGGAATAATTTTCCATAAATTGAAGTCAATTTACTACTTTTTTAGAAAAAAAAAATCCTTAATTTATGGAATATTTTCTACAATGTTGTTTTAATTAAAAGGCATAGAAATCATATTTTTTTTACTTGTATTCGTTTATTATTTTATTTTTAATAAGTATTAAGGTTTACATTCATATGTTTTTTAACATACACTACAGGCGTCGTCGCCTTGAAATGATCAAAAGATCCATATAGCCATCAAAAAATTATAAATTGAAGTTTATTGAAATTTATATTTTTTCAATATATTTTATTTATTTTTTTTCTCAATATATATATATTTTTTTTCACAAATTATATCAACAGCCACAAACACAACCGCATCGCTTGTAATAGAGACGCCGACTAAAAAATTCAAAAGAAAAGCAAAGCGTACGCGATTGTCTGCTAAGGTCAAAAGAGTAAAGCTAGTTTTTTGTGTATACCAAAATTTTGTATGGAGAATATTTTTGGTATATTCGTCTCTTTCTTACATTTTCTATGCAACTAAATTTACTTACTTCAAATTGAACACCATGGTTCCATGAAAGGGGCACATTTTTCTTCATTTTGGGGATAATTTACTTAAACGAGAGAAATTTTCGTGGATTCAAATTGAGGAAACTTTTTCTTTGTTTTAGAGATGAGTATTTTTCTGGGTGTATATGGGAGAAAACATACAAATTTCCTCAAAAGCTTAAAATTCATTGGAAGTTCTTTTAATGTCCTCCGTACCGAGTTTAAGCGATAAATTCTTTCCAATTGTATTTAATGATTGATCACGGTGAGAATTGCAATCATCTTTAAAAAATATATTGGCAAAAAAGCCCATCCAAGCAGCTTTAATTAATCGATCTTAGTGCAATATTACATGTTGAGGATGAACCGACTCCAGATGCAGTAGAAGCTTTAAAAGAGTTGCCCAAAATAAAAGTTGCCAAAAAGTTTGTAACAAACACTACCAAAGAATCGGAAAAAAGCCTTGTATCAACGTCTGATAAAAATCGGATTTGAGCTGGAGTAACAAGAAATCTACGGTTCACTAAGTGCAGCAGCTCATTATGAGCGTAAAAATAAATTGAATCCCTTTTATTTGTTGTTGTTTGTTTAGCTCCTGATGACTTACTTCCATTATGAAAACTTAAATAAAGCATTCAATTTACATTGGGTCCATGCTAAATTGTAAAGGGCTTAGGGTATTCTGTTGGCACTCAAACTGTGCTTATTATTAACCGAATGCGTTATGATTGGATGCTACTGATGTTGTTATGAGAACAATGAAAGTTGGTTGCAAAGGAGTTTTAGTGAAAATGCGAAAGTATTTATCTCATGTTAAATTAAATTTTCTAGCCTTTATATTGGTGTTTCAAAACCGATAAACTCTCCAAGTTTTGTGACTTAAATTAATAAATGGAATGCAAGTAAAAATTTACAATTTTTAACTCAAAACCCCTTAGCGGGGTTATTATATTATTGATTTCAATGCAACAATTTCAGGAGTCATTTCGTGTAAAAAGAAACGTTTTCAAGGTATTCAAGTACCAATTGACTCGAAAATTAAAATGATGACCGATTGAATTTTTTCGCAGTGTTAGAATTTTAAATTAATTTTATTAAAAACATTGAAAAGATCAGGGTTTTTTATGAATCTGAAGTGATGCATTTTCACTGCAAAAATTGTTCAGCCTGAGCTTGGCGGTGTTAATAAATAAATAATAAATAAAAATATAAGGAGGAAAAAACGACGTGTTGACTGTGATTTCTTTGGTGCTGGTCCTGGTTTATCACCATCGCTATTACTTGAATCATCAACAGACAACAGTGTGTTGGTTTTGAATATTTTTTTAATTGTGACTAAAACGTCCATAGTTTATGAAATAATAAAAATTTTGCTCAACCTCACTATATATTTATATATGTACGTTAAATGATTTATTTTCTCTATAAATTTTAGCCATACATAGATGATCCGCCATTTTGTTTTTGAATCCACAATAAAAACACAAACTTTTAAGTTTTCACCAAAAGTGAACTCGTTAACTGACAGTGGTGCGTTTTCGCACCACTTTGCTATGCTTATACCTAGGCAGATGAAACAATTTTTTTTTTCAGGTTTAATCATTCCAATATCTTCCCTTAAAAGGAAATTGAAATATTCTCAATATTTCTATGCTTGTCAATTTATGGGTAAATGAAAGAAAGCATCATCAAGGCCTTGATGGAAGGAATTCGTGAAAATTTCAAACTTTCTTAAAAACAAAGAATTATAATTAATTTTATTTTTTTTACATTATAGGAGGATTTTGATCCTAGGATTTCTACAACATTTATTTGCAATTCTTGAGTTTTTTGGTTTATATTTAGAGAATTTTACTACAATTAATGTAATATTTTAAGAGATGTTTACATACTTATATTTAAGTTGATAAGTGCAAAAAAAAAAAAAAATATATTTTGTATGAAATTGTTTACACTAACTAATCAGTTTGTGTTATCAATTTTCCTCCTTTTACTAATTTGTCTACCTCTCTAGTCCACTGGGCATTGTTGACTTCTTTCAAGTATTTCAGATCAATACGTATGTTTTAATATTCAATTTTACCAATTTTTAAACGTAAAAAATTTATAAGCTGTTTGCCACACGTTCGTAATAGCAACAACAAAAAAAGGCCAAGTTGTACATACACTCAATTGTATCAGCTAGTTTACTCATTCATCATGCTCACAGTTGTGTTGCTGATAAGAATTTCTTATCAAAAATTTTGCAAAGATATACAAAAAAAAAATATTACTATATTATTTTTAGTAGGTATACAAGAACTGAGTAAGAACATCAGTTGGCGAATGTTAACTCTTTGATAATAAAAGATAAAGCCAACTCACACATACATACATATATACCCACATATATGCAGTACATGTGCTTGTGTAGGTACGCTACGCCACGCTGTCACATATAAATATAAATACATACATATATAGAGCAAATAAACCATTGGGTAATTGTAGCATGGGCTTTTTAGTTTCAGTGCTGCACTTATTGTTGTTGTTTTAGATGGAGCTTGTGCTCGATTGGCATTTCTCTTGGTGTTATTATGTCGCACCTGTATTGGTAACAGTGTTTTGAGCGTAAACGTGAGCGCCTTTAGAGTACAAACAATAAAGTTCGTTGATAAATTTTTTAGCGGATACTGTTTGCTACCCTCTATAAGTTTTTCAAGTTCGACATCATCGACAGTTTATCGATGGATTCGCTTTTAGAATAATATATAAAGTAATAATTTTAATTGAAATTGAAGCGTGCGATTTCTTTTTAGAAATTTTGTTTTTCTTTCAAAAAACTGTGTTTATTAAAAATATGATTTATGCAACAGTGATTCATTAGTGATTATTAAGAAATGTGATTTTTTGATATGCATAAATAAAAATTAATTAAAAATCCAAAAAATTTAAATTTTTAATTAAAAGGGTACCTATAAATAATTTTAAGCCATTCAAACTTAAACTAACGTTAGTGATTTGCCAACACAAACAAAATGGTAAGTACAATTGGGGTCCACATGTCGTATGAGTAATCCATTTTATATTGTATATAAGTTAGTGGAGTTTAAAGGTTACGTATTTGAATTTTTTTCTTTTATTTCAGCAATAAAAAAAGTTTATGCAATTAGTCATTGCGATTATGTATTGCTGTTGTTTTGCGTTTCTTACTCTTTGTGCTATACCATTTACCATTTAACACCTTTATAATTATAATGCTAAAGTTAAGTTGATTGATGATTGTAATCGTCACTAACTTACCTTGTTTTTTTTGTTCTAATTTAGAAGCAATTGAAATAATAGGAGTATTTTTATATTGTTGTTGAAAATGTAATCTTTCTTTATTTTATGTTAATATTACTGCAATATATGCTGGATGAAAAAGCACAAAAATTTAAGTTTAAATCTATTTTCTGATTTATTAAAAAAAATTTTTTTTTTCATATATTATCAAAAGTATAGACTTTTAAAAGTATACTGTATCAATATTTCCAGTATTTCAACTTTTACAGCCTATTTAGCAGGTGAGCGCAGAAACAGGTAAAAGGGCCGACTGAAGTTTAAACTCATTTATCCCGAAACTATATTTTTCTGCACGGTGGGACTCGTCGATTCGTCTCAAATTTTACTATATTATTCAGAAAACCAGTGCTTATCGCACTTCTTACTTTTTATATACAAAAAGTAGTGAAAAAACGGTCTGTTTTCGTAAAGTAAATTTCAACAACGCGCCATTTTGTCATTTTTTTTTTTTTTTTTTCATTTTAGTTCCTGCGATAACTACATTCATACCAATTGTAATCTTTTTTTTTGTTTTGAGATCAGTGGAAAATACAAAACCTGTCCCTTCTTTTTGAAGAGGGAATTTTATTTATAATTATAATTTTTTTTTATTATTATAATATTATTATTTTTGTAAAGTAATAAAATATATCTACAAAGTTTAAATACTATTGCTCATTATATTATTAAAAAAAAACCTTAAAAATTCATCACATTCAAGGGCGCTAGACCAGAAGGTCCCCTTAAGTTTCGAAACACAGTCCGACAAAAATAATCTTTGATTCGCTATTTTTAAAGAAAAGGTTCTATTAAGTCGCATGAAGTGAAAAAAAAACTTCATAAACTGAAGACTTAAACTTGTAAAACGTCAGGGCATTTATTTTTTTTAGTTCTATTACAATCTACTCTCAGAAACTTACGCAAAGACAGCAATGGAAATTACTGGCAATCTTTTGGCTGGAACCTCAAGAAAGCCGCAAAGATCGCGCCTTCAGACCATGAAGAAACGAACATTCTAAAAAAAAAAATGGGTAAAAACGTGGAAGAGCTCAAGTTACTCGCAGGACACAAAGAACGGATATTTTTACGTAACTCTGATCCCCCAAATGCTCCCAGAGATTCCAACGGATTCCTCTAAAACTTGAATATAGAGAAAATCTTAGGATATCGCACGAAGAGCATTAAGAGGAAGAGAATGGATGAAATAATTCATTCTTAGTACAAATATAAATATAACTTCTAAATGATATTTGATTTATAATCTCTACATATAAATATGCCTATATTTAAATTTCATCACATACTCTTATTGTAAAATTTTATAATTTTGGATGATAATGCAGAAAAAAAAAATTGAAAATCATGCCATATTTCAATTAAAAGTAAAAAAAAAAAACATAAAAGCAATAAAAATATATGAACATATTTTTAAAGTTAATAAAAATTATTTATCATACTAGATAAAACGTGCCTAGCTAAATTTCTATTAGTGTTGCCATTGCATTGTTGTAAGGAAATACAATAATAACACTTGTAGACATGAAAAAGGTCGTTCATTTGCGATATATGTGCATATATCTCTCATAGATCTTATAAGGAGCACAAGGCTCATTTGCAGGGGTAACAACAAAATTTGGAAAATATTAAATACTTCAGAAAATTCTATTTAAAATATGTATAAGTTTTCTGAAAGCTTACTTTAAGTAAATTAGAAGGGTGATGATCTTGCAACAATACATTATGCGTTATTACTAGGATACAAACTAGGGATCAATCAATCCAGGGAATCCCGATATTCTGGGGCCCGTGATCCCGTCTAAAAGTGATTCGGTCTAAAAGTGGCCCGATAAATCCCGGGATTGAAAAGAAAAAATCCCAGTATTTCTGAAGTTCGCAAGTAACTACACAAACTTATTGGGATTTAAATTTTTATTTTTATAGAATTTAGAGAATATTTTTTTCATCAAAACTTTTTCTAACTCGTTAATGGTACGACCAAGTGTGGGACAGTGTATTCTGTGATATATTTTTTAATATTTTACTCAATTTTAACTCAAACATGCCAAATTTTCAAGGGGCAACGTAACACCTTAAAATACTACATAGATGAATTTTAAAAGCGTGTAAAACCAACAACTTTTGATTTCTAAATTTAAGGTTGCTTTTGGATTGCAACAGTGTAAGCTAAACAATATGAAAAGATCAGTTTCTTATGGTTTTTCGCAAAGCGTCGAAAAAGGGAGTAATTTTATTTTTGTATACATCATGAAATTCGCCTCCAAAAATATGTTGGTCATTAAACATTTCATATATATTTTTACCATTTGAAATTTGTAGTAAATTTTGAAGAATTATAATGTTTGTGCGGTTAGTTAAAAGCTTAAACCAACTGAAAAGCTATTACTATAAATTTATACTACATCATAAATCTTTTCAATAATTTTTAATCCTGAGATCCTGGGGCAAATCCCGGGACTGAAATTTGAATCCCGAAAATCTCGAATACCGAAAAGTCGATCCCCAACGACAACCCTTGTACAAACGTATCCTCTTGAGATTTAAAAAAATGTCTCAGTATTTCTTATGGTCACAGTGCATGAAGTAAAAACGCCAAAGCGTGTATTTATACCAATTGGGAATTTGGAGTGGGTTTTCAAAATTAATTACGTTAGCAATGTAACCAAGTGTGATTTGTACTATTTCTCTTTGATTAGCATTGCATAAATTGAATTGGATTTTTGTAATCTTATTGTTAGTACGGAGAACTAATGAGATCCTATTGACGAATATCAGATATTTAGTATTGTTTATACTATGATTTCCCCTCTATATGCAAAATTTTGCTTTGTGGACACATACGCGTAAGGGTCTAATATAGAAAATTAACATAACTTAACTTAAGTAGCATAGTAGCGCATAGCAAAACTTAATGCTGATTATAATAACTTAGCACTGCAGCTAAAAAAAATCCTCTGCACGATATATCAGAATTAGGAAAATAATTGTAAAGTAGGTAGTAAATAAACCAATTTAACCGTTATGTGGCTGATAAGGTACCCGTGTACCTAATATACTATTTCCACCTACAATTCGATCTTTTTTACTTTAATTTTCTTTAAGAAGTTAAGGGAACCTTTATATCAAAATTAAACGTTTTTCAAGTACGTATTAATTTTATTCTGAAATCGAAATAGTCAGTTTCATAACAATTTCCCAAATTAAAAACCCATATTTCGAGAAATAACACAGTTTAAAAACGATTTAGGTACCCGGGTACGTTTTCACCCGTTGAGGGTTAATAAATAAATCAATAATTTAATACGTAAATATTTACTTTTCATCTGGCAGCGTGCAAGACTGTCCCGGGTTCGATTCCCGGCGATGACATGAAACAGAGAAAATGCTCATTTTGTGAAATGTCACTTAAACTAGCAGCAAAGAAATCTAAATTCAATAGATTTCTATGTTACGTTAAGTTTTGTTAAGTTTCTATAATCAGATACACACAAAGTGTATGAAAGATAATTCTATGTGACAGTTCTCTATGAGTCGGTAAGTTATGTTAAGTTTCTATAATTAGAGCTTAGGCCGTTGTTAATATAAATACAAGCAATACCATATAACAATTAAACAGTAATTGAAAAAAAATTACGTCTTTATTTTATTAATTTTATTAACTGATGATCTTAAGTAGTAAAGCGGCAAGAATATTATAGGGCAAGAATATTATAGTCAGAAATTATATCTATCTGAGGAATTTTACTTTATTTCAATTTGGAGCAATTCAAAATTAACTTGTGTGTGTATATATGTGTTTATAGCTCAGATAAATTAATTTGTGGTTAAAAGTGATATTTTTAATGCTTTCTTCTTACCTACTGTTTCTGTGATATTCGCAATTATATTTAATATTTTTTTATAAAAGAAAAATAAAAAAATCCTAAACTTCCAATTTTGAAATATATTAAAGATTTTGGCATGGTACCAGCAATGCTACATCAGGCTGGCGACTGTATCTTAGAACCCCTGCTCAACATCTTCAAGGGATGTCTGCTTGGGGGCGTAGTTCCAAAACAGTGGGAAGAAGTCAAGGTGGTTTTCATCCCAAAAGCTGGGAAACCTAGTCACACTATGGCTAAAGATTATAGACCTATCAGTCTTTCCTCATTCTTACTGAAAACCTTGAAAATATTAATAGATAGATATATCAGAGATAATCGAGGTCTAACTTCTGAACTGTGTAGGGCACAACATGCTTATCTCCGAGGAAGATCAGTAGACAGCATCCTTCACTACGTAGTCAGCAGTATAGAAAAATCACTGGCCTGTGGCTGCTTTTCTCGACATCGAGGGAGCTTTCAAAAATGTAACCACAAATGCCATAATCGAAGCACTACGAAATGGAAAGGTTTATAGTCGACTTGGTTGAAGTCATGCTAGATGGCAGGATGATCAATTCAACGATGAGACCAACATCCATCCGAAGGAGAGCCACAAGAGGGACACCTCATGGCAAGGCGCAATGGTTTTTGAGTTAATCCTGCGAAGACTGAACTAGTCCTGTTCTCCAAGAAAAGGAAGATTCAGCAGATCATACTTCCTAAATGGAAGGGTGCACTCTGAACCTATCAAAAGAGGCCAAATATTTAGGCATAATTCTGGGCTCAAAGCTCTCGTGGGAGCAGAACACAGAAGAAAGCATGAGAAAAGGGCTTAATGCTCTGTATGCTTGTAAGAGGACCTTCGGGAAAAGATGGGGTTTAAAGTCATATATAATCCATTTGATGTATATGGCGATAGTCTGTGCCAATCATCGCCTACGGTTCTCTAGTATGGTAGCCGGCAATGGCCAAAAAGAGCAACCGATGCAAACTAGAGAAGGTGCAAAGACTCGCCATTCTGGGCATTACAGGAGCTGTAAGAAGCGCACGAATGCCCCTGAAGATGATTCTACACCTTCACCCTCTGGACATGTTTGTAAAGGCTAATGCAGCAAAGACTATTCTCAGGTTTAGAGATTTCAGGCCGCAGTGATTTCAATTGGAAAATTCCGATTGTTAATTCCTCCAGAGACAGCTGGCTACAGACTGATGTTGAAGACCTTTCAATAGTCTACTTTACTGACTGATCAAAGACAGATGGAGGAACTGGGGCGGGAATTTTTTATGAAACGCAACAAATCCGAAGATCATATAGACTACCAGATTACTGTAGCGTTTTCCATTCGGAGGTTTTTGCCATCATGAAGGCAGCGGAACACATAAAAAGCACTTTACTTAAGGAAGCTGTAATCTGTGTGGATAGTCAAGCTGCTTTGAAAACATAATAAAGCAGCATAATACACTGTAGGGTAAGTTTACGTTGGGTTCCCGGACATAGCAATATTGAAGGGAACGACATGGCGGACGAACTTGCCCGAGCAGGGTCAGTAATGCCTGCCAGTGACGCAATCAACACGCTACTACCATCGTTTTGTGTTACAGCAGGGACAATAGGAGAGTGGTTAACTGAATCCACAAACAGAGCTTGGTCGGCCAGGGTAGATTGCAGGATTACACGTACCTTGTGGCCACGACTGAACATTAAAAGGACGAAAAGAATTTTGCGACTCGATAAACATGCTGTGCACATGGTGTCGGGTGTTAATACCGGTCACTGCGCTGTAGGCGTAATGTCATGCAAATGGCGCTATCGACCAATGATATATGCAGAGGCTGTGGAAACGAGAACGCTGTGGAATCGGTCAAGCATCTGCTATGTCATAGTCCTTCATTTCAGGAACGACGGCTCCGAACTCTCGGGGCAAGGTTCTTTGACGAACTAACTAACATAGCTGATGCACAGATTTCAGATTTACACAGCTTTCTCGTCAAGACTGGATGGTTTCCAAAGGATCCAGTCTGGATCCGCAGGGAACCGAACAGATAGGGAAGGTCACCCAAATATAAAATGAAGGGCATCATAATGAGCTTAATAAGGCCTCCGAGTAGAAGTGCGTAGCACACACCTCTACTTTAAACTAACCTGTATGGCGAATATATCAGAAGTGGAAAAAACTAAAATATATAAACAAATGTATTAAATAGTATACATTTAATATATAAATGCTTTGCACCTCGATAAAAAAGAGAATTTTTGTAAACAGCTGATATTGTGAAATGCCACTTAACATAGCACAGAAATCGAGGAAACTGATAACACCATTGCCTTAACTGGTTCTTATCGTCAAAAAGATTTCAATTTGTTACATATTGAAATTAATATAGGATTTTTAAAAAATATTAAATTTTATTCTAATTAGAAAACCACACTGAAACTTAAGCCTCAAATAAGCATAAGTAACGGAACGGAACATAACGTTGCCAACTGTCACTTAAATATCTGTGACATAGGCAAGTGATTACTGAAATCGTAACGCAAAGTAGAATTCTATATTTTGTGCGTGTGAAAGAAAGACTCGTGTGCCACCTAATTCATTCACCCAATCATAAGCAAGACTAATTATGAAATCAACCTCCGCTCTACATAACTATTTACAGTGAATGATATTCTCGTGGTAGATATCATTTCTAAAGTAGCTTATTTCTAAAAATACCTCATACAAGTAGATATTTACGGTAAGAATATTTCATTGAATACAACATGTAAATAATGTTTTCGGCGTTTCAAACATGGTTATTTTAACTTAAGCGCACCAAAATTCGAAGATGCATAATTGTTGCTAAAAACGTCCGAAATCATCATTGGCGGTCGCTATCGACTACAACTAATACGTTTGAACGGAATTGGACAAAAGACTCAGCAAACTAATTTTGCTACATGGTAACGCTAAGGAAGGAGTAAAATGGGAAATACTATTTTACCCGCTG
Organism: Toxonevra muliebris; assembly: GCA_963691655.1. Lineage (NCBI taxonomy): Eukaryota > Metazoa > Arthropoda > Insecta > Diptera > Pallopteridae > Toxonevra > Toxonevra muliebris. The sequence continues at coordinate 104,462,308 of OY829326.1, forward strand.
TATTCGCCAGACATTGCTTCTTCGCCTTTCCTTTTGTTTCGATCTATGCAGTTGGTCTTTTATGGGGAGCAGTTAGGTTCTTATGAAAACAACGAAAAATTGCTTGATAATTGGATCGCTTTAAAAGAACTAGACTTCTTCTTTTGAGGAATCCGTTTTGGCCCGGTTGTAAAACCAAACATGAACCATATTTTTTATAACCATACTGGACTAATCTGGTGCTTAGTCGAGGGACAATCTGATGATATTATTTCGAAGTTAAAATCGAAGTGGTACTAGAATAATTGTCATTTTTTTTAGGAAAGCCTCAAGTTGATTTGTATTTCTGAACAATTTTAAGTTAAACTGGTTCGTATATGTTAAAAAATTAAAAAGAAAAATATTAATTTATTTATTTGTTAGCAAATATTGTGTTAGTTGTATTATACTTCACCAGTCGCCTTTGCTCTGCGCGCGTTGGCGTTCGTACCCGGTCTTTTCAATTGAAATTGGTCATCTTTTTCTGCGCGTTCCACCACTGTGGCTCGAATAGAACACCTTTCCAGTTGGAGTGTTTTCTTCCATTCGTTTAAAATGCCCTAGCCAGTAAAGCCGCTGGATTTTTATGCTCTTGACTACGGCAATGTCTGTGTAGAGCTCATGGTTCCATCTTCCATAAACCATAAATCTTGCGTAGTATCTTCCACTCTAATGTACCCAACAGTCTCTCATCATTGGTGGTCAATGTCTACATCATACATTAAGTCGGGAAGGATGAAGGATAAAGACCGTTATTTTTGCTCCTCGTCGAGAGGACCCTACTTCTGAATTGTCTACTGAGCCCGTAGTAACACCCGGTGGCAAGAGTTAATTTCCCCTAACAGTGTTTTTTGTTGTTAATGCTGGATCCTAAATGGACGAAATCTTTCACGACTTCAAAAGTATAATTGCCAGCAATGACATTTTGTCGTGACTCCTTATTTGTTGACATCAAATATTTTGTCTTGTGCCTGTTCGCCATTAGACCCACTCGACGACACTCCCTTTTCAATTAAGAGAATGTTGAACTGACTGCTCGCTCGTTGGTGCCAATATCATCAGCGTATGCTAGCAGCAAACAACTCTTTTTTGGAATATAGTGTCAGAGATGTCGATAGGTGCATAGATTTTCTACAGCATAAGGTTGAAGAAGTCACATGATAAGGAATTACCTTGTCTGAAATCTCTTTTTGCCTTTATAATAGACGAATAGATTGTGGGTGTCGTGGGCGGGTGTTTTTCCAGGATTTGCCGTAGTGTAAGTATCTAATAACAATGAAATAGCAGACATTTGAATCTCCAAATTGGGATGTCAAATTAACACCAGCGTAGAATTAGAGTTAACGTCTAAATATTAAATATTAGAAATAACTAAATAGTCAATCTTCAAATAAGTAGTTCCTTATTTAAAGATTTTATCAACAAGTGTTAGATAGAGAAAGAGTTTCCACCAGGCAATATGGAAAAAGCTACAAAGTTTAGAAACAAATGAGTTCCAGTCAAAATAACAAATAGAAGCGCACACGTACAACAAATTGTATACAAAACCAAATAATGATAATGCAGAAAGATCGTCATTGATTTTGAGAAGCAGAGCGGGAGAGAGAATAAAAGCAAGAGAGGACATTCAAAAAGATATGGTCTTATCACACAAGATACTAAAGATAAGAATTATAGATATGAATTGAGGCATAGCATGACACAAGCTCGAGTACTACTGAAATATAGTTTGCAACGCAACTACAGCTACACATGGCTCTACGAACGTGTGAATAATATGTGGTGTAATTGATTTAACGAAATGCTAAGCGTAAATAATGCTCACTCAGTGTTAGCTGATATAGCGCGAGTGTCCATGAGAAAGTTTAGTTACCCTTTTTTTTGGAGTTGTGATATTTTATACAGTTTCAATATTTTTTTTTTAGTTTTCTGGTGACACCTATCGGAATTGTTGCCGCGATAATAATATTCCACGAATTGGGCAATACAGAGATAAAGCGTGTGTCGATAATATTTTTGCTACGGCAGTTTCTTTGGGTGGTGCGGCAGTGCCATGAAGTTCTTTGCTTGATTTTCTTGCCAATTGTTGTATTTAATTTTTTTCTTTCTTAACTATACACAATTGTTGATAAGTTTTTCATACCATTGGCTTGGTCGAAAATAACAAAAAAAAAAAAACAAAAATCATAAGATATGATAGTGTGAATTGTGCTCGTAAGCGTTTTAGTCTGTAATTGCTGTTGGTTGCTTTGGATTAATTTGTGTCTTTAATGCGGATGCCTTCAGTGGAAAAAAGTTATATTAAATATTGTTCCAAGATATGAAAATTTAAGTTTCTAATAAATCGAAACAACATAAAATAAAAGAAATTCTACCTAATTTGATTTATATGTTCGAGCAAAATGATGGACGATTGTTGTAGTTCAATGTGTGGCAGAAGGGTAAGTTGTAATAGAAATGTATAATAGTAAAATTTAAAACAAGAAATTTAGTAGAAATTATTAACATAATAAACATAATTTTATTAAGCCAAAATCATGTGGTCAAATCAAACGCTCATCGGCGTTTTTAAAGATAAAAAAATTGGGCTCTTAAGAAACTATTATAAATATGTGCTTCATATTTTGAAAACAGCTACAATATAATTTTCTACTAATTTGATTGATGGGTGTTTTCTGTGTTAACTTCAGGGTTAAAGTGTTTTTCATGTCTTAGTTTTAAAGTTCAGAGGTATATAACTTTTTTAATTAAAATCGTAGTCCTTTTGTATTTAATTAATATTTAACAGCCTTTCCTTTATATATTTAATTAGCTTTCTATGACTAATATATTTTATTTGAGTACCTATTCGTATATATATATACATATCTAGTATAAATTTTATTTGTTTTTTTTTATATCATGTAAATGATATGTTATCAACGCTTATCACAAATAATAAACAGCTTAATAATAATGAAAAATCCATAAGCTCTTTTTTCATGCTAAAAAAGCTTTTTCCTTTTTGATTACCACGCTTATACTATTTTATAGAATTATTATTAATACTTTTTTTTAATTATCGTTTTAATTGTTATCATTGATCTGTAGAACCTCATATGTATGTAATTTCCATTTTTTATTTGGTTTTTTACTCTGATGTCATAAGTAATCAAGTTGGGAGCTTATCTGGTTAAACATATTTCTAAATAGTTCAGGAAATACTTACGCTGCTGATATGCGATAGTACCTAACGTACTTATGTATGTCGATATAAATACAAGGAAGCATGCTGCTTATTTCATTCATTCGTTGCTTTTTTTTCTTGAAATTACATTTTTATAGTAAGCCCAGACGTCAGACTCCCTCATTCTGTTAAATTAAAACTCAGGGGCAATCGAATAGTGTGATTGAAATATTAGTCTCATAGAGCGTATATTTTATTTCTTAACTTAGCCTTTATTTCTCAATAGCTAAATAAGTTTAATTGATAGAAATATTAATGGTGATTTCAAGATAGGCACATGTTTAACTACTTTCCAGGAGCACAATAGTTCTGTAGAACATCCCCAAAAATATTAATAAAAACTACTTAACAGCTCTTTTGAGTATCATCTTATTACATTCTCATTTGTGCAGTGCAGCGTAACAATAGCTGGTTTAGGGGGTTAGGTTATCCAATAGATATTTTTCACATTCCATCCACACCAATAGCATATCAGCATTTTTCACCTTAATTGATTCTGAAAAATTCTTCAAAATGTGCAAATTGCTGCAGGAGACTTAAACGCCATATTGTAATACACATTACCACCTTTCACTCCACTTTAATAACTTGGACAATATCGCTAGTTCTATGCCACAGGATACAAACACGTTTGTTAATTTTACCACAAAAACACCTACACCTTTACAACAAAAACTTTTTAGTTCGTTTTTAGTATACCTATATGTATTGTATCTTGATTATTATTTTCCATTTAAAAAAAGAAAATGAATTTTTAAGAAATATTTAAAAAAATTTACAAATTTTTCCTCCTTATTAGAGTTACAAGCAGAGCAGGAAAAAATATATTTTTTTTATATTAAGATTATTCTTATTAGATATGCAAATAACATTACCAAAAATCCCGCCTAAAATTTTCGATTTTATGCCGCCAAATCGGGTTTCTGGACCATAGTGTACTGGGTTAATTAGGTTGTGAACAAGGCGAATCTATTGACAATCAAGAACTATGCTTTATCTGCCAGCTTTCCAGAAGTTTGCACAGTTTTAATTTTTTTTTTCTGACTATTCCAGTTACAGTTGCTTCGGCCGAACGTTGTTTTTCTAAAATAAAAGTGATAAGAAATATTTGCGCAATAGCATGACTCAGAAATTTTAGTATTCTCTCCATACAGCAGCGGTTCTCAACTGTTTTCATCTTACGCCCCCCTTTTTGAATTCGCGCAAAGCCAGCGCCTCCCCTCTTTGATTTTCACACAACATTTTTTTGTGCTGATTTACTATTTATATAGTTGTTGTCTAGTTAGTTGGAGACTCTGATTAGTCTGTGTCAAGAATAAACTTATCTAGTATTTGAATAGTTTCTCGTGAGGAAAATTGTATGGTAGTTTTTAGCAAATTATATTTTCGCTGTTAAAGTCACAAATGAAAAATGTGAAACTAAAAAGTGTATATTTTAACACATAATATGAAAGAAAAGAGAAATTATTTTATTAAATACTAAATATTATGATTACAATGCATTACAAAGTATTTATTGAAATGTCTCCGCGCCTCCCTTAAAATCTGTCTACGCCCCTAAGGGGGGCGCGTCCCACCAGCTGAGAACCACTGCTATATCGAATTTGTTTTAAACCGCTAAAAAATTTCAATAGTTTAATTCTGTTTGATTAATTCTTCAAAATGTATATATAAGGTTCGACTGAGGGCCGCCTTGAAACTTTTGGCCTAAGACCCCTTGCTTCCTTGTTACGCCACCGCATTTGTGATTTACTCTTCAAAATCGCAATTTTGAATAAATACATTTTTTTTAAATCTAAGTCCAAATTAATTTTTTTGCTTGGATTCGTATCAGCTTCTATAATTCGAATGACATAATAAATTCGAATTTTGATGATGCACTTAAAACGTATACTAATGTGTGTATCAATCTGTGAATTTTTTAATTTTTGTCAGTGTTTGAAGAACACCATCCACTGCATAAACTAACTTCATCTCAAAAATTAAAAAAATGAAGTGAATTAGTGAATTCTGCCAGAACGACGACGATATTAACTTTTAAAAGAAGAAGATTCCGCAAAGTTTGTTAAGATGTGTAAAATAAACATTTTGGTTTGTCTATTGTTTGTTTCCAATATTTTAAAACCAATTAATTTATGAAATATTAGAAACTTTAGTTTTGTAAAACATTGATTTCCTCAGCTTATGATGAAAATATCAGTAAAGTTTATTTATCAACAAAAAGTTTTTCATTTAAATTTAAATGAACAGAAGAATGTTATTATTAAAATCAAAATAAAGCTCTTAATATAAATAAATGTATATGTGATGTCAAAGTAAGAAATTAAAATCTATTTACAGAGGTGGCCAAATTTATGAGAATATTTTTCAGTATTGATAAAATTCGATAAATATCGCATCCATTAAGATTACTGACGCTGAATTAAAAGACTTTTTGAAGAAATTCAAAATATAAGCTATTTCTCTTAACTCTGAGTTAGTAAACACTATAGTAGTTTTCTCAGCATTTAAATTCCCGAAAATACAAATTGATTTTTATTTCGAAGTGTTTGCCAGGATATATGTGAAAGTTTTCGCTATTAAAATCTATAGTATAAAATAAGATAATTTCGTCCAAAAAATGTTCGATGTTGAAAAATTTATTGAAATATGTATATGAAACTATAACTTTTTATGGTGTTGCGAATACACAGCGGCAATAATGCGCCAGACTGATTCGGATTTATTTACATACTTAGAAAGATTATTTACATATACATGCACTCTAAAACTCTAGTAGATCTAAAGCAGCAATAACAATATCAGGTAAAACCCTCTTCAGAGAGTATATGCCCAGCAAAATATTTAAAATTTAAAATCTACATAATGACAGCCTGCTGGAATATCACCTCAGGGTTCCTATGTTCGATAGGGCATGGCCACGCTTTTCTTTAAAAATCATTGCTTATGTTATTTCTATTTTTCAATATCAATAAACACAAAATTGCCCAAAAACTTATTCTATTACGAAAGAATTCAGACTGACTAAAAATATAAGTAGCAGTACCGGCATCATTTGCAATTAACATATATACAACAGTGACATCAGTTGACAATTTCATGAAAAAGTAAAAAACCGAAACTTCTCCACTAACTGCAATTCACATTTCAGCCTTGACAAAATCGGGCAATAAAGTAATGAAGACTTACTCAAACGATGACACTAGGCGACAAATTTCAACTTCATCTCTTGGGCATGGGATTTTTCATAGAGACTAGAAAGGATACACATGTAGGATTTTCTGGATTAGAAAAGTTAAAAAACTTTTTTATCACTGAAGACAGCGTTATTAAAAAAAAATCAAAACATGAAAGCGTTGTGTGATTTTTATCATCAATATCTTAATTCAGAGGTAATTGAAAGCAGAATATGAATTAATTGTATATTTTCATGTTTTCACTGCAAAGAGCGGGTAATACGTCACAATGAGAAATATGGGAATACCGTCTAGGTTGTAACACCGCTTTTTTCAGTTTTTTCAAACTAGCACCATGTACGTGTGTATGCGAAATTGTTAATCGCGATGACACCAAACCTTTAATGTTACTTAGAGTTCAGCGCGCGAATAGTATACACGTGTCAAGAAACCGAGTAAACTGAGTTAACTTAAATTGTTCGCTGAAGTGTAATCGGAAAATTTGAAGCGGGATATGCGGGATAATGTTTAGCGAATTTCCATTTTTTATTTGATAACAAATTTTTTATTTGATGAAATAAAAAATCAAATTTCATTTAAAAATTCAAACTGAGGGATTTTTATTTTAATTTCAGATTTCTTTTCCTCATTATTCTTTCATTTGCCGTTTTTTCAAATAATTTTCCACCTATTCTATTGATTTTCTATGGTGTTCCGATCTTGACTACAATTTTTTTTTTCAAATGCCCATAACTCCTAAACTACTGACCACTTGCGACCACTTTCCTACCGTATGTTATGGGCGAAAGTCAAAAGGCGTTCCAACCTAGACGATATTTCCCTATTTATATGACAGCTATAAGAATAAATCGTTGGAATGCATTGAAATTTGTCAATATTATTGTTAATATTAATATCATAAATATATATAAAATACGGAAAACTTCATTTGCTTCTTTGAACAAGGTAATAAATCAACCGGGCATGGTATTTTCTCACCAAAACAAAGGCAGACATGTTGAAAAACACTTCTTTAACGGGGTTTCCATTGAGTTGGAAATATATATATCTACTTATAAAGAATATATTTAGGACTAATCAAAGGAGTTTCATTCACACACGGAAAAACGTTGTGCTGTACAAAAGCTCATGATTGATTCTGATTTTTTTCATTGGATTTTTGGAGTTGAACGTGTAGCCCTTAATTTATCCTTCTAGTTCGTAAACCTGCCTCTAGACGGCCTTCATCAAAAGGGGTGGAATTACCACCATAGCAGTTTTATGTTTTATAATATCGTTTAGGGGATTCCCCAAGCTTTTAAAAAAAACATTGGTTATCAGTTGTGAATTTGCGAAAAACTGGAAAAATTAATTATTTCGATTAAATTTGAGTTCAGAATAAAAAAAAAATAAATAAAATACTTCCCGTCATACTAGCCAGATAAAATAATTACATAATAATACATACAAAATATTTAATTCCTTGAAACAAATTGATAAAAAGCTCATTCAACAACAAAAAATTTCAAAAACTTTTTTCGCATTTATTTTTTTCCCAACATCAACAACTAAACCTCAATAACCAAACTTAAAATTAACTGAAAATCGTTTACTATCCAAGAAACACCGTACTTTTTTCACCTTTTTTATAAAATCTCCATATCACAGTACATGCAGAAGCTTTTACATATCACAAGCTTCAATGCAAGCACAAAAAAAAAAAAAAACTAACTGATCGTGTGCCATAAAGTCTCGCGTATACAAAAACATTTTACAGTAAGTAAGCTTGAACATAAGATTTCACATACAGTGCTTTCCACTCCCACTACGCCCCCTCTCCCCCCATCATCACCACCACCATTAATATCATACATTTCAAAGTCAAGAATGAAGCACAAAAAAAAAAAAAACATAACAAAGAAATGAACTTTTTTGTCGCTACACGAAAAAAGCCAAAAGCCAAAATGGGTAACAAACAAAAATACAGAAACAGAAAAAAGAATTCAAGTTCAGTACGCATTTGGCTGTGCAAAAGTGAGCATCTTGCGGATAGAAATTCAATAAAGATCGTTTAGTTTAGTGGTTGGTGGTGTGAGAGCAAGTTTGCTGCTGTGTGACGGCTGACTGACTGCTGTGTTGCTGGAGTGTTGGGGCATTTTTTTTGTGAATTAAAATCAACTTCAAAGTCAAAACAAACAAAAAAAAAAAAAAATAAAGAAAATAAATAAAAATGAAATTAGTGCACGCGAACTTACGAGTATAAACCGTAAAAAGTGGTAAAAGTTAATGAAATGCGTTGGAGAAAAACTGTAAAGATAAAATTAAATGAAATTGAGTTACGATCATTACCAACAAACAAACACAAACACACACATGCATACATGCAGCAGAGATACGAATCACATAAACTCTGTTTGGAAAGTTAGACAAAAGAGAGTGAATTGATCGTTTAAATCGTTTAAAGTTATACATAATTCAAAAAAAAAAATACAGGAAAAAATATTAATGGATTTCGAAATGCTGAAAATCTTTCATATCAAATTCACTTCAGTCAGCAAAATTTTCCTTAAAAATTTCTCAACAAATCAACAACATTCAAAGTCAACATTCCGTGATAATTCGTACGTCGAAACGTGATAATTAAAAACTCATAAAATCCCTATACAAACTTAGTTTTTGTTTGCAAATTTGTTATTGTATCTGTTAACTGTTTATTTGATATTAGCAACTTGCAAAAATCTAATAACAACAAATGAAAATAAACAAAAAATAGCTACTTATTTTGTACAATAACAATCGTTATACCCATAGACGCCTGCCTGCACCTACTCCCTAACTATAATGTGCTATTAGTGCCAATGAGACAAGTAAATATCTTTCGATATGTATCTTAAATAGTGCAAATTTATGTATATACTCAGACATAAGCTACGTAATATAACGTAACCAACCGTAATTCGTTGTTTTTATTTTTATTATTTATGTATACCTATTCGTGTATCTAATGGATGTGAATATTTTCATAATATCGATTTTTAGTTCAATGCGGCATGATCAACAACAACAAGACGAATGCGCATTGAACTTATGACGACTATAAAAAAAAAAGAAGAAGCGCATACCTACACAAAGTCATCAACAAGAAGCTGCATTTAATAACAACCACAAGAAGCTCGCTCCATTTGACAGCTACTAAGTATTTTTAAGTATGGCCTAAATTTATGTAGTGGCCTCATACTGAAGAAGTAAAATCTAACAAATGCTACGCACAACGCGTCTTCAGAATAAAGTGAAATTTTTTGCGGAAATAAAAATTTTATTCAAATTTTTGTTTGTTTTGCTTTTAAGTTTTTGCATTTCGTTTGCATAATATTTTTGTCAAATTTCTTTTGTTTTTGCTGTGCAAAAATTAATGCACAAATTTATGCTTTTATTTGTGTGAGTGCGCGTCTGTATGTGATTAAAAAAAAATAAAAAAAAAAAAACAAAAATATAACCATAAATATTTTTTGTTTGGTTGTTATATATTTATAAAAAAAAAATGGATTTTATTGGCCGGCATGATCATCTTGGCGGCTATCGACGTGTCAATGCCACTAGCTTTGGCATACCCTTGTGGAACAAGGATGAATCTAACGTTTATGTAAAAGAGAGCTTCTCATGGAAATGGCGGAAGGTGCGTAAATATAATTTTTAAAAAATAACCCCAACAAAATGAGTGGCAATACTTTTCCCTGTGCTAGATGGAATTTATCTGTCGTCTATTAATATCTTCTACCGATTTAGTTTCATTTATTTATATTACTATTAAAATGTGAAGATTTAACTGCGTTAGATTATTCACATTCAAATGGAGGGAATGTACTCGTTTGTATTTAAACTTACTTGTGGCAGTCAAAACAAGTTTAGATTTGTTGGTTGTGGACAAACATTGATGTTTATAGGCACATAAATAATAATAAGCAGGAAGCAGATTATGGGAAATTCCCCCTTTTTCTGCTTAGTCCTGCATGATGACTGATAAAATATATAACTGTTTCAAGCTCCTTGTTTTTTTTTTTTTTTTGCTATTTTTCAAAAATTTTGTGTTTTCTATCGGTTAGTACCTTTTTCGATCTCTTGGTACCTTTTTTCTAAATAACATAATAAATGCATTTTCTTGCGGTTTTCTCCCGTTGGGTCTTTTTACTAATTTTAAGGGGGGATTGTTATTAAACGAGTTGAAAATTAAATTTTTTAAAAATCTTTATTGGGAAAAGTTATAGATAAATATTTCTCAAATTTTGCAGACGTGAAAATTAAAAGTGTACACCGCTAAGAAAAAAAAACTCACCGATTAAATTTCAGTGAGTTTTTTTCATAGTTAGTGTACACAACTTTGACAAAAAAAAAAAAAACTCATTTTCACAGTTATAGTCCAGTCATTATAAATATTTACATCACAATAATTCTTATCGGAAAATTGTTAGTGGGGGAATGACAGATGGAAAAACCACAAAAATCAGTTCTTAATTGCTTATTGTACTTGATTTTATTTTTTTTAATGTTGTTTTTTAACTTTTAAATTATTAGAAAATATTGTTAAAAGACATGTGAAAAGATTTATGTATTTAATTAGTTTGGGTCTTTTTTTATTTTTAGGAAACAATAAAAAATTAGCCAAAATTTTGCTAATTTTAATATGCTGATAAAATTGCAAAATGTGAATGTTTTTATTTCTAACTTTTCAGCATTTTCAGAAGTAATGTCTTGAGCTAAAAGATAATAAATTTATAACATATAATGAAACCAGTTATTTTTATTAGGCCTGCAAATAGTTAAAGTAGCAAAAACCAACAAGCAACTATACTATATAATTGCTATGTTTATATACTAAAAATTATCTGTAATCAATGAAAATGACAGAGAATGTTGCACTTTATATCCCCTTCAAAATTCATTTCGATTTTTCTTCCTAGCTTGTTTGGTTTTCGAGTAATTCAATTGTTCCTATAGGTTTCGCACCCGAAAATTCAAATAAACAAAGATGCGCGCGCATCCACAGTACATCCAAAAGAACAAAATATACAATTTCTTAAACATTAAATGTCTCGAAAACTATCACATATACGAAAAAATTATTAGATACCTGTTTTTTTTGGATATCACTCAAGCTTTCTTTTTGTAGTAAACAATTTTTTGATATCTCCAACGGTTAACCAGTTATTAGTAAAAAAAAGGCTTTTTTGGGGGGTCGCTTTGCAACCCTAGAACTGATTTTTGTGGTTTTTCCATCTATCATACTCCCACTAACAATTACTGAAAAAAAAATCCCGGATAAGAATTATTGTGAACTTTTGGATGATTTTGTACCGAATAGAAAAATTACAAGTTTACACAACTTTTAGTGTACATTCGAAAACTCACAGTTAGGGAATCCAGCCCCTGTTTATCATACCTGTGGTCAAAAGCAATAAGCGCTTAAGTCTGAAAATCTCATTTCAATTAAACACGGTTTGAAGTTAATGTGCTTGGTTGCCGCTCTATGTAAGCGAATACGTTCCTTTTCTTATAACTTTTGTTTTAAAAAACATAGATTTTACGTACATGTGTATTGGAATAAGTAGAACACGATAGTAATTCTCAAATTCTGTCTTAAGTCGACTTAAGTGTTTATTGTTTTTGAACACAGATACAATAAAGCGTTTAAATTTGTATGAGATTATAATGAAAACTTAAGATTCGGTGCTCTTTGAGGTGTGACGCTTTCCAAAATTTTTTGGTTGCTGGTTGATAAGATTGCGACTCTCCAAGTCATCTGAACCAAAAAAAAAAAATATATAGTTTTTATTCTGTATGAGTTTAGTTATGATCCAAACTAAGGACGCTCTTTTTCCATAAAAAATATGTTTTTTCTTCTTAAAATTTCGTGACATTTTTTATAACAAAATTTTTCTTTTTATTTTATTTGGACAGGGAAAAGAGGAACAGTATTATGTCGACTCGTGGATTCCGATTTAGCCTTCACGTTTTTTTTTTGAGACAATTAAAAAAATTGCGTACTTAAGAGATTAAGTTTTTTTTCTTTTTTGTTTAAATGTTTATTTATTTATCAAATAAACGGGATACAATTTATATAGATGCTTAGTTATCTTATCTAAGTACAAAATTAAATAGGTAAATTCTTGCTTATGTGTAAAATATTAAAAAAGGTAAACGACAATTAAAACCCATAATACTTAAACGAAATTGATACGATACATGTGACAAAAGTTAAAAAAGAGATTAAGTACAAAATTAAAAAGTTAATCTTTTAGCTCAGACTATTTGGAAAATATATTTTTTTACGTTGGAGTTTTTTTTTCATACATTTTTCTCTTATAGGAAAATCCCGGGAATTGTTAACGGTTAGCACTGGGGCACATATAGAATCAACATTGTCTTTCGTTTATATTCGATTTGCTCGATTGGGCATTAACACAGCAAATCTTTAAATGTCTGCTTATATCCAAATTAGAATGAACGACACTTTATCCGATTTTGCTTTTTGATGCAAAACGTTACTACTACCATGCATCAGATATTGCTGCCTTGTAGTATTACATTTTAAAAATTCTTTGGAAAATGTGCAGCTCATATCTGAATGGAATTCCATATATTTTTTATATATTTAAATATATTAACAACGCTTTAAATCATTTTACTGGCTTTCATGCTAATCGTAATCTGCTCTGTGTCATATCCGTTTTTATTTTCCACAACGAATGTACAATATGCGTATTCATGGGTTGATGCGAAATGCTCTTGTGACGTATTTAAATTGCGGATTACACCTTTTAAAGAACAAACTCATTTTGAAAAAATCGGCACTACTCTTTAAATTATCCACTGCTTCGACTTAATGCAAACAGCTGTTTGCCAGTTCGAAAAATAATTGCCACCTGAGTTTAATACAAAAAAGATTAAATTCGTAAAAAGAATCCAAAATAGTTTTATTTTTTTTCAATAAGGTGGTAATATGATAGTTAAACTATTTCATTGAATGGCCATACGTCAGTGCAAAAAAAAAGATTACACTTCCACATAAACGCGTGAATACTCATAACACTAGTTTACAGCCGAAAAGTACCAAGAACAAAACATGTTTGGGTGGATAAATTGGAACCTCCTGAACACAAACAAATTTTTTTTTTTCTATGGTAAGAATTTTTGCCGAGCAATAATTTTGTGTTTTTCGGAGTATGGTTTCACTCAAATCCTTGTGGAGTCCAAACAAAGAGCTCGATCGAAAAGAATTGCAAGTACGAGTAAATTTGAATACATTTTAGAAGAGAAATTCAATGGTCCCGGTCAGAAGAAGACGCCTCTACTCCGCCACTGCTACCTGTGAGTCTTATGAACGCAAAATTGTTCACTTTATGATCAACAAAAATTATATTGAGCAGTCGCCATTTAATTGAGCGTATTATTTTTCTCGTACCGCAGCTCAACATGTTGCTGAGCAGAGGTCGTCTTCTGAACGCAACCAATGTAACACATTTTCTAATTTGTTCAGAATATATCCAAGTTGAAGTTACATTATAGCTTATATAGATACACCTGCTTATACCACTTTTAAATCAGAAATAACAATGAGAAAGTTATGGATAATGATTGATGTATGAGAAATCATAATGAAGACCTCATTTACTACTTGAGAGTATATTCATACTTAGCACCCAATACGATACTTACGAATATTTGAAGAATGACTTTTCAGCAACAAAAAAATGAACATGAAACAAAAGTTAAAAATAGCAGCAAATATTAGTAAGACAAAAAAAAAAATGCTTAAATGTCAGAAACAAGATTTGAAATACCACAGCATAAGAGTATGAGCAATAGTAAGCAGAGTGAGCAGACATAACGACAGTACACAACAAAACCAGCAACAACAATAGCAACTGATCTTTAGAAAGCACGTGTGTGACGTCATCAGATGTGATTTTGTATTACGATATGTGCATAACTATGTATATAGCTTTTTTTGAATATTTTTATTTTATTTTATTTTTTTTTTGTGTGAGAGAGGTTTCGACCTATGCCACTAGCAGCGCAAAACTAATTTCAAAATTTTATATGGATTTTTATCTCATACTTACACAGCTAGTTTTATATATTTTATAGCTACATAATTTTATGATATTTATATTTTAAAATACACATTTAGCTAAATTGAAAAACATAATATTTGCAATTGCAAATCACATGTTTATGTATATTTGTTTTTATGTTCAAATCCACATGAGTAGGTGCGATTATTCTTGAGGTTACTCTGCTTCATACAAATGATTTAAATAAATATTTTTTCATATTAACTGAAACATTAAAAATCCAATAAAAATTTAGCGCAAATTTATATATATAAAATAAATAAATACAAATTAAACTTAATACAAAAAAAAAAAAAACATATTCATGTGTTAATTGATTTTTTACACAGAAACGAAATGAATTGAAAATGTATATTCCTTTATGAAAAGTTAGCCAAAAATTATTTAGTACATCTGGAGAATACACCTTAAAAAAAGATTTGTTTATATTCACATATACATAATCACATACATACACAAAGTGTTTCATACATATGTTCAAATGAAAATATACATATTTGTTGTTGTCTCGAATGGTTCAACTTGTCTGATGTTTTTCTAAAAGGTTAAATTCTTCTTTTATTGTATTGTTTTTTAATTGTTTTTAAGTTTAAATTGATGAATACTTTTTCTATAAATAAGTGTGCAAAAACGCTCATATTTGTGTTTGTAAACAAACAATTTTATATATCGAGGGCATTCAATAGTGTCTATCTATAATTTTGACGAAAATGAGTTTTGATGGCAAACTCTTCACTGACAACATCTACACCTACAATATTAGTTTCGAATTAAAAAATAGTTTTGAAACAGTTTTTTTTTTCAATTTCGTTATTTTCTTATCTACCACAACGTTCATTTATGAATACGTAACACGACAAATTGAATGTCAAGCACAAGGGAAAATTGAACAATTTGTCAATGCATTTCTCAAACGATTATGCCTGTGTAAACAAAGATGGGCAGACGGAAGATTTGCCTTGTATGGGAGGGGGCGTGGTTATTGCTTGATATTTGAACAAATAGAACTAAAGAAGTCGAATCTATGTGATATTGAAAAATATGAAACATTACTAATGCTGCTCGTGATTTGAAATTTGAAGAAACTTTTCATCGATATTGAATATAAGAAGGTTATGTGAATTAACCACCAGATCAAGAGGGGAATCGAACCCGTAATCTCTCAGGTGGGCTACACACTAGACTATCGAAGTCTAGTTGAAACCTACGAACCTCAAATTCCGCGTCAAAGCAAATTCCAAAACTTCTCGATCAAGGTACAAGCAAAAACTTAAAATTCAGAACACCTTAAGATTTTTTCAAAAAATCATATTCGAAGATTTTCGGCTTATTAATTGCGTCACTGAGAAGTCGGTTAGACAATGATTCCGCACGATTTTTCAAATTTTTAGAAACAAGGCCGTATTTAGGGGGGAGGTTTTGAGGTCTCTGACCCCCTTCCCCCCCCGATATGTGGACACTTTATTCTAATTTTTGAGATTAATTGCCAATGGATGGGGAAAAAGTCAAAATAGAATCTATTTAACGATATTTTTTACTTCCATCGGTTTTTTTTCTAAAAAGTCGAATATAAAAAATAAATTTGAAATCTTAGTTACACTATGCAATCAAATCCGATTTGTTTTTTTCGACATGAGGTTTGACTACGGATTCAAAAAGAGAAGGTGATACTGAGCACTCCTGCATTCATAGTTTTTCTAGGTCAGTAACTCTTTTTGATTTAAAGTTTCGTCCTGAATCAGTTTGAAAAGTTTAAAAATTATTAAAAATAGAAAAAATTATCGGATCCTTGTAAAATTAGACTTGCTTGAACCCCATTTTTCCATCTTATTAGCAAAACTCATGCAGTTTTAGGAGGCAATCTTAAAATATAATTAATTTTTTAACGCATTATTGCTCAGAGCACCACGACTAGAAAGATTTCTTTCAATGCTGTGACTTCACTACGCTGGATATGACCTGCCCGCTCTGATGTGAGGTACCATGCCCACTTGACTGATTTTACTCATTTTATTTGGTTAATGTTACTTAAGGGGGTATTCTACCCGAGAAGCTGCGAAATATTGATGTTTTCAAATCGTTGTAAATGAAAAGCTTTTCAATATTTTTATTCGAGGTTTTTCGCAAGTTTTTCTACAGGTTTTGAACAATAATTTTCGTTTTTAATGTTAAAAATATCTTTGTTAATAATGGTTCATTCGACGCCTCAAACTTGAGCCTGCCGAAAATAGTTGCTCCATGGTGGACATGATATCTCCGGTTTAAATATTCTGAAACACAAAATGTAACCCATTTTGTTATCGTGAGACTTTCTGCTATCGCCTCAACTAGGGAATAAGAAAACAAAATTTTCTTCAATTTAAATCAGACTCTTGAAAAAAATGACGATTTTTTGCCCTGTTTTTGTTTATATTTTGCATTAAAAACATTAGTTAAACAAATGCTTTCGCCATAATCCTTGATAAGGCCATACCTATACATTTGCTTAGTAGCGTTGTAAAATTTCAAGTCAATTGGACAAGTGGTTTTTTGTGAATCGTGTCCACCGTCCCGAAAAAAATGGTTTCGAGAAAAACGAGTTTAAAGATTTACAAACATGGTACTTACAAATGATGTAACTTACGGTTAATCAGCGATTCCAGGACCATATATTACCTCCTCTTCTTTCTCATAAAACTCGTTGTCTACATAAAAAATATTAAATAAAAAAAAATCGGTTTTTCGGACCATCTCGGGTAGAATACCCCTGTTAGGCTTTAAGTTTAGTATAAAATAAAACCCAAATGATTTATTCGAATTAACAATAATCGATTTCAATTTATGGAGTAGATTTTATTTATTTTTCGGGTAAATGTATAATGTTGTTTTACTATTATAGTAAAACTAAGAACAAATTCTGTGTTTTAATATTTTATGAGTTTTGCATACACAATGTTTTTGATTAATAATTATAAGTATAGATAGATAATTTCAGTTTATTTCTGTTTAAAGTTCTTTATATATTTTATTCTCTCACTTTAGATTAGTTTTTTATATAGTTAAATTTTTCACTTTAGATTGGGTTTTTTATATAGTTAAAATTTGTGCATCGTATTTATACTTTTAGATTTAAGTATCTTACGTTTGATATATGATTGGATTCAACTTTATTCAATGTTTTATTTTTGTTTAAATTATTGTTTTTTAAATAGTTATATATAATCGAATTAAAGAGATTTTTTCTTATTTCAGTACACTTCAGGTGGTTTTATGACGAAATTAATTTAAAGTTCCTTTTGGTGGGTGGGATTTGCTCCTAAGTATAGTTGTCGTCGCTTCAATTGTGTATTAGAATATAACCATATTTCAGTTTTTATGATCACCTATTCACCATGACTTATAGCTGTTAACTCTAGTGTATAGTTGAAAAAAGAGAAGATTTTGGGACAGTCCCTGTTTACACTGCATCTAAACAACCCCCTTAAGTTTTGTTTAATTTGTTGCGTCAAATGACAGATGGACAGAAATATGTGCCATAAGCTCTATCTGCTCATTTGGATGTACACATATTGTATCTAGATCACATTTGAATTGCAATAACCTTTATCTACTATAGTAATTCAAATAACAGTAACTAATTTATAGCATATAATAGTCATATTTTATTAATATTGTAGAAGACCGATTGTTAGAATTAGAGAGTTTTTGCAGATGGAGAATTGAATATAAGCCCTCGATGTAGAGAATACTTACTTACATAAACGCCCTTGTTTAATTTGGGATATAAACCATAGCTGTAACATTTTTTGTTTTGTTGCATTACAGAAGTATTACTTACTAACCAAGTTTGAGGAAGTTGTTAGTTTGCAATATATTGCAATATATCTCAGTGGAACTTGTCAGGGGAATTATTTTTTCATACTTTATACGGACTGATAGAATTGCTATTAGGAGAATGCCCTTATCTCTAGATTTTCCAATATAAATACGCTCCATTGAAGTACCGAAATCTGGAAATCAGAACATTATTTTTGATTAATTAAAATAGTATGTCCAAAGTCCATTTCACGTGTAACTTGAATGCATTCGATTTCATCTGAATAATTGTAAATTGTTCATTTTATAAGTCTTCATCTTATGTTTTGATTGAAACAATAAATAGTTTTCTTCGGGAATAGAAATACGAAAAAAGTATCGAGATATTTTGAATTCAATTCCACTATTTATCCATTAATATATGGTTTTCGATATTTTGACTTTTATTAGTACATTGCATTTAGTATCAGTATAGGAAAAAACGCTTTGAAAATGCAACACTTTTTAGGAGCAACGCTGTAAAAATTTCAAACCTTTTCTTCTTATTTTTTATGGGACAACAGCCTATTGAGGGCCTAGACTAAGTCTCAAACTTCTAACTACACTATTGGAATAAGCTAGATTGCAATGATATTTTATTTATTTTTGTTTTTTTATAATAAGCTGTATTTTTTCTATTTTTCATGGTTTGGTATCATAAGATATTTCCTAATATCGGTATTTTCCTTTGGGATCCTTTTTCAAATGAAACCAATCTTTAGATACCCGATTTGAATATAGTATCGATAATTTTTAATTCGTTCCGTTTTTGATTTGTTTAAAATATGACAATCTTTATTCTATATATCTGTGGCAATAAATTAGAGTAGCTTATGTCGAAAATTGATGTTTTGAGATATTCTCTGTTTTGAGTAAAATAATTTCTGTTTGGTTTTAATGCAATGTTTTTATTCTCATAGGCAGTTAATAAATTGTTTAAAGCTAAGAAAAGAAAATTTTAAAAATATATCATTTTGATAGTTTTGTACTTAAGATTTTCCTCAAAAATTAATTTTGAGTATAATAGCGTCTTAAGTAAACTTAAGCGCGTCTGTTAAAGCGAAATTGAAATTTCAAATTTACTGAAATATTTTTAACTTAAGTCGGTTAAAGCTTATTAAACAATGAAAAATTTTCAGTTAAGATGTTTCGACAAATGAATTACTGTTGGAAAAAACTTATGTTTAAATAATAACATGAAAATTTATACTTATGTCGACTTAGGCTACTTTAATTTGTTGTTACATATATGATAGTTTCAGCATTTTTTTAATTTCCAGCATTAGAGATTTGATTGGAAAAATTTAATATTTTTTGAAATAATTTATTGAGAATTGTTTTACTGTCTTAATCGTGACTAGATTATAAAACTCCCACGCTTAGCATTCCAAAACTTTAATTACTATAATGCAAAATAAAGTTTAGTAGATATTGTTTAACATTAAATATTTAACTCTAATATTGTTGTAAGTCTTCACAGTTTGAATACAATGTACTCCTAAGTAATTTTCCAAGTCTTTCTGATAAGCTTAAATAAATTATTTTAAAATATATTTGAATTGTTATAGGAGCCATTTAACTTTCATAAGTGAAAAATTAATGAGAAAACGTTTGGATACCATTTTTCCTAGAATAACCCAAATTTATATCAAATTTCAATCGTTGAATAAAATATAGTTAAACATAATGCCATTCCTATATACATATAAGTTAATTTTATAATATAAAAAGTTAATTTTATAAATACAAGTTAGTTATTTGTAGGAAACTTTGCACGTTATCTAAAAACAAAAAATATTTAATTCCATAGTTACCACGTAATTTCTGGAAATTGTAGCAATTATTTAAAGATTGTGAGAAATTTAAAATTATTTTTGAATTAATAATTAGCATTTGTTTGTTTATTCAGTGAAAATCAAATTGCATGTTTGTAATAAATTAATTTAAAAAAATATATATGAAATAAAAATTATTTGTGTGCCAAAGAGAGCGCAAATCCTCAACAGAAATTAAATTAAATTACTTGCGATTGTCTTTACTACATACTTACATACTTAACCCTCTAGTTCTTAAATTTTTTATTGAGGTAAAGAAATAAGAATTTCATTTAAATTTGGCATAAAAACTGCTCTCAAAACCCTTAAAATATAAACCACGTCTAGTTTTATGAAGTGGGAAAATGTAGGATTTTCATAAATTTGCTTTAAATCGGTAATTAAATACTTTTTTTTCCATTTTTCACAGGAAGTGATTTATTTTTTTTCTTATTACAAATTCTCCAATTCAATCAAAATAATTAATTTTCCCGCTTTTTCACAAATTTTTGACTTTGACTACCGCTAAGATCTATAATATGCATCAAAATTCATAATCTCTGCATTTGTACACATGTTTTGGTAAAGGCTCTCCAGAGTCACAGTTGGAAGCTTGAGGGTTAAATTATAGTAATAATTTTCACATATGTAAGTTCAAGCCATAAATTGATTATCTTCATTATAGTAATACTGTAGGTACAAGACGGAAGTTATATAAAGATAACAATTAAGTTGACATAAATTTTTTTGCATGCTATGAAAATGGTGAAAGAAACAAAATAATTAATGAACAATTTCGATAAGACAAAGAAAAATATATTTAGTATGAAGTTTTGAATGAAAAAATGCCAATATATGCAATGTTGCAATTTCGATAATATTACCTAACTTAGCCCAAATTTCCCTTCCTTTGTAAAGGAGATTCCCTTATTTATATTTTAAGAATGTATTTAAGCGGAATGCACCATTTTTTATTGCGCTTGTCTGGCGAAATGAAGAATTTTTGAAAAAGTGCCAAAAACAACTGCAAAGTATAAACAATTGTCGCGCCACCAAAATGTTCTTAGGTATCAAGGAGTATTATAAAGTTAAATACCTGAAAAAAATCTGATGCTTACATTCGACTGCTGTTGGACTGATCCAGAAAAAAGGCAATTTGTATCCGCTTGAAAGGACAAAAGGATCAAGAAGACTATGGAAGACAAATACGAGAGAAAATGGCATAACCTGAAAGAGAACCATAAATTATCGATTCAAAAGTGTAGTCACAATAAGGACTGAGCTAAAGAGCTATTACAACGTGAATATAAATGTCGAAACCTTACGCAGAAAGAAACGAAAGTTCGGTCTGTATGGGAGACGATCAGCCAAAAACTCGTTGTTGACGAAATGGATGGAAACAAATCGCCTGGCATGGACTCAAAACTGCAGCAATTGAACTCTGGCAGATTCGAGAAAAGTTATATGATCGAGCAAATTAAATTAAATTTTTTATGCGCATTTAACCTTCGGTACGTGCGTCGCTCAGATATAGAGCAGTACAAGGATAACTGTGTAGCGAAAATAGTCAAATTCCCACAAATCCATATGGCTTGAATGAATTTTTCCTACGATATCCGGGGTCCCTTATGATATATTAAAGGGACTGTGAACGCCCAAAAATATGGCTAAAATTTTATGGAGCAATTGCTGTAAGCCAATTGTGGTGCGTTTTTGCTCATTATTGACGTTATTTTTCCGGATGACTTTTGCGGCATATCATCGCACCAAAATGGCAAGGTTTAGTTAGTAATTTATGCCTAATGTTTGATAAGTTTAGAACTAGTAAAAAAGTTAGATTATTGATTCTTATTTGTTTGCAGATTCAAAATGTTTTCGATGATGTTAGAATTTACTGGCGGAAATGATCAGGTAGCTCGCGCGGATTAAGTCCTCTGTCATATATTGAAACGGAAAGTTGCTTAAAACATGCCAAAGAATAAAAAACCCCTTGTTGGAATTCTGAAAAACGTTGGGTATTGGGTATGATAACCTTAAAGTGCTTGTCGACTCTATGCCATTCAAGATAACGGCCATAAGAAAGGCTAAGAGACGGGCACCATCAAACAAAACAATTTAGCTTATGACTCTATTATGAAAAAAATTAATCTTAGTTTACACCTTCAAAAAATAACATATATTTTTATTTTTACATACTTTAAATTAATACCCTCAAATACGTGAAATTTCTTCCATATTTTTATTTTAAATAAAAAGTACTAAAATTTGTGTGTATGTATGATGTTTCTTTCGCAATTTTATTCATTTCGTTCCCGAAAATAAAAAAAAATTACATTCACTAAAACAAAATCAGGTTTAGGTCCCATTTTAAATGATTTTCTTGAAATTGGTGGGTGGTGCGATTTTTGTGACCGCCAGTCTAACTAGTTCGAGTTTGGTATTGATATTCTGGATCACACGATTTTATCGAACTTAATTTTAAATTATTTTTTTCTAAATATTTTTTATCAATAACTCACTCTTTCATTTTCATTTCGATTGCAGGGTTCTCGTGTTAGCACAGTTAATGATTGGCAGCAAATAAAAATTGGCGGCGATGAAGAAATTAACAAGAAAAAAGGACGTCAACAATTGAATCGCATAAAATCAACAAAATACACATTAATAACATTTTTGCCACAAAATTTACTTGAACAATTTCGACGTATTGCGAATTTTTACTTTTTAGTAATGACAATAGTCTCACTTTTAATTGGTAAGTTGAGCTGGCTGAAACAGTCGAAATTATTTATTCATATACACAAATGACTACCACAATTGAGTGTTAACAATGTCAAAGTTGTTAACATGTGTAATTCACAGATAAATATTAAGCGCACACTTTAGAGAGATGATTTTGAAAAAATATTACAAACGTAGATATTCTTGCAAGTAAAATGCATTGCCTTCATGTGAAGATTGTGTTAATGACAACTTCATGCTGTTAATTAACAGCAGTAGATACTATTTATTTTTAAATTGAAGGAATATACCGGTTGTCTTTAACAATTTACACTTAAGCCAGGGTAGCAGCAGGGTTTGCTATATATCAACAAAATATTCTTAGTATATTTTTGATCATAATATTTATATAAAACCAATGACTTATTTACGAATGCGAAAGCTGCTGTTTACCAGAGCTTTGAATGCATGTGCCTGTATCGTAATTTTAAAACTCGTGGTTGAAGGATATTATTGAAGGAAAGATTGCTGGGTATTTGAATTACCCTTGCAATAAAGATAACGAAACTGGATTGCAAGAAGTATGGTCTATAGTCTATTGTTTTTGATTACACAATTAACGAGTTTGATTGTTTTGAGTAATTTAATTAATATTTGTATATGTGTTTCTGCCATCTATAAAGTCTACAAATAATTCTTGTCAGATTTTCAACTAATTTCGCTAGAAACTTTTTGGGCAGTTTTTGATCGACAGAATATCAAAAGTTCTAACCCAAAATCCATATCGCAGAGAAGAATAAATAACATTCTAACGGTGAGTGATAGTACTTTATTATTAAACCGGTACTAAAATTTGAAAAGTAATTTTAATAAAATAACCAAAATCGAACTTAGTAAGGTTAATTTTTTTTCAAAATATTATTGAGTTGCAAGATGGGGTCAAAAACTTATTTGAAATGGTTCAAAAGGTAAATGTAACTGTTTATAAGGAAAATTTATAAAAAAAATTGTAAAAGCTTATTTCTGGATTTTAAATATTGGTAGAAAATGAGTTGTTTCTAGCGGAACAGGTAAAAAAAAATTGACTCCTACATATGCAGTATGAAGTGATAACATATCTTAGGCGCTTACATTAAATTTTGAGCTTGTTCAATTCGGATCTATTCATTGAAATTTATTTTTTTTTTTAATTTTATTGAACTTCAAAATCAACCGGAATGTTACTTTGACCCGAAGTATTGTTCTTTTTGTGCTCTTGTGGGGTTTTCAGATCATGTTAGCAAACTAACCGTGCTGCAACTCAGCTTTGCTGAAGGATGCTACGCCATTTGAACAGCAACTTTCTTGTTTTCTCCTTTCTTTTGCGGTCGACTGCACCTTTTTAGCTTTTAGTTGATTTTTGCTGCTTCCAATCGCAATGGGGACAATTTTCCTGTTATGTGGCCGAATGCTCGACAACGTATCTAAATGTGAAGAACCATTCTAGGCCAGTTTTGACATTTTTGATCCAAACATGCGGAAAGTCAGCGTCGACTTTAATTACGTATTGATACATAGTAAATTTCGCTGCAATATGGCAAATATTCTTCCAAATTCTTCTCTTGTTCGGTTTTTAAGACCTATGTAAAGAGAACAAATGAATGAAAAAAGCGCACAAATCGAGACACTGGAGAGTAAACAAACCATTTTCCTCCCAATATCTCCGAGGATAATGTCTTTCAATTGAAGCGATGCGAGAGATGTATTTGAAGGTTATTTAGCATGCGCAGAAGGCTCGGATGGCACTGATGTTTGTGTTGCGATGAGTGCTGTCGTTTTGAAAATTTTAAGGGGAGGATTTTTCCGTTTAAGAGGAAGATTTTGCTTTACAGGGGAGGAATTTTTCAAAATGTCTTACAAGTTTTAAAATAAGTATGACTTAGAATCTAGAGTCTTAGATAATTGCAAACAGTTGCACTAATGTATAGAAATTTTATTAGAAAAAAATACATTTTTTTATTCACAGCTGTTACAACTTCAGTCATACTTAAAGCTAAAAAATTTATGAAAATAAAACAAATTCATATAAAAACCAAATATTCCTTATTTGGAAACAAACGGTAGTATCAGTAAATAATAATAAAAAAGCAATAATGATTAAAAAACTACAAAAAACTTGTCTTCTTTCTTTTCAAAACCGGGTAAAAAAAGTAGAATGTTATTTGTGGTGTTATCAAAGGTACCTAGAAGGAGCCATAATCTTTTTTTTTGTAGCTTTTCTTATCAACCATTACTGCATTAACAGTTGCAGTCAGCTAGAAATTTCGTTTTTTTGTTTTTAATTAGATTCAATTGAGAAAAAATTATATTTGCCGCTGTACTGCTATGTGGAAAACTTAAAATTGCGCCAATAAATTTTTCCAGTTTTGAAAGCATTTTTTCTTTTAAAGCATTCTTTAAATGAAAAATTTTACACCATAATTCTTCCAGTTCCAAATCTAATATATATATATATAAATTCATTACTAATTTATTGATATTTATTAAATATGCACACTTACTTTTACGCGGTTTTTCTACTATTGATTTCAATTGTCAAAATTTACAAGCATTAACACAAAGGCAAGCAAAAACTTCTGGAAATGGAACACGAACTTTTGAATTATGACAGTAATCCAGCGATAAATAAAGTAGAGCTAGTCATAGTAACAAATATTTTACAGACAGAAACTAAAATAACCCAACAGAACATATTTAGTTTGATTTACGTTTACAACCAAAAATTCAAGAATATGAAATAGGAGGATTTTTTCCGATTGGGGAGGACAGGAGGATTGAGATTTGAGCAGAGTACGAATACTCCGATCGGAGTACCTTCGGCAGCACTGGTTGCGATTGATTGAGTTTCAGGCTTGGTGAATTCGCTTGAGCATCGTAAATTAGTCCGAGGAACACCATGAAGCCACGAAGTTTCACGCATTGACATTCCTTTGTTTACATTTAAAGTTTTCGAAGTGTATCCGGATCGATTTTCTGAGTTTTCTGCTTGTAGCTTCGGCCCATTTTATTGAAAAATCAGATACAATGCATAAAAACACACATTAAGATCGAAACGCTCTGATAAAAATAGTATGGGAGTATTCGAATTGAACCATGTCAAAAGGTTCGAATCCGACCAATATTTCACAATTCTCACACCGATTGAGAAAAGACAGTAAATATACTCACCAAAAGAATAGTGCATTTGGATTAATTTATTATTGTCACTAATAAAAATCTACCTATTTAGCATAGTAAAAAAAAAAGAGTAGGTTAAATAGGTAGAGTAGTATTTAAGTACTAAAAAATATGTCAAAAAAAAAAAGTCATCGACAAAGTTGGTGAAAAATGTATTCCATATCCAAAGTGCTATAAATTTTCTGACAATCATTTTTTTGAGAACCATTTGATATTAAAATCAAGTGAATCTCAAAAATTTCATTCATTTAAAGAGGGGAGAATTCGGTTTAGCATACTTCTTTATTTTACAATGCCTATTTAGTAGAATTTTACATTAAAGTGTTCCAAAACAACATGTGCCTCTCGAAAACTCACACGACGACTGAGAAACGTCAAATTCTGTGTGTTATGTTAGTTATGTTATGTTAGTTCTGTTATGCTAGTTATGTTATATGACAGTTATGAAAATGGCAAACATGATTTTCGTGGTATTTACTATTGCATTGTGAAACATTGAGAAACAGCTCGCGGTTTGTATTGGAACAAGGTCCGAATTGAACCAGCCTTCCCTACTATTTACGCCATGTTGTGTGATTTGGTATACTTCTAGTTAGTTGTAGCATACATTAATTAGAAATCTGAAAATGATTTCTTTACAAATCAAAACAAAAAAAAAAAAAAACTTAGACTCAAACATCAACACATACGAAACGTTAGCACTCACACAAATGCAATTCCGCACGTTTTTCTCATACTGCCAGTAAAAATGTTAGCAAATCAAAAATTAATAAAAAATGTTTTTAGATTTTGCAAATGGCAGAAAATGGCTATAGCCATTTATTATAGTTATTTCTGAATGAAGTAGTCAATCAGACAAAATAAGTAATGAACTTAAACAAAAAAGTTGGCATCCCATGTTAATGGAAGGAAAACGAATAATTTGCAACTATATATTTGCTTTCACTGTTGTTGTGCTGTGCCCTATTTCACCAAATACAATTTACAATTACAAATGTGTAAAACCATTTTTCGTTTCATAAGTTACAACTCTCAAATTCACAAATTTGTAATAAGAGGCAACAAAAATTGTAAGAGAGCACTTGTACATTACAAGTGTAAAAAAAATGACGTTTCACGAAATTTTCATATGATTTGTAAATAACCAATTTTTTTATACAAATTTGTGACACTAATGTATGATAACATTTACCAATGAGCGAACAAATTAAAATTTTCGCGGCTTCTTTGATTAAGAGGTATTTCTACCTAAAAATATTCAAATTAATTATTTTTAAAACTCTTTTTTTTTATATATACATAAAGAAAAATAAAATCATTTTAAAAGGGCATAGCCGTGTTTCCATGTCAGAAATGCCCCCAAACCGAATCAAGTTTCGCATGGACCCTTTTGAAGCACTTGCTTTAAGAACGATTTGGCTAAATTGTCAGACCATTATCTGCAATTTTTAATGAGTAGTAATGGCGGATTTTGTAAATTTCGTTTTTCGCGTTTTTCAGCCTAAGTAGTCATAGGAAAAATCTAAAAAAATTCACAGTGATTTTTTGGTTTTGGAGACATATTTAGAGTTTTTTCGCGAATTTTCTTATGCGAAACTCGCGATGAAAAAAATGGCAGATATGTTTATTAATTTTAAAATTTTTTTTAAATTAATCTACATTCTTAAGATGCTGATTAAAAACTGTAAATATAAAAACAGACTGCTAAAAGTATGATGAAAAACGAAAAATAAACAATTGTACCCATTTTTCAGGCGATTTTTTTTTGTAAGAAATTCTTACAAATGTTACAAATTTGTGATTAGTCGCCTGTTTGGTGAAACAAAAAACTACAAAATAGTAACATTTCTACAAATTTGTTACTTGTAAATTACAACTACAAATCCTGTTTGGTGAAACAAATATTGAAAAATTTGTTATTACAAGTACTTGTGATTTACAAGTCCGAATTCACAATTGTAGGAATTGGGTGAAACCACATTTAAAGATTTTTTTACAATTTTGTGAGAATTTCCTTACAATTCACATATTTGTAAGTTGGTGAAATAGGCCACTGGTCCCTTTCTCTCTTTACAAAGAAATGTCGTTCGCAATAAAATTTTAAGAAAATCTCCTTACACCAAGGAAAAATTTTACTCAAGCTAATGAAAAATACGTCCTACGGTTGAGTAAATTTACTAATAATAATTACAAGTTTTCCTAAAATAAAAATAAGGAAACAATTTCCTATATATTAGAAAACGTGACCTTAAGTGTAGGAATTCATCTTAAAATCAAAGAAATTTTTACTTATATTTAACAGTTACAAATTGAGGAAAAATTTTTACTTCGTATAAGGAAACGAAGTCATTACTTTAAAGATATTTTTCATAGAGTATAGGAAAAAATACTTCAGCTTAGGAAAAAATTTAAGGAACTCGTTTTCTTAGATTTAGTACAGTCTTTTTTTTCAGTGTAAAGTGGGAATTTTTCGCAGATTTCTTGAAATTTTGATGGATTCAAATATTCTCAAGAACTGCTGTTTGCAGCCATCTAAAATCGCGTAGGCCTGTTTTATTTAAATAAGTTATATCTAGAAATGTTTTCAACATATTAGGTCCGTTCCCGTACTTTTTGGGTAAAGTCTGGTAAACTGAGAGTAACCGAAAAATGCTCCTTTTGATACACAAACTTGCACAAAAGTACGGGAACGCACAAACCACTTTTCTTGCACGAAACAAAACGTTAAATTTCAATGACAGTTTAATTCAAAAAACAAAGTTTATGTGATATTTAATAAAATAAAACTTTTTAAATCTTACAAGAAAATAAATACATAATGAAAAAATTAAACATAAATTGATCGACTGACTACTTTTGTAGAATCTTCTGGTTCACAATCACCGTTTGCATTATTCAGAAATAGCAGAAGTTTCTTCAGCGTAAAAGTTAAAAATTAACTAATATACTATCAATTAATTTTCAAATGTCTTTCAAACATTTTCCATTTTAAATAACACTTATTTTTCTAAAAATTCTTTATTTATTTATTAATTTCAAGTTTTCAATATATTTTTACAAAAGCAAAACAGCTGCTAAATAAAAAACAGCTGATTATTTGACACTTTTAACATTTTTACCCGAAGAAAAAGTGCGGGCTATTTCGTGCAAAAAGCAGAAGACAATTACTCTCTCATCTCTGCTCTCATTTGCAAGTTTTTTGAGTACGAGAACGCTTTCTGGGCTGTTTTGGGCGAACGCGTTCACCCGCGTTGTAGTACGGGAACGGACCTATTATAACAATAATTTGAATGAATTGTTACATCAATAAGTAGCTATATATTTCGTAAAATTAGTTCATGTATTTTATAATATATGAATATAAATAACTATCTGCTAAAAATTTCAAGATAATTATGGAATTCGTTATGAGCAATGATCTCTGTGAAGTATAACTTTGCCATCATCTGAAACTATGAAGATAAAAATATTATGATTTAATTTTGTATTTCATTTTTCTCAGGGCTCATGCTATTAAATATGCGTATCTAAATATAGGGTTATAATCGCTTAAGTACAACAAAAATCTTTTGAAACAATTTCCAAATTGATTTCAAGATATAATTTCAGATTTTGTTTTCTTTACGTATTGTTTTATGTTTTAACCGAGTGTACCAAGCTATAATTAATTTAAGCATCTCTTATTTATGCATAACTCTTATATTGATGTGCTCTATTTAATAAAATACTCGTAATAATAAAACAATAAAAGTAAAATTTTTTTTTGTTGCTAGGAATATTAAACTTTTTTTTTTGCACTTACTTTTTGTGTTAATTTTCACAGCTGATGTACTCGAATACGAGTAGGAGAATGATATAGGAAGTTCTCAGCCTCATTCAATGGACAGTTCAAATTAAATTTGCACTTTTTTTTTGCTTGTCATTTTTAAGAGTTTTCATGGCATTTACACGTACACACACATGCACTCATAAACTGTACACACTTTAATGAGTACACAGTAGTGAGAAAAAGAAACCTTGACCATCACCTTCTGTATGCCATCGAAACAAATGCTCAAGCCATAATTTGACATGTGTATATCAGATTGGGAGTGAAAGGAGTGAAGAATCGGAATGGGAAATTTTACTTGTACAGAATGAGTGCAGTAAATCAATTATGAACGTTTGTTTCAAATTTTTGCATATACATATACAATTTATTTTATGCGGCGTCATGCCATTGCGCAATTACTTCTTTCTTTGGGATTCTTTTTTTTTTAATTCAATTCAATTCTTTGGTTTTATAGTTCCACAGATTCTCATACGTATGTATGTATGCATGTAGTATATGAAATCAATTAAGTATTTATTGACACGAATTGCTCGTATTGTTGTGGTTGTATCACATTTGAAGGCGTGTGCGTTGGAGCGTTTAAACGTTGGAGCGTTGTCAACAAATGAAAATGTGTATACAAAAATCTAGAAATATTGTGGATTTGCTCTTGAAAATCTAAAATATATAAAAACTAATAATTCATTAAGTTTAAGGGGTAATATGATATTCGAAAGTGTTGAGCATAAATAACAAAGAGCAGAAATTCAGATTTGTAAACATATGTACTCGTACATGAAAGAGCCCAGTAGGAAATGCGACAAAAGAGTTTGAGTCTGATGTTCACGCTTGACTATCATAGCAAGTTTTGAATTAAGATTCAGATCGGTTCTGAATCTTTTACTCTATTAGTTAAATCTGATGAAGCTTAATCATTTGTATATGTAAAATTTAAATCTGCTTTTTATTTTCTCATCCCAATAGTTTTCTCTACTAATATTTTATAGTGAGTGTAATAATTTTACAAACATATTTATTTGATATATCTATTGTAGGTATGTGTTTATTTTGTATTCGATGCAAATCATCAATGCTCTTATTTCTGATTTTTTTTTCTTTTTTGTTTTAATTATTCTTTAAAGTTTTATTATTAGCATTCCTCTTAGAACTATTTCTGTTTG
The DNA here is from genome assembly GCA_963691655.1 of Toxonevra muliebris. Taxonomy (NCBI): domain Eukaryota; kingdom Metazoa; phylum Arthropoda; class Insecta; order Diptera; family Pallopteridae; genus Toxonevra; species Toxonevra muliebris. The sequence continues at coordinate 104,493,437 of OY829326.1, forward strand.
CATGTATACTTGTAAATGAAACTTATTTGTTTACAAACAAAAATCTTTTAATGAATATATGATGATTTCTTATTTCTACATGATCGTTATTTTGCTATATATAAATATGGTAGAATATCTTAAAGATTTGTTTTTTTAAGATTTATATTGCAAGTACTTAATAATGACTTCAATATGTTTTGAAAATATTAAATTTCTTGTGAAATCAATTAAATTTTTAATTAAAAAACTGCTGTTTATGTAAATTTGGAGTTTAAGTAATATTTTTCTAGGAATGTATTAATAGTTATACAGTAGAAGAGTTTTATTACATGCTGAACTAAACTGAACTTTAAAATATTTATTGTGGAGTATGTTTCACTAGTTTGGTCCTCAATATAAATGCTATAAGTACAAACCGGAATCGGCCCAAAAAGAATTTCTGATATTCTTCTGGCATCATTGTTCATTCAAAGCCTAATAATTTTAATAAGAATTTATTTTATTTGCATTAAAAAGTTTCCGTTGGGATCCATCTCAAAATTTACCACACATCGCCTTAAACTTTAAGACTTATCAACATTAGATAACAGATGAATAAAGCTAAATGTTATGTTTATGACCAAATTACTGAATTTCTACATTCTTCCGTATATTTACTAAATGAGGTTTAAATATCCCGAATCATTGTTCGACAGATCCTGAGTGGGTTAAATCTAGTACTGCCCAAAATTATCTATTACGTGCATTTGGATAGTTTGAATATTCTTAAATGTTTTACTAGTTGATGGCTGCACAATCTGTAGCTGCTTGAAAACCATGTTTCTATTTCGAGTGGGCGGGTGTGTGGGTCTGTTGGGATTAGAACAGAAAAAAAACCATTGAAATATTATTGAAATTCGGCGTATACTTAGAACTTAAGTTATTGCGGTACTGTTCTCTTCATTTGTATGAAGAGCTAGCGTTGCGTTTCATTCGCTTCATTTTCCACCGTTTTCATACCATCATTATAGATCTGATTTTATATAGTCCAAACTCATTTATCTTGCATTTCCATATATAAATAGAGGGAAGGGTTTTATTGATTAATTTTTGAAAACAATATTAAAAAGTCTATCTCTTTACATAGCAGGTACTTCTGCGAATGATTGATTAATTTTTTAAAACAATATTAAAAAAAGTCTATCTCTTTTAATTTACATACCAGGTATAACCTTCTGTGAATTTTGCCGTCATTAGGTTAGGTTAGGTTAGGTTGGAGTGCAGCCTTCTACTTAAAAGCTCTCTTAAACACATAATTAGGCTCATTATGATACCCTAATATGGCACGACTCCCCCATTTACGGAGTGGAGAGCCATGAGTATTCCATTATGAATCTGGCTATGCCCTTAATATTTATGGATGATAGCTTGGACAGACTAGTGAAGAAAGATGAGCCCTAAAGTTTTAGTCTCTTTCTAGCCAGAGCTGGGCATCCGTACATGAAATGGGGGACTGTATCTTCTTCTTCCACAGAGCCGCAGCCCCGACAGAAGTCGTTGAATGGTAGTCCTAGTCTTGCAGCATGTCTCCCCATTACGCAGTGTCCCGTGAACACCGAAGTCGTAATGCTGATAGAGTTTCTGCTGAGGTTGAGTAACTGTCTAGTCTGTCTATTGTCCATAGTGGTCCATGTTAACCTGGTACTGCCACAAGTATGGTCCGCTACCCAAGATATTTTTGCTTCCTTAAGGTAGTTTTGCTTAATGGCTAATTTAATAGACGTAAGAGGGACACCAATGGTGCAGAAAGGTGATATATCTGTAAGCTGTAAGCCTTGTTTTGCTAATTCGTCGGCGTTGCAGTTATATCCATATGTCCAGGTACCCAATATAAGTGGACCTGCGAGTGACTCGACAAAAAGTTGAGTGAAGATCGGCAGTCAAGAACAAGCTTTGATACATTGCAAACAGCGGCGTTTAACTTGATTGCTGCTTGGTTGTCCGGGTAGATGCGGATATTTGTATCGAATGAATAGTTGCGAATAAGTCATTTGGACGCTTGATAGATAGCAAATAGAATTTCTTGTAGATTTAACGACTTTCAAATAACGAACTGTTATGCAGACTAGTTACAATGGGGGAAAAACAACAACAATTAAGTATATAGAACGGTTGTGGTAGTTTCTTTCAATATCTCTATTCAGTGAAGATATTTGGATTCAAATCTGTAATTCTGGTTTAAATACTACTAGAGCTTATATAGGATATTGAAAGATTAAGAACTATCACTAAGATCACTGATGAGGAATCGTGCTAGATTTCGAAACGGCCGTCTGATTTGCCTATATGCATTGTTGTTGTGATGACCACATTTGTTCATTAAGCCTGTTATATATAACTTCAAATAACTCTTGTTAAAGTTTTCATGGCATATGTAAAGTTAAGTCAAAAATTTTGTGATATAGAAAAATAAGGGGTTTAAACAATTTCCTTTAGCAGATGGAAAATCCGAAACTAGTAAGCAATTAGTTATACTGATGGTAACCTTCTTTAAATTGGAGCCAGCATATTTATGATGGTAGTCGCTGTAGCCTAGTGGATAGTATGCAGGATGTCCGCCTTTAATGCTCAAAACTAGAAAACGAAAATTTTTCTACACGGCACCACCTCTTGGTTGGAAATGCCAAATTTCCAAAAGTAAAAATTCCCTAAGAAAAGAATTCGGATTCGGTATAAAACTGTAAGCCCCTTCCATTTATGTGCAAGTATAACTCACACAACAAAAGCTTGGTCTAGCCCGTCATTGGCTTGTTGTGCCATATAAATATTATACAGTGGTGGATCCAGAGGTAGGCTTATGGTAGCTACAGTTCCTTCCAAAAATCCGAATGCTTATTACTTTTTAAATCTTTCTGCAGAAAAACTGATTTTAATATCCTTCGGGTGAAGATTTAAATCTGAAAGTTAAAGCTCTATCCACTTTTTTTGCTTTTGTTTGTTCTGAATTTCGGTCTATTCTTTTATCTAATTCTTGGTGGTTTGAGCCGGGTTTAGTTTGCTCTACACCATCACACAAATGTTGATGTGCTATGCTGATAATTTGAGCCACAAAATTTATAAATATTGCTTTGGATATCATAATGCCGGTTACTGCAGTGCTAAAACGTTTGAAAACAACCATGAACAAAATTGACTTAATGGACTAGCTTTTCTATTAATCTTTAGAGTACCTACGTCTATCTACATAGATATATATGTATATGTTAATTGCTTTCTAATAGTTAAGCAAAATCATAGATTCATCACTGCCAAATTTTGTAATTTTCAAAAGTGTTTATAGTTATAAATTTACTTTTGGACTTGTTTTTAAAGTTACTGCAGTTTTTTTGTAAAGAAGTAGGGTAGAAGGGGGAGCATTCGCCACTGGGGCACATTTGCCAACCCTCCTTATCTTCTAATTCACGAAAGTTTTATAATTGAAACAATCTATAATTTGTGCTTTTATCGATCATCTTTTATCCCTTCAACTTTGACAGTTGAGCTTTGTAAGTGATCGTGGGCAGGCGTGTTTTTGTGTTTTTCGGGTGGTTGCAAAAATATTTGTATAAGTAAATCTTGTAATAACTTTTTTACTTTATGAGTGAGAAAAAAGTTGGTCAACTATGTTATTCCGGTGTTATTTAATTAAAGAATAAGCAATAGTTTCTTTTTATAAATGTTCAAAAAGTTTAAAAAAATTATGTTTTTATGAAAGTGGTTGTTCCTGGGGCACATTCACCAGAATGCGGATGGGGCAGTTTCGACGGCATTTGATATGAATTTTAGACAGTATAATGTTAAATTAAGTCATATCTAAATAAATTCCTCTGGATCAGTACTATCCAATTTTATTTACATGTATATCCAAATGCTTATTTTTTTTTTAATAAATAACTTATATTTTTTAACAAAATATTTTAAAAATGAATCATTTATATTTTTGTTACTTTATATTATAAATAAATTTTCAAAAATTAAAAATAAGTAAAACTTATTCTGACTGATAATATGTGATAGTAATATACAAGAACAAAAATTAAAAAAAAAATAACTATTACTTTATCAAAAACCTTGAATTTTATTCCTTGACGGTTGCACCCCACCCCCTTGACGAATGTACCCCATAACTGGGACACTTTCACCATTTCGGACTACTTGGAAAATCATTAAAAAAATAATAGAAATCATTAAGATAATCAACTCATAAAGATAACAGATGAAAGCTAATAAATGTAAATTTCTAATTAAAAAATAATTTTTCAACAAAAAACTATTAGTTTAGCCTAGACAACACTTTAAAAAAAAAAGTGGCGAATGCTCCTCCTTCTACTCTATTAGCAAAAATGTGTTAAGACCGAAGAGAAGGAGAGTTACCTTAACTATTTTAACGCTTGGGCAAATTTATGCACATGTATGACTCCTCTTCAGATTTCTCTATTGCTCGTTTTCCTTCTTGAGACTTCAAAGTTGTCCTATCTGGTCGCTCTATCGTTAATTTTATTTCTTCTTTCCGAGTGTTTGAAGCATTTTTGTGTAATGTTTAATATATTTTACAATATAGAACATTTTTGCAACACTACATTATTTTAAAAACAACAACAAAATATTGCTTGAAAATGCTGTTGTTGTTGTTACTTGTGCCGAAATCAATTAACAAAATATTGCAACTAAGCGAGAAGAGAACGTTCGCATTGCAATATTTGTAAATGAAAAATAAATATAATATTACACAAGTAACAATACCTATGTATATTTAAGGGTATATAAGGGTTATCAGGGGAAAGAAATGTCCATAATAATTATTTATGGAACAAATGTTTAAATACATCACTAGCAGGATTAAGTGGGGAGGGTTTTATTTCTAATAATGGAGAGGTGAAACAGGGGGTTATGAATTTTCCATTACTATTTTAAAAATTTTATGTAGGTTAGGTTAGGTTAGGTTAGGTTGGAGTGGCAGCCTTCTGCTTGAAAGCACACTTAAGCACATTTAGGCTCATTGTGATACCACAGTACGGCGCGACTTCCCCATTTACGGATTTTAGAATCATGAGGATTCCATAATGAATCTGGCTATGTCCTTAATATTTACGGATGATAGCTCGGACAGACTAGTAAAGAAAGGTGAGCCCAGGAGTTTTAGTCGCCTCCTGGCCAAGGATGGGCATTCGCACATGAAATGGAGGACTGTTTCTTCCTCCTCCTAAGAGCCGCAAAAATGAATCGTTGCGAATAAGCCATTTGGACGCTTGATAGATAGCCATTACTTCCGCCTGAAAGACGCTGCAATGGTCAGGTAGTCGGAAAGAGAGTCTGAGATCTAACTTACTAGAGTAGACGCCACAGCCGACTCTTTCCTCCAATTTGGATCCATCTGTATAGATGTCAATTGAATTGTCAGTGACCACCTCGTCATTAACCCATTCCTCTCTACTGGGAATATGGGTGAAGAACGTGCGGTTTAAATTAGGGGTAGAGTAAATGTAGTCTACGTTAGTTGGTACGGACGTATCGTGAATTAAAATCTTGGCATGGCCCAGGTTTGACCGGGTCCAGCGAGTTAGCGCATTGAGTCTGACAGCAGAGCACTTAGCTTGTTGCTTGACCAGAAGTGAGGTGGGCAACCAATGAAGGATTGCGAAGAGAGCTTTCGTGGAGGTAGTACGGAGGGCCACAGTAATCAATATGGCTGCTTAGGCTCGACCACTGCTGAATAGAGCCAGGAAGTGACTCGAGGTTGAAGACCCCATCTTGTTCCTAATGCCCTCTTACAGCAGTAGAGAGCGCAAGAGGCTTTCCGTACTCTCTCTGCTATATTAGCTTTCCATTGAAGTTTAGGATCATGAACAAGTCCTAAATATTTGACGCGCTTGCTAAGGCAAAGCGAGGTACCATTAATTTTGGGTAGGGCAAAAGTTGGTATTTTATACTTTCTAGTAAAAAGCATAACCTCAGTTTTGGCAGGATTAACATTAAGACCGAATTCACTGCACCAGTGAGACAGAATGCTAAGTGAGTGATTTAGCCGTTCTGAAAGAGTAGCAACGTATTTGCCGGATACTGCAATAGCAATGTCATCTGCATAAGCTATTATTTTGCAGCCGGTTTGATCTAATTTGTTTAGCAGTGTGTTCACCGCCAGATTCCAAATAAGAGGCGATAATACACCTCCTTGTGGTGTGCCCCTATTGACAACCTTTTTGACTTTATCATTTCCGATAGAGGAGCTGATGATACGTGTTTCAAGTAGTTGTCCTATAAATCTAACCAGATTAACATCAAGATTAAGATTTATTAAGGCATTAACGACAGCGTCGGGGCAGACATTGTTGAAAGCCCCCTCGATATCGAGAAACACTGCAAGCGTGTATTCTTTGTTGGAAAGTGATTTCTCAACTTCCTCAATGAGTACATGTAGCGCTGTTTCCACAGACTTCCCTTTAATATAGGCATGCTGTGATTTGGATAAAAGAGTGGGATTGATAGAGTTCCTGATATGAAAATCAAGAACCCTTTCTAGTGTTTTTAAGAGAAAGGAGGACAGACTGATCGGTCTGAAGTCGTTTGGTTTGGTATGGGACGCCTTCCCTGCTTTGGGTATGAAGACTACACGAGTCTCTCTCCAGCTTTTGGGAATGTACGAGAATTTTAGGCAAGCATTATAAAATTTTATGTAACATCGAAACAATATTCTTAACAAGACTCAGATTTTTTCAGAAAATTAATAACATGCCTCTCTATATTCTCATTGCATTATTATCTTCAATTTTTACACTTTTCGTAAATATAATCGCTTCTAACGAATCATCTGGTGGTGGGGAAACTCCAAATATCCTATATAATAAAATATTGCTTTTAATGACCTTTCAAATCAGCTTAATTTCACATTTTTCTACTTTTTATTAATTTTTAAACTTTTCAGGCTCAGTTTCAGGACTAAAAGTTAAAATCTAAAATAGCTACTAACTTAGAAAACCGTGAAAGCAGGATTGCTCAGCACCACCTTCTCTTTTTGCGTCTGAAGTCAAACCCCATGTCATAGACAGGGCAACTCATCGTATTCTTTATATTTCTGGCTTTTAAGAAAGCGAAACTCCCAAAAGCTCCCCTCCAAATACGGCCTTGATACGTAGATACTTATTTATGATCATGAATCATTAGAATTTTTTTTTTGTTTGAATAAAGTTTAAAGCAAAACAATCTCCACACTTTGAAATCATAATGATATTAAACAAACATTCACACGGGCATACACACACGCAATAGAATCATAATAACTGATACTTACGTAAATATTAAAAAAAACTAATTTTTGTTTTCTTTATATTTCAGATAGTCCGGTCTCACCAATGACATCACTGCTGCCATTGGTATTTGTAATCGCTGTGACAGCAACAAAACAAGGCTATGAAGACTTCTTGCGCTATAAGACCGACAACGTTGTTAATTGTTCTCCAGGTATGCATGTGGGGTAGGGTATATTGCAACCTTTGATTTTTCATATTTGCTATAAAAAAAAAGTAAAAATTGTGCGTAACTATTTTTTGTTTAACTTAAAAGTTTTAATCTATTAACCCCAAAATAAGGGTGTGTGCGAGTTTTGTAGATTTTTGTAAATGACTAAATTAGAACTGGTGATAAATTTAAATTATCTTTATTTTGCAATACTTGAGTCAGTTTATCCATTTTGGCCACTAAGTATTTTTAGTAAATTTCGCACACACCTTAAAAATTAATTTCTCATTATTTGGGAATCACTGCTTTTGAACTTCTAATTCTTGAATTAATTAACTAATACGCAGTTATACTTATAAATTATAATTTTATTTTGTTTATAGTGACAGTGATACGAAACGGTGAAGAAACACAAATCCAATCACAATATGTGATGCCCGGTGATTTAGTGGTGGTTGAGCGAGATTGTGATGTGCCATGCGATTTAGTTATATTGCGATCCACCGATCCGCATGGTAAATGTTTCATAACCACTGCTAATTTGGATGGTGAATCAAACTTGAAAACGTTATTGGTGCCGCGAGATCTACCGCTGGTGGAGATTAACAAAATGCATAAGTTGGGAATGATCGAGTGTGAGAGTTCAAAGACTGATTTGTATAATTTCAACGGAAAACTTGAATTGTCAGGCGGTGAGGGGCGTATGCTCCCGTTGACCGCTGATAATGTTTTGTTACGCGGATCACGTGTCAAGAATACGGAATGTGTGATCGGTTGTGCCGTGTACACGGGCATGACAACCAAATTGCAATTGAATAGTCGTTTGACGCGTAATAAATCCGCAACCAGTGAGATTTATATTAATCGATTTTTGATATTTGTATTGGTGCTATTGATTGCTATTGTTACGATTTTATACTTTTTGAAAAGGTAATACAATGGAAATTCAAAGTTTGTGAATTTAGGCATTGTTATATAAATTTCTATAACATTTATTATTCATTGCAGATACGAAGAACTTTTTGTTATTCCAAAATTAACTTATTTGGGACCAGCTGCTGATGGCTATAGCGTGAGGCAATTCTTGCAAGATTATCTATCATTTTTGATTCTTTTCAATTATTTGATACCAATTTCACTGTACGTAACCATTGAGTTACAGCGTGGTATTGGTGCATTCTTCATGGAATGGGATACACAAATGTATGACGAAGAAACCGATGAGCATTTCATTGTGAATACATCGAATTTGAATGAAGAATTGGGACAAGTAAATATACTATTCTCTGATAAAACGGGCACGCTGACGAAGAATGAAATGATATTCCAACAATGTTCCATTAATGGGCGAAAATACACGTATAGAAAAACGCGCTTGCAAGAGGATGGCACGGGCGTATTGGTCGATATCAATAAGTTCAATGTAAGTTTTTGATTTATAGAATCAATCTATCAAACAAATGTATGATTAATTTTCCACCTTTTCTTTATAGAACAATCATAAGAACTTCTTCCAAGCTTTAGCAATCTGTCATACCGTTCAAGTTGCTGGCGACTCAAGCGGTAATGCTGAAGAAAATAAAATCAAAGAAGAATCACCCGATTCTGGTGGTAAACCCGCCCTCGGAGGTCTTGCGAAAATGTATTCAATTTCCGATATTACCGAAGAAAGCCACAATTCTAGTCAACAAAGTGAAATCAATATGGATAACACTATTGCTATAGAAACATCACTGTCAACAGACCCTAATGGTAAAACGAATGTGACCACCACATCCGATGTGAATCCATTGTTGGATAACTTCGAAGCAAAACCCGACCGACGTAAACGCCCACAAATCGTCAAGCGAAGTCCAAATTTTGCGCGTCCCGCTTCACGTGTACATCCAAAGACTGTTTCTATGCCGACACCAGTGACAGAAAATGGCAATGCCATGGAAATGATAAATAGTATAGACGGTGAACATCCAGTAATATTTCCGAGCTCATTATCTAATTTACCTTCAGGACGTCCAGTATCATTGCAATTTAAACGTTCTACCTCAGAAAAAGATTTGCCAGAATTTGCTAGTGGCATTGGAGCCGGACACAGGCGTTCACAATCCTATGGTGCACCGGGGGCTTATATAACACAGCCTTGTTAGTTTAATCAAGTCAACAAATTTTGATTTGATTTTCTGTGGTAACTAGAAGTTTTTTGTTTGCTTTCAGTGGGTTCACCTGATGGTGTTGTGTATCGTACAGGGAGTACAGCGTCACGTGAGTCTTATGCAGCTCCCAGTTTCCAGCGTCAACCTACTATGATAATACGTGCCGAATCGCAGCGTCGTAAACATGAAATCGAACAGGTTGTGCAGTAAGTGAAAAAATTATTCAATTTAAAATTATTTTAATTTTAAATTAATTTTATTTTATTTCCAATTTCTCCATAGAACTCTTGACTATCAAGCCTCGAGCCCTGATGAAAAAGCACTCGTTGAGGCTTGTGCCAATTTGGGTTTAGTTTTCTTGGGAGATGATGATGAAATTTTGCGTGTACGTGTTGTGCCACCACATATGGATTATTCCAGACCTTTCGTTAGCAAAACGAATGAGATACAATTTAGTCGGCTGCATGTGCTTGAATTCACATCGGATCGCAAACGTATGAGTGTGATAGTCAAGGATGAGAATGGCGTCAAATGGATTTATACCAAAGGTGCTGAAAGTTATGTATTCCCGCTGTGCGCCAACAGTTCGGCAGATATGATTTCAAAAACTGATGCACATATAAGTGATTTCGCTCGGCTTGGTCTGAGAACACTGGCCGTGGCAAGGCGGAAAATACCCGATGAAGAATACCGAGAATTTGTGGCTGAATTGAATGAAGCAAATAGATCGTTGGAGAATCGTAAGGAATTGAGTGAGACATGCTATTTAAAAGTCGAAAGAGGTATGTTAAAAGGTTATCACAATAGGCCCAGTGACTTGGGAACTTAATGCCCACCACCCTATTAATCTAATCTAATTTAAGTTAAAAGATAAAACAGATGCCATTTAGGATCTCTTGGAGGTTTAGGAGCTTAAGGGCGATTTTCGGCTATCGAATTTCCACTAATCTTTTTTGGCTCTTTAATTATATTGGTGAAAGTGAAGATTGTGATTTTTTCAAGTTGAACATTAAACTTTTTCAACAAATTTTAAAAAGAAGTTAAAACCGTGCGCTAATTTAGAAACGCCAATAGGTCTAATTGTTAATTCAGTTTTATAACTTCTTCTTTAATTTAGAGGTATTGACTTAAAACTATTAAGTATTACTTACCACAAACCTTTTAGAGATGTCCCCACAAGTAAATGAAATTAAAAAATTATCTCACATATTATCTATCTAGATCTCGATTTGCTCGGCTCCACTGCTGTCGAAGATGCGCTGCAGGATGATGTTGCTGACACGCTGATTTCACTACAAAAAGCTGGCATTAAAATTTGGGTGCTTACTGGCGATAAGGTCGAAACGGCGCTCAATATTGCCATCTCTTGCGGGCACATTCCACCGAACGCAATGAAATATTTTATTATTGAATGTTCACGAAAAGAGGATATGCTGGTGCATTTAAATGCGTTGGATCGGGAGATAATCTTCGGAATGGGACGAGACTGTGCACTACTTATCGATGGTAAAAGCCTTGCAGTTGCACTGAAGGAAACACCCGATGAGTTTCGGGATGCGGCTATTAAGTGTACTGCCGTGCTTTGTTGCCGATTGAGCCCGCTACAAAAAAGTGAGGTTGTCTCGCTGATAAAGACGGCGCCACAAAATTACAATACTGCTTCGATTGGTGATGGTGCTAATGATGTTTCTATGATACAGGAAGCACACGTTGGCATTGGTATCATGGGCAAAGAGGGACGTCAGGCGGCACGTTGTGCTGATTTTGCCTTTGCCAAATTTTGCATGTTGAAACGTTTATTGTTGGTGCATGGACATTATCATACGACAAGGTTGTCGCTATTGGTGCTCTACTTCTTCTATAAGAACATGTTTTTCATGGGTATTATGTTCCTGTTTCAATTTCATACGCTCTTCTCCTCATCATCCGTATATGATTCATTATTTTTGACGTTATTCAACGTATTCTATACCTCGTTGCCAATCTTATTTATTTCGCTAACCGAGAAGCCATACCTCGAGGAGACTTTAATGAGGTAAGTTACTGGTATTTTTTAACGTTTTATTTTTTTAATGCCTTATTTACTTACAGAGAACCTGAATTATATAAAAAGAATATAAATAACAAACATCTACAGTGGCCCTACTTTCTCGGCTGGACCCTATGTGCTATTTATCATTCGCTAATATGTTTCTATTTTGCTGTTTTGGTATTTTCCACCAATGATGTCATCCTTAATGGCGGTCAAACTGCAGAGTTCTCTTGCTTTGGTGCTTTACTTATACAACTTGTTGTTGTAGTGGCAAATCTTAAGTTATGGCTGGAATCAAAATATCTGAGTTATTGGTACATCGTAACAATTGTTGGTTCCATATTGGTTTTCATATTAACCACCATCATTTACAATGTCATCAATTTGTAAGTTTAAAGTTTAATTGCTGTAATTTATACGAAACAATAATCAACTGAACTTGAACTTTATTTTCAGACACTATGATACCGATATTTACTGGGCCTATAATTTGCTTATGATATCCATGCCCCAATGGTTCTTCACAATACTAACCACCGTCGCCTGTTTACTGCCTGATTTTACATACCGCATGGCACGCTTGGGCATTAACTTACCAAAGCGTAGCTTTTATCCGGGTAAAGAACATTTGCGCAAGCTGCAAATGCGTCGTAAAGTCGAATCGACACATTTATGAGTAGCTACGTTTCAGTCCAATTTTTCGATACCTTTTTTTATGAAATTAATATATTTTAGCTTAAGTAAATAAGTCACATTTTTTATAGTATTATATTTTTTTTAGTAATCTAAGTTTGATTGTATACAAGTAGATATACGTATGTAGTTTTCCAAATCAGTGCCAAAAATAATATTAATATATTTTATTAGTAATTTATAAACATATTTATAATTTATGTCATGACACTTTTTATTATTTTTTTTTGTTGTTGTTAAGAACAGCAACTGTACACACATACTTACATACTTATAGATATATATATATATTTTTTTTTAAAGTATTGTAGTAGTTGTACTTTGTGGAGTCATTTTATATATTTTATCCAAGCAACACGATAAAAGACATGAACTTGATTTAATAAAAATTAAATTTACTTTCAAAATTATTGGAAGGAATATAAACGTGAACAAATATTGATTTTATTTATGTTATGGGTATAATAAAAATATGTATTATTATCGTTCTGTTCCTAAAGTAGTTCTTTTGACTCCTTCTTTCTTTAGAAGCTTTTCAATATTCTTAGCTTACTGTTTTGATTCCAAATATTGTGGATATGTTTATATTTCACAATATACACTTACCATAATACCATTCCCATTTGTGGTTACTTATATTCTTGTGCGCTGTAATCATATTCTTATAATTATTCCACAATGATTCCCATGATTAAATCAGGTTTCATTAACCTGACCAACTAACCTACTACTAGTTCTTTGGAAATTGTTTGAACATCAATAAAAAAATGAAGAAAATATAATTCCACATCAATTTAAGCTAGAGTAGAAGGGGGTAATGTCGTGCACTCTACTTTGATGTGCTCGTAAAGCCGTACATGACAAGCGAATACGACGAGTGAGCATCCGATCGAAAGATAATTTCGTTGTGTAGCATGAAATAGTTTTAGGAGAAATAAAAAAAAATATGTGCACGACATTACCCCCCTCAAAATTTGGGCGGTAATGTCGTCCATTGTATTCCGAGTATAGTAAAGGTATCAAAATGTGTGAGAAATGATAGGTACAGGTTCGATTCAAGGAGATATAACATTCTAATGTATTTATTTATTATGCAATAAATACAAGTCTGAAATATAGTCGAGAAATACAATTTAAAGAGAAAAAAAGTTAAACTGGGCAATTCGCCAGATTAAACACGAAAAGAAAAACACTCCGCGAATTTACAAAAAGTGGTTGACAATAAAGAAAACGTTTATAAAATATTCTTCTGATAGTGGCGTTTTGTTATGTGCTTCATAATTCCCTTGGGACACTGGGGCGACCGCGTTTCCTTTCCGATGCTCATTTGTTAAAAGTTTTTGCGGCTATCATAGCTGACTTTTCAGTAGCTTTGTTGTTGTTGTTGCTTGGCTCCCAAAATATTTTTGGTGGTAACCCCTGTTCTAAATAACATGATGACAATTAAAAGATATAAGCAATAAATAATTGAAGGATTCTGTTTTTATCCAAGATCTTAGAAAAATCAATGAATTTATTTTACAATTTATATTTTTAAACAATTGTTTAATTGAAAAACATAATATTTAATCTTGCATTTGAAAAAACTTCAGTATCAGTACTACATTTAAATTACTCTTTTTTGTATAGTGCACGACATTGCCCCACATCAAATGCACGACATTGCCCCAACGGTCGTTTTCAAGCTTAACTTCGACAACTCCGTAGAGAACAAAAATTTTTTCAAAAACAAAACATCTTTTTTTTTTGGCAGGAAATTTGCTTTAAGAAAACACTTACTTGGTATATTTTCCTGCGAGGAAAATTATTTTTCTGATCCGATGAAAAAACACTTTCGTCGTCCCGAAAACGAGCGTTTTACAAAAAACGTCGCACATATAGTCCAAACACATGAATATTGCTAGTATTGTATGCATGAGCTCTGTAGGCCAGTAGGCCCATACCTTACCAACGGCTGGTAAATCATTCAATTCTTTGGGCTAAAAAAGCCAGTGCACGACATTACCCTCTTCTACTCTACTGTCGAAATAACTCTGGCATATGAGAATTAAAAAGTATTGTTCAGCTATTTTGAAGGAAATTGAAACCACAATTTATAAATTGTAAAAAAAAGTTTTCTTAGACTTGGAAAATGGAAAATTTACAAAATATAGAGTGGAGCTTTTGTGTTTGAGCTTTTTACATACTTGTGCACACGAACGTTAAAATCCCGTGTAGTTTTTTTTTTTTAACACGAACCAGAAATTAACACGTGTAGTTTGGTTGGTAGTACAGTTGCCATGTGTAGCTAAAAGTTCGTGTATCTGCACGAACCTTAATATCGAGCAGAGAAAACCACGCAAAAAATTTTCCGATTTACATTCTTTGACATGAGGTTTGACTTTTGGTTCAAAAAGAGAAGGTGAGCCTGAGCAATCCTGCATTCATAGTTTTTCTAGGTCAGTAACTGTTTTTGATTTAAAGTTTCGTCCTGAATCAGTTTGAAAAGTTTAAAAATTAATAATAATAGCAAAAATTTTCGGATCCTTGTAAAAGTAGTTTTATTTGAAAGGCAATAAAGAGCAATATTTTATTATGTAGTATATTTAGAGTTTTTCTACTTTCAGATGGCTTTTTCATCCTAAATTCGTTCTCCATATTTGATCCGTCATTTTGAATTTTTAAAATCTGACTGCAGATTAAAACACTTCGGGACACTACACTTTTCATTATACCTGCAAGTGGGTGTAAGTAAGATAAAATCCGTTCTGAGTAAATTTTTTTCCTGCACACCTAGACTTAAACACATCCCCTGCTTTAAGGGTACATGGAAAAAATTTGGCTTAAGGCGCATTTTAAAGGGCATGATTCTACTCTACAATTTTTTGAAAATGGCCTGATGGTTTCAACCCCATTTTTTTCTTAAACGTGACGTGATGGGAAGTTTTTGATCTCAGATTCGTGTTTAGCATAAAAAGTTCATTCGCAAACACAAGGAACCATTTTATTCCAAAAACCCATGCTGGGTAGTGTTATTGGATCCAATGTTTTAGGAGAAAATCTTAAAATGTAATTAATTCTTCAACCCATTATTGCTCAGAGCACCTCAATTCGGAAGATCTCTTTCATTACTGAGACTGCACGAATTTAGAGAATATATGCCAATCTCATTCAGGTTCCTCTTCATTGATAATGGCCCAAATTTCCACTGATAATCATTTGAATCATTTGGCATTTTTGGTAATTTTTTTGAAGTTGGGTACATCATTAGTAATGGCAAGTCAACCATTTATCAAAATTATGTCTTTCACGATAAAAAATGCATTGGAATAATATTTACACATTGAATAATATTTATTAGATTGAAAAAAATTGGAAACAAAAATTTTTCCCAAAGCTTCAAGACATTTATCCCTAGTCTGATAGGACTCATCAAATGCATCATCGTATTTAATTTATTATTTAAACATCAGTTTCATAAAAATTATTTATGAATATTTTCTTCGAATGAAAACCCACTCCTTCCTGAAAAAATCCTGGTGGCACCTGTGCGGTCGCTTTTTTCGAAATTCAAAATTTCAAGTCGATAAAAAGTTGTCTTTATAGACCTGCATACACCATAAAAAAAGTTTGGTCCAATTGGAAAATATTTAGGTCTCCCGCAAAAAAAGAATAGAAAAGATAAGAGAAAGTTAGCTTTGGGAAGGGGACCCAAATAATAATAAAATTTGATGGGAAGAATTCGATAGAAAGAATTGGAAATAGATGGCTTATACCCCCTTAGTCGTTGCAAGCGACTCATAACATCACTGAGCAAACTAATGATCCGCTCATCTATGAAGAACGACGTTTCAATTCTCTGATGAATAGTGTCATAGGTGGCAGTACCAAGCGGAGGTGCACGCACAACTGCACTGGATTGTTGACGAAGTGTTTGGTTTCAAGGTTTTTCTACTCTTCCGGTCTTCACATTTTCATTGCTGACGCTAGCCTGGATACCAGATGAATGAGAGTGGAGTACTTCAAGGTGAATTTTCTAAACGGGCTGTCCGAAAACCGTTGTGCGGTGGTGAGGGTGGTAGCCAGTGGAAGTAATAGCAACGGGTGGGAGCGAAAGCATAACTTGCACTACCGAATGTTCACGGGCAGGGCTAGTCGAGTGGCGGGAGATGCAATTGCAAATTGATTTCATTGGAGTGCAAGAAAAAGAAGAGATGCGTCTGAGGATACGAAGAGTTGGTACAAGTGAGAATTTCACTGTTGATCTATATCTCATGCACGTGTTATTCCATGTTATTCCACTATTTTGAGTGTGGGAATCAGCAACATCAATTATCGCGTGGAGCTCTCTGGATATCATACTGTGACAAAAACTGAGTTTTTAGATGCAAATAGGACCTCTAGGAGAAAATTGGATTTGTTTTTAATGTGATATTATTGCTTCAAAATCAAATTTTAATCATTTTAATTAAAAAATTCAAACGGTTTTGAATATCCATTAAAACCGGTTTCGCATAAAGTATTTATTTGACGTCGAATTCGGCGATTTCAAATTAATTGAATGACATGGAATTTCCACCTATTTTTGATTGAGAATATATCAAAATTAATAAGTTTAACTCCATATTTTTAATTCAAGCGATACCCAAATGTGTGCCTCTCTTCCAGCTCTTTTTTTTTATTTTGTTGGAACTGCAAAAGAAGTATTTAAGAATACAGCACTGAGGCAAGTTTTACGTAAATTGTACGATATTCTGTGTTCCCTTTTGCTATTCTTTAAATCTTCCAGGTTTATTAATAAATCTTAGCAGATCCTGCAGTATTAAAGAGCTCAGGTGTTCGTCTCTCAACACTCCAGTGCTAAATATGCTTACTCTGATCTGGCATAAAGCGGGGCATACACTAAGAAAGTTGTCTGCCGTTTCTTCAAAATCTTCCTCTAAACCACAGGAAGCACAGAAGACACTATCTCCTAGGCCAATCATATTCAAATGTTTGGTCCAAGAGAAGTGACCTGTGTATAGTCCCACCAGCTGACTACAGCTCTTTCTGTTAAGTTATAATAGAAAGTCTGTTAGATGTTTCGAGATAACAGATAACCTGGTCTTTGTCTGTCTAAAGCCCCTCAGTTAATCCCATTTACGATTGTGGGTCAAATCAACCCACTCATTAATGGTGGTCTTGATGGCTGTATATAAAAAAGAAGGCACAGGAAACCAGTTTCCGAACCCTTTCTGGCCAGAAGGCCAGCAGATTCATTTGCTGAAATTCCTGAGTGCCCAGGAACCCATATCGGCAGCAGGCTATTGTATTTTCCAACACAATCAAGCCTGGGTTTGCAATGCATATCCAGTTTAGACGTGGTTAGAGGATTAAGCAATGATTTAAGCGCAGCCTGACTTTCACTTAATACACAGATATTCCTTTCTCTTCAACCATTATCAATGACATGGTCCATTGCATTGATGATTACAAAACTTTCTGCTTGAAAAACAGAAGCATTCAACCCAAGTGAGAAGTGAAGCTGCATTTCATCATTTTCAATGAAGACCCCAGAACCCGAATCGTATTCTGTTTTAGAGCCGTCAATGAAAATGCGCATACAATCAACTCCCTTCATATATAAGAATCTAGCAAATAACGGTGCATTCAAATATCTTTGGAACTGGAGTCAAACCAATAAACTTAACACCACATGCGCTGAGTGCTTTGAGATTTCGGGGCAAGTATGATTTAGAAAATGGAAAGGAGCAGTTCTCAAAATTTAAGCAATAAACTAAAATTGTTTGTTTTAAAGGATTTATTTAAATGTAATTTAACATAATTTTATTTATTTGTATATGATTCTATAATAAATCTTTAATATTAGATAATTCTGAATAAAAATATTTAAATTGAGCAAAAATTATTACAGAGCATAAAGTTTCATAAACTTTTATTTTTGTTGTTGTTGTTTTTTTTAGTAAAATTTTACAATTGATTTAATTAATTAAATGCATAAATTGCATAAATACGTGTACGTATGTATGTGTATTTTTCACAAAAGTTTTTAGTTTTTTAAACAAATATTAACAATAATTTTAATTAAATTACTTGTAGGTAAATATGTATATAAGTACGAGTATATTAATGTATGCATGTAAATATGATTGTTTTGAAATACATTGTTGCCAAGTTGTTTATATTCATAAAATTCGTAATTTAATATATGTAGGTGGAATATTATATATTTATTCATACTTTAAAAGTTTTGATTACAGTTTTGATTACAGAAACTCGCGAAATGAAAGTTTAGATATGCGTTGCAGTATATGTAGGTACGAGTATCTGTTTACAATCGATATATGTATGCATCTATTTTTGTATGAAGAAATGTTTCAAAAATATTTACAATGATTATGGTAGATGCATTTATGTAGGCATGTATGTAAATGTTTTTGTATCCAGCAATAACACCTTATCCAATTTGAACTTTCGTTACATTCTTTAAACAATTCAAATACCCTGAAATGTTGCCTTCTTGTTGTGGTTCATTTTCATTTTCTTCTTTTTATTTTATTTATTTCTAACTATGAGTACACAAAATACATATGTAATTATTTATGTATGTATGTTTCATTTTACTGATATGGTTTAGACTACAAGCAAAATCAGGTACACCCTCCCAAATATTATGAATACTTACTATGAGTATTTTTTAAAAATATATTTCGTTAGCTTATAATTTCTATCATTATTGTATTTCCTATGTGTGAATGTGTATGCATGTATGAGTTTTTATCTGTGTATGTATTATTAATAAGCTCAAAAATATTTATGCTCCCAACATTCTCTTAACCGAATAACCGGGTACTGAATATGCAAATAGTATGAAGAACAATGCTATGCCAAAAATTAATAACCCCTTCAATATGGCCCACTTGTAATTATGCCATATGATGTAACGTATGGATTTCAAAGGATTTAGGAACCACATAAACGAAGCATCAGGACGACTGTAAAATCAAAAAGAAATAACGATTACGTTATACGTTTAGAGTATTATGATATGAGAGTTAAATTTTCTGGTACGCACTTTGGTTTTTCTAGTGGATCTGGTTCATTACGTCCAAAACCTGCAGGATTCTGTTCAGCTTCCTCTTTGGTTAGCAAATGAAATTCAGCTTCCACTTTACCTGTCAGCTCCATTTCTTCATTTTGTTTCTTTATATAAAATGGCCACCAGCCACGTACACGTTTTTGCTTAAATATATTCACAGTTGGTATATTATCGTTTTTTAGCATGTCCAGTGTACATAGTTTTGAAGTTTTGGCACCGCGTGGAAAACGATTTAGATTGAATGAAATTGCACCTAAGAAATATATAATAGCTGACATATATTTTAGTTAATTATTTTACGTACCTAGAAAATCATCTGCAGAAAAGTGATCAGCATCCCAGACTTGTAGCTCTAGTCGTGCTGGTATTTTCACTTCGGTTTCATCCCAACTAAAAAGCGACTCACGTCTTGATAACACTATACGCTCTTCTGCGGCTAAATATTCAAATGGAAATATAAAACGCCAATTGAAATTTCCTTCACCCGTTAGTGAACGATAGTGTATATCCGTGGCTTGTATATCTTGTGGTCCCTTAAGCCAACTGGAAAATCAAAAAGAGATAATTTAAGCTCTTGAGGATAACGAAACGAATTTCACATAATCTTAAGTGTAGAGCATTTTAATCTACATACCCTTTGACATATATATCGGACATTTTTTCCCCTGTGAAGAAAGCATCATCTTCCAGCACTACATCATCTGTATTCCAAATAACAACACGCAGTTCATAAGCCTTAGGTTTACGTGGTGATATATCTACTGGTGGGCCTGGCAATGGCATATCCATGGGGAACATATCAACCCACATTTCAATTTTACCCTGTTCGATACCAGGTTTATCCGGATTATATAACGGACGTGATTCAATATGCTCAGCAACAATCTACGAAAATATGAACATGTGACACTCAAATCTAAATATAGGGCATAAATTAATCAATTAATTACCCTGCAACCAACTTTGGGAATTTCACTCCATCTATGAAGTGACGCCAGCGCCAAATGTTCATCACGATTTCGGCATGTGGTCGGACCATTCCATGCAATGACTTCTTCATCCGAGAAAGTCATGCAATATTTACCAATAGCAACACGATCTTGAAAATAATGTGGAGTATCCAATTTATTATCTTTGCAAAGTTTTGAAAGAATTTGAGTGGGTTTCATAGGGTCACGCCATTGATTATAACCGAAACTATAAAGCAAGTTAAGAATTTAGATTTTGAATTGTATTTAAATGTATGAAACTTACACTTCATAACGTAACGCCAAACCACAAGTAGCACGATGTTTACTGTAGAAACGATTCTCCAAGTCGATGCGTGTCTCTCCAATTAGATCATCTGAACCCACGAGATCCCAATCGAATATTTGCACTGTGAGCATTGAATCTTGCGGGAAAGTTGCTTCCACCTCAAAACATTTGCCGAATATTGGATTCAATTGCTTGCTAACATAATTCTCCTTGTCCGAAATACGTTTACTGCCCAGATGTAGCACAACATACGGATCAGCTTTGCCATTCAAATCCATCGGATGCAAATCAGTGCCCTTAATGATGTATACACGCACTAACACATGTATGGGATCATTGGTGGGTAAATTCGGTATTGGTAGCTCAGTTCCTTTGGGCGGTGGTAGTTTATATACTTTTATGGCTCCTTTAAAGAAACCCACGGTACGGTTATCGTCTTCGGTGGAGTCACCAGTTTTCTTGCCACGGTACAACGCAAATGAGTGCAGCCATTCACGGAAGTAATTGAAGTCGGCTTGTGTTTCCAATTCATTTGGGTAGATCTGAAAGTGAGGACGTCTGCTTGCCAACTGGCGAATTCTTTTGGAATTCGTGAGTTCGTCACTTACCTGACATACTGCCGTGGTGTTCATACTATTCTTTGCTAACTGTTGCTGTTGATTTGGTGATAATTGTGCATTATTTGGATCTTGATTCTTGTTGCGTGTAAACCCAGTCATTCCTTTGGGACTTAACTTTTGTACAAGTTTCACTCCTTTAATGCCAAATTTTTGATTGGTACTTGTGGTATTTGCATTGGGTATGGTGAGAAATTGGGTGGTTATAGTTTTCTCCGCTTTGGTAGTATCGATGAGCCGTTCATAAGACCAAAAATATTTGGTCCACCAATCGCGGCTGAGTTCATCGTCAGCATCTTGTTCCTTAACGATTTCATTATCTTTATTGTTACTTCCCATCAATGCCGATTTCTTTTTGGGTGTGTTCTTTTTTGCCCTACAATTGAGAGAGGTTATAAATTAGAGTTCGTCATAAATCACAAGGAGAATAACCGATTTCATACGACTCACATTTTTGTAACACATGCAGCACCGTAAAGTGTAAATTGATCGCATGATGATCTTCGATTCCCATAAAAGTCTTTCATGTTGCTTTGTTGCATGCCCGATGACATCAAAGTTTGCATATCAAAGCCGTCTACTAAGTTATTCAACCCCTCCTCATTCAATGGGGCAGACAATATGATTTGCCCACCTATGGTCTTGTATTTGGTGATGTCTTCTTTCGGTGGTGGTTTATAAATATAACGGTGTATTGATGTTATCTGATGTGTTCCGACCAAAGTATAACGCCCAAAAGAACGACAATCAACACAACGTATAGTAATCGGTGGTGCATAGGTCTCCTCCAGCGGCAACTCTAGCTCAATAGACTTAAGCATATTTGGAAAATTTGGATTCTTTTTGGTATTTTGTATAATATTTGAGCTTAATATTTTTCCAGAGCATTCAACATCAATTCGTGGTTTATCGACCGACATAAGATGTACACGTTTTAGATCGCGCAGACCCCAGAATAACACTTCCAGCTTAAATCGCGCCAAATGTGGGCGCACTTCCTTCGGTACAGGGAAAATTGTACCAGGTGGTGGCCCTGCATTTCGTTCTTTTTTCACTTCAGCTGGCAAACATTTGGGTTCCGTTAAACGTGGCATATCAGTCGAACCAATTTCAAGCATTTCAAAAGCGGCCAATAATTCTCCGGCATTATCTCCTCCACGCACAATATCAAACCATTCAAGTGAGGGAGTGACATAAGCATTTTCGCGTAATTTTACACGTGGCTTTGCAATAGCACGTCCAATAAATTCTGATTTACCTACTTTGTCTTGATCGTAGATTTCAATGATAATGGTGGGTGGATCTTTTTTAATTTCATCTTTGGTGCCATATACCAGAATCTCATCGAAAACTAAAAGTTCATCCCACGTTGGACTCAAAGTCTCTTCTATGACTTGGGTGGTTTTAGCATATTCTGTTATTGCAACTGTAGCATATGGATCACTTAGCCCAGAAGCGTCTGAGCCGATCAGTGAACGTGCTTGATAGATATGTGCACGTAGTTGAAAGGTCTAGAGGAGAAAAATGAATATTCAGCTCCTAACTTAGTTGTGTTTACCCCATTACTTACAGATTTCTCTAGATAGTGTATATTATTGGGTGCCATGGCGCCTGGTCTCTCAGCATTACGCAGCTCATGTGATATATCATAGCCTATGGGTAAACCTTCAAAAAAGTGCTCCTTATGACTCACCACACCCAACCACAGATATATAGAGAGTTTAGTTTGTATAAACCAACTGGCTGGCCCCATCGCTTGTTTGCCCGGTAGCTAAAAGCAAAATTATTTAAGACTTTACTGGCTGCCACATTCTTAAAATATTTCTTACTCCCAGAAATATGGTCTGCACTTTTCCACAATGTATTCCACATTCTTCTTCGGTCGTAGAGTATATGAGATCTCTTGCAGACATGCGATGGTATGCATAACGTTTGCCATTGGCAATAAGCCAAAGAAATATGTCCGGAAGTGAGTTTTGTGGCTAAAAGGTATAAAATTTGGTCATTAGTTTAACTCAGTTGTTTTTAACTTAAGCACGTACATCATCAATTAAGAACTTTAACTTTTGCAAATACGTTTGTGCTGTTTTAAAACGTTCCTTCAAAGAGCTGCGGGTTACTAGAGCACGTAGATTACGTGCCAAATTACCGAGACTCTCCTGGGTAGAAATATATACAATGGTTAATTTGGTTAATCGCTTGTTGTTGTTATTGTTTTTCAACTTACAATTTCACGTAAACACAGTTTCATGCGTTCCTTATCCAATTTAGTTTTACCACTACCTGGTCCCATTGCATTTGTTTTGGTTATTGTTTGATAACGTAAGCAAAATGAAGCCAAGTCCTCGAGAGTAGAACGTAAACGCACTTCAGCCTTGGGGTCTTCTTCTTCGATTAATTTTTTGGTCTCATTCAATCCGTCTTCCTACAATATTTTCACCGTAGAAATGTGTGGGAGTAACAAGAGAAAATATATACTGTAAATTGTTTTCTTAAAAATTTTTAAACTCACATATTTCTCAGCCATCTTCCCCAGCATATTACTATTGTACATTCGTCTTCTCAAATCTGGCAACGTACACCGTACATCCATGCAAGGCTTATAATCCCAATAGGGTAAATAATAATGTGATTTATCATGGCTTATAGGTTTACAGGAATTCGTAACGCTACTGAATGATGTAGTATCTACTGTCTCCAATATACAACCTTCTTCACCATCATCTGTAGCCGTCGAGAAACTTTCATTGTGACCATCCAATGAATTTCCAGCATTCCCCATACTAAGCTCAAAGAATACTGTCTTATCACTTATTCTCTTGTCTAACATTGAAGCTTCAATGATTGTGCCAAACAAAAAGAATTCTTCATTACGTGAATAAGAAGATTCCGAGATGGGATAAGTTGGTTCTAGTTCAACATTTTTTTCCGTAGTCATTTCAATATTATCGGTAATTTCAGTGCGTATGGCAATGAGAAGACGTGCACGATAGCTAACACCTTCACCGAGACCAGTATTAAGAGTGGAATGTTGATCCAGCAATGTATAATCACGAGTCGAACCGTAGAGATGTATGAATGAGGGTCCGAAAGTGGGAAGAAAACCTTTCTCACCATCATTAGATATTTGCTTCAAATCGATGTAGTGTGTACCAATAATGGAAGGTTTCATTGGGTCGGCATCACGTAATTGTATCTAGAATATAGATAATTAAACAGTTATTGAATTATTCTAGCATTAGTTTCCTTACCTTAATTCTTTGGCATAGAGGTGGAAACATTTCGGTGAACACCAATTGTTCATTCCATACTGGTGTATAGGCGTTCTTTTTCACAGTCGTTTTACCCTACATACAAATCGATTATAAGAATTTTAAATTTTTTTGTAAATTCCGTAACTAACCGAAAGTCCTGCAAACGATACTTGTACATATGGACTAACTAAATCTTTAGATTCGCCGGTTAACGCTTTCTTTACATTGGCCATTAAAGATGAGTTCATGCGTGGCAAACCATCAGCACGATAGATTTTAACAATAAATTTAGCGCGTTGACGCTCTATAGGCACACCATCTGGTAGCAGTAGATTACTTTTTGTTTTTGTTAAAAAAAAATATTAATAAATTGTTTAACATATTTTAATTTTTTCAAAGTGAAAAACTTACGCTTCGATGTCATCGGGATCTTTTTCAGATTTTTGAGGCACCTTTACGGTATCACCTTTGCCAATAATTCCAATATCACATTTTAAATATCCTTTAGGTCCACTATAGAAATCGTCAGGATCGGAAAGTAACGCCCATTTATGATAGAATTGATGATCTGTTCAAATTTGTTAATCGTTATTCAACAAATATGATTTTGTTTCAAAATAATTTATGTATTTTTTTAGTTAAATAAAGTTTATATACATATGTAGGCATGCAAAAATATCGATAGCAGAAAATTGGTGAGAAAAGTAAAGAAGTAGAAAATTTGTGCTAACATTGAGTACCACGTTTGAGACAGTTAGATAAATATTGAAAAAGTTTAAAAGGATGCGTTTGAGATGAGTTTATATACAGATGACACACTATAACTCAAATGTTATTCCATAATTTAATATATCGGCGGTTGGGAGGTAAAACTCACTAAGTACAGAATTGGTATAATCTCAGTATTCAGACCAAAACTGATAGTTTAAAACAAGATGATGATTGATGGCCTAGTGGTTAGTGTTCTGAACTGCTACGCAGGGTGCCCAGGTTCAATGCTCGGCACAGCCCAAAATCAAAAATGGAAAATAAAAATTAGAAACAATTTTTTGGCAATTTTTCAACTATTTCCTTAGAAACCAGTAATAATTTTCTTTGGTCTATTTTTGATTTGATCCTTAAAATCCTCAGAATTGCCAAAAGTTTGAACCTAAAATTAATTGTACGAACAACTTTAAGTATCAAGTTGAACTTTATTTTCAACATTCAACATTTCATTGCAAATGGCGCTGTATAACCTTTCAAACAATCACAATTATAATTTCGTTGTTTAAACAATTTTTTAAATCGAAATCTGTGAATGCACAACGTTTTTAAGCTACCATTCTTTGCTCACATCCAAAGGAATCGAAAATGTCCTAGGAAGGTGCTTCAAATATCTTGAGAAGTTGAAAGCATTCGTAAAGAAAGGGAACCAACTTTTTTTTAAAACAGGAATGTTTACGATTTACCAACTCATTGTGCTTCTAGAGGAACAGCACAGCAGCAGGATTCGGTAATAGCATGAGTTTTTGAAGCCAATTCTACCATTACACTTAAAGCAGCCAAACAAAAACTGGCGCAGAAGATCACTAATATATCCCTTAGTATAATCTAAGGTCATTTAAATGAATTCCAAATTGAATCCTAAGCTACAATAACCAAACTCTTACTGACGGCAAAACAAAAAAAAAAAAAAAAAATGGCAGGCTGGTGGGCTGTCCAACATATGGATAATGGGTGGAGCGGCCTTTATTGACGAAACTTTTTTATAGACGGCAGGTACCATAAAACGTTCATTGTCTATTAAGGGCAATAAGATGGTTCTGAGATTAGTTAGGCATCCAGGAAAAGCTCATGTTTGGGGATGCTTTTCAAGACAGAGTTTCGACAGGATAATCATGATTACGAGAAATTTGGATATCCAGTACATAATCCATTTATATCAGCATATACTCCTATCTTCTGCCAATAACTGGTTCGGAAATGGAAATCGAAATTAGTGCTTTAAGAGGGCAGGACCCTAAACATCCAAGTCGCTTGTGCAGTAAGTGAAAAGAGGAAAATTAGATATGAATTTTGGACTGAGCCAAGCTTAAGATAAGCAGAAAAAATGCTAAGAGCATTGCCCACGACAGATTGAGTCAAAATGGCGGAGTTTGCCGCAATCGTATGCCCAAAAGCTAGAGATAATATGACCTCGCGTTAGCACGAAATTATTCAAAATTTTGATAACTGGACAGTATATTGATATGTCAGCGCATTGGACAAAGAAATGTTTAAAAATAATGTTGGATATTTTGTTTTGATTGGGTATTTTTTTAAGGACTTAGGCCGTACACGCTCTTTTTGAAAAGACTGTAATATAAATTATATGGAATATCTGGCAAAACTGGGAAAAATTAATAAAGCATTTCCCTAGATTTTATAGGTGGTAGAAAATGGAAGAAATCGTCCTCTTTCTCACTTTTGGGTTAAAATTTCTCAAAATCATGACATTCTGGGTAAAATTCTGGATTCGAAATTGGGTTTAATGGAAATGGAATCACTGCTTGTTTGCAGTCATTCAAAGGTACATACCTCCAGATCTGGAGAATATTATTGTTGTAAGGGTACAAAATATTTTAGGGAGATATTGTTAAAAATATTTAAAATTTTTTAAAATCCAAATTGATGTCAGCTTTAAGATTAAAAAATTAAAAAATTTTCATCAAAAATTTTTTTGTTTTATGTTTCATAAGAAATAAACCACAGACTGTAACAAAGCCATTACTGTATAGGAATCGGTTAAAGTTTTTTGGAACAATCGAGTTACTCCAAAGAAAGCATGCAGATCCGAAGCGGCCTTTTGTCAATAGTGGTCTAATGAATTTTAATTGGCACATATAACACTATGCAATAAATTCAAAATTATGGAATCTGAACGGGGATCCGTTTGCATGGGAGAGGGTTTTGAAAAGTTAGCTCGAATTTTTGTTTTGTGCGGGCCTAAAATTTGCCCATTTCTAACTAATCTTTTTTGCCCTTTTCGAAAGAAACCACCTTTTTGATTGAGGGTTAATAAGTTTAAAAAATATGTTGCTCATAAAATTCTACTACCAGTCACTGAACAACAAAAATCTGTAAACTTGCTAAAGAGTAATAAGAAACCCTGAATTTTTTCCGATTTGGAAAGTTTTTCGAAGAAACTTCACATTATTTTCAAGTTCCGAAACTAAACGAAATGGATTTTTCCCAATGCCATCGAGGTTTTGTGACGTTAGACCTGCACTTCTTGTGCTAATCTAATTCAACCTAATCAATAATAAGCAGAGAATACACTGCTTTTTCATTAATACTTGTAAAAAGGAATAGAGTAGTGATATCTCGTTAACCATAATTTCAGTGCTTGCTTTCATATTATCATTTACCTAACTTTAGTGAATGAAAAGAAAAACTTCCTTCAACAAAAAAATTGTTTTTTATTTTTAATATGGCTAAAACTAGAATCATATTTAAACATCGGGCGGAAGACCAAATCTGATAAAGCAAAAATTTTCAGCTTTCAACGATGTCGACAATTAGCAATTGGTGTTTTCGATCTGTCCTAAATCAAATGCCATTGATATATTTGTATTGGTTACAGTATAAATTTATCTAAGTACAGATTAAAAAGTGAAAGCACATTTACGATAAAAAGTAAAAGTATCAATTTAAATAATAACACACTTCTACATACTGCGAAGGATATGCCAAAGCACACACAGAACTTCATAAAAATAAAATAGAAATTTCATGCTGCCATCAAAAAGGTAGGTATCACAAAACAAGTGACAGAAATTTGACCTTTTTCCACACACTCACACTCAATTATGCGGTGAAGAGAGAATACTAAAGTGAAGGTATGTTTTATAGAATAGCAAAAAGTAGGTACGTACATGTATCAAAAATGAGGAAATATTCAATAAATATTTAAAATTTATAAAAGGGAATAAAGAATAAAGACAAAACGATATTTACAAGAAGCTGGACATTTTATTGCTTGAAGCAAAAGAAAATGTGCCTTGTTGTTTATATTGTGATAGACAAGGCAGCAAGTAGATAGAATACCATACCAAAACCAAAAAAGAGCAATCGTAGTTAAAAGCATTTCATGTGAATTTCTTATGCCTTGAGGATATGCGAATGTATTTGTTTTTGTATATATGTGAGTATGAGTTAAAACATGCGTGCACGTGTGTATGTTTATTTTCCTAGGCGTATATGTTTGTACATGTGTGTTTATGTTTACCTTGATGACTCCAAACTGTAGCAACATCCAATTTAAAATTACCAATCAATTTATTTGGGCGTAAAACACTGCGACTTTGTAATACCTTTGATATTTCAATGTACATAGACAAACGAGTGTGTGTAGTTTTCGCATGTATTTAATGGTTTTTGTATGTATGTGTGTGTGTGTGAATGTGTAAAACAGCATATAGTAGATTAGGATGTTAAAGGTGATGGTTGTTAAATTGAATTGTGTGCACCATTTTGATATTCCCATGGCAGTTTATTTTAAGATTTTTTTTTTTGTGTTTTTTATGTTGTATTGTTTTGTTTATTTCAAGAAAGTTATCAATTTTATTATTTTTATTTTGAAATTTCGATATGAGTTGAAAGTTAATACACATTTGTATGAACGATGACACAAGTTGTAGAAAAATGAGAAGAAAAAAAGGAAAGTAAGAAAAAGAAAGCAAAGAAAGATAAGAAGAAAAATATAACACCATTACAATTAAATTGGAAATAAAAAAAGTTTCTCAAGTTAAATTTAATCTTTTGAGTTTGTACTAGGATGGTTACATAAATATCTCACTGAACTCAGACTGTTGTGTGTATTTGCAATATATATATATATAAATAATTTAACAATCAACATCAACATAGGATAAATAACATACACAATAGGAATATATATGTAATAGAAGGCGCTTTAGTAGAAACAAAAGACATTGAGTTGAGTAATTTAGTGTATTACTGTAGCACTAAAATATTTGAATATTTTGCAATAAATACCAGGTGCATCATAGACTGTTGACAAATCAATTTTAAATGAGCCCACAAGTGTACCAGAGCGTAGAAATTTCCTCGATTGAATAACCTATGAATAATCTTGTTCAATTACACTAATCAATAAGAAAAATTTTGGATTTACTTGTTTTTATATGTAAGCAAAAGTATAAAATTCATATGAAAATTTATCAATTGCAAATGCATTTCTAAACTTTTCATATATATCATAATAAAATATGAAACCCCAAAATTAAAAATTAAAAGAGGCGCTAAATTATGAAATATCGCCCCGATTCACTTCAAAATTTATTTTTGTTGGCTTCCATACAAATGCCTTTTTTAATTTTGCTTGGGGTTATATTTTATTGGGGCCAAATTTCATCGGAGCCGAAGACGCCATGTGACCAACGTGGAAACCAGAGTGTAAATCGGCTTTGTGACAGTTTGATTAGAGGTTCATTATTGTTTTTAATCTTTGGCGTTTCAAACAGCAGTTTTTTCTTTTCTTTACCGCAAAAAAAAACATAGTACTACTACATAGGCACAAAAAGTCTTTAAGTCAGCCGAGTTAATTAAAAGCTGCGTTTTATTCTCCACTTGCTTCTAGTTCTGTATAACTAGCAGCGATAATTGTATGGGAAAACAACAACATTTGCCGTAGAGATAACACGTATTATTATAGCTATTACGTATACTTAACAAGTAATTTAACTACATCAAATTCTATTGTGAACTGCTAATAGTGAAAGAAGAAGCATGACAGTTTTGCAAAAAATAAAAAAGATTCGAAATGTCTGCCGGTAAAAATAAGTTAAAATATCGTTAAATATTCTTTTAAAGAGTAAAAACTAAAAACAATGTCCACGATCCATTAAAATGTTTCACCTCTAGCTGCTGAGCAGTTTCATTATGAATAATAACATAGCGAAGAACAACATGGTCGTTTTATTTGCACATGTTAAGCTATTTGCACATGTTAAGCTGTGCTTAGAAATATTACAAGGTGAGTGTAAACTATTTTTCATGTAATTTTTGATAGTTTGTTAACGAAGCTCGTAAATTACGTAGTTTACACGCTTTATAAAATTTTTCCGCTTTATTTTTTATTCATAAGACAATAAATACACACATTGATAGTTCGTAAAATGCCATTTAATTTTTTTTTTGGTTCATATAATCGGGTAGATATCACGTAAAACACCGGCTGAGGCACGTCGATGGCGATGGTCAATGACGTATTAATTTGTAGCCTCTTAAATAATAAGCAATAGCCTAATAAAAATGTTCAAAATAGAGATGATTTTAGCCAATTTAACTGGAATCACCATAATCTTGAAATTTCCTAATGAAGAATCATATTTTTTTTGCCTCATGACCCACATCAAAATGTATGAAATTTTCATCAAAACCACACCCCTTGGCTTCGCTAGTGTATGTACATTAAGGTGGGGGAAAAAAATTTATGTTTTTGCCCCCGCCCGCGATTGTTACATTGGGTGTATTTAGCGCCATAAACCGTTTTTGGAAAGGAAAGCGAGCGCTCGTGAGCTGGATGTTCTGAAAAAATTTTAAGTTTTCAAGAAAAACCAGTTTTGGTAGTGGTAAATTTTTGTTGTTAATTGGGCAACCGATAGATCTATATAATAATCCCTTATTTGTCAAAATGAAATTGAAAATGACTGATTTACGAGCGATTGCAGTAAAGGCTAGAGTAAATTTTACCCTAAAAATCACATATTTAATTTTCTGGTGCTCTATAAAAAACAGGTTTTGTAGCATTTCCAGCTCATGAGGAGTATTCGCAATCAAAAAACAGTTTATGGCGCTAGACTCACAATGACCCAATGTATCAATCGCGAGGGCTAAATCAGGATTTTTTTTTTGTTCATACGTCTCCGCCCACCCTAATGTGAATATGCAGTTGTTAAATATGTACATACTCGTGAAAAATTTTGAGCAGAGCGGAGGGAGCAAGCTTTTTCTTACTTTAAAATTCATTAGTTCAACATCTGTAAATTAAGTAAGACAAAAGAATAAAATTTTAAGGAAAATGCAAGTTCGTTGATTCCAACCTTGTACTTTGAAAAAGTTTTACTTCGGTGGTTCCGATCAAAGTATTTTTCGATGAGGAATACATTTTTCGTAGTTAGCTTGTTATTTTTTCTAATGCTGTTCTGCGGTTGACCATGGAATTCTATTAAATATAATCATTTAAATTTACTGGTAGAATGAAATCGTGCTATTTTATTGGAGAGAAAAGTTTGGTAACAAACAAGTTAAATTAGAACAAAATAATCTTCTTAACCTAAGTTTAAATTACATCCAAATTACCACTTGGTTTCTCACAATACAATGCAGGGTATTGTAGGGATAAAAAACGATCACAGATTTATATTGAATATTTAAAGCAGAGGAATAAACAGCTAAGTACATTTTGTGCCACTGAAAGTGTCTTATGAGGACCCAACTTCGCTTTGGAAACTCATTGCTGGAACAGCACAACATAGCTCTCCTTAACAGGTAATCATGTTGTCCATAAGGAATGGTCTCACAGGAGAGTTGAAAATTCGTTCAATATCACACTAGCAATAGCTGGCTGCATTGATCAGGGAGCATATGGCTCTTTTTCAATAATAACACTGTGCGACAGTGAAAATATACTTTCCTCGAGACATAGCTCAATTTGTAGGTATAGTCAAGCAAATAAAAACTACATACTCAGAATTTTGAATTGACCCTCAAAATCTGGACTAAGGGCCGAAAAACTCATTTTTGATAGGTTATAGCTTATACTTGCCCGTAATTTTATTTTTATTTATCCGATGAGAAAGTTTTTATATTCCATTCAAAAAGGGTCACTTAGTTGCTTACAATGATATATTAATTGGTAATACATCTT
Organism: Toxonevra muliebris; assembly: GCA_963691655.1. NCBI lineage: Eukaryota > Metazoa > Arthropoda > Insecta > Diptera > Pallopteridae > Toxonevra > Toxonevra muliebris. The sequence goes on from OY829326.1 coordinate 104,525,888, forward strand.
ACGAAACAAGAGAAATTTAATTTTTTTATATTTTTTCATTTTGAACGGCGTTTTAAACTACTATTTTGTTTACCAGTGGATGTATAAAGGTATAAATAAATAAACTGCATTAAATTCTGTTTCCAACGCGTTAAAAATTTTCAAGATCCATTGAGGTTTGATTGAGATATTCGATTTCAAGCACTATATACTGGGAAAAAATGCGTACATTTTTAAGCTGCTGCATTGTATACTTAAATAGTTGGAAATAGTTGACTTAAAGAAGTCAGCCACACCTCACTGGATTTCGAAATTGTATAGCTCGTTGAAAACAAAATTGAATGCAGTTTATTTTCATATACTCTGATATATACATTGGTAAACAAAATAGTCGATTAAAATGCTATTGAAAGTGAAAAAATTAAATTTTTTTTCGATTTTCCTAATTTTTTTGACCTCTAACTCCGGTATTCCTTAAGATAAGATAAGATTTATATATCGTTATAAGTAGCTAAATATCTTCTTTTCAGTACAGTATAAAAACTTTCTCCAGGGATAAATAAAAATAAAGTTACGGGCAAGTATATGCTTTCACCTATCAAAAATAGGTTTTTTGGCCCTAAGTCCAGATTTTGAGGGTTAATTGAAAATTCTTAGTATGCAGTTTCTTAGTATCTGCTTGACTAGACCTACAATAGGTGTAAAACTCAAAAAAGTATATTCAAATTTTTGTTTTTTGTCACACTGTGTAATCTAATCAAAGTAAATACCATATAAAATACAAATAAAATAGTGGTTTTGAGCTTTAGTGACCCCAACCAATTTTTTATGAGAACATTGCGTTTAGGAAACATTTATTTACCATGACCAATGGCCATATATGTGTAACTGCCCAAGAAGGGGATAGTGGAGTTTTCTTGTCTCAGGAATTTTGTCCTGCGTTTATATGATAACCGACTTTCTTTTATGAATGATATACCATATGGTATATGGGTGATAAAAAAAAAACTCTCATATTGGTGCCGTATATATCAAACTATTTATTTTGTGTCTTTAAGGTGGACATGTTAAAGAAAACCTGGTTGGAATCAGTGATCTCTAATTATTTTTGAAAAAGCTATTCATCGATTTTGCAAATTATCAAATTGTAGAATTATGTTTCCTTAACAGCATTTATGAGCTATCACTTATAATGAAAAGAGAAGCATACATTTTTTAAAACAATCAACAAAGCTTTTGCTATACAAATGTAAATTAATACCTTTTTCAGTTTTTAAATATATTATTACCAAATCCAATATGGAAGCCTAAAAATAATCATCAGATTAACCTTGAACAAGTTTTTCTTTTGCTATGTATGCAGAAACCTTTGTACATATTTTACTTTTTATATCACTGCATTCATTTTGATTTTTTTATATCATTTACTTTCTTTCCTCTGGTCAAACTTAAAGCTAAAGTTAAATACCTATTCATTTATTTCATAAATTTCACCATTGACATTGTAACTTTTCAAACAATTAAGAACTTTTATATAACTATGTAGAAGCTTAGAAGAAGTCTCCTATATGTACTAGAATGTCCAGCAAAGTGCAACGAAATCATATCGCAATTATATTCTTACAACTTTTTACCTTTTGGTCAACTGTGAAATAGGAAATAGTTGTGCAAAGCTGAAGCTGAAGAAGAAAGTTAATCACAGTAATTATGCACGTTAGATGGCAATTAATTTTGATAATTAAAACTTGAAACTACTTATAAAACACCTTAACTTTTCTATGTTTCTAACTACATTTATACGAGTTGAGTTACTTGAGCTTTTATTCAGGTGTAGTGATGTGCGCACATGGCACATGAATGAAGTAAGGCACACGTGTGAGAACAACAATTTGATACGGGTAAAAGTATATAAAACTAGTACTAATATTATATAATTAATGAAGGTTTCTTCCTGGTTGCTAATTTTTTTTTTGTGGATGTTATAAAAACTTTACTACTAACTGTAAGTTTACACTATATAGTACACGGATTAAATCTAACCTTGAATGTGTGGTATTTTCTTAAGCACTTTATTAAGTTGGCATTTTGTTGTTTTGTTTTACAAATACGAGTATCATAAAAAATAATCGTATATCATCGTTAACTTTTATGATTTGCTAATAATAATTTAACGAAAATTTGGGTTATTGGGTGAAATTTGATAAAACGAATTTGAGTAGAGTACAACTGACATAATTTTATGTAAAGAATTAAGTAGATAACTATGTCAAAAAATATGTTATAATAGGAGTAAGTAATATATGGTATTAATATTTAGAAAATAGCTTTGGTTTTATTTTATACTCGTACTAGAATAATTTGAAATAATGTTACTCTTAATATTCCATGCGGTTCATGTTTAAGAATGCAGCTTTTATGTAATATAAGGTCAAGTGTTTAGAACTAAAACTAAACTTGTTTTTAAGCCTCCTCGAATGTTTGTCAGTCCAAGTGGATGCTTTAAAAAATATATGATATTCAGGGATAGAGAAAAACCATAAAGTTTCATTATGGTTTCACACAATCAACTTTTTTATTTAATTTAATATGGAAACCAATCATTGCATAAGAAAATATCAATTAAAAATTTACTCCTAATTGACCAGTTACAGATTGTATGTTTAAGATCTTATAATTTTGTAAGTAGAAATAATTGACTTGTTTCTTTTCTGTAAAGTCTGGTTTCTAATCCTCATTATGTCAAATAGGGGCCGTGCCTAAAATTAAGTACTTCCAATCCTACTTAGTAAGCAACGAGCTCTTCTTAATGAGTACTGGCACTAGCAAATCCAAATCTTCCTTTTTCTTGGTAAATATCTTAGCCATTATGATTTTTTCTTCTTGAATTAAAAAGACCCGCTATTACTTGGTAAAAGAGTATAAAGCAAATTTCGGACTCGAATTTCCGCTCAGCAAAAGGAATGCATAAATCACATATACAAAATTAAGCATTGCGCATGTTAGCCGAAAATAATATAATGATCAAGACTTTTACAGTGAAAGAAATCCTTTGTGCGAATTGTAACAGGTGTTTTTTTTATGAAACGTTGTGAAAAAGCGTCGTGAATATTTTAAGAAGTGTTTGCTTGTAAATTGGAAGTGAAAAAAAGAAAGAGTGGAGTTTCTTTAACCCATTAAGGACCAGCGGGAACCAAAGTAGATAGATCAAAAAAGTAACTTGAGAAAAAAATTGTTTTTGAACCTGGTTCAGGAACGGCTCAGCGACAAGATGCCATATGGTACCGCTAGGCATTACTGGGTTAAGTTTCGTAAAGATAATGTCATACAATAAAAATGGATAGACTTTTGTCGGCGAAATAATTAAGTGAAAGTGTTTTCACTGAAGACAGGATTCATTTGAAAAGCGAGAAAGATTTTAGGAGAAATTTGCAGTCTGAAATTTACTACCCAAAATTTTTTCCATAAGGTTTTCTAAAGTAAAGTCGATTCAATCTAGTACAACATTTAATCCTTTCGACCCCGAATTTTCCCCTGTGGTTCGAAACTTTTTTTTTAATAAGATTATGAAATACTTATCCTAGGAGTGTATGAGCTAACTTTGAAATCGCCACGCTCTATTGTTTACGTGCTAGAGAAAGTTTCTCGTTTTGTACAAAAAATCTTAAATTAATATTTTTGTTTTATTATTTAAAAAAAATTTTATAATTATTTTGGAATTTTATTTAACTATTATTGAGAGCAAAGCACTTTATTAAGACGACTGCAATTTGTAGTGCACTGATTTACGACGATACAACTGCATTTTATTAAAAATAACTTTGACAGTTACAATGAAATTCGAGTGGTTTGTTTTGATTCATCTTCTCAAAACATTAACCTGTTAGCAGCTACTTAATCCAAAGAAAAAAATCAATCATAGCCTTTGGTATAAGGTAGCAAAGAGGTGAAGTTGCTCTCAGGCAACTTCGGAGCTGAAAGTGTTAAGCGTCGTTTCTGAAGTTTAATACTGCGAAAAAATTAAAAATAACAATTTTTTCAGGCGCGAATTTACTTCTGAATAAGAACAATATATATATAGTTTTTTGACACCAGCTTTACAAAACGACGAAAATTAAATAAAACTACTGAAACAAATACATTTTTAATAAGTATTTCTTGCAACACAACTTTCATTTTATTTACAGTGTGCTGGAGAGTTTTTTGAATCAGCTGATTGAAAAAAGTATTTTGCTCAATCAGTGCTCGAGATGGCGATAACGTAGACAAAGATGCGCAGGACGAAAATTTTTTTTTAAAACAATGGTATATTTCGCGGCATTAATTTTATTCAATGAAAATTAACAAGGAAAGCAAATTATGCATCATCTGAATCGCTTTCCTTCTTCATTTCAATATGTTCTTCCCTTGTTGTATTGTATTTGTTCTTTGAAGAAATTTTACGAAGCAATTCCGGTCTCGCTATGAGATATTTATAGAAATCAAGCCATGGATATTTCAAGTTACATTTGACGGTTAGAATCGTCTTCAATGTTTCAACTTCTATCAAAAGTATGCTCGCATTGTGTTGCTATATTTCTTTCTAACGTTTTTCATTCGATAAATATGAATTTCGAAGCGTTAAAAAATTGAATTTTATATTTTTTTCTTAGCATAAGTAAACTTGGTATTTTGGTAAAAAAGGTGGTATACGGTTTTGGAGTAAAAAAAACAGTATACTACCGCGAAAAACTGCATAGATACGAGCGTTCCTCATAGCAGAAAAAAGGATTTCTGCATAGACGAAAGCTCTTTGATTTCTCACCTTCTCGTTACATATCTGGAGTTGGCTAAGTTTCACTTGGAGCAATTAAATTTATTTAATGTTATAAGACTCATAAGGTTCCTCTGAACCTCTGATTGGTTTAAAATTATAAAGAAAAGGGATTAGTCCGGTAAAATTGGTTCCACAGTGAGTCAAATACTTTTGTTTTCGGATAGTCTGCAAGTCGAAATTCTGTTTGAATAATTGAACTGCATTTTTTGAGATATTTTCAATTTCTCTCTTTATCGCTTGGAAGAACTCAGATCATATTTCTTATTTATATTAATCCTTCTACAAAACACTCTATTACGCTAAGTTTTTGTGAGTAGGAGCTTTAACGGAAAACTTGGTATTTCATCAATGGATTTTGCAGAAGCTAAAAGTCGAATAGGGAGTCGATCGATTTTTTTTTAGCGTTTCTTGATTGGCTTAGATAAGAAAGCAATTAATTATTGATAGTTCTTCGAATTTCTTTAACCCTTACCTGCCCAACAAGGCAAACTATGTTTAAAAAAAATATTAATATTAATTTTGAACAACTTTTGTTTTATGACATTTTCAATATCTTAATTACAAGTGTTAAAATCTGAAATTACCTAGTGGGCCATATATGGTTCGTTGGGCAGTATCAAGTAAATAAGAAATGCATAATTTTTTTTTCTAATCATTTTATTGAGAAAAATAACCAAAAATTGAAATTTATTTATTTATACTTTCGGCTATATAGAAAATCAAGAATTTTACTTAATTTTATTTTTATGTGAAAAACGTATTTTTCACGTAAAAATGCCAATAACTTTTGTCAGCTGGCGTTTTCTAATACCGCTATATACGCGCATCAATACAGAAAGCTGCATTCTACGAAACCCATATTGTGGTTTAGATGCTGGACGCAAGATGGCGCCACTATTACCATCCAAAAAGGAGGGACTATATATGGCAGCATGGGCAGGGAAGGGTTAATGCTGTATTTCAATATGCATAAGCAGGGAGCGGAAAAAAGCAAAACAAAATTTTCTATCTATAGTTAGCATTGATTTTGAAATTTCAAATTTCAGGTTTTCGTATTTTTGATTATGTCGCTCATGAGAAAGGAAAATATGGAAACATAAAAATATTTAAAAAATCAATGAATACTATAGATTTCAAATTTTATTTTGCCTTTTATTCCGCTCTCTGCTCATAAGATTCAGCAAAACCTCAGATTTACTCAAATTTACATAGAGAAGAGCTTAACCCGAAAATCGGTTTCCGAATGGTCCAAATACCTGTAAGCTTAAGTAAATAAGTCAGACTTTTTGGATTCAAAATGAATTTAGTGACAACATACTTAGTTCAGACGGTTACAAGAGAGAAGGACTTAACCAAATTTACCAAGTTGCTCATTCAAAACGAAGCGAATGAGATTACATTAAATTTTTAGATAAATAGGCTTGATAGACTTTTGTAATGAAATTACTCTACTTCAGCTTATTTAACTCTGACGATTTTACACAATATGTTTCAGCCTTATTAATTTCTGCTAACTTCTCATTTTTATTATTTCAAAATAGTGAACATACTTGCTAAAAGTATTATACCTTTGGGTATATACTTACATATACCTACATAAATGCAAAGTTATAGTCTAGACAAAAACATACACAGTGTAGGCAAGACATATATGTAGAAAATTGCTAATTTTAGTATTCCATTATAATAAGAATAGATTTTTCTACAACAATTTGTTTAATCTAATTCAATTTCGCTTCGCATCCACTGCTCTACGGGCAAAATAAGTAGACGAACAAGAAGAAGAAAACAACATTCCCTTAAGCCTTTAAAGGTAATCATTTTTACGCACATTTTGCAGCAGTAGTAAGTTACCGCGTGTAATAATAAAATTACAAATTACAAAAGTAAATATGCTAATGTAAACATAAAAATGTGATGGTGAAAGGAAATAATTTACTCGTGCGAGGAAGGCCATTAAGGGCAAAGGGCAAGGTGGAGGAAAAATATTTTTGTTGCTAACAAATACGATACGCATTTAGTAGATGCGGCAACAAAGCAAAAGTTTATTGCTTGCTTTTGTTGTAGTGTAGTTGTTTTTGTATTTTATTTGCCCTCAGGTTGACATGTTTACATTTTTTCTTTTTGTTTGTTTCAATTAGTAATTTATTTTGTGTTTTGTTGTTATTGCTGATAATTAATTTTTGCTATTTTTTTTTTGTTTTAAGTTTATTTTTATTTTGTAAACAATTTTCACTTACCGATAGCGTTATAATTTTATCGAAAAGCATTACTGGAGGCATGTGAAAATCAAAAACAAAATACTAAAAGGAATAGTGAAAAACTTATTTGTTAGCCCTTGTTTTAAAATGTATACCCACAAGCTTCTTCTTACCTCATTGTAATAGGGACAATTGGTACTCTCCTTAACACTGGTGTACTTCTTTTGATCACCCACTTGTATACAAACTACAGGATCCATATTTAATCCGGGTAGCTGACGTGCTTCGATTATAGTAATACACACTTGAAAATCTTGTGCTTTCAAATGACCCGCGGTCCTGGCCATTGCTTTGATCCTGTGGAATAAGGTTAGCTTCTTAATTAAATTCAAGTTATGAAAGATTTCGAGCTCACATTTTTCCTTGATCGAAATGTTGTAATTCTTCGACATCACTCGATTGATTCGATTGCCCACTATCACCACCACCTCCACCACCAGCACTATTTGATGTACCCAGTAATCTTTGTCCTTGTAATTGTTGTGCATCATCTGTTTCACCTTCGGTAGCAGATGCCATTGTCATTGAAGCATCAGTTTCAAAAATTAATGGAGATCTATGCAAAAAGAAAAATATATAGGGTGAGGTTCATGTAGGTAGGTACTTGCATAATTGATATCTTATTTATTGAAAGATATATCTTCTTTTCGATATAATTCTCACAAACATCCATTATTATGCACATTGATGTATGTACCTATACATGTGCTTCATATACACAAGATTAATGACAGTAAATGCGATTTTAATGAGGTAAATAAAACATGTGATATAATTGTATTTGCTGCAGGCTTGTGCACATAATTGAAGGGTTTTTTTTCAGTGGCGGATACAGGGAGGAGGGGTGGGAAATGGGTGAAGATTTCCCCTCTAAAATATACCATATCTTAGATAATTTTTTTTGTTAATATGTAAAAACAATAATGACTGATATAAAAATTAACCATTAGTGGAGAATAACATGTACATTTTATTTTTATATTTACGTATAATTGTTTCAATATTACTACATCAAAATCAATATAATTTCATTTATCAAAAGTCGGACTGTATAATATTATTTTAACACGAAAATAATTTGTCCAATCAATTTTATGTACACGGAAAACCGTGGTGCAAGTAGGCAGTGCCGTTTCTATAAACCATGATGGCGGCACACAGTATCTCTATTCATGATTTGGTGCAAATGGACTTGCATCATTGCAAGTGTAAATTTTATTGCATTACTCGCTTTTATTTGTCAAAACTAACCAGGTTAACAATTTCTCAATAAATTGTAATTTTTTCGCTTTTACAATGTTGCAAAATTACTAGGTACTAGGTAAGGTTTGCACACGATGAAACTAGTGCATACGTTTTTACTCATAGTGTTTTCCTAGTTAAAATTTAAACTTTTATTCACATCAAAGTGGCTTTGTTAACCCATTAAAGACGAGCGGGAACCAAAGTAAATAGATAAAGAAAGTAATTTGGGAAAAAAAATTGTTTTTGAACCTGACTCAGGAACGGCTCAGCGACAAGGTGCCATATAGTACCGTTAGGCATTACTGGGTTGATCATATTTAAGCTCTCACGTCAAATTTTGAGATCATTCGTTTTTGCTTTCAAAGTGAGCTGCGAAAGAGAAGTGCGTCGAAAAATTTTTAGACTGCCTAATGAGAATCCAAATTTGACTTTCAAAGCAATTGCTCGAAAAGCACGGGTAGCGCGAAATACCGTTTCGTGTGTTATTAAAGTATACAATGAACGTCTGACTATTAATAGGAAGCAAGGAAGTGACAAAATGAAAGGGGTTTAATAACCCTGCTATGGCCAAGAAGGTGATAGCTCTTAAAAAAAAAAAATCCGAATACATCAGGCAGGAAAATGGCTGAAAAACTTGGATGCTCTGAAATTTTTGTTTGAAAAGTTAAGAGTTACAAGGTCAAAAAAGTTCCAGACAGAAATTCGATGAAAACCAGCGAGGTAAATGAGCGAGTCAAAATATTGCACCGTTATTTCATAAGGAATTTTGATTGCTGCATTATAGACGCTGAGACCTATGTATTGAGTGAATTTTCACAGCTTCCAGGCGTAGATTTTTACGTTGTAGATCGTAGAGGAAATGTCCAGGAGCAGTATAACACCCAGAAGAAGTCAAAATTCCTCAAGATGTTTTTAGTGTGGCAGGCAATCTAGCTATGGTAGACGAAGCAGTTCATTTGAACAACTAGGACAATCAACACCGATATATAGATCCGGGAGTGTCTGCAAAAAAGACATTTGCCATTCATAAAGCAGCATGAAGTTTCTGCTTTCATTTGGCCTGATTTGGTTGCGTGCCATTACAGTGAAGCAGCAGTTGAATGGTACGAGGAGAATAATGTAACATTTGTACCCAGTTATGCGAATCCACCTAACTGCACAGAGCTCAGACCAATAGAAAGATATTGGGCTCTGGTAAAAAGGGCCTTGACGGGCATAAAACAGGTTGCTGAAACTGTTACCAGTTTTTCCAAAAAGTGGCTGCCGTCAAGTAAACAAATTTCTGTAAACACTTTTAAAAGCTTAATGGGAGGCATTTCGGAAAAAAAAACAAATTTTTATTAAAAGTTAATAACAAAAAATATTTTCTTGACGAATAAAAACATTAATGAAATTTCTGTTAATATAACGTTTTTTTTTTCTTTTTAATATGTTAACTAGTAAAGAAGTAAAAACTAAATTGTCGCAATTTTATGGACAAAAAGTTAAAGCTTTCATTTGATGTACTGGTTTTTTCTTTTAATATTTTAATATACAAAAATGTTCACCGACTTTTAAGACTTTAGAAAATAAATAATTTTGAAAATCGGTCTAAACATGATAAGGAGTGAGATTGAAAAAATCTTAACACACTTTTTACCTAATAATTTTTTTTGGGTGTAAAATTTAAAAATTTCTTTGATCTAGTTATATTTGAAAAATATGTCAGTTGTTATTTCTAATGACAAACATATTGATTTATTGTGAGTTTGATCAAAATGAGTGAAGGAAAATGAGTCTTAAAATTTTCAAAAAAATCCAAATTGGTCCTACAAAAAATTGACCAAAGAATTGAAAGTCTGCCGTCAAGCTGTTTCCAATGTTATTAAACAATTTCAGGAGAATTTGACCATCGATAGGAAACCTGGTTCGGGAAGAAAACAAGGACCACATGATATTGGGAAAGCCAAGAACATAGAAAGCATATTGAAAAGATCTCCAAACACAACTGGTAGAAAAGCTGCCCGGTTAGCCCAGTGCTCTGACTCTGACTATTTGGTGCGAAAAGTTAAAGCCAATGCAGGTTTGAAAACATACAAAGTTCAAAAAGTTCCAGACAGGAATGCTGCAAAAAATTTAGACGCCAAAAGTAGGGCTCGGAAATTAAAATCGAATTTCATACAAAAATATTCATGTTGTATAATGGACGACGAAACGTATGTACTGGCAGATTTTACGCAGCTTCCGGGTCAAAATTTTTATGTTGCTGATGCTCGAGGAAATGTCGAAGAACAATTTAGAATCCAAAAGCAGACAAAATTTCCTAAAAAATTCCTGTTATTGCAAGCTATATGCAGTTACGGCAAAAGAAGCAAGTCATTTGTTACAGTGGGCTCTATAAATACCGAAATATACATCAAAGAATGTTTGAAAAAAGACTTCTTCCTTTCATAAGAGAGCACAATGTGTCCACATATTTTTGGCCTGATTTGGCATCATGTCACTACCGCAAGAAAGCTCTGGAGTGGTACCAATATAATAACATAGTTTTTGTACCAAGAGAGGCCAATTCTCCAAATTGTCCGGAGCTAAGACCAGTGGAGAGATATTGGGCTCTTGTAAAAAGAAACTTAAAGAGCACAAAAAAGGTGTCCCAAAATATCGAAGATTTTAAAAGGAGATGGGCAAACTGTTCCGAAAAGGTTTCTGATACAACTATCAAATCTCTAATGGAAGGCTTACTAAAAAAGGTCTGCGAGTTCATAAATAGTGGTTAGAACTATAAAAGTTATATTTTTCTGTAATTTGTAAAATAAAAAAAATCAATACTTTAAGATCAACCGTTTAAAAATTATTGAATTTTATATATATTAAGATTTTTTCGATCTCACTCCTTATTTTAAACATTACATAAACATTTTTGTTGGTCCTGAAAGTATGCAGACTTTTCGGTAAACACAAAAAATTAATAGAATCAAAAGTTAAATGAATTAAAACAAATATGAAAAATTTGATTTGATAAACGGAAAAGAATGGTAAAAATTATCACTGTTTCATTCATAAAAACAAAATCTTTACCAACTTAAAAAATATCTGGTCAGATATGGGAGTCTACACCAAGGTAAAAACCATTTTTACTCTGAAATTATTAAAATTATAAGACTAATATTTGACTTTCTGTAACTAGCAATGTTGATTTCCTTAAACGAAATATTTTAACTTAGTTGAAATCATGCCTAATTTATAGTGAAACTATTAAAAGGACATTTGCTCTTAGTGATAGAGAAAATAATGTCGATTTTTAATTTAGTACGTTTTTCCCATATTAAAAAGTCTCAATTGTTGAATTCAAAATCGACTTTATTTTTTTTTTCTATTACTAAGGGCCATTGAAATTAATTTTTGAGATCAGCTACTTCAATTTATTAATATGCATATTTCATAAAGATCTGAGAGCACATTACACTTTTATTCAGCTGTTGTAGGGAATTGAACGACATTGAGATTAACATAAGCAAGTTTCTTAAATATGTTTCCCTCCCAAAAAGGCTTCCAGAATCCGCCACTGTATTTGGTACTTACATACATAATTAAATACATACATACATATCGCTCGTTTGTTACAAGATTGTCATAAGTCAAAAAAACAAATATTCGAGAAAATCGCATTAAAAGATTTGTTTGGTAGAACACAAACTCTATTAATTTTAACAATATCGATACATTTTTTTCTCACGAGGAGAGTCCATAAGATACCGTTACCATTTTTTTTGCACAAGCAAAAGGTATTAAATAATAGCTTAACTCGAAAATTTTCTTCTCTTTTTTTTTGGAGAAATTTGCATTTAAAGTTATCAATGATCTACCACTCTGTGGTAGATCATCGAGTAAAGTTCATAAGAGACCGTTATATTTTTTTTTTTACAAAAGTTAAAGAATTAAATAAAAGTTAGTTCTGCATACTTAACCCAATTTTTTTTTTTTTTGAGTTATGACACTCTTGCATCAAACGAGCGATATGTAAGTACTAATTTATGAGAAGATAAGTATGAATGTGAGTGAGCGCCTAAAGTATAATGAATGCATAATTAAATATATGCCGAAGATATACGTTTACTTTAAGTGAGGTATACATTAATTAAATTATGCATGTATTTGGAAAATATTTACCCTGTAATTTAAATTAAAATGCAATAAACAAATATCATCAAATTTAACAATATCATAAATATTCATGTGTTTGTTCTTCAACATATCCGTCACTCATAATTTACAATTTGTCCTTACACAAACATACATTCAAATTAGCCAAGATACGGTTTTATATTTGCAAATATCTTAGAAAATCTTATTTTAAGTAATATGAATATATGAGTATCTACTGTAATATTATACTCGTATTGTGGTATTTTATGTCGTCTGAGGACCGTTCCATCTATACACATACATATACAAATACCTGTTCACAGGTACATAGAATGTATATGTGTGCGTATTAAATGTGACATTAATTTGAATTAATTTCTATTTAAATCATCATGCTAAATGAGGTTAGCTTTAAGCACAGACAGATATACTCTGGTTAACTGAAAGCGTAAGAGCGTGGTATTTTTTAAATATATATGCATGTATATGTAAAATTTGTATATATGTAATTTAGTGTATTAAGTTAATTGCACAGAAAAAACCCATTAGTTAAGAAGTTAGGTACGGTGGCTGTTTTCATTTACTATATGGAAAAACACAAGTAGAAATGAAGAGTCGTTTTGATGCCACATTTGGGTTATTGCTTATTTTTACCTATATTTATTAGAGTGGATCGACATATTGACAGCGTTTTTTGAAGTAAATACAAAATGTTTGATACTTTTTTTCTTTTTTCGAAACATTCCACAGTTTCACATATTACATTAATAATGTCCCAGTAAATTTACCTGAAAATTTCCAAATTTTGATCGAAAAAAAATCTTAAAAGGGGTGAAATTATATGCTGTTTTTTCTTCCAATATAAAGTGTGTACTTTCGCCTATCAAAATGCATTAAAATACTCTCTCAATTTTCCGACTTTTTGATCCTAAAAGTATGCAACCTATTCGTATGCAATGTACAAAATTGAGAGTAAATGCTTTAAACCACAGTATACAATATGCCAGATAGCAGAAAATAATCTAAAATATTCTCAGATCTTCTGAGATTTGACAATTATGACAAGTATTCGCTCAATAAATTTTGACAAATAATTTTGTTTATGAGAGAAAACTCTTTTAACCCATTTTCGTCAGCGAATACAATAAATAAAAGCTCTCTTTTTTTCTGAAATAAAAGCTCTCAAAATATTTTGTAGAGTGTGGTTCTATAAATTATTTAAATAATCAAAATACAATACTTTTAAAATGATTTTCTTCAAATATGTCTGCTTTATATTCTAAATAGTTCTACCGATTTCAAAAGAATTTTATTTAAATTTCGGAGAGGCAGATTTCTTACTTGAATGGCATACATAACTAAAGAACTTTTTGGAGAAAACTATCAGAAAAAGTACGTGAACAGAAAACTATTATAATGAGCATATGCTCAGTTTTGAAAATTGCGGAGAAATTGATTTTGACGGTGCATGCTTGACAAGTGTATACTCAACTGTCCGTCATTGTTTTATCTATGTGTTGGTTATGCTTGAAACTGAATTTCATGTGTGTATACCCCACTTTAAAAACTTTCAGTTAAACAGCTGATCCAATATTTCGACAATTAGTTTTTAGCCCGAAAAAATATTTATAAGTTCATTTAATTAATTTGAAGAGTAATTTGTTGAAATCGCTTCGTGTGGCACACCTGCTTTCACAAATACTGACATTTTCCAAACCACAAATTCACTTTAACAAATTTAATACAACATAATTATTTTTTATGTTTTGATATTTGACAGCTGTTTTTTTTTCGGGAGCTGCAAATTTCTGAAAGTAAAAATTTTACTTTCAGAAACTTTCAATTACTTTTCTCTCACATTCTTACGCTCTCGTTTTTCTCTCTCTTTGAAAGTTTTTCGAGTATGTGAACACTTTACCAGTAAAAAATATTAACAATTGTTAATAATTTTCAACAAGTTTTTGTACGTGAACAGATCTAATATTTTCTGTGAAACTATTAAACTTGTAATAAAAAAGATAAATTTAAAGGAAAACAAGGTCAGCTACGTTAATCCAACTAAATTTATTTAAAATCTGAAAAAATGATGAAAAACGCAATTTCAAGCCTAATTTACTGCGAAACCACAGATACTACTCTAGGGGTCAGCTGTCATATGGTGTGCATCCTAAATACCGCTTATAGAATAGGTACATATTCAAATATTATTTGCTAATATTTTCCACATTAATAACACTAGTTTACACTAAAAATGTACATTTGAAGAGAGATAGATTTTCTCTCATTGAATTTGGAAATCAAGGTTCAATTTTTTTTGTTATAAATCAGTTATATAGATATTGTAATTTTCTTACTTTTCTCGATTTTTTTCTTTAGAAATATTATCTGGAACTAGAAATATCCGTTCTTGATACCAAATGGAAGATATTGAGATGGCAAACAAATAATTGGTTGAGCGATTCAAGATATTGATGAAAATAGGCCAGACTAACCAGCATTATATTTTCTCTCTTGAAAAGAGGCGCGTATTTAATATTGTCTTTGCTCACTGTGATGTTTCGTTGACAGCTAACATCTATTTCTGACATATTCAAATAATATGAAAACATCGCAAAAGAAAAAAATTTAGAGAATATATTAAACTCAAAAAATTGTAAAAAAAAAAGTATAATATATCCAGCAGCAAAATTTGATTATTTTACTACGTTTATACCAACTCGCTTTCAATGATGCATGTCTGTGGGTGGAATTTTACAATTGATTTTAAACTAACTTCCTGATGAGCTAGAGACTTGAAACTTTAAATATAGTTTAGTTAAATATAGAAATATTTAATATATATATAAATATAATGTAATATGAAATAAAAGCGTTTGTTTATTTATATAAACAATAATTATAGTGCAGCATGCTTTCAGGCTGGTATGAAAGTTTGACAGGCACTGAACTACTCGATTTAAAATATTACTAGTTTGACAGCCATTCTAATTCATAGTGAAATTCATAAAGTGAATTAAATAGAACTGACGTCCTCTTTTCTGTTTACTGACGTTTGCCAAATTTGAAAATTATTCTCTTACTTCTCCCAAAACATTTGAATTTTAGAAGTAAATATGAAAAAGTATTAACCCATTCTGGTACCAATGGGTACAATATATAAATAAAATAGAAAAATTTGAAAAGCTAGAAAAATTGTTAGACGTTGATAAACGAGATCTTCGAAGGCGTTTGTAACAACCATGTGCATAATATGCACTAAGGATTTATCACAAAACTTAAAGTTTTTTTTGTTATGTATGCCATTCAAGTAAGAAATCTGCTTCTCTGAAATTTAAATAAAATTCTTTTGAAATCGGTAAAACTATTTAGAATATAAAGCGGAAATTTTTGGAGATGATCATTTTAAAAGTATTGTATTTTATTTATTTAAATACTATAGAACCACACTCTACAAAATATTTTGAGAGCTTTTATTTCAGAAATAAACAAACGGTTTATTGGTTTTTGATATTTTTATTTCACTTATTTATTTGTGTACAGCTAACGAAAATGGGTTAAGAGATTTTCTCTCATAAACAAAATTATTTGTCAAAATTTATTGAGCGTATTCGCTCATAACTATCAAATCTCAGAAGACCTGAGAATATTTCCGATTACTTTCTGCTATCTGGCATACTGTATACTGTGCTCTAATTATATAGTAAGTGTATAAATATGAAGTGTGATTTCAACTAGCAGATGGCATGGCTGTCATGTATGGTTTGTGTGGAGGATGCAAAGTATTGCATACTTCGTTGTAGAAATCATTGCTTTAATAGTTTAATCAGAAAAGGCGGACAAAATGAGCCAGGCAAGCGTAGAAATTTTGAGATGCTTTGAGTTTAACCCATGCCAACTAACTACGTGTTTTATTGTGAATCTATCGATGTGGATGTCTTAGTCGAAACCATTTTACACCATTTCACTTCTGATCTTTTCTAAATAGTTAGTAAAGCATAAACTCTTTAGCATAGGTTAAAGAAAATTGCTCAGAGTATCTGAACGTCCATGAGGCCTAATAACACATCAGACCAATTTGTGAAGTCAGATCTATCACCAGAGAAATACTAAAAAAAAAATGAAAGGAGCTTGTACATGAACACGGAATGGTATTTGGTTTGGTCGTCAATAGCCATAAAATGGTAAATTAATATTCTCAGAAAATTTTGATGAGGAAATTAATTTTTAATATTTATTTTTCTCAACGACCTAAGCTAGTTTTTTTTTTGGTTTTTTTATGTATCCAAATATTGGAAGTTTTTGGTGCGGAGAAAACTATTTTTGACATTTTCCCCCTTTTATTACACATATATGTACAAATAGTCGAAATTTTAATTTGAATTTTGCATAAATTATTTAAAACCACAAAGAAGTTACACAAAAAACGCTCATTTATAATTGATGTATTCCGAGTATAAAACTTGCAACATAATGTTCTATTAATGAGCTAAGAAATTTCAACTGGTGGGGAATTGTAAAAGCAAATGATGAGAAAAATTCTTTCAGCTTAATTTTTCTGAGCATTTGCTTTTAACAAGTATAAGACAAGAGAGGTTGGGGAACTTTGAAGTAAAATTTAATTAAACTCGCATAAATGACAAACAAATTTTCTTCCTTCCCCGATTCTTTCACAGAAAAAAAAACAAAAGCGAAATTATTTCAGAGACTTTGAAAAACAGTTGAGTTTTAGCTTGTGTATGTTAGCAAAGTTTACTAAAACAAGAATAAAAAAAAAACAATATAAAAAAAATTTACGAAATGTTTCAGCTATGGCAACAGGAATGCTTTAGTGCTTAGGGCAGTTTTACAAAAAATAAAATGAAAAAATTTACTAGAACCTGATATATGTATTAAACATTACATGATGTTAACATGCTGCTTGCCTTACGTTTGTGTTTATGCTAAAAGGCATGTGTGTTCTATAATTTAATATTTGCATTTTTCTAGGGAATGACTTTTGTTTTCTTTTTGTTTTTTTGTTTTTTTTTTTGTAATGTCATCATATGAGCATTTACTTGTGAAAAAATGTATTAGTTAAATGTAAGAAATATTAACCAAAGAATGTGCATCGTATGCAGTGAGTCAAAAACCTTATTACATATTTTTTTAAATGCTCAAAGTTTGTTGCTGAAAAAATTCTGAGAAATTTTTTAGGAAACGAGAAGCATTTTTTATGGCTAACAAACTTGAAAATGAATTGCTCTTCATAGTTATTTAAGTTTTTTGTCAAATATCAATGGAATTAGTGATGCTCTCTTGAACGTATATATGTATGAATGTACATACATAAATGCTGTACCAAAAGAAATGTTTCTAACATTAATTAAAAATTCAGTTTTCAAACAAATTTTTTATCTCAAAGTTAAAATCTTTCTATTTTGTTGGATTGTGCATTTTTGTTTTATAAATAATTATATGATTTTTAATGACTAGTTCAATGCAAATTAATTAAATATTTTTCAAATAATTAATTTCACAAAAAAGTAAATGTCGTTGAAAAGTAAATGCAAAACAAATAATGAATTGCTTCGAGCAACAAAAAGAGAGCCAGCCAGCTTTAAAAATACATTCAAGAAATAACATTGAAAATAAAATCATGAGAAATGTGATTCTTGTGCATGTAAGCGTGTAATTAAAACACACCTACGCACAAAACACACACAAATAAGATGAGCCACGATATATTGCTTTGAAGGAATTAAATTGATAACTTTCTTTCGGTCTTTCTATATTTGTCAACAATTATGGTGCGCTATTAACATTAACAACAAAAACCACAAGAATATCCCCCTGCCTGCGCAAGTACATTGTCTTTGGTTTTGCATGTATTTATGTAGTAGGTGTCTGCATGTGTGTGTATGTGCATTGTAGCGTATGTGACCTAAAAAGTTACTCATACGTCTAGAAGTCTCATTACCAACAGGTCAAAGTTACTAACGGCAGCCACTTGTTGCCTACAATTACTGTATTATATTGATGTGCCATTTTGTGGCATGTATGCTGTGTTGCGATTTGGCGGTATACCGTATGCAAATTATTTTCCAATGAAGGTTTTTGTGCTATCGAGAGTGTGCACATAGACAGAAGGGTGTAATAAAAATTTTAAAATCTGCTTTTATGGAATTTAAAGTTAAGAAATTCGGGCTGCAGAAAAGATAAAGCTGACATTGTCGATGGGTATATTTTTGTTTCAGAGAAATGTTAAGCCAAGTCCACATAATTAATATTATAAGTATTATGTCTATGGGCTGATTATCGTTCAAGTAATCATATGAAGAGTATTCGCCTTTGGCGCAATGAGAACAGAGGAAGAATGGGAAAATACAATTGAAAAAAATCCTTTAAATTTCTTACTTACTTTTTTTTTCACACAGTGTAACAGCAAAAAAAAAAGCAAAATTTCCTTCATTGTTTTTGTCGAACCACCCTATATCTCTATATATGCACTCATATCGATGTCTATAGGTGTAACTTGTAATGCGTGTTATTGGTCAATTGTCGTTAATTTGCATGTGCATGAAACTTCACACATGTATACAATGTTTGAGTATGCGTAGGTTGTAATTGAAGTAATTTATTGAGCTAAATAGTTATTAAAATGTCAAGTTGCTACTAGAGAAAATAGAACAACACAAAAAAAAAAAAAAAAAAAATATTATAAACATTACTATGCAAATAATAATAGTTTCATTCTTGTTTTGTAATAATAGTGGGAAGATGAGGTAAACCCGACATTGAAGGTGGACCCGACACTCCCCATTATCTCAAGAGCGTAAAGGCACACCAAGGTGTTATATGTACATATTATTGTATGTATAAGTATCGATGCTACTGAAAATATCGGAAAAAAGTATCGAATATGTACTTGTATCGAATACTCGTTTAAAGAGACAAATTACTCTTTATTTAAGTGGTTGTCAAGGAAAACATTCTGGCCAGAACGACTTATTGTTATACAACATGGTTGAGCTTACAGTTTACACTACTCAAGACGAGTTTTTCGCCTATAAATCGAGGTTTTGAGATTTTTCCACTGGAAACACGTGAATCATATAGAAATGACGTTAATTTAATTTAGCAAATCGCTAGAAAATTTATAATAGAAGGAAAACTAACCAACAGATTAAAGCTTGTTAAAAATATTTTATTTTAATGAAAAGGTTTCAATAAACATTATGTTCTACATGCATGGCCGGAAATATCTTCTAGAACTTCAATACTGTACTGCAATATTGTCATACATTGAAATATTGCAATATGGACTGAAATATTTTGAATAATTCTGCAGTAGCATTTAGAAATATATTATTGATTGCCGTAAAATATTGTAAAATGATCTACAATTTTAAATATTGTATAGCAATATTTCAGTTTTTTAAATAAAAATTTTTCAAAAGTATCGAGTATCCGATACTGACCCTTTTTTCCGATACCAAGTAAAATATTTATGTTATAGCATCGAGTAAAAAAAGTACTGGAATCGAATGAAAAGTATCGAGTTTTTACTTGTATTTACTTGTATCGAATCATCACTAGTTATTAGTCAGTGCTGAGATTTTAGTAGGAGTTCGAAATTTATTCATTTATTTTTACCCTAGTTACAGAAAATTTAATGTTTCATCGAATGAAAAATTTATGTTGCATTAATCTTTAATGCTAATAATTAAGTGTAAAAAATGTTAATACTAAAAAGCGGTAAACAGTTTTGATTGATGTTTATTAAATAAAAAAAATAGTTAAAAAAAATTTTGAAAATTTAAAGTTTCTTTTTTTTTAAATGCAATAATTTAAAAAAAGTGTTAACTTGAATTACTTAATTTCATGTTTTTCTATGTTTCTTAAAAATTAATTTTAAAAAAAGTTGTATTTCATTTTCTTTGCAAAACATTGAAAAGTGGTGGTTGTTGGATCAGGCAGAGTCGGGCCCCATAGTCCCATATTTTCATTTTCAGAAAAATAATTACAGCAAAAAAACGGTAAGACATAAATTAAAGGTTGATATTGGGAAAAGTTGAGAAGTGTACTATCAGACGATACTAAAAGTAAGGGAAAGAGTCTAGGTTGGAACACTGTCAGTGTTTTTTCCGTTTTCTCATACTAGCAAAATTATTTGTCGCGTTAACAGCAAACTTTTCATGTCACTT
Organism: Toxonevra muliebris; assembly: GCA_963691655.1. Lineage (NCBI taxonomy): Eukaryota > Metazoa > Arthropoda > Insecta > Diptera > Pallopteridae > Toxonevra > Toxonevra muliebris. The sequence goes on from OY829326.1 coordinate 104,546,494, forward strand.
AGAGTTCAGAGCATTAACAGTATACGAAATCGAGTGTAAAAATATCGGTTGAAAACTAATTAATTTTTTTTGCATCGAATGCACAAGAGAGGTGCATTCAAAATGTACCAATATGACGACAATTCTTTTTTTATCTGGCGTAATTGCGATTCGGAATAATGTTTTGCCAATTTTCATTCAAAATTCACACAGAGGGCTTTTTAATTAAATTTCAGATTTCTTTTCTCAGTTTTCAAGTTTTTCAATAATTTTCCTCTATATATCATTGATTTTTTACGGTGTTCTGACCTAGACTGGATGTTCCGACCTTGACTACAATTTTTTTTTCATAAGAAAGAAAGACTTGAATTACTTTATTCAATTGTCCTGAAAATTGGTATTGATTATGGAAGCAAGAAACATTTATAATTTAAATATAGAATCCAAGTCGGAATTACGAAGAACTGAATAATTAAGGGGTATTCTACCCGAGATGGTGCGAAATATCAATGTTTTCAAATCGTTGAAAATGAAAAGCTTTTTTTTAATGCTAAAAATATCTTTGTTAATAATGTTTCATTCGACGCCTCGAACTTATTATTATTATTATTATTATTAGTATTAGAGGAGCCCAACCAGGCAGGCACTGCGACCTAAAAGATCTTTTGTGCCATTCCCCATTTTATGACAAAAGACGTTCGGCTGACCTAATAAAAGTCAAGACATCTTTCGTTGAAGAAGATTTCATGTGATCAGCCGTCAAAAACGAGTAATCAAAGATTCTTCCTCTGAGCCGAGCCAAGGCCGGACACTCACACAGAATGTGAAGTGTCGTCTCGTCATCTTCCATACATAGACGACATTCTGTCTCATTGGACAGACCTATTTTGCTTAGGTGATATCTGAGCCCATGGTGTCCAGACATGTAGCCCACCAATAGCCTAAGGTCAGGTTTGGAATAAGAAATGGGCTGATTTTGGGCAAGCGGAATGGTGAGAGCTTTTGCCTGTCTTAAACCCGAACTTGAGCCTGCCAAAAATAGTTGCTCCATGATTGTGGACATGATATCTCCGGTTTAAATATTCTGAAACACAAAATGTAACCCATTTTGTTATCGTGAGACTTTTTGCTATCGCCTCATCTAGGGAATAAGAAAAAAAAAATTTCTTCAATTTAAATCAGACGTTTGAAAAAAAATGACGATTTTTTAACCTGTTTTTGTTTATACATACATTTGCTTAGTAGCCTTGTAAAATTTCAAGTCAATTGGACAAGTGGCTTTTTGTGAATCGTGTCCACCGATGGTTTCGAGTAAAACGAGTTTAAAGATTCACAAACATGGTACTTACAAATGATGTAACTTACGGTTAATCAGCGATTCCAGGACCATATATTGTCTCCTCTTCTTTCTCATAAAACTCGTTGTCTACATCAAAAATATTAAATAAAAAAAAAATCTATTTTTCGGACCATCTCGGGTAGAACACCCCCTTAAAGCCTGACTAAAGAAGAAATATGTTCATTCGGGTCTGATTCGGAAAGGCTGGATTGATTTATTTACTAGATTATTAACGAAAATGTTTTAGTATGAATGAAACTAGTATTTCGAATCTATCTCTATTTCAATTACAGAAAGCCAACTGAAACACAAGACAGTTGAGCTGAATTCGAATGAATTTAGTAAGGTGGGGATTTTAAGATACAGGCAGCAGTGCATTAAAAGTATTTTTAAAGCAAAATGTACTAGTTCTCGAAATTGAACAGATTCCAGCTTTAGTTGGGTAGTTACTGTAGGTGGAAAAAATAAGTTGTCATAATGAAAACAAAATTTTAGCACCAAAATATCTTCACAATAATAGATAGCTTTAAATTTATTTTAACATCATTATAAAATAGCAATAATATTATGAAGAAAGAAATTCAATTTTAATTTTTTATTTGGCATTTCTCATAACCAATACTCATGAAAGTCTCAGAAGATTCGAGAGACAGACTGTTTGGTTGGCTATAGAGAAAATCACATAATTTTGAGGACTTCTAATAGAAAACTCAGAAAAACTAATTCTAACTTAATAATTATTTTTTATTTTTTGTATATTTTTTTTTTAATTTTCAATTTTAAGCGCTAGTTAGCCAATAATCATGATTAAGTGTAATGTAGATATTTGACCATTTTGATTTTGACAGAACGATATTGCAAAAATTAGTTGTCAAAACTTCAACATCCAAAAAGATTACTTTTTTCGCTAACAGTTTTACTGAATTGGTCTTCTACAATGAACACAAGATTTTTACGTAGTTCTGGAGTATTTTGTCTCAAACCAATTTTCATCATTTTCCTTTATTCAATGATACTGTGGGGAGCGTGCTTCTAAAAATGCATTTATAATCTGTCCTTGAATTACCGTTTAATGACGAGTCAGGGCTTAGTGGTGATCATTAGAAAATGCTTCTTTCATCATTATGAACATATTTCAACACAATTTTAAAAATTTTAATGGGACATTGTGATCTGAGTTGATGAAAACTTTACTTATTCAGATTTTTCCTTCCGGTGCTGGTACGTCTTTTGAAGGATTAGAGACTATATCAGCATTTAACTTGGTTTTCAGTGATACAATTTTAATTATACTACCCATGTACAAACATTCTGAAACTATTTTCTTCTTTGAGATGCCTTAGAGGTCAGTAATGGGCTTATAGTAAAGGGATACATTTATGATAAAAATGAAAAAAACTCATAAAGTGGACTTTTTTCTGGCTTTCGAAGCATCTGAAAGAAAAAAATATTCCAAATAATTGTGCACGAATGGTTTTATAAATTTTGTGCCATTGGAAATCAAGTTGAATGCTTATAAACTATACTAGTCCAGAAAAAATGTAATAGTTCTTGAAGGGAAAATCTTAATAGTTAATGTTTTCATCATTTCAGATCACAAAAATCAAATCAAAATTCTTAAAAAAATACTGGAATTTATTCACAATGATGAAGGAAATATTTTGTAATGATCGTCACTTAGCCCTGACTCGTCATCAAATGGTAATACAAGGATAGATTGAAGATATATGTTTCAAAGCACGCTCCCCAAACTAAAGAGGAATGAAGGAAATCGGTGAATGGGGAAAAATACTCCAGAACGATGCTAAAGTCTTGTTTTCATTGTAGAAGACCAATTCAGTAAAACTGTTAGCGAAAAAGGTGGCCATTTTGTATGTTGAACAACTTTTTTTTTTCACTATCGTTCTGTCACCTAGTAATATTAAACTTTAAATGAACATCAAAACTGAAATTCTTTCTTGCAAATATTATTGCTATTTTAACTACATTTTACGTAGCTTTATAATGATGTAATGTTATAAATTTAAAGCCATCTATTATTGCGAAGATATTTGGTACTAAACTTCTGTTTTCATTTTGACAACTTATTTTTTCCACCTACTGTATAATCATGTGCAACTACTAAAATTAGCTTCAGTAAGAATAATTCAGTAGAAAAGAAAATAATGACGAACTACACATAACAAACTCCAATGGATATTTAATTGAAAAAGATGTGCAGGATATTAGTAAGTTGTTCTATGAACGTTCAATTCTTAGTCTGCTGTGTATATGCATTTTAATATTATAAGGTTGAATATACGATTTTTAAGAGGGAAGAGAACTTCAATTCTCGTTAATAATTTTTGCTCCTGATAACATAACAGGAAAGGTCAACAAAGTATGCACGCTCGCATCTGTAAAATAATCAAGGTTACATTTTTGCCATTTAATTCATTTGAATTGAGAACAGCTCGTCAAAGGTCGAGGACATTTGCAATACATATTAGCATATCGTTCGTTGATTTTGCTTGTCTTCTTTTCTTCAACAGTAGGTAGGTACCTACAAATTATGAAATTTATGCTTACATACTGTTTGTTCGTGGTTTTTGTGTACATATACGAAGTTGGAAATTTTTAACTACATTTTCAGTGCAACTTGTTGATTACTTTTGTACTACAATACATAGTAAGAACAAATATTTGTACAGACCTGCCTTCATCCTCAGTGCTGCTATCGCGTGATTGTGATGTTTGTCTGCCACGCCCTAAACGCATTATATTTCGCACTGCACGCATTGTAATACGTTTCTCTTTGGGCAGTGGACTACCACTACCACCACCGCCTCCAGAGGTCGTCGTTATGGTTGTGGTATTAACATTTGTGACACTTGATGATGCTGCTAAGAGACTAACACTTGTTGCTCCTCCCGTTAAGGTTTGTGTTCTTGTGGGTGATTTACCAAATTTATCAAATTTTAATTCAATTCGCCGACTTTGTGCTGATGTAGATGCACCACCGACACCGTGTTGTGCTGCTGACATAACACGACGTAATAGATGCCGTTTCTTTTGTGAGCCATACGATTCGCTGCCACTGGAAGCGGCACCACTACCACCAGCGGCGGCAGTATTACCGCTTGATTCTACGAAGAGGAAAAAGATTTTAATTTCAACATTTTTTTTTGTTTTTTTTTTTTTGGATTTCTTAATACAAAAATGCGTTAAAAGTTATGCTTTAATTATGCTTGTCATTTTGGCTTTTATTTGAACTTCACTTTTAGGCACAGTTTAAAAATATTAACTTATTATTTTGTAGTATTTGTGCGCCTGTAATTATGCAGTGTTTTTTATGATATATTAAAATTTTTTATTATTTTCACTAATTTTCATTAATTTTGTATATTTTAAAATCACAATTACATTTATTAAATATGCTTTGATTTTAATTTAAATATCAAAAACTACAGAATTTGTATGCAAACATTTTGTTGTTAAAAGCTTCGACATTTTCCACTTAAATATTAAACATCAAATTTATTCACTTTAAATCTTATCTTTCAACTTTTACCTTGGTTGAAAATTCAAATTTCACAATAAAATTTGCAATTCACAAGAAATTTTCAAAGTTTTATCTCCTAAAAGTATGTAACAAAATCTCAAGCACATTTTAAAGCAACATAGTTACACTAAAAAAAAAAACAAAACACACTAAAAAATAACAGTAATATTATTTTAACTTTTTTTTTTTTATTCACCTCTATTCAGACTACGCTCCAGATTCGCTATGTTCTGTTCGATGTCAAGAAGCATCTGTTGATCATCATCCAAACTGTGGCTGCTGCAGCTTATGTTGTGCTGCTCCTGTATGCTCCGCACCAAATTCGTTGGCTCAAAATTACCAGCAGCGTCATCGGGAGATGTGTATCTCGCTTCGAATACCACAAATGCCTGTAAATACACATACATACATTGCCAAGGTAAAGAGAGAGACACAGAGAGAATACATACATATAAGAGAGCACATGTTAATATAGTAAAAGAGAAACAAAATAAAGACGTATACACACACACGCACGTATACGCATACACACATCATGGTATAAAGTTTAAAACTAAAATTGAGCAAAGGATACACAGATAGAAAGAGAGAGAGAGAGAGATAGAAAGAATAAGAGCAAGAGCGCGCGCAAGGTAAACATATTCATGGCATTTTCATATTTTCATTGGTATAAACAACAAGCAACAGGCGGCGGACATACTCAATAAGTGTTTTACTACTCTACCTATACATGGAAGTAGTATCTGTAGTAAGTAGCCTTATAGTTATGTTTGTTGTTGCTGTAGTTGTCATCATCCCGCCGAAAATGCCACCACATCACCACTTCCACCTGAATATACAATTTACCTTGTTCATGAGTTTTTTCTCGTGCACGTTTTTGTTTTTTGGCTTTTGGCTTTCTATGTAACATCAAGTATATATTATTGTTAATTTGTGCTGTGGTTAAATGGCGGGATAAAAAAAAAATGTGTGTAACTTTGTTGGTTTTCTTAGTAGTGGCAGCAGCAATCGTGCGTGCGTGTGTTTAACTTGGTGTGTGGTAAAGCGTAATGTAATAGTTGGCGTTCATATCATTTGCAACAGGTGAAATATAAATATATAAAAATATTAATTGTGAAGCGCTCAAATGTTAAAAGTTATTCGGCTTTTTGTCTCTCCCATTTTATTTCATTTTACGCTAAAATGATTTTAGTAATTGGTGCAATTTGTTGCGATTCAAAGGTATGCCAGTTAGTTTGTGGCATGTTTTTTTTTAATTTTTATCATTGTGTATGTGAAGTTAATTACTTTCGATTGATTTAAATTTGCCAGTGGGTACTTGAATTTGTATTTTCTCCAGCTAACTTCAAAAGTGAAGTATTTAAATAATACATGAAGAAATTAATAAAGAGGAAAAAACGGACATTGGGCTTTCAAGTAAACTTTATCAATTTATTGGGAGTATGAATGTATAAACTCGGAATTGTGACTAACTTCATATCTATCATACGCGCCATTTTTTTGACATTGACAGCTATTCTATCTCGAAGAGCGCCAAAAATACTATAAGAACTGATCTGTCAAATAATTTTCATAATTTTACATAAGTGTTTTACTATAGCTGAAAATGTCGAATTTCGTGCCAACAAAACAACATTTGCGGGAAGTTTTAACTTGGTTCTTCCATTTAAAGAAAAACGCAACTGAAGCACATCGTTTAATCACTGAAGCTTATCCTGACTGTGCTATAGACGTTAGAATGCGTCAGGTGTGGTATGCCCGTTTCAAAAGTGGTGATTTTGATGTTGAAGACTGGAAACGTTCAGGCGGCCCGAAAAAGTTCGAAGATGAAGAATTGAAGGCATTACTCGAAGAAGATTCATCTCAAACGCAACAAGAACTTGCAGAATCTTTACGAGTTGATCATTCAACCATTTCTAAACGATTAAAAGCATTGGGAATGACTCAAAAGCAAGGAAATTGGGTACCGTACGAATTGAAGCCGACAGACGTCGAACGACGATTTTTCACATGTGAACTGCTGATTGAACGACAGAAAAGAAACAGTTTTCTGCATCGTATTGTGACTGGCGATGAAAAGTGGACACGTTACGATAACCCAAAGCGTAAAAAATCATGGGGACCACCCAGACATGCATCAACATCAACGACAAAGCCAAACATCCGTGGATCCAAGCTCATGCTGTGTATTTGATGGGATATGAAAGGTGTCGTGTATTATGAGCTATTGAAACCGAATGAAATGATCACTGGCGACCGCTACTGACTACAATTGATGCGTTTGAGCCGAGCCTTAAAGGATAAGAGACCAGAATATGAGAATAGTCACGACGACGTTATTCTTCAGCACGACAATGCTCGCCCGCATGTTGCGAGGCAAGTAAAAACATACTTGGAAACGCTGAAATGGGAAGTGCTACCCCACCCGCCGTATTCTCCAGACATTGTTCCTTCTGATTACCACTTGTTCCGATCGATGACACATGTTCTGGCTGAACAGCACTTCCGTTCTTTCGAAGAACTCAAAAAATAGGTCGATTCGTGGATAGCCTCAAAAGATGAGGAGTTCTTTCGACGCGGAATCCGTATGCTACCAGAAAGATGGGAAAAGGTTGTGGCTAACGATGGACAATACTTTAAAGAATAAATTTATAATCACTTTGTCACAATAAATGTCCAAATTACGAAAAAAATACGAGTTTATACATTCATACTCCCATTACGATTATCGAAAAGTAAGTATGATTCAAGCTATGCATTATGAAGAAACAGTTGAAATTTAAAATATTTTGTAAACAAAATTTTAAGTTGTAGAAATGCACTCTATTAAGGAGATTTTAAGAAACTTATGTACAATTTGGCTATGGTAGCTAAAAGATTCGCTTTATCAACCGAGCTAGTGACGAGGCGATTACCTATAAAAAGAGTTGGAATTGAAGAAGCCGTTTGATTCTTTACTCTCTTTACAAATGACCAAAAGTTCTTGCTACCCCTATGGAATTGTAAGACTTTATGCCTCTGGCGCTGCCCGTGAAGAAACTTTTCGCGCGTTAAAATGGCATTACAGCCTGCTTACGCATCTTTTCAGCATTAGCTACAGTTTTTACCCCGGTGCCACACGATCGCTTTACCGCGGGCTACTTGTTTGCATTTTCAAACAAAGTTTAGAAAAGCACATCTTAGAGTACAGGAAACACTTACCCAGCCAAATAAAACTCGGAAATTAATGTGCAAAAATCGAAAAAATGTAGAAAAACAATTTTTCGTGCCACCTTCAAAAATTGGTTAATAAATTTTGACCCAATTTTGCATTAATGAAATTTCACAGTGTTGCTAAAAACTTACTCCTGGTCTCCCCTAAATGTAATTGTAAGTTTCTGAGGATCATGAAATGGATCTTAAGGTAAAAAATATCGGTAAAATAAAATAAAATATTTTTTTAATTTAATTTGAAAACAGATATGCAGATAGTTGAAATATGAAAGACTATGGCAAAGGTCATTGATTGGGCTCATTCGTTTGATCTGCTTGTTTTACATACTTTGTTGCTGTTATCATTGAAAATATCGTTCATTAATTAAGCCATACAAAAATAATCTTACACAAAAATAAATTTGAACTTTTTAGTTAAAGTTTGGAAATGATTTGTCATTTTCCAATAAGGAAAATTCAAAATGTTTGATTACATATTTCATATTACATATTTCTTATAAATTCATTTCTGTACATATTCTTTCATAAATAGTAAATATTTGAAAGTGCTTTATAGCGTTTTCTTTTCTGGATAAAATCTTGCATTTTTTCTGCACCGTGCGAGGGCTGTCAAATTTCGTGTTCTTTTCTGAAAAAGAGTATTGTGTTCTTTTCTAAAAAATGTTGCCTTCTGAGCGGGGAAAAATGTAACACTTTTGCACTCAATTAAATGACGGGGTGAGAATGTTGCCCTGCAAATTAGTTGATTCTGACAGTGTAGCATTTTTATGTTCTTTTCTTGCACTAAGACAACATTTTGGCAGTGTTGTGGGCAACATTAAAAAATTGTTGCCATTGCACGAGGCAAAAAAAAATGCAACATTTAGTCAAGAAAAGAAAACGCTATTAGTTATCAAATATCAGCCAGTATACATTAGTGTGTGCAAGTGTAAACAAGACTAAGTACATATTACCATAACTTTATCATACTAAACAATAATGTTCCCCATGTGCACTGTTTAAAAAAATATCATAAATAATGTGAAAATTTTGTACTTTCCTGTGCAAAAAATTTAATAAAAGTATCATCATAATAGTATTACTTATATATAAAGTAAATCACTTTGAAGAGGATTATATTCTACGTAGAACTTTGTGTGCAACAAAATTTTCATGCTGCTCTTTTTTGTTTGTTAAAAAAATAAAACTTCTTATTAAAGTAGATAGTTATTGCAATTCAAATATATAAACTAAGTATTTGTTTCTTTTTTCTAATTTCCAAAGTAAAAGTTTTTCTTTTTTAGTTTTGCAAAACTTTTCGTTTTTAAATCTTCTTCTGTTTTCCTTTAAGCTATTTAGTTTTCTGTTGATTCAGGGATGTGACATCGAAACAATTTATATTTAGTAATTCAAACTTTATAATAGCTTTGATATGGCATTTATAAGCCTTGTATGTATAGTATGTGTATGTATAAATTCAAAAGTTATAATAGAAAATGATTTCATTTATTTAATTTTATTTTATTTAAAACACGTAAAAGAAACTATTGTGCATTTTCTTTGAGAATGCCCTCATTTGATTTGAAATATTTTTGATTTAAATAAGTAAAGAAATGCATACTTCGTTTAACCTCAAGAAACAGAATTGACATTTCGATCTTCACTGAGATTTCTTTAGTATAAAAATATTTTGTCTTTAGTTTTAGAAGGGAGTGGCACCAACACTCTGATTTCAGATTTTTTCCATAAGATCTCAAATTCAATTCAAATTTAGAAAACTTAAAAAAAATTTCTAAACTATTTTTCTTTATTTACGAGTTGAATTTCAGTAAAAAATGAGGCATTGAGTACATGCGTAGAAACTGAGAGGATTTTTCAGTAATTTTGACAAGACATAGGTAATATTTTTGTCTTGCTCTTACAAAACTACTTCTAATTACACTTACCATAAGAAAAAACAAGATAGCAACTATGATTTATAATCAGCATTATCGTGTCAAAATTTCTGGAAAATCTTCTCAGTTTCCCTTCATGCACTCATTGAAATGAGGTCTTCAACCTAGAGTGGAACTCCGAGTATACACAGTAATCATTCTTATTATTTTAATGTACGTATTACTGGTTAAAATAGTGCAACAGATGCAAATTGAAGACTATCAAAGTATTGTTTCGGTATTACTGGATGCTTAAAAGCCATTTCCACAATTAGTGCAGTTAGGCTCAAGGAATTAAGATGCTGGAATCCTAAATTGTGTATATTGGTATAACTAAATCATGCGCAGGAGCCGATTTAATTTTTTATTAGCGGCGTGAGAACTAGTCTCTGTATTTCAAAATGTGTTAAGCACCTTTAACTTAAATTCAAAGAATTGCAGAATACTTAGGTCACTGAAAGATAAAAGCGAGCTCTATTTCTTTAACCGAAACCAATTCCACAAGGAAAAGGCCAAATTTATCTTCCTGAAATAGATAACGTATGGTATACTCGCTGGGCAATTTGCACCAGAATAAACCGTCCGAACGCTTTGTATTTGAGTGTCCTAAACTGTAACTTAATGATAATGAGTAGCAAAATATTATGAATATATACTAGCAATTTTAGAAATCGCTCAACCAAACCAAGTATTTTTCTGTTACAACTCAAAGTTTAGAAGCAGAAGTAAAATAAATATTGAATATTCATGAAATGAATGAATGAAATCTTATAATATTGACAAAAATTTCGGTTGATTTGATAAAATATTTGTCAATATACGGTAAACAAAATCGTCAATCAATATGAGATATAAGAATTTCCAATTTGTTGGATTGACAAATATTTTTATGAAATTGAAAAAATGCTTTTATCTGTAAGAAAAATATTTTATTAATTAAAAGATTTTTTTTTTTTTTGGGTATATTATTTAAATAATTTTGTTTATTATGCGTATATTTTTATTATTATAATTTTGGTTATTATAATATTTAAACAAGAGATTTATAATATTACGTAGTTAATCTAAGTACATGTTATAACAATTGAACAATAAATAATTTAAAATTCAGTTTTAACAAAAAATATGAAATTAAGATAAACGAGGCATGTGAAACAACAAACGACTTATTAACTATTTTTTACAGCAATGTTTAGTTTAAAATTAATTTTTTTTTTTTAATTTATAAAGAAACAAATTAAAAGAATATTAAATGAAGTTAGTACTTATTTTTTAATTCCCTTGACCTTTAAGCTCCGAGCAAAGAAGGTTCACACTTGGATGACATTGATCATATTTTGTTTTAATAATACAATAAAAAAATGTCTGACTGAAAGTCCAAATTAAAATTGATGCTAAGGGATACTCTAAATTAAAAACATTAAATATTTTAAAGCATATATCAACTGCTTCTAAAATTTTAAAAAATTTATATTTGACACCATCCAAATAGACCAGAATGCTTTTCGGTTTCATAACGCTGCCAGTTAAAATAATTAAGGTTTGAATAGCTTCTTTTTTCTCCAGTAGTCGCCTTTAAATGGACTCTGCCTCTTCCACAGTATTTCCAATAATCATAAAGGAGTTTTGCGAGTCCTTAATGGAGTATTTTAAATGGATTTTTTCCCATCCTCCACCTTCATTGATTTCGAAGTGGGCACAAGAATTGCATGGAATAAATATAAAATTGTAGCATATTCTCCAACTGTAATAATGAAAATAATTAATTTAAACTTAGAAGAGAGAATTTGTATTTACTATTGTACGTTTTTTGCATATTGCAAAGTGCACATTAACAAACTGCATTATGCCTTACATTATTATTACTTACTTTTTTCTTAGCAAACACTTTTTTCATTGCAATTTTTTTTGGGAGCTTTTATAGCTTAAATTCGCTGTTTATTCAGTAATAATAGTGACGCCACACAGTGCTCCGTCCCCATATAAAAGTTGGAAATTTAAGAAGTTGTTTGAATTTGATGAAACTTAATTTCATAAAGGATTATGGCATGATGATTTCAAAACTGAAATCGTTTTTTTTTGTACTGGTTACCCTTTTTGATGAAACTGGTTCATATCAGATTTTTTTTGCCTTTTAACTTACTATATAAATTATTGCTTGAATTTTGTGGACTTTGTTGAATTTGCTAATGGTTATAGTGTGCTTCTAAGTGTGATTCTAAAATCGTTTTTTTGATACCGGTTTCGGTTTTCAGATAAACTTTTTTTTCCGGCGGTTCTAATTAAAATTAATCAAATTAAAATATCAGCGCAATTATTTTTTAAATATTGTCAGTTAAAAACCTATGTTCCACCAAATCTTTCGGTTTTAGATAGAACACTATTTAAAATACAACGCTGAGTTGGCGTAAAACGTGCCAACTTTTATCATAGATATGTATAATAAAATAGATTTTCTAATTAAGTATATTTTTATAAAACAGTCTGCTTTGCAAAATACTAATAAAAATTACTAAAAAAAACTAATTAGAACCAAGGGTGTTCACGTTCGCGAATGCCAAAATTCAAGGAATAGAGTTTCCTAAAAACCATCATTTAAGCCTATTTATGCACTTGACGACATTATATGGTTTTGCTAAGCTAGTCACGCCGCTTCCTTCTAAAACTTTTATTTTTTCTTTTAATTTCAAGAACTACTTTTTTGGAACACATTTGTACATTTACGAGAAAAAAACCAATTCAAATATTTTGTACCCCAATAGTACGAATACATATGTAATTTCTATACCAAACATGGGCATCTGTCAATGTTAGGAGACTCCTAAAACTCGGAGAAATTTAAGTTCAATAGGTTAAAATGTATGCCTTAGAATGTTTTAATGAAAATGCCATGAAAATTATGGTAAAAAAAATGCTTTGAGAAGTTGAAATAGTTTAATAAATTTCTTTAAAATTTTATTTTTTTTGTATTTAAGAGTATTGGTAAATAGTGATTTTTTCCTAAGGTTGGACGAAGTTGGCCAATTTTTTTCCACCATTTAAAAAAGTATGGATTAATATTATCAAAAGTAGGCAGGAGACCACAGCCTTTTGCGGCCTAATGTTTTATATTCTTTACTGAACTTAACAATTTTTTAAGTTTTTTTCTGAAAAAATATATATTTAAAAAAAATTTCTAAAAAAAAATGTTCTGTTTAAAAAAAAAAAATTATATGTTCTGAAGTAGGTAATATTATTCCTCTTATAATAAAAAAAAAAAAGCGCTGTCAATGATACCTGATTTTTAAGCAATTTTTTTGCAATAGTCATACAAATTTCAATTTCTAATTTCAATATTTGCTTCTTAAATTGATCGACTTTGGCAAGCCCTAACTCCTTGAAAACACAACCGCTGTAAAAAATATTTGGGTTCTTTATATATATTCTATTACCTTTAAAATGACATCAATTTTAATGATCGGAGACATAACTTTTTTGATTTTTGTCCACTCTCGAAGCTCTGTGCGCCACAAAAAATATTGTTCAGCTGTAAACTTTGAATTGACAAAGATTTTTCAAATTAATAAAATTTTGTTGATATCTTTTGTCAAATTGAAAGAGCAAATCAACAAAGATTTATTTAAATTTAAATTGAAAATGAAATCTTCATTTGAGAAAAACACATGTTTTTCAATTCGATAATATTTTTTTGTTAAAACATAACAACATTTTTTTGTCAATTTTACCTTAATTATTTTTCTGTGTGGACTGGAGATTTTTAGGTTCTTGTGAATGTATTACTGATCGAAGGCTGAATAGACGTAGTATTAAACCCCCTACAACACCCATTACCGTAGACAGGACTCTTATTTTCTTTGAAGCTATTCAGTTCTAACTTATGGGTTTTTCAATAGCTATGTCCGAGCTTTGACAGCTTATTGCTCTGACGTCTCAGGTAGTAGCACTGCCATTCTTCGACATTAGTGTTCTGTCTTAACCACTATTTTACTACGGAGCCCTACACCATCCAACAACGCCTCAAAATTGTTAAAACTTATTGTAAAAATTCGTTGTCTTTTAGCCAAACTTTACGAAACATTTACGTATCGAATGAACAAACAATTGAACAAATTATCACGAAATTTAAGCGAAACGGTTCGTCTGCCGATCGATTAGTCCCTGTATGACGCCAAAACACGCGGTTAAGCGGGAATATTGCAGCTATTGCAGAAAGTGTGGTTCCTCTTGATTCCTTGTCGTGCACAAAGAATTGGTTTTTCTATGGCCTCATTTCGATGACATGCTCCTGGATAACATGTGGTTCCAACAAGACGGCGCAACATGTCACACAGCGAGCGTTACATTGGAGTTGTTGCAAGAAAAGTTCTCAGAACGTATTATTTCCATAAGAGGCGATGTGGAATAGCCGTCAAGATCGTGCTATTTAACGCCCTTAGACTTTTTTCTCTGGGGCTATATTAAGCCGCTGGTTTATGCCAATAAATCAACAACAATCAACAATTGACCAACTGGAGAACAACACAATTTAAACCATTGGTGAGATCCAACCGGATTTATGCAACAGAGTCATACAAAATTGGACCTTTCGGATGGAGTTCTGTAAACGAAGCCGCAGAGGTCATTTAAATAACATCGTCTTTAATCCGCAGTAAAGGTTTTCGTCATATCTCAACTTCACTCTTTGTATTAAATTATAAAGTTCAGACTCGGTTAATGAAAAACTTTTTAGAGGAGTGCTGGCCATGCATTTCGACCGTTTGAAGATTTCTGCTGTGTAAATGGACTTTATACATGTAAGTAGATATCTGTACCCCAATAGGAGTTTAATTCGAAAAATTCAGATTGGCCAATCTTACTGATAAATCTCAGTAGAGACTTCAACTCTAAGGTTTTGATGTTCAAATTATATCGACTGCAGAGTTTTAGATATATTTTCCTCTTATGAGTGAGTGCCTTGCATTACAGGAATATACTCTCCAGCGTCACATTTTCTTTCTGACAAAAGCGCTAGGTATTGTCCTGTACTATGGTTATATTTTTCAAGCGTTTCCTTAGTTTTCAAAGTTCTGAAAGGAAGCCCGAGGTTAATCTGAGACATAGTGGTGCTTTTTTTTGGGTTGCCGCTTACAATTAGCGTATTTTTAACTGTATAAAATTAGGGATTTGGTCACAAAGGAATAACCTAAGCACTTCCCCTTCCTTCTCTCTTAGTTTACCTTTTATAGTGCGAGTTCATATTCCTAGAAAGGATCCGGGATCAATGTGATAATGTGGCTACTTTATTTATATTGCCTAGCTCAGTAACTCTAGGTATTTCCAGACTAGCTAAAAGGAGTCAAATGTTTTGAAAGCAGCTTGACTGTCTGAATATATCTATATTCCTACGCTTACATTCGAGGTGTTTTAATTCAGCAATCTCTGCTTGGAACTTTCGCTATTTAGGCACAAGGGTTGAATGACTTAAATCAAATCTCAAAGATTAAATAGAGGAAACTGCTATTAAACTTTAGTCTCAAGAGGTGGATACAGATAAAAAGAGAAATTTGCTCAAACCATAGTGACAATGTGTCATAATAACTAATAACTATAGTCGTTATAACTACCAAGCTTCAAAATTTCTGCCCATGCTTCCACATTAGACATACACACATTTTTATTCATTAAAAAAAGTAAAGCATCATTAAAGAGAATTGAAAAACAAGAAACAAATTTGTTGTCTCTTCTCTTGTGATACAGAAACATGTGCTTTCTCAGTTCTGCTCAAAATTCGCTCTCGCTGTGCGTAGTGGTAATGAAGGAAAAGGAAATGGAAAAACAAAAACATGGTAGTAAAATATATACATATATGCATGTATGTATATTTGTATACCTATAGATAGTATGTATGTGTAGTCAAAACAAACTGTGAAAAAGTGCTGCCTGCCAACAAGGACAAAAAAAAAAAAAAACATGACAAACGAGATATTATCACTCACTCACTCAGTCATAAAGCATGACAGCTACAGATGAGCAATAATTGTCAAAGAATTGACACATATATACTGAGTATTCATACAAGTATTTGTGTGATACATGCATGTATGTATTTATGTATGTGTGGGTAGTACAGTCTTTCAAATAGGCAAAATGATTTGCGCGTTAAAAACATTAAAACAGGCTCTATGCCTAAATATTATTTGAAAATAAAAATGATTATTTTAAAGAAACTAAATAATAAATTAAAATATAACGAATTTATATCACGAAAAGCTGGCCATAAGTCGAAAAAATCGTTCTTTTGTAATGATTATTTGTGCTAGAGGGTTTTTAGGGTCGGTGATTACAAATTTCAGTTTTAAAAAAAACAAAATGGCGGATCCAAAATGGTTGACCATTTGGAAAAAAAAATTATCGAATTTTGACGAAACCAGACATTTGGGGGTTTTTGAAGTCGCTAATTACGAATTCGATCTCAGTTTTTAAAAAAACAAAATGGCGGATCCAAAATGGTGGACCATTTGCAAAAAAAAAAAAATATCGAATTTTGACGAAACCAGACATTTGGGGGTTTTTCAAGTTGTTAATTACGAATTCGATCTCAGTTTTAAAAAAAACAAAATGGCGGATCCACAATGGTAGACCATTTCCAAAAAAATATCGAATTTTGACGAAACCAGTCATTTGGGGGTTTTTAGAATCTCTGATTACGAATCCGTTCTTAATTTGTAAAAAATAAAATGGCGGAGATTTTTGATATACATGCTGATGTTGCCCCTATCGTCAATACGAAAGGAGATAATAGAGGAGGATGGCCAATACAGCTAATGTAAGCTCAAGGAAATATTAACAGTTATTAGACGCAAAACCTTTTAACTTTCCTCTCTCCCCATCTATACGAATTTTACACAAAAAAATTTCTATTATACAAATACTTTTTTGATGTTACAATTGCTGGGACATAGAATATAGCGCATCTGTAATTTCCATTGAAAATATTGTGTAAAATCCATTCCGGCAACTGATATTTTTATATGTTTTACAGAAATGAATAATTAATAATTTAAAACTAAAAACTCGGAGGAACCATTGGGAATTTTTTTAAAACCCTTTTTTCTCAGCCTAGAAAAAAGCTCACATGATAAAAACACCGGTGAATTCATTACTTATTTATTGTTTTGATTATAGTTAAATAATGTTTTTATTTAAATATATTCCACACGTTTCGACACTTATTTTTACTTAGACATGAAAAGGCAATTTTTTTTTAAGAATAGCTGCACTTAAGCGTTGTTCTAAAACGCTGCTAGGGTTATCACTGCAACTATTTGAAATGTCAAAGAATTGACACATATATACTGAGTATTCATACAAGTATTTGTGTGATACATGCATGTATGTATTTATGTATGTGTGGGTAGTACAGTCTTTCAAATAGGCAAAATGATTTGCGCGTTAAAAACATTAAAACAGGCTCTATGCCTAAATATTATTTGAAAATAAAAATGATTATTTTAAAGAAACTAAATAATAAATTAAAATATAACGAATTTTCTGAATTAAATTTGACCTGAAGCAGAGTTTAACTTCAATGGAAAACTAATCTTTTGAACTGAAAATATACCAGGAAGTTATCCGTAGGTAGACAATGTACATTCATTTATTTCCGGTTTTTTTTGTTGTTGTTGTCTAAATTAAAAAGCTAATATTATGTACCTATGTATGAATGTGCACAGTCACAAGTTAAATACAATAAAACATCTTGATAATAAGGTGTAAAAAAGAAAAAAGAAAGAAGGAAAGCATTGAAAACCCACAAAAAACAACTGTGTTTCTTTGATGATATAGCATGAAAGCGCTCGTGCCAGTGCCAACATCACAAAGCGTGAGATTGAAATCATTTTTCATTACGCAGCATAAACTCCTCTTGGGCAAATTATGCTGCCCCAGTGGCAATGGCATCCGGACGTGATGTTGTTGATTTGCTTACTGCACGCTCGTTCGCTTATTCTCCAGCTTTGTATGTAAGTATTAGTTACTGTCATGTCGGTTTTTCAGTTTTTATTTATTTGTTGTCTTGGTTGACGTTTAAATATAATAAAATAGCAACAATAGCAACAGGATGTCTATCTGACTGACTCACTGGCGATTGGCGTTATTATTATTATTGCTTGCTCGTAGTAAAGTAAGTTTTTGTTGTTGTACGCTTGAGTGCTTGTGTGTAATGATGTAGTTTTATTTTTTCCTCACTCATCCTTTGAACGCATTGTTTATGAAAATTCTTCAAGCGAAACCAAAAGGAAAATATCGATTCCGTTTTATTTTTGATTATTTTTCTTGTCTTTTTTAACCTTATTTTCTTTTTACATTATTTTTTTTTTATCAATTAATTAGAATATTTTTGAAACACCCAATTTATAAATCATTAACAATTTTCAATGTTTAAGAAATTTCCACTTCATTTAATTCGTTTATTCATTGCGAATTGTTGGATATTCTCTAATTTTCTTGTTGACTTTAAAAATTATCTATTACTTTAATTGGGTTGAAGCATGTTTGTTTTCAGTTGAGTTAAGAATTTTTAGAAAGATTTTATATATTAGGAATTTTCATTTCCTTATGTCATTCATTTCTGTGTTTAAGGTATGTAGATAGAAGTTTAATGATGACAGGGGCTTAGATTGAAAAGATTTATTGAAAGTAATTCACAAACACAATTTTCTTTGTAAGTTAATGAAAATGAGTACATATGTATATGGAACTTTTTATGGTTGTTGTGAAGAGGGCATATCTCTCGCACATTTTATTAAGAGAATCGTGTTTACTAGGAATTTTTAAGCCACAAAGACATTGGATTTACACAATGATGTCTATTATCTACTGAGAATTTGTTGAGGAATATTAAAAACCCATGAAAGAGACGTTTTTTTTATTCGGATTATTAGGTAGACACGAGTATAATAACGGGACGGGAGTCTATGGATCAAGACTTCAGAAAGCCGTAGAAATTGAGAAAATGTCCTCCATAGTTATAGCAGAGGTTCATGTTATAGAAATCTGTGTCCGAGAATGTATACATAGGAGAATAAACGGCGTCATATTTACATTCTATCGGTCAGTCAAGCAACTATAATAGCTCTGAACTCATACCCCATAAATGTTTTGGGAGTCTTTTGAGCACCTTGCAACCTTATGTAACAGAAATAAAGTTATACTGGTTTGGATTCCGGGTCATGAAAGATTTGAGGGAAATGACAGCCTAGGCGGACAGCCAAGCGAAAAGGGGATCGGTTAGGTCCTTCATTGATCCCGAACCTTTTTGTATTGTGTCACCGAGTCACACCCAAATCATAAAGAGATTGGGAAACAAAAGCTATCAAAGACTATTGAAGGACTTCGACAGGCTATTAACTCAATCACCATTAACTCTAAACACATAATCGAATAAAACAAAATATAAATTCATACCATTACAGCGTTTCTTACAGAACACTGTCTTCTTAAGTATCACTTTAAGAAGTTGCGTATATCGCAAGGCGATTCGTTTTTACTATGCAATGAAGAGATGAAAATAGTTGAACACTAAATAAGCTAACATAAAGTTGCCGCTGTGGCCTTTTGAAATATTTTCTTTAAGAAAGAAAAAAATTGTCATAAACAACGTTTTTGGTTTTACGCGTTTCCCTTTTTGTTGTATTTCAAGTTTCAGTAAAGTTTTTTCAAGTTTTAGTAAAGCATAGTAAGGGAACAGACAGACCTATTACATTCAAATATGATAGGTCGCTCACTCATGCCATATTTTTTTTTGTGACTTGTGAATTGGCTAATTATTTCTTAACCTTTACCGTTCCTCATTTCCGCAACTTAAAGAGTCCCTGTAGTGCCAATATGACACTGTATGGAGTTTGGTTTGAAAAACTATTGAAATACAGTAGAATCCCGATAATTCGTAATCGGAAGGGACCAGCAATTTTTTGAAAATTACAGAGGTTTTCGATTTAACGAGATTTTGATTTAACCCGTTCATCTCGGAGTTTTTTCTCAAAATCTGGTTGAATTTCTTGAATATTTTATGCAAATATTAAAATAAATTAAAAAAAAAAAATATTTCCAGGACTCTTAATCCTTACAATTATCCATAAGTTTTCCAATGAGGTATAATGTCTACTATAACCTTTGTAACTGGCGATGAAGCTGCATGTATACAATCCACTCATTGACAGCCACCATCAGTATTTTGTAAAAAAACTCAAATAAAATGGAAACCATACCTCCCATTTTACTTGAGTTTTCGAACATTATTGGGACATACACTCCCAGAGTTAACGAAGTTAAAATAAGAAAAATACGAATTGACGTTTTTTTAAATTTCTTTTCGTATTACCCAAAGTCGGCACAGTTCGACCAACGACTGTTGACTTTATCCTTTTACTCTTTTTCATCAATTGCTGAAATTAAAAACACAGAATAAAAAACAGACACTAAAAAACTGATCCATTTAATGGCTCTGCACATGATTCACAAACATTGAAATTTAATGAAATGAGCGAAGATAATATATCAGTACAACGTGAAGACGCATACAGTGTTGGCCCTAAAAAACTTATAGGATCTTACTGTCTATTGCATTTGATATTTTGTATCTGTAGCAGAGCGTAAAATAAATGAATTGCTCAATTTTTCTGTTGCAGGCGGTGCACAGTGGTCAGGAATCCCGAAAAGCGGGCCATAAGTCTAATACATATTTATTGTTTTGATTATAGTTAAATAATGTTTTTATTTAAATATATGTAAAGTACTTACTCTTACAAGTTGATTGCATGTTGTTTAAAAACTACGCACTTTTTAATAACACACCTTTTCCACATGAAAACTCCACAATTTCGACACTTATTATTACTAAGACTTGAAAAGCCAATTTTTTTAAGAATAGCTGCACTTAAGCGTTGTTCTAAAACGCTGCTAGGGTTATCACTGCAACTATTTGAAATGTCAGAACCCCCGACTTATGGCCAGCTTTTTGGGACTGCAGACCACTGTGCGGTGATGGATTTCTGGAATATTGTTTTTTTCTTTGTCTTTCAACCATATCCATACACTTTCATCTCGAGAAGTTTCTATAAGCAATTCCTACTGCTAATCCTCGTCCATATTCGGAATTAATCTACTCGCTACTGCAGGGTAGGTTATTTAAAGTGGAGGTATCGGGCAGCGCTCTAACTTTTGACAGCGCTGCCAGATCAAGTAATGACATACCATATACCGTGGAACAGTACACTCAGAAAGAACGCGCTGAAATTGTTCAGTTGTATATTCAAAATAATTTTCCCATAGAGAAGTTATTTTGATGTTTTGAAGCCGGATGTTCCTGAAAATGGTATGGAGCACTTCTGGTTTTAATAAGACGGCGCTCCACCTCACTCAGTTCGGACCACAATAAATTTTTTGAAGTCATTGTTCCCCGGTCGGTTGATATTAAAAAATTATGATTTTGATTTGCCTCCGTGTTTGCCAGATTTTACACCGCTGGACTTTTTCCTCTGGGGCTAGTTGAAGTCAAAGGTTAATATCGGCCGAATCATTGGCCAAAACGATGTTGCCAATTACTGGCATATTCGTCTATTTAGGGTAAAAGTGTAACAAATACTTCTGTCAAGGGTCGAAAACCAGAGTAAAAGAGTAGCAGTGAGAGTAAAAATAATTGGAGTATATTTTGTTATCATAAAATATTTTTGTTTTATAGTTTTGATACGTTTTTGCTCTGAGGTAAGCATATAATGTCATTTTGACACTAAGGGACTCCTACGTTTTTTTTTCTGTTCACCTCAGCAAAAGTAATACAGCACTTGTTGCTACGAAATAACACTTATAAAGACAAAAAAACTAAAGTCGCAAAATTTGAAGTGAAGAATTTGAAATTTGATAATCACAGATATCCAAGATATTCACGTTGAAAGTCTAAAATAGTGTCAAATTGACACTAGGGACGGATGAGGGTTAATAATCTTGATAGGAAAGCGTTGTATGTATATGCAGTTGATATGAAGTTATTTAAAATTAACTACCAACACTGAAGATATTGGCAATTAAGTAAAAACGCTTTTTCAAAAATTGGAAATATGGAAATTTGGAATATTTCGAGAACTCTCCTACTTTAAATTTTTTGAATTTATTTTCGGAGTCAAATCTCGATTTTATAAATGACTGTCAAATGCCATAGATTCAGAAATTTTTAAAATTTGTAAACTAGTAAGTGCTATTAAATGACAATATGATCCTTTTATTACCTTCTAATAGCCACAACTTTATTTTAAAAAATATTTATCGTACAAAAACGTTAAACCGCGTTTTGGAAAATACCAGAGAATGTGTTTATTTTATACTCTTGTGACCAGCGATGCCAACTTGCGGGGAATTTTACTGGGTGCGGGGAATGAGCTGTTTTTTGCGGGAAATTTGAAGTCGTTCAGCTTTTAGTAATTACAGTCTGTAGAATATTTGTTGCCAAATTTTATGTAAAGTAAAACGTGTAACTTATGAAATATTTTATATTTGGGGTCTTAAAATCTTCATCTTTTCTTAAGCAAGCCCTGCAATTTATTGATTTGGAGAAATCGATTTTTTAAAAAGTGTGCTATTTGAAAGTATTATATTTCGAAAGTTTTTTGTAAAAATTTCGTAGATATAGACGATTTTAGCGCCGAGTATCAGTCAGGCCAAAACAGTCGCGCGGCGCTTCGCCTTCCTCTTTCGACCGTTCAGAAAGCTATGTCTTAGTCCAGTACCTCCTGATTAATAGCTCTTAATCTTTGCTGACCAATCTCTAAACTTACAAATTACGGTCAGCCGTCATAAAGAAGATGACGTATATTTTATTTGTTAAAAACCGATAGCTAAAACTTTGAACCCCGTTTTTCTGAAAACAAAGTTTTTGCCATTTTTTGTTTGAGTAAAAAAAAATCCCATGTCTTCTCCTTTGAGAACTTTGATGCTCAAAACTGGGCTGAAGCTTATACAGGGTGACAATTTTAAAGTGACGCAAGTTTAATACTCTGCAGCAAGCTTTGCCATTTACCGTTACTTTAATTTAAAAAGCAAATTCATTCATCATTGGCTTTGCTATTAATTTCATTTGAATTTTTGTTATTACATTTTAAAATTTCCATAAAAATGGACAAGGAAAATATTCGTCCAATGGACTACTCTATTTGGAGTATTTTAGAGAGTAAGGCTTGAGCATCTCAACACCACAGTCTGGAGTCGCTGACAAATTCATTAGAGAAAGCCTGGACTGAAATTGATCAGGAAGTCCTGCGGCGAACAGTCCTACGATTTCCGGATCGATTGAAGGCATGTGTGCAGGCTAAAGGAGGTTATTAATAGAAGTACGTCCTTTTGAAAATAACTGCTGAAATGTGTGCGTCACTTTACGATTGTCACCCTGTATTTATATTAAGAATTCCGGAGTCAGAAAGTACGTTTCTATTAATCTACCAGTCCCATAAAAATTTGTGAAGTTTTGGACCGAGAAAGTTCAGGGTCGCCTTAAAATAACACTCACTGAGGTCAATTTCGTTTTTGTAAAATGTTAACGTGGAAAGTGCGTGTAATACTGTTATAATATGAAATTATACCAATGCGTGGAATTAGATCGAAAATCGGGAAATTTCTCGAGGGTCATCGGAGAGAGAGAAAAAATGAGTTGGCATCCCTGCTTCTGATACAAAATTTTTTTTTGATTATATACTCAGTACTTGAGACATTCGAAAATTTTGACCTCAATACTTGCGACATTTTTTGTATTGTCTTTCGATACTGCTCTTTTTTACTTTGTATTAGGCTGAATAAAGTTCGGGGAAGTACCGTCGGTTTCATACTGCTGATGAAATCTATTGAATTGAGTCAGTTTTGAGCTAATTTTTGTATTTATCGGTCTCATAATGGCAAAAGGAAAAAGGAAGTCGAAAATTTCTTTAATTACACATCAAATACTCTTTTGAAACTTATAACATAAGTGTATTGAATTAAAATATTAAACATAATAAACTAAGATAAATTTGTATGAAAAACAAAAACTCAGTGCTTGCGATAACCTCGAAACATGCAATGAGCTCGGTTTTCATTACGTGCAAGAATCTAGTTTCTACTGTATTTTAGATGTGAAGAGTTCTTTAAAGTGATTGCACGGTTAAAATGGTAAAAAAATGCTTTTTCCAATTTTAGAGCTAATGTGTGAGTTCTAAAACTACAGCAACCAGCACAAAACTTTATAGTTTTTAGATTTGCTTTAAATTGAATATATTCAGCCCATGCGTGGTAAAAAACAAACATTTTTATAAATTATGGTCACCTTAATGTACCTAGAAATCTACTAGAAGACTCAAAAGATTTTATAAAATATAATTGATTGAAAACATTGCTGACATTTTCTGACTCAGTATAAACTATCATCAATTGTTCATACTAAGATACCCAGTGATAACACTTGAAAACAGAGCGATAACTCAATTAGGCGTACTATAATGGATGCCGCATGAGACATTGACTAGTACACAAACAAGTATAAACGTTGTAACGAAGTGCTGTAAAAAACCAAGTACTCGTAGTAGGAGCTAATCATCATTTTATTTACCATACCATATTATGAGTTTTATTTACCATATTTCTGTTGTGAATTAATAATTCAGACATTTTTGTAAAAGTTTTCTAAAAAATTTAAACGAATTGCGTCATTGAACATAATACTAATTAATTAAATTAACTTGTTTAAATATTCGTATCATTTTATGTCAATCTTAAAATAACATCATCCATTTTGATTCTATTCCGTCAATATTTATTTATAATTTTTATACAGAATTAGACAAATTAAGTAATTATAAAATCCATTATAAAAATGAAATTTTATAATTATTAAATGGTGGCAGAATGATTGACGTATAATTTTATTGTAGATAACTTAAATAAGTACATAATTTTCTTAATGAACATTTGACATTTTTATGATAAATTCAACCGATAGATTTTTCATGGTAATTAATGTTTGCTCATGACCTTAGGAATGCTATGCTTCTGTGAAAGAAAAAGATTTGCGAGGTTTTCGAAATCTGTAAAATACACCCTTGATCAAAAAGTTCCCGGAATAACCACCGTGTGGCGCTCCCATCGTTCCGATTGGAGTTTTGCTTTTCTTTGTTAAGTTGGTACATGTTGGCAACATGTGGTTGATATTTCCTCTAAATCTTAGCATCATAGCTTGACATTTGCAAAAGTTACGTAGCCAAGAGTACATCTATCTCTGTGTGTGTTGGCGATTTTTTACAATTATATTAAATTGTATTGTATTAAATTTTGCGTAAAAAACGGGTTTAATGGTGCGCGAACGTTGGAAATGTTGGAAAAGTGTTTCGGCAACGATTCTATAAAGAAAACGGTCGTTTACCAGTGGTACGAGTGGTTCAGAAGTGGTCGTTAGTGAATCGAATATGATGAACGCAGTGGCAGACTATCGACATCAAAAACCGAAGAAAACGTTAGTAAAGTAAAAGAAATTTTGGTCAATAACCGCAAATTAACCATCAGAGAGTATTATTTGGGCGTTATGACGCGTTTGCGTGAAGCAATTCGCCGAAAGAGATCAAAATTGTGGACAGAAAACTTGTGGATTTTGCACCATGATAACGCACCGTCGCACAGTGACATCATTATTCGTAATTTTTTGACGAAAAATGCAACAAATGCCATCGAACAGCCACCGAATTCCCTGTGACTTCTTTCTGTTCAATCGAGTTAAAAACCATAGCGGGGAACGCGTTTCAGCATCCGAGTGGAAGTAATGGAAAAATCGCAGGAAGCACTGATGGACATACCGAAAACCGAATACAAAGAATGTTGTGAGGATTGGATCAAGTGCTGGCATAAGTGTGTTGCAGTCGATGGGGATTACTTTGAAGGAGACAATATAGATTTAGATGAATAAACTTGTATTTTTAATTTTCTGAATAAATTCCGGGAACTTTTTGATCAAGGTGGTATAACCTAATTTGCTAGATGACTTTGGCACTCAATTAAGTTTCTTTAGTGGTTTTCAGTGGTTAAACTCAAATATCCGAAACTAGTTGCTTGCGACTGTCAAATGAAATGGGAAAAAGGGTGAGACGAAATGGGCATATCCTTTTCTTTCCATCACACTTGATAACCGCAAGCAACTAGTTTTCTCTGCTAAAACGACCAGATATTAAATTTCAATAATTTTTGTTTGTGTAATCCTTTAAAAGCTCATTTAATTTTTCTGACGCTACACTTTCCGGTAGTTACGTAACTGCTTATTTTGTCAATGAATCTCAAGGGATGCAAATCAACTGTAATTTCACGGTAATGATGATGTCAGTAACACACGGAAACAACCAACAGACAGACAGACAGACTATATGAGGAAACACAAAAAGAGTTATGTTGATATTAACGTATAAGAACATTAACTCAGCAATTACACTGAGAGAAAGTACCCACTCAATGTTATTATAATGGCTATACCATTATGTACTTTAAAATCAAAAGCGAAATTTCTTATGACTGTGCTTTTTTGGCATTTAAGTGTATAAACCTTAAACCGAAAATACAACGCAGGAAATTGCGACGAGTTGCTCTAGTTTAATACACACAGTGTATTCTCAGAGTTTGTGTGTGTGCCTCGTGTAGTATTTTGTTTGCTTAAATAAAGGAAATTGCTTTTTCAAAAATGAAGCATTATAAATTATACGAAAGCAAAGCGAATGGATGATCCTACATACATATATATCTTTTCTTCGACGTCTGCCCATTCCACTTTGTGAACTGATTGTCTGACAGTTTCTGAAAAGGGTTTTCTCCATTTACATTGTTGTCAGAACATGATGCAAAGATATGCGGCTGACTGAGTAAATAAAAATTACATTAAATGTAAAAAACGCGCACCGCAACACAATAAAACAGTGAATTAGAAAGTTATTACACAAACAGCAGAATTTTTCAAAAGTTTCAATTACAAAAATAAAAAAATGGCAACAAAAACAAAAAAATAACCGAAAAAATTTTGTTGTTTTTTAAACAAGAGTGAAAGAAGGAAATTTTTATTTTCTGTTTTTCCTTTTCTACTTTCTCCTGATTTACGCTTTTCTCTAGGGGATTTAATTACCTGAAAATATACTTATTTTTTTTCTTTAACAGTTAACAAAGTTTACATTTTATACATATACTTAAAATGGAAACAGCGAGTTGAAAAGTTTAAAGAAGTAAAAGTAAATTCATGCACACTTTAGTATTCTTGTTTATTTAGGCTAAAATGTGTGAAAAGAGAAACGTCAACTTCAAATTAAATTCGTTTTCAGTTGAGTTGCCATGAAAATGAGTAAAAAGGAGACACATAATGTGGCTGTTTTAATGTAAACTTCAAATAATGATTTAAAGAGTCCTAATTTTTAGTAGAGTTAGATTTGCTTGCCTTCATAAATTAATTTCTGAGAATAAAAAGCAGAATATTCTTGCTGATTAAATATAAGTTGAAATTTAACTCGTATTTGTAGTTCAGGGGCAATAACGCATGAAAAAATTATAAAAACATATTGTCTTTATATTTTCATAACATTCATTGTTTGATTGATTCCACTCTAAGCTACTCTTAAAACATAATTCGTGAAATATAATGAAAAAAGAACAAAAAGATGGAATGTATAAAAACACTGCTCTACAAATGGAAACTTTTGAAAACGAGCAGAGACGGGACAAATGCACTTAGGGTAACGCCGGGTCACTGAGTCCGAATCCGTGGTCCGTTTTGCTCTGCTACGTCACATTTTTTTTTATTGACTTTAAAATTTTTAAAATTGAAAAAAAACAAAAAAGTTAAAAATACAGTTCATATTTTTTTCATCAAAACTTCCATTTTTACAAAAAAAAATTGTCGATTTTTTTTATTTTTTAACTTTAAAATTTTCTAAAAAAAATTTTTTCTTAATTAATTTATTTTTTCGTAATTTTTTTCATCCTCGTTATCATCATCCACTTTTATCTCGTTTTTAGCTTAATCCAGTAATGCCTAGCGGTGCCATATGGCACCTTGTCGCTGAGCCGCTCCTGAGCCAGGTTCAAAAAAAATTTTTTACTCAAGTTACTTTCTACTTATGTGTTCCTGGCCAATTAAATCATAAGAATTTCTTTGTGTATATCTACAAATAAATTCATATATTGTTGTGTCACGTTCACGTATTCATTTTTGATACATTGAACACATTTTGAACACGGACCACGGATTCGGACTCAGCGACCCCCCATTACTCTAAGTACACTTGTCCCGTCTCTGCTCATTTTTGGCTGTTGAACAGTGTAATCCTTCGAAAAATTGCAAATTACTTATTTGCAGACTATTCCATTTGTACTTCAGAATAATTAAGTGTACCTCCGAGTATTTTAATTTAATATTAGATTATTTTCGATTTTATAACATTCTAATTGTTCCTTAGAATAATTCAAGGTACTAGAATACTTAAATTGAACTCTAGTAAATTGTAAATGTACTTTAGGCATAATTATTATGAATAATCTGAAATCAATTTGGAATTATCTGAAGTACATTTAGTTATTCTGATAGAAAGTAACTTTTAAAACCACTACTTCTCGTTTGGGAATCGAACCTTAGGCAGCTGGCACTCAAGCCACCAAGGTGGAATAGAAAGTACAATAGAAATTTTCTAAAATAAATTTGGAATAAATCTAAAATCATATTTTGAATTAGGTATGGAATATATTGTAATTAATTTGAAATAATCTGAAATGGTGCCCGAAATCGATTCTTTGCTGGGGCATAGCAGTATGCTTCAGATGGCAATGGCATAAGCAGCGAAGACAAAAACCTCTTTCTAAATGTTAGATTTGTCATAAACTGGACAATACAGACACATAGGTCAGATTGAGCTAAATTGATCACCTAATTCAATGCAACTTAAATCAATCACTATGAAAGTTAACGAAACAGTATTTAGCATATAGTTAGAAAAACTATAAACAAAGTCACAACATTTCAGACTTCCTTCGTGCTTGATTTGCCAATAAAAATATTAAATAATGTTAAAATTACACTGCCCTGCTAATATCAATTTTTCTTATGCGAATAAGATGGCTTCTAGCATCACGTCACGCTTCCGAGAAAAAAGGGGTTGACATACCTGAAATCAGCATTTTTGGCCATTTTTATAAAATTGTGGAGATGAACCCTGACGTGCTACAAACTTCGCTAATATCGAAAAGACTGAACCATGCCCTTTCAAATGAGCTCTAATTGTTCGCAAGAAGCCCTCAGAGCATTGGGTGAGCTTATGTCTACGGGTGCACGAAAAAAATGTACACAGAACTGATTTTATCTTATATCTTAATTCGTTCGCAATATTTGATCCGCCATTTTCATTTTTAAAACCTGACTGCAGATTTGTAATCAGTGACCTTTAAAACACTTCGGACCATCCATTTTTCATTATATTTCGTAGGTATGAGTAAGATAAAATCCGCCCACCATATTTGATCCGCCCACCATATATGATCCGCCATTTTGAAAGTTTAAAATCTGACTGCAGATGTGTAACCAACGACCCTTAACACATTTCGGACCGCTGCACTTCTCATTCTGTCTGGCCGTGGGTGTAAGTTAGATAAAATCCGTTCTGTATAAATTTCTTTCCTGCACCCATAGACATATGCACACCTCCTGCTCCAAGGACGCATGCGAACAATTTAGCTAACGGCTCATTTGAAAGAGCATAGTTCAGTCTTTAATTTCTGATATTAGCAAAGTTTGTAGC
The DNA here is from genome assembly GCA_963691655.1 of Toxonevra muliebris. NCBI lineage: Eukaryota > Metazoa > Arthropoda > Insecta > Diptera > Pallopteridae > Toxonevra > Toxonevra muliebris. Next base: position 104,576,287 of record OY829326.1, read on the forward strand.
ACGTCAAGGTTCAGCTCCACAATTTTTGAAAAATTACTTTTTTCTCGAAAACGTGACGTGATGGGAAATTTGCGCTCAGCATAAAAAATTCATTCGAAAACACTTGGAATCATCTTATTCGCAAAACCCATGCAGAGCAGTGTTATATATTCAGCGATGGTATCAATATATTGTCCTAATGCCTAAAAGATAATTTACTGTATTGAATTGTTTTCGATAAGATAACGATCTGGAGCAAGATCATGAATTTTGGTTAATAAAGGGAAAAATTTGAATTGATTTAAAAAAATTTAAAGTTAGGTCCTGAAATAAAATGAGGTTTTGCCGGGAAAACATTCAAGAAGCTTGGACTAAGATTTTTCTGAAACATTGCAAAGATTTGGCAAATTCTATGGAGAAATATCGATGCAAAAATAAAAATTCATAAAAAAAATTCAATATCGTAAATGAAAACTTTGAAACTTCTATGGTCACAAGGCATAACAAAAAGATTCAAATGCTTTTGATTCATTCCATTCAAATTCAAATGCTTTTGATTTATTCCATTCAAAAGCATTTGAATCTTTGAAGAGCTCTCCCGTAAAATTCAAAAAACTGACTTATGCTGTTATGAATGGAATGAATCAAAAGCATTTGAATCTTTGAAGTGCTCTCCTGTAAAATTCAAAAAACCGACTTATGCTCTTATGCCTTGTGACCACAGAAATGCTAATAGAAGTCAATTTGAGTTGTGCTATTTTTCCTTTAATATCTCGTAAACCACTGAACCGATATTCATAAAATTTTGGCACAATATGAAATCGGATATGAAGATTTCATTTATAATAATAACTCGAATTCGACAGAACTCGAGTTGTGTTGATATGCCTTGTGACCACAGACTTATTAACATTTCTTGAGTGTTCTCTTAATTTTGTTATGTGAAATTCATATTTAATTGAATTAGTGTATGTTTTTTTTTTAAGAAATATATTTTAAAGTGTGAATATAAAAAAAAAATGTTTACATCTGAATTTCTACTACTTTAAAAGACAGGTGTACATCTGGAGAAATACTATAAATTTTGTATTCTCTATAAATATCTATAAATGAGTAGAAATGTTCAAAAGCTCCCATAGATTCCTATAAATTAAATGAATAAAAATTATTTACTGTTTTTCAATCAATTCATTTTGAAAAGGACCCATCTCGGTAAAATGTTATTATATTTTTGAAAGTCTAAATTTTGGGTCAACACATAAGGGGCCGTTCACATATTACATAACGCACGAGGGGGGAGGGGGTCCAACAATTTGCTATAAAGTGTTAGAAGGGGGCGGGGGGTCATCAACTGCGTTACATAACGTCGATTTTATACTATCAAATATTCACTCGTTTATAAAATTTATTTTTTCCCGCTGAATTCGAAAGTCCTGGCCACAATTTTTTATGGATCATTTAGTAAGATATTGTAATTTTACACTTTTTGGGATTAGAAGTCGAGGCAGCTGGGATTCCAGTATAGCACTCTACCATTTGGCCACCGAGGTGGTTATCTCGGTCTAGAAATGTCCGGTTGTTCTTGAAACTAAATGAAAGGTACTGTGATACCAAACATGTATAATCTGATTTTTAATTGGTTAACTGATTTAAAAGATATCGATATAAATAGGTCGAATTAAAAAAAAAGCAAATTTCATAAATAAAAATTTGTTACGTTACTGGGGGGGGGGGAGGGGGGCGTTTTGTTATGATGTGTTACAACCAGGAGGGGGGAGAGGGGTCAACATAATATGTGAACGGCCCCTAATCGAATACGTTAGAAATAATTTCACCAGAAAATAATGTAATATCTTCAGCACTTTTGACCGTATTCAGTTTTTTACTTCTCCTGAAAAATTTAAATTTTCAGATATGAGAACTTTTCAAAATAATTTTTTTTTTTTTGAAAAATTAATAAAATTATTTTTTTTTAAATTAAATTTGATAGACTTTTTTGTGTTATAATGAAATATATTTTGTTTGATACCTTTTTAGTTGCCTGCAGTTAGTGTTCTTTAAATTCTGATCGCCACTGTATCTATTTAAATTTTACTTAGAATAGGAATTTGATATACCTAAAATTTAAAACTCTTCTTTCTTCAAATATTCCAGTCTTTAAAACATTTATAAATTGAATTTATTTCATGTACATTTTTTGGTTATGCTATTTTAGGCAAAAAAAAAAAACAAAAATAATAAAATTCAAAACAAGAAACAAAAATTGTTTTTTTTTTTTTTTCATTGTAATATATTTTCTTTCCGGTAAAAATGGAAAACACGCGACTCGGCACAGTGACGCTAACATAAATTTTATTTTATGTTTCTATTAAAAAGTTTTTCCATTTCGGTAATTGCAATGCAAAATGCATTTTCATTTGCTTGTCCTTAAAGTTTTTGAAATTTTTGGTTGTTTATGCCTTTTGGGAGATTTCTAAGATTCTACGATAAAAACATTGTATAACTTTTCTGCTCATTTGAATAAAGTATGTCCTCCATATTCTTATTTTATATATAAGTAAATAATTAAGATTGATACAATATATTTTTGAACCATTTAGGCACAAGAATTGTTTCATAGTACTGGAGCTTTATTATTTAAGTGCTATAGGTATGGGGAAAAAGAGGTGAAAAAATAAATAAAAACTTCTCATTTTTAAGTTAATTAATTTTTCAATGAGATTTTTCGAAGAACTTCAAAACCGTACTACTACAAGTTCATTCTACAGTTGCATCTACACTCGATTGACACTGACATGTAATATCTTAATGATAATTCATTAAGACCGTGTATAAGTTTAGCAAGATTAGACATTTTTTATTTTATCTGTCACCTGTAATAAATACTCATACATATTTATTTATATTTCCGCTTTTCTTTTAATACAAAGATCCTGCCGTCAAATATAATGTTTAAGGATACTAAAAAGATACAAATTTTCTTTACCCCAGATGGGACTCGAACCCACAATCCCCGGCTTAGGAGGCCGGTGCCTTATCCATTGGGCCACTGGGGCGGTTAATTAACATCGAGCCAAAAGCTTTTTTCACATTGAAATTTATTTTTGTGTAAACAATTCACAAACGATCGTGCCGTACGCACTCATACATTTATACACACAAAAATATATTTTCGAGATCAACAGCCACAAAAACAACAAAAACAAAACACTAAATAGAAAGAATTATTCTTAATATAAAACAACAACAAGCTATATTTTTTTTGTTGCCTCTATCTTCAATGAGTCAATGAGCTGTGCATATCTATTTAAACATTATTAACCCATATGTGGTTAGTATTTAAAATAAAGAATAATAAATAGCGTTGAATTTTTATGAAAATGTTTAAGTTAATTATTTTAAAAATATTTATATTATTTTGCATATCAATTATAAGGTTAACTGATTAATTTACGGGTATAAAATTATGAAGAATATTAGCTTTTACATATAAATTATAGAGCTGAATGGAAAGCTTTTACATTCTATCAGAAATCAAAAAGAAACAGTTTCCAATAATTCTATTAATACTCCGTTCTGACCGAAATAAAGAAGTAGAATCTTTTAGCAATTTAATTCATCCAGAATGAAAAGTTTTCGTTTGAATTGAAACATTATTTTTCAGTCCAAAATTTTGCATACATACATAGCTGAAAGACTACATAAATAAAAGTTACAAAAAACTAAATTAAGTATTAAAAATACAGTGAGGCTTAATTGTTTTGTTTACGGTTAATCTTAAAAATGTTGTTCCTTTCGTGACATGATACATAATTTTTATGACATTAAGTTCAAAAAAAAATTATTTCTAACGAGTTTTCAAATGAAAATGTAAAAGCTCCTATCTGAATTTTTTGACTTTCGTTCAGATTTGCACCTCAGAATTTTTAGATTAATTTTTAGATGCAGATTCGGTAGTAAGGCCATAATTTTCTTTTTTATTAGTTTACTTTGAATTGTAACCCTGACGTATCTATGATTATATCAGTTTTTGATCCGATTCTTAAAATCATTAGGATTTTTAAAATTTTAATATAAAAACGTAAAGATTCTATTATGGTTTTGATAATTTTCCACCATCTATAAAGTTCAGAAATAATTTTTTTTTTATTAAATTTGTAGTAAACCATTGTAATATATATTTAAGTGATATCAAATTGCTAAACTGCCATCCAGAACCGGTGTTAAATTTTAAGTCCAAGCATGTGGTATCACTATGGGTCCTTTTAGCTTAAGTGTGCCCCTGGATAGCCATTTAGTCTAACCTAATAAAATAATTTTTTTAAACAATAGAAAAGAACCAAAAGCGGCCTTTGCGGACTTTTGGGTTAAGATTTTTCGAAACCCTAACGTGGTAGAAAAATTTTGCATTTTGTTTCCAATTTAGTATACAAATATACATTGCAAGTTACTAGTTGTTTCGGTCATCTAAAATATTACTTTGTATTCTGACCAAATATTCCTGAGTTCTTATTTTGTAGATAGTCTTGAGGTTCCTCCCAGTAGGGTATTGTCAATTTTTTGGACATAAGAAGCTGCAATTTATTACTTTGATTAAGAGGGCATCTCTAGTCTTTTGCACATTTTTTTTAGGTTTTTTATACAGTAAATTTTATCAATAAATTAAATTTTTTTCATAAATGAAAAAATACATATACAATTTTATAAAATTTTTTTCTTTTGAATTCTTAAATTCCAATATGGTCCAAATATGGCTGCAGCAACAAAACCTGTTTTTTTCTTTTTTACATGATTTCTCGAGTCAGAAACCTCTGAAATCAAAAATTCAGAATGCATATTAAAGTATAAGTAAGTCGCTATCAAGAATTTTGAGTGAAAAATTACAAAATGGCGAACTTTACGAGTTTTCGACCTATTTTTTTGAGGTTATGTTTTTTAAAAAAGTGGTTGAATGACAACGGCTATTCATGATTCTACAACGGGCTATAGCCGTATATGTAAAGAATAGATCCTCAAAGATTCAGCTCGACCGGTTAAATAGTTTTTATATAAACGTGACAACCAGGTCAAAAAACGTTGTTCCCTCTCCGCTCGCCAACTGTCTGAATCGCTCCAAAATTACACTTGCGCGCACTCAGAATATACGCTATAGAAACATTTTTAGAGCGCCCAGCCTTGAATAAACTATTTTACTGAATGTATATTAAACGCAAAACCAGCGTTTTTGGAAAATCAATTTTTTAAAAAAATAGACTAGAGATGCCCCCTTAATAGCGATTTTTTGAGGAAAATATGGTTAATGAGGTAACCATTCAAACTTATTCTCAACTAACATGACCTTAGATCTGAACAATGTTTCTTCAGCACATTTACATAGTAACACAAAATTCGAAATAAAAATATGAGGGCATAAAGTTCCAACGATTCGTTTATGGGTTATGTCTAGATATCTATTTGTAAATAAAAAACATATGCGCAACTCACATAAATTCATTCTACCCAAATTTTAATCAAATACGAGTACACTTAGTATAGATACGCTAAGAAGCAAAAAGCAGCGTACACAAGGTAAACACACACACACACACCCTCACATATATAAATAAACACGAGTAAGTTTCTATTATATTATTTCATTTTGTTTTGCTACGCATTTTCGTGTATTGGCTTCTGATTATATTCTATATATTGCTAAGTTCTGTGTATCGTTGTTGTTGTTATCTAACAAATCAACTTTATTTAATTCAACGAATTGTGATTAATAAATGCCACTGGCAATAATTTTTTGCTGTTGTAGCTGAAAAACAGAAAAACGACTACGGTTATAAAAAAAAAAAATAAAAGCAAAGCAACAACAACAGTAGCAACGAAAAACTTCAAAACTCATATTATGTAGCGCGTGTTCTTTACGTAATTGTTTTCTTAATTTTTGTTTTTGGATTTTCTTTTAGTTGCTGTTTGCTTGTTTATTTGCTACTCTCGCGCTCATTTTTCTACTCTCTAACCTAAACGTGTATATTTCATTTATTTTAAAAATAGTACACAAAATTGTTGATATTTGCGCATTCATTTTGGTTTTTTCTTGTTGTCATTGCTGCTATTTATATATTTAATACGTTGTCAACGCAAGCGGTAATAATTGCCTCGGTGGCCTAATGGAGTGAGGGCATTGGTCTCTTGAATCCGTGACTGCAGGTTCGATTCCCATCTGACGTCAAGTTAAATTGTATGTAACAATGTTATTTTTATTTGATTTATTTTATTTATAATTTTGTTCTTTGTTTTTTATTTTATTTTTTGCTTTGTACGATTGATTTTTTATTGCTTAAGATTGTTTTATGTTTTCTATTTACCTGTATTGGTCTGCTTGTTGTTAAATCTACCAATTGATCTTCCACCTCGACATGCCCACTTTGTATAAGACCTAGGGAAATAGAAAAATTTAAAGTTAATTTTAAGTACTATACTCGTTTATGATTAACCAACACATATTTATAAAAGTTGCATTAACTGTTTAAAGGTTTTACTTCTGGGAAATAATTTTATTCAAGTCTTTTCATTATCTTTCTTTTTTTAATGAGCTTCTGTCATTGATAATGAATCCTATTTACTTTTTTGCAGATGATAGCACCATTTGCCGCCAATCACCTGTTCAATACACCCTAGCTTCTTGTAGATTAAGAAGAAAAGGCCCAGTGCTGCGTGTTATTTTACAATCAAGTTTAGCCAACTTAGTTTTGTTGCCATCCGGTTGTATTTATATTTGGTTTGGCGGGTGGAACTCAAAATTTTTATCTGTTTGAGATTGAGAAAATACTACGAAATGCGTACTTAAGGATGTAGTCTGGTGTGTGATTTTCAAAAAATCGATTTTTTTATTATGTATTTCGGAAGTACAATATATTGAAAGTATACTGTAAAAATTGTATACAAAAATTTAAAATATTAATGAAGTTATAGCACATAGTCGAGAGCGCCTGTTGGTTAAACTGTAGGTCTTGTTAAAACTTTAAAAGCGTTTTTCTCGAAACAACGTTTTTTTGATCGGCTCAGGGGTTTGAAGAAATTCTATGGGCTGAAATTTTAACACGTTATTTAACACACCATTGCAAGGCCGTATTTATGGGGAGGTTTTGGGAGTTCTGAATGTGGAAACTTTATTCTTATTTTTGAGATTAATTGCCAATGGATGGAAAAAAAGTCAAAATAAAATCTATTTAACGATATTTTTTACTTCCATCGGTTTTTTTTTCTAAAAAGTCAAATATAAAAATAAATTTGAAATCTTAGTTACACTATGCGATCAAATCCGATTAATTTTCTTCGACATGAGGTTTGACTACGGATTCAAAAAGAGAAGGTGATGCTGAGCACTCCTGCATTCATAGTTTTTCTAGGTCAGTAACTCTTTTTGATTTAAAGTTTCGTCCTGAATCAGTTTGAATAGTTTAAAAATTAATAAAAATAGAAAAAATTATCGGATCCTTGTTAAATTAGACTTGCTAGTGATGGGAAATTTTTGACCTCAGATTCGTGTTCAACGTGAAAAATTCTTTCACAAAAACTCCAACTTATTAGCAAAACCCATGCAGTTTTAGGAGGCAATCTTAAAGTATATTTAATTTTTTAACGCATTATTGCTCAGAGCACCACGACTAGAAAGATCTCTTTCAATGCTGTGACCTCGCGAATTTAGGGAATATGAGCCAACCTCATCCGGGTTCCTTATAATTGATAATGGCTCAAATTCCCAATAATGATCATTTGAAAAAAATGAGCCTCTACTATTTTAGGTAATTTTTTTGAGGTTGGATACATAATCAGTAGTGGGAAGTCAATGAGTTAATGAAATTATGTCCCTTATGATAAAAAAATGCAATAGAATGCACATTGAATAATATTTATTTGAAAAAATTTAATTTTATTATTCTGTGAATTTTTTTTCACTTTTGGCAATCTTTTTGAAGTTAATTCGTCCATGAAATGTATCATCGATTTAATTTATTGTATTTCATCAGTTTGATAAAAATTATTTATGAATATTTTCTTTGAATGAAAAACGGGGGGGGGGGAGGCCCCCGAAAAAAATTTCTGGCTACGGCACTGCGCCATTGGCCTTCGCAGGTAGTAGAATTGTTTATTTCTAATCATAATTTCCTATTTTTTTATCCAGATTTTCAACAAAAAAAAGGGCAATTTATGAAAATTTTTTTTAGAAGTCTGCTATTTTGTTATTTTTTAATAAAAATGCTTAAATCTACTACCTGCCAGAATGGCAAGTCTACAAAAATATATTTTATTTAAATCTCAGATGACTTCAAATGTCACAACCACCCGGGCCAGCCACACACGTTTTTTTAGGTGTCCATTTTGGGCGTGAAAAACACTAAAAAATATAGTAAAATAAATTCAAAACACTTTTTTGTACAGTTAAAGATGTTAATAATAACATAAAAAATTTAAAATGATTGTATTTTATTTTGTTATAATAAAAAATTCCCGAAAAAACCTTGAAAATTAGGCCGGAACACCAGACTACATCCTTAAATATTATGAAATTTGGTGCAAACATTCTCTATAGCCAGGAAAAGGTTAAATTCTGATGGTACCTCCCATATAAATGAAAGTTCTAAACGCGATTTTTACTGGTATACGATTTGATGCGATGCTTGTTGATTTTTATTGGCTAATTTCAAAAACAAACGAGAAATAGATCAATTTTAAATATTTTTTCTCCGTCTGAATTATCTCAAAATTCCGAGCTTAACTAGCTAAACCATACAACTGAAATCTATGAAACTAAACTAAGTTGATGTATTCAGGTGAGATTCTAATATATCAATGTTTTAATGGAGATTTTTTCTCCATTGCTCGTGCTTTCAATAGAGCTACTCGTAAATCCAATGTGTTATACATGTCTGATACAGTTCTTTGCATAAGCTCCCTATAATTATTTTTCTCGACAATTTCGACCTGACTCAAAGTGTATATTTAGTAATACTTCATTTTTTCTTCTCCTTTTATCTTAGTTTCTTTTCCCCTTCAATACAGTTCTTTACTTCGGTAATAATAAAAACATATTTAATCTTTCTTTTATCCAGAATTTTTCTGTCGGCTGATCAGATCATTCCTTAAGATTCTTAAGCAAAGATAGAGACTACTTTCATATAAAATAAATTGTAAATAAAATACACAAGATCAAAAATCAACTTTTATTAAATCTCCGAAAGCGAAATATAATCCATAGGAACCCTATATATTAGAAGTCATCAATTAATCAAACAAGTTTTTATCGGTTAAATCTTTGGGTATGATCCTCTATACAAACAGCTTCTATAATTTGACTAAAGATTTAGGGTAATTCCGAGATAGATGGGACCCCTTTTTCAAATAATCACAAATTTAAAGGGAATTGCAAAAATAATCAATGCAATGTACCAAACATTAGTTCGAACCATTGTCTAGAAGTACGCGGAACGGTTTCAGTGTCTTATTATTTTATCATTAAAAAATTACAAAAAAAAAATTGATGATTCGGGGAGAGAACGCCTTTTATTCCCCATAAAATGAGCAAAATATGCTCTGAAATTATTATATAAGAACTAAATACTGCAAATTAGATAGTTTATTTTAACCCTTTGTCGACCAACGGCAATTAAAAAACCATTACCATTACCGGCTCATAACGAGGACGACCTCGATAGTCTTGTGGGTAGTGCACTAGACTTGAGACTTTCTGTTAGGGTTTCGGGTTTGATTCCCGTCTTCGTCTGGTGGTTAATTTTCATAGCCTTCTTATATTCACTATCAATATGAAGTGCATGAGAGTTATAAGAAAATGTACAAGTACAGAATGATCCGTTCAGGCTTATGTGTGTCTATCGACTGCCACTCCAACCTAACCAACTTAACCTATCGGCTCATAAAAGCTTTAAGTAAAATATTTGTATAATTTTAGGCCATAGTTACGCTACAGTATACTATAATTCTTATAATTTCTTAATTTTCACTACTGCCTGACCCTAAGGTACTTAGGGATACCAGTTATAACTATTATACTTGTAGCCCCTTGCAAAATTTTCAACTTCGCATTTTTTATAAGAAACCATAATAACTACGGTTTCATCGAAAAAAGTAAATTATTCATCGCCTTTGAGTCTTGGTCCACATAAGATTAATCAAAAATATTTCTAAGAGCAATAAAATGAATTTTTAAGAACATTGAGAACAATTCTTGAAAAAATTAAGAACAATCGAAAAATAATTTAAAAAACATTCTGGAACATTTTTCGAAGAGTTTCTCCCGCAATCAATGCAACTTGCATTGAAAATAGAACATGTAGCCTGCAGGCATTTTTTATGATTGTTGCGAGTTCTTGCGTTCTCCTTTTTACACATTAACCCTCCACATAAGGTTCCATTGCGTCAACTTTTTCTCTTGCATTATTACTTCTTCCTGGAGACTTGAAGTAGAATTTCATTAATTTTCTATAAAACTTAGAAAAAACTGCCATAAAACCAACTTTTTAATTAATTGTTCACATAAAATTTGATTGTTTTCAAAAAATTATAATAAAAAACACGTCACATTCATCCAATTATGATTTTTCTCGATCGAAGAAAACAATCTATTTGTAAAAGGTAAAAAAGGTTATATCTCTTCAATTCGTAAGGGCAAAATGAAAAACTTGTGCTTATCTTTCAAAAGATAAATAGTCTTCAAGATAAGCCCTCAAGATATATCCCGAAGCGATTAAATGATGACAAATAGGTGACAAACTTAGTGCGAGAAAAGTTTTGACTCTCACAGCGCTTACTCGGACAAGCGATCGCGAAAAATTTTATTTTCTAGTTTGCGATTGACAAAAGAACACTTTATATTTTGCCTCCATATGAATCGACACTCGCACACACCAAAATTCGTAATAGTCGATTAACAGTTTCAAGAAATAGCCCGACGTTCAATCTCTCCAGGAGTTACCCTAAATGTACCATTCAAAATGGATGGCTGTAAGATAAGGGCAGTTCTCTACCCGAATTCATTTGCAATCAATATTTAACTTATAGTGAAAGAACTCTGAATAAAGACAAAATTATTGAAAGACGATATCGGATCACTGCGGCCAGTTTGGGCTTATTGTGATATCCCCGGAAGAATTAATGTATTTTATAGTTCTCCTATGAGTTTATTTCCCTTGGGGAAATTTTAGGATAGAGTTTCCTAAGTAACGAAGTCGGGTCCTCATTAGATCTTCACAGTGGCATAAGATATGTTCTGCTATTTTTTCCTCCTCGTTACATTTTCGACACATATCGCCCAGTACTAAACCCAAAGTTGATAAGTGTTTATTGACCCTACAATGCCCTGTGTAGAACCCTGTGGCAATTTGGATTTGTTTTCTACCTAGATTAAGCAATTGCTTAGTTCTATTATGACAGATCTTTGGCATGAATGATTCAGCTTGTCTGTTATCGGGGGTTTCCCTCGAGTATTTAGCGAATTATTATCCAACCAATTTTTTAAACTGAGTTTAACTGAATTCCATGGTAAGCCGCAGAATGGTTGTGGTCCAAAGAATTCACTGGATGAATCTTTTCTAGCAAGTATCTTATGCCCTGGCACCCAAATGAGTTGTATTCTGTTGTGATATGCTAGGCTATGCTGTAGGCAGTCCCAAACTAGTTTTGATGTGGTTTCGTATACAGAAAGTGCAAGAAGAGTCGCTCTGCTGACAGAGTAATCTATTCAGCGAAGATATTTGGAGTCATATTTGTAATTCTTGGTTATGGTTTCAAATATTTGTAGCTTATATAGGATATTGAAAGATTAAGAACTACCACTAAGATCACTGATGAGGAATCGTGGCGGATTCCGAAACGGCCTGATTTGCCCGTCTCTGTATACACTGTTGTTGTGATGACTACATATATAGTTCCTTTAGCCTGCAACACATTTAATAAATGTTTTTGTTAAACACAGACCTATTTCCATAGTCCCTTAGACAGAACTCAATGGCATGTACCTCGGCTTGGAAAACTTAGTTGCCTGTGCCCATACCTGCATAAATGTTTTTTTTGTTTTAACCCTATACACTCCTGCCCCAACCCCATCGTTTGTCTTGGTGCCATCTGTATTCCATACATGATTGTCCCCTGAAAACATTGGTCTCGTCTGTTCGCAGTTATTTCTATCAGGGAATGTGACCTTGAAGTTGTGGCGGAAGACATTTGTCGGTAGTAAACATACTAACTCGGGATTAAGAGTTTTACACACCGCTCCTTCTGATTCGGAGATGAGTTTACACGTAAACTGTAGAGCTTTTTTCTTGACGAGTAAGTGTAGCGGTGGAAGTTTTAAAAATGTTTGAAAGGCGTTGTTCGCATTGTATACAGACGCTAGATAGTCTTTGCAGTTTATTGAGCGTCGTTATTTGTTTTGTGTTACTCCATCTTATTGATGTAGCATAGGTATTTATAGGTCTAACTAAGGTATGTATACGAAAAAAATTAATTATTAACTCGTAGAGAATTTTCCATTTTACATTTCTGCATCATTATTTTTTCTGTTTTTTTACATTACGTAAAATGAGTTCATCAAAATCGAGCACGCGCGATATAATTGTGCGCAAAAATCAAGATTTTCTACATATGTCACATAAAAACATTGCCAAAAGTTAAAAAATTGCAAAATCTACGGTAACTTTAGTGCTTAAAAACTTTAGTGAACGACTAACTACCGAAAGGAAAACTGGAAGTGGGCGAAAGAAGGGGTTCATCTCGGAGGAAAAAGCTAAGAAAGTGAAAAACTTGTTTCAAAGAAATCCAGGCCTTTCCATCAGAGATGTTGCTAAAAAAGTCCATATGTCACCCGGATATGTTCAAAAAGTACGCAGAGTAAAAGGACTAAAGACGTATAAAGTTCCGCTAGCCCCGAACCGGAATGACAAAAAAAATGCAACAGCAAAAACTTGCGCACGACAAATTTTGTCCGTACGTAATTTTGATTGCATGATCATGGACGACGAAACGTATGTCAAAGCAGACTTTAATCAGCTTCCTGGTCAACTATTTTACACTTCAAAAAAGAGAGGTGATGTTGCGCCTAAATTTAAGCTAAAGAAAGTTGACAAGTTTACGAAGATATATTTGGTTTGGCAAGCAATTTGCCAATAAAGAGAGAGCTGCATAAAGAGTGTAGTTTTTGTCACTATTGGTACCATGAACCAAAAAATTTACGTAGAAGAGTGCTTACAAAAACGTCTCCTGCCAATGGTACGTCTTCATAAGGGTCCTGTCCTCTTCTGGCCAGATTTAGGAACTTGCCATAATGGCTATAATGAAAAGAAAATTGCTAAAAACGAAGCAAGTGGTCAAAAATGAGAAATAGCTGCTGAAAAAGTTGACTATTGTGTCATCTCAAATGTCCCGAAGTGAAGTGCAACGTTTAGTGGCTGGAGTTAAATCAAAGTTGCGATCTTTTGCATACGCACCAACCAAAAAAATAAAGTTTTAATTTTTCTTAAAGTTACTATTATAACCTTTCAATTGATGTGTGAATTTCTGTTTTTGTTTAAAAAATATAATTTTAATAACGAATTAATGTCGACCAGTTTTTTTTCGTATACATGCCTTATAGCTTGAGAGCTGTGGATTAAGTCCCCAGTTCTTGCCTATTAGGCTTTTGCTGCTCCAAATGGCTTTTCTGGCTTTGTCTAGCACCCTATCTAGATGTGGATTCCATGATAATTTCTCATCTAGAATTACGCCCAGATGTTTTATTTTCTTCGAGAAGTTAATGGTTTCTCAAAAAAGTGTATGTTCTTTTAAATTGTCTCTATTTCTTGTTTTATCGATTTAAAAGTAGTCTTTAATTTTATTATTCTTCGAATTTTACGGGGTGTAGGATCCATTTTTTTGCCATACTTTCTTCGGCAAAGTTGATCAGAATCGAATATAGAATTTTTCTGTCAACGTACTTTAAAAAAAAAAAAAATTGGTACGCACATGGTTTTTTTTTATTTTTGAGTTTTAATTAAAAAAAAAATTTTAAATGATTTGAATTTTGTTTTTAACATATCTGTGGTCGCAAGCAATAACAACACAACTCGAGTTTTGGCGAATTCGAATTATTGCCATAATTTGAATCTTCATATCCGTTTTCATATTGTGTCAGAATTTTATGACTATCGGTTCAGTGGTTTACGAGATATTAGGGCGGAAAAATAGCACAACTCTATTTTTCCGCCCAACTCTCCTGTAAAATACAAAAAACACACTTATGCTGTTATGCTTTGTGACCACAGATATATACCATATATATTAAAAAGTTCCGGAAAAAGTCGGTTTCGGTCGGACACTAGTTTATTTATATGATTTTCAATTGTTTTTAATTTTTTAATTAAACATTCTACATACATTTTTTTTTGTTCAATATTCATTAGTTGAGAACTTCCTCTTTAAGTGGACGGGTTAAGGTTCTTCGGAACATATTTAAGTATAAAGTGTTGGAAATTGTATTGGCGTAATGTGAAGGTGCTACTTTTCAAGCATTGGCAAGCATCTTTCCCTTTAATTCTGTGAACTCATTGTCAATTCATCTTTTAAAACTGCTAGATCACTGATTCTATGCTCGCTAATGACCAACCGCAATAAACCACAATTTTTCTGAGAACTTGGAACCTGATTTTGACGATTTTAAATTATTTTTCTGTAGTTGAATGTCTAATAATTCCAAACACTTTCCAATTGTAATTTTAGAAACTTCGTATTTGTTGCCAACTGTTTGTAACGATTTTGCATTTCGACCCGCTGTTTCTGCTTTCAGAAAAGTGCAAATTTTGCAGTCATTGAGCATATATTTTTTCCCAGAACCATTTTGCTTTGGTTATTTCTTTATTCTCTAGCACTTTGATTGTAATATTTAAAAAATTTTCTTAAATATTAGATTAGACTTTTCCTTGAAATGATAAAAAACTTAATTTTTATTCCCGCTTAGATTTTCTCTTTAAAAATTACATGTCAATTTTCAACGTTGTGCCGCGTTTAATGACATTTAGGCACCAAAATTTGTTTTGACAAACTTGAATGCATTTTGAAAATAATTTACAAATACTACGGTTACTTTGCTAATCCAAAGTTTTTGAAAAGATTTACACGTTGTTTTGCAAGCTCTAGTCTTAATTTGCCCTGATTTCATTCACCACATGTTAGTTCCGATCTGAAATCGTTACTGTTTACAAAATAAACTGAAAAGTAGTGATTGTTTTTTGTACTTCTTGCTTTATGTTGTAAGGAAAATATATTTTTCAGTCAGTTTATGGTTAATGTTGAGACCCATTATGAAAATTAGAAATTGATATGTAAGGTTTCAATCACCTGGTTCAAAAAAAAAATGTAAACATGGTCAAAAACCAGACTAAGAGCTTTCTTTCTGGTTTCCCTTTTCTTTATCTTTTTCTAGTCATCTTAGATAGTAACTAACGAAGTATAAGTAAGACCATATTAATGAAAATATCAACTTTCTCTAATAACTTAATTTCTCCTTATTTTAAATTTAGATTTAATAATTAATCCTCATTCAGTCACAAAAATAGTATAAGTAAGTAAACAATTATTAGGAAGATTGATTAAATTTTTACAAATAATTTATTATGTGTTTATATGTATGTACTTATTTAATCAACTAATGGCAAAGTTTTTACTTATCAAACAAATTTGTAAATGTAAATATGTCAATAGATACGTGCATGTCTCTTCTTTGAAAACTTTTGTATATTCCAATGTTGAACGTTGATACTTTAACAGTCGGAGAAAAGTTTTAGACATCAAAAAGTATTTGCAAATAGATGAAATTAGTTTGATTTTGATTTTACAATTATTTTGGGTTATTTTGATAGTGTATATTTATTTGGAACTTAGAAGCACAAGTAACGATTGTCTATGTCTTTACTATGTAAACTTAATAAAATGGGGAGTGTGTGATGTTTTTACAAAGGGAATAAAAACACGTATACGATATGGTGTACGAGTATAAAAAGATTCAAGTGTAGTAAGCAAGCACTTAATGAAATTTTGGATGTTATAACCGGTTGCTTGTGAATGTTTGAATTGTTATTAATACTAAATCTGTGTAGATGAAAAAGTTTGAAGTTTGAAATTATTTTAGAAAGTGGAAGCAGAAGTAGTAGTTCTTACGAAATGTAATTAATTTATGCTCGTTAGAATTCAATTTGGAAAAATAAATATGCTTAGTTTTATAATTATCTTATCATTCCATGACATTTTCTTCTGCAGCATTTTGCAATATGAAATTTTGTGTTACTGAGAACTTATAGCAAAACATAAGATATGGAAAATTAAAATTGCTTCATTTCATTCAAAAAGAAAGGTGGTTATAGCAAATAATATTATAATTATTACTTATACTCAAATTATATACTTAGCTATGAAATCACCACTAACCTTTAAAATTCCTATCCATGCATTTTATTTCATTGAAAACTTTCGCTTTTTTTCTAAAACTTATAATTATTTATTCCGTTTTTACACACTGCGTATATCTACATGTGTATATATAATTTTAAACTTCCGCTTGAATAAACTTCAAAGTCAAAGTATTAATTTTTATACGGTGTCGCGTCATGTGCGCTTTAGTTTTAATCGGTCTCAAGAGTTGAAAGATATGAGTCCTTGACATGCAAGTGCAACCAGCAGATGAATGTGAGCTGAACCCGCCAGCACTGGAGCTGTCAGAATTTTAAATTAGATGTATGCGTGTGTGAATGTGTGTTTTAGCATGAATGAAGCTTTCTCTCACACGCGAGATTATCTGTGAATTGTACCTATGTAAGTACATAAAACACACACGTAAACCTGAAATACTAATATACTTTGATGTTAACTTAACTAATTTTTTTTAATACCAACATTAATTTAAAATCCCAAAGGAATTTTTAGTAATGTAAGATTTTTGGTGTGCAACATATGGTCAAAAAAATGGCATCATCATAATTTTCATCACTAATGCCGTTAGCATGCTGCAATATTGTGCAAATAAGCATGCATTTATCTCTGCAAGCACTCAAAACTTAACGCCAGCACACTCTTAACTACTTTGAAATATTTTAATTACTGCTATTTTGGGTTAAACTGTTGGTGTAAATTGTTGTAAAATGTTGTAGCTTGTTGAATCGCACGACTACATTCTCTGGTACTTATTTTTGCACTTGACCTGCATCTGCAAGGACGTTGTGTACATGTGCTGGTATATATATATATCAGGCGCTGTTACAAGGGGGGAGGAGAGGGGGAAATTCCCCCCAAAAGATTTTCAAACACTTAATAACTTAAACAGGCAACAAAGTGAACATAATTAGTTATTGTTGTTTGTAGTTATTACGATTTACTTTCAATTATAAGAATAATGAATAATCTTGCTCATTAAACCACTTTCCTTCTCTATGGAAATGTGCTGAAATAATAATGATACCTAAACCAAATAAGCCAGAAAACTCAGTGCCCTCATATAGACCTATAAGTTTGCTGGCAATATTCTCGAAAATATTCGAAGTAGTAGATTACTAATAATACAAGAAAATAAAACTATAGTTCCGAATCACCAATCGTCATAAGCACGAGACTCCTGAGCAATATCATTAATATTATCACTGACTTTCTGGAATGCAAAAAATATTGCTCTGCCATATTTTTGGATATTCAAGAAGCATTCGAAAATGATTGCCACAAGACCTATTATACAAATTAAAAAATTTACTTCCAGCTCTATTTTATTTGGTATTAAAGTCCTATTATTCTATGTCAAAGTAAATGATGAAACGTCAGCCAAATGTCAAGTGAAAGCCGGAGTACCATAAGGCAGTGTTCTGGGTTCTGCTCTTTATTCGATTTTTACCTGCGACTTGTCTGAAACTGATGGTGTTACTATAGCTACTTATCCAGACGAAACTGCCATTTTAGCGTCAAATTAATCTCCTACAGAAGCTGCTAATTTAGTTCAGAGACAGCTCGACGACGTTCAACACTGATGGATGAGTTCTATGATACGACGTTATATGTTGTTCACGATGATCCTCCTCGTACACAAAGTCATCTTAATATTTATCTTGCCAACTTAGTACGGCATTTCAATAATTGGAAATTATGTCTTAGTGAAAATAAATACGAATTAATCCATATACTGGGATTTCAGAGGGACACTGGTCTTACCCTTAGAAGATTAACTAGAAACATGAAGGTTTTATTTAACGGTCATTTGCTATCACCTAAAAATAAAATTTGCAAATCCAAAATAATAATAGATTTACAACACATGTTAAAAAAGATTAGAAAAAGCCAGAGGGGCAAAATTTTATTTAAATAGAATTTTTAAGAATAAAAATATTGACACAAGAATCAAAACAAACATGTATAAACTTTACATATGGCTGATTCTTATGTATGCTGCTCCTATATGGACCAGACAACCTCAACTCTCTAGCCATCAAATGGAATTATTGCGCACTTTTGAAAGAGGTGTTTTAAGATCAACTGCCAATATAAGGCGAGCTCGTAACTCATACAAGCATGTGTCTGCTGAAAATATATATAGGGAGCAGTGCTGTCGCTGTCACTTCAATTGAAGTTTTTCACTTCACTTTCAAGCCTGACACTTCGTCACTTCCTCTTTCATAAAAACACTTCGGTTTTCCAGTTTCAATGAAAAACTAAAATCGATAAAAAAAATTTAAATATGCTCACCTCTGTAATATGCTTCGACTGTAGCCAGATGGCTCCCTGAAATTTGGCCCCAATGAAAAATGGCCCCAAACGGAAAATGAAAAAAGACCCTAAAATTGGGGCATATTTTCATAATGAAATAAGGCCCCAATTATTCAAATGAAATATAACCCCAAAGCAATGAAAAAACACCCCAAAAATAAATGAAAAAAGACCCCAAAAAAAAAAATTAATATGGCTGCATAAGTGGGGTAAAATTTTGTAATGAAATATGACCCCACTTTTTAAAAACATAAAAATAATAAAACTAAAATAAATGAATAAAACCCCAAAAAAATTTTTCATTGTTTTTATTTATGTGATGGAAAAAAACGTATATTTCACACTCAACCAATTGTTGTCTTCATTGAACAGAAAATTGACAAAGTATAAGAATACCAAAATGTGTGAAAGTTTAATAAAAATTTAAATATATACTCTGCAACTTTTAATTATTTATGTGGAGTATTTTGAGAAGGTGAGTCTTATTAATTATATTTTACAAAACGAAACAACATTTGTATTAAAAAAGGGAAAACGTTTGTATGCCAATCATATTTACACAAAATTTAGTTTGGTTATAGTTTAAGTAAGATTGGAAATATTTAGAAGCAAAAACTTGATGTAAAATAATTTTTAAAAATTTCGCGCGAAATGGATAATAAATCATGCATTAGAGGGTTAATTGTTTACCACAAGTGTGAATTTTCACAAAAAAAACAAATGAAAAAAGGTCCCAAAATTATTTATATATTATTGTATTTTAGGGCCGTTTTTCATTTTTGATTTTGGGGTCATATTTCATTATGAAATGTGGCCCCAAACTTGTAAATGCAAAAGAGCCCCAAAATATGAAATATAACCCCAATTCTCATCAAAATTTGTTTTTGTTGCTTTCCATACAATTTTTTTGGGGTCTTTTTTCATTTTCGTTTGGGGCTGTTTTTCATTGGGGCCAAATTTCAGGGAGCCTAGCCTGATCGGTGTGTTTCAATTTATATTCCCTATAAAAAGTAAAACGATACCATTTAGCATACATACATACTTTAGTACATTTTGAGACCTTTTGTGTTTATTTAAATACCAATGTAGCAACGCTGATGACGAACTGTCATATAATTTATTAGAATTTGGTAGAAAATGAAGAGGAGGTGAGTGGAGGATTTTATTTCTAAATAATTTTATACAAAAAAAACGACAGTTTCGAAAAATTATGCCATTTTGTTTTTGGCGTGAAAATTCCTTAAAACAAATTATGTTCCCTCATCCAAAAAGTTTTGTCGGAGCCTTGTTTTGTCTGCCACGCTCCACCGAAAGTTTTTTTTTCGCTAACGAAGCACATAAAATCAGATAAATTTTGAAAATATGTCATTTTCTTATTACGCTTCAAAAAACACTTCACTTTTTTAAAAATCACTTAGATTTTTTAAGAATTTCACTTCACAATAAAATTTCAATTGACCGTTTGTGGCCCTTATGCATGTCAAATTTTTTAACAAATATAATAATGTCAATGATATCAATAATTTTAAATTTGAAAAAATATTGAGTAGATTTCCTAATCAAACTTTTTCTTGTATGCCTCAATTACTTGATATGCATAACTCTGGCAATTTAATAATTTATGACAAAATTAATTTATTTAACACCAGGTACAATAATTCGCCTGGTTTTGTTTATAACCGTGGTCAATAATATTGAAATTAGTTAATACACTCTGGCTTTTTACTTTTATTTTTGCGTTCCTCCTCATTACCTAAAATTATAATTAAGATCAAACACATAAAATTATTCGCTGGTCGCTGGGGCCTATGGGTTTCACTTGACACTTGACAATAAAACTGTTAATTTAGTTTAACTTTATACTTAAATAAATTGATAAATAAAAAAAATAAAAAAAAAGACTGGAGTTCCATCTGCCTGAGGCTCGATTCCTAGATGGGGTTAAATTCTTAAAAAAAAAATGTCCAAATGGATTGTTCTAATAAATGGATAATTTCGGTGATTTAGTTTTTAAGTACGTGACTCAAGTACCAGTTCAACGGGTTCTTTTCTCAGGTAGAGAATTGAATCCAACAAAAAAAAAAAAACAAAATTATAGGTTTCTGGTCGATATGAAGAAAATCCCAGATGGGAAATAGAAAATTTGAATACAGGGTAGGAATTAGCCACCTTAAATTAAAATTCTACTAATTCTCGACCCATTATAAACCAATCTAAAACCGAAAACTGAATAAATGCTTCCTATTGTTATATTTTCCACGATCCTTTACCTTGGAAATTGATCATAGAAATTGTGAAATGCTTTGCTACTAGAACAGGGTTTCCCCAAAATGCATAACGTACCATTTATGAATAAGCAAAAATAAAAATAAAAAACAAACGATACACAAACGAGAAAAAAATGCTCCAGCCCGCGTTTCGGTTCATATGGAGAATTTTTATTTGTTATTTC
Source organism: Toxonevra muliebris (assembly GCA_963691655.1). NCBI lineage: Eukaryota > Metazoa > Arthropoda > Insecta > Diptera > Pallopteridae > Toxonevra > Toxonevra muliebris. Next base: position 104,597,495 of record OY829326.1, read on the forward strand.
CCCCCCAAAAATGTTTCCTGTATCCGCCACTGTATATATGTATGTATGTGTGTAGGTATCTAGATATTCGTGCTGCAACTTTCATCATCAAAAAAATAACAAACATACAACAGCTGTTGTTGTTTTTGTGCATTTTGTTGTTTTTGTACTTTCATTGACCTTGCACTTGCTACTGGGGTTGGAGGTTTTTTGTTTTTTTGTGAATTATGGGTCAAAGGGTTGGGGTTGCTAGTGAGTGCAATGAAATGTAAAACCTTTTTCCCCAAGAGAAATAACTTTTGCATTTGTTTCATGCTTTTGCATATTTTAAAAGTTCAGGTTTTTCAGAGAACTTTATGCATGTATGCACTAGCGGATTAAAGGGAGGGAGTGTATGGGGGTTCAAGTCCCCCCCTTACCGATTAAATTTTTATACACCTTGAATATAGGCCATGAATAAAAAAAAATTATGTGTCTGCAGGCAGTAGAAGTGAAACTTTGTTGTTTATTTGAAAATGATTAGAAAACTTTTATAACAAATTCTGTTGAAGCTTTTGCAGTCTTCTTCTCTCTATTTTGTTGTTACTTTTCTTCTGCTGATACTCTCTACACGTATCGGCACAAACACGACGTAGTATACGTATATAACACAAGAAAGGAAAGTTCCGCTATATGCAATCGAGCAGGGGCATCTTAGGTCTGCTCTCCCACTAAAGCACATGAGATTAAATTACGAAAAGCCGATTAACAACTGCATAACTTCGCTTGTTACTGGTTTCGTATGAGTGCAACGAAAACGCGATTTTTTACGTGACCGTTGTTGTTGAAGCTTTTGCACTTATCCTCTTTCTATTTTACGAAGCTTTTTTTTTTGGTTGATACTCTCTATACTTATCGGCACGTAGTACACGTATACAACACAAAGGAAAGCAGCTTTATGCAAGCAGAGGCATTTTAGGTCTGCTCTCTGACTAAATCACATGAAATAAAACTGCCAGCAGACGACTCTCTGCATCATTGTGTATAGCCGTTCCCCATATGATCTCGTTCGCTAAACACTAACAATAGCATTACTTCGTTTCTTTTTAATTTCACATGAGTGCAACAACAACGCGATTTCCGTTGCAAAACTTTTGATTTACCCTCGCTAAAGAAGTTTAATAACAAAAATTTTAATAGACTAAAAAATTAAAGCTCCACTTAGGAAATCTTTGGATTCGCTAAAGCATAATTTGAATTTCTCCTTGTTTTCACATAATCTTTCTTGACATTTAGATAAAGAAACATATTTGCATATGTCTAAATGAAGCGGCTTACCATTTTTAAATGTACATTTTGAAAATATAACAAGTTAAAATTGCCGCATGACCGCATAGTGAAACAGAATTTAGCTTAGTTTGTATAGATCCTCAATACACTTTTATTTTTGCTGTTTCGGAGTGTGAAAATCTTTGAACGATTTTTTTAAGAAAGACGAAAGAGCGAAAAGAAGGCGAATGTGATAACGAATCCAATTACGAAAACAAAAATATGAGAAAGAAAGCGAATTCGAAAATAAATATCTAAAATAAAATACGGAAATAAAAGGGCGAGCTGAATCGAATGTAAAAACGATTGCAACAATGAAACAAATGTGAAAGTTATTGCAAAAGTGAAAGTTATTGTGAATGCAAATATGTAAATAGATTTATTAAAAAATTTGTAAATAAACTCTCCATATATAAACAATTTTAGGAAGTTTTTTTTTTTTAAGAAAAAATGGGCACACTTTGAAATTTGCACATAGGTATTTTTTAAAACAGTATTAGCATTGTTAATGATTTTTTTCAGATTTTTTCATGCTCCAGAGCAATGTTTACTTTCAAATTGTTATAAAAAATACTTATAAATAAACAAATTACAGTTTTTTAGAGATCAAAATAAAAAAAAGAACCTCCTGATATTGTTTATGTCAATAAGTTCTAAAAAAAATTTATGAGCTAAAAATTTGGCAATCATGTTTTCTTATAAAAACTTACTAATTTTTCATATTCACATTAAAATCTGAAAAAATAATTTCCAGTGATTGATTTCACGAATTTTGACCCATAACCGAAAAAGGAATCAGGAAACTCTTTTAATATTTAATCTCCTTACTATATTCTGTGAAATTACATGTATTTATAAAAACGCTGCTTTCCATAAATGAGCATCAGAGTGAGATAGACTGAAGTCAGCCTATACACTTGTTTTTTACCTAACATTAATACTCTTTCTCAGTGTTTATCAAATTTAATAATGCTTTCTTGTTTGCAAAACAATCCTACACTTGCATTGTAACTTAAAACTAGATCCTTAATATTAAAGTTTTGTTTTATTTTCTTTATTTAAGTAAAATCGTCTATTTGTTTCTTCTTTTTCTATAAGTATGTACTCATATGTATATTATACTAAGTTTATGCGCATAAATTTAAGTAAGTAATCGTATTTACGTATTTTGTTTCCTTCTTAATGCCACTCGATTTATCCATTGCACAATAAATACCAACTTGTAATCGTAATACTCTTGCATATTTTTCATTGCAATGCACAGTTTTTGCTATTTTTTCCTTCTATTTAATGTTTATTTTATTTCGAGTTTTATGCATATCTGATAAAAGAACAGTAGCACAAAAACTAAAAATAACAATCTATGAAAGAATTTTTCCCCAAATATAAGGTCATGCATATCTTTTTTTTTTGTATATGAAACACTGCCTTGAAATAAGATAAGAAAAAACAAAGTATTTCAAAAGTCCATTAAAAAATATGGCGAACGTTAACATTGCGTGGTGTTTTTACAACCAAGCCCAAAGGTAGGCAATGAAAACAAAAAACTCTTATATAACACTACAAATACATATGCACACACACATGTGTATAAAATAATTTCATGGTTGCTGAAACTTAATGGAAAAAGTTATGAAGGTAGTAGTGGTCTTATGGTTTAAGCACCAGAGAACATAAGTCTCTTAAAATTACATAACTATCAGTTGATGTTAAATTTTTACAGTACTTTATTTAATTTTAAATCAAATTCATTTGCTTCTTCTAACTTTTTTTAACTTCAAGCACTTACCTTGCATTAACATGATATATTTTCCGATACATTTGCTGCTACTGGTGATAGTGCCACTGTTGCCGCCACCAACAAGCCCTCCGGATGCATGGCTGAGTCCATGCTTGAGCAATGTTTTTGTTGTCTGTGTGCGTAGCTCTACGGTAAGTGGCTCTTCATCAGTTGCTGAGCGTGCCAGTGGCCAAATGAAAGACTGAAATTAAAAACGTGGTGTTATTACTTTAGAATAATAAGGTTATTTAAATGCCGTTATCATTTGGAATAGAAATCCAAAAATTTATTTTTAAATCCAAGTTAAACTTTATAGTAATAATAATTTTAATAAAATTCAAATTCAGAACAGTTGTTGGGAATAATTTTCACATTTTATTGGTTTGTTATTGTAAGTAAGTATATAAATTTGAGCTCTATCATTGATTTACTAATGGTCTTGCTTATAGTGTTGGACTGCATGTGACAGCAATGCAATTTTTTAAAGTGTCTTTTATCTATGCATACCAGAAAAAACTCATTAATAAGTTTTTTGTTGCTATTTTTATTCATTCGTAAATGACAGTGTAATGGGATAAAACTTATCAACGTGTTCACACGTTTTGAGTTTTTCGTTTTGAAAAAAATTAGAATACCATATCTAAAACAATAATTTTTATTTCAGAGCAGGAGAATGAATTTTAAAAAATTATTTTTATTCTTGAGCCAAAAACATTAAACTCAAAATTTTAATACATAAAAAAAAAAAAATATTGTAAAAAAAAAATTGTAATTTTTTTTTTTTTTGATTCAGCAAAAACAAAAAATGATTTTTATACTTGATCAAAAAAAAAAATCTATAAATAATAACACATTCCAACAACAGAATAGCCACCCTATAATCCTGAAAGGATACATTGTATAGACCATTTTTGTAAAACATTTTTGTAGTCCAGCAGTCCAGTTTTTTTTTACAGTGGGTCAAAGTTTTCTTATTTTGGTCAAAAGGAGCTGAATACTAAAGGCAAAAAGTGTTATAAATTGTTGTCTGAGAAAAATCTTATTGGCAAAGTTGTAAGGTAGAATTTTATAAGGAACATTTTTGTCAAACATTTTAACCCTTTAGTTTCTCTTTTTATGGGACAATTTGACCCCTTTTTTAATGAAAGCCTGAAAAGTCATTTCAAAAGACACATTTAAGGACTAAAATATTCCACAAAAATATTTGCCTGAAAATTTCACTAGGGGTCACCAAAGACATAAAAGTCATATATATAACGGTTAACGGTTACGAAATGGAAATAGCAGCCTATAATGTGAATTCAGTATTATGATTAATTTAGATAACTGTAACATTAATTTTGACCAACAAGGGGACGTCCTCAGGTGTCCGGCGCCGATTTTTTTGATTTTCATAAATGTAGTAGTGGGCGGAAATCTAATAGGCACGTAGGGTATATTCGGTCATGCAGTACTGCAACATTTGCAGAAACAAAAGCGTTAAAAACGCCAATATTTGTTTGCTGATCACGCATTTAAGGGTACCCCCCTCGGGGTCAAAAAATCGTTTTTTTTATTGTCTTGTTTGAAACTAAGAAAACCAAGTCTATGAAGAGTCTGAAGGGATTTTGTATGGACCAGGCATTGCGGATTGAAGGTGAGTTGGTTTTATACACGAAACATTGCTTCACAAAACTTTAAACGCATTTTTCTCGAAACAGTGTTTTTACGATTGGCGGACTTTGTAACTCAAAAACTATTCAACCAATCGCTTTGAAATTTTGCAATGTTGTTTAATACATCATTAGCTATAATTAAGACTATTATCAAGAAGATTTATAAAGACTTTCAGCTCAGTTTTTAACCAAAAAGCATTGAATTTTCGAAAAAAATACAGTCAAAGGTCCGCCATTTTTTGAATTTTTGTCCAAAATGAATAATAATAGTCTATGTTAGAGAAAAACATATACTTTATCTAATTCTGTTTGATTTTTTGATTTCAGACATTCCAGTGATTTGCAATCGTTCCCGCCATAAAAAAACAGGCTTTTTTTTATTGACGACGATTGTGGCGATGCTCTTTGGTGCCGCTAATGCTTGACCAGCAGCCAGTACATTTTGAACGTTTTTGCTTCTGCATGGAAATTTAACGCATCATCAAAACTGAAGGAAAATACATACGTAATTGAAGAACCATACTTTTTTATTATTTTGGAACATGATTTTTATCTAAAATCTTCATATCAAAAGTTATATGTACATCTTGAGGAAGTGGGATATTGACCTAATATAAAGGCGGTGACAGGGCACTGGCATTTTCTACATCCATCACTAGGATTGAACCGGCAGATCACATACCAAGCGCGTACCAGTTCTGCGTAAATTACAATTTTGATAGAAGTAAAAAACTATTTCCTTTTATCAGTCGTTAACTGTTATATATATGACTTTTATGTCTTCGGTGACCCCTAGTGAAATTTTCTGGCAAATATTTTTGTAGAATATTTTAATCATTAAATGCCATTTTTGAAAGGACTTTTTATGTTTTCATAAAAAAGGGGTCAAATTGTCCCATACAAAGAGGAACTAAAGGGTTAAAATGTTCTACAGAAATGACCCTTGTGAAATTCTACTGGACAACTTTGCCAATAAGATTTTCCTTAGACATCAATTTATAACACTTTCTGCACTTAGTATTCAGCTCCATTCGACTAAAATAAAAAAACTTTGGTCCACTGTAAAAAAAAAAACTGAGACGTGCTGGACTATAAGTTTGTTTAACAAAAATGGTCTACGCATAATACCGTTTCAGGATTATAGGGTGGCTATTCTTTTGGAGCCAAAAAGTCCTAATTTGTTGGACTGTGTAATTAGTTTTAACTTTTAAGGGTAACGCTTACAAAGATATTTAATGGTTTTAGTAAAGCTTGCAACCAGTATAATTGGGATGCACTCAACTATGCTCTCCGGCCTTTGGAACCGGTCGTTTTTTAATCAATTTTTGGAAAATACTAATTATTTTCGGTCTCTGCTTTAGACTGTCTCTCGTCTAAACTTTTTTCTTATTTAGAAGTGAAATCCCATGTTTAAGACTGTTATTATTTTCAATTTTGAATTAGAGTCGACTTGAAGCAAGCTCGAGTTTTAAATCGACTTTAAATTCGAAGGACATGTTTGGCATTATTGCTTTCCAACCTGAATCTCACATCCAAGAGATATAACAAACTTTAACTATTGTTTGCATATTTTATTTAACATTATATTAACTGAAATTTTAGAAAGTAGAAAAAAAATAATCAATAATACACACAAAAATCTTCACTTGAAAGGATCTTCACTTGAAAGGATTTTAATAAAGCAACCCACAAAAAAAAATCTATGCTTAAAAAAAGAAGAAAAATATTGGCATTGTAAGAAAAAAACAAAAAAAAGTTGAGGTAATATTATAGGTAGCTGCTTTACAATTTATGTTGGGAACATAATTTTAACAGCAACAATTCCTCCGTGAAAGAAGCTGAAGAAAGAACAGGTTCCTACGATGTGTAAGTATTTATTACACGGTTAAACAAGAAGAAGAAGAAGTTGAAGGAAAGGCATAATTGCCATAATACTCTCTTAGTGAATATAATAAAACATTGTGCAAAATAACGGTACAAATCGTGTCGCAACAACTTTATAACACAACTATCCATTTCATTGTAATAGTTACACAAAGTGTGCTTATGTATAAAATATGTGTTTTATGAGTGTGTGTGTGTGTATAGTTTTAAGTGAACACCAGAAACAAAAACTAAAGTTGACGTTAATATAAGGCAATTTTCTTCTTAGAGAAGAAAAGGAAAAATAAAAACAAAGCAAAAAAGTAGAAAAATAGGTTTTCCTTTTAATACTTGCTGCACAGTGTACTTTGTCGTCGTTGCACATAAAATTGTAAAAGTTAAGGTTGAAATGGTGTTTTGCTGCTTTTTCTTTTATTGTGTTTGTTTACTTTTTTTCAATATCTTTTATTTAATAAAATAGTAAGGACAAACTTTTTCTAGTGAGATTTTTTTGGTTGCAAGTTTTTTTATTAGTTAAAAAATTGAGTTATCATAATTAGGAGTGAAAAAATAGTTTTTTATTTTATCTTTTTAAATTAGATGAAAGTTTTTCTACCACTGAAAGTGCAAAATAAAATATTTCTACTGTTAGCCCTTATAATTAAAGTTTTTTTCTTATTTTGATTCATTTTCCATTCTTCATTTATCTCGTTTTCCTTGCGATGTCTACATAAAGTTGTAAATTAGTGGCTTCATCAGCCTGTGCTACTATGCATTATAGTGTATAAACGTTTATACGCATATAGTTACTAACATACAAACATACATACATATGTATGTATTCGTTTTTATGGTACGCAATGGCATTTGTGTAAAATTGCAGCAGACTCACAATGCCCGTGTAGCAAAGTTGTAAAACTTTGTGCTCAAATTAAATTCTGCTGTGTGATGTTGATGAAGCGTAACTTGGTTAAGGTTTTAATAGCTCAACGTAATTGAAGGTAATGAAGTTAACTATGTATATGATTTAATATGTATAGATTTAATTTGTATCTTATTTATGAAACTTACCTGATTCACATCGATCACATTTGTTCCGGAACTTAATTCTGAGGTTGTATGGGAGACACCTAAAAGATAAGAAATGAAATAATTATTAATCAAATTTCGTATTTCTGAGAAAAAAAAACATGTGACAACATGGCGTATGAGGGATTACTAATTTTAGTGTTGTATCACATGTGATTGTTGGAGTCAGCCATAACTAGAGGTGGTCACAAATATGTAAATATAAGTTTGAATATTCTGATTTCAAATTGATTCTGTCTGAGCCCTGTTAATAGAAATTGAGGTTTTTAGAATTTAATTAATCTTTTCTGATTTCAAATTACGACAACTAACTTAACTGTTTTAAATTCAATTTGACTATTTGAGCTCATATTTATATGAATTCAATTTGACTGTTTGAATTTCAAACTAAAGCAATATGAATTCAATACGACAATTTTGAATTCATTGTATTTTTAATTTTAATTAAAATTAATTTTTAAAGTCTTGACAACTGTTCCATGTTTTTTTTTATTTAATTTTAGGTAATGTATAACAGGTATATATGTATGTAGTCATCACAACAACAGCGTATATAGAGACGGGCAAATCAGAAGGCCATTTCGGAATCCACTACGATTCCACATCAGTGATCTTAGTTATAGTCCTTAGTCTTTCAATATCCTATATAAGCTACTAATATTTGAAATCATAACCCAGAATTACAGATTCGATTCCAAGTATCTTCACTGAGTGTAAGTGTACTTCAGGGGGAATAAGCTGTTGGATTTCATTCTGTCATCCCGACTGGTAATTCAAAATGTTGGCACTAGCCCGACTTTTGCTACTAGTAGGAGACAGGAGGTGATTGATCTGACACTATCAAACAGTATAGTGGCTGATCAAATCACCGGATGGCGAGTTCTTAGAGATGACTCCCTTTCCGACCACCGTTACATAGAGTTTCGGCTTGCAGCTGAGCTAGAATTGGTTCCTGCCGGCCGAAATCCTCGGAAAGCGGATTGGACACGATTCGGTGAGCTGGTCGCAGAAAGAATTCGAGTCGTTCCTAAACTCCGGACAATAGAGTCAATCGAGACAGCCTCTAATACATTAAAGCGAATCTTGGTTGATTGCTATGAGATGGTGTGCCCGGAACGTAGGAGTAGACAAGGTAAAGCGGTCCCTTGGTGGAACGCTGAGCTTTCGAAACTCCGGAAAAACTCTGGGAAGCATCTGAATCAAGCACTTAAATCTTGGTTGGAAGCGGACTGGACTGCCTACCGTCAGCTGCAAAAGGACTATAAGAAGAAGGTGAAATATTTAAAACTGGACTCTTATAGAAATTTTTGCAGTGAAATGGTAGATCAGAAGGGTTCGGCGAGGCTATGCAAAGTTCTTCAAAGGGACCGGACGGCTAAGCTGGACTCACTTCTGAAGACCGATGGCATCTACACCAACTCTAAGTCAGAAGTTAATGACGTACTCCTTGCAACGCACTTCCCGGGTTGCAAGGTAGTTGCTCCTCAGAGAGCTGTCAATACTCCTGGTCAGGTTGGCTCCAGTACCAGAAGGTTCGACTGGTTTATAGCCTCTAGGATAGTCACCGAAGAGATATTAAGGTTTTCCTTTTCGTTATTTGATGACTTTAAGTCCCCTGGACCCGACGGCATATATCCAATCATGCTAAAGCGGGGAGGGACAAATCTTATGAAGGTTCTGGAAAGGATCTTCGCGGCTTGTCTCTCTCACGGATATATTCCACGTCGTTGGCGCTCGGTTAAAGTTGTATTTTTTCCTAGACCGGGAGGGGTTAACTACGCTCTACCGAAGAGTTTCCGACCGATAAGCTTGACATCGTTTTTGCTTAAAAGCCTGGAACGCATGGTCGAGAAGCACATCAGGCTGAAGGTTCTAAGCCAAAACCCTCTTAATTCTCGACAACATGCTTATCAGAGTGGAAAATCCTGTGAATCAGGTCTTCACGACTGTGTTAGTACAATTGAACAAGGGCTGGAAGCAGAGAACCACACCCTGGGAATGTTTGTCGATATCGAAGGGGCTTTTGACATAGCTACCTTCGACTAGATGTGCTCTTCGGCCAGACAATATGGTGTTGAAGAAATCGTCATTCGATGGATTCATACCATGCTATCACGGGCGGAGAAAACGATGACAGTGTTATGGTCGAGGTTGGGAAAAGATGCCCCCAAGGGGGCGTACTCTCTTCTCTTCTATGATGCTTCGTGGTGGACTCCCTTATTCACTATAGCAAGCACAGCCTATCTGGTGGGACGACTGCTACGATCAGAAATTGGAATAAGCGCTCTAAAAGTAGCGACCACCGACTCAGAATTTTGGTAGTAATTTTTATTCCAAACGTTGCACGTTTGTGAACTTCACTATGATAAAATTGTAAACCTTGAATGGCATTGCCAGATCAAAAAAAAATTAAGGAGTTTTTGTACTTTAATTTATGCCCCTATTGAAAACTCCTTTATATTACAGCGGAAGTTATTGTATGATAAATGTTTCCATAATTAGCAGAGCTACCTCGGTTAAAAAATTTGGATGAATATATAGGCATATCGGTGATCGAAACTGCACATGACTTAATAAGAAAAGCCCCACTGATTCAAACTACTTTTGACAAGGTGAGTTTAAGAGTTTTTTTGCAGCAAATTTAACCTAATTCAACTTTAAAAACATTTAACTTATTAAAAAAGAAGTATAAGGTAGTATTCCCAAAGAGCTTCTTGTATATTCTAAGGTGAATATTCCAACTGCTTGCGACGAACTTATTGGTTAAAGAATTACCATATGTTTGGGACGGAAGTTTTACGTGACAATATTTCAGTTAGCGTAAAGTAATTTACTTACTATGTAGTCTAAATTAGACGTTAGTAAAACCCCAATATAAATTGCAGGTATTGGATGTAAGAATAAATTTGGAATGCAAAACTTTAAATTTCCTTCTCTTCCAATTCGCCAATCGAATATCTATGAAATCATATAAATATATATTTTCAATCTTGTTAATATAGTTTATCTGCTGAAGCTAGAAAATATGTGCACTTATGCTTTTTTCGTTGACTTTCTTGATACCAAGAAATTCACTGTTTTACAAATTATCCTGCCTTGGTTTGTCTTCGAAAATCATTAGAATTCTGCAGCTGATTTATGGAAATACTATAAGTCGTGTTTGGGATGGTAACTCGCAATCTGCTCCCTTTTACGTTACATAAGTATGTGTCTTAAGAACTAACTCTTTTTGCTTTATACGTCAACGACATTCATGATGCTCTCCCAGGTGGTGTACATGTTGCAGACACGAAAGTGAAAGTGTTATTGTACACAGATGATTTAGTATTGTTGTTAGATTCTCCAACAGAATTACAATGCATGACAAACGCGTTACATGACTATTGTAAGCAGTGGTATTTGAAAGTAAATTTAGACAAATCGAAAATAGTTGTGTTTCGACGTGGACCGAGAATCTCAAACAATTTGCAATGGAAATACGATCAAGAATGCATCGAAGTTGTAAACATTTACAAGTACTTGGGTGTGACGCTTACATATAATTTGTCGTTTCAGAAACATCTAGACGTTCAACTGTCCTCTGCAAAAAACGCTATTAACGCTGCTTGGTCGTTCTATGTAAATAACAAGAACATCTCGATTGATAACAAATTGAAAATATTTAATGCCGCAGCGACGTCAATAATTTTCTACAGTGCGCAAGTATGGGGATTTGAACGCTACGAACAAGTCGAGAAACTACTTCGATATTACATCAAACGAATTTTATATCTCCCCAAAAGTACTCCAAATTATATGCTACATTTGGAAACTGGTATCAGTTTCATTTATCTTATATACGAAGAGTTCTTCACATGGACAGTAACAGGCTCCCTCATAAGCTGACAGAAGAGATAATTAACCGCAGAACATATTGGGCCCAAAGTTGGGAAACACTGCATTCTTATTTGGTTTGGAATACCACGAGTTTCCTTAGCATGTCTAAGCTAAAATCTCAGGAGCATATTATCGAAGCATTAATTCAGAAGGAACACGAAGATAGAGTCACAATCGCATTATCATCAAGCGTTTATGCTTATAAATATTTGAATTTTGAGCCTCAGTACATAAATGATAACAGCAAAGCTTACACTGTCAGTTTGATTATGAAGGTTAGGTGTGGTATTCTTCCTAGCAATTCAAGGTCTTGAACCATATGCACTATATGCTATTGGAATGAAGTAGAGAACGTTTATCATTTTATTGGACGTTGCCCAATTTATAGTAGAATAAGAGTTATACATTTTGGAAAAAGTATATTATCGTTCAATGAATTTGTTGGTATTTTGAATGAAGGTAATTTTGCGCTGTATAAATATGTAACAAATAGTCTTAACTATAGAAATTTAATTTTAAATGGATTTGAATGAGTTTTTTTTTAAATATAATGAATAGTAAATAACACTAATGAGTTATCCCGTATTTAGTTTTAATAAACTTTGTAAAACAAATTTTAAGATTAAGTTTATTAATAAAACTATACGAATAATAAGAATAATAATAATATATAAATCATATAACAATGGAAGCACGGAGTTGTATCTAGGAGGCTATCTTGTACCACATGCACATATTTGAGTAAGCCTCAAACAAATGTGGTTGAAAACTAAAAATCACTAAAAATAATAAAAAATTTCAATTCCCCAATGAACATTGTATCTACTAATGTAAATATTTACAAATATATTTCGGTATATGTAAACATTAGATACCCACAACTGATCACATCAATAGCACGAACATACATACACACGCATACACACTTCCCAGAAGTAATACACAGACCCATAAAAATAACAGTTTAAATATACAAAAATCATGACTTAAATAACAGAAAATCGCATTTGCAATATTTTACGTGCAAGTGTGTGTTTTCATATGCGTATGTATGTGTTTTAATATGTGAATGTGTGCGTGTATGTATTACCGACAAATAAGGATTGAAAACTGTTTACACATCGTCAATTGGTGCTGAATATTTTATGGGAAATTGATTTTATCAACAAAATAACAACCACAAAAAATGGGCTTAAAATTTAAACAGAAATACAAATAAATATTTGGATTTTATTTAAAAAATATTATTGGAATTTAAAATAAACAATAAAGAGCAAACATTTACATTCAATTAGCTAATATTCCAAAGCACTCATACGACATGTAGTGCAGCAGGAACATTGCCATTGCATAAGGAGAAAACAGCACAATAAACACAAAAAGAAAGAAAGAATTTCAACACGCTGTTGATTTTTATAGTTGAGTAAATTTGCTCTTCTTGCTTTAAGAAATACATACATTCTTAACTAACAGTAAAAAGAAAAGAAAGTAGGAAAGAAAATAAAAAGGAAATAAGGGAGAAGAAAAAGCGAAAAGCATCAAGTGCAGCACTCGAGCACTTTATGCATTGTTCTTATTGTTGTTGAAAAGAATGTAGATGTGCTGTCATAAAAAAATCTTATTTTATGCGACAATTTTAGTTTGGAGTGATGCTGAAGTAAATATGCATACGTATATATGTATGTTATGCGTATGTAGGTATGTTTAAGTATGGGTAGCATAGCTTGTGGCTGCCAGCTTGAAATAATAATTTTTCTATTTTAATATTTTTACATTTAAAATGTTATTTAAGGAAAATGCAGCGGGCGGTTTCGTAGTTGTTGCTGTTGCACTGGAAGGAAAAAGCGCGTTTGTCAACAGCAACCGTCTCTTATATACATATGATTGTAGAAGCTCTTGGTATAAAATGTGTGTTTAGTTTTTAGAGCCAATTAAGTTTTTTTATTGAAGGTGTGGATGGAAATGTGAAAACTTTTTGGCATGTATTTGACATTAAGAAAATGAGATGCAATTTGTGTTTTTGATTCATTATTAATGCGTATTCATATTTTGTCTAGACATAAGCAAAATTTATTAATTTCAACATAAGCAATTATTTGGAATGCATAAGTAAGTTCTAAAAGTTTTACATTGGAATGCATTTGTTGCAAATTGTGGCACACATATTTTAAGACTTGTTTTTCAACTTTTATTATTATTATTCGTTGGAGGATGTTGCACTGCGACCTATAAGATCTATTGTGCCCTCTTCGCAGATCTAGAGTGTATCTCACAGTTCCCTCGTTGAATTGTAGTATTGGTCCTACTTCACAGAGTCTTAGTTCGTCCTCGGGTATGATGAATTCACCAAGGTGTTTCCTTCTCCTGTGCATCAGGGTGGAGCAAGTTCCTGTCACATGTTGTGCGGTCTCGTCGTCTTCACTGCAGAACCTGCAAGATGCATCAGAGGAAATTAGGTGATAATTCAACCTACAATGTCCTGTTAATAGTCCCGCAATGATTCTCAAATTGTTCTTCGTTAGTTTCATACAGTCCTCGTAGCGTTTTAGGTTGTATGTCCCTACCGCTAGTTTGGTTTGTGATAACCCTGTTAAGTTTTCCCAATATAATTTTCTTTTTCTATTCTCTTCTTCCCAAATAGTACGTGAGATGTTACCCGATCCTAATCCACAGAACGGTTCGGGTCCTACAAATGGAGATGATGCTCCTTTCCTCGCAAGTTTATCTGCCATTTCGTTTCCATTAATCCCTACATGCCCCGGAACCCATAGAATCCACACCTGATTTAGTTGGCCCAGAATGTTCAGTTTATCAATGCACTCCATCACCAGCCTAGATGTGACTTGGTGAGAATTAAGTGCTTTGATAGCTGCCTGGCTGTCAGTGAGTATTGCTATTCTGCGGTTACGGTAGTTGCGTTCAAGATTAAAGTGCGCACATCTATCTATCGCGTATACTTCCGCTTGAAAGATAGAGGTGTTCTTACCTAGTGGTTCAGAGTATCTTTTCCCTGGTCCGTATACACCCGCCCCGGCTCCATCGTCGGTGAGGGAGCCGTCGGTGTACCATGTCATCATGTACTGGTTTACCTTGTATGTTCTTGATACACCTGCCCAATCTTTTTTATTACTAAGCTCAGTTTTAAAGTAATTTTTAAAGCTGAACGATGGAAGTATCGAGTCCCTTGGCTATTTTTCAACTACTTATCCCAGAATTCTTTACAGGCTTCTTGAGAATGCCACTCGTAAAACTATGCAATTAAGAACTTGAATGAAAAGTCAAAATATTTTAATATAAAAGAATTTTACAAATTTAAATTCTTTACATAATATTAAAATGTCTAGCTTTTCTAACTATGCATTATTTGTAAAATAATAAGTAGATAAAGAAGAATTTCGCAAAAAAACAAATAGAAGAAAGTAAAATATTTAACATAAAATTATTATTATTATTTTATTTACAGCATAGTAGTCGTGTTGTCATATTATATCACTATTCCTAGTAAATAGTTTTCGCATTTTTCTTCAGTTTATCTCCGCCCCGTGTGGCATTCATGACATAATAAGAGCCTAAAGCCAAGAGGCAGTAACATCAACTCGAGCAACCATTAAAATTCTAAGAATTTCTTAAAGATGATACGAAAAATACTACAAAAAATAACAATATGAAAATGAGAAACATCTCTACTATGCATCTACTAGGGTGGTTAAGTGTTTTTTTTTTTTTTCAAATCCGTCATGAATTTTGTGAAAAGTTTTGAAAAGGGAAAAATTTGGATGCCATTTTCGCAGATGGCCTTTGAAAATTAAAAAGTTTAAAGTTTTGTTTCTGTGTTTTTTAAATTTTTTTTTTTTTTTTTTTAATTATAACAATAAAATTAGAGAAAATTAGAACTTGCTTATGTTTTCTGTCGTTTTTGTGTTTCAAAATGAATAAAACAAGTGTTTGGCTTTTTATTATTACAGCCATTCCAGACTGAACGTAACGAGCGATCGATTTCATCCTTTCAGATTTGGCTTAAATTTTGCCTATGGTTTTATTTTAGACCAAACCCAACAAAAAGGTATACAAAAAAATTCCGGTACGGTTTTCACCGGAGTTGCCAGAGCGAACCAAATCTCCGAAATTGACTGTGTCGAATCACAGAATCGTTCATAACTCAGTCATTATACTACCGACATGCATGTATAAGGTATAAGGTACCGTTAGAAAGGTAATAATGGAAAGGCTACAAAATATAATATAATTTAATTTTGTTAATTTTTAAAATTAATTATTTTTTAAATTAATTCATTAAAATTTAATTTGCAAAATTCGTATCATAGTCCCGAAAATTAAAATTTAAGATTTTGTGTTCCTTTAAGAAGACTAAATTACCTTTTCTTTGGCTTTTTATTCGAGGTGGTGACTCAAATAATTCAGGAGATATGAGTATTTTAAATTAAATAGAAATTATTATCTTTTTTTATCAATTAATTAATTATGTTTTGTAGCCCGTCTTTACCTTTCCAACGGTACCTTATACATGCATGTGGGTAGTAGAATGACTGAGTTATAGACGATTCTGTGAATCGATACAGATTTGGTTTGCTCTGGCAACTCCGGTAAAAACCGTACCGGAATTTTTTTGTATACCTTTTTGTTGGATTTGGTCTAAAATAAAACCATGGACAAAGTTTGAAATCTAAAATGATCAGGCCGAGATTTGGTTTTTTTCCACGTTCCATCTGGAATGGCTGATTTGTTATTTTTTTTTTGGAACGCTTTGCTTCTGGTTTTATATTATATTATAAACTGCTGACAGTTAAGTCTATGAAAACTAATAAATATATTATGATTAAATACCATATAACTTATTTATATTTTCAATACTATATTAGCTATTTGATAAGTTGTAATATTATAATTTTTAATTTTCAAACGCCATACAATGGCGGTTCTAGAATTCATGTTTGGAGGGGAGCTGATTTCCTAAATTATAAGCTAAATACCAGACTCAATATCTAGACAAAAAACTACTGCAAACTTTTTATCAATGTTTACACCAAAAAATACAGACCCAGAATTAAAACATAACTGGAACAAAACTCAGACCAAAATTCAAACTAAAATCTGATAGAAATTTAGGGGGAAATTTCGATTAAATTTCAACTTAAAATTCAAACACTTTTTTTCAGATCGAAGTTCAAACCAAGAAAAGCATCAAACTCTGATCGAAAATCTAAATCAAAATGAAACTAGATTCAGGCCAAACTATTGATAAAAAAAACAGCATTCAGACCCCGAATCGGACCGAAATTCATTGATCAAAATAAGGTCAAAACTCAGACTAATAGTTAAACAATTCTTTTGGGGCAAAAGGGCTCCAAATACCGAACGAAGGCAAACCAAAATCTAGATCAAAAATCCGTCGAAATATCAAATAAATATCCACACCAAAAAATTAAAAAAAAGATACGTACCAAAAGTAGACAAAATTTTAGCCCCCATAGTCCTTCAAGTGTTCCATGAGTAAAATTATAAAAATAAGTAGAAAAATAACCTATAAATTTTCCAGTTTTTATGACTTTAATTAATAAATGGATTGTAAAAATTTACTTCTTTTAACTTAGAACCTTTTAGTGGGTTCGAAAGTCTGAACTTTCAGCTATAATTTTCTAAAAATTCATCTGCATTTTTGTGCCTATGAAGAAGTTATGTGAAAACGAAAAAAACAATTTCATGAAAAATTTGAGGATTTTTAAAATTAAAATGATGACCGAAATAACTCCTAATTGAAAAATGAAATAAGTCCTAATGAAATAACTCCTAACAAAAAACGAAATAACTTCCAATACAAAAATGAAATAAATCCTAATTTTTAGGGGTTATTTTGCAATTAGGAGTTTTTCTCAAAAACTTAAATATGTTTGAAACAAACTTCTGATTAAAATTTTAATTGTTTATAAATGATAGAATGCGTAATAACTGTTTATTTGTCTAGTTTATATTTTATGTAAATTTAACTAAAGCCCCAAAAAAATTAAAATATTCCTTTTTTAGAAAAATTAAGTAAAAATTCAAAATATTACACGAAAAATATAATAAGACTCCACAAAATGAAATGAAGCCTTAAAAACAAAAACGAAATAAGATGAAATAAGAAACCAAAAAATATTTGGTCGTGTTTTCAAATGATTTTTTGGCTTAAATTCCTTTTTAATAAAGTAAATTTAGCCAAAAAATTGTGCCCGAAATTTCTTCTTTTTTTGGTCGAAATTCCTTTGGTCGAATTTCCGTTCCCCGTTTGAGATATTTAGATTTTTAGTACGAGGAATTAAACTTGGATGCCGAAATATCAAAGTATAAAGTGTGTATTTCATCTCATTATGAAATAATTCCTAACATAAAAATTTTTGCCGATTAGGAGTTATTTCACCGTAACTCCCAATAAAAAATGAAATATCTCCTTTTTTTTTTATAAAGATTTTTGGGAGTTATTTAATTTTTTCGATTAGGATTTATTTCATTTAGGAGTTATTTCGTGGTGCCTGACCGATTGTGTTTTTTCATTGGGTAAGAATTTTAAAAGGTGGTGAAAAATATATTGACTGGTTTTATGTACTTAAAATTTTTGTTACAGGGGTGTTTCATATTGTTGATCACGAATCTATTATTCAAATTCTTAAAAAAAAACTGATTCAATTTAGCGGTTGATTTGTCAAAAAACTTTCTCAATTATTACAAAATTGCATATTCAAAGATTTTTATGTGGTTGATCAATCATTACGAACAATTAAAAAACAAATCAAAAACAATACTTTTTGGGGATTTTTCGTGGACCAATTTTTTTTTTTTTTGGTTTTTGTTGGAACAGACAAAAGAAGTATTCAAGAATACAGCACTCAGACAAGTTTTACGTCCATTGTATTATATCCTGTGTTCCCTTTTGCTGTTCTTTAAATCTACCAGATTTATTAATAAATCTTAGTAGATCCTGCGGTGTTAGAGAGCTTAGGTGTTCGTCTCCCAACACTCCAGTACCAAATATGCTTACTCTGATCCGGCAGAAAGCGGGGCAGACACCGAGAAAGTGATCCGCCGTCTCTTCACATTCTTCCTCCAAACCACAGGAAGCACAAAAGGCACTAGGTCCCGGGCCAATCATATGCAAATGTTTGGCCCAAGAGAAATGACCTGTATATAATTCCACCAGCTGCCTACAGCTCTTTCTGTTAAGTGATAACAGAAAGTCCGTATGACGCTTCGAGATAACAGGTAACATGGTCTTTGTCTGTCTAAAGCCCCTCAGGTCCTCCCATTTACGATTGTGGGTCAGGTCGACCCACTCATTAATGTTGGTCTTGACGACAAAGAGAGTACATGTTCTGGGCCCAGAAAACCAGTTTCCGAACCTTTTCTGGCCCGAAGGTCAGCAGATTCATTTCCTGAAATTCCTGAGTGTCCAGGAACCCATATCAACAGCAGACTATTGTGCTTTCCAACACAATCAAGCCTGGATTTACAATGCATAACCAGTTTAGACGTGGTTAGAAGATTAAGCAAGGATTTAAGTGCAGCCTGACTCGTGGACCAATACTCATTACCAGGGTTCGGATTTTGCTGACTTGCTCTCTTCTTTTGCTTTATCGGAGAAAGCTCTACGCTGCTTATAAATTCCGTTTTTGATTTTCCATTTCAAAATTTGAAAAGTTTGTTGATAATTTTTCGGTGTTTTTCTTCTATTTTTATGTTTATTTTTACGTAATTTCTTCTATTTTAGGGGCATTTATTAGACAATTTTATCCAATTACATTATTTTTTTTCGAATTTGGAAAGTGGACGTCTTCTGTGAAAATGCAACAATTACATAAATTTTTAATTTCCTATTATTTAAAAATGTAGTAAAAATATTTTAAATTGACATCATCTTCCATTTGTATGTGCTTTTAGAAATTGCATGTGTCGAAATGAACTTTACTTATAGTTGCAAAATTGGGATTTATTCTTTAAACACAACCAAAGCAGCCGGCCTCCGACCGATAACTTCTTCTGAGAGAATAAACACAATAAGACCGTCAATATTTAGCGTTAAGAATATATAGAAAAAAAAAAACAAAACAAAAGCAGTTGGATTTTTTTTAATTGTTTTTACAATTCATTTTGTTTTTATTGGTTACGTTCAGAAGATGCCTCTGCTCCGTCACTGCTACCTGTGTGCCTTATGAACGCAAATTGACCACTTTATGGCCAACAAAAATTATATTGCGCAATCGTCATTTCATTGAGCGTATTATTTTTCTGATGCTTCAGCGCAACATTTTGGTGAGCAGAGGTCGTTTTCTGAACTCAACAATTTATGTTGTCAATTGTCAAAAAATAAAGGAAAAATTTTAAACAATTGTTGCAAAAACAAAACGTCGCAAAAGTTCTTTCTGAACAAAATTTTAACGCATTACAATTGGATGTATAATTAAGCTCCAGCGATATAACTTTATTAAAAAAAAAAAAAATGAACATTTTAATTAAGATTTTGTTATGACATAAACCGAAGTGCATCTTGAGTACTGCAACGTAGTTTGACTATCATGACATATACAAACAAGAAAACGAGAAAATTTTGAAGTAGGTTACGATGTTTGCCAGGAAAGAATACACAATTTTTTCATATGAGCAACGACTACAAGTCCTTAAAATAACAACGCTGCATCGAAGATGAATTAACACTGCAATTATGTTCATGTATGAGTTTTAAGGGGGCATGCAAACTGCCCTATCATATTATGGACGGTGATAGCAGCCATACCTTGACGAAACTGGATCTCACAAGACCAGTGGCTTAAATGTGTAAGCAAACAAACTTGGTGTCTGATCTGTTTACGAAAGAAACATTTCGTGCAATATTAACCTCATTTGTATGCAATACTCCTGACACATTGTTTAAAACCATATGGATATAAATTGTTTCTGTATTCCAAATTTAAATGTGTGACACGCAACTGTTAATATAATCTTGGCTGGTAAATTTCTTATGATGTTTACTAATTCTTAGTAAATTACGCCTTATATATCTTTACTCTAAATTTTCGAAATTTAACTAAATAGCTTGTGGCTGCTAGCTTGAAATAACCATTTTTCTATTTTAAAATTTTTAGCTGTTGCACTGGGGGGGAAAACGCGTTTATCAACAGCAGCTGTCTTTGTATGCTCGGAGCCAAATATTTTTTTTTGTTGAAGGTGTGGAAATGTGAAAACTTTATGGCATGTATTTCACATTAGGAAAATGTGAAGTAATTAGTGTTTTTCATTCATTTTCAATGCGTATTCATTTATTAATTACAACATAAACAGATATTTGGAATACATAAGTAAGTTCTAAAAGTTTTACCTTGGGATGTGGCACACATATTTTAAGATTTATTTTTCAACTATTTATCCCAAAATTCTTTACAGGCTTCTCGAGAATGGCACTCGTAGAACTATGCAATTAAGAACTTGAATGAAAAGCCAAAATATTTTAATATAAAAGAATTTTACAAATTTAAATTCTTTACAAAATAGTAAAATGTCTAGTTTTTTTACACAACATTTAATGCAGTGGCCTTATTTCTTCTAACTATGTGCTATTTGTAAAATAATACATAAAGAAGAATTTCGCAAAAAAACAAATAGAAGAACGAAAAATATTTAACATAAAATTATTTTTATTATTTCATCTACAGCATAGTAGACGTGCAGTCATTTTATATCACTATTTCTAGTAAATAGTTTTCGCATTTTTCTTCAGTTTATCTCCGCCCCGTGCGGCATTCATGACACAATAAAAGCCTAAAGCCAAGAGGAAGCAACATCAACTTGAGCAACCATTAAAATTCTAAGAATTTTTTAAAGATGATACGAAAAATACTACAAAAAAGGACAATATGAAAATGAGAAATATCTCTAATGTATCTACTAGGGCAGATAGATTTTCTTTTTTTTGCAAACCCGTCATGAATTTTATATATGGGAAATTTGGACGCCATTTTTGTTTCCGGATGGCCTTTGAAAATCAAAAAATTTAAAGAAAATCAGCCTTTTTTTTATGTTTTCTACCGTTTTTGTGTTTCAATATGAATCCAATGAGCATTTAGCTGTTTATCATTAGTTTTTTTTTTAGCGCTTTGCTTTTGCTCTTATATTTAATTTTCCAATGAAAAATTTGCTCAATAGTTATTATGTTTAAATACAACTAACCTACAGGTTAATTTATTTTAATTACACAGTGCAACAGTAAATTTCAAATGTCAAATGTCGCTGAATCCGACCCTGCTCTCAGATTTTTTCTATCACGTCTGAGATCACCGGTATGGGGCAAAAACCCACAATGCAAATTTTAATGTCTTAAGAAAAGTTGGACCTAGGTAATTTTGGCCTTCGGTGACCTCAACTAATTTTTGATTAGAAATATTCTCCTTAAAGACTGTGTTTGTCGAAAATTAATTCCTGGGAAAAAGTTAGTTTTGATTTTCAATGACTACAACTATTTTTGATGGAGAATATTTTTTCCGAAGAATGTTAATAATCTTTTCCAACAATTAAACCAGTACAAAGGAATTATAAAAAAACAAAATTTTTCTTTCAAGGGTTAACTTCTTCAAAAAAGTTGGACCTAGACAATTTTGACCTTAGCTGACCCCAACTACTTTTCGATGGGGAACATTTTTTACCAAAACCTTATCATATGTTTCGCGATCGTTTACCCGGTATAGTCATATATCGAATAGTGGCGTCATATAACACCCAAAAGGATGGGTAAGGGGGATCGGAGGAGTGTTACAATCCAAATAATTTTTGTCCTTCTTCCATGATAGACAACTTTCTTTTAGCTATGAAACTTGTACGAGGTAAAATAAAAAACATTTATTTTGGTCGCGCGCATACCAAAATTATGGGTTTGGGCACCATACCGGGGATCTCAGGCGTGATAGAGAAAATCTGAGTACAGGGTCGGATTCAGCAATTCCAAACTACCCCTAAAAAGTTATCTTTTCGACATTTGATTTTATAAAGCGTCAAATTGTTGCACAGTTTTATTAGGAAAATTCTAGTATTATAATTGCAAATTTAAAAATATATGTGCCAAAATCTTCACTTTTCAAAACCTTTTAACTAATCCATAACAGATATAGCGTAAAATATCTATATAGACGAACGAACCACCTTATGTTTGTGCAATAGGGTGAGATGAAAGCGAATAAAATGTAAATTTTGAGAGAATATTCAAGATGAGACTGAGTAAAGGTAACTAGAAATTTTCTTTACACTTTTTAAGCTGAAGGTTCTATTCATTAGGGAAGATCTTTGACCCTTGTTTTAATTTTTGATTCAAACTATTGTGGTTAATAAGTAAATTAAAGCACATACTACATAATTTACATTTTTTGACAAATTCTTTCAATGGTTTAGTAGAAAATATAAAGTTGATTCACAGTTAACCGAAATAATATGACATGACCTAATCGAATATGATCGAAAATATTTTGTCAAAACTGATTGAACTAAACGACAGTTATAAATAATCCAGCTGATAATATTGTAACATAAATGCGGGTCGATGTATATAATTCGGATCGATTTTGTTTTGCTAATAACTTTTCTTTGGTATTTTTTAAAATTATTTCCTTTTTTTGAAACAAACGAGAATTTTCCCTTTCTAATGGTATGCAACACTTATTTCAATTATTCAAATTAATCAGTTGTGAGCGAAGAAACAAAGAGTGAGCGTATTTTCATACAAAGCCTTAGCAAATAAAATAAGAAACCCACAAATTTTAAAGCAATAATTTTATAGCAATAATAACTTCTGTGCTGGTAAGTATATTTATATAATTTATATAGGGTTTTGTTCAATAAACATTCTGCTATAGTTTGGTTAAAATAAGCACCATTTTAGAAAACATACTAAGAAAAAAATTGAATTTTAAAATCGATCCGAATTACCAACATGCGTTTTGCATAATTACAAAATTTAGAAAAACTACATAGTTTTAAATCTTAAAATTATTAGGCTTTGAATGAGTTTTAATAAATGAAAGTTTATTAGTTATGATGTAGATATAATAGGTGATGTTTGGAGGTAATTCGGATTGGCCCTTTGTTTAGAGAGTTTTTGAGGAATTTGACTTCAAAGTTTAGATAAACCTGAAAAACATTTTTAATTTTAGTCAAAAATTTTGCATATTAAAATTGAAAAATATTTTTTTTTTTAATGAAATATTAATTGAAGTTAGTAGCGTTTCTTGGAGTTACACCAATTTTGAAACTAACTTGTAATTATGGTGGAGTTGGGGGAAGGTTAAGGGGAAGTTGGGAGGGTGTCTGCGCTATTTAACCCCAAATCTTTCCCCCTTTCCTACGCCCCTTAGATCCGCTATTGCTCCTACGTAAGATTGTACAGTCCTATACTTTTGTTTTCAATATATTCCTGATACGCCCATGAGTAGGCCCATAATTGAAAATTAGTTCGGTGTGGAACAAGTAAGTCTCCATATCAAATTTTATTAATTTCGCTCGATATGATAAACAAAGATATTGGACCTTTGGGAAAATGCCACGCCCACTTCGACATACGGACGAATTTTATAAGCCATAACATACACACAAATGCATCTCTACACCAAATTTCACTAAGATCTGACAAACGGTATATGATTACATCAGGAAAATACATAGATTTTGACAATAATTTGTATGTATGTGTGTGTATGTATTTACACATACATACATACATTTTTTATATATATATATATATTTCCCTTAAACACCAAATTTATCTTTTTCATCTAAATAAACCTCAAATTAAATATACTTTGCTATAAATTTTGCTGATCCGAATTACATACATCATCGATGCGAATTACATGCACACTCAATTTTTCGATCCGAATTACATGCAACCCATTTTTTTTCGAAGTGATGTTACCTTAGTAACTATTGAAAAAAAAAGTTATGTTTTGTTTTTTTTTTGGTAGTTAACAACTTTAAAAGGGGAAGAGATATGCTTTAGTTTTGTATTAAAACATTGTTTTTCATAAATCTGTAATCCTTATTTTTATCGCTCAAAGTTTCTCTTGCAAAAATCGTTCCGAATTACCCTCACTTGCGTTACAACACGAAACAACAACCAGTAGAACGAGAACAATATTGAATTTAAAATTCACATTTCTGCTACTTTCAATAAACCCTATTTGGAACATAGCAAACCTACACTCAAGATAGTATTTTTTTTTTATAAAGCAAAATAAGAGAGAAAAACTAAAAAACTGAGAAAAGTGCTGTTGAAATTCCACTGAAGGGTATCATCACGTGTTTTAGTTTATAAAAGAAAAGTAAATATTTAAGGAAAAGTGCCAACAAAAGGCTAAAATTCCTTAACGTGAAAGTATTTGTGTGCATGCTTTATTTGCAAAAAAAGAAATGTGGTTCTTTGTTGCTGTTGTCTTTGTCGTTGTTTTGCGGATACGCCTAAGTACACATACACACACACATTCATTTCTTTGAATGTGGCTTTAGAAGTGTTTGCGCATATTCTCAAAAATCATGTTCTTATATGGTCGTATAAAATTGTAGCTTAAAACGTTTAAATGCACATCATAAAAATTTGTGATCAACATGGATAAAAAATAACGTTAACGTTAACGCATGTAACGTGGCGTTAAGATAAAGATAAAAGGTATTTTGCCAATGCTTATGTTTTATGATACACTGAGGAAAAATGTTGTATAAATTTAATAAATGAATTGAACTTACCTCGAAATTCCACACGTCCGATTAAATTTGATTTTGCCTTTGGCAATTGAAATTGTAATAATTTTACAGTAAGTGACATTTTGTTTTAATTTATGGTGCACTGTTGGTATTTTGGTGTTTATCTTATTTTAGCTATAATTTTTGGTGTTTTTTTTTTATTATTTATTTCTATTGAAATTTATTGCTTTGTCAGTTGCATTTTTGGTGTTTTTTATTATAGATGAGCTGAAATTAAAAATGCAAATAAAATGTTATGTCAGTAATTATAAAAGATTGCTGCACATGTATTTAAATTAAATCTGTTGTTGAATAAATAAAATAGTTGTCGCCAAATGTAAGATTGATTTGTGAACGTTAATTTTAAATTTATAGATCTAAATAGTTTAGTTTTTGCCACTAATAGGACAAAACTTTGTACAAGTTTGAGTCTAATCGATTTTAAAAGTGAGTTCACTTGAGATGAGTTCACTATTTAACTGAGCGCTTCTCTAAATATTTCCTAATTACGCTGTCTTCTAATCTACAATAAGGCTCAGGTCCCATGAATGAAATCGCTGCTCAGTGAAACAAAAAAAAATCGAAAGAGTTTTCAGATTTCTGTGAAAATTCACACTTCAGTTAACTTTGAGTCACTAATTTTAACCCATTAAGTCCGAGAGCAATCTCGTTGAAATGCAAAAAATCTTTAATAACACTTCTTTATCGTCACAAATTCAAACAGAAAATGGTATTATCGAATTTTTTAATTTTATTCGCATTAGAACAGCTGTGATAAAGATTACGTGTCCTGGTAACTTTTTTTATCTGAAGTAAAATATAAGCCTTTTTAATATAAGAAATTTTAAAATTATTAGCACAAAAATAATAATTTTAAAATTTCTAAAAAGAAAACATTTTTTTTTTTAAATTTTGTCTAAGGGACGAATTGAAGTGCACTGCTCAATTTTCAGCAAGCCCGTTTACTTGCTCGTTTCCCTTTTTTCAGGGTTCTAACGTAAGGTGACTTTGTTGTCTTTGTTCTTTTGATTGAACTTGCTCAAATATTCCTACACTGATCTCAAATGAATATAATGCATTACTACTACTTGAATTCTTTTCTCCTAAGTGGAGCATAGAGCCTCTACAATCAACTTAAATCTAACTTTATTGTGAACAATCAGGATGATGCCATTCCACGAATGATACGAAGCTCTTTCTCGATGGTTCGCCTCCAGGTCATAGCTGGTGCCCCTCGACGTCTGTAACCTTGTGGATTCCACTGAAACGCTTGTCGGGCTTGGTCATCTTAGCTAGGTCGTCTTAGCATATGACCGATCCAGCTCCATTTACGACATTGTACCTCACTTCTTACTTGCACTTGCCCAGTACGATGCCAGAGTTCGGTATTCGAGATACGCTGCCAAATACCGTTGAAACCGTTTAGTCTTTTGTTTACCTGGGCAGCATAGTAGCGAATAGAAGTGGTGCGGATGAAGACGTCAAATTCCGTATCAACAAAGCCAGATTTGCGTTTGTCCAGTTCAACCCCATATGAAAGTCATGCCAAATTACCACCAGCACTAAACTACGCATCTTCAACTCAAGCGTAAAGTCTGTCCTTTTCTACGGATGCGAAACGTGGAAAGAAACCGCTGCCATAATTTCAAGTTTTTACAAACCGCTGTTTAACAAGAAGAATATAATGCATGACTGTTTGCTTAATTGTTCGACATAATGGCCTAGGCTTAAGTAAACGCATCTACTTATTGCACGAATCTTTGTTTAAAAAACTAGAAAACTCCTAAACAAGTTCCATTTTCGGAATTGCATATCATATCATCTGTTTATCATTTGATTGTGTAACCCTTGAATGTGTCATTCCATTCATATCGAGTGGCAATGAAAACTTTATAGATATTTACTGTGTTGCTATCATTTTATCACCAACCAAATTTCATGCTTACACTGTAATAAAGCCTAATCCAATCTGTTTAAGGTTAATTAAATAACCTTACCCTGTGGCAATTTTGAAATGAAAATTTTTAAGAGAACGAATAAAGTCCAAAAGTTGTGGGTTCATCATATTAAAAATTTGTATATAGTACGTGGTAAAACACATGACAAAACTTTTTACAAAACCACATACGACATTCACATACAAATACACGTACGCAGATATTAAATTCTAAATACGCTTACACATACACTTATATTTTTAGTGCTTATGTTAATTGTAAATTGAAATATAAACCACTTGCAAACATCGTCAACGTCACCATGTGGGTAAATGTAAGTAGAAAACTTTTCAATACAAAAAAAAAAAAAAAAAAAAAAAAAAAACAAAAAAACTTTTAGTACTCTCCTCTGCGGTTTGTTTTTGGGAAGGATTTTGTGTCACAGGGGACGGGTATTATGTTAACCACACACTCTCATATGCATGAATGCATACGCATACATTTTTACACGTGAATTATAAAGTTAGAAATGGAGGTGTTTCTGTTTGTGCGTGTATGAGTGTGAATGTGGGTGTGTATTTTTGAATTGAATTTTAAATGGAAGCTTTCATTTGTTTCTTGCTCATAAATTATACCGCTACACATAATTTCTGGAAAACAAAATTTAAATAACGCGAAACCAATAGGGAAATTATTATTACTTGCTTTTCGTTTTTAGGAAGTTGTAAATTTTTAATTAAAATTTGACAAATTTGCTTTAACCACAAAGTATGTTAAAATTGAAAGAAGAAGAAAAGTTCTTTAAAGCTTCAATATATTATTGTGACATATGCTCAAAATTGCTCAGTGACATATTTAAGCTTTAGCATGATGACAAGGTCGAGGTCAGGAATGTAGAAGCTGTCGAAATCCTTTTGGTTTTCACTTTTATATTTTATAAGCTTAAGATTAAAGTAAATGCAGAACTTTTTGTTAGCATTGCATATACATATTTGAACACATTTTTGTTTATTTTAATTACGTCAAAACTTTTTTCATTTTGGAAAATGATAAGCAGCAAAATAAAGAGATTGTAAATGAAAAACTGGTGATGGAATTAAATTTAAGCGCATCACTGTATAAACTGTATTTCTGTGGTGGCACTTGAAGCTTTATTTCCACAGATTTTATTTTTATAATATTCACATTGAAATGAAGGATTTATTTATTAAAAATATTTATATAAACTTTTGAAGTAACTAATGCAACTATACAAGGCCGTATTTAGGGAGGGGTTTTGGCGGTTCTAACCCCTTCCCCCCCTCCCCCCGAAATGTGGAAACTTTATTCTTATTTTTGAGATTAATTGCCAATGGATGGAAAAAAAAGTCAAAATCTATTTAACGATATTTTTTACTTCCATCGGTTTTTTTTTCTAAAAAGTCAAATATAAAAAATAAATTTGAAATCTTAGTTACACTATGCGATCAAATCCGATTTGTTTTCTTCGACATGAGGTGTGACTACGGATTCAAAAAGAGAAGGTGATACTGAGCACTCCTGCATTCATAGTTTTTCTGGGTCAGTAACTGTTTTTGATTTAAGGTTTCGTCCTGAATCAGAAAAAATTATCGGATCCTTGTAAAATTAGACTTGCTTGAACCCCATTTTTTTCCTAAAACGTGACGTGATGGGAAGTTTTTGACCTCAGATTCGTTTTCAACGTGAAAAATTCTTTCGCAAAAACTCCATCTTATTAGCAAAACCCATCTTAAAATTAATTTTTTAACGCATTATTGCTCAGAGCACCACGACTAGAAAGATCTCTTTCAATTCTGTGACTTCACGAATTTAGGGAAAATAATCCAACCTCATCCGGGTTCCATATCATTGAAAATGGCTCAAATTCCCAATCATGATCATTTGAAAAAAATCAGCCTCTACAATTTTTGGTAATTTTTTTGAAATTGGGTACATCATCAGTAGTGGGAAGTCAATGAGTTAATGAAATTATGTCCCTCACGATAAAAAAATTGCACTAGAATGCACATTGAATAATATTTATTTGAAAAAATTTAATTTGATTATTCTGGGAATTTTTTGTCACTTTTGGCCATTTTTTTGAGGTTAAGATTAAAAAAAATCGGAAAATTTTTCCTAAAATTTTAATTTTATAGGGTCCATCAAATGTATCATTGATTTAATTTATTGTTTTCTTCGAATGAAAAGCCTCCCCCCCCCAAAAAAAAATTTCTGGCTACGGCCCTGCAACTATATACTTAACTACAGCATGCAACTATCACATAGTTGTAGCTTAGTTCTAAATGTATCGTCTAACATTTCATTTAATTCTTTTTTATGTGGAGTAATTTTTTGCTTATTTGACAGTATAATCTCAGTTAATTGATATCTCATGTTCGTTAGAATAATTCTAAAATGCTTAGTGTTGTAAATTTTGTATTTTTGGAGTGGCTTTTTCATCTAAATATATTCCTCCTAGTTTGTGAATTCCCGTTTCTGTCCACAGATTTTAAAATTTATTCAGTAGATTTTTTGTTTGACATATTTTCCAGCCTTGGTATTGAGACTTTATTACTTCACTCGTAGCGAAAAATTAAATCCAATGTTAGTTTTGAAACTCTTTAATACATATATCAGTCACTCAAAATTACTTGAAGCCTAAAATTACACAATTTCAAAATCAATAACATAATAAGCAATAAAAATTTATAAAAAATAGAATGGATTGTAGGGTATTTTTAAATATAGGAATTTTTGATGAGAAATAAGAGTCAAATATGGTCTTACGTGGCAGAAAGAATATTCCTGATCCGATTGATTCAATAGCTTGTCCGAGTAAAATAAATTCAGATTTTCCTATTAATCTGGTCACACCTGAAATTGTAGTTGATTCTACACCGGTAGTGGCAGATATTGAACCCGTTTCTATTAGTCCTACTGTCCGAAATACAATTTTTCTGCCAACAAATATGACGCCTGATACTCCGATTACTCCCGTTCCTGTGGCGTCCTTTCCTAAGAAATTAATTGTGATTCCTCAGAAGAAATCTGTATTCATATCCAGATTTTCTATTGATACTTCTGTTGATGATATTCGATACTATATCAGTTCCATATTGGAGAAGTTCGATTTCTCTGTAACCAAATTCAATTTTTCTTATGAACGGACCATATCATCTTTTAAAATTAACATTTGTACTAACTTTTTTGAGCAAGTTGCTAAGAAACATTTTTGGCCTGAAGGTGCTATTGTTCGGGAATTCATTTATAAACCTAAAACGAACACTGAATCAGTTGTTCGAATATCTCGTCCAGCTGTTGTGTCAAAAAAACTAATAAGCGAATTAAATAGTGTAAAATTTCTGTACCAAAATGTTCGAGGATTGAATTCTAAGCTTAAAGATATTTATTTGAAAAGTTTTGACTGTAGATATAACATCTTGGTATTTACTGAGTCCTGGTTAAAACCGAATACCAACAATGCTGAAATTCTATGTAATTCTTATCAAATATATCGTAAAGACAGAAACGTTAAAGTTGGTGGAGGTGTTTTAATTGCTATAAAAACATTGCACGCATCAGACGAAATTATTGTATCTGATGTGAATAATTTAGAATTCATTTGCGTTCGCATTCGCTTAGGCATTAACCACCTTTACGTTACTTGCTCCTACATTCCACCTAATTCTGATTTGAGCGTTTATCTAAATCACGCGGCTTTAATAAAATCTGTTTATTTAAAAGTTCGTCATAACGATTCTATTATTGTTTTTGGTGATTTCAACCTACCGCTTGTTTCTTGGAATTTATGTAGTGATACAAATGCATTGATACCTTGTTCCAATCGCGAAAATTTTAATGAATTTCTAGATTTTATAGCTAATTTGGGTTTATACCAAATAAACAATTTATCGAATATAAATGGAAAAACATTAGACTTGATTTTTGTTGATGATTCGTCAAATATGTCATTATCTGCCAAATATGTCAATTGTTTGATGTAAAGTTTTGAAGTTTTTCCTCCACATTGTATGGAAAAAGATAGGCATATGATTTTCTTAAAAAATCTTCAAAATACTTATTATTAATAACGCTGTCAAGTTGCGTCTTGATAAGAATATCGTTTCAATTTTTAATCTAATTTTCAAAATAGAAATAGATAACTCCCAGTTTTATTCATTCATCATTGTTATGTAAAAAGAATAAATCTGATCTCGAAACCCAAAAAAATTTAATGGGCGTTGTTTTATGAAGCCGGAAAGGTTGAATGCTTAAAATTATTTGTTTAATAAAGTTCTTATCAATTTGTTTTAAGTAATACCGGTTTTCACAAATTTTTGACTTTAACAGTCGCTAACGCTTGTAATATGTATCATAACTCATAACTGATGCATTTTTTAAAAGCTTGGGAAATTCCATAAACGATGTGATAAATGTGTACTCATCATATGATGTGATAACATACTTTCGTTTTTATGTTCCAAAAGTGCAAACCATGGGTTTTCTAAATTTCTCATTTTCTCTTTTTAATGCACTTTCTTCATTTTTAGCAAAAATAATAATAATATAATATTTTACAATTTTATTTACGAAAGAATAAACTATAAACTAAGCTATCAACTATGCAATAAAACTATATAATAAATAAAAACAATTTTTGATATGTTCTACTATTCCATTGATATTTCACAACCATTTTTGATATACAAATTATTTGTTGCATACTTTTGGGCCTAAAGTAAAATATTTAATAAAACACGTACATGTAAACTCACACGATACCGACGTGATATTTCATTTTAATTTCTATCAATTCATTCCACTATAAATTTTCCATATCATATCAAAAATATATTTAAATTGCCCGAACCAACCAGCTCCAAGACTGATTAAATCTATTTTCAATATACACGTTCATTTTCCTATTCAGTCCATTGCATGTTCACTCTGTACAGAGATATTTTCAGTGCTTTGGTTTCTTTATTAAAAAAAAAAACTTTTTCCGTCTTTGTAGTCCTTTTTGTTGTATTTTTCGGAACAATCCTCTTAACAATTTCTGCAAATCTTTTGTGTTTTTTCAATCAAAACTTTTAATTTTCAAAATACATCGAAAAACTGTGTGCTCCAATTGCAAATGTATTCACAAACGAATATGTGCTTGTGTATGTGTGTGAATGTAGTTGTACATACATGCCTTATAGTTCACAAATACATATGTAAGTGTATGTTAATACTCTTTTTGTTTGCATAAATGCCAGCAAATATTATGCAGCTTTTATCTGACTTTTTTTGTAAAAATTTTTTCGACAACCATTTTCAAATTGCATATCAATGATTCTAGAATAAATACATGCATATGTATGTGTGTTTATATGAAAAAGTATGTACTATATATTGTTAGTATTTATATACACATGTGCAAGAAAAAATTGCTTGCTGTTGTAAAAATGTTTGCATCATTTCCATCTACATTTTAATGTTTTATGCATGAATTTATACGAATTGTGGTTGAAGTTTTGATTTCATTTTTATTTTACATCTTTCAAATCTCAAAACCACATTCATTTTACCACTACACATATATTGTGCACATGTATTAAATAAAATTTGATATTACATTTTTTAAGAATTAAAAATCATAGTGAAATCGAGATTTCAACCACATCTTATGAACTTCATGCATAAAACATTAATATGGGAAAATAAGTAGAAATATCCTTAACACTTTAAGTTATTGGGCTTTAAGATTTATGTGCATAAATTTACAATCTTGATGGGCAACTACGTATTCGGATGTATCCAACTAAAATTATTTTTTAAAAATAATAAAAAAATAATACAATTTTGTCAACAACAATACACCAATTTCATTTTCAGTTTGTGATTTTTAGTACATAGTTTTATTTTCAACAAATTTATATTCGAGTTCCTGTTGAAAGTTTCTTGACGCTTTAAATTGAAAACATTTAAAATACGTCGGTGTGGTAATTAACTACTGAATTTGACTTAATAAATTAATGACTTTGAAGGTTAAGGGGGAACTAAACTCTCTATTTAATTAATTTAATTTTGAATCATTTTAGTATTGATCTATACACAATTGAATTAACTGATTCTCTACTTTGTTCTTCTGAAAAACCATTCCAACTATAATTTCTCAGCAATATTTCATTTCATATATTCCATAAAAATTGTTAAACCTTATAATTCCATAATCTGAAACTGAAAAATTGATTGTTAAACGATAATGATGTAAGAAATCAATTTATACAACTGTATGCTTATTGATGCCAGAGTATAAAACTTTTTCTACATGTGACTAATGTTTAAAAATCCATGTGATATCAAATTCCATAAAATTTTAAGTCTGACGCACGAGCAAATATTTTTACTTCTTGGAAATGCATAGTTACACAGTGCAATATAAATAACAAGTTATGGATAGTTTCGGAATTTCTTTGAATTCAAATTGAACTTTGAAGATTTTTAGGAAAATATGTAAGTAAGTCTTGATATACACAATTCAACTTATATCAACCACATGTACGTACAAGTTGTATCGTCTATTCTTTGCTTCACTGGCGTATTCAGGGTAGGGGGTTCTAACCAAAAACCGATATTTTTCGTCACATGAATCGCGATCTTCAGAGTACTCCTGCAGTCTTTGAAAAATAAATAGTCTTAACGCCTCCACAACAATCAGGCACAACAATAGATATCCTTGAATCCGCTGGTGTTCTGTCTTACTCTCCACATATACAAATCTATTTTTGGCGCACATACTTACACCCCTGCTAATAAAAACACAGCACTTAAGGTACTGTAAATTGGTAAATCCTAAAAAGCACAGCTTTGTATTATTTATTGCGTATGTTAGCGATTCCTATAATTTTTCTGTTAATCTTAGTGAAAGTTTCAACCCGTAGAAAAATATACTATTACAAAAAAACATTAGGTCTGTTTTATTTGGTTTTATTGAGAAAAACGAAAAGGAAGAAATGTAGCATTTTTAACCCATTCGGTACCATGGTGACACCGGTGTCACAAAACTAATTTTTACAAATTTCTTAAAAACTATCCAATCAATTTTTAAAGGTTTTGGAAAGAGAATTGATGGTTCTTTAATTTTAATTAAAAAAATTTACAAATATTGGGAGTATGAATGTATAAACTCGTACTTTTTTTTCGTAATTTGGACATTTATTGTAAAAAAGTGATTATAAATTTATTCTTTAAAGTATTGTCCATCGTTGGCCACAACCTTTTCCCATCTTTCTGGTAGCATACGGATTTCGCGTCGAAAGAACTCCTCATCTTTTGAGGCTATCCATGAATCGACCCATTTTTTGAGGAGTTCTTCGAAAGAATGGAAGTGCTGTTCAGCCAGGCCATGTGTCCTCGATCGGAACAAGTGGTAATCAGAAGGAGCAATGTCTGGAGAATATGGCGGGTGGGGTAGCACTTCCCATTTCAGCGTTTCCAAGTATGTTTTTACTTGCCTTGCAACTAATAACTTCGTCGTGTCTATTCTCATATTCTGGCCTCTTATCCTTTAATGCTCGGCTCAAACACATCAATTGTAGTCGGTAGCGGTCACCAGTGATCGTTTCATTCGATTTCAGTAGCTCATAATACACGACACCTTTCATATCCCACCAAATACATAGCATGAGCTTGGATCCATGGATGTTCGGCTTTGCCGTTGATGTTGATGCATGTCCGGGCGGTCCCCATGATTTTTTACGCTTTGGGTTATCGTAACGTATCTACTTTTCTTTGCCAGTCACAATACGATGCAGAAAACCCTTTTTTTTCTGTTGTTCAATCAGCAGTTCACATGTGAAAAATCGTCGTTCGACGTCTCTCGGCTTCAATTCGTACGGCACCCAATTTCCTTGCTTTTGAATCATTCTCAATGCTTTTAATCATTTAGAAATGGTTGATTGATCAACTCCTAAAGATTCTGCAAGTTATTGTTGCGTTTGACATGAATCTTCTTCGAGTAATGCCTTCAATTCTTCATCTTCGAACTTTTTCGGGCCGCCTGAACATTCCCTGTCTTCAACATCAAAATCACCACTTTTGAAACGGGCATACCACACCTAACACGTTCTAACGTCTATAGCACAGTCAGGATAAGCTTCAGTGAGTAAACGATGTGCTTCAGCTGCGTTTTTCTTTAAATGGAAGAAGCAAATTAAAACTTCCCGCAAATGTTGTTTTGTTGGCACGAAATTCGACATTTTCAGCTATAGTAGAACACTTTTGTAAAATTATGAAAATTATTTGACAGATCAGTTCTTATAGTATTTTTGGCGCTCTTCGAGATAGAATAGCTGTCAATGTCAAAAAAATGGCGCGTATGATAGATATGAAGTTAGTCACAATTACGAGTTTATACATTCATACTCCCAATATTTTTTTGGTAACGGTATTGTAGCGGATCAAAGCAAAAAAAAAAATGATTCTTTTTTTTTTTGTTAATTTTTAATCACTCACAATTTTTACAAAATTTGTCCGAATACTCAAAATTTTTAACATGTTGTGGACGTTCAGGCGACGCCTCTGCTCCGCCAATGCTACCTGTGTGTCTTAAGAACGCAAATTGATCACTTTATGATCAACAAAAATCATATTGAATAGTAGTCATTTCATTGAGCGTATTATTTTTCTAATACTTCAACTCAACATGTTTTCTGAACGCAAACATTTTTAAATTTTTGTTTACTTTTTTGGAAATAAAAGTTTAGCTATGGGTAGCAATGGAAACTTTTTAAGAACTTTTTTATAATGATATGGAGGTCCAAGAATACGAATTTGGACTCGGTTTTGCTCAATCGGATTTAGATTTTTTACGGCCAAAAAAGGTTAAGTGAAAAATTAATATTAAGTTACTTTGTCTATCTTTAAAAAATATCTAATAAAAATGTACAGACAAATTTCATCTAAAAATCCCATCCCCAAGAACTTGTTTATAAATACTTATGGCTACCTCTTTTCTTCAACCACGTATCTCCACTTCAGGCGACATTGAGTTTTTTCGCTTGCATTGTAAAAAATCACCTAAGAATCCAGATAGTAATAAGTCCTCAGCGAGTTTGAGTGAAAAAACAAATTTTAGAGCCAATTGTTCAACCTCGTAACTCAACTTGAACACGAAAGTTGATTTTCAAGCCTTTAGTTTTTTCCGTTTTCTGCGAAATGGTACTTTTAAAGATACGTGGTTGAAGAATAGAGATAGCGGTATGTATATAGCATATGTATAGATATTTCATTGTCGTTGTTATCTACATACTGTTGATTTACAATAAAGGTCAGAATTTATAATAGAGTGTTTTTCATAAGCGTTGCATATGTTTCATGATTAAACTTTTCTATACATACTTTGTTAAATAGTTGAATTTGTTAATGTGCGAGTTGCATGCTATTTGGATATATACGTTTTTGTTGCATGCAACATACTCGTGCTTTATATACAAGGCTGTAGCCAGAATTTTTTTTTTTTCAAAGGGGGTTAACAGATTGTGAATTTTCTCATAAAAATTTCATTTAGAAAGTTTGTTTATGAGTATTTATATCCGTTCATTGTAGGGTGCAATCGCTCAATTGGTGGTCTGTTTTTGTGAAACAAACGTTGAAAAATTGGAAAAAATTCTGTATATTACTAAGTAGTTTTTTTTACTATGTAGTGGTAAAAACGCAACGTATGATCATATTTGTTTTCATTATTATAATATTCATATTAACATTGAAACATTTACTTCGGAAAGTATTCATTCCAAAGTTAAGACACCGCACAGTGCTTTGTCCCCATACAAAAGTTGGACAAAAATAGAAGGAGTTATTTGAATTTGAATAAACTTAATTTCCTAAAGGATTATAACATGCTTGATCTTAAAAATGAAATCGGGTTTTTGGTACCGGTTTCGGTTTTCAGACAATTGTTTTTTGCAGACGCTAAATAAATCAAATTAAAATATCAGCGCAATTATTTTTTAAAAATTGCTCAATTATTTCTTTCGGTTTTGGGTAGAACACAATTTAAAATACAACGTTAACACACTTTCTTAAAATGTGCCTAATTTTATCAAATACAATTATGTTAATACAATTGAAAAATAGATTTCCTAATTAAGTATATTTAAAAAAAAACAGTCTGCTTTGTAAAATACTAATAAAAATTTGGATATTGACATAACAGCCAAAAGTAACTGTTTCAAAATATGCAGTGGGTTCTCGATAACGTGAACAAATTAAAATCATGGGTGTTCACGTTTGCGAAGGCCAAAATTCAAGGAATAGGGAATGCTTAAAACCATCTTTTAAGCCTATTTATTCACTTAAAGATATTATCTTTTTTTGCTAAGCTAGTCACGCCCCGTCCCCTTCAAATATTTTGTACGCCTATAGTACGCATACATAAGTATGCAATTTGTATACCAAACATGGACATTTGTTAATATTAGGGGACTCCCAAAACTCGGAAAACTTAAATTGAATGTATTGCCAACATATTTACTTGTATTTACTTGAGGTTTGTCACTAACAGGTTAAAATTGTTATTTTAAAATGCTTTGATGACCAAGCCATGAAAATTATGGTACAAAAAAAATTGCTTTGAGAAACTGAATTAGCTTAATAAATTTCTTTAATTTTTTTTTTTGTATTTACTAGTATTACTAAATATTGATTTTTTCCTAAGGTTGGGCGAAGTTGGCAAATTTTTTTTCCATCATTTAAGTAAGTAAGGCTGACCATTAACAAAAAAAAAAAAAAGGCTCCAGACCGCAGCCTTTTGTTTCCTAATATATTTTATATCCTTTACTGAAGTTGACGATTTTTTAAGTTTTTCTGAGAAAAAAATATTAATTTAAAAAAATTTCTAAAAAAAAAAATTATATGTTGTAAATGTATTATCTTTTAGTTCATGACATTATTTCTGAAAAAAAGGTTAGAAATAAAAACATTCACACTTTGCAATTTTGTCAGCATATTAAAATTAGCCAAATTTTGGCAAATTTTTTATTGTTTCCCAAAAATAAAAAATAAAACTGAACTAATTGAATATATAGCTCAAACAATTTTATTTTAAAAGTTTAAGACCGATTAAATTTTTGTTAGTTGTCGTGAACTCCAATGACGAAAACTTCGTTTTGAGAAAACTGGTTCAAAGTTTTGTCTATCGAGCTTTAGCATATAAAATATACTTACGTTCGGTGTTCTAATCGTCTATATCAGTGGTTCTCAAGTGGGGGGCGTAG
Source organism: Toxonevra muliebris (assembly GCA_963691655.1). NCBI lineage: Eukaryota > Metazoa > Arthropoda > Insecta > Diptera > Pallopteridae > Toxonevra > Toxonevra muliebris. The sequence goes on from OY829326.1 coordinate 104,636,010, forward strand.
ACAGATTTGAAGGGAAGCGCGAACGCATTTCAATAAACAAATATTTGCGTACTCTGTAATGCTATAGTATTTAATCAAATAATTTCTCCTTTCGTATTATGTGTAAAAAGCTACAGTATGCACATTGAAATATCATTTTCAAGAAACCTTTTAGTTTTTAGAACCAAAATTCCATTTTTTTTTAACTGTTTGTAAATTTTTGTGACAAAATATTAATACTACTATTTATAAAAAAATTAAATGTTGAAGTTTTTAACATTGAACGAATGTATTTAAAATACGCATTTATACCCTCATGAAAGGATCTGCTTGTCGAGAGAAAGTTAGAAAGTCTCGTTGCTAGTTTATGACGCGCTTCATGAAGCCAACATGTCAAACCCTTAACGAGGCATGCGTGCCAGGCACTGGCTAGGCATTAACATTAAAATTTATTAAAAAATACAATTACGCACTCAAAATCATTTTATGAAGAAAAATATTCGTATTTAAAAGTGTTTTTATTCTAAATACCCGTCATTCTTATCTCTTTCTTTTTCTTCAGTCTTTTTTTAGCCTTTGGTGGGTTTCTTGGCTGTTTTCACTTAGATAATGTATGATGGGCTCGATTTATTATAATAATTATTTGGTTAGCTTTTCCAGGCGATTTTCCAACTAAAACTTCACTAAAACTTCACCATCGTAGTTTTCCTCACAAAGATCTATTTAAATACTAGATAAGTTCACTAGCCTAGCTTATCTTCGACGCACTAACCAGGGCGAATTCCAAACTAGGCAAAAACTAAATATTTTTCCAGGTAGGTATGATTTAATTAAAATAAATAATAAGCCAGCATAAAAAATGTTGTGGGAAAACCAAAGTGGGGGAGGCGTGGGCTTAGCATGAACTTGGAAAGGGGGGCGTGGGATAAAAACAGTTGAGAACCACTGGTCTATATCTTTGAGTGCAAAAATTTAATTTATTTCGATGTAAAATAAAGTTTTCCACTTTTTGGGGATTTTTGACAATTTGTATAGAAGGTATGTCTAACATTATTTTTTTTAAATGTCAGATTCTGTTTTTTCATGCCATAGGGATTTTTTGCCAATTTGCAACGCAATAAGAAGAGGAATATGTAACTTCGTAGTAAACCCCAAAGCCAAAACTAAAAAAAAAAAATATATAAACCGCTGCTGATGCGGAAAAAACCGTTATCACCACTGAAATCCTTCAACCCGAATTAGTCAGAAACCTACTACAACTCTGTGGTCACAAGACATAACAGCATAAGTGTGTTTTTTGAATTTTACAGGAGAGCACTTCAAAGATTCAAATTCTAATAGTAATCAATGTGAGTTGAGCTATATTTTCTCTAATATCTCATAAATCACTGAACCGATATTCTTAAGATTTTGACACAATATGAAATCGGATATGAAGATTTCAATTACGATAATAACTCGAATTCGACAAAGCTCAAGTTGTGTTGTTATGCATTGTGACCACACCACAGAACAGAACATTTTTTTTTACCGTTTTTTGAAAAATTTTCGATTTTGAGTTGTGCCCTTTTTATAGTCCTACCATAAGTTCTTTTACAAGTTTAAAATTTTGTCAAAGTTAAATGAAGAAAATTATAGTGCTTAAAGAATTTTTAATATTTTTTTAATATAACTGTTTATACAAAAAAACAAAGTTCATTCGAAATGATCAACTTTTGCTTTTTTACAGGCCTTCAAATAGTCCTTACATTTGGCTATTATGGCGATTACGATTTCTATCGATATCACTCACGCTGTTTGGGTCAATTCTTTCTTGAGGTTTTCCAAATTTCGATAAAGTGTTTTACAGTCTATGTCCTTTAATAAATAATAATTCAAAGGAATCAGATCTGAGCCCTCCGAGGCCCAATTCCTCAACTGAAATATAAGCTGAAAAATTGGATCTTAGCCACACTTGTGTGGTTTTATTTCATCGAAGAGAAGCAGCGTTATCTTTCGGATTTCTTTTGTTTAAAGGAGACATAACGAATAAAAATAATTTCTTAAAACAGGCCGTGTTCCTTATAAATTGTCTTCGATTTATACAAAATAAAATAAGAAGTAAATACTAAGTAGTTAAATATATAAATATGTTGTCTGTATTTGACTTATTTTTTACGACACCAACTTATGTACATTTCTAATAATTCTGACCAAAATTAATTAGTGAAATTAATTGCTGGCAATTGAATGGCATTACATTAATATTTACATATAATTATGCATAATTTTATTATACAAATGACATTGACATTTAACATTTAAGTAGAGATCTTTGAACGTAGATAATACGTAAATGCTGCAGTAGAGAATATAATCGATTGAATTACATTTGGAAATAATGAAATGATGGCTTCATAAAAATATGAATAAAAGTATTTATTTAAACGTTCAGTCGTTATAGAAAAAACTTGCAAGTATAAAGAAATAGTATAATATTATTAATGAGCTCAAAACTAAGAATTTTTGGTTGACATTGCTGCAAATAAAACGCGTTCTATGTTCTTGGTTAAAAAACAAAAATTCTTTTCAAATAATATTCATATACCAACTGAAAAAATTCCTTTTTCAGAATATCTCTGATTGTGTAATATAATATTCTAGTAGCTATGAATTTTCTCATACCTTTGCAAAATTTTTAGTTGATCTCTCTTTTAATAAAATGTGATTTTTTTTTAATTTGAAAACAGAAATATTCAATTCAATTTCATTATATCCTTGAATAAAAAATTCATAAGATTAAATCATACAAAATTTTTAAAATTCCCAACTCGCTATATACCAACGTATGTAGTGAGTTTCATTTGTCACATGACAGCGCATCCGCTGTCATGTCAAAATTATATCCCACAAAAAAATCCAAATATCATGCTACAATATTTTCGCATGACATTTTTAAGCTGTTGAATTTACCACAAATACAAACATACATTTGCGCTCGATTTAATTTCAATCATACACTTCACATATCTCTCAGATAGCTTTATATTTATATTTCTGACTTTATGGTTTCAAGCTCTGGCACGCGGCAGTTAAAACCTCATGTATTCGTAAATGCCATGACTCGTCGTATGCCAGTCAGCAGTGTATATCATGCAATATTTTTCACATAGTCGTTTGTAGTAAGTATGAATAGTATACGAGTGTATCATCATGAATTTGAGTGATGTTTTTTTTTATATATATTTATATTTATGTTGCTCCAGAATATACTATGGTGAAAATTTTTCTGTGTTATATAAAAGTATAGTATATACATTAGGGCATACCAATTTGTATGGATGAATTTTTTTCTTGAAAAGTACTCTGACAGAAAAATTCTATATTCGATCCTGATTAATGTTGCTTAAGAAAGTATGGCAAAAAAATGGAGCCTACCCCCCGTAAAATTTATAGAAGATAGAAGTTACAGTAATATTAAACGGGGGGAGGGGGTTGGGCCAAGTCGGGCGGCATTTTTTGCTATATTTTCTTCAGTAAAGTTGATCGGGATCGAATATAGAATTTTACTGTCAGAGTACTTAAAAAAAAAAATTGGAGCGCCCTAATATACATATGTATGAATTTTTTCACATTTTCGCATTTTCTGTTTTCTGTTTTTTATGCACTTATAAACTGAACTGAACTTTTTTGCTTAAATTTAACGCGAAAAATGTACATTTTTCATTAAAAAATCAATAGAAAATGTTTACACTTCAATACATTTCTAACTGTGTAACACTGTGTACGATTTTGCAGTTTCACAATTCTATTTTTTTCGCTTTTGGTGTTAATTCAATAAATCTCCTTTTTGCCATTGGCTTGTATTAAAGAATCACTCCATAAGCTCTTGGAAATAAAATTGAATAATTTCAAGATATTTTAAAGTTGTTCATTGACCTTAAAAAGTTATAGTTGAAGTTATAGATTAACTACAACTTTAATGAAATTTTGGTGGAAGAAGTGCATCTTATGGTAGGGGTAGGGAATTGGTATCGGAGCGAAAGTATCGTTGCTATACTCATTTGAAGTTTCGACCGAAAACTATCGGGTACTCAAAAGTATCGACATAAATGTGCTCGATACTTAAAGTATCGGGTTTCGATACCTAATGTAGAAAAAAATCATACAATGCGCTTAAAATATTTGCAAATTATGTGTAAATTTCTGGTTTTTTGAAAGTACATAAATAATGAAGTACATAATAAATGAATAATGTAATTTTGTTATGTTTTTTGTAAACTATGAAAATTAAATCTAGTTGTTAATTTTCCGAAACGGCCCACAGTGGGCTGAATGGGCTATCTAGCATCACGAAAGTCACAATCAATTAATTTGGTTGATTTAATGATAGGTTTTTATTAACAACACATTATTTTTGCTAAAAATTATTGTTTGGCTACAAAGTGTGTATGAAATTTAAATCCAACATTGTTCCTCCAAATGAATTAAAATGAGAAGTAGCATTTTCAACACCTAGAAAAATATGAAATTGTAAAACATTTTTCGTACATTTATCATTTAAATGACAATAGTACCCACAGAAATGTTTCAATGGATTTCCGAGTCAAAATTGAGAATATCTTCGTCGAAAAGCTAATTTTTTTGTTCTTGATTGGAGTTTCTTGAAATTAATGTGATAAATGGATCCGATGACAGTAGTAATAAATGAAAAAGATCTCGTATTGTTTTTTCACGCAATGTTTTCCCGTATATGAAACTCCCTGAAGTTTCTAAAACCCTTATTTCGTACTTCCAGGGCTTCTTCGCACATGATGCCTATAGGAAGCTAATAAAATTGAACAAAATTTTCTCATCTTGCTTTTCTTTTCTTTATGTCTATTGCTGCAGAGACCTAATTTAGTAAGCACCACGTATTTTAAAATTACATAGGTTTTTTTTTTTGTTGTGTCTCTCTCATTACGCCAAACATTGAATAGTTAATTTTTGGAATGAACATTTTTCGTAAAAGCAGTATAGAAAATGATTAGGCAAAAAGTGGCAGCTAATTTTTTCGCAAATTATTTAGAAATATCCCATATTTACTAACAATTAACAAAAAATGCCGGTAGTTGGCGAATTTAATTGTTAAAAGTCAACCTAAACTTACTGAAAAAAGAAATATTCCACATAAAATTTAGTTCAAAACATTTATTTATTAGTCAAAAATAAGTTAACAAATAGATCCAAATTTTATAAAAAAGTTAAGTACATACCTGAAAATTTAAAACACACTCAAAAAATCTTTGCAATTTCGTTTATATTTTTTAATACGAATTTCAAAAATTCACAAAAAGCCAGAACAATTTTCTTTAATTTAATTGTAAAATAATTAAGCGACTTTGACTGCTATAAAAACAAAGAAATAAGCAAAGAAAAATGCAAAAAATGGTACCATTATTTACTATGGTAATTTTTCTGGTATTTTCATTCACAATTTATTCATATTGATGTAATTTTGTTATGAGGACATTTTATTTTTTTATAAAATACATTTTTATATGTATGTACAAGTAAGCAGTTTTTTAACTTTTCTTGAAACGTTTAAATTTTGAGTTGTGCCACTTTTGTATTCAGGGTGCGAGCAGAACAGGATTAACAATATAAAAATTTGTTGAATGATTTCTAGGTCTTTCTGACTTTAATTAAAAGAAATAATGCCGATCGATCTTATGTTCAGCAATTTACAGTATGTATTTCTAAATATAAATAAGCATCCTCTGATACACATATATTTAAAACAGTATAAGTTGTATTGTTTAATTTGGATTGCATTTGCATGTTTCAGCACGAATTTTTGCACCGGAAATATTGAAAAGTATCGAATTTCAATACCAGCATCAATGTACTCAATGTGTACAAGTACTCATAATAAAAGTATAGAATAAAAAAGTATTTGGTATCGGGGTAAAAGTATCTAGTACTCAAAGTATCACGTACCGATACCATTTCCCTAGGTGGGGGCAATAATTTTAGTGTATTCAGTCTATTAAAATTGTCTCAAGAATATAAATTCATGAGAATGAACTTGCGGCATTGGAGCCACTTTTTTGAACGAATAAAAAGGGAGAACACTTTTCATAAAACTGAACTAAATACAGAATAATATGAAATTGTCTCACGAGTCCAATTCAAATTTCTTATTCGGGCTTGTATGCATAGTAATTTGATTGCATACAACGACGGGACAAAGTTAGAAGGAGCGCACTGATTTCGATTAAATCGTATGCTAATATACTTTGGGTTGCTTAACTCATATCCGAAGTTAGTTTTAATTAACCTTCTAGTTCCCAAGCCCGCCTTTAGACGGCCTTAATTCATTTCAAGCGCATTGACTTTTTCTATTCCAGTTTGTTTTTTTTTCTTATATTATCTATTCCGGAGAATCCCAAAATTTCATTTGATTGCATTTACAGCACTTGCTGGTGCGAACATGAACTGTCACAGTCATCTCAATTTGGAAATTTGTGAAATTCAATCAAAATAATTATTTTATGAGTAGGGCGTAAAACAAAATGTTAAATAAAATATAATTTGTGCTCGTAGTTGGAAATAAAAAATATTAGTGTGTTGTTGGTAACGTTAAGTTAACAAAAATTGTCTTAATTGAAAAAAAAAAATGAATGCAGTAAGTTTTTTATCTGTTTTGAAAGGTAGACAGTCTAGAGGCCGTCTTGGGACAATTCGGGGAAAAAATTTGTAAAGTAAGTTTGAGGTGAACATTTTCTATGATTCACTTAGTCCAATTTTTAAATTTCTGAGATGAAGTTAGTTTATGCAGTGCTTGTTGCTCTACGAACACTGGCAAATATTAAAAAGTTAACGGATTGATACACACATAAGTATACGTTTTGTCTGCATCATGAAATATCGAATTTATTATGTCATTCAAATTATAGAAGCTGATTAACATGGATCCAATTAAAAAATTAATTTGGACTTAGTGATTTTTGCTTGAACGACGACGATATATTTTAGCTTATTTATTATTTTTTTGGGGACTATTCGCTCAAATCGGATCCCGAATTGTAAGCAGATAAAGAATCCCCGTGGATTTTGATACATAAAACATGGAAAATCATTTAATTTTTAATTCAATTTTATTTCAGTTTATTATTAAAGTACAATATTAAAGTTTTAATTTAGAAAATTATCCGGTAGAACTCAGAAAATTCGTTAAGATTTAGATTTAACAAGTTTATAAAAGTTTATAAAAATATGAAAAAATGGTTTAAAGTAATATGCAATTTTATAAGTTACTGTATTTAATCCGACAACTGATACAACTTTCGCGTCTACTTTCGGTTTACAACTGATTACCAACTACTGTTCGGTCAACTTCCTCAGACTGTTACCCCGACTCTTTCTCAAGACTGTTAACTGTAACTCTCTTCAACTCTGACTACTGTAAATTTCTCCGATACCACGACAGTCGGCTGCAACTGTAGATCTTCTTCTCACATACATAAATATAATAGCCATATGCGTGTTGTCGACTTTATGGGTGGACTTATTGGTCAATACAAAATTTTTTTGAAGAGTAACAAGTACAGTAGAATAGCGATAATTCGTACCCCGCTAATCTCAATAATTCGTAAAAAACTGTTGGTCCCTTGAAAAAATTGCTTTAATTCGTAAGAATTCAATACATTTTGGTCCCTTCGTTAATTCGCATTTTTTTTGCAATGCAAGGTCTGTTTAACCTCTTATAAATTGAAATTGGTTGTTGATAACCTCTTATAATTCGTAATGCAAATCAAAATTACCATGTATGGCACTATGATTAGAAAAAATCAATCATATTAGGTAGCTACGTTTACTTTTTTTGATGGACTTTTTTGTGTTTTTCGTGGTTGACAAGATACGCTAGAAGAGCCTTAAACAACTAAAAATTACACGATTTTTAGAACATAGTTTTTAATGGGGTCCAATATGTGTACATATGTGTATACATATTTTAGTTAAATGAATAATTGTTTTTATTTTTTCTTTCCATTAAAGAAATTGAAAAAAACGTCAATTCGTATTTTTCTTATTTTAAATTCGTTAACTCTGGGATTGTATGTACCAATAATGTTCGAAAACTCAAGTAAAATGGGAGATATAGTTTCCATTTTATTTTGCTTCATCGCCGTAAGTTGCCTTTGCTATAATTCCTGGTTACAAAGGTTATAGTAGACATTATACCCCATTGGAAAATTTTAGGATAATTGTCATATTTTTTTTAAATTTATTTTAATATTTGCATAAAAAATTGAAGAAATTCAACCAGATTTTGAGAAAAAACTCCGAGATGGAAGGGTTAAATCAAAATCTCGTTAAATCGAAAACCTCTGTTATTCGTAAAAAATTGCTGATCCTTTGCGATTACGAATTATCGGGATTGTACTGTATTTACATATTTGCTTGACGTAACCAATGATTACTAACTATGATGAATGCTTAAATTTTGTTTAAAAGGATCACCAAGCCTGACCCCAATAATAGACAAAACTAGCTACCAAATTTTCGAGCTGAGGTTGGACACGTTCTTTGTACATTGGAAAATCATACATTGCCGAAAATACCAGGACGCAGACGCACTGCTTTTCAAAAAAAGTGTTTCACAAAAAAATACTTTTCTGCCACCGGTAGATGTTCGCTATGATGGGGTCGACCATTTTCCGCAGTTTGTGCCATGTACTGGTAAAAAAAACCTGTAAATTTCCCTGTTGCGTTTCCGAAACACAAATAATATGCCGAAAATGCATGTTCCCAGCGAAAGGTTGCTTTTATGATTTCTTCACAAACTAAACTAAGAAAAATAAATTTTTTTTTTATATGGATATTTTGGTCTCTTGTAAAAATTTTATGTAATTGCTAAAAAAAAATTAAATAATAACTTTTCTTTCATTTTCTATTAATCTCTGATGTAAATTTTTGCTTTTTTTTTAGAAATTAAACACAATACTCTATGCAACCAAAATAATTGTGTTGGTTTTCTTTCCCAATACCGCCTAGAGGTGGTCTAAGGTTTTGATCCCATTAAAATCGATACTCACAACTAATCAATTTTTTTTTTAAAGATCCTTTACTTTTTGGTCAAAAAAAAAAAAAATGGAAACCAGATTAATGGTTAATTTGTTTTAATTTTGTTATAAACTAAGCTTCGTCACTTTTTATACTCCATTCGTTTTACAGCATGACTGCATACTTTTAGGGTTAATCAAAAAAGTTAATTCCAATTTTTGGTCGAAAAAAATGTGTTCAGACCTATTTTCAAAATGAATTATTTCCAGAGAGTGGAAGATAGCGGAGCAGGTTTTTGCATGCTGGAAATTTAGAATGGATCACATTTTCATATATTTTTTAGATTTTCTCTTCCAAAATTCTTCAATTTTCAGTTTTCGTATTTTCAAAAATATTTAACTTTGGAAAAAGTTCAGCAGTTTTTGTCTTTCTAATCTTGATTTGTAATTTCGAATACAAAACCAGAAGTTTCGGTAGGATATCATTAAAAACTTATTCTTTTTAGAAATTTTTTTTCTCTTACACCCACACTAATTATTTTTTCACCAAGATTTCAGATTAAGCTGTAATAATACCTTTAAAATGACACCAAATTTGTTTGGTTTTGACATAATGATTTTTTTGAATTTCGTCTATGGGACGAATCATTGTACCATGGTACTTTCATAGATTATAAAATTTATTTCTAAAAATTTTTTGATTTGATTAATTAATTACATATTTGTGATTATGTACTATTTTCTTGCCATTTGTGTATTCAGAATTTTGTAAATAGCGAATACGGAAATGAAGTTCCACAAGTCTGCTCGAGACAAAAAGAAACGATCTTAAAAGAAATCTCAATCGTTCATGCTGTTATACAATTTCATAATAGGAATGAATCAAGTTCCGAAAAGGAACAATAATTTATCAATCGCATGACCCCATTACGTTCCTTGAACTGGTCTTGTTGGTTCTGCTGACCGTTTTTCATTTTATATTAATTATTTTCATCACTTGAAATTTTAATTGAATTTGCAAGAAAACTTTCTTTTAATTTCAAAATCAATTTTCGCATAAAATACATAGTGCTACACTTTCACAATTAATACAAATCATACCGACACTAAAACTTTGAAAGTTCTCCTTAGAATAACAAGTATATACATATTTTCAATCAGTTCAAGTTCCGTGTTTTATTTTGTTTTTGTCACAAAAATTCTTGTTAAATCATACAATATGAAATTATTGAAAAGATCTTAAAAACAAAAACAGTGAATTTATTAATATTCTTTGGAAAAAATTTTCAAACGTGAATTCACTTCAACTTTTTGTACGATTTCAACTACGGTATTTTGTTTGATTTCAATCGGAATTCACCTAATACCTTTGGAAAATTTGAGAATAAAAACATTTGGTTTCAATCACTTTTCATTAATGTCTATTCATAACTTCATAAAAAACAAGTTCATTTTTTTTTGGATCAGCCATTCCTATTTTTTTACATAAATTTATTTCGAAATATAATTTAACACAAAAAAAATTTGGACGACAATTGAGAGTTCATCACATTTAGAAGCATAAAATGACCACTAGCATCGTCTCTTCTTACGGAGCACAGAACGACAGAATTTAGAATTACGTTTACGCTTACTTTTTGACATTTTACACGCCTAAAATAAGAAATAAATATATAAATATATGGTAAAGTTTTTTATGTCACATGTGAAAAAAAGAATTGTTAAACATTTTGAATTTTGTTATTCAAATTTTTTTTTCCTTAATACCTGTCTTTGGAATCTCCTTCGTTTCTCATCGGACATAGAACACCACCTACGTGCGCCTTTTCGAATTGCCTCATTTGGCTTTAGGCCACAATGTTTCTTACGGTAGAAACGTAAGAAATTAAGATATCCGTTATTGGTGACTGGACCAGGTTTCATACACTTCTTACGTTTGCCACCACAGCGACGTTTACGTTTTGGACGCCTCTTCTTGCATCTGTTGCGCCGTTTCGGCTTTCGTTTTTTACCGCAGCGTGACTTTTTACGCGGTCGACGTTTTTTGGCGCAACGATTACGTTTTCTTTTTTTCGGCCGACATCCCCTACGTTTTCTACGTTTTGGGCGACATCCACGTTTCTTTTTCGGCCTTTTCTTCTTCTTGCAACCCTGTTCGAATGTACATATGTGTAAGAGAGATAACAATATCAAGAAATCTCATCATTATCAAATGCCATCATTACCATTAGTCTGTATTTGGCTTTTTGTTTACACGTGAGCTTATTCCATGCTTTGGCGCCACATCTCACTGTGTCCGTTGGCGACATACCGCAATTCTTCGTACGGTATTCGCGAAGAAAATTTAAGTACCCATTGCTCGTTATGGGACCAGGTCGCATGCATTTCCCGCGACTGCACATTAATGCAAATTTTTACCAATTGTAAAAATTTTCACTTCAAATTTGTTTAATTTGCAAATGGAAAAAAATAATTAATTAATTTCACTGAAAATTTTTTAGACTTTATGATCGAAATTTCTAAAAATATAATATATAACTTGAAATTTATTTCAAAGATAGTAAAGTTTTTTGTTGTTTCGAATACGAATAGAGTTTGAAAATCAAAACCATTATATTGGAATTGATAAGTTGAGCTGAAATATAGATCAATGAATTAAAAACGAATGTACAGTATTTTTTCTTGGAGTTTTTTTTTTATTGAAAATTTCAGCAAATTATTAAAATTATCGTTGCACCTCAGGTAAGGACATTGGCGAATTTTTCCGCTCAGTGTGATATACGTAATTATGATATTTTGTATGAATTTTGAGTTAATGAGCTATAATTAAGAAATTATTTGATTGAAATTTTACTAAATTCAGTTACAGCATTGCAGGTGAATGTTATTACGAACCGATGGGACCGGCCGAATAAGCGAAGATTTATTTTTGTATGCGTTCGACCAACGTAAATAGTCCGTAAGCAAACAGTATATTGCCACTGATTTCATTAATAATAATGGCCGAAAATAAATCGAATTCTATAATTTTTATCATATTTTTCCGTTGTAATAAATATGAAACTTATTTATTTTTTAATATACAAATCATAATATAATATACTAATCATACAAATCTGTTATATATAATGTTTATATTTAACACATCCTTGTTGCATAAATTTTACTTCAATTTCTATAAAAATATTTATTTAAAAGCTTTCATTTTCAATAGTTAACTTGTAGTTTGCCAAAGGAGCGCAAGGCTGTTTTTAGACGAGGAAATTTGTGTGAAACTTTCGTCTCAACTCCTCTTTCCAACACATTTTGACAGTTTCTAGAAGCAAGTTTCATCGCCTAAAAGCTGACTAAGTAGACACGTGTATAAGTAAATGTTTATAATATTCTTGTTAAATTTTTATGTTTGTAAGTACATGCATATATTTGATCTGAACATTACATCAAAATCTTAAGATTATGTACTGTGCATGTGAAGGGAAAGCACTTATACACTTTGTGTAAATTCTACTTTTTTGTGGCAGGTGTTATGCAAGAGCAAATTAGATTAGATTTAGAGGTGGGCTAGAAGGATATACACCTTTCCCAATACTCAGTGTTTTGGACTTTTGTATTTTGTTAGATAGAGGGAAAGGAAAAGAGAAGAATGACAAGTAAGGGGAAGCACATTCACAAAGTAGCTTAGAAAATAAGAAAGCTGTAACTTTTGGAAATAGTTTATAGTTGGAATATTCCTTAGGGGGCTTTTAATATTTTTATACATTAGGGGAATGTGGGGAATGTCGAACCATTAGTTTTAACTGTATTATCTGACATTCGATCTATACGAAACTTTTACCATCGTATTATTTCAGCTTCATCTCATTTTTTCATTAGCAGTCGAACCGATGAGATGTATTTTGTGCTCTCTGCGATAATCAAGTGATTTTTGAGATTCCAAAAGTGTTTTTGTGTTTTAAAATTACATTGCTTTTTCAACATTTTTGCGTAAAACCAAGCAGGTAAATATTTATCAAATCATTGTGTGTGAATATTATTTACCGTCAAAAAAGTTTTTTTGCATGAAATTTGGTTCTGTGACTCATGGGCGGCTATTTTGTTGGGGAATGTCGAACCAGTTTTTGTGGGGAATATAGTTATATAGTAAATTATCGACAAAAAATTAGTTTTTAGTTATTTAACGTCAATATGCCGCGTTACGTTGCAAAACATGATCGATCCGATGATCTCCAAGAATATTTAGCGGCCATAAAGGAGATTAAAATCGACAATCACTTGCGATGTGTACACGTGACTGGTGTCGACTCCGAATAAATAACATTCCTCTATATTTTTCATTCAAATCTTATGTTTTTTCATAACGAAGTCATAAATAAACATTTTACATCAATATTTGTTCGAATTTTCTCAATTTGCAAAGTGGTTCGACATTCCCTACGATTTTTCAAAATGACAAAATCGAATATTATGGTATAACGCTTAAAACTTTACAACAAATTCGAATTTTTAAATTCTGAAACTACCAAAACGTGGCATTTTAATTCTAGTTAAACTTCCATTTCTCAAATTTAAAAAAAATACGATTTCAGGGTGAGTTATCGGTCAAAATCAAAGTGTGGTACGACATTCCCCATATTCCCCTACTTATTAAATATATAAATATATGCTAATTTTTTTGAGTTATTTGAATCGCTATTGCAAGAAATAATATTGTCAGAAAAAGTTTTTTCTATGTATTTGAGCCGCTGAAATTGAAAATGGCGTCGGAATTACAAAAAAAAAAAAAAAAAAAAAAAAAATTTCTTAATACTAAGACATGAGGTTTTCGAATTATTATTTATGTTCTCAATTAATATTATTTAAGCGCCCATTTATTTGATTATTTAGTACAAATTTTTCCTTTTTTTATCATTTACTATCCAGTCGCATGAAACCAATTGTAATTTGAAGCCAGCTTTAAAAAACTTAATTAAAAAATGTATGCACTCTATGATTGCATTTGCAATTACATACCTATAAGTTGATCCGCTACTGCCCGTTATGCGTTTTGAACTGTCAAATCTTTTGGTCCTTAGGCTTTTGTATAAACGTTATGAATAGTTTATGAATTTTAATATAATTTATGACTTAATGGGCCTCCAAGTGTATTTAAGTTACTCCAAGTGTATTCAATCGGCTTTAACTGACTTCAAAGCAGTCATGATTCAGTCCTAAAATTTGCCATTGGTAAAATTAACCTATCGGTGCCTCCAAAAAAATGTCTAACTGAAATTTGTATTCTGGATATACACTGGATATATACACTATGCGATAAATTTTTTGAGCACGAATGATTCCAGCACATACACAGTAATAAAAAACAGCTAAGAATTTTGTCTGGGCGGTTTCGAATTTTTTTTATAAGCACTTGCAGTATTAACTTACTTTTCCATACATTGTGAAAATTGAATTAAAAATAGTAAAGAATACAAACTACGCATTTCTGAAAAAGCAACAACATTGTTAGCTACAGAACTGACCATTTATATGAGATCGACCTCTCAACAAGTAGAAAAAAATTTGTAACATGTTTAAAAAGGTTCAATAAAAAAAAAAAAAAACAACAAAAAAAAGTTCCCATACTCAAATGATAAAAAAAAACTGTGATTTTCCCCCTTATTTTTGAATATTTTACGATAAGTAATCACATGAAACACATGAATTGTGTTTAACATTTAACTCGACATCAGGTTGTGAAATAATATTGTTAAAAATTTCAGAATTAACTACCTTTCAAATTACTTCAAATTTACAAAAACCTGATCATGCTTCTATTTTTTTATTATTTTAATTTTTAAACTCAAAACTACAAAAGAAAAGAGGTCCTCAACTTTGCGAAAACCAAATTTGCATCAGCAATACCTTTTGCTGTAGCAAATAAGCAGATACCTACTTGTTATTTTTTGATGCTACTCAAAAAGTCAGCAGCTGAAGTGCCGAAAAGGTAAATTCAATGCCAGCTCCAAGTACGTAGGTATACGCATATACATCCACACATACATAGAAATGCTAGTTATTTGAATAATTGAATTGCAGTGCAGTGAATTGGAAGTACTTTCGAGGAAAAAATGAAAAAATAATATTAAAAAAAAAAAAAAAAAAATTGAACATTGCTGCTGCAAGGTAGAAAGTTTCAAGAAATTTTAATGAATAAAATTTCTTACATAATATGATTCACATATATAATTTACTATTTCTATAAAATTCACGAGTTATTCTTTCTTTAAATCTTTCAGTGCACTTTCACTAATCGAGGGAACCGAAAGCCAAGCGTCATATTTATTTGAAGCTGTAAAATGCCAAAAAAAAAAAACAATAGTAAATGTATGTAATGTAAATTTTGCATTTTCTATGTATTCTCCAGCCAAATAAAATATGTAAAAAAACATCAAATTTAAACATTAAAGTAAACGAACGACAGAAATAAATATCGATGAATATTTTGTTGCCAAATAGAAGCAAAAATTAATTTTTAAATGCTTTTCATTACAAGTTAAATACGTGTGCATTTACATTACAGAGAATATGTAAAACGCATTCAAAAGACTTGTATAAATTGAAATACATTTAAATTCTTTTGTATTATATCAGATAAATGCATAAAGTTCGTTAAAATATATATGGAGTCCAATCGTCCATAAACGTGGTATTTAATGAAAATGATGTTTTTAATTCAACTGTCACCGAAGAACTAACTCTTCGAACGACTTCTTATATTTCATAATTAATAATTTACAGAAAAAGAGTAGACACAAGAGTAGTGAGGGTAACAGTAAAAGTTATCGATATGCATGGTCTCCACATATATATAAGAAAATTCACAAAATTATATTATGAACTCCATTTTTATTTCGGAGAAAAATTTTGCTCTTTGCTTTATCATTTTAATTTACATTTTGGCAATGTCTACGCGAAAGTACTTAGGGTGAAAAAAACTGATTCGACATATAGGGTAAGGTGGGAGTAATGTGAGAAGTGGGGTAATAAAAGAGACAGTAATTTTTCGATCTAAGCAGTGACCTATGACCAAAAGAAATACTGTTATCTTCTGCTGTTAATGCCATCACAATATAACTAGAATCTAATCTTCGAATGCCCACGCTTTGAAGCTTAACGAAATAAACTTTATAACGAACTGAGTGTTCAACCTGATACGCAGAACATAATTAATGTAATGTTATGGTCGCAGAACACATGGAGCGCAACAAATAGTTTTATCACAACAATACAAAAAAGACTCAGACGTTTAGAAACGATTAGAAAACAGATTACTAATGACAATACGTGAGCAGTGTTGCTTAACTCCATCTCCCGACGTAGATTAGATTAATAGGGAGGTGGGCATTAAGTTCCCAGATCACAGCGGCCATCTAGGGCCTATTGTGATACATTAACCCACGTAATACTTAGTGGTAGTTCCGGGAGACAGACTGGCCTGGGGGAGACGTTTTTAGTGAATGGAAGTCCCACACTCATACTTTCAATGCTTTTCACCTCATAGTAAAAAAAAAAATATATGTTACCCTTCTTTACTCTCCACATATAGCCAATTTTTTGGTCTTTAACGCTACAGTCGTACACATATTTCTGCAATTATAACAAAAATACCCCATGAAACAAATTTTTTTTTACAGTAGGCCTTAAAGCCTATTTTCATGTCAACAAACTTTTTTTTTAACTTTTTTCGTTTCGAAGATATAACCAGTTTTATGTAGTCTTTAACGTTACATTTTTTGGAAGTGAGTTTCGAGGTAGCTCTACATTTTGAAAAAATTAGCAAAAATAGCAATGAAAAAACCTAAACTAAGGCACTATATTGAAAATAAGGGATCAAATAAACTACTGAAATCAAAATAATACCAAAAAAAATATTTCTCTTGCCATTCAAAGATCCAAAATGACCGGTCTTTAACGTTACACGAAAAAGTCTATAACGTTACATAGCGATTTTATTTTGAGAAACAAGAAAATATGATGCAATAAAAAACTAAAAATTGCTAGAAGGTGAAAAAACAAATATTTATTGAAAATATCATCGTTCTGTTTATTTTTCACTGGTTTCCAAAAAGCAGTCTTGCAATATCACGTTGTAGTGCTCTGCCGTCACTAGCTCGGGGTGTATTTTGCATACCACTATTTCTAACACTGTAGAACATTTCGGGTTTTTTCGAGTGATGAAACTAAGTTATTTTGAAAGCTTTGGTTGTATATAGAAAAGTGATTTCTCAGTTTTTCTAAGTGATTTTTTTCATTTTGAAGTTGCTGCTTTAGTCTATGGTCGCGTCAGAGTAGTATCATTCAAATGCAAATATTTTTACCATCAGAAGGTTTTTCTGGGGGTTTTCGGGAGCGAGGAATCAGAATCTGCAGTTTATTTTTACCAATAACGGCCGCTAGGGTGCGCTTTGGTGCAAAAAATATGAAAAATTCCATATTTTTAAGTGTTTTTTCGGCCAAGAAGGTCATAAAATCAGATTAAATGTACGTAATATTCATTTATTTTATTCTTTTCATTAAGTTAGAAAACTTTCTAAAGCACATCACTGACGTAACTAAAAAATAAATATATTGGACTTGAATTAAATACAAACATCAGTACATTTTCCAGATATATATAGATTTTTACTTTTGATTATAAGCTCACTTTATAAACTCATTAAGGAAAATCTGTTTCTTTCCTTCCTCTAAAAAGTGAACAATAAACTGAAAGTTCCTTCAGTGGAATCGAAAAAAATTTACATTTTTCTATAGTTGGGAATTTTACAAAACCTGTCTATTTTTCATTAAAAGAATTCAAAATAGATAAAAATTAAAAGAAAGACCAAAAATGTTATTGATATTACAAAACTCAGTACTAAAATAATTCAAAATCCAAAAATAGCTAGGTTTGTGTACTGATTTCAGAATTTTAAAATCAGTACTTTTAAAATAAAAATCATAGAAAATCAGTACATGTGCTGACTAAATCAGTACGTCTGTTACTCAATTATGTTTTTATGCTGAATCACCAAGTACAATTTTTTGAGCGAAATTGGTCTTTAACGTTACACAAGTTTGATGGCCAATACAGCGAGGAAATTGAATAATTTAAAAAAAATGCATTCGTATCTAGAACCTAGGTCAAAAGTTCTCGAAAAAAGTAGATCCTTTCCAATTTTTGTTTTGTTAGATTTTTCAGAAAAAACTTTTTGTTAAAGAAAGTCTTTAACGTTACATGAAATTTGCGATGCATTTCAAAGCCATCACAATCAACAGAAAAAAAATGAATTGAACTGTATTTTGAATTGTTTCATAAGTTTAAGTCCTTTTCTACTACACAAAGCTAATTGCACGAAAAAAAAACGAGAATAATATAGTTATTTTTATGTTTTTGTTCCGATTTGAATATTGGCCAATTTCGATCAGATGCGCGTCAGAAGTGAAAGAACGTGCACAGTGAAGAGCGAAAGCAACCGATTGATTTGACATTTATGTTTACCGATGCTACGGCATATGTATAAATGGAATTTAACCGACATAGTGCGAAATTCAAAGAATTTTTTTTTTCGCTTGTTACTATTCGCTATTATTTTGTGCACACATACGCGAATGTGATCATTGTTATGTACGCAAGCAATATCAAAACTAAACAGACATTTTGAAAAATATGCTTTTGATTTTCAATAATTTAATAATGTTACGAGTACTTGAAATTTAAATTAACCTTTTTTTTTGGTAATGCTTAGAAATATTTTTATTTGATACATTCAGCGCTTTTTTCCCAGAAAAATACGCTTTTTGTAATTTTAGTAGATTTTGAAATTCAAAAACTGGTCACACTGAAAATCGCTGCTTCTTCACTTGCGAAAGTTGGGATTCGTATATTGATGTTTCCGAAGACCAAAGATTTATTTGCTTTCTTTCGCTTTACTTGTCATTTTTCAGTCATTAATAAACATTAACCCTCTAGTTCCGAAGCCCGCCTCTAGACGGCCTTCACCAAAAGGAATAGAATTGCCACCATAACCGTTTTCTGTTGCTACATTTGAGCTATGATGTGTATTACAGAAGTTAGCGACAGTCAAAGTAAAAAATTTGTGAAAAATAGGAAAATTAATTATTTTGATTGTATTTGAGAAAAAAATGGAAAAAATAAATAAAATACTTCCCGTCAAACTATCGATATAAAAAAACTAGCTATGGATAGCTGGGAATTTTATATAAAATATTTAATTACTTAAAACAAATTGATAAAAAGCTCATTTAATAACAAATAATTTTAGGCGTTTAAACTTTCTCACTTCATAAAACCGCGCCCATTAGTTTTTTTTTTGGATTTTTAAATCAGTTTATGACTTTTACACCAATATTAATCAATTCCGATTTTTTTCATCAATCAAAAATTTGGGAACTAGATGGTTAAAATTGATAAACATTTTTTATTTCAAACCTACGTGTATTGAGACTATGACATACGATTTATTGCTATATTTTCATTAATTTTCCAACAAATATAAAAATAAATAAAGTTGATTTTTATGCCAATTTTGATGCTGTCTCACTTTACCTCACCATTTTCACCATTTTGAAAAAATCCACAAATCACCATTTGATGTGAAAATATCCTTTTAAAGAACCGAAAATTTGAAAGTCTGCGTATATAGAAATTAAGAATATACAATAATCCAGAGCAGCAATTCCCAAACTATGTTTCGCGTTCCGTTGAAGATTAACAAGTTTTCCGAGTAAAAATCAAATTTATCTAGTGAGAAAAATTAATTTTTATTTATGATTTTATTTGTTCTTTGATCGGGCTTTTCGAATTGAAGGGGGTAGAATTTTGCATTTTGGTGAAACAAACTGTTTTGGACCCATGTAACCTAATCATTTATTGCATTTAGACAATTTTTTCGAACACGTTTTCGACAGATTTTTATTCAATTTTTAAAAAAAAGAAAAAAAAATTTTAATATTTCAAAATATGACCAAATTTTTCAAAATTAAATTTTTTTTTTTTTTGGGGAATGGAGGAGGCAAAATAAAGCTCAGGTGTTTTCCTTTGAGAACTTTGAAGTCCAAAAGTGGGTTTAGACTTGTTTATCTATCAAAATGAACGTCGAATAACTCGAAGATATAATAATTCAGCTTTCCAGTATTGAGCCTGATATTAAGTAAAAGAATTAGTGATTTAAAGAGTTAAAAACTCAGCACTCATTAAAAATATACATAATTGAGTTATATTTACATGTTTTATTATTTTCTTGTATGTATAATTTCTGAAATATAAGCTGTTTATTTTATTTGCACATAACCTTTGATAAAGAAAACAATGATTAATTTAGTAAAGTGTTCCTCGATCTGAAAAGTTTGAGAACCGCTGCTCTAAAGTATAGGGCAACTAACCGTTCAGAAATTCATTTTCTTTGTACTTTCATGGGATCAGACGAAAACGTGTCCCCCCTTACCCCACCTTACACTACTTTTCTTTTTATGTCAGCTTTAGGTACATGAAACAGATTTCTTTGCCTACTTTTATGCACTTTGTATGCTACAATGTGTGTAGATATTGTTTACTTCAGATGCGAGTGTTGCCATAACAGAGACAGAGAGCGAAGAGGGAAAAGAGTACTGAATAATTAATGCTTCGCTTTCAATACGATTTTCTTGTTTTCTTTTGTACTTTAAGCTACAAAAAGAATTGCAAGTCTGGTGCCAGTACTTGGGTTATATTTATTGGCTGGCTATAGTACGATTATAAGATGTATGAGTCTAAAAATATGCTCGAATAAATATATTTTCTTTTTATATGCAACTACATACATGCAAAATATTTACACATAAAAAAAAGTGGGTAGAAAAATAATACATCAAAAAAAATTTATTTATTCAAAACTTAGTTGCAAAATGGAAAGCAATGAACATTTACTTATTTGTATGAAAGCTCTTCTATTTTAGTGTACATGGTTTATGGAGCGTTAAATGCAAACTACAAATACAATAGTGTTGGCGTAATTAATTATGTAATTAGGTTTATTTAAGTTGATTATTTACTTAACGGCTAACTTAATTAGGAATTTAATTTATGTAATGGTACACGTATAGAAAATTTCACTTGTGGATATACTAAAAGAGATTTTAAACTACTATTATTATATTGGCACAACAGCCCTTGGAGGGCTCAGGTCGAGCTTTTTGCATCCATTCCTGTTGTGTGAGTTATATTTATAGACGAATGGAAGGGACCTACAGTTTTATGCCGAATCCGAATGGCGAAATGAAAAGCTTTTCATGGTAATTTTTTACTCTTAAAGGTTTGCCATTGCCAGCCAAGAGGTGGTGCCGTGTAGTAAAATTTTTATTTTCTATTTTTGATTTTTTGAGCGTGTCGAGTTATAATCTCGGGCTCCTTTGCGTAGCAGTCCAACACACCAATCACTAAGTCACGGCGACCACAGACCACTTTATACCTAATGTTAAATCATCACTTGTGTATGTGAAGAATAATAAATTACGATTATGGTAGTCTAAAAATCAGGATTCAAAAGGCGTATGGTGCCAATAGTGGCCTCAAAATCGAATTAAACTCAAAATCCTGGAGCAAAAGTAGAAGTTCATCGAAGAAAAACAAAAAGAAAACACTTGATTGAAATGCTCAACTGAAATAAAGTAGAAAAAACAAAAAAACTCACTTACGTTATACAATGAAATTTGACTTGCTTGGCAAGTACAGACAACAACAAATGCAGAAGATAAAAATTGAGATTTTATCTTTTAAGTCGGCCCTTGGAGTAGGAGGTTTTACAACTATATTTACTTGTATGCATTTGCACATATACGCAAATTAGGGTTGCCATGTGTGAAACAAAAGAATTTAGTATATTTTTAAACTATAGGAAAATTGCTTTAAAATAAAAGGGATTGTTCCAAATAGACAGAAATAGAGTGACCTGAATTAGAAGGTTTAAAAGAAGCGTTTTTTTACAGTAAAATAATAAATTACAGCAGATTTTTTAGTCTATTTCAAGAGCGTCATATAAGTGCCGTTACTTACGTTTCCGCACAAAACAACTATTTTGAGTACTCGATTTAGATATGTGAAACTCTGCGAATTGGTCCGAAGAAAATTTTTTCCAAATAGATTTATTTATCAACAGTAGAAGTACATAAGAAATTTGACTGTTTTGCTTAAATTATTATATTTTTTTAATACAGATTTGATTTGCCTTGCGTTACTTAGTTTTCATTGCAGCGATAAAAGGGGGTCACTGAGTTCGAATCCGTGGTCTAATACACTGTACTACATCGGGATTATTGATTATGGAGCACACAACCTTGAAATAATCTAACATATAAAAAAGTAAAAATGAAATTCGTATGTTTAACAAAAGAAATTTGGATTTTAGCGTAGCACAGTATATGTCGAATTCAGCGACCGCCTTTTAGTTCAAGTACACTTGACTTGTGCTACTAATTTTATTTGCGTAGTATTTAGGGATTATTAAATGAGGATTTGAATTAAACAATAAAATGCAACCATTTAATATAATTTATTACAAAAAAAAGTTTAATTCGTTGCAAAGTAAAGTAAAACAACTTGTGTTTTGATATAGCAAAGTGTTTTGAAAGATATAGTGAAAGTAATAAATGCTATGTGGTAAATAATCAAATCTGTAAATATAATGCTAAAGAATAAAATTTTAATTCATTCTTGAGCAAAGAACTTATAATTTTTTAAGAGAATTTAGATTAATGAAAACTATTTTTCTCCCGATATATGTACCTTATCGCCTTTTATATTTAACTTTATTTTTTCTCTATAACGCCTCACACGATGCTTTGAAGTAAGTTTTTAGTCATTTGTCGACAATTTTTTTTGCTCCATTTCTATTTCTGCTACCACATACAAAAAAAAAAAAAAATTACAAAAAAAAATTATGTTACTTACTTTTCATTTTTAAATTAGAATTTTTTCTACAAATACTAGAATTTTTTAATCCAAAATGGAGTAGATCAATCTAACTTCAATCTTTAAAAGAAAATCTAAAATTTGGTTTTATTTTATAAACTACTTTTGGAGTTAAACAACTTTCTGTATATTTTGCGTTACTTACGTTTCACACTTAAAAAAAGTTTTAAATTTATTTTTTGAACCGAAACCAATTATTTAACACACTAAAATTTATGCACCCTTTGAATATTTTTTTCGTTTTTTTTTACTAGTAAACTGTGCTTGCGAGTAGCGACACAAATTTAATTGTTTTCCCACTTTGAAATTGGCAGCATTTTCAAACTATTGTATGATTCCAAACTTTGTTTACAAAAACAAATAAAATTATGGGGTTTCCTTGATTTTATTTTTTAAAATCGAATTTATTCATTAAATATGGTTTATTGTCTTGCATGTTAACGTATTTTTAACCTTTTATTTTGATATTTTTATTTTTACTTTTGGTTTCACTTTTCTGGGATTTACCCTGCTGCAGTCTATAATCGACTTGAAGTATCCAGCTCTTAATTGAAACAAAAAAACCAAACAAATTTTGGATTGTTATAATTTTTCTTCTGAGTTAACCCAAAAAAAAAGAAGAAAAATCGTGAATTCATAAAAATTTTCCCGGGTTATGAAAAAAAATTTTTAAAAAAAAAACACTTTAAGGTGCTTTAAAATTATTTAAATAGACGTTTTGACAAACTTTTCAGTTCGCATAAAAGAGAATTTATTACTGAAGAAAAAATTAACTTTGGTTCGATTCATTTAGTTTTTTATATAAAATTCTTCAAAATAAAAACTATCCTTATGGATGAATTTAGATTCGCAGTGTCTCTCGAATCACGCATTGACGCACAATGCACGAAACGCGGTCGAAGATAGTGAAAAAATTTAAATGCTGAAAAAGAAAAATCGTTTAAATGTATACAATGGCAATACTCTTAACAACAAAAGTTAATTGGAATGTAATTAAATCATAAATTAACGTAGTAGCATAATTACCCAAATCTTTACTGTTTTTGTGTGTGTGTAATTGAGCTGCTGCTATTTTAGTTTTTATGAATATCTTTCAATGTGGCTTTATTTGATTTTGTAAAACTAAATGCAAAATGAAGTACACACTAAAATTTAATACTGCAAGGCTTTCCTTGCTAATTGATAAAGCGATGATAAGCATAATCACAAGGAACTTAGATCTTTCAAGTATCACCATCTTTGTAAACAGCCAAGTTGCAATCACGAGCTAGACAACATGAATAAATTTAGCAGTATTAAGCTGATTCAATGCTCTTAAAAATTAAACTCTGTTGGCCTCCCGGATATAGTAATATTGAGAGGACTGAAAAAGGAGATGAACTGAATGTGAGTAGCCTTAGGTTTTGGAAATGAACTGGTATTGATGTAGATGCCCATAGAAACAGTGAAACCGCCCATAAAAACAGGATATGATAATGAAAAATTTTTTGGCCCCCAGATACTCGTAGATCAATTTGGCATATATAAATACAAAAATTAGTAAAAACGAAATGATTCGCCAACTTTAATAATTTGCCAAAAACCAGGATTGCTATGTATCATAATAAAAAAATACAAAATCTGAAGGGTAGGTATTCCCTTGGAAGGTATAAATTTCTACATCAATATTTACTTTTTCATCACTGACACTTACGCTTCAGTCCATAGCGCGTTGGCATATAATTTTACGATGTGTTTATGCTGTGTATGTATATTTTTCCTCCTAACCAAATATAAGCTAGGCTCTAATTTTATTACAATTTTTTACACACAAGAATATAGCTACTATGTAAGCACTTATTTTTATGTGACATAAATTTTCCATATGTAGTGTTCAAGAAATAATTTTAGTTTTTGCTACTTATAAGAGCATATTTTATTATATCTATTTTTAAAATAATTTGAGATATATTTTTATATAAGCACATTGATGTATGACACATGGGAAGTATGTAAGTATACTATAAAAACCTTCAACATTTTAAAGTTATTTGAAAATATTTGCCTAAAATTTATTCATTACCTGAGTAATTTTTCTCCGAAGCGATTTGAATCTAACAAATGAAATATATAGTTATTTAAATAACTTTATTTTAAATTCTTTGTTGTAGAGTGATGTAGAGAACAATTTGCATCACCACAAAGGCATCCACTCACACAAATATTCAGCTATGTTCATTTGAACATGGTATCAATAATAAATTGCCCACAATTAGTTTTATGTTTATTATAAGGATGCATGTGTTACATGCTTTTGTATGTGTGTGGTATATATATGTATGCAGACGCATATGAATGAATGGATGCATGTAAAACATTCCAGCAAAAACAACAATATTAAATTGATTGCAAATACTATATGGATATACATACATATGTTCAAATGTACAAACATACATACATGTTTACGTACACTCGACAAGTGATTAGAGTACTCAGCAAATGCCACACAAGCGTAATTATTTACACTTGAAAAACTCAATAGTTATTTTCTTTGTAAATAGAAAATATATTCAAATTTCCGCTGAAAGTGTTATAACGTTTTGGCAGGACTAGCTTGAAGTATTTTGCCACCCTAGGCGAGCTATCGCTATGACGCCGCTCTCAGGCTTTGATACTTATCTAGTGACCGCCTAGGTCATCAATATAGTTGAGCCGGCTCTGTTGTTTGAATTAAATTAGATAAATAATTTCATAGACATTATAAATTAAATATCCGTTCTAATTTCATTAGACAGAAGAACATATATGCAGAAAAGTGAATACTCAAAGTAAATTAAGCAAGAAATTGAAATGTTTAGTATAAGTTAAAATAAATTTATATCCGGTCACTGGGAAAGTATTTATTTCTGTACATTACTACTAAGTGAAGCTACCTGAAGCCTAAATATTAATTAAAGATATTTTTCTTAATCTCATGAATAGCTTGGTTTGCTATTCTGATTTTTCCAGCACGATAACCCTCTGAACTATCCATCGTAAAATGCAAAATCGGGTATTTAAAGACAAAATTCTCAAATTTTGTCTTGACTTCTATATTCGCACGACCCAAGCATTACGAAAAATATTTGGGGGCGGCTGCAGCATAAAAGTGATAACTATAGAAAACAGTAAAATTATGACGATAGTCTTAAAGTTGGAATTAAAACTTGTTGGAGGAAAATATTCTTTAATTTAATATTATTGGGAATCCACAAAATTTAAAATTTTTTTAAGAAATTTACAACACATTTAGGAAAATTATGTATTGATGTGTTAACAAATGTAAAGATAACACTTCTTAATACTAGAAGCAATATTTTATGCGCCCGATAAAATATTATTAACTAATAAGTTCAAGCGTTCAAACTTTTAATTAAAGACCACTTCTCCCACATTGCGAAGAGCACATGGATAATGGAACCAACTTGCGCTATCGCCAGACAGTTTTGGCCAATGCCTGACCATAGTCGCACTAAAGCGACCATTAATCTGGACCGTGTCCACATAAGTAGGGTAGTTCCTATTCTAACCGGGCACTGCCTCATAGGCAGCCACGCATGTAGACTAGGTCTTCCTTATAATGACTTCTGCAGAAGCTGTAGAAATGAAGAGGAAGAAGAGACCATTTTCCACTTTATATGTAACTGCCCTGCCATTTTCCACTTTATATGTAGCAGCACGCAGACACAAAACTTTGGGAGCACCCTTCTATGGTAGACTCACAGAACTGGCAACCTCTGACATTAGAGACTTATCACGTTTCATTGCAAGCACAAATTGGTTTAATTAGGAAGGGATCAAGAGGTAACACTCGCCCCAAGGGTATCACAATGGACCAATAGGTCTCAGTGTGTTCTTTCATGAACAGCCCCAACAAACCAACCTAACCTAAGTTCAAGCGTGCTATAATTTTGGCTCACTAGATAACAAAGTCTTTCGAATAACATTGGATATTTTTTACTTTTTGTATAATAATGATCATTTTTATTTCTACAGCTAATATAGAGTAGAAGAGAGTTTCAAAATAAAAAAGACCCGATGGATTTCCCTGGACCAATGCTGAAATTATTCAGCATTGAACATAGGGAATACTAAGTGCACTATAATTTTGAACAGTACTTGATGCATTTACGGAGGGACTAACAACATCAACGGCTGTCTGATTTGCCCGTCTCTGTATACAGCGTTGTTGTGATGACTACATATATAGGTGATGAAGCCTGGTTTTTCAAGTACGATCCAAAAACCAAGCAGATGGTATGGAGCCCAAAAGAAGCCAATCCACATATAAAACCCAAGCAAGTTTTTATAAATAGAAACTGGAAACACAGAAAAAGATAATAATAATTTTCAAATAAACAACAAAGTTTCAATTCTACCGTGAGTGCCCGCACACACACAGTTTTTTTTTATTTTTGTTTTAGAAACAACCAGAAGTCTAGGTTCGGGGGAAGGACTATGGTGTTGAACGAATTTCTTCAATCCCTGACAGCGCAATGAAGTTGTTCGTTTTTTCAGTAGTGTGAGCTGGGGCGTTATCGTGATGCAAAAAATAGTGGTGCAGTTTTCGGAAACTTGTGGTCAGAAGATTTCAGTATACCAATTAACAGTTACTGTCTGTTCAATTTTAGAGGAATAATCGCTATTTTTTCTCTGGTGGAATAAATTGTCGTCATTATTTTTGCCACTGACTTCTACTGTTTGGGTTTTATAGGTGTATAAGCATCTTTTGAGCTCCATACCATCTGCTTGGTTTTTGGATCGTACTTGAAAAACCAGACTTCATCACCTATTATAATTTTGTTGGAAGTGCATTGAAGGGCGATTTTCAAGAGATTCATCTCCCACAAAGAAATGTTTGGTCCGGAATCTCCGAAACCACTCTCTCCATATGCTATTTACGACTCATTAATAATATTTGGTCAGATTTGAAGTTACTTATATTACAAGCAACAAATATCAGATAAAATCAATTTATGATTCTGCTAGGGATATCTCTTTACTATTTCCGGGCCGAGATGACAGAGAACTCAACAAAATGATCGGTGATTGAAGAACCACTCTTTTATTATAAAAAATTGGAAATAGCAGCTGGCTTCACAATCTAAAGTTTTGGTAACTAAAATTGTTGCTCAATCAAAACTAGAAGGTAATGTTTCATTGTTGGCAGTCCAGACAAACGAATTTAATAGTGTATAGTCAAATCAAAGTGTCAAATAAGTATCAAAATGTTAAGAACGTTCAGGGTTAAATTTTAACAGAAGAAGCTGAAATATTTAATTGATCATACACTAAACAAAAGAAAATTTAATTTGTAACTATTTGCTTCATCTTTGTATCTATAAAGCTTTTTGCTACCTCTTTTTGATATTTATTTATATAATAATACCTTATTATTTTTTCAAAGTGTATAAATAATTAGTACAATGATAGTACATACTTTGCGGATAATTGCACACACATGCAAAAAGCAATCTAATTTCATGGTTTAGACGTTGCTGTACTAGTTGATATACAAATGTATGTGTGTACGGGCCCAGCAAACAAAATGTGCAATTACTGCTGAAAATGAAACTATTATACGGAGTTAAAATCATTCAGAAACAATGACTTACTTGGACTCAAATGGATTTTCCTCTAATATAGATTTAATTAATTGCAAGGAAAGCAACGAGCCATAAATCTTTCATTAAACTTCAATCAATTCTCTCACCAAATTGTGATGTATGAAGATTTACCAATTGTTTTATCGATTAAACTGTTGCGTATTTATTTCGCTGGGTATTTCGGTGTAAGTGCGTAAGTATTTGCGTGCGAGCAAGTATGACCTCAGCAAGAACTGCGCAATTGTTGCACAGCTTTATTCATAGAATATAGTAAATATAATAAAATTGTTGATTAGAAACGATCAGAAATGTAAATAAAATTTTACTAAGAAATAAAGCTTAATGAATATCATGTGACTAGAAATAATGTAGTAACATTGAAATAAGAGGATGAATTCAAAATTTTATTTTGCTACTTTAAAATGGGAAACTTTCAATGCAGTGTTCAAAGTCATAAATTTTTATATTACTTATTACATAGAAAATAATTCACGCATAAAAAAGCCGCATAAAGCAAAAATTACCGAAGCATTAAATTAGATTAAATACTTAGAAAAAAGTTGCATATCTAAATGAGTGTGAAAATTGTGACAAATTTTGTTTGCCATTATTGTGCAGGGGAAATTTATGGTCGTCTGTCGTTGCCACAGAGTTTACGTATGCACGCTTTCTGAAATAGAAAAGTGTGGCGAAGTTTTTGCCTCTTCCTCGTTTTAGGCGAACTTTTCATTATTTGAATGTGAAACACAAATGTAAAATAAAATTTGAGTGAGCGACATATGCAAACACCCTACATTTAGTTTATTAACTTTTTAATTTTTTTTTGGAGATTTTTCAGTATTTAATATTTTATTTACATTAGTGATGATTATGAAAATGAGAAATAAATGAATTCGTTCTAATTATTCATTACTAAAACAACTGTGTAATGTTTTACTTCTTTACTTTATGAGTTGGTTGGTGTTTAGTAGGTATTAAAATTTTTACAACTCACTGTTCGCTTAATCAAATCAAGAACCTGTGAAGACGGAATTTGCTGCTCAAAATTTCGCCCAAAACAAAACGCCACGGTGTCAAATTCCACAAAATCGGCTCTAAAAAAGCATCACCTAAATAACAGCAACATGGATGGCGTGATACTCAAGAGTCGTGATTTCACTGCAAGCAGCAACAACAAATCAGCAAATCTATGGCATCAGCGGGAATTCTGTTCGTTTTTTTTCTGCTGATCGCTGAACTGCGCACTTCGAAGTCTACTTTTTATGCCTTAGACCAGAAGGAGGTTTGGACAGAAGTGGCAGCTGACATTTTGGGTAAGTGCTAGGGTATTGAAGGCACTTTAGACCAGCCATATTTCAGATTAATACTAGTTGTCCCTTTGTGGTAATTAACTTTTATAAGGTTCGGGATTATAAATTTGGGAGTACCAACGGTTTATACCAAGTGCCATTATTCTATGATCGGCGAGAAGGAGAAGCTCGGAACAGTTACCTTCCCACTTGGACGAGACTCGTGACCGATGGTTGAGATCTCCGTCTCAGATGGGCTCCCTCACCAATTCCATGTTGGTACATGTTGGTACGAATAGCTGACCACAGCATTGCCAAATCTTCAGCCAATATGAAGAAGAATTTACCTCGACATAATTGGCTAACATCGGTATTACTTCACCGCCCAACACCGATGCGTTAGCATTGATAGTCCATCAACGGTTAGCATCGGTATTTCTACATGGGCATATTATCACAGCGAAACACTATGATCCCAAAACAAATAAGTCAAAGATAAGGTTTGGTAATCTCTTCAAACATTTAGAAAGCTCTTGGGTAATTAGTGGCCACCGTTCAAAACTAACCTGTTGTTGCCTCGCAAGTACACAATTTTATATTGTGAAACAAAATAAATCAAGAACTTGAGCTAAAAATGACGATTCATTACTTCAACTGCATCTAGATCCCAAACTCATTTGGACAAAACATATTGAGACCAAAAAAGGTCAAATTAATATTAAGTTTTATTTTACAAGGCGTATTCAACTTTAGGACACCGCGTCTCCAACACACATCGAACAACTTCAACGATTTTAATCTAAAATTCTTTGAATATTACTAGGACTTCCAAATAGAAAAAAAATGTCTGTCTTCAGTAAACACTATTACGATAAATTACAAAACCATTCTGATCCAATAGTTCGAAACATCTTACTCAGAGAGGGCTACAGATACT
Source organism: Toxonevra muliebris (assembly GCA_963691655.1). Lineage (NCBI taxonomy): Eukaryota > Metazoa > Arthropoda > Insecta > Diptera > Pallopteridae > Toxonevra > Toxonevra muliebris. The sequence goes on from OY829326.1 coordinate 104,666,849, forward strand.
TAAAAATAGAAGATACAATTGATCTGTTGTAGGTTAGATTAGGTTGAGTGGTTGATTCTAAGGTTACATTAGGAAGCCTAATTAGCGCAATAGCGCCTTTTCGATACCACTACCTCGATGCCTAACCCTCTAACCCGCAAGGTTGAAATAATAATTAAAAAAACACCAGAATTTTTTGTTTCCAGTTAACATTGATAAAAGAAAAATAAATATTCAGTCCATTTTTTGATTAGTTTTTGAGTTTAGCAGTTAGGTGAGAGAAACGAAAGGCTGCCCTAATGCGGCTTTGCGGGTTTAAGCCAAAAAATAAAGATATATGTGGGCAATTCACAAGATGTTTTATTTGGTGTTGTATCCTCTCATTTGTCATAAATTCTCATTTTTCTTATATGCGCGATAATTTTTCGTCACAAAATAATACACAAATACACATAAAATTAACTATAAACAACAATCCAGTGATCGCAGAAAGTGCAAACTGACCACAAATTGTGTGTTTATTCTTTGTTCAGGTCTGCCAGCTAATTAAAAAATTGGCAGACCATTAATTAAAATAGAGTGAAGGCTGCCTCAGGGCGGCCTTACGGGTTAGAAGGTTAAGTCAAAGGAAAGTAAAGAAAGCTATTCCAGAGTGTTAGGTCTCCACAAACCATTTAGCCAAATCACAAAATTTCACCAAAATATTGTGGTTGACATTACGAGCCTCTTCTAAGCTACAAAAGAAATGTGTGCCAAAGGTTTTGAGTCTACATGGAGGTGTGCGAGAGTTTCGATACCCCAGGGATACCCAGCCACGCTGCCTGTGAGTCAGTTTCCCTGGAAATATTTAGATAAGAGTTCTTTAGTTTTGGAGAGCTTATATTGAGACCACATTTTTTTCATATGCCACAAGTTGGTAAGCATCTCCATCTTAAGTCGGAATGTAAAAAGAAGTATGAAAAAAATTCGCTCTTACGAATTTTAAGGGAAATAGAATCTGTTTCGACTTTATGTTTATGTTTATGCTCAACAAAGCACCAACTACTAACTTGTAAAATAGCGGACATTTCCGCCTGGAATACGCTACTAGAGTCAAGCAACTAGATAGCTCTAAAGCTTGCGAAAAGACACTCGCACCTACTACTTAATACATTTTTGATCTGTCTGTATAAAAAGTAATTGATCAACTCAATCGTGTCTTTTAGAAATTACAATTTTTAAATTTGAGTTATTAAAACAAAGTTTTAGAATGAGATAATCGATCATTTGAGGTAATACATTGATTATATTACTGTAGCCATGTGAGTTAGAGGTCCAGCAGCCTGACTCTACCTGATCTGCTGTAACTCTATTCTTGTTAAAAAGCATAGTTTCTAAGCATTAGCATAGAACATAAGCATATATTTTAGTCGTAGGCTTTGAATAATTATTGCTAGTTTCTGAAATTAATAAAAAAAAAATTTAATAAATAAATAGAGTTGTTAAAAAAATTTGCTTGTAGGTTAGGTTAGGTAGTACTGGCTGGCCGAAGCCTTTAGGTCCTTAGCGATACCAGATAAGAGTCCTAGAAATTATTTATCGAGTGTAAATTTAGCGAGTGTACTCGTAATTTAAGATGCGAGTATGGTTAGTAAACTTTAAAAGACAGTTCACCCCCAGTTTAGCGACCTTGTTCAGACCCTCAAACTGTGGAGCTCCTAAGTACGGTAATCGAGTTCTAGTGAGCGCGGGACAGTAGCAAAGAAGATGCTCTAGAGTTTACCTCACATTTTGCTCCATACATTTCCTGCAATCACCATTGTCGGTTAGTTTTAATTTAAGCGCGTGCGTTGCCACCAAACAATGGCCAGTTAGTACTCCAATTACTGTTCTGCAGTTCTTACGATTGAACAATATAACAGATTTTGCGTACCTCTCGCTGTAGGGGTCACACATGACTTTAGCGATTTTACATGTAGGTATATTTCTCCACCTAGCTATCACTTTCTTCCACATGCGTGCTTCTAGGTTACAATGAAATACTTGTAGAGGCATCAGTACTTCGCTGATTTGATCCTCCGGCAGGTTAGTTCCTTTTTTCGCGATTTTGTCGACAATCTCGTTTCCATTTATGCCTTTGTAGTCAGTTTCTCCATTGCTGCCCTACACTGAAGAACACTTTTGGATGATGTCAAGTGTGATGTCAACGCTTTTATAGCTGACTGACTATGTTTATTGTTGAGTTGATCGTGACAACACTGTTTGCAAGCTCTGCAGCCTTCCTAGCGGCAAATATTTCTGCCTGGAATATGCTACAGTAATCAGGAAGCCTGAAGGGCTTTCTGATGTTTAGCTCACCACAGTAAACACCAGCGCCCACCCCCTCAACCATTTTCGAGCCATCCGTGAAAATATTGAAGGATTTGCGTTCTAGTTTCATACCTTTACGCCAGCCTTCCTGTTTAATAACAGCTTTTATCCTCTTTCCAGAGCTCAATTTCCGGATCACGTAATCTGAATCAGATGTGTTCTGAATAATTGAGCTAAGTCGGAAGGATCATGAAATTTGCTGAGATTACGCAAGCTACAGAATTTCTTTAATAAGTTTGTAAAAGTAGGCTGGGCTCCTATTGGCTTAGGTCAGTCTTGAAAATCAATGTGAATTGTATGTACTAAGTAGCACACATACAACCCAAATATCCTAACGCTGAAGGAATGAGATTATAATTTTCTTTTCTCAAATTGTCAATTAAAGCTTCTATCAACATAAATTAAAACTTTGTTTCCAACAAAAAGTTAAACAATTGTGTAGCAAAATTTGGTATTTGCTTAGCAAAAATTTGTTTGTTCCCGTGAATTTGGACTTGAAATTAAAAAGCTTAAAACAATAAATAAAAATAGAAAAGTTATAGAAATGCATGCAGTTTATTTAGAATTATATATTAAATTTTTATGTTGATTGTTATAATGATTTGTAATATACGCATACTTGTATATTCATGTATTTATACTCACACATACATAAATAAATACTCCTTATGTGTATTTTTACACATATACAATATTAAAGAGAAACTAATTTTAATTAGTTACAGTTTGAAAGTTTCTATCGTACCCACAATAATCATTCAATGTAATGATTTATGTATGTTTGAGTATGTGAATACATACAAATAATTTCGATAAATTACTAATAAAATACCATCTAGTGACACTTTAGCATAAATGCAGTTAAATCGTTTGTAAATTTATGTATGAATGTGGCATATAGAATTAACTATATGCACATATTTACAAGCATGTTGTAGTGATTTGTGTGGGCTATGTTTTATATTTGCATTAATTATTTACGCTGTCACATATTTTAATATTTAATTTTGTACATGGCAGCAAATACATTGGACATCTTTGAATAGTTTGTTTTATTTTCCAGTACAAAAATTAATAAGCAATGAATGCGTACTTTGGAGCGTATGAGTAATATTAATTAATGAATGAATGTTTCGTTAAGTTTCAATAAACACAAACATTAACTTTTTATAGAATTTAACGATTTAACATCATTTGATTTACATCAGATTTACGTCGATTTTTCGTTGTTTTTCCCACAAAACTGTATCAAAAGTTGGCTAATTTCATATTATTTTCAAAACAAAATAACACTCAGTGCATATTTGTTTTTGGTTAAAAATAGCGCAGAATATATTCCAACAATTGAAGGACACCAATGTTTACAAAAATTTTAAAAATGTCCTTCTTAAAAAAAATTTAATTTATATTTAATGTACATTACTTTCAATCAAGCAGTATGCGCACAAAAAACCAACAAAATACAAGTATATTTTTTTATAGCAAAAGTTATATGTGTGTTTAAACTACACTCTATGTAGGTTAAATAAAAACAAAACTTCAATCCCAGAAAAGCAAATACAAATTGTTCTGCAATTGTACATAATTTATTGCATACAGCGCTCTTTTCGCCTCTACTTTGCTTCCTGCCTGTCCGTCATACTTTTAGTATATTTTGTTTTATTTCCCAAGCGAATGGGCAATTGCATAAGAGTAATGAAAATATAGCATAACTAAAATTACGCCTTCCAAAGAATAGGTACATACTTGTATATAGTAACTACACTTTAAGCAACTTTACTGTTTTTAATATAGGCAAATGAAATTTCTATAAAAAACTACAAAACTGTACCTACAATATAAAGAAATTTACATTTTTTATGTGCGAAGCGAGAAGCAAAAATGTGTTAAAATATATAAAGTAAAAAATGTACACTTTAAAAATTTATTAGTTTTCACACGTTGTGTTAAAAAATTTTCGATATGCAGAAATTTGGTATTACCCACCCAGCATTTGGAAGACTATTTTATTAAAAATCACCTTATAGAGGTTTTTCAAACTCTCTTTATAATCAAAAATTAAAATGAGTCCCTTCTGCACTCGTCACATGATGTGATAACATACTTTGCGTATTGTTGTTTACTTCATTACAAAAGTCTTCGTTTTTATATTCCAAAAAGGGCAATTTTTCATATCCTATTTTCAACGGACTTCCTTCGCTTCTTACACGTCTACATCACCTAGTGCTGATATTATTTTACAATTCTAATTAGGAAAGAATAAACTATATACTAAAATAAACTATACAATAAAAAATATAATAAATAAAAACAATATTTGAATATTCCACTAATTCCATTGATATATAAGAATATTCCACATTCATTTTTGATATATAAATTATGTGTTGCATACTTTTGGGCTTGTTGTGTCCTATTTTTAATATCAAAAATTCACCTTTCTCAGTCTGCTTATACTAATAATAAGACAGCATAGACAGCTTTCGAGGTGCAGTCCACCACCCTTCATATTTACATACAAAATAATAAAGGTGTGGTATATTTTCAGGGTCCTATTTTGAATATTAAAAATTCACCTTTCTCAATCTGTTTGTACTAACAATAAAACAGCATACTTTCGGGGTGCAATTCACCACTCTCCACATAGCGGTACGTAAGCTTAACATAACTGGCACTATATTTACAGACAAAATCATAAATATGTGGTAAATTTTCAGGGTCTTATTTTTAATAATACAAATTTACCTATCGCAATCAGTTTATTCTCTATAACAAGCATACTTTAGAGACGTAATTCACCACCATACAGCTGGCGATCAAAACATTTTATATAACCATCACTATATCGCTCATTTACTAAAAGACACGATTTTTGAGTTAATGATGCAGAATTATTCATTATGTCACGCTTCATATTGTGCAAAAATTTCATATTAATATCCTGTATACTCTGCGCGTGATAATTATAAGATTTCTTCTTTTTTCTGCAAAGTCGGAGTCAATTGAAAATTTTAAACGCGTTTTCTGCAAAATCGCGTTTTTTGAGTTATGACAGTCTTTTAGTAAATGAGCGATATTTAATTTTCAAAATAATAAAAGTGGGGTATACTTTCAGGGTCCTATTTTTAATATTAAAAAATCACCTATATCAATCAGTTTATTCTAATAGCAAGACAGTAACCTTTCGAGGTGCAATTCACCACCCTTCACTTGACGGTATGAAAGCTTAACATAACCACCACTATATTTACATACGAAATAATAAAAGTTTGGTATACTTTCAGGGTCCTATTTTTAATATTAAAAATTCACCTTTCTTAAAAAATAATTTACTGAAAATAAAAAAAAATAAAAATGAACAAACACGTTTTTAGCTCTTCTTAACAATTAAAAAACGATTGTTTGTTAAAACATATTTTAAAAAATGTAAAGTATTCTGCATTTTTGCTCATTATTATCAGCCAAAAACAAAAAAGAAAAGTAAATCAAATTTGAAACGAAAATTTTAAACAAAAATTTAAAACCAAAATAAATTACAATGCCAGCCAAACAATTGAGGAGATTGGCCAAAAAAGAGTTCTAAAATTAAAGAAGTGATGAAATCAAGACAGTGATAATGGTTTTCATAATGATGATATCAGTTCTTCTGATAGTGATACCAATTTTGCTGATAGTAAAAAAAAAAAAGATTCGTAATTGACTAGAAATACTAGTGAAATGGATTAGGAAAAAATTAAACATGACTCGAAAATGACTACAAAAGGACCCAAATAATACTTAAAAATAACTCAAAAATTTCTAAAAAATACAAAAAAAGATCGAAAAATTACTCGGCGGAAATGCACAAAATTACTCGAAAATGACTAAAAACACGATAATAAAAGACTCTTCAGTTTTTTATGATCAGAAAATGAGCTCATTTTCGATTGTTTTAATCACGCAGGGGAATCAAACCTCGAATTTGGTCTAAAGTTTCATTAAATACTGGTTGGGTATGTGTATGAAAAAATCTAAAGAACTACTGAAAATATACCCAATATACTTTGTGATCAATATGTGATCAAAAAATACACGTTTTTGCCAATTACTACTTATAAATCTTTCTTTTATTTTAAAATACTTTTATTTACATTTATTGTTTGTTTTTTTGAGATATATATTTTAATCGATTTCTCAGAGTGTAAGTAAAAGAAATTTAATTATAAAAGTAGTTACACTTTGACAGGGGGAAATTTGTTGTCAAGGTTGCATATGTACATACATATAAGTATGTAACTTTAACTGATACCAAAATTAGCAGCACTGATTAAATAAAGAATTGTAGTAACTACAGCGGTGTTCTATCAAATAGCATAGTGTAGTTTAAAGTGCATACCGCTTATTTTCTTCTTTTTATTTATTATTATAGAAACTTGTAAAGTTGTACAACAGCCCATGGATGGCCTAAACCGAGTTTTTCTCAACCATTTATGTTGTGTGAGTTATATTTGAACATGCAAGGAAGGGACCTATAGTTTTATGCCGAATTCGAACGGCGAAGGGAAAAACAATTTAAGTTTTGAAGATTTGCATTGCCAGACATGCATTTTTTATTTTTTTTACTGTGCCGATCATTGAACCCAGGCACCCTGCGTAACAATCCAGCACACTAACCACTAGGTTATGGTGACCATAATAAAATTATATTTATCAGCAAACAAATGAATATAACAATTTTCAAAAATTAACGAGAAATTAGGAACAATTACACTCTACAAAAGGGGTACAACTCAAAGTTGAAAATTTGTTAGGCAACAGTGAAAAAATGTTTTGCTTACCTATGGATGCGTATAAAAAATTGTTTTTCTAACATATGGATGCATATAAAAGTTTATTCTACCGAAAATAATATGTCATTATATTTAATATGAATCCATAGATAAGCAAAAACATTTTTATATTGTTTCCTGAAAAAATTTTAAATTTGAAGTTGTGCCGCTTTTGTAGTTAAGTAGTGTGCGAAATATTAAAATTCTGATTTGATAGGATTTTAATAATTATATTTGTTCAACTAGTAAAAGGTTTCTACAAAGACTTCTTATCAACTTTTCCAAAAGGCTTCTTGGCTTCTAAACATGCATCTGAATTCAAAAAAATTCTTTCGATCTTCGATAGCATTGTTTGCTTTTACAATTGATTCTAGAGGCCGCCACCATACAAAATTTTCTTAAAACTCATTGTTTTTGTAGGTTTTCTTCTATAAAATTTGCAAATCGGGGGACTCAATTTGATTTTTGTTGATCAGCATCAAATATATCTTCTTTTTAGGGGGTTGTCGATGTCTCGAACAAATTCGATCACCCCTTAAATGCTATATATCATGCTTATATATCATTCCTTGTCTTATTACTACTATATATGTTTGTTTATTTTTTTTTTCAAATTGTTGACTTTTTTAGATGAATTTGAATGGAAATTCCCACAAAATCTGGATATCGAAAGCCGTAGTAAGGAGAGCGATTCCAGCAGAATATGAAAACATAGAGACTGGTTACCTAGAATTTTGGGATAAGCACATGTTGAGTTGATTGTATAATTTTGTTTAGAAAAACTGTTTTCAAATTATACGAAAAATAACAATTAATTAATGTATATTTCGTATTTCGACTGAAAAAACACTAATTCCCCAGCAAACCATAGAAATGATTGCCATCATTTTAGCATTCGAAACGAATTCGAAAATAAACCCGGTAGGGAGCCTTCGTTCGTTCGTATTAGTAAAAGTAGAAAAGAACGAAAAATTCAAAATAATAATTTATTTGTCAAACATTTGTTCGGTATGAATAATCTTCTTCAGATTTATCCATAAGAACATGAATTCCCAAGACATCCTAAATACTTTATCTGGATGCCTATCAGATAAATAAATAAATCAATACTTATATATGTATTTGCAGAATTTCAACCTTATTTTTTATATTTTTAAGAAACCAACAATCAAGAAACAAATTTAAGTAACACGAACAATCTACTGTACCGAGTTATGGAAGAAATAGCATAAATATGTTCCTTTTTATTCTTGGTAATATTATTTAATAAAAACTTGTTAAAAACCTTATAAATGTTTTAATTAAATAACTTTTGGTATTCGAGATAAGTTCGTTAAAAAACAAAAAAAGTTTTAGGAACGATTCGCTAATGATGCTCGTTTGCGAAGGAAGTTCGGAATGAATTCATAAGCGTAATTAGAATCGGATTCGTTTAGGAAGAGGCAATTCCCCAAGAAAGCGAACTCATCAATAAATCGTTAATGATATTCGTTTTCGAAACATTTTATCGTCACAACGAATTCGCTTCGAATTAGTAACGAATTAGTCTGGTTTGTTAAGTCTAGACTAAAATTTGAGAAAAACAACTATGTCGTATTTGGAGAAGGCGACTCGCTAGAGCTTTTTGACTTCGAGTTTGGATTTAGAAGGCACAAACTTGTTCATTTGCTATATGTGTCGTTCATTATAATAATTATTTATTTATTTATTTATTTATTTCAATTTCATCAATTAGAGTACATGCTCTTAAAGACTACTAGATATGCTAAATGCTAACTTAAATAATAATTAACTTGGGTATTGAAGGGTCATAATTAAACTATTTTTAAATTTACATCGATTTGAATGATTATAAAAATCTAAGTAGCCGCAGACTTCATTTGCTTCCCTTAAACAACGTGTTATAGGCTCATTGCGGCAGTAGTTTACTCTATGATAAGGTTCATAAAAAAGACTTCTAGATCTTAAGTAACGAGTAGGACAATAAAAGCCAATTAACTGAAGCAGAGGTGGGCAATCAATATGATTGTTAATAATGTCTCTTACAAACATAACAGAGAAGTATTTACGCCTAACTTCAAGAGATTGTATACCAAGCAAGAGACATCTGATTCTATAAGATGGCATATCAGAATTCCAGCGCAATTTATGAATGGCACATCTCGTAAATTTTCTCTGAACCCTTTCAATTCTTAACGACTGAATAGAATAAAAAGGATCCCAGATAATGCTGCAATACTCCAATATAGACCTCACAAATGAAAAATATAAAGCTTTGAGAGTATAAGGATCTGAAAAATCTTTGGAGTTCCTTATAATAAATCCAAGCATAGATCTAGCTTTAACTATTAAGTAGTCAATATGCTTGGAAAAACACATTTTGGAATCAAAAAGAACCCCAAGATCACACTTTTCGTTAATCCTAATTAGTGCTGTATCGTTTAAAATATACTGAAATCTAACTGGAATCAAAATTCTGTGAAAAGATAAACTTTGGCATTTGGAAATATTAAGGGATAACTTATGTTTATCACACCAAATCAACAACCTAGACACATCATCCTGAAGCCTCGCACAGTCACTGATGGATTTGACACTACAGTAAAGTTTCAAATCGTCAGCATACATAAGGCAATGAGAGTGGCGAAAAATTCTAGGGATATCATTTACAAATAATAAAAAAAGAAGTGGGCCTAGGTGGCTGCCTTGAGGGACACCAGAAGTGACCTCAACTACTTCCGATAAAGTGTTATTTATGCGAACGAACTGAGTACGTCTAGACAGATATGATTCCAACCATTTCAACATACTTGAGTGAAATCCCATTGATTCTAGTTTTCTGATTAGCATTAAATGATTAACTCTATCAAAAGCTTTACTGAAATCCGTATAAATCACGTCACACTGATAACCATTTTTAATATTATTTAGCACGAAGTTGGAAAAAATTGTTAGGTTCGTAGAAGTAGATCTGCCCTTAACGAACCCATGTTGATAGGGAGAAATAACTTCTTTCAGAAGGAACATAAGTTTGTTGTAAACTAATTTCTCAAACAATTTAGGAATAGCTGAAATCTTACATATTGGACGATAATTAGAAACTTCAGCCTTGGAGCCAGATTTGTGAATGGGAATAGTATACGATTTTTTCCAAACCTCTAAGAATTCACCACGAGCAAGAGACCTATTAAAAATAATTAGCAATGGAGGAGCTAGTGCAATCGCACAATTTTTTAATAAGATTGGAGGAAGGCCATCAAAACCAGATTGTTTGTCAGAGTTTAAGCAAGAGAGCTCTAGAGTCACTTCTTCTAAGGTTAATTGCAAATTACCAATATTAACCAAACTAGAGTTCGAATACTGGTTTAAATCTCTTATGGTAGAAGAAGGGACATAAACAGAGCGAAAAAAGTTTGCAAAGAGATTGCAAATTCTGGAGATCTCAGAAGACGTTTCTCCATCAAAGTGCATTATGTCTGGAATACCAGAGGATTTCCTTTTATTATTGATGAAATACCAAAAGCTTTTACTGTGAGATTTCAACTCAGCTTCAACACTGAGGATATAGTTTTTGTATAAAAATTTATTAAGATAATCAAATTCTTTTTGTAGGCGGCAATAATTATCAAATAATGCTAAATTGCCTTTCGATTTTCTGAAAGATTTGTATGCTTTATTTTTCTTGTTATTAATATTAATTAGATGTGAATTAAACCAAATGGGTTTAGTGGAACTTTTTGGCAAAACAGTAGGAACAAACATATTGATTGCTTCATCGAGCTTTTCAGAAAAGATACTATAGTCTTGAACCAAATCAACATTGTTTAAAACAGATATCCAGTCTACAGAATTAATAAGACTAGAAATGCAATTAAAATTTGCCTTTTTAAAGTTATACTTAGAAAAACAATTGTAAGGAAGCTTCAAAAGGTTATAAAATTTAAAAGACGCACATAAAGCTAAATGATGTATGGAAGTAGAGAGAGGGGGTGAAGTGAGGCAGTTGACTTCGGCTTCAAATTCTTTATCAACAAAGATTAAATCTAAAAACCGATTCAACCCATTTTGAAACTTATTAATTTGACAAAGATCGAACTCAGCAAGAGTGTCCAGAACCTCACATTCACTCTCACTCGATACATTAAAAGGTATTAAGCAACTAAGATTAGAATCATAAGACCAATTCACATTAGGAAGATTAAAATCTCCTAATATAATAATATTTTGCTTATCGTTTAAAGATTTTAAAATTGAGCAACAGTTATCAATGTGTATTTTATACATTTCAAAAGGACTCTGAGGAGGTATATAACTTATTATTAAGAATATTTCATGAGAATGATTAATAATAATTTTAATAATAACTTGATCGATGTCGTAGATCGTTTGGGTTGTAGATGACGGCAATTCAATTTGAATACAGGAGAGCGATGTGCGAACTGCAATCAAAACACCACCCCCCATTGAGAGCCCTGTAGTTTGAGAGCATCTATCCTTACGAAATACGTTATAGAGTTGACTATCGAACATTTCAGAATTATAATGGCCTCCAGTGAGCCATGTTTCAGTCAAGGCTATGACATCAAATTGAACTGATGATGAAAAAAGCAAAAGAGAATGTAATTTTGTTCTAATGCCACCAGTATTCTGGTAATAAAGCTGAAATTCTTCATCGGTGGGAGCTCCAGCTTTGATTTTCGAAGGCAGAACATCAATAGATGGTTTTTCAATAAATGGCAGTCCAGTTATGCGTTTGGGACTGGATCTCCAATTCTTTGAAAAAAATGAAAAGGACATACTTTCACTTCAGCAGGCCATAGCTCAGGTTTAAGCAATTTAACATACAGAGAAGAAATAACACCAAGTTTAAACGTGATTCTTTTGATAGAGTCTATTGGAGCATCCCTCTTGACCAACTTGTAGCATGCAAAATGTTTAGAGTCAATGCCTGTTTGTTTAGCAATGTATGTAACTATGTTTTCAGCAGTGACCGATGGCAAGAATGATGACAGGTGAAGCCATTTTTTATTGATAGCGACATCCAGTTCAGTATTCGAATTAGAACCCATAACAATGGATCGATTATTACAATGTTTACGATTGGCGTTCACAACGGTCCACCCAGTAATATTACCACTGGGAAGTGCAGAATAGTGGTTATCAAAATTAGTATCGTTACCCTCAGCAACAACAGTATTGGAGTCAGAGGAACCACAAGCAACGGCAACATTAGCAGATAAAGAGGAATCAGAAGAATTATCAGCAGTAACAATATCATTTGAATTACAGTTATCATAATCAACAGCAGCAGACGAACAAGCCGAAATAGAAATTGAGCGAGAGATAGTCGACGGAGCGGGATAGCTCTGTTTAATAACGGCAACATCTGATGAATTCTTTCGTAACGAGAGCTGCGAGCGACAATTGAGCGGTGTATTGCGGTTGTTATCAATATTTGCAGAGCGAGAGAGAGCTGGCGAAGAGTTTGTAATGCTATTGCGTCTAACATTTTTGACAATTTGTATATTTGGATCGGTAATCTTTGCTTTAGAGCGGGTGATCATAGCATTATTGTTATTATTAATGATCATTTTATTCGTCTCTGTCGATTCGTTAATATGAGAAGAGCGAGTGATTGTAGCGGTATTATTGAGATTAGTACTATTAGATTTGTTATTGTCTTTGATTACATTAATGTGAGATGAATGCACAGATTTAAGAGAGTCAAATATTGATTTTATATCGATTAAACTTTGGACCGCCGCATCTATTTTTGAGAGGCATATATTAGCAGGTCTCTTGACACACATGTCACATTTATATATGATGTTAATATTAGACTTCAGCACGTTTAAACAATTTAAATTAATTTTTGCGCATTTTAAATGCATGGTTCCACAGCAAATACCGCACGAAATGGATTCACGTCCAACGCACTGCAAGCTGCATTTCATGCAGTTTTGCATTTTAATTATAAAGTGATTATTAAGAATAATTCGATTTTTTTTAGGAGCGTAAGAAATAACACGTCTAACCTGCACGAAGAGTAATATAAATATGTATATATGGGAGAGTGTAGAACATAACTATATAGATGGGTCACGAACCGAGGATGGAGCTGGGACAGGAGTATTTGGGCCAAGAATCAAACACTCTGAGCCGATGGGGAAGTATCCTAGCATCTTTCAAGCTGAAATTCACGCAATTGATATATGTGTGCAATTCAACCTGGATACACTGAAAAAAGACTGTACTAAATCTAAGGAAATGAGTTCCTTAAATTTTTTTCCTAAGCTGAAGTATTTTTTCCTATACTCTATGAAAAATATCTTTAAAGTAATGACTTCGTTTCCTTATACGAAGTAAAAATTTTTCCTCAATTTGTAACTGTTAAATATAAGTAAAAATTTCTTTGATTTTAAGACGAATTCCTACACTTAAGGTCACGTTTCCTAATATATAGGAAATTGTTTCCTTATTTTTATTTTAGGAAAACTTGTAATTATTATTAGTAAATTTACTCAACCGTAGGACGTATTTTTCATTAGCTTGAGTAAAATTTTTCCTTGGTGTAAGGAGATTTTCTTAAAATTTTATTGCGAACGACATATTCCTATAGGAAGTATAGTATACAAGATATCGCTATCATGCCAGATAGCCAGGCAGCAATTCGAGCATTATGCTCTTCTGAGGTCACCTCTAAACTGGTGTGGGACTGTTTGAGCAAGCCTAATCAACTGGGCAAAGATAATAAAGTCGCTCTATGTTGGGTCCCTGGACACTTAGGAATAGAGGGCAATGAGCAGGAAGACGAGCTTGCTAGAAAGGGAGCAGCGACCACTTTCGTGGGACCTGAACCCTTCTGTGGAATAGGAGATAGCGTAATCAGGGAAGTACTCAGGCAGGAAGAGAAGAACAAGAGGCAAGAACTCTTTAATAATCTTTCGGGGACTGAGAAAATCCAAAACGCTTCTAGGTAACTTTAACAAGAATAGATACGCATTCTGCATTGGTCTCAACAAAAACAGACTGCGTATATTAGCTGGTTTCTGAATATATAAGTTTTGTAATGAGGAAGATGAATCATCAGAACATATCTTAGCTCAGTGTGGAGCACTGATCCACAAAAGAATGAAATATCGGGGTATGTACGAAGTGCCCAGTACAGAACTGGCTTCCATAGATCCGGGCGCAATACTCAAATTCTTGAGAAAGACTGGACTGGATGAGGCACTCTAGGCAAATCAGACTAGATAGAGAAGAGGGACGTACAATAGATCTTATAGGTCGCGGTACAAATACATTAACCTCTCTAATACAATACAATACAATATATCTTTCATTATAAAAGTGAACTGATCCAAATTTGCTTTTCATTCTTAAGATATTGTGCTACTTGTCTACTCAGGGAACTTAAAGAACAAAATAGTTCACAATAATAGTGAAGTAAGTCCAAAGTCACCATAAAAGTAAAGTAAAATTTAGTAGCCTCTTTTAATGAAATATTGATAGTGTAGGATGTATAATGTACTTTGATAAAAAGTACTTCCAAGGTAGTGAATCCCCAACTGAATAAATTTTGTCTAGCAACGATTACTATTCACGGGACTTGTCGATTTATTTTAGTTACTCTCTATACTTAAGCTTCATAGGAGGTTTTATATTTTATGATGGATACGGAAGATTGCAGTGATTCAAGGTCAGTACTTGCAACTTACATTCAATAGGGTCCTCTCTATCTATTGAGAAGCAGTACAAAAAAAAAACGATTTATTTAATCTTATACCATTTATTCCACCAATTTAATGAAGGCTAGAACATCTCTTGTGGGAGAGGTTTTAATTTCGTTATCTTTTTGAATACCCTTTTTTTGCCAAGCCAAGGCTAACTATTCACACAGAATGAATGTGGGATATCATCTCATCATTTTCCTTACGTAGGCGACACTTTGTATCGTTTGACAGATTTAATTTACTTTAGTGATATCTGAACACACCAAGGAGAAAGCCCACTAGCAGTCTGAGACCTGCTTTGTTTAAGATCAAAGATTGGGTGAGAGCAAGATGAGGGGCAAGCTCCACTGATCGTATATATGTATTTAAATAGAAACCTCCTTTTTGTTTCAAACTTTCTAAATTTCAGCTAACTTTCCTTTTCCCATCCCAACGAGATTCGTAAAAAAAATATTTCATTATAACAATGAAGTAACTTCACAATCATATATATATATAATTGTTAATTGTTTATAACAAACTTTGACTCAAACCATCAACTTGTAATGACTTTCCTAAAATTTTGTGTATTATCTTGCAATAAAAGTTGAAAAACCATTTAAATAATTTTTGCTCTTTTTTCTATAGACCATTTTGCCAAACACTTGATATTACAAAAAACAAATAAATGGAGTTACACCACTATTATAATGAACGACACATATCTATATTTATGCTCAGATATACATATTTTATCATTTCATATCAAATATTTTTCACACAGACAAAAATTATAAAATTTAAATTTTAAAATCAAAGTTTAATACAAATAATCGTGCATATTTTCATTACTTAATGCTAATGACATTATATCTTCAATGTTGCTTTGTATTGTTCCAGTTGGGAGATAAACACCCCCGATTTGTTTTCGGTTTCTTAACATTGATTCTAAAATGCACTATTTAGTATAACCCAGGAGATTGAAGTACTACTACTACTATTATGACACAACAGCCCATGATGGGCCAAGGCCGAGCTTTTTGCATCCATTCATATTGTGTGAGTTATATTTATACTTTTTTTTTTTTTTTTGTTGGAACAGACAAAAGAAGTATTCAAGAATACATCACTCAGACAAGTTTTACGTCCATTGTACTATATCCTGTGTTCCCTTTTGCTATTCTTTAAATCTACCAGATTTATTAATAAATCTTAGCAGATCTTGCGGTGTTAGAGACCTCAGGTGTTCGTCTCCCAATACTCCAGTACCAAATATGCTTACTCTGATCTGGCAGAAAGCGAGGCAGACACTAAGAAAGTGGTCCGCCGTCTCTTCACATTATCATATTTATACACGAATGGAAGAAACTACAGTTTTATGCCGAATCCGAACGGCTAAATGAAAAGCTTTTCATAGGCATTTTTTTACTCTTGGAGGTTTGCCATTGCCAGCCAAGAGGTGGTGCCGTATAGAAGAATTTTTGCAAGGCACCACGAAATAACTCCTAATTGAAAAATGAAATAAGTCCTAACCCTAAAAACTATAAATTGTGTATTAACGAACACAAGGCAGAAGTGAAACTTCTTGTGAACTAAACGAAACACAAGCAAATAACAAGCAAATGAAATTTTTCAATCGCTAAATTTTTTCAATCGTTAAAATTTTTACTTCATTGGCTTGTGTTTTTTAATTTCATTTGCTTGTGTTTCGTTTAGTTCACAAGAAGTTTCACTTCTGCCTTGTGTTCATTAATACACAACCAATTTTTTTAATTTCATTTGCTTGTGTTTCGTTTAGTTCACAAGAAGTTTAACTCTGCCTTGTGTTCGTTAATACACAATCAATTTTTTTTTGGGATCAATGCTAGAACAAAAATTCCAACTCTGTACCGGTAATTTCGATGACAATTGTAGACGATCTTTTTTTGTGTGCGACATCTTCATGTAATTCCTTGGACATTTGCGCCATCTGTATGTGAAATGTATAACTGTCATAAACTTTAAGATGGCGACGCTACACATTGTTCTTTCTGCCATAGGCGTGTGTGTGTGTGTAATCAATATGATATATTGAATTAAAACTATTTATGATTCGTTTATTATATAGTTTGCTCGTGAATTCAGTTACGGAATATTGGCTAAATCCCTCATGCACATTGCTCGACAAAATTATGTCGCATTGCATACTTACGCACAACGTCACATCCGGTTGGTTTTACTCTAGGGACAAGAGAAAAGAAGTTTCAAAAACGAAATAACTCCAAATGCAAATATGAAATATCCTCAAAAATCGTTTTATAACTTCGGAATTCTCTATGACTAAATGCTGGTAAATACAAATTAATTGATTGTTAAAAATAACTTGAAATAAAAATGAAGTTTGCACTTTGTTCTACGCACTGCTATTTAATTGAACGCATCTGTAAATGTATGTGTAAATATACATATGTACAAATGAATTTCTATGTAAGTGTGTATTGCTCACATGATTATTGTGTTTCTGCTTAATGCGTGCTCAGATTGAAATTGTATATAACTTGTTGTTGTTGAAATTTTATCTCAAAGCAACCGCATAATACTATCTGACGTTACAAAAGAACAATGCGTAATGTAGGCGTGCCAACAAGCTGTTATGTACGCATACAAATAAAAACATGTCCTATACATATGTATATACATATATACATAAATAGGTATATAAATAAATATGTAAGTATGCAAATAAAAAATATATCAAATAGAAATATTTGTATGCAGTCGTTTTATCATTTTGATCCTTTTGTTCTTTTTACCTTTGTTTGTAAAAGTAAATATGGACTCATGTATAGTTTTGTAGGAGTGTGTGAGTGGTTATCTTCTAATACATCACAGTAATTTTTTTTCATGTCAAAAACAAAAGTTTTAGGTATGTTTATTTTGATTGTTGAAATGTTACTGTTGTTTTTTTTTTTAATTATTTATTTGTGTCCTTATTATTTTTATTTTTGTTTTGGGGGAAACTAATTTCAGTTTATTTAAAACTTTACACTCAACTTTACACATTATAAACTTAATGTGATACTATATGAGTAAAGGATAGTTTAATTTTATGTTTCCTTAATTTTCAACTATTGAGTTACTATAAATATTTTAGTACATAGTTTCTAGGCATAAAATAGATAGAAAATATAAGAGCTTTTGTTAAAGATTAATGCATCAAATTGAAATCATTTAGCATAAAAAGTGTCTGTTCCAAGGAAGACAAAAAAAAAAAAAAAAAACCCTCCATCATTTTTAAACATGTGAAGTTGTATTTCTCAACACAATTTATTTAAAATTTAAATTTTTTCAAGTAAAATTAAATCCACCTAAACAAAAAGTTTTGCACTATGTAATTTACTTTACCCCAGATGGGACTCGAACCCACAATCCCCGGCTTAGGAGGCCGGTGCCTTATCCATTGGGCCACTGGGGCAATTAAAGTACGACCAATTGAGAACATGTTTCATTTCGCAAATTGTAATATAAACAATTAAAAAAAATATACATTTTTTATTATCATAACTAAATAAAAGCACCCAAATTAAATTTGATTTACTTAATAGAGAAACAAAATCTATTTATAAACAGTGTCGTTTGTGCTGTTAATGTTCAAGACAACGGCCCACCTACAGCTTCTTTGTTCCATTTGAATATATTTGTTTTTTGTTTTATTTGTTGTTATAATTTGTGTGTCGCTTTGCTGACTGTTTCTCTTATTAAAATGACAATGATATTTAAAAAAGAGGCATTTGAAAAAATACAAGCTTACTTCATTTGCATATATTTCTGCACAACGGAACGTATGAGTGACATACAACACATGAGTTTTTGTTATCATAAAAAATAAATTTTTTTTCTTTATTTACATTTAAAAATTTACACTTTAATAAAATATCTTCATCTTTTATTTACTTGGGCTTCCAAAAAAAAAAAAGAAAAAAAAAACTACAAATCATTCAATGGTTTCCTTCTGTTGGCTTTTAGCCTGTTTCCGTAATTTGATTGTACAAGTGAGTTTCTTTTTTGTTGACTTTCTTGTCCGAATTCAAGTTCATTTTAGATGGCTTTAAAAAAATTGTATGCTCTGTATATTTGTGGGTGTGTATGAGATTTTTTTTTTTTTGATTTGAGCTAGAAGATTGTGACATTCATTTTGTGGAACATTTAAATTGTATTACCGTAATACCATCAAGTCTATTCATTTTATCTGTCTGAGAGTATCTCGACTTTATCAATTTCTGGTGTGGTTTTTTTTTTTTGTATTGTGAAAATGCTCTGTGGTGGTGAAATGTTATTAGCACACATATATACACACACATATTAAAGTGCATCACGAAAAAAATTGTTGTTGTACCCTTCTAAACAAATAATTCCAGGTTATTTGTTGATGTGTCACAAAATATTTCGGCTTTACATTCATTTGTGCGCTGGAACGTTTTGAAAAAATCTCTAAAAATCGTGTGTGTTTTTATTTGGCCAAAATTAGCTTACAGAGAAATTCCCCATACAAAATTTGATTTGTAAAGGTTTTTTCGAAACGATCGCACTCACGAGCAATAAACGTTAAAGCCGAAATATTTTGGGAGTCAGTTCATATTTGTTTTTTGTTGCATGGGGCTTGATGCACTTTAATAAATATATATACATATCAACTATCCAGGTGCTTCTTTTTAATGTTGGAAGGTGGGAAGAAACAAGTATATTAAAGCATGTTCTTGTAGCTGTTATAGTGTTGTATGTATTTGTTATCATTGTTATTGTTATTGTCTTTGCTTTGTTTTGCCTTCAGGTGCTTCTTCACAAATGTGATGTTAACAATTTTAAATGTATGCGAGAATGTTTTATTTTTGTATATACACAATAGTCTCGCAAAAGAAAACAACTTTAAATTATTTAATTAAATGTTTTTATTTTCATTATTGTTGTAAAAACATTAAAGCAATAATTATTTGCTAAATTGGAACAACACTGCGTGACAATTTTAATTTTGTTGGGCTTTAATCGAAACTTGTAGAATATGATATTTTTATATCTTTTAAAGTTTTCCAAATATTTATGGTGGCAAATATATGTATCACTTACACTACCGTCCATAAATATGGACTCAAAGAAACATTTTAGATTTTCGGTATTTATAGCTTTTTATATATTATAGCAATATTATTTATATCATATTTATATTTTTCAAATGATTGGTTGTGATCAAAATAATACAAAATATCATTTTGATATGCATGTCATCCAAATAACGGTTAATTTCATTCACTTTAAATTGTATTGTGAGATCGGGCTATTCTACGACAAAAAGACTTTAAATGTTTTGAAATGGCAACAAGAGTGATATATGAATTAAAAAGAGAGTACAAGTGATTATTTTGAGGAAAACTGACAAAACAAACGCGAAATAGTTGCAATTTCGCAAAAGGGATTCGCGAGACATTGAAAAGAAATGCTGAAACCGGCTCATATGTAAACAAAATTCTTAGTGACCGCCCTAAAAAGACCAATAAAAATGATGATAGACCTATTTTGACTATAAGTTTGGTATAAGATTGGTTTAAAATGGCACCAGATATTGCAGCAGAAATCAATGAAACTTTACCCTGGTCAATTTCAGTTACAACAGTGAAAGGAAGATTGATTGCAAAAGGCATGGTTGGCCGCGTTGCAGCGAAAAAGAACTCTACTGCGTCCTTTAAATAAACAAAAACGTTTGAAATTTGCAAAAAAATACAAAAATCGGACAACCGATCAGTGAAAATCGGTACTGTGCACTATAGGAAATTTTACCCAATTCGCTGGCCAAAATTCATTTATTTTTTTATTTTCTCATAAAGCCAATACAACAAAGCAAATAAGTGTAAGTTTTGTTTTTATGTAAATCGATTTACCGTTGCTCGAGCAGCTGTAAAATATGTTGCTTCTCAATTAGTTTGCAAATAACATTTGAGAGTAATGAATTGTGTGCAAAGTTTAAGTACGTTTATTTTAAAATAAAATTATAATTAAAAAAATAAAAAATGGAGAGAAATAATGATAGTAAGCAGATCATTTATCAATTTAAAAAATGTGGTCAATTTATTAGTTACGGTAAATAAATCCATATTATTGAAATGGTGCAATTTTAAAGTGGAAGTTTATTTAGACTTTTAAAAAATTGCTTGGGTTTGCTTGAAATAAAATCATCAGGATTGTTTAGGACATTCAGTTATATGTTAGATTACTACGTTTTGCTCTGCGATTTTTGAAAAATTCCATTTTTTCTCAGACAACTACAGAATACCAAACTGTGATTGGTTTGTTGTATGGCGACTGCGAAAAAAATCTTCTTTGTTGACGCGTCGATATTAGAAATTTTTTTTTTAATTTCTATTTATAAATATTTCATTAGCATATAAAAAAAAAATTGGAGAAATTAGTTCATTAAATAATTGTGGGTAAGCTGTCAAAGTTAATGAATGCTAAACGCAAAGTGCTAGCATGCATTTTGAAGCATATTTCGGAAGCTTTTGCTGTTTAGCCATAATTATAATTAATTATAATTATAATTAAAAGCATCTTTTTTATATGGGAGTGTTATATATATAACACTCATATAAGAACAATGCATTTTACAAATAAAAAAAAGAAAATAATTTTTTTTTTTCGGAAAAAAATTTGGTGTTTAGAAACTAAAATTTCAAGATTGGTGGACCAGGTCTATCTTGCGAAGCAGTGCGATACATTCTAGTATATAAAAATGTAAACTAAATAATTTCTTAGCTGAACAACAAAAAAAATTGGCTGCGGATAGCTGCGAATCCAATTTTTATTAACAAAACATTAAATCCATATTGAGGGGAAACTATTAAAAGATTGAAAGTTTTTAAGAAATTTAAAGTTTTTTTTTAAAAAATGAAAAATATGAACAAAATATGAAGCAATAAAAAATGTTGAAACAGTCAAAACTGTTTTTTATGATTTTTATTTTGATATCTTGACTGCAACGGATTTTAAAGCTATTTTAGTTTTTCTGTTGTATCGGAGTCGGGCGTGGCAATTGACCGATCACGCCCATTTTCATAATTTTTCTTTTTCAGGACATAAGAGTTACCCATGCCAAAAATCGTTTTGCTGAGATGATTCCTTACAGTTTTTTCGCTATCTCATAACAAATTTTATAGCACTTCATATCACACCCTTATAGAATAAGTGGGCGTGCCAATCTTATTTTCATGTTAGAGCGTCCCTATCATCTAACAAACTTCTGGACCAAGTTTCATATCAATGCCTGCATTTTTCGAATTTTGTCCAAAAAACTGGGTAAAATTTCCTTAGTGCTGTGGACGAATGAAACCAAATCTGAAATATTCGATAGTAAGTGACGCACGTATGTGTGACTTGCATCGACAGTGATGCATAGGGATGGCTCGGTGATTGGCCAAAATAGATGGGATAATGAGGAAGGAAGAATATCATTCGATACTTCAACGAAGTGCAGTCCGTTCTGGCATTGGCTTAGTCGGATATGGTTTCGTTTTTCAACAGGATAACGATCCCAAACACACTTCTAAGTACTGTCAAAACTATTTAAAGTCAAAAGAGGAAAAAGGTGTGCTTGAAATGATGGAATGGCCACCCCAGTCCCTAGACTGTAACCCCATTGAGCTGTTATGGGATGAGCTCGACCGTCAGGTCCGAAAGATGCGACCAATCAGCGAATCACACTTGTGGGAGTGCTTTCAACGTGTGTGAAACGATATAGAATTGGAAAAACTCCAAAAACTTGTCGAAAGAATGCCAAAAATTTGCAAAGCCATCATCAAAGCGCGAGGTGGTCATTTTGATTAAAAGCGTTTGAAATGAAACTTGACATATTTTTCTCCCTTTCCTTTCTATAATGCCTGTAAATCAATAACAAAATATGAATATGATATAAATAACATTTTTTGCTGTTAGAAAAATCGAGCTTAGCTCTAAAAATATAGCAATAAATATCGAAAATCTAAATTTTATTCTTTAAGTCCATACTTATGGACGGTAGTGTATTTAAATACATATTGTTAGACCTTAAGTTCACAAAGCATGTATAATTTAATGAAATTTCTACTTGGATTTGTTCGGTTTAAAAACGTGCATCATTGAATATCTTTGGCATAGTTTTAAGTGCTTCTTTAAACAAGCCCATGAAACTTTTGCTAAAAACGAAATTATAAAAAAGAAAAAAAAAAAAAGAAAAAGAAAAGCAAGCAAGAACTTTTTTCGTTAAGCATAAAATTTTATTTGTATTTCGGTCAAAAGGAACTACAGCGTATACACTTGTACATGCATAAAATTAAATTACAAAAACACACTCAAAAAGCCAAAAAGAAGGAGCTGAATTCAACCCGCTTCTTCGAGGTTACAGCAACTGACAGTGAATTGATGAAAGAATAATAAAGTTTATTAAAGCGTATATAAGTGAAGGGGAAATAACATGTATTTTCCTGATGTGGTGCATTGTAGTGACTTGTCACTCATACGCACGGTTGAACAAAAAAAAAGAAAAATTGAATATGTGTGCGTGTGTATGTGTATGAAAATAAGGTACGCAAATGTATTTTAAAACTTATGCATTAAAGTAAAAGTATGTAGTGTTGAAATATGCTGGTATAAAGTTGTCACCACGAGAGACACAAATAGATAAGTTTTAGCCAACAATAAATGAACACGTCAACACCCAGCGTAAAATTAGGCAAACTACTTACTTTCCGTTTTAATTTATTTTTTAGATTTTTTAAACAACATTCAAGAATTAAGTATAAAATTATTATTATTAGCTATGATACCTATGTGCCACGACACTATGCAAATCTATACTATTATATAAAATTGGTGGTATGAAAATTGTAAGTTGTAATTTGGCTCAAAAACTACGGGACCAAATTGATTTTTTTTTTGTTTGGAAGCTGTTATACATTTAATGCAAGCTGTAATTTGTAATAATAACTGCCTTTATTTTGTATAAAATATGTTTTGAAAGTATCACTTCAGGTTATCCACACATCATTTGGCTTGCTTCTTCTATTTGATATATTTTTTCGCCTGTTAAAAAACCAAGTGTTGCCAGATCCTATGATTCCTTGTTCTAACATCAGAGACACAACCTGCAAAGTTTTCATTATTCATCAGTAAGTAAAAGTATCATTCTTCATATGCTTGACGTAATCAATCCAGACTACCTGAGTTAGAATAAGTAATGATGGTCAAGTTGTTATCACAGCCCTAAGGCTTTAAGGCAATAGTTAAATCCTAAAAACTAGTGGGTGAGTATAAGTCAATAAGAAGGTATTGTAGCTAAGTACTTTTTCTATTAAGGATGCTAAATAAGCGCCTACACTAAAAAAAAAAGTATATGAAAAATAACATTTTTTTTTTACAATATTCAGCCAACATTAATAAATATCAAAATTGGCATTACAAAATGCAATTAAAACATTACAGAAGAATGTATAAATGATGTGCAAACAATGCAATTTTAAGATTAAAAATTTAAAAGAAATAAATTATTTTAATGTAATATTGATATGACAACAATGTTGAATTGACATGACAACAATGTATAACTGACATTGAAAAATGTAAATTTGTTATAAATATAACCTAGAATTGAAAACTTAAAATGTTAATAAAACAAACCAATCTGAAAAAGAGCATTGGCTGTTCACCCCTGATCTAGAGGTTTTTATTTAAAAATTCAACTTCCACATTCCATACTTCATTTCCATTGTGAAATGGTACATGAAGTAGCATCAACTCAAAAATTAGTACCATCTGTTTTAGAAAACCCATGTAAGAGCAGCTGCTTGTTTTAAGGGGTACATTTTAATGTATTAAATACCTCTACACATGTACACAAAAAAATAAAAACATTGTTACATACAACATTTGAAAAAAAAAGAAGAAAATTTACAAATCCTGGCACTTATTTACTTAAGCTTAAATCATTTCATATCTAAATTATAAAAACATATGTTACCCAAAAAGGGAAAACATAAATTCCCGCATAAGCCTCCTTTTAAATTCTTTACTACGTGCTTTCCTATAGCTAGCAGAAGCGTTTACTACCTTTTATCATTTACTCTTTGTTTTGCTGCCCACTCAGTGCTGTTCATTGTTGTCTCTGGTGTTGTTTAACAAGCTGTAAAAAGTCAATTCATACTTGAAAATATGAGCAGCAGCAGTTTTATCTGCTGTTGTTGTGCACTGTTCTTTATCTTTTTCCAGCAAATGGCAATTGTCATTTCCGTTAAGCTCAATAGAGCTCACTATTGTGAAAGAAGAGTCGCTGCTTGAAGCATTTGAAGCATCAGCACTGTGTGTAAATTACATACATACAAATGACATTTATTTAACGAGGGTTCGACACTTCTTTTAGTTTTGTTTTGCATTTCTGCTTGTGCATTTTACTTCTTTTTTTTTTTTTTTATTGTGTATTTTTAAATTACTTTTTAATTAATTGCCGCGAATTTTTTTTTCTCTTTTTTGTTAATATATTTCATTTTACTTTCGTGTAGATTGGTTGTTTTTTGGGCATTAGCCCGGTATTAAATAGCTTAATTTAGTACCATTTTTTAAGTTAATTGAATATATGAATTAGTTGCTTTTTTGGTGGTTGTTATAAACTGGTCCGCAGAGAAATTAGTACTGTGGTAATTTTCCATTGAGTTAAGTTGATTATTATTGCTGGTTTCAATGTAATTATAAGCAGTGGTATTAAAACAAAACATTTGAATTTAAAATGTTTAATTTTAGCATAAAAAGCATGAAAGCAGATTAGTGGTTAAATTTGCATGTACTAAAACATTGTAAATAATTTCGTTTGCTATATTTAAAAATTCTGTTTAGTTGAATGTGGTTAAATATTCATGTATTTGGGAATATGCAAACACCTACATCAACCTGTGGAGAGTAATAACAAGTTTCATAAATATTTTCAAGTTTCTTTTTGTGAGATTTAAAAACTTTACCTAGAAAGACGTTGCCTACACGAAATCATTTGTAAAATAACATAAAATTCTTAAAACTGTCTACGAAAATAGCTTATGAAAATTTAACTGAACTCACTTTGATCCTTTTCACATTAATAAATAGATTAATTACATTAACCAAATGCCTCATTCCTTTTTACATTTTCTTTATTACCTTTTCAAGTAAAAGAGCAATAATATTATCCAAATATTACATTCCTTTCATTGTTTTTCTTTGCAAGTTATTTAAGGTGCTAATTGGAATTACTAATTTAATTTTTCGAATTTTGTACAAGAATGTTAATCAACATAATGTAAGAAATGATAAATGGTATTTTGGTTATACATTGTGATGTTGTTGTAACTTTTATAAATATTTTAAATTCCTTGTTGGTTTGGAAAGCTTTAGGTTGGATAGGTGGCAGTTGACAAAGCCACTAAACTTACTTTGACCTCAGTTTCTTATTACGACAAGAATGAAAAATATTCAATGAAATTAAAACAGAATAAACTAGAATCAAGAAAATAACTTTAAACTCAAAATTATTATATACTGAAAGCATGAAAATTGGGGGGGAAAAAATTACTTTAATTTTTCAGAACTTGTCATACGAATATTGCCAATTTGGATTTTAGTTAGATATTTTATCAGAGCTCTCACAATTGAATTTGATATCATTTAATCACTCTCAAGTATTTTGTCTTAGCAGTTCAATATCTTTTAAAATACCATGATTCTAGGTAGTTAAAGAGATTATCATTTTTATTGGTACTAATATAAACAATTGATAGCTAGTGGCGGTTTTGCTAAAACTTTTCAAAATTATAGTTAGAGTTTGAGATATCATAGTAAGGGTAAAAGTATATTTTACAAATATTCGGTATATAAACGTTGGTTTTATTTTGTCAATTATCACAAATTCCTCACTTGTTTTGCCTTCCGCTCACTAATTCATAAATTGTTTGGAATATTTTTGGGGCTTCATTTCAATATATTCAAGAACTTGGGCACTTTTTCCCTTATATTCTTTACATGGGCTTCGTTATTCATTATGATGCCCGAATAGTTTTTGATTAATATACTCTGGCACAATATTCGATTTATTGTAATTTTCTATTTTTTTATTAGATATCATTAGATGTCTCTGTTAGGTTAGGTATGAGTGGCTGTCTAGAGCAGACAGATTTGAAAGGAGGCGCGGAGATATTTCACTAAACCAATATTTGAATACTCCGTAATGCACCATAATCATAATATTTAGTATTTAACAAAATAATTTCTCTTTTCATTATTTCTCTTTTCTTTCATATTGTACGTTAAAACCTACAATATGCACCTTTAAGTTTCACATTTTCCATTTCTGACTTAAGGTAGGCACACACAGTTGCGATTTTGAGGCATCGTTTTTCTTCGAAAATTCGCAGTTCTCCTCTTTTGTCGTCCAGAAAACGCAAACTGCTGCGTTTTCATACCGAAAAGTAGAAAAATAAAGAAAAAGAGGAAGTGAAATGAAAAAAAGTGAACAAAAAGAATCAAATTCAGAAATGTTTGATATTATTTTGTATATTAATGCTTTAATTCTAATATTTATATTTAATTTAATAGTTAATTGAATTGGTAAAAATCTTAAATAAAAATCTCTTATATGTGGCAGAAAGAAATGAAAATCAGCTGTTGCGATTTCAATGTGAAGATATCGCAACAGTGTGAGACCATCGAAAATGGTGTGAATTCGCACCGAGAACAGCTTAAAACAGCAAATTTCACAGAAACTTCAAAAATAATTGTATGTATGTATTGGCCTAACGGTCAATTAATCGACTAGCTCATTTTGAACGCACATAACTTTGATTAATATATTGTAACACAAATTTTTTTTTAATTATATAATTAACTCATTTTGTTCCGGTACTAGATGCCATGATCCAATTTTGAAAATTTTCAAATAAAATTTTCATATGTCATTATTAAGAGATTTTAGTACTCAAAAAAATAAAAGAAATTTTTTTTTAAATTTTAGACGGTGTAAAAAAATTCAAAAGCCCCAATCCATTTTTGCTTCTCTACAACTTTTTTTCACAGTGATTTGAAATTTTGATTTTTTGGTCAAAAATCGAATCAATAAATTTTATTATATCGGCTGCCATTTCACGCTATCCCATTGCAGGTAAGGGGCTATTCACATATTACATAACGCGCGAGAGGGGGAGGGGGGGGGAGTCCGACGATTTGTTACGGATTTTTAATTGGTTAACAAAGATATCGATATAAATAGGTAAAATTAAAAAGGATGCACAATGCTTTAAAATGGTGAAAATAATTTGTTATGTTACTAGGGCGGGGGGGAGGGCAGGGTCGAGGGCCTTTTTGTTACGATGTGTTACGAACAGCGAAGGAGGGGTCAAAATTTGTCAAAAACTTCGTTACGTAATATGTGAACGGCCCCTAAGGTAGTTTAAGCCCTGAACTAATATTGGCGTATGAGGGGCCGGTGATTACCGCACCGTTACAATATTATTAAATGATTCTCTGCTGCTACAAGCTTCTACGTTGCATACTTACAGCACATATTACAAGGATATTACTAATCATGCTTACAAATAAATTTCTTAACACTTAATTTCGTTTTTGTATGTGTTACCTTTAACTCCAAGAGGCTACGTGTCTTCGGTGACCCTTTGTGAAATTTTCCGGAAAATATTTTTGTGGAAGGTTTTAACCCTTGGCCTCCCCTTTAACTTAGTTTTTAAAGAGTTTTAAAAAAAAAGACCCAAAATGACCCATACTGGTGGGAGTTAGAGGTTTAAAATGTTCTAAGGAAATATTTTTTTGGAAAATTTTAATATAGATTACCTAAGACAAAAACCACCTTAAATAAAATTCTACATATGATTTTTCTCATTATTTGACTCGATTTTTGCCCAAAAAATCAAAATTTCAAAACACTGTAAAAAAAAATTGTGACGTAGTGGAGCAAAAAGGGATCAAGGTTTTTATTAATGAGGTCAAATACTATTGCTTGCGTTTGGTTTGGTTTTATCCCGAGACATTGACCCGCAAATTGTTGCGTAATGTTATAATTATTCGAAAATCGCATGTCGGTAAATGCAGAATAGGGAAATGCGATCGTTTTTTGGCTTTCCTGTAAAATTTTTAAATTTTTGGGTATCACGTTTTGACCGCAGGCCCTTCAAGTTATAAGTTAAAGACAGCGAAATGTGAAATTATGCATTTTTGTTGAATTTTCGCGTATTTCTCCACATGCTTTTTAACAAAAGTTTGACCAGCTGTAGTCACTTCCACATCAAGTTTGTTATTTTAACTAGGTGAATTTCTCATATAAAATGCAGAATAATTAATTTTACTATTTGTTGTTGACTTTCAAAATCACCTTCCTGGGCTTTAAGTCAGGTGAAATACAATAATTTTAATTTATCTAAATGCAATGTTAAAGTAAGTATATATAGAAATGTTAAACAGTGATTACTTTTAAAAAAATTTATAAACGTCTTTTTGGACGAATTTTCAAAGTTGCTGTACTCAAGCGAGTACAATGGTAGTAAATGATTTAACGTATAACAAATTGTGCTTAAAAATTTTATGGGTTAGAACATTTTAAATCAATCACTTAAAAAAAACATTTTTTTTTTTTTTGGATTTCAACCACCTTTAGAGGGGTGGAAATAATGGAACAGGGAAGGTAAAAATATTTCTTGTTTTATAAAAGTCGAAATATTTGTAATGTATAAAGAAAACAAGAATTTGTTAAATAGGAAAATAATAAAATCAGGTCAAATAATCGACCAGTAGGCCAAAATGGGTTAGCTTAAGACGATCATCTCGAGACTCAAAACTATTGCACATTTATCTAATAACCAAAATCTCAAGGAGTCCTTAGTTTCGGCACTTTGTTCTACAATATATAAATGCCATAATCCTTTCTATTATTATTTATTATTTTGCATGAAAAATTTTGTTTAAGTACTGTGAAATTCACATAGTTTTGCCAAGCGTAACCAGACACAACCGCTTAATGTTAAATTGCTCATCAACAAAATTAGATAATTTGTTGTGTAACAATTAGAAAATTAATGATACTAAATTAATTTCGTCGGTACTAGTTTATTAAGTTATTTTAAGTAGTGGTTTCCTATTTCTGGCTAATTAATTATTCTACTAAATTTCGGGTTTCACTCAATTTCGTAATAATGAAGAGATTAAAACTTGTGAAATATTTACAACGGTTACAACTTTGAAAGTTATGCACATAATTTTCTATTATCATTAAATGTTGAAATTTTGTAGCTGTCACTTTAAAAAATGTATTTTTTTCACCGGCAATTAGATTCACATAATTAAAATCAATCAGCTATTTGGGATGTTTTCAAAATTTCTAATATTTTCTGCTTGCGTAACTCTTCAGTATATTGGAGAAAATTCTTTCAGTTCCTAAATTCAATTGATGCCTAGTAAGTTACATAAGCAAACCAAAGATTTTGTTTTTTAATTGCATAAATCTCAAAAAATTTAAACTTTAGAGCCTAA
Source organism: Toxonevra muliebris (assembly GCA_963691655.1). Classification (NCBI taxonomy): domain Eukaryota; kingdom Metazoa; phylum Arthropoda; class Insecta; order Diptera; family Pallopteridae; genus Toxonevra; species Toxonevra muliebris. The sequence goes on from OY829326.1 coordinate 104,697,252, forward strand.
TGCTTGTCTAAGTTTAACTATTCGAATTATAAATTTTTTTTTTATTCAAAAATTATTTAAATTTTTAGCTCACCTTAAATATATGTGATGATAATTTTAGCTCTCGATTTCATTTTCACTTTACATTTTTCACATTACAAGCAAAAAATAATAATTTTCCTTTCAATTTTAATGCAAATTCATATCCGCACATCATGTGATGAAATTGTCATAAATATTAGCAAATATGTTTTTCACTTATCATCAAAAAAAAAAAAAAATATTTATATTCTACAACATATAACTACACAACAACAGTAACAGCAGCAACAACAATAACGGCAACAACAGTAACAAAAATCGTAAATATCATTTAAAAATTTATTGAATCGTTGCTGTGAAAACAACAAGCAAAGAAACAATTTTTCGCTGAATGAATGCAAAAAATTTTACTTTTTTTTGCAACATTTTTACAGCACAGTAAACGTAAAGAGCACGTGAATATTCAGAAGATACCCGTAATCATAGCCGTCCGTACTCGTACACACGCTTGCAAATAAATAATTCATGCTCGTACACAAATCCAAAAGGATACGCTCTGACATTGACTACACACCGAGTGAGCGGAGTGTACATACATGTGTGAGTGTGTTTGCGTGTAGAGTAAATCATAATGATGTTTACAAGTTATAGCAGCATCATGTACTCTACTTCTCGCTGGTACCTAAACTCGTAGATATTTTTTAATAATTCACAATGAACATAAAAACAAACTTACAAACATGCACACAAAGTCTTATATACACACGTTAACACACAAAGCGAAAGTGTAACACAAGCACAAACGAACATTCATACAAACACGTTTGTAACTGAGTATGTGTGTTTGTTTGCCGATTGAAGTATACTTCCGAGTGTTTGTTTTTATTTTTTAGATAAGTATTTCATTTGTTGTTTCATGTTTAATTTTTTTTTTTTTTATTTTATTTTATTTTACTTGAGGATATTTTTTTGTTCTTAGTCAGAACTTGCGAACCGAACCTAACGGATTTCTGGCCAACTCGAAACTGAATCGAGTGCATTGAAATCCTTCGGTTTTATTTCGTTAGTTTTCACACGCTTGCTTCATTGTAAAGAAAGAGGACAAAAACGTGCGTTTTGTTTTTGTTCGAATGTCGCATGTCTGAGAAGCTTTTCTATGTGCAGCATTAAAGCAACATTGAGAGCTTTTTTTTTTTGTGTGTGTGATTTGGTGTTAGGGATGCCATTATATTAATATAGTATGTATATTATTCAAAAAAAAAAAAAAAAAAGAAGATATAGAAAATCGTTAGAGTAACTAGAAGTTTACAAAAATTAGAAATATTAATATTAAATATTATCCTAACTGTTCGCGGCTTATAAATGTTGCATTATCTACTTCATCTGTTTTTGGAGGGGCACCAGGTTAGTCAAACAAACAAATTTTGCATCAGACCAATTTTATTTCTAAGTAAAAATCAATTTTAATAAGCTAAAGATAATTTTTGAATTGCTTCAACATTCAACAGATAGAATATAGAACTCGTAGGATTTGTGATATATCTGTGATAGTGGACCTTTTTTTACCCAGAATAATAGCTTACTATCTCTATATTACCTGTAAAGATTTTATGGATGGCTAGTTAAATTCAAGCTGAACTCAAAAATGTATTCTATTATTCTAAAGTATGCAGTCATACTAAAGCATAAATACTAGATATCAACTTCATGAATGAATCAATCCTACTCTTTTTCTATGAACAGAAATCCTGCTGGCAATCTTCTTTTAAGGCACATTATATGGGAGGTTTAGAGCAAAAGCGGGTTAAAATTTTTATAAGAGCAAAAGTGAAATAAAATTATATCTCAGCGCAAGAACAGTACAACAGTAATACGACTAAAAATTATAATAATTCTTTAATAGCAATAACGGCACAGCTGATTAATCCGCTTTTGCTCTGCAACTTTATTTGTTACATTTTTGCTCTAAAGTAAAATTGTACCACTTTTTCTAAACTTAGAAGTTGTACCGTTTTTGCTCTGAGTTTATCATATGTACTGTCCACCTTATAGTTCTTGCCATAAACAATAATTAAACTGGTGCCATCACCTATGACTTGGACGTCTACAGTGTAGAATATTTTCTCAGAGAACGATATTATTATAAACTGAATTATTTTTGGAATTGTAGCTAGAGCGGCTGCTCAACCCATTAAGTTCGAGAGCGAACCCGTTGAAAAACAAAAAATCTTCAATCATACGTCTTTATCGTCTCAAATTCAAACAGAAAATGATGTTATCGAGTTTTTCTATTTTTTGTAAAGTTTCTCTCTTCTGATAACTTTTTTTATCTGCATTAAGATGTACCTTTTTTTTGTGCGAATACGCATCATTAGGATTTAATGAGTTAAATCGGATCCGATAGCCGGATTCCTATCTTTTATCAAAAATAGGGGAATTCTTGTAAAGTGTTATTGCCATTGCTTTATTTACTGAGGTAGAAGCTTTCAGAAAGATTTTCCATAAACAGCTTGATTAATTTTATTTTTACCACATTTGTATTATATAATTATGGACATCTACTACTACTAGACTAAAAGTTACATGGTAACCCTATAATTAAATTACGTACATGCATTCACATTTATATACGAAATTCATTGCCAATGAAAAGCTTCTTTTAGAACATGGATGCTTGAATGAAACGTAAACCTCTTACCTCTAAATAAGCAAACACATATTTATGCATACATACAAACAAACATACATATATATATATATATAAAACTATAAACTCTAAAAGCACATGGTATATTTTTTGGCGCGAAAGCTAAGAAGATGAAATTTTGTAAACAGAAACAAAATAAAAAAAATACCGCAAAAAGAAAATGGCGCATGTCAAACGATGGCAATGGCAATGGTGTTCGAATGCCGCACCACGTAAACTCTTACAATGAATATGAAAGTGTACATATGCTCATATGTGATTGACATGATGATATTATCATATAGTATTGTATGTGAAAAAGGGGGGAGATAATGGGGAGGTGGCGAATGAAAGGATGCTATCAAGCAATTTCTTGTTTAACGAAGTTTTTATTGTTACTGTGTACATATGTGGTTTTGCATTGCTACTGTTATTTTACGATGACGATGTCATTGTCAAGAGAAGAGAAAGTTGAGGCATACCCAGCTCAAAGGTAAGTGGCGCCCCTAGTCGGTTTTAAGCTTGTAAAGTATGCCACTTGCAATACAATCAGCGAAAATGATTATTCGAACCAGCAGCGACTTCTATTTTATACCGATGTTTTTTCACGATTTTAGCGATTTTTAATTGACCCGCCCCTAGTCATACACCGCTGATACTTTGTCCTAGAACCGGACCTGTATCAAGGCGATGTGATATCTGATTTTTTGTAGGAGCATGCTGAGCCATATTTACTGGAGTTGGCAACAGTTTATTGTCACTTTTAATTGAAATATCTGACATGAAAATCACAATTTTACATTGATCGTCGTTTCTATTGTCGTCGTTTTTATGAGTAATATACTTGAGTGACATGACATTAAGTCAAAAGAGATATAAATATCTAAACATGCACATCATACACACACATATGCATCAGTTGCATGCATGAAACTACAGAAATTGAGGATGAATGCTAACGAATTTTAATATCTTTTTTGGAGATTATAGGTTAGAAAATGGAAATATAAAATGTATATACCAAAATACTAAAAAATAATTGAGTCTAACAAACAAATTCATGGCAACTCAAAGTGTATCCCCCCTCAAAAGATTTTCAAACACTTAAAAATTTAATAACTTAAACAGGCAAAAAGAATAATGAATAATCTTGCTCATTAAACCGCTTTCCTTCTCTATGGAAATGTCCTGAAATAATAATGATTCCTAAACCAAATAAACCTGAAAACTCAGTGCCCTCATATAGACCTATAAGTTTGCTGGCAATATTCTCGAAATTATTCGAAGTAGCAGATTGCTAATAGCACTGTGTGACAGTGAAAATATACTTTCCTCGAGACATAGCTCAAATTGTAGGTATAGTCATGCAGAAAAAAACTGCATACTCAGAATTTTGAATTTACCCTCAAATCTGGACTTAGGACCGAAAAACCCATTTTTGATAGGCTAAAGCATATACTCCTTAACTTTCCGCCATTTTGTGAATTTTTGTCCGAAATGAATAATAATAGTCTATGTTATAGAAAAACATGTACTTTATCTAATTCTGTTTGATTTTTTGATTTCAGACATTCCAGTGATTTGCAATCGTTCCTGCCATCAAAAACAAGGCTTTTTTATTGACGACGAAAATGTTGCTAAAATGTTTGTAAAACAACAATGTAAGAATTTTTTCTTGTTTTTAAAGTTTCGAAATACATATGCGCAGATATCCAAACCTCAAAAATTGATTTTTGTTTATTTACCAGCCCATTGAATATCGCGGAAATTCTAAATCGAGAATGGGGGCGGTACCCTTAAGTCCAAATTTTGAGAGTCAGCTCAAAATTCTGAGTATATAGTTTTTTCTGCTTAACTAGAATTACGACACGTGCAAACTTCGAAAAAAGTAGATTAAAATTCTTTTTTTTGTAACACTGTGTTATACAAGAAAATAAGAATATAGTTCCGAATCAGCAATCGTCATAAGCACGGTACTCCTGAGCAATATCACCAATATTGTCACTGACTTTCTGGAACGCAAAAAATATTGCTCTGCCATATTTTTGGACATTCAAGAAGCGTTCGAAAAGTTTTGCATCAAGGGCTGTTATACAAATTAAAAAATTTACTTCCAGCTCTATTTTATTTGGTCTTAAAGTCCTATCATTCTATGTCAAAGTAAATGATGAAACATCAGCCATATGTCAAATAAAAGCCGGAATACCACAAGGCAATGTTCTGGGTCCTGCTCTTTATTAAATTTTTACTTGCGACTTTCGTGAAACTGATGATGTTACTGTTGCTACTTATCGAAACGATACTGCCATTTTATTGTCAAATGGAGATTCATTCAGAAGTTGCAAATCTAGTTCAGAAACAACTCGACGACATCCAACAATGGTTACTTCGTTGGGAAATAAAGGTGACTACAGACAAGTCAGCAAATATAACGTTTTCATTAAGAAGAGAGGAATTTCCTACATTAAATCTGAATGGAATTACTATCCCCAAACGTAACAGTGTTAAATATTTAGGATTATACATTGATAAAAAATTAAATTGGAAAAAGCATATACATAAAAGCGAAGAGACTACACCTTAACATAAAAACAAATCGCATGTTCTGGTTATTGAGTCCGAAATCAGAGATGAGTCTTGAGAACAAACTACTACTTTATAAAACGATATGAAACCAGTTTGGACATACGGAGTTAAATTGTGGGGAACCACTAGTGAATCAAACTTAGAAATACTACAACGCTATCAATTCAAAGCTCTGAGATTCTTAGCAAAAGTACCCTGGTAACTAACAATGCATTCCAAAAATACCTAAATATTCTAAAGGTAAAAGCTTTTGTATTCACTGGCTTTGTGTCACATTTGCTAGTACATTAAGAGTGATGTAGCTCAATATCGCTTTGGGACGATATATTTTCCCCCAGCTTCTCTTTGCATATCTTTTAAAGTTTTAACAGTATTAATATTTTGATTTTTCTTGATTTTATGAATAGATATATTAGCTATACTTATTAGATCGAACCATTATAGCTCTTCTATTTCTAGTGTTAATGAAATACAAGGTTTATAAAATACTCCTTTTACATAATTATAAATTTTGGGAATGAAGAGCCAAGGATAAATCATTTTCAGGTCATAAGTGACAGCATTTTTTTTGTCTCTTTAGCGTAGTTTTAATGCTGTCAGATGTAGACTCAAAAACACACTAAACACTGCTCCCAAACAAATTCAAAATTTTTACAAATTTGTTAAAATTTTCGTATTCCATGTTATAATACTTAATAGAGATTTTTGTGTGATAAAAATTTGTTTTCCATTATAAGCACATTTTTCTCTGGCATGAAACGTGTAAGAATTAAAACAATACACATTTTATATGGATGAGTGCTTGACTGGAGTTCCAGCTGCCTCAGGTTCGATTCCCAGATAGGGTTGAGTTCTTAAAAAAATGTCCAAATAGATTGTTTTAATAAAATGGATCATTCCGGTGATTTAGTTCTTAAATGCTTGCCTCGAGTTCCAGTTCAACGGGTTCGATTCTGAGGTAGAAAATTAAAATAATAAAAGAGAAACGAAACTATAAATTTCGGGCAATATAAAGAAAATCCCTGATGGGAAAGAGAAAATTTGAATACAGGGTAGGAATCAGCGAGCTTAAATAAAAATTCTACTAATTCTCGACGCGTTATAAACCAGTCTAAAACCGAAAACTGAATAAATAGTTCCTATTGTTATGTTTTCTACGATCCATTACCTTGTACTATAGGAAATTTTACCCAATTCACTGGACAAAATTCATTTTTTCGACCTGTCCGAAATTGTTATTTTTTTATTTTTTCATAAAGCCAATACAACAAAGCAAATAAGTGTAAGATTTTCTTTCATGTAAATCGATTTACCGTTGCTCGAGCAGCTGTAAAATATGTTGCTTCTCAATTAGTTTGCAAATAACATTTGAGAGTAATGAATTGTGTGCAAAGTTTAAGTACGTTTATTATAAAATGAAATAATAATTTAAAAAAATAAAAAATGGAGAAAAATAATGATAGTAAGCAGATCAATTATCAATAAACAAAATTTGGTCAATTTATTAGTTACGGTAAATAAATCCATATTATTGAAGTGACCTTACACTGAAATGGTGCAATTTTAAAGTGGAAGTTTATTTAGACTTTTAAAAAATTGCTTGGGTTTGCTTGAAATAAAATCATCAGGATTGTTTAGGACATTCAGTTATGTGTTAGATTACTACGTTTCGCTCTGCTATTTTTTGCGATTTTTGAAATTCCATGTTTTCTTAGACAACTACAGAATACCAAACTGTGATTTTGAAGTTTGTTGTATGGCGACTGCGAAAAAAAATCTTCTTTTTTGACGCGTCGATATTAGAAATTTTTTTCTTAATTTCTATTTATAAATATTTCATTAGCATATAAAAAAAAAAATTGGAGAAATTAGTTCATTAAATAATTGTAGGTAAGCTGTCAAAGTTAATGAATGCTAAACGCAAAGTGCTAGCATGCATTTTGAAGCATATTTCGGAAGCTTTTGCTGTTTAGCCATAATTATAATTAATTATAATTATAATTAAAAGCATCTTTTTTATATTGGAGTGTTATATATATAACACTCATATAAGAAGAATGCATTTTACAAATAAAAAAAAAGAAAATAATTTTTTTTTTGGAAAGAAATTTGATGTTTCCAAACTAAAATTTCAAGATTGGTGGACCAAGTCTACCTTGCAAAGCAGTGCGATGTATTCTAGTATATAAAAATGTAACATAAATAATTTCTTAACTGAACAACAAAAAAAATTAGCTGCGGATAGCTGCGAATCTAGGGGAAACTATTAAGAGATTGAAAGTTTTTAAAAAATTGAAAGTTTTTTTTGTAAAAAATTAAAAATATGAACAAAATATGAAGCAATAAAAAATGTTGAAACAGTCAAAACTGTTTTTTATGATTTTTATTTTGATATCTTGACTGCAACGGATTTTAAAGCTATATTAGTTTTTCTGTTGTATGGGAGATGGGCGTGGCAGTTGACCGATCACGCATATTTTCATAATTTTTCTTTTTCAGGACCTAAAAGTGGCTCATGCCAAAAATCATTTTGCTGAGATGATTCCTTACATTTTTTCGCTATTTTATAACAAATTTTATAGTACTTCATATCACACTCTTATAGAATAAGTGGGCATGGCAATCTTATTTTCATGTGCGGGCGTCCCTATCATCTAACAAACTTCTGGACCCAGAAAACTGGGTAAAATTTTCTTAGTGCCTTGGAAATAGATCATAGAAATTGTGAAATGATTTGCTATAAGAATAGGTTTTCCCAAAATGTGTAACGTTCTAGTAAGTTTTCACACGGCTATACATTCGAAACTATTAGACATCGAAATAAAGTTTATGAATAAGCAAAAAAAAAAATGCTTACGTACGTAACGCTTCAGCCCGTGATTTGGTTCATATGAAGAAGTTTTATTTTTTATTTCCCCCCACCCCCGCCCAAAATGTTTCCTGTATCCGCCACTGTCTGTACGCAGTTAGTAAAATTTTTCAACTGTTAGTATGAAAGACATAAACAAAAATTATGGAATCACCTTTATAGATTGTGAGAATTTATTAGTTAACCCTTATACTACTTAACTACTTAGAAGTTTTTAATTTTTATTAGTTACTATTCCAAATAACTATAAAATTAGAAGAAAAAAATCCGAGTATTTCAATATGGTAACTATGAATTTATTGTTATCTGAAATTTTATAAGCAAGCAGAAAGTGTCGTAGGCAAACACCTTGCAAAAAGATAAAACAAAAAAATAATAGCGTAACCCACAATTTAAAATTCATAATAAATAAAAAAGAGAGCGTTATCAATTGTTTTGAATGTTTGTTGTTGTTGATATTATTCCTGTTGTTACTATTGTTGTTGACTTTATTGTCGTTGTTATCGTACTCTACGATGTGATATCATTATAATTGCCATACATCCCGCTAATTGTTTCTACACCCTACATATTGAAAGTATAGTAAATTTCGGGTAGATGGTGTCATAAGTAACTCTTTGGCTTATAGAAAATTTTCAAAATTATAGTACACTTACATATTACTTCAGAGCGGAAAAAATTCGCAATGAATCCAAGGGAAATCATCGGGTCTTTTTTTATTTTGAAATCCAATTTTATTCTGTTTATTAAAATATCGAATGTTTTTTGAAAGACTTTGAGAGTAAGTTTGCCATAATTATAGCACATTTGAACTTATTTATTAATAATATGTTTTTTCACCCCTTCTCACCGTTAAACTCGACATGCAAGCAACGAAATGCTTGAGTGACCGTGCATTGAGTAATAGTAGATACTCTTAGGAGGATATTAATTTTTGTTGTCCCATTAAACAGCTTGAGTTTTTACTTTTAATTTTCTAACACGTTATACTTCGAACCGAACATTACGAATAGAAAAATCGAATATTTTACACCAAAGCCCTTAAATATTGTTTAGCCTTTTATTTATTCACAGTAAGAATGGTGGTCTACGTAGCCTAGTGGTTAGTGTGTTGGACTGCTACGCAGAGGTGCCCGGAATCATATCTCGGCATGCTCAAAGCACCACCTCTTGGCTGGCAATGGCAAACCTCCAAGAGTAAAAAAATACCTATGAAAAGCTTTTCACTTCGCCGTTCGGACTCGGCATAAAACTGTAGGTCCCATCCATTCGTGTATAAATACAACTCACACAACATGAATGGATGGCCTTGGTTCTCCATGGGCTGTTGTGCCATAATAGTAGTAGTAATAAGAATGATTCTACCTAGGGATGCCAATTCATTTTTTCTTTCTCTCCGATAGCCCTCGAGAAATTCCCCGATTTTCGAACGAATTCCCCGCATCGATATAATTTCATATTAAAACAGCGCGACACGCACTTTCCATATAAACATTTTACAAAAACGAAAAATTACCTAAAATTGACCTCAATGAGTGTTATGTTAAGGCGACCCAGAACTTTCTCGATCCAAAACTTAACCAATTTTTACGGGACTGGTAGATTAATAGAAATGAACCTTCTGACTCCGTAATTCTTTTGGTACATGGGAGATTTCACTTCAAGGGAACTTCGATATGGCTGAAGCTTGCATAAAGTTTAATCCTATTGGGTAGTAGTTGCCACACCAAATTTGAACGAGATGCGGTGTTTCGAGTTACTAGACGTTCATTTTAATAGATAAACAAGCCTCAGCCCACTTTTGGATATCAAAGTTCGCAAAGGAGAAAACATGGGCTCTCTTTTAACTTAAATAAAAAATGGCAAAAATCTTGTTTTGAAAAAAACGGGTTCAAAGTTTTGATTATCGGTTTTTAACATATAAAATATATTTCATCTTTTTTATGATGGCTGATCATAATTTGTTAGTTTGCAGATTAGTCAGCAAGGATTAAGAGTTATTAATCAGGAGGTGCTGGACTAAGGCATAGCTTTCTGAACGGTCGAAATGGAAGACGAAGCGCCGCGCGACTGTTTTGGCCTGACTGACACTCGGCGCTATAATCGTTTATATCTACGGAAGCACTCCGCGTCTCTCCGAAATTTTTACAAAATACTTTCGAAATATAATACTTTCAAATTGCACTCTTTTTTTAAAAATCGATTTCTCCAAACCAATAAGTAAATAAAGAAAAGACCAAGATTTTAAGACCCAAAATATGAAATATTGCGTAAGTTAAACGTTTTATATTACATAAAATAAAATATATTATAAAAAAAATTCTACAGACTTTTTTGACTAAAAGCTGAACGACTTCAAATTCCCCGCAAAAAACAGCTCATTCCGCGATTCCCCGCACCCAGTAAAATTCCCCGCAAATCGGGGAATTCCCCACAAGTTGGCATCGCTGATTCTAACACTTGACGAAAATTTTGTGAGCTAGATCTTCTAGTTCTGGAATACGAAGATTTTATAAGAGATTAAATACGAATAATTGAGTGCATAAATCAACAAAACGAACCTAAATTCGTGTAGTTAGTTCATTAAAAGTCTATTTCTATGCAGTTTAGAAGGATAGAAGTCGCGGAAATGATAGTTTGTGCATCTCTAGGAAATTTGGTATAGTTACAGTAATGGAAGTAGTGGTTTGTATCGTTTAAGGCCTCAGACTTTTTGTAATCAAAACATGAGTTCATGTAGGCAAAAATTTCAAAATATGTAGTCTCAGAAGACTGATATTAACCCTTTTAGGAGAATGTGTATTTCTCGTGGTAGGAAAAAATCGAGATGCTGATTTTCGTGTTTAGGAGCCCCCAAATAGTCAAAAAATACTATTTACGAATTTTTTGATGTTCAGGTTTAGCTGTAAGCGATGTACACATATTTATACAAAAAACGTTCAGGGAGTTTTAAAATACTCCGACTTACACAAAATGTGTCTCTATCGACAGAGGAAGGTTCTATCTACATAAAAAATTTGTTTTTTATACATCTTTTTATTATTTAGTATTTTTAATAATTTTTTGGAATTCACAACACAAAAAAAGTGAGCTTAGTGCTCACTGAGTGAGCTTAGTGCTCACTGAGTGAGCTTAGTGCTCACTGAGTGAGCTTAGTGCTCACTGAGTGAGCTTAGTGCTCACAGTGAGGTTATCCCATAAAAGTCACAATAGTTTCGACGGTTATGCTTTGATTGTAACAAAATAAACTCCAAACAATAGAGGAAAAAACAACAAAGACTCCAATACTAAAATCGTTTGGTTGGCATTTAAATCAAAGTCAGGAAAAATGTTCAAATTCATGTACACATATGTGTACGAAAATCCTGAGAGGGTTAAAACTAACCACAGCGGAAGAGATTGAGCTTCGTTGGATTTGTGCTCCTGATCGAGATGAAAACTTCGAACACCAGAAAAGATAAAACGTATACGTGAGTGTATCTCATGTTCGTGGTTGGCTGAATTTAAAACTTCCACCTGCTTATTATACTCAAAAATTTCCTCTCTCTCTCTGTTTTCCCCATTTCATTTTGTCTCTCTCTCTCTCTCTTTCTATATATATATATATATAAGTATATATATCTTAGCCCAAAAAGAGAGTAACGTTTATTATTGAAAATATTTCTGCGATACTTATACTTTCATTATCATTTCTTTTGCGCGGTGCTGTTGATAAGGGCGTCGAGATATGGGGAAGAACAAGCATGATAATAAGTTGTACGATTGTGTCTTTTAGTTTTTTTGTAGTAGGTTTTTTCATTAAATTCAATTCCAACCATTTACTAGAACCTTAGTCACTTAAGAGGCGTTTGGCAATTCAATTCGCTAGTTACGACGGGCGTGTTATAATTTTTATTTTTTATAAATTTTATTTTTGGGAGAGTCATAATATTGAATTGGAGAGCGCATTTCTTTGTTTAATGTCATTTAGTTAATAAAACACATTAAACTTTAATTATGATGTGTTAATTAGCTAGTAAATCAGTTAATGTGTTAAAATTTCAATTATGTGCCAAATAATCTACGCGCGTATACATCTTAAACTCAATTAAAGGAAAACTAATTTAAAATTAACCTTGAATTTGTATGTCTACAAGTTAATAACTTGTTATTTGTATTGAAATTATTTTTGATATTTTAAAGATAAGAGTGTGTTTTATAAGTGAGAATACGCAAATATGGCAATGAATGGTGGTGCCGGTGAAAATTATAGGTCAACCACTTCCGTTAATGGTGTTAGTGTTGGTGGTGCTGGTGGTTCGACTACAGTCATCAAATATGAAAAATCATCATGTTTATTCTGCAATGAATGGTTCGATTCACAGACTTTTACGGTATGACGAAAGTGTTTTATTTACTTTTCTTTATGCTATTGACATTTTGCTACTTTCAATGAAATAAAAAGTAGACATAATTCACAAATATTCCATGTAAAACAGGTGTTTTCTTGTTATTTTATGATGATGTTGAAAAGGTTTTCGAAATTATTGTTTTTGTGTAGAAATATTGAATATTAAGACAATATGATATTTCGAAGAAATCATAATTAGGTGTAAATTTGGTATCATGTCATCATTTTGATTGAGTCACCGGGTTTAGTTTTTTACCATAGCCTTATCTAGTTTATACCCGGAGACTAAAGTATTTTGTTGGTAAAGTTTACATGAACTATTCATAGCATTATTTCAGTAAGGAGTCCAAAAACAGGGGGGTTACTCTGTAGTTCGATTCGAAAGAAAATTTACTCGAATTCGAACGATTGGTATTCTAGAAAACCTTTTCGAATAATATTTGTTCGATGCTCAGATTTCATTTTGTGCCTTTTCGAATCGAAGTTGGCATTGTTAATAGAACTGCTTTTCGAATCGAACTACAGAGTAACCCCCCAGAATACTAAGGTAGCCTCTGAGATCTGATATGTATCTCTTAGAGGAAATTTTAATTTTTTTTTTTTGGTGGAGTGTTCCTATTATCTTGATTCTCGAACCGCCATTTCCAAAACACTGCCCGCGGGCAAATGCTGAGTAAGCTTACTCACATTTAATGCGTGCAAAATGAGAGATCTCGTTAGATCTGTATCGGATGGTGCGCTGATAAATCAAGTATGTTAGGCGAAGACGCGTCAAAGTGCTTCGAATGAGGGTGCAGTGCCAACTGAAATATAACTACAAGAGAGCAAGTTGGTCATGTTTTAGTACACGCAGAATAAATTCATTTTGGGTGTACTTATTTCAAACAAAAAAGGTACTTTGTTTAATAACATATATTTATATATATTTATACTATGCTCTCAGTGTAGCGCTTTATGAAATGGACGAGCAAAGGAACGGTCAGGTCAATAGATTGTTTTCTTTGTAGATCTAATGAAGCGGTATACATTTAGTATTTCAGTTTATCTACTTATAAAATTTCTAGAGCTCTCTGCAATTTTGTTCGAAAACCCTTCGGATCACATTGCTGCTTACTCCACAAAAAGGACTCATACCAATTGGTTTAGAATCCCTTTCCAACATCATCAACGCGCACATTTCCTTCAATTCAGACGGCAGGTAATCGAAAAGAAAGTAACATGTTTATTGAAAGTAAACATTCGAGCGAGGCCAAGACTTAACCTGATCAGTCTTAACTATACAAAAAAAAAACGACAAAGGCGTTTCTATTTTAAGTCCTTATCAAGGTTTATCTAAGTAAAAGATGAAATGTCAAGAAATTCAGTTTAAAATGTATAAAACTATTTACCCATGAGATCTAGGGCTTTGAAAAAGAAACCAGAACTCATTTGTTTCTTATCTACTTTTACTTTATAGCAGATTTTATGCCTTTTCATTTGCCTCAAAGTTTTGCTAGTTTCTAACCCTAAATTTGATTAGATTCTCGATACTCGTTTTTATCTCTTTAATTAATGTTTTTTTTATGTTTTCGATGATAAAAAAAGGCAAATTTCAAATTTCCCTTACCTCAACATAAAAACCTTGGGTAAGTTTATTTTTATTATATGAAATTTCAACATAAATTTCGTTATCAATCAAACAAAAATTACTCACGATAAGATAAAAATAAAAGCATGACAGAAGAATATTAATATTAGCAAATGCCAAAAAAGAAAAAAACTCAATAACAGAAAACAATCTAATACATCAATGCTTCACAAATAACCGAATTTATTATTTAATATTTTTTTTACAGGAACATCTCATACACTGTGGGCAAGTGCTTGAACAATGCCCGAATATGTGCAATGCATTTGTGCCACGCATAAAAATGCGAACGCACCTCAAGGAATGTCCACGTGGTAAGCTTGGTAAGCTCTTTAGCATAAGCGCTGAACGTTTGGATCAACAATTACACGTGGATAAACATGTGGATAAGCTGGAGCAAGATTTAAGTGCGTTACGTTCCGTATTGAATGAGGAAATTAGACAGCGTCTGCATTTAATTACAGATGTGGGGAATCTACGTAAACAAAATCAAATTGCCGATGATTGGACATGCAAAACGGAAGAAACCCTTAGTGGTATCAGGCGGCTACTGGAGGAAGAACAGACGCAGCGTTGCTTTGAAGTAGAACAGTGTCAGAACGATTTTCGTTATTGTTATGATTTAACGCAAACAATAAAAACTGAAATTCAAAATGAAATCGATGCATTGCAAAAACATATAAATCAAGTATCGCTTGAAGTGAGCAAACACCAGAATCATTTGAATGATAACATAATGAAACTGGAGGAAACTGTGCTGCTGAATGAGAAAACTAGTGTGTGAGTTATTAATATTAAATTATAGTTCTTTAAACTTTCGCACACTATTTATTTTTAATTATTTCTTCAGCGACAAATTCATCGAAATTGAAGAATTCTTAAATGTCATCAATAATGATCTGCAAACAAAATTTGTGGCCAATAGCGATTTGAGTGGAAAACAAGTTACCATGGATTATGAGGTGAAGAGCATGAAGAATATTGTATGTGAATCTGAGGAGCGTTGTGATAAATTGGAGTCAATTGTCAGTGAAATCGATCGAAAATTACATCACACTATGCAAAATTTGTCTGACCTGGAGAATCAATTGGCAACGCAACAACGCATTACGAGTATACAAAATGTTAAAGGTGATTATGAAATAAATTCTAAGTTAATGTATTTAGTAATTTGCCAGAATTTTGTACTCAAAAGTGAGTAGCTATAAAAAATACTTTGTATTTCTCGTTAAGATAATAACTTTCCATTCTTATCTTCTTTTTTATCGAGGAGGAAATGTTGTTAGATTTTAGTCTGCGTGGGACTTTTACTCCTGCCGGGCTCATCGTAGCAGCTACGGAGGGCCGTTATAAGAAGTTATAAGAATAATTGCTCGAATAGTTCGTTTCTTTGTCAGCTTAAGTCGCGTCTGCCTGACGAACCTGCAGAAATCTCGAGCTGTTTTTCTTTCTCAATAAGAAATTTCTTAGTTTTTTTTCGCTGCTACCCTGCACACCACTGTCTATTTCTTAAAGTTATCTAGCATCGGGGGTACTAGGTGGCTTTCATCGCCTTATTCCACAGTGAAATGCGAACAGAACAGGAGTAGGAGTATGGTGCTTTGAAACGGATCCGGTCGCGCCGAAAAGTGCAGGATACCACTAATTCTTAACGTGTTCATGTATTGTAGAAATCCACTAGGCCAACTCAGCAGCTGCGTAGTGTAACAGTCTGTGTTGGAACGTCCACCTTTTTGTCTCGAATTGCTCGTATATTTTTTGCCACTCTTGGACAGTGTGTTCGCGCTTTTCCACTCACCTTTCTGTCAAGGGCTTCTCTCTAGTTTATATTCACTTTTTCTTTACTCGACCCGCCAATATTTGGCTGAACCCGTGCAAAGGCGCTCTGGACAGGCTGAAAAATTACCTTAAAAGACATCCCCGTATCTATCAACGCTGCTTGTCATTTCAGTGATGACTGCAATCTTGTTTGGTGTTCCCTACCTTTGATCATCAGCTCCTCAAGTTTTTCCTCGTGCTAATTACTTTGCTTAACTTTCATTGTTAAATCCTTAATCTAATTGCAAATTCTTTTAAGAAAACAAACTAGAAATGTTGACTTAATTATAAATTTATTTGCAATTTGTAACCTTTGCTATAATTAAGCCTGTTTTAATTTAGGAGTTGAACATGGTAAACAATCTGAGCTCAATGCTGAAATATACCTCGGTGCCTTGGGGGCGTCCGACCGCACATTCAGTATGTAAGGCAGAGTGTAGCTTTTGCTTGTAGGCATCTATAAGAAATTTGGAAATACTATACATCAATCGAACTTGAGGGTGGATTCTTATCAAACGAGCTAAAAACTAGCCTTTTTTAACTATTGTTATTGGGAAAAATAATGGATAATTTTTTCTCAAATTTTGCAGACATGTTTATCCTACATTAAGGATATAGTCTGGTGTTCCGGCCCAATTTTTAAGGGGGTTTTCGGACATTTTTTATCATAACCAAATAAAATACAATCGTTCAAAATTTGTTTAGAGTTTCTTTTACGATATTTTTTTAGTGTTTTTTACGCCCAAAGTGGACACCTAAAAAAAGGGTTTTTAGCTGACCCGGCACTGTGATTACGGCACTTGAAGTCATCTGAGACAAGAAATTTAAATAGATTATTGTTTTGTAGACTGGTCATTCTGGCAGGTATTAGATTTCATAGATTAAAAACAAAGTTGAACGGGTAGCAATGACAGCCTCTTCTCATCACCCATTTTGTCAATGCCGTTTTGGCATTTGCATTATTCCGCTCTCATTTTTAGCATGGCGGCATATTTTGACGTTTAATTTTCAAAAGGAAATTAGCCCATTTGTGTCACATTTGTTCAGCTCAAAATAAAATAAATAAATTGTTTTGAAATTCGAGAAATAAAGATGTAAAATAACAAATTCTTTCAAAAATTCGTGAAAAAACAAATAAAAATATATATCTGCAATAAAAAACATTAGAAATAAATACATTTGAGAAAAGTGTGAAATAATGCCGAACTTCTGTTGTGTCTGCAAGGCAATGTGTAGAAAATAGGTGTTTCTTTTCAAATAGTTTATGGATTTTTTTTATCAAAAACATGTAAATATGATATAAATATATTAAAATGTCCTCCTTTAAATTATTCTAATATTTTTATAATTAAAAAATAAATATTATGGTTTTCTGATATACTTATATAAAAGTTTTTCCCTCTACATTCTTTTTGGATTGTTAATGTTGGCTTGTAACCTTTATTGAAAATTTTACACAAATATACTTTCAATATTATCAGATATAGGTTGCTAAAACAACTACTTTATTCACTTTTCTGCTGTACTTTTTGTATACACCGGACTCAAATGGGCTAAGATGACAGAAAATGAGGAAAACCATTTTTGCCAAAAACTACCCAATATGCATTAAAAAATGATTATGTTGGAGAAAAGCTTAGTTCTCAAATTGATTTCCAATGTAATTCTCAATTTAAGTTCAAACATTTTTCTCCTTGTTTACTTTCAACTTGACATCAAGTTGAGAATCAGCTTTTTTCAATGTTTGAGAAATATTATAATTCTCAATTAGATATCAAACACTTTTCTCCACTTGAAACCAATCATTTTTTCCAACGCTTGATATCAACTTGAATACAATTGAGATATTATTTACAATATTTTATAAGTATTTTATGGCAATACTGTTGATTTCTCACAGATTCTCACAGAATTTTAATTTGTGGAAAATATTTTCTGTATTTGAGTGAAAGTGAAAAAATTCGAAATAAACGTGAGGTGAAAATGAATTAAAGGGAAATATATGCTTTATATAATATATATTTTGTCTATAATTATAATTCAATTTATGGGGGTGCGAAAGAGCAAAAAAGTGAAAAATGAGATTTGACAGGTTGGACAAATTTCTTTGATATCAAGTTGAGAATCATAAATTTCTCAATTTGATAACTAAGAAAATCACCAGATAAAAAATGTGCCTTTTTAGTTGAGAAGACTATAGTCGGACCATTAAGGTGCATTGGAGAATTAACGTTGGAGATTTGAGAAAGGTATTCGACCTCAAATCTACCTCAAGTTGATATCAAACCAAGGCTTTGGAGCAAGGAGCTGTGGAGCATACTGTTTTGACCGGAGCTAGAGCAATGAAAATTTAACCGCTCCGCTGCTCCGATTCCTAAAATTTCCAACTATTGTTGCTTGACAATATATTTGAAAACTTGCACATTATTACAATTACAGGCAATGAAGTTTTTCCATTACCATCTCCATTAATCAATGCAAATGGCAATGCTGAGTTCAAATCTATTGGAATGAATTAGTACTAAAATATTCATTACATTTATTGATTAATTACAAATTCATTGTAAGGGATTTTAACTGAGTAGTACCATTTCCATTGCAGTAATGAAATGTACAATTTAATATACACCGAAAATGTACGATCTCTTCCTTCAGCTCAAATTACAAATTCTGGAAGCAGTACTCCAATTATCAAAATAATTTTTGCTTTTCCTGTAAAATTTGGAAAATGGGTGTTAGGGCTTTAGCAAATTAAGGTAGCGATACACATAAAAGAATTTAAAATAAAAAAAAAATATTTTTATTGAGAAAATTATATGTAGTTGGAGCTCGGAGCGGAGCACGAAGCGGAGTCGGAGCTATACTTAAGAGGGCGGAGTGGAGCTGGAGCGAAGCAACCCCAAAATTTGGCTGCTCCAAAGCCCTGTATCAAACAATGATGTATACTTGGTACTGAGAGAATAAATGACAATCTTTTATATGTATTAGTACAAATATGGGTAATGTCAGTATCCGTTCAACTTTGTTATAAATCTATGGTAGATTTCAACATTTTTATTAAAAAATAACAAAATGGCAGACTTCTAAAAAAAAACTCAAAAATCTTGCTTTTTTTTGTTGAAAATCGGGATAAAAAATAGAAAATAATGATTATAAATAAACAATTCTACTACCTGTCATCTACTAGAGCCATTGGTGTGTAGAATAATGTGTTGAAATTTCAGCCCAATCAGTTCTATAGAATGTCTTCAATTACCTGGGCCGATCCAAAAACGTTGTTTCGAGAAAAACGCTTTTAAAGTTTTAACAACACATATATGTAGTTTAACCAACAGGCGCTCTCGACTATGTGCTAAAACTCCGTTAATATTTTGAGTTTTGGTTTTAAATTTTTACAGTATACTTTTAATATATTGTACTTTCGAAATATATAAAAACAATTGATTTTTTGAAGCTCGAACACCAGACTACATCCTTAAAGCAATTACATTATAAGATTATAATGAAAATTTTAGCAACGATGCTCCATGAGGTGTGACGCTTCCCAAAATTTATCGGTTGATGGCTGATACGATTTCCACTCTCTAAGTCATCTGAACAAATAATTTTATTCTGTGGAAGTGTAGTTAATGCCCGAACTAATGTCCGTTCATAAAAATAAAGTTTTGCATATTATTTTTATTTTTCTTAGTTCAGACTAAGTCATTTTTTTTTTAGACTTAGTTTTCTATATTTGAGTCGAAATTCAAGATAATCGATTTGTTTTGAGTTTTTGAGATATTTTGTCAGTCAGCGCGAGAAAAAAGTATTTCGAGGAAAACGCCTTAAAAAGTTATGCCTTTTACCCAAAATTGTTACACCTGGGAAGGGGAAGAGTTCGTTAATGGCCTATAACTTCATTAATTTTAGAAATTTTGATGTGAAAGGGTTTCTAGAAAGGATAAAGTACATAAGCCATGAAAACAATAATAAGAAGCTATTTAATGAGAATCCCCTTAAAATTGAGAATATTTTATCATATTTTAGATTATACATAAATATCAACCTGGTGCGAGTTTTTAACTAATTTTTGGGTCCATTTTTGAAATTATATGAGGAGCTCCAAATCAAAACGTAATGAAATACACTGAACTTTTGATTTAGAGATCTTCATATAATTTCAGGAATAGTCTTGGATTAAAAATAGACTCTTTTAAAACAATGCTATTGTTTCTATATTCCTAATCAAAGCTTTCAAAGTCGACTGGCAAGGAAATAAACTTAAGCTTTTATTACGTTTTACAAAAGATATAATCTGATTGATACTTTGATCAAGAATTTAGGTTTAAGCTTCGAGGAATTTTATGCCATTTTAACTACTCTGAGCGATACCGTAGCATTTCTCCTTTTTCCTGGATTCTCTACTAACCTACACCCATGGTAATAAATATACTTCCATTATAATATACACAGAGGAAATTCACTATTACAACAAATTGAAGGTTTTATTAATTGCTTTGTATATATCTTATCCCACAAGTGATTTGAAAAATTTTACTTGTCAGTCATTGTCAAAAAAAATGGGGCATGGTGATTCATTTTCTGCGGAAGAAATTCGAAAAATATTGCTTCATAAGGAATGTGGAAATTCTAGTCGTGAAATTGCATGACGTATTAACATATCACATATAGGGGTGGTAAACGTTAAAAAAAGAAGTTAATATATGCCGAAACGACCACTAATCATGAATACACTTAAAAACCGGAGATTTTCAAAGTTACAGGCTTCAAAAAACTTAATTTATTTGAAATTCAAAGTGATTGGGATTTAGATAGTTTCGCAGGATGAACTGGAAAAATTTTGCATTACTGCAAACTTCACAAAAAGACATGTTTCAAATTTTCAACATTATATTTGTAATGGCCCGGTCAATGCGGAACGGTTATTTTTGGTAACGAAAACATTCACATTAGTTGTTCCCGACTGTTATAATCTTTTTTGGTACTATATATCTAACTCAAAAATTACTAAGGCGGTAGTTTGATGATATGAGTTCTATTTGTTTCTCAAACAAAATATTAACATCTTTCGTCAGAAATAAAATGAACTCCCTTGACCACCAACATCTTCTGGAAGAGGTGCCTTTCAATTATCGTGTTAAAATTAATAAACCTAACATAATATTCAATAAAATGACAATGTTATCTACCAAGCAGGAGTCGCAACTGAATGTTTCTAGCTTGGACTTGAACTCCATCAAAAATCTTTGAAGTGTCTTTTCTAACCAGATTTATTCAAGTGCTATATTTCTCGTTTTAATTTATTAAAAGCAGAAAATAAAAATTTAGAAGGAAATAATTCGAGTTAAGGAATCTTACAAACAACTCAATGCCAAAGCCAATGGAAAAAATATAAGGAATTAAGGTTATACTAAATTGTGATAGCCCCTTTCTGAAACCTACTTTAGTACTTGGAACCGTTCAATTTTATTTTTTCTTATTATTCTTAAAATGGAAGCATAATTATTTCCTATGAAACCTTTTAAAGTTTTGAATTTATGCATTTAAATAACAGAGTTATTTTTATTATTTTAGTATTTATTGAATAAAACTTTATACTTGCTTATTATTATAAAATAAATTCGAAATAAAAATCTTACAAATAAATGGCAAATGGTAGTCCTTAGTAATTGATGACCCTTTTGACCAAACTAGACGAGTCTGGTTTTGAGGCCATCGGTTATGCGGATGATTTGGTAATCATCGTCTCTGGAAAGTATGATTCAACTATCACGGAGGTGATGAAATCAGCTCTCCTATTGGTTTCAAATTGGTGCGCCGTAGAAGGCCTATCAATCAATCCCAATAAAGCAGTTCTTGTTCCCTTTACTAAGAGATATAAACTGGACCTCAGTCCCATTTCCATACAAGACACTGTTATTGTGTACTCTGATGAGGTCAAATATTTAGGCATCACGCTTGACAAACGACTGAACTGGAACACTCACTTACACACTGTCCTCTTAAAAGCCACTAGGGCTTTCTGGGCCTGCAAGAAACTCTTTGGTAAAACATGGGGTCTTACTCCTAAGATGATCTTCTGGCTCTACACTATGATAGTTAGACCTATCATAGCCTATGCGGCTCTAGTATGGTGGCCCAAAGCCATGCAGGGCTCGGCCATCACCAAACTTAACAAGCTCCAAAGGCTTGCTTGCGTCTCCATAACTGGAGCTATGCGCACCTGTCCAACTCCTGCCATTGAAGCGTTGATTGGCCTGGTGCCATTACACATTTTCATCAAGAAATCAGCTGCAAATACTGCTTTGCGGCTGCGTATATCGTCAAGCTTAATAAAAGGCAACTATGGTCACCTGAGCATTCTTGACGAAATTCCTAACACTCCAATATGTACTGTATCGGATTATATGGTTAGGGATCTGTGTTTCGGTAGGAAATTCAACATCATTCTTCCTTCCAGGTCCGAATGGGATGGCCAGTGTACCGATTTCGGTCCCTATGCTCTCAATTGGTATACAGACGGCTCGAAAATGGACTGCGGTTCTGGTGCCGGTGTTGTAGGACCCAATACTAGAATCACAATCCCTCTGGGTATTTGGCCCAGTGTCTTTCAAGCCGAAATATACGCAATTGAGACCTGCGCTCATATAAACCTGTATAAAGGTCTTAAAGGCGCAAATATTGTAATTTTTTCAGACAGCCAGGCGGCTATCTTAGCACTCTCTTCATGGAGTTTTTCCTCTAAACTGGTGAAAGAGTGTTTTGAGAGTCTCCAGCGCCTGTCTACCCGTAACAAAGTGACGCTTTGTTGGGTACCCGGCCACTGTGACATTGTTGGTAATGAGGCAGCCGATGAACTGGCTAGACAAGGTTCATCTACCAAGCACATTGGCCCCGATCCGTTCTGCGGAGTCGGCTGGACCTCTAAGAAATCTATCGTTGAGGAGTGGTCTAAGGCAAAATGGCTAGAGTATTGGAACTCTATCCCAGGTTTAAGACAGGCAAAAGCGCTTATCGTTCCGTTTGCCCAAAATAAGCCCATCTCTTACCCCAAATCAGACCTTAGGCTACTGGTGGGCTGCATGTCTGGACACTATGGGCTCAGATATCACCTAAACAAAATAGGTCTGTCTAATGAGACAGAGTGTCGTCTATGTCTGGAAGATGACGAGTCGACACCTCACATTCTGTGTGAATGTCCGGCCTTGGCTTGGCTCAGAGGAAGAATTTTTGGTGTTCCTTTTCTGACGGCTAATCAAATAAAATCTTCTTCTACAAAAGATGTCTTGACTTTTATTAGGTCAGCTGAACGTCTTTTGTCATAAAATGGGGAATGGCACAAAAGATCTTTTAGGTCGCAGTGCCTGCCTGGTTGGGCTTCCCTAAATAATAATGGCACTTTGTGACATAAACACTATTTCCATGAGTGTTTATTTAAATTTCAACCTGTCTACAGTTCATATTTTATTCTTATTTTTATTTTCTAGGTCACATAGTTTGGCGAATTAAAGACTACTCGAAGAAATTAGAAGAAGCTAAGCAATATGATACAATATTGCATAGTGCAATGTTCTCAAATAAACAATTCGGTTATGCATTGCGTGTAAGTATATTCTGTTTGAAAAATCATACATATTTGAATTTCATCAAGTATCTTTAAACTTGATTACAGCTGGATATACATTTGAATGGGAAAGGCACATGGAAAGGCCGAAATATGATTGCTTGTCTCAATGTCATTGCAGGGGAATATGATCCTCTACTCCCGTGGCCTTGTCGCTTACAGGCTGACATAATAATACGCGATCAATTTTCAAGTGATGTCGATGCGCAGGATTACATTAAAACCATTTATGTACGCAAGAAAAGTGATGAATATTTCCAAACTAATCAATATTTTCATATACCACACAAAGTGATTGCAAGTCGTAATTATTTGAGAAATGATTGTCTCTTTGTGGAGGTGAGAGTGCTCAAATAAAATAACATAAAAGAAAACAAAAAAGAAAAAAAACACAAAAATTTTTATAGTTTATTTTACTTTGTAATTTGTATTTTATTGTGAAAATTTTTAAATAAATATACATTGTATGTATTTGTAGTTTTGTAATAAAATATGTATGTAATTTAATATACTTTTTGATGCTCATTTGATGGAATAAATGATTGTTGAATTGAATTGAACGGAATTGAATGCACAGAAGAACGTTCATATAACTACCAATTACATTTTATATAAATGCATACCGACGTACATATGTCAGCATATATAGTAACTTTATGATAGTTTTAGGAAGTAATTAGAGATGTATTGTATTTATAAAAACGTATAAAAATTTTACAATTTAATTCATTGTACTCGTGCATATATTAATTTTTAAATTTTTTTTGTGAAGAGAAATTCAAAAATTTGCCTTAGAGATTCTTCAGAACTTTCTTTTCTTGTTTTGTTTTGAGATTATATAATTATTTAATATTTATGCAAATTACAATTACTAGCAAAATGTGCATTTAAAATATTTATTATTTTGAAGAACCATTCACTTTTTTTTTTAATTTATTTATGTAGGTATATTCGAAATATTTTCGTGTATGTTTTTTATAGTTATGAAATTTGGCCATCTATTGGTTCCTTATATATTTTTGTATGTGAAGACACCAAAATATTATTATGTTTGTAGATTAATAAATCATGATTTAAGAAGAACGCTGCTCTCCAACCAGCGCATACAGAGCATGTTTGTAGTGACCTGATGTATCACCCTGAAATTAGGAAGAAATTAGTTAAAAATTATCACATAGAATATTTGATCTGTATTATAAATGAATGAACAATGGAGCTAATATTTTTAATGGGTTGGTTCTATGAATTTTTTTTTTGTCGTTTCCAACTCAGTACTCCTTAACCACTTAAGCTCTTTTATCTTCAAATTAATATAGCTTTATACAAATTAATACTAGTTAAGGCTAGCAGAGTTTACTTTTTGTTAGTATTCCCATCTGGATAATCTAAGGGTAAGTTTTTTGTGTGCTACATGCCATAGTGACTTATGTGAGAATATCCATCAATTTTCTTTTTATACTGATTTTTCAGAAAATGATTTTAAATATTTGATTGGATTATTGTCTTTTATCTTCAAATTAATATAGCTTTATACAAATTAATACTAGTTAAGGCTAGCAGAGTTTACTTTTTGTTAGTATTCCCATCTGGATAATCTAAGGGTAAGTTTTTTGTGTGCTACATGCCATAGTGACTTATGTGAGAATATCCATCAATTTTCTTTTTATACTGATTTTTCAGAAAATGATTTTAAATATTTGATTGGATTATTGATTTTGCCACGACCTGAAAGATCAATTGTACGTCCCTTTCCTTTATCTAATCTGCCTAGATTACCTCATCCAGTCCAGTCTACCTCAGGAATTTAAGTACTACACCCGGATCAATGGATGCAAGTTCAGTGCTGGACAATAGGTACATTTCTAAACATTTCTTTGTTTTGTGGATCAGTGCTACACAACGAGCTAAAAAATATGTTCTGATGACTCTTCTTCCTCATGGCTTTTTTTTTGAATGAGAAGCATTTTTGCTGAAGGCGTGCATGTTATTCCAAGCCTTTTACGTTTTCCGAGAAATTCACGAAAGAACAACCTTTCATAACAAATAATTTTACCTCAGACATCAAAGTTGTAGGACTTCGAAATAATAAATTTTGCCCACCAATTATATGTGTCTTCGGATAAATTAATCAGGGCAGTGCCTTCTTTCACAAAAAATCACCAATTCATTATCGCGCAAAGTAATTTGTTGTTCAGTATGATTTTTGTAAATAGTACACAAATTGACATTTTAGTTCGATGTATTTGTGGAATCATTTCGATTGAACCAATCACCATGTGTAAAACTGCACAGAGAAGGGAAAATTATTTAACGCTATGCTTGCATTTACATTTAGTGAGAGTAAAAACTTTTCAAGCAGGTAAGACTGTCAGTCTTTTGAGGCTCTTATAAAAAGCACTTGCATCTTTTCTTATTTCGGAATAAAGTAAGGGACTCACATATTTTCTTTTATTGTTCAACAATATCTTTCAATAATTGTAAAATATTCACTATTTTGTAGATGTAGAAGTTATATAGAATGTGTCAATGGTAAACAAAAATTTATGTCATACCCTTCAATATTTTTATTCTTAGCAATTCTATTGAAAAGGATGTGATATAAGTACAAAGAATTTTTGATGTCATAATTTATTGATAACCTCTATAGCTCGAATAAGGTTGAAAATATGATGCCGACTATACTACTTTCTTTATTAATGCGGCCTGTTCCAATACCTAATTTCTCACTTTTTAGAACTGATCTCTACTTGTACATCTTGTATTATTTTTCTGGTTACATTTTCCTCTAAGGAATGAGATCGAAAAAATCTTAACATATATAAACTTCAATAATTTTTAAACGGTTGATCTTAGAGTTCTGATTTTACATTACAAATTACAGAAAAATATAACTATAATAGTTCTAACCACTATTTATGAACTCGTGGACCTTTTTTGGTAAGCCTTCCATTAGAGATTTGATAGTTGTTTCAGACACCTTTTTGGAACAGTTTGCCCATCTCCTTTTAAAATCTTCAATATTTTGGGACACCTTTTTTGTGCTCTTTAAGTTTCTTTTCACAAGAGCCTAATATCTCTCCACTGGTCTTAGCTCCGGATAATTTGGAGGATTGGCCTCTCTTGGTACAAAAACTAGGTTATTACTTTGGTAGCACTCCAGAGCTTTTTTGCCGTAGTGACATGATGCCAAATCGGGTCAAAAATATGTGGACACATTGTGCTCTCTTATGAAAGGAAAAAGTCTTTTTTCAAACATTCTTTGATTTATATTTCGGTATTTATAGAGCCCACTGTAACAAATGACTTGCTTCTTTTGCCGCAACTGCATATAGCTTGCCATACCAGGAATTTTTTAGGAAATTTTGTCTGCTTTTGGATTCTAAATTGTTCTTCGACATTTCCTCGAGCATCAGCAACATAAAAATTTTGACCGGGAAGCTACGTAAAATCTGTCAGTACATACGTTTCGTCGTCCATTATACAACATGAATATTTTTGTATGAAATCCGATTTTAATTTCTGAGCCCTACTTTTGGAGTCTAAATTTTTTGCAGCATTCCTGTCTGGAACTTTTTGGACTTTGTATGTTTTCAAACCTGCATTGGCTTTAACTTTTCGCACCAAATAGTCAGAGCACTGGGCTAACCGGGCAGCTTTTCTACCAGATGTGTTTGGAGATCTTTTCAATATGCTTTCTATTTTCTTGGCTTTTCCAATATCATGTGGTCCTTGTTTTCTTCCCGAACCAGGTTTCCTATCGATGGTCAAATTCTTCTGAAATTGTTTAATAACATTGGAAACAGTTCGACGGCAAACCTTCAATTCTTTGGCCAATTTTTTGTAGGACTAATTTGGATTTTTTTTGTAAATTTTTAATAATTTTAAGACGTACTTCTTTTTCTTCACTCATTTTGATCAAACTCACAATAAATCAACATATTTGTCATTAAAAATAACAACTGACATATTTTTCAAAGATAGCTAGATCAAAGAAATTTTTCAAAGATAACTAGATCAAAGAAATTTTTAAATTTTACACACAAAAAAAAATATTAGGTAAAACGTGTGTTAAGATTTTTTTAATCTCACTCCTTGGTTTAAAATTTGTTAGTTAAAATGATAACATATTTTACCAACACAACTTCTAAAATATTTGAACGACTTCTTTTAATTTTGTAAACCCAACACTTTCTAATAAAGTGAAATTAACGATGTTTGTGCACACCCGAACATACCTTAATCCAGCTCTTCAAGCTTTTGCCATACAAGCGTTCAAAGGTCGCCTTAATATCAGCCAAATCGATCTGTGAATTAATATAAAACTTTAATCAGTATACTCGAATACAATAGTATGCATGTAAATCGATCATACCTCACAACGTGTTGTAATCACGCGTATTAGTTGCTTATCATTCGTACCAATACCGGCCATGCTCTTGTGCAAACGTGATGCAAAGTATTCTGTTTTGTTGGTGACACATTTATAGATAGCAATCAAACCTTCCATAATATCACCAGAGAATTCTTTGCGAACAGCTTTCTCCAGTGAATGGCCAGTCATTTTTTCATATTCTTGGAAAATCTATAAAATAATAATATAAATATTATAATATTGCATAAATAAATGTAAGTATTTAATCTAAAAATAAGAAATTATTTAAATATTTAACAAACCATTTTCAATTGTGTATAATTACGCTGACACAATATCATATTGAACATGCTCTCATCGGTGCCCACACGCAATTCACCTGCTTTCAGTAATTCTCTAGCATCATTTTGTGCTGCTACCGGATCAATGTGTCCGCTCTCATCACGTGCAGCGGTGCATAGAGAAACTAAAAGGCGCTTGAAATTGCCTGATGTTTCTGATTTCAATTCAGATTCTAAATGAGCACCATATACTAAAGTGAATAAAACGAAAATTTTAATAGTATTAGTTTTTGCATTTATGAAAAATGATTGATTTGTGAATTTGTTTATACTTACAACGTAAATACTGATTTTTAATTGTATGTATTTCTACATTCGATAGGGTGCATAAAATTTCAATGAGCACATCTTCATCGGTACCAATTCCCGCCATGGCATCATTTAATTCAGCACAATAGAAGTCCACAATTGGGCGTAGTAAGCCGACAAGTAATTTTTCAAAATTTCCACTTGTCTCGGATTTAACATCTTCAATTAAATCTTTGCCGAAATGAGTTTTATACTGTCGTTGGATTTCCTGTGAATATAGAAATTTAAATGTATAAATACATATTTCTAGTAGAAAAAGTTTTTTTTTTTTTACAGTAGAATCGCGATAATTCATACCCCGTTAATTCGAAAATCTCAATAACTGTTGGTCCCTTGAAAAAATCGCTTTAATTCGTAAAAATTCCATACATTTTGGTCCCCTCGCTAATTCGTATTTTTTTTTCAATACAAGGTCTGTTTAACCTCTTATAAATTGAAATTGGTTGTTGACAACCTCTTATAATTCACAATGCAAAGCAAAATTAATATGTATGGCACTATGATTCGAAAAAAATCGATCATAGTAGATAGAAACGTTCACTTTTTTTTTTTTGGAACTTTTTGTGTTTTTCGTGGTTAACAAAGATACGCAAATCAAACAACTAAAAATTACAGGCTTCTTAGAACATAGTTTTTAGTGGGGTCCAATATGTGTGCATACGCGCATACATATTCGTTAACCCTGGGATTGTATGTCCAATAATGTTCGAAAACTCAAGTAAATTGGAAGATATGGTTTCCCTTTTATTTCAGTTTTCTTCAAAATACTGATGGTGGCTTTCAATGAGTGGATTGTATACAAGCAGCTTCATCATTAGACAATGTACTCCATTGGAAAACTTAAGGATAATTGTAAGGATTAAGACTCTTCGACATATTTTTTTAAAAATTTATTTTAATACTTGCATAAAATATTACAGAAATTCAACCAGATTTTGAGAAAAAACTACGAGATGAAAGGGTTAAATAAAAACCTCGTTAAATCGAAAACCTCTGTAATTCGTAAAAAAATTGCTGGTCCCTTGCGACTACGAATTATCGGGATTCTACTGTATTATTTTTTCCAATAATCAAAGAAATTTAACAAATGCTATGGGGAAAAAAGTAATTTTATGAATCCCAAGACACAAACCAAACTTATTAAAAGCTTTTCTCGTCAGTATTGTATATTATATAATCATTGTTGCTCAAAAAGTACTTTTTTATATTAGCTATTAAAAAGTTATTAGGAATCTGTATAACTTAAGTTACAAGGAGGTAGAAAAATCTGCTGTTGGCCAATACCACAAGACAGAAGGTTTCAGAAATACTTATTTGTGGTCAAAGTGGCTGTTCACACAGGCGCAAGCATGAACGCCTGTCTGAAAAAGAGATGTAGAAAAAGACAGACTACTCTCTTTTAGACAGGCGTTCATGCTTGCGCTCGTGTGAACAGCCATAACAGCAATAATTGCCTAGTCGTCTATGGTTTTTAAAACGGAAGTTACTAAAAAAAAAACATAATCGCTTACGTCAAGTTGCAATCAGTTAGCGATTATGGCTTTTGACCACAATGTACATACAATGTCTTGTATTTTTGAATCGAAATTCGACAGTAAAATCCGTGGGATTACCTTTTTGACCAAATTTCGGGATCTTCTTGCAACTTTTAAAAATCCATGAATAATAAGTTTTTACATTCTCGTAAAGCCCAACTTTTTCAAAATTAGTTGAAGAAATGTTAGTCTTTTATTTTTATTTTTTTTTTTTAATTTATCAAATGGGTCCAATTTTAGATTAGCAAGAATTGAGATTTTTTTTGGGTGCATTAATCAAAGCCTTTACTCAGACTTCAAAAGTTGACTTAATAAATCAAAAAACCCATTCGAAAAACAAATATAACTTTTCACAATTTTTCATCTTCATTTCAGGAACTTTTGAATATTTTTGAATTTGTATTATTGTATTTTATAACAACAACAAGATGATAGTGTTTTATTTTTCTTTTACAAAAAGGTTTTAAAAACCATTATCAGTTCAATTGGTTGGTATATTTTAATAACAAGGTTCTTAAAATTGTATCATTCGCATATTCTACATATTAAACAATGTCCATCTTCACTCTAAAGGGTTTGATTATTATTTCATAGATGTAGGTACCGGGTACAAGAGTGTGTCACTACAATATTCAATTTCGTATCAAAGAATTATTTTTACAAATTTCTGAATACCATAACTTCAAGTTATCGTGTGATTAAAATATACTCTGCAATTAATAAAATAGCAAAATCTTTACCTGACGTTGTTCATTGGAACGACGGCATATAATGTTAATCAGAGCATCCTCATCAGTGCCAAAACCTTTCATGGCTTTGCGTAAATCATGTGCATCCTTGACAGGATCAAAATTTTGAGCTGGGAATAATGTTGGAGTACCCTAAAATGAGAGCAAATGTTTATGAAATAAATAAATAAATATTATTATGCATACATACACATATAGAAACTAGATATTTGCATTTCTTTTATATTTTTAAATTAATTAATCTCTAAATTCTCTAGGAATGTATAGAATAAAAATATACAAATAAAAAACTACAAAATACATATAACATAATTCTATGTATTGTATATAAATTTAAAACATTTATTGCATTTTTTGAAAAGATTTACTGCTCAAAAGAAAAACAAATAGCTTATATTTATTATAAATACATACATACAAAATATAGCAAGAAAATTTTATAGATTCTACCCAGCTAGCATTAAGAAGATTATTGGACGATCGCGATCATGGCAAACTCGTCTATCTGATTGTTAGACGAGTTCTACTAACAAAATGCATTGACTTCGAACTTAACTGAGGAACAGATTTTGTATTATGTATAAGCAGAGTTGGGTAGTAATGATTCCATTAGGAATTAAATTCCGGCTTTTAATAAGCCGTTACGAGCGAATCAGTATAAAATGAGAGTCACTTCTCTCGTAACGGCTTATTAGAAGCATTTTACAATATTTTCCGAAATTTTTTTTTTTTATTTTGCTTTTTTGGAATTGAACTAAAAGGGAATCAATTACTTTCGAGGAATCATTCCAACAAAATTGGAATTTAATTCCAAGAAAGTAATTGGAATTTGAAACTTTTATCAATTCTATTACCAAGGAATTGAAAACATTAAAATACCAATTACAATTCCTCGTAATTGGAATTGGGATTGTAATGTAATTTAATTTACCTAGCTTTGTGTATAAGTCAGAGACCGAAAATAACTGTTATTTTCCATTTTTTAACTCAAAAAGTCATCCACAAAAAATAGGCGTAGGGGATCATCCAAGTGTACGGTTGTGATCCTCATGGACTAAATTCCACAAATATTGAATGACTTTTAAATTCATGACTTTTATCGTAATAGGCTAAATAAAACGGTAAATTATTGACATTTATTATTTTTGGCGAGAAATAATAATTATATTCGACTTTTATTGTCTGGCAAAAAAACAGTTATTTTATGACTTTTATTTTGTTGGCCAAAACGAACCAGTTAATTTATGACTTTTATTTTTTTGGACAAAAATAAATGGTCAACCCTTATAACTAATTAATGAAACACCGAAGATACATGGTGTTATATATTTTTGAAAAGTATTCGTTGAAACCTTTTCAACGGTATACAATACATAAGGATCCGCTTCATTCCATTTTATGACCTTTGCCCAAATGTAAATATATGGATACGAACTGGAATACAAAATTGGCCGTTCGCTTGCAAATAGGGTTGACCATTTATTTTTGTCCAAAAAAATAAGTCATGAAATAACTGGTTCGTTTTGGCCAACAAAATAAAAGTCATAACAAAACTGTTTTTTTTTGCCCGAAAAAATAAAAGTCAAATATAACTATTATTTCTTGCCAAATATCAAAAAAGGCAACAATTTACCGTTTTATTTAGCCAATCACGATAATAGTCACAAAATAACTTTTAATATTTGACTTTTACTATAAAACGCATAACCGTTAGGGTCCCTGGTATAAGTATATAAAAAAATTTGAGAAAAAGAGCTGGTTAACTGGTTTTAATACGCAGTAAATATTGTACCACCCTTCATGGCGATTCATTGAAGACTCTTCTTTGTGCTTCAAAATTGAAGCACGCGAATCTCCAGAACGACAGAGCTTCTCGCGAAAGATGAAACTTTATGATCAGTCAGCGACATCGCTTGCGATTAAATGGGGTTTCTCAGTGAATCGTGGAAGAATCATCCGCGTTTGAAAATGCTTGCTAGATATAATTGTATACATGTATTTACAACTGTGTGGGTTGCTCCAATACATATCAGGTTTATGTTTTCATATTTTGACAAATGAATGCAGAGAAAATTATTTAGTTTTCTTAATGTATATATTTTTCAAAGGAAATTTTTGCAATACATACATAAATATGTATTCACACACGATCATGTCTTTTAGCGATAACCAAAATCAAGTTCTAGGAAATTTTCAGAAAAAAAAACAAAAAAATATATAAAAAGAACCGTATTAAACAAAAAAATATTGCAGTTGTTATCTTTAGAATTCTTTGCAATACTACAGAAAAACAACCAATGGCTGTGGTATTACAGATAAATAGGCAAGTTTTATACAAATGTACGACGAGTACATATCCATACAAGTTATTCCGGTATGAACATATAAAGCTCTTGTAACGTACGGTTATAAATATGTACACAAAATGCAAGTTTTTTTTTAAATATAAATATCATAAGAAAACTTGATTTTCCTCTACCATGAATTGGATTAACAGATGTTAATGAAATTCGTTGTGGGGAAATTCTCTATTTTTCTAAAATATAGCAACTATAAAATACATATTATTTTCTTTTTGTATACATACTGAATACCGTGCTTTATAAGTATAACAACTATAGATTATTATATGATTTACATAAAAAACTATAGTAAAAATTTACAGTTTGAACGAACAACAATAAATCGTACTAAGAAATCCTATCGAATAATCACAGAAAGTAGTGATAGTTAGATTGAGTTAATTGAAAAAAATATTTTTCTTTTCTCAAGTCATATAATAAAAAAATTTTATCTTAAATACTTCGGACTATCCGGACATTAGGTATACTTTATATTCCTTCCTTTTTTTGTTTTTCATCTTTTAAATTCAAATTTAGTTTATATAAAATCTAGATTATTATAAATGACTTGTTTGTAATTGAATCAAGTGTACTACTAGTGCTACTATGAGATTTACATCTTTTTGCATTATGAAGCGATCAAATAAATAAATAAATAAAAATAAAAACTTTTTAAACTTGCAACAGTCCATAAAAATCAATAATATTTGTAATAAAGTTTAATTTTGCTTTTTGTTCCAAATAAAATATCGTTTCATTTAAAATAATGAGCAATAATATGAAGTCTGATCTTCTCTGTATCTTAGATCTATGCCAGTATCCGGTATTATCCTGATAGATCGGTTTTCGTATCCAGAATTTGGGTTTACAAATACCTAAATACTTAGAATCACTATAACCAACCTAAGCTTTTTGCTTGTCAAGGTTATAGTGAATGGTGAAGAGTCACACAAGTTTATATAAAAAAAAATCTTTGAAGAAAAGTAACAGTTCCACAAATACTGGACTGCTACCGATTAAAAGCAATCAGAGACAGTAAAATGATGCATCTTCTTGGGGATAGCGCGAAGTGTTTTTTTTTTAAATTATACTGCGTCATAACCAGCAAATCATTTTTAAATCAAATTTAAAAGGCAAACCCGAATTTATAATTTCTGTTTTAGCTCAAGAAATATGATACAGGTAGATTTAAAGGAGTAAATACTTTTCCCAATTTAAATTTGAATCTCGGAAAAAAATTATTTATAAGATTCAAGATATCTCATAAATTTATATTTATTTTTTGATATGTATTTACATTAGAGTAGCGGAGTTTTTTTTCCAAATCATTCATTGCTTGCCCTTTAAACCCTAAAGCGCGGTTCGTAATAGCCCAGTATTTTTCGATCGGTCGAAGCTGGGGGCAATTGGGTGGATTCATATATTTGGGCACTACATCTACTTTATTTGTCTGATACCAATCCATGGTTTTCTTAGAGTAGTGGCAACTGGCTAAATCAGGCCAAAACTTCACTGGCGAATGGTGGTGATGAACAAATGGCAATAGTCGTTTCGAAAGGCACTCTTTGATGTAAATATCAGACGTCATAGAAAAGGATGTCACAAATGCCTTGAATTTGAGACCACAGCTGCAAATAGCCTGCCACACCATTGCTTTTTTTTGCAAATTTATCCATTTTTATGTACTTGGATTTTGAGGGTACATTACCACGATTCGTTGCCATATAAAATTTTTGACCTGGAAGCTGTTTAAGATAAAATTTTACGTATGATTCGTCATCCACAATAATGCATCCATTGAATTTGGTCAAAACATTATTATAAAGAAGACGAGCTCGTTTTTTGGCCAGCAAATTCTGTTTGTCTGTTCTATTTGGATATTTTCTAGCACGATAGCACTTTAGCCCAGCTTTTATGCGTAGTCGTCTAGCAGTACTTTTGCTGGTATTGAATTTTTTGGCACGATCGCTATCCGATAGTCCGGGATTGCTTTTGATGGACCTCAAGATCTTTGCCTTTAATTTAAGGTTGGTGGTTCCCGTTTTGTTCACAACTTTTTTAGCTCTTTCAACACTAAGAGTTTCTTTATATCGTTTTATAACTTTACATACCGTTCTTTTGGAGATATTTAACACTTTCGCAATCTTTGAACCAGACCACGACGGATTTTCAATAAATTTGTTCATAATCAATTTTCTATTTGCAGCTTCCATTGTGCACACAATCACCAACTTGCGATCAATTAATATGAAAAATTTATCAACTAACGGTAACGGTATTGTAAACAAATCCCAGTAAAAAATTTGTTGTTCTTATGACTAGGGGCGTCGTGGTGACCACAAGAAAGCGTGCCAATTTGGCGTGAACCGCGCTTTACTAAGTTATGACAATATATTTTGTGATAAATTGTACTCATCGCTCTACGAAATTTTGACTGGAATGTCTTAAAACTTAAATGAATATCGTACTCATCTTATAATAGATGAATTTCACTCGCTTTGCATATATTTAAACTCTTTTTTTTTTTTAAGATTTAGGGTGCTTCAAAAGCAAAAAAATATGAAAAAATTCGGGTACTTTCGCCAATTAAATTGTCGAATGTTTTACCGAAAAACTTACTACTGGATATATTTTTAGAACAGAGTTTGCTTCTTTTTCCGCTTAATTAGAGCCCAATAATGTTTCACTGCCCTCAGCTCTGGGCAGTTTGGCGGATTAGCCTCTCTAGGTACAATATTGATATTATTGCTGGTGTACCCTCCATCTCTTTTTTCTCTAATGGCATGATGCCAGATCAGGCTAAAATAAGTTGGAATTACGACAGCTTTAACCACTCGGTTATTGGATAAAATAGTTGAAGGAAAAACCGTAGACATTTTAACTGTAAAATTCATCTTAATAGCAAAACAATACGAAATTTTCTAACAGCAATAAGTTTTACACCTAATTAAATATTACGATATAAACATCTACACCTTTCATATCTAAAAATATTGCATGTTAAGATAAAATTTAATTATATACAACAGCATAAACATGATAACTAACTTAAATATATACTTAAAGGTATCACAAAATCATAAAAATTAACCTGCAAAACTATGTATGTATATGTAGCAATTATTAACACGATAGCTACATTTAGTTGAAAATGAGTGAAATGAAAGTGTATACAAAATTTAGGTGTTGAGTAAATAGTTAGTTAGTTAATAATTACTCACTACTGTGTATTATTTATATGTACATACATTCTCATCAAAAGTATCATCATCATTATGAACATCGTAATCATCATCATCATCAACATTATCAGTGTTAGAGTTGATAAAATCAATTGACTTTGTGCAATAAAAGTTTCAAGTTTTAGGTTAGT
The DNA here is from genome assembly GCA_963691655.1 of Toxonevra muliebris. Lineage (NCBI taxonomy): Eukaryota > Metazoa > Arthropoda > Insecta > Diptera > Pallopteridae > Toxonevra > Toxonevra muliebris. The sequence continues at coordinate 104,733,894 of OY829326.1, forward strand.
GTAAAAGTAAATAAATAAAGTAGTCGATAGATAAACATAAATATGTATTTAGTAATTATAAAATAAGTACTAACTGTATCAACTAAAAAATGTTCAAAAGAATCAAAGACAAACAAACCTCTCTATGGGCAAACGGTTGAGCATGGCCTTGACGATGGGCCAACTCTTCAAAACAATGTGCCATATTGCCGGCAGGCGATTCATAGCCGCCCGATGTTAGGACAGGCGTATATCCATGTGTAGGCGTATAAGAATGATGCGATTGTGAATGATTATAATGTGGGTTGTGTGTAGGATGGGCAGAGGAAGAATAATTAGCAGCACCGCCACCAGGTGGAGATGCTGAAGGATAGGGAGCATGCTGAGGATTGTGTGGGTATGATGAACCAGGATAAGGTGTGCCGTGAGCACCTGCGCCACCTTGATATGTGGGTGAATTTGATGGATAGGGCGCGTGTTTAGGATTGGGATAAGGTGGTTGTTGTTGACTGGGATATGGTGCTTGATTGTTGGGATAAGGTGTTTGATTGCTGGGATATGGTGTTTGATTGCTGGGATAAGGTGTTTGAGTCTGATGTTGTGTTGGTAATTGCTGATAATGAAGATGAGATTGTTGTTGAGGATATTGTGATTGTTGTTGTGGTGGATATTGATGTTGTGGTGAGGAAGAATGTTGTACGTTGGTTGGTGCTATCCAACCAGCGCCAAATGGAACGCCAACCGGCATGCCGACATTGCTGGGATTATGATTGTCATATGGTGAAGTGGATCGTGGTTGTGGTGGCATACCGGATCCCTACAACAAAACAAAAAAAAAAAAGAAACACATATGCATTGTGGTTTTTGAAGTTATGAAGCATTAAAGTGTGAGGGGGAAAAAAGCACCAAATGGTGTACAACAATTAAGCCAAAAACGATTATTTACAAAAACTTTTTTTTTTCGTTGCATTAGGGTGGCTGAGGAAAGTGGCAAGAAAGAGGAAGCTTTTGCAATTGGCGGAAAGCTTGTTAAATAAACATATATTGTGAGAATAGTTGAGTCATAGCTGATGGTATGATCTACTTGCAGTTGAAAATATATTTTGTATTAAATGTATGAGTCATCAAATCTCAGTGGATTTGAATTTCATAACAAATTATTTTAAAAATATTTTAACAATAATAGATATGTACATATGAACGTAAACAATTAAGGCTTTCTAAGGAATAGTGTTTTTCTTTTTTTTTAGAAATTTAAATACATCAATCTTTCGTCATCCGAATAACAGTGACGCAAATTAAAGCTAAGATTAAAGTGAAAAATTACGTTGAAATTGTGAATCAATCGGATTTTTTGCATCAAAAGCAAAAGATGGAAAGTATATATACAAATTTTGCTCAATCTTAAAGAAAACATGTATTCATCGAGAGATGGCTGTGTTGAAAACAAAAATATATATATTTTTTTTATTGTTAATATTTTCAATTTCAAGAATGGGAACAGGATAAGAGCAGGACTGATAAGGTTAATAAAAAATGCCACTCACCACTCCACACCATCGTTGGAAAATTTTATAATCATATAATTTTGAATTTTATTTAGAGCTTGTTTTTAATGAGTTATTGCATTAAACAAAATGTTTGCACAGAAATTGGTTTGTGTACGTCTAAATCAAATCTTTTTGTTTTTCTGTATTTAAATTTAATGCCTTGCACAGTGTGATGAAATGCACCATTGCATCTACGAAATCTTAATAATGCTTGAATAAAATTAGGATGTTTCAGATGGTTTGAAATAACTGCATGTTTTTGTGACGATCTATGTATTCAAGGTCAACCTTTGTAGATGTTCAGCGAAATATGATATAATATTCTCTTAAAAGGTTATGCCTTTGAATAAAATAAAAAAAATTAAAGAAAAACTGACTTCCAATTTTATGCTGCCTTTTTTGATGTTTTTAACGCCTTTTTCGAAATTTTATTTTGCCCTTTTTTTCTAGGTCCATAAATTCCGCTCCCTGGTCATAACTCTTAAATATCTTTAAAGTCCAAAAAGAATAATAAACTAAAAATAAGTTTGAGAATATGCACTGCACGGAATTTTTTTTGGAAGTTGAATTTTGAAGCAGTACGTAACTTTCGAACTCAGAAAATTCGAATTGATTTATGGAACCAACTGAATTCTACTCATCCTCACCCTTTTTTGGTTTAATAAAAAACTGCTTTATAAATGAGGGGATTTAAAAGGATCCTATTGAAGGTTTGATGTCTGTGTCGTGATTAACTTGGAGCTGAGTTTGTTTTGGTAGTTTCAAATAATAAACATATTTGTATTCAATGAGATCTAATTTACGAGGAAATTAAAGAAGTATGCTAAACGATTTTATACCATCATGGAATCGCAATAAATACCTAAATATTATTTAAAATTTGATAGAATGTAGGAATAGTTATTAAATATGTACCTATAATAAAATTCACATAATCACACTGTGCATTAAAGTTTTGAAATATTTTTTTACAAAAGATTTTGAAAATATGAAAGCTTTCGATGCAAACATTCTTGTTAGTAAATTTTTGTTTTAGTTTGTATGTAAATAAACCTTTTAAGGTTAAGTTAGCATGCATTTAATGAGTAATAAAATATGTACTTACGAATGGATACATTTTGTTGGCCTTGTTTATAATATCAAAGAATACCAGATGGTGAAACTGTAAAGAAAATAATTGCATTTATTATTATTTATTTATTTAACTAAATCACTAGCTGTACAACTTTCATTAGTAATCTGTAATTATTGCTCAAGTGTATTACAAAAATTGACATAAATTTAATGAAACCACACAATTTAATCGATAGATTGATCGATTAAACACGAAAACGCTAGCTACACTTTTTGATTTTTTAGCCATTTAATTGTAAAATAAGAAATTTCAAATACAATAAGTAAATAAACAAAAAACCAAAGTAAAAATACAAATAAGTCATTGCACTTACAGTCGCCACTAAGTTTTATCTTTAGATATTTATACACGATAACGACGTCATCATATATATAAATGTACATTAGGGCGTACCAATTGGTATGGATGAATTTTTTTTTAAAAGTACTCCGACAGAAGAGTTCCATATTCTATTCCGATCAACTTTGCAGAAGAAAGTATGAGAAAAAATGAAGTTAAAGTAATATTAAACGTAACTATCGATTTTTATTCAAACAACTACAGTACGTAACAGTGAAACTTCTTAGAATTTTACTGGGGGGTAGGATCCATTTTTTTGCCATACTTTCATCGGCAAAGTTGATCACAATCGAATATAGAATTTTTCTGTCAGAGTACTTTTCAAAAAAAAAAAAAATTGGTACGCCCTAATGTACATATGTAAAAGTAAATACAGCAGTATATATCGTTTATACATAATCGAGTACTTAAAAATGCTAGTGCACTTGAGTGGAAATTCAAGTTTCATTCAACTTGCGTGGGGATAGAGTACGAATAAGTTATTTAAAAACAAGTTTCCCTTTGTAGAATCAAAGTTTTATACATAAAAAGTACGTACAATATTTTTACTTAGCTGCAAGTAAAATCAGTTTTCTTATAAATGAAGTGACTAAACATTTTAACTAGATTGCCAATAAAGATTGTAGCACACACCGGTAAAATTATTTCATACAAATATATTTCTACGGCATTCCATATAAAAAAGCAACAGGTTGTACAAGTTTGATTTGTTTCAAGAGCAATAGAGAAACCATATTTTAACAAATTTTTGCTCTACATGAAACTGTCTTCATTTTAGCGTGTAAAAAGAAATGCCGTCCACATACAAATTATCGCTGCCACTTTTCTAATTGGGAAAACACAAATCAACAGAGAAAAAATGAAAATATTTGGGTTGTGGCCAATAAACATGTCTGTGTGTGCAGTAAATACGGCAATATACAAAAAAAAAAAGCAAATGTTTATCTTTGCTCTGAATTCTTTTGTTCTAGTTCAAAGACTCGTCGTTTTTTAGGAAAAATATTGAAGAGAAAAAAATAATGAGAGGACATAATGTCATATGCTTGCTGGGCAATCTAAATAAAACGTCAAATGTTATTGAAAATGTGTCCAAAATTATATAAACAAAATTTTTTCTACAAATATATTTTTTTTTTATAAATAAAAGCTTTTGCGACTGTTTATAGTTGACTCCGAAAATTGCTGATGAAATTTTTAAAGCCAAAATATTTAAGATTGATGCAATACTAGTGCTTTGATTTGCTAGAAATTTTGAAATTGAACTTCCTTCCAGGACCAGCGGGAGTGTCAATTGCTCTCATTTCGCGCTCTTCGTTCTTAACTGTTATACAGATGGCTAGAAAATGGACTTAGTACTAGAATTTCAATCTCAGTGGGTATATAGCCCAGACTTTTTCCGACCGAAATAAATGCAATTGTGACCTGTACATATATAAATTTGCAAGGGGTTAAAAGGCACAGGAATCAATATTTTCTCTGCAAGCAACTTTTAAGGCACTTTCGTTATGGAGTTTTTCCTCAATACTTTTGAGTATTCTAGTTACTATTTGTAGGTACTAGTTACTATGACATTGAAGATAATGCGGCGGCCGATGAACTAGCTTGGACCCCGATCCTTTCTGCGGAATTGATTGGGTCTCTCCGAAATCGAGCGTTGAGTGTTGCTGTGGGTACAGAAACTTATTTTTAACCTTAAATAAGCTAAAAAGCTTGCCGTTTTCTTTGCCACCGCTTGCACTAAAGCTCAGACTGGTAGAGGATTATATATCTGGGCCTAATGCTAGGATAGCTCCTAAATAAAAAAACAGAGTCGGAGTCTGAAGGATGACGAAACGACAATTCACAGTATATGTGAATACACTGCATTGGCTTGGCACAAAAGGAAAACTTCAGAGAAACCCTTTTAAGCCTATCAATTGCTCTCCCCAGTGCTCTGGTGCTATTTTTGTAAAAAATTCCTAAAAAAAAAGTTATGAGCATTTTTGTTTTCGCTAAAACTAAACATACTTATAAGCTTTGAGATTCCTTAATAGAAACATTCACTATTTTGCAAAAATAGTATGCCTATCCCTATTTCCATATCACGCACTACTATTGTTTTGATCGTCCAAATCATGGCCTGTGAGAGATTTTTATTTTTTGTATTTTTTTAAGTACTTTTAATATAAAATAAGTTTATGCATTAGATACTGAAGACTTCAAGTTGCTATTTGAGTTTAGGCATAACATGCATATTCATCTAAAAGATATTGGTTGCGTGAGATGAAACTTTTTTCTTATCTCACTACTATTATTTTGACTGCAGCTGTATGTATACGCAACCTCAAGGAACACTAAACGTACTGTACTTGAAGAGTACTTCGTTAGTGTTCGGTTTGTGTGTGTCTATGCGTACACAAACTGTACTAAGCGAGTTAGGGTATGCGTCCTTTTGACAAATGGCTTGCGTAGCGTACGGATATGGAAAAAATACAGTACAGAAGACTAAAGTGCCGTATAGAATGTTTGCATATATCAAAAAAATTATGCATACAGCAGATGCCGCAATATAATTTTTTTAATGTATTGTAGAATATATTTTGTTTGTACAATTCTTTGATATTATGTATGTATAACGCTCGTATCTTTTTTCTACCAAAAAATTTAATAAAAAAGTGTAAATTGAACTGAAAAAACTGTATATTTCGCGGTATCAATTTTTTCAATAAAAATTTACCATCTGAATAGTCTTCGTTCTCCATTTTAATATATCCTATATATTGCTGTGCTTTGAAAAAATTTGACGAAGCGATTCCAGATTTGCTGTAAGGTATTTATAGACGTCAACGCATAGGTATTTCAAGTTACATTTGACAATCAGAATCGTCTTCAATGTTTCCACTTCTATCAAAAGAATACTCGCAACAAGTTGCCATTGTTCTTTCAGACGTTTTTTTTAGTTAAATTTCCGAACTTTTTTATATAATATCAACAATAAAATAAATGAATAAGTTGTTGTTTTTGTGCCTTAGTCCAGTGTTACCTATTTTTAGTTTTGAAAATACTAAAAAAAAAATTTTCCGACCTTACTGGGTCACATATGTACAGTGCCGGTCATGTCATTTGCAACTAAAACCACTTATACTCTAAATGACTTTTTAAGTTCACTAAAATAATTTTTATCAAAAATTATTTTTTATTTAAAACAAAGTGTACTTATTACCATTTATTATAAAAAATTAAAAGTACAAAATTATGTTGCAAATAAACAAAGAAAGAAGTTATAATGAATTAAAGTCTGAATAGAAAAAGTTAATGTGAAAATTGAAGAAAAATCGAAAAAGTTTTCAAAAAGTTTGATTAAAATTATTTTAGTCATTTAAAGTACATACAAGTGATTTTAGTTGCAAATGAATGGTTTCTTGGTTTCAAAACAATGTTTTTTTTACTTATTTTGAAGGATACAACTTTTAGAAATAGTTTAACCCCAGTCCTGTATCTAAAATATTAACGAAGTTATATCAATTTGAACCAATCTGGTCAAGTCACTCGACGATGTGACGTGCGATTTCTATCGTGTTATGGTAAACTTGAAAACTATTTTTCTTATAATGTTGTTTTTCAAAGTGGTGGGCTTGATAAATGCCACACCGATAGTCCGGTTCACTACATATTATATACAAGAACATATTCTTGATAAGATTTTTCTGAAGCTACAAAATTTTCAAATTTGAAAATTTTAACAATTTTTTAATAGAAAAAAATAAATGATGTTTTTAGATAGAACTTGCAACAATTTTTTTAATGTGCATATAAAATAAGAGATCGAATTTCCAAAACTCTATAGGGTTCGGTGTGTTAAAAACTGTCCTACTTTTTGCTTAATTTTTTATACATTGTGGGATATACTTTAACTCACCTCGAAAAGTTGAAGTTACTCATAGTCATACAGTTTAATATTTCATTTAAAGTTTTCCTTTTAGTTGACAAAGTTATGAACCCAAAAAATTCTGTGCAACTAAGTTTTGCTTCACCTTTATAATAGTATGCCTCAAATAGTTAAACGGTAAGAGGCTAAAATTAGTTTCAGTGTAGATATTTTTAAAATAATTTGTCATTTCTGATGCATTTCAGAATGCTTTGTTTTTACAAGCAAATATCCAAAAGTAGACAAAAATATTTATTATTTATACATATTCGATAAAAAATGGTTAGAATTTGCGTGACATTCTGCTATCAATAACAACAAAATGAAGGAGATGTAACAATTCATTATAGTAACTAATTTTAGAATAGTTACTAATACAAACATATAGAAATAATGACAAAAAATGGTAATGGTTGCCATAATTTGCGCCGTCTCTAATAGAATTCACGTGTGTTTAAATATCTTGTTTTTTGTACTATACATATGACGTGTTCATGTATATATACGAATATCGAATAAATGCAAAACTTGTATGTATAACACACACGGCCGGCAAAATAGTGACGTAGGTATATTGTTTGGGAAAAAACCAGTTTTGCAAGCAGCTACGCAAATTACAATATTTAATAATAATACTTTTTAATAATACTTCTTGTTTTCTGATTCCGGTTCTCTCCGTGTTCTTATGGTCAACAATGTGGTTTTTACTTAAGGTTTGATCGAAAACTAATGACGTAAATTTCACATATTTTTTTGTTTTTTTTTTTTTTTATTAATGAAAATTAATAGATATCTAGAAAACAATTTAATGCCGCGTCTGTTTGTCTATTCCATATTCCTTCCAGTTACTTAGCTGCTGCTGGCGACTTAATGCTTCATGACATCATATTCAAATTAATTTTGTCTACATCAGAAACGAAGGGGAATTTATTTATATAAAATACTGGTTGGAAATACCTTGAAAAAATTTCTACGCAAATTAATAAAACGTATTCTGAATGTGATGAGCTACGTTTATTCATATTGATAAATAATATTACCATTTCCTGCCTATTGCCCAGTAAATAATGTAGTAAATATGTTTGTAAAACAAAAACGTGATAGCACTTAATTTGTACAGTAATTAGCGAGTAAATACAAAAAGTAAATTAAACAACATATTTAGTTGAATTTCAACTGAAGCATAATAATATCTATTAGGTACCAATAGGTTTAAATAATTTTCTAACAGAAAAGTAGCTACAATAAATTTAAATTTATGAAGACAAGTTTTCAAATAATTAAATAAAGTATTTTAAAGTAAGATAAATAGTTAATATAAATTAGTGAATAACTGAAATATTATAACATCAGTAGTTCATATTTATATTTGAACAAATGTTCAAATATACACGCATAGACATACATATGTACATATGTGCACATGGTTGTATATCTGTCATGCAATATTATATACAATAGTTAGTTATATACTTGTAATACAAATGTTCCAGTCACAATGCCGACAGCAAAAAAAAAAAAAAAAACAAACAAAAAAAAAGAGTTATGGAGAACAAATAACCTTGTCTACTCAATATTTAACCTTTTGTTGGACGAATCTCAGGAATGGGCATACAAAAACTGGATATTTCGGATTTGATTATATTAATATTATTTGAGATATTTCATAATAAATATACAAAAATAGAAATAAAATAAACAAAGTAAGCTATTCCAAGACTGAAAAGGGTCACAATAAGACAAATCAAATTCAGTTGAAAACATTTTTATTCGCAAGTGTATTTATTGAATTACTCTGAGAATTGGCGCATTCTATTGTTTTTTATTTGAGAAATTATAAAAAACTTTTTATATTTTTTTTATGAATTACGCTTGCGATTTGTCTTCGATCAGGACGTCTATGAGTCGGTGGTTTGCATGATTTTAGGTTATGCGAGCCAAAAAACTAAAAGTAATGAAAATTATAATTGTTAAATAAATGGTAATTTAATAAAGAACAAATTTGAATTCCTTGTCAAAAAACAGCCATATTTTATTGTATAAAACACGAAATATTATATGTAACGCTGTTATGATTCATTAGATATAAAGGAATATTGGGGCGTTTGATCGATCTACAGTAAATAACAAATATAATTAATATATTAATTTCAGAGATATATTGTAAACAATTCTTGTGTAGATTTTCCCCAGAAATCGGAATCTTCTCCATAGGACAGTTTTCACAATACCTGAAGTATTAACCATTAAATTTTTATTTAGGAGTAGATTTCAGTTAATAATAATTTACGAATAACCATGTTCACTGCTATAAAAAGGCTGGCGAAAGTCACAAACATTTAGCATTTTCTTCGTTTGGACTTGTTTTGAATTTTCTCCGTCGGAGCGAAGACACAGGGTTGCATATCTTGCTTGCCTCAATATCAGTTATAGTGATTAAATTTTGAATCTCTGTATGCCAGGCAACTTTACGGGATTCTGTGTCTGAGGCAGACCAATTTTCACTTAGTCAAACAACCTGCTCGCAAAATTTCGAATTCCTGAACTTTTCATGAGAAATTTAAATATGTACATACTTTGAACTGTCAACCCTCAACTTAATGTTTTATTGAAAACCAGCTCATTGTGAGAATATTTTCTCATTTTTTTTTGAATGCTTAGACATTGTAATTGAACTTAAATCGAGGTAATTTTAAGTCTCACCAGTTATTGTACTAAGTTAGAGCATACAATATGTTGTCTTAAAGTTTTTAGTTCTTTATCGCTTGTGCGCATACAAGCGTATAATTGTTCACTCCGAAACACGCTAACTTTTCACTACATTGCGTTGTATGCATTTGTTTATTATTAATACATTTAATTTTGTTTCGTTCCAGCAAAGTTTTGCTATTAAAAGATATAATAAAGTGGTACAGTAAATTACACAATTTCGTTGATAAATAAATTACACTACTAAGGTACGCAAAAGTACCATATATGAGTAAAACTTGGTATTTCCACTTCTATATAGTATGCCATTAGGTTGCCGGGTCCGAAAAATTCCAGGTTCAACTCTAACCAGAAAGGAAGTACTCATTTCGTTTTTCTAATGCAAGCCAACTATGGGTTATGAGAAAAGAATGATTTATCAAGGCTTCAGCTGTGTTTAAAAAACAGAAACAATATACTGCGAGATATTTAAAATATCAAGTAAAGAAAATAACATAGAAGATGATAGCAAAGAAGAAGATGAAAAACAAGGAATATGAGACAAGCAAAAAATTCTAAGAAAAAACAGAAAATGTAATCAAAAAGCGGCAAAAATAAACGCATGACTCACGTCATCATTATGAAAAGAACAAAAATTAATGAGTGTGATGTGAAATATAGATGCTTGGTTCAGAATTGCGTTTTTTTTTCTGCCACGGTAGAACACAATTAAAGTTAAAAAAAACAAAAAACCGCAAACATGAAATGTTCATATGTAGCTATAATGGAATTAAATGAAAAATAGTTTTTATTTTAATTAAATACTTACATATAAAAATCTAAATTTAATTAGGATTTTAATACAAAAAGTGAAAGTTTTCAATAAGATAGCAGCAAATATTTTCTTTTGCCTTTACGAGTTTTTATTAATCCAATTGGTAGATGGGCGGATTTAGCAATTGATCGATTTGTTTAGGCCTTCTTCGTGAATTAAATATTTAAATAAAAAATATTTTACAACAGCAATACAAAAAGAAACCAAATTCACTAGCAGCCACTAATTTAATTCGTTTCTTCGTTATATTCCTTTTCTATCTTCTTCACGTTCCTCTTTCACTTTACGTTTAAGGTGCGCTGTTGTTGTTTGTACTTATACACAAACAAAGGAATTACTTTAAATTAAATAACAATAAGATAAAAATATCTATGCAATTCTTTTTATTTTTATTTTTTACAAATTATTCCGGTACACAAACACAGGGAATTTCCCTCAGTCACGTTCCGAATGAAACTAAATTCATCGAGCTCTATGTTAAATAAAATGTTGAAGATTTTGAATGTAGTTGAGTGTTTAAATGGTTTTGAGTGGTTTTTGAGTCATTTACTGTATGGTATTACAAGGTTGATAAAAGGCTTTTACAGTTTTGTACCGAACCGATTAAACAATTATTTAGTTTTGTAGTTCTATATTCACGGTTGACACTTTGGTACAATTCTACCAAAACTGGTACATTTTTTTCAATTTTTTTGCGTTTGGTACATTGAACCATGTTTTTAAAATCTGGTACATTCTGTGGGCAAACTTATTTTCAAAATATTTTTTGTTGAAAAATGTAAAATTTAAATAAACATAATACCGTATGTCGGACGGTAAGAGTCTCATTATGTCTAGTCGGCCAAATACTATTTTTAAAATAGAAAATATATTTTAACTAATCTGTTACTTTTTATTAAGGATGTAGTCTGGTGTTCCAGCCTAATTTTTAAGGTTATTTCGGGAATTTTTTATTATAATAAAATAAAATACAATTATTTAATTTTTTTTATATGTTATTATTGACATCTTCAACTGTTCAAAAAACTGTAAAATAAAATACAATTATTTAATTTTTTTTATATGTTATTATTGACATATTCAACTGTACAAAAAAAAAATTTTTCGAGTTTATTTTATGATATTTTTTTAGTGTTTTTTTACGTCCAAAGTGGACACCTAAAAAAAAGGGTGGGGCTGGCCCGGGTTTAAACATTTTGATTAGAAAAGAGCAAAATGGCGGACTTCCAACATTTTTCTTTTCAAAATAGCGTTGTTTTTGTTGAAAATCGTTGTAAAAATAGAAAATAATGATTAAAAATAAACAATTCTGCGAGAACCTTTGGCGTGTAAATTAATATTTTAAAAGTTCAGCCCAATTAGTTCGATAGAATTCTCTTATATGGAAAACATCTCACATATCGTAGTCTGATGGAAACATTATAACTGTTATTGATTTAAAAAGATAAATTTTTACTCGGCTTGAAACCATAAAGGTACTACAAGACTCTCATATCATGAGTCAGTTTTGTGATGCTATCTTTTGGTTTCATTTCACTACATTTTTTTTTTTACATCTCCGGGATTCTTTGCATGATGGCGTTCGATGGCCGGTCAAAAAAACGTTGTTTCGAGAAAAACGCTTTTGAAGTTTTAACGAGAGATAAAGTTTACTTTCAATATATTGTACTTTCGAAATACATTTAAAAAAATACTTGATTTTTTTGAACTCGAACACAAGGCTACATCTTATTACTTATTATATTGGTACATTTTTTCCCCATTTGGTACAAAATAAAATGAGTAAGTGGCAATTGGCTTTTGTTTTTTCGCTCCATCGTCGTCAGCTTTTAAATACAATGGGTGCAAAATCAGAAAAATTGATTTCAAAGTGTGTTAGAAACTCGTCGCTGAATGTTTCTGATTGACAAAGTGGATGCTATTTTTGTAGTCATATTATTTTACTGATTTTTCAGGTCAGCCAGATTTCTCAAAACTTTGACAGCTGACAAACTCGACACAAGTTCCAAATCATCCAAAAATTATGAAGGGAATTAAAACATTTTACAAACTAGAATTTAATGATTTTCAAATATTTTACAACTAATGCACCATGTCGTTTCTAAGACGCAAACTCTTATTACTGATTTTTGATTAATCACTTCGAAATCAGCTTTTCTGATTTTGCACCCGCTAAATGCACTCATTGATTTCGACCGACCGATTTTGTATTTCTATTGTTTCTTTGCTAAGGCCATGTTACATTAGGGGGAAGACTCATAAGGGGATTGCAATGTTGTTGTTTTTAAATGCAAAAAAAATATGAGAGTGGGAGATTCATTTCCAGCACGAGAGTAACGATATGAGTCCAACGCGTTTATGGGGTATCGTGAAAACAGAACATAAGCAATGCTGCAAAGTCCCTAACATGGCCCTTATTCGTTTTGAATGAGTGGAACAGAGATGCCGAACGTCAAAAATCGTTGGTTTATCCTATAGTAAAATATGCTAAGCCGAATTCTCACCTCTTCAAATGAATGAAATTTTTGAGATTCACTTGATTTTAATATCAAAATTTATAGCACTCTGGATATGGAATACATTTTTCTCCATCTTTGTTGATGACTTTTTTTGTTTTTTGACAATCCGGAGTACTTTAATACTACTCTACCTATTTTTCCTACTTGTTTATTTTACTATGGGTTTAGCCGACTTCGACTCGTTCACTTTCGTTTCCCCTCCCTCGCCAACAAACAGAAAATTGGTGACAAAAATCGGCCAAAAATCGGTGTGTGTAAAAGCAGACTTAAGGTCCAATTATAATGGACGTTGTTGCTGTTGTTGTTGTTGTTGTGAACGGAACGTAAAGATCCGTAGATTATGGATTTTTACGCTACGTTCTGTTCTGTCTTGTGCATCAGCTGACATTTGAGATTAGAATAAATAAACGAATTTGTAATTTGAGCTTGTGAGAGAACGAGAAATTTTATATAATAAACAGATACCAGGCTACAAATTAATTGGTTAATTGGGCGGACACCCCAACGCCGCACAGTCCATTGTTTGAAAACTGCTTATATATAATGCAGATATATATAAATGCTATTAAATATGATTCGTTGATCATTTTATTGAGTGAAATATTGAAATGTTCAAATTTAAAGAATTTTTATTTTGCGCTTCTTGTTCCGTTTATTATAATTGCTGTTACGTTTCTTTACTTCCCGTCCCGTTTAGATGACATTTGAGAAAGTTACGTTACTTTACGTTACGTCCATTATAATTGGACCTTTATGCTAAATATCCTGAAACTGTACCAAATCCTTTTGAATCACTGATGCATTTTTCGATACGGTTGTACTTTTTAAAACTCAGAAATACGTCAGTACTATAGCAGCATTTTCAGTTCAATTTAACACAAAAAAGCAATTTTTTTCTATTGTACTGTTTTATTTCAAAAGCGATAGTATAACTTTATTAATTTTAGTATTTAGTTCCATTTTTAGTGGCTGCTCACAATTAATGTTTGTTCTTGATTATTTTCGTATAATTCAAAATAAAATTTGTCATATTTACTCAATAATAATAACGAATTAGAATTGAAAAAATGCTGGCTTTTTACTTTTCGAATAGCATAGAATTTAAAAAACAAACAAAAAAAAAATTGTTTTGGCACCTTCGTTAAAGTTTTGACGATACAGTTGAAAAATATGTATAGCAATTTGTAGAGTTTCGATGCATTGTATAAAATAAACTCATCTCAGAAATCAAAAAAAAAAAAAAAATAACTTAAGGAATTCTGCCGGAACTACGAAGTGTTTATTGCTATAAAATTTTGACTACACTTTAGTCAGATTTAATATACTCTGAGATTCGATTCAATACGAAAAAGATGAGCTCAAAGCCTAACAATGATATACCCTGTATAATGAGTGATTCGTGTAAGAAAACTTGAGTGATTTTTAGATTTATCCGTGCTCAAGAAGCAACACTGGAAATAAACAAAAAAACTTGCACAACAAGTAGTTGTTGTTATTGCTTTTCATCTTCTTCGTTCTGACAGTGTTTTGTGCGATGGATATACTTAATCCAAAAATGGTAACACTGCCATACAGGGTTATATTTCCAGTGTATAATAATATACATATACAAATGGTTTGAGAAAAGACTACATTTAATAATGATTTTTAGTACACATGTGGGATTTGGCAACATTTATTACTTTTAGTACTTTACTTTAGATATACGTTAGAATTTATGCCTCTGTGAATAATTTAATGTGCAACCGATAGCTTGAAAGAGATTGAAAATGTGGTTCCAACCATAACATTTTTGGTTTAATTCAGTTTGGCCAACAATAAGTCATGTTGAACTAATGGAAGAAAACGCTCCGGCTAGGAAAATATTCTATTCGAATGACGGTGATGAATGCAAAGAAGAGGACTACACAATCTCTATTGGAAATACTGAATCTGCTTGGCGTTACTAACTGAGGATGAAGCACACATAGTAAAGGTGGCTTGCGAAACTTTATTCAAGCTTCCAAGACAGATAATATCGGTTGTATTGCCAACTAATAAGTAAGGCACAATTTGGTGCTTAAATCGTTCTTTATTAAGTGCCAAAATAAATATTTATTTAAAAAAAAACCAAAAACACATGATGATATCTGTAAAATACTTGTAAAAGCACATTTAATTATAATATTTCGATTCTAGAAATTCCTTATTTAATCTATTTGATATAAATTTCTACTCCAGAAATTCATTATTTAATAGATTTGACTTAAATTTCAAAGTAGTTTTCAAAGTACCAATATTTGCATTCCCATAACCTTTGCGAGTATTCAGTATACGAGTTGCAATGCCCGGTTGCTGTTGTTTGAGTTTAAAAAGATTATGAGCACGAGAGCGATTAGTTTTGAGCATCTAGATTTCAAAAAATAAAAAGATTAAATTCGTTTTTGTAATAAATCATGCGATTCTACCAACAACCTTTGCTAAACCCTTAGATCCAACGTTTTGTGGTACCACTATGTTAGCATGAGGGCTACCATCTACAGGGCGTCCCAGAATAAAATCAAAAAATGGGCGCATTATGAAAAAGTAAAATATTTCAGCTACTGAGACGACACTGAAACCCATCATTAAACTCATGATGCCACCAGTTAAAGCTATTAAAGGATGCAGGAATTATCACTGGCAATATATATATATATATACTATATTTAGGGCTTTGACTCACATAAATATTCTGTAAAACCCGTATATGGCGTCTTTAGCGTACTGCGAAAAGAATCTACCGGAAAATAGAATTGTGCTAAAGCAAAATTCTCATGAATGTATTCCAGTGAATAATTACGAAAGAATGAGCTATATATTTTATAATCTCCCTCTGTTAGCGGTGTACTAAATAGATCGGGAAAGAATGTCAGATCAGAGCAACCAGGTAGACATTGTTGTTTGCACGCGAAATGTTCATTGCGATTCGCTTGCATTTCAGCAGCTACAACACATTCAAAACTATTAATAAAACATGCTGACGCATTCGCATATATCAATGGCATATCGTAGGGTATACAATTACAACGTCTGAGCATATATTTCGAATCACATTCCATTTCACAATTCCGCCGTGAATAGTATTTGTAAAAAAGTAATTCGAACTCATTGTTAAAATAACATTGGCGACTTTTTGCACTTATGCCACGTATGGTGGGTAAAGCTTTAGAGCTAAGGGTCCGAATGCGAAAAACATTCTGATAACCAATTCGCACAAGTAATCCAGTTTCTTTGGCATGCGGTGTATCGATGGGATTGTGAAGTATAACCTTAAAAGTTGGAATTAATTAGTAACTTCGAGTAATATAAACCTTATACCTTGTATGTATGCATATACCTTCATGCCGGCACTACTGGTCGAGGAACAATGATAGTCACTTACATTAGCATTGAGTACCACAGTTAACCCCATAGATAAACCATCACCTGGAGAATTGAAAATATAAGTACATATCAATTATGAATATGTGATTCTTAAATGATGTTCAGAACCTGCGGCAATTCTAGGATAAAATGTATTGGGTAAATTTGTTTGGAAACCTGTTTCAGGACTCCAATCTACTGGTACACGTCCTTCACTTGAGGTATAATCACGTGCGAAAAAAAATCTAAAAAAAAATGTATTAAAATGTGTTACGACCACAGTGGGCATTTACATTTAAAAAAAAATATTGCATTAAGTCAACATGTTTTATTCTTCGTCAACCTCTTCTGGGGTTTTTTTTCTAATCGTTTCGAAATCTTACCGCCCTTTGTAGGCAAAAGCTGGATGTAACGTGTTGAAACTGCAACAGAAACCTTCATCCAATATAACTTCTCCAAAGAAATCACTGCATTTATCAACAACTTGTCCAAATTTACAATGAACAATCATATTATCACATGTTTGACCATTCTGTAAGTTAAAAATTAGTTATTTATGCCTATCTAGTATTACTCCTTAGTATAACATACCTGATATATAAAATTTGAAAATGTATCATCCTTGAATCTAGGTTTTTGATTACTAAAATTACGATAATTGTAATCTAAAAAACAAATTTTCTGAACCATAGCATATTCCACAGAGTTACTGAAAAAACATAGAGTACGAATTTTAAAATTTTCTATACAGAAAGTTGAAATTTTTTATTTTTGATAAACTTACACTGATAAATTTCGAACTTGTTGATGGCTTATTTGATTCATATTACAAAATGTTACTGCCGGAAATGGTATATCATAAATTGATGTTGTCTGTGACTCCATGCCAATAATAATGGGTGTAGTCTCCCATCTTCTATAAATGTTCAGGGATAATATTACAGCAACAATCACAACAGCTACAAAGCATAGAAGAAAATATGTTCTGAAAGCAAAGTAAATGCTTATAAATACTTAGGTATTCGTTGATTCGATTTGTTTTTCGTATACCTCTCCCATAATTTAAGACTTGCATTTCCCACATATGGTAAGGCTTGGAGTGATGTGTTACATAAAAATCTTTGAAATAATTTTCCAAAATATACCAAAATTTTTGGTATTTGAAGTCTATTTTTATTTTCAGTTATTATAGCATTACTGGCCATTTATTTTAGAGAATTTAAATTACTGCACTTGATTTGAGCACTTTACTTTTATTAATGATGTACGATTTTTAGAATTTGTCTTTATATGTATCTACCTACTTCAAAAGTCAATTACCAAAAAAACAAAAAAAGGCAGTAATTAGTGAAGAAGGTGTAGCCTTTTTTAAATAGTTACGAGTTAATGATAGAAAATTTATTTGTGTACACTATACAGCATGATATTTCATCACAATATGATTTATTTAAATGAAAAAAAAAAAAACATTTAGGAGTACCTGAACTGAGGGTTGTTATGACAAAATATTGAGGAGAGCTGAAAAAAACTAGGACATTTTGACTAAAATCGAGGACGCATAAAATAATATAGATTTCTCAAAAAAATATAAATATTTGAAACATATATTTCACAAAATTTTATACAAAATAGTGTTTGTTAATTTAATAATGCACATTTATGCAAATAAATTAAATACAAATAAATTAGTGCATTGACAAGAATTTTGAAAAATTTTTATTAAGAACTTTTATACAGTAAAGACATTCACATATACATAAATTAAAAAATGTGTACGCACATATATATGCAGTCAATCTATAGGTTCTTGAGAAAGTATTTCCTCGACAACCTAAATGATTGCTCGGCAGTCAGCCCAAAGAATCTGCTAGGTTACCGAAACTCCACGGGGTGGGTTTAGTAAGAGTTCAGTTTTAATTCTAGTTCGGTGAGAAAATGGTTTCAAAATAGCGCACTCACAGTGGGCCTGCATGGTCTGCCATCTTAACCAACCAACCACTAACATATATATGTTCCTACAAAGAAAATTCTAAAAATTTATTTGGATTTCTTAAGCTCTAGATCCTGAACTAGTCAAAAAAAGTGAATTCGTGTAGAGATTTTATAAAATAATAATTCCGATTTCAAAGAGTTTGTTTCTTATAAAAGGAATGAATTAATTAATTTGTTGTGCAGTGTTACTTACAGAAAATTAAATGATCTTATGTGAGACATGAAGAGCGTACCTGAAAGTTTTATTTTATGCAATAATTTGATTGTTTGTGTAGTTTAGGACCGTCATATTTGACTACGCAAATTTCACTATTTATTATGATAAATAAATCAATTATCATCAAATATAGACTTTCCGGTTTGTTCAGAAAAAAAATATTTCTGGATATAGGGTGTACTAACTAACTAACGTTTTGGAGAAAGCAAAGTAGGGATTTTAATAGTGGTATCCCGGAAAACGGACTAAAAGTGGCTCCAAAAATCTTGGGATTGAAAAGAGAAAATCCAACTCAATTTCTTATGGTTTTAGTACGAAAGTACAAGAAAGTGTAGTAGAGGAGTACTACATTAACCACTGTATCTTTGTAACAGTACAACTAGGCTAGGAACTTGGTATAAAAAACTGATGTACCTTACTACAGAGCATATAGACAATGTACAAAATAAAATACATTATTACACAACTTTTTGTAAAAATCTAAATTTTCTAAAAAAAAGTCGATGAAAAAATGTATTTTTGGACTTTAAGTAGTAATTGCTTCCAACCCAAGAAAGTTATTAATTACAAATATGACATCTAAGAGTCTATTAATTTTCTATGTAAAAAATCTAATTTAATTGCTCTACGCTTAGTTTTATTGAAGTTATACATAATTTGGTGGCAAATATTTTTCCTAAGGGATTTTCTTAAACACCCTGTATCTCAGTGGAGGTTGAAAATACACCCTATATTCAGAAATATTTTTTTTCTGAACAAACCGGAAAGTCTATATTTGATGATAATTGATTTATTTATAATAATAAATAGTGAAATTTGCGTAGTCGAAAATGGGTTCGTAAATTTTGTTTTGCGAGCGACAGCGCACTTACTCCAAATGCGACAAAACATTGTGCAGTGCCGATTTAAAAAATTATAACTTCTAAACAAAAAATGGACACACTTTGAAATTTGTACATATTTTTTAAAACAGTACTAGCAATGTTTATGATTTTTTTCAGATTTTTTCATTCTCCAGAAAAATGTTTGCTTGCTAATTGTTATAAACAAATACTTATAAATAAACAAATTACCGTTATTTATCGATTGAACCAAATTCTTAATAAACTATCACTAAAAAATAAGTAGTCTTGAAAATTTTGATAAATTTGGTTGAGCAGATCCCGAAATACATGAAATTGTAAAAAAAAACTGTCTAAAATTATTAATATCAATAAGTGTCAATAAGTTGTAAAAAAAAAAATTTCATGAGCTAAAAATTTGGGAATCGTTTTTTCTTTTAGAAACTTACTAATTTCCATATTTACATTAAAATCTCAGAAAAAATAATTTTCAGTGATTGATTTCACGAATTCTGACCCATATATAAAAGAGGAAACAAGAATTTTTACTTTCAGTCTAAAAACTGTGCCCTGTACATTAGTTCACCTACCTACCTATATTTGGGCAACTACGTACAAAAACCGTTATTTCCTTTTAATTTTAAGATCAATTGTATTTAGTTTATTTCTATCTACATATTTCAATAATTAACTTAACCAAATTACTAATTAAAATCCCGCCACTCCGCCATCTTTACGATAGTCAGCATTAGCTAATATCACATTACCAATACGTTCAATGCCGCAAGCCGCAGTGTTACGCAAACGATAGCGTTGTGTTTTATGACCTTTAGCTTCAAGAGCCTCAATTACACTCTGCACAATACCATACTCATATTCTAGAAATTCCGGCAATAACTGATGATGAAAACGTGCAGCATCAATGGCTTCCTTAATATTCTCGCCAAACCAAAATATACGTACAAGTAATTGAACTAGTAATGAAATGATTTTACTACCACCAGCAGCGCCAACCACCAGACGAACGCTGCCATTGCGATGGGTAACAATCAACGGGGACATGGATGACATTGGATTGAGTCTTGGTCTAATCTGATTCTTATTTGCTATATATGGCATATTAAAATAGTTTTCTATACCATCAATGGAAAAATCAGACATGGCATTATTGAAAACTATGCCAGTCCGCTTGCCAGTGCGACCGCTACCAAAACTAAAAGAAATTTTCTGGTTTAAGAGTAAAAACTATTTGTGATGAGTTGAAATAGACTTACTAGAAATTTATGGAGCTTGTTACAGCAACTGCATCACCATTTGTTGCCAGCACTGATATGTGCGCTGTTCCATGCTCTCGATGTGAACGAAGATCGGGCGTTGCACCATATTGTTCTGGGTTGGCCAAGATCATTGAATCGTTGATTAAGTTCGATATACTTATAGCATGTGCAGGACATGTCATATTTTCATAAAGCTATTAAGATTAGTACTATTTTTTTAACCAAATTTTTTAATGTTTTTTTTTTCACATTTATCATTACCTCTTTAGATGAACTTATATCCAACTGCCAACGTTTGACAAATCCAAATTTGAGAGCCTCTGCAATACGATGAATTTCCCGCCCGCCCATTTTCTTCGAATTTAAAAAATCTTCTTTAAATTTTCTTAAAATATTCATGACATATCCAATAATATAACCACTTCCTGGTGCTGGTGTGAAATGCAGTTGATAGTCATCATCCAAAGGAATCACCACAGATGAATCTATTTCTACTTTAATGCCATATAAATCAAGTTCAGTTATAGAACTACCAATATCTTTCAAATCCAGAAGAAGTTTTCTAGAAACTTCACCGGTATAAAAACTTCTAGCTCCATTCACCGCTAAAGATTCGTAGGTTTGACATAATTCCACCGGTGGCTGAATATGTGCACCAACGCGTAAGAATTCACCAGTTTCATTATCATGAAACGTTTTACTCAACAGAACATCCTTTGCAATCAACCATTTATTTGCTAGTAAAGCATCATGCTGATGTTTTGTGAGCGTATAGCCAGCGTGACAAATCTTTATGGTTGGCTGCACCAACTCAATCCAGGGTATTGTACCGAAATTTTCATGTGCTACTGCATAACCCAAAACTTCAGCAGGCACCGCTATTGATAAACTGGAAAGAAATGCATTCTCGCTAACATTTTCTAATTTATTTGCAAACATATCCTTTGAAGATCTAAGGGGCGCTACTTCACGTGCGTTTATGCTGTAGGAACATTGCTTACTGTGCGAATAAATATTCATTAGCATGCCTCCGCCGAGTCCCATACTTTGCATGGCCACCAAACCATTGCAGAGTAATGTCGCTATTGCAGCATCCACAGCGCTGCCATTATGTTGCAGGATATTACTAAGCATAAGCATAAATTTACATTTGAGTATTTAGAATAGATAGTGGGCTTTGTCGCTTATATACTTACTTTCCAATATCGCTGCATAGATTACTATCTGAACACACTGCTGCATTTTCATAGATATGCAACACTGATGCTGACGCTGGTTGCGGCAATTCTGGATTTGGTGGTATTAAAGTTGCCGACTTTTCGGTAACGAACTTCCGGTTGTCATGCTTTGCTAAGAAACCTTTAAGTTTAAGCATATATATAGCATTTCTGTTATGAAGACTTCTTCTTATCGTTTACCATAATATGAAAATTGTGCCATATATGCAAATAGTATAAAAATTATTGCGCTGACCAATTTGTGCAGTAAGGACATTTAGCTTATTTTATTAAAATATTATGAAAATTTGTAATACTATACTTTATTGTTTACTTTTTCCATATGATTGTAAGGTGACAGCAAACTACCGATTGTCATATTGATTGAGCAAAGGATATGTGGGGGAACATGCGCAGGGGCATGCGCAGTAAGGCAAAAAGGACTCTCGTTTAGGGTAAAGCCAAACTGTGCAGTCAAAATATATGCACATGTGGAATGATGTAGATATTCAAAAATGAAAAGTGTTGAAAAACAATTTCTTTTAGTTCAACAAAAAATCAAAAATTCTATAAATCAGGATTAACATTTCTCTTAATTAATTTTAATTCTTAAAATTTGTTCCAATTAGTTAAAATTATAGAACACCAGCAAAAAAAAGAATCAACACCATGTTATGTATGTATGTATATTTATTTGTTCTTATATTTATAATTTTACGAAAATTTCCACTTTATTTTTCACTTATTCAGCACATTTAGAATACTTGATATGAAATAATTTAAATATTTCTCTATAGCAAATGCAAATAAAACATTACACAATATACAATAAAAAAAATGTAAAATTTACAGAAAATAATATATGATAAAAAGAATGAAAAGAATTAGGAAATTATAAATACTAATTAAAACAGTTTACAAAAAATTGTATGCACATTTCTTTTTTTTTTATGTATATATATAATAAATAATCTCAGTTGATTAGATTGAATGCACTTTTCTTTTATGTATATATACTATTGTTTGAGACTTAAAAACCGGCGATACCGCCACGTTTACGATAATCCGCATTCGCATATATCGCTGTAGCGTTTCGAACAATGCCACATGCGACAGAACCGGTGTCAGAAAAACTTTGCAGCTCGTGACCTTTCGCGTGCAAATATTTAAGGACCTCCTATAAAAATTAAATCAATTAAAAATAAGGATTAAAGAAAATTTTCTCCGTGTTAGTCATTCGAGCATACTTCACTAAATCTGCCGTTTTCATATTGTAATATCTTCGGTATTAATTGATGATGCATACGTGGTGCATCAATTGCTTCTTTGATGTCTTGACCAAACCAAAGCACACGTGCGGTCACCTGAGCGAGACCAGAAATAATCTTGGATCCTCCAGCTGAACCAAGTAACAACAGGACATTGCCATCTTGATCGGCGAGTATCATAGGTGACATTGATGACATGGGACGTTTACGTGCATCTACATAGTTACTGGGCGCGGGAGGGAAACCGAAATAATTTGGTTTTCCAGGAATGGAAAAGTCATCCATGACGGAATTGAAAATGATGCCCGTACGTTGACCGGCTTGACTGGCTCCAAAGCTATAAGTAATTTGAAGAGGCAATGCATTAATCGTCAATCGTCAGATTGGAGGAAAGCAAGTGGAAAATCTTACAAATTGTTTATTGAGCTAGTAACGGAGACAGCGTCGCCGTTGGGTGCCAAGACCACAGTGTGTGAAGTACCATAATCATCATTGCCCGAATGTTCAGCACCATAATCGTAGATGTCATTGAGTACAGAGGAGTCATTGATTTTAGCCCGTATGCTTGCGGAAAATTCGGGACTTGTGAGTTTACTTACCAGCTGTAAATTCGAAAATGTAAAGGTAATATTTTTGTTGTTGCTAATGTTGTAATTTTTGTTGTTGCTAGCAAATCTTTTATAGCTACTCACCTCTCTGACATCATTAAAACGCAAATCACCCAATTCCCAACGTTTGGCAAATCCAAACTTAAACGCTTCTATAAATCGATGTAATGTGCGTGCTTGATTTTCCGCGCCCTCCATATCAGCTTTGGTTAAATTATAACCCTCCAATATGCTGAGTATATGTGCAACCACAACGCCACTGCTCACAGGCGGCATTGAATACAAAATATCATCACCCAATTGTGTTGTAATTGAACTAACTAAATCAGCGGCATATGCTTCCAAATCGTAACCAGTTACTGTACTACCGAGATCGCTCAAGTCATCCACAACCAACTTGGCGAGCGTACCATTATAAAAGTCCAATGGACCATTCTCAGCTAGAAGCATATAAGTATTGCATAACTCTTTTTGTGGTTTCAATTTGGTACCAACGGGATGCAACTTTCCAGTGGTGGCATTCACAAAAACTGAACTAAATAGAAAATGAGAAATTAATCTTATATACATATTCCATACAGACCTAGAAATACAAATTTAAACACTTACGCCAGCACTGTATTATTTTTCATTTGCTCCCATCGTACACGCGCCGATGCCCATTGATGTGGATTCAAAAAGAATCCTTCGTGACATAATTTAATTGACGGTTCCACTAACGCTTTCCATGGCAATTTTCCGAAGCGTTCATGCGCCCGATAATAACCCATCAACTCACCGGGTACACCAATTGATAGCCCACCATCTCTTGCCAAATTACTATCCTTATCGAACATTTCCGGAAATGCTGCAAATGGTGCCACCTCACGAGCATCAATTGAATATGCTCGTTTGCTTTCCTTTATAAAGACATTCATCAGCATACCGCCACCGATGCCCATACTATGCATAGTTAGAATGCCATTGCAAAGGAGTGTTGCAATTGCGGAATCAACTGCGCTGCCATTTTGTGATAAAATGTTGCTATTGTGGAATAAAAGAGGAAAAGAAATTAAGGTTAAGGTTAAGCTTGGCAAGGTGGTTAGAAAACTGAAGAGACAGAGCAAGGATGAGAGTTGCTGTCGAAATCAACTTTTATTTGTTTTAGGCCAGTTAGATAAAGGACAGTAGCACCTTTTTATTTCGCATATTTAGATTACTGTTTTGATTGCCAACTGGATTAGAACGAATTCGTTAAATTTGCCATTAAGCGAAAACCTTGCTTTCAGTGATCGGAGGCGAAGTTTTCGAAAGACTGGAAAGTGACATAGTAGCTGCTTTACAGAGGCAGTTATCGGAGACGCTTTTTTGAACTATTTCTAAGCCATGTTATCAAAAAACTAAAAGAAATATTTTCTAGAAAGAGTTACGGGGTGAATGATAAGGATATTAACCGCTGAGTCAATTTGTGCAAGTTCAAAATGGCAGTTTCGTATAAATATTTTAGAATTTTACTCAAATCTGTTCAGTTTGGAGGGATTGAACAAAATAACAAAGAGAGAGAGAGAGAGCGATTTCAATTTACCGATCATAGTTATAGCCAATAAAGTTTTTTGGGAAATTTTATTGCGGCTATGTTACAGGCAAGCTTTTTACGCTTATGCACTAACATATCTATACATTCTGATCTCCACTTATTTACTGTTTCATTTTAAATTTAAGTGTTATTATTCCCATCTCCCCTATGATACAAACTTTGACGGCTGCCATTTTTATATTCTCCTTTTTATCAATTCAAATCAAATTTTTAAAATAATTGAATTCGTTGAGCTTCCAATTAACTTTCACTAACACACATAAAAAAAAAACTCAAACCAAATTGACTTCCGTTTCAATGAAAAAAAAAAATTGCATGTTTAATGCCAATAAAATTGCGATTAGTCGATAATAAATATACAACACATTCACATATGTATGTGTATGTATAACTACTCGTATGCATGTGTGTACATACATATATAAATTTTCTTAAATTCAGTGACTATCATAAATTTTACGATAAGCCTTTTGCAATTCTCAATACACACACACACACACATGCTACTCGTATTAAATTTATTTAACAGTCATTAAGGCAAACGCAGCGCAATAACAATGGCAATGGCCATAGACATAGACACTAACCTGCCAATTTGGCTGCACACTTGCTTGTCAGAGCATACGGCCGCCTTCTCGTAAACACCCAATTTCGATTCAAACTTGCCATCAATAATGGGTGGCATATCCTGTAGTATTGCAAGTGCTGTTGTTGCCGTTACTCCTGATGCTATTGTCGGTGAAGATTTTGTGTTTGCCGACGACGCAGATGATGAGTGTGGATTGGGAGAGGTGAGGGTTGAACCAGTTGCCATTGATTCGTTCAAACCTACTGTGGATGCTACTGTCGCATTGATGCTGTCGTCGTCACTTGTTGAATAGTTTGCATTTGTTGCATTATTATTATCATCTGATAAAAGAGAAGAGTTAGAGGTAGTAGGAATTGTGGATGTACTATTTGTCGATTTGGGCCATTCTAAAAGATGAGAATGAAAAATAGACAGAAAGAAAAGAAAGAGAAAAGAAAAAAGTGCAAATAAACTAAAATAATAAGTGTGTTTTGTTTCCTGTACAAATTTGTGCAATTTAATGTGCTTTTGAGGGAAAATATAAATTGTACATAATTTGTATAATGCCATACATATATAAATAAGAATAAATAAGAGATGATGCTCCAGAAAACTCACCGCTAAAACATAAACTTATAATAACATAAGTGATGAGCGCTAGGCCAATAAAACAAATTAATACAATTGTTAATTTCTTCATCCATTTGAGTAAATTTGCGCGCCTAAAAATTTAAGAAAATTCTAGAGATTAATTAATTTTTTACAATTCGCCAACAACAAAACAACAACGTACATTTGCTCTCGTCTCGCTTCGTCAGCTGCTGCTGTGTCATGTACAAATTCGCCTCCATTCTTTTCTTCATCATCCAATCCTGAAGCGGATTTCAATGGAATTTTATTCATCGCATCATCGTTGTTGTGCACCATCTTTAAGCCATCAGTTCTATTCGGATAAAAAGATAAGATAAAAAGTATTAATATTATTGTTTTGTTTGGCTATTGCTTAAAAGTATGCTACATTATTTTGCATTATTAATTTTTATACACATAATTTCTGTAAGCTTATTTATTTACTTATCACCTCAATTCAACTCAACACACCGGATATCAAACTCAAACTGACCATCACAACTTGAATTTATTTCTCATACGCTCACATCACACAACTGATTTTATTTATCCACGAGTTGCTGAAACGCAACTCGCACCGCGCTGCAACAACAACAACGACACACAAAAACACCTCCAACTCGTGGCGTCGTACAATTAACGACGACAAAAACGACCTATCACCACATTCATATTACCCAGTAAGGAAATGTAAGTAGAGA
Organism: Toxonevra muliebris; assembly: GCA_963691655.1. Lineage (NCBI taxonomy): Eukaryota > Metazoa > Arthropoda > Insecta > Diptera > Pallopteridae > Toxonevra > Toxonevra muliebris. The sequence continues at coordinate 104,761,126 of OY829326.1, forward strand.
CTTTAAACGTATGATTTAAGTATATGATTATATTATAAATGGCTGGGGGGAAAAGTTATCATCAGAACCCATTTTCTTTTAATTTGTGCCATCTATTATTATAATATATCTATAAATAGGCGCTGCTCTTTTATTCATTGATTCAAATATGAAATCGTGAAGGTACAGTGGTTCATTTGTTTAAAAATTTATGGCTAACTATTTGATACTTTTTGCTTCCATACATTTTTTTTTTCAATAATTCTATTTATTTATTGAATGCGTCTTTTATAGATTTAAAAAACTGGTAATAATCTTAAGACTAACAAATTATGTATGAGGTCTAGTTTAAAAACTGGACCTGTAGGTTATATGGCCATAGAAATGTAATCAATGTTCTATCGCAAACGATCGATTATACCGTTCTAAAACTTTGTTTTTCTAACTCAAATTAAAAAAATGTAATTTCTATAAAATACGGATAGGTCAAAAATGGACTGTGAAGTAGGTGCCGGGTATTCTCGCATGCTTTACACCTATCTAGTATTTTCCATTGCCAGACTTTATCAGTGTCTTCCATGAGGAAGTGCTCGCTATTTTACATGCTACTAGGGCAATGTGTCGAGAGGGGGAAATGAAGAAATTCTTTCTGATAGCCAATCCGCGATCAAAGCTATGATCTCAACAATTACCAAAATTCGGATAAGTGGGTGAGTGCAAGAGTAACCTTGCCAAAGTTAAATTAATAACTCTCATTTTGGTACCTGGGCATAGGAACATTAGCGGGAATGAGGATGTCGTTGCTGTGGCTAGACATGGTTCTTTGCCTACGGAACGGGTTCCATTTCTCTTAGATTTCAATATAGGCTCTCCAAAACTAAACAATACTTATCTTTTTTCAGGGTGGAAATCGTATGAATATACGGGACATCGGGTCATTGGCTCGCATGCAGCGAGACTGGGTGTCCCTGGGAGATCGAAAGTCTCGAACGCTTCCATGTAGACTCAAAACTTTTGGCAAATCTCTCCTTTGTAGCATAGGAGAGGTTGCTGTTGAAATTTTTTGATTTGACTAAATGATTTGTGGAGACCTAACACTCTGGAATAGCTAGAAAACTTTCCTTAGACTTAATCATCGAGATAGTGGTATCAAAAAGGCGCTATTGTGCTAATCGAGCTTCTTCATGTAATCGGAGGAGCAACAACTCTACCTAACTTAACCTACAAAAGATTAATGGTATCTTCCATTTTCAAGAGTCTGGGACCTTCATTGAGAGGTAAGAGGTTTTGAGGTAGTTTTGTAATTTATCGAGATATTTTTCACTGAAGACTGAGATTTTTTCTTTAATTAGAGCCACTTTGAGGGGGCTCTTGAGATTATTCGAAGAATTTTAGGTTGAGATCGCTGAAGTTTTTCAATGCTTGAGGCAGACGAGGTGCCCCAAAGTTGAACACCGTATACCCATATGGGTTAAATTATAATACCCATATGGGTTTAATAATAATGCCCATATGGGTTTGTATAATAAAACTTTATACCCAAAGTTGAGTTTTAATTTTTTGTTAGGAAGCCAATATGTATTGCGGAGAAGCAATATTGACTTGAGCTTTTTTAATTTCAATATGTTTTTTTTTAAGGAGTCTACGATCGAGATGAATACCGAGATATTTGGTGTCAGAGCATTGGAAAATTGTTTTTCCATTTGACAGCATGTGTGAGATATGTGTGTATTTCTTTATTTCAATTGAGCCAACCATTTCTCCATAAAATAAGGTTCCCATTGAACCATATAACCCATTTCAAAACAAGACGTCAACAAGAAAATTTGACATGCTATTAACTAAGTTTAACAGTCAAGAAGGGAGAGGGAGGAAGGTAATTTTTTTCGTTTTATCTTCATTTCTCCAGAAGCTGGAAGTGTTCTAGCTGAAGAAGAGATTTGAGTTGATTAAAAAGGTCTTTATGTAGAAATGACTTTAAAAACCACATAGGAAACAATTTTCGAGAAAAAATTAAGAAGCCACATATGTTTAATTGAGGCGACCAACTCTAAATCTCACAAGTAAATTGGCAGTCTCAAAATAGTTTTATTCGTCTACAATATTTTTACTTTGTAAAATTCTATATTACTTTTAACAATATTTAATCTATTTATAATTCACCAAAATGAAATTTGGCGATATTTACATTTTTTTTCGAATTTAAAAATGGTTAATACTTTCACCACAGGCTTTTCTAAGCTCAGATTTTTTTTTTGCCGTGCATTTTTTTTGAATTCTTGAATTTGCATTATTAAGAATCTCAGAACTTAGAGTCCGGACACGCAAATGAATAAAAGTCACCCCAGAATTGCAAATATGTAAATAGTTTCTTATAATTAGAAACTTAATGTCGTCTGGGGCAAATTTACTGAATCTTGTGAATTTATTTCCTTACATAACTTTCAGTAATATAGATATTCGGTTGCCCTTTTACGAGAATCGGTTTCGAAAAATGTCAGAAGTAATTTTTTTTCCACCGAGATCTTATTTCTAAAATTTAGATACCCAAAAAAACTGAAATACTTGGTGTTGTGATGACCACAATTCCAAAATCGAAAACGGAAAGTTGAATTCGAAAACTTGGATGCTATAATTGTATACAAGATATATTAATTTTACTGAATTTCCATGATATCTGATTGTCTCACGAGATTTTGGCAAAATTTCTTCCTGGGTTACAAATCTAATTACTCGCAATTACGCCACAACGATTATATGCGAACATGCATATGCAATTTTTTATGCAACGGCAAGAGAATGGGAACAGGGAACGGAAAACTGAAAGTTAGAAATGGGAACATCGACGCATTCACACATTCGTGTACAAGTACGAATATGTTAACATGTGTGTATGTATGCATGGAATGTGGGTCATGTGCTTTTACGTTTTCATTACGGGAATTGCTTTAATTTCAATTTTTGTTTATGTACGTAAAAATCGACGATGAGTAAACGAAAGCGCGAATGAGGGGCGCGCTCACAATTGCATGCAACATTTGCACGAAAAGTGCAAGGACCTACATACATAAAAGTATCAATTGTATTTGCTAGCTAAAAATTGTAGCATGCGACTAAGTTATGTAGTTGTAGTAGAAAGTACGTCCGAAAGGAGTAAAACAGAAAAGGATAATTGAAATGTGAGATTGTGTACTAAAAGCAAAAGTGTTGTAGTAAATGGGTTAATTGCTAGATGAGTGTTTGATTTAGTGGTTGGTGGTTGTGCTTTTTTAACGACGAGTGTTTATTGTTCAGATGGCAAAATATTTTTGAAATTTTCTAAATGAAAGCAAATACTTGAAGCAATGAAAAATATTTGGAGCAGCGATTAAAACCGTCCGAACAATTTTTTTTTTTAATTAAGTTAAAAAGTTTTTAGAAATTTCAAGTACTGAAAGCATAAAATAATTTGGGAAGGGATTTTATGTAAAAGAATTTCAGATGGCAATTTTTCATTTCATTCATATATTTTTTTTTCTTGCTGCATCATTAACGAGTATATCAAATTATCACAACCAAAGTATTATTGGTTCAATTTTCAACAACTTTCTGTTGTTATACAAGAAAATTTACAATACGTTGATATTCCCACGATAAATCACTTTGATTGTTACCAAAGAAGAATATATTTAGTGGAGCTCGCCCACATACATCATACAAATATATCACGCCATACACATGCAAATAGTGTATTATTAAAACCCTTAAAACCCATTTGCTCTACTGAAAAGTATGCTTAGATTTCTAAGTGTCGATAATCAGAAAGAAAAATACATTCGCTCGTATGCAATTAACCTTAAAGTTAAACCTATAATCGTCGTAAATAATCGGATAACATCGAATATGTACGGGCATATTATAAACGACAAGTAGACGCCATGTTGCGCATGCAGAATGCCATTCACTCATTCACTCGCTCACTAACTATGGTGCAAGCTATGATTTACAATGAACTAGCAACGTACATAGTAGTGACTAGTGCCCAACACACGTCAATCAAATGCATGCAACGCAATGCACGAGCATTTGGAAATAAAGTATTAAATAAAGTATCTACCAGTAAAAAGAAAAGAAAATCAAAATTATATAAATTGGCATCACTATTAGATTTCTTAACTTTACTGATTGCTATGACTGACTGTCATTTGGAGTGTCAATATTGGCATTATTAATGTGATGTGGCAATCATATATGCATGAATGCGTTGGATATATGATTCTTGACGAGCAAACTTAAGTACTTTTGTATTTACTATATATTTTCTTCTGTGCTGTATGCGTACGACATTTATGTAAAACGAAGTTGTTTACTCATATCAGTTTTCTAATTTGGCATAATGCAATAAAATACAACAAAATAAGCATTGTAAAGGTATGCGTCACAAATAAGGCGCTCTTTAAACAGCACATTTGCCGTTTTGTATATAAACGTGACATGCATCAGGTTGATTTGTTTGTTTGGTTTAAAGTTGGCTTTGAAGCTTTATTTTAAACTATGCTAACTGAAAAATGTTAGAAGTGGTTAAGCCAGTAGGAATATTCTGTAACTTTCTTCATAGGCTCGCTGTTCTACTACGCAGTATTTTCCAAAAGAGTTTTTCGGCGGATTGGATTGAAAACGCTGATTTAGTGTTGTTGATATTAAAGGAACACAATCATAAAGAGAGGAAAGATTTTTCAATATATGTAAGTATAATAAATATGAAGTCTTTTGATATCTCTTACGCTTTATTTCGGCTCAGTTTAAATTTTCACTTAAAAACTTGAGAGGCGTTAACACTAACGAGATTAAGGGAGCGGAAGTAGGAGAAAGTAGGGCTTGGTAATAAACCATCCTCTCTCAATTTCGATACATATTTCACATAATATGATCGTAGTTCAGGGATCGAAAGAGTTTTTGAAGAAACTATCTAGTTGAATAAGTCTCAAATTATATGTTAATATAATTAATTAGAGAATCTTGCACATATTTTTATGGCTGGGCGACCAAGAATAAAGTAAATTTTTTTTACAATTATATTTATGTACTTATTTGAGAATTTAGAAAAATTCTAGTAGAAAAATCATTTAATCATTAAAATCATTTGTTAGGTTTGTTTATAGTAACGGTACATAGTAGGAATGGGAATATCGTTAAAAAAAATTGGCGACAATTATCGATAAACCCGAAGAAGTAGCCGACAATAATCGATAAATCTGTGGCAATAAGGAATAACAACTAAACTCAAAAGTCGACTAAAAATCTGTTTCGTATTTTTCATTATAAAACCCAAAATATTGAAAGTTTTTAAATAAATATTGGAGTTTAAATAATCAAAAAATATGGAGACTACTAAATTGCAAAAATTTTTTGAAAACTTTCAACATCTTGGGATTTATAATATAAAATACGCAACAGGTTTATATTTAAATCCTATAGAAAAAACTCAAACTTGAAACCTAGCAAGTTAAAAATTTAGCTTAACCCAAACTTTTCAAAGGTGAAATTTTCTTTATCATATGAAGTGCTTACTGAAAGAAGGAATTAACTCATATTTTGACTAAATCATGAATTTGAAATTTATATGCACAATAAAACATTAATAGCACTGTGTGCCATTTTTGATTTTGAAAATATTTATGGATGGGATATCTCCAAGTTAGAGGATGATATATGCAGATAGCAACCTAATTTTTGGAATTTGCTCTGTCTCATATTTTTTAAGTGCACTTTTGTATTTTATTGTACAACGGAAGAAAATTTTTTTTTTTTTTTTGGTAGTTGTTTTCCCTTAAAAATAAGGGAAAGCAATTGTTTTGCTGTTGAGTGACCCCAACTAATTATTTTGAGAAGAAATGTATGTGAAACATTTTTTTATCTCAGACCAAGTTTCTAGTATGTAGTCGCAAAGAAAGTGACGTTTTTAAATTTTTGGCATAGCGTCCCCACATACAGTGTTTCAAGAAAAGGGGATGATTTGAATTCTCCGTTCCAAAAATCTCCCAAATATATGTCTACCACACAATGTTCGCATAATTTTTAAAATATTTTTTGCTGTTAAATAAGCAGGTCTTTCGTTATATTCCAAAATCAAATAACTAGTTTTTTGAGAATTGCAGAGAATTAGAGTTGTGAGAAACTCGATTTAGTTTTTTCATGGCAATTTATGTTACGATTTTTATTTTCTTTTTCAATTAAAAATACTTAAAAACATGTATGGGAAAAATTGATTTTTATAGATTTTTAATTCAGGATTTCATAAAAAAAAACAGAGCCATAACATATGTCATATATTGAAACCAGCAGCCAAGTGTCTCGGCTTTCTAAGGGGGTGTAAGAAATATTTCACTCTGATCGATCTTCGCTTAACCTACATCTATGAGCAGGAGCTTTATGAACGGAACTGGAGTTCTTGGACCGTATTCAATATCAAGCTTTACCACCTTGATCAAAAAGTTCCCGGAATTTATTCAGAAAATTAAAAATACAAGTTTATTCATCTAAATTTATATTGCCCCCTTCAAAATAATCCCCATCGACTGCAACACACTTATGCCAGCACTTGATCCAGTCCTCAAAACATTCTTTATATTCGGTTTTCGGTATGTCCATCAGTGCTTCCTGCGATTTTTCCATTACTTCCTCTTGGCTGCTGAAACGAGTTCCCCGTAATGATTTTTTAACTCGATTGAACAGAAAGAAGTCACAGGGAGCCAAATCAAGTGAATTCGGTGGCTGTTGGATGGTATTTCTTGGATTTTTCGTCAAAAAATTACGAATAATGATGGCACAGTGCGACGGTGCGTTATCATGGTGCAAAATCCACAAGTTTCTGTCTACAATTTTGATCTCTTTCGGCGAATTGCTTCACGCAAATGCCTCATAACACCCAAATAATACTCTTTGTTTACTGTCTGGCCTTCTGGCAAAAATTCATGATGCACTACACCGTTGTAATCCATGAAAACCGTGAGCATTGCCTTCTTTTTTGACTGAAAACTACGTGGACTCACGACCACTTTTGAATCGCTCGTGCCACTGGTAAACGACCGTTTTCTTTAAAGAATCGTTGCCGAAACACTTTTCCAACGTTCGCGCACCATTAAATTTACGCAAAATTTAATACACGTTCGTTGTTGCAAATTTAAATCCATTTCTAAAATAGAGATAGATGTACTCTTGGCTACGTAACTTTTGCAAATGTCAAGCTAAGATTTAGAGGGGATATCCATCACAGATGTACTAACTTAAAAAAAAGAACAGAGCGCCACACGGTGGTTATTCCGGGAACTTTTTAATCAAGGTGGTATGGCTAATAGGAGACAGTAGGCTTTCCAGCTCATTTAACTTCTTGGAGCATTCAACCGTTATATCCATGGTAGATACGAAATACCATCAGTTCGTGTGTTCGGAAATCACGCGTTTTTTTCCCCCCGCCGTGGAAACAAAACTTCAACGCCCTACGCATTACTGAGATAGTTCTTTTCTCTATCGTTCTGCTTGTTTATGGAATATGCTCCCAGCAACAGTTGTTCCTGGCGTTTATGATCTTCCTAAATTCAAAGTGAATTTTCACCGATACTTTTCCCAATTTCTTTTTTTTACATACCAATCTCCCCTTCCCAATCAGAACAATGCATTGCTTTTGATGTGCTCCATTAAATGCCCAAAAATTTGCTAAACATAAATGGAATGAGAATTATATTTGTTTAGTATAAAATATTCAAATTGATAGAGAAGTTTTATATAGATATATGATTGAACCTCTTCCTCCACTTTAAAAAAGAAAGAGAAAAAGAAAGTTGACAAAACATTCCTAGTACATAGATCACATTGGGTTGGTCCGTAGTGATAACATAACTTTCTTTTTTTTTTCTTTTTTTTTGGCTTCCTTCGTGCTCTTTATCAAATAGGTAGAAAAGTTCAAAATTCCAGTATGAAATTTCTTAATTTATATAGTTTAATGTTAGTCACAATTGTTCAGTAGTCTAAAAATATATTGATTCCAGTAACTCATCTTTCATCTTACTACTGCCGCACGAAAGCGTAGTAGATGTTCTTATGTTAACATGACCAATGAGAGAGATTGTGAGATGCCAATTAGATGCTTTATTTTTTTCCTTTTTCTCACAAAATATTTGCTGTGTATTTTTGTTAGTAGATTTGAAGTAAGCTTAACTTTTTTTACCAAGAAAAAATATATAAAATTGTTATTTCTGGTGTAAAACTAGATCTTCGAATATTATTATTGCAAGGGACTGCTTGATTTGCCTTCTTCAAGAAATGTTGTATATGTATTTTCTTGTTACTTTGTGCTTCGAATTTCTGCTTTCAGTGTCCTTCACTTGATTGGGAGCCCTTGAATATGTTCTAAAAATTAAATACCTACAGGTATATACAGAATGTAGACGACCTCGATAGTCTAGTGGATAGTGCACTAGACTTTCATCCAGAAGGTTGCGGGTTCGATTCCCGTCTTGGTCTGGTGGTTAATTCTCATAAACTTCTTATATTCACTATCGATATGAAGTGGATGAGAATTATAAGAATGTGTACAAGTACACACCTTGGTTGGTAATGGCAAGACCACCGAGCTGATAAAAAATTGCCACATCGCCGTTCGGAATCGGCGTTAAACTATAGGTCCTACCATCGCCACTGTGGTCTAGTGTGCAGAGTGCCAGACTCTTATCTCTGGAGACCTGAGTTCGATTCTCGGCTTGGGTATGTTTCTTATCTATCTTTCTTTCTCCCTTCCTTTTTTTCTTTCTTTCTTGGGGCTTTGGTACAAAAGATCTTATAGGTCGCAGTGCCTGACTTTCGAGTCGTCCTTCCTTCAAATAATAATAAATAATACAGAATGTAACAAAATTGAGCAAATGAAGGTACATTTTTGGGACATAAAAAATAGCCTAAAAATGGCGTCCAATTAAAAAGTAATAGCTTAGTAAAGTTTTTTCAGATCCAGATGAACAAAAGTGGAAACAAATTTGAAATCGGATAACTCCTTCAGGTTCTAAAAGGGTCTTGAAAATAGCGAAATTTCGATAATTCTTTATGATTTTTCAAAATTTTTTGTAAAATTTTTTTTTCAAGTTTCATAGCTTTTTTATTTCTCCTTGAGTGCACAAATATAATGCAACGAAATCGGATAATATTTATTGGTGCAGCAAGATGTACAGAGCTTGTAAGTTTTCAAAAAATTCATCAAAAATTTTATGAAAAGTATAAATTATGGTCGAAACTTCTGAACTTTGAACCTCTGTGGCACCAATAAAAATTATCCGATTTCAAAAACTATTTTTGCATCATATTTGCACACTTAAGGAGAACTAAAAAAAAAAGCTGTGGAATTTGAAAATATTTTTGGCCAAAAAATTTTGAAAAATCATAATTTATTTTCGAAAGTTCGGTATTTTCAAGACCCTTTTGAAACCTGAAGATATTATCTGATTTCAGAAATTTGTTTCCACTTTTATTGATCTGAATGTGTAGAAACTTAGCTATGCTGATACCTTTTAATTTGACGCCATTTTTGGCTTTTTTTCATGTCTCAAAAATTTCCCTTCATTTGCTCAATTTTGTTACATACTGTAAATATTGAGGTTGAAAAGTTTTAATTCTGTTTGTGTTTATTGAAAAAATATTAACTTCGAAAAAAAATGAGAGTACAAAAAGAATTGTTTACGTATTTGAATGCATAATGATATTAAATCTTTTCTATGAACAAATGCAAAAAAAATTTTTTATTCTTAATTGCAACTAAGAGTGATGCAGCATAAATTAAATTGAACTTCAAACTTGCGAATATAAAGCTAATTTTTTTTAGTTGCGTGATAAACAAGTGACTACATTGTAGTTGCTAGTTTTTTTTTTGTGATGTTGTTGTTGCATTTTACATCACCGCGTGAAAATCTTAAAATTAAACTAAACGAAACTAACATCCCGTTGACATGCGATTTTTCATTTACTGCCATTTAAGTTGAGGCAATTAAATATAGTTTTTATTATCAAAAATAATTATTTTTTTTGCTCGTTATTGTTTAAAATTTTCTTGGATCTTATTTTTTATCTATTTTTTTCTGTATTTTTGTGTACTTTTTTTTTAAATGCCTTAGTATTTCATATTTAGTTTCATATGTATTTATTGCAAATAAACAAAATAAAAAAATCTTTAACAAATTTATTATTAGCTTATTTCTTGGTTTTCGTTTTAATTTGATTTAATTTTAAAAATACATGCTTATTCTAATTTGTGTTTTTTTTATTTACTTGATAACGCGACGAAAATTAAATTTGCTTAGTTGGGGTCTCCTAAAAAAATAAAACAAAATTAAGTGTTTCATATGAATTTCAAATTTACTAAGCACTGATATGTACATAGAACTCGAGGTCATGGTCATTAGGTATGTAGGTGATTTAAAAGTACGAATGAATTTTGCTACACTCAAAAAATAAATATGTATAAATATTAAAAGTAATTTTGGAATTTGTACTAAACGTATAACTATTACTTCGCTTCTTACATTAAATATCTTCATATGATTAGAAAATTTCAAGTTTTTCATTTGGTTTTTTGTCTGATCTCTGCATTGAGTCTGTGAATTTTCTAAGAGCTGTTCATCCCCTTTCGTCCCTTAAGCAAAATGTGGTCATCTTAAGCAGGGCTTTGGAGCGGAGCGCAGAGCTGGAGCAAGGAACTGCGGAGAACACTGTTTTGATCGGAGCTAGAGCTGGAGCAATGAAAATTTAACCGCTCCGCTGCTCCGATTAGTAATTTTTCCAACTACCTATTGTTGGTTTACAATTCATTGTTTTTGAACTCTTCATTCTCATTTCCACTGCAGTAATGAAAATGGTAGTTGAAATATTCCATTGCCAGTAATGGTTATGGCAAGAGAAGTCTTCATCGAAGTAGTTCAGTTCTTTACATATTTTTAGCAGTTAATAATTCTTAATTTTTTCAAAGTGCGCCATTGAAAATAAGGGGTGGTTCACTATTTTAACTTATTACTATGACAGCAGCCTTTAAAACGTTATAGTACGAGTTAGTATCATATTTGTTTCTTATTGTAAATATGTCGAGTTTTGAGCCAAAATGATTTTGCAGCAACATAACGCCTCGTCCCACTTATCTGTGTCGAAAGAAAGGAGTCATGTACCCAAAACTCACGATTTGTTCCTTAAATTGAAATTTCAGGAAACAGTTCTCTAAATTTGAATATAAAATGGGAGTTAGGGCAAATTAAGCGATACATACATATGAATTAAAAAATATATATATATATATTTATTAAGAACATTATATGTAGTTGGAGCTAGGAGCGGAGCATAGAGCGGAGCCGGAGCTATACTTAAGAGGGTGGAGCGAAGCTGGAGCGGAGTAACTCCAAAATTTGGCTGCTCCAAAGCCTTGATCTTAAGCAATGGATTACTTTGACAGCTTTTGATGCTCAAATACCAATGAAACATCTACTTTGAAGCCTTAATTTGCTTAGACCCTAACATCAAATTTTTCAATGTCGAGTTTTTGATGAATTATGATAAAGCGTATCAGCTTTCATTTGTATCATAAATTTTAGAGACCTACACAGAAAATCTACGATCTTTTCTTTTAGTTTTAAAGACAGTAATCCAAATACCAAAATGTTTTTTGCTTTCCTGTAAAATTTGAAAAATGCGTGTTAGGGCTTCAGCAAATTAAGGCAGCGATATGGGCTGTTGTGGGATAATAGTAGCAGTAGTAGGAGTCATGACAGTACTAAAATTTTTTCCGTGAATATTGGGCAGAATTTTTCAAATAATTTTCACACGAACTTTTAGGAAATTCAGTGGAGGTTTGATCATAATATATAAATAAATTTAAAAAAAGCGCACTCTCAAAATCATCTCAAGGTCGATTTAGATTAAAAAGTATTGTATGGATCAGTAGGCATATAAAAGTTCTGATTTATAAAAATCAATGAATTTTTACCAAGTTTTTTTTTTTTTGAGATTTCTTCAAATATTTTTCCAAGTGTAAATGAATATTTCAATTGCTGATTCAATTTAGCGGATTATTGCAATTTATTAATACAGTGTGAACAAAGAATATGCCAAAAGAAGAAACTAGAAATCTGCTTATTTTTGCTGCTGAAATTTTTTAAATCACTTCCACACACAGAGCCAGCAGATTAATATGTTTGTACAAAACAAATCATCATAAACTCATATGTATAAGTATGTAGAATTATTATTTACATAAATATCTTTTCGATTACAATTGACACTTTCAGATTAAAGCAACAACAACGCACACGCAACCTAATCAAAAAACATTCAACAATCGCAAGTGGAAGGCGTAAAGAAGCAGCAGCAGCAACAATAGAAGCAACAAATAACACAGTACAACACAACACAAAAGATGTAAAAATATTCAAATAGAGCAAAATAGAAACAAATAAATTATAAGTGTCTCGGCGTTTTAAAAGTTTGTATAGTACGGGGTTTTAAAGTTTGGTTTGAGTGTTCAACGAATTATAGTAACCATGTCTATAGAATGCTCTTCTGCAACAAATTAACCCTTTATCTGCCTTTCTTATGGGTGTTTTTTATGTTACACAAGAATATTGTTTTTTAATCTTTTGGAAGGATTCGCAGAGAGTTAATATTTTCCAAAGAAATGTTGCTTATAACAGCTTACTATGTTGACGGACTTATGCCTGGTATCAAAATCATTTACATAATGAAAACCAATCATTCGAGTATATTACACATCTGCCACTTTATTATTATTATTTTGGGGATGTGCACCGCGTTCTAAAGAACTATTGTGCCCCCTTCGAGGATTATAGTATTAACATAGTATGGTATTCCTATGAGCCTCATAATCCTTAAAGGGTTATAGTATTTCTATAAGCCCTATACCCGTTATAAGTTTTAGTAAGATCTGCCACTTTAAATATTCTAAAGTATTTTTCATATTTTTGAATGAGTCTTTGTTTTTTGTTTCAAAATTTAATTAATGAAATTCTGTGAAGCAATAAAAAAATATTGGAGCTTAAGAAAATAAATTTTTGGCGAACTTTTAAACTATTGTTCTTATATGAGGACAAAATCCATAGAAAGGTTAAACTAAAAAATATTTCACATAGCAAAATAGAAAGTTGTAATTCTGTTATAACAAAATTAAATTTATGGGTTTCTGGCGTTCAGTGACCTATAGTAGAATTGTACGAGTTACATCGTTTGGAGCATATTATTTTTCTTTGAACCCTATTAATCTATTAAAAATGTAATTTAATGGAAGAAATCAAAAAAGACCCATAAGAGTGGGAATTAAAGGCCTAATATGTTTCAGACAAATATTCTGCAGACTATTTTATTTTAAGTCTGAAGGAATACTGCTTTTAATCCACCTTAGATGCAAACTTAACCATGATAGCTATCTTAGACTTTATTGTTCCAAAATAGTAAAACATAAATCAGATGTAAACTTTTCAAATGCCAGGACACGTATAATTGATTTTTTTTAGCTCTACCAGGATTCACTTTCAGAACCTTGTTACTTTTGAAAAAGCTAATTTTTGTTGGGCAGTGTTATCACCAACAACAAACAATACATGAACAACTATGTACAATACATTTTACAAAGAAATTTAAATCAAAATTACTAATTGAAAGATATTTGTTGAAATTGAAAATAAAGCGAGTAAGTGAAGCGAGCACAAGTGTTTGCACTAATCTGAAAAAATAGCAACAATAAATGCAAAGCAAAAGAACTGGAACAAGTGAATGATTAAAATACGCCATGGTTACTTTATTGATGCTCTTTTCAGAGATACACCGCTCGTCGCGCCGTTAGTTTGTATGTACATGCAGAGATGACAGCTTAAGAAATCAATGTTAAGTATCAGACTTAGAGATAAACCGAACACATTAGTATGAGCAATACGACGCAGGGAGACAAGGTGGGAGAGGAAATAAGATGAGATACACACACATTTACAAACAAACATACACATATACACATAGTAAATGCGGCGACATGTTCTTTGCCGCCAACAATAAAGAAATATATGTAGCATAGAGAGGTGGGCGAACGCGTCTTTTAATGGATTTGCCGGTTTCAAGCACAAACACACACACACACAAATACGCACTCAGTCAGATTCGTACACGCACAAAATTGCCACTAATATTACTATGTACATACAAGATGAAAACAACCAACACAAACTTTTAAGTTGGAGCCGAACGAATTTTATGAATTAAAGTCGTAGTCTCGAAATGCTGTCGAATATCACCACGAAAACTGAAAACGCTTAAGTTAAAGTCACTCGCTTGTGGTGCTGTTTTCTTACAATAAGTAAATATCAGATACAAAATAAACACGACGTGTGTATCACCAGTGATGGTTGATGGTCAACTGAATCAAGAACGGGACATCGTAACGCTCGAGAGTCTTACACACACATCGACAGACACACGAACGCGAGCGAACGACGCGCGTATTATGCTGCGAGCGCGTGCGTTGCAAGTAGCAGCAGCAGCTTTTTGTTAGTTGCTGCCGCTTTTTGTTTGTTTGCTTCTGTTCTGTTTGAGTTCTGGTGCTTGTTGCGGAAATCGCAAAATAGGCGCAACATTGTCGACAACAATAAGTAGCATGTAATAATAGTACTGAAAATGTGTATGTATGTGTGTGTGTGTGTATATTTTGTGGCAGACGCTTCCATCAACATCATCAACATTATATTTATTGTGTCACTCATGCTGCATGAGCAGCTAACGTCGAACGTCGACGAACGAACGAAAGTTTTCGCTCACTAGTTCGTCTGCTATTAAAAACAATTTGCTGATGACAGTGACACAATTATCACACAAACGACTAAAATGTGTGTTGATGATGATACCATTTTCATTGCTGGGGGGTGGCCTACGAGGTGATTGAGGTTTTGTGGAACTTTTATGCTCAGTTTATTTTAGTAGGGGGTGTCGATGTCGTCGCTGAAGCATACAGAATATATTGTGTACACACCGCTCTCGCTGTGGGGTCACAACACAGTGTACATACCATATCTATGTAGTATGTATCTATGTATCTATCTAAAAGAGAATATGTATTGCTAAATCCATGCAAAATTATTTTTAAATAGTTTTTATCGAATATGTATTGTTGTTTTTTCGGTTAAGTTTTTAAATTGTTGTTTGTTTTGAAAACTTTTTTATGTCATCATTAGTTGATTGTGTTTTTTTGTATTTAAGTATTTAACTTTGTTAACGTTTACTGAACCGAATATTTGGCAAAATTACATCATACAACATGCAATATTAATCTGAGTAATCTTATCAATTTAAACTGTTGTATGTGTTATGTATGTTTGTGTTTGTTCGGTGGTTTGTACGCTAAATTTTGGTATGTGGACCAGTGTTTCAGGCAGAATTCAAAAACTCTTTGATTAATTGAACCTTTTTTTTTAACATTTTTCTATATTTTTAAAGAATAAAACTTTATGAATGTCACTTAAAATGTCGAAGTAAATCTGATATAAATTGTTCCAGTTATATGAAAATTCATTACATATGAAACTTTAAAAACGAATTTCTCAAAACTTCGGGTTCAAAGTTGATCATTGTTCTTTCAGGAAAAAAACCCTTTGGGTGTTTCTAATTATACGTTCCTCCATTAATGATTAAAAATATGGAATTAGTATAAACGACCATCTCTATTTTACCCTGCGACAAATAGAAATGTAAGCAAATTATCAACCGTGAAAATAATTGTGTTTTGTTTGTTTCTGTTATTTTTGATTGAAAATGATAAAAATAAGCGAATTTATGAAAAGTTTTAACAAAAATGACTCTTTTCATTTTCATAAAGTGGCAAAATGGATATGGATGAAAAATTAAGGAAGCAGGTTCTGTCATTGCCGCGTTCATTGTGTTCAAGTCGCAGTCAACACGACAACATTTGATGCCGAATACATTTTTTCGTCGCGTTGCTGCCGCATCCATTGTGTTCGATGCATGAATCACGGAGTATAAGAATCAAACTGTACAATACAATTTTTACTCGATGATGAATGGATGATATTTTGGAAGAGAACAGATAAAATTTTCCTAAGCCACATATAAACTGCAACATCATAATTTTTTTTTTTTTTTTTTTTGCGGGGTGTTCAGAGTTTAGAGTTATGCTGACGGTAATCGAGGGCAGTGTCTTGTTTCAAAAAAAAATTATCGACTAATTTTCGTGGAAATCAACAAATTCTAATTTGTTGTCCTGTATCATCGAGTCTTCACTATCAAATTACTATGGAGAGAAGCAAATGCTTTCCCCTGCCCTTCCCATGCTGGGGCTCATGTTTGCAATTCTTATACAAAAGAAACTTATTACGATAGTATGATATGTCAGACTGAAAAACCCATTTCTTTCTTTCAACCCAAAATCTTACAAAGAGTGAGATTGAAAAAATTTGAACACACGTTTTACCTAATAATTTTTTTGGGGTGTAAAATTTAAAAATTTCTTTGATCTAGTTATCTTTGAAAAATATGTCAGTTGTTATTTTTAATGACAAACATGAAGAAAAAGAAGTACTTCTTAAAATTATTAAAAATTTTCCAAAAAATCCAAATT
Source organism: Toxonevra muliebris (assembly GCA_963691655.1). NCBI lineage: Eukaryota > Metazoa > Arthropoda > Insecta > Diptera > Pallopteridae > Toxonevra > Toxonevra muliebris. Next base: position 104,777,741 of record OY829326.1, read on the forward strand.
GGTCCTACAAAAAATTGGCCAAAGAATTGAAGGTCTGCCGTCAAACTGTTTCCAATGTTATTAAACAGTTTCAGGAGAATTTGACCATCGATAGGAAACCTGGTTCGGGAAGAAAACAAGGACCACATGATATTGGGAAAGCCGAGAAAATAGAAATCATATTGAAAAGATCTCCAAACACATCTGGTAGAAAAGCTGCCCGGTTATCCCAGTGCTCTGACTATTTGGTGCGAAAAGTTAAAGCCAATGCAGGTTTGAAAACATACAAAGTACAAAAAGTTCTAGACAGGAATGCTGCAAAAATTTAGACGCCAAAAGTAGGGATCGGAAATTAAAATCGAATTTCATACAAAAATATTCATGTTGTATAATGGACGACGAAACGTATGTACTGACAGATTTTACGCAGCTTCCGGGTCAAAATTTGTATGTTGCTGATGTTCGAGGAAATGTCAAAGAACAATTTAGAATCCAAAAGCAGACAAAATTTCCTAAAAAATTCCTGGTATGGCAAGCTATATGCAGTTGCGACAAAAGAAGCAAGTCATTTGTTACAGTGGGCTCTATAAATACCAAAATATGAATCAAAGAATGTTTGAAAAAAAGACTTCTTCCTTTCATAAGAGAGCACAATGTGTCCACATATTTTTGGCTCGATTTGGCATCATGTCACTACGGCAAGAAAGCTCTGGAGTGGTACCAAAGTAATAACATAGTTTATGTACCAAGAGAGGCCAATCCTCCAAATTGTCAGGAGCTAAGACCAGTGGAGAGATATTGGGCTCTTGTGAAAAGAAACTTAAAGACCACAAAAAAGGTGTCCCAAAATATCGAAGATTTTAAAAAGAAATGGGCAAACTGTTCCAAAAAGTATCTGAAACAACTGTCAAATCTCTAATGGAAGGTTTACCAATAAAGATCCACGAGTTCATAAATAGTGGTTAGAACTATAAAAGTCTAGGATCAATCGTTTAAAAATTATTGAATTTTATACATGTTAAGATTTTTTCGATCTCAGTCCTTAGCTTCATCTTTAGTGCAAGTGAATATTAATATGCGTGCTTTTTGTTGTTCGAATGAAAGGTGAAGCAAACGATAACTGCCAAAAAAAAAATATAATTGCCTGCGCAAGCTAATTATACACTCCTAAAGCTATTCATATTGCAAAAATCTTCAAAACGCAGAGGAGCTAATTGATGGTGGTAGTTAAAAGAATTTCAAATGTAGGCACATACACTGTGATAGTGACCAATTTTCATATTTAACCGAATTTAATATAAAATTTAATGCTCTTAGAGATGACAATTTCGTTTTGAAAAATTTTATCAATTTCAGTTCTTTCAACTCTAAGGTTACTGTACTGAGTAGCTGCACTTTGAGTTATCATTTGATTTCTTGGCTGACGTTTTTATAAACCACCAGTCTGTCCTATCAACAATTAAAAAAAAAAAAGAATTAAGCAAATTACAGAATATTTCTATAATTTTTAATTGTCGAAAAATCATTTCAATCATACTTTAATGCAAGTAAAATATTTATAACTATACACAATTACTACTATCGTTAACACTTCATTTTTAGTTAATATTAAAATATTTAAAAGTGTACTTTTTTTAAGAAAAGTTCGGTAGATATCTAGATATAATATATTTGGATAACGCAACCAATACTCAAGTGGCTGGAGATCTTTATGAATCGCTGTCTTCGAATTGTGCTCTGAATTTTCTGACCTAATTAAATATCCAACCAGCAGCTGCTATCCAAAAATAAACAAATATGAAGCCCTTAGACATCAGAATCCGAAGACCGAAGACCGATCTGTAAAGATGACGGCAGCTCCGTTTGGAAATTTATCTAGTGAAATCACCTCGACTGTCTTATGCCCCGCTAATGATTAAGGAAACTCAAGATGAAGAAGACATACAAATTAAAATACTTTATAATAAGTCAAAGTTAAGTTAAGACGACCTCGATAGTTTAGTGGGTAGTGCACTAGACTTTCATTCGGGAGGTTCGGGTTCGATTCCCGTCTTCGTCTGGTGGTTAATTTTCATAACTTTCTTATATTCACTATCAATTTGAAGTATATAAGAATTATAAGATAGTATACAAGTACACACCTTGGTTGGTAATGGCAAAACTACCAAGCCGATAAAAAATTGGCGTTAAACTGTAGATCCAACTATGTGGTATCACAATGGGCCGTTCAGGCCTAAGTGTGTTTCTAGACAGCCACTCCAACCTAACCTAACCCTAAGTTTAAGTTAAAGAATATTTAAAGGTTTCATTTCTGCATTTCAAGTTTGTTTTACACCGTGCGACAAAAACCAATTTTTGTCTTACATATCTTTGAAAGGCAATTATTTGGAGAAGGGAAATCGTACTGGAAAACTTAAAAACATTTGGAGCCTAACTACTTATTCAGCAAGATCTTGGAATAACAAGGTAAAAAAAAGAGTCAAAATATAGTATAAATGTGAATTGTGTTGCTTGGCTTAAGTTCAATTACCAAAATTCCAAAGTTTGAAAAAATAAATTTTTTTAAAAAATCCAAAAAATATTATAAATTCATCGTAGAATAATGACATGTATATTAAATGAAAATGTATAGTCCACAGGTTCTATTGGGAATATTTTTGTGGAAAAGGATATAAAAAATGCATAGTTAAATTGTTATCCTGGAAGAGTTATTTGTGAAAATATTCCATAGATTTATTTCTTAAAAACGTTTGTGAAAGCATTCATCTGAAATACGGAATTTCACCAAGCAAAAACTGTCTAATGAAATTCTAATGAATTGAAAGGAGAATTTCAACGAAATTCACTTGACATGGTTGTAAAAAACAGGGAAAATATAAGATCTACTACATTTTTTAGATATTTTGCTCTTGTAATATTTATTAACAAAAGCGAGAGTGAAAAAATAAAATATCTCATATAAATTCTTGCTATCCAAATTCAATTGAATGGTCACATTTTTATTTATTTTTATTTTCACAAAACACACACACAAAAATTCGGCTTCTTCTCCAAACTTATAAAATTAAATGCAATTCTCTGTGACATTCATTTTTTGTCGTGTGTCCACCTACATTTGAAATTCAGAATTTCAACGAAATTCACTTTTGTGTGTCCGCACAATTAGACAGAAAAGTGCATTTAAATTCAAACCTCAAAAGTAAGAGATAACATTTTCTCAACGGAGGTCGATGTACCGACGAACGATGTAATCCAACTTTTGATAAGAGAGTTGCCACAGTTTTTGGGTTAATCTAAATACAAACAAATTAAAGCAATTTAATATGACCCCAAATTCGTTACAGTTTCGATCCAAATAATTTTTTCGATGAATTGAAGATGTACCTAAATTTGACGGTACATTTTATTATTTTACACCTTTTTGTTGGTACACGGTCCATATCATGCATATTATACAGTAGAATTTAGTTCAGTTGGCCAGTTTATATATGCATATAAATCCGATCTTGTCATTAATGTTTGTTTCTGTTTCCTAGACAGAATTAATTTATTCATAAATTTAATAGCAAAAATTTTTTTTTTTTTAATAAATTGACCATTAACATTAACGACTGATAAGATAGCAGGAGCTAATGGCACAATTCATATATATATATATATATGTATATGTTTGTAAATAATATAATTCCGTCATTATTTTATTTATGTTAAAGCCTGTGTTGAAATTTCACAATTGCAAACTATATATTTGTAAAAATGTATTTTATGTATATAAAATTTGTGCTGTAAATTGCCGGCTGTGCTGGTTCACTGCATTTAACTTTTTGCACGCAAAACATATTTTTTATCAAAGATCAGCAACAAAATTAGACAGACATGACGCAGCCACTGTATCACTGTCAAAATGTTTGTACGAGTATGTCACAGTGCGTCTTGCAAATAATTTGCTTTTTCTGTTCTACGTTTATTTCATTTATTTTGATACTAAATTTTAAATGAAGCAATGAACTATAAAGCATTTATTATTTATCTTCATAAATGTTCGAGTAGTCTAACTCATTTGCATAATTTGTATTTTATAGAGCTGTAAGGTAAGGGGCTCCATTGGCTTTTTTTTTGTAATTGTACTATTAGTGTCGAATAATTACAATTTTTTTTGTTATTCAATTTTATATTGACTTTTAATTAAAACTTTAATGGAAAAAATATTTAGAAAAAGAAAAATGAATAAAATTTAATTTACTATAAATGGATACCATTTTATAATTTTTAGAAAACCATTGCCCTTTGGGTGAATTGTTTATTTTTTATTTGCTTAATAATTGTACTTATTCACTTTAGTTTTATGAATACTTTAGAGATAATTTTTTATTCATATAATTTTTTTTTTATCTAACATGCGTCAAAATTATTGTGCTATACAATAAACTGATTAAAATTAAATAATATATATTTTTTTTAATAAGAAAAAAAAGAAGAAGAACAAAAGAGAAAATGATAAAGCCATTCTTTATGTCAGTAAACCCTTGGGGTAACATAAACAAACACACATACTCTGGATATAGTGGTATAGAAATTATATAATTTGTTTTTGTTGTTACTGATTTAATGAGTTTCTTCATCGAATTCGGCTTAACTTTTGTAAAAGTTTCTGATAAAAATTAGACTTCCGATACATACTGATGTGGTACTTACAAAGCCGCTTCAGAAAATTTAGTTTTTGATATTCAAGGTTTATTTTTACAGTCTTATCGTGTTATTTTTTGTGTATTATATAATTTAAAATGTTGTTTCATAATAATAAATGTCAATTTAGTTTCATAGATGGAACCAGATGAATCCATTATTGAAAATCTTATCAATTTTTAAATTAAGTATCCTGGTCAAATTCTATAAGTTTTCAATAAATCGTCGATTTCTTTTCAATAATTTAGGAGCGTTCTCATAGAACACCCCAAGTTTCGTTACACAATCAGAAAAAAAAATTTTAATAAGACTTATTTTTAACATTTTTTTAATAAACATTTCTCGTAAACATGTTATGATAGAGATCAAAATTGGAGGTTGCACACCAAAGGGCGTAACCGGGTTTCCATGTCAGAAATGCACCCAGGATGAGTTAAGTTTCGCATGGACCTTTTTGAAGCACTTGATTTAAGAATGATTTGGCTAAATTTTCAGACCACTATCTGTAATTTTTAATGAGTAATGGCGGATTTTGTAAATTTCGTTTTTTGCGTTTTTCAGCTTAACTAGGCATAGGAAAAATCTGAAAAAATGCAGAGTGATTTTTTGGTTTTAGAGACATATTTGGAATTTTTTTTTTGCAAATTTTCTAAAGCGAAATTCGCGATGAAAAAAATCGCGGAACTTTTTACATGGGATTTTTTCATACTAAAAATAGGTTTACTACTCTTAAGTCGCTTTCGAATACTCATACTCCAGTTTTTTCAGATTTTTGCAAGGTGTCAAAAAAATTAAAAACCGAAATGGCTTTTCATATGAAAGGCCATGTAAAAAGTCAATTACAGCTATTAACTATCAACTATCTGCTATTTTCGCAGAATTTTTTTGAACATTTTTTTTTGCAAAAACTTTTTTTACGAAAACTCAAATTTTTTTTTTACCACCCTAGTTGAGTTATGATTTACGCAGTGGAACAAATTTTCAACTTTTGTCTTATGTGCGAGATTTTTCAACGGTTTTATAGCAATTTAGGGTCGCTAATCACGACTGCGTACTCTGTTTTTCTCCATCACCTCTAGTTCACCCACAATATGGACCCTGAAGCTGGAAAAATGGGGTCTTCAGGGCCTATTAAAAAATTTATTTATTTCAACAGACACGAATTTTATGTCTGAAGCAAATTTGTTAAGCACTAAGAGATAAATAATTTTTGTTTATTAATTTTTTCTCCATCTCTTACCTGTTCTCTTGAAAACTGGGGTTTAAGCCCGCTTTTTCAATAAATAGCCGATAAAACAAAAATCGTTGGGAAAACTTTTATACTGTCTTTGCAGAAAATGTTTCTTGCTAAAAATTATAGGGGGCCCCAAAACATTAGAATAGCCTACGATGTACACTTTTTCCAGAATAATGCAGAAACCGAATTTTTTACATTTGAACCAAACCACTCACACTACGTAAGTAAATAATGGAATTGTTTGTTGTTGTAACTGCATTAGGCTTCCATATAAAGCCAACAAAATTTAAAAAAAAAATTATTTAATTGATTGTAAAAACAAAATTGTGGACCCTTGGTTCAATCCAACACCAAACGATTCCTTTATTTACTTACGTAGTGTGATCTGAATTTGTTCGGTGAATACTTTGCTAAGCTGTATATAGTTTTCATATTCTCACAATTAGAGAATCACCCAGAGATTGGTATTTTATTTCGATTTAGAAAATGAGTTTCCGTTTAAATTATAGGTTTAATCACCGAATCTTAATACTTCTTGAACCGTATCCGAAGTTCGAAAGTGAAAATGTTTTCGTATTAAATTTCTATACCCCGTCATTACCAACCAAAAAGTGCGGCCGTTAATCGTCGTTAGTATCAGGATATGAGACCTAAAATTCCGAAATTCGTCATACCAAGCAAAGTCGACGAGGCAAAGAGAACTTCTTAATCAAATTGTGTAATAAATGGAGTTGCGATTTTAACGCTGAAGTAAACAGCACATTCGACAAAACTGAAATAGTATTCAACTAATTTGCGGATCTTATATTAAACTGCGCAAAAAAACTTAAGTATGTAAGTACAGTAAGTAAATTTTAATAAGTAGAATATATGCAAACGCAAAAACAACAATATATTTGATGGAGTATACTAAAAGTTTATGTGTAAGTACATTAAAATATACATATCTGCACTTATATTGAAATTCATTATGGCATATGAGTATGGACGCTAGCGGCATATGTTGCCCAAAGCAATAACAGCGCAGATTTACACACATACATACCTACTCGCGCACATATCCATATACATATAAGTACATAAATCACACAATTGCGCGTACTAATATGCATTATTATTATTTTCTTTTATACAAATATTTAATTATAGCAACGCGCATGCCACAAAATTTCAATTTTTCTTTTTTTTTCCAATTCAAATTTTTTTTTCTTTGTTTTTATTTCTCTCTTTTTTTTTTTTTAATATAGCGGAACTTGTCGCTATATAATTTTTCTGAATTTTTTATAATTACCTACTCGTAATTTCAGCGAAAAATTCGAAAATTTTCATGTCAACAATTCAGAATGTCGAATTGTGTATGCAGAGAGGCTATTAACCTCGTTAGTCAAGTAGACATGTATGCACATACATATGAATGTAAATATGTAGCTACCTATACACCAAGCTAATATTGCTGCCAAAAATTCAAAAGAACAACAGTAACAACACATGGCTTATTGCATGTGCTGCACTTTTTTATTAACAGAATAATTTAATTTATAATTTCTAATCGTTTTTTAATATTTTTATTGCAGTAAATTGCATAAACTAACGCTCACGCATTTCCTCTCTCTCTCTCTCTCTATTAAAACTTAACTTAAAATTTTAACTTTAAATTCAATTAATCACTTTCGTTACCAAATTGAAAATAAATGCTTCCAAAAAACATACATATATATTTATGAATGTACCTATACATTGATACTTTGTACATACATATGTATATCAATGCACATGAAAATTGCACAAATTTATAGTGTAAAATTTATACTCGTTTGTGGGCTTAAAATATCAAGGTGTGAATTTGTTTTGGTTTATCAATAATAAATCGGTCTCGCTTCGAAATGAAAAATTTGCGTTGGTGTCTGTCCGTCTGCAAAATTCGCTATAAATTATTTTGATATTCACGTTTTCCATGACGTCAACTTTTTATCATCTTATTTCTTTTTTTTTCTTATTTCTTGTTTTTAGATTTTCCTAGTATCTTTGTGTTTTATTTGTTTAGACATAGTTAAAAATAATTTTATTGAATATTACAGTGACGTTTTCTGAAAATAGTTTGAACTACAAGTTTGTCTTTTATGTTGGATTAACCCAGATACGTCCAATGGCCTAAATATGGGTCACTAAAAAGCTTCGATGTAATAAAACTCGTATCAGATATTGGGCATATCTGGGTTAAGCATAATTTTTGAAGCTAACGTTGCTATTAGAAAATTTCTCATATTTCTCATATTATAATTATTTGGCAGAAACTTCGCAGTCTAAAAATATTAGACTAGATAATATATATATCTATTAATAAAACTTATTGATTTCATTTGTTTCAACCATTACTGTGTTATACCGATACTGAGCGGCAAATGTGAAAATAACACAGTCCGACTAAAAATCAGTTTTTCTTCCTGATTGTTAATTGTTTTTATTGAATACAAATCTTGTCCACGTCAAATTTTCCAGGTATTCTTGAATTTATAAAATCTATAGTAATATTCTCACTTGCTTTGAAATATAGTATTACAATATTATTCATGTTTCAAATCATTTTTGATCCGCCCGAACTGGATTTTTTTTTGCTGAAATATATCTAGTAAAATTTTAACCCAGAAAGTACTTATAATTTTCATTCTGAGTGCGATCTGATAATTTATGTATTAATTTAAATTGCCGGTACCTGAACAAATGGATATCGCCGGTTTAGGACAAATTAAAAACAAAAGGTGAAGATATCTCGGAACTGTGACGTAATACGTAAACGAGATAAGATGTGAAATCAGCGACCTAAAATTAAATAAAAAACACTATCCTTGAGAGTGGAACATTTTTTTCTTGCAATTTTTTTTTTACTGTTGGAATACAGGAATCTTTTTCAAAGCACAGTGGTTAACTCCGTTTTGGGCCTCAACGTGAATTTATTTACGCGGTTCTAAAGTTTGCCTGTTCCTGAACATGTTATTTTTGCATCTAAGAATGCTTACTTGTTCAGCACTTTACAGTAAAATCTTTAGAAAAACATATTTTTGTAATGTTTTAACCCATTATCTCCGTCTTTGGGTCTTTTTGTTTTTTCAAGAGAAATCTCTCGTTTACTCTATTGCGGCGTCAAACATCAACAATAGAGTAAAAAGGCAATTTTTCCAGAAAGGCCCCAAAAGACGCATAAAGGATGGAGATAATGTGCTAACGCATCCCAAAAATATATTTTACGTAAGATTTTACTAAAAGTGCAGAAGACGTAAACGTTCACGTTCCATATGTCGTATGATTAATTATAACATGTTCAGAAATAGTCAAACTTTAGGACCGCGTAAAAATAAATTTTGATACCCAAAACTAAGTGATAAACAAATAATGCGGGTCAAGTACTTTAGTTCTTGTAGTGTTGTGTTTTGGGGAGTTTTTTTGTTTCAAAAAACTGTTCCAGCTAAAAACATTCTCATGATAGTTTTTAGTAGACTATGAAAATTAAATCTAGAGGTTAATTTTCAAAGCCATGACTTAAGTTCATGTCAATTTCGTTATTTGAAGTTATATATAAACAGGTTAATGAACAAATGTAGTCAATATCTCTATTCAGTGAAGATATTTGGAATTAAATCTGTAATTCTGGGTTATGATTTCAAATATTAGTAGCTTATATAGGATATTGAAAGATTAGGAACTATCACTAAGATCACTGATGAGGAATTGTGGCGGATTCCGAAACGGCCGTCTGATTTGCCCGTCTCTATATACATTGTTGTTGTGATGACTACATTTGTTCATTAACCTGTTTATATATAACTTCAAAAACATTCTCCCCTTCCGCAATATCTGAAACAACTAGTGTCTGGAGGAGTTTGTTGTCTGTACCCCAACCTGATTCCCTTTGTTCGTTTAGAAAATCAATCCAAAATAGACTACCTACAATGTACAAGTATTTATTTGAGATTTTGATAGTTTGAAATGTTGTGAGAAGAAATCTGTACCGACTTCATTATACTATTTGTATTCTTGGGAGTAGATTTCGTCGAACAAATTTTCAAAAGCTGGTGTTGGTTGTTGAGATTGTTACAATATCTGCAGGCTTTTGCATGCAGTATCCTATGACAGTATAGGATATTGTAATGGCTTACACATTGGAATAGAACAAAGTGCCCCAGCAGTGCCAATACAAACTGGTGTCTGTATCCTACTGAGCTTTAATTTAATAAAAATTAAAAAAATAAAGTATATAAATAATTGAGGTATTCACATTTAACCCTTTCAAGCCCGAATTTTAATGGGGCTTGACAGAAAACAATTGTATTAAAATTATAGTTATCTAGGAGTTCCACAATCATCACACAAAATTTCATCTCTCTATATTGATTTATTTGTCCTTTATAAAGGTTAAAAAAAACATAGCTATGGAGCTGTAGACAACCACTGGATAACCCTTTTTCTCCCGATTTGTTATTTTCATATTCTCTTGCCTTTTATAAATATTTAATTTAAAAATAAACTCATAGTTTTCACTAAAATTTTATACGTAAAGCGAGCACTAGCAGATCCAAGAGGAAGACGGTAGGGATTGAGGTTGTTTTTAGCTCCACAGCCGCCCCCTCCCTTCGCCTTAGCCCGCAAATGTCTGGTAACTCTGAAACGCCCAGTATGTCTGATTTCAATTAAAAACATACCTAGAGGTAGTATTTTTTTGATTCCGAACAACGTGTGTTCTACGTGTTTCAAAATAAATTAGTTTAAGGTGCCGTAATTTCAATTTACATGGTTGATCTCTGTAGTAACCTTTCGAGATTATCTCGGAAATAAATTAAAATACAATCGCAATAATTTTTAAAAACATTTTTTTTGATGTTATCCCATACCGTTTGGCACAAATCTTTTAACACTATATTGCCGTGTAATACGAAACTTCGAAAACAACGAATTTTTGCAAAACATGCTTTTCGAGCAAAAAATAACTGTAACTGTATGGCAATTGCCATTCTTGCATTCTTAAGTATACGTATCGATAAAGAAAACTTTAAACAGTAAGATCAGATCTTTATTTTAAATGGCGAACGTAAAAAAACGGCACAGGCAGCCGCGGAAATGGTCGGTCACTGCAGTAACCAGTGGGTATTTTAGGGTTAATACTGAAGCCTGATTGTGGAAGCATTAAAAACTATTTATTCTTCAAAGACTGCAGGTTTGTTTTGAGGATCGCGATTCATGTGTCGAGCCCCCCCCGCCCCCCCCCCCCCCCACCACTTTGCATCCGCCAGTGATAGCGACTACTACCTATTTGTAAAAGTGTGGAGGATCGAAATTTATTTTAGACCTATAGTTTCATGGGCAAATTTACTTAGAATCATTCTTTGTTTCCTTCTTTTTCTCCCGAACAATTTGACCCACCCTAACATACATATGAACATATATATATTATGTATGATACATTGACATAGTGTATTTATAGTAATACCAACAAGGCCATCAACGAGGATTAATAACAATTATATAGTTAATTAGGCAAGTCTCACTATTTTAATTACCAACAATTCTAATATTAATGAGATATGATTATTGCATTAATTAATTATGCTGCAAAATTGGCGTGTATTTCCCACACTACATATGTACCTAAGCATAGTAAGTAGGAGTAGTTTCATAGTAAAATTATCTAATTTAAATAACAAAGTTATTATGACTACTACATATGAGTCTACAATAATATGGCAAATATGCATATATGTATGTACATATGAAAATTAGCCTATTTATGAATGTGGGCGTAAAAATCTTCTAAATAGATAAATTTTAGTAGAGAATAAAACAAAAGACAACGCCACTGCTTTTAGCTACTTTTTAATAGATTTTGAAAAGAAATTAGTGGGTGTATGCTATAACTGAATATGTAAATATGTACAATTATAAATCGGATTGATGGCAAAAATTAAAAAAAAAAAAAAACTTTGAATGCACAATTCTATATACCAAGGGCAACAACTTTTTTTGTTGTCTTTGTTTCTTTAATCTTTTGTTTACAATGTTAGTTTATATGTAAATTTCAAGTGAATTATGCAATATTTGGGATGTAAATAAAACAAATAAAATCTAAAGAAAACGTCAAAAATTATATGTAAATAAATAAGCTGAAGATAATTCAACATGTCACTTAAGTTAATTTATTACAATCGAATTGAAGTATACATATTCATTCATTCATCATGATCACATTATAGGCATATGAATTTTTCAAAAAAAAAAATAAAAATAAAATACAAAATGCAATAAATTAAGCTATGAAACTAACAAAAATAAATAAATTTCATTGCTGGCTTTTCCTCTGACCAACAACAGTAAGATACAAGATTCTTAAACCAAAAAAAAAAATAAATAAAAAAAACAACAATTCATGTATACTATATCTTTCATAGCATACATACATACTCATTACACTTTAATTTACGAGCCTATTTTAACAACAATGTTCCACTTTTTCAAAACCAACAAAATGAAACTAAAAAAAATAAAATGAAATATTTCAATTACTTTTAGTACGAGTATATCCCATCTTTACACTACTAAAATACTTAACATGAGTACACACAAATACACACACACACACACAAACTAACAAACACTTATTAGATACTTTGTTGCTGTGCTGGCATCTGCTCTTCGTGTGAGAAGAGGCTGCTGCAGCATTTGTTTACTTAACATCACGTCATCAACACTTGATCAGCAATTTAAAAATTACACAAGTGCCTCCTCCAAAAAACTGGAAAATTATTTAAAAATACAACATGAAATTATTCATCAATAAAGATTTGATGTTGGTTGTTCCGGTGCTATTTGTGGTGGTGGTAGTGTTGGTGATGGTGTCGGCAGTGGTGTTATTATCTGTTAACATCTGCTCTATACTATTTTTCTTGTTTCTTGTAAGTATAGATGTGAAATATTCTTAAATTTTTCAAAAGAAATTCGAGCTGACTGTATAGACAGCATGTAAAATGTCATACAGTGTGTGTGTTTTATGAACTTATTGCTCTCTCTATATATGTAAGTGTATTTATATATCCCAATACGCTAACAAGACAAAAAAGTGCATCAAAAATGTAGTGCATTTAATGTGCATCATTTTCAACACTTTAGCATGTTGTACACAATCTACGACGACCTCGATAGTCTAGTGGATAGTGCACTAGACTTTCATCCAGAAGGTTGCGGGTTCGATTCCCGTCTTGGTCCGGTGGTTTATTCTCATAAACTTCTTATATTCACTATCGATATGAAGTGGATGAGAATTATAAGAATGTGTACAAGTACACACCTTGGTTGGTAATGGCAAAACCACCGAGCTGATAAAGAATTGCCACATAGCCGTTCGGAATCGGCGTTAAACTGTAGGTCCTACCATCGCCACTGTGGTCTAGTGGCAGAGTTCCAGACTCTTGTTTCTGGAGACCCAAGTTCGATTCTCGGCTTGGGTATGTTTCTTATCCATCTTTCTCTCTTCCTTTCTTTCTTTCTTTCTTGGGGCTTTGGTACAATAGATCTTATAGGTCGCAGTGCCTGACTTTCGAGTCGTCCATTCTTCAAATAATAATCAATCAATACACAATCTACACTTCGTCATGTACGGGTGCGTTACATGAAAACGAAAGCCTCAAACTAATGTTTTTTACTTGAAGGGCGCACAGTGTAACGATTCCATATAAACCGCGGCCAAAAATAGTAAACGTTTGTTTAATAAGTATTAATAATACTTGGTAGTCGGGATGGTCTAATTAAAGCAAAGTTGTATGCCAAAAATGGTACTAATTGGATTAGTACCACGCCCACCTCCCATATAATTCAGACCCTCAAATTGCAATAACTTTTTAAATATCTGTTGCATAATGACGGAATTTGGTGTGTAGATCTATAAAAACTTGTTCAATGAAGAAAAAATAGGTGTGCTGCCACGCCTACTTGAGAAAATTGCTAAAATGTCAGAAAAAGAAGCTACATAAGAATGAAACTGAACATTTTAATTTATAAATCAGTTTTCCTATCCTTCAATATAATAAAGCTGCCACATGCTACTTAAAAAACTCTCAAAATTTGGAGTATGGAACTTATATGGAGGATTCTTGTGTTCACAAAAAGTGTGCTCCTTTTTCTTTTAAACAACTTTTCTATAGACACCAAAAACCATAAAACTTAAATTAAAAATGTCCTGGTACAGTCTTAATAAAGCCACTTTCATGATTTCATGTACCATTATATCAAGATCCTGAAGTGGTGGAGCAAAATGGTCTTCAAATTCGAGCTCAGCGGCCCCAAATGCTATTAAGAAAGTGCAAGACATTTTTTCGCTTAGTCGCTATCATTAATTTTATTCGATATTCAATACTTGATACTGCGCTCCAGACAAAATTTCATCTAAAAAGTAATCTTGTATTTTTTATCTTTGTGATTGGCTCTGATAACATGAGAAGAGAAACAATCAGATCACGATTTGATGCTTCAGGGGAAGTTTTTCTGGTAAAATTTAATCAAAATTTTCTTATATCTTTGAGGCGCGGTTCTAAGGCTTCCTCAGATAGGACCCTAATTGTCAAACTGAAGTGCTCGACTATGTCGGTGCCATTAACAAAGACCTTGTAGACTGTAATTGGCATATTATTGGTTTAATTTTTATTATTGGTTTCACGGAAAAGTGTAAAAAACTTTAAAAATCGCAGGTCTCCGCAGACAATCTTTCTTGAATTAGTGAAAGCATACTTGTGGGGTTATTATATGTTAAAATTGGAAATATATTTTGATATATATTTTTTTAAATCTCTTTTAAAGTCATCATCATGTTTTGATGTGAAAAAATACTTTTTTTCAAATACTTAACAGTAAAAATCACATAGTTAAACATAGAGCCGAAAAAATAGTATTACCATATTGAGGAGATTTTATATTTTCCCACATATGCATTTTGCCTACATTTATTTGTTAATAAGTGAAATATATAACCTTTTCCACGTAAATTAAACGTTTTCATAAAAGTTCGGCTCGACTTTGTGGTTGCCGTGAGCCTGAACCCATAAGTTTATCGGAAATAAAATTTAGTTACTTTTTATTTGAAATATTATCTCTTATAGCGTTTTCTTTTCTTAACAAAATGTTGCATTTTTTTTTGCCTCGTGCCATGGCAACAATTTTTAAAATGCCCTCAACCCTTCCAAAATGTTGCATTTTTAGTGCAAGAAAAGAACATAAAAGTGCTACACTGTCAGAGTCAACTAATTTGCAGGGCAACATTCTTACCCCGTTATTTATTTGAGTGTAAAAAGTGCAACATTTTTCCCCGCTCAGAAGGCAACATTTTTTAGAAAAGAACACAATATTCTCTGAAAAGACTGCCTCTTTTTCGGAAAAGAACACGAAATTTAACAGCCCACGCACGGTACAGAAAAAATGCAACATTTTATCGAGAAAAGAAACGCTATTACATGTTATTAAAATTTTTGAAAATCTCCAACATGATTTTTTCTTATTTTTGGCCGCCTCGTTACGCTGTGGGCGTATGAAGAGGAGAAGGAGAGAGCAGAAATCATGTCTACACATATGAATGAATCAATACTTTTCTCTGTATCCTTTTTTATTTTTCACTAGTAAGTAAAAATTTTATTGCAAATTAGTGCACGTCAACTGTATTTCTGAATCTATGATTCCTTTTGAAATCCACATCAAATTCTGTCCAAAACTTTAAAGATATACAATACAATGTAACATATGTAATACAATGAAATTAAGATTTGAATCAGTTAACTGATATGAATGAAGCATTTCCTTGCAGCCAAAAGCTGGAGCTATTGACGCATATCTTTTGTCGCTGGGTTATTTCTTATGCTCATACATTTATTTATGATGTTATTCATTCATTGTATTATGTTTCAAATTTATTTAAAGATATGTAATACGAAGATGCATAGAATTTTCAGAGAATTTAAATATTCCACAAATTTTTTATGTAACTACATGCATAGATATAGTTTTTATAGGTATTGATATTTGAACGCTAAATAATTGGAAATGGGGCTACAATTCTAATAAAGCAACAGCTTAAATTTATTATGAATGCCAAAACGTATATGGGTGAAGTACTTATTCCTAATAGCCTAGGAACTCTAGGATCCGTGAAGTGTAATATTTGGGAGAGCCATATATCTTCTTCAGAACAGAATCAGCACTAATCATTTATTACAAGCTAAAGTTTTTCAAAATATAGTTAAGATCACTAGCGGACCAAGAGATTCCCTAAAAGGGGATTTTATATGTTCTTCCCTCTAAAATTGTTTGACCAGCGATTAAAATGTTTGAGATTTTCATCGGCAAAGTGGTTAAGATCAGAAAGGAAGCCCAAAAACTTCTTAATGCCTTTTTTCAGAAATAATGAAGATAGCGACATATCATGCCCCCTTTCTGAAGTCCTGAATAACTGCCCATAAAACATGGCGAGACAGAAAATAAGTATTTGTACTAGCCCATAGATAGTACAACTTGCATCCAACCACATGCTGTATCGCACATGTTGTACAGTCTATACTCTATTTTACTCTCTCCATCAGGGATGCCAACTCATTTTTTCTTTCTCCCCGATAACTCTCGCGAAATTCCCCGATTTTCTTCCAAATTTCCCGCACCGGTATACTTTCATATTATAACAGTACGATACGCACTTTTCATATAAACATTTTATATAAGCGAAAAATACCCTTTACGTAGGCTTAGAGTTACGCTCGGTCAGAGTTATTTTAAGGTGCCCTGCACTTTCTTGGTTAAAATTTTTTTTATTAATTTTTCTTGAATTTATAAATTGATAAAAAAAAATTTTCTGACAAGTATTTAAAGGCTTCAAGTACAAGAAAAATTATATAATAATTAAAAAAAAATGATATAAAGGGTTTTTTTTTGCAGCTTCATGAAAGACGTTTTAAAAATCGTCAAACGCAATGGCGTGCGTGATTACAGCTCACTGGAACATCTAAACAAATACCATTAGAAAAGTTATAACTGTACTCTCAGGACATACTGAGATTATTTTGTTTGACCAATAATTCACAAAATGGCAGACCGCAAAAATTAGTTTTTTCTAAAAAAAAAAAACTTTCTTCGTAAAAACAAAGCTCCAAATTCAGGAAAGAATTAACCAAATTTACATCCTGGGGCCATTTTAATGTAGAAGAACATATTTAAATTTTAGTTATAGTGCACGCCAATGACAAAAACCTTGTTTTGAGAAAAACTGGTTTAAAGTTTTGACTATCGGTTTTTAACATATAAAATATACTTCTTCTTCTTTATAATAGCTGACCATAATTTACAAGTTTATAGGTTACAGTCACCAAGGACTAACAGATATTAATTAGTAGGTGCTGAACAAAGGCACAGCTAAGCCTTTCTAAACGGCTGAAAGAGAAACCGAAGCACTGCGCGATTGCGTTGGACTATCTGAATACTAATATAAACTGTGTTGCATAAAGCAATGTTTTTATGGTGTTGGTTGCGAATATGCCAGAATTGTATTTAGGCATATAAAATTTGGCAAAAAATATTCTACGGACTATTTGAGGTATTTTAATATTAAAAGCTGAACGGTTTCAAATTTCCCGCAAAAAACAGCTCATTCCCCGATTCCCCGCACTAAGTAAAATTCCCCGCAAGTTGGCATCGCTGCTCTCCATATACAAATATGTTTTATCCGAGTACGCGATCGCCGACGACGATTTGCCATCAACGATGTCTTAAAGGTCACAAAAAGTTTTCAAAAAATTTAATTTGGTTTTTCTATGCATTTTCTCAAAGTAAAATATTCCAAGAGTGTACTGAAATAAATAATCAATTTTAAAAATTCCTACAATGACTTAAATGCGTTTTTCTCAAAACTACATATTCCAATACTGTGATCACGATATTTTAAAATTAAATTATACAGGAGTTCTAGTTATTAAAAACTTAATATTATTATGTTTGGGGATGTGCATTGCGTCCTAAAGAACTATTGTGTCCCCTTCGAGGATCATCATGTTGCCATAGTATAGTATTCCTATGAGCCCTATAATCCTTAAAGGGTTATAGTATTTCTATAAGCCCTATAACCATTATGAATCTTTGTATGAAGCCTATTTCTAAGTTTTTCAACATGCCATTTGGTAATCTCCCAAATACATTTTCCGGCTTTGCCTAAGCATAGTACATTGTCATAGAATGTGTTGTTATGGAGTTTCGGTATGCTCTTCACAAAATCTACATTGCATATTGTCAGGTGATAGTTCAGCCTGTTAGAAAACTTGTTATAATTCTCAGATTCTTTTTTGATAAATTCATACATTCCTCAAATCTTTTTAGTTTATATGTTTCTAAAAGAGTTTGCGATTGTTCCATTCCTGGTAGATTAACCCAGTACGATGTTCGCTGTTGTTCTTCTTCTTTCCTTAACATCATGGTTAGAGACCTTTTTCCTATACCACAAAAGGGTTTGGGTCCTACAAATGGAGCTTGTGCCCCCTTTTTTGTCAATTCTGTGGCAATAAGGAATAACAGCTAAACTCAAAAGTCGACTAAAAACTTGCTGCGTATTTTTTATTATAAATCCTAAAATGTTGAAAGTTTTTCAAAAATTTTTGCAATTTAGCAGTCTCCATAGTTTTTTATTAGTTAAACTTTAATAATTATGTAAGAAATTTCAATATTTTGGGTTTTATAATGAAAAATAGGCAACAAGTTTTTAGTCGACTTTTGAGTTTAGCTGTTATTCCTTATTGCCACAAAATTCATCTGCCTTCTCATTACCTTCTATTCCTACATGGTTTGGAACCCAAGGTATCCAGACCTTGTTCCGTAAGCTAAGCGTATTAAGTTTCTTAAGACACTCACTAACCAGTTTACAATTTACCTGATAGGATTCGAGTGCCTTGATAGGCGCTTGGCTGTCAGTTAGAATCACTACTTATGCTATGATTCCGAGAGTTTCGCTTGAGGTTGAAGTAAACACACCTGTCTATAGCGTATATTTCCGCCTGAAAGATACTGGTGCATTTATCCATGGGCTCCAAGCATTTTATCCTTGACCCATATACCCCCGCTGCTGCTCCTTCGTCAGTAAGAGATCCGTCTGTATACCAGGTTATCTTATGTTGGTTTATATTGTGGGCTTCAAGCAAACCTTCCCAATACTTTTTATTACTTAGTTTTGTTTTAAACTTTTTAGTGAAACTAAACTGTGGTATTGTCATCTTTTGGAATTAAAATTCCAGGAAATCGCTTCGTAAAAATATCAAACTTTTTCCGATTTAGGCAATGGCCTGACCCGATATATACTCCAGATATTTTTTAAATGGCCCTCTTCGCCTGCGTTTGGTTATAAATGTGAAGAAGTGTTAATTCTTAAAGGACTTACAAGGACGCTGTTGGTTTCGTTCTCATAGCTTCAGTTAAGTTACGCAAACACATGCTAGTTTTTGAAGTTTATTCATTTCATTGACAGCTGTTTGCCGCTTTATTCTATCTGATTAGATAACCGATCCATATGCGGCCATCGGTCGTACAATTACCGTATACATCCATCGTAGTATTTTTGGTGTACATCCCCAATTTTCCCAGCAATGGGTCGGTCTACAGGTCATAAGTGCTCTTGTAGCCTTCTTTGTTATGTCGTTAACATATGTTTTCCAGAGTAGTTTCTGGTCGAAAATAATTCCCAAAGATTTTACCTCTGTGTGTAGTTTCACCTCCTTACCATCCAAACGAATGGTCTTCAAGTTTAGATAAACCAATAAGGAGTAGGTGCTGCTGATCACCGCAAATCACTTTTATGAGAGAGAGGTTCAAAATCGAGTTGAAAACTTGCCCCAGAATCAATACTTTTTCGTTCAAATTTTCGTCAAAGCTACTAAAAATATAGTGTAAGAACTTGGCAGATTAATTAGGTTTTCACGCAAACTCGTTTTTATGCACAATAAACCGGGTCGGCCCCATACAAAAGCTTATATGAAGATTACCTCTTCACTTAATATGTCATAACTTTTACATTTGTCCGATTTTAGCAAACTTATGCTTAATATTTTTTTTATAAAAATATCTTCTTCTTTTTGCAATCTTAAAAATCTGTAAAATAAAATATTTGAATCTGAATGGAACAGTTGAAAGTGAGTGATTTTTAAAAAAGGTCGTAAAATCCACTGTTTTTTTACTTTCATTACCTGTGACACAATAAGAAAAAAGAACATACCATTCGAATGGCTTACAGTTTATGCTAATTGGATCAATCGTTATCAAGACTTACGCTAGCAACTGAAGAAAGTGCAAAAAATCACGTTTTTTGCAAATTTCTCGCAAAATACTGCCTTGCAAAAATACATAATTTTCTTACAGATAGTATAAAAATCTTTTTTTTCATCTGGTTCATTTTTCGTGTGAATTTATTTAGTGTAATTGATTTGTTTGTTTTGCGAACTTTCTGCTAAACACAGATTTTTCCAGAGCTTCATTTGAAATCAAAAAAAAAAATATATACAAATTTTTCACGCATGTTCGCTAAAGTTTCACTTTTATCGACACATTGGCCGCATTCACGACACTCATCAATTGCTAAACAGTTGTAAAATTCTATTGTGAATGTCATCATTTTTAGTAAGCAAGCGCCATTTTTGGTAGCGATTGCTTTTTTTTTAGAAAAAAAAATTTCACCCAATCTGGTTTTTTCTAACTCATCTCCAATAAAATGTGAGAAGAAAACAAATATCTTGTATATATTAAATATATTGTTTATAATTTTTATGCTAATGATTTATGAAAACATTAATGAATCAATGAAATATGTATAACTAAGACCAGAATGCTACTTCTTTTTTTACTGTTTATCCCTCAAATAAAGTTAAAGTTTTATCAAAATATCTTCATTAAATTATCATTTTGACCATCGCAAATGCAAATATAAACTAGTAAATTATTTTCTCTGCGTTTAACTAATTTGCATACATCGTAAACAGCCGAACTTGATTTCTTTTCTTTTATCTAACACTAAAAAAGTTGTAATTTTAAAAAATATTTAGGTTTGCTAATTTTTAAACAAAACGTGTCAATTGCTACATATATTTTTTTTCTCAGAACTTATTGGGTTTATTTAAATATTTTGATTATTTTTGCTTTATCTTGTCTTATCACTAGCGTTTGATCTGGTTTTTGTCAAGCCAGAAATTTAGATTACAATAAGTGTCAAAAGTTTGAGGGACGTAAGCTACAAGAAAAACTGAACTTGACTTTCATGAATTATTGAACTTGATTTGTTGTAAGTTAGATAGAGTACATTTTTTTTAAAATAATTTAGTGGACTTAAAAAACAAATCCTTAAAAGTGATCCAAAATTTTCAAATGTGAATAACTCAAAAACTTGACTTGATAAGAAAAAACTAAGGTTGGTTTTGAATTCAGCGTATCAAGTATACCTATGACCATATCTAAAGTGCTCGGCACTAAAATATTTGTTCCAATGTGTTAGCAATGTTTGTTTTTATTTTTTTTTTTTTTTGAAGAGATACTGAAATTAAGGATTAAACAAAAATGTTTATCTTTAAACTTAAATCTTTAAACTTTGTTTGCAAATCTCATCTAAGAAATGATCCTGAAAATTCATATTGCACAGTGCAACAAATTTTCAACTTTTGTCTTATGCGCAAGATTTTTCAACGGTTTTATAGTAAGTTAGTGTCGCTTATCACGACTGCGTCCTCAGTTTTTCTCCATCACATCTAGTTCTCCTACAATATGGACATGAAGTCGGAAAAATGGGGTCTTTAGGGGCTGTTAAGAATTTTTTGTATTTCAACAGATACGAATTTGATGTGTGAAGCAAAGTTGTTAAGCACAAAGAGGTAAATATTTTTTATATACGCACTTTTCCTCCATCTCTTACTTTTCCTCTTGAAAATGGGGTTTTTAGCCCCCTCTTTCAATAAATGGCCGATAAAATAGAAACCGTTGAGAAAACTATTATACTGTTTTCGGAGAAAATATTTGTTGTTAAAAATTATAGGGGGTCCCAGAACATCGGAATAACTTACGAGGTACACTTTTTCCAGAATAATGTAAGAACCGAATTTTTTGCATTACAATCGACCCACTCACACTACGTAGGTAAATAATGGAATAATGTGAAACCAAAAAAAAATTAAAAAAAAAAAAATTTGATTTAAAAAAAAAAAACACGATCAAAAAATTTTTTTTAAATCAATTACATTTTTTTTTTTATTTTTTTTTTTATTTTTTTTTGGTTTCACATTGAAGCCTAATGTAATTACAACAACAAACGACATTAAATTCGTATCTGTTGAAATAAAAAAAATTCTTAATAGCCCTTTAAGACCCTATTTATCCATATTGTGGGAGAACTAGATGTGGTAGAGAAAAACTGAGAACGCAGTCGTGATTAGCGACCCTAAATTATTATAAAACCGTTGAAAAATCTCGCGCATAAAATTTTTGTTGCACTGTGTTATTAATCGTTATGATACAAACATAACTTAACTAGAAGGAAAGCAGTTTGGAACCATCACTATACATCATCTTGGAATCACATCTGAGGCAGCTGGAACACCAGTCTAGCACTAACTCACCATATATATGTCACTAATGATTTCTTTATTACTTGTGAGTTCATATTTCAGTGGCATTAAAATTCTGCCGCTTTTTATACAAATTTATAATTTTCATTCATAAAAAAAAAAAAAAAAAAAAATACTTACGATTGTACGGATGCTGTAGTTGCTGAATTAACAGAATTGGCAGCAGAAGCTGCGCCAACACCGCATGCTGTGGAATGCATTTTTACACTTTATTTGCACTTTTCTTATTTACGATTTTTTTTTTCACTTTTGTAAACAAAATCTTAAATTATTCTAAATAAATAAATACAAAGTTGCAATTATTGTCATGCGCTTGCCACTTTTTGCAATATTGTTTAATAATATGCTAATAAACTTGCAGCTTTATTATTTGAAATAAATAACACTTTTCATTCGCACTTTACCTGTAGGTATGTATATAATTATAATACTTTTTAATTTCAATAGAGAAAAGAAAATATTTCTAGATGCGCAGTTAAACTTTTTTTTTAATCTCACTGCTAAATGCAGGCAAGCGAAACGGAAAAGCCAAAAAAAAAAAAAGAAAGAAAGAAGAGAAGCCGACGAAATTAAACGCGCGCACACGCCAAAACGTTTCAAATGAAACTGAAAGTGAATGAATGCGAGTATCTACATATACGAATAGATAGACAGATGTGTAGATATACAGATGGATGGATGGATATCTCTGTTGGGTTTCCTGTCTCCCAGCTCTTAGTTCAAATCCGCTCAGCACAATTGAGGCGATTTTTCTCACAAGAAAATAAAAAAAAAAAGCGTTTGAAACGACCAGCGCAAGATTTCAAATGCCGCGCAGCATTTGCGATTTTTGTGTGTGAAGCTGTTGAGTATCGATGGCGGCTGCTTGCTGTTGCTGTTGCTGCTATAAAGTCGTCGATATGCTGTCGATCGATAGATACAATTTGATGTGAGTCACTTACAGCAGCAGCATAAACATACATACATATATACAGGCAGCTGTGTATCACAAGATCTGTTGCTGTTGTTGTTACTGCTTTGCCCGCTGCTGCTGCTGCTTTTGCTGTTTGTTTATATTTCAGTTTTAGGTTTATTTCCTTCGGTGTATTGTTTTTTGCCTAATTTGTTGTTGTTTTTGTGTTCTATGTGCGTGTGAAAATTACAGATACATGAATACACTATGTGCTGCTGCCGAAAAATTAATTCTTCCATATTCTATAGACAACAATAAAGTACGCTCGCATATATTTATACCAAGAAGAATAACATTGTGGGTTTTTCTTGTGTATATTTTTTCCTTTTCTAAATTGTAGTTTTTTTTTCTTTTTTTTTTTTTTTTGGTTTGTAATTCTTTTCTACTTTGTGGCAAAGCGTTATGTGAAATTTTCCATATGGCAATCTGTATTTAATGTGGTGCGTACACAGCAGCAGCATTTGTGCGTATTCTAACACACACAGATACGGATACATACTCGATACTCAAATTCATGTGGTACTTACTTATGGAATTGGGCTTGGCAATTATGATTAAGTTGATTTGAGGCTCTTATTCTTACTTGACTACGCATTTTAATTGCCCTTTGAGTATACTAGGCAGTCAGTCAGTCAGTAGGCATGACACTTATATTCGTAGTGAAAGATTCACAAAGATATTCATGTACACATGTGTGTATGTAGATATTGAAAGATACGAGATGTCCCGCGAATTGCGTGATACAATTTGTCATTTGTCAATTGGTCTTGTCTAATGGAGTGTCAAATTGCCATTTAATTTTTTTGTTTTATTATATGTTCTTTTCTTGTTGTTTTTGTTTTCTATGGTATTTGGTGTTATTCTTATTGTCATTGTTGTCATCCGACATGAGACAATATGTCTGTCATTGTTTATATACAACAAAGTCAAGTATACTTTTGATGTCTTAATTTTCTATAAATGTCACATTGTTGATGGTAATTTAATTTTATATGCCTGTATGAATTAAAAAAAAAAACACAATTAATTAAATTTAAATTAAGTAATATTGGTCGACTTTTGACCCCTTACACTTTTCGAATCGAATATTAATATAGAAAGAGGATATAACACGCTAACCTAATTAATCGACTAATCACAGTCGTTGCTTGCCAGTGCATGAGAGCAAAAATCTCTCAATGTGAGCAGTAGAAATATCTGCTCTTATGAAACAAACTAAAACGAGATTCGTCAAATATTCTATATATTTTTTAAGAGTATATTGTTAATTAATGTCGTTTCATTCATTTCCTCACTATACTATATAAAATGGTTTTTCAACAATTACCGGTAAAAAATTTAATTACATTGCCAAGCAAGGGTTGAGAGAGTATTCAAACATCCGTTCCAAGTTAAGTGAGATTTGCTATGATTGTATAAAATATTTCTGCTTGATCTATGGTGCATACATAATGCACGTATCTATACGTTTTTCATGTAGTATACTGTTTTTTATACTTCAAAACCCAATATTTCTCTTCGGAATTCAAATTTATTAACCGCAATGCAAAACGCCAGAGAGAGCAATGGCAACACGTTGCGAGTATAGTTTTGCTAGGAGTGAAAGCATTGAAGGCCATACTGATCGTCAAATATAACTTGAAATATCCATGCGCTGATTTCTATAAATACCTCATAACAAAGGCGGAATTGCTTCGTCAAATTTCTTCAAAGGAGAAATACAATACAACAACTACACAAGGAGATATTGAAAGGGATAACGAAGACGATTCAGATGATGGATAACCTACTTTCCTTGTTAATTTTCATTGAATAAAATTAATACCGTGAAACATACACTTTTTTCAAATCGATTTACAGTTTATTAAAAACTTTTGGTAGAAATATACAGTTTTTGGTCCAAAAAAAATACGAGCGTTATGTATACATAGAACTAAGTAATACATAGATGATGATATGAATAATTTATATATATTTAGGCTGTGAATGAAGAACACTATTGAATCCGCCTTTTTTTGTGATTTTTTTTTTTTTGATTTTTTTTGTGGCTACACACTAGCAGATCCAGTCACTCCCGAAAGAGGGGTTTTACTATATTTCTCTATCAAATTTTGTTGATTAGTGAACAACGATCAAAATGAATGCAATTTTCACCAATCAATCGTGTATCTAATGTGTGCATGCAATTTGGAAGTTTCGTTCTCAGCTCATAATACTTTTTTAACTGAAAGTCGAAAAATATTTAGCTTTGATAACACAGTGTTACAAAATATAGTGAAGTAGAAATAATATTTTTCTTGTAGGTCTTGTCGAGCAAAATAAGAGTCTGTACTTGAAATTTTCCAAACAGCCCCAAAATCTTGATTTACCATTAAAAACCCGGTTTTGGGTACCTTTGGGCACTTATAAGCCTGTAACATGGTTGATTATCAACAGATTTTCCGTTTATTACCGGTTTTAGAAAAAAGACCTTTCGAATAATATATATTTTATTTAAGAAAACTTTAGGAATCTGTATGTATTTGTCCAGCAAACACAATTTTTTCACTTTTTTTGCCTTTTCTCAACTTTGACGGTGTTTGTACACACTATTTTACCTTTGGGCACTTATAAGCCTGTAACTTGGTTGATTATCAACAGATTTTCAGTTTATTACCGGTTTTGGAAAAAAGAAACTTAGACCTTTCGAATAATATATACATATTTAATTTAAGAAAACTTGAGAAATCTGTATGTATTTGTTCAGCAAACACATTTTTTTTTTTCATTTTTTTTTGCCTTTTCTCAACTTTGATGGTGTTTGTACACATTATTTTATAAAGGAGCTATACTACTTATAAATTTATTCTAAAAGCAAGTTTATTAACGAGTAAAACGCAAGTTTGTTTTTAAAAATCGGTAAGTAATTGACTGAGTTAATAAACTTTTTATGAAAACGAAATTTTTGTAAAAATACAATTTTTGGCCATTCAACTCAAAAATGTGTGATTAACCTGTTATTTTTTTAAATTCAGCACCATCAGTTTCTCGTTGAATTGACCAATAATATTCTACAATCATTTTAATTTTATTTTTTCCTTTGAAGCGCTTTTCAATTGTAGGCATTTCTTGGTGAAAATGTTCGGCTCGTTCATCGCTGAACTGGCCCCGGGTTATCTGAGAAGAAGTCCAAATGCGAATGGAAGAAATTCATTTTTAAGGACATGTTCCAGCCCATTTTACCATACGCACTTAAAAATGCATTAACAACCGTCGTCACTTCTGTTATTACCAAGAAAATTATTAATTATTTAAAAATAATCCTGTTACTTAAATGCTTTGAATTCAAAACTTTAAAAAAGCTTCATGGGAAATAATTATACTTCCATTTAAAAAAATAAAATTGAAAGGTTTCAAGTACTAAAGCAAGTTTTAGAATAGGACTATCGCAAGTTTAGTAATACATGTGGCTTCCCTAATTCTTTATATTTTTTTCCTTTTTATATGTCATTGAGTTTATAAGATTTCTTTGCTCTGATGTTGATAATTCCTTCAAATTCTTTTTTATTTCTGCTCGTAATTATTTCAAACTGGGGTAACTGATTACGACGTGAATAAATCTGTTAAAAAAAAAAAAACACTGCAAAGATTTTCCGTGGGGTCCAAGTCCTGGGTTAAAGCGGGTTACTTCATTATTACAAAATTTTTCTCCTTGAAACATGCAATTTCGACTGCTGCTTGATAGATAAAAGTGTCATCTTATTGATTGCTATGTTGCACTTATTAATTTTAGCATGAACATTGAGAAGCACCTCTTCCAGAAGAGGTAGATAGTCATGGGAGATCATTTTACTTCCGACGAAAGATGTTAATATTTTGTTTGAGAAACAAGTCGAACTTGTAACATCAGTCTACAGCCTTGGTAATTTATGACTAATTCTTTTCAGATATATAGTACCAAAAAAAGGTTATAACAGCCAATATCATCTTATGTGAACGTTTTTCATTGCCAAAAATAATCGTTTCGCATTGACCGGCTCAATACAAATGTGATGCTGCAAATTCGAAACATGCCTTTTTTATGGTGAGCGTTTAGGGGAACTAACTCTTTTTATAAGATGTTTATAATCATGCAAAATTTTTCCAATACGTCTTGTGAAGATATCTAACTCTAAATC
The DNA here is from genome assembly GCA_963691655.1 of Toxonevra muliebris. NCBI lineage: Eukaryota > Metazoa > Arthropoda > Insecta > Diptera > Pallopteridae > Toxonevra > Toxonevra muliebris. The sequence goes on from OY829326.1 coordinate 104,805,413, forward strand.
ACTTCGATATAATAAGTTTTTGAAGGTTGTAGCTTTGACAATCTCTGGTTTTTTAAGTGTATTCAGTATTAAAAGCAGTTCAAACCGCTTTATTTTGGCATAAATTAACTTCATTTTTTTGACGTTTACCACGCCTACATGTAATATGCTAATATTTCATGCAATTTCGCGATTAGACATTCCCACTTTTTTTGAGGCATTTTTTTTTCAATTTCTTCCTCAGAAAATGTGTTACCACGCCCCATTTTTCTTGACAATGACTTACAAATTAAATTTTTCAAATGACTTGTGACGGAATGCTGTGCAATGTCTACTATGCATTTTCCGTAACATTTTGTTAAAGTAAAGCTTTTAAATATGACGATTGCATCCTTGGGGAGTATAATTATTTCCTTCTGGTAAAACATTTAAATTCAAATTAAATCGAGGCAAGGACATTAAGAAATGAAATTTGTTTGCATTAATACGTCGCCGGATAAGATATACACAAAGCAATTAACAAAACCTTTAATGTGTTGTAATAGTGAATTTCCACTGAATATTTTATAATGCCAGTATATTTATTACCACGTGAGTATAAGCTACTCATCGGTAATTTGTACAAATTTTTAGTTGGGGGCATATTTAGCAATCTTTTAAGTGAATTCTTCTTCCCGAAAATTTTGGTAAATGAATCTTTAATCCTTAACAAGTAAAATAACTAATCAAAATTCCTATCTGAAAAATCAATCAATTTTTCTTACATATCAAAAACAAACGATTTATCTTCACATTACTTGGCATAAAATACTCATCTATCCTTTCAAATGATTTGTTATTCATGGAAATTGTACACAGTTTTCAACATTTATATATATTTAGACAACCATACTTAAAAAAAACATTTCAAAATGAGTGCGCTTTGGAAAACCACAAGATGCTCGAAATCTTAGTACTTCCCAGATGCCAGATAAATAATTTTATTTTAAGTATGGCGGGATATATTTATTATAATAAAACTGAATTACGTATTATATGGGGCTCAGCGACTTATAGTAAAATTTTGCGAGAGTTTGAAATCTATTAAGGGAACATCATCGATTTTTTTCTTTTGATTTGTGGGTTCCTTTTAGTTTCAAAAATATTCTCCTAAAATTGCAAATTAATGAAAAAATTGAAGTGAAACGAAAATTATACAAATAAATACGAAAACCCTTGAGTAATAGGTTTCACAGTAAACAAATCATTTTTCCGATTCGTAATCAGCATACTTTTTTCTGTCAGAATCGTAAAAAAAACGTTTTCGGGCATTAAAAAATCGACGAAACTGTCATAGCTCAAGCGGAGAACATTCCAAAGAAGTACGAACAGCGAGAAAAAACCAACAATCAAAGCATCTAAAGAAGTTGACAGAACTGAAAGACCTTCAGTATGCACCTGGGATGGCTGACTAAAAGTAATTTTCATAAAAAAAATCATTTTTCCAATTTATAAACGTAAATATTTATTTAAAAAACTTTAAACTAGTGTTTCTCTCAATGGTGTTTTTTAAATTGGTAGGACTAATATCTCGAGTTCTACTGAATTGATTTTGAAAACCAAACTATTCCCACCCCCTTTTTTTATAAGTGAAATTTCATGTAAAAATATATGTTGTTTTCGTTTTTTGGAGAAAAAAGATCCTAAAAAAGGGGAAAGGGAAAATTTCACTATTTTGTAGTTCAGTGTATAGAGAAATGTCCAGTAAGGTTTGCGCACGATGAAACTAATGCATACGTATTTACTCATAGTGTTTTCCTAGTTCAAATTAAAAACTTTTTTCACATCAAAGTAGTTTTGTTCAAAATATCTAAGCTCTCATGTCAAATTTTGAGATTATTCGATTGTTTTTGGCTTCAAAATGAGCAGCGCAATAGAAGTGCGTGAAAAATTATTAGACAGCGCAATGAAAATCCAAATTTGACTTTCAAAGCAATTGCTCGAAAAGCACGGGTTTTGCGAAATATCGTTTCGTGTGTTATTAAAGTATACAATTATTATTATTATATTCCTTGAAACTTGGTATACAATGAACGCCTGACTATTAATAGGAAGCTAGGAAGTGACAAAAAGAAAGGGGTTTAATAACCCTGCTGTGGTAAAGAAGGTGATAGCTCTTTTAAATAAAAATCCCAATACAAGAAAGTGGCTAAAAAACTCGGATCTCTGAAACTTTTGTTAAAAAAAAATAAGAGGGAGGAAGGGCTGAAGTCGTACAAGGTCCAAAAAGTTCCAGACAGAAATTCGAAGAAAGACAGCGAGCGTGCCAAAATATTGCACCGTGATTTCATAAGGAATTTTGATTGCTGCATTATGGGCGATGAGACCTATGTACTGGGTGACTTTCCACAGCTTCCAGGTGTTGATTTTTATGCTGCATAAACAAAATCTTTTTTATTTTTGTCTTTATCTTTAGTAGGAAAAATTGACTTTTTGGAGAGGCCCTCTAGCGCAGCCATCTTGGATTAAAACCGGTCGAAAAAGATTTTTCGTTCTACAATAAGATGTTTACAACTTTTTTAAGCAATTTTGTAATAAAATGTCATGGTTTTAAAAAAAAAATATCCTAAAAGGCTGTTTTATTCCAATTTCACTTCGTCATCCAGATTCGGTATAGAATATCCCTCCATTCCTGTACAAGTACAACTCACACAATATGAATTGATGTTCAGCCTAGGATCTCCATGGGGTATTGTGCCAGAGCAACAGTATCAGTTGAACCTACTCGTATGACAGAAAATTTGCAAGAGGTTTGGATATACAAAATAATGACTTCCTCCATTTATTTTCGTCCTTTTAAATTTGTTTCTTTTTTCTTATTACCTTATTATACTTAAAATTTTCATCGACAAGGGCTTTAACCCCAAAATCACCCTCTTTGGATTCGTTAGTGTGTGTACAACATAAATTAAAAAGTGTTCGATACAACATTTTAAAAACCATTATTTTAGAAAAATTGTTGCTAATTTAATGTATATACATTGTATATGAAATATAGATACCTGAAGCACATATTAATGTTAAAAAGCTTATTTGTAAGTGCGAAAAAATTTGTTTATGTTGTTGAAAACTAAAAAAGGGGAAGATGAATCTCATACCTATTGGTAAATATGAGCATGTACCTGCCCATGTATAACATAATGCTTAAAAATAGCACCAACTCATATATAGGTATTTACAAATGTGCCTTAAAAAAAAAGTATGTATAAATAAATAAATATGGTATACAATTTGCATATTTTGCGTGATCATCATGGAGCAAATTTTAGGGGGAAAATACCAAAACTATTAACAGCCACAAAAATATTTTCATTTAAGTTAGTTGCGAAATTACAGGGGGTTTGAGTAGTTTACATTTTGATGTAGAGAATATGTGAAACAAAAACAGCTAGGGATGTAGATAATTAGAACATTGTTTTATAAGTTTTAATATATATTAATAAATTCTTGATTGCAAAATATTAATAAATATTCCATAAATGTGGAGTTGAAATTTTAACAGTGTATTTTATAATAAGTAATTAGGTATTTGTTTATTCAACAAAGCGTAAAATTTGTTTTAAGTAATTAAATACTTAAATATATACAAATCTCATTTAAAATTACGCAAAGTGTATTGTCAATATTGTCTAGGTTTGTTATTTAAGTGATTCTTATTATATGAGGTATACATACTTGTCAATATTTTCTATTTTGACATCTGAGATAATCTTAAAAATATTTGAAAAATTCTACATCTGAGTATATAGTAAGTTTTAAGAAAAAGGAAAAAAGAAGCAAAACATTTATCATAATTTTTTCGTAGGTTATTTTTGATTATATCAATTTATTACTAATATGCAAATAAAAAATGGTAACACATACATGGTTTAATTAGTTATACGTGGGCTTCATGTAAATTTATATTTCAAATAGATCTTTGGATGTAGATAACAGAAAGCGCCGATTTCTATGTGACGTCAAATTGTCAATTGGCAATGTCACGGGATTGACAATGCCTTAACGCACACCTCAATTTAATTTTCGATATGGTGTCAATTTTAATTACTTTTGCAACATACAAAAGTATATTTAACAACGAAAGCAACAACAACAGCGCCATTACCAAATTAGGCCAATGGTGCTGCCTGTCTATGTATTATAGTTTTCTGTTTACCGTAGTTTGGTGTAGTTTGTTTAAGCCCTCAATTTCCGGTTTTGTTCAAAAATTAAAATAAAAAAAAAAACATTTCTAAATTTTGCTTATACCATGAATATTATTTTTGGAATTGCTTGCTTATTTTTTTTGAATAGTTTTATTTGGATTTGGTTAATTTTTTAATTTTATTGCGGCAGATTTTGTTTGATTTTCAGAATCTTTAGTATTTTTGGCTGATTTTATACATTTTATATATACGCATGTACAATGTAAAGTAAACTTCTTTAATTCTTTTAGTTTGGTATTACTCAAAATTCTTGACATAGATCTATCGACATATTCTGAGGAATGCCAGGAATGCACTCATAAAATGTTAGTTTATAGAGCAATTTTGTTATGCTGATAAAGTTTGAAAAATCGAATGGTAATGAATCGCTGGGCACATACATCAAATCGCTTACAAAACATGATCAAAAAAGTCATGACTAATTTCCAGAGCCGGATTTTCCATATAAGCAGTTAAAGCAGTTGCTTAGGGCCGCCCTTGCTTTAGGGGCGTCACAAAATGCAAAATTTTCAGTACTAAATATTAGATCTATTCGTTTACCTTTTGGACTAAAACTTGAAAAAATTTCAAGTACGAGCAAATAGAAAAATTTCTCTCAATGGGAGACAAAAATTGGAAAAAGTGCAAGAACGCGTAAAATCAAAAAAGTTGTTTATCAAAAATTGTTCTTTTTTAAAGAAAATATTTCAAATAAAGTTTCTTTCAACTTATAGAGTTTAAAGTGATTTGAATCAAAAAAAAAAAAAAAAAGCATTCGCAAACTCCTAAGGAATAATATCAATATCTCTTTATTATTATTATTGGGGTAGCGCACTGCGACCTTTAAGATCTATTGTGCCTCTTCATGGACTCATAGTATTTCCATAAATCCGGCCTCCAGTAGAAATTTTATTATGGATCCTACTTCTATGGAGTTGAGATTATCATCTGGTATTTGGTGATTTCTTTTACGAATATGCATAAGTGCGGGGCACTGTCCTAAGATGTGCTTCGCAGATTCCTTATCCTCTCTGCAAAACCTACATGATTCATTAGCTGTAATTTACAGTTTTGTAAGGTGATAGTTCAACCTACAATGACCTGTTAGAATTCCTGTAATGATTCTAAGACTATTCTTGGACAAATTCATACATTCGTTGAAGCGTTTTAGGTTATAGGTTCCTAATAGCGCTTTCGAATGCTCTAATCCTGGTCTATGTTCCCAGTATAATTTCCTTTGATTTTCTATTCTTTCTTAATTAGTATAGAGAGTGTTCCTTTACCTATTCCACAGAATGGCTCTGGACCTACGAAAGGAGTTGATACTCCTTTCTTTGCTAGTGTATCCGCAGATTCATTTCCTTCAATCCAAATATGACCCGGAACCCAAAGGATCCAAACCCGATTATATGACCCAAGCGTATTTAGTTTATCAAGGCACTCCATATCTCTATTCAGTGAAACTATTTGGAATCAAATCTGTAATTCTGGGTTACGATTTCAAATATTAGTAGCTTATATAGAATATTGAAAGACTAAGAACTATCACTAAGATCTCTGATGAGGAATTGTGGCGTATTCCGAAATTCCATGAAAAGTTTTTAATTTTGAAATTCCTAAACATCTGCTGCAATGACAAAGCAATTGATTAGGTAAAAAAATATATGGGGTTGGGGTATTGTAACGAACCTTCCTGGTTCCTTTTCTCTTAGCTAAGGTTTGCTCAGCGAGTAAACAGGATAGTCAAATAATACATGATAGTTTGTTTCGATTTCTTATGTTCACTGTTTATTTATATTATTCATTGTTTTCTTTGTTTTAATTACAATTGATTCTTCGTACGTTAGTATTTGTATTCGTGGTACCTCGTATAGTCTCTGTTTTTTCTTTGTAATCAGTGTTGCCAGAAACATCACTTCAAAAATCGTCAAAATTGCAAGAAAAAATCGTCATTTTCAGAAAAAAATCGTCGTCAGAGAATAACTCCAAAATCTACATGTCGTTGCTCCCTGAATTCAACATCTAATTAGTGAAATTAATTTTCGTCCCCCAAATTTTTAAGATGTGACATCAAACTTTGTAATGAATTGACTTCTTTTGAAACACACTGTCAAATTTCATAGAAATTTTGACAAGTTTACAAGGCTTTGCACGTTTTAATGAAGGCCCTTATTAATTTTTCATTAGCATAAATGCCAACGTAAATATATTTTCTTTCCAAAAATGTTGCTTTGTCTCTGATATCAATGTTATTAACGTCATGGGTTAAATACTCTGGTCTTAAAATATCTGTGCATGGAAAGCATAATCAAAATTGTATCACTGGTACATCGGATATTTAATTTCGTCTAAGGATTAGCCACCGGGGTTAAATCCATTTTGTTTGGTTTAGGAATATGATTAGTTTGTTAAAATCTATTGTGGAAAAATCTTTCAAGTGGTTAAAAGCGGTTTTCCCAGCACACAGCGTCTGGTTTTTGCAAGCGCCGGACACTTACAGAGTAGATGTTCGACTGTCTCTTTCCTACTGGTTTCGTTGCAGTTGCGACAGTGGTCGATGAAGGGGATCCCCAATTTAGGTGCATGAACGTCAATTGGCCAGTGGCCTGTATTGACGGCAGTTAGTCTTACCACATCAGTTCGGGTTCTGGTGAGTAGGTTGTCTGTTCTTGCAGCACTGTAACAGGGCCAGATATTTTTTTGTTATTTTACATGTCTATATGCCCTCCCACCTGAGGTTGGCTTGGTGTAGGAAATGTTCTCGTATTTCCCTCTGAGCCTCTTTTAGCGGAATGTAAACTTGTTCCATTAGCGAGGATTGCTGAAAGGAACCTTGCTTAGCAAGTGCATCGGCTTTAACATTTTCCTCAATGTTCCTATGACCAGGAACCCAAATTAGGGATATGTTTGCTAGTCTTGTGAGATGCTTCTTGCACTGCCAGACCCGTTTGGATTTGATGATAGGTGAATTTAAAGCCAAAGTCGTGGCTTGGCTCTCAGAGAATAGTTTGATGTGTTTCCCTGCTATATCTAGCAATTCTAAGATACGGCACGACTTTCTGATTGCAATGACTTCAGCCTGGAAGATGCTAGCATTGTTTGAGAGGTTAAGGAATTGAGATATACCCAAGTCAGCTGGGTATATCCCCGCCCCTACTCCGCAGTCCCATTTGGACCCGTCGGTGTAGAGAGTTATGTCGGATTGTTTGTGATACCTGCCGTCCTTCCAGTCATTTCTAGTAGGAACGGAGGTCCTATACACCTTTTCAAGGTTAACTTTCGGTGTTAGATAGTCTGTATTAGGGTAAAAATAAATTTAAACCAGTCTCTTATTGACAAGATTTTTGGGGCTAAAGTTTTTTTAGTGTGTTAAAAGACATTTTTGTGATATACTATATGTATAAAAACAAAAAAGTTTTTATACAGTTGTGGTTGATCTAAAAAATCGTAATTTTTCAACAAAAAGCGTCAAATCATCATTGGGTCAAAATAACGTTATAATCGTCGTTTTGGCAACGCTGTTTGTAACCTTTTAATCGTCCCTCGTTCGTTTGCCTTCATTGGCGCTCGTTTGGCCTTGTTAGCGCTCGTTTCCTTATGTTTCCTTTGCGTGTCCTCGTGACACGATGGCTAGGTCGTTGTTGTTCGTATGATCAGTGACAACTTCGTTTGTTCAACACCAGTTAGGCTGTCGCACACCCTGGTGTTTAATGAATACCTGAACTTTATACACACAGTCACAAAAGTCTACATACGATACAATTTTTTGATTTTTTTACGTAATAATTAAAATAAGAAAATTTCTTGAATGCAGATTTGTTATTTTGCCTTTTTTACACTAATAACAACAAAAAAAAAAAACAATTCCTGTTAGTGTAGCATGTAAAAAGAAGAAAAAACGGAACCTCTATATAGTGAAATCTCACAAAACTACAAGAAATCTAAACTTGTCTAGGCCGTCTCCTCTATCGGACGCTGTTAAAACCAATGGAGCTCATTCAAATTTTTTAACTTTAATTTTCAATATTTTTTCGAATATAGGTGTTAGTGGGTTAGGGTTGTGCGATTAAAATTGCTAATAGTTTTATGTCGTCACAGTCAGAAGTATTAAATTAAAGCGGATCCAAAAAATTCTGATACCATTAGAAATGTCTCTTCGTGTACTTTTTCAAAATGTATTGCGCTTTGTATGGTCGATGAGAAGACTCGAAGTTATGGACAATTTGGAATTCCAGTTCGCATCCAGTTAACATTTGGTGACTTCCACAATATCAATTTAAATTGTAAACAAATTTTATGCTTCATATGGAAAATATCTAGATATATATTGACCTAGAAATATCAAAACACAATAATGCCTTAATTAAAAATAATGAAAATAAATATGGAACAATGGCAACTCTATTTAATATAAACAAAAATATTAATTGCATATCAAGATGATATAATAGTTCATATTAGTAAGTAATAAAGATGATCTTAATGCAAACATAATTGATTCTGGAACATATTGATGATGCAATATTATGAAATACCAATAAATTGCAAGAAGATGCAATCATGTAAGTCTATAAATACAGCAGTTCTAATTAGAATTAGGTCTGTTCCTAGTTTTCTGTTTTTCAGTTTCAGTTGCAGTTAATTCTTCCCAGTTTTTGTTCAGTTGTTAATTTTTGTACAGTTAAATAAAGATATTTTTTAAAAAAATGAAAAACTAGTGAATTCATTTAATTTCCATACATATGAGTAAAGGTCGTATAATGGAACGAAACGGTTCCCTATGTATTGTATACTGTTTTCAAGGTTTTAACGAACACTTTTTAAAAATATATAACACCATGTATATCCGGTGTTTCGTTTATTAGTTATAAGATCGACCATTTATTTTTGACCTAAGAAATAAGTCAAAAACTAATTGATTCGTTCTTGATACTAAATGAATTTTTCGTCGATTCCTTTTCTCGTAGCCTTTGAATCAGTTGTAAAATCCGAATTTTTTACATTACGTTGCGTTGCGTTACGAAGGGGAAGGAATCAAAAGGGGTAAAAAATTGCATTACGTAATATGTGAACGGCCCCTTACCATATATTTCTGTATGTTCAAGGGCTCAGAAGATCGTTTCCTTGTTTCTCTTGTCCAATATATTCAGAAGCTCTATGCATTCCCAGACTAACTTTGAGGATATCTCGAAAGAGTGGACTAATTGCGGTTTGACTATCTGAATAACGTTTTCATAGCTTCTGTGATGCAAATGCATGCTAAACTCTATACTTCTGAAAAAGTGCTCTATTGAAGCTAGCTTTGTTCTTTGCAACCAGGACACTGCGCCATAGGTTAGAATAGGCCTCCCCATCAAAGTGCGAATGCACTTAGGGTTTTTCCTGCTAAGCTTTTGCTCACCATTAGATTTTTTGTGGCTTTATTATCCATATTATCTGTATGCTTTTCCCAAAGAAGCTTTGAGTCTAGTGTTATTCCTAGGTCAGTAGAGGAGGGAGCACAGGCACCTAGTCACATCGACCTGACATTGGGTCTTTTATGATAAGTTATTGCTAGGTATTTAACTTCCTGTGCTTAGGCCTCATGTGCGGGAATTTTCTTTTCCTAAATATGGATTCATATTTAATTTCACCAACTTGGAAGATATCACAGAGTGTATCTTCGTATATCCCTCTTGTCATGATGATAATATCATCCTGAGAGACTATGCCATTGCCTGTTAGCGTTGTGAGTAGTTCATCAACTACCACAAAAAAGATGATAGTACCTCCTTTTGTAAGCGAACTCACACTTTGGCTTCAGCTTTCTTCGTCGTAATCATTGAGCTTATCCATCGAGACAGCGTTGGTTCTACCCTTTTTATATCTAGAGCTCTTTCATTAGCCTCATGGGAGATTTTTTCAAAGACCCTTTCAATGTCCAGGAAAACACATATTACTGGTTGTTTACTATTTAGAGAGCACTGAATGAAGTTTGTCAATTGAAATAAATAAGTTTTAGTAAAAATGCCTGCCCTATATGATTGTTTACATGGCATCCTCATCCTCTCCAATCTTTCTAATAACGGTGCATTAATATATCTCTGAGACAAGAGTCAACCCGGAAAATTCAATCATAGATTCGAAATCAGCGATCCCAAATTTATAAGAAAACTATAATCGCTATGTAATCAGTGATTATCTATGTAAACTTATAGTATCAACATTGGCCCACCTCTTGAATTGCCATGCTGTCGCGATGATCCTGTTCTTGGCAGCAGCATCTGTTTTTTTATGGTAGAAACAACTACTTTGTGTTTAAAACTATTGTAGAAATCTATCAACCATTCAGTCAACAACAACGGGGATTAAACCTATGCGAAAAAAACCATCTCTACGATTCTGGGATTGGCAAGTTCACGTTTAACTGACGCTATAGCTGAGCCCTTGAGGCCTTATGCTTTCATGCGAGATATGTGTAGGAACTAATAATGATGATTGACACATCTTTAGTGCAAGTGAAGAGGTAATGAAAGCTGCTTTAAATCTGGAGTCCCTCAATGCAGCCACATACGCCCCATTTTGTTTCTTCTGTTTATAAATGATTTTACGTTTGCTATTCACCACTCAAAAACTTTAATGTATGCTGACGACATCAAGTTGTTCCTTTCGCATAACTCACTTGATGACCAGATGTTACTACAGTCCGATCTAAACATCTTGGTACAATGGTGCAATATAAATTTAATAATCCTGAACCTAGACAAATGTAAAGTTATGGTATATGCAAGAAATGTTTCCCTTCCTACAGAATATACAATTGGAAATACTGTCTTAAGCCATTTGGATTCTTTCGTTGACTTGGGAGTTACTATGGACCCTAAACTTCGTTTTCATTTGCATATAAACATATGTGTTAATAAAGCAAAAGCAATGCTTGGTTTTGTTAAGCGCTGGTCTAAGGAATTCAACGACCCATATGTCACAAAGTCGCTTTATACATCATTGGTTAGACCTATTTTGGAATACGCATCAACTATCTGGTGTCCTCAATATAAGATTTATATAGACAAATTGGAATCAGTTCAAAAACAGTTCTTGCTTTTTGCTTTGAGATCTTTGCCGTGGGATTTACCGTTTAATCTTCCACCTTACGAACACAGATTAAAACTTTGGAATTTACCTACTCTTGACAGCCTAAGAATTATGAGTAACGTGTGTTTTATTGCAAAATTGTTATCTGGCACTGTTAATTCTCCATCTTTGCTGAGGAACATTAACTTGAACGTTCCGACTCGTATTACTCGATTCCATATTCCTATCAAGTTATCTTTTTGTAAGACCAATTATTCAGACAATGAGCCGTTCCGCCGTGCCTGCCGTGATTTTAACAACCTCTATAATGTTGTCGATATTTCTGATTCGGTAGATTCCATAAAACAAAATGTTATAACTTTTTTAAATATATAGATGTCGTTATCAGCTATCAGTTATCAGAGACTAAAATTATTAAAACTCATATTTTAGTTTTGCATTTATGTTATGTAATGCATCTGTGCAACGAGTGCATAATTTTTATTTTTCATTGTGCATTAGTGATGATAAAAAGATATATTTTGTTGAATTGGTTTTAGTAAATAAATATATATGCCACTCTTATTCCACATAAGGATATCTCTCTGTATCCTCAAAATTTGTTTTATGTTGCTGTAGGAAAATGCTGCATACAGTATTTTTAAAATATTTTTTATTTTGCAACTTCTTTTGAGGTGGGGTATTCACATACCACAAATTCGGTTCAATCTTATTAGTTATGCGTTTGATAATTGGTGTAACCCACTGAAATAAGATCAAATAAATTTATATTGATTTCAAACCTAAAGTAAATATCATAAGCGCTGACCTTAGTTTCTTGAAGCTTCTTACGTCGTGTCATTTCCATCGTACGACTGGCGCAATATGGGCGCACTGTTATATAGTAAACAACTTCAATTATTGAGAAAATACTAAAACCCATAAAGAGACCCAATAGACCACCAGTATTTGCTAGAAAGACATATATAAGAAAATCTCTGATATTCAAAACTGCACTCGCACTTACACAGAAATTCCGTAAATCCGAACATTTCCGATTTCGTCGTACTTCGAAATATATTCGATAAATAGTAAAAATTCAATATAGACATGTCAGCGATCTGGTCGCTGTCATTAAAAATTCCTGGTGGAAAATCATCGGTATGCATAAAACTGCCATATACAATGGTGGTCGATGTCAGTGTGACCTTATAGTTGAGCTCAAAACAAGCAGGCCAACATTCTGCACATGATATATTCTTATTTGATGATTCGATTTCTGATTGTACCTCATTTGTGCAAATATTATCATTTGGTCCACATATTCTCGTCATTGGATCAATACGTGGCAAATAGTACAGCACACAATTACATTTATCCATTAGAATTCTCGCTTCACATTCAAGTTCACAATTTTTACGTGAATATGTGCGATAATATACCAAATCACCTTCATCGGAGAAGAGACAACGACGAACTTCCTTCTTAATGGAACGTATACTGGGAACAGCATCTTCATAGATCGGTTCGATGGGTATGCGTGCCTCACGGCCCGCAGTAACAAGAAAACCATAATTACTAATTTTTGGTAATTCGGCGGGATTATGTACGAGTACCTATAGATTTCGAGAAGTGGAAAGAGTATCCAGATATGCTAATTATCGTCTAACCTTAAATCCAATGCTTTTCGATTTGCTGCAATAATATTCTGCTGATGATGAATTCAAAATCACTGTCAAACCCATACGACTACCAGTACCACCTAAAATACGTGGATAGTAATTTTGTGGTAAATCGCGCTTGTAGCCCGTTTCAGGTGTCCAATCCATTGGTTGGTAATTATGTTTTACAGTAGGCGAGAGACGGTTTTCTTCACTAAAATATTGTTGGTTTTTTTATATTCTAAATTAATTCTTAACGAAACTACTTTTATTTAATAATAAAATCACCTAAAGTTACGCAACAAATACACTGGATCCAAGGCATTGAAAGTACAGCAGAGCCCATCATCTGTCAACACTGAATTGAAGATTACTGAACAGTTTTGAGTTTTAGAACCATAACTGCAATAGAGTAACATTTCTTCACACGGTTGTGCCACCTAAAGGAAAAAAATTTAAAATTTTTTGTCAAGCAATTATTATCATATAATCGAATTTACCTCTACTAAAATCGATTTGAAATATTTCCATGTACCCACGTAAGTCATGGTTATATCACCACTCTGGTCGCATAAACTCATGAGCAAAGAAAAATTCGAGCTCAATCTATAGATGGAAAATGTATAAAGGTTACGCTAAATAGAAACTGTATTATGATTCAATGTGGTGATGTAACGGATGTCTGTTTAGTGGATACCGATACAAATATTCATCAGAATCTGACCAATGTGAATACGAATGTGGAATTTCATATTATAATTATTTGGAGATTATTTAAGAAAATATTTTGCTACTTTCTCGGATTTATTTGGCAAAAGCTAAGCAAACATATTCACAAATGTAGCTGAGAAATGCCCATTTGCCGAATTTACACATTCGTTCTACATTCTCAAAAAAAAATTGCGAATGCGATTGTTTCGCATGTAGCGAATATGGACACCCGTTACATAATTAATTCAGTAGAAAGATCTCTCCGATTTTAATTCTTATATTCAGAATTCAAATGCGTTAGCGTCATGCGGCCTTTCATACCGCAAATATTTCGAACGAACGAATCCCAACGGACCCACTTACCCGCCCATCCGCACAAGAGGCACATCCGCATGTCGTACGGATTTGGTGACCGATTCAGATGCATTCCGGAATGCACTGATAAAGCGCTGATTGGGGAGAATAAATCCCTATTTGGTCTTCTTTACAGCTACAGATTTTTAGTAATCATCAGCTGTTTAACGATTAAGAAAATTTAATACATTTAATTTTATATACTGGAGAGAGTCGGAAATGTCAAAAATGTCGTGCAGAGAATTGAAATTATTACAAATACAACGAAAGGGGTTATTTTGAGCATAGTTTGTTCTACAAGCATCAAGTTTAATAGGAATGGGAAATCTAGAACAGCAATTTGGAACATTAATTTTGATTTCATTGAGTAAGAATTGAGAATGAATAAAACCATTTAATAATTTAGTCACAAACATCACATTTAGCATAACTCTTCTGCTCCGAAGAGTTGGCAAGCTTATAAGTTTTAACCGTTGTTCATAAGGAGAGAGGTGCTGTGATGGACTTCAGTGTAACGAACGCAGAGCAAACAAGAGGAACTGTTTTTGCACAGATTCCAACTTATCAGCATAACAGTTGTACTGAGGCTTCCACACAGCAGAGCCATACTCCAGAACTGGTCTTACAAGTGCAGTGTAAAGTAATTTCGTGACATATGGATCGTTAAATTCTTTAGACCATCTTTTATCAAAACCAAGGATGCCCTGATAAAGCGCTGATTGGGGAGAATAAATCCCTTATTAATTATTAATAGTTGAGTTGATATGTAAATTAAAATATAATTTGGTGTCCATTGTGACACCTAGGTCAACGAACGAAAAAACTTGTTCCAACTCGTGATCTTCTAATCCATACCTAGAAAAAATAGGTTGCCTTCTAGAAAAAACCATGAACTTATATTTTTTTAGGTTTAAAGAGATTAAATTACAGTGGCACCAATTATTTAATGCCAAAAGATCAGATCGCAGTAAATTTTGACCTTCTATTTCGTTGTAAGACTTAAATAATTTTACATCATCAGCGAATATTAATAGTTTAGAGTGCTTGATAACAGATGGAAGATCGTTAATAAACAACAAAAACATAATAGGACCCAGATGGCTTCCTTGCGGAACACCAAATGGTATTTTGATACTTTTAGATACGGCATTTTTAAAAATTACTATTTGCTCCCTATCTCTCAAGTACGAGTCTATCCATTGTAATAATAAGGGAGGAAAGCCATAAAAGTCAAGTTTTTTAATTAGTAAATCGTGGTTCACTTTGTCAAAAGCTTTACTAAAGTCCGTATAAATTGCGTCAGTTTGTTGGCAATTAGAAAAATCCACTTATGACATTGGTCGATAACTCAAGAAGATTAGTAACGGTTGATCTCCCATTTACAAACCCATGCTGAGATGAAGAAATTAACGATTTTACTGAATGGGTTACTGGGCGATGTTATAATTGCTTCGAACTTTTTATGTATTGCACTTAGTTTAGCAATACCACGGTAATTTTCAACGTTAGATTTCGTACCATTTTTATATAAAGGAATTATAAATGAACGCTTCCCACTTTTGGGAAAATATCCCTTACGTAACGAAGAATCAAAAATTTTAAACAGAGGCAAATACAGAAACTCAGCACAAGTTTTAAGTATACTATTCGGAATTTCATATGGACCGTATGTAAAACAGATTTTTAAAGTCTTCAAATGTTTTAAAACATCTTCAGGGTGAATAACCGGACTTATAATATTGTTATCCGTGATAGGATCAAAATTATATATGTTATTATTATTTAAAGTTTCAGGTGAATAAGTTGATTTAAAATTAAAAAAAAAAAACATGAAAATTAACTTCCATTAGGATACCTAGAAGCAATTTAGTTTTTTTAAGGGACGTTTATGAGCTCGACTGACTACATATAAATTTTCACTTACCGCGATATACTTTGCACCTTACTTTTCGATGCCTGATTAAGGTTACAAATCGTTATTGCTGGAAAGGGTATATCGGTAGCCAAAGTTTGTCTAGCACTTGTCGTTATAATAATCGGTGATGCTGACCATTTTACGTAAACATTCGATATAAAGAAACCAGACATTACTACCACCATTATGAAAGATAAACCAAAAAAAACTCTATAAAATTAAAAAATAAAAATTGTATAAGAATTTCAATTGGTTTTAATTTCAAAGTCACCTTTCAGGTATGGTTATTTTATCCTCAGCAATATATTTCAATCCATGTAATGTTGTATTTTGCAAATAATACTTAACGCTCTTCTTTGCTGCATCCTTGCTGCAAATGTGCTCATCATCACTTGAATCATCGCTTAATTTTTGCTTTGGGCTCACTGGCAAATAGTCGCATTAGAAATATTGTATAGAATTTTAAAATATATGCCTAAGTTTATATGAAATCCTTCACTATTCTAATCAAGATAACTATTTTTTTTTTAACTCACCCAAAACTCTGCGTTTTTCTGGCACTAGTTTTGACTTTGATTTAAAAAATCTATTATCCGCATAAATTTTCATGCTTCCAGCAGTCAATAACGTTCACAAAAACTGTAATTGGATTGCTGTAGCGTTGCTCTTTATATACGATTGCGAAATAACAACGTGTTGACTTTGACAGTGCCAAAGTGTGCAGAAAGGACATTTTTGAAAAATTTCAATTTTAATCGAATATCATCATATATACACTAGATAATCATATTGACCATTGGCAAACAAACATCAACTGTATAAAATATTTGTTGACATGTTATAAGGTTGAGGTTGCATAGTTTATATTTGAGGGATAGAAGACCGGAGTGTTTGACTGCATGAGTAAATACTGTTAAGTTGTAAGTTAAAATGAGTAGACACCAACAAAATGTTGATAATGATAATCATCAGTTTTGTGTGCGCTAGACATATAATATATATATATATATTTTTTTTTTGGTTCGTGCTTAAATACAATGTAATTAAAATTTAACATTCATTTGTGCATTTCATAAATGTGTTTATGGTAGATATTGATTCATTGTTAAGTGATTTTGTGATTTTCGATATAGACCAGTTTCCAGATCGGCTTCATTGAATTGCCTTTTAAACATCATTAGTGGTTTTCCTATTTTCATGTGTGAACGCTGCGGATAATATTCGAATGCCGGTTTAAAACGCTTACCAGCTCGTTTTCGTAACGGTGGTAGTTTTCCGAAAGTGTTATCTGAATTATTGTGTTTCACTTTAAGTGTTCGTTCTCTTCGACATGGACGCACAAATGTATAGAAAAACAACTCCGTTAGAGATAGAAAACTGAAGCCAAAGAAGAGTACTATGAGACCTCCAAGGCTGGCTGTAAGAGATCAATAAATAAAATATTTAAAAAAGAAGAATTTTTTTTTATATTAAGTAGTGGTTAAACATAAAAATGTTATGGCATGCTTGTTAATCTAATTCAATATTTTTAAAAATTTTTGAAACCCCTATGCATGTTCCCCTTTAACTTCTGAAATGAAATTGAAAGCTGCTCCAACACTCCTAAGTAGTCATAACATATGTGTAAAAAAATGTTGATTTATAACATGCAATTGAAGCAGTTAGGAGTTGCAAAAATTTAATGGCAATGGAGTGAACATTAATTTGTTTTCCTTTAAGGAAGAAATAATCCCGCTAGGATTAAATGATCATTAAAGGAGGATTTCGGATTTATGGGTTAAAAACATATCAGCCATTCTATATTGAACGTGCCGAACAAATCGACTTAATCCTTTTAAACCCATCAAATACGGCTACAAACAAAATTATATTTGAAAAACAAAAATGATATTAGCCTGTTATTCTGGGTTACGATTTCAAATATTAGTTGCATATATAGGATGTTGAAAGACTAAGAACAATCACAAAGATTACTGATGAGGAATCGTGACTAGACATGAATAGTAGTCAAGACTTTGAAAATTAACTCATAGATTTAATTTTCTTAGTCCGTCTTATTATCTATGGAATCCTATACATGCATATCGATAGCATAATGCATAATGACTGAATTATGGGCTATTCAGTAAATTTATATTGGCGATTTCGGTGATTTTGTTCGCTCTGGTAACTTCGGCGAAAGATTTTTTTGTAGCTCTTTTTATTGGATTTGAATATTTTTCGTATTATTTTCATAGAGGATTACGACTGTACTACGTCCTTGGCGTTTTATTCATTCATATTTGAAAAAACGCATGCCAAAAATCAACAGGATTTGCACAAAATAAAATATATTATCTTCACCGCTTTTTTGGATCATTAACTGATAAATGAGTGGGGTGTTTTATCTATCTGCAGTTAAAATTTTACATCAATCAATTCAGTTGTTTCAGAGAAACCGTGAAAACCAGTTGCTAGAAATGGGTTTCACAAAAAACGATTTTAAGGTTACAAATTCAAAATTTGTACACAGATGCTACAGTATAAAGCTAGCAATATTCTGAATATTCCTTTAAAGCTTGGCATACATATTCTTAAGCCTATAAGCTATAAGGATCCGTCATAAAAATAATTGGATTACTACAAACCAAATTCCTCCTTAAGAGGAAAAACATTTACTCGGAACAAAGTTATTTTGTTCCTTTTGGAAAAACTGTCCTATTTGTTTTAGTTTTGCACTGACCCTAGATCTAAATTTACTTCCATAGAAAACTTACAAAGTGCCTCCGTTGATCCCGTCAATTCTGTTTGTATAATACTTCTATAGCCATAGTCTTTCTGATAGAATTTCAGTTCAGCAATATTTCGTTGCACATATCCATTGCTAATATTCTTTAAAACTTGACTGACTATTTCAAAGCCGGAATGTGATAAAGGTGAAGAAAATATAGCAGTGGAAAAATCGAACTCATTACAACCTGGCCAGCACAGTTCAGAACAGCTACTTTGAAAAGATTTTCGCTTTGAATTTAAACGTACACGTTCCATACATATAGCCTCATAAATACTGCAAATTGTATCATTTTCATGTAGCCTGGGCATAAAATTCGGTATGCAGCCGCAAATGTCAAGCATCATTTTGCCAATACATTCCATTTCACAATTAACTTGCGTATAGTATTTAAAGATATCCAATTTTTCTTCGTCCTGAAATAAACAACGACGTCTTTCTCTATTCATGGCACGTAGTCTTGGAACGGATTCCAATTTTTGCGGGGATATGCGTAACTTCGTTTCAAATCCTGGTGGCACAAGAAAACCAATTTCTTGAGGTTCTGGTATTTCTGTAGGACTATGAATTAAAACTTTGAAACCAATACTATTCGATGATGAACAATAATATTGATCTCCTTCCACATCGAGAGTTATGGTGAGGCCCAATGATTCGCCAACACCAACACCAGTACGTGGATAAAAGTTTTTGGGTAAATTTTTTGGATAACCGTTCTCAGAATTCCAATTGACTGCCTCAAGATCATTGAAATGAGTTAAGTTAAAAACCTCAGGTACAGTTCTGAATAAATATTTGATTAGTGAGAGAGTTTAAATTTAGGCAGAGATTGTATTAACCCTTAGTAGATTGGCAAAAACAAAAAAAAACCATTGACCTATAGATTTTAGCTACATTTGTAGTTGTAAATATTTATTCTAATCTATTTTGCTATTTGCTTATTTATTAAATGTTATGGTTCCATTTCAGTCCAGCGCCTTCGAGACTTAAAAAGAAATTTTAATCTCCATATTGAAAATTTGCAAATTTAATACATTTCAATGGAAAACTTACACAGTGCATCCGTTGATCCTGTATATTCCGATTGTTTTTTACTTCTATAACCGTATTCCTCGTAATAGAAATTCACTTCTGCTATATTGCGTTCCACATAATCATTACTTATATTCTTCAACACAGGATTGACAATGTCAAAGCCTTCATGAGATAATGGTGCAGAAAATATAGTTGGAGCATATAGCAAATGATTACAGCCCGGCTTGCAAAACTCTGCACAATTATTCAGAACAGAATTTCGCATAGAATTCAAACGTACGCGTTCGATACAATTGGCCTCATAAATACTGCAAATAGTGTCATTATCAAACAAACGTGGTAAAAAATGTGATAAGCATCCGCACATTTCCAGCATCAATTTTCCAGTGCATTCTACTTCACAATTAACTGGTGAATAAAATGAAAATATTTTCAAGGGAAATTCATCTTGGAATAGACATCCGCGGCGTTCTTTACTCATTGCACGCAAATTTGCCTCCGTTTGTAATTTGTCCGTCTTTATACGAACTTTTGTCTCAAAACCTGGTGATACTAGGAAACCAATTTCTCCTGCTTTCGGTATTTCAGTTGGATCATGTAGTACCATTTTAAAGCCGATACTATTCGAAGATGAGCAATAATAATTTTCTGATTCAACATCGAGTGTTACCGACAGTCCCAATGATTCGCCAACACCGACACCTGTACGTGGAAAGAAGTTTTTGGGTAAATTTTGCGGGTAGCCTTTTTCAATATTCCAATTGACCGCTTCAAGACCATCGATTTGTGTTAAGTTGAAGAGTACAGGCGTAGTTCTAATTGGGAAAAGGAGAATGAATTTCAAATATGAAAGATGAAAGCATTAACCCTTAGTGGATTGGTATAGAAAGCTTTGTTTTTATGCTCATTAGCAAATATCTGATACTGATGAGACCGCATTCATCAGCACTGTTAGCATCCTACTCACTAGATTCGACTTTTCAATTTCAAACCTCTTTCCCTTGTAACATCACGAAAGGTATCTTATGTATCTTTATAAATCGATAATATCAAAGATAAAACTACATTGGTGTTCTT
The DNA here is from genome assembly GCA_963691655.1 of Toxonevra muliebris. Lineage (NCBI taxonomy): Eukaryota > Metazoa > Arthropoda > Insecta > Diptera > Pallopteridae > Toxonevra > Toxonevra muliebris. Next base: position 104,826,191 of record OY829326.1, read on the forward strand.
GCCAATTTACTAAAGGTTAATGGTGAAATATGTATATAATAAACGAATTACCCAGGTTTATAAGTAAATTTGGGATGCACCATATTAAAGCTACAACATAGACCTTCGTTTGTGATTATTGGATGAAAGAGCTCACTGCAATTATACTTAATAGCTCCAAAGCGACATGAGAGCAACATATTGCTGCAAGGCTGGGCAATCTTAAATTGAAAAACGGAATGCATGTATTAAAAGTTTTTATGAAACCGAAATTGAATACGCAACTCACATCTATTATAAAATCATTTATATTACTCCAATCGGTAATTGTCTCTGCAATGGTCACGTTAACTTCACGTTTGCACAACATTTGCAATCTGGCATATTCAGTGGAATAGCTATAATATATAATTCATAGCTTATCACATTTTACCAAAACCATTTGCATGGCATATTTACATTGAATAATGTTCCACTTTTGTTTTATATGCCTGATTTAAATTGCAAATCGTAACCGCTGGAAATGGTTCCATGGTGATAAAGCTATATTCCGGATTTATACTTACAATAATCGGGTTTGTATTCCATTTATTGTAGACATTTTGAACAAAATAAATTGAAACAAATGCAACTGATAAGAAGGCAATACCGAAAAAAGCTCTGGAAATTAGAGTATTCTACTGTAAGTTATTTCATTGATAGTTTACATATTAAAACTTACCTTTCCAGGTACAATAGCTTGCTATTGGCGATATAGTGTAAGCCATGTATTGAAGTGTTCTTAAAATACTCATGGACGTTTTGTTGAATCACCCTTTTTAATCTAGTGCGAAACGTGGAAAACGTAACCAACTCAGATTGCTTCGTGTTTACCGTTTTTTCGGTCTCAAATGGTTTTATCTTTATTTCCATTTCGAAACTGCAATCCAAAAAAATACTGGATTTCTTATTAAGCTTATTTAGGTTGTATTTATTGAGTACATGCACACATACATAGAAATATTTCAAAATTATTAGGTATAGTTGTTGAAGTTTCAAATGCCATAGAAAGATAATTGTAGCATAATATGCCAAAATTACTTTTTAATAACTTTATGGGAAAGTTTATTAGTGTCATTATTCTTGTTAAATTAGAATGCACTTTAACTTTGATTTATGTAAGAAACATGTAAATTATTGATTTATTATAGTAAAAGTTTTTAGTTTTTTGTTGTAAATTTCTTAACAAATTTGGGACCCCTAATAATATTATCTTAAATTGAAAGATATCTCAATCCAGGAAGTTTTAATTCTAACTTAAAGACCATCGTTATAATTGAGTTCAATAGTTATTCTCTTTACGCTGAAGTCACCTCTAAATGAATTTTGGCTTACAATATCCGATTTTGTAATTCACGATGTATAGTTCAGATTTTGACTCGTTCCCATTCGTTTCCCCTCCCTCGCAAACAAAAATCGGCAAGCAGTTCTTCCGCATAACAGTGCGGCTGCGGAGAGAAAGTCATAGTCCATAGTCCATCCCGTCAACGTCAGCAGCTACATGACAACACGACAGCGAAATTCTGTCTGCTTAAACTGTCGCTGTGTAGTCAGTTACTTCTATACAATGAAAGCAGCAGCAGCCGCAGCAAACACAGCTAAAATAACAAAAGCAAACTCTTTTTCTTCCTCTTGTTGTCACAAATGTGGTAATCGCTGGTCGTGCCGTCGCCAAAATAATCGTCTCCATAAGAACCAGCGATGCCAACTTGCGGGGAGTTCCCGGATTTGCGGGGAATTTTACTTGGTGCAGGGAATCGGGGAATGAACTGTTTTTTTGCGGGGAATTTAGTAACAAAAGTCTGCAGAATATTTTTTCTCAAATTTTATGTAATGTAAAACGATTAACTTACGCAATATTTCATATTTTGGGTCTTAAAATCTCCGTGCTTTCTTAAGTGGGTCCTGCGGTTTATTGGTTTGGAGAAATCGATTTTTAAAAAAGAGTACAATTTGAAAGTATTATATTTCGAAAGTATTTTGTGAAAATTTCAGAGGGAGACTCGGAGTGCTTTCGTAGATATAGACGATTATAGTGTCAGTCAGGCCAAAACAGTTGGCGCTTCGACTTCCCTTTTGACCGTTCAGAAAGCTATGCCTTAGTCCAGCACCTCCTGATTAATAACTCTTAATCCTTGCTGACTAATCTGCAAAGTTACAAATTACGATTAGTCATCATTAAGAAGATGAAATATATTTTATATGTAATAAACCGATATTCAAAACTTTGAACCCGTTTTTTTCAAAACAAGGTTTTTGCCATTTTTTATTTGAGTCAAGAGAGAGCCCATGTCTTCTCCTTTGCGAACTTTGATATCCAAAAGTGGGCTGAGGCTTGTTTATCTATCAAAATGAACGTTTAGTAACTCGAAATACCCCATCTCGTTCAAATTTGGTGTGGCAACTACTACCCAATGGGATTAAACTTTATGCAAACTTGAGCCGGATCGATTTTGAGAGTGGGTTCCCTTGAAGTGAAATCTCCCATGTGCCAAAAGAAGTCAGAAGGGACATTTATATTAATCTACCAGTCCCGTAAAAAATGGTTAAGTTTTGGACCGAGAAAGTTTAGGGTTACCTTAATATAACACTCATTGAGGTCAATTTTAGGTAATTTTGCGTGTCGCGCTGTTATAATATGAAATTATATCGATGCGAGGAAATCGATCGAAAATCGAGGAAATTCTCGAGGGCTATCGGAGAGAAAGAAAGAGGAAGAGGTGATATTGTAGAGCATTTGTTCCTTCATTAGCCAAAGTTTTTTTAATTAAATATTGAGATATAATATTTTGCAGTGCTCAGTTTATTAAAGAGAAATTTTGCTTATGATAGTGAAAATAGTTTGTAAAATATGTTTTCAAATGCTTGCAACAGTGGATTATAATAAAATATGTTTGCTCTCCAATACTAATGTGAGGTTTCATAATCAATTTTTTTATGGCATGTATCTCGTATACCATTGATCTTCTTCATAACTTGGAGGTTTGAGCTTATCAATTGAAGGCGCAAAACTCTTCAACAGTTCAGTATTTAAATTATGTTTTGAAAATTCCGATGACTCTATAAATTCCGTATAATTTGTAAGCGATGGTTGGTTTAAATGTTTGCCTGCACGTTTAGTCATAAATGGATATTGTTTTGAAGAATTTTTTCTTAAAATAGCAGTTTTGATTATACGACGTTTTTCCTGGAATGCAATGCGAGCTGGTCGCATTATGCCATAATACATAAGCTCAGCTAATGATATGAAACTGAAGCCAAAAAACAAACCAATTAGACCGCCAACACTAGCTGCAAAATACAGAAATACATTAATTAGCTGGTTATTTCTAATGTAGAAAGAAGGAATTAAAGTTTTTCAATTTCATCTGCAACTAGAACCATATACTACCACTGAAATGTATCCATCAAAACTTACATAGAAAATCGGTCATACCGATAAATTCCGTTTGCTTGTTACTTCTGTAAGAGTTCTCCTTAAAGTAAATATTAACTATAGCAATATTTCGCTCTACATAACTGCTACTAATATTCTTAATGACTTGATTGATAATTTGAAATCCAGAATGCGATAGCGGTGTTGCAAAAAAATCTGGTAAATATGTTAAATCATAGCAACTGGGCAGACAAATATCTGGACAACTTTTTTCAGTAACATCACGCATAGAATTCAAACGTACACGTTCGACGCATGTAGCCTCATAAATACTACAAATAGTCTCATTTTTATGCATCTTTGGCATATAATGTGATATACAACCACAATATCTTAATAACATATTGGCAACACATTCAATTTCACAATTACGCTGAGTGTATTGCAGGAAAATTTTTAATTTTTCCTCATCCTGAAACAGACACTGTCGATAGCGTTTATTCATTGTGCGTAATTGTTGTTCCGATTCGGTTTTTTCCGCCTGTATACGTATTTTTGTTTCACGTCCCGGTGATAGTAACAAACCAATCTCACGCATATTTGGTACCTCGGTGGGATTATGTAGTAACATTTTAAAACCGATACTATTCGATGATGAACAATAATAATTTTCGGCCTCTACATCGAGTGTAATCGAGAGACCGAGAGTTTCTCCAGTTCCTATAGCGGTCCGCGGTGTAAACATTTTTGGTAATTCACTGGGGTAACCAGTTTCAGTAGCCCAATTGACTGGTATGACACCATCAGGATTGGTAACATTGATGTCAAGCGTTGGTCTACGGTGTAAAAATTACCAACAAGGAAAATGGAATGAATTTTAGGTTTTGATATTCGAGATTTCTTACCTATTAACATATAGAAATGATGGATGTACCATATTAAAAACGCAGCATAAACCACCATCTGTGACAACAGGATGGAAAAGTTCACTGCAATTATAATTCACAGCACCGAAACGACAAGTAAGCAACATATTGTGGCAAGGCTGTGAATTCTGGAAAGGAGTATCACTTAAACTGTTCGCGAGACTCAAATATCTGAAATAAAAACTTACATCTACAATAAATTCCCCCAAATTACTCCAGTCGGTAATGGTATCGGCAATAGTAACATTAACTTCACGTTTGCACAGCATTTGAATCATGGCATATTCAGTGGAATAGCTGCAAAAATTAAAGCGTTTGCTTTTTAAATAAACTTACATAACAAAATCTACAACGAGAAATCTTGAGTATTATTTAGTTAAAACAAAAAGTCCTTGGAACATCGGAGGTTCTTAAATTTGAAAATTTTGATTTTAATTTATTTATTCTACTAAAGATTTTACCCAGAGATTTCATATGATTGCTCCTTTTTCCAATACTTACATAGAATATTGCTCAGCTTTTGTTTTGTAAGCCTGATTTAAATTGCATATGGTCACAGCTGGAAATGGCTCATTGGTTATATGCGTTGGCTGTGGATTGATGCTAAAAATTACCGGTGTAGTACTCCATTTCGTATATACATTTGATATAAAAAAACACGAAGTTAAAACAACCGTAATAATAGCCAAGGCAAAGAAAATTCTAAAGATTTGTATAGATTAAATAATACTCGCAAATACAATTTAATAAGTATTCAACTTTTTTCTCATACATACTTTTCAATAGGATATAAATCTTCTTTGGTTAGATATTTTAAACCATGCAGCGTTGTATTCTCACAATATTCTTTTGTATTTTGTTCCAACATCATTTTAATATCAGTGAAATGTTTTCTCAAAAACGGTTTTGAAATGCGATTTTGTTTTAAAATTCCTCTCTTCTTACTTCTGAAGAGTGTTCCACTTCTTAATGATGTTTCCATTTTGAGATGTTAAACTAGAATGTTAGTACGACTGTTAGCACAAGACTGAAGTGAAAAACAAATGCATGAACTTATGTACTTAGTTAATGCCAAAGTGCCACAAAATTATAGAGTACTAACTTACGAAATCCTTTTTTGGGTCAATTGAAATAAAATTATGCAGAAATTACGGCTTAATAACTTTATTGCCTGTAAACACTCTACTACAAGTTCTACCCCGAACTTTTCTTTCTCTCTAGCAATATTTTTATCACTGAGCAATACAGAATATATACATATAGAGCAATGTCACATTTATAGAGGAATTGAATGAATTCAGACATGTGGTAGAATTACCAAACCAAATGAGACATTCGCTTTTTCTTAAATTTTTTATTATTTTTGACTAGGCTCTCCACCTTTTCTAAGCACTCAAGTATATATCACAAAATCTTTGAATATGTTGAACAGTTTAGTAAAGTTTGTGATTTTCTTTGTCAAATCACATTCAAAAAAATATTAAGTGCTTGTGCTCGCAATTATTTTTATTAAGGGTTAATGATAGTATATTATTGCTGCATCTATATAATTGCTTCAATTGCTTCTTTTCAATGAATGTACTTCTAAATTCTAGAATAAATTTCCTTTTTTTTTTTTAATATCTGTTCAAATATTCTTAAGAAAGAAAATTTTTTCCAAATATGCTTACTCACTGCTAAAATTCCGTTTAGAAGGATTGCGAGTAAGGACTCTTGAATCTGCTTTCCACATTACTCTGTCGTCGCAAACAATTTGGCAATTATTAACTATTGAATTTGTTGGGTTGTTTTTCCACTATATAACGACAGGGCCACATAAATAAATATAATATAAGCAGGCCAATTAGATAACCAAAACTTATTGTAAAGGTTGTAAATAGAGCCGTATTTTAAATTATGTAAATTATATTTCCAAGCGTTCTGAGTGATTACTGATACCAATAATAGTTTAAGCACAGATGTAAGTTTTTTGGTTTTTTTCGAGAAAAGCATAGAAAGCCTCAGTCAGTGTGAGACGTCCGCCCACTAAAACCACCTCACATGTCCGGAGAGTAGGTCATCCCGGAACCACCGTTAAGTATTTTTGGTAGGTCAAGTTATTCGTCTTAGGGATTATCTGCATTGCTGTTGTTCAGACATGCATTGCTCGATCGGGTGTTTTCCATATTAAGAACATGTTTAATGCGGCGAAGTGCAGACATTATTTTTGCTGCCGCTCTCTGGACTGCTTGCCACTTGTGAACTGTGTGTTACATGTGTTTGGTAATATTAGCCAATATGGGGGCTTCCCCAAAGGCTTCCGTTATCTCGTCTCGTTCAACGTTGAAACATGGGCAATACAATAGAATAGTGCGCGCGTCCTATATATCTTTTTTTTATATTTTTATTCATATTTATTTATTTATTGTATATTGTATGGTTTGATTCCCGCGAAGCCCTCGTTTAGGCGGGGGGGGGGGGGGGGGGCGAGCTTTCATTCGAAGAAAATATTCATAAAAAATTTTTATCAAACTGATTTTTATATACAATAAATTAAATCGATGATACATTTGATGGATCCTATAAAATTCGATTATTTTTAACCTCAAAAAAATGGCCAAAAGTGACAAAAAATTCACAGAATAATAAAATTAAATTTTTTCAAATAAATATTATTCAATGTGCATTCTAATGCATTTTGTTTTATCGTAAGGGACATAATTTCATTAACTCATTGACTTCCCACTACTGATGATGCACCTAACCTCAAAAAAATTACCAAAAATAGTAGAGGCTCATTTTTTTCAAATGATCATCATTGGGAATTTGAGCCATTATCAATGATAAGGAACCCGGATGAGGTTGGCTTATATTCCTTAAATTCGTGAAGTCACAGCATTGAAAGAGATCTTTCTAGTCGTGGTGCTCTGAGCAATAAGGCGTTAAAATATTAATTATATTTTAAGATTGCCTCCCAAAACTGCATAGGTTTTGTTAATAAGATGAAGTTTTTGCGAAAGAATTTTTCACGTTGAACACGAATCTGAGGTTAAAAACTTCCCATCACGCCACGTTTTAGGAAAAAAATGCTTGAAGTCTAATTTTACAAAAATCCGATAATTTGTTCTATTTTTATTAATTTTTAAACTTTTCAAACTGATTCAGGACGAAACCTTAAATCAAAAACAGTTACTGACCTAGAAAAACTATGAATGCAGGAGTGCTCAGTATCACCTGCTCGTTTTGAAGCCGTAGTCAAACCTCATGTCGAAGAAAACAAATCGGATTTGATCGCTTAGTATAACTAAAATTTCAAATTTATTTTTTATATTTGACTTTTTAGATAAAAAAACCGATGGAAGTAAAAAATATCGTTAAATAGATTTTATTTTGACTTTTTTTCCATCCATTGGCAATTAATCTCAAAAATTAGAATAAAGTTTCCACATTTCGGGGGGGGGGGGGGGAAAGAGGGTCAGAACCCCCAAAACCTCCTCCCTAAATACGGCCTTGGCTGGTAGGGTATATTTTTCTTAGTTATTGTAGAATCTCTGTACTTTATAGCGCCTTTCAGTTTTTCGCCATGTGTTGTGCTTGTGTTCAATTTCGATTCTGTACTGCTTGTCATCATAAAATTCCTTTATAATGGTTGATTCAAAAATTTCCTCTACGCTAAGAAGATTAAGATGTTTTCAGGGTTGCGCAGGTTTGTTTTTAATTCCGTTCATTTTCAGTATAATTTTCATTAAATAATTTTGGCTGCTTTGCAGTTTTTTACAGTGCACCGATGTACCCCACGCTGTTATACCATGACGTATATATGCTTCTCCTAATGCCAAATAGACTTGTTTGAGTACTAGTTTATTGCTGCATTTACTTAAATGATGCAAGATAAATGAGGTTTTTCTTAGCTTTTTTTTGCAGGTATTCTATGTGTTTATGCCACTTTAAATTGTCGTCAACTAATACTCCAAGATATTTGTAAGAGTTCACAATTTCGATAAAGGTATCGCATGCATCGTTTGTTACACTGTGGTTTGTGCTGAAATTTCATTAGTATAGTCCATTGTTGGATATGGGGTGACCTTACGTGGATAATTTTAGTTTTCCTGGCGTATATTATAAGACCATTGTCATGCGCCCACCTAATAATTATATTAAGTTCATGTTGCATTTTTGCTGTGGCTGTTGATATATCCTTGTGTGTTACTATTATTGCCGTTTCATCTGCGTAAGCAAACGTTGTGCTATTTTTTAAGTTTTTAACATGCTATTTGCGTATAGATGTATAACAATGGCCCTAATTTTGAACCCTGAGGTACTCCGTGCGTTGTGTGTTTTTCTTCACTTGTCTCTTCCATTACTCTTACGCGATATGTCCTGAGTTTAAGATAGATGTGGTTCGTCAGCGATTCAATGGTGAGCCATAGCCTCTTTGAGCCTGAATCAAAGTTGACTAGTTTGATGATCTTATAGTTTAACAACGCGTTTCTTGGGCCGCCTGGATCTGTCAATCTGATGGCAACTCGCTTATGTGCGAGGAACCCCATACTGGCGTGGAGACTTTGACGAATTTTGGGGGAAAAGCGCCGCCTTTGTAATTGTTGTTTTATGGAAAGTATTCTCGCCAGCACAAGCGTTCCGTGGAGGTTGTAAAAAATTTAATTTTCCAGCTGTAAAACTTAAAACCTGCCCAATTGGCTTTTTTGAAATTTATGTAGGCTCGCTTTTCGAATTCAAGGAAATCTCTAACTTGATCGATGGTGTTAGTTCTTAAAAGGTGGTCTGAGTTTTGTAAGATGTCAGCCCTCCACATTATGCTGATAAGTAGGGTCGCATTGACGAAGTGAAAAGCCGATTTTCGGCTGATCAGTGTGTGAAAACACCATTTTTGGAACTAAGGGGGTTACAGCCAAAATATACCCACTTACGTTTTCAACCAATTTGCCAATATTTGCATTGGTAATATGAAGTCCAGCTGTGACGATCACTTCATCAAGTGAAACGAAAATAGCTTTTCATCAACTTTTTTTTCATTCTGTGGAAACTTTCTTTATGTATTTCTCAAAACACGTGACAAGGTGCGGGAAAAAATTTTTTTTTTTGTCCCAAACATGAGAAGTTTACAATTGCGCCTTCTTTTTTAGATAAACCGCCTTAATATGTTTCTCTTGGTTCACGTCCTGCTGCACATAAAAAGGCAGTTATTTATTAGAAAAAAACATCACAAATGAAAAAAAGCCTCCAGCCAGTGAAAAAGGCATTGTTTAAAAATTGCCGAAAAGGCAAAATAAAATTTATATATTCGGAATCAGGGGGCTTGAAAAGAGTATATATTTTATCTGCCATCATTCATGTAAGATTTAACAAGAAAAATTCAGAATACCTCATAATCCGCTCCCTGGTCATAATTAGGTATATACATGTATAGATAGTGAATTGATTGAAAGAAGATAAGTTTATACATACTTCTTTTTCTTGATTTTAATATTAAAATTACTCAATATATTTTATAATAAATTCATAAATTAAGTTTATTAATAAATTATAGTGGTCCATAGCAATAAATTAATGAGTTTAAAAAGTTAACCTCACTGGTATTAAAAATTGATATTTAAGATATTTTAACAAATGATAGATTAACTATTATAATATTTAATTTTTCTAAATGTTGATGTCCCACTTGTTCTTCGAATCGAATTTTTTCAAATATCTCGTAAGCCCGATGAAAACCACACTTAGCCAATTTTTCTTTTTTATTTACACTTAAAAGAAGCTGGCAAATTTATGTTCTCTGTGTATAAATTTTACATTAATCACTTCAAATCTAAGCGACATCAAAATTCAAACTATTTCTTCTGGCATTACTTATTATATTGAAATCGTTTGCAGTGTGACGTTCCATTGACTTTGAGATACCTTCCAAAAGTTGCTTATCTAAATAAGCACTTTCAAAATGTGTAAGCTTTGGAGCCGACATTTTACCATGCTGTGTTTGAAGACGTCGTTTTAGAAATGAATAACTGCGTATTGTTGCCAATTGAACTCTCTGTGGCTTTATGGATTTGCGTCTTGATTTACGTTCTGTTAGTGATAAGTGATTGTTTTGTTGTGATTTATCAAGTTTGAACAATTTTCGACACGGACGTATAATAGCAAAGTAAAATAACTCCACAATGGATATAAAACTGAAGCCAAGAAATAAGCCCATTAGACCACCAATGCTAGCTGGAAGATAAAAACAAATTTCCATATCCTATACATATAAATCGGAAAGGAAAAAGTTAAACACTTACACAGAAAATCTGAAATTCCAATAAATTCCGTTTGAATGCTGCTTCGAAACGAATATTCCTTAAAGTACATATTCACGACAGCGATATTCTTGCGTACATATTGATGACTGTACTTTTGTACCATTTGATTTTCGATATGAAAACCATCATGTGCAATTGGAACGGCAAAAACATCTGCGAAAAATGTCAAATCATGACAGCTGGGTAAGCAATCATCCAGACATGAACCAATCGTGGGATCCGTTCGTAAACGCACTTTCTCCACACAACTCCGCGCATGTATACTACAAATCGTATCGTTACGGAATATTTTTGGCATGTAGAAACTAATGCAACCGCAATGTTGTAGCAACATTTCGGCCACACATTCCATTTCGCAATTTCGCTGTGTGTAATGTGCGAAATAACGCAATTTACGTTCATTATGAAATAAACAACGACGATATTTCTTATTAATTGAACGTAAATGTTGTGTTGTCTCTGTTTTCTCGGGACGTATACGCACTTTAGTCTCAGATCCCGGTGCAATTAGTACACCTGTTTCACGTACATTCGGCGATTCATTGGGACTGTGCAGGGCTATTTTGAAACCAACACTATTTGATGAGGAGCAATAATATTTATCATATTCTACATTGAGTGTAACCGAGAGTCCAAGCGATTCGCCAGTACCAGCAGTTTTGCGTGGAGAAAAATGCTCTGGTAATTTAGCAGGATATCCTTGTTCAGCATACCAATCAACAGGTGTATATTTTCCGCTTTTGATATTTCTGAAACTTAGTGGAGTGCTGTGAAAAGAAGGAGAAGGAAAATAATAATAATAAAATAATTTTAAGAAATTAGTAACAGGGTTAGCTGTACAAAATGAGACTCTGTACTTACTGAGAGATGAACATAAAAGTTGGATGTATCATATTAAAGACACAGCACAGACCCTCATCGGTTATAATGGAATAAAAGAATTTTATGCAATCGTATTCTTTAGCGCCAAAACGGCAACCGATCACCATATCTTCACAGGGTTGGGAGATCTAGAATTTAATAAGGAATCGTATAGTTGAGTTTGTAATCGTGTAACTTCTGAACGACTTGGCCGATTGAAGTCATATTCCCAGTATATATTTGCTTTGATGAGAAGATGAAACTTAGTTGTTCATAAAGACTTTTGAGAAAGTGGGCGTGACACTTCTCATACAATCGTAATACTTTTTCGGGTATATCTCAAGAATCATTTATAGCACAGGACCAAAATTTAGGACAAGAACGTGAATTAACAATGCCATGCTACAGAAAAAATATGGGTGGAATTGACAAAGAGGGTGTGGCACCTTCCATATAATCTGAATTTTTATTATGGGATATCTGAGGAGCTAAGATTTGGGATGAAAGTATTATTTGTCAATACCGAATTTAAAAAATTATTCCATTAGTGGGTGTGCCACCATGCTCTGCTTCAATTTTCTACTACTATTTTTCACAATTTCTTTTTATTTTCTGCTACTTTTCCTGATAATATTTTCTAATACTATTTTACTACTTTTTCTACTATTTTAATACTATATTTCTTCTATTGTACAATTTCTTCTTATTTTCTATTACTTTTTCTACTACTTTTTTCTAATATTTTTTACTATTATTTTCTACTATTATTTTTTACAATTATTTTAACTACTATTTTACTACTAGGTCTTACTATCTTTCTACTACTTCTACTCTTCTACTTTTTTTATTACCTACTATTATTTTAACTACTATAAAATAGTACTCGGTTTTACTATTTCTCTTCTACTTTTTCTACTACTTTTTTTATTACCATTTATACGACTTTTTCTCAACAATTTTTTATACTATTTACCATTCCTTTAGTTTAGGTAGTCGTAACGTTTTCGACTACTATTTTGACTACTATTTTCTTTTACTTTTTTACTGCTATTTGCATTACTATTTTCTTTTCCTTTTTCCATACCCTTTTCTAATATTATTTCTTCTACTTTATGAAATATCTCAAGAAACTGCCTAGCTATGTAAAAATGCGGTAGGTGATGCTTTGACAATTTCTAAAGCAAATTTTTCGAAATTTTTAAATAATTTTTGGAATCAGAATGGTCTTTGTTCGTTAGTATCAAAATATTTATTTGAGATTTTCATTTCATTCAATTTTTTTTTTTTTTCAATTCACAGTTCTGTACTGTACTTTTAATAATCATTCCAGATTTGGTCTAAAATAAGACCATAGGCAAAATTTAAGCCAAATCTGAAAGGATGAAGTCGATCGCTCGTTACGTTCAATCTGGAATGGCCGTAATGCTAATTTGGAAACCTCATTTTTAAATCTAGAATTTTTCAAGCTTGAATTGTCAATGTCCAATTTTAAACATTAAATTAAATAAACTTTAATTTTTGTGCTTCTTCGCAGAAAGGGCAGAACGACGTCTGCGGGTCCAGCTTGTACCTATTTGTATAAAATTATTTCTACTATCTACTGAAGCATAACTTTCGGAGCTATTGTCTTTTTTCCAAAATTTCGTACATCAGATGTATATCTGAAATATATAATATTATTCTTACATTGATAATAAATCCCTCGAGTCCATCCCAATTAGTGTTTGAATCAGAAGTTGTTGTATTCACTTCACCTTTACATAACAGTTGAAGCATCGCGTATTCCATGGTGTTACTACAGTTAATTAATCAATAGGTTAATTAATAAGGTAATAACTCATTGAACCTACTGTGAGAACTCCATCGCTTTGAATTTCAGTGCTTGATTTAAATTGCATATTGTCACGGCTGGAAATGGTTCATTTGTAATAAATATTGGCTCGGGGTTAATACCAAAAATAACTGGTGTCGTTACCCATTTATCGTAGACTTTTAAAATGAAAAAACCAGAAATGAGCACAACAAGTACAAAAGAAAAAGCAAAAAACATTCTGAAAGAGAAAAAACAGAGTATTAAATCAGTTTGAACTTGACCTGAAATGTTAATTTTAATTATTTCAAATATTTTATCTTATCCAAACCTACCTTTCGCATGGACGTAACTCTTCACTGGTTATATATTTGAGTCCATGTAATGTTGTATTCTGGCAAAACTCATCCGTATTGCGAATTAAAATTTTCCTTAAATTTTGAGCATTTGCTTTAGCTTGCAAAGGTTTTATATCTCCACCGTTAAGTTTCAGTTTCCTTCTGAAGGCCGTAGCATGTTGCAAAAAATTAAGACGTCCCATCTTTTTGGCGGATATTTGTTAACTATTATGTGGCAATGAAAATTCATGCTAAATATAATGAATTGCTATACAGACATTGTTTGTACAACAAAGTAACCCCCTAATTAAACTAATGCATCGATATAAATGCTATCCTTTAAATATCCGGTAATGGGTGATTTTTAAACACAATACACATGTAATTTTTAGGGACTGAACCTTTCTTGAGGCTTTTGTGTTTCAGTAGTAATTAAACAAGAGTATACTCTACTTTCATAAAAGCATTTAAAACTTAAAATCAAGAGATGGAATTACATTACATTCTTCCTCCAAGAAAAACAAAATTCTTAAATGGAACATCTTATAAAAAGTTCTTAGCCAATTAATTGCTTTGTTTCCTGATAATATTCTTGAGCTAGTAAATATAGCAAATCGATCCGATAGATCTTCGACCCCAGAGTTATATGCGATATATATAGACTAAACCATTTATATATAATTTTCTATAATTTAAGTACGTAAATGTAAAATAGTAGTCTTAAAAAATTGTATTTCCATACATTTTGTTTTTTTTTTTAGTTGAAACACCTTGTATAAGTACAATGAGGATTAATAAACGTTTTTCATAAAGCAGTATAAAATGTTGTATGAATATATATTTATATGTGAAATACATATGTATGTACATTAATGTGTCTCACGAAAACATATGCTAGCTACTTCCTCCTTTAAAAATGAGCCTTGGTTTATTTTCTGAAGATTATCAAAATATTTCGGCACCAACGATAAGCAGTTGGGAGCTAGAATAATTTAAAAAACCTATAAAAATCTCAATATCTCGAAATATTTTAATTCAAATGTAGTCGTTTTAAAACCTTATGATATTTTAATCATATAAAAGTAGCCTAATGGAAAATATTCCTATTCAAAAATCGATTTTCTGAAGTTTTCTCAAACAGTCCTGTTCACTATTTATATACCGCCAAATTCAATATATATTGGGATTCAACATGAAACAAACCAATTTTTTTTTTAAAGAGAGGGTAGCAACAACTTTTGCGGCTTGAGGCGCCCTAATGTATATATATCCATCAAATACACAGTCTGGAAAAACAATTTCTGATGATTTAACATTAAGATTGATAAGTTGCTGTGTTATGTAATTTAAGTCACTTAAAACTGTTTATTTAAAATTATTATTAGGTAGATTAATTGATTACAAAAACAATACACATATTGCAGACAATATTTTGCAATTTAAAATATTAAACAATTATTAAAAGCTTTTGGATGAATAATACGGAAAAAGAATTTCACCTGCCCTCTCATTTAATCATTATTCAATGGAGTAACAAGTTAATGATGATTTCTAGGTTGCCACGTGCTAACATCAAGGCCATAATAACTATCAGAATTATTCAAGTCATAACCGCGCGTAAAAATTATTGAGTTAGTTGAGGTATTAGAATTTTTACTGCTCGGCTTTTTCATAAGTTTTTCAAATTGATGACTCAAACGTTTTTTGAGATTTTTCGTGGCCAAATTTCTTTTAGTAGCGTTGCTGCCATTTATAGTTCTTCGCCTGTTTACAAGTAATTGCTTATTACGGCGCATATTATGATAGGGACGCAAGAATGCAAAGTATATAAATTCAGCCAAGGATATGAAGCTGAAGCCCATAAACAGACCCATTAGACCACCGGTACTAGCTGTTGAAGAAACAAATGTTCTTCTTTATTAGAGTTGTAAAGTTTTTTTCCTCACTTAAATTATTTACTCACAAAGAAAATCCGTGATGCCAATGAATTCAGTTTGCCTACTACTCCGATAAGTACTCTCCTTAAAAAATATATGCACAATGCCAATATTTTTCGATGCAAATTCACTGCTCATATTCTGTACTAATTGATTTTCCACCGAAAATCCTTGATGTGAAATTGGAATACTGAAAACATCAGGATCGAATGTTAGATCAAAACAACTCGGCCAACATAAATCCTGGCAATCTTCGTTATTATCATCGTGTAACATTGAAATACGTCGATATTGTTCTACACATGTTACATCCTGTATGCCACATATACTCCCATTTAAAAACATTTTTGGCATATAATGCCGGACACAACCACAGTGTTTCATGATCATACGCGTAAGGCATTCCATTTCGCAATTCCGTTTTGTATAGTAGGCAAAATATACCAAGTCGCCTTCACTATCGAACAGACACTTACGATGTCGTTTGTGCATTGAGCGTAATTTCAAATCCGTTTCGTATTTTTCTGCACGTATGCGTATTTTATTTTCCGTGCCGGCAGCTAAAAATAATCCAACCTCTTTAACGTGTGGCGTCTCGGTGGGACTGTGTAGAAATATTTTGAAACCAATGCCATTCGATGAGGAGCAATAATATTCATCTGCCTCAAGATTTAGTGTCATGGTGAATCCTAAATTTTCACCCGTACCTGCAGCTGTACGCGGATAGAATTTCGGTGGTAATTTTTCAGGTCGATAACCATGTTCCGGATCCCAATCAACGGGTATTGATCCATCAGAATAAGATATATTTAAAATGTTTGACACTCTAAAATTACGTACGGATTCAGTGTGACTTTTATGAGCGAGTGATTTTTGTGAGCGTAAGCAAACTTACTCGGGAATATACATAAATTTTGGATGTACCATATTAAAGACACAACAAAGTCCAGCATCAGTTACAATAGGCCGAAATATATCACTACATTTATAATAGACAGCGCCAAATCGACATTGTAAAAGCAAATTTGTGCAAGGTTGCGAAATCTGAAAATAAGAAATTCAAGGGAATTATTTGCATTTAATTTTTTGTTTTTTTTTTTATGATAATTAAAATAAATAGATAACAATGGAGCTACAGTAAGAATTAACTTTTCAAGTGACCTAGTGCAAGTGGTAGATGTGGTCAAATAAATAAAATCTGTGTCCTATATATTTCTAATATACCTCCAAAATCCGCATACCATACTAAAGTTATATGGTATGTAGGTAAAAATATAGTGAGACCTCTAAAAAAACGAGGTTTTTGTCCTAAATCCAGATTTTGCAGTACATACATATATAAGAAGTACCCAGATCCACTACCTGCACTAGGTCACTTGAAAAGTTGATTAATTTTTTTTTTTTTGTAGCACCGTGTAACATAGAGTTTAAACAGATGACTCTGTGATATCAGTGATTTCACTTTCAGCTCTCACTTTGATTTGATACTTGCTAGCAAAGCATTATGTTGTTAGCAAGGACGTATTTAGGAGGAGGTTTTGGGGGATTTGGAATTATAGGATCCTTGTAAATTTAGACTTACTTGAAAGGCAATAAAAAGTAGTATTTTATATATTATATTCGGAGAATTTCAAATTCCAAAGCTCTGCTGTTAGTATTTATAAATAGAGACGTAATCCCAAAATAATTTTCTAAATCGAATAGTGTTTATACCCCCGAAAAAAAAATTCAGGCTACTGCCTTGGTTGTTAGTAACACTGCCTGAAAAATAAGAATTTTGTACCATCCTTACTTACATTAACAATGAATTCCTCCAGCATATTCCAATCATTCATAGATTTAGCAATATTCATATTCACTTCACGATGACAAATAGTTTGTAGCATTGCATATTCGATAGTATTACTGAAAAATATAAAACCCGAATATTGAATACCAAAAATATTGTATTACACCGTACAACAGCAATATAGTATCTGAGTTGTGGCCCGGTTTTTCTGGGGTACTTTTGGCCGTTGATCACGACTCTGCACTATAGGAAATTTCACGCAATTCGCAGGCCAAAATTCTTTTTTTCGACCTGTCCGAAATTATTATTTTTTTATTTTTTCATAAAGCCAATACAACAAAGCAAATAACTGTAAGTTTTCTTTTTTTATGTAAATCAATTTACTGTTGCTCGAGCAGCTGTAAAATATGTTGCTTCTCAATTAGTTTGCAAATAACATTTGAGAGTAATGAATTGTGTGCAAAGTTTAAGTACGTTTATTTTAAAACAAAATTATAATTAAAAAAAAAAAAATTGAGACAAATTATGATAGTAAGTAATCATTTATCAATTAAAAAAATTTGGTCAATTTATTAGTTACGGTAAATAAATCCATATTATTGAAGTGACCTTATACTGAAATGGTGCAATTTTAAAGTGGAAGTTTATTTAGACTTTTAAAAAATTGCTTGGGTTTGCTTGAAATAAAATCATCAGGACTGTTTAGGACATTCAGTTATGTGTTAGATTACTACGTTTCGCTCTACGATTTTTGAAAAATTCCATGTTTTCTTAGACAACTACAGAATAGCAAACTGTGATTGGTTTGTTGTATGGCGACTGCGGAAAAAATCTTTTTTAAGAAATTTGTTTCATTAGCATATTAAAAAAAAAATGGAGGAATTAGTTCATTAAATAATTGTGGGCAAGCTGTCAAAGTTAATGAATTCTAAACACAGCATACATTTTGAAGCATTTTTCGGAAGCTTTTGGTGTTTAACCATAATTATAATCTTAAAAGTATTTTTGTATATGGAAGTTTTATATATATAACACTCATATAAGAAGAATGCATTTCACAAATAAAAAAAAAGAAAACAATTTTTTTTTTTGGAAAAAAATTTGGTGTTTAGAAACTAAAATTTCAAGATTGGTGGACCAGGTCTATCTTACGAAGCAGTGCGATGCATTCTAGTATATAAAAATATAAACTAAATAATTTCTTAGCTGAATAACAAAAAAAAAAAATAGCTGCGGATAGCTGCTAAAAATCGTTTTGCTGAGATGATTCCTTACATTTTTTCGCTATCTCATAACAAATTTCATAGCACTTCATATCGCGCCCTTATAGAATAAGTGGGCGTCCCTATCATCTAACAAACTTCTGGACTAAGTTTCATATCAATACCTTCATTTTTCGAATTTTGGCCCGAAAATTGGGTAAAATTTCCTATAGTGCTCTGTAACAATTTTTTTCGGTTCGCGTCAGGTTTTGTAAATATTCCTATATCTTCGTTTTTGGAAAATGTATTTTGAATTATGTATTTTCTACACGAATTATGCGAATTTCAGAAGGTTTGATTGAAAAAAAAAATTCATAAAATTTCAGTTTTTCGTGTTATTTCGTAGATCTGAGTTTTTTTTAAATACACACGACTAAATCAATTTTTTTGAAATTTTATTTTCATCCAAAGCTTCTAAAATGCCATAATTCCCGTAGAAAAGCAAAAAAAAAAACAAATTCTCTTCCATGAACCCCTCAAAAATTTTCAAAAACCAACATTTGTGAATATACACGAAACCTGTCCCCCCCCAGCTGTCAAAAACATACCAGAAATACTGGGCAACGACTTAGATGCTGTTTTAAAGCTTCATTTTGTTATACAGTGTTATTTTCCAAGTTTAAAAACTTTTTTATTATTTACTTTTTATATTGCATCACTTTACTTTTAACCGCCTGATTTAAATTGCAAATTGTCACCGCTGGAAATGGTACCTCAGAGATAATTGTTGGTATCGGATTCAAGCTAAGTATGACCGGTGTTGAACGCCATTTTGAATATACATTTGAGATGAAGAAAATTGAAACCGCTACAACGGTAACAAATGATAATGCAAAAAATAATCTAAAAAGAAATTTTAAAAGTGTATACGATTTGAATTTTTTGCAAATAATTGAAACTTACTTTTCTAGAGGATATAAATTTCGATCCACCACATATTTCAGACCATGCAGTGTTGTACTAGTACAAAATTCATTTGTATTCTCACTAAAAATATTTTTAATATTTTTTAAAGTGCTTTCATATTTTTGTTTTGTCTTCGTTGCGCGTGTAGATGATGAAGTTAAATTTTCACTTGGTAGTTTTTCCACACTGTCCATGTTTCAATATTCCTGTAGACTGTTGGAAAAACTACAGAAACTCCTTTTATATATAGTCAAAATTAATTTAATTAATATATTATTGCACTTAAAGTTTTATTTGTTTACATATTTTACGCCTAATCACGTGTGTATCGAGTTTTGAACAAAGTTTATTTATACGTCTAATTATATGCTTAACCCTTTCAGTAATTTGATACCATAATGTAACATTTACTTTAATTTGGCATAAAACAGATGTAATAAAAATGTTATTGATATCATTATATATATATATATGTATTAGGTTCTGTTAGGTATACTTGATTATTTTTGATTGCCGAACATATCAATTTCGTGTTTATGCTTTTTTTTGTTAAAGAGAAGTCAAATCAAAAGTCCATGTTGAATTATTTTAATAAAAAAATGAATAATTTATGCCAAGTGGAAATATTACTTTTCTGGTATGTCTGCAAAAGATAATTTAAAATTAAAATCTAAAAATTTATGAAAAAGTGTTAACTCGTTTCTGTCCATTGCTTCAGAAATTTAAATTTTTCATCCTTTAATAAACGACTAACAAAGAAATGCAGAAGTGTGAAACTTTTTTATATTTGTTGTAGAAGTTATAGATAATCATAAATTTAAAACAAAAATTTTCTTTCGAGCTTGATTAAAAAAATGTACTGAAAGGGTTAACTAAACAGTAATAGCAGACAGAGAAATATGCCCATTTGTCTGCCATTATAAGGTAAATATTATACATACAAATAATATAAAATGTCTACAAAAGTGGTTGGTAAACATAGATAAATTAAAGAAATTAATATCGTTTATTTAGAAAAACAACTACTGAGTGAATCAAAACATGTAAATCTAATTTTCGAATCGCTAAATCTGACTATTGAATACATTTACACTATTACTAACTATAGGTAAATAATACAAATTTTCACGTTCCTTAAGATGCTAAACGCAAACATTTGTATTTTTTCGGTTTTATTCACGCCACGAGATATTCGATAAAACATGATTAACTAAAAAAACAAACTGAAAATTTTATAAAGTTTTCAAAATTGTGAGTTTTTAAAGCTTCCGAGATACTTATTATTATTATTTGAAAGAGGACGACTCGAAAGTCAGGCACTGCGACCTATAAGATCTATTGTACCAAAGCCCCAAGAAAGAAAGAAAGGCAGAGAGGAAGAAAGATAGATAAGAAACAATACCCAAGCTGAGAATCGAACTTAGGTCTCCAGAGATAAGAGTCTGGCACTCTGCCACTAGACCACAGTGGCGATGGTAGGACCTACAGTTTAACGCCGATTCCGAACGGCTGTGTGGCAATTTTTTATCAGCTCGGTGGCTTTGCCATTACCAACCAAGGTGTGTACTTTTACACATTCTTATAATTCTCGTCCGAGATAATTAGTTTCTTTTGATATCTATTTTTTTCTTTGCCTATAGAGAATAACAAATAAATTTGCCCTTCATTCAGAAGAATACCCTCTCGAATCATATTTATTTGCTTAGTCAAAACTTATCAGAATTTGAAATCAGAATTTCGAGAATTAAAAATCTCAGTTTCATTTTTGTTGAATATCTCTTGAACTGAAAAAAAAACTGAAATAATAAAAAAGCCAGGGTGCTTAGAGTGGCTAAAGGCATAAACATATGATTTTCTTTAGAGAATGTAAGAGATATGTTTTTTATTTTTCAATTTGGATCCGCTGTTTGTAAGGTCGAATTGGAGTTAAAAATAACTCGCATTGAGTCAGGAGGGGTTTACAGTTAGTCAACGCAGACTAATCGATTTTAGATAGGGTTAATGAACTCAAAGTAGTATTTAAATATTAAACTAAAAGTTGTATTTCTTTGTTCAACAAAGAACTTAGCTAAACTAAAATACAATATATTTATGGAATGCATTTCTAACTATAATGTAAAAAAGATAAGTTCTCTGGTGCGAACATGTATTGATATACATGCACATAGAACATTTACATTTCCTGCTTTTTTTTTGAAAGAAATGTGTTTAATAAAACAAAGGAATCAGTTTCATTTTAATTATTTCTTATCTCTTGGCGCAAGCCCCAAACTGTTTATATGTACATATAACCATAAAACATTGAAAATTTACTTCTTGCATGTTAAATCTACGTAATCATGTATTTTTTGATAAAAAGTTCAAAGAAATTATATTTGACCCTTATACGCATTTTAATTTTTTAACATACAATAAAGAACATTTATCAGAGTTTTGTATAGAAATATCCTAAATCAATCATGTTTGAGGAGTTAAATTTGGATTAAAAAATTACATTTCTATTTTTTAGAACAACAATTTTGTTCTAGTTTTGTTTATTTGTGAGCAAAGTCCAACCAATTAGTAGCTTATAGTGATCACTAAGAACACTGATGAGGAATTGTGGCGGATTCCGAAACGGCCGTCTGATTTGCCCGTCTCTATATACATTGTTGTTGTGATGACTACATTTTATATATAACTTCAAATAACGAAATTGACATGAACTTAAGTCATGACTTTGAAAATTAACCTCTAGATTTAATTTTCATAGTCTCCTAAAAAACTATCATGTCCAACCGAAGTTGTCAAAATTGATATACATCTAATATATATATATGATATACACCAAATATATCTCCTTGAAATCTGGTCTTCAAATCCAAAATATGAAAAATTAAAATGAAACTTTTGTTCCGAAACTCCTCGTTTATTCTTATAGGAAATAGAGTACAGTATTGCCCGCTTATAAGCACCCTTAAAAATGCACGAAGCCTGGTGCTTATAAGTGGGCAATGCTTATTTGGAAATCCCGCTTAATAGCACCAGAGTGTTTATATACAACCCATTATATGCACTGACTGTGCATGTTCAATATTTCCATGAAAAAAACAAAAACAAATTAATAACATAATTAACAAAAACAAAAGATAAACAATTCATTTGCTATAGTTTGAAAGGTGAAATTTCAGGCAACATTTTTTGCAGTTTTGTAATTTGTCATTCGTGTAAAAGGTTACACGAAATTTTTGAAGTGAAGAAATATGATAGTGATGCTTTTTTACTATGAAAAAAAAAATAAAAACGCTGCAAAAACGTTCGGAAAAATTTGTGCGGCTTACGGTGAAAATGTTTTAACAGAACGAACCGTCCAACTTTGTTTGCTCGATTCCGTTCTGGAAATTTCGATGTCAAAGATGCACCTCGCTCTGGCCGGCCAGCCACTGAAAAAGCCGATGAAATTTAGCAACTGGTGGAGCAAGACCGGAATGCAAGCTGTCAAGAGATAGCGGAGGCACGAATCATTAAAAAATGGCTGGCTACTCAAAAAAGCTCGTTGTTTGGGTGCCACATGAATTAATACAAAGAGATTTGATTGACCGAATTACCGCCAGTGAAACGCTTCCGCTTCTGAAACGGAACGAAATCGAACCATTTTTCAAACAAATCATTACAGGCATTGAAAAATGGATTACATACGAGAATATTAAATGAAAGAAATCATAGTCAAAGCCTGCTGACCCTCCACAAACGACTTCAAAGCCTGGATTGACGGCAAACAAGGTTATGTTAAGTGTTTGGTGGGATTGGAAGGGGATTCTCTATTATGAGCTGCTATAACCTGGCCAAACAGTCAATTATGATCACTATCGCTCACAACTCGACCATTTGAACGAAGCAATCAAGAAAGAGCGACCAGAATTGGCCAACAAAAGAGGTGTTGTGTTCCACAATGATAATGGCAGGTCACACACGTTTTTGATGACCCGCCAAAAATTGACTGCGCTTGGCGGGTAAGTTTTGATGCACCCACCGTATAGCCCGGACATTGCATCGTCTGACTACGATTTATTTCAGTCTCTGCAAAATTCTCTTGATGGAAAAAAGTTGGTCGACAAAAGAGCAGCCGAATATCACTTGACGATAAACTACAGAAGCTTTACACCGATGAAATTATGAAGCTACCGGAAAAATGGCAAAAGATCATAGATAATAATGGCCAATATGTGCTTGACTAAAATTGATTTTTAACAAAGAAAATTTTTGTTCAAACATTGACAAAAAAAACCGAAAATACTTTTTATATGACTTCAAGTAAAGACGATTTTGTTCAATTTTTGATCCGAAATCTTTTAATCAAATCGTTGCGATCCTCAGTTGCAAAAACATATTTCTCGAAAGATGGTGAATACCAAGGCCGTATTTAGGGGAGGTTTTTGGTTTAGGGCTCATTTGGAAGGGCATGATTCAGCCTATAGTTTCTGGATTTCGAAGTTTGTTCAGCTCTCCAATTTTTAAAAATGGCCTAAAAATTCTATTTTAGGGTTTTCCATCCCATTTTCTCTAAAACGTGGCGTAATGGGAAATTTTTTAATTCAAATTCGTGTTCAGTATAAAAAATTCGTTCACAAACACTAGGAACCATTTTATTCGCAAAGCCCATGTAGGGCAGTAGTAGTGGATCAGCTCCAAAGTTCTAGGAAACAATCTTAATTAATCTTGATTAATTCTTTAACCCATTATTGCTCAGAGCACCCCGACTTGGAAAACTTCTTTCAATGCAGTAACTGCACGAATTTCGGGAATATAAGCCAACCTCATCCGGATTCCTTATCATGGCCCGAATTCCCATTGATAATCATTTGAAAAAAATGAGCCTCTGACTATTTTTGAGTATTTTTGGTAATTGTTTTGAGGCCGGGCTCATCATCAGTAATGGCAAGTCAATGTCAATTTTCTTCGAATGAAAACAAGTACGGCAGAGTAGAGGTTGTACGTAAAATTGTTCCATGCATTATTAGTAGGACGTTAAATATTTGTATATTTAAGTTATTTTGTTAGTTTGGGAATTTTATTCTGATGATTAAGTTTTGGATGCTGATAACACGATAATTTATGAGGTGTTATATTAAGCAAATCATTATTTAAGGATACAATATGTCTTCGAAGATATCAAAATGTATCCCAAGTTTTGCTATTTGACAAAAAGACTATTAACACACAGGGCATAATCCTATAAACGCAAAGCATTGTATTGATTATAAAAGGAAGAATGATAGAAAAGAAAGCATACCCTAACTTCGAATCGAAATCGGGATCCCAGATACAAGAGTCTAGCTCGCTGCTACTAGACTACCGAGGCTCCAATTAGAGATTTCTGGAATCTTTGAGGAAAATGTAAAGGTGTTGGCTTTCCAAATAATATATTCCATTAAAACCAAGAAAATATTAAAACCAATAACTGCAGACTTTCAAACATAAAGGATGCCGCGTTCCTTTGAACTTGGTAACAAATTTTTAGAGCCTCAAATTCATTTAATGAATTGGGAACATTTCTTCTCTAGCAAAAAATATCTTGCCGAACTAATTTGCATCAAAGTAGTTCTGATGACATGATTGTGAAATATAAGCACAGATGTTCAGAATGATAGAAAATTATATGCAAAAATCATTCCGATACCTTAATTGCTTTCGAAAATTACAAGAAACTTCTCTTAACAAGTATATGTCAAGTTCAGAATTAAAATCTACTGTACTATATTTTCTCATTGTGCGTTTTTATTTTTGAGTAAGTGCCAGTCTAGTGCCATTAAAAAATAATGTCAGAAAAATATAAAATTAACAAAATATAGTCTTAAAATTTTTAGAGCAGTTAGTTTTAAAAAAAGACTTTGAGGAACTTGAACTTAGATTTAAATATTCAAAATGGATTATCCGCCATATTGAATACCGAAACACAGTTGAATTTTCAAGTCATAATTAGGGCTTACTGATTTTTGTAAAATGTACTGATTACACTATGCAACAATTTGAAGGTCAATGTCTCGGGACAAAACCAAACCAATCGGAAACAATAGTATTTGACCTCAGTAATAAAAGCCCCGATCCCTTTTTGCTCCACTACGTCACAATTTTTTTTAAAGTGGTTTGAAATTTTGATTTTTTGGGCAAAAATCGAATTAAATAATGATAAAAATATGTAAAATTTTATTTAAGGTGGTTCTTGTCTGTTGTAATCTATATTAAAATTTTCCAAAAGATATTTCCTTAGAACATTTTAACCTTCTAACTCCCACCAGTATTGGTCATACAATATATACAATTTACAACATTAATATAAATACAGTAAAAAAACAAAAACGAAATTGATTTAGAAATTTCTGGGTTTTACTTAGTTCGTCCTATTAAATTTATTTTTGGGCTCGTGGATCTTATTCAACACCGAAACTGATGAGAGATTGTTTAACAAAAAAAATAGCAACAATCGAAATATATAAGATTTCCTTAGTTAATATCATTGATTTTCACTCCAAAACGTGCGTATTATGTTTTGGAACAAGCCACGGTTTCCCATCACTTATATTAATGACCACATAAGCTATTAATATTTGAAAAGGCAATAAATTTTATAGAAACATTTCCTCTAAAGTTCCAACTTTCCGCAAATGCTTTTCATTTCGTTATACATTTTTATTGATTTAGATTCAATAGACATGTAGATACTTTAAACTTCTAGATTATTAAAAATACTGACCTGAAAAGAAGACCATAATATTCATTTGCAAAATATTCGAATGTACTATGTACAAGTAAAATATGTAAGTTCAATAATCTTGGACTTGTATGTATATATGTACACAGAAATTAATGCAGATATTTTTAAATTTTGTTTATTTGTTCAAAATGATTCAGATGCCAAAAAGAAACGAAGTAAAAATGTTTCTATAGCCGCTTAGAGATAATTTCTTCTAAATATTCCAACAAAACGTGATGAAATGCATGTAAAAATTAAATTATTGTTTTTAAAATTCTTATTCTCTTTATATTGATATTTACTTTTAATAATATTTACCTACAACACATTAGCAACAAATTTGCAATAATAAATCAATTCACAAGTCTGCACAAGTTTTTGGAAAAAAAACAACAAAAACAAAAACAAAAATTGTATTAAAGTGAAGTGAAGAAATATGTGTAGAAATACATATGTGCATATATATATATTTGCTATATTAGCTGTGTTTCTTTTGTTGCGCATACCCACTTTAAAAGATGTATATACGGGAAATTAATCCTATATACGCTTAATCCGGAATTAAAAAAAGTGTGATCGAGTCATAGTTTTTAATTTTAAGTAAAACGAAGGTAACAAAGGCAAACAAAGAAATTTGTATAACCAACAGGGATGCGCGTTTCTTTTGTCACTGCGATGATTATCTTATATGCGCGACAAAAGAAACACAGCTGCTATTACTCAGTATTTTTTTTAACTTATAGTTGAATGGGAATCACAACTTAAATGAGTTTGAAAAACACTCCTTTGAACCTTATCTAATATTTAAGTTAACAGGAATACTGGTTTGGCAAAGCTAATTTGAAATGTTTACAAATAGCATTGAACCGTGAAGAGAAATGAATGTGATGCTCACAATTAAATAACAGCAAATTTCTTATGCTGACTCATTGAACATGTTTAAGATTTTTTTGCCGAAAACCCGAGCATACGTATGGCACAAAGTATTCAAAGAAGGGCAAGAAGTACTTTAAAACGTTCCCCACTCCGGTCGACCTTCAACGCCTTCGACTGACGACTTATTAATAAACATTTAAAATTGCAGAAAAGAGGTAAAAAATTTCAAGAGTTCGCCATTTTCTTCTTATCGCAAGTATAAAATTCAAATTCATAAAAATTTCACTATAAAAAAAAAAAACTCAAAAAAAGACTTTAAAAGATCCTTAAGAAGCATGCCTGACAATCTAGACATGCCCCACGAATTTGTTCGAACCGTTGATGTCCCTCAGGAACTGAATTGTCTTCGCAAAATGGTCCAGTTGAATTCGGACCCAACATTCAGGAATCGAATCAAAACGAGTGACAAAACAATAAGCTTCGGAAATCGATAATTTTGTATTCATTTGAGAAATCACAATCTAATCAATAGCTGTATTCAAGCTGGTTGGCAGTTAGTTCCAAAAATCTACATACAGTGACTCACAAAATTGATCGTGCAAAACAACTTTCATGGAATACGATAAATGGCCAAAAATGACGTCAAATCAAAAAGTAACAGCGTACTCAAGTGTCTACTCATCCAGATAAAAAGAAGTGGAAACAAACTTTTAAAATTAGATAATATATTCTAGTTCCAAATGGGTCTTGAAAGTCCCGAAATTTCCACAATAACACTAGTTTATAGCCAAAATTACCAATGAACACCACTAATCAATTCCAATGTAAAATTGGTCATTGAGCCTGAAATCTACTTTATTTTTAATTCTATGGTGTGGTTTTGGAGATATCGCCAGTTAAATTTTTTTTTATCGGAGCAAAAAAAGTTTGTCCATATAATTACAAATATCTTGGAAACTAGGAACTCGATTTGAACAAAACAGTATATGGAATTAAAGATATTTCTCATCTTACGTTTATACATTTTAATTTGATTATATAAATAGTTTTGGCACAATTAAGGGGGAAGGCCACTGTGACGGCTGGAAAAATAAGTGATTTCGACCATAATTTATACTTTTCAGACAATTATTACTGAATTTCTAAAAACCAGCAAGCTTTCAACCTTTTGCGGCACTAATAAACATTATCAGATTTCAAAAATTCTTTTTGTAACGTGTCCCAAAGAAATTGTTTTACGTGATAAATTTTGTGATTTACTGTATGTGATAATTAAGTATATTAGTTCCAGAATATAGCAGAATAATGTTGTTGATACCATTTAAAATGAACAATTCTTGGTATTTATTTGACAGAATGTACTTCTTGAAATGCGAAGGCAGTTTTAGGCGACTATAAGTACAAATGAAACACAAACCGTGCTTTAATTGGCAAATTTAAATTTAATATTGTTACATTTTACAGCATTGCACAACAATGTTTTTTTTTTTTTTTGTAACTCATCAAATCAAATTGATTTCGTAAATGGAAAATTATTAATTATTAAATTCATTCATATTTAACAAAATTTTCTTATTAAAATACAAAAATAAAAATAAGGGTAAGTATAAAATTATACAAGTTATAAAATTTAAAACAGTCTCAAAAAAAAGTAGCCACTTTTTAACTTTTATATTTAATTGTTATTGAATTGAAAGAAGTCCACAGCTAAATCCAACAGTGCTGGCGTTTGTTGCACAGAGGTAGTTTCCTTCATTGAAACTGCCTCCACGGCATTATCGCTGGCGTGATCATAGTGTGGCACTAGTGTACTAATTCCATCAGCAGAGCGTACGGGTGGATTTAGCATGCTCGCTGTAACCATTTTATCATGCACGAGATCATCGACAGCACGCAACAAACTCTCCTCGGAGGGTGGCAAAAGCTTGCCACCAGCTGATAGGTTTAACTTTTGTGCTGCTTCATCAGTGAGTGTATTATCGAGACTTAGTGTGGTATAGTCTAAGCTGCGTGTGTTCACAGAGGGTACGGTCATTACATTTGCATTTTTCTGATCGTAGTTATTATCGAGATCTGGAGGCGCTTCAACAGCAGTCATATCCAAGGCATACTGACCTTCCGGAATGCCAAGAACGCGGGCAGCGCGTGCTGTGACAAAATGCAAACCAGAAGTGTTTCGTATCAAGCGCGAACTACGCAACTGCAGTTGTTCGACGAGATCGTTTATTTCATTGATAAAAAGATCGGCCCGTTGATCTTCGTTGAGATTGGACTTTTGCAATTTCGAAATGAGAAAACGAAACAGTGTCATTTCTTCGTTGGGGATGGTAGTGGTGTAAATGGAATTTGGCTCATCGGGATTATCGTTGGTGGGTATGGAGAGCGGTTGTGTTACCAGCATATGGTCAGGATTTTTGATAAAATGACGTTGTAAACGTTTTCCTAAAAATATTTTTTTACATGTTGGGCATATGGCCTCAGGTGGCACACGCCGACTCACTCGTACGGGTGAATCGTTATCTGAAGGTTGCGTTGAGCTATCTTCTGCTTTAGGAGGCGATGGTTTAAATTGCGATATTGGTTTGCTACTACGGAAATCGCTGTCTCTTATTTCAGCAAGGAAGTTACGCATTATGTCAGCCGATGCTTCAGGTGGATTATCAACGCCATTCTCTTCATGCAATTTTGGTATTAGTGCAGGTTTTAACACTTTTACAAGTCGACCAGAACGCGTGCGTAACTGTGGTTCATTGGATGCTGCTTCCTTAGGGACTTTGTGGTTACTACTGTACTCTAACGCTTTGGATTTTTGCAGAGTTTTAATTTTTGTGTGTGTATCAGGACAAGATCCATTCTCTTCTATAGGTCTTTTTCGAGGACGTCCTAATTTCAATTTAATAGGTTTCACACTCATTGCACACGCTGTAGGCGGTTTCATTTCCATTGATTTGTTCACTGGTTTGTTCGATTTGAGATACATAGCTTCCGGCGCCATAAGCCGATAAATTGTTTTCTGATTTGTTCCATTTTCTGTGCGCACAATTTCATTACGTTGTCTATGGCGGAAAAGAGAAACATTTTAAACAAATGACGAAATTGTAGGCAGCAAATCAGATGACTTACCTATCAATTACTAGATGATCGCGTTGTGATAATTTAAGAATATTATAAGCTAATTTCGTTAGTATGCATATCTGTTCAGTGTCTTTATTATTTATATTGTTCTGGCCAATTTCATTACTCATGCTTTGTTGCTCTTCGTCTTCTACTTCACAGCGTAGGTTATGTTTCACTAGATTTACTCGACGTGGTTGTGCTGTTTCCGAAGAAATTTCATTTTCAAACACATAAATTTCATGGAAATGCTGCACTTTCAGAATACGTCCGCGTGACTCCTGCATTGATAGGAAAACGTTGCCGCAATTCTGTTCGGATGACTTACTGATTGCAATAGTTGATGATGTTGCTAATGTTGGTACGGTGGGTATCTTTTTATAAATGCCAGGCACCATAAATGGTGAAGTAATGGGCTGCAATTCATTCTGCTCCACAGAGAAGAGTAATGGATCTTCATGAAAACCATGAGACTCTTCGGGTATGAGGAAATCATGACTACTGCAAGATGGCAGAAAAAGATCGTCCAGAATGGGTTTATCGGTGGTGTGGATGTTGGAATTGAAATTTAAATTATGTTCTTGTATATTGTCGATTTTCTCGAAAGTCTATAAAATATATAGTAAACATTAGCACAAGCTATTAGAGTTTTAATTAGGATTTCAGTTACTTGTGTACCCTGCAGCAGATGTTCAAAAATACCTCCATCTTGAAAATCTTCCAGATCCAGGTCAATCGGAGCCTCTGCGCTTCCAAGAAAGTGGCTCACGTCCAATAAGGACATTTAAAATTTTGAGCTCCTTTGTTCAATTTTATCGCTCACTCACTGGTTCAAAAATTTGTTTGCTTTGTTTTTATTCTAAAATGACTGTAAAATGCACATTTAAATCGGTGAAATTAATAAACAAAAAATTGCAACAAGAAATACCTGTCAAAAATAGCGCAACCAGCTGATAAGAAAAATTAGCGTTGCCATATTTTAATAGACATGTATGATTTTTATAGTAGTGAAATTGATTACACACATAATTCTTTGCAAGTACAAATTCTATTACAAATTACATAGTCCCGGTCTCCACGAGCAAATCTGTGCTTGCAAACTCTCAACTTTGTAGGCGAGAGGGGAAAGGGAAGAAAAATAAAAATTTTCGACGTTGTCGCACTCGAAAATTCTGCTTTGCTTTCTCGTTGAAACAAACTCTTTGGTATTTCCTTTTGGTCACATTCATTGAAATTTGGAAGACAAAAATTTAAATTGTTCTGCAATCAATTAAATATATCTTTTAAATGGAGACATGAAGAAAAAAAGAGTCATGCATGTATTTATATATTTACTCTCATTCATTCGATTCTTTCCTTTTATCCTCATTCGTTATACTGCGCCAGCGAAAGAATTTCAAAACTACAATTTGTGTGTGGAAACTCGTACGCAAAACGATCAAATAAAAGTTTGCAAAATGAAATTTGTCTGTGGAAGCCGGGGCTTATACATGATTTTGCTCTCTGAGTTGAAACACTTCACGTTCTGCGTATTTCGTCTATGTCATCACCATGTCGAGCGCCGATTGGATGAAGTATTTTTGTCAACCAGCTGATTAAAAAAATTCTCTAGCACACACTAAATAAAATGAAAGTTGTTTTGTAAGAAATACTCAGAAAAAGTCTAGTCACTGCAGGTAAATGCCGAATTCTCCATATGCATGGTTTCTTCGTCAATAATGCAGTCCAGGTACCCATTTCAGACTGTATATTTCTCTAAAAACCTTCAAAAGTAAATTGCCCACTATAAATGCATTTTGTTTTTACTTTACAAAACTCCATCCATTTTCATTGTATCACTGTTTTTACAATTGGAAACAGCATATTGTATTCTCATTTTTTCAAGGTTTCATAAACAGTACTTCTTAAAATATTTACAACGTTTTTTTATTTTTTAAAGCTTCACAAGTAAACTCTTTAAACTTTAAAGAATTTGTTTTTATTGTGAAAGATTTTGTTTCCTTTATGTGATTTATGATATTCTATTAATTTAATTTCGAGTGTTCACGTTTGTAACTGACTGCGTGGATTCTGTGAAAAATGGGAAGTTTTCATCCACAACTTGCTAAGTCGTGACAACATTTGTCGATAAACCTCATTGTTATTTGTCGATATCAAACGGAAAATGACTGATTTTTGAGCGATTGGAGTTGGAGTAAATGTTACTCCAAAAATAAGACATTTGATTTCTAGCTCACGAGGAGTGTTCACAATTAGAAAATCATTTGTGGTGTTAGATCCACAAGGACCCAATGTAACAGTCAAGGGGGCAACAACATGATGTTTTTTCTTCCCATCTTAATGCACATGCTCAGTCTTATTGGACTCACTCACAAAAAGTCTATTTGTCGAAAAACGATTAATTTTTCAAAAGCCATATTTTTGCGGAGAGCTCCACTTTGAAGACGTTTTACATAAAATATTGACAAAAGGAAAAATAATGGGTGCAATAAAAAAATAAGCAAATAACAAACAATTTACAAGTAAGTTTGAAAATTCTGTGTTCTCTACAGAAATATATGGTAGAAATATGTGACAATATCGTTCAATGTATTGCCTTTATCTATGTATAATGAAACATCTCGAGCAAAGAATCGTATCGAATAGAATTACACAACGAATCAAATAATCAAGCCACGGTATTCTAATTGGAATGAAATTTTAATTGCTCATAATTGACTCCTTTAACGATTTTTGAATATTACAATAGTTAT
This sequence comes from Toxonevra muliebris, assembly GCA_963691655.1. Lineage (NCBI taxonomy): Eukaryota > Metazoa > Arthropoda > Insecta > Diptera > Pallopteridae > Toxonevra > Toxonevra muliebris. The sequence continues at coordinate 104,859,186 of OY829326.1, forward strand.
ACAGTGCATATGGGATTTGGAAAATTCAAAAATCAAAAACTAAATGAACTTCTTATGTTTCGATTACACATCAAGCTAGTAAATACCATGTTCTGAAAAATGAATTCGACAATTAATTTTCTTAATGGCATCATCAACCAACTCGGCCCAATATTCAAGTTCAATGAAGCTCTTTTTTATATTATGCTGGTAAGTCAAAATATTACGTTGTGGGGTTATTTGTGGCATTTTAGGATTCTAGGGTTAATTGATTTCACTGTCGTAATAGAACTTTGCTTAACTCGTAATTAGTTTGTTTTTGGTTTATTGATATTGGTCCTACATCAGTTAAACACAATGACCAATATATCCCAATGTTCTATTATAGGGATTGTTAGGATTATTAGGATTGCTTAAAATTGTGGCCCGAGACACTTCCGAAAAGCCCTGCTCGAAATTTTCCTATTCTCGTTGATGTCTCGTAAACTCGTAAAGTGTGTAAACTTGTCTAAATTTAGATGAAATTTGACAGAAAGTTTACGTGTTTATACAGTTAACGAATGTATACGAAGCATTTTCGAGTTTACAGGTATCCGGCTATTGCTTTATTCAAACTCTAGGTCTTGTTTCGATCCCCTTCATATATCCCTCTCACGAAAAAATAGTAAGGAAATTGTTAAGCAATCTAAGTACTTGAAAGTGCAACCTTGTTCATCCATATGTTATTATGATTTCGCTCATCTGTCATTGTTTTTGTTATTCGCTTTCGTCGTATCTTCCTTTCGTACGTCTGATTGTTATTGGTGTTGTTGGTGTTTTTGTTATTGGAGGGTCAACTTTTAGTAGAAGAAAAACACACGAAAGAAAAAAGCTTGAAAGCGCAGAAGAGCAGCACACAGAATTTTTTTTCAAATCAAAAGAAGTATTTTCGATGAAACTAGTCTTGATTGTAAATTATTCTTATGCCTGCGAAAGAAATCAAAAATTTAATTTACAACAAGTCGCGACAGAAAAAAAAGAAATTAAGAAAGAAGAGAAAGAACTTTACGTAAAAATAAAACTTTGAAACCAATTGAAAAAATATAAAGTAAACTGCGCCATAATTAAATTATATTGATGGAAAAGAGAAAAAATCGAGCTAAAATAGAAATACAATACAAACATGTTATTGAAGAATTTCTAGAAATTCACAAGTGAAAAATTAAAGTGTGAATAACTGAAAAATTCGTTCGTCAAATTAAAAAATTGTGTGAAAAATCGAAGCAATCGAAGAAGTAGACAAGGAAAACTTAGAAACAGTGCAAATTGCAGCTGCAATTTCCCTATCGCTGTTGACTGACTGCTGTTTGTTCTCCATCACCCCCCGTCGAACGTTGCTGCCTCCGTTATTGCTGTCTCTTCTGTACGTTTTCTTTAGTAGGTAGTCGAGCAAGTAGCAGAAGCAATTGAAGTAGCAGCAGCATTTGTTGCCAATTTGTGTTGCATTTTGGCGTTGTTGTTTCTGTGTTGTGTTGTTTTGTTATTGCAGCTGGTTTCATTATTGGTTTGGCTGCTGGTACTTTGTAGACTGACTGGTGGTAGTGCCCGTGCCCACCATACAAATTTTGTTCCGTTTCTTCGTTTAATTCAATTATTGCGAAACAACCAACAACAGCACCAAGCAACAGCAAGAAACAAACAAGAAGCGGAGCGAGGCTGAGCAGTATATAATAAACTGCAGTAGATATAACAACAAAAACTGGTAACTGCAAACGTGGTAAGTTGTTCAGTATTTGTCTGTCTTACTAACTAACAAGATTGTGTCTTGCAATGTTCTTAATATAAATTTGCTTCAAATTGCAATTAATGGCAAATAGTATGCGGAAATTAAAATCGTGAGCATTTAGTGCCTAAATAAGGTGTATGTATATACTGAAAAAATGCAAACTTTGCTAAATTCGTTAAGCAAAGGACAAAGATTCTATTTATTTTTGTTATTGCTAGACCTTATTGTTGTTGAAATGAATAATTGTTCTTGTTTTTGTGGTTTTCCTTTCGGTGTATACACAAATTGTAATTGCAAATTTAGATAATGCTAAGAGTGCGCGAAGAGTTTATTGGGTTTGTCCTATTTTTGTATGACCTCGTAGGCATTCGCTTGACCTATTTTTTTGTTTGTTAAAATAATAAACTGCATCCTCATATTATAGTTTGCATATATTTCTTACATGTTTTCAATATTATATACAATCTCAGCTGCATACATTTTCCGCAAGCAGCATTGCTTGTCGTTAATTTCAACTTCACCCTATTTGCCAACAAGTATACATACTCAACTCAGCTGTGAGATACATTATTTTATAGAAAAGCAACAACAAAATCAAAATAAACATAAAAAAGCAAAACAAAAATAATCAGCAAGCTCTTTGTTCTTGTAGACACGAAAGTGAGCAAGAGAAACACAAAAATAGAGAGATAATAGGTGGTATCTGTGAGAGCGCGCATTAGCAAATGACATACATACAGGGCTGCCAGAGACTTTAGAAAAAAATAGTTGTTTCGAAGAAAAAAATCGCCTCTTTGGTAGAAAGGCATAGCAAAACATTCATATATAAATGATCTCTTTTAAAATAAACCTTTTTCTTATTTGCACGAACAATTAACATTAATAAAAAGACGTAAAATTGTTTATAAATGCGAGTACGACAACTTCGTGCTGGTGCTATTGAATGATAAATATATTTTGTAGAAAATTTATGGAGGGAATTGTAGTTCAAATATGACTATAAAATCGTGATTCTGGCAACCCTGTGTACTTATATAGAAAAGTTAATATGTGAGTGTGATTATGCATCTGAGAGATCAATGATTTTTTCTCTGTTTTGGTTAATATACGATATACATATTTTGCACTTTGCTAATATGTACATATGTATTTATTTCGCACTTTTTTATATTTTGAATTAATACCCAAGTAAAAGTTTTGGTATCGCAAAACAATAACAATAAATTTAAGTAGAGAAAGCAAAATACAAACAACAAAGGCAAATAAATAAAGTAGTAGGAAGAAAATAACAAAAAATAAATAACGCAATTAATAATTGGTGGCGGCGGTGGTGGCAGTGCGATAGGTTGAAAATTTTTGCAGATAATTATGAAATATAATGAAAAAGTCCCAAGTTTTGTTAGTTTATTTTTGTACTTTGTTTATATTTACATTTAATAGAATGTAATCATTAAATTAAACGACAAAGTAAAAATAACGTAAATAATTTATTTTTTTGTTGCCATTTGTTTCTTATTGTTTACATCGTCGCCTTTTCTCTTTAGCTTTCTTTTTGTAATATGCATTTAGTAATTAATTGCTAGAAATTGTTGCGCTGGTCTTGGTCTTCTGGTTTTTTGTGGGTTTATTTTTGTAACCTAAAAGTTGAGGTTATATTTAGTTTGCTTGATGCATCTATAGGTTGACATGCAATTTGTTATTGTCTAAAAGTATGACATTGATTATAAAACCTGAATCATATATTCTAATAGACCTTAGTGTTTGGATTTAAACATATTCACAGCTGTTAATAATAGTTAATAATTGACAAGCTGAAATTGAAATTAACGTCACTTCCTGAGTAAATTCAGCTGTTTGTCGGTTTGCCATTGGCTGTGCTCAGTTATTCCGTAGCAAGATGTTTCGATTTCTTTGCTGTTCATTGGTTTGTCCAAGCAGATAAGGGCTGCTTCGCAGAATCTCAATATCTGAGGTAGTATTCACAAGTTAACAAGTTAACAAAATATAATATGAAAATCGTGATTTGAGCGTGAGTGAACTTACCCCTAAAGGCGTGGGCGAACTTACCACTGTTGGTATGAAGCGCATACATAAGTCAGTTTATTTCAATAAAGAAAATACGTATGAATATTATTTTTAGTATTTAAAATACCCAGTAAACTGGTCATGGGAGTTTCCAGAAAAATCAACCACAACAACCGCAACTAAAACAGAACAAAAGAAAAATTAGTATGAAAACGGCAAAACACAACAATAACAACAACAACGCAAAACAACAAAAAAAAAAAGAAGAAAATATAAACGCGCACTTAACAATATGATAACAACAATAATAAAAAAGAAAACAGAGCACTGCACTAAAGTCTATTGACTTTTTGTTACTCAACGCAAGAAATAGAGAGTGAGCATAGAGAGGGAGCGCGTGTATACATACATTTAGTAACAGCATATACTCTCGATAAAAATATATACATACGTATAATAAACATACGCAATTAAAAGGAAAATGAAGCACAGTACCTATATATGTAGGTACTCAGAGCATAGTCAATTTGAATGTAATTTGTGTAATTTAGAGTGGGGGTCAAAATAACGAACCGTTTTGTTTTAATTTTGTTTTTGGAAATGAGTGCTATTGGTTGACATGAGGGATGCAACCCAGTAGCAAATTAAAGCATTATTGTAATTTTTGTTGTTGTCGTGGGGCTCATTGTCGTCATAACGAAATTAACGTCAAATATACCTACATACAGTGGCGGAAAAAATAGTATAAACAAATGTATTGCTGTACCAAGAAAAATTCGTAACAAAATCAAAAAAAAAAAAAAAAAGAAAAGAAATCATTAACCCATTAAGGACGAGCGGGAATCAAAGTAGATAGATCAAGAAAGTAACTTGAGAGAAAAATTGTGTTTGAACTTGGCTCAGGAACGGCTCAGCGACAAGATTCCATATCACTCCGCTAGGCATTACTGGTTTAATAAATTAAGTGAAATTTAGAAATGTGCAGATTATTTTATGGAATAAGAAAATTTTGAAAATGTAGTTAAATAATTACTTAGTTGATAACTCAGGTACCATTGATTCGATAAGGTTTGTTTGGGCACAAGTTTTGTTTGGTATGACATACCTACATAACTAAATTTTCAACCAAAATTCATTGCTATTAAGACTATAGGTATTCGTTTTTATGACTATAAAAATTTGGTCTAGGTCAGTCCAACAAAATAACCTGAATCGTTTTTTCATATGGAGAGGAATATTCTTGTTTCTGGTATTTTCTCTGCCACTGTTTATAAAAAATAAAAAAAACAAATTCAATTTGATTTCATATATGTATAATTTTCCTTATTTCATTCACATTTTCAACGTTGTTTTGTTGACTGATTTTTCTCTCATTATCTGATTTTTCTCTTATTATCTGATTTTTCGCTCTCTCTCTCTCTCTTTTTCTCTTTCTCTCGTTTTGATGTATCTTTTATTGACTGTTGCTATTGTTTATGTTGTTGTTGGTATTGTTTGCTGATGTTGTTGTTGTATTGTGTATGGTAGTGCTGGAGATGGTGGTGTTGCTGGTGACGATGGTGGTGTTGTATGATTGTTGCATTGCGTGTCTGTCTGTTTGCCTGTTTTACCCCAGCTTGTGGACTTAGTAGATAGAGTCAGTCAGTGTTAGTCAGTCAGTCATCAGTTTTTGTAATTTGTGCTCCTTGCCTGCTGTTTATTTGCTTGCTTGGTTAACTGTGATTCTTTTGGCATTTACATTTTGTGTTCTTTGTGCTAGTGGTTTGGTTTGGATGGTAGTGTAGTATAAGTTCGGTACCAGTTAGTCTCAGTCGCTGTCATTTATTCGTAATTGTAAAAAGTTTCTGTCTTGTTTTTGTGTGCTGTCAACATCTGAAAGTAGAAACAAAGGAAGCGACAGTTACAGCAATAGTTAGTTGGTTGATTTAGAGTTGCGTTGTTGTTTTGCGTTCTTTCAAATTAACAAAATTGGTAAGTTCTTAGTATTTATCTAAATAAAATTCCCTGCTAATAATGCGCGCAATAGTTGTATGCATGCATTTTATTGCTAATTGTTGTTTTTTTAATTGTTTTTATTTCTTGCAAAACACAAAAAAAAACTAATTACTCATACGCTCCCCCACCTAATGAGTGCCGGTCAAAGACTTGGCTTTGTTTGTGTGGTGATATTGAACTTTGTGTTGTTTTTTTTTCGTGTTATTTCATTTATCTTTTAACACTTTCTTTTTAGCTTCTACTTCTACTGTTTCTGCTTCTGTTCTGGCTGTTGTCCGCTGCTTCCTCGTCTCTATCCAGAACTTTTGGTTCATCGAACCTGATTTAATTCTCAACACGGTTTTATTTACGTTTTTTTGTGTCATTGTCCTCCTTTTTTCGCTCGTTGCTTTCAATAAATACCTAATTTTTTGTTGTTGTATAATTTGGCAAAGTTCACTAAACTCGTTTTTTGTTTTATCATTTTTATTGTTGCTGTTAAGAATCAAACGGTTGAAAAAAGAACAACGGCACAACGTAACAGCTGTTTGCATAATTTTACAACAATTTCCTTATTAATTTTTTTTTTTTGTTTTGTGTACCTATTATAAAATCAGGTTTGTAGCCAATCGATGTGCGATTGTTTACCATAATAATATATAATAAACTTTTTTTTTTCTTTTTAATGATTACATTTTCCTTATTTTATTTAGTTTTTTTTTAGTAACCCCGTCGCTTTCTGCCTTGTATCTTGTTCTGCATCTTCTGCTTTGCATCCATGTGAATATTTTATTTTTTGTTTAATTTTTAATTTAATTTTTCATTTAATTTTTCATTTACATTAGTTTATTAAATCCCCAACCAATTTTTCTTCCTCTTTGTCTTTAAATTTTTTCTTCAATTTACATTCAGCTTTGCTTTGTTTGCTTGTTTTTTTTTTTTGTTTTGTCTTCATATTTGTATATAAGCGAGTATATTTACATTTGCATTTGTTATATGTTTTCTTTATGTGTGTATGTCTTTCTGTCTGACTGTTTTTTCTCATTTAGTTTGCTCCGTGTGCACAAAAGTGCATTTCCCTTTCCTTTTTTTGCCTTCTTAATACATTCTCGCTGTTTTTGTTGTTGTTTTTCATATTATTTCTTTGTTCTTCGCATCTGCCATCTCGTCCTTCTGTATGTCTAACTCTTCTCTCTCGCTCTCTTCCTTTGTCTACGTTACTTGCTGTTACTTTATTCTCAATAATGCCAGTTTTTCTTCTGCTTTATTATTGTTGTATCATTTTTTATTATTTGTTGTTCTTTGTTTGTTGTTATTGTTGTAGTATACTACCTTTTTTTATCTCTTTTTATGTCTGCAGCATATTTTTTTCTTTTCGTTTTTTTGCTCCTTTTTGTATTATTTTGGAGCCAGATTTTCTGCTTTAGTTAGCAATTCGGTTGTGAATGAATGAAGTGACCTTTATCAATGACTTTCCCTTTAATATGTACGTACTTATATATGTGTAAGCGTATATGCTTACATAGATACTCGCTTGAAGTTAAAAATATGTAGATATATTCAATTTACCTCTGTTGTTTTTTTTTTACTTAGTGAAATTTCATTGTAGGTACCTCAACTTTAAAAATGTATTGAAAAAAACATATTGCGTTTGAACAATTTCTGATTTCTAGGTGATGGCTGTTTTATCTATAAAACCACTAGCTACTCTTGTGATTAAGAAGAAAGTGGTAAGGGTTTTGAACTTTTTTTTCCTTCATAGGCAAAACTTTTAAAATTATGATACGGTAGAGGGGTACAATTCGATATAAGCTTAGAATAGTATAATTTTTTCATATCTCGAAGTGGGAGAGGATCATTCACAAAAATCAAATGTGTACAAATATACATACATACATATTTGATATCGGGATTAACTTGCACCACATCAAATTAATCAAAAAGCGGACCGAGACTACGTAGTCTAGCTTTTTTTCACACTTTTTTTTAGTAATTTTTTATATTCCACTACATCTTCTTCGATAGAGATTTGAACTTCTAAATTTAAACCTTTGACGACTAGTTTTCTTCCTGAACCTATTTCAAAATAAAGTTCGTGATCAAGGAGTCTGAATTCAAAGTTTGTAGATTCTCCGATTTCCTTCTCCCTATGGGAGCTTGTCAATTATATTTGCCGCTGGGAAGCTACGAAAATACCGATATCATTATAAGCAATAAAAAAAAAATCATTGCCTGATATTTATTTCTTCGATCTGTATAAAAATTATTACTTTATTTTTAAGTTTTTGCTCAACCCCAAAAAATCTAATTATGATATTTACTTTTTTTTGCTCAAAAATAAAACTCATATTTGGAGTTTTAATTTTTTGCTCGGGAATAAAAATTTATGATTGAGTTTAATTTTTTTTTCCAAATGAACAACTCAAAACGTCTTACAGCTTTGTTATTGTAAGCACGAAAATAAATGACTTTTTCACTGGATCGACAGACCTTAATCGAATTCAAAAGACAGCCAAGTAAGGAAGTTGAGCTGTTTTAAGCTTGAACGACTGCTGGCATTGGTAACAACACTTGCTGAGCTGTGGTTGGTCCACCTACCGTTGAGTCTTTGATTTACTATTGTGCTTATAGTGCTGGACTGCATGTGAAAACAATACAATTTTGTGAAGCGTCTTTTATCTATGCATACCAACAAAAACTCACAAGTTTTTTATTTAATCGTAAACTGCAGGGGTCCCGGATTATATTCCCGGCATGGGCATGACCGTACGCTTTTTAAAAAATATCATTTTTCTTATTATTTAAAATTTTTGAAATATAACCAATAGCCCAAAAAACTATTTTATATAATAAATTAATAAAATATCACCAGCCGACTGTAAAAAAGAACACAAATGCAATAGCAACGTCCATTATGGCGAATACATAATACATACACAAAAGCGCCATTTTGAGGGTAATAGCATGAAACAGTAAACCCATCCGAATATCAGCCTTGATACAAACCGGATGAAACAAACAGTTTGGTGAAAACGCTGGTCCCGAAAAACATCAAAAATGGCAGTCCCATCAACTTAGGATTGCCTGCGGTAGACCAATCGCCTGTCCAGATGATAACAAAATGATTAACGAACCTAATGCTGATGATTAACGATGCTTAGTAGTAGTAAAAACGGGAGAAAAATGTAGCACCGTTTTGAGTTTTTCATTTTGAAAAAAATTATAAAACTCAAAACATTAATTTTTATGAGCCAGAAAATTAAACCCAAAAATAATTTTTTTTTTAGAAAAAATAATTTTTCAGTTGAGCAAAACATAAAAATCAAACAATAAATTTTATACCCGATTAAAAAAATAAAAATGTATAAATAATAATAAGTTTTAATTTTTAAGGGCAACGCTTACAAAATAAAAATCTTTACGACTTGAGTAAAGCATGCAGCTAGTAACATTTCGATGTATTCAACTTTTTTCCATTAAATTTTGTGAAATAATCATTATTTTTGTTCTCTGAAATTTTAGTCCAGTCATTATACAGATTTACATCATAAAAATTCTTAACTGCGATTTTTTTTCAGTAATTGTTAGTGGGGGTATGATAGATGGAAAAACCACAAAAATCTGTTCTGGGGTTGCAGAGCGCCCCTTCAAAAAACCCTCTCTTAGGTAAAAAAAAGTCTTTTTGTACTAATAACTGGTTAACGGTTAGAGATATCAAAAATTTATCTAGCACTCATAGAAAGCTTAAGTGATTTTCTAAAAAAAAAGATATTATGTAATTTTTTCGTATAGCTCATGGTTTTCGAGATATTCAATATTTAAGAAATTGCAAATTTAGTAATTTGGATGTACTGTGGATGCGCGCGCATCTTTTATTTGAATTTTTGAGTGCGGAGCCTATAGGAAAAATCGAATTACTTGAAAACTAAACGAGCTAGGAAGAAAAATCAAAATAGATTTGAAGAGGATATAAACTTCAACATTTTACAGGATTTTCAGAAGTAATGTTATTTTTTAGGCCTGCAAATAGTAAAAGTAGTAAAAACCAACAAGGCAACTATACTATATTGTTATTTTTGTATACAGAAAATTATCCGTTGTCAATGAAAATGGCAGAGGATGTTGACTTTATATTATCTTCAAAACCCTTTTTGATTTTTTCTTCCTAGCTTGTTTGGTTTTCGAGTAATTAAATTTTCCCTATAGGAATTTCAAATAAAAGATGAAAATCACTTAAGCTTTTTATGAGTGCTAGATAATTTTTTGATATCTCCAACGGTTAACCAGTTATTAGTACAAAAAGACTTTTTACCAAAGAGGGGGTTTTTTGGGGGGGTTGCTCTGCAACTCCAGAACTGATTTTTGTGGTTTTCCCATCAATCATACCCTCACTAACAATTACTGAAAAAAAATCGCAGTTAAGAATTTTTATGATCTTTTGGTGCATTTTTTACTTTACCGACTGGGCTAAATATTTACCCAAAATCAATAGAAATTACTCTTTGGTCTGTGGTCTGACTTTGGTCGTCTTGGGTCCGGTTGTTTTTAGTGAGTTTAGTCTAATTTTTGGTAAATTTTTGGTCTTATTTGGGTCCAAATTTTTTAATTTTAATTTGATTTTGATCTGATTTTTGTCTACTTTTTTTGTGATTTTATTGACGATAGAGTCATTCAGTATATAGATGATTCTGTTTCCGACTAAGCCATTGATTTTTTCATCGAATCAATAATTCCACTTATGATTAGATATTGGATTTATATGAAAATTTGTACCACAATAAGGTGCACAACATTTGCAATTTGCTTATGAATCTTAGCTTCAGCAATATCGGTCTGTTTCACATTGTCATTAGAAGAGTCATTCACAACGAATGTGGCTGGTCATTAATACCAAAAAAAACTTTTCTGACTGAAAAGAAAACTGGATAAAAATTATAAGTAGAAAAATAATAATTTAGAAGAACTTAAAAATGCATTTGTGAGATTAATGAAAAAATAATTTTGAACATTATTATTTTTGTATGTGAGAAAAATATATTTTAACCCTAAGAAGTTGTAATATAAATTGTTATTTCTATAAATTATTCAACACTTACGTGAATGTGTGTAAATAAATTATAAAACACAAACAAAAATATTTTTTTTTTTTTTTTTTGCGAAATTCTACAAAATAATTCGAGTTCTTTAAATATTAAACAGACAATAATATTCAATATTCATACAGTATACATAGGGGTAATTACAATTTAAAAACCACCTTACGCTTTGTAATATTGGTTATGCATTAGATAAGAAATACAATTTCATACTTGAGTTAATCACACTGTTTATGACATATATAATAAAGGCAATATAGAATGATAAATTCACTGTAATAATTTTATTATTTATAGATTGTGATTTAAGTCAAGGCGACATATGCTCCACATAACATTATATTGCAGTTTTGCGCTTTATTTACTTAATATGAGTAGGTATTTCATTATAAAATGGTAAATAATTGTGATGAATCCATAAAGTCATAAATTTTCCATATTCATCACATTTTAATAATAAGCGAAATTAACCATCAGCAAGTAGAAAGTGTGCTTGCGTGTGTGCGTTAATTGAAAAACAATTTTGGTATATTTCAACTACATAGTTATAGTAATTGTATTCAGAGATAGCGAATTCTCGGAAATGTTTGATAATTTTATAGGTAACAGCTATGCCATTGATTTATGGATTTATAACTTTGCTGTCAAATTACATTTTTAGTATATATTTAACAAAGTTTACATACTTAAATCCTGCTTTGCCTATGTCTATGCAACTATGCAAAAATGCTAAAACAAATCTAACTATAGATAAAATCTATACGGGTTTAAATAGCGCACATTAATAGCACTTTGGTTAAAAGAAAATGTACGTTAATGCATTTTTTTTTGGTTGCAAGCAATTTTCTCATTTTTCTTTTCTCATTTTTCTTTTTTTTTTAGTTTTGTGTTCAATAGTTTATACAGAAAATGCATTTATCAATCAATCAATAGATGTTAGCAACTATATACGTATCTACATATTGTTTGCAAATATTTTATGTTATTTTTTTCTTGTTGTCATGTGAAGTAGATGTACATTATTATGAGTGTTATATCAGTTTACAAGATGAGGCTAGTAAGTATAATGAATATATGAGTGGGCATACGATTATGTAACTAGTACATATAAAACCTTGACCCCATTTCTTAATTATGCTAAACAATAAATTACCAACACTATCATTCTTTGCATTTACCAATACTCTGAGCAAGAAACGAATGTTGAATTTTTAATAAATTCAATTATACATGGTTGAAGTTTTTCTTTAAAATGTAGGCTGTGGAATGATAGGCAATACTTTTACCAGATTTTTATAGCTTTGCATTGAAGTAGAATAAGCTATAGTTTCAATTATATTTTTACTCGTTTGTTGGGGTATTTTACAGACTATAGCCGACCATTGAAATACTGAGATTTTCTTTAAATGAGTTTTACAATAGATGATAAGATTTAATTATCTTAGGGTCGTTTTCTCAATGCCCGGTTAAGCACTTATCAGAACTAACTACTGCCACTAATTGACAGTTAAAGTTCAGATTAGTTTTTAACCGGACATTGAGAAACGGCCCTTAGTGAACTAAACTGTGCTACGCATAATTGGTTCCAGAATATATAGTTGAAATGTGTAGAAAGAAACGAGATAGCTAGAATTTTGATTCTAAAACAGCAATACTCAACCAAGCTTAGGGTAGCCTGACGTACTGATTAAATCAGTACATGCACTTATTTTCTTGGATTTTTTTGTTTGAAAAGTACTGATTTTAAATTTCTGAAATTAGCACGGAAATCTACCTATTTTTGGATTTTGCATTGTTTTAGTACTGAGTTTTCTAATCTTAATCGCTTTTTTTGTTTTTTCATTAAATTTTTATCTACTTTAAGTTCTTTGAATGAAAATGTAAAATTGAATGAATTCCAAACTGTAGAAAAAATTCCGATTCCACTGAAATAACTTTCAGTTTATTGTTAACTTTTTAGAGGAAGAAAAGAAACAGACTTGCCCTAATGAGTTTATAAAGTGAGTTAATAATCAAAAGTAAAAATCTAAATATATATGGAAATTGCACTGACTTTTGTATTTAATTCAAGTCCAATGTACTGATTTAAAAAAAAAAAATCTGACTACCGTAACAAAGCTTTATATTAAGATTAGAGAAGGAATACAACCTTAGAAGCTTTAAATATATTTCTAAACAAATATTTCCGATAGGGAATCGAAGACTTATTTAATATCTATGAAAGATTGAAAAATATATGTTTTGTTAGAAATGTCATTTTAAAACTGACAGTGTTTTTCAAAGGAAGAGTTTTAGAAACAGCGAGGCTTGCCGAATAAGAGAATCGGCAGACTTAGAAGGTAAGAGTGATACCATCCTTTCTAATCAGAAATGTGACCTCTGTTTTCATAAAATTTAAATTAGTCTGCCGTAAAAAAGTCACTTTATCAAACTACTAAACTTACATAAAATGTACAATGTCAGCAAACTATCCATTTCTTAAATTAAGTTTTCCAAGGTAAACCTCAGCGAATTTCTAAATCGAACGAAGCGACTGTTCACTGTTCTACTATAGAAGCTAAGTTTCTGACAGTATAAATTTATGCCATGTCATAGAATTAGAATCTCTGAGAGTATAAAACGTGTACTATATAAGTTCAATAGAAATGGTGTTTGTAGTTAAAAAAACATAATTATACTCTATACTGCCACATTATGGAAATAGGGTCTGCAAAGTATACAAAGATTAGCATGAACTACGATGGCTCTCAATCTTATTACACACCTGCTTCCAATCGATCTTTCTTTGAGCAATCGACAACCATGAGCGTGTTGATGTTAAGAGTAGTGAGTCGCTGGAAAGAAATAACCTTCAGCCACGGTAGCCTGTTCAGGTGGCATAAGCGAAAAATAGCTGGCACAACGAAGTATATCAATTTACTCGATTGGTCCGTCTCCCTAAATCAGCAAGTGTGTTTCAAGCGAAAATGTTAGCAATTAAGAAAGCAACCAGATCATACGTTTAAAACAAATATTATTCCTCTATCGGATAGATAAGCTGCAATCATGGTTCTTGATTTGGTCCTTACATCATCTAATCTAGTAATATAGTGAGGGCCAAGATGCCATGATCCAATTTTTAAAATTTTCATAACACAATTTCCATATAGTCGTCGTTCAAGCAGAAATCACTAAGTCCACATTAATTTTTTTAGTAGGATCCGTATTAATTAGCTTCTATAAATCGAATAACATAATAAATTCGATTTTTGATGATCCAGTTAAAACGTATACTAATGTGCGTATCAATCTGTTAACTTTTTAAGTTTTGCCAGTTTTCATAGAGCACCATGCACTGAATAAACTAGCTTCATCTCAGAAATTAAAAAATGGACTTAGTGAATTCTGCCAGAACGACGACGATATGTTTTTACGAAATTTTAAGAAATTTTAGTATTTAAAAAAAAAAAAAAATTTGTTTCTGAGTTTTAGAGGGTGTAGTAGTTTTTGGCTTACCCCAGAAAAATAAGGTGACAAAGGTCAAAAAAAATTAAAAATACTTCTATGCCATATCATGAGCAATAAGAGTATTCTCTCAAATGTATAAACACAGCATTTTAGAAATTATAAATTAAGTAAAAATAGCGAAATGTAGAAAATGTGCATTTTTGTTGAATATAGGCAAAATTCACAATTGTCCATAGGTTTTTTTTTTTTACAAAGTTTGGTCAGCTGTAGCCTTTCAAAAATATGTAATTTCTACATCAAATTTGTTATTTTTTCTAGGTGGGTTTTTCATTTTAAATGTAAAATAATTAATTTTAATATTTTTTGTTGATTTTCAAATCCACATTTCATAAAAGTATGTCTGTTCAACTAATCACAATTTTAAAGTCACTATATATATAAATGTTAAACAGTGATAACTTTTGTAAAAAATGTTTAAATGTATTTTTGACGAATTTTTAAAGTTGCTGATCGATAAATCGATCAGTCAGGCTAAACTGAGTTAGTATGGGTCCCCGGAAATCGGAATATAAAAAGGCACGAAAAAGGAGACCATCACAATTTATCACCACAACAAAAATGCACAGCAAATTTCGTCAGGATATTTTTCGATCGCACTAAAATAATTAGCTATTTTTGGAGTTTTCCTACTATTATTTTGAAATTTACCTTGATATAACTTGCTTTTTTTTGTTGGGTTTTTCTTTCTTTGATTCATATTTAACAAAAAATTGCCACTTTTTGAATCTATGTCTATTTTTTGAATTTTGTTTATTTTCTAATGCAGGCGTGTTCAAAAAGCAAACTTATTTTGCGCTTGACGGTAGTCATGTGTGGCCTATTGGCTAGCAAGCGACCAAATTAGGAATCTCGTATAACACCAATTATCGCAGTTATAAATACCCGAGAGAAAAAATGACAAATGGCATGCTTTAGTACGAACCAGCGCAAAAACCTTAGGCAAATCTTGGGAGTATAATTTACGCTGTACTATAAAAATAGGGTCGATAGTAGTGGTACAAAATTTGTGTTATACTATTCAAATGCCATACACTCAGCGTACCAAGGTTTTGTCCCCACACTAATCTAACTTTTTTTAACCTAATTACTGTACTTAGCTCCCCATTAATTAGTAAAACTTTTAAAAAAATACTAATGCCACTTTAATTCAATATAGTAAAACTAAAAATTCTTTTATGTCGATTTAAGTAATTCTGCGGTTAAGATGTTTATCCTATAGCTAGATACTTGCAAATATGATTAATGATATCGAAAAATACTTGTAAAAAAATTTTCTATAAATATGTATGAATGTAATATGTCTGCAAATACGCCTTCTTCTCATCTACTAATATGCATATGTATGTAATCATCATCATCATCATCACCATCGCCATCATCAAAAGTTGAATAGTCTCAATTTGAGTTCACGACTTACATATGTATGTGCATATAGTACGCATATGGAGACATGATGATGGTGATATGGTGGTGATGGTAATAAGGTCAACCAACTTCTTGATGGATGCGTAGTGAGTGTAGCGCTGAGTAGCGCTGAGTAGCGACGCATATGTAGAGTTAATGCAGACTCAAAGCAAACACTGCTGTTTGTTTATTATTATTAGTATTATTTTTACTACTATCTACTAATATCTGTTGCTGTTTTTGTTATTGCAAATTATTTGATATCGTTTTTTTTTCCTCTTCTTTTTCTTCTTCTTTATGAATTGCAGGAAATTTGATATTTAATCATTGGAAAAATAAACGACGCAGACAATTTGGTATCGCTGTGAAGTTGTTGTTGTGCTTTATTTGCTTGTGTATGTGTCGCTATCGTGTACACATACAGGCACATCGTACACACGCACACACATAACACAAACGTTCATTCAGTATTCAGTATATAGGAGCGGTGGAGGAGGAGGAGCAGAGAAGAGCAAGTGTGTGTGTGTATGTTTGTAGAGCAGAGCAGTACAACATTGCGGGAGGTGCCTTTGCCATTGCCTGGCACTTTTTAGAGTCATCGTCGCGCTGTTGGACTGAGTTTTGCCAGAGTATTATTGGTGCTGGTGCTGGCTGGTCTAGTCGCAGTACAATTACTTACTTATCAGAGTGAAGATATAGATATACTGATACAATAATAATAATAACAACAACAACAACAATAATAAATAAAGCAAGAAAAAGCAAAATAAAAAGCAGCTGTTGTTCGTTGTAGTCATAGTCTGTCTGAAAAGCGAACGGAACGTGCGTTGTTGTTACTCTTACAGTGTATTCATTTGGATTTGATTGTTGTTGTCGTCGTCGTCGTCGTCGTCGTCGTCGTCGTCGTTGTGCTGGTGTGTTGCTCTAATTGTTGCGCGAAAAAGGAAAACGTAGCGTATCAAAATTTAACACATAAAGCAAAATAAAGTTTTTCTTCTATTTTTCGAGGTGAGTGTGAGTTGTGAGTTGCAAAACAATATAATGCAGTCTTAAAAACAAAAACAAAAAATTATTTTAAAATTAAAATTCAGCAAAATCTGCATACAAAAATTTACATATGCACGTCTTTGAGTGATAGAGTGATAGCTATTAGAGTTTCTGGTATTTAAAGTGCATTTAAGTTGAAAAAAATTAAAAATTTGTAGATGCGTTTTTTATGCGAAAGTTTTAAAGATTGATGCACTTGTGTCTATGTATAACAAAGTCAGACCATATAATTCAATTTTGACTTTCTTAAAATTTCCTTGTAAAAAACACATTAATCCTGCCCAGACATTGAAATAAATTAATTCAAAAATATTTATTTAATTCTAATTAAAATAAAAAGATTTGTGCTAAATATCTACGAAATGAGACCTAATTCGAAATAATTAATGTGATTTACATAACAAAACTTCTAAAAGCTCATCATTACACAGAAATTTTATTAATATCTTCCTAAAAATTTCCAAAGCTCGAATAAATCCTAAATAAATTTAAGAGCTGTGATTCTATTGACTATTTTCTGGGTGATGGGGTACTCGGGTACCTTATCACGGTTTTCAATCAAATTCATTGCCAAGTGTTATCATGCTGCCACTGTGAATTCCCGGAAATTTACACTCGCTGCACTAGCGGATCCTAGGGGGTCTTTAGAAATAACCAATACCCTCACCCATCCTATTCTCTTTTCTTACCGATGTAAAATCACATACATTTTGATCGTCGGTCATGAATCAAAAATAAATTATGTAGAGACGAAAAAAAATTGCAATTGAAAAATTTAAATATTTGAAATTTTATAAAAGCTTTGAAATCATTTTTTACATCAACAAAAAGGAAAAGAATAGGTTGATTTAATCGAGAACGATAGTTGAAAACTCTCCAACCTTCAAAATAGTAAATTCTTCCGTTGAGAGGTGGTAAATTTATTTACCGGAAATAAATTTACATTTTTTGCTCAGAAAAGTAAATGAGCTTTTTTTTCGTTAAAAAAATTATAAAAATTGTTTGGGTTATTTGAACTATTTTATGTCAACTTTTTAGAATTTATTTTAACAGCAGAAAGGAAACAGGGGTGATAAGTCTCCACGCTACTTGATAAAAACACCGCAAAGAAATTTGCCTTAACTGCATTTAATATAAAAAACAATATATTAAAATTATAGTAATGAAGAAAATGAATTTTTTTACTTACTAAGGTTAATTATTTTTTTTTTCGTTGAATTCTACCTACCAAATTTGTTAATGAATTTGAAGTTTTCATACATTTTAAAACCATTACCTACTTTTTTGTGTGTATTATTATAATATTGTATTTATAATATAATATTTGATTTGCTATTCATTCTACTCCATTAAATGCGACCATAGATTAAACTCCCCAAAATTGACCTTACGAAATGTAGTTTTAACAGTACTGAATTGAACGTGAAAAAATATATAAATGATGAGAAAATAATGAAATTTTGACATTAAAAATGTAAAAGAAATAAATGTTTTCGATGTAATATTGATATTTAAAATGTCAAAAGGATATGACAAAATGTAACATTAAAGCAAAATTAATGTCAAATTGATATGACAATAATGTAGAATTGATATGACAGTAATGTTGAATTGACAACATATAAATTTGATATAAATTTAACGTAAAATTGACAATTTAAAATGGTAAATAAAACACAATAAATGTTTTTTTTTTTATTTTACATAATTTCATTTCAGTAATAATAATTAGTAATATAATATTTAAACAATGCAGAACCAAATGGCCGAGAAGAAATTAATACCAATTAATAAAATAAGTTCACTATTTGCACTATTAATATTTTATTCACTTTTATTACTTTTTAAACAATTTTATTTTATTTTATTCACAATTTTCCTTTTTAGTTTTATTTTATTATTGTGCGCCATTACAACCACTATCACCCGACGAAACGCAAAACTATTTCACAATTAAAAAGTGTTGCCAGTTCAAATTTTTTTATGTTATACCTATGCAAAAAGTATGGCCAGTCTTAATTTTCAATGCTATACTAGCTTGTTTACATTTTAAATGTTAAATTTACACAGAATAATATCAATTTTACATGAAAAAAGTATTAAGTAATGAGAAAATTTTTATTGTAATTTTAACATTATAATTTGACATGACAATGTAAAACGGATTATTATCAATATGATAGTTTTAATGTAAATTCAACACAAAAAATATAAATCTGATATTTTTTTGCAGTAAAACTAACATTTTTGTTTTTACATTGAAAATAACATTACAAACATATCAATTTTACATTGCACTTTTTTTTGAGTGTACCGTCAATCAAAACTCATCAGTTGTAGTAATACCATATATCATTCCGTCAAAAAAATGGTCAAAATTATGGTAAAAAGTCCTTCCCCCCCTTTCAAAAATTTCCGAAATAATAATAAGTAAAATAATATTTAAACAATGCAGAACAAAATAGCCTAGAAGAAATTTTGGATTGTCCACAAAATAATACTTTGCTACTAGACTAAGTAGTAAGGAAAATGGAGAGTTTTGGAATATAACCACATATTCAAACAGCACATGATCAAATGGTATGTAGATGGGTCTAGAAACGAGAGTGGAACTAGAGCGAGTCTATGTGAAGATATCCCTGATGTGTTAAATTTAACAACATGACAATGTCATTTTGTTGGACAGCCAAGCTTATATTCAATATATTATTCGCAAAAAATTAAAACAAGAAGAAGGCCTGCTTCTAAGTATATAAAAAGTTTCAACAAAAAATTATTTCATACGGAAAACAGACACGGTTCATATTAGATATCAGAAAATCTGACCAATATGTAATACAAATGTCAAAGAAGAATGGCAAAAAGTATATAGAACGGTAGTGCTAGTTCCTTTCAATAATGCTATTCAGTGAAAATAACTGTAACTGTAATTCTCATTTACTTTACAGTAATTTCTCTTAAATAAATTGTTGAAATGAGGGAACTATCACAAAAATCACTGATGAGGAACTGTAGCGGGTTCCGAAACGATCGTCTGATCTGCTAGTTCTATAAACTTTTTGACATTCTTCTGGCATCATTGTTCATTCAAATACTATTAATTTTAATAATTAAATAAAAATGTGAACTGCCAAATTTGGAAGAAATTTGCAAACAAATTTTCCAAATCAAAAATATTGAAACAAAAATAGTTAGCTTATGTTAGTGGATATTCGAACTACTCCACACTACATCAAAAGAAAGAGGAATTATCTGAACATATTTTAAACATTACGGAATTTAGGACCTTACTGATCTACAAAAGAAAAAATGCCTAGAATCCATAGACCCGTCTGCAATACTTAATTTATTGGGGGAGATGGGATTGGATAAAGTGCTAGATAGATGCATAATAAATTTTATGGATCGTTGATGAATGAAAAAAATGTCAAAACACAGTTCCAATTACATTATTAGGATGGAAAATTTTAATTTTTTTCAGTTGTGTTCCCTTAATAATATTTGTGTTTGCCCCAAGCAGGTTTTGAAATTTAGATGGAATACAATAATAAGTGATATTGTTTTTGTTGCCTATACTTTTTTTTATAGGTACAAAACGAAAAAGAAAACTGTATCTCTTTTTCCACTCGAGGTGAAAACTTTTCCGTCCGATAAGGGTGGATTTTATTAACCTACAAAATATTGTTCCATTTGGATGTCGATCCGCTTGAAACTTTTGTTTTGGAATGGCTTTTTTTTATATCCAACTGAATCGTTTCTTGAGAACTAAAGTTTTTTTTCGTCTCTTCTTGTAGCCCTGGCTTTTTAGACAATCCCAGACTGCTTTCGAATTATTTTTATGGCAGTTCTACCAACGAGTCTTGGGTCTTTATTGATCAACTGAAAAAATGTAATTCATTGCTTCAATTCATATTGTTATTCATTTTCGTCTCAAAGTTTTCAGAATTTCTGGGTAATTAGTGTAGAATCTCCAGACAAATCGAAAATTACAGAGTTGAGTCCACTATTCTTATGCTTTTAAGCGGAAGGCTATACCTCAGACGACTTCTTCCTTAGGTGTTCTCTCAACAATTAGATATGTGTATTGGAGAAAGGTTCATGTGAGACAGCTAGCTGTGAGACAAGTTTCTAACATCCCAGCAATGATGGACTATTTACGTTTTGAACTTAAATGCACTAAATATCGGCGCCTTAAATTATGTGTTATGAACTCAACTGAATTGGTATAGAGTTTATTTCATACAAAATTGTTAGTATGTGGACTTTTTGGGTTATTGTTGAAGCTCCTTTGTGCACTATAACTCCCCTAACTCTTACATAAAAACTTGCATATGCAAATTTTTGACATTTTTTAAAATTCATAAAGTTTCATTCTTCTATATTCTAGAAATCCAGCTAAACGTTTACATAAATAATAATAAAAAAAAATAAATACATTCATAAATAAAATAAAACAAACAAACTAAAAACAATGGTGAAAACATTTCAAGCCTATTTACCGTCCACCAATCGGACTTACTCATGTGTTCATTGTCGTGCACATCTCGCCTCGCACGATGAGCTTATCTCAAAATCATTTCAGGGCAGTCAAGGACCCGCATATCTATTCAATTCGGTGGTGAATGTGGCATGCGGTCAAACAGAAGAGCGTGTTCTGCTGACGGGATTGCATGCAGTAGCGGATATCTATTGTGAATGTTGTAAAACACCACTAGGCTGGAAATATGAGCATGCATATGAAAATAGCCAAAAATACAAAGAAGGCAAATATATAATTGAACTGGCGCATATGATTAAAGAGAATGGTTGGGATTGAGCTGAAGCAGCAATAGCAGGAACAGCGATATTGGCATTATAGCTTAAAACTAATAAACTAAATAAAAATCAGCTTGTGATGAATGAATGATGTTGATGTGCAGGTGATGGTGTGTTGCAGGTGAAAGCGGTAAAAGTGTTGAAGGGTAATGGTCGTCTTGATGGTTTTAATCGTGATGATGAATGGTGATGATATTGTGAAGCGGAAAATTTATGATGTCGAATAATAACGTGCGTCACATAATAATTTGCTACATTAGAATATAAATACCTACTTCTAGACAAATAATAACCTCATCAAATATACCTACACTTACACCTATACACAGAAACTCTTCACACACACACACATACACATATGTATTCGAATCAAGAAGCAAAATCCTTGTTGGAAATCTATATAATGAAAAAAGCAAATACAATTTTTTTTGGACCAAAAAAACTGCTAAAAAAATGAAAACAAAAATGCATTAAATTGCATTGCGAATGAATGCCTTCAGCAATAATAATGAAATAATGAATTTAGCGCAACGCAATTCAGCAGCTGAATGAATTTTATATACCTATCTACATATATCAGATGCTAAAAGCTAAACATTTTTACACTACAAACAAAACGATACAAACTTCTACTACTACTACTATTACATATTTGAATTTCAAAATACTCTATTCTCTTTTAGCGCTTTTCAACTTTTCAACAATTCCCCTATGTAGCTTCCTATTATGAACTAAAGCTAAACTACTAAAGGCTTTCTATGTTTTTTTTTTGTCTATAATGATTTTAAAATACACAAAATATTTGTACTTTTTTATTTTAAGTCTGAACAAAAACAAATTGATTAATATTTCCATGATTTATAAATGAAATATTGAGAAACAAAAATGAAAAAATCAAATTTAAATTGATTTTTTTCATAAAAATACTGGCGGGCATTTTTCTGACTTTTTAATTAATTAAAATGAAATGTAAAGGAAACAATTTCAAATTTAAATCAATCTCTGCCTGTCCTAATAACACAAAATTTCCAATTTTTCATTGTTTGTAACCCAAAAGTAAATGTAAAAAATGTTTTTAATGTTCTTCTCTTAACAAAAATTAATGCTTAATAATCAAAATAATAATGTGTAATCGATTTTCAATTATAATTTTATAAAAAGTACTATTATTATTATTAAAAAAAAAAAAACAAACAAATCTCCCTTAGTTTACAAGTTTACAAGTATTTTGCAGCCTTATTTTCATATATATGTATGTAATTGTTATATTTACAAAATTACAAAAGAGTATTAAATTGTAATTAAATGTAGATGAGAAGAAAATCGAAGAAAAGCGCAGAAAAGTTGTCACAATGTAGTATCGAACATCATGAAAAGTAAAAGTAAATGTAATACAGTGTGGTAAAAATGATTAGAACTTAATATTTAGACTGAAAGCAATGAAAAGCTGAAATTAAAAAGGCGCTAAGGTCATGAACTGAATATGGAAAAGTATAAAGAAAATGAGATTGTCAAGAGATAAAATGGCATAATTTCTAGTGGGAATCACAAAAAAAAAGTAAAGGCTGCAAGCTTGATGTAAAAAAAAAATATATAAATTAAATGAAAAAAAAATATATATAAATGAGAAAACTCAATGAAAAACAAAAAACAACAAAATAACTGCCAAGAATTTTTCATGTTAATGTTCTCTCTATAAGAAAAAAATAAGAAAAAAAACCTAAAAAAGAATTAAATGAAAACAATAAATTAAATTACAAAACGAAAATCAACAACTTAGAATAAACAAATTGTAATGAATTTTAGTTTGAGTTTATAAAAAGAAAAGAAAACTGAGAAGGAAATTGTGCAACTGCAACTTTAATTTTATTGTGTGAAAGTTTAAGTAAAAAAAAAAAAAATATAGAAGAAAATCAATTTTAATTTAAGCATTAGTAGAACATGTGCCGAAATCTGCATAACTGAAGCAGCGTGACTAAGGGCCAGTTTTTCAATGCGAGTTGAACTCTGTTTGTGTGTTAACTCATTTTAAACATTTGTATGATTTTTTGTAGAGCAACTTTGAAAATTCATCACAAATACATTTGAAACTTTATTCCAAAAATAATAATGGTTTAATATTTAATTATTGGCTGGTATTAAAACTGCATTTCATAATTTAATTTAAAAATATAAGATATCGTAAAAAGTAAAAATATATCGTCTGATTCGTGAACATGCTACTCGTCACGTAGATAACACAAAAACAAATGCAAAATACTCACTTTTACATGACTAGTTGCATGTTCACTGATCAGGCGACTCGAAACTTGTTTTGATGGAATTTATGAAAATTAAAAAAAAAAACAAAAAACAGTAAATATATTTATTTTGCATTTGAAATTGTTAGTTTATCTAGATAAATCATCAAACTTTACATAGAAATTATAACTAATAATTCATACATACTTTTTTCACAAACTGCAGACTACCAAACTTTTATTTTTTTCTTTTTCATGGAGAAAGTTTATTGCTCATGATATGTGCACGAATAGTTATACATAGAATAACTAATCACCTATTTTTTTAGGGGTAAAATAATTATTAATTTGTCCTATTGGAAACGAATTGAAATGAGTTACTTTTGTACCCAAAAATAATATCGTGAAATGCTAAAAACCATATAAAAGTTGAACGAAGTTTAAACAGTCATCATCGCAATTGAATTTTGCGTTAAGGCATTTCCAATTTTGGTCTTGTTAGAGATCTAGTTTAAGCCAAGTTTAAACTGTCAACATCGGCATTGAAAAACTGGCCCTTATCTGTCACTTTCTAATTCAATTTGATAACCATTATCTATTGAAATCGGAATAGGAATAGTGCAACTCGTTTATTTTCAATATTGATTTCAATCACAAACTAAATAATTTCGGCACATGTTTTCTGTAATATTTAAATTGAACACACTTAAATCAATTTATATGTAAAATGTGCAAATATATAAATGCCTGAAAGCAGCTGAAAGAAGAAAAAAAACTCAATTATTATTAAAATTTTATGTGTATTAGCTAAAACCGTTTTAACAAATTTTTTCACAAACAAGAAATAATGAAATATCTCATCTCATGCTCGTTTAAAGTAACAAATTACACAGCAGCGTTTTCAAATAATGCGCCCTTGGTAAAATAAAAAAAAAAAACATTCCTCATTATTATATTTTTAATTTTTGCATTATATGAAACCAAATCAAATACATCATTCTCATTTGTATTTTAAAAATGCTTAAAATCAAATTTCCTTTGCTGTGATTTGTTACTTTTAAAAATTAGATTAAAAAAAAAACACATAGCAAAAAGAATGAAAAATTAATTATTTCAAATACCTATCAAAGTATCTTCTATAAATTGTATATTTAAAAACGCGGTATTCTTCTATTTGTAAACAAAAATTGCTAATGCTAAAAAGAAACAAAAACAACAAACAATATATAAAAACGAGAAAAAGAGTTTCAAAAATATTTAAATTATTATATTATTCATATTTAAATAGAAAATAACAAAAAGGAAAACAAAAAAAAAAAAAACAAAAATTATAAAGAGATACAAAAACAAATCTATTTTCTCTACGCTGTCATTAACAAAATTTTTTTTGTTTTTCAAGTATATTTAAGTAACATTTACATTTTACATCATTATACATTAAAAAAGAGAAAATAATTCATAAATACATAAATAAAGAAATACATTCATATATATTCATACAAGTACATACATACATACAAACATATATGTTAAACGCATACATACATACACATATTTTTATGTCGTCATTGATAAAGAAAACGTGATAAATAAATAAATATAAATAAATAAAAATTAAAAAAAAAAAATTAAATCTGAAGTTTGTAAAATTTTCAAGATTATTGATTGTCTAGGTTTATTGTAAGTAGTTTCCTTGTTTCTATCTCATTATTGAGGATTGGGAAAGTTAAAAATCGGTGTTCGGCACCAAGATTGTTAAATGAATTTTGAGAAAATGTGAGTTTTAGTTTTCTTTACTTCATTTGAACGTGGCTGTTTCAAAACTGCAAAAATATTATTATTATTGAATATTATTGAAGGAAAAGCTAGTGGAGTTATTTTGATCATCCCAAGCCTTTGAGGTGACCCGCACTTATAGCAACATTTGAAATTACATTCACTTCCAATGGAGGTAAGACTTCTGACAACAAAATTTTTCATTAGTTTTATACTGCAGTCATTAGGCTAATTCTATTCTATAATAGTTGGGTGGACAGCTTTTAAAAAGGGCAAAGCTTAAAAAATGACATCGTTGCTGCTTTAAGAATAACACATTCCTTAGCCATGAATTTCATGAGTATTGTCTTCCGAACCGTTAGTATATCTTCATGTTTCCTTAAAGCGTTTGAGCGCCTGATAGATACATTCATTAGGGGTACTTGAAATCTCATAATGATATCCAACCACCTTTCATTCTTCAGTTTACAGGAATGAAAAATCTTCCAAAAAGTTTACACTAGTGGTTCTTCCCGATATATAATGTATTGCTTAGTGTTACCACGGCATCATCGAATAAACTCAGTTTACTTAAGACTCAAATAGCTAGATTTTATACATAACCTGCTTACGAATAGGGTGATAAATCCAAGATTAAAGAATCCGTACATATGCAGGGCTGCAGCAAGAGGCGCACTTCAAGTGAAATCAGGTTGTACGTGATCTATTAGTAGATCTGTGAGAGAGCGGATGAATTGTTTCATCTAACAGTTTAAGGAAATTTTCCAACGCATGTTTGTTTCGGACGTTCTCAATAACGCTTTTTCCATTTTATCAAATGGTTGTAGAAACCGAACAGGCACTGTTCACTAAATGGCATAAAGCCCTCACCTTTAAAACTCCGACTCTTAATGGAATCACGATATGTATGGCTTGTACTAGGTAGAAAACTAAGAGGGAAATCTAACACCCTAGAAGGTATGAATCCATATATTGCTTTATTGTTTACAGCACTAGCGGGCTCAGATCTTTCCGAAGGGAAAAAAGGGATTTTAATTTACTCGCTCCTTTGTTCGATTCATAACTAACGATCAAAATGTATTCGATTTTTATAGCTATTGATATTGCAAAAGGTCGGAGATCCCTTAAGAACAACCCTTTCCTTAGCTATGAGTTTCTCTCTTTTACTTCAGTTTACCACTTTGGGAAGTAGGGTGCAGTCTACTCCGCTAAATTCAGTTAAAACCTGACCTTTGCTTTAAGAATTTATCTCTTTTTCTAGAAACATTGACTGCATTCTCCTTATGCCCTTCTTCGACAATCGCTTTATCTATCGTTCTCTCACTGGAGGCAACCAAACTGCGATCCGACACAATGCATTTGACAGTGCAAAGACAAAGCGATTAGGATTGCCAGCTGCCGCTTTAAGTTGGATCGCAGTTGCGTTGCCTCCAGCGAGAGAATAGCCTTGGGTCATATTAGCAAAAGGTTCTGAACTAGTTGAAAGGGTAAGCGGAAGGGTCTTTTCTAAGCAATTAGGCGTGCCTGATCACTGTAGTGTCATTGCCGAGGCAACGGATTTACTGATATATATTCAATAAAGGATAGCCAACCTGCAACGATGTTGACTAATCATTTTCTACTGAGTTAATTCATATTGTATGCAGACTATCTGCGATTTCATATCTTAAAAGTAGGACAAAGTTTGTGGAAAACTTCAAAGAGATATAGCTTATGCATATTTAAACAAAGCAGGTTTATAATCAAAGACAGAGAAACAATTCGCAAATACCTTCAATTAGTGGTAAAATCAAACCACACGATTAAAACCATAAACTCTAAACTTAATGTATGAATACATTTAATACTTTTAAATCTCAATCAGATGATAATTGTTTCAACAATTTACATATGTATATACGAGGGAGTTTAAGTAACACATTAGGAAGACTCATCAAATCTAATTCCTACCATGAACTATAAAGCGATTTCTCCCATTAAAAATCTATATCTATGCTAGGATTTTACGAAATCCACTTATGTAAGTATGCAATTTGCAATTCCCTAACAAAATTTAATTTTAAAGCAATAATTTTAAACGAATTATTTCAAATAACTAATATGCACATAAATAATTAGCATACACAACGAAGCGTAATAGTAAAGTAGTTCTAAAAGTAAAAATGAAATGAATTATTTATTTCGAATTTATTGTATAAAAATTTGCAAGTACGAACTTTTATTCAGCAAATACGAAAATAATAAAAATAACCCTGTTATTTCAATGCATTAAATTCATAACTTTAAAAAAGTTTTATAGGAAATAATTATTCTTCCATTTTAAGAAGTACTAAAGTAAATGTTTGAAAGGGGCTATCACAAATTTAGTAATAAGTGTGACCACTCTAATTTTTTGTATTTTCTTCCACTCGCTTTGGCGAGTTTATAAAAATGTATAAGATTCCTTAGCTCGAATGCTGCTATTTCCTTCTATCCTTCTAAATTTTTTCTATTAAAACTAGTAATTAATTAAAACTGGTTAGAAAAAACACTATAAATAGGCTTTAAGTCCAGGATGGAAGCGGATTAATTATTTTTTACACTTATAACAGCCAGGAACATTTAATGTGAACGTTTTAGTTGCTATATACGAGGGGGAATAAAAAATAAAAATTATCCATATGGATCAAAACGCGGAGTGGAATGTTACGTACGTAGGCATTTGTTTTGCTTATTTTTCCTCATATCTGTGTTATGGTCTATACACATTGACGACAGCATCTACACGAAAACACGACCTCGAAATTCTGTAGGCTACAACCAGTGCAGTCGAAGGTCGGAGATCGGAGTATTCGT
Source organism: Toxonevra muliebris (assembly GCA_963691655.1). NCBI lineage: Eukaryota > Metazoa > Arthropoda > Insecta > Diptera > Pallopteridae > Toxonevra > Toxonevra muliebris. The sequence continues at coordinate 104,887,649 of OY829326.1, forward strand.
ACTCCGCTCAAATCTTAATTCTCCTGTCCTCCCCAATCAGAAAAAATCCTCCTATTTGATATTCTTGAATTTTTGGGTTGTATGCAAAATAAATCTAAATCAAACTAAAAGTTTTTTGTTATTTTCGTTTTTTTCTGTGAAATATTTGTTATTATGATTACCTCTGTTTTATTTGTCGCTGGGTTTTTATCAAAATTCAAAACTTCGTACTTCATTTTCAAAAGTTTTTGCTTTTCTCTGTGTTAATCTTTGTAATTTTTGACAATTGAAATTAATAGCAGAAAAACCGCGTAAAAGTAAGCTTGCTCATTTCATAAATATCCACAAATTAGTAATTAATTTTTATATTTATTAAATTTGGAACTGAAGGAATTGACTTGTGAAATTTTATATTTTAAAAATGCTTTAAAAGAAAAAATGTTTTTTAAACTGGAAAATTAATTGTGCCTATTTTAAGTTTTCCACATAGCTGCAGCAAAAAGAATTATTTTTCAATTGAATCTAATAAAAGACAAAAAATGAAAAAGCTTGCTTGCAACTGTTAATGCAGTAATGGTTGGTTGGTGATACAACTGGGGTTCTTCGTTTGAGTTGGCTCAAAAATACCACAAATAACATCTAATTTTTTTTTTTTTTTTTTTTTTATTATTTACCAATGTAAATACTTAACATAGTATTGTACCGTTTGTTTCCAAAAAAAGAATATGTTGTTTTTATATGAATTCGTGTATTATTCATTACTTTTATAGCTTTAACCCTCTAGTTTCCAAGCCCGCCCCTAGACGGGCTTCATCAAAAGGGATGAAATTGCCACCATAACAGTTTTCTGTTGCTACATTTTATCATATCCTTTAGGGAATTTCCCAAGTTTTCAAAATGCATCAGTTATGAGTTATGATGCGTATTACAGAAGTTAGCGACAGTCAACGTCGAAAATTTGTGAAAAAGAGGGAAATTAATTATTTTGATTGTATTTGAGACTAGATGGGCTTCACCCAGCTTCGCTGTCCGGTCCTGGCAAAGTAGGAGTAATACGAAAATTACAGCCAATTTATCCAAATTAAAATATTTTATTTTGAATGCTGTTTGAAATTTTTTTTTTTGTGCCTTAAAAAATTGAAATTTTTTTTGAAAATTGAAGTGTTTTTTTTTTTAATTTTTCTGTTTTTTTGTGCCAAAAAGGCAACTATCATTGCTATTAAAAAAAAAGTATCCTATAGACATCTTATGCACATCAGCTTTATAAGAAACAAAAAAAATTAAATTCGGTCCAGTGGTTTTTGAGCCAAATCTGAACTTACAATTTTCATACAACCAATTTTATATATTAGTAGAAGAAGTGAGAAAAATAAATAAAATACTTCCAGTCTTACTATCTAGATAAAAAAGTTTTGGATAGCTGGGAATTAGATTTTTTTTTATAAAATATTTAATTACTTAAAACAAATTGATAAAAAGCTCATTTAACAACAAATAATTTTAGGCATTCAACCTTTCCCACTTCATAAAATCACGCCCATTAGTTTTTTTTTTGGGTTTTTAAATCAGCTTTTGATTTTTACGCCAATATAAATTCCGTTTTTTTGTCATCAAAGCGACATTTAATATTTGCTTGGAATTGGCGGAGCAAAACAATGCTTATTTATTTAGATGATGTTATGCTGCTCCAGAAAGCAGTGTAGTACTTAATAAGCCAGTCTGCAAAAAATAAGCCCAAATCAATCAAATTATTATACAAGTGTATTGAATTATAATATTAAACATAATAAACTTAGATTCTAAACAGACGTGTGCAAGCAACTTTTAATTTGTATGGAAAACAAAAACTCGGTACTTCTACCTAGCCCGTTTTTTACAGAGCTGTAAAAAAAAGCAATCAATTGAGGGTAAAAGTCACAAATGAATAATTAATTTTCGATTGCAGTTATTGAATAATATGTTTGACTCCAGAATAAAAAATGCAAAAAGTGCAGTATTTATGAGAGAAACAGTTTGAGAGACCTGAGCATTTATGAGAGAAGATACAATTTGAACTCTGTTATATTTAATGAATTTAATTTATATTCACGATCTGGTGAAAATGATCTAGCACGGGTCCAATAAATAATTGTGGCACTGCTTAGACAATTGGTTTGATTAAATGCATCAAGAACTTCCAATTCAAATTTATTTCAAGTGACTTCAACTGACTCTAATTGACTTCAAATCCCCAATTGACTCCAAATGACTTCAAGTGACTCCTATTGACTTCAAAATCCAAATTGATTCCAAGTGACTCTAATTGACTTCAAATCCCCAATTGATACCAAATGGCTTCAAGCGACTCCAGTTGACTTCAAATCCCTAATTGATACTAAATGACTTCAAGTGACTCCAATTGACTTCAAAATCCCAATTGACTCCAAAAGACTTCAAGTGACTTCAAATTCCAATTGACTCCAAGTGATTCTAAGGGTATTCAAGTGACTCCAAGCGACTTCAAAGTAGTCATGATTTTGGAGTCATAAGATTTGAATTCCCATGATTTCAAAAAATTTCCATGTCTCTAAAAAAGACTTTTTTAAATAAATAACCCTTCGGCGACCCCAAAAAGACTTCTAACTGCATTTTTTATTCTGAAGTCAAATATGATATTTAATAACTGCAATCATGAATTATCGGTTATTAACTGTGACTTCAAGGTATTGCAATTAAATTAAATTTATTACGTACAAGAATCAACTTTCTACTGTACATATATTTATTTCCATTGGTGTACTTACCATATATCGCTACATTAGGTTTTAATAATTTCTTTTCATTAATTTTTCCTTCTGAATTCACAAAAAAAGAGAAAATAGAAATGCGGGTGCTTAGCCAATCCTCTATTTAGCGTGTCATTTAAAACAACATTTAAATCCATACCTACTAGTTTCGTAATCTGTGTTTTAGCATTTTAGCAATTCATTGCAACAAATTCAATGAATGAAAAATGTTTGTGGCTTTTAAAACTTAAAAGTAGCAAAAATAAATACATAATGAAAGCATTAAATTAAACTTTGTGGTTTGTTTTTATTTTTTTGCAGCTTTTATCTCTCTCCTGTCACAATTAAATATTTCTGTATCTTTTGAAGTGTATATTAAAAAAATACTTGCACATATTTGTGGCTTTGTGCAATTAAACAAATTACTGATAATTTAATTAGTTACTTAGTAGCAGAGAATTTCGTTTTAGCGTCTGTATGTAAATCATTTTAAATAGCATTAAAATTAATTTATTGCGTTGCACTGATTTCTTTTTTTGTTTTGTTATTAACAATTTATCTTATCATTAACAAAGCAACAATAATAAAGGCAACAAAAACAGAACAATAATAATAATCCAAAATTAGATAAAGTGAATGTGCAAGTATAAATGTATGAATCATAGAATTTTACTTATTAAATTAGATATACATACATACAAGGAGTAATTACTTGTTTGTTGTTGTTGTTATTGTTATAAATATGCATATGTATGCCACATTTGTACGTGTTGTGAAACATGCAAATATTTCTCTACTGTCATTCAAGTACATTTTCTTATAATAATTATTTGAGTTTAATTTGAAAACTTTTGCATAAATAAGAAGGTGTGTTTCTTGCACACATATGGCAGATAATTATTTTGGAATATGAGTTCAAACAAAACAATGAGGTATCTGAACTGTAATTAACATTGAGACATTGGCGGATTTAGAGTTTTGGTTGAATGAGGAGCTAGGTTGTTTGATAAAGTAGTGGTGCATGTTTGCACAGTTTGAGATAATGCGAATAGATTTCCCCATATTCTTAGTTATACTATTACAAGATCTGCCGTGGAGCTCATTTTTATTTCCAAATTTAATCTTACTTATTTTTGATTAAAAATGTATGTTTCGCCTTTTATGACTGCAAGAAAAGGTCGAGTTTGAAATCTAATGGCATGATGGTTAGATCAATATTAATATACGTAGTAATAGTCTGGTGGCCACCACTTAGTAAGGGATACAATAAAAAGAGACATAGAATTCGTAGAATCGCGACTGAAGAGGCAATAATATTATGGCTCACTGATGTACTGAATGTAGTAATGAATCTGATGCCCATAGACTTTCTCAGTTTATATACAGTCTTAAATAGTTTTTTTTTAGACTTAAGGGGCCCAAGAAGAATGCTCGTGGATGGTAAAGTTCTTGCAAACACACATTCTTGTTTTTGGAATTTGAAATTCCGCTGGCAAGAATGCTCAATTTTTCGGCTAATGATCAATTAGCCAAGAAATTTAAGGAAACCCCTATCGATGGTCTAGCTGTGACCGTGCTTCATGGTCAACAAAAATTCTTAATTTGTTAGTGATCAAAACCTTCTTTACACTGAAATGAGACTATAGGATCGAAAACAGACATTTTGTCTCTTTTGTCCTACATACTGCCATTGTGCATGCTCTTAGAACAGAGAAATCAACTATTTTGAAAGTCGGACGCCGTGAGCAATAATTCTGCTACTACTACTACTATTATGGCACAACAGCCCATGATGGGCAAAGGCGAACTTTCCGCATCTATTCATGTTGTGTGAGTTATATTTATACACGAATGAAAGGAACTACAGTTTTATGCCGAATCCGAACGGCGAAATGAAAAGCTATTCATAGGCATTTTTTTACTCTTGGAGGTTTGCCATTGCCAGCCAAGAGGTGGTGCCGTGTAGAAACATTTTTATTTTTTATTTTTTGAGCGTTCCAAGATACGAACCCGGGCACCTCTGCCTAGCAGTCCAACACACTAACAAATAGGCTACGGCGATCCCATATAAATAAAAAAAAAAAAAAAACAGGAAGAAGTTTTTAATTTCATGAAATTAATTATTTATTGCTCGTGGAAACGGGGGTGAAGATGCAGACACTCACCATTATGATGACTCATTGTTCTCTCTATATATTTAAAAAAATAAATAAACTCGAAATATTTTTTTTATATTTTCCTTCAGCATATATAGGAGCCGGTAGTGAAAAATAGCCAGTCGGTTTTGAATCAAAGGCTTAAAAATAGGCTTTAAAAAATTAATAGCTTTAATCGTTAATAACTTCAAAAATATTGAATTTTAAGTAATTGATCCTGAGACAATTTTTTTAAGAATAATAAGAGAAATATTTTGTTTTTAGAAAGTTTTGATCTACGAGGGAGATTTAACCATGTTTATATCAAAAAGCTGTCAATTTTGTATAAAATTTCCATGAAAATATGTGTTAAACGGGTTTTTTGTAAATTTTTTAGGGGTGGTAATTTCAGTTTAAAACTATTATGTTATTTTGTGTTATTTAAAAATGTCTATTTTTAAGGAAAATTGGTAGTCTCAAAGTTAAAAAAAATCGATTTTTTGAATTTTTTACTTTATTTTGAGTTTATTTATAGGTAGAAAAATTATAATCATATAGAAATTTTTTTTGTTTAATTTCTTAGATATTTTAATTTAAGGAGTGAGATCGGAAAAATCTTAACATATATAAAATTCAATAATTTTTAAACGGTTGATCTTAGAGTTTTGATTTTTTATTTAATTGTGAATATTTTACAAATTACAGAAAAGTTTAACTTTTATAGTTTTAACCACTATTTATGAACTCGTGGACCTTTTTTTGGTAAGCCTTCCATTAGATTTCTGATAGTTGTTTCAGACACCTTTTTTGAACAGTTTGCCCATCTCCTTTTAAAATCTTCGATATTTTGGGACACCTTTTTTGTGCTCTTTAAGTTTCTTTTCACAAGAGCCCAATATCTCTCCAATGGTCTTAGCTCCTGACAATTTGGAGGATTGGCCTCTCTTGGTACAAAAACTATGTTATTACTTTGGTACCACTCCAGAGCTTTCTTGCCGTAGTGACATGATGTCAAATCGGGCCAAAAAGTTGTGCTCTCTTATGAAAGGAAGAAGACTTTTTTTCAAACATTCTTTGATATATATTTCGGTATTTATAGAGCTTACTGTAACAAATGACTTGCTTCTTTTGCCGCAACTGCATATAGCTTGCCATACCAGGAATTTTTTAGGAAATTTTGTCTGTTTTGGATTCTAAATTGTTCTTCGACATTTCCTCGAGCATCAGCAACATAAAAATGTTGACCCGGAAGCTGCGTAAAATCTGTCAGTACATACGTTTCGTCGTCCATTATACAACATGAATATTTTTGTATGAAATTCGATTTTAATTTCTGAGCCCTACTTTTGGCGTCTAAATTTTTTGCAGCATTCCTGTCTGGAACTTTTTGGACTTTGTTTGTTTTCAAACCTGCATTGGCTTTAACTTTTCGCACCAAATAGTCAGAGCACTGGACTAACCGGGCAGCTTTTCTACCAGATGTGTTTGGAAATCTTTTCAATATGCTTTCTATTTTCTTGGCTTTCCCAATATCATGTGGTCATTGTTTTCTTCCCGAACCAGGTTTCCTGATCAAATTCTCCTGAAACTATTTAATAACAATGGAAACAGTTTGACGACAGACCTTCAATTCTTTGGACTATTTTTTGTAGGACCAATTTGGATTTTTTTGAAAATTTTTAATAATTTTAAGACGTTCTTCTTTTTCTTCACTCATTTTGATCAAACTCACAATAAATCAACATGTTTGTCATTAAAAATAACAACTGACATATTCTTCAAAGATAACTGGATCAAAGAAATTATTAGGTAATACGTGTGTTAAAATTTATATACAAATTTTAATCACAAAAAAAATAACACAATTTTGAAATTTTGTTCAGCGCCATCTAAAGGATAACTTAAAAACGTTTGTTTTACGTTCAGTTCTTACTTCATAACAAATAAATAAAAAATAACAGTAAAAAATAAAGTAAAAAAATGTAGGAAAAAAACGTAGTAAAAAAGTAGAAAAAAAATGGAAAAAAATGCCGTGAACAAATAATACTTTCGTAGAAAATCTTAGTACTGTACTATAAACAGTTCCTAAGATGAGAATTCAGGCTTGTATGGGAGGTACCACGGCCACTTCTCCCATTCTCGTTATGAATATTGACGTGCACTTCAGGCCGTATAACAAATTGTGTCAGTTTCAGCCCAATCAGATGGTTAGTTTTTGCGTTTATCGCATAGAATCCGGATAATTCGTAATGGCAAGGGACCAGCAATAATTTACGATGTTGAAATAAGAAAAAAAAAGAATTAAGGCGTTTTTTCCAATTTATTTAATAGAAAGTATAAAAAACAAAAACAGTTATGCATTTAGTTGAAATATGTATTTACATATATATATACATGTGTATTGGACACCATTAAAAACTAAGTTTTAAAAAATCCTGTAATTTTCGGTTGTTTAAGGCTCTTCTCGTTCAAAGTTTAATCAAAAAAGTGAACGATAAACGTAGCTGCTACTATGATTGATTTTCTTGGAACCATAAGAGGTTGTCGTAAATCGTAATTGATTGATTTATAAGAGGTTAAACAGACCTTGTACTGAAAAAAGTACGATATAGCGATGATATAGGGACCAGCAGTTCCTTGCGAATTATTGAGATTTTCGAATTAATGGGTAAGAATTATTGCGATTTTGCTGTACAAAGATTTGTCTACCTACAAACAAACTCAAAATAAAAGTTCAAAAAATCGATTTTTTTTTTTAAATTTCAGACGGCATATTTTCCTTTAAAATAAAAATTTTTTAATAATGCTTTTTTTTTTAAACCAATCTAAATTTAATGCTCTATAACATTAAAGTTTTAAACAGAAATTACTACTTCTACAAAATTCAAAAACATTTTTCTCATGGAAATTTTGTATAAAATTGACAGCTTTTCGATTAAAACATAAATTTAAAAACATTTTTCTCATGGAAATTTTGTACAAAATTGACAGCTTTTCGATTAAAACATAAACATGGTTAAATTTCCCTAGTAGATTAACTTTCTAAGAACAAAATATTTCCCTTACTATTCTTAAAAAATTGTTTGGAAAATTGAAACAATTACTTAAAATTAAATATTTTAGAAGTTAACAACGCTTAAAGCTATTGCCTTTTTAAAGCTTATTTTTAAGCCTTTGATTCAAAACCGACTGGCTTCATAATTTAATGTGTACTTTACAATTTTTGTTATTGTTACAAGACCTTTAAATTGAAGTTTGGTTCTTATTTGCCAAACGACTGTCAGAACTGAAAAAAGTCATTTTCTTTTCATTCATTAATTTATATATATATGCATTAGATGGCTTATTTGCTCCATACATTTTGCTAAAGTATTTCAGATCTTCATTGTGACAGCAGAAAATGAAAATAGGGTGCTAAAAACCAATTAAAATGAAAAAAAAATTTAAATTTGGGAAAACTGGATGCGCTATTCTGAAAACTGTGATTTTAAAGGATGTTTTACAATAGGTTTGGGATTTTATATGGAAAAAGCATTCAACTTTTGCTTTTCAGGTATCATCCTTTATGTAAAAAATGCCGCTAAAGCGAATGGCGTACCCAGTTTTTTGATACAACTGAACCCAAAGCCACCCTTAGCGCCTAAAGTGACCATTTAGCACCTTTTTTTTAAAGTACGTAGGATTGTAAGTAATTTAATTTGGTTTATTTAAAGTACAAAAACTATTCAAATAGAGTTATATTTGAATTAGTAAATTAACTTTTAGTGAAGTCATGTCGAGTACAATCATCATCAAACAAAGTAGGAGTTGAAAAAATTGTTTTATAGTAGAAATTTGTAATCTTTATTTTCGTCTGTCAATTACAGTATTATATATACAGGTTTCCCACGTACAACATGACAGTCGTAGAGCACGATTTCGCTCCAACACGATTTGTTAATAGCGGAAATCCCCATATAACACGATGCCACTATAGTACTATTTCCTTCCAACACGATTTGCGAATAGCTGAATCCCTCGTTTAACACGATTAGTGAAAATAATTTAGAAATTCAAATCGCTTTTTAAATTGGTTAATAAGCTATTTAACTATAACTCTAATTTTTGATGTGTAAACATTTTAGCTCACGGTATGGGCAAAAATTTCAAATGTGTAAAATGTAAGAATATCTGTATCGTAAGATGTAAGATAACTGTAACGTCCAGTTCCCCTCTCGCTCACACTACTGCGCGGCATGACTGTGCTACTCTAAACAACAAAGAGAAGAGAAGAAGAGAGGGAAAAATTAAAATACGAGCGGAGTTTGTTTGCTTATGTTTCGATCAATTTACTCACACATATATGCACATACGAAAACAAAATGTGTGTGTACATTTATTAATAATTCGTGGCAGAATTATTTGTTGGTGTTAAAAGTATGGAGATCAACTGTACAAGCAGAGAAGTCGCCGTAGCAAATCCAAGCGTTTGATAGGTTTTACATCCGGTTAGTTAGATTGGATTAAAATTAAATATTTTTTAAAATATAAAATCAATACAAAATGATAAGTAATAAAGAATCTAGGTTTCAATAAATGTATAAACAAAATGCAGTGATAATGATAGCAAACCACGGCATTATAAAAACTTTGCTTTGTGCATTAACCTTAGAAAGGCAACACTTTTTTTATCTATGTAAATATCAAATATGTTAAAGAGAAAAAATCAAACTTATTTATTATAAAATCTTTTATTTACTTCAATAAAAATACATTGTTTCTTATTTTTATTAAATGCAGTTAAGACAAATCTCTTTGAGGTGCTTTTAAAAAGTAGTGAGGTGGCTGGTCACCCCTGTTGCCTTTCTAAGGTTAAATGCGGAAAGCACTTCTCGTCGCCTGAGAATTGATTTGGCGTATGTGTGTACAAATTCATACACCTATACGCCAAATCAATTCACAGGCGACGTTATGTAAAATTTTCACATCTAATAAAATTTCAAATGGACAGGAAGAAAAACTTAAGGCACGGAAAAAAAAATGCAATTACAGCTGCGTATATGCGAACATATCGTGTCCGATGCATTGAGTAAAAGAAAAATAATGCAACTACGATTTAGTGCAATTGCAAAATATTTTTGCATTCACAACAACAAATATATGCGATATGGAATAAAAATTTGCATTTGCAATGATGCAAGACCATTTGCAATTTATAGTGAATTGGGCTATTATATATAAAAGATAATGATATCTAATAAATTTTTAAGTTTATAAAAGAATTGTTTTAATTTGAATTAAATATTTACCTAGCATATAGATTATATATCAAATCCCTATATTTGGCTATACATATGTGAGCTTATGTACATGGCATTCAGTTGGTTTATTTGTTTACACATCAAATATCGTGCGTGCCTTGCACACATCCATTTTTTATTTGTTAAATTTATCCAATTCCAGTTCACTCTGTGTTCTAGTTTCATTGCTATTTTTGCTTGTTAAATTCAAATTTTTTCTTTAAATCTTCCAATAAATTTTCTGTTAAGTGCTTATTATTAAAAATTTTTTATATAAAATCAATGTACTTACATACCCCTATTTCTGTACTACTTGCTTGTCCCGTATAATACGATTTCGTATATAATACGGCAGATTTCTAAATTCTTGGAGCCTAACTCTGCTTTTTATTCTGGATCCTTGTTCCGTATAACATGAATGCGCACAACACGATGCTTTTTTGGAACCTAACAATCGTGTTATGCGGGACACCTGTATTACATATTGATATAAATCCACAATTTTGACGAAAGCGATTAAGTACGGAGAAAATGTTAAAAGTTAGTAGTTACTTCTTAATTGGTAAGTTTTATTAATTTAATGCAATTTTTTCAACGTCTGCTTTGTTTTTTGCAATCTTTTGGCGAAATTTGTCAAAGATGAACTTGATTGTACTCGACATGGGTTCACTAAAAGTTAATTTACTAGTTCAAATATAACTTGATTTGAATAATTTTTGTACTTTAAATAAACAAAATTGAATTACCTACAATCCTACGAACTTTAATTTTAACAAAATTATCGTTATATTCAAAATCCTAACGGGTGAATTTAAAAATTCGTGAAAAAGGTGCTAAATGGTCACTTTAGAAGCTAGGGGTGGCTTTGGGTTCAGTTGTATCAGAAAACTGGGTACGCGATTCGCTTTAGCGGCATTTTTTACATAGAATTGGAAAATCTTTTATATGCAAGTTAAATGCTTTTTCCATACAAAATCCCAAACCTATTGTTTGTTGGATGTTTTATCCTTAAAAATGACGGTTTTCGGAGTAGCGCATCCAGTTTTCACAAATTTAAATTTTTTTTTTTTCATTTTAGCACCCTATTTTAATATTCTGCTGTCACAATTAAGATATGAAATACTTTATCAAAATAAGCCATCTAATATACATCTTATGTAAGTTCTGTCCAAAAATGTAATAACATCGCTAAAACTAAATTACATTTATACATTTATGCTTTAGCTAAAATTAAAGTCATTCATTTCCTTAAATTAATGTTAATGTGTAAATGCAAATTTAACAGAAAATTAAGGGTTAAATAAATTTATATTAAACGTCTCTCTGCTAATTTCAAAACTCATGACGCTTGTTGAAAAAAAAAAAAACATTTAAATATTTACCTAACTATTTTGATAAAACGCTTCCAAATATTCTTTTCACATGTATAAACTGTAGAAGTTCCTTGGCCCCTGTTAATAATGATAAGTATAACTACGACCGATAACAATTTTTTTTATAATAAATACATTGCAATATTAGTTAGTTAATGAAAATATAAATTAATATTATTTCGAAGCAAAAAATTAACAACAGAAATACTATCAGATATTGAACTTTATGAACATAGAACATAGTAGAACGAACGTAGTCGTAAGTATAAAAAATAATTATAGCAACGTCGGAATTTAAATTTGCTTACGTTCATTCAAAGACGCAATGAAGACGATTATTATCAAAGATGAGCGCAAAGTTCACATCATGTTGTGAAATAAAAAACTATTCACGTAGGTACTGACTTCTTTCATATTTATTTATTTATTTAAATGTTTGTTTACAATTTCATACTTAGTTAAGTTATAATAACTTTGTTTATGTTTATGCTTATAGCTACTCATGGTTGTTGTGGGCTTGTTGTTAAATTAAATCTCGCGCGCAAAAAAAATAAAAAAATAAACTAAAACTATATCAGTAGGTCAAAAACAAATACAATGCGAAAGTCCCTCACTGTTTATCAACAGCAACAACAACAACGATGGCATAAACTACTCGTAGAGTATATTCGCATAGTGCCAATTGTTGTTATATTTACTGTGCCTATCAATTAATCACATGTTCTCACATTTCTATTGTTGTGCTTATCTCTCGTACACACACATACTTACAAGACTCTCTCACAATAGAGATAAGTTTTTGTAAATATAAGCAGAAATTTTAGCAACAAGAAAGTCTAAACAAAAATGTAACAAAAGAAACACAGACAAGAAAAAACAAATACAAATTTTAAACTCTATTTTTTCCATATCTAATAAAAAAAAAAGGTAAACAAATTTTTGTTATCGTTCAAATAAACCACAATTTCTTGAAACTTGTGGTGAGGTTTTTTTCAGTCAACAAAATTTTTTTTTTTTTAATTGTTATTATTACTTTTATTTTTATTATTATTCACAAATAGAACATTTTCGCGTCTTTCCGCAAAATGCGCATTAAAATGTGCTTTAATTTCTAACGCATGTATTTATTTGATTTTCATATTTACAAGAGTTTAACTTGGAGGTGCAGCCTGAAAATATAATACAGTGGGGGCGAAAGACTAAACTCGCAATATTCTGATTGCCGAATGTGGTGAGAGAAATAAAGCTTTGAAATTTGGAATGGGCGAAGTTAAATATTTTTTTTTTGGCTCAGAATGCAGTGGTCATACTATTTTCATTGGTTTCGAACCCGGACACTTTCTGTGAACACTGAAGAAAAATCTATCTTTTATTGGAAAAGAATGCTATTTGTGTAGGCAATTAAAACTGCTGTAGATCAATAATAAAGGTAAGATAAAAATCTGGAAATAAAAATGGACTTACTTCAATGAAAACATCTTAAGAATAGGGACCAAACAATAATAGCTGGTCCTGTTTGCAAACAGATAAAACACAAAGCATTTTTTTTAAAGTTTAATTTTATAGAATCTGAGTTTAATAAAACACAGATCATTTTTTTGAAAGTTTAATTTTATAGAATTTGAGTTTGATATCATGCAAAGTGCCAAAAATAACGAATGACGCCTGTCACAGCAACTTTCTGTCTACGGTTCACTTTTACAATTAAGATGATCGTATGTTTTTTAGTGATAACTAAAAATAAATTGAAAATAATACCACGGAACCACTAATGTCTGCAACCCGATTGTTGTCGATGTATCAAAATTTTCAAGCTTTTTAAAAGAATCCATTCTTGTCCAGAAATCACGATTCATATGTTAAAAGAAACTGGTCTTAGTGATAAAACCCCCACCGTGGTTCCGTTAGTGTACCATAATGTTCATGCATCTAGCAAGTGTTTGTTATATAAGTGCTAAAATAAGCTATAGGTAATACGAACTGACAATTGAATTGACGAATCTATAAAATTTTATAGATTCCTCGAAATATTTCGCACTACATTTGAATACATACAAACCTATACACAATATGTGATATATGCAAGTACTATAGTACATGTGATTCATTATGGTTTCTAAACCTACAAAGGAAATAACGTATGTGGAAAAAGTTTTGATAATACAAATCAGCAAATGTTTACGCAATGTTTGTGATATCCATATCAAGTGTTGTAAATTCAACTTTTTTTATTACGAATACTTAAAACTATTGCGACTTAGGAAATTAAATTAAGTCAATATTTCTAAATTATGCAGTATGAGGGAAAGCTTCTTAAACATCACTCAAACAAACTAGATACGAATCAGGTCATGACTATGAAAACCAACATTTCGATTTAATTTTCATAGTACCTTAAAATAATAAATTTATTTATTTAATAAAGAATAAAGCACACCCACTCACTTTCTCATTAATTTCGTGGACCCCCAAGTAGGTACTCTTTCTTAAAATAAGTTATAATAATTTATAGTTGTAATTAATAATATTAAAAAAATAAATAAAAAAATAATTTAAATTTGCAAAAAAAACTTTTTTAAAAATTGAACATATTACCCCTTGAAAATTTTGCGGATTCTCAGGGCTCCATGGAGCACAGTTTGAAGACCGATGCACTGCACAATACATAGATTATTAATCTGGGGCCCATGCTCCCGTTGGGACCACATGGGAGTCTTGGCGAACTTATGGTATTTGACACACTCAGCGGTGCTTAGGATGTATTTATTGCATGCATCCGGTTGATATTCACTGGTAGTAGAGATTTTTGACAGAATTTACTTACTGTTAAAATTTTGACAAAATTTTTAATTTTTATTTGTGAGATAATTTTATACTGACTTACTGACTCTTGTTATCGATTGCGATCGTTTGAAATGCAGGAAGTATGTCGAATAGCATATCGAATTCGGGAAGTGTTGCAAATTCGCTCATCGTACTCAAGTAGAAAAAGGTATTTTACAATTTCAAAATACTCGTCCATAGAACGAAAAAGGTTTGAAGTTAAATATTTTGAGGTTAAAAATTTTGAGGTTAAATATTTTGAGGTTAGAATCGTCACGTATAAATCAAAAGACTCATACGTTTTAAATTTCATCAAACTCGTTGAACATCTAGAAGGAAGCTGCAGAACGAAAACGGTTAAGAACTAATGTACCAGATAATTAATAGCAAATTGTTATGAGAAAATACAATAACATATAAGTAAATAGAGAATAGTTTTGATAGTTTCTTTTATCATTAACACCACCACGGCAGTCTAGTGGCATCGCGCTAGACTCTTGTCTCTGGGGTTGCAGTGTCTGGCTTTTGAGTCGTCCCATTTTCAGATTTTGAATTTAATTTAAATTCTTTTCCAGAGGTTCTCAACTGTTCTCATTCTACGCCCCCCTTTTTGAATTCGTGGCAAACCCGCGCCTCCCCTACTTTGCTTTTCACACAACAGTTTTTTATGCTGGTTTACTATTTTTTAAATTAAATCTTACCCGCCTTGATAAAAAAATTTTTTCCATAGTTTGGATGAGGCTCTGGTTAGTTTTCGTCAAAGATAAACTAGGCTAGTAAATTTATTTAGTTTTTGAATTGTTCTTCTTGCGGAAAACTAGGATGGTGAAGTTTTAGTGACGATTTGTTGGAAATTCGCTTTTGATAGTAAAAAACTTTAACCAAAGGCAAAAAAAAAAAAACACTGTTAGAACTTATTGGTATTTTACATTCGATTTTTTTTTTTAACAATTTGTTGTAGTTTTGCTATTTAAAGCTATTATCGATGCGAGTTCGGACCATTTTCGAGGCGTCTCTGCAGCGAATTTCGAACACGCAAAGGGGCAGGCACTGTTGCAATTTCTTCGCATTGAAATCGGAACAGCTGATTTTCATTTCTTTATGCCACATAAAAGAGATTTTTAGTTGAGATTTCTACCAGTTCAATTAACTATTAAGTTAAATATAAATATTAGAACAAAAGTATTAATATCACTTAGTTGTAGTTGAAATAATTTCAACTATATATCAACTATTTTAATGATAGTTGCAACTTTTCAACTGCAACGAAATTAGTTGGAATGTAGTTGAAAAAATTTCAACTATATTTCAATTATTTTAGTTGTAGTTGAAAAAATCTCAACTACATTTCAACTACTTCAGTTGTAGTTGAATGCATAGTTAATTGATTATTTAGTTAACTACCCCCCAGTCTGATTAATATACAAAATAATATGAAACATTTCTGAATTTGTTTCTTTTTGTTCACTTCACTTCCTCTTCTTCTTCATTTTGTTACTTGTCGGTATGAAAACGCAGCAGTTTGCTTTTTGGGGATGACAAAAGAGGGGAACTGTGGATGATCGAAAAAAAGTTGCGTTAAAATCGCCGATGAAATAATAGGTTGCATTGTTCTAATTTCTTACATTGCGGATTCGCACCGATAAAATCGCAACTGTGTGCGTACCTTAAGTCATAAATGGGAAATGTGAAACTAAAAGGTACATATTGTAGGTTTTAACATATAATATGAAAGAAAAAAGAAATTATTTTGTTAAATACAAAATATTACGATTATGGTGCATTACAGAGTATTCAAATATTTGGTTATTGAAATATCTCCGTGCCTCCCTTAACATCTGTCTACGCCTCCCCAGGGGGGCGCGCCCCACCACTTGAGAACCACTGTTCTATTCAATGAATGTATTTGAAAATAAAATCTTGTAATTCTGGGTTACACTTTCAAATATTAGTAGCTTGTATTGGATAAGATAGCAGATTCCGAAACAGCCATCTAATTTCCTTGGCTCTATATCCTCATCTAAAAAGCCGTAACTGCAAAAAGCAAAAAACATTGTAAAATGAAAAACATTATAGATTTAAGGATAATATAATTGTGAAGGTTTAGTATCTTTAGTATCACTTAGTTACTTAAAAAGATTCAAATATTTTGTTTCCATTTTCATTAAAGTGTGCAAATACGTCTATTTGTTTATAAAATTCATGTGCTTGTAGTTACGGCCTTTTGGATTCCGTTAATAAAACAGTTATTTTTAGGCGCAGAAGTCTAAAATTTTGCAGGGACATGTAGTTTGGGCAAGTGTATCATAACACTGTTCAACATACAAAAAAATAACATAGAATTCGAGAAAAAAAATTATACGTGTCTCGACGTTTTAAAAGTTTACGTCTAATTTTATTTTTACGCGGGCCTAAAGTTTGCCCATTTCTAACAGATTAAGAATGATAAATCATAGGACAACTTGTTAGTTCTGCATCAAAGCTTGTTTGTGTGTTCAGCAACTTATAATAGAATTTGCAGTAGAATATTTTCTTTCAACATATTAACCCTTTAGTGCCCACCGTTATGGGTCTTTTTTGCCTTTTTCAAAAAAGCTAAATTTTTGACCCATTACGAGGGTCGATAGAGGGTTAATATGTTCAAGAAATATGTTACCTATGAAATTCTATTATAGGTCACTGAACAACAAAAATCTGTAAACTTGATTTTAGTAAAAATAACTCCAAATTCAAAAAATGTTTCAAATTTTCAGCTTTTATACGCAGTGGACTGTTGTGCCACCAGTAAACAATTATTGGGCTTCAAAATCGTTACTTAAGGGTCTTCATGATCGCTAATTACGAATCTGACATAAGCTTTTTAGAATTTAAAATGGTGGATGCAAGAATTTTTAAAAAGAGACTGATTACTCGTTGGCTTTTGGGGACGCTAATTAGGAATCTGACATCGGATTTTCAAAACTTAAAACAGTGGATCTAATATCGCGGACTATTTTTCAAGTTAATTGGATTCGATTGAAACTAGTTACTGGGAGATTTTCAGGGTCGGTGATTACAACTCTGACATTAAGCTCGTAATCTGTGACTCCTAAAATCTTCTAGTAACGAGTTTCAAGCAAATTCGATATTTCCACCATGTTGCCAGTGGCGGTTCTAGGATTTGGGTTTGGGGGGGCTGATTTCACTAAATTAAAAGATAAATATCAGATTTGCTATCGACCAAAACCCAGACCTAGACCAAAAACTGGTACAAACATTTTAAAAATTAAACGGGTACAAACAGGTTAAAAATTAAAAGATAACTGGAACAAAACTGAGACCAAAATTCAAACTAAAATTCAATAGAAATTAAGGCGGAAATTTCGTCCAAATTTCAAACTAAAATTCAAATCCTTTTTTCAGATCGAAGTTCAAACCAAGAAAAGAACCAAATTCAGATCAAAATCTTGATTATGACTTTTCTGATGGATTTATATTGTTAAATGATTTATTTTGAGAAAACAGTTTGAGTTTACGATCTCACAACTTCATAACCAAGCACTTCATTTTTATGAAAAATTAAATACGTTCTTTAAGCATGTTATACATTACTTAAAATGTAAATATATTTTAATTTGATCAAAAAACCAATACATTTCAAATTCCAACGAGATCCGTACACGCTTTCGGGTACCGGGCAACAACCGGTGAAAAAAAACAATGTTCAGACCACGAATCGGGCCGAAATTCCAACAAAAATAGACCAAAATGAGATCAAATTCAAGTCAAAACTCAGACTAAAAACCCAACAGCTCAGACCAATAATTAGACAAAACTTTAGGCCAAAAGGACACCAAATACCGGACGAAAGTAACCCAAAACTCAGACCAAAAACTAGTAGGAATATCTGATAAATATTTACATGAAAAAATTTTAACTTAAACCAATTCAGACGAAAATATTAACCATAACTCAAACTAAGAGTTAGATTAAAACTGAGGCTAAAAAGACGCCAAATACAAATTAAAAGCAAACCAAAACTTACACCAGAAATCAGATCAAACGCTGGTCTACAAACGCTGGAAAGCAAATCGAAATTTAGACCAAAAATGGATTAAAACATAAACCAAATTCAGATTAAAGTTCAAACTAAAATAAAACAAAATTCTGACTTAGAATCAAACCAGAATTCAGATCAAAAACGGGCAAAAACGGAAAAGTTAAACCAATATCAGACTAAAATTCAGTACAAAATTCAATCCAAAAACTAGACCATTATCAAGCTTTCTAAAAGTAAGACATTTATAAGCTGGCGTTGAAATTGTAGATTTAATGTAGTCTGAATGTATTTAATAACCAGTTGCACTATAACATGCATCCTATTGGCACGCCCAGCATGGCGCCTAATCAGAATTGATTCAAATATCCTTACAAAATGCTTTTGTTTTTTTTTTTTTTGGAAAGACCCAAAAAAATGGGAAGGAGAAAATTTCACTTTTTTGTGGTGAACGATACTACCTGCGCAGTGAAAATTTGAGTCTGGCTTCTACGCGCCGTTTAAAACTAAATGAGGTTTCAAACTGGTTTCGATTATATGCAGGAGTAAATAATTTGAGCTGCAATGATCTGGTCAGAAATGTGTGAACATCGTTTATCGAAGAAGATGTAACCATGAGCTGCTTAAGCTATACGTCTACATTGATATAGTCAAGTGCATGAATAAAGGTATCTTTGCTGACTGAGTCATGTTGAGCAAATGGAAGAAAACAAGTTGGCAAGCAAGGTATTCAATTCGAATTGATTTCACCACTGTCGGGCATTCGACAGTGGTGAAATCAGCAGAGTTCAAGCGCTACGATTTACTAAGAACATTTGTTAAACTTATTTTTTTTCTTCTTTACTTCTAATAAAGCAGATGGACTGTGTAAAATCGGAGCAGCCTTAGGTTTCAAAAATAAACTGTTATCGATATAGATATTAGGCAAATCTGTGGCAATAAGGAATAAACTCAAAAGTCGAATAGAAACCTGCTGCGTATTTTATATTATAAATCCCAAAATGTTGAAAGTTTTCAAAAAAATTTTGCAATTTAGCAGTCTCCATAGTTTTTCATTAATTAAACTCCAATAATTATTTGAGAACTTTCAATATTTTGGGTTTTATAATGAAAAATACGCAACAGGTTTTTAGTCTACTTTTAAGTTTAGCTGTTATTTCTTATTGCCACAGAAATCTTAAGATCCGTTGACGTAGTTTTTCAGGAAACAGATTATTCAGTGATCTAGAGAAAGTGGGAAAGATTGCGTCAATAGGTTTAAGAGTACCAAGTATGGGCCCCAAGAACACTCAGCTTTTCTGAGAATTTCCCATCAACCTAACCTACTCCACTTCTACAAAAATTACTAAAACACATATATTTTTTTTCCAATTACAATTTTTTTTGTTAGTTAAAAAATTGCCGAAAAAAATTGAATAGCAATACAATATTCATATAAATTTATTTTTTCCAGCGATTTCGGTCGTAATCCCAATGTGATGTGAGACCCTCTATCGGATTCATTTGCAAGGCTATAATTCGTTTTAGCTGAGCCTGACGACGGGGCTCCTCGAATGTGTCTGGTAGATCTGTTCCGCTATAGAGAACCATATACTGTACCATGCAAAGTAATATACCGGCAGTACACAACCAAAGGGCAGTACCTATTGCCAATTTCCATTCAGCAGATGGTGCTTTTGATTCAACTAACGTTTGACAGAAGCTATAGCGATACAATGCCTTCTTCTCCTCCAGGGACATTTTCTTCCAATCGCAGCGTTCCTTTTCCCGCAATGCGCATATTTCAGGATTGGGCTCTTGAAAACGTACCGGCGGCATCGGATAATCCAAACGATCAAGATAGCAAGGGCTGCCATTCCAGCCATAGCCGACAATTTCGCGCTTGCCAATTCGTTCGCGTACTTGATCTGAATGCGTGTAACGCATGCTGCTGACCATTAGCGGAAGCATTTTCAATCGGTTGGTGATGGAATGGGAACGCAAAGTACTGGAGGCAATTAAATGAAGGGCCATTTTCTTGTGAGTTTCTTATTTGGTTCGGTTTGGATTGATTCAAATTTAAAAATAATTTTCTTCTCTTATATATTTCGGGAAAATGTTTATTACACAAAAATTGACGTTTTGTATTTGAGTTTATGAAATTCGATTAAAAAAAAAAAAGAAGAAAACGATCAATGAGAACGTGATTGAAAATATTTTTTTTTTGTATACATAGATGAGATAGAGTTCCAGGTCTTGTTAGGCCCAACTATCGCAACTATAACATCCCCATATCTGAATTTTCTTCTGCAAGTTTCATTAATTTAATTAAAATCTTCTATATAGAATATTCCAGTAAAACGGCACGCAATCTGCATTAAGAAACGCAGGTAATTTACTTTGACACCTTCACTATTGCTGCTGTTGCTTCAGTTGGTGATGGTTTATTTTAAAGCGCTTGTTGTTTGTTTATTTTTATTTGTTATTGACAGTACTCACCGATTTCATCAGTGAAAATTATCTATTTTATTTAATTATATATTATTATATTTTCGTGAATCAACGCCAACACCAACTCGTAATGAAATTCAAATATGCTTGCATGCAATGCATTGAATTTAATTAAATGGAACAACAGCAGAAGCAGCAGCAGCGACTAATAACAAACAAGAAAAAAACCACGAAAGAACAATACTTACATATACACACCCACTGTACTCAGTTGTGATAAAGTCCTATGATACAACATTTTAATAATATTGGCTGCTGCATTAAAATCAACAGCAACCAATGCAGCTTCTACTCACAGTTTTCGCAGCATATGCAATTAAAAACAGACACCGACACAGACATAGACACAATAATTTAAACATGGACATGGACAAACTGATTAACCTGACCAACTCCCGGGAAAGTAAACCATGAGTCAAAAAATATACATACATAAATATTACGAAGTGCATGAATGACGTTAAAAATATTGCAAGAGTTTTTCCACTTAGGTGAGGGTTGGGGTTGCGTAAAATGCAGTAATTGCATTTTTGTGTGGCTTGCAGAAATGAAGAGACATTCCTTCTCATCATGGTTTTGTGCGGTATGCGTAAAATACAATTTAATATAACATTTATTTCAATTTGTAATGTTAAACAGTCAAATTATTCTGTGAAAAAATATCGCTGCGAAAAAGATATAGTAACGAAAATTCTAGTTTGTTAATAACTGCTGTTATTAGGAATTTGTTTTATTTTCATGAAATATTGAGAAAATTTTAATAGCAAGTAATTATTTAATGTATAAAGCTGGATAGAATCCGGGTTTGTCCTCAGATTGCATGAAAAGGAAAAGCCTCTTTGGACAGTTTTGTTCTGGCGTCCAATAATACAGTTTAATAAAAAAATAACAAGGTTCAGAAGTGGATGCTATATTTTCGGAAAAAATTATCATTGCTTTAAGAGATTACAATTAATTTTTGTTTTACGCAGACCTAAAGTTTACTCATTTTTAACAAATTTAGAATGATAAACTATAAGACAACTTTTCAGTTTCGCGTCTATACACTAAAAAAAAAAGTACATGAAATAGCTGTAAAAATAACATTTTTTGTTTACAATATTCAGCCAACATTAAAAAATATCAAAATTGACATTACAAAATGTAATTATAACATTACTGAAAAATGTATAAAATATGCAAAAACAATGCAATTTTAACATTAAAAATGTACAAAACATACATTATTTTAATGTAATATTGATATGACAATAATGTTGAATTCACATGAAACAATGTATAACTGAAATTGCAAAATGTAAATTTAATATAAATTTAACGTAAAATTGGCAATTTAAAATGTTAAATAAAACACAATAAAGAAGTTTTTTGCATTTTATTTAATTTTATTTCTGTAATAATAGTTATTAATAATAATATATAAACTTAAATAATTCCGAAAAAGTAAAATTTTTAAAACACGTTTTAGTTTATTTTATTCTCTTTTATTATTATTTGAACACTTTTTCACAATTTTTTTTCACACTGTTTTTATTTATAAATAAATTATAATAAATAAATAAATAAATAATAATAACATTACAAAAATATCAGTTTTACATTGCACTTTTTTTTGAGTGTAGTAGAATTAAACCATTAGCTTTCTTTTTTGTTAGACTTTTTTGTCCTTTTTGAAAGAAACTACTTTTTTGATCCATAGCTAAGGTTGGCAGAGGATTAATAAGTTCTGGAAATATGTTGCTCATAAAATTTTACGAAATAAAACTAATACGAAAAATTCAAATCGATCGACATCACTCTAAAAAGTGTTAAGTCTTTCTATTTCGTGGATTCAGCGATAACAAATGTAGTCGCATATAGAAAGCGATGCCGCATTCGATATTTGGCTACATCGGACTTAGAACTCGTTGAGCATGGAACGCAGTTCATTAGGTATACAGTTACCGCAAAATATCATAAGCCTACATAATTTTAAACTCCGTTTTGTAGAAAGGACCACAGCAGTGGCACTTGAGATACAGAAATGAACCGGTTGAGGTTGGATTGCCCACATTTTGCGCAGACAACTTGATAGAATTTCAATCGCTATTGATTGGTGTTTCTATGGAACCCGATTCTTCAAAGCCGAAGTTCGTCTCATGAAACTAAGCTAGAGTTAAGTCAAGAGACTGTCACAGATAGATAGATTTTTTTATTTTATAATACATCTAATTATCTTTAAATAATTTTTTTTTTCAATTTGGTTCTATAGTTTTCCTCTAGATGGCGTCCAAAAAAAATTGCCTTCTTTGACGGCGGGTGTAATAGAAATCCTTCGGGTGCTCTAAAACAAAAAAATGAATAAAAATCAACAAAAATATACATAATTTTCTATAAGATAGACTATAATGAAGCTATAAATATTGAAAAGCGTCCCTGTTTAACATAAACCTTGATCAATTTTAAGCGTGTGCCGCTGTTATAATATAAAATTATACCGGTGCGGGGAATTTGATTGAAAACCGGGGAATTTCTTAAGGGCTATCGGGGAGACAGAAAAAATGAGTTGACATCCCTCGTATGTACACAAACACCTTTTATTATGTTAAATTCTTCATTTGTAAATTATATATTTTTCATGAATACTGAATTTTTGAACCGAACCCTCCTCATTTCTTTTATTTATTTTTCTACTTCAACTTCTACCCTCCCTTTTTAAGTTGTAATTTTATTTATTGGAAAGAAATGAAAAAAGAACAGAGGAAAATTAAAACCTTAACTCTTTGGGTTTATCATTTTTCATTGCTGCAAGTGGCCAATTGATGTCAATTTTAGATTAAAGAAAAATGAAGAAAATCTCCTATTCACAATTTTCATAGTAGTATTGTCTTTTCTATTGTCCTACTTCATCTTCTTTTATTTTTATCTTTTCCTTTCAAATGTGGGAAAAATGTAAAAAAATAACGTGGAAAACTACACAAATAAAAAAAAGGATTGCGTCAATATAAATTTATCAAATATCCTCAGAAAAAAAGGAATGAAGGAAAGGTTATTTTATTTTCTTTTAACTTTTTAACGTTGTTTGGTAATTTTCAAAAATGTGCACCACTTACGCCCTAACACCCTCTCTCATTCTTCAGTAAATACAGCCAACAAAAACGAAATAATTTTCCATACTAACATTTAAGATGAAGTTGCAGATTAAATTGGCCCCAGCTCCAAAGTGGTCGAAAAAAAAAAGGAAAAAATTTTTTTACCCTTCTCTGCCTTTAGCCATACATATGGAAGTGTATTGTATGTAGGTAGTAAATGTAGTCGAAGAAAACAAAGTAGACAAAGACAAGGAAGACAGACACTCCTTTTCTGAATATTACATTGCAATTTTTTTTTTTTTTTTTTTGTCTTAAATCGTTGAGTATTTCTGACGTGGGTCAATTTAATTTGAAGAGATTGAAATATGCTACGAACTAGAAGAAAATGAAAATGTGAAAATCAAGCATGAGAAAGTGATG
Organism: Toxonevra muliebris; assembly: GCA_963691655.1. Taxonomy (NCBI): domain Eukaryota; kingdom Metazoa; phylum Arthropoda; class Insecta; order Diptera; family Pallopteridae; genus Toxonevra; species Toxonevra muliebris. The sequence goes on from OY829326.1 coordinate 104,912,020, forward strand.
TGAAGAAGCAAATCAAACTGAATGGAAAATCCTTGGCAGCATTAAACACATTTCAACACACACGCGCGCACATGAGCATACATAAATTTACATTGCATGCGATAATTTAGCTACTACTTTTCATATGCGTGTGTGTGTATGCGCTTTGTATCCTTTTGAATTTGAATTTAAATAAGAATGCTCATCACTTGTATACATATATTCGAGTGTGCGCTTTTTCGTTTTAAACACACACATGAAAAATAAAGAACTCTACTTCTATTTACAATTGACGCTTTCAAAATGGCACCATCACCAGCACGACCACTTGAACAACACAGAGCAGCAATAAAGTTAGAGCCTTTAAGCTTCTGCTTCCTGCAATGACTTGTCGTTTATTAAGAATGTTTGCATGGTAAACATAATTTTTTATTATTTAAATAGCAAATGCCCTTGCCACACAGTTGAATTACATAGACAATTTTTTTTTTCTATAAAGCATTTAAAAGCATAAGTAAATGAATGACTGAAAAACATTCTAACAAGTCATGTTTATTATACGAAGTATTTGTGCGGATGGGTTATTGGCTTCTTGTGGGCCAAGGTCCTGCTTTTTTCACTTTTTTTAAGCCTGCAGTTCTTTTTCTTCCATTTAATCTGTAACAGTAATCACTCAAATTTCATTCAGAGTTTCTATTTTTTTTATCCTTCTTGAACATAAATTTTTTTTACTTTTGCCAAATGGCTATTTAAAGTTAAACACTAACTAAATGCAAACATATTGTGAAAGAATTGAAGAGAGATACTATATCTACTACTACAATTACTTCAACTCAACCTTACTACATTGATGCTCAGTGAATTGCATAATTGTACACAAGAGACCAAAACGAACACTTCTATAAATTAAATATTTCAACTTCATGTTAAAACTTTTGCCTATTGACTATCATAACTAGTAAGAGGAAGGAAGGGGGAAAGTGAGCAAAGAAAACAATGTAGTAGGGGAGTGGAAGGAATGGGTCGTTTTAGTGCTAATGCACTTTTCTGGCGTTAAGATGTTATTAAGTTTACATATTTAACTTTAAATATGTTTAGATACTTTATGTACTTTAAAAGAAAAGAGTTTATTTATTTCGGGGTTTAGATGAACCGAAGTTATGAACTCCTAGCTCCTTAATAAAAACATAGTAATGTTCTCAACTCATACGCGGGCATCGCTAAAAGAGAATTACTTCTTTTGATTGGTTGATTTTGTCTTCCGGATAATAATAAATATTTTAACAGTCGTGCAGTTTGCATATTTTATTTAATTTATTGCTGTACCCAGGCTATCACTCGCCGAGTCCAGGGTTCGAGGCTACAGAAATTTATTTGTTACAGGGACCGGGGCGAACTACCTTCAATTTACGAACACTACACAACACTCACTTGGGGATCTTTCCCTTCTATTTTATTTAATTTCACCTTTTGTTTTACCTCAAGGCGTGGCCTTGTGGTTCCTCCTAGTGCGTGGCACTAGGGAGCACCTACTTACAATATATCGTATGGTGCGCTGCACCTTAAATTCCGCTGGACGATGGCGTGGCCTATCGCTCGAATCCCCCCTAGTGCGTGGCACAGAGGAGCGTCGATCTGAATCCGGCAAATGGACCCTTTAGTACGTAGCACTAAAAGGTGACGAACAAAAAGAACACACACTCACTTCGTTTTGAATTTTAATTTATTTAATTTTTTTGAAACTATTACTTTTTTTATTTATTTTTTATTTTTATTTAACTTTAATTTATGTATTTGTCTTTTACATATGTAAAACTGTGGGGTGGACGGCGTGGCCTATCCCGATGATCCTCCTGGTGCGTGGCACCAAGGAGCTTCGATGTGCAAAAAAAATGGCCTCCCCAATCACTTTCCTTCACTGTTCCGTCGCGAGACACTCACCTGAATATACGTCTGCTTGCTGCCGCTGTTGATCGCCGAAAGAGAAAGAGTTTTCTTGCCATCTGCTTGTGGTTTCGTTGTTTTTTTTCCTTCGTTGAGTTCTAAACATGGCGTCATTCAGCTAGATGAGTGTGTTTACCACTCGCCTATTCATTTATGCAATTGAAGGGTTGCATTTTCGTTTTAATTTACAATTCTTCTTAGACTTAGCAATTTTACATAAAATAAAAATGTCCCTTCATGGGCAAATAATAAAAAACAACTTAACACTTAAAGAATAACAAATTAATAATTCAAAAAGAAAATAATAAAGAAAAATAAACAATTTATGATAATATAAAATGACTCCACTGGTGAGACGCAAACGAGGGGTTGGGCCGACTTGCGTCCTCACATTGCATATTTTATAAGATTATTTATTGAAACTATAAAGAATCAAAACCAATATAAATCGATGTTTTAAAATTTTAAACTGGAATGTTTCCTTAATGAATCACTTAGGATATTTTTAAGTTTTTCTGAAAAAAGTTTTGAAAGCAGAGATAAATAAGGAATTAATTTTTAAATAAAATAACTTTTTTATTATATTAAATTTTAAAGTATTGTAAGGTTTCCTTAAAATATTAAATATTGTAGCATTTAAAAAGGTTGAACACTAAGGTTGACTAATAATTTAATTACTATAACTTGGTGTTCTTTTAAAATAATTTTTTTATTTTTTTTATTTTTAGCAAAGACATTTACTAAAAAACAAATTTTGTACAGTTTTTTTTTTTAATTTTAACAATGCACTTTAAAACTGCATAAATTCACCCAAAAATCTCGATTTTTGAAAAAACTGTAGGGTTTACGAAAACACCAATTAAATTTTTAGAATTATCGTGCCTTTATCCACTAAATTTCATTAATTTCTGATCAAGACCCTATTTTTGCCCATCATTTATATGGAGACGGAGCACTGTGCGATGTCTTAATTAATTATGTTTTGATTAAATATTTAATGATTGAGCACTAGAGTGCCATTAATTTTCGGAAATCAGAAAATTTTCCGCGGCATCCCCTCGATCGGTTCGTTTTACTCAAAAAATAATCTGTGTAAAATTTTAGGTCAATCGGATAAGGGGGAAGTGGTGCTCCAAGAGCTCCAAAATTTGGAAAAAACGGTTTTTGTGGACAAAATTCATATTTAGTTCTTTATATTTCAGACATTTTTGATTTTACATAAAAACTGTCTTTACAAAATTTATAGATCTATCAAAGAGGAATAATTCACTCATATAAATTTTTTCGGTATTCCTAATATCAAATTTAGCAAGTTTTACAAATGTACAAATGCCCGCACAACTGCTTTTTTTACTTATTCGCTAAAAAAAAGCATAGTAATACCTGCATAGTCGTTCATTGGAATATGAAACCAATTTTTTCAGTCCAAAAGTGGGCTGAGACTGGTTTATCTATCAAAATGAACGTCGAATAACTCGAAACACTCGCCAGCTCTCGAAAGTTGTAGTGACCCTATTCTCATGATTCCCACTCCAAATAATGGTATCTTTGTATTAATAAAAAAAAAAATTTAGTTACAAGCGAGGTGAATGTTCCAGTAATTGTGCCAGTCCCAGTTACTGTAATTGATAAAAATTCTGTTAATAATGTTTTTTGGTATACTTTTTTGGGTCTTTCTGTCTTTTTGTTTCTTATACCAAACACGGACAGAAATTAAAAAAATTTAAATTCTAAATTCGAAAATCAAAGTTTACGAAGTTAAGTCTGCAATTGTGAGAATGATTACGATGATACATTTAATGGATCATACCAAACGTCAGAAGATTTGCTTAATGGAAAACGACGACTTAGAATTAAAGAATAACATTTTATGGCATCAACTCCAAAATTTTGGAGTTGATACCATAGTTTAAATGAAATTTTCTTGTTTCTCAAAACTTTAAACGTATTTTTTTCTAATTGTTGCTTTTTTAAGAACTTTTCAACCTATCAAGCTGAAATTGGTATACATATTATTCTGATGACTACATTTTTGAAAAATACACAAATTAATTCCAATTTATATGGCAAAAATTCCCAATTTTTTCGAACCAATTTTTTGTAAACGCTCTTCAAAGTAAAGAACTCTCAATTTGAAATATTTGTCCTAGTACCACTACATTTAAAAAGTTAAAAAATTAATGTGAAATAGTAAGAGTAGTCGAGTCTTTGTAAATTTAAAAAAAAAGATAGTTCTAATTTTTTGGAAATGCTATTTGGAATTAGATTTGCGTTAGATTTGCAAACAGAGGTGGATAGGTGAAACAGGGTTCATGAATTTTTCATTCCTATTTTTAAAATTAAATTTAAAATCGAAAGGAAATGCTTATCAAAACTACATTTTGCAGTATTATTGATAATATTATTTCGATTTTTTATGAAAATCTTCAATTTATGGAATATTTTATACAATGTTGTTTTAATTAAAAGGCATAGAAATCATATTTTTTTTTACTTGTATTCATTTATTATTTTATTTTTAATAAGTATTAAGGTTTACATTCATACGTATTTTTACAAACACTACAGGCATCGTCGTCTTGAAATGATCAAAAGATCCTTATGGCCATCAAAAAATTATAAATTGAAGTTTATTAAAATTTATATCTTTTCAATATATTTTTTTTTTCACAAATTATATCAACAGCCACAAACACAACCGCTTCGCTTGAAATAGAGACGCCGACTAAAAAATTCAAAAGAAAAACAAATCGTACGCAATTGTCTGCTAAGGCCAAAAGAGTAAAGATAGTTTTTTGTGTATCCCAAAATTTTGTATGGAGAACATTTTGGTATATTCGTCTCTTTCTTACATTTTCTTTGCAACTAAATTTGTAAAAATTAAGAAATCACTTACTTCAAATTGAACACCATGGTTCCATGAAAGGAGCACATTTTCTTCATTTTGGGGAAAATTTACTTAAAGGAGAGAAATTTTCGTGGATTCAAATTGAGGAAACTTTTTCTTTGTTTTAGAGATGGGTATTTTTCTGGGTGTAGCCACAACATTCCTTTATCATTCGAAGAAAATATTCATAAATAATTTTTATCAAACTGATTTTTAAATACAATAAATTAAATCGATGATACATTGATGCACCCTTCAAAATTAAAATTTTAGGAAAAATTTTCCGATTTTTTTTAATTTTAACCTCAAAAAAATGGCCAAAAGTGACAAAAAATTCACAGAATAATCAAATTAAATTTTTTCAAATAAATATTAATCAATGTTCATTCTTTTGCATTTTTTTTACCGTGAGGGACATAATTTCATTAACTCATTGACTTCCCACTACTGATGATGTACCCAACCTCAAAAAAATTACCAAAAATTGTAGAGGCTGATTTTTTTCAAATGATCATGATTGGGAATTTGAGCCATTATCAATGATATGGAACTCGGATGAGGTTGGATTATTTTCCCTAAATTCGTGAAGTCACAGAATTGAAAGAGATCTTTCTAGTCGTGGTGCTCTGAGCAATAATGCGTTAATAAAATAGTTTTAAGATGGGTTTTGCTAATAAGATGGAGTTTTTGCGAAAGAATTTTTCACGTTGAACACGAATCTGAGGTCAAAAACTTCCCATCACGTCACGTTTTAGGAAAAAAAATGGGGTTCAAGCAAGTCTTATTTTACAAGAATCCGATAATTTTTTCTATTTTTATTAATTTTTAAACTCTTCAAACTGATTCAGGACGAAACCTTAAATCAAAAACAGTTACTGACCCAGAAAAACTATGAATGCAGGAGTGCTCAGTATCACCTGCTCTTTTTGAATCCGTAGTCAAACCTCATGTCGAAGAAAACAAATCGGATTTGATCGCATAGTGTAACTAAGATTTTTTATATTTGACTTTTTGGAAAAAAAAATCCGATGGAAGTAAAAAATATCGTTAAATAGATTTTATTTTGACTTTTTTTCCATCCATTGGCAATTAATCTCAAAAATTAGAATAAAGTTTCCACATTTCGGGGGGGGGGGGGGGGAGGGTAGGTCAGAACCCCCAAAACCCCCCCTAAATACGGCCTTGGTGCCATGAATAGATTTTTCGAAAAAAAAATTCTCCTAATAGCTTAATGGCACCCTAATGAGCACTGTACAATTACAAAATAGTATCCGCTGATCACGAAACTAAAAAAAACTTCGGTTTTTGAAAATTTCATAAGGTGAGGTTTTCATAAATGAAATTTTTTTTCTTCTTTTTTATTTTTTTGCTTTTCGTCGAATCGACGACGCAAGCTGACGTTTTACAATTTTTCTTTCTAAGTAAGTGTTGGTAAACATTTAATTTATCAATAAATTCTATTAAAAAATTACCATTGATGTTTTTCTAGACGATAAATTAACCAAATAATGGGAAACAATCAACTATCAAAGTTATAGGTGTATAGATCATGTATATAACCACTTTGAAGAACTTTCTTTTCGCCGACGCATGACCTTTACATATAAAAAATAATTAAAAAGTTTCATTTTGTTGTACAGTGCAATATTAACTTTGTGTTGCAATATCGTCTTCGACATTGTGGCACTTAAAATATTGTCAAAAGCGTGTCCATAACCTGATTTGAAGGTGGCACAAATAGCAACGAGAATTTCTTCTGAATCCAAACAAAATTAATAGCGCGGTTCGATTAGGAGGATTTTTACCTTGTAGGGCTCTGAGACTGTTTGACCTCAATTACTTATATTCTAAACGCAACATTTTCTTTTGATCGACGAATATGAGTTTGGTAAGAATTATTCTGAAAATGTATTTGGGAGAATAAAAAGTTTAGATCAGGCACAAATGACCCAATAACCATGAAATGGTTAAGCATCTAGGTTCATGTTTCTCCCAAAGTGATGCTAACTATTTATATCCTTTCACTACTTCTACTAATGTATCCCATCGAGGGTCTTGGATGAGCTTTTCGCAACCATTCAGCTTGTGCGAGTTATATTGGTATAAGAATGAATGAACCTACAGTTTTAACCCGAATTCGAACAGCTTGAAAGCTATAAAAGGTCCAAATGAGTGACAAGTGTACTAATAATATTAAACTAAATATTTATAGGTACTTATGCTAAATTCTTTGATGTGTGTGTGTGTGTGTGTAGACATTCTAAAAGAAGGTTAAAGTTTAGTACCGAACTTGATCATTGCTACACTTACGCTAATTGCGTCAAGCCGTCGCTCGACGTCGTTGGATAGTCTACAATATGTTATCACATACACACATGCCCCAACTGCAACATGAATATTTAGCAAGTGCAAAGTTTTCTTGCTATTGGTATGAATTATGGAAGGTAACGAAATTCATATACATATGTATAAGAGCATGCTACAATTTCGCGTAGTTATGTGTGTGTGTATGTAAATTCTACGAAAGCTTAAGAAAATCCCCGAAAGACATCTTTGCTGAAACTGCAATTTATAATATTTAAGAAATAGTTTGCAAACATTTGTTACCTAACAATTTACTTATTCATATACACACACGAGGCACACACATACATACATCAATGCAGAAACACATATTCTTGTATGCATGTACGTTTAAACATCGAAAGTACAAGGACATACTGTTGCAGTCTAATAGAAAGGACACAATGCTATGCTAACTAGTGTCGCTTAGCATAAGTTTTGATGAAAATTTGTTAAAGTTTTAAGAAAAGTCAGTTTTGTCTTTCGTATTTTAATAAAATTTCTAGTTTTTTTTTTTTTTAGCTTTTTCTACCAATTTCAATTACAAACACTTGCGGCCATTTAGAGAGTTAAAGAAATTTTGTCAACACGTATACACTTTGACACATTAAATATTTATACATATACATATATTTATATATATATGAGTATATATATATACTATATATTTCTAAATGAAATTTATGCAAATTATTCCTTAGAGTCTTACCCAACTCCTAACTAACTACTACTACTCGCACTAGTTAGTACCGGAGTGAGAGTGGAAAACGTTTAGTGTTGCAGCAAAAAGTTTTTCCGTTTCATTCATCGTCACTGATTGCGTTTTGCAATGTGGAAAACAAGTTTCGTTTCGTTTTAGTTTCATTGTTGGCCAGCATATGTTTTAGCTTTATGGTTCAGCTTCTGCTTCAACCTCTGCTTTTTACTACTTACCCGCGTTCTTATTCGTTTTTAGTTTTCGCCCCATTTCCCAGTTTATCGCCAATTATGGTAAACATTTTTGTTGTTTTTTATTTGGTTAAAAAATAAAAAGTAAAATTTAATTTTGTTTCAGGTTTTGGATATAAACAGAAAGATAAAAAAAAAACGATACTTTTTGATGTGTTCTTACGCAACAGAACATTTTTATATTACATTTTAATGTGCACAGAAAAAATATTTGTGGCTATTTTATATTTGAGTTGCTTTTTTGTTTTATTGCACACGAGCATATAAGTAAAAATTTGTATACAAATTTTATCAGAAGTTTTCAAAACTAATTTGTGTGAAATTCTGCAAATAGTTTGTTTTGCATAAAATTTAATTAAATAGAAAACGTTTAAGCTAAAGGTAAACTAAATAACTATCTATGTTGCATTTGATTTTGATTTTTACGAATATTCAAAATGAAAATTCTTAAGATACACTGATGAAAAAGAGTTTTTTAATTGTGAAATTTTTGGGTAATGATGATATGAATTGAAAAAGTTTTACAGTTTCTTTAAATGAATTCATTACTTTTGAAGTTGAATTTTTGATCTGCATTAGGAGTCTACAAACCTCCTAATACCTGATGCTTTTATTTGCTGTATATTAGTAGGAATAAATTAAGATTTTTGATATGATAACATCTTTACGCGGAGCTGAAGGAAAATTCATAGTTGAGGGAATTGATGGAACAAATGCCACGTCGTACAGTGGTTGAAAAGTGGACAAAAATCTTTAAATATCTGAATATCATGTTTCAAAAATACTGGGGTGGTATCTGCTTAAGTTTTTGAAGTGAAACTTCTTTACTCTTGTCCCTAGAGTAAAACCAACTGGATGTGACGTCGCGCTTAAGTTTGCAATGCGACATAATTTTGTCGAGCAATGTGCATGAGGGGCTAAATATTAATATTCCGTAACTTAAACGATTCATAAATAGTTTTAATTCAATATAACATTTTAATAACACACACACACACATACGCCTATGGCAGAAAGAACAATGTGTAGCGTCGCCATCTTAAAGTTTATGATAGTTATACATTTCACATACAGATGGCGCAAATGTCCAAGGAATTACATGAAGATGTCGCACACAAAAAGAGTTCGTCTACAATTGTCATTGAAGTTACCGGTACAGAGTTGCAATTTTTGTTCTAGAATTAATCCCAAAAGAAAAAAAATTGATTGTGTATTAACGAACACAAGGCAGAAATGAAACTTCTTGTGAACTAAACAAAACACAAGCTAATGAAATTAAAAAACACAAGCCAATGAAGTAAAAAATTTAGCGATTGAAAAATTTCATTTGCTTGTGTTTGGTTTAGTTCACAAGAAGTTTCACTTCTGCCTTGTGTTCTTTAATTTGGGTAATCCAAACTAAAAACACAAAATAATTTTTATGGGGGACCCTTTAAAATCTATCAAAATCACTCAAAAATTACTAATAACATGCCAAATCTGTTTTTTAATTGAAAGCATTGTTATAGATAAGGTTTGAAAAAAAAACAATAGATCTTTGTTTATATTTTTAAATTGGCTATTATTTTCTAAGCCCTAAAAAAATCGTTTACATCAACTTTGGTAGATCATATCTGATGATCGGTGTCGAGCGATGTTTTATGTTATATTTTTAATTGAAGCTTGAACTTTCAGCTTTATAATGCAAAAATATTCAGCGACTAATTAAAAAAAAACCAAAACCATATGAGGAGGATAGGGTAAGGATGGGGGAGTAAATGTGGAGGAAAAATGACTTTCAAAATACATTTATATAAATTTTTATAGTGATCTTCAGCGATAATAAGGAAATTATTAATTTTTATACAAACATGTTGTAGGGAAGGTGGACGTGGCTATGGACGGATATTTTTTATTTTTGCACCCTGTCTTTGTATTAATATAAGCCACTCCTGTACCAAAATTTGTAACTCTAAAACAATGAAGTTTGTCCAGCTTTGGTTGTATGGGAGGTGGGCGTATTATTTTCATTTTTGCACCCTGACGATGTATTGACATAAGCAACTCCTGCACTAAAATATGTGACTCCTATTTTTGTCCTCATTTTGTATGAAGTTCAACCACTGTGCGTCGGTGTCGTGTATGTGTGAGTTTATAAGTGTGTGTTTTATTATATATTTTACTTTTTTTTTTTTTGCAGGTAAGGAGGTAACAAATTCCTGGCATATCATCAAAGGTTTGTAGGGCTTGCACCCACCAAAATCTTCCCCCTTGTATCACTCTGGAACCGCTTTTGCATTCCTTCAAGGTGGAGTTTCTCTTTAAGTTAATTCAGACTAACATCGTTGTACCTGCGTCCAGAACCCTATTTTTTCAGCATAACACGTACTGAATGAAATTAACTATTAGTTACCAGTTCACTCTGACACATTTTTAGCGATGAGAAATCCCAGCTTGTTTTCTAGTGATTTTCGTTATTCTGTCCAGCTTCTACAAAAGAAAAATATGTGGTTTGCGTCGTCTAAGTTCTCGTCGCCGTAGATAATTTCCGGGCTTACGACTTTGCGTATCTTGAACAGATAGCATCTGCGTTATGTAATTAGCTTACTTCCCCTAAGGGTAATTTTTCCACGCTTGGGATTATCCGTGCTACCCATCTTCAGTTTGTTTCTGCCGACTAGCTATCCTGCCATAATTGCATTGTATGGGCTCTAGTGTTTTGCCGTGTGTTATTTCCGGTGTCGTCTTTCTTCTGCATCCAGAGTTGTCTTCTTTTTCTTGCTAATATACTTTAAGGCCAAAAGTATGCAACACATAATTTCTATATCAAAAACGCTTGTGTAATATACTTATTGTTTTTATTTATTGTATTGTTTTATAGAATAGCTTATTTTAGTTTATAGTTTATTCTTTCCTAATTGAAATTGTAAAATAATATCAACATTATGCGATGTAGACGTGCAAAAAGCGAAGAAAGTGCGTTGAAAATAGAAAATGAAAAATTTTAAAAATCCAAGGTTGCACTTTTGCAACAGGGTTAGTTTTTTCCAGCACAAAAAAATGAGTGAAATATGCAACAATTTTTTTTTTTTGAAATTTTAAAATTTGTAACTTCTACGAAAATAAATGTTCTACATCACAACATGTCGTAGGTGTGTGTCGTACATTTCACTTAAAACTCTTTCATGTCCAAGCTATCTAGCGCATTACGAACTTCTGCAACCACTGTGCGTCGGTGTCGTGTATGTGTGTATGTCGTGTATTTAACTCTAAGCCTTGGGTGCTTTGATCCACAAATTTGTTTTAATAAATGCCAATTGTGATACGATCTCTCTATTAGTGAACAATTCTTTTCAACTACGCAGAGAATTTAACGCCTCTAAATCATCAAATGTATCGACAACTGACCGTACATCATTGAAATTATTGCAATCGAAGAAATGGTTTATAAATGACGGTAAACACTGCCAGTATGACAAAAAGATTTTAATGATTTTTTGGTGGCAGTTATGAATAAATCGTCGATTTCCTAACATTTGTTACATACATATTCCTTTAAAAATTCGAAAGTAAATAAAATTTCGTAAATATTGAGCCATATTTTATCCAAATTGGAGAAGTGGTTCTTACCCAATACCCATTCAAACTTTGAAAATTTGAATTTTCCAATTTTTTAATTAAAACAGTAATGTTGATCTGACTGTTGTGTAATTTATGTGATTTATAGAAATGTCAAATAGTTTACGCAGCAAGTTTTCTAAGCTTCCAATGAATGCCGATGTAATTTCAGTCATTCTATTGGAAGGAGTAAAATATCCGCAATTAAATTTGAATGCAATTTTCAAATCCATTGACCATTCGGCAAATAAACTCTCACTTTTATTTAACGACATACATATTATATTAACTTTTAGACGTTTTGAAAAAAGCTTTTCTTTTAAATCTGTAAAATATGCATGCGTTGAAAAATATGTCTAAAATATGCGAAATATGCTTAAACAAGCATTTGCTGAAAAAAAAACCAGCACTGGTTATCGCATCATGTGACGAGTGCAGAAGGGACGACGCACAGTGCACCGTCCCCATATAAAAGTTGGACAAAAATAGAAGGAGTGGTTTGAATTTGATGAAATTCGTAAAGGATTGTGGCATCATGATTTCAAAAATGAAATCGGTTTTTTGGTACCGGTTATTTTTTTTTTATAAAACCGGTTCTTATCAAATTTTTTTTTACCTGTTAAAATACTATATAAATTATTGCTTGAATTTTGTGGACGCTCCTAACTAAAAATAAAATTACCATTTGCTAAAGGGCTATAGTATGCTGATTCTATAATCGGTTTTTTGATACCGATTTCGGTTTTCAGATAAATTTTTTTGCAGACGCTTCTAATAAAAATAAATCAAATTAAAATATCAGCGCCATTATTTTTTAAATTAAAAACCTATGTTCCACCATTTCTGTCGGTTTTGGATAGAACACTATTTAAAATACAACCCTAACTCACCTTCTTAAAACGTGCCTACTTTTATCATAGATTTATATAATAAAATAGACTTTCTAATTAAGTATATTTTTACAAAACAGTCTGCTTTGCAGAATACTACTACAAATTTTAATATTGGCATAACTGCCAAAAGTAATTGTTTCAAAAATGCAGTGGGTTCTCGATAACATGAACTAATTAAAACCAAGGGAGTTCACGTTTGCGAATGCCGAAATTCAAAGAATAGAGATTCCTATTTATGCACTTGACGACATTATATTGTTTTGCTAAGCTAGCCGCTTCCTTCTAAAAGTTCTGTTTTTTTCTTTTCATTTCAAGAACTACTTTTTTGGAACACATTTGTACATTTACGAGAAAAAAACCAATTCAAATATTTTGTACGCCAATAGTACGAAGAAATTTAAATTCAATGTATTGCCAACATATTTACTTGAGGTTTGTCACTAGTAGGTTAAAATTTATGTTTTAGAATGTTTTGATGACCAAGCTATGAAAATTATGGTACAAAAAAAAAATTGCTTTGAGAAGTTGAAATAGTTTAAAAGATTTCATTAAATTTTTTTTTTGTATTTAAGAGTTTTAGTAAATAGTGATTTTCTCCTAAGGTTGGACGAAGTTGGCCAATTTTTTCCACCATTTAAAAAAGGTAAGGATTATTACAAAAAAAGGCACGAGATCACAGCCTTTTGTGGCCTAATGTTTTGTATTAATTACTGAAAATAACGATTTTTTAAGTTTTTCTCTGAAAAAATATTAATTTAAAAATGAAATGTTTTTGTTTAAAATAAATAAATTATATGTTGTGAAGTAGGTAATATTATTCCTCTTAGAATAAAAAAAAAATGAAAGCGCTGTCAATGATACCTGATTTTTAATTTTTTTGTAGGAGTCATAAAAATTTAAAGTTCTTATTTCAATATTTGCTTCTTAAATTTATCGACTTTGGCAAGTCTTAACTCCATCAAAACATAGCCGCTGTAAAAAATATTTTGGGTTTTTTATACATATTCTATAACCTTTAAAATGACATCAAAATTTTAATGATCGGAGACATAATTTTTTTTTGATTTTTGTCCACTCGACTCGAGTGCTTCGAGCACTGTGCGACGAATTAATTTTTCCTTCTTATGATCTTCAACAATTTCAAAAATATTGTAAGCCAAAGTCAAATTTCAATCAGATGTGATTTCTGCGGTATAGTGCGCCAATAAAATTTATTTTTGAGACTCTTAGCTGCAACTTTGCCATAGACAGATTTGAAAAAAGTTGAATAGTTTGCGAGATATGATCAAAAAACGCATTGGTAAATTAAAAAAAAAAAATCTTTTGTGTTGCACTCTGATATATATTACATTAGTTTGACTTTAGATATATGATATTTGTGACTTTGATCTGTATTCATCTGTTTCAAATTTTACAAGTGATGATCGAAGTGCTGAAATTGTTAGATCAGCTAAAATAAAATGAAGATTTGAGAATTTATCGAAAAAAATTTTCTCTGCATAGAATAAGTCTTTATAAATAAATATATTTCTGGGTTAGCTTAAATTCTTTCCTTCTGCACTTTTGCATAGTATAATTAAATGAACATAATTGAAATTCGTTTATGGCTTAGTAAATTAATAGAAAAATATTTTTTATGTACCATCAAGTAATAAAATTTATTTCCCAAAGTATTACAGAATATTAAATAAATTAAGTCATTAAATTGCTTGAGCATCACAAAATTAACTCCCACAAACACATACGTATGAATGAATATATGTATGTATGTATGTATATGTAGTTGTATGTGATTTTAAATGATTTCTATCTAACAATGGAGCAAACACACATAGTTATACTGCTGCTCTTTCCTCATTAAACACATATAGAGACATTAACATACAGACATACAATTACATGGAGCATATAAGCTTATCAGCATCACTAAACACAGATTGAGAGAGAGCTAGAGAGAGAGAGAGAGATCAAGAGGAAGAGAAAGGCTTTTAGTTGGGAAGCTCAACTAGATATTGTTTAATTATCCAACAAGCGCCTAAAAGCATATTTTACATTATTGGTTTTCCCTGCCGTTCAATTTTGGGGTCAATGCAGTTGTAGTGCAGGTGCATGCAGGCAAATAGAATGCAGGAGACTATCTTAAATATATGAGATTGCATGCAGCTATGTGGGAGTGCAATTGCATTGTTATAGTTTTACTAACTACCAACATGTATGCCAGAGTGTATACTTACTTGTTTGTATGTGAGTTTGTTTTGTTATTTTGTTTTTTGTTTTTTTTTTTTTGCGAATAAAGGCCACTCAACATAGAGGACAAGGTGATTGTTGCTGCTTGTTCTCGAGTGGCTTTTGTTGTTGTGCTTGTAAATGAATTTAGACCACATTTTCAAAATTATATTTGTGGGAATTTGTGGTAACTGTACAATTTTGGTCTTCTCTCCATCCTGCCTGCCGCCTTCACTGCTGTTGTAAGTATAAAATTGAATTTTCCCAATATTCCAATTCGTTTGCTTATGTTCCTCAACCCCTATCAACCTGTCTGTGCTGCTACTGCTGTTGCACTTTCGAGTATAGCGTAATTTATTGATGATTGAAATCAATTTTCGAACGTTCTAAATGCACACTAGAGTTATATGGGAATTTGTGCGTCAAGTTATCTTCTTAATTCTATTAAATGAGTATCCTCTTCTGCTCGAATAATTCAAATGTGCAGTTTAGTTCTGTTTAATGCAGTGCAGTGTGCAGAACTATGATGTCAATAACGATTATTCTGCTGATGTGGATGCTCCTCTGTTGTTTCTGTTCCTAGTTAGTGGGTTGGTAGCAACATAATAATATTGTTAAGTGAATTATATTTGTAGACAATCGAAATTTGTTGGCATATTTTAATTAGTATTTATTAGACTAATGGTCACCTGTGCCTTGTTCAGTGATGTTGCTTACTGTAGCTTGCATGTAGCATCGTTCGGTTCGAGCGTTAAAAACACTTGACACTAATTAATTTGATTATAAAATGTGTGTATGTGCATCTGTAATGCATGTATGTATACAATTAAGTTCGATCGAATAGAAAATATAATAATGAGTACATTTTTTAAAGTCAAAAGATTTATTATGGAAATTTTGTGGGGATTGGGTAATTTAGAAACAAATATTTATGGCTAGTTAATACTACAACTCACTACTGTGCTCAATTATTTTAAATAAATTATTTGTTATATCCAGCGAGTAATCTTCAATACATAATTTAATGATGGACCTAAAAGACAGAGAAAGCTGTACAGTGCCAATAGAAAGTTGTAGTAGTGGCGGATATAAAAGGTGTACGAGAGGTACAGCCCCCAAAATGTGAATGCTCATTAGCTTTAAAAACTTTTTAGAATCAGTATATAGATGCTTTACTTTTGGTGAACTTGATTGAGGGTTCTGGCCAGCTTTTATGGTTTTTTGTCTTAGTTTTCGTTTGTTTTTGATTCGAATTTTGGTTTGAATGTTTGTTTAAATATTGGTTTGAATATTAGTATGAGTTTTGGCCTAACTTTGGTCTAAATTAGGGAGTAAACTTTGTTTTGGTTTAGGTTTGGGTTTTGTTTGAATTTAGGCCATATTTTTAGTCTGGGTCTGATTTGATATTTAGCCTAGTTATTGGTCTAATAATTATCGTATAAATATCGCATAAATATCTCTCCGCAAACCCAAATCCTAGATTTACCACTGATTTGGAAATGTTTTTAAATGAAAATCTTCGCCTGAGGTATATGTATATGTTGCACCAAGGACGTTGATGTTTGGGTAGAAGGAGGACCTAAGTAATGCCAAAACTTGATTTCAGAATTTGCTTTGTTTTTAGAATGTATTATAAATTCTAATCGTCGATTATATTCAATATTCAATTCAAGGACCAAGATTGTGCATTCTGAAATGATATAACTCATATGACTCAAAGGACAACGAATTATCTCGTACAGAGCTATTTTTGGAAGCATTGCAAATACGTTATTGGAATCACTGAGTCAACTAGAAAAAAATGTTTTGTTTATAGGAAAAGCTAAGGAAAAAGTCTTGGGTTCGTTCTTGACAACTGTTGTAAAGGGTTTCCATTAGGAACATAACAATTTTATTTATTAATAAAACACAGAATTTTTTGAGATATTGAGTTCAAATTGTGTGTATTGTGGGTGTAGTGCAAGCATTCCATTTTATGAATGAAATTCGATTTCGGTTATATGACCACCACGAGCATGTTTACAACGAAAACGGCCGTCATGTTACCGTCAATAGGGAGCGCTATCGTGTTATGTAGGAAGATTATTTGTGGCCAGAATTGGATGAACTTGACATCAACGATATGTGGTTTCAACAAGACGGTGCCACTAGCCACACAGCACGTGTCACAATCGATTTATTGAAAGGCGAATTCGGTGAACGTGTTATCTCGAGAAATGGCCCGGTGGAATGGCCGCCTCATTTATGCGATCTAACGCCATTGAATTTCTTTTTATGGGGCAATATCAAGTCACTGGTCTATGCCAACAAGCCAACAACTTTAGACGAGCTCAAAGACAATATTAAATTCGAAATTGCCAACGTGCCGGTCGAAATATGTGCGAGAGTGGTGGAAAATTGGGTCCAAAGAATCGATCGCTGTAAACGGGCTCGTGGTGCTCATATGACCGAAATTGAATTTCATTCATAAAATGGAATGATTTCACTACACCCACAATAAATTTGATTTCAATATCTCAAAAAATTCTGTGTTTTATTAATAGATAAAATTGTTATGTCCTTAATGGAAAACCCTTTAGGTCTATAAACTTGAAGTGTTCTTATTGCGGTTTCAGATATTTGACAAATGTTGGCCAACTGAACTCGAATCTGCCAGCATCATCTATTTTAATAATTTAATGGAGATAAATAAAGTTGAAATCCCCAAAAAAAAAGTTGTGAATCTTTGTCAGTGTTGCCATATTTAAAAAAAAAAAACTGTATTTTGGAAAAAAAACTGTAACCAATAAAAATGAAAAAACAAATCTAAAATTTTTAATTTGAATAGTTCCTCAGTCACTTGCCCATCACACATTCAAAATTTAATAGGTCCAATAATATAATAGTTTCCGCATGTTTGGGAGATGCTATGGTTTCTTAAACGGGGCAGAAATTTAAAATCCTATTACTTCTGGGAAACCTAATACAATAATGGTGCCAAATTTAAAAAAAAAAATGTTCGCTCATTAGGCATGATTCGGAAATAAAAAACAAACACACACATACAAATTTTGGATTAATATTAAACCAGTTCTTTTAACACTTTCACCCAAAAAAAAATTAAGTTATTTGATTTGCGTTATTTATCATAACGACAACAACAATCAGCAATCAGACTGTTTTTGTTTGAAAAAATAGCGTTTAATTGGTGTCAGATTATACTCGCAAAAATGCTCTGAAATAGTTAAAATTAATTTATTTAACCCTTCAAATTGTTTATTTTGTGTTTTTAAAATACAAATCATAGTAGCCGACCGCTGCCACTCAAGTGACTTTGTAAGTTTTGAGATGCAGAGTGATTTACCGTTAGCCGTTGGTTTCTGCGTTACATCGTTTAGCTGCTATTTGTGTGTGAAAATTGGTATCTCGCCTTTGCGGCTACTTTTGCCGAGGCACGCTCTCTCGTGTAACAAAAAAATTCAAGGGTAGCTTGATGAAATTTTTTCAAAATCAAAACGATGACAAATAAATATTTAAAAATAAATGCTTAAAATATATTTCGATATCACTAAAAAGCAATCAGTTGTTTTATATTAGTGATTCCTTTGCCATAAATAAGGAAAATTGTAGTCGATACTATGAAATTCACCTTGCGGCTAAATTTGCTCGGCGCACCCTCTCGTTTAACTTTTTAAAGCGCGCCCTCCGAAGGGTTGAATAAATATATAATAATAATAATAACATCAAAAAAACTGATTCCAAAAAGAAACAAATTCATTTAAAATGTATAAAAAAAATATATGTTATTAACATTATTAATAAATAATAATTTAAATAAAAAATATTTTTAATATACCACGTTTTTAAAATTTACTAAAAAGTATAAAATAATTTCTCCTAACCCCATACAGTTTCACAACCACATATAGATTCCTTAAATATACTTGTATGATTTAAAACAACAAACGTGGTTCGCATGCAATAGGAAATTGATGGATGAATAGTTCACCTAAATGGCTAGCAATTTTATATCTATCCATATGCGTCCTACGTTTTTACTGTTTTTACATTGCACCTCGTTGTGATTCTACATTTTGAAACAGAAATGAAATAAAGGCATTTGCCAAATACATAGTAAGATGAAGATTTGTTGTTATGGATGTAAAAATGGACAAGAAGAATAATTTATTTATATATTAAAATAAAAAATATGAAAAGTTCTAACATTTTAGCTAAATATACTTATTTACATACATATATTTAGGTACAATATTGAAAATAGTGATAATATTTCTTCGCATTTTGATTTCATGAAATCAGTAGAAAAAGAATTAAAAGTACTTATATAAAATTCATAAAATCAAAACAAAACGTTTACATATTTGTATATAAAGAATATATAAATACTGTAAATGTTGAAAGTTATTTGCTTTGATTTGATTAATCAAAACAAAACGTTTACATATTTGTATATAAAGAATATATAAATACTGTAAATGTTGAAAGTTATTTGCTAAAAGAAATGTTAAATATTTATTTCATCAAACACGTCAAACTCATCCATTCGCTGCTGTTTCTACGATTTTTTGTATCGATTCCAGCAAGAGCAAATTGCGATCTCTTTACAATCTATACTCTTTGTAAGCGGAACAAAACGAAAACGAAAAGTTCGTTATTATTTGTTTTTTTTCTCTCTCGCATTTGTCTTTGAATTTGTGTATGTAGACATATATACATATATTCTACTCCCGCTAAAGCAATGATTTTAACAACGATGAATTCAATGCTTTGATCTATGAAAAAAATGGAAAAACTTCCGATGCTAATATTTTAAATATTATTATATTTATGTATATTTTAGATACTTCATATTGCATTGTCTTCCAGTTCTGAACTATATTTTAAATTTCAAGTCTCTAGCTCATCGGGAAGTTAGTTTAAAATCGATTGCAAAATTTGTACCGAACAGACTGACAGACAGACAGACAGACACCATTGAATGCGAGTTGATATAAACGTGGTAAAAATACGAAATAACATTCTTGTTATGACTAGTTAACAAATTAAAAGAACATTTCTGGATCCGATTCTTTAAGTAGTCATAGTTCACCAGTAATCAATACAACAATTTTAAAAGCTCTCAAAATGGTTTCAACAAATTTCTTGTACATTTCTCTTGATGCCACAAAATTTGTTCAATTTTATATTTTTTCAAGTAAGTCTTTTGTTCTTTTCAGCTAATTTTCGGATTTCAGTTTTGTTAGTATTAATTTGGGGAAATATTCTTTCCACATTTGCTACTTGCAAGTGCTACCCTGAAAGACAATTACATTTTTATGATACCCAAAACATATTTAAGTTTATTCTGCATATTATTGCAAAAACTGTAAAAACTGTAAAATTGGGGAATAAACTGTAATATTTGAGGGAAATCTGTAAGACTGCATGCCGACCGAAAAAAACTGCAATTTACAGATAAATCTGTCAATATGGCACCGCCGATCTTTATAGGAGTTTTTGCCGATGAATATCGAAGTATAAATATTTTTTTATTTAAAAAAAAGGTGATGTAGGAAGGATTTTATGCTCAGCGTAACAAGCAATTGCATAGATTCTCGCTTGGCTTTAAAATTCCAATAGAAATAAATTGTAAATTTTCATGGCATAGATTCTCGCTGGGCTTTAAAATTCCAATAGAAATAAATTTTAAATTTTCATAGTAACAAATTCGTGATGACATATATCAAAAATGGCTAAAGACTCAGAATTTTGTGGTTTTAACTCTAATATTTTAGAAACTGGAGGCAATCAGGTAAATCTGATATTAGAAATTAATCAGTGCTCAATGTTGTTATTTTTTCACATTTTTACAACAAATATCAAAAGATCTTAAGTCAGCGAAAAGATTGCTGGCTAACTGAAGTCACAGTCCCAATGATGTCTTTAAAACTTTGGGTTTTGGCTATCTATTTCGCTATCATGATAAATTCTGTTTTAGTCACCTTGATTTCATGGACCACTTTTTTGATTTGTCATACTTTCTTCACTTTCTTACATTTCTTTCACAAAAGTTCTAGTCAGTCTGTTGTTGCCTTACTGGAAGGAAGTCACTACTTTAGTTCACTTCTTGGAGTACTACGCTGCATCGCCAAGATTTTGATAGAGGTAGGCAACGATGTGATAATTCTGTTTAGTCATTCATATCATTGGATACTTTTTGGAGCTGGTTTTATATTATTTTTGCTTGTCTCTCTATGCAGTTTCTGTGTTTGTAAAAAATACTTGAAATATTTGTTCAGTTGCTTATTCTAGTCTTTCAACTCCTCATCCACATTGACTTTATGTTCTCTACTCGTAAGAAATCGTGTGGTAAATATTATGTAAATTTCATCATTCTGTTCTGTGTTCATAGTTCGTTTCATGCAGACATAACCCGCAGACATATCGATAACCTATAAATGACTACTTCCTTAGATACGTTCACTTTATACCACTGGTGGTAAGTGTTGATATATGATACATATCCTTATTCGTTGTTGTCTTGTTACACAATAAATTATTTCAAAACATTTTTTCCTTGTTAATCGTTTTCAGTGAATTTAGACGTTATTGATGCGTATGAACCAGAGTCGTTTTTTATATATTTTCTATGTATTACATTTTGTTTGTCGTGTACATATTTTTTATCTTGTTTGTTTTTATTGACGTCAATTTAAATGTTCAATCTCGTAAGCGCATAGTGTTAACATTTTTTTACAGGAATTTTTTTCCAGCAAATATAATTTTGCATAGGCACACACACTATATACAACATCCTTACTATACACAACACTGCATTATAGGAAGGCAGATACTACATTGCCAGCCAGAGCTAGGCGAACAAACTCATCCAACTTATCCCTAGCACTTTACAAACTTTAACCACAATTCAATTGCAACGCATTTCATTTCATTTCAGATAAATTGCTTACGCTTCAACAACACCATCGATATGTTGTTGATGTGCCACTCGTATCTCTCTACATGTATAAATGTATATACATACATACTTACATAAATGTGTAAGTGTGTAGGTGTGTGGTTGTGTATTTGTGTGGATTTATATAAGTATAAGTTTGTCAGCTTATCTACTATCCACTGCCACTACCATCACACACACCCACCGTATAAACACTTTGGGTTTTGCCTAAAACTTTAAGTTTTGGTTGTTGTTGTTGTATTCGTATATACTCATAGTGCACTTTACCACTTCAACTGTCGCAATAGCAAACAGTTTTGCTGCACGACATTTGAGTGAAGTCTGAAGTGTTGGTGGTGTTGCAGCAGCAAAAGCAGCAGCAACATTTTCGCTGATTCAACCATTATCGCATACATATACACACTTTGAAGGGTGTGAACCCAACAAACATTTGTAGCAGTTTTAAGTAAGCACGTTTGAAAACAAACTTATTTTCTACGATATTTGTAAGCATTTTGTGAAAAAATGTCTGTCCTTACAAAAGCCTTACATGTGTAAGTGTTTTTTAAGTTCAATTTTTAGAATTTACTCCGTGTCAATAGCGAAAGCTACTTCGGGCGTCAACAAAAATCACGAAGTTGGTGCCGAACTGAAAGTTGTTGTACATAACAGAATGCAAAAATTAAATGCGAAAATGCTTAGTCATTCTCTCGTTTTCTCCTTTGAATCAAAACGGCTTCTTTTTTTTTTTTTGATTTCGTGCAAAATTGTAAACTATGAAATCAAGGTTGCCATATCAGGGGATTTCCTACTATTAGATTTTTGAGTGATTTTTTCTATTACTGCGACAAGAATTTTTTCAGTTTGAGTAAGGAAATTTGCAAATTAAGTTATTTTTTAGTTGAACAACTATTGTAGTAATTTTTCCGCCCAATTCCTTTTCAAAATTACTTTCGGTTTTACATTAAACGTGTGTTTACACTTTCAGAACATTCTTGATATTGATAAATAATTGAAAAGAAAACATTTATAAAATCATAATCATAGAATATGCCAAAAATTTTTTAGTGAATTGTGGATGCGCCCTTACTATTTTATTGCACACGAGCTAACGTTCATTTTGGTCTATGACTTACTGAAAATCTCAGAGCTGTGTAATAAACAATGCAAAACTTGAATGTTACAAATATTTTTAATATATAAAATCCATAACCATGACCTAGTCCAAAATGAAAACGAAATGATCAAACGTTTGTTAATTCTCCCAAACGCATTGGTGATATATAACAATAATAATAATTAGTTTAAAATAAAATATTTGTAAGATAAATATATATATAAGTGAGAAAATAATGCACGCAAGAAAAAAAACTTGTCTTTAATAACTTTTTCAGAATTAGGGAAAAATTCTTTGAGATATCTGGCAGCACTGTTGAAGTGTTCTTGCGTCGCATCTTTTGTGGTTATTTCAGTAGCCATTGAAAATTTCATCTGTTTTATCGGGCGACGCACGCGTAATTTTATCATCAAAAGTTAAGTGCAAACAATTTTAATATTAAAAAATTATATTAACTATAAAAATATATTATAATAATATTTATGTTATAAATAACTAAAATAAGTGTTAAATTTATAAATGAAAGTACTATTTTAGTTTTATATTTATATTTTGTATTCAATAAAAAAAATTGAAAATGGTGCCAAAAAGACCGAGATACACGAAAATGGAAAGTAGGGAAATAGTGAACTTATTATTTTCAAATCCTGCTCAGCATCATCAACCGCCTTCGCTGCTAAAGGCACGAAATTCATGGGGATGTGCTGGAAGAAAATTATAACAGATAGCTTAGCAGAAAAATTTTCATGGCGAGGCACTGCTGAAAAAAAGCGCACGCAGCTTAACAACATCACTGGCAATTAGGCGTAAATTTGTTTTTTTTTTTATTGATTCTTAAACAAGCTAATTCTTTCATTTTATACACACAGACATTTTTGTAATGGACGAGGGGGGCCGGGAAGAAGATTTTGTTTCCACCTCCAAATCTTTTTTTCAATAACAACAGAAGCAGCGCAGTGCAAAAATGTAAATTTTGTTATGTAAATTATTTATTTTATTAGTTTTAAAATCTTTTTTTAAGTTTTATGTTCGTAAAATGAAATACGTAGAAATGATAATTTTTATTTACATATGTGCTTTTTGAAATCCTTTTTTTTAACTTTTTTGGATTTTTTTGTTCCTGAATATAATTTTTTAAGTTCTGTATATATATTACTGAAGTACAAACATATAGTTTTTAAGTAATTTTATGAAAATAAATGAAATACATATATAAATTGAAAAAAAATGCTTACAATTTATTATAATTTATTATTTATGCTTATTAAAATAAGTGTTATAGTAGGTTGTTTTTAAGCTTAGAAAACATTTGCAAATAAGCATGAAAGTAATAAAAGGAAATACTTACTAATCGCTTAAAAATACGTTTAAAATATATTGTTCAATAAGTGTTACAATACGTTGTTTTGTAAGCGAAAATTGCAAGCTTAACGTAAGGAGGCCGTTTTGCTTAATAAACAATGTAATTCACTCGAATTCCGAATCTTTCGCAAGCTTTTTTTCAAATGAAACTCTTACTAGTGTAAGCTTACAAACAACTTATTTGTAAGTCTTTTTGCTTGTTGGGAAGAACTTAAATGCATGTGTATGTGTGGAGACATGTATGTACATATGTGAATTTGAGAACGTCTATAAGTGAAAGTTTTAACTTTTTATATTGCAAGCAGCATCAATATATAAATATGTGACACATACATTTAAACATAGATACATGCGAGTGCATACATGTGCGAATAAAAAGTGTATGTAACTGACATAGTAACAAGCAGAGTAACAAAGTATCACCAATTAACCATCATAAAATAAGAAATCGCTTTACTGCAATATTGTTCCGTTCATATTGATATCGATATAAATGTGTATGCTGTATGTGAGAGTATAAAGCAAAGTTGCTGCAGTTCCTGTTGCTGCAACATCATGCAAGTAAACATCTTTTTTTTTATTTTGTGGTTAAATTTTTTTTTTGCTGATTTATGTAAAAATATAGAATCTTTTATACTATAATAATATAATATAAAACTAACAATATTTTCATAAATCTTTTTTCTACTTGAATTTCAATATGCAACATTGTTTACAAACTACACAAGAATAATCAGACCCCAGGACAATGGAGACAAAATGTGCATTACTCATCTGAAGTATTAATTTAAATTACTTGTATGTTTTTGGAAAATAACAATGTGACTTTAAACCTAAAAAGTTCATCTCCAGACTCCTATGGAACTTGTAGCAGGTTTGTTATTGTTTCAAATTATCAAAATCGGTCAGATTTATAGACAAAGTTGCCAAAGGGCATAGCCGGGTTTCCATGTCAGAAATGCCCCCAAACCGAATCAAGTTTCGCATAGACCCTTTCGAAGCACTTGATTTAAGAATGATTTGGCTAAATTTCCAGACCATTATCTGCACTTTTTAATGAGTAATGGCGGAATTTGAAAATTTCGTTTTTCGCGCTTTTCAGCTTAAATAATCATAGGAAAAATGTGAAAAAATTCACAATGATTTTTTGCTTTTGGAGACATATTTGGAATAATAGTTTTCCCAACGGTTTTTGTTTTATCGGTAATTTATTAAAAAGGGGGCTTAAAACCCCATTAAGTAAGAGATGGAGGAAAAGTGAATACACAAAAATTATTTATCTCTTTGTGTTTAATAACTTTGCTTCAGACATCAAATTCGTGTCTGTTGAAATAAAGAAATTTCTTAATAGGCCCTGAAGACCTCATTTTTCCGGCTTCAGGGTCCATATTGTGGGTGAACTAGAGGTGATGGAGAAAACTAAGTACGCAGTCGTGATTAGCGACCCTAAATTGCTAAAAAACCGTTGAAAAATTTTGCACATAAGACAAAAGTTGAAAATTTGTTCCACTGCGTAATGAATGTGATACACCAGAACTCAACTAGGGTGGTAAAAACAAATGTTGAGTTTTCGAAAAAAAAGCTTTTGCAAAAAAAAAATGTTCAAAAAAATTCTGCGAAAATAGTAGATAGTTGATAGTTAATAGCTGTAATTGATTTTTTTCATGGTATATGAAAAACCAAAAAATCACTGTGAGTTTTTTCAGATTTTTCCTATGATTATTTAAGCTGAAAAGCGCGAAAATCTAAATTTACAAAATCCGCCATTACTCATTAAAAATTGCAGATAATGGTCTGAAAATTTAGCGAAATCATTCTTAAATTAAGTGCTTCGAAAGGGTCTATGCGAAGCTTGATTCGGTTTGGGGGCATTTCTGACATGGAAACCCGGCTATGCCCTTTGCTATAAATACATGAGCAAGGGGAGGCTAATTTTATATTTCAAATCCTTCTCCACGGAAAAAATCAACGGACAGGCCTTATGTGTCTATTCAAATAGTGTGGTTGCCGTTAGCCATCACGCATTTTACCGTTTTAAAATAATGATACATTAAAATGGAAAATGAATGCAGAGAATAAGAGGGTAAGGAGAGAATAAGTGAAAGAAAATGCAGAAAGCAGAAAAAAAGAGGGGGAAAGAGATGGGAGAGAGAGTGAGAGAGCTGAAAAAGTAGGGGAGAGGAATGACATAGGAAAAAGTAAGAGAATGAGAGATAAGTGTGAGAAGGGGGAGTCTTTTAACACTGCATACAATTTCTTGAGTTTCCCTTGAATCGATATCAATGCTTCTTTAACCACACTCTCTTGTCACAGTTTGACAATAACCAGTGTTGCCATATTTTTTTTTTGTAAAACTTAATAATAAAAAATCGCTGTATTTTGGATAAAATTTTATGGTAAAAGTTTCTCAGTCACTTACCCATTATTCCACCGAACATACAAATTTGAATAGGTCTAATAATGTAAAAGTTCTCCTATTTTGTATGTTTGGGAGATGCCAAGCTTTCTTAAAAGTGCGGATATTTTCAACCCTATCAGTTCTGTCAAATCCAATGTAAACGTGGTTCAAAATCTAAAAAAAAGAAAACGGTTGGATCATTTAAGCATGAATCATAAATAACACTATGCAACAATTTGAGGGTCAATGTCTCGGGAAACAAAAGCCCCAATCCTTTTTGCTCCACTACGTCATAATTTTTTTAAAGTGGTTTGAAATTTTAATTTTTTGGTCAAAAACCGATTCAAACACTGAGAAAAATCATATAAAAAAAATTTTATTTCAGGTGGTTCTTGTCTTCGGCGATCTATATTTAAATTTTCCGAGGAAAATTTTCTTGGAAAATTTTAACCCTCTAACTCCCACAAAAATGGGTAATTTTGGGCCCTTTTCCAAAAAATTCTTTAAAAGCTAGGTTTAATGTGAGGTGGAGGGTTAAAACATTCCACAGTCAGCCCAAGTAGTTGTACGTCTATGATAAGTATAAGAAAGTTTTTTGGTTTAATGAAATGAATACATTAAATCTGATTTTCTGCCCTTTTTAGCCGGAAAAAACTGTAACATATTGGAATTTTTCATGTTTTTTGCACCAATGCGCACCTTAGAGGCCGTTATTTGTAACAATAAATTGCAAATTCAGATTTCTCGTAACCGAAAACTCCCATAAAAAATTCAATGTGATAATACATTCATATAACTTTGACCTAAATCTTACAGACAAGCCATTTTTTTCAGCGACTACAAAAATACTGACTACTCTACATTAAACCAAACGGCCGATTCTATAGAATGGTCTATTACTTGGCACCTGACATCAGTGGATGAGCAACTGAGATTTTTGCAGACTAATATAATGAATCTCTTTGACGCAAATGAACCTATCAAATGCAAAACTAAAAAGAATATAAATACTCCATGGTTTAACAACGTAATAAAAAACTTATTGAACAACGTGACAAAGTATATAAACATTGGAAGCGATATAAGACACCTGACTCTAACACCAAATTTAAACATTTACGACGAACTGTATCTAAGACCATAAAGAACTTCTACAAGTCCAAATTTCGCTCAGCCATCGATTCTAAACAAACATGGCAAATAATTAGAGATATAGGAATAGGTAATAAACATAGTTCTCCATGCAGCTCTATCGATTTGAACTTATTAAATAATAAATTTATTCACTGTGATACCCCCATTGTCAATGTCCCTTACAATGAATGTCTTAATGTACTAAACAAATGTAATTCTGTCTGTGTTGATCAGTGTGATGTTTTGGAAGCCTTTCTTAAAGTTAAATCGAATGCTGTTGGCTTAGACGGGATTCACCCTGTATTTTTGAAATGCTTACTTCCAAAGTTATTGCCCTTTCTAACGCACTTCTTCAACACAATAATTACCACATCTGTCTTCCGCAAAGCCTGGAAGCCCTTTGCCCAAACCTAACAATGAATATAGAGTGAGTTTTTATTCAAACACTGTTTAATCTCTGATCGTCAATCCGGCTTTCGGCCTGGCAGAGGTTGCATTACAGCCCTTATTGACGTGTCTGAGGAAATTCGATCAGGCCTTGATAAAAATGAGCTTACATTCCTAACTCTTCTCGATCACTCTAAGGCATTTGATTCTGTTGGTCATAAAATATTGTGTCACAAGCTAGAACAACTCTTCTTTTTCAAATCTACAGCGATTAACCTTGTGAAGTCATACTTTTCCGACAGGTATCAATCTGGTATCAATTTTCAGGCGACTCACAATCGGAATTCCTTCCATTGACTAGAGGAGTCGCACAAGGCTCGCTATTGGGTCCACTACTCTTTTTAACGTATATTAATGATCTTTCGGCCACTTTAAAAAATTGTAATGTCCAAATATATGCTGACGACGTGCAACTTTACACTAGCTGCAATTTACAATGTATTGAATCCTGTGTTTAAATATTAACTATAATTTAAAAGTTGTAAATACCTGGGCTTTAAAAAACGGCTTAACACTTAATCCATCAAAGTCAAAATGTTTAGTTATACATAAAAACATTTTTAACTTTAACATTTTGCCTAAAATAAAACTAAACAATTCTGAAATTGAGTATGTTGACACCGCGAAGAATTTGGGCATTACATTTAATGCTACGCTTACTTGGAATAATCACATTTATGCTGCTATAGGTAAGGTGTATGGCATTCTCCGTTCTCTTTGGCCATCCCAAAGCTTTACACCGCAGAAAATAAGATTACTACTTGCTAAAACATATCTCATATATGTATTGTTATATGGCTGTGAGTTATATGCTAATTGTGATTACAACAGTAAATCCAAGCGAAAAATAATATTCAATATTATTGCCAGATATGTAATCGAGCTAAAACGCACCGACCATATCTCCATGTATGCCAAAGAAGTATATTCCGTTACCCTGAATAACCTGTTAAAATACAAAACTATGATTCAACTGCACAAAATTGTATACAATAAAGAACCCTCTTACATTTACCACAGGCTCACGCTTTTACGTTCGACCAGAACGCAATATCTGAAACATTTTAAATACAAAATATTGACTTCTGAACGTCAGTTTTTCATCTATCTATTCAGACTTTGGAACTCCCTGCCTACAAACCTAATAGAAATCAGCAACGTATTTACATTCAAAAAAACTGTTTTAAATTATTACAAACTATTGTAAATTAATCTATTTTTTTATTTTTTGCTAACTATCATAGGAAACTGTAACTCCCCATTGACATATTACCATATATTTATTATTTTAAATTGTATTTAACCAACTTATTTATTCTTTTATAACTTCCATTAGTATAAATTATACTGTTAGTGACTAGTGCTATAATTATAAGTTATTAAACTTGTTGCCCTAGGATTTCATTTTTAAAATAAAATAAATAAATAAAATAATTCATACTAACCATGAATAAAAGTGTGGCAAACTCAAAACATTTCACTTTAAACCAGTCTGGCAAAATGCACCAGAAATATAATTCTGCATTCGCAATTCACTCGTCAATATGCACAAAAGAACGAAAGCAACGAAGGCTGTTATGTTTGCAAAGGGAAGTAGCGCACTTTCTATTGATACATTTTAATTAAAAATATAGTATACCAGAATGTAAAAAAAAATATTGGATTTTTTATATCGGTTCACAAAAATAACACTGAATTAAAAATAAATTTTTTAGCTTGACTGAAAGTCGAATTGGTTCTCTATTGTCATAGTTTTCTAATATCGTTAGCAGATATTGTGTACACAATCAAGCGTCAAAATATATTTTCTTTATTACTTAGCTCAATAATCCTTAAAATTTGATACTCAATGCACTATTAGAAATTACATTCTCTTAATTGACAACTACAAGAAAAAAAGATTAATGTGTTTGTTATATAATAGTTTTACTATGATGGTGATGATGAGAAAGAGATGCTAATGCAATGCTGTTGATGTTGCTGTTGTTAACAATTTGTATTGTAAGCGCCGTGTCATTATAATTAAAATATTTGATGTAAACATTTCATCTAGCACTTGAGCAGCAAGTGCAACAATATGAATTTCCTGCATGCATCAACAAAATCATAAATGACTTTCGTTTAAATGTAAATTGACATTATTGTCAGCAACTACTACATGTATATATCAACATTTCTAAGATGATACTACATATGTATGTATAAGCAGTACTAGTTTAGTTGCAGTTGCAGATGTGTTGATGTTGCTTCTCTAACAACTTTAGTGGAATGAAGTAGAGTGTGAGGAAAAAGCTTTTGCATGTCATCAACGTTGCATATATTCAAAGTCGTTGGATGTTGCAGATATCGTTATTGATGGTGTATGTGTTCTTGTTTGACTGGTATATGTTTTGTATGCGTGTATATTGTCAATTCAATTTGAG
Organism: Toxonevra muliebris; assembly: GCA_963691655.1. Lineage (NCBI taxonomy): Eukaryota > Metazoa > Arthropoda > Insecta > Diptera > Pallopteridae > Toxonevra > Toxonevra muliebris. Next base: position 104,942,655 of record OY829326.1, read on the forward strand.
ATATGTGTGTATTTGCAAATATGATTCTATATTACTGTATGCATTAAGTGCATTAACAATATTTTGAAATGATTTGATAATATAATTTTATTATAAGAACATATTAAATTAATATCTGAAATATATTTAAATGTTAACAAGATTCCATTGTTCCAATTGCACAGCATAACTGACTCAGATATAGTACTCACAAAGTTATTTATTATTATTCTAAATTGGGATACCAAATCGGTTGGAAAATTTTAAATTATTGTTCATCTTGCTGCCCACTCAAATCGAAAGTATTTTATAATACTCTTGGGGAAATGTAACTTTTTCCCACACAATTCAATTTCTATAAACATCAATAAATTTAGGTATCAAGAAATTTACCTAATTGAATAAAAGATGCTGCGGCTACTGGTCTTGTTATTGCTTCATCTTCTGGAATATTGCCCCGAAAAATCCACTTAAACTGATCAAAAACCAAAATTTAATGCTTTACCAAATCTCGGTTACGCTACTATGAATCTACCTACTACTACAAAAAATGAATGCTTTCAATGGATTTCAACAAAATTAACTATATTCACTGTGCAATTCTAAACAGATTCAGCGCTCATAATTCATTTCATTATTTATCCTTAACGAAGCATTAAAATTCAATCCAGTAGCGAGCTTTCGTTGTATCTGTGAGTGTCTGTGAGAGTCTGTGTCTGGATGTCCTTTTTTATGAATGTACATTTCTTTTTTGCCTAACAATTTTCAAAAGATGTTAAAGTAAACAGACCAGGAACTTGAAGATGACATGTCCAACTGAAGAGGGAGAAGATGAAGACGAAGAACAGGAAGAAAGCTTGAAAAACTTGAGAAAAAGCATTTTTAAATAAATACATAGCAAAAATATTAAATAAGCAGCAGCAGTAGCAGTAAGTAAAAGTAAGCAAGTAACAAGAAGAAAATGAAGACGATGGAGATGTCGAGCTGAAGTAGAATAAGTAAGAGGAAGAAGAAAATTTTGTATGCCAAGAGGACGACGTGCCATCGATTTAAAAAAATGAAACCATTTCTTCTGGGTTTCTGTATGCAGCGGGTTGTGGCTGAGGGTGAGGATGAGTAGTTGATAAACCTCTTGACAGTGCATAAATCACGTAACGAAGCAAATATTCTCGTTTCTTTGTTTTCGTTTTTTTTTTTTTTTGTTGATATAATTTCACTTTTAGGTATATTACATTGATGTTCTGCCTGATCATAAAGCGGAAGATTTTAATTAGAAGGAAAAATCTTCCAAAAGAGAAAGTGTCAGTCAGATAAGATTTCAAATTACAAGATTAAGTATTATTTTATGTTTGACAGATAAGAGCAGCGCCCAATCAGCTTCAAATAATTCCAACTTGTTAACAAAAGAGGAACTTAAAGGTTCAAAGAAAAAAGTGATAAAAAGTTGCTTGATTAGCTAAATTACCCAAAGCTGAAAAAAAACAAAACATTTTGACCCATAGAAAGTTAATTTGAGCCAGTGCAATGAAGTTGTTAAATGTACTTTAATAAAATTCTAATATCTGGAAAATAAAATTTGAGTATTTTATTAGAAATGATTTGAAAGCACGATTTGATTATAGAATCTTAAAGCAATGACTTTTTATTATCATTAAAATATATTTTAATGAAAGGCTAACATAAATTTAATTACATTGGCATAGCAAATTATAGTTGTGAATTAAAAACTCAGTGCTAATTTCTACTTATTTGAAATTTATATTTGACACTGGTACGTTATTAAATTTTAATCTCAATTACAGTGAAAACTCTCATGGCGGAAAGCTTCTACAAGCAGATATCTTAACTAGAAAATCCAGAAAGGGATGTAAATCTTTAAATCAATTGGTAAACCGTTGCTGCTACTTTTTAGCGCTAAATATTCTGTTGTGAATAGTTTTTTTTTTGCAAAGTATGTTTGACGATGGCGTTAATACGAATAGGCTTTGTCAATTATGACAGACATAACAAATAGATCAAAAAGTTCCCGGAATTTATTCAGAAAATTAAAAATACAAGTTTATTCATCTAAATCTATATTGCCCCCTTTAAAGTAATCCCCATTTATTGCAACACACTTATGCCAGCGCTTGATCCAATCCTCGAAACATTTTTTATATTCGGTTTTTGGTTTGTCCAGCAGTGCTTCCTGCGATTTTTCCATTACTTCCACTCGGCTGCTGAAACGCGTTCCCCGAAATGGTTTTTTAACTCGATTGAACAGAAAGAAGTCACAGGGAGCCAAATCAGGTAAATTCGGTGGCTGTTGGATGGTATTTGTTGCATTTTTCGTCAAAAACTTAATTTTCTGTCCACAATTCTGGTCTCTTTCGGCGAATTGCTTCACGCAAACGCCTCATAACGTCCAAATAATACTCCCTGATGGTTAGTTTGTGGTTATTGACCAAAATTTCTTTTACTTTACCAACGTTTTCGTCGGTTTTCGATGTCTATGGTCTGCCACTGCGTTAATCATCTTCGATTGACTCACGATCACTTTTGAAACGCTCGTGCCACTAATAAACGACCGGTTTCGTTTTCGTTGCCGAAACACATTTCCAACGTTCGCGCACCATTAAATCCGTTTTTTACGCATAATTTAATACAATACAATTTAATGAAATCCCAACAAACATTAGCATTTAAATATATAAGCTAAATATAAGCTTTCTAAAGTAAGTTTTAAGCTTACAAAACGCTGATATTTTGTTTATAAAACACTTGGTAATAAGCTAAATATAATCAAAACGTGACATCGGTTATAAGCTTTAAAAAAAGGTTTGAAAAACATTTATTTTTAATGTGAAAAATAAGCTATGTATGCAGGTATCTAATTTGGAATATCGTATGAAATATTGCGACTTAGAAATTACTTTGCCTTTAACGCTTCCAACTTTTGACGATTTTTGGCAACCTGGAATAATTCTTTGGAGGCTGCGATATAGTCTTCTTCTATGTATCCGTTTTCATGTGTAAAAATATCTAAAAGATATGTGATATATGTTTAGTATTTATACATTTGGATATAGAAGACAATAATACTTACGACGTATAGCCACTTGTCTTCTTTGCCCCTCTACGATAACTTTTCAGCAATAGAATCGTTTATAAATTTCCGCCAAGCATTTGCCACGATTTTTTTGGATTTTGAAGATGAAAGTTTTTTTAAGTCTAATTTCTAAAAAAACAAAATTCATAGTAACTTATTGAGAGAGAAAATAGTAAAAACCTTACCAACAGATGTTGTTCTGGTGAATTGGCAGAAGTCTCATTAATATATGAATAGCTATTCTGTGAATATTGTGACATGGTCAGTTATAAATGGAATGGAATTAATTTCACTAGGACTTTTTTTCACTTTTTTTCAATATTTTTTATTATATTTATGTATTTATATTTTGAATTTTATTATTTTTTATTATTATTTTTCTATCTTACCAAAATTAATATTTTCTAAAATGTCACAAAAATTACTGAAAATTAACCTTTGAAAAATGTTTGTTTTTTCAAACCTTTTATAAAAATAATCATATTTGATTTGCTTGTATATACCAACGTTTACAAAACGTTTATTTAATTAAGCTTATTTTAAATTTGATTTATAAAAAGGTTTCAAACTTGCTTGTTGGGATTGTAAAAAATCGAAAACACACACAGAGATAGATGTACTCTTGGCTACGTAACTTTTGCAAATGTCAAGCTATGACACTAAGATTTCGAGGGAATATCAACAATAGATGATCAACTTAACAAAAAAAAAAAACAGAGCTCAAATCGGAACGATGGGAGAGCCACACGGTATTTATTCCAGGAACTTTTTGATCAAAGTGGTATGTAGAAAAAAAAGATAAAGCCGGTAAACAAAAATTAAGAGATGAGAATTATCATACAAATTTTTCGCTACCAAAAATGGTCATTGCTCACAACTGCTTTGAGTTTCGTGAATGCAGCCAATGTTTATAAAAATTATTTGATGTTTATAAAGATTTTATATCTTATTTTTATTTATTAATTTAATAATTGATTTTATACAATTTTTTAATTTTTAAGAGAATGAAAAAAAAATTTAAATAGAAATTTAGACAGATTTTTACATTTTTATTCATTACTTTAATGAGATTCATTTGGAATGTTATCTAAAATTTTTGAATTTTTTTAAAATTTACATTTTTATAAATTGCAGAAAGCTCAAAAACAAAACTTTTGAAATCCTTTCTCCTGTCAAACGATTACGTTGCTGTGTAATTGTAACCCCGACTTTTGAGAACATCCGTTTGATTGTAACGGAGGTGGTTACCACTGACAAATATGTACATGATTCCTTTTTTGTAAAGCACTGAAAATAAACCCGTTAAACAATTATATTTACTTACTTGTTTTTATTTATTTAAATTAGTAAATATACAAAAAAATTGATGGAACCTAAATTTAAACAATTATGTCAAAATATAAACATCAAAACATCGGATTCGATAACTTCGATATATTACTATTTCTTCTTTTGAGAACATTGATGTCAAAACATCGATATTGAAGTAGAAAACATCGATTTTGATAACATCGATATTTCGTTTGCATATCTACATAGCTCAGATTGGCTTTCACTCCGTTTTTACGTTCGAATTCTTGATCTGGTGTGGTCTTTTTTAGGCCTAGCTTAAATTTCGAACTAAGTTTTGATCTGACTTTTAACCTGAATATTGGTTTGAATTTCTGTTGATATTTAATTTTTTTTTTTGTCCAATTTTCTTATTTGATTTGAGTTTTGGTTTTAATTATGATCAGGTTTTTGAATAGATTTTTTTTTGGGTATGAGTTTTGAGCTGTGTTTTATCTAATGTTTGACCTGAAATTTTGTTTAGGTATGAGTTTTGAACTGTGTTTTATCTGATGTTTGACCTGAAATTTGTTTTGGTTTGTGTACTGCTTTTGCTCTGTATTTTGATAAAAATTTGTTGTGAGTTTGGCCTGAATTTTGGAGGTATGATGGTATTTGGTCTAAGTTGGGTTTGAATTTTAATTGAACTGTAGTTTAATTTTTGGTCCTAAATATCGGTTAGAATTTCTTTATGGTTTTTTGTAATTTTTTTTTTTTTAATTTTTGGTCTGATTTGGGTTTGAAATTGTGGTCTGAAATATGGCCTGATTTTTTACCATATTTTAGACAAGTTTTCGGTCTGAATTTTGATCTAGGTTTTGTTCTAATTTTGCATAAAATTTTTGGTCTGGATTTAAATCTTGTTATTGGTCTGACAATTACCCTCTAATTTAGCACAATCAGCTTTTCCTAAACCTAATTTCTACAGTATACCGCCAAATCATTAGAAACACCACAAATTTCCTCTAATTTTGTTTGTAAATGAAGTGAGTTTTAACAGCTTTAAAAAGATTTTATGAAACTTTTTTCTCGGGAACTGTTTTTTAGTGACAATTTGGGACCGATTTGTCAAGTTATAATGATGAAGTTTAACCTTAACCCTCTTCTTTGTACCAAAATCCAAACATATGTCTTTTGAAATATTATGGTACAAATAAGTGTTAACATTGGCCATTTCTGAATTTCTTTTTGCTAGTACCATAAGTGTTTAAATATCCCCCAAATATTATATACCTGTCAATTGACTTCAGTAGCTCTACAAGGATCAGAGTCGCTTTAAAAAGGAGACTAAAAAAATGTAGTTCTCCACTATTTTTTTCTTACCATGAGCCTGTCCTTCGAGAAGATGTTATTGTTTGAAAACTTTGTTGGTTTTATTTCTATAAAGATAATAGACTACACAATGACAAAGGTTTTTGCTCCAATAACACATTGTGGAAAGATGCAATGGCACGAATAAAATAAGGGGAAAATTATGTTATTTGAGTCTCCTCTTTTCGGCTACGTAGATCCTTGGAGGCATATATATGAAGTGAGCTGAAAAAGCAATTACTTTTTTTTTATCCAAAAACGAATCCTTGGGTTTTTACAAAAAGTTAACAAAATCTTTGCAGTAAGAATAAACTTTTCCATTATTACTTGACAATTCAGTCCTAAATTGTCACCAGAAAACAATTCAAGAAAAAAATGTTTGGCAAAATCTTTTTGAAACTGTTAAAACTCTCTGTATTTACGAACAAAATTAAGGGGAATTTCGTGGTGTTTCTAATGGTTTGGCGGTATACTGTATATTCGATACGTCGCAATCGACTACTAGTAGGAGCATTCTTTTTAAATTTTTGTGGATCTTCTGCAAGATTTGACTCAATATGAAGGTTACGTGTTTTTGAAAATAATTTAGAGGTCCTACTACTAACTGGTCAGTAATAAATGGATTAGTGTGAACAATAGTAATGTATGAAATGTGGGAATTAAGCACCATACCAAGACGGCGATTGAACCCCATCCTCCCGGATGAAAATCCATTGCGTTACGCGCTAACTATCGAGGTCGTCTACGTAACTAATTCAAAGACATCTTGTCATTTAGGAAAAATATTACATTATAACATTTCAATTGCCAATAAGGAAAGTTATGTTCTTCTGGCTCTTCGAGTGAGAATAAAGTTTCCTTTTAAAAATAAGTAGACTCGGATGAAGTCAGAGCAAACCGTTAAAATCTTCAATGTTTTTTTTTTTTTTTTTTTTTTTTTTTTTTTTTTTTATAACAAATTTAACTCCTTTGAGTACAAATTAATTTAAAAGTAGTATTTATTTAAGAAATAACTTTCACCATCGGTAGACAAACGTTTAATGTTTGTATGTGTGAGTAAGGGCGAAAAAACACGAACCAAAAAAGCTGTGAAAATTTGTTTTTCCTCTCCATTAGAGCGTACAAATGGCAAAATAAAATTAATGCCACAATCCAATAAAGCTAAACAAAAATTAGAACCAACATTTTACTATTGTTGGCTTCTTGTTTTTTATTTTCTTTTAATATATATATATTGTTTTTTTTTTTTTACTTTTAGTCTCTGTGTGCACTTAAGGCATCAAAAGACTAAAATCTGCTGTTTTACTTAAAGGACAACAAACACAATAACAAAAACAATACCATATACATAAAAATGAAGAAGAAAAAACAGCAGGACAAGTAACTGAAAAGCATCATAAAACTCAAATAAAAAGAATAAGAGTAAATAAAAAAAAAGTGAAATACTTTGTTATTGTTTTAGTGAGCGTCAGACGTTCACCCCACCATTCGGCGTGTAACCAAAAGCAGGGGCGCATAGTGCTACCACAGTGCTATGCACCACAAAGTCGTAGTATTGGCACACTGTACAGCCATAGACGGACAGACACCCGGACACTCACACACTCGCACGCAGCTTGTAGCCATATTGAATTTTATTTGAAATTTTACAGTCAGAAATATCAGCAAATGTTCTTTGGTTCGCTTCGTTTTGTTTCATGCTTTGAGTTTAGTTTTAAATTGAAATTTGTTTACTGGTTTTTTATTTATTTTTTTTTTTTGCTTTGTTTGGTAACAGCTTGTAGCATTAGGCCATATAGGGAAACATACAAACATACATAAAAATATACACAAAAACACATACACACACATATACGTACACACCGATTGATGTATAATGAAATTTTATTACCTTTCAAGTTAGTGTAGAGTAGAGTGACCATGCTGAGAGAATGACTTCATCAAAACCATATTATGATATGCAGATGGAAATCTAAATATATTTATATTGTTGTTATTGCTTTTTTTGCTGCTGTTTCTGTAGTTGTTCATTTTCACATAAACTAAAGAACTTTTTAAAGCCTCAAAATATTTAGATGGTTTCATGTTGTGGGTTTTTGTTTTCTTTCTATACTTTTCTTTCCTTTCTGAGTTGGAAAATAAATTTCTCTAGTAAAATGAAAAATATTAATGAATTTTTTATAACCTTGAAAAAATTCAAATATCGTTGGTGTTTGCTTTTTTTTTTTTTGTTTTTAGTAGAATTTCATTATCCGAAATTTTAATTATGTTAACACAATTCTAACAGGAAGCATTTCACTTGTCATTGCAAAGTAAGTACATTGTACGTGCTTGTCTTAATGCCAATTACGAAAAATTTCAATTAAAATTTAATTTTATGCTAAATAAACAAACAAACATTTCTGTTGAAAGTAGGGATAACAGGATAAGTGCATTTGGTGCTATTGAACGATTGAATGATTGAAAATATTCAAAAAACCAAGATAAGATCCAATACCAATCTTGACATAATATATGATTTTCAAAGTTATTTTAAAATTCATTTTCGAGTATAAGGAGTGAGATCGAAAAAATCTTAACATATATAAAATTCAATAATTTTTAAACGGTTGATCTTAGAGTTTTGATTTTTTTTTATTTAATTGATAATATTTTACAAATTACAGAAAAATATAACTTTTATAGTTCTCACCACTATTTATGAACTCGTGGACCTTTTTTGATAGGCTTTCCATTAGAGATTTGATAGTTGTTTCAGACACCTTTTTGGAACAGTTTGTCCATCTCCTTTTAAAATCTTCGATATTTTGGGACACCTTTTTTGTGCACTTTAAGTTTTATTCCACAAGAGCACAATATCTCTCCACTGGTCTTAGCTCCGGACAATTTGGAGGATTGGCCTCTCTTGGTACAAAAACTAGGTTATTACTTTGGTACCACTCCAGAGCTTTTTTGCTGTAGTGACATGATCCAAATCAGGCCAAAAATATGTGGACACATTGTGCTCTCTTATGAAAGGAAGAAGTCTTTTTTTCAAATATTCTTTGATGTATATTTCGGTATTTAAAGAGCCCACTGTAACAAATGACTTGCTTCTTTTGCCGCAACTGCATATAGCTTGCCATACCAGGAATTTTTTAGGAAATTTTGTCTGCTTTTGGATTCTAAATTGTTCTTCGTCATTTCCTCGAGCATCAGCAACATAAAAATGTTGACGCGGAAGCTGCGTAAAATCTGCCAGTACATACATTTCGTCGTCCATTATACAACATGAATATTTTTGTATGAAATTCGATTTTAATTTCCGAGCCCTACTTTTGGCGTCTTAATTTTTTGCAGCATTCCTGTCTGGAACTCTTTGGACTTTGTATATTTTCAAACCCGCATTGGCTTTATCTTTTCGCACCAAATAGTCAGAGCAATGGGCTAACCGGGCAGCTTTTCTACCAGATGTGCTTGGAGATCTTTTCAATATGCTTTCTATTTTCTTGGCTTTCCCAATATCATGTTGTCCTTGTTTTCTTCCCGACCTGGTTTCTTATCGATGGTCAAATTCTTCTGAAACTGTTTAATAACATTGGAAAAAGTTTGACGGCAGACCTTCAATTCTTTGGCCAATTTTTTGTAGGACCAATTTGGATTTTTTTTTGAAAATTTTTAATAATTTTAAGACGTACTTCTTTTTCTTCACTCATTTTGATTAAATTCACAATAAATCAACATGTTAGTCATTAAAAATAACAACTGTCATATTTTTCAAAAATAACTTGATCAAAGAAATTTTTAAATTTTACACCCATAATTAATTATTAGGTAGAACGTGTGTTAAGATTTTTTCAATCTCACTCCTTATTTCAGGGTATGCGCTTTTGCCTCTTTCTGCAAAATTCCCATAATTTTAAATGAATTGGGATGAAAGCGGAAAAAGAGAGCGTTAAATTTTGGGATGTAGCAAAATTTTATTTAAGCTTCGGGCAGTTTTAGAATATGTTTATAGGGACTCAGTAGTTGATAGTTTGTATTTGGGATGAGATTATAGCAAGATACATATATAGTATATTTAAGTAAAGGCAGAAAACATCCAACTTTGCTGTTCGCAATCAGTGCAGAACTGTAGATCACTTCAATTTGTGTATGGTTTAACAGATACAACTGCCACTGGCGAATATTTCAAGCTTCCAGATTATTTTGGGTACTAAGATATGCTCACTTCTAGTGACCTTTGAAGTTTTCAGTTTTTATATGTATTGTACTTTCATAACATGAATATTGAATATGACTTTAAAAGGTTTTTCAAATGAAAACTAATTAATTAATACTTTTAAAAGGCTAGTTACAAGAAACAGTAGACATTGTTCGTGAATTGTAATTGTTAAAAAATTGTTGCCTTGCCTACTTTTACAATCATGCCCTTTTTCAATAAATGTTTATCAGCATACCATCTAAATACTACGAGTCGTGAATATTGCGTTATAAGAGCTACCATAATTACTATCGGATCCAAGGGAGAGGTGGATTTAACACCCCTTTCCCAAATAAAATTTCAGTCATATTTGTTGAAAAATTAAAAAAACTGTTTGAAGAAGAAAAAATTAAAACCTTCTTTGACAATCTCTCTGGACCGCTAGTGGTCATTGTTATATTACTCTAAATAACGTTTATCTACCATCTACATACTAAAGCCAGCGTAGTCTCAAAAGGAACTAGACTCTGAGATGTAGGTCGCTAGTTACATACAGCTACCTTGGGCGAAAGACAACTATCTCTTGGACCGTTCCCAGGACAGAATGGACAAACCGTATAGTTTTGAGAAAAACTTTGTTACAAAACCTAGTACTAACGAAGTGAAGGGTGTAGAATATAACTACACATTCAAAGAACACACGATTAAGTGGTATACAGATGGATCACGAAGAGAGGATGGAACTGGGGCAGGAGTATTTGGGCCAAGAATCAAACACTCTGAGCCGATGGGAAAATATCCCAGCATCTTTCAAGCTGAAATTTTAGCAATCAATATATGTGTGCAAATCAACCTGGACAGAAAGTACAAACAGCTAGATATCGCCATCATGTTGGACAGCCAGGCAGCCATTTGAGCACTATACTCCTTTTAGATCACCTGTAAACTGGTGTGGGACTGTTTGAGCATGCTTAATCAGCTGGGCAAGGACAATACAGTCATTCTATGTTGGGTCCCTGAGGAATAGAGGATAATGAATAAATAGATGAGCTTGCTCGAAAGGGGGCTGCGATTACTTTCGTGGGACCTGAACCTTTCTGTGGAATATGAGATAGCGTAATCAGGGAATTACTCAGCCGGGAAGAGAACTCTTTACCAATTCTTGGGAGCTGAAGCAATCCAAAACGCTTCTAGGTAATCATAATAAGAGTGGAAACGCATTCTGTATGGGTCTGAATAAAAACAGTTTGTGCATTTTAGCTGGTATTCTGACTGGACACTGTGGGCTCAGAGAACACCTTTGTAAAATAGGAGTTGAGGAAAGCTCAATATGTAGGTTTTGTAAAGAGGAAGATGAATCATAAGAACATATTTTCGCTCAATGTGGAGTACTATTCCACAAAAGAATAAAATGTCTGTGTATGTATCAAGTGCCCAGCCCAGAACTAGCATCCATAGATCCGGGCGCAGTACTCAAATTCTTCATGGAAACTGGACTGGATGAGGTACTCTAAACACATTAGACTAGATAGAGAAGAGGGACGTACAATTGATCTTGAAGGTCGCGTTACAATGAAAAAAAAAAAACCCTCTAGCAATACAATATAATGCAGCTTCCTTATCAAACACAGACTATCTTATACCCAACAAAAGTAGATTTGAGCAGAAATCATGTATGAATTAGTTTCTAAGCAGGACTCTATGCTGATGGGTCGCAAATGGACTGCGAGACCAGTGCTTCCAAGTCAAACTTCGGGCAATCAGAGAAGTCTACAAATTTTCGACCAAACTTCAAGTGGATAATTGTAGTAATTGGCTTGATGCCCTTATGAGAGTCTCAGGTTATTGAAACATTGAAGGTAATGAAAGGAGCGATGAAATAGCGAGGTGGGAAAAAGATTAAGCTCAATCAGTAGCAACTCAACTAAACAACATTTTGGGCGGAAATATGTATGTATTCTGTAAAGACTCGAGTAATAAGTTTTCTGAATAAATCAAATTTTTTAAGCAATTGCCAATTTGGTTTTAGACCAGGTCTATCTACGGAAGATGCTCTATTAAATTTTTGCGATAATATATACAATGGTCTTAATAATAAAAAGCTAACAGCTTCTCTTTTTATTGACTTAACAAAGGCATTTGATACAGTTGATCACTCAATCTTACTTGGAAAGCTGTACAAAATCGGTTTCAGAGGCACTGTTTCTTACTTGTCTAAGAGAATGCAAAGAGTCAAGATTGATAGCAAATATAGCTCCTTATTACATATATTCATTGGTGTTCCACAAGGGTCAGTTTTGGGCCCTATATTGTTTCTAATATTTATCAACTCGTTATTTGCTAAAAAATTTACAAGTAAAATAAATGCATTTGCCGATGACATGACCTGCCCTTACAAATGTGCTTCTTTTTTAGACATAACTGCTGACATAAATCATGATTTGGGTGTCTTGAGCCATTGGTTCAAAACCCATAAAATGGTTCTCAGTGACAAAACTAAAATCATGTTCTTTAATGCAGCTGGGAAAGAAATAGACTGCGGTTCCTTTACTTTTCATGATGGGGATTGTAGACAATTTTCTGTTCGTAATGCCGTTTGTACCTCGTCTATTAAAGAAAAGACCTACTATTCTTCGCGATAATGTTCTTCTAAGTGTTTTCCAATTGAATGTGTCAAAACTTATAAATACCTTGGGTTGGTGCTGGATAGTAAAATGTCATGGTATTTACATACTACTGCTCTTAAGAAATATCTAAGAGCTGCTATACGACATCTATACCTCCTTAAATCTTATTATTCAATAGAACTTCTCAAATGTATATATTATGGGATAATTAATTCAAAACTGGAATATGGCTTAGTTTGCTGGGGGGGGGGACTCATTATAACAAAGTAAATCAATTATTAATATCACAAAAACATGCCATTTGTATAATTTGTAACAAAAGTTTTGTTCTTTTTAAGGAATTGAATATTCTTCCTTTTCATTACCTGTACTATTTTAAAGTTTTAAAAGTATAATTTGTTAAATCGAGACATATATTAAACAAAAGCTATTCAATTTACAATCTAAGGGTTAATTATCAAAATAAAGCTAACGTACCTCAGCACAGCTTGCAACTTTTTCTTAAATTTTTCACTGCTTTAGCGCCTAGACTATATAACCTCTTGCCAAATAACATCAGATGCATCAGACTAAAACATATTTTTCTCAAGGAAGTAAAATCATGGCTTTTTACTAAGAACTTCGATGATATTAAATCAATACTATAAATACCATAATTCAAATGCCTTGTCACGTGTATAGCATTTTAATCTTATTTTATACTCAATATAATTTACCTGATTGCCGTGTTTCTTAATACTTTATATTTTAATGATTTTTTGAAATAATTTATTGTTATGACCCCATGTAAACTATATTATTTTAAGCAGTAAAATTATTTTTATTTGTATACCTTAAATTAATTATTATATTTTTGAAATTAGCTAACATAATTGCCCATCTACACAAATATTTTTCACCTTCGCTATAACCAAGAAAGTATTACCAAAATTCATAATTTTTAATTTCTCTCTCCTTCTTAGTATCTATAATAGTTAAGAAAGCATAAAATAAACATATTCTTCCAATTCATTTAGTATTAAATCTATCTACATCAGTACTATCGCTTTTCTATTTCTTTCTTCCTTCACTGGTACTTCCTCTTCCGAAACTGAACGACAAATCTGCAAAATGAAATCATGTTGTGCTAAAGTGCACTATATATTAATGAAATTTTATTATATATTTACCTTGTGAATTAACTACTTCCATTTCTATTTCTTGCTTCTTCTGCTTCAGAAATCTCAGATTTTCGTTTTGCAGTGCTTTCGAATGCCGAATAAAGTGTCTAAACTTTCAACAAATTTGTTTTCACTAGCAATTTGTCTAGGATTTGGGAAGCCTTTGCATTCCGCTACCCATTCATTATGTATTTTTTCATGTTTTACTAGGAAACTACTGGTGGCAAAAATCATGTACCATCGACAAATCCACCGGTAATTCCCGTTTTTTTTAAGGTAGTTTTACTCCAAGAATCTGCGAAATCTCATTTCCTACTCAATTAATATTTTGTGGAATGGCCCTTGTTAGCAAGCACAGCTGCGCATCTTCGAGGCATAGAATCCACTAGACGCCTGCATTTCTCAACCCCATTTGAAGCAAACCAATTTGTTGCCAACTTGCTGGTATGCTTTGGGTCGTTGTCTTGTCTGATAAACTCATTTTAGTGGCATTTTCCTTTCAGCGTGTGCTAACATAGTTGACTCCATTATTTACACGTATATTTTTGCATCCATATTTCCTTAATCCAATAAATCGGGCCTGTACCATAATAGGAGAAGCAGCCCCTAACGTTTATTTTTGCACCTCCATGCTTCACGGTTCTGGAAACGTATTTAGGGTCAAATGGAGCTTCTGCTGGTCTTCGTACATATTGGCGGCGTCCTTTAAAACCGAATAGAACTATTTTGGTTTCGTCTGACCATAAAATGTTGCGCCATTTATTAGCTGACCAATTCAGGTGATCTTTCGCAAATTTTGTTCTGGCCTGAACATGTCGCGGCTGCAGGATTGGCACTTTTCTGCGGCTTCTTCCAAAAGGCTTAGCTTTAATCAGCTTCTTTCTAATTGTAGACGAGTCCATACCAAGATTCAGCTCATCTTAAATCTTCTTCGACGTATAGAAAGGATTTTCTCGCCCCAAAACCACCACTTTTCTCAACTTCGGCTTCGAAAGAACTTCTTTGCGACCTCGTGTTTCGGGTTGAGGTGTCCAGTTTTTTGCATTGGATATCATTTTTACTGAGCACCCGAGCAAATTTTGTATAAAATTGTAAGTTTTCCCTTGGGAAAGCAGTTTTTTAATAATTTTCCGCTTCTCACTAGAGCAATGCTTAGCACGACCCATTTTTCCCAAACAAATTATGATTTGTGTTTTTAATCAATGATTAAAATATGAATAAAACTTATTTAAAAAAAAAAAATGTTTAAATTTTGTCTGTTTCACTTTAAATCATTCAAACACTAATACTACATGACTTGAATTGCTATTTTTTCGCTCAGTAAAAAAATAGTGCGCAGTGGAAAAAGTAGCGGTACTTCTTAAATGTGATGACTAGATCAGAAACTAATATATTTTTAGTGAAGTAGTGTTTAGGCCTATGTTTTGGCACTAAACGATTTAAATTACAGTTTTTATTTAAATTTAAAAAAATCAATGTTTTATTTTCCCTAGGTCACTGCTATTATTTCGCACACAGTTGTACATAAATATAAGCAAGTGGCAAATAAAACGACTTTATCTTCAAATTAAAGATCATTCTTAAAACGATATGTAATTCAAAAAATTATTTA
The DNA here is from genome assembly GCA_963691655.1 of Toxonevra muliebris. Taxonomy (NCBI): domain Eukaryota; kingdom Metazoa; phylum Arthropoda; class Insecta; order Diptera; family Pallopteridae; genus Toxonevra; species Toxonevra muliebris. The sequence goes on from OY829326.1 coordinate 104,957,944, forward strand.
AAAATTCGAATCAGTTTATTATTTATAGTCAAAAATATGTGATAAAATATTTCCCATCTTAACTCCAGCTATGTCGTTTTTAATTTTTACCACAGAAATATTGCAAGAGTAGCTGTTATGAAAACAAAATGCAAAATGTCTAAACCATGTGTTTGAGGGTTGCTGAGTTAGGGTGGTTCGGTTAGGTTGGAGTGGAGTGGCTGTCGAGAGATACACTTAAGCCTGAATGGCACATAGTGATACCAAATAGTTGGACCTACAGTTTAACGCTGATTCCGAACGGCGGTGTGCCAATTTTTTATCGGCTTGATGGTTTTGCCATTACCAATCAAGGTGTGTTGGTACTTGTATACTATCTTATAATTGTCATATATTTCATATTGATAGTGAACATAAGAAAGTTATGAAAATTAACCACCAGACGAAGACGGGAATTGAACCCGAACTTCCCGGATAGTCTAGTGCACTACCCACTAGACTATCGAGGTCGTCTTGCTGAGTTATTATCGGCATTTAAAGTGGATTTCGTTGAAATTCTTGTGAAATTAATAATTGATTCTATAAATTATATTCTTTGTAAAAAAAAAATACGTTTCTCCTATAAAAGTTGTGGTCGATTATATTATTCATGTTGTTTCAGGAATTGTGTGAATTTACTTTTAAAAAATTTGAATCAGAAGGTTTTCACACAATTTCCTGGATGTGTAATAAATTGCGCTACGATGAAACAAGAAAATGGTTAAGATAGGGTAGACTATATCACTTTTGAACGGGGTTAATTGTTGTGTACACAATGTTTTAACTTCAAGGCATTTGAGGGTCATCTAGAAGTTGTCCGATGGAACTGAAGTTTTGCACAGCCCTGGTTTTTTTATTGATTGGGTCCAGATTAGTGCAAGGGAGTAGCAACATTTCTACTTTTGAAATATTACATATAGCTAAGGGCCACCCTAGTGTATATTTTGAACTAAAAGCCCAAAATTTCTGATACAACTAAATGGGAATCGCAATTAGGAGGGAGCCAATTTATTGGAGATTACTGCAAATGAATAAAAATACTATGCAAGGCAATAATAATATCTTAAATTAGAGCAATCAATTTGCTCTAACAACATTTCAATCCTTTTCGTTACAAATTGCTTAAAGGATTCTTACAATGGAAGAACAAATATGATATCAAAAATCATAATAACAACATTATGCATATTAAATATGATAAGAAATAACATTTAATTCATGTATGGGAACTAAATGTGTTGCTTAGTATAACGAACGAATAATTGTATTTTGACAATTTTTGTGACTTATCATGATTTTAAAAAACGCCCCTCAATGTAAAGTTCTAAATTGAAAACTAAAAGTTTGAAAACAAAAGTTCCTCTTATTTGTTTAATAAATTTTATAAACATTTAATTACATGCTTAATTTGTGGCTAATTGCTTATTTTCTGCGCTTCAATAGCAAATCAGGTCAAGGATATTGTAAATGTAGTAATACAAAATCATGGTAAAAAAATATATACACATGCATACGAGCTTATTTTAAATTTCTAACTGTATTGGCACATCAAAGTTTTCATTTTTGTTGTTCTTGCATTACTGCCATGTAATTAAAAGTTACCGCAGTAGCAGCAACAACAACAACACAGGAGTACATCAAACAATAGTTTGAGCCACAAATTATCGACAGAATCACCAACAAGAACAATAGAAGCTGAAAAAACTGGAAGTAGCTCAGTAACTACTCGTATTATTAATGCATATATTATGCAAGAAGTTAGTTGAATTGATTTATACCCCATCCTATTTATATGTAGGTATTTCTTTCTCTCTCTATCTCTGGTTCTTGTTCAATCAATTTGTTTTTTACTTCTTTACTGTCGGTCTATCAAGAAGCAATTGATTTTTACTGCTTTTGCAGTCAATCTTTTTATACTTGTACAACAATCGTAATGCAACTTTTTTGTGTTGTTGCATAATTCAGTGATGCATTGCGCTGGATGCATACATGCTTTTGAATTATTGTGCAGCGTGCTGTTGTTGTATTATTTGTTTGTATGCATAAAAAACTTAGTATATGGGTTTGTGTGTGTATGTGCATGAATGAGTTACAAAATACTTTAAACTATTTTAGAATCACGTTCGATATGCGAAAAAATCACTTGCTTTACGTGACTTACAAATTACGAACTATATGGCATTATATAGTTGTACGTTGTGCCAACAGCTTTTCACTACCTTTTTCTTAAAATATATGTACGGTTATTTACATACATACATATGCCTGTTGTTTTTGTTAGTATATGCATTTTACAGTTTTGTTGTTGTTTATTGTTTACGCTACCTACATATTTTTGTGTGAGCTTCGGTGTCACCATCAGCAATGCATAAATACATACATACATACATAGCATCATGCGCTATCTACGTAACTATGTACATATGTTCATATGCTGCAAAAATGTTGCATGTGCACGTTTCTCACTTTGATGCGGCATGTTCGTGTACTCGGTACATTACATACATACAACTTCGTGCATCTTCTTTTATTTGTCTGTCAGAATTTTAGTTTTCTTCACATTTTACTTTACGTTTTTCTGTCTTATCATTTTATTTTTGCTGAATTGTTGTAAATTGAGTTGAAATTGTTTTTTAATGCAGCGTAACATGAGTTGTAAAGTGTTTCTCTCTTCGTCTGGTACAGTAATTTACTTATTGAAGTAGTTTTGTGCTCTGAATTTCAGTAAGTTTCATAAAGCTTCGATATATAAATTTTGTTAGTATATTTTGTAAGAAATTGTCAGGACATAGCAAATAAATACTCGTCTATTTGAATGAATAGAATTTAAATTAAATGAATGCCTAGTTATGGGTATACATGGCGTATGATAAACTTTTTTTTATCCCTGTAAATCTTTTCCCTGTTTGGGAAAGATATCAAAGCAAAGCTTTTCGAGTGATTTAATTGCCGGCTCTCTTCCTTTTTGGATGCAACGTTTTGGTACTAAGTACTAATTTCGTGTGATTTGTGAAATGTAAAAGCTTTTTAAACCTAGTCCTTTTGCTGCATATTTATCTCAGGCCCAAAGAAAAATCCAGGTGTGTGTTTGTTTCTAGTCAGAGTGGTACAAATGCGGAGAAAACGTTTTATGATTGAATATTCCCTATAGCAGTTAACTAATTTTTTCAATTAACGTAATTTTAGTCATGTCTAACAAATAATGACTAAATTTAGACATGATTAAACAGCAAATCAGAATCACCACTAAGTGAATTAGTTATTCAATTATTAGTTTTTCAATCATTAATTTTAGGCATATCACCTTGATCAAAAAGTTGCCAGAATAACCAGCGTGTGGCGCTCCCATCGTTCCGATTTGAGTTCGACATCGAAAACCGACGAAAGCGTTGATAAAGTAACGAAATTTTGGTCAATAACAGCAAATTCATCATCAGAGAGTATTATTTAGGCGTTATAAGGCGTTTACGTGAAGCGATTCGCCGAAAGAGAACAGAATTGCGGACAGAAACTTGTGGATTTTGCACCATGATAACGTACCGTCGCACAGTGCCATTCATAATTTTTTGACGAAAAATGCAACAAATACCATCCAACAGCCACCAAATTCAGTTGATTTGGCTCCCTGTGCCTTTTTTCTGTTCAATCGAGTTAAAAAACCATTTCGGGGAACGCGTTTCAGCAGCCGAGAGGAAGTAATGAGAAAATCGCAGGAAGCACTGATAGACATACCGAAAACCGAATAAAAAAAATGTTTCGAGGATTGAGGTGTGTTGCAGTCGATGGGGATTACTTTGAAGGGGACAATATAGATTTAGATGAATAAACTTGTATTTTTAATTTTCTGAATAAATTCCGGGAACTTTCTGATCAAGGTTGTACTGGCAGTGTTATGCAAAAATTTAAGCTGGAGCTTATTAAGAAGTTTTACATGATGTTGTAAGAACGGTGATGTTTTAAGAACGCTCGATGTGAATGTTTAACCATTCGCTATAAATATATAATGCGACCATTTTGCTTTAAGAATCATTTGCCCCTACAAAAATGAAAATGGATATTTCACAACCATCAACTATTTGTCTGGTACTTTGTATTGCAAATAACTCAAATTGTAATCATTATTTTAATCATGTTTACTATTAAAATTATTAATTATTAGTCAACGAGATATAACAAAAGGACTAAAGAAATTAATCCTTAGGTATCAAAGGGTATCAAAACCCAAATTATTTATCCAATTTTATTTAAGTAAAAATTAAAAATTTAACTTCACAACTGCTTGAAAACAGGCAAGCTGGTATCATTGAAAATATCCATATCTTTTTTTTGAAGGTGAGTTTTTCTTATGGCAACAAAATTTCTAGAGTTAAATTAATGTTGATGATCAAAAGAAGAATTCAATAATGAGCACAGATAGGGAAGCGAAAGTCTGCAAGGACAACAAATTAACAACATAATATATTTGAGTTACGACAGACTGCAAAACACTTAAAGAATAAGAAGAACTTCCCATAAGACAGAGCGCAGAAGATTTCCTTCTTTTTTCGCTGACAAACGGGCCAGAAAATACCTGCGAAAGGTACTCAGGTTCAAAATACATACTTGGCATATAAAGCGCGGTTCACGCAAAATTGGCACGCAGGAAAGTTGCTGTATCTTTTTAACCAGAACACTCAGAATAACAAATAATGCATTAAATGATAAGTTTAATATTGTGTTTTAAACTGTAATATTAAAAGATTTAAATTTCTTTGTTGTGCAAAAAGTTCCATGTATTCCTTTTAATTAACCTTTGAACATCCGCTCTGGATACTTTTGCGGCTATTTGGTTCCATTTTAGTAACATTGAATTCACATTTTTGACAATACTTACATTTTTCTTCAACTTATATTTCGTTATAGCCCAGTATTTTCCGATCGGTCGAAGCTGGAGGCAATTGGGTGGATTCATAAATTTGGGCACTACATCTACTTTATTTGTCTGATACCAATCCATGGTTTTCTTAGAATAGTAGCAACTGGCTAAATCAGGCCAAAACTTCACTGGCGAATGGTGGTGACGAACAAATGGCAATAGTCGTTTCGAAAAGCACTCTTTGATGTAAATATCAGAAGTCATAGAAGAAGATGTCACAAATGCCCTGGATTTGAGACCACAGCTGCAAATAGCCTGCCACACCATTGATTTCTTTGCAAATTTATCGTGGGATTCGTTGCCATATAAAATTTTTGACCTGGAAGCTGTTTAAGATCAAATTTTACGTATGATTCGTCATCCACAATAATGCATCCATTGAATTTGGTCAAAACATTATTATAAAGAGGACGAGCAAATTCTGTTTGTCTGTTCTATTTGGATATTTTCTAGCACGATAGCACTTTAGCCCAGCTTTTATGCGTATTCGTTTAACAGTACTTTTACTGGTATTGAATTTTTTGGTACGATCGCTATCCGATAGTCCGGGATTGCTTTTGATGGACCTCAAGATCTTTGCCTTTAATTTTAGGTTGGTGGTTCCCATTTTGTTCACAACTTTTTTAGCTCTTTCAACACTAAGAGTTTCTTTATATCGTTTTATAACTCTACGTACTGTTCTTTTGGAGATATTTAACACTTTCGCAATCTTTGAACCAGACCACGACGGATTTTCAATAAATTTGTTCACAATCAATTTCTATTTGCAGCTTCCATTGTGCACACAATCACCAACTTGCGATCAATTAATATGAAAAATTTATCAACTAATGGTAACGGTATTGTAAACAAATCCCAGTAAAAAATTTGTTTTTCTTATGACTAGGGGCGACGTGGTGAGATTACCTTTAGCGTGACTTTTTGCAATTTTTTACTTATTGTCCAATATTTGTGTAGTTCACGATCTGGTGCAAATGGTATAGCAGCATTGCAAATGTAAATTTTTATTAAATATTACATTTATTTGTTGTTGTGATAGCAAAAATATTTTGCATTTGCAATAACGTAATATGCACCAGATCGTGAACTCCACCTCCAAAATGTCTTACAAGGTGGATCTGTGGGATGATTTTATTAAAAAATGTTGGAAGCAAGTGACGACAGCGATTTTGAAGATTCATGTGGGGAGGAATAAACAAAAAAAAACAGTGCTGAAGAAAATCTGGTTGATGAGTTAGCAGTAGACATAGACGACTATATGATAAACACATTTGGTCGAATAAAAAGGGTGAACTAAAAAAGAGAATATCTTAAAAATTGTTAACAAAAATGAACTGCCTAACAAAGAAAATGTAAAATAAGAGAATAAAAGAAAGATTTGTAAATATTGTCCTTACGAAAAAAGGCGAATGACAAAGTCAGTTTGCTGTAAATGTAATGGCAATGTATGTGCAGAGCACAAAGTTGAACATTGTTTTTTATGTTCAAATTAATGAATCTAATTGATTGCTCTGTTTTTAATTCGTTTTTTAATGAATATTATTTATGTTTTTAACTTCATAGAAAAGCTTTACTTAAAATAATTTTATAATTTTCTCTTGTCCCTAGAATAAAACCAACCGGATGTGACGTAGCTCGTAAGTTTGCAATGTGACATAATTTTGTCGAGCAATGTGCATGAGGGGCTAAATATCAATATTCCGTAACTGAATTCACGAGCAAACTATATAATAAACGATTCATAAATAGTTTTAATTCAATATACATTTTAATTACACACACACACGCCTATGGCAGAAAGAACAATGTGTAGCGTCGCCATCTTAAAGTTTATGACAGTTATACATTTCACATACAGATGGCGCAAATGTCCAAGGAATTACATGAAGATGTCGCACACAAAAAGAGTTCGTCTACAATTATCATCGAAATTACCGGTACAGAGATGCAATTTTTGTTCTAGCATTAATCCGCAAAAAAAAAAAAATTGGTTGTGTATTAACGAACTCAAGGCAGAAGTGAAACTTCTTGTGAACTAAACGAAACACAAGCAAATAACAAGCAAATGAAATTAAAAAACACAAGCCAATGAAGTAAAAAATTTAGCGATTGAAAAATTTCATTTGCTTGTTATTTGCTTGTGTTTCGTTTAGTTCACAAGAAGTTTCACTTCTGCCTTGTGTTCGTTAATATACAATTTGGTTTTTTTTTAATGTCCAAATATGGTTGGAGAAGGTAATTTGTACACTATACATTATTTCTAAAAATTTGGAGTTACCAACAACGTATGTAGAATATGTAAAACCATTCTATTAAGCAGATGTAAACCAGGAAAAGATCTAGAGCTTGGGACTAGGGAAAAGCTTCAAAAGCATCAAGTAGCTGCTAATAATATCGGGAGTATGAATGTATAAACTCGTATTTTTTTTCCGTAATTTGGACATTTTTTGTGAAAAAGTGATTATAAATTTATTCTTTAAAGTATTGTCCATCGTTAGCCACAACCTTTTCCCATCTTTCTGGTAGCATACGGATTCCGCGTCTAAAGAACTCCTCATCTTTTGAGGCTATCCACGAATCGACCCATTTTTTGAGTTCTTCGAAAGAACGGAAGTGCTGTTCAGCCAGGCCATGTGTCATCGATCGGAACAAGTGGTAATCAGAAGGAGCAATGTCTGGAGAATACGGAGGGTGGGGTAGCACTTCCCATTTCAGCGTTTCCAAGTATGTTTTTACTTTCCTTGCAACATGCGGCCGAGCATTGTCGTGCTGAAGAAAAACTTCGTCGTGTCTATTCTCATATTCTGGCCTCTTATCCTTTAATACTCGGCTCAAACGCATTAATTCTAGTCAGTAGCGGTCGCCAGTGATCGTTTCATTCGGTTTAAATAGCTCATAATACACGAAAGCTTTCATATCCGACCAAATACACAGCATGAGTTTGGATCCATGGATGTTCGACTTTGCCGTTGATGTTGATGCATGTCCGGGCGGTCCCCATGATTTTTTACGCTTTGGGTTATCGTAACGTATCCACTTTTCAGCGCCGGTCACAATACGATGCAGAAAATCCTTTCTTTTTTGCCGTTCAATCAGCAGTTCACATGTGAAAAATCGTCGTTCGACGTCTCTCGGCTTCAATTCGTACGGTACCCAATTTCCTTGCTTTTGAATCATTTCCAATGCTTTTAATCGTTTAGAAATGGTTGATTGATCAACTCCTAAAGATTCTGTAAGTTCTTGTTGCGTTTGACATGAATCTTCTTCGAGTAATTCCTTCAATTCTTCATCTTCGAACTTTTTCGGGCCGCCTGAACATTCCCTGTCTTCAACATCAAAATCACCACTTTTGAAACGGGCATACCACACCTGACACATTCTAACGTCTATAGTACAGTCAGGATAAGCTTCAGTGAGTAAACGATGTGCTTCAGTTGCGTTTTTCTTTAAATGGAAGAAGCAAATTAAAACTTCACGCAAATGTTGTTTTGTTGGCACGAAATTCGACATTTTCAGCTATAGTAAAACACTTTTGTAAAATTATGAAAATTATTTGACAGATCAATTCTTATAGTATTTTCGAGATAGAATAGCTGTCAATGTCAAAAAAATGGCGCGTATGATAGATATGAAGTTAGTCACAATTACGAGTTTATACAGAAATAAGATGGAATATCTGGGGCTGCGGGAAAGTATATGACTATCGAGAAGGACTAAGTAAGATGAGAACGTTGGCAACTTAGAGAGGATTTTACTGAAAAAATGGACAGACGGACAATCAAGTTAACTGTATAAAAAAATACGGCTACTAAAAGCATAGCTGTGACCATAAGGCAGATAATAAGTTAAAGGAGCAACAGTTATGAGCGAAACAATAGTGACAACAATAAATTACAGCAATCACAGCTAACAATTTTCACAACTGCTGTAACGAAAAAACTCTAGCCATCAACGAAAACTTTAACTAACACTAAAAAGTTACCAGCCACAGCATGATCCACACAAAATTTAATGAAAAAAATAAATTAGAAAAAATTGCACCTCAAAGAACCATTGTTAGTTATTGAGCATAGCACATCTATAGATCGGAGAGCGGGTTTTGTTATATTCTATGCAGTTCTGCGTACTAAAGATGTGTCTAGTTTTTAAGAAATTTCTGTAAATATTTCAACACTTAACACCGAAATATTATAATTTTTTTTGGTTAGTGCAATCATATTTCTAAATACAATAAAATCTCAAATTAATTGTATAGTTTTTGAATTGAAATCTCACAAATTACCCGATTGTATTGCAAAAGTTTTGGGTGTGAAAATGAAAAGTGTGCAAATAAAGTTGCACAAAAAATAAAGTTTTTTTTTTTTTAATTTTAGAACAAATACAACTTTTCATAGCATATACATATGAACACACAGTGGCGTAAGTTGGAATTTAGTAGGGGGAGGGCGGTAGTGAGGGGGTATAACTATTTTTAAACTTATTTAAATATGTATTGTAGAGTGGTGTGAAACAACTTTTTTTCGCTTCACTAGTAAGAAGATAATTTTTTTGTGGAATTCGTTAGCTTTTAAGGTTGGCATTATCAAATTAAACTTGAAAAGTTGGTGTAAAATTTTGTTCTTCGCCTTTGAAAAACCTTGTTATAACTTTGAAAAACAAAATTTTAGCCTTATAATATTATCGTCTTCCAAAAAAACCTTTCCTTACCAGAATTTGCCAAATCCAAATAAATCCGAACAAAACAAAAAAAAAAAAAAAGTTTTGCATTTGAGGACAAGCTTTCAAAAACCGTGTTTAAACGTTGAAACACCAGTTTTGCCTTTAAAAAACATCTTAAACTTGTAGAATATTATCAGCCTCCAAAGAAACTCCTCTAGTTAAATGAGCAAGTCAAATTGTACCGAACTTCGTAGTTGCCGGTAGCGAATGTTTCATGTTCCTCACATGTTTTTTTTAGAGTTACAAATTGGTTAACGGTCTGAGAAATCAGATTAGTTTTTTTGCTTTCTAGAGTAGTCTGAAGTACAAGCTGAAACCGACAACTGCGAACGAAGTTCGACATGCTCTATTTTTGATTAAAATAATTGAATTTTCCATGTGCTTTGAGCAATAATCAACCCTATTCATCCCACTTTATTTTATAACCTAAAGTCCCACGTAGTGACTTAGAGTCACTATATAGAATTAACTCGGCTATTTTCATTTCGTTAAATTTTTTTTCAAAAATTTTTTAAAATCTGATAAATAAACAACAAGAATAATATAATTTGGAAATAATATAATTTGGAAAAATATAAGTATAATCTGTATTTACTTTGAACGCAAGTAGTGGAGCAAAAACTTTTTATTGCAGATTTTACAAAATTACTTTGAAGCTCTTCCTTTCTGCCCTTCTTCTTAGCATTTTTCACTTTTTGAAATGTTTCATGTGAAATTTCAGCGATTTCGTTGCGTATGTTGGCCTTAAGTTGTTCAAGAGACTCTGGTATATTGACATAAACTTGACTTATGAAGTATCTCCACAAGAAAAAGTCAGTATCGGTGACTTCGGTGTTGGCACTTTTTTCAAACGATATTTTGCTCTGTGCGAAGGTTTCGTTAACGTAACATACGACTGGTTTTAAAAATAAAATTGGAAAATTTGTACTGGACTAGAGTTTATTATATGAGCTGTGAGATGACGATTTGATAGCTGCTGTCATTGCTCCTGTTTAACATCGGGTACCACAAAAAAATCACCCTGTATAATAGCTTTTTTTTGCCACATAACTTATTAACGATGCTGTTTTATTACTGTAAAAATGCTGCCTTCTACTTCTCTATTCTTGTTAGGAAGAATATTATTTGAAATGCACCTTTTATTTTTTGCATCGTACTAGCACAAGTTAATTGTTTTGACAACAGGCTTTACGACAGTTCTAAACTTGTAAAGTATTTATCGGAAGTTATTTTTCTATTTGGCCGTTCAAATGGCTTACAGAGCTGTTTCACACCATGCTGTGCTAAGATTTACTCTTACACAGTATCTCACAGTAAAATATCCGCTATCGCAAGTCCACCAAATGTTCATACCATATTTGTGTAGCCGTCTTCATTTATCAAGTGCCAGAGATTTCCAATCGAAGTAAATTTAAGATGCGATCTACGTACCGATATCATGGTCATTGGCGTAACTAGGTAGGGGCCTGGGGGGGGGGGTGGGCACGGCCCACCCTTGCTGGCTCTAGGGTCACCCCAGAAATAATATGGCAAGAAAAATTAAGTCCAAAGAATATGATTAATTTAAAGATCATATAAAAACTTGTATTCATTAAAAAAAAATTTGATTATCTATTAAAAAGAGTAAAAATATTTGTTTACTTTTCGAGTTTTTGCTTTTGCAGCAAAAGCTATGATAAATACTTAAAGCAATAAAAGATAATTATAACATTTCCTTATTCTATTAGATATAGGATAGCCAGACGTACTGATTCGAAAAGGACATGTCCTGATTTTTTTTATGATGATGCCTGATGCCTTGAAATCTCGAAATCAGTACGAAAATGTACTGATTTTTGTATTTTGTACTGATTTTGTACTGGTTTTTTCAAATTAATAACTTAAGAATTTTTGTGCTTAACCTTAATGGTCTTAAAATCGTTTTTGCAGACAGTCTCACCTGTTTGTTTCTTTTCCTGTTTGTTCACCAAACAAAATACGTATGCGTTACTGCTATCGAGAGGAGAAAAGCAATATTTACTTGAAGAAAACTCGGTTAAAGTAAGTTTTTAGTAATCTCCCCAACAAACATTTGTAGCAATTTTAAGTAAGCACGTTTGAAAACAAACTTATTTTCTACGATATTTGTAAGCATTTTGTGAAAAAATGTCTGTCCTTACAAAAGCCTTACATGTGTAAGTGTTTTTCAAGTCCAATTTTTAGAATTTACTCCGTGTCAATAGCGAAAGCTACTTCGGGCGTCAACAAAAATCACGAAGTTGGTGCCGAACTGAAAGTTGTTGTACATAACAGAATGCAAAAATTAAATGCGAAAATGCGTAGTCATTCTCTCGTTTTCTCCTTTGAATCAAAACGGCTTTTTTTTTTTGATTTCGTGAAAAATTGTAAACTATGAAATCACTGTTGCCATATCAGGGGATTTCCTACTAGTAGATTTTTGAGTGATTTTTTCTATTACTGCGACAAGAATTTTTTCAGTTTGAGTAAGGAAATTTGCAAATTAAGTTATTTTTTAGTTGAACTATTGTAGCAATTTTTGATAATTAATTGAAAAGAAAACATTTATAAAATCATAATCATAGAATATGCCAAAAAATTTTTAGTGAATTGTGGATGCGCTCTTACTATTTTATTGCACACGAGCTAACGCTCATTTTGGTCTATGACTTACTGAAAATCTCAGAGCTGTGTAATAAACAATGCAAAACTTGAATGTTACAAACATTTTTAATATATAAAATCCATAACCATGACCTAGTCCAAAATGAAAACGAAATGATCAAACGTTTGTTAATTACAAATAAGTTGTTTGTACGCTTACTAGTGTAAGCTTACAAACAACTTATTTGTAAGCCTTTTTGCTTGTTGGGTCAGGATTTTCGCATACATGTGTGTACATGAATTTGAAAATTTTTCCTGGCTTTGATTTAAATGCCAACGAAACAATTTTGGTATTGAGGTTTTTGTTGTTTTTTCCTTTATCGTTTGGAATTTGCTTTGTTACGATTGAGGGAAAACTTCCCTTTTTTTTGTTTTTTTTTTTAGTGTCGTCAATTTCAAAAAATTATTAAAAATACTGAATAATAAAAAGATGTGTAAAAAACAAATTTCTAATATAGATAGAACCTTCCTCTGTCGACAGAGATCATTTTGTGTAAGTCGGAGTATTTTAAAGCTCCCTGAACGTTTTTTTGTACAATTATGTGTACATCGCGTACGGCTAAACCTGGACCTCTAAAAATTCGTGAATAGTATTTTTGACTATAAAATCTCGATTTTTTCCTACTATGGAGAGTAAACATTCTCATGAGAGGGTTAAATGAATGAAAGGAGTTTGTTATTAATTGAATTTAATTACTGTCTTTAGCTCTCACAATCCTCTATATATGGAAACTGATACGTTATCAACATTGTCTACTGAAAACAAATGTAAAATGAACACACAAAATCGGAGAAAAAGTTTAAGGATGTTTATACCACGATTATACATTGAAATTTCTAGGTAATATGATAATGATTAGTACTGATTTTCACTGCTTTCCAATGTCTAATGTACTGATTTTGCGGTTCAAAAATCTGGCTACCCTAATTTATTCATTATTCGGCGGTTATGCAAGCAATTTTTTAATTGTCCAACCAAAATGTTTAATGTGTAAACATCTTATCACGTATCCGGGGAACGAATTTTACTTTTGAGTAATTTTGAAACCGCATTACGCTTGAGCTGTCCCGTTATAAAGACTTTGGTTAAGAGCAACCATGTTAAGGAAAGGTTTTCAAATGTATCTATTATTAACATTGAAAACAAATTTGTTAATAGAAAATTACAGCCGAAAAAAGTGTTAAATATATACTCGGGGGGGGGGAGGGGGGGGCGGGGTTAGGGAGTAAGGGGAGGGGGACATGGCCTCCCCCCAGAGAATTATCCTAGTTACGTCAATGATCACGGTCCTATCATCAAATGCCAAATAACGCAATAAATTGGTAAATCTATGTCTTGACATACAAGCACGGAACATCAAATTGTCATATAAAGTATCAAAAAACTCTCAATAATCGACAATGCCATCTGCATCTTACATCTGCATCTATCAACTAATTCAAACACATCGTTTCCTACTATTATTCCGGGTATAATTTGTGGTACAGTACCTATTCCAATATACAAATGTATATAGTGACTCATAGCCCTAACGTGGAATTTTACGCAGTTTTTTGTTTATTTAATGATTTTTGATTAATAAAGAAAAACAAAATAAAACAAAAAATCCATTTTCATGAAGATAAATGGTAAATGAATGAATACATTAGGCCCTTCCCGTGAAAAAATACGAAATCTGAAAAATATAACGATTTTAATTTCAATAGTGACTCAAAGTCACTGCGTGGGATGAATAGGGTTAAAGTAATAAAAAACTAAAAGAAAAATACTTGTTTAAATCCAAAACTAAAAATAATACTTGCTCAAAACTCTCTGTGTTAAATTTTGCCCGATACTATAAAAATAAAAAAATTCCCTCCTCGTGGTCATTTCAACTCGATAATGCTAACCTTAAAATTTGAAAATTTGCAATAATATTTCCAAACAAAGTTTTGTTTCTGTATTTTGGTCCACTGAATTCGAAAATGACGTTGGAATTAAAAAAGATGATCTTGATGCTTCGGCTTGAGGTTTTGGAGTTTTATAAAATTGGATTAAAAAGGGGCTAATGTTATGTTTATTAATACTATTCAAGCGCCCATTTCTCTAGTTGGTTAGTACAAACTTACTCACTGTTACAAGAAGAAAATCAAACAAAATTATTTAGAACAATTTCCATATAAATTACTTAAAAATAACTTATTTCCACACACCAAATAATGTAAAAATATGATTTTAAAGAAATGTCAACAAAATTTTAAAATTTTTTAAATTTTTTAACTTTTTTTTTTTGTTTTCAAACTACTAACTAAATATTAGAACTTTTTCTAATTTTGCCAATTGATTTATATGAGGAGAGGTTTATTCCCTTTATCCCCCCTCCCCCTTAAATACGCCACTACTAACACATGAGCTGCATACAGCTTTCTGTAGTTACTACGTTCATATATAAAATATGCAACTTTCATTAAAACTAAAGTTACTTTGAAGGTATTATTCTTTTCTTGTTTTGGTTTTTTGTTTTAAAGCTTAAATTTGAAGCTATTGTTGTTTTGTTTTTTTATTCATTATCACTTTAATTTAACTTTAACTTAAGTTTAAGCTGCTCTCAGTTAAGAGGAGATGTGCACGCTTTTACAATTTGCACACATGCATTTTCTTAAAATTTAAGATGTTTATTCACACACACACACACATACTTGCATACAATGAGATGCCATTGCCATTGTGTAAGGGTGCATATATGAGTATGAGCAAGTGAGTGTGTTGTTGCTTGAAAAATGAATGCTAGTGAGAAAATGCGGCATAATATATTCACACGCACACACACACATATATATATAAATACCTAGTTGCACAAACAGTGAGTACTCCCCAAACGATTAATAATTTCATTACTCCAAAAGGAGGAATAAACGAGCAACTCCAATACAGAACCAAATTTATGAATGAACACAATTTCATAACTTTATATGGTCTATTTTTAGAAATAATGATTAACAAAGACAGCCTGATTGAGTAGTTCAAATTTGTGTATCTTACTCTCTCTTGTCCCGTTAACTCTTTAGGGTTAGGTAGAGTAATAACTGCCCCACTTTTTGCATATTTTTTTATCCATTATTATTATTATTGGGGTAGCTCACTGCGACCTTTAAGATCTATTGTGCCCCTTCATGGACTCATAGTATTTCCATGAGTTCAGCCTCCAGTAGAAATTTTAGAATGGATCCTACTTCTATGAAGTTGAGATTATCATCTGGTATTTGGTGGTTACCCAGTTTTTCTTTACGAATATGCATAAGTGCGGGGCTCTGTCCTAAGATGTGCTTTGCAGATTCCTTATCTTCTCTGCAAACCCTACATGATTCATTAGCTGTAATACCCAGTTTTGTTAGGTGATAGTTCAACCTACAATGACCTGTTAGAAGTCCTATAATGATTCTAAGACTATTCTTTGACAAATTCATTCATTTGTTGAAGGTCCCAATATGACCCGGAACCCAAAGGATCCAAATCGGATTATATGATCCAAGCGTATTTAGTTTATCAAGGCACTTCATCACCAGTTTTGAGGTTACCTGGTGAGACTTAAGTGCATTGATAGCCGTTTGGCTATCGGTTAGGATCGCAATGTTTTGGTTTCGGTAGTTGCGCTTGAGATTAAAGTATGCACACCTATCAATTACGTATATTTCCGCTTGAAAGATACTGGTGTACCTACCCATGGGCTCAGAGTATTTTATCCTCGGCCCAGATAATCCAACACCGGTTCCTTCTTCAGTGAGAGAACCGTCTGTGTACCATGTTATCATATGATGGTCTATCTTATACGTTTTAGATATACCTTCCCATTTCTTTTTGTTACTAAGTTCTGTTTTGAATCGTTTTTCAAAACTAAACTTTGGCTGCATTTTTTATGCATAGTGTGATATATTTTAACCCACCTCGAAAAGTTGAAATTACTTATAGTCACAAAGTTTAATATTTTATTTCTAGTTTCTCATTCTGCAGGTAATGATATAAACCCAAAAAATTTCTGTGCAACTGTTGTTTTTATTTTCTTTAAAATTGTGTGCATCAAAGAGTTAAAAATCAGTAACTAGTACTAGAATCATTGCAAGAGTAAAAGAAACAAAATGGAATGGCAATAAATTTGCTTGTGTGGCTCAGTTGATAAGCGCGTCGTTTAATATTCGCGATGCAACTCAAGAAAATAATAAAATAATAAAACAATAATAGTAGATAGTAAAAAAAAATAAAAAAATAATGAACAAAAATGAATATAACATTATAATTAAGAAAAAAAATAAAAATAAAAAATGTTGCGGGACTTGGACCTTGGCACACACAAGTGCTTGCGTGCTTACTGGCGTTTTTCACCACTAGTCTATGGCGTCATGAATTTTGTGAGAAACTATTTCGGAGTTTTGTTTTTCTATGAGATGCAAGTGAGCTCATGCTCGTAATCGTGTCCTATTTTATTACTCCTTTTGGAGGTTAAAACGAGTACTCCATGCCCTAGGACATGCAATGTTAAAAAGGAGTACAAAATGCAGGAGCTCTGGAGCAATAGGGAGTAATCGATTGTTCGCTTTGGAGCGCTCAATGATTATTCCTACGATCATCCAAAGTTCAACTGGGTATATTCAATCCCCTTTTCATCGCTTCAATTTTGTTTTATTTTCGTTTGTTTGCTCGTATTCCAATGTCATAAGGGTACGCCGCGAAAAATTTATACAAATTTATGTATGTATGACTGCATTATAATGTATAAAGACACGCACACACACGCACATAAATAGTAATTTACATATATGCACATCCAACTGCGTGTGAATTTGTTAATTTAAGAGAAAATGGATTTTTCATGTTTTTATTCGCATTTTATTCTTATAACTTTTATTTATGTGAGTATGTTGTAAAATTTAACATAAAATTTCATTTCATTTCAAGTAAAATATACAAAAAATATTTACAAATTATACTGTGGATGTACGAAAGATTTTGATACAAGTATGTAGCATTAAAATGAATAACAATTGTATTATGCTAATAATTTATAAACATACGTGCACGTAGTAAGAAGAAATTCCAAGAAATATTTTATATATTATGCATATTTATGTATGTTTGCATAATTTTATAATTTTGGACTATATGTAGTCATCAGGTCATTCAGTTAATAAAAATTGTGCTATTTTATTAGCACGATATTTATATTGGAGATATAAGGAAGATCCGCTTCGTATTCGGTTCTAATTGTTGAGAGTATTTACTAACGTGACCAGTAGGCTCAGTGGATTCATAATGAACTTTGCAGCTAGTAATAAAGTAGTGAAATATAAATATCTTAGTTGCGAAAAAGGAATCGAAAAAAATTAACCAAAACTACAAAATAAGTTGTCACATAAATCCTGGGTGCGCATCAAATATAAAATTATTCACCTGCAGAGCAAAGTTAATAATAATAAAAAAAGATTCAGCCAATGCATACTATCAGTAATGTCTTATGGTGCTGGGATAATAAAATAGACAAATTAATCAATACATAAACTGCAGGTAGCATAAAGATCGTTGGATTTATTTAGACTAAGTAGAAAACACAGAATTTGCAAATGTCGCAATAAGACTAAGAACTAAATTGGCTGATGTGATCGAGTATATTGCAGTAACCAAGTTGGATATGAGCAGATATGAGCCCACCAACATACAGTCTTTTCAACAAGAGCGTGTTCGGCTTAATTTTACGAAAAATTTTAAGCATCAAGTTGGACTTTATTTTCGACATTCAACATTTCATTGCGAATGGCGCTGTGTAACCTTTCAAATAATCGCAATTACAATTGCGTTGTATAAGCAATTTCTCAAATCGAGCTTCGTGTGTGCAAAACGTCTTTAAGCTATCATTATTTGCTCACATCCAAGGGAATCCGAAATTTCCTAGGGAGGTGCTGTAAATACCTTAAGTTGAAGAAGTTAAGTTAAGTTAAGAAGTTGAAGGCATTCGTAAAGAAATGGAACCAGATTTTTTTTAAGACACCAGAATGTTCACAACTTACCAAATCATGTGCTTCTAGAGCAACATCAAAGCAATAGGATTCGGTGATAGCATGAGTTTTTGAAGCCAATTCTACCATTAAATTTGAAGCAGCCCAACAAAAACTGGCATTGAAGGTCATTAATATATCCCTCAGTACATTCCGAAGTCGTTTAAGTGAATTTCGAAATGAATTCTGAGCTACCATAACCAAACCCTTACTGACAGCAAAACAAAAAAAAAAAAATATTAGGTGTGGGCTGTCAAACATATGGATAATGATTGGATCGATGTGGCCTTTACAGACGGATCTTTTTTTTTTGGACGGTAGGTACCATAAAACGAGCCTTGTCCATTAAGGGCAGTAAAATAGTTGTGAGATAAGTTAAGCATCTAGGAAAAGCTCATGTTTGGGGATGCTTTTCAAAACAGAGTTTCGACAGGATAATCATGTTTATGAGAAATTTGTATATCCAGTACATGATCCATTTATCCCAACATAGACTCTTATATTCTGCCAATAACTGGTTTTGGGAAAGAAAATCGAAATTGAGTGCTTTAAGAGCGCACAACCCTAAAAATCAAAGTCACTTGTTCAGTAAGTGAAAAGAAGAAAAAAGAACAAGAATTTTGGAATGCGCTTTTCAATCTCCAGATGCTAACCACATTGAAAATTTTTGAGCAACAATTAAGCTTAAGATAAGCAGAAAAAATGCTAAGAGCATTGCCCAATTGAAACGACAGCTTAAGTCAAAATGGCGGAGTTTGCCGTAATCGTATCCCCAAAAGCTAGAAATACTATGACCTCGCATGACGTTTTCATCGTAAAGTTTGACATTTGTTTGGTGGTAGCAGCATTACAATAAGTACAACGTAACAATAACAACACGCTACTTTGTTGTTGCTAACAATCGTAATTGTCAAAGGCACAAGAACAAATGCATGGAAAACAAAAAAAAAAAACAAAGATTTTGACAGTTAAGATTATCTTCATATAAAAAAAATTAGAGAAGAAGAAGACAGAGCTGACGCTGCTATCACCTATTATAATTTCGCCATGTTCAGAACGTTTTGTCATACAAGTGTCATTTGTGTTGTTTATATTGAGTTGAAAAATTTATCTCGGTAAAACAATGGAATTAAATCGTGAAAATTTATAATGAGTTTTGACATGTACTATCTCAACAACAGTGCATTGATAAATTCAATTTTATTTTTGGCGATGAAACACCTTCAAATATTACAGCAGTCGACTGTGTGTGGTGAGGTGTGTCAAAATGAGCCAAATCCAACAAAAGTTCAAATGGTTGCTTGTTTCTTTGGAAAAACTGATCATGTGGCCACGGTATTACTTGAGCAACGTAGAACTGTCACTTCTGAATGGTATACAACCATTTGCTTACCTGAAGTATTTGGTGAATTGAGGAAAAAAAGCAATCGTCGTCGAATCTTTTTTCATCACGGCAATGCGAGCTCCCACACATCTCGTCAAACAACAATAAATCCATTTTCAAAGCCGCAACTTAAGTAGTACCTCTCGTATAAGGTTATCGACTTTTAACTTTAAGAGTTTTTTTTTATAAAAAAATCTCAATTTTATTAAAAATGTTATGGATATTTTTACTCTAGCAAAGTATTTAGAGTACACTATTAGACATAGTAAATAATTTTGGTCAAATGACCGCACTGGAACTCTTTCCGCACTCGATTCATTACTTGTAATTTACGATGAACTTTTGCATATTTTGAGTTTTAACTCGGCGATTACTTGACGAATGTTAGCTTTAAGGGGTTCGAATGTTTGTGGATATTTACATAGAGAAAAATATAGCGGACTTCGCTAAATCTGAAAATGGCACTGCTTGAGGTGTTTTTGTGCAAAAGAGCGAGTATTAGATGAGTTGTGTGGCATGAGTCTGCTAAAACTACATATTCAGTATATCAAAATTTTGTAATTCCGCCATAAAAAAATAAATAGAAAAGGTTCAACTGTTGCATATGCCATTAAATTAATAAATTTGGGTTTTTGGTAAGACTTTCACTCACAAGGATGATAAAATATTCGTTGGTCTATCAATTCCTATAGCTCGAAATGAATAGCTCTGTACGTTAAATTTCTCAATGTTTAGCTTTAGTATCAGTAAAACTATTTACTGTTTTAGCAAGGTGAAACTTTAATTACACATTGAACCATATATTACATATAGGATTCCCGCTAGAAATCCTAAGCCCCTAACTTTTAGTTTCAAGCTCTACAAATTTCATGTCTGGGGGAAAGTTATTTATCATGAAAATGTAAACAAAAATTTTCTTGAATTGAATAATAGAGTGAATCAAAAAAAGTTTTTTGTTTTTGGAATTTCAAAATTTCAAGTCAACAAGAAGTTGTCTTTATAGACCCATATATACCAAAAAATTTGGCCCAATTGAAATACATTTACTTACATAGGTCTCCCGCAATGAGCCTCGAGTTTTTTATATTCTTAAAAAAATTTAAATTTTCCTATTTTTTTCTTGTTGTCCTACGTACAAAAGATCTGAAAATTTCTCTTTTTTATCACCTAGTATGCCGACTCTTTAAGACTGTATTTGCTACAAGAACAACAATTGCATTTCATTATAAGGGACCTAATTTAGGAATTTAATTTTATTGATGTAGAGCTGCTGCACTTTTAGGCGTTTTGCTCAGTATAAAGTGAAGTTAATTCTAAAGTTGTACAGTTTTCTGCTGCTGTAAGCCTCCTTCATCTTCCTTTCTATTAAATATCTTATACATTGTGATTTTTGCTCCTAAATTAAACAAATATTGACGGAACGAAGAAACTATTATTATCATTTCACAATTTCTGAATCTAATTTTCCTATTCAATGTTAAACTTAAACTTTATACCAATGAGTTATATACTTTAAATATATTTATTGTTAAATTTGTAAATTTAATTGCTAATTTATTAATTCCTAATTGATATTTAAATCATTAAAATTCTCAGCTACATGCTAAATAAAATAGTACTACATTGTCCAATGATGTATTATTTATTACTTCTAATACAAGTTGCAGGATAATCACATAACTGTGAGCATTTAAATACTAAAGTATCTACCAAAAAATATGTTAATAAATTTAAACCTCAGTGATAAATTTAATTTGAATTTGATTGAAATTTCGGTTTATTTTACATTATTTTTGAGAATATAGTTGCGTGTGATATCAATTATGAAATTCGCTAATGAAATGCCAACATTATTTACACATTTTGCAAAAATTATGAAAATAATTTGTAATGATAATGATTTTAAGGTGAAATGGGTAAAGTGGTCATTGCAGCAACATTGGTGCCTTTTTTGTTTATCATTACTACATAAACAAAGTAGAATTAATGGTAAAATAATATAAATATGCATATGAATGTGAGTTGAACAAAAATTTTACACTTGCATTCTACTAAGTGCATTATTGGAATTTTGATTTCCAAACAAAAAAATAATAAAACTTTTAAAAATATCTAAATTATTTATACAGTATTTTTAGCTATGATTTATGGGTTTGAAATTCAAAGGGCAATACAACACAAATACATACATATAAAATAGTATTGTCAATATATTGCTGCTGCATTCAGAGTTTGCGGGTAATATTTTATTTTCTGTTATGAATTTTCAAATATTAAATATTTTCAATACAATGGCCAAGGGGATTTTAGAATATTTTTTTTTTTTTGTGTTTGCTGAAAGTATTTGATTTATTGTTAGATTGTAACGCATACATTTACATATATACATAAGTCATTGCATTTATGTAGCTTTATGGGGCGTATGAGTGATATTATTTGTATAAATATTATTGTGCACATTTGCAATTTTACGTTTTTCCTATTTCACTTAAGGCAAATATTTATGTTTGATATTTAACATTTTGATTCTATGTATGTATACAATTTTTTATTTTATTTTTTCTTTATATTTATTACAAATAATTTCTAGTTAATTTTCCGCACTTTTCATATTTATATTGTACAATAACTATCAGCAACTCTCTTTGAGTCTTTTAAGTCAATTCTTTTCAACTTTTCAATCAAGTTCAAAAAGATTTTAAGATTTTCAAGTATTAAAAGTTTTTGGAAAATCTAATAAATCTCTCTTGGGGATTTACTAAATGTACTTACTGCATCGAGTGAAAGAGAAAGCATTGCACTTAAATCCCTCAATGATTGAAAGTTACGAGTATAAGTACAAAAAAAAAAACGAGAAAAACTCAATTTTTTTCTACATACACGAGGAAGATTGAATGGATAGACAGACAGACATGCATGTATCTAAGTTAGAAAAAAATCCAAATACTCAAGCGAATATATGATGGAATATACAGAAAAATACACGCAGATAGATATATTTATTTACTACTTCTACTGCTGCTGCTACTACTTGAATCTCTGTACTCGAATTGCATTTGATATTGTTAAGATTAAAAATAAACTCTTCAAATGCATTTGGGCATACATGAGTGCATAGTATTCTACCTACATATACATAAATGGATATGTGTATAGAGTTAAATAACAAATTTTATTGAAATTAGCAAAGTATTTTTATTGCAATTGGAGCACAGTAAAAGGTTTTTAAAAGCTCAATTCCCCAGCAATTTGGTATATTTATTAGTTTCTCTGTAATTTAATAACTACAATAAAAATTTCTTAACTAAAATTAATTATTTTTGGATAACTTTTCAATATTGAAGTGCTACGAAAGCAAAGGATTTTAAATCATTGATTATACATTATGATTTAGTTTTGTTTGCAATTTGTATGCAGATTTGTAAATATTTATTAATAGATATTTTTTTAAATGGAAAATACTCTACAAAGTTTACTCAAAACTTTTATATGCATATACAATTATCAAACGATTCAGATTATAATTTCATTACTTTTGTGAGTTTTATGCACATTTTTGGTTTAATTGCAAGTCATTGGTAAATAGGGGAGAATAGTGCGAATTTATAGGTATTGAAATTTTGGAAAATAATGTTCAATACTTAAAAAATTATATGTTCTTTAGACTTATGGTATTGTATATTGAAATGCATGATAAAGTGATAGTATGATGTGGGTTTATTTTTACTAAAATCAAGTTTACAGATTTTTATTGTTTAGCGGCTTATAGTAAAATTTGATGGGCAACATATTTTTTGAACATATTAACCCCTTATCAACCCTTGTAATGGGTCAAAAAAGTAACTTTTTTCGAAAAGGGCAAAAAATACCCATAATAGTTGGCGTCAAAGGGTTAATATGTTGGATGAAAATATTCTACGGGAAATTCTACTATAAATTGCTGAATATATAAACAAGCTTTGATGCAAAACTAACAAGTGGTCCTATGGTTTATTATACTTAATCTGTTAGAAATGGGCAAACTTTAGGCCCGCGTAAAAAAAATCTAAAACTTTTAAAACGCCGAGACACGTATAATTTTTTTTTTCGAGTTTTATCAGAATCCACTATCAGAATCTTGTTGTTTTTGGACCTTTTAGTTTCATATTTTCAATTTCTGACTTTTTTTCGAACATTCACAGTTCCCCTCTTTTGTCATCTCGAAAACGCAAACAGCTGCGTTTTCATACCGACAATTAACAAAATAAAGAGGAAGAGGAAGTGAAATGAAAAAAGTGAACAAAAAGAAACAAATTCAATTAATACTTTTATTCTAATAATTATATTTAAATAGTTAATTGAACTGGTAGAAATCTCAACTAAAAATCTCTTGTATGCTCCAGAAAGAAATCGAAATCAGCTGTTGCGATTTCAACGCAAAAAAATCGCAACAGTGTGTGCCCCTTTGCGTTTTCGAAATTCGCTGCAGAGACGCATCGAAAATGGTCTGTATTCGCATCGATAATAGCTTTAAACCACAAAAATACCACAAATTGTTAAAAACTGTTATTAAAAGAAAAAAATCGAATGTAAATACCATTTGCAAAGAACTTTAGTTCAAATAACTTTTATTGTAAAAGTGTTTTTTTTTTACCTTTCACTATCAAAAACATTAACATTAGGAATCACTTAAGATAATGCATGATTGACTCTATTTATTAATTATTTGTTTAGTTTAAGCTACCGAATTTCCAACTAAAACTTCACCATTCTAGTTTTCCTCACGAGGAACAATTCAACTACTAAATAAATTTAGTAGCCTAGTAAATTTAGACGCAAACTAGTCAGAGCCTCATCTAAACTACGGAAAAATCAGAATTCTATCAAGGCAGGTAAGATTTAATTTAAAAAATAGTAAACCAGCATAAAAAATTGTTGTGTGAAAATCTAAGTAGGGGAGGCGCAGGTTTGCCACGAATTCGAAAAGGGGGACGTAGGATGAGCACAGTTGAGAACCTCTGCCATAAGTAATGGCTGTAAAATATTTTCACATATGTTGAATTTAAAACTGCATTTCACAATTAAATATTATTAGGGTATACCTGACTTAAAGGGCTTAGTAAGCAGACAGTATATGAAAATAAAAAAAAAATAGTAAATATATTTATTTGCTATTTAAAATGGTAAATTTATCTAGACAAAAATGCAAACTTCATGTTATAAATTTCTTAAACTGCAGCTGCCTAAATTTTAGCAAAAAAGCATGTTTCTTAAATTTCGCTGTTGTAAACTTATAATTATTTTTGAACTAATATTTTTATACTATTTGATGGCAGTGAAAGTTTATTGCTCATTATTTTGTAAACGAGTAAGTATAATTTGTTGCACAATTGGCAGCCTCATTTTTTATTCTTAACAAATGTAGATGACAGCGAGCCGTTGTTTCATATTCCACTTTTAAATTCGTCATACTGCGCTTGTATCAACCGAATTACTTTCGGTGATATATTTAAAATATCGGAAGCTGTTGCATAGTTCACAAAAACAAAAAAAAATTTTGAGTAGAAGGGCATTTATTTGATTGCAGGTTCTGCTTTAGTGAAATTCATGTGCTGTTCTTGATTACTATGGCAAGTTTCTCACACAATTGAGGTGTACTTTCATAAGGTTTTTAGATTGAATTTCTAGGAGCATTATCATTTTGTAATAACTACATTCAAATAAATCGTTTTTCTGAGATATTGTTATTAAAATTATGTGGAGTTAGTATTTCAAAACCCGCTCCTCGTTTCAGATTTGAGAAAATAGTTGCTGCAGGACAATTGCTATAGTTAGTAGCATGCCTTAAAAGCGTGGATTTTACCTACATTTCCAGCTTTGTAGTTCTTAAAACGTTTGATTAAAAATCTAAATTATAATTAAATCGTTTCTGGGAGGTAGCAAATTGGATAATACTCGCCGCCTCTATTTCCGAAAATATGGAACTAAGAATATTATAAATTTATTCTATCAATCATGCAAGCAATTCTTCGGATAAGGTGAGTAGATTGCTCATTTTGATTTTTATTGACCACACTGTGCCAGCTAGTCTCACCGAGATGAGTGTTCGGCGCGTCTCAGGATTTAACTTGACGTCCTAAAGTAAAGTTGCATAAGCAGTTCCATTAATTGATTTTATATTTTCAGTATATTTTATCCAAAACAAAAGTTCTCTTACCGTCTTTCATTTAAAAATTTACATCTTTGGCAAGGACCTGAAAATCAATAAATAATTATACCATTTTTCCAAATATTACTTAGACAGAAAAGCTGCAGAAACTTCAAATTTAGTATCCAAATTGACAGTGATGTCACAGGTCCTCTCTGTTGAAAGTTCTGCATTATTAGAATTAGAAATTTATTAAAAATTTTTCCTTTATTTCCCCTAATGCATATGTGAAAATTGAGAATAATTTTAATTAAAATTGAACCAAAATACAGTAATGTTCAACGCAGCTGGGATTGAGTTTTCAATTGAAAGTTGCAAAATACGATGGTTTGTTTCTTTTTGTTATTCATTAATAAATAGCAAAAATATGTTTATATTTCTATGCTTTGAAATTTAGAATTGTGAAATTGCAATAAAAGAGAATAACATACTTCCAATTTGTATGTGTGCATGATATATGTATGTAATATTTCATAGGTACTCGCACTCATTTTGTATGAACTTTATAACAAAGTTAAATTCAAATTGATTTTTATGCATTTATAAATGAAAAATGAAATAAATAGTGCTGCATTTTGCATAGGGAAAACAACTAGAACTTTGCATATACATTAGAGTGGATTGAATTTGTAACCACGATTATTATAGCGTTTTTTAAGGGGTTATATACGTTTTCATGAGTTAAAAAATCGAAAAAAATTTTATGACTTATTTTGAACAAACCACAGTATACAGTATGCCAGATAGCAGAGAGTAATCTGAAATATTCTCAGGTCTTCTGAGATTTGACAATTATGACATGTATTCGCTCAATAAATTTTGACAAATAATTTTGCTTATGAGAGAAAACTCTCTTAACTCATTTTCAGCTATACACAAATAAATAAATGAAATAAAAGTATCAAAAAACAAGAAACATTTCGTTTGTTGTTTTTTTTTTTCTGAAATAAAAGCTCTCAAAATCTTTTGTAGAGTGTGGTTCTATAAAATATTTAAATAAGCAAAATACAAAATGTCCTCTTTATATTCTAAATAGTTTTATCAATTTCGAAAGAATTTTATTTAAATTTCGGAGAGGTAGATTTCTTAATTGAATGGCATACATAACAAAAAAACTTTAAGTTTTGGATTAAATTCTTGGTTCACATTATGCACATGGTTGTTACAAACGCCTTCGAAGATCTCGTTTATCAATGTCTAAAAATTTTTCTGGCTTTTCAAATTTTTCTATTTTATTTTTATATTGTGTTGGTACCAATGGGTTAATATTTTTTTATATTTACTTCTGAAATATCAAATGTTTCGGGAGAAGTAAGAGAATAATTTTCAAATTCGGCAGAGGTCAGTGAACAGAAAAGAGGGCGTCACTTATATTTACTTCACTTTATTAATTTCACTATGAAACAAATATACTTTCAAGAGTTTAAACATAATTTCAAGTCAATCCGAGCAGTAGATCGTAAGTAGCAACTCGATTTGTAGCGCGCTACTGTTCATGAATAAAGTGCACTCAAAACTTTAAACGTGATTTTCTCCGAATGATGTTTTTTGAAAAATGCCTTTACGGTGTCCGCAATATCTCAAAAACTACTTGATGAATTGGTGTATCTAATTTTTTTAAAATTATTTTCCTAGTTACAATAGGGAGTACTTGAACGATCATTTTTTCATGTGCAGTATTTGTCTTAACTAATAATTATTTTAAATACATTTTTGAGACTCAAAAAATCGACTCTTTTTTTTTGCATCATGGTTTTCGTATGAGAAAAAGCCCTTTTTTAAATTTTTCGTTCAAGTACTCTGCGCTGTAGTATTGTATTGTATTGATAGAGTCCACGTAAAGCGGAGAGCACGAAAGCTTAAGAGCCCATTGTACTTTGCCCCGAATGTGGACACTCTCCTAACTTTGTTAGGCTGCAGCTTAGTCAAATTTGCATAGCTCAGACAGATCAAGGTTGACCAGGTCCACTCTAGTTAAGAAATGTTTACCCAGTGCAGCACATCTTATCCAAGAGAAAGCAGGGCATTCACAAATTAAATGTTTTGCCATTTCATCATCTTTGAGACACGCATCACATAGGCTCGATTCATTGACCCCGATTTTGTGCAGGAAATCGTTGACTGTGGCGAAACCTGTGACAAGTCCTACAATGAATTTTAAATCACACCTACGCCGACTGAACAGATACTTAGGAGAGTCAATCAACAACTTCGACTGTCGACAAGAATCCAGTCCCCGCCAATAGTCGAAGTGCAATTGACGCAACCTTATCTCCATTTCATGACTAATGAAAGAAGGGCTGCATCCAATGGCAGGTTGCGGGCCAGTAAAAATCATTGTTGATCCTTTTCTGGCTAGCATATCAGCCATCTCGTTACACAAGATACCCATACTACATACGGCGCTGTAGTACACAACTGTACATTTTTTGTCTTTTTGATTACAGTTGAGTTGTTGGCATTCAATCGTGGTCACCGCCAGACTCTGCAGAAAAAACGCGCATCAGGACAAGAGCTACAACTTCTACAGTTTTCAATATTTTTTCATATCCGACCACTCTTTTTTTTCGTAGGAATATGTATTATGTATACCTGTTATGCTAGTTTCAAATAAATTATTTCAAATAGTCCAAAAAAATCACAAATATGCCCTAAGTTTCCCATACCAAAACGTATATAACCCCTTAAGAAGACAAACCCTGCATTTTGAGTGGTTTAAAAATCATAATTATGTATTTGTAAAAGCGTTTTTTGAGAAGGAAGGTGACACTTTTTTTTAAAACTCCGCTTTTTGAGTTGTTTAAAAATGTTAATTACTACCTTTTGCTCCGGAGCTTCATTTGGACAAAATTTGAACAAAATCGATCGGCTCATAGATGGTGCTCTAGTACAAGGAGAAATTAAATATTATGTAGGGAAATGATAAAATACTTTACAGTGAACGCTCGGAATTCTCAAGTTCTTAATTGTCCAGAAAACTTAAGTAACTTTTATTTTGCCTGATTATTTGAAATTTTGTTCTGAAACGCTCTCTGGAATAATTTTGAGATTAAGTTAAAGTCCAAACATAGGTTCTTGTATCCAAATAACCCTGGTGTATTGAAATAGAACAAAATCGGTAGACTCGTTTATGGCACCCTAGTACAAGGTAAACTTTAACTTTCCTTTGATCTTTCCAACTTTGCCACATTGATATGTGTGCAAGTTGCAAATATGTACATTCACAGAAGAGAACTGCAACAATGCCCTTGGGCTTATTGGCCCAAGGAACCCATTTGTGGCCCCTAATTTGATCTAAAAAATATTGCGAAGAAAGCTTTGTAAAATTAAAAATGCATGGGAGAAGCCTAAAAAAAATTTGAACTATCTCTTATGTACAACTTTGTAACTGTAAGGGTGTTACAAAAATCTCCTGTATGTCCAACCACTCTAATATACAAACACACATACATGTATTCATAATATAAATAATAACCACGATTGCCAACACTCTCATAATTAATGGTTTTTTATTGTTATTGCGAATGTGGAAATATATGTACATATTTGTTCTTCAATTTATGTATATATTTTTCAATTGTGATTGTTCATATGCATATGTGTGTGTATGGGTCTCTTTTTGTGTATACGAACATTTATTTAAAGAGCAATTAAAATTTTATTACCACACAAATCGATATCGACATCTTCTCCATCGTCATCGATATTGATATCGAGTTTATTTTAACAAGAAGAAAAACGATGAAAAAATGGTGGAGAAAAAAAAAAAAATTATGGTTGAAATAAATTAATGCGCTCATGCATCACATGTACATATTGATGTAAGTATGGCTAGGAGTGGATATATTGTATACATATATCTCGAGAAAAAATTAACTTGATTACATAGTCATGCACTCATATATATTCACATAACATAAAGTGAGCAGTTTATTTGCATATATATATATATATATGTATGTACGTTGGCCTTTATAAGTGTGCCTTTGTGTGTGTATGTATGACATCAAAAAGTGCAGCCAGTTGAGTTGACGTGTTAAGTCTTGAAATGCTATGTAGTAAATTCATTTTTAATTATTGAGAAATTTAATGAACTGTTAATGAGTTTTTAATTTACATGCTGTGAAAATTTTATATAAATTCTGGTCTAAAGAACTTTAATTAAATTATTTTAATAAAAATTAGTTTTTTATTTTTTAGTTCAATTCCTTGAAATACTCTTATGTCTCATAACTAGATAGTTACTTAATAACACTCGGGAGCTAAAAAGGATACAGCATATGTCTATATTTATAAAAAAAAAAAACACCACACATTTGTTAATTTTATTATTAAATTTTATTTCATCAAATAGTTTAACATAAACATTTTCAAAAATAAAAAACACCCATATAAATAAAACAAACACATCAAATTCTACATAATAATTTGTAATTGTCCAAAGTTTCAACAGAACTTAAAACTTAATTGATACAAAGATTTATTTACTTTTTAGTTTTTTAGAAAATTATAATGATATGTCAATAGCTGCTGTTGCTCAAGAATATATTAAGTTTTATTTTTGTTTTCAATATGCATAAATAATTTTTATTTATTTGGTTTTCATATATATTTATTAATGTTAATATATTTATATTTGTGTATTAATAATTTATATTTTATTAAGTTAACATAGGCTTCATTCTTTCTACTGTATACGTATGCATAATTTTAGTTATAATAATAATAATAATAATAATTTTAATTATAAGTTTGATTTGCATCTAAAATCTAAATTTTATATATTAAGCGTTTATGTCTGTGTGTGTGTATTTATTTTCCTGTTCTGTATTTTTTTTTTAAATGAATTTATGTGTGTATTAGTTAAATGACTTTAGTTATTGCTTAATTGGTTTCAAATTTCAATAAACATAATTGGTTTTTTTGTTTTTGTTGCTATTTATTAATATGTTTATAAATAAATATTTAGGTAAATTATAAATTGTTATTGTTATTTTATGTTTTGTGAAAATGTGATTGTGCTGTTCTACAGCTTGATAATTGCATTAGGCTTGACCGATTCGGCTGTGAGTTCGGGATTATAAAATTTGGGTTTGTTTTAAAGGATTAATTTTGAGGATTATTTAGATTCAACTTCAAACATGTGTATCTCAGGTGCCTCCCTTTATTAGGGGAAACCTCAAAGGTGAGTGGAAAAAATCAAAAAGTTATTTCGCAATGAAATCAAATAATAATAAACCAAAAAGTTTTGAATGAGTTTCTACCGTTTGGTTTTGAGATACTTGTTTTTTTTTAACTTAATCTTTTGAAAGGGAATATTTCTTGTTCTGATCACACCGTTTATGATTCACCTTAATTTATAGATTTATATTATACTGGGTAGTGTTGTTATGTATGTAGATGTGTGTTTATTTTTAAACATTTTGTTTTTTAATATAAGTATTTACAAATAAGTCACTCCTATTCTTTCTTTTTTGATTTTCACTTTTGAAACCTATACTGGGAAAATAATGTGATATTAAATTCAAAATAGCCCAAAAGCAAATAAAAACAAACAACAACAAGTACACAGAGCCGAAACAACCTAATAATATAGAACAAAAGTAAAAAGATATCTCTATGGTTTTTCTTCAAGAAGAAAATCTTCTTATTTTTAGAAGGATTTTATTTTCAATAAAACGAATAAGAAATCTTTGAAATTTTATAAGATTATCTTCTTGAATTTATAGAAAAGAAAACCGTATTATTTTTATAAGGTAATCGTCTTGAATTTATTAAAGAGAATATCTTATTATTTTTATAAGGCAATCCCCTTGAATTAATTAAAAAGAATATCTTATTATTTTTATAAGGCAATCGCCTTAAATTTATTGAAATCATATGTGTTAAGTGAGTTAGCTTTACAAATAAAGCAAGCGAATTGGGACATTTGAAAACAATTTAAAATGAAATTAATTAAGTTTACCACTGCAGACCATTGCAAAAACACAAAACTTAGAAATATATCAAAAATCGGATCCAACGACGATAATTTTTGGCTGTAGTTTCTCATTTTTTACTGCAAAGTGATACATTATCATTGCGTCTTACAACGACTGTAACAAAATCGGTTTGGGGATCAGCTATTGTTGGTTTGCTGTCTTCATTAAACCGCTAAGGCTGAACAATTGTAGAAACACAATATATATTTATATGTATAGAAAACAAGATAAATCAAAATTTTATAATGTTTTTAAACGACTTTACCTTTTGAAATGTTGTCACAATGCAAATGCTTCCAGATGCAAATGCCCATCGCTTATAGCGTACAAAAACTTGAACCAAGTTAAAAATAACATTACAATTTATTGAGAAATTAGACATGAACAAAAGTCAAAACTTTGAAAATTTACCCTTAGATTTAATTTTCATAGTCTCCTAAAAAAAAAAAAAAAAATAGGGGCAACATAAAATTTGGAAGATATTCTTTTTAACAGATTCAAAAAGAATTCTAATAAAATTAAGAAGATTAATATTGTAATATTACTTAGATTTGTCATAGAAACAAGAAGATTTTCTCTATGAATTTGTTGTTTTACTGAATTTAAGAAAGAAAGATTGCCAATAAAATAAAGAAAAACTGAAACCAGAAGTTTTCTCCTCATTTTTTGCAGATATACTTTTAAATAAAATTAAACAGATTTTTCACATAAAAACAATAAGAAATCTCTATGAAAATATCTTCGTTTCTGCCTTCTGTCAAACTCCTTTGTCTAAAAACTGTTCATAGAGATGATCTTTTACATTTTAAAAGACATATTTTTCTCTGTGTAAATAAAGCTAAATAAAGATAAAGTTTAAAATTATGTAAAATATTTAAATTTGGAGTTTCTGTTGCATTCAATACCGTTAAAATCCGGAAAAATCTTTAAAAATTATTACATAAAAACATACATGTAAAAATGATTGATCGTAAAATATAGTTAAATAAAAGTATAATTCAATTAATTGTTTTTAAATTAAAAAATGTAATTAAATTCAGAAAATGTACAATAATGTACAATAATGTAAATGAAATATGCAAACGAACGAATCTTTCAGATGACAACTGCTACTGGCCAGTGCTGCCGAAGGTACTCCGATCGGAGTATTCGTACTTCGATCAAATCTCAATCCTCCTGTCCTCTCCAATCGGAAAAAATCCTCCTATTTCATATTCTTGAATTTTTAGGTTGTATTCTTGAATTTTTGGTAAACCAAACAAAATATGTTCTGTTGGGTTATTTTAGTTTTTGTCTGTGAAATATTTGTTACTATGACTAACTCTAATTTATTTATCGCTGGATTACTGTCAAAATTCAAAAGTTCGTGTTCCATTTCCAGAAGTTTTTGCTTGTCTTTGTATTGAAATCAATAGTAGATTGCCGCGTAAAAGTAAGTTTGCATATTTAATAAATATCAATAAATTAGTAATGAATTTATATGTATATATATATTAAATTTGGAACTGGAAGAATTTTGGTGTGAAATTTTTCATTTAAAGAATGGTTAAAAAAAAATGTTTTCAAAACTGGAAAAATTTGTTGGGGTAATTTTAAGTTTTCCACATAGCAGTACAGCGGCAAATAGAATTTTTTCTCAATTGAATCTAATTAAAGACAAATAACGAAATTGGTTGGTAAGAAAAGCTACAAAAAAAAAATGATGCCTCTTTTTAGGTACCTTCGATTAAGCTGGTTCAAAGAACCACAAATAACATTCTACTTTTTTTATCCGGTTTTGAGAAGAAAGAAGACAAGTTTTTTGTAGTTTTTTCATAATTATTGTTTTTTTTTTATTATTATTAATTGATTCTACCATTTGTTTCCAAAGAAGGAATATTTAGTTTTAATATGAATTTGTTGTATTTTCATAAATTTTTTAGCTTTAAGTATGACTGAAGTTGTAACAGCTGTGAATAAAAAAATGTATTTTTTTCTAATAAAACTTCTATACATTAGTGCAACTGTTTGCAATTATCTATGACTCTAGATTCTAAGTAATACTTAAACTTGAACATTGAAAACTTGTAAGACATTTTGAAAAATTTCTCCCCTGTAAAGTAAAATCCTCTTCTTAAAAGGAAAAATTCCTCCCCTTAAAATTTTCAAAACGACAGCACTTCTACTGACTACTGCTTATTAACGACTGACTTGAAGACTAATGACAACTGCTCAAGCCGACCGCAGGGCTTCATAGCCGAACACCCGCTACTTCACATACATATACTTGTTCGGACGATAACCATTGAAAAAAAATTTCTGAAAAATAAATTTTATTTTAAATCTTATCATGAATTTCAATAACTTGTGAACTGTTGGATTGCCAGATTTGATGTCGTCATTCAATGGGTCCAATAATGCATATGCAAATCCAATAAATATTATACCATTTGCATTCCAAAAAATAGTTAGTGATAATGTATCCGCCCTATTTTTGAGTCATTTTAGAAACTTTTCAAGTAACTTTCACCTATTGTTTTGATTGTAGGATATAGTGATGCAGTTAAAATTCGTCAACTACCACATATTGTTGAAAAATTTCGTTTCGATTACACTTAAATACCCAAACTCTGATTTGAATCACAAACTACTACTACTACTATAATGGCACAACAGCCCATGGAGGGCCATAGCCGAGCTTTTCGCATCCATTCATATTGTGAGTTATATTTATATATATATGAATGGGACCTACAGTTTTATGCCGAATTCGAATGGCGAAGTGAAAAGCTTTTCATAGGTATTTTTTTTTTGTTGGAGGTTTGCCATTGCCAGTCAAGAGGTAGTGCTGTGTAGAAAAACTTTTATTTTCTATTTTTGATTTTTGAGCGTGTCAAGATTTGAACCCCTTGTGTCTTACCGTAGCTATCCAACACACTAACCATTAGGCTACGACGACCATGAATCACGAACTCGTTGATATATTTCGACAATTTTAATTAATCGCAGCTCTCATCTCGCTGTAAAATTTAAATATGCAAATATTCATGCACTATGAGCATACAGCCTTCTGAGATGTTTAAAATGTCAACTATATAATTTAAATTAAATTTCCGGCTATCCAATAAAATATTGTTCATTTTATCGATTATACTGGAATACAGTGAAAATACAGGGAGACAATCGTAAAGTGGCGCACACATTTCAGCAGTTATTTTCAAAAGGACGTACTTCCATTAAGTACAATTAAGTGTTAACATTGCTGAATATATAAGCATTCATTTGAACCCCACTTCATTCAATATAACCTCCTTTAGTCTGCACACATGCCTTCAATCGATCCGGAAATCGTAGGACTGTTCGCCGCAGGACTTCCTGATCAATTTCAGTCTAGGCTTTCTCTAATGAATTTATCAGCGACTCCAGACTGTGGTGTTGAGATGCACAAGCCTTACTCTCTAAAATACTCCAAATAGAGTAGTCCATTGGATTCAAGTCTGGGGAGTATGGTGGCCATTCTTGAGATGTTATGAATCCAGGAAAATTGTCTTTTATCCATGTTTGCGTTAATTTTGCCATGTGGGAAGGTGCAGAATCTTGCTGGAAAGTCCAGTTTTCATTTCCAAATGTATCTTGGGCCCAGGGAAGAACATGTCCATTTAAAATGCTCCGATAAACAACCTGGTAAATTTTAACACCCTCTTCAACGAATATTAGAGGGGTTCTGGCATTAGCGGAATCTCCAGCCCATACCATAACGGAAGCTGGCTTTTGAACTCGGCCAACAGTCCTATTTTGTTGCGATGATGATGTTAGCCACATTCGGTCATTTTGCGCATTGAAATGTTGTTCAACCGGGAAAATTTTTTCATCTGTAAACAAGATATTTTCAAAATTTTTTAACACGGAGGAGCGTAGCATCGCCTTGTATCTTTGCAGTTGCAAATCTTTCTTTTTTTGTGTCAGATCTTGAGCTTTTCGGAGCTTGTACGGCTTAAGATTGAGCTTTGATTTTGCAATGATTCGCACTGTTTCACGGTTTACTCCCACTTCCTTAGCGATTTTTCTCATTGAGCGCCATGGATTTCGCTTGATTCGTTTACGAATTTTTTCTGTTGAACCAGTAGTGGCAACTGTTGAAAATTTTCCCCGGTCTCTATCTCCAAAACCCCCAGTTTCATTATATCGAATAATAGCTCGGTCTACCGTACAACTTGACAAATTTAAAGCCTTTGCAATTTGACGGCTACTATAATTTGCCAAATGAAATTTCATAATTTCACGACGAATATTTTCCTTGTCCATTTTTATGGAAATTTTAAAATGTAATAACAAAAATTCAAATGAAATTAAAAGCAAAGCCAATGATGAATGAATTTGCTTTTTAAATTAAAGTAACGGTAAATGGCAAAGCTTGCTGCAGAGTATTAAACTTGCGTCACTTTACAATTGTCACCCTGTTTAATATGAACTAAAGAATGTTTTC
Source organism: Toxonevra muliebris (assembly GCA_963691655.1). Taxonomy (NCBI): domain Eukaryota; kingdom Metazoa; phylum Arthropoda; class Insecta; order Diptera; family Pallopteridae; genus Toxonevra; species Toxonevra muliebris. The sequence goes on from OY829326.1 coordinate 104,994,301, forward strand.
TAAACTAATTCGAGGTCGCTGAACACGAAAATCACATTCATTTTTTTTTCTATGTGTAAGTTTTCGAGATATGACAAAATTACGGTTTTTCAGGTTACAGTTTGACTTACAAGCTAATATGTATTTACCTATAGTATTGATCGATTCATAGGAAGTATTACGCGTCTTATGCTGCTAAGTTTGTTAAAATCAGATTATAAATGACTGAGATATAGATGTTGAAAGTTCAATTTTGGTATGATTTTTGAGAAATTTTCACACAAGTCGTGGGCTAAGTTTTCTTTCTCACAAAAAGTAATCACAAAATCTTTTATTCTTTTAATTGATAGACCATTTCATTATAAAAATTGTAAGCATAAAACGATAGCAATCGGATCAAAAGTGACAAAGTAATCTAGGATTGAGCAAAAATAAAATATTCTCGAAAACTCGAAACTTTTCTCAAAATTCATTCTGTTGTAGAAAATGATGAGCCACCACTTGAACTTTTGCAATTTTTCGCTGTCGAGTCTTCCGTGATCAAGAGCCAGCAGTAGACTGCCATCATGCCCTCATCCCTGAAATTTTGATATCGTCTTTCGATTTTAGCCATATCTTGGTGGAACCGTTCGAAAAAAAATGAATATGATTTTCGTGTTCAGCGTCCTCGATTTAGTTTAGAAAACATACTTTGGTTCATGTTATATTTTTAAAGTGAAATTTTGTATTTCAGTGTTATTTCTAGAGTTACGATATGGCCGGCCTTCATCTAAAGTCAGCTGTCCACTACTTTACCATTGTAATAGATGGTGCTTGGTCCCGACAAACTAAAATCAATTGGAATTTGATTTCATTGTTGGGACTTACTTTTAAGTAAAAACATTAAATAATGTCGCGTGAGTTGATTCTACACATTTTCAAAGTTTGGGCTTTGGTTCTCTTATTGATCTAGCTAGTAGTATTATTCAACCATTCAATGAGGCTTTCTTCCAAATCTCATGAAATGGTGCAGGGAAAAATTGGATGAATCATGCAGAAAGTACAAATTAACGATAGTTTGCTTACCAAAAGTCGAAATTTGGCCGAGATTCGTTCCAAAATTTGGCGACTTAAATCGAAACGATTAAAAGCGAATTATTTTCCATAAGAGAATACAAAAACCGAAAAACCTAGTAAATCGAAATATGGAAAACAATTTAACGACGCAAATCGAATCAGTCAACGACTGAAAGAAATTATGTTTTTTTTTCTGCTATCGTAAATGGAGAAGACATAAATATAGGCATTACTGAATTATTTGATAAATTCTCTCGCCCGCTGCTTCTCTAACTCTCAAAGACATTCTCGTATGGTTGTTCATTTGGGTAGTATCGTGTTGTTGTTGTAGATGTAATTTACTATTCAATGAAAGTCATGAAAGTCTATTGGTTCTTTGTCTAAGTGTACCTCAGTAGGTTAATCAACGATTTAAGCTAGTAAAATGAAATCTTCCAATATAGACAATGGGCTCGTCGGTGAGAGAGTAGGTTGGTAATTTTTCTTTGTATAGAAAATTATTTAAAATTTTATGAACTGAAGTTCTGAGTTACTCATATTTTAAGTGCAACACTTGAAGGTAAATTTACTATTATTTATATGTCATGAACTCATAAGTAAAAACATAAAACAATAGATGTAGTTTATGAGTTCTTTACTTGGAAATCATGAGTTATAACGTTTCTACGCACTTACGGATCAATCATTCTTCAAAGAATTTAATTACAATAAAACAAAACTAAATGGCCAATTTAACTACAAACTTCACTGAGCTTATGCAATTTTGACATGAGACGAGATCAAGATATGTGAATTTATATATTATATGTAAATACATATGTAGATGTACATATAGACATATGCATTATATACGCATACTTGTAAGCAATAAATTTAATTATTCAAAATGTTTGTGTACTGCTTAACTGTGTTCATACAATATCATAATAATTAATTGTTTATGTACTTACTGCTAATTATGTTTATATTTAATATTTGTGATAAAACTAATTACTACTACAACAATACACTTTGATTTTTACTTAAGATTTACACAAGTAATGCACGCGTATCTATGTATATAATCGTATGTATGTATGCAAGTAAGTATCTATGTCTAAGCTGCTGCTATTTTGTTGGGAGTCATCCACAGAAATGTAGTGCCTTGTGTTGGGTGTAAAGTATGCACCTACATACTTGAAATATGCAATAAACATGAAAGTGTAAATTTATATGTGTGTGTGTGTTTGTGTTGGTGTTTGACATACATACAACTACAACTATGAGCACATAATATACCCACGCGTAAAAAAACTGCGCTTATATTTTTACTACTACATAAAAAAGAAATATCCATTTTTAACTTTGCAATTTTTTTTTCTTCTGAAAACGACGATTTTTTGTTTTTGTTTGTTTTAGCAGTTTCTCAATTTTTTCGGTTTTCTTTTGTTTCTTTTCTTCTAATTTCATTTTGCTACGTACGTATGGCAAAAATTTAAGGCATCGGAAAGTGATTCTGTTCAAAGTCTTTTTGACGCTCCAGTAGCGTCTTCTTGGACGTTTCTAAGCGTCTATCGGTGATTGCGACAAATGGTAAACGTTGCTTGCGTCCAGCTAAACCAGCGCCCACCAAACGTGGTGACGCATCGATAACGCGATGATAAACAAATGAATTAATAGCTTTGGTGGTCGGTGTGGATGATGTGGTGATGTCGGCGACTGCAGCTGCGTTATCAATGTCGTATGGTAGAGGGTAAGGTGTGCTTGTTTCAATACCTGCAGCTAAAGCTGAAGCAGAAACAGCAGCACGTGCACGTGACTTTTCAGTTTCATACGCTGTGAAGCGTGGCATTGACTTGTAGTAGATGTTGTTGTTGCCACTAACACCAGCACCTGTAGCAGCACCTACACCACTGTAGCCACCTGCCGCATTTAAGAATGCAATGGATCCACCTCGTCGAATGCTACTACCGGAACTGGGTGCAAATTGTGCGCTACGGCTGCGTGGCTTACTCATAAAACTGCCAGCAATGGCAGGATATGATGGTAATTTAAAAATGGCTGCTTTCGGCGTTGCTGGACGTAAAGGTGATGGCGACATAGATGGTGATGATGATGTTGCCGATCCCAATGCCAATGCCGTTGATGGTGTTCCTGCTAATTTTTCAATTTGCCATGTCATTTTCTCGCTTCCTGTCATTTCGTTTGCATTTGATTTATTTTCGATTTCCTTTTGCCAAATGTCATCGTTGTCATCTCTCGCCTGCTCCTCCTCCAGTTCTTCCAAAGAAATGCTTAAATTTTCGTCCGGTAGTTGATTTCCAGGGTGGTGTTGAGTTGGTGGGGTAGATGTAGATTTCTGCTGGTTGCTATCATTTTGCATGCCAGGAGATTCAGTTGAACTTGCTCGTTGTTGTGCAAATAAATCTTGATAGTGTCGGTTGTTGTTGTTGCTGTTGTTATTACCATGATTTCGATGATATCTTCTTCGTTTCTCCTTCAGGTAATCATCATCGATGCGTACAGCTGTCGTGTCAATATTACCGCCACCACCAGCCCCACCTCCTCCCCCACCAGCCATACGCGTGCTAGCAGCGATATTGCCACTGCTGCTGCTCCTGCTGCTGCTATCATGTGGCCCCGGCTGCAACAACGAGCTCGACCAGCCACCACCAGCACCACGAAATTGAGGTGGGCGTGTGGGTGGTGCTAATGTGCCTTCAAGTAAATCTAACAGTTGCTTATTGCGCCGATTATACTTCTTGATGTATGGCGGCAAATTTGCTTCCTCATCGTTGGCATTCTCCGCCTCCTCCAATTCGGCTGCACTCTCATAATCGGAATATTCAGTATAGAGATCGGGATAAGTGTCGCGATAGTGTTCGTTGTAAACTTGAGATTCTACACGTGCCAAATGTGGCCATTTGGCATAGTAGCGTTCGAACTCCTTCATATCGGTGATTTGATGACCCAATTCTTCCATTGCACCGGCATGTGGTTGATGCTGCTTGTAAGCCGGCGGAGGTAATGGTGTCAGCTGATGTTCTTCAAATGATGGTGCTGTTGAATGTGAGGTGTGCACTTGGTTTTCAGTTAACACAGTTTTCCATGGATGGAGGGCGGAGAAGGATGATGATGATGATGATGGTGAGTGTTTTGTTGCTGCTGTTGCTGCTCCGGGTAACATCTTACGTTGATAGGAGCTTCGTTGCTGTTGAGAGTGTTGTTTATTATGATGATGATGTTTATGATGATTACGATGATGTTGATGCTGTTGAGGCTCTTGCTGTTGATGTTGCAGATGTTGATGATGGTGATGTGTTGCTGTATGCTGCACATGGTGATGTTGATGATGATTACGTCTTGATTCATGTTCATGTCCTGCTGCTTCACTGTGTTTCTGCTGTTGCTGTTTACTTTCGCCATTAGCCGCAGTTTTTACACCATTTCGCAATACGGGACTTACACGTCGATACCAATTGTTGTTCTCTGTTGCCAACATACTATTCATATTATGATTATGTTGCCGTCTGTCCACATCTCTACTGCTGCTATGCTGCTCTTCGTTATCATCTTTTGTTTCAAGAAAATAGTTAATGTGCCCTTCATAGAATGGCAATTCTGACGTTATACCACTACGATGATGATGATGATGTTCATCTTCAGCGTTTTGTACATTATCCCCAGCATTAGATTTAGCAGCAGCACCACCAGCAACACTTCGATTACGATTTGTAACAACAAATATTGGTGATGCTGGTAATCCGTATTGTGATGATTTTTCTGCTTCAATTTTCCGAGCATATTGTCTTAACTTTTCAGCACGTTTCAAATTCTCATCTTCTGCTTCTTCTTGTTCCCTATTGCCGGCCTCTTGCACCTTTTGCTGTTGGTAATTGTCTGTAGTGTTGTTTGTTATTTGTCTTGTTGCATTTATTGCTATTGTTGCATCCATGACATTTTCAACACTGGTTGCTGTTGTTATTGGTATTCTTATTGTAGCTGGCGTTGACGATGTTACAATTGTTTTTGCTGACGCCCACCCCTCAATATATCTCAAATAATCCTTATACTTTTTCTTATGATTTTTATGACCATAACGTCGACTATTGCGTCTTTGTGCTTTATACTGTTCGAATGCTGATTGTGTTTGTGATTTTGTTATTGCTTCATTGCCCTCTCCCGCTTCAACTATTACTGCCTCCACATCTTCTGCTCCGGCTGATGCTGTTGTCGTTTGCAATTAGAAAGGATCATCATGAGTTTGCATAGAAAGAGATTGAAAGAAAAGGGAAAAGATTTTATTGTTAATAAATTTGTTCAAAGTTGATTGCATTTTGTTTGCGATTGCGTTCTCACTGGCAATGGCCAACAAGTGCCATTGCCACTGGCTTTTATTGCTGATTACAAAATGTTGTTGTTGTGCTGACATTTTATTACATTTGACATTTTTACTGTGCATGTCTTTGATAATAAAAAAAAATATATCAAAATTTATTCTTGTTGCAATTTTATTCGATTGTCATCTCGTAATGTTGTATGGATTAATTAAGATTGGAAAATATAAAAATGTAAGTGAAAAAAATTCTTCAGAATTGCTCTTAGGATTTAGATTTGAGTTGACAGAATGAACAGAATTACTTGCAATTGAAGTAATGAGCAATGAATTGAATGATATGGAAGAATGAGCCAGAGTTCTGCTATGCTAAACAATCGAAAAGTATTGGATATATGTAAGTCTATTCGTGATATTACAGTGAAAATGATTCAGCGACCCAAAAGAAAGAGAAGCCACCAAGCTTTTCCTCAGTCTCAATAAATGTTCCACTATTTTCTAGGCTCTTCAGTGGCATCCTTTTTAGTAGTGTTTTTCTGTTAAGCTTAAGAAATGGTGACTGGCACGAATGCCCCGCGAAAGGGTGTCTCAAAGTTATTCCTTTGTTTTGTAAGAATTTGTTATATGGGGAATCAAGCCTATAGCTTTTGTAAACGATGACGTTGTTTTAGTATTTGAGCTGAAGCTGAAGGTAATGAGTATAATCGTGAACGGTGTATAACTGGGTAGACTCAAATATTGGTTAGCTAGATGTGTTCTAGTGGTTAATGAGGAGAAAACAGAGCTTGTACTATTCACCTCTACGACCAAAATACCAATCCCCTAAATCAATCTTCCTGGTTTAAGCAACCACCAACCTATTTCTTTGATCTCTAAATTCCTTGGTTTTTTTGGAGCTATGTAAGTTGAAAAGGCAATATTGAAAAGCAGAGGAAAGAGGTTTGGTCGGCTTTTTACGTCTGCACAAAACATTCAATAAGAAATGGTAATTGCAGGCATAGATAATCCGTTGGAGCCTAACCTGTGCACTATAAGGCATTTGACCAATTTTGCTGGATAAAACTACAAGAAATTGATGTTTAAAATATTTTTTATATGGGCGGGGGCGTGTTTCATGTTCGATCCTGATTAAACTAAAACAGGATTGTTATATTGACCAAAAAAGGCTGTGTAAAAATTGCATTGAATTAGAGAAACGTTTACTAAATTTTAAAATTTGAAACTTGATGAAACTCTATTGTATCGATCGGTCTTTGGAAAAGGATTATGAATACTGAAAGAGTTAGAAACAGAATGTGAAGTAGTCACTGGAGTTGGCGGTCTAAAATTAGCGTGTTCAATGTAGAAGTTTGCATTATGCAACAAGTAAATATATATCAAGAATTTTCTGGCTTCAATATAATATTTTCAAAACTAAACTGTTCTTAAATTTTTCTAGAGTAGAAATCACACGAATTACCGCTTTATATATGGGGAAATTGGCTCGCATCTAATGGGACTTTCGGGTATTTCGTACAATGATTTCTGTGGCAGCTGCCTTGAATCGAAGAAGAAGAAACTGCTGCACGGTTTTAGAAAGCTACAGGCTCAAATCCTTCGGCAACCATTCCTTCGTAGATTGTTAAATTTAATACTATGGTGAAGTTTTGTGAACCGACTATATAGATTTTGAGGTCTGATATACTGGAACAGAAATTAAGTGTTATTTTGTGTGGTTGATCTGCTCTGAAAGGGGAACAATGACTTGATACGAATGCCTAGATTGTGATTGTGACCGACTTTGCAGGGGATCACGTGTAATTACTTCAAGAGGTGTGAGATCATATTAAGAGATTATCTGGTGATTAAGCTTTTCGGCGACTAGGAAAGTTATGTGAATATTTAAACCACAAACATACTACATAATAACTTTTTTTATAATAATTTATGAAGGAAAAGCAATAAACACTATTTAAGAATGTATGTATATGTACGAATGTTCATAAATTCATACTTGAAATGCGAAAATATTTTTACTATTAGTTGACATCATTCATTAATCAAAAAACAAAAGCAATTTTTCAAGTGTGTTAATTTTCTAACCTTACCCTTTGAGAGATATAAGTAAATACACTAACCGACAGTAATTACTTGCCTCAAAGCAAATATCAAATGAGCGTTTTAACACATTCCAACGTCAATACACACATAAATACTAAGGTGCAAGCCAATGTCGAATTCTTCATTTCAAATAAACCAGACAAAAACAATAAATGTACACACCTGCTCAAAATAATAGTTACACTTCATAACTATTCATTTTAACTCCTCTGCACAATTTTTGTGGAAATTTAAAGGGTAAATTGTGAATAAAATATAAACAGCATAATCTAGCAATGCTGTTGTCAGCAAAATAGAAAGTGTAAATCCTCAATATATGATTTACTTGAAGTTTATGTGAATGAAGTGTAATTTAATACTTTTTACTAAAAGTTAATATTACATGTTTTTAAAATTTTTTTTAAAGAACTGAAGTTTTCTCTAATATTTTTTTCCAAAACGACATGAATTGATAATGGGAACTCTTATTTATATGGGTCGTAAGTCACATCGTACCAACGAAATCACGATCGGTTTCCAACTTGAGAAAATATGATAAATTTTTTCGGTGCATTGGTGAACTTACTAACATATCCCATAATTTTGTTAGAAATGTGATAAAAAAGATAAAATCGAAGGTAGGCCTTCAAAAACGAACACAACGCTTGATTGACGTATAGTCACCTTATGTAAAAAGGACCCATTTAAATCATCAAAGGTGATTGCTGTAGAAATTGGAAACGTGGTTAGTGCTAAAACAATTTGGCGACGGCTACAAAAAGCCAACCCACCAGGATGAATAGCCAAAAAAGTTGCCTTAAAGCAAAAAAAAATATTGTATATGAGGCTAAACTATAAAAAAGGACCTCGAAAATTGGAGCGACGAAACTAAGGTAAATCTCTTTGAAAGCGATGAAGAAAGGAATGTTCGACGCCTTAAAGGCAAAGATGTTTCATGTTTGTTTAACAAAAAAAAAAACAATGAAGCATGGAGGTAGAAGTTTTACGGTTTGGGGTGTTATCTTTCATGGATATGCCCTATATACCTAACAACAAATAAAATAACTGTCGCCGAATACAAGGAACAATTAGAAAATGTGATGCTACCCTATTCTGAGAAAAACATGCCTTTGCATTGAGTCCTTTAGCAATATAACGACCCAAAGCACATCCCATGTTGGTAAAAAAAAACACTTTGAGGACCATTAAGTCGATTAGTTGTTGAGTCCCCGGACTTAAAACCGATAGAAAACCTATGGGGAGAGTTGAAAAAGAGATTGTCCAAGCAAACTTTTCCAAAACAATGAGAAGTTGTGACAATTTGTTCAAAAAATGTGGTACGATATACTCAAGCAATCCTGTCAGACTTTAATCAACATGCATGCCGAAAAGAATCGTGAAAGTATTCCAATATGGGGTTACAGGTTATTAGATAATTAATTAAAAATGTATGGAAAACTATTCTTACCGTTATTAATTTTTTTGTACTTTTCAATAAGCATAAGTGTACCTATTTTTATAAGCAGCTTGATTTTGGCAAAATAAATATTTATCGATCTCAACTTTTGTACTTTACACTATTTATTGATGAAATTCATTTTTTTTTATTTGTATAAAATCAAAGAAATTATGTGCGTTTGTTTTGAAAATGTTGAATAAAAATAGTTTTTTGTTTTGTTGAAGCTAGAATTCTAATGTGTAACTATTATTTTGAGCAGGTGTGTACGTATCACATACATAAGTAAATATACATATATATGTATATATATGTGTTTACATATGTATGTAGAATAGTAACCACAAATCCCCAATTCATTATTTAGGAAAATTTTAGAGTATTTCTTGCCAAATGTCTCCGTGTACACACATAATGTCAGCCAGAGTCAGAATAGAGAGTAGCTAAAATATAACAGAATGCTTGAAATTGTTATCGAAAATTGAAATGGCCACATTTTTGTGGGCAATTCAACAATCCGAGCACGTAGCTACATATAGCTGTAGCCTGCTGCATTGGCCCACTTGGAACGAACTACTCAAACAAACACTCATGAGTACGAGAATATATATCTAAATATCAGAAATGCAGACAATGTAAGCAAAAAAAAAAATAGAAAAAGAAAAATAAATAGAAATCTTTCATTTTTTTTGTTTCGTTTCAAATTTTGTTATTTTGGTTTTAGGCTACGTGTAAGAGAAATTCAATGTATGTATGTGTGCAGTATTTCGTATATGAAACATAAAATTCATATTGTTTCCTCCTTTATTTTGGCACTCCCCACACTTCTCTACCTCCGCAGCCTATTTTACTTTATTTGAATGCACTCTTCCGAAAAGGAAACTTACTCTTGAAGTTTTCTTCTTTGTTACATTTCATTTGTCGTTGCCGTCATCGTTGGAGTTTATCGGTGAAATATTCTTTTTGTTTGGCCTCATTTTGATTTGTGTGTGTGTATGTGTGTGTGTGTATGCGGTTACAATGACACTAAATAAGCGGAAACCAATGCTGTAGTTTTTGTTGTTGTATTGATATTCTAATGGGATTTTTGTTTTTTTTTTGCATTCAAGAATTTGCTTGAAATATGTGAACAAGTGAATTTCTGAAATTTAATTTTCTCATTTCAATTGTTGAAGTTTTAACAGAAAAAGATTCAATTGTGAAGCTTATAAACAAGTGTAGAATTGATTCTTCAAATTTTTATTTATGTTCAAAATTGATTTAAGTTTTTACATTAATTTTCGCTTAAGTACTATGCCAGTACGTAAGCATTTTAAAGGGCAAGAGGGCCTTGGGATCACATTCAGTTTGGGAGTATACTTATTTTAAGAGCTTAAAGTTTCAAATTTATTTGAAAATATCTACTTAAAATTTCGAAGTAGGTGGGAAAAAATTTAACTTTTCATAAGGAAGAAGAACTTTGTGTCAGAGGTCAAACCTTTAGCTATTAAAGTTTGTAAACTTACCCATTGATTTCGCTAGTATGCTTTTTTTTGACTTTGTTACTATTAAGTATTATTAATTTTGTGGGTAAGACCAAATAGTTAGGCACTGCACATCATAAGGAAGAAGAACTTTGTGTCAGAGGTCAAACCTTTAGCTATTAAAGTTTGTAAACTTACCCATTGATTTCGCTAGTATGCTTTTTTTGACTTTGTTACTATTAAGTATTATTGATTTTGTGGGTAAGACCAAATAGTTAGGCACTGCAAGCTGCACAGAAGGGCCTCGCTAACGCTGATAGCTTCTCAAAATTGATCTGCAAGTATAAGGCAAAACTAAATAATGTTGCAAAACACAACAAGTTATGCCTTATAAGGGTTCCAGGACACTCTGGTATTGCAGGGGAATGAACTAGCTAATAAACTAGCTAATGAAGGTTCTGCAATTAGACCATGGGGTCCAGAATCTTTCCTTGGTGTAAACTCTGGGAAAATCATGCGTTGGATAAACGATTTCGTGGGTTCCATCCATAGTGAAAGATGGTCCGAGCTTGACTTCTGCGGAACCGCAAAGTGCTTCGTGAGATAATCTAACAGGAAATCAGCGGAATTTCTTCTGAAACTGAGCAGAAAGAATCTGAGATTACTGGTGGGTGTCATCACAGGGCACAACATATATGGTCAGCACATAACTAACATGGGCGTCATCACCGATCCAACCTGCCAATCGTGTCTTGAGGACGAGGATATTGCGGAGCATTATTTTTGTAGCTGCCCTGAGTTCGCGAGAATCAGATTAAGGCAATTGGGTAGTGATGTCTTGAGTATGAATAATGTGCGAACTGTGTCTCTTCCTGAGCAACTAAGGTTTATTAGTAAAACAAAGAAGTTCGAGGTTGAGAGACTTTAGACCTTTCTTCTTCTCATTTATTCCCTCACATATCTTTCCGGTCTTTCTACTTTCTTCTACTGGCTCTATCTAGGGTACAGTACAATGGTCTTTATCACTGAGTGCTTTGGTTTGGTCCAGCCCACCTTCAACTCTAACTCTAGTGCTGAGCACTGCAGGCTAAGAGATTTTCTGTGCCAACCGTCAATGCGCCAATGAAGGCTAGAACACCTTTTGTAGTATAAAATCTGATTGATTGTAATAACCGGTAGAAACACCTTATTAATAGTTCCCCTCTTATGCCGAGCCAGGACCAGGTATTCACACTGAATGCGACTCATTGCCAACTTCTATGCACTCTTCGACCATTTTATGGTCTTCATAATCGACCTACTGAGCATGTAATTCAGATCGTGCGATTTGTCTTCTTTAGACAATTTTTTATAAGGCTTTGTGAAGTCACTCGTCTATATCGATAAACTAGCGTTGATTATGGCCTTGGAAAACAACATTACACGTGTCATTAGCGAGAAGCCAGCCACTATGCTCGATAAGGTAGTTCAAAATTGATTGGAGTTCTTGCATGGATCACTTGCAACGTAGTTGTGGTCAACATGAAATCATTTTTATTGATTGATTTATCGACTCAAATAAAAATTTCATACGCTTTTGATCTATTCCTTTCTTTTTTTTTTGAAACTTAAAACCATAAGTCTAAAAAATCACTCCGCAACAGCCTGAGGTCCGCTTCGAAAAAAGCCATGGACCGATTATTTTTTTGTAAAGTTTGGAACAACTACCGATTTGAAAGAGGCACATATCTTGCCTATCTAATTTAATCGTCAGCTTTGTTAACGACGTCACAGACTCAATAAATCGTGACTTTGTTATGGGTATCTAAACGCTGACAATCTCAAAGAAGTTTAGAGGAAAAATTCCAGGTCAAAAGTGTTTCTTAAACTTTTTGAAGATTTATTTTGGCACAATTGATTGAGATTAAAGACGCAAACACCTGAACTTCAATTCATTTTTGATCAATTTATAAACCAATTAAAAGCAAAGAAACATAGCTAGGGCCAATCTAATCAGACTTGGAAGAAAGTAAAATATTGAATTGCCTACCAAAGCATAGATCGTTAATCATATAATCCGTTGCAAAACAGTTTAAAGTTTTAGGAATCATGCAAAGAATTTCCAGATCTCTTAGAAAGTTAGTTGGAAACTACAACCTCAGAACAGTAATTGCTACTATTTTTATCAAAACGATGTGTAAAAGTGCAAGACCAATGAGCGCCTTAAGGGTTGGGGCTGGAGAGGGCCACATAGCATTTGTGTTAGGGAAGCTTGCAAGTATTTACATATTGTTTAGTTTGGTAATAGCCAAGGACCTTGGACCATAATGAAAAACCAATGCGTGTGCAAAGCAGGGTAGAACCCTAACACTTTTCGAAGAGTTTTCTGCAGCTGGAAAAATTCCTAGTGGCTTTCGTAGGTACATTTTTTAACCGTTATGTGGCTGATAAATAAATCACCTTCAGTAGGCTGATAAGGTACCCGGGTACCTAATATACAATATTCACCTACAATTCGATCTAATTTTACTTTAAGAAGTTAAGGGAATATTTATATCAGAACTAAACGTTTTTCAAACATTTAGTTATCAATTTTAATTTGAAATCGACATAGTCAGTTTCATAGAAATTTCCTAAATTTACCTACTTATTTTTCGCACCAATAGCCAAAAATTGTTCAATGGCAATAGTTACTTATTTTTGAAAAAGAAGCAATTTAATTTAAAGTTCCAGTGGTTGTCATTATAGTATTGTAAAAACTTTGCTTTCAACGAAGAAGCCACAGTTTATTCTTATGTGCCTTCTGTGCATAGGACTCTTGGTATTGAAAACAATGTTAGGGGAAAACCAAAGAATATTTTATGTAGCAATAAAACTAAAGGTGGCGTTGATTCGAAATTCTGTTGAGCTTGTCGTTGGAAAACCAAAAAATCCAAGCAACGTTGAACCCTCACAACAAAAAAGCTGCTTCATTTGTGAGTCTTTATAAATGTAACAAAGAAAAACCAGAAAATCCAGCAATATTTGTTCAAATAGAGTTTGAGGCGAACTTTCAAGCGGCCATCCCGTGTGCAACACTTACGCCCAAACTTAAATATATTTGTATTATACAATATTTGCCACTTTTTAAATGTGTTAACTTTCCACATTTTCATGTTTTTCTGCGATATAAAGATTAAAAAAAATTTAGGTACCCGTTTACCTTAGCAGCCTTTAAAGGTTTTAGTTTTTGCTATTTTTGTTAAGAAGTTATTATAAAATAATCAAGGAAATTATAATTTTGGACTCCAAATAAAGTCTTTAGAGATGTCAGATGTCAGATGTGCCTTATCAGCCCGTTGAGGGTTAAGTGAGTTTTTAGTCATATATTACATGCATGTAGGTTTCTTCCGAATACTCAATAACAGTGTCTTGAATGAAAAGGAGACCTTTGTCTAAATTGTACCTTCTATTGAAGAAAGCAAGAAAGCGGGTTCATTAGGGTTGATCGATAGATGACGCCCCAATCTTGGACTAATTAAAAATCTGATTTCATTACTTCTGTAATAGTTGAACCATGATGACTTTAGGTCAAAAAATCATCAACCATCATCAAATAAGATGAAGGGGAAAAAACTATGAAGTGCATTAGTATTAAATGTAATTTTCTGTTCAATATTTTATTACAGTTACTATGTTATAAAAGAAAAGTATTTCATTGGTGGTAAAGAAAACGGAATTTACAACAAAATGGTAGTTTGTAATTTTTCTTTTGTTGAAATTATAAAATATTTGTACTCACCATATTGTTTATTTACATTTCCAAAATTTTCATCACCAAATTGAACAGCAGCAGATGCGGCATCAATATGATTGGTTTTACCTGCTGAGTGTTCCTGCAGCTGTTGCTGTTGTATTCGCTCCAATTGAGCCTCATTGGAGTAGTTCCTAGTATCCTCTGAGGTATTTGATACATTTGCTAAAGTGCCAAAATAAACTCTTCGTCTGTAATCATCAGTTTGCTTGATGTTGTTTTCTTGTTGTTGTTGTAATAATTCAGTTGATGATTTTGTTGCTTGCTGTTCATTATCTTTGTTATTGTTATTTTCTTTTTCATCATCAGCATCATCATTATCATCATTGTTTTTGTTGTAATGATGACGTCTGAATTTAGCTCGATTTTTTAAATCATCATTGTATTGAATTCGAGTTGTTGCTGCATCATGATTTCTTTTCATTTTTCGTCCAATAAAATTTGTTGATACTTTCGTATTCGCATTTTCTATTTTTGTTGCTTGATGATGTCCTTCTGTTGCCATTGCAACTGATTTATCTTTGTCAATTGCACTATCTTCCACTGGTTGCTCGCCGTTGCCATTGTCGTCAACATCAATATCAACAACTGCAATAGCACCAGTAGCAGCATCAGCAAATGTTTCATCGTCATTACGAAAATTGTCTTCAATATCGCCGATTGCACTTTCATCCAACTTGATACCACCATCAGCATCACCGTCGTCATCATCATCATCATCGTCATCATCAAAGTTATTCTTAGGGTTTATGCTATTGTATTTGTTATTTTTGTTGTTGTTATTATTTTTGTTGTAGCTGCTACTACCACTTGTATTCTCATCGTTGATATTTTCGTCTTTGCCGTCGTCGTCCTTTGAATTTTTTTCCAAAGAAACTTTATTAAATTTCCGTTCATTTAATTTTACAATAGTTTCCATCTGTTGTTGATGTTGCTTTTGCTGTTGTTGTTGCTGCGGTTGTTGTCGTTGTTGCTGCTGATATAGTTGCTGTTGTTTCTCTTGTTGTTTTGTTTTCTCTTGACTATGCACGCTGTCCTTAAATTTTTTATTCGAAATACTGGACATGAACTCTGTGGACATAACATCCTTCATGTCATCAACATTGTCAGCATCAGCAAAAGTATCTACATTTTCATGCTCATCCTGGTTGTAGTTGTCGGCGTCGTGCTCATTCTCTTCGTCGACGTCGTCGATGTTCTTATTGTTTTTAAATTTGTTGTAGTGGTTTTTATTCGCATTGTTTTTATTTTTCTTCTCTCTGCTGTTGCTGTTACTATTGCTACCGCTGCCGTTTCCATTGTTGCTTTTATTGTTGCTACTGTTCCTTCTGCTGCTGCTGCTCTTATTTGCTTTCACATCGTAAGAGGTAAAATTCTTAGAAGTGGAAGAGGACCTTTGAGATTCAAGTATCTGCATGAGTTCGAATGGAAGAAAAAGAGAACAGAACAGATCAAGTGGTATAAAAGAATATTTTAGTGGCTAAAGTCAATACATATACACACATACATACATTTATATGTAGGTTTTTGTTTTTTTTTTTTTTTGACTTAAAGAAAATGGATTTGAAAGTGGAAGTCTTGGGTGAACATGGCAGATTTTTTTAAGCTTTACGCATTCAGTAAACAAATATTTTATAGGAAACTATTTAAATTTTAATCTCTTAGGCGCGGAACATATAGTTCAATATTTTTTTTTTCATAGAACCCTCTTTATTCTAGTTAGCATCCAATACTCGGAAATTTGTCTTTGTTATTAAATTTGACCTTAAATTAAACCTTAGATAAGAAGTATTATTGCTTTTTGCATTCACAGCCTTAATAGGTTTATAAAGTTAGGAACTTTTTTATTGGCTTTAAACTTACGTCCTAGTACTGAATTTAAAAGGTTTAAAAATTAATAAAAAAAAAGAAAGCATCATATATTTTTTTTCTTTAAATTTCGATTCATTTAATAGATGCGAATTCGCAAATGATTCTAATTCTACATAGATCCAATAATTATTTATATTTTTAAATATTTTAGTTTCCAAACTCAATCATACGATGAAAATTTCAAACCGCTAAAAGTTCTGTACTTTACTTATATAGAAAAACTCTGAATACAGCAGCACTCAGTACTGCTACATTGAACTATATTTTGTAAGTGACTGCTGTAAAGCCAACTTCAATGGAGATTTCCTAAAAGTTTTTAGCTAGAGTTGAACACTGGATCCATGCTTCAAAAATGACAACTCTATCTTACCAATGTCTTCTGTTTCAACAATTCATTGTTCATTGCAGGATTGAAGGAAAAATAGCAATACACTAGTATAGAGTTTTCAGATTCAAAGTTAGATTGTTAAGGAGTGAGACTGAAAAAATCTTAAAACACGTTTTACCTAATAATTTTTTTTGGGTGTAAAATTTAATAAATTCTTTGATTAAGTTATCTTTGAAAAATATGTCAGTTGTTATTTTTAATGACAAACACGTTGATTTTTGTGAGTTTGATCAAAATGAGTGAAGGAAAAGAAATAAGTCTTAAAATTATTAAAAATTTTCAAAAAAATCCAAATTGGTCCTACAAAAATTGGCCAAAGAATTGAAGGTCTGCCGTCAAACTGTTTTCAATGTTATTAAACAGTTTCAGGAGAATTTGACCATTTATAGGAAACCTGGCTCTGGAAGAAAACAAGGTCCACATGATATTGGGAAAGCCAAGAAAATAGAAAGCATATAGAAAAAATCTCCACACACATCTGGTAGAAAAGCTGCCTGGTTAGCCCATTGCTCTGACTATTTGGTGCGAAAAGATAAAGCCAATGCAGGTTTGAAAACATACAAAGTCCAAAAAGTACCATACAGGAATGCTGCAAAAATTTAGACACCAAAAGTAAGGCTCGGAAATTAAAATCAAATTTCATACTGGCAGATTTTACGCAACTTCCGGGTCAAAATTTTTATGTTGCTGATGCTCGAGGAAATGTCAAAGAACAATTTAGAATCCAAAAGCAGACAAAATTTCCTAAAAAATTCCTGGTATGGCAAGCTATATGCAGTTGCGGCAAAAGAAGCAAGTCATTTGTTACAGTGGGATCTATAAATACTGAAATATACATCAAAGAATGTTTTAAAAAAAAGACTTTCCTTTCATAAGAGAGCACAATGTGTCCACATATTTTTGGCCTGATTTGGCATCATGTCACTACGGCAAGAAAGCTCTGGAGTGGTAACAAAGTAATAACATAGTTTTTGTATCAAGAGAGGCCAATCCTCAAAATTGTCAGGAGCTTAGACCAGTGGAGAGATATTGGGCTCTTGTGAAAAGAAACTTAAAGAGCACAAAAAAGTGTACCAAAATATGGAAGATTTTAAAAGGAAATGGGCAAACTGTTCCAAAAAGGTGTCTGAAACAACTATCAAATCTCTAATGGAAGGCTTACCAAAAAAGGTCCACGAGTTCATAAATAGTAGTTAGAACTATAAAAGTTATATTTTCCTGTGATTTGTAAAATATTATCAATTAAATAATAAAAAAAAATCAAAACTCTAAGATCAACCGTTTAAAATTTATTGAATTTTATATATGTTAAGATTTTTTCGATCTCACTCCTTAGAAAACATATTCGCAGACTGGTATAAAATTACCTAGGTTCCATAGGTGGTATAACTATGTACATCAAAACAATAAACGAACTTGCAATAGATCACAAATGACCCCAAGTGGAAATGATTAAAATATTTCAACGGATCAAACATTTTTAAACAATTTAAGCTTTTGGTCAAATTAAACTTCAATAAATTATTCTATTTTTGCATTTCATTTTTTTTTTCAAAGTAAAGCCATATATTTATGTTGCTTTTGCGGACGTCAAGTTTTTTCCACTCTTAAAAAAACTCTTTAGAGGAGCAAAGCAAAAAATAGTTTTGCTCCATGCACTCAATAAAATGCATAGAATTTTCTTCAAAGAATATTGTACACTTTTGCAAAAATTTTATTTATTTTTCATAAATATTTTTTAACTTTTTTGCCATTTATACACACACATATACATAAATGCTCATACACTCATGTGACCTTATTCTATATATAACGACATACATACTTGTTTGTAGATACTATATGTTTACTGTATACTTACAATATCAGCTGCTTCCGATTCCTCAGCATATTGTATGTTGCTGCTGCTACTGTCCGCTGTTGCATCAATAATATCATCAGCATCACCAATATGTTGTTGGTCCAAAATATCCTCGGGTATTGAAGTTTCGTCTTGCATATTGAAATCTGTGTGTAAAGTAAAAGAAAAAAGTATATATATATGTAAAAGAAATAACAACAAATGTATGAAGGGTAAAAAAGAAATAAAGATGACTTTTATGATATCAATAAAGAAAGAAAATCATATGCAAAATAAAAGCAAAGAAAATATGTAAAAGGACAAAGTTTTCTCAGTTTTTTTTTTTTTGAGTTTTTTGCATGAAAAGATTACAAAAGTCTTTGAATATATGTATGGACAGATATACAGTAGTCATAGATATGTAAATATATTTTTATGTTTTTCTAAGGAAATTTACTTATACTAAATGATGCTTTAAATATTATTTTCTTTCTTTTTTCTATTATTACATATTTAAATTTGTTTATCCATATATTTGCATAATATTCATATGTAAATATGTATTAAGCTGGTGAAATTTTATGATTTTTCCATAAATGTAGAATTGTCAAAGGCCATTTTCATCATTGAGTGTTGGCAATTAATTTGAATTCAAATTGACTATGATGACCTTTCATCCTTTTTTGCTGACTAATTGTGTAAACGTTTGTCTAATAGCCAAAAGGTTTTTGCTTGCAGCATGTTTGAATATATTTTTTTTAGAATTCGTATTTTCATGATAATTTGGAATGGTAATTCATTGGCTTTTCCTCATGGCTATCAAAATAAATTTCAAATATTTTTCTTTTATTGTGTAAAAGTTTAACACTTATGCTTATGAATAGATTGGCTTATGTGATGCTTACGGAATGGCCTGGTCAGTTTAAATTGGAATTTTATAAATTTTTTGTAATTTTTCTCTCTTTCTCTTGACTATTCCCTCCGATTTGATTGTAGGTATGACACTTATTTTTTCATGATAGTTTTTAGGATACTATGAAAATTAAGTCTAGAGGCTAATTTTCAAAGTCATGACTTAAGTTCATGTGAATTTCGTCATTTGAAGATATATATAAACAGGCTTAATGAGCATATGTAGTCATCACAACAAAAATGTATATATTTATTCTTTCTTTTATATTATTTACTCTTGAAAAATATATGTTTGCGCAATTTTGCTCCTCACCCCATTGTATTAATGGCAAAAAGTCTAAATGACAACAACAAATGATAACACAGCACAACATTATTTTTTCCACTACGATCAATTGATGGTTTTTTTTTTTTTAAAGGACACTGTTCAGATCAATTCCTCCATACATACCTATAGACTGCCAGGTTAAAATTTCTTTATGTTCAATTCAGGGCCACAGTAGGGGTCTGTTAACACTGTCCGACAAAAGTAAATTTTTTCAAAAATAACAAGGCTCTGAAAGTCTTATAGAACTCGAGAAAAAAAACTATACGTGTCTCGGCGTTTTAAAAGTCTACGTCTAATTTTCTTTTTACGCGGGCCTAAAGTTTGCCCATTTCTAACAGATTAAGTATAATAAAACATAGGACAACCTTGTTAGTTTTGCGTCAAAGCTTATTGGCATGCTCAGCAATTCATAATAGAATTTTCTGTAGAATATTTTCTTTTAACATATTAACACTTTAGTGCCCACCTTTATGGGTCTTTGTTGCTATTTAAAAAAAAAAATACATTTTTGACCCATTACGAGGGTTGATAGAGGGTTAATATCTTCAAAAATATGTTGCCTATGAAAATATACTATAGGTCACTAAACAATAAAAATCTGTAAATTTAACTTTTAGTAAAAATAAACCCAAATTCAAAAAAATTTTAAATTTTCACCTTTTAAAAGCAGTGAACTGTTGTGTTTTTAAAAGTATTTTCTAAATTAAAAATAATATTAGCCCTTTAGTGCCCACCTTTATGGGTCTTTTTTGCACTTTTTTTAAAAAAAAAAAACTAAATTGTGTATTAACGGACACAAGGCAGAAGTGAAACTTCTTGTGAACTAAACGAAACACAAGCAAATGAAATTTTTCAATCGCTAAATTTTTTACTACATTGGTTTGTGTTTTTTAATTTCATTTGCTTGAAATTGGTTTAGTTCACAAGAAATTTCACTTCTGCCTTGTGTTCGTTAATACAAAACCAATTTTTTTTTTTTTGGATTAATTCTAGAACAAAAATTGCAACTCTGTACCGGTAATGTCGATGACAATTGTAGCGAACTCTTTTTGTGTGCGACATCTTCATGTAATTCCTTGGACATTTACGCCATCTGTATGTGAAATGTATAACTGTCATTAACTTTAAGATGGCGACCCTACACATTATTCTTTCTGCCATAGGCGTGTGTGTGTGTATGTAATCAATATGTTTTATTGAATTAAAACTATTTATGAATCGTTTTTACATAGTTTGCTAGTGAATTCAGTTACGGAATATTGATATTTAGCCCCTCATGCACATTGCTCGACAAAATTATGTCGCATTGCAAACTTACGCGCGACGTTGGTTTTACTCTAGGACAAGAGAAAAGAAGTTTCACTTCAAAATATGTTGCCTATGAAATTATGCTATAGGTCACTAAACAATAAAAATCTGTGAACTTAATTTTTTAGTAAAAATAAACCCAAATTCAACAAATTTTTAAAATTTTCACCTTTTATAAGCAGTGAACTGGTGTGTCTTTGAAAGTATTTTCTAAACCAAAAATATGGAAATGGAACATTACTAATATGCAAGAAAATGCGTAATTTGTGTAATTTATTTCACAATAAAGCACAGCCAGCAAAGCTGAAGGTACCCCTTCATATTAAAAATTTTTTCATCTGGGTCTATTTAAATTCAATACAGCTTTATTTGTGCAAATATAACTAGTTATAGAATTATACTCTCTAGGACCTAGCCAACGCATTTGAATTTCATTTCATAATGATTATGAAATTAAACCATTGTAACAATTACGGCAACAATGTTTCGGTGTCCAAGATTCGGCATAAAATACTTCTAACTTAAAATAAAACTTTAAGTTTACTATTAAACATATAGATGATTTTCTGAGAGAATGTGTTTTGCGCATACGTAGCAAAATCAATCATATTTTTCTGCACAATTTGTCATTTTATGGAAACAAAGAAAATATTACCTAACTATATGGCAAACTTATTTGAATTGAGCTATTAAATCGAAGTAATGACTTTTATAAATTGTAAAAAAAAAAATCGTTGAAAAAGCATATATACCGTTACAAAAAGTTAATACACATTTAAAGATATAAGTGCTTAAATTAATTAATTACTTAATTAAAGTTTATTTTGAAATGAAAAATAAATTTTTAGTTTAAAAAATACTTTAAAGACACACCAGTTCACTGCGTATAAAAGGTGAAAGTTTTAAATATTTTTGGAATTTGGGTTTATTTTTACTAAAATCAAGTTAACAGATTTTTCTTGTTTAGTGACTTATAGTAGAATTTCATGGGCAACATATGAATGTATATATTTTCTCTAATTTTCAATAACTTTATCAGTAATATTTCTCCGGAATCAAGGAGATAACCTAATAGTGTTAGCCTTTCTCTAACATCTGATATTTTGTTCGTGTCAACTTTTCCCCTTTTCATACTCGCTGGAGGTTGAATTAAAATACATTTCACTTTTAGGAATAGTCTGACCAGCTCACATTCAATTTCAATTGTTTTTTTTACATCTTCGCTTCTCCCTAAGAGAAAAACGTAGGCGCAAAAAATCAATGGGATATCAAAAAGGACATTTCAACAAAGGGCATAGCCGGTTTTCCATGTCAAAAATGCCCCCAAAACCGAATCAAGTTTCGCATAGACTCTTTTGAAGCACTTAATTTAAGAATGATTTGGTTAAATTTTTAGACCATTATCTGCAATTTTTAATGAGAAATAGCGGATTTTGTAAATTTCATATTTCGTATTTTTTAGCCCAACTATTCATAGGAAAAATCTGAAAAATTCATAGTGATTTTTTGGTTTAGGAAATTTTTCGCGAATTTACAGACGCGATATTCGCTATGAAAAAAATAGCGAAACTTTTTACATGCGATTTTTTCATACTTAAAATATGTTTACTACTCTGATTTTTCTTATGTAAATAAGTCATTTTCGAATACTCATATTCCAATTTTTTCAGATTTTTGCAAGGTGTGGACGGGGGTCAAAAAAATTAAAAACCGAACTTGGCATTTCATATGAAAGTATTTACTTGTTATATCATAAGGTTATGAAAAAAATTAATTACAGCTATTAACTATCAACTATCTGCTATGTTCGCAGAATTTTTTTGAAATTTTTTTTTTGCAAAAATTTTTTTCTTGAAAATTCCAAAAATTTTTTTCTCACCCAAGTTTATTATGGCATATCACATTCATTACGCAGTGCAACGAGTTTTCAACTTTTGTCTTATGTGCAAGATTTTCCAACGGTTTTAGTGTAATTTAGGGTCGCTAATCACGACTGCGTACTCAGTTTTTCTTTATCACCTCTAGTTCAAATATGGACCTGAAGTCGGAAAAATGGGGTCTTCAGCGCTATTAAGAAATTTCTTTATTTCAACAGATACGAATTTGATGTCTAAAGTAAAGTTGTTAAGCACAAAGAGATAAACAATTTTTGCGTACACAATTTTTCTCCATCTTTAATTCTCCTTCTTGAAAATGGGGTTTTAAGCCCACTTTTTCAATAAAAGGGCGATAAAACAAAAACCGCTGAGAAAACTATTATACTGTCTTTGAATGTGGCTTGGTTCTAATGCAAAAAATTCAGTTTCTACATTATTCTGGACAAAGTATACCTCGTATATTATTTCAATGTTCTGGGACTCCCTATAATTTTTAACAAGCAACATTTTGTTCAAAATTCAAATTCCTATGTATAGTTGGGCTAAAAAATGCGAAATATGAAATTTACAAAATCCGCCATTACTCATTAAAAACTGCAGATAACGGTATAAAAATTTAGCCAAATCATTCTTAAATTAAGTACTTCGAAAGGGTCTATGCGAAATTTGATTCGGTTTGGGGGCATTTTTGACATGGAAACCCGGCTATGCCCTTTATTTAAAGGAGCCAAATGCGAAAATTGTTACATTCCAAATATTCGTAAGTGACTGTTTGTCTAGCCACACTGAAAGCCAACATTTGTTTTCTGTGTATTCGATTTGAATATATTTTGAAATGCATAGAAAGGTCTTTAAGTTAGATTGATCCTACCAGGGATATAAAAATCAAATTAAGAAATTTTACGTTGGGTATTTTATTGATATAACTATTTTTGGTAGTTTAAAATCTTAAGTTTAGATTAGGTTAAGTGGTTTAGTCTCTAGTCTAGAGAAGAAACTAAAATAAATAGATTATACTTTCAAAAATCAACAACTCACTACAATAAGCAGTTGCGCTTTTAAAATAAAAAACCAAAAATTTTGTTGAGTTGAATTATATAAAATAAGAGTTGAATGAATAAAATGAAATAAAGAAGTATGAACTTCCTATGAAAATAACAAAAAGATAATCAATGCTCCATAAATCAACTGAAAGAAATATTTCTAAAAACCAAGCAGAGCCAGATAAAAATATTTTGTACAAGCTTTAAGGTCACAAGGCAACAACTAGAAGAAACTCCTAAAGTTTCATTACGACATAAACTTTAGTCTATTCCTTTTAAAATTTTTAAATTTTTTTGACTTTAAGAATTTACAAATTATTTAAATGTACAGTATAAAGATAATATAAAGATGACGTAAAAAGATAACAAACTAACAAAAATTTTTACCCTCCTACTCGCTCCATACCAAAGAGGATTTGCGTGTTAAGCGCACATTTGAAAGTTGCTTCAAATTAAAATCAATAGAAATGCGCAAACACCATTAAAAATAATGTTCTATTTACTTACTTAATAAAAGTTTTTTTTTTTTACGTTAGTGATTGTCATAGATATCTCAATCATTTCAACCAACACATTCTCTACAAGTATAACATAATCATAATAATTAAACTCCAGAGTATGAGAAAATGAAATGAAAATTTACGCTAACAACTGATGCCAAGTCGGGGCAGCAGCAGCAGCAGCAGCAGCTACTGCTGTGGCTGCAATTGTTTCCGCTACTGCAACAAAAACGGAAAGAAATTAAAATGTTATTATTAAATCTGAGTGATTCTTTTCTTCTTCTCCAGCTAACCCCAATTCGTTTGCCTTCCTGCGCTGTCCATTACATTTTCGTTTTTATGCGTAGCAATATTCAAGAATTTTATTTTGCCATTGTTTGAAACTGGCAGCAACGTTGATGGTGCCAGTAATGGAGATGATGAAGATGATGATGATGGTGGTTTTGATGCCCCCAGGGAGCAAATGCGACATTTATGAGTATTCATTGCTGAGCGTATTTTTACTTGTTCTCTTTACGTGGAGCTGGGAAGTTTGGTTAGATGCCATTCACCATTATCAACAGCAGTGAGCTGGTGTGTTTTTGGTATGCATCTATAATATATCTACTAACTTATACACTTATAGTATATGTAGATATGAATGTGGGTTTTTGTATCTGTGTCTGTGTTTACATGTGATACAATTGCGTGTTTGTTACTTGCAGTTGAGCGTTAATGTAATCACGAATAAGAATTAAATTACCATTAACACGCATACACGCAGTGACAAAAAAAGAAGAAAGATATATATTTTTTTTTTTTTTGGTTTGTTTAATTTTATATATATATATATATTTTTTTTTTGCTATACAATATTGTATTTGTATGTAATTTTAGGAAAGAGATTTATGTATTTACATTGAATAAAAGTTGTTAGAATTAAATTTCTAGGATTAATAGTAAAAAAAATTTAATAATTTAAATTTCGGCAAAATAAATTGTCACACGGAATTAAAATTTTATGTGTAGGTGTTTGAAGAATTTGTCAGAAATATTTTCTCATAAATGGCGGTTAAACATATACTCAGACAGCTGAAGTGTTTTGATGAAAGTGGTGATGAAATGGCTATGCAAATACAATATAACTCAGGAATATTTTCGGGTGTTTTCAAGAATGTTCTGTTAGGTGAGTCAGGGGGTAATTTTGATGATCGAAATATTTTATAAGGATTATTTTTTGTCATTATTTTTGGAATTTATGGATATAAAGATCGAGGGAAAGGGGGAGGGAGGGGGGAGGAGGGGAAGTTTGATGCAAAAATAAAAAGTATAACGAGAAAATTTGCTCCAGACCTAAAAGTTACTGAACTTAAAAAAAAAAACTTAACCTACCGATTTCAATAAGCACAGTTCCATAACTTTGAACTCCCCATACAAAATTTAGTCGTCTAAGGGCCGTTTTGTCAATGTCCAGCCAAGCACTAATCAGAATTAACTACCACTACTAACCCTTGGTTAAAGTTCGAATTAGTGTTTACTCGGACATTGAGAAAACGACTCTTAATGTTTTGTTGAAGCAATTGATTAGGATAGTGCTCTCTTTCTAAAAATCATCAATTCATTGTTGCGGCAATCAAGAGAAAGAAAGAAAAACTAATCAAAAATTTTAAAAAAATGTGTTTAGTAAAAGGCGTGACATTTGCAGAAAGTGATGTACTTTCTTAAACCTAATATCAAAATCAGGCAGCCTGTGGTTTCAATCTAATCTACATATAACAGAAAAAGGATCAACCAATTTCAAAAGGCTTGAGCTTAACTATAAAAGGGCTATAAAGGTTCAATAATAAATCGGATACAATTTGACAGTGTGGTTATATATTGTGCCAGACTCAGCGTTATAATAATTGTAACCTCAGGCTTTTTACATCAATGGAATCCAATCGAAAGCGTTCAAGAATCTCTATGAGCAGATCAACTCACTATAACTTCGCATGAGAATATATAATAAAAATGACGCCAAAATCAATTTAGGTGATTTAAAATTAAACAAGTGTTTTCTACATACCAAGTGGATGATTAAAGAAGCACAGTGGAATGTATAACTCATTGTTTAATAATAATTCTAACAGTTGTGTTTGCGTATTATAAAGTACGTGCATGAATATGAAAGCGGATACGAGGCGTTTTTTTTATTTTTCTTACAACAACAATAATAATAATGATAGCTTCACATTAACCCTCATAGCTCAGCATTATTATTGCACTGGTGGATATATTAATTATACTCTTGCGGTTTTGTGGTTACTTTGGTGAGTTGCAGTTAAGTTATATATGTATGTACACACTGACATACGTTCATACATAGTAACATATATATATATCCCTCAACAAGTATGTAAGTATGTGTAGAGGATGACATGAACAATACACAAAATTAAATGTTGAAATAATAAAAGCAGAGATTTTCGACCTCTACCGCTTTTCTTTTTTTAAGCAAACAAAACAAAAAAAAAAAAACAAATTACCAACACGACAAATTTCACATTGTCAGCATGAATGTGTATTGTATTGCTTGTTGGTTGGTTCGTTGGTTTTAATATTGAAAGGAAATGAGAAATGTCCGTACTCATACATAAATTGTACTTTTTCATTTACATACAAATTTACAACAAGTAAATGAATTTTAAATTTTCGAGTTTAAGTAGAAATTGCAATTACTTTTTTCATTTTCTTTTTGTTATAACCAGAAAAACAAAAAAGTGTAATTTAATGTTTTTCATAAAAACATTGCATGTGTAGCATAAAATAGGCACAACATATAATAGAATGACCTGAAGCAACAAAAGCAAAGAGATGAGAAAAATTAAAGCAAAATATTTCATATTCTCGCAGGACATAGTATATGAATGTATGTATGTATGTACTTGAAAAATGTTTTTAGAATAGAAAAAGATTCCTATTCTTTTTATTCAATCCCTTTGAAAAGGCTTTATTTTGTATGTTGTCTTGCTGTTATAATAAACATATGTAGTGAAGGAGTTTTGTAGTGTGTTTGTGTGCATACATTATACGCAGTGGCGTACGTTTACAGAGCGTTTGCGTGACCGACTTCGAGTCCGTTGAAGTTTAATGTACAAAATTGCAATTTAATTTAATTTGTAGACTGCAATAATAAAATTATAGTGAAATAAGTGTTGGATAACTCATTGATCCCAAGCCCAAATCGAAAATATTTTCGATAGAGTTATAATAAAATCGTAAAAATAACGCATGGTGGTTTTTTTTTTGAAGGCGTTTTTTCTATTCACTGTTATAAACAGATAATTTAAAAATAAAAATTTTTTTTTGTGCTTGTTATAATTTCTTATCATTCCTTCTTTGGTTAAAGGATTAACCTTTCTTTGGTGTTTTTACGACGTGACGTTCAAAGGAAATTTTCGAGTTACACAATATAAAATAAAAGACTGGCTTCTTTCAATGTATTGGGAAACTCTTGAGCACCTTCTATGAACTTGTCACTAGAACTCGATTAACTTACTTAGGAGCTCCACAGTTTGAGGGTCTGAACGAAGTCGCTAAACTGGGGATGAACTGTCTTTTAAAGTTTACTAACCACACCCGCATCTTAAATGACGTTTACACTCGCTAAATATACACGCGATAAATAATTCCTATGACTCCTATCTGTTATCGCTAAGGACCTAAAGGTCTATGCGAGGCTTCGGCTAGCCAGTACTACCTAACCTAACCTTCAATGTATTTACTTTAAGTTAAAAAAACTCATGCCTTGCCTGTTTTCACAAAACATTAGCTCCGCTACTGTGTTTGTTTATATTTTGAAACGGTAAGATACATACACAGAGAAAGCACATGCCATGACAAGGACACTTATATGCACATATGTTGTTGCCCAAATATATCTCTGTATAATCAACCTGTTGTATCTTTTTATTTATTGTTAAGCTGGGGATATTATCCTTTTGTACTTGTTCTATACATAAAAGATTTAAAAACAGACATGTATTTATGTATGTTTATTAGAGAAGCCCAAAAAATTTAAGTTTTATGTACATCTAAATATGCCTAATATAATATTTATCGTTATTTGGATGGCCGAAAATGGGTTGCTTCTGAGAAATTGGAAACCATTTTGTTGGTTGGTATAAGCTCCAAAAATCACAAAGTGCCTGGACCATGAAAATCAAAGAAACTTTTACATATTTTCTACAATTGTGGGCACTTCTAGTGAACATTTACATTGTATACTTGCATGTAGTTCATTACAGTAGTTTATATGTGATTAAAGTTATTAAAGGTAATATGTGGAAGGGATTCATTTAAGTACTCATATATGAATTTTAAATTTAAGTTAGTATTTGTATATCTAAATATTTAATTTAGATTACTGATTTAAGAATGGTTTAAAGAGCATTAGCAAATCCAGAGATTTGGAGGAAGCTGATTTTTTTTTCGCCCTTAACATTTTTTTTTTAATTCTGGTCAACGTCTAAAATGCTTGAAAATTTCATTGGTAAGGGGGAGAGGGGGGGAAAGAGGGGGAGAGGGGGAGAGGGGGAGAGGGGGAGAGGGAGGGAAGAGGAGGAAGAGGGGGTTTGAATTCGCTAGTGTCTACATATATCCCATTATTATCATATATCAGTGAACCATTTTACCTTTTACAACATTTTTTTGTTTAATTACACACTCGATTTATTGAGAAATCTCTAATATAGTAATACAGAATAAAGACTGAATCTAAAAATGCCAAATAAATTCAAAATATTTTGATATAAAGTAGTGACATAAGGAATCATATTACGCAAATAATATTTTTTAATTATATATTCATAAAATATTCAAATTTTATAATTAAGTCTTAAGTATCTAAAGATTTAATAAAATTTATCATAAAATTTTTTTAAAAACTACAGAAAATAAAAGTCTTTCATGAACCAATACTTAAACGGTAAAAAAAAAAAACAGTAGTGCTTGTTATAAAAATAAGAAAAAGAACATTATTTTAGACAAATCTTTAATATTTCTATTAAGTAATCTTAAAACATATTAAAATGGCGCTGTTTGGCTATACCATCGTTGCATCATCGGAGCATTGGTCATTGGCCTCAGCATCTCCTTAACCCTTTCGTTGTTTTTGGCTAATATAATGTACAAAAAAAAAATGTTCATATTTCACTACTTCTCATTTCAAACCTATCGGGAATTGCAAAAATAAAAAACTATTTTTTAAATTAAACATGTTTTTCATCTTTATAATTTAAGTTTGAGTAAAAACGGGAGTACAGTTTTTTTTTTATTTGATTTTAAAAAATAGTTCAAATTACATTTGTGTGAATTTACGAAGTGAAGGTACTAAGTTTAAAATTTTGAGCAAGTATATAAACTTGTTTTTTAATTATAATAGTTTAAAACGAAAGTTAAAACTTCATTGCATAATACAAAATTAATAACTTTAAAAAAATGTTTTACACGCTTAAAAAAATTGTACATTATAGTGTACAAATTCACGCAACTCTAATGTTCAATATAATGTACAATAAATACTTTAATTACTATTGTGTACAAAATATATGAATTACTTCCTGCGGGTATTAAAAAAAATTGTCATAGTGTTGATTTGTTTTTTGTTCATTAAATGAAAAAATAACAAGGTTCTGAAAGTGGATGCTGATAGAACTCGAGAAAAAAAATTATACGGGTCTCGTCGTTTTAAAAGTATACGTCAAATTTTTTTTTAAATAGGCCCAAAGTTTTAAGTATAAGATAACTTGTTAGTTTTGCATCAGAGCTTGTTTGTATGTTCAGCAATTTATAATTGAATTTTCCTTATAATATTTTCTTCCTACATATTAACCCGTTGGCACCCACCATTATAGGTCTCTTTGCCTTTTTCGAAAAAGTTTATTTTTTGACCTATTACGAGGGTAGATAGAGGGTTAATATGTTCAAGAAATATGTTACCCATCAAATTTTACTATAGGTCACTGAACAACAAAATTCTGTATACTTGACTTTAGTAAAAATAAACCCAAATTCCAAAAATGTTTCAAGTTTTCACCTCTTATAATTAGTGAACAAGTGTGTTTTTAGAAGTATTTTCTTAGCTAATAGTTTATTTTGCATTGCATTGTTTTAGCTTAAAACAAACATACTAATAAGCTTTGAGATTCCGTAATAGAAACAATAACGCTTTTGCAAAAATAGTGTTCCTGGCCCTATTTCCACATCAACCGCTACTATTTTTTTGATCGTCCAAATCATGGCCTGTGAGTGTATTTTTTTAAGTACTTTTCTTATGTCACTACTATTAATTTGACTGCAGCCAAGGCAGTATTTAGGGGGAGGTTTTGGTGGTTCTGATCCCCCCCCCCCCCCCCCGAAATGCGGAACTTTCTTCTATTTTTTGATATTAATTGCCTGTGGATGAAAAAAAAGTCAAAATAAAATCTATTGAACACTTTTTAAATATTTTTTACTTTCATCGGTTTCTTTCTAAAAAGTCAAATATAAAAAAATAAACTTGAAATCTTAGTTACACTATGCGACCTGATCTGATCTGTTTTCTTTGACATGAGGTTTGACTTTGAATACAAAAAGATAAGGTGATGCTGAGCAATTCTGCATTTATAGTTTTTCTAGGTCAGTAACTGTTTTTGATTTACAGTTTCGGGTTTAGGGCTCATTTGGAAGGGCATGATTCAGCCTATAATTTCTGGATTTCGAAGTTTGTAGCACGCCAGTGTTCAGCGTGATGGCGTGATGGGATATTTTTGACCTCAGATTCGTGTTCAGTATAAAAATTTCATTCACAAACGCTAGGAACCATTTTATTCGCAAATCCCATGTAGGGCAGTAGTAGTGGATCAGCTCCAAAGTTTTAGGAAACAATCTTAAAATGTGATTAATTCTTTAACCCATTATTGCTCAGAGCACCCCGACTCGGAAGACCTCTTTCAATGCAGTAACTGCACGAATTTCGGGAATATAAGCCAACCTCATCCGGATTTCTTATCATGGCCCGAATTCCCACTGACAATCATTTGAAAAAAATGAGCCTCTGACTATTTTTAGTATTTTTGGTAATTTTTTTGAGGTCGGGCTCATCATCAGTAACGGCAAGTCAATGTAAATTTTCTTCGAATGAAAAATTACCCCGTTCCCCCCCCACCCCCCCACCGAAAAAAAATCCTTGCTACGGCCCTGACTGCAGCTGTACATATTTTTGATGGTTTTATGTGTCTCAAAATTCGAATAGGCGTAAGGTTAGCGTGAAACAAGAAATATTCAAACACTCATTTAAAAAATGACGTCAGAAAGCTTTGATGTTGGCATTTGATGTCATTTGAATACTGTTGCTAAAAATGTTGTAATTGGTATAATTTTTGCAGCCGCAAAATGCAAAGAAAAAAATAAGAAATAGCATTTGAATGCCAAACTAGTTAACTTTTTCAGATTTATGTCGCAAAACCGAAAATAAAGGATGCTTCTTAATTACACAGGATCTTAACACTTTAACTGAAAAAAAAAACAATTCGTTAACAAGAAAAGTAGTAAGACATTGACGTAATGAACATAACAGCTTATTTAAATCATGACCGCCTTCCGCGTTTGGAACTCTAGCAGTTGGATGTCAAGCAAAACCTTAAAGTCGGAAACATCCTCCCCTTTAATAGATACACACTCAAGGGAAGGACACCTCCCGATCCTTTCATACCTGGGTGGCAAAGGTTAAGTGCTCCTATGCAAACAATAAGCAATTCCATTTTACTTTGCATAATAAAATTTTCCGCATTTCCCCATAAGAGCCAACTCTACCTTCAAACTCTACTCCAAAGGCTCCCCTTTTTTATCTCTCTCAATATTCACGCTTCATTATTTTATTTGACCATAAATAATAACGGAAGAAGAAAAAACAAAACTCCTCGGTCAAGCTCACAAGATGTTGACTGTGTGATCGATTGAACCCACTTTGTTTCAGGAAATGAGTGCGGACGAACGCTATACAGCAGCCTAGAAATACAAGTACTGCGTCAATTGTTTGGCGATCTCTCATCGCACTGGAGCAGGAAGTTCCCTTACCAGCTGTTACCACTGTGGTTTCGCTCATCATACCGCATCGAAATGTTGCGCAATAACGTTCATCAAATATCCAAACACAGTCAGAAACGCCTACCTCATAGACCAGCTAACAAGTGCAGCGGACGCTCTCGGGCTTATACTAACTTCTCCACTATAATGCATGCATGAAGTTAGAAAACAGAAGCGCTAAGAATGGCCGAATACAACAGCTGCAAGACTCGCTCCTAGAACTTGTACCGATGCAAGGACATGAATTTCATAGAGTTCGATTAACATACGTTTGTTGTATTTATTAACTTGACCATATTTCATTTATTTGTATTTCTGAACTTTGTATCTTTAAATTTCTGAACTTCGCCTTCAACCTTGTTCGTCCAATGTTGACTAGGTATTTCTTGTATTATTGATGTGAATATTGTACATTGTAGCTATATGTAGCAACAATGGGAACTTAAAGTTACTTAATTTTTATATCTATTTTTGTAATATAAAATAGAATTAGATCAGTTTCAACTCTCATCAATGAAAGTCGCCGTTTGGCAATTCTCCAATATTTAGCTCTCGTCTCTTTCTAAAGAAGGTCGCCGATTGGCATTTCAAATTCCTTTTATAAGTTCATTTCGATTTTTTAAAATTTATTTGTGTAAATTGAATCTCCATATTAAACGAAAAAAGGGTTGTCGAGCTGTTCGAATTATTCTTCCATTTTTTAAAAACATTAAGAAAAAGGACATGCACTTCAGCATACCCCAAACAATTTAAATATATTTTGAATAATTCACAATAACACAAAAATGGATTTGAATTCATTAAAGAAAATTGTCAAAATTTTCTAACAACAGAATATGGAAAATTGATTAAAAAAATTTCAAACCTTTCACTTTTATTATTTTGAAATCGATATTGTTTCAGAGGGTGAAAATTCAACTTTACTTTCGAACCTTATTGAAATGTGGAAGAAGATTGTGAAACAGTCAATTGATTTCATTCTCTAGTTTGCACGTACGTACTTAGTCCATATCACTATGATTTAAAAATCCGTTTTTTGACTAGTCTGTAAAAAAAGCAGTCTGTTGTTTACAACTACATACTTGTGAGTTTCAATTCAAGTTCGCTTCTTCACTTGAAGTTGTTCCATAATTTCATCTGCTACCGAAAAACTGTGTTGACTGTGATATATTGCATAATTTTAGGCACTACTTCTGCTGAAATTCACTTGAGCTTTCAGTTCATTATATGCGTATATTTTTGCTACTACAGTAGCACATAAAATGCTCACATGTCATTTTGCATGTACTTACATACCAACGAGTATGTCAAATGCATGTATGACATGTCATTAATACACATAACTACATACAGCCCAGCAGAAGCAGAAGTGCGTACGTCAGAAATAGAGAAAGAAATCGGGGCCAGAAATAACAAATCGCTTGCACAAAAAACTTTCGTAATAGGAAATTTATGCAAAGGATACCTTGTACATTTATTGTATAAGCACACTCGTATGTAGAGTACAATCTGTGTATATACATTCTTCTATATATATATCCATACATATGTATGGATATAAAGTAGGATACGCACTCAGCACTGCATATATACACACATACACTAACCAATATATGAAGATATATGAACGCTTACCCATTTGCAAAAATACAATAACCATTTGAGTTTAACCAAAAAAAAACAGTAAAAACGGCAGTAGCGCATCGATATAATTGGCACCGTCAAATATCCACAGCAACGCTACCATTAATGGTGTATGTCACTCAAATGACAGGAGGCATATAAAAGAGGGAAGAATTTTGCTTTTTCTAAAGCTTACACAGAAATTGGTTGCGTCGCGTTGAACAAACGAAGAAGTAGAACACGTGTACTTGCAGCAAGTAGCTACGTTTGTGCATTTTTCAATGGGGCACTTACGTTCGTACACAAAAAACACACATATACATAAATATTTGTATGTATACAAAATACACATACTTATTCACATATACATACATATGCATGTGTAACTTAGATTGTGCGTAAATCTCATAAAATGTGTGTTCTTTAATACGCTTTAGTTGCGGTGCAGGTAGAGTATATACAGGTATGTATGTACGTATAAATGTAAACCTGTGTTTGTGTGTGTGTGCGTTAGTCAATGCTTTTCATGGAAACTGTGTGTATGTTTTTGCTGTTGTTGTTAGAGTGGTGTTATTGGTGCTTTTTATTAATGCAAAATTCAACTGCCACAGACATTCACACATACATTCTTACATCTACAAATATACACGCAATACATATGCATGAATATCGTACTTGGTACGACATTTTTAGTGCAAATGAAATGCTTCCTTTATGCCGCATTTGAGTGACTGTGTAAATGTATGCTCAAGCATACATATACAGAACGGTTTTTATGTGTGCGTCTGTGTGTGCGTGTTTTGATAACTATTCAACGTTTGAAGTTCTTGACACAGTAAAAAATAATTATAGTAATCATTGATGAAAAGTCATAACAACAAGTTGGAGGAGCGGAGGAAAATGTCACCGCAAGATTACAATGGATATTCGGAAATGAAAATAAGATTACTCAACGCATGATAATTCTAATGTGGGAATGTGGATACTGAATATCTGAGTCTAAATTAAAATATTGCTACAGTAAGCCAATAAGCAGTATATTAATTACTTGTACTTGGTTTTGGTACATAACAAAAGAAGTAGCTATTTCAATCTTACGCCTAAAAGTATGCAAATTAATATTAAGTTAAATTGCAAAAAAAAGTGTATTATGTGAATATTAATGATAATATTGATTTTTTGACAATAAATAATAAATATTAATAAATATGTATATATAAAAACAATAAATACCAAGTTAAGTCGATACTATCGATAATGTCGACATTATTTACCATACAGAAAAATCTATGAATACCAAATTTTAAAACTCTAAAAATCTGCCAACAAGCTATCAATGATAGAACAAAACTTTCAAAAACACAGTGATATAGTTACTTGGCCGAAAATTTTTTAAAATAATTTCTTTGGTTCCCTATGGAAAATAGGTCCTCAATAAAACATTTTCATTGAATTCAGTCTTTCGTAATGATTTAAATTTCGTTAAATGACTTTCTGGCAGGCTTTAATTTTCTTTTTCATAGTGTGTTTACTGGTGATTTGATGTCAGTATTAAATAGTTTTATTTTTGTATCAGCGCAGGTATATAAATTATTCAATTTTTTTGGATAACAACACCCGCGTTGCACCTCCTATAAGTTACGTTTATTTTAAGAGTTTTCGACGTGTTCGTGTTCTGTATGCTTGAATGTTTTGACGTCATTTTGAAAGTAGATGTCTTTAGCAAAGTCAAGATTTTTAAAGTGAGAAGTGAAGTTTTATAGTCTGGCATACTTAAGAGTACATCTAGTGATAATTCGATATGATTTTCATTCGATTCAAGTACTTTTTTTACTCGATGCTATAACATAAGTATTTTACTTGGCATCGGAAAAAAAGGGACAGTATCGGATACTCTATACTTTTGGAAAATATTTACTTAAAAAGCTGAAATATTGCTATACAATATTTAAAATTGTGGATAATTTTACATTATTTTACAGCAACCAATAATATATTTCAAAATGCCACTGCAGAACTATTCAAAATATTTCAGTCCATATTGCAATATTTCAAACAAATATTTGAAACCTTTCCATTAAAATAAAATATTTTTAACAAGCTTTAATCTGTTGATTAGTTGTCCTTCTATTATAAACTTTCTACCGATTTGCTAAATTAAATTAATGTTATTTCTATATGATTCACGTGTTTCCAGGGGAAATATCTCAAAACCCTGATTTATTGGCGAAAAACTCGTGTTGAGTAGTGTAAACTGTAGGCTCAACAATGTTGTATCACAATGGGCCGTTCTGGCCTGAATGTTTTTCTTGACAACCACTTAAAAAAAGTGTAATTTGTCTCTTTAAAGGAGTATTCGATACAAGTAAATATTCGATACTTTTTCCCGATATTTTCGGTAGCATCGATACTTTTATTCGATACAAGTAATGAGTAAAAGTATCGATACTATGTGGGTATCGAATCAACACTAAGTCGAACTTTGTGGTGAATATATTTCTTTGACTTAATATGCTTGAAATACATTTTATAAGTATGTGTGAGTACTTTTGATTTATTTTCCTGTAGTCGCAAGTAAGCTCAAATCGACATTTGTGGATAAAGACACATACACTCACCACATACACTCACCACAAAACGCATTTTAAAAAAAATAAACAGAAGCGCTGCTTATAACTCCGGCAAAATTCAAGTTTTTTTCAAACGTTCCGTAAAAATTAAATTATCAATTGAATATAAATATGTTTTTTTTTAAATCTACACACAAAGCTTGAGGAAAACTCTTGAAAATTTAATCTATTCTTTATAATTTTTTTCAGTGTATTTTTATATATGACAAATATATTTGTTTTTGTATGCGTGCGTGTAATTTAACTTGACTTGATGAAGACTTGCGTATGTGAGTGTATGTGTTGTATATATGCATGTGCACGTTAGAATTTACTTACATATGTATGTATGCGCTTCTATGCTTATGCTGTGATTGCAAAAGATATTAAAGTAAATCTCCGAGTAAATTGAGGGATTTTCGGATTTGCAATGTAGGGTCAAATTGCAAAGTTTTTTTTTCGGATGTGATCTTTATTAATATTAAATGTTCAAGTATTTAAATATAATATTAAAGTTTCTTAATTTTAAAATAAATGTAGTTTATGAATCTGATAAAATAAAAAAGAGAAAAAGCAACTTGACTAAAAATGAATAGTTATGCAACGTTAAGTTAATGTTTCGAGATTACTATAGTTAATCGTTTGAATAAATTGACAAATTAAATTAATTCAAAGTGTTTGAAACAATTTGGTTTTTAATTCAATTCAACTAAAGCTGCAAAACATTTGAACATAGACAGTTAGATCTATTATCTAAATCAAAACTTATAAGAAACGAAAGTTGTTTCGATATGAAAGCAACTTTTGAGGCAAAAAGATCATTAATATTCAATCAAACAAAGTAATCATACCTCAAAGCATCGTACTTCAAGCTAAGTCTTCTTGATGTATTCCTGTTGTTCTAGTGCTTTAAATATTTTACGATTGAATATTTAATAAGTATTCTTACACTATATAAGTATACGTGCATATAAAATTGCATGCGCATTAAGCTTAAAAAATATAAATTTGCATAATACAAATAAATCTACTACTATCTTTTGCTACTACAAGTAAGTACAATTGTTTGTTTGTATGTACATTGGTAAATATCGTATACGCTCGTATATATTCCACTACCAAAATCTACTACTATCAAATTACTTTGCTGTGATTTTTCTCTTCCGGCAACATTATTTTGTTGTTGTACATAAAATGAACATATGCTGTCACACTACTAGAAAAGCAGTAAAAGCAAGGAAAACATCAGCTTATATGTATGTGTGTGTCAAGACTATCACCAAAAAAACAAAACATATGAGCACATGTATTGTATGTGGCTTTGTGTAAATATGTAGGACATTTTCTTTAGATTTTGCACTTGAAATTTATTCATACATTTCCTACATATATTTTTGTGTGTTAAATTCATAGAGTATGTATATCTATGTTTTTTGTTCACTTTATTGTGGGTGAGATAATGATAAAATTGCAAATTACTAGTTTGTTTTTGTATAATGTTGTTTAGTTTGAATGTGTGTGTGCTAGCAAATAGTATATCGTTTTTATGTGGTTTTTCTTTATGCATGTATTGGTTTTATGGTTAGCCCCGAATCCCTTATAAATAGCGTTTAAATTATTAAAGCCTTTGATTTGCTTATTCTCTGTGTATTTATTATGTGACATTAAATGAGATGACACTTTTTCTTTAGTACATCCATATACATAGGAGAATGTGGAAAATATTGGAATGGGTTTTGTTCTTATCCAAAAATTGTTTATTTTTCGGAATTTTAATGCAGATGTCATATTACATGTTACGAGTTAACTTATGGCTGTCACAGTTTGCTGAAACTTCAAAAGGATTGAAACTTTTGACTGATTTTAAAAACTGTTTGATTTTTACATTCTAAAAAATGGTGTGTAATCAGGTCAGGCACGCTTTAATTCAAGCAAAAATTAAAATTTAGAAAACAAAAATTTGATTGAAAGCTTCGGAATTACAAAAAATTAAATTGACTAAAAAATGGAGAATTGTACAGATTTTGTTAAATAGAATACAAAATTGCTGCATGTAAAACAGCTGCAAGCTGTTTCAGAAGTAATGTCTTGAACTAAAAGAAAATACATTTATAACATATAGTGAAACCAGTTATTTTTAATAGGCCTGCAAATAGTAAAAGTAGTAAAAACCAACAGACAACTATACTATATTGTTATTTTTGTATACAAAAAATCATCCATGGTCAATGAAAATGACAGAGGATATTGAACTTATGTTCTCTTCAAAACCCTTTTTAATTTTTCTTCCTAGCTTGTTTGGTTTTCTAGTAATTCAATTTTTCCTATAGGCTCCGCACTCAAAAATTCAAATAAATAAAGGTGCGCGCGCATCCACAGTACATCCAAAGTACTAAATTTGCAATTTCTTAAGTATTGAATATCTCGAAAACTATGAAAAAATTACTTAAAACCTTTTTTTTTAGAAAATCACTTAAGGTTTTTATGTGTGCTAGATAATTTTTTGATATCTCCAACGGTTGAACAGTTATTAGTACAAAAAGGCTTTTTTCACCAAAGTGGGGGCTTTTTGGGGAGGGGGTCGCTCTGCAACCCCAGAAATGATTTTTGTGGTTTTTCCATTTATCATACCCCCACTAACGATTACTAAAAAAAATTGCTGTTAAGAATTTTTATGAACTTTTGGTGTATTTTTTACTCTACCGACTGGGCTATTATCTATAAATAAATCTATCTATAAAATAAATCTAATGAAGCACACTGTTTTGACCGGAGCTAGAGCTAGAGCTGGAGCAATGAAAATTTAACCGCTCCGCTGCTCCGTTTAATAATTTTTCCAACTACCTATTGCTCAATTTACAATTCATTGTTTTTGAACTCTTCATTGTGCTTTCCATTGAAGTAATGAAAATGGTAATTGAAATATTCCATTGCAAGTAATGGTTATGGTAAGAATCGAAGTAATTCAGTTCTTCTTAATTACCAGGTGTGGGGGTTAATAATTCTTAATTTGTTCAAAAGGTGTCATTGGAAATAAGGGGTGGTTCACAATCTTAACTGGTTCTATTACCATGACAGCAGCTTTCAAAACGTTATAGTTGTTGTACGATTTAGTATCAGATTTTTTTTCGTATGTTAAACATGCCGAGGTTCTGAGCCAAAATAATTCAGCAGCAAGATAAAGCCTCATCACACTCATCTGTGTTGAAAGTTTTGGAGACGTGTATCCAAAACTTACGATTTGTTCCTTAAACTTAAACTTCAGGAAACACTTCTCCAAATTTGAATTTAAAAGAAAAAAAAATATATTTTTATTAGAAAAATTATGAGTAGTTGGAGCTCGGAGCGGAGCACGGAGCGGAGCCGGAGCTGTACTTAAAAGGATGCAGCGGTGCTGGAGCGGAGCAACCCCAAAATTTGGCTGCTCCAAAGCCCTGCATGAATGTATCAAAAATTTAACCATATGTGGCGATTTTTTTATATTTTTTAACTGTACATTTTTTTAGATTTCAGAATTTTATTTGCTATTATTTGCAAAAATAAAATGCTGAAACAGTTTCTCAAATTTGTTTATGTTAGTTGGCGGCAAGAGGGGCAAATTTGTAATGTTTTTAAATTTCGTTCAATACTTCTATAATATCCGATTTAAAATTTTGCATTTGATTTGTATTTATAAATTAAAGATAATTAGAACAAATTTTTCTTGACCTGCAAATGATTTCCAATTTTAAACAAGTATTCTCTATTGTGTTCATTTGGAAAACCTTCATAAGCTATATTTCAAAGCTACTTATAACCTATAGATTTTCCAAAACTTATAGTCGGTAATCTTGATCCATAAAATTTTGTACTTAGGAAAAATAGGTATTAATTTTAAACTGCGGTTTCTTAGATTTTAAGTTAAGCTTTCGGTTACAAATGATTCGTTCTATTTGGAATGGAATATTCACTTTATATTCCCTGATAAGTAAATCTTACATTCTGAATCACATACTTCGCTGAAGATAACCATTACAGTATTGCCTGGGGAGTTAAATTCTTACAACAAATGTTCAAGAATTTTTATTTTTAAATTAATTACAAAAAAAAAAAAAAAGAAACAATAATTTTTTTTTTTGGGCAATTTCATTTATTTTTTAAAAGTTTTCACAGAATTCATTATTGAAATATTTAAATTGCTATAAATTAATTTAACATAAAATATGGTAGACACAAGGGAGTATCAAAGAATTTTTAAATTAAACGCATATCAATTAAGTTTTCCTTTTCTATATACTCCTGCCATTTATATCGTTAGTAATTTCTAAGTAAGTATAATATCGCTTTATAAAATATCGATTTAATTAAATATTAATCTCTTTTTTAGCTTATGAAAAAGCACCGTACAATATGAAACAAACAAAGAGAGTGAGAAAGAGATAAAAAAAATTACGAGCAAAGTCATTGTGTGCTTATCTAATTCCCACCTTTACAATCCTCTCGTCGACAAGCAACAACGACAATAGCAATGCAAAAACAATGGCATACCATATTCACTTTGGTGTCAGTCAGTTTCCCATCACTTAATCCACTTGAGCAAATTTGAATATGTCTTTTTCATGCACGCATAGACATTCATATATGCACACACATATGCACATACATACTTAGATATGTGTGTGAGTGTGTGTGATATGTATACTATGGAATATCATCATCACCATCGTTAAGAAGCAACAACAACAATGCAAGGAGACAATAATTTTTTTGTTGTTTTTACATATACTACACACACACACACGCATATAGCCGCGGCGTGTCAACTTTCAACAAATGGTAAAATATTATAATGATAATTCTCTTTGTTGTTGTTGTTGTTATTTGTTTTCTTTTTTTTGTTTATTTTGCCATTGTTGTTGATGATGGCGGCGATTGTGTTGTACTGTGTTTGCTTTTGGTATTGGCGGTAGTCGTATTGATTAATAATTTTCACCAAAGTTGCGTGCAATTTGTACACATATTTCAAAAAAGAAATGAACACAGCCCATAATAAAAAAAAACACACACACACACACACACTGGGGTGAAAAAAAAGAAAACAGAAATAATGTTATCAAAATTGTATATCATAATAAATTTCAAGGACTCGAAGGTTTAATTTTTCTCTTACACTAGATGAAAAATATTGTACAAACTGCGCACATAATATAGAAATAAATAAGTGATAAAATTAAGTTTGAGTGAAATAATAAAATAAAAACAATCTTTCCCTCGTTTATAAAATATTTTTTTATTAACACTCAAGTGATTTGTAAAAAAAACCATAATATGATGAAATTTATTAAATTGTCAAGAGCTTTGGCCACCAAGAAAAACAAAATTTATTTTGCATTTGATATTTTTTGTCTGCAGCTGAGCATAAATTAAATGAATTGGATCTCAGGAATTAAATATATTTTACGCTCTGCTACAGATCTCTGGAATATTGTTTTTTCTTATCTTTCACCCATATTCATAAATTTTCATCTCGAGAAGCTTCTGCATTCGATCCTCTTCCATATTCGGAATCACTCTGCTCGCTACTACAGGCTAGGCCATTTAAAGTAGCAGCATTTGGCAACCCTATAACTTTAAACGGTGCTGTCAGATTGATTGATTACATACCGCGTAGAAAGCGTCAGTCGAAGGAAATTTATACCATGGTACAGTACACTCCGAATGAACGATCTGAAATTATTCAGTTGTGCATTCAAAATAACTTCTCAATTTTCCTGTAGAGAAGTTATTTTGATGTTTTGAAGCCGATTGTTCATGAAAATGGTATGGTCTACTTCTAGTTTCAACAAGACGGCGCACCACATTACTCAGTTAGTGCCACAGTCAAATTTTTGAAGCCATTCCCCGGTCGGTTGATATCAAAAAATGATATTTTGGCTTGCCTCCGCTTTCGCCAGATTTTACACCGCTGGACTTTTTCCTCTGAAGCAACTTGATTTCAAAGGCTTATATCAACAAGCCAAGTACCCTAGATGAACTTAAGGCGAATACCCGCCAGACTGTGCACTCTAGGATAAAATTGGATTACTATTTTTATTTTATCTGCTTCCAATGTTGGCAATTACTTGCTAATTCGTTTACTCAGGATAACAAATATTTCAGTCAAGGGTCAAGAATTAGAGAGTAAAAACAATCGACGTATACTTTGTTATCATAAAATATTTGTATATTTTACGGATATAGCGTCATTTTGACACTGAGGGGCTCACTTATACATTTTGACAACTCAGCAAGACTAACCCTATTCATCTCACGTTATTTTATAACCTAAAGTCCCACGTAGTGACTTAGAGTCACTATATAGAATTAACTCGGCTATTCTCATTTCATTTAATTTTTTTTCAAAAATTTTTTAAAATCTGATAAACAACAAGAATTATATAATTTGGAAAAATATAAGTATAATGTGTATTTACTTTGAACGCAAATAGTGGAGCAAAAACTTTTTATTGCAGATTTTACAGAATTACTTTGAAGCTCTTCCTTTCTCCCTCTCCGCCCTTTCCAGCCTTTCAGCCCTTCTTCTTAGCATTTTTCACTTTTTGAAGTGTTTTATGTAAAGTATCAAAAAACTCTCCA
Organism: Toxonevra muliebris; assembly: GCA_963691655.1. NCBI lineage: Eukaryota > Metazoa > Arthropoda > Insecta > Diptera > Pallopteridae > Toxonevra > Toxonevra muliebris. The sequence goes on from OY829326.1 coordinate 105,037,421, forward strand.
TAATCGACAATGCCATCTGCATCTTACATCTGCATCTATCAACTAATTCAAACACATCGTTTCCTACTATTATTCCGGGTTTAATTTGTGTTGTGGTACAGTACTTATTCCAATATACAAATGTATATAGTGACTCACAGTCACTACGTGGAATTTTACGCAGTTTTTTGTTTATTTGATGATTTTTGATTAATAAAGAAAAACAAAACAAAACAAAAAATCAATTTTTATGAAGATGAATGGTAAATGAATGAATACATTCCCTTCCCGTGAAAAAATATGAAATCTGAAAAATGTAACGATTTTAATTTCAATAGTGACTCAAAGTCACTGCGTGGGATGAATAGGGTTAATACAGTACTTCTTGCTAAGAAATAACAGTTAGAAATACAAAAAATTAAAGTCGCAAAATTTGAACTAAAAATAATCATAGATATTCACGTTGAAACCTTAAAATAGTGTCAAATTGACAATAGGGACGGATGAAGGTTAAATATTACTTTTTCTGATTATTTTCCATTATACCATAAAAAGGGTTTTACTACTCTTTTTTGCTTAATTATTTAGTTATTTATCACAAAATCAATTCATATCAATAATGTGAAATAACTTTTATTTTAAAAGTGTATCAATTTGGTACCAACGACGGATCCGTTTTAACAGTTTGAAAAGGGATTGCCCAAGCTTTTTTAGAGAACTGTTTTTGATTACAATGTAGGGCTCATTTGGCTACTAATAACGAGAAAGTTTAAATTTAATGCAGGCATATATATGGGACGTTCTCTGTCAACGGGAGATCCATATATATATGGGACGTTCTCTGTCAACGGGAGACCTTCCCTGTCTGACATTTGTTAAGGTATTTCAGAGTATACGAGGTCTCAAATAAAAGCTTATTATTTGTAGCTTCATATGTCGCATGACCTTTTTTGATTCAAAATGATGGCGGACCAATATGGCGGCTACAAGTCTACAACCTCACCTTGAGAGAATAGTTTTATCAAGCATACGTTCACCCAAGTCATCATAAAAGAACAGATAAAACCTTTTTGTATATTTTTTTACCGCTGAATATGAATCTAATATTATTTTTCACTGGAAATGTTATGTGTTGTCCTTAACCTCAAAAAATAAAAATTCCCAAAAATCAGTTTTTCATGTCGCACATACACCCAAGTCATTGGAAAACTTCCCAGAAAACTTATTTTTCATTTTTCACTCAAATAAAGCACTCCTAAGGAAACTGAGACCTACTAAGTTCACGTTGACAGAGAATGTCCTATATATATTTTTTTAAACCAAGCACTTGACTTTTGATAAGTTATGGTATAAATCAGTGTTTATCTTGATTTTCTGTGATTTTGGTTTGGGTATACTATATTATAAGTGCAGAAATGTTCCAAGGCAATTTTATCTGCTTAAGTTGATTTCATGCCTACCAGGTTTAGAATTGTCTTAAAGACGTAATTTTTATTTATTTTTCTTATCGTGAACCATGGCAATGGAAAGAAAGGGGGAAAAACCAGAACACTATAATTGATACAGATATTCAGATACGACCTAATAAATATGGATACATAAAAATTTGGAATAAAATTTCTATCTTTTTTCACAATGAGTATTTTGACTCCTAAAATTATCTAGCAAAATTATTAGTCTTAAATGGAAAATTTTTTTTTATTTTCTTTTTTTGTGGTGTCGTTTTTGCCTTGAAACTTCATTCGAAATATTGAAATGAGTCAAGTTGGTTGACATGTATACTGTTTCACCCATAAAATTATATATAAAGGAGTACATATATTAATAAATATGTTGGTTTTCATGTGTTGCGGCAATTTTCAGTGAAAACGCGCTTTCAGCAAAAGCACCAAAGTTTCTTCTTCTTCATTTTTCTTTTATGATTAATGTTTATTCTTTGTAAAATAGAATTTACATAGCTTTAACATTTCTGTTTTAGCCAAGTTTTGGGAGTATGTATGAATGCGTATAAACACACACACACTTGCAATAATTATAATTAGTCTTTGCGTTTGAAGTTTTGCAAATGTAGTAAGGTTTCTTTATTTGTACTCAGTTTCTCTTTCATTTTTCGTGCTTTTTGTTGTGTTAAAAATGAAAGTTTTCAAGGTGATTTCTTTTGTGTGTATGTGTAGATATGGGTGTGTGTTTGTGAATAACAAGAAATGCTGCTAAAGTGTCGTAAATGTCAATTACAGTTGTCGAAATATAAAAGTTTCAAGTTTATGAAATTTATTATACATATAAAGATAAAAGAAAAAAAAGAAGAAAATAAGGCGGGAAAGTTTCGACAAAGCTCAAAGCCATATTGTTCTACTCACGTTCGAATGTGGGTAAAAAAAAAAATTTGCAAATTATTTTATTTGTGCGATATAAGGGAAAATTGCAATCTTTGATGAACATTAAAGCACAAATTTAAGAACCACTGATCTAGACAACCAACTAAATTACCTTTATTGGCTACGATTTAAATAAACGAACGAGCTGCTGCGCTCGTTACAACCAATATACATTTTAAAAGCATCAATTATTTTAGCGCTATAAAAATCGAACTTCGAAATTTATGTCTGTATCTCTTCTAACTGATTCTAATAAACTTAAGTTCCTTTCACATTCCATACACGCCCAGTGTACCAGCAATAAAGACACAGTGCAAATATTGCTGCGGCCACACTTACAAAGTGAACCAGAACGAACGAAGAAGAAGCCGAAGATGGAAAAGGAGCAGCAGAAAAAAAGCAAATAACTTTTGCAACACTTTACATTGCACTCAAAACGTTTTTCTATGCTTTTCTGCCACTGCTGCCATAACAATAAATTCTACAAATTACATTTTTTCTAGCAAATAACTACAGCAACAACAACATCATCCAACAGTAGCACCAGCAACAAAATAGCAATAATAAAAACGCTACAAACATGAGGTACAAATTGACCTAATTTAAAATGAAAAATTGCACATGGTAAAAAAAGCAGAAATAAAAAAAAAATTATAAAATTACAAATTCCTTAAAAAAATACTCGTTAATATTTGCGTATACATGTGTGAATTTATACCTATAGCAAATAATAATAACATTAATAATAAAATAAAAAACACACAAACACTTACATACATATAATAAAATGCAACAAAATTCAAATTAAACTTTTTATCAAAAATAGAAAATCTGCAAACAAAAATATCAAAATTCTCTAATAATTGCGTTTAGGTTGTTTTGTTGGAGAGACGAGGGCGCATTAAGAATTGAGGGCACGGCTAATTTGGCCAACATGGCGTATGAGCGTGATTCTTAATTTTTAGTATGTTCGTTTGGCTGTGTGTAACATTCACTTAAACGCACACGTTGCCACTTTTACACATACAAACATACATATATTTATAAATAAAAACATTTTGTGCATATGCATGCATTGTTTTTTATGGCATCATAAAAATTTAAAATAATTTCCATGCTTCAATATTCCTTTTTTATTTTGCCAGTAATTCTATTTCCTATGGTTTTAATACCCTACTCTAGAAGGACAGAACTAATCACAGTTTCTATCGGCCATTTGAGTGATTACTGCAATTGCGGCTATAGGCTTTTATGGGTCTAAATATGTATAGCAGTTTGCGTTCATAATTATTGTGCAAGCTGAATATTTTTTATTGCTTTATGCCGCATTTGTGAAAAAAAGAGAAGGAAAAAGTAGAAGAGAGAAGAGAGGAGAAGTAGAAAAGAAAAAGGAGAAAGGAAAAACGAAAAAGCAGAAAGAAGAAAAGAGGCAGGAGTAAGGTGAAAGGAGAAGGAAGAAAGGAAAATAAGAAACGAGAATAGAGACAGTAGTCAGCAGAAAGAAAAAAAAAATAAAAGAGAAGAAAGAAGAAAGAAGAAAGAAGAAAGAAGAAAGAAGAAAGAAGAAAGAAGAAAGAAGAAAGAAGAAAGAAGAAAGAAGAAAGAAGAAAGAAGAAAGAAGAAAGAAGAAAGAAGAAAGAAGAAAGAAGAAAGAAGAAAGAAGAAAGAAGAAAGAAGAAAGAAGAAAGAAGAAAGAAGAAAGAAGAAAGAAGAAAGAAGAAAGAAGAAAGAAGAAAGAAGAAAGAAGAAAGAAGAAAGAAGAAAGAAGAAAGAAGAAAGAAGAAAGAAGAAAGAAGAAAGAAGAAAGAAGAAAGAAGAAAGAAGAAAGAAGAAAGAAGAAAGAAGAAAGAAGAAAGAAGAAAGAAGAAAGAAGAAAGAAGTATTCTACCCGATATGGTCCGAAAAATCGATTTTTTTTTTAATATAATATTTTTGATGGAGACAACGAGTTTTATGAGAAAGAAGAGCGGGCAATGTGTGGTCCTGGAATCGCTGATTAACCGTAACTTACGGTTTGTCATTTGTAAGTACCATGTTTGTAAATCTTTAAACTCGTTTTTCTCGAAACCATTTTTTTCGGGACGGTGGACACGATTCACAAAAAACCATTTTTCCAATTGACTTGAAATTTTGCAAGGCTACTAAGCAAATATATAGGTATGGCCTTATATAAGATTATGGCGAAAGCATTTGTTTAACTAATCTTTTTAATGCAAAATATAAACAAAAACAGGGCAAAAAATCGTCATTTTTTTCAAACGTCTGATTTAAATTGAAGAAAATTTTGTTTTTTTATTCCCTAGATGAGGCGATAGCAGGAAGTCTCACGATAACAAAATGGGTTACATTTTGTGTTTCAGAATATTTAAACCGGAGATATCATGTCCACCATGGAGCAACTATTTTCGGCAGGCTTAAGTTCGAGGCGTCGAATGAACCATTATTAACAAAGATATTTTTAGCATTAAAAATGAAAATTATTGTTCAAAACCTGTAGAAAAACTTGCAAAAAACCTCAAATAAAAATATTGAAAAGATTTTCATTTACAACGATTTGAAAACATCGATATTTCGCACCATCTCGGATAGAATACCCCCTTAAATCAGTGAAACATTTATCTATATTCGTGAAATTTCATAAAGATCACTATAAATTTATTCAGAAACGCATTTATATCAAATTAGTATCATTTTAGCTAAGTTTGATGCCAGCTAGATAGAACAGGTTTGAAGAGACTCGTTTTTGAAGAAGATGCTTCGTTCTGGAATCTCGGATGGAACATTTTCTTAAGTACATAAATATGCATTTGGGGCTTAAGCAACACGCATTAATATAAGAGTCGTATGAGTGTCCACACATCTCATGGTCGCACATACCAAATTTAATATTTTTGACTTAATATTGTTATGCTTGTGAAAAAATTTATGGAATTTTTACCACCTAACTGCGAGAGTACTTAAGTATGTAAAATTTTTTATTTGTAAATTTTTATAAAAATTTTTGTGTGCGAAATATTGCAGAGTACATGCCACTGCGGCGGACTATACATATGCCGACTTCGCTTTTATTTTCATACTCAACTTGCAACGCAAGTCTCGGTCCTTCCTTGTTTTTTTTGTTGGTTTTCTGTTGGTACACTTCACTTTTGCCCTGCATTTTTATCGATTTTAATTCATTTTGTGTAATTTCTTTCTTTACATTTACGTCTTTTTTTTGCTTTTGCTTCTTCTACTTACTTTTTTTGCTACCCATTTGCTGCCATAATTTTTCTGTGCTGCAATAAAAATGAATTGACTGTAAAATTTTTTTTTTTATAACCATGGCAGCACTGGCGCAAGTGTTAGTGCAATTTGTACTTTTGTATGTGGGGGTGTGAGTGCATGTATGCATTCGTTGGTGTATGTGGACCTTAAATTGTACTTAAATAAAATTACCATTAGTTTGCAAACCCAAAACGGAAGAGCAGGCGATAAGTGGATGTATTTGGAAGGATTCTATAGTACTAAGCCTTGGTTTATTTAGTTTTAGTTTGAGTAGATTTTGTTTATTAATTAAGTTTTTTATGTTTGTCTACAACTAGCATTATCAAATTAATTAGTTTCATTATTGTATTTGTTTTTTTATATCTGTTTATTTGCTGAAAGATTACTTGCATTTGCTTATAATTAAAACAGGTGTGAATTATTACAAGCAAAAAAGAAAAATAATGAGAAACGCTGTGGCCATCGCATTTTTCTATTGTCCTTGCTGCTTTAGTGCATGCAAAATGATACAAATACAAAAAAAAAAAATATAATAATACTGGTTGGTAGTAATAAAGCGAAAAGAAGAAGAATATAAAGCGAAAAGAAGAAGAATTTTGTTGAAAAAAGGAAATCTTTTTTTTTTTCATTATATATTTGTTTGTATAGAACAACGCACGGTAACAACTAAGTAGAAGGCAGGCAACTTTACTGTACAAATAACCTACTTTAAGTGCTAAAACAAGTTTCACACAATGTATATGTGTGCTGTGATTTGTATGCAGGAAATTGCTTCTTAAAATTTTGCAACATTTAAGAATTAAAAGCACGTTGCTCTAGCGTACATAATACTGAGAGAAATAATTAGGTGGCTTTTAAAAAGTAGGCAGTTCGATTTAAAATTCCTAAAAAGAAGTTGAAACACAGATTTAATAACAATTTTTTTTTTTGGTATGCTCTGCTTTCAAAATTATGCAGACAAAAATTATGTTTTTCTCACTTTGATACGAGTTTCAGAACTCATGGTTATATCAAAATTTTATGCATTTTAAAACTCCATGGATACTTAGGGCAACTGAAAGATAAATAATTGTAAAGCCTAAATCAGCGTAATAAATAATGTGAAAGTTTGATGTTGGGGCAAATCTGGATTGTTAATAGACAAAATTCTAAGATTTCAATTGACGGCAAGGTTGTCATGGAGAATGGGCAACTTTGGGAGTGATTAATGAGCTCTATTATAGTTAAAAATCCTGAGTTCGATGAATAAGTTTGAGTTGAGACCTATTTATTAAATTTAATAATTACTAATCCCACAAATTGCTAAGATTGGTTTATATTCTTGGAATTCTTCCATCATTACCAATACTATCATACAAAGTTATAATTTCGTATATTTAGTTGTTTTTGTTTTGCATTAAAAGGAAGTTGGAAGTCACAAAAACAACCAGAAGTAGCTACTAGAGATAATAAGAAAAAATTGGAAGCGACAAAATCCAATTACAGGTTATATTCTAAGGTTGTCAGAGGCAATTAGAGAAATTAAGAAGCAATAAGAACCAACTATATGTTGTAAGCCAGAGATAATTTGGAATCAGATGTACGCTATCAACGGCGGTGGCAGTTAGACGTTACCTGAGGCAATAAAAAGTAATAATAATAATTAGGAATGGTTATATATATATATATAAATATACATATTTAGTCAGCCAGAGGCAACCAGAAACTACTAAAGAGTGATTTGTGTGCTGACCTGCTACGCAGTGTGCCTCGGTTCAAAGCTTTGTATAGCTAAAAATCCAAAAAAATTTAAACTAAAATTTTTTTTACGCAGCATCTTCTCTTGGCAAGCAATAGAAAACCTCTAAGTATAAAAATTGCCTTAGATAAATTTTTTGGACTCGGCATAAAACTGTGAGCCTCTTCCATTTGCAATATAATTTACACAACAAGAATGGATGCGAGAAGCTCGTTCTAGGCCTTTCATGGGCTGTAGTGACATAAAAGAAGAGCAGACTTTAACAGACGATTTCAAGGCAAAAATTACTTATATTTGAAAACTGATTCAGCTGTGTCAATATAGGTAAAACGTCACTTTGTAGTACGTGGTAATGAAAGGATCGATGATTTGGTCAATCGCAGTTTTGGTGTAAATCCAATGAACCCGGAACTAATCGTTAGAATGAACTAATGCAATGAATTGAAAACTTCACAAGTAACGTTTATAAATAAAAATGACTTTGTGAAAGAATCGAGAAGTAGAACAGAAAGCTATATATTCTTACTGAGGAGAGAAGCTGTACGCATCCATGTAGGGTACAACTCAAGTGATCATCGACTATTTAGCATGTGCTTTGAGGTGGTGATTCTAAGGGGACCAGGAGGTTATCTTCATATACTCTTCCACCTCACCGATGAAATCTTATATATATAATGAAGAAAAAATTAAAAAATTAAAAAGACGAAAATTTCTGGATCGGCTAGTGCTACAGAACACCCTCCTTATTATTATTGACCAGCATACGAAATGCAATTGAGATATCTGCTGCTGAATTGTGATATCTTGAAGATGAGTTTTGTTCATTATAATTTTGGGAGTATGAATGTATAAACTCATATTTTTTTCATTATTTGGACATTTATTGTGAAAAAGTGACTATAAATTTATTCTTTAAAGTATTGTCCATCGTTAGCCACAACCTTTTCCCATCTTTCCGGTAGCATACGGATTCCGCGTAAAAAGAACTCCTCATCTTTTGAGGCTATCCACGAATCGACCCATTTTTTGAGTTCTTCGAAAGAACGGAAGTGCTGTTCAGCCAGGCCATGTGTCATCGATCGGAACAAGTGGTAATCAGAAGGAGCAATGTCTGGAGAATACGGCGGGTGGGGTAGCACTTCCCATTTCAGCGTTTCCAAGTATGTTTTTATTTGCCTTGCAACATGCGGCCGAGCATTGTCGTGCTGAAGAATAACTTCGTCGTGTCTCGGCTCAAACGCATCAATTGTAGTCGGTAGTGGTCGCCAGTGATTGTTTCATTCGGTTTCAACAGCTCATAATATACGACACCTTTCATATCCCACCAAGTACACAGCATGAGCTTGGATCCATGGATGTTCGGCTTTGCCGATGATGTTGATGCATGTCCGGGCGGTCCCCATGATTTTTTACGCTTTGGGTTATCGTAACGTATCCACTTTTCATCGCCAGTCACAATACGATGCACAAAACCCTTTCTTTTTTGTCGTTTAATTAGCAGTTCACATGTGAAAAATCGTCGTTCGACGTCTCTCGGCTTCATTTCGTACGGCACCCAATTTCCTTGCTTTTGAATCATTCCCAATGCTTTTAATCGTTTAGAAATGGTTGATTGATCAACTCCTAAAGATTCTGCAAGCTCTTGTTGCGTTTGACATGAATCTTCTTCGAGTAATGCCTTCAATTCTTCGAACTTTTTCGGGCCGCCTGAACGTTCCCTGTCTTCAACATCAAAATCACCACTTTTGAAACGAGCATACCACACCTGACACATTCTAACGTCTATAGCACAGTCAGGATAAGCTTCAGTGAGTAAACGATGTGCTTCAGTTGCGTTTTTCTTTAAATGGAAGAAGCAAATTAAATCTCCCTCAAATGTTGTTTTGTTGGCACGAAGTATGATAGATATGAAGTTAGTCACAATTACGAGTTTATACATTCATACTCCCACTATTCTTTTAGCTGAACCTATTAGTTTCCTTAAAGAAACTAAGAAGTTGCGAAGAATGAAGAGTAAACTCTCTTTTTCTCAAACCTGTTGTCGTTACTTTCGTTTCTCAATGCGTCAACAGATTAGGTGATATATAACCTTAAAGAATTTTGTTGCATTTTTTTTGCCTCGTGCCATGGCAACAATTTTTTAATGTTGCCCTCAAACCTGCCAAAATGTTGCATTTTTAATGCAAGAAAAGAACATAAAAATGCTACCCTGTCAGAATCAACTAATTTGCAGGGCAACATTCTTACCCCGTCATTTATTTGAGTGTAAAAAGTGTTATATTTTTCCCTGCTCAGAAGGCAACTGTTTTTAAAAAAGAACACAATACTTTCTGAAAAGGCTGCCTCTTTTTCCGAAAAGAACACGAAATTTGACAGCCCTTGCACGGTGCAGAAAAAATGCAAGATTTTATCGAGAAAAGAAAACGCTATTAATGTTACTCCTGCTCACATTTAAACTCATCTAATGTGCAGGCAAAATAGAAGAGGAAAATTTTACATTAATTTTCTTTTTGCAGTCCCAGTGGATTTCCCCAAAGAGGAATAATTTCTGATAGCTTTTTATCTGCTTTCATGTTGATATCTAAAAGAGAATGAGGAGAGGGTGGGATGCTAACTTAAGGTGGTATTCTAACCGAGATGGTGCGAAATATCGATGTTTTCAAATCGTTGTAAATGAAAAGCTTTTCAATATTTTTATTTGAGGTTTTTAGCAAGTTTTTCTACAGGTTTTGAACAATAAATTTCGTTTTTAATGTTAAAAATATCTTTGTTAATAATGGTTCATTCGACGCCTTGAACTTGAGCCTGCCGAAAATAGTTGCTCCATGGTGGACATGATATCTCCGGTTTAAATATTCTGAAACACAAAATGTAACCCATTTTGTTTTCGTGAGACTTCCTGCTATCGCCTCATCTAGGGAATAAAAAAACAAAATTTTCTTCAATTTAAATCAGACGTTTGAAAAAAATGACGATTTTTTGCCCTGTTTTTGTTTATATCTTGCATTAAAAAGATTAGTTAAACAAATGCTTTCGCCATAATCCTAGATAAGGCCTAACCTATATATTTGCTTAGTATCCTTGTAAAATTTCAAGTCAATTGGACAAGTGGTTTTTTGTGAATCGTGTCCACCGTCCCGAAAAAAATGATTTCGAGAAAAACGAGTTTAAAGATTTACAAACGTGGTACTTACAAATGATGTAACTTACGGTTAATCAGCGATTCCAGGACCATACATTGCTCCCTCTTCTTTCTCATAAAACTCGTTGTCTACATCAAAAATATTTAATAAAAAAAAAATCGATTTTTCGCACCATCTCGGGTAGAATACCCCCTTAACTTTTTCTCTGGCAAATCACAAATGCAGCTTAGAGTTACTTTTTCGCCATATCTTTTAACACTGGAATGGCCAAACGATTAATTTTAACTCCTAAAGTATCTTCAGTCGTGTTTTAGTTTTTTCCTAATTCTTTTTTCGAAAAATTTATCCGTAAATTTTATTTATTCTAAAAGGTTGATAGAATGAAAGTATTTCGAAAATTATTTAAATTTAACCTTTATATGAAAAGTTATTCTGCTCTATTCAATTATTTTGTTTATTTTTATTTGAAACTAGCTGGTCTTTTCCAGCTTCTCTGTTCGGTGCGTTGACAAAGTTTGGGTAATGCGTAGTTTTATCAAAAAAAAAAAAAAAAAATCATCGAGCCATTAAAATAAAAGAAGTAGTAAAAAAACGCAGTAAAATTTCAGTACGGTAATGTACATAAATGGTTCCAGAGATATGCAAAATAAATCTTTCATTGTCGTATTTATTGCATTAATTTTTATAATAACATAGTATTTCATATCTTAACGGTATAAAAGTCAAAACACCTCCGTCTAACTATCTAAGGCTGTAACAAAAGCTGAGTATCTTAGTATTAAAGAAACCTTTTGCATATATTACAATTAATCAACTTTCTTCCTTAGAATTTTCCACTGTGTAACGTTAGATATAAAGTATTTGACTATGCATCTAAGCAAGTACATACACATATTATGGGCACATGTATGTATGTACGTGTGTGTCTGCATACTTTTGGATAAATGTGTGTCAGACATTCGCATAATTATATACCAACTCATATGCAAGCACATGTCTCAGAATACATATATAAGTATATACACGCTTACATAGCTACTCGTAGTATGTAACAAGAAAGTGGGTAGACCTAAATTTTTAAAGAAAAATGTATTACATACACACATGATATATTCGGTACATATCCCAGTCGGAAACAAAGCACTCCAAAAGGCCTTTTAAAGTGCTTTGTGCAAAGCAAAAAGGTCTTTGCTTCACCATTACTTACCATTACGTTTTTTTTTTTTTTTTTACAAATTAAGTATTATATACTTACAAAAAAAATAACATTCTTCCTTCCACTTTTTTCAATCGTTTCACTTTAGGTTTTTTATCGTCTCATTTGAAGTGCCTGCTACTGATATCCGCAATCTATTATATAAATATAAATATATTTTCTGTATTTTTTATACATTTCATAAATAAGCTTTTTTATACAAACCTTTTAATATTTTTGTTAGCACACATGTTTTTAATATATCCGTACGCAATGTAACCGTCAAGAAATTAAAATGAAGGAACGATAGAACGAAAACAAAAAGAGTAACAGAAAAAGTATATTAACCTTATTTATGCATTTGTGTCAATTTGACACGATTTTGAGTTTCAAAGATCTGCAAATATATAATGCATTGTGCGAATATGAAACCAAACACAATAAACGCAGAGGTCGGGTTAATTGATTTGATACACAAATGTTGAATACAGAGAGGCCATAATGCGATAATACGAGCATCAAATACGAAGTTTAACTTCTGATGTTCGTATCATCGTTCTCTTGCATTGTTGCAGTGAAGCAGCAGCTAACACGCATAGTGTTTTTATTCAGTCTTCAACCAAAAGAGAAGACTTCATAAAAAACTGCTTCAGAATAAGGTATAATGGAGTGAAAAAAAAGGTCTTTTATTTCACTCCTCTGAAAAGTACTTTCTTTTTGTCCGATTGGGATATGCTACACACACACACAAACACATTTTGGTTAGCTATTAGGTTGGTATGCAAATTAGTTGCTCTAAGGCTACTTTTATAGCTAATATTAAATGTTGCATGTATGCAGATAACGAAAAATGCTAATAAAGATGCAAGGAGAAAAAATGAAAATAAGAAAATATAAAAGAGGTAAAAAAGAAGCGATCTACATATGAATAGATTATATTTGAATGAGCGTGTGTGTGTGTGTGTAATTGCAAAGAAAATACTATATAGTGTGATGTGCTTAAATTTTTTCAAGCATATCAATTTTTGATAAAGAAAAATTATACAAAAAAAAATTTCTTTAATTCAAACCAGTTGCTGGCATGTATGCATGGATATGTAAATTTTTTAGGTATATGCTTATGTATATGTGCGTTTGTGTGTTTGAGTGAAAATGTCAGAAACGTGACTTTCCCTCATATGTATAAATATAAAGTGACAATTTTATGTGTACTTTGTGCATACAAAATGAGTTCATAAAGAATTTAAATAGCAAATAAATGCAAAAAGAATGAAAAAAAAAGAAAAGATTCATGTCTGTGAGATTAAAGATATATTCTTTGAGCACAAAAAAATATCAGATAAATAAATATACAAATGAAAGATACATATTTGGCAAATTAAGTTGCATATATTTTTTTTTTCACAGAAAATTATTGTATAATTAAAAGATTTATATTATATGTGTGTGTCTGTCTGTCTGGGAATATTTCATAATAAAAAATTTTTCAGAACAAAAGTGCGTATACGCAATCACTAGCAAATGCATGAATGTATGCTTGTATATGTAACAGCTTTTGTATGTGAAATATATGTCAGTACATCAGTGCGTATACGTAATAATAATTTTAAAACGACTTCATTAATAATAAATAATGATTTCTTAGTAAATAAATTTTCGAAAACATTGACTTAAGCTTCAAGCCATAAAAATTCTCTAACTCGACTAAATACTTGGTGTACAATACATTAATATGCTTCAAATACAACAATAATAAATTACTTTTTCTTTTTAGAGTATTTATTGTAGCTTTCAACAAGAACAGTTTATTGTTATATATTCGTACTTGCTGCTATCAAAGTTGCCAAGTATTCGCTGTCTATTTGTCTGTTGATTTTCACTTCAAAATGCTCTGCTTTTGTTTTTGTTTTGTTTTCTGTTTATCCAATGGATTATATTCTAACTTATCTTTGGTTGTTTGGTTCGTATTTGGTATATGCTCAGCAGTACATAATTGAGCAGTTGGCCGTATTATCTTGAGCTTCATCTCATCGTCATCGTCGTCAAAACCAATTCACAGTGAAATTAAAACAAACAAAATTTTAAGTACTAGCAGCAAAAAATTGAAGGAATAAAGTTAACAACAAACTCTTCAACAGTTTTATCATTTAGAAAGTGGTATAGAAAATACGATGCAGCATAAACACTTTTTGCAGTACATAGACATAATTCACTGGTTGTTGTCAGTTTACGAATATAGTTAGAGATAGCATGACTATGAAATGAAGCATAAAACATAAAACCAGCATTCAACACGCTGTCTCTCTACATTCTTACCTATCCCTATTTATGTTCTCTTTCTCTCTCTGTATGCTTAAATGGAAAACTTTTGACTTAATAGAAATATAGAGGAAATCAACTTATAAATTGTTTTGAAAATTTAATTATTCAATTTTCTTTAGAATTTTGCGCATTTGTGTAAGTTGAAATAAAAATGTGTGGAAATTTTTCGTTGTATATAAACATTGTAGACAGGTGCCAGATAAAAGTTGGCAAACAAAAATCTACCTATCAACATAAAGTGTGTTTCACTAGAATAAGACAATAGAAACTGCTCATTTTAAGCTCGCCAATTACTATATTAATAGCAAATTAACAGTAAAATGCTTAGATAAGTGAGTAACATTGTTTGTTTGTGAGTAAGGTTTTTAATTCGAAACTTATTGCTTCTTCAGCTGAAGTCGATTTTTATTATAAAAGATTAAGACAAAATCGTAGATGGAAGATGATTAGACGACAACACATTGTAATTATCAAAAAGCTATTTTAGTGGTTGATGAAAGCAGGGCCGTAGCCAGGATTTTGTTTTTGGGAGAGGTTTTCATTCGAAGAAAATTGACATTGACTTGCCATTACTGATGATGAGCCCGATCTCAAAACAATTACCAAAAATACTAAAAATAGTCAGAGGCTCATTTTTTTTTCAAATAATTATCAGTGGGAATTCGAGCCATGATAAGGAATCCTGATGAGGTTGGCTTATATTCCCGAAATTCGTGCAGTTACTGCATTGAAAGAGTTCTTCGGAGTCGGGGTGCTCTGAGCAATAATGGGTTAAAGAATTAGTTACATGTTAAGATTGTCTCCTAAAACTTTGGAGCTGATCCACTACTACTGCTTCGCGAATAAAATGGTTCCTAGCGTTTGTGAATGAGTTTTTTATACTGAACACGAATCTGAGTTCAAAAATTTCCCATCACGCCACGTTTTAGAAAAAATGGGATGGAAAACTCTAAAATAGAATTTTTGGCCATTTTTAAAAATTGGAGAGCTGAACACTGGCGTGCTTCGAAATACAGAAACTATAGGCTGAACCATGCCCTTCCAAATGAGCCCTAAACCCGAAACTGTAAATCAAAAACAGTTACTGACCTAGAAAAACTATAAATACAGAATTGCTCAGCATCACCTTCTCTTTTTGTATTCAAAGTTAAACCTCATGTCAAAGAAAACAAATCAGATCTGGTCGCATAGTGTAACTAAGATTTCAAGTTTATTTCGTTATATTTGACTTTTTAGAAAGAAACCGATGAAAGTAAAAAATATTTAAAAACTGTTCAATAGATTTTATTTTGACTTTTTTTTCATCCACTGTCAATTAGTAACAAAATATAGGGGGGCGGTTAGGTCAGAACCCTAAAACCTCCCCCTAAATACGGCCTTGGATGAAAGCATTTTCCTTTTTACAAAATATGTGCTAGTGATAGCAGATTGTCTGGAATTAAGCACAAAAAGTCTTTTAAGTAGCAATGACTGACTGCGTAGTATTTCCCACGTAATACTTAAACAAAAATAATAAAACGGAAGTAAAATTGATGAAGGGGTTTGCACGACAGGTCTGTACAATAAAACAGGGTAGCAATTATCAAAAAATAAAACATTTCCCAATGTTTTGCTTATATAATCTTCAGTTCAATTTGAAATAAGCTGATTTTATTTTACAATACGAGCATTTGAGTTTGAAAAACTCTGTATACATAGACCATTTCAACTAAGTTGTTACTTCTACTGACACTTTGAGCTGATTTTGCTGTTTCAACAAATCTGAATTAAAAAAATTTTGTGATATTTTGTTCTCAGACGGAGCATACAAAGAAAAGTAAATTTTTCTTAATTTCTTTTAATTCCTATGGGGTCAGAGGGTATTAACGACGCCAACGCGACATTCTGCTTTAAACTCCTGCAAGCTCAAGTTTTTAGGTTGATTAGATTAGATTTATGGCCGTTCTCAGGGTCTTACCCGGTCTTCTAGGTAACCTGTTTCTTACATCGAGGGGGTCCCAGTGCTCTGTCCACGGAGTAACTTTCGGTTGAATATTTTATTAGTCTAGAATATCCAGAGCACAACTTGAAGTCCGTGGTTTTCAAAAACCTGCAGCTGTTTAAGTATGCCACCGTTCGGACATGTGAGGTGGTTTTGGTGAGTGGAAGTCTCACACTGACTGAGGCTCTCAATGCTTTCCTCCTCCAAAAAAAAAAAAAAAAAAAAAAAAAAAAGCACGTCGTTGTTACGCTATATATCAGTCAGCATGCAAACGCCACTCTGGCTTTCTTGATTCGATTCATTATCTCCTTCTCAGTTCCCCGGCAGCATTTCTTTCAAGATATGCCAAGCTATTCAACGATTTAATGAGGTGACCAGAATCTTCCATTGCATCACTGCTATCACTTAAGAAGAGCTTTCCGTCTATGACGGTGAAAAGTTAGATTTTTGTTGTAGATTATTTGTAACCTTAAAGTGTTTGGAACACGTGGCTGAAAGTATATATTCATATCTAAAGTCTTTTGTAGTTTACAGTTTGTTTCGCGAAACCGCCACCTGTTTGTATTCTTCATAACGCTCAATTTCAAATGCGGTTTTTATTAAACAAAAATTTACAGTTCCAATGAGTGAACCGAATAAATTTCGTTTAGCATAATAATTTTTAACTCGTTTTGATTTCAGATTAACTGGGAATTGCAGCCGCCATTTTGGATTTTTTTTTATAAACATTTCCTGAACTTACTTTTGGTTGATAGAATAACAAAAATATGCTAAAACTCATTTTCAAAAGTATTTATTTTGTATTTAAAAGAAATTTCCGAAAGTCATGCATTTTTCATACCTCTCAAAGGTAACCTCCTCTGAAACAGGCGTAAGTTTTTGACTTCTTGATCTTCAGGAATGAATCTGCAGATGAATTTGCAGATAACTCACATGTAAGCAGATGTTCATAGTGTAGTCAATATGCTGCAAAAAGTTAATCATCGTTCATCTTAAACCACGGTCGGGTATTCAATGTTAGGCAGATGGTAGAAGTATTTAGAGGTAGATGCATTTTTTCAAAAAGTAGACATTTTGAATTTTTGATAAGTAAGAGGAACATTTTTAGAGATGCATTTTTTGAAATGGGTACAAAAGAGTGTGTTAATAGTAGATTATTAATACTACTTTTATTACTTAGTACTAAATTATAAATTTAATTTATAGTAAAAAAAGTATAAATAATGTTATTTAACTTGGTTTTCTTTATTAGCAAATACCTTGAACATGTTAAGTGTTAATAAATAATATAAAAAGCAGCAATTACTTCTTCCTATGCGCATGCAATAATATGCAAATTATTTCCTTTTAAATTCTTACTTAAAAATTGAACGCTCTTGCAAAAAGAAGGATAGTATCAAAACAAATGTTTTCCCAATTATAAAAATTGTTCTTACTTGCCTGCCATGGCCAGGCAGTATTTGGCATGCCTCCAATAATTAAAATAAAGAGCACTGAAGACAATATGCAGCTATGAAGAATACTACTAAGGACTTCAAAGGTATCAGATAAATAAAGGTTCTAAACGTTGTTACTTTAATCATGGCGACGATTTTTATCATCAGGTGCTAATTCCCTACATTCGGAAGTTCAGACTTTTTCATAACTCCACAGCCCGAAAAAAAGTCAATATAGCAAAATTTTGACAACTGACTCTTATAAAGCATTGAAAATAAAGTTATACGTATATAAGCGTTTTTAATATTTGTGTATAAATACTTTTTGATCGCGGCTCAAAATTTAAAAAATTTGAGTAAAATATATGCCTTGGAATAAAATTTAAATTTGGTGAGAAATATTTTCGTCAAAATACTTGAACCCATTATATACATGTAAAAGTTATTTTAACTCTTTTCTTAAGAAATGACTCAAAAGCCCTTTAGGAAGGATTTCTTAAGATTAAATTGCTTCATGAAGATATTCTATTTAAAATTGTACTATTGGTTACCAAATACAAGAAATTATAATGCGTAGAAAGGCAAAGAATGAATTGCATTTACGAAACCAATGAATATACCATACTCTGGAGGTAGCAGGGACATTTCTTTTGCCATCAAATACCCTTCAATTTGTTGCTCTTTTTCAGAAAAATGTTCACATTTCCTCCGTAAAAAGTTTTGACAAATCACTCGGTTGGTTAGAATATCTTAATTCCAGTGAAATTTTATTAACCCATTGATGCCCGAGTTTTAAATGGGGCTTGATAGAAACGTTTGGTTTTAAGATTATGATTACTTAGGTTTCCACAATCATAACACCAAATTTCATGCTTCCATATTGATTTGTTTGTTTTTTATTAAAGGTTTAAAAAATAGCCACGGAACTGTAGACAATCATTGGATTTTACAAATTACGGTAAATACTTACTTCTAAATTATGCAAAGAAGTGCTTAAGACATTTATATTTTTTTTTTTAAATATCACACCAACTCTGTTTATAATTTTTTTATACATTTTCTTATTTGAGTTCTCTGCTTCAACTTGATAAATTTCAAGTTGTCGCAGATTAATTTAATATCGTCTATTAAATAAAAACTCCTAGTTATCAGATCCGGAATATTTTGAGGAAACCAGTGGAATCAAAAAAGTTATAGCTTAACAAAAATTTTCAAATACTAGGAAAATCTCGGAAAACTAGGCATAACAGAGAGTGGTGTTCAAAGGCTCAACATCATTCGCTATAGGAGTTCCATTTGGTGTACCTCAGGGTAGTCATCTTGGTCCCATTTTGTTCCTTATTTACATTAATGACCTCCCATCTGTTATCCGTCACTCAAAAATTTTGATGCATGCTGATGATGTAAAACTGTTTATTTCACACTATTCTGATGAGGCGTACAATTTGCTTCAATCTGACCTCACGGCATTATCATATTGGTGTCAGATAAACTTAATGTTTTTAAATTTAAAGAAATGTAAGTCTATGGTCTTTTCGAGACGTCAGCCAATTCCTTCACATTACTTTATAAATGATTATACCCTGGAGGTAGTGAACACTTTTACTGATTTGGGTATAGTTATGGATCCTAAAATGCGTTTTAATCTGCATATCAATATGTGTGTAAATAAAGCAAAGGGAATTTTTACATTCTTTAAAAGATGGGCTATTTAATTTAGTGATCCGTATATAACTAAAACACTTTTTACGGCACTGGTAAGACCTATTTTGGAGTATGGTTCAAAAGTTTGGAATCCTCAATATAATTGCTATAAAGACAGACTTGAGTCAGTTCAAAAACAGTTTCTCTTGTTTGCGTTAAGAAATTTACGTTGGGATCCATTACATAATTTACCTTCTTACATACATCGTCTCAAATTTATTGACCTACCGACATTAGACAGCAGAAGAACAATGCTGAATGTTATGTTTATGACTAAATTACTGAATGGTGACATTCATTCTGAATTTCTACTAAATAAAATTAACTTAAATATCCCAAATCGTTGTTCAAGGTATCCTATCTTGATTAGATTGAGTATGCCCAAAATGATCCATTACGTTGCATATGCAATGATTTCAACAACCAACATGGCTTATTTGATATAACTGATTCCTTATTTTCTATAAAACAAGCAATTTTAAATTCCTTTAATGATTAAACAGCTGATGATTCTAATCTGTAGCTGTTTGAATACCATTTGGATATATTACTTCACCCATTCACGAGTTGCGTTACACAGGCAGTCCGGGCTGTTTCTGTTTCGGTCACCGATCCGTTCGCTTTGCGGATGTGCCCCTCGGTCGGGTGGGCGGGTAAGTCGGTCCGCTGGGATTCGTTCGATAAAAATAAAAACTTCAGAAACCGGTATCTACCCAAATAAATTTAACTAAAAAAAAAAAAAACTAAAAGTCGACTGCTTTTTTTGAGCATTTTCGTCCTAAATGTAAGTTTTGATTAAATTCCAATGCAAAATAAAGATTCCACTTTCATTTGAAATCAGTTATTTTAACAACATAGAATGAGAAAAATAAAAAATGGTTTTAAAGCTCAACTTTGGATGACCCTGGTGACGAAGCCTTAGGGTTAATTGACTTCAGAAACTTGTTTTATATGAATATATCCAGATTACAAAAAGTAAAGAAAAAAAGTGAACCCCGTAACTTTCGAAAAACCCTTAATGCGAGGGTTTTGCCTATATTTTTCCTAAGGTGTGCTGTCGGAAATATTCAAGAAGGCGATGAACATTATTTAGAAACTAGATTTGAATTCTAAACAAATAAAATGTTTGATTTTGATTAAATGAGAATGTTTTCAATCAAAATAAAAACTCTTTGAAATGCACTAGATATAGGTTATTAGGCATATCTGGGTTAAGATGTGTTTATTAAGGTTTTTCTTTATTTGAAATATGATTTTTGTGATATCTCAAGAATAAGTTTTGAAGTGGTTTCTTTAGTAGTACTCTCACTACTCTTGCTAATGAAATAAGTACCATGCATTTTTTTACGATGGTTTAAGAAGTGGCCAGTAAATTAATGGAAAGTAAGGACGTTCCATTCCATAGAATTTTATTGTAAATGGGCACTCATAATGCTTTTCAATAATATCACTCAATATCACTAAAATAAGAATGCATGTCAGCTTTGAACAAAATTCAATCTAACTATTGATTGAAAAGCAAGGACTAAAAATATCAATCATCAACCATAAGCTATTGATTAATTTTTGTTAGTCATTTAGTCTTGTCTTGCTGACTAATAATTTTAATAATGCCTCAAATAGTGATTACAATTTAATTTGTTTTTAATATGAAGCTCCAGGTAAATAGTTTGTGAGATTTAGCCACTGGGTGTGGAATGCGAAACTCTATTTTTAGTTTTGTACTAGAAAATGATTCTTAAAGCAAAATTACCGAATTATACCGAATGGTTAAACATTAAAATCGAGCGTTATCAAATCTCAACTCAGCACATTCGTGGTTCTGATATAATTGAATGACTAATGACTAATTCATTTAGTGGTGATTTAAGCTTTAATTAAGCATGTCCAAATTTATTAATGATTCATTAGGCTAATGACTAAGGGTTAATTGAAAAAATTAATTGATTGCGGCCTATTCTGATGCAGACTTGAGAATTATGCAAAAACTTTTTAACATAGAAGCGAAGCTTTTCAAGAGGTGAAAGGAGGGCAAAAGTGCTAAATACCTCTGACTTCTAACCTATCTAACCTATTTTATTTATAATTATAAGCTCCTTTAGTACTGTATTAGCTAAACCCTTTTTTCATCAAACAGACTGTATTTACAAATATTTCTCACTCTCATCGCACATTTAAATAACGACAGCATGAATGCGCCCATTATGATCCTTAATATACTATAAAAATAAATTCTTTTTTGCTTTGTTAGCATTAAATTTTTGCTACTTTATCTGGCTGTCTGTCTGTTTCTGTATGTATTTGATAATGAAAATGAAATGAAAGATGCTGGGAGCTCTACAAGTTGCCCATTGCTGCTAACTATTTGAGCCTTAATAAAAATGATTAAATTTCGGAATTTTCAGAGTAATTAAGAAAATAAACTAAAAAGTTGTAATTAATATTTGCGCGCAATGATAATAATGAAAATTGTAAATAAAGAAATTGTTTGTTCTCTCATTCTCAAAAGAAATTAAATTCATTTATTTTATGTAGGTATGTGTATGTTTACTAAACTGCAAATAATATTTTTTTCTTTCTTTATATTTTTGCATTTTCCTCGAAAACTAAAGCATTTGAATTAAATTAACGAAAATGGAAATCAAAAGACAATGGCACAAAAGTTCAAAAATACTTTTTGCATGAAAGCATATAACTAAGAAGAAATTTTTTGTTAGTGATTGTTTTCTTCTCTTCTGCTAGTAAAAGTTTTGTCGAAAAGAAAAATTAGACTTTTACTAAACTTTAAGCGGTAAATGAAGAAAATCAAACAAAGAAAGCAAAAAAAAAAAAAAAACATCTTCTTTTGTTGAAGTTTATGTGAATGCAATAAGTTGAAATGCTAAATGGGTAATTTCTGGTAACCAATTTACATAACACAAACAAAATGTTGGCGGTAAATGAAAAAAAACAACATCAACAACAACCAAGAGAAAATAAATAGTTAGCAACAAAATGTGAACTGAAATTCACATTTAAACAAAAGGCAAATAAGTTTTGAATTTTGAAAATAATGACGCACTTTGAAACTATCAAAGGTAACTAAGCTTAATTTAACTAATATTTCCTTCAACGTAATACTTTTACATTTGTATTGTAAAATTTTGTTGAAATGTTTATTTAAATATTTATTAAATTATAAGTAGAACTTGGAAACATTTGGTAAAAACTTTTCCTTCCATTTCTGCAATTACTTTCAAGTGGCATTCAAAGAAACAAAATTAAAAATTTTTAATTTATTAGTCAATTTTCATAAATTTCGTGTAGGGCAGCACAGCCACGTGCCTCTAATTTATACGTTATTGATTATTTCACCTAACTACTATTATGCGAAACCTAACCCATTGACTTTGAAGTCTCGTTTACAAAATAAACACAATTATAGCACGCCTAAAATTAAACTCACACTCAATATGTATGAATTTTGTTTTTCTTTATGGGGTATTTGAAAATTTATTTATGTTTAAAGTCTTCAACACTTGAAACGTGAAATTACAAATTTTAAAGATATGTTGTTGGACTGACTGATTTAATGGTTTCACTCGCAGTTCCGTCCACTAAACCAGTCACTAGAATATTCCGTGATTTACTTACTAATTCATTTGCTCATAACAATCAGCTAAAATTTATGAATCTGAAAACTTGTAATTTTGGGAGTATAAACTTATCATGGACATCTTTATAAAATTGCCAGGAAGTTTTAAAAATTTTACGTTTATGTGTACAAAAAGGTTGTAGTTTTAAAACAAATAAGTATAGCAAGTATTGTAAAAAATTATTGTACAAATTATGCAGATTATAATTAGTAGTCATAGAAGAACACATGAGTAGAATAAGAGAAACGAGCGTGGTGTCTCCAACGCAAACAAACTCATCGTTATAAAAAAAGTGATAGTTACAAGAATGTGCGGTTTATCTCTACAAATATCACTGTTCTTATATCAAAACTAGACACAGGAGTCTTGCAGGCTTTTTGTATTTGGCAGTGGACGTGGTATATCCAATACAACAGAATAAATGCTAGTACGATAGCAAAGTAGATAGAAAGTATGCGGAAGAAAGTTTATTTACTTGATAATTGTAGAAGTAGGCGTGACAACTTTCAAAGAATTCTCCAACGGAATATCTTAGGAATTTTACAATAACAATAGAAAAGAAAACTGAACAGCCAAAGAAGTTGCAGAGGCATCTCAAAACCCCTGAACACACTAATAGGGGATTTTATTATAAAGGGAATTCACTTTTAAAATCAATCGGGCTCAAACTTATACAAAGTTTAGTTACTCATTTCGATAGATTAACAAGTCTCTGCCCACTTTTGGACCTCAAAGTTATGAATGGAAAATATATAAGCTTTCTTTTGAACCCCCCACCCCCCAAAAAAGTTCCTTTTTTCAAAACTATTTTTGATTTTGAAAAAAATGATAAAATTTTGGAATTTTTTTTTTAAAAAAAATCTGTAGAAAATGTGTTTGGCGAGATTTTCTTAACGCAATAGGTGATTAGTTACATGGATCCGAAACAGGGCCCGTTGGACCAAAATGTAAAAATTCTACCCCCTCCAACTCGGCGAGCTTTTGATCGTTCAAATTTGGTGTGGTAACTACTACACAATAGGACTAAAGTTTGTGTAAGTTTGAAAATTTGACTTTGTGATGTTATTTTTCTAAGAATAAGTAAGTTTTGATGTTCTAGGGCCCCTCATACTTTTTGATAAGAAAACTTTTTTTCAAACACACTATAATAATTTTATAATTCAGTTAGCCTGTTGGTCATATTATTCTTAGCTGTACTTCAAAAAACTCTCAAAATTTTGGGTATGGACTTTAGATGGACAATTTTCGTGTTCACAAAAAATGTGCCTTTTTATCTATCAAACAAATTTCTATAGACACCAAAACCGATAAAACATAAATTAAGAATGTCCTGGTACTGTCTTAATTAAGCCATTTTCGTGATTTCATGTACCGTTATCTCAAAAACTTGACATGATGGAGCAAAATGGTCTTCAGATTTGAGCTCAGCAACTTCTGGGTTACATTTCAAATCGCAAGTCCGATTTTGGCTGTTGCACAGTGATATAGAAATGGAAGTCTATCAAATTTTTATAAATTTTTCGAAATTACTAAAAAATATTAAATCGCATAAATTTTAAAATACATAATTGATAACACTGTTCAACAGCTAAAAATGAGCAGAGACGGGACAAGTGTACTTAGAATAATGAAGTCCGAATCCGTGGTCCGTTTTGCTCTGCTACGTCACAAATTTTTATTATTGACATAAAAATGTTTAAAATTGAAAAAACAAAATTTTGAGATTTTTTTTATTTTTTAACTTTAAAATTAACAACACCTAATCAATGGCGACTCTGCCGGATCCTTAAACTCTACCATGGCCCGGACCAAAATGTCCGTGTGGCTGACGTTCGCACTCGACCCATTGTAAAGTTATATATATTATCTTCTACATAGTCAGTACTCTAATCCACATAGACTCCCCTTATATATCTATACATCAAACTTTGCTATTCATGCTTCAGTACTTTTTTTTTTTTTTGGCAATCACTAATAATTGTTTATTTACAGAAAAGAGCAAAATCGCTTGGCCGACCTCACCCGATGCCGACTGTGTGATCGGTTTCACTCCTTGCGGTACTGCAACTTATTTCAAAACATGAGTGTGGACAAACGCTACACAGCCGCGCGCAAACATAAGTACTGCGTCAACTGTTTGGCCACCTCGCATCGCACTGGAGCGTGTAACTCCCTGGCCAATTGCTACCGCTGTGGACTCGCTCACCATACTATGCTGCACCGGAATGTTGCGCAATCATCGAATGTCCGCAAAACACCCAGGCATAGACTGAAACGAACACCTCATCGGCCAGCGAACGAATGCAACTGTCGCCCTCGGGCATATGCTAGCTCCTCCACCAGGCGCCATCAACCATATAAAGCATGCACGAAGTTAGAGAGCAGAAGCGCCAAGCAACTCCGACTGAAGAAAATTATCGACGCTGCCTACTCGTCGCTACAACAACTGCAAGACTCGCTCCAAGAACTTGCACCGATGCAAGGGGCGCGACATGTTGAGGACATGAACCTCATAGAATTTGATTGAACAACTTCTATACATTGATTGTATCATAAACTTGCTTATATTTCTCTTTTTTTGTATTTCTATACTTGTATATCTGAATTTCTGAACTTTGGCATCAACAGGCATAGACACCCTAGCAGACGTAGAGCAATGCATACAGACGTTGCAGGATGAACGGGAAAAAGAGGTTGCCAGATCTCAACTTGCAAACAAAACCGTGACATATAACGTGAAATATTCATCAATAAAAAATTTAAAATATTTAACATTTTTTTTAAAATATTTTTTTTTAATTAATTAATTTTTTCGTAATTTTTTTCATCCTCGTTATCATCATTCACTTTTATCTCGTTGTTAGCTTAACCCAGTAATGCCTAGCGGTGCCATATGGCACCTTGTCGCTGAGCCGTTCCTGAGCCAGGTTCAACAAAATATGTTTTCTCAAGTTACTTTCTTTATCTATCTACTTTGTTTTCTTGAACAATTGAATCCTAAAAATTTCTTTGTGTATACCTACAAATAAATTTACATATTGTTGTTTCCTTTTTGACACGTTCATGTATTCATTTTTGAACACATTGTTGATAAATATGTATATGATATTAAATAAAAAACGTAAGTACCTATGAACATAGTTTTTGACAAGAGAAAGATTTATTTTTCAATTTTAGATTTTATTCATAATTTATCCGAAGATTCCATTTTTGCACATATCGCGATTCTCAAAACACTAATCGGAATCAAATAGTTTGTACAAAAATAAAACTGGTGACAGCCTACTCCAAACTTGCTTCGAAATTTAACAACAAAATCTTAATTAATTTTTAGGATTTAATTGTTCAAGAACACATTAAATTAAAGTCAAACTTTTATACTGCTCTGCCTTTGGACGTTACAACGTTGCAAATGGATTTTTCAGCGAAGACGAAGGCATGGTTTTAGAAACGCAATGGCTTTTAAACATTTTAAAAACGGTACAACCTATGCTGTTGTTGTTGCTTTCTTTCACTAACTATGTTCTGAACATCTTATTCAAGTACGCTAATCGCATTCTCACATATATATCTTTGTCTGAGAATTGATTTGGCGTATATATGTGTATACGTATTCGTATACGATATGTATAAAGAGTTTAAAGCTAATTTTGCACTAAACCCATTTAGGACGAGCGGGAACCAAAGTAGATCGATCAAGAAAGTAGCTTGAGAAAAAAACATTTTTTGAACCCTGCTCAGGAACGGCGACAAGGTGCCATATGGCACCGCTAGGTATTACAGGGTTAAGTTAACAACAAGATAAAAGTGAACGATTATAACGAGGATGAAAAAAATTACGAAAAAGTAAATTATAAATAAAAAATAAAAATAATTTAAATAAAAAAAAATTTTAATAGACCACGTTTTTAAAACGGACTTAAAAGTATAAAATAATTTCTTCTTGCCCCATACATATTTATAACACCATACAGATTCATAACCCCATACAGATTGTCTTGAAAATATGTAATTAGGAATTTTAGTAGGTCTGAAAATATTTGCATGATTTAAAACCAAATACTCGTATTCGGATTCAGAGACCCTCCATTACCCTAAGAGCATTTGTCCCGTCACTGCTCGTTTTCAAAAATTTCCATTTGTAGAACAGTGTAATATTTGAATGTGCTAATTTCTTTCTTGTCGTACTAGATAAGGCCTTGGATAAAATAAACAGAGGAATTCAATGGAACCTAAACGAGCATTTGCGTTTTCTCATACTGGCATTCAGATATGAAAAACAAAATTTAAGATCTTGTTTTAAAAATTAATGCATTCAAAACTACAAGCATGAAGCTGAACCCATCCTGGCAGAACATTAATTTTTAGGCTGGCAATGATAACACTGAAAGGGTGGGAAGTATAATTTCCATAGATGGGGGCGGGTATTTGCATTAAGAATTTCAAAAGCGAGAAAAGTATTTGCTCAATTATGTAAAATCTAGAGTTTTATTTCCATCAAGATAAAAACTTGCATTTTTCAATTCAAATATAAATTCAGTACTGCTATATAGATGCAAGACGTGGAGACTGCAAATATTCGTTAACAAATGTTTGAGACTTATACTTGTACACTTGATCTTGTGTTAGATCAAAGGTTACGTGAGAGGCTGAGAGGAAAAGTGGTATAACTTCTACGTTCAGAAAAAAGTGGAATAATTTTACTTAAGAGCAAAAGCGAAACGAACATATTGTTCAGAACAAAAGTGAAACGAAATATGTTCAGAGCGAAAACGGAATAAAAAACTATGCTGTTCTTGCTCTGAAAAAATTGTTATACCATTTTTGTTCTTACTTTTAATGGGTTTCATTTTCACTCTAAACCGTATTAATTATGCCATTCTTGCACTGACACTCTAAATTATTTCTTATATAAATTTTAGCCCGCTTTTCCTCTCAGCCTGTCACTTGGAAAAGAATGCTCGAGAAATTTAATATTCAGGAAACTCGTAGAAAAAAATCAAAGTTATCACCGAGGATCATATTAGATGAAGAAGATTTATCATGGCTCTCTGAGCTTCTTAGGAGTCCCAGGACAAAGAAGAAGAAGAAGAAGTGCGTGCTTTCTGCATTTATTACTATACCAAAATCAAACAAAAAAAATGGTTACAAATTTTACATATTTTTAAGGACTCTTCAAAATATTGGGTGGAAAATCATAATAACTCATAAACTATATAAACAAGAAGCAGGATCTTTTATGGGTAAATTAATCTGGTTGTATGAGCGTACATTTTGTTTGGAAAAGTGTTTAAGTGCTTTTTTAAAAAATTTTTGGGATAAAGTGACTAAAAGTCTTTAAAAAATATTGGAGAAGGTTCCTGAGGTAATTTTCGTGATGACTAGCTTACAATCTAAAGAAATTTAACATTTATATCAAAAAATTAATGTATTAAAAATGATTTTGGGAAGCCACAACATTCTATCTGTAAAAACCGATAAAGTCAATTTTCTTTTTGAAATGTGCTGAACTGGGGCCCAGGTTGCTCGGAGTCGATGCTCGAAATGATCAGAAATCAAAGTCTGAAAACACATGCCACTACCTTTTGGCTGGCAATCACAAAATTTCAAGAGCTAAAGTTTCCGGACAAAAGATTAAAGCTTCGTCGTTTGGATTCAGTATAAAATCATATACAAATATAATTCACACATTACTTGAATGGATGCAAAAAGCTCAATCTAGGCCTTCTATGAGATATTGTGGCGTAAAAAAGATGATTAATTCAGTTGTAACTCGACTGCATAAGTTTTTTGGAAATATCTCAAAACTAAAAGGTATGGATTCATCGGGTTTTGCAAGCTTGCTCCTCATACATATAAAAATTCCGAAATTTACCATTAAAATAATATCCATTAAATCAAATCATCAATAAAAAAGCTGAAGTAACGTTTTGATAACCAGAGAAAGCTTTATCCTTCCTTTTTTCAAATATCAAATTATTTTAGCCGACACTGTACATGCATAGCTGAATGTATAGTAAATGAGCAAAGGTGTCTGTGCTTGTGAATATCTTTTCAACTTTTATTCTTCATTACCTTATTCATTACCATTCTTTCTACTATTTTTTTTTTTTTTTGCTAAATTCAAGCCACAGGCCTTTTTTTTATTGAAAATTATTGTATTACTACTTAAAGCGTTTATTTATGCAAATTTGCATATATCCTTTTTAAACTTTCATACACTCATTTCGTCGGCCTTGTACGCTAATGTTACATTTTAGTTAAATACAATCACAATAATTAACGAGCAACATATACATAAAAGATGTTGAAGTTTTTATTAGGGTAGCGCTAACTCAAATAAAAACAGCCAGAAAAAAAGGTAATAATTTTCTGACTTCAACATGGGCATTTTGAGAAAAAAACGAGTAGCGCAAAGCGCGTTGAAATGAAAGGCGGCAGTATACATCAAATCGCACCAGCAAATATACCAAACACAAACAAACGAAAAGAAAACATTCGACTTACATTTTAATGCGACGGTGTGCATATTCATCAGTCAAATATTTTAACGCGCAAAATGTGAAAATATTTAATAAAGAAGGAGAGAAAAAGTTACCTAAAAATATTACAAAAAGAAAAGAAAAAAATAAAATAAATACGACAGCCATTTATGGAAAGTGAAAACGAATTTATGCTAGTTTGACAAATCCACCCACCTTCACTTTTGTGCTTTTTTCCACATTCTACTCCTCTCTTCCCTACCTACCAGTACAACAGAAAACTGAAAACGTTATATTACTTTGGCCTTTTGATTGGCCTCAAGGTTAACGCTTATATGTATGTGCCTAGGAGTAGCGTATATTTGAATATGGCGTGTTTAGTTGAGTTTAGAAAATGTCAGTGCCAGTGCCAGTGCCAGTATTATTTAAGAGTATGAGTGTGAGAGGGTAATTTTAATACGTAGCGCAAGCATTGAGCACAAAAGTTTTCCTTTTAATCTACTACAATACCTAACGGAAAACAACCGAAAACAACATTTTCGTGAAGCCTTTCAGTTTATGTTTATTCAACTGTTAAGCTTCTTTTCTTTTATACTCTGCTGCTGTGAAGTTTTCAAATTCAATTGCCAGCGTACGACATTGAACCCTAACGATAATTTAATTTATTGTTTATTTTTGCCTACTGTGTTTTTTTTTTTTTTTTTGTGTATTGCCTGTTTGCTCGTTTGCTTGGTTATTGTTTTGTATTTGTGTATTATAGCGATAACATTTTTCTGCTCAATAAACATTTGTTAACCACAGCGCTGCAACTACAGTCAGAAACTTTATCACTTCACTTCATTTCATTTTGAATTTTATTGTAATATAAATGTAATAAATATCAACAAGCAAACAAGCAAGCAATCAACCAAGCAAAAACATTATGCAATACAATACAATACAAATATTCATAAAATATGGCGGTATTGGTAGCGCAGGAATCCATTCTCCTCAACCGCATTCACACACGCACACACACACACACACTTATCACTTTGAAGACACAACTTTCATTTGTGGTATACGTATGCGAAAAGTTAAAAAAGGGATGAAATGAAAAATTATTCAAGTTTTCCAAAATAAATTATGGTGTGTGAATTTGTGTACAATAACAAAAACGACAGCACCAACAACAACAGACATCCGACAGGTAACGGTAGACGAAAAAAAAATTAATGTTTTGCACTTTGAAACAAAACAAAAGAAAAAAAAAACAAAAACATTCAAAAATTAAATTAAGCTTTGACATACGTATGCATCAAGTTTCTATAGATATGTGTAAATATAAATGCGTACATACATATGTAAGTATATATGAATTGGCTGACTCACTGACTCGCTAACAGATTCATTCATTCACTCATCAACGCCTAGTCAAACCATTTGGACAATTTCTACTGCATTTATTCAGATAGTTAATCTAGTTATAAGTTCTAAATTACCTTGCGTGACTTGAAGCTTTGAAGGAGCGTTCCGTAACATCTTACTGATACACAGTTTTCATTAATCAGTTTATAATAAACGTCTTAATGGTAAATGGAAGAGTGCAAATTCATTTATCTGACCCAAATATTTTCGCCTTTTTGAGAGCTTAATAATAGTTTCTGGTCTACTTTTGTGTGGTCTTACGGAAGAACTAAGAAAAGTTGGCTTCAAGGAAAAGGCCAAAAATAATTTTAATTTCATAATTTAACTTAACCATTAATTTCTATACAAACTTAAAAACGGTAGATCCACTTCGAAGAACAATTCTCAACATCGGTCTTTTTTGTAGATTTGCAACTACCACATTAATTGTATTAACTATCTCCTCATTATTGCCGAAGACCTTTGGTCTAATTATTTTTTTAATTTTTTTGAAACAACTGGAAATCACACCACGCTAGGCTCAGGGAATATTGTGCTAAACGAATTTCTTCAAGCCTTGAACGCAATGAAATTTTTGCTTTTTTTTTTAGCAATGTGAGCTGTGACATTAGCGTGATGAGAAAAGTAGCGGTGCAGTTCATCTTTTTTCTGGTTTCCCAACAAGTTTTCAAAACTTGTTGTAAACATATTTAATTCTGCCATTTAGCAGTTACCATCTGTCTAGTCTAGGGCTAACAGCTACAATTTCTTCTCTGGTGAAATGAATTGGCATCATTACTTTTGCCGCTGACTTCTTCTTCTTTAATGAATAGATGAGCACCTCCTTGGCTCCACACCTTCGATTGTTGCTTGGTTTTTGGGTCGTACTTGAACAACCAAACTTTATCATTTGTTACAATTTTATTGTAGTTGCTGGACTTTCGATTTTTAAATTTTTGAATAAAATATTAAGCAAAACGGGCACGCGCTTCTTTTTAAGCATGATTTAAAATGAGAAGAACCAATCGTGCTGATTTCTTCGTATATCCAAGATAATCCCTAAATATTCGCGATGCAACCTTGGCATTCCAGCTCATGTCTTTAGCAATCATTTCCTGGATCAATCTTGGATCTTTGCCAATTTTGAACTTCACCAGAGTTACACTTTCGTCATCAGTTGAAGATTTTGAACAGGCGTCACGAGGTTCGTCTTCCACAGTAAACTCTCTGAAATCACTTCCAGATGGTCACAAGCAATGGGTCATTCTCTCCATATACTATTTGGTACTTATTAAATATTTCCACAGGCTTGAGGTCACGCCAAAGTCTGCAAACCAAAACAATTGCTGTGATGTTGTTAAAATTTCTACCGATTCTATGAGAAAGAGTTTTCTTATATCTTCGTTGACTATTAGCAGTGAAACTGAAATTGAAATATCGCAATGCTATGCCAAATTATCTGGCATTTTATAATTTGCCAAAAATGTATTCAGTGTTGCCAACTAAGCGAACTTTTGTTAGCCTCCTGGTAGGTCTGATGTAATGGTCAGAACTTTTGTTTGATTTTTTGGTCTGATTTTTAGTCTAAATTTTTATTACATTTTTGTTTTGAATACACTGGAATACAGTGAAAATATAACATGAACCAAAGTATGTTTTCTAAATTAATTCGAGGTTTCTAAATACGAAAATTACATTAATTTTTTTTCTATTTGTAAGTTTTCGGGATATGATAAAACAGCGCTGTAAAAGAGTGCATTCAATTGAGGATATAAGTTACAAATGAATAATAATTTTTGATTGCAGTTATTGAATAATATATTTGACTCCGGAATAAAAAATTCAGTTGAAAGTCTTTTTTGGAGTCGTCGATTGGTTATTCATTTAGAAAAGTATTTTTTAGAATCAAGGGAGTGCAGTCTTATTTTGAAATCATGAGACTGCAAATCTTATGACTCCAAAATCATGACTGCTTTGAAGTCACTTAGTGTTACTTGGAATCACTTGAAGTCACTTAAGTAACCTTGAACTCAAATGCAGTCATTTGCAATTTGCAGTCGATTGGAGTTACTTGGAGTCTTTTGGAGTCAATTGGGATTTTGAAGTCAATTGGAGTCAGTTGGAGTCTTTTGGAGTCAATTGGGAATTTGAAGTCAATTGGAGTCACTTGGAGTCTTTTGGAATCAATTGGGGATTTGAAGACACTTGGAGTCTTTTGGAGTCAATTGGGGATTTGAAGTCAATTGGAGTCAGTTGAAGTCTTTTAGAGTCAATTGGGAATTTGAAGTCAATTGAAGTCTTTTAGAGTCAATTGGGAATTTGAAGTCAATTGGAGTCTTTTGGAGTCAATTGGGGACTTGCAGTCAATTGGAGTCTGTTGAAGTCTTTTGGAGTCAATTGTGAGTTTGAAGTCAATTGGAGTCACTTGGAGTCTTTTGGAGTCAATTGGGGATTTGAAGTCACTTGGAGTCTTTTGGAGTCAAATATTGTTATTCATAAATACTCAGTTTTCCACAGATCACACGCCACAAATAATACAAAAATATTACAAATTATTCACTTCAAAAAGGTTTGCACTTTTTGCGGTAATTCCATGCAACTCGGGTTTTGATATAATAATGAATACTTTTTACTAATTTATTTAATATTAAAAACAAAAATGTTTTGATAATAATTCCTGCGAAACTAACATTTGAGTATTATAAATGAAATAACATGGTGTATTACCCTAAAAACGTATTAACATTATCTAGGCTATAACTCGTAAAAACAGTGACTCCAATTGACTTCAAATGTCCAATTGACTCATGATTTAAAAAAAAGACTGCACTCCCTTGACTGTAGAAAAGACTTTTCTAAATGAATAACCAATCGGCGACTCCAAAAACTGCATTTTTTATTCTGGAGTCAAATACGTTATTCAGTAACTGGAATCATGAATTGTCGGTTATTAACTGTGACTTCAAGATATTGCTATTAAATTGATTGCATTCTTTTACAGCTCTGTGACAGAATAACGGGTTTTATATCATAGGAATTATATATATAGGAATTATATATCATAGGAATTAGAATTATATTACGCGTCTCATGCAGCTAAGTTTGTTAAAATCGGATAATAAATGATTGAGATATAGATGTTGAAAGTTAAATTCCCGTGTGATTTTTGAGAAATTATTACACAGGTCGTGGGCTAAGATTTCTGTCTCACAAAAAGCAATCACAAAATCTGAAGTTTTTTTTTTAAATTGATAGACCATTTCATTTAAAAAATTCTAAGCATAAAACTATAGCATTCGGATCAAAAATGACAAAGTAATCAAGGATTGAGTGAAAGTAAAATATTCTCGAAAACTCGAAATTTTTCTCAAAATTTCTGTCCGGTTTTTTCTAAATTTGGTTTGAGATTTCTTCTGAATTTCGATCTGAATTTTGGAAGAAAATAAATCAAAATAAAGAGAATTTTTTAGAAAATACATTTATATATCTATAGGATGAATTTCTACATACTTGTACTATATGCACGGGCAATGCCGGGTATTTTCCGTCTAGCATACGTAAGTATCAATGTATGCATGTGCCAAGCTATGTCATGTGTTTTAAGGAAATGCTTTTAAGGAACTCGCCATTTGAAGAGGTAGAGGCACGCAAAGTGTTTGTATAATAGATGTCTGCAATAAAGAATAGCGTTTCCGATGGTATCGTAAGAATTCTGAATACAAAGTATGTTTCTCTTTGAAGTAAGACAGATTTTTTCTTTTATATTTTTTTTTTTTTTTTCAGAAGGGGCAGACAGGATATTTCTATAGTCGGAATATAAATATTGACATATGTATAGTATACATTTGTATATGCCTACATACTAAATGCATAATATGAAAGCACAAAGGCAGAATCATGAGGTAAAAATGGCTGATGAAAATAGGTAGGAATTTTAGCGAATCGAAAATGTGGAAGACACTCGAACTTTATCAAAAAACAAATCAGTCTCATACACAAGCGAGTAATGTATTTTAGAGTTTTGGCATTTACGAAAAAAATACTGAAGTCAAAATGGAAAAACCTTTCATCAAAAGAACGGATGTGTCGACGGAAAAGGCAAAAATCACAACTTTTATAATAAAATAGTGAATAAATACTAGCATAATTATAGGCGTATACTAAATAGCAGACATTTGTTCTTTGCATATACCCAAGTCTAATAGTAGTAGACTACATACATATATTATGTATGTTTCTATATTTTCTTGTTCAAAGGAAAACATAATATGATTTAAGTGAAACAACAATCAGTACCGCTATTACCTTCCAAAATCAATGTGCGATCATTTTAATCGAATTGAAAAACACTATACCAAAATTTTGTGCAAACTTGGATTGAAAAAAAAAAACACATTTATAGCATTTCCTACCTACAGGAATTTTTATTATTTTCTCCATTTTATTTCTAAAATTTTCTCTCATCAACAAAACACAACAAAACTTCAGCAACGTTCATCAAAATATATTTCCCCTATGCGGCTAGCAGCCATTGTGCAGCAAACAAAAACCGAAAGGAAAAAATAAATAAACGGAAATGGAGGAAATAAAACAAACACACACACACTCGCAGCCACAGCTACACAACAACAGCACTACCGTACGTCTCTCACTAAAAGCGAAAAAATAATAGATAATAAAAAGGATAAAAAGTAAAGCATCCTTGAAGCTTGTAGCTTGCAACTCCCAACGCGCACGGGCGAACGATGGATGCAATGCACATAGCACTTTCGATGCATAGTTTTTTTTTTTTGTGTGCTCTTTTTTTCTCGCTACTATTTTGGCAGATTTTTTGGAGCGTATACGCGTTTTACATGCATATACACACACATCTTTATGTGTATGTGTGTTTGTTCACATATCGCGTATACGACGTGGTTGCCCGCCACTATTGAATACTGCTTATAGTATAAAGGTTTTGTGCTGGTGCATGCATATATATCGCACTCTTGCCAAGTTGGTGATAGTGAATCTGTGACGCTATCGGTGCTAGTGCCACCTTTTCTTTTTTGAGTTTTTGTTTTTTTTTGTTTTTTTTTATAGTGGCAGCGGATTTAAACGAAAAGCTAAATAAACGCTCCAAGGAATTTCGAAAAAAGCAGCTTCACTTTTTTGTATGGCATATCTGCATGTATGTATGTAGGTGTCTGCCGTCTGTGTATGTGTTTGGATGTGGTGCGTAAGCAGTTTTAAACCCACATATCCAATATATGTGTATATATATTGGTTGAATACGTGATGATATATGCGGAGGAGGTGACTGGAGTATTGCAGTGAAGCTTAAACTAACAAGCAAAACAGGCTCTAATTGGACAGGATAATTGATTTTTTTTTTCTTCATTTTGGTTTCAATGAAAAAATTTCATTGAATACAAAGTGCAATAAGATTTTTTGTGTATGTATGCATGTGTGTGGCATAAACTTTATTCGTTTATGCATTCAATCGGTCGCTGACAGAAAATTAATTTATTGGCAGGCAAAACTTGTTTTTGTTTTTATATTTCACAAAATGAAATTCATTATATTTTCAGTATTAATTTGCATGCTCACATTTGATTTTTTGATTTTTTGTTTTGGGAATATTTGGTTTTTCCATATTTCAAAGTTAATCCGTATTTGTACCTACATACATATAGGCATCATAAGCCTGAAAGCTTAGATATTTTAGCAGAGAGAAAAATTTAAAATTTGACTTTTGCGTGTGTATATAGCTCACTTATCCATGCGCATACTATAACAATGGTATTTGGTATGGAAGGTGAAACTATTGTTTTGATTTTTTGTTAAAATCCAGAAATTTTTTTCCTCATAATTGCATATTTTTCGAAATATTCTTTCAATTTGGCCAATTCATAAAATATATATGTAGGCAAAAAATGATAATATAATAAAAATGATAAAAAATAATAAAAATATTTTGTTTCTATTTTAATGTTGGTGACTTAATTCTCTTGTCTTTAAACAAGAAATATAGCGCAAAATAATACCTTTTTCTAACAATCTATACATTTATTAGTTTAACTACAATTTCATTCCAGAATATATAGAAGTGCATTTCTCAGAATTAACTAACGAATTATCTGCATACACAAATAACAAAATAAACACCAACGAGTAGTTTGGTTCTCTTTTGATATTTGTTTTTTCACAAAGAGATTTCCTGAGCAAAAAAATAGCCCCAGTTACTGGGGCCTTACCAACTAGTAATACTTATTTAGGAAAATATATATTGGGAGTATGAATGAATAAACTCGTAATTGTGACTAACTTCATATCTATCATACGCGCCATTTTTTTTGACATTGACAGCTATTTTATCTCGAAGAGCGCCAAAAATACTATAAGAATTGATTTGTCAAATAATTTTCATAATTTTACAAGAATGTGTTACTATAGCTGAAAATGTCGAATTTCGTGCCAACAAAACAACATTTGCGGGAAATTTTAATTTGCTTCTTCAATTTAAAAAAAAAAACGCAACTGAAGCACATCTTTTACTCACTGAAGCTTATCCTGACTGTGCTATAGACGTTAGAATGTGTCAGGTGTGGTATGCCCGTTTCAAAAGTGGCGATTTTGATGTTGAAGACAGGGAACGTTCAGGCGGCTCGAAAAAGTTCAAAGATGAAGAATTGAAGGCATTACTCGAAGAAGATTCATGTCAAACGCAACAAGAACTTGCAGAATCTTTAGGAGTTGATCAATCATCCATTTATAAACGATTAAAAGCATTGGCAATGATTCAAAAGCAAGGAAATTTGGTGCCGTACGAATTGAAGCCGATAGACGTCGAACGACGATTTTTCACATGTGAACTGCTGATTGAACGACAGAAAAGAAAGGGTTTTCTGCATCGTATTGTGACTGGCGATGAAAAGTGGATACGTTACGATAACCCAAAGTGTTAAAAATCATGGGGACCGCCCGGACATGCATCAACATCAACGGCAAAGCCGAACATCCATGGATCATGCTGTGTATTTGGTAGGATATGAAAGGTGTAGTGCATTTTGAGCAGTTGAAACCGAATGAAATGATCACTGGCGACCGCTACCGACTACAATTGATGCGTTTGAGCCAAGCATTAAAGGATAAGAGGCCAGAATATGAGAATAGATACGACGAAGTTATTCTTTAGCACGACATTGTTCGGCCGCATGTTGCAAGGCAAGTAAAAACATACTTGGAAACGCTGAAATGGGGAGTGCTACCCCACCCGCCGTATTCTCCAGACATTGCTCCTTCTGATTACCACTTGTTCCGATCGATGATACTTGGCCTGGCTGAACAGCACTTCCGTTCTTTCGAAGAACTCAAAAAGTGGGTCGATTCGTGGATAGCCTCAAAAGATGAGTAGTTCTTTCGACGCGGAATCCGTATGCTACCAGAAAGATGGGAAAAGGTTGTTGCTAACGATGGACAATACTTTAAAGAATAAATTTATAATCACTTTTTCACAATAAATGTCCAAATTACGAAAAAAATACGAGTTTATACCTTCATACTCCCAATAATAAAAGTAATAAAAGTGATTTCTAACCTATTTATATATGTAATAAATAAATATAGTTTTAGGCTCCATGACCCGTAGTCCATGATCCTGGAAAGTCCGGTGAAATGAGAGTGAGCATTTTTGAAATAAGATTTTGTACTGGCTAAGACTTAGTTATCTAAAATTTTTTATAAATACTTAGACTTCGTAAATTTGAGAAGCAAAAACTGTTCATGCTTCTTAAAGAATGTTGCATGGGAATACAATGAAAATAGTTCCTTTTTTAAAGAACTTTATGCTCTGCACACATTAAGTGTAAGACATTCTTCTAAAAGTGAATTGAGACCTTGTCTTACCTAAAATTGAGGCTTTATATTGAGTCCTGTTGCAGTTAGAAAACAATGTTTTATAATATTTTTACAGCTTTGATATTTCCTTGACTATAATTTAACAAATAGAAAAAAAAATTCCACCATTGCACAGTAATTTGATCCTATACAACGACCGAAACAATTAGAATAAGCGTTCTGATTTTGTATGCTTGAAAATTTTTGTTTGCTAAACTCAAATATGAAGACAGTTTTAATTTAACTAATTTCGTGATAAACTAAGCTTAAAGTCACAATTTTTGTCACAGTTAGCAACACAGTGCAACTGACATTCACGGGCCTCAATGAAACCTGCCTTATATGAAAGTATTAGTTAGTAGTAATTTCTTTTTTTACAGTTGGTTGAATTTTTAAAATTTTAGTCAAAAATATCACCAAATGGTATGAAAAATCATGTGAAAATCAACATTTAAGGTAAAGTTTGTTTTAGGATACACAAACTAAAATTTTACGTGAAATTTTTTCTGATAATATTTTGACTCATTAACTCCTACCTATGCATATGGGTCGTTTTGTTCCTTTTTTTTAAGAAATTCCTTAAAAAGTCCCTTTTAAAATATTTGGCTGAAAATTTTATTAGGGGTTATCAAACACAAGAAGCGCGTTAGGGAAAATCGCTTGCTTCATATATTTGTAAGAGTTAGTGAGTTAAAACATTCTGCGAATAGATTTCTAGTAAAAAGTACAAAGGATACAAAAAAAAAAAATTTATAAAAATTTACTTTTTGATTCGGTATTTATGAACTATTTCTTTATTATAAAATCTGCCAAAAATATGAGACTTTAAACATTTGAAGAGTTTTCAGATTTTTGATAAAAAAAAATATTGGAAATCGTTGATAGGAAGTTTACTCGTTTTGCTCAAATTTTGAGGAAAGTTCTTTTGCCAGGTAAGCTTCTATATTTTGGAGCGTAATGTGAAAATAAATTTTTTTGAATCACCTTAAATCAGATTAGATTAATACGGAGGTGGGCAATAATTTCCCAGATCACTGCGGCCATCTAGGGCCTATTGTGATATATCTCAAAGATTTATTGTGTTTATAGTTCTTCTATGAGTTTATTTCCTTTGAGGAAATTTAATATCTCTTTAGGAGAACAATCCGCAATGTCTTGCGGTTGTAGGATAGAGTTTCCCAATAAACGAAGTCGGGTCCTCATTAGGCCTTCACAGTGGCATAAAATATGTTCTGCTGTTTCTTCCTCCTCGTTACATATTCGACACGTATCGTCTTGTGCTAGACCCAAGTTCGATAGGTGTTTTTTGACCCTACAGTGCCCTGTATAGAATCCTGTGGCAATTCGGATTTGGTTCCTGCCTAAATTAAGCAGTTGTTTAGTTCTGCGTTGACAGATCTTTGGCATGAATGATTTAGCTTGTCGTGTTACCGGGGGTTTCTCTCTAGTATTGTAGCGAGTTACTGTCCAGCCAATTTTTTAAACTGATTTTAACGGAACTCC
The DNA here is from genome assembly GCA_963691655.1 of Toxonevra muliebris. NCBI lineage: Eukaryota > Metazoa > Arthropoda > Insecta > Diptera > Pallopteridae > Toxonevra > Toxonevra muliebris. The sequence continues at coordinate 105,077,445 of OY829326.1, forward strand.
ATGGCAGACCGCAGAATGGTCGTGGTCCAGTGAATTCACTGGATGATCCTTTCCTTGCAAGTTCGTCCGCCATTTCATTGCCTACATGTCCTCTATGCCCTGGCACCCAAATGAGTTGTTCTCTGTTATGAGAAGCTAGACAGATTAGAGCTGTAGGCAGTCCCAAACTAGTTAAGAGGTAATTTTATATGCAGTTAGTGCAAGAAGAGCCGCTTTGCTGTCAGAGTGTATGTAAATGTTCTTGCTGTGCACAGATCTGTTTTCATAATCCCTTAGGCAAAGCTCGATGGCATGCACCTCGGCTTTGAAAACTGAGTTACCTGTGCCCATACCAGCATAAATATATTTTTTTGGTCTAACTCCGTACACTCCTGCCCCAACTCCTTCGTTTGTCTTGGAGCCATCTGTATACCATACATGATAGTCCCCTGTAAACTTTGGCCTGACCTGCCCCCAGTTATTCTTATCAGGGAATGTGACATTAAAGTTGTGGCAGAAGTTGTAACGCGGAAGACATTTATCGTTAGAAAGAATACTAAAGCTTTCAACCAGGTTAATTTCTTGGATTAGATCCGGATGAATTGTTTTACCCGCCGTTCCTTCTGATTCTGAGATGAGCTTACATGTGAACTGTAGAGCTTCTTTCTTTAAGAATAAGTGTAGCGGTGGTAGGTTTAGCAATCTATTCAATGCCGCGGAGGGCGTTGTTCGCATTGCTTCTGTGATACAGACGCTAGCTAGTCTTTGAAGTTTGTTGAGCTTGGCCCGCGCTGTTTTTTGTTTTGCCTTACTCCACCATATTGGTGCAGCATAGGTGATTATTGGTCTGGCTATGGCTGTATATAGCCAGATTGAGAGCTTAGGACTGAGTCCCCAGTTCTTGCCTACTACACTTTTGCTGGTCCAAATGGCTTTCCTGGCTTTATCTAGGGCCCTATCTAGATGTGAGTTCCATGTTAGTTTTTCATCGAGAATTACACCCAGATATTTTACTTCTTTTGAGAAGTTAATGGTTTCACTAAAAAGTGTTGGTTCTTTTAAATGATTTGAATCACATTAATGACTAGCCAAAATCTACAAATTTGAAACTTATTCTTTTTTATAATTGCATATTGTAAAAAGCATTAACGAATTCAAGGGCGGGGAGGGGTACATTTTGGGAAAAAACTAGCATTTCATTTTTATTCGATAACAAATTTATAAAAGATAAGTTTTAGAACTTTTTGAAGGAACGAAGCAAATGAAACTTCCAGATTTCGCAATCCCTGAATTCGCTAGCGACTGGATTCGATATTTAGTCAATTTGGTCAAATATTATATAAAAGTAAAACCAACGATCGGTTCTAGTGCAACACACTGGATCTGGAAATCAAATCTAAAAATTTACAAATAACGTTTACTTTGTCATTTTAATTTCCGCATAAAATCCAGTCCCGCTTTTCTTTGACTTTTAATAATTTTCAAAGGGTTCAAAATTAAAATACAATAGTATCCCGATTATCCGGATCAATTAAAACCAGGGATAGTCCGGATAATCAAAAATCTGGATAATCGAAGAAGAATGCGTCATTTGGACAATAAAATACTTTATAAAAAAAAATATGACCAACAAAGACGTATGCTAGGAAATACAATGTAATTTAGATTTTTGGCTGCAAAGAACTTAACGTAATGAATCACATTTTCTCATTACAGCCAACTCCCTGATCCGTTTTTCTTTCAATCCAGTTAAATGTAAAGCTAGGGCTTCAAAAGGTTCTACATGAGATGGTACTTGAAATACATACCCGGTTTTACTACACGATTCTAATGATCATATCGTTTTTATCCAGTCCTTGAATTCCATATTTAGATTTAAATCTTGCTTACCATCCACATCTCGCGTTAAAAGAAGAATCACCATTACGCTTTTGGTGGGAATCCAATGCTTTTTACATAATAAAAATGTCCATATATGGGCCGGGCCAAGTGAAACTGCATCCTCTTGAAGTTTATTTTGAAATTTTTCCATAGCTTTATGTTGCAAGCTTCTATCTTCGGTCTCAAGCATGTAGGTGAACTTCATAATGGAATCAGAATTATTTTTAATATTTGATATCGTAGAAGTTCCTACTCTGTAAGTTTGCGCCAACTTACAGCCAGATTTACAATTTTTTAAATACTGAATAATTTTCAACTTGCCTTTAAGTAACAACTCTACTCTTTTACGCTTTAGCATTTTAGATGTTTTAACTCAAAATGCATTTTACAAGTTTAACTTAACAAACACGACTTCACTGAATGATGAACAAGACTGCACTGACTTCACAAATGCAAAGCAATAGCAAGAGTTATCGTGAAGATAGAAAAAAAATTTAATTATTGAATTGAAATAATGTTTAAGATTCAAATAATAGGCTGCTTTGCATTTTTGCTTTGAAAATGACGTTACAGATTTTGTGATATAAGAAAATGTGCCTAAAGGCATCGTTATGCTGTAGAGGGTTATGAGCAGGGCCGTAGCCAGGATTTTTTCGGGGGGAACGGGGTCATTTTTCATTCGAAGAAATTTACATTGACTTGCCATTACTGATGATGAGCCCGACCTCAAACAAATTGCCAAAAATACTAAAAATAGTCAGAGGCTCATTTTTTTCAAATGATTGTCAGTGGGAATTCGGGCCATGATAAGGAATCCTGATGAGCTTGGCTTATATTCCCGAAAATTCGTGCAGTTACTGCATTGAAAGAGGTCTTCCGAGTCGGGGTGCCCTGAGCAATAATGGGTTAAAGAATTAATTACATTTTAAGATTGTTTCCTAGAACTTTGGAGCTGATCCACTACTACTGCCCTACATGGGCTTTGCGAATAAAATGGTTCCTAGTGTTTGTGAATGAATTTTTTATACTGAACACGAATATGAGTTCAAAAATTTCCCATCACGCCACGTTTTAGAAAAAATGGGATGGAAAACTCTAAAATAGAATTTTTGGCCACTTTTAAAAACTATAAATGCAGAATTGCTCAGCATCTTCTCTTTTTGTATCTAAAGTCAAACCTCATGTCAAAGAAAACAAATCGGATCTGGTCGCATAGTGTAACTAAGATTTCAAGTTTATTTTTTTATATTTGACTTTTTAGAAAAAAACCGATGGAAGTAAAAAATATTTAAAAACTGTTTAATAGATTTTACTTTGACTTTTTTTCCATCCACTGGCAATTAATATCAAAAAATAGAAGAAAGTTTCCACATTTCGGGGGGTCAGAACCCCCAAAACCTCCCCCTAAATACGGCCTTGGTTATGAGTCCGTATAATCGGATGCTCAGATAATCAGGACTCTACTGTACCTTAATTATTTATGCACTTAACATTTTCATCCGTTCTTTAAATCTTCTTTGAGTCGTCTAAGTGCCGATATAAAGCCCGTCTTCATGTAGCAAGTTCCCCTTATACTGCTGAGATCTTTGTGGGCGTTGGATACAACCAAAAACTAAAGTCTATGAATTCCATTAGTGGTCCCAAAATTGCAATCATAGTAGCGAAATGGTTAACCAAATCTTTTAACGTCATTTTTGAATTTCTCTTCTGAGCAGCAAAATTTCTACCACGCCTTGCAAAAAAAAAAAAAAAAAATTTATATGAAAAAGTAATACAAAATTCTGTTCTTTTCTACTGTCGCATAAAAAAATATGATATCTTCCCGCGCTGAAAATGGTAGCCAGTCATAAAAAAAAAATATGTTCTTTCCTGTTAGATTTTTCTAAACGCATTTTTTTTTTACGTGCCACAATATTATTATCTCTTTAAGTGCAGTGACATTTTCGTAACAAAAGTCATGCTTTATGCATAAAGCAGATCCCACTTTCGCTCCTCGTGCACTCACTCACCCACCGCAGGCGAAGTGATAAAAAAGAAAAATGCCAAACTGTTTAGGTGCTTAATGCTGACAATGGCTCAAGTGATAGCAGCAGGAGCAGACACTTCAGCAGCAGCTAAAAGCATCTAAAAATGTTATTAAAAAGGAAACGGAAGTGCTATTGCTCGAAAACGAAAATTCGCTGCACTTTTTAATGTCATGGTTATGTATCTTTGTGTATTGTATTCTTTTTTTATGGGATTTTAAATTTTTTACGTGCATGTATTTTGAGGGCAAGAATTAATTCTGAAATGTTTTGATGTACATTAAAAAATGTTTATTTTTTAAATAGATTTGTAATAAAAATTAACAGCGTATATGAAATTCATTTAGATTTATGACTGACTTTAAAAATACGCTCCAACTCGGCATATAGTCATTGAAAAAGATTCTGCTTTAATATCCTTAAGTGTTTTCTAACCAACAACCAAAGTAATCTGTGCTTTTTTTATTTATCTCTTACACACACGCACACATAATTATTTATGCATAAATACTTTATTACCGATATTACAACAACAGCGCACTTATCAAATAACTCATTTATTATTTTCTTTTAGCCTATAATCTTTATCAATATTCGTGACTAAATTATTAACATTTGCTATATGCATAAGTAGATATACCCAGTTGCACAAATAGGGAGTAATCCTCAAAAGAGTAACGATTTAATGAGTAAAAGGAGGAAAAAACGAGAAACTCCAATACGGTGACAAAATTTTTGCACTTCACAAACACAATTTTATAATTTTAAATGGTCTATTTTAAGAAATATTGATAAAAAAAAAACAACATGATTAGGTTAGGTTAGGTTAGGTTAGGTTTAAAAGGCGTGTAGCATTAAAATATGCTACTTCCACTCGGAGGCCAGGTAGGCCCATTGTGATTGCCTTCAACAGTTGATCTGGAGTCGACTGGTTGCGTGAGAACCTGTATATCTCCTATTAGTTCAGGTATTAAGCCACCTTAACATTTTTGTGCTAGTGGCAAAATCCAAAAGGTTGGACAGATCGATTCTGCTAAGCTCTGCTATGTCTGCAAAGAACCTTGATCCTAGAGTACGGAATCGTAGGTAGGGTAAAAACTATTTCAACTTTTGCTTAGTTTTTTATGCATGGTGGGATATATTTTAGCCCACCTCGAAAAGTTGAAATTACTTATAGTCATACAGTTTAATATTTTATTTATAGTTTATTATTCAATTGGCAATGCTATAGACCAAAAAAAATTCTGTGCAAATGGGATTTTTTTTTCTTTAAAATCGTGTGCATCAAATAGTTTAAAAACAGTACAACATTTCCAGCACTGTTGTATGGTTTTTGCAAGAGTAAAAGAAACAAAATTCAGTGGAAATAAATTTGCTCATGTAGCTCAGTTGGTAAGTTCGTTGCTTATCATTCAAGCCCCATTTACAATGGAGCGAGGACGCGAGGCGTGTTTCGAAGTCGATTTCGGAAACGAGCGCACTCGTCGCTATTCTCGTTGTTCAATTTACAATTAAGCGAGGCGCGATTAATATGAAAATTGAGAGTTGCCATTATTCATTGTCAAAAATTGTGTATACTTATATTTTAAAATCAAGTTATTTTCAGGAAAATTTAATAAAAAATATTATTTACTGGTTCAATAATTGCTGCACAGTTTTTTACTAATACACTTTTATTTTATTTCATTTCAACAGTATGTAATACATTTGGCAGCTCTAAATGTATCAACATCGCGTCTCGCTCGCGAGGTTTTTTCAAATTTTCGAAATTCACTGGCGAGACGAGAGCTCGTCTCTTTTCGTTGTATATGCGCACATGCCAACTTGCGGAGAATTCCCCGATTTGTGGGGAGTTTTCCTTGGTATGGGGAATCGGAGAATGAGCTGTTTTTTGCGGGGAATTTGAAACCGTCCAGCTTTTAGTAAATAAAGTCTGTAATATATTTTTATAAAATTTTATGTAATGTAAATCGTTTAACTTTTGCAATACTTCATGTTTTGGGTCTTATAATCTTCATCTCTTCTTAAGAGGGCCCTGCACTTTCTTGGTTTGGGGAAATTGATTTTTAAAAATTTTAGAGAGAAACTCAAAGTGCTTTCGTAGATATAGACGATTATAGCGGCGAGTGTCAGTCAGGCCAAAACAGTCGCGCAGCGCTTCGGCATCAGTTTCGGCCGTTCAGAAAGGCTATGTTATGCCTTTGTTCAGCACCTCCTGATTAATAATTCCGGACTGCGATTGCATCGGCCGTAGGATTTTACGTACTGTCTAAAATTTAAATATGTTTTTCTATATAACAATGGCCCCAGGACACGATAGAAAAAAAAGTTTCCTCAATTTGCAACGTTGTACTTTCCAAATACAATTTTTTAAAAAATCTAGTTTTGGTTGTCCGCCAAAATTTGCGTTTTGGTCAAACAGCCCATGTTTTGGATCCATGTAACTAATCACCTTTTGAATTTGGAAATTTTTGTCGAACAAGTTTTTTATTTAATCTTTCGAAGAATAAAAAAAAATCTTAAAGATTCAAAATGTGACTATTTTTTTTTGTTCAAAACTAAAAATAGTTTTAACTTTTTTTCTAAAGGTTAACAATAGGAAAAATTTTTTGTTTTTATTTGGGTCAAAAGAAAGTCCATGTATTTTCCTTCGAGTGTTTATTTATCAAAATGAACGTCGAGTAACTAGGTACACCGGATTCACCATGTGTCAAAAGAATTCCGGAGTCAGAAAGTACCTTACTATTAACCTTGATAAATTTTAAGCATGTGTCGCTGTTACAATTTAAAATTATAGGTGAGGGGAATTTGATTGAAAATCGGGAAATTTCTCGAGGGCTATCGGGGAGACAGAAAAAATGAGTTGACATCTCTAATGCGCACATTAAAACACATTGAATGAAAATTTGTCGACGTAATGCTTTCGAACGTCGCCTCGCGTTCTCGCTCTATTGTAAATGAGGCTTCTCGATGCATATTTTCGGCCACAGGTTCGAGACTGGCAAAAAACAACTCAAGAGAAGATAAAGAATAATGAAACGATAATTGTAAATAAGAAAAAAAAGTGAATGAACAAGTGGAATATAACATTATTTTGTAGGATTTCAACTTAAGCCACAAATTAAAAAAAATGAAATAAAGAATCTTGTGGGATTTCAACCTTGGCCCACAAGTGGCTGCGTGCTTACTGACGTTTTAGACAGCTAGTCTATGTCGTCAAGAATTTTGTCGAAAGCTATTCTGAGTGAGCTCATGCTGATAATCGTGCCCTTCTTTATCGCTTCTTTTGGAGGCTAAAACGAGTACTCCATGCCCCCTAGGAAATGCAATGTTAAAAAAGGGTACAAAATGTAAAAGCTCTGGAGCAATAGGGAGTAATCTAACGCTTTGGAGCGCTTGATGATTACTCCTACAATAATCCTAAGTTCAACTGGGTAGGTAGTAACACACACACACACACACACACACACGCACACATGCAAACAAATGCCTGCTGTGCATATATATATACTAATACATATGTCTGTATTTATTTGCATGATATAAAACATCACACTTCGGACACTTTGCACTCTATTATAATGTCATAAGGTCGTACTTACGTAAAATAAATATGCGCATGTTTGAGTGTGTATGTAAATGTATTTGAACATGTTTTTGTTTTTTTTCTTCATTCTTTTGTCATGTTCCCAGTGTGCTCCTTCCACTCATACTATCTTGCACTGCACAGACACACACACATATATGTGCATAAAATTTTACAAACAAGCATATACTTTTTAATTCAATTATTTACAAAATTGGGTCAATCAAAGTTAATTAAATTATGCAAATGACTTGAAATTTTGTGCTTAAATTACACATTTGTGGTTTCCAATAAATTTTGTTCTTCCTTTTGGCTTTTACTTAGTATAACTTTCTATATAAGTGTGTTTGTTTGTATGCATGAAAAAATAGTTTTTTTCAATATAAAAATATATCGATTATGATACTAAACAATACTGAAATATGAAATAATTGAATTTGCCATAGTTTCCTTTCATAAGAATTTAGCTTAAATATGTGGGAATACTTAATTGAAAATAATACCAGTATGTAAGTATGTAAACATAATTGTAATTAAGAAAATTATTCATTACAGTCAGAGCAATTATTTTATGAATTATCTAATAAGACTGCATACCATATATTCGTCTATAGGGAGGAAATTCTATTTAATCTACTTTTTCACTACCACATTTCTATAGAGGAGATTCATGCGAATTATAAAAATGAATATACGAGGAATTTTACTTTTTAAATCTATTCGTATATTTTTTAAAGCTTTGTAGAAAAAACTGAACAATTGAAAATGTTATTGCAATTATTTCCATGGGGATTTATTTAACTTGGTTTTCATAACTAATGGAATCTGTCAAATCGTAAGAAAGAAATATAAATATGGCAGTATGATGAATACAGATGCTGGAGTAGATGAGGATGTCAGCAACGAACTCGATAAAGTCAGAGGTGTTGGGGTTGAACGCTTACAGTTAGATTTGAGAAATTCGTAATTTTCCAGAAGAACAAAACTGGGAATAGTTAATCAACATATGCACCAAATCAATTTTAATATTTAGAAGAAAAATTTGATTAATTCCACACTATATCGAACAGAAACTACAAGTATTCATTAACAAGTAACAAAAACAAGATTATATGCAGAATATTCTGATCAAAATTAATGACCTTTGAGACCCTGTAAACAAAAAAACTAATAGCAATTCGGGCAAAGCAATGAAAATGGAGGTGAGTATGATAAATTCGGCAAAAGTCACGCACGGAATCATGAGAATGGCGCTTGATTGATACCAGCAAGGAAGCAGACGTTTCGGACGCGGTTTCGGCCGAAAAATCCCCTTCGGTCGAACACTAATAAAGTTATTCAAATCTTTAGATGCATTTTTCTCAAAATCGCTTTTCCAAAATCGTAGATCACCATATTACAATTGTATGTACATTTTCTAAATAAGAAGAAACTAGTCTGACTAGTAACTTTGAACACCCATCCTTTTGTCAAAAATAACTAATTTTTAAAATTCTTCGTGCAAATACTACATAAATAACTCAATATTTCAAAAAATACTGATTCATTTTTTCTATTTTAGATGAATCAATTTGGGGCAAGAATGCGAAATAGGTTAGTAGGTTGGAGTGGCTGTCGAGAGACACACTAAGGCCTGAACGGCCTATTGTGATACCACATAGTTGAACCGATTCCGAATGGCGGTGTGGCAATTTTTTATCGGCCTGGTGGTTTTGCCATTACCATTGTACACTACCTCATAATTCTCATTCACTTCATATTGATAGTGAATATAAGAAAGTTATGGAAATTAACCACCAGACGAAAACGGGAATCGAACCCGAACCTCCCAGATGAATACTTACTTGGTTCGAAGAAAAACGGCTATAAAATTGAGGAAAAATGGGAATGATTTGGCGCCATAGAAGCGGTTTCCTCATTTAAATATATAAAATTTCTTTGAGTTGAGGAAATATTTTTCAAATATGAGAAATTGTATACAGGGTGACAATCGTAAAGTGACGCACACATATCAGCAGTTATTTTCAAAAGGACGTACTTCCATTAAGTACAATTAAGTGTTAACATTGCTGAATATATAAGCATTCATTTGAAACCCACCTCATTCAATATAACTTCCTTTAGCCTGCACACATGCCTTCAATCGATCCGGAAATCGTAGGACTGTTCGCCGCAGGACTTCCTGATCAATTTCAGTCCAGGCTTTCTCTAATGAATTTGTCAGCGACTCCAGACTGTGGTGTTGAGATGCACAAGCCTTACTCTCTAAAATACTCTAAATAGAGTAGTCCATTAGATTCAAGTCTGGGGAGTATGGTGGCCATTCTTGAGATGCTATGAATCCAGAAAAATTGTCTTTTATCCATGTTTGCGTTAATTTTGCCATGTGGGAAGGTGCAGTTTTCATTTCCAAATGTATCTTGGGCCCAGGGAAGAACATGTTCATTTAAAATGCTCCGATAAACAACCTGGTCAATTTTAACACCATGAAATGTTGTTCAACCGTGAAAATTTTTTCATCTGTAAACAAGATATTTTCAACATTTTTTAACACGGAGGAGCGTAGCATCGCCTTGTATCTTTGCAGTCGCAAATCTTTCTTTTTTTGTGTCAGATCTTGAGCTTTTCGGAGCTTGTACGACTTAAGATTTAGCTTTGATTTTGCAATGATTCGCACTGTTTCACGGTTTACTCCCACTTCTTTAGCGATTTTTCTCATTGAGCGCCTTGGATTTCGCTTGATTCGTTTACGAATTTTTTCTGTTAAACCAGTAGTGGCAACTGTTGAAAATTTTCCCCGGTCTCTATCTCCAAAACCCCCAGTTTCATTATATCGAACAATAGCTCGGTCTACCGTACGACTTGACAAATTTAAAGCCTTTGCAATTTGACGGCTACTATAATTTGTCAAATGAAATTTTATAATTTCACAACGAATATTTTCCTTGTCCATTTTTATGGAAATTTCAAAATGTAATAACAAAAATTCAAATGAAATTAAAAGCAAAGCCAATGATGAATGAATTTGCTTTTTAAATTAAAGTAACAGTAAATGGCAAAGCTTGCTGCAGAGTATTAAACTTGCGTCACTTTACAATTGCTCAGTTTGAGGAATAATTTTCCATAGATTAAAGTCAATTTACTTTTTGGAAAAGAAATTCTCAATTTATGGAATATTTTCTACAATGTTGTTTTAATTAAAAGGCATAGAAATCATGTTTTTTTACTTGTATTCGTTTATTATTTTATTTTTAATAAGAATTCAGGTATACATTCATACGTATTTTTACAAACACTACAGGCATCGTCGCCTTGAAATGATCAAAAGATCCTTATGGCCACCAAAAAATTATAAATTGAACTTTATTAAAATTTATATCTTTTGATTATATTTTATTTTTTTCACAATATATAAATATTTTTTTTTCAAAAATTATATCAATAGCCACAAACCACTTCGCTTGAAATAGAGACGCCAACTTAAAAATTCAAAAGAAAACCAAAGCGTAAGCAATTATCTGCTTAGGCCAAAAGAGTAAAGCTAGTTTTTTGTATATACAAAAATTTTGTATGGAGAACATTTTTGGTATATTCGTCTCTTTCTTACATTTTCATTTTTTATGCAAAAATAGTATGTAATTTTAATTACCTTATTTTATTCTAATTTGTAATTGGTAATTTGTTCTTTTATGGTATTTTGATACTTTTGTTTTGCAGCCAAATGGTGCTTGAATTTTTATATGCTGGTGCGACTAAATTTTGGAAAAAAACAGGTTTATGGAAACGTCCATTGTTCCATGCGCATTTATGTTAACAATAGACCAAGTAATTCATAAAAGCTCTTGAGTTAAAATTTTATGCAGAGACGCGTTGTAAGGACTAAGTTTTAGAAAAAAATTATATTTGAAGATGCCCATTTACCACACCCATATTTTCTTGTGTTTTATTTAATTTTATAATCTTACTTTTCTTTAATTTTAGTTTTTACAATTTCATTGAAACTTGGGATTTGATTTCAATTGGTGGGCAGCGCCGCAATTAAATTTCCAAAAATGAAGAAAAAGCTTACTTCAAATTGAACACCATGGTTGCATGAAAGGAGCACAGTTTTCTTCATTTCGAGGAAAATTTACATAAACCAGAGAAATTTCGTGGATTTAAATTGAGGAAACTTTTTCTTTGTTCTAGAGATGGGTATTTCTCTGGGTGTAGTGTACTATTCACTAGACTATCGAGGTCGTCGACTGCGAAATAACTTTTTCCAGAACTGATCCGAGTCAATCGGTATAACTTCAAAAGCTGACAATATTTCTATATGCTTAATATTTATAAATAAGTAGAAGTTTTTTATCAAAATATTTACACTTTCAGAAAAAAAAATAAATCCAAGGATCATATTTTTTACTTTTTGGGACTAAAGTCAGCAAAATTTCTGTTTAGTGTCATTACACAACTCTCCAAAAAAGGCATTTCAAAAATTGGAGTGAAGTTTCGCCAGAAAACTTTGTCGTTCACACAGCTCTCATTCTTACAGATCAGAGTATCACAATCATTTTCAAGTACTTGACACATTTAGATTAACTGGATTGAAACACTAAATTGTGCTATTTCTTAATCGATGACTCAAACAAGGGACTCTTATTAGTTCAGTGATGTAAATAGTTACTGTTAGTACTTCTTCTGCAGAACTTTCTGCAATACTATGGGGTTAATTCAGTGGCAATAAGGAATAACAGCTAAACTCAAAAGTCGACTAAAAACCTGTTGCATATTTTTCATTATAAAACCCAAAATATTGAAAGTTCTTAAATAATTAATGGAGTTTACTTAATAAAAAACTATGGAGACTGCTAAATTGCAAAATTTTTTCAAAAACTTTCAACATTTTGGGGTTTATAATATAAAATACGCAGCACGTTTTTATTCGACTTTTGAGTTTAGCTGTTATTCCTTATTGCCACTGAATTACTAGTCGATTGAAAGAAATTCATTTTATGCTTAAATATTGTCTTAGGGTTTATCAAGCACTCCAAAATACATCTATGTTTTTCATTCTTTTGTGGTATCAAAATATTTTTCAGTAAGGTATCTTTTTAGGTTGGGTAAGAAATAAAATACACACGCTACAAATTTGGAGAATAATATATAATTATTCATTCAATTTTGCCACGAATTTCAACAACAATCGGTTAATAAGGCCGCTTGGCTTTGATTTCGCCGTTCAGTCGGCCCAGTAATGCATAATAAAATATTCCAGGTATTGGTTTCTCTTTTTGTCAATTGTTGATGACCGCATCTATCCCAAAAATAGTGGCCATAACCTTTCCGAGTTCTTGCTAGGTCTTCGTACTGAGAGCACTTTCATTAGCTTATACCCACTGTAATATTTCTTGTTTCGATCGAAGGTTATAGTGATAGATCCACGCTTCATCTACTGCCTCACGCCGAGAAATTTACATTTAACACGTTTACAAAGCTCCAAACATTACTTTGCATCCCAAATTTTGGGAGTTGTTACAGCAATTGGACAGCCTGGATGGTCTTTATAAAAATTGCTTGTGCGACCGTGCCTGAAATCAGCTATCCACTGTTTCACTGCTGCAACTGATGGAATTGGTTCTGTATAAAAATAGATCGAGTTCGGTTTTGATTTCATCGTTCGACACAAGAACTTAATCGCTGCACTATACTCTTTTTTATCTGAAAAGAGCGGAGGGCTTTGCGTCTCCGTGCAAGGAGGGATTTCGAGGAGATTTGAAATGTGTAAAAGGAAAACAGCAGTTAGTTTAAATAATCAAATGTACTTTATGAGTAAGTATAAGATAATTTACCTATACCAATTCGATTCTCTCAGCTTAGCTGCTACGACCTCTTCGTGGCGTCTTCAGGATATAGAATGATATCCTGGCATTCGGTAAAATTGTCTAAAGATGACAAATTCAACCCGCTGAATCATAAATGTATCGATGAAAAAATCTAATTGGTAAGGGTTGCCAGGAGTACAAAAAACACTTGAATCTAATAACTAATACAAATAAGGCAGCTGACCTGAACATTATCCATTTAAAAAAAAATATTTCCATAGTGGCTGTGTTTTTGAAAGCGTATTAGCCATGTGGTGATCTTGATCCAAATTCCTCCCGAAGGATACTAGTGTCCAAAAAAAATGTTTGTTTCCAAAAAACTTCACTTCACTTATTGACCTACCCTTAGCTGGTGTGAGATCCGAGTCCGACCACAGCAATGCCGCAATACCCTTGCTCTTATCCTACCCTACAAGCATTTTACATATTATCATTAATTTATGGAATATTGCTATAACTTATGGTACATTTAGTCCCTTCTGAGTTTTAATAGTTACAGTATTTTTTAATGCATTATTTAGTCATAAAAATTTTGATTGTTTGCTACTGACAAATCTCCACGAATATTTTATGTATGTTGGTCTGAATACTAGCGGGCCCAAGGAGAAGGAGGGATTTGGGTTGAAGCCCTCTTTACTGACGAATATCGAATACATTTTGATCATTGGTCATTAACCAAAAAAAAATTCATAGGGTAGAAAATATAAACGCCCCCGCCCCCCCCTCAACGCCTGCTCCCACCTTTCTGGTTCTAGGTACTATTTTCTACAACACTTTTAGTTTCCATGAAGGAAATGTATTTTTTTATTAAATATTATAATTTAGCCTTTTTATTATAAGTAACTCAGTAATGCTCTTAACTCTTTCATACCAATCGGAAATATTTTTTATCAAATTTGTTTATAAAAAATGAAAGATTATGAAAATAAAAAAAAATTCCGAACAACGTTTCGTGGCCTGAGAATTGATTTGGCGTATAGGTATATGAATTTGTACACACATACGCCAAATCAATTCTCAAGCGACGGTTTGTTTTATGAGTTTTGAAATAAGTTAGTTTCAGGTGCCATAATTTCGATACAGTTGGTTGGCCACTTTAGGGGATTATCTGGAGAATAAATTAAAATATATATGTAATAATTTTTAAAAATAATTATTTGGTGTTATCCCATACCATTTGGTACATATTTTTCTATCACTGCAATATATATTTTATATAAAAATTCAAATATAAAAAAAAACCTTACTATTTTTAGTTTTTGGCTGCAAAACGTCTTTTCGACACCGGTGACTCTTTTACCTTCAAAATTTTTCTGGAAAAACTATGTAATTGATTATTCTCAATAAGGTGTCATTTAATAGGGAATGAATGTGGCTTTTCGAAAGTACCTAATTTTCAAGAGTAAATTCATCTCTTTTGCTTACCAGACTACCCCAAAGTAGAAAAATCTTAACTTTTTCTCCCCCTTCTTTTTGTTGCAATATTTTGGGGGTAGGTTGAGCTACTGGTCCAAAATTTTCCAACGGTTCAAGAATTTTTTCAGACGATGAAAATATACATCAAAACTCATTTAAGGGTTAAAGAAAGACAAGTATTCAGGGGCTAGAGTAAAATTAGTTATATTAAGTACCACGCAGTAAAATAAAATAAATATTTACTTAAAAAAATGTATTCATTTATAATTAGTATTCAATTTTACTAATACTAATTTGTTTTTCTATGTACATATGTATATACAAATATATATATATATACGGATGCTTTCAACTGTCACATTATATAGTGAGCTGTTCATATTTGTTGACAACTCCAAATATGACATCACACTATACAAATGAAAATAAATCAAACATATGCGAGTAAATGTATGCATACATATAAATATATACAACATATACATATTTGCATACGCTAATATCCGCGATATAACAACAACTTGCAGCATTTGTATGTCTGTCACCCTGCCTGCCTGTGTGTGCTTATTTGTTTTTTGCCACCTTTTTAGCGCAATTGAAATGACCGCAAAATTTCTGCAGTTCAGTTATCACACACACACATACACCAAAATACTGTCGCATATTTTGGCATTTAACCAAAATGATATTGTACGTGTATATGTATGTATGCCTGTGTAAATGTGTGTAGTTGTAGTTGTACAAGCAGTTGTTGCATTTCCTTTTACACCGTGCCATTTAACAAACGTGTGCCACACATATTTATTTACACTTGCATCCTGTTTCTCACTCTGTGCGAGTGTGTGTCATAAGCTTTAAGCCTTTGTTCCTGTTGTATCCACACACACATACAAAAACTTACCTAGAGTACTATATACGATTGTGTTGTTTTTGTCAACTGTATTGTTTGTTATTTATTTGAATGTGTGTGTGTATTTGTGTACGGTGTATATGTATATATTCTTCCGGTTTGTTTGTTCGTTTATTTATTTATCTGTTTATTTGTTTTGCACTTGTCCCTTTGGCTCCCTATGGAGATACCATTGTTTGTATTCCCCATAAGCAGATAATCAAATGAAAACAACAATAACAAAATAGTTGTATTTTTTCTTCTATTGTAGAAAAACACTTTACATGTTTTTGAATTTATACGATTGTATTTCCACGTTAAATGCGCAATTTTTAAAATGTTTTTATATATATATATATATATATTAAACTTTAAACGATATTCAGTTTAATGAATTTATGTAATCAATCTACAATTACTTCAAAGTTTAACCAAAGGAATTTGGACTTGTCAATGTTTTTTTCTCTTAACCCTTTGTTTAAGATATATTTCTTTACCCACACAACCAAATATTTGCTTGAATAAACCCTTGAAAATCTTCTTTAATTATATTTTAATATTTTGTGTATTTTTCATAAATTATTTACTTTATTTTTCTGTGAAAGATAACATCAACAACGTGTAGGTAGCATCAATCAATTTGTAATTAATCATTTGCTCAAAACTTTTTCATACCCAAATTTTCCCTTTCTTTATACTTTTTTTTTGCAAAAACTTTTAAGAATATATCATAAAAAATCAATAAGGAAATGTTTGATAACGTGTGGGAGTATTCTTATGATTTTTGAAAAGTAAACAAACTTGGAAAAGTTTAACTTATACGCAGTCAATACACAAACATCATAACAAATATTTATACAAAAAACCAAAACAACTAGACAAACATACACTAATTGCATATCTCTCTTAATGAGTTTTATAAAATTTCATAAGAAAACAAATACAAAAATATAAACAACTTTAAGATCTATGAGAATAAATAAAGTTGAAAGTGCTAAATAGTAAATATGTATGGATTTGTAAATATAACTTCATATGTATATATTTTAATATAAAATTTCACACTACACTACAGCAGACTTCTTGGAATTAAGTAACACTCAGAATAAATATTTAATTAAAACAATGAGCATCAAAAATGTGTATTTGTTAAACGATGTTCGTGTGTGTGAGTGCGTTAACGATAGTGCAAAAGTATGCATATGTAATCAGATGCACACATAAGAATAAATGAATTTTACTTGTTTTAATGCATGAATACAATAAAATATTATGAAACACCCAAGAATACTTCACACTGACACTATGCGTGTGCACTCGTATATCCCCAGTTGAACTTAGGATGATCGTAGGAGTAATCATCGAGCGCTCCAAAGCGAGCAATCGATTACTCCCTATTGCTCTAGAACTTTCGCATTTTGTACTCCTTTTTACAATAATATTGCATGTCCTAGGATATGCATGTCCTAGGATATGGAGTACTCGTTTTAGCCCCCAAAAGGAGTACTAAAGGAAGACACAATTACGAGCATGAGCTCACTCAGTGGCTGTTCTAGGATTTGGGTTTAGGGGGGGAGGGGGGGGCGGGTGTGATTTTAAAAAATTAAAAGATAAATATCAGACTCAGTATAGACCAAAACCCAGACCTAGATCAAAAACTAGTGCAAAAATTTTATCAAATACAGATCAAAAATTAAAAGATAACTAGAACAAAACTGAGACTAAAATTCAAACTAAAATCGGATAGAAATTTAGGAGGAAATTTCGACCAAATTTCAAACTAAAATTCAAATACTTTTTTCAAATCGAAGTTCAAACCAAGAAAAGAACCAAATTCAGATCAGAAATCTAGATCAAAATGATACAAAATTCAAATCAAAATCTTGATTATGACTTTTCTGATGAATTTTTATTGTTAAATGATCTATTTTGAGAAAAAAAATTTGAAGGAAATTTTAATTTCCTTCGAAAAAAATTTTAATGAAACAATTTGATACTTCTTTATTTTTTGGGTCATTTTTGGTCGAAACAAAAACCTAAAAAAAATTAAATTAAGATAACAGTTGGTTATAGTATAGTTATAGATTTATAGTACTTTAAACGAAATTTTAAAATATATATTCATATCACTCTTAGCATCGATATCACTATTAATATCGGCCTGGTGGTGAGTTTACGATCTCACAACTCTATAAGCAAGCACTTCATTTTTATGAAAAATTAAATACGTTCTTTAAGGGGTTATATACGTTTTCATGAGTCGAAAAATCTAAACTTATGACTTATTTCGAATAAGCTTTCAAGAGTTTATGCTCAAAATTTCAAGTCAATCCGAGCAGTAGATCGTAAGTAGCAACTCGATTTGTAGCGCGCTATCTGCCTTGAGGTAGACATCTCGCCCGACTTTAAACGTGATTTTCTCCGAATGATGTTTTTTGAAAAATGCCTTTGTGTTGACCGCGATATCTCAAAAACTACTTCACCAATTCATTTAATTTTTTAAATTTTTTTCCTAGTTACAATACGGAGTACTTGAACGATCATTTTTTCATGTGCAGTATTTGTCTTAACTAATAATTTCTTTTAAGTATATTTTTGAGACTAAAAAAATCGACTTTTTTTTGCATCATGGTTTCCGTATGAGAATAAGGTTATTCTTAAAAATTTTTCGTTCAAGTTCTCGGCACTGTAGTACACAACTGTAAATTTTTTGACTGTTTGATTACAGTTGAGTTGTTGGCATTCAATCGTGGTTACGGCCAGACTCTGCAGAAAAAACGCGCATCATGACAAAAGCCACAACTTCTACAATTTTCAATAATTTTTCATATCCGACCACTCTTTTTTTTTTGTAAGAACATGTACTATGTATGCCTGTTATGCTAGTTTTAAATAAGTTATTTCACATATTCACAAATGTGCCCTAAGTTTCCCGTATCAAAACGTATATAACCCCTTAAGCCTGTTATACATTACTTAAAATATAAATATATCTTAATTTGACCAAAATTCCAATACATTTTAAATTTCAGCGAGATCCGTACACGCTTACGGATACCGCACAACAACCGGTTAAAAAAAAAAACTATGTTCAGACCATGAATCGGACCAAAATTCCAACAAAAATCGACCAAAATGAGATCAAATTTATATTGAAACTCTAACTAATAACCCAAAATTCAAACCAAATTAAAGCCGAACTCAGTTTTAAAATTCATTCCAAAATTCAAAAAAAAATTAGACCCAACTCAGACCAATAGTTAAACAAAACTTAAGGCCAAAAGGGCACCGAATACAGAACGAAAGTAACCTAAAATTCAGACCAAAAACTAGTGGAAATATCTGATAAATATTTATATCAAAAAATTTTTACTTAAATGAAACAAAAACTAGTCCAAAATTCCAAACGAATTCAGACTAAATTTTTAAACAAAATTCAGACCGATTTCGAACCGAAGTTCAGACCAAATTAGTATCAAAATCTAGACGAGAATATTCACCCCAACTTAAACTAAGGATTAGATTAAAACTGATGCTAAAAAGGCACCAAATACGAGTTAAAAGTAAACCAAAATTTAGACCAGAAATCAGATCAAACGCAAACGCTGGAAAGCTAATCCAAATTTAGACCAAGCATGGATTAAAACTCAAACCAAATTCAGATTAAAATGCAAACTAAAATAAAACAAAATTCTGACTTACAATCAAACCAGAATTCAGATCAAAAACGGTTAAAAACGGAAAAGTTAAACCAATATCAGACTAAAATTCAGTACAAAATTCAACTAGACCATTATCAAGCTTGATTTGTAATTGTAGATTTAATTTAGTCTGAATGTATTTAATAACCAGTTGCACTGTAACTTGCATCATATGGGCACGCCCGGCATGGCGCCTAATCAGAATTGATTCAAATATCCGACACCATTGTAATATTTATATTAAGTTATTATTATTAAAATAAAATATAATATAAAATAATATTTTAAGTCTTAAAGTTTTTCGTTTGTTGAAAGTATATGCTTTTCACTGCTGATGGCTTTTTTTTGGAACAATTTATATATTTTTGATTTCTCCAAAATGACTGTTTACTGTAAGATTATCGGGTTCTGGGGGGAGGGGGTGGGGTGGCTATTGTCCCCTTCTGGATACGCTACAGAGCTCACTTGCAATTCATAGAAAAGTAAAACTCCAAAATTGTTTCTGCCAAAATTCATGACGCCATAGAATGTGGGCCGAAGTTCAAATGCCACAAATTTATTTTTTAATTTTTTTTTTTTTTTAATTATAATAATGTTATATTCATTTGCTCATTTATTTTTTTCTATTTACTATCGTTTTATTATCTTATTTTTTTATCTTCTTTTGAGTTGCTTTTTTCCAGGCTCGGATCTATGGCCGAAAATCCGCATCGTGAATGCTAAACAACGCGCTTACCAACTAAGCCACATAAACAAATTTACTTTCAGTGAATTTTGTTTCTTTTACTCTTGAAATATTTCCAGCACTAGTTGCAGTTTTTTAATACTTTTAGAGACACGATTTTAAAGAAAATTACAACCCTAGTTGTATAGAATTTTTTTGGTTTATAGCATTGCCAACTGAAAAATAAACTGTAAATAAAATATTAAACTGTTTTACTATAAGTAATTTCAACTTTTCGAGGTGGGCTTAAATATATCCTACAATGCATAAAAAACTAAGCAAAAGTTGGAACAGTTTTTACCCTACCTAATCGTAAAAAGGTAACTGGGCAAAAAAGAGTAAGATATACGAATTTGAACGACTTAATCATGTTGTCTTTATTTATCATTATTTCTTAAAATAGATCATATAAAATTATGAATTGTATTAGAGAAAGCCAAAAATTTTGTTACTGTATTGGAGTTTCTCATTTATTGCTCCTTTTGGAGTAATAAAATCATTGCTCTTTTAAGGAATACCTACTATTTGTGCAACTGGGTATATTAAGTATCGATTTATGAGCATGTGTGTGTATGTATTTGAGTGCATGTAGTTAAATGTACTAAAATGTTTTCAACACAATTAAACTTTTAAACACTATAATATTAAATATTTGCAAAGCTGCTGGGATAGACGACTGGTTTCGTGTACTATAATAATATACCCAATTTCTGTAGAAGAGAGAAACAGTCACAGAAACCGCACTGATCTTATTGTGACAGACCTCTGCTATTTAATGCTTGCCCGTGATCTTCTTCTCTATCGTAAGGGTAGCTATTTGTTTAGGTGATTTAATCGCAATTTAAATACTTAATATCATCTGATTCACGACAAATGTTGGCGATTACAGTTGCACAATATGTGTTCAGCTGTCTCTTCTATCTTCTTCTACAAATTTTATCTCAAGTGAAATTTTTATTATTTAGTTGGTTCTTAGTTTTGCAATGTCCAATCACTGCTGTGACATCTACTCAGCTATTGAGTTTTCTTTGTTTTTTTGGTACGATATTTTACGTAGGAAGAATTTAGACTACATACTATTTTCGGTTTCCTTTTAGTAATGTTAATGATTTTCTTCCAGCCACAGCCTTAGATTTTGTTTAAAGTTTATTACATGGTAAACTGTGGGCTCAATAAAAGAATTAGATGATCCCTTCAGGCTAAGTTATATGCCATTTCGAATTAAAAATTTAATACCACGTCCCTTCAGTCAAATTAGATGAACTCTGTCTTGTGTGGCAAAATTGATAAGTAACTAAAAATATTCTATTCTAATATTTTCTGCGCACTTAGTGCAAGTAAAGAAAATTTGCTGTGATTGCTGTACCCTAGTGGTTAGTTTGCTAGACTACTACTCAGGGTGCTCGGATTCAGTGCTCTGCATAGTCACAAATAAAAAATAATTTATCTACACTGTACCACTCTGCCACGCTGCCAATGGCCAAGGGCAATCATTCCATCAGAGTACAATTACAATTCACAACATGAATCGATGCAAAAAGATATGCCTAGCCCCTTAATGGGCTGTTGTGATATAAAAAAAGAGAAGAGAGAAAATATCTATAGTCAGAAATGATATAAATTGTTGCAAGCCCTGCCAGACAGCGCTAATGGAAACTCCAATACAGTAACAACATTTTTGGCTTTCACTAACACAATTTCAAAATTTTACACGTTCTATTTTTAGAAATAATGATAAACAAAGACAGCCTGATTGAGTATTTCAAATTTGTATATCTTACTTTCTCATGACTAATTAACTCTTTACTGTAGGTAGGGTAAAAATTGTCCCAACTTTTGTATAATTTTTTATGCATAGTGTGATATATTTTAACCCACCTCGAAAAATTGAAATTACTTATAGTCATATAGTTTAATATTTTATTTACAATTTCTTATTCAGTTGCCAATGCTATAAACCAAAAGAATTCTATGCAAACAGTGTTTTTATTTTCTTTAAAAACGTGTGCCTCAAAGAGTTAAAAAATAGTAATAGTGTTGGAAACATTGCAAGAATAAAAGAAACAAATTTCACTCAAAAGAAATTTGCTTATGTAGCTCAGTTGGTAGGCGCGTTGTTCTATAGTTATGATGTAAACTTGTTTGGCTGCTGATTCAAGCCTGGAAAAAGGCAACTAAATAAAAAAAAAAAATATTGGAAACAAAAAGATATTTAAATTTTTTTATTTATAGGATTTAAAAAAAAAAAAAAAATATTAAAAAAAAAAAAAAAGTTTTGTGGGATTTGAACCTTGGCCCCATTTGAAGTGACTGCATGCTTCCTAGCGCTTTAGACAACTAGTCCATGGCATCAGAAATTTCGGCATGAACTATTTTGGAGTTTTGTTTTTCTATGAGATGGAAGTGAGATAAATATATATTTAATAGTACCGAAAATCATGTGTGTAAGAAAGGGATACAAAATCACACGTATAGTAACTTTCCCTTATATTTTTCCCATCGTTGTGTATAAACTAAGGCGAAGTGATGAAGGCTTTTTTCCTTATGGCTGTGGTTTAAATAACACATCAAATAAGCAATAGTGTTCTAGCAGGGAGCATTGCTATCTATACATCTTCTGATGTAGAGTCCTTGACATACAGAGTTTCTCTAACCCATACTGTCATAAATAATTTTTTTTTTTGCTAATTTTTTCGAGGCAATTAGTATATATTAAATCAAATAAGCACTAAAACGTAAATAATGAAACATTAGGTGGCAAAAAAAAAAAAAAAAAAATATCAACATTTCTTAAATTAGAAAAATATTCCTATTGTTATATATTTTCCAAATTGGGAAAAAATCACCTTTATAAAAAAATATAAAATTTAAAGTTTTTAAGAAAATTACAAACGTGAGGGGCCTTTACGGAAGACCTAAATTTTTTTTAATTGGTACAAATTTTTTTGTGGTATATGTGAGTCTATATAAAGAGATAAATTTTATCATTTTTAATTTCCAAAAGGAGGTGTTTTTGATATACCCTAGTGTGTATGCCTGAAATTAGCATGCATCTGTAGTCTTGTGTGTAGGGTACAGTTTTTGCTTTATTGTTATTTCCATGAAATATTTGTCTTACAATTTTACTCAATTAATTTGTTGTTTGTTTCATATTTCGATTGAAAATTTTTATAAATAAATATTATGTACTTGTTGCGTTTTTGTGTACAAAAATTTTGTTTAGTTTTATAAATCAGAGAAGTATATTAGAAAATTTTTGTTATGATTTAAATTTATACGCATTTCTAAATGTTGTTTCTGCAAATTCATTTAATTATGAATATCAGAGGAAGAATTCATAAAAACAAAGATATAATATTAAATATTTATGCAAAATTATATTAGGATTGGAGTTCTCATAATCACAAATAATAATAGTTTTAATTAATATTGGCACCATATAGACATTTTTATCTATAGATTTCACAATTTTAATTCAGATATAATATAATTTTGAACAATGTAAAGGGAGAAAAATTCTTTTAATTTTACAACAAATAACGTTTTCTGATTTTAGAAAAATTTTAAAACTAGGAAGTGCACAAGGTGAGAAATAAAGAAATATAGCCGCTGTCATTGAAGTTTTTTGTGTCGAAAAATACACGATACTTTTTGTACAACTAATTGATTTACCAAACATTTGTCGTTTTATTCAGAGGACAATCCTCTTTTTTGCCCTAGTGACCTGTGATATGATTCGTTGGGAAAGGCTTTTGAACGTGTAAATAGGAGAGTTTCGGTTCTAAAATTACAAATAAATCACAAGAGATGGGACCTTTATTGAGTATGAGTTGTGTGTTGTTCTAACAGGAGTCGCTAGTTGATACCGTTGTCGTAGCAAGACTTGCTAGATAATTAACTTAGAGTTTTTCACAAGCCATACAAATTTATACCGTATGGCAATTGGTACAAATTCCTATGTGTCAAGGAAATCTATTACGAAATGGAAATGGTACAGAGTGTACATATTTATAACGTATTATACAAGAATAAATACCAGAGTGGTATTTATCCAAACTCAGATAGAGTCAAATATGAGAAGAGTATTCTGAGTGAATTCAGCACGAAATACTAGAATGGTATTTATAAACAAAAGGGAAGAGAAATATTTAGGGTAACAATTCATTATAATATAATAGTAAAGAGTATTATATAGTATTTGCGTGACGACGATATGGTTGATGGTAGCAAAGACGGTTCGTGACGGGAGCACTAATCAAACCGCTTAAGAAACTACTTAACCCTTTCTTCTCAACTTTTTTATTTGTGGGTAAACAATTTTTGGTAGTTTTATACTAGTTGTTTCGGACTTTGTTAAGAATAAAAAGCACAAAAATGATGAAAGAAGTTTTTGGGAAAGGCTGTAGAGCTTTTGGAATTTTTTACATTATAATGACCAAAATGCATGAAAGGAGAAAAAATTCGAGAAAAAAATTTAAATTTTTGAATTTTTTTTTGTGTAAAAAACCACTAAGGTTTGTTTTGCTATGCAAAATAAACTTTTAGTTTAGAAAATGCTTTTAAAAACACACTTGTTCACTGAGTATAAAGGGTGAAAATTTGAAACATTTTTGGAATTTGGGTTTATTTTCACTAAGGTCAAGTATACAGATTTTCGTTGTTCAGTGACCTATAGTAAAATTTCATGGGCAACATATCTCTTGAACATTTTAACCCTCTATTAACCATCGTAATGGGTCAAAAAATAAACTTTTTCGAAAAAGACAAAAAAGATCCATAATAGTGGGTGACAAAGGGTTAATGTGTAGGAAGAAAATATTCTACGGAAAATTCTACTTTAAATTGCTGAACATACAAACAAGCTCTGATGTAAAGCTAACAAGTTATCTTATGGTTTATTATACTTAATCTATTAGAAATTGGCAAACTTTGGGCCTACGTAAAAAAAAATTTGACGTATACTTTTAAAACGCCGATATCCTTGAAATTTTTTTTCTCAAGTTCTATCAGCATCTACTTTCAAAACCTTGTTATTTGTTCGTTTTATCACAAGTTTTTAACACCCGCAGAAAATAATTCAAAAATCATTAACCTTTCATGACTTTTATACCAATAGTAACCAAATTATTGATTGTACATTAGAGTTGCGTGAGTTTGTAATAAAACTATTACAGTTACAGTAATAAAACTATTACAGTTACAATTTTTTTAAGCATGTAAAACAATTTTTTTTGACAACTTTTCTTTTTTAGGAGACTATGAAAATTAAATCTAGAGGTTAATTTTCAAAGTCATGACTTAAGTTCATGTTAATTTCGTTATTTGAAGTTATATATAAACAGGTTAATGAACAAATGTAGTCATCACAACAACAATGTATATATAGAGACGGGCAAATCAGACGGCCGTTTCTTTTAATTTATTAATTTTATATTATGAAATGGAGTTTTAACTTTCGTTTTAAACTATTATAATTAAAAACAAAGTTTATATACCTGCTCAAAATTTTAAACCTTCATTCGTAAATTCGTACTTTCACTTCGTAAATCCACATAAATGTGTCCAAATTACAAAATAAAATAAAAAAAAAACTGTACTCCCGTTTTTGCTCAAACTTAAATTATAAAAAGGAAAAACATGCTTGATTTAAAAAATAATTTTTTATTTTTATAAAAATTCTCGATAGGTTTGAAACGAGAAGTAGTGAAATATAAACATTTTTTTGTACATTATTTAATTGCCAAAAACAACAAAAGGGTTAAGGGGACCTTAAAGAGGATAGTTTTGTTTTCTTCTTTTTCAAAGCTATCATCTAAATTAATTTTTTTTTATTATTTTACAATTAAATTTCAAAATTTTGGTTTTTGTTTGAATATATCTATGTTGAATGATTGTTTCTATCGTTTCCTTTTATCAAAACTGTATTGGCTGTGTATTCTACCTGGGATTTCAAAAATTTGCATTTCATTTTCCGACAATATGCATCGGTCTGCGGTCAAAAAGTGATATCCAACACTTTTTCCCAAATGGGTTTTTATGTTTTTGTTTTTTTTTTCGACATTGGGTCGTTTTCAGATTTTAAAAATGTTGATTACTTTTAATTTACTTTAAAATAATTACAATAATGTTTTTGCTTGCAGCCTAACTGATTTTTTCACAATAGAATTTAAGCAACTAAGAACTTTCAAATAAAAACTTTGCGTGTATTTTCCTAACAAAACGTACTGTTGGAAAGGTAAAGAAGTCTAAGTCTAATGAATTCAATTTGGAATTGGAAATTGGGAGAAATATTAATAGAAACCTTTTTACACCATCACATTGAGTAATATATTGAAGTGGCAAATTAAAATGTTTTCAGTTGCTTTCATTTTTGCGGCAGTCGGTTACACATTTGTTTTTTAATTTTGTTTCTTAATAGATTTACTAATAAGACCTCAATCAGGGTTGCTAACTAAAATATATCAGGCATAATATTTAGAGAGAATTCCCCTGAATATGCAAATTTCCCCTCCTTATTTACCCTGGAGATATTAGTAAGAGTTTAAACTTGAAATTATACTGCAAACATAAAAAGTAAATCTGTATGCATTATGCATGAATTTTAATTAAGAAATTTACTTGAAAAAGTTTACATTCATATTTGTGTTCAAATATTACCCATTAAAAATGTAATAAATAGAAAAACATAGGTATATACCTAATTTACATATCTATTTTTGTAATAAAACAAAAATTAACTTTCGTCCAAAAATAAAACATTCAAATTATGTAAGTTTTAAATTCACTTAAAGCTTTTTATAAATACAGCAAAGTTTATACATCTACATACATATCTAACTTACCATTTACATATGCTGAAAAATCGACTTCATCACCGACAACGCCAACGCCACCAACATTTTTACGATCCCACGAATGTTGCAGTGGACTTATGTGGCTGTTGCTGCCGCTGCTTCCGGTTCTCCTTAACAATTCCGTAACGGAAACATGCTCAGTGACTGCTGCCGTAGGTGTGACATATTCAACATATTGTAGTTGTATTAATAAGACAACCACCAGTAGATAATTAAACATCCATATTGTATAGTTGTTGTCACACGACAACATCATTGTCCATTTCACACAATACACAAGCTTATAGAATTTATGTATTAATTACAGGAGTTTGATAGACGCTGCCTTTGTTGTTACTACTGAAGCTACTGCTCTTGTTATAGTTACAGGCGTAGTAGTGGAAGTAATATCAAGTTATAACAAACGAAAATGTAATACACACAGCTGCCACGTATGAACGATCACGGTGGCGTATGCGTAATATTATTTTAAATTAATTTAGTATACGCGGGCATATGCAAAACAATAAGAGGTGTTAGTGTGTTGTTTACGCATTGGCGGCAACAGATTTTCACACATATGTACATACAGTCATGCATGAATATTTGCATACATGCATATATATGTAAATGTATATAAGGTGGCTTGATTTTTTGTGTCTCTTTGATTGGCCTTAATGTTTTTTTTCTGTCTGTCTGTCTATCTGTTTGTATGTGTTTGCTGCAAGGACTTGTGTAAATTTATTCGCTGTTGCTGTGTAAGTGTAAATAATGTCAACCTTTTTGCTGTTATATTCTTTTTCTGCTTGTGTTTCTTTTTTCATCAGGTTTTTGTGTTTTTTTTTTTTTGGTGTTTTTCTTTTTTGTTGTTGTTGTTTTGGAATACACGACACTCTCCCTAGGTGGCCATTAACAGCGAAAGCACGATGTGACAGCAGTGAAGCTTATGACTTTCTTCTTTAATGTCATTCACAATACGCGACGTTGTCGTGGCGTTGTAGCTAGCGGTGCTGCTGATGGCTGGTAGTTGATGGTGGTGGTGGAAATTGAAACAAAATCTGCTTCAGCTTCAGTACAACGAAAAAAAAAATACGAGTGAGAAAAACGAAAGGATGCGGAGCAGTCAGAACAAAAATAAAACAATCATAAACACGGCAGAATTTTTAATATAAATGTTGCTCTTTATTTAGCTTTCAGTTTGTGTGTTTATATTTTATTTACATTTAAGGCAAATTTAATTTTCTTGCTACTTCGTTTCATCGAATTAATTTAATTTTTTTTCTGCTTTTGTTGCAGTCACATTATAATTTTTATGCAATCTAGACAGAAATCATTTTATATTTTTCTGTGCACAATTATTTCCGCAGCGGAAATATTAAAAAACCCACGTCTAAAGTTTCAACGTTCAGAGTACCACGAGCTATGCGTTCAGTTTATACTTTAAGTAGTTAAGCGAAAAAAAAATACATAGACAGTTACTGCTGCTTTATGCATGCATGTATGTGTAGGTATGTTTGTTTCAGAAAACGTATCCTTTATATTTTGTTTCGTACTTAATATTTTTTACGAACTTAACGCCGGCACGTTTGGAATACAACTGACAATTTATGCCTTTGCATCGCGTAATATTAAACCAAAATCAAAGTAGAGTAGCAACTGCTGCTGTTGCTGCTGCTGCTGATATTGTTGCCTGTTATTGCTTTTTGTTGTTGGTTAACATGTTTGAAAGTTTGAGTTCTATAAAATGTAAAAACCGAATACTTTTACCTACATATACTCAGTGAAAAGGACATTCTGCTCTCTACTGCTTCGCCACACAAACAAAAATCATGATAAAAAAATGTCAACAGAGAATGAAAACACAAGAATTTCTGAATGAATTTCCAAAGCATGCGCACTGTTGCTGCCTGGAAATGTATGAACTCTCAATTATTTTGTTTTTATTTTAATTTTTATTTGTTTTTCCTGTCCCGTACGTGTTATCCTTATATGCAGCTGAGAAATATTGTTACTGTAGTAGTATCATGTCACAGTTCATTTGGTCACAACGTGCCTCCATATTTCCTGCTGCTGTTAATGCTGATGCTTTTCCTTCGTCTATATTTGCTATACTCGGTGTATGTATATTTTATTTTTGACCTTTCACACACGTAATCAACAGTTTATCATCCTCGTTCTTGTGGTTTTCTCTCCATTGTCAACACTTTAGTAGAGTTGCCTATGTTTTTTGATTTTTCTTGGTGGAAGCTAGAGTTAAAAGATTTGAATTTATTATGATTTGCACGTTTATACTTGTAAATGAGTGAATCTTGCGTACGGAAGTTCATAAGTTACCATACATTTTCTTGATTCTTGATAACTTCCTTAGGATGTCATTGTTGACGCTGTTTGCATTTTTCATGTTGATCCTTACATATTTTTTTTCAAATACTATATAAGGCAGCCGGGAAATAGTTCCACCTTTAAGTTATGGGGGAGTAATATGAACTTACAAAACTGTTTCATAACCAGTGCTAGGTCTAAATCTCAGATAATTTGTAATTTATATTTTTTGTTTTCAATTTCTTTACAAAGAATTATAATCGGGAAATAAAATTTTCATATTCTTTGCCAATAGAATCAATTAACTGAATAAGAATCATTCCAACTTAATTTGGATTCAATTCCTGTAAACTTGTAAAGAATTGCAAATATTTTATTACATAATACAATTCCCTGTAGTGGAATCGATAACTCATTCAATTTCAATACCCAGATATTAGAAAAATTATAGTTTCCTTAAAAAATTCCTTGTAATTGAATTTAAGTTTTTCAAACTTATCCAATTCCTTTATTAAGTAATTAAAAAAATTACAAATTTTTGCAATGAAATCATTACTACCAGTTTGATTTTGAGCTATTTATTTTTATGCTGTTATGGTACAACTGTCTGGATGAGATCCCTGATCACCTAGTTAAACTGTTTAGGGATAGAGTTAAAAGTCAATGATTTTGGAGTCATATTCCTCGTTTCTGGAGAAAGGCGATTGTGTTTTTTATCCCCAAACAAGGAAATATGCCTCTGGAACTACCTAAATTCTTTAGACTGATCAGTATTACATTCTTGCTTGAAGTGCTTAAAATACAAATTAGACTTAAGCTCGCAAATTCGATTCCTCTCCATCGATCATAATTTGCGTACACTAAAGGCAAATCAACCGAAGTTGCACTATACTACCTTATTTCACTACCTTCCTTGACATTGAAGGCCTTTAAAGACTGTTCATAAAGGGGTGTTTCGTCGTCTCTCCTGTCGTACTAGGTAATCCATGATCTTTTAGTTAAACTAGGTTACAAATCAATCTCCTATGGAGATTAAAAAAAGCTATCCTTGTTTCTTTCTCTTAGAAGGTAGAAACTGGAAATTGGTAGCATATCCATTCACAGCACGATTGTTGAATATTTCCAAGAAGTCAAATACACACTCAATAAAAGAATTAGTTGTAGTACTCACCTTACAAATGTGCTCATAAACGCCACTAGGGTTTTGTGGGCCTGCTGGAAACTCTTTAGAAATACCTGAGGTCTTACTTCCAAGATGATTTTCTTGCTGCATACTATGATAGTTAGGCCAACCATAGCATATGTTTCACCAGGCTATCAGCAAACTTAACCAGCTCCAAGGGCTTGCCTGTCTCTCAATCACAGGGGATATGCGAACCTGCTCCACTGCTACGATTGAGATAACGACCGGATTTGCAACCTCAGCATATCTTCGTAAAGAAGACAGCCGCAATAACAGTTTTGACTAGGAATCTAAGCTTTAGCCCGAAAAATTAAGGGGCTATATACACTTGTGTTGGCCGAAAAAGTCGAACAAATTTTTATTGCATTTTTTCAAATTACATCCTCTTGAGAAAATAGTTTCCAAATTTCATAGAGATCTGAGGACTAGAGTCACAGTTACAGCTGTCAACAGTGCACTACCTCCGACTGCCTGAACGTGGTGCCGAAACTTTAAACGCGATTATCTCGAAATGTTTTTTTTTTTTCAAAAAGTTCCGTTGCGGTGAGAAAGCTTTCTCAAGAACCATTTCACCAATCGATCTGAATTTTCAGAAAATTGAGACGTGCGTCATAATCAGCTTTAATAAAAACAAAAGGTGCCAAGGGGCTGTCAAAATATTTTCATCATTGAGCTTCGTAACGTAACAAAGTTACGTTTTGTTGGGTATTAGGCCATTGTGATATCGCAGGCAATGTAGCTGCTGATGAACTTGCTGGCAGGGCTCATCGGCTCTATACACAGGCCTCGATACATTTTGTGAAATTAGCTGGACAAGTTCCAAATCATCCAACGAGAGGTGGATGAGGGAAGAATAGTTATCTTATTAGCATCTTATTCCAGGCCTTAGACAGGCCAAGAAGCTTATTTCTCCTCTCGTTTTCACCTTATCCCTGATGCAAATCGGATCTCAGATTGCTAGCAGGCTTTCTACCCGACCAGATATTACCTAAGTAAATTAAACCTGTCAAACGAAATAGAGTGTCGTCTATGTATGAGATGAGACGATGAGATGACATCCCACATTCAGTGTGAATGCTCAGCCTTCACTTGGCAAAAAAGGGCCATTTCTAGCGAACTGGTTTTTACAGGTACCGAAATTAAAACCTCTTTAACAAAAGATGTTCTAGCCATCATCAACATAGCAGATCTTAATTTGTCTTAATTTGGCACCTTAATACAAAAGATCTTCCAGGTCGCAGTGCCTGACTTTCGGGTCGTCCCAATCGTAATAATAATAATAATAATGGTGCAACTGCCTATGGCCTACACTGAGCTTGAGGCAATTTATATCAAGTAAACATGAACATTAATTTCTATATGAAATATTATCAACGTAAAAATTTGTTTTAAGACATCGTCTGTTTCATAATTGGATCAGAAAACCACAAAAACTCCTTTACAGAGTGATATCCAAACGTCAGTTGGTTTAATGGCTGCTCACCAATGGTTGAAAAAAGAAACCAGAAAAAAATTTCACCAGGGAAAGGGCAAGCACATTATATTTTAGTTTTGGTCCTTGCGTTTTCCAGCCCAATCGTTTTTATTTTGGGGGTTTATTAGAATATTGGAGTTCAAAATTATCCCAAAAATAAGTTTTTTAACACCCATCTAGAGAGCAGAAGTTTGGGTCGTTTGGGAAATTAATAATTAATTTTTTTACCAAAACTTAAAGTAGATATATTTATATAATTCTGTAGAAAAAATTTGTTGAATTTGAACCAGGCACGTACAATAAGTTTTGTTATAAGTCAATGGCTGATTGTTTCTGAGATGTCATCCTAATTTATTCTTTAAGACGCTACAGTGTTTTACAGCCATTTAAACTAGCTAATCTAATCTGAAATAGTTTTGAAATTAAATATTAAAACAGATTGTGAGAAAAAACGTGATATGATCTGAAAAATACCAATCCAAAAACATTAAACGAAGGAACCTTTAAAGTTTATTTATAGTTACTTCAAAGCGGTTTGTTTTGTTCCTAGACCGATAGAAGTACAATTTCCATATACAACTTCGGATGCATAAGTTTAAGGGAAAATTGAAAAAATTTTATAGCGAATTTTGGAGAATGTGGAAAGTATGAAAGTGAAGGTTTTATTACAAATTTTCAGGCTTTTTCTACAGCCTCTCAAAATATTGCCTAAATGACCCTTGATTTGATATTATTACCAAATATTCTCTCATACTTGCGAACACGTTGCTGTATGCTGCTGAATGTGCTTTAGTGACCTCAAAATTCTCTTTTCTAATTTGTTAAAATACTAAGTATATTTCAGACGGGGTTAGAGTGATTTGAATGCCATCCTTTCTGTGATATTTTGCCCATTTATGTGTTTCAAGTTACTGAAATATTTAATATGTGTGTCAGCGTTGGTTTTCAGAGTTCAGTTTTTTTTTGTTTGATGGTTTTAAGATCCGAAAATTTCCAACGGTTCATTATAATACCACATATTTAAATATAGGAGAAAGTGTTGGTTTATATTCAAGAATTTAGCTTTATTTTTTAGTAACTTAAAAAAAGTACCCCTAATTTGTCGTCAGGTAACCTTTGAAATTTGTACTCCCCTATGGATGTATGCTTCCATTCAACTTTTGTGTACAATCTTTGATTCATTCTGTTGATACATTTTGGTGCAGCACAAGTTGCAGTTATTGCTCTTGTATAGTAATTTCTTTTTGTATTTTAATTGAAGCACGCGCAACACAATAAATTGAGGTGTTAAAAACAAAAGTTGAAATCATTAAAAACTGAACGTTTTTTAATTAAAATACTTATCTTAACTATATGATAAAGTTGAAGTGAATGAATTATTTAAAAACAACCTTCATTGGAGTATTCAGAAATGCTAGGGTATTTGTGTTTGCATAATACCACATTCATTACGTCTTTCTTGATAAGAAGAGAATTAGAGGCAGCAGGTATCTTAGTAAATTAAAGCATTTTTGGAAAAAAAAGTGAAAGAAATATGTAGATGCTGATGCCCGCGAAAAACTTAGAAGCACATATTACTTCCAGTACAAGGATTTTAAGTGATAGACAATTAGTATATATCAGATTCTTAATAAGTATACCTAAGATATTGCAGTAGCTATTTGCAAACTTGGAGGCAAAATTTGTTATAAAGTAGAAGCTCAATGCCGCACTTAAGTATTAGCCTTGAACCTTACACCTTTGCTGCTTGACGAGAATAACCCAATTATATAAATAATTAAATTGTGGTGCTGGTAATGATATAATAACAAAAAATATCAATTCCGATTTTCAAAAAAATCCAATTAAACATATCAAAATGATAGCGTCTGACATGTCAAGTCACAAACCTTTTTCCAATCATATCATTTCTTAACAAAAAGCAATTTATTATGTGTTTAACCTAAAGTTAATTTTCGCATACTTTGATTTCATTTACAAAAGGATACCAATAAAAATTCCAAATAAATATATGCGTGTGTGTGTGTATGTGTATAAAAAAGACCACAACCAGAAAACCATACTCAAAACAACAGCAGTATAAACAACACCAACAACAATAGATGAAATAACAACAAAAAACAACAACTTAAATTAGATTACGTATCGATATAAATAGTCTGAGAATAGAAAGCAGAAAAATATTGAAGAAGAAAAGTAGCAAGCAAGAAAGAAAGAACATAAGGCCTAATGCTATTTACGAGAATTTGAAAAGTTACTATGATACCCAAAAAAAAAAATCAAACCATATATACATACAAACCTACACATGCACTTAAGGCACACACTTGTTCCGTTTATGCGGTGAGCCCAACAACAACATAATAATACCTAGTGAACTAACGAAACAAACAATAATAATATCAACACAACAATCTTCTTTGCTACCCAGTAGAAAAACATGAAGAAGAAGAAGAAATATTGTAAGTAAAAAACAATAAAATAAGCAAAAACTTTGCCAATTATCAGCACGCCATATATATTGTTGTTGTGGGTTTAATTTATTTGAAGTGGGCGTTTGTGCTGTTGTGTTTGTTGTAATTGCTATTGCCTGCTTTAGGGGATATTTATAACAATTTAGGGAATTGTTATGGTTACACTTATACATACTTCCATACTTATATATACTTACACATCAATGTGTCAGTTATACTCGTTTCGTATGTAGGCGCAAAAACATTTTTTGTTTATTTTTATAAGTATTAAAAACAAATATCATCAAAAAATCATATGCAATAATAAGTTTATATAAGTCTAATAATAAATTGATAAGAAATGAGGGTTTATTTCATTAATTGGCATTTCTTTGGAATAAATTTCTAAAATTGGATAACATTATTTCCATATTGTTATTATTTAGTATATTGCTTATAATAAATTTAATATTGCTTTACACTTTTCAATTAAATTTCAAGTTAGTTTTATTATTGCTTTATTCAATTGTTGAAGCTGGGACGCGCATTTGTACAATTACATTTCTAGCAATAAAATCATCATTATCATTAAATTTAATATGTGCAACATTGTTATAGTACGAAAAGCAAAGCATTTTTTGTTGCAGCAACAAAACAAGAAGAGAGAAGAGAGCCAACCAAGAAAACTTAATTGGCTGTAATGTGTTTTCATGTTACCGTTGATTTTATTGTAATTTGCTTGATTGCCTTAATGCATTTAGTGGGTGTGTGTGTGCTCAAGTGAGTGGCTGTTATTGCCATAGCTGGAAAGGTAAAGAACTTTAAATCTCTACATACCACGAAGTATACAATAAAAAAAATACTTAAAAGATAACTTAATAATCATATTTGGTATTCTTTCTTCAATTTTAACGCTATTGATTGATTGATTGAGACTTCGATAAATAGGCCTGTATTCCATAGAAATCTTACTAAGAGTTGAGGCTCAGTGTCTTTTAGAGAAAAGTGACATTTGCTGGTTTTGCAACTTAGTTTTTAAGTTGTATCCAAAGATTGAAATGCCTCGAAAGTAAAACTCAAACTATTCTTCGGATGTTTTTAATTAGACTAGGCACGATCTTTTTGGTTGCAGTCCCCAATCAAACTTGAAGATTTGAGTTAAGTAAGCCAACCTTTCTCTTTCCTAATTCTATCTTAATTTAAGCTTTTAATTTTGTTTTTCAGAATTTTATACTTTCTGGACCTATTTTTTCAATTTTGTGAATTGAAATATAAAGTCCATATTTCTACATGAAGTAAAAAAGTATGGTCTGAGCCAGGGCCGTAGCCTTATTTTTTTCGGGGGG
Source organism: Toxonevra muliebris (assembly GCA_963691655.1). Classification (NCBI taxonomy): domain Eukaryota; kingdom Metazoa; phylum Arthropoda; class Insecta; order Diptera; family Pallopteridae; genus Toxonevra; species Toxonevra muliebris. The sequence continues at coordinate 105,113,120 of OY829326.1, forward strand.
GGAGGGGGTTTCATTCGAAGAAAATATTCATAAATAATTTTTATCAAACTGATTTTTAAATACAATAAATTAAATCAATGATACATTTGATGGACCCTAAAAATTAAAATTTTAAGAAAAATTTTCCGATTTTTTTTAATCTTAACCTCAAAAAAATGGCCAAAGTGACAAAAAATTCCCAGAATAGTCAAATAAAATTTTTTCAAGCAAATATTATTCAATGTGCATTCTAGTGCATTTTTTTTTATCGTGAGGGACATAATTTCATTAACTCATTGACTTCCCACTACTGATGATGCACCCAACCTCAAAAAAATAAAAATTACCAAAAATAGTGGAGGCTCATTTTTTTCAAATGATCATTATTGGGAATTTGAGCCATTATCAATGATAAGGAACCCGGATGAGGTTTGCTTATATTCCCTAAATTCGTGAAGTCACAGCATTGAAAGAGATCTTTCTAGTCGTGGTGCTCTGAGCAATAATGCGTTAATAAAATAGTTTTAAGATGGGTTTTGCTAATAAGATGGAATTTTTGCGAAAGAATTTTTCACGTTGAACACGAATCTGAGGTCAAAAACTTCCCATCACGTAACGTTTTAGGAAAAAAATGGGGTCCAAGCAAGTCTTATTTTACAAGGATCCGATAATTTTTTCTATTTTTATTAATTTTTAAACTTTTCAAACTGATTCAGGACGAAATCTTAAATCAAAAACAGTTACTGACCTAGAAAAACTATGAATGCAGGAGTGCTCAGTATCACCTGCTCCTTTTTGAAGCCGTAGTCAAACCTCATGTCGAAGAAAACAAGTCGGATTTGATCGCTTAGTGTAACTAAGATTTCAAATTGATTTTTTATATTTGACTTTTTAGATAAAAAAAAACCGATGGAAGTAAAAAATATCGTTAAATAGATTTTATTTTGACTTTTTTTCCATCTATTGGCAATTAATCTAAAAAATTAGAATAAAGTTTCCAAAGGGGTCAGAACCCCCAAAACCCCTCCACCCCCCTAAATACGGCCTTGGTCTGAACCACTAGTGGATCCAGAGATACCCTAAGAGAAGGGTTTTAAATTTTTTGTCCCTTTAAAATCATATCCAACGATCAAATTGTATGAATTCTTAATATCAAATTTCCGTTCTAGTTCTAGTAATTTTGCATATTTGTTACTTAACACATCAGTGAGCTTAATCACCGATATCATCTCTTAGCTACCATGTCCGACCACTACCACCCTGCATAAAATGTACATATGAGTGAGGTGAAATATATTTGAGTTGCTGTGCAATAAACGTAATTACATATGTATGCAAATGAAGAATCAATATGAAGGTCACTTAATATCAATAATATAGATTATGTTATTTATTGATGAATAGGCATATTTAGATTAAGTAAAATACTAATATTAATTTTAACCAATAGGAAATTAGTCAATAGGAACTAAGATTAGTGTTGATTCGATACCCACATAGTATCGATACTTTTACTCATTACTTGTATCGAATAAAAGTATCGATGATACCGAAAATATCGGAAAAAAGTTTCGAATATATACTTGTATCGAATACTCATTTAAAGAGACAAATTACTCTTTTTTTAAGTGGTTGTCAAGGAAAACATTCAGGTCAGAACGGCTCATTGTGATATAACATGGTTGAACCTACAGTTTACACTACTCAACAGGAGTTTTTCATGGTTTTGAGATATTTCCACTGGAAACAGGTGAATCATTTAGAAATGACGTTAATTTAATTTAGCAAATTGATAGAAAATTTATAGTAGAAGGACAATTAATCAACAGATTAAAGCTTGTTAAAAATATTTTATTTTAATGAAGAGGTATCAACAAACATTGTGTTCTACATGCATGGCCGGAAATATCTTCTAGAACTGTACTGCAATATTGTCATACATTGAAATATTGCAATATGGACTGAAATATTTTGAATAATTCTGCAGTAGCATTTTAAAATATATTATTGATTGTTGTAAAATATTGTAAAATGATGCACAATTTTAAATATTGTATAGCAATATTTCAGTTTTTTAAATAGATATTTTCCAAAAGTATAGATTATCCGATACTGACCCTTTTTTCCGATACCAAGTAAAATAGTTATGTTATAGCATTGGGTAAAAAAAGTACTTGAATCGAATGAAAAGTATCGAGTTTTTACTTTTATTTACTTGTATCGAATCATCACTAACTAAGATAAGAATTGCACACGACTTTAAAAAAGGGTTTATAAACCCAAGATATTTTAATAAAGAGAAGCTTTTAACTCTAATCTTTAAACGGTTCACTTATTTTGGAATATCTTGCTAATCTGCTAGCCAGAAGCTCGTCAAGGTAAGACTACTGCGGAAACGCATGTCTTATGGTTTATTAGCTAATGTATCCTTTCAATATGAAATTGGTGATAGACACATAGGTTAGTCTATATACCTATGTTCCTCATGGTTGCTTAATTAGTTCTTTGAGGTTAAGCAACGGCGCTGAACGTGAGAACTAGCCCTATCATCACCGCTGTGAATGAAAAAAGGTTGCACCATCATTATATACATCAACATTAAGATGTGCAGAGTGCAACCAAACAGTGACTATAGTAGCAATGCGAATAGCTTAAACTAAAGGCATAAATAATACAATATCAAAATCTGTCACTAATTAAAAACTTCCTTTTCAGTTATATGTATGTACTTGATGTTTTAAATTTCCAAACATGGAAAAACATCTAAAATATTTACCCCAACTAAGAAACGATAATGACCAATTTTGCCATAAATGCAAAAAAAAAAAAAAAAAAAAAACACCAGAATCTTGTGTAATCACATGGTGGAGCAAAAGTAATGACATAATATGAATTGGCTGCCATTTTGTTAGAAATGAAAAAAATTGGGTTCTGTTTTCATAGAAAGTTTGCCTGAAGGTGTAAAATTGGTGACATTAAGTTATCGGTCAAATGACCACCCTTTGAGTTGATGCATATTTATGCTCTTTTTACGGCATTTTGAATTGTTGTTCGCAAAACATCTGGCTCCAAATAGATCTTTTCTTCAATGTTGGCTTAAAAGCCAATGCTAGATTTTTTAGTTTATTGTGGTAAACGTGCGATTTTAAATAGCTCCAAAGCAAGAAATCCAACGCTGCTCCAGATCTGGTAATCTGGAAAAGCAAAACTACAAATTGGAAACTGGTCAAATAAGCAGTAACAAGGAGTGTATCACCTCATTGCTTGTTGTCAACTAATTCTATATCAGTCTACAATATAAATATCAAAGCGCAAACATTTGCTGGACATCTTTAACGGCAATCTGAGCATTGGCCATTTACCCATTAAGTTAAAACTTCTCAGATAATAATAGAAATAGTGCTCAAGCCAGACAAAAAGTTCTGCTGGATATTCACAATAAAGTATACTTGCCACACTTTTCTATCTGCTATTTGCTGACGATACAACAATTTTAAGTATTCATACTGATCCCACAACAGAAGGCAAAAGCCTTGCAGAATCATCTTGGAACCATACAAAATTTGCTACCGGGGGAATAAATAAGCTAAATGAATCTAAAAGCGTTCATCTCGTTTTGTACTAAGAAAAGAAACTTGCCTTCTTTGATTCTAAACAATTTTTCTATTCCCCAAAAAGAGTAGGTAAGTTTACTATGAATGACCTGGAAAATCAATATTAAAGAACAATAGATATTAGGTAAGCTAAAAGCATCGAAATTACTCCAACTATTACACAAAAACTTCAAGTTATCCATTGATATTGAAGTGCGTATCTGTAAACTAGTTATTAAACCAATTTGGATATATAACATTAAACTATGGCAACTGTATCACTATCGAACGTGGAAATACTTGAAAAAAATACAACCAAATATGCTAAGCACAGCTAGTTAAAGAGTGCAGGGAGGTACTGGGCGAGTACTGGGAGGTACTTTATGCTGACATAGCTCTCATTTGGGTTTCCGGTCATTGGAACATTGAAGGGAATGAGAAAGCTGATGAATTAGCACGCTCAGGGGCCTTTCTTGACGAATCTTTAGGGGAACCGGGAGTCGTCAAGAGAGGCGTGTACCTGCGCTGTCTTCAACTGGCTAATTGGAGGTGGAGGTCACTAACATCCTGTGTTACTTCGCGTGCAACATGGCCCTCATATAATGAGGATAGGTCGGGCGAGTTTTTAACCAGGAACCGTACCGATACTGATACGTTAACGGCAATCTACACCGGCCACTGGTGTATAGATACACATGCAGAGAAACTGCACATCCCTTTTAACACCCATTGCAGAAGTTGTGGAAACTTAGATGAAAAAGAAACAATCTCTCACTTTCTTTGTGAATGTTCAACCTTGGCGAAGAGAATATATAGGTTCTTGAGAAAGTATTTCCTCGACAATCTGTCCGATTGCTCGGCAGTCAATCCAAAGAATGTGCTAGGTTACCTAAACTCGACGGGGTGGGTTTAGTAAGAGTCCAGTTTAATTATAGTTCGGTGAGAAAGTGGTTTCAGCACTTATTGTGACCCACAGTGGAACTGCTGTGGGTTGGACACCTTAACCAGCTTACCAACCACGCTCAGAACCTTTGCTGAAACTTCATGGTACACAAGAAATACCAATATTCGTAGACTATAAGAAAAATATACCCTGATATTGAAGACATATCTAAATAGTTTGGCAAGAAGTAACAGGCTAAAAAGAAAATGTACTTTGCCACAATTAAGTCTTTCACTTCCTTCTTCTTCCTTCTTTTTTTACCCTTTCAATACAGTACTAAAATCCACGCAGTAAATAATGAACATACTTATAATAAAAATAAGATTTTGTTTATTAGAAAGTTTGTGTAGTGATGGCATAATAAATAATGTGCGATTTGTATGCAAAGTGATGAAATTTAAATTAAATTGTGTATAAATAATTTTTTTTTTTTTTGATTTTTCATTACTTATATTTTTAATGCATATTATTAACTAATTTAAATTTAATTTCAATCTAATTAATTGATATAATAAAGAACTATGACAGCATTTAATCGCAAGAGTCCACACCTACCCACTTTAAATTGAATAAAAAATTGCAAAACAAATAAATTAAATTAATTTCAATTAAATCACCGATTATTTTCACTACCCTTTGTGTAGAAATGCACATACTCACATTACAATGCATAAGTATTTGCCCATGTGCACAATAATTGCACACATACACACACACTCTCATTTACAAACACATATGTTCATGTATAAAAAGCTAAACTTTGCAAGTCATTAATTAAATTGAATTAACTAAAACTTTTTCAATGTGTCAAATGCCAAATTGTTTAAGAAGGTACTACTTATTTTGCTTACTTATTTATTTATTGTACAATTTACAAATGCGCAAATACATACTTGAAAAACTTATTCGTATTTTATTTCTACTTTCAGTTACTACTTTCTTCTAACTGCATTCCTTTTGATAACTTGATAACTCGCAAGTCGCTGAACTTTTGCTTTCAAACTCATAGAGGTTGGTACCTTAGAGAGGATCTTAGAGCGTTGCTGTTACTGCAGAGTTTCTTTGCTTCTAATTTTGTTAATTATGTGCAAAGGAGCAAAAGTTTTAGTTTGCTATTTAGTCTATTGTGTGCGCTCTTACTTGAGTGTAGATAAATAGTACAGAAACGCAAATAATTTGGCAAATTTAATAGCTTCATTCTGGTTGTCGTTAGCTATAAAATGCATGCACTTTCACATTCGCACATTCTAGTAATTGCCACATAGTTTATGGTATTGACAAGTTTTGTTATTATGAGACCAATTCTTTCCCACGTTTTCTCTATAGTTTTCAAATTAATTTGGCATTAAGAGTTAATTAAGTTTATTTAATGAAAGGTTAATGGTTATTCAAAATAAATTATAGTTGCTAGTGGTAATAAGATAGGAAACTTGGTTTGAAAGCCAATTTCCTTGAGCGGGGAAAAAACCAATATAGTTTTCTATACATGCACAAAAGCAATATACAAAATATGGAGAATGTGATTTTGAGTCTTGCACTGTTTTTAAGTAGCTTTTGGTTGACCTAATTTACCTAAGCAAAATCTTGAAAAGAGTATAAAGACTTCCTGATATTTTTAGTGCCGCTTCAAGATATTTTTCTCAAACAGACTTTTTTTGATTTATTTCAAAAGCAATTGCTTTAGAGGTTTTTTACTGAAACAGTTTAACTGCATACAAGAATCGTTAAATCACAATAAATCTAGCTACACAATCTGGGTCAATCCTGTTAAAATTATCTTGAGGGCATCAATATAGCTGAACATTATATCTGTAACTGTCCAACTTTCGCGAGAACAAGGTTAAGGTTGTTGAGTAGTGATATCTTGCTAAGCTTCTAAAGTTTATTAATATAAAAAAGAAGTCTTTTCTTCTTCCAATTTTTCCCTCCTTCATAGCTCTTTCCTGTCTTTCTACTCTTACACTCGCTTTATCCTGGGTATAGCACAATGGTCCTTGGAATTGAGTGCTTTTGTTTCGTTCAGCCCAGCCTCAACTCTAATTCCAGCATTTCAACCATCCAAAATCTTTTATGAAGCTCAAGAGTCTGTTAGACTTGCTCGACGATTAAAAAAGGATTGACCTAACTTTTTAATCTTTTAGCCAACAGCAAAAATGAGGGAACGCTTCTATTTACTTCTCGTCTTTTCAACTTATAAAACTGGTTCTTGGAGGGTTTAAAATCTAGACTTGGGCTAATTTGCTTGGTATTTCCATTTGTAGTTATTTCCATTCAACGTTTATTAATTATATAAGAGAATAAAATGATGATCAGCATTTTACAACAAGAACTGTCATTGATGTTATAAGCAGAGTTTCCAAAGGCTGCGAAACTGCTGACGTTCTGATAAAATACAATTGCTCTTAACTTATTCCTTGTTTACCTTCCGATAATGACACTTGCCAGTAACCTTAGAATCTTCCTTCCATATTTCAAAAGAAAATATATTGCTTTCTTATCGGATTGTACCACGAAGCGCTTTGTAGTTCTACAGAAACGATGCTCTAATCACGATGTCGTTGATTCAATGGATGACTCCCCGAGCTGTTGCCAAGAAAAGGTTCGGGAACCCATGGGGAAATTTGAAAGGCTTCGTTGGTCAGGTTCTCTTAGTTTGATCCCGTTCCGAGACCCTGATATTATATCTTCTTACGAAGCGGATACAAGACATACGATTGCCCACAATCTTCGGGAACAGTTGGCACTGTGCGGACAACTTATGGTATACATATCTGACTGTGACGTGCTCCTGGTTATCATTATCATTTTTCCATTTCTGTTGCATTGTGAATTGAAAAACTTTTTTATATCATATCCAAAAGAAATTAAAGCTATTCAATATCAAAGCATACAAATAAACAGGACTCGTACACTCAACTCTCACCACAACAAAGGTCAATGTATTTTATATTACTTTTAATGTTTGTGCTCGGTTTGGTATTACTATTGGTGCTTCGCATTGCTGTTAGAAGCAAATGGACTAAAAAAAATTAATAGCCTGCCACCACAACACGCAGCTACAACTCAATTTAGCCACTTCCGAGAGTGTGTATGTGTCCATGTGAACCATTGAAGCATATACACATTATCGTCATGCTTTCACTCAGTCGCTACTACTACAAAAGTACTTATATAGGTATACTATATTTGTTTGTAGGCTGCACTGTCTACACATACACCAGCACACATGTTAAACAAACACATATTAAAAAAGTTATGAGCAATGATGCAAAAACGCCGGAAATGAAACGGAAGTCATCTCTCGTTCTCTGTCCGTATGCTGCGCTGTCTATGCTTTTATATATGAGTTTTCGTGTGCGTGTGTTTTTGAGTGTGTGCATACCACTGTTTGCACTTTAAACTGTAGCGTAATAAGTAAAATAGCAAGCAGACTGCTTTTGAAATTACACTGTGAAAAGGTTAAAAAGCCACAAGTTGGGTCAGTGCATAAAATGTTAAAGCAGAAAAAAGGGAAGTTTTTTTTTTATGAAAAAGGTGAAAAATACTTAAATGAAGTAAATAAATCATAAGTGACTTAAATATATTATTAAAAAAAAAAACAGCAACAGAGTTATTAGAGCCTTACTGCGTTCAAATATTTACTGGATTATTATTACTCATACGCCATGATGCACATTGTTAAAATGTTCATATTTTCTTTGTGGAGGAAAAAAAGTCAATACTAAAATTTATTGAAAGCCTCTTGTGAAATTTGTGAAATGTACTAAAGCTAGACTTATCTGCTGCTGCCACTGACTACTCTGAAATGTACATCTCTCGCTCTCTCTCTATTGCTGTACTACTTTATAGACTTATAAATTAAGTACCCAGTCATCATCATCATCATATTCAAACGAATATTGTTGCACATAATCCGTAAGAGATTACTGACAACATATTTCATGATGACATCAACGACGCTGATGATTACGATGGCACAAAAGTTACTAAAGCTGCATGCGTTTCTATATAAATCCATATAATGCCTGTCTGGTTGGTTTTTTAAGCTAGAATAGAAACAAAAGTTATTATAAGTATTCACAGTACTGCCGCGCCACAAAATAAAAGCTACAACAAAGATATATATATATGTAGATACTTTTATTATGTCCAATAATTGTTTGTTTACTAGATACATATATGTTTGTAAGTATGAATGAGTCTTGTTACTTGCATTCAACGATTTTATATTTCAGCAACTACACAGGACATGTTGCATAGAGTGTTTCATAATAGCAACAGCCATAGCAGCTTGCAGCACAATAACACAAGTAATATTTAAACAAAGCAACCACAATAATAAAAAAAATGAATGTGTATTAAATATTCAATGAGCATGAACATGACCTCGTCACCATCGCAACGGAGACTGAATGCTGGAACTGGGTTGTGGAGCGTAAATTCATTAAAATAAAACAGCAACAACAAAAAACTGTTGACTTTACACACTCTGACAAAAAATACTAGCACACTATAAAAGATGTAAAAGAAAAGAAACAAAATAAAAACAGCAGCATTGCTTAAGGGGCTTCAATACTTTTGGCTATACAGAAATAGAAAAAACAGAAATCCAAAAAGAAAAAAAGAAAAAAAAGTGTTTGATGCAGAGTTGTTGCTAAGTTGCAAGTAGTTGGAATAAAAAACAAACAAACAAATGAAATAAGTAAAACTTAATATAAAAGCATAAAATTTTCTACAAAAAAAAAATAAAGTAGCGTGGTACATTAAGCGACAAAAAAGTAAGTTTACTTTCCTTGCCTCGCTGTGCATTTCCCCAATGCAATTTCAAAATTAAAACTGCCAAGTTTGCTTGCTTTTACGCATATTTCTTCATTTGTTTACAAGTGGCAACTACTTAAATAATGTCTTTTGACAGTTGCATATTTATATAATGTTTCCTCTTAAATGCATAGTTAATTAGTGAGTAATTAAAATTGCAATAGTTTTTCACATTCGTTCATCAAATTAACCAATTAATGTATCTATTAATGAATCAATTTTTTTTTTCGTATTTGAAATTTCAATAGCATAACACTGTGTTTAATTTGATTTTGAAAATTTCATAATTATAACTTTCAGCCAATTATCCATAAGTACGCACTCAATAGCAAAATTAGTAAAAAACAAAAAAACAAAAAATTTAAGTTAGTATCACAATTTCGTAGAATTCATTCGATTATATACTCATGTATCCTTTATATTTCGGAGCGTGTGCTTTCAATTACAAAGAAATTGAAGCATTATACTATTTTCAATACAAAGTCTGCACCGATATGAATCGTTACTTTTGACGCTAAACTTGAAATATAATACTAAATCAATGTGCATGACTGAGTATTTCATGGAACGAGCAAATATTGCAGTAGCATGAAATCTACATGCACTATACTCTGTGAATTTTGCTTGTGCAATCTCATTGAAATGTCTTTGTATATTTTTGTTATTTGCATTTATGGAAAAGCTGTTTTGGAAAGCAGTGGCGGATTCCGAGAGTAAGCTATCAGGGTAGCATTGCCCCTTAAATAAAATGACTTCCTTCATTTTAAATATAATTGTTTAATTGCACGCTGGTCAACTATGTCTTGCTTCACATTTGTATGTAGCGGCACATTTATTTTGTTGCTGTGCGCAAAGATCCAACGCTAACAGAAGGTAAGAATTAAAACTAAGCCTTTCTCTCCACATAAAAATTGCTGCAATGACTGCACCTATTATGAAAATATTTGTACTTGATAATGAAGAGAAGAGAAAATGCTACCGTATCAATACTATTACATGATTTTTCTGGGAGCATGTTGACAAGAGTTTGATTTAATATAACATTATTATTATGAATATGTTTGTGCTAAAGAACTAATGTGCCCCTTCGAGGATTATAGTGTTATCACAGTATATAATTCCTTTGAGCCCTATATCGCTTAAAAGGTTATAGTATTTCTATTAGTTCTACAACCGTTATGAATTTTAGTATGAAGCCTTATTCTAAGTTTTCCAACATGCCGTCTGGTATTTGGTAATCTTCCAAATACATTTCCGGCTTTGCATAACCATAGAACATTGTCCTAGAATGCGTTTTTCGGTATTCGGTATCCTCCTCACAAAATCTACATTGCACATTATAGCATATTCTAAGCTTTGTCAGGTAGGCAGATAGTTCAGCCTGCAGTGCCCTGTTAGAATATTTGTTATTATTCTCAGATTATTTTTTGAAAAACTCATACCTGCCTTAAATCTATCAGTTCATATGTTAATAAAAAGGTTTTTAATTGTTCCATTCCTGGTAGATTTCTTCTTCTTTCTTCAACATCATGGTTAGAGACCTTTTTCCTATTCCACAAAAGATTTAATATAGCACATGACAGTTGATTGTTGATTATTCGGTATTGATCTTATAAAAAAATTATCTAATATAACTCATGGCAGTAGAAACTTTTCTTATAAGTTTACTACCGAATAATCAACAAATAAGGCAAGTGCCTTGCTCTTTTAAATAATGCAAACGTTGTTTGAGTAACACAGTCCAACAGCATTTTTGCAACAGAACAACCACCCTGTAATCCTGAAAAGGAATGTTGTATAGAAAATTTTTGTAAACCAAACTTATAGTCCAGCACGTCTCAGTTTTTTTTTTTTTACAGTGGGTCAAAATTTTCTTATTTTGGTCGAAGGGAGCTGAATATTTTTTATTTATTTTATTTTTTATTTTATTTTATTTAGAGAGTATTCGCATCTAAGACATGATCTTTTACATGCGCAAATTATTATTATTATAATATAACAACATATTTAGTAAAGTTATTAAGAACAAATTGCTTAATATAAGGTAAATGTCGAATAAGATGATGAATTTAATAACAAATTAATATTAAAATTAAATAGGGTTAAAAGTGATCTAGAGGAAAGGAACAAATGAAGAAATAAAGTAATTAAAAGAAGAAAAAGAGAGAAAGAGAGAGAGAAATAGACTAGGAAAAATGTTGAAGAACTAAATGCTTAAAGTTTTTGAAATTAGAAACTATCTTAATGTTAGATGGCAATGAATTCCATAACCTTATAGCGCTAACAAAAAATAGCCTACTTGAATTTCTAAAGTTATGGCTATGGATTTGAAGGTTTATACTTCTGCTTGATTTACAGAATTGAAGCTTTTCATACAAATAATTGGGGCTCTGTGTATAAATGAGCCTATGCAAAAAGATATAGTTCCTGACATCAAGGTATCCGAAGAGATCAAGATCAAGAATTTTCTTACTATAAACCGAGATATGTTCGAACTTTTTTACACCATATATGTAGCGAGCAGCATTGTTAAATGCAACGAGAAGTTTGTGTGAAGACCTTGAGTCAAGTTTACTATAAACAACTTCCGAGTAGGTAATTATAGGCACTAGTAGTTGCAACACTAGTTTACGTTAAGTTTCACACGGTACAAATGCAGCAGCCATCCTAAGATTTCGCAGGATATTTCGCATATTAAATGCAGGAAGTGTAATAAATTGATGTCTGAGGAAAATCTTATTGGTGAAGTTGTACAGTAGAATTTTACTAGGGTAATTTTTGTGGAACATTTTAACCCTTTAGTTCCTCTTTTTATGGGACAATTTGACCCTTTTTTTGATGAAAACCTGAAAAGTCCTTTCAAAACAGACATTTAAGGATTAAAATATTCCACAAAAATATTTGCCTGAAAACTTAATTAGGGGTCACTTAAGATATAAAAGTCATATATATAACGGTTAACGGCTGATTAAAGGAAATAATTTTTCACTTCCATCAAAATTGTAATTTACGCAGAACTAGCACGCGCTTGGTATGTGATCTGTCGGTTCAATCCAAGTAATGGACATAGGAAATGCCAGTGCCTTGTCACCGACTTTATATCAGGTCAATATTCCACTTTCTCAAGTTGTACATATAACTTTTGGTATGAAAATTTTAGATTAAATTTTGTTTTAAATTTCCTACTTTTAGAACCCCTACTTTGGGAGTTTGAACTCAGCTTAAACCCGTTTTTCCGCCGATAAAAAAAATGCGCGTATGTTCGGTTATGCATTACTGCAGCATTTACAGAAGCTAAAACATTCAAAATGTACAGCCAGTACAGCTGGTCAAGCATTAGAGGCAAAAAGAAGCATCGCTGCAACAGTCCCTTTCAGTTAAATGCGTGAACAGTAGACAAACACTGGAGTTTAAACGCTTTTGATTCTGCAAGTGTTCGTGTCTATTAGATTTTCATCCCTAAAAAATCGACGCAGGATACCTGGCGCGTCCCCTTGTTGGTCAAAATTAAAGTAACAGTTATCTAAATTAATCATAATGCTGAATTCACATTATAGTATATTTTATTTATGTGGGTAGGCTGCTATTTCCTTTAAGTAACCCTTAACCATTATATATATGACTTTTATGTCTTTGGTGACCCCTAGTTAAATTTTTTGGAAAATATTTTTGTGGAATATTTTAATCCTAAAATGTCTCTTTTGAAATGACTTTTAAGGTTTTCATCAAAAATGGGTCAAATTGTCCCATAAAAAGAGGAACTAAAGGGTTAAAATATTCTACAGAAATAACCCTTGTAAAATTCTACTATACAACTTTGCCAATAAGATTTTCCTCAGACATAAATTTATAACACTTTTTGCACTTAGTATTCAGCTCCCTTCGACCAAAATAAGAAAACATTGACCCACTGTAAAAAAATGAGACGTGCTGGACTATGAGTTTATTTCACAAAAATGATTTATTCAATATTTCCATTCAGGATTATAGGGTGGCTATTCTGTTGCAGCCAAAAAGTCTTAATTTGTTGGACTGCGTAACTCACACGGTTGGATTATAACAAATCTTAAATTTTGGGCCCTTTTTAGAAACGTCCTACATTTGAAGAGCTTGATACTGGTTTTTAACTTGTTTAGCTCTCGTTTTATGATATTTGGTCCTATTTTGATCTGAATTTTGGTATAAATTTTAATTTGAGTTTTTGGTTTTGATTTATTCTGGTTCGGACTAAATTTTTTTCTGATTTTTGGTTTTTGGTTTCGAATTTTTGTCCGATTTTCATCAAATTTTTGGTCTTGTTCTTATTTTTGGCCAGATTTTAGTCTAATATTTAACTTGAATTTGGTCTATATTTTGGTCAAATTTTTTATCTGAATTTCGACAGAATTTTAATTTGAATTTCGGTTTAACTTCTGGTTTCAATTTTTGTCTGAGTTTTGTGTAGAGTTTTCCCAGATTTCTGATCTGAAATTAAGTCTGCCTTTTGGACTGTTAGAGTAGAAAGTAGGTTGAACTGAACCCAAACTGAGTTTTGCTTTGAATTTCTGTTTAATTAATTAGTTTGTATTTTGGACTGAGTTTCGCCCTATCTTTGGGTTTGATTTTGGTTTGACCTATGATTTGAACTTGGGTCTGATTTTGGGTATAGATTTGGTGCGAATATTAGTCTGAATTTCAGTCAGATTTTTTATCTTAATTTGGGTGGAGTTTTGGTTTTAATTGTGGTCTGAGGTTTGATCAGAGCGCGCTCTGATTTCCGACTTGAATGTGTGTCTAGTTATGGTCTGGTTCTTGGCCTGAGTTTGGGTCTGTGTTTTAGTTTGAATTTTGACCTGAATTTGGTCTTAATTTTGGTCTTATTTTTAGGCGAAAGTTTTGCTGAAGTTTTTGTCAGAATTTGGTTAAATTTTTTAACTGAATATGAACCTGAATTTTGCCTGATTTTTAGCTTGTATTTTGGCAGATTTTTTGTCAGATTTTGATGTGAATTTTTGTTTGAATTTTAGTTTGAATTTTAGTTTGAATTTTGAATCGAATTTTTGTTCAGCTGGTCTTGGTCTGATTAGTGGTTTGATTTTGTCTGGTTCATAAACTGAATTTAGTTGCTTTGGATATTACCTACTTATTATATATCGGCTACTGAAAAAATTAATTACGAATTAATGGGCCAGCTTTTCTATTATTCTTAAAGATACTTGTATCCCAAAATAGTTATATTCAAAGTTTAATGCTTTCCTTTATCTCTGTAAAATCTGGTTCCCAAACACAAATCTTTGATCCGTCACTGGTGAGAAGAACTACATTTTCCCCATTTGTTATATGAAAAATCTGAGTGCATTTATAGTGATAAATTGATTTGAGTTGTTCTGTTCATTGACAAGTTAAGAATGATGCATGCGACGAAATAAATATTAAGCCAAAATGATGAAAAGAAAATGTTTAACAAAAATTCGAAAGAAAACTAAAGTAAGCTTTTAGAAAAATCTCATGCAAATTTAAAGTAAATTTTCTAAAATCAACAAGTAAAAAAAATTGTGGAAAACAAATGTTAATAAAAATCTGAAATTTTTACAGTTTCATTATGCATGCACGTTAATGCTCTTTTCTGAAATATATGAAAAAAAGCCAGCAGGATATCTTTAAAATGTTGACACATTTCTTTCTTTTCAATTTTAGTGTTAATCCAACAAAATCTATCAACAAACATTAAGATACAACAAAGAAATGAAGAAGAAAACAAAAAAGCAAAGATCAGTAACAAAACTTTTGAGATGCTAATAGCAAAAAAATTGAAAATTGAAAAGCGATGGAAGCCAACAAAACATATCTAAAAATTTGTATGTTCTTTTGTGTGAATGTATTTTCTTAAAAGCCAAAAGGATTTGTAGAGATTTGCTTGACTTTTACATGCTGCTACTACTTTAGCTTATACTCATACAGATGAGTTGTTTTTTTTACGTTGTTAGTAGCTATTGCTGATTTTGCAATACATTGGTAGTGCTTTCTCAAAGGGATTTTTCATTAAAATTCAAGACATTTATTTCATTAACTCCAAGTGATACTTATTTTTTGTCTCATACAAATGACTTGAGTCCTTGAAATGTTTTCTACGAGTGTATCTAAGAATACAAACGATTATGTCTACTGGAGTATTAGCCAGATGACAGAGATGATTACCACTACTGCTGCTACTGTTGATATTTTTGAGCACACGATTTTAATATGCAAGAAGCAACATAAACTAAACTTGTAACTGTGCAATACTTGTATATGTCTGTATACCTAATCTTGAATGTATATGAGTATGTGAAAATTGTTATATTTTTGTATACGATATTTAATAATTTAAAGATTTAAAACAATCGCGTATGCACAAAAAAAAAAAAAAATAAAATAAAAAAAATACATTGTTGTACTTTCAAGCAAGTGTAAATAATTTTATACTCTTGCCGTTTTTTCCGCACCTCAAATATTACACATGAGAAAATCCTTTTTGCAACATTTTTTTTTATATCGTTCCCTAGATATTCTCTTAATGCTTTTAGCTTATAAATAATTCCCACATACATACAAACAAGATTTGCGTATTCAAAGGGGAAACAGAGCCGCTAAGCAAAACGTTAACAGAAATTTAAAATGTTTTTATTTGCATAAATTTGTTGTAGCAAATTGATGATAACATAAAATTAGGCGCTCACGAAACACCCACACATACATACAAATACAATCAAACACAAATGCAAAAGCAGAAAAAAAGAATTTTTCTAAACTGTGCTTGTGCTTGTGCTTTTCGTTGTTGTTTTTGTTGATCATATGCCAAAAGCACATCAAAGTCGTCGCATGAGGGTAACAATTGTTGCAAATGATGCGCATAAAGGAAAAAGTAGCGACGGTGGGTGTCGCTACTACCCGCCCATCCTACCGATACGCCCTCATAAAGCTGCCTGCCATATACAATCATAAGATTTGTAAATGCGATTTATGTAAAGTCTCATGCATAAAATATTTCATACATGGCTAGCGGCGTGTGAATCTTTCGTTTATTCTTCTTCGTTCGCATTTGAATTTATATTTGTATTATTGTAGTTGAGTTGGTGTTGCTGTGTATGAGTGCATGGGTTGTGCTCCATTTGCTAGCAGCAATTTTTATCAATTTGTATATATTATTATTTTTTATCGATAGTATATTCATTTGCAAAACATACATACTCGTGCATATATAAATATTATTGAAAGGTGTTGGTTAGAAGTAGAGAATTTTAAAAGATTACAAAGTAACTTAATTTAATGTTATTGCATTGTTTTTTTTTTTATTATTGCAAAATTAATGCGTGCTGGAAAAGTTTTGTGTAATAAACTTTTTATTAGTATTTGAAATTTCAAATTTCTATAGCCAAAATTAAGTGTTTTCTTATAAAGCCCCTGTAAGCTGTGAGCATGTTATTGCTTTTTCATTGCCATTAATTTATAATTTGTGGTATGGTCTGCATTTGTCAGTATAGAAAATTTCTTTGGGGAAAATATTCAGGAAATTGAATTAAAGAATGATATAGAAATATGAAATTATTCCTAAATCTTAACACCATAGCTGCGTTGAAGAATACAAACTAGTTAGGTTAGGTTGGAGTGACAGCCTTCTGCTTGAAAGCACACTTAAGCACATTTAGGCTCATTGTGATACCACAGTACGGCGCGACTCCCCCATTTACGGATTGGAGAACCATGAGCATTCCATAATGAATCTGGCTATGTCCTTAATATTTACGGATGATAGTTCGGACAGACTAGTGAAGAAAGGTGAGCCCAGGTGTTTTAGTCTCCTCCTGGCCAGGGATGGGCATTTGCACATGAAATGGAGGACTGTTTCTTCCTCCTCCTCAGAGCCGCAGCCCCGACAGAAGTCATTGAATGGCAGTCCTAGTCGTGAGCATGTCTCCCCATTATGCTGTGTCCCGTGAGCACCGAAGTCGTAATGCTGATGGAGTTTCTGCTAAGGTTGAGTAGCTGACTAGTTCGTCTATTGTCCATAGTGGTCCATGTTAGCCTGGTAATACCACAGGTATGCTCCGCTACCCAGGATCTTTTTGCTTCCTCAAGGTAGTTTTGCTTAATAGCTGATTTAATAGACGTAAGAGGGACACCGATGGTGCAGGAAGGTGATATATCTGTAAGCTGCGAACCCTGTTTTGCTAACTCGTCGGCATTGCAGTTACCTGAAATATCCATATGTCCAGGCACCCAATATAGGTGGATCTGCGAGTGACTCGACAAAATGTTGAGTCAAGATCGGCAGTCGAGAACAAGCTTTGATGTAGCAAAAACACCGCCAAGGGACTTGATTGCTGCTTGGCTGTCCGTGTAAATGCAGATATTCTTATCGAATTAATCGTTGCGAATAAGCCACTTGGACGCTTGATAGATAGCCATTACTTCCGCCTGAAAGACGCTGCAATGGTCAATAAGTCGGAAAGAGAGTCTGAGGTCTAACTTACTAGAGAAGATGCCACAGCCGACTCTTTCCTCCGATTTGGATCCATCTGTATAGATGTCAATTGAATTGTCAGTGACCACCTCGTCATTAACCCATTCCTCTCTACTGGGGATATGGGTGAAGAACGTGTGGTTTAAATTAGGGGTAGAGCAAATGTAGTCTACGTTAGTTGGTACGGACTTATCGTGGATCTAGCGAGTTAGGGCACTGAGTCTGGCAGCAGAGCACTTGTTGCTTAACCAGAAGTGAAGTTGGCAACCAATGAAGGATTGCGAAGAGAGCTTTCGTGGAGGTAGTACGGAGAGCCCCAGTAATCAATATGGCTGCCGTTCTTCTAACCTTATCCAGTGGTTTAAGGTTGACCGCCTTTGCAGTAGCTGGCCACCAGAAGACGGATCCTTAAAGAAGATTAGGCTCGACCACGGCTGAATAGAGCCAGGAAGTGACTCGGGGTTCATAAGCTATTATTTTGCAGCGGGTTTAGTCTAATCTGTTTAGCAGTGTTTTCACAGCCAGATTCCAAATAAGAGGTGATAATACACCTTCTTGTGGTGTGCCCCTATTGACAACCTTTTTGACCTAATCATTTCCGATAGAGGAGCTGATGATACGTGTTTTAAGTAGTTGTCCTATAAATCTAACCAGATTAACATCAAGATTAAGATTTATTAAGGCATTATCGACAGCTTCGGGGCAGACATTGTTGAAAGCCCCCTCGATATCGAGAAACACTGCAAGCGTGTATTCCTTGTTGGAAAGTGATTTCTCAACTTCCTCAATGAGTACATGCAGCGCTGTTTCCACAGACTTCCCTTTAGTATAGGCATGCTGTGATTTGGATAAAAGAGTGGGATTGATAGAGTTCCTGATATGAAAATCAAGAACCCTTTCTAATTTTTTAAGAGAAAGGGAATGTACGAGAATTTTAGGCAAGCATTATAAATTTGTAATAGCCATGATGTTACGTGTTCAGCCCCTTGTTGAATATCCGCGGGAATGATACCATCTGGCCCTGGAGATTTATAGGGGCTGAAGGATTTGATGGCTCACTTTAAAAGAGTGTCGGTCAATTGGAAAGGGGAGGGGTTACTTAAAGGATGATCGGTCACAAACTAGTTACTAAAAGCCTGATTCTTAAGAGCTGCTTCTTAAATAAATTTAGTCAGGAAATGTATTTACTTACTTAGATACTTCAAAAGGCGATATATATTAGCCGCTTCAATAAAGCTTCGTCGATCGTTCCAAGCATCAGTTAGTAAGATCAAGTGCAGTCAGTCACTCTTGTATCTGGTCTTTTCACCGGAAAATAGGTCATTTTCTTTCCCGCGTTTCATCGCCGTGACTCGAATGCAACACTTTCCTAGCTTGAGTGTATTCTTCCATGTGCTCAACATGACTTGGCCTGGGACTAATATGCGCTTGAATCTCTCAGCTCATATTGGGCCGTAGAATTTGATGACTTGAGTAACTTCCTCTCAAATTCTTCGAAAAACCTCTCATCGTTGGTAGTCAGGGTTTTAGCTTCATACATTTGAATAGGTACGATAAGGGGCTTATTTATAAAGCATTTTTTTAGTCCGTCAAAAAATGGTTCTACATCTCAGTTGCCGAACATACCCGTCTTAGTATAGGTTGGCAAGAAATATTCTTTGCTTGTTCTCAATGCTAGTATTGTTGTGACTTTTAATGCAGGATTCTATTATATACCTATGTATTTTCTGAGTAATAAAAGTGTGAAAAAAGAATAGCAAAAAGTATATAAAACAGTAGTAGTAGTTCCTTTCAATATTTAGTGAAAGTAATTGCCTTGTAATTCTCATTTGCTTATGTAGATTGTTGAAATAAGTGAACTATCACAAAGACCATTTACGAGGAACCGTAGCGGGTTTCGAAACTATCGTCTGATCTGCTAATTTTATGACTTTTTTGCATTGTTCATTTAAATCCTATTAATTTTAAATAATTACTTAGTCTAAAATATGAGCAGCCAAACGGAATAAATTTATATATATTTTTTTTCAAATTTCCGAATTTAGTTATGCCCTCGTTCGCCGTTAGACCCAATCAACGAGATTCTTTTTCTGGCTGGGAGAATGCTGCACACTGGAGTCATTGATACTAATATCATCAGCGTTTGGTAGAAGTATGGCACTCTTGTATGAGATAGTGCGGGAGATAACGATATTTCCAGCCCAAATTATTTATTTAAAGGTTTCATAGTCAAAGAATAGGTGATATGTTTTCTGTTGAATACTACTCAGAATGTTGGTTGGTATCATGAAAACGGACTAGTGTATAACACCGGGCAACAGACAATTTTTAATTAATTAATTCTTTTAACTTTTGTCACATGTACCGTATCAATTTTGTTTAAGTATTATGGTTTTTCCTTGTTTTTTACCTTTTTTAGTATTTTACCCATGAACAAAAATTTACCTATTTAATTTTGTACTTAGATAAGTTAACTAAGCATCCATATAAATTGTATCCCGTTTATTGGATAAATAAATAAACATTGAAACAAAAAAAAAAAACAAAAAAAATGTTAGGTGGATCGCTGAGGAGAATGTAACAGAGTATGAAAGTTACGAAAATGATGATAGTAATATTCCTTGTTCGGGGATATATTTATAAAAACCACAATTAAAATAAATTAGGATTCAGAAATTTGGTAAGATCCAAATATCTTACACATGATG
Source organism: Toxonevra muliebris (assembly GCA_963691655.1). NCBI lineage: Eukaryota > Metazoa > Arthropoda > Insecta > Diptera > Pallopteridae > Toxonevra > Toxonevra muliebris. The sequence continues at coordinate 105,133,643 of OY829326.1, forward strand.
CGCTTTAATCTTTCATACAATACGCTCGATACAACCTTAAATTAAGAAGACTTATACTATAGTTATTGAAGCAATCCAATCTCTGAGTATGATTTCATTTGATCATCCTCTGCATTCTTGTGGAAGAGTTTTTGATCAAGAAGGTGATTCTGGTATTTGCCTCCGGTCTTCAGCAAAAAAAATTTTTCTTATTGCTATTGAATCTTAAGCTTTTATAGAAGCTTGATTGGAAAATCAACACTAAAAAAAACAAAAATACAAGAAACAGCTGTAAAAATAACATTTTTTGTTTACAATATTCAGCCAACATTAAAAAATATCAAAATTGACATTACGAAATGTAAATTTTACATACTGAATTGAACGTGAAAAACGTGTAAATGATGAGAAAACAATGTAATTTTGGCATTAAAAGTGTAAAAGAAATAAATTTTTTCAATGTAATATTGATATCTAAAATGTCAAAAGGATATGAAAAAATGTAACATTAAAGCAAAATTAATGTAAAATTGATATGATTATAATGTAGAATTAAAATGAAAATCATGTTTAATTGACATGACAACAATATTTAACTTATATTACGAAATGTAAATTTGATATTAATTTAAGTTAAACTTGATAATTCAAAATGGTAAGTAAAACACAATAAATAAGTTTTTTTATTTTATATAACTTTATTTTAGTAATAGTAATTAGAAATAATATTTAAACAATGCAGAATAAAATGGCGGAAAAAATGTTAAATTTATAATATACATTTTACATGAAAAATGTATTATGTAATGAGATCAATTTAATGCAATATATATAAAATAATAGTTAACATTATAATTTGACATGCCAATGTAAAACGGATTATTATCAATATGAAAGTTTTAATGTAAATTCAACACAAAACATATCAATCTCATATTTTTTTGTGTAAAACGAACATTTTTGATTTTACATTGAAAATAACATTACAAAAATATTTTTGAATGAACTTCTTCGTTGTTCTTAATGCGATTCTCCTATTATCGCCTTTTATCGTTAGTGATTAATATTGGAACACACTAGCTCCACCAAGTAGGTTGAAAGATTTTTAGAGCTTAGACAGCTCTAAGTAGAAACTGGTATTCATTTTGCACACAATTTCGGCTATATTGGTACAGATTTCGTCGAAGTCTCTTATTGGCAGTTGTGACAAGAAATTATCCCACGTAGGTGTGACAGAAATTACAGATATATGAATAAAAACTGAAGGGTAACTGAGAAAGTAGCTTTGTTTCTAATATTTTGTGACATTGAGAAAGTCAATAAATATTTTGTAAAAAATATGCGAATATGGGTTAATGGAAAATTAAATATACCATAATTGTCGTTTTACTAATAAATACTTTACGTACTATCATAAAAAAATAGAAATTTCAAGCAAGCATAATAAAAAATATTTAATCGATTTCTTTCAATTGTTGTCGTTATTAAATAACTACAGCTCCGAATAAGGAATATTACTATCATCATTTGCAAAATTTCCATGCTATGCTACATCCTCCTCTGCGATCCAACCATCACCATCATGGTGCATACTTATCGAATAACCTTTTGATAATATTAGTAAATATTGCAAAATATTTGTAAATGTATTTCTAAAGTCAAAAAAGTCACTGCACAACCACAAGCAAGAAAGGATTAAATTTCTAGCAACAAAACGACAAAAATAAGAAACGAAAATGATTTTTAGAAAATGAAAAATAAATAGCGTCAAATATTGCCAACGGGAGTAGCATTTTCTATTTTTGCTAGAAAAATACAAAGCAGAAAATCAATTCATTTTTATTTTTTGCTCTGGGAAACATTTCAATTTGGTAGGAATTTGTTAAAAAAAAAAGAAACGTGAAGAAAAATGGTATACAAAATAGACCAAAAAAATAAAAGGAAAAAAAGTTCAATTTCAATTTTAATGAAATTTTTGTTCAAAGTTTCTTTCAATAATATTTAGCAGCAACATAGAGGATAAACCACATAACCATATAACCACTTATTCGGGTCATTTACAAATGCACACACTCATATAGAACCGCATATATAGGTATATATAACCACACATATACTTATACACAAATATAAATACGTATATACAAATACATTTATATTTGTTGTTAACCATCAAACTGACCCACAATCATATCCTTTCATTACACTTGCATAAGCATATGTATGTGTGCACTAGTGGATCCGAGAGGGAGGGGGGGGGGGCAGGTTTGGGTTTCTGCTAGTGTATGAGTGCATGTATATTTCTATATGTAAGCATATATGTGCGTGTATTTGTATATATATATGAAAATGGAAAGGATAAAACTTATAATCATAGCATCATCAACAAAATTATCGTTTTGGTACTTCACAGTTCAGAGTATAAAAACGAAACGTGCCTCGAATGCGAATTATGAGTCTGCTATTTTTCTTTACTTTACTGTAGGTACTCGTACTTTCCTCTATGGCTCTTCGCTATCTCCTTTTGGCAAATTAACAGTTCGAATAGTTTATTTTATTCTTTTTTCTTCCTCTTATTTCTTTATTTCATTCTTTTTTTTCTCTCTACTGATCCGAATTATCTTCATAATAGCATCAGCAGCATTGGCAGAAACAACAACAATAGCAGCAGCAGCAACTAAAGCTAAAGCTTTCGACACCTTCAGTTTAAATGTTGCAGCTTTTTATTTTATTTTTGATCCTTTTCTTTTTTTTTTTTTGCATTTTACTTTGTGGTCTTACGCTTACGTACTTGTGTAACCATTGTGCGCCATTGTGTGAGTTTGTCTGTTCAGCTTTAATGTGTAAAATGTAAGCTACTTTTTCCTTCTGCCGCTACTCTTTGAATGAAAAGTAAAACGCACATAATGGAGCCATACTATTTTATTATAATTCGCTAAGTGCATGTACGTATGTATGTATGTGTGCGTTTGAAAGAACCTTAAACTTATTTGTTGTTACAAGTAAACCTTTTTACTTGCACGCGCTGTACATTTACAAAGAATTTAATTGGTAACGAGACTAGTTAAACTAATGATTATGTTAGTTGTTGGTTGTAGTTTGGTAATAAAAACGTTTCGTGTTTTATGTTTTGTTTATATTTTAGTTTTTGCTTTTGTGGTGATATGGTGATTTTTCCTTTCCAGTAATTATGTACTTATATTATGCTGTGTAGGTCGTTATTAGTGATTAGTATTTTGAAAAAATGGAACTGTATGGCTGTTTTAAGGGTACACATAAGAATAAGCATTTGTCCATTTTGATAAAAACATTTTCTTTCATATTGCTTAATACATACCATATTAAATTATATCTTAGGTTGTTCTGATATTTTTTTTATATGTACATGAGTGAGCTCGAGGAAACTGTAAAGTTCAAAATAGTATTAGAAAATACATGTAAGATAATGCAAGTCATTCCAATAGCTGTCTGGCAGGAAAATGTCGACGTCTTTGCTGGTATTATACGTGGCCAGTCCCCATACGTTCATATAAAAAAGGGGTTTGACAATTCCGATGTCGCACAGCGTTTCGATTAGAACCAGGTAGCTGGTACAAAATTACAAAAGTATAAAATAATTTTTTTTTTTTGTGTGTTTTTTTGGGTCAAGATAAGAAAAAAATTTAATTTTGTAATTTATAATGTTAATTTGTATGTCATAACTACGAAAATACAATATCTAGAGAGGTAGGTTGGAGTGGCAGCCTTCTTAAGCACATAATTAGTCTCATTGTGATAGCTAGAGAGGTAGGTGAATACGTTTTGAAAAGAGAAATTTATGCAAAACAATTAATAAAAATATTGTTTATAGGCGACGCAATTGCAAAACTTGAAATATATCAAAAAAATTATTTTCTCAAGACTCAATTTAATTTTGTAATGTTTTCTCATAAAAAGTTTATATCGTCAGCAAATAGATAATACAGAAAAAGGGCTCGGATCTTTTCGGGTTATGTCGAAGAATGCAGTATGTTTTTTTAAAAATTATTTCCATTACTTTTCCAAATATTAATGAATAATCAATTAATTATACTAAATTTATTCTCTTTTTTAAACTAATCAAATAAAAACTGATAAGACATAAAGTTTATAAAATAAACTTAAGTAACTTGAAATATACGCATTCTAGCAGAAAAATATCCTTTTTTTATATGAAAAACCTAGCCAAAACTCAGAATTAAAAAGTTAGTACCTATGCAAAACTGATGTATCTAAGTAAAGAGCAATAAATTTGACATTGTGCAACGGAATTTTACCGTTACAGATTTTCTGTAATCGTTAGCACTAGAATGAAATCATTTGCTCTCTGGATTTCATGTTAACTGACTTCATTTTCATTCGTTTCGTTCGCGTGTTGAAATTTTTAAATTGGAATAATTTGTGAAAGATGTGGGATTGTATTCAATTTCTAATTGAAAATGCGGTCTTTAACCCTTTCTTTTCAACTTTTTTATTGGGGGTAAAAAATTTTGTTGTTGTTTTATATTCGTAGATTTGGTCTTTGTTAAAAATAAAAGCCAACAAAAATTATGAAGAAGTTTACAGAATTATATTGACCAAAATGCATGAAAGGAGTAAAAATTGGAAAAAAAAGTTAATTTTTGAATTTGTTTTTGTATAAAAACAACTTACCATGCAAAATAAACTTTTAGTTTAGAAAATACTTTTAAAAAAACACTTGTTCACTAAGTATAAAAGGTGAAAATTTGAAACATTTTTGGAATTTGGATTCATTTTTACTAAAGTCAAGTATACAGATTTTTTTTGTTTAGTCACCTATAGTGAAATTTCATGGGTAACATTTTTCTTGAACATATTAACCTTCTATCAACCCTCGTAATTGGTCAAAATGGAAATTTTTTTGAAAAAGGCAAAACAAGACCCATATTGGTGGGTGCCAAAGGGTTAATACGTAGGAAGAAAATATTCTACGGAAAATTCTATTATAAGTTGCTGAACAAAAAAACAAGCTTTGTTGAAAAACTAACAAGTGATCTTATGGTTTATTATACTTAATCTGTTATAAATGGGCAAACTTTGGGCCCCCGTAAATAAAAAATTAGACGTATACTTTTACGAGATCCTTGTAATTTTTTTTCTCAAGTTCTATCAGCATCCATTTCCGGAACCTTGTTATTGTTTCGTTTGTTGAGCAAAAAACAAATCAACACTTTCACAATTTTTTTAACACCCTCAGAAAATAATTCAAAAATCATCAACCTTTCATGCCTTTTGTACCCAATAGTAATCGAATAATTTATTGTACATTATATTGTACATTAGAGTTGCGTGAATTTGTACACTATAATGTAAAATTTTTTCAAGCATGTAAAACAATTTTTTTAAACAACTTTTTTTTTAAGTTATTAATTTTGTATTATGAAATGGAGTTTTAACTTTCGTTTTAAACTATTATAATTAAAAAAAAATTTTATATACTTGCCCAAAACTATAATCTTTGTACCTTCACTTCGTAAATTCACACAATTCCATCAGTGCTTCCTACGATTTTTCCATTACTTCCTCTCGGCTGCTGAAACGCATTCCCCGTAATGGTTTTTTAACTCGATTGAACAGAAAGAAGTCACAGGGAGCTAAATCAGATGTTGGATGTTTGTTGCATTTTTCGTCAAAAAATTACAAATAATGAAGGCACTGTGCGACGGTGCGTTATCATGGTGCAAAATCCACGAGTTTTCTGTCTACAATTCTGGTCTCTTTCGGTGAATTGCTTCACACAAACGTCTCATAGCGCCCAAATAATACTCTTTGTTTACTGTCTGGCCTTCTTGCGAAAATTCATGATGCACTACACCGTTGTAATCTATGAAAACCGTGAGCATTGCCTACTTTTTTGACTGAAAACGACAAGGTTTTTTTGGTCTCGGCTCATTTGGTGAACGCCATTCACTTGCTTGATGTCTGGATCGCTGCGTGTCGTACTCATAAACCCACGTCTCGTCTCCAGTAATGATGAATGTGGAATCGGATTCAGCCTTGCAAATCAAGTCTTTTGCGACGTCAATACGGTCTCTTTTTTGCATGAAATTGAGGTATTTTTGCTACACGACGGAAACCCAAATCATTGCAACAAAGCTTGTTTTTTTGTTCAGCAACTTATAGTAGAATTTTCCGTAGAATATTTTCTTCCTACATCTTAACCCTTTGGCACCCACCATTATGGGTCTTTTTTGTCTTTTTCGAAAAAGTTTATTTTTTGACCCATTACGAGGGTTAATAGAGGGTTAAAATGTTGAAGAAAAATGTTGCCCATGAAATTCTACTATAGGTCACTGAACAATAAAATTCAGTATATTTGACTTTAGTAAAAAGAAAAACAAATTCCAAAAATGTTTCAAATTTTCACCTTTTATACTTAGTGAACAAGTGTGACTCTTTTGGGGGGCATAAAGCCTCAATGAAACTTCTACATCGCTTTTGATTTCTTCTATCTTTTATATCCATTTTTTAGATTACTTTATGGATAAAACTAAAATTATTTCAAGTCTAATTTTTGCTTTGAAGTTTGATCTAAATTTTGATCGGTTTTTAGTCTGAAATTTTAAATTTTTATTGGTTTGATAACAATTTTACAGTTTATAGAAATTAGCTTTTTCTAAACCCAAATTCTAGATCCGTCACTCTTTGTCTTCTCAAGTTTTATATGGATATAAATATTAACAGATTGCAACTTCTTATCTTATAGCAGCTAATTGTGTTTTCGTAGTGGAAATTATCATTACCACGGTAGGTAAGTAACTACTGTTAACATAATTATTTGTGTATAAGATATGCATAGACAAAATGCTCCATTACATTGAACAGAAATTATACAAATAACATTCAAATTGGTTCAGTTTTTATAACCAGTTTTTCATTTTTAAATTTTATATCATTCTTTAACTTTTTATTTACTTTTGGTTATAATTATTGCTCAAAAATTAACAACGGAGTTGTAGGTTCAGTTCAATTGATTTACGATAGTTATAAGCTTCCTACAAAACACGATTGCTTTTGTTGCTAGTGCCTTTTTAGTTGTAACATCATTAGTTATAATTATGATTCGTTAGTAAATAAATAAATAAAAAAATACCGAATACATTAAAATTTAAAAATTTCTTTAGCTTAAATTTACTTCAAATATTTGAATTTTCATCTTTAATATTACTGATTTTTATTCTACTTTACCATTCTCTCACATTCCGTTATTTATCTACTTGCGAATGCATTACTTACGGGCAATTGCATTACTTCCTCCGTTCACTCCCACCCCATTTAATATGTCTGGCATATGCACAGCCATGACTGCACCAGGCAACCTGATTCCAATGTAATTTCCAAATATAGTTAAGCTCCCACAACTGATGGGTCAGACACACCCACCGCTTAAAATGCAATTTACACAAAAAAGTGAGATGAGGGTGAAAGGTAAAAGATGGAAAATGTGGGAAAATATGTTTTAAAAGTTTATTTTTTTTTTATTACTCCCCATTTTATTATTTTTATATGTTTTTTGCCTTTTTTACACTCATTTCATGCCGCTATAGTGAATTTTGGCGCAATCGAACACGCAAAATATACAATTGCTACATATTCACTTCACTGTAGTATAATTTCACATTTCACTGAAATTATACTACATGTGGCTAGTATATGTAGCTACATATAAATGTTAAAGTTGAAAATGTGTACTGTTTTGTTTTTGCCGAATATATGCGAGTATGCGCGCACTACATGGCGTATGAGTGATATTGAGAATGGGTTTATATTGATATAATAAATACGTATGTATATATGTATATATTTCAGAAAGTAACTATTGATGATATTGTAAATGTGTATTAACTTTTTATGGGCATATTTAAATAAATTCCTTTTTGATTTACTACATGCAGAATTTAGTTTAAAAAATAGGTCACACTTTATTATTTCTATTATTATCTGATATTGTTTAAGTGCATTGGATTTTTAAGCTTAATAGCTTGTTATTTTAAAAATTTCCCTCTTTGTTCCTCTACCTCTCCATTTTCAGCCTTTCAAAGTTAGCGTGATTTATCCATTGATAAAATTACACAGAAGTTCTTTTGTCTAGACGGCCAATATGAACTAGTATATCAATCTTGCATGCTTTTGCTGGGCACCACCAAAAATTACTAAATATTTATAAAGGCAAAATTTTCCACATTACTCTATTGGGTCAGTTTGTCTGCCTGTGTGAAACTTTGAACTCTTAACTCTGTCTGCAATACAGTAAGTGACATGCCAGCCTGTTTCAGTTTTAGTTATCTTTATAAGCCTTTGAGACCACAAAAGCACATTGACTATACTCAGATTCTTAGCGGGTGATGTGGAAGTTAGTTTGTTATTCTGTGGTATTTTCATTGCCAGACATAAATTCTTCAATTCAACATTTTTTTTTTTTTTTCGTAACTATAATGTCTTGTTGCACATACACACACACACACACATACACAATGTCATTGCTAGAGTGAATTTTCAGTTTCAACATGGCGGTACAGAGCAGCACTGCAACTGTATGCAAGGCATCAACGTCAACTGGAAACACTTGTAAATGACAGACGGATGCAATAAAATCTTTGCACAAAACTGTTGGAGTTCATTCACTAACTATTTCACATAAACTAAACAACACTGAGCTATATACATACTGCATATACTAAATTACACTGTACTACATACTAGAATTTAAGTGACGGAAGTGAAATGTTGCTGTTGTTGTGTCGGTTTTGTTGCTATTTATAATTTGAAAGTATACAGTTTTGTTTCCTTTTTTTTTTTATAAAATGCTTTTGTGGTTAAATTTCCACTGCGCCACTGTTGTTGTTTTTTTCTTCTTTTTGTTATACAATAGTTTTTGTTTGTTTTGTTACTGCTTTTTTTAGTTGTTGCTTTTTGCTCTTGCATTCAAGGCTCTTGTTTGCTTATTTTAAGGCACGTACTTACATATATACAAGTACATATTTGTATGTACATATTGTATGTATGTGCTTTAAATGTGTGCGTATGAGTTTTTGTTTTTTGTTGTGCCGGAAGTAAAGATTTCTCATATGAAAAATCATTCACCTCAGTTTTGTTTTTCTTCGTAATTGTTTTGGTTAATTTTTGTGTATGTTTTTATTGCTGTGGTTTTTTCATTTATTTTTTATAATAACAGCTTAATGTATTTGCTTGTTTCACATTTAAGCAAGACTTTTGAAAATGCTGCAAATAATTGTTTTTAACATAAATTCGTGCTTTTGGTCTGCTTACATGGATAAATTATTGTGCCAGTGTAATGGTAATCCCCAAATATTCAGAAATAATCTCAAACACTCACAATATATCAACGTTTTTTTTCTATTTATAAATATATTTCATAGGACTTTTAAAACTTTGCAGCAGGCACAAGAACATGATATCTTATTAAAATCAATTAACTTACAGCAATCAGAGCACAAATACCTATGTATATTGATGGCAAAAACAAAATTTCTATTTTCTTATTTATATATCTTCTAAATGCAACCTAAATAAACACATCGATTTTTTATATAAATGAAAAATATCAAACAGCAAGTATGTATGTATAATCGTATATTTTAAACAAATATTTCCATAAATCAACAATCAACAAAACTGAAAATCAGTTAATAATTTTTTTGGCATACAACCAAAACGACTTAATTTACCTTAATAACAATCATAAAGTCCATACACCCAGAGAAATACTTTCTTGGTTCGAAGAAAAACGGCTATAAAATTGAGGAAAAATGGGAATGATTTGGCGCCATAGAAACGGTTTCCTCATTTAGATATACAAAATTTCTTTGAATTGAGGAAATATTTTTTCTTTATTTTAGAGAAAATTTTCTTTGAAAGAAGGAAGTTTTCTATAAATTAAAGAAATTGCGTTTTTCAAATGAATAATATTTTATTTCAATATGAGAAATTGTATATAATTTAGGTAAAATTTTCCTCAGTTTGAGGAATAATTTTCCATAAATTGAAGTTAATTTACTACCTTTTTAGAAAAAAAAAATCCTCAATTTATGGAATATTTTCTACAATTTTGTTTTAATTAAAAGGCATAGCAATACTTTTTTTTTACTTATATTCATTTAGTATTTTATTTTTAATAAGTATTAAGGTTTACATTCATACGTATTTTTACAAACACTACAGGCATCGTCGCCTTGAAATGATCAAAAGATCCTTATGGCCACCAAAAAATTATAAATTGAAAATTGAACTTTATTAAAATTTATATCTTTTGATTATATTTAATTTTTTTCACAATATATATATATTTTTTTTTTCAAAAATTATATCAATATCCACAAATCACTTCGCTTGAAATAGAGACGCCGACTTATAAATTCAAAAGATAAACAAAGCGTACGCGATTATCTGATAAGGGCAAAAGAGTAAAGCTAGTTTTTTGTATTATATACAAAAATTTTGTATGGAGAACATTTTTGGTATATTCGTCTCTTTCTTACATTTTCATTTTTTATGCAAAAATAGTATGTAAGTTTAATTACCTTATTTTATTCTAAATAAGGTAATTTGTTCTTTTATGGTACTTTGATACTTTTGTTTTGCAGCTAAATGGTGCTTGAATTTTTAAATGCTGGTGCGACTAAATTTTGGAAAAAACTGGTTTATGGAAACGTCCATTGTTCCATGCGCATTTATGTTAACAATAGACCAAGTAATTCATAAAAGCTCTTGAGTTAAAATTTTATGCAGAGACACGTTGTAAGGACTAAGTTTTAGAAAAAAATTATATTTGAAGATGCCCATTTACCACACCCATATTTTCTTGTGTTTTATTTGATTTTACAATCTTAATTTTCTTTAATTTTAGTTTTAACAATTTCATTGAAACTTGGGATTTGATTTCAATTGGTGGGCAGCACCGCAATTAAATTTCAAAAAATGAAGAAAAAACTTACTTCAAATTGAACACCATGGTTGCATGAAAGGAGCACATTTTTCTTAATTTTGAGGAAAATTTATATAAACCAGAGAAATTTTCGTGGATTTAAATTGAGGAAACTTTTTCTTTGTTCTAGAGATGGATATTTTTCTGGGTGTAGTAGTAAAAAAATCTAAGCATATAATCTTGCCAAAAATAACTAAAAATTTTCACATAGGATGAAGTCAAAGTCATATCAATTGAAGTTTTACAGTGAGTGCCATAAAAAATTCAGAATTATAATATTGCTTTGGAAAAATTGGTTATTCAAGAAAGAATTTAGTATCCACAAAATCAAATGTAATTAACTGTATTCCAAGAATATAATAATGTGTACAATTTCGCTTTTGCTGATAATGGCCACAAATATAAGAGATCCGAAAAATTTTAAGGAAGTGTTTTCTTTACCTGATTGTAAAGAATGGAAAGGAGCTATAGACGCAGAATATAAATCATTGATTTAGAATAATACTTGGGAGCTGGTAGATTTACCGGATGGAACGATTGGCTGTAAATGGGTACTTAAAACTAAGTGTATTACCGGATGGAAGATCAACGATTGGCTGTAAATGGGTACTTAAAACTAAGTGTATTACCGGATGGAAGATCAACGATTGGCTGTAAATGGGTACTTAAAACTAAGTGTAGACCAGATGGTACTGTTGAAAAGAGGAAAGCTAGATTAGTTGCCAAAGGATATTCACAAGAATACGGCATAGATTATTTTGATACGTTTGCACCTGTTGTTAGACAAAGTTCTCTTCGTCTAGTATATGCATTAACAGTTGAACATGATTTACAATTACGACAATTAGATGTTTCAACAGCATTTTTAAATGGTGATTTGGAAGAAGATATATTTATGGAACAACCAGAAGGTTTTATTAAGGAAACGGCAAAAGAAAAAGTATGTAAGCTAAAGAAGGCTATATACGGATTGAAGCAAGCTGGTCGTCAATGGTTTAGAAAAATACGTGAGGTTTTTATAAATTTAGGATTAAAACAATCTAACTATGATCAATGCATTTTTTATCTTAAAAATGAGGATAAAACATTAATAGTTGCTTTATACGTGTATGATATAATTATTGCGTCAAATTGCAATGGTTTAACTGATTCTTTCATTAGAAAACTACAAAAGAATTTTGATATAAAAGATATGCATAAACCAAAACATTGTATTGGTTTAGAAATTGTTATGCAAGCTGGAAAACTTTCAATATCTCAGCCTGGTTATATTAATAATTTGATCAATAAGTATGGGCTTGATAAAGCAAAAGTAAGTCAAATACCCATGCAATCTAAAATTAATTTGAAGAAAGAACCAACAATTCCTGGAGAAGGGGAAAAAGTAAACAAAACGGAATATCAAGAAATTATTGGATCTTTACTACATTTAGCAGTTTTTAGTCGACCTGACATTAGTTGTAGTTCACTACAGATACCACTTTATACGAGATGCTGTCGAAAATAAAATTGTTGAAATAAAATATTTACCTACAAGCGAGATGCCCGCTGATGTTTTAACAAAATCACTAGCTAAGACAAAACATCACTTTTGCACAAACCATATGGGTATCCTATCTTGAAATTAATGCAGTTGAGGAGGCGTGTTGAAGATCAACTACAATCAATTTCAACTTGTTAAATATTTTATATATATTGTTCAATGAATTTTATTGTAGAAGTTTTGATTTGTTGAAAATATTTTCTTCACTCTGAAATTATACTTCTAAGAGGCAACAACTGGTTTGGTTCTTTATAATATATTCAATACTATGATTAGAATATAATAGTCAGCTACGGCTACGTTGGTAATTCTGTGGTAATAATGAATAACAGCTAAATTCAAAAGTCGAATAAAAACCTGCTGCGTATTTTTTATTATCCAATCCCAAAATGTTGAAAGTTTTTCAATAATTTTTGCAATTTAGCAGTCTCCATAGTTTTTTATTAATTAAACTCCATAATTAAGTAAGAACTTTCAATATTTTTAGTTTTATAATGAAAAATACGCAACAGGTTTTTAGTAGACTTTTGAGTTTAGCTGTTATTCCTTATTGCCACAAAATTATGGAAAATTCAGTGGCTTATCCACAAAAAAAAACTACAGGGTTTTTTAAAACTAAGTTTTTATGGTGTTCAATATTTGTACACATGTATTAATACATACATACTTTAGCTAAACGAATAATTGTTTTAGTTTTTTCGTTTTTTTTTTTCTTCTTTCTATTAAAAAAAATTAATAAAAGACCATTAATTCGTATTTTTCTTATTTTAACCTCATTAAATCAAAGTCTCGCTATATCGAAAACCCCTGTAATTTGATTTGCGATTACGAGTTATCGGGATTCTACTGTATACATATAAATATTAATCTCCTTTTGTATGGAGCTTATAGACTCAAAAGCTACTGCACTGATTGACATGGAATTTTCTTCTATAATCCATTCTGCTTCTGAGCAGGTTTTGACTTGGTCTGACTTCCTAAAAAAAAGTGGGCTAGGCGATTCCCTCCGATAAGCTTTTATGGGCCCATAAAAATCACAGTACAGTACTGAAATTCAGCCTAAAGAAGTTGGTTTTTAATGCCATGCTACGAAAAAAATGTGGTTAGGATAGGAAAAGGAGCTGTAACTTGAATGTTCATTATAGTTTATCTCAGGAACTATTTGTGGTAGGTTAGTAAAATTTGGTACGAAAGTATTATTTATCAATACTGAGCTTATGGTCGAGTTGTTAATGCCAAGTGGTCGAGATATTATTATTAAAGGTATTATTTGTCAATGGCATTGTGATAAAAAAATATGGGTAAACTTGAATTAATGAATGTGGCACTATCTATGCTCTTTTACTATTGTCTACTAATTTTTCCAGTAATATTATCTTTCCTTCCATATAACCTGAATATTTATTATGGGATATCTCAGGAAACTTTTGTGGTACGGTATTAATATTTGGTGTGTAGGCATTATTCATCTATGGTACTCTTGGATAAGGTTGGAAAAGTGGGCATGGTACTTACCATCAACAGAATTAGCTGATAGTGCCATCGGCATGCATGTTGCCAGCCAGGTTCCATTGCAAAGGTGTGGTGGTTCAATAAAATAGCATCTATAAAATTAAAATATAGAATTTATTGTAATTCTTTTATTTACAAAAAATGCCATAATATAGCTATTTTCTACTACTTATTCCACATATTTTTCGACTACTTTTTCACTACTATTTCTACTAATATTTTCAATTACTAATACTTTTTCTACTACTATGTACCATTTACTTTTCTACTACCATTTCCACAATTATTTTCTACTATTTTTTCTTAAACTTTTTGCTACTTTTGTTTTTTAACCATTTTCAGTGAGTGGCTTTGAGCCCAATTTTCAGAAAAACGTAAAATTAATGAGCAATATGAGACAAAAATAAATGCAAATATCACAAAATATCCAAACAAGTACGTTTTGCAATGCCATAGCAACGCATGAACGCTAGAATGATCTGATGAAGTGATCAACACTAATTTCGTATATTTCATGACAATCTGGTATATTCTTTTTTTCAGGTCAGTTATCAAGAAGCATAGTCACCTTTTCTAGAGTATGAACAACAATTTTAAAGTGCTTCACAAAATGAAATTTGATTTATATAGATTCCCACGAGTAACCGACAATCTTGGCTACTAAGCTAAAGCAGGTAATCTGTACAGTGATAAGTATATACTTGGTTATCAAGCAGCCACTCAATATGTCACATTTGTAACGATGTATTTTGCGGACAGTAGCTGAATATCTGTAGTGCTGTGGGAAAAAACAAGATAATCTTTTTCTAGCCCAATATATCTGAAATTTTATAGTATGATAACCCCAAATCGCTCAAAATAAATAATTCTATCCACTGGGTTTGAGGCACAAAGAAATAATTCAATAAGGGCAATTTATTACTGTCAGCTCACCTTGAGTTTAACACAAAAAATTAGAAAAGAGGTAATCAATTTGAATCCACAAATACTTTAGGCCCGAGCTTATCGCTTTTGAATCCATCTTTGAAAGTGTAATTTTAATAGATAAATTACTGGCCAATCTGAGTCGGATAAAAATTCTGTTTTGATTTCAGGAACACGGATATCAGTAGCAGATTCTAGGGGTTTCAAAGATGCTCAGGTTTATCGTATCATTCGATACGAATATCCGCATCTACACGGACAGCCAAGCAGCAATCAAGTCCCTTGCCGGTGTTTTCACTACATCAAAGCTTGTTCTCGACTGCCGATCTTCACTCAACATTTTGTCGAGTCACTCTCAGGTCCACCTATATTGGGTGCCTGGACATATGAATATTTCAGGTAACTGCAATGCCGACGAGTTAGCAAAACAGGGCTCGCAACTTACAGATATATCACCTACCTGCACCATTGGTGTCCCTCTTACGTCTATTAAATTAGCCATTAAGCTAAACTACCTTGAGGAAGCAAAAAGATCCTGGGTAGCGTAGCATACCTGTGGTATTACCAGGCTAACATGGACCACTATGGACAATAAACGTACTAGACAGCTACTCAACCTAAGCAGAAGCTCCATCAGCATAACGACTTCGGTGCTCACGGGACACTGCATAATGGGGAGACATGCTGCAAGACTTGGACTGCCATTCAATGACTTCTGTCGGGGCTGCGGCTCTGAGGAGGAGGAAGAAACAGTCCTTCATTTCATGTGCGAATGCCCATCCCTGGCCAGGAGGAGACTAAAACTCCTGGGTTCACCTTTCTTCACTAGTCTGTCCGAGCTATCATCCATAAATATTAAGGACATAGCCAGATTCATTATGGAATCCTCATGGTTCTCCACTCCGTAAATGGGGGAGTCGCGCCGTACTGTGGTATCACAATGAGCCTAATTTGTGCTTAAGTGTGCTTTCAAGCAGAAGGCTGCCACTCCAACCTAACCTAACCTATCCCCAAAAACCCCCACTTCTTCTCTCGATGAAAACCGTATACATTTTCATCATTGTTCAAGAACCAAAAAGAAGAAATTTAAAGCATAAGAAAAATTAGAGCCTTGTCTTCGAAAATACTAAGCTTCACTAACGACGGATATTAAGCCGTTTTTAAGCGGATATTGTTGCATTAGGATCAAATAAAATGGTCAAATTAGTTTAGTAATAAGATATTATTTTTAAAGTGACACAATATAGATATATATTTTTACTAATCTTTTGCTAATTTTGGTTTCTTTCAGGCTTAATTATTACAATTAGTTATAAAATCAATTCCTTACGATGTTCCTGATAAGTCTAGGAGTACGTTTGATTAAAATATTAAAAAATTTTTAATATTTTATGGTTCAATGTGCTTACAAAATCATACCACAGAATAAACTTACTTAAGGTTTTTTCAATTGCGTGTAGTATACTATAAATGTAGATATAAATATGTGTATAAAAACCACAGTGGTAGTTACTAAATATGGCTATACTAACTATGTATGTATAAATAGTTCATGAGCTTCGTTTTGTAGCAATTGTAACTTGTACGAGTTGTAAAAACATTTTGAATTTTGTACTTATCCGCACTTACTAACATATACATACATAGATGAACATGCACGCATACTTTTTGAAAGAACATATGAACTGTTCCCAATCCAAAACGATTAACTCTACTTTATTATTATATTCTCATGACATGTAAAAGTATTCTTGCATGCTTTTTCTTTGTAAAAAAATCTTTGATATTTAATTTATCTTTACATAAATAACCGTTGGTGCATTTTTTGTAATAAATTATCTCAGGAATCATAAGAGCTACTAAGTTAAGATTTACACCATAAGTTCGGTTCTTAGTATTTTTTCCGCTAAAAGGAGCCTCCCTAAATCTTAGTTGTGGGATATCTCCGGAACCAGCTTAGATTTACTCCATAGGTTCGGTTCAAGCTCTTCTGGCTTTTCTTAACCCGATAGATGGGGGTGGGGTCGAGTTAATTACAAAATTTTTATTTTCAGAGTGATTTGATTGCATTTCAGAATACATATGCATTTCGTCATGAGAAAATTTTTTATGTATGAATGGAGTTATTTCGAATATAAAGATTCTAACCAAAATAAAAGCAATTAAAAGCAATACAACTATTGCAGGGTCCGACCAACGAAGCTGAGAAAGTAACACCATAAAATACATTGTTCGTCAAAAATTTAATTTTCCAAAAATAACCAAGTTCTGAATATGAAGTCCGGTAGAGCTGAAAATAAAATAAAAGTTTATATACGAGTTATGTTTTAAGCGGGCCTAAAATTTTCCCTTTTTCTAAGTTATTGAACCCTAGAAACCCCTAAATATAATTTTAGTAGATTAAAAAGACGTTAAAACCCAACAATTAATTATTTTACTATCTAGAATATTTGCATTTTTTGTTTAAAAAATTCCTTTAGTGAAATAAATACTACTGATATAAAGTTCAGAAATTGGCAAAAGTTTTAAGCCTGCTAAATTTTTAAAACGCCGGGTGACATATACAAAAGTGTTGGACTTTGATATCGGGAATTAAAATTGGCTTTCTTTGCAATGTGTACCATAATATCGAAATACACAGCTTCAAATTAAGTATACTTCTTTTATTTTTTGTGAACTTAATCGATTTAACAATTGAACTGCTCATACATATATACATATGTATATTACATATGTAGCTATCATGTCATAAGTAAGTAATGTCTGAACTTCCTCAGTATATCCGTTTTAATTTAACAGCTATGCTTGCATACACACAATCAGGAAATAATAAGGAAAATGTCCAGACATTTTAGTAATGGACACTACTATACATAGTTATATTCCTTAACTGTAATACTATGCAGCAGATATCAAGTATTTTATATGTAATATGTAACAAACTTGCTAAATCTTTTAATTTTTAAATTTACATACATACGCACACCTAGAGTTGTGGCTTAATGTGTGTAGTGTTGTTGGGTAAGTTGAAATAGAAAATGTAAAATAAAGTCATTATAAAGATATACATCATAAAAATTCTGAACTGAGATTTTTCTTCAGCAATTGTTAGTGGGGGTATAATAGATTCAAAAACCACAAAAAACAGTCCTAGGGTTACAGAGCGACCCCACCAAAAAATCCCCCCTTTGGTGAAAAAAGCCTTTTTTACTAATAATTGGTTAACCGTTGGAGATATCAAAAAATTATCTAGCACATATAAAAAGCTTAAGTGATTTTCTAAAAAAAATGTAATTTTTTCGTATGTGTCATAGTTTTCGAGATATCCAATATTTAAGAAATTACAAATTTAGTACACTGGATGTACTGTAGATGCGCGCGCATTTTTGTTTATTTGATTTTTGAGTGCGGAGCCAATAGGAAAAATTGAATTACTTGAAAACCAAACAAGCTAAGAAGAAAAACCAAAAATGGTTTTGAAGAGGATATAAAGTTCAACATCCTCTGCCATTTTCATTGTCAATGGATAATTTCTTATATACAAAAATAACAATATAGTATAGTTGCCTGTTGGTTTTTACTACTTTTACTATTTGCAGGCCTAATAAAAATAACTGGTTTCACTATATGTTTTAAATGTATTATCTTTTAAGTCAAGACATTACTTCTGAAAATTCTGTATAAGTTCAACAGAGGATGTTGAACTTTATATCCTCTTCAAACCCTTTTTTTTTTTTTTGATTTTTCATCCTAGCTTGTTTGGTTTTCGAGTAATTCAATTAGGCTCCTTTAGGCTCCGCACTCAAAATTCAAATAAACAAAGATGCGCGCGCATCCACAGTACAGGGTGACAGTTGTAAAGTGACGCAAGTTTAATACTCTGCAGCAAGCTTCGCCATTTACCGTTACTTTAATTTAAAAAGCAAATTCATTCATCATTGGCTTTGCTTTTAATTTCATTTGAATTTTTGTTATTACATTTTGAAATTTCCATAAAAATGGACAAGGAAAATATTCGTCGTGAAATTATGAAATTTCATTTGGCAAATTATAGTAGCCGTCAAATTGCAAAGGCTTTAAATTTGTCAAGTCGTACGGTAGACCGAGCTATTATTCGATATAATGAAACTGGGGGATTTGGAGATAGAGACCGGGGAAAATTTTCAACAGTTGCCACTACTGGTTTAACAGAAAAAATTCGTAAACGAATCAAGCGAAATCCAAGGCGCTCAATGAGAAAAATCGCTAAGGAAGTGGGAGTAAACCGTGAAACAGTGCGAATCATTGCAAAATCAAAGCTTAATCTTAAGTCGTACAAGCTCCGAAAAGCTCAGGATCTGACACAAAAAAATAAAGATTTGCGACTGCAAAGATGCAAGGCGTTGCTACGCTCCTCCGTGTTAAAAAATGTTGAAAATATCTTGTTTACAGATGAAAAAATTTTCACGGTTGAACAACATTTCAATGCGTAAAATGACCGAATGTGGCTACCATCATCATCGCAACAAAATAGGACTGTTGGCCGAGTTCAAAAGCCAGCTTCCGTTATGGTATGGGCTGGAGTTTCCGCTAATGCCAGAACCCCTCTAATATTCGTTGAAGAGGGTGTTAAAATTGACCAGGTTGTTTATCGGAGCATTTTAAATGAACATGTTCTTCCCTGGGCCCAAGATATATTTGGAAATGAAAACTGGACTTTCCAGCAAGGTTCTGCACCTTCCCACATAGCAAAATTAACACAAACATGGATAAAAGACAATTTTTCTGGATTCATAACATCTCAAGAATGGCCACCATACTCCCCAGACTTGAATCCAATGGACTACTCTATTTGGAGTATTTTAGAGAGTAAGGCTTGTGCATCTCAACACCACAGTCTGGAGTCGCTGACAAATTCATTAGAGAAATTGATCAGGAAGTCCTGCGGTGAACAGTCCTAGGATTTCCGGATCGATTGAAGGCATGTGTGCAGGCTAAAGGAGGTTATATTGAATGAGGTGGGGTTCAAATGATTGCTTATATATTCAGCAATGTTAACACTTAATTGTACTTAATGGAAGTACGTCCTTTTGAAAATAACTGCTGAAATGTGTGCGTCACTTTACGATTGTCACCCTGTATATCCAAAGTACTAAATTTGCAATTTCTTAAATATTGAATATCTCGAAAACTATGACACATACGAAAAAATTACATTATACCATTTTTTTTAGAAAATCACTTAAGCTTTTTATGTGTGCTAGATAATTTTTTGATATCTCTAACTGTTAACCAGTTATCAGTACAAAAGGCTTTTTTCACCAAAGAGGGGTTTTTTTTGGTGGGGTCGCTCTGCAGTCCCAGAACTGGTTTTTGTGGTTTTTCCATCTATCATACCTCCACTAACAATTACTAAAAAAAAATCGCAGTTAAGAATTTTTATGAACTTTTTTTGTATTTTTTACTCTATCGACTGCGCTATATATACAAATATATTACAAAATTTAAAAGTTTTCTACCCCTATACCGAACACATTTGAGAGAGTCCTACATTCAATATATAATACAATAATTAGGCGATTAGCAGAAATATAACGTGATCTAGTTTCTTGTAGAGCCTGATCAAATTCTGTCCTTTTTTCAATTGAAGAAATACAATATATGTATAGATTCAAAACATCTATAATACATCAGATATTTGGTTCTAGTCTACAGCTATCGTTTATTTTCTATTTTAGATATCTGAAGCAGAATCACATTAAAAACTTAGTCGCCGAAATATTCGGGAAAAGCTACAAATTGTTGAAGATTTATTTGTTATTAGTGTTTGTTATTTATTATTATTTATTTGTTATATTGGTATTCAAAATGAGCTTCTCAGTATCGACATCTTCATTTCTCGGCGCAGCGTCCAATTTTCAGCCATTCTTTCTCGGTTGAAAAATTTCTGAATTGCGCATGGTATCTTATCTTTTCTTATTAAAATCTTTTTTTGCTATTTCCATTCCTTTATGTGAACGGTAATCTTCACCCCTATTACTTAGTCGCTTCTTCCAACTTTCCCCATTATTGTTTTTCTTCCTTTCGGTCATATCTTAACTGCGAAGATCTACCTCCTATTGAAACTATTATCGGGGAAAGTATGGCACCTGTTTCCTTCTAAATGTGTCTTCTATAGATAATAAATCTAATGTTATGAAGCAGTGTGTGTTGATCATGGCCTATCTTGAAATAATTGCCTACGTTCAATGTGTTTGAAGCACAAAATTTATTTTAAAAATGAGGTTAGTTCATCCGAAAATATTTTTGCCCTTTTTGCAGTTAGCAATTTACTTGCAATTGGTAAATTTATATTATCAACGGCAACTCAACCAGTTCTCCCTTGATATAACAAAACCAAGCTACTACGGGGGAGTTATCATTTATTGCAATTTGTTAAAAAAAATGTAAATTCCATTTATTTTTAATTAGAAGTTAAAATCAGGGACATTTCTTTTTTTTAATGCATAGTGTATTTAATTATTGCATAGTAATTTAAGTTGATCAAGATTGGATGAAAAATAATTTATGAATTTTTTTGTGAAACAACTAAATTTTGAATTTCACTGCTTGCATACTACATTTGCTGTTTATCAGTTTTGACGAGTTTTACCATAGAAAAAAAAAATTTTTTTTTTTGTGTCCAAGAGGTTCCAATTTATCCACCCAAACATGTTTTGTTGCTGGTACTTTTCGGCTGTAAACTAGTGTAATGATTTTGCGAAAAATTCGGTTTTTACATTATTCTGGAAAAAGTGTTCTTCATAGGTTATTCCGATGTTCTGGAACCCCCTATAATTTTTTACAAGGAACATTTTCCCTAAAAACAGTATAATAGTTTTTGTTTTATCCGCTATTTATCGAAAAGGGGGCTTAAACCCCCATTTTCAAGTGGAAGGGTAGGAGATGTAAGAAAAGCGAATACGCAAAAATTGTTTATCTTTTTGTGCTTAACAACTTTGCTTCAGACATCAAATTCGTATCTGTTGAAATAAAGAAATTTCTTAATAGCCCCTGAAGAACCCATTTTTCCAACTTCAGGACCATATTGTGGGAGAACTGGATGTGATGAAACTGAGTATGCAGTCGTGATAAGCGACCCTAAATTACTATAAGACCGTTGGAAAATCTCGCGCATAAAATTTTTGTTGCACTGTGTAATTTATCCCGGCAGTACCAGTGGAATGGTAACTAAAATTACTGCTGTTCCGTAATGCCATGTTATTATTATAATATTTATTATAACTAAAAATATTACAAGCTTCGTGTCTTTATTACTAATTGGTTATAAAACAGGCACACAATAATTATTGCAATTTATAAAAATCGCGCATTTTGTTGGAATTTAAGTTCAAAAATGAAGAAAAAATTAAAATCCGTAGCAGCTACAAAAGCTTGGACTTGTCAGAAAATGGGAGTCAAATATAAAGTATCATTATGGTAAGTGTGATATTAAAATACACCCCGGTGCACAGTGGTCTGGAATCCCGAAAAGCATAAGTCGAAAAAATTGTTCTATTGTACTGATTACATGGTGCGACAGTAAAAAATACCTGGGAAGTCATATCATTTTTCTTGTAGGTCTTATCGAGTAAAACAAGAGTCTGTACTTGAAATTTTACAAACACCCCCAAAATTTTGATTTACCGTTCCTCTCCCCCCACCTATACGAATTTTACACAAACAAATTTCTATAATACAAATACTTTTTTAATGTCACAATTGCTGGGACGTAGAATATAGCGCATCTGTACACTGCGTTGAAAATATTGTGTAAAATCCATTCCGGCAACTTTCGGCAACTGATATTTTTATATGTTTTATAAAAATAAATGATTAATAATTTAAAGCTAAAAACTCGGCAGGACCACCTGACAATTTTTTTTTTTAGAAAACAGCTTACATGATAAAAAATACCGGTGAACTCATTACATATTTATTGTTTTGATTATAGTTAAATAATATTTTCATTTAGATTTATGAAAAAAACTTTCTTTTGAAACTTGCATGTTGTCTCGTTAACATCGGCGAAACCGTTTAAAAACTACGTACTTTTTAATAACACACTTTTTCCACTTGAAAATTCCACACTTATTTTTGCTTAGACGTGAAAAGCCAAAAAAAAATTTTGAAGAATAGCTGTACTTATCCGTTGTTCTAAAACGCTGCTAGTGTTATCACTGCAACTATTTAAAGTGTCAGAACCCCCCCAAAAAAAACTTTATTTTTCGACTTATGGCCAGCTTTTTGGGATTGCACTGTGCACAGGTAAAACTGAATGCTTGCTCACAAATTATTTGTAATCTAGAATTCATGATTCATAGAACATACACCCATGGTAATAAATATACTTCCATTATAAAATATTCAGTGGACATTCACTATTACAACAAAGTAAAGGTTTTGTTAATTTTTTATGTATATCTTATCCTGTGACGTATTAATGCATAAAAATTTCATTTCTTCGTGTCCTTTTCCCGATTTAATTTGAATTTAATTGTTTAACCAGAGCATATTACATGTAAACGTGGTAAACGTCAAAAAAGAAGTTAATATATGCCAAAATAAAGCAGCTTGTATGACTTCTAATCATGAATACACTTGAAAAATCGGAGTTTGTCAAAGCTACGAGCTTCAAAAAACTTATTATATCTGAAATTCTGCATAACAATAAACACTCATCACAAAAAGGCATGTTTCGAATTTGCAACATCACATTTGTAATGGACCGGTCAATGCGAAACGATTATTTTTGGCAACGAAAGACGTTCACATTAGATGTTCCTGACTGTTATAACATTTTTTGGTACTATATGACTAAAAAAGAATTAGTCAGAAATTACCAAGGCAGTAGACTAATGATACGAGTCTGATTTGTCTCTCACAAAAAATATTAACAGCTTTCGTCAGAAGTAAAATGAACTCCCATGACTATCTACCTCTTCTGGAAGAGGTACTTTTCAATGTTCATGTTAAAATTAATCAGTGTAACATAGCATTCAAGCAGCAGTCAAACCTGCATGTTCCAAGAAGAAAAATTTTGAAATAATGAAGTAACCCGCATTAGGCCTGGACTTGAACCCCATGGAAAATCTTTGAAATGTTTTTTTTTTTTAACCAGATTTATTCACGTAGTAGTAATCAGTTTTCAGTTTAAATTAATTACGAGGAAATATCAAAATTAGAGCTAAGAAATCTTATGAACTCAATGACAAATAGAATGGAAGAAAATATAAAGAATTGGGGTAGCAACATGTAATACTAAATTTGCGCTAGTCCCTTTCTGAAACTTACTTTAGTACTTGAAACCTTTCAATTTTATTTTTTTTATTATTCTTAAAATGGAAGTATAATTATTTCCTATGAAGCTTTTTTAAAGTTTTGAATACAATACATTTAAGTAACAAGATTATTTTTATTATTTTCGTATTTATTGAATAAAACACCGTACTTGCTTGTTATTATAAAATAAATTCGGAATAAATAAAAACCTTATTAATAAATCGCACTTTGTGACTGGAAGTATACTTATTATCATGTGTGTATTACAACAAATCAAATGAATCCTTTTCAAATACATATTATTAAAAGTACAAAGGAAAATGCTTTATAACGTTATTTCTTTACATTGCACTATGGGGCCTATGAAAAATCTAGTTTGAATCCAAAAGTATATGGGTTTACTCTCCATAGATCCCTCATCATAATCCACACACAGGATATTCTAATTAGGCGAAGCATCTGGCTGTGCTACCGTCGAAATTTGCAATATTCTACCGATAGTTTCAATATGGTTGAAAATGTGTTGCACATAAAGTGTCATAACTTAGCGAATACTAAAGCTAGACCTTTATTTTTAGTCTCATAGTAAAGAAAAAAAACTTTATATTATGTGAAATAATAATAATGAAAAATAATTTACCATTATCTTATACCTAAAAATGCGACGAAAAAATAATAACTTTTTTTTCTTCTTTCGCATTTATTTTTTTTAATAGATGAGAAAAAAATGCTCTGGTTTATATAAATAATCTCATATAAATATAATTACAAAATACTGATATTTTATTTTTATTTTTTTATTATGTATTTTGAAAGACTCACATGTATGAGAGGTAGGCATAACAACATTCCAATTGTGATAATTTTTACCTTGCTATTATTTTTCAGAATATGTAATTTCATCACTATATCTACAATGAATTCCAAGTTACAGAGTTTTAAAAATTTCGCTTATATGGGAGGTGGGCGTGGTAATAATACAATCTATCCCATTTGTGCAATGATATATTACAATGATAATGTTTATAAGTACACTAAATTTCAAGTTATACCTTTTTCGCGGTTTCATTTGTATGGGAAGTAGGCGTGATAATAGTCCGATCGTTATAAATTTTCACGTAGTGATTGCTAGTGACCCCATGAGCGAATGAGCAAAATTCCAGAATTTTGGCCAGTTAAAAACGGATTTGGCTGATTTGTTTACAGTACATTAACAAAATTTCGGAGTGTAATTGACATCATTGCATACACGAAAAGAATAACGTAAAATACGCAGAGTAATTTCCTCTTTGTCTTTGTCCATACACTGGTTGCCACACATTCCCGTTATCTCTCAGGCAATCATTCGGATTCACTGGAAACAAGCGATATCCGCTGCTTGCATTTTTAACTTAGGGCAGTGTTTGGTTTGGCACCGAATCTATTGTAGAGAGAAGCGATTTACATCAAGCTCAGTTTAGGGAAAATCGACCTGATCTACTATCATTCTCAACGCGTTCTTTATTGGTTTGTACGAACAACAATTCCCAATCTTAGACGTCAACTCAAATAATGCAAAAATCTACCTTGGTTTACCTTTTATTTGAATCGTTGAATAGCTAAAAGATAACATGAAGTTTGCCTTGTCATATGTTGAAACTTAAAACTTTAAATACTCATAGTTCAATAGAGGGTTTGAATTCCATATACAATTCCATATAGTATTAAAACTTTAAA
Source organism: Toxonevra muliebris (assembly GCA_963691655.1). Taxonomy (NCBI): domain Eukaryota; kingdom Metazoa; phylum Arthropoda; class Insecta; order Diptera; family Pallopteridae; genus Toxonevra; species Toxonevra muliebris. The sequence continues at coordinate 105,159,601 of OY829326.1, forward strand.
AATACTAAGTACATCATTCTCAGTCATTTGCTTAGAACTGTATATAAAAACTTGCTTTCATTTATAGGTTAAAATAAGTTTATGTACATACACATGTAGGTACATAAGTACCTGAAACGAGCAAGTATGAACCTATAAATGTAGCTACATATGTAAGTTTACTTATCGTTTAATATTAAGGTTGCTTTATTGAACGTAAATAAATCAATACAAAGAAGAAAATAGCAATAGTTGTTAATTTATGCATGTTCATGTTCATATACTTAGTATAAGCATTATAGTCGTAGTTATTTATATGAGTTTTATTCATGCACACTTATAAAATGTGCTAATATTTAAACTAAATAAATTGTTTTCAATATTCAAGTGCTAAACTTTAATGTGAAAACTATTTACAGATATAATAACTACATACATAGTGTGATTGATTGAAAAGGAGGGGGCCAAAAAAAATATATTGACACATACCCGGATGATTTATTAGTTTATAAACAACACACACTATAGCCGTTGCATTTATTTAGATTAATTTTATATATTTATTATTAGGCATAGATAATTGGGGAGCTTAGGAGAAACCCTAATCTAATTCTGGATTATCGTTTCAATCATTCTTGTGTTTATTTAAAATTTAATCATTTAACCAGAATTTTCGAAAAAAATTTTTAACTCTTCTTTCAAATTTAATATATTTGTTGGTGAAATAAAATACGTTCTTACGTTTCAATTATGTAATTTTATTTTCTAAAGAAATTATTTATCGAGATATGAAAGTTAATATTAGTTCGAATTTAATGGATGGAATGCAAAACACAAATTAACTATATTTATATACATAACTACTAGTGCTTAAAATTAACAATGGTTTAAAAATAGTAATAAAAATCTAATGTTGATTTTATGAATTTACAAAAACACTAGGCAACATAAGAAAATTAAATTTCGAGTCTTATGTATAATCAATTAACTTAGTTGTGAAGATTTGGAAATAGAAAATAGAAATTTCAAATACTTCATATTCCAAAACAATTTTAAAAAAATTCAACATGTTTATCAAAGATTTTAACAAAGTAAGTAGTATAGGAAACTACTGAAGCAAACATTTTTTGAGAAAGCTTTCACCACATTCGTTACTTTTTTGCTTAAAAATAATAACAAAATTACAATTGCAAATGGAAAATATTTAAATTGAAATATTTCAATTCTTATAAAATTTAAACAGAAACGTATAAAAAATGAGTTTTTTTATAAAACAGAAAATTAAAAATAATCGAGTGTAACAATTATTTATAAAATTTAAAATATTAGGTATTATATTTAATAATAATACAAAATAAAATTAAAGTTAAGCAAACACAAATATAGTTATATTTTTAAATCAGTCTATTATGCTGGACTTTTATTAATTAATACAAAAAAATAAAAAAATAAGTAGATAAAAAAAAAAAACTTAAATAACAAACTTTTTAGTCTTTATACTGCATATGAGAGTGTTTAAAATACAAGAAGTTTAAGGGTAAATGGGCCTTGGGAATACTAAAAACATAGAATAAATGAAAATTTGTTCGCATGCCAAGTTTGCTAAGTTACGCTAAGCAGAAAAGCTTCTTCCATAGCGGCGGTGTTGGTGGTAGAGTTGTGGGGGTAAGTCCTTCCCAAATTGCGGTATCGAAGACTTCTTTGACTTTATCCTGAAAAAAATGTGAAACAAAGAAAGAAAACAGTTTAGCAAAAAATAAACGCATATTTGTGAAATATTTTTAGGTATGTATAAAAAAAATAAGAAATATAAAAAATAAAGTAAAAGTTATTCAAGTTAAATTTGAAAGTAACATGCCGCTTGAGAATATTTTCTGACATTTTTGTGTTGTTATTTTAACAAAATTACATTTACAAAAAGTTTAGTCTTATATTTTTGTTTGTATGCACGGTAGGTTTATTTGTGTTGTATATAAGCGTGTGCGTGTGTGTGTGTATTTTTATATTTTTGTTTGCTTGAATATTGTCGCCTTTTAAGAGATTTATTTTTCTCACTTTAATTTGTGTGTGTATGTGTATGCAAATAAAAATAATTTTTCTTTGCACTTATTGTGTTATTACATACACAAGAAAAATACGAAACAATTTTAAATATTTGCAGTCAGACTTGACCAACTTCGAGGCTCTCTACAATATTTAAGTTTTCCGAAAATCAGTTGGTGGAATTAGTTGAGGTCAGCTGAAGTTAAGTCAGAAGAATTCAGGTCAAAATAAACAGAGTAAACAGGAAAAGTCAATTCAAGTGTAAAAAAATTAGATAGTATCAAACCAGATATTAGATAAATCCAAGCTACACAAAATGTCATGCTGGATTGATTCGGATCAGATTAAGTTAACTCACATTAAATATCAAGTCGAACTAAGTATCAAATCGGATAAAGTGTCAAGTCATATGAAATAGGAAGTCGGATGAGACACCTGTCGGATGAAATAGAAAGTCGGATGAAATTTTAAGTCAGATGAAGGGATAAGTTAGATGAAATACCTCAGCGGATGAAAATGTATGCCAATTAAAATATTAAGCTAAATTTTAAGCTAGAGGAAATACAAGTCATATTAAATTTTAAATGGAATGAAGTGCCAATTCAAATAAAAATCTAAGAATCTAAATTAAATTAAATAATGTTAGGCCAAATTAAGTCATGCCAAGTCAAGTCGAGTAAGGTGAAATATTAAGTTTGGGAGATTTTCAAATCAAGTTAAATCAGATGAAAATCTGTGAAGTCAATTGAAGTGAAAAAAGATGAATTGAAAACAAATTAAGGAAGGAATAAAGTAATGGGGTGATACCAGATTCAAGTCAGATAAAGACATGCCAGATTAATTCAGTAAATAATTGCATTATGTTTGTAATAAGTTTAGTTATAGGAAAAGTCAGATGAATCGGAGTCAAATAAAATGGCAAGTCAAAACAAACACAAGCCTTGTTCTAAAGTTTAATGTCGAGTCAGATATAGTGTGCAATAAAATAAAGTAGGCAGTTGGTCAGATATATCAAATATTTCGTAAAATTTAAGTCAAATGATATGTCAAATATAATTTTCAGTCAGACGAAACGATAAGCCAAACGAAATATCCCATCAGATGAAAACTCAAGTCAGATGAAATGTTAAGTCAAAGGAAACTTCAAGTTAGATAAAATGCGAAGTCAGACGAAATTTTAAGTGAGATTTAATTTGAAGTGCGATTCATTCATAATACCCCTTCACAAGGGCGGTACTAAATCCAATGTTGTGAACTACCGCGGTATAGCTTAACTCAATGCTATCCCAAAGCTATTTGAGTCTATCATTACAAATCAAATAATACACTGAATCTCACCTTGTATATCTGAAAATCAGCATGGCTTTCTTAGCGGAAAATCAACTACAACAAACCTCTTGGAATTTTCTTTATATGTACACAAAGCTTTCTTATCTAATTTGCAAACCGATGCCATATATACTGTCTTCAGCAAAGCTTTCGATAAAGTTAATCACCACCTGTTACTTATGAAGTTGAAAAATATGGGATTTCCTACATTGCTTTTAAATTGGATCAAATCATATTTGGACAATAGAAGACAAAGCGTTTTATTCAAAAACACAATTTCGGATTTCATTGAGGTCACATCTGGAGTCCCTCAAGGCAGCCACATAGGCCCCATTCTGTTTCTTCTGTGTATAAATGATTTGAAGTTTGCTATTCACCACTCAAAAACTTTAATGTATGCTGACGACGTCCAGCTGTTCCTTTCGCATAAATCACTTGATGACCAGATATTACTACAATCCGATCTAAACTGCTTGGTACAATGGTGCAATATAAATTTAATGATCCTGAACCTAGACAAATTTAAAGTTATGGTATATGCAAGAAACGTTTCCCTTCCTACAAAATATACAATTGGAAATACAGTCTTAAGTCATTTGGATTCCTTCGTTGACTTGGGAGTATATGCATATAAATATATGCGTTAATAAAGCAAAAGCAATGCTAGGTTTTGTTAAGCACTGGTCTAATGAATTCAATGATCCATATGTCACAAAATCACTTTATATATCATTGGTTAAACCTATTTTGGAATACGCATCAACTATTTGGTGTCCTCAATATAAGATTTTTATAGACAAATTGGAATCAGTTCAAAAACAGTTCTTGCTTTTTGCTTTGAGATCCTTGCCGTGGGATTTACCGTTTAATCTTCCACCTTACGAACACAGATTAAAACTTTTGAATCTACCTACTATTGAAAGCCGAAGAATTATAAGCAACGTATGTTTTATTGCAAAATTGTTATCTGGCACTGTTAATTCTCCATCTCTGCTGAAGAACATTAACTTGAACGTTCCGACTCGTACTACTCGATACTATATCCCAATCAAGTTATCTATTTGTAAGACCAATTATTCAGACAATGAGCCGTTCCGCCGTGACTGCCGTGATTTTATAATGTTACTGATATTTCTGATTCGGTAGATTCTATAAAACAAAATGTTATAACTTTTTTAAATATATAGATGTCGTTATCAGATGATGATTTATAATCTGTAGCTGGATTTCAGAAGGGCCACTTGTTGGGTAGTGCGCTACCCCAACGTCCTTTAAAAAAAAAAAAGAAAAAGTCACATCAAAAGTTAAGTAAAACTAGACGAAAAAAATTTAATATTATTACGACAGTATCCAAGAAATTTTCAAAGAAATCAAGTCGAAAGGAGTGATAGCAATTTCAAGTCAGATACAGTCATGTTAGATTGATTTAGGTCCTATTAAGTCAATTTGCATTAAATATCAAGTTCAATCATTTGTAAAGTTAAAGGAAATGGTAGTTCAGAGACGAAATGAATGGCAGATAAATGAAACCAAATAAAAAGCAATAAAAGTTAAATTGTACTGAATATATTTGCAGCCAGTTGGTCAGTTACATAAAAAATGTTGTCAGATAAAATTTGAGATGAAATATCCCGTCAGTCTGTTGAAAAATCTCATCAGATGGAAAATCAAGTTGGTAGAAATATTAAGCTATAGGAAATTCCATACAAGATGAAAACAAATTTGTTGAAATCTAGCCAAAAAGTCCTAGCCAAATGAAGCCATGCCAGGTTGGTTTGGTTCAGATTAAGTCAAGTCCGATGAAATTTCAAGTCAAAGGGTATACAAAGTTAAATGAAACGAAAATTCAGAAGGAATGTGATGGAATGTAAAGCTAGATGAAATGCAAAGTCAGATGAAATGTCAAGTGAGAGAAAATTGTAAGTTGCCTACAAATAAAGTCAGATAAAATATTAAGTTAGACGAAGAAATTTATTCATACATAGAGAAATGGTAAAGGAGAGGGGGGCGAGTATCAATTCTATACTCGTTTGAAGTATCGGGTACTCAAAAGTAACGACATAAATGTACTCGAAACCTAAAGTATCGGATTTCGATACCTAATGAAAAAAAAAACATAAAATACGCTAACAAAATTTGCGAATTATGTGTAAATTTTTGGTTTTTATTAATTTTTTGAAATATATACATAAGTACATATCGCTGCCTTAATTTGCTAAGGCAATGCTAGGCCCTAACACGCATTTTTAAAATTTTACAGGCAAAGCAAAAATGCTTTGAAAATTTGTAATTTTAACTAAAGGAAAAGATCGTAAGTTTTCAGTACAGGTCTCGTTTTATCATAATCCATCAAAAACTCGATATCGAAATATTTGATGTTAGGGCCTTAGCAAATTAAGGCAGCGATATATAAATAATGAATACATTTATTTATTTAATATAGAGGCATATCGCACCCAAACAGCAAAAAGGTTGCAACCTCTGTTCAACCGACCGATCTACTGTTCTACAATTTTGATACCTCTATTTTTCAAGCACGTATCTCCAAAAGTAACACTTCGCAAAAAATGGAGAAAACTAAAGTTTTTCAAAGCAATTTTCGTGTTCAAGTGGAGATACAAGGTTGAACAACTGGCTCTAAATTTTTTTTTTTTTCATTTCATGAGAATTTATTTCTATCTGGATTTTTAGGTGATGTTATACAATGTAAGCAAAATGGAGATACGTGGTTGAAGGATAGAGGTAGCGATTTGTAGTATGTATTTCTAAATATAAATTAGCATCATCTGATTATACATATGTTCAAAAAAGTACAAGTTTTACTGTTTAATTTTGATTGCATTTGCATTATAATTTTTTAGTACTAGCTTTTCTACTGGAAATTTTGAAAAATACCGAGTTTTGATACCAGCATTGTAATAAAAGTATCGAGTAAAAAAGTATCGGGCATCGGGATAAAAGTATCGAGTACCGATACCATTTCCCTATTTATACATATTCCTAAGTATATTTTTTTCTACCACACCTCATTTTGGGGTTTTCAAGTTCCCAACTACACTAAACTCTTATATAGTCTATATATACCTGTTTATATTGTAGGGTATAAAGGTTCAAAACTTTTACAAGGATTTACGTTGACACTTGCGTGCAAGCAAGCAACAAACGCAGTCACACTTACATAGTCAAACAGAAAGACGCAAATTTCTAATGCTCCAGCAGTTTAGAAAAAACTAAATCTGAAACAGCATAACTTTTTGTTATTGTTTTTGTTACCTTCATGGTTGTTGAAGCTTTTGAAAACGCTTGGGAATACATAGAGAAATGCAGAAGGAGAAAATGTAAAGAAAAAAAAGGTCTTTTCAGCTAGAAATAAATGTGGAGAAGGTGAAAGGAAATGGCATGTAAACAAGTATGATGATGACAACTTTTGGTTGTTATATGTGTGCAAGTATGAATGTAGCATATATTCAGGCGTAAAATATATTTGCCACACAACTAAAACACACATATATACATACTCAAGTATACACCTGCATATATGCTTAACGTTCGTATTGAATTTTTTACTTTAGCGGGGGTTGGATGTGGGTGAAAAACCAAATTTACACAAATCTCGGTTGAGTTAAATGCGCATGATGTCAAAAACTGTGCTGCTGCTGTCGCTGCTTTGCGGTGACACATTATTTGCACACGCACACACACATGCTCCTTAGGGGAATTTCCTTAAGAGCTGTTGTTATTGTTGCGGCATGCTCCTTAAATGTTATTATTATAATAATGAATATTTGCGCATATTTATTTGTATTTGAAAAGTTAAATGTATGTCACAAATATTTTATTATTTCATTTGCGAAATATCGCAGTTTTTTTTTTTTAACTTTTATTTCTATTAATGATAATTTGCATTTTCTTAATTTAATATCCAACATTTGTATTTTCCAAGATAATCTCAATAGAACTAAAATTTAAACGAAAACCAGAATACTTATTAAATTCAGCTTATAAACTTTAATATGTGAAATAAATCAATTTATAAGGAGTAACAAACTATTAGGCTTTGATTAGTTACATTGCAAAATAAAATAACAGATTTTATCGCTAGGTATATAAGTTTTTAATGGTAAAGCAACAACTTGAGATAGTTAAATACTATAAGTACTAAATTTTGGTCTGTGCGGTACAGTTTACTTTCAAATTCAATTATATTAAGAGTAACTATAGAAATTTATATAAATAGGGCTATGTCAAGGAATGATATTAATTTAGTTTATAGTTTGAGAAAAATAAAATAACAAAAAAAAAAAAATTTAAATTGGTTTGAATGACATTAGAAAATTGAGCAAAAGAACACGTAAAGCTAAAATAGTACTTGCAAATCTCATCATTAATACCGCTGCGTTGCCGATGGCGTTCCCGCCCATGTAATGAGACCATGTGGTGTGTTACCATTTTGTTAGAAAGTTGCTAATGTTCAAAGCAATCCAAAGTCAAGGAAAGCGTAGTTAACTACGTCAACAGTTGTGATAGATGGGGTTACTTCGAAACCTCGTGCCATTAATGCTGGAGTGCCGCAGGGCTCGGTCCTCTCTCCAACCCTTTTCCTTATCTTTATCAACGACCTTATGTCATGGACTAGAAATTCAATACACCTCTTTGCAGATGACAGCTTCATTTATCTTTCATACACCTGTTCAAAACACCCGAACTCTTTGTAGATTGAAAGCAAACGCCATGTTATGTACGACTCACTCAATAATGATATTTAATCAATCTTTGAGCGGGGTCTCACGAACAGAGTTGAATTCAATGCACGTAAGACCCAATATTCAGTGTGGCCAACTCAGCGCTTTTCCCGCTGATTTTAGTGCTATTTGAAAATCAAAATGCGGCAAAAAGAGATTTAGCGCTCAGTGCGTTTTTTCAATTTAAAATATCTTCGAAAAATCCAACAAATTTTCATTGACTAAAAGTATCAGATGTGTGCCTGTATTAGTAAAAAGTTTAAATGTATTGAGTTTTCTCGCACTTTTATAAGGAAAAAATTTAACGCTTTTTTAAAAAAAATACGCGGTTTATTCTTCATTTTAGCGGATTTTGAAAAACAAAAGTTGGCCACGCAGCCAATATTGTCTCTTAATTCACAAACAAGTTGCCCAACTCACTGTTAACCCGCTGGTTATGGGTAGGTAGTTATTATGGAGCCAGTGACTCATATTTTTGAAGTGCCGAAAAAAGCAGCCAAGTGACGCGGTTTTCTAAAAAGGTGTAAGAAAAACTTCACTTCGACTGATCCAAGAATGATCTATACCAACTATATCCATCCCAAAATGGAATATAATTTGCACATATGGGCAGGAGCTTCACAAATGTAATTGGAACTTCTTTACAGTATTCAAAAGCTAGCTATAAAGCAAATAGGAGATAGCAGGATTTCCAGCTCAATTCAATTCTTGGAGCATATTAGAAACGTGGCCTACAGCTATTTTCATAGCAGATGTTCTGCGGAGCTGCGCGAATTGATGCCACTAGTTCGGGCGTTCTTTAGAGCTACACGAACCAAAGGGAATCTCACGCATAATGGTGGAGTTCCATAATTTAACTCTAAGCGACAAGCAATTAAAAAAAAAAACCAACATTGACAAAATACACGGAATTTTAGAAATAAATGACTACCCACAAAATTAACTCACAACCTAATACAAGCAAAACTACGAGAAATGAACCTAGTAACAAGATCGCAGAAACAAAAAAAAAAAACGAAAATGAACGCTTCTTTAGAGTCACATACATCCCGAAATTAACAGGCAACTTCAACAAAGACATTAAAGCAACAAAAGAAAATATCATTACAGAAATCCATAATTTACGTTTGCGTATGGTTGCGTTGCGGCTGATATTTGAACTACATACTTTAATTTGCAGTGAGCTGTATTGCCTTCAACATGTGCGGGATTTCAAATTTTAATGTGGCAAATGTGGCGGCATACATTTTGACAGAGAGCTGATTTTCATAGCACGCAAACGCAAGTTATGGAGTTCCATCTTTACACGTGGGCACGGCATTACATCCTGGATCTTGATTCTATTCACTATGGTTATCTAAAGGGACCTTTCTGCTGAAGGATTTTATCGTTGTTGATGAAGAATAAACGTAGATTTAGGTGAAGATACAAAAATAATTTAAGACGTGAATAGCGGTACACCCCAGAGTGGAGAATTGTCACATTTGCAATAACTTTTAGAAGTAGAGGAGGTTCTGAAAGTGAGTGCTTGGTGCAGTGTGAGAGATGTGAATGGGAGTTATGATCAAATTGAAATAGTCACAATATAAATAAAGCGCGGTTCACGCCAAATTGGCACGCTTTGTTGTGGTCACCACGTCGCCCCTAGTCATAAGAAAAACAAATTTTTTACTGGGATTTGTTTACAATACCGTTACCGTTAGTTGATAAATTTTTTATATTAATTGATCGCAAGTTGGTGATTGTGTGCACAAATGTGTGAAAATTGATTGTGAACAAATTTATTGAAAATCCGTCGTGGTCTGGTTCAAAGATTGCGAAAGTGTTAAATATCTCCAAAAGAACGGTATGTAGAGTTATAAAATAATATAAAGAAACTCTTAGTGTTGAAAGAGCTAAAAAAGTTGTGAACAAAACAGGAACCACCATCCTAAAATTAAAGGCAAAGATCTTGAGGTCCATCAAAAGCAATCCCGGACTATCGGATAGCAATCGTGCCAAAAAATTCAATACCAGCAAAAGTACTGCTTGACGAATACGCATAAAAGCTGGGCTAAACTGCTATTGTGCTATAAAATATTCAAATAGAACAGACAAATAGAATTTGCTGGCCAAAAAACGTGCTCGTCTTCTTTATAATAATGTTTTGACCAAATTCAATGGATGCATTATTGTGGATGACGAATCATACGTAAAATTTGATCTTAAACAGCTTCCAGGTCAAAAATTTTATATGGCAACGAATCGTGGTAATATAACCTCAAAATTCAAGTACATAAAAATGGATAAATTTGCAAAGAAAGCAATGTTGTGGCAGGCTATTTGCAGCTGTGGTCTCAAATCCAGGGCATTTGTTAAATCCTCTTCTATGACGTCTGATATTTACATCAAAGAGTGCCTTTCGAAACGACTATTGCCATTTGTTCGTCATCACCATTCGCCAGTGAAGTTTTGGCCTGATTTAGCCAGTTGCCACTACTCTAAGAAAACCATGGATTGGTATCAGACAAATAAAGTAGATGTAGTGCCCAAATATATGAATGAATCCACCCAATTGCCCCCAGCTTTGACCGATCGAAAAATACTGGGCTATTACAAAATATAAGTTGAAGAAAAATGCAAGTATTGTCAAAAATGTGAATTCAATGTTACTAAAATGGAACCAAATAGCCGCAAAAGCATCCAGAGCGGATGTTCAAAGGTTGATGGGGTCCATTAAAAGAAATACCCGGAACTTTTTGCACAACAAAGAAAATTAAATCTTTTAATATTATAGTATTAAAACATAATATTAAACTTATCATTTAATGCATTATTTGTTATTCTGAGTGTTCTGGTTAAAAAGATACAGCAACTTTCCTGCGTGCCAAGGACAATTCGTTTTGATACTTTGTTACCAAATAAAACCTCAGAGAAAGCTATCAGTTTGGTATGCCATACAAATGACAACAAATTCTGAGCATCATATCTCTGGTATAGAAAAATATTTCCCCGAAAAGGTGAAAAATATTTCCCCGAAAAGGGGAAATATTTTATAAATTAACAAGATTATAATTGTGTTAAGTAAATGTGGTCACCACACCAACAAATAGGAATAAAATTCTATTTACAAGCTTCGGCTTAGGGGAATGAATTGGTAAAATATCATAAGAATTTCAGTGCCAAATTATCAGCCTTTTAACAAAAAATAAATATTCGGCCAGGTATTAAAATGTATATCGTAAACCAATTCATTGCTAAAAACTGAAAAAAATTATATTTTCACAATTTTTATTTATTAAATCTTCGAACAAAAACTCATCAGAAAAAAGTATTTAATACTGTTATATTGAGATAAACGCCGATCGTCGAAAATTGTAAATGAAATTGTTTCTGATTTTCAGTGGTATTAAATTTTTGTTTGTTTGTATAAATTCAACAACAGTAGGCAGGCACTATATGTATATAGATTATTTTCATCATCATTAAACTCACCTGTGTTACTGATGAAGTCTCGATGTATTTCGCTCCAATAGTTGTTGCCAAATCCCAAGCATCAGCATATGAGATTGGTTTCTGTCCATTAGACTACATGTGTAAGTGTGTGTGTGTGTGAGTGAATATGTATATATTGGTATAATTTTGGGTGCATACATGAGTAGAGTAAGATATCACAAACGCAGTCACCATTTCATCACCGTCGTCATCATTTCAAAGTTAAGCAGCAAATATTGTAAAAGAAAAAATGAAAGATATTCCGAAAATCCAAAAAATAAGAGAAAAAGAAAGAAAAAATCATGAATGAATCCATAAATATTAAAATACAAAATCAAATGAAATGAACTGAAATTTCCCTAAAGCATTAAAGGCGCACAAAATGTCTACCTCTACTGATTTTGCCACTTCCACCCTTCTACTTCACTTCATAACATTTGTTGCCGCTGTTACTACATTTCTACTTTTTGATTGAATCGACAATCAACTTACCTGCAATTTATTCAGTACATTCGAATTTGTGCGCAAATCTGCTTGTGTTCCAACGAGAATCAATGCTGCTTTCGTCTTTGAGAATTTTGGCGCCCACTTTGTTTTAATCGCATGAAATGATTCCGGTTTTGCCACTGAGAAACATAACAGAAAAACATCACTATCGGGATAGCATAGTTCACGTAATGGATCTAAAGTATCCTGACCGGCGGTATCACAGAGAGTTAAGTGCACCGGACTATCGTTTACCATGACATCAGCTAGAAAAAAAAATAAATGGAGAGGAAGAGAATGAGAAAATGGTTGATATGAAAAAAATGTGTTGTTAATGATGTTGTTGCTCTGGAAATGCAATTTTTCCTATACTACAAGTGGATATTAAACTTTTATTCTATGTAAAACTCAGAAATGTGTATGTGATATCTTTTTAGATTCACAGACACATTATTTAAGTCACATAGTTCTTACATATATGCACTTAATAGCTGTCAACAGTTTTTCCATATAACTTTTGCTTTTTTACAATTGCTGTGAACTAAACAAAAAAATAGTGAAAAAAGCGACAGTTGAATATATAAAATACATAGTTTTCTCTGATGCTCTAGAGTAGACTAAACCAGGCGGAACTCAAAACAAAACTGATTTATCCGAAATCTAATCTAGGTCAAAGCTAGACCAAAAATAATATCAAATTCAGAAACCAAATGTCGACCACAAACCAAAACAAAGATTAAAATTGAAACGAAAATCCAGGGCCAAAACCAAACTAGTTTAAAAAGAAAACCTAAAAATATAATAAATCAAAACTTATACCATTATCCACCTGTCTAAAAATAGGAGATCTACAAACTGACCTTGAAATAATGGAGTTACGGAAAGAATTAGTTGTACCAAAATGTACTAAAAATCTTTCTTATGCACTAACGTATTTCCGAACTTTAAAGTAAACTGAAAAAACTATGATCCTCGACACAAAACATACATTAGCTATATGGCATAGCTGTTACTAAACACCGTACTCCTTATTTATACACCAACCTGAAAGTATGCTGTACTATAATTACTTTATAATACACTAGCCCGAAAATATGCTGTATTATAATTTTTGTGTCTGTATATAAATAAACTCTAACATTTTATATTATATTTACATACGTATACATATTTTAGATATTTCATATTACATTGTCATCTAGTTCTGAGCTATGTTTAAAGTTTCAAGTCTCCAGCTCATCGCGCAGTTAGTTTAAAATCGATTGTAAAATTCCACCCGAACAGACAGATAGACTGGCAGACAGGCACCATTGAAAGCGAATTATATACAGTGGTAAAAATACTCGAAAAATTGCAACAACTGGGTGGTAGTCCAAAAAGTGTGACTTAAAAGAATGTTTTATTATAAGTTTGTGATTTTGTAAGGAACAAATATTTAGCTTGCACAAAAAAGAATTCCCTATGTAAAATAAGCCGCTAAAGCGAATGGCGCACTCAGATTTTTTTTACACATCTGCACTGAACGCCACCAGATAGGAGTCTTAGGAATTATTTATCGAGTGTATATTTAGCGAGTGTACTCGCCATTTAAGATGCGAGTGTGGTTAGTAAACTTTAAAAGGCAGTTCACCCTCAGTTTAGCGACCTCGTTCAGACCCTCAAACTGTGGAGCTCCTAAGTACGTTAATCGAGTTCTAGTAGCGCGGAACAGGCGCGTGCGTTGCCACCAAACAATGGCCAGTTAGTACTCCAATTACTGTTCTGCAGTGCTTACGATTGAACGATATAACAGATTTTGCGTACCTTTCGCTGTAGGGGTCACACATGACTTTAGTGATTTTACTTGTGGGTATATTTCTCCACCTAGCTATCGCTTTCTTCCACATGCGTGCTTCTAGGTTACAATTAGCTACTTGCAGAGGCATCAGTACTTCGCTGATTTGATCCTCCGGCAGCTTAGTTCCATTTTTGGCGATTTTGTCGACAATGTCGTTTCCATCTATGCCTTTGTCTATGTCTACGCTTACTAGTCAGTTTCTCTATTGCTGCCGTGCACTGAAGAACACTTTTGGATGATATCCAGTGTGATGTCAATGCTTTTATAGCTGATTGACTATCTATATATATGTTTATTGTTGAGTTGATCGTGGCAACACTGTTTTCACGCTCCGCAGCCTTCCTAGCGGCAAATATTTCTGCCTGGAATATGCTGCAGTAATCAGGAAGCCTGAAGGGCTCACCACAGTAAACAACTATTTTTGACCCATCCGTGAAAATATTGAAGGATTTGCGTTCTAGTTCCATACCTTCACGCCAGCCTTCCTGTTCAGTAACAGCTTTTATCCTCTTTTCAGAGCTCAATTTCGGGATCACGTAATCTGAATCAGATGTGTTCCGACTAATTGAGCTATGTCTGAAGGATCTATAGCATATTGTCCAGTAACCCGTAGTCTTTCTGCCGGTTTTGCTGCCCGATTTTCGACGAAGAGATCAATTTGAGGCAGGTTGAGAATAGCTTCAAAAGCTGCCGTTGGAGTTGTTCTCATAGCTCCCGTGATACATAGAGCGGACAGTCGGATTATATTTGAGCTAATAAATAAGACTAGTTGGTAAGGTCTATTTTTTTTTGCTCAAGAAATCTCTTTATGAAAAACAACAAATATCAAAAGAGAACCAAACTACTCGTTGGTGTTTGTTTTGTTATTTGTGTATGCAGATAATTCGTTAGATAATTCCGAGAAATGCCGTTACTCATGTCTTCTCTCTCTCTCTCATTTGTTATTTACTCTGGCTTAGTGATGATTTTTACAACGATGAATGCAATGCTTTGTTCAATGAGTGAATTTTAGAGAACTTCCGACGCTAATATTTTGGAATTGGCTAAACTGATTTTAAATCTGAATTTTTGGCTAACCTACTCGTCAAGCTCTTTAAATTGATATATAATATGATACTGTAGCACTTCTGGATCATCTGGAATAAAATTGTAGTTACACTAATAAATGTATAGATTAAATGAAGCCAAGGTACAACCATGTCTAACATACTTTATGTAACTACATCTCTGTTAATTTTTTTTTAATCTTTAAACAATGTTGTTTTTGATGATTTTTAGGAAAATAATTTTTGGTGTGCTCTATAACTTGCATAGCTATCTGTTTTTTCAATTTCGAAGTGGTTACTTTCTCATTGAACCTTGCCATAAGATTTATTGCCCCTTTGGCCGTATCGTTCACAGCTTAAATGTATTCATTGCTATTATATACATTAACTATTAGTTCCAATGCACTATACCAACTGCTGCTCCCAAGCTCGATATACCGTTGATTGCAAAACTCAGCGAGTTTCACAACTTCAAGGTTCTTCAGTTTTCGTAATTTTAAAATTTTTTTAAATTTTTTTTTTTGGTTTTTAGAACCCAATTTTAATATTCTGCCGGCTGAGAATTTTGAACTTTCAAATTGAGAACTTACGACAGCTTTACTTTTAGTGGTCTAGAACTATCCTACAACCATTGCAATAGCTCATTGAAAGACTTAGTTACAAAAATCGGTTTCTTTTTATTGTCCTGCATTGATTGAGATGAAAATTTACATTAGGTAAACAATTATTTTGTTGCAGACTGATTTATTCATACACTTTATTAAATTAGGTTTCAAACTAAAATTTTTTTGATGTCCTTAAATAATTTTTTATGGCTTAATAGGGTAGAAAATGCTTAAGATATTTTTACCACTCTGATCGTAATGACTACATCAACGGCAGTTATATTTGTTTAATTTCTACCCACAGCTTTTGCTTGCCAGAATGCAAGTTATCGGTGTTGAAACCCATGATTAAGGCTCAGCCTTCATATTAAATACTATATTTCCACACAGTGACAGCTTTTTGAATGGAATTAGAATTTTTGTATATATTTCCAACAGTTTAGAAATTATTCTACCTCATTGAAAATATTTCTCTTTTAACACAAAGTAAATTTAATCGATTTTCTTAACAATTTTCAAAAAAAAAAAACACACCAGTTTAAATATGTACATTAAATTTTCAAGCATATGTGTAGGTATGTATAATTTTGCAGCATATGAAGAGTTTAAAGCAAATATTTTGCATTTACCTGAATCTTATAATTTCACTTTTCATTGGAATATTGGAATTTTTTTTTTTTAATATTTTTACCTTTTCTCAGAACTCAGAGCATTCCGCTTAAATACCTTACAGTGAATGTATGTGTAATTGTGGTTTGGGAGTAGCAGCAGATATAAGTGTACACGTGTATGCTGAACAGACACATACATAAAATTGCATTCCCAGCTAGCATTTGAAAAGATTATGGGACGGCGGCGATCAGTGCGAGACTTATTCATTTGATTGTCAGAAAAGTTGCACTAATAAAATGCCTAAACTTTGAATTTTACTCTCTCAGAACTATTTATGACGATCGCTTGAAAAGCGATTTTGCATTCCCTATTCTCAATTTGATCGTTTTTCTGTACATCTTTCTTCATCTTTTAATCGCCTGGTTGATTGTAAGATGACGTGCAAGTAATTTTTACGTTTTGTGGTTCTTAGTTGCGCTCGTGTTATGATGATAATCAAATAACATTTATATAAACGAAAAAAAAATCTCCAAGACATGTTTGTTGACAAAACCAAAGAAAAAATATCACAGTTTCTTCTATATATTTGTATACATTAAGTCAAGATTCTTTAGTACATATGCACGATATTGTAAAAATAATTTTTGTATGGAATAAAAATCTAGTAAGAAAAACCTTTTTAATAATGAAACTATTAACCCTATTCTAAATATTCCAGAATGAAAACCCCTGCAAAGTTTGTTTAATTTTCCCACTTTTCCCTTAAGAATGCTTGGAAAAGAATCAAATTTTCCAGGGGATTTCATTTTGGAAATAATTAGAATAAGGCTGTAATTTATTCACAAATAAATAAAAATAACTAAAGAAAAAACGTAAGAGTTTTTCATAGCACACTTTTAGGCATAGGTTTTAATAAGACAAAAAGCGAGCTTTTAACATCTTATAAATCTTCTAAACGATTTTTCAAGTGCCGCCATTGAGAATTGCCAGAATAACACAGTTTCTTCCGAAGAACGGAACTTTCGCGATCAGACATCATCGATTAAATGGAATTTCTCGGCGAAATGTGAAAAGATCTTCAGCGATCAAAAATGCTCGCTGGTTTTGTAGATATATATGTGTATTGGTATGTATATTTTATGCATGCATAATATACATAAATATGTATGTATAATATTCGGAAATACACATCCACATAGATTTGCATACATGAACCTGTAAATTGTTTAACACAATTTTGACATTGAAAGCCCTCAAGTGAAATTTACACGTCAACAACTTCTCTAATTGTTGTTGCTCACTAATGAAATTCTCTTAGTGTTAAATATAAATGCATATTGTATATATACATACATTCACATACTTTGTTCAAATTGTAAAATATATATTTTTTTTTTATAAAACTTCCAAACAAAAGTTTAATATTTGAATAAATGTTTCGCTTCCTTTTATCTGTATTTAAATACGCATAAAAATATGCAATGAAAAATATTAACTTTAAACATCATTCTATGCACATTTGAATGTGCACAAAACTACACTAAAACCGTCATAAAAAAAAAATTTATTTAAGCAGTAACTTTCAGTTGTTAGTTTTTTCCTACAGTTTATTTTGTGTAGAATAATTATTTTAATACCAATGAGCGCAGAAAATTTTAATGGCCCTATTTTAAATTTTATGTCATTATAATTACTTGCTATATGCCAACAATAAGTGCTTATAGCATATACATACATACTCACACATACACACATTTACACTATGCACATATATATACATGTTGGCAAAGTATTGTCAACAGCATCATTAGCTTTTAACACAGCAGCTATAGTGTAGAAGCACATACCAACAGCAGGCAGCAGCAAAAATAATATTGGAAGCTTGCAGCAACTTCAGTAAAAGTTTCGCTGTGCATAAGCCTATTTAATATTTAAAATGATTGTGCGCGGTATTAAATTGTCTTTGCTTAAGCTTTAAAATATCATATATACCATTATGCTGGCAGACATATGCATGTATGTAGTGTTTATGTGCATTAAAGCAAGCCTTCGTGTGAATATATGCGATGTGCATTGATGTGAATGTGTGTAAATTTAGCATTTAAAAGCGTAACTTACGCTTTCATTGCAATTTTATGTGTCAACAACATACATATGCACTTGCATATATATAACAACATATGCCCATGTATATGTATGCATGGAAGTGTGTATCTGGTTGGCTCTTCAAATACTGTAAGCCTCTTTTCTCATATAATAACAATAACGTATCAGTTCAGTACAAGTGCATGAAGGTCATTTTTATGCACATTGTTTATGCTCTATAATGATGCTTGCATTGCACTTATGCACTTAACATACATATATGCATATGTGTCTATATACTTGCATACTTGTTTTATGAATTGTTTTATCATGACTTTAAGATTTCAAGTATACTAATTCTATTAAATACATACATACGCCATAATTTATTTGTTTGAAGAACAAAAGAAAAATTTACATACTGCAAGAAAATTTATAAAAACTTTAAATGTATTGTCTAAATTATTTATTTAATGAAGCCATGGCACATTTCTGCCGGTTTTTTGAATAGAGAATTTAAATTGAAAAAGTCATCATTGTGTGAAAAAAAGATTTCATTGTATGTATGTATAAATATATGTGTATAAATCTCAGAATCAATGAAATTTGTTTAACACATTATAAGAAATTATAGTTACCAGCTAGGTGTACTTAAAAGACAAAGTTTTTGTTTTGAAAAAAAAACCAAAAAATTAATGATTTTCCAAATAAGAAATAAAGCAGAGAAAGCCACTGCGGTCATCGTGTTCTTATAACCGACAGGAGATTTGCTAACGGCAAGTACTACAAGAAGCACACATCGATTATATTGTGCCCTTAAAAAAATTTATCAACTAACGGTAACGGTATTGTAAACAAATCCCAGTAAAAAATTTTTTGTTTTTATGACTAGGGGCGACGTGGTGACCACAACAAAGCGTGCCAATTTGGCGTAAACCGCGCTTCATTCTCTTGTTTTAAATCATAAATCAAAGCTCAAGTAAAAAAAATGTGTTTTAAGAGCACGTTTCTGATTTTCACAAAGATTCAAAAACCATAAACAGTTTTATAGCTAACAGAAATATTCCTTTTCAGGCTCAGTGCTTTTCGTACCAATAATCAAATTAGATAATTATTGCTAAAGCCAAATTGCAAAAGCAAGACAAATTTTCGCATTCTTAAACATGTTAATAAACTATATATAATTATGCATATTAAATAATTATAACTGCAAAACATAACTTTGGTTTTAGCAAGCAAAAACATTAAAACTTTAAGCATAAATAAAAAAGTAAGTATGGAAAGATACATATAGAAATACATATGTATACACACTTATGTGTATTTATAACTACATAAACATTTATGTAAATATTTGCAACTTTTCTACAAACTGAGTACTACACGTGGTATGAGTAACATGCAATTAAATCAATCAAACGGTTACGCTCCAAATACATTTGCATTTTAAATTAGCTTTTTCCGTTTCTTTGACGTTCTTTCCTTCCTTCCTACATACTTGTTAGTATGCCTGCCAATTTGCCTGCCTGTCGTACTTCATTCCTTCCTTCTTTGTCAAATTAAACTTTCTCTCTGCTCGATTTTTCTCACTCAGATACACAAACACATACGTATTCACATACGCATTGCTTTTAATTTTCCCCAATTAGCACAAAAGATAAAATTAAAAGCCACAAATACAATTACAAATTACACACACGCATACAACTCAATAACGTCGTAACGCACATATATAAAGCTGACACACATCATCACGCACACACATATACAAAGCTGACACACACATATATGTATGTATTCGAAAGAGCTAGTAAACATACACTCAAAAATTAACACTTAGTAGCATTTGTAGTTTATATTTGTACACGTGTATGGTATAAAAATATTGTGGTGCTTCACACTGTAACTTGTATGTAATTGAAACTGCTAAGGTTATTGCTGGTTTTGTTGCTGTTGCTTTTGCTCCTACTGCTGCTCCTAATCCTTCGAAGCATTTCAATGTGGCTTGTGAATTTCATTTGTCAAATTCAATACAATTACATACACCGTTATAAGAGAGTGTGTAACTAATTTAGAGGCAATGAACAAAAGCGTGCAACTGAACGCTTAAAAAGTTGAGTGAATGAAAAGGAAATAGCAAAATAAAAAAAAAACAAAAACGGTTAATGAAACATGAGAGTGGATGATGAAAAAGATATAGTCATGAGCTAAGAAATAGAACAAATTCAATAGGAAAACGTGGAAGTTTTCAATGGAATTAAGTGATAAATAGTTAATAAAATTATTGTTCTACAGATAAAGGAAGTGCTTTCAGCGTTACATTGTCAAATCGAAGAGGATTTAAAAAAAACTGCAATTACTTCGCAATTTAGGAGAGATGATATTAAATACTGCTATAAATCTTTGTGATGACTTCAAACTGGGCATCCAATGGTACGATTATGGTCTAAATTTTGCTAAGCGTTTTTTTTTTATTGAATAATATTTTCAACATATCAACTTGACACTAACCACAACCAATCAGATGGGAGGGGGCGGGGGGGGGGGAGGGGGAGAAGTGAAATATTTTTTTATACTCCACAAAACTGTTGATACTTTGGACACCACATATTTATATCATCAACTACTCAAATCCCACACAACCTCAAAGTACAATTTCATTTTAACTTAATTTATGTTATTTTTATGTACTTGACTGTAAAATTTTCCACATATGTGTGTTAAAAAGAAAAAGTTTACATCTATTCAAAGTGTCTATTGAAGCAAAAAGTTCGATGCTTTTCCGTCATAAAAAAAAGAAAAGAAAGAAAGAAAGAAAGTCATTGTATTTTTATTTCTAAAGTATCCTAACACTACATACATGAACGATAGCAAACTGAACACACACAATGCGGCGACAGTAGAGTACATAAAGAATAAGAAAGAATAAGTTAAAAATCTCACATGCTTTTAGGGAAGGCAGAGCAGCAACAGCAGCAGTTTTCATTTAATATCCTCTAAACACATTTGCTGCTGTGTTAAATTGTGTGAAATTTAACTTTTTATATATTTTCTTTTCTTTTGTAGAATCTTATTTTTCTTTACAATAAATTAGAAAGACAAAAAAAAAAAATAAAAGGAAAAATCAAGTTGGATTGGCAGTACTGAACGCAACCAATAACGCGCATTAACGAGATCTTTTACTTTTACTTTTTGTATAAAAATAACATAATGGAATTTACTTTCGTAAGCAGAAAATTGATAAAATTTTATCATTATGGTAGAAAAGTCTGATACACATACATACATAAGCATATATATTTAGTAAAGACATTTTGTGTATAAATACCCATTGAAATGCTCTTAAGATGATTGCTGGAGTATGTGAAAAGCACCCTCAAAGTAAATGAATCAAGTATGTAGGATGATTTTAATATTATGAATAATACTTGATGTAAATAAGTTTATCACTTGGAAATTCTATTTACAATAGATATATGTTAGTAGTTACTTATATTCAATACAAATATTTAATTTGTTTAACAAATTTATGGTATTTTTAACAACACTATGCCCAGTTTGGGGTTAATCTTTCTAAAGGGAAGAAAAGTTCTATAAAACTGAATACAATGGTAATAAAGACTTTTTAATGGAATATTATAAATCATAAATTCGTACAGAGATTTCAAGTGAGATACACACAATTTTTAAAATTATTGAATAAAATAGAATTTAAAATGGAAATGAAACATGGACACAGTGAATAATTGGTTCCCGGAAAAACAGAAGCATTTGCAATCAAAAAAGCCAGTTTTACAAGTTTTTGCTCCTACCTGGACTAACTGAAATTAAGCTATAACGAATCGAAATTGAACTTAACAGAAAACAAAATGAACATTAAACTAAGCAGAACCTTGAAAACTTTAAAAGAAATAAAAATAAATAAATAAATTAAAATGGGAACTAAAAACTGTGAGAAGACGGTAGGTGTTAGCGTTAGTTGCCCTTCGGTCTTAACCCAACCTACCTGCTAAAATAATTTGAAATTTGGCTCTTTTAGTCCACTATTATAAACGATTAGGGTGGAGAATCTTTCTTCCAGATGCTTTAGAAAGTTTGAAAATTTGTAAAAGTTTCTAAATTCGTTTAAACTCGTGACTAAAATTACCTTTCCAAATAGAAAAAAAAAATGCATTTTGCCGAATCTTAAATAGCAAACTTTTTTTATTTTATATTTTTAGCTAAGCAGTTTATCGCTTAGGAAGATCAAGTCGAAATGGACGAGAGCCTATCGAAGTGATGGCGCTTTAGGCTTAAACTTAAAAAGTTTGAAACACGTGCCTTGAACAAAACTCTTTACTAACTATTTTCTCAATTAGTTTTGTTATAAATCTTATGATCAGTGTTGAACTTGAGCTGACTCGCCTATGTCTCTCACTCTCTCTCCTTTTCTACACGGTATCATCTCTTGGCTGGCAATGGCAAGCCTTCAAGAGTAAAAGCTTTTCACTTCCAACCAGGGATGCCAACTCATTTTTTCTCGCTCCCCGATAACCCACAAGAAATTCCTCGATTTTCGATCGAATTCCCCGCATTGGTATAAATTCATATTACGACATTATTACAGTACTACACGCACTTTCCATATAAACATTTTAGAAAAACGAAAAATTACATAAAATTGACCTTAGTGAGTGTTATATTAAGGCGACCTTGAACTTTCTCGGTAAAAAACTTAACCAATTTTTATGGGACTGGTAGATAAATAGAAACGTACTATCTGACTCCGGAATTCTTAACATATAAGCTTTAGCCCACTTTTTGACATTAAAGTTCTCATGGGATTTTTTTAAATCAAATAAAAAATGGCAAAAACTTTGTTTTGAGAAAAACGGGTTCAAAGTTTTGAATATCGGTTTTTAACATATAAAATTTACTTCATCTTCTTTATGATGGCTGACCGTAATTTGTAAGTTTACAGATTAGTCAGCAATGTTTAGAGTTGTTAATCAGGAGGTGCTGGACGAAGGCATAGCTAAACCTTTCTGAATGGCCGAAAGGGAATTTGCAGAGCCACGCGACTGTTTTGGCCTGAATGAAACTCGGCGCTATAATATATACGAAAGCACTCTGCGGTCTCTGAAATTTTTACAAAATATTTTCAAAATATAATACTTTCAAATAGCACACTTTTTTAAAAATTGATTTCTCTAAACCAGTAAATTGCAGGGCTTGCTTAAGAAAAGTTGAAGATTTTAAGACCCAAAATATGAAATATTTCATAAGATAAACGTTTTACATTACATAAAATTTGATAAAAAATATTCTACAGACTTTAATTACTAAAAGCTGAACGACTTAAATTCCCCGCAAAAAAACAGCTTATTCCCCGATTCCCCGCGTCAAGTAAAATTCCTCGCAAATCGGGGAATTCCCCGCAAGTTGGCATCGCTGCTTCCAACTATAGATCCCTACTATTATTAACTGACATATAGAGTGTGTAGCAATAACATTTGAATTATATTACGCTGAAATATTTTCGAACCGTGTTTTTGTATAATCAAAAATCAGGAGTTTTGTAAAAACCCAAATTTTCTTTACACGTAAAGAGAAACTAAAAGCGATATTCAAAGGACAAAAATGTCTATGGTGTTCCTGTGTGAGAATGTTTGTTCAACAAGACTTAGATGAAGTTGGTGCTAGATCAAAAAAAACTGGTTGTGTATTAACGAACACAAGGCAGAAGTGAAACTTCTTGTGAACTAAACGAAACACAAACAAATAACAAGCAAATGAAATTTTTCAATGGCTAAATTTTTTACTTCGTTGGCTTGTGTTTTTTAATTTCATTTGCTTGTTTCGTTTAGTTCACAAGAAGTTTCACTTCTGCCTTGTGTTCGTTAATACACAACCAATTTTTTTTTTTTTTTTGCGGATTAATGCTAGAACAAAAATTGCAACTCTGTACCGGGAATTTCGTTGATAATTGTAGACGAACTCTTTTTGTAAGCGACATCTTCATGTAATTCCTTGGACATTTGCGCCATCTGTATGTGAAATGTATAACTGTATAAACTTCAAGATGGCGACGCTACACATTTTTCTATCTGTCATAGGTAGGCGTGTGTGTATGTGTAATTAATATGTTAAATTGAATTAAAACTATTTATGAATCGTTTATTATATAGTTTGCTCGTGAATTCAGTTACGGAATATTGATATTTAGCCCCTCATGCACATTGCTCGCATTGCAAACTTACGCGCGACGTCACATCCAGTTGGTTTGACTCTAGGGACAAGAGTAAAGAATTTTCAGTTCAAAAACCTACCTACTCACAGAAAAGCATACCGAATTGAACAAATCATAGCTTATTAGTTGTAGACTAAAGCCTCCATTTGCTTTGCACAGATTTACATCATTTCAAATTGCGTCGTTATAAATTTGTATGGTTTCAAAGTTGTTACTTCTTTGTTGAAATAACTGTATAAATAAGAGTGTGTATATGGGGCGTTTCAGGCAAAGTCAGCAGCCATTCACACCATATGTCTCCGATTTGCTTCAAATTTGGAGGGTCGATAGAGAAACATAAATAGAGATATGCAAAATTTCAGTTGTTTTTTATACATTTTTGCGAATTTTACAGTACAATAACACAAAAAATACGTTTTTTTTTTTCAAAACTGAGACAAGAAAAATTTCACATATATGTATCATTAGATTGTCTTTCTAAAAAAAAAATTTTAAAAATTTTTACTCAAAAATTAACAACAAAAACAAATTTTTTTTAAACAAATTGATTTTTTTTAAATTTAAAAAAAATTCACAAAAATAGCCCTGAGTTCTGCGCAAATTTTGAGTATTTAACTTTTGGGTGAACTCGATAATTTTAGAAGTTATACAGATTTTTGTGAAATGATACGCGTGAAATCACTGTCCATAGACTCATAAAAACCCCATACGAAATTTTGGCTATATGACTCTCAAATAAAATATACATAACACAACGAAAACAACATAATTATTTAATGCTTTAAAAATGAAACTGTGCAACAAAATCAGAAAAATTTTATAATCCCTAGGTTATGACAACGGTTTCCGAAATCGGATTGAAAAATATGATATACGTGTATCAGCGTTTCTATGGGAGTTTACTTTTTTCCATACAACCCACTATTATATAAGTTTTTACGAGTTATGACCAAGTTGTGGGTGTATGCTACATACAAATAAGTGAAAATTTGAGCCTCAAAACGTCGGATTTCGTTTTCAGTGTCTTATGACGAATTGTACAGAAAAGTATAAGAAATGTTTTATCTTAAGTAACTGACCCTTCATCTACCCCCCTAACCCCCACATTTCTCCAAAATAGAGAAAAATACCATTTTCAAACTTTTTTCATCACAACTCCCAACCTTTCAAATTTTTTATCTGGTACTAATTTAAAACAACTTAGGATAAAGTGTTCTCTCTCAAAATTTATCGTTACGAAAAAAGTAGTGGTGCTAGTGTTTGTCCTCGGCTTTATGCTAAGCTTCCGAATGAATACACCTCTTATTTATAGACAAAAGTGTTTGTAATCTTAAAAATAAGCTATGCTTCTTAAAAATAAGGAGATAAAAATAATTGTTTGCGATTGTTGTGAAATTAATGTCCATTTCCATTATTCTATTTGAAATAGAGTTTTGTCGAAAAACTAAACCAATTTAATATTTTCTGTCTACATTTTCTAACCAAAAGCTTGCAGGATTAATTTCCACGATCAGAACAACTTTTTTAATAGACAAATTAAAATCAGTTCAAACCAACTATACTCCAAATATTGCACGTATGCCATTGACATTCTTTAATATGCAGCAGGGCCGTAGCCAGAAATTTTTTTCGGGGGGGAGGGGGGTTTGCATTCGAAGAAAATATTCATAAATAATTTTTATCAAACTGATTTTTAAATACAATAAATTAAATCAATGATACATTTGATGGGCCCTATAAAATTAAAATTTTAGGAAAAATTTTCCGATTTTTTTTTATCTTAACCTCAAAAAAATGGCCAAAAGTGACAAAAAATTCCCAGAATAATCAAATTAAATTTTTTCAAGTAAATATTATTCAATGTGCATTCTAGTGCATTTTTTTTTTATCGTGAAGGGCATAACTCATTAACTCATTGACTTCCCACTTCTGATGATGTACCCAACCTCAAAAAAAATTACCAAAATTGTAGAGGCTCATTTTTTTCAAATGATCATCATTGGGAATTTGAGCCATTATCAATGATAAGGAACCCGGATGAGGTTGGCTTATATTCCCTAAATTCGTGAAGTCACAGCATTGAAAGAGATCTTTCTAGTCGTGGTGCTCTGAGCAATAATGCGTTAAAAACTTATTTTTAAAATGGGTTTTGCTAATAATATGGAGTTTTTCAAGAAAGAATTTTTCACGTTGAACACGAATCTGAGGTCAAAAACTTCCCATCACGTCACGTTTAAGGAAAAAAATGGGATTCAATCAAGTCTTATTTTACAAGGATCCGATAATTTTTTCTATTATTAATTTTTAAACTTTTCAAACTGATTCAGGACGAAACCTTGAATCAAAAGCAGTTACTGACCTAGAAAAACTATGAATGCAGGAGTACTCAGTATCACCTTCTCTTTTTGAATCCGTAATCAAACCTCATGTCGAAAACAAATCGGATTTGATCGCTTAGTGTAACTAAAATTTCAAATGTATTTTTTTATATTTGACTTTTTAGATAAAAAAACAAATGGAAGTAAAAAATATCGTTAAATAGATTTTATTTTGACTTTTTTTCCATCCATTGGCAATTAATCTCAAAAATTAGAATAAAGTTTCCACATTTCGGGGGGGTCAGAACCCCCAAAATCCGCCCCCTCCTCCCCCCCCCCTCCCCCCCCTTAATACGGCCTGGATACGCAGCATACTGTTTTTTTAAGTAAAATTTATAATCTAAGAGTGAACAATGGCAGCACGGTGTATACTTTTAATGGAAGTGGAAACATTGAAGGCGATTCTGATCGTCAAATGCAACTTGAAATATCCATGCGTTGATTTCTATAAATACCTCATAATAAAGCCGGAAGTGTTTTGTCAAATTTCATCAAAGGACAAATACAATGCAATAACAACAGAAGGAGATATTGAAATGGAGAACGAAGACGATTCAAATGATCGATAATTTGCTTTCCTTGTTAACTTTTTTTGAATAAAATTGATACCGCAAAATATACACTTTTTTCAAATCGATTTAAAAATTTTTGGTGGAAATATACAGTTTTTGGTCCGAAAAAAAGATACGAGCGTTAAGCATACATATAAAAAATGACAAGCCGAGAGCGATAGCTTCATCGAATTCCAGTGTATGTTTGCAATATTTGGTTTTAGATTTGATTCAATAAGAGCTATATGAAGAAAATTTCAGTAAAGTGGTACTTGATCTGAAAGTTATAGCATAATATTTTCCAAAAAAAAGTTTGAAGAAAAAATTAAATTCAAAATTTTTGTACCTGATTTCACTGTACGTACATTTCTTTGAATCCTAAACTAAAATTTAATATAAACTGGAAGAATATTTTTACCAACACCTTTAAAATACGTAAATTACCACACTTGCATATTTTCAAATCTGAATATCCACCTAACTAAAATAAAATATGGCATGAACTAAAATTCTAGTTTCCCCGAAAAAATATGAACAAATTTGTATCAAAAGGTATTATTAAAATAAAAAAGTAAAAAAAAAGAAAAGATAATTGGAAAATTGCTTCTAAATGCATGCATGCAGTTTTGTATGCACTGTGGTATTGTATATGCACAAATGCACGAATATACCATCTAGGTACATTAAACTAACATGCCATTTCAGAAATATTTGTATACTCATACACTGAATAGCTACTATGTACTATATACTACTCCTCAATACATATTACCATGACATACTTTCAGGGCTTACAATAACTCAATTTCACATGCATGCATGCTAAGGCTGTATTTCAATTTTTGTGTTTGGAGCGTGAGTTTATGTGTATGAATTTTGCAATGCATTCATTCATGCATCACTACTACTACTACTAGAACAACTACAAACACATAGTATATACGTGCTATGGCTGGCTATGATATGAGCACATCGTAATTCAATCAGTTGCAGCGTGTTAGCTTTTTGGAAATTTAACTTTCAGCACGAGGCTCACATAGTCGTAAATGCATGTATGCATGGATATAAAAAATTCGTTTCAACCACACTTTTCAAATTATTAAACGGAGAAATGAACAAGAAAGAAGGCAATGAAGAGAGTAGAAGAAAAAATGGTGAGAAAGAAGAATGAACAACAACACGTAAAAAATACAAAAAAAAAAAAAAAAAAGAAAAGATGAATAAAAACCTACGGCACTATGAAAAAGCTGAAAGGAAGAAGAGAAATGAAAAAATGGCGTATTATTCAAAAATTAATAGGCGCACAAAAATTTGCAAAAAGGAAACGGAAACAGGGTGAGCGCTATTATATTCGAGTGCAGGCGGTGCTTGGCTTCTGTGCATGTATGCGTGTGTGAGAAGTAGCAGCAGAAACTTGAAGTAGATTGAAAAAAACACAACGAAAAGAATAAAAGAAAAATGAAAAAAAAAAAAATATACGTTTCTGCCTTCTGTTGTGAATGCCGCACCGGCTTTTCGAGGTTTGAAGGCAATTTTGTGAGAATTTCCAAATTGATATAAAATTTATAAGTAAAGCTGCTCTGCTCGAGTGAATAGAGAATGAATAAAACATGTATAAGAATGTGTATGTAAATTACATGAATAACAAAGAAAATTGTTTTAAAAAAAAACAAAACGAAGAATATTTGGAATCAAATGAACGAACCTGTTGAAAAGACTGCACACTTAACTTCAGGCTATACTCAAGCAGGGAAATGAGCAATCAAATATTTCTTAACAAAATGTGAATTTGGGTATATGAGTTATCTATAATGTAAAAATCAGCTAAACAATTTTAACTTACCATTATAAATATCCGATGCCGTTGGTACATGCTCAGTATTAAAGCGATTTTCCAAATATGATAATATTAAATTCGTCTTCCCCACTGCACCGTCACCTACTACCACGCATTTAATGGTTGCGTTTTTAGACGTTGTCGTCGCTGTTGTTGTTTCCCCATTGCATTGTTTATCTGTGTGAGTGTTTAGAGAAATGCAGGAAAAGTACAAAATTAATTAAAAATAGCTTAAAAACAAATTATTAGCGCAATTTGAAACTTTTCTGCTGCACCATTTTCTTTAAGTTTTCTTTTGAATGTTTGAAGAAAAACTTTGAATTGCAACAATTATACTTTAGTAATAACTGTGCACGTATATTTTTGTACTCGTGGGCATAGCTTAACTAGTTGAGAAAACAAGCATGATAAATAGAACTTACCTTTCGTATTCTTTTTCAATTTACTCTTTCGCAATAAAAACTTTGCACCTTTATTGCTGTTGCTATCACGTGAACTTGAACTGGTATCGCTGGTCGACTGCTGTAAGGAAATAAGCAAAAAAAGAATAAAATAATTTTTATTTTATAAATAAGAATACTAATAATTTATTTAAAAAATTATATTCTTTTCAATTTCATTGGAAAGTATAGGCAAGACAATGCAAATAAAAAGAATTGAAGCTCCTTGTGAGCATATTTGTTGAAAGAACTCCTATAATTTGTTGCTATTTAGAAATATTCATGCAACATTCACATAAAATTTATATATTTCATAGAACCTGAATTCTAATACAGTAACAAATACGGCTGTAGTTAGTTTAACCCATTTTGAACATCATACAGCAATTTTGAAAACTCATGAAAAATACATCTAAAACACAATTGCAAAAAAATTGATGTTTTATAGTTTTATATATGCTGGCTTTGAAACTACATGTTTTAATTCAAAATTATATTAGGTGCTGTCAATGTTTCTATGAAAGAACGGTCAGTGTAATGTTTCCGTATAACTTGAGGTCGGTGATTTCAACGAAGTTCTCATATTTTCAACGTTGTGAATAGTTTTTGAGAAATTTACAATACAAATTATTAATCTGAATGCACATTTCTCAAGCACCATTAAATGAAATGAAAAACTGGCAACACCATTGAAATCAGCGTACACGAGTTATATAGATATGATATATGTATAATGTTCTTATCATAAGAAAAATTGGAAGTCATTAAAAAGTTTTAAAATTTTAAGGAAAAAAAGTTAAAATAAAATATTAACCCAACGCGAACCCAGTCTGGCATTTTCAGTGTTTAATCCATATTCTTAAGCCCACAAAATAGTAAAATTTTAAAACAAAAAAAAAGGTACTTCCAGAGATATTCACATATCTTTGAAAGATCTTATGTCCTGGAAAAATTTTGTTCCTGAAATTAATTTTTTTTTTTTACTTTTGCATACAACGGAAGTTATGAGTTCTTGAAAATGACTCTTTGGCGCATGTTCGTAAACTTTGAGTGATCACTGCACGTAAACCATAAGAGATAACAAAAAAAGAAATCCATAGATTTTCTCTGTCAGCTTACAAAAAACCATCAAGTTTAAAGAAGTGTCAGATACAATTTTCCTGTTTTTTAGTCGAAACTTACTGGAATTACCTATAAAGAAAAGTTTTAGCAAATTTGTATTTCTCAAAATTTCTATATTTTCAACTTATAATCACATCTAAAATAATGTTTTTATATAACTTGATAGCAGAGAACGTTTATTGCTCATTATTTTATGTATGAGCAAGAACGGGTGACAATTTGAAAGTGACCCACCATTTTTCAAAAACATTTTATTGAAATAAAATAAAAAAAAAGGTACTTCCAGAGATATTCACATATCTTTGAAAGATCTTATGTCCTGGAAAAATTTTGTTCCTGAAATTAATTTTTTTTTTTACTTTTGCATACAACGGAATTTATGAGTTCTTGAAAATGACTCTTTGGCGCATGTTCCAAAACTTTGAGTGATCACTGCACGTAAACCATAAGAGATAACAAAAAAAGAAATCCATAGATTTTCTCTGTCAGCTTACAAAAAACCATCAAGTTTAAGGGAGTGTCAGATACAATTTTCTTGTTTTTTAGTCGAAACTTAGAAAAGTTTTAGCAAATTTGTATTTCTCAAAATTTCTATATTTTCAACATATAATCACATCTAAAATAATGTTTTTATATAATTTGATAGCAGAGAACGTTTATTGCTCATTATTTTATGTATGAGCAAGAACGGGTGACAATTTGAAAGTGACCCACCATTTTTCAAAAACATTTTATTGAAACAAAATAAAAAAAAAAATCACACTGTGCGACAAATTAAGGACGACCAAAAGTGGTCGGAATCAGAGTCATGTCTTAAATGAGTTCCAGGATACTGTGGTATTGCAGGGAAAGAATTAGCTGATGAACTAGCTAATGAGGGTTCTGCAATTGCACCATGGGTCCGGAACCTTTGCTTGGCTCAAGTTCTGAGTTTCATAAGTTCTTAAGGTCATACGTTAGATCAACGACTTTGTGGGTTGTATCCATAAAGAAAGATGTTCCGAGCTTGATTCCTGCAGAACCGCAAAATGCTCCGTGTGACAACCTAATAGGAAATCAGCGGAATTTCTTCTGAAACTAAGAAGAAAGGATTTGAGATTACTGGTGAGTATTATCACTGGGCATAATATATGTGGTCAGCACATGACCAACATGGGCGTCATCACCGATCCAGCCTGCCAATCATACTTTGAGGATGGCGACACTATGGAGCATTATCTTTGTTGCTGTCCGGCGTACGCGAGAATCAGATTAAGGCTGTTGGTTAGTGATGTTTTGAGTATGAATAATGTCCATACTGTCCCTCTTCCTGAGCTTGTTCTAAGGTTCATCAGTAAAACAAAGAAGTTCGAGGTTGAGAGACCTTAGATCTTTCTGCTTCCCCTTTATCCTTTCACTTAACTTTCCTGTCTTTCTTCTCTCTTGTACTGGCTCTATCTTTGAGTATAGTACAATGGTTCTCGTGACTGAGTGCTTTGGTTAAGTCCAACCCACCTACAACTCTAAACTCTATGCTTGTTGGATCTCGGAAGTCCTCCAGAGTCTGTGGTTAACTATCAACGTCAACTTTTTTTATGCTGTCTAAAAATGGATCGTTTCTCAACATGTTACTATAATAAACCATAAGATCTTGGTTTTTCTTCCATCTGAGAATGAGTTCAACATTTTATAGTAAAATTTTACGTAGAAAATATTTTTGGAATTTGTTAACACTTTACCTCCATCTCTTATGGATCCTTTTTGGCCTTTCCTAGATAATTTGCTTCTTTTTTTATCCCAATAAAAGGGTCTACAGAGGATTAATAAGTTCTAAAAAGATGTTGCACATAAAATTTTACTATAAGTTACTAATTTGGTTTATAATTACCATGAGCAAAAATTAAATAAGTGGGACGGGAAAGAAATAAAATATAAGACAAATAAACTATGAAAAATTCAACATATAAAAAATTACAGTTTTTTTTTTAATATTACCCTACATTTAACCCGTAGATGCTTCTTGTCTTTGGTAACCCCTAGTGAAATTTTCCGCAAAATACTTTCGTGAAATAATTTAACCCTTGAGTACTCTTTTAAATAGGGCTTTTCTGGAATTTCTCAGAAAAAAACAAAAATAGCGATATGGGTAAGAGTTAATGGGTTGAAACTTTCTAAGAAAAAACTCCCCATAAAATTCTACTATGGGACTTTGAAGATAAGATTCAACCTTAATATGTATTTACACATGATTTTTCATATTATTTGAAGCGTTTTTTGTCTAAAATTTTAAAATTTCAACTTAAAAACTACAAAAACGCGACCTCCACTAAACTAAAAATAAGCAAGAGTTTTACTTAGTTATGATATACTTTTTCGGCCGATTGTTTGACTTTTTCATTCCCTTCATAGCTGAAAAATGTTGGTATCCAATAAAGAATAACTAGATAATTCTTATAAGATTTATATTATCTTAAGAGATAGCTTAGACTTTATTACGCAGGAGTTCAAATCTTTAAGGGCAGCTTAACTATCTGAGTAGTTAGATAAGAATCGTTCTGTTGCAAACCTTAGAGGACAAATTATTTCGGCCACAGAGATTGGTCACATTTTTCTTTGAAAAATGGCTGTATAGCCTGCTGAATGCGGTCAATCGAAAATGCCAAATTCAGTTTCATTAATTCTTTTGGAACCTTCTATATACCAGATGAGCGCATTGATAGTCGTCTTTAAATTATAGAGAGCTTGATCTAATTGATAAATTTGTTCTTGTCTGATGCTTTTACATTTGGAGACCCAAAGTTATGTATCTGCTGCCGTCATCCATTATAAATTTTGAAAACTTTAACAAACCTGATTTAGATCATTTTTAATTATTTTTCTGTAATTTTTGAAATAAATTTTTTTTTAAAATATTTTTTTAGTGTTTTTAGAAACTTCCTATTTTTTTGAAAACTATATATAAGACCATGCATTTTGATCTACTGTTTCTGCTCTTTGAAAGGTTCGAACTTTGGAGTCATTAAAAACACATTTTTTCCAGAACCTTTTTCCTTTTATCATTTCTTTAATCTCTTGCATTTTAATTGTTATACTATAGCTAAAAGTTTTCTAAAACCGATTTTCTCAAAATGGTGAAACACTTCATTTTTCTTTATTTTTGGATTTTCTATGTACAATTTACGACGTTGCGCCTTGTTTAGCGACGTTTTCTCAAGTAAATTTTGTATGACAAGCTAAAAAGTATTTTGAATAACTAATAAATATTATGGTTACTTTGCCAATTCAAAATTCTTAAAATGAGTTGCACTTTGTTTTGCATGCCCTATTCTAAATTTGTCCAGATTTCATTAACCACACGTTGATTCTGCAGATTCTTTGACATGACCGAAGTATCAATTAAAAGTTCAATCGATTTGAAATTGCCCGAATAAGTTGCCCCAAATATTTGACTTCCTTGGAAAAGTCAATAAATTGCATAATCTATTCTATACCTTTATTCTTAAGTACTAGGAAAAAACTCCATATCAATTTACTAAACTTTTTTAGAATAAACAAAATTGAATTTAAGTTTAGGAAGATAAAGTCCTTGTTTCTTTTTTTTTGTAAAAGGTACTTTTATAAACCCACTACTGTTTTTGTTTTTTAGGATTTATGGAGAAGCTTTCTTCTGAGCACATGTACGGACTGCGTTTGCTCTGAATTATTTTTATGTTATGATTAACTTCAACTTCTTTAAATCAGCATTTTATCATTTATCATTTAATAATTTGTTTAAACATTTTAGTTCAATGACAAAAACAAAAACATTCTTCGCACTGATTATTTTTATTTAATTGATTTCAATTGTATAATATATTATTTTAAAAAACAGGTAAAATCACAATTACTTGTTAATGTGCGCAAAAATCATCAATTAAAATGTCACACTTTGACAAGCTCTCATCAGAATCATAATTTATTTATGCACATTTAATAACAACAAGCAAACCAAAGCAAAGCAAATAAAAAAA
Source organism: Toxonevra muliebris (assembly GCA_963691655.1). Classification (NCBI taxonomy): domain Eukaryota; kingdom Metazoa; phylum Arthropoda; class Insecta; order Diptera; family Pallopteridae; genus Toxonevra; species Toxonevra muliebris. Next base: position 105,194,385 of record OY829326.1, read on the forward strand.
AAAAAAACTAAAACCATCAAATAAAAACTCACACACACGCATATTAAATTTCACACAACTATGAACAATAAATTTTGTAATTTATTTATTATTATACACAATTGACACAGAAAAATTAATAAATCAAAATGAGAATAAACAAACACACACAAAAACCTAGTAGTAGTAATAATAATAATTTAATTGATTTTACGAACATAGTAATTAATGCGTAAATAATTGAAATTTATAACAATTTAATGAAATTTCGTAAAATTTATTGCGTGCGTGACTACATATGAATAAAGCTCTGTATAGACGTAAGCGTAAATTTATACGCAACACATAAATAAGATATTAAATAAATTTTGATTTCTTTGGCATAAATCATAAAATTAAACCATGCCCTTCGCTGGCGCTTACTATGACGCCCACATGCGCTTTGCCCAAAAATCTTAATTCAACCGACTCAACAATGATGAAAATCAACAGCAACAGCAACAACAGCGAAGAGCACCACAAAAAGCATAGCACACAAAATTGTGGCAAGTGCTAAGTTCCCAATTTTATGTACGTGTGTGAGTATGTGTATGAAGATATATCTCTATACATATGCAACAAAAGCAAATATTTCGCATTGTCAGCATGTGTGTATGTGTGTGTATTGTTTGTTGTAACTTTCGGTGCTGCTGCTGCTGTTGTTACTGCTACTTGTGGTTTGATAGCTGCAAATTCAACACAAAGAAATTTATCGCCTTTAAGAGCTGAAACACAATAATTTTCAAGTAACTTTCTCAACGACGATGACTACGACAACTACGATTTACTACCTCCCCACCACTTTCTGCTTGCTCATCTTTTTCATTAATTTATATGTGCATATTAAATTGAGCATTCATTCTCTATGCCATTGCTGCGGTATAACCAACCAAAAATAATGTTAACGCCTTAGTGGATTCTAATTTTACTGCATGTTTGTCAGAAAATTGTCATCATTACCAAACAGTGTGCGAAATGTTTGTTCTTTTTTTTTTGGGGGGGGGGGGGGGAGGAAGCGGGTTGGGATGTCTGCTAGACGCAATTTTCAATACGCTGGTTGTTGGTTGCTGTTTTAGAGATTTGTGTAAAAGATTTTCACTCAAGAAAATGGAAACTTTCTGTTTCAACTGTATACAATATAATGTCGTTATTTCTGGTGCTATTCTTGTTACTGTTGAATGTAATATAGCGTATATGCAACAAGCGACATATTTACATGATCAATGTATGTGAATATACACATGCATGTAGCATATGGCGACTTATTCATTGTATTCTCATTATGCAAAATTTCAACAATTTCTCAGCGTTTGTAGGACTGAAAATGTTTTTTTTTTTTTTGGGGAAATTTTGACAAATCTCTCCAATGACACTTTCTCATGATTGATTATTTGTTTTAAAACTTAGATAAACACTTTTGTATTCTGTTTCTTTTAGTTACACATTAAAGCATTGCAGTTTTATTTTATGAAGTTACGAAGTCACCTTCATACATACATAAATATAATATGTGTGTATGTAAATTTAAGTTAAATACTTTCACTTATTAAACATAAGCACTGAGAATTAATTTCTAAAGTTGATAAAGGAACAACAACAAATATTTAGATTACAAAAAGATTTTCACCGAAGTTAGAACTAGAAACCTACTTGGATGTATTAGGCACTGGCGGATTCCGAATATTGCCAAGGGGCCTGCTGGTCATATTTTGTAGTATTAGTTTATAATCGATTTTTAATATTAATTTGATCGGAGTTTTCATCAAAATTTTGGTATTATTATCAAGGTGATTGAAGTTTGAACTTGATCTGAATTTGGTCTCCTTTTATTGTAAGTTTTGATCTGATTTTGGGTCAAATTTTAATCTGAATTTTTGTAAGATTTTTGTCCGAGATATGGTTTCGGTTCGGTTCATATTTTTGTTCTGAATTTTGGTTTAAATTTTGATCTGAATCTTTTCTGCTTAGACCACAAGCTTTGGTTTGCTTGGTGGCCATATTTTTTGTTTGAATTTTGGTTGATTTTTAGGTTAAATTTTTGGTCTGCTTTTTGTCTGTTGTTGTTTTATCCGATTTGGATCTAAGTTTTAGTCGGAGTTTGGGTTTCAAATTAATCCTGAATTTAGTTTGCTTTCGGTCTGATTTTTAATTAGATTTTTGGTCTATGTTTTGGTTGGAATTCGGAAAGGTTTTTGCCTAGAGCTTTTATGTGAATTTTGGTTGATTTTTAGGCAAAATTTTAGTTTCCTTTTTATCTTAGTTTTGATAATGATTTTTAGTATAATTTTTACCAACGTTTGATCTGAGTTTGTGTCTGAGTTTTAGTCAGAGCTTAGGTTTGAATTTTTGTCTTAGTTTTGTTGTGAGTTTTGGTTTGACTTCAGAATTAGTTAGATTTGGAATGCTTGTATATATTTAACGATTAGTGTTATACTTAGCAAAGTCAATCTCCCTGCATAGATCAAAACTAGACCTTCAGGCTGAACTAAAACCATTAACTTTTTTATATATTTTATATAAAATATGTGAGTATATACTATAAATGAATGAACTTGTGCTAGCCAAATAAAGAATCCGATCTTTCTCACTTCTTTTAAGCTGATCTTTCTCTGCTAACTTAGCATATGTATATCTATATCTACATGTTAAGGCTCTACATATAGTTTTTTTGCTTTAGGAAAATTTTAGAAAATGTTCAAATTTTTAACCAGTTCCTGTAGTATTTCTTGTAGGAAAGGTGCATAATTACTTAAGTGTTTCAATATATCAAAATTTCAAAGAATGCCTCATTGTCTGCACCATGAACTTAACATTTTTTAAGAGGAGTATGGAGTATGAATGTATGAACTCGTAATTTTGACTAACTTCATATCTATCATACGCGCCATTTTTTTGACATTGACAGCTATTCTATCTCGAAGAGCGCCAAAAATACTATAAGAATTGATCTGTCAAATAATTTTCATAATTTTACAAAAGTGTTTTACTGTAGCTGAAAATGTCGAATTTCGTGCCAACAAAACAACATTTGCGGGAAGTTTTAATTTGCTTCTTCCATTTAAAGAAAAACGAATCTGAAGCACATCGTTTACTCACTGAAGCTTATCCTGACTGTGCTATAGACGTTAGAATGTGTTAGGTGTGGTATGCCCGTTTCAAAAGTGGTGAAGGTTGAAGACAGGGAACGTTCAGGCGGCCCGAAAAAGTTTCAAAAGTGGTGAGGTTGAAGACAGGGAACGTTCAGGCGGCCCGAAAAAGTTCGAAGATGAAGAATTGAAGGCATTACTCGAAGAAGATTCATATCAAACCCAACAAAAACTTGCAGAATCTTTAGGAGTTGATCAATCAACCATTTATAAACGATTAAAAGCATTGGCAATGATTCAAAAGCAAGGAAATTGGGTGCCGTACGAAATGAAGCCGAGAGGCGTCGAACGACGATTTTTCACATGTGAACTGCTGATTGAACGACAGAAAAGAAAGGTTTTTCTGCATCGTATTGTGACCGGCAATGAAAAGTGGATACGTTACGATAACCCAAAGCGTAAAAAATCATGGGGACCGCCCGGACATGCATCAACATCAACGGCAAAGCCGAACATTCATGGATCCAAGCTCATGCTGTGTATTTGGTGGGATATGAAAGGTGTCGTGTATTATGAGCTGTTGAAACCGAATGAAACGATCACTGGCGACCGCTACCGACTACAATTGATGCGTTTGAGCTGAGAATTAAAGGATAAGAGGCCAGAATATGAGAATAGACACGACGAAGTTATTCTTCAGCACGACAATGCTCGGCCGCATGATGCAAGGCAAGTAAAAACATACTTAAAAACGCTGAAATGGGAAGTGCTACCCCACCTGCCGTATTCTCCAGACATTGCTCCTTCTGATTACCACTTGTTCCTATCGATAACACATGGCCTGGCTGAACAGCATTTCCGTTCTTTCGAAGAACTCAAAAAAATGGGTCGATTCGTGGATAGCCTCAAAAGATGAGGAGTTCTTTCGACGCGGAATCCGTATGCTACCAACAAGATGGGAAAAGATTGTGGCCAACGATGGACAATACTTTAAAGAATAAATTTATAATCACTTTTTCACAATAAATGTCCAAATTACGAAAAAAATACGAGTTTATACATTCATACTCCCAATATTATAATATTTATAATAAAGGGTTTTCCATTAGGGACATCGTACAATTTCGTATCTTTATATGAACGCACCTCTAAACTTTTTTAATAAACTATCAATGTCAAAAGGTTTGATATGGTCAACATTTTCATGATGGTTAAGTTTTTGAACCAGCAACGTTTGGAAATTACTAAAAATTATTACCGAAATTCTGAGTCGGTGGTCGCTACTTTAAGAGCGCTTACTCCAATTTTCGGTCATGTTACCGTCAATGGAGAGCCAGTTCCTTAATGAACTTGACATTAGTGATATGTGGTTTCAACAAGACGGTGCCACTAGCCACACAGCATGCGTCACAATCGATTTATTGAAAGGCAAATTCGGTGAACGTGTTATCTCGAGAAATGGTCCGGTGGAATGGCCGCCTCGTTCACACGACCTAACGCCATTGGATTTCTTTTTATGGGGCTATATAAAGTCACTGGTCTATGCCAACAAGCGAGCAACTTTAGACGAGCTCAAAGGCAATATCAAACGCGAAATTGCCAACGTATCGGTCAAAATGTGTGCGAGAGTGGTGGAAAATTGGGTCCAAAGAATCGATCGCTGTAAACGGGTGGTGGTCATATGACCGAAATCGAATTTCATTCATAAAACGTAATGCTTGTACTACACCCACAATAAATGTCCTTAATGGGAAACCCTTTAGTATGCTAAATTAATATTATCCAAAACTCGTGCAGAGTACCAGGTACCGGATTGTAAAACAATTAATCATCTTAGATGAATCAGAATCAGAATGCGTAATACCATAAAACTTTGTCAACTGTAAATGTTTTTTCCCAGGAAAAAAACATTTATTCCTTAAAAAAAATTCTTTATTTGATTTCTGTGTAAAACACTTTGACAACATATTTCTCATTCTTTTCTAAACATTTTCAATTAGGAAATTTAATGGTAAAAATGTTTATTAACAGCTTTTGCAAGATTTATGATGACGACAAATGACACATCCACCAAACCAAACAGTCAACCTATTTCAAATTTTGAACATTAAAACTTTTACTTCCCAGAAACACATACATATTTGCATATGACAGACATACTTTATTAGAGCATAAGATATTCTAAGAAAACGAAGGAAGGAAATGGAAAATTATCAAAAACTTTATAACATTACCACAAATCAAAATCAACAGCTGGTAATTTTAAGCAATTTCTACAAGTCACTTTTATGTCTCACAAATACGTAAAAATATACATAGAAACAGCCTACATATCTTACTAGCAGAGCAAGAACAACAAGCTTTAGGTACCTAAGAACAAAAAAAAATACACACTTTGAAGATAAAGAGACTGACTGTCTAAACCAATTTGTCGCTCTCGGCTTAACACACATACAAAGAACACTCTCAATACATACAACCATACACCCACACACACACATTACTTTTACAATTACGTACTTAGACAGACTCGTACAAACATATGTACATTCTTATACATTATATATTTTTGACAACTGTCGTTATATACACATAATATACCACATGTTGACAGCAATAGCAACCAAAAAAGAAAAAAAACAACATTAGATTAAAATTTCATATGTTGCACAAAAACCCATATGCCACACATCGACCGACCGTACGAGCCATCCAACTTTGCTTTGGTTTTTGTTACTACTTGCGCTACCCTAGACATTGCTGAGCCAGAGACAAAAACAACCACAGACAAATTTCGAGTAGCATTTGTTTCTTGTACTTCGTTTTTGTTGGCAACATGTTCAAGTTATCACTTTCGGCAATGTCGTAAATTGCATTAAGCGCAATGAGTTGCGACAGCACAAAACCAGACAGAGAATTGAGAAGAGAACGAAGGTGGGAAAAATGCCTTGGCAAAGTATTAGCGCAAAATTTTTTATCAATTTTGTTGTAAAACATTTTTGCTTTTCAAAAATTTTTAGATACCTTTGTAAATATGTATGTAGTACATGTATTTCAATGTATATAAACAAATATTTTTTATTTTATTGCAAAAGCTAATGTATTTTGTTGTTTTTTTTTTCTACGTCTCAGTTGCTTTTTCTTTTTATTTGTTTAAATAAGCCTAGTTGGTGGTTGCTCATACGCACTGTTGGCAAAGAAAAAAAAGCAACGTGCAATAAATGTCATGTTAACAAAATTGTTTACTGGTATGTAAATATATATATATATATATAGTATATATACACATATGCGTAAAAGGGGAATGCATGCATAAAAAGTATTAGTTTATGCATCTTTCAGTGGAGCATTCAAAATTGTATAATATTACATTAGATAGGCACCACTTTGTTGTAGCAATAATATGAAGGGGAAAAAATATACATATTTTTAAAGTAATTTTCTATGTTATTTATGGTTAAAGTTCTCAAAGTTTAGTTTTTTCGTATGGTTTAGGAGTAGTAATTTAAGGCAGCATTCTAAATCAATCTCCCAAAGCGAGTTGAATCTTTATACGCCAATATGAAATTTGGATCTTAATGGGGAGGCCTTAAAGCAGCAATAAATAAAATACACAGAATCTTTAAAAGCCAAGCAACCGGAAGTGAACTGAAATCTTAATAAATAGTTTACTGAAAAAATGGAAAAAAGGTCAATAGATGCCTATCTTAAACTAAATTACATGATAACAGTTGCAAGGGCTTTAAAAAATAAATTTGTTCAAGCCATAAATTGATACAGAAAACTTTTAAGATGAAACTCAAAGACCCAACCTTTTTTAAAGACCAGTAGAAAATTAATTGACTTTGAGTGTATGAGCAACAACAAGGTATGAATAAGAATCAGCTAAAAACAAAAAATTAAATAGACTCAAAAAGTGCAATGGAAAGAAATTTGAATTCCATATTTAGTCAAAGCGAAATCATGTTGAGTTGAAAACGATGCTAAAATCAATAAAATCATAAAACGAAATGGTATCAATTTTAATGAGAAATTTCCGGTATACAACGAGAAAATGTTTCAATCCGAGATTAGCAATGGTGTTTGAACAATGAAAGAGGCAGTAATAAAAACCGGTATCGATTCGGTGCTGCTCGAATATACTCTCATTAATCATGTTTCATTAAAATTTACTTTAAAAACTTTACTTTTAGTAGAGTTCAAAAAAAAAAAAAAATTATGCGTGTCTTGGCGTTTCAAAAGTTTACATTTGGTTTCAGAATTTTTTTATTATTTTATTGCTGGCAATTGAAATTTTGGCTCACAGACAAAAATAATGACAAATATTCTCACAAATGGTCAAATGAAATATACAGCATAAATCAATTAAAATACAATTTCCGTAAATCAAAACATACACAAATTTACCCTATACAAAAATCATATGTAATTACATCGTCAATATTTAGCACGCTATAGTTGTGTTTCTTTTTCTATCAGATAGTTTAACTAAATTATTTTTTGCTACGATAAAAATGTATAGATTTAAAAATATGGTAATTGCTTAAAAACATTTTTTTTTTTTCAACTAAATATAATTGACAGCATTTTCTTGCAAAATAAACGAAATGAAATGATATAATATTTTTACCCAGTTAATGTTTCGTTTATTTTTTATAAATAATTTAAATGCACTCAGCAATTACGCTGCTGCAGCACTTCACTTCACTACACTCTACTCTACTCATAAAGCAAGCAGCAAATATTCTTGCATCAAGTAATTTTTAATTAGAAAATGAGTTTTTACTGGCGCAGTTGAAACCTTTTTATGTGTATTTGTATGAGCAAAAAAAAAATAAAAAAATTATCAAATATAAAGAAGAGGCGAAAAAAAGTGTCATAATTAAAAATGTAGCGTATTTTGCATTTATAGCGCATCTTTTCATATGTTTGTATGTACGTATGTGTGTGTGTGTGTTTACGTTTCTATGTTGGCATATAAGCATTTGACTCGCTGACTCTACGGCAATGACGACCCCAATTTTGCACTCAACTTCATGTGAACCGCAGCGAACAACAGTAATTACACACACGGGTACTGGCAGCAGAACTGATGGCAACCCTACTTGTTGTACATACAGTTACAGCATCGCAAAATTTTTAATATGACTTTTTTTTCTTTACATTTTATATATAGGAGCTTCAACTGCAAAGTTAATTAATCTTACACAATTTTTTTTTTATGTTTTATACAATATGGTATGCTTTTTTATTAGTTTGCTCTGGTCTTTGTATTGGAGTGAAAACTATATGCGAGTATGTTTGTGTGTATGCGAGTATGTTTGTGTGTAAGACAAGTTGAGATGATTAACCACAGTGCGCAGCAGAAATTTATCAGGCAAATTAGTTTTTTTTTTTTCTTAGCAGGATGCATTTGCATTTATGTCGTTAGTCATGTTGAAAATATATTTCTGCTGTTTTTCATTTGAATATATTAATTCATATTTGTCATAAATACATTTATGAATGTTATATAATTATTTTTGAGATTATGCAAAGGCGCCAGTAAAGAAAATCAGAACAATAATACGACCCCACAAAGTGGCTAATAAAAAAAAAATAATAATTGCAAAGCAGTATAAGTTTTTATGTTTAAAATTAAATTAGTAGAAGTGAAGTTTCCAAGGTCTTTGGTTTGTGATCTTTGGTCTGCCTGATTCGGTGAGGTTAATTTTGCGCTCTCACATAATGGAAGTCATGAAGTAGAAGCTTACAACTGATTAAAGACCGCTATACTATGCGAGAAATAGAAAGGGAATTTATCCAGGATCAGTATTCTAGCTTGAGTTTTTTGGGTTATTAAAGGGAAGCGACTTTTTACAACTGAATTTCGTGTTTTTCATTAGTTTAAAAATATTATTAAAACATGTTGACGCATATGTGTATGAAAACGTTCAGGGAGCTTTAAAATGCTCCGAACTACACAAAATATGTTTCTATCGACAGAAATATGAATATGAGCCGAATCATACTATAAAAACACATTTTCGTATATATCTCGACTCCAGCGCCACTTACCGGGTCCATTTATTCCATATATACTGAATTTGAATTGAATCGGACTATAAACAAAACCTACTGTTATCATTTTCTTTCGAAATGACACTTCATTTCAAATAAAATTCATTGAATTAAATTTAAATGAAATCGAAAAGTGTAGTATTTGCATGTAGAATTCATTTAAAAATTTTCAGGTCAACATACATCGCCGGGAGAATAGTCTTCGGAAGCGCAACATAAGATTGTCGACATCCCATCGGATCATAAAATGGTGGTAGACATTGCAGCGGAAGCAATAGAAGGCATAAGATGAAAAGGAGGTACGAAACAATATTGTGCAGTGGTTACATTAGATGTAAAAAACGCATTTAACTCTGCCAACTGGATGCACATCAAAGGCTCTCTGGTAAGAATGAATGCACCGACAGTTACTTCAAAAACAGAAAGCTGGAGTATGAAAGCGACGAGGGATTAAAATACTACAACATCTCGGCAGGTGTTCCACAAGGGTCTGTGCTAGGACCTCTACTGTGGAATATCATGTATGACGGAATACTGAGACTATCATTCCCACCAGGAGTAAAAGTAGGGGGTTTCGCAGACGATATTGCGATAGTTACAGTGGCGAAACATATCCAGGAAATCGAGACGATTACTAATGAAGCGGTGGCCACAATAAACCAATGGCTAAGATCAGCTGGTCTTGAATTAGCTGCACAAAAAACGGAGGCGGTAATAATTAGTAGTCGAAAGGTTGTCGAACATGCGAATATACAAGTAGGCAATCAAATAATAAAATCGAAGTCGTCAATTAAATATCTGGGTGTGATGATAGACAACAGACTGAACTTCAGAGCTCAGTTGGACTATGTTAAAGATAAGGCGTCTAGTATCCAGGCAGTGCTGTCTAGAATAATGCCAAACATTGGTGGACCAAGATATGGTCGAAGGGTGTTACTGTCTAGAGTAGTAAGCTCAGTCTTGCTTTACGCTGCTCTAATCTGGGCTGGAGCTTTGGTGGCAAAGGAGTGCCAAAAGAAACTGTCACGTGTATACAGGCTGAGCGCTCTAAGAACAATAAGTGGTTTTCGGACAATTTCGGAAGATGCGGCATGCGTCGTAGCTGGTATTATACCATTTGGCAGAATAGATGGGAGAACTCATTGAAAGGCAGGTGGACGTATATACTTATCCCTAAGATTGAAACATAGATAAATAAAAAATATGGAGAGACAAATTATCATATAACCCAGTTTTTAACGGGTCATGGAGGGTACAGAAAGTATCTGTACAGATTTAAGCATGACGACTCCCCACTTTGTCCTATCTGTAGAGACCAAGAGGAAGATGTAGAGCACGCAATTTTCAACTGTCGGCGTTTCAGCCCAACAAATATGTCGTTGCCAAGCCCATCACGCATTGTAGAGTGTATGATCCAGTCGGAGGAAGACTGGTCAGAAATAAGTGGGTTCATCACGAATGTGCAAAATGACCTAAGGAGAATTGAACGTCTTAGGGGAGCAGACTTGATGAATACAGCCTAATGGCTAACCAGCCCCGCGAAGTAATACCTAACGGCAGTACCGCGGGGATAGTGGTTGACGAGCACGGGGGTGAGATTTAGTACGTAGGTGCATTACTGAGCAGATCCAGTCAGTATGTGAATCGTGCATGCCAATAGTACGGACTACTGGTATCTATGAAGATTCCTCACCTCCAGGGCGCATCCAAACAAACAAACAAAAAAAAATCCCATAGGATCATCAATCGGTATGTGTGGAAATTCATTGCGCTTACCTTCTCATTCGTTTCGTCGCGTGGAAAGTGAATGAACTATGAATCGTTGTTAAAAATAATTTAACAAACGACAACAACGCTGTAGTTCAACTGTGGCTGGATTAATCATTTTTTCTGAAATTGTTAACCGTTTTCACCTTGCCACATCATAAGTGGATATTGCAACGCGTCATTTGATCGATGAGTTTAGTAGACATGTTGCAATTCTCCATCATTTCGGCGCTTAATCACAATAAATCGCGATTCCAAATTCTTACCAACAATGACCACAGCTACCTCATCATTTGTGGGCGCATTGAATTGACACGCGTGTGCTTCAGTTTGCCCGTTTATCGGCTCTTATGATGAAGTTGTAATCGTCGGATGGCATTGATTGTACTCATGAAGAAATCCTTTAAGTTGGTGAATAATCTCAAACTTCATCGCTTTGGAAATAGCACAACGCTGGTCAAGTTCGTCGCTAAAGTTGCCAATGGTATCAATTTGGAGAAATTTATGGTCTTGATTCGGTTGTGGCAACAAAGATCCAGCGCGATGATAGATTCGTCCTTGGATTCGAATGTTTTGAGGCAAATGCCAATGTGATGAGTTTTGTGTACCAAAATGTAACAAATGCGAAGTTTAATCCGACGAAATTACCTTGAAGGTGGGATTAAACCCATGCTCATCAATGACTTGAGCACCAAAAGACGTAATCTGAAAACACCCAATGTATTTTTGAATGTCCTTCAGAAATTTGTTCGAAGGCTCTGGAGGCGGTGTCAAGGGCGTTAAATTTACTTTGCTTCCCATTCAACACAATCCAGGCGTTTTCGATTTGAATTTTATAGCTTGACAATGGCCACACACTACATTCAATTGGCCAATATCGAGGCATGGAAGGTCTTTGTATGCGATTGTGGGATCATATTGAAAAGCAGCGCGTTACAACGCCCAGGTTCCTCGCACAGTACTTCGTGCAGCACGCAAATGTGCCATATTACCACGTGTCCATTCATTGGTTTCTGCACGTTCTTCAGGTACTTGATTTACACGATTATATGCTACGAACTTCGTGATGCAAGATTTGTTTTTCTGATTGGCAGCATAATGACAATCGATTAAGTTTCTTACTGTAATAAAATTGTTGAAAAATTTGAAATCTGCTCTAAATAAATATTCACTGCTACACACACAAATTACCTAAAGATGTGATCGCAAAAGAAGAAGCGAAAGGCATGAATAACATGCCAGTAACCTCGGAAAGTATGCAATACAAATCACACTAAAGCATGTACATTTCCGTAACTCCTAAAAGTATGCAATTTCGGTATTTCACGACTATCAGACTTTTCTGAAGGAAATTTTCGGCTCTGCATTCCACATGAACCCAACAAAAAAATCGCCATACAAATCGGATGATGTTCAGCCGAGTTATGCGCGTTCAAACATTTTACCCCTTACTCTTTTATATAGATAGAGAAGAATATTTAGAAAAAAGTGGTTATGTCACATACTCAAAAATTGCATTTTTTTTTTTTTTATGCATATTTAATTTTCATTTATCTATCACTTTTTCAGAATATATTTTTTCAAAGGTTTTAGTTTTTCATTTGAACCGAAAATATCAAGTAAGTGTATTTTTTTGTTTAAGTTGTTCAAGTTGCTTTCTACTTAATGCTTAACAAAATAAAGTAGCATACCTGCAGAATTTTGAAGGATAAAATTGGATATATTATAGATGTGAAACACGGCGTGATAAAGGGTTAAGAAATAGTCATATGGCAACTATGGGAATGCATTAAAATTAGGCAATGTAATTGTTAATAATATTCTATTCGATATGAAAAACTTCAGTCGGGAAAAGTAGTGTTTCATTATGTTATTATAGTAAAGAGGTATGGCTGACTAGAAGGAGACAAATTGTGACGTAAAGCAGTTAAAATCAATGAGTAGCAACACACGACTAACTAATGGCAATGACTAACTGTTTTCGCTTAAGGTGACCTTCTGGTCTAGCGCCCATGAATTTGACGAGTTTTTAGGACTTTTTTTTAAATGAAATAATGAGCAATAGTTTTTATATAAAAAAAATCATAACGAATCGGTCGAGTAGTTTTTGTTTTCTGTCTTCCACCGTGCAGAAAAATATAGTTTCGAGATCAATGACTTTAAACTTCAGTCGGCCCTTTTACCTGCTTCTACGCTCATTTGCTAAATAGGCTGTAGAAGTCGAAATACTAGAAATATTGATACGACATACCTTTGAAAGCTAATACTTTTGAAATATAAAAAAAAAATCGATTTATTGAAAAATTTAGACCAGAAGGTGGGCTTAAATTGGGAGCATACAGTTGACTGGAACTGATGAGTAATGGCGTTTGACTAATTAAAGCTAAAAAAAAGCAAACGATAGGCTAAAGTCGATAAAAAATAACAAGTAGTGGTTTTCAATTAGATAAAGCCGACGATATGGCTGAATAATTTTGCGAATAACTGTTTAAAGAGAACTAATTAGTCACTTACACTGTTAGGTTAGGTTAGGTTGGAGTGGCTGTCGAGAGACACACTTAGGCCTGAACGACCCATTGTGATACCTACAGTACAGTTGGATCTACAGTTTAACGCCGATTCCGAACGGCGGTGTGGCAATTTTTTATCGGCTTGGTGGTTTTGCCATTACCAACCAATGTAAGTACTTGTACACTATCTTATAATTCTCATACACTTCATATTGATAGTGAATATAAGAAAGTAATGAAAATTAACCACCAGACGAAGACGGGAATCGAACCCGAACCTCCCAGAAGAAAGTCTAGTGCACTATCCACTAGGCTATCGAGGTCGTTGAACTTACACTGTAGAATAGGTAAAAAACTCATAGCCTGATGCTGATAACAAATCTGAATTTGGGTTTTTTGGTAGCTTTTTTAGTTTTTAAAATAGCGCTTGTCAAAGTTGCATAACAGAATCGTCTTAAAATAATAATTATTTCAAATGATGAGAAAGTTCAGAATACAATTCTTTAAAAACAAGTAGATTTTATTGCAGAGATTTTTCAGTAATAGAGAGTTTGGTTTTTGGCTTAAAACGCATTTTGTAACTTCTAGTTTACCCAAAACGATTCTAACACTAATATGAATAATGTTTGATCAGAAAAAACATGTACATTGTAAGTTCCATTTTTTTATCCGGTTAGGAGGAAATCGTCCTTTGCAAGGTTCATTACCCATTCATAAGATAATTTCACAGAACGGGGTACTAAAACTGAATTTTCAACCTCTATCTAGACTTCATTTATACACATTCCAGACTAAAAAAACATTTTTTTGTGCGTTTTTGTTGACTCGAAAGGGAATTACAATTGGAAAAACACTTTCTTGGATAAGGATAACCAACAGAAAAGAGCATCGCAACTAAAAAGATTCAAACTTCGGAAGTTATTATCACAAATGCTTGACTATTTGACATAACTAAGTTTCTTGCTAAAAATTGCAGTTCATTTTTAATGTTTGCAAATGCAAAATATAAGAAAAAAGGAAGCGAAATTAAAATAGCTTGGCAACAATTTGAAGCAAATTACTGTAGCACTGATATAGCAACTTTAGATGCATAAATGGAAAAGATGAAGCAGTAGTCGCCAGAGCAACTAGAAGCCAACAAAAAGAAAAAATATTGTAATGCAAGCAATTTTTAATGCGGCTAAATGTTGCCGCTTAAAACAAAAAGGCAACGCACGGAAAAAGTTATGCAATGGACTCTGTTTCTAAAACAAACAAAAAACAAACAAACCTTCAGATATTCTAAATTAAAAAAAAAGAAACCAAACAACAACAGCTAATGCAGTTTACGCTGCAGCTAATGTGCAATAGTTTCTTCTTTTATCTTGTTGTTGGTGTTGTTTTGCTATAGTTGCAAACATATTTTAACCCAAGGACGTTTTGTTTATATTTTTTCGGTATTTTTGTTTTTCTTATAGTTTTTGCCAAAAAAAAAAAAAAAAAACAACAAAGCAAAAAAGCAAAAAAGACGCACATAAAAGAATTACAACACAATTGCATACATAAAACACAAACAACAACCACAGCAATATGCAACAGCAACAAAATTCACATAAAATAACTTCATAAGCCAAAGTTATCTCATGGTCATAAAAAAAGGTAACAGACAAGCTGGCTAACAACTTAACTATGCTTGCTTAGAGCTTAAAATTGCAACAAAAAAATAACAAAATAAAAAACAATTTCGACTCCTGACAGCGTGAACAAGCCAACAGCAACAGAGTAACAACTACAGCAACTGTAACAATAACAATAACAACAATATTGCTGTCTAAAACAACACGCTGTAGATGCAGCGAGGAAAAATTAAACAGCATGCAGCTGCAACAAACATTCTCGACATTTTCTATGTTTTTTTTTTGTTTTTGTTTTTGTTTCTGGTTACTTTTGAGCTTCTCAACTGGCAGCACTAGCTCTACTACTGTGTAGTTACATAGGTATCTACCACATTCGTATATAGCTACAAAACATATCTGCTACTCTTGTGTATGTGTAGTGGTAGCGGTTGATATAAAGTGGTTTTAGTAATGGTTGATGTTGGCAATGTTGTTGCATTCACCAACCATCGCCATCGCCGCTACCATCGCCAGGTAATCCATCTTTATGGCATAATTTATGCGCTGTGATATTTCAAGCAAGTATTTTATTCTTATTTATTACAGTTAGGGTTTACACTCTTTGCCCCCTTCTTGATTCTCCATCTGTTTAACCATTTACAAATTTTTGTTGGATTCTTTGCTTAACTTTATTTCAAGAAGATATTTAACAGTTGTAATTTTTATTATGCATGCATGCAAAAACAAAATACCAGCTACAGTAGCATAAAACAATAAAATAAATTTTATTGTCTACATGTACATGAAATATGAAAAGGTTTCTATGGCATGAATATTGCTGGCTCGAATAGCTACTAAAACACAAAAAGGTGTTATGCACATTAATTTAAAGAAAGAAATGCTAAATTTATTTCTTTTTAAACATTTTATAAACATTTCAGTTTAGGTTTAAAATGAGCAAAGAATTTAAATGCACTTTCTAATTCATTTTCATTTACTTTATTTTTGTGTCTTTTACAAATTTACGGTTTTTGCTTTTTTATTTTTACATTTATATTTGACTATCGAAATACTTACAAATAGTTGAGTTATTTATTTACAGGTATAAACTTAAATTTTAAATAAGTTTTAATGTAAGATATTATTTAAAACCTTTAAAAAAAAAAATGGTTTTGACCTTTAGTGACCTTAAGAAATATTTTCATGAAAGACGGTTATTTGTTTTTTCTAATAGTTTTTCTAATAGTATGGGGAAAGTCATTAATTTAAAAGTTAGGTCTTTCAAGGGTCATATTTTTAATGAATTGGACAAAGGTGGTTTTGATATTCAGTGAGCCCAACTATTTTTTAATGGTAAATATATTTCTCGAAGATTTTAGGATAAGTTTCACAACGGTTTATACACTTTGGCCATATATGGTTTCATATAACATCCAAATGATGGGCAAGTTAAGGTGGTAGAATGTTACTGCTCTTTTCTCTTCTTCCATGATAAACATCTTTCTCAAAGCCATTAAATATATAAGAGCCAAAATGGGAAATATAATATATTTCCCGAAAATTTATTATTTTTCTTAACCGTTTGTAATGTGGAATGATTATCAAAAAAGCTTATCAAAGAATCTCCTAAGTAATGGGAAGGGTCGATGGAGTGAGGTTAAAAAATGTCCAAAATTTCAAAAATTTGTAATATTTAAAAAAAAAGTATTATTTAGTTATTGTGAAAACCAGAAAAGTTGCGAAAATCCCAACTTAATGATTACTAAGCCACTTCTTAAATCCCCATTTGGAAGATCAAGTTTTAAAGCTTTCAAAGTTTTTTTTTTTTGCATAGTGTTGTGATTTTTATATTCCAACTCAGAGTTGGTAGCAATGATTGAAAATTAACGATTTTGGCCTTTACAATGAAAAACAGTAAAAGCCATAAACTCTTTTTTAACTTAACGAACGAATATAAAAATGTGTTTATGACTTTTTTCTGGCTACACGTGATGCATTAGCTCTGCTTTCTAAAGCAATATCAACAGCTGCTACAAAAAGAGTTTTTGTTTCATTTATGTACATTTAATATTCCAACATTAACGCGCCATATTTTTTTTGTTTTTGCTATTTTGCTATAACTGATTTGCTTGTTTTTTATTTTGTACAGTGCTATATATTGTAATATTATTGGCTTCTAGGAGTAAGATTAGAACTTTATATTCCAGAGCACAAAAATCGTTATCACTGCTAAAAAGAAATGAATCTCATTCAAGTTGATAGAGAAAAATCCCAGGGACTCATAATGACAATAATTTTTTTTTAAGGCAAAAAAGTCAGTTGAAAAAAAATAATTTAAAAAAAAAATTAATGTAACCATTATGAGTGCATTTTTTTTGTTGTTCACAAAAATTATTATTTTGTTTACCCATAACCAATATAATAACCAAAAATTTTTTTTGTCTCCCATAACCAATATCATAATTAAAAGATTTTTTGGTTACCTATAACCATTTTCGTAATTCTTTTTACGAGTTTGATGTCTGAAGCAAAAAGATTAACAATTTTTGTGCAGAAATCGTCTGTTGTTCCAAAGGTTAGGTTAGGTTGGAGTGGCAGCCTTCTGCTTGAAAGCACACTTAAGCATATAATTAGGCTCATTGTGATACCACAGTATGGCGCGACTCCCCCATTTACTGAGTGGAGAACCATGAGGATTCCATAATGAATCTGGCTATGTCCTTAATATTTATGGATGATAGCTCGGACAGACTAGTGAAGAAAGGAGTTTTAGTCTCCTCCTGGCCACGGATGGGCATTCGCACGTGAAATGGAGGACTGTTTCTTCTTCCTCCTCAGAGCCACGTTTTTCCAAAACAGTATCATAGTTTTCTCAACGGTTTTTGTTTCGTCGGCCATTTATCGAAAAAGGGGGTTTAAAACCCCATTTTCAAGAGGAAGGGTAGAAGATGGAGGAAAAATGTGTAGAATTGTTAGTCTTTTTGTGCTTAACAACTTTGCTTTAGGCATCAAATTCATATCTTTTGAAATAAAGATATTTCTTAATAGCACCTGAAGACCCAATTTTTCCGACTTCAGACCCATATTGTGGAAGAACTAGATGTGATGGTGAAAAACTAAGTACGCAGTCGTAATCAGCGATACGAAATTATTATAAAACCGTTCGATAATATCGCACATTAAATTTTTGTTGCACTGTGTTAACTGTAACCAAAAACAATATTTTGATTGTGACATTGTTTATGGGTAACCAAAAAATAGTTTGGTGATGATAATTGTTATGGGTAACCAAAAAAAATGTTTGGCCGCGATATTGGTTAGGGGTAACTAAAATGAAATTTCGGTTACGATATTGGTTATGGGAAACTAAAAAAAAAATTTTTGATTGTTATTTTTAAGAAATATTTATAACAGAATTCTGTTAGAATTCTCTTCAATACTTGGGTATCAGTCCATGTGATGTCGGGTAAAGTTTTACAAGTGCTCCATATGACCACTTGATTCCTCCACCCAACTGCACCCAACATGAAAATCTTCAAACGGAAATTAACGACAATCCGGTAATTCTGTTAGATGTTTTGAAAATGAAGGATTGATCTACTCTTCAATACCTGTCCACTGATACCCATGTGATGTCGGGCAAAGTTGTACAAGTGCTCCATATGACCACCTAATTCCTCCAGCTCGCTTTTCAAATTGATAGTTTTTGATCAATTAATTAAAAATAATCTGAAATAAATATGAGACATTTGTGTATGCTTTGTTAAGCAACATTTCAATGCCTACCGAATGGTAAGTCTGGTGGTCACAGTTAGTTCTCCAAATGGTCATCAGGTTAAAATTTTTTCTGTCAAGTTAACATAGAAATTTTTACATTTTGTGGTTTGTGTATTTGCTAAGATAGCAACGCGTGGTTATCTTCACACCGTTTTGAATCTTTCCCATTGTTTTTGAATGTATAGAATTTAACATATCTGCTATTTGCTGGTGTCTTCAAACTTTTTTGGTGGTCTTCAACATTCTTCATTTCTCAAATCAAAATCATTGTTTTTTAATTGTCTAAACCATCTTCTGCACAAACTTTCATTTAATACTATGTTCCCCTATGTCGTTATAACTGAAATTTATTATTTTTTTATTACTATTTACTTGCATTCTGAATTTATGTACCTATGTTTAATTTTCTATTCTCAGTTTTCTTTGAACTTAATTTTAGTTAAGTTTTTCACCATGCCTTATATCTGGCATACACGCACTCATCACGGTTACCCACATCAATACATCACAACACAAACTCACCACACTACTAGCTGATACACACACGCCGTCATCACTGTTACCCACATTAATACCTCATTACAGAAACTCGCCACACTACTCGGTGATACACATACACTCAGGCATCACTATCACCCACATTATTTTATCAGAACAGCCTAATGATAACATCAGTCCGGCAGTGACTGTGATCGTGTGTTGTCATCATCGCAAGCAGTTACTACATCTATGGTGACCATACAGACATCACACTGTTATAGGTGGTTGTAACGCAAGTAGTTACTACATCGTTGGCAACCACATACAAACATCGCTGTCACACTCACGACGCTGACACAAGTGAGTGCCTGGCCGTAGAGAGTGGGAACTGCTGGCCCCTTTCCCCTCAGATGTCCAGCACCTTCCACCGTCACCAACACCATTAACCAATCCACAATGCCCCACAGATATATAAGGTGGATGCACAGCGCAAGAATGGAGAGTCTATCCGGGAGTCTATCCAGAGAGTCTGTCTGGAGTCAGTAGTCAGTAGTAGCGCTCGATCAGGTACTACAGTTAACCTGAGGTCGTTCCATTTTTTATTAGTCGTTTTAAATTTTTAAATTTGAATTTGTTTTTTTTTTTTTTTTATTATTTTGCAATGCCATAAATAAGTTAATTAAGTTTATAACGTTTCGAAAAACTATCAGTGTTTATTTTAATTGGCTGGATTACTGGAAATTGCACGTTTTACAATTGAGCTGAAATTGCATAGTTTCGATCATTTTGGCTGAAACTACGTTGAAATTCTCAATTTCGGCATATAAAAATATGTCAGTCGAAACCACGGAAATAAGGTAGTTTCAACGAATCCGCGTTGAAACTGAGCAAAAAATCTAATACAACCTTGAATGCGTTATCTGAAATGAATTTGCTCTGACATTTCTATTCTGGCATTTATATTTTTCTTTGCTTACAGTTTGATTAATATGGAGAAACGAAAATAAATAAAAAAAAATTAGTAGAGTATGCGAGAAGAGCTCATAGTCGGTATGGCCAAAAAAGGTGGAGGAGATGCGTAGGTAAAAAAAAAACGGTCATACATATTAATAAATGGTGGAGAAGCTGCAGCAAGGATGCATAGCGGTTGAAGTGAAACAAGATACATAACAATTGTCGTTTACTGCCGAAACTACGCAATTTTGGCTCAGTGGGAACATAAGTAGTATAAAGCATGTTTACCATAAGCTTCGATGGATGTATTTTAACTGCACTTTTCTGCACTTTTCATTAAAAAAAAAAAAAAAACGAAGTGAAATCCACAATTCATAATTTTTTGGTACAAAGTTTTCCATTTTTAATGAGATAAAAAACTATGTTGTTGTATAAAACTTGAAATTTGCTATACTAAATATTCTTGACAGATGTCAAAATAATAAAAAAAAAAAAAAAACATATGGGTATATAGAGCCATTTATGTATGAACGGGTATTTTATATTTATACACCTGGAAGTTGTCTCTTTTTTGTAACGTAACTATGATAGTACATAACCATAGAGAAAAATAAAATATAAGAGCAAAGCTGAATTTCACACTACCATTTTAGGGATGTTTTTTGCCGCATTTTTTCAAATGTAGAATAAGCTATGTTTTATTTTTAAAAGTATTGAAAGTATTTGCGAAAAAAAGGTTTCACAGCTGTCACGGGTAAAAAAAAAACATTTGTGAAATTGGAAAAAATTCTGTCACTTTGGCAACGCTGATTTACTGAGTTTACTCATCATGTTGAGTTCATTTACAATAGCTGTAAGTTTTGCAATAATTATAACATTTTTATCTATTTACATTGAACTAATTTTATGTCAGAAATGATTAGTAAAATATTCTGTAGAGCATTAAAGAGTGAAAATTTGAAATGGCAAAAACTTGCAAGCATATCTACATTAGTATTTAAAAATTTCATATGACTGGAGGATATCTATTCTCAAATATGTTTTATTCAGCAAATATACTCGCATAGAGACCAAAAACTATGAATAAATATAATCCGATTATATGTGAATGTAAGGACATGTGTAAATATGAAAACAAAACAAGCCACTATATATTCATACATATTTACAAAAATTCTTATTTATATACACATGTATAAAATGAAAATTATGTCTAGTTCCTAATATTTAAACGAGTCAATATTTAAATTATAAATATTTACAATAATTTTATTGTTGAAAAGATGAAAAAAATAAGTTACAAGTTTTATGTGAGATTACTTTGGTTTAAGGCCACTCTAATAAAGTACAATGATTAAATAAAAGCTATGAAATAAATTTCAAACTTGTACAAATCTAAGCTAAAAACACAATACACAAGTTCAATGAGACCGACTTTTGTTTATTGATAATTTTATATGTTTTAGAAATATTTAAATGATCTTCTGCATATTTGTTAAATAATAATTCAAAGAATTCATTGTTATTTAAATGTGAATGAAATTTAATGCTTTAATATTTGTTTTTCATTGAAATTTATATGATTTGAAAATAAATATATTGGCGTCATTCTGTTTGCACACATAATAACCTCATTTGTTGCTTATATATTCATATGTATGTACACTGGCAGATTCAGGGTAGGGGTTGTAATACAAAAACCGGTGTTAATCGATACATAGATTTCCAGAAAAAGCATGTAGTTTTTGAAAAACGTTTAAAATCTGCCGAACAATTAGGTTACAATATATGTAGATATAAGAGGTTCGTTTTTAAAATTAAGCTCCCCTTGGATCCGTTAGTGCGTATGCTTATATGTGTATTAAATATACTAAATGTGGTTTTATTAAATTGCATGCCACCACACTAATTGCATTAAACAACAACAAAAACTATAATTTCCTTCAACAAAATGCAACCACTAATGCAATGATTACAATTTCAAAAATAACAGAAGCAACAAAAAAATTAAAAAATAACAGCAACAAAAACTACAACAACAACAACAGCAGCAACACAAATAACATAAACAGCATGAACAACTACAGCAGCATAAACTACAACAACATCAAAAATAACAATAGCAAAAACAACAACATCAACCAACAAACAAAAATCGTAACAATTTCGCAAAATTTTGCCAATTTGATAAGTTTGAAAAACCACAAAGCAAATGTATCTAGATACATATGAAAAGTACGAGTAGATTGAACATTTTCAAGCTATACTTTTGTTGATGTGGGTACTTCGATATATATGTATGTTTGTATGCTTACATTCATATGTACAGTGCAACAGTTTTTGCTATTAACTTGGCTTCCATCAAAGTTTTTCACTTTATTGTGGTTTCACATGTGTTGCTTTGCGGTTTTCATATTATTTTGCTGACATTCTATAATGTCATTTTGTTGTATATGTATGCACTTTCACATGCGTATTTACAAATTTATTTCTATATATTTTTGAGATATGCCTTGGGTACAAAAGTATACAATATATTTATTTAAAATAATTTAAGTTTGTCAGATTTAGTTTAAAAGCATTGTTGCATTACAATGAAATATGTTGATATAGACATTGAGGAAGTCTTTCCAATTTTTTCAAAATTCAGCTGTTCATATGCTTCACATATTTACGCACTTGTTTCTAATTATTTTGACTTTCATTCGTTGCTAAAGAACTTTAAAAATAATGTTGAATTTTTACTAAGTATACAGAAAAGATATAGAAAATGTTATTTAATTTTCATTATTTTTCTTTTAAAAATATATAAAATAATATCAATACAGATACGATACAGATCAGGAGTGCCAATCACCGATTTTCTATCGAATTTCCCAAATGAGCAAAAATTTTATATTAAAACAACGTGACAACAAAAAATTGTTTTTGTTCATATTTTTTCGATAAGTTTGTGCGATATACGAACTTTTATTAGTTGCAAATTTTTTCCTACAACGGTTAGTTTATGAGTAATTAGGGATTGAAAAACGTTCCGTTTTTTCAATTCCAAGACTTTGAAATATCGTAACTTGAAAATAAAAAACATCACATTGAAATAAAAAAATACGTGTCGATTAATTTCTTCTCAAGAATGTAAGAAAAAATTTTGGTTGAAATTAAAATTTTAGTTGTAAATCTGGCATAGAGCGACCAATATACAGGGTGACAATCGTAAAGTGACGCACACATTTCAGCAGTTATTTTCAAAAGGACGTACTTCCATTAAGTACAATTAAGTGTTAACATTGCTGAATATATAAGCATTCACTTGAACCCCACCTCATTCAATATAACCTCCTTTAGCCTGCACACATGCCTTCAATCGATCCGGAAATCGTAGGACTATTCGCCGCAGGACTTCCTGATCAATTTCAGTCCAGGCTTTCTCTAATGAATTTGTCAGCGACTCCAGACTGTGGTGTTGAGATGCACAAGCCTTACTCTTTAAAATACTCCAAATAGAGTAGTCCATTGGATTCAAGTCTGGGGAGTATGGTGGCCATTCTTGAGATGTTATGAATCCAGAAAAATTGTCTTTTATCCATGTTTGCGTTAATTTTGCCATGTGGGAAGGTGCAGAATCTTGCTGGAAAGTCCAGTTTTCATTTCCAAATGTATCTTGGGCCCAGGGAAGAACATGTTCATTTAAAATGCTCCGATAAACAACCTGGTCAATTTTAACACCCTCTTCAACGAATATTAGAGGGGTTCTGGCATTAGCGGAAACTCCAGCCTATACCATAACGGAAGCTGGCTTTTGAACTCGGCCAACAGTCCTATTTTGTTGCGATGATGATGTTAGCCACATTCGGTCATTTTGCGCATTGAAATGTTGTTCAACCGTGAAAATTTTCTCATCTGTAAACAAGATATTTTCAACATTTTTTAACACGGAGGAGCGTAGCAACGCCTTGCATCTTTGCAGTCGCAAATCTTTCTTTTTTTGTGTCAGATCTTGAGCTTTTCGGAGCTTGTACGGCTTAAGATTAAGCTTTGATTTTGCAATGATTCGCACTGTTTCACGGTTTACTCCCACTTCCTTAGCGATTTTTCTCATTGAGCGCCTTGGATTTCGCTTGATTCGTTTACGAATTTTTTCTGTTAAACCAGTAGTGGCAACTGTTGAAAATTTTCCCCGGTCTCTATCTCCGAAACCCCCAGTTTCATTATATCGAATAATAGCTCGGTCTACCGTACGACTTGACAAATTTAAAGCCTTTGCAATTTGACGGCTACTATAATTTGCCAAATGAAATTTCATAATTTCACGACGAATATTTTGCTTGTCCATTTTTATGGAAATTTCAAAATGTAATAACCAAAATTCAAATGAAATTAAAAGCAAAACCAATGATGAATGAATTTGCTTTTTTAAATTAAAGTAACGGTAAATGGCAAAGCTTGCTGCAGAGTATTAAACTTGCGTCACTTTACAATTGTCACCCTGTATATTTATACAAATGGAAAAATACTCTTTACGTAGGTATAAAAATGCTCTTGACAAGTGTTATTTTGAGAAAAGATGAAGATTTTAAGACTAAACTATTTTATAAGTGGAACGATTTACATTGGATCAAAAATAAAATCAATATATGACGTTAAGCCCTTGCCTTTTCTCAAAAAACTCGGTTTAACTGAACCAAAATGTTTAGTCTACGATAGAAATACGATACATATCTTAGCCTAAAAGTATGCAATATTATATGTTATGACTTAATATATTTTGTACAGACAACCTCGGTGGTCCTGTGGCAGCGTTCTAAACTGTTATCTCAGGCCCTCTGGCAAGAACATGTCCGTACGCTTTTTTTTAAGAAATCTCTTATTATTTAAAATTTTCAATTCATCAATAAATAAATATAAATAGCCAAAAAACCTTATCCCAACATAACAAAAATTTAAATTTATTCGTTAAAGTTCCTATATGATTAAGTGAAATCAAGACTAACTATGCACATATATAACATTACAGAATGAAATGAAAGAAATTGCAACACTCATCGCCAAAGTGTATAGTTTACAATGTTATTTGGAACGGTGAATGTGAATTTGCAATCAATTTTGTAGCAGCAACTCAGGTTTTTAAGATGTATCCAATTTTTTGATTTTTCGGACATGGGTCGCCATAAGATCCAGAAGTGCTACGATATCATATATCAATTTAAAGAGCTTGACGAGTATGTTAGCCAAAAATTATCTGATTTAAAATCGGTTTAGCCAATTCCAAAATATTAGCGCCGGTTTTTCAAAATTCGCTCATTGAACAAAACATTGCATTCATCGTTGTAAAAATCTAGCGGGAGTAAATAATAAATAAGAGAGAAAGACAAGACATGAGTAACGGCATCTCTCAAAATTATCTAACGAATTATCTGCATACACAAATAACAATAACAAACACCAACGAGTAGTTTGGTTCTCTTTTGATATTTGTTTTTCATAAAGAAATTTCTACCGCAAAAAACTAGGGCCTTACCGACTAGTTGTTTATATTTTATCTGTTGTGTGTCTTAGAATTGGCTAGCATTTCCACATTCCACAAACCTAGATACCGAAATTCCATTGATTTTAGGCCTAGGTGAAAGCGTTCACCCTGTTCATCACTCACTTCACCCAAGTTTGGTGGAAAAAGTTGAAATGAGAATAGAGGAAATGCATCTTCACCAAAATATCAGCATCAACATCTTCGAAATTGCTAAGTAATATTTTTACAATGCTCTTCTAGTTATTGGCTCTTAAGTTTCCGAGAGAACCTTTAACGATTTCTTGGAAAGATTTCCAAGCTTTTTTGTGTTTAGTTGGACAAATTGTCCACATCCTTCATCAGCTTCCCTATTTCGAGTCATCGAGTGATGGAAAAACTTTTACTAAGTGATCAAAACCTAAACCACATCTAATGTCTTAATACAATTTTTGAAAAGACCCAGTTTTATATGAAGTGGGTTTAAAAATTTCAACTTCGAATCTCTATAACTTTTGACAGAAATGGAAAAGAGAAATGATTCAATACTTAAATTAAAGATAATTGATTAATATTGATTAATAATTGATAATTGAAAAAATATAGATGCTCTACTTTTCGTTTCAAAAAAATGGAAATGGGAACCCATGTCGAAAAATCACTATATCTCGAAAACTGCGACGAAACTGATTGCAGATTCGGATTTAGCGGTCCAAAAAACATTAGGGGCCATTTGCTTTGGAGATGAGTAAAAAACAGTGTTGTATAGTGTAACCAGAATAAATAAAAAAAAATTGGGTATACAGAAAAAACTGCTATTTAATGCTTTAACTTGTATAAAAACGTGACGATATTTTATGAACTTTCCTAAAAAAAAGAGTATGTGCAGTTGTTACTTTTAACGAAGTGGTGATTCATTGAAAATTTTAAATGCGGTTTTCTTTAAATTTTATTTTTTTTTCAATTTATGACAGTCTTGCAGAAAACGAGTGACTTGTATTGTTTAATGTTTTAGTCAAGAACACATATTTCCAATTCCGCATTTTTTAACCACTAAGCATCAAATGCACATTGTCCACATATAAAATAATTATGCCACAAGCAAATTGTTCAAGTCAATAGATGAGATCTGTATGCCTTATTTTGTTTTTGTCACGTGAATAAAAAAAAAGAACAGAAACAACTTATATCAGTGTTAAACTCAACAATATTTCAATTGAAATGTCAACATTTTTGCCGCTTTGTGACATAATTGAAGCAAGAATGTAAATTGGTTAATTTTCATGTGGCATAACATGCAAAACTTTGTTGATCAACTTGAAACAATTTCATACAAAAACAAAAATTCTATACATTTTTAGTAGATAACAATTCCATGAATAAAGTCGAGTCTTTTCAGCGTCAACGAATGTTATTGTTTCATTGTTGATTCATTGTGCTGTTATTGTTGTTAGTTGTGATTTTTGATAGGAAATCTGTTAGCAGTTGTAGTTTTATTTATTGAATTTTTTTTGCAGCTGAAAGCAAAAATTATTTTCAATTAAAGCAATGACATTTTTATGCAGTTTTGCAGTAGTTCGTGCTTACTTTTTTTGTGTGAATTGTAGAAATATTGAATTTTTTTATTTTTGGCAGGTCAATAGCTTTTGTTGTAAGTGCTTTTTGAGTTGTAACATCATTATTTATAATTATGTTTCGTTTGTAAAACAAAACAAAAAAAAAATATTTTTATTAATGAAAATATTTAAAGTTACTTTTTTTCCAAACCAAATCATTACATATGAAAAAATGGCCATAAATATTAAATTGATGGTTTAATAAAAACTCCACTTTCAGCTGTATGAAAGTTTTTATAATTTTGCCTTCCCACAAATGGAGCTCATTAACCTAATTTTATTTTCTGCGGAATTCTTTACATAGACATATAAGTTGTTGGTAATATTGTGCTGTCCAATACAATAACATTTTAGCTTTTTGTTGTTTCTTTTATTATTAACCACAAAAAAAAAAAAAAAAAAAAAAAACTGAAATTAAGTTCTAAATAAACGTTAACGTAAACAAAGAGCGTTTGCTCGTAAAAACGCCCATGTTATATTTGTGCGTACTTCAACTTTTACATGAGTTAACAATTCAAGCACACACACACACACACACGCACACACACATTTGTACATATGTAACTTTATGGTGGGCTGTAAACAGTAGGTACAGTAAGTACTGGTTCATAAGTATTTATTTACATACATAGTTACAAAGACCAAATATGTAAACATTTGTTTGTATTGTAGGCGTGTAGAAGTTCCCTACTTTTTACATAACATTTTAATTAGTGTTATTAAATTAAGTTATGTAAAATTATGTTTAAATTTTAATACATAGCAAGTAGAAATGTTTTTGTGTAGGTTAAATTTAACTAGATTGAATGATGCCCTACACTCGTTTCTCTAAGTTTGCATTTTATTTATTACCCCTTAACCCATTTTTGGATCGGTGCAAGAAACCATGATAGAATTTAAAATATTTTTTTATAATACAGTTTGGTGTTTAATTTCTGTGTGTATTTTTGAGGTAGTAGTAATTGAAATTACTGTAATAATTGCCCCTAGAAAATTTATTTATTTAGTTACTTTTAGTATAACATCATATAACATCATTACTAACAACTTTTCCTTTGGGTTGAGTAGAATAAAAATTTAAATTTAAAAGTTATTGATCGAGATTTGCTTATTTTTTAATACGTTTTTTTTTTTTTAATTTGTAGCAGCTGTTTAGGTTAAGTGGCTGTCCAGGCACACAATTACGCCAGAACGGCCCATTGTGAGACGCCGGTTCTGATCAGTGTATGGTTTTGCCATTGCCTACCAAGAGGTACATTTTCTTATAATTCTTATTCACTTTATATTCGATTGGGATATAAGAAGGTTATGAGAATTAATCGCCATGTCAAAGCGCCAAACTCCGGCTGAAAGTCTAGTGCACTAGCCTATTGAGCAGGGATGAAAATTACAAATTTCAAATTGTACCTAATGTACCAAAAAAGTTGTACCTAAATGAGCATGAATGTACCTAAAATATTGGTTCATCGCTTTTATAAGAAATTTAATTTTCATTTAAAAGTTAACAATTAAAAAAGTAAATAAAACATGAAAACGATATTCGATGTATATAAATTAGGTTAAATTATTGCAGCACATATACAGTGAGTCAAACAAATTGATCATAAAAAATAACATTTTAGGGCACGACAAATCGGCAACTAAGAGAGGAGAAAAGTTTTTAGTCATCTAATCAAGGGGAAACAAACTTTTAAATCTGATAATATTCGTTATGAAAATTCCGGAATTTTTATTATAATTTTCGATTTTTCAAAAATTTGTAGCAGAGATTTGTTTCAAAGCTTAGAGCTCTGTTATTGTTGTTTATAAAAAGAAAAATACATAACGCAAAAATAATTTTTGAAATTGGATAATGTTTATGAGTAGGTTCAAAGTCATAAGAAGGTTACATTTCATAAAATCTATATATGTATATAAAATAGAGCGCTGTTAAATGTTTCGTCCTAATAGGTTTCTATATTTCGCAATTTTCAAACTAAAAGAGGTATATTAAAATATTAAAATTATGTATGGAAAGATTATAGATCTTATCGTTTGCTTAAATAAAGTCAGTGGTGGCACATATATAAAGTTAATAGTTTACCTGTATAATGCATTTTTATATTAAAAATTCGTTCCTCTTACATTTGTTATTAAAAATATATTTCTTTTTTCTAGAATCAAACCCAAAATTTTTTTTTTATTTCGCTTCCTGCGATTTCCACTACACAAACACAAACCCGAAAAGAATGCGTGAGAGCTTTCTGTTTTAAATCCTTTTTCATTTGCATGAATATACTATAACTATTACTAATTTGATCACAGCACTTCATAGTGTTGTGTAGATGAGTTGGTTAGGAGGTAGGGGAAAGTAGTAGTGGATACTGGAAATAGTTTTTTTGAATAGTGGGTTGAAATCCCACTTGAAACGGACCAAATTTTTTTTTTTTTTTTTTTTTTTTGTGGTGTAAAGTATTTATTTTTTTACACCACAGAAATAAAGACAAAGGTAAATATAAAACATGCAAACAGACATAATACATTATCAAATACATATTACTAATGCGATCGCGTTATTTTATAAATGTGTGTGGCTGAGAGAGTTAAAAAGAAGTGTAAAGTAGTGGTTGTGCAAAGCAATTCTGGTTTTTTTTGGTGTCGCGAGTTCAAATTCAACTTCAGGTGGACCAAGTGATTCTTTTTTATACAAATAAATATTTTTATTCATACTATTATTCATAGACATATGCCCATCAATTACTCAGATAATTTTCGGGTATATCTCCATAACCAGAAATTTAGTATAAGGATATTAATTGGCAATATAATGCCACAGGAAAAAGGTGTGTGAAATTGAAAAAAGGGGACATTGCATCTCCGATATAATCTGAGTTTTATCTATGGAATATCTCAGTATTCATTTGTGGCACGTCTCTAAAAAACGTTATTTTGGCATTGCATGAAAAAATATGGCGTGGCCTTTTCCGTTCAACTCGAATACTTTTATATATATTTCCAGAACCATTTACCCACGTTGGTTGACAAAACCACGCCACAAAAAAAAAATGTGGTTAGGATTGAAAAAGACGGCGAGGAACTTTCCATATAGCCTGAATTTTCATTATTGTATATCTTAGAAACTATTTGTAGTGCAGTACTAAGATTTGGAATGATAATATGATTTGCCAATAGAATTTGGTGGGTAAAGTATGGGTAGACTTGGGTGACTTTTCCACCTGGGTTTTATAAGGTATATTTTGTAAATTATTTGTGGTTAGAGAGCTTTGATTGCCAATGGAAAATGCTAGAAAAAAATTGAATGGAATAAATAAAATATGCGTGACACCTCCAATGCAAAGAAAATGTTTGAAACTGTATACCTGAGAAACCATTGCAAAGAACACAGTGGCAGTTTGTGTGTGAAGGCGGATGGTTAGTAGTAGTTGCTGGGCAGAATGTGGAAGTTTTTTGGCATGCAAAGGAAATGCTTCAAAAGGTATATATCTCAGCCTTATTTTGCTAAGGCCCTAACATCAATTTTACAGTATAGAGTTTTCGATGGATTAAAATAAAAAATGAGCTCTGTTCCGAAAATTTTAGAAACCTACACTGAAAACTTGCAATCTTTTCTTTTTGTTTAAATTACAAATTCTCGAAATTCTCCTGTAAAATTTGAAAAATGCGTCTTAGGGCTTTAGCAAATTAAGGCAGCGATAAGGGGAACCATAGTAAGGCAAGCAATACAAATTTAGTTGTAAAGGATGTATGTTGATAGTTATTAGAGAACCATAGTAAGAAAGATGATGAAGGTTTGTATGTTAAGATGGGATGTTGATAGCAATAACTGAGAAGAATGTTGACACCATTAAACACGTGGAAGTGGAACTACTCATGTAAATGATATGATTAGTGTAATGATTCGATTTTGATCGGAGACTGGCACACTCATATAGATATATCTCTTGCAAAAGTTTTAGTTGTTGTAATTTTTTCACTACCCCTACTTTGCCAGGTCCGGACAACGAAGCTAGTTTTTAATAAATTTCAAAAATTTTCTTGTGGCTTTGACTTTTTTTGCCAAAAAACTTTATTCGATTTGGAAAATTATTTTTCCCTTTATACAACAGCAATATCAGAGCTGTGAACTTTCAAGTTAAGCAATACGGTACAGGCAAGTTAAATTTAAGTAGGTACTTGCTACATAATATTTTTTTTGTAATTAAGTTTTAAATTTATTTTGGCCAATGACAAATTGTACCTAAAATGTTCTAATTGTACCTAATGTACCTTGTAGTTCGAAAAAATCTGAAAAAGGTACAATTGTACCTACTTTTTCATCACTGCTATCGAGTTCATCAATGGAATAGCTGTAGTCTGTGAAAAATCTATGTAGACTGCCGAGGTAATAACTTTTATATAAAGTTTGCTGTTTTATTTAGACGAATTTATAACTTCAAATACAAAATAAATAAATCTACTATTTCTTGTTAATTTTCGAAAGCACTTCTAAAAAGATGAATATGTTTACCTGTTTTTTTAATGGAATTTTAAATTTATAGTACTCAACAGTAATTACTTTTAGGAAAACAAAATGAGAAAAAGAGTGTAGGTGCATTGTAGAGTTTATTTGGTGTCTCCGTTTTTCTAAACAAAAGGTGAATGGCTTTCAGTGACCTTAACAAAAATAAGACTTCAAATTATATGTTTGTTAATAGCAACGTCTTAAGCTCAGAAATAGAAAAAAAAAATTTCGGAGATCTGCTTTGCCCATCTTTCACAAAATTTACATCGCTTTTTAGGTTTTACAAACTTTCGACTCAATTGGAATTATATATTTGCATTCACGGTGTGTAGGCAGCTATATCATAGGTTGCATAAAACTGTTGACAAAAACTGAAAGTAGGGGTATATTTGTTGGTAAAAAATCCTTTTGAAATGAATTTCTGGCTACTTCTGTTTCAAAGAGATCCACGTTTTACATGCAGTAGGTGGAGAAAGTTGTTAAAATGAAAACAGAATTTTAACACCAAATATCTTCTCAACAATAGATAGCTTTAAATTTATTTTTACAACATTATAAAACTACATGAAATATTGTTGAAATAACATTATAAAGAAAGAAATTTAGTTCCAATTTTCTATTAAAATTTAATATTATTATTTCATCATTTTGAACATATTTTAACACCACTTTAGAAATTTGGATGAGAGATTGTGATCTGAGTTGACGAAAACTTTATCTAGTCAGCTTGTTTCTTAAGGTACTGGTAGGCCTTTTGAAGGATTAGACACTGTATCAGGATTTAACTTAGTTTTCAGTGATATAATTTTGTTTATACTACCCACGTACAAACATTCTGGAACTATTTTGCTCTTCAAGATGCCTGAGAGGTCAGTAATGAGTCCATAGTAAAGGAAAACTCTTAAAAAATCCTTCTTTCATTTCATGGGCTTGTTTTTCTACAAGATAACTTTGTCATAAAATCTTTGTAGTTTAATTTCGTTATCGCTATAAAATTAAAACCATTAAAGTTTTGACTCGAAATATTAATAAGGGTGGATAAATCCATGACAATAATTAAAAAACTGATAGAGTAAATGATTTTTGAACACGTTAATCTTTATTATGGTATTTTTTCTGGCTTTCAAAGCATCTGAAAGAAGAAAAATGTTTCAAAATATTTGTGCACGAATGGTTTTATAAATCTTGTATCATTGGAAACTAAGTTGAATGCCTATAAAATCTATAAGCCCAGAAAAAACGTGCCAATTCTTGAAGAGAAAATCTTAGTAGTTAAGGTTTTCATCATTTTAAATAACAAAATTAACATTAAAATTCTTAAAAAAAGTACTGGATTTTATTCACAATAATGAGAGAGTCATTTTTTTATGATATTACTTATCACTTAGCACTGACTCGTCATCAAGTTCATCATTTTAGATCACAAAATTAACATTAATATTCTTAAAAAAAAGTGTTGGATTTTATTCACAATGATGAGAGAGTCATTTTTTTATGATATCACTTATCACTTAGCACTGACTTGTCATCAAATGGTAATGCAAGGACAGATTGAAAATGTATGTTTCAGAGCACGCTCACCACAGTTTTAAGGAATAAAGGAAAATGGTGAATAAAAGTTTGGGAAAAAGTTCTCCAGAAAGATGTAAAAATCTTGTTTTCATCATATAAGACGAATTCACTAAAATTGTTATTGAAAAAGGTGGTCAGTTTGGATACTGAGGCTTTTACTCCATCTTACTGTCATTTAGTAGTATTGAACTTTAATAGAAAATCAAAAGTAAATTTTTTTCTTTATAATGTTATTTCTATTTCAACAACATTTCATGTAGATTTATAATGATGTAAAAATAAATTTAAAGTTATCTATTGTTGAGACGATATTTGGTGTTAAAGTTATGTTTTCATTTTAACAGCTTACTTTCTTCACCTATTGTATGTAATACATGGATATCTTTGAAACAGGAGCAGCTAAAAGTTCATTCTAAACGGATTTTTCACATGTTATCATCAAAAAATATATCCTTGCTTTCAGTTTTTGTCGACATTTTTATGCAACCTATCATCATTTCCTGCCCATTGTGCATTAGAGTAGAGTGTCCAAAAAGGTTTGTCTAATAGTTTTAAATTATGTAAAATATGAAATAAAAAGTTTTTTTTTCAATGATTTCAAATTTTAAATCAGAACTACTAAATAAACCGAGATTACAAACATAAACATATGTACTAATTAAATTTATTAATTAAAATCCGTTTATATGTATGTACTTTACAGTGTACAACATTTTCTATCATTCTCAACTTAAATATTCGTACATACAAATTACATTAATATTTCACAATGTATGCATAGCAGCAACTAGTTTATGTTTTTTTTTTTTTTTTTTTCATCATCATCACAGCCGCTAAATGTTAACCACCAAAAACAAACCAAACCAAAACACCAACCGACCATGAATATGACCAGCAACATATACGGATTTTTACGTTGCAGCAAGAGACTGACATAGAAGAAAAAAAAAACTTATTTGTAACAGAAAATTGAAATCTAGCAAGAGAGAATTGCAAATAGTTTTTTTTTTTTTGTTGCAAGCGATATTTTTTTCCGTAATCTGCTTTGTATCGGTTACATGATAGAAATAATTATACGCTTTACTCTCTGAGATATTGAATTCAGTTAGATATTTATATGTAGTGTTGGTTTGCAAAGAATACTCTCCACTGGCGTGTTCTAAAGCTTAACGCTAAAGGGTTTCTTCCATTCAAACAAATTATAAAAATCTAGAGGATGAAACCAAAGTCTAAGACTGTAGTGGTTTCTGTTATGTTAGCTTTGTTTGTTCTGTGAAGTTTATCAACATCCATGCCTACTTTTTCCTCGCATATGATGGATTTGGGTATTTCGTATATATTTCCCTACTAGAACTGAGTTCATCTAACTTTTTTTTTATGGCTTTTTCAACTGTCACTTAAACTGCATATTTTTTTCCACTATCTTCAACTGTATATCTCCAACACGTCTATCTGTCTGTCTGTCTATTTATCAGCCTGCACACTATATTCATGTACACCCGTACATCCGTTTTTGTCCATATCTATGCTGTTTGTCTAGTTGCAATTTAAAGCACTTAATTTGCGGCAGCCACATTTTAAATGCAACATGAACAACACAAAACCAACAACAAAAATATAAAAAAAAAAAAACAAAAAGAGATAGGAGCTAAAATGTTTTGCTTATTTTCTTTTACTACTTTTACTTCTACAATTTCTAGTTCATATATTTTTTATTATTCTATCATTTGCGGTTGTTTCACTTAATACTGTCAAATTAAAACGTATACAAAAAAAAAAAAAAACAAAATGAAAGAAGAAAAAAGTAAATAAACAGCAGAAATCTGAATGTAACTAGCGTAATGTAACAAAACGAGATAAAAACAAAAATAAGAAAATTAAAAATAAAAGAAATGAAAAAAATAAAATTTAATGAGCTCAGCAGCAGTAGTAGTAAATGAAAATGCTGCTTCATTCCTGACAGTGGCGGCATGCGGCATCGTTTATTTTTTTGTACTGTTGCATTAGATTTGCTCTGCAGTGTGGTGCATCGCATTCAAATTTGCATGAATTAAGCGTAAATAAGATTTTTTGAACTGCTGCATTGCTTTGCCTTGAATTGGTTTCTTTTTTTTCTAGTAAGTAGATAGTATCCACTATACATTTTTGATTCCCTCTCTCTCTCTACACCTTTTCTTCTTTCTTTTTATATTTCTCCCTTCCGTTTTGTACTGGTATAGTTCCTTCCTTCTTTATTACTACCACCATCATCGCCACCACTGCCAGGCGGAGCGCATCATGTTGATCTCATGCTGATGAACTAGAATTAATTAAATGAGGTTATTAGGGAGTTAAGTTGTAAAAGGAATACCGTTAAAACGTTAAATAACGCTAATGAAGTGTTTGGCAAAGACGCTTCATCTTTAGAAGGTGCAGCAGCACATGAAACGTTCGTTGTTTTTTTAGTTTTTTCAGTAATTTCTTGTTTGCTGATTACACTTGACTTTGTCTTTATTTTGAGGTAATTAATTAGTTTTGTTAATGTGGAATAATTATATCTATGAAAAACTTACATATTTACATATTTAGTTTGTGTAAATAAATAAATTTTGCAATGAGATTTGTGTGTAGTTTTGGAATTGTTTAGAATTTATTATAAAGAAAATATTTCTGAATAATTTTTTTGAATAAATTTTATTTTTAAGTTGTAATTAAACCATGGCCATTGCTTTCAATATAAAATTCTGCCTCTTTCCAGAAGATATCTATGATTAAATTAGAGGTAAAGGGCGTTGGCTATTGTTTCTATAGAAAAAAAAAGATCTTAAGCTTAATTTGTAAATATTTTTATTAAGGTTAAATATATGGTTTCGAACAATTTTGATTGATTTAAAAAAGGTTAACAAATCGGAGTTAAACTTAATTTAAATTATACAATTGAATTGTTTCAAGGATCTGAAATTTGCCAGTTTGCGACGACATGAATTTATTGCCATATATTTATATTTACATACAAATATTTATATTTAAATTAATTATACTCAAACAATTGTGTAATAATTTACGGTAATATACGGCTAAAAAATTGTTGTTGCCAGTTTATATCAGCGGTAGAGATAGCAAGCTTCATTCCTTATAATTTTTTAATAAATCGTTGAGATATTTACTAGGGTGTTTTAAAAAAATTTTAAAATATTACAAAAGAGCACTGGCTATAGCTATAACCTTTGCACAATGATCCCGTGATCACGAATTAACCGAAGAAACGATTTTGAAATGACGTTAACCACTGCCAGTATGACGAAAAAGACTTTTGGGGGCTAGTATGAATAAATTGTCGACTTTCTAGTATTTGTTGGGGAAAACATAAAAACGTACTCTACAAGAATTCAAAAGTAAATAAAATTTCGAAAATTTTGAGTCATATTCATTTGAGGGTGTTGCCGTTCAAATAAATTAGAAAATTCGTTTCATCTTTCCACAATGTGTTATTGGCTCAAAAACTTTGTCATTGTAATCTATTATTTTTATAAAATTATAACCAGCAAAGTTTTCAACCAATAACATCTTCTAGAAGAAAAAAGTAGAGGAAATTACATTTTTTGAGTCTCCTTTTTAGAGCGACTCTGACCCATATAGAGCTACTAAAGTCAATTGACAGGTTTAGAATATTCGGGGGATATTTATGAGCTTATTTATTTATTTCTTTAAAGAAAAAAGTACTTAAGATAAAATCTTTTTCGTACAATAATTGGTTTGTAAACATAGTATAACATAATCTCTAAGGGATATTTTCTTTTATACTTAAAAACTTAACTAAACTAGACAGGTAGAAAAACTTAAATTAGGTAATTGATTTTTTATTATTTATTCTATTATTGGTAGGAGTAATATTGAAAAATTGAACGCTTAAATTCGCCATTGTTAACAACCCAATGTAAATGATTAGGCAAAGAATTCCAAAGCCTGATGGTGTTAATGAAAAAGAGCCTTGATGAGTTTAAGTATTTAAAGTTTGGAGTTTGTAGTTTTTCAAACAGATATCTAGGAGTTCTCATTGTTATTAATTTATGCAAATATATACAGAGATAGAGCTATTCCACCAAATTCAAGCCTAATAATTGTCTTCTCTAATTTTTTAAGGCCATAAACATATTGAATGGCATTATTGAAAGCTACTTCAAACTTATGAACTGATTGAGAATCATATTTACTATAAACGAGTTCAGCATAAGAAATTATTGGAAGAATAAATTATATTATGTCTTTTTCTAGTGTCAAGAAGTAAAAACTCAGAGGTCATTCTTAGATTACGTAAGGTTAGGAAAACGTTTTTTACAAAACATGATCAACAGAACTTAGAGACGAGTTCACATGGAAACCAAGATTAACAATCTTACTAACAAATTCTAATGCAGACGCACCAACATAAAAAGAAGGGAAAACAATATTAAGTAAAGATTTTCTAGAGATTGGTAAAACATATGGTACAACCAAAAAAATTCAGAGGATGGCCAAGGTTAATACTGATTTATGCCGTAATGCTTCAAAAGACATAGGTTTAGTTTTTGGTACAGAGAAGAGGGTTAAGGTTAAATTTCTCCATTATTACTTGACTAATCGGTCCCAAATTGTCACTAGAAATCAGTTTCCGAAAAAAAAGTTTGGCAACATCTTTTTAAAACCGTTAAAACTCACTTCATTTACAAACAAAATTAGAGGAAATTTGTGGTATTTCTAATGGTTTAACGGTATACTATACTTCCTCAAAGTCGGTAAATGTGCCCTTCAAAAAGGGTTTTTCGGTAATTATTAATAAAAACTACAACAAAAACAAAAAGTTCTTTATTTTAAAGAGCTTAAAAAGCATATAACTACCGAATTTTGGTTAAAGTAATTGAGGTTGTAATACATTGAGCATTTTATACCAGTACTAAGCTAAACGAGGTTTATCGACTTTAAAAGTTAATAAAAAAATATTTTACAAATTTAAGCTAAAAATGTTTGTATAAATATATTAGTTAATTAGATGTCTATTAACACAAAAATAAAAAAATAAACAACAATTATAACCCATGAAAAATCATTTTTTCCCCTCTCAAACCACTGTGCGTCATCAACATCGTATCCACAGTAAAATGACTGGCTCGATGTGAAATGCGAATCAGGAAGAACAATGAAGTGTCTACAATCCTCAAGGAGCACCAAAAAATACAAACGAAGGTCCTACGAAGTGCAACGAACACCAACGAGAACAAACGAAGAACATACGAAGTATTAAGAACTCCACGTATTCGAATAACACAATTTCAATTGCTGTGAACGGCGATGGATGGATAAATCACGGTTTTCATCTACACTGACATCAACGGCAGCAATATTTTCCTCTGTACGCATTCTACGCACACGGGTAGGTGGATTGATATCCGAAATTTGGTGCGAAATTTAGTTACTACGCAGTATAGGAAATTTTACCCAATTTGGTGGACAAAATTCGAAAAGTGGACGTATCCATATGAAACTTGGTCCAGGCTAGATGGTAGGGACGCCCTCACATGAAAATAAGATTGCCACGCCTATTTATTCTATAAGGGTGTGATAGGAAGTGCGGTAAAATTTGTAATGAGATAGCGAAAAAAAATATAAGGAATCATCTCAGCATGAGCCACTCTTACGTCGTGAAAAAGAAAAATTATGAAAATGGGCGTGATCGGTCAACTACCACGCCCATTTCCCATACAACAGAAAAACTAAAATTGCTCTAAAATCCGTTGCAGTCAAGATATCAAAATAAAAATCATAAAAAACTGTTTTGAAACAGTCAACTCTTATGGTTTTCGTATTGTTTCATTTTTTGTTCATATTTTTTTCTTTTTACAAAAAACTTTCAATCTCTTAACAGTTTCCCCTCAATATGCATTTAGTGTTTTGTTAATTAAAACACCAATTTTTTGCTGTTGTTTAGCTAAGAAATAATATATTTTATATTTTTATATATAATGCATCGCACAACTTCGCAAGATAGACCTGGTCCACCAATCTTGAAATTTTAGTTTCCAAACACCAAATTTTTTCGCGAAAAAAAATTTTCTCGTTTTTTATTTATGAGATTCATACTCCATATAAAAAAAATTGTTTTAATATTATAATTAAAGTTAAAGAGCAAAAGCTTCCGAAAAACGCTTCAAAATGCATGCTAGCACTTTGTGTTCAGCATTCATCAAATTTGACAGCTTACCCACAATTATTAAATGAACTAATTCCTTCAACTTTTTTTTTAAATGCTAATGAAATATTTATGAATAGAAATTAAAAAAAAAAATTCTAATATCGACGAGTCAAAAAAAAAAAAAGATTTTTTCCGCAGTCATATCACTGTGCGTCATACAACAAACCAATCACAATTGGGTATTCGGAACTTGCCTACGGAAAAAAAACACATAACTGAATGTCCTAAACAATCGTGATGATTTTATTTCAAGCAAACCCAAGCAATTTTTTAAAAGTCTAAATAAAATTCCACATTAAAATTGCACCATTTCACTAAAAGGTCACTTCAATAATAAATTGACCAATTTTTTTTAATTGATAAATGATCTGCTTACTATCACTATTTGTCTCCATTTTTAAGTTTTTTTTAATTATGATTTTATTTTAAAATAAACGTACTTAAACTTTGCACACAATTTATTACTCTTACTTAAATGTTGCAGAAGAACTCAGAATGATGGT
The DNA here is from genome assembly GCA_963691655.1 of Toxonevra muliebris. Classification (NCBI taxonomy): domain Eukaryota; kingdom Metazoa; phylum Arthropoda; class Insecta; order Diptera; family Pallopteridae; genus Toxonevra; species Toxonevra muliebris. The sequence goes on from OY829326.1 coordinate 105,234,535, forward strand.
CCGACTATAGATTGTTTATCTTTTACAGTGTGAAATCGAGGAGGGAAGATGATGAGGCAGCAACTCTTCTCAATAATTGTTAAAGTTATATAAATATAAAAACATGAATTTATGTTCATTTAATAGATGGTCTACTTTTGGAGAGCTTGAAATTTGTTTTTGGTCTGATTTTTTATGATTTGGTTTCATGATCTGGCTTTTATTGCGTGTATACCATATTTAAATCTGAAATGGTTTATCTGGATTTAAACTGAGTTTTGGTCTGTTGAATTTCGGACTGATTTTTGTTCTGAATTGATGCTGAGTTTTCGACTGCTTTTGGTGCTGACTTAATTCTAAGTTTTGGTCTCTTTTTTATTTGTTTTATAGTTTGCATTTGGTTGGAGTTTTAATCTGTTTGTGATATGATTTTTGAATTGAGTTTTTGTCTGATTTTTGGTTTTCAATTGGTTAGAGTTGTGGTGTCACTTTAAGTTTGATTTCTATGTCTGAGCTTTGATCCAATATTTGGCCTGGCTTCTAGGTTTGTATGATCTAGTCTAAAAAAACATTATACGTGTAGATTTTTTCACTTTACATATGTATTTCCCATACATTTTTTTGGAATTCTAGTTTTTGAGGAAACAAACTCAATGGATTGGTTAACTTTTTTTTATTCTTTGGAAGTGCATTGTTTCGCAAATATATTCAATGTGTTTTGTTTGTTCATAATTTAACAAAATCAATATTATCTTTTTCATATAAAATAAAATCCCCAAAGCAAATATGTCAATCCAATCAAATGTTCCAGATATTTTATCACCTCAAAAATAGACAAACGCTCCTACAGTGTTACGGAACATAACAAAGTGGCTACTGGCTTAGCACGATCTATTTGTTATGACCTGAATATTTGCATCAGAGGTACATATTTCATACATTTAGCTCAACATAAATCCAAAATTCGCCATAACAATGAATAATGAACATAAATTGAATGCAAATTGAAAAGTTTTTGGTTTACCAATAATCTAATTGTCTCAGTGTTGTCTTTTGTTTAAGACCAAGCAATTAAAAAAACCCAAAATATCAAAAGAAGAAGTGATAAGTGAAAAACGCTAGCTTAAGTTTAAGTCAAGCATGTACGAATTTCTATTTCTTTTAACACAAAAGATGAAATTGCTCACAAAATAAATACACACAAATGTTACACTTCGTTTAGTTTGGACTGAAAGGTTTTTGCCCATAAGCTAAACTAGATACAAACAGCATGCATCCAACAAACACTTGCAGATTGCTCCAAATATTAAAAGGTGCATGCAATAGCAGCAAAATGATTTAGTATTTGCAGTTGAAAAGAGAAACAAGTTGCAGATGGATTAAAGAAGTAGAAGAAGAAAATACAAACGTTTTACATTCTAATCTGCGTGTGTGCGTGACAATTGATGTCAGACAGCAGTAGCAGCTGCAACAAGAACAACAAGACAGCAACTACAGCACAAAAAGTTGTTAGTTCTCTAATATTTGAAAAAGAAAGTTGATGATGCTTCCAGTGTTGTTGTTGCTACTGTTTTTACAATCTATGTTGCGGTTTTGTTGTTGTTGCAGAAACAGACACTCCATGAAATGCTACTGATAAGAACATGTTGGCTAAGAATATTTAATCACTTAAAATACGTTGGTAGAAGTTTGTCAAGGTTAGGTGAAAGTGTGAAAGTGTAAATCAAAGAGGAATTTATAAGTTTTGCATTTGTTGAAACGAAATTTTGCTAAAATAAAAACAATTCCATTCTGTTTTTTTTTTTTTTATAAAATTTCGCCCAAAACAAGTTTCGTTGGCACAAACACATTTTAATAATTTTCCAAGTTTGTATAAAAATCTGAGCAATTATACTCTGTAAACTAAAGTTATATTTGTATTTCTACTGAATATTTAAAAATACTCACGATAGTCGCTTGCCGTCCATTAAGCGCTGAGTATTTCACATCATTTTCATCATTATCATCGTTATCTTCAAGTGTATCTATCACAGTATCGGAACTATCGCTAAAACCATGACCGCCAATGGCCGTTCTTGATCGTGGCTGCAAATTACTAGCTTGTTGCTGTTCGTGTGTTATACCAAATATAAAGGGACCACTATCATGTGATAGTGTATCAATGTGATCGTTTGGATTTTTGGAAAATTCCACATTGCGACGACAACAGAAATCATCTTCAAAACGTGATGGTTTGCCCATATATCCTTGACCTACTCTACTATTACTACCTCCAACTGTTCCATTTGTGTTTCCATTTGAATTGAAATAATAATCTGCTTCATTAATATCACTGTGATGTTCATGTGGATGAAGATGATGATATGTGGGCGTAACTATAGCAGTATATTTGGAAATGTTACCGTAATGCGGTTTAGGAGTTGCAGTCGTTGCCGTCACTGTCGTCGTCGGTGGCACTGATATTGCATCCATAAAAGTGCTACCATTACATTTTACTTGCTGCTGCTGTTGCTGCTGCTGCTGTTGCTGTTGCTGCAACGTATCAAATACAAAATCATTGGAGTTCGCTGTTGGTGATGGCGGGCTACCATATGGGTAACCAATGTGGGGACTTTGTAAATGATTATTGTACTGTTGTGACAATATATCGAAATCATTGAAGCCATGCAATCCTTTGGCGCTATCACGTTTCTGTTGTTGTACATAGGGTGAGATGCAGGATTTGTATTGTTGTTGTTGGTGTTGTTGATGGTGTTTTTGTAGCTGTTGCTGTTGCTGCTGTTGTTTCTGTTTCTGTTGCTGCGATTGATTAATCGCGTACGCCGCGTTCATCTTTTTCTTATTCAATAGCAATTGTGGTGGTTTCCTTTCGTTTCCCAACAAAGGGCGCTGTGAATTATTGAATGGATGGTCACGTGATGTTATAATGGAGGCTGTTGTTGAATACAATGACATGTTGTCATCTTCATCCATGTAGGGATTGTAATGCTGTTGTTGTTGTTGCTGGTGGTGCTGCAATTGCTGTTGCTCTTGCTGCATTTGATGATTTGTTTCATGATAGTAATTGTGCGCATTTGTTGTCGATATTTGCGCTATTGGAGCAACTTCTAAGGAGTTGGTACTATTATTACTGCCATTGCCACTGCTGCCACTGCTACTGCTAGTGAAAAACTTCGCTAGTTTAACTGTCATGTTGCTAAAATGAAAAATGTTGCAAGCACGTTTTCAATTAAAACCAAAGTTACATTCAGTTTTTGCTTGGTTTTTTTTTTTTTTTTGTAGTTTTCTTTTGACTCCTTCAACTGAAACTGCAACTACAAGAATTTGACGAGGCGAGGATGACAGTGGTTTCCTTTTGTTGTAATCGTTTTAAGTTTGCTTTGTATTCACGTTGCTACTCTTGCTACTATTCATGCAGCTACTTCTGCTCACTTGCTGTGATTTCTCCCTTTTGAGAATATTCTGCAAAAAAGAAAAGAAGAAAAAGTTTAGTTTTTATTGTGTAAAAGTGATGTAGAAGAACAAGTAGTACATGTATAAGATGAAGATGACGATGACGTTGTAAATAAATGTGCAACGGATATTATTTTATACTGTCATTGACATTGTACTGCAGTGTTGCCTTTTGTATTTTACAATTTCAATTGCAACACTCTGAAGTAAATATTTCTTATATTTGTGCACATATGAATGCATAGTAGAGTCACTGTTGCCAATATGCAAGATGGTAGGAAGAAAATCACAATAAAAGTAGTGAAGTGTGTGTGATGACATGAATATCATTGAAGGAAGTAGAAATATGATATGACAGGATGTGCAACGGATATGCATGATTTTTCAAAAAGATTTTATGAGTTTCATTTTTATGAGATATTAAAAACAAACTGCATACTTATAAATTCTTAAGAAAATTAAAATTCATAAAGATAATGTATCAAAAAAATTTAAGTTTATAGTGTTACGGTTAACACTGATTCAACTAAGTTCAGTTTGCCGCTTACATTTAGTTAGAAACAAATGTAAGTCGAAATCTCAAGAACTTTCTATTAAAATTTACAACTTCTTCAATGTTATTCAAATAAGATGAAGAAGGTTCTAGTATTTGTATATTTACCGTAAAAGCTTATTTTGAGTACAGATAATTCCTAAATAATATTTTTTTTTTGCAAGGTCATAGCGCCAGTTTAGGTTTCTATGGGTTCTTTGAATATGATACTGTCATGAATCGAAATTTTTTATTTGTTCAGTTTTTTTTCTTTTTTTCTGTATTTTTATGTTTAAATACCTGCATATAATTAATTGTGTACCGTTTTATAGATACATTTCTATGTACTTGAGGCAAATAAACATTTTATAACAATATTTTGAAACGTATTTTATTATTGACGTCATTAGGTACATTTTTGCGTTGGTTTTCATTTTTATTTTATTGTGGAAAAGTTTTTTCTTTTTTGTATTTGCAGTTAACCGCAATGGAACACACAAGGCACAGCAATAAAATAAGCAAAAAAAGTAAAAAATAAAAATAAAAAACTAAATTGGAATTTGTACTTTTGTAGAGATATTGATGCAGTTACAGTAGAAAAATAAAACAAAAAAAAAAAAGTAATGCATAACCAACAACAACAACGACCGCAAAAAAGTCGACAACTATTCTTTTATATTCTCGAATGTAAACTTTTTTTTTTTTTTGTATGCATTTAAAGTTGAGTTTATCATTGACATGCTATGCTGCTGCTACTCGTATGTGCTGGTATTTGCAGCAGATATCATTGCAGAACACAAAGTAATGAGAAACAGAATCAGTAACAGTAACAAACAAACAACAATACAGCCAGATAAATGAGAGTATTTTATAAATACATATAGAAATGTATGTAGTAGAAGCAAATATCATATTTTTTTATTGTGCACATTGTAAAATTTTTTAGTTTTTTTTTATTAACTTTTCATATACGAGTATATTTTTGAAAAGATTTTTTTCTGTTTTTATTGTAATTTAGATTTAATTTTTAATCCATTACTATTAGGGCAGCGGTCCCAAGGTTTTTGGATCGAGGAACGAGGATCAGAGCAACACTTTTTTTTTTATAAAAGTTATAAGGATGTGTTTTTAAAAATAAACATATAGTACATCTAAGAGTTAAGAGTAAAATAAAATAGGAGGCATTTCATGTGAAGCGGACAACCAAAAAAATGAAGGTTCTGAAATTTGTTAAAATTCGGCCTATTTAAACCTGTGGAAAATATAAATGTGGACCAGTGATGCCAATTCCCCGATTTGTGGGGAATTTTCCTCAGTACGAGGAATCGGGGAATGAGCTGTTTTTTGCGGGGAATTTAGAAACCGTCCAGCTTTTAGTTAATAAAGTCTGTAGAATATTTTTTGTCAAATTTGATGTAATGTAAATCATTTAATTTTTGCAATACTTCACGTTTTGAGTCTTATAATCTTCATCTCTTCTTAAGAGGGCGCTACACTTTCTTGGTTTGGAGAAATCGATTTTTAAAAAAGTGTGTAATTTCAAAGTATTATATTTCAAAAGTATTTTGTAAAAATTTCAGAGAGACTCTCGAAGTGCTTTCGTAGATGTAGACGATTATAGCGGCGAGTGTCAGTCAGGCCAAAACAGTCACACAGCTCTTCGGCATCAATTTCGGCCATTCAGAAAGGCTTAGCCTTTGTCCAGGATTTCCTGATTAATAATTCTGGACTGCGATTGAATCGGTCTCCGATCTGTGCGTTATGCAGATGAGCCTCTCAGTTTTGTTGGGCGGGAGGAAGGTCCGTTGGGATTCGTCGATATATTTAAAAACCGATAGCCAACACTTTGAACCCGTTCCTCCCAAAAAAAGGTTTCTGTCATTGGCATGTATGGCCTAAATTTTAAATATGTTTTATAGAAAAACAATGACCCCAGGACATAGTTGAAAAAAAGTTTGGTAATTTTTTTTTCTCAATTTGAAACGTTACACTTTTGAAAAAAGTCTAATTTTCAGAAAAACTAATTTTGCCTGTCCGCCGAAATTCGCGTAGTTGGAGGGCGGTAGAATTTATATATTTCGGTCAAACAGCCCCTGTTTCGGATCCATGTAACTAATCACCTATTGCATTTGGAAATTTTTATCGAACACGTTTTTTATTTAATCTTTCGAAAAATGAAAAAAAAAATCTTAAAAATTCAAAATGTGACCATTTTTTTTTTTTAATCAAAAATAGTTTTAATTTTTTTTCAAAAGGAAAAATATTTTGTTTTTATTTGGGTCAAAAGAAAACCCATGTATTTTCCTTTGAGTGCTTATCTATCAAAATGAACGTCGAGTAACTCGGTACACCGGATTCATTTGAGCTCAATCGATTTTAAGTGTGGGTTCCCTTGAGATGCAATCCCCCACGTGTCAGAAGAATTCCGGATTTAGAAAGTACCTTACTATTAACCTACCAGTTCTGGTAGTTAATAGTTCTGCATTAAAATAACCTTGATCAATTTTAAGCGTGTTATAATATAAAATTATACCGGTGCGAGGAATTTGATTGAAAATCGGGGAATTCCTCGAGAGCTATCGGGGAAACAGAAAAAATGAGTTGGCATCCCTGATGTGGACACACAATTGTTTTTTTTTTTTTTGTATGAATTTTATTTACCAAGTTATGTATTTCCTAAACTAATGCAGACTCCATTTTGAAATTTTAAGAGTATTATTTAAATACTTTAAGCTAGATTTCGAAATATTAATTTTTTTTTTTTAAATGATCGATGCTATTAAAATACTGATTTTAAACTTTTATTTCCGGTTTGGTGCATAAAAAAAATTAAATCCGGTCTGATCCCATAATTGAAAAGAACAGTAAATTTCCTATTTCAATTTCAATGTTCAATATTTTATTGTAAATTTGTTTGGTTCTAAAAATTACTTTTGGAAAATCCATATTTCAATTACGTCAATTCTTTAAAGCCCCATAACTAATAAATTTCATACAAAAAAAAATTGTGTGTCCACATTTATATTTTCTAGAAGTTCAATTAGGCCGAATTTCAGAACTTCACATTTTTTTACGTTGACCGCTTTCCGTGAAATGCCTCATAGGTAAATATAATTCAATTTCTTATGTATATTATTAATATTACAAATTCTTTTAATATCAAGCTCAATATTTTTGTTTTAACCCAGAGTCAATCATTAAACCAATTTATAATAGTCACATGCGCTGAGACCCACTGCCTTAGATGCAACTACAAAAGTTCTCAAAGAACTTTGGAAAATATTGTAATAGACTTGATTCGAAGTCATGCAAATGTTCTAAAATTACTTTAGATTTTATTTCGATTAAAAATCACCTAATGTGGTAAAACAATCAAAATTATTTTGAGAAATCCAAAACTGTAATTTTTTATCAAAAGATACATTTTTATCTCTTATGTTAAAAATAGTTTTTTCTTGAAGTGATAAGTTAATTTCTTTTCACTTAGTAAAAATATCTACATTGTTAATAAATCAATAAAATTTTTCGCCAAATTATTCTACGAAGAGAAAACTAATAATTCACAACGAAATTCAAAAAGTCTCACCAATGCTTTTATTTTGGACAGCCACCTGACTTTAAATTTGAAAGAAATTGTATATACGCCGTAATGCGTAATTTTAACATAATCTGTAATATCTGAATTAATAATAGCTGCCACTTTCTACTTTGTTCCTAATATAAAATACCGATTTCGTAAATAAAGTTGTTGTTCCTACTTGGGAAGCTGTTCCTATCATCTCAGAATCTTGTGGACAGTGCACCAAAATTGGAAGCTTAAGACTAGGAATTTTCATTTGACTCTATTTTGTACAGTTGTTTTTGAACGTCAGTGCTGTAATTTTGGAAGTATTGAACTTTTCTAAGGTTGCTCATGACGTCTGCTTTTCTGTGGGCTCCAATCAATTGCCATTTTTGGTTTTGTTATTGGCTCTATTATTTTTTTATCTCAGTTGTAATTGGTTCTATGCTTGCAAGGTTCTAAACATTATTATTTATTATCCGGTTTGGCAAGGATATTCCGCATAAATTTGTTAAGAAATGCTAATATTTTTTGGTTGATGCTGTTTGAAATTAAATAAAACGAAGCTACGTAGAAAGGAGTAAAAAATTTCTCCCGTGCTATAGGAACCTAACACATAAATACCTGTATATAGAAATCACAATCTGAATAGAAGTGACAAGAAATTCATTCAATATTGCAATACAAATACAACCGGATGTAGAGTAAAAATAAAACTATCTTAAATTAACACTCACAAAAAAGGTTTTTATTTATTTGTTCAAAGCTAAGCTTCCATTTTACACAATTTCCTTCTAACAATCCAATTACGTTTCTGTTTATCATTCAATGATTGAATAATCATCATTAATTCGGTACTCACATCGTAAAAGAGTAATACAAAAACAAAAACAACTAACAGCTGTTGTCGAACTGTCACATTTGCATGCTGCTAACTGCAATATTATCTGAAATCTGTGAGCGCGCTGCATGATATCGACTAATTTCAAAAACCTCATTTACATATTTCGTATTTCTAAACAAAATTTCTTCTTTAAAGCTTTCTATGCCGCTGCCACTAACTCGAACAATTGTGATTAATTTTCATGGCATTGTCAAATCTTTTGCGCTCAACAGCGTTCATACACCATAAAAACAGGTCATCTTAATCATACATAAAATACAAAACAAGTAATCAGAAGTTAAAATAAAACAAAAAACAACAACGAAATTAAAAAACCTTTAATTTTGAAAGCTAACCGGAAATTTGAAGCGACATATCGGCTTCAAACTAACTGCAAGATTGCATGTTATGGTATTTGAAAACAGAAAAACAAAAACAAAATTTAAAATTCATTTTATTTATTTACTCTATCTGTAGTTTTATTTGTGTACATATATGTGCATGCGTGCTTTGTTTTTTTTTTCCTTTCGGTTACACATGACAGCAGCAACAATAACACACATACACACGCAGCTCAACATAAAAGTTTTAAATATTCGTATGTTGCAGCATGCATGTTGCATGCAGCAGTATATTTGGTCAATTAAAGCGGGTCAAAAATTTATACAATTACGGATGTTGATTAAAAAGGGTTAAGGTTCTACTGTAGGTTTGTGTGCGTGTCTCTCTTTGTCTCTTTCGATATTGCTCTGTTACTGAAGTGTAATTTATTCGAATTTAACGGATATTTGCATAAACGGAATAATACTTAATTAAAAAAAATTAATGATTTGGTAGACGTTTGGTAGTCTAATAATAATTACTATGTGTAGTTGTAGTGAAACAAGTGCATACTAATGAGAAACAGTACAAGGGAGTGGGTTTGACCAGTGATTTGCATGCATATTCAATTAAGATTTAAAAATTATAGGCATATCGTGCGTGGATGTAAATATGTAGGCAAAAGAGTCTCAAAGAAACAGAAAACCTATTATTACTTAATAAGGAAACAATTTTTACAGACTTGAGGCTTATTAGATCCTAGTATTTTTGTTTTCAATCATTTCCTTAATAATTGCCATATGATCAGAACGCTGTTATTAAGTTTTCTTGTAGCTTTGAGGGACTGTTTCCATAAAACATCCAGAAGTATAAGAATAGTCTGAGTTCAGAATGAAACAGGTTTTCCGAATGAAACGTTGAACGATGAAACACATTTTAGTGGGGTAAACATTTATTGTTCAGCTGTAATTTTTGAACAGAAATTTTCCTTTTTAAGTTTTCAAGTATTGTCCTAATAGTTGAAAAATTCGATAGGATCAGCTTCGTATTATATATTGCCAGAGACCGAAAGTAATGATTCACTAAAAAATTATGAGGGCACAGTTGAGGACATTAAAATGTTACTATTTGCATGCTCTAGCTATTGAAATCACTTAAGACTTTTACTTTTTGTTAGTTACCACTAAAAATTAAAATACTTTTAAACACAGGTGGGAATTTAAAACATTTTTGAAATTTAGGTATATTTTTACTAAACCAAGAAGCAGTGATTTATAGTAAAATTTTATAAGCAATATATTTATAGAACTTATTAACCCTCTATCAACCCTAGTAATGATCCAAAAAAGTGAGTTTTTAGGAAAAAAGCAAAAAAAAAACCCTTGAATGAGGAAGGTAATGGGTTAATAAATTCAAGCAAAGATATATTAATATATTTCTAGAACTTATTAACCCTCTATCAACCCTAGTAATGATCCAAAAAAGTGATTTTTTAGGAAAAAAAGCAAAAAAAAACCCTTGAATGAGGAAGGTAATGGGTTAATACATTCAAGGCAAAGATTCCACGGAAAATTCTACCATAAATAACTGAGCACAGAAACAAACTCATTTCTAAAATTGCCTTATAGTCCAGTGGGTAGAGTAAAAATGCACCAAAAGTTCATAAAAAGTTCAGTAATTGTAGGTGAGGGTATGATAGATGGAAAAACTATAAAAATCAGTTCAGGGATTGCAGAGCGCCTAAAAAAAGAAAAAAGCCTTTTTTTTCCAAATAACTGGTTAACCGTTGGAGATATCAAAAAATTACTCAAAAAATTACTCAAAAAAAAAAAGCTTGAATGATTTCCTAAAAGAAATATATTTTGTAATTTTTTCCTATATCTCATAGTTTTCGAAATATTCAATACTTAAGAAATTACTAATTTTGTATTTTGGATGGACTTTGGATGCGTGGGCATTTTATATTTTTCCTACTAGGTTATATTCAGTCAAAACAAACACTTTAAATTTCTATATTTATAATGAGTTTCTAGTTGATTGAGTTTTTGTAAAAATATTAAGCTCTACATAATTTTCTGTAAAGCAAAAATAAATCTTCGGATTAGTACAAGATTATGATAATCTGACCTAGTGATACTTTTCTCTTTGTAAATGATATGCAAGTAGCTAAAATCTTTAAAAAGAAATTTCCTCAGGAGCAGCCGCCAAGTTTCAAAACATTATAATAACGTTTTCAATTTTATAGCTTTTTTATATCTTTTTTTTACACCAATCATTTTTATGCACTTCGGTTTGTCTTCCTGTCACGTTTGTTTCATAAAATTACAGTTTCTAAAGAATTTTTATTCTTTATTTTTTTTTTTGCAATGAAGAAGAGGAAAAAGAAAACACAACAAAATATTGCAATATAAAAGAAGAAGATTTATGACTGAAATTACACCAAAGGCCAAAAAGAAATTATTATTAAAATGTTACTGCATAGTAAAAAAAAAGTTGGACAGCAGCAAAATGATAGAAAGAAAACACAAAATAAGTTGGACAAATGTGATAGCAGTTAAGTTGGTTGTTGGCTGCTGTTATTGATGACGATGTTGACGATGAAAACGATAATGATGAACTCAAGAATGCAGATATCAAGAAAGCAACAAATGACAATAAATTTAACAAAAAACATTTATAGCCCAACGTATTTTTTTAGAGTGAGTAAGAACGAGAGAGAGAAAGAAAAACTATAGTAATAAAAATAAGTTATATGACAAGTAAAATACTTTTGCGCCAAAATGTTGCAGCATTTACATGTCAACTGGCAACAGTTGGCAAAAATTTGCTTCCGAAACAGAGAGAGGCAGAAGAAGAAAGAGAAACCGCATGCCAGACACTTGCTAAAAACTACCATACCCATCAACTGGCATTTTTATCATTTTACATCTTTTTGTCTCATTAACATTTTTATACATGTTGTTGTTGTTGTTGCAGCTACTGTCGCTTGCTATTTGTTGAGTTGTTGTTATTGCCTGCGGTATTTTTTGTCACTATGTTATATACTGTGTTGCAATTGTTTTTTTTGCTATTGCATACTATTCCCGCTCGAAACAGCACAGAAAAAATAAGCAAGAAACAAAAATAAAAAACCCTAACATACACAGTGTTGTTGTATTTTTGCAATCATTGGAAAATAATTACTTTTGCAATTGCAATGTGGCAATGTTGATGTTGCAAGAAATGCCATTCAACAATTCTAAAAGAAAAAAAAGCAAGAAATGCAAAACAAAACAAAAACATGAAAACTTAAAATTAAATGAATTAAAAAAAGGCAACGAACACAACAACAAGAACTGCAAGCTGCACAAAGCAAAACAAATTATTGCCCAACAAAGGCGCAACGACAACAATAAACAGCAACAACAGCCACATCAACAACTTCCAGCAAACAAAAGAAATATTTTTTAGATACTTTCAGTTTGGAGTGGAGAGTAGAGAAAAGAATCATGCAAAAAAAGAAACAATAACAACAACAAACGCTTCTCAAGTTATAAAACTAAGTTACAAAGCGAAGCCCTCGAGTGTAAATTGGTCAATGTTGTTGTTGTTTTTGCTGCTGCTGTGACAGTAGCTGCGTTTATTGTTGTTGCAGTGTTTAAATTGTCGATTACGTTGTATGGATGATAAAGTTGGGGTGAACAAAGTGCAGTCAGTTTTTGAGTAATATGAAGTTAAAAATTGTGAAGCTTCTTAGGCATAAGAAAGATTTCAAATAAACAGAGTTTCTCAATTTGTTGGCATCCGGAATGCAAAAAAGAAAATAATTTAAATAAAAAATATTTTTAATATACCACGTTTTTAAAATGGACTAAAAAGTATAAAATAATTTCTCCTAACCCCATACAGATTCACAACCACATATAGATTCCTTATCCCAGATTGTCTTGAAAATTTGTAACTGTGAATTTTAGTAGGACGAAAATACTTGTATGATTGTAAAAGAATGCATTCAATTTAATGGAAGTCATCGCATTTTGATTTCATGAAACCAGTAGAAAAAGATTTAAAAGTACTTATATAAAATTCATAAAATCAAAACAAAACGTTTACATATTTGCATATAAAGAATATATAAATACGGTAAATGTTGAAAGTTATTTGCATCATCAAACACGTCAAACTCGTCCATTCATACATTTTTGTCTGCTGGATGTGTTTACAACCGTCGCTGTCACACCATCGGTTTCTACGATTTTTTGTTTCGATTCCAGCAAGAGCAAATTGCGATCTCTTTACAATCTATACTTTTTGTAAGCGGAACAAAACGAAAAGAAAAGTTCGTTATTGTTTGTTTTTGTTCTCTCTCTCATTTGTCTTTGAATTTGTGTATGTATACACATATACATATATTTTACTCCCGCTAAAGCAATGATTTTAACAACGATGAATTCAATGCTTTGATCTATGAAAAAAATGGAAAAACTTCCGATGCTAATATTTTAAATATTATTATATTTATATATATTTTAGATACTTCATATTGCATTGTCTTCCAGTTCTGAACTATATTTAAAATTTCAAGTCTCTAGCTCATCGGGAAGTTAGTTTAAAATCGATTGCAAAATTTGTACCGAACAGACTGACAGACAGACACCATTGAAAGCGAGTTAATATAAACGTGGTAAAAAATAACCTCAAAGAAACGTTCTAGTTGGAGCAAAACAAAATAACTATACTTCCAAGCGTTCGGGATATTTGAATATTTCGCTTTAATTGTTTTTATCTGAAAACCACACAGAAAAAAATATGCCTTTTAAAATATAAAAGATCGTCTCTATTAACTGTTTCTAGACAAATGAGTATGACAGAATGCAAAAACGAAGATATTTCCACAGAGGTTTCTTATTATTTTTATGCGGAAAATCTGTTTAATTTCATTTAAAAGTATATCTGCTAAAAATAAGCAGAAAACTTCTTGTTTTAGTTTCTCTTTACTTTATTGGCAATTTTTCTTTCTTGAATTCAGTAAAACAACAAATTCATAGAGAAAATTTTCTTGTTTTTATAATAAATATTAATATTAATCTTCTTAATTTTATAAGAAGTCTTTTTGAAGCTATTAAAAAGAAAATCTTCTAAATTTTATGTGGGCCTTTTTATTTCATATTTCTCGTTATATATTTGCTATTTTTTTAGGAGGCTATGAAAATTAAATGTAAGTGTTATTTTTCAAAGTTTTGACTATTGTTTATGTCTAATTTCTCAATAACTTGCAATGCTTGTAACTTTGTTCAGTTTTTTTACGCTATAAGCGATGGGCTAACAGCATGTTCTTGAGGGATTTGCATTGTGACAACATTTCAAAAGGTAAAGTCGTTTATAAAAATATAATACTTTGATTTATCTAGTTTTCTTTACAGATTCTAAATACATATTGTATTTATACAATTCTTTAACACATTTTTCTGCAGCCTTTGCGGCTTAATAAAGACATCAAACCAACAATAGCTGATGCCCAAACAGATTTTATTACACTCGTTGCAACACGCAATGATATTCAACCCACAATAATCAAGATAATGAATTACTTTACCGTAAGAAAGGAGACACTTCAGCCACGAATTATCATCGTTGGATCCGATTTTTATCTATTTCTGAGTTTTATGTTTTTTGCAATGGCCTGTAATGCAAATGTACCTATGATTTCAATAAATTGACGGCGATTGTCTTTTAAAAATAATAAAATATTCTTTTTAATTAATTCAAGACGATTGCCTTATAAAAATAATAAGATATTATTTTCAATAAATTCAAGAAGATGATCCTATAAAATTTCAAAGATTACTTATTCGTTTTATTGAAAAAAAAATCCTGCTAAAAATAAGAAGACTTTCTTCTTGAAGAAAAACCGTAGAGATATCTTTTTACTTTTGTTCTATTTTATTAGGTAGTTTTGGCTCTGTGCACACATAATGCATAAGATTCTGTAACTATCACTTGTAAGTCAGTCATTGTCAACAAAAATTGGTGCAGCAACTCATTTTCTGGGAAAGAAATAGGAAACATTTTAACGTATAAGGAGTGTGGAATTTCTAATAGTGAAAATGCATGACGAATTCACAGATCACACGTGGGCATGCGGGCTGGACGACCTTTAATTACAAATACTCGTAAAAGCGGGAGATGGCTGGAAGCTTCAAAAAACTTTTTGAGTCTAAAATTCTATTTCATTTGAGTTCAGATGCTACCACAAGATTGAACAAATTTTACATAACTGAGTTCACCTTACATATAACAAAAATTAATGCACTAAAATTTCTTTACAAAAGGTATATTTTTGTTTTGAATTCGAACCATTCCATTTACGATGAACCAAACAATGAAAAAAAACTTTTTTTTTGGTGACTAGCCACGGTTACTTTAGAGTTCTTGACTATTTTCAAATCGGTAATCTAATGTAATGGGTTGGATTTGTTTCGCAAACAAAATATCAATACCCATAATTAACTGCATCTTCTTTTTAATTACCTTCTTGAAATTAATAAGCCAAACTTAAGGGGTTATATACATTTGTGTTGGCCGATAAAAATCGAAAATTTTTTTTATTGCATTTTCTCAAAGTAAATCTTCTTTAGAATATATTTTCCAAATTTCATAGAGGGGGTCTCATGGGGTCGAAAGTTTAAACGCGATTATCCTTGAAATGTTGTTTTTCAAAAAGTTCTGTTGTGGTGAGAAAGGTTTCTCAAGAACCATTTCACCTATCGATCTTAATTTTTACTGGCTGGTTTATAACTGTAATAGCCTCTTAGTGAACGAAGGAATTTTTATTTGGACCAAATTTGTTTTTTTCAGGCTACCAAAACAAACTAAAACAAGCTTTGGTTTTTTTCGATTCAGATAAACCTTACTTTATTTATCGTTCTCACCGCGAGGGGTGACGAAAAACGGTGTTCTGGCACAATGGCCGCATCGTCCCCAGCAAGGCCGTATTTAGGAGGGGAAGGGGGCGGGGGGGTTCTGACTCCCCGCCCCCCCTCCCCCCCAAATTTTAAAAATTTATTCTAATTTTTGAGATTAATTGCCAATGGATGGAAAAAAAGTCAAAATAAAATCTATTTAACGATATTTTTTTCTTTCATCGGTTTTTTTTTTTTTTTCTAAAAAGTCAAATATAATAAATAAATTTGAAATCTTAGTTACACTATGCGATCAAATCCAATTTGTTTTCTTCAAAGAGACTACGGATTCAAAAAGAGAAGGTGATATTGAGCACTCCTGCATTCATAGTTTTTCTGGGTCAGTGACTGTTTTTGATTTAAGGTTTCGTCCTGAATCAGTTTGAAAAGTTTAAAAATTAATAAAAATAGAAAAAATTATCGGATCCTTGTAAAATAAGACTTGCTTGAACCCCATTTTTTTCCTAAAACGTGACGTGATGGGAAGTTTTTGACCTCAGATTCGTGTTCAACATGAAAAATTCTTTCGCAGAACTCCATCTTATTAGCAAAACCCATCTTAAAATTAATTTTTTAACGCATTATTGCTCAGAGCACCACGCCTAGAAAGATCTCTTTCAATGCTTCACGACTTCACGAATTTTGGGGATATAAGCCAACCTCATCCGGGTTCCTCATCATTGATAATGGCTCAAATTCCCAATGATGATCATTTGAAAAAAATTAGCCTCTACAATTTTTGGTAATTTTTTTGAGGTTGGGTACATCATCAGTAGTGGGAAGTCAATGAGTTAATGTGTTAATATGTCCCTCACGATAAAAATATGCACTAGAATGCATATTGAATAATATTTGTTTGAAAAAACTTAATTTGATTATTCTGGGAATTTTTTGTTACTTTTGGCCATTTTTTTGAAGTTAAGATTAAAAAAAAATCGGAAAATTTTTCCTAAAATTTTAATTTTATAGGGCCCATCAAATTTATCATTGATTTAATTTATTGTATTTAAAAATCAGTTTGATAAAAATTATTTATGAATATTTTCTTCGAATGAAACACCCCCCCCCCCCTCCCGCCCCCCCCGAAAAAAATTTCTGGCTACGGCCCTGGTCCCCAGTTCCCAAAAAATTCATGAAACACCTTGCAACAAATAGATATTCGAATAAAATTGTATCGCCTTGGAAAAGTGTATATAACCTTTTAACTCTTTCATACCCAATGTTGCGTATGTACAACATTCACTTATATGTGGCATAAATAAGGGGTCTAACAAATTTTACTATTACCGCATTTGTATTTTTTAGATGTGCATATGTGATGCATTGTTTCGTAGCAACCTCTTTTCAAATTTAAAATTTTTTTTTTTTCAAAAACAAGACCTAACTCAGAAAAACCACTATAATTCTTGGAATCAAGACTTTAGAAAATTTTTTTTTATTTTTAAACTACAACAAACTAGTGATGTTAAAACAAAAGCACTTACATTATCATTATTAGAGGTAATTACAATTTAATTTCATAGTAAAGTGTAAAAAAAATAAATATGAATCACTAAACAGTAGGAATACTTAAAAATATTTTTATATCCTATTAAGTAAGTTATAAAGCAGAAAGTTTATTAGTTTTGTGATTTGAGGTTTTGGCATAAGTTTTAAGATTTTTGCTTTTAGTTGTTTACATACTTTTTAATTTTTTGTCAACATATTTTTTGTTTACCTCTATAAGTATATAAACTTTTATAGTCCCACCGAATCAAAGTTTAAATTTTAAAAATAAATAGCTGGCAATTGTCGCTTACGTATTATTTATAAGTCAAGTTTTGTGAAGTTGTACGTTCTCATCTATTCAACAACTATCAAATATAAATTTAGCTTAATTCTTTTTTAGATGCACCCTAATTCATGATTTGCCAAAATATGCATACACATTTTCTGCAATTATTGAATTATTGTATAGGGTCAGTGTTCCAGTAGTCGGCAGCATAAAATAAAAAAATTTTATATAAAAAAATAAAAAATATTTTGTATGAACTTAGCAATTATAGCCATTGCACTCTTTGCATACGAAATCCATTTATATATGGTTCCTAACGTTCCAGGGAGAAACAAAGGGTCATAACAAAGTTTTCCATTCAGATCTTTCTTGTGCATTCATGGCGCGCATTTCCACCTCCAGCAATCGTCTCCAGGTGTTTGCCGGTCTCCCCCTTCTGCGGCTTCCTTGGGGATTCCAATCAATGGCAGTATATGGCCAATCCAGCCCCATTTCCTTCTCCGAATTTCAGTGAGAACTAGATTTTGTTGGGTTCTGCTTCATAGATCAGTATTTGAGATGGTGTTTGGCCAAAATATTTTCAATATTTTACGAAGACATCGGTTTATGAAGACTTGTATTGCATGTACGTCAGCCGCTGATGTATTCCACGTTTCACAGCCGTAGAGCAAGGTTGGTTTGACGTTAGAGTTGAATATTTTCAGCTTTGTACGTTGCGAGATGTGTGATGCGTTCCAGATTGAATATAATGAACCGAACGCTGCAATTACTTTTTTGATGCGGCTTTTTATGTCTTCACTCGAACCGCCTGTCAACGAGATGACGCTGCCTAGATAACAGAAAGACTGCACTTCTTCCAGATCTATTCCATCAATCGAGAACTTCCTTGAGTTATGTGTGTTGATGCGCAGTGATTTGGTCATCGGGATGTTGATTTCCAGGCCAGCTTTCGCGGCTGATTCTTGCACCAGTTGTAGTTTCGATGCCATATCTGAATAAGTATGTGACAGTAAACAGATATCGTCCGCGTAGTCAAGGTCCGCAAGACGGTCTTGCAGGCCCACGAAATCTATTTGAATTCGTTTTATGTTAGATTTTTGAAATCAGTGCATTTATGAAGGAGCTACTGAGGGCAAGAATCACATCCCACGTTTTTCAATCCATCATCCTCAGCATCAGAGTTCAGATCTTCATCGCAAGTACCACATACTTGTCTTTGTTTTATTTTTTTACCTTTTGCTGGTCTGGTTTCTTTTTTTTTTGTTGTTCCAATTTTAATTTTTATACAGCTTCAGCTTTAGTTATTTTTTCATTTGCGTTTGACTGCATATGATTTCTTCATACAAGAGCAGATATAGCACTTGAGGGCTTGATTTTCATTGTGGGTTGCGCAGAATTTGATGGTTTTGGAAAATATAGTTGCTTCGCAAAAGTCAGTGATATTGAAGTTGAGCTTGTATTGTTTTTAATTACACAGCGATACGAAAATGAATGAAATAGAAATACCTGGGAAGTGATACTATCTTTTTTGTAGGTCTTGTCGGGTAAAACAACAATCTGAGAGCGAAATTTGCCAAGCACCTCTAAAATCTTAATTTACCGAAAAAAAAAACTGATTTAACGTATCTTTACGCACATATAAGCCTGTAACTTAGTATATTATCAATCGATTTTTCTTACCGGCACTTGATGCCGACTACTGGAAATTGTAAAAAAATAGTGTTCCTTATGTTGGCAACCATTAAAATACGAAAATCAATTTTTGTTTTGGTAAATTAATCACATTCAATACAAAATTTTAATCAATACCTACCCTAAGAAACTTTTATGGTTAAAATAAAATTTAAAATAAAATAATTATTTACCTTTTTAAATTGGTATTTTTACTAAAACAATCACTGAAACATAAGCACTTCCACACGCGATGAAAAGTTGTCATAGAATGAGGATAAAAAGACGCCAAATTGCTTCTCTCAGTTCAATTAAATCATTACAGATAGAATAATGAATATATTTTTAATGCAAAGCTGATGTTAATTAAATGTTTGACTGTCGTTATCCTTATTTATTAAAGTTTTAATTTAATTTTAAAATGCCGACTACTGGTACATGCCGAACTTAGGCACAATCACCCTATACATATGTACATATATAAATGCATATAATTAGAATGTGACAACATTGCCTTTACCAACAAATTTAAGCCAAAATTGCATTTTTATTGCATGCGGCGCTAAACAATAACAATTTAATTACTACTTAAATACTAATTTTCATATGAAAAATCAATTCATTTTAATTAATTTTTAATTAAAAGCATTTTGATGAATATTTATTAGCTGTAATTTACTTTTAAATGCGAATTTAATTGCAGGTAGAGATTAAATTACATAATCAACAATGCAATATTTCTTTGAAATATTTCTAAATTTCATATAGATTTCCTGTAATTACATCTAAGTATTTACTGAATACTGAAATTCAAGCAACAGTTTATGAAACTTTCAATTAAAATTGATATTTCAGCACTTTGGAGCTTTACAACTATCAAAAAAAAATTTAAAAAAAAAAAAACAATAAATTTATGCTTATAAAATTCAAATATATTTGAACTGATTGAGATGGTTGCAATTGTACTGCTATTAAGTATGAATAATGTGATTTCGATTAAATAACACTTTAATCGCAACAGAACAGCCACCCATTTTTGTAAAACAAACTTGTAGTCTAGCACGTCTCAGTTTTTTTTTTTTGCAGTGGGTCAAAGTTTTCTTGTTTTGGTCAAAGGGAGCTGAATACTAAGTGCAAAAAGTGTTATAAACTGATGCCTGAGGAAAATCTTATTGGTGAAGTTGTACAGTAGAATTTTACAAGGGTCATTTTTGTAGAACATTTTAACCCTTTCGTTCCTCTTTTTATGGGACAATTTTACCCATTTTTTGATAAAAACCTGAAAAGTCCTTTCAAAAGAGACATTTAAGAATTGAAATATTCTACAAAAATATTTGCCAGAAAATTTCACTAGGGGTCACCCAAGACATAAAAGTCATATATATGTAACGGTTAACGACAGATAAAAGGAAATAGTTTTTGACTTCTATCAAAATTGTAATTTACGCAGAACTAGCACGCGATTGGTATGTGATCTGCCTGTTCAATCCAAGTCATCGACGTAGAAAATGCCAGTGCCCAGTCACCGCCTTTATATCAGGTCAATATCCCACTTTCTCAAGTTGTACATATAACTTTTGGTATGAAAATTTTAGACAAAAATCATGTTCCAAAATAATAAAAATATGGTTCTTATGATATTATGGTTCTAATTTGGGTTTATTATGCAAATTTGTAAATTCTTAATTTTCACAAATATTTTATTTTTGTACGTCACTACTCACGCTACTTATAATCAGCATACGAGAGTCACTAACCACGGAAACCCATGATACAACTTATAAGCGAACGTCCCCAGGTTTCTCACATTAGGATGAGGATATTTTTGTCGTTCTTTTTCCAAAATTTCCTACTTTTAGAAACCCAACTTTAACACCCCCTACTTTGGGAGGTGGAACTCAAACCCGTTTTTCCGACAATAAAAAAATACGCGTATGTTCGGTTATGCATTACTGCAGGATTTGCAGAAGCGAAAACGCTCAAAATGTAATGGCTGCTGGTCAAGTATTAGCGGCACCAAGAAACATCGCGGCAACAGTTATTTGCTGTTAAATGCGTGATCAACAGAGACAAATATTGGCGTTTTTAACGCTTTTGTTTTTGCAAATGGTGCAGTACTGCATGGCCGAATATACCCTACGTGTCTATTAGATTTCCGTCCCTTATAACAATTGGAAAAATCGGCGCTGGACCCCTGAGGACGTCCTCTTAATCATAATGCTGAATTCACTTTATAGTATATTTAGTTTATGTGGGTAGGCTGCTATTTCCTTTTAGTAACCGTTAACCGTTATATATATGACTTTTATGTCCTTGGTGACCCCTAGTGAAATTTTCTGGCAAATATTTTTGTGGAATATTTTAATCGTTAAATGTCTCTTTTGAAAGGACTATTCAGGTATTCATCAAAAAAGGGGTCAAATTCTCCCATAAAAAGAGGAACTAAAGGGTTAAAATGTTCTACAAAAATTACTCTTGTAAAATTCTACTATACAACTTTACCAATAAGATTTTCCTCAGAAATCAATTTATAACACTTTTTGCACTAAGTATTCAGGTCCCTTCGACCAAAATAAGAAAACTTTGATCCACTACAAAAAAAAAACTGAAACGTGCTGGACTACAAGTTTGTTTTACGAAAATGGTCTATACAACATACCCTTTCAGGATTATAGGGTGGCTATTTTGTTGCAAAAATGCTGTTGGACTGTGTAATCAGAATTTTATTTTTACATGCACATGGTTCTTGATTTCAAAAACATTTTAGACATAATTCTATCTATGAACAATAGGTGTTTCTCATTCAAGCATATACGAACAATCATGTTATTATTTTACAGCGAAGAGGATTGTAAGCCTCTTTTTTATATCTTCACTATAAGAATCATGATGACCACCAGCTAGCATTGGCAGCAATGTTCAAACACTTTCATTCTTCTTTATATTTTCTTCGAAAACAATAACAACACAGTAGGGAAACCAAAGAAATTGATTATGATTCTTGGCATAAAACATCAATCACCTGAGGAGAAAGATGACGATGACCATGAAGCTGTTGCTGTTGCTATTACTGATGAAGAAAAAAGAAAAAGCTAAAGTTGAAAATGATTATAAGTTTGTGCTGTGCTACGTGTGTTGTGCACCATCAGAAAAATATAACCAATTAAGCAACACAGCAGCGGCAAAAATAACACATACATATGAATACAAAAGTAAAAAAAATAAAAAAATGAGAAAAAAAAGAAGAAAAACCATGAACATAAAATTTTATGATGTAGCACATTTTTCGTAAGACACGCATGTGCAACAGCAGCAGCAGCAATATCACGAAGCAACAAGAAGAGCTGCAAACAAAAATACAATATTGATTGATATTGTTGTATCGCCGCACAGAAATTGTGCTTAATTGCTCTGCATTTTTCTTTTTCAAATTTTTTTTTTTTTTTTGTACCACACGTAATCAACAATATGGACGGAAACTGTATAACAAAAAATCGGCATGCACGAGTACCTGCACTGCAGTCAAAAGGTATCTACGAGTATTTTCTTTTTATTGAAAAGCACATTATTCGCTTATGAAAAATAATAGAGTAAAGTAACAATAGTAGTGCGCATGTGCACCCAGTATCTATTGAGTATCAAACTATCAAACCTTCTTTTACGGTAAATATGCACCTATGTACATTTTCGGCTGCTGCTGCTGTTGCTGCTACACAAGTAGATTGTTATGTTTTTACTTTAGTTTTTTTTTCACTACTTTTTTTGCTGTCAACTTACAACAAACAAAAGTGCTCTTGGCTTCCTCGACAATACTTGAGTTTCATATACGAAAAATAAAACAAAGAAATTCCCTTCACCTTTGCTTGTTGCAGCAGCTTGCATCGTTTGCTGCGCTAAGTTTAAAAGCAAATCACAACTTCAAATTCATTTGATTGCACGTTGTATTATTATTTTTTTTTTCGTTTTTAAGTTTTTCCTTCTTCTCAGTTTTATACGCTGCACTGAAAGGCTAAAGCTATATTAATTTTGACTGAGAGTTTGTTGGTGTGGAAGGTAAAAAAGTTTCTTAAAACTATAAATAAATTCTCGATGACCGCCTTCATTTAATGGAAAAAATATTACGAATCTAAATTCTATATTTAGTTGGAAGAGTCACAACAAAATGTTCTCTAAAAAATCTTAGCTTTTGCATTAGTAGGTATTAGTAGCATTATTGGTCCAAATATTCCTAATATGATTTGAATAGGAAATGCTTTATGGTTTCGTTTTAGATAGATTCGGTTATTAGTAGAACTCACTTATTCCGATTCAAAGTCTACAACTAAGATTAATAAATTGTACCTTCTTCTGGAGTCTTTTATGCTTCGTTATTCCTTAACTAAGAGCATTACTAAGAGGAAATACCTCGAGTATTGGAATCTAGTTCTAGGTCTCAGATAATGGAAACCGCATCTTGTTCCTCTCACCCATAATAGGTCTATCTCTTACACCAAATCGGATCTTAGACTGCTAGAACGATACAAGTCTAGGCATTATATGCTCAGATATTACCTAAATAAAATGGGACTGTCCAGTGAGACAGAGTCTCGTCTATGTTTGGAAGATGATAAAATGACATCTCAAACTCTGTGCGAATGTCCAACCCTGGCATGGCTCTGAAGAGGAATTTTCGAAAAGTAATTTATTCCGGCTATTAAATCTTTTGTAGATATTAAAAGATATTCTAACCTTGGTTATGTAGTATATTTTGTGAAAAAGTATTTACTTAGAGGTCAATGTATGACCATCGATATATCATGTTGGAAGTTTAAACACTAGTCCGTGGTGTGAAGTGTTTATTAGTTAGACCAAGGTTCTCCAAGAAGATCAGTATAATTACTTTGAAACGATGGCATAAGCCTGTAAAATTAAGCTTCGTTTAAGATAATTAAAATCAAGCAGTGGTTTCTTCCACGGTCACCGTAGCCTAGTGGTTAGTGTGTTGGGCTGCTATGCAGAGGTGCCCGGGTTCTTATCTCGGCACGCTCAAAAATCAAAAATAGAAATTAAAAATTTTTCTACATGGCATCATCTCTTGGCTGGCAACTGTAAACCTCCAAGAGTAAAAAAATGCCAATGAAAAGCTTCTCACTTTGCCGTTCGGATTCAGCATAAAACTGTAGGTCCCTTCCATTCGTGTATAAATATAATTCACACAACATGAATGGATGCGAAAAGCTCCGCCTTGGTCCTCCATGGGCTGTTGTGCCATAATAGTAGTGGTTTCTTATGAACATTTGTGCACTGAATCCAAGACAGAAATCTTAATCTTAAAGTGCGAAAATACCAATTTTGAGCATTTTCTAACGTCTGTAAAATCTAGGGATAGTTTATTTTTTGACTTGTTTCACGTAAATCTGTTCACTTCGGTTCATATTAGATCAGTTTACCTTCGAATCCTTAAAATTAATACAATTTGACTAGTTTTGGAATTATTGCAATTTGAGATTAGCATTAACAAAATTCTATTGATTTTAAAAATCGATTCAAATACTAACTAGTATGGATCAAACGAAAAGTCTTAAGAGTTTCTACCGAAAATTATCAAAAAAATTTCAATAAAATTTTTTTTTTTTTTCGCAAATATGCATGGCTAATCACTGCTTATGTTTTGAATCATCTGAAAACTTGTAGGCCTGTGTAATTCTTCTGCGCATATGGTAAAATTAAATTTAATTGAAAACCAATATTAATTGCCAAAATATAGCAGGGTCATTGCGCATGCTGTGGAATAATGAATATTTTTATTCGGATTACCATTCAGGGTACTGCTCTTTCAGAATCCACAAAGTAAGAAACTGCCCCTTTTTCTATCTAGTTCATGCTGTAACTGAATGATTCCCTTAAAAATATTCCACACACTTTACATAAATAAAATTCAATAATTAATATTACCTTACATGTGTACAAAGCACAAATGTAGTTGCAATAGTAGGCGAGCCCATTAAAAAGCTTGATGCAGCGTATATATAAGTCGGTTTAGTTTAACTAAAATACTATTTTTTTGTTGTTATTTTTGTAGTTATTTCATACTACTTCGTCTATATTGCAGCATTTGATGCATCATTAGCAAAGCTACACTTAAATTCTTCATAGTCGTTACCAAGCTTTAGTTTGTAGGTAAGGCTTAAAAAACAAAACGAAAGAGGAAGAAGAAAAGCAAAAAACGAAAAGGTAACATAAGAAAAATAAGATGCTTGAATAGAGCAAACAAAATAGAAATAAAAACAACAACAACAAAATAGTAGTTGCAATGGTGGCGGCGGCACTGTTGCTGCAAGACAAACAACTAACTAACACAAACAACAACAACAGCAACAAAAATAAATCTTGAGTAATAATCAAGTATTAAACAACAAACAACAACAAAAATTACAACTATTGCAGCTACAAAAGCAGTAAAAAACAACAACAAATTTTAAGGGGCTAAACACAAAAAAAAAAACAAAAAACAGGCGGGCAGGCAAGCAACACAAAAACAGAGTGATTCCGAGAATTTAATCAAGGTGCATCAGCAACAGGCGTAGAGAAGAACAACAACAACAAATAGTTGAAAGAACAAGTTGTGTTCCTATTGTTGTTGTTGTTGTTTTTTATATTGTTGTTGCTTGCTTTTGTGCCGATGCGCTGATGATGATGATGATGCAAGTAAAGATGCGCGTGAGAGATAATTTTTAGTGGAACTAAGCAAATTACTATGAGTATATAAGTATAAAGCAATCTTCTATGGCATCGTCTTTGTTATAGTACCCATTACACTAACGTTCATCGTCGTACCTTCTTCGTACCTTTACCTACATTGCAACACATTTGAAGAGTTTTCTATTGAAATGTTTGCTGCCAAGAAGCTGGATAGGTCGAAAAACTTAAACGTTAGTAAATGTGTTAAATTGTTTTGTTGTTTCACCTTTTCATCGGTTTTTTCTTCAATATTATTTTTTGAAATAGAAATTAAAGATTATATCTAAAGATTTTAACTTTATACCGAAATTCTCAGTTTATCCATACCACGTATACAGTTTATACTTCCCATAAAGATAAGAAATCGATTTACCCTTTTATTGTTAATTTGACACTTCTAGAATGAGTTGAAGTCGGTCGCCAACGTCTTTTTTTTTTAAGATTTATAAAAAAGTCTACAGGGTATCACTGACTAGTAAACTATGCCCGAGCACGATTTATCTAGTATATGTTATGTCTGAAGAAAAAAATACTCTTTGAAAAAACTTCAAAAGGATGTTTTCATTTTTTTTGGAGGGATGATTGAATAGAATGATTATTAAATGTGTGCAGAGTGTAAAAATAGGTAAAACCGAAACCATTACTAAAAAAAAATACGCTATAATTTATGCGATATCAGCAGTTCGAAAAAAAGCCATTTATACATAAACTAGTAAATTAGTTCACTCAAGCTATATGCATAGCTCTTTGTACAGCTGTAAAGCTTCAAACGCTAAACAACACATTAGGCTAATCACTGCCCCGTAAAAATTAGTACTCTAGGTCGCGAAATGTGCTTGCACTCTGAAAAACTAAATTAATTACATCAGTTTAAAGAAAAAACCCTAACCCAACCCAAAAGCAAAAACCCAGCGAGCGAGCTTAATAGCATTTCTATGTAATTGTGACATAAACTGATTATGTAGTAAACCTGATTTCGTTGTTTTTGTTGTTTTTCATGATAAATGAAGTTCAGTTTATGTATGTTCAATAACGAAAAACGAAAAAAAAAAAAAAACCAAATAAAATCTTTAAAGCTTTCAGATTGCAACAATAAATTATCTATAAAAGGGCATGATGACGAACCAATGAATGAGAATGAATGTAAACCACTTTTGATTGTGACGCTGCTCTGTCCGTGTCATTTGCAATGAATTCAAAGTGAGTTGCACACTGAAGGTTGTTACTTGCCAACGTTTGCTTACCTTTTATGCGACAATAACAACAAAAAAATTACATTAATTTTTTTTTTTTTTTTTTTTTTTTGTGGAAACTTTTACAATAAATGTGAAGTGGTTCAACTTTTAAGGATATCACTGCCGTTTTCGATACATTTTTCGCTGATGATGACGATGATGTTTTTCATAAATAATTGTAATAATTGCATCATGAAAATATGTGTCAACTGCAGGTGAAATATCAACAATGCAATAAATTATATATACCTGAATGTAATTTATTTTCTTGGAAAAAATTTCAGTTTTACGAAAAAATTTATTATAGTTATTTTCTGAGGAGAATATGCAGGTGCAAAAATTAAGTATAACAAATTATAGTGTAGGTTGTGGAAGGAATGAAATCTTTTCTTGCAGAAGATACACATTTCAATTTTTGCATCAAAAGAAGAGCACACTCTTTTGAATAAGAAAAAATCAAAATTAATAGCACACAAATATCCCAAATGTTTGTTAACAAAAACAAGATAAGAAAATAAAAGGAAACCTGTTTCTACTGTTAAAAGAAATTGTTGTTGTTGTTTTGGCTGGTATTCTACATACAGACTGTATGCTATTTATGAATCATTAAAAAAATAAAATTTTGCACAAACAAAATAAGAGGACAAGTTTTTTTTTTGTATACCCATGAGGATATTCCTTCCTTTTTCCTCTACCATCCTCTAAGTATGCTGTGCATTCATGGTTCATAAAATTCACTTCAAACAAAAAATCAGATGCCAATCTTTGCATCTTTTGGGTTTTTGGCAGGTAAAAAATAAATAAAAAAAATAAAAATAAAAAATATTCATAAGCAACAAGTAAACAAGGAAAAAGAAAGAGAAAAGAAAAATATATGATGATTTGCTGTAGAAGAAATCAAAAAGAAGTTGAAAGAAGCAGCAGCTGTTGCTGGCTGGCTGACTGACTGGCCGTGCATCTACTCTTTGTCATGTTGTATATTTTTTAAATTTCTTTGTTTTTTTTTTTACTTTTATTGAATGTCATATGTAATAACATAGTTTTTAAAAAAATATACATTCACATTAAAGGTACCCACAATTGTATTGAATTATAGTTCCTTTGATTTTCGAGGACCGGGCTTAAAATGTTTTCTTAGCAATCTTAGCAAACCTTCGTAAATTGAAAAATTGAAAATACTTTTGTTGGAAATATCAACATCGCTCATAATCACAAAAAAATACTGTTCTGTAAAATTTAAACTTACTTTTCTTATAATCTATAATCTCAGTTTTGAGTTTTTGTTTTGTTAAAAAAAAAAAAAAATCAAAATACGTCAATATTTTTTAACTTTGGATGCGAATATAACCAAAACTAAAAGAGATATTAGCTGCGTTTTATTCGCCACTTGCTTCTAGTTATGTAAAATAATAATAAAGCCGCAGAGATAACACAGAGATATAATTATAACTGTTATGTATAGAGATTAGAGTTGTGGGTGGGCTGGACTTAACCAAAGCACTCAGTCAACGAAGACCATTGTGCTATACCCAAGGATAGAACCAGTAGAAGAGAGTAGAGATACAGGGATAAATGGGAAGAAGAAAGGTCTAGGGTTTTCCAATCTCGAACTTTTTTGTTTCACTGATGAACCTTAGAAGCTAAAGAAGAGGGAGAGTATGGATATTATTCATACTCAAGACATCACTACCCAACAGCCTTAATCTGTTTCTCGCGAACGCCGGACAGCTACAAAGATAATACTCCGTAGTATTGTCGTCCTCAAGACACGATTGGCAAATTGGATCGGTGATGACGCCCATGTCAGTCATATGCTGACCACATGCGTTGTGCCATGTGATGACACCCAAAAGTAATCTCAGGTCCTTTCTTCTCAATTTGAGAAGAAATTCCGCTGATTTCCTGTTAGATTGTCTCACGAAGCACTTTGTGGTTTTGCAGGAGTCAAGCTCGGACTATCTTTCTCTATGGATAGAACCCACGAAATCGTTGATCCAATGCATGATCTCCCGAGAACTTACGCCAAGAAAAGTTTCCGGACCCCATGGTGTAATTGCAGAGCCTTCATTAGCTAGTTCATTTCCTGCAATACCACAGTGTCCTGGAACCCATATAAGGCATAACTTTTTGATCAATTTTGAGAAGCTGACAGGGTTAGCAAGGGCCTTCAGTGCAGCTTGGCTATCACTGCCCATGCCACCTCTTCTCAATTATCCAGCTCACCACGTCTAGGATAGCGAAAACCTCCGTTAGGAAAACTGACGCCATCTTTTCAGTGGAAACAGAGTACTGTTATGTATACTTAACAAGTTGTTTAACTATATCAAATTCTATTGTGAACTGCTAATAGCGAAAGAAGAAGCATGACAGTTTGGCAAAAAACAGAAAAGGAAAATATTTGAAATGACTGCCGGTGAAAATAAGTTAAAATCACCGTTAAGTATTTCTATACAGAGTAAAAACTAAAAACAATGCCCGCAATTGGCCGCAATGACTGGGATCCATTAAAATGTTTCAGCTCTAGCTGCTGAGCATTTTCATTGTGAATAACATTATAACAAAGAAGAGACTTAACAACTTGGTCGTTTTATTTGCGCATGTTAAACTGACTTGCGAATAGAACACAGCTATTGACAGAAGCGCTTTTCATCTTTTGATATTTTTCAATTATTTCTGTAGACTTTTCCCAAAATAGCTTATCTTTGCATACGAAGTTTCATCGATTCTTTTCAATTTGACTCGTTTTTGCTGATTTTAACCCCAAGTTTCTAGTATTTTTAATTAACCTATATATCTTGAAATAAAGAGACTACATAGATAGGAGCAGCAAAAGCATTAAAAGGAAAGATTAAACTTCGTATGTGGAGATAAGTTTTTTTGTCAAAAGTCTACAGATTTGCATTGAGGGGGTTCAAAAGATTTCCTGATAATGTAAATCAAAAAATTTAAAGATATGCATATTTATTTTTAAAACGTGACTTTTTAGAAAAATTCTATGAATTCATACTCGAATTATAAGGATATGCATGATGCTCAGAAGAGTTTTGAAGCTCGTAAGTATGGTGCAACAACAAAATTCTTAATTGCTCAGTGGCAACGACGAACAGTGGTTGAAAAGTGGACAAAAATAATTTTTTTCATTAGCTGCAATCTTTGTTTTTGGAGGAGGGGAAGGGGGGGATGAATAAATTTAGAGGGGAGGGAAAAGGAATTTAACAATACATTAATATGAACTTCTATAGCGATTCTAAACGATAAAAAGGAAAATATTCATTTTTTACAATCATGTTGTATGGGAGGTGGATGTAAATATGGCCGGTTTTTTTTTGATTTTTGCACTCTGGTATTGTATTGACATAAAAAACTCCTGTATTAAAATTTGTAACTCTACGACGACTCCTTCTATTTTTACCCAGGTTGGGTTCTATGAGAGGTGGGCGTAACAGTGGGCGCATTTTTTTAATTTTTGCACCCTGACGGTGTATTGACATATCCAACACCAGTACCAAAATTTGTGACTCTACGATGACTCCTTTTATTTGTATCTTCTTTTTGTATGAAGTTCAACCAGTGTGCAACGGGCCATTTATGGGGAGTCCAATTTAACACAAATTATACATGAGACTTATATAGGTGGAAACAAAATTTTTTATACCCGATCACAGAAACTTTAATTTTTCCCATACAATTGTGGGCACGTCTAATATTTATACTTGTATGAACTTCAGACAGCATGATTCACATATTTTTATTTAGTTTTTTCTTCTGCCCTGCGCTTGGATCGATAAAATTCTAAGAAAGTCTACATGCAACAAATGTGGCTTCAATCTTCATATGAGTAGAAATATATGTATATACTTATGTATGTATATAAATAAATATAAAATATAGTTATAAGTAGACAACAAAGGGTTCTATGTAAGTATCTCACATATACTACATACAAATCCGTAACTAATGATGAAATAAACATTTTCCAACATTACCCCGACAGTAAAAACCTTCTTGGCCCTTCTGTTTCTTTCACCCTGGCTGCCTGGTGTACGGGTATATTGTTGATGTTGCTATTGTATATCTTGAACCTGCTGTTTTAACTTGATCTGTATTTAATTGTGAGCAGATTGTGAGCTCTTTTTTTTCATTCATTCATTTTGTAGAATTTATGAAGTGAGCAGCATCTTTTTATATTATTTTCTTGCTATTTGTTGCAGTGTTATTCTATTGTATTTCATTTTATTTATTGAATTAATACGCTTTTGTAGAAAAAATCATCATGCAATTAATTAATTTTATTTCGTTGGTTTTTGTTGAGAGATATTCACATTTATCTATACTATACAAGAATGAATTATATACTTCCGGGAATCATTGTAACAGCATTATTTAGAAATTGAAAAACAGCTGTTTGTAAGCGTGGGAAAGTCATAGATAATTCTAAAAATATAAACATAAGGAGTGAGATTGAAAAAATCTTAACACACGTTTTACCTAATAATTTTTTTTTTGGGAGTAAAATTTAAAAATTTCTTTGATAATAGTTATCTTTTAAAAATATGTCAGTTGTTATTTGTAATGACAAACATGTTAATTTATAGTGAGTTTGATCAAAATGAGTGAAGAAAAAGAAGTACGTCTTAAAATTATTAAAAATTTTCAAAAAATCCAAATTGGTCCTACAAAAAATTGACCAAAGGATTGAAGGTCTGCCGTCAAACTGTTTCCAATGTTATTAAACAGTTTCAAGAAAGTTTGACCATCGATAGGAAGCCTGGTTCGAGAAGAAAACAAGGACCACATCATATTGGGAAAGCCAAGAAAATAGAAAGCATATTGAAAAGATCTCCAAACACATCTGGTAGAAAAGCTGCCCGGTTAGCCCAGTGCTCTCACTATTTGGTGCGAAAAGTTAAAGTCAATGCAGGTTTGAAAACATACAAAGTCCAAAAAGTTTCAAACAGGAATACTGCAAACAATTTAGATACCAAAGGTAGGACTCGGAAATTAAAATCGAATTTCATACAAAAATATCCATGTTGTATAATGGACGACGAAACGTATGTACTGGCAGATTTTACGTAGCTTCCGGGTCAAAATTTTTATGTTGCTGATGCTCGAGGAAATGTCGAAGAACAATTTAGAATCTAAAAACAGACAAAATTTCCTAAAAAATTCCTGGTATGGCAAGCTATATGCAGTTGCGGCAAAAGAAGCAAGTCATTTGTTACAGTGGGCTCTATAAATACCGAAATTTACATCAAAGAATGCTTGAAAAAAAGAGCATAAGAGAGCACAATGTGTCCACATATTTTTGGCCTGATTTGACATCATGTCACTTTGGCAAGAAAGCTCTGGAGTGGTACCAAAGTAATAACATAGTTTTTGTACCAAGAGAGGTCAATCCTCCAAATTGTCCAGAGCTAAGACCGCTGGAGAGATATTGGGCTCTTGTGGAAAGAAACTTAAAGAGCACAAAAAAGGTGGCCCAAAATATGGAAGATTTTAAAAGGAGATGGGCAAACTGTTCCAAAAAGGTGTCTGAAACAACTACCAAATCTCTAATGGAAGGCTTACCAAAAAAGGTGCACGAGTTCATAAATAGTGGCTAGAACTATAAAAGTTATATTTTTCTGTAATTTGTAAAATATTATCAATTAAATAATAAAAATAAAAACTCTAAGATCAATCGTTTAAAAATTATTGAATTTAATATATGGTAAGATTTTTTCGATCTCACTCCTTATAAGAGAGATTTTCTTATTCATTTGCATTTAAAAATTTGTCATTAAATACTTTTGTATTGGCTCCCTTTTCAGTTTTTTCATCCGAAAGCCGCTAGCGGATCCAGAGGTTTCCTAAGGGGAGATTTTCATTTTTCATCTTTGAAAAAATATTTTATTTCATTGTGACTAGCACTATAAAATAAAATATTTAATTGTTGTGCTAGGATTAAGTTTTAATTAAAAATAAATAAATAAAAAAAATAGTGCGGTTGTAATGTAAAACAAAAAAGTAAAAGAAAGAAGGAAGGTCCCAAAAACCATTAAGTCGGATCGTAGCAGAGTACTTCAAATGGCTTTAAAGTCTTCCCGTATTTCACTGAGAAATTGTATGCCGAAAGATTTAAGTTTAATATTTTGCCAGATTCGAGCAGTTACACAGGAAGTGTTCTAGAATTTCTACCCCATAAAAGTCATGGCAACTGTGAAAGAAATAAATATACGGACATGTAGTCTCGCTGCATGCAAGCTAAAGCCCTTTTTCTGCCAAAAAAAAAGAGCTGTTTAAAGGGACCACATAGGTTTTAGCTAAGTCTCTCTATATGATTTTGGATTGTCGCAAAGTGTGCAAGAAAATATTACCTCAAACTAAAGCATTAGCTGCGATTACCCGACGTAAGGGCTGAACCAGAAAAATTTCCGAATTTTTACGGAGACATTAAAAACCAACCAACACTCCGACACTGCTAGAGACAACAGTGGATAAATATCTTAAACCTTTAGGAAAAATTTTTGCTTCAGAGTTTTCTTAATCTTAATCTAAAAAAATGGCCGAAAATGAGAAAAAATGAGTTTTAAACACCTAAAAATACCGTTTTTGGCCATAATGTGCTACAAACTTAGCACGATTTCAATTCAAATTTATTTTTACAATATTTTTTTTATATTTAACTTTTTAGAAAGAAACCGATTAAAGTAAAAAATATTTAAAAATCGTTCAATAGATTTTATTTAGACTTTTTTCCCCATCCACTGACATTTAATATCAAAAATTAAAATAAAGTTTTTACATTTCGGGGGGGAGGGGGGGGGGTCAGAACCCCTAAAACCTCCCCCCTAAATACGGCCTTGCTTGATTCCATCGATTTCGGAATTCTACATCATTTTTGCAAACTTTCTTTGTTTTTCTTGGGGTTTGCTTCATTATAGCCTAATATCTTTCAATAGGCCGAAGTTCCAGGCAGTTGGGAGGATTTGACTCATTTGGGACCAGTGTGACATTATTTTCCTTATACCATTCCATAATTGACCTGGTATAATGACTTGTGGCTAGGTCTGGCCAAAACAGTACGGTTCCTTTGTGCTGTCTAATAAATGGTAGAAGGCATTTTACATGCTTTCTTCTATATAAATTGTGGAGTTAATTGTTCCTGTTGTAATGAACGCCTCGCTACGTAGACCGCAGGTGCAAATAGCTTGCCAAACCATGAAGCGTTTTGGAAATTTGGTATATTTTACTTCAGAGTATTTTCTGGGTGTTGCATCGCTATTCTTTGTTGTGAAATTGGCATTCCCACGCAACTAGTTCAAGTCCGCCTTACAGTAGGTCTCATCATCGATAACCACGCAATCGATATTGGTTAGGTATTTGTCATACAGCTTTCGGGCACGCGTCTTTGCTATTTTTCCTTTTGCTTCCGACCAGTCAGGTACTTTCTGCTGTTTGTAGGTCCTTAACCTTTGACTTCGCTTATATCGCATTACAGTTGATGTACCAGCTGTAGCTGCAACATCTCGAGTCGACCTCGTGGGATTAGCCCGATATGTACTAACAACCTTTTTCAGCACTTCTGGGTTATTTTCTTTTTTCTGCCAGACCCTTCGGTTCTACAGATGGAGTTTCCCGCGTTGTAGTTGTTTATGACGTTATAAACCGTCGCTAAACTCGCTATGCTTTCCCTTGCAATGCTTAGTCTAGACTTCGTGTTATATCAGTCAAGTAAATGTCCAGTATTAATTTGCGACGCTGTCCTTGTTGGCTCGTCATGTTGACTTAAGTAGATTCAAGATAAAAATGACAGATATAGAAAAAACTGCACTATTTATAGATACTTTTACTTGAGGATAACAGAGTTCTAACTCTTGATACGTAAAAATTCTAAAATTTTTCTGGTTCACTCTTATTGGTTGCATAGCAAGAACTTTTGCCAGAAACATGTTTGTTGATTTAGATAAATGAAAGAAATTAAATAAATCTAATGCACTGGAGAAGACTACAGCGTTTACTTCACCATTTATCTTTAACCTATCAGTGTATACAGTATAGTCATATTCACTTGCCAATGTCGAAATTAGAATTTTAAGATTTGAGTTTCTAAAAATCTAAATTTTGGGCGTAAATTGTAGGAGAATTTAAATAATTTCCATAAATTTTTATTAAAATTTGTATCCTTTCGTATTTTATTGCATATTGTACCTTTTGCACATATGTATGCATTATAACTTCACATGAATCAGCAAAAATTAAATTTGCTTAATCACAAACAAAAAAAAATTAAATATATAGAAGAAAAGAAAAAGGTAAAACTCATGTTTCAAGATTGCAACATACAACACATAAACTTTGATAAGCTGAGGTTGCAACAACTAAGAAAACTCATTAATCAGCATTTTATTAAAAACAACAAAACAATAACAAAGAAAGTACAACTTAAAGGCTTAAAAAAGGTGCTATAAAAAATTTTTAAATTTATGACACAAAAAATGAGATGAAATTTTAATTTTTCAGACAAGGCAGACAAGATAAAGAAATTAAAGAAATCTTTACAAAAAAAAAATTTTTATAAGAAAGAAGCTAAAACGAAATGAAATCATTATTATTAAAAGGGAAAATGATATGAAGCACTCGGCATTTATGCTAAATTATGTTTTTCTTCATTTTGAATAAAGGCAATTAAAAACAAAAATCATAAAATCAACATACATAATTATATTCATAAGATCAACAAAGATGCCTTCAACTTTTCTTTCTTTTTTTTATGCATCTGCTGGACAAATTAAATGCCATGACGACTGAGGATAGGGTGTTTAAAAAACAATAAACAAAAGCTTGTGAATAAATCTTTAGACTAAAGTTTGAAATAAAAACTAGTAAAAATTATTATAACTACATTTGTAAAGAAAATTAAATAAGTTTATTTCATGATTTGTAAGAAAATATCTATTTAGTTATTACACCTAATTGTAGTCAAACTAGAGTTTAAGCATTTGAATATAAATTAAAAATGCTAAACAACTGTATACAGTAGACCTCAAATATAATGAACTTGCCATATTCAACTACTGATGATTTCATACACAACTTAATGGACTAATGACTAAGCCCGATTTAAAAGGAAAAGTTTGTTAAAAAATTGGCAGAAAATTCAAATAATTAAATCCGAAGCGAATTTTTAAAAGATCAAAGAATTACCACTCACTGAGTTAGAATATTGCATCATGTTGTTATTCAATTATGTTCTAAATATGATGATTAAGAACACAGTCCAACAGAATTTTTGCAATAAAATAGCCACCCTATAATCCTGAAAGGGTATGTTGTATTTATAGACCATTTTTGTAAAACAAACTTATAGTTCAGCACGTCTCAGTTTTTTTTTTTTTGCAGTGGGTCAAAGTTTTCTTGTTTTGGTCAAAGGGAGCGGAATACTAAGTGCAAAAAGTGTTATAAACTGATGCCTGAGGAAAATCTTATTGTCAAAGTTGTAGAGTAGAATTTTACAGGGGTCATTTTTGTAGAACATTTTAACCCTTTAGTTCCTCTTTTTATGAGACAATTTGACCCCTTTTTTGATGAATACCTGAAAAGTCCTTGCAAAAGAGACATTTAACGATTAAAATATTCCACAAAAATATTTGCCAGAAAATTTCACTAGGGGTCACCAAGGACATAAAAGTCATATATATATAACGGTTAACGGTTTCTAAAAGGAAATAGCAGCCTACCCACAAAAATAAAATATACTATAATGTGAATTCAGCATTATGATTAATTTAGATAACTGTAACATTAATTTTGACCAACAAGAGGACGTCCTCAAGGGTCCGGCGCCGATTTTTCCGATTGTTATAAGGGACGGAAATCTAATAGACACGTAGGGTATATTTGGCCATGCAGTACTGCAACATTTGCAAAAACAAAAGCGTTAGAACGCCAATATTTGTCTATTGATCACGCATTTAACAGCAAGGGACTGTTGCAGCGATGTTTCTTGGTGCCGCTAATGCTTGACCAGCAGCCAGTACATTTCGAACGATTTTGCTTCTCCAAATGCTGGAGTAATGCATAACCGAACATACGCGTATTTTTTTATCGGCGGAAAAACGGTTTTAAGTTGAATACCACCTCCCAAAGTAAGGGGTGTAAAATTAGGTATTCTAAAAGTGGAAAATTTTGGAAAAAGAACGACAAAAAAATCCTCATACTAATATGAGAAACATGGGGACGATCCCTTTTAAGTTGTATTCTGGGTTTCCGTGTTTAGCGACTCTCGTATGCTGATTATAAATAGTGTGAGTAATGACGTACAAAAACAAAATATTTGTTAAAATTAATAATTTTAAAATTTGCATAATAAACCCAAATTAGGAAAAAAAACTGAAGGAAAATGCGTACGTAATTGAAGAACCATATTTTTATTATTTTGGAACATGATTTTTGTCTAAAATTTTCATACCAAAAGTTATATGTACAACTTGAGAAAGTGGGATATTGACCTGATATAAACGCGGTGACAGGGCACTGACATTTTCTACGTCCATGACTTGGATTGAACAAGCAAATCACATACCAATCGCGTGCTAGCTCTGCGTAAATTACAATTTTGACAGAAGTAAAAAACTATTTTCTTTTATCTGCCGTTAACTGTTATATATATGACTTTCATGTCTTTGGTGACCCCTAGTGAAATTTTCTGGCAAATATTTTTGTAGAATATTTCAATTCTTAAATGTCTCTTTTGAAAGGACTTTTCAGGTTTTTATCAAAAAATGGGTAAAATTGTCCCATAAAAAGAGGAACTAAAGGGTTAAAATGTTCTACAAAAATGACCCTTGTAAAATTCTACTCTAAAACTTTGGCAATAAGATTTTCCTCAGGCATCAGTTTATAACACTTTTTGCACTTAGTATTCAGCTCCCTTTGACCAAAACAAGAAAACTTTGACCCACTGCAAAAAAAAAAAACTGAGACGTGCTGAACTATAAGTTTGTTTTACAAAAATGATCTATACAATATACTCTTTCTGTTGAAGCCAAAAGTCTTAATTTGTTGGACTGTGTAATTAATGAATCAGAATTAATTATAGTTATTTTTTTGAACATTTTTTTTTTAATTATTTTCATATACACATGAACCTTTTTTTTTTGGCTAAGCCTCTGTATTTATATTATTTTGTACTGATTTAAATTGCAAAATTTTTATGTCCCACAGTGTTCTTTTTTCTTTCAATTGTTTTTTTTTTTTTTTTGAATAATTTGTATTTAATTTGATCAAATTAAATCTTTTATGTTATTGTGGCACGTTTTGGGCGCGTGTCATGTCTTAATGAAGTTTTTGCAACCAACTTTTTGTAACAATTCAACAAAGAAAAAAACCAAACTTACATACATACACGCAAAAAGTAGGTAGGCATATTTTTTTTCTTGTTAATGCCCTCAAGGGGTTAAATAATTAATTGTTGTATACAAAAAAAATGCTAACGTCAATTAAAAGGGCGTTGAATAAAATTCAAATTGAAAAAAAAAAAAAAAAAAACAATACTCAAAACAAATAAAAGATAAACAAAATGGAAAGCGTAAAAACAAAACAAAATAAAAAAACAAAATATTTGTAATAAACATAAAAAATAAACACACCCACAAAAACAGTAGCAAATAAATCAAAATTAAGTGGCGACAAAAAGTTAAGCACAAACAAAAAACAAAATTTTATTTTGGGGTTTTTTAGTTAAGTTAGTAAACAAAAGCGAAAGATGATGATGATGATAATCTTTCATGTTTTTTTAAAAGAAAGTCAACACAAAATTAACACGTTTCAAATGAGTTGCGCTAAGTTGAAGAGTGTCGAAATGTGTAGAAAATGCGCGAAATTTTGAACGTGTGCAATGACATTGATGAGCGTTTCATGAAAAATTTGGATTGTCAACTTTAATGGTGTGCAAGAATGTAAATTTTCGCATGCATACGAATAGTCAGTACACACCTGAATCAACTAAATCAAACTGAAAAGCCTCTAGACATTCGACCTAAGAAGTTAGTGTTACCTTGACTAAGATTAAAATAAGTCATATTCAATCCCAAAGTATCAGAAACTTGAACCTTTAAATCTAAGAACGTTAAGCCTTATTTATAAGCCCTGCCCCTTTTTGAAGTCAAAATGAGTGATTTCTTTTCTTGTATACTTATATATGTATTTATGAGTGATTACAAAACTTATTTGTCACGCAATCTTTCAAATGCGTTTTTAAATTCCAGGTTTATTAAATAATATTTTGATGTATGTTAAATATAACCTTGAATATAAAAGGTCATCTAAAGTTATCGGCATGACCAAAAAATCGTTCTTTTCCGCTATATCGCTATTTTACAACTTATTTTTTTTAGTATTATCACAAGACTCAAAAAATTCGAAAATAATAAATGAGTATAAACAAAATATTATCACAACACAATATCATGCAAATAAAACATTAATAATTTTCCAAAATTCTTAATTCAATATTAATTTTTGCAATGTTGTTGTGTTTTCGTGCTACTAGAAAAAAACATATTTATGCCAAGGGCGGATACAAGGGGGGAAGGGAGGAAATTTTCCCCAAAAAAGATTTTCAAACACTTAAAAATTTAATAACTTAAACAGGCAAAAAGGTGAACATAATTAGTTATTGTTGTTTTTAGTTATTACGATTTACTTTCAATTATAAGAATAATGAATAATCTTGCTCATTAAACCACTTTCCTTTTCTATGAAAATGTCCTAAAATAATAATGATACCTAAACCAAATAAACCTGAAAACTCAGTGCCTTCATATAGATCTATAAGTTTGCTCGTAATATTCTCGAAAATATTCGAATTAGTAGATTGCTAATAATACAAGAAAATAAGAATATAGTTCCGAATCAACAATCGTCATAAGTACGTTACTCCTGAGCAATATCATCAATATTGTCACTGACTTTCTGGAACGCAAATAATATTGCTCTGCCATATTTTTGAAAATTCAAGAAGCGTTCGAAAAAGTTTGGCATCAAGGGCTGTTATACAAATTACAAAAAATTTACTTCCAGCTCAAAGTAAATGATGAAACATCAGCCAAATGTCAAGTGAAAGCCGAAGTACCACAGGGCAGTGTTCTGGGTCCTGCTCTTTATTCGATTTTTACCTGCGAATTGCCTAAAACTGATGGTGTTACAATAGCTACTAATCCAGACGATACTACCATTTTAGCGCCAAATTAATCTCCTGCAGAAGCTGCTAATCTAGTTCAGAAACAGCTCGACGACGTTCAACAATGGTTACTTCGTAGATGAGTGCTTGACTGGAGTTCCATCTGCCTCAGGGTCGATTCCCAGATGGGGTTAAATTCTTAAAAAATGTCCAAATGGATTGTTCTAATAAAATGGATCATTTCGGTGATTTAGTTGTTAAATACATGACTCAAGTACCAGTTCAACGGGTTCTATTCTCAGGTAGAGAATTGAATCCAACAAAAAAAAATCCCAGATGCGAAAGAGAAAATTTGAATACAGGGTAGGAATCAGCGACCTTAAATTATTCTTAAAATTCTACTAATTCTCGATCCATTATAAACCAATCTAAAACCGAATACTGAATAAATGTTTCTTATTGTTAATATTTTCCACGATCCTTTACCTTGGAAATAGATCATAGAAATTGTGAAATGATTTGCTACAAGAACAGGGTTTCCCCAAAATGCGTAACGTACCGGTTTTCACATGGCCATACCTTTGAAATTGTTAGTCACCAAAATAAAGTTTATGAATAAGCAAAAAAAAAAACAACGATACACGAACGAGAAAAAAACGCTCCAGCCTGCGTTTTGGCGTTTTGGTTCATATGAAGAATTTTTATTTTTTATAAACACCCCGCTCCCCCCTTCTCTCCCCCTCCCAAAATGTTTCCTGTATCCGCCACTGTGTATGCACATACATAAATATAAATATGTACATACTTAAGTTTTGCAAAAATTTTCATTCATATGATAACAAATAATTTTATTATGGTTTGTTTTTATCAAATAAATGAAATCGTTTGTTTTGTTGTATTTCTATTCCCTTTAACTTGTAGTAAAATTAATTTTTTCATATAAACAACTTAAGCAAAGCAAATAAAAAACAGATTTTTCTTAGCTGATAACATGAATTTTAACTCTCTAGGCAATAAAAATAAAATTAAAAAAAAACAGAAAGTCTAGCAAAATTTTTTGTTTGCGTTGAAATCGATGATTCACTGTCGGCTTTCAATAATTTTTATGGAATATTTCGAAGTTAAAAAAAAAAATAAATTTTGTTTTTAAATTTATATATTTTTTTTTTGCATTTCAAATGAAGTATGGTTCGCAAATTAAAAATTTTAATAATTTTTTCTAT
The DNA here is from genome assembly GCA_963691655.1 of Toxonevra muliebris. Taxonomy (NCBI): domain Eukaryota; kingdom Metazoa; phylum Arthropoda; class Insecta; order Diptera; family Pallopteridae; genus Toxonevra; species Toxonevra muliebris. The sequence goes on from OY829326.1 coordinate 105,275,994, forward strand.
TAGATACATATGTACCTATATTTATTTTAATTACTACTTAAATGAAATAGCCATAAACAGAACTTGAGTGTCTGCATATAAATAAATATATATATACTTGATAAAAGGTGCATTTTAAATATTTAATATCTATGTACATCGATACAATGTAGTTATGTTTGCCGATATTAATTTTTATTCGTACACTCAAGCAAAAAAGTTATGCAGTTTAATTAAACACCGGCATTTCCAATTTGCGAGCTGTAAACTGAATTAAGCACAGTGCACTCTGATACAGAAAACCTATTTTTTGCATAAAATAAGAAAACGCACATTTTTTTAAAAAACCACACATCTAATGTAATATATCGATCTCGAAAATTTTTTTTCGGATTAAAATTTCAATCCCGGGATTAATTCCCTGATTCATAATTTTATCAAATATAAAATAAAAACTGAAAAAATATTAATTAGATTCAAAATATAACATAAATTAATGCTTTGTTACTTTTGATTTGGGAAATTTTTTTTTTCGAGTTGAAGTTCCATAGAACTAAGCCTGCTTTTGAGAGGTCATACTATGAACGAATAAAGAAAAATTTCCACTCTAACAAAACACGAAGACTATACAAAACAAATAAAAACTTGGATTCCAATAAGTTTGTGCAGTTAAACACGAATCTCGAAAAATTTTTTTTTCAGTCCCGAGATTTTCGAGCCTAATTTTAGAACGAAACCTGGTATCCGAAATTGACATCCTTAATATGTACTTCTTGAGTAGAAAGTAAATTAAATGTCATGTCCTACCGGACTGATATTTATGATCTTTATACCATTTAAATGAAATAAAATGGGTTATAGATATGTTTTAAACCTGACACCAGTTAGCACATTCCATGCAAATAAAATACTAATAGCCACAGCTTCACTTGACCGATATTTGAGGTTTCCTCTTATAATTGTTTTTTTTTTTTTTTTGGACTTTCCAGTTGAAAACGGTAATAGTTTTGACATTTTGCACTTACCAAATTAAGAGAAATTTCTCAAACTTAGAGCACAATTGATTCTGAAATATTCGCCAACCCATAAATTCGACAACTACATTCAAGTAAACATCATCACTTTTAATCTGATGTAAATTTCATCTAAAATACGTTCATTATTATTTTGGATTTATAGCAAAGTTTAGTTCGTATAAAAATGTATCTCAATTCAGTATCTGAATTTTTATAAAATTTTTCTTAAACGAGAATGCAAAACGCGTTTGTTTTAATAGACTAAATTGACGTTCGAGTACAAGATGAGGGTTGCCATCTGGGCTCAACAATATTTTCATGGCATTTAAAGTTTTATCAATTGTATATATTAACTATTTTGGTTTTGTCAAATTATTATTATTATTTGAAGAAAGGACGACTCCAAAATCAGACACTGACACTGACACAGACCTATAAGATCTATTGTGCCAAAGCCTCAAATTATGAAAGAAAGAAAGGAAAATAGAAAGAAAGATAGATAAGTAACATACCCAAGACGAGAATCGATCTCGGGTCTCCAGTCTGGCACTCTGCCGCTAGACCACAGTGGCAATGGTTGGACCTATAGTTTAACGCCGACTCCGAACGGCTGTGTGGCAATTTTTCATCAGCTCAGTGGTCTTGCCATTACCAACCAAATATTGGTAATGGTTTATAATTCTAATTCACTTCATATCGATAGTAAATATAAGAAGTTTATGAGAATTAACCGCTAGACCAAGACGGCAATCGAACCCGGAACCTTCTGGGTGAAAGTCTTGTGTACTATCCACTAGACTATCGAGGTAGCCAAATAAATAAAATCGATTTTATGTCAAAAATGTGGTTTTTTATTAGTTCGGAGATTAGCCGAATCAGACTAACACGGATCTTTTTTTATCCCCTACCATCCGATGCCTCTACTCTAGGCACTCGTAAAGGAGCATGCTCTAAGTTTTGGCATCCTGCGTCAACGCTGGCATATCGTTATAGGCCAGGTGGCCAATCTCAGATTCATCAACGTTTCAATGACCCAAAATTGCCAACCTTCTTCAGGCCAACGCTGGGTATTAGCACAGTAAGTGCGCTGATATTTCCTGCTCCTCCAGACATAACCTACAGGTGTCATCTTAAAAAAGTTTTATCTTCATGAGACCTGAAGGAACCGTGACCCGTAGTCAGCGCTGTTAGCCAGCTCAAAGCCTTTCGGTTTAGTCCGCCGACTTTGGCTGACTCACTTCACGGCTGTCTTTGCCTGCCTGCAGACAGTGGCCTCCTCTCATCTTTTACGATGTTCAGTGTTTTAACAGGCCCTCCACCAATCCATCTCCAATGACGATGCTTGGTTCTGGTCCACTAAATTCATCTGTTGAACCTTATTTATTCAAAAGATTAGCAATTTTATTTTACTCTATGCCTGAATGTCCACTCACCCATATTAGTGTAAGCTCGTTTACACGAGCGCACGTATTAAGTTTTTGAACACATTCTATGGCTAACCTGGAGGTTATATCTGTCCGCTGCACGCACTTTATCACTGATTGATTGTCAAGGGGAATGACAATTTTCTTGCCATTGACCTGATTCTCAATAAGGTGGTCCAGTGTACGCACTAAACCCAGCATCTCTGCCTGGTAGACGGACATATATTTTCCCAACCGTAGAACACAGGACAAATTTAACTGATCTGAAAAAATAACTGCCCCAGCTCTACTTTCCAGCAGAGAACCATCATTGAAAATGCTGATATCGCTATCCGCAACTACCACGTCGACGGTTCCATCCGCTATCCGAGTCTTATAACATTTCTCAGTTATTTTGACTTTTTCCATGCCATCCATAGGCATACGCGTTTCATAAATATCTTTGTATAAGATATCCAGGATTCGCATGTGTCTATGTAGGGCCGTCGAGTTATGTTATGTGGCATTCCTCAACATCCTAAGGGATGTAGTTGTAGTGGAGGTAAGAAATCAATTTATATTTTCTTAGTTGTTTATTATACGTTCACAGATTCTTTTTAATAAAATTAAAAATTATAGATGTTGTGATTTCATTATTGGGCATTTGATGTAAAGAATGCATTATAATTACTTATTTTAATTCTCTATCATACTTTCCTTTGTTAAATTCACATTCACGGTTCCTATTCTTTACGAATCTAATAATAAGTTTCAAATTAATTCGAGTTGCAAGGCCGTATTTAGGGGGGGGGCGGGGGGAATTGTTTTCTTCGACATGAGGTTTGACTACGGATTCAAAAAGAGAAGGTGATACTGAGCACTCCTGCATTCATAGTTTTTCTGGGTCAGTAACTGTTAAGGTTTCGTCCTGAATCAGTTTGAAAAGTTTAAAAATTAATAAAAATAGAAAAAATGATCGGATCCTTGTAAAATAAGACTTGCTTGAACCCCATTTGTTTCCTTAAACGTGACGTGATGGGAAGTTTTTGACCTCAGATTCGTGTTCAACGTGAACAATTCTTTCGCAAAAACTCCATCTTATTAGCAAAACCCATCTTAAAATTAATTCTTTAACGCATTATTGCTCAGAGCACCACGACTAGAAAGATCTCTTTCAATGCTGTGACTTCACGAATTTAGGGAATATAAGCAAACCTCATCCGGGTTCCTTATCATTGATAATGGCTCAAATTCCCAATGATGATCATTTGAAAAAAATGAGCCTCTACTATTTTTGGTAATTTTTTTGAGGTTGGGTACATCATCAGTAGTGGGAAGTCAATGAGTTAATGAAATTATGTCCTTCACGATAAAAAGAAAATGCATTAGAATGCACATTGAATAATATTTATTTGAAAAAATTTAATTTGATTATTCTGGGAATTTTTTGTCACCTATGGCCATTTTTTTGAGGTTAAGATTAAAAAAATCGGAAAATTTTTCCCAAAATTTTAATTTTATAGGGTCCATCAAATGTATCATTGATTTAATTTATTGTATTTAAAAATAAGTTTGATAAAAATTATTTATGAATATTTTCTTCGAATGAAAACCCCCCCGAAAAAAATTTCTGACTACGGCCCTGTCGAGTTGAACTCTTCATTACATTTGGAATGCTTAAAAAAAATGTATTCTTTCGCGGTTATTCTATTGAAATTTTATAATTTCTAACAGCATCCATGGTTTGAAAATTGATATGAATTATTTTCAATACACATTATCTTAAATTTTTGGCTTATCTAAAAATGATTGCATTCTTTTTCAATCATTTTATTTATCTTTATAATATTGAGGCGATACTTTTGATTACAATCTTCTTATACTTCTTCTTCTGACATATGAAAATATTATTTTATTCCTAAGTACCTACGAACAAAATCTTTTTGAGTGTAAAAAAAAAAAATAGTTTCTTTTGTGCAACAATTAAGGTTCACGCCATCTTTGTTTTATACAATTTCACACATGTGCACTTAATTGCTGCTATTGTTGGTGCTGTTGCTGTTGGTTGTTGCTGTTATTGTTGTTGTTATTGTTGTTGTTCAGCGTTATGGCATTTTCTATTTTTTTAATTTATAATAAAGTTACAAGTGAAAATTGCAATTTAATGCATCATTTACAGTAATAATTGCAACTTCTTTTGAGAGTTTATTTGCATCACAATTTACAGTTTCATAATTTTTTTCCTACTAAAATATATATATATTTTTTTTTATAGTCTTAAAAATATTTTCTTTGATGCTTATCGTATTTTAATACAAAAATGTAATTAAAATATTTTTTCCCTCTCGATATGCATCATAATGAATTTCTTTTGCACAATTGCAAAATTTATTCGAGTGTAAAACTAAAATTTCTCCATTTTTGCAAATGCTGGCATAAAATTTCCACATTATTTATTTACAAAAAAAAATAAAAAAAAACATATAAAAAAGCTGTACAATATTTCTGTTGCTGATTATAAAGTACAGTGATGAACAATAAAATAGTATTTGCTGTTTCATTTGATATTGTTAAAAATTTAGAGATTTTGTATAATTAAATATTATGAGGTACATAGGTACGTATACATCTGCTATAAAAAAAAACACTTATCTATTATATTGCCCTCCACAGTACTTTTGGTTTTATGTGCCTACACATTTCACCTTAATATGGCATGAAAACATTTCGTATATGACTTAAATAGCATAAATATGCCGCGGAAGCAATTATTATGTTTTTTTTTCTTGTGTTAATTAATTTTCAACAAATACAAAAAAAATCTTAACAAATATCATAAATCTCACAGCACAGCACAGCAGCGCAGCAACACAAATGTAGAAATGTATAATTTTAATGATCATTTTTCCCAGAAGAGCCACAAAAGTGTAATTTCGTTAAGTATTGTTTGAAAAAATAAAACTCTATTTGAAAAATATTTTATGGATAAGTGCAAAGTAGATACTGGTCGCAGTATCTGATGGTAGTAGAAGTTTATAGTTGTATCTAGTAGTTGTGAAATCAAGGTGAATTATGCGTTACATTGAAGGTTGCACGCATTGTTGTGTTTTTGTTGTTGTTGTTTGATGAAATTGTGCCAACAATTGTTTTGAAAAGGGCTTGACGAATGCATGCATACACCCAGAGAAATACCTACTCGGTTCTAAGAAAAACGGCTATAAAATTGAGGAAAAATGGGAATGATTTGGCGCCATAGAAACGGTTTCCTCATCTAGATATACAAAATATCTTTGAGTTGTGGAAATATTTTTCAAATATCAGAAATTGTATATGATTTAGGTAAAATTTTCCTCAGAGGAATAATTTTCCATAGATTAAAGTCAATTTACTTTTTGGAAAAGAAATCCTCAATTTATGGAATATTTTCTACAATATTGTTGTAATTAAAAGGCATAGAAATCATGTTTTTTTTACTTGTATTCATTTATTATTTTATTTTTAATAAGAATTAAGGTTTACGTATTTTTACAAACACTACAGGCATCGTCGCCTTGAAGTGATCACAAGATCCTTATGGCCACCAAAAAATTATAAATTGAAATGAAGAAAAACTTACTTCAAATTGAACACCATAGTTGCATGAAAGGAGCACATTTTTCTTCATTTTGAGGAAAATTTACATAAACGAGAGAAATTTCCATGGATTTAAATTGAGGAAATTTTTTCTTTGTTCTAGAGATTGGTATTTTTCTGGGTGTACTTATGCAGTGACGGATGCAGAGGGGGTTCATGGGGCTACACCATCTACAAAAGATGTAAATGATTACACTGTTCTACAAATGGAAACTTTTGAGAACGAACAGAGATGGGACAAATGCACTTAGGGTAACGGGGTGTCGCTGAGTACGAATTCGTGGTCCGTTTTGCTTTGCTACGTCACAATTTTATTTATTGACATCAAAATTTTTAAAATTGAAAAAAAAACCAAATTTTAAAAATGCAGTTCACATTTTTTTTCATCAAAACATCCATTTTTCCAAAAAAAAAATGTTTAAATTTTTTTTATTTTTTAACTTGAAAAATTGAAAAAAAAATTTTTTATTTTTAATTTATTTATTTTTTCGTAAATTTTTTCATCCTCGTTATCATCATTCACTTTTATCTCGTTGTTAGCTTAACCCAGTAATGCCTAGCTCCTTGTCGTTGAACCGTTTCTGAGCCAGGTTCAAGAACAATTTTTTTCTCAAGCTACTTTCTTAATCTTTCTAACTTTGTGTTCTTGAACAATTAAATCCTAAGAATTTCTTTGTGTATACCTACAAATAAATTTATATATAGTTGTTTGTTTTTTGACACGTTCACGTATTCATTTTTGGACAAATTGTAGATAAATATATAATATAAAATAAAAAACGTAAGCACCTATGACAAGAGAAAGAATTATTTTTAAATTTAAGATTTTATTAACAATTTGTCCGAAGATGTTTTACTTTAGGTTCATGCACATTGGAAGATAGATCAAGAAAGTAACTTGAGAAAAAAAATATTTTTGAACCTGGCTCAGGAACGGCTCAGCGTCAAGGTGCTATATGGCACAGCTAGGCATTACTGGGTTAAGCTAACAACGAGATAAAAGTGAACGATGATAACGAGGATGAAAAAAATTACGAAAAAATAAATTAATTAACAAAAAAAAATTTTTTTAAATTTTTAAAGTTGAAAAATAAAAAATATCGAAAAAATTTTTTTTGTAAAAATTGATGTTTTTATGAAAAAAAATATGAACTGCATATTTAATTTTATTTTATTTTTTTCAATTTTAAAAATTTTGATGTCAATAAAAAAAAATTGTGACGTAGCAGAGAAAAACGGTCCACGGATTCGGATTCAGCGACCCCCCATTACACTAAGTACAATTGTCCCGTCTCTGCTCATTTTTGGCTGTTGAATAGTGCTATAACTTTTTAAGTTTATTTTTGAATCAAGTTTTTTATTTGAATTACGGTATGATTTTTTGTCTGAACTTGGTTGGAATTTTGATATAAATTTGTTTGGAGTTTTTATCTGAATTTTTATTTGCATTTAATCTGAATTTTATGTCTGAATTTCTGTATGAATTTGGTTTGAATTTTTATCTGAATTTGGTTTTTATTTTGGACTGAATTTTGATTCACTGCCTGATATTTGTGAATTCCCGGTTTCAGTCTGAATTCGGTTTGAATTTTTGGTGTCGATTCGCTCAAAATTATAGTCTAAATTTCAGCCTTAATTTATTTGTTTTATTTCCGGTCTGATGTTTCGTTCCGAATCTTGGTCAGAGTTTGATCCGAATTATGGTTCAAATTATGGTCTGATTGCCGGTCTGAATTGGGACTGCAGTTGGTTTGAATTTGAGTCTCAAATTTGTTTGAATTTGAGTCTCAATTTGGTTTGAGTTTGAGCTTCAATCCGATTTGAATTCTAGTTTGAGCTTGGAATGAATTTTTTTTTCTGAATTCGGTGTAGATTCAGGTCTGATTTCTGGTTTAAAATTTTTTCTGAATTGAGTCTGAAATAAGTTTGGGGCCGTTCACATATTACGTAACGCAATGTTTGATCAATTTTGACCCCTCCTCCCTGATCATAATACATCGCAAACAAAATACCTTTAAATTGGTATTAAGAACAGCCGGACATTTCTAGATCTCGAGCTAGAAATATAATAAGAATAATTTTTATATTATAAAAAAGTTGAAAAAATGAAAAAACAAAATACAATGATTCACAAAATGATCCATAAAAAATGTTTAACCATGATTTTCGAATTCAGCGGGAGAAAACTTAATTTATAAACTAGTGAATTTTTGAAGTCATCTGCAGGGCCGTAGCCAGGATTTTTTTTCGGGGGGGGTTTTCATTCGAAGAAAATTGACATTGATTTGCCATTACCGACCTCAAAAATATTAACAAAAATACTAAAAATAGTCAGAAGCTAATTTTTTTCAAATGATCACTGGGAATTCGGGCCATGATAAGGAATCCGGATGAGGAGTCGGGGTGCTCTGAGCAATAATGGGTTAACTACATTTAAAGATTGTTTGGGTTTTGCTAGTGTTTGTGAATGAATTTTTTATACTTAACACGAATCTGAGGTCACAAATTTTCCATCACGCCACGGTTTAGAAAAAATGAGATTTAAAACCCTAAAATAGATATTTTGGCCATTTTTTAAAATTGGAGAGCTTAACACTGGCGTGCTGCAAACTTCGAAATCCAGAAATTATAGGCTGAATCATGCCCTTCCAAATGAGCCCTAAACCTGAAACTGTAAATCAAAAACAGTTACCGACCTAGAAAAACTATAAATGCAGAATTGCTCAGCATCACCTTCTCTTTTTGTATCCAAAGTCAAACCTCATGTCAAAGAAAACAAATCGGATCTGATCGCATGGTGTAACTAAGATTTCAAATTTATTTTTTTATATTTGACTTTTTAGAAATTAAACCGATGAAAGTAAAAAATATTTAAAAACTGTTCGAAAGATTTTATTTGGACTTTTTTTCATCCACTGGCAATTAATATCAAAAAATAGAAGAAAGTTTCCACATTTCGGGGGGGGGGTCAGAACCCCCAAAACCTCCCCCTAAATACGGCCTTGGTCATCTGTATTTGATAGTATAAAACCGACATTACATAATGCAGTCGATGACCCCCTCTCCTTCATCTAACACTTTGTAACAAATCGTCGGACCCCCTTCCCCATTGCGCGTTACGTAATATGTGAACGGCTTTTTTGTATTATGATATGTATTCCGGTCTGGTATTTGTTTCGTTTTTTGATCTGAATTTGGAATCAATCGGAATCGAAGTTCCGATCAAGGAACTTCGATTTAAATTCCAGTCTTTCTTTTAATCTGCATTTGGAATAGATACGGTTGGATCTTCAGTCTCAATTTGGTCTGGATTCTTGGTATATTTTTGACCTAAATTAGGTTTGAAAAGAGCTTAAATCTGGTTTGATTTAGGCCAAAATTTTTGTGTGAATTTATTCGGTTTGAGTTTTAGTTTAGACTTTGAATGAATTGTGGTCAAGATTTTGATCAATATTTTTTGGTTATGGCAAAAAATTTTGTCACAATTTTAATCCTTTTTTAGACTGAATCTTCTTAAATTTAAACTGAGTGTGGTCTGAATTTCGATCACATTTTTGTACCAGGTTTTAGTCTTTGCCTGATTTTTGGCCTGGATTTTGTTTTACTTGTTTGTCTGTTGTCATAAAATTTTATTAAATTTCAATATCTCAAATAAAAGTTAAATCTATTAATCATGTACTATGCAACTAAGACGCCATATGAAGGGCAAGCAAACAAAAACCGATGTTTAAAAATAACAACAAATGCTTGAAAATAACAACAAATTTCAAATTAGTTTTTAAGCCAAAAATATAGTAAAAAATTGTCAATCAATAAGGTAAAGTCACGATATTGTTAAGCTGTAAATTAAACAGATTGACGAAACATAAAATGATGAGCAAATGAATTTAATTTTTTTTTTTTGCATAATGCAAGCAATTTACTCAAAGAAAAAAAAACAAAAATTATTTAACGAATTTAAATTGAGATTATTAATTTCAGTTATTCACAACAATAACAAAAATTGTGCATACCTTTCACAAAATAGTAAAAATTATCAATAATACATGAAAATTGTGTCTCTTTTTTTTATTATTATTATTTAAATATTTTATGTATTTACAACATAACAACAACAAGCAATTACCACATTTATAAATCATTTAAATTTATACGCAATATTTTTAACATCAAAAAAAAAAAATTACCAACATAAACAGCATTTTTATCAAATTGTTAATAGCAGTAAAATGAAAAAGACTTAAACTTCAATACAAAAACAAAAAAGTTGCATTTAAAAAGCCAGTTCAACTGTGTTGACCGCAAATGCAAATGGCAGAAAAGAAATTTATAGCATAAACGTGATTTCAATGCTGTAAAAATACAAAATTTACAGCACTTCCACCTCTACCTCCCAACTTGGCCCCCGATTACGTTTACAGCTTGCTTTTGCTTTTCTTCACCTTTTACGCTTGTTTTTTTTTTATTATTATTTTGATAAACGCTTTTCAATTAACAACCAAATTTTTTTTATTAGCATTTATGCAGATGTTGGTAACACTGGTTATTATTTTTTTTTTTAGGTGGCACGCTACAATTGAGGCTATAGGTTAAATTAACTTTGTTGTGAAAGTGTTGTGTTAACATTAAGTATGAAGCATCGTCATCGGTAGAGAAAAGTATTTATTGGTGGCCAGTAAATGGTATTGGAGCATAAAATTAATATTGAACTAAATAGTTAGTTGGTTATTTGAATACTGGAGCGATATTCGCCGGGTCAATTTTTTAACCCAGCACGAAACTGCGAAATGCTAATGCAATCTGTACTGGAATAAAGTTTTAATGAGTCTTAGCTTGACCACATTTTCCTTTGATTTAAACTTAATGCCAACCAAAACAATTTTAAATTAATTTAACAAACAAAATAAAAATTTATTTTTTGCGAAAATCATGATGAATTTAGTGATTTATTGACACAAATATTTTTTCAAATTAATTTTCTGTTAGATACCCTGTTGTTGCAGTTGAAAAATCGGTATGTGGTATACAGTGGCGTGCCTAGCATTTACTGATGAGGCAAGCCCGGTGCATTTTTTTTTTACCAAACCATAAAGGCTTAAATTGACAATAAGGATGGAATGCTCTAGATCCCGATTGAAGCATTGAAGAAGGAATATGGGAGCTCTGTTTGGACTTTACCAACGTTTTTAGACATTTAAAATACAAAATAAGCATATAAATTCAGGAGGTGAACGTAGAAAGGGCATTTTTGGACTTAAATTGATATAGGCTCCGCAAAGGTATCATTTAAAAAACAAATCGTTGAGTGATATACTATTTTTTAAACTAAACGATAATTTCTCTTAATATAAACCTTATTAATAAAACTGCAAATTATCAAATATAAGAAAATGTCAACGGAATGAATCCAAAAAATCCAAATTGCAAAGTAACTAAATGTATGGATGTAAATAAGTAAAACTATTATTTGAAAAACCTTGTTTTGCTTCATTTTTATTTGAACCTGAACCGGAACACACTGTTATTTTTTGAATGAACCTGAACCTGAACACGAACCAAAATTTAACCGGTTCGAAACTCTGCTAAAAACTAATGGCGCAAAAAAATAGGAGTAAAAGAAAGTGGAGTAAATACTTTCCAAATGGCAAACAAAAACTGAAAGCCAGCTTTTAAGTTCTGTATGAAATCATACATAGTAGTAGAAAATTGGTATGCTGCTACTTTTTATGGAACCGCACATACTAAAAAAGCTATTGAGCTTCCTATAAGAATAAGCGAGATAGCATGTTATGAAAACATTCATTTTCAAATTTTAAAAGCCACGTAAAAGCCAACTTGATGAACTGCGATAGCGTGAATGCTTGTGTGTATTTCATATAATCCACATTTAATTTTTTATTAGTACATATACAAGCTATTGAAAAACAGGGTAATACAAATAAAAATTTTTAAAAGAAAATTATTCTATCAGTTAAAACAAAAGTAGTAATTTTGTAAGTACATATTGTACAAATTTTCAGTTAACAATTCTTAGGCAAGACCGGCTTTTGGGCTTATATGGACGTACCGCCACTGGTGGTATACCTATTTTTCCGAACACCCGTCAATATGACGTGTTTCAGTAAAAATAATTATGTAATTTTGTCCGTAAATCTAGTGCTAAGCATGCTTCATATTTTTTTTTTTAGTTCTTTGCACTAGGAACGCATAATAAGAAGATAATACTGTCCCATCCTTTCAAAAATGCAATAAATTTTTCCTGACATTTTTCAATTATTTTTTTTTTTTTTTTGCTTTTTAAATTATGCTACATTAAAATATGTAATTGTGAAAAATACCAAGTACTTACTTTCAAATTTGTTAGGAAACGAAAAGAGGGTGTCGCTTCTACTTATGTATTTTACTTTATTTATTTCACTATACATTTCATAAAATTAGTAAAAACTGAGCTTTGAAGCTAATGTTAAAAGCGCCACTGCCCGACATGTCATATTCACCTATGACCAAACATAGATATTTGTTATTTATACTAGCTTTTCTTTGCTAACTGACTGTTGTAAACTTGTATGTGATTGGTTTTGGTTTCTTGTTTTTGTTGTTTAGATATTGCGAGTAGAAAAAATGCAATGCCTTTTTTATGTAGTAATTTGGTTTATGATTGATTTTTAATTTATTACGTAAAAAGAAAAATAACAAAAAATAAAAACAAAAACTTTGAACTTTAAAGATTAAGTAATGCATAAACTGGTTTTTATTTGAATTTTGATTTAAGAAATTGTAAAGCCTACGTTTGATTTTCCATAAATTTTCAACAAAAAATGCAAAGATATAAAATTAAGATTACAATAAAAACTTCATAAAAATGTGACGAAAAAAATACTTACAGTATATAAAATGAAAAGTGTAAAATTGTGCATATTTGAATGTATAATATCAATTTGTGTCACATCAAAAATTCACACAGCTGTCAACTGTCATTTTGAATCACAAAAGATTAAAGTGAAGCGGCTTGTCAATTGCGCAATTTAAGTTTTTTTTTATTTTATTTTTGATTTTCAAAAATAAACAGCAGAAATATAAAACAAATCAAAAGGGAGTAGACAAAATCATGGGATATGTTAAAATTGGGAGGAATGCAGTTGAACCGTGAAAGAAGGAAATTTATTTTATCTTTTATACTCCGTTAAAAGCAAGTACTTCTCTATACTTACGTAGGCATATAAATCATTCGCTTGATTTTGAAAACGTGAAAGCGAAAATTTGACATAAATTTGGCTTAAATATAATAACGATGAAGACCACGAATTTATGTTTATGCCGCATGTTTATTTAACTTGAAAAATTCCTTTTTCAGTGCAATTTTTGCGCATATATGTACATATTTTAACTCGTCCATATTTCATGCACCAAATTCAGAGAAAAATTTGCACTGGAAATATTTGCGTATTTGCATAAAAATCAACATAATGTGAGTTTCCCATTTTTTTTTTATTTTTTATTTTTTATTTTTTTTTTTTTTGGTTTTCGGTAACGAAATCAAGTAAACAGCAAAAAGTAAAGGTAAACAATTTGTTGGCATAAAGCCAAAAAGTTGAAGAAAAAAAAAAATTACTATGACTAGAAAAAATAGAAGTAGAAGCAGACAAGTTACACACAAAAATACGCAAAATTTACTACCACGACAATGTTTTTGTTGCTGCATCATTCATCTTCAACTTTTGCTGCAATTTGTATTTGTGTTGCCACTGCATATCAATATTTTTATTTTTCACTGAAGCGATGGTCGACGTCGTCGTAGTTGTCGTAAATAAATATGCAGAAATGTTGTAGCCAAAAAATATGTTGTTGTTGCCATTGATGCAACATTGTTGTTAATGATTATGATGACGATCGTGCTGACATTTGTATTGCACTAGCTGTACCTTTAATAAACATCAAAATATTTAAACTTAGAAATGTTGCACTTTAAAGGGAAATACGAGTATATACTAAAAATGTCGTAAAATTATTTTTGAAATAAGCAACATAAGTAACAGAAATAATAAAAAAGTTATTATAAATCAGCAGAAAGCATCAACATTGAAGAAAAGTTGGTAGAGGGAAAATATGTACTTGAGATTTAAATGAAATTTTTTCATTAATGAGGAACTTATGTACATAGAATTAAAGAGCTCTACTCTGGAATCATTGAAATAAAAGTTTCTGACATGAGAAATGCTTTACGAATATTCGAGTTTATCGCTAATATAAATAGGAAAGAAAGAAAGTTAAAGAATACAACAAACAGATTATAAATGGCAGAAAGAATAGCTTCTCAATTTACTCAAGGCTTAACATTAGAGATAATTCGAGATTAATCACCTAATCAATTAAAGAATTAAATTTCTAATACCGAATCCTAAACTAAAAATATTTTACCGTTTCCCAAACCTCAACTCATGTTGTTTCTAAGAAATACTTGATCGTAGATTTTATCGCATAGGTAGGTAGGTAGGTAGAGTGGCTACTCCCTCCAGGGGGAGCACAATTATCGCTAGAGCGCCGTTTTGATACCACAACCTCATTTGTTAACGGCTCGTGAGATTAGCCAGTTCGTGAGATTAAGAAATTGGAGGAGTTCTCCCATTTCGAGTTTGGAGATCTAGAAAAGGTTCGTGGAATAATTTTAGTCTGGTCCAAGCAAGAGCCAGGCAATGACAGAGAAAGTGGGTTAGAGTCTCTCTCTCATCAAGGCTGTTGCAGCTTCTACAATGCGTGTTGTGTGGGATGCGGAGTCTGGCCGCATGGTCTCCTATTGCCCGATGACCCGTCAGTACTGCAGTCAGTCTGGCTACATCAGATAGAGTGTGGCAAAGAAGGTCCCTGGTTCTGCTATGGTTGATATTTGGCCATGTTTTTTTGGTTACGGCGCAGGTGGAAAGATTTTTCCATCTGCTATCTGCAAGGGTAAGGAAGTGAGAGAGTATATCAGCCTTGATTTTATTCAGGGAAATTGCTACATATTGCGCCTGAGTTAAATCCAGAGCTGAACCTCGTATCTCTAATTCATCGGCCCTTACATAGCCTTCGATGTTCCTGTAACCAGGAACCCAAATGAGGTCAATGTCCAGTCTGAGAGTGACGAGTAACTCCCTGCATTGGTTGACTAATTTAGAGGATATTATGTCTGAGCCTACAGCTTTAATTGCCGCTTGGCTGTCTGTGAAGATAGCTACTTCAGCCCTCCTTTGAATTTTGGTCAGTGCTTTACAGACTGCTCTGATCGCCAGAAGTTCGGCCTGAAAAACACTGGCTTCACTAGGAAGTCTAAGAGATTAAGCAATATTTAGGTGCTCTGAGTAGACTCCCGCACCGACCCCACAGTCCATCTTTGACCCGTCGGTGTAGAGTTCTATCTCAAGACCAGCTCCTTCACATTTTCTTCTCCAATCTGATCTTGTTTGAAGGCAATGAAGCCCTTCTTGAAGTTTAATTTGGGTATCATGTAGTCATGTATTTGTGATAGAATTCTGCTGTGTCCGTACGTTTTGGCAGTCCAGGACCCTATTTCTCTGAGTCTGACTGCACTTAAGGCTGCGGTTGCTTTGGTGTATAGTTCCATAGGAAGCAAGTGCACTAGCACGTTTAGGGCCTCAGTCGGGCATGAGCGGATAGCCCCTGTAATGCTTATGCAAGCTGACCTTTGAACTCTACCTAGTTTAGTTTGGTTATATCCCTTCCTCATAGCATGCCACCAAACTAATGATGCATACGTCAGGATTGGCCTTATTATGAATGTGTATGACCAGAGTGCCACTTGTGGACTTAGACCCCACTTCTTTCCGAGCATTCTTTTGCAAGTGTATAAGGCTATGTAGGCCTTCTTGACTTTAATTTCTATGTTGGCTTTCCAACTGAGCTTAGTATCAAGGATGATCCCTAAGTATTTTGAGTTGTTTGATAAAGTTAGTGTATGACCATTCAATTTGGGCAGATTAAAGCTAGGTATCTTGGTTTTTATGGTGAACAGCATCAATTCTGTTTTATTTGGATTTACTCCTAGGCCGCAATTTACCACCCAGTTACTGAGTGAGTCCAAGGCCCCTTCCATAATCTCGCTTATTATGTTGGGAAACAGAGCTGAAACTATGATCACTACATCATCCGCATACGCTACCACTTTAACCTCTTTCTGTTGAATTCGGTCAATATGTCATCTATGACAATCCGCCATAATAGTGGTGAGAGAACACCCCCTTGGAATGTTCCCCTTCTTACTGTCCTTTTTATTGTGCTGGTAACTATTTCCGCCAGAATCACTCTCGTTTCCAACATGGATATGATCCAGCTGCTTAGTCTCTCTTCTATACCTAGCTTGGCCAAAGCGGCCTGGATAGCCTCTGTCTTGAAGTTATTGAAAGCGCTTCTATGTCAAGGAAAGCAGCCAACGAGAATTGCTTGTGTTCTAATGATTTTTCGATTGCACCTACTACCTCATGCAGGGCAATTTCAGTTGACTTGCCTTTGAGGTAGGCGTGCTGGGATTCCGAGAACGCTTTACCTATTTTATCTATTAGTAAGAAAAAATTTCTTTTATACATATCAAACATATATTTTAATATATTTATTGCCACGAAGATAAGATCTGTTAAGTTTAATCTTCCAGTGAAAGGTAAGTAACTCGCGCAATTGTAAAAAATATTTTTCCAAAAGATTAAAGAAAAATCAAATAAACAGAACGAAAAAAAAAGTTTTCCAATCAGGTTTTCATCATTTTCCAATGATATACCTCAATACAACATAGATTTGTCTTTCTTTCTTTCAACTTAACTATATTTTTTTTCTTTCTTCTTTTTCTACAAATATGTCACCGTATTGTCATGACAGCGCAGAGATGTAAGGAAAAAACTAAATTCGACATTGTGTGACATTTACTTTTACTTCGTTCCACCAATGAATGAAATTTTCTACATAATTTTTTCGCTTTGCTTTTTTGTTGTTGTTTTTGTTTTTGTCAAAGTTAGTTGCTTGTTAAGTTGGAAATTTAATATGGTAACTTATGTATGTATAAAAAAAAACAAAAAAAGCAAAATATACTGCGAAGGAGGAAGAAAAAAGTTACTTACTTTGTATTTTTTATGGTTTTTAAGCTGAAAGCAGAAGAAAAAATAAATGGAGAAAAATATTATTAGTTTAGTTAAAGTTTGTAATAGTTAAAAAGTATGTTAAATTAAAAATAAATTACTCTTTTACAGAACTTTTGCAATGTGTGTGGAGTAATTTTTGTAGGTTACTTTCACATATTTATATATTTAATAAATAAATCTATTACAAAATACAACACTTCATTTTTTATTTATGTAGCAATAGATGTTATTCATGTTATTGGGCTATCAAAATTAAGAACTTATACATCATCATCGAATAATAAATGCAGTACGATCAAAAGGATTCAGATTTAAAAAATATATTATGCCAAATAATTCATAGGAAGAACAATTCGTTCTCTGAAATCAAAATGATTAGGAATAAGAAAAAAAAAACTATTCAAAATCAGTTATAAGAAAAATGGTGAATTTTTGGAATTGAAATATAAAAAAATAACAGTCTAGTGGCAGCTTGCTAGACTCTTCTTTCTGGGGTCTCAAGCTCGATTCCCGGTTAGGGTATGGTTTCTTATCTATCTTCCATAATCAATACTATGCTTTGCATTATTAATTGGATTATCCTCGGTGTGCTGCTTGACCGTTAAAAAAAATTTATTGTGAATTTGAAAAAATACTAATCCAAATACCAATACTATTAGAACCAATTATCTTTATATATATAATCGTAAAGTTTTGTGTGTATGACATCGTGTAACTTCTGAACGACTGGACCGATTGAAGTCATATTTCCAGAATATACTTCCTTGGGTGGGAGGATGAAACATAGCTATTCATGATGGCTTTTAGGAAAGTGGGCATGGCACCTTCCATACAATCCGAATACTTTTTTAGGTATATCTCAAGAACTATTTATAGCACATTATAGAAATTTGGTACAATAACGAAAATTGATAATGACATGCTATAACAAAAATATGGATGGGATTGACAAAGGGGGTGTGGCACCTTCCATATAACCTGAATTTTCATTATGAGATATCTTAGGAGCTATTTATAGTACGGTGCTAAAATTTAAATTTTTTCAGTTTGTTGGATTAGTGGGTGTGGCACCATGCTCCACTTTTATTTTCTACTACTATTTCTACTAATGTTTTCTACTACTTTTAAACTTCTTTTTTTCGACTACTTTTTCAACTTATATCTTCTACTACTATTTTACTACTTTTTAATACATTTTTTTTACAATTTCTTTTTATTTTGTACCACTACTTTCTACTATTTTTTTTCTAGTATTTTTTTCTACTAATTTTTACTACTTTTTTCTACTACTATTTTTTACTATTATTTCTACCACTCTTTCTACTTCATTTTTACTATTTTTGTACTGCCAGGTTTAACTATTTTTCTACTACGTTTTTTATTAAAATTTATAATACTATTTTCCATTCTTTTTCTTACTAACTTGTCTAATACTATTTTCTTCTACTGTTTTACTGTTGTTTTCTACTACTTTTTCTATTCCTTTTTCAATTACTATTTCAACTACTTTATGAAATAACTTTAGACCCTACCTCACTATCAAAAAACCGTTAGGTGGCGCTGTAAAAAATGCTATATTTATAATAAATATCAAATTGGTTCATAATTCTTGGATTAGATGTAATTTTAAGAATAGTCTTGGATATGAATATAGAACCTCCTGAAATATTGTTTTTATAATTCAACTGAACGATAACAAATTTGTTCAACAAATTTATTTCTTTTTACTACAGATATGCTGGAATTTCTATCTAACTACTGAATGACCCCGGTACGGTATCATTAGCCGATATGGCTTCGTTTTTGTCGAAGGTCACTCACTGATGCGCCCAACGGTATTTTTTCTTGTTTGTAAATATTCAATATGTTCTCTGCTATAAGACTTCAGTTGTTTTCGTATACGCCCTTGAGTTCACATCGGTGATAATACAATAAAAAGTTTCATTTTCTGGTTGTCCAGAAGCAATGTAAGCTTTCAGTCCAAAAATTTTATTAACAACATGTTGACTTGAGATTTTCATTTATAATGATTCTCTGAAAATGTCGCCCAAATTTCGGCCAAATTTAATCTTCGGACTTTACACCTGAATTTTTATTACCAATGTTCAATTTTAAACATCAAATACTTCATTCTTTTTCAATTTTCGCGCTTCTTCACAGAAGGGCAGAACAACGGTTCTAGTACTGCAATACTATTGGAACCAATTATAAGATAAAGAATGCTTTTTTTGAAAAAAAAATACTTTTTTTGAAAAAAAAAAATAAGGTTTTTAATCAAATCATACTTATGATTGGAATTAAATACTTTTCTCAAAAACTGTTTGTTGCAGTATAAAAGCAAACAACATTTTAATCTTTCAAATTTATTTCTGGGAAAAAGTTGAACCTAAGTGGTTTTGACCTTCAATGACTTGAACTTTTTTTAATGGAGGTTTTTTTTCGAAGAATTTATATTATTTCTTCAAATAATAAATCCAGCATAGAAAGATCATAAGGATTATAAAGTTAATTTCTTAAAAAAGTTGGACCTAGGTAATTTTGACCTTCGGTCACCCCAACTACTTTTTGATTGGAAATATTTTTCTCAGAGACTGATTGTTGTTTTTTTCAACGGTAAATTTTATATAAAGGCATTATAGAAAAAAAAATTATTTTAATTTGTTAAAGATTGATTTCTAAGAAAAAGTTTGGCTGAGATGGCTTTGACCTTCAAGAGTGTATATTATTTTTTCCAATTTAAAAAAAAAAAAAAAATTTTCAAGGGTTAATTTCTTAAAAAAAAGTTGGACCTAGGTAATTTTGACCTTCGCTGAACCTAAATACTATTCAATGGGGAACATTTTTTACTAAAACTTAATGTTTTAAGGTGGGTAAGGGAGGTTAGTGGAGTAATGCTAAGTAATTTTTTTCCTTTCTTCCATGATAAACAGCTTTTTAGCTAAGCAGCATGTACAAGGTAAACTAAAAAAAATTTTATATTGGTCTCACGCATACAAACCCGGAAAATAGAGAAAATCTGAGTACAGGGTCGGATTCAGCGACCTCGAATTACCCTTAAAAAGTTATCTATTTGACATTTACTGTTGCACTGTGTAATTAACCCTGATATCCCCCATAATTTATTGATAATTTTCACAAATTAATTCTAACAATTTTTCTTTTTTAAAACAAATTGCAAAGAAAAGAATTCAATAGAAAATATAAAACTTGAAAAAGAAAGAAATAAAATTAAATGGAATAAAAAACCGATCTTTCTATAAACATAGCAAATATGAAAACTTATTTTTGCATTTGCACATATTTTATGAATATTTTAGACAGAAAAAAATTGTTCAACATAAATTACATAAAATCTACACTACTTTAGATTTGCTGGCAAAGAAATGCACTTTGTATTTTACACAAAAAAAATCTGCGTCTAAAATCCTACAAGTTCAAGTATGTATAAAGATTCAGCAAAGAGATCTAAGTATGCATAGATATATGTATGCACTGGCGGATCCAGGGTGGGGGATTTAACACAAAATCTGGAGTTTTGCGGCATATGAATCACGATCGTTGGTAAATAAATAGTTTTAATGCCTCCAAAATAATGAGGTTAAAATAATTAGCCGGCTAAGAGAGGGATTTATAGAAATAAATCCCCATCCCCCCTCCCCTCCCCCTCCCCTCCTTTGAATCGGCTTATGTATGTTTGTATATATGGATGCAGCTATGCTGGATATACGATTGTGGTGAGCTAATTTATGGCATCAGGGGGGAAAAAAACTGCAGTAAGACGTTGCTGCTTCTTTGCTGTTGCTACTGCAAAAAAGAAATGCAAATCGAAAAAACAAACTCAGAAATGAAATACGTTTTGTGGCGTCAAATGTTTGGTCGACGATTCCAGCTGAAGTGAAGCGTTACGAATAAAGAGAAAAAAATACAACAGAAAAAAAGTAAGTAAATTATTTATTAAATTCCAAATTGACAACGAAGAGCTACAAGATTTTTCATGCTTTACGCTCCTCAAATATGCAGCAGCGGCAGCACCAGTAGAGGCTCTGGTGTATGTCTGAGATGGAAACCAACCAACAACAGCGAAATATTGCATTGAACCAGGAAGCATTTTTACAACGAAATTAAAGATTGCAATCAGCAGCTTAAAACAATTATTTTAATCGATACCAGCGAAACACTGAAAACAAATACATACAGACGGACAGACCAACCAACAGAGAGATAGACGGACTGTCGGAGAAAAAAAAAATAACGATGGATTTTTCATTAAAAGAACTGTCAAGAGATTTGCGCGCAATTTTTCCAAACATAAAGCTGACAACGAATTGGCAATATTTTTTATACACAACGGAAAATATAGTAAATAAACGCGCGTAATTCTGTAAAAAAAAAAAACATATTTCTACGGTGTTCATACAAAAGCTGTGTGTGTGTTGTAGTGCATTTTGAATGTAAAATAAGAGGGGTTAGCTTTTCGCTTTCATTCAATATCCCAAAATGTATAAAAATTATTTACAATTTACTCAGGAGTTGGTGTCGTTTCCAGATATAGTTTTTATCCACTTATTTAAAAGTGTTTACATACTAAAAAATATAAATTATTTACCTTGAAAATCTGCGTTCATCGACATCGACAAAATAAAAGTAAAACTTTTCGTTAGAAAAAAATTCTGTGAAATTTGACAACAACGCAATTGCGCTTGTAATACATTTTTATATATGAGAATCAACTTGAGATCACCTGAAGTGGCACAACAAATGGCACAGGTAACTAACATGGAGATACAGTGGCGCACATACGCGTACACACTTGGCTAATGATTTTTTTTTTTATACTTACTATCTACACATTATGATATTACTTTAGATGTTGTTGTTGTTGTTCTTGTATTTGCCTTATTAGAAAAAATGTATGCAATGTATGCACTCATTTCAAGTGCAAATTCTTTACGAATGCAAGTTTATTTTTGCTTTTGTTTTGTTGCAAGTTCTCTTTTCAACAGCCAAGCAACTAAAACAAAAAACAAAAAACAGCAAAAGCATATGGAGTTACCCAGCAGACCAAATCTTCGTTTACGAGACTTTGGCGATAGTTTCGCGGGAAAAACTATCGCTAATGGATCCGAAAACGATAAGAAAACGAATCATATGTCGCTCAGTTTGTGGCAGTAAAAGTCTCGTTTACGACACTCGCAAAAGATGATATCTAAAGATGATAGCGAGCATTTTGCGAGTCTTTTTACGAATCGTTTCTGATATCATTTGCGAGCATTTAGAGATATTTTTTACGAATCGTATATGATAACGGTAACGAGCCTTTTGCGATATTTTTGCGAGTCTTTCATTCATGTCATTTTTTACTACAACTACGAAAAATAATAATTTTGTGGTCTGCTAGATTTTCAAATATTTTTATCTATTACTACAATATTATCATACTACTCTGTACTATAAAATAAAAAAATAAATAATAAAAATAAAAAATTCAAAAATGGTGGATTTTAAATTGTACCTATAATTTAAAAAGCATAAAGTACATAAACGTAAAGTGCGTTTATGTACTTAACATACATTACCGTTTTTGTAGAGTTGCTAATTTTCATAACCTTCTTATATTCAATATAAATATGAAGTGTATCAGAATTATAAGAAAGTGTACAAGTACGAATCTTTGTCGATGGTTTGCGACACTCGTATTTATGCCCGCAAAACTATCGCTTGCGGACACGTTTTGCGGACATTTAGCGAGTGTTTTGCGATACTCGTATTTATGCCCGCAAAACTGTAGTTCACAAGCTCGTTTGCGGATATTAAGCGAGGGTTCTTGGGAAACTAGTATTTTCCCCCCTCAAAACGCTTGTTTCTGAGCTCGTTTGCGATAGTTTAGGCGAACTTTCTCTCAACATTCGCTTCGTGGTCCACTGGGTAGTTGATGATGAATCACTGCAGTTGTTGCTATGTATGCACAAGTAGGGGGTAACTATTTAAAAAAAACTCGTACGCGTTGTATAGTGCAATGACAATTGCATGCTACTGTTGTAGATTTGCTGCATAGACGCGAAAAGATGAAAGCAGATGTGATTGAGTAGTATAATATTTGTGCAGTGACTTGTATAAAAATTATACTGAAAATGTTATATAAATACCAAAATTAAATTATTGAATAATTAAAAATTTAATTATTTAAGGAAAACTCTAATTTTTAATATCCACCGGCGTAGTTTGCATTTGCAAAAGTTTGTAGAACAATTTCTTTAAGTGCTTTAATCGTAGCTTAAAAGGAATAAGCCTGATGGCGTTAAAACGTACTAACTAGCCGGCTAGTTGAAGTCTGTGAAACATGAAATTACGGAACCGGCGAATTTCTTTCGCAATAAGGTGATGGCTTTACGATCTGTTGAAAATAAAGTTCGTTCATATCCAATTTCAGTCCACATCGTTCGATAACGCAATCTATTAGGAGAAACGGTATCACCAGCGTCATTCAAATAAAAAAAAAATTGTGCAACTCAAAAACCTCAACAAACTGTTACTCGTTTTGGATGAAGAGATTTCACGGCAAAGATTTTTGAGTTTTCAAAGATGAAAATAAGTCTCATCGCTCAGACTGATTTTGTTGAAAGAGTCGTGGTTATTTTCTTGCGTTCTCAATAACCAATCAACGAGTGCACCACGTTGTTACTGGTTTGCCGGCTTTAATTTTTGTGCCAACGGGACTTTATAAGCCCTTAGTCTTAGATCTTTCTGCTAGATTCTAGATGAAAAATTATCATGGAATTCAAATCTAGACAGGGCGCTAGACAAAGCCAAAAAAGCCATTCTAGTAGGCAAGAACTGGGGACTTAATCCAAAGCTCTCAATGTGACTATATACTGCCATACCAAGACCTATAATCACCTGTGCAGCACCAATATGGTGGAGTAAGGCAAAACAAATAATAACTCAAGCCAAGCTCAATAAACTTCAAAGACTAGCTAACGTCTGTATTACGGGATCAATGCGAACAACGCTACACTTATTCGTCGAGAAAGAAACTCTACAGTATACGTGTAAGCTCATCTCTTAATATGAAGGAGCGGTGTATAGATCCCTTCATCCAGAGTTAATCCAAGAAATTAACTAATTAATTAAAATTTTAGTATATTTACTACCGATAAATGTCTTCGGCGTTGCAACTTCTGCCACAACTTCAAGATCAAATCCATTGATAGAAGTAACTGAGACCAAAGTTTTCAGCGCACTATCATGTATGGTATACAGATGACTCCAAAAAAAAGACGATGGAGTTGGGGCAGGAGTGTATGGGCACAGGTAACTCAGTTTTCCAAGCCGAGGTGCATGCCATTGAGCTCTGCCTAAGAGAATATGGAAACAGATCTCGGGTTAACAAGAACATTTACATTTAATTCACTCTAACAGCAGAACGACTCTTCTTGCACTCTCTGCAAGTGAAATCACATCAAAAAGTTTGGGACTGCCTACAGCTCCTGAACAACCGAGCATCTCACAACAGAGTATAACTCATTTGGGAGCCAGGGCATAAGGGCAACATGTTGACAACCAAATAACAGATGAACTTGCTAGAAAAGGCTCATCCAGTGAATTTATTTTACCACAATCATTCTGCGGCTCACCATGGACTTCAGTTAAACTTAGTTTGAAAAATTGGCTGGATAATAATTCGCTACAATATATACTAAATCATTCATGCCAAAGGTCTGTCATAATATAACTAAGCAATTGCTTAATCTAGATAGAAAACAAATCCGAATTGCCACAGGGTTCTACACAGGGCATTCATTGAACAAATACTGATCAACTTTGGGTTTGGTACGGGGCGATATGTGTCGAATATGTAACGAGGAGGAAGAAAAAGCAGAACATATTTTATGCCACTTTGGAAGTCTAATGAGAACCCGATTTCGTTACTTAAGAAACTCTATCCTACAACCGCAAGACAGAGCGGATAATTCTCCTATAAAGATAATAAATTTCCTCAAGGGAAATAAACTCATAGGAGAACATTAATTCTTCGGGAGATATGACAATAGGCCCAAACTGCCCGCAGTGATCTGGGATCGTCTTGCCCACCTCCTCAACAATCTAATCTAAGATTTTTGTGCAAAATACTATGCAAACTGGTTTGTGATATGCCTAGTTGCTGTGAACGTTTTGGAATCGATGAACCAGGTGTTTCCACTATACTTGCAGCTAGAGCTATTTTTTCAGTTGACCTTGCTGAACGAAAAGGAATTGATCTCTTCAACTTGCCGAAGACGTTCGAACGTATTGATTAAATTTACGTTTGAAGACCGAGCAGGCGCCTCATAACCACCAAATTTGGTACGAACTTTAGGAACCGTCTTTGCGAAATTTTCGCCGATTCTGAGTGAATTTCATTTTTTCAATGCGTTATTCAAGTCTATATCAATCCAGTTTCGTTAACCGTATAGTTTTTACTCAAATGTTAAAAAATAACAGCCGAAATTTGTACATGAAAACGGGCGCTGCTCTTAATGGAAAATCTGGTACTTTTAATTATTAAAAGTTTTATCTGAAGTACAAATTAAATTTTCTCAACAACATTTGAAGTTATCTGAATTACATTAGAAGAGAAAGATTTCGATAGTTTGTTTTTCCTTCAGTTTAGTAGAGCTGAAACAATAGATATTGTATGGAGTTGCATGTTTACCAACAGCAAAAGTGCACAATGCCAGATAAAATCTATCAGACTCTTTTTAACATATTTCTTAAAAATACGCCAATATATTTTCATCGTACGTTAAGATCAACAAAATTAAATATTATACAATGAATATAATTCTTTTTAGAAAACCACGAGATATTTGATTTCCAATTGCCCATAAAACTTAAGTGAGTAATAAATAAAGATAATTTTTCAATAAAATGCGCATGCCAAGAATTTATAATAATTATTATTTCCTTTTGATCTGATGACTATTTTCATTTAAGACTAATAGCAAATAAATGTACAAACACAAGCTGCTAACACAAATCCAATAAAAATATTATTTATTTCCTGAAAACACTCATACATACAATCATAATATTATTTTCTAGTATTTATTTTATACTGCTTCTTCTTCCAGTTGTTCTTATTAAAGCGCGCAAAGGAAACTGTATGCATGTGTGCGTGTTGTATACATAAGTGTGCGATGTTGTACTGTGTGCACTTTTTTTTGCATATTTATTTCTACCGCTGCCACTTATTTCTATTTTTATGACATTAAAAACACTATCAACGTGAAAACTTATGCGGCACACACTCACTGGATACGATACTACCCAGGGGGAAAATTATGAATCGTTTACTTATCAGTTTAACTAGCTGTACCGAAATTTATTGGGCTAGCGTCGAATTTTTTTTACATTTTTTTTTTTTAATTCAACTTCAGTGGAAAATAGGCGTTTCAAAAACAATTCTACAAATTTTAGAACTTGGACATCTTTATGGATGTTATCGTGTGAAGAGGAAGGAAAACGTAAGAGATTAAACTGATTGAATTGAAAGTGCGAGTAGACTTGGTCAATGGTCAAATGCTAGCCATGTCAACCAGCGTTAGGTACCTTGAAGTAATCCTGGACCATAAGCTGAACTGCAGGATAAATACAGAAAACCGGGTAAAGCCTGTAAACGAATGATTGGTAGGAGATGGGGCCTCCAACCAAAACTAACTCTATGGATGTATAAAGCGGTTGTACGTCCAATCTTAACTTACGGAGCCTTGGTATGGTGGAAAGCTATCAACAAGAAATATAACGTAACAAAATTAGAACGTATCCAACGATCAGCTTGTGTAGGAGTTACTGTAGCAATACGGTCTTGCCCCACTGCGGCTCTAAACACTGTTACGCATTTGATTCCAATAGATCTCTTTATCGAGCAGACAGCAACCTTGAGCACGATAAGGTTAAGGGAGGCGGGTCGCTGGTTTGAAAGACCTTACGGCCATGGAAGTCTGCTTATGTCACATGGGCGACAGATTCCAGATAAAACAGATTACATCATCCCTACCATGACGTTCTCCAAGAAGTTCAAGGTATGGATACCATCGGGAAATGAATGGAACAACGGCAGGATGGTAAATAACTTCGACACCACAGTATTTACGGACGAATCCAAGATGAACTGTGGTGTGGGAGCAGGAATTTTTTCAGGAAAACTAGGCTTAAATCGATCGGCCCGCCTCCCTAACTCTGCTAGTGTATTTCAGGCTGAAATGCTAGCAATAAGGGAGCCAAGTAGGATGCTCAAGACCGATCACACCTTCAAAGCACATATCGCTATTTTTTCGAATAGCCAGGCCGCAATCAGGGCTCTTGATTCGGCCGTCATATCATCTAACGTGGTAATGCAATGCAAAAATAGTCTTACGCACCTGGCTCGACAGTACAACATCACCCTGATATGGGTCCCGGGTCACCGAAACATTGAAGGAAATGAAATGGCTGACGAGCTAGCACGTAAAGGATCTACACTGCAGGAATCTTTGGCTGAGCATGTACTCACACCACTAAACTCGGTCAAGCGTGAAATCTCTATAAAATACCTCGCAAGAACCAATAGTAGATGGACCAGGTTACCAACCTGCAAAACAAGCAGAGCAATATGGCCTGTCTACGACTGGAAAAAACAGTGCAACTCATACACAAAAACCGGAAGGACATCTCAAGACTGACGGCGGTTATCACGGGCATTCTGGCTCATTGGTGAGCAAGCAGCCAAAATGAGAATTCCGCATAACACTACTTGCCGCAGCTGCGATTATCCGGAGGAAAAAGAGACTATCTCCCACCTCCACGCTCTGAGACGAACCAGGATGAAAACTCTAGGCAAACCTTACTTCAACAACCTCGGGGAACTAGGTGAAATAAGTCCAAACGAATTACTAAGCTTCATAAACCAGTCGCCTTCATAAACCTTTTCCGCCTGCACAATAAAACCATACAAACCAAGAACAACTGAGGATGTGGCACGAACCGCCACTTTAACAACAACAACAACAACAGACTTGGAAGACTGCATAAAACCCTCTGAAGAATTATTATTACCGTTGGGAGCATTGCTGTTTGCTTGCAGCAGATAAATGCATCGATGAGTGTGTGCAAGTGTTGTCGTTGACGCTGGTTTTTGTGGTTGTTGTTGTTGCTCTTGTTGACACTGTACCAGCATAGCTGAACCAGAAGGTGCTTAAACGCAAACATAAAACAAAATTAAAATAAAACGCTAAACAGAAAACACACACAAAAAAAAAGAAGAAGAAGAGAAAGAAAAAAAAACAGCAAATACAAAGAAACCAACTGAAGGAATGGTATAAGATGGAGCTATATAGATATAACAACAACAACAAATTCAGTATGCATAAAAAGCAAAAACATAATAATATTTTCATTTTGTTTCTTTTTTTGTTTTTAATTTTATAAAAGGTTTTAATGTTGTTGAAGAGTGGTAAATGCTGTCGGTTTGCTTGATGATGACGTGACTTTGTTGAATGCTTTTTTATATGTGTGTATGTGTGCAGGTGTGCGTGAAGGTGTATGGTTTGGTGTGCGGATTTGAAAAGAGCATTCACCTTATAATTGCAATAAGTAAGTAAGCGCGGCGAAAATTTCTTTTTAATTGATTTTTAGCGTGAATCATAAAGTTAGCAGTACGCGATAGCAACTTCATCAACAAAAACGCCACCACCAATATCGCCATCAGCACCATCATCAACATTCTCAACAACGATAACAGCAACAATAGCCCACGTAAATTGTAATTGAAAATTGTGTATTTAAAATGCTTGAACTTTTATATATATAACTTTTTTTTTTTCTTTGGTTTTCAAGTGCTACTTCTCGCTCACTGCTCATGATCATGAACATGATGATGATGATGAATGAGTTTTGGTTTATACGAGTATTTAGGCGATTTTTAATTGGCTTTTGTTTTTGACTGTTCTCCTAACTTTAGTTTATGGTATACGAAAATTGTTGTTATAAATGCAAGCAGTTGTTTTCAGTGGCAATTTTTTATCCGCTTGGTGGTTTTGCCATTACCAACCAAGGTGTGTACTTGTACACTTTCTTATAATTCTCATACACTTCATATTGTTAGTGAATATAAGAAAGTTATGAGAATTAACCACCAGACGAAGAAGGGAATCGAACCCGAACTTCCCGGATGAAAGTCTAGTGCACTACCCACTAGACTATCGAGGTCGTCATATGATTCTAAAAGTTTTTATACCCACAGCCAGAGTAAGAACATGCGGATTCAAATTCAGTGAAAGAAATTGTAATTGACATATAGACTAAGATGGCTGAAAAATAAGTAAAACATATTAATATAAAAATTAAATTTTCTGAATTGAAAGCATTCCAGAAGTTTCGAATCGATTCAAAGATAATACAATAAACATTTATGTATGTGAGCCTCGGTTTACATCCTATCGTTAAATCGACAATGTTAATAAATAAATGTCAGATTTATTTCGAAATTTAATTTCGACAATTCACTTTAATTTTAAAATAAATCTTTACATGGTCCCAATTAAATCCATTATATAATTACAACTGAATGCCAACTAATTTCAGTATGAGCTGCGTGTAAACAAATGAAGAGATACAAATATTGAAATTTTGAATGTCATTAAACAAAGAAACAAAACAAGAGCAGCGGCACATGCAGGCCTTAAATATCAACTAACGCAGCCATCGCCTTAATATGCCCATATACATACATTCATGTTTATGTACATAAATATATTTAAAAAATAGTATACGATTAGATTGCATTTCTTTGAAAATGAATGTCATACATAAATACAACAAATGAAATGAAACGAATGAACATTTCAACATGTCATTATCAAAATTATCTATTTACATGTATGTACATTTTATAGATAATATTGTAGCTAAAAAGTTTCATTTCTGTTTGTATGTACACATGCATACGGGCAGCGCAACTGCGAAATGCGATAAACTTTACAAGTACAATTGGAGCATACACACTGATTTTGAAATGAAAAGTTTGTATCAACAAAGTGCGATTTTGAAATTTACGTTTCTTTTTACAAAAAGGTACTTGCAAATGTAATATTGAATTTAATATGAGCCCCAGTCAATGAAGTCTTTATCTATAGACTGATTTTGTAATATTGAAAGTTAATATCTAATACGAACTGCATACATATAAATTTTTGCACACAGATTGTACATTGATACGAGTATTTGCTCAAATGCAGGTAGATAAAGGTTTTTTTTTTTCTTATCTGTATGAAAGATAAGTTATCATTTTATGCGTTATGAATGTTGAAATATATATACTGGCAGATCGCAGAAGAGAAGGGGGTTTGGGAATCCGTGAATGTATATCTGCAGTTGAAAATTTTGTACAGAAATTTTTACTATGTGAAATTGATTTTGATTCGAGTGTTAAGAGGAGAGTAGGGCAATCGCTTTATTTTTAAAACGTTGAGTATCGCTCACTTATCAAAGAAGTTGTAGAAGCATACATCCTTTAAGAACAAATATGTATCAAACGATTCTTTATTATTTCACAGACCACAGGGCTTCATCAAATCGAAAATGTTTGTTTCCTTAGGTTAAGTTTCTCCCAGATGTTTAATATTTGAAGTAACTCCAAATTGGTAGATTCTCTAGCACAGTGGTTTTCAAGTGGTGGGGCACGCCCCCCTAGGTGAGCATAGTCAGATTTGAAGGGAGCCGCGGAGACATTTCAGTAAAAAAAATTTTTACAATCATCTATACATTTATTAGTATAACTACAATTTTATTCCAGAAGATCCAGATACGCTACACTATCATATTATATATTAATTATATATAAAGAGCTTGACGAGCAGGTTAGCCAAAAATTATCAGATTTAAAATCGGTTTAGCCAATTCCAAAATATTAGCGTCGGAAGTTCTTTAAAATTCACTCATTGAACAAAGCATTGCATTCATCGTTGTAAAAATCATTGCTTAAGCGGGAGTATATAACAAATGAGAGAAAGAGAGAAGACATTAGTAACGGCATTTCTCAGAATTATCTGCATACAAAAATAACACAACAAACATCAACGAGTAGTTTGGTTCTCTTTTGATATTTGTTTTTTCATAAAGAGATTTCTTGAAAAAAAAAAATAGCCCCGTAGCGCCGTACCGACTAGTAATATTTAATAAAATAATTTCTCTTTTCTTTCATATTATGTGTTAAAATGCACATTTTTTAGTTTTACATTTTCCATTTCTGACTTTAACCGCGAAAATACAGTTTGTTAAAAACTTCCAATCAATTTTGCTCACGAGAAACTATTCAACTACTAGATAAGTTTATTCTTGACACAGACTAACCAGAGCTTCCACTATACTAAACAATAACTAGATATTTTTCCAGGTGGGTATGATTTAATTTATAAATAGTAAATCAGCACAAAAAATGTTTTTTGAAAATCAAATTGGGAGGCGCTGGCTTGGCATGAATTCGGAAAGAGGGGCGTAGCATGCAAACAGTTGAGAACCGTTGCTCTAGCACATACCTACATTGGATGTGAAAAATTCACTCATGATTTGCATACTGAAATTTTTCCGGCTGGGGCAATTTTTTGCTAAAACAATTTCTAAAAAACCACGCTAATCCCTCTTCTTTAAACTCCATCACAGGTTGTTAAATCGATCCACTCTACATATGCACATTAAGGGGCCTCACGAAAAATTTGTTATTCTTTATAAAAATGAACCTCAGTTTATTTTATGATGATTCCAAAATTAAGACATTTAGCTGATATAAAACGATTTGTAATTTATTTTAAGTAAAACGATAAATTTTTCCTCCAGAAGCAATCAGTTTGAAATGTGTAAAATATTTTGGGTTTGAATCGAATTTGGCGTCAGATAAATATGGTCCAACTATATGATAGCACTGTTCAACAGCCAAAATTGAGCAGAGACGGGACAAGTGTACTTAGGGTAATGGGGGGGTCGCTGAGTCTGAATCCATGGTCCGTTTTGCTCTGCTACGTCACAATTTTATTGACATCAAAATTTTAAAAATTGAAAAAAAAAAATTAAAAATGCAGTTCATATTTTTTTTCATCAAAACATCCACTTTTACAAAAAAAAATTTTCGATTTTTTTATTTTTTAACTTCAAAAATTTTTTTTTAATTAATAAATTTTTTGGTTTTTTCTTTTATCCTCGTTATCACCGTTCACTTTTATCTCGTTGTTAGCTTAACCCAGTAATGCCTAGCGGTGCCATATTGCACCTTATCGCTGAGCCGTTCCTGAGCCAGGTTCAAAAACAGTTTTTTTCTCAAGTTACTTTCTTGGTCTATCTCTTTGTACTCTTGATCAATTAAATCCTAAAAATTTCTTTGTGTATACCTACAAATAAATTTATATATTGTTGTTTCCTTTTTGACACGTTCACGTATTCATTTTTGAACACATTGTAGATAAATATATAATGTAAAATAAAAAACGTAAGTACCTATGACAAGAGAAAGATTTATTTTTCAAGTTTAGATTTTATTCATAATTTATCCGATGATGTTTTATTTTAGGTTCATACACGCTGGATTCCAGTTTTGCACACATCGGAAACACTAATCGGAAACAAATAGTTTGTACAAAAATAAAAAAGCGTGACAGCTTACTCCAATCTTGCTTCGAAATTTAACAACAAAATCAAAATTGATTGTTCAAGAACACATTAAATTAAAGTCAAACTTTTATACTGATCTGCCTTTGAACGTTGCAACGGCATTTTTCAGCGAAGACTAAGTAGTTGTGGAGACGCAATTTTGCAAACGCAGTGGCTTTTAAACATTCTAAAAACGGTACAACTTATTCTGTTGTTGTTGCTTTCTTTCTCTACCTACGTACTGAACATCTTATTTAAGTACGCCAATCGTATTCATACATTCATATCGTCGCCTGAGAATTGATTTGGTGTACATATAAGTATACGTATTCGTATACGATATGTATGAAGAGTTTAAAGCTCATTTGGCACTTAAGTATACGTTTGGCTATCATTGCTTTAACCCATTAAAGACGAGCGGGAACCAAAATAGATAGATCAAGAAAATAACTTGAGAAAAAAAATTTTTTGAACCTGGCTCAGGAACGGCTCAGCGGCAAGGTACCATATGGCACTGCTAGGCATTACTGGGTTAAGCTAACAACAAGATAAAAGTGAACGAGGATGAAAAAAATTAATTAATTAAAAAAAAAATTTAAGTTAAAAAATTAAAAAACTCGAAAAAATTTTTTTTTGTAAAAATTGATGTTTTGATGAATAAAAATATGAACTGCGTTTTTAATTTTTTTTTTTTTCAATTTTAAAAGTTTTTGTCAATAAAAAAAAATTGTGACGTAGCAGAGCAAAACGGACTTCGTATTCGGACTCAGCGACCCCCCGTTACCCTAAGTGCATTTGTCCTGTCTCTGCTCATTGCCAAAAGTTTCCATTTGTAGAACAGTGTAGTGGTTGATTGATAAAAGAAAATTTATTTTTAACAGAAAATCAACGACTACACCTTGCCTTTCTTCGCCACCCAAGAAACTGCAAATCATACTTTGAAGACCACTAGTTTACATACATTGCTCAACCTAAAACGATTTTGAAATGCTTACAGTTTTAAGTATTTAAGTTAAAGCATTTTTTGTAATTTATTTAATTGCTTCAAACTTGAATAAAATTTGTCTCAAACCCTCATATAATTTTTCCGGTTACTACACATATTCAATGAAACATATTATGAAAATTATAAATGACCAAAAAACACCATGAGACAGCATTTTTCACCTACAAATAAATTGATTTACTCGCAAATTGGGCGCGCAAATGTGATAAGGAAGCGTGTTCAGTTTCTGAACGTCAGAGTTTTTTTTTTAAGGTTTTTGAAGTTTCAAAGGATATGTAAGATTCAAAAAGAATTATTTAGGGACTTAAGCGGAATCTTTTGAAAATAATAAAATAAATATTTTTTTTTTTTAATTTACCAGAGCTAAAATAGGCTAAAAATTTTCGTTTTAAATTTCTAATTTGCATTATCTGGAACCAATAAAGCTAGAAGGATAAAATTTGAGTTTCATAAAAATTTGTTAGAGAACTTCAAGTATATATATTCAAGAAAGAAGTTTTTAAAAGAAAATTTTTTATATTTTTTGTTGACAAATCAAAAAAACTGTTTTTATTATTTTTTGCAGAGATTCTCCTCTTACATTTGATACCCATATTAACAACCTATGTGGACAACCTCGATAGTCTAAAGGGTAGTGTACTAGTCTTTCACCAGGGAGGTTCGGGCTCGATTTTCGTCTTCGCCTGCTGGTTAATTCTCATAACCTTCTTATATTCACTAATGACATTCTATAGAAAAATTGTAGTTTTACTACATTTGGAATCTAGATTTGCGAGTGTAAAAATTTATTTATATGTGAAACGAAAATTTTTGTCGCACTTTAAAATATATCGAATGGTTAAGCTAATTTTCTCGAATATTTCTGTGATTGGTGTCTACGCTACGCCATTTAGTACAAGCTCAAAAAAATATAAAAATTACCAAAAAATTATAAAGAACTAAAATATTCGTTTTCTAATTCCATTATATTAATACTAATTAAAAATAAAAAAATTTAAATAGTGTTTTTCATTTAAAATATTTTTCTAGTATCTATTTCGCAAGCGGTTTTTGAAAAGAAAAAAATATTCCGTACAGTAGCATGGAAAGCGGTTCACCCACTTTAACTGATCGTAAGATAATGGCAACCGTCAATAAAATAACTATATAAAATATTTAAAACTTTCTTCTAGGTGAATAAATAAATTACATAGTTTGTTGCTTAATGTTATTGCATATTATAAAACAACAGGAAATCATTAAAAAAAATGTAAGCTTTTCATTTTTAATTTCAAATTGAAAAGTTATTAAAATTAAATAATAATACTTTACAAGTACACCGCAAATAAAAATGTACCACACCTTTTAAAAATAAATTGAAAATAAAAAAGTTAAAAAAAATAAAAAAAAAATGAAATGAAAATATTTTCCAATTTATAAAATAATTGCAAACGCAACCTTTAACACTGG
This sequence comes from Toxonevra muliebris, assembly GCA_963691655.1. Lineage (NCBI taxonomy): Eukaryota > Metazoa > Arthropoda > Insecta > Diptera > Pallopteridae > Toxonevra > Toxonevra muliebris. The sequence goes on from OY829326.1 coordinate 105,311,263, forward strand.
CAATTAACCTATTCAATTAAATCGCATAACTAATTCAACTCAAGCACACACATATATGTACATATAAATATGTGCTGAGTTACATTCACATAAGTTGAAGCCTCCTTTTTTTTTTTTTTTTTGTATTTAAATTAATTTTAATATTAAAGCTCATTCACTTGCTGCAAAATCATCGTTTGATTTTTTTATTTTAATTTAATTTATTTTTAACATATTTTTTGCACTATTTTTATTAGTATTGGCTCCATGCAGACTGTGAAATTTTTTGTCCAACATATTTAACGAATATGCAGTAATGAAACAGTGAAAAAAAAAAGAAAACATATCAAAAAATGTCTGAAAAAAGTAACGTTTTGTTTTTTAATATTAATAAACTCTAAAGGTTGATTTGAGCTGAGTTTTTGCTGCCTACGAGCAAACACGTGATTCAATCTGGTTTAATTTTTATGTGTAGGCAACAATTTACTATTTATTTGCTGCTGTAGGTAAAAATGTGTAACTACGTAATTCTTGTTGTATACCTACATATATTTAATGAGATTTTAAATGAGTTTATCTTTTATACTACGCATGTACCAATGTATGTCTTAATAATTGAATCATAGTAATCGGAAACTGACTATCATCATGTTGTAATAAATTTTTAATACCAATCAGAAAATTAATTTGAGATACTTTGAGAAATTGCTACCGGTAACTTAGTAGCTATTACAAATGTAGGTAATTTTAAGGGGTTATATACGTTTTGGTATGGGAAACTAAGGGCATATTTGTGATTTTTTTTTTGACTATTTGAAACTAGCATAACAGGTATACATAGTACATATTCTTACGAAAAAAATGAGTGGTCGGATATGAAAAAATATTGAAAATTGTAGAAGTTGTAGCTCTTATCCTGATGCGCGTTTTTTCTGCAGAGTCTGGCGGTGACCACGATTGAATGCCAACAACTCAACTGTAATCAAAAAGACAAAAACGAAAAATTTTGAAAAAAAAAACGGAAACCATGATGCAGAAAAAAAAGTAGATTTTTTGAGTCTCAAAAATGTATTAAAAAAAAATTAATAGTTAAGACAAAAAAATGCAACTAGGAAAAAAATTTAAAAAAAAATAGATGAATTGGTCAATTAGTTTTTGAAATATCGCGGTCACCGCAAAGGCATTTTTCAGAAAACAACATCCGGAGAAAATCACGTTTAAAGTCGGGCGAGATGCCTATCGCAAGTCAGATAGCGCGCTACAAATCGAGTTGCTACTTACGATCTACTGCTCAGATTGACTTGAAATTTTGAACATAAACTCTTAAAAGTATGTTTGTTCGAAATAAGCCATAAAAATTTTTCCGATTTTTTGACTCATGAAAACGTATATAACCCCTTAAGTAATGGTTGCCGAATTAAGTACTAGTTTTCCTAATGATCAATACAACGGCATTTGAGTTTGCGAAGTAAACCGGTTTTAACCGTAGAATGCATACGATGAGTCTCCAAAAATCACAACTATATATTTGTTGCAATATCTGTGAAGAACAGCAAGATATCGCTCATTTACTAAAAGACTGTCATAAGTCAAAAAACACGATTTTTGAGTTAATGATGCAGAATTATTCATTATATCACGCTTTTGTGAGTATGAATGTATAAACTCGTATTTTTTCGTAATTTGGACATTTATTGTGAAAAAGTAATTATAAATTTATTCTTTATAGTATTGTCCATCGTTAGCCACAACCTTTTCCCATCTTTCTGGTAGCATACGGATTCCCTGTCGAAAGAACTCCTCATCTTTTGAGGCTATCTACGAATCGACCCATTTTTTGAGTTCTTCGAAAGAACGGAAGTGCTGTTCAGCCAGGCCATGTTTCATCGATCGGAACAAGTGGTAATCAGAAGGAGCAATGCCTGGAGAATACGGCGGGTGGGGTAGCACTTCCCATTTCAGCGTTTCCAAGTATGTTTTTATTTGCCTTGCAACATGCGGCCGAGCTTTGTCGTGCTGAAGAATAACTTCGTCGTGTCTATTCTCATTTTCTGGCCTCTTATCCTTTAATGCTCGGCTCAAACGCATCAATTGTAGTCGGTAGCGGTCGCCAGTGATCGTTTCATCCGGTTTCAACAGCTCATAATACACGACACCTTTCATATCCCACCAAATACACAGCATGAGCTTGTATCCATGAATGTTCGGCTTTGCCGTTGATGTTGATGCATGTCCGGGCGGTCCCCATGATTTTTTACGCTTTGGGTTATCGTAACGTATCCACTTTTCATCGCCAGTCGCAATACGATGCACAAAAACCCTTTCTTTTCTGTCGTTCAATCAGCAGTTCACATGTGAAAAATCGTCGTCGACGTCTCTTGGCTTCAATTCGTACGGCACCCAATTTCCTTGATTTTGAATCAATCCCAATTCTTTTAATCGTTTAGAAATGATTGATTGATCAACTCCAAAAGATTCTGCAAGTTCTTGTTGCATTTGACATGAATCTTCTTCGAGTAATGCCTTCAATTCTTCATCTTCGAACGCATTTCGGGCCGCCTGAACGTTCCCTGTCTTCAACATCAAAATCACCACTTTTGAAACAGGCATACCACACCTGACACATTCTAACGTCTATAGCACAGTCAGGATAAGTTCAGTGAGTAAACGATGTGCTTCAGTTGCGTTTTTCTTTAAATGGAAGAAGCAAACTAAAACTTCCCGCAAATGTTGTTTTGTTGGCACGAAATTCGACATTTTCAGCTATAGTAAAACACTTTTGTAAAATTATGAAAATTATTTGACAGATCAATTCTTATAGTATTTTTGGCGCTCTTCGAGATAGAATAGCTGTCAATGTCAAAAAAAATGGCGCGTATGATAGATATGAAGTTAGTCACAATTACGAGTTTATACATTCATACTCCCAATAGTTATGACAATCTTTTAGTAAATGAGTGATATGCTTTTGGGATGTTTTAATACTTTAGTATGCCATTTTTGGGATACAAATTTGGAAAATTCACATAGATCATATGCCAGAGATAAGAGTTCATCTGGAAGTAGTTTTAAATAAAAATGTTTGAAAAATGTTATCTTATGACAAAGAAAATAAATGAGATTACAAATATTTTTTTAAAGAAAGCTGTCCAAATATAAACTACGTATATATATAAAAATGCATACAATTAGCTATAACTATGTATTTATTTACACATACTACTTATATTTGAAGATATGACTGTCAGTCTGTCAACTTGAAAATGAAAACACAAATGCAAAACCAATATACTATAAAGAGAATAAAATATACCGACCGCAGGATATCAAAGCAACCTCAGTAGTTATTTATATTGTATAAGAAAATATTCTGCTCAATAATACATTTCATATGTTTGTATATATATTTTGGTAAATTAAAACAATAACAACAATAATGACAAATGTGAATTATTATTATTATTATTATTATTGTGACAAATGTAACTCTTATTTTGACAGCTGAAGTGGAAATGGCGCCATTCAATGCATATTCGTCAAATTTTATTATTACTTACATACAAATTAAATTTAGTACCTTAATTTGCTTATATAAAAACTCAATCGCCGGAAATGTTCAAAAAAAATTATTAAATTTTTTAAACCTTTATTTTAAAAATAAATAGTAAACAAGTCAGCAAAAACCAAATACACGAAAACCGTACACACATTAATGTTTGACTTATTAATTTGAAAAAAATATTTACAAAGAGTTCCATTGTTGTTTAACTATATTGATATACACATGTATGTGTTAATTAATATAATAAATTAAAAGTTAATGCTACTACTAATAAATAAACAAAGCAAAAAATGGAAAACAAGTTACGTTTGGAGGTTGGATGGGGTTAAAATTATACTTTACAATTGGTAATTGAGAATTTTTCTTTCGAATTGCCGATTAGGTTTTAAAAATTTGTATTTCTTAAATACTAATGTATTACTAGGTAATATCTTCATATTTTGTTGCCATATTTTTAAATGTTTATAGTAATACAGAGTAGAGAAAGGTGAATTGAGGGCAAGTAATAGAGTTGATTAGTGTTTAACTTCTATGGGAATTCAACAATAAAATGAAATTAAAGTTTTATAACATAAAAATTTAAAAGAGAGTTTCATCTTTAAAAACCACGGATTTTCAATACATTTATAGTGATTGATAACCTTAATGATCTCAGAACAATCATTTCACATTGAACGAGTATGCAGACACCAATGGAACCAAGAAATTTCCTTTGGATGCGTTAGTGATTAATAAGCTTAACTGTCTGAGAACCATGAGACCACTCTAAATAGATTTCAGAATTTTTAGAATGAATTCTCAAATCTCCAAAAATGCTATAGAATTATTTAATTTTAGAACAGTGGCCGGCATTTCCTTACTCAAACGAGCAGTACGCTCATCACACGCATTCTTACGCTCTTGCAATTAGTCGTTGTTCAGACAGCAAGGAAGCACATGAGGAGCGGTTGTGCTGATTTTTTCGTTATGTTCACAGTGAGAAATTCTATGTATGACTAAAAACTAAAGCCACAAAATAATTTATGATTTCAAATGCCTTTGGTAACATTCAATAAATTGGTTTAAATAAATGCATTGGAAGCATACCTTTTGTTTAAGTTTTTTCATTGTCATGTGTCGGCTTTTAGGTTTATTTTTATACAGTGTATGACAATTACTCTGCGCTCACCAACACAATCACATTTTCAATTTTGCCGACCACTGTTTTAGAATAGTCGAAATTGTATTCAAGATATTTCAAATTGATGTCAAAATATTCAAAATAAACAGCTGTGGTATCGTGGCAGAGTGCCAGACTCTTGTCTCTGGAAACTCGAGTTCGATTCTCGGCTTGGGTATGTTTCTTAGCTATATTTCTTTCTCTCTTCCTTTCTTTCTTTTTTGGGGCTTTAGTACAATAGATCTTATAGGTCGCAATGCCTGACTTTCGAATCGTCCTTTCTTTAAATAATAATAATATACCAAAAAAAAAAAAAAATATTTAAAGATACACATCGAAATTTATAAGCTAACAGTAATAATAATGCAAGTCTACATAAGTTTCTAAAACCGGCAAAAAATTGTAAATTTTTCAACACCACGTGCGACTCAACTTAATGCAAAGAGCTTAAACGAAACCTATAACCATCTCAAAAAGATTAAAGTTATTATAAGCTCAAGCTTTTATATGTAGGGTATACATATAATGTTTAACAAACAAAAAAAAAAAAGAACAAAAAAATAAACTGAACACTGATAACATTAATGATTGTGAAAAATATTTTAAAATAAATATAATACTAAAAACTTAAATTAAAAATAAAAGTTAAATGAAATTCAGCTCTGTTAAACTCAAAACTCGCATACCTTCCATCTGATTTTATTAAATATTGAATAAATATAGATTGAAATAATATTTTAAGTAATATCACTTACACTTTAAAAATTTTGCAATTAGTGGCTAAATTTGATAGGTCACAGTTTTAGACTTGAACAAAATTGGACTGAGTTTTTTTTCATGTATAAGATTATTACAAAATTTAACTATATCTTTAATTACTTATCTAAGCACATCTTAGCAACAAAAAAAAAACAAAAAAACTTAAATAAAAAACTTTGGTTTTGCTTAAACCTCTAGTTCCCAATTTTTTTATTGGTTTTATGAAGTGGGAAAGTTGGAACGCCTAAAATTATTTGTTGTTGTATGAGCTTTTTATCAATTTGTTTTAAGTAATTAAATATTTTATATACAAAATTCAAATTCCCAGCTATTCATAGCTAGTTTTTTTAGCTGGATAGTATGACGGGAAGTATTTTTTTTCTTTTTCACTTTTATCTCAAATACAATCAAAATAATTAATTTTCCTATTTTTCACAAATTTTTTACTTTGACTGTCGCTAACTTCTTTAATACGCATTAAAAGCTGGGAAATCCCCTAAACGATATGATAAAAAAAACAGAAAACTGTTATGGTGGCAATTTCATCCCTTTTGGTGAAGCTCGTCTAGAGGCGGGCTTGAGAACCAGAGGTTTAAGTGAGATTCCTTTATTAATGAACTTCCAGTACGAATAGAGGCTTAACACCAAAAGCAGTCACCACTTTGCTGACGGCTCTGTTTAAAACTAATCAAACTATAATATTTTCTGTGCATTTCATATGTAACTATGTAGAGTATCATAATGTTGAACTTTATTAAAATGGCACTTGAGAAAGAATTGTTGCCTTGTTTTCTGACATTTCCCGCTGCATTTGATGCTCATGTTTTAGTTGTTGTTTTTGTCATTATTGTCGATGTTTACATAAATTACATTATTTCATATAGTGCATATATATATATGTAAATTAGGGCGGATTAAATTTTCTCACCTTAAAGCTTATTAAAAAAGAATCTATGGATTTTTCTAAGCAAATTTGCTCAAGAAACCATTGGTGCAAAATCAATTTCACAGCTAAGCCATTTTAGTATAAAGATACTGGCACCTACTGGCAGATCCAGGATGAGGGTTTTAACACATAAACCGATTTTTTTTTTGGCAAGTATTGTTTGCTCTTAAGCTGAGTTATTTCCTTTCGACTTTCAATTATCACCGTCAAATACGCGTATTTTTCATTAAAATCATATATGTATAGAAACCAATAACTATTTATATAAAAGCGGGCGCTTGATTTTGCACATACATATGTATGTATTTACTTAGAATTATCTATATATTCTGTTTAACTATGTAAATATATGCTTTGGCAAGTTGTTTCATCCAAATAATTTGATCCACCCTAATGTGCATATATATATATTTGATATATGCATGCTATAATTAATTACTTATCAGCAGTTGAGTATGTGCATCCATGCTGTTGCATTTCAAAGCTAATTAAATTCAATTTATTTATTTTTAACAAGTTACGCACTAAATTTATTCTCAGTGTGAGTGTGTGTAAATATTTGTGTGTCATCAAAACTTTTATAGTGTTGTTTTTTTATGGTTTATAAGTGAAATTGGAGCATTACAAAATTATTTAAATAATATACATACATTATTATGCAAAATGTATAATTTGTTTTAATTTCTTGATTAAAAATACATATGTAAGAGTATGTAAAAATAATTAAAACTTCTAAAGCATTAATATTTATTATATATTTATGTAAACTGAAGGCTGGGTTAGAGAAGATGATAAGAAGAGCAAGTTTGCAGTAGAGATAGAGAATGTTAACATGATTTTATTATTTTAATTTTTTAGTGCATAGTATAGATATATTCAAATGTGCCTTGCACGGACATTCTTATTTTTAGCATATATCATAATTTAGTTTCCCTTTTTAGTTGAGTCACTGTTATTCTTTCACATGTATTTTCATTTTAACTCTGTGTGAGCATATGTACACACTCAACAGGCTAATTACTTGTTGAATACATACATATCTTTGTATATAAAGCGCGGTTCACGCCAAATTGGCACGCTTTGTTGTGGTCACCACGTCGCCCCTAGTCATAAGAAAAACAAATTTTTTACTGGGATTTGTTTACAATACCGTTACCGTTAGTTGATAAATTTTTCATATTAATTGATCTCAAGTTGGTGTGCACAATGGAAGCTGCAAATAGAAAATTGATTGTGAACAAATTTATTGAAAATCCGTCATGGTCTGGTTCAAAGATTGCGAAAGTGTTAAATATCTCCAAAAGAACGGTATGTAGAATTATAAAACGATATATAGAAACACTTAGTCTTGAAAGAGCTAAACAAGTTGTGAACAAAACGGGAACCACCAACCTAAAATTAAAGACAAAGATCTTGAGGTTCATCAAAAGCAATCCCGGACTATCGGATAGCGATCGTACCAAAAAATTCAATACCAGTAAAAGTACTGCTAAACGAATACGCATAAAAGCTGGGCTAAAGTGCTATCGTGCTATAAAATATCCAAATAGAACAGACAAACAGAATTTGCTGGCCAAAAAACGTGCTCGTCTTCTTTATAATAATGTTTTGACCAAATTCAATGGCTGCATTATTGTGGATGACGAATCATACGTAAAATTTGATCTTAAACAGCTTCCAGGTCAAAAATTTTAAATGGCAACGAATCGTGGTAATCTACCCTCAAAACTCAAGTACATAATAATGGATAAATTTGCAAAGAAAGCAATGGTGTGGCAGGCTATTTGCAGCTGTGGTCTCAAATCCAGGGCATTTGTTAAATCCTCTTCTATGACGTCTGATATTTACATCAAAGAGTGCCTTTCGAAACGACTATTGCCATTTGTTCGTCACCACCATTCGCCAGTGAAGTTTTGGCCTGATTTAGCCAGTTGCCACTACTCTAAGAAAACCATGGATTGGTATCAGGCAAATAAAGTAGATGTAGTGCCCGAATATATGAATCCACCCAATTGCCCACAGCTTCGACTGATCGAAAAATACTGGGCTATTACAAAATATAAGTTGAAGAAAAATGCAGGTATTGTCAAAAATGTGAATTCAATGTTACTAAAATGGAACCAAATAGTCGCAAAAGTATCCAGAGCAGATGTTCAAAGGTTGATGGGGTCCATTAAAAGGAATACCCGGAACTTTTTGCACAATAAAGAAATTTAAATCTTTTAATATTATACTATTAAAACACAATATTAAACTTATCATTTAATGCATTATTTGTTATTCTGAGTGTTCTGGTTAAAAAGATACAGCAACTTTCCTGCGTGCCAATTTTGCGTGAACCGCGCTTTATATAGATATATGTATAGAAATATTTCATATTTCTTTGTATATATATATATTCTTATTTTAAAGTAATCTTTTTCTTGAATATATTTAGGTATATAGCCAGTTTTACAGAATTCAAATAATGATACCCTTATTGAATTTCATTGTTCAAGAAACAGAGTGTAACTCGGTGAATATGGTGCACAGGTAATATAATATTACATAGACAGCCTTGACTTTAATTACGATAAGGGTATATGTTTCATCCTAAACAAAACAAAAAAAGAAACAGATGTAAAATTTCAGGACCTTGTGAGCAAGAACAAAAGGACTGCAAGAAATTTTTCCTAAAAATATATAATGTTTTTTTTTTAAAAAACAAAGAAAATATGTACTCAAGATGAAATCAATGTAACCATTAATTTTGATTGACTTTCACAAGTTATTGGCTGGTGAATACTCGATTCTCTGTGTAAAATTAACCGGTTGTTTTAGAAACATATTGTTTTTCCAATTTTATGTAGTTTTTCTTTATAATTCATGTTCATTATAATTTTTAATGATGTAAAAAACATACACGCAAAGAAAAAATTCGTTTCTCACAAAAACGAAATTTTCACTAAACAAACTTCGTTCATGGAATGTTTTCATGATGAACGAACAAATATTTATCATAAACGACTGTATTCGGTTGCCATGAGCGAAAATTTATTCATCATAAACGGTTCAATTCTTTCACAATAACCGAAAAACATTTTCCACAAACGTTTCTATTCGGTTGCCATGAATGAAGATTAATTCATCATAAACGGTTCAATTATTTTACGATGAACTAAAAACACAATAAAATGCAATATTTCCCTGAAAAATAAAATTTTCTGATTAAAGACTAGAAAAAATGTATGAAATTTACATAAAATTATATTATTTCAATTTTTGTATTATTTATTATAAATCACACACTTTTATTAGTTTTTTATAAACGTCACGCACTTTTTTATAGACAAAAAGAAATACAATGAAATAATTTCAATGCACAATTAAAATTCTTCAATAATGCGTTGACAAATGATACTTCCCGTTATGTTGTGTTGATTTGTTGTTGTGTGGAGTTTAAATGTAAGCGTCGCTGCTGCTTCTTTTTGCGACGAGAGCGAGATGAGAGGAAAACGAAAATAAAAAGAGAAGAGAGTTGTGAACTTTCGTTTAGCAGAAACCAAGGCGGATTTAACATGGTGGTAGCAGCATTACAACAAGTACAACGTAACAATAACAACACGCTACTTTGTTGTTGCTAAAAATCGTAATTGTCAAAAGCACAAGAACAAATGCATGGAAAACAAAAAAAAAAAACAAAGATTTTGACAGTTAAGATTATCTTCATATAAAAAAAATTAGAGAAGAAGAAGACAGAGCTGACGCTGCTATCACCTATTATAATTTCGCCATGGCAGAAACGTTTTTTCCATTTGCCAGAAAAGAAAATTGCCTTAATTTTATCGTGAACGAATTTTCGTTCATCATAAAACTGTTAATCTTTTGCAGAAAACGGTTTTGGTTTCTGCAAACACGGCAACGTTCCTCAGAAACGTTTTTGTTCAGCGTAAAAGTATTATATTCTCCACAAACGGGCGATAAACGTTTTTTTTTCTTTGCGTGTAAACATATACAGTTATAACTTTAGCATTAAGTTTGTTTTCAAGCCCATTTTCTGGACTCTAGACATTTATCATTGAGTCAAGTAAGAAAGTGATAAAAAAATTTTTATGTAGTAGCTGATTTATATTCCCTGAGATTTGCTATTATATAAATTATTTCGATAAAAATAATTCGAAAGCCTTGCGTTTACTGAGTAAATTCTTAATAAATACCATGTTCCCACCGAGCCGAAATTGCGTAGTTTCGGCAAATGGATTCGAACGAAACGGCAATCGTTCATATTATGAAGCTGGTTTCAATTATGGTTTCGTTTGACAGTTCATTGTTTATTTCTTGTTGTATAATGCCTGCGGTTAATATAATTATTGCTAAATATGTCGATCTTAATTATTTGACTGCGAAGAGAATCAAAATAATGAACGAAATATTTAGCAACGAAATAAAAAAGTATAGGGGAAAGCATCAATTCTTATGTATCTTGATTTACTTCAATCGCAGTCACTATGCAGCCTTGCTGCCGCAGCTCCTTCGCCATTTGTTCATATATAAGGCCTTTTTTTTTTGCCTTACGCAGTTCCTCCACATTTTCTGCCCATACCTTGACTATGGGCGCGCACTCCACAAATTTCTTTTTTTATATTTTCGTTTCTCCATTTTAATCAAGTTGTACGCAAAGCAAGCAAATTCATTTCAGAGAACACTTTCAGCTTTCGATTTTTGCTCGGTTTCGAATGCGGTTTCGTTGAAACTACCTCATTTCCGTGGTTTCGTTTGACATATTTTTATATGCCAAAATTTAGCATTTCCACGCGAAACCACGTTATTTCGGCTCAGTTAAAACATGGTATAAGACAAATTTATTTGGTTTGGAAACTATATTTTTAACCCTATATATTCGTTGAAGCATTGATACTTTAAATTATCTAGGGATTAGATAGTTCAATGAAACAAAACTTTCACTGAAAATTGTGAAAACGTTTTTATATATGTATGCCAAGTATTTGCATTCCTGCTATATTCTGCTTATTTTCACTTGTGCATTTGAAAAAGAGAATCTTCTTAAAATATTATTATACAAAAAATGTATATTCAAAAAAAAAGTACAGCTTCGGTGACCCAACTGAATTTTTTACTTCCCTTTTTCGCATAACTAATTCAAACTTTGTGCAATTCTTTTCAAACCAACAAAAAAAAATGTAGTAATTTATATAAAAAATCTACAAAGTCACATATGAAATACAACTTTACAGTGAATAAAATCAGAATATAAAAATATATGTATGTAGGTATGTATGCAGTTAGGTGTACGTACTTCACTGGTGGTAAATCTTTAGAAAAATACAGAAAAGAAGTATGAAAAAAACTTACCAGAAAAAAAAAAGTCATCATTCATGAAGTAAGAAAAAAACAAGGAAACATAAAAACGGCTTGATTCTTTCAATAAAAAAAAGCAGCTGCTTCAGAAAACTACCATTTTTAAAGTAGGTTTGAAGCAAAGAATAAAAAATGAAATAAACCTATATATTTTCACATAAAAGGTAACAGCTCTGCAGAGAGTGTGAAGTGCTGTGAAGGGTTGTTGTGGTTGCAAGGTTCCTATCTCAGTTACAGTCGCGCCACTGCAAACTGCATCAACAATATTCACACATTACTCGCCTCATACTCGTGCATAGTAGAAAACTTCAATAGAATAGAACAAAAACCAGCTATATCAGCAAGAACAACAACAAAAACTATATACACGAACAAAATATTGTACATGTTTACTCACTCATACACTCACTCTCCCTCTGTCTGTCTCTTTCAATATGTAATAAGTATGTACGTAACTTTTGTGCAACACGCAAACATGCTACGCAACATAATCCCAACGATGCATGATTTTACTGCTTATCAGCTCGATGTAGTACGAACGTACACTGCTATTTACTAAAATCGTACCAACATACGATATAATCGGCGGAACATAGTGAATGAGTGAATGAATGAGAAGGAATTGGTTGAAAGAAGAAAAACAAAAAAACACGCAACAGCAGAAGCAAAAAAAAAAAACAAAAATAAAAAAACGCAACCTGCAGCAAATTTTCATAAACCATATACTTCAGAGTAAACCTAAACTAACGCTCTTTTGTTAATGTGTGCAGACAATAGGGCAAATAAGAGTCCAAAAAGGCAAGCGGGAGGATAGCTAGTCAGGCAGGAAGGCAGGTAGTTAGATACAAGCAATAAGAGCTCATAAATACCTATGGAGGTACAATACAACAACTAAGAACTAGCTACGAATATCGCTTTATATGAAAGGAAAGAGCGTTTTTACCTTAAAGTTTGTGCATTCAATTATGTTTATGTTTATTACTAATTTAATTAATTATTGTAGTTGTATGTTGTTGTTAGAAGGATTAATACTTAAGTTTATATTCTTCAAACCATGCTCTACTTTAAGTGCTAAATAATTTAGGTAACAAGTCATATTCTTATCTAAGAGTTCTCTGCAATTAAAATACGTCTATAGCCAAGGAAAGAAATGATATTCTGAAATACATAAATATTAAGTCATCTAGTTTGGAATATCTTTTCTCTTCTTTTATGGCACAACAGCCCATGAAGGGCCTACACCCCGAGTTCATGTTGTGTGAGTTGTATTTATACACGAATAGAGGGAACCTATATTTTTATGCTAAAACCGAACGTCAAAATGAAAACCTTTTTTAAGCAATTTTTACCTTTAGCTAAGCAGTAAACCTTGGCACCCTACGTAGCAGTTCAGCACACTAAACGTTAGGCTATGAAATTGAATTTTATGTGAAAACAAATATCGTTATAAGCCGGGTCCATTTAACTTGAGACAGCCAAAGAACTTGAAAACAATGCTCAAATAAAATACTTTATTTAAAAGTCTTTGAAAGCTGTGTTTATTCAAATGAATAACAACGATTTGAATGTCAAGGGTTTAAGTCGACCCAAGTAGCTTCAAATACATTTTTTTTATTATTACATTTTCTATAATATAATTTAACATCAAATTTCAAAAACTTGGAGTACTCTTTCAAAAGTTGTTTTTAAGTTATATGTTTTAAACGCTATTATCTTAAAACGTGTTTTTTTACAAAAACGCCATTGCGATGGCAACAATTTATCAAAACTACTTCCTTGATTGATGTGAAATTCGGATTAGTTATTTGTTATCTCAAAAAGTAGATCCTGATCCGAAGATTTTGTATTTCGGTCAAAATTTCTTTTTTTATTGCAAAAGCCCCAAACTAGTTGCTCTAAAATTTTTTTTTAATTATAGCCATTTAGAAAATACACTTCATAATGTAATATACATCAACATCGTGAAACATCGATGGACAAAATAAAAATAAATAAAGGGAGATGTGAAACCTTCATCAACATCGTGAAACATTGTCGCCATCGTGGTCACGAAGGCGATGGACAAAATAAAAACAAAAAAATAAAAATAAATAAAAGGAGATTTGAAACCTTTGGTCTAAAAAATCATGTTTTGTAAAAAATTTCTTCTCAAGCTAAGAATACAGGATTTTCATAAATTTTTTCATAATAAATTATTGTAAGTTTCCGCGAATACCGCGGAGATTATGTCCAGATGCAATCTGTGCGCCAAGGCCGTATTTAGGGGGGACGTTTTGGGGGTTCTGACCCTCTCCCCCCCCCCCCCCCCCCCCCCAGAAATGTGGAAACTTTCTTCTATTTTTTTATATTAATTGCCAGTGGGTGAAAAAAAGTCCAAATAAAATCTTTTGAACAGTTTTTAAATATTTTTTACTTCCATTGGTTTCTTTCTAAAAAGTCAAATAAAAAAAATAAACTTGAAATCTTAGTTACACTATGCGACCAGATCCGATTTGTTTTCTTTGACATGAGGTTTGACTTTAGATACAAAAAGAGAAGATGCTGAGCAGTTCTGCATTTAGGGTCTAGGTTTAGGGCTCATTTGAAGGGCATGATTCAGCCTATAATTTCTGGATTTCGAAGTTTGTAGCACGCCAGTGTTCAGCTCTCCAATTTTTAAAAATGGCCAAAAACTCTATTTTAGGGTTTTAAATCCCATTTTTTCTAAAACGTAGCGTGATGGGAAATTTTTGAACTCAGATTCGTGTTCAGTATAAAAAATTCATTCACAAACACTAGGAAACATTTTATTCGCAAAGCCCATGTAGGGCAGTAGTAGTGGATCAGCTCCAAAGTTTTAGGAAACAATCTTAACATGTAATTAATTCTTTAACCCATTATTGCTCAGAGCACCCCGACTCGGCAGACCTCTTTCAATGCAGTAACTGCACGAATTTTGGGAATATAAGCCAACCTCATCCGGATTCCTTATCATGGCCCGAATTCCCATTGATAATCATTTGAAAAAAATGAGCCTCTGACTATTTTTAGTCCCCTCCCCCCCGAAAAAAAAATCCTGGCTACGGCCCTGCTGTGCACCTGACATCAGGTGGGCAATTCACAATTTAGCACTAAATCATCTGAAATCGATTTAATTTTGATTTAATTTTGAAATGTCTCTATTTGGTATTTTACACCAAATAGAGACATTTGGTGTAAAATACTAATATTTGATAAGATGGCGGCAGTGTGATGGGAAAAGCTTCTTTTCTAGGTTTTTAATCATTTGGGTTTTAATCATTTACTATAACAAAACAATAATTATTTATAAAAAGTTATAAACATTGCTTATAAAGCTTCATAAAAAAAGCACCTATTTTCAGGAAAAAAATGAAATGGTCGAGTAATTCCGCCCAGTTTAAAAAAAAAGTAGTTTTGAGAAAAACGCGCTTAAAGTTTTACAGCTCATAAAATGCAGTTTTACTTTTAATCGGCAGAAAATTTGATAAAAAATTTGTATATACATAAATAAAACCTCTTTCAAAGCATAATCAACACACTTCAAACTATAAAAAAGAATTCGAACAATAAATTAATATTTTCGACACAATGATTGCAAATCTTCTTTTAAGCTAAAAGCAGCAAAAACAAATTCGTGAAAACCACATCATTTATGGATTATTGAAAACTTAGGAATACTTTCTCCAAATACCTATTCTAAGAATACTTTCACCCAGAGCTTGAACGGCAGAGAAACCTAAACTGAGCCTGAAACCTAAGCATATGTATGCATTTCGATTGTGCATCAAAAATTTTATTTTTAATCCAAATATTAAAAGATTCAGGACGGAAATTGAGTGAAAAATGGCGACGACCTTAATCTAAACAAATTAGTCAATTGCAATTATACTACTGTAATCTTTAGAACCTTAATTCGGTTGCCTCAGTTCAAACCAACGCTGTTCTAATACAAATTAACTCAGCTCACTGAAAAGAATGACACAAAAAAGATTATAGATAATAATCGCCGAGTCATATAGCAACTACACGATAGTTTGCACTGAAAATTAATCCCTTAATTTATGTCATTACATATGCATGTATGTGATTTCTGTTCAACATACTGTATTAAATGTCCAAAAATATTGTATTCAAGAGACATGACATCGCTTTATCAATTGATAAACATCAATATATTGTCATTTGTGTGGTATACAAATCAATTATCGTATTTACACGTTGTTATCATTATTGGAATTGTAGAACTCACCTGCACAATTTGGTTGCTATTTTGCTTTGTGGTAAACGATACGACTGACTAATTAAATTGTAATTAGCGTTACACGTTCTGGCATTTTAATCCACTATACATTAGAATCCGGCACACTAAATCAATACACAGATATTAGTGTAAAGATATGTATGTATATTTATAGATTTCAAATCAATTGTAATTGGAAATCAATCGAAAGCAATTAAATGAATCAATGAATTTTCACTATCGAATGCGGCGAAATTGTGTATTATCACAGCTTCAAGCAAAAATGTGATAATAAGAGCAGCGGTGTGATTATGGTTAGCATGCGTAAAAACAATGAATGGGAGGGACTGAGGCTGGCTGATTGACTGGCTGCTGCTTTATGATAAGAGTGCAGTCAATAACTTCGATAATGCTCACACAAAAAAATAACACAATTTTATATATGGATGTAATAACTTTTCTTATCAAAATAGCAAGAAAATTAATAATTTTATAAGTACTTTCTTTTTGTTAACTGTAATAAAAAAGCAACAAAAATGCTATTATGCATATTTTAATAGAAAAAAAAAACAATATTTTATTTTATTTTTCTTTATCAATTTCACTTTTCTTCACTGTTAATTTTTGCACATCGAATGTCCGCAAGTTGCCAACTAACAACAATTAAAAATTCACTAAAGCGCACGCACGCATGCTCGCGGTTCCGGTTTGATTCCGGTCACAGTGTAAACACTTTTTTGTTTTGTCTGTCTGTACTTTCTAGCCTATATCATCGATACGGTAGAAGAATTTTGCCCTATTTTGGTTGCGCGGTGAAACAATTTTATATTTGTTTTTGTTTTGTATGGGAATTTCAATTTTATTCACGTTTTCGTTGAACACGACAATGATGGCGATGACGCGTACTATTATTGTATTATGTACGCAAAGAGCACCTGCTGCTGTTGCAGTTTTGCGAAAAAAAACGATGAAACGTAATTTATTTAAATAAATTTCTGTAAGATTTTAAAAAATTAAACAATAATAAGAAATATTAGCTGAATCAAAGAAAAAAAAATATTAACGAAAACACACACGAAACACAAACAACACCTTTTGCAAACGAACTCGAACTGAAGCGCCCCAACTGCAGTAGGAAAGTTGAATTCAAAATTGCTGCTGTGTAGAATGTGTGGATCGTAGCATTGTATGATCGGTGGCCGCTCTCGCAGTTTCTCCTTTTGTTGATAAACAATTCATTTGAAGTTCGACTTGCCAACTACTTTTTTATTTGAATGATATTGAAGCCAGTAGAGAAATCAATGTATGAATTATAAGCTACAGACACAGCTACAGTAGCATCGAAAATACCGAAATCGAATTTAATGTGTTACAAACTGAATTCAAAAAGTGATAACATATTTTCAGAGACAAGGTTTTATCAGAGCTTCAACACCCCGTAATTAAAAAAGAGTTTTGCTACAGACACAATTTTTTTAAATTAATTTTCTATTGGCTACAGTTTTAACACATTTTGTTATAGGTCTAGGAAATCATTATTGCATTAACTAATTGGATAAATTACTGATTACGAGTAACTAATTACTGAATAATATTTTAAAATTTTTTAATTATAGTTCTTCCGATAAATAAATATAATATAAAATAAAAGTTTTCTGCTGTTCTAAAAGGAACT
The DNA here is from genome assembly GCA_963691655.1 of Toxonevra muliebris. Lineage (NCBI taxonomy): Eukaryota > Metazoa > Arthropoda > Insecta > Diptera > Pallopteridae > Toxonevra > Toxonevra muliebris. The sequence goes on from OY829326.1 coordinate 105,328,941, forward strand.
CATATATATGTAGGTCCCGTGTACCTTTACATAATTCTTCGAAATATGTAAATATATAAATCCTTAAATAAATAATATTTTTATAATTACTCGGTCAAATACTAGGTAATTTTATGATTAAAATTTTGAAGCGGAACGTTCAGTAGAACTCTATACTAGTCGTTATAAATTAGTTTCAAAATAGCAGCTTTAATTTACCAAAAAACATTAGGAAAAGTTCTCGAGCTCGCTATATTTTTCATAAATATTCCAAATTTTTATTTTAAATTAATTGAATTTTGAATATTACTGTAAAATTTTATATCAATTAATTAAAAATAGTTATAAAAAAAGACAAACCTACCAGGTTTCCTATATCCAAAGACGAAACATTTCATGATTTCAGGACTTAGGCTTCAAAATAACGAATAGAAACCAGCAAATCCAACTCATTTTCCATAATTTTTTACGCAAAGTAAAACAATTTTAATTGCAGAAAATATTGCAATCAAGAAATCACTAAACAATGAATGGTGGGCAGGACATACTTTTCCTTTTTCCAAAATCAAGTTTCAAATTTATCAAATTTCTTTACTAAAGATATAATTAAACTATGAGCTGAAGCTTTGGACATTTTTGCTGTTACTTCTTTTGACATTCGTATTGTTAAAAACTTTTTTAATAGTTTATTAAATAAAAATAAAGAAAAGAAAAGTGAAACCAGTTTATTGAATAAAAATAAATAGATAAATAGGACAAGGGAGAAATTTCACTTAAAATATGTTTCTTTTTCCAATAATTGATTTTGCCGATTTTGCCGACAAGCAAACTTGTCCCGTGGAAAAGAGGACTAAGTAATTTCCTAGAAGCTCATATTTAAATATACAATTTGAACACACGTCAAAAGTTTCAAAATAAAATTTCATTTGGTTTACCCTGTTGTTAAATGACGTTTCTATCTGCTGAATAAAGCTGAATTGCTGAAATTAGTTGAAATCAGTTTAGTGCTGCCAACTTCCACAAATACTCTTTGAATGGAAGGGAGAGATAATTTTGAATAATAAAAATTGAATTTTTGTTTTTAAGTGTTTGTGCATCAGTCATGATTAATAACTAAATGAAACATGATTTTATTAGATTTTTGTGGAATCGCAAACATGTTCAGAATTCTACTTTCCGTTCAAAATTGAATGGCAGGCAACTGTAATTTAAAGAAACAATCACGATTGCCACTTCTTCATTTTATTTGTACCAATATTTACAAAAAATGTACTAAATGGGATTAATAACTGAATGAAACATGATATAATAAGATTTTTGTGGAAGCGCAAACATGTTCAGAATTCTAATTTCCGTTCGAAGTTTAATGGCTGGCAACTGTAATTTAAAGAATATTATTTGTACCAATATTTACAAAAAAAAGTACCAAATGGGATTAATAACTGAATGAAACATGATATAATAAGATTTTTGTGGAAGCGCAAACATGTTCAGAATTCTAATTTCCGTTCGAAGTTAAATGGCTTGCAACTATAATTTAAAGAACAATCACGGTTGCCACTTACTCATTTTATTTGTAAGAATATTTACAAAAAAATTTACCAAATGGGAGTCAAATGTATCAAATTTTTATATAGAATAAATTTCTTTATTAAAAACTTTTTGACAGTTTATTACATAGATTTATATTATTAAGAGTATTGAATTCTAATTTATTCTTTAATTAGATTCTTTTATTAGACTCAAGCCAACAAATTTTCTTTCAGCTGCCGCTGAACTATGAGGAAGGCTTATTAACATGAATATAAATTTAGTTAATTCTTCAAACCACATTTCGTCTACTCCATTTTTAATACAACTTAGTTTTTGCCAAAAAATTCTGAACAATTTTCTAGTTTATAAAGTATTTCGAAAATATGTTTACAATACTTGATTACTATAAAAGATAACTTTGCCCACAGAATGTACCAAATTTTAAAAACATGAACCGATGAACCAAGCGCAAAAAAATGGAAAAAAATTTACCAGTTTTGGGTAGAATTGTATCAAAGTGGCAACCGTGGCGGCAATTGATAAAGAAAACATTTATTTCTCAATTGCTGCTTCTGTTTGATTATATTCGGAACTCTTGTCTTCTTTTATTTCGCAAAATAGTTGTTAACACTGGAAGATACTTTAATTGCAGTAATGAATTTGTAAATATGTGTATAATGTCAAAAAGAAGAGCAACAACAAAAAGATAAGATATTGATATTCATTGTCATCATCAAATCTCAATTGGCAGAATAAGAAAAAGTGAAGGGTTTTCATTTCATTCATTTGGACGATACGGCATTTGTTTTTCTACAGCTTTTGCTATTGGTTTGTATAATTTGTATTCACCTGTTGTTTGTTAGAATGTGTGCTGCTACTGTAATTCCTGGCCGTGCGCTTCACTACGTCTTCAAGATTGGGGACCGTGCTAAGAATGCATTCTTCTTTCGTAGCATTCTTGGGATGAAGGTGAGTGTGTGGTGTACTGCAATTAGCAAAAGCTTCCATAAATTTAATTAACTTTAATTATATTTTCATGTGAGTCATTAAATTAAATTGTTATGCACGTGACTATAGGCTTCAATAGAATCTTGGCTGGAGTGCAGTTTCTAGATAAATCTTGATTACTAATTACGAAGTGAAGTTTATTATCTTGCTACAAAAACTTCGACATTGCAATTATAATTGTTTAATTGTGGTTTATTAATCTAAAAAACATTTACATTTCACATGACTAACTGGTTTTCAAAGCGAACATGAGTTGTGGGAAAATTTTTGACTTTAAAAACGCTAAAACATTGTAAACAATACATATTTTTAATAAGTGTATAAAGTTAATAGAAGTTTCAGTTTCTTTGGCGCTAAAGTTAATTGTAATTATTAAGTGGATGTAGATTACGTGAAAGTTGCGCTGATGAGCGTATTGTATTCTACTTAAGAGCAAACGCTTTCAGAATTAGGCCCTGATTTTCAAAGTAGGATGCTTAACTCTTGACTAAGTTTTTCTTGCCCCGTCATATTTGGGCGGCAAAACATCAACGTCATTCAACATCTCCACTTTTAGAAGTGTTGTTTTTGTTAAATCAATAGTTTCGTACATACAATCATTACTCTTCAATTTTATTGTTTTGCTTCTAAAAAGCCATTTCAAGTAGTTTCTTGATTGCTGAATCTAAATCATTTCATAACGCCAGGTTTTCGAGAGAAATGTGATTAAAATAACCCATTTCTGGCCTTCTTTCTCTCGAAAACAAGCATTGCTAGAGGCTTCCAAAAGAACTCAAATAGAAAATTAAGCCCGGTACTTCGAAATAAGTAATCATGGATATAATCCCATAGTGTATTTTTTGCTATAACCCCTTCAAGTAATAAAACATTTAGTTTATACATTTATTTTCCTTATTTCCAGGTACTTCGCCATGAAGAATTCAAAGAAGGTTGTGAAGCACAATGCAATGGGTAAATACAAATAAATAATACAATATTTTCCATATTATATATAATTATTACATAAACTTTATTTTTTACATTTTCAGACCTTATGACAATCGTTGGAGCAAAACCATGGTTGGCTACGGTCCAGAATCCTCACATTTCGTAATTGAACTGACATACAATTACGGCGTTAAAAGCTATGAAATGGGTAATATTATGAAAATAAAGCAAAAAATATATAAATTTTAAATAATCTTTCCATTTCTCATAGGCAATGATTTTGGCGGCATCACCATTAAATCAAAAGAAGCTATAGAACGTGCACGCACGAATAACTATCCAATTACTCAACAAGATAATTTAAATGTACTTACATCACCTGATGGCTACAAGTTCTTCGTTATTGAAGACCCTGAACCAACAGACAACGATCCTGTCGTTTCTGTTACTTTAAACTCTTCTAATTTGGCTGCATCTAAGCAGTATTGGCATGAATTGCTAGCAATGAAATTACTCTCAGAAGAGGCGAAATCAATTTTGCTTTCTTATGGTGATAATCAGGCATCATTGCGTATTCAAGAAATCTCAGATCCTTTAAATCGTGCTAAAGCTTATGGACGAATTGCATTCGCAGTGCCACTTGAAGTGCAGCCAAGTATCGATGAAACTATCAAGAAAGCGAATGCTACAATTCTAACGCCTTTAATTACATTGGAAACTCCCGGCAAGGCAACTGTGCGTGTTATCATTTTAGCTGATCCTGATGGTCATGAAATTTGTTTCGTTGATGAAGAGGGTTTCTCTGAACTCTCACAAGTAGAAGCGGATGGTAATAAGAATTTGGATAAATATATTGTCAAAGATCCTTTCCAAGATAAATAATCCAATGGCATGAGTTAAGTTTGTAAAATGTAAGTGATGGATATGTAAAAGAAAAATTTTATTTTTTGATATATAAACTTAAAATGTATGTAGGTATGTACTTAAATTATACTCGTAGCTATATTTTATCGCATTATTAATAAAATACAATTTGTTACACGTGCAATTGCAAAGCAGTTGCAAATAAATTCTGATTTTCGTTATTTTAATTTAATATGGAATTTAATATTAATAGTAATGAGAACTTCTCTAAAATGTATTTCGCTGTAGGTATACTGCCGCTGTCACCATAAACTACTCGTCTGGAATTTCTTTGAAAGTTAAGAACATTTATCATCTTAGTGCATTTATTTTAATTTTGCTATATTAATTATTCGTCTTTAGCGATTCAAAATGTATTCATAAATTTGAATCTGAAAAATAGTTCAACTTTACTTAGCATAGAGTAATTTGCAGTATGTTAAGATATTGATAGAAAACAGTTTTCAACACTATTCCGACGATTGGAAAAATAAGCATTAAAGGATGGCTGAAAAAATGTGAAATGATATGGATCTAACTTCATATTCGTTTCCGAATGTATTCGTGCTGAACATGAATCTGGAGTCAAAACTTTCCCATCATATCACATTTTCGAAAAAAAATATATAACCTCTAAAATAGCGTTTTTGGCCATTTTTGAAAAATTCGCTTATATCAGAAATTAAAGGCTGAAATTGATTGCATGCTCCCTTAAATCAGGGGTGTGTTTATGTCTAGGGGTGCAGGAAAAAAATGTACATAGAATAAATTTTATCTTACTTACACCCACGGCCATACAATGAAAAGTGCATTGGTCCGAAGTGTTTTAATGGTCTCTGGTTTCAAATTCTGATATTAGCGAAGTTTGTTAGGGTTTAGCTGTACAATTTTTTTAAAAATGGACAAAACCACTATTTTTAGAGGATTCAGTCCTTTTTTCGAAAACGTGAAGTAATAGGAAGTTTTTGATTCGTGCTCAGCATAAAAAATTACTTCGGAAAAAATAGGAACCATTTTAGTCGCAAATCCCGTGCAGGGCAGTGCAATAGATTATATTAAAAACAATTAGGCATTTGGTGGCAAATTATTCGCAATTGAATTGTCAAATGATTTAGCAGTTTTTACCAAATGTTTGTTTTTATAACAGAGCATTTTAACTAAACAAAAATATTTGCCTTATTCTTATTTATTTATATGTTTTGAGTAATATAACGTTTTAAAAAAATAACACATTCCATATTCCAGTTTTAAATAATCCAAATGTTTGACGTCATGACGTCATTCACCATGATCTATATATTTTTGGTCTGTTGTGAATAAAATTAAAAATCGGCGATTTGGGTGAAGTATAGCAATTTTAGCTACAAACTGATTTTCAGCAGCAAATATGCAATATTATTCAATCAATATTACTATGAGAATTAAAGTAAGGTATGAATACGGAAGTCGGAAAAGGAAGTAATCAAGTGTAAATATTAATATGTAAGAATAAACTGTTTGGCTTTACTTACTTAGTAAACAAGTCTATATCTACCTTTCTTCAATAGATTATCTAAATAAAGTAATTTTTGTCATATACTCCTTTTTATAAAAAAAAAGTATAATGAGCTCATATTATAGTATATATAAAAAAAAACACATCTTTACTATATTTCCAATCTGAATACATATTTATTTGTATTTTATTTATTTCAATCTACTGTGCTTAGCCTTTACAGATTAATATTTTAATATTTAACTTACCCTAATATACAGTCAAATATTATACTTATTATTTTTTAAAGTAATAAATATTTACTATCTTTCAGCTCATAGTAATCGAATACTGAAAACATCTGAATAAAAAAAAACATAAGTAAAATTAAAATAAAACCAAATTTGGTATAAATAAGATTTTCAAATTTTAAAGATAATAGTTTTAAACGAACAACAATTAATTTATTACAATCATATTGGAAAATTGAAAGGATATGAAGGTTTTAATCTCGCTAATATTTGCCATTTTAGCAATATTTGCTGCTCTAACAACAGCTCAAAATATTTCTAATGTCAATAATGATTCTACTAATTCCAACAATATTGACAGAGGCAGTGGAAGTGAACAATCAGAATTTCTAGAAAGCATTAGTGCTGATGATAAACTAAATATACGTGCTTCTAACACTAACTTGGAACGTGCTAATAGCGGGCAAAACAATAATAATAGGAGACGTCCAAGACGAACTACAAGAAGTAGCAGAGAGGTTGGATTGCGAAGGAATAGTGGAAACAATAGCGGAAGACCTAATAGAAGACCTAATAGACGCCCAAACAGACGCCCAAATAGACGCCCAAATAGACGCCCTAATAGGCGCCCCAATAGACGTCCGAATAGACGTCCGAATAGACGCCCGAATAGACGCCCGAATAGACGTCCAAATAGAAGGCCAAATAATAGCAACAATAATAGTTTTGGCAACAGTCGAGAATGGTATTAGCACCGTCTAATTGGAAATCTATGAAAAGCATTTAATTCAGTCCTTGTAAAAAAAAAAAAAAAATATCTATTAAACTAAAAAATTGCTGTTTTGAGTTTTTACTTGTACTGAACACTAACACTCAGAGGGAAGAATTTATAACATCCCAGTGTACATGCTGCAACTGAGTGGTTTGATGGTGGGATAACACTTCCTTGTGGTGGTGGTTGCCGCGTTGCCTTAGAGTCAGTTACACAACGACCATTGACTGACACTACCGAAAGTCGAAAATATTTGCTGACTCTCTTGCCAATTGAATTCCATTGTAGAGCTGGTATAAGCGTCAACTATTTTCTGCGGAAAATCAGTGGCAAGAATTTGAGTCTGTAAGATGCATGTCTAGAAGATGATGAAACCGCATTTCATTTCATCTGTGCTTGTTCTGTCTTTAGTAGGGAAAAATGTGTTACACTAAGCAAACACTTCTTGTTGAAAAAAGACTTGATCAACCTTGATCTATTACAGGTATGAAAGTTTGCAAAGGCTATAGACTTAGTTACATTCTAACTAAGTTAGGAGTGCAATGGGCTTTTAAATGTTTTTTGCTGGAACGGCAAAAATAAGTGTTCAAGAATACAGCACTCAGACAAGTTTTAGGTTCATTCTACTATAACCTGTGTTCCCATTTGTTATTCTTAAAATCTAGGAGATTTATTAATAAGCCTAAGTAGAGCCTGTGGTGTTTTAAGAGCTCAGGAATTTGTCTCTCAACACTCCAATGGCAAATATGCTTACTCTGGTTCAATAGAAAGTGAGTCAGACACTAAGTAAAGCCGTCTCTTCACATTGTTTCTCCGAACCATAAGCAGCACAGAACGCACAGGCTCCCAGATCGATCATATTTAAATGTTTGGCTTTTGTCAAACTTAGTTTCTTTTACAAAGATTTTCAGTGCCAACTTAAGACGTTACAGTCCATCGAATAGGAAATCATTAATGATCTCTTGAATTTACGAAGCTGCAAAATAAAATTTTGAAAATTTTTCGGGAGGATTTTTAGGAATTCAAAACAATTTGTGTTAAAGTGAATTGAAGTTTCATTCTGTTTTTCTTGTTATGTCACTTAATATGGGAACAAATGACAAGTACAGACATATGAACTCAGCATTTAAATACTTCAAAACATCTTTTCAAAATCTGGTAGAGTTTGTTGATCTATGAAAATTATGCCATCTGATATTACGTAATTAAAATTTCTTGGATTATTTGCTTTATTAAAGCTGTTACTCTATATACAATTGATGTATAAAACAACAAAATATGATAATATAATTATTTCCAGACATTTGACTATGATTTGTTATATTTTCTTAATAAGAAAATACCGTGATATTTTTTACATTGTCAAAAATTACAACAATAATTTAGCCTAATATATTAGTTTTTCAATACTGAAATGCACGGTTGGGTAATATTCCGATTTCTATTACTTCCAACAATGGTGGCTCTCTAACTGGCTGTGGACAGTCAAAACCTCAAGATAGAATTCTTATTCACGAAAAAAAAATAAGTGAACAAAGGTCAGCTACCATCAGCTTGAAAGGAGACAATAGTTGACAGAACAATAAAAAACAATAATAACAGTCGTCCAAGACGGAGAGAACCTATTAATAAGTGTTGATAACAATAGTTTTGGTGGAAATAATAGTGGTAATATTAACATAGAGCAACAACCAAAATGGAAATGGGATGAAACCAAAAACAAATTAAAGCTGACGTCTTCCATAACAAACTCTCTAAGGGTATTTAATGTAATAAATTACCACACTGCTATTTAGGACAGCGTTAAGCTGTAGGTCCAATCATGTGATGTCACAATGGGCCGTTCTGGCCTAAATACATCCCTGAACATCCACTTGACCTAACCTAAGTAAATAGTTATATATTTAACCCTCCGATAACCGATAAGGCACCTAGGGACCTATGGCATTTTCAACAAAGCGATATTTCAATACGGTACCAAATCCGATGTTTAAAAGCGATTTAAAGCGGCTTCGACACGATTCTATGAACACTATACCAAACATATTGAATAAAATGAAAAACAATAATACGCATCACACGCTATATTAATAGAGAAGGTCCCTGGAGACCTTTTCGGACTTTAACCGTTTAAAAAGTTATCGGTTATCGTAGGGTTAATTAATATTGTATGAACTATCATACTGTGAGTATCATCAGAAAAATTATCGCTGATTTTTTCTCCAGCCCACGATCTAACACGCCATTGGTTTTAGCCTGGTTTTATCCGAGAGTGATTCCATTTTAATTAATATCCATAGTATTTGGGTATTTTTAAGCGTATCAACTTACTATACACATTATTTTTGTGATTGTGTTTGTTCTTTTTAAAACATCCCCAGTATTTACACTTCTTTAAGTAGATATTAAATAAATATTTATTTTACAAAAAAAAAAAAAAAAAAAAATCCAAGTTAAGAAACATTTGTGCATCTGAACTAACAAAAATACTAGAAATTTATTACCTACTTTGCATTTTGATATAAATATGCTGCTAAATATGGACCAGGTCACAGTTTAAATTTAATATAACAGCGATAACTAAGTATTACGGGATAAAAGAAATGAAATTAGAGATCTTTCTGTTATTTGCCATTTTGGTAATGTTTGTTGTGCCATTAGCAGCTCAAGGCAACAGACAGAGAGCAAATAATGCAATAGCTGGAAGAAATAGAGTCAATATGCTAGATAGAACGGCAAGACGTACCACCAGAAGTGAAATTGGATTACGTGCAAATAGCGGAAATAACAATAGCGGAAGGCCAAACCGTACAAGTAGAAGGCCCAGACGCACAAGTAGAAGAAGACCACGGCGCACAACTAGAAGACCAAGGCGCACAAGTAGAAGAAGACCAAGACCAATCAATAGCGGTGGTAACAACAGTCTTGGTGGTAATAATAATAGTGTTGGATAGTCTAGATGTTTGTATATAAAAGGCAATGGAAATGTGTACAAAATAAATGCAATAATTTAATGAGTAATTTTCGGCGATACACTTATCTAAAGGCACTAGTTCTTTAATCAAGAAATACGTTATCCTAAGTTTTAAGAGAAACAACGAAAAAGTTGCTAGTAATGGGGAGGCGGGTTGTATATTCTTGTCACTTAGAAAATAAGCTGACGACGTAAGTATTTCAGTGGATAGTGCACAGGACCTTCACCCGCGAGGTTCGGATTCGATGACCGTCATGGTCTGGTGGTTAATTCTCATAATATTCTTATTCCCTATTCCCTATTGATATGAAGTGTATGAGAATTATAAGAAAGTGTAAAAGTACACATCTGGGTGGGCAATGGCAAAACTACCAAGTGATAACAAATTGCCACACCACCAATCGGAATCGGCGTCAAATTCTAGGTCCAACCATGTGGTATCACAATGGGCCGTTCAGGCCTAAGTATGTCTCTCGACAGCCATTACAACCTAACCTAATCTTGACAACAAGCTTAGATACAACAAGCTGTTAGCGTGTACAGATCATACAGTTAACACCGGTTTATGTAAATAAAGAAAATATTCATTGGGTACTTTAAACAAACAGACTTTATCGAGTGGAACGTATATTTTTGCAAGTAAGTAAAGAAGAAAATCAAATATGTCTGATGTTTTCTTCAGATCTTATATAAGCGATATATGCGGTAACCTCATGTATTTAGATGACGACAATTAATATTTTTGTTGTCATTGACGGTATGTACTTCTTTTGAATTTCTTCAGGTTTCAGTAACTTTTTAAGTACATTAAATATTTATAGAGCCAAACAAAATATTATACAAAACAGCAAACATTTTTGCATCTGGGTTAATAAAAACATACAATATATAATCGTTATTCACAAATACAGCGATATGCATAAATTACACTATACAACAAAATGAAAATAATTGCAATATCCACATTTTGAGGTGGTAATGTTTTTTGGTCCGCTAAATCCGAATCCAAATCAGTTTTGTCGCAGCAACTCAGGTTTTCGAGATAAAGTAGTTGATGATTTTTCGGACATGGGTATTCCTATGAGCCCTATAATAAAGGGTTAGCGGATAAGGGGAAGTGGTGCCAAGAGATCTAAAATTTGGAAAATATTTTTTTTTGCACAATATTCATATTTCATTGTTTATACCTCAGACATTTTTAATTTTTTATATAAAAACTGTCTGTACAAAATAAATTTATCATAGAGAAATAATTTACTTATACAAATTTTTTCTGTATTCCTTGTATTCCTAATAATTATTGAATAAAAGAAAAACAAAGCTGAAATTACACGATTAAGCTTAGCAAGTTTTATTATATTTTCATTGCAATCGTATGAAAAAATCACTAGAATTGCAAGAAAAATTTCATTATCTCAAGTATGCCAGCAGTTTTAAAAAAAAAAAAATTGTGCAAAGCTTTTGAAGTTTTCAGTAATTATTATTTGGGAGCTTTTAATTGGCCAAAAGAAGCCCACCAAAAATAATTTCCATACAAAAGTCGATTTTGAGGGGTCTTCAAGACAGTCCAGCTCACGAACGGTAATCGCTAGAGCTGAAATAACTTGGAAAACTGCAAAAAATAAACCGATGTTTAGCCTTTCACGAGCAAGGGACATAAATGTTTTGAGTTCTTTTGGCCGATTTTTGTTTTCATTTGTATATGGTATCACTCATTATGATCCAATTCTGCATTTCCCTTTTGAAGAAATAAAAAAAACATTGAAATTTCAATTTTTTTCGCTGTTGAAGTTGTCGGTTTTTTGAAATTTTTTCTGCGCTTTTAAAAAAGCTGCAGAATCTATCATTTTTATTTTTTTTTTTTGAGTTATTGCGTGTGAATTTATATTCTCGGGTGAATCCTTTTTAAATATTACTAAATTTTTTATCAAGAATTAATTAATATCCAAAAAACGAATTTTTGTACTATGTAATTGTTCGCAACGCCTGTAGGGAGATACGGAAGCTTAAATAACTATATGCTCAGCCAACGTAACGCTAGCATTGCGTAAATTAGTCACTTTAATAAGTTTTACGATTACTAAGTAGTCGCTTGAAACTTATTTCCAAAATATTGTTCCTATACCTATTTTTATACTAAACACTGCTATTTTTTTGACCGGTCAAATCATGAGTCTTGAGAGTCGTTTATTTTTTGTAATTTTTCATTTGAAGAAAAACGACTATTAAATTGAAGAAAAATGGGAATGATTTGGCGACGGTTTCCTCAATTAAATATACAAAATTTCTTTGAATTGAGGAAATATTTTTTCTTTATTTTAGAAAAAAATTTCTTTAAAGGAAGGAAGTTTTCCATAAATTAAAGAAATATGTCTTCAATTTGTAGAAATTGCGTTTTTCAAATGAATAATATTTTATTTCAATATGAGAAATTGTATATAATTTAGGTAAAATTTTCCTCAGTTTGAGGAATAATTTTCCATAAATTGAAATAAATTTACTACCTTTTTAGAAAAAAATCCTCAATATCTTCTACAATGTTGTTTTAATTAAAAGGCATAGAAATCATGTTTTTTTACTTGTATTAATTTATTATTTTAATTTTAATAAGTTTTAAGGTTTACATTCATACGTATTTTTACATACACTACAGGCGTCGTCGCCTTGAAATGATCAAAAGATCCTTATGGCCATCAAAAAATTATAAATTGAAGTTTATTGAAATTTATTTCTTTCGAATATATTTTGTTTTTTTTTTCACAATATTTATAATTTTTTTCACAAATTATCTCAACAGCCACAAACAAAATCGCTTCGCTTGAAAGAGAGACGCCGACGCAAAGCGTACGCGGTTGCCTGCTAAGGCTAAAAGAGTTAAGCTAGTTTTTTGTATATACCAAAATTTTGTATGGAGAACATTTTTGGCATAGTGAAATTAATAAAGTGAAATAAATAGAAGTGACGCCCTCTTTTCTGTATACTGAAATTTGAAAATTATTCTCTTACTTCTCCCAAAGCATTCGATATTTCAGAAGTAAATATAAAAAAGTATTAACCCATTGGTACCAGCACAATATGTAAATAAAATAGAAAAATTTGAAAAGCTAGAAAAATTTTTAGACATTGATAAACGAGATCATCTAAGGTGTTTGTAACAACCATGTGTATAATGTGAACCAAGGATTTAACCCAAAACTTAAAGTTTTTTGTTATGTATGCCATTCAAGTAAGAAATCTACCTCTTCGAAATTTAAATAAAATTCTTTTGAAATCGGTAAAACTATTTAGAATATAAAGAGGACATTTTTTAAGAAGATAATTGTAAAAGTATTGTATTTTGCTTATTTAAATATTTTATAAAACCACACTCTACAAAATATTTTGAGAGCTTTTATTTCAGGAAAAACAAACAACAAAAGGTTTATTGTTTTTTGATACTTTTATTTCATTTATTTATTTGTGTGCAGCAGACGAAAATGGGTTAAGAGAGTTTTCTCTCATAAACAAAATTATTTGTCAAAATTTATTGAGCGAATACATGTCATAATTGTCAAATCTCAGAAGACCTGAGAATATTTCAGATTACTTTCTGCTATCTGGCATACTGTATACTGTGATTTTTGGTATATTCGTCTCTTTCTTACATTTTCTATGCACAAATAATATGTAAGTTTAATGATGCCACCATATTTTATTCTAAATAAGGTAGTTTATCCCTTTATGGTATTTTGATATTTTTGTTTCGTAGCCAAATGCTGATGCGACTAAATTTTGGAAGAAATGTGTTTATGGAAACGTCCATTATTCATGCACATTTGCGTTAACAATTTGTTACACAGTGTAAACAGTTTTAAGATTTCTTTAGGCCTAATGTTTTATTTAATATGATATCATCTGTACTTTTTATTACCTATTTATTTGCAATTCTATGGAAAGTTTTACTTGTAGAAAATATTTGTTTCATATTTCAAATAATAATGCAAACTTCTGACAAATGGTCTTAAACATCTGGGTGAACATTATCTACATGTGTTATGTGCAAATAAAATGCTTTGTTTAGTCCCCGCAGTTTGTCAGTCCATCATTTAAAAAATTATGTTAAGAATCAAAAAACGTTTAGTTTTAGGTTAATATGGACAATTTACAAATAATTTTATTATTAAGAAATCTTATGTGTATTCCTTACGAGAAATAATTCAATGATCTCACATATCTTCTTCATACAAGCAATATAAAGTAAAATAAATGAATAATTATTTTCGAATATTTGGGCTCATGATAATTCTTTTTATATATAAGAATTTGTTTTAAGAAACTGTTTCCACATTGTGTAAAAAGTCTTACCTTTTCTTTATAAATAATAATGTATAATATACATATATAATAAAAATGTTTGTGTTTTTAAGCATTTCATCAGTGTAGTATGGTAAGTAGTAGTGTCCGACCGAAGGTGACTTTTTGGCCGAAGCCAAAGCCGAACTTCGGCCATTCATCTAACCTTCGGCCGAAGCCGAAGACCGAAGGATTTTTAAAAAATAAAAATCTGAAAGTAAATTTTTTCTACCTATGTATTTGCAAACATATACAGAAAATATAAATAGTAGATACTCCAAATAAAAAGCTGACCGGTGTTACTGAATAACTGTTCACTGTTGAAGGAGCTGACAAATATTATTTATTTCAAGTCATTTAAAAATTTGTTTACGTCAAAATATACAGTTACATTGACTATACATATACAGCTACGTGCAACTAATTAGGGACATAGGTAGCAAATATGTACAATTTGAAATCAATGTATATTTATGTTATTAAATGCAACCATGGCATACTTTTTCTACTATACTTACTTTTTTATAGTGCAGATGCACCAGGATGGAAACTCGTTCCGACAAATCGCAGCAGCTCTAAAAGTTTCCAAAACCATGGTTAATAACGCGGTAATGTATTTCAAGAAACATTCGACTACAGAAAAGGTGCCCCGCAAACAAAGAAACCGAATCACAACAATTCGAGAAGATGAGTTAATGGTAAGGGAGTCTAAAAAACATCCGGATAAATCAGCAAACGAGATCCGGTCGGCTGTATTTGTTGGAAGAGAGGTAATACCATCTGTAGACACCGTCAAAAGACGCTTACGCGAAGCTGGACTTTTTGGAAGACTTTCGCGGAAGAAGCTATTATTGTCTGAACGAAATCGTAAGAGAAGACTTGAATTTGCGCAAAGGTACCGCCATTGGACTGCCGACAAATGGAAAAAAGTACTATTTTCAGATGAAACAAAAATAAATGGAGTCTCCCCCGATGGAAAAAGATATGTTCGCCGCCCAAGATGTCAAGAATTTAATCCGAAGTACACTCGAGCCACATTGAAGCATGGAGGAGGAAGTATTATGCTCTGGGGCTCTATGTCATGGCATGGAGTTGGTCCGCTACATAAAATTGACGGTCTCATGAACAGATTCCAGTATAGAGACATACTAAACGACATAATGCTGCCTTATTCGGATGAAAATATGCCCGTGACTTGGATCTTTCAACAGGACAATGATCCTAAGCACACTGCCCGAATAGTGAAGTAATGGTTTAGCGAAAATTTGGTGACTGTGTTAGACTGGCCATCGTGCAGTCCTGATCTCAATTCGATTGAGAACTTGTGGCAGGCCGTAAAAAAGCAAGTCAGTTTGTTAAAAGTGAGCAATTTTGCCGTACGCCGAAACCAAAAAAGCTTGGGAAGCGCTGCCAAATCAAATTTGTGCAAATTTAGTGGCATCTATGCCCCGTAGATGTCAAGCAGTCATTGAAAACAAATGTTTTGCAACAAAATATTAACTTATAACACAATAAAAATAGTTTTTTTTTTCCAAATATATTGATGTGTCCTTAATTATATGCACGACTTGTTTTGCGTTAAATGTCTTAAATTCTATCACAACTTGTTAAAAATGTATTTCATTTATTCTACTAAACTTTGCAAAAATTTCAATGTCATTCGCAACTAAAACGAAAATTCCTCATAAAATTGGTGTACCCATATATTGTCCCTAATTAGTTGCACGCAGCTGTATCTGTAGAACGACTGTCGTTCAACAACACCTGTGTCAAAAAAACAGTTGGCCGATGGCTGCCATGATATTGCTTATCTAAAATCAAAGATTGAATCAGCGTATTAATCGATAGACCTGTAGCCGGAACCAGAATTGACTCCCTAGTTCCCACATTTTTGATTGATTTAAAAAAAATTGGGATTGATAAATTTTAATGTAAAAAGCATAAATCTGATCTCAAAACCCTAAAAAAGTTAATGGGCGTGGTTTTATGAAGCCGGAAAAGTTGAATGCCTAAAAGTATTTGTTGTTGAATAAACTTTTTATCAATTTTTTTTAAATAACTAAATATTTTGTATTAAAAATTTAAATTCCTAGCTACTCACAGCTATTTTTTTCTGGCTAGTATGACGGGAAGTATTTTATTCATTGAAGATACAATGAAAATTTAAGCGCAATCAGTTCATTAGTTTTGGAGATATCGTGGCAGCCATTTCGAAAAATGCTGTTTTGAGAAAAATTAGTTTCAAAGTTCAAAAAAAGATTGTAAACACTTCATTTTATAATAATTTTTACTACAGATTGGCAATGGAAACCATTTTTTTAGAATTATCTATACATTAATTAGTGTAACTACAATTTTATTCCAGAAGATCCAGAAGTGCTGCGATATCATATTACATATCAATTTAAAGAGCTTGACGATTAGGTTAGCCAAAAATTATCAGATTTAAAATCAATTTAGCCAATTGCAAAATAATAGCGTCGAAAGTTTTTCAAAATTCGCTCATTGAACAAAGCATTGCATTCATCGTTGAAAAAATCATTGATTAAGCGGGAGTAAATAATAAATAAGACAAAGAGAAAAGACAAAGAGAAAAGACATGAGTAACGGCATCTCTCAGAATTATTTAACGAATTATCTGCATACACAAATAACAAAACAAACACCAACGAGTAGTTTGGTTCTCTTTTGATATTTGTTTTTCATAAAGAGATTTCTTCCGCAAAAACTAGCCCCAGTTACTGGAACCTTACCGACTAGTTATTATTATTTGCCTGAAACTTTTCATGTATACTTCTGGTACCATATTCATAATAAAATACAAAAATGGACAAAATCAGATAGGTGCCACGCCCACTTCCCATATACTGCCAATCTCGAAATGCATATATCTTGTAAAGTATCATAGATAAAAAGCTAAAATTTGGTGAGTAGATATATTTACTCGAGAAATTCAACTATAATGAAAACTGACAAAATCGGTCAACTTCCACGCCTACTCTTCATATATAGTTAATTTGGATGTACATATGTATGTATATATATAGTTTCGTAGATAAAAATCTGAAATTGAATATGTTACCCCGTTGCTGATTCGATTCAAAATTTTAGGGGTAACAATCTCGCGACCCTTCTCCTTCTCAAATAAGCAATATTTTAATACTTCATATTAATTCATTGTTATATTATCCATAATTCATATAATCTATTATTGTTATTGCTTGCATTTAATTATTACGTTAAGGTTCGGATATATCACAATTCTTTTCTTTATTAATTAACCTCATATCATATTTACATATTGCTCCTGAAGTCGTTTTCAAGTAAAAAAGTAAAGGCTTCTTCAGGAGGAAGCGGAACTAACTTGTTTTGTTCGGAAGAAAGCGGTTTTCATATCTTGCTTGGCCGTGCTGGAAAAGAAGTACTCTCTTTTACAAAACACTTTTTATTCTCCGATTTTTTAGCAGCAATTGTAGTAGCATGAACTATTAAATAAATATTGTAATTTTGCTCCAAAAATTTGCAAATACCAGGTCTCTCTTCAATCGTTTCTTTGCTTCTGCATAACTGAGTTGAGTTCATTCAATTTTACTTGAACATGGGTTTTCATAATATTTATTATTAATTGCAATAATAATGATTCCAAAACCCACTTTGGGTATTTTTCTTTAAATCGATTCAGCATTCTGTTACAACCCAGATGCTTTTTGTTAACAAAACCAAGCAAATTTGGTTTGTTTTTTCGTAATTTCATCTTTTCTCCCAAACTCAGTTCATTGTTAATATGAGAACCCAATCGAAAATATTATTTTTACGACTACTCTCTTGTCAAACTCAAAGCATTTCTTCGTGTTACAATTCAAGTGTTTCTAGAAATTCCAAATATCTTTTAATAACACATTATTCTGAATACTTTTGTTAATAACTTGCAATTTGCAACTTTTTGCAAGCGCTTGCGCTAAAAAAGTTGTATTCTATAAAACACAAACACAATTGTTAGGTTTTATATAAGATTACACGTGAACAAAACATTGCACAATTGGACAACAACACATAATTATGAAAAAAGTTGTATTAACCATTTATTTAACACACCTTAACTAATGTTTTCCATATTAACACTTTATCCTCGTTTTAAATTTTAAAGAAATATTTACATAATGTTTTTCCCAAATTTTTGTCAAGTAAACTTGTTACTCAATCAGCAGACTTTGATCGTGCTCCAATTTCATTTTATGCCAAAAAAATCGGCTTTTGGACCATAGTGCAGTGGTGGTTATATAAAATATGTATGTATGTACATTAGAGTGCCATTAGTTTTTGAAAGTCGGAAAATTTTCCACGGCACCCCCTCGATCGGTTGGTTTTACTCAGGAATTAATGTTTTTTTTTGATATTTTTTTGGGTCTTTCTGTCTTTTTGTTTCTTATAGCAAACACGGACTGCAATCATAAAATTTAAATTCTAAGAACCTATCAACATATTATTCTGATGACTACATTTCTTAAAAAAAATACGGCGAAAAATTCCCAATTTTTTCGAACCAATTTTTTGTAAACGCTCTTCAAAGTTAAGAACTCTCAATTTGAAATGTTTGTCCTAGTACCACTACATTTAAAAATTTAAAAAACTAATATGAAATAGAAAGACTAGTCGAGCCTTTGTAAATTTATAAAAAAAAAAGTTCTAATTTTTTGGCTATGCTATTTGGAATTTTACCAGCACCAGATGATGCGACGCGTTAGGTTTACAAACAGAGGTGGATAGGTGAAACAGGTTTCATGAATCTTTCATTCCTTTTTTTTTAAATTAAATTTAAAATCGAAAGGAAATGCTTATCAAAACTATATTTTGCAGTGTTATTGATAATATTATGGAGATTTTTGATTCGTCAGTATTTGCCTACTTACTCTTTTTGTAAATTTAATAGCTTTTAGCGAGCCATCTTCACTACTAGTCAATAGATAGTCAAGCAGCCATAAAATCACTTACTACCTCTAAGGTGGTCGCTAACTATGGAATACCTCCTAAGGAGATATCAGAACGGCTCAAGGTACATCGGTATTGGGTATCAGGGCACAAGGTCATTCCAGGCAATTGCAAAACCAATGAGCCACAATATTCCCTATTTCTCACATAATCCAACGTAACAACGTAGTGGTAATAATAACAAGGAATTGTCTGTTTGGTTGACATGTTAATAGATTTGGAGTGCCCATAAACGACTGTTTAGGAGCTGCCTTGATGAGGAAGGGGAAGAACGGCTTTTCACCTCCTCTGCAATTGCCTAGCTCTCGCCAAACATAGGCCGGCATCTTCAGGTCAACTCTTCTTCAACAATCCAGCTGATCTCGAATCTTAATTAATTTTTATTTAGATTATATTACAGCAATTTTTCCAAAACTAAAGAGAAAACACAGAATCACATATGAACGACTATACAGGTGTTACTATGTTTTTTTTTAGCGAATAATAAAAAAAAAGCAGTTGTGCGGAGAATTACATTTGTAAAACCTGCTAGATTTAATCGGGTAATTTCAGCTTATTTTTTCTTTTATTCAATAGATTTATAAATTTTGTTAAAATAGTTTTTATGTAAAATGAAAAATGTCTGAGATATAAACCAAATTTCGGACCTTTTGGGGCACAATTTCCCCTTATCCAATTGACCTAAAATTTTATACGGATAATTTTTTGAGTAAAACAAATCGATTAAGGCGGTCTCCATATTGCTTAATGGCACCCTAATGTACATTGCAGTTTCTGTGTACTATTTTTTCCGTTTGCTTGTTCCAGTTTTACGTTTGAAGTAGTCCACAGATTTAAAAACAGGAGGTAGAAAAGTGATCATGCATACTTAACGCTCGTATCTATGCAGTTTTTCGCGGTATTATCCTGTTTTTTAGTTTCAAAAACTGCATACCGCCTTTTTTACCAAAATACCGCGTTTATACTAAGAAAAAAATTTAAAATTTTTGAACGCTACGAAATTCAAATTTATCAATCGTCTGAGAGAACAATGGCAACTCATTGCTAGTATACTTTGGATATACTTAAGTGGAAACATTGAAGGCGATTTTAATCGTCAAATCAAAGATCTTAATAATATAAAGATGTCTCACTCCCATACATTTGCTTGTCCGCATAAAAATTTCTATTCGAATTTATAATAAATCCATTTAAGAGTAACATATGAAATCAAAACAGCAAGAAAGCTAAAGAGAACATTTTTTGCTTTGCTGTTGTTGACGAAAGCGAGACGCTGCAAAAAAATAAAACAAATCATCGTAAAATTGTGTGTACTCGTAAATACTCACGATTACAAACGATGTGCAATTGTACCTACACACAAACATCTTTGTCAAAGCATAAGCAATGAAATTTTGTATTTTGGAAATAAATGTTTTCTGGTTTCTTTGTACAAACAGCGACAAATGTGTGTATGAACGGCAATGTTATGCAAAATATGCATTCATGGCAAATGTAGAGTAGATTATATGGAATTTTTAGGAAGAAGAAGAAAAAAATAAGCGGTCATGTGGACATAGTAATTATTCTACGATTCTAACAAATTTGAAATTTGTGTAGTTGATATTTTGCAAAGCAACAACAAACAAAAAAACTTACTCTTTGGTGTCTTACTTTACTTTTAACTCTCTTGGTTTTGCTTTTCAAATAATATTTTCTCTTTCTAAATTAACATAAATTTTTATGCGGATAAATAAATGCATGGAGTAAGACATCTTTATATTATTAAGATCTTTGGTCAAATGTAACTTAAAATATCTGGAATCGCTTCGTCAAATTTCTTCAAAGCACAAATTCAATACAACTACGGAAGGAGATATTAAAATGGAGAATGAAGACGTTTCAAATGATCAATTTGTACTGAAAAAAATTGATACCGCGAAATATACAATTTTTTCAATTCGATTTACAGTTTTTTTAAATTATTTCGTAGAAATTTACAGTTTTTGTTCCGAAAAAAGATACGAGCGCTTTGCATACCTGAATTTTCAAACAAATTTTTCTCAGAACTTTATTTCTTGAAATGACTGCCACGATATCTCCAGAACTAATGAGCCGATTGAGCTCAAATTTTCACGACATCTTTAGTACGTTTATAGTTCAAACCCCAGCCAGAATCAATGTGATTTTTCTCACAGTTTTCTTTTTTTAATTTGAAATAAATCGATGTTTCAATTTTTGATGAGCAGAACAGCTGGAATCATTGCATCTATCGTCCAACTTTTTTTGAGATGGGTGTCGTTCTAGAGATGTATAGTCGATTTAACTATACCATCACCAAAGAATCTAGATAGAAATAAGTTCACACCGAGTTCGTATGAAAAAAAATATAGAGCCAGTTTTTCAACCTTTTATCTCCACTTCAACACGAAAGTTGATTTTAAAACCTTTAATTTTTTCTGTTTTCTGAGTAATGTTACTTTTTGAGATACGCGGTTGAAGAATAGAGGTAACGATATGTTAAGGCGAAAAATTTTAAATTATTATCGAGATGTTGATAAATATTTGATAAAAATACTGATCATGAAAAAACAGCTGTCCCATCAGACTATCCACGTAAAGAAAATTGTAGAAAAATGTTTGTCAGCTCCTCCGACTAGTGTAGCTAGTGAACAATTATTTAGTGTTTTCCTCTTTATGTTCGTAAATGGGTAGAAAAAATTTATTTTCAGATTATTATTCTTTTATATTTTAAAAATCCTTCGGTCTTCGGCTTCGGCCGAAGGTTAGAGGAATGGCCGAAGTTCGGCTTCTTCTTCGGCTACGGCCAAAAACAAACTTCGGTCGGGCATTAATGGTAAGTATGAAAATAAATGTAAAGAGTGTTACTTAATTTTTTAATAAAATAATATATAAAGTAATAATAAAAATAATGGTCTTAAATAAAAGTTTTCTTGTAATGATTTGACGTGTTTTGATAATTTTAAATTATTTTTATATATTAATAAACTATTTTCTTTCGGAAAAAATTATTGATTGTAATAAATGTAAAGAGTGTAAAGCAATTCGAATACAAAAAAAAAAAAAAACCAGAAAAAAACGAAAAAGAAGAAGGAGCTACTTAAAAATTGGAGTTTTGTAAAATAAAAAACCTAATTTCAATGAACTTTTTTTTGTGAGTAAAGCTGAAAAACTCATCTAATGATTTTTCAAAATCAGTTTAGTAAAACTCGAGATATCGAGATTGAAAATTTTTTTTTTTATGCAAATAACTTTTAGTCAGCCGTTCTTGGTGCTTACTGAATGTTTTCAAGTTCTACCAACATCTTTCGATGTTCTGATTGGACCTTTTTTATCTGTAAGTGTTTCTTTAGAGGTGTTCTTCGTTTCTTCTATGCTAGTTTCATCGATTTTTTGACGTTTCTGATAGAAAAAATTATGCTGATTACGAATTGGATGCCAATTTTTGAAAACTCAAAATGTCGATCTCAAATGGCGAAAGATTTTTTTTTTTAAATTGATCTGATTAACTTGAAACCCATTACTCGGAGGTTGTCGGAGTCGCTGATTGCGAATCTGGCATCAAATTTTGAAAATGCGAAATGGCTGATCTAATGTGGCTGGAAAATCTTAAAAAATTTATCGTATTCGCCTGAACCTCGTTACTAGGGGATTGACCCGGAAGACCCCCGAATACGTTTCTATCGAATTCCATGATCTTAAAAAATAACACAGTTCAACACATAAAAAAGTAACAAGGTTCAGAAAAAAATATTACAGGTTTCAGCGTTTTAAAAGTTTACGTCTAACTGTTTTTTACGCGGGCCTAAAGTTTGCCCATTTTTAACAGATTAAGTATAAAAAACTATAAAAACAATGGATGCGTGCAAGGCACACAAGAAATTTGATGTGTAAACAGTTAAACCAACTGAATGCCATATACATAAGCTCACATATGTATAGCCATTTATAGGAATTTGATGTATAATCTATATGCTTAGGTAAATAATTCAAATTAAAAGAATTCTTTTATAAACTTAAAAATTTATTAGATATCATTATCTTTTATATACATTTATGTAATATCCCAATTCACTATAAACTGCAAATGGCCTTTCATCAATGCAAATGCAAATTTTTGTTCCATATCGTATGTGGTTGTTGTTGTGATAACAGAAATATTTTGCATTTGCACCAAATCGTGAATAGGGCTGATATGTTGTAGTTGCATTATTTTTCTTTTACTCAATGCATCGGGCACAATATGCTCGCATATACGCAACTGCAATTGCATCTTTTTTCCGCGCTTTAAGTTTTTCTTCTTGTCGATTTGAAATTTTTTTAGATTTGAAAATTTTACATAGCGCCGCCTGAGAATTGATTTGGCGTATAGGTATATGAATTTGTACACACATACGCCAATCAATTCTCAGGCGACGATAAGTGCTTTCCGCATTTAACCTTAGAAAAGCAACAGGGGTGACCAGTCACTCCACTACTTTTTAAAAGCACCGCAAAGAGATTTGCCTTAACTGCATTTAATAAAAATAAGAAACAATGTATTTACTTTGAAGTAAATAAGTGATTTTATAATAAATAAGTTTGATTTTTTCTGTTTAACATTTTTGCTATTTACATAGATAGATAGTGTTGCCTTTCTAAGGTTAATGTACAAAGCAAACTTTTTATAATGCCGTGGTTTGCTATCATTATTACTACAATTGGTTTATACATATATTGAAACCTAGATTCTTTATTATTATCATTTTGTATTGTTTTTATATTTTAAAAAATATGTAATTTTAATCCAATCTAACTAACCGAATTCAAAACTTATCCAACGCTTGTGTTTGCTACGGCGATTTCTCTGCTTGTATGGTATAGTCGATCTCCACACGTTTAACACCAACAAATAATTCTGCCACTAATAAATGTACACACACATTTTGTTTTCGTATGTACATATATGTGTGAGTAAATTGATCGAAACATAAACAAACAAACTCCGCTCGTATTTTAATTTCTCCCTCTCTTCTTCTCTTTGTTGTTTAGAGTAGCACAGTCATGCCGCGCAGTAGTGTGAGCGAGACGGGAACTGGACGTTACAGTTATCTTACATCTTACGATACAGTTATTGTTACATTTTACACATTTGAAATTTTGCCCATACCGTGAGCTAAAATGTTTACACATCAAAAACTTGTTAGTTTTGCATCAGAGTTTGTTGGAATGTTCAGAAATTTATAGTATAATTTTCCGTAGAATATTTTTCTCCAACATATTAACCCTTTGGCGCTCAACATTAAGGGTCTTTTTAGCTTTTTTCAAAGAAAGTTCTTTTTTTTGACGAGATCTATCTGCCAGATACATTATTAAAGAATAAAATTGTGCAAAAAAACGTGAAATTCGTACTGTGCAATTCGACACTCAACATTGATAAACAAATATTTTGATATGTTTTTAAAATAAAATATTAAATTAACCTGATTAATAAAATAGGTTTAAAATTAAATCAATATGAAAGTGCACTGCAACACTGTTAAAATCAATATTAAGTACTATGAGAAGTAAAGTAAGGTATGAATACAAGTCAGAAGAGAAAATAATCATGTGTAAATATTAACATGCAAGAATAAATTGGTTATTTGGTTCCATTTAGCTCATGAGATGAACTCATTATCCCCTTTTTTTCAACCATTATTTACATAATGTAACCTTTGTCCTATTTTTGTGGTTCTGGTTGTTTTTGTTATGAAAAAAAAAAAAAAAAAAAATAGTGAGATCATAGTATATAGTAAATTTTTTAATAAAAAACATATAGCAGTTTTTACTATATTTCCAAGCTGAATACATATTTATTAATTTATTTAATTTTGTTCAATCTATTGGGCTTTGCCTTCACATATTAATATTTTATTATTTTACTTGTTCTAATATGCGTACATACAAATATTATATCTACTTGTTATTTTTTAAAAGGGGGTGCCACGTTTAGAACGTTAAAAACCACATACTAATGAGTGTAAAAACTAGTGCGGCCGGATTTTTTATTTATTTAAAACAAGTAGACCAACAATTTTTCAAAACTTTTCAAAAAAAGAAGTACCTTCTATTGGAACCAATAATACCATAGAAATATCGAAAACTTTATGAGTATTAGAAGTGAAATTTAATATTTTACAGCCAAAACTTGCAAGCTACTTAAAAAAAAAAAAATTTGATAATTATTTTTTAGCTCAGTTTTTTTGGTCCAAATATCATAAGATTTAAAATAAGCACCGGATCTTTAAAATTCATAGATTAGTAATCGTTAAATCGCTTCAAAGTTCAAAGGGAGTTGCACAATTACTTCGAACTTCAACATGAAATTTTACCAGAGTATTTTCGAATATGTTCACTATCGATTACAAAAATTTTCAAAAAATTGATTTTTTGCACTTTTTGAATGAGGCTCCCCCCTTAAAAAAATTTATTGTCTTTCAACTCAGAGTAATTAAATAATGCAAATGGTACTGAAAACATCTGAAATAATATTAAAAAAAAAAAAAATAAATAAACAAAAATTCATAAATTCAATTTGGTATAAATTAGATCCCCAAATTTTAAATATAATAGTCTTAAACTAATAACAACAAATAACCACATTCATATCGCACAATTGAAAGGATATGAGAATTTTAATCTCATTAATTTTTGCCATTTCGGCAATATTTGTTGTTCGAACAACAGCCCAAAATATCTCTAATGATGAGGATAATTCTGCTACATTCAAAAGAAGTGACTTTGTAATTGGAAGTGGAAGTGAACAATCAGAACTTGATGATAACTACAGTGCTGATGATGGAATAAGTGTACGAGCTGTTCCATCTACTTTAGAACGTGCTAATAGCGGGCAAAACAGTAATAATAGCGGGCAAAATAATAATAATAGCGGGCAAAATAATAATAATAGTGGACCAAGGCGTACAACCAGAAGAAACACAAGACGTACAACCAGAAGAAGACCAAGACGTACAACCAGAAGAAGACCAAGACGTACAACCAGAAGAAGACCAAGACGTACAACAAGAAGTAGTCGCGAGGTTGGATTGCGGAGAAATAGTGGAAACAATAGCGGAAGACCTAATAGACGCCCAAATAGACGTCCTAATAGACGCCCAAATAGACGACCCAATAGACGCCCAAATAGACGTCCGAATAGGCGTCCA
The DNA here is from genome assembly GCA_963691655.1 of Toxonevra muliebris. Taxonomy (NCBI): domain Eukaryota; kingdom Metazoa; phylum Arthropoda; class Insecta; order Diptera; family Pallopteridae; genus Toxonevra; species Toxonevra muliebris. The sequence continues at coordinate 105,355,270 of OY829326.1, forward strand.
AATAGACGTCCGAATAGGCGTCCAAATAATAGTAACAATAATAATAGTAGACAATGGTGATAGTAGAGAAATCTATTGAAAGTGACTGATGTAATATCTGTTCTTCAAAAAATAAATGATTTATTAAACAAAGAAATTGACTTTAGTCATTTAAAAAGGAAACGACGAATAATTTTATGGAAAATGAAATTTTTAACTTTATGTCTAAGTATTTTCAACCGGTTTCGAAGATTAGAAACAGAATTTTTATTTATGCAGAATTAAACTTCGATTTCGGTAATAGCTCACGATTTTGCCAGATATACTTAGAAAAGAATATTTGCGGAATTGTGGTTGGATATTGTTTCCCTGGTTTCCCTGAAAAAAATTAGCTCGATTGAATTTCTGAATTTTTAATGAAATCAAAATTAATGAGGATGAATCTTATTTTTATAATTCCGAACTATGCAAAAATATAATAGCGATTGTGAAACCAAAGAATAAGGTACTTACATTTTCCGGATATTGCAAGCTTTGTTGATAATATCAAAAATTGCGTTTTATTTGCCACTTGCTTCTATTTATGTGTAACTAGCAGCGGTAATTGTATGGGAAAGCAACAACAAAGCCGCAGAGATAACATATATAATTATAGCTGATATATATATTTAACAAGTTTTTTAACTACATCAAATTTTAATAGTGTGAACTGTTAATAGTAAAAGAAGAAGCATGACAGTTTAAAAAAAAAAAAAAAAGATTCGGTGAAACTAAGTTAAAATCATAACTAGTTAAATATTCTTATAAAGAGTAAAAACTAAAAACACGATTGACCGCAATGACTGGATGTTTCACCTCCATCTGCAAAGTAGTTTCATTGTGAAGAACAATATAACGAAAAAGAGACTTAACAACTTTATTGTTTTATTCGCACATGTTCAACTAGCTGGCGAATAAAACGCAGCTAAAGTTTTCGGATTCCGCTAAGCTCATTTCCTTTCACTGTGCAGGTTTTAAGTCCGAGTTTAGTGCCAACTTAAGAATTTGCAGTAGGATGACGGATAGATTTCCGAGTTGCAGTCCTACCCCTGATTGAATATCGTCCCAGGAATGTTCTTGATTTTATTTACAAGTTTTTATGAAGAAATCACCTGCTTAAGAGACTTTATTTTCAATTAACAAGGTTAATTTGTTATATTTTTTTTTTAATATGAAATAACCGAAAAACAAAGTTTCAAGACAACCTGAGGAATATAAAAACAATTTAGTTTAATACGACGGTGTACGGTTCGAATCGAATTCGTAATACGCGACTGATATTCGAAAGCAAAAAAAAATTTTTTTTTAGTAAGTTAAGTATGAATACAAAGTCAAAAGAAGAAGTAATGAAGCCAAATATTAGCACATGAAAAAAAAGTTTTTGTTTGGTACTACTGACTTGGTTCTCGTATTCATTAACCCACTTCCTCCGTCAGATCAGATTATATAAATAATGAAATATGTGCCAAGAACTTTTAAGCCAATACTATAATTAAGCCAATAATAATAAGTTTTATTTTAAAAGGTACATTATAAAAGGGAGTGAGATCATAGCACTGTAAAAAATATTTAAATAAAAAAAACAATGTTTATTTACCAATCAATGTAGGGTGACCTTGCCTAAGTTCGGCATGTACCAGTAGTCGGCATTTTTTGAATTAAAACATGAATAAATAAAGATAGTGACAGTCAAAAATTTAAATAAGTTCTGATTTGCATTAAAAATATATTAATTTTTCTATCTGTAATGATTTAATTGAACTGAGAGAAGGATTTTTGCATCTTTTTATCCACATTCTATGACAACTTTTCAGCGCGTGTGGAAGTGCTTGTTTTTTAGTGATTTTTTAGTGAAAAGATCAATTTAAAAAGGTAAGTAATTATTTTAGTTTTTAATTTAACCATAAACGTTTTTGAGGGTAGGTATTGATTAAAATTTTGTATTGAATGTGATCAATTTAGCAACATAAGGAACACAATTTTTTCACAATTTCCAGTAGTAAGAAAAATTTAAGATAAGTAAAATCAGTTTTTTTTCGGTAAATCAAGATTTTGGTTGCTTGGAAAATTTCGCTCACAGATTGTTGTTTTATCCGACAAGACCTACAAGAAAGGTAGTATCACTTCCCAGGTATTTCTATTTCATTCTTTTTCGTATCGCTGTGTAATTAAAAACAATACAAGCGCAACTTCAATGTCACCGACTTTTGCGAAGCAACTATATTTTCCAAAACCATCAAGTTGTGCACATCCCAAAATGAAATTCAAGCCCCCAAGTCACAGCGGTCTTGAAGCAGCGGCAAAATGAGCCAAACCAAATATTATGCAGAATTTATTTATTTATTTTTTTATTTATTTATTTTGAGCCTAATGGATACAAATCTCTACTGACTAGATGACAATGAAATATGTAAAAGGTAGAAAATTATAAATAAAATTAATTACTTAGGAGTAAATTGCATCAATATACATCTTAAAACTATTTCTCTTCAATGAAAAATCAATATTATTATATTTAGAAATCCTATTAAATTCAAGTAAAGCCCTAGTTTTTTGAATACTGACATGAAATAGTGCATTAACCCTTAAAGATTTACACGGAACATTTAACTCAATTTGACCAAGTAAGACAGGACAATCAATATTTGCACAAAGTGTGTCATAAATAAACATAAGTGATTGAATGATCCTTCTATTTTCGAGAGACTTTAAATTAATGAGTAGACAACGAGCAATGTATGGAGGAATTGGATCAACAAAACGTAAAGGTTGAAGGGCGAAGTGAAGAAACTTCCTTTGTAGTCTTTCTACACGAGTTGAGGGAGTATGGACTCCAAATGAATGAAGCGTACTCAAGCCGAATCAGGCAGGTATATAATGTTTTGTGGGTGTACGGATCTTTGATCTTTACAAAAGCTAGAAGTGAGTATGCTTTCGGTATAAGAGTAATATGGTTGGTGAAAGTAAATCTTGAATAAAACACCTAAGTCCTGAAACTCATCTACCAATTTAAGAACGATATTTCCAATATGAAATGATGAAGGAAAGATATTAAAAGTCATAGCGAATCTAAGATGAAAGCATTTTTTTAGATTTAATGTTAGCCCATTACTTTTGCACCAATCTGCAAGATTATTTATGTCAGATTGTAGTAATAACGCATCAGCCGTATTGCGAATTCTACAGAAAACTTTTAAATCATCAGCATACAATAAATAATTTGAATGGTGAAAACAAGAACCGATATTATTGATAAAAAGTGGGAATAATAACGGACCAAGAATGCTACCTTGGGGAATACCAGAAGAAGCTAGAAAAGGATATGAGTTTACATTTTCTATGACAACTTGGCATACCCTATTACAAAGATAGGATTTTAGCCATAGTAGAAAACTGGAATGGAATCCTAACCGTTCCAACTTCATTATTAAAATACTATGATTAACTGTGTCAAACGCCTTCGAGAAATCAGTATATATCGTATCTATTTGGCATCCGTCATTAAATGAAGACATACAGAATTCTGAAAAAACAGCGGAAATCGGATAACAGATGGCTGACAGGCATTTTTTGAGTATAAAGGCTGATAGTCCATCACAGTAAATTTTCTTAGAAAACTTAAGATCCAGAATGTCTTGCAAAATATCACCTCTGTTAACAAAAGCGAACCAAAATCCAAAAAGCAATTCACATCTGTAAACGAAGGAGGATATGTATTATCAAAATCATTAGAAAAATTAAATTTTAAAATACTCGGCAAAAAGATTAGCAGATCCGCTAAGGCTATCAGATGTTTCGCCATTAAATATCAAGCAGGATGCTCTGACAGATTTTTTTTTTTAAATTCAACCATAAAATGCTCGTATTTTAATATATACGTAGAATTACCAGTTGATTTAAAAAGTTTATAAAATTAATTTTTTTGGTTTTTTAGCCTTTTAAGATTCTTCGTATACCATGGCAATTTTGTATACTTTAGTATGCGACATGGGTGCAGTATTTTCAAAAATATCAGAGAGTTCAGAGATAAAAGAATCAAAGCAATCAGTTGTGTTTTTACCATTAAATAAATTAACCCAATCAATATCAGAAATATTAAAAATTCAAAATTACAAGCGTTAAAATTAAAAATACATTATAAGTAATATCAAAATAATTATAAAATTCTAAACTTAAAGTAAGAGGAACATGATGCATATCTGACGATGAGATAGGAAATACCGATACTTCAAGCTTAAATTTAATGTTATTACTTATAAAAATAAGGTCTAAGATCCTATCAAGTTTATTTAAAAAATAATTTATTTGAACTAATTTATTTGAATTGAAAATAATTTATTTGAATTGTTCCAAATTCTTCCAGAATCTTAAATTTTTATACTCTGAAATCGTACCGGATCCTTTTTACGAAACATTTATATATATATACATTAGCTTGCCTACGTGATATATGAAATGTACAAAGTTCGATTTTTTCTGCTCTTATTGGATTTCCTGAAGATTATATGAGAAAAATAAGATTTAGAAAAAATATAGAGGTCTCTAGTGGAAAATACCCAGTCGGTTTTGAATCAAAGGCTTAAAAACAGGCTTTAAAAAGGTAAACAGCTTTAATCGTTGATAACTTCTATAATATTGAATTTTAAGTAATTATTCCATTCAATTTTTTTAAGGATAACTAGGGCAATATTTTGTTCCTAGAAAGTTTTGATCAACGAGTGAAATTTCCATGAGAAAAATTCTTTAAACAAATTTTTTTAAATTTTTTAGCTGTTTTTTCTGTTTAAAATTTTTATGTTATAGAGCATTAATTGTAAATGGATGTCAAAAAAAAAGTTTTTTAAAGTTAATAAAAATAAGCCCCATCTCAAAATTAAAAAAAAAATCAATTCTTTAAATTTTGAGTTTATTTTTAGGTAGACGAATCTTAATATAAATATTAAGCTGAATTGTTCCAAATTCTTCCAGAATCTTAAATTTGGTTGGGTTCATTTTGACCATATTTGCCGCTGCTTCAAGACCGCTGTGAAGTGCAGTCAGAGGAAAATGAAAAAATAATTAAAGCTGAAGCTGTACAAAAATTAAAATTGTAACACCAAAAAAAAGAAGATGAAAAAGAAACTAGACCAGCAAAAGGTAAAAAAAGAAAACAAAGACAAGTATGTGGTACTTGCTATGAAGATCTGAACTCTGATGCTGAGGGTGATGGACTGAAAAATGTGGGATGAGATACTTGCCCTCAGTAGTTCCATCATAAATGGACTGATTTCAAAAACCTAACATAAAACGAATTCAAATGGATAAGTTCGTACAAAATATTTTTTATTTTTTTATATATTTTTTATTTTATGCAATCAATGCGCTTAAAAATGAGCGAGAATTTCGAAGATCTCACATATATAAACATATTAATTATGTAAGAGTGTAAATAACTTTCAGTTTAATAAATATAAAATTTAATTTTTTACGATTTTATTCGATTTTTGCATTATTCTGGAAAAAGTGTACCTCGTAGGTCATTCCAATGTTCAAACAACCCCTATAATTTTTAACAAGAAACATTTTCTCCAAAGACTATTTAATAGTTTTCTCAAAGGTTTTTTTATCGGTCATTTAACGAAAAACTGTGTTTAAAACCCCATTTTTAAGAGGAAAGGTAGGAGGTGGAGGAAAAGTGTATAAATTTAAAAATTGTTTATCTCTTAGTGCTTAATAACTTCAGATATCAAATTCGTATCTGTTGAAATAAAGAAATTTCCTGATTTCTTAATAACCCTAAAGACCCTACTTTCCGAATTCAGGTTTATATTGTGGGAGAACTAGATGTGATGGAAAAAACCTAACTAACTACGCAGTCGTAATCAGCAACCCTAAATTGCTATAAAACAAAGAAATACAATTTTGTTGCACATTTTGTTGTTTTTTTATTTGACTAAAATAAAATTGTTTTAAAAGAAAAAAATGGTTTTTGCATTGATGTTTAAAAAAAAAAGTTTCGTAAATTATGACTTTTCCATATACATATTAGAGTATGAATGTATAAACTCGTATTTTTTTTTCGTAATTTGGACATTTATTGTAAAAAAGTGATTATAAATTTATTCTTTAAAGGATTGTCCATCGTTAGCCACAACCTTTTTCCATCTTTCTGGTAGCATACGGATTCCGCGTCGAAAGAACCTCATCTTTTGCACGCAAAGAAAAAAAACGTTTATCGCCCGTTTGTGGGGAATATATTACTTTTACGCTGAACAAAAACGTTTCTAAGCAACTTTGCCGTGTTTGCAGAAACCAAAACCTTTTTCTGCAAAAGATTAACAGTTTTATGATGAACGAAAATTCGTTCACAATAAAATTAAGGAAATATTCTTTTCTGGCAAATGAAAAAAACGTTTCTGCTAAATGAAAGTCCACAACTCTCTTCTCTTTTTATTTTCGTTTTCCTCTCATCTCGCTCTCGTCGCGAAAAGAAGCAGCAGCGACGCTTGCATTCAAACTCCACAAAACAACAAAACAACACAACATAACCGGAAGTACCATTTGTCAACGCATTATTGAATAATTTTGATTGTGCATTGAAATTATTTCATCACTTTTTTTTTTGTCTATAAAAAAGTGCGTGGTGTTTATAAAAAACAAATAAAAGTATGTGATTTATAATAAATAATAAAAAAATTGTAATACTTTATATAATTTTATTAAATTTCATACACTTTTTCTAGTTTTTAATCAGAAAGAAATTATTTCTATATTTGTCAAATAATCGTTAATTTAATTAATTCGTCATGTCATGTTTATTTACTGTATAATTGTTTTCCCACCTAGGCTTAATTAATATAATCTTGTTATGACTAGTACTATAATATAAGACACTGTTCTTGTTGTACTAGGAATTCCTAAAAAAATCAAATAAAATAAAATAAATAATCAGAAAACCACAATAAAATGCCAATGTATGTATGAAAATTGTTTTTGCTTTCTTTTTTATATTTTTCAGGAAAATATTGCATTTTATTGCGAACGTTTTTAGTTCATCGTAAAAGAATTGAACCGTTTATGATGAATACAGTCGTTTATGATAAATAAATGTTCGCTTATCATGAAAACATTCCATGAACGAAGTTCGTTTAGTGAAAATTTCGTTTCTGAGAAACGAATTTTTTCTTTGCGTGTGAGGCTCTCCACGAATCGACCCATTTTTTGAGTTCTTCAAAAGAACGGAAGTGCTGTTCAGCCAGGCCATGTGTCATCGATCGGAACAAGTGGTAATCAGAAGGAGCAGTGTCTGGAGAATACGGCGGGTGGGGTAGCACTTCCCATTTCAGCGTTTCCAAGTATGGTTTGCTTGCCTTGCTACATGCGGCCGAGCATTGTCGTGCTGAAGAATAACTTCGTCGTGTCTATTCTCATATTCTGGCCTCTTGTCCTTTAATGCTCGGCTCAAACGCATCAATTGTAGTCGGTAGCGATCGCCAGTGATCGTTTCATTCGGTTTCAACAGCTCATAATACACGACACCTTTCATATCCCACCAAATACACAGCATGAGCTTGTATCCATGGATGTTCGGCTTTGCCGTTGATGTTGATGCATGTCCGGGCGGTCCCCATGATTTTTTACGCTTTGGGTTATCGTAACGTATCCACTTTTCATCGCCGGTCACAATACGATGCAGAAAATCCTTTCTTTTTTGCCGTTGAATCAGCAGTTCACATGTGAAAAATCGTCGTTCGACGTCTCTCGGCTTCAATTCATACGGCACCCAATTTCCTTGTTTTTGAATCATTCTCAATGCTTTTAATCGTTTAGAAATGGTTGATTGATCAACTCCTAAAGATTCTGCAAGCTCTTGTTACGTTTGACATGAATCTTCTTCGAGTAATGCCTTCAATTCTTCATCTTCGATCTTTTTCGGGCCGCCTGAACGTTCCCTGTCTTCAACATCAAAATCACCACTTTTGAAACGGGAATACCACACCTGACACATTCTAACGTCTATAGCAGAGTCAGGATAAGCTTCAGTGAGTAAACGATGTGCTTCAGCTGCGTTTTTCTTTAAATGGAAGAAGCAAATTAAAACTTCCCGCAAATGTTGTTTTGTTGGCACGAAATTCGACATTTTCAGCTATAGTAAAACACTTTTGTAAAATTATGAAAATTATTTGACAGATCAATTCTTATAGTATTTTTGGCGCTCTTCGAGATAGAATAGCTGTCAATGTCAAAAAAATGGCGCGTATGATAGATATGAAGTTAGTCACAATTACGAGTTTATACATACATACTCCCAATATATATGCTTAAAATTTTTGTAGTAAAGATAAATACTATAAGATATAAAGGCTAACTTTTTGTCTCCTCTGTAATTATTTTGAGATATAGGGCTTCAAAGTTGAAATTTGCTGGAAAAAAAAGAAAAAAAATTTATTTTTTTTTACCTTTTTTCGATCATAACTGCAATATTACTGTTACTATTGGCACATACCTTAATTTTTATTTGACACTTATATAAAACATACAGAAATTTAAAATTCATTGGCTAAAAATTAAAGTTTAGACAGGCATTTATGTGAATTATGTGCTCTCAACAGCGCACTTTTTTGAATTTTGCCATTTACGTGGAAAATTGGGGATAATCAAAAAAATCTATTGGAATATTCAGATTCTACGGAAAATATTACTATAGAAAATGTTATCGTCATTCGTTGTGGTGAAAGTTTTTATAAAATTGCAGAGTACTGTTGCCGCTTAACTTTTGAATGAGTAAGAAAATATCAGGATGTAGAAAGCGACAAACATTGAGATTCCACCAAAATATAATGATCATGGAAACTTGTGATCAAGAATTTGTGGAATGAAGTCATGACGACTAACAACTGTTAATGACAACTATTAATGCTGAATTACAATTAATCAATACCTTTGTATTTATAGTTTCGACTGAAATAAATTCTCATAAGATTGTAATATTTTGACAGTTAAACTATTTCGCATCTCCAATATTTGCATTGAACGCTCACATCTTAGTGCTTTAAGTCGCACTTTTGCATCAACGCGTGAAATTTTCTTTTCCACATAACTATTTAGTGCTCGTAACAACTGAACTGTTCATAAATTGTTGGTATTATTTTACGTTTCAAAAAACCATTTGAACTAATTATAACATCATCTGGATTGCTTCTATGCCTCCCATTGTTTAAATATTTACTTGATTTACTATAAAAAAAAATTACTTGCTTTAAATATTTGCCTAGTGCAAAATAACATTAAAGTATAATAAAATGGAAACATCTGGGCTAACAAAAAATAGGTAGTATTCAGATCAAGATCCTACTAAAATGTATAAAATTTGTTATAAATAAGAGCATAAATACTTAGGAATATTTAGTCTACAGTATATCAACATAATGAAAGTATCAATTTTACTATTATTTGTCACCTTGGCAGTTTTTGTTATACTAACAACAGCCGAAGGTAACAAGCGTAACGCAAATAATGCGGTAGCCGGAGGAAAATCAGTAGCTCCTCCTGCTGCCAGGAGCATTGGTGTAGGCGTAGTTAATACAGTCGCAAGAGCAAACAATAACAGAAGGGGACAACGTCGGAATAATAGACGCCCGAATAATCGGCCCAATAGACGACCAAACAATAATAACAGCAATAATAATAGTGGGCAAGATAATAATAATAATAGTGGACCAAGGCGTACCAGCAGAAGAAGCACAAGGCGTACAACAAGACGCAGAACAACAAGACGTAGAACATCAAGACGTAGGACAACTAGACGTAGAACAACACGACGTAGAACAACAAGACGTAGAACAACAAGAAGAACAACCAGAAGATCGAACAGTTATGAATATAATTATGGAGATTACAGTAATGGCGGAAACAGCAATGGCGGAAACAGCAATGGTGGCGGAAATAGTAACAACAATTATGATAATAGCAATGGCAACAGTAGGGAAGCTTAGTAGAAACATTTTTATAATTTATATTTTATCACTTATAGTACTGTAACAAATATATTCAAAATTACTCGAATAAAACTGTATTCAATATTCAGAACAAATAAGTACATATATATAAATTAAAATATTAAAAAAAATAATACTTTTCTTTATAGTTGAAGATAAACTTTTCTGGAATGATCTATACTGTTTTTAAAACATTTTTGATAGGAACTATAACTTAACGAAAGATCCAGTATTTCTTTCAGGCAGTACTTATATTATTTCAAATGATCAAAAGAAAACGTAAATTCGGAAAGGTGTTATAAGGCCATATGCATTAACGCCATAATGGTTTTATTACACTTTTGATTTGGAAATAACGCCATATTTGCGATTTGGCTTTATTCCACTCCGAAACGGCAATAACGCCATAATGATGCAAAATGATGCGTAAATAATTGGTCATTATTTTTCTACACTGAAAAAAATATTCTGTAATAATTCATTGGATTTCTGATAATAATTACAGTTTTCCCTGTCTTGACCGGATAGTAAACGAAAAACTGTAATAATTGATTACGATCAAACAATAATTCCCTTGAGTTTAATTTATAATATCCAGAAGGAATCAATAAAATTTACGAATGAATAAGCACATTGTACTTCGGTTAGGTGAGGTTGGAGTGGCTTGAGTTGATCAAAAGCAAACAACTCGACCAGCTATCTTCATGATTCTAGGGTAATTCAAAAAAAGATGGTGTTACAGTTTCAGTGGATTTTGGGAAACTGTTCGATACAATTATGAAATGGCATTGGATGTCCATTAAGACTTTTGCTAATAAAATAATAAAACTTTCATTTAATATAGTGTAAACATACCAAATATTACTAGCTTCAGGTAGAAGGTCCCGGATAAATAATCCAAAATGTCTCGTTACAGAAAGAAGCCAACCAATGTTTGAAAGTTATTTTATTGAATGATAACATATAGAAAAATATTTGACATATAAAACAAAGTAAATGTGTGATTTAAAAAATGAAAGCAATGAAACAAAAATATTTTCATACATTTTTACAGAGTGCCCCGTAATTTTTAATTGCCGATCATAGAATATTTCAATAATAATTCAGTATTTTTTATCAACTCAATTTTTTCCATGTCACTTTGAATATTTTCCTTTCTGAAACTGTAATAATTAAGTTTTGGACTGTAATGATTGCAGTTTACCCATAAATTTATATTGAGTATCTCATGAAATTTCTAAATTACAGGGCAAAATGACAATTTTTCCTGATTATTCTGCTTTTTTTTTTTTAATATCATACGTTATTTTTCCGTGTACAATTACTATTATGGCCCAACACCCCCTGGAGGGCCAAGTCCGAGCTTTTTGCATCCATTCATGTTGTGTGCGTTATATTTATAAATGAGTGGAAGGGACCTTACAGTTTTATGCCGAATCCGAACGGCGAAGTGAAAAGCTTATCATAGGCATTTTTTTACTCTTGGAGGTTTGCCATTGCCAGCCAAGAGGTGGTGCCGCCGCGTAGAAAAATTTTTATTTTCTAGTTTTGAGCGTAGCAGTCCAACACAATAACCATTAAGCTACGGCGACTTTATTTTTCACTTGTTTTTAAATTTGCATTGTTGAGAAGAAAACGCCGTTACTTCATAAAAGAACAAACAAACGAAATTAACGGAATTTTTTTTTTTAGTTTTTGCTTTGAGTTTCGTTTCTTAGTTTTTTCAACAAAGCAAATTGGTGTTTATACTTAACCCCGGTAATATTTACTTTAATTAAAATGTAACATTGAAACAAGCGCCGCAGGCGAAAAATGTTTACAGAAATAAAGAAAAAATTAAAATATTTAAAAAAAAATGGCGCGATTTTATTGTGGCACATACCATGAATATTTATTATGGGATATTCCAAGCACCATTTGTTGTATGGAAATATTATTTGCCGCTGGAGCTGGAGTTTCAGATCTGAATTGGTGTGGAACCTCTCATGCAATATTAATGCTATTTGGAGTATATCTCCGAAACCATACATAGTATAGCACTGAGATTTGGTCTAAAGGAGTTGGTTGACAACGCCATGGTCCAAAAAAAAAAAATGTATGTGAAATTGAAAAAGTCGTGGCACAAAGTTCTTGTGTGATATTTTTTGGGCAAGTGGGCACGGCATCTCCCCTACAACCAAAATACTTTAAACGGTATAGCTTAGGAACCATAGCACGAAGATGATAAAGGTTTTCTTTTCTACGATCATTTGTGGTTTCTAATTTTCAATTACAATTCCAATGGTCGTTTATGTAAAGTTGTGTGTTGATTCAAAACTTTTGTTTTCATAGAAAATTAAGTTTACAACAAGTTACTAACGACGAAGTAAAGTTTTGAATATAAGTTTTAAATATTTTTCAAACAACATTTTTTTAAACTCCATCTTAAGTCTACATAAGTCTACAATAAAAGGATTAATTGCAGTTAATATCTTATATTGACATAAGATGTTGTTAGGAGAAGGAGCACGTCATCTAAGAAGGATATATTCTAATAACTAAAACGTACTAAATTTTAATTGAGTTAATTCTTGTGGTAAGACTATGGAATATTTTCTCTAAATTATTGAAAATTTAAGCATTTAAATCATGTTGTCATAACTCATCTACTTTTAAGTTACCACCATTGTTGAATAAAGGAAGGGATAATTTGTAGAAAATTCTCAACCTTAAAGCACCACAGATTATTAATTTATGATTCCAGTGCGGTCTATTATCAGAACTATTCCATTAAGCAATAGTTTATTTTTTCTTTTTTATAGAAGTGACTGGATTTTGGGTTTTGAAATTTTCGATCTCTATAAATACGAAATATGTAATTGACAGACAATTATCGTAAATACCAGTTTTATTATATTATAGAACTCAACACTTTATTTAATATGATATCATCTGTTCATTCTATTATTTATGTAGTAAATATTTGTTTCATATTTCAAATAAAAATTCAAACTTTTGACATATGGACAAAAACATCTGGGTTAACATTAGTTAAAAAGCATACATAATAACTTATAAAGTTTGTTAGGCTCATATATAAAAGATCAGAAATGTTTTAAAAGAACACAGTTTATAATGCGATTTTCTATAGTTCTATTAATTGCCATCTTGGCATTTTTTGTTGTTCTGACAACAGCTCAAACCAACAATCGTAAATCAAGTAATAATGCTGTAGGAGGACAAAGATCTTCAGCTCCTGCTGCAGCTAGGAGAAATGGTGTAATAAGACGCACCACCAGGAGTAGTGGAGAAATCGGATTACGCAGGAATAGTGGAAATAATAGCAACAATAATAGCGGAAGACCAAATAGACGGCCAAATAGGCGTCCAAATCGAAGACCTAATAGGCGTCCGAATCGAAGACCTAATAGGCGTCCAAATCGAAGACCAAATAGGCGTCCAAATCGAAGACCAAGACGTACTACCAGAAGAAGGCCAAGACGTACAACGAGAAGATGGAACAATTATGGAGACTACAGTAATGGCGGCAATAGTAATGGTAACAGTTATGGTGGCAACAGTTTTGGAGGCAATAGCTTTGGAGGCAATAGTAGAGAAGCCTTGTAAGGAATCCCTCCCAGAAATTGTAATATTGAGGGTATTGGTATACTGAAATAAAATTTTATGTATTCGATTTCAATTTGTGTAAAATTATTAAAAAAAATTTTTGTAATTGTTTTTCGATTTCCCGTATTAAATTGGTGAACATTTTTTTTTGAACATTATGTTGTTTTATAGCAACTCAATTATTTTTTGTTTTTATTTTGTTATGTTGTATTGGAATTTGGCAGCAAAGTAAATAAAAAAAAAAGAAAAATAATTGCAATTTTAAAAAATATCTGATCGTACATAATTATTAAAATTATTCACTTCAAGTTTTTATAAAATGGCAATAAATAAGTTTAGTAAAAAGAAAAACTAAAAGAACTGTAGCACAAATTAAACTAAAGGCGCTTTATTAAAAAAGCTTTTCAATTCAGAACTACAGTGTTAATATAGAAGAGAAGTTTCGAATCCACACAAGTGGTATGCTGGACCCAACTTACTAACTTACGCTTCTTAAGAAAGAAACGAACTTTAACTCTTTGGCAACCCTTCCCTCGCCACCCTGCGTGTGATAGTCAATAGAGTTTTCTCTGTAAAACTAAAAAATAACTTTCACTTTTTATATATTTACATAACTAGGTAAGTATATTCATTCTTATTCTAACAAAGTGTTCAAAACCAAATGAACAGGAGCTAATTAAAAAATCTAATTCTTAAATATTTTTGTTCTCTTTTCGTTCTTTCTATGTGTGGGGATTTCCTTTCAAGCCGGTGGAATTTCATTGTATTTTTACTCATATTGTAGAATTAAGAATTAATATGTATGTATGTCTACTCTTCCCCAACATCGGCTATGCAATAAAGTGGTTTTATATAAAATTCTAATCAACTTTGACGATGGAAGTATATTTCTAAGTCCAAGTTTGAATCAGCGGACTTTAATTTTTATACTTTAAAAATAGACATAGCAGAATATTACTACAGAAATTGCTCAAGTACAAATTAGCATAATTAAATTCAATTTTTGTCTTATCCGATTACCGTATCTGAGAACCGAACTCGGGTCTCCAGAGACAGGAGTCTGGCACGCTGCCAATAGACCACAGTGGCGATGTATATCGGTTTAATAATCAATTCTTAGCAAACAAAGGTGTCAAATTTCAACTTAAGAAGATAATTCTTCGGAAGTGTTCCTTGAAATTTCATACGGAACAATAGCCAATATAGGTAAAATTTCTTTCATACAATTCGACTCTCCTATTCTACACCAACAAAATACTTTTTGCTTATACTTAAAAAAAAAATATAAAAAATTTGTTTGACGATAGAACTTTTAGTAACAATTGAGGCCTTGCCATTATCTTGAATCGATGATGGGACGAGGACTCGACTTTTATTTCAATTATAGTCACTCCATAAGAATTAAGTTTACCATTTATGCTAAGCTCCCACTAACTATAAAAATTAAACATTTATATACCATTCAGTATTAATAACATTAATTAATAATAATAAGTAATAATACAATAAGGGAATTTTTTGAGGGTAAACATTTATTATATTAGTGTCTGACGTTGCTACTAAATGGAGCATTTTTTTTAAAGTCTACATTTTTTAATATTTGGGTACAAACATATGCAAATTGCTGTCTAAATAATATTATATGTCTGCTAAAGCCCATCTGTTCTTTTGTATATGTACTATTTATTAGTGATGTAACGGATGCATATTTTGCGGATCCGAATATCAAAACTGAATGCGGATGTGAATGTATTTAAAAGAAAAATCCATTTGTAATAATTTTACAATTTCAATGTAAAAACTTCATTCAGAAATAGATGAAAGATTCAATTATATTTTATTATTATTTTTAGATTCTTTAAGAAAATAATTGCACTAAGAATAAAAAGTTTATATTAAAAATATTTTATAGACATATTATGCCATCATCATTTAATTGACTCTCCTAAAAAAAATACATACAGTCAACGCTCGAAACCGTGAACTAATAAAAACCAAGGGTGTCCACGTTTGAGAGATTGTTCACGTTTGCGATTGTTGAAAAGAAACTTTATGATCACTGACGGAAAGTTTTTAAAATGAAAATTATACCCCATAGTGTAAAAATAAATATTTTATTAGTAAAATTAAAAAAATTCGCAAAAATTTACTTGAAACTGAGAATTAATTAAAAAAAAATGTAAAGCAAAAAATGATTCCCTAAATAAATAAGAAATAAATTAGTTTATTGCAAAAATATAAATTAAAAAATATATATTTTACTTCAATGGATGAAACGTTTTTATTAAAAAAAAATTAATTAAAAAATTATCGGCAATTTCTCTTTAAATATAACCTTTTGTCTTAGGTTCTTGTAGTAAACATATCTAGGATTCCCGAAATTACTAAAATCATGAAAATTGTTAAGCAATTCCTAAAAAGATTTGTTCACGTTTTAGAGCTTTGAGACTTTGTTCACGTTTCAGAATAGTCAATGGAAGAAAAAATTTGTTCACGTTATCGAACGTTGACTGTATATGCAGTTCATGCACCCATTATTATTTCCAGATTTTAGTGCTATCAAAGCACATAGATGAAAAGTTGAACTTTCGCTGAAATACAGCTTCTGTATTGTAGCGCATTTTGTGTTGTTAGTGACTCTTTCTTGTTTTACAACCAAAAGTCTGTCATAGGATGTTGAACTACGTCAATGCAGAGGAAAAAGCTTTTTCAATTGACAAATCCTTACATAAGAAATTGGGTGCGTTTCGCGGACTTAAATTAAAAAAAGCTGATTTCAGAGTGTGTTAGAAACCTATCGCTGAGTGTTTTTGATTAACAAAGCTGCTTCCATTTGGACTCCATTTTTGTAATCATATTATTTTTCTAATTTTTCACGTCAGCATGATTTCACAAAACTTTAACAGTTCTTTGACTTGACACAAACTCGAAACCGTCCATTATTGTATTTTTGGAAGGAAATTAAAACATTTCACAAACTAGAACTTAATGATTTTCAAAAATTTTACACCTAAGGCATTACGCCATTTCTAAGAAGCAAACAGTGATTACTGATTTTTCATTAATCACTTTGAAATCAACTTTTCTGATTTTACGTCCTCCCGTATGTATATATATATATATATATATATATATATGTATATATATATATTTTGGTTTAAAACAAACAAAAAAGCAAAAGAAATTAATGAAATAAAATGACGCAGCAATGAAAAATTATGAATGCATGAATCGACACTCGATATTTTTTCTCTCTCCACCCTTTCTCAACTAAAGTAAGCACGAAGCAGCGAATGAATGAGCGGAAGCTCGCTGCCTATCGATCGCATTCTTTCTTGCGCTTGTTTAGCGCTAAAAGTACTGCACTAAACAAGTGCTTGTCTCCTAGGACATGCAATCTTAAAGTTTATATGGAACACATATGCTCGTAGTGCACTTAAGTGCAATCAAGCACTTGTTTAGCGCTACTTTAGTGCTTCAATTTACCCCTGGGTTTAAACACACTTATACACCAATGCATATAACAGTTTTCAAACTTAGGGGAAAAGCTTTTCGTAAAGTTTATTCCAAATACTGGATCAAGTCTTTGCTTAAGTTGGTGATGATTGAGGACACGTACAATAACTTGAACCAATACTCGTTAGAGATTTATTCACCACTGTTCCAAGTGGTTAATAAATTTAATTAACAGGTCAATTTTCAATAGGGATGTCATCTAAATTTTAAATTTTCAAAATTTTCAAATGACCTTGACCGTGTTGCCAGAAGTTTGTGGAGGTTGTAGCTAAGACTGTCAAAAAAGGAGCTATATCTGCTCTTTTTTTTAAGCATACATTTCAATGTTTTATTTGTACTATACATTAAGGTACACATTCCTATGTAGCAAGTGTACAAAAGAAACTTTTTATTTTGGGTAACAATAAAAAACCAAAATCCAGTTTAGCAAACATAACAAAAAAAAAAATTAAATTTAAGTACTTAAAGAATGTGATGAAAAAAACTAGTTGCACGAAAATTTGCATACCTGGGACAATGGTAACGGTAAATTCAAATTCAAAGTCACACGTACAAATTTATTAGTGTAAATTTTTCCAAAAATTAAGGAATACTATAGCGAGTTAGTTTGGCTCTAAAAATTGAACATCCATTTCTTATAACGACATCGCCAAAGCACTGAAAATTACCAAATCTTCAGTGACTTTTGTGCTTAATAGGTACAATTATTCTTTATCTTAGAAAGGAAATGTCGGTAGAGGAAGAAAACTGGGATTTGAATCGCAAATTAAAGTGAAAAAATATGTTGACCTATTTGGAACAAAAATCCTGGACTTTCGGTAACAGATATCGTCAAAAAAGTGTAAATATAACTTTCGTATGTACAAAAAGTACGCAAGAGAGCAGGATTACGTTCGTTTAAAGGAATGCAGCACCAAATTCCAACATTATACTAAAAGTTTCATGCATAATATCAACTGTATTGTAATGGACGATAGGTCCTAAGTAAAAGCGAATTTTAAAGGCAATTTAACATTGCAAACAAAAGGAGCAATTTTGCCGATAAATTTAAAAATACAATACACCGTTAAATGTATATTATTCAATGCTTACAAAAATGGCTTTACCTTTAATTAAATTTCATTTGGACCGAGTTCACTTTAGAACTAATCTCGGATTAGACTTTCGACCTAATCTGCCATTACGGAAAAATGTATTTTAACCCTTTAATGCATGATTTTTCTTTTTAAGAAAAAAAAATATATTTTTGTATATAGTTTATAGAAGTGTATGCTTGATAAGAATTTTGGAAATTATTTACCTGTTTGCTAGATATCGAGAAATTTCTATAGATATCATATATGATATAGCATGCATTAAATCTATAATTTTTTAGCTTTTTAGCTTTATTTAATTTTTGAATATTGAATATTAAGAAAACCTTAAGGTATTCACTTATAACAATTAATTATTTACAGCTGAAAAATTAAGTATTAATTGTTTGGCTTATAACCCATGAAACTGGAAAATAGCTATTGATTTTGCTAAAACAAAGTGTAGTATCAAATTTGCACATTTAAGGAACCTTCCTCATCCAAGAAGTTTATTAGGTTTTGTTGGAAGATTCTGCTTAGGATTGTCGTTGAAATATAAATATTGAGGGATTCCCGCAAGTTTCATTACATACAGTTTGACTCCAATACCTTCTGGTATTTAGAATTTGGGCAACGGAATTTGGGATAAGCACGCCAACTCCAATGTATTTCCGCAACTCAGCAGCGGATAAACAAAATGTGCTCGATGTATCACACTATCGAGCAAATAGTTTACTTTCTGCTAGAATTGAGTTAATGATATCCGATTGGAAAAATAAGTTAAAAATTGCACATGGGGTGCATATGTTCGAAGTTTCTCTTCTTCCAAATGAATATTTGATAGCCTTAAGCTTTTCAGCTAACAATTGTCGTTTTAGTAAATTAGTATCTATTGAAATTGCTTTGATATCACTGTTATTATCAGTCTTATCTTTTTCTTGTTGGTTAGCCCTATCTGCGGTCATACTGTGTAATTCACTATAGGTACAGGCATCATCTTTATCGTTCCAATTTTCAAAATCATCCTCACATACGTCCTAGTTATTCATTATAAACTCAATCTCATCACTTTCAATCTTTCTTCCATGTGTAGTCATCTGTCATAATACCATATATGATATGTATATCATATATGATATAACATTTTTTCTGGTTTTCATTGCATGAAATATCATATATGATATAAACGATTTTGAATAAAGTTTTTACACCAATATATTGTTTTTAGGATTGGAATGCAATGTTATTCATTAAATTGTAATAAAGCCAAGCTAAATTAATCCAAATAATGTATTTGACATGTTTTTGTAATTAAATTTTAATAAAAAACACAAACGTACACAGGGCAATGAAAACTAGTATACGAGATGTTTGTAAACTTTCAACCGTAACTATCAATGTAATGGGATATCTGACTGTTGAATGCAAAAAGATGAACCAAATAGAGAATTTATACAAAATAGAAGAAAGAACTAGAAATTATCTTCACAAAACAAAATGATCATGAAATGAAATAAGCATATCATATATGATATGTGATGCATTAAAGGATTAAGTGGTACCAAGATAATAGCATAGCTGTTGCATACAAAAAGACTAGTCCTCCGGCGATTGGCAATGCTAATCACTTTTAAAAAATTACTACGATTTTGTCAAGGCACTGTGTCGGATTGCAGTTGCGTCGCCTCCAGTAGGAGAATGGCCTAAGTCTGCTCTTAGACGTGAAGACTAGCGTCTTGTGGTGAGATGAACTTAATACTGGCTCGCTAATACCTATCATGTAAGCGTTGAACCAACATGTTATCCGTGTAACCATAACTTTTTGAGAAAATGTTCGCTCATCTCAAGAGTACATAATTTGTAGCTACAAAAAAACTAAAAACAATAAAAAAAACTCTAAAAAAGTAGTTAGGAGCTAAAACACATTATTTGTAGCCAAATAACAAAAAACTGTGAAAAAAGGCTTAGATTTTGACATAGTCTTTGTTTAGGCAGAAAATAAAATTACTATTTTAGCTTTCACTATGGAGAAAATCTTAAATTTTGGGACATAATTCATATAAACTTTTAAATTTTCCTAATTTTCATTTCTGCATTTCACTTTTCAATAAAAACCTGGATTTGCTTTTCTATAATTTAGCAACTTAACAAACAAAAATTAAGTCTATCTATATTTTTATTAAGAATTTTAGTGGCCACAACAGCGGCACTAATGATAAGTATTAAACACTTTTTATCAGAGCTTGAGACTTTTATAACTTTTATCGAAAAGTTTTCATGAATAAAAGTTTTCATCAATTTTTATTTCATAAAAGTTAAAACTGATGATCTGAAGTAAGAGTTTTGACACAACTTTTTTTTCTTAATTCTTAATTTCAACTCTTAATAACTTTTATTTTTAAAATTTATGTTTAAAAGTCTTTGGTGACTTATATTTTGAACAGTCTTCAAAGACTTTTATATCGTAAAAGTCATTGAAGACTTTTTCATCATAAAAGTCTTTCTACTGTAAAAGTCAGTTTGCAATACCCTATATGTATACTAGGGTGGCCATTTAATGTATGGGAAAAAGATTTTGAACATGTATTCTCGGTCTCACGGTCTAAAAATACTATTTTAGCTTTCACTATGGAGAAAATCTTAAATTTTGGGACATAATTCATATAAACTTTTAAATTTTCCTAATTTTCATTTCTGCATTTTACTTTTCGATAAAAACCTGGATTAATAATATTCGATTCGATAAAAAACTAAGAAATTTAAAGTTTCATGCTGATCGCAGAAAATTTAAAGGTCTTTCACGAGCCCTAAAGCTGAAAAAAAGTGTATTTCCAGCATTTTTCTCATTATAAAGCGATAAAAGTAGTTTAAATCACTCTTAAAATCTAAAATAATTAAGTTACATATTTTATGTAGTTTCACCTTTACAAAATGGGGCTTAACATTTTTTACGTCTATTATTTGTCATTTTATTGCTAATAAGAAGCAATTATCTCTCTGTAAAGGAGAAAAAAATTATTTAATTTTTGTTTTTCATGTAACACTGTGGGGCAGTGAAAATATACTTTCCATGAGACATAGCTCAAATTGTAGGCATAGTCAAGCAGAAAAAAACTGCATACTCAGAATTTTGAATTGACCCTCAAAATCTGGACTTAGGGCCGAAATCCCCATTTTTGATAGGTTAAAGCATATACTTGCCCGTAACTCTATTTTTATTTATTCCAGGAGTAGGTTTTTATTTATCATTCAAAATAAGACATTTGGCTGCTTAGAACAATGTATAAACTGGTAATATATCTTAAGGGATACCGGAATTAGAGCGCAAAATATACGGAAATTTAAAATTTTTTTACATTTTTTCATTTTAAATAGCGTTTCGAACTACTTTTGTGTTAACCAGTGTATAAAAAAAAGTATATGAGAATAAACTACGTTCTATTTTGTTTCCAACGAGCTAAAAAATTTTCAAAATCCATTGAGGTTTGACTGACTTATTTCATTTTTTTATTTGACGACACAAAAAATTACAATACATAAATGATAGAAATTAAATAATTTCTATTTAATTTTTTATTTAAGAAAAATTCAGTTCTGCACACCAACAGATCTGAATCTAGAATGAAAATTTTATTCAAGTTCATTTCTTCTCTTTTCAAATTACATTTCGTGTGCAGATCTGCCTTCTCTCTTTTCCCTCAGAAGAGAAGTGATTCACGAATAAGACAAATATAGAACTATATTTGATATTTAAAACAACAAACGTGGTTCGCATGCAATAGGAAATTGATGGATGAATAGTTCACCTAAATGACTAGCAATTTTATCTCTATCCATATGCGTCCCACGTTTTTCGTTTTAAATCATACAAGTATTTTCGTCCTATTAAAATTCACAGTTACAAATTTTCAAGACAATCTGTATGGGATAAGGAATCTATATGTGGTTGTGAATCTGTATGGGGTTAGGAGAAATTATTTTATACTTTTTAGTCCATTTTAAAAACGTGGTATATTAAAAATATTTCTTATTTAAATTATTATTTTTTACTTTTTAGTCTTGTGTGTGTGAAATTTTGCAATCGATTTTAAGTAAAGACCAGAGCTGTAAAAGAATGCATTCAATTTAATTGCAATACCTTGAAGTCATGGTTAATAACCGACAATTTGCACTAAATTGGAGTGACTTGAAGTCAATTGAGTTTTGAAGTCACTTGAACTCAATTGGAATTTGAAATTGTTGACACATTGAATCAAAACCAATTGCCTAAGCAATGTCACAATTAATTATTGAACTCGTACAAGATCATTTTCCCCAGATTGCGAATAGCCCTATTCATTAAATATAACAATTCAAATTATATCTTCTCACATAAATGGGTACTCAATAAATACTGTTTTTACATTGCACCTCGTTGTGATTCTACATTTTGAAACAGAAATGAAATAAAGGCATTTACCAAATACATAGTAAGAAGAAGATTTGTTGTTATGGATGTAAAAATGTACAAGAAGAATAATTTATTTATATATTAAAATATAAAATATGAAAAGTTCTAACATTTTAGCTAAATATACTTATTTACATACATATATTTAGGTACAATGTTGAAAATAGTGATAATATTTCTTCGCATTTTGATTTCATGAAATCAGTAGAAAAAGATTTAAAAGTTCTTATATAAAATTCATAAAATCAAAACAAAACGTTTACATATTTGCATATAAAGAATATATAAATACTGTAAATGTTGAAAGTTATTTGCTAAAAGAAATGTTAAATATTTATTTCATCAAACACGTCAAACTCATCCATTCATACATTTTTGTCTGCTGGATTTGTTTACAACCGTCGCTGCCACACCATCGGTATTGCACCTCGTTGCTGCTTCTACGATTTTTTGTTTCGAATCCAGCAATCTGCGATCTCTTTACAATCTATACTCTTTGTAAGCGGAACAAAACGAAAAGAAAAGTTCGTTATTGTTTGTTTTTGCTCTCTCTCTCATTTGTCTTTGAATTTGTGTATGTATACACATATACATATATTCTACTCCCGCTAAAGCAATGATTTTAACAACGATGAATTCAATGCTTTGATCTATGAAAAAAAATGGAAAAACTTCCGATGCTAATATTTTAAATATTATTATATTTATATATATTTTAGATACTTCATATTGCATTGTCTTCCAGTTCTGAACTATATTTAAAATTTCAAATCTCTAGCTCATCGGGAAGTTAGTTTAAAATCGATTGCAAAATTTCTACCGAACAGACTGACAGACAGACACCATTGAAAGCGAGTTGATATAAACGTGGTAAAAAATAAATAAAATACTTTCCGTCATACTAGCCAGATAAAAAAACTAGCTGTGAATTTAAATTTTTTATACAAAATATTTTGTTATTTAAAAAGAATTGCTAAAAAGTTTATTCAACAACAAATACTTTTAGGCATTTAACTTATCCGGCTTCATAAAACCACGCCCATACAATTTTTTAGGGTTTTGAGATCAGATATATGCTTTTTACATTAAAATCCCAATCCCAATTTTTTTTAAATCAATCAAAAATTTGGGAACTAGAGGGTTTACTCTGGTTCGGGCTACAGGTCTATCGATTAATACGCTGATTCAATCTTTGATTTTAGATAAGCCAAATCACAGGTGTTGTTGAACGACAGTCGACAGATATATAGTCGATGTAACTTTATATTTTGACGCAAACAAATTTTTTAATGATTCTTGAAATAAATAATATTTGTCAGCTCCTTCGACAGTGAACAGTTATTTAGTGTTACTGGTCAGCTTTTTATTTCGAGTATCCACTATTTATATTATTCTGTAAATGGTATGTTTGTAAATACATAGATAGAAAAATTTACTTTCAGATTTTTATTTTTTATATTTGACAAATCCTTCGGTCTTCGGCCGAAGGTTAGATGAATGGCTGAAGTTCGGCTTCGGCTTAGCCCAAAAAATCACCTTCGGTCGGACACTAATCGCTATCACAGTTATTCTAACGCGAAGAGAGAAACTTTACAAAAAATAAAAAATTCGATAATACCATTTGATGTTTGAATTTGTGACGATAAAGACGGATTGAAGATTTTTTGGTTTTTAACCGGTTTGCACTCGGACTTAATGGGTTAATATGAAAGATTTAGATTAATGTTGGCGACACGCCTCCTTGGTTCCAAGACCTTACCACCCAGCACATGACGTGGTAATGTTTCTTAAAATCTACTACACAAATATTTAATATATTTTCATAAATATTTTAAGAAAATATAGATTGAAATTTGTTTTCATACGTCATTGATGTGTAAAGAGTGCGTCAATTGCTTGACTTCAACATTTTATTTAATTCAGCTGTTTAAAAATATTTGACTTAAAATTGGAAAATAATTATAAGCATTTTCTTGATATGTTTACATACGTACAAAACAAATAAACCAAGTTTTTATTGAATGTAAATACATTTTTTCTATAAATATGAATGAAATTTGTTTTAAAGTCGCAGTTGTAGTTCTTTAATATATTTATTAATTACCTGTCTATTGAAGTAAACGAAGGTTGTTAAAAAGATTTCATTACTTGTCAGTTCATTCAGGTCAATGATGGTGACTTTTGAACGTTGCTGTTATATGAAGTGAGAGAAACAACGACAAGATGAAGTCCATTATGTTGGAAGTAATGGTGAACAATGTTGCCCAAAAGAACAGTTTTCTATAACAGAAAAAGGTCTAAAAGGAAGCAGCTACAGTCATTGTAACTAACACCAGCAACCAAGACTGAATATTTACTTTAGTAATAATGTTATTAATTTATTATATATATATATTTTTTTTTATAAATTTAGAATTAAGAAAAAAAAAAAATAATTCATTCATAATATCGACAAATAAAAGGAGGAAAGTTACTTTTTAGTAACTCGGAGAAAAATTTATGTGGTTTAATATTTAGATATCTAATATTACAGAGAATTAGATGGAGTAAAATAAAGTAAAGTGAAATCAAGTGAAGTGAAATCAGATACAGTGAAGTGAGATGAAGTCCCTAATTTTTTTTTTGCACACTTAAACTGCAAACGTTTTCAAATGGATTCCAGATCAGCTTCCGCTAACATTTATTGATCCAATTAGCTGTTACTAACTCTTCAAAGCTGCTGATATTGTGCGACTAAGCTTATACTCGTGTAAGATTTCCAGCAGAAAAAAAAACAAAAACAAAAAAAATGAAAACAAAACACAAACATCAACAAAGCTTAACCCGAAGCATATCCGCTGAACTAAATCCCGAAAAAAAAACTACAGCAACGCAAAAGAAAACTTAAGCGAAACACGACAATCAATTCAAAAATAAAAGGAGCAAATATAAAAACTGCGCCTAAACGTGATTGCAATCGTTAAACTACACAACGACCAATCTATCTGCAGCATATATCCATCAGATACTCGTATGCTGTTGTAGGATAAAATTGAGAAAGCGTAAAAAAGGAAGTAATGCTGCATTTGATGCTTTCGTTTTTTTTTTTTTTTACAACCATACATACAAATATCTGTGCTGGTGCTGCTTCCTCCAGCTGAAACCTTGAGTTAAAAGCATTTAATTTTCCGGACTTTTGTGCGAATAAAGTAAAAACAAAAACCTCCAAAAAAATTGGACCAGAAAGTGTTGTCGCCAAAATAAACAAAGATGCACTTCATAAAATCAATGAAGGAGTACGATATTCGAATATGCAATGACATTTTTTTTTTATTTTTATTTTTGTTTGTTTTTGTTTTACTTCTGCAATGAAGTCCAGTGCGCCGATGACGACAATGTACAATACTTACTCTGAATATATATATACTGTGAATGTCAAAAAGTTAACATGTTCATCATAGATTCATACTCGTTTATATGTATTTAAGTTTGTATGTGTGTATACGAATATGCTGCAGGCAAAGGAAAAAAAAAACGCCACTGTACCATGTTCATTTTAAGTTAACAACTCACGTTTATGTGCCGAATATGCCATTTTTTGTAACATTCCTGTGGATGAGAGGAGCTGGGAGGTGCACTGCTGCCACATGCTGCAACGTTTTTGTGTCATTTGTGAACAATTTTCAATAATTTTCGTAGCCAAATTTTGTATAGTGTTTTATTTTCTTTTCAAAATTATTGAAAATTTTCCAAAATTTATTGTTATTTACTTAGAGAAAAGCGATGATGCTAGTTTTTGACCTGATTTATATAAAAGAAAGAATCATAAAATTTTTGCATAAATATTTTTGCATTTCGGTTTAGTTTGGAGTATTTATGTGTTTATGTATGTAGAAGAATAAAGGTTTGAAAAGTGTGATAGCTGGAGTAACAAGTTTATAGCTGTCGCGGCAGTTGTCCTCGAAAATCCTGAATTTCACTAGAATCTTGAACTAGAGCGAAACTATGAGTTAGATGAAATATAAACTTTATTTATTCACGTCTGTCACGTCACGTCTGTTAGAATTCCTAAGGAATTACAATTCGTTAACAATTCAGTAAATAAAATATACATACTTTCTGGTATAGAAAATCAAGATATGAAATAAGTTCCAGGAACGCTGATGCTTTGTGCCGATGACTATTCTCGCTTAATACAGTCAAACCAATGAATATGTTGAATTAATAATCAGCGGTTCTACAACTTATTTTACAATTTTGTAGTAGATTAAAAAATAATTTATAATATTGTAGAAAAAAGAAGTTTTAAGCAGTGGCGCCAACAATAGCTTTACTCATTGCGAATTCAGTGCACTTATTATAACTGGTCTCACGTCGTGGTCTTTGAAAATTCTAAATTAATTTTTGAACAATGCTTATTGTTTTATGATTTGATATTAGAGAAATATTTTGGAAATTTTTGAATGCTAAAATTACAATGTACTCTTCAAAACATGTTAAGTACTTAAATAATTACTTAGTGCCCTTTATCCCTGAATATGATTGTAGCTAGAAGCTTAGCGAACTAATAGGTGTACTAATTGAATGGTGTGCGGTTATGATCATTCAATATTTATGTAGGTAGCAAAGTCTTTTCTAAGCTAGATCGGTACGGTAGTACATTAGATATCCTTTTTACATTCTTTTATTCTCCTTAAATCAAATAACACGACTCCTGTTTCAGTTGAAGCGGATTAATAGCAAACGCAAACTTAGTCCACACTCTGACTTTTTTATATTTCACAGAACTCAATTTTTAGATAGAAATTCTGCAGTGACCAATTCTCATTGTGTTCACTTTAAGATCAGCTCATATTATTTTCATAGATTGTTGAATATTCCTATAAAGAAATCATCTTCCTTACAAGTTTTGGGGGTTATCCTAAATTTAACATCTGGGGACATTCCTTAAGTTAATCAAAAATTTTTAAAGTGAAAATATTTATAGTTTTATTCAGTATAAATTTTATTAAGGAATGAGATCGAAAAAATCTTAACATATATATAAAATTGAATAATTTTTAAACGGTTGATCTTAGAGTTTTGATTTTTTTTTTATTTAATTGATAATATTTTACAAATTACAGAAAAATATAACTTTTATAGTTCTAACCACTATTTATGAACTCGTGGACCTTTTTTGGTTGTTTCAGACACCTTTTTGGAACAGTTTGCCCATCTCCTTTTAAAGTCTTCGATATTTTGGGACACCTTTTTTGTGCTCTTTAAGTTTCTTTTCACAAGAGCCCAATATCTCTCCACTGGTCTTAGCCCCGGACAATTTGGAGAATTGACCTCTCTTGGTACAAAAACTATGTTATTACTTTGTTACCACGCCAGAGCTTTCTTGCCGTAGTGACATGATGCCAAATCGGACCAAAAATATGTGGACACATTGTGCTCTCTTATGAAAGGAAGAAGTCTTTTTCTCAAACATTCGTTGATGTATATTTCGGTTTTTATAGAGTCCACTGTAACAAATGACTTGCTTCTTTTGCCGCAATTGCATATAACTTGCCATACCAGGAATTTTTTAGGAAATTTTGTCTGCTTTTGGATTCCAAATTGTTCTTCAACATTTCCTCGAGCATCAGCAACATAAAAATTTTGACCCGGAAGCTGCGTAAAATCTGCCAGTACATACGTTTCGTCGTCCATTATACAACATGAATATTTTTGTATGAAATTCGATTTTAATTTCCGAGCCCCACTTTTGGCGTCTAAATTTTTTGCAGCATTCCTGCCTGGAACTTTTTGGACTTTGTATGTTTTCAAACCGGCATTGGCTTTAACTTTTCGCACTAAATAGTCAGAGGACTGGGCTAACCGGGCAGCTTTTCTATCAGATGTGTTTGGAGATCTTTTCAATACGCTTTCTATTTTCTTGGCCTTCCCATTATCATATGGTTCTTGTTTTCTTCCCGAACCAGGTTTCCTATCGATGATCAAATTCTCCAGAAACTGTTTAATGACATTGGAAACAGTTTGACGGCAGACCTTCAATTCTTCGGCCAATTTTTTGTAGGACCAATTTGGATTTTTTTTAAAACTTTTAATAATTTTAAGACTTACTTCTTTTTCTTCACTCATTTTAATCAAACTCACAATAAATCAACATGTTTGTCATTAAAAATAACAACTGACATATTTTCAAAGATAGCTAGATCAAAGAAATTTTTAAATTATACAATAAAAAAAATTGTTAGGTAAAACGTGTGTTAAGATTTTTTCAATCTCACTTCTTATTAATCTATTTCCCAAATGCTAAAGGCAGATTACAGATACTTTTGGTTTTATTTTGGTTTGATTTTCGCTGTGATTTTCGGTTCTAGTCTTGATCCGATTTTTTTGCTTGTCTTTTTTTATCTATATTTTTAAACTGAGTTTGGCCTAAATTTTGGTCGGTATTTTTGATTGTTTTGGATCTGTTTTTTTATATAAACTTAAGTCTGGTCTGTTTTTGGACTGAATTTCGGTCTGTTTTTGTTCGATTTCCGGTCTGAATTTTTGTCTGAGTTTTGGTCTGCTTTCGGTCTGTTCTGTGATTGGATTTCTAACAACATTATATTTTTTAACTGTTTTTTTTTATCCAATTTGTGGTCTGGGTTTAATCCGATTTTTTCTCCGGTTTTCAATATTGTCTATAGCTTAGTCGAGTTTTCTCTGGACTAATGTTTTTTTTTTTAAGTATTTACCCCATCTGGGAATTGAATCTGAGGCAGCTGGAACTCCTGTCTAGCACTCATTTATCAGGCCACCGACTGGATTTATTTGCCCTTTTTCACTGCATATGAATTACTCCATATGATTTATAAGTATTACTTCGGATATGAGGCTTCGAACCCATAACTTCGGCTACTGCAAAATAAGGTTTTCAGTTATAAAATAATGGTTAGATTTTCTATTTTTCTTTTGTATGCAAAATTAGCCAATAGGAGTCAGAAAAGGATGTCAAATCCATTGTAGAAATCAAATTAATCGTAGGAAATTCGGCGCTCAACTCAAAAACTTCTGTTCGATGTGATGACTCTAAGAATCGTGATGACTCTAATATTCTGAAATTCAGCTGCTTAATCACTAGATTTTAGGATTGAGGAATCAAAGTAAATGAAAAGAAACAAATAAAAAGAAAAAAGGGATTAGAGATGAAATTGCTTGTAAAAATCTAAATACAACGAAGGTAAGTTCTAAGGAATAAACAAATAAAACCACAACAATATTTATATTATTTCAATATAAATGTTTTTTCCTCTGGTTTTATAGTTGTTTATGTAAAATTGAGCACCAGATTGATTGCATTAAAAGACAAAAAAAAAAAAAATAAAAAAATAAAATAACAAACCACAAAGTAACGACGGAAAAATTAGTAAAATGAAAAGTCAACTACTGACAGATTTACGCGTATCCATGTGCGTTTCCTAACGCTCACTGGCAACAAAAATCCTAACCGAAAATTGTGTCTACAATTCATATACACTTCATATTACTAGTAGATCCTCTGGGGGGGATTTTGGGGTTAAAACTCTCAAAACTAATTGTGTGTTTTTGTTTCTCTGTATTCAGACATTTTGTCGCGTCATATTGCAACAATGAACTTTAACCAAAAAAAAAAAAAAAAAGAAAAAAGGAGAATTTATGCAGAAGGTACCTTCAGTATTTATTGCATTTTTTTCTATTTTAATTTTTTACATTTATACAATTTTTATTTTGATTTTGCACGAAAACTTTAATTTTTTTTTTGTTATTCTTTTTTTAATTACTTTTGTTTGAATTTGTATGAGTGTACGTGCGGTTTATTGAAAGTATTGTAATCAAAAAGTTTTTCATTATGAAATTTAAGTTCATAAACATATATACGAGTGTTATATATATGTATATATGTTTGTGTTGCAATAGTTTAATTGTACATATTTTAGAGCCAGGCATTTAATTTAATACAAGATTTTGGCATGTTTGCATTATTTTACATATAACTATATATATGTAGTTATAATTTTTTTTTATTTATTTTATATCTATTTAATACAATTATTGAATAAATGTTCTCAAAATTTAATTTCACTAGAACAGAATATACATTTTTGGTTTTGTTGTAATTGCAGTTGGGCAATGACATTGAATGTGGTGCAGCAGTTAAAATGCGTAAATAGCATTTATTATAATATCTCATATTTTTAAAGCATTACTATATATGATATTTATGCACGAACAGACACTTTTTGAAACTTATTTAATTTTTCTTTCATAAATTTTCTAGTATACGACCATTCCAAAGTAGCGGAGAGGATATTGATTTCATACAAGGAAATGATATTTTCCTTTGATATTAGGGGGCTTTTGAGAGTCCGATAACAAGTTCTTGCCACCAAAGCTACGTTAAAAAAATAATGAGTCCGACTAAGTTATACATTAACAAAATGGGTAACGGGGAGAACGCGTACGATTTGGGAAATCTTTAGTTTCAATTTCAAGTCCCAAATTCTGCGAATGCCAGCAAGCTGTAGAGTTGAATTTTTTTGACGATTCATTAACCTTTATAACTCACGAAAAATCGTAATGGTTTCGTAGAAAAATAATTACATGATGAGAGAAAGAACAAGGGAAAAGTAACAGAGAGGACAAGTACAATCGCCCTCTTATTTTTTTATGATATATGGAGAAACGGCTCAAGAAATGTTTAATATTTGAAAATTGTAAATGGTTCTAAGTAATTACTTACATAAGTAAATAAAATTAATGGATATTTATTTAAAGCAAAGTAAATTCATATAAAGTATATCAGTGGGGTACACATTGTAACGGAACTTTATCTCTTTGGGCGGGGTAGAACTCAACAGGCTCCAGAGGTTCCTTTCGTTACAGTTATTTATTTTGTGCAGGAGACCTTAGTTTCGTTTAACACAAAGACACCACTTAATATTTTTACAATTCATTTAATAATTCAGTAAATAATCTTAAAATCACAAATTCACTTATTCTAACACTATGCTGATGATATACGATGCGTGGAGAATCAGGAGGAAGCGTTAATGTAGCGCCGCTGCTGTACTGAAGATAATACAATGCTTAGAAAACCAAGAGGGGGCGCTTGTGTAGCGCCGCTGCTATGCTGATGATATACAATGCTGATACGATGCGTGGAGAACCAAGATGATGCGCTAATGTGGCACCGCTGCTGCGCTAAAGAAATACTGTGCTCGGATAACCAAGAGGCTCGCTAGAGTAGCACCGTTGCTGTGCCGAAGATAATACAATGCTTAGAGAACGCACTAGTGTAGCGTTAAATAAATACTGTGCTTGGATAACCAAGAGGCGCACTAGTGTAGCGCCGTTTCTGTGCCGAAGAAATACAACGCCTGTATGTGCTCCGCTGCATTTGGTGCACCCGATGATTCGGCTTCGGTTGGTTGTCTCTCACCTAAGGACCAAGTCGGCTTACATCCACGCGTGGAAGTAAGACCTGGTGTTTTATTGCGTACAAGACCAAGTCGGCATATAATTATGAAGGTCGCTGCATACACGTCAATCATAAATATAACACCTGGCGTTTTCTGTCCAACGGGACCACGTCGGTTCGCTGCTATGAAGGTCGCTACGTACAGAAGTGAAGCTCGACGTTTACTATCCGTAGTCCAGGTCGGTTCGCACATAAAGCTACGAACACGTCAATCATATGCGAGTCCCGGAGCTTCCTAAAAATGTTCGTATCTGGGTCACAAGGGTTGTCCGTCAAGGGGGGGGGGGGGGAATTTGCCCTACTGGGTTTTTACTTGCCCTATAGTCGTTGGTACATCAAATAACTCACCTGCACACTCTGTCTGCTATCCGCTGCTGGCACTCTAGGTCTTGGTTCGTTGGCTGCTATCCACAAAACTCCTGTTGGCACTCACAGCCGCTTACTCGTCAACGGCCATCCACACAAAGAAAAAATGCATTGCTGTTGTGCACGCTCTTTATAGCCAGTTCTTCTTCTTCCTTGTAGTACTGGAAAATGATGCGCTATTTGTATCTTTTCTGTGATTGGCTGTCCTCAATCGTATGATCAGATTTTGAATTGCCATCACAGCAGGCTGTCTACCATTATACGATGATCCCGTTACTTGTGTGTGCGCTGCTGGTAGCATGAATCGTAGTTTATTTTGTTGTTGTTGTTGGTTCTTTGGCCTACGTGATTTCTCCTTTTTTCTTATTCATGCTGGTGTACAGTGGCGGTGTTGTTGTACAGTGGTGGTGTCTAGGCCACAGCCGTATATTGTGCGGCCATAATTTGAATTTCAAAGTTGTGTCGTCACAACATCTACAACTACTTGACGAAGTTATGGCAAACGTATGCTCTCAAAGGAAGGGCTTAACATGGAATCCCACACATCAACTCGACGATTTGGATTTTGCAGACTATATATGTCTGTTCTCGCACAAGCTCAGCTACATGCAATCGGATATTGATTATCTAATCGATATAAGCATCAAGAAGACCAAAGCCATGCGAATTAACAACATCAGCAATGACCACATCACAATCAAATGTCCGCCTGTCGAATATGTGACCACAGACGGTGGAGCAGAGTAAGATGTCATCAACAGACTCAACAAGGCTAGAGCGGCGTTTGGACGACTACAGCCGATATATAGAAGTCCACAAATTTTCAGAGGAACAAAAATCCGAATACTAAACGCAAGTGTAAAGCCAACCCTAACATATGGAAGTGAAACTTGGTTAATTTCAACCAACATCACTTAGCAACTGTAAGTAATCATTAACAAATGCCTAAGGATCATATGTCATATATTATTTCTAATCTAAATCTAATAAGAAATGAAGACCTTTGGGATCTTGCAAACGAAGAACAAGCAACAACAAAGATAAAGAAGAGAAAATGGAAATGGATAGGACACACTTTAAAAAATCAGCCGGCAGCATCACAAGAATGGCGCTTGAAGGGAAACCATAAGGAAGTAGACTTCATGAGCGACCAAAAAACATTTGGAGATGTGCAATACATCTTGAATTAACAAATAAAAACACAGCAAGGCAAAACGTGAAAATGGCTGCAACACAGTCAGATGGAAATGCCTAGTAGAAGCCTTAAGCTCCCAAGAGGAGTAGAAGGGGAAAAATGGCAATATTTTATATACATAAGCGCGATTGAGATCGTGTGAGGATTTTCAAGCCACGGGCATACTCCGAGTTGTTTGTACCATTCAAAACCTCTTCTTCTATAAACACATTTTCCCTTTTCTTATCGCATGGCACAGAACAGCCTACATTTTGCTGATTTAAAGATACAGCCCGAGTTGTGTGTTTCTTCGAATTTGAAGCCTCAGACGCAAAAATGTAGTACTTGTCTAATTCCCGAAAAGAATGAAATGGTGCGAGGCCGCACTCGGTTTTCATGCATCTTTCAAATCGCACATCCTTAAAAGATGTATTTGCCGCGACT
Source organism: Toxonevra muliebris (assembly GCA_963691655.1). Classification (NCBI taxonomy): domain Eukaryota; kingdom Metazoa; phylum Arthropoda; class Insecta; order Diptera; family Pallopteridae; genus Toxonevra; species Toxonevra muliebris. Next base: position 105,389,369 of record OY829326.1, read on the forward strand.
TCTTTCTCCTCAACAAAAATAATGTTTGTTTTGTGGCAGCGTTTCAACGCTGCGTGAACATTAAGATTTTCGGACCTCAAATCACCATCGAGGACACTGAACTTACAATTATTTAAATCCTTATTGCAAGTATTTACTACTTGCTTTTCAAGAAAACAACATCGTCGAAAAAACGTGCATACTAAGCACTATTAAAACATAATCTCACTTTACAATCACATATTAATATTTGCACAAACTAGGCTTGTCAAAACACTGAAAAATGCTTTTCTACGAAACTTTACTTTAAGAGTTATTTTGGTTATTCGTAAAAATTACGAAAACTGATAGATTTATTTGTCATAGGTGTTGTTGTAAATTTGAATTGGTACTCTTTAAAATCATGTCTTGCATTTTTCTTTTTTTTTAAAGTTCGTAGCCGACTTATCTGGTTTCGATTTTTTTGGAATGGCCGTATAAGGAGTGAGGTCGAAAAAATCTTAACATATATAAAATTCAATAATTTTTAAACGGTTAATCTTAGATTTTGATTTTTTTTATTTAATTGATAATATTTTACAAATTACGCAAAAATATAACTTTTATAGTTCTAACCACTATTTATGACTCGTGGATTTTTTTTGGTTGTTTCAGACACCTTTTTGGAACAGTTTGCCCATCTCCTTTTAAAATCTTCAATATTTTGGGACACCTTTTTTGTGCTCTTTACGTTTCTTTTCACAAGAGCCCAATATCTCTCCACTGGTCTTAGCCCCGGACAATTTAGAGGATTGACCTCTCTTGGTACAAAAACTATGTTATTACTTTGGTACCACTCCACAGCTTTCTTGCGGTAGTGACATGATGCCAAATCGGACCAAAAATATGTGGACACATTGAGCTCTCTTATGAAAGGAAGAAGTCTTTTTTTCAAACATTCTTTGATGTATATTTCGGTATTTATAGAACCCACTGCAACAAATGACTTGCTTCTGTTGCCGCAACTGCATATAGCTTGCCATACCAGGAATTTTTTAAGAAATTTTGTCTGCTTTTGGATTCCAAATTGTTCTTCGACATTTCCTCGAGCATCAGCAACATGAAAAATTTTGACCCGGAAGCTGCGTAAAATCTGCCAGTACATACGTTTCGTCGTCCATTATACAACATGAATATTTTTGTATGAAATTCGATTTTAATTTCCGAGCCCTACTTTTAGCGTCTACATTTTTTGCAGCATTCCTGTCTGGAACTTTTTGGACTTTGTATGATTTCAAACCTGCATTGGCTTTAACTTTTCGCACCAAATAGTCAGAGCACTGGGCTAACCGGGCAGCTTTTCTATCAGATGTGTTTGGAGATCTTTTCAATACGCTTTCTTGGCCTTCCCATTATCATATGGTTCTTGTTTTCTTCCCGAACCAGGTTTCCTATCGATGGTAAAATTCTCCTAAAACTGTTTAATGACATTGGAAACAGTTTGATGGCAGACCTTCAATTCTTTGGCCATTTTTTTTGTAGAACCAATTCGTATTTTTTTTTTAATTTTTAATAATTTTAAGACGTTCTTCTTTTTCCTCACTCATTTTGATCAGACTCACAATTAATCAACATGTTTGTCATTAAAAATAACAACTGACATATTTTTCAAAGATAACTAGATCAAAGAAATTTTTAAATTAAACACCCAAAAAAAAATTATTAGGTGAAACGTGTGTTAAGATTTTTTCAATCTCACTCTTTACTAGAACTAAGTACATCTTAGTTATGTGATTTTACAATTTTACTACCAATATTTCAACAAAATGTCAATAATGTGTGTAATTCTGATTTTTCTTTAAAAATAACTACAAAACTCCACACCATAGATTTTCATTAACCATAAAATTTATTAAAATGTTCACACTTCATTTTTACCTCAACGTTTATTGACTTCTTTCTACTTAAACGCATTAACTTCTGACAATTATTGTTAAATTTATTATTTTGTTTTCATACGTACGAAATAAAAACATCAACTGTAGAAGAAGAGTCAGAAGAAAAGAGCCGACAAATAATATCACACATTTTGATAACACGACAACCCTAAGGCGATTAAACGGTCAATTGTCAACAATTCTAGTTTAGGGGGCGCAATAAACGATACAACTACAGAGAGAATATGGCAATAAATATTGGAAAAATTATAGCTTTTTAAATGTGAACGCTCTAATAAATCAGTATTTTAGACATTTTTTGTTATATACTCATGCAATGTGTTTTTTTTTTTCTTTTTCAAAACATATATTTCTTTTGACCTTTCCCCATTGCCAATGTAAACAATTTAATTGAAATGACGTGACTTTGTGAAAAGTGGATTTTACAAATTTTTTTCATTATTTTTATTGACCTTAAACAGCAAAATTGCCCTCGAAAATTACAACAGCTTAAATTCACATATAAATTTTAGTTCAGGTTTTTAAAAAACATCATTTGCTTCATTAAATACGCTCCTTTTTTTTGTATAATAATAAGAAATATAATAAGAAGCGCGCAAGTAAAAGAAAAAAAATGCTGCACGGGCGAAAAAAGAAGCCCACTTTAAATCGCAAAGTGTCAATAATCCACGGAAAAAAACATATCAGCACCAGCAGTAGCAGCAAGCGTGAAACGAAATGTCGCATTACATAATAAATGCGAAAAACGTGAAAATGTTGAAAGCACGTTAACACGCCTACTCTCATGCTTAAAGATTTCTTCTTTGACGGTGTCTGGTTGTTTGTGTTTCCTTTTAGCCATGTTTGCACATTTACAAAAATACTAAAAATAACATCACTAACAACAACTACAACAACAACATCATAAGTATGCATCATCTACATCAAAAATCCTCACTTCAAGTAAAGTAAACTAAAAATTCTAACGAAAAATGGCCATATCTTTTGCAGCATGACACACCACGGAAAAACACTCGGCAAAAATAATTGGTTGAGCTTACCAAACCATAGAACTTAAGGTTGATGTAACCTGAACCAGAAAGACACAATGTGGTTGCAAAGGTAAGCTGTATTGACAATTATTCGAAAGGCAGGATAAAAATTAACAACTACACAAAATCATAGTTTCAGTTATACCAGACGGTAAGTAGGGGTTAACTCAACGTTTAATATTCCCGGTAATGAAAGTTGCCGGCTTGTTAGTGGACACTTTTTCAGATACTGATTTGAAGTGAATCGAGGTATGTACTTTACCTTGGTCATTGGTTCTAAATTGGAAGTCACTATTGGCCTTTTAGCAAAATCTTTCCAACTACTTCTGCTTTGCGTATACTAGTGTCAGTAGGAAACATCAAGTGTCACTAAATTATCCAATATCTCATGCCATAATATCGCAATTTTCTTCGCTGCCCATCTTTATTATATTTTACACACTTTAAACATTTTTCTATGGGTGTGCGTTCCAGCATCATCAAAAAAAACAGCACCGGCAGCATTAGAAAACCACGTTGGCTCAAGATACAAACGCGAAAAATTCTCCCTTACAACACAAAATGATGAATGTGCATTTTTGATGACAACCGTGAGCACAACATTGAAAATGTAAGAGAACACATAAAAAAAGAAGCCAACAAAAATATACGCAAATTTGTATAAATTTTTTATGAACAAACCGACTAAAGTAGGAGAAGGAAGAGAAGCAAGTAAAAATATGTGCTGGCTGGCTCGTTGACTGAATGGCTGTAAAAAGCCTAAAAAAAGCATAAACAGGTAATACCTAAAGCTACCACAACTTCAAATTCGAGCCCATTCAAAAGTATATGGAAATTTTCGTGTGTTTATTTTTCAAACGTAACACATTCGCAATTAAATTTATGCGTACTTGTTCTCTCTTTATCGCCGCCTGCTTTTTTCTCAAATGTGTCAATTCATTAGGGAGACATTTTCACAGTGAGTGAGTCACGGTGGCGTATGAGTTACCAGTATCTAAACATGGAAAACATTCGTTGCTACTCCTTTCTGCCAGTGACTTGAAATTGCAGTGCGTTTGAAATACTTAAATGTGTCTTTTTTTAATATTATTTTTATACATATTTGCATTGCAAGCGTTTGTATATTTATATACGAGTAAAATGCGTTGGCCTGACCAGGCGCGTTTGTTGCTTTTATATTTAGCTGCTGTTGCTGCTCCTACTACTGCTGCTACTACTACTACATCCAGCAGCAGTCAATGTTGTGTGCTGTTGACATATTTAAATATTTACAAGATTGCTGAAACGTTTTAATGCTGATTATGATGAATTGTTGGTGTTTGCTTGCGCTTCTTCATACAACGCGACTGTTTTGCTCTTTTCTTGGGGAGCTATAGAAAGAAGGATGCTTAAAAAGATTCTTTCAAAATGTGCGTAAATTTAAATTTTTAAGTGATAATTTTTGTTTTTAAAAATTCTTAGATTTTATAGCAGAAAATTCAATGCTATACATTGAACAACAAATTAAAATTAATGATTAATGATGAATATGGAATATGGTATGTAGGTGAAAAGTGAGAAAGTCCTTTCGGTATATTTGGTTGATGTAATTAGCAGATTAAGTATTTTCTCTATTTCATTATTCATCCACGAAACAACTAATAAGAGTCTTAAGTAACATAAGAGTATTTGAATATTTTTTCGAGAACCTAAACTCAGGTATAAAAATTAATATAAAACATAAAAAGGAGAAAATATTATTGAACCTTTATAAACTTAGATTTAAATGGCGAAACTTTTTACAATATACAAATTTACAAGAAGATTAAGAGGAAGATAGTATTGAGCAGAGAGAAAAATATGCACAGGCAAAATTTTTATCTGTACTTAGATAAATTTCATTTTAAAATTTAAAATGAAAAATTCTATAATTTCTGTCTGTATTTGTTGTAAGAAAGAAGGAGATAGAAAAATCAGTCTTAACTACAGATAAAAAATTTTCAAGTGTTCTCAGCTGTGTTCGCAGCTTCGAAAATTGATAATTGAAGGCATCGCAGGTTTGAAAATTTAGAAAATAAAAAAAAATCCAAACCGAAAATATTCCATATAATTACATGTCTCCATATTTTTCCTCTATATCATTATCTTCCTTTTTTGCTTATTTTGTTAAATGATCTCCTTTCTTACTATATATACAAAATTATCGACTTATAAAACGCCATCTGGTGGCGAAAAATTTCAAATAATATTGGTATAAATTTCCATTAATTTGTTTTATATTTACGAAGATCCGTTCATGTTTTCTACTTTTATTTATTAATTTTTAAAGTTAATTTTTTAGACGAAAATTTCAAACCAAGCTTAACCAACTTAGAAAAACAGAAGTTTGCTCAGTAGTACTTTTTTTTTTTAAACTCGAAGGCAAACATAATGTCAAAGACAATAGTCGATTTTTATCGCTTAATGTTTATTTTTTATTATTACTTATTTTTGGAAATTTATATTTTTCAGAGCCATTTTGTAATTTTATCGTCGAATTGTATTCAGTATCGTTTCCTTTCCATTACTAACAATTCAGATATTTTATGACCTATGCCATTTGCATTTAGTTCTTTAAAAAAGTTCTTGAAATCCTGATGTTTATAATAAAACCTATGTGCAAAATTGTCGACAGTTTGTTTATTCTGGTTAGAATAAAAATTTATATCGTATTATTTTTTACATATGCGCTGAGTCCCAATCTGACCTCTATTGCTCCAGTACGTCAAGTTTTTGAGATATCTTAACCTAAAAGTGCAAAAAATGCTGTTTTTGCCTATATTTGAGGTTATGTAGCCCCGTTGATTTTTTTGAAGTGAAACTTCTTTTTTCTTGTCCTAGAGTAAAACCAATCGGATGTGACGTCGCGCGTAAGTTTGCAATGCGACATAATTTTGTCGAGCAATGTGCATGAGGGGCTAAATATCAATATTCCGTAACTGAATTCACGAGCAAACTATGTAAAAACGATTCATAAATAGTTTTAATTCAATAAAACATATTGATGCACACACGCCTATGGCAGAAAGAATGATGTGTAGCGTCGCCATCTTAAAGTTAATGACAGTTATACATTTCACATACAGATGGCGCAAATGTCCAAGGAATTACATGAAGATGTCGCACACAAAAAAGTGTTCATCTACAATTGTCATCGACATTACCGGTACAGAGTTGCAATTTTTGTTCTAGAATTAATCCCGAAAAAAAAAAAATTAGTTGTGTATTAACGAACGCAAAGCAGAAGTGAGATTCCTTGTGAACTAAACGAAATAAGCAAATGAAATGAAAAAACACAAGCCAATGAAGTAAAAAATTTAGCGATTGAAAAATTTCATTTGCTTGTGTTTCGTTTATTTCACAAGAAGTTTCACTTCAGCCTTGTTTTCGTTAATACACAATTTGTTTTTGTTTTGGGTTTTTCGCCATTATTAATCAATTCCGATTTTTTCTAAAAAAGTACAGTTGTCATCGTACTTTCATAATAACTGTCAACACGAAAACAAATAAAAAACGGAAAACAGTTAGTTTTGCTTAGAAAAATTGTCTAAGTTTTTTTTTGACCATTGTGTCTAACTTAAGCGTACCTAAGCTTAGGCAAATTGTCAATATAGTTAGGTGTTTTTATCAAAATTTTGCACCTTCATATAAAAAAATCTACCTAAACCCACTTAGGCAAAAAAGCATAAGTTTTTCTCTATGTATTAGTTTCTCAAAAATATTTGTTTCAAATTTCTTGAAGAAATTGAACTCATATCAAAAGTTATATGTGTAAATATATACCGAGACAAATAGAATAGAAAAAAAGTAAGAATTTCTGGTAAAGAAAAAATACCATCTTTTCAGTCAAAAGAGATGACAATTACCAAAGAAAAGAAATAACAGGCTGCTAAGGAGACCTATGAACTACTCTATAGAACTGGAATGCAAGACTAACGATTGATAAGTCGAATTTTGAAAAATGTGTCGCAATGAAAATTGAATAAAAAACTTTAAGCGCGTTTTTTCTTTTGCGTTTCATCCAAATAAGATTTCAAGATTTCTTTTCTTGACAATAGAAAAGAACATAAAAATGCTACTCTGTCAGAATCAGCTAATTTGCAGGGCAACATTCTCACACCGTCATTTAATGGAGTGCAAAAGTGTTACATTTTTCCCCGCTCAGAAGGCAACATTTTTTAGAAAAGAACACAATACTGTTGGAAAGGGCTGCCGCTTTTTCAGAAAAGAACACGAAATTCGACAGCCCTTGCACGGTGTAGAAAAGAAAACGCTATAAATCATTTTGTATATTGTTCAAAAATAAATTGTTCAGTGGTAAGATGCCCAAAATTTTCACATAAATTTTTTTTTGTCAAACTGATTAGGCATTTTTTAAAATTTTTTTAAAAGCTCCCCATTTATTTTTATTAACGCTTATTTGAGGCCTGGAGACATTAGTCTAATAGATCTATACCTATACTACCTAAAACAGTTGAGCTTTTCTGTTTCAGATCACCTGCGAAGGCTCTATTGAGGGCTCGACAGAGTATCTTCTGGCTCACATTTCAACTTCAGCGCTCTTTAAAGATCTATAATCGTACTTTAATATGTTAAAAGTTTTTTTTTTTTTTATGAAATATTGAAACAGCTCACAAAGAAAGTAGGAACTTTTGCATTTTTTTTTTTTTTTTGAGCATTTCTAACCGAATGTCCGCTTTAACTCAGTCAAACCGAATGCCCCCTTTCCTTTCGTTTCTATGTAAAGCTGTTAGCACTTTATGTATATGTTCTTTACCTCACTGCAAATACGAATTAAGTTACTATACATTTTTTGCAATATACTCGTATGCATGCACCAGAAGGACCAGAAGGACATTTGTGCAGCTCATAAAACACAGCCACTTGAATGATTTGCATGCCTGAATACATAAAAATTCTCACATTTAATGCAATTACTATACACATTTAAGTATTTTGGTAAAATAATCTTTAAAATTTCATAGAACATTTTCTTACTCATATGACATTTTCTGTTTCTGTTTACTATTTTTGCGTTTGTATTTGTTTAATTTTACGTGTGTAAATATTCCAACCAAGTTTCAACCAGTTCCTTCAAACAAAAACAAAAAAAAAAAAAAAACAAAAAAAAATGGAAAAAATGCCAGCACGAATATTTTGATTTATGAACAGACCCGCTACTGCACGCTACCGCTCATTTATTATACGCTTAAATATGATAGTCCCACAGTGTATATATGTACAAGTATAACGTTGCGTAAGCTAGACATTGTTGTTACTGCTGCTGTTGCTGGTTGTTGCTGGTTGTTTCTGTCGGTTGTCGCAATCGTGCGTATAAATGCGTATGTCGTCCCTTTTTTTCGCTTTCTCCTTTCTTGATTAATATGCTCGAACAAAATAAATAAGGGGAGGGTAGGGGGTACAAAGTTTAAGCTTACAACGTTTGTTGTCGCTGTTTTACTAGATAAGACAAGAGGTATGGAAGAATATTATCGACCCGACCGACCAACAACAGTAGGATTTTCAATCCTGCCAGCAGCGAGATAATCGATTGGTTTCGATGCTGGAGATTATCATCTTTTCAATTCGGATTGCTGGTAAAAATGAAGAAATTAAGTTGAAAATCATAAAAATTCAAATAGAGTATTTATTAAACTTTTATTAATATCACTGACCTCTTCAGGAAAACCCGGAATTGTCTTTTTGTGTGGTATATTAACAATAAATAAATGAGCGCAAATGTGATACAAATAATGTTTTTGTATGTTTATTACAGTACATATTTCTCACCCAGGCTAGTTTTTTTTTTTGCATTCTATTTGCAAAGCTATTTTTACTCTATGTACACATAAAACTTGAGGTTATATTAACCTTTGTGTGATATGGTATAAAAGTCAAATGCTGCATTCATTTGTGGGATTTTATAGTGAATTTATTTAATCAATTATGTCGTTCATGTCGTTCTAACGTATCGAACAGCAACTATGAAAACTCGTCAAAAATATATTTATTAATTTTTTTTCCAAAAGTAATCACTGTTTAATATTTCTATATATACTGACTTTAAAATTGCATTTAAAGACCAGGTGCACAGACTCACGTTTTTGGGAGGTGGTTTTGAAAATCAACGAAAAATAGTAAAATTAATTATTTTGCAATTGAAATGAGAAATTCACGTATATTAAATAACAAGCTTGATATAGAAATTATAACTTCACCGGTCTTTATATATATGCAGAGCACAACTAAGTCGATCAAGATGGACCGAAAACGTTTATTCCTGATTCTCGTTTTATTTGTTATCACCTGCTCTCGTACATGTCAAATTATATTGTTCGCTTTTTCTGTCATATTGTTATGTACATATACTACAATGTACATATGTATATACAATATACATACATATATATTACACAGATAATATATACATAAGCGTATATATAATATAGAAAGTTCCACAATATACATTTGTTCGAGAGCTTCCCTGAGGATTCTTTTTGTGTTGTATGCTGAACGTTGTATTGCTTGTTGTTGTTGCTGTTGTTTTGTTATAGCACGCTGCGGTTTGTTGGGGTCAGTTTTTTAGCTTTTGTATTTCAAATAAAATGAATGTAGGCACATACCTCGTATAATAAAAGTTAGAGCTATTGTTGTTGTACGTTGTTGTTGCTGTTATTATGCTGCTCTCTGTTGCTGATATTCCAAAGGTGCAAATGTTATTCATTGTGCATTTACAGTTCTGCATTTCGTTTTTGTTTTTTGTCTATTTTTTATTGTTGCTGTTGCTGTGGAACTCTCCATTTCTTTGTCATTGCTGCACGCTTTGTGTGAAGTTTCGCCCCCCCCCCCTCCCTCCTCACCTTTGTGCTATAATGATTTAGTTTTTATTTTTTGTTTTGCCTTTCTTTTGCTTTTTTTTCTTTTTACATTAGTTCAGTAGGTTTCTGGAACATGACAGTTTCAGTCGAATTTAATATCTTCTAAACATACTAGTATATATCTTTTACCTTACATACATATGTACAGGTACATAATAGTTAGGGAATGATTTTATTTGGATCTCGTTGAAACATTTGTGCGCCTCCTTTTCACTACTAACAAAGTGGAGCACACATTTTGTTATTAGGTATGTACCTTTACCTTTTGTATGGTAAATAATTGGCACATCAAAAAAAAAAAAAAAAAAACAATAATAAATAGAAAGCAGCATTCTTCCTATTTTTCTCTGTAACATGAAAATTTGAAAGAGAATATTTTGAAATCGACTTTTTAGTTTTCATTCTAACATTGACAGTTTGAGGGCAATTTACCTGGAAAACGAATCATGAAATAGAAAAATGTCACAGGTATCTGGTAAAATAAAACGGCAATTACGTAACAATTATGGTTTCTTTAAATATAATAAATATCTATTTATGTACCACAGCTTGAAAAGACTTCTTTAAACTATTTTATTAATGTTTTACTTACATATCCAATTGTGCGACACTTTGTGCGACGTTTGTTACAGTGGCAAAGGATTTCATGAGAACACCAGTAGATCAAGGAGAGCGGGGGTTAAACTTACTGCTGAAAATGTCATACATTTTGATTGTTGGAATAGTCAATCGAATGAAAAATGTTTTTAAGTGGAAGCAAAAATTAAAATGTCCCCTCCCCCTTTAGGAAATCTCTGGATTCGCTAGTGTATGGAGAATTTAACTTGTATTTTAATTAGGTTCTATTCTAGTGAACAGTTTTTAGTTGCGGTCATGAAATTAGAATGCATTTCGGAGTTTCGATGTATTTTTCCACACTGAACTCAAGTCCGTACTCAGAATTTTTTTTATTACGAGAAATTTTGTTTTAAGTGGCTTTCAAGAGACTCACTCGGGCCAGAACGACTTATTGTGATACTACATGATTGAACTTCAAGTTTAATGCCGGTTTCGAACGGTGGTGTGACAATTTTTTATCACTTCTTGGTTTTGCTATTGCCAACCAAGAGGTTTATTTCCAGACTTTCTTATAATACTCGATATCGATATTAAATATAAAAAGGTTATGAAAATCAGCCACCAGATCAAAACGGGAATTAAAACCGCTACCTGTAGAATATAGAGTTCGCTTCAATATCTACTGTTTTCAACCATAAACACAGGCCTCTCAGACCAGTTACATAGATAGATTATAAAGGGTGTGATTTACTTCGACCTTATGAGATCTATTATACCCCGATAGTAACCTGTTTAAAGGTTGTCAGGCAAGCCAATCTTGCTGAGGAATCTCAGAAACTGATGTGGCTTTAACGCTATGATATCTCCACTACTTGGGTGGTAATGTCCCATGTATCTCTACCTCCTGCGAGTGAGTGCCTCGCAATGCATTAGGATGTGTTCGGATGTCTCCTTGTCTCCTTTACAGAATCTCCAAGTGCTGCCCTGACTTAAACCTAGGTTTTTCCCTGTAGGGTGATCTGGTGTTTTGTTCCTCTTCTTTTAGTGTGCCTTTTAAGGTTAGAATTCCTATACCTAACAAAGGTTCTGGACCAATGAAGGTCTTGGCCGCTGCGATCCTTGCCAAGTGGTCGGCTACGTCATTACCATCAGAGTTGGGTAGTAATGATTCTTTTAGGAATTAAATTCCATCTTTATTCCAATTACAAGGAATTGCAATTGGTACTGTAATGTTTTCAATTCCTTAGTAATGGAATTGATAAAACTTTCAATTCCATTACAAGGAATTGTAATCGGTAATTAAAATTTTTAAATTCCTAGGTAATGGAATTGAAAAAATTTTCGATTCCATTATAAGGAATTGTATTTTGTAATTAAAATTATATCAATTCCTTAAAGGAATTGAAAATGTAATTGAATAGAAAGGAATTTAATATTTAAGTGTAATCAATAACTTACTTGGAATTAAATTCCAAACACCTTCAAAGTTGAGAAAAGCCAAAAAAGTGAGAAAAATTTTGTTTGCTGGACAAATACAAACAGATTTCTCAAGTTTTCTTAAATAAAAAATATAGATTTTTCGAAAGGTCTAAGTTTCTTTTTTCTAAAACCCATAAGAAATTGAAAATCTGTTGATAATCAACCAAGTTACAGGCTTATAAGTGCCCAAAGGTACCCAAAACCGGGTTTTTAACGGTAAATCAAGATTTTGGGGGTGTTTGGAAAATTTTAAGTACAGACTCTTGTTTTACTCGACAAGACCTACAAGAAAAATAGTATGACTTCCCAGGTATTTTTTACTGTCGCACCATGTTATCAGCTATTTCCATAGTAAGAAATCTCTCGAGGAAGTGTTTTTTTTGTTGGTAACTGAATAAATTATTTTTAGCAAAAAAGTATTATAAAGGTTTTGGTGATTATATTTTGTTTCATTAGAGTGTATGTAAAGAAATTTACACGCATACGTTTTTAATGAATGTGCTATTCGCTTTGAAACAGAAAAAGTACACTAACACTAAAACTAGTCAACAAAAAAGGGGTCAAACTTTTTTTTAAATGAGTAGGAAAATTAAGATTTTTGAATTTAGCTCAATTCTCTTTTGATACTGAAAAGCATAAAATATAACATAAACTTGAGAATAGACCGTGGATCGACTTGAGAAATGACCACTCCAAGAAAATGTAATGCCGGAATCGAAATGGCTTCAAACATTTGACAAGCTAAAACTAATTTTAGTTTCTTTAATCTAGGTTAAAATTGTAAAACGTTTATTATTGAACAATTAGTTATATTCATTATAAAATGGACTACAACCTGCAGCTACTGGATTGTATTTAACAACGTGCGATAAAGTTACTAGTGGAAAGTAGGGTTTCTAGCTCTATTGACCGTTTGGAACATCGTCGAAAAGTGGCTTGCGTGACTTTATTCTATGTATAGTTATTTTTATGGTAGATTTTATGCAAAAATGAACAAACTGATACCAGCTGTTTGGTTTTTTTTTTATGAGCTGTTGAAACCGAATGAAACGATCACTGGCGACCGCTACCGCCTACAATTGATGCGTTTGAGCCGAGCATTAAAGGACAAGAGACCAGAATATGAGAATAGACACGACGAAGTTATTCTTCAGCACGACAATGCTCGGCCGCATGTTGCAAGGCAAGTAAAAACATACTTGGAAACGCTGAAATGGGAAGTGCTACCCCACCCGCCGTATTCTCCAGGCATTGCTCCTTCTGATTACCACTTGTTCCGATCGATGACACATGGCCTGGCTGAACAGCACTTCCGTTCTTTCGAAGAATTAAAAAAATGGGTCGATTCGTGGATAGCCTCAAAAGATGAGGAGTTCTTTCGACGCGGAATCCGTATGCTACCAGAAAGATGGGAAAAGGTTTTGGCTAACGATGGGCAATACTTAAAAAAATAAATTTATAATCACTTTTTCACAATAAATGTCCAAATTATGAAAAAAATACGAGTTTATACATTCATACTCTCAATATATATGTGATTTTATAAAGCTCTCACCATTTTGGGCAAACATCGACCACCACCAGTAAAGAAGTGTTACATTGAAGTTGCATATTGGTCATACAACTATGACAATGTTATGGATCTTCAACACATTTCATTAAATATCAATTTTCTTCATTATACAGAATTACTAACAGATTTTTTCAATTATCTATTTAGTCAAAGGTTGGAAGAAATGAAAAATCCCAGATACACGAAGTCCTTAATGGCCAAAACTTCTTCCTGCCATTCAAATTAGAAATCTCAGAAGCTTAAAAACTACTTAATTTAAACGATGCGTGTATTGGTGCATAAATAAACTTCAAATAAATTAAATACTGACATTATTTCCAATGAGGCGCTGTGCTCATCTGCATCACATACATATAAATACTTATGTATGTATGCATCACATACACATAAATACTTATGTATGTATGTATTTATGTACAATGTATACAATAAAATGAGTTATTACAAAAAAAAATGTACGCAAATGAAACTCATTGACTTGCACGGTTGCTGGCCATAAACATAACGCAAAATAAACAGCAGCACCGAAAAAATAAAATAAATAATATGCTAAACTAATACAAAATACAAAAAACTGAGATTTCACACAGCAGTTGGTCACATTTTATATGTGGGTGATTCATTTTTTTTTTTTTTTTTTTTTTTTTTGTATTTTGTTGTTTTGGGAAACAAATGAATATGTTTTGTCTATATAATAAATGGCTGTGTGTATTTATGTATTCCCACAAAAAAAAAAAATAAAAAATAAAAAAAAAAAAAAATGGTAGAGGTCGAGGCAGGAAACTGAGGGTGACATGATATTTATGTTGAATATTTAAATGGCATCATTCATTTTAACAATTTTTTCAAAAAGCCAAACTGAGTACGAGGTAGTGACGGCCATATCCTTCTGAGGGTACTTCGAATGCTGGAGCGATGCGACAATTTTTCAGCAATAACAACAACAAAAAGAACAATAAACAACAACAAGAGTCATTCATTCAGACATTGTACCAGACAGGAAAGTAGGCGGAAGGAAGTTGAACACCGACAATGAATGACGATGTACACAGAGGCGGATGTGGTGGGGGGAGGGGGCGGCAGTCAGACAGCGTTAAATTATGACTAATGAAATTGTTTTGCAATATATATAAATAATTTTGATCTTTATGTTTTGCATAACAATTTAATTTTATTAGCCAATACTGCAGAGAAAATATATCCACCCACTCTCACATAAGAACTTACTCTTACACCCACACTAGTACACAAGTTTTATGTAATTTTTATTTTAGTGTAAATTTTTGGTCAATTATATGTAGTATCCTTTTTATTTGTTTGTGTAGATAGTACATAAAATTGAGGTCATAGAAAACCACTAGTGGAACCAATTTTGTTTTTTTTTTAATTTAACATAACTATGCGCGAGTACTTCAAAAATAACTTAGGATTGGAAAAAAAAATGGCAACTAAGTACCTGCAACAATTTCTTCGTTTGCCAACATTTAATTTAGTTGCTTGAGTTATATACATACATTTACTACAAAAATACAAAAATATTTAACTATATTTATGCTGTAGGTATGTATGTGTTTGCTATTTTTCTTGTATATATATCATTTTGAATTTTCATTTCATTTAACGAGCATTTCCCCCATGAGTAGAGTAGAACAGCGCTAGCGACGTTAGCGCTGTTATCGTCATTACCAATTATTTGTATGCCAATGCGCGACCTTCTTGTTCTGTGACCCACTTGCTTTTTCCTTTCTTTGCACACATATAAACATATATATTTATATATATTTCCTTTTAATTTTTTTTGTGACTTTTTTATTTTTGTTTTTTTTTTTTGTTGCTTCAAGAGCCTCCAATTGGTGGGGCTACCTACATTGTATTGATAGGAAATGGCGTAATCAGCTCAAGAATGCAATGAAGAAAATAAACCAAGGCAAAATGTTCATAGTAGAGCCAGCAGTAATAGCAGTAAAAATAGAAGTAGCAAATATGGCACTCCAATTTTGGAAAAAGAAGTTCAATTTGCAATCAACATTGACATAAGTTACTTGATTTTTGTTTGTTTATTTGTATATATGTTGTTGCTTGTCATATGAAATTTTCTTCAATATCAACTAAAGTTTCTGTTTCTTCTTCTTGCTGCTTTACTATATGTATGAAATATACATAGAAAAGTAACTTGTACTTTTGTATTGCCCGCACTTCTGAATTGATTGCATCAATATGTTTTTATTCTTGATAGCTAAGAGAAATATTTGTCCGAATTCAGGTCAAGTTTTGTAAGTATTTCCTTGCTACGCTTACGAAATTGTTGATATAAAACTAAGAAGAAAGCAGATACAATGCAAATAAAAATTAACTTGAAATAACAAAAGAAACAAATAAATATTAAATTTTTTTTTATTGTAAAACTACATACATATATACATGCTAATAATAATATTGCTCTCTTATATAGGGAAATCAATTATATAATAAATATAATTGCAATAGAAGATTATACAAACAATAAGTCAGTTCACGATCTGGTGCATATGATCTTGCATCATTGCAAATGTAGAATATTTCTGCTTTCACAACAACAAATATATGCGATATGCAAGAAAAAATTTACATTTGCAACGATGCAAGACTATTTGCACAAGATTGTGAATACGGCTAATATGTATAAAGTAAGTCGTTAATTGCTTTATCATATTCAATACTCTGCAGCTTCGTTTTAAATCATATATCATGTATATGTATAGCTACACAATAAGTATCTTTGTTTTAATTTTAATAAAATTATAAATCTTTTAAAACTAATTTGGATTTTATATAAAACCAAGCTTATAATTTAGCTTTGTATATAGTCAAGAAAATGGGAAAATTTTTATTCTCAAATGTATCCCCCTCGTTTAGATATAGATAAGTTATATCTAGGGTCGTTCAATCTGACTTTGGATTCGAAAATAACAATCGATGATATAAGATTTGCAATAAGTAAATGTAAAAATAATAAATATCCGGGAGAAGACATGGTCTACGCCGAGTTTTACAAATCCTTACCAGCTCAATGGTTAGATTATCTTTATTACTTTTTCAATAATGTAATAGAATATAGTAAAACTCCAGAATCGTGGTCGCATTCAATACTAGTATTATTTCATAAAAAGGGAGATAAAACAAATCCAACTAATTATAGAGGCATTGCACTATGTAACCAAATAGCCAAAATATTCACACAAATTATAGCGCACAGGCTCACAAATGGTGCTATCCCAGAAACTCAGAATGGCTTTAAAAACAATAGAAATTGCATTGACAACATTTTTACGTTGCAAGCTGCATTACAAAGTCATATGAGGCATAAAAAATCCACAGCCTTTGCTTTATTCATTGATTTTCGCAGAGCATTCGACTCTATCGCACACGATTTACTTTGGCAAAAACTATACTCAAAAGGCGTAAGCGCAAGGTGCATCAACATAATTAAATCAATATATGATAAAGCATCATTTATCATAAAAGTAGATAGAACGGCATCAAAAAGAATATTAGTCACTGAAGACGTTCTCCTGGGTGAAATTCAAAGCCCTCTCCTTTTCATTTTATTCATTTCTGACTCTGACTTCGAAGAAGAATTAAGAAACAATAATATTGAATATTGATCTTTTGCTGCTGTTATTTGCCAATGATGCAGTAGCGCTAGCTCGGTCCCCAGTACTCTTACGCAAAATACTATTTGCTTTAGAAACTTACTGTGAAAAAAAATAAATTAAAAGTAAACACGCAAAAGACAAAAATCGTTCACTTCAGGAAAGGAGGAAGAAGCATGTCGGATACTTTTTTTCTGGAGAAACAAAAAATTGAAATTGCCAGTACCTACAAATATTTAGGGGTGACTTTTTCGAGCTCCACACTTGGAAAGTGTGCGACTGAATCTGCAATTAAGAAGGGAAATATTGCATTGGCAGCTACTCTGCAAAATCTAAACAAATGTAAAGCCGACTCATAGGAAGGAAGAGTAAAACTCTTTGACAGTATTATCGCCTCATCTCTTTTGTTCTCAGCTCAGATATGGGGCCTGCGATACTTCG
Source organism: Toxonevra muliebris (assembly GCA_963691655.1). Lineage (NCBI taxonomy): Eukaryota > Metazoa > Arthropoda > Insecta > Diptera > Pallopteridae > Toxonevra > Toxonevra muliebris. The sequence continues at coordinate 105,406,895 of OY829326.1, forward strand.
AACAAATAGAGATTGTCCAATCCACCTACTTCAAGCGTTTACTTGCTCTACCAAGATCCACACCAACGCACAGCTCAGATTAGAGATGGGACTGGTCAAACTAGTGTCCAAGACATTTAAACTAGCATGGAATTACATTACTAGAATTTTACAAATGAACAACAGTAGGATACCAAAAATGGATCTCCTACATTTAATTCATTTTCACCTAGAAACGAACATGCCAATCGAATATAACTGAGTTTCACAATTTAACAGTTTCTTAGAAAAAATCAATTTGTCACATCTATGGCAAACCCCAGATCCCATTCTTTGGAATAGCCTAAAAAAGTCAGCATTTGAGCGTTTTGACCGACACCTACAATTTAAGAGAATAATTTTAATCAAATAATTTAGTGTTTTCATACATTAATTGCAAATTCCTGTAAAAATATTTTATACTTTTCCTGCAATAAATACTATGTTTTCATGCAGTAAATAAATAAAAAAAAATGTAGTCAAGATATCTTTAACATCAAAATACCATAAGAATCAATTCCAATTTGTTTTCAAAAATTTGTTAGCTTCTTCCTCGTTCTGTAATTTGCGTCCGAATGGAATCAATTCAAAGTCAAACAGTATATTTGCAACAGAGTATTCGCAGTTTTTGATGGTTGCTCATGAATCAAATGATGATTTTAAAATGACACAAAAATTGTAGTCCGCCTGCTTTCGTAATCTTCCATAGTAGCAGCAAATCATTATTTTTGAAACCTGCATTTTAAGGTTAGAGAATATAGATCACCGTAATCAATGGGTAGGTATTAGGGTAGCCCTTATATTTCAACTTTCTAAAAGTTTAGCTCCAAGATCCCTATCTTGTTTCAATCAATAGAGAAATAATCTGTGCAAAATATGAGCTCAATCGGACAACTGCGAGATGACCCTCATTGACCATGAAGTTGTGCATTGTCGCCCGGAAAGGAATTTTTTCAGATAAATCAATGTTTTGTTCTTGGATTTCTTAAACAACATCTTTCCGTGAAGAGACAACACCGAGATGATTAGCCAAAATAGTTAGAGTTAACAATAATTTATAAGGAGAATAAAAAGAATTTGTATTTTTCTTGCTCGAGTGTACGTTCACTAGATGGAATTAAAGCACCTTATCATTACTTTTTGTTCATGTGTCAATTGATAAATTATCAGGATATTGAAATCAGTAATTTGTCACCTACCTCGAATACTAGCTCCCCAAACTGTGGCTCTATCATTATTTGATGAAAATGTTCCAAAAGCGGTTAAGATAAATAAATCTTAAATTATATTGGGAGCAGGCTGGAAAAAAAATCATTTTTCTTCGTTAAAACATCGAGTTTTCGTCTTTTGTAACTCCTGGTACAAAAATTTTCTTTCCGAAACTTTCATTCAACGATTTCTTCAATAAAGAACTTTCAACATGGAGAGATGATCCAGGTAGGTTACAAAAGTGGAATTGAAAAACTTGAGAAGAAAGTAGTTGTCGATGACGTTGCAACAAAAATGTGAAACTCATTCAGGAATACAATAACATTTTCACAAAAAATTTAGCTGAGAAATAATTTGTTACACAAATCGTTGCCAAAGACCCAAAAAACAACCCAACTGCTACTTGATTCTCTCTTATAGTGCGAATACACGATAGTGAATTTCGTTGAAATTTTGAATTTCAAATTTAGGTGGACACACGGCAAAAATGGAATTTCATTCAGAATCGAATTTCATTTTTGACTGATAATAAGTTTGGAGAAGAAGAAGAATTTTCTGTGGCTTTGTTGTTGTTTTCTCATACAATTATCGCTGCTAGTTATACATAACTAAAAGCAAGTGGTGAATAAAACGCAGCTTTTGTTTCAAACGACTTTATCTTAAAATTAAAGATCATTCTTAAAACGATATATAATTCTGAAAATTATTTAAAAATTCGCATGAGTTTATTATTTATACTCAAAAATATGTGATAAAATTTTTTTTATTTTTTTATATTAAAAAGTTTACACATATGTATATATAAACTATTATGCAGTGGCACTGACTGCTATGGTCTTCGGTCAAGTGATAAAATATTTTCCATCTGAACTCCAGTTATGCTGTTTTTCATTTTTACCACAGAAATATTGCAAGAGCAGCTATTATGAAAACAAAATGCAAAATGTCTAAGAAATATATCATATTTTCCCTGTTTTTTACAACCATGTGTTTGAGGGTTGCTGAGATACTTTCTGCAATTCAAGTGAATTTCATTGGAATTCTTGTGAATACCATTTTTGAATACACAATTGATTCTACATATATATATATTATTCTTTTAAATAAAAAAACGTTTCTCCTATAGAAGTTGTGGGCGATTATATTTTTCATGCTGTTTCAGAAATTGAGTGAATTTACTTTTAAAAAATTTCATTCAGAAGGATTTCACACAATTTCCTGGATGTGTCTAAGTAAATTTCTCTATGATACAACAAGAAAATGGTTAAGATATGGAAGAATATACCACTTTTAAATGGAGTTAATAATTGCGTATACTATGTTTCAACTTAAAGGCGTTTGAGGGTCACCTAGAAATTATCCGATGGAGCTGAAGTTTTGCGCAGCCCAGATTTTCTTAATTGGAACTAGATTAGTGCAAGGGAGTAGAAACATTTTTACTTTTGAAAAAGACCTATAGCTAAGGGTCACCCTAGTAAGTATACACTGCAGTATGGGACCAAATTCGTTTTTAGCTGGCCAAAATTCTGTAATTTGGCTCATTCGCTCATGGGGTCACTATAACGATCGGACTATTACCACGCCTACTTCCCATACAAATGAAACAGCGAAAAGGTTATAACTTGGTATATATTATAGATATGATCATGAAATTTAGTGTACTTATAAACATTATTATTGTCATATATCATTGCAAAAATTGGATAGATCGGATTATTACCACGCCTACCTCCCATATGTGCAAAATTTTTAAAATCCTATAACTTGGAACCCTTTGCAGATATAGTGATGAAATTACATATGCTGGTAAATATTAACATATTCATATACCAAGGTAAAAATTATCACGATTGGAATGTTACTATGCCTACCTCTCATACATGTGAGATTTTAAAAATACTTAATAAAAAAAAAAAAAAATTAGAATATCAGTTTTTTGTGGTTCGATAGTTCTAATTTTTGGCATGACTTATGTCAAAGACAATATATATTAGCACATGTAATTTAGTGATTATATAAATTATCTATAATGTGTTCAAAGTTATTGCATTTGCAAAATTTCATATACATTTATATTGGAGGTAGGCGTTGCAATTGTCCGATTAAAAAGTTTTTCATGCAAAGTCAATAAGGCTTTAGGCTAACTCCGCATACCAATTTTTGTCTGACTACCTTTTAAAATGGGTTAAATATAACACCTTAAATAACTACCTATGATTTAACAAATGCTATGTGATGTCATATTTTTGCTTGTTATTAAAGCTGTGGCAAAAAGTTGCAAAGCACTCATATCTTATTTTAAAGTAAATACTTCACATAATAGGATAGTTTTTATTTTCGCCCGGAGCAAATCGGAGCTTTTTTTTCTCATCTATTAAAAAAAAATAAAATTTCTAAAAAAAAGTTATTATTTTTTCGTCGCATTTTTAGGTATAAGATAATGGTAAATTAATTTTTTATCACATCCATTAATAGCGTAAAGTTTTTTCTTGAATATAAGACAAAAATAAAGGTCTAGCTTTAGTATTGGCTAAGTTATTACACTTTATGTGCAACACATTTTCAATAATATTAAAACTTTTGGCAGGATATTGCAACTTTCGACGGTCGCACAGCCCGATCCTTCACCTAATTAGAATATCCTGTGTTTGGATTATGATGAGGGATATATGGACAGTAAACCCAAATATTTTTGAATTCAAACCGAGATAGCCGATTTTCGAATTTTGGCCTGCTAGATTTTTCATAGGCCTCATAGTGCACTGTTGAAAAGTGAAGGTTATTCCTTATAAAAATATAATCATTTTTTATTTTTGTATCATCTCCCTTCCTCGCCTTTCCCCCAACAAAGTTAAATTTCTTTAGGGTAGGTACAAATTATCACAGATTCAAGTTTCTTTTAGTTCCATCAAGTTCAAGATTTTTAGGTTCGAGTTTGTTTCACTAGCAATTTCTTGAAGCTTGAATTTTTTTAATTCCATTTTTTAGCTCTAAAATCGTTAAGTTCAGGTAGCTTGAGGATTACGTTTCTTCAGGTTCCAGTTTCTTAGGGTACCAGTGTCTTCAGGTTCAAGTTTCTTTCGGTTCAAGTTTTATCAGGTTCAAATTCCTTCATACTGAAATGCTTTCTAATTTAAGCTTATTCGGGTTCAAGTTTCTTCAAGTTTAATTTCCTATGATAGAAATTTTTTGGGGTTCAAATTTCTTGAGGTTAAATTTTTTTGGTTCAAACTTCAGGTTCTTCAGGTTTGTAATTCGAGTTTCTCAAGGTACATGCTTCTTCAGTTTAAAGTTTTTTTTGGCTTCTTTAGTTTTAAGTTTCATTAGGTTAAATTTCCTTCAGATTCGCTTGATTTCAAGTTTTTCCAGGTTTATGTCTCTTTAGGCTCAAGTTTCTTCAGATTAAAATTTGCTGATATTTAAGTGCATTCAGGTTTAAGATTATTATCTCAGTCAAGTTTCGTCAGATTCCTTTAGTTTAAAATTTCTTCAGGCTCAAGTTTTTTCAGATTCAATTTTCCGTAATAGGTAAAGCATTCGAAATTTATTCGTTTCATATAATTTACGAAAAATTCTTAAAAATGGGGTTAATGAAAGGATGTGCAAACAAAAAATTATTAGCTTTTCAACAGAACCAACTTTTTTTCAGACCTTCAACCTCTAGCTCTTGAAATATACGTATGTACTTACCCATTGGTTACGGTAACACGAGCCATGCTAACATTGAAATTCAGGTACAAAAAACCATTGAGTTCTATATAATTACTTTCTTTAACAAAAATATTTAACACAATATTCTCATTATAGTTTACGTTCATTTTACTTACTACAGTTTCTTTTGTTGGACTCTGCTATTTTTGTTATAAAATTTCCTAGAAAAGCAACAATTTTCTGAAAATATGCACAATATTTCAAGAGGGTTTAAAAAATTAATTCCTTTGTATCACTGCCACAGAACAGTAACTGAGCTATTTGCCAATACATACATCTAAAGACGTGCACAATAAAAAAGCGCCATAAAAGTTAGAGATGTAAGCAAGTAAAATGACACATTTACTTTGGCGCTTTCTTGTCACATCACATCACAAGACACATGAAATCTGACTATTTGAACTCCTCGAACATTTGACGTCATGCATCGTCGTCTTTGTCGTCGTCGAATGTACGTAAACAAAGCGTCGCAAAAATGAGCAAAGTTTTATTCAAAGAAATGCATTTTACTTTGTATGTGTACGTTGTACCTTTTTGTGTGTTAAGTCACCGACCGTAAGCTTTGATTAATTGAAAAAAAAAATGGTAAAAGAATGAATGAAATGTTTACTAGTAAAAACGTATATATGTAGCTCTGCATATGAATAAGAATATGTGTGTATGTGAGCATGAAGTAGCAAAAGAAAAACGTCATTTTGAGCTACTTCAAATATAACTACATGGAAATGTAAGACTTTATGACAGCTACTACTAGCTGACTGACTGACTTTCTTTGCTCATTACTGTCTGTCAGAGTTACAGTCATACATTTATAGTCATTGTGTCATTGAACTGATGCACTTTTGATGCTTCTTGCTGTTTACTTTTCGTTGTTTTTTCTGCCACTGCTTTTTAAGTAGAAGTGTAATTTGTCGCACATTAGTCGAGTTGGTAGCACATAGTTCAAATGCATTTTGCCGTTTTGCCATTTTTAGTTTTCACATTATGCTTATTAGCTTAATTTTGAATAATTTTTACCTTTACTTTTTTTGCATTTTCATTTTGATATTAGTTTCATTTTAATTTTTATAATGAGTTTTTAATTAAGCAATTTCATTAAACAAAAGTCACTAACTATAAGAAAAACTTAAATTTAAATAGAAACATCAAGGCTACTACTTATTCTCTATTCAAATATATTTGACTTAACACTGCTGACATTTGCCGTTTTGTATTAAGCATGATTTGATGAATTGTGTTGCCAAAATTTTTTTTTTTTTTCCACAAATGAGCGATTTGGGGATTTTTATAATAAGGTCTTGGCACAATAAATATCACACTGCACTCATATAAATATGTATACATTTCTGATTTCTAAACATTTTTATGTGTATATTGTATTCGAACACAAATGTTGCTGATATGTTTTCAATGTCGCCATTACTGTGCACCATAATAGCTGCTGCAGCAGCATATCCTTCGATTCAGTTTAGCAAGCAAAAAAACAAAAAAAATTACTTGCCTAAATTACCACCATGTTTTTGTTTAGTAAAAAAATTGGTGTATAAAAAAATGATTGTTAACAATGACATTGTATATTTTGCATAATATTTGTGGCTCTTACATATTTACTACATACATACATCATTAAATAATAACTATGTTGATTATGTGCTGATTGGTGAAAATATGATGACCTTGGCTTATTTGCCGATTTTTATATAACAAAAAGATATTTTATACTGATTTGTTTATGATGAAAGTGCAAGTATTAACGTTTTGGTATTTATTTTTTTTTAATGCCAATATTTCACTATAAATTCAGCTGATTTTGAAAAAATTGAAAAATTTTGGTTTTAGAAATTATATCCAACTTTGGATATTTCTTTACATAAAGAAATTTATAATAGATTGAAATGTAATCCAAATTGGTAGTCTCATTTAGTCAATGCTGCAGGAATAATTAGGTTTTTTGTACCAACATTTCGTCGTGCTTTGTATTCGTTTTTTAGTCTGTTTGTCAATTCTCTATTGGAGTTTTAGAGCAAACTGTAGTTCACATGGTTTGAAACAGAATTCAAAAGTATTGTTCCAATCTATAGATACATTAGTATTTGGGTTTAGTAGTGCTGGTAATTTATAAGACAACTATTAGGCAAATAACTAAACACAAGCCCAGGCCTAAAATCTGACTAAAATTAAGTCATAAAATCTGATCAAAATTTGTACTAAGATACAGACTAAAATAAAACCACAAATTTAGGTCAATATTCAAACCAAATTCAGACGAAAAATCAGACCGAAAAAATAAATGCGACCAAAACGCATGCCACAATTTTGACTAAAAGAAGAAAATATTCTGACCAGATTTTAGACTTAAAAATCGAACCAAAACTGAGACCAAAATTCAAAAAAAAGTTCCCGATAAAAAAGAAATCACATTCAGACAAAAAAAGTTAAACCATAATTCAAACCCATGTTCGGACAAAAATTTAGATCAAAGTTTTAACCGAAAATGAGTCCAAAAACGGACCAAAACTCGAATCAAAATGTAATCATGATTTACAAGCTCAGACAGCCTAAAACTGAGACCGAAATGCAAACTAAATTTTAGACAAAATGACTAAATCAAACCAAAAAATAAATAAAAGTCCATACCAAAAATCAGAGCGAATTTTACACAAAAAAATAAACCAAACTTTAGACCAAAATGATACCAATTTAAATTAAAAATTAAATTAAAATCAGAACAAAATTCAGCCCAGATTCAAGCTAAAAGTCAAGTTAATATTCCAAACAGAAATCAGATCGGAAACCAAAAGGAAACCAAAACTTAGCCCAAATATCTAATAACAATTTAGATCACAATTGAGACTGAAATTCAGACCCAAACTCAGACCAATATATAAATATTTCAAAACTTAGACCAAAACTCAGGGCAAAAAGCAAAACGAAATTCACACCAAAACACTCTTAATCAAAAACTAAACAAAAATAATTATCAAACTCTGTAAAATTAGGACATTTATAATTTCACTCTGAAATCTTAGATTTAATAACACAAATACATTTTTGGGCGGGACTGTAACTCTTATGGCTCCTTCAGTATCTGCCATTAACTCTATATCTAAATCACTTAGGCATGTCTATTCTAAAGAGCGCAGAGACAAATGTCGTAATAATTTCCAACTTAGATTCAGAAGTCATAGCTAAATTTCTATTCTGAAGGTTAAATTCTACGGCTTGGATTGTCAAAGCATTGGAATCTGACCTTTCCTCTTCTTAAATTTAACAATTGTATTTATGTAATCACACGCAATTCTTAAACAAAACATGTAACTCATGAAAGTTTGAACCGCTGATTTAACGGCATCATTACACTGGAATACAGTGAAAGTATAACATGAACCAAAGGATGTTTGCTAAACTAATTCGAGGTCGCTGAATACGAAAATCACATTAATTTTTTTTCTATGTGTAAGTTTTCGAGATATGATAAAATTACGGTTTTTCAGGTTATAGTTTCACTTACAGGCTAATATCTTGTTACCTTTAGCTTCTATCGATCTGAGTTATATATTATATAAATATAATTAAATAAATATAATAAATGCTGCCAAGTTTGTTAAAATCGGATTTTAAATGACTGAGATATTGATGTTGAAAGTTCAATTTTGGTACGATTTTTAAGAAATTTTCATACAAGTCTTGGGCTAAGTTTTCTTTCTCACAAAAAGTAATCACAAAACCTAAATTTTCAATCGATATAACATTTCATTACAAAACCTTAAGCATAAAACTATAGCAGTCAGATCAAAAATGGCAAAGTAATTAAGGATTAAGTAAAAGTAAAATATTCTCGAAAACTTGAAATTTTTCTCAAAATTCGTTCTGGTCTAAAAAATGATGAAACACTTGAAATTTTCATGCACGCTATTATTCTGAATATGTTTGACCGCAGCGAAACCAACATTTTTCGGGGGCCACAATATTATTAACGGTGAACTCGTCGATAAAAACCAAATCATTCTTTCGCCCCTCCACATCGTGTTTGGTCTCATGAAGAATTTCGTTGGAGCATTGAAAAATAACGCTAGTGCAATGAAAGCATTATAAAGAGGGATTTCGAAATTGTCATTCCAAAAAAAAAAACAATGGATGCGTGCAAGGCACGCAAGATATTTGATGTGTAAACAGTTAAACCAACTGAATGCCATATACATAAGCTCACATAAGTATAGCCATTTATAGGGATTTGATGTATAATCTTTATGCTTAGGTAAATAATTCAAATTAAAAGAATTATTTTATAAATTTAAAAATTTATTAGATATCATTATCTTTTATATATATGTAATAGCCCAATTCACTATAAATTGCAAATGGTCTTGCATCATTGCAAATGCAAATTTTTGTTCCATGTCGCATATATTTGTTGTTGTGATATCAGAAATATTTTGCATTTGCACCAAATCCTGAATAGAGCTGATATGTTTTAGTTGCATCATTTTTCTTTTACTCAATGCATCGGGAAAATTTTTATAATACCGTGATTTGCTATCATTATCACTACGTTTTGTTTATACATTTATTGAAACCTAGATTCCTTATTACTTATCATTTTGTATTGTTTTTGTATTTTAAAAAATATTTAATTTTAATGCAATCTAACTAACCGAATGCAAAACCTATCAAACGCCTGTGTTTGCTACGGCGACTTCTCTGCTTATATGGTATAGTCGATCTCCATACGTTTAACACCAACAAATAATTCTGCCACGAATAAATGTACACACACATCTTGTTTTTGTATGTACATATATGTGTGAGTAAATTGATCGAAACATAAACAAACAAACTCCGCTCGTATTTTAATTTCTCCCTCTCTTCTCTTTGTTGTTTAGAGTAGCACAGTCATGCCGCGCAGTAGTGTGAGCGAGAGGGGAACTGGACGTTACAGTTATCTAACATCTTACGTTACAGTTATTCTGACATTTTACACATTTGAATATACCGTGAGCTAAAATGTTTACACATCAAAAAGCGGGCGTATTCGTTGAACCTCAAATCCGTAAATTGTTCGACGATGCTTAATTACTAAATGTTTGAGTGAGTCAAAACGAGAAGAATGGGAAGCATTTGCGAATGTTGTTTAAAATTTTTTGAGAAATTATGCCCAACTTATCGTTGGAAATATACAATAATATAGGTAGGTTTGATTTACGGTGAATTGAAAGTTGATTCCTTATTAATTTATTCAACGATAAATAAATTTAATTCCGAAAATTCAGGTGCGAATATGTCTCCAATTCCATTTCGAATTCATTCTATCAAATCTGGGTGCAGAAAGTGACGAGCAGGGCGAGCAGTTCCACAAAGATATAGCTGAAATCGAAAGATGATATCAAGGTTTCAGGGATGAGGGCATAAGGGCAGACTACTGCTGGCTCTTGATCAGGGAAGACCCGACAGCGAAAAATTGCACAAGTTCAAGTGGTGGCTCATCATTTTCTACAACAGAATGAATTTTAAGAAAAATTTCGAGTTTTACTCAATCCTTGATTACTTTGTCATTTTTGATGAAATGGTCTATCGATTAAAAAAATAAAACTTCAGATTTTGTGATTACTTTTTGTGAGGAAGAAAACTTAGCCCACGACTTGTGTGAAAATTTCTCAAAAATCACACGAGAATTTAACTTTCAACATCTATGTCTCAGTCATTTATTATCCGATTTTAACAAACTTAGCTGCATGAGACGCGTAATGTAATTATAATTCCTATAATATACAACTTGGATCGGTCGATACTATACGTAAATATATATTAGTCTGTAAGTAAAACTGTAACCTGAAAAACAGTTATTTTGTCATATCTCTTACCATAGAACTTACCCACAGAAAAAAAAAATGAATATGATTTTCGTGTTCAGCGTCCCCGATTTAGTTTAGGAAACATACTTTGGTTCATGTCATATTTTTAAAGTAAAATTTTGTATTCCAGTGTTATCAATCAGATTAAAAGCAGTTCTCTATTTCTAGTAATTGCTCAACTGTTTCATAGTTTTTGCTCGTTTATCTTTTTCATGATGAGCTTTTGAAATGCAGAAAATAATACAAGGATTCAGAAATAGTATTTCATGTTCATCAATGCTCTCCAGCGTTGAAATTTTCATACAAACATACAAAATTTCATACAAACATACAAATCTTGGCAGATAAATTAACATTTTAAATGGTTGAAAATACCTAAATACCACGACAGTCTTTTCAACTTCGTCTTATTTTGTAAATATTGTATTAAATATTTTTTGACATATATTTCCAAATTTCAGGCTATGAAAACTTTAATTTTGAAACATAGTTAAAGTAAATATGGCGCCATATTTGTTCAATATATACATATATGTATATGGAAAACAAGAACAAAATAAAACTAAATAAATTATAAGACAAAAATTCGTAAATTTCAGGACTATGATTTTAGCCAAGCAGAAGCCAGCATCTTTCAGCTGTCAGATATTCCACAAATATATGGTAAAATGATAACTATTTTTTGGCATTACCAAATGAAACGCTACGAGTTAAAGTTTTTCTACATATGAGAGAATAACGCATAAACATATTTCAAATATTTTAAGCTTAAGTCAAATGCTAAAAAATGTTTCTCGAGCATTTCAACTTTAGAGAAGATTTGTGCGGTGATTAGAAGAAAAGAGGAATAGTTATATGAGTATGTGTGTGTGGCAAACACATATACAAACAAAAGTATTTTTTATTGGTGCTACTGTGTTAGGTGTCGATTGATGTCAATAGCATATTGGTGGTGACTTCTTTTGCTTTAGTTTGCAAGGATTTGCATTCCATCACATGCTTACTTTGTATACCTCGTATTTATGTATTTGTGTGTTGCGTGTGTGTGTGTGTGTGTGTGTGTGTGTGTGTGTGTGTGTGTGTGTGTACTATCAGCTCAAACACAGACACTTATATGTAGATAAAAGATTGTAAGATTATTTTTATTTGATTTAGAGTATAAAATTCTATGTTAGGATACTTTATTTGTTTGTGTTTGTTGCTTTGTTTTTGGGTCTGGTGTCTTAAATATATGCTAAATATTTATGCATGACTGCTTTTATGTGACATCAAATAAATCACATATGTAGTTTTAGTGATTGTGTATGTATGAGTGAAAGAATATAAATTGAGTTTAACAAATTACTGAAAATATACAAATCTGTGCATATGTGTGTGTTTGAAATTTATTTATTCTTTAGTATTTATATAAATTATTATTAAGTTAGTAATTTTGCTGTATACAAACTGAGCGCTTAAATTGAAGAAAAATGAATTTTTTGTAGGTAGGTTGTAAAATATATAGGTATTTTATTTTTAGTCTTGCACCAGAAGTGAGCAAGCTGTAAAAAACGAAGTTGAGTATAAACTCACCTAATAATTTTATATGCTATTGCATGGTATGTAAGATTAAAAATATAAACTTATATCAGAAGCTCATGTGAAAATACCTGAAATAGTTCAATGCAGACAAATTCATATAAATATTAAAATCATTCTTAAGATTCTTAAATAATTTATATACCTAAATAGTACATAATATGAGCATACATATTTTTATAAAATTTAATAACCATATTGTAATATCCAGTATCTACCAACCTCAAAAAAAAAAGAAAAGAAAACAAGAAACACTCTGCATTAAGTTGATTAAATTCCCTTTTACTGTCATAATCTACGCGTCTGTCAGTTTAAGCTTGCTACATTGCAACATTTTAATTGATTGATTTACTACAATATTGAATGGATTTACACAAGAGTGCTGAACCTGACTGTGGCTGTGTGTTAACGCACAAACACACATACACTTATACTCTCGCACTTGCATATGCTCTCACATGTATGCACCCAGCTAGTATTGAGAAGATTACTGAACGATAGCGATCAATCCCTGATCAAAGCGGGACTCTTCCATCTGATTGTCAGAAGAGTTACACTAACAAAATGCATAAACTTCGAATTTTACCTACGCAGAACTCTTCCTGGCGATTGTTTGAAGTGCGAATTTGTGTCGTTTTTCTATACATCTGCTCTTATCTCTTAATCGTCTGGATAATTGAATGATGATTTGCTAGTAATGTGTCTGTGTTGTGGTTTCTAGTTGCGGTGGTGTTTGTTGTATACTAATAACTTAATAACTACTATAAATACTTAATGAAAGAACTTGCTCAAAGAAAAAAGAATGAAAAACCAAAGAAAAGTGTCCAAGTTAATGTCATGTTCGTCGACATCGAAGAAAAAGTATTCGCCTTTCTTCCATATACATTAGACCGGGTCGATTTGTTAGAGTGGAAAAAATGTGAAAAATCATCCACGAAGAATGGAATATAGGGATAATTTTAAGAATATTTGCAGAAAAAACCATAAGTCAAAAATGGATTTCGAGCCTCCGGATTTTCCAAAATAGGTATTTTTACGAATAACATGCTATATTATGTGGATAAATGACCATAAAACTGTTAAAAATTCACCGATTTTTATGATTCGTTGGAAAGGTAATTTAAAGTTCTATAAGATTAAATTTCAATACAAACCTAAGATGTTGTAATTTATTGCAATAAATTCAGTTTTTCAAGAGAAATAATTTTTTTTATTTATTGTGACACAAGGAATTCAGTGGTGATAACCGTTTTTTCCCCTATCAGCAGCGTTTCTAACAAATTTTCTTTTTTTAAGTTTTGGTTTGGGGGTAAACTACGAAGTTACATGTTCTTCTTCTTATTGCGATGAAAATTGATATCGAAGGGTTTTTCGGCATGAAAAAGCTGAATCTGACATTTATTTGCAGAAAAAAATAATTTTAGACACACCTTCCATATAAAAAACCGGCAAAAATCCCCAAAAAGTGGAAAATTTGTATGGGAGATACACTTATTTTACATTGAAATAAATTAAATTTTTGCATACATCATTTTTTTTGTTAAGAAATTAGTTTGTGAAAGTTTCAAAATAATTGGCTGAAAAATAAGCATCCAGTTCTCATAAAAGCTGAAAATTTGAAGCATTTTTGGAATTTGGGTTTATGTTTCCTAAAACTAAGTTTACAGATTTTTGTTGTTGAGTGGCCTATAGTAAAATTTCGTGGGCATCATATTTCTTGAACATATTAACCCTCTATCAACCCTCGTAATGAGTCAAAAAAGTAACTTTTTTTGATAAGGGCAAAAATTATCCATACTGAGGCGCCAAAGGGTTAATATGATGGAGGAGAATATTCTACGGAAAACTCTACTACAAATTTCCAAGTATACAAACAAGTTTTGATGCAAAACTAACAATTTGTCTTATGGTTTATTTTACTTAATCTGTTAGAAATGGGCAAACTTTAGGCCTGCGTACAGAAAAAAATTTGAGGTAAACTTTTAAAACGCAGAGACCCGTATAATTTTTTTCCCGTGTTCTATCAGAATCCACTTGCAGAACCTTGTTATTTTTGGAAAAATATATTTTTGTCGGATAGTGTAATTTTTGTTTAGTAAAGTTTGATCGCTGAAGATGAAAAGTGGATGCTTATCTTTCAGCCGATTGTTCTGAAACTTTCAGAATTTATCTTTTTAACGATAACAATGCTGTGTGCCAAAATTTAAGTTATTTTAATGTAAAATAAGGGTATCTCCCATACAAATTTTCCACTCTTTGGGGATTTTTGACGGTTTTTTGTATGGGAGGTATGTCTAAAATTATTTTTTCCTGCAAATAAATGTCAAATTCAGTTTTTTCAGCCCAAAAAACCCCTCGATATCAATTTTCATCGCAATAAGAAGAAGAACATGTAACTTCGTAGTTTACCCCCAAACCAAAACTTAAAAAAATAAAATTGTATGAAACGCTGCTGATAGGGGAAAAACGGTTATCCCCACTGAATTCTTTGACCCCGAATTAGTAAGAAACGATATGTCTCCCGTCTGCTACAAATTTTTTTTTTTTTAAATTCGAGCACAGTGTAACAATAAAAATTATTTCTCTTGATAAACTAAATTTTTTGCAATAAATTATAATATTTTAGGTTTGTATTGAAATTGAATCTTATATAACTCTAAATTACCTTTCTAATCATAAAAATCGGTGAAATTTTAACAGCTTTATGGTCATTTATCCACATAATATAGCATGTTATTCGTAAAAATACCTATTTTGGAAAATCCGGAGGCTCGAAATCCATTTTTGACCTATGGTTTCTTCTGCAAATATTCTTAAAACTTATCTTATATTCCATTTTTCGTGGATGATATTTCGAAAAAAAATCGACCCGTTTTAATATACATATTTCTATAAAAAAAAAAAAAATGCTTATGAAAAGTTTTCACTTTGGCGTTCGGATTCGGCATTAAACTGTAGGTCCCTTCCATTCGTGCATAAATATAACTCACACAACATGAATGGATGCGAAAAGCTCGGCCTTGGCCCTCCATGGGCTGTTGTGCCATAATAGTAGTAGTAGTATTTCTATACATCTTGATTTTCCTTCGAAATGTCTTGTTATTACCAACTAAATCTTATTAGCTAATGATTACTATAGAATTAGGTTTGATATGTTACCATTTTCTGTAAATTACGCGATAACGTTTTACTAGCAAATAAATAAATAAAGAAATAAATAAAAAAATAAATAAAAAAATAAAAAAAAAACTTAAAAATACTTCTATACATTAACACATTTAGTTCTGACCGTAGAAAGGCTGAAGCAAAATCAATGAAATTTCACACAGACTTATTATTTGATCTAATCAAGAAAATTAAGTAGAGAAAAAATTCCTTTTCCAATTTCTAATTTCTACATTTTTTTCTAATTTTTCGAAAGAATTTGCATCTTATCATTGAAATTTTTCTATAAGCTTACTTCTTGTCAATACAAATCGATATATAAAAAACTCTATCTGTGAAAATTATCCACAAATAAAAAAAAATAGCAAAGAAAAAAGTATAAGAGTTTTTCATAGCGCACTTTTAGGCATAAGTTGTAATTAGACAGAATCTTCCAGGCGTGCCTTTTCAATTCTCTAAAAACTCTTCCAAGCAATTTTTATGTATATAATTCATTAAAGGCTTTTCTTGGCGCACTGCCGGAGATTATTCTCCATGAATCGCCAATGAAAAAGTTTCTCCCGAAGGATAAAACCCACAAGATCAGGTAGCGACATCACCGGCGATTAAATAGACTTTTTTTTTTTTTTCGTTCTTCCAGAATCGAAAATGCTAGCTGGGCATACGTAGACTCATCAGCACGCTCACACTAATTATGTAGCTGTCAACATATAAATGTACTTTCAGCATGCATTGCATGCGTGTGTGTGTGTATGCATGTGAGAGTTTGCCAGAAGTAGTTCTTGTTGTTTTTGTTAGTGAATAAAGCTGATGCTGACAAGTTTCTTGTATTGATATTGTTCTCTCTCTCTTATGGCAACAAATATTGCCGCGTAAGTTATGCTTACAATCATTTTAATACGGATATATAAATTTGTGTATATAAGTTTATCTATCTACAATATACATACATATGCATACACATGTATGTAGGTAAAACTTTGTATATACACACGTTCGAAATTAGTAATATATGTTAAATGTCTGACTGTCTATTAGGCAATATGTTGCAACTATCTATTCAATTTCCAGTTATATGCTTGTGTATACATATTTGTATATCCCTATATATGTACATCTGTGTCTAAGTGTATATGGTATATGGTTATATTATAATCTTCCCGGCCATTAAGTTAAGTTTTGCAGTCGCAACAACAATAATTCCAGCCATTGCTATCAAATGTGTGTGTGAGTGTGTGTGTGTGTAACCCAACTTAATTGATTCTGAAACGCTTTTAGCATATATAATTATTTTTTGTGTAACTTTAATGTATTAAATGTAGTTTACAATATTTGAAGTCAGTTACTATTATTTAGTTAGGATATAAGTAATTGTTGAATTTAATCAATTATAAAAAAAAAAAAAAAAAAAAAAAAACAAAATATAAAATTTGTCTCATTGAAGAAATAATGGATTTAAATATAATATAATAGAGTTAATATCACTGATAGAGAATAAATAAACAAGTAAATTATATACCATATGATAACGATATTTTGTTTAAAATCGTGCTTTCATACTTAAAAGCGTAATTTTTGTATAATGGCTGCAGTAAAAGAAAACCATTGTGCTATTTATTTATGTATTTAAAAAAGTATAAAAGCATTAGTGCAATAAGATTATAATGAATTTTTTATAGCACAGCAATATTTGAATTAACAATTTGAATGGAATAAATAATAAACATCGAGATACAAAAAAAAAAAAAAATAATAAAAAAAAATAAAAAATAGTTAACAAAAAGAATGGACTAAAAAAACGGGAGAAAAAATTTAAATAAATATAAGTGGGTTATTTGGAAAAATAATCCAAAAGAGAAGTTTTAAACTTTGCAAAGCTGATTGTTGATCTAAAATGCCAAGGTAACGAGTTCCAGGTTCTT
The DNA here is from genome assembly GCA_963691655.1 of Toxonevra muliebris. Lineage (NCBI taxonomy): Eukaryota > Metazoa > Arthropoda > Insecta > Diptera > Pallopteridae > Toxonevra > Toxonevra muliebris. The sequence goes on from OY829326.1 coordinate 105,424,350, forward strand.
ATGACGCTAATGAAAAAAAGCCGACTGGTGTTTAAGTAATTAAAATTTGGCACAATAAGTTACTTGGTTCTACTCGATTTAGTTTAATATAGATATGGTTAGGAGTCATATTATATATCAGTGTAAAAAATGCAGTTTCTGGCTTTAAAATTGTCGTCCAAGTCACAGGTAAGTATGCCATTTCTTCAGCTGGATATATGGTCAAACTTTCTTAAACCAAAAGCATATCTAGTGGCAAAGTTCAGTGCAATATGTAACTAATGGAAAGATTGGGAGTCAAGTTCACAGTATACAAGTTCATACATAAACAAAGGTACAACAAATTGTTTTACAAGTAACTTTCTAGTCTCCAAGGGAGTAAAATTAGGAGACATACGTAAATTACGCAACACAAAATAAACCTTAAACACAACATTGTTGATATGGTGGACGCAAGTCAGGAATAAGTTTATATGTATACCTAAAATTCGAATTTTATCTACGAACTGTAACTGCACTTGAGCAACATAAAGAGGAAGCATGTCACACAACATAGTTTTGTCCCTATGAGACAGAGATAATTTTTTTTAGCGCATTCAAAGATGGCGTTTAAATCTTAACTAACTATGTGACTCAAAAATATGCTGAAGCTTATCACACAATAATAAATGGTTCTCACTGTCAAATGCTTTAGAAAAGTCTAACAAACAAAGTAAAGCCAGTAAATTACTGTCATAGGATATTCTAATGTCTTCCATAATCTTTACCATTGCAGTGGAACAACTGCTAATTGGTTTAAATCCAGACTGTAGGGGGCTTAGTAGCTTTTTTTCATTCAGATATGCCATCAAATTTTCAAAAACTATAGACAATACTGGTAATATACTTATGGGTCGAAAGTCTTGTGGTTCAACAGGACGAGATTTCATGGTAAATGGAATCACAGTGTTACGCTTCCACTTAGTAGGAAAGCATGATGTGGTAAAGCAATGATTGATTACGTGTGTGATGGGATTAATAATATATGGCATAATCAATTTTAAAAACTTGGGTGACACTGCATCAGCACCTATTGCGTTGGACTTAATCTTCATAAAACTATTAATGACATCAATTTTAGTGACTGCGGAGAAATCGAAAGATGTATCAACACGATTTCTAGAGAAAATAGTACCCGAGTTAGTTAAGTCTGATCAAAAAAGATACAAAATAGTTGTTAGGTCAAAGTTTCTCAAACTGTGGTACACGTATCATCAGTGGTATGTGAGGCCTTCAAAGGTGGTACGCTAGCAGATAATAGACTGAAAACGAAATATGCAAACGCTGAATTGTATTAAAAATCTGTATTGTCGCAGATTTTTTACATTTTGTTGCATGTTTATCGGTATTTCTTATTACGCTTCAGTTTTGGTGGACAAAAAATACACAAAGCACAGTTCTGTGGTACGCATATGATCCACATTGCCTATAGATGCTATGCGAAAAAATAGCTTGAGAATCGCTGAGTAGGTTAGGTTGGTTAGGTTGGAGTGGCTGTCGAGAGACACACTTAGGCCTGAACGGCCCATTGTGATACCACATAGTTGGACCTACAGTTTAACGCCGATTGCGAACGGCGGTGTGGCAATTTTTTATCGGCTTGGTGGTTTTGCCATTACCAACCAATGTGTGTACTTGTACACTATCTTATAATTCTCATATACTTCATATTAATAGTGAATATAAGAAAGTAAAGAAAATTAACCACCAGACGAAGACGGGAATCGAACCCGAACCTCCCAGATGAAAGTCTAGTGCACTATCAACTAGGCTATCGAGGTCGTCAACCGCTGAGTAAAAACTCCAAGAGTAAAAGCTACTTAAGAAAATCTTTTCTAAAATCCGGCACTCATTGGGAATTGATGTTAGTTGATCAAAACTTCATACTTCATTGGGGAAATTATAATAATTTGAAATTGAAAATAATCTAAAGATAATATTAAACCATTACCATCATATGTGTTTAGTACACTGAAAAAATATTTGAGTCTATTATTTTTCTCACACACTGCACTTCGCCTTCTGGCATTAATAGTTGAAGAGGTCGTAATGCGATTTATTTTTCAGGTTCTTATCAGAACCATTGAACAAAGCATTGCATTTATCGTTATAAAAATCATTGCTTAAGCGGGAGTAAATAACAAATGAGAGAGAGCAAGAAGACATAAGTAACTGCATCTCTCAGCATCAGCGATGCCAACTTGCGGGGAATTCCCCGATTTGCGGGGAAGTTAACTGGGTGCGGGGAATCGGGGAATGAGCTGTTTTTTGCGGGGAATTTGATGTTGTTCAGCTTTTAGTCATAAAAGTCTAGAATATTTTTTGTAAAATTTTATAGAATGAAACACGTTTAACTTACGCAATATTTCATATTTTGGGTCTTAAAATCTTCGCCTTTTCTTAAGTTGGCCCAGCGATTTATTGGTTTGGAGAAATCGATTTTTAAAAAAGAGTGATATTTATTTGGAAGCATTATATTTCGGAGGTATTTTGTGAAAATTTCAGAGAGAGACGCAGAGTGCTTTCGTAGATATAGACGATCAATCAGTCAGATCAAAACAGTCGCGCGGCGCTTCGGCTTCTCTTTCGACCTTAGTCCAGCACCTTCTAATTAATAACTCTTAATCCTTGCTGACTAATCTGTAGACTTACAAATTACAATCAGCCATCATAAAGAAGATGAAATATATTTTATATGTTAAAAACCGATAGTCAAAATTTTGAACTCGTTTCTCTCAAACAAATTTTTGTCATTTTTTATTTGAGTCAAAAGAGAGGCCATGCCTTTTCTTTTGAGAACTTTGATATCCAAAAGTAGGCTGAGGCTTATTTATCTATTAATATGAGCGTCTAGTAACTCAAAATACCCCATCTCATTCAAATTTGGTGTGGCAACTACTACCCAATAGGATTAAACTTTGTGCAAGCTTGAGCTTGGGGGTCCCCTTGAAGTGAAATCTCCCATGTGCCAAAAGAATTCCGGAGTCAGAAAGTACATTTCTATTAATCTATCAGTCCCGTAAAAATTGGTTAAGTATTGGGCTGAGAAAATTCAGGGTCGCTTTAACATAACACTCATTGAGGTCAAATGTTTTGTAAAATATTTGTATGAAAAATGCGTTTCGCGCTGTTTAACGTGAAATTATATCGATGAGGGGAATTTCCCGAGATCTATCGGGGAGAAAGAAAAAATGAGTTGGTATCCCTGCTCAGCATACACAAATAACGAAACAAGTACCAATGAGTAGTTTGGTTCTCTTTTGATATTTTGTTTTTTCATAAAGAGAATGTTATTCTAACTTAACGACGAATTTACAAACACTTACTTGATTTTGCTTTTATTTTTTTTGTTTGTGTGTTTGTTTTGTCATAAAAAGATTTCTTCCGAAAAAAATAGCTCCGGTTACCGGGACTTTACCGAATAATAAGTAGCCTTATTTTGAGTCTGTCTTACCATTTAACTGTCACTTACGGCCACTTACGGACGTTTTGCGTATTTCTAAGCAAATTTGCATATATTTTTTACGGTTGTACACACGTGTTCTTTTATCTCATTTTGTTTATTTTTTTTAAATATTGAATTAAGTTCAAGAGAAGAGCAAGACATTGTGGCATAATTTTTTTTATTACTCCCTTAATTTCGTTTATTTCATTCGATAAGAATGAGTAACACTAATTATGTTCATGCATCACCCTGCAAGTATCTAGCTTCACCTTTTGTTATCGAATGAAAAATGTAAGTAGTGCCAAAATTATCATCTTTGCGTTCGATTACTTTTATCGAAAATGAGTCCTCCGATTTTTACATTAAAGTTTTGAAATAGCTTTTTTAGCTATCTTTATGGCATTGAAATCAATGCCATATTCGGGTCGAAGAATCCGAATATGGCATTTTATTCTTTTATAATCGATTCTAGAGGGCGCCACCATACAAAATCATCTTGAAACTCATTGTTTTATAGGTTTTCTTCTATAAAACATTGCAAATTGTTATTTAAAAATCGGTGGACTCAAGCTGATTTATTGGAAGTATGAATGTATAAACTCGTAATTGTGACTAACTTCATATCTATCATACGCGCCAATTTGTTGACATTGACAGCTATTCCATCTCGAAGAGCGCCAAAAATACTATAAGAATTGATCTGTCAAATAATTTTCATAATTTTACAAAAGTGTTTTACTATAGCGGAAAATGTCGAATTTCGTGCCAACAAAACAACATTTGCGGGAAGTTTTAATTTGCTTCTTCCATTTAAAGAAAAACGCAACTGAAGCACATCGTTTACTTACTGAAGCTTATCCTGACTGTGCTATAGACGTTAGAATGTGTCAAGTGTGGTATGCCCGTTTCAAAAGTGGTGATTTTGATGTTGAAGACAGGGAACGTTCATGCGGCCCGAAAAAGTTTGAAGATGAAGAATTGAAGGCATTACTCGAAGAAGATTCATGTCAAATGCAACAAGAACTTGCAGAATCTTTAGGAGTTGATCAATCAACCATTTCTAAATGATTAAAAGAATTGAGATTGATTCAAAATCAAGGAAATCGGGTGCCGTATGAACTGAAGCCGAGAGACGTCGAACGATGATTTTTCACTTGTGAACTGCTGATTGAACGACAGAAAAGAAAGGGTTTTCTGCATCGTATTGTGACTGGCGATGAAAAGTGGATACGTAAGGATAACCCAAAGCGTAAAAAATCATGGGGACCAACCGGACATGCATCAACATCAACGGCAAAGCCGAACATCCATTGATCCAAGCTCATGCTGTGTATTTGGTGGGATATGAAAGGTGTCGTGTATTATGAGCTGTTGAAACCGAATGAAACGATCATTGGCGACCGCTACCGACTACAATTGATGCGTTTGAGCCGAGAATTAAAGGATAAGAGGCCAGAATATGAGAATAGACCCGACCAAGTTATTCTTCAGCACAATGCTTGGCCGCATGTTGCAAGGCAAGTAAAAACATACTTGGAAACGCTGAAATGGGAAGTGCTACCCCACCCGCCGTATTATCCAGACATTGCTCCTTCTGATTACCACTTGTTCCGATCGATGACACATGGCGTGGCTGAACAGCATTTTCGTTCTTTCGAAGAACTCAGAAATGGGTCGATTCGTGGATAGCCTCAAAAGATGAGGAGTTCTTTCGACGCGGAATCCGTATGCTACCAGAAAGATGGGAAAAGGTTGTGGCTAACGATGGACAATCCTTTAAAGAATAAATTTATAATCATTTTTTCACAATAAATGTCCAAATTACGAAAAAAATACGAGTTTATACATTCATACTCCCAATACAATGCTTAGAGAACGAAAAGGGCGCGCTTGTGTAGCGCCGCTGCTACGCAGATGATATACTATGAGTGAAAAACCAGGTGGATGCTCTATTGTAGCGCCGCTGCTGTGCTGAAGATAATACAATTCTTAGAGAACCAAGAGGGTGCGCTAGTGTAGCGCCGCTGCGATGCCGAAGATATACATTGCTGATATACGATGCGTGGATAACCAAGAGGCTGCGCTAGTGTAGCGCTGCTGCAGTGCTGGAGATGCTTAGAGGGAGCGCTAGTGTAGCGCTGCTGCTGTGCCGGAGATAATACAATGCTTAGAGAACGCGCTAATGTGGCGCTGCTGCTCTTTTAAAGAAATACTGTGCTTGGATAACCAAGAGGCGCGCAAGTGTAGCGCAGTTGCCGTGCCGAAGAAATACAACGCCTTTGTGTGCTCCGCTGCATTTGGTGCACCCGATGATTTGGCTTCGGTTTGTTGTCCCCCTCCTAGGGAGGGACGTCACCATACAAATTTTTACAGACTTTTCAATTTTTTCCGCCCTTCTAAGAATTTGAATTTCATGTGTTGAGCTATTTCAACCGACTTCAGATTTTTTTGGCTCATTCGAAAGGTAATTGTATGTTGCTTTTGATTAAAAACAGTTAAGAAGCATAGGATTTAGTTTCATAGTTGTAAAATATGAAAATTTATAAAAAGAAGTTTAATTTCAACATTTTTCCTAGTTAAGAACCTAAATCGCCGGATAGCAGACTAAAGAATTCCAACTTTTAGATTCAAGATTTCCAATTTTTTCCATACAACGCTATTGTTTCATCTTTTATCGATTGACTTGCACACTGAAGCCATTCCGACAATTAATACAGACACGTTCCAATAAATCGGTTACTGAACAGTAAAAATTAATAGATGTAGTATAAGTTGGACAAGGATTAACCCTTATAAAAGTTTTGTCAAAGTCAGTGCCAAATCAATTTGGCCGCACCGACTTGGGTGAAAAAGAAACTTTCGCTTTTTGAATAGTGCAAACTTTTACGCTTGGATACATGAATATTCCAGCAATATAAATGACAAATGTCATCAAAAGCTAATTGTATCTTTCTGTAGTGTAACAGTCACACTGCCTGCTACTAATTTATTTAAATAGAGTTTCAACACAACGTGATTGAAACGGTTGGTCTCTTTAGAATTTTTTCTGGCAGCGCTAGTTAATCTTACTTCAGCGAGTTGTGCATTGCATTTGCAGTAACTTCTAGATAAGGATTACCTGCAAATGAGTTCTGTAGGAACCGCCGCGATGAGAAGGAGGGAGAAACTTTTTACCTTCCCATTCCTCAGTTGCCCGGCTCCTGCCTAGAATAAGTCGAGCTTATTAAAACTACAAAGTGGATTGAAATTGATTTGGAAAACTGTGGGAACAGCTTATGTGGATTAAGGCTGGGTAACGTCTACTGATTTTACTACTTTGTTTTTAATATTTCAATTATTTGCGTTTAAAAATTGAACGAAAATAACATAAAATAAATGCAAATGATCCTACTACACTACTTATAATTAGAGCCAAATTAAAAACAGTAATAAAATTTTTATGATTATGGCAACATTTAAATTTCTCTCTTTCCAGCTCTCTTTCTCCATTGCAAATTTCCTTACTCTCTACCACATATACAAGTATAAAATTTCTGCAAACTTCCGGTTTTGCATGCACAATTGTTGCCAAACGCAAATACAATTAAATACGAAAACAAAAACAAATAGCAACAACAACAATTCACATATATATAAAAAAATAAATAATAATAAAAAAAATGAAAAACATTTGCAGCTTATCCCGGAAATTTCGTAAGTGATACATAGAGCAACAGAGACAAGTGAGTGAACGCGAGAGAGAGAGAAAGAGAGAAACTGCAATGTTGCCGCAGTAATGCAAGAACAAAAACCAAAACAAAAATGATAAACAATAACAAAAAAATAAATAAATAAATAAATAGAATTAGTTTAATGCCAAAAATGAAAGCACGCGCTCAGCATACGCCAAAGTATTTGGCAATAAACACAACTAACCTCAGTCAGCAGCAACGAACTTTCGACGCGACAATGATGACGACAGTGCCAACAACGGCGACGATGGTTACGGTGGCAACAACAAATGCTAGAGTATCTGCGAGCTGCGAGTTGTAGGCAAACGGAGAGCGAAAAAGAGAAAGAGAATGAGAGAGAGAGAGAGAGAGAAGTTGGTATGTGCCAAAAGGCGGATGCGACGACATCTGCGTTGGTTGCATTTAGAGGATAATGACACTTGGCGGGCGTAATGCCAAGGATGCAAAATAAGCAACAAAACCAAAAACAACAATAAACATACGCAATATTTTCATATTGTTTACTTCATTTACTGTTGATGCAGTTTCTTGTTATTGTTGTAGTTATAGTTGCTTGACACTGCAACATTGCAGTCAGAATGCAGCATTCGCATTTCCATTTCCATTTATTCTTTCATTATTATTGTAATTATTTTTTCTCCCTTTTCTTCTCTTTCTTCTTAAATGTTTAGCTGGTCATGAAAAGTTAATACCAAAAAAAAAAAAGAAGTAGTATGCAAGCAAAAAATAAAATTAAATGATTCCATTTTACTTTGCGTTGCATTGTTGCAATGACTTCTCTGTCAACTTCGGCTATAGACTGTCATGCTTTTAAATGCAGAAATTCTCAAATAACAACAACAACAGAAGTACAAATGAAAAAGGTTTTTTGCAATCGCTTTTTTCTGTTGCCAAGATGCAGAAATAACGCAAACACCAACAGGAAGTTTGTCAATAATGAAATGCAAAGATTACATTTATTCGTATTGTGACTGTTTTTTTTTTTAGTTATTCTTTACGATTTTCTCGCTGTTTTTGTTGTTGCTTCTATTACCCTACTGTTTTTTTAATGCTGCTGAAGCTTAATTAGTTTGTTATTATCGTGGTGACGGCGGAAGTGGAAGCGGATGTATGTTGAATGCCTTGATATTGGAATATTTGTGCGAAAAAAGGAGTGAAAATTTAATTAGCAAGAAAAAAATATACGACTAGAGTTTTTCATTTTCTTAGATTGAAATGTTCTCTGTTTTCTTGTTGCATTTCTTCAAGTGATTGCGTACCTTTGTTATTACAGGGAGATAGTACATTATTATGTTAAATTGCATAAAATAATTAAGTTTATTAATTTTTCTATTATATGAAGATATTTAAATTAAATATAATGAATTGAAATTTACTTTACTTAAAATTAAATTTAATACAAATTTCCACATAATAAAAAATATTTTTTGAAAAGAGTGTAAACTTTAGATACCATATTGTTGAGGATCCAGATGTTGTTGAAGAGAGAGGAGGAATCGTTTCTTTCAAAAGCCTTTTTATTTTTAAGCAACGATTATAATAGTTTAAAAAGAAGGTTTTTATCCCTGGTCCTGATTTTTTAAACTTTTAATTAAAATTTTGAAATAATAAAATATTCTACGACAGTCAATGAAAATCTGAATATTTTTAACGTAAACTAAACACTCCTATGAAATGTAATTCCTGATTATGATTACGAATTTTTAAAACATAAATTGTAAGAATTTACTTAAAATATGGACAACTCTAGATATTGCTCGGTAAAGGATAGATAGGTCCGTCGCTAATTTAAATTGTAGAAAGCAGTAAACGTTGAATATATTTTGGAATATTTTTTAAAGTTGTTTTTCTTCCATGGTAACCATCGACTATATTTTCAAGGGACTTAGAACTGATTGGAGTATTCCGCCTTATGACTATAGTGGCAAACAATAGGGGAAATCATGAGATAAACAAAATAGCAGAAGAAAGCATAAACTATTTTTGGGATGTACAGAACAAACTAGACCAGATTCCTTATTTGAAATCAAATTAATGATAAACCATATATCAAATAAAATTTTTACTAAAATCCAGAAAAAACTCAGATAAAAATTTGAGATTAAAATCAGTCAAAAATTTTGACCAAACGAAATCAGAAATAAAACCAAAATTTGAGTAATCTTTCAGACCAAACATTCAGACAAAAATTAAACCAAAATTCAGATCAAAACGTAGATAAAAATTTTGACAAAAATCCAAATCAAAACGCACTTAAAAACACCAGAATCCACTAGAAGAAAATATTTCCAACTAGAGAACTAATAAGAATATTCTAATTAAGTTTCAAATATTTTATTTAAATAAAATTTTAAAATAGGGTTGAAGCCTATTGAGGACTTAAGCCGTTATTTTCACATTCATTCATTTTGTGAAAGTTATAAGTATATGTACAGTGCCGGTCATTTCATTTGCAATCAAAATCACTTGTACTTTAAATGACTTCTTAAGTTCACTAAAATAATTTTTATCAAAAATCTCTTTTATTCAAAACAATGTGAATTTATTGCCATTTATTGCCATTTATTATAAAATATTAAAAGTACAAAATTATGTTGCAAATAAAAGAAGAAAAAAGTAATATTAAATTAAAGTCTGAATTGAAGAGGCCAAAACATACACCGGGTATGGTATAAAGCACCAAGGAGGTAGTATTTTGGTCTGGGACTGCTTTTCAGCAAATAGTATGGGTCCAACGGAACACATTCGGAGAACTATGAAATACAATGATTATAAAAACATTTTAAGAGGCATTATACTTTAGTAGGTTAGCTCGGAAATGCCGCCTGATTGGACGTTCCTACAGGATCATCACCCAAAGTGCACGTCTAAATTGATAAAAGCTTGCCTTGTCGCAAAAACGTGTACAACTTTTCATTTGTCCAGTACAGTCACCCGATTTAAGCCCAATTGAGAGCCATTGGATGCTCGTGAAGCGAAAAATTGGCACGAATAAGTTTAAGAAACTGGAGGATCTCTGTGAGGATGTTCAAAAGCAATAGAAATATTTAATAGAGCCAATGCAACGTAGATATGAAACAGTAATCGTTAATACTGGATGTGCGACAAAGTTTTGAAAACTTTTTCGATTTTTCTTCAATTTTCACATTGACTTTTTCTAGTTGCAAATGTTTTGACCTCTTCAATTCAGATTTTAATTTAATATAACTTCTCTCTTTTTTGAAGTGAAACTTCTTTTCTCTTGTCCTAGAGTAAAACCAACCGGATGTGACGTTGCGCGTAAGTTTGCAATGCGACATAATTTTGCCGAGTAATGTGCATGAGGGGCTAAATATCAATTATCCGTAACTGAATTCACGAGTAAACTATATAATAAACGATTTATAAATAGTTTTAATTCAATATAACATATTAATTACACACACACACACGCCTATGGCAGAAAAAACAATGTGTAGCGTCGCCATCATAAAGTTTATGACAGTTATACATTTCACATACAGATGGCGCAAATGTCCAAGGAATTACATGAAGATGTCGCATACAAAAAAGAGTTCGTCTTCAATTGTCATCGACATTACCGGTACAGAGTTGCAATTTTTGTTTTAGCATTAATCCCAAAAAAAAAATTGGTTGTGTATTAACGAACACAAGGCAGAAGTGAAACTTCTTGTGAACTAAACGAAACACAAGCAAATAAAATTAAATAACACAAGCCAATGAAGTAAAAAATTTAGCGATTGGAAAATTTCATTTGCGTGTTATTTGCTTGTGTTTCGTTTAGTTCACAAGAAGTTTCACTTCTGCCTTGTGTTCGTTAATACACAACCAATTTTTTTTATTTGCAACATAATTTTGTACTTTTAATTTTTTACAATAAATGCCAATAAATACACTTTGTTTTGAATAAAAAAGATTTTTGATAAAAATTATTTTAATGAACTTAAAAAGTCATTTAAAGTACAAGTGATTTTGGTTGTAAATGATTGACCGGCATTGTATGTACTGTGGCTCACAAAAGCGATCGAATAATGGAACAACTTGTGGACACCATAAATAGACAATAGACAAATAGCGTCAAATCGAAAGGTAACGGCACAGAAAAGTTTATACTCATCTAAACGAACACAAGAAAAAACAACTTTTGAAATCAGACAAAATCTTCAGGTTCCCAATTGGTCTTGAAAGTCAAAAATTTTTACTACAAATTTAGATTTTTTAAAGATTTTCAACCATAATTTTTTTGTATATTTCACAACTCTGTTATGGTTTTTTGAACAAACAAACATAATGCAAAAGCGCATTTTTTAAACCTGATAATGTTTATTGGTTTTGGGAAATGTCCAAAATTTAAAAAATTTAAAGCGGTCAAGACCTTTTTGGAACCAAAAGATATTATCTGATTTCGAAAATTTATTTCTACTTCTCATCTGGATCAGTAGAAACTTAGCTACTCTGTTACTTTTCGATTTTATGCCATTTTTAGTTATTTAACGTGCCCCAAAAATGTCTGCTTATTTGATCCCTTTTTTGAGTCCCTGTATGTATACTGTAACGAACCATCCTGGTTCCTTTTCTTTTAGTCAGGGTATACTCAGCGAGTAACCAGGGTGCGTAAATAATAACTCACGATAATTTGTTGCTATTTTCTATGTTCACTTGTTTATTGAAATTCTTCACTGTTGTTTTAATTTACACTTGATTCGTTAGTATTTTTATTCTTGGTACCTCGTATGTTGTTTGTTCGTTCACCTTCGTTGGTGCTCGTTCCACTTTGTTTGCCTTTCTTGGTGCTCGGGTTTCTTACTGTGGCTTCGTTGCCGCTCGTTCCTGTATTTACGATGCGTGTCCTCTTGACACGATGGCTAAGTCTTTGTCGTTTACTGTATGGTCAGTGGCAACTTTGTTTGTACTATACCAGTGAGGCTGTCGCACACTCTGGTGTTTAATGAATACCTGATCTTTTTATACCTTGGTGTGATGTCTCACTCGCAAGATCCAATAAATACCTGACCGATTTCTGAGAATTAAAAAGGAATCAAGCGTGCTGTCCTTCCGTGCTGACGCAACCGTGCTAACAAAGAGGAGAAGAAATGACCTGTGCCACAGTCTAAGTCTGAGTGACTTCTTCTGTGCGATACATGTCCTTTTATATCAATTTCTTCTTGTTGTACCGTATAATTTCCGTTCTGTGAAATATATAGTATAATTAATTAAATATAAATGTTAATATATATTTTAACGGCATATATGTGCTAGTGGTTTAGGGTTGTGCGATTAAATTTACTGATAATTTTATGTCGCCACAATACATTTGAACTATAGTTTTAGACTAAATCTCAAGCTAAAGCTTTTTGTTAACTCAAATCATTGCCAACCAGAAAGTGGAAGTGTAAAGAAAAATTTAAAACTTTTTTTTATTTTTGGACCTTGCTAAATATTGATTCCTTTGTAACCAATACATCATGACCAAGAGTTGAATCGGTTTTCAAACAAAATTTTAGCGGCATTAAAATTTCTGAGGCATCAACCAATTTTAAGGAAAAGTTTTAGTATATGACATTTTTTCCCCACACCTCGAGAAAAATCATTGTGTACTGAAAATCAATTTTTTACTGAGTAGAAAAAATTCTGAAAAATTTATTTTTATTTCCGAACTAGCAACTCACAAATTAGATAAATCCATTCTTCACTCATTTTTGAGAGATTTGTGATAAGTTTAGAATAAACAATTAATTCACTCAGTGACTATAATAATCGCATTAAATTGACCTATAAATAGACAACAGTTTGCAGTACGTTTGCATTAGTCATATGTCCTTATTTGTATTTATATGTAGAGCTATATGTACAGAAACTTTTTCTATATACCTTATTTATAAATATTTTAACCCTTTCCGGAAATAAATCAAAGAAAAAATATTCAATATTATGTTATGGAAATATAAGAGCAATTATTTTGCCATGCTTCCACCAACACCACCAGCACTAGCCTCTACCCTCAGTATAAACAAACACAGACTCATTGCAGCAAATACCATCACATCATATTAGAGCTGCCACTATTGTTGCTATTGTTGTGCGTTGTGCAGCACAAATTGAATAATGTGTGCAACGTCATCACTGTTAATGGCAATTTCCTATATACATTACCATTTTTCTTGTTTAATTTCTTATTTTATTTTGTTGTAGTTTTTCGCTGCTTTGTATTTTTTTTTTTTTTGGTCTAAAACACACTGCCAGAGTATTAGAGTTGACTTGAGTTTGTGAAATATTTTGCAGATAAGCACTACATGCTGCAAACAATTGTTTGCTGCACACACTCACTTCACTTTTTGGTGAAATTCAGTTTGGTTGGTGTCTCTGCATGGCAGTCTGTGTACGTGTTACGTGCATTGAGTACGAGTTTTACAATTTCCCATGGATTGCTGTTGTTTGTCCTAAATTTTAAGACTGCATGTTGCCGCAGCGATTATATGCTGCTAGTTGTTGCTGTTGTTATTGTGTCTGTTTTTCTGTTGCTGCAAAGCATTTTTATTTTCTGCAAAATGTTATGTTACTGTTGTTCTGCTAAAAGTTGTTGGTGTATTTCATTTTCTGCATTTTGCAGATTTAATTGGCAATTCCATGTGTGTGTGAGATAAAGCTTTAAATCTTATTTGTAGAATTTAACGTCTCTATTATTTTTATTTAAGATAAGAAGTGTATGTTATTGAAATTAAAATAATACGATAAAAAAAAAAAACTGAGTTATAGCCCAATCTCTACTGGCTGTCACTAAATTTAGAGAGGTTTCTACTAAATTATTAATGTTTATTTAAATTATTTATTCACACAAATTTTCCAAAAAACTCAAGCTAATTTCTTAGTGAAATCAAAAAGTAGAACATCGGCAAGATAATTAATATGAAGTTGTCTTGAGAGAAAATTTTTTCTATGGTATTTTAAGAATTCAACAAAAGTTAGTTTTTAAAAATTAGAATATCGTAATAGAAAATAAAACTAAATTACAACAATAAAAAAATTGCAGTTGATTTTCAATTCAGGTAAATTGAAATCACATGTGCAAATTTTAATTTTTTAATACTTTTATTACATTCAAGCACACATACAGACACACTCATATGTTTATATATATAAATATTTCCTCTTCAGCACCTTGTGACAAAACATAAATGTCTCACAGAAACAAAATCACATACACACACACACATTCATAATTTCACTTAAGCCCCGGAAAACTTTTCTTACAGTCTGACAAGCAATTAAAACTTCCATAATATAATTTTTGATTATTTTTTATTTATACAAAACACACACATGCATATATGTGCATGTGCAAATGTATGAGTGCACACATATTTTGTTATTGTACAAAACTTCATATTGCATGCATTCGAAATGATTTGATTACATTGAACTTGCCAAGGCGCATTGTGTATGCATTGAAATCATAAACCTAGACGCAAGTGTAAATATTAACAAAATATTTGCTTAAAGCAAATTTTAGTTTATCAATATAATGTAAATAGAAAACAAACAAAAAAAAAAGTATTTTATAACAATACAATTTTGTCTATTGTTGTGCTTTGTTTTGTTCTTCGTGTATTTGATTTTCAATTACTGCTAAGAAGTTCGTGAAATTTCACAAGTTTAACGTTGCATGCAGGAGAACTTGAGTGTGTGTGAGAGTTCAGGTTGACTTGCTACAAAATGCGCGTTGAATTTAAAAATAAAAACATGTCTTACGGTAATCCCACACTTTAAGTTGCAAAGAGAATATTGTAGGAATTTAAGCATTCTAAAGAATCATAGAAAAGTTAACTTCTTTCTGCAGTAGCCGTGTCGTTGGGAAGAAAAGAATTCCTCAGAAAGAATTCTTCAAAGAAAAACTTGTGATGACCCAGTGAAGACCAGAACAGATTTAAAACCAGTCCGAAAATCGGAAACCAAGAATCGAATAAAAAATCAAAACAACGAATTAAATTATAAATCCAAACCGAAATTCGGGCAAATATTCAAATGAAAAGAATACCACATTCACATTAACTCAGATATGCCCAATGACCTAAATGTAGTACAATCCAGAAAGTTTTGGTTTTGCTTGAATATATTCCTATTTAATTAAAATCAAATATTTCTGAAGTGTACTACATGTTGGGCATTGGGCATATTGGGCTTAAATACAGACCAAATTCAAAATAACAACCAGACCAAAGAACTGATCAAAATTTAGTTCAGACCGAAATTTAGGCAGACTATAAGCCAGATTCTGGACAAATTTCGTATCAAACTAGCGACTAAAAGCAAACAAAAACGATATCAAATAAAAACTTTAGACTAAAACTAAAACAAAATTCATACCAAAATTCTCTCCACAAAAAATTCAGAATTCAGACTAAAAAGAGGACTAAAGCTGAAACTAAGTTCAGCCCAGTTAAACAGGCTTATATTCAGACCAAACGTCAAACCAGAAAGCAGTCTAAAAATCAAAACGAAGTTCAGAACTAAGTCAGATTAAAATTGAAACCAAAACTCAGAGCAAAAATAAGATTTGAAGGCAAGCAAAAACTTAGATCAAATTCAGACTGAAATATAGGCCAGAACTCAAACCGAAATTGATAACTAAAACAGATCAAAATTAAAACAAAAACTTAAACCAAAAATCAGACGAAATCCTGGCCAAAAACAGATTAAAATTCTAACTAAAGTTCAAAACAAAATGCAGAATAAAATTAAGACCGAGCTTAAACAACAAGCCGGGATTATATTTAAACTGAAGCTTAGATCCAACAGCAGTCGAAAAATCAGAAAAAAATTTTGTCTAAAATTATTGTAGCTCAGATCAAAAACGGATCAGAATTTAGATAAAAAACAGACCGAAAGCCGAACGAAAATTAGATGAAAAATAAGATTGACATTTAAACCAAAACTCAGATGAAAAAGAGGCCAAAGAAAAGTCCTAAATTCAAACCAAAAGAAAAGCTGAATTCAGACTAAAACCTATGTCAAAAATCAAACCAAAGCTCAGACTAAAAACAGATAAAAATTCAGACCAAACCCAAACCACAAATCACCAACTAAAACGCTGACCAAATGTTAGATCATAAACCAGACTAATGTCTCCAATTTCTGAATAAATGACTTTCGATTCCACCAGCAGAACTCTTATTACAATGCGAGGCACTCACTTGCTAGCAGAAAATAATGAGACACTACCATCTAGAAAGTAGGGAGATCATAGCCTTGAATCCACATCAACTACAGAGATTCCGGAGCAAGATCGGCGTGTCTGATAGGTTGTAACCAAGTTATAATCTGGTATACAATAAGCCTTAAACATATAACACCCAAATTAATCAGTCCACCAGCTGAACTGAACATATTGGCCTGTTAGTAGTTCTTCACCCGTTATTAGTTTTGTTGAGGTAATGAAGGACCGTTCTAATTGCTAAGCTAATTGTAGATTCCTCTTCCAGCCTTAAGGGGGAAGGCCATTGTGACGGGTAAAAAATTTTTTATCTTAAATTAAAGTTTATAAGTTCAAAAATATGTGTACAAAATTTCAAGTCAAAATTCAAGTAAGTAGACTGAAAACTTAATGTACTGAAAACTTTAAATGCGACTTTTTTCGAACTGTTCGCGTCGATAACTCGATCAAATATTAACTGATTTTCAATTTCATTTTTATTTCAATTTATTCGTTTTGTTCATCTTTGCAGTGGCTATCGTTAAGCTTAGCCAATTTTAAAATTTTTTGATTTTTATGAGAATTATACTCATATAGATTATTAGAAACTAAAAATCTTTTTATTTCTTGAAAAATCGACGCAACCATGGAAAAGGAAATTTTTTTTGGGCTCCACGATTATTTATTAATAAAAATTAATGGAAATACTATTGGAAGTGCACTTAATAAAATTAATATAAAACAATCTTCATATTCCTTTATTTGACAGATTAAAAAAATTCCCGAAAATCACTCATTTGTAAAGCCGTCACAGTGGCTTTCCCCCTTAAGGGGGTATTCTACCCGAGATGGTGCGAAATATCGGTGTTTTCAAATCGTTGTAAATGAAAAGCTTTTCAATATTTTTATTCGAGGTTTTTCGCAAGTTTTCTACAGGTTTTGAACAATAATTTTCGTTTTTAATGTTAAAAATATCTTTGTTAATAATGGTTCATTCGACGCCTCGAACTTGAGCCTGCCGAAAATAGTTGCTCCATGGTGGACATGATATCTCCGGTTTAAATATTCTGCAACACAAAATGTAACCCATTTTGTAATATTGAGACTTTCTGCAATCGCCTCATCTAGGGAATAAAAAATTTAAATCAGACGTTTGAAAAAAATGACGATTTTTTGCCCAGTTTTTGTTTATATTTTGCATTAAAAACATTAGTTAAACAAATGCTTTCTCCATAATCCTAGATAAGGCCATACCTATACATTTGCTTAGTAGCCTTGTAAAATTTCAAGTCAATTGGATAAGTGGTTTTTTGTGAAACGAGTTTAAGATTTACAAACATGGTACTTACAAATGATGCAATTTACGGTTAATCAGCGATTCCAGGACCATACATTGCCCCCTCTTCTTTTTCATAAATCGCGTTGTCTACATCAAACATATTACAATAAAAAAAAAAAAATCGATTTTTCGGACCATCTCGGGTAGAATACCCCCTTAAGCCTTCTAAAATTATAATTTTTAAGGTTTGCTATGGGAATACTTAGTTCTTTGTCTGCCGATTTGTCAGGATTCCTAGCGGCTGATTCTACCGAAAATATTAAATATAGAGCATATTGTCAACAGCTAATTTACATTTTCTTCAACCCGTTCGGTTACTTTTTTCAAAAACTGATAAATTTTATTTTCACAGAATACAAATCCAGATTCGACTTTCCGCTCCTGGCTTCCTAATGGTTTAGTGACTCAATTTTCTTGAAAAAAATGATTAAAAATTCTTTTAATCTCCTAATCATCAATTATGACAAAACTTTAAAATTAAATGTTAAAAATACAATAACTTTCAATACAAGAGATTTATAGTTAAAACCCTTCAAGCTTTATTAAATGCCGCACAAACGGTTTCTTTAAAGCTTACAAAAAAAAAAAAAAAAACTCGTAATATTTTTTTTCACTCTTTCTCTTATTTTTTATATTTGATAACATAAATCTGAATTAAGTCAATGTTAAATTTCTTCAAATATTTAAACAAAAAGAATATTGCATCTCTGGCTCTGTCTGTACTGTGTATGGATTAATGTATATGTGTGTGTGTGAGTGTCTGTCTCGAGCTGTGTCTACATCTGCAGTTTCCATTACCAAACACACACACACACACACACAAACACATTTGTTTCTTATTTCTTTTGCTTGATTCGAATACATTTGCCGATTTCCGTTTTTGCTGCTACAATGACTTCCGGCTTAACTTGCATTTCAACGCCAACAACATGAGTGCTTGTATAGTCACTGCGAGCTAGCAAGCGTGTACAGTACCCCTAACTACTACATACATTCATATTCTTATACTAGTACTCATGTTTGAATATGTGTATGGATGAATGTTTGTTTTCATTATCCCAGTGTAAAAATACAAAATCCATGAATTTTAGTATTTTCAAATTTTATTTGAACTATTACTAAAAAATTAAAAATATGAGGAGAAAAATTTGTATTTGCATTTATTTAGATAAAGTATATACTGCTCCGAAATTATTTACTTACGTTTTTTGAGATCTTGCACACTTGCAAACTTATTACATAGTTCCTTTTCATCACTGGGTATAAATATATATGTACACACACATAGATTGTACCTCTATCTATGTATTAAGTATGTATCGCTGTAAAACGAATAAGCTGTGTTTGCATTTTACACTATTTCACTGAAGCGCTTTTTGTTGCTATTATGTACAAAAAAAGAAAATCTCGAAAAAACGAAGAGAGAGAGAGAGTAGAACATGAACACAGCGAATAAAAAAATCAAAAAAAAAATCTTAAACATGTCGATGCGACTTATACTACGTGCCACGTTAACAATTGCGCAATTGTGTCTGCGATTTTCATGATATTCCGCTACGGAACTTGCTTATACCCGCATCCACTACACTGTGCTATGCTATACCACTGCTATGTACAATACTAACTACTTGTCGCTATGAACAACGTGAAGTGTATTTCATTTTCTATTTTATTATTTTTATTATTATTATTTATTGTTTGTCTAACAATTCTGAAAGTTTTTCCTTTTTTAACCGCTGTTTTTATTTCTTAATGGGGAATTTCTTTTTTTGTTTAACTTTCTTTGCTTAAAGTTTTAAACTGCTTTAATTTTCATCTCTTATGCTTTTGAGTCTCATTTCTTTTTTTTTTTTTTTTCTCTGTTTAGGTTTTTTGTTTTATTTTGCTGCAACGTTTTTCCTCTCAACAACTTTTAACTTTAAACTTTTTTTAATCCGCAACACGAATGACCTCATTGCTGACAATTGATATTGCAACTTTTGATTAAATTCGTAAATTGCTCCACATTCTCATTCATACGTTTCGTTTGCTGCTGCTACCGTCGCGCGATGCAAACATGATTGGCCTCGTTCATCCTCTATCCTGCAAGGATGAAGTTTTTTTTTTTTTGATTTAACTCTGCTCTTTTCCCGATTTGCTCTGTGTATGTGTATGTGTGTGTTTTTTTTTTTTTTTGATTTTTTGAATTGCATTTGATTACCTTGTTGCTACGCCATTTTGAAGAATGTTTTTGTTACCGTATATGTATGAATAAATACACACACATACAAGTGCATGCCTGCTCTATATGGATATAGCGACAGCATCTTCTTTTTCTGCTTCTTCTATGCCACAAATTTTTGTTACACATCTCCACAAATTGTAGTGCAAAATTACGTTTCGTCAAAATTCAATAAACCTAAAATTTGTGGGTCATCCAGTTTGTGTTTGTATTTGTGAATGTATGTAAGTATGCATGTCTGTATGCTCACGTGTATGGATGTGTATGAATGAATTGGTCCTACTTTAAAAATCGATTCATACTGAAGCTTTAGCAACAACAACATTTTAAACATCATTTCAACAACAATACAGACAATGAACAATATTTCTGCATTAATGCACTGTGGAAGTAATTTGCATCTATTTTAAAATTGGAATTAGCAGAAACTTCCGCAATGCTGTAGGTAAAAGTACGGTATTTTCTGGATATATCTTCCTTGCAATTGAAAAAAAAAAAAACTGAACCATGAGATAGTATTCTCTGAAACTGATCGTAACTAGCTAAATATAACCATCAAGCTGAAAAAAGGGTTCAGTTCCTCTGCCGAAAAACAAATCCTTAGAACAATTACTGCAAAAAATAGGTCTTAAAATTAATAAAATCCTTCTGATAATGCAAGCTTTTGTCAGTCGCTAACAATTCTTGCGCATAAAACTATATCGACAGCTTCTAATCCGGCGGTGCACCCATGGAAAATAGCTCGGTCGTTCCAAGGAGGACATCCTTAGTAGAACATTCAAAGCAAAGGAAGTTTTTATGCAGATCAATAATATCTGATGATGTGACGAAAAAATATAACTTCGAGAAGTACTTCAAAGTTGTAATTTGCCATCGAGAAATAGACACGGTACACATCTGGCTCGAGAATTTGTTACCGTCGTAGGAGTTTATGGACCGAAAACCACACACTCTGAGCCTATGGGGAAGACTCCGAGCACTTTTCAAACCGAGATTCTCGATCTAGGTTAATTTGATAAAATATATGTCAATATACGATCAACAAAATCGTCAATCAATAAGAAAAAAAAATTCAAAAACTTTTGTTGAAATTGAAAAACTTTTGTTTGTTACTTTGATAAATATATTATCAATATGAGAATTTCCAATTTGTTGGATTGACAAATATTTTTTTGAAATTGAAAAAATGCTTTTATCTGTAAGAAAAATATTTTGTTAAATTAAAACATTTTTCTTTTTTTGGTATATTATTTAAATAATTTTGTTTATTATCGTATATTTTTATTATTATAATTTTGGTTATTATAATATTTAAGCAAGAGATTTATAATGTTACATTCTTTTTACATGCAAAGTTAATCTAAGTACATGTTATAAAAATTAAACAATAAATAATTTAAAATTCAGTTTTAACAAACAATATGAAATTAAGATAAACGAGGCATATAGAACAACAAACGACTTTTAACTATTTTTTACAGCAATGTTTAGTTTAAAATTAATTTTTTTTTAATTAATAAAGAAACAAATTGAAAGAATATTAAATGAAGTTAGTACTTATTTTTTAACTCCCTTGACCATTAAGCTCCGAGCAAAGAAGTTTCACACTTGGATGACATTGATCATATTTTGTTTTAATACAATAAAAAAATGTCTGAATGAAGGGATAATTATTACTAACAATTACACTAGGAAATAAAGCGTTTTTCTGAAAAGAATCAATGATCATATCAAAATATTATGTTATTAATGTTCACACAAAGCAGGAATTCTTCGAATAAAATGTGTAAATTATCACGATTTACTTATTAATTTTCCAGTATTATGCTCGCTGGTTGCCATTTACAGACAGGTCGCAAAAAAACACATTCAAACTGGCAACAAATTGTGTGTGCATAGAACCTGCGAAATAGTAACATGAAATGCAAAAGAAAAATGCCGCTGCCTTTGAGTTTATTTCTATAAAAAAAACGCACATTAACAAACAGCATTATGCATTACATTATTACTTACTTTTCTCTTAGAAAACTCTTTTTTCACTGCACTTTTTTTTTTGGGAGCTTTTATAGCTTAAATTCGCTGCTTATTCAGTGAGCACAGAAACAATAGTGACGCCACAAAAAATATTGTTCAGCTGTATACTTTGAATTGACAAAGATTTTTCAAATTAATAAAATTTTGTTGATATCTTTTGTCAAATTGAAAAAGCCTACTCAATATGAGAAAAATATTGTTATAATATTGATAATATATTTTTTCAATTTAACAGTAACAATTTTATATTTTTTCCTTTATCAAAACGATAAAATTTTGTTAAGTTGATAAAAAAAACAGCGGATTTGAAAAACTTGTTATTAAAGTAACAAAAAAAATGTATTCGATTAGAAAAATATATTTTATTCAAATCAACAAAGATTTATTTTATCAAATTGAAAAAGAAATCTTCCATTTGAGAAAAACACAGGTCTAATTGAACAAATTTTTTCAATTCGATAATATTTGTTTGTTAAAACATAACAAAATTGTTTTTGTCAATTTTACCTTAATTATTTTTCTGTGTGTAGTAAAGACAAATTAAGGGGAGATGAAAAGATTAATTTACTAGGTTCAAATCCTTAAGCTTAGTCAACCAAAATTGCTAATCGGTAATTTTAATTAAAAGAAAGCAGCTCTTTATTTAAAACTCAGCCAAAACTGATGCGAGATTATCACGAGTTTAATTTCAGTACATTGCAAACTGAGGGGTCACACGAAAAATTAATGCATAGTGCAGATTTTGTCAGGAAGAAGCTGAGACACCAGAGCACTCACTCGCAGTAGGATAAGATATCTGGGACACTACTGGGCAGACAGTATAGACAACATAAACACAAAGCCGATACCTTTACAGAGATTGCTCAGTAGGATTGAGTTATCTGAGTTGTTATAATTAGCCCCCTCGAGGTACAATAGACCAAATTAGGTAGCAGTACATTATACCCTTTAAATCTTAATCTACCTATCTAAAATCTGGAAGTCTTTATCTATACTCCTAGAACAAAACAAAACTGTGACTTGCTTCCTGATTGCAAAACATGGTTGGTGATAGACGCTAACCAAATAGTTCACAAATGTATGATCCGCATCCTGGAAATCTGATCTCTGGACCCTGAGATGAAATAAAGTTGCGAAAAATGTAAACCAATTC
Organism: Toxonevra muliebris; assembly: GCA_963691655.1. Taxonomy (NCBI): domain Eukaryota; kingdom Metazoa; phylum Arthropoda; class Insecta; order Diptera; family Pallopteridae; genus Toxonevra; species Toxonevra muliebris. The sequence goes on from OY829326.1 coordinate 105,447,481, forward strand.
CAATCGAAAATGAGATTAAAAAGCGAAAATTTAAATGGATAGGTGGGAAATAATTTTGTTCCATTTGTTGCTCATGATTGATGAGATTTTTGGAAGAAAAAAAGTCTTTTATTGCAATTTCGGAAATCGATAGTGGATAAAACTATTGAAACCTTAAGTAATATGCAAATCACTGCTTCACTTCAAGTAGGAAGTTTCACTTGAAGTAGGACCGAAAAATATTTAAAATTGCTAATTTAGTGGAAATTATTTCAGGAATACGAAATGAAAAGAATTTTCCCAGGTCAAATATGTGAAACTTTTTATAATTAGCTCATATACATATGCAAGGTCACAAATCCTAAAATAATTTCTAAGATAGTAGCCATTATAATATATGTTTTTATCCTGCAGCAAGAAAAAATGGTTCTCCGGTTTTTCCAGCGATTTACTGACATCGAGATATTTCTGTAGGGTTTGTTGTTTTAAAAGGTGAACATCAAGAGCGAATAATAAGTTTCAATGAGTTGAATCATATTAGATAGACGACCTCGATTGCACTAGACTTTCATACAGAAGGTTGCGGGTTCGATTCCCATCTTGGTCTGGTGGTTAATTCTCATACGCTTCTTATATTCACTATCGATATGAAGTGGATGTGAATTATAAGAATGTGTACAAGTACACACCTTGGTTGGTAATGGCAAAACCACCGAGCTGATAAAAAGTTGCCACACAGCCGTTCGGAATCGGCGTGAAACTGTAGGTCCTACCATCGCCACTGCGGTCTAGTGGAAGAGTGCCAGACTCTTATCTCTGGAGACCCGAGTTCGATTCTCGGTTTGGGTATGTTTCTTATCTATCTTTCTTTCTCTCTTCTTTTCTTTCTTTCTTGGGGCTTTGGTACAATAGATCTAATAGGTCGCAGTGCCTGACTTTCGAGTCGTCCTTCTTTCAAATAATAATAATAATAATCATATTAGTTCTTGAGCTTTCTTTTTAACCGGAGAAATAGTGAAAAATTCAGTTTTTGAGAGGGTAGAAGTGTAATAATATAGTCAAATTGTGACCACATTTGATTTGCTCGAAAATTGTATTATTAGGGAACAGATTCACAAAAGTTTTTTGTAGAAAATAAAGAATTTATAACAAATGCGTTAATACCACAACTAGCATGTCGAATAATAAATCTAAATGTTTTTGCTACTTATATTTTGCGCATTAATTCCACTGTATGATGAGCACACGATTTTGTACGTCAAACACGTCTACCAAGACTGATGATTATTGTGAGCTGAGTACACAAACATACATATGTATATGCACCAGCGGATCTAAGGGGTTTCAACGCCCCTTTTCTCCCCCTCCTCTCGCAAACGATAAAAACCGCATATATTTTGATCATTGGTCGTGACCAAAAAAAAAATAAAAAATTTTAAAGAGACAAAAAATTAAAATCCACTCCCCCTTAGAAAATCTCTGAATACGCTAGTGCATGCATGAGTGTAAATGTGTATGTATGTGTAGAAAGTATATCTATTGTCACTGTGCACTGTCGGATATGATTTGTTGCAAATACGAAATGGTACCGTATTTCCGTTCAAAGGAAATTGAAAACTTTCTCCATTCAAAATTATCACAAACAAATCTAAACAAAGCTTATTATTGGTTATATTGGTATATTTTTGGCTATGTGAACTTGCTGCTTTTCGACTTATTATTGAGACCATCATGACCACTACTACCACCAACATCGCCACCACCTTCATTTGAAAGGGAAATTATGGATGGACCATGAACGTCATGGTGATCATCATCAGCAGCAGAAGCCAACAACAGTAGCAAGCAAAGCAAAGCCAGTTTAACATTTGTTATTCTGTAATTTTAGTTCCGTTCATTAAGCGACATACACATACATACATCCATAGTTACCGTTTTTTTGAGATGTTGTGTCGTCATTGTGTTTATGTGCACCAATCGCACACACATACACTCAATTGATAAAATGAAATGTACATAGCACTTTTGAGGCAGGTAGATAATGTTTGATTGTGATTGTGATTGCGTTTGTATGCGTTGTGTCTATATCATTACATTCACAAACAAACAAACAAACAAACGAAAAATGAAAGAAAACACAAATGGTAGAGAGAAATGTTTTACTGAGTTTTTTAAATTGATATTTTTTGGCCCGAAAAAATCGGCAGGACATTTATTGCTTGTGAAGGTAATCTTACGGAAATTGTGTATGTGTGCTGTTCCTGTTCTGTGAGCTAAAAGCATATGTGACAGCCAAATTAAAGAAGTGTTCGTAAAAATGCTTTTATAGATTTGTTATAGCCAAGTTAACATACATACGTAAGTAATATGGACACATTTACTTTTATATTTATGAACGTATGCTGTATGTGTGTGTGTGTGCTCATTTGATATGCCATTCAATTACCCATACCTGTAGAACTTTATTGATTGCTGTGGAAAGACTTTGTATTTAAATATCAAATTTTATAGGTTAAATGAATTGGGCATATGTGTGCGTAACTCTAAATGGAGAATGCATGGAACTTTTTAACGAAATGCGTTTTTTTGAAGCTGTTATAGGAAAAGGGTGATTAAGAAACCTAAGACAGTCCAATTAAGACCTTTTTTTTATATGTGCACAAATTTAGATATATTCATTTCACAAAGGTTTTTACTATATCAAACAAGATTTGCTGACAACTAAACATTGAAATAAAGTATGTAAATATTTGCACAGAAAATATATCACATTTACGACCACAATACCCAAAAATCTAACTAACTATGAAATGAAATGAAAAATATAATCAACCAAGGTTTTAAAGACAAATATTTGTGAATTCAGATACAAAAAAAAACAAAAGCATTGCAAGGTGTTGGTCAGAGTTTCTTTTTTATTTATTTTTATTTGGAAGTGGAATAATGTTTTGAGTGTATGCGTGCGTGTTTTTATGTGCATACATCGTTTTGGTTTTTATTCGTGCGTAGGCTTACGCATAATGAGCCTTGGTTTATTTTCTGTTCATACACACATAAGTATTCATGTCTAGAGAGACAGGGATACACTGTTAGGCATATATACTGTAATGCGACATCTGTGTTTACTAATGAATTGTAGGTTTGAGTTTTAATTGGTATCTATGTTGTTGATCAACCATCTTTCGATGGGACTTAAATTAGACCTACAACCAATTTTTAAATGTGCGAAGGGGACGTTTTCCACGTGCTGGTTTGCCTGCTAGCTAGTTTAGGAGATATGGGGAGGGATATTGTACCATGCACAATTCTACACATTACGTAATAAAATTCACGTGCTGTTTAAACAAAAAAATCAAGGTCTCAAAGAAAAATATGGTATTTGACAAGTTAGGAATAAACTAAATGTGTTGAAGCAAGCAAAGATTTTACTGTTGCTCATGCCTATTACGATTCCCACCCTACCTTTGGATTCCAGAGGGCTAACTTCATTAGAATCTCCTAACGCAAGGTTTACTACCTACTTCAGACTAATATCAAAATATACTTAGTTGATTTTAATAGAACAATTCATTTATTTAATAAAACTAAAAATTCATAATTATTATGCGACTGCATTACCAAAAAAAAAAATATTTTTATAGCATACTCTTCAGCGCAGTACACCTAAATATTCATAAATACGATATCTTAAGTTCATAATTTAGAAATATATATATATAATTAAAAAAAAAACTATCAAAATTGAAATTAAGTGAAGAAAATAAATGTTTAAAATCTTAAATTGAAATTCATGCATGCATGATCCAATATAATGATTGTAAATGCAAACTAAAATATGTATTCTACGCGCACATGTTTATATTTTTATCGCATGATATATTTATATATCCACTTCTATACATTTATTAGTGTAACTACAATTTTATTCCAGAAGTGCTACGATATCATATTATATATCAATATATTATATATCAAAGAGCTTTACGAGTAGGTCAGCCAAAAATTATCAGATTTAAAATCGGTTAAGCCAAAATATTAGCGTCGGAAGTTTTTTAAAATTCGCTCATAGAAGAAAGCATTGCATTCATCGTTGAAAAAATCATTGCTTAAGCGGGAGTAAATAATAAATGAGAGAGTGAAGATATAAGTAATGGCATCTCTCAGAATTATCTAACGAATTATCTGCATCAGCGATGCCAAATTTTACTTAGTATGGGCAATCGGGGAATGAACTGTTTTTTTGCGGGGAATTTGAAACCGTCCAGCTTTTAGTTGATAAAGTCTGTAGAATACTTTTTGTCAAATTTTATGTAATATAAATCGTTTAACTTTTGCATTACTTCATATTTTGGGTCTTATAATCTTCATCTCTTTTTAAAAGGGCCCTGCACTTTCTTGGTTTGGAGAAATCGATTTTTAAAATAGTATGTAATTTGAAAGTATTATATTTTAAAAGTATTTTGTAAAAACTTCAGACAGAAACTCGAAGTGCTTTCGTAGCGACTATAGCGGCGAGTGTCAGTCAGGCCAAAACAGTCGCGCAGCGCTTGGGCATCACTTTCGGCCGTTCAGAAATGCTTAGCTATGCCTTCATTCAACACCACCTGATTAATAACTTCGGATTGCGATTGCATCGGTCACCGATCTGTGCGTTATGCAGATGCGGCTCTCGGTCGTATTGGGCGGGAGGAAGGTCCGTTGGGATTCGTCGATATAACCTATGAGGAAAAATGTGCTATGTATGAAAAAATCTTCCATTTTATTCTTTTTACTAATTTGTAAATATTTTTTTTTCCTAATCATTTTAATTTCGAATTTCTTTCATATTTCTGATCGCCCTATCGGAAAGTTTTCGCTTTCATAGACAGACGCCAAAAGAGAAAATATCAACGAACACAAACTAGTTTTCTTTTGTCCTTAAAGACGATTAAAAGATGAGCAAAGGTGTTTAGAAAAAACAAAACAGTAAAAAGCAATCAGTCCTGTGTTGATCTCTTTTGCCAATAATCGTTAAAATGCTTGCTGGGTACGTGATTATGTATGGAGACGAATTGGTTTGCCTCACATTGATTTCAACTATGGCTTTTTTTCAATTCTTTACCATTTCCTTTACAAAAAGCTGATATAGCACTAAAATTTTTAAGTGCCGCATATGAAAAAATTTCAAATTTACTTTTTGTTAAGTTTATTGAGCATTAAGGTTCAAAATGAAGCATTAACTAAAATGCAACCGATAATTATTATAGTTAATCAGACTAAAGGGCAAAACATAGTTGTGACACAATTATGGTAAAAATTGTGGAGGGGACTAAAGCATTTATCTCAAAAATTGGAGGGTAATGTGCATAGTTAAATGTGGTATACTGTAGTTAAATGTTATATTTCTGGAAAAACAATTTGATAAGTTCTATACATAAGCACGGATAATTTTAAAAACTTTTAGTTTTTATTTTAGAAAATATAGTAATGTAAAAAAATGTGTGATATTTTCAAGTATTTTTCTTTGATTCCGCTGCATTTCCCGAAGTTCTTCTAACCTTTCCAAACCAATCGGTTTCTCCGAAGACTTATTATGTCAAATGAGTGGAGATCTGAGCAGAATACACAGATGGGCACAAAAAAAAAAAAAAAAAAATAGTTGTATAAATATGAAGTACGGATTTGACTAACAGATGGCATAACTATTATATATGGTTTGTGTGGATGATAACTAATATTTTGTTCCCCCTTTCAAAAATATTGACAAAGAAATTTTGCGGGGAAGTTTAATAACGATCTCTCATTTGAAAAAAATGGCTGCTAAAATTTTTGATTGCTGACAGAGGGTTTTAGTGAGCATGCTCCACGCCATCAATTGCCAGAGAAAGCTAGGAAGAAACCATAGTTAGTGATGAGTAATATAAAAATCCTCAAACAAATGTCACTTAAATGTAACGATATAAACAACATTAAGAAAATATGGTTTGCAAAATACTGGTCACTAACTGGCGGACCATAGAAAGAAAGAAGAGTTGCCTGAATTTAAGAGAGTGGCAACATAAATAATACACCAACACATTTGAGCGGTCGAATTATGTTCTTATACCATGATTAAGAGAAAGCTTTGTGATGTAATCTATCGTCTGACATATGTCGTTCTTGTGCGGACATGGAGGCTTTCAACAAGCATGTTTAATATAGGAAAACTGAACACACTCGGATCCAATGTGTCAAACGCAAGCATAATATACATGTGCTAGAGTAGAATATGGAACAAGCAACCACACTGATCTGCTAAGCTATAATAACGTAAATTTCACAGCAGCTAAATTGAACAGCTAATAGATACTTACTTACTTACTTACTTAGTTGGCTCTACAACCGATGATCGGTCTTGGCTGCCTCTATAAAGCCTCGCCAGTCGCTTCTGCAATACGCGCGCTGGCGCCAGTTAGTAAGGCCAAGTGCAGACAGGTCTCCCTGTACCTGATCTTTCCAACGGAGATTAGGTCTTCCTCTTCTGCGCGTTCCACCTCCGTGGCTCGAATACCCTTCTAGCCGGAGCACTTTCATCCATTCGCTCAACATGTCCCATCCAGCGAAGCCGCTGGAGTTTTATGCGCTTGACTACGTCAATGTCGGCGTACAGCTCATACAACTCATGGTTCCATCTTATACGATACACTTCGTCCACGTACACAGGACCATAGATCTTGCGAAGTATCTTTCTCTCGAACGCTCCCAACAGCCTCTCATCATTGGTGGTTAATGTCTCAGCGCCATACATTAGGGCAGGAAGGATGAGTGACTTGAAGAGCGTTATTTTCGTACGTCGAGAGAGGGCCCTACTTCTCAATTGCATACGTAGTAACACCTGTTGGCAAGAGTTATTCTTCGCTTGATCTCAAGGCTGACATTATTGTTGGTGTTGATGCTGGATCCAAGATAAACGAAATTCTTGACGACTTCGAATTTGTAATTGTCAACAGTGACATTTTGTCCAAGACGCCGTGACTCTCTGTTTGTTGACACATGGTATTTCGTTTTGTCCTCGTTCACCACTAGACCCACTCATCGAGACTACCTCTCCAAGTTGGAGAATGCTGCACTGACTGCTCGCGAGTTGATGCCAATGATGTCAATATCATCAGCATATGCTAGCAGCATGACACTATTGTAAAAGATAGTGCCAGAGATGTCGATGTTCGCAGTTCGAATTATTTTTTCCAGCATTAGGTTAAAGAAGTCGTAAGATAGAGAATCACCTTGTCTCAAACCTCTTTTGGTATCAATTTTCACTGCGCTGGTGGTGTTTGTCAGTGTAATTTTGCAAAGATGAATGAGCTTTGCAGGGATACCAAAACCAGACATTGCGGCGTATAGGTGATCTCTAATCGTGCTATCGAAAGCAGTTTTATAATCGACGAATAGATGGTGTGTGTCGATTTGTTTTTCTCGGGTCTTTTTTTTCAGGATTTGGCGTAGTGTGAATATCTGGTCAATTGTGGATTTACCAGGCCTGAAACCACACTGATAAGATCCAATCAGTTTGCTGACGATGGGATTCAGTCTTTCACATAGTACGCTCGATAGAACCTTGTATGCGATGTTAAGAAGGCTTATCACACGGTAGTTGGCGCGGATCGTGGAATCACCATTCTTGTGGATTGGGCAGAGTACGCTAATACATAAGCTAGAACAAATTCCTTCCTTGCGAAGGAATGCCTAAAATCCGGTATCAGCAAGGGTGAATCACGAGAAATTCTGGAAGAATTTTTAGTACGAATTTAAACTTCAGTGTAGATCGTACTTGCTGTACATTTGATTTATCTTCCATGTTCGATTCATTACTCTTCAGAAAAAGGAGTTTAAAAAAAAAAATATTCCCACTATTTCCTTTAAGATTAAAACTACACTTATAGAAATGTTATTCAGGCAAACAAACATCGATTTACTATAACAATTTTGTGAATTTTTTCACATTCATCCATCTGCTTATATGCACATACAAATACATCCACCACGTAGAAAAATCTTTAGTATTACTAACAAATTTTTCTTCCTTGCTATGCACTGCTAAAAACAATATCCGTGCTATATACTTTTTTACACTTTTAACTTTTAAATGAAAATCACATCAAATCGATATGTTGCAGCTGTTCCAGCTTTAGCTTTAACAAGCATCAGTTTTAGCTATAGCCAAACAAACCAACCAAACCATTCAGTCAACTAACCGCTACCAACAACAACAGCCAGATCAGCAACAATATTTACGTCAGCATGAAAAATAGATTCTAGCAAAATCATCAACAAGAAAAATACCGAAAAAATCTCATATCCTTCAAATCTCTCGCTCTCTATATATAAAAAAGTAACTGTTCAATATTCAGTGGTATATTTTATATATGTGAATACATACACCACCAAAAGTGGATTAGAAAGATTTGTATGAAGTACACACACACACATACATAAACACATTTGTATATTCGAACGAGTCGCGTGGCATTTTCTAACGCGCGCGTTCTTTTCAATAACGAATATAGCAAACTCGTTGTAGGTACATTCCTGCAGATTTTCATATGAGTTGACTTAAAAGTTTTTCGTTTGTTTTTTTATTTCTATGTTAGACAGTTTTAAACGCAAAAATGATTTTACATTTGTGCATTTACAAAAATCGGAAAGAGCTTTATTGGTTATTCACCTGAACTGTGGAGCAAAATGTTTGAGGTTTTTTTGGGGAAGTTGCCGTAACAAATATTTAAGGAACGTGATGTTACTAAAATTATTTAAATGGGTTGAGTATGATCAGAAATTTGATTTTTATCCGGGAACTGTAAATACCAAATATGACAATTAATACCTACACACTTATACTTTTACATAATTGATTTGTTGGAAATAAGTGATCGTTGATTTCACCGTGTCATAAAAATCAGCTTGCTTGAAAGTTCTGGATAGATTAATGCATCTTTTCTCCAGCGTATTTTGATAAAGATCACAAATCAGTTTATTATTTTTTTCAGTTCACATGTATGTAAAGTAAATCGTTTACTAATAAATTCAGCTTTAATAGATTTGCCCCACTTTGTTCTCTTTTTCTCGCGCGGTTTTTGAAGAGGTTTCATCACAGCTTGATTAGATAGCTGATTACTATATTTGGGGTTTAACAAGCCAGTCGTCTAAGATACACTTCCTGACTTCATTGATAATGTTTGATCCCACAAGAAAACTTGTGGTCGATGTGGTGAAAACGTTAACAAAAGGGAGAGATTTCAATATGGTCTTTGATAATATTGTGGCATGCTGAAATAAAATTAGGCAAACTTAATTTCAACGAATATTCGTGAAGGATTTGTGCTCTCCCTAGCTCTCCTGATGAATACAACTTTTTTTTCTTATCTAACCATCATTTCACATGGTCTTTACAAATATTTAATTAAATTTTAATGGATATATGGTCTCTACGGAAGTAGCATACATTTGAAAAATAAACTATTCCCTTTTTCAATAAATATTTGCAATTTCCATTCATACATACAATGAATTGAATAGTGGTAGTCCCTAAAGTTAAATTAGAGTTTCTATGTAAATTAGATTTTCTACTGCATTTTGATTTTTGTGAAAGCCCAGCTAACTATCCCGCGTTGACTTAAATATTCCAAGTGAAGGGTGGTGGTTAAAGAAAATGTAATTAACCTCAAAAAGTAAAAGTGTTTACATACATACATAGGAGAAGCATATAGAGAAATCTTTGACAAGCACTAAATTAGTCCACCGTGCAGGTACATACTACATCCATAGATAACTAGGCGGTAGCAACAGCAGGTATCCTAGGAAGGCCTTTATTATTCATATACACATGGTGTATATTTGCAGTTTTTGAAATGTGCGTTCTGCACGGCTAGAATTTTAATCACATACACAAACATACATAGAGCACCAACAGCAGGAGCAGCAGTTGCTCCCTACACAATCATATATACATATATGTATGTAGTTATTGTAGCAACATTAGGTAACAAAAATATGTACATATAGGCTACTATGCCACATAGGCACCACGGCGCATCCAATGGTATATTTCTTTCACATTCATACATATAAAAATAGGAAGAAAATACTAATCATGAATCTATGCTGCTCTCCGGATGCTGATGATACTGATGATGTTGGCGTTGCCTTTACCATTGCCACCGTTAGTATGGCTCTATCGTTGCAGGTGTTTGCTGCTGCTTGCGCTCTTCTACTTTTGTAAGCCGACTGACTGGTAAGCATTTAGCTTATAGGAAGTTGCCAGTTTCCTGGACACCACGCCACATACCATGATGTCGTCGTTGGTATCATCAATCATATTTTACAGCAATGAGCACCAGAAGTAGTAGAAGTGGTGACAGAGAGAAACAGAGAGAGAGAGAGAGAGAGAAAGAGTGTTGCAGTGTGGTGCTATACTCGGTGGTGGTGCGGTAAAGTGTACGCGATGTGGCAATGATGGGCTCAATGTTTTCTATGATTTTTTAAATGTTTCGAAAACGTGTAACGTGAGTTGTTGCTGCTAGTGCTATTTCTATTCCCAGTTCGCAGCGAGCAACGTTAGGAACGGCGATGATGATGACGGCGGATGTAACAGTTGTAAAATATTACATGATTTCTAAAAACGATGAAACTACTACATATAAACTCGGAAGGGTATACGAGTATATATGTGTGTTATACATATACATATACATATGTATATGTATTTATGTGCTTGTGTGTATGTATGTTTGTGCATCATAGCAGATTTTCGCTGTCAGCGTTATATTCAGTTGGAGATTTTGAGATTTGTTTTCATTTGCACCACGAGTGCGGGTGCTAAGCAGCATCAAATACTTGGTTCTGCTGATGATGATACTTCATGTTGGTATTTGCTGCCACTACAGTTGCTGTTATTCTGGGAGCCGCCTGGATGAGAGAGTGTGCTAAGGAACACTAGTGGGAAAGTGAAGTAGAAAAACGAAGCTTTACAATCTTTGTTGGTTTTATTGGCCGTACGCTTTTGCAAAGAGAATAAGAGGAGGAAAAAATTATTAAAAAAAAAAAAAATTAACAAAGTTGTTAGACTATTTCATTTGGCCAATAACGACTAATTTATATTCTACATTAAGATTTTCTAGTTCCATAATTTAAGCCGTTGCCATTAGCATCGGGTTTGTCGAATTCGAAAAGAGAAAGTCCTACCGATCAATCTTACATTTACACTTTTTCCATGCCAGTAAAGTAAGGGTTTTTTGTTTGGTTTGAAATTTTCTTCCAAGAATTGAGTTTAAAAGTTCATAAGTTGATAACAAAAAAAAAAAAATATATGGGACATTCTCTGTCAATGGGAGGCCCCCCCCCTGTCCAAAATTGGTTAAGGTATTTTAGGGCATGTTTGGGCTCAAATGAAAGCTTATTATCTCTGGTTTCGAATGCAACAGGGCATTTTTTGATTTTGCAAGACAGCCTTTTTGGACCTTTTTGAGGCTAGGGACAACACGTAACATTTCCCGTGAAAAATAATATTAGATTCATATTCACCGAACAAAAATATACGAAAAAAGGCTTTATCTGTATTTTTATAGAGACTTGGGTAAACGTACGCTTGATAAAACTATTATTTTAAGGTGAGGTGGTAGACTTGCAGCCGCCATATTGGTCCGCCATCATGCAAAAACCAAAAAGGGCCTTGTTGCATTCGAAGCTAGAGATAATAAGCTTTCATTTAAGCCTAAACTTGCTCTAAAATACCTTAACCAATTTTGGACAGAGGGGGCGGGGGGTCTCCCATTGGCAGAGAATGTCCCATATATATATATAGAAAGCGCTGCTTTCGATTTTAAATTTTATTATTAAAACGAAAATTGAATGCAGTTCGGAAAATTTTCCATTTTATGATTATTGATAACACTGTGCCATAAATTTAGTTTTTTCATCGGACTGTCGATTTCATTTGCATTTTCCAATAATTTGAGATCGCGGAGCTCCAGCCTAGATACCGTTTTGCTTCATGTCGTTAAGTTTTCGATTTAACGGTGGATCAGAAAACGACACTAATAAGACTTTACTTTATTTATTTGAGATTCATCGTTTTTGGTGTGTATGGAAAAGTTGTTTTGTATTTTATACTTGGTATTTTATTTTTAGAAAAGCATTTCTTGTAAAAACGAAAATCTTCCATCTACTCCTCAATATGTGAATATTTTGAGAGCTTTTTGAGTACAAGTTTAGAGCAATATTGCTACGTATTATCTGATAGTGGAAAAATTTCATAAAATATTTTAAAGCTTAATTACCTTCCAAATAAATAAAAATATAAACTTCCTGAACTGAGTTCCAGGACGAAATTTTCAACCCAAAAAAAAAAAAAAAAAAAATCATTAACTTTACTAACCTAGAAAAACTATGAATGTTCAATGGTACTGCCGCTTTTAGAATTCGAAGTCAATGCTCATGTCAAAAAATGTGTCGCACAGTGAAGTCATTGAACTCAAAATATTTTGTACTACTGAATTTGATTCTTGGTATGCTTAATGTTATTGAACTTGCACACCTATAATGAGTAATCATTATTAACATACCGACTGGTGATGACATTTATCACATTGACTTGAAAATCAATTAATTTCTGCATTATTATATTTATCAATATGATGAAACATTCTTTAATGTACTGAGGCTGTACACCATTTAATAATAAACAGAATTTGAATTATTCTCATAAATCAAAAACATTCTCATTCTAATTTCGTCTTTCTAAACCTTATATCCTTAGTATTTGATTGCAGGGTATAGCTACAGCAACAAAAAATGCGAAATATATGCACAATACAAAAAAAAAAAAAAAAATGTGAACTGCCTTACATTTGAAGCATCCATCTACTCGCAAAACGCAATCATTTACCTAACGGATGTGAACTGAATACAATAGTAAATGTTAACGGATATGATGATAACCATTGGGAAATTCAACTATTAAAAATGTATGATGTTTTCCAATGATCGCGTAGATAACAACAGATAAAACGGAAACGAAACGATACTCGTACGTCGGTTGGTGTTGGTGAATGGTAAATGTTTTTTGAATGCCTTAATGATTTTGCCTTTGTGCGTGAAACTAATTAGGAACAAATGTGCTATTTATGTGATGATGATGAAGCTGCATCTGCTATTACTGCCTGCTATTACTAACCACTTCGATGCTTCTGTGGCATTTACTTAGTTGCTGCTATGTACATACAAACAAATTTGCGCTACACTTCTCTTGGGTACAGGCATACTTTCTATTTCATTTAACGTTTACTATGTGCGTATATATATTTTCCTGTTTTTCTATTTCCTCACTACATTTTTCAGCCTGCAATATTATGTTAGCGCAAAAATTGAGCTAATGCAAATGGATTCCAATTTTGTTTCAATTTTTTTTAAGTTTATTTGTTGAAAGTGTTGTGTTTTTTTTTAAATATCATGCAAAAAAAATAAACTGTCAATAATGTTGACAGTTTTTACTTTTGCTCTCCTGTCAGCTATTTCTCGCTCTCTAATTTTATTAAAATCCATTGAAAGGTATATATGTATATATCTATATGCATATTAAATATCCTAATGCATCGAAAGCTTGTTACTAAAAGTGACAAAACGAGTAAACATTTTTTTTATTAAATTTTTTTTTAAATAACAAAACCGACTAATTTAATTGTCATTTGCAGATCCAAATACTTGTCAATCATGCTTATCAACTCCACATGCTGAAATTTTTCTACAACTTAGTAGTTAGTAATGGGGCTAGCTGAAACCATTTAGTTGAGTCCTTTGACCAATTTATGTATACAATTCTGGCTGAATTTTACCTATACCCTTGATCAGAAAGTTCCCGGAATTTATTCAGAAAATTAAAAATACAAGTTTATTCATCTAAATCTATATTGTCCCCTTCAAAGTAATCCCCATCGACTGCAACACACTTATGCCAGCGCTTGATCCAATTTTTTATATTCGGTTTTCGGTATGTTCATCAGTGCTTCCTGCGATTTTTCCATTACTTCCTCTCGGCTGCTGAAACGCGTTCCCCGAAATGGTTTTTTAACTCGATTGAATAGAAAGAAGTCACACGATGTATTTGTTCCATTTTTCGTCAAAAAATTGCGAATTATGACGGTGCGTTATCATGGTGCAAAATCCACGAGTTTTCTGTCCACAATTCTGGTCTCTTTCGGCGAATTGCTTCACACAAACGCCTCATACCGCCCAAATAATACTCTTTGTTTACTGTCTGGCCTTCTGGCAAAATTCATGATGCACTACACCGTTTTAATCCATGAAAACCGTGAGCATTGTCTTTTTTTTTTACTGAAAACGACGTGGTTTTTTTGGTCTCGGCTCATTTGGTTAACGCCATTCACTTGCCTTATGTCTGGATTGCGTGTCGTACTCATAAACCCACGTTTCGTCTCCAGTAATGATCCTTTTGATGAATGTGGGATCGGATTTAGATCGGATTTAATACAAGTTCGTTGTTGCAAATTTAAATCCATTTCTAAAATTGTAAAAAATGGCCAACACACACAGAATATCAACAACAGATGTACCAACTTAACAAAAAAACCGAACTCAAATCGGAACGATGGGATCGCCACACGGTGGTTATTTCGGAAAATTTTTGATCAAGGTGTATATTATTACTTAGTTATTGGCATCTAATGTTTGCAATCAGTGACTAGATTAGCTTAGCTGGAATTTAAATTAGAACCATTGAGGTCAACTAAATACTTCCTATTGTGATTTTATAGTTTCTTTATAAGTTCATTTCTTGAAAGAAATTTGATTATCTTTTCAACAGAACTATCCAATGTACCGTCCTATTATAAGATGTGATATCTTAAAGTCAGGCCTTTAATAGATCTTGACATTGGCAAAGGATATATTTGGTTGTTTTTTCTCCTCGTTAGAAGGAATTTCTAAGTTTGATTAATATTTGTTAACCCTATAATACCTCATTTTCGTTCTGGGCATTTTGGACTTAGATCCAGCAGTGTTTCCGCCTTACGACAAATACTAGGAATAAATAATTTTTGTTTATTTACTACCAAGGGTTTACTTTTTTGTAGTATGGTTTGATTCAATGGTTCATGGTTTCTCTGAGCCACTGGTTCAGTTCAAGAACCGGTTCTTTCGTACCTTCGAACTATATCAAACATTTTTTTCGGATGGAACTGGTTTGTTAGAGTCACTCAAACTGTAGATGGTTCGGTTCAAAATGAATTTCGTTAAAAACGGTTTTCATCCCTGGTAAAAGCAAGATAGCATGATGTGATTTATAATAAGCTATATTTACATTATATTTTTTATAGTTTATGTTTTTTATATGATACTTATGAGTGACTCGGCAACCGGGAGAGCATTTGTCAAAGGGATTAATTTAAACACAATAAAATTAAAATAAATATAAGACTTATATTTTGTAATTGTGATAGTTAAAATGAATAATACAAATACCTATACAATGGCTGAAACTTTCATCACATGCAAACTTTCTGAGATATCAAATAGGTAGGGACAAACAAAAGTTCGCAGAGTTGGCTACAAGGAAGAGGCCAAAAACAATTTCAATTTCATAACTTTAATCTTCATCGTTTTTAAAATTTTCGACATAATTGCCATTAATTCTTATATATTTTTGAGGCCGGTAGATTCACTTAGAAAAATAGTCCTCGGCTTTTTTTAGATTTACAACTTCAATATTAACTGCATTAATTACACTGTTCTACAAATGGTAACTTTTGAAAACGAGCAGAGGCGGGACAAATGCACGTAGGGTAATGGGGGGTCGCTGAGTCTGAATCCGTGGTCCGTGCTCTGCTATGTCATATAAAAAAAATAATTAAAAATGCAGTTCACAATTTTTTTCATCAAAACATCCATTTTTACAAAAAAAATTTTGTCGAATTTTTTTATTTCTTAACTAAGAATTAAAAAAAATTTTTTTTTTTTTTAATTATTTTATTTTTTCGTAATTTTTTTCATCCTCGTTGACATCGTTCACTTTTATCTCGTTGTTAGCTTAACCCAGTAATGCCTAGCGGTGCCATATAGCACCTTGACGCTGAGCCGTTCCTGAGCCAGGTTAAAAAAAAAATTTTCCTCAGGTTACTTTCCTGTTCTATCTACTTTGTTTCCCGCTCGTCCTTAATGGGTTAAAGCAATGATGGCCTAACGTGTACTTAAGTGCAAAATGAGCTTTCAACTCTTTATACATATCATATACGAATACGTATACACATATGTACGCCAAATCAATCCTCAGGCGACGATATTTATGTAAGAATGCGATTGGCGTACTTGAATAAGAGATTCAGTATGTAGTTAGAGAAAGAAAGCAACAACAACCGCAAAAGTTGTACCGGTTTTAGAATGTTTAAAAGCCACTGCGTTTGCAAAATTACGTCTCCACAACCATGCCTTCGTGTTCGCTGAAAAATGCTGTTCAACGTTCAAAGCCAGAGCAGTATAAAAGTTTGACTTTAATTTAATGTGTATTTGAACAATTAAATGCTAAGAAAAATCGAAAAATTTTTTTTTTGTAAAAATTGATGTTTCGATGAAAAAAAATATGAACTGCATTTTTAATTTTTTTTTCATTTTTAAAAAAGTTGATGTCAATAAAAAAAATTGTGACGTAGCAAAGCAAAACGGACCACGAATTCGTACTCAGTGACTCCTCATTACCCTAAGTGCATTTGTCCAGTCTCTGCTCATTTTTGGCTGTTGAACAGTGTTCTCTCCTCATTATTGCCAAAGACATTTTCCCTCAATTTTTTGGGGTGGGTCTGGGGAATTTTTTCAATCCCTAAAAGAGCAATGAAGTTGTTCGTTTTTTCAGCAATGTAAGCTGGGGCGCTATGGTAATGCAGAGAGTAGTGGCTCAGCTCATCTTTTTTTTGGTTACCTAACAAGTTTTCTAAAATTTGTGCCAACAAATTTCAGTATACGATTTAGCAGTTACTGTCCGTCCAGTTTTCAGAAGAATAAGAGCTAAATTTACATCTTTACTTTTTTCTGCTGCTTGGCATTAATGAGTGCATTAGCAACTGCTCTGCTTCATTTCTGGGTCGTACCTGCTACAATTTAATTGAAGGTGCTGGACTCTCTAATTTAAGATTTTTGAAGAAAGTATTGGACAACGCGCGTCTCTTTTTGAGTATCTGTTGAAATTCGAAGAACCCATTGTGCTCATTTCTTCATGTACCCAAGATGATCGCAAAATATTCGCTATACAACTATGGGAATCATTTCCTGGGTCAATCTGGAATCTTCATCAATTTTGGATTTCACCAAACACACACTTATGTTATCAGTCGAAGATTTTAAGCGACGTTCACGAGATTCGTCCTCCACAGAAAAATGTCTTGTATGGAATCTCTGAAATCACTTCGAGGCGGTCACAAGCTTTGGTGCATTCTCTCCATATGCTACGTGGCACTCATTAAATATTTCCACAGGCTTCAGGTTACGCCGAAATCCGTAAAAAATAACAAGCCGAATCTTTTGCTGTAATGGCGGTGGAATTTCTACTGACTCCTTCTATGTAGCTTTGCGTTTTCTTGCCTCTAAATTGACTGTTTTCAGTGAAACTTAAAATGAAATATTGCTATACTATGTCAAATCTTCCAACATTTTTTGTTTTGTCAAAAATTTATTCAATGTTGCGAACTAAGCGAACTTTTGTCGTATGAATAAATTCATCAATGGTTTATTATTATAGTATCGATACTTTTTGTTTCAATTTAGGCAGTCTCAAACTATTTCAGAGGTAATTTCGCAAAATACAAGTGCAAGAAGATGCGTTTTGCTGTCAGATTGTAAGTAAAGGAAAGTTTGCCTATATCTGCAT
Source organism: Toxonevra muliebris (assembly GCA_963691655.1). Taxonomy (NCBI): domain Eukaryota; kingdom Metazoa; phylum Arthropoda; class Insecta; order Diptera; family Pallopteridae; genus Toxonevra; species Toxonevra muliebris. Next base: position 105,465,347 of record OY829326.1, read on the forward strand.
GAAGAAATTTTCTTGGTTTATTCCAAAAAACTCACGAACCAACTACTGCATTTGGCTCGGAAACCCGGTCAGATCTCATATATGATAGCCACTTGCAAACTTGGGTCTTGCCTGCTCCCAGTTATTCCGATCAAGGGATGTGACCTTAAAGTAAGGACAGAAATTGTAACCCTGCAGACATTTGTCAGTAGCACGAACCCTATTGATGTCCAATGGTGATAGGAAAATATTGGCTTTTCTAAATCATATTCCTCGTAATTTCTTTATTGTAAGCTAATACAAAAAAATTTAAAGTCTCAGAGGTTTATTTCCCATAGTTTTTGGTGTAAATATTTTAGGTAAATATTTCATATTTCTTGTTTTATCACTTTATAAAAAAGTATTTTTTATGAGTGTACAAGTTTCTAAAATATTGTTACACACAACATTGGCGTCTCTCCAATTTTTAGTTGATCAAATAATCGTTAGTTCTTCTTCCCGCTGGCTCTTATCTGCCATACACAATTATTTATGCAGTATTTTCAAAAAAAAAAAAAAAACATTGCTTGCTACCTATATAAAACAAACGTCTATTTTTTTTTAGTGGTTTTGCGGTATTATTTTTTTTTTTTTTTTTGCTACTCCAGCCGGGATACAAACACATACATATTTATACAAAAGCGTATTTTGTAGATTTAGCAACCCTTTTATTTTTGTTGCGTGGTTTGATTTTTTGGTGACCATTACTGATTGGCAAAAAGCACAGCATGAAGCGGAAAACATGAAATAGCAAAGGAGCAAAGCTTAAATCATGAACTTTTCTACATTTGATTTTTGGTACCTAGGTATATTAAAATGTTGCATTCAAATGACTGACAAACTGAATGTGGTTTACAAAAATTCTAGTGGCTCTGGCATAGACTTGTTTTGAAAGAAAATTTGGTTTCAGTTCAGTATTTGAATTGAACGGCTCTATTCGAAAAAAAGGATTTAATGAAAAAAAAATATTTTTTTGTGCCTTGTATAAAATTCAGCATTTAAATTAAAGTTTATTAATCTTTTAGTTTTTCTTCTGTAGTTGAATTCTTTAGTTGAAATTATGTGCATTGAGCATAAAGCATAATATTTTTCTTTTCTTTTTAGTAAATATTTCAACTTCGTAATATTCGTACAAAAAGTTTGAAAGTTAATTAACAAAATATCAAGAAATTTTGCAGCTTTTCGTAGCAGCAGGCTTTAAGAGTCAGACAGGTAGCTTAATACATTTTAATGAAGTACTTAGTTAGTAGTTAGTATAGAGCGGAAATAAAACTACATAAAAAGCAACTAAATTAAACATAAATAAGTTTAAATTGTAGTAATAGTTTTCTAATAGTTAAAGTTGCATTGGTTTTAAACAAATCTATTTTTTATATCAGGATGGTAAGTTCAGCTACAATGGAATTTTTTAAGGAAATTTTAAAGTTCTAGCCTTTGCAATCGAAAAACTTGGTCTAAAAAAATATCCACTATATCGAGCATTCGTTTTATTTATTATTAATAAATTCTATCGTATATCAGCTTAAAGTTTTCATAATCTCATTAACATTAAGACGGAAAATAAGCAAAAAAAAAAAAAGTAATATTGAGCAGCAGAGAAAGTATCTAACTGCAGACAATATTGAAATTGCATACAAATTAAATGTAACTACAATTTTCTGAGAGCTATGTAACAACTTTTTACCATATACAATAGGAAATATAATTTGCGTTAAAGTTTATTTCGTTATATTGCGACTGCTGCTATCATCAATGTCGATGCCTATACCGATGCCACCACTTCGCAGTGGTGGGAGTCTTCTGGGAAAGCTGTCAATTTTCGGTAATTTTATTATGTTGAAAATGACTTTTCAAAAAAATATATACCTACATAAACACACATATATAGAACTTATGTACTACCTACATAACGTTACAAATTTTGCATATAAACGAATATACTCCTTATACCCAAAACCAAACAAAAGAAGAGAAATGGTAAGAGACCCAAACGAAGACAGAAGCGAGAAGAATGAAAATATGATGATGATAATGATGATGACTCATGAAAATATCTTCTACAAAATATATACGTCTATGTATGTATGTATTTTGAAAGGACATAAGTTGAAAAACAAGGAAATTTAACAATTTCTGGTTGCGGAAAAACAGTAATAGAAGCAGCAGCAGCAGCAGCAATACTAAATGGTGGTGGGAGTGACGATGGGAGTGTTGGTAGAATTGAATGGTAGTGACGTCTTTGCCAAAACAAAATTGTCGATAATAATAATGATGATGATAGAAATGATGACTAAAATGACGGCAATAATGATGATAATGAGGTTTTAGCTGACGTTGATAATTTTGCAAGTCGCAAAGTCAAGATTGAAAACAATAAAGAATATACCTACATTTATGTAATTATATATATGCATACGTAGCTATAAAAGAACTTATTAAATTTCCATGAATGGTAAATTTAAAGACAAATTCATAAAATTAACAAACAAAATATATGCAAAGCGAACCACGAGCATTAGCTTAAAGTTGAAAACAGAAATCAAATACTATTTATTAAAATAAGAATTCGTTTGAAATGAAATTTACGCTTTCTGAAATATTCGCCTGTCATTAAAGAGTATCTTTTCTTGAAAATCTTTGTTATAAAAATTTCTGTCGCTAAAATGAAAAACAGCTCATTTCGACTTAAGGGGACCTTCTGGTCTAGCTGAAATAATGAGCAATAGCATTTGAACTTTGTAGATATATTTAATTACTTTTATAATATACAAAAATAATAATAAAAAAAAATTATAATTTTAAGTAAACTAAAATTGCTGGTGGGACAGATTTTGGATTCTCCACTGATCAAAAACAAAAAAAAAGAAGAGGTTACAATTGGTATGAATATAGTTATCGCAGGAACTAAAATGAAAAAAAAAAATAAAAATTTGACAAAATGGTGCGTTGTTGAAATTTATTTTATGAAAACAGACCATTTTTTACTACTTTTTGTATATAAAAAGTAAGAAGTATTCAACGTAGTAAGTTTTTTTTAGTCCCTGCGATAAGAACTGGTTTTTTGAATAATATAGTAAAATTTGAGACGAGTCGGACGAGTAGTTTTTGTTTTTTGTGTCCCACCGTGCAGAAAAATATAGTTTCGAGATAAATTAACTTAAACTTCAGTCGGCCCTTTTACCTGCTTCTGCGCTCACCTGCTAAATAGGCTGTAGATGTCGAATTACTGGAAATATTGATACGAATTTTATAGTATACTTTTAAAAGCCTATACTTTTGATATACAAAATAAAATTTTTTTTTTTGAAAAATCTAGACCAGAAGGTAGCCTTAAGATAGCAATTATATTTTTGATCATAAATATAAGACCAATTGAATTTTTAAATAATTGTTAGAAATTTATATCGTTTTAGAAATGGTCTTTGATTTGAGCATAGAGTCTTTTGAAACAGTTCTATAGTGTGAGGACGCAAGTCGGCCAACCCCCTCGTTTGCGTCTCACCAGTGGAGTCATTTTATATTATCATAAATTGTTTATTTTACTTTATTATTTTCTTTTTCAATTATTAATTTGTTATTCTTTAAGTGTTAAGTTGTTTTTTATTATTTGCCCATGAAGGGACATTTTTATTTTATGTAAAATTGCTAAGTCTAAGAAGAATTGTAAATTAAAACGAAAATGCAACCCTTCAATTGCATAAACTAATAGTCGAGTGGTGAACACACTCATCTAGCTGAATGACGCCATGTTTAGAACTTAACGAAGAAAAGTCAAAGACGAAGAAAACTCTTTCTCTTTCGGCGATCAACAGCAGTAGCAAGCAGACGTATATTCAGGTGAGTGTCTAGTGACGGAACAGTGAAGGGAACGAAAAGTGACTAGGGAAGCCATTTTTTTGGACATCAACGCTCCTTTGTGCCACGCACCAGGAGGATCATCGGGATAGGCCACGCCGTCCACCCCACAGTGTTATATATATGAACGACAAATACATAAATTAATGTTAAATAAAATAAAAAATTGTTCAAAAAAAAAAAAAAAAAATTAAATAAACAAAAGAGGAAATTAAAACGTGTGTTCTTTTTTTTTTGTTCGTCACTTTTTAGTGCTACGCACTAAAGGGTCCATTTGCCGAATTCAGATCGACGCTCCTCGGTGCCACGCACTAGGGGGGACTCGAGAGATAGGCCACGCCATCGTCCAGCGGAATTTAAGGTGCAGTGCACCATACGATATATTGTAAGTAGGTGCTCCCTAGTGCCACGCACTAAGAGGAACCACAAGGCTACGCCTTGAGGTAAAATAAAAAGTGAAATTAAATAAAATAGAAGGGCAAGATCTCCAAGTGAGTGTTGTGTATTGTTCGTAAATTGAAGGTAGTTCGCTCCGTTCCCGGTAACGAATAAATTTCTGTAGCCTCGAACCCTGGACTCGGCGAGTGATACCCAGGCTAGAGCTTCGTTACAATAGTTTACTTAATATTTTTATTTAAAAGTATTGAACTCTGCTGATAAGAAAATAAACTTAAGCAGTTATTCCTTTTTACTATAGATTTTGTATCGTACTTTTTCTAAAGGGCTTGTTTTTAATTTGCAGTTGTTGTTAGGTGGTCTGCTGCACAAAAGTTTTATATTCGATTTGAAGATAAAGTAAAATTCAAAAATAGAATACGAAGAGTGAACAATTAATGTCCTAAATTAAGCTAGTAACTTTGAAATGATAATTTTTCATGATTAGGTTACTGAAGATAGATTTTCCAAAATTAAAGTTGCCGAAAAAGTCTGATGAAAAAAATTATGCAACAAAAATTAAATTTTCTCGCCCAGGAAGAGTTTTACATTAGCATTGGGTCACTGATAATGAATCGTAGCTCCTCAAGCTTTTAAAGTAGGATTATTAAAGTTTCGATATATCTGGGGCAAAAGTGATAGATAATTCTAAATATAGCAAAATTGGTGTCTCTGGAAAAATTTTACATAATACAATTCTGAATAGTTTTCATCTTCTAAAGAACAAACGATTGAAAAAAAGAAATCAACCTTCCGTGACGAAAATAAACCTTATAAAAAAATAGGAGGGAAGGGTGTGCTCAAACCACAGATTCATTCTATCCCCACAGTTTTTGGAATAATGACTTCGTATCGAAAACTATTATTTCAGTCTTTCTTTGAAAGACTTTTGCTTTTTTTTTTTGTTAAACTCTTTTCAATTTACAAATAAAATAAATTTTGTGAAAAATATCAACTTTCCTCGGCCAGATGGTTTATATCTAAAAGTCTTTGAGAATAATTTTGGGTCATTACTTATAAATTTTAATAGCTGCTTTGAAACTTCTCTATTTCTCTGAACACGATTAGTTAATCTTGGATATATCTGGGATTAAGATCTTCCTTATATAATTCCAATTTTATATATTAAATATTTGGTGTTATAGAAAAAGTTGTTTACTTAAAAACTTTAAGCATTTCTTACCAATATACCATTGAAACTATTTTCTATTTTTGGGTTCATGTCGGAGACTTTTAATCAACAAATTATGGAGTAAAAATAAAAAAAGTTTCTTAGGAAAAAATATTCCCATAAAAAATTAAGTGGAGTGCCAAAACAACAGAACAGTTCCAGGGCTACCATTATTTGGCTAACGAATCCAAAATCAAAAAAACAAATTATGTTAAAGGAATACTTTGATATAATTTCAACCTGTTTTATTTAGAAAATAATTTTACTTCTATACCACTGAATTTACTAGCTCCACTTAATCTAATTTTGGTTTTTAATTCATTTGTTTAGCATGATACTACAAAATAAAATATTCATAAGAGTAATAAACTTTATTCAATAGAATGGTCCCAGCCTCATTTCACATTATATTCAATATCAGTGACCCAAAGCTAATATAAAACTATTCTTCCCGTCTGGACGTTCGCAGAAAAATGAATTTTGTTTCGCGACCATGCGTAGATGATTTTTGGAATGAGGATATTGCATTGACTAATTTCTATGGAGACACATACATACATCAAGATCACGGTCATGAACCGATTGAAATCTGTGGTTAACCAAAAGCAGCACATTTCATTATGCTATACAAACAAAAATTTTAAAAATATGTTCTAAGAAATTCCCGAAATATTCTTGATAATATTTTTCTAAAAACCTGTGAATTTTCTTCTTTTATTTGATATTGTACATATCGTTATCGTACTATAATATTAACATATTTTTAAAAATTTTAAAAAAAATGTAGGTAATTTTATGCAAACTTTTTAGCTTGTGAAAAGCGCCGTCGCGCTGTGTTATTAAGTTTTAAAATTTTCTTTTGCTTCAGCTGAAGGAATGAAACTTTTAATACAGCTATTTAAAATATTTAAGAATTACTTCCTTACAAATGCATAAACAATTTTCAATGAAAATCTTGAAAAATAATTAAAATACTAACAAACGTAAGCACATACACATACAAACGTCCTATATGTATACAAATCTACTACTACTATATTTACAGCAATAAAAATTTCTCAAAAATGTTGTTCACTCCATTGCAAACATACATAAAATTGCATATGAAAGCAAATTTCACTGCAGACGAAGAAACAACCAAACGACAGAAAAAAATACAAAAAGAAAAAGAAAAAATACGAAAAAATGAAATTAATGAAGAAAAATGGTAATAAAGCGTTAGTCACGTGTTCACTTTAGTGCTGTTGTTTTTGTTATTATTGCTTCTGTGCTGTTGTTACTAGTGTCGTTGCTGCTGATGTTGCCGCCAACGTTTCGGGTTTTTCTACTATATTTGTGTAAATATGAACTTCAAAAAATATGAATTAAAAAAAAAAAAAAAGTTAATAAAACAAACAAAACGATGCAACATCATGTATTAAAGAGTGCATATATTCATTGTTTTGGTGGCTTTTTTGAACTTTAGGATCTTTTTCTCTTTGTTGGCTTATAATTTTTCTCTTTTTGCTTTTAGTTGAAATGATAAAAAATGAAAATCGAAAATATACTGCGCATTTGTGCGCAAAAATGTGCTGCAGTGCTAACAAGAAGAAGTGTTGCGTTATTATTTTTTCTAGATTTTTGTTGCTTTTTTGGTTTATTTTGAATGTTATGTCCTGCATGAGGCATCTACAACAATAGCAGCGGCAACCAGTGTTACAACAAAATAAAGGCGAAGGATGCTGCTTTAGTTGCTTTTACTGTTGGCTTTGCGACTGCCACTGTCGCGGAAAGATGTTGTTGATGTTGCAGCAAATGTTGTAGCACATTTTGCTGCATGACAACTTTTCATGAATTTCAAACTAGTAAACAAAAACAACAACAACAACAATAAAAACAGTAAAAATGGCGTTGTATCTACTCAAGTGTACCGAAAGTGTACAAATGCATCGTGCGCAATGCTTGGTGCATACATATATAAACAGCTATGTACAATAACAAGTAAAACAACAAAATAGAGCCACTCGTATTCAGATAAATTCAAATTCCAAAAAAATGGTTTTGTTGCAATTTGATAAATCACTGTTTCACTTAGTGACAACAACGAAACAGCAGCCATCGGCAATCTATCTAACTATGTATATGGAAGTACTGTATTTATATATGCACAAGCTCTAGGAAACACATAAAGCCAGGGAGCAATTTTTATTCTATAAACATGATTTTTCCATATTTGTTATATAAATTAAGAATATTCTTCAAGGACTTGCTTCAGATCTGAAAAATAAACTTTTTTTCTCAACTTTGGTTTGGAAAAACAAAATTAATGAATTTAGGAAGACAGAAATCATCTTTAGGTTTAGCTCTGGAGCAAACCGTCTGCTTTCTCTTTGGTAAAGTTTATTGGTGGAGCTAGGAGTTAACTTTGGAAGAAGATGGATCTCAAATATGTTTTCAAAGGTTTCGAAAGTAATATGTTGTAATCAAAGCAGCAAACTAAAGGGCAAGCAAGACCATGAATTAGAGGAGGAATAGGATGCTTGGAAAATATTAGAACAAAAACAAACTAAACTTCAGACCAAAACTCAGATTAAAATTTAGATCGAGTTGAGATTAATATTTAATATTCGTTTCCTGCAGTTTGAAATTATTTTGTCGATCTCAGAGTGAACTTGTTCGCTTTAGGGAGAATGCCACTGTGACGGCTGGTAAAATGAGAGATTTTCGGGAATTTTTTTGATCAGTCAAATAAAGGAATATGGGGATTGTTTCATATTCATTTTATTAAGTGCACTTCCAACATTATTTTCATAAATTTTTATTAAAAAATATTGAATAGTTTTAAAGATATGTGCGTTGCCGTGGAGCCCGAAAAAATTTCCCCCTCCATGGTCGCGTCGATTTTTAAAGAACGGATTTTCTGAGTTTTTAATAATCTATATGAGTATAATTCTCGTTGTACGTAGCGTATTTTTGTTTCTATTTTCCACAAAATGACGACTGATCTACTGATAGACTGATCTCAGTCTACTTACTATCACTAAAATGGCTGTAACTTAGGCATTTTTTGGAATTTTTACTAGAAAATCTGTACACATATAAAAACTTTAATTTAAGATAAAAATTTTTTGACCCGTCACAGTGGCTTTCCCCCTTAACACCTATAAAAAAATAAGATGAGTAAACTAAAGTATTATAAAATATTTAATTTATGACAAAATATTAAATTTACCTCAGCTTATAATTTTTAAGTTTTTGAGTTACTCGCCAGTGAGTTTGAATCATCCAGCTCAACCAAACGACTATACTGGTGAATTGATGTTTCTACAAAGAATTAAGTTAGCTCACAATTAAACTATAGCTATACACGCTTAATTTACAAGCTTTCATGTAATGTTCTAAGCTATACTCATATTTTTATTACGGCTACTGATCTGAAAATGCTCAGAAATTCAAATTTAGATTACAATGCCTACAAGGTTCCCAAAATGGCTATTAAAAGTTTATTTTAGGAAGCAAAACAAAACCAGCTCTTAAATTTAATTTTTCAAGATCTCATCTTAAAACCATCATAATAGAACCTCTTTTTATGACCATAAAAAATTAGATTTAGGAGGCTCCCAATTCGGTTCCTAAAATAGTCTTTCAGGACTCCAATATTAAAGCACCCGACAATCATCTTAAAAAGAGTTTTTTAGGATTTTTGCATTCTTCTTTTTTAGGAGCGCTCCTGAAATTGCAGAGTGGGATGTTTAATTTGGAATATTTTATTATTATAAAATAAAATATTCACATTTTTTAATAAAATTTTAAACATTTTTGGGAGCGACCCTCATTACTTACCCTCTGTATCTGGCTAGGTTAGGGATTGATGGAATTTGCCAATTTGCCGATTTGAGGAGAAATAGCCTTACTACTTGTACCAGGTACTTGTCTGTCTGACCTAAGTCCGATTAGTTAACTTGCACGCACGAAACTAACAGAATAACAATTCCGATTTAAGCTTCATACACAATACTTCTGCCTCCTCAGCTCGGAAGTCGAATAACTGTTTTTTTTTTACCTTGCAGTCTATGATTCCATTATGCGATGGAAAAAAAATGTATTACACAATTTATGCGATTGACATTGGAAAATACTATAGAAATTGCGTCAAACATAAATTATATTATTTTGGTTTAAACGCACTGGTCCGCCATTAGGCGGAGCCAACAATTACACTTGCACAAACAACAATAATAACACTACCCTGCAGATTTCAACTTTTCTTATGCGAATAAGAAAATGAATGAATGAATTTTTCATGCTGAACACGAATTTGTGGCCAAAAACTTTCCATCACGTCACCTTTCCGAGAAAAACGGGGTTGAAATTCCTGAAATCAGCGTTTTTGGCCATTTTTGTAAAATTGTGGAGCTGAACCCTGACGTGCTGCAAACTTCGCTAATATCAGAAATTAAAGACTGAACCATGATGCCCTCTTAAATAAGCCAAATTGTTCGCACGTGCCCTTAGAGCAGGGGTGAGATTATGTCTAGGGGTGCACGAAAAAAATGTACACAAAGCTGATTTTATCTTACATCTTAATTCGTCCACCATATTTGATCTACCATTTTGAATTTTTAAAACCTGACTGCAGATTTGTAATCAGTGACCCTGAAAACACTTCAAACCACTGCGTTTTTCATTATATTTCGTTGGTATGAGTAAGATAAAATCCGCCCACCATATTTGATCTGCCATTTTGAATGCTTGAAATCTGACCGCAGATGTGTAACCAACGACCCTTAAAACATTTCGAACCGCTGCACTTCTCATTATGTCTGGCCGTGGGTGAAAGTTAAATAAAATCCGTTCTGTATACATTCCTTCTGCTCCAAGGGCGCATGCGAACATTTGAAAGGGCATGGTTCAATCTTTAATTTCTGATATTAGCAAAATTTGTAGCACGTCAAGGTTCAGCTCCACAGTTGTTCAAAAATGGCCAAAAACACAGTTTTCAGGGGTTTCTCAAAAACATTACATGATGGGAAGTTTTTGACCCCAGATTCGTGCTCAGCATGAGAAATTCATTGGGTAACACTAGGAATCATCTTATTCGCAAAACCCATGCAGAGCAGTGTAATTGTTTTTATAATATTTGAACACAATTTGAAAAACAACACATTTTCTTGCATACTACAATTTTTTTCAGCTTAATAGAACCACAACTAATATTTTTTTCGATTTACTAAAAATCCACGTCACCACAAAATAATTTTTTCGCTCTTTAGCATTAAATTTCCAACTTTCAGGAAACATAACAACCAAGTTGAAAAACTCAAAAGCATACAAAATGACAAAAAGGAAATAAGAAGTTTTTCTTAAAACTCAGAGCTTTCTTAAAGTGCTTAATCTGTTAATATGATCGAGCCTTTTGGCGGAGCTGTGCATTAGAGGGTTAAGGGCATAAAAATGAGAAAAAAAACTTATTGAATTGATCTAAAATTGTATGCTATATATTTTTATCAATTTAATTTTTATTCCCGGGCAAGGTTAGGTACTTTAAACTAACGTAAGCATGAAATAGCAACGTTCTTTGTAGTTTTTGTTAACTTTGTATTCGATTTGATATGCTATGTAGCATTAGTATGAATAAATATTTTTACCAACACATACATAGTTAATAAATATACATTTATAAAAGTTTAAAATATTTTACACTTGCTGTTATGTTTTTTGTGAAATGTTCATGCTAGGTTGGTTGTTGTCGCTTTGTTTACTGCAACTTTATTACGTGCAACATGAGCTCTACACCTGGTGTATTTTTGGTGTTGCTATCATTGTTGTTGGTGTAGATATTTCCTCTACAAGCTAACACCGTTTTTGCGCATTTGTCATGTTAACACACAAAGGTGTGACAACATCTGCAATGATAATCTTTTACATATTTACTTATTCCATTTTATACTTTGGCTATGAATGTAAGGTCAAAGGCATTGAATGTTTTTACATTTTTCAATGTCATTTTATATGTAAATACGAGTTTTATCATCCTTTGAATACTTTTGTGTTACAAAAAGGCGTCCGGGATAAGAAATTGTAGCGGAAAAAAAGTGGAAAAATATAAATTCTAATATATATAAACAATTTCCAGACAAATTTCTAAATTGCATAAAATTGTTTAACAATTTAAATTGAAAATTCAATATTCCATACATTTATGGAATTGTCACGTTTGCATAATTGTTCAATTAATTGAAACAATTATATCCCTATCCAATAATTGATAATGGAATTTCGTAGACAAAGTTGATAACTATTTTCTGTATAGAAGTGTATACGTATATGTAACTGTTTATATGTGTGTGCCTGTGATCAGTTTAATTAAACGCTTCAACAATAACGATAGTACCGTTATTGCATTATGGCAACGGTGACTATTTCTCACTGCCTGCTTGTGTATCGTGACTGCAACCGGCACTCACATATAAAACTCTAATCAGAAATCGTTTAGAAAATTGGAATACGAATTGAAATTTTTTGTTTTGGTATTTTACAAAGATGTAATTTTGTGATTACCAAGTCTGGATGTAATTGTGCAGTTTCTGCTAAATTTTCTTTCAATGGCAGTATAACAGCTTTACAGAATCGACGGTTTAATGTGCATTTAACTGAGCAACTGTTTATTGTATACAGTTGTACATTGAATCTAAAATTTCATGGTTATTTTATGTATAGTTAAATCAACTTTTAGAGAGTTGGATTGGCCTAGCTCTCGATTTGGTTTTAAGTCTGATTTTATGGTCTGACGTGTTGTTTTTCTTTAGGTCTATATTTTAGACTGATTCTTATTTTGAGTTTTAGTCTAAATTTTGTTCTCGTTTTTCGCTTGATTTTTAGTCCTGCTTTTTACAAATTAATTGGTCTAAATTTTAAATAAAACTTGATATAAATTTTGATCTGATTTTTATCTTATTTTTGGTCTGATTCAAGGTCTGTCTTTTGGGCTGCCTTTGGTCTGAAGTTTAGTTTGATTTTTTTTCCTGAATTTTGTTTCTTATCTGAACAAGATTTTGTCTGAATTTAGGTCTGGATTTGGTCTGAATTTTGGTTTGGTTTTTAGCTGCTTTGCATAGAAATTTGGTTTTCTTTCTGTTGGTTTATTTCATTGGCTGAAATGGTCTGAGTTTAATAAGAGTTATGTTCTTATTTTTGATCTAATTTTGATCTGAATTTTGTTTGAATTTTTATTTGATTGTTGGCCTGATGGTTGATCTGATGTTTGTTTTGAGGTTTGGTTTAATTTTAGCCCTGACTTTTGGATTGAATTTGGTTAGATTTCTGAGCTTTTTTGTTTTGAAATTTTGTCTGAATTTGATTTTCTTCCGGTTTGATTTTCGTACTGACCCAAACAGTCCGGTATTGTGGTATTAGTTTAAGTCTAAGTTTTGAACTGAATTTTGGTTTGAGTTTTTGTCTGACTTTTACTTTGAATTTGTTCTCTTTTTGGACTGCTTTTTTTTCATTTTTTATTAGAGTTTGGTCTGAATATTGGTCTGAGTAGTAACTGGGTTGAAATTTTGCTCCGAGTTTTAATTTAATTTTTGGTCCGAGTTTCGGTCTCGATCTGATTTTGGTCTGAATTTGGTTTAAATTTTGGTCTGATCTTTGGTTTGATTTTAAGTTCGACTTGAGCCTGATTTTTGTTTAATTTTTGTTTGCATTTTGATCTTATTTTTTGTCTTTATTTTAAACTAATCCTTAACTATTTACGGGTACATGTTATAGAAGTTATAGGTTGTTCTAAGTTAAGGCCTAATTAAGTTAATGAAGGAATGAATAAATTGAATAATTTTGATTTTTCTAGATTTGATTGAATAGAGCAGTCGATCAGCCCAAACGATTTTTCGATAAAGATTTATGTGCACTTGCACAATATAAAATAATGAATGCTTTTAATGCTTCAGTGTGTTTCCTTGGACAGGCACTTAACCTAACCTAACCTAAGGTGACCAATTTGCACATAAAAAAGAGCTACCTCGATTATTAATAAATTAATAAAATAATATGAACATGTGTCCATTCAAATATATGCATTAATTTGTTTGAAATAATATGTGTGTATTTTATACTAGCAAATAATTACTTATCTGATTATAATATGCGCTGGAATCTCCTCACCTTTTTCACTTCTTCTTATCATAATTTATGACACTAATGTCCAAAAAACAAAGCAAAAAAGGATTTAAAACAAACAAGCTTATCCATCATTAGCCACCGAGAAAACAACCACAAAAAGAGTGTCAAAGTCAAGTCAAATCAACACAACCAAATCGAAAATATTAAACTCCTACCCAAAAAGATTGCCTGCTAACGGAGAGAGGCAGGTAGTGGATTTGTTTATGCTGATGACATTGATGTTGGTAATAAAAAACAACCAACGAGAAATATTGATAAATGTATGCAATCACAATGAAATAAACAAAAATGTGGCTCTTATACGTAAATGAAATTTACAAATATTTTTTCTTTTGAGTAGCAGTGGCAGCGGCTAGCGAGTGGTGGACTGGTCATGTTGATGGTAGTTAACATCAATTAAGGCACACTAATCAATTTGTTAGTAAACAAATAAACAAACAAAAAAAAAAAAAAACACACACACAAATAAGAAGCAAAGCAAAGAAGACGAATGAAAAAATAAAAACGTTGATTGGTCACTGATTGAGCTGTTGGCACAAAAAAAATAAAGAGAACTTAACTGATGCGATGATAGCTGTAGATGAAAAATGAAACCAAAAACGGTGGAGAAAAACTGTGTAGATATGTTTACATTCACATACACAAGCACATGTTAACATATACAACTAAGCATTACAGACACGCTACAGAGCATATGCTTTACATAGTAAGATGTATCTTCACCATATGCGTGCTGTGCCTGCTTCGATGTGGGTGTGTGGGTGTGTGGGTGTGTTTGTATATGCACACAAGCTTGTGTATGTTCATGTTTATGTGTGATATATAATCTTGTAAATCTTGTTTACAAAGATTACAAATCAATTGTAAAGAAAATAAAAACACATGCTATCAAAAGTAAAGCAACAAAAATCGGAGATAGAGGGCAAAAGCTGAGACGAGGAAGGACGACGATTGACTCAAGTATAGTAGATGCGGTTTGGAATAGAGCTAAAAGAAATTGGATTTACACCTTAAATGCGATATGCCGTTGTTGTTGTTGTTATTCGTGTGTGTTGACACTTTCATGTTGTTGGTAATGATACGATGTTGATGATAATAGCGTTAGTTAAACGACAATGGTGTGAAGAAGGCATTACATACCCACACACACACATATATACATAAACTTGTACATATTCATATTTAGCATTATGACTTTTATACTGTAGATGCTGATGTTTTTATTTGTATTATTATTGTTGTTGTAGTGTTGATGATAATGTTGTTGTTTTCGTTATATTTTTTTTTGCTGCTGCTTCTGGTGTTCTACATTTAATTGAAGCTATCAAAATATTATTTGTGGCGCAATTTATCAATAAACACCAATCGTGTGGAAATAATTTGATTATGCTTGATTTATTTATGGGGAATTTGTGGTGTGTGTTGTGTGTGTATTTATGCATGTATGAATGAATATTGTATATAAATACCTACATGCATACATATGTACTATGTGCGTTTATGTGCGTATGTCTGCTTTATACACTAAATAAGATGTTTTATATTGGATTATGTTCGAATAAGATGTAGCTTTTAATAAAGCTACTGAAGCGGGTTAACACCTTGTGTATTAACACATTCTTGCCCAGTGTGGCTTATTTGATAACAAAATTCTGAGTTTTCAAGCTTTGTAGCTTACAAAAATAAATGAAAGTTCTTGCTTGTGGAGTAGGAAATTAATTATGTGGAAATTATGAGAATGAATTTTGTTAGACAACTTTATTATATAATGGAGAAATATATAAAATAAAAATTAAATGGCAGAAGTAACATAATCTGAAATTTCAGAAAACGGAAAAATACTTTTTTAATTTCTTGATGGTTGATGAGCTAGTAATATGAAAATGATTCATTCATTTTCATATCTAAATATTAAAAACTTGTATAAAATTAGTGTTGAGTTTTCCCGAGAACCGATGATGTATTCCAAAATTACTATATATATCTATATATATATATATATATATACATATATATGTTTGCTTTGGTATAAAATTTTATAGCCTATCTGTATATATTTTCAATATAATATTTTAGTTCTGTAGGTAACAACAGAAAAATATTATTAGAAAAATCAAATACTTAAGTTTCCTTTAGTTGCGTATACGAGAATTCTAAAAACTTCGGATTCTAAAAAATTGCTGCTGAACAATCCATCATTTTTAGTTTTTTTAGGTTAGGAAAGCTAACGACTTTTTCAGTTCTTAGTCTTCGTCCGCTGATTGAGTTTAAAAAGTTTGGAAATTATGAAAAATACAAAGAGTTGTCGTTGAAAATTTAAAATTCAAAATAATTTAATGTTAATTTGTGTACGTTAGAAATCATTAAATGCAAAAAAGATAGTTTAAAATTGTTTTTCGGACTATTAAATTTTTTGAACTGCTTTTCGTTTGAATCAAAAAGATACTCTGATCAAGACAAAACTTTACTTTGGATAAACTTCGGGTGTAGAAAAAAGGCGGCCACAGGAGTTTTGAAGTAATCGTTTTTGAATACTGAATCAACGTATTTTCCATAATCTTTACTCTAGTTGTTGTTGGTTGAGATTATGAGATTATCCAATTCCCCAAGTCAATACCTAGATAATAAAATGTATTATCTACTAGGGTCTGACCGAGGGTGATTTTTCGGCCGTAGCCGAAACCGAACTTCGGCCATCTAACCTTCGAAGCCGAAGCCAAATACCGAAGGATTTTTAAAATATAAAAAAATAAAATTCTGAAATTTTTTCTGCCTATGTATTTGCAAACATATACAGAAAAATCTAAATAATATTGGAGTATGAATGTATAAGCTCGTATTTTTTTCGTAATTTGGACATTTATTGTGAAAAAGTGATTATAAATTTATTCTTTAAAGTATTGTCAATCGTTTGCCACAACCTTTTCCCATCTTTCTGGTAGCATACGGATTCCGCGTTGAAAGAAATCCTCATCTTTTGAGGCTATCCACGAATCGACCCATTTTTTGAGTTCTTCGAAAGAACGGAAGTGCTGTTCAGCCAGACCATGTGTCATCGATCGGAGCAAGTGGTAATCAGAAGGAGCAATGTCTGGATAATACGGCGAGTGAGGTAGCACTTCCCATTTCAGCGCTTCCAAGTATGTTTTTACTTGCCTTGCAACATGCGGCTAAGCATTGTGCTGAAGAATAACTTCGTCGGGTCTATTCTCATATTCTGGCCTCTTATCCTTTAATTCTCGGCTCAAACGCATCAATTGTAGTCGGTAGCGGTCGCCAATGATCGTTTCATTCGGTTTCAACAGCTCATAATACACGACACCTTTCATATCCCACCAAATACACAGCATGAGCTTGGATCAATGGATGTTCGGCTTTGCCGTTGATGTTGATGCATGTCCGGGTGGTCCCCATGATTTTTTACGCTTTGGATTATCGTAACGTATCCACTTTTCATCGCCAGTCACGATGCAGAAAACCCTTTCTTTTCTGTCGTTCAATCAGCAGTTCACATGTGAAAAATCGTCGTTCGACGTCTCTCGGCTTCAATTCATACGGCACCCAATTTTCTTGCTTTTGAGTCATTCTCAATGCTTTTAATCGTTTAGAAATGGTTGATTGATCAACTCCTAAAGATTCTGCAAGTTCTTGTTGCGTTTGACATGAATTTTCTTCGATTAATGCCTTCAATCTTCTTCATCTTCAAACTTTTTCGGGCCGCCTGAACGTTCCCTGTCTTCAACATCAAAATCACCACTTTTGAAACGGGCATACCACACCTGACACATTCTAACGTCTATAGCACAGTCAGGATAAGCTTCAGTGAGTAAACGATGTGCTTCAGTTGCGTTTTTCTTTAAATGGAAGAAGCAAATTAAAACTTCCCGCAAATGTTGTTTTGTTGGCACGAAATTCGACATTTTCAGATATAGTAGATTTCGTCCCATAAATTTTTAAAATGTAACATTGAACTTTGTAATGAATTGACTTTTTTTTGAAATTAGTTTTCCTGTCTAAAAAAAACTTAATTCTTTCAATGCAGCAATATAAAAATCGAATCGTTTTTTTATTCGATTACACAACTCATTATAAAAAGAAGCACAATTATTTACAAATTCTGAAAACACATTTTCAGATATTTTGTAACACATTAAGAGTCTTCATTAAAACGTGCAAAAACCTGGTAAACCGCGGAAACATACTGTCAAATCTCATATAAATTTTGACAAGTTTACACATATTATGCAGTTTATGAGGCTTATAAGGATTTTTAATTTGTCTGTGGCGTTAAATCCAAGGTAAATATCTTCACTTTCCAAAAATATTGTTTTTTCTCTGCAATCAATGTTATTAACACCAAGAGTTAAATACTTTGGTCTTAAAATATTTATGCATGGAAGGCATAATCAAAATTGTATCACTGGAAATCAAGTTCAACACAGATACACCTAGTCTTTATTCCTTTAAGACGCGTTCCAGTTCCTGAAGAGAAAAGCTGCCAGTAGTAGTATCTTAAGGACAACGATACTACGGAGTATTATCTTTATAGTTGTCCGGCGTTCGCGAGAATCAGATTAGGGATGTTGGGTAGTGATGTCTTGAGTATGAATTATGTCCACACTCTCTCACTTCTTGAGCTTCTAAGAATCATCAGTGAAACAAAGAAGTTCGAGGTTGAGAGTCCCTAGACCTTTCTTCTTGCCATTTATCCCCTCACATATCTTTCCTGTCTTTCTACTTTCTTCTACTAGCTCTATCTTGAAGATAGTACAATGGTCTTTGAGACTGAGTGCTTTGGTTTAGTCCAGCACACCTTCAACTTCAAAATATAAGCCCTGACTTGTCATTAAATGGTAATGCAAGAGCAGATTGAGATTGATTGTTTTAGGGCGTACTTCTCACAGTGTCTTGGATGAAGAAAATTGGTAAATAATATTAAGAGGACGGTCGGTGTAGAAATCTTTTTACTTTTAAAGAGCAATTCACTAAAATTGCTGGAGTAAAATGCCGCCATTTTGAATATTAAAGTTTTTGAAAACTTACTTTTGTCACATTATACTATGATATTGAGTTCAAAAAAATCAGAATCACGTTTTCTTCTTCATAAGATAATTGGTATTTCAGCTACTTTCTATGTAGTTTTTTAGCAGCGTAGATTTACTATAGAGAAGATTTTTGGGGTTAAAATCTTTTTTGGTATGTGTAAACTTTTTTTTGTGATATATATACACCCAGAGAAATACTTACCTCGTTTGAAGAAAAACGGTTATCAAATTGAGGAAAAATGGGAATGATTTGGCGCCATAAAATCGGTTTCCTCATTTAGATATACAAAATTTCTTTGAACTGAGGAAATATTTTTTCTTTATTTTAGAGAAAATTTTCTTTGAAAGAAGGAAGTTTTCTATAAATTAAAGAAATATGTCTTCAATTTGTAGAAATTGCGTTTTTCAAATGAATAATATTTTATTTCAATATGAGAAATTGTATATAATTTAGGAAAAATTTTCCTCAGTTTGAGGAATAATTTTCCATAAATTTAAGTCAATTTACTACCTTTTTAGAAAAAAAAAATCCTCAATTTATGGAATATTTTCTACAATGTTGTTTTAATTAAAAGGCATAGAAATCATTTTTTTTTTACTTGTATTCATTTATTATTTTATTTTTAACAAGTATTAAGGTTTACATTCATACGTATTTTTACATACACGCCTTGAAATGATCAAAAGTTCCGTATGACCATCAAAAAATTATAAATTGAAGTTTATTGAAATTAATATCTTTTCAACATATTTGATTTTCCCTCACCCAATAAATATATATTTTTTTTTTCACAAATGATATCAACAGCCACAAACACAACCGCTTCGCTTGAAATAGAGACGCCGACTAAAAAATTCAAAAGAAAAACAGATCGTACGCGATTTTCTGCTAAGGCCTAAAGAGTAAAGCTAGTTTTTTGTGTATACCAAAATTTTGTATGGAAAACATTTTTGGTATATTCGTCTCTTTCTTACATTTTCTATACAACTAAATTTGTATAAATGAAGACATAACTTACTTCAAATTGAACACCATGGTTGCATGAAAGGAGCACATTTTTCTTCATTTTGAGAAAAATTTACTTAAACGAAAGAAATTCTCGTCGATTCAAATTGAGGAAACTTTTTCTTTGTTTTAGAGATGGGTATTTTTCTGGGTGTACTATATGTATAAAAATAACAGAAGAGATTTTAAAATAAAAAAGTTTTTTGGAGTTGTTTTTTAATCTAAAAAATCGCTATTTTTCAACAAAAATCGTGAAATCGTCATTGGGCCAAAAAATCATCAAAATGACGATAAAATCGTCGTTCTAGCAACACTGGTCAAAATATACAGTTACATCGACTACAATTATATCTGTAGAACGACTGTCGTTGAACGACACCTGTCAAAAATCGATAGACCTGTATCTATAGCCGGAACCAGAATTAAGTAAAAGTATTGAAAATTCAATTTTTGAGATTATTTTATCGTATATTCTTTTAGTTAAGTCATTAAAAGTTTGTATTTTTATCTATCTAGTTTTGAAAATAAAAATTTGATTTTTGTCATTTTTTTTAACCATTTCAATCTAAATAAAAAACATTGAGAGATATCACAATGATCCTGGCTCGGACTTAGTAGAACTATAGGTGTATTGAAGATATTATAAAAATTTAAGCGCAATCGGCTTATTAGTTTTAGAGACATCGTAGCGACCATTTCGAAAAATGCTGTTTTGAGAAAAACTAGTTTCAAAGTTCAGATATGCATAAGTGCTGTATCAGGGTCTGTAACTTTCAATCGACTGTGAATTTCAAAGGATCCCTTTATACATATATTCTAGAGCGATTTTTACCAAAACAATTTTTAATTTTTTTGACCTCCTTGAAAGCAAGGTGAGCAAACTGAAGCTCCAGTAATTGAAAATGTCGCCTTCTCCAACAGTTCACACTTCTTTTCAATATGCTTCAAGTCTTCCTTAAAAAGTAAAAAAGCTTGGCTTGCTTCTGCTGCCTCTAATTGTAATAGCTCCAGCAGGTTGTTCGTTAAAAAAAAACACTGATTACTATTTGTACGGTTGTTAATCTATAGGTTATTTCAAAAGTAAAAATGGAACAAGTAAATAGAGAAAATATAACACAGAAATTGTAATGTAATGTGTAGCCGAAGTCAAATATTCAGTCGGACATATTATCTACGCAGTGCCTTCTGAAGACTGAAATAAACGTAATAACTTCGAATTTAATGAAGCCTTTTCGCCACACTCTGGCTAAAATATTAGAGAACTAGTACACATACTATTTGTATTCTAAGACGAATTTATCCTACAAAAAGTTTTGTTACTATAAATCGGTGGCAGTAGCAAGCTGCTGACTGCAATAACATTTTTTTTGTTTTATCACATTTATTGTTTTATTCCCAAAATGCCTGTGAATGCTTCTAATTACCTCTGATTACCTCAGATAAACTCCGCTTGTCGTTGACTGCATGTGATTAGTCCTACCAACTTCCCTGTGCTTTTGCGCTATCTCATACTTTATGCAACTATTTCAGCCTCTTATTGTCTCTGATTGCTTCTAGCTTATTGAGGTTTAGTACTTCCGAGTCCCTCAGGCTACTTGCGACATCTTCTGGATTCTCTCGATTTACTCTGTTTCTGATTGCCTTTAATTGTGTCTTATTGCCCTTAACTGCTTTTGACTTTTTACTGCTTGTGTATATTATTTTCTCTGTATGCTTCGCAGCAGATATCACAATAGGCCCTAGATGGCCGCAGTGATCTGGGAAATTATTGCCCACCTCCGTATTAATCTAATGCTTCGCAGCTGAGCAAAAAATAATTTTCGTCCTTCGAGGGTTAACAGCCCATAGATCTTTTTGTAATATGCTATAATTTTTTCAATCAATAATTTCAAGGCAAAAATACTAAAATTCTTTAAATCCAAGTTGAACAAAATTTTCTTGTCTTTTTGATAAAAAAAAAATGCACATTCCACTTGAATCATCACAATTCATGCTTCCCTGGACAAAAAAAAGAAAATGCTGTCATTCGTGCTGTTGTAATATGCTTTTGCAGATCGACTTCAAGCTTCAGTGTAATGCGTGCAACGTGTTTGGTACTTGATAATCCGAAGTTTGAAGTTTGAAAAGTACTTTTAGCATCATATCAAGTCATTTTTCTTTTAATCTTCCATTTTTAGTTAGGTTTTTTTTTTTTTTTTTTGTGCGTTCTGTGTTTTGTTTTGCTTGCAAACATGCAACACCACAAATGACATGGACTACAATAGACAGACAGACATGCACATGCAGACATTTTGCAACGAGTCTTTTGCAGTTAGTAAAAGAAAAAAAATAATAGATAAAACAAAAAACTTAACAAAACCCAAACACAATAATTCTTAAAAGACGGATGCATAGATGCACATACGCTTATACTAACACATAAATATATATATGTCTTTATGTATGTGTTTCATACATGTAATCACGCAGACTACACAAATTGAAGCTCGAACATGCCTTTTGTTCTATTTCGCTGCTCCTTTGCACTTTACTCTCTCACTCTCTGAATGTGTATGTATTGTGTGTTTGTGCGCGTGTAAATGCTATAAATGCATGTGCGTGCTTTTCTTCTACATCTTTTGCCTTCCTTGAAGCTAGGGTGAGTTGGTATCTTCCTTTGTGCTGCCTTGATAAAGACAAAACAGACAAAATTTGAAAGAAAATTAAGAGTGAGAGCAAAAGAACAAAAGCGTTCAGGCACAAAAAACAAGAAAAAAAAAATGAAAGCAAAAAGCAGCAGCAAAATACTTTGCCGATAATGATGACGTAGCAAAACAATCAATTAACGCATTGATAGCCATCAACGAGGCAATTTATTTCACTTGCACAAAATCCATTATAGTATGTGTGTTTTTTTTTTTTTTTTTTTTTTTGTTTAACGAGGAGTAAAAGCATTAAAAGCCAAAAGTCAGTGCGGGACTTTCACCCGCCAAACATCTCCTCTCGTCCGACGGAAAGCTCCTCCCGGAACCACCGTTAGGTATTTCGTCGGGAGGCCGTCTGAGCATTTCTGCTCAATCGTCAGTAATTATTTTGGTCGGTCAAGTTTGTTACCGTCCACGCTGCATATATCTGTTACGCTCAATTAATCGAAGCGTTTTCATCACTTTGGCTGCTGCTGCTTGAACAGATTGCCACTTCTGAGGTGTATCGCACATATGGGGCACCATGTTCGTTGTTGTTGGGGCTTCGCCGAATGCTTCAGTGATTTCAGCTCTCTCCTTAGTGAAGCGGGGACAGTGTAAAATGACATGTCGAGCGTCTTCAATTTCGTAGGGGCAGTTAGGGCAAAACGGATCGTCCTCGTGTTTAAAGCGATGGAGATATTGCTTAAAACATCCATGCCCACTCAGTAGCTGCGTCAGATAGAAGTCGACTTCTCCATGCTTGCGGTCTACCCATCTATCGAGAAAAGGAATCAAGGAAAACGTCCATCTCCCCTTCTCAGATCTTTCCCACTTTTGCTGCCATTCATGCATACTGCGTCTTCTCTCATCTATTTTCGATGCTCCTGGACCCATTGTGTACATGCGCTGGAGTTCGCGTGCCAATAAATCTATTGGTAGCATACCCGCAATAACCAATATCGCGTCATCAGACACTGTACGTGTGTGTGTGTGTGTTAGTATGCTTATAATCCAAACCAACTAACCAACCGACATCACCAGTCAAAGCTAACTGATTTGTATAATCTGTTAAGTATGGATGGGGCATTAAATTTTGTATAGGGTGAGCTTATTTTGTTGGTTGGGTACATATAGACAGAGAGATTTGCCTGTGTGCTCATGCGAGTATTAGCGTAGAAATACAAACAGCTCAGTGTTAATGGCATCAATTAACGTTTGTTTTTTTATTTTTTGTTAATTTGATTATCTATTGAGTTTGATTTTTTGTTGAATAACTTAAAAAAGAAAATAATTCAAATTAGCAGAAAAATCTCTCAAATTTCAGAGGTACCATTGTACTAGCACTGTAACCTATGGAAGTAAGAGTTTTTTTTAAAAGTTTATCGTGAATATTGTGATTTTAGAGAGGTAGTTTATTTAAGGCTCAAGAATTTGAATATGAAAGAGTTTGAAAGGAGCGGAAAACTGAAAAGTTTCCGAATTGAATAGTTATAGTGCGGAAAAGTTTTTACTCGTCAATACGAACTCGAAGAGAAAGAAGAACCTCGATAGTCTAGTGAATTCGATTCCCATCATGGTCTAGTGGTTAATTCTCGTAAACTTCTTATATTCACTATCGATATGAAGTGAATGAAAATTATAAGAAACTGTACAAGTACACACCTTGGTTGGTAACGGCAGAACCACCGACCTGTTAAAAATTGCCACGCAGCCTTTCGGAATCGGCGTTAAACTGTAGGTCTAACCATCGCCACTGTAGTCTAGTGGCAGAGTGCCAGACTCTTGTCTCTGGAGACCCGAGTTCGGTTCTCGGCTTGGGTATGTTTTTCGTTCTCTCATAACTTGGGGCTTATAGGTCGCAGTGCTTGAAAAGTAAGGAAAAATCAACACTAAACATAAATTTGGCAGGCATTCTATGCTACACTCAGGTTGCAAAGCGCCTCGTTAAACTGGTGACACAAGCCTTTTAAAAAGTTTGTGGGCACGAGAGGCGTAATGGGTTCATAAGAGCAGCCCTCACCTCGCATGCTGCTATGCCTAAATTTGGGGGTGTCGATATTTTTTTTTTCGTAGTGCACCTCAAAGTCAAAATGAGCGTGATCCGACATCATTTACATCTGCTCAAATTCGTTAGCTTTGAATGCAATGCGCGAATTGAAGTTATTGGCCGATTCCAAAATTTCCCTGAGTTCGCATTAGTAGTAGGGATATGTATGTTCTGGCACAAGGGGAATGGGGAATGGGGAATGGGGAATGAGGAATGGGGAATGGGGAATGGGGAATGGGGAATGGGGAATGGGGAATGGGGAATGAGGAATGGGGAATGGGGAATGGGGCTTGTGCCAGAACATACATATACAGTAGTAGGGATATGTATGTTCTGGCACAAGGGGAATGGGGAATGGGGAATGAGGAATGGGGAATGGGGAATGGGGAATGGGGAATGGGGAATGAGGAATGGGGAATGGGGAATGGGGCTTGTGCCAGAACATACATATACAGTAGTAGGGATATGTATGTTCTGGCACAAGGGGAATGGGGAATGGGGAATGAGGAATGGGGAATGGGGAATGGGGAATGGGGAATGGGGAATGGGGAATGAGGAATGGGGAATGGGGAATGGGGCTTGTGCCAGAACATACATATACAGTAGTAGGGATATGTATGTTCTGGCACAAGGGGAATGGGAAACCGTTTTTTTAATAAGTAAATATATATATTTTTCACAAAATAATAGACGGGAATTGCAAGAACCAATAATAATTTATATGAAACCTTTGAATAAGAACCAGGCAAACAGAAAAAAGAGAAAGCATAAATAACAAAAAATATTTTTTAACCCCGCACATCATTGTGTTTTTTTTTTATATCTGAAGTTTGTTTTGTGATTCACATATAAGAACCAGACAAACAGAAAAAAGAAAAAGCATAAATAACAAAAAATATATTTTAACTCTGCACATCATTGTGTTTTTTTTTTTTTTTTTTTTGATATTTGAAGTTTGTTTTGTGATACACATAGGATAGGATACATATTAGCTGCAGAACAAATTATCAGAACAGGAAAAAGAACTGTATTCTCATTCCCCATTGGCATCATATAGAAACAATATACAAAAAATATATTTCAACTCCGCACATCATTGTGTTTTTTTTTGATATTTGAAGTTTGTTTTGTGATACACATAGGATAGGATAGGATAGCTGATATGCTACAAAACGAATTTCCAGAACAGAACTGTATTCTCATTCCCCTAATCCCATTTGTGCCAGAACATACATATACAGTAGTAGGGATATGTATGTTCTGGCACAATGGGGAATGGGGAATGGCTTTTTTTACGCCACCAGGCAAGCAGGAAAAGTAGAAAGCATAAATGGAATACAATTTTGCTTTATTTTTCCCTCCCTTTCCTTACATACATACATACATACACACTCATTAAAAAGACCTAGTGTTTTTTCTCACGATCATTGTTTACATTTGGCACAGTGAATTGAGAGGAGTCAAGTGCATATTAGCTGCAAAATCAAATTATCACATACTGTGATTTGTAAATATTGCCTTTAAATGATACAGTCATACATTATGAAAAATTTCATGTTTAAACATGTTCAATAAGTTGAAAAGCACCAAGCGAACAGGAAAAAGGACTGCATTCTCATTTTTAACTATTCTTTCTTGCATAACAGTGGGAAAAAAATCTTGCATAACAGTTTTGTTTGTTATCACATACTCTGATTTGTATATATTGCCTTTAATTAATCGATTTCAATTCTCCACGATCATTGTTTACATTTTGTTGAATGTGATACACACACTCAATGTTCAATAAGTTGAAAAGCACCAAGCGAACAGGAAAAAGGACTGCATTCTCATTTTTAACTATTCTTTCTTGCATTGTGGGAAAAAAATCTCACAATTGTTTACAATAAACTTTCGTTAGTCGATTAATTAACTTCTCCACGATCGTTGTTTACATTATTGTGCTTGTGGTCTTATGTGTGGGCAGAAGTGCAGTATCACTCTAAGTATTCATTATGCTTATTTATGCTTATTGTAAGTATGTATTTATTTGTATGTTTATACGTATGTATGTTTGTATGTACGTTTATACGTATTGGCAAAAGTGGAGTCTCTTGCATTATGTATGTATGTAAGTTTGTGTAGATTGATATTATGTATGTATATATAACAATATAAAATTTTATGTGACAGATACTATCTAACAGTGCTAAAAGACGATACTTATTTTTAAAATTTACGCGCAACGCGAGTTTGTTTAAAGTAATAAAGTTAAAAATGGATAGCAATAAAATAAAAGAATTTTTAATAGAATTTGATTTTATTATTTTGGATGAGCATAGAACACAATTGTTACATTTGCAAGCAGAGCTAGAGGAGAAGGAGTTTGAAAAATCATTTCTTTTAAGTCCTGATGATCACCTTCGAACTTGTCCATGGTCTGACAAAAATGCAACAGAAGGACCAGATACATGTAAATGCCAAATGTTTGGAAATAGAAATGCTGAAAAACTTATGAAATTGTACTATAGGCTAACCACTAATTTTCCACCTTGCTGTAATATATGAATTAAATAAATAAAGAAAAGATACTTGTTGGGGTTAATTTAAATTGGTTTTTTATTTTATTCAAAGGAAAAATATATTTAACAATAATAAAAAGGCTGTTTACGTTGACATGAAATATCTCCTGCGATGCAAATTTCGAAGTTATAGGTTTTGCCACCATTTGTTGATGTTTTAATTAATTCAAAGCCACCTTCATTAACCGCCGTTAAAGTTGTGTCCAAAACTTCAACGTATCGTTCAGGAAGAATCACACGAAATTCTGCTAACTCCATCTCTAGTCTCATTCCGTATGGTGTAGTTTTACGTACGACGATAATCACTGAATATGGTTTATTTTCATCCATATCTTTAACAGACAGCAGCTGCTTCTTATTTTTACAATTGAAATCATTAATTGCGGCTGTCGTCATTTTAATTTTAGTTCGCTGTACTATGCTTGTCAAAAACTGATCGTTTAACTTATTTGCAAAGACCTTTTATACAAAATCTTACAATGAAAATATTTTACTAAGATAAATATAAAAAAGAAATCGGAATTATTTTATATTCATCCTTTTCTAACGCATGCATATATATTTTCTTTTTCATCTGCCTTATGTGTTATATTTAAGGGGTAATTTTTTAGTATATATAAATATGTATATTAGTAGTTCAGAGAATTTCGTTTTTATTTATCCATGAATTATGTTCTTTTGTGAATCCTAACCATTTCACAAAGACCTTATCACCTTTACATTTCAACACTTTTTCAACGAGATACAAGCTAGGATATTTTGTTTTCATTAATTCCATTTCATAAAATCCTCCTTTTATTACATTTCCTTGATAATCTTCTAATATGTATGTAGTAGGATTTGTTACTTGTATAATTTTAATTTTAAAAATTTCAGTGGTCCAATTAGGTGTGTACCCCTTCTCAAATAAATGTTTATATTTACTAATTCGCACATAATCACCAACACCGAATTTAGGTATGTGAAATTTCTTCAAGTTGCTATACACAGTGTTTAACAATAAATTTTCATTTGAAGAATTTACATAAGAAGGTGCCATTTTTATGGTTCGGTGACGTTTATTATTATAATTATTTATTAAAAACTTATAAATATTTAGCCATTGATATGTACCATTAAAACTAAACTCTTTCCACATCATTCCTTTTAACGTTCTATTGAATCGTTCGACGATTGAAGCTTTTAATATGCTGTATGTTGAGTAGTGATTTACGTTTTGACTTTTCATTAAGTTTTGAAAATGTTTATTAAAGAATTCCTTTCCATCATCAGTCTGCAAATTATTTGGTTTTCGTCCCGAATCAAATATTCCTTTCATTGCTGTTGTCACATCTAAGGCATTTTTTGATTTTAGGGCTACACCCCATGCAAATTTTGAAAAAGTATCAATAACAGTTAAAAGATACCGATGACCTTTATTATATGTTGAAAAATTCCCCATTTCAACCAAATCTGCTTGCCATAAGTCATCAATTCCTTTTATAATCACCCTACGACGCTTAAAATTTTTACGAGCTTGTTTGTGTAACTCTTCGACTAATTGTCTTTTACTCATGATATTAAAATTTTATTGTTGGACTCGTTGCGGGAACCTTTGTGACTGTCGACATGTGACTAAACATATAATCTTCTAGGTCTGTTATCTTGTTATCGACATCATTTGTATGGGACAGTAGTTTTTTATCAATAAATTCTTCAAGGGTTCTTTTTAATTCAATGGTGTCATATCTAATACGTTGTAGTACTTCAATTCTTAAATTGTTAATATTTTGATTTAAATTTTGCGAACATAAATTAACTTGATCGTTAACAAATTTTTTCGTTGTAGCATCGTGTTCTTTTAACGGCTCTCCTAAATTCTGAATGCATTTTAATTTTAAATCAAAATTATCATCTTCAGTCAAGTTGAAGCCATAACCACGGGGCCCAACTGGTCCTCGCTGCTTATGATTATTCTTGTTAGAAAAACGTCCAAACTTATCTACACTCATCGGGAAAGTGTTATACATCCTCAAAATGTAAATCAATTTATGTTATAATTCCTTCTTCTTTTAGCTCTTCAATAATAGAAATTATTTCATTATTATGATTATTGTGTCCAGCTTGTTGGGATGATATTAAAAGACGTAACCTATCAACCAATTCATTGAGATCATTCCAATACACATAGTTTACTCTTTTTTTACTTAATTCCATTAAACCGCTTCCCTTAGGATATTCCTTGGGTTTTTCATTTATTAGATTTTTAATAATATTTTGATACTTAGATGATCGCGTGCCTCTATTTTGTTCTTGTTTATTATAATTTCGCTTATGCGCATTTGTATCGAATAAAATTTTTTTATAAATATCTAAATCATCATCAGCATATTCTTGGGGTGCTTTGTAAAATATTAGTTGATATAATCCTGGCGTTAGATACCATTTCTTATTATTTATACGAATTTCATCATCATTTAAAATGAATGAAGCATTTCCAATTCTCCATATACCATCACTGTCCTTATGTGGCCCATACACTACGTCTAACTCATTTTTCTGTGCTAATTGACTTAAATCATGTAGACGCACGCCAGAAGGAAAAGTTTGATGGCTTTGATTTAATTTTGTAGTTTCATCAAGACTATATGTTTGATTTGGTGATGCAAAAGTATCGTCAAAAAGTTTAGGGTTTTTCAATGGTGTACTTGTTGTCTTCAACTTCTTATAATTAATCTCGTCATTAAAAACTGTTTCGTCTGGTTTAATATTAATATTTTTGGATGACGCATCAACAAATTCTTTCAATGGTTTTGTTATTGGCTTAAAAGTAGTTTGAAAGAATGCTTCTGCATTAGATTCGCCAATTTTGAGGGCTTTGTGTTTTTGACGTATTACATTCCTAGTTTTTATAATGTCTTTTAGTACTTTTTCATCCATTTTAACAGGTCTCTCTTAAAGTTTAACAGCTCTCTAAAAAGTTCAACAGCTCTCTAAAAAGTTTAACAGCTCTCAAAACAGGTTTAACAAATATCAAAAACAGTTTTTAACAGATCAGATATTAATTACAGCATTCGAATAGGTTATAATAAGAACTGATTAAATATGTGATGTTGTCAAATGTTTTATAGTTGAATGAAAATATCAAATCCCTTTCTATATCGTGATGTATCAATAGAATCATCCTTGCTTATTACCAAAAAACCGTATTTCTCCTTCCAGCATTCAGCGCATATTTCGCGAAACTTTTCATAAGACATATCTGTAGTTACGTGATCACTATAAATATGTTTCATATTCATATCATCCTGTTTAAATATAATAATAAAGTTAGCATTATCTCGAATCAAATGTTTTGGTACATGTGTGTAAGTTTGACATAAATAAAAACTATCAATATCTTTATGTCGTCCCATGCAAAAGTATGAACGTATGTTATTTTGTTTCTCACAAGCTACATCATCAAATATCATAATGGAGTTGCGTTTGGCATTTTCTGGTGGAAATACATCAGTATTTTGAGAAAATGTGTGATATCCTATTCCTTTAATGGAAGATATCAATTGTTTCAGATATTCATATTTTGGTTGATATAAAGATTTCGAGAATATATATATATTTTCAAATTTGAGTCCATTAGGGCTTTCTATTAAACTTAGCATAACATTCGTCTTTCCACAATTTGATGGTCCCACAATAAGTGATCTTATATTATTTGGTAGTAATGAACTATGTTTCACAACCCTGGAATTTTCTGTAGAATGATCGACATTTCTCACTTTTATCGTCTGATTTTGTTTAATTAACCGCATTATTGATATATATCAGGAACTTGTATTGCGTTATCTTCATTTATTGAGTGTACTTTAATGAATAAACAATGTACTATGAAACATTTTTATAAATATCCTGTCAGTCGAAATCAAGCACGTGAAGGAAAAGGTTTTGTCAACAATTTAATAAACAGTCTACCGGTTGAACTTCACTTGCCTGGTTATCAATTTTGCGGTCCTGGTACAAAACTAGAGAAGCGGTTGCTAAGGGGTGATAAAGGTATAAACCCATTAGATGCAGCTTGTAAAGCTCACGATATAGCTTATTCGCAAAATAAAGACGTACAAAAACGTCATATAGCAGATCAGATTTTAAAGGAAAAAGCGTGGAATCGTGTCAAATCTAAAGATAGTAAAGTCAGTGAACGTGCAGCAGCTTGGTTTGTAACAAACGCTATGAAAACAAAAGTTAAATTGGGTATGGGTATTAAGACAAAGCAAAAGTACAATGCAGTTGAAAGGAAACTATTTAATAAAGCAGTTACAGATGCTAAAAAGGTTGTAAAAAAATCTTATGATATTAAAAGTGCCATAGCAGCAGCTAGAAAAACCATATCGAAAACTTTTGGTGAAAATAAATCAAATGTTAAAATACCTAGGATAATACCCATTCCAAAAGTTGGAGGATTGCTACCTTTAATACCACTATTCGCGGCCTTATCAGCTCTGGGTGCAGTAACATCTGGTGCATCAGGTGTTGCAAAATGGATTACTTCAGCAAAGTCTGCAAGGGAAGAATTAAAAGAAGCTAACCGCCACAACAAAACTATTGAAGCTATAGCTATGGGAAAAGGACTTCATCTCAAACCTTATAAAAAAGGATATGGTTTATACCTATCACCGAGTTCAAAAAACTATTAGAAAGACTACCCAAAAGAGCCCTCAATGAAAATGATATAATAAAATATACACGTCAATTAGCTGATTTCAGAGGAGTTTTCATGCGCAACTCTCTACCGAAAAAACCTCGCAAACATGAATGTGGTATAGTTAATTTGGATGACAGCTCTGGTTTCGGCACACATTGGGTAGCATATCATAAAAATTGTAACAATAATGAATACTTCGATAGTTTCGGAAATTTACAACCTCCATTAGAGATAATAAAGTACTTAGGTCATAACATTAGATATAATCACACCAGACATCAAAAATATAATACTTTTAATTGTGGACATTTATGTTTAAAATTTTTATATGAAATAAATATATAAATATAATTTCAATACACACAAAAAGCTATTTCATTTTAAACCATCAACATGTCGATGACATTTATTTTGAATGGAGATACTTCAGTATTAACTGCAGATTATTTTCCACCAATACAATTAAAAACAAACTACTTGTGCGGTCTTGTTGATTTTCAAACTTATAATTCTATACCTAACGTCGATGAGACTAATAATTTGTTTCATTATGAAGGTGGCGTTGTTGAAATACCTGTGGGATCTTACGAGGTGGATGATATCAAAAATTATATTGTGTCGGAATTGCAACGTGCAAACTTGTCAACTACATTGTCAATTTATGCAAACAACAACACGCTCAAAACAGAAGTCAAGTCCAATAAACAAATCTGGTTCAATAGAGATCGAAGTATCGGTTCGCTATTAGGATTTAGCAAAAGAGAACTAAACGCAAATACATTACATATATCTGACAATCCTGTTAATATTATTAAAGTTAATAGCATACGCATTGAATGTAATTTGATAATGGGATCATACATAAATAACGTGCCTGTGCATACGCTTCATGAATTTTCACCAGATGTTAGCCCAGGCTATAAAATAAACGAAGTTCCGAATAATGTTATATATTTACCAGTGAACGTTCGCGAGATAAGTTCTATATCAGTTAAGCTGGTAGATCAAAACGGTGATCTAATAAATTTCCGCGGAGAAACAATCACTCTTCGGATCCACCTTAAACCTCAAAAAGAATGATTATTTATAATAAAAATTTTATGAAACATGTACCTTTTGTCAGTTCTATGTCAACTGTTGAACAAAGAAGAGGAGTCATAGAAACGAGAGCTCAAAACAAAATATTAACAAAATCAAATACGGAATTTTTGAAAACATTAGGATTCAAAATAAAAAAACTATTATGAGTGAAATAATCAACATTTTACAAAAACCTTTGTATGATGACAGTGTTATCAAAAAAGAGTATCATAGCTACTCATCATACTTACAATCATTTAATAACAGCGATGAAATCCGTATACCAATTCAACATCAGGATCTCTACATTTTACCCAGCGAAAGTTTTATTTTTATTGATGGTTTAATAACAGTAGATCCGAAGAAAGTTTCAAATAATATTAAATTCAAAAACAATTGTATAGGATTTTTATTTGATGAAATTCGTTATGAAATAAATGGAATGGAAATTGATCGGACACGTAATCTAGGAATCAGTACAACAATGAAAAATTATGTTTCTCTAAGCGGTAATGAAAGCAAAATGCTGCAGAATGCGGGATGGTCAACTCATAAAGAATTAGTACCAAAAGAAGGACATTTTAACTTTTGCATCCCGTTAAAAATGTTTTTAGGATTTGCTGAAGACTATCATAAAATAATTTTGAATGCGAAACATGAATTAATTCTACGACGTGCTAAATCGGATGAATTTGTTGCTCTTTCTACTGATCCGAATGAAAAGGTTAAAATTCAAATTTCAAATGTTATGTGGAAAGTTCCTCATATTCAACTATCAGATTCAACTAAGCTAGAGATTTACAAGACAATTAAAAGCAGCCGTCCTATCCAATTAGCATTTCGCAGTTGGGATTGTCATATAAACCCCACACTTGTTGCAGGTACAAATCATATTTGGAATGTTAAACTTGCTCTTCAAAATGAAAGGCCACGTCAAATAATTATTGGATTTCAATCAACTGATGGAAAGAATAAAAATACATTTCAACATTGTAATCTCACTGACTTGAAAGTATATTTAAATTCAGAAACATACCCATATGAAGATCTAAATGTGAAATTTGATCATGATCGTTATGCTATATTATATGAAATGTATTCAAAATTCCAACAATCCTATTATATGAGAGATCCTCAACCACTTCTAACTTCCGAAAAATATAAATCTGATGCACCGTTAATAGTAATAGATGTGACATATCAGAATGAAAGTGTTAAAACTGGACCAATTGATATTAGAATCGAATTTAAATCTTCAAGTAACATTCCAGCAAATACGTCTGCATATTGTTTATTACTTCACGATCGTCTTATTGAATATACTCCTCTAACAAATGAAATACGAAAAATTGTATAAACACAAAACGGAGAAATATTGGAACCCTCTGAAAATGGAATACTTACTTTGGCATAATCATCGTTGCAAATAAAATAAGAACATATGTAATTTTTTATTTTTATTAAACATTTTATTAATAATAAAGAATTCATTTTGAAATAAATACAAAGCACAACATTTTTTCATTTATTTACATATTTTTCCTTTTTTTTATAAAAGGGATCAAAACTTATAAAATAAAGAACTATACAATCACAATATTCAAATAAAGTTAAACTTATAAAATAAAGAACTATAAAATAAAGAACTCTTACACATCTATTCTATAATGCCCCCAAGCGTATGTATTGATGCCATCAGATCTAATGCACCTTTTGTCATCGTTACAACTCAAAGTTATTTTGTTTAATGCGTTTGTATACACAGTATGCATGTTTGATTTAAATGTATACATACATCCACGAAATACTTTTTTGTTGTAAAGACACTCTTTATAGTCAATTAGACCCATATCTTTAAGAACAGACTTCTTTACCCCTTTAGCCTTTGTTATTTCATTGCAATTTTCCACATCAATGGAATACATTTTTGACCTTAAGCCAATGAATTCTTTCATTATTCTCCCTTGATTTTCGTCTTTCATCATTCCCAAAACTTTTTTATTTTTTTGAGGAAATTTGAAACGATTTTCGGGGGGATAATCAGAAGTGTCAAATTTTGAATCGATATCATTTGCAATATCACAATAAAAGTCTTCAGTTTTTATTGTGTATACAAATGAATCTGTATCCATATAGTTCAAACACAAATTTTCATTATATTTAGGTTTCATGTACTCATAATGGAAATCATACATTTTCCACTTTGATATTTCAAGCACACAGAAACCTAAATATATTGGTTTATCATAGCATATATGCACTCTATTCATTTGAACCGCAACCATATTTGTAATGAATTCGGTACAGCTATGAAAATTAGGCTTGGCAATTAGAGCTCTCGCCCCTAAATGTCTCCCTCTATTTTCCCATCCTGTCACTATTTTAACATCTTTTCGCTTTTCTACATTTTCCATTGTTTTTCCATACACGGCATTGTTCAATAGCTTAAAGAAATTCTTTTCAAACTCATTTCTTGCTAGTGTTCTATGGTGAGTATTTAAATCAATGTAGTCTTTCAACCAACATTTTTGACTAAACCGTAGAACTCTATGAATTTGTGACAATTTTAAACCATATTTTAGGCATTGCAGTAAATTTTGAGAATGAATAATATATTTGGTTTTATTTCCTAAGTTGGGTATTAACTTCGCAAATTTGGAGTCCCCAACTGTTTTGATTTCCGCACAAAATGGCAAATCATTGTGGTAATCATGAATAGCACTTGGATATTCTAAATCCACTTCCAAAATATAACCTACACTCAAATCAGAATTTATTTGAGAGATGTCAAAATCGATTGCATCAATCCACTCAAAATTACCATATGGTAGCGGTTGTGACATAGCCCAACCGTAGAAATTATTTGCATCTAAATACATGAGATATTCAGATGTTTTATCATCATCATAATTACTCAAGTATTTATTGTTTGCTTTCGAATGCCTTTTAGAACATTGAACAATGCCTCCCCGTATGCCCCTTTGGACAAATGTCTGCATATTAATATCACTGAAAAGTTCAAGTTTTATTTCAGTTATTTTTAACATGGCATCCCATGACAGACCAGGTGCTGTATAATAATGACAAGGGTCAAGATTATATATTTTTTTGCAAATTTTTCTAAAATTTTCAAAAATATCTGTAAGCAGAAGCACGTCAGATGTTAAATATAGTTCCAGATAATCCCACATTGATCTGCACTGGAAGGAATCCCAAACATTTTGAGCATGTTGGAAGTCCTCCTCCAAGCATTCAATGTTGTTTAATCTACTGAAAAATTTATCGCGAGATGGGAGACAATTTTCATTCAACTTTTCCCAGGAGTCTATGTACTCATAAGGGAATACTCCTTTTCTAGTAATTAAATTAAATTCGTTATCACTTTCGAACTTTGACTTAACTGCTTGAAAATCTTCTTTCATGAGATTTTTAGCTAAAGATTCTAAACTTGAGGGCATGAATCTAAAGGAGTCTAAAAATCTTAGCTCTATAGTTTGATTATCACTCACAACTATAAGCTTTGAAAGTGATATATATAATTCCTTATTTAAAGGAATTAATGTAATGTCACCTGGAATATTTGCTAATTCCTTAACAAATAAATGACAATCATAGCCAGAAAAGTTATGAAAAAAAATTGGGAAAAATTTAGGGGAAACATATTTTAAATTGCACTCTGAATGTGCTGGTCCTCTATATTTGCCAGTTAGATGACAATGATCAGAAACTCTATCTGTCTGATTTAAAAACTTTTTACAAATATGGCAAATGGGGCTATTAATTTGAAATATTTCTTCTTCTAATGATAAAAGATTCATTGGCTTTATAATTGAGGTGTATTTATAATAGATATCTTTGATATCCTTAACTAAGCTCTCAATAAATACGCTGGGGGCATCATCCCCTTTATATATTATGTGCTTATTTAATGCGTCATTATATGAACATTTGATAAAGTAACTGAATGCACAAGGGACATGCTTATTCACTATATTACTATAACTAGATGTCGGATTTTGAGTGCATGTGTCAACACTTTGAAGAATGCATTCAAAATCCGCATATATAACGAATGGTACATCTACCATTTTATTATAGTTTTTAAAGCTAATTACCGATTTATCCGCATTCGGCATCCTGCTCACAATTTTTCTGCACTCCGTTTTGTGGATGGTTAGCTGCTCCTCCCTCAAAAAATGTTGTAAGCATACATTGCATATGTACAACTCCGTAGAGTGGGCAGTCAATTGGCTCCTTATTAGTCTAAAATAATAATAAATAAATAAAGTCAGTATGATATATATATATAGTATGATATAAAAAACTGTACTATGAAAAATAAATAATATAAATAAAAATTTGAAATAAAAGTTCATATAAAAATTATTTTTACCTTGAAATATGTTTTATCCACACGTAATGGAAAATGTCATCTTCCTGAAGTAGCAGCAAATTGATGTGAGTATCTCGTTCACATTTGGTCGTATAGTACGGACCCACTATTTGTTTTGAGTCCGCGTCGTAACCGAAAACGTTTACACTAATCGGGTTATTATTTTCAAATGTTTTTATCCCGGTAATTTTAAGTGGAAATTCTAATCCACTAAAATTAATATTTTGATCACCGATTTTTATGCTATTAGCATTAATGTTTATTATTGCATACGATGCAACTCTCTGCGGATTATTCGCGACATTTTTTAAAGCTGATATCACAGCCCACTTAAAACAAAAATTGTCTTCGTTTTTTATATTTATGCATGCCCGTTTGTCTTCCAAATATTTTGGAAGCTTAAGGTAAGACGAACCTCTAAGCGCGGCGTATTTATTTATGCTAATATCGAGGTAGCAGATACTGAAAAGCGACCAACCGCTACCTCGTTCTTCAAAAGCACTTAATTTGTTTTGGATAATATCCTCAACTTTTTCGGTGAAAGATTGAGGTATTTCCGCATTGTTTTGTACAACGCGCATTTTCGTTTGAAACGTTTTCAAACTTAGCTCAATGTTCTCACTTTCGAAAGCGTCTTCGCTTTCGTTTTCAATTGTTTTAATGTACACGCAATACAACTCGATATTGTATTTGCATGCAATATGTCGCAATAAGAAATCACTTAAAAGTTTGTGCGTCTGATTTCTTATTGCGTTAAAAAAATTCATCGGATCGAGATTATACTCGTCCTTATTTTTTATTCGGTAAGTTACAATACGGTTATTGAAACTTCCGGTTCTTATTTTAAATAGATTATCTTCTATTTGAAACAAAGAATTTTTTTTGTGTTCATTGGTCCTAATGTGACCACTCCACTCGTTTATCGCAATGTTCACTTTGCACATTGTGCAATATTTTACTTTTTTTGTTATGACCTTATTAACTTCTAAGCTAATAAGGTCTAAAAATGAAGACGCACCCGATTCGGTGTGGTCATGAATTTTTTGTTTTAGTTCTTCACATATTTCATTATATGTCGGATTAATAGCGCTTTGATTGTTAATTGTTTTTGAACCCGTTTCAAAAGTTATTTTTTTGATAATACCAGTGTTGTCGTACACTGGAATATCTTCACAAATTAGTTTTGCTTTGAAAACTATTTCTTTATGTTCAAACAACAGTTCTTTCACAACTGTTGTTACATCTTTTTTAATGTTTTGTAGGAAATCGCGGTTCCCATTATTTTTAAAGTTAAACTTTTCATGTTCACCCGTTGGAACATCAATTATTTTTGAAATATTGTCACTGTCTATGGTGACATCAACTTGCATCGCGTTATGCGAAGTTGAAGCACCATTATTAATCACTGACTCCACTGTTTCTATGGGTGCCTCAACTTGCATCGCGTTATGCGAAGTTGAAGCACCATTATTAATCACTGACTCCACTGTTTCTATGGGTGCCTCAACTTGCATCGCGTTATGCGAAGTTGAGGCCCCTTCACTTGCCACTATTGAGTGGACAGCTCTTTTGTGACGTAATAAACCGTCATTTCTCATGAACGATTTATTACAGAGCTCACAATTAACTTTTTTTTGATCATGGACCGACCGCTTATGGCGCAACAAATTAGTGTTTGTTGTGAACGATGCACCGCACTCTAAACACTCGAAGGTCTTCATTTTTTAATTTTTCTTGATAGGAATAAACTCGCGTTGTGCGTAAATTTTTAAAATCAGTACCGTCTTCTAACACTGATAGATAATATCTGTGACATAAAAGTTTATACAGTTATATATCCCTCAGCATCTACTAATATACATACATATTATCAATCTACACAAACTTACATACATACATAATGCAAGAGAGACTCCACTTTTGCCAATACGTATAAACGTACATACAAACATACATACGTATAAACATACAAATAAATACATACTTACAATAAGCATAAATAAGCATAATGAATACTTAGAGTGATACTGCACTTCTGCCCACACATAAGACCACAAGCACAATAATGTAAACAACGATCGTGGAGAAGTTAATTAATCGACTAACGAAAGTTTATTGTAAACAATTGTGAGATTTTTTTCCCACAATGCAAGAAAGAATAGTTAAAAATGAGAATGCAGTCCTTTTTCCTGTTCGCTTGGTGCTTTTCAACTTATTGAACATTGAGTGTGTGTATCACATTCAACAAAATGTAAACAATGATCGTGGAGAATTGAAATCGATTAATTAAAGGCAATATATACAAATCAGAGTATGTGATAACAAACAAAACTGTTATGCAAGATTTTTTTCCCACTGTTATGCAAGAAAGAATAGTTAAAAATGAGAATGCAGTCCTTTTTCCTGTTCGCTTGGTGCTTTTCAACTTATTGAACATGTTTAAACATGAAATTTTTCATAATGTATGACTGTATCATTTAAAGGCAATATTTACAAATCACAGTATGTGATAATTTGATTTTGCGGCTAATATGCACTTGACTCCTCTCAATTCACTGTGCCAAATGTAAACAATGATCGTGAGAAAAAACACTAGGTCTTTTTAATGAGTGTGTATGTATGTATGTATGTAAGGAAAGGGAGGGAAAAATAAAGCAAAATTGTATTCCATTTATGCTTTCTACTTTTCCTGCTTGCCTGGTGGCGTAAAAAAAGCCATTCCCCATTCCCCATTGTGCCAGAACA
Source organism: Toxonevra muliebris (assembly GCA_963691655.1). NCBI lineage: Eukaryota > Metazoa > Arthropoda > Insecta > Diptera > Pallopteridae > Toxonevra > Toxonevra muliebris. The sequence continues at coordinate 105,505,210 of OY829326.1, forward strand.
TACATATCCCTACTACTGTATATGTATGTTCTGGCACAAATGGGATTAGGGGAATGAGAATACAGTTCTGTTCTGGAAATTCGTTTTGTAGCATATCAGCTATCCTATCCTATCCTATGTGTATCACAAAACAAACTTCAAATATCAAAAAAAAACACAATGATGTGCGGAGTTGAAATATATTTTTTGTATATTGTTTCTATATGATGCCAATGGGGAATGAGAATACAGTTCTTTTTCCTGTTCTGATAATTTGTTCTGCAGCTAATATGTATCCTATCCTATGTGTATCACAAAACAAACTTCAAATATCAAAAAAAAAAAAAAAAAAAACACAATGATGTGCAGAGTTAAAATATATTTTTTGTTATTTATGCTTTTTCTTTTTTCTGTTTGTCTGGTTCTTATATGTGAATCACAAAACAAACTTCAGATATAAAAAAAAAACACAATGATGTGCGGGGTTAAAAAATATTTTTTGTTATTTATGCTTTCTCTTTTTTCTGTTTGCCTGGTTCTTATTCAAAGGTTTCATATAAATTATTATTGGTTCTTGCAATTCCCGTCTATTATTTTGTGAAAAATATATATATTTACTTATTAAAAAAACGGTTTCCCATTCCCCTTGTGCCAGAACATACATATCCCTACTACTGTATATGTATGTTCTGGCACAAGCCCCATTCCCCATTCCTCATTCCCCATTCCCCATTCCCCATTACCCATTCCCCATTCCTCATTCCCCATTCCCCATTCCCCTTGTGCCAGAACATACATATCCCTACTACTCGCATTGACTGCTCATAGACTGCTAAAGACGGTTTCTCTAATTTTTCCCCCCTTTCCGCTTAATCTCTGTTATTCTTAAAGAAGCATATCTAAGGAAAAAATATTAATTTTACAAACTAAACAAAAATTTATTTCACACATATTTTGGTCGATTTTTTCATGAAATACCTACAATTAATTCATACACTTGTGAGCAGAAGAATTTTAAGAAAATATAAAGTTTCTATTGAAAAGAAGCAAAACCAACGGTAAAATAAATAAATAACAGTTCAATATGTAAAATTATAAAAGAAATAAACAGTTATAATGTCAAATATGTAAAAATTTCCAAATTATCGTATGTTTATGGTATAATTTGCGGTCATATAATTGAGCTAAACAAAACATTTAAAAATAACAAGCTTGATGATTTTTAATTTTGAACTGAGATTTCAACTTTGGTACTGTTAGTACTTTGTGGAAACCATTTTTGCCTGATAATTTCTGTACATCTCTTCGACTAGAACCAGAGCAGTGATTGTGTCTATTCCTCCTGAATGATATCCTATAAGGAAGCCTTATTTGAAGGTTTTTGCGCTGCCACGATCCTTTTTAAATACTCTATAGATTTTCTATATGGTTTAAATATGGACTTTGGGCTGGCCACTCTAGAATTTTTATTTTGTTCTAATTCAACCAAGATTTAACTACCCGATATGTGTGTTTCGGGTCGTTATCATGCTAAAAGATCCAATACAAAAGTGAATTTTCACCATATCCTCGGAGAAGATGATTTTTAAGTATGCCTTTGTATTTTTCTTCAGTAATTTTGCTATCGATTTAAGCAATTGGACTAACTTCAGCTGAAGTGAAGCACCACCAAGCCATTACACAAGGGCCCCAAGTTTCCATCGATCGCAAAAACATTTAATTTGGATTCATCGCTCCAAACAATCGTTTTCCAAAAATGCTGGTACTAGTTGAGATATCGTTTAGCGAACTGAATACGCTGCACAATATTTTTTTTTGACCGTTGGACATATGTCTGCTAATTTGTCCTCATATATATTTTTTTTTTCGTTTAATCGCTTGCGTATAGATCTGGCTGATATTTTCAAATTATAATCTAAGTCTATTTGTGATCTTAGTTTGATGAAAGTTAAGACATCGTTCATTTTGCAGAGCCTAAAGCGCGGTTGATGCCAAATAGGCACGCTTTGTTGTGGACACCACGTCGCCCCTAGTCATAAGAACAACAAATTTTTTACTGCGATTTGTTTCAAATACCGTTACCGTTAGTTGATAAATTTTTCATATTAGTTGATCGCAAGTTGGTGATTGTGTGCACAATGGAAGCTGCAAATAGAAAATTGATTGTGAACAAATTTATTGAAAATCCGTCGTGGTTTGGTTCCAAGATTGCGAAAGTGTTAAATATCTCCAAAAGAACGGTATGTAGAGTTATAAAACGATATAAAGAAACTCTTAGTGTTGAAAGAACTAAAAAAGTTGTGAACAAAATGGGAACCACCAACCTTAAATTAAAGGCAAAGATCTTGAGGTCCATCAAAAGCAATCCCGGACTATCGGATAGCAATCGTGCCAAAAAATTCAATACCAGCAAAAGTACTGCTAAACGAATACGCATAAAAGCTGGGCTAAAGTGCTATCGTGCTATAAAATATCCAAATAGAACAGACAAACTGAATTTGCTCGTCTTCTTTATAATAATTTTTTGACCAGTTTCAATGGATGCATTATTGTGGATGACGAATCATACGTAAAATTTGATCTTAAACAGCTTCCAGGTCAAAAATTTTATATGGCAACGAATCGTGGTAAAAATGGATAAATTTGCAAAGAAAACAATGGTGTGGCAGGCTATTTGCAACTGTGGTCTCAAATCCAGGGCATTTGTTAAATCCTCTTCTATGACGTCTGATATTTACATCAAAGAGTGCCTTTCGAAACGACTATTGCCATTTGTTCGTCACCACCATTCGCCAGTGAAGTTTTGGCCTGATTTAGCCAGTTGCCACTACTCTAAGAAAACCATGGATTGGTATCAGACAAATAAAGTAGATGTAGTGCTCAAATATATGAATCCACCCAATTGCCCCCAGCTTTGACCGATCGAAAAACACTGGGCTATAACAAAATATAAGTTGAAGAAAAATGTGAATTCAATGTTACTAAAATGGAACCAAATAGCCGCAAATGTATCCAGAGCGGATGTTCAAAGGTTGATGGGGTCCATTAAAGGAATACCCGGAACTTTTTGCACAACAACGAAATTTAAATCTTTTAATATTATAGTATTAAAACATAATACTAAACTTATCATTTAATGCATTATTTGTTATTCTGAGTGCTCTGGTTAAAAAGATACAGCAACTTTCCAGAGTGCCAATTTTGCGTGAACCGAGCTTTAATCAAGTACCTATCTTCAGCTGAAGACGTTTTAAGTAGTTTTTGGTGTTGCAAATTGTGAAATGACTTGAATTTTTTGTAGTATCTTATCTCATTGACCACTTTGCTACGTAAACAAGCTAGCTCTTACACGACCTTGGTAATAATCCCAAGGTTCTGGAAAGTTTTTCAAATGAGATCCCTCTTCGAGGGAGTGGAACTCTTAATTTTGCCCATCACAACCAAAATCAACATTTGTTCAACTAAAGTATACAGAAATGTGTAAATGATAAATTTTATTGGTTTTTACGGAATTTAAGTGCACTGAGTCAAGTTGATTGCGAAAGAATATAAAATGACTTAATTATATGTCCACTTCTAATCTTACTCCTTCACGCAAATCTGCCGACTGCCCGCAAAATACGTCACTCTTTTGTAATTGCTCTTAATATTTTTTCATGAACATAAACGCTAAATGACATTATAAAAAATTCTTTGACTACTAATACAAAATATTTTTCAAACTCAGCATGAAATATTGTTCTAGTGACTTAATTATGTGACCACAAGTGTACCACACGACATATGAGTAACTCTTGATTCGAACTATAAATTTATTTCGAAATTATAGTAATATAATAACTCTTTTAGCGTTCTAGGTTAGGTTAGGTTGGAGTGGCTGTCGAGAAACACACTTAGGCCACAACGCCTGCTTCAACTAGAATGTAGTACTCCTTGACGTATGAGTAACTTTACATAAGAATGATTAACTTGAATATAAAATATTGCTTAGCAAGACATTTTTTGTAAATTTATTTCTAAATTTGTATAATTTTCCTCTTTCGCCTCATCCTTGCAACTTTTGCACAAGTTCTTCAAGGAAAGGTCCACAATTACTGTTTTAATGATTCTTATTCCGTATTCTTATTTTCCTAAATTTCCTATTCAAAACCCAGTAAAATCTGTTATCTTAAAGTTCTTTACACTTAAATAATTACTTTTATATACAAGTACATGAAAAATGCGATCTCGTGTTCTCAAAAGTCTTTACAATTTACATACACAATTCTATTCTATCACAAATAAATTTCTAGTTATATTACTTTTAAGTTGCTGCTCTAATATCACCTTTTTTTTTTTAAGATTTCAATTTTCAATTTCAACTAAAACTTTATAGCTACAGCGTGTAGTCCGCCAAAGTCAACATAACTTTCAATATTAAACATGAAAACTTTTACGATAACTTAAGCGCGTTTTCAAAATTTGGCACAACCAAACATACATATCTAAAAATTATTTCACACCAACCGAAAAGAGAAAAAACTTTGTTATAACAACTTAAGAGATAGATATAGTAATATGCAATATACAATACTAAAAAAAGTAGTAGTGGCAGAATATATCTTCGTCTTCGTTCGTTCATTCGCTCACAGTCATCATAATCGCCTTAAGGATAATTCATTTATATTAATATATCCTGCTCAACTCAAACTTACTTTGTCCTTTAAGTTCGTTGCTGGTAGTGGTAGCGGCAAATGATGAGAGTAACTGTGAGTAAGTGAGAAGTACAGTTCAGCGTTCAGTGCATATCGGGTTGAAGTTTAAATTACCAAGTCATCAGCAACAATGAAAATGTGTTTTGTGCACTGAAATGTTTTCGTACGGTTGCTAGCGCAAATAATATTCAACATCACAAACATGATCATCATCGTCACACTGTAGTCTCATCATAAATGCATTCAATATTGAGTAATGATGATGGTGTGTATAGCATTACATCGTTGTTGTCGTCACCACTATAAATGGCAGGCAGCAGCAGCTTCATACTCATCATCAAATAACATCATCAGTGGAGCCAACTCTATCATCAGTAGTTTGCAATCGCAAAATGTATCTACGATAACGACAAAGTTTAAATTGTTGCGCTATTACAATACTGATCAACAACAACGGGAACAGGAGTAGCAGCAAACGTAATGTAGCTTTCATTGCGCTTTACGTATATATATATATATATATATAAACACACAAATACATTCATATTTATTTTGTATGTGCGTTATGTTTTATGCTACGGTGATAATGATGATGATGATGCTGATGATGAAAGTGCTGGCATGATTGATGTTGACTTTGGAGTTTAAATATTTCACACATCCTCGAAATGCATTTACTTTGATTTTACATTTTACATTTCACATTTCATACTTGCATAGTTTGCATATAAATATGTTAATTTGCATTATGCAATTGCAGTAATGTGAAACTGCAGCAGTAATCAACAGTAACATCTCAACAACAAATCCTTTGATTTCAATACATAAATAAGCTAAAAGTTTTCGAAAATGAATTATTAAAAAAATTCTTTGCGTGCGTCTTTCAGATAAAGAGAAATGAAAAATGTTATAATTCATGAAAGGTTCCACTTTTGGACCAGACTGAATTAAGTTACTTATACGCCATTTGGTATACTACATCCCAAAAGAAGCGCTCAAAAAATATATTTGAAATATATATAGTAACAAATGAAAACAAAACGAACATTCTTTCCTAGGATATGCTTCTTTCAGAACTGTAGAGATTAGTAGGAAGGGGAAATTTTGTAAACTGTCTTAAGTTATAATCGCACTGACAACACTGTTTTATTTTTAAATTTTTAACTCTAAAAGAAAAATTGCTCTCGGAAATCACAATATTCACAATATAATAATCACAATAAATTTTCAAAAAACACCTTTGGACTAGACTGAAAAAGAAATTCGTAGCGAGCGTGGTTTAGACTAAGAGAAATAAAAGATTACAAAATCCGTGGAAGGTTCCAACTTTGGACCAGACTGAATTATCAATTACAAAACTTACTTTTCGTTTGGTTTAAATTATTTGGTTGTTTAATATAATTATGTCAATTTTTTTTTTGCTAAATGCAAACACGTTTTCTAAATTTTTGTCTTTGTTTCTTTTTTTTGCTTTGATATTAATTTTTTCTCATTTCTCTATATGTCACACAAAATACATTAAAACTCATTTTAAGTTTTCACATTTCGTGATATTTTCATTTCTTTGGTATAAAAAATTAACATACATTTACCTCTATTGAAAAGTTTTCACTTTTCGTTGATGACATCTGAAAAATCAACGAGAATAATTGCATTAGCTACTTCTAAAATTGCTGACATTGTATGTATGCAAGTATGAATATGTCTAGTACTAACGATTACACTCGAAAAAATTTTAAAATCAATTTGAATTTTACTGAACTTAGCTTAATAGAACTGTTTTCACTTCAGCTTTCTCAATAAAACATTATTAAGATCTTTTTGGCCAAGGCATTACTACTTAGTTCAAGAACTTTTGATGGATTCCGAAACGGCCGTCTGATTTTCCCGTCTCTATATACATTGTTTTTGTGTTGACTACATTTGTTCATTAACCTGTTTATATACATATAACTTCAAATAACGAAATTAACATGAACTTAAGTCATGACTTTGAAAATTAACCTCTAGATTTAATTTTCATAGTCTCCTAAAAAACTATCAAGAACATGTTTTTGTTCTTCCTCTAGAACCGCCACTTAGTTATTCCCGACTGATTGATTTCACGGTGCCAAGTCTGGAATCGCTGATAACAAATCTGATAGTTTTCAACGACTTTCTGTAGATATAAACACGTTCTAAAATAATATCAATTTTAAACATGGTAGGTGTTTAAAAAAAAAATTATTTGCTATCAAATTTCAACCTTTCACCCTCCACCCCGCCTCCTCCTCTGACTCTTTTCCTTAATTTTAGTGGTACTCTTCGAAAAAAAGTAATTTCCATAAAAATTAAGGGAGGGGTGCTCAAGTTACAGATCTACCCTATCTCGTCATTTTGTATTAATAAATCCGTCGTGGTCTGGTTCAAAGATTGCGAAAGTGTTAAATATCTCCAAAAGAACGGTATGTAGAGTTATAAAACGATATAAAGAAACTCTTAGTGTTGAAAGAGCTAAAAAAGTTGGGAACAAAACGAGAACCACCAACCTAAAATTAAAGGCAAAGATCTTGAGGTTCATCAAAAGCAATCCCGGACTATCGGATAGCGATCGTACCAAAAAATTCAATACCAGCAAAAGTACTGCTAGACGAATACGCATAAAAGCTGGGCTAAAGTGCTATCGTGCTATAAAATATCCAAATAGAACAGACAAACTGAATTTGCTCGTCTTCTTTATAATAATTTTTTGACCAGTTTCAATGGATGCATTATTGTGGATGACGAATCATACGTAAAATTTGATCTTAAACAGCTTCCAGGTCAAAAATTTTATATGGCAACGAATCGTGGTAAAAATGGATAAATTTGCAAAGAAAACAATGGTGTGGCAGGCTATTTGCAGCTGTGGTCTCAAATCCAGGGCATTTGTTAAATCCTCTTCTATGACGTCTGATATTTACATCAAAGAGTGCCTTTCGAAACGACTATTGCCATTTGTTCGTCACCACCATTCGCCAGTGAAGTTTTGGCCTGATTTAGCCAGTTGCCACTACTCTAAGAAAACCATGGATTGGTATCAGACAAATAAAGTAGATGTAATGCCCAAATATATGAATCCACCCAATTGCCTCCAGCTTCGACCGATCGAAAAATACTGGGCTATTACAAAATATAAGTTGAAGAAAAATGCAGGTATTGTCAAAAATGTGAATTCAATGTTACTAAAATAGAACCAAATAGCCGCAAAAGTATCCAGAGCGGATGTTCAAAGGTTGATGGGGTCCATTAAAAGAAATACCCGGAACTTTTTGCACAACAAAGAAATTTAAATCTTTTAATATTATAGTATTAAAACACAATATTAAACTTGCATCAATGCATTATTTGCATTATTTGTTATTCTGAGTGTTCTGGTTAAAAATATACAGCAACTTTCCTGCGTGCCAATTTTGCGTGAACCGCACTTTAGTTTTCTACTTATGATTCAGGCTTTCTAAAAAGTCATCATTCTTCCAAAACCGAATGCCAATTTATATATTTGTCACACTGAGTAATAGTAGATTGATTAACATTAAAAGTTTTAAGTAATGTATAACAGGCTTAAAGAACGTATATATGTAGTCATCACAACAACAGTGTATATACAACAACAGTGTATATATCGTTTTACACGTGTAAAACAGACGGCCGTTTCGGAATCCGCCACGATTTCTCATCAGAGATCTTAACTATAGTTTTTAATCTTTCAATATCCTATATAAGCTACTAATATTTAAAATCGTAATACAGAATTTCAGATATGACTCCAAATATCTTCACTGAACTGAAATATTAAAAGTGTTTTCAAAAAATAGATTAAAAAAGAAAATTTAAATTTTTACTATTCTTATATAGCAATTAAAATTTTTTTTTTTTAGAATCGACATTCATAGGTCAAGAGAATATTTTTTACATTACAATATTTTCTAATTCATTCATGGTACGACTCTCGATCGACCATTTGCATAGTGCATTTTTGTTTGTTTTTTTCCCCTCTATAGCTCTTGGGAGCTTAGGACTTCTTCTAAGCATCATGCCAGGTATTAATTTTGTTAATCAATTTGTAATCATCAGGAAAAGTGATTGGCCTGCCGCAGATGATCCTGAGTTATGGAACTGCCATCTTTTGACGTTGCTCAGGATCAGCGTTTTCACCAAATTCTGTGCAACCGAGTTGTGTCAAGGCTGACATTTAGATGGATTAATAGTTGAGTGTTGATCGTGGTTTTTTTGTGTATGTTTTCGCCATAATGAACGTCGCTACTGAATTCTTGTTCTTTATTCAGTCGACTGTTGATACGCAGAACAGTTTTTTTTTAATATGAAATAGCTTGGGCTATTGGTTTTATTTGAAAAATTTTAAATAACATGAAAATTTCTTTTTTCCAGATTATGTTCTTGGTGGAAATCTAACCCGGAACCTCAAAGATGATAGTTTAGTACGAAATTTTTTTTAAATTTATGGGAGTAATTTTGTTTGCGCTCGCCAGGAAATTCTCCTCCAAAAATATGTGAAGTAGTTAGTTTTTCAGTAGATCATTAAACATTTCATATGTTATATTTTTTTTTTTTTTTTTCATTTGAAATTTGTAATAACTTTTTAAAAATTGGAATGTTTGTTTGGATGGTTAAATGATTATCATAAGGCTTATGTAAATCAACCAAAATGCTGTTATTACAAATGTTGTAAGTAGAATTGATCGTTGAATTTATAAAAATTATTTTCATCATTGTAGAAATTTCAAATCTGTAATGCGGTTTGAAAAACTATAAATGAATTAAAAGTTTTCGAATATGTTTTTCCACTTCATATTAACCCGGAACTACATCAAAAACTTAAAATGAAAAGTTTTACATACAGATAAGAGTAATATAAAATTTACTTAAATTTTTAGATACTCCTGGACGACCTCGATAGCCTAGTGGATAGTGCACTAGACTTTCATCTGGGAGGTTCGGGTTCGATTCCCGTCTTCGTCTGGTGGTTAATTTTCATAACTTTCTTATATTCACTATCAATATGAAGTAGATGAGAATTATAAGAATGTGTGCAAGTACACACCTTGGTTGGTAATGGCAAAACCACCAAGCCGATAAAAAATTGCCACACCGCCGTTCGGAATCGGCGTTAAACTGTAGGTCCAACTATGTGGTATCACAATGGGCCGTTCAGGCCTAAGTGTGTCTCTCGACAGCCACTCCAACCTAACCTAGATACTCCTGCCAAAATTTGATAGATCAAAGAAAATAATTTATCAAAAAATACACTGCCACAAACCTAGGCGGCATTAAGCCATCAAACAATGATATTAAAACCCGAAACACGTTTTGGTTTCCATACTACTATGCAAAAGTGCACAACTTTAATAAAATAAATATTAATTAATGTTTTATCTTGAATCTTATCAATAACCAGGTACAACAGGAAAAAAATACCGTGGATCATGTTAAAAGTTCTCAATGTTTTTGGGGTCTTTGAACACGAATTTGAACTCAGATATCTCGGGTCACGTTAGACTTCGGAGCTACAGCCATTTTAGGCCATCCTGTTCCAGATTCCTAGCCAGTTGTTTAAGAAAATGTGAAAGGAGTAAATAAAACGTATTACTGTCTTCGACAAAAATGTTTCTAATAAATATTTAAGAGTATCCTTGAGCAACCAAATTACCTCCCTCTGCCCCCTATTTCCATGTAGTATTTTCGGCAATGGAGAAAAAACAAATTTTTTCAGCTTTTTAACATTAAACGAGATAATAAATAGCTTAGCAGAAAGTTATGAGTAGTTTTTTAAAAATGATTACGACTTCACAAACGTGCTTTCGTATGTGCCGAACGTACTACATGTAGTATACGTAACATCTTCACACTTTACGTAATTTCGCAAAACTGAAAACTCTGATCCAAAAAAAAAACACTCAAGCAGTTGCCCTAGACAAAACATTATCAACGCACATTTTGTTGATCGCTATATATCTGTAGCACAAGAACAAGTCAGTTAGAAAATTTGAAGCACAGTTAACGCAGCAACCTAAGGTAAATGGTTGTTACATGTAATGCATAAAACATATATTCTAACTATCAAACCTGACGAGATATTCAAAAGGTCAAAAATTGTTTACAGTGTAATTTTCCAGTTTATTTATTTTATATTCGATAAATTTAGAATCCCGGGGTTAGTTCCGGAATTGAAATTTGAATTACGAAAATACCAAATGCCAAAAATTCGATTCCGAACGACATCCCCAGTGCCAATGAAGAAGAGTCTGCTATTATTTAAATAAATAAAACTGGGCATAACAGTATGATTAATATCGCTTGGTTTGACAATAAGTAATATTTAGTTTTGTGGTATATGGGCTTATGAAGAGAAATGCAGTTTGTAATATGAAAGTTACAGCCAAAAATATTATTTCGCCAGCTGGGAATCAGCCCAATTTTTGTTTTAGGCCAAAATCATATCTTGTTGCATAGTTAAAAGCTATCTGTAATTTGTAAAGTGATTAGGAGCCAAGTCTACGGGATATCAATTTTGAATAGTTTAACTAGTAATGTTTTTGTAGCTATTGAAATGAAGCTGCCAGCCAAATATAAATTTCACAAGGCATAGTAGAGTTTGGACACAACATTATTGATATTATAAGTGCAAACCAAAGAGAAGTTATTGAGGATGTCTAGATTTTATACTTTGTTCACAAACTATAGCAGCAGTCTACCAACAAAGAGAGGAGGAATATCATTAATAACCCTGTGGGTATAATTAATGATATTCTTCCTCTCTTTGTTGAGATTCGCTGGCATGGGAGCAAAGATCATTGTTTTTCATTTTGATTTCAAGATCTCTTGAAGATCTTCATTAACCCTGAATCATAAATTTAGTTTACAAATACTTAATTATTTTTTTTCTGGGCAATGAACAGCACTATCCAATTTCTATGTAGCATTGGTCACTAAGCCCGAAAATCAACTCTATTTTTAATTCTATGGTGTGGTTTTAAAGATATCGCCAGTTGCATTTTTTTTATCGGAGCAAAAAAGGTTTGTCCACATAATTACAAATATCTTGGAGCTAGGAACTCGATTTGAAGAAACAGTATATGAAATTTAAGATTGTAAAATTTCTCATCTTACATTTATATATTTTGATTCCATTTGATAAATAGTTTCGGCACAATAAAAATAGAGTTGATTTTCGGACCCAGCGACCAACTTTAAAAAGGAATTGGATAGTGTTGTTCATTAATAATTTTGGCTGTAAACTAAAGTGTTATCAATCAGATAGTTCTTGGTGAAATTTAAAGAGAAAAATAGAAAATAAATGAAAATTTCTAAATTATATAGTCCTTAATCCCAAAAATGGCGTATTTGTGGTCGTTTTGTTGTTTCGGTCCTTCACTAAATTTTTTTGAAGTAACATTTTCCCCGCGAAACATTTCTTAGTTTTTTTTGCAACCGTTTGTTCTGTAGCATCCGGCTCAACAAATATGTATAAAACAAAAGCAACAATAAAGTGAGCAATGGTGAAGTGGTAGAAAATGATAAGAATTTTACAGGAAGTATGTAGTTTTGAAATTATTATTATTTTAAGATAATTTTGTTTCCTTTGTACCCCCACCTTTGGCTTCTGGTATTTTGAAAACTGGAAGAGTTATGATTGACTATGAACGCTTTCTTTATGAAATAATATTCTAAAAAAAACGGTCATTCATATCCTTACCTAGTATGAAACTAATTGCATTGATGACAATTATCTAGTAATATTTTAACTTATATTTTTAATTTTTTCTCCAAAAAAAAAATTCTGAACCAATAAGTTTTATATCCCAATCACCTTCAGCCAATTCGTTATATGTCTTGAACCTGGCTAGTTAAATAAACTTCTTCCAGTGTAACTGCTGATTTTCCGTATTTTGCTTTAATTAGTTTTAGGTTTTATTCCTAACTTTATTCTCATGATATCATTCCAATCAATTTCTGTGAAGCATTTCTGTGAAATATTTTCTCTCTATGCATAATTTCACGTGTCGTTTTGTCGTATACATGAAAACTGCATTAAAATGACAAACAGAAAATGCTCAGAAAACACAAAATTGGGTTAGTTTGAAATTTTTTTTTTTATTTGCAAAACTAATTTAAACTTTTCAACTGAAAGAATAATTTACATAAAAAAATTTTCATTTAAGACACAGAGTTAGATTGTTGTTTTAGTATCTGTACTATATGAAAAAATGCTATAAATTATATTTAATACACAAATAGGTATAGTCCGCTCTTTATTCTTTGACATGTAAGTGCTCATTTCTAACTATTAATTTTGCAGTATTGGCAATGTGTGTCATTGACTTGAGCTACACTCCTAAATAATGGGCGATAATTTCATTGACATCGTGTACTAATTTTCTTTTTTCATTTTCTTCCCTATGTGTCTTTTTTTTTTTTTATTTTTTTTTTTTTTTTTGGCAATGTCACTTATAAGTGCACTCTTTGAAAATTTCTTATTGGTGCTGTCACATCCAAAAGCTACAAGAAAAAACAAATAAAATAAATCCGAAAACGACGAATATCCCAATGGATGAACAATGCAAGCGAGAAGAGATAATATTGCAAAAAGATTATTGTAAAATTGAAATAAGTAAGTAATTTTGAAATGAAGCGCAACGAAATGAAGCGTAATGGTAACAGTTCAATAGACTTTGACTCTGACTCTGACTGTAATGATGATGATAATGATAGAGTTTTTGTTTGGATTTCGAGTGTGGGCAAATGCCTCAAAAATATATTGCTCTACAGAATTCAGTTGCAACAACAAAAGTAACAACGTATACAGTTAAAGAGCAAAATTTTAAAGCATATTGTCGTAAATTCATTTCCTCTTCCACATTAGTGTTTGAGTTTAACATATACATACACATATGATGGCAGCTGGTTCTAAGTATTTAAGGTATACTTATAGGAATTTTTTTGAAGAAAATATTTACATTTGAAAACATTTTGAGTTCTGTTTTGCAAAAAAAAAAAACAGAACTTTTTTAAAGAAATATTTCTCATTTATAACCTTAAAAATTATGCACTAAAATAATTTCTCCAGTCAAAATAGTTTAATTCAAAGTTTTTCCAACTTAATTTCAACTTGATATCTTAGCTTCTTCGAAAATTATAGTGCATGAAAATCGATCCAAAAACTAAATTTTCTGTAATAGTTCTTAAAATTATAACGAATTTTAAGTATGAAATTTTGAGAGAGTAAATGAAATGAAATTCGAATTCAAGTAAATATGAATGAAAGGAGAATAACGAACAAATTATTGTGCAATCTCGCACTTGTGCACAGACATATATGTATACATATGTATGTACATTACACATATATCAACGTATAAGTATGCAAGTCTATTAAAAAAAAGAAGAAGAACCTACTTGAGGATAATGCCCTATCAGTGCACAAAATTTTGGACTCAATTCACGTAGGCTTGTGCCAAAATGGCTTCCCGGACAGTGACTTATGCACATAGCAAATGAAAATTAAGAAGAAAAAAATCAAACGAAAAAGGGGAGTAACATTGAGGAAACTACACTTAAACGATTACACTAAAAAAGCCTAAACACAGGGTGTGACATTTTTTACATTTATTACTACAAGTTTCAAGGAGAGTTGGTTTTTCAAAAAATAAATAAGTACATAAAAACAATGTCTCATAAACTGTTAAAAAGTTTATGCTTCTTCACTTGTAAGACACCCTGTAATAGCAATATACCGAAAATTTTGGGTGGGACTCACTCACGTACACCCAAAAATTACAAGAAGCGTACATTATTAGGTATAATTCGATATCAGCTTTCCTGCAAACAGGCTCAAAGCATCCTAACCAAACAAGCAAGTAAGCGAACAAGCTCCCGAGCCAGCAAATAGGCAGGCATACTAATATTCTTGATGGTGGTGTTGGTGTTGATGGCACTGTGGTAGCGTCGTGTGTCCAAATAGGCAAACATTTTCTGAAATACTTTACGTAAAACATTTGCCAAAAGATAAAAGATAAACCGCAACATAACATTACCACCTCTAAGTACACATACGCCTGCCTCGCCCAGTTGCTCGTCCACCACTACCGCCACCACCCATTTTGCGGCTTCGTTTCTTGTTTTTGTATAGTGGCCAAGTAAGTTGGCTTCAATATACATACAAACGTATACAAATATATACTCACATATATACGTGAATACGTAAAAACAATTGCATACATATAAAAATCGTATATGTATATTGCCTAACTAGCTGCTTGCCGGTGTGTGGGTAGTCGGTGTCTGTGTCTGCATGCCTCTCCTTGGAGGCGTATATTTTTGGCTCAGTACGGTCCATGACAATGGCACAACTTCACTTCATTTCGCTTGGCTGCCTCTATTACTAATAATATACTGTATACGAGGTAATATTTTAAGCGTTTTTTGTTCATTTCATCTTCTTCTTCTTCATCATCTGCTTCATTTTATACGCCGCCACCATTACAATTGCTTTTCAATATTGTGGTGTACTGCTGTGGTATATTAAAGTGGTTGGCATTGATTACAATGTGATGCTAACTTGCTGTTGTTATTGTTGTTGTCGATAGTGATGATGATGATGATGTTCATTGCATAGTATGATATTTCTTTGTAATTAAACATTTTTGTAGGTGTAATCTACAGGAAATGGAATTGTATAAATTTGTTGTGATTCAAATTTATGCTAAAAGAATAACTAGTTATTTGGTATTGTCTTTAAAGTCTCATCAAAATTATGTATTTACTTGAAATTGTCCTCAAATAGGATATTTTTGAGCAGTTAGGTAAAATTGGGCATAAATAAGTATATGAAAAACTTGGCTAAACCTATTCTAAATGGGTTTAAATTATTAAATCCAAATAAATATCTTGTAAGAAGTTTTAACGCATTTTAAAGCGAGAGTTGTAATCTTAGTTTTAGTTTAATTACAGATGAGCAATTTTCTTTGTGTGATGAGACATCCATTTTTTTTTTTGATTGCTTGTTGTTTTTTTTGGCTGTTATTGTTATCGGACTAATGCTTTTTAAAAAGCAAAGCTGAAAACCCATGTTCGCATAAGTAAGTTGTGGAGAAGAAGATGAGATAACGCAAGGCGATTCTTTGAATTTTAGTATAACATCATTACTTCAAAACTCCTCCATCCAGATCCAGATAAAAAGTGACCCTGCAGTTACTATCATTTTGAATTACAATGAGCTCATCCTGGATTTCTTCTACAACGTCTCCAACATTAGTATCAAAAGAGTTATGAATCAGTTTTTTTGTGAACTTTAAATTCGATTTAATTATATTGAGGGAAGCAACGATGGAATTCGTTTGATATTTACTTGTATGGTCGCCCTGACATTGTCATATTTTTTTTATATCAAGCTTTTAATGTGTAATAAATACGTAACACTTGAGGTTGATCGCTTGCCCTTTCTCCGATTCGCTGACACCTAGAAAGTAATTTTTAATACCTCCTTAACCCATTAATGCATAGATGAAACAAGAAAAGGCAGAAGAATTAACCTTGTGAAATCTTTTATTTTATATAAAGAAAATAAAATACTTTTCAAGTTTCGGAAAAATTATTTTATACTTTTTCAAACCTTTATTATTTCATTAATAACATTTGGGTTCAAGAAAAAATTATAAATTACTTATGCATTAATTTAGAGCTGATATTAAAGCAAATTAAACATTTCTAGTAATACAATCCACTAATATCTATCAAAATATCTTGCACTTAAATTGTAGAAAACAATAAACATAAAACAGTAAATAAATAAAAATCACTTCATAACAAAATTTTTCCTTTGGAGGGCAATATGTAATGGTTCATTTTTCTAATATTTACAAATTAGTATAAATTCATAAAAATTAGTACAGTTAGAGACAACTTAATTTACCCCTATGTTATAGTTAAATGTTAGCGGAGACTAAATTAATCTGTTAGTGGAGAGTTAATTATTAGGAATATTGCCGCATAATTCCATCGCAACATATTTTTGTTAGTGTATTATAAATAGTTATGTTCATACGATTTTACCATTTCAATATACAATGTAAATCGTAGGTCGATAATCTCACTCACTTCTGAAATCTTAAATTTTTTGAGTAGTGTTCCAGAACTAATCGAGAGCAGTCGTTTTATTTTGTCTCTCTACAAGTGTAATTAAATCAAGTATAATTTTTTTTTTAGTTACAACAAAATTTTTTTTGTGTTCGTAATACATCGGTACAGAGCAGTTCTGAGCACTCAAGTGCAAAATTTTGAGAAAATCCCCAGAAAAGGGTGCTAGTGTCACCTATCTATGCTAGTATCACCTAGTAGATGCTATAGTCATGGAGTTCATCAATGATAGCCATGCGGATCAGCACCAATAGGCATACACATGGATTTACATCGCCCATTTTGTTTTTCGTCCACCATCATCATTTCATATGGAAATTGGTTATAATTTACAAATCTACATATTAAATTATATTTTTTTTTGTAATTTAAAAATGCTAAAAATTTATAAAGGGGTTAATAGTAATTGCAAAATTATTATTGCTAAAAATTTACCTTAAAAAAATAAATTTTGCTAGAATAGTTTAAAATATGATTTAAAACCTAAAAGAAGCATGCATACATAAAAAGTGCTAAAACTTTATAAAGTGTTTAATATATTTTTTCATAATTTTTATCTAAAAATATATGTTTCATATGATAGTTAAGGCAAGTTAAAACTCTAAAAGAGTCATGCATATATAAATTTGTCTAAAACTTAAAGTGAAAAAATCTTAAAAATAGTAATGATTGATAATTTTTAAAATAACCTAAAATAATAGAACGCGCATATAAATAAAATAGTTCAAAAGTGATTAAAAATGTATGTTTTTTTAATTAATCTAATTTTATGCTAAGTGAAAGAAAAAAGATAATTTTGATAATTTTTTATGGATTGGTTTTCGAGATATCATTTTTTGAACTTTTTTTTTTTGTTTTTTCCGAAGGTAGTTTGACTGTTTTGACCATATCTCGAGAAGGCAACAACCAATATGATTGTAAAATGAGTCAGATGAAAGATAATTAATTTACCAATAAATAATTTTCACAACATTTTACAATCCACCAAGTAGTTTAAGTGCAATTGGTCATAATATGAAACAAAAAACGTTTTTTTGGACTAAAATTTAAATCGAAAACTCACTTAAAAAATAATAAAGGCCAAAAAACGTTAAACTATGCCCTATTTCTTAATATTTACATAAGACTTGCACTTTTACGTAGAGAACCTGATATTTATGAACTAATTCTATTGATAAATACCGAAGCTATGACCAATTATGTACGAAGACCAAAAATCAACTTTTTCTCTACATTTGTATTTTTCCTCATTTATAACGTATATTATTGTTTTATTCTATCTATCTCTCCATATAGTAGGATATATAAGAGTATATGTGGGAATTATGTTTTCGCAATTGAAACGCTTTTTATTGAAAACGTTATGAAAATGTTTATTAATTTAGCAGACATAAATATATATATATGGGACATTCTCTGTCAACGAGAGACCTCCCTGTACAAAATTGGTTAAGGTATATCAGGGCATGTTTATTCTTCATTATTAATTTTTTTTCTTCTATAATTAAACACCGCAAAGGAAACAGAGTTTTACTCAGTTCATGTCGCTGTTTCAGGGTAACGCTAAAAGTATGTTACCGCCAAATTAAGGAATGAAAAATAAGCTTTTTGGAAAGTTTTCTGATGACTTGGGACAGGTGAGACACGAAAAAAAGTTTTTGGGGATTTTTCATTTTTTGAGGTTAGAGACGACACGTAATATTTCCCGAGAAAAATAATGTTGGATTCATGTTCATCAACAATACAAAAAGAGAAAAATAGTAAGTAGTATTCTTAGCACAGAAATTTTTTTTAATTTGTAAACTAGTGTAATTTAACTCCACAAATCAAGCGAACGAGAAAGATCTTTCATCGTTGGACCTGGGTTCATGGAATTAATGTGAGTTCATTTTTTTGTTTGTTTTACTTCATTGTATTTTGTTTTGAATAATATTAAAATATATGTGTATATTAAATATCTCATGCGATAAAAATATATACATGTATGCGTAGAATACATATTTTCGTATGTATTTACAATCATTAGATTGGATCATTTCAATTAATGATTTTTAATTTTTTTTTTTTACTTAATTTCAAATTTTGATAATTACCCATATTTCTAATCTACGAATTTAAGATACCGTGTTTCTGAATATTCTAGTATTTATGTATACTGCGCTGAAAAGTATGCTATAAAAATTATTTTTGTTTTATAATGCAGTCTCATAGTAGTTACGATTTTTTTTTAGTATTTTTTTTTAAATAAATGAATTGTTCTATTAAAATGAAGTAAATATCTTTTGATCTTGGTCTGAAGTACGTAGTAAAGATTGCTTTATGGGGTTCTAATGAAGTCAGCTTCCAAGAATCGAAAGGTAGGGTGGGAATCGTAATGGGCTTGAGCAGCAGTAAGATCTTTGCTTGCTTAAACACATCTAGTTTATTCGAAAACTTGTCAGATACCGTATTTTTCTTTTAGACCTTAATTTTTTTTATTTGAAGTTATATATAAACAGGCTTAATGAACAAATGTAGTCATCACAACAACAATGTATATAGAGACGGGCAAATCAGACGGCCGTTTCGGAATCCGCCACAATTCCTCATCAGTGATCTTAGTGATAGTTCTTAATCTTTCAATATCCTATATAAGCTACTAATATTTGAAATCATAACCCAGAATTACGGATTTGATTCCAAATATCTTCACTGAATAGAGATATTGAAAGAAACTACCACTACCGTTCTATACACTTATGTTGTTGTTTTTTTCCCATTGTAGCTAGTCTGCATAACAGTTCGTTATTTGAAAGTCTAGTACATGGGAGAGTGTGTGTGTTTGTGAGAAAATGATTCTAGGTGTCATTTTTTCTGAACGGTCCCCATTCGATCAGTTCATGATAGTTTTTTAGGAGACTATGAAAATTAAATCTAGATGTTAATTTTCAAAGTCATGACTTAAGTTCATGTCAATTTCGTTATTTGAAGTTATATATAAACAGGCTTAATGAACAAATAATTTTTTGTTTAATTTAATTTTTTTTGTTTTACCAGCACGTGAATTTTATTACGTAATGTGTAGAACTGTGCAGGGTACAAGATCCCTCCCCATATCTCCCGAACTAGCTAGCAGGTAAACCAGCACGTGCAAAACGTCCCCTTCGCACATTCAAAAATTGGTTGTAGGTCAAGTTAAAATCCCATCGAAAGATGGTGGATGAACAGCATAAATACCAATACACTCAAACCTACAATTCATTAGTAAACACAAATGTCGCATTACAAATATCATCTGGCAAAATAAATTTTGAAGAAAACAGCATAGATCAACATTTTTTAGGATGTTCCATAAACAAAATAAGGCTATTTTTGTTAAAGAATTAATTTGCCTGTGGTATTCTTTGCGTCCTTCAAAAGAGACTCAATGCATTAATGTGTTAATGAAAATATTTTACAAAAAATAAAAATAATACGGAAACGTTTCGATTTTTAAAGACCTGTGTCCATATGAGAATTCTTCGAAATTAAAATGACATTTCATTTACTACTTCCAAACAACAGTTCTGAAGATTATCTTAAAGATTTTTTTATTCAACAGGTGATTGACAACCCTCCCGCAGAACACTTTACTCTCACGGGCCTCAAATTATAAATTTGATTCATTCGGTATAAAATAAAAGTAATTGCAGTCGCCCTGATATGAAAAAAATGCCGAGATGTCGAAAGTGCAACCACAAAAGATAAAAAACTTGCTATGACTTATCGGAATATATTTTTTGGAAATCGCTCGAAATATGTTTTGCGCAGAATGAAACTTAATTTAATGAAAATATTAAATGAGTTAGAATTCAGCAATAACTCTGACAAAAAGAAAACATCAGCTCGTTAAAAAGTAAAAAAAATGACGACCTCCGGCGTGTATACTAATAAAGTATACAAAAGAATTAGTGGTTCTACTTATAAGCAGGCCCAATTCGCATGCACTTCCCCTACACTATAGCTCTGAGCAAAACATTTATACTTTTATTTGAATTTTAGTTATCTGGTAAAGTTATATTTATAACTTACATTTCAATATAAAAATAATGAAAGTTTGTATATATGCCTTAGAGTAGGTATAAATTAATGTATGTATCTTGGCAAAACTTGACAAAAAAAAATAAAAAATAAAAAAAAAAATGCACACCTACGAAGTCACACTGTAATTAGGTTTGTATTTATAGACAAAATTCTCATAAACATATAAAGTCTACTGCATCACTTATATGCATAAAGACACACTCACACTCTAATGGAAGAAAAACACACGCAAACCCAGCAAGAAACTTTTGAAATAACTTGAATTGAACACATATATTCCAATTAAGCCATTTAAAATGTGGCTTGGTATTAAATACATATTCTTAACTGACTGCGATTCGTTACAGTGCAAAGATCCTAAAGAAGCTTCCTTGATCAGACGTTTAATAAACAATAGAATCGATAATATTGGAGTTATTAGTTTTGAATAACTTACGACATATTTTCTTTCATAAATACCTAGTGCCAAAGTTTTTTTTTGTTTTGTTTTTTGCTGGGCTTACGAAAATACTTACACATACTATAGTAAATACACGTACAAACTTCAATTCAATATAAGCTAAAACTGCACTACCGTTCGTATTTGTATTTAAATGAGAAAATAAAATGTGAATGAATGAAATTTTTGGCAGTATACACACACACACTCACACAATTATCTACACACTGGAAATTTGTGGGTGTGTAACACTGAACTATAATTGTGTTATTGTTGTACAACTATTGCTATTGCTACTTGGCTGCTACTACTACTATTGCTGCTGTTACAGTATAAAATGTTGCAGTTATTTTAGTTTCAAGTATTGTACGTAGAAAATGTGTAAGTGTGCACAGTGGAATTGAGTTAGAAAAATAAGTAAAAAGTATATTTTGCCATAAATTCTGAATGGATACGAAGATTTTATTTAAATTTATGATTGAAAATTTGATTTAATACTGAGTTTATGCTTAGAAATATCCATTATGAGGGAATTCTGATTGAAAGGGTTGAATGGATCTAAACATATTTTTTTACGTATTTTTAAAGCTTACAGTTTTAAAACTGTGAATGCCATATTTTGAGGGAAAACTTTGAATTTGATATTTTAAACAAGTTTCACTCAAAACACATTTCTTTCAACTGGTTTACATGCTATTTCCAGAACTACTGCATCGATTGAAGATTTTTTATGCAATAAAATATAGAGAATGTTTGGCGTGAAATTAATATATTTTCTATAACAAATCACTAATGGCTCAATTTAATTAATTTTACATTTTTTTTTCTTCAAACAATAACCACGTTTATGATGATGATGATGGTCCGCTAATTTCCAGCTTGAGAGCAAACGGCCTCATGTAGGCTTCTCCAATGGACTCTGTTGGGAGCTGTTCTAACTGCATCTTGCCACGATGAACCAGCTGCAGTTAGTTCGTTTTATACACTGATTTTCCAGGTGTTTTTGGGACGACCGCGTCTTCAACTTCCTTGGGGGTTGTAGGTTAAGGCTGCTTTAGTGATGTTTTTTGTAAATCGCAACGTTTATACCCAGCGGTAAATGGAAGCACTGGAATAGCGCTAAACAAGTGCTTGTTTGCAAGCACTTAAGTTCACTACAAGCACATGTGTTCCATATAAACTTTAACATTACATGTCCTAGGAGACAAGCACTTGTTTAGTGCAATACTTTTAGCGCTAAACAAGCGCAAGAAAGAATGCGTTAGTTAGGCATTTCCGCTCATTCATTCTCTGCTTCGTGCTTACTTTAGTTGAGAAAGAGAGGAGAGAGAAAAACTATAGAGTATCGATTCATGCAATCTTAATTTTTCATTGCGTCGTAATTTTATTTTATTCATTTCTTTTGTGTTTTTGTGTGTTTTAAACCAAAATATATATATACATATATAATTATATTTTTATTTATTTTTTATAAAACAATTGCAAAAAAGAAGTAAAATAAAACACACACACTTTTCGTGAAATTTCACAACCACTTTACTTCGCTGTTGCCTGAAACCTAACTCGCTTCGTTTCTCGCTCAGCCAATATTTCGTAGCGTCTCGCTGAACGATACTTGGTTTATTACTCAATAGAAAACTAAATTTGTTGTTCGCATGGTTGCTTTTTAATTTTCGATTGAAATGGTGCACTTGCAAGCACTTTTTAAGCACTTAATTTTCAAGCACTTGTCTGAAAAACCGCTGGGTAGTGACACCTTTTAAATTCTTTGGTTTTGGTTAACCTGAAGGTTAAATTCATGCAAATCGCCGACATTAATTCGTTCATTAAAAAAAAAAAACCGAAATAAATTAAATTTCACAATACTGTTTTTATAATATAAAAATAAACCATATCATGTGGTAAGTTTAAAATATATTTATATGTAATTCGTTTAAAAAAGCTATTTAATAAAATCGAATTCATCTCCAGTGCATCTATTCGCCAGGCATGCTCAACAGTTTTCAAAGCAGTTCAAATATCGGTATGAAATTTTTTAGAAAATTTTGAAATTCAGAATTTCTAAACAATATATAGGGTACTTCTACTTGTAATTTTCACTATGGGGCACACTGTACACTCACATTCCATTGTGTGTGTGCTACTGCTGTGATTGCGATTTTAAATGCAAAACAAATAAATGAATTTATGCAAGAAATATGGACCATTGCAATTCTGTGGCAAATGGAATTTATATATGACTGCATACATACACTCATATTCTTATATTGTATGTGTGTATAAATATTTGAAGTTGTGTGTGTGTATATGTGGTTTTATATTAGTATTTGTTTAACTCTGCAATTTGTACGCGAAATTATATTTATTTTAACACTTGGCTAACGAGTTTGAAACCCCAAAAGCTCAAAAAGCGTAACATCGAAAAACTTCTAAGTTTATATATAGTCGTCATAGCACTACATGTATGTAGGTATATAATGCGTGTATATAATGTTTTGTTTTCACAGCAGAAGAATATATCCAAATATATATACTATTTTGGTATAATGAAACTAAAGTTATATTAATTTAAAACGAATTTTCTGTTGCAATTTGGTACCTAACATAAATTTAGTTTTTGTAACAATTTAAATAAATCATTATTAACTTAATTTAGTTGGCGTGTTGGGTTGTCTAAATTTTCATTTATATTTTGAGCTATTATTTTAAGTAAAAAAAAATATTTACTTCGTCAATATTAGTTTTATGTATTTTTTTTTTTTGTTTCGTTGTCATTTGTCATTTTTGCATGCATGCAATATGAGATTTATAAAGGTTTTTTTGTGTAATTATAGGCAGTTGAATGTTAAAATTTTCAGCTACAATGCCAAGTAAATCAAAATAATTAAATTTTTGTTTTGTAATTTAAATTCTACTTTCATTGAAAAAATATGCACTTAAATTTTCTTGAACTATTTAATTAGTTTTACCATTACATGAAACTATGTAGTACTTATTTATGTACATATGCACTATACATATGCAATCAATTAGTGCATAGCTTTTAAAATCAATATATAATTGTACCCACCATCCTTATTTTACAAAGTTACTTTTCATAGTTGCATCATCAAATTCAATTATGCAAATTAACAGTAGCAACAACAAAAACAGCGATAGCAACATCAACATCAACGGAAGCAGCTACTTTCAGCTGCTGCAATGAAAAATTAATTTTTGTTTTTTTTTTTTTTTGTTTTGTGTGCTCATTCCGAAATAATTTAATTTCTCAACGTTAATACATAAGCGCGTAGCTATAACTTTAAATTGCATAGATATATTTGCACTCAGCATATTGTCGGCACCCTATAAGAAATTTTAAACTCGGTGATTATAACTATAATATTGTGAATGTAAAAAATATGAAGTTTTTTAAAAATAAATTGAAATTTCGGTTTCGGTTTCTTTTTAATGGTAGAATAGGTCATTAGGGTCATTAGGGTCATGCTTTTCGCATCTATTCATATTATGTGAGCCCTGAGGTGGTGCCGTATTGAAGTGAAACTTCTTTTCTCTTGTCCTAGAGTAAAACCAACCGGATGTGACGTCGCGCGTAAGTTTGCAATGCGACATAATTTTATCGAGCAATGTGCATGAGGGGCTAAACATAAATATTCCGTAATTGAAATCACGAGCAAACTATATAATAAACGATTCATAAATAGTTTTAATTCAATATTACATATTTATTACACACACACACACACACGCCTTTGGCAGAAAGAACAATGTGTAGCGTCGCCATTTTAAAGTTTATGACAGTTATACATTTCACATACAGATGGCGCAAATGTCCAAGGAATTACATGAAGATGTCGCACACAAAAAGAGTTCGTCTACAATTTTCATCGACATTACCGGTACAGAGTTGAGATTTTTGTTCTACCATTAATCCCAAAAAAAAATTGGTTGTGTATTAACGAACACAAGGCAGAAATGAAACTTCTTGTGAACTAAACGAAACACAAGCAAATGAAATTAAAAAACACAAGCCAATGAAGAAAAAAATTTAGCGATTGAAAAATTTCATTTGCTTGTTATTTGGTTGTGTTTCGTTTAGTTCACAAGAAGTTTCACTTCTGCCTTGTGTTCGTTAATACACAATTTAGATTTTTGTAATATTGAACATCGTACATAGAGTCCACCACGTTAACAACAACGCCCCGGCGAACATTACTATGCTCATTATCAACTATCACGGAGGTGATGAAATCAGCTCTCCTATTGGTTTCAAATTGGTGCGCCGTAGAAGGCCTATCAATCAATCCCAATAAAGCAGTTCTTGTTCCCTTTACTAAGAGATACAAACTGGACCTCGGTCCCATTTCCATACAAGACACTGTTATTGTGTACTCTGATGAGGTCAAATATTTAGGCATCACGCTTGACAAACGACTGAACTGGAACACTCACTTACACACTGTCCTCTTAAAAACCACTAGGGCTTTCTGGGCCTGCAAGAAACTCTTTGGTAAAACATGGGGTCTTACTCCTAAGATGATCTTCTGGCTCTACACTATGATAGTTAGACCTATCATAGCCTATGCGGCTCTAGTAAGGTGGCCCAAAGCCATGCAGGGCTCGGCCATCACCAAACTTAACAAGCTCCAAAGGTTTGCTTGCGTCTCTATAACTGGAGCTATGCGCACCTGTCCAACTCCTGCCATTGAAGCGTTGATTGGCCTGGTGCCATTACACATTTTCATCAAGAAAACAGCCGCAAATACTGCATTGCGGCTGCGTATATCGTCAAGCTTAATAAAAGGCAACTGTGGTCACCTGAGCATTCTTGACGAAATTCCTAACACTCCAATATGTACTGTATCGGATTATATGGTTAGGGATCTGTGTTTCGGTAGGAAATTCAACATCATTTTTCCTTCCAGGTCCGAATGGGATGGCCAGTGTCCCGATTTCGGTCCCTTTGCTCTCAATTGGTATACAGACGGCTCGAAAATGGACTGCGGTTCTGGTGCCGGAGTTGTAGGACCCAATACTAGAGTCTCAATCCCTCTGGGTGTTTGGCCTAGTGTCTTTCAAGTTGAAGTATACGCAATTGAGACCTGCGCTAATATAAACCTGTATAAAGGTCTTAAAGGCGCAAATATTGTAATTTTTTCAGACAGCCAGGCGGCTCTCTTAGCACTCTCTTCATGGAGTTTTTCCTCTAAACTGGTGAAAGAGTGTTTTGAGAGTCTCCAGCGCCTGTCTACCCGTAACAAAGTGACGCTTTGTTGGGTACACGGCCACTGTGACATTGTTGGTAATGAGGCAGCCGATGAACTGGCTAGACAAGGTTCATCTACCAAGCACATTGGCCCCGATCCGTTCTGCGGAGTCGGCTGGACCTCTACGAAATCTATCGTTAAGGAGTGGTCTAAGGCAAAATGGCTAGAGTATTGGAACTCTATCCCAGGTTTAAGACAGGCAAAAGCGCTTATCGTTCCGTTTGCCCAAAATAAGCCCATCTCTTATCCCAAATCAGACCTTAGGCTACTGGTGGGCTACATGTCTGGACACTATGGGCTCAGATATCACCTAAACAAAATAGGTCTGTCTAATGAGCCAGAGTGTCGTCTATGTCTGGAAGATGACGAGTCGACACCTCACATTCTGTGTGAATGTCCGGCCTTGGCTCGGCTCAGAGGAAGAATTTTTGGTGTTCCTTTTCTGAAATCTTCTTCTACAAAAGATGTCATGACTTTTATTATGTCAGCTGAACGTCTTTTGTCATAAAATGGGGAATGGCTCAAAAGATCTTTTAGGTCGCAGTGCCTGCCTGGTTGGGCTTCCCTAAATAATAAATAATAATAATAATAATATCATGGCATAACTTACTATTTCCTGTTCTGGCTTAGGGGCCGTTCACATATTACATAACGTGCGAGGTGGGATGGGGGTCGGACGATTTGCTACGAAAAGTTACAGGGAGAGGTCATCAATAATATTGATTTTATACAATCAATTACAGATGATTTCAAAATTACACTAGTTTATAAAATGAATTTGTTTAGGCACATCTGATGAGAGGTGACTTTTTTTTATGGATTTTTCTCCCGCTGAATACGAAAATCAAGGTTAACGATTTTTTTATGAATCAGCTTTTGAGATATTGTTATTTTATAATGTTTTGACTTTTTTACACTTTAAAAATCATATATCGAGCTAGAAATGTCTGGCTCTTGATACCAAATTAAAGGTATTGAGATGACAAACAAACATATCTAATCGTATCTTTAATTATTTCACTGATTCAAAAGATATCGATGAAAATAGGTAAAATTTTAAATTAAAAAAAATGTACTCCGTGTGGACAAAAACGTGGAACTCTAACGTTACGTGGCCACAAAAATAATGAAAAACGATATAAGACGTCTGATTTCTCTACATTTAAGTAAAGCTAAAACTTCGATGCAATAAAACAAACCAGAAGAAAAGCGACCGAAAAATGGTAAAGTTATGAAGGATTAAGTGAATAAATTACAAAAACTACGTTTTCTGAGTAACGTCAATGAGGGTAATTCGCATTGGCGTAACTAGGTAGGGGCCTGGAGGGGCACGGCCCACTCCAGCTGGCTCTAGGCCCCCCAGAAATAATATGGCAAGAAAAGTAAAGTCCAAAGAAAATTATTAATTTAAAGATTATATAAAAACTTACATTCATTAAAAAAAAAATTTGAATATCTATGAAAAAAAGGAACAATTTTTGTCTGGGGGGCCTGGCCTCCCCAAAGAATTATCCTAGCTACGCCAATGGTAATTCGCATTGATTTTCGCAAGGGAAACTTTGACCGGTAAAATAAGGATTACAGATTTATGAAAAAAAAATGTTTTAATGTGAAATTAAAGCATATTTCTTCTTCTTTCAAAGTTGTTAACTAACAAAAAAAAAATCATAACTACAAAAAAAATGGACTGCATGTAATTCGGATCGATGATGTATGTAAGTCGGATCAGCAAAATTTATGGCAAATTATCTTTAATTTGAGATTTATTTAGATGAAAAAGGTAAATTTTGGTGTTTAAAAAAAATTTATATAAAAAAATGTATGTATGTATGCGTAAATACCTACACTCATATGCATACAAATTATTGTCCAAGCCTAAGTATTTTCCTTATGTAATCATATACCGTTTATGCGATCGTATAAAATTTGGTGTGGAGATGCATTTGTATGTAGTTCAGGTTGTGAGCTATAAAATTCGACCGTATCTCAAAGTTGGCGTGGCATTTTCGCAAAAATCCAATATCTTCGAATACCGCATAGAGCTAAATTAATAAAATTTTATATAGAGACTAAAAAACTTCTATACTTTTGAAAAGCTCATAGGAAATAGGAATGACTCATTTGGTACCAAACTTTTGACTTCGATGTTTTTATTTTTAGCCCATTGTGGGCTGTTCGATAATTTTTTCAAACAAAGCAAAAAAATCATTTTTGTAATTTTTTGTAGTTTCCACGTATTTCTGAATTATAGTAAAATATAATTTCAAAATAAACAAAACTATTTTTATTTTGGAAGGAATTTTAAAAAATGCAAACAAAAAATCTCTAAAAAATGTAACCAAAGGAACCAGTCAAATTAAACTTGGACTGTCTTAAATACTCTACTATGAACGCAAATCAGCTGTTCATAAACACGAAATTTTAAATTCTGTTTTGGAATCCGCCACAATTTCTCATCAGTGATCTTAGTGATGGTTCTTACCAGCATTTCGACACTCTACATAAGTTACTAATATTTAAAAACGTAGCCGAGAATTAAAAGGTTTTTGTTTTCAAAGAGTTGGAATAATGTGTTTTCGACATTCATTGAGTTCAACTACTTTGCGAAGCGAATATTTGAAGATTTTTTGGCTTTTCAAACAGTTTATTGTAAAAAAAAAAACAATATTTTGTCTTCCGAATGTAAATTTCTTAAAAAAAGAGTTTGACTTAGGTGATTTTGCTCTTGAGGTACTCCAACTAATTTTCAATGAGAAATATTTTTCTCGAAGATCCTACGATAGGTTTTAGGATTATTTAACCAGTTTGATCAAGCATAAATTAATAACTTCATATATAACTTCATTCCCAAAACAAAGTAAGTGTAGGTTGAAGGAGTTTTGCTGTCTTGGTAAGTTTCTTTTCTTTTATCTTTGAAAAACAAGAAACATGTTAAAGTTGAAATAAATTAATATTGGTCCATAAAAGGGAGCTCGTGATATGATTTAGAAATTATGATTTTAAATTCACATGCATCTTATATATTTGAACTAACTGTATCCCTTAAATAGTTCAATTAAAATAATCTGGAAAAGTTCAGTGGAAATGTAACTAGAACTTCTCGTTGAAAAAGAAGACGAATTGGTTTCTGTGCAGATTTAACAAGAAACTATATGTTCTTAATGTTAGTCATAAAAGTAATTTGATAAGATTTCCTACAGGAAAGTTACTTTTCGGTCAAATATACATACAAATATATGTATGTTTCTCTGTGTAAGTGTGCCGTGCATGTTTGTGTGTTTGTTTCAGTTTGTTTGTTTTTCTGACTAGCGGCAAATTAAAGTTTCACCAATGTCATTGTTGTTGGCTGCTGCGATTGTTGTTGTTGTTGCCTTCGTTGTTGCTGTCATTATTAGAAGCGCTTGATTGAGTATCCTGCGGCGCGTTTAACCGCACACCAAGTTGGCACCTTGTTGTAAAATAATTTTGCCGCATTTTTCTTCTCTCCTCTTTGCTTTATTCATTTCTGTTTGAGTTTTTTTTTTTTTTTTGGTTTTTGACATTCTTTTTCATTTTCAATTTAAAGTTGTTTTTATGTAACCCTTTCATGCTTTTTTACATTCTTGTTTCTCTTCCCACATCTGCGACTTCATTTACAACAACGCGGTTTAATGTCGATAATTGTGTGGTAACTCAATAGCCGCGCACCGCATTGCTTCACACTTTTGATTTGTTTGTGTGTGCACTTGAAGTTTTTTTTTGTATTAATTCATTCTTTATTTCCTTCCGGTTTATTATGCTGTGCCATTTTCTTATGAATGAAAAAGTATCTGTGTTTTTTTACTGTCTTTGTTTTTTTGAATTTTGTTTTTCTCTTTATGATTTTTGTTTTTCTGTTTTTTACCTTTCGTTTTGATTAAATTAAAAGTTTCCCGTTGCGTTGCGTCGCAATATTGCAATAAGGATCAAATGTAAAGTGGACGTGTTTATTTTTATATGTTGTTGCTGCTTTCGTCATCAATCCGTCCCCACTTCGGTTGCGTTAAAGTTGGTTGTTTTGCAAGTTGTTGTTGTTGTTTTTTAATACTATCTGTTTCTTTATTGAATACATAACTAAGTAGTTTTTTAATAGAGGAAACCTATTTTTAAAGTGAGTTAGAAAATATATATTTATGTAAGAATAACAGCTTTTTTATTTAATAATTTTGTGGTCACAAAGCATAACAGCATAAGTCAGTTTTTTGAATTTTACAGGTGAGCACTTCAAAGATTAAAATGTTAATAGAAATCAATTTGAGTTGTGTTATTTTTCCTTTAATATCTCGTAAACCACTGAACCAATATTCATAAAATTTTGACACAATATGAAATCGGATATGAAGATTTCAATTATAATAATAATTCGAATTCGACAAAACTCGAGTTGTGTTTTTATGCCTTGTGATAACAGAATTATAATTTAATATTCATAAGCAGTAGCTGCTGTAATGCTGAAATTATTTTAAAAATAATAAAAATAAAAAAAAAATTTTTTTATTTAAAATTTCAAGTCTCTACCTTATTGGTATTGCAAAATTTGTACAGAACAGACAGACAGTAAGACAGACACCATTGAAAGCGAGTTGATATAAACGTGGTAAAATGAAGGAAGTAATTGTGCGTAGATAATTCTTAAATATATTATAGCCACTACCAAGGCACAAATCAAACAAAATTAGCTCGACTTTTGTCCACGCCTCGATATATGAAAAACTTGTGGGCATGAATATGGACGGATGAGGGAAAAGATGACTTCTATGCCCGTCCCGATACTAAAACCAAGCTAAGTGACTTTAATATCAAGGTGGGAAAAGAGGAGAGTTTCTTAAGTATTAAATAGAAAATTCTGTGCCCATGACAAAATAATCGAAAACGGTAGTAGACTGATTGACTTCTGCGTGGCAAGGAACATGACAGTTTCTGATATCTTGATATTCATTAGGCTGTTTGGCTGTGCCTTGATCATAAACACAACCCTTGGTAAAGTTTGGCTAATACGAAAATTAAAACAAATAATAGATTCCAATATGCGCACTGACGCTTTTCAATAAAATGTTATGCTCTTATTTAATTTTGATATGAGAGGTGGTCTGCACTTTTTTCGAATCCCACACACATTCGTTTCTATAGCATGACATTGCCAGCCAACGTCTTTATATTAACTCTCAGTACTGTACTGTAAATGATTCTTAAGTTATGCTCAAAAAAGCATTAGAGTGATATGAGAAGTGTCACGCTCATTAAACAAATCCCACCCTCATATGCGTATAATCCGGATACAGAAGGTGCAGCAAAATGAATGGAAGTGGCAAGCGTTCGACGCGGACGCGTTAAACATAGCTTGGAGTGACGCAATGTTCCAGACCAAACCAGCTGCAGACATGGCAGTGCAGTGGGGATGGCATACACAACGGTTGTGAGGAAGTTCAGAGGGTTAAGGGCCTCACAGCTCACCTGCCCCACACTGATGCAAAAAGTGGTAACCACACTCTTTCCCCCGCAGGAAGAACTTGCTCCACGACAACATAAGTGGGAGCAAGCATCAGAAGTCACCGCCAGCGAGGTGCTGGCAACGCTACGAAGAATTGCGGATAACAAGGCCCCAGGACTGGATGGTATCCCCGACGTTGCGCTCAAGGCGGCGATTAAAGCTACACTGGAGGTGTTCGCGAAGCTTTTCAGCGCATGCTTGACAGAAGGAGTTTTTCCAGACACATGGAAGCGACAGCGGTTAGTCCTCCTACTAAAACCAAAGAAGCCGCCGGATGAACCGGCATCCTACCGCCCGTTATGCATGCTGGATACACTGGGCAAAGTTCTCGAACGCATTATAGGAGACAGGCTCCAGGAGTGGCTTGAAAAGCCAGGAATGCTATCAGCACGACAGTTTGGATTCAGAAGAGGACGATCCACGGTCGACGCAATACAAACGGTGATGAATATTGCACGCGAGGCCACCAGCGGCAACCAATGGAGAAACGGCAAGAAAAAGTACTGCGCCGTAGTGACGTTGGACATCAAAAATGCCTTCAATTCGGCGAACTGGCCGAAGTTGCAAATAATCGCAAACTACTTCGACAACAGAATTTTAATATACGATACTGATGACGGCTTGAAGCAGTATTGTGTCAAAGGAGACGTTCCGCAGGGCTCCGTTCTCGGCCCAACGCTATGGAACGCAATGTATGACGGCATCCTCAAATTGGATCTCCCGGAGGATACAACAATCATAGGATATGCAGACGACATCGCGATAGTGGCAGTAGCCAAACACCTGGACTCGTTACAGGCTATATGTAATGATGTCATCTCAAGGGTGAGAAGATGGCTATACAACTCGAAGCTGGAATTGGCGGAGCAGAAAACGGAAGTCATGATATTGAGTACCAAAAGAGCACGTGAAGAGCTCATAACATCACCTCGTGTCCACACATTAAGTACTTAGGAGTACTTATAGATTCTAGAATGACGTTCAAGGATCACCTGAAAGCTGCTAGTGAAAAAGCAGCACGAATAAACAGCGCGTTAACACGCATCATGCCGAATATAGGAGGCCCGCACGAGGGCAGGCGCCGACTGCTTTCAACGGTTACTACATCAGTAATCTTATATGCAGCACCTATCTGGGCGGACAGCAAGAAAACACACCAGAAGGATATCCGTGCAATATATAGGCTCAGTGCCCTGAGGGTTGCTAGCGTGTATCGCACAGTATCGGACGATGCTATTTGTGTCATAGCAAGTAAGGTGCCCATAGTTTTACAGGCACAAGAGATGAAGCGGTTATATGGACGTGACACAAAATCAACCGAAGCCATAAGAAGAGAAGAAAGACAGCGTACCATCATGGAATGGCAGCGAAGATGGGAGTCATCCGAGAAGGGTCGATGGACCTACAATCTCATTACGGATATAGAAGAGTGGATATCACGCAGACATGGTGAACTGAATTACCACATCACGCAGCTGCTTAGTGGCCATGGGTGCTTCAAGTAGTACTTGCATAAAATCAACGCCGGAGAAGAAGACCCGTTTTGCCCCAGATGCGCAGAGGAACAGGAGAACGCGCAGCATATACTTTTTATATGCCCACGTTTTAACAAAAACAGAGATGAGCTGGAGAAAGCCTTTGGAGAAACCTCTACAGAAAGGAATCTGACGACACAGATGTGTAACACAGCGGAAAAATGGAATGCAGCATGCAAGGTTGCTGCAGATATGATGACCATTCTGTATGATGCAGAACGTGCGCGCAAAGTCGAGTGCACGGTAAAAACTACGAATACGGAGCCAGATATCGTCAACCGACGATAAAACCGAACTGAATTGGACAGAAACCAATACTGACGATTGAGCACTAAGCTCATTACGGCCTTCCGGCGAAATACCTAACGATGGTTCCGGGAGGAATATCCGTACGGACGAGAGGTGGTTTTAGCGTGAGAATGTCACGCACTGACTGGGTGGCTTTTTATGCTTTCCTCCTCGTTACAAAAAAAAAAAAAAATTAAAAAAAAAAAATGGTTAGGTTAGGTTAGAGTTGCTGCCGAGAAACACACTTAAGATGTGTACTTTCGCACTGTCTTATAATTTTCATACACTGCGAATTGATAGTGAATTAACCACCGACCGGGCGAAGGCGGGAGTCGAACCCGAACCTCCCGGGTGAAAGTCTAGTGCACTACTCACTAGACTATCGAGGTCGTCATATGCTCTTTTTCTAGCTTCATTAGATCTGATAGGTTCAGTGTTTGATGTTTCCATGAAATATACTTCTTCTACAAATTTATATCCAAATCATCTTAAAGTTAATTAAAATATAAATATAAAGAAAAGTTCATTCTTAAAGTGCAGTGCTATGATAAACTTCACGTCCATTGGGTTCAATCAGCCCAACTAGTTTCTTTAATTTACAGAATTTTTTTTATTAAAAATCCATTAATTCCTACTTGCTGCTTTATTTATTTTATTAAGCTTCACACACATAAATATGTACATGTATATATAAAACGCTATCATTAATTAATGTCCATATAAAATGCGCTGCTGAAAGTAGGCAATCAGAACTAGGTGAATGTTGATAAACTTTAAAAAATGTGCACATTTTAATACAAAAAAACTTAAAAAAAAAAATAAATTTCACTGTCGACATCAATGTTGCCAACAGCACCATGCAACGTGTATGCACACACTTATGTATATCAACATATAAACACATACACATACATAGTTACATATTCATCAATAACCACGTTGATATAATAAAATTGGAGAGGAGAGAAAGAACAAAAAAGCGAATGTATTGCAGCAAAAAAGAAAAGAGTTTCAGCATAATGCTTTTGCACCACCACACTGCTGTTGCTGTTTCTGCTTCTGCATGTGAAAATCACGTTAATCAACAAATTATAAATTATCCATAATAATATATATAAGAATACACACACACACACATATCCATACATACACAAACACAAATGCATAAGCATGCTGTTGCTGTTGCTGCTGCACATAAAAAGACAATTTGTGCTCATTATAAATTTCCTTAATTTTCATGCAAAAATTGTGATTTTGTGTATGCTTGTGTACATCCTTTGTACTTATAGTCGAACGATGGCTTGCGGAAGAACAAAACGATCGTGTACAGCAGCCAGCGCCAGCAGCAGTCACATGATGGCGTATTGTTGCAGCGGCACCATCAATTCAACCGACCGACCAGCTGACGGACAGACGGACGGAAATACCACATTTTCACAGATTTTCGAAATTTTCACGACACTGCAGTAACAACTGCAAAATATATACAGCATAGATTAGGGCATAACAAAAATTTGGAAAATCAAAATTTGTAAAAAGAAAATTGTGATAATAGTCTGTGGATTATAAAGTAGTAAAGTAAAGTTTGCCTCAAATACTTTCAGAATTTCTTTAAAAGAACCCTAAGAATTCAGACACTAGCAATACAAAGCTGACAATAGGAAATAAGTGGTAACTGATTGAGTTCTCTCGTTTTGATTTAATATTCTGAATGCACATATGTATTACATTAATTATTTTTACACAACTAATTCCTCAATAGAATTTTTTTTCGACACAGGCTAAATTGCAATATATACTTGTCTACTTTTATGTATTGTACATATATAGTTTATATCGTAGATATATATAAAATAACTTTTTTTTTTGTTTTTTGACCAAATCGAGTATGTGAAATCACATTAACCCACATATTGTTGCTGTATGAGTATGACGCTATTGATGTAGTTCGCTGCTGTCGTAAATAATTTCCCTAAGGGAGCATATTTCTTTATCGCTTTTCCCTGTTCCTTCTTCCCCCCTTTTGCTCGTTCTCTCTCATTTTCGTTGCGTATATCCCGCTGCACATTTTACATATTTGTCGACATGTTCGCTAGTACGTATACATTGTGAATTGACTGATTACACTCATGGCCAGGCAACATTGTTAACAATAAGCGGAGAAAATTCTTTTTATATAAATTCTTTTATTTTATTTATTCACATTTTTGAATTTATTATATTTACTGTACAAATTGGGAACAATTTCATTGGGACTGAGTCATGCATTCATGCTGTGAAATTATATTTTACGTATATTTCATTGTAAATTTTGTTCGTGAGGTTTTACTTTACACATTCATTCACTTATTCTTTTTTGAGAGTAATTTTTATAATAAATTTGTAGATTCTTTGCAACAAAAAATTGTTATAGCATGTGTATATATATTTATATACTAGCTTGGCAGGATCCCTATCCCTGTTTGACTCTAGCAAAGTTTCGGTAATACGAAAATAGTAACGAAAACTAAATACCAATGAATTTGCTATATAAGCGTGGCAACCCCCGACTTAGCATTCATATCGTAAACATGGATAGTTCCACTCCCACTTTTCCAATATAGGATAGTTCAACATTCTTCTCAGCTAATACTATCAACATCCCCAACAAACAAACATTCATTGTTTTCCTTGCAATGCTTCTCAGATATGCCGTTTCAACCATTTTGTTTGAAATTATTGTTTTGTATGGAAGGTGCCACTTGCCCTAACCCGACCACAATCTTCCCATTAACTATTACCAGTATGGGGTTTTTACTTGAACGGTCATTGCCTTCCTTACTATTGTTTCTTAGTTGCGTTCTTTCAATATTTCCTTTATATGGAAAGTGCACACTAGCCAAAAATGACTACATGTTAACCTCCTCACCCAAACTGTTTTACTTACCATGGATTCTCAGATATGCTGTTCCACGCAATTTCCTTTGAATGGGAGATGGATTTCCCTAACCAATTCACTTTTTACTTGTAACGGTAACCAAAATTTTTGCCTCAACTCTCACTACAAATTATACCACAAATAAATTGGGGATAAAAAATCAGAGCTGCATTATTACACTCACTAACCCTACCTATCCATAGTTCCATTAATTATTCCTAGGTTATATGAAAGTGCTCCGCCTCCTTTTTTAATTTGTCCTACATTTTTCTTGTAGCATGGTGCTGTTAACCAACGTAAGTTTGGTTGAGAAAGGAAACGTATAAAAGATGAAGACACAGACTTATGCACAGACTACCCTGCTAGAATACTATTGCTTATTTGATGTGTTATTTGAACCACAGCCATAACGACAAAAGCCTTCATCACTTCGCATCAGTTTACAGGGTGACAATTGTAAAGTGACGCAAGTTTAATACTCTGCAGCAAGCTTTGCCATTTACCGTTACTTTAGTTTAAAAAGCAAATTCATTCATCATTGGCTTTGCTTTTAATTTCATTTGAATTTTTGTTGTTACATTTTGAAATTTCCATAAAAATGGACAAGGAAAATATTCGTCGTGAAATTATGAAATTTCATTTGGCAAATTATAGTAGCTGTCAAATTGCAAAGGCTTTAAATTTGTCAAGTCGTATGGTAGACCGAGCTATTATTCGATATAATGAAACTGGGGGGTTTTGGAGATAGAGACCGGGGAAAATTTTCAACAGTTGCCACTACTGGTTTAACAGAAAAAATTCGTAAACGAATCAAGCGAAATCCAAGGCGCTCAATGAGAAAAATCGCTAAGGAAGTGGGAGTAAACCGTGAAACAGTGCGAATCATTGCAAAATCAAAGCTTAATCTTAAGCCGTACAAGCTCCGAAAAGCTCAAGATCTGACACAAAAAAAGAAAGATTTGCGACTGCAAAGATGCAAGGCGTTGCTACGCTCCTCCGTGTTAAAAAATGTTGAAAATATCTTGTTTACAGATGAAAAAATTTTCACGGTTGAACAACATTTCAATGCGCAAAATGACTGAATGTGGCTAACATCATCATCGCAACAAAATAGGACTGTTGGCCGAGTTCAAAAGCCAGCTTCCGTTATGGTATGGGCTGGAGTTTCCGCTAATGCCAGAACCCCTCTAATATTCGTTGAAGAAGATGTTAAATTAGACCAGGTTGTTTATCGAAGCATTTTAAATGAACATGTTCTTCCCTGGGCCCAAGATACATTTGGAAATGAAAACTGGACTTTCCAGCAAGATTCTGCACCTTCCCACATGGCAAAATTAACGCAAACATGGATAAAAGACAATTTTTCTGGATTCATAGCATCTCAAGAATGGCCACCATACTCCCCAGACTTGAATCCAATGAACTACTCTTTTTGAAGTATTTTAGAGAGTAAGGCTTGTGCATCTCAACACCACAGTCTGGAATCGCTGACAAATTCATTAGCCTGGACTGAAATTGATCAGGAAGTCCTGCGGCGAACAGTCCTACGATTTCCGGATCGATTGAAGGCATGTGTGCAGGCTAAAGGAGGTTATATTGAATGAGGTGGGGTTCAAATGAATGCTTATATATTCAGCAATGTTAACACTTAATTGTACTTAATGGAAGTACGTCCTTTTGAAAATAACTGCTGAAATGTGTGCGTCACTTTACGATTGTCACCCTGTATACACAGCGATGGGAAACATTTAAGGGAAAGTTACTATACGTGTGATTTTGTATCCCTTTCTTACACACATGATTTTCGTTACTATTAAATATATATTTATCTCACTTCCATCTCATAGAAAAACAAAACTCCAAAATAGTTCATGCCGAAATTTATGACGCCATGGACTAGTTGTCTAAAGCGCTATGAAGCATGCAGCCACTTGTGGGGCCAAGGTTCAAATACCACAAAACTTTTTTTTTTTTTTTAATATTTTTTTTTTTAAAACCTTTAAATAATAAAAAAAAAAAAATTTAAATAACTTTTTGTTTCCACTATTTTTCATTTTTTATTTAGTTGCCTTTTTCTAGGCTCGAACCAGCAACCAAACAAGTTTACATCATAACTGTAGAGCAACGCGCCTACCTACTGAGCTACATAAGCAAATTTGCTTTAAATGAAATTTGTTTTTTTTTATTCTTGCAATGTTTCCAGCACTATTAGCTATTTATAGCATTGACAACTGAATAAGAAATTGTAAATAAAATATTAAACTATATGACTATAAGTAATTTCAATTTTTCGAGGTGGGTTAAAATATTTCACACTGCATAAAAAAATATACAAAAGTTGGGACAATTTTTACCCTACCTACAGTAAAGAGTTAACTAGGCAAGAGAAAGTAAGATATACAAATTTAAAATACTCAATCAGGCTGTCTTAGTTTATCATTATATCTAAAAATAGACCGTGTAAAATTTTGAGATTGTGTCAGTGAAAGCCAAAAATTTTGTTACTGTATTGGAGTTTCCATTAGCGCTGTCTGGCAGGGTATATACTGACTTACATATAGTAGAAGATCGTAGATGATCATATGCATGTCATATTTATCGACAAATGAAGATATCTTCCATTACTCATTGCAGTGGCTTAGTTTGTTACCACAAGTGTGAGTAAAATCTTTCTTCCTTCCTACCTTCTCGGTAAATTTCTTAACAGTTGCTTTTTATTTTTACCTACTGGGTGTGGTGAAATGCTAGGACAAAATTCAATGAAAACTTTGCCAACCTGGAGCCTCCGATTAAATTTGTTAGGTCTATGTATGAAATCGATCTTCCAAATTCAAATTATAAATTTTCATCGAGGCCGTTCACGAAGGGAAAGTGTAAAGATCCAAACGCCGGTTTTAAACAGAGTTCGACAGATTCATAAAGAGTGAGTCAGAGCATGCAATGCTCTGAGGAACAGTATAATATTATTTGCAAGGCGCTATTTTTCTGGTCTGCAGTTGTTTCCAAAAACTTTCGAAACTCAAAACACAAAAATTCAATCATTATTTACGAAGTACTGATATAAAATTATTAAAATTTTCTCCACACGGTGTGTCTATTCGTGTATAAATAAAGGGTTTTCCATTAGGGACATAACAATTTTATCTATTAATAAAACACAAATTTTTTGAGATATTGAGTTCAAATTTATTGTGGATGTAGTGCAAGCATTACATTTTATGAATGAAATTAAATTTCGGCCATATGACCATCACGAGCACATTTACAGCGAAAACGACCGTCATGTTACCGTCAATGGAGAGCGCTATCGTGTTACGTTGGAATATTATTTGTGGCCAGAATTGGATGAATTTGACATCAACGATATTTGGTTTCAACAAGACGGTGCCACTAGCCACACAGCACGCGTCACAATCGATTTATAGAAGGGCAAATTAGGTGAACGTATTATCTCGAGAAATGGTCCGGCGGAACGGTCGCCTCGTTCATGCGATCTAACGCCATTGGATTTCTTTTTATAGAGCTATATCAATTCACTGGTCTGTGCCAATAAGCCAGCAACTTTACACGAGCTCAAAGACAATATCAAAAGTGAAATTGCCAACGTTCCGGTCAAAATGTGTGCGAGAGTGGTGGAAAATTCGGTCCAAAGAATCGATCGCGGTAAACGGGCTCGTGGTGGTCATATGACCGAAATCGAATTTCGTTCATAAAATGTAATGCTTGCACTACACCCAGAACAAATTTGA
The DNA here is from genome assembly GCA_963691655.1 of Toxonevra muliebris. Lineage (NCBI taxonomy): Eukaryota > Metazoa > Arthropoda > Insecta > Diptera > Pallopteridae > Toxonevra > Toxonevra muliebris. Next base: position 105,545,823 of record OY829326.1, read on the forward strand.
ACCCAATGTTTAAAAAAATTCTGTGTTTTATTAATAGATAAAATTGTTATATCCCTAATGGAAAACCCTTTATAACTCGCACAACATGAATGGAAGAGAAAATCTCGGACTATGCTTTCCATGGGATGTCATGCCATAATAATCGTAGTGTTCACTTAAAATTAAAATTTTTTGTTATCCTGCCAATTGTTCATGCTCAAAAAGTATTCACAAATGCAAAGAAATGTCTTTATATTTACAAGTTTGTAGCTCAGAATGCTTTTCTTAGGAAAAAGAAAATTATAAAAAAGAAAAATTAAAAAAATAAAATTCTTTCAAAACTCGTTTTTTTAGTATTTAAAATCACAAACACAATTGTAGCCATTTGATTCTCATTCACACCTAAACACAGACATACACGCATACACATTTTTAAATGCATCATATATAGTACCATATACACTCACACTGCTTAAAACGACGAAGCGACGGCTTATGTGAGTTTGGGTATATGAATCAAGCAATCCATTCGTAGTCAAATAAAATCTCAGCAGTTATGGAATATGCAAGCCAAAACACAAAATCATTGCTACTAGCAAGAAGTGCAAAAAAATGAAAGCAGCAACAGCTTAAAAAATAAACATTCATACATATATACGTATATGCATGTGTGCATAAGCTAAATGCTATGAGTTTTATGTATGTGTGTATACAGGATACATGGTGCTACAATAACACACTTACAACTCGGTCCAGCCATAGTCGTGCGGTACACGTCTGTGCGATGATTTCAATGAGCTCACTCTGACGCAATCTCCCTCTCTCTCTCTCTCTCTACTTTACTCTCTCTCTCTTTCCGTCTAATACTTTCATCTATTATAGTACTCCTAAGCTATAGCGGATGTGTTACTACTGATGTTGCTGTTTCTGGTGCATGCTCGAATGCAGTCGAAAAAAAACGCTCGGATGGACTGTATGTGATTGTTTGCTCTGTGCATGTGTGTATGTGTGTTGATGTCGTTGCCATCTGCATGAATTGCCATCATTCACCTGTCAAGCGATGAAGAAGAAGCAGAAGCAGCTGAAGAAGACTCATACTATTTGCATAGCTACACAACAATAAACATCTGAATTTTTGAGCTGGCTGTGCTGTGCTCTGTTGATGATGTTACTGATATTATTTTCAGTTGCAATAGTAATAACAGAAGCAGTTGCGCTGTAGGTATATTTTCTTGACTTTTTGCATGATTACACTGTGCAAACAAGAAACAATACAATATACTTTGGTATCACTTTAAATCTTAAAGAACTTCTGTTTATCGATTAGTAATTTCGAATTACATTCGCAGCTGAATAAGTGATTCCTTTGATTTCAGTTTTCTAAATATTTTCTTTATGGTTTTTGCCTTCCATAGATTTTCGTCGATATTGATTTTCATCCATAGCACATATAAAAAGATCTACGAGCCAGCAGTTTCAACATCTAGTGAGAAATTAATAGACATCAATTGAGCAAAGATATGAACCTTCATTAGCAAGATCATGTATCAGATTGTTTGGTGAGCTTTGTCAGATCCAACAATTCGATGGGGTATAGATTTTGAAGAAAGGGCGAAAAATGATAATAGCTATTATTTATAGTCATACATTTGAAGACTAAGTTTTGCCGTATTTCATAGATTTGTTAAATGATAGAAGGATGCAGGTTCAGAAGCACAAATAGTGTTGGCCGTAGTCGTGGTAATATGATATACCTAATTCAGAATGAAGGTGTTATAGTAATAAAACGCTGATGGTAATAAAACGCTCATTAGAAGCAATTGCAGATTATTTCAGTACTGTGATTGAAGCTAAAGAGCATTGCCTTTTGGCCGATAGTATTATCCATAGTCGAATTCAATAAGTATGTATGCAAAGGTGTCGACCGTTGATATAACAACCTAAGAAAACTGAGTTATTTGCTGACTGCACTGAAAGTAGCAAGTGCATTCAGCAAAATTTTAAACAAAGACGATGCCACTCATCAACATACTGGTACAGGAACTGTATCGTTTAGACATCGTTGGTTTTAATATTTTTAAGACGCACAACTCTGTGAAGCGTCTGATGTACTTTGCCTTAATACCAAACATAAAACTTAATCAATTCCAAATACAGTGAAGTAAATTACTAAAATAGACGCCGACAATCTCTCGTCCTGTATATTAGTTTTATGATATCTTCACAGCAGTGTTCTTTTTTTTTACCGTTCAATTAATCATTTATCTATTTGCATTTGATTTTTCTCATACGTGATAGTTTTTTCTCATTTCCGAGGTACTACATTTTCCCCCCCGAAAATGGCCTTCGAGTCTTTTAATTGAGGGGATAATCTGTTTTCTCTTCTTTGCGAAAGCCTAAAAGCAAAAGAAAAGACATTTCGAAAAAATAGACGTTTCTCTCCTCAAATAAAATTAAAAAACTGTTCTCTGAATATTCATTGTTTGCTATTGGTAGAGCGCTTAAAATCAGTAGCACATTCCTTAGCAATATCAAACTTAAGAGATGTTAATTTTTCTTACCAGTGAAAACAAAGACTGTTGCTAAAAGTTCCTAAAAGTAAAATAACTACCTGGCATGTCCCACGTTAACTGAAAACCACACGAAACACTTTACAATGCCAAAGACACGATTTTTGTAACTTGCCTCAACAACATGCAGGAAAATTAAATAGTCCAGAAACTAAAGTCTCAGAGTGTCGTCCCGGTTTCTAAATTCACAAAAGTAGCGTTGTGTTGCTGACCTTCAAGCTGGACAACTTACCCTCTAAATTAGACATATCTAACCCTATGAAGTGCAAATCTTGTCAATTACTCGGGCACACAACGATATGGTGTAAAAACTCTTCTAGTTGAGTGAATTATGAACGTCCACCCCATTCTCCTATAAATCCGAGATACGCTTTTTAACTGGTGAAGGTTTAGTGTATAATAACCCCTATTGCAGATCTCGATGGAGATAGCAAATGTAGAGAAATCTCTATAGGTGGCATTGCAGGTTCCTTACGTGATTTTTTTATGTTTGAAAATATAAAATCTGGCATCACAAGTCTCAATTGAGATGAGATTTGAGAAATTTTTCTATAGTGTTTTGCTTGTCAGAATAAAAGAAATTCACTTTTTTCGTCAATGGTTTTTAATGGTTAAAAGAATTAAAAATGTGAGTATTACATTAATTTAAGTAAAAAATATTGCGTTTTTAATAATAAATAATTTATAATTTATAATAATAACGTCGCACAAATTTGTGCGTCGACAGAAGGCAAAAGTCCGAAATTTTGTGAACCAAAATTCCAAAAATTTGGTACCATTTTAAAGCTAATATTTCAAGCAATTAAGAAACAATATCTGTTTTAGTAAAAACACATCTTTGGGACCGGTGTAGGCCGTCAAAGTGGAGATATTTTACTCAAAAATCAATACCTTATTCAGTTGCGATTTAAGCCATTTTACAAAACAGTTCACCACAAAAGAACCGTAAGAATTTTTATAACAAAATTTCGTGTATTTATTTTTAAAAAAATTGGGGATATAAACCAAATATATTTTTATTCCAAAACTTTTTAAGCTATATTTTTAACAGAAGCTTAAAAATGAAAATTTTTTTATGCAAAAAAACCAAAAATTCTCCAAATTCAATGGACAAAAAACAAGATCACAAAAGTTCACAAAAAAAAAGTTTATTTATGTATAGTATATACTTTTGACTATTAGAAAAAAAAATTTTGCACTGCACATTTTTGCGCTTTTTCCAAAAAGTTATTTTGAAAAGAGGTCCAAAAGCAACTTTTCGTATTTGAAAAATGCGAGGCTTACATAGAATGTGTGTAAGTCGAAAGCTAAAAACTCTCCAGTTTTACATTTGTTAAGCTCTAACATTATTAACATATATGACATATAAATACTTTTTGCTGTTTTGTACAATTTAAAAGCAATTATACGGTAGTAAATAGTACTAACCACCTTTGACCATAGTACATAGGTGCAATTTTAATTTTGACTTCTTCATCTTTCTGGTTACCTTTATTTACATTTACAACAAATTGAAAAGTTAATAATAAAGTGTGCAGCGATATTATTTTATATCTTTTTAACCAGTTTTACTTCGAAAAACAGGATTTTATCACATTTAAAACTCAATTGAGCCAAAATGACAAAAATATCGGATTCGGCGCTCTCGAATTAACTTATGTACAAAATTTCATAAAAATCGTTCAACACCTTCGATTTTTGCCAAAATGTTACACTACGTCCACGCACTGTGCGTCGTGGTCTTTTCCAATTACGTACTGGTAGCCACCATCATCCATAAAACGCAGCACTGCCACAAGTTGACTTATTGCTCCCAAAGATCCAGCAACTACACCTCGTGGTAACTCATTTTAAAGAATTTGAAGCACATGCATAAAAGCGGACCCACTCAGCCTTCAATTTTTTATGAAACTAATTTTGAATATTAAAAAAATTTCAATATTTGGCTTTAAAACAAACAACCTTACATTAAATTATCCATTTCCATAGGATTACTAAAGTCCCTGAAAATTTTTCGTTCCACTTTAAGTGAAAGGAATTCAGCACGACCCTTTTTCAATTACTTAAATTGCCGCACCAACAGATTCCATTTTATTTTGACTTTTTTTTTATATATATTTTGAATTTAACTCTTTTATTTTATTTAATTTATTTCTGTCGTAATTTACAGGCATCAGCTGTTATTAACTTTAAAATTTGTTCAAAATGGTTTTTGTATTGGATCATCTCTATCAGAACTAGCAATACCATTTATTTTAGGAATAGAGACGGCAATAGAAAGAGAGATTCTATCTCTAGCGTGATCTGCGTGTGTAAATAATGTCTGACATATATTGGTTTTTTGTACTTTTTTTTCCGTTCGAAAAGAACAGGTCAAGCGCTTTTTACACGCTTTACAGCTATGTTTCATTGCAAGAAAACTTAATTCGAACTAGTAAATGCTCTGAAATGCGATGAAAAGTCCGTACCAAGAAGCAAAAACAAGCATGGAAAAGTGGAAGTCCGATTTAGCTGAGTATCCCATCTTCCCTCTAATTTTATTATTAAAATTGTGCACATAGTGTAAGGGTTCAGAATGTGATGTATATATGTAGCTTAAATTTGTAAAACAAAGAACATAATACTATAAGAAAAAAAGGCTGTGCTCTATATTTTCGTTGGTGCAGACGATTATATAGAGAGAAACTTACAAAAGATGGCATATATATCACACAATAAGCCTTAAAAAGAGCAACAACAACAATAACAATAGAGAAAGCTACTATATTCTAACAATATTATACATAGACTCCATATGTACATATGTAGATCTACGATATATATATATGTATTCTTTCTAGAGAGATTACTACTTTACTATTCTTTCTCGCTTCGAAAGGAATAAACTACAACAACAAAGAAAAAGAAGCAATTTCACATGATGACGTCATATATTTATAATTCACACATCCTACTGACATACTAACATCCTGACATACGACGTGCAGCAGAATCTTTCTACATTGATGTTGGTATTTTCATACTATTATTAATGTTGTTGTTGTTGCTGTTGAATATGACATGCAAGCAACAACAACAACAGTATACCACAAAAACCGCTTTTGTTCGCAGCATATCGTAATCAAATACTTAAAATGCAGCAGCAACGGCAACAGCAGCAACAACAACATCAGCACCATCAACTCCCAAACCAACAATACAAAATGTATTGCATCAGCAGCAGTAACTGCAGCACGAGCACGAAGCAATAGCAGCATGAAGTCGTAACGAAAAAAAAAGTAAAGAATTAGAAATGCAGATTTCTATTGCATCAAGCGGAAATGCTGAAATTGTTAGCTTCAACTGTGTGCGAGTATGTTGCTAGAGCATAAATAAAAGAGCAACTATACAACCAACAATGACAGCAATAGGCAACAGTCGGCAGCAGGCAACTAAAAAAAAATAAAATGCACACAGCTAAAATGGAAGAGAGATAAAAAAAAAGTAAAAAAGAAAAACATAGACGAGAAATGCATTTGCTACAAAATCGTCATCATGCGGTGTTTTCGTGTTTTTTGTTGCTTTTATAGTTGAATGTAGTGGCAATTTTTGTTGTTGCTGTTATGTTTTTCCTTTTTGTTTCTGTTTTTTTTTTTGGTTTTTGCTTTTTGGTTGCCTACAATATTTATGTCACAACTAATGTTCTTTTTTTTCGGTTGACAGCAGCTGTTGTTGTCATTATTCGCGATGCAGAGCAGCAATTGCATCCACATGCATGCGAGTAACACATCTATACAATATAACAAGAGGACCAGTATCCATACAACTACAAATACAACAGCAGCACCAGCAAACCAGTACCGGAGAACAACTTCAGAGCGCATTATCGCAGAATCAAGCTTTGTAGCTTCTGTAGCCATTTCGAGTTCTGAAGCGCCTGCTTTCTTTTTTTCGGGTCACAACTAATTGGTTGACATTTTTTGTTTGCTCTCATTCACCTAACAGTGGCAGCAAAAGCAATACTACTGGGTACAATAAAAGCAACAACAAAAACAGCAGTAGCAGTTGTTGCTGTTGTTGTTATTGTTGTTTTCATAAATGACAATAATTACAATGCGTTGCATTTGACACGTTCAGTTTTGAGTTCAATTGCTGACACATACATACCTAAAATTACAGCAGCATCAATAGCAGCAGGAATCGCTCGCTTGCTTACCAACGAACAGTACTTGGCATTTAAATGTGTGTGTGTGTAACATTTATTGTACTGCTTATATTATAGTTGTTGTTGGTTGATGGCGGTGTTGTTGTTGGATGGCTGCATCTAATTCAACTGTAATTAATTTGCATTGCTGTTGCTCATTTATGTTTGCAGGAATGCATGAACAACAAATGACAATAAAGACAACAACAAATACATCAAGCATTGTTTGCTCAGTACGATTGCTTGGTGTATTACTGTACATGTTTGCATGTGTTTGTGTGAATATTTTTGCTGTGAATGAATCGGTCTCGTTTTCCTAACAAATTTATCCATTTAACTGTGTTTCATGTCAGTGTTTAAAGTATTGTCAATAGAATGTATGTGCATGTGTGCGTCAACGACATTAACGACATTATTCTCTCACTTTTTTTATTTCTGTCTCTTTGGACATTGCACATTGCACCATTATACATTTATCAGTACCTATGCAATATAGAAAGTGTCAATTATCCTTAATTTGTAAAATCGCAAATCGATTTATTATGGGCGCAATTATTAGACATGTATCATCCACTCACAATCACAGCTCTAGCGATTAAGTGTTCTTTTTTTTTTAGATGCATCGCCTGTGAAATGCATTTTCAAGTGCGAAATGTTGCGTCCATTTCGCATGTTCTCATACATAGTGGCATTGATGGTTTAATAGTAAGGTATTAGTCATTAATACCAACGGACACTGTACCGTTTTCGCTTTTTTTATATTGCTACAGTATATCTCAAACTTATGTTGAAGGTTGGTAGGCAAAATAGAATTTCTTACCAATCTGTAGTACAAAATGGTGTCTACATCGGCAGCAATGTTTTAAGCTATAGCTTACATAAAAGAAGATTTATCACAATATAAACAAACAATCTCCTTTTAACAGTTGGCATGAGGGAATAAACTTCAAGGGAAACAACCAATGAGAGCTGAGCTACTTAGTCTCGCTGCAACTTGCGAAAATATTAGATTCTGTTTTGTAATTCATGCGATGGATGCTTGAAAGATTTTACGTCGTCCGTCTAGTTGTGAGATGGATGCTTTTATCAACGGTGTTAATTTGTAATGCTATACTTCTTTTTTGCCAATGGGTGTCATTTTGGATTGAAAAGAATTCATTGCTAAATAGAATTCAACACAGAACATTTAGTTCCACCAACGGATGTCAATAAAAAAGGGGTCTTAGAAGAAATTTAAATGAATATGTAATGAGTAGTAAATATTTTCTCAATTCTACATTATTTTCTTCACTTTAATGCCAATGCTTGGTTTTTTTCATTCCAAGTACGTAATATAGTTTAGACTGTACACATACTGTACTACAAAAATAACAACCACATGTTTGTGTCAGTGTAAAATGTACCCGGCATATGGGCGTAAATTACCAAAAGTATGAAGCTATCCTGCCTGGTTAATATTATGTATAAAAAAAATTAATATGAAAACAAATGTGTGATTGAAACATTGTTTATGGATGAGATTGAGTTAGGTGAAATATTCAAATCTATGATTATGATGATTGAAAATATTTCTAAAATTTAGTACTTGCTTAAGTTAGTATTAAGTTAAGAGCTTCGATTTTGATATATTTAAAAAAAAAAGCTTCAAGAAACCACAACTTGAAAAAGGAAAACTATTTCTGTAAATCTCTTTCCTATTCTCTTTCTCTCCTTCGCAGTTTCTTAATCCCCTTTTACCCTATTTCATTTCCTTTTAACACCGCTTGACCACATTTTATCCGCTCCTACGTCCAACCTTTTGCTCCCCTCTTACTCTCCTGTCTTTCTTCTCTCTTGCTCTCTCCTTTTTTGGGGCCCATTTTAACTGTAATCTTTCTCAGATATCTTTCTTTCCCACACTTTATTACCAGATTCCTGTTCTTTTTTCTCCCACTCTACTTTCTTTATATTTAATAGTTTTAGGAAACAATCTTAAAATGTAATTAATTCTTTAACCCATTATTGCTCAGAGCAGCCCGACTCGAAAGACCTCTTTCAATGCAGTAACTGCATGAATTTCGGGAATATAAGCCAACCTCATCAGGATTCCTTATCATGGCCCGAATTCCCACTGATAATCATTTGAAGAAAATGAGCCTCTGACTATTTTTAGTATTTTTGGTAATTGTTTTGAGGTCGGGCTCATCATCAGTAATGGCAAGTCAATGCCAATTTTCTTCGAATGAAAACCCCCCCCAAAAAAAATCCTGGCTACGGTCCTGATTGGGAAGAGAGTTCCAAAGGTGTATAGCATTTATGAAAAACTGACGTTCAGACATCAAGGTACAGTAACATGGGAGTATCAAATGTCTGCCACGCTGGGAACGTGCAAATATCAGTCTTTCTGGCAAATATGAAGACTACTCAGTATACACAGTTTTATGCAACAGAATTATGTTCTTACGTTAAGAAAGTTTTCAAAAAGTGAAATACGCTTGGCGTAGCGACTCTCTACCCCTCTAATGTACCAGCCTTTCTGTCCTTCCCTACCTGTGTTTCTCTCTCGGCTTTTATCTCCTTAAAAAAATGGCTTGAAATTCAAAAAGTCCTACTCCCAGATTTTGGCTTCAAAAAAGAGTTCTACTTCCTCCAGACTTACAATTTAATCCAGTTACTTTTAATTTTCATTATTCATTTTAAAGGATTTTTAAACTTAACCGCAACTTTATAACTTATAATAAATTAAAGAAAATTGTCTTAACAGTTTACCGCAATCAATGTAAAGTTGAGCTAAGAAAAAACCGAAAAAGGGCTAAAGTAAACTTAGCCTTGAATATTTATAATGTCCTCTATGTGACGCATAAGCATAAATTTTCGAAAAATTAATTAAATCAATAAAAATATAAAATTTATTGAAACCATAAATTTTATTGTGTTGTAGAAAAAAAAAACATAACACAAAAACAAACGAACACACACTAGTACGAAAAATTGTATATGTTTGCTATACCACTTCCGGTTTCAAAACCATACACAAACCCACGCTCACACAAGCGCAACAAACATACATAAATATATTTAAATGTTAAAGAATACACAGACATAGACACAAAATACTATTATTTGATAATAAATATAAGAAAATTTATATTACCTACCATTCTACCAACAAAAATAAACATGCAGCTTGTTATGTTGATGCTATTGCTACTCCAGACTATTGTGTGGATGCTGCTTTTCTATACGTATAAGGTGGATGCTTATATGAACCGAGGGCAGGCAGGCAACAAAGCATTCTGTTATACTTTAACGCAAATGTATAATGCCATACATATTACATAAATATACAATAGTATTGTTGTTGTTCATCAGTAGTAGTGGTAGTTGTGTATTGTCATAGTATTGGTGTTGGTATTTTGCTGCTGATATTATTCAGTTCCAATTCATATGCTATGCGACAACTTCATTGTCCTTTCTACAATTTTAATATGTCACAACGTATGCAATGCGTTTGTGTGCGTCTGTGTGGTTGTTTCCTTTTCCGTAATTTGGTATGTAAGTGTGTTTGTGTGTGTGTGTGTGTGCATGAGTACGCATCGAAAATGAATTGAAATTTTAAAACCCACAGCTGTGACCTAAAGTTCAATTCATATGCTGACGTTGAGGTTGCTTCAGGCAAACTGAGGAATAAAGCATCGACAAGAAGTGGAAGGAAGTGTAGCAGCTTTAAACTTTGTCTAACCAAAAGAGAAGTTGAGAAGCAGAAACGCACACTCTTTTACATCCATACATACTGGCACTCGTATATCATTCATTTAAGCGTATCCTTGCAACATTCAATAAACTTCTGTTCTATGCGAGTAACTAGCAATTGAGGCATTTTTCCTAGCGCAACAATCGAATGCTTCCACTATTACTGTTGTACTTTGACTATGACTACTAAATCGATTCTGATGCGTGCTTTGCCCATAGTGGCGGTTTCATATGAATGTGTATGCGTGTCTCACTCTGTCTCTGTATGTGTACATGTGCGCCTTAGGTGCTGCTGCATACACATGGTGTCGTTCTACTATATCGTAGGCATTTAATATTTAGGCATTCCTAATAATGAAAACATTTTAAGGTTTAGGTTTTTTTTCTTTTTTCTTCCCTGTAAATATATCTGTTTTTTTCTGATAAACAAACTTACTACTACTACTACTGTTATGTAGAAAAAAAAACAACAAGCTCGCAAAATTATATTCTGTTTTCATGCACTTTTTTTATTATGGTTTGGTATATTTTTTATATATTTTTTGCTATCGTTTGCTCTTATCTTTTGTTACAATCACTCGCTATTTTTTATTTTCTTTCATAGCTTCATAGGGTCACATTGTTTGTTCCTTAGTTTGATTGTTTTCTTTTTTTGCCTTGTTGATGTTGTTGTTGTTTTCGTTTCTTTCTTGCAATGTAGCGTATTTTTTGGTTTCTTTTTAGTGATTTCTTAATATACAGATATTTTTCGTATTTTTGTTGTTCTGGTTAAAATGTAAGAGTATCTTGTTTTGTTGACATTTTTGCTTGTGTACAAAATTTTTACTTTATTAACATAATTCATTTTTGTTATGCTAAATTATTATGTAAATAATATTTCATTTTTTTTCAACGAATTTAGGTTGAATCTTAAATTTTGAAATATTTTTTTTTTTTATTTAAAAATTTCGTTTTTTGGTAATTTTTGCTTTTCTTATTATCTGAAGTGCGATGGCGTGAGGAAAGTAATTATAAATAATAATATACAGCTAGTAAAAAGCCAACCATATTCTGGGTCGCGGGACACACTGATATATCTGTGCCAATAAGGAATAACAGCTAAAGTCAATTTTAGCAAGTTTTCAGGGGAGCATTTTTAAGTTTCAAATCGCTACCTGAAATCAAGGAATTGAGTTTAAGCTCCGTTTTTAATGCAAAATGTTAGAAATTTAATGTTATTTAAATTTGTGATTCAACACTAATTTTATAATAAGCTTTTTTAAGAGTACTAAGGAAACAAAAGACTTTAGGTTTTTTCCGTTTTTATAGTTTAAAATTAGTAAATCTTAACAATTTTAGTTTTTTACATATTCATACTTTTGGTCGAGAAAGTAGTTTTCACTAGAAAAATATGACTTCGGAGATGAATAACACCTAAACGGAAATGTAGCACTTGTCGAGCCCTTTACAACAATATAGGTATTACATTATGAAAATTGGGAATTAAATACCAAAGTTATGGCGGTTTTTAGGTTGGTCTATTTGTCAATTGTAATTTATTTTTTTCGAGGTACTCTCAAAATAAGCTTTCAAATAGGCAAGGGTTATTTCGGACTTTGTTTTTTGTATGGAGGCCGACCTGGTCTATTGAACATAAAAACAAGTTTGTGTGAAAAATCGAATTGGTCTGACTTCACTTAATGTGTCATAACTTCAACATTATTCGTTCGATTTTAGCTTAATATTTTTATTATAGAATTATCCTTTTTTTGCAACCTTAAAAATATGTAAAATAAAATTGTTTTTGATCTGAATGGAACAGTTGAAAGTGACTGATTTTCGAAAAAGGTCGTCTAACCCACTTTTTTCGATTTTCTTTGCCCATAACCAAAATTTCAATGTTGATACAAACAGCAGATTGTAGGATAGAAGACGAAATTGTGTCCTACCAAGGCCGTATTTTAAATATTAATTGCTAATGGATGGAAAAAAGTCAAAATAAAATGTATTTAACGATATTTTTTATTTCCATCGGTTTTTTTTTTTCTAAAAAGTCAAAAATAAAAAAAAATAAATTTGAAATCTTACTTTCACTAAGCGATCAAATCCGATTTGTTTTCTTCGACATGAGGTTTGACTACGGATTCAAAAGGAGAAGTTGATACTGAGCACTCCTGCATTCATAGTTTTTCTAGGTCAGTAACTGTTTTTGATTTAAAGTTTCGTCCTGAATCAGTTTGAAAAGTTTAAAATTTAACAAAAAGTAGAAAAAATTATCGGATTCTTGTAAAATTAGACTTGCTTGAACCCCATTTTTTCTCTAAAATGTGGCGTGGTGGGAAGTTTTTGACCTCAGATTCGTGCTCAACGTGAAAAGTTCTTTCGCAAAAACTCCATCTTATTAGCTAAACCCATGCAGTTTATGAGGCAATCTTAAAATATAATTAATTTCTTAACGCATTATTGGTCAGAGCACCACGAAAGATCTCAACCTCATTCCTTATCATTGATAATGGCTCAAATTCCCAATGATGATCATTTGAAAAAAATGAGCCTCTACTATTTTTGGTAATTTTTTTGAGGTTGGGTACACCATCAGTAGTGGGAAGTCAATGAGCTAATGAAATTATGTCCTTCACGATAAAAAAGTGCATTTGAATGCACATTGAATAATATTTATTTGAAAAAATTTAATTTGATTATTCTGTGAATTTTTTTTCACTTTTGGCCATTTTTTTTGAGGTTAAGAAAACAAATCGGAAAGTTTTTCCTAAAATTTTAATTTTATAGGGTCCATCAAATGTATCATTGATTTAATTTATTGTGTTTAAAAAAAAGTTTTATAAAAATTATTTATGAATATTTTCTTCGAATGAAAATATTATACCTTATTTTGCTGGCTGGGTTTGTATGCTTTGGAGAAAATATACTTGGCCATGAAATTGAAAAACACAGCCCTGTTCTGAAATCCGTTTCGGTTCGGAAACGGAATTGATTCCGTTGTTCCGTGTTCTGCAATGAGATTTTTTTCAATTGGTATCGGATTAAATCCGATTGTACTGACATAAAATTCCAATCGGATTCAATCTGATCAGCTTAGAGCGTGTGGACTTGTAAATTTTAGAACAAATAGAAATGTCAAGGAAAAAACAAAAGAATTAAATATGAAAAAGCAACTGTAAAAATTGCTGTTGTTTTATTTTTGCAAAAATTTATTAATTCGAGTATTTTAAGTTGATAAAAATGAGCTTTGCATTTTGGCAGCGATTTTAGTTGATAACCAGAAGAATGGAGAAGAAAAAATTGTGTTTTGAGCTGCATTTTTATGTTTTCCCCTAATTATATATATTACAAAAATTACAAATCTATTCTAAAAGCAACTTTTTTTATTGTTTTTATTTTATTTTCTTGCTAAATTTTTTAATAAATTAAATTTCAAAACAATTTTAATGTCAAAAATCACTAAGCATACGGATTGGATTCAATTTCAGCTTGAAATTTTCAATTCCCTTCTGAATGCAGAACACGTTTTTGAATCCGAATCGGATTTCGATTCCGTTTCCGAGGCAATTCCGTTTCGGATGTTAGAACAGGCCTTACTGTTCAACAATTATATGGTAAAAAGTAAGATTAGCTTAAATTTATTTTCGAGTCTAATAGCTTTGAATAGAAATATTAAAGAAACTATAGCGCTGTTTCAAAAAACTATATTTTCGATTTCAACTTAATGCTAAATTAATCATAACACAGCCACACAAAAAACAAAATGTTTTTTCTGATCTGGGGGTCAGACCAAGTTTACTATACGTTTTTGGGATCGCTGAATCTGAATTCGAAGTAAAAAAAACCCTAGCAAGTCAGAGTTCTGACATAGCCTCAGAAAACCTCATAATATTTCTTTTCGAGCCCGGGAATCAGACCATGTTTGTCAGATTTAGATTCAGCAATCTCAAAAACATATAGTAAACATGGTCTAATCTTCAAATGCGAAAAAAACATTTTTTTATGATATTCTTTGAGGTTATGCCAGAACCGTGACGTGCTCGGATTTTTTGGACCTCGGATTCGGATTCAGCGACCCCCAAAAGCATATAAAAAACATGGTCTGGCCCCCGGACTCGAAAAAATATTTTTTTTTAGTGTGGCTGTGCAATTGATCAGAATCAAATGCAATTTATTTAAGTTAGTCGCTCAATTCACATACAAAAACAAAAAAGGTCGTCATTGCGTACTCGTAAAAGCAAATAAATTAACATTTCGTCGCCTGAGAGTTGATTTGGCGTATGTGTATAAGTATTCCTATACCTATAAGCCAAATCAATACTCAGGCGACGATTTGTTAAATTTTTATATGCAGGATGAATCGGTCCCGACTATCAACATGAGAGGAGGAGATAGGGAAGGTCGAGACAAGTAAAAAATCGTACTTATTAAATAACGGTTTCGCTTATTTACCTTTAACTTCTTTTGTATTAATCCTGTAGCCAAGAATTTGACGTCAAAATCTTTTAAATTCAGTAAATAAATTTTACTTTTCCTGTAAAATGATAATTCAGTAAATAAATTTTACTTTTCCTATAAAATGATAATAATTATTTAGAAATTTTACTTTTCCTATAAAATGATAATAATTTGTTTTCAATTTAAAAATGTCTGGTTTTGCTTCACAAAATATGTGTCAACAGTTTGATTACTCTTATTATATTACACATACAAAAAGCGCTTATAACATATATTTTACCCTGTTGTAATTATACCCAAATTCTTTTTTCTTTTCATTGAGCTCTTATTTTATATACTTATTGCTTGCATATATACAAAATTGCCGCACCAATGTCATCAATCATCAATTTTTATGTAAATAATTAAAATTTTCTACCACATTGAAAAATATATATAAAAAATATTTATTCCACAGATTTTTATCCACATTCAGGCATATTTACACATAACAACAAAAACAAAAAAGTGGGAAAAACGCAATATTTTCATGTTGATATATCTATCTATGTAAGTGATTACACATTTATTGATACTGGTAGATATGTAAGGGGAATATGGAAAATTTATTTGCAACTTTAAGTGAAAATAAATTTAAATTAAAAATAAGAGCATCGTATTTTTAGAGCAATTTCTTTATTAACCCGTTAAGGCCTAGGCGTTGCAAAAACGCAACGTTAGTAAATTTTCGTATTCTGAGCAAATAATTAAAAAATCTGATCTTGATGCAGATGATATTTATTCATATATTCACATATTCAATTCAAAACTTCTCTTGGTGTTGCTTTTTTACGATCCTATATTTGACATAAATTCATTTTTTAAATCATTTTCGGCCACAATTTATTTAAAGTATAAATTTAAACTTTTACGTTGCGAAAACGCAACGCTGGGCCTACGTGCTGCTAATTCAACTGATTTCCATTATTTTTATTGGGAGTATGAATGTATAAACTCGTATTTTTTTCGTAATTTGGACATTTATTGTGAAAAAGTGATTAAAAATTTATTCTTTAAAGTATTGTCCATTGTTAGCCACAACCTTTTCCCATCTTTCTGGTAGCATACGGATTCCGCGTCGAAAGAACTCCTCATCTTATGAGGCTATCCACGAATCGACCCATTTTTGAGTTCTTCGAAAGAACGGAAGTGCTGTTCAGCCAGGCCATGTGTCATCGATCGGAACAAGTAGTAATCAGAAGGAGCAATGTCTGGAGAATACGGCGGGTGGGGTAGCACTTCCCATTTCACCGTTTCCAAGTATGTTTTTACTTGACTTGCAACATGCGGCCGAGCATTGTCGTGCTGAAGAATAACTTCGTCGTGTCTATTCTCATATTCTGGCCTCTTGTCCTTTAATGCTCGGCTCAAATGCATCAATTGTAGTCGGTAGCGGTCGCCAGTGATCGTTTCATTCGGTTTCAACAGCTCATAATACATGACACCTTTCATATCCCACCAAGTACACAGCATGAGCTTTCATCCATTGATGTTCGGCTTTGCCATTGATGTTGATGCATGTCCGGGCGGTCCCCATGATTTTTTACGTTTTGAGTTATCGTAACGTATCCACTTTTCATCGCCAGTCACAATACGATGCTGAAAACCATTTCTTTTCTGTCGTTCAATCAGCAGTTCACACGTGAAAAATCGTCGTTCGAGGTCTCTCGGCTTCAATTCGTACGGCACCCAATTTTCTTGCTTTTGAATCACTCCCAATGCTTTTAATCGTTTAGAAACTGTTGACTGATTAACTCCTAAAGATTCTGCAAGTTCTTTGTTGCATTTGACTTGCATCTTCTTCGAGTAATGCCTTCAATTCTTCATCTTCGAACTTTTTCGGGCCGCCTGAACGTTCCCTGTCTTCAACATCAAAATCACCACTTTTGAAACGGGCATACCACACCTGGCACATTCTAACGTCTATAGCACAGTCAGGATAAGCTTCAGCGAGTAAACAATGTGCTTCAGTTGCGTTTTTCTTTAAATGGAAGAAGCAAATTAAAACTTCCCGCAAATGTTGTTTTGTTGGCACGAAATTCGACATTTTCAGCTACAGTAAAACACTTTTGTAAAATTATGAAAATTATTTGACAGATCAATTCTTATAGTATTTTTGGCGCTCTTTGAGATAGAATAGCTGTCGATGTCAAAAAAATGGCGCGTATGATAGATATGAAGTTAGTCACAACTACGAGTTTATACATTCTTACTCCCAATATTATGACTCGTTTATATAATTTTTGCTATCATTTTTTACGTGTTTGCAATGTTTTAAAGCGTTTTTTGACTAAAAAAGAAGTCGAAGAAGTGGGTCCAAAAAAAGAAAAGCTAAGACAGTTTATTTACTAAAATAGTTAGCCAGTTTTGAAATTCTCATTATTACTGGTGTATGCTAATTGATCACTGAACCCTTATGAATGGTGTGAGCAGTTTGTTGATGAATGAGGGGATTGATCTAATGGTACAAAGCACCAATGTCTACACACAATGTGCATTGAAATGCTTTTTTTTTATCATGAAGGACATAATTTCATTAACTCGTTGACTTCCCACTACTGATGATGTACCCAACCTCAAAAAAATTACCAAAAATAGTAGAGGCTCATTTTTTTCAAATGATCATCATTGGGAATTTGAGCCATTATCAATGATAAGGAATGAGGTTGAGATCTTTCGTGGTGCTCTGACCAATAATGCATTAAAAATTAATTATATTTTAAGATTGCCTCTTAAACTGCATGGATTTTGCTAATAAGATGGAGTTTTTGCGAAAGAACTTTTCACGTTGAACACGAATCTGAGGTCAAAAACTTCCCATCACATCACGTTTTAGGAAAAAAATGGGGTTCAAGCAAGTCTAATTTTATAAGGATCCGATAATTTTTTCTATTTTTATTAATTTTTAAACTTTTCAAACTGATTCAGGATGAAACTTTAAATCAAAAACAGTTACTGACATAGAAAAACTATAAATGCAGGAGTGCTCAGTATCAACTTCTCTTTTTGAATCCGTAGTCAAATCTCATGTCGAAGAAAACAAATCGGTGTAGATCGCATAGTGTAAGTAAGATTTCAAATTTATTTTGTTTTATATATGACTTTTTAGAAAAAAAAAACCGATGGAAATAAAAAATATCGTTAAATAGATTTTATTTTGACTTTTTCTCCATCCATTAGCAATTAATCTCTAAAATTAGAATAAATTTTCCACATTTCGGGGGGGTCAGAACCCCCAAAACCACTCCGCCCCCCTAAATACGGCTTTGGTCGGCTCAGAGAACACCTCTGTAAAATAGGTATTGATGTAGGTTCTGTAATGAGGAAGAAGAATCATCGGTACATTGTGGATACATTGTGATTCACAAAAAAAAATAAATTGTCCCAATATACCAAGAGCTTCATTGTCCCTCTACTCAAATTGCTAAGCATAGACTAGGTAGAGAAGAGGGACAAATAATAGATCTTACAGGTCGTGGTGCAATCAACATTAACCTCTCTTACATTACAATACCTCTAGATTAGGTTAGGTTAGAGAAGGGATGTGTGCTCCGCACTTCCACTCAGAGGCCCTATTAGGCCCATTGTGATGCCCTTCATTTATATTTGGGTGATCTTCCCTATCTGTTCGGTTCCCTGCGGACACAGACTGGATCCTTCTGAAACCACCCAGTCTTGACGAGAAAGCTGTGTGGATCTGAAATATGTGCAACAGCTATGTCTGTTAGTCCCGCAAAGAACCTTGTGAGAGAGAGTTCCGAACCGTCGTTACTGAAATGAGGGACAATGGCATAGCAGATGTTGATGGAGACGTGGACGCTGTGGTCCTCGTTTCACAGCCTCTACATATATAATTGGTCGATAGCCGCTATTTGCATAACATTACGCCCACAGTGAAGTGACCGGTGATAACACCCGACACCATGTGCATAGCATGTTTATCGAGTCGCAAAATACTTTTGTTTAGTCGTGGCCACAGGTTACGTGCAATCCTCCAATCTCCCCTGGCCAACCAAGCTCTGTTTGCGGATTCGGTTAACCTCTTTTATTGTCCCTGCTGTAACACAAAACGGTGGTAGTAGCGTGTTGATTGCGTCACAGACATTGATGACCCTGCTCAGGCAAGTTCGTCCAACATGTCGTTCCCTTCAATATTGCTATATCCGGGAACCCAACGAAAACTTACCTTACAGTATCTTATATTGCACAAGACGTTACGACAGTCTTGCTCTACCTTTGATTTTATGACAGTAGATCCAATAGCTTTCAAGGCAGCTTGGCAATCCACACAGATTACAGCTCCTTTAAGGAGGTGCTTTTTATGTATTCCACTGCGTTCATGATGGCAAAAAACTCCTATTGGAAAAATCTACAGTAATCCGGTAGTCTATATTACCTTCGGATTTGTTGCGTTTCACAACAAATTCCCGCACCAGTTCCTCCATCTATCTTTGATCCGTCAGTAAAGTAGACTGCTGAAAGGTCTTCAACATCAGGCTGTAGCCAGCTGAGCAGCAGAGTGATAGTCGATCGGAATTTTCCAACTAAAATCACTGCGTGTTACCAGGTAATCAGTTGCTTTACCAATAAGGTAAGGTCATTAAGTTGTCCAGTATACTGGAGTGTGCGCAGTTGGCTGATGTCAGATGGTTTGACTCTCGCAATCTTTACCTTTACAAACATGTCCAGAGGGGGAAGTTGTAGAATCATCTCCAGGGCCATTCATGGAGCGCTTTTTGCAGCTCCTGTAATGTCCAGAATGGCGAGTCTTTGCGCTCTCTCTAGTTTGCATCGGTTGCTCTTTTTGGCCATTGCCGGCTACCATACTAGAGAACCTTAGGTGATGATTGGCCTGATTATCGCCATATACATCCAATAGATTATATATGGCTTTAAACCCTATCACTTCCCGAAAGTCCTCTTGCAAGCATATAGAGCTTTAAGCCCTTTCATCATTCTTTCTTCTGTGTTCCGCTGCCACGAGAGCTTTCAGTTCAGAATTATGCCTAAATATTTGGCCTCTTTTGATAGGTTCAGAGGGCACCGGTCCATACTTCCTTTTAGGAAGTGTGATCTGCTGAATCTTCCTTTTCTTGGTGAACAAGACTAGTTCAGTCTTCGCAGGATTAACTTCTAGACAATTACGCCTTACCCACTCTGAAAGATCGCCTAATGCGGATTCAATCAGTTCACTGATCGTTGGTAAGTATTTACCTTGAATCATATTGACATTATCGTCCGCATAGGCAAGTATCCTTGTGCGTCTACTTTGAAAGACTTTAATACCAAAAATTGTTATTCCACACTTCAGATGGTCAAACATTCTATATTTGATAAAAAATACTTTAAATTCCACTTTTATTATTTTAAAATATGTGCTCATTCAATTAAAAGTCACTGCACCCTTATCAATTTAATGAATAATGGCGTTCAAAAAACTGTGTTATTATTACGAGAAACAAAACGAGAAGAAAATTGATGTTGCACTGCATGTGACGTATACTTAAATTAATGCAGCAGCATAAATGTTGTAAGTAACCAGAGCAACTGCAGCTAGCAGAATAATTTTACAAAAAATGATTTATAACAATAAAAGCAACATTGGAGTTGATATTGTGTCACTTGTGTTGTTGCTTTTGATTTTTATTATTATACATTTTTTCCGCTATATACATTTACATTATCGAAATTATAAATCTAAAATCAGCGATATAGTTATGAACCACATATCGCATGTACTCAGTGTATGATATTGCTGCTGCTTTTGTTGTCATAACCAATATTGACAACTGAGTAGCAAAGAGCACCGACTCAAGCCATGCCAGCAGCAAAATATTACGATATTTATCGTTTTAATGAACTTTATTTTGTATGAGGCAAAACTTTTTAACAATTGGCAACTTACAAAAAAACAAAAAAAAAAAAACAAAAAAAAGACAAAAATCAAAAATGAACCTGAAAAAGCAAAGAAGAAAAAGCTAGCAGCATAATTCAATTTTAGTTTAAAAAGAGCTACTCTCGGTTCTTTGATGCACTCACACACATACACACACACATACTCATTCACATACATACACAAACAATTTCTCTCTATACACTATTTTAGGACTATTATCAGCAAATTTTAGTTACATCCACATATTTTTTTTTCAGGTTTGCTTTTTTACTAAAGTTTATTGACTTTTGCTTAACATGACGCTGGGATAATGTCAACAATTTGCTTTGACAAAAAAAAAAAAAAACGGCAAAGAAAATAATGTGAAATTACTTTTTTTTTAACTTTTTCACATGAAAATATAAACGTATTTAAAAAAAAATGTTTAAATTTTTGTTCATTGCTCTTTCATTTTATGCACAACAGTCTGAGTCTGAGAGCAACATTATCTCACTACTTTGTATTTAAGTGTGTGTGTGTGTGCGAGTTCTATACTTAGTTTCCATACTTTTATTATTTTTGTTTGTTTTTTTTTTAAAGGGGTGTGCTTTTCCATATAATAAGCCTTTTGCTTCATCGGCACGTTTACTTTTTGAAATTTTTGGCACTTTTTACACTTTTTGCAGCTGTTTACAGTTTACAAAATTGCATGCAACATTTTCTTTTTTTTCGCTTTGGCTGTTTCTGTTGGCGTTGTCATCATGTCGTATAATGTTAAAATTATGCGTCATTATCGTAACTTTAATGAAAATTTCTTGTGACAAGACAAATTTTTTTTATTTTTTATTTTTTGGTTTTGTTTTTTGGCAGAAAATGCATTAAAGTAAGTATGCATTACAAAATAGTAAGTATAGTAAAGTTTGATATTTTGTAATCTAAAGATAAGGAAAAGTAGTTTGGTGTTTTTCTTTTCAGCGTTTAAAAGCAGGTATGTTTTATGCATAATATAATAGTTGGTTCTTCTGTATAAATAAATGGTAAATAATGGGCATAAGTGAGACTTATTTAAAGTTACTTTGCGAAACTTTTAATTAATTCATTTTTTGTATACCATGAAAGCTGAAAACATTCAAAAAAATCTTAATTGACTGAGCAGGAAAACAAATATTGTCTACTTTAAAACTAATGTAAGCAAATTGTAAGTATATAAATTAGTAAATATCATCAGCATAAAGCGCGGTTCACGCCAAATTGGCACGCTTTGTTGTGGTCACCACGTCGCCCCTAGTCGTAACAACATTAAATTTTTTACTAGGATTTGTTTACAATACCGTTACCGTTAGTTGATAAATTTTTCATATTAATTGATCCCAAGTTTGGTGATTGTGTGCACAATGGAAGCTGCAAATAGAAAATTGATTGTGAACAAATTTATTGAAAATCCGTCGTGGTCTGGTTCAAAGATTGCGAAAGTGTTAAATATCTCCAAAAGAACGGTATGTAGAGTTATAAAACGATATAAAGAAACTCTTAGTGTTGAAAGAGCTAAAAAAGTTGTGAACAAGACGGGAACCACCAACCTAAAATTAAAGGCAAAGATCTTGAGGTCCATCAAAAGCAATCCCGGACTATCGGATAGAAATCGTTCCAAAAAATTCAATACCAGCAAAAGTACTGCTAGATGAATACGCATAAAAGCTGGAATAAAGTGCTATCGTGCTAGAAAATATCCAAATAGAACAGACAAACTAAATTTGCTCGTCTTCTTTATAATAATTTTTTGACTAAATTCAATGGATGCGTTATTGTGAATGACGAATCATACGTAAAATTTGATCTTAAACAGCTTCCAGGTCAAAAATTTTATATGGCAACGAATCGTGGTAAAAATGGATAAATTTGCAAAGAAAACAATGGTGTGGCAGGCTATTTGCAGCTGTGGTCTCAAATCCAGGGCATTTGTTAAATCCTCTTCTATGACGTCTGATATTTACATCAAAGAGTGCCTTTCGAAACGACTATTGCCACTTGTTCGTCACCACCATTCGCCAGTAAAGTTTCGGCCTGATTTAGCCAGTTGCCGCTACTCTAAGAAAACCATGGATTGGTATCAGACAAATAAAGTAGATGTAGTGCCCAAATATATGAATCCACCCAATAACCCGCAGCTTCGACCGATCGAAAAATACTGGGCTATTACAAAATATAAGTTGAAGAAAAATGCAGGTATTGTCAAAAATGTGAATTCAATGTTACTAAAATGGAACCAAATAGCCGCAAAAGTATCCAGAGCGGATATTCAAAGGTTGATGGGGTCCATTAAAGGAATACCCTGAACTTTTTGCACAACAAAGAAATTTAAATCTTTTAATATTATAGTATTAAAATACAAGATTAAACTTATCATTTAATGCATTATTTGTTATTCTGAGTGTTCTGGTTAAAAAGATACAGCAACTTTCCTGCGTGCCAATTTTTTGTGATAAAAAAAATGATTCCCTTAATTTACGTCGAATTTTTGTTTTATGCTTTTCATCTGCACACCTTGCTTTTTAACGGCACTGCCTGCTTTTTTTCAATTCTTCGACGTCACCTATAACTTGACTACTTTTTTTCAAGTTCCGCTTGACAATAGCCCAATACCTATCTATTGAGCAAAATTCTGGAGCGTTTGGTGTGTTCTCCTTTTTGCAACATACTTAATTCCCGTTGTTTGCTTCTAAAAAGTTCAGTGTCGATGGGCAAAATGCGCAGTAGCTAAACCGGGCCAAAATATTGTTGATACAGTGTGTGTTTTGTGAAAAATTTTATGACTACGCTTTAACACTCTTTCTTGTGAATTTCTGCGTATACCATATAATGACCTTTGTAAGAAACGGGATGGTCTGAGAACCATAAGAGCAAATAGCCTGCCAGATGAGAACTTTCTCTACTAATTTTTTCACTCCAATTATCCACACTGACTAGTCGACAGTACATTATTTATGTTTTGTGTACAATTGGAGCTCTGGTAATGTTCTTGAATCCATTTTAACATAGCTTTCATCATCCATTACAAATCAACATCTTGAAGCAAACGGCCGTACAGTTTTTGAAGTCAAGTTTTCCCGATTTGCAATTGTCCTAAAATTTTTTTTTGGTAATTTTTTTATCTTGTAAGTTTAAAAAATTATGTTTGTTTTCCTCTTACAATCATAAAGGTACTGGCTATAACTTTTTTTTGCCAAGTCTCGTACTGACATTGATTTGGTTTTGTTTATTAAGGCCATTACCTTTGCTTCAAATTTCGGATCTTTTGGACATTTTTTCTTTCACTTTTCGGTCAATCTTTAAGAGAACAGATATCTCCAAGCTTGGTTATAATATTTTTGACACCATTTGCACTGACTTTTTACCGTTTACCCTGCTGTCTGTAAAAATTCATTTTTCGGTACAGTGATTGTGCACAATTTGCTAGAGCTGTGATCTTCAATTCGAGGCATCGCGAAAACTAGAACAAGAATGACAAATAAAGTAGTAGCAATAAAAGCAAAATCGATCACACTTTCTGAAGGTGGTTACCGCATTTTGACCCAACGTCTACGCTGTGAGAAATCTTGAATTGAAAGTGTGCAGTTTCTTTTCGATACAGTCCTACGTGTCCTGTTATTTTAGAGTTTGCATTTGATTTATATTCTACGCAAGTTTAAAGTGTGATCATATTTGGCTATTTTGGTACAAAAAGCGTAAGATATCTTGACGACCTTGATTATCTAGTGGATAGTGCACTAGACTTTCATTCAGAAGGTTGCGGGTTCGATTCCCGTCTTGGTCTGGTAGTCAATTCTCATAAACTTCTTATATTCACTATCGATATGAAGTGGATGAGAATTATAAGAATGTGTGCAAGTACACACCTTGGTTGGTAATGGCAAAACTACCGAACTGATAAAAAATTGCCACACAGCCGTTCGGAATCGGCGTTAAACTGTAGGTCCTACCATCGCCACTGTGGTCTAGTGGCAGAGTGCCAGACTCTTATCTCTGCAGACCTGAGTTCGATTCTTGGCTTGGGTATGTTTCTTATCTATCTTTGTTTCTCTCTGCCTTTTTTTTCTTGGGGCTTTGGTACAATAGATCTTATAGGTCGCAGTGCCTGACTTTCGAGTGGTCCTCTTTCAAATAATAATAATAAGATATCTTGGTCAGCTTTACACAAAATTTTTCTATTTGAGTGCCCCTTTGATTTCATTTTACCACTTAGGTTATTTGAATATAGTAGAGACTTTTTTGCATTATTTCTTTCAGGGAAACTCCCAGTTTCTGGCTTTCAATATTTTTTCTATGTAATATTTCTGATTAAAATAATTCAAAATAGGAGA
Source organism: Toxonevra muliebris (assembly GCA_963691655.1). Lineage (NCBI taxonomy): Eukaryota > Metazoa > Arthropoda > Insecta > Diptera > Pallopteridae > Toxonevra > Toxonevra muliebris. Next base: position 105,571,002 of record OY829326.1, read on the forward strand.
AAAATATTTTCATTTGAATTTTCACATGAACATTGTACACTAATTGTCCTTTTGTAAAAATAATGGAGAGGAAATTAAATTCTTAAGACTTCAAAATCATCAAAAAAGAAAAGTAGCATTACAGACGTACAAGATACTCACTGTCTTCTTAACCCTTCTGTTATCTTAAGGTTATTTCGTGACCTTATTTTGCTTTAATTGCCCATATTTTTTAAAGTAAGCAGAATTTTGGCATTTCCTTCCACGATATCTTTAATAATTATCTATCACGTAAGAAAATATGAAAAATAACCTTTTTACATTCAAAACTTACGTAAACACACCTTTAAGTCATATGGTGACCATAGCATAATTTTTTTTTGTTCTTGCCCTAGAATTGGCAGACAATCTTTCTCCTGTTTGACATTTATATGAAAAGTGGATGGATAATTTATCTCTACTCTTCTCTCCATTTAAAATAAAATAAAAATATTATCGTAGATTAACGGCTTATTTCATTAAAGGCAGATGCCCATTCAAGGTCTGCATGCCTAATATGCCAAGTATGTAAGTTCGGATTAAAAACATTGAAAGCTGCGGGCGTTCGCAAAATTTCTGCTTGAATTTTTATGTTTATTTGGGAAAATAGTATTCGTAAGTTTATCACCAGAACGAAACCAAAGGTCAGCAAAGACTCGTGTTAGATCTGGTAAGTGAGTATCAGGGGCAGAATATTACAACCGACCTGTATGTTGCAGAAAGGACAAATTATGACTCTTACCACTGTTTATCAGTGGACAATTTTCCGATAACCGAAATACAATTGTTCAGTATATTCCGAAAAAGTATAAAATGGTTAGGGTTTGAGTTGATTACAGCCCGATAAAATGAATCTTGAAAATCATATGAAAAAATCATCAGAATCAAATAGTGGAAACGTGGCTTTTTGCATCCCGAAAAATGTCTCAGGACCCACGAGAGGAGTTTGCTACTATATAAAGAGCTTCATTTGCTTAAATCCCAATATGCCCAATGATCTTAAACCGATTATACAGACTGAGAGTAATCATTTATATGCCTATCAAAAACTCAAAAATTCGACTTGGGCAGATCTTATCTAAAACGAAAGATTCCGAAAGCTGTACCTTCTTTAAGGTTCTGAACCATTTTTTACATACTTAAAAATCTTGTGCACTTTACACAACATCACGATTTAATGACTTCAGGCTTATATATGAGAAGAGGAGAGGCTGATAGTAGTTAAGTTAAACTGCACAATATAGAATTTCCAAGGCCAAATGGACCCAAAAGTAGTTTTTACCATAAACACATTAAATTTTGAAAGAGCGTATAGAAATAGCCAACTTTACATTTATAGTATAAATGAATTTCAGCTAGACTAGATTTGATGAGACGAAGCAAATACTAAACACATTTGTTTCGCTTTTGTTCCCGCATTTACAACATATGTACTATGAATTTTGCTTGCCAACATAATAATGAAATTTGTTATGGCACTAAAGGTAATTATTTGTTGCGGTTGAAGTTGCTGCAAATGCCAAACAAAACAGAAAAAAAAAACCACAAAGCCAAAATCTTAACCGCTAAATATTTATTCACCTACCCCCATACATGCTTATACATACACACAAAAAAAACGCAATAGAAAAAATTTAAAAGCGTTTTAGCAAAACTTAAACACATTAGCATTCCTAGCATTAATATTTTTTTTTTTTTTTTGCTTCTTTGTAAAATAATTTTGTGCCGTCTGATAGAGTAAGCTAAGATAAAGCAAAGAATATGTTAAACAGCGTCAAGGACCGCAAAATTGTTATGGCCAAATTATGTACTTACATTTAAATAAGTTTAATGGAATCAACACATAAAAATCCAGAAGATTAAGTTTTTAGTTTAAGTTCTGATACATTGTTGTCTTCTTGCTAACTTCATATCTCTCTGTCTCTTTTCCATTATTAGCACAAATTAATTCAACATGAGTACATACGAAATAATGTTACTCATACGCACTGTTGCTTATATAGTGCTTCCATGAAGTGTTTGATATTTAATGTTGAAAGTTGTTGAGTTATAATGGAAAAAAAGAACGTAACTTGAAGTGAATGAGATATTAAAAATGTATGTTTTTAGATAACTTTTCTCTAACTACAAATCGAAGAATGCAACAAGCTCAACAACTTAACTGCATGCTGGTATAAAATGTTACTACTTATTACAAAGTATTAACAAATATTAAGAAAATTTATGAAAACATATTAAAGTTACGTATAAAACATATAAACTTTACTCAAACCTCTTGGAGCTTTAATTCCCATTATGACTTCGTGAGAATAGATGAAATAATATTACTCATACGCAGTGTAATACTTTGTTTCATGTCGCTAAACAAATTTGAACTTTTATAAACTCCCTTTACGTAAATTGCTGCATATGCTAAAAAATAAGAGATGGCACAATATGCTTAAGCTGAAGTGAAGAAGAAGGGAGTTGGCTGTATAGTTGAGGTATTGAAATTAAAGTAAACAATGAAAAAGTTTTTTTTTTTTTTTCTTATGAAAAATGCAACTTCATACACAATGCAACAATAAATACTGTAGATATGTATGTAAGCATAACAGTAGAAGCAAAAGTAGCAAAAACTACAAGTAAACCAACTTCAATAACAACAACAACACAATAATAAATGACAACCACAACAAATTAGGAAGGTTACCTTTAGAGCATATAACAGTGGAGCACCTAAGTAGTTTTGCAAAGTCGGTATACGTTCTTTTTTTGTGTGTGTGGTGTGCGAGTGTTCTGTTTTTTGTTTTCTTATATTTTCACTCTTTTTTTGCAAGCAAGAAAGACAACAGAAAAACTAAAAGAAAACAAAAAACAACAACAACGAAAACCAACACAACAAAAAACGAATAAACGAAAAGGGCAAATTTACTTTAGAAATTAAACACGAAACCCCTTTGCTAAATTGGGTCGTTGAGATTTTAGCGCACAACTAAAACAACAGCCAAGCAACAAAAAATAACAACAACAACATCAAACTAAAAAAAAAAAAAAAAATAAACAGAATATTTGTTTAAGAAAAAGTGAGTATCCTTTTTAGTGTGTCAGTAGTGTTCGTTCATGTTGGCTTGTGTGAATATGTGTGTGTGCATTGTGTGCCTGTTATGTTGCTGTATTCTATGCTGTTGCTGCCATAAAAATGATGCAAAAGGATAGCAGCACTTGAATTTAAGAGACAATTTGGCAGTTTCAAAACAAGCACAGGACAATGCGACACAAACGTTAGTGCACTAAACTTATAAAAAGACAAGATGAGGGGATTTACTATGTAAAGTGAAAGGCTTGAAGTAGTAGTTATTTTAATTAAAATTAAAAATATATATGTATGTGTATATTTGTTGTACAAATATATATGGTACATGTATACATGTTTGGGTAAGTCAAAACAATTTTAGCTTATGGATTTTTATGAAACTTAATATTAAATATTACTAGAATTATTTACACTTACAATATTAATGCACATATGCAACTGTACAAACACAGAATATTCACAAAGAGCATACATAAATATTATTGTTAAGTTCAATTAAAAACGATTTGGATTCATCCACTTTTACTTGCAGATGAGTATGTTCAATGAGAAATACTTGCCAATCTACAAATATAAACTTATAAAATCATATACACATGTACAGAGTGTCAAAAAATAATCTTTCTTAACGATTGATCTTCAGATATTTTAGTACACTTAGTGGGAAGCTTATTATTTTTTTATTATAATTGGTTACAAGTGATTTGTTAAATAATTATTGTTATAATTAGATGAAAAAATAAGTCCGGTAGCACTAATAAAAAAGAGCCAGGGAGATAATTGCATGGCACAATCTTATTTTCTATTTGAAATCAATCACTCCGCTTGAAGTGACTAGGAAAATTAGAAATAATTTAAATGCAAAAAATCCGTTTGAGATTGGTGAAATTTCAACCGAGGAATTCATGCTTGGTTTTGCACCTAAGTGAAAAGAGCCTTCCAAAGGGTGGTCGGTACTCACGATTAGTGTTGATTCGATACCCACATAATATCGAATTACTTGTATCGAATAAAAGTATCGATGCTACCGAAAATATCGGAAAAAAGTATCGAATATGTACTTGTATCGAATACTCTTTTAAAAAGACAAATTACTCTTTTTTTAAGTGGTTGTCAAGGAAAACATTCAAGCCAGAACGGCCCATTGTTATACAACATGGTTGAGCCTACAGTTTACACTACTCAACACGAGTTTTTCCCTAATATATTATGGTTTTGAGATATTCCCACTGAAAACACGTGTATCATATAGAAATGACGTTAATTTAATTTAGCAAATGGCTAGAAAATTTATAATAGAAGGAAAACTAATCAACAGATTAAAGCTTGTTAAAAATATTTTATTTTAATGAAAAGGTTTCAATAAACACTATGTTCTACATGCATGGCCGGAAATATCTTCTAGAACTTCAATACTGTACTGCAATATTGGCATATATTAAAATATTGCAATATGGACTGAAATATTTTGAGTAATTCTGCAGTAGCATTTTGAAATATATTATTGATTGCTGTAAAATATTGTAAAATGATCCACAATTTTAAATATTGTATTGCAATATTTCAGGTTTTTAAATAAATATTTTCCAAAAGTATCGAATATCCGATACTGACCCTTTTTTCCGATACCAAGTAAAATACTTATGTTATGCCATCGAGTAAAAAGCATACTTGAATCGTACTTGTGCTTTCGTTTCCAGTCGAAAAATCATCATGGCTTCAGACAGGTCTTTTGAGTAGTTACCTACTCAAATTTTATTTGACAAAAGAAACCATAACCTTGATGGAAATTACAATAAAAAAAAAAAATATATATATATACTACATATGTACATATAAATACATATCTACATATATTCTCTCTTGGAAAAAATATTTCATTTTGTTATAAGTACATATACGTTATACTTTAGAATCAAGTTTTTTTTATCCAAAAATCAAATTTCTGATCAAGAAGGCAACTAAAAATATTAAAATTAAAAAATTTATTTATTGAATTTCACATTCCGATTTCACAACTGCCAAAAAAACGAAAACAGAACGATTCTTTCTAATAGCAAAATATCTAAATAAATTTATGGAAAGAGAGTATTTGTTATTAGAAACCAGAATATCTTTTTGACGGCTAACACTTCAGGTTTTTGGTCGTGTTTTTCAAGATTCAATGTCATTAAAAGAAATTCGAATCACCAAAGGAAAAAAGTTCCATCATGCATTATCTGTAGGGGTTCTTAACGCAAAAGTTTGGTGTTGTAAATGACAGTCGACAAACCTATCATTAAAGGCTAAAAACAACTATGATAAAAAAGGGAGACGAGAATGACGAGTAATTAGAATTGACTTTTGAAAACAGACATTTTTCCATATAAAAATATTTTGAATAATATTTTATAATATATGTAAATGTGAACTAGTTCGATGTTAGTGCCTAGCTAACGCCCAACATGCATGCCTGGTGTTGAAATGATACCCACATAGTATCGACTCTTTTACTCATTACTGGTATCGAATAAAAGTACCAATGCTACCGAAAATATCGGAAAAAAGTATTGAATATGTACTTGTATCGAATACTCGTTTAAACAGACAAATTACAGTTTTTTAAGTGGCTGTAGAGGAGCACACTCAGGCCCGCGGTTGCCACTTACTCATTTTATTTTGTACCAATATTAACAAAAAAATGTACCAAATGGGGGAAAAATGTACCATTTTTTTTCATATAGAATAAATAACTTTACTTAAAAGTTTTTGTCAGTTTATTATATAACATTATATTTATAAGAGTATTGAATTATAATTCATTCCTTAATTGGTTTTTTTTTTTCATATTAGACTAAAGTCAAAAAGTTTTCTTTCAGCATTAGCTCAGCTATGAGCTCATTAACATGAATATAAATTTAGTCAATTCTTCAAACCACATTTCGTCTATTCCATTTTTAATACAACTTACTTTTTGCAAAAAAATTACTAAGTCTGAACAATTTTCTAATTTGTAAAGTATTTTGAAAATATGTTTACAATTCTTGATTACTATGAAAACTAACTTTGCCTACAGAATGTACCAAATTTTAAAAACATGTACTAGCACCACATGGTTGAACCTACAGTTTTCACTACTCAACACGAGTTTTCGCTTATACACCATGGTTTTTAGATATTTTCACTAGAAACAAGTGAATCATTTAGAAATGACTTTAACTTAAGTATATGATATTTATTATGTTTAGATGCAAATGGCTGGAAAATTTATAATAAATGAAGGATAACTAATCATCAGATTATAGCTTGTTAAAAATATTTTATTTTAATGAAAAGGTTTCAATATACATTATGTTTTACATGCATAGAGGGCAATATTTTCTAGAACTTCAATACTGTACTGTAATATTTTCATACATTTGAGTATTGTAATATGGACACAAATATTTTGAATATGCATATTAAATAATTAATATATATTATTAATTCCTATAAAATATAGTAAATTTTAAATATTGTATAGCAACATATCAGTTTTAAAAAAAAAAAAATATTTTCCAAAAGTATCGAGTGTCCGATACTGACTCTTTTTTCCGATACCAAATGAAATATTGTACTTATGGTATGAATCGAATAAATAGTATCTTGTATTTACTAGTGTCGAATCGTCTCTTTGCATGACCAGTTAATTTTTTGTTTCAACGATTCAACGCTAGGTTTTGGTTGGAGTATCGGTATGGCAAGCTCCTTAAGGCTTCAACACAAAGCTATTGAAGTTCATACAAAAGTTAGCACAAACTGGAAATAATCGTCACAGAGCAATATGTTTTAGAACCGGGGATGCTTAGGCCAATACAACTAACGTCTATGTACAAAAATGAGTGGAATCCGCTAATCGCCACGCAAACTTCTAATACAACCAAAAGTGGTAAAAATTAAAGGATATATAGCAGAGCCACTAGTTTTTGTGGAGGAAAAGTTTATGTCAAAGCAATGTCTGTAGATAATAATCAAAAAAAAAAATGATAATAAATATATTTTTTCTTCAAGATTATCAGCTTTTTGCTGATTTTCGCCAGTAACTATTTAGAAGCGAAATTGAAAAGGCGTCACAGTGGACGAAAGCTTTACGACTTCAAAGTTTGGATAAAGATAGTTTTTAGTTACACAATCATAATCAAAATATTCACTTTTTAATTGGTTATGAAGCACTACTTTTGATAGCGGCTAAAAAATTAATCTCAACAAATGAAAGGTTTTCCGTTAAAAAAAATGTCCATATCATATGATTTTAAACAATTTCTGCTACTGCTTTTTCTTAATTTGCGTTAACAAGATTTGATTTAGCAATAAATTTGATAATCAAAATTTTCTGAGCATAGTGTCACCCTGTTTATAATAACCGCAACTGTCTGCTACATATAGGTATATACTTTGTATGCATACATGTATATACGTGTATATGCAGCACGTATATGTATTTGTGTGGCTGTTGTAGAATGCGGTATGAGTAAGTATTAAAATTTCCATTAACAACGCCACTTCATAATGTCACTCGCTTATGATTATACATATCCAGTGAAGCATACTTTACTACATACGTGCATATACAAAATGGCCACAAGCGAACGCATATGTTGCGCTTCCGGTCACACACGCGCGCATAATCGCATACACACATGCCTGCAACACTCATACACTTGTCGCATAAATGTTTGACATATCAGTGAATGTTACTGCATTTTGAGCTACTGAATTGTACATGTATTTGTGCACTTTTGCGGTTTGTATTGAAAATATTTTTCATACACACATATATGCATACATATCATATATATGTATGTATGTATGTTGGAATATGCAATATTTCTTTTTCTATTTATGTATGCATATTTTATGTGCAGGTAAATGTATGCAATATAAAAATTTTTCAAATTTTAAACATTTTATATGAAATATTGCAATTTTTGTTGAAATGTATTTCGTTCACTTGTCAACGATTTTTATATTCTATTGTTGGTGTTGCTGTTGTGGTGTTTACTACTATTACTACTACTACTATCACCATTTTTACTACTACTACTACAACTACTATTGGTACTATTATTATTGTTTTGAATGCAATAATTTTGTTGTTGCTTTCGAGTGCACTTGGCCATCGCAAATGCAATATATATTTTCAATTTAATTCGTGCAAATGACCAAAAGTTGCCTCAAAATAATAATTTTTTTGTAGCTTGTAGTGTTTTTTGTGTGAATAAATACATATACAACTATAAATGATATTATTAAGTATTGGTATGAAATGCTTAAATGTATGTGTTTTTTGGGTAATGTTATTTTGGGTACGTATATACGTAAATACGAATATTGGCATGAGTGTGAAACCATGAAAATTTGATATTTTCAGAGTTTCAGGATTTCATTATTGTACTTAATACTTAAAATTTAATAGTTTATTTTGATTATTTTTAGAATGGTTATTGCAATTAAAGTTTCGCAATCTATGTACATGTAAATGGGTGATATGTAGTTATTCTTGATGTATAGATTCAATGAAGTTTTTAAATAAATATGCAAATGAAATAAAACGAAATAAATACGAAAAAAAAATTGCAGTTTATGAAATTAAAACCAATCGGAAAGAACGAAAAACTAAAATTAAATCATGTAGCACACTAATTTTTTAGTTTTGTCCCTCAGTTAAACACAATAATTGCTTTGAAGATCTCGTTTGAGTCTGACTTCTTTTGATTTTCTTTGGCTCCTTGGGGAAAACAGGCTTTCAATAAATTATTTGAATTGATTACGGTCATTTGCGTTGACTTTTGTTTCACCGAATAACTTTCCCTTTGACTGCATTTCCCTTTCAAGAGTTCATTCGAAGTGTGTTTCAACCTTCTTCGATAAAGCTGTTGATTGCAGCAGTGGGGTTCAGTTTGGCGGATGTCGCCTGCATAACCAAGGTTATCAATGTATTTTATAAAGTTCCAACTTACACCATTTATGCATCATATGTGCACAGTGTCGTTGACGATATTTTGTAGAACTCTGCATTTGAATCCACGGTGACAAGATAAAGTCTCGTTCATCTTTCAGCCAAGTGTTCGACAGTTATTCTGAATGAGTGATTATGGTCGTCAATAAGACATAACAATAAGTTAGAATTTGTTGATTTTCGTGATGATTTATTGATGTTTTGAAAGAAGACAATGTTCTGGTAAATTTCATGCGTCATAATTTTTTTACGGAGAATTCGAAGTTATGGTTGAAGTTAGGTAATCGGAGTTGGTGAAAAAATTAATTAAATTTAATACTATAACTTTGAAGTCTAACAAAATTTCTAGATTATGTCACATCATACTACATTTTCAGAGTAATTGATCACAGCTGTGATATTTAAAATATATTTAAAAATATTTTTCTTTGTCGCAGAAAAAAATTTAAAATTCATTGTTCACGTGGTTCACGTAAACAATCGCTCATAACTTTGCTAATTTTTATCCGATTTACAATTTCCTTAGCCCTTAGTTTCAAAGGAGAAAAATAGTTCTTTCCGACCATGTATTGTTTATTTTCATGAATTGAAAACTGACGAGACTTCAGCTGAAAGTATTTGCAATTTTTCGATTTCTTAATAATTTTTTGGCTTGTACGATGTTTTTACGATAATATCCGATCTTGGAGATTTTTTGCGATAAAATACTTTCAAAGTAAATTTAATGCCATTTCGAATGAGTTTTTCTTTTGAATGAAATTGGATGAAAATTGACGGAGTTGTGTGAATTTTACGATTTTATTAATTATAATCATTCAGTTCAGTGCACTATAGGGTCAAATCCGTTTTTAGCCGTTCAAAATTATGAAATTTAATTTGTTGGCTCATGAGGTCATTAACAATCGCTGTGTGAAAAATTATAATGATCGGACTATTACCACGCCTACCTCCCATACAAATAAAACCGCGAAAAGGGTATAACTTAGTATATATTATTGATATGATCATGAAATTTGGTGTATTTATAAACATTATTATTGCCATATATTATTGCAAAAATAGGATAGTTTGGATTATTACCACGCCCACCTCTCATATATGCAAAATTTTCAAAACTCTATATCTTGGACCCATTATATATATAGTGATGAAATTACATATTTTGGTAAATAATAATACATATATCACAATTTTAAACTGTGTACTGAAACTTTGAATAATGAAGCGGGTCGGGAAACAACCTTCTTTTGTTAGTAAAGGTTCAGTAAGAACACCGCCATAAGGTGAGTGACTCCACCAGAAAGTTGGAATTATTGAAAAACGTTTCCAACACAAGAGCTCAATCAACATGCTTGCTGATTACTGCTAGTCGTTGAAATGAAAGAGGCAAACGTTTTTGAATCAAAAAGCACTCTGCACTGTGCACTGCACTGAATGATTATAAATAATAAAATGTTCTAAAAATCTTAAAATTCACACAACTCCAATTTCATTCAAAAAAAGATCATTTAACACGGCATTAAATTTACTTTGAAAGTGTTTTGTCGCAAAAAACCTCCAAGATCGGATAAAAGGGATAATTGCTACATAAATAAAATTGTGTCGGTCCAAAAACAATTTCTTCTCTTTGCATTAAGAAGTTTTTGTTGGAATCCACTTTTGAATCTTCCACCATATGAGCATCGGTTAAAACTTATCAATCTACCTACATTAATAAGCAGAAGAAAAATGCTGAATATAATGTTTTTAATAAAGCTTTTAAGAGGAGTTTTAACATCTCAATATTTGCTGAGCGAAATTGACTTTAATATGCCTTGTAGAAGCTCAAGATATTTTTTTCCTATTAAACTTTGCTTATGCAAGACGAAATATGCTCAAAATGATTCTTTTCGTGGAATATGTGGAGATTTTAACGAACATTATAACTTATTCGACATTTCCAATTCTTTAGAGTACACTAAAACATTCTTATTAATTATACTTAATTATACATAATAGATGAACAACTGATGATTTTTATATCTGTAGTTGTATTGAATGCCAATTGGGATAAACGCAATTCATTCTACCTTTTCCGCGTAAGCAATGCAGTCCGGACTGCGATTACATCGGCCACCGATCTGTGCGTTTTGCAGATGCGCCCCTCGGTCGTATTGGGCGGGAGGAGGGTCCGTTGGGATTCGTCGATAAAAAAAAAAAAAAAAAACATCGTCCAAACCGAAAAAATTATTAAAAAATCTAAAAATCGCAATTACGTTCAACTGCAGTCACGTTTTGAAAAATTCACTTGCATGGTGGGTTGGCGTGGCTTCCAGCCGATTGCACCCATTTTACAAAGGAAATATCTCGGGCCGCTAAGAATTCGATTTTGAATAAAAAAAAAATGTTGGTCAACTTTTACTGTCAAATACCCCAAATGGGTTGGGCGAAGTAATGGAATAAAGCGCTTTTATTTGCATTTTCAATGCATATCTTATGAAGTACAAAGCTTCTACACACTCAAATTGATATAATTATTGGCCACATATTTAACACTAAAGTGGTGTTGTATTGTTTAATTGAACTAACTAAATCTTTATAAAAGTTTTCAGTGTAGCTAAATCATGTAATTTCTACATAGGCCGGGAGTCACTTTTAAATAGATTTTGATTCATTGACTGTGAATTTAAAATTAAAATTTGTCTAACATGTCAGGTTTTTCAGAATAAAGATAAAATTTTTTTTCCAAATTAAAAAGATTAAAAAAGAAGAAGAAGGCCTGCTTCTAAGTATATAAATATTCGAAAGGCAATAAAAGAAAAAACGGTCTCTTTTGACCCAACAGAGTTAGAGTGCCGTCTTGACATGTAAATCAATACAGCGCCAAGCTGATGGATTGCCAGTCTCAGATAGAAGATATTGATGAAGAAGATAATGCCCATGGAGAAATAGAGGATCTTATTGTAGAAACAAAATCTTCAATAAGATCCATTTTAAATACTCGACCACCACCACCTACTAGTATTCCTGAAGCTTCTTTCTGTTCATCACACAGCTCTCGACTTCCAAAAATGTCATTGCCGAAATTCAAAGGCAAATATTCAGAATTCAAGAATTTTATGAGCCTTTTTGAGAGTCTTGTGCACAATGACCTTACAATTCCAAACATTGAGAAATTTAATCATTTAATTTGATGTCTGCCCGGAGAAGCGTTAGGCACAGTGAGAGCTTTTCAAATCTCGGAAGAAAAATACCCGAAGGCACTAGCAAGCCTTAAAAAAGTTTATGACAATAAATGTCTGATATTTTTCGATACAATATCGAAACTTTTCGAATTGCCTGAAATTTCAAAGCCTTCAGCCATTTCCCTGCGTAATATGATCGATACAGTTTCAGCAGTTTATGATTCTTTGCTGTCATTGGGTGATGAGAAAAATATTACAAATGCGATCATAATCCACATTGTAATGTCGAAAGTTGATGCCATTACACGGTCCAAGTGGGAAAAAAACTTGGATTATGATAAATTGCCATTATGGTATGAGTGTGAAGCCGCTCTTAACAAACGATATCAGCATATTTCCACTGAAGAAGCTTCTACTTCAAAGCCTAGGATTGCCATCTCTCAAAATAGGGCTAAACAGGATAATCATAATAGAAATCCGAAATCCTCGTTTACAGCCACAAAATCACGACAGCCGACGTGTCTGCATTGTAATTTATCTAATCATTACAGTACCGATTGTCCGTCTTTCCTTGCATTATTTGTGCACCAAACATTTGAGTTTGCAAAATCTTCGTCATTGTGTATCAATTGCCTTCGAAAGGGTCACACAGTGTCAAAATGCAAATCAAGTAGATGTCGAACATGTAATCAATCACATCTTACATTGCTACATCAATACCCAGTTACATTAGAGAATGTGCAGACGCAAAATCAGCCATCGACATCTCATGCGATGCATGTTTCAAATATGGCTAATCATGTGATTTTGGGTACAGCAATAGTCAAAGTCAAAAGCAAGTCCGGTGACTATTTGTTAGCACGCACATTGCTAGATTCTGGGTCTCAAGCCAACTTTATGACAGAAGAATTAGCTCAAAGGTTACGTATAAGGAAAGAAGAACGATGCTTAAGCGTAGTAGGCATCGGAAAAATAGTAGTAGGCATTTGTAAAATCACGCTTAAATAATCATGAATTTTCGGCTAGTTTCTGGGTATTACGAACAATATCAGCTTACCAACCAGATCATACAATAAATACAAGTGGTTGGAACATTCCTTCAAATATCGAACTGTTTTCATAAACCTATAAAAAAAATGATTTGTTGTTGGGTGCCGAAACATTTTGTGATCTTCTCGCTGTGGGCCAGATTAAACCTAGCACCCAACTCTTTAAAAAACGCTTCTCGGTTGGATTGTGTCAGGTGAATATAGTATCAATAATTATCCTCACTCTCAAATAAGTAGTATATTGTGCCAATATGGAGATTTTTCGTTAATTGACTCAAAAGTTTTAGGCTTTAGAGGAAATTCCGTCAGAGTCAAACAAAAATAAATTAACGCCAGAGCAGAACAACAACAATGTGAAGAACATTTTGTTAAACTAAATTATTCCAATAAACAATTTTTTCATACGATAAATAGAAACGGTTCATATTAGACGTCAGTAAATCTGACCAATATGCAATACAAGTGTCAAAGAGGAATGGCAAAAAGTACATAGAACGGTAGTGCTAGATCCTTTCAATAATACTATTCAGTGAAAATAACTATCTTTGCAATTCTCATTTACTTCACAGTATTTTCACTTATATAGATTGTTGAAATTAGGGAATTATCACAAAGAACACTGATGAAGAACCGTAGCTGGTTCTGAAATGATCGTCTGATTTGCTAGTTCTATGAACTTTTTGATATTCTTCTGGCATCATTGTTCATTCAAAGCCTAATAATTTTAATAATTATACAAAATTTTATTATTTGATTTGCATGACTTTGTATCTTAATATAAAAATGCTTTAATGTAATCTAGCTTTAGCACTTAAAGGTATTTATAAGGGCAAAAAATCGCTTTTATGTAATCAAAATAATTTTTTTTCAATTCTAGTTTATCTGTATTTGGCTCAAAAAGAAAAAAACTTATACCTTGCAATGTCACAGATGGAAGTTAAAAATGCAATGACATTGAATAAATTGAACTTGAAGGGGGTAAAACAATTACGCCATTTACCTTTTGTCACTGTTTTTTTTTTTTTTTTGTAAATACTTCAAAAATTTTCGAATGGTTTTAAGCAATTCTAACCATAGCTCTCTCTACACTGAGTTAAGCTTTTACATTAAAACTAAAACTATCAAACTTTTTACTATAAAACCAATTGCTCAAAGTTTCTTTCAACAAATTCATTAGTTTCATAGAAAATGTGAATGTGCACATTTACATAGCAATTTTTTTTTTCTTTATTTTTTTTTTGCTGTCAACAATATCAAAAAATACCAAATTGTTTTAAGCTTAAAAAAGTTTTGGAAAATTCACTTTTGATGTGCTTTTTGGTTTTTTTTTTTGAATTTTTGTCTGTTTTACTTTATTTTAAAAAACTTATTTAAATATTCATTTTATGAACTCTTAAAAACTCTTAAATGTTTTCTGATGATTGATTTTACAAGCGACGCAAGCAATAAAAAAGCAACCAAACCAAATGGTAATAAAATCATATCAATTAAAAAGCAATGCATGTCAATGTGGAGCACTTAAGGAAGAATATTGTTAAAAACATAAATATTTAATAAGCAAAACAGTAAAAAACAAATTTGCACATAATTCAGAAACATATAACAATAAATTTAATGTGAAAAGGAGAAATATGCTTTAAAATTGTTTTTGAAATATTTATAACTTAACTTTCATACTGCTCTCTACATTTCTAAGCACACAATAATGGGGCACACATTTTAATCTGCCATTAACACACATAAACACATATGTATACAAGTACATATGTTTGCACTTATATACATATGTTTAATGTATTTTTTTTTTTTTTTGTTGTGGCCAATTGGTACTTATGTCTTAATGTGTTCACAGACACCTCATAAAATTCTATATGCAAATGGGGCTCGAGAAAATTCAAATTCAATTCAATTAAAACATATAAAATATTTTTGGGCAAATAAAGTGAAAAGTCATAAATCATACTTTTTATACAGAAGAAAATAATTTTGTGAAAATTATACAAACATTAGTAAACGATTTTTTTTTATTTTCTTGAAATAAAGATATGAGAAATAAGCTTCCGAATTAATAATACAATTTTACACAATAGCAGCAAGTAGGAAAGAAAACATTTTAATCTTCCTTCAAATGCTGCTGAAGATAATTCACATTAAAAAACTAAGTAAATATTTTTCTTTGAAAAGTTTTCGCTTATTTAGTGTGTGTTGATTTTGTTGCGTGCGTTTAAGAGAAAATGCGTGTGTATGTGTTTTGGGTTTAGTTTCAGTCGTTTTGCTTTAATACTTAAACTTTAAGTTTGAATTTTTCGTTTTTTTCAGTTGCAATATTTACCTTTGTAAAACAAATATGTTCTTTTACTTCTAGTACATTTTCTTTCAGCAAAAAGTTAGTCCTACAATAAAAATTTAATGCATTCGCTAAGCTTCAATATATATAGTAAACCACCCTATTTTTAAGTTTTTAAATTGAAAATAAGCTTAAAGTATTTTTCTTGAAGATTTTTTTAGATCGGGATTTTCCAAAATAGTTTTTTAAACAAATCTATTCCATCACTAAAGTTTTGCATTGAGAATGGATTGAAAATTAAAAAATTAGACTGTCGTCTAAATTAAATTTATTCTTATTATAGATTGATAATTTTTCAGTCAAGCTCTTAAGCTCACTCAAAGATTTCTACATTAATTAATTTGAAATTATAAGTGGCTTCCAAAGGGGCAGACTTTTTTCAGTTTTATGCTGTGTTTTTTGTATTTTTTAGCGCTTTTGCTTTTTTGCAATTTTATTTTCCCTTTTTCTTAGTTGTTTGGTCTATGAAATCCGCTCCAATCAGACTTACTGAACTGAAGTCAGTATCAAAATACAATTATAGTGTAAGTGTAAGTCTCACGTCAATACAGTAACGCAGAAAATTTGTTAATATTCTTGTGCATGTAATAGAAAATAGAGACAAGCGGATCTGGAAAACTTATTTGTGCAGTAGATAACACATTTTTTCTATTTTTGTAGGATCAAAATTTATAGTTTTCATTAAAAAAATTACCTCAAACATTTCAAACTTTATTCTTCAGACCCACTATTTTTCTGCACTATTGTCCCGATCCTTCAATTGTCCTCACTGCAAAATCACAATGAGCACTAAATTATACCCTCTCAAACATTTAAAACATTACTTGAAATAGGCAATTTTTAAAGCATAACCATTAAGAGCCGTAAAAAAATTTCAACTTGCTTCAAATATAACCGCGAATTTTATTTACATTTTCTGAATGCTTGAACACGCTTTACGTTTATATTGTAAACGGTTGATTGCATTTGCCATATCTGCTGCGAAAGGAATTTCCCAAGCAATACTTTTTGTTCTGTGTAGGTTGGATTCCTGTTGTTGTTTTTTCTTCTGATAAATGTAAAGGGATTTACTTTTATTGTTTATTACTGTGGCACCTTTGGTTTTTATAGCATTTTGCGAGTTTAGGTGCTTTGAATATAACCTTAAAAGAGGAAATAAACAATAAAGAAACGAAAGCAAATGTTAAAAAATCTGGCAGACAAGCAAATTTCTCCTCTTCAACTTTGGTTTTTTCTTTTTTTTTTTTACTTTTTTCGCTTCATCTTTTGATGAGATATATCGACATGACCACCTGCTGTGTGTTGTTTGAAGCAAGCAAGTAAGCGGACCAAGTGAACTTATTGTATTAATCTTCTCCAAAAAATAAGCGCTTTTTAATTAAAAGTAAAATTAATAAAGTTTTGAGTATCTACTACAATTTTTGCTGTTGCTGCCACTCCTGATTTCGCTGTTGTTGCTGTTATTGCTGCCGGTGTAGTCACTTTCCACCACTTTCACTTCAGCTTAAAATCTTAAATGCTTTAATGAAATTTATTTGCTACATTTAAGCAGATTGTTTTTTTTTTCGTTTCAGTTTTTTTTTTACTATTCTGGTGAAAAATTAAATTTAAAATATAACCAAACCCCTTCAGCCATCCACCACCACTACCAGCATTAAAACCCAACAAATGAGGTCAACAACATTTTAAGCACATATTTAAATTTAATGGGAAGAAGTGGAAGGAGAACAAAAAAATGCTGGAAAAAACGAATATTCAGGCAAAAAATGAAAAAAATTAAAATACTTACTTCGATGCGCAAAACTTGCCGGAATGCAAAACTTAACTATTCGCATTGAGAATGCTGTAACTGCAACTGCACAAGTACACACACACTCACAGATACAAACGCATACACACTTATATCTTTACACACATAGCTACTAGTATATACCTATGTATGTGTGCTTGTATACGTACACACAGACACCAAACAGGAAATATCGAGCAAAAGTTGAAACCATTAATTATATCTGTCGCACGCCCATTGCAATAAACTGAAATGCACACATACATAGAAATATATCTACCGTGGCACTATACTATGTATGTATGTGTGCACTACTAGTGCTCTAGCTACGTTTTGCTCGTTTCCTAATTTAAAATGCAATAACAACTACAACAACATCAACATCTGCAATAAAAACATAAAATTTTACGAAAAAAATAAAAGTAAAAAATAAATGCAATTTGCTTTATAGTGAATATTTTGGGAGGAAGTTGGCAATACAACAATACGAAAGTATCATTTCCAACCTTTAGTTATGTGTGTTAGAGTACTGTCTGTGTGAAGGTATGTAGGTTTGTGTGACCCACGATGGATTGCTTATTTATATACAAATATTTTTTAAAATTATGTCTATTTTTATATTAATTACTATTTAAAGAGCATGTTATGTAGGCAAATAAATTTAAAAGGTGAGTTACAAATTATAATATACGCATTTAAATAAAATTCAAAGCTTTAACTCAGACCAGCATTTTTAAAGAGATAAAATTTTTGATGATTTTTGTTTGATTTATCGTAACACTTTTGGACACGTATCTATAATAATTGAAGAGAATCCAGCAGGCTAGCACGGTGCGATAAAAAAATGATTGCTAGCAATTACCTTCAATTTTACACTGACAGGTGGAAAATTGAAGGCAGAGCTTTTCGCATCCATTCATGTTGTGTGAGTTATATTTGTACACGAATGGAAGAAACCTACAGTTTTGTGCGGAATCCGAACAGCGGAATCCGAACAGCGAATTGAAAAGCTTTTCCTAGGCAATTTTTCTGATCACTATAATGTCTTTCAATCACAGATCCCCCACTTTGATAACATGGTGTGTGGCATAATTAAAACGAACTTTGATTATTTAAGGATCACTATTTTTGAGGGCAGCCAAACGGCAATAAAAGCAAAGTTCGTTATTTGAAAGTCTAGTACAGGAAAAAGTATGTGTCTTTATGAGAAACTGATTCTTGGTGTCATTTTTTCTGAACATGTGCTATTCGATCAGTTTATGATCGTTTTTAGGAGACTATGAGATAATTTTCAAATAACGAACTGTTATGTAGACTAGTTAAAATGAGAAAAATACAACAACAAATAAGTGTATAGAATAGTAGTGGTAATTTGTTTTAATATCTCCATGCAGTGAGGATATTTGAAGTCAAAATCTGTGATTCTGGGATACAATTCCAAATATTAGTAGCATATATAGGATATTGAATCACTATGATCACTGATGAGGAATTTATGTGAATTTCAAAACGGCCGTCTGATTTTTCCGTATATATATACACTGTTGTTGTTTTGAGCACATTTCTTTATTGCTAGTAGGACAATGGGCAATTTTCTTGCTATGACGCAAATGGCGTCATCCGACACCGTACGATAGGCGCTGGCAATCCTCAGTGCACTGAGCCTATAAATCGAGCGAATGCCCTTCAGATGTGTCTTCTTTGCGTTCGCCCAGATGGGTGCTACATACAGTATAACGGAGCTGGTCACCATTGAAAGCAGCTGACGCTTGCCCTCCCGTGGGCCTCCGATATTCCACATAATGCGCGTTAGCGCGCCGTTTATTCTAGCCGCTTTACCACTGACGGCTGCTAAGTGCTCCTTAAATGTCATCCTTGTGTCGATTAGTACCCCTTAGTACTTCAGGTGTGGCTGTGAGGTGATGCAATGATCCCCAACTGTGATTACCAGCTCTTCGCGCTGTTTCCTTGTGCTCAATAGCACTACCTCCGTTTTTTAGGCTGCCAACTGCAGTCTTGAGCTATTTAGCCATCTTCTCACCCTTCAAATTACATCGTTGCATCTAGCCTGTAGTAAGTCTAGATGTTTGGCGACTACTACCATGGCATAGCCGACGAGTGTGGCATCTTCGGGAAAATTAACTTTGAAAATTCCGCCGTACATTGCATTCCACAATGTGGAACCGAGCACGGAGCCATGTGGTACACCTCCTGTGACCTCGTACTGTTTCACGCCGTCGTCCGTGTCATAAAGAAGCATTTTATGTTTGAAGTAATATGTGATAATTCTCAGCAGGTACTCCGGCACGTTGAAACGTTGTAACGCACTCATAATCTGGAGCCAGCTCGCAGAGTTGAAGGCATTTTTTATGTCCAGCGTCACAACTGCGCAATACTTCTTTTTGCCACTTTTACAGCTTTTTCCACTAGTGGCTTCGCGAGCAATGTTCATTACTGTGTGTATAGCGTCAACTGTGGAGCGCGCTTTCCTGAAGCCGAACTGGAACTTAGCAAGCCCACCCGGTTTCTCAAGGAATTCCTGGAGCCTGACGCATATGATACGTTCAAGAGTTTTGCCAAGCGTGTCCAATATACAAAGCGGGCGGTATGATGACGGTTGGTCCGGCAGCTTCCCTGGCAGCTTCCCATGGGTCTGGGAATACGCCCTCTTTCAGGCAGGTGCCAAAAAGCTTGACGAATATCTCCGGTAACCTAACCTAACCTAACTCAACCCTGAATAATTGTCTGACCAATAAGAGTCTTCAATGAATTATTTTTCTTCAAATTGGAACTCAATAGCTTTTTCTTTTGTTTTTACAAATCCTAAGTTTTAGTTTCACTCTCGCAAAATATAAACTAACAACAGTGAAAGAGCTTTTTAGATCTTACGTTCATGTGTAAGTAGTCAACATTGCTTCAACAAATATATAAAAGGGTCTCAACTGGGGTTGGCTATTAAAAGGGATTGCAGTTTGTAGATTTTCTTTGCTTTTCATCTCACTTTCGGTGTTTCTGTTTTCACTTTGGCTTTTTTTTCATGGTTTTGCAGTCTGTCAAATTAGAAATAGTTTCTGAATCGACTCTTACTTTGTGTAGTAATATACTGTATTAATGCATAGTTATAAATGTGTGCAGTGGAACTTAAATTTACGTGTTCTAATTTTTGTTTTGAATCAGGATTTTTCAACATACTCTCTAATCTTGTACTTTTTCCAATCATGAAGAAAAATTTAACTTTTTTTGATGAATTTGACGAAAGCTGGGAGGATGAGTAGAAAAATTAATAGAGAAATGTATATACATCAGTTCTATTGTAAATATATTGGTTTATGTAAATAAAGAAAAACCTACTAGAGGAATAATCTTCCGGAATAATCTTATTTATTTGATGATCTTTCCACGTTAAATATTTTTAACATTGGTCATGTTGGCTTACGTAAGTGTAAAAAAATGTGCGTTCTATCGAGCCAGGTTGATTCTTCCAAAAGTTTTTTTTTACCCAAATGCAAGGTGAGTGTCGCAAAATCATTTATATAATTTCAAAAGAATTTTAATTTCTTAACAGTCTTTTGTAGAAGTGAATTCCCAAAGTGAAGCCACAAAAAAGTTGCTACTGAATGCAGCAGTTGTAGTGAACGTATGCTACATGTAAAAAAAAAACACGTTAAATGCGCAGCATTCCAATTAAAAACAGACCACAGGAGTAGCAAACAGCAACAACAACAGCAATAGTTGTAGCAATATGAAAAAGTTTAATCTTACGTTTCTGCATCTACTGTACCCAAGTGAAATTTTCTTTAACACCTTTTTTTCTTCCACAAAAGTTTACACCAAATTGTGGAAATAACGTATGAAAAACCTCAAAGTACAAAAAAATTCAAGAAATAAAAAAAGTAAGAAATAGAATTAGAGAGTGGATAGTAGTAGAAAGAAGGAAGTATTTAACGCTTTCATACACGATGTTGCATATATACAACATTCACTTTTATGTGGCGAAACAAGCAATGTGTTTAACAAATTTTACTATTACCGCTAATTAAATGCATATCGATTTTGTTAGGTATTCTTCACGTTTGTTGGTTACCGGACATTTGAATTTTAGTGCATAAGTAAGTTTTTTTTTTTAACTTTTTGTCTTGGAAGTCCAGCCGGAAACTTAAGTGCAAAGAGTTTTAGTAAAATCTGCTGCACAATTAAAAAGATGAAAATGCTTTCAATTATTACTAAGCGGAAATTTTCTTTATCAAATATTTTTATAAAAGATAAGAGAATATGAAAATCGACAATTTGGGAAAAGCGGATTATCCAGTGATAGTCTATATCTTCCTGGCTGTGGTTTTAAACTATTAATGAAGGACACAAAAATCGGTATAGAGACATGGAATTTAGTGCCATGATTGTGAAGTCCTAAGTAGCTAAAATTTCAGTGCATAAAATGTTTATCTAGCCCTATTAAGCCACTGGGCGTCAAAGGTTTAATGTATATAAAAATATGCTCTTGCCATACTTAAACTTTAACACCATTTGCAACACCACACACAACTTGCGTCAGTACTATTTAGTAGCGGTAGCAATAAGCAAAAGAAAACAAAAAACTGTTAGCCGAAAAATTATAAGAAAGAGAAGAAGTAGTAATAATGGAAGAAGCTTTACAATGTCGAACACCTTGCACTTCCGGTTTCCGGTTACTAACATCAGTGCATATGGTTGGTTTACTACTATCGTTGTTGGTATTAAAAATTATTTCCTATACTGTGGTAAGTCATGTGTGAAGACATACATATGTGTATCTACTTATACTTAGAACACACATTCATACAAACTTATATATGTATGTATGTATTTGCGTGAGTATGTGAACTTAAATTTATTGAAATATTTAGGAAATTTAGATAAAAATTTAATAAAGTTAAATTTTTGTGCATTATATACGGAAGATTGGGTCAGGCTTATTTGTTATTTTTTTGGTATATGGATACCAAAAACAAGCATTTTTTTTTTGTTGAAACGACAAAAGAAATGTTAGAAATACAGTACTCAGACATTGTCCAATATCCAGTGTTCCCTTTTGCTATTCTTTAATTCTACAAGAATTATTAATAAACCTGATTAGTAGATCTTGTGGTGTCAAAAAGCTCAGGGGTGCGTCCTTCAACACTATAGTGCCCAATATGCTAAATCTGGTTCAGAAACTAAAAAAGTGGTTTGCCACGGCTCTATGAAATATGGCTCCAAAAGCAAAAATGAAAAATCATCCCCAAAATATTCTATTATTGGGAGTATGAATATATATAAACTCGTAATTGTGACTAACTTCATATCAATCATACGCGCCATTTTTTTGGCATTGACAGCTATTCTATCTCGAAGAGCGCCAAAAATACTATAAGAATTGATCTGTCAAATAATCAACATCAACGGCAAAGCCGAACATCCATGGGTCCAAGTTCATGCTGTGTATTTGGTGGGATATGAAAGGTGTCGTGTATCATGAACTGTTGAAACCGAATGAAGCGATCACTGGCGACCGCTACCGACTACAATTGATACGTTTGAGCCGAGCATTTAAGGATAAAAGGCCAGAATATGAGAATAGACACGACGAAGTTATTCTTCAGCATGACAATGCTCGGCCGCATGTTACAAGGCAAGTAAAAACATACTTGGAAACGGTGAAATGGGAAGTGCTACCCCACCTGCCGTATTCTCCAGACATTGCTCCTTCTGGTTACCACTTGTTCCGATCGATGACACATGGCCTGGCTGAACAGCACTTCCGTTGTTTCGAAGAACTCAAAAAATGGGTCGGTTCGTGGATAACCTCAAAAGATGAGTAGTTCTTTCGACGCGGAATCCGTATGCTACCAGAAAGATGGGAAAAGGTTGTGGCTAACGATGGACAATACTTTAAAGAATAAATTTTTTAATCACTTTTTCACAATAAATGTCCAAATTACGAAAAAAAAATACGAGTTTATACATTCATACTCCCAATATTTACAACAACACGAAAATTTGTGGCCATATTTCCAATTTTTTTGGAGCCATTTTCCCTTTTTTTGTTTGGGGTGATATTTCATATTGAAATATCACCTCGGTGGCCTGGTGAATGAGTGCTAGACTGGAGTTCCAGCTGCCTCAGGTTCGTTTCCCAGATGGGAAGTAAATGCTTTAAAAAGTGTCCGTAAGGATTTTTCTAATAAAATGTGTCACTTCGGTGACTTAGTGCTTAAAAATGCTCGGCTGGATAATCAGTTCAACGGGTTCAATTTTCAGGTAGAGAATTGAATTATACAAAAAAAAAAAAAAAAAAAAAAAATGGCCCCAATAGTTTGAAAATATTAAAATTACTTTGGGGTCATTTTCCATTTTTCTTATTTTTGAATATTTGTTAAAAATCACCAAATTCGAGAGAAATGCAAAGCGGTATTATTTTTGTTGTACAAAGAAAACAAACTCCATGATTATACAAATCAGAGACACCTGTAAAGCCAGGGTTAATTTGCTAACTGAAAGCAAATTGCCCTCCGCATCTTTTTATCTACAAAAATTTTCCCTTCGGTGCTTCTTTTTTGATTAAATCGCAGGATTTTGTGATAATTTCTAATGTAAAACTCTACCCCGCGAAAAATTCAAATATAAAATTTAATGAAAACTTTTTAAAATTTATTACAGATATTCCCCATAGTTTTTATTCTAATGACAAAAAAGGCGAGGAATTCATACGAACACATGTTAAAATATATTTGCAACAACATATTCGATATGCAGCCATCAAAATTTGTCACCAATTATGAGAAGGGAATGCGAAAAGCGCTCAAAATGGATTTCCCCACGGCTGAAATTATTGGATGCTGGTAAAATTATAAAAATACACATGATATATTATAAATAACCTTTAATATGTGTAGGTTTTATTTTTGCCAGGCTATAAGGCGGAATATTAGCAGCCGTAAGCTGTTGCTTCAATATATAAGAAGCTGCAAACCAGCATCAGTAGAATACCACTAGCTAATGGCACTGCCCTTGCTACCGCCATCTCTTATAAAAAAAATCTTTCGAAGGCTTGAGGAAAGCAATTCGAGTAATGGATAGTGAAAATTGTTTCGGATCTTTTCTTAAATATTTTGAAAAGCAATGGATTTCCAAGGCAATCTACAAATATTTAAAAAAATATTAAATAGAAATTGCTATTTTTTAACATTTCAGGAGGGTTGTGATGGTATAAGTGTATACAAGCAAAGCACTCGCACTACCTCGGCTGACGAAGCATAAAATTGAGTTTTGGGAAATCGATTCAGAAGAATGGAGATTTCTTTAAGTTTTTAAATGTGCTCCGAAATGAAGAATTTTTTAAAAGTCGCGAATTCGCATTGCTTACTGAAAATGGTGTAACTAGGCCAAAACGACGCCGAAATTTAATTGAAGAAGCAACTCTCCTATTAGATAGTGGAAAAATCAACGCCTCAACATTCTTGACTAGAATGACATATGCAGGCAATAACGTCGCAGTTAATTTGATTCCGGCAGAAAATATTTTTACCGATGATGTGGAAGAAACTGATGACAGCGAAGGTGGTGATGAATTGCGAGATGAAACTCCAGTATAAACCGCTGAAACCGCTGAAACAGTTGTATTGTGTGCATGGCCAAGAACTCTGATGTTCTCTTCTTGCCATGTAGCCATTTAAAAATGTGTAGCGAATGCGTCCTTAAATTGCAGGCCACTTCCGTTGCTGATAATATCGAAAGCTACAATTGCCCTTTTTGTAGATGTAAGGTAGAAGATAAAATTAATGTTTTTGTTTAATTTTTGGGGCCTTTTTTCCTTTAAATAAAATTTGAGAAATAATTATATTGGGGCCATTTCTCATTTTGTTTTGGGGCCATTTTTCCGTTTTTTGGTTGGGGTGATTTTTCACTTTTGATTTTGGGACCATTTTTCCTGGGGCTATATTTCATAGAGCCGTTTGCCATTACTTCACATTCTTTCTCCGAAGCACAAGTAGAACAGAAGGCACAGGCTCCCAGACAAATAATATTTCAATATTTTGCCCAAGAGGAGTGACCTGTAAACAGGGACGTAACAGTTATAGGTTTTTCATGAAAAATGTTGCAATATAACTATTACAACATAACATAAATATTTTTCGTTGACTATAATTATTATTAACTAAGAAATATTTTTTACGTTGCTTGATAAATATTTCGAAAGAAAATAATTATTTACGTTGTCGGTAACATTTATTTTATAAGAAATATTGTTTCCGTTGCTTGATAAGTATTACAAATGAGAATTATTTTTTACGTTGCCAGTAATTTTTATTTTATAAGAAATAATTTTTGCGTTGCCGGAGAGGAAAAGATAAATATCGGGTAAGAAAGCGGCAGACATTTTGGCAGAATGACAATTGACTTGCGCTTGAGCGTTAAAGCTCACAACGGCCTTCTGACGTAGAACCAGTAGGTACCCTAGGAGGGTTCCACCGTTCTGGCATCGAGGTAGTTTAGTGATTGGAAGTTTCACACCATCAGTAGCTTTCGATGCTTCCTTCTTTTGTATAAAAAAGTTATTACAATTAATTGAAATACAGGGTAGGGAAGCATTTGTTTCTGAAAAAAAAAATCTTTAAAAAACATTTTTTGTTGTTTATTTGGATAACCATTTATTTTAGTTAAAGATTTGTTCCAATTAATTTTTAGAAAATGATATCGCACAAATGGCCACTTTTGACCTTGACGGCCAAATGTCCTCTTTTTCCGCATTTCCAATCGTTTTGTCCAATGATTCGGCTAATATGTCGGCTATTTCCTGGCGGATGTTAGCCTTAAGTTCGTCGAGGGTTTTTGATATAAACCTTTGACTACAACTAGCCCCAGAGAAAAAAGTTCGGCGGAGTAAAATCGAGCTGTGTGAGGTGGTGCGCCATCTTCTTTAAATCAGAAGTACTGATGTCATTATGTCAATTTCACAGCGCTGTCAAAAGTTATAGGGTTGCTATTTCCACTTTAAATAGCCCTCCCTGTAGAAAAATTTGTTCGCGCTTAAAATTAATCTGCAACAACGTAAACCAAAAAATTTCTTTAATAAAAGTTTTCTGGCAATGAGAAAAATATTTTTCACTCAAAATTAGTATGACATAAAAAACGTAACGTAAAAAATATTTCTTACAAAATAAAAGTTGCCGGCAACGTAAAAAATTATTCTTATTCATAATACTTATTTACCAACATAAAAAATAATAGTTATCGGCAACAAATAAAATTGTTCTTGCTCATAATTATTATGAAGCAAATTTTATAAAAAATTTGTTAATTTTGGGCAACTTTTTCCATCACAAAAAATTTCATAACAGTTATATTCCGTTCCTGCCGGTAAATAGTCCTACCAGCTACCTACAGCTTTTTAAGTGATAATAGACAGACTCTCAGTTTTGCCGAATTATGACTGTAGATCAATTAATTGTGGGTAGTCTTGATGGCTAGCAGATGAAAAAGTCAATATTTAAAAATACAAATTTCAATTTGAAATTAATTTTTTGTGAAGCAAGTAGATTTAATAAAAAAAATAAAATTTTCGGCTTACTTTTTCTACCCTCGTTTTCTACTCTGTTTTTCCTTTTTCTTTTTATTTTGTAGGTTCGAAATTAGATATTGTATTGTAATTTGTTAGAAGCGTGCTGTGTCAGATACATATTTTACTGTATTTTGTGTACTTGAGGGAGCTAAATGTAACATTCCCATGAATTTTTCATCTCTGTAGATCCGTACGTGAAACTTTTTTCTGAAATATTTAAAGGTAGGAAGAGTCTGAGTTTAATTATAAACTGATTACAATCGATTGCACAATGCCGCTGCTACGAACTATTTAGAGTAAACTTTTGAAACTATTTTCTCGCTATGTAAAAAACATTTCGTTTGTCGGAATTGGAACTGACTGCATGTTATGAATAAATATTTCGAAAGGAAAAAGAAAAACTCTGACTTTAAATAATACCTTAATTATCACTAATTTAATTTGTGAATGTATAGTTATTAACGTATTTGGACTTCTTCCTTTATGGCTTACTAACCCATGGAGATCCTAGATCCATTTATCTTGTGTGAGTTATATTTGTATACACATGGGGACCTACAGTTTTATGTCAAAACCGGAACGACTTTTTTAAGCAATTTTTAGGTTTGCCATTACCAACAAAGAGGAGGTGATGTGCCAAAAATGTGTATTTTTTATTTTTGATGGTGCTGAGCATAGAACCCGGATAGGGTTAGGCAAGAGTTTAGTACACTGACCACTCACTACTCTACGGCGACTACGAGTATTTTTCACAAGCACTTTATATAGCATTTATTACTTGTGGTATTGTTGCTGAAATCCTTGATTAATAAATACGAAGCAGATGCTGCAACAAGAAATTTATTAAATTGTCTTAAATAAAATGCAAAAAACTTTGAATGTCTTCGAAATTTCTTTAAATTCGCTTAAATATATATTTAATATATTTTTCCATAGCTTAAAACAACCAATCAAATAAAGAAAGAAATATCTTAAAATACGTTTAGTTTTGGCTCTAAATGAAATTGAATTTTTAAATTTATGTCATCAATGTTCGAGTTTGAATCTCATCATCTTTATCGTCATCACTGCAGAAGAATGTCAAACAGCTCCTGCCGCATACAGCACACGCTTATATTTATGCTGCTACTGTTGCTGTCGATGTTGTTTCTGTTGTTTTTGTTGTTCTTGCTGTTACAACTACACTATTTCTGCATCGTTATCTGTGCATGTGCCAACATCATTGCGTCCATTAACCTCAACGTATCTAACTATCATTTTTCAAGCCAATAGCACACAAGCCGCACACACTACTATCTACCAAAGAGTAGTTGCAAGTGGCAAGTGTTGCAAGGAATGTGCAACCATACGTACATACGAGTATAACTAAATGCACATGGCCACAACTGAAACTGCAAACAGAAATCAAAACAAAATAAAATGAAACGAAATGAAATGAAAGAATGAAAATAAGGTAACAATTTTCCAATGCTGCTGTTCGTTGTTGTCGTCATCGTTGTCGTATACTTACTCAATTTTCGGAGCGTGTGCTCTACAACTGCAACATTGCTTCAGCATTATCGCAATCGCCATTATCATCATAATCATCATCATCTGCAAAATCGTATGCAAAATCGTGTCCAATGATGCGGAATTTTTCGGTAATAAACAAAAGTTGAGCGCAAGCGCTTTTCCGGCATTTTCGTCATAACATAATATGACCACAAAAATGACCGGTACTAACAGCGTCGTATTGAAGCTGCTGCTGCTGCTACGGAGCTGCAAGTACCGACAACAACATACCGCATCTACTCTGATGTCCTTGTTCTCCTGTTAACGACAGCTCCTTTTATTTTTAATTTTTTTTCTTTGCTTATTGTGTTTTGTTTTTCTTTTTTCTATGTTATTCGGCTTTTTTGTTTTTGCAATTTGTTTTTGCTTGAGTCGCGTGACTACAGTTTTTTGCACGAGATGACAATATTTCTTTTATTTCCTGTCTTGTTGGTAGCGGCTTCATGGGAATGTTATTGTGGCATTCAACACTCACTCTGAATGAGATAGTGAGAGCGCGCAAAAAGCTTTTCATGTTCGTACACTATGGCAGCAAGAGAGAACGTAAAAAAGAGAGTGTGCTGTTGTGCTTTTGAAGTAAGCTGCTGTCTGTAAAGTAAAGAAGAAATTGTAGCGGTGTATGAAAATGTGGTAAATAATTTAAAAGCTATTGAACTCTTATGGCTCAAGTAATTTTTTTTTATCAATTTTAAATACATTTTTATAAAATAAAATAGGACTTCTTGAGTTTACAACAAGAGTTTAGTACAACAATTAAAAAAATACAATTTTGTTACATAAGTGTTGTATCACAATCACAAGAACTTCATTTTACAATAGTTTTGTTTAACTATTAAGATAAATATCCTTCTTTAATTCGCTCCATGCTTCTCTTTCTCTCCCTCTCTCACACACACAGACGTACAACATAACTCTGCTTTTTACTGCTGCATATGCCCTGAAAATCCAGACCTACATCAAAAATTATGTCAACCTGATTTGCAGATGCAGCTGCTTGCTGCAAAGCTCCCGAAATTCCAGGCGGCGCAACTGGAAAATTGTGTCAAACTTCGAAAAAACAACAAGAAGCACAGCAAACAAAACAAAATAAAAAACAAAACTTTATATGCTGACACACATACAAAGCGAAACAGGAAGTGGTGCATTAACACACATACACACGCACGTACACACTAGTAGATAGACACGCAGTACTGGTAGTATAGTGTAAAACATAAAAGTGCAAAGTGCTATTACGAAACTGCAGTGAAGTGGCTTCTTCTCGTTTGTTCGTTCGTTAGTTTGTCGTTTCGTCTCATTCAAAAAGATTTCTGCAAATTAAAAGGAAAATAATACAAAAGCAACAAAAACAATACAGAAACAGAAACCAAAATCGTAGTGAATCGTAGTTGTAGTAGTTAACCTCAATACAGACATAATTGACGCATTCATTTTGTCGTCATCACGATTGCATCACAATAACAACAACAACAACAACAGCAACAACAAAATACTACTGCAACTACAACAATAACAATAACAGTTTGAAGGAGAATAATAGAAGAAGAAAAAGAAGAAGAGGAATCACCTCTGTAGCACACCGCAACACTACAGTTAAAGCAGCAGCGCCAACAACTCATACATACACAAACGTAATTGCATTCACTAAATATATTCGGAAGAGCAACAACACGTAAAACGACTCTAATTTTCCATTTGCAGCCGGAAAAAAATACGACCGATTGGCTGCTTGACTTCTCTTTAATTCTCGCTCGCATTCTCTATCTCTATCTCTTCTTTTTTGTTTTTGATTTTTTTTTTTTTTTTTGTTTTTTGTTGGTGATTGTATGTAGTAGTAACAATTGCAATACATCACCAGCGGGTAGAAGTTGGAGCAAAAGAAGAAGAAGAAGCAGTAGCAGCAACTAGCACCGGCTGCTACGGCAATTGCAATTGTTAATGTTATGGCGTAAATTTGGTTTATATCTGAAAGTTTGTGTATGTATGTGTGTGTGTGTGTATCTGCAAAGCCACGAAAGTGCACATAATCAAGTATACACATATCGACACATATATTATATGCATGTACATAAATTTGTATGTAGTGTGTGTGTATAAATTGCAAAATGCGGCGGTGTTAATGCCTTCTGCACACATAAGCACGTTGTATTGTGTCAGAGAGGCGCGTGAGAACGGCATGTGTTATGAAAATTATGTACTGTGCAAGAGAGTATGAGAGAGATTGCGCATCCGATTCACGTGTGTTTTAAAAAAATGTTGGAAATGTTAAATATGTTAGTAGAGAGCGGCAGTTAAAGGAGAATAATTGAATTAAGGTGTAAAATTTATGTTATGTTGTACTCACGTTATCCCAATACTTATATCTTAGTAAAGAACAAGTGAATACTTCTGTTTAATGTAGGAGTTTGGCAAATATTTATTTTAAGTTTATCCCGATTATTTATGAGTGTATGCATTTATCATGTTTGCATTTTGCATGCGTAACGTTGCATAAATTTTAAGAAAATTCGCAAAGCCAAATCGCTGTAATTTTTTCTTACATGATTTTCCTTCGATTGAAGTTTATTACCTATATAGCTTCTTTAATAGGATACTGGGCTTTATATTAGCCCAAAATTATAATGAATAATAAATTTATGTTGATTTTTGTGGAGTTCATTACACAGTGTTTGTTGCGTATACGTAACATTGATTCTTCCAATATTATTGAAATAAATTACAATTCTAAAATCTCGAAAATAAAGTTATCATTAATTTTTTTGATAAAAAGTAGCATTGTTCTTTGTGACTGGACCAAATATTTCGTATCCAATGAAATTGAGCATGCTGAAGTTTTACTCAAGCGGATTTATAATTCGTGTTCGATTCTAATAAATATTATTTGTCGAATCTTGGTGCTACTTGACTTTTACATAAAAATTAATAGCATTCAGATACATGAATCAATGCTCTTTTGTAGGCTGGAGGAATGTTTAGTTCCTTTGGACATTGATTTGTTTTACCATTTTTGTATTAACTGAGAATTGATTTGGCGTATGTGTATAGAAATTCGTATACCTATACGCCAAATCAATTCTCAGGCGACGATTTGTTAGACAACATGGTTACAGTATACATAGATACTTAAATTAGGCAGAACAAAAATATAAATTGTAATGATTATCTAGGTTCATAATTTTACCACTCATTACCAATGTTGAGCTTAAGGCTTCGTTAACAAATCTAAGTCTGACTCCGTTTCTTCTTTTAAAGAGTGTTTTTATATTTAGTCTCGCTGTTGCATCAGTGAAGAGGTAACCTTGAATACCAATTTATTTTACAATTTTCAATCTCAAAATACTACAATATAAGCAAGCTATTTTCTTTTCCGTGCATTATAATTTACTTCAGTTTAAAAAGTTTTCGCTCTGCTACGATATTTTGTTTATAATGTTATGTTATGTTAATCCTCCAGTTTCTTATACATTTTGCTTGTCCTTATTTTCTTTTTGGTAAATGTTAGTAGTAGCATAACATTTCCTCATTTCAAGAAATCCATTTGCGCCGATTTTTTCCACCATGAAATCGCTGTTACCGGTAAGAAAAATGCTTTGGTTTACATTCCTAATAATTCTCTCGCGCGCTCTTTTTAATTTTTTCGAGAGACGCCTTTTCTGTTATGATTTCCGCATAGGCTTTTCTCTCTCGCTATCCCGAACTGTAGGAAGTAATACCCACGAAAGTTTAACACTTTTTCAATGTGTTACTCTCAGCGCTGCCCAATATTATTCTCTCCTGTTCTGTTGCGGCTACTTGTGCTGCCTGCTGCTGCTGCTGTTGTGATTCCGCAACAGCACTTTCTCGTGTATCATTGTTGTTTTCGTGCAGCATTCGTGTATGGCATTTCACTGTTTGCTGGCTGTTCGTCGTCGTCATAGTTGTGTTGTCGTCGTTGTTGTCGTCGTCATCGTGTGAATTTTGTTGTTAGTGTTTTTTCTTATATATTCTTTAACTCTATCACGTTCGGTTATTTCGGCGGTGCGGCGCTCCGTATATACGTATATCTCTGTGAATGTGTGCGTGTGATGGTGTGTAAGTGTCTGTTTGCTTGCTAGCCGTTAGTGAAAGAAAAATCCGTGCAGTAGAACAGTTTTCATTTGTTTTTCCGCGTGCTCGCACACGTTACGGCAATTGTGCGCTCGCTCGTTTTGTGTGTGAGAGCTAGCTTAACTGCTGCTTGTGAGACAGAAAGAAAGTAAGAAAGACAGATAGTTTGCAACAGACAGACCAGATCGAAGAATCGAAGCTCGAATCGAATTGAAATCAGAAGTGAAGTTAAAGTCGGAATTGAAAACCATTGCATATTTTAGTTTGGTGCATGTGCATGACGAAAGACAGTCATTCTGTCAAGTCAAGCCAAAAAGACAGAAACACGGGCACAGCTTATACTAGTGTACATTTGTGGTAAGGTAACAACTACGACAATTGCTTCTTGTTTAACATATTCGAAAACCAATCAATGTGTTGTGGTATATTTTGCTATTTAAACGACCGAAACGCCGTTCATGTTCACGTTCGGATTTTAGCCAATTTATTTCGTTTCGATGCATATATGTACCTATATATAGTTAATGTTTAGGGTCTGTCGAAGTGAATCGAGTTGAACTGAATTCAAGAAGAAAAAATCTGAATTGTGTGTCGAGTTGAGTTGAGTTGAGTCGAGATTGAAGTGCAAAACGTAAGTGTGCAGTACCGGGAAACGGAAGCTTAAACAATAATTTTTTGAAATTTTGTATTTGTGTTTTCTTTTGCCAAGTAAGAACATCAGTAAAACAGAAGTGTATGTGTCTGTGTGTGCGCGCATTTGATACAATAATATGTAATATTATTTTCAAGTATTTCTAGACAGAATTATTTTTTGAAATATTACTTATTATTTCGAAATAATAACAAATTCCATATTATATAATTAGAAAATCGAATATGAAATATTTTGAGTGAAAAAGAGTTCAAGAATCAAAAATTCAAGTCAATAAATTCATACACACTCATCATCAAAAAATACATATATAATTTGCAATATCATTTTAAAAATGAATCGCGAAAAAATTTCATGGAAATCGTTCAAGGCGAAGATGATTATAAAATGAATTTGGCGTATGGCTTAAGGTGTGTACAATGTTATCTGTGTATATTGAAAACGAAACAATTGATCTTAAAGCAAGAAATTTCAAAATTCATAAATAAAAATATTTTTACATTACAAGTATGTAGATTATATCGTTGATAAAAAGAAATGACAGGTTAAGTTTAGTTTACAGATGGGCGAGTTTTATAGAGAAACTATAGCATTATTTAAAACTGTTCTACGTTGAGCTCAAAAATCATTCTGGTGGTTATGTATATGATTAAAACTGTGTTCCATCTTAACTTCAATTAGGCTGTTGATCCATTTTCATACAGATAATAAGTAATTGTATTAGATTCACCTAGTGAAAATTTTTTAAATTTTATTTTGTAAGGAAATGATATAAGTATTTAAAAACTAAACTTTTATACGTATTTTCATGAATAAATACACCAATCGTTCTAACAAAAAATTTAAAACAACTGATTTAAAATTCCTCTAAGCAATAGCTCCTTGTATGCTGACATAACAGTAGTTTGTGCTCAAATATTCAATAATTAAAAAATAAATAAAATGGATAAAGTTTAAAGTACAAAAATGCTTACTTATCAAAAGCTTTGACCCTCTCTAGACCTATAGATAAACAAAACTGGTTAAATTTTATAAAAATTTTCTCCTGAATCTAAAAAAATTAAAAAATCAAGTATAATGATAAACTTCCTCTGAAGAGCGTTTTTATAGATATTCAGGGTTGCGCATTTATTTTTTTTATAAAATTTGATGGGACCTTATTAGAAATCCGGTTAAAACTAAATCTCTCTGAGGTCATTTACACAATTTTTTTTTTTTTTTAATATACCAGTCTCTAGCAAAACCAATTCAAGTTCGATTACAATATTGGTTGAGAATAAAATCAATATAAAATAATTGAACCTGAAAACTAAGAATACTTTCTTAGACCACGAAAGTTTGCATTGTTTCGAGATCTAAATGAGGCGCTGAGAAGAAAAGTGGTATAACTTCTACGTTCAGAAAAAAGTGGAATAATTTTACTTAAGAGCAAAAGCAAAACGAAATATGTTCAGAGCAAAAGTGAAACGAAATATATTCAGAGCGAAAACGGAATAAAAGAACTATGCTGTTCTTGCTCTGAACGAATTGTTATACCATTTTTGCTCTTACTTTTAAGGCGTTTCATTTTCACTCTAAACCGTATTAGTTTTACTATTATTTCACTTTTGCTCTTATACAAATTTTAGTCCGCTTTTCCTCTCAGCCTGTCAAATATTCATTCAGTACTATTGGATATAGAGATTTTGGAAGGCATTTTCCATCACTGAAATATATTCAAATTAAAAAAAAAGATCAAAAGTTAATTAGATTGTTATATACATATATTAAGGTGTAACAAAAATATATAAATTACAGAAGAGCATTAACTATGGCTATAACCTTTGCAGAATGATCCCGTAATCACGAACTAACCAAATAAATGGTTTTTAAATGACGGTAACCACTGACAGTATGACAAAAAAGATTTTTTGGTGGCAAGTATTAAAAAAATTGTCGATTTTCTAATATTTGTTAGAGAAAACATAAAAAGTACCCTATTAAAATTCAAAAGTAAATAAAATTCCATACATTTTTAGCCATATTTGATCCAAATTTGTGAAGTGGTTCTCTCGCAACATCCATTCAAACTTTGAAAATTTTGATTTTTTTTTTTTAATTTTTGAATTTAAATTTTTTTCTGATATCAACAAAATAAGATTGCCTTCCTGTACTTATTGTGAAGTTTTTGAATTTTGCTGTCAAATTTTCTTCAATCATTGTCGCAATAGATTTGAAAATTGCATTCAAATCTAATTTCATTCACCAAAAAATCTTTTGTCATACTGGCAGTGGTTAACGTGATTTAAAAACAGATTTTTTTAGCTAATTCGAAATCACAGAATTATTCTGCAAAGGCTATGGCCATAACCAATGTTTTTTTTTCGAAAAATGCTACAGCCAAACATATAAAACTACTACCCGCCTCGAAAACTTATCTAGTTTCTTACAAGCCCCTAATGAGGCTTACCCCCCTGCTGACGAGGGCCAGCTAAGGAGAAATTACTAAAACTCATAATGGCCTCGTGGATAGTGTAACTTTGCTTCACCAGGCCAACATGTTGAGGTTCTAACAATGGTCACATGCTAAGCGCTGACTAGGGAGAAGTAATTTCATATTTAGATTATATAAATTTACTTTACTTGTATCGGAACTATCTGTATTGAAAAGTAGGTATTTTTTATTCCAATTCACCGTCTTCTCGTCCCCTCTTTTTCTTAAGTGTTTTTTTAATCTTTGCTCCCTACTTTATTTTGCAATTCTTTTGCGCATTATTTACTCTTGTAAATCTGAATTACCAATTATGTATACAGTACATGATTTAATTAAAAAAAAAATAAAAATGTTTGTTAAACGTATAACCAATAAATTGTATCAATTACCTTATTTACATGACGACCTCGATAGTCTAATAGGTAGTGCTCTAGACTTTCACCAGGGAGGTTTGGGTTCGTTTCCTGTTTTCGTCTGGTGGTTAATTTTCATAATCCTCCAATATTCACTATCAATATGAAGTGTATGAGAATTATAAGAAAGTGTATAAGTACACATGTTGGCATGCAATGGGAAAAACTACCAAGTCATCACAAGTGGTATCACAATGGGCCGTTCAGACCTAAGTGTGTCTCTAGACAACACTCCAACCTAACCAGTCTACCTTATTTGTAATATATAAATAATTAATATCAGTATTTGTTTTTATTTCCGAAAAAACAATACAACTAC
This sequence comes from Toxonevra muliebris, assembly GCA_963691655.1. Classification (NCBI taxonomy): domain Eukaryota; kingdom Metazoa; phylum Arthropoda; class Insecta; order Diptera; family Pallopteridae; genus Toxonevra; species Toxonevra muliebris. The sequence continues at coordinate 105,607,493 of OY829326.1, forward strand.
TAGATAATTGTACCAGTCTAGTTTAACCTCCGTACAAACTAACGACGGCCTCGTCTAAACTGGACAAAAACTTGGTATTTCTTTAAACAGGTAGTGCGGCATAGTATCTTTAGTTGAGATCCAATAACTTTAATATGAGTCGATAGAAATGTTTTTAAGTTTATCCATTACGAACCAGTTGCTGGCAACTTTACCATATAGTACTTTATGAATGGTGATTATTACCTGTGTAATTCTTCTTTATATCACCTTTACATGACTTACCTTTCTAGATAAGCAGACGAGCTCAACAACCCCAGTATAAAAATAGAATTTGACAGTCTGTAAGATGATCACGGTAATATTTATTTGATGTCTCAGAGAACTATTACTTTTTCTTTAGTAAAAAACTACTTGGACTTTTAAAATATTTTACTATAAAATAATTCTTTCTAAATTTGTTCATATTAATTTATCTAGATTAAATATTTTTAAAATGGTCGCTGGCTAAAATGGTAAAAAAAGGTCCTCACAATGTAAAGTCATAAAATTTTTCAATCGCGCTGTAAATCCAATTTGTTTTCATATATCGCTCATTTACTAAAAGACTGTCATAAGTCAAAAAACACGAATTTTTAGTTAATGATGCAGAATTATTCATTATATCACTCTTCATGACGACCTCGATAGTCTAGTGGATAGTGCACTAGACTTTCATCTGGGAGGTTCGGGTTCGATTCCCGTCTTCGTCTGGTGGTTAATTTTCATAACTTTCTTATATTCACTATCAATATGAAGTGTATGAGAATTATAAGATAGTGTACAAGTACACACCTTGGTTGGTAATGGCAAAACCACCAAGCCGATAAAAAAATTGCCACACCGCCGTTCGGAATCGGCGTTAAACTGTAGGTCCAACTATGTGGTATCACAATGGATCGTTCAGGCCTAAGTGTTTCTTTCGACAGCCACTCCAACCTAACCTAACCATCACGTTTCATATTGTGTAAAAATTTCATATTAATATCTTGTATACTCTGAGCGTGAGAATTATAAGATTTCTTCTTTTTTCTGCAAAGTGGGAGTCAATTTAAAACTTTAAACGCGTTTTCTGCGTTAAGTGTTTTTTGAGTTATGACAGTCTTTTAGTAAATGAGCGATATGTACCTATATAAAACATAGAGAAATACTGACTAACTCGGAGTTTCAACTATAAATATATTTTTTTTTTCTGTTTTGATTTCAGATGAACTCAATTACATACATTCTATTCTTTCCCAAATTTTCATACGTTGACATTAATCCTCTCAAAAGAATGTGTACTTATAGGAGCCCACAAATAGTCAAAAAATACTATTCACGAATTTTTAGATGTCCAGGTTTAGTCGTACGCGATGTGCACATATTTTTACAAAAAAAAAAAACGTTCGGGGAGCTTTAAATACTCCGACTTACACAAAATGTGTCTTCTTCAACAGAGGAAGGTTCTATGTACATAACAAATTTGTTTTTTTATACGTCTGTTTATTATTTAGTATTTTTAATATTTTCTTGAAATTGACAACATAAAAAAAAGAGAGCACAAAAAAAGTGAGGTTGCCCCATAAAAGTCACAATAGTTTCGACGATTATGCTTCGATTGTAACAAAATAAATTCCAAACATTAGAGGAAAAACAAAAATGTCAATATCAAAATTCTTTGGTTGGCATTCAAAGTCAGGAAATATGTTCAAATTCATGTACACATATGTGTACGAAAATCCTGAGAGGGCTAAGAAATTTAATTGGCCACTTCACAAGCTATGATATATTGTCATGTAATCATAATGTCGTATAATGTTGTATAAATGATGAGAGAGTTTATAGCAAATGAGAGTTTACGATGTCGAATAAGACACCTTGTGAATGGACCAAATATATTTTCGACCTCTGCTACAGACAGTTCTGCTGATTTTCTTCTTTGGAATATTATTTTGTTTTAAATAAATAACTACTTTTTTATAGTAAGTTGGTATTATTCAGATGAAAATGAGAAGTTAAAAATAAATTTTTGATGTATTTGAAAATGCTATATTTTTTGGGTAGGTTAGTTAATCATAATCATATCTTAAAAAAAAAAAACAGAGGAGCTTATGAGTTTCTGGATTAACATGATGACTGCTTTCATAAACAAATGGATTCGCTTCAAGAATTTTTTTTTTTGCTGAATTCAGTGCTCTTCTACTCATGGACCACCATCTCTAAAACAAGCATGCATTCTTTGAAAAATAAACAGTTTTAGTAACCTTCATCATATTAGAATTTGTGCAAACACTATTGTATTCAAGGGGAGAAAAGATGTTTTGGTAATAAAGCCTCAATTGATCGACTGGTGAATGGATGTGCTCTTAATATTGATCAGTTTAAAAAATTATATATAAATGAAAGAGGATATTTCTGAATAAATTGAAGATTGGAGAAAAATATTTATCGTTTAAAAAACATATTAATGATCATGAACAAAGGACGAGCAGGAAAATTTAAGTATACTCTGATCTATATCTGGTCCTAGATATAAATAAATTTAAAAAAAAATATATTATTTGGTGCAAAAAATAATTTAGTTTCTGACACAGCTCAGTAGGCCTAATTTCTTCTTTTATGCCTCTATCAGTTTGCTAAACTTCCACTAGTAAGACTAAATGATTTACAATGCATGGTTGACTTAATAAGCTTTATTTCGGCTTTTAAAAGAACCCTCATATTTGTATAAGACTTCTTTTCTCTTTGTTTTTAACATCCATTAAATATTCTGCACGAATATTATATGAATATTGCAAGTCATTAAAGCTATGAGCTTTGCCACAATGTTTTATAAAACAACAATAAATTTAGTTTAGTTTCAAAAATTTTCCACACGTAAAACTAAATGACTTTTCATTATTTCACACAACACCAAAAAAAAAAAAGTAGCTAGCAGAAATAAAGCAAAAACTTAAAAAAGTGCCAATAAAAATTATGCCGTAACAAATTTCCACACGAATAAAAAAAATTTGTGCAAAAAAAAATTAAAAAAAAAACTTTGTTGCACATTTCGTGTCTGCATAACAATGCCCTACTTTTAAAATAAAATTTGTTACAAACAAAAAAAAAAGAAGAAGAAGTAAAAGGAAGCAGAAAACCCAAACTGCAAAGCATGAAAAACCAACAAAAAAATAAAAACTTGTGTACAATTTTCAAACATTTGATAAGCAAATTAAACTTTATTTTATTTTCCTTATTTCTTTGTTTATTTCGAACAAAAAAATTAAATTTTTCAAGATGATTTTCCTTTCAATTTTTTGCTTTTGTAAAACAATTTTAAAGAAACGAAAAATAATAAAAAATGTTTTTCCTATATATGCAAGTACATATGTATGTATATATGTACATATATTACCCCATAACTACATATACATACATTCATTGAATTTTTTTTTTTTTTTTTTTCTGTTGAGCCTGATTTCATTTTCGCTATACTAACGTCATTATATACTTGCGAAATGTTCATGCCCTTTATGAAGAAAACTGCAACAGCAAGGCATGCATACATACGTACACATTCACCCTACTGTATATATGTAAAGTAGAAGATAAAATATAGCATTCACATACTACTACAACTACTACTGCCACACATTATGCCACTCACACTTTCTTTCCATAATATTATATTTTTTTTGTTTTGTTTCTTTGCCTTCTTTAGCTCCTTCTTCAATTTTTTTGGAAGCATACTTATAGGCGAACATTGTAACAATGCAGCAGAGCGTTTATTTTATTTTACGTTATTGCATTTTCGTTGTTTTTATAACTATTTTGCATATAATTTACATATATGCAGAAAAACACATACACATGCATACATATCTGCAATGTGTTGTTGTGCTATACTCCGTGCATGTAGTTATGAGTATGTGTGGATGTGTATACTTATAGCAATAATGGTGATAGCGATAGTGATGCCACTAACCACCACTCAATAGCAAGAAAAAATTGTATGTATATAGAAAGCTAAGCGGCTGATGGGTAGACAGACAGACAAACCGGCTAACAGCTCAAATGTTCGAAAAACGAAAGCTAGCAAGCGAACGAACGAACGAGCGACCAACTCGCTAAGCGGACACTTAAACTAGGACAACAACAGCAGCAACACCAACAGAGCCAGCAACAACAAAAGCAGAAACGCTGCTACAGTGAAAAAAAAAATTATAAAAAGAAAAAACAAAATAAATAATGCCACTACTTTAATACTTTATATATATGTAACTACATATATGTAACTACTAAAGATAGCGTCTCAATATGCCCTACACTGTACTACATATATATTTTATATATGTGTTTAACTATATACTTATAGTTGTGCATGATGACAATGAGTTATAAACGGATTCTTATTTTGTTTTTTATAGTTTTTGTTGTTGTCGTCGTTTCTGCTGCTTCTGCTATTGCTACTGCTATTATTATTATATAAAACAACAATGAGCCAATTTTTATAGTCGCTCATTATTATCATTATCATCATCGTCCACGCCATCACCGTAAACATCATAGTTGCCATTATCATCAACACCATTTTAGAAGAGCGCCATCTTTTTTGTTGTCCTTCTACTTGCCAATATAGAGCGCATTCATTATTGCATAAAATTATGTCTTATAGATTTATATATTTTTTGTTTATTTCTGTATAAACACAGTAAATAAATAGTTATATGCAACATAAAATCTTTTAGAAATAGTATTGTTTTGAAAATTTTCATTGCTAATTGTATAGCTGAAGATTTTCTCACACAATATTACAACTACGCTCAAAAACCAAAAACAATGAAAGTAGAGTTTTTATTGTTGGTTTTTTGTTTACTTGAATTCAACATATTTTAGTTTCTATTTTTCAAGAGCATTTGTTTTTGTGTTAGATTAATGGGACAGTTTACATGTATGTATGTCTATATTTGAAAAATCGACACCCTTTCTGAAATTATAGCTGTGAGTTCTACTTACAATTTAGTTTTAACGGTGAAGGCTGGGGAGATTAGGTTTAGTTCTTTTAAGTTTCATAACTCTGCTTATTTCAATTCCATAATTCGGAATTAGCCTTAACATTTTTCAATGGAGTGACCAGCTTAATAAAAATGACAGTAGCAATTACTTCGCTGAGCTTGTAGTTTCCCGCTGAATTTTTGAGAGGATTCTTGAATGAAAGTTCTCTTTGTCGAATTATATGCTTGATGGAAGCTCAATATTTTGCTTCCATCCACATACAATTGCTTTGGCCAATACCCTAACTTTGGTCTTTTCGCTTTTAATTAGTATGTGGACGGCTCAAAAGTGGATTGTGGTTCAAGGGTTGGCATTTGGCTTAAGCTTTTTCTGAAAAAATATATGCAGTTGAGACTTATCCTTAAATAGATCTTTAAAAGAGGATAAAAAGTAAAGGTGTTACTTTCGTCTGACAGTCGGACTCGGTTGGGCCTATCCGATATCTATCATTGATAAATGGGCGAGAAAACAATGGCTCACATATTGGGTTCTTATTATAGGTATCGGAAAAGTAAATGAGTTTGTCATTCAACCCTCTCCATATTTAGTCCACTGTTATATAAAATCGGACATTATATGCTAAGATATCGCCAAGCTTATTTAAGCTTCATCATTGAAGATTTTCAAATTAAATCAGTAATTCTGGGTAGCTTATATAGGATATTGAAAGACGAAAAACTATCACTAAGATCACTGATGAGGAATTGGTGCGGATTCCGAAACGGCCGTTTGATTTGCCCGTCTCTATATATATACACTGTTGTTGTTTTGACTACATTTGTTCATTAACCTTGTCTTACCATATATCAGGTTCAAATGGAAATGGAGAATCTTCAATGCATGGAAGATGGCTAGACAAAAGCTACGAACTCTATGTGCATATCAGGCCTTGGCTCGGTGTAGAAGCATAATTTTCATTAGTCCATTTTTATCTGGCGATACCATCAGATTTTCTTGGTGCTAAGTACGAATCAATTAATCAACTATTTTCTGTAAGGCTAAAACCTAAGAAGGATCTAGAAAAAAGGATTCTGATCACTAAAAACTTATTTTTTTGGAAGCACGAATATCATTACAAGGTCGCTCCTGAAAAATATAGTTTTATCGGACAATATTTTCAAAGAACGAATTTCTGCAAAAGAATGGACCTTTTTCTTTTTTCATACGACATCGAAATTTTAATCACTAAGAATAGACAGAATACCTTCCTATGCGTTTGACTATGTCAGTCGGTTTACAGCTCATACAACTCATGGTTCCACCTTCTTTGATATACACGTCGCTACATAAGTCCCAATTATCAAGGGCTTATCAATCAAGTCTCCTTTGCATTCCTTTTAGAACTATATTTCTAGCCACCCAAATGATAAAATGAAGCTGAACTATTTTCAAACTTAATGTTGGCACCCCTCATCTCATACCTCACGATTTTTATGAAAATACTTTTAAATACCCAAAACACTTTAAAAATAAATATGCGTGTATTATTGTTTGTATTTAAAGTAATTTCGAAAATATTTTATAATATAATACTCATAAATAAAACGTTTATTTAAATAAACACTAACTAAAAGTCTTCGAAAATTTTGAGAATTATTTGCACGTGAATTTCTAAAAAACAAAAATAAAAAAAAATCAACATTAACATTAAAAATAAAGTAAATTCATTTGGTAAATGGTAAATTTGTGCTTGTAAGTTTGTTTGTATTTATTGTATGTTGTCAGTACTGGTATTGCCGCTCTTGTTTACAAACTTGAAGCATTTCGCAAAACTTTTCTCGTTTTTTCTCACTTTTTCTCACTCTCTCGGTCTCTTATTTTGGTTTGTTTATTTTTCCTTGTATTTGTTTGTTTACAATTTTAAATGGTAGATAAATAAATTATATCGATTTAAAACTGAAATTTCGTGAAGTTGTTGTAAGACTAATAAAAATAATAATAATAATAATAATATTTACAAATAATGGTAATTGTGTACACCATGTAATGCAGTTACACATTTCCAATTCGAATATAAATAATATTCAAGAAGAAAACGAAAGAAAGTCGTCACCTTGGTAAACTAATCAATTTAAAGTTTCTTTACGTAAGTGTTTTATTTAGGTTAAAATAATTTAAATAAGTTGTTAGTTAATTTTAGAGAATTTTGTATCTCTGTATGTAAATACTTCATTATAATTATATAATTAAATTATAAGCAACTAGCTGACCCGGCAAAAGTTGTTCTGACCTTTCTGCGGAAAAGAGCGAAAATTGAAGAAGAATGAAGTACTTGATGTTTACAACTGAACATTGGCACCTCTCGCCGAAGCAAATCTATTCTGGAAATATGACTTCAATCGGTCATTCAATAGTTAGATAGAAATTACAGCATTTTTAGTAAAAAGGAGTAAGTTTTAACTGTATTTTTTTGTTGAACAATTTTATTATGGTTCAGTTGAATTATAGAAACAATATTTCAGGACGCTCTTTATTCATATCAAATTATTTAAAAATTTTAACCAATTTGATATTTATTATAAATATAGCATTTGTTATAGCGCCACCTAACGGATTTACAGATAGCGAGCAAGGTCTTAAGATATTTCATAAAATAGTAGAAATAATAGTAGAAAAAACGTGGAGAAAGTAGTAGAAAATAACAGTAAAAAAGTAGAAGAAAATAGTAGTAGAAAAGGTAGTAGGAAAAAGAATAGAAAATAATATAAAAAATGTTTGTAAAAATGTAGTAAAAAAGTAGCAGAAAATGTAGTAGAAAAATTGTTAAACATAGTAGTACAAAAATAGTAAAAATGGAGTGGAAAGAGTGGTAGAAATAAAAATAAAAAATAGTAGTAGAAAAAATTGTAAAAAAGTAGTCAAAAATAGTAGTAAAAAATAGTAGTAAAAAATAGTAGAAAGTAGTGGTACAAAATAAAAACGAATTGAAGAAAAAATTTATTAAAAAGGTAGTAGAAAAAAAGTAGTAAAATATTAGTAGAAAGTATTAGGTGAAAAAGTAGTAGGAGATAAGAAGAAATTGTAGAAAAATAATAGTAGAAATAGTAGTAGAAATAGTGTTAGAGAAGCATGGTGTCACACCCACTAATCCAACAAACTGAAAGAATTTAAATTTTAGTACCGTACCATAAATGCTTCCTAAGATATCTCAAAATGGAAATTCAGGTTATATAGAAAATGCCACTCTCCCTTTGTCAATCCTACCCATATTTTTGTTGTAGCATGGTATTGCCAATTCTCGTTATTGTATCAAATTTCTATACTGTTCTATAAATGGTTCTTGAAATATACCGAAAAAACAATTAGGATTGTATGGAAGGTGCCACGCCCACTTTCCTAAAAGCCATTATGAATAGCTATGTTTCATTCTCTCACCCAAGAAAATATATTCTGGAAATATGACTTCAATCGGTCAAAGTCATTCGGAAGTTAGACGATTACGAACATGCAAAACTCTACGATGAAGATAATACACAACGTTGTAATGACCATAGTTTGGCTTCAATTTGGTGGCCTTCAAATTTATTGTAATTCACTATATAATTCAAAGCAAGAATATTTTCTTAATCGAGTCCTTATTAGGAAAATGTTCAGGACGTGAGGACAAAGTAAATCAAAAAAGAAATTTTTTTGAATACGTAACAAATGATTTCTAACAGTTCTTAAAAAAAAAGATTATGGAAAATATTCAGCAAAAAACTTTTGTACTCTCAACTTAATCGATTGATTTTTAAAATTTTGCAAAAGTTTAATTTTATTAAGAAGAGTTTTATTGCATTAAGTAAAAAACAAATGCACCACCATTGTTGGTACTAGTTAAACCTTGGTCTTGTGGTGTCCCTCTGGTTAAAAAAAAAAATGCATTTTCTTTTATATTTATGCCGATTTTGAACAGAAATCGGTTTGGAAAATATTTCTCTACAAAATTTTATGCCGATTTTGAACAGAAATCGGTTTGGAAAATATTTCTCTACAAAATTTTCAATAGAAACTCCGACAAAGAACAAGCATGTATATATTTCGGATTGATTTTGGAGAAAATCTTCCTGTGCCAAATAGTACTAAAACCAGGTGGAGAGCTAAACTTTCTTTAATATGGTTCTTTGGCAAACTTACTTGTGTAGGAGGCTTGCATTTGAACAGGTGTCCTTGAAGCTAGTACTTCAATCTGGTGTGTGAATCAAACAAATTTTGCAGTACAGTTCAGTTAAGCATTTCGAGGTGTTTCTGAAGCAATGACTCGGTATCAATATTCCTTTTGATATTGTCATTTTAAGATTTTACTTGTATGAGAGTTAGGTACGCCGATTTTCATTTAACTGATTTTCATAACTTGACTTGTGAACGATTATATGCAATGTCTTTGCTAAAATTACTCAAGTTTTGCTTCTTGTCTCATGCAAGACATAACTACTTAGATGATGGACTATAATATCATATATATGACACTAAATTAGGGGCGTTAGAAGAAATCGCTGCTCTATCAGAACCAATATACCTTGTACATAGAGTTTGTGAGGTATATGTATATAGTAAGTATGTCATAATTTTTTCGAACAGAACTGCTTTGGTTTTAGTTTGGCTCAAGTAGGATAAAACTAAAGCAGTTTCTTTGGAACACCCAAATCTGGTTTAAAATGCCTCAGATTTTCCTTCAATATCACTGTACGAATTTGTAGGGGCTTTGAATTGTAAACAGAGTGAAAATGAGCGAAGAGAGATTTGAAATAAAAAGAAAGTTGGGTTTGAGAAGAAAAGGAATATTTAACATGGAGTGTGTGCTTTATTAAACTTAATTTTGCATGAGCAAGAGGTACTCAAAGACTAAGTTAGGTTTTCTCAAGTCATGGGATTTTATACGACTAGCAATTGGTATAATCCCATGATTTGAGAGAATCTATTACAGGATAGTGGTATATACGGAAAGTATATGTATATATATTACATTGAAATAGGGACCTTTTATACAATTCAATTGTATACTAGACTGGTATTCTAAGCCCTTATGGGAGAAATTCAAAATTCAATAATTCTATAAATCTACTATATATATATATATCGTCGCGAGACGACAATGGTGGAGGTCCTTCCAGAGGATCCTCAACAATCACTTTTCAAAAATTGACTTGAACGGGATGTGCCACACTCACTTTACCAATTTTGGAAAGAACCTCATTTGTGGAAATAATTTCAAATACTGAAATAAATTAGTAGTAGTTATGTTTGGGATTAAACAAGGGATTCGGCGCTTGGCGTAGTCAAAACATTAAAACTAGAATGTTCAAATTTTCTAGACGACACCATCTCTCAGCTAGAAATAGAAAACTTTAAAAATAGCGAAAGAAAAGCTTTTCACTTCACCGTTCGGACTCTGCATAAAACTGTAGGCACCTTCTATGAGAGTGTATTAAAATTTCACAGACCTGAATACCTCTGTAGTTTAATCTGAACTAAAAATGTGAACGCAAGACCCCAATTTCTATAAACTTTAATGACTTTTGAACCCAGAACTTGTTTTATGTTACCATATATCACTTATTACAATATACAATACGAATATACCATATTTAACGAAATTTAAAATAAATATATGTTATAATTGTCAATGAATCTAAGTTAACAACTAATTAAAAATTTCTGTTCTTTTCAGAACTGAAGAACCAACGAAATAGTTGTAAAACTAAACTGATAATAAGTGATGGAAGAATGAACTAAAAATAAAGAAAGAAAAAATACAAACAATATGTTTTCAAGAAAAAAGAGTACTTATATGCATACTTTTCTGGAATTGCAATAAAACTACAATAAGAAAATCACAAACATACATACTTATATATATATATATATATATTTATATGGGATTGAAACAACAACAATAACTAATTGAAAATAATAATAATGAAGCTCAATAGACTGAAATAGAGTCCAAATATTCGTAAATAATCGTAATAAATGCAATTAATTAAACATATCATAAAAATAAAACTAAAAATTAATATAGCAAAATTGCATTTAAGTAAATATTCTAATAAACACAACATACAACAAAAAGGAAATAACATAAAAAAAACCTAAAAAATAGTTCAACAAAATAAAATTAAATTTCAATAATTTCATGTTCAAGTGAAAATGACACACAGACAAGTTTGAGAGAACACCAATGCACCCAAGCAAAAACAAAAGTATACATGAAATTTATATAAAAAAATAATAAAAAAAAAAGAAATAACTGCCTCAATACATCAAAATCTGTAATCTGTAATCCGCATTGCCAATTTTAATGAAATGTCAAAATTCATAATTTGATATTGTCAGTACAGAAAGTATTAAAAAACACAAACATAAACTTCAGTGGAAAATTTTGTGAGCGAAAAAGTACATTAAAATTTTAATTTTGCAAATGAAACAAAGTGAATTTTTACACAAACACACATAAAAGCAAACGCAAAAAAAAAGAAGCAAAACAAAAAGAGTAAATCGAAAAGTGAGAATGCTTTACTATTTGTAACAATTAAAAGCAAAAATTATATTTATTTCACATATTCAGTAAAAATGCTAAAATATTAAAAACATAACAACAACTACATATAAATTTTATATTAATCCAAAAATATACAATTCTTAAAAAAAAAAAAAGAAATGAACAAAAAAGAAAAAAGCCCTTGCTGTGAATATTTGTGAAATACATCAGTTTTATAAGTGTTCAAAAACATAAACAACAAGAAAAACCATTAAATATAGTATAAATGTGCGTTCTGCTACTACACTTTAATATTAATAATAATAACAATAATAAAGTATAATTTTTGCTGAAAAAATACTCACATATTACATACAAATATATTTAAAAAATTTGTTTTTTCTTTTTTTTTTTTTTTTTGGTTTGTTGTTTTTATATTTGGTTCTCTTGTGAAAATTGTGTGTTCAATATAAAAGATACTCATATGAAAACATTTATGTGCATAGTGTTGTGTGTACACAGAAGGAGATCGATGTGTATTCTGGAAAATCAAATATCTGTTCGTAGATTTTGCTAAAGTGACTTCAAAATATAGTATTTTTTTCAAAATTGTTATTTGATCAAATTGTATTGTAATACAATTAAACACACACATTCCAACATACAATTACGACGAGACGCTCTATAGCTTAGCAACAGAAGCAAACATATACGAAAAATACTTTTTGAAATAAGGTACGTGTACTAATAACTGCATACGTTTTCCGCATTATTTTGCCAAAAATTTATTTGATTGATATTTTATTTATAAGTAATTCAAAAATTTCAATCGAATTTTGTTTATAGTCTCATTCATGTTTATTGCTATTTTCAAGTCTTTCGTGCTTACAGTTTTATGTGTATCTCTTCAGTTTTACCTTTGATTTTTAGATTTTGCCTGTTAATAAATTATTTTTTTTTTTTTGATATTTAAAATGAAATAATAAAACTATAAAATCATCAGCATAAGTTTCTGTTCAATTGAAAAAATATACAAATAGTGTTTGAAAGAAGTAAGTTTTACTTTGAATTATTTGGTTTTGTTTCATCATTAAATTAAAGTGCTCTGAAATTACTTACGGCAAATTTCAGCAATTTTTGACTAAAAAATTGGAAAACTGAGAAAATTTTAGGATTTCTGAATATGAAAATATTAAAACCTGGAATTAAAATTTTTCATGGACTTAAAATCCTACAATGTTATGTTAATATCTAAATCGAAGCTATATTTAGACCAATTTTAGCTTTAGCTTTTGCTTGCTAGATATCCCTTAAGATTTGTAGGTATGGATAAAAAAAATACGTTTTTACGAGAAAAATGCAAATTCCGTGTTGCAATTGAATCCTTACTTGCCTTTTATATAATTTGTGTAAGATATAATACCAGCTACATCTTTAAAATACCTTATTTAACTTCTTTGAAAAAAACCAAAAGTTACCAAAATCACGCTGAAAGAGGACAGCCCAAGAAACGACATTTTCATCAGGATCAGCAATCCTACTTGTACCAAATAGCAGCTTTCATAATAATATTTTGCGACTCTGAAATAAGCCTTTTCAAGAGAGGCGACTCAGAAAATGGCTTTATTAATAGATGTATGGAGCGAATGCTTTGATGGCCAGATGTTATCAGTAATGCTAATCTATACAAAATCTGAAACATGGAACCAAGTTGTGGAAGTCAAGTTGAATTTTAAAGAAGGGCTCCAATAAAATTTGCCAATAAACTCTTGACTACAACGCTCAGAAACCTGTACAAATATGGGCACCTTTAAATCACGTAGTAAAGAACGTCTCAATAAAAAAAAAAAAATATCACTCTGGAGAAACGTTGAAAGAATTCAAGTTGTTAGTAAAAAACCGAGCCATATTGAAATGTTTTACAGAGTCACTAAGTTTCAGAAGGAGATACAGGAACTGATGTTGACGATAAAAATAATTCCTGAATTTATATATATAGAGTCAAAAGTTATAGCTCTTTGAAGATTAAGAGAAAAAGCGATGACCTCAAATCAATGTCCGGTAGCGTCTCACTGGTTGAAAATGAACTTGCAGGCCAGCGACTCTAGATATATATCTCACCAAATTCAAAGTGAGCATTAACAAATACATTTCCTTATTTCCTTCTCCTATCTTTCCTTGAGGTATCCTGTGTGTTAGAATCTTGAAAAAAAAATTATCACTACACATGGGTTAAACAGTTACCCAAAATGGAAGAGAGATTCCTAGGATATTTGCGAGAATAATCTGTTGATTTGTTAGAAAAAAAGAGTCAAAGAAATTCTATGGTTAACTCAAAAGTTTTCTAACCTCTAGTTATATTTACTATTTTATTTAATTCCATTTACTATGTCATGCCCTTACAGGTTATAAATTTACTTGCAAGTAACTAATAAAATATTAAAAATAAAAATAGGAGAGATAAGCTAATTGAAATATTTATTTTTTCAAGCTTTTGATAAAAAAAAATCTGCTGAAAGAAAAGTTATTAGCAAAACAAAATCGATCCGACTTATATGCATCGATGCGAATTACCATCACTTATGTTATATATGTCTTTTCAAAGCCCTAACTGTACATATACATTCTGTCAAATAAGTACCCGGAAATTCTCATTTTAAATTTTCCCTCTGAGAATATTTCAAAAAAATTTTTTTCCCAGGTTGGCACAACTGTCAACCACTATTCTGTGAATTTTTATTGCATTAAGAACAAGTCAACCTTTTGTGTGCGTTGCGATTTTTACTATGGATAAAAATATCGAACAACGAGTTTGTGTGAAATTTTGTGTTTCAAACGAAATTTCTTGTGCCAAAACGTTGGAAATGTTGAAAAAAACATTTGGTGATTCAACCATGTCGAAAACTCAAGTTTACGATTGGTATAAATCGTTCAAAGAGGGGCGAGAAGAAGTGAACGATTTGCCACGTTCAAGACGGCCTTCGACCTCTTAAACTGAAGAAAACGTCGACAAAATAAAGGAAATGGTGCTCGAAAATCGTCATTATAGTTTGCGAGAGATAGCCCAAGAAATGAACATGTCTCATGACACCGCTCGTCATATTTTGGTTGATGTTTTGGGTATGCGGAAAGTCTCAGCGCGATTGGTGCCAAAAGATCTGAATTTTCTTCAAAAAGTGAATCGCAGTAAGGTGGCTGAAGACATGCTTGAACGCGTAAATTCCGATCCAACGTTCATCAAACGCATCATAACTGGTGACGAGACATGGGTTTTCGAGTACGACATGCAAACAAGTCAACAATCATCGGAATGGCGCGCCAAAAATGAGCCGAAACTGAAAAAACAGCGCCAAAGCAAATCGAAAATTAAGGTGATGCTGACCGTTTTCTTCGATATTCGTGGTGTTGTTCATTCGGAATTCTTACCGGAGGGCCAAACCGTCAATAAAGAATATTATCTTGGCGTTATGAGGCGTTTGAGAGAATGTTCGTCGCAAAAGACCAGATTTGTGGCGGAACAACAGTTGGATTTTGCACCACGATAATGCACCAGCGCACAAAGCGATCATTGTGAACGAGTTTTTGAACAAAAATTCAACAAATATCATCGAACAACCACCGTACTCTCCAGATATGGCCCCGTGTGACTTTTTCCTGTTTCCAAAACTCAAATTACCACTTCGTGGAACCCGTTTTGAGAGCATTGAAGACATCAAAACTAATTCGCAACGAGAACTGAAGGCCATCCCGGAATATAGCTTTAAAAAGTGTTTCGATGATTGAATTGTTCGTTGGAAGAAGTGTATTGCCTCAGAAGGGGCCTATTTTGAAGGGGATATAATAAATTTAGATGATTGATAAGTTGTTTGTGTTTTATTTCAAATTTCCGGGTACTTATTTAACAGAATGTATATATGCTCGAAACACATACCAAATGTAGGAGACCATGTAAGATACTAAGAGCACGCCTACCAATGCAATAACATGCTGTAATGGGTTATAGCTATCGTTTTATTCACGTAGGCTTAATTAGGCCCATCAGGTTATGCTACCGCCTCCCAGAGAAGTGTCTATCCTAGGGTTAAGGGGACTCGAGAAAACGTTTAAAGCTTGCATTTGAAAAAACTTTATTTACTATTATTTTTATTATTATTAATAATAATTAATTTCTACTTTTGCAATTAAAATTTACGGGGCAAACTGTGAAATTAATGAAAAAATGTCATTTCATTGTTTTCATTTTTTAGATCACACATTTACTTTAGGGTAATGGGGGGATGTTTTGATCAAAAAATATGACTGCATTTTTAATTTTTTTTTTTCAATTTAAAAATTTTGATGTCAATAAAAAAAATTTGTAACGTAGCAGAGCAAAACGGACCACGGATTTGAATTCAGCGACCCCCCAATACCCAAAGTGCGTTTGTCCCGTCTTTGAAATCTCGATTTCAAAAGTTTCCATTTGTAGAACAGTGTTATCGATTGAAGTAAAATATTGCAATACGACTCACAATCTTAAATATTGTACAGCAATATTTCTGTTTTTAAGTAAATGTTTTCTAAAAGTATCGAGTATCCGATACTGACCCTTTTTTTCGATACCAAGAAAAATATATATGGTATGGCATCGAGTAAAAAAAGTACTTGAATCGAGGATTGACTCATATTTACTTGCATCGAATCATCACTACTGCCATGTCCTAATGTTCTGTTCTACGCAGTCTTCCAAAGCGATGCGAATTTTTTTCTACGAGTTCACGTAGCTCTGCATTTGTGTGTTGGTGGATTCGCTGCAGATGCTTCGTTGCAAATTTTGTGCAGTTGGATAAATTCTTTATTGATGAATGCATCTTCAAGCCATCGGTATATAGACATTACAATAAGTAAAAACTTGAACAATATCGTTAGTAAAAATATTAAATAGTAGGAGTCCGAGTACTTCTGATCAAGCATTATTATTTATTCCAAAAATAACTTGTAATATTTGTAATTGAGAAGCCAAAATCTTTGTTTAATGTTTGGAATGTTTTAACTAAACTTCCCAAAATTAATAAGCATGAGATTACAATTCTATAGTTTACAAATGAACTTAATGCGTTTGAAAATATTATAAGGTAATTTTTAATTATGTGGGGTATGCTGCTATCAGACATGACAAATCCTAAAATTTTTTGTTTCTAGTGCCAATAATAACTTCAGCATGTTTTTTAAGTTTTATAATAAGTATAACATACCTACTCAAATTTGTATATAAATAAAAAAAAAATGGAATTGCCAGGTGTTACTACATACTAGCAATTCTTCACTATAATAATCCACTCATAAATTCTTTATTCAACAGTATGTAACTATAAATATTTTGGATTTCATTCATTTCATTTGAAATGGAATTTCAAACACATGTTGTTATTTAGGCTACTATACAATGATTGTATGTACGGGCACCCTTTCATTATAATCCAAGTAATAGAAACTGAAAGAAATACTACGTTTTAAGCGTAAATGCTTTTCCGTTTTAAACTTTTCTTCAACATAATACAAATCCAGAAAAAAAAACATTGATTAATATTGTTGAAAGACCAAATGAAGAGAAAGAGTGTAGAATATTTTGTTTATGCCATATAGTTAATGCCAAACACTAATAAAAAAAGAAGCAAATCAAAGGGATCTCAGGCAAATACACTTACATGATAATATTATAATATAAAAATAGCAATAAACAGAAAAAAATCCGAAAAATCTTAGAAGAAACAAACGCAATGTGCTAGAAACAATTTGATTGTTTACATCGATACAAGTTGTGGGATTTTTTTTTTCAACAGATAATTGTGGATGTATTGGTGTGTATGAGAGAAGCACCCAGTAATCATATTTGGAAATTGTTCTCATATAAAAATAGTATCAGAAAAAATTGAGCTGTTTAACTAGGTTTCTAGTTCGAATATTTTCGATTAAGTAGGTATCTAAATATTTTGCGTACCATAAAATCTAGCACAATAGCAATGACTTTATGCTGAACTTAACTGCTGTAAGGACATAACCATATTTTTGGAATTAATAATAATCTTATAAAATTATATGAAAACCCGATTTTGTTACGAACAATGTATTTTATTTTGCTGGGAATAGCTTGCATACTTTTGTTCTGAGTAGCGTTGCCCTACTCCAGAAATATAATACAAACATTTAAATTTACACACACGTATTTACTTAAGTATAAAAATAAAACATCCACAATTCAAACAAATTTTCGAATCTTGAAATATTTTGCTCAGTAAGACAAGAAACTGTCAATATAATTTAAAAAATCACAAACTCTCTAGGTTTAATATTATTTTTTTTTTTACAAAGCTGCATTGCTGCACTTTTGAAATATACTCGTAAAACTTTCCCTTGTCAGATATTGTCTACTTGACACTTACCATTCTCCAGCAGAGCAATAAAAAGTTGTTCTTCCATATCGTAAATGGGAGAAAGAGATTCAATCATACAAAATTCTCACACACACATTGATAGCCACTTGCATAGAATACAAATACAAATGTATAAGAGTATAAACAATATTTGGTTATGACAGTGTACTACGAGTTCGAGAGGAAAATTGTTGTTCAATTTGTGGGCTTGTTAAGAATTTTCATGTGGCATGTAAAATTTATTTTTAAAATATATTCATGCATATAGCACACACAATAATTTTCAATGTTGCATCTTATATCAGTGTAAGTATGTATGCACGTATGTAGTAATATTGTGCAAGTTGTTGATGTTGATATTTTTTTTATTCAAGTTTTCAAAATAGAAAACATTTTTTTGTTGTTTATTATTATTGTTGTTATGTTATTTGTTATGTTTGTGTGCGCGTATATTTTTTTTTTATTATTTTTTATATGTTTTTCTGTTCGGTCGTAAAATGTCGTTGGCATACGTTGATTGATTGTAGTTCAAATTGCTAAAATGATCTTCAACTTGATTTGTAGATGAAGGATGAAGTCACACAAGGGGAAAAAGAAAACAAAAGAAGTAAGAAAATAAAATAGAAATAAGGAAGTTAATTTTGTGGTAATAAAATAATATACATACAGACAAAGTTTTTAATTACTTTAAGCAGTTTAATATAAAATAAAATAATATGAGTGATAGCAATGATTTCTTAGAGAATATAGTAGTACAACCTTTATGAGATCAATTTTATACTTCTATATTGAAATTAATGAAGGCACATGTAACGCCAAGGAGTGGAAGATAAAAGTATCATAAAAAAACAATTAAAAATTATTATATATTTAATAATAGCTCAGAATTTCTGAAGTGGGCACCAAATTTACCATGTGTTGGAATAGTTCAACAATAATTTGCTAAAATAAAGTTGTGAAAGAGAAAAGTATGTCACTTACATTTTATTGTAAAAAATTTGTTAATATTTTATAAAAAACTAGCTGGCCCGGCAGACGCTGCTCTGCCCTTTCTACGAAGAAGCGGGAAAATTGAAGTTTATTTCAATGAAGAAGAATGAAGTTTCTTGGTGTTTAAAATTGAACATTGGTAAGAGCGATGCCAACCTGCGGGGAATTCCCCGATTTGTGGGGAATTTCACTTAGTACGGGGAATCGGGGAATGAGCTGTTTTTTGCGGGGAATTTGAAACCGTTCAGCTTTTAGTTTAATAAAGTCTGCAGTATATTTTTTGTCAAATTTTATGTAATGTAAATCGTTGAACTTTTGCAATACTCATATTTATATTCATATTTATCTTATAACCTTCATCTCTTCTTAAGAGAGAAACCCATTTTTAAAAAAGTATGTAATTTGAAAGAATATTATTTCAAAAGTATTTTGTAAAAATTTCAGAGAGAAACTCGAAGTGCTTTCGTAGATATAAACCATTATAGCGGCGAGTGTCAGTCGGGCCCAAACAGTCGCGCAGCGCTTCGGCTTCTCTTGCGGCCGTTCAGAAAGACTTAGCTATGACTTCGTCCAGTACCTCCAGATTAATAACTTCAGACTGCGATTGCATTGGTCATCGATCTGTGCGTAAAGCAGATGCGCCTCTCGGTCATATTGGGCGGGAGGAAGGTCGGTTGGGATTCGTCGATATATTTAAAAACCGATAGCCAAAACTATTAACCCGTTCTTCTCGAAACAAGTTTTTTGCCATTGGCACAAACGATCTAAAAATTAAATATGTTTTTCTATACAACAGTGGCCCCAGGACATAAAAGAAAAAAAATTTGGTTAATTTTTTGTTCAATTCGCAACGTTGTACTTTCGAAAAAAAGTCCAATTTTTGAGAAAACTAATTTTGGCTGTCAGCTATTTCGTGAATTATCGGTCAAACGAAATAATAGTAGTATGTCCTAAGACCATAGACATAATTTTTCTAAGGGTTTTTTTAGACCTCCCAGTGTGCCGCATTCGTGCAATGATGATTTTCAAAACGTGCACCATTAAGCTACAAAAAAAAATAATGTATACAATTTTACACAATTTTTCTTATATTTGAAGTCTTTAAATATACGAAAAAAAAATCTTAAAAATTCAAAATGTGGCCATTTTTTTTTTCAAAATCAAAAATAGTTTTGACTTTTTTTTCAAAAGGAAACATTTCTTGTTTTTATTTGGATCAAAAGAAAGCCCAGTGCTTATCTACCAAAATGAAAGTCGAGTAACTCGGTACACCTGATTCATTTGAGCTCAGTCGATTTTAAGAGTGGGTTCCCTTGAGATGAAATCTCCCATGTGTCAAAAGAATTCCGGAGTCAGAAAGTACCTTACTATTAACCTACCAGTTCTGGACCGCATTAAAATAATATTAACCTTGATCAATTTTGTGTGTCTCGCTGTTATAATATGAAACTATACTGCTGCGGGGAATGTTATTG
Source organism: Toxonevra muliebris (assembly GCA_963691655.1). Lineage (NCBI taxonomy): Eukaryota > Metazoa > Arthropoda > Insecta > Diptera > Pallopteridae > Toxonevra > Toxonevra muliebris. The sequence continues at coordinate 105,627,868 of OY829326.1, forward strand.
AAAATCGGGAAATTTCTCGAGGGCTATCGGGGAGACAGAAAAAATGAGTTGGCATCCCTGATTAGTAATGACAATTCAAGCTTAAAGGACGTACATTGAATTTGGTAAAAATTCTAGATTTAAAAATGAGGGATCAAAATTGGCATTTTTAAAACTATTTAAATAGCTGAAGAATATCAAAGACCATTCTAGAAGTTATATCTAATTCCAAAAACTATTTGGAAATATGGACCCATTTGCTATTCATTATAAAAATAGAATTTATTACAGCGCCACCTATCGGATTTTGACATAGCTAGGCAGGATCTTGAGATATTTCATAAATTAGTAGAAATAATAGTAAAAAATAAAAATAAAAAATAGAAAAAACATTGAAAAAGTAGTAGAAAATAACAATAAATTTTAGAAAAATTTAGTAAAAAAGTGGTAAAAAAGTAGTCGAATATAAGAAGAAAATATTGGAAAAAATAAATTAAAATAGTAATAGAAAATAGAAGCAGAGCATGGTGCAACACCCATTAATCCAACAAACTGAGAGAATTTTTTAAATCCGGTAAAAATAATACAATTAATAGTTCCATACTAAGATATCCCGTAATAAAAATTCAGGGTATATGGAAGGTGTCACACCCCCTTTGTCAACCCGCCCATATTTTTGTTGTAGCATGGTATTGTTAATTCACGTTCTTGTGCCAAATGTCTGTACTGTGCTATAAATGATTCTTGAGATATACCCACAAAAATATTAGGATTAATTTTATTATGGTTCAGTTGAATTATAGAAACAATATTTCAGGACGCTATATATTCATATCAAAAACGATTCTTTAAATTATTTAAAAATTTGAACAAATTTCATATATATTATAAATATAGAATTTGTTACAATGCCACTTATCGGATTTTAAGAATGCTAGGCAGGGTCTTAAGATATTAGAAAATATTACGCAAAAGTAGATGAAAATAGTAGTAGGAAAATGAATAGAAAATAGTATTACAAATTGTTGTAAAGAAGTAGTAAAAAGGTAGCAGAAAAAGTAGTAGAAAAATAGTTAAACATTGGAGTACAAAAATAGCAAAAATGTAGTAGAAAGAGTGGTAAAAATAATGGTAAAAAATAGTAGTAGAAAAATCTGGTAAAAAGTAGTAAAAAATAATAAAAAGTAGTAGTAGAAAATAAGAAAAAGTAGTAGTAGAAAATAAGAAAAAATGTTTTAAAAAAGTAGTAGGAAATAAGAAAAACTTGCAGAAAAAAAGAAGTTTAAGAGTAGTAGAAAATAGTAGTAGAAATAGTAGTAGAAAACAAAATGAAAGAATTTAAATTTTAGTAAGATATCTCATAATGGAAATTCAGGTTACATGGAAGGTGCCACACCCCTTTTGTCAATCCCAGCCATATTTTTGTTGTAGCATGGCATTGTCAATTCTCGTTATTGTACCAAATTTTTGAGATATCCCCAAAAAACTATTAGGATTGTATGGGAGGTGCCACGCCCACTTTCCTAAAAGCCATTATGAATAGCTATGATTCATCCTCCCGCCTAAGAAAATATATTCTGGCAATATGATTTCAATCGGTCTAGTCGTTCAGAAGTTACGCGATGTCATACACACAAAACTCTACGATTATGTATATAAAGATTAAACTTTTCAGCAGTGATTTTTTCAAAATCATTTTTTTCGGCAACGCAGTCTTTGAAGTTAATGATTTTTTTCAGTGAGTCGGTGATATATAAAACTTTAGCACTATTTTTATTTTTTTTTTCAAAAATGTTAAATTTATTGCTTAAAAATATAAGCAATGTTTATAAACAATTTAACCCTAGACGGCACTTCTTCGCTCGTATTTCTCATTGTTGTTTAGAGTAGCACAGTCATGCCGCGCAGTAGTGTGAACAAGAGGGGAACTGGACGTTACAGTTATCTTACATCTTACGTTACAGATATTCTTACATTTTACACATTTGAAATTTTGCCCATACCGTGAGCTAAAATGCTTACACATCAAAAACTTCCAGTTTTTTACAGAAAATACAAATCATAAATAAAAATAATCTATTTAAGCAATGTCATAAAATGTTAATAGATTTTAAAATAACAACTCATGATTTTAAATCAAAATTTCTGATTTTAAAGTGATATATTGTGTTTCGAAATGAACTGTTCTGATTTAAAATTTCACAAAAAGTTTTTTTTTTTTAATTGGATTTTTTTTATTATTATTTTTTTTTTTTGCTAACTTAAACATTTTAGTTTTTGTTTTTAGGGTATAAAGCACACATCAAGCCATAATTGACCTAATTTAAAAGTGTGTAATAGCAAAAAACAATTATTTTCAATAAGTTTTTTTTTTAATACTTAATAAGGTAAACAAATATTTTTTTCTCATAATTATGCGAAAACTAAATATATTAAAAATTAATTTTATTTGCCTTGCAGTCTAATTTTTTTAAGTTTTTAATATAAAATTGATTTGCATGAATTTCGTATTCATAAAGAATTTAATTAATGTTCTATAGTGCAATAATAAATAATTTTTATAAGTTTAATTAACAAAAAATCTCATTATGTGGTTTTACTTTATAATTTTACGCATTACTAATATACAACATTAAAATTTTACCTAATGCTTAAACAAATATTATGTGCTGCCTAATATTATTTTTTATTTTTTTTAATTTTGTCTAATATACTGTACTAGAAAACAACGAAGTGATTTTGTTGGTATATGACGACTTATTTTTGTGCTACATAAAGAACTGTAATAAAACAATTACCAAAACCATTACTAATACTTAAAAAGAAGAAGATGCTAAAAGGAACATATTTATATTTCCAAACTTAGCGACCTAATTCGTATTTAAAACTTTTAGAAGTTGCAGATTTGAAGTCTATTGGAACTAAGAAGCCTTGGCATAGCACATTCAAAATTTCTGAAAAAAATTCATTTTAAGTTCTTTATGCGGTTTCAAGATTCATATCAGGGTGAATATATACACACAATACAAGTGCAGGGTACACAAAAATGTTTAAACTCATCAATCAACACAAAATTAAATTTTTTTTTATATTTTCACAGCACCAAAAACAGGAAGCTTACTTTTCGACAAATTTGAAAAGTTCTAAATTATATTTTGTTTTTATTTTCGTATTTTTTAAATCGATGTTTCATCAAAAGCATCAAAATTAATTATAAATTATTTGCTTAATTTCCTCTTCGTTATTTATTTGCCACGCTTTTGTGTCTATGTTTTTATGTGTGGTTGTGTTATTGTTAATAGGCGTGCATGCATATATAACTTTTTGCTGCCACATATCGTAAAAAAATAAATAAAAAAAAATAAAAAAACATTTTAAACTTTTCCTATTTATCTTAAGGTTTTATTTATAAATTGAAATTATTTTTAAAATTAAAAAAAAAAATGTTTTAATTTTTGCTGAATGCATAAATATTATAGGAATTAATAAATGCTATACATATTTATATACATAGTCATTCACGTATTGAAGTTCGATCGTTTTTATTAGATATTTATTGTAAATAAAATTTACCAATCCCAACCAATGGTAACACTGGGCCTTCCTTATCTTATGCAATTGATAGACTATTATTAAATGAACAAATTGCTCTTTTAGTTTTTAAATTAGCTGATGCAGTTATTCAATCTTATGTATTTTAAGAAATTAAATTATGAGAAAAAAAATAGGGCACAACTTTTATAAAGCAAATAATTTCTGGTATCACATTTTCTTTCGAAACTCCAAATGATAATTGATAGAATTCAAAAGTTCAATTTAGCTTTTTGTGAATAAATATACAATATTTTTTTACTTTTTAGTTTATTGAACTTAGTCGAGATCAGGTCAAGATCAAATCGACAACAAGTTCCAACAAAATGAGATCAAGTCGGAGTTCAGCCAAGGCGAAATCAGACAGACAGATTTAAAGTAAGATTAAGTCAGGATTCAGCCAAGACATTGTTAAAATAAAGTTGAGGTCAAGTTTAAGTTGATATCAAGTCAAGATCAACTTAAAATTAAGCCTAAACCAAGTCAATATCAAATCAAAACTCACTCAGGATCATGTCAAGTTTAGTCAATATCAAGTCATGATCATATTAAGATGCAGTCAATACTAAATAAAGATTAGGCCAAGATCCAGTCAAGATTATGTCATGACCAACACAAGATCAAATCACGATCAAGCCAACAGCAAGTTCAGATCAATCAAAAGCCAAGTCAAGATTAACTCAATATCAAGCCAATATTTAATTAAGATCAAGCCTACATCATGTCAAGATCAAGTCAAGAACCGTTCAGGATAAAGTCAGCATAAAATCTAAATCAAGTCGAAATGAAGATCAAGTCAACATCAAAACAAAATAATGTGGACAATTGTCAAAAGATAAGTTGAGATAAACTAAAAATCAACTGAAGTCCAAAACAAAATTTAACCAAAATTAAGTTTAGTAAAGATCAATATTGTTCCGTAATTACGAGATTGTATTATGTCAAAATCCAGTTAATAGCAATTTAAGACTAAATTAATATCAAGCCTTGTAGAGATCAAAGAATGATGAAGTCTAAATCACGTCAGGATCAAGTGAACATTGAAACAGAAGCATGTCGACATCTAGTCAAAAATGGCATTAACGCAAAACCAAGTGAATACGTAACAAAAATTAGTCAAAGTTAAGTCGTAGTTGAGGGAAAACAATCTCCAGTAAAATCAAGACATGAATAAATCTAGATGAAGGAAATAGCTAACTCGTCAAGGTTCGATCAAGATAAATATCCATATTTTACGTAGGTGTAAAAATGTAATCTGCGACATAACAATATATTTCCTTTTACAACTATTTACACCATTTAGTTTTTAAAGAGTCCTATCTAGTGAGAGTTCGTCGAATTATTTATCACAACTTTTAGAAAGAAATACCCTACCACATTTAAATAGCGATGTACTAACTAAGCTGTGGTAGGATTTGATGTGGAATGTTGTTTGTATATATTTTAATTGGCCACATCCGCTTAATTTTTGTTAGAAGCACATGAAAGTATGTAGTTGCTGAATTATGAGTATAACATTTTTATATTTTAAATACAGTAAAAATACCAAATTTTAAACTTCTTTACATGTTTACTCTCTGCTCAGGCGCGTTCGTAAATGAGGGTTTTGGGGGTTCACATAGATAAACTTATAGATATTTTTATGAAATCAAAAAGGATCAAAGGGGTAGTAAATATGAATATGAAACGAGTTTGATCTACTCCTTGGCCCAAAATGGCATAAGAACCAGCTCTATAGTACAATATTTGGGAAATCAACATTTTGGGATTCAAAACAAAAAAATCTAAATCCTAAAAACTTGTGATACAATTGCAAGACCTATAAAATTTTTTAAATGATTTAAAAATAAAGTGTTAGAGGGCATAAAAAGTAAATTTGCGACAGGATAAATGGGTAGATTTCATTGAATAATATTCCGGTTTCGGAACCGAAACTACCAGCAGATATTATTATAAATATTTAACGGTGGTTGTTTGTGAGTTGGGTGGTTACCACCAAATCTCTTGTACTCCATTACCCTTTCAGACACTTGACACAGAAACATTTTATTTACTTTCTTCTCGCTATTACACTTCAGATAATAAGAAAAACTAGATTTTGACATAAAAAATAAATATTTCAGAAAAGCTCCCCTAGAAACTTTTTTCTGCGTACGCGCCTGTCTCTGCTTATAGTGAAATTCTATTTATTTATTTAACTGCCCACATTTAACACCAGCCTGCAGCGAATAAAAGTCAAATCGTCAAAATATACAAGAAAAATAAAGTGGAAATATAAAAAGCTGTGACAAGTTTATAAATTATACGAGGACACAAAAAATGCACAATGAATTGTTAAAATTCATTGAAAACGATTTTGTATATTACAATAAAATAAACAATAATTTTTTCTCTACTTTTTGTTGTTGTTAATACTTACTGTACATTTTTTTTTAACACAAGAAAGAAAAAAAATTCCAAATATATGAAAACGGAAAAAATTTAAAGAAAAAAAAAAAAAAAGTAATAGCGTATGCACAGTGGAACCAACTATATAATATTCAATTGCGTCACGTATTGTGGCTTAAAAAACTACAGAATAATAAAAAGTGTCAGTTTTTTTTTTCGGAAACACACAAAAATTTTTTGTTTATGCTTTTCTCAAAGCACTTTACGTTTGTGTGGAGTATAAAATTTTACGGGTGATATGGTATGCAGTATTAAACTATCCCAAAGATATGTTCGAACTAAAACATATCACATTTATTTACTCGTATATACTTCAGTGTTTTTGTTAGTATATTAGGTGCAGTAAATTTAATTCCTTTTTATGTTACAAAAATAATATTATAAACTGAAAAGTTATAAACTTTAACATAAATAACCTTTATGGATTAAATTATGAATTCATGGATAAATAAAGGATAAATAATAAAAAAAAAGTTTTTAAAAAAGTAAATTAAATTTTATTGATAAAAACATTTAGGATATCCTTGGATCTATTTGTATATATAGTTATGATTAAAGTAAGTCGCTACTACATGGAAAAAAGCCACATTTCATGCACACAATATTTGTGTGTTGTTTAGTTATGAACAAAGACAGGAAAAATAAAATTGTAAAAAAAGGCGTTAAAAAAACACCAAAAAAAGACAACATAAAACTAAAAAATAGGCACAAAATAATTAGAAATCTGTTATAATTTAAAATTTTTTTGTTTTATTCAAAAAAATGTATTATTGAAAAAAATGTAATATTCAAAAAAATGTATGCGTTTTAAAAGTGATGTTTTAGATCTAACCATATATAAAATTTTATATTTTCAGTATTTTAGCACTTATTTTAAAGAAAATTTTTATCCATGTAGGAAAAGGCACTGTAAATGCTTATGTATATAAAATTTGATTTTGTTACAAAAACCAAACAAAAAAAATGTTGGGAGTCGTCTAATAAAATTGCCAAAACGTTAACCTTTTCCAAAATATCTACTGTCAAAATATACCAACTTCCGTTTTCAACCAACGATGACCAATAGCGCGACGCTAGGTGTGCAACCCGTTCTGAATCGAGGTTGAACGTTTGAAGAAAGTTATGAGTACAGGCGTAACGAAAAGACATAATGAAAAAATTTGAGGTAGTTCAAGAATAATGCCCCATATAATCGTTGTTTGTAACGAATGATCTCCAGAAAGATAATAGCTATCAAGCTGAACCTTACACCATAGATTCGATTCGACCTCTTCTTTTTTTCAAGTTATTAACAAAATTCCTATTTTCAGTGCGAATCAACTGGGATTTTGTATGTGTGAATGAACCCGATAGGTTAAGCTGGGGTGGAGCTATTTCAAATATAAAGATTTTAACCAAAATAAAAAATTCTTTGAAGGCAAAATAACGACCAACGAAGCTTTTTTTTGTTGGAACTGTTCGTCTCTCAACAGTCCAGTGCCAAATATGCTTAGGCAGACACTAAGAAAATGGTCTGCCGTCTCTTCACATTCTTCCTCCAAACTGCAGGAAACACAGAAGGCACTAACTCCCAGGTCAAGAGAAGTGGCCTGTGAATAGTACCACCAGCCGCCTACAGCTGTTTCTGTGAAATGATAACAGAAAGTCTGTTAGACATATCGAGATAACATCATCTTTGTCTGTCTAAAGCCTCTCAGTTCTTCCCATTTGCGATTGTGGGTCAAATCGACTCACACACTAATGGTGGTCTCGACGACTGTAGACGACAAAGAGAGTACAGACTCTGGGCCCAGGAAACCAGTTGCCGAGAGCAGATTCATTTCCTGAAATTTCTGAGTGTTCAGGAACCAATATCAACAGCAGACTATTGTGTTTTGTAATTCAATCAAGCCTGGATTTGCAATGCATAACCAGTTTAGATGTGGTTAGAGGATTAAGCAAGGATTTAAGCGCAGCCTGACTATCACTAAATACCCAGATACCACTTTCTCTTCAATTTCAAAAAATTCCGCTTGAGAAACCGAAGCATACAGCAAGTGAAAAGGGAAAAGCGAAGGTGCACTCCATTATTTTCAATGAAGACCCCAGAACCCGAACTGTATTCTGTTTTAGAGCCGGACTAGGTCTCGGCAAAAATCAAGTTTGGGCCTCTGGAATTTGTATTGTATAGCGCTGCTTTAAAACTGGAATTGTTGGCATTATATCGAATGTCATTGATAGAACTGTTAACTTCAAATCAGAATCTTCAACAGTGTCACCAATATCCCTTTAAGTGTCATACCAATACACATTGCGTTTAAGCCTACAGATGGTCTTGACAGCCTCTCCTTTAGCAAAAATATCAAGTTGAGCAATGCATCCAAGGATGGGCCAGGTGTTATCGGAAAAGCTTCCGTACTACAAATGGCCACAGTTCTTTGAAATCTGGCAAGAGCTTTCCTAATGCTGTCAACAACGAATCTTATAAATACACAAACGTTTTTTGAGAAACTAAAAAGTTGTGTGTAGCAAGGCCGTATTTAGGGGAAGGTTTTGGGGGTTCTGACCTCCCCCCCCCCCCGAAATGTGGAAACTTTCTTCTAATATTTTATCTACTGGAAGTAGATGGGGAAAAAGTAGAAAATAATAATCTATTGGACGATTTTTGAATATTTTGTGCTTCCATCGGTTTCTTTCTAAAAATTCAAGTAAATTTGAAATCTTAGTTACACTATGCGACCAAATCTGAGTTGTTTTCTTTGCATGAGGTGTGCTTTCGGATTCAAAAAGAGAAGGTGATGTTGAGCAATCCTGCATTCATAGTTTTTCTATGTCAGTAATTTTTTTTAATTAAAGTTTCGTCGTGAAACATTTTGAAAAGTTTAAAAATTAATAAAAATGGATCCTAGTAAACGCGTCTGCCATATTTGATTCGGAATTTTGAATTTTTAAAATCTGACTGCATATTTGTAACCAGCGCCCCTTAAAACACTGCGGTCCATTGCACTTTTCATTATGTCTGGCTGTGACTATATTATTCGCCAAACCTATGTAGGACAGTATTATTGGATCAGCTCCAAAGTTTTTGGAGACAATCTTAAAATGTAATTAATTCTTTAACCCATTATTGCTCAGAGCACCCCAACTCAGAAGATCCCTTTTAATGCTGTGACTGCATAAATTTAGGGAATATATGCCAACTTCATCCGGGTTCCTCATAATTGATAATGGCCCGAATTCCCACTAATAATCGTTTGAAAAAATTAGCCTCTGATTATATCATTTTTTTAACTTTGGGTAATGGAAAGTAAATGAGTTATCGAAATTATGTCCTTGACGTTAAAAAAATGTATTGGAATTCACATTGAATAATATTTATTTAAAAAAATTGAATTGTAATTTTCGGCTATTTTTTTTTTAGGTTAAGATTAAAAAAAAGCTCGGAAAGAACAATTCCTCAAGCTTCAAGGCATTTATCCACTTTTGTCCCTTGACTGATAGGGTCCATCAAATGCATTATGGTATCTAATTTATTTATTTAAACATCAGTTTCATAAAACTTATTTATGAATATTTTCTTCGCATGAAAACCCCCGCCTCCCCCCCGAAAAAAAAATCCTACGGCCCTGGTGTGTAGGTTAGGTTAGGTTGGAGTGGCAGCCTTCTGCTTGAAAGCACATTTAAACACATTAAGGCTCATTGTGATACCACAGAATATGTGTGTATATTTGTTAAAATAATTATATAACAATTTTTAAAATTTTTAGATTTGCTTTGAAAATTCATTGGAAATCGAACATATTTTGGTTGACAATAGATCTTAATTGCTTGGTGAAGTAAACTAGTAGAAGAATTGGGATGAAACAAATTGATCAAAGACTCCAAATTTTCTACGAGCTATCATAGAGATGATTTATTTAGAACTAGAATAATTGAGCTTAACAAAAAAAAAAAATAAAAATCGTGATTTAGTAGCTTTAAAATCCCAAAAGAGATTAAGTCTGTTTCAGTAATACCTTTATTTATCACGATCTATTGCTTTCGATTGCCAGAAGCTTATAGTTAGATTGCAGGGCTAGTTCAGGTGCCTCTGGTTCGATTCCAAGACGGGGAATAATTTTTTTAAAAAATTCCCAAATTGAAATTCTAATAAAATAAGTAAGTCCTTAAATGCTTAACAGGAGTTTCAGTTCAACGAGCACTACTCTCAGGTAGAGAAAAAAAGGTACCTGGCCATATTTAGATAGCTAAGCTCAACCATCTAAGCTTAGATTTGCCACGACGTCTTATACCTACTGATCTACTAAATAGCAATACATAATCAAGCTTAGCACTCTGGGAGGACTTCCCATTTAACCTTTTCTCTAGAGCTGGTAGTGGAAATATTTTTCGTATAATTTTCCATTAACTTCTCGTTCTAACAAAATTTTATTACTAGAAGAAATTTTTATTTTTGCTAACTTTCATAATTCTTTAGTATTTAACATTAACTATCTTCGCTTAAATTTAAATTTTATTGATTTAAATGAGATTATATACATTTTTATGTTTATGTTGGAAATTCTCTAAGTTATTGTGAAACTTAATGTGTAATACAATTAAAACTGTCAAAAGGAAAGGAAGCATGCCCCGATAAACATCAAACAAATAAACAAACAAATACAATTTTTAAATATTAAAAAATAAATAGCCCTATATAAAGCACATACCAAAAATATATAAAAAAAATTAAAATGAAAAATGAAATAAAATTATATACCGTGCAGAAAATATGCACCCCAAAGCATAAAATTTTTGAATGAAAATTTCTCCAGCTCCTCTTTCATTTCAGCAGCAACTGCTGTTGTTGCTTCTACCGATTTTTGCTGCTGTTCCATCATTGCAAACATAATGTTTGGAAGGAAGCCTGAACAAAAGACAGACTGACAATTCTCATGTCCGTTATTATCACAACATTATTGGGGATATACACATACATACATATATATATATATATATAAAATATATTACAAGAATATTTTTCCTATAAAAAAGGCGGGAGAGAAATCAGTTACAGCAGCAGTAGAACAGCGGAAGCGGTAGAATAAGAAAAGCAAAAAAAAAAGTATAAAACGTTTATTATAAAGAAACCATAAATTGATTTTTTTCAAAATAAAAATAAGAAGATATGTATTAAGAAAAGGCGAACAATAACAACAGCGACAACGGCAACGACGACCATACTATATAGCACAACAAACGTAAACACTAAAAATGTCTTACTGGTATATACTTAAGCGAGTATGTGGTAGTATGAACGACGCCAAGTTGTCGTCCAAAACTAAAACGCAGACAGTGAATTGGCCAAAAAGACGAAAAAAAAAACAATAACGTGAAAAGACTAACCCCAAAAATAGTCAAAAGAGATACCTTTTTCTCACACACACTCACACACACACACAAATGCTCTCAGGAAGAAGTAAAAGATGCAATATGTATATGCATGTAGCATAACTTTAAAATTTTAACATATTCTCTCAAAAGCTAAGCCACATACACTCACACATACATATAATGTAGTTTGTGTTAGTGCACATTTTTGTTAAAGTTTCTTAGTTTTTTCAAATCAATTTTCAATAGAAGCATGTAGGCTTTTGTTTGACTTTAATAGAAGAGCTAAATTGGCTTTAAGCATTACACTAACACTAAAAATTTGAGAGTCGTTACTTTCTTGTCCTACCTCAGTTATCTAGCTACACTTATATACAGAAGACTATAAATAAACACACACACATATATACTCATACACATATAAATATTTATCGTTATGCGCAGAGACAATGGCTGTAGATGCCAGGAGGACATGGACAGCACACATTTTTTTGAAGGAGTTGTGTATGCGAGTGTAGATAATGTTTCCCTTTGTGTATTTAGACGAAAGTAGATATGAAGTCAAGCCAAGCCAAGCCAAGATTTTGTCAATTTTTATGTGTCTCTCAGCTTGAAGTGTGTGTGTCGTATGTATGTATGTATGTAAAACTTTTCGTTCTTTTCAACAGAAATTTTTTGGTTCTTTTCATTCATAAAAAATTAGACAGAAAAACTAGAAATATATATACATATATATATATATATACTAAAAGGACACAATTGGGCATATCGACCGGCAAGGACATATACAAACATATACACGTGTACTATATAAAGAAAAATAAACTTACAACTACTATGTAATATGGGTTTCTAGGATATAAAAACAAACGCCAAACAACCTAAAGAAAAACAAGAAAAAAATAAACAAATAATAGCAAAAACAACAAGAACAACAACAATGAAAATAATGTAACACAAAGCTAGTAATTGTAAGTTTTGGAGCACAATAACAAAAATATTGTTGTAGTTGTATTTTATGTGAAGTATCTAAGAAACAGTACGAAGTATGTTGTAGTGTATTGCTGAAATACCTTCGTATACAATACTTATATCGATAGAAAACAAACAAGGTAGGCATAAATACAAATAGATACCATCATTGCATTGCCAAAAAATATTTCGCAAAGTTGATTGCATTTTACTTGCATTTTTCACTTCACTTTTTACACACACACACACACACACATACTACCATAGCATATTTAAATAATGCCGTGCATTGAAAATCAAATTGAGTTGCCAAAAATTTATGATGTTTTGTAAAAGAAAAAAAAAATCGTCTCTAAATTTATGCATGTTCATCTCTCTAGTAGAAACTATAAAGAATATTGATGTTCTATTATCTGTGGAAATTTCTTTGTTTTCAAAAAATCAGGTCATCATAGATTATAATTCAAGATAAACTATGTATGCATAATAAGAATGCGGATATTTTTTGGGAAAATTAATTAAGCGTAGAAAGTTTCGATGAGCTCTTTTGCATATAATATTCTTAAAATATTAATAATTGTAGTAGTGACAGTTTTACCAGATGATACTGCAGCATAAAATATTGTGTGAATGTAAAAGAAAACTTGGAAATATATGAGATAAAAAAGTGGACTTTAAAAGAATTTTGTATATGGGTAACAGAACATGTAAGTAAGTACCAGTACAAGTATTTGTGCTGAGACTCCGTATTTAGGTTGACTTGAGAAACGTTAAGTACTTTACATCTTTGGTTAAGCTACCACAGTCTAAGAATACTTTAAAATTAGTTACTACTGTGCAAGGCCGAATTTAGGGGGGGCGGGGGGGTTTGAAGGTTTCTCTTCTTACCCCCCCCGAAATGTGGAAACTTCATTCTAATTTTTTAGATTAATTGCCAATGGATGGAAAAAAAGTCAAAATAAAATCTATTTAACGATATTTTTTACTTCCATCGGTTTTTTATCTAAAAAGTCAAATACAAAAAATAAATTTGAAATCTTAGTTACACTAAGCGATGAAATCCGATTTGTTTTTTCTTCGACATGAGGTTTGACTACGGATTCAAAAAGAGAATGTGATACTGAGAGCTCCTGCATTCATAGTTTTTCTGGGTCAGTGACTGTTTTTGATTTAAGGTTTCGTCCTGAATCAGTTTGAAAAGTTTAAAAATTAATAAAAATAGAAACAATTATCGGATCCTATAATAAGACTTACTTGAACCCCATTTTTTTCCAAAAGCGTTACGTGATGGGAAGTTTTTGACCTCAGATTCGTGTTCAACGTGAAAAATTCTTTCGCAAAAACTACATCTTATTAGCAAAACCCATCTTAAAATTAATTTTATAACGCATTATTGCTCAGAGCACCACGACTAGAAAGATCTCTTTCAATGCTGTGACTTCACGAATTAAGAGAATATAAGCCAACCTCATCCGGGTTCCTTATCATTGATAATGGCTCAAATTCCCAATGATGATCATTTGAAAAAAATGAGCCTCTACTATTTTTGGTAATTTTTTTGAGGTTGGGTACATCATCAGTAGTGGGAACTCAATGAGTTAATGAAATTATGTCCCTCACGATAAAAAAAATGCATTAGAATGCACATTGAATAATATTTATTTGAAAAAATTTAATTTGGTTATTTTCGGAATTTTTTGTCACTTTTGGCTAAAATTTTAATAGGGTCCATCAAATGTATCATAGATTTAATTTATTGTATTTAAAAATCAGTTTGATAAAAATTATTTATGAATATTTTATGAAAACCCTTCCCCCCCCCCCCCTCCGAAAAAAATTTCTGGCTACGGCCCTGATACTGTGTATGGTGTTTGCTAATTAATTTTGCGACCAATCCACTAACCAAAATGAGTCCAGTGAATGCTCTCATACAAACGATGGATATTCTCATAGCTACAGTTGTATAAAGAATTTATGGTAATGTCAGATCAAATAGATCTATGGTTCTAATGTAGATGGATGGAAAATGGACTCTGAAATTAACGTTCATGTCTTAATCTCAAAGAAAAAATTTTGCAATGTTTTACTTTTTCATTCATGTACCTATTTGTAGGTAAAAGCGTGAACAACATAAATAATTGTGAAAAAAATCTCAGTGGACTGTTGTGTCACAAACGTAATAGTAGTTTTCACGGTTAAAGCTCATGTCTTTCCGATTTTAGCTTGATCATCTTGAATATTGTAAAGCCATTGTGAAATTAAAAAACGAGATAGCTTAGAAGATAGTAAGAACTGGTTTCCACACACTATTATTCGATTCAAAACTTTTGGGATAAATGAGACAAATAGGATTATATTTATTAATACATAGTCTAAAACTGTCCTCACTTGTCTGCTACCACACTATCTTAATACTGCTACCGTAATAATCTTAATTTTAATACAGGTTGTTTGTAAATCTAAACTATTTGTTGAGGTTTTCAAATAAATGTGTAAAGGTAAATGAATTTATATTACAATAGTTTTTTTATATATACAATGAATTGAAATTGGTAATTTCAAAATGTCAGTAATTTTGTGATCATTTTAAACTTTGATTTGACTAAAAGAGTCAATGAAAATGTTTTTTCTACAAGGCGCTTGAAAAATCTAAAGAATTCGAAATGTTATAAACTCTATCATGTAAAATAGTACCCAAATGTCAGTACGGTGGCATATCCATAGGTCAGTTCTTCTACCTTTTTTTTTTTTTTTTTTTTTTGATGTGTAAACATTTTAGCTCACGGTATGGGCAAAATTTCAAATGTGTAAAATGTAACAATAACTGTATCGTAAGATGTAAGATAACAGTAACATCCAGTTCCCCTCTCGTTCACACTACTGCGCGGCATGACTGTGCTACTCTAAACAACAAAGAGAAGAAGAGAGGGAGAAATTAAAATACGAGCGGAGTTTGTTTGTTTATGTTTCGATCAATTTACTCACACATATATGTGCATACGAAAACAAAATATGTGTGTACATCTATTCGTGGCAGAATTATTTGTTGGTGTTAAACATATGGAGATCGACTATACCATACAAACAGAGAAGTCGCCGTAGCAAACACAGGCGTTTGATAGGTTTTGCATTCGGTTAGTTAGATTGCATTAAAATTAAATATTTTTTAAAATACAAAAACAATACAAAATGATAAGTAATAAGGAATCTAGGTTTCAATAAATGTATAAACAAAACGTAGTGATAATGATAGCAAATCACGGCATTATAAAAGACAACACTTTTTTTTATCTATGTAAATAGCAAATATGTTAAACAGAAAAAATCAGACTTATTTATTATAAAATCACTTATTTACTTCAATAAAAATGCATTTTTTTTTATTTTTATTAAATGCAGTTAAGACAACTCTCTTTGCGGTGCTTTTAAAAAGTAGTGGGGTGACTAGTCATCCCTGTTGCCTTCCTAAGGTTAAATGTGGAAAGCACTTATCGTCGCCTGAGGATTGATTTGACGTATGTGTGTACAAATTCATATACCTATACGCCAAATCAATTCTCAGGCGACGTTATGTAAAATTTTCACATCTAATAATGTTTCAAATCGACAGGAAGAAAAACTTAAAGCGCGAAAAAAAGAATGCGATTGCAGCTGCGTATATGCGAGCATATAGATCCCGATGCATTGAGTAAAAGAAAAATAATGCAACTACAACATATCAGCCCTATTCACGATTTGGTGCAATTGCAAAATATTTATGCTAACACAACAACAAATATATGTGATATGGAATAAAAATTTATGGTGAATTGGGTTATTATATATATAAAAGATAATGATATCTAATAAGTTTTTAAGTTTATAAAATAATTGTTTTAATTTGAATTACCTAAGCATATAAATTATACATTAAATCCCTATATATGGCTATACATATGTGAGCTTATGTATATGACATTCAGTTAGCTTAACTGTTTACATATCAAATATCTTGCGTGCCTTGCACACATCCATTGGTTTTTTTTTAAAGAACGAATCCCAACGGACCCACTTACCCACCCATCCGCACGAAGGGCACATCCGCATGTCGTACGGATTTGGTGACCGATTCAGATGCATTCCGGAATGCCCTGATAAAGCGCTGATTGGGAAGAATAAATCCCTGTTTGGTCTTCTTTACAGCTACAGATTATTAGTAATCATCAGCTGTTTAACGATTAAGAAAATTTAATACATTTAATTTTATATAATGGAGAGAGTCGGAAATGTCAAAAATGTCGTGCAGAGAATTGAAATTATTACACATACAACGAAAAGGGATATTTTGAGCATAGTTTGTTCTACAAGCATCAAGTTTAATACGAATGGGATATCTAGAACAGCGATTTGGAGCATTAGTTTTGATTTCATTGAGTAAGAATTGAGAATGAATATAACTATTTAATAATTTCCATCCTTATTTGAAATACAATTCTTAAAATAAGTATAATCTATATTAGGGGAGAGGGCCCCAAGATGGTCCTTGAGTATAAAATTTTTGCCTAAGGTAGCAGGACCTCTTGCTTTATGTCATTTGTATAGACGCAGTTTTTTATGCATACTCGCAGAGAAAAGCCCTACTTGTTTTTCTGTTAAACGCACGATGGAAATTTTTAGGACATGCATATTTTTTCATTGGGGTTGAAAATTAAAATTAAATATAGCAACGAGTCATGCGTTGAAGCATTTTTATCCTAAATACTATAAATAATTCTACATTGAGGCTATGAACGAATCAATCTAATTTTAGATATTTTAGCTGAAATAAAGCGTAATCCAGTAAGGGCATTCCGTATTGATCGAAATAAGTGACGGATCAAAATCTGGTGAATACGGTGGGTGAGGCAAAACTTCCCATCCACTATTTTCCAAAAAGCTTTTAACCGGTCTAGCAACAAGAGCCTGCACGTTGTCATGTTGAAAAATTACGGTCTCGTGCCTGGTCGCATATTCTGATCGTTTTTCGGTCACTCTCTCTTCAAACGAATTAATTGTTTTCAATACGGCTCTCCCGTACTAGTCTTTGGTCAAAAATTTGACCAAAAAACATCAGCCAATGCCATGAAAGTATTTAGAAAGGAAATCAAAGCCGGCAGAGAAACATCTATCATCTTCAGACGAAGATGAAGATTTTTATATTATCTGTCTAAAAACGATGCTAGCAAAATCCAACAATTCAAATATGATTGCGTGCCACGAGTGTAAGAGAAAAGTTCACTTAAAGTGCGCCAAAATCAGCAGTTCCTAGTACATATATCCGAACTGTGATTCGGATGAGTGTGCCTTAAATTTGCGTGCTATTTCTCTCAATTAATATAAGTGGTCCTCATGAAAACTCGCAAATGCTTCGTATACCTCGCAAACTTTGCAAGTTTGCATTGCGTATATCAGCTGTTTTCAGTTTCCATACAAAAAAAGTTTGCGAGGTGCTCGCAAATTTGTAAGCCAATTTCAGTGTGCAAAGCTTGTGAGCTTTCATGAGGACCACTATAATAAAAAAATTTAAAATTGACTTTAAAATCTTTACATGATTTTTCGAATTTTGAGGTGAATTTTTAAGATATGTCCTCTTGGGTGGCCCCAAAATGAAAATCGAAATTTTTAACAATTTTGAAATATACTTTAAAAACTAATTGTGTGGAAAATAAAAAGTTATCTCTGTGACCAAAAGATACCCAACCTATTGGGTTTTCATGCGGTATATAGCACTTCAAGATATTTTATTCAGTTTGGTGGCGCACTACCCAACAAGTGGCCCTTCTGAAATTCAGCTACAGATTATAAATCATCATCTGATAACGACATCTATGTATTTAAAAAAGTTATAACATGTTGTTTTATGGAATCTACCGAATCATCGACAACATTATAGAGGTTGTTAAAATCACGGCAGGCACGGCGGAACGGCTCATTGTCTGAATAATTGGTCTACCAAATAGAAAACTTGATAGGAATATAGAACTTGGGACCCTCTCTCCTATATAATTTTGAATAGAATAATAGTGCCTAAGATTATTTATATTATTTTCGGGCTCGTGAGCAGTTTTGTTTATAAGATATAATTACAGTTTGTCCCCGAGTATAGCTGAGTTATTCAATTTTAAACAATGAGTTATTCAATATTAAACAATTAAATATTAAAAAGGATTTGGTAGCATTTGGTTGATTTTTTAGACAATTTTACTCTTAAAACTATTAAAAAACATCGTTTTGTAATTTTTGAAGTCAGTACTTTGACGTGAGTGTTTTACTAAATATATAATAAGCCTGACTAGCAATTCTTCGGAAAGATGCTGAATGGAAAATAAATTAATAAATAAATTGAATTAGTAATGAAAATTTCAATACCTCAGTATTTCACTAACGTGGCTTATTTACAGTGGTGCTAAATTGACGTAGTTTTTTGATACATAGTGTTGCGCCACTATGCCTATTGTATTGGAAAAGCAGAAATCTAGATAGTTGGTGACTGGTTACTGACCGATTAAATAAACGCGAATAATGAAAATACATCAGTATCCCTGGTCACGAATCAAACCTGCTATTATTTTTTCAGCTCTTTTAGTTGCCTTCAATGTTCTTTTGGCTTTAAGTTTGAGCTTTTTTCGTTGGGTAATTTGAACTTCAGTGCTACCTCTCCATCATGAAAAAAATAAATTCGAAAAAGAATGGATTTTTTTTGACAAAATTTTAATAAATTTTTCACCCGAAGACCAAAAAGTGTCTGCAAGGAAGCCGTTCTACCAGCGAACATAATTTCAATACAAAAATTCAGCGAATAGAATCCACCAGAAAGAGCTTGAGTTATATTTTAAAATCTAACTCAGGCTGTGAACATAATAATAACTCTTATTTTTATTATGACTACCCGAATTTGTAAAAAGTAGTGCAGAGTATATGACATACCATTAGGAAAAAAGGTTAAGCTTTTCATATTTACATGCAAAATTCATTATATTTTATGTTTGTTTTTATTGACATTTTTCTCCAGAACTCTCGAGTGTTTTGGTTTTTTCATTCATATTCCTCTTCATATATGTAAATTCACCATTTATCAGTAAAAATAAAAACTTATTTATGACTTATATTCATTAACCCATTAGTTCTTTGATCATGTATGAGCTGCTTAATTTTCAAAACTTACTTTGTAAATTCGTCAAAAATACATTTATAAAGTTTTTTCAAAAATAATTACGATTTAAAATTTTTAGAAATACTGACTTTTAGATTGCATCACATAATTTAAAATTATTAGGTTTTATTTTGCCAAAATAAACTTATATCTCTTTATGGGGGTTTTGAAAATCAAGAGAAAATAGGAATGAGAAATTCATTTAGATAAAATAACAGACTTAACGAAGATATTATAACTTTATAACTCCCATACATTTTTCACAGCTACAGCTGGAAAAACTTGGACGATTTCGATTGGCTCAAAAAAAAAAATTCAAATATATTTGGAAAAAGGCATATTTCAGTAAAAAGTTATTCATCTTATAAATGGTTCTTTATCTTATAATATATACTTTTTTAACTATTTTATACTAGGAAAATTTATTGCTCATGATGTTGTGTTTTAGTATTAATATTTGATTACATAGTTGGCCACCTCATTTGTTCGAAGCATATTACTACTTTGCCCACAACATGTCTGAATTATTTTTTTTTTTTTTTTAATTTTCAAACCTGAATCACATATTCTGATAATTGTTCCAAATGGGTTAACTTGGGGGTATGTAAGACATATATGCCATATATCTACTATGTACAGTAGATGGCTTATTTGCTCCATACATTTTGCTAAAGTATTTCAGATCTTAATTGTGACAGCAGAATATGAAAATAGGGTGCTAAAAACCAATTAAAATGAAAAAAAAAATTTAAATTTGTGAAAACTGGATGCGCTACTTCGAAAACCGTGATTTTTAAGGATGTTTTACAATAGATTTGGGATTTTCTATGGAAAAAGCATTCAACTTGCATATAAAAGATTTTCAGATATTCATATCTATGTAAAAAATGCCGCTAAAGCGAATGGCGTACCCAGTTTTTTGATACAACTGAACCCAAAGCCTCCCCTAGCGCCTAAAGTGACCATTTAGCACTTTTTTTTTACAAATTTTTAAATTCACCCGTTAGGATTTTGAATATAGCGGTAATTTTTTTTAAAACTAAAGTACGTAGGATTGTAGGTAATTCAATTTAGTTTATTTAAAGTACAAATTTTTCAAATCGAGTTATATTTGAACTAGTAAATTAACTTTTAGTGAATCCATGTCGAGTACAATCAAGTTCACCTTTGACAAATGTCGTCAAAAAATTTCACGAAAAAACAAGGCAGGAGTTGAAAAAATTGTCTTATCGTAGAAATTTATATTCTTTATTTTCTCTGTCTGTCTGTCAATTACAGTATTATATGTACAGGTTTCCCACGTACAACACGGCAGTCGTAGAGCACGATTTCGCTCCAACACGATTTGTTGATAGCAGAAATCCCCATATAACACGATGACACTATAGCACGATTTCCTTCCAACACTATCTGCAAATAGCTGAATGCCTGGTTTAACATGATTAGTGAAAATAATTTGGAAATTCAAATCGCTTTTTAAATTTGTTAATAAGCTATTTAACTACAACTCTAATTTTTATTTGCTAAATTTATCAAATTCCAGTTCACTCTGTGTTCCAGTTTCATTGTTATTTTTGCTTGTTAAATTAAAATTTTTTCTTTAAATCTTCCTATAAATTATCTATTAAGTGCGTATTATTATAAAATTTTTTTATATAAAATCAATAATCTCTGTTTTTTTACTTTTTACAATCAAAATTTAAAACTTTAATTTATTAATAAAAGAGAGAAAATGTATCAAACCGTACAAAAAGTTAAAATATACATAAAGCAAATGAATGCCCCTGCATGTGACAGCTCGAACGACACTAATCCCAAAAAGTTGTTTTTTAAACTCTTGGAACATAACCCTATTTTTGTTCTACTTGTACTATATAACCCTATTTTTGTACGATTTCGTATATAATACGGCAGATTTCTAAATTCTTGGAACCTAACTCCGCTTTTTATACTGGTTCCTTGTTCCGTATAACATGAATTCGCACAGCACGATGCTTTTTTGGAACCTAACTATCGTGTTATACGGGGACACCTGTATTACATATTGATATAAATCCACAATTTTGACGCAAGCGTTTAAGTATGGAGAACATTTGAAAAGTTAGTAGTTACTTCTTAATTGGTAGGTTTCATTAATTTAATGCAATTTTATCAACGTCTGCTTTGTTTTTTGCAATTTTTTGGCGAAATTTGTCAAAGATGAACTTGATTGTACTCGACATGGGTTCACTAAAAGTTAATTTACTAGTTCAAATATAACTCGATTTGAAAATCGTATTTACTTTAATTTAAAAAAAATACCGCTATATTCAAAATCCTAACAGGTGAATTTAAAAATTCGTAAAAAAAGTGCCAAATGGTCACTTTAGGCGCTAGAGGTGGCTTTGGGTTCAGTTTTATCAAAAAACTGCCATTCGCTTTAGCGGCATTTTTGACATAGAAGTGGATATCTGATAATCTTTTATATGCAAGTTAAATGCTTTTTCCATAGAAAATCCCAAACCTATTGTAAAACATCCTTAAAAATCACGGTTTTCGGAGTAGCGCATCCAGTTTTCACAAATTTAATTTTTTTTCATTTTAATTGGTTTTTAGCACCCTATTTTCATATTCTGCTGTCACAATTAAGATCTGAAATACTTTAGCAAAATAAGTCATCTAATGTACAGTAGTGCATTTCTTTGTAATGCTGTTTGCACGCCAGATGGCGTTCTTAAAACAATTCCACTGAGATCACGATCCATTGCGGTAACTTTATTATCCTTGAAATCTTCGTATGAATTGCCCGTGGGTTGGATTGTCTTCCCAAGCATTATTTTCCAGAATCTCTTAGGTCTTCTTTATTTTCTGGATACGTGTTCAATTCTATGGCTTGTTCACAAAGTCAATTAAGAGTTTTGCCCAATGAACGTTTTATTTCGATCGCAATTATAAACTTTTTTCATTTCCCATTTCACTCTATATTAGGAGATCATCTGGTCTACCATATTTTAATTAAGTTTACCTAAACTCTTTAGTTATACCAACGAAAGCAAGTTAAAAAAATTATTACAAATAAAATTAATAATAAAGCCCAAAACATTATCTCTGAGCTTCACTGAAATAAAACTAATCAATTATCCTTTAAAATCTTAAAAGCAATAAGTACTCAAGTAATTGTAAAATGAACTAAAGAAAAAAAAGCGAAAAAATTTTGATGATGCTTTCTTTTAAGTTTTCGTTGCTTGTTGTTTTATTTTTTTTTTTTCTTCCTTTTCAATTTTTCATTAGCAGCAACAGCGGCAGGCAGCATCAACTTTTCTCTCGTTTCTTGCCTTTGAAAATAGTTGCCATCACTTTGCCAAAACTTTCAAAAATGATGTCATTATTAAAAATCAATTTCTATTGCTTTTTTTTTCTTTATCTCGTTTTCTTTTGTAATCTTCTTTTCTACACTTCTTTGTTGTTTTTTAATTAACAACCTGTGTACAGAAGCCGGAAGGAGCAGAAAACGACGATGAAGAAGAAAGAGAAATTTCTGTCTTATTACTTACGATAGAAAAGAAGAAGCAACGAAAAGCAACAACAAATATTTTAGTTTTGCGATATTGTTTTCATTTTCATTTATTAAGAGAAAGAAAATTGTAAAGTGAGAAAGAGAAAGTGAGATATAGAGTAATGAAAAATATTTGTTCAGAAAACTTTGCAATCAATCAACGCGATCAAAAGTGTAGAAAAAACAAGCAAAAAAAGTAATAGAAAAATTAAAAAGAACAATGACTTAAAATTATATGAAGAAATGAACTCCATTGCAATTTAAAGTAGTCTCAACTTTTATTTTAAAGTCTTTTCAAGTAATAGTAACGGAAAGTTTTCGAAAAGTAGAAATGCACTTTCTCTTAATAAATGTATGCAGCATATTCTCAGTAATATTAAATTAATTATAAATTAAAGTTGAAGCCATTATGTAAATTGAAATACGTGCATTCAATTATGTAAATGAAACTTATTACTGCATACTTTATTGTATTGAAATATGATTTAAATATTTTCTTTTATTTTTATATTTTTGCTTGAATGTATATGCAAATATTTCCA
Organism: Toxonevra muliebris; assembly: GCA_963691655.1. NCBI lineage: Eukaryota > Metazoa > Arthropoda > Insecta > Diptera > Pallopteridae > Toxonevra > Toxonevra muliebris. The sequence goes on from OY829326.1 coordinate 105,651,455, forward strand.
TTATTGTTTTAAGCCTTTACACAAGTATGCGATCAATAACTGTCTGTAAGTACTAGTGATTCTCAATGAATTGTGAAACCCAATTTTACAACAACCATCTGCTATTTACGACATATAGACAGATACAGTTTATCCTTTTTTCTGCTACCTTTCTGGTGAGTTTTACATTCTTCTGTACTAAGTTCAGCTCTGCTCTTTATATACGCTTATATCAAGTCGTCTTGTTTTGCTATCAGTCCGATATCATTTTAAAAAGTTATTTCCGTATTTTCACTTTAAACTTGAAACTACTTTAGCTTTTATTTTATTTATATCCTATCTTGGCAAACAGCATTACAAAAAATTCAGGATACTGCACTGTGTCGCAAAACGTACTTACTATACTTAACGCTCAATGATTGATATTGACATTTCAGTTGAGCGAACTACGAAATTCTATGTAGTATTAAATTTGTAAATGAATTATGAAATTAAATAGGGTAATTCAACAATTGAGCTTACATAATTTTATTAATGTGTTCATAGAGTTTAGTGAAAAATGTAGCTTATAGGTAGACTTCTCATTAAACTTTATATGAGAATAGTTTAGATATTGTCCAAAGACTAGAAACATATTGGGTTTAATCTAAGAAGTTTAGTACTTGGTGTTGATAGATGACCGCAGAATTAACTAATTTTGAGCATATATACAATTTACCGCACACCAACTTTGTAAATTCATCAAAAATACTGAGGACCATTTACTACTACACCGTTTAAAATAAAACATTATATTGGAACCATTTAAAATGTTGTTTTAAATTTTCAAAAATTAATCACAATTTTCTCTTTCAATCGAAGTAAGTACATTTTACATTGGAAGTGAAAGGCTCATTAACGTATAAAATTAAATCAGTAAAGCTCTCTAAATAATCGACATTAATTTTTCCTAAACTATTCACGTTCAATCGGCAGATCAACCCTTGGTATTCCCATTTTGTGGCAAAGTTTTTCCAACTAGTGCATGAAAGATAAATAGTTTAGTTTATTTTGAACCAAAATTTTATGATCTACTAGTACAACGATGTATTATAGTATAACAAGTTAGGTGGAACTGAGCCATAAATGAATTCCTGAGATTCTGTCAATCATTCATGTTGAGCCAGTTATATTTGTACGTACACAAATGGAAGGAAATGGAATGGAAATCCGTAATTCTGAGTTATGATTTCAAATATTAGTAGCTTATATAGGATATTGAAAGATTAAGAACTACCACTAAGATCACTGATGAGGAATTGTGGCGAATTCCGAAACGGCCGTCTGATTTGCCCGTCTCTTTATACATTGTTGTTGTGATGACTACATTTGTTCATTAACCTGTTTATATATAACTTCAAATAACGAATTTGACATGAACTTAAGTCATGACTTTGAAAATTAACATCTAGATTTAATTTTCATAGTCTCGTAAAAACTATCAGGAAATGAATTATGTCGAATACAAACGACGATGTGAAATGTTTTTCTTACTTAATTTTTACTCTTGGGGGCTTATTACCTTTGTCAGCCAAGAGGTGACGGCGTAGTTTACTAGAGTCTCTCAAGTGCACAATATTTCAATTTTTTCATGAGATAGACAAAGATCCGTATCAAAAAATTCCACCACCATGCATGGCTCTGTTTCTGTTGCAGTGCTGTACAAGTCGAGCCAAATGAAGACAACTAAAACTTCGCACTAGATATTCACAGGCAAGAATGGGATATAAATTTTTTAAATTCATGAAATAAATTAAAATATTGACCAGTTGGCTTGAAGAAAAACTGTGATAATCTAAAAACATGCTTAAAAAAAGTAAAAAATGCTCTTTTGAGGAATATGTTGACAGGAAAATGCCTCGAAATGAGCATTAAAGAGAACTATCTAGAAACATATCAACAGTGAACAGTATTCAGTTTTCAAATGGACTGTGGCTACTTGAAACTCATTATCGGCTCTACATCAGGGTTTAGCTGAGATAAATGAGAAATAAATACGGGGAATAGTATCGTTAGCCACAAGAAAAAAAAATTATAGGATGTCCTTAAAATATTGAAAAAGTTGCTTTAGTTTTGTTCAGCCCAAAAAGCAAACTTTCATGATTTTTTAAAAATATGTATACCCGACTATATGAATTCCTATGTACTACAGCAATTCTCAAGTATTTTCCGCTTCACACTTTTACACTTAATAAGGATCAAATATATATTTTAAAGAACATTATTTTAACTTGTTCCATTATTTTTTCATTGCCTGAATTATATCTACGATCCCTTTGGATACATGTAGACGTTTTTTTATTTCAAAGATTTTACAAATTTCATGCTTTTACACAACAACTATGTAATTATAACTTGTATTTTTTGGAACTAATGGTGATAACTATCATAGTTTAAACTATAGTTAAAAACTTCAACTCCATTTATCTCGAGACCAACACGATAAAAAAAAATTTGTCTTTTTCCTAAGTTTTTTTTCTTTCGCTATTTTATTATTACTATCATTTAACTTTTTGAACATTTTTACTTGCCATATATAATGATGGTACATTACTCTATAAAATTACTGTGTGCAGAAAAAAAAAAAACCTTTTAAGCCATGCACTGTTGGTATTATCAATTTTTCAATACCTACTTTTATAAAAAGTGAAGCAAATAAAGACTATACGAATACAAAAACAACCACGCGAATGCTGCCGCCAATTACATACTTACAATTGCAATTGAAACTGTCAGCTGAAAAAGTATTATAGTCCATAGTATAGCAGAAGCAGCAGCAGTATCTTTTTGATCAATATATATATATATATATATATATATATATATATATATATATATATGACAATATATATATAACAATGAAATATTGAAATATTTATAGATGCATTTAAGCGCTACTGATACTTATTGCCGTATTACAAATAAACGTAGTCATACAAACTTACAAATATTTGTATGCATGTGTGTGTGATTAAAATATTACATAGATGATGTATAAAATAAAACGAAATGTAGGAAAACTTTTTTATATAATTACACACACACACAATAAAAAAAGTGTAAAATATAAAATATAACATAAATGTATGAGAATTTAAGGGAATTGAAACAAATGATTGTGACTGAAAGTATTTTATAATATTTTACAAAATCAAACTCATATATATATGTCTTAAGGATGTCGATCCCGCAAAGCTTTTTATGGTTTTCGGGATTCAAATTATAATTCCGGGTTCCTGGGATTTATCCCCGGATTAATAGTATTATCAAATACAAAGTCCAAACTTAAAAATTATTGTTAAGATTCAAGATATAACAGAAAATTAATTCTGATTTCCTAATATGTATGTACATAATGTAGCAATATAGTATATCGGCACCCTGTTTGTCATAACAATGCTTCATTCAGAAGCACCCTGTTTTATCTTGCGTTGTCTTCTTTCTCCATATTCTGCTCGTTACTCTCATTATCATTCTTCTTTAATTTGTAAGTTAATACTTTACATACATATGTATCATAAGCACCCTGTTTTATTTTACGTTATCCTCTTTCTCTATATTTTACTTTTCGCTCTCTTTATCATGTTTCCTTAGATTGTAAGTTCACATTCTTTGACATATAGATTAGTTTTAAGAACAATTGTTACTCATTTGGTGATCGAGAAGAGGTCAGAAATAAATGAACCACAAAAGAAGACGAACGTGTGTTTGCTATAATAAGATGGCTTATTTTGCTAAAGTATCTCAGATCTTCCTTGCGACAACAGAATATGGAAATAGAATGATGAAAACCGAAAAAAAATTAAATTTGCGAAAACTGAATGCTCTACTCCGAAAAGCGTAATTTAAAAGGATGTTTTACAATGGGTTTGGGATCTTGTATGCAATTTATTTTTTTTGTACATAGAAGAATTTCAGATATCTATTCCCATGTAAAATAGACCGCTTAAGCGAATGGCGTACACAGTTTTTTGATACAACTAAACCGAAAAACCCCTAGCGCCTAAAGTGACCATCTGGCACCTTTTTTTTTACGAATTTTAAAGTTCACCCGTTAGGATTTTCCAGATTTTCCAGATAGCGGTAATTCTTTTAAAATAAAAGTATGTGTAATTGTAGGTAATTCAATTTTGTTTATTAAAAATACACAGTTTTTTAAATCAAATTATATTTGAACTAGAAACTAAGTTTTAGTAAACCCATGTCGAGCACAATCAAGTTCACCTTTGACAAATGTCAAGAAATTAATTTTGAAAAATCCTAATTTATTGTCAAAATTTCGGTATTTTCAAGACCCTTTTGGAACCTGAAGGAGTTAACTGATTTCAGAAATTCATCTGGATCTGAAGAAAATTTACTACGCTATTACCTTTTAATTGGACGCCATTTTTGGGCTATTTTTTATGTCCCAAAAACGTCCCTTCATTTGCTCAATTTTGTTACATACTGTATATTGTTTATACATATCAGGCCCACATCGCCGATCGAAAATTTCTGCAGCGATGGAAATAGTTTTCCTAGATTGAGCGAGAAATTCTCCTTAGAACGTCTATAGTAATAAGCTTTTGGTTGGTTGAATCCTTTTATATACCATTTAATCAAAATTTTCTACAAATTCAAACGGGAAAAAATATATGAAATTTGGAAAACTTGGGTATTTTTGATAATTAAATAATCGAATGTCTACCGAAGAACTTACTTCAGCACATTAATTTTGGAGCAGTATTTCATGTAGAGTGTAAAAAAAGTTATATCTTTATTCATTCATTCATTTTTTCGATACGAGTCGAAAATCTATAAAAAAAATTTGTTCTTCATAATTTTCAGTTTACGTTTTTTCAATCTGAAAGCAACTTAGAATTTTGAAATAAAAGCTGGTAGTCAGAGCTTGCAAATTTCATTCAATAAGTTGAATTTGATGTTCGCTTATTTTTGTTAAAATTTCGTCGAGCAAAAAAATTAATATATCATAAAATACACTGTATCAAATTTAGTTGGATTTTGAGAGGTCGTAGCGAGATCGAATTCCCAAACGACTTGACTCAAAGATAACAAAACACGATACGATTATATAAAACTAGTCGGTAAGGCCATTTTTTTTGTTAAAGAAATCTCTATATGAAAAAACAAATATCAAAAGAGAACCAAACTACTCGTTGGTGTTTGTTTTGTTATTTGTGTATGCAGATAATTCGTTAGATAATTCTGAGAAATGCCGTTACTCATGTTTTCTCTCTCTCTCTCTCTCTCTCCCGCTTAAGCAATGATTTTTACAATGAAGAAATCAATGCTTTGTTCAATGAGTGAATTTTAAAGAACTTCCTACGCTAATATTTTGGAATTGGCTAAACCGATTTTAAATCTGATAATTTTCGGCTAACCTACTCATTAAGCTCTTTGGTTCTTCTGGAATAAAATTGTCGTTACACTAATAAGTTTGTGTAGTTACATACGAATCCCGTAAATTCTGGGGTTTTTTTTCCTTTAAATCCCAGGATTTCTTAGCTTTCTTTTAGAGCAAATTCTAAGATCATGGGATTCTGGGATTGACATCCCTAATATATAAATATGCACATGCACTGGCGGATCTAGATATTTCCTAAGGAGAGGTTCTAATTTTTTCTACTCTTAACATTTTGATATTTATTCAAGACAAACAATTAAAATATGTGAAATTTTTGGGGGAGTTTAACCCCAAAAGTTCCGCCTGGGATCCGCAAGTGTGCACATGCATATATATAAAATGAAGAAAATATCAACAAAATAAAATAAAAAAAAAAAACAAGAAAAATGTTGAAAAATATTACATTGTAAACTGTGTGTAATACTGAAATAAATTAATTAAAAATTTAATTGATGAAAAATGAGCGCAAAATTGCAATAGTTATCTTTCTCTCTCTCTCTCTCTCTTTTGGTCTTTGTTTTTAGTAGTATGCATGTTTGTCTGTCCATCTGTTCAATGAAACCTTTTAGAGCTGTAGTGGGAAAAGCAGAATATAATGCCTGAAGTGTTGATATTGTGGTCGAAAATTGCATTAATTAAAATTGATTATTGTTAAAAGTAAGAAAAAAAATGAAACACCGAGAAATTCATTTCATATTCATATTTCTATGTACATATGGAAGTATGTAAATAATGAAAACTTACTTATACATATTTACTATAGCATTTGGTATGTTTGGATAAATTTAAATAAAGTAGTAATTTAAATATATTTATTCATTATAGTTTTCAGTTTTCTTGTTCATACGCGGATAGTAAAGAAAAAAAAGGCAATGATGCAAATTGCATCAAATAAACCACACTACGAAATATATGGCCGTACTTTGTACTAAAATTATTCAACGTTTCTACCTTCTCTTGCAACTTGTTTTTAACCCTAGAATGGGCACTTGGTCCTAATTATGCCCATTTTGAGTTTGAAAACATGTATATATCAGTTTTGTTTCTTGATGAATAGATCTGAAACTCCAAGAATTCTTGCGCCATTGTTTTCTGAGCACAATGAAATAAAATTTGTTTCGATCGGAATAAGTTGCCATGAATTCCAGACACGTTAACCTCACATCCAACAAGCAATGACACAATTATGTATCATAGAAGTATTTTCCACCACAAAACGCTCTCTACCTTACCTTTTACAAACGTTCTTTCATTTTCTTACCAGGTACCAGTGCTTGCAAAAGTTTCGCGCCAGGATTAAATTATACATATATACAGTTGGTGGAAAAAATAAGTTGTCAAAATGAAAGCAAAACTTTAGCACCAAATATCAGCACATTATTATAAAGCTACGTGAAATGTGATTGAAAAGGCGATAATATTATGAAGAAAGAAATTTGATTTTGATTTTCTTTTAAAGTTTAATATTACTAAGTGACACAACGGTGGTGCAAAAATAAAATAAAATAATCATTACAGTTTTAATTCATTATCGCCATAGAATTAAAACCATTCAAATTTTACCTCGAAATATTAATGTGGATGGGTAAACTCATGATAACAAGAGAAAAGCTCATAGAGTGCATCATTTGTGAAGACTTTTCTCTTTACTATGGACTTTTTTCTGACTTTTGAAGCATCTAAAAGAAAAAAATTTTCCAAAATATTTGTGCATGAATGGTTTTATAAAATGTATGTCATTGAAAACCAAATTGAATGCTTATAAGCTTGATAAGCCCAGAAAAAATGTAGTTAACAGTTCTTAAAGGGAAAATTTAGAAATTTTGGATCACAAAACTCAAATCAAAAGTACTGCAATTTATTCACAATGATGAAGAAAAGATTTTGTAAAGATCATGACTTAGTTCTTACTCGTCATCAAATAGTAATGCAAGCATAGAATGAAAATGTAAGTTTGAAAGCATGCTCCCCAAACTAACGAGGAATGAAGGGAATCAGTGAATGACTGTTTCGGAAAAAATACTTCAAATCGCTGAAAAAATCTTGTTTTCATTAGAGAAACCAATTCAATAAAACTGTTATCGAAAAAAGTGGCCATTTTGGATGCTGAAGCTTTTGATATCTTATTTTTGCACCATCGTTCTGTCACTTAGTAATATTAATCTCTAAAAGAAAATTAAAAACTAAATTTCTTTTTTCATAATATTGTTCTTGTTTGAACTACATTTTATCTGGCTTTATAATGATGTAAAAATAAATTCAAAGCTATTTATAATTGCGAAGATATTTGGTACTAAAGTTTTGTTTTCATTTTGACAACTTATATTCTCCAACTACTGTATGTACAAATATGTTTATTCGTTTTGATTAATACATAAATAAGATATACTTTTCCTGAAGTATGGAAAAAAATCATTTTTATTCTTTCCTGATTAAAATATATATAAATATTTTCAAAGCTCTAATTATACACCAATAAAGGGGTTTCCATTAGGGGCATACCAATTTTGTATCTTTATATGAACGCACCTTTAAAATCTTTTAATGAACTTTCAATGTCAAAAGGTTAGTTAAAGTCAACATTTTCATCAGAGTTAAGTTCACGAACCAGCAACGTTTGGAAATTATTAAAAATTACTACCGAAATTCTGAGTCAGTGGTCGCCACTTTAAGAGCGCTTAATCTAATTTTCGGTCGTAATACCGTCATGTTACCATCAATGGAGAGCGCTATCGTGTTATGTTGGCAGATTATTTGTTGCCAAAATTGAATGAACTTGACATCAACGATATGTGGTTTCAACAAGACGGTGCCACTAGCCACACAGCACGCATCACAATCGATTTATTGAAAGGCAAATTCGGTGAACGTATTATCTCGAGAAATGGTCCGGTGGAATGGCCGCCTCGTTCATGCAATCTAACGCCATTGGATTTTTTTTATGGGGCGATATCAAGTCACTGGTCTATGCAAACAAGCCAGTAACTTTAGACGAGCTCAAAGACAATATCAAACTTGAAATTGCCAACGTTCCGGTCGAAATGTGTGCGAGAGTGGTGGAAAAGAATCGATGGCTGTAAACGGGCTCGAGGTGTTCATATGACCGAAATTTTATTCATAAAATGTAATGCATGCACTACACCCACAATAAATTTGAACTCAAAAAATTCTGTGTTTTATTAATAGATAAAATTGTTATGTCCTTAATAGGAAACCCTTTACATGCCAGAAACACATACCAAATTTAGAAGACCATTTACGATACCAACAGCACACCTGCCAGTGCAATAACATACTGTAATAGGCCATAACTATCGTTTTATTCACGTGGGTCTACTTTGGCCCAGCAGGTTATGTTACCGTCTCCCAGAGAGGTACCCATCCTAGGAATAATATCACTTTAAAATAAATTCGTTAACAGCAAATCTCCTGTTATGTTGGTAATGTTCCTGCCAGTTTTATTCATCAAGTATTTTATTTTATCTGCATACTCTTACATTGAGTCTGCCCGTCTCAGGTCTATTGAGTTACAAACTAAATTTGTTTTTATTTTTGATATCACAGCATCTGTTAATCTAAAATACAATAGCCCTATTCACGATATGGTGCAAATGGTCTTGCATCATTGCAAATGCAAAATATTTTTGCTATCACAACAACAAATATATGCGATATGTAATAAAAATTTGAATTTGGAATTATGTAAGGCCATTTGCACTATATTGTGAATATGGCTAATGTGATTCGACCACTCTTAGTTACCTCGTTTAAATTCCTAGCTCCATATTAGGGCAAAATAATATAATTTAAAATTTAAAAATCAAAACAAATTCTTATTATTATTGAAGAATATGGTATATAAATTTGAACAGACATAACCTCATCCCTTTTAGTCAAGTACAAACGTAGCTATTATATTAAAGTTAACTAGTAGGTAAGGCCCCAGTAACTGGGGCTATTTTTTTGCGGAAGAAATCTCTTAAAAAAAAAACAAATATCAAAAGAGAACCAAACTACTCGCTGGTGTTTGTTTTGTTGTTTGTGTATGCAGATAATTCTGAGAGATGCCGTTACTCATCTCTTCTCTCTCTCTCTCTCATTTGATATTTACTCCCGCTTAAACAATGATTTTTACAACGATGGATGCAATGCTTTGTTCAATGAGTGAATTTTAAAGAACTTCCGACGCTAATATTTTGGAATTGGCTAAACCGATTTTAAATCTGATTTCAGCTAACCTACTCGTCAAGCTCTTTAAATTGATATATAATATGATATTGTAGCACTTCTGAATCTTCTGAAATAAAAATGTTGTTACACTAATAAATGTATAGATTCAAATGTAAATTTATCGTATTAAAATGAGTTTAAGATAGAAAAACTTATTTTAATTTTGTTTAACTTAATCGGCTAGAAAACAGAATAGTATTGAAAACGAAACGTACCATAACCACAAATCAAATATATTAAGTATTTGTAGAAGATGACATCCTGCCTTAAGTTTTTATGTCGGTTCTTAATCCTGCATTTGTGTATTGTATGAAGTTGTAGCGTATTTCCTGACATACACATGTTGCGACAATTGTTTTTTTCTTCTTTTTATTTTAGAGAAAGAGAGAGTTTAAACTTCAGTCACATTGAAACAGACAAAGTTTCACGCTTTTAGTTTATAGACAAATCTTTTATTTTGGTACTTGTTTCTTGAAGACTGAGATAGTGCTGTGTTACGCTCGAAAGTTTTGCAAAATACTTTTAGTATTTTGTTTATTTTCTTAACTTGTAAGTAAGCTGCAAATGTATAAATTACTAGGTAAACACTTTAGAGTATACATAAATATGTTTGTATGTGTGTGTGTATGAGAGAAAAGCTGAACATAAAATTTGTATACTTGCACTAGGTATACTCTAAGTACTTACTTTAAGAAAATTCCATATTTTTTGCATTTGCCTCATTACTTGTGTATGTACTTTAAAGATAATAATTTCATACTTTACTGTTTTATTTATTTAAATTTATTAAGCTTAACGTTAGCAAAAGTAGCATAAATTTGATTACTCACTCATAAAACTTTATTTGCATTTTTTTCTTTTTCTCTTTCTCTTTCAATGTAATTTCTGCTTCCTACTTTCTGTTTCTTTTCACGTTTTTATATGTATGTGTATGTTGATATCTTATATACTTGCCTGCGCTACTTCTTTTTCTTAATAATCGTACCGGTACCGGTATAAAAGGAATAAAAACGAAGCAGAAGAGTATGTGGTATAATGCCCGCAGTATAGTTTGCGGTAAGCTTTGTTTCTGCTTCTACTTATGCTATTTGCTAGATACGTACAATTGTTACTTCTATAGCTTGCATATTTTTGCAATTTCACTACATACAATCACCGTTTAGCTGTCTGTTTGTTTCTATATGTCTGTCTGTATGTCAGTATCTACTCTTATAATGACAGACAAATTTCATTTTATATATGTACATATATTAACTTTGTGCAGATGTGGGTGGGAGTTGTTTAATTCGTTAGATTTAAGGACTGGTAGCGTGTTGTCAGAAGGAAGCCAGGCAGCAAGTGAAGAAATTTTATGTCAGTAAGTTATAAATAATTAATATGCATGATATTTTTGTACTTCAACTCAAGTTTATTAGGTTTTTAGGTACAAAACTTTGTAATAGTACTTAAAATAGCTGCGGAAAGGAAGGTCAACATACTTGCAAATATAGAACAAATAAATTCGGGAGCGTATGAAAAAAATAAAAGAATTACGAGCAGACTATTATTTTTGAAAGTTAATGAAATTTTTTTTTAACTGAACGAGTACCTTTTTTTGTTTAAATATTAGCATTTTTTTGGTTAGTCTAGGATAATAAATAAGTATGTGGTATATTTGTTTTTACACGAAATATTTATTTTTATTACCAGCCAGATATTCCTTGAAGCAGGGCTTTGGAGCGGAGCGCAGAGCTGGAGCAAGGAGCTGTGGAGCACACTGTTTTGATCGGAGCTAGAGCTGGAGCTGAAGCAATGAAAATTTAACCGCTCCGCTGCTCCGATTAGTAATTTTTCCACCTATTATTACTATTATTTGAAAGAGGACGACTCGAAAGTCATGCACTGCGACCTATTAGATCTATTGTACCAAATCCCCAAGAAAGAAAGAAAGGCAGAGAGAAAGAAAGATAGATAAGAAACATACCCAAGCCGAGAATCGAACTCAGGTCTCCAGAGATAAGAGTCTAGCACTCTGCCACTAGACCACAGTGGCGATGGTAGGACCTACAGTTTAACACTGATTTCGAATGGCTGTGGCAATTTTTTATCAGCTCGGTGGTTTTGCCATTAGTAACTAAGGTGTGTACTTGTACACATTCTTATAATTCTCATCTACTTCATATCGATAGTGAATATAAGAAGTTTATGAGAATTAACCACCAGACCAAGACGGGAATCGAACCCGCAACCTTCTGAATGAAAGTCTAGTGCACTATCCACTCGACAATCGAGGTCGTCAATTTTTCCACCTACTTATTGTTCGTTTACAATTCATTATTTTTGAACTCTTCATTGTCATTTCCATTGCAGTAATGAAAATGGTAATTGAAATATTCCATTGCCAGTAATGGTTATGGCAAGAGAAGTCTTCATCCAAGTAGTTCAGTTCTTTACATATTTGTGGCAGTTAATAACTCTTAATTTTTCTAAAATACGCCATTGGAAATAAGGTGTGGTTTACTATCTTAACTTATTGCTATGACAACAGCCTTTAAAACGTTATAGTTATTGAACGAGTTAGTATCATATTTTTTTCGTATAGTAAATATGTCGAGTTTTGAGCCAAAATGATTTTGAGCAACATATCGCCTCGTCGCACTTATCTGTGTCGAAAGAAAGAAGTCATGTACCCAAAACTTACGATTTGTTCTTCAAATTGAAATTTCAGAAAACAGTTCTCCAAATTGGAATATAAAATGGGAGTTAGGGCAAATTAAGCGATACATACATATGAATTAAAAAAAAAATATATATATATATATTTATTAGGAAAATTATATGTAGTTGGAGCTAGGAACGGAGCATGGAGCAGAGCCGGAGCTATACTTAAGAGGGTAGAGCGAAGCTGGAGCGGAGCTACTCCAAAATTTGGCTGCTCCAAAGCCCTGACTCGAAGAACAATTATATTTTATATTATTTAATTTTGTTTGAACCTAAATTCGATTTAAAATCAAAAAAGTACTCTTATAAAGATTATATTTGGCAGCAATGCCATAGAAATTTATTTCCTCTCCATCGTTATACCCTTTTTTACTCTTTTCGAAAATTTGACCATTTCTAAGGAGTCAAAATCAAATAATATTGTTGGAAATTCCACACTTTATTACCTTTCAAAAAAGTTTGAACTAAAAAAAAAAACCGAATATTGTTTCCTAATTTTTAACAATTATAATTTTTAAACTCAATCCCAGTAGAAAATTTTCCAATGAAAAAAATAAATTTCCATAACTTTACTAACATGGAGTAAGTAAGTTTGCCCAGCAGCACTTTTTCTTTCAGAATCTAAAATCAAACTCCATTCATCACTCACTGATACAACAATTACCTAACACAACAACGACAAAATGAAAGAAAATAAATTTATAAAATAAATTAATTTCATTTCTTTGATTAAAGGTTCGTCAATCCTTCAACGAGCCTTGACAAATGGCAATATACGTCAGCCCAGTAAAACCACGTCACAATATGTATGAGCCACTTTCATTAACAAACCGCAGAGATTTGTTCAAAATGCAGACTGGGATTTTAAGCTTTTGTAAGATTAAGTATGGAGCAAATGTCTGCTCCATAATCCTTTTGCAGTCTCAATATGATGCTTTATGAAAAATAAAATTTTTAATGTGTCATGGTTGCTGCTTTTTCTTTTTCTCATCCTTCTTCTAACATACTTAAAAGTAAGTAAACTACTTAAAAATGCTAACAAACAACAGCATTAGCAACAACAACAACAACAATGAAAAACAACAAATGAGTTAGAATTTTTTTTACCCTTCGTTGATTTAATTTTTAATTATTTATACTCTACATTCAACTACTTACAGAGGGGACACACATATATATTATAACAAAACAAAAAATAAACAGCAAACAAAAAAAAAAAAAAGAAAGAAGAGAAATCTCAAATATGCGCACGAGAAAAAGAGGATATAAAATTTCAAATCGCAGCTAAGCCACTTCCGCTGCGATTTTTTTGTTTGTTGCTGTTGGTGGTTGTTGTTCTTGTTTTTCCAATGATGGTTACTGTATTTTTACTAAGCCAGCATAAAGTGAATGAGCGGAATGCATGAGAGTTGGGGTTGAGATAGGTGGGTGCATGGAACTAAGGCAATAGCATCAGTAGAGTAGAGCATCAGTGGCAGTGGCATTAGCAGCTTATGGTGATAATGTTTGTCATGCTAATGCCACGGTTGCGGTTATGTTGGTGATAACGTTGCTCTTGATGTTTATGAATAAAGTGTGCGGTTTCATTTTTAAACAGCAACAACAACAGCAATAGCTAACAAATAAACAGCCTACAAATATGCAATGTATTTTTTAGTAAGTGCCAGTGAGGTATACGTTTGACTGTGTGTGTATGTATGTGTACAGATATTTTCGAGTGTATATGTGGGAACTCATATTTATTGTGGTAACTTTGGCAGTGAGTTTGGTTGGCTGGTTGAATTTTGAAGTATTACTATATGATTTGAATGAAGAAGAGACGAGTGCGGGCGGTTCGTTTAGATTGCAAAGCATTATTATAAATAATATGGCAAATAAGCAGAAATAAAATTGCACCATCGTTGATACGCTGTTGAATGCGACGCCCGTGAAATCCTTTCGTTTTTCTCTGCTGTGCTTGTGCGCTAATTCAGTTTTTCATTTTTAATGTTGCTTTGTTTAAGTTTTTTTGTTTAATTATAAATATTTGCTTCTTTTTTTTTTTTTTGTTATTATTTTTTTCTTTTTTGGTGTTGAGAGTTTTGCTGTACACTGAGATATTATTATTTTGCAGCTTGACACTCATAGTGTTTACTTTTGAAATCCTTTACAATGACCTTCTTCTTCATTGCAAGTACGTAGATACATTGCATTTAATCTATTTACTTTTTGGTTGCTGGTTTTTATTTTTTGGGTAGCATATGTTAAAATGTTAAAGCGTGCTGAATTGTACATATGTACATTGTTGACAACCGAAAAAATAATGTCACGAGGTCATGCCTGGCCGGGCTTAAGAGATGCTATAATGTTGATACTTTTGTTTTTTTTTTTTAATGCTCTCAATTATGGAATGCAATGCTTGAGCTGATTATATGCTTGTTTATATGTAAAATATGTTAATTGGAAGATTAAGTTTAATATATGTTCATTTGTAGGTTTAACACAATTTAACTGATAAATTGTGAAAATGTATAACGTTTTCTTTGTATACAATTTACAATTTGTAAAGAAGATTGTAGCTTTTGCTACAAAAATATCTAAACCTCTATATAGATACATAAAGCATAACCTCTGAGCTGAGTTTGGATCACGATACAGTTGGGCATGTTGTAATAACTAGTGGATAACCATTTTACCACACTTGATAGACCAGATTACTCAAACCATTCAGACTTTAAAATATTCTTCAGAATCCTTCCTATTTTAACCCCCTAGCAAGGCAGACTACCTTTGGCGGTCTTCACTATGATTAAATTTTTTCAAAAAACAATACATTTCGATTTGTATTTCATCTTACTAGTAGATTTTTTTAGTGTCATTTTACATACTAGTACAACTTTTATGTATGTATGGGCTACGTTATACATTTTAAAGTTATATTACAATTATTGTGAATTTTTAGTACAAATTGTCTGTCCTTTTTTGAGTGAAATATGTCTAGTACTATATATGTAGATGTACATATAAAACAGATTCGTTGTTGTACTAGGATGTAAATTAATAATTAAATAAATAAATAAAACATGTAAATGAATAAGTGTTACATTTTGTTATTAATTGTAAATATTTATAGTAATTTTTTGCAGTTGAAAAAATATTTGTACACAGGGAATTGATTGTAGGTATTTCATAACAAAGAAAATGCTAATGGTTTAATGGAAAATAGTAATTTTTTTTTGTTTCTCCATTTATCGTTGCAACTTTTGGCGGGCTAAATACATTCTAACTTGGAGCCAAAACTACATTTTCAATTTTTACGTTTTCGTTTTAATATGTATGTCAGTGTTCTTAAAGAATATCTCATTCAACCAAGTTGTATCTTTGGTCGCTCAGGGTATTAAGACCGGCGCCTATTTCCTACTTCAGTCTTCAATGAGTTGCAAATAGAGCAGGCATTCCGTTTCATGGCACCCTTAACGCTAAACCATGAAGGCTTCATTACGTCTGGTCAACGCAATTACTCATATACATGTATCCTGAGAAGAGTTAAGTTATTGTTGGTGGATTCGGTGGTTTTGATTTGGAGCTCACCAATTGGCTAGTAACACGCGGTGCCAAATTCATTGTATTGACCTCACGTTCAGGCGTCAATCACTGATGGTACGCCGTTGGCAAGAATGTGATGTGAAGGTGCTGATAGATACCAACGATATCACCACATCGGCTGGCTGCAAGAAACTTCTCGGGAGCTCTAACAAAATGGCACTCGTTGGCGGTATTTTCAATTTGGCAGCAGTGCTCCGTGAAGCATTGATTGAAGATCAAACCTACAAGGACTACAAGAAAGAATGTGACGCAAAGGTAGCCGCCACTAAGTATCACGATCAACATTCACGACCTTTGTGCTCCGAGCTCGATTATTTCATTTGCTTCTCTAGTGTGTCATGTGCTCGCGACAACATCGGCCAATCCAACTATGGTTTGGCAAACTCTGCCGTGGAACGTATATGTGAACAGCGTCAAGTGAGCGGCATTCCCGAAACTGCTATCCAATGGGGTGCCATTGGTGACGTCGGTCTGGTTACCTCGGCGATAATGGTACAGTTATTTGCGGAACTTTACCACAACCTCATGCCTGCAAACTATCGACTTGTTCTTACAAAAGCCACATCCAATACTCGCCTCTATGGTGGTTGCCGAGAAACTTAAATCCCATTCGGCAGGCGGTGTTAGCTTAATTGCATGCGTTGCCAACATTTTAGGATTGCGTGACATTAAAGAATGTCACACGCTGCCTCTCTAGCTGATCTCGGTATGGATTCACTGATGAGCGCTGAAATTAAACAAACACTCGAACGTAGCCTTGACATTGTGATGTCACCGCAGGAAATACGACAAATGACTTTCGGCTAACTCAAAAAGTTAGGGGGCTCTGCGGACAACGTTAGCGTTATTTCATCCACCTTCCCAACACGCAGTACGCCACTACCATTCGGTGATGGCACACAGGTTGTTTTCACCACCGAACTTATGCCCACCGTCTTAAATCTGCCACTCCTGTCGACTCAAAGAAACGCCCTATCCTCTTCGTGTCACCGATCGAAGGTTTCGCTGCAGCAATGCAAAGTCCGGCAGAACGTTTAGATTGTCCCGTCTAGCTACAATGCACCGCTGAGGCACCACTCGACTCCATCGATACACTGGCTCAATTCTATTTCACACAAGTGCGTAAAGTGCAAGCGAAGGGTCCATTCGGTGCGCTCATTAAAGACACATAAATGGGAGAAAATTCTAAATATTATATTAAGAACAATGTTTAGTTTCAAATCATAAAACCAGATAACTTTACCAGATGGATTATTATGCTACTCCTTCTAAAATTCAAGCGCAATGCCAACTTTGCAAACCAAACAACAAAATTGTAATTTATTTTGTATACATATAGAATTATAGGCCGATTTCCAAGCTTACGACAGTTAGTAAAATCTTTGAGGCTACTGTTAAAGATAAGGTTTTCTTTGCAGTAAAAAACATAATTTCTCTATTCCAGCATGGATTTGTTCCTGGCCGCTCGACTATAAGTAATCTGTCTATGTATTCGCAATATTGTATATCGGCTTTCAATGATGGTTGTCAAGTTAACACTATTTATACTGATTTTTCGAAAGCTTTTGATAAAGTGTCTCACAATATTGTGATAGTCAAATATTTTATAGTGGTTTGCTTCGTACCTGGAAAATAGAGTATGCTACTTTAGTATTGAGTCTACGCTTTCAAAACCGATAGCCGCAACTTCAGGTGTACCGCAAGGTAGTATATTGGGCCCATTGCTTTTTATTCTTTTTATAAATGACATTCCTAAAGTTATCAAAAATTCCCAGTGTCTATTATTTGCCGACGACCTAAAAATGTTTTTAAAAATTAGATCGTCATTAGATTCTTTAATGTTACAGTATAACTTAAATTCTGTCTATGAATGGTGTGTTAAGAATAGATTGTGTCTCAATGTAGATAAATGTGCTATAAACACTTACTCTAAGTCTAATTCTTATATATCGTCAACTTACATCCTTGCTAATTCGCCATTATATCGAGTTAAGGTAATTAAAGACCTTGGAGTAATTTTTGATTCAAAATTCACTTTCATATCTCATCTGCACTATATCATTTTTAAGGGGTACTCATTATTAGCTTTCGTTCGTTGAAATAGTGTAAATTTTACAGATCCATATACATTGAAATCGTTGTACACTTCTTTAGTTCGCTCGAAGTTGGAATATGCTTCCTTTATTTGGAATGCATTCTATTCCTCCCATACTCTACGAATTGAACGAATTCAAAAATCATTCGTAAGATTTGCGTTACGGAAACTAAAATTTTCCGATCCGGTTCCTTCATACAAAGCTCGCTGTGATCTCATAAGTTTAAAATCTTTAGAGAGTAGGAGATCAGTCTTATCTGTTCTATATATTTCGGATATTGTAATGGGTAGGGTTAACTGTTCAGATCTTTTGCAATTAATTAGCTTCAATGTACCTATTAGATCGCTGCGGCACTCTGATTTCTTTCACTTAGATATTTGTCGTACTAATTATGCTTTTAATTCACCTATAAATCGAGCCTGTCGTTTGTATAACTCTTTATCGATGAAGGATAATATTGATATTGTTGGTTCAAAGCAAGTATTGAAGTCAATTTTAAATAATTTGTTATAATTATATAATATATGTATATATTTTAATAATCTGTAAGAACCTCTGTTTGTTCATTGACTAAAAATAAATAAATAAAAAAAAAAAAAGAATTGATGTCTTGTGCAAAAGCAATTGGTTGAATTTCTAAGTTGTCCAACAACTTCATCAGATGAAGTCGATTGTAGGGAAAAATTTTCAGCACGAAACGATTTTTTAATGAGTGCACTCATAAGTTTGCTTTGTTCATAATAAAATCATTTTCTCTTTAATTTTTATTGTAATAATTTATTTTTTTAAGTTCACTTCACAACATATAAAACTGGTTCAATAGTTATTGACAAGAAGCTGGTGTAAAAAGCAATCTAAAAATAGCAGAATATAAAATTGCAGAATATACGTACTTTTTCAACTGATTAGGTGTATAAAAAATGATGCATTTTTCATTCTCCAAAACACCCTGAAATCAGCTGTTTTTAGCTAATGCACTAGATTTTAAAAATACACTATATTGACACTTTGCTTTGTTGAAAAATGCCCACTGAGGCCAGTCTAGTGGTGTATAAGCCTATACAGCAGCGACCAATTTTTATTGCTATAAATATATTTTTTCGGCTCGCCCTTAATGATATTAGCTTATTAGTGATTTTTTAGAAGTCTAATTCATCAACTTTGTTATTTCATTGTATGCTGTCATGCCTTGGAAAACTTGCATAGGTTCATGAGCATCACTGTAATTACGGTGAAGAACATTTTTTTATTTTATATACAGTTGATTAAAAAGAATTTAACAGTCCAAAAAAAAAAAAAAAATACTAAACCTAAACCCTTAATCTTTGAACGCATTGAGGAGATTGAGCTTATAATTTGGCAATTCTAGAAACCCATATAAACTTCCGCCTATAAGCCTCGCACTCTTCTGTGTCTGTATGTTTTTCTTTCTTTACTTTGCGAAGTGTCCTATTGCGCACAAGGCCGTAAGTGTGTGCCGAACTGATATGCTCATATTCTTCTCATGAACCATGAATTCAATTAACAGCATACAAATTGCACAAAAGAGTAAAAATTTTCTTTAAGTATATATCTAAGTATGTAAAATAGTAAATTTTAATTACATAATTACATTAAAACATACATATTTACGTACATATGTAGCTACACATAAATAAGTATGAAGTATAAGTGTGTAAGCAAGTATGAATACATGTATGCATAACATTCTTAAGCCGCAATTATAATGCAGTAATGTTACAATTTACAAATTAATTTAACAAAAACCGTAAATTTTATTCTAATGAACCACGTGCATGCATTCAATAAATTTTGTATAAATATATGAGTATACACATATACCCATTCCAAGTCATACAAACGCACACAAATCTAATCATTGAATAAAGCACATAAAATACTCTTCTTGGTCACAGATGCCACAATTTGATTTGCACTTATTTTGTAGTTCAATTAAATGGCCATGCGACAGCAATAATATAATAATCATCATTTATGTGTGTGCACAGTGATTCTGAGATATCGATACACTGAGTCTCTGTTTATAATGATAACTTTGAAATGCAGATATTTCAAAGATACAGCCATACAGCCTCACATAGATACATTTACATATACAAATGCTAAAAATAAGTATTTAAGTTAAAGCAACACGTACACTCTTAATATATAGGTACATTTACTTTAGTGATTTGTATGTATACGTATACATATATTATATGTATGTATGGATATTGAATCTAATGTTTTGTAATGTTTATCTAAACGAACACATACAAATAAATATTTACTAAAATAAACGTATGCCACAAACGACAACAACTACACCTTGCATTAATTAAAGATAAATGTCCCTTATTGATATCCCTAATATTATATGTACGATTGAGTATGTATGGCGGTCTGTCTGTATGTGTGTTTATATGTGTATGTAGCATTTCAATTCTGTTATACTTCCGTTTCCGTTACCGTTTGCATGCAAAAATACTTACGTCGAATCTGTAACTTTGATGTTAAACTTTAAGCTAAACTATTGTATTGTTTTTTTTTTTTTTTTTTTGCCTCTTTGGAGTAGGAGCGAGGTAGAAGTTGTTTTGAAGTGTTATTGATTTTCTGCATACTTTGTTTTTGCGATTATTCTGTTCTTTTATACAACATTGATAAAGTGTAGTTAGAAAGAGCAGTTACCTTCTCTGAGGAAATGCATACATACATATATACATGTACATTTGTATATATACTATAGGTTTTGCTCTTTTCTATTTGGTTTTCATTTTTGGCAATTGCCTGCAAAATAGCAATGATAATGGTTGCTACTTGCTTTTCTTCTCCTTCTTCGTTTTCAATCTATTTACTAAAACATCTTTCATGTTTAAATTAGTTTCCTGAAGGTAAAATTTATGCTTCATTGAAATCAGGTTACGACTTGTCATTTTTGGATTTTATGCAGTTAACTGGAACATGAAATTGGAGTATGAGTTGGCAAAATGTATTGAATCGATGTGCATACATAAGTACATAGAATATTTTTTATGTTATTTTGCAGATAGTTGTAAATTTTGACAATGTCATTTCATAATCTTCATATCATATTTCCTTAAATTATTTATGAAAGCTTTTCAGAAAAAAATAGTTTTTATTCTCTATGACGTATCTACAATTTTGAAAATATTGGAAATAAAAATGAGTTATTTGGCTTACAATTTTTGAAGACTTTCTTAAAATAAGTTAATGAAAACAATATACTAAATATATTTTGGAATATACGAATGCAAAAAAATAAAGCCGAATATCCCAATGGCTTGAATTTCTTTCATGGGTGATTCAAATGTTTCAATAGCCATCTTCGTGTAAAGAAGGAAATAATGAGAGCTAAGTGGCGTAAGAAACGTATGCGTATGTTGAAGCGTAAACGCAGAAAGATGCGTGCAAGGTCCAAGTAAACCTGATAAGTGATGCCAGAATAAACGCTTTTCAACATTCAAATCAATCTTTAAAAACAAAAAAAAATGTTTTATAACTGAAAAGTTTCTAAGGTAGCAAGCGTCGTGGGTATAATAGGAGATATCCAGTAAAACTTAAAATTTTTCGGAAGCAACAAAATAAATATAAACCAAAAATTAGACCGGGCCATAACTTGACCATTACGCAGACAAAACTCAGAAATATATAGAAAATAATATTCAGACAAAATTCAGATAAAAAAACAAACCAAAGTTTAGCCCAAAATTCGGCCCATAAGCCAAATTAAAACTTAGACCAATTTCAGACCGAAATTTTAACCAAAACTTAACCTAAGATTTGGACCAAATTAAAATTAAGAATCATGCAAAAAATTCAGACCAAAACTGGGACCGAAATTCCATCAAACCTCAGACCAAAAGCAGGTCAAAAACAAAAGCAAAAAACGACTCAAATTCAGTCCAAAATTCAGCCCAAAACTCAGATCAAAGCAGATCAAAATTCAGACCCTGAAAAGTGATCAAAACAAGAACTAAATATTTAACCGAGTGCAGACCAAAATCAAATCAAACACTAAACCCGAAATAAGTCTAAAACTATAAAAAAAAAATATTTATGTTTTTATTTTTTATAAAATTTAAATAATGCTTTCTAGATCCGCCACTATCTATCTGCCTATTTACTGTATCATTATTTTTGTGATGGTACAATCAGACTCCCAGTCATCGAAAAAAAAAAAACTATCCATACGTGTCAGCAGACTACATAATATCAAATAGGAAAAACCAGAACGTTTTTAGGGTTGTTGAATACCAGTTTTTGATGAATTAATAAATTAAGGGAAATAAATTTAGAGTTCAAATGCAAAACTGAAAATTCTTATGAATATCTTTCTTCCGGCAAACCTCTGAAAATTTACACATGTACTTAACCCTTCTGTTGGCACCACTTTTGTTTGTCACATTGCTACCACCACGGTCCAGCCAGACCGTCATACATTTATACTTCATTTATTTGAATTTTTAACGAAAACTGCACGAAAACACTACATATTATGTGAGAATCATGTATTTAAATGCACATTTATTGAAAAAAATATGTTTTTAATTTTTAAAAAGTTTTACGTTTCGAAACAGCAATGAAGAAAATAATCTAACAATATACTTACCACCTTGATCAAAAAGTTCCCGAAATAACGACCGTGTGGCGCTCCCATCGTTCCGATTTGAGTTCTGTTTTTTTTTTTTTTTTGTTAAGTTGGTACATCTGTTGTTGATATATTACGTAGCCAAAAGTACATTTATCTCTGTGTGTGTTAACGATTTTTTACAATTTTATTAAATTGTATTGTATTAAATTTTGCGTAATAAACGGATTTGATGGTGCGCGAACGTTGCAAATGTTAGAAAAGTGTTTCAGCGACGATTTTCTAAAGAAAACGGTCGTTTACCAGTGGCATGAGCGGTTCAAAAGTGGTCGTGAGTCAATCGATGTTGATGAACGCAGTGGCAGACCATCGACATCGAAAACCGATGAAAATATTGATAAAGTAAAAGAAATTTTGGTCAATAACCGCAAATTAATCATCAGAGAGTATTATTTGGGCGTTATGAGGTATTTGCGTGAAGCAATTCGCCGAAAGAGACCAGAATTGTGGACAGAAAACTCGTGAATTTTGCACCATGATAACGCACCGTCTTTCAGTGCCATCATTATTCGTAATATTTTGACGAAAAATGCAACAAATACCATCCAACAGCTACCGAATTCACCTGGTTTGGCTCCCTGTGACTTTTTTCTGTTTAATCGAGTTAAAAAACCATTACGGTGAACGTGTTTCAGCAGCCGAGGGGAAGTAATGGAAAAATCGCAGGAAGCACTAATGGACAAGCCGAAAACCGAATATAAAAAATGTTTCGAGGATTGGATCAAGCGCTGGCATAAGTGTGTTGCAGTCGGTGAAGGGGACAATATAGATTTAGATGAATAAACTTGTATTTTTAGTTTTCTGAATAAATTCCGGGAACTTTTTAATTAAGGTGGTATATAAAAGTAAAAATCTGTTTGTATGTCCGATTATACTTTCTAAATGACATAAAAACTTATATAATACTGCATTATGTCTCTGACCTTTCTATTAACTTGGTAAAAGTTTGTAATTACAAGTGGGCGGGGTACCTCCCATACAAACCTTATAGTTTTTTAAGTATACCATTTATAGTACAGTACTGCAATTTCCTGCGTCCAGCGTGCAAAGACGCTAGCTGACAATACCACAGTAAAAATGGGGGTCGAGCTAGAAAAAGGGGTGTGACACCTAACATATAACCTGAATATTTATTATGGGATATCTCAGGCACTATTTGTTGTATGGAAATATTATTTGCCGATACCGCGCTTATACTGGAGTTTCAGATCTGCATTTGTGTTCAAATGGGCGTGGCACCTCTCATGCAATCTTGATGCTGTTTTGAGTATATCTCCGAAACCACACATGTTATTGTACTGAGATTTTGTGCAAAGGAGTTGGTTGACAACGCCATGCTCCATGAAACATGTGTATGAAATTGAAAACGATGGAGTGGCGCAAAGTTTTGTGTGATCGTTTTTGGGCAAGTGGACACGGCAGCTCTCATACAACGAAAATATTTTAAGCGGTGAATTTGAGGAAACAAAGTAAGAAGATGATAAAGGTTTTCTTTTCTATAATAACACTAGTTTACAGCCAATGAACACCAGTATCCAATTTCTATGTAAAATTTCTTGATAATTTACTTAACTGTGCCAAAACCATTTATCCAATCGAATCAGAACGTATAAAAGTGAGATGAGAAATTTTAATATCTTTAATTTCATTTGTTCAAATCAAGTTTCTAGTTTTTAAGAAATTTTGTAATTATATGGACAAATCTTTTTTTCTCCAATAAAAAAAATTCAACTGGTGATATCCCCAAAACCATACTATAGAATTAAAAATAGACTTAGCAATCAATTTTACATAGGAATTGGATAGTGGTGTTCATTGCCCAGAAAAAAATAGTTATTTGTAAGGTAGTGTAATTTGTGGTTTCTAATTTTCAATTACAATTCCAATGGTCGTTTGTGTGATGGTGTGTGTTGATTCAAAACTTTTGTTTTCATAGTAAAATAAGTTTATATTTCAAAAAGAAAGGATGATAATGTTTATATACATACAAACAACACGTACTAATGACGAAGTAATGCAGAAATATCGGAAAAACTATGAGAAAATACATACGGTCTGGCCAGACATTGGTGGTACCAATATGACTAAAATTTTGAAATCACCAAAATCTCGCCCTCTTTAAACCTCAGGACTCCGATTTTTTTATAAATCTATTTAAAAATAGTCATTTAAGGATATCATGGATTTTGGAGATCATAGTGATATTAGAAATAACAAAAAAAATGTTAACAAAGTTGAAAAAGGTCTGGCCAGACCGTGGTGCCAATATAAGGGTTAAATCAGTTAGTAACTGTGGATTGAGTTATTTTAATTTGTTTAATAAAAAATTTTAATACTCACTTACACTAAATAGTTCTCAGATTTATTTATTACATTTGGGCATCATATAGAAGCATGTACATTTTATAGAAATACCAAATTCAATTGACTAAGTATTTTTTAGCCGAACTGTGAACATTTCGTATTTTACTTGGCTTACAAAAAGGTTGTGCATTGAGGCTGAAAATTTTTCATGGACCAGCTGCATACTTTGGCATTAAAACGTGTCAACAATTTTCAAATTTTTATTAAATTTTTCCAAATTTCATTATATACAAATTTTTATAGCCGTATGAATTAATAATCTCAAATAATGTTCATATTATTTCCTCATTAATTACTGTGGCACACACAAACATGCATTCAAAAGTATGTGTTGACAATTATTGTTTTCTGCAGCAACACCCTTCATAACAAAATATTTAAATACCATAATAAAATTGCAACTAACTATGACAAATAAAATAAAAGCACAAACAATAAAAAAGTAATAAACAATATGAAAACAAAAAAATAAAAATGTTCGAAAATCAATAAAAAAAAATTAAATTTGCTGTAAATTGTAGCAAATTTGTGGCCAATATAAAATGTTTATTTTACAACATGTCATGCCACAATGTTATGACTTCATTTCCACCCATTTGTATATTATTTTTATTCATTTTGATACTTTCACAATTTTGCTCTCCCCTCGATTTTGATTTCCCCTAATGTTATCGCGCTCTAATAGGCAAATACTTTGTGTTCACGCAGCGCATTTACACATCCAATCTATCAAGGCATCAATCTGCGTATATGTTTCTGTCAGGCAGTCAGTTTCACAGTTTTTGCATTTTACAATATTTTGTATACATTAAAATTTTCAGTTAGTGATTTTCTTCTATTTTTTTTTTTTTTGTTTTTGGTTTTTGCTAATGTTTTGCTTGGATTCATTTTTATGCAGTTTGGATTTTGTTTTTGTTAGCTTTTGATTTGATTTTTGTTGAGTTTTTATTTTGTTGGTTTTCCAAATAAACTTTTCACATACTGTTAAATATTCACAAAAAAATTCATTGGATATTTGATTACTCGTTGTGATTGGTATGCTAGCTGTGGTGGTTGCTAGTCGTTAGTCACAAAATTTACATAAAGTCAATGAATTTATTTGTATGTGTTGCCAATTTCCATGCTTTAGTTTCTAGTCTAACTGAATTTAAAATTAAAAGCTTAGAATAAGCTTTAAATAAATTTGTTAAATAATAATTAATATGTGATTAAAATCTTTCAATATAATAAGAACAGGATATGCTATGCTTGACTTCAATGTAGAAAATCTCCTAATGAATCTACCACCACTGAAAGGTGGTAGAATAAGTGAAGCTTATTAATAAAAAAAAGATACTAAATACAATAGAAGACGTGTTAAGTGCATACAGGAAAGAAAAACGTAATCCAAAAGGACATTGTACGTATAAGTGAGCAGTTTTTGAAACGCTTGATAAAAAAGCTCAAAGGACACTGACTTCTTGCTTATAATATGTATTACCAAGAAAACTGAAGTAAAATAAAATAAAATGAGAATATTAGTGATGGAAGTTAATGAATATATTCTGGTTTTTTTATTAGTAGCTTTGATGTGATACTTTCTATTTGTTCTTTTATGATACAACAGCCCATGGAGAGCCTAGACCAACAGTTTCATGCCAAATTCGGGTGCGATATGGAAAGATTTACACTTGTAGGTTTACCATTGCCAGCCAAAAGGTCCTGCCGTGCAGATAATTTTTTATTTTATAATTTTAAAATTTGACCTTGCGAATCATCAAATCCGGGTACGCTGTGTAGCACACCAGCGCACTAGGTTAGGTTAGATTGGAGTGGCAGCGTTCTGCTTGAAAGCACACTTAAGCACATTTAGGCTCATTGTGATACCACAGTACGGCGCGACTCCCCCATTTATGGATTGGAGATCCATGAGGATTCCATAATGAATCTGGCTATGTCCGGATGATAGCTCGGACAGACTAGTGAAGAAAGATGAGTCCAGGAGTTTTAGTCTCCTCCTGGCCAGGGATGGGCATTCGCACATGAAATGCGCATTAACCACATTGATATTTTCTACTTTAGGTTGTTGTCGTCCCGGAATTTAAAGTCGATTTCACAAAACTTCGGTATCTATGGCAGTATATTGCGGAGCGACGACATGTAGGGTAGAAGGGGGAGCATTCACCACTGGGGCACATTTGCCACCCACCCCCCACCCCCTTATCTTCTAATTTAAGAAAGTTTTGTAATTGAAACAATCTATAATTTGTGCTTTTATCGATCATCTTTCATCCCTTCTACTTTGACAGTTGAGCTTTGTAAGTGATAGTGGGCAGACGTGTTTTTGTGTTTTTTGGGTGGTTGCAAAAATATTTGATAGTAAGCAGTGGCGTGCCTAGCACTTACTTATGAGGAAAGCCCAGTGAATTTTTTTCTAAACCAAAAAGGCTAAAATTGGAAATCAGGATGGAATTCGATATGTGTTAAAGAGCCTGTTGGAATATGGTGGGAGCATCAAAAAACTGAGCTTCCTTTATTGTTTGAAGCTTCACAAATGATCTTACCAGTTCCATCTACACAAGTGAACGTAGAAAGGGCATTTTCTGGACTGAAATTGATATTGGCTCCGCAAAGATATCATTTAAAAAACAAATCGTTAAGAGATATACTATTTGTTAATCTAAACGATAATTTCCCTTAATATAAGCCTTATTAAATATTTAATAAAACAGCAAATTATCAAATATAAGAAAAATGTCAACGGAATGAAAAAATGTAAACTAAATGTATTGATGTATGCAAATAAGTAAAACTATTATTTGAAAAACCTTGTTTTGCTTCATATTTATTTGAACCTGAACAGGAACACACTGTTATTTTTTGCTTGAACCTGAACCTAAACACGAACCCAAATTTAACCTGTTCGAAACTATGATAAAATCTAATGGCGCAAAAATATAGGAGTAAAAGAAAGTGGAGCAAATACTTTCCTAATGGCAAACAAAAACTGAAAGCCAGCTTTTAAATTCTATATAAAATCATACATAGTAGTAGAAAATTGGTATGCTGCTACTTTTTTTTTGGAACTGCACATACTAAAAAAGCTATTGAACTTCCTATTAGAATAAGCGAGATAGCATGTTATGAAAACACACATTTTCAAATTTTAAAAGCCTCGTAAAAGCCAACTTGATGAACTGCGATAGCATGAATGCTTGTGTGTATTCTGTATAATCCAGATTTTTTTTGGTACATGTACTAGCTATTGAAAAACAAGGTAATACAAATAAAAAAATTTTGAAATTATTCTTTCAGTTTCCAACAAAAGTAGTAATTTTGTAAATACTTATCGCACAAATTTTCAGTTAGGCAAGCCCGGCTTTTAGGCTTATATGGATGTACCGCCACTGATAGTAAGTAAATCTTGTAATAACTTTTTTATTTATTGAGTGAGAAAAAAGTTGCTCAACTATGTTAGGTTAGGTTAGGTTGGAGTGGCTGTCGAGAGACACATTTAGGCCTGAACGGCCCATTGTGATACCACATAGTTGGACCTACAGTTTAACGCCGATTCCGAACGGCGGTAGGTGCTCAACTATGTTATTCTGGTGTTATTTAATTAAAGAATAAGCAATAGTTTCTTTTTATAAATGTTCAAAAAGTTTAAAAAATTATGTTTTTATGAAAGTGGTTGCTCCTGGGGCACATTCACCAGAATGCGGATGGGGCAGTTTTGGCGGCATATGATATGAATTTTAGACAGTATAATGTTAAATTAAGTCATATCTAAATAAATTCCGCTGGATCAGTACTATCCACTTTTATTTACATGTATATACAAATGCTTATTTTTTTTTTTAATAAATAACTTATATTTTTAAAAAAATATTTTAAAAATGAATCATTTATATTTTTGTTATTTTATGTTATAAATAAATTTTCATAAATTAAAAATAAGTAGAACTTATTCTGACTGATAATATGTAATAGTATGTACAAGAACAAAAATTAAAAAAAAAATAACTATTACTTTATCAAAAACCTTGAATTTTATTCCTTGGCGATTGCACCCCACCCCTTTGACGAATGTACCCCATAACTGGGGCGCTTTCACCATTTTGGACTACTTGGAAAATCATCAAAAAATAATAGAAATCATTAAGATAATCAACTCATAAAGATAACAGATGAAAGCTAATAAATGTAAATTTCTAATTAAAAAATAATTTAAAAAAAAAACTATATATATAAACGTGGCGAATGCTCCCCCTTCTACCCTACTTTAGGAAATTTTACCTCAATAATGGTCTTTTAATTTTTGTTTTGGTAATTTATGCAATCAGTCCCCCACTATGTTTAGATTAGACACTGTCTATCTAATAATTTTGGTCTTAGTCTTTCACCCTGAACATTTAAAGGCTTTTAGTTTTAAAATCATTTGAAGCTGAAATTAGGTGTGATTATAGGGAAATTTTTAGAAAGTTTCCGAAGTGCATAAACAAATGTACGATTGATGAAAAAACAATATGAATTGGAAATAAAGTTTTCTTAATCAATAACTCAACGGTTTTAAATTAATAAGCTTTCTTAGCTCATCTTGAATTTTAGTTCTTTCAATAGACGTTTTTGGCAGCTCTAAGTCACCGTAAAACCATTAACATGGGTTAATCGTAGATTCTGGAGTCTTCCTTTTAAGATTGAAATAAATTTGCTTTAAATTTAAAAACTGTAAAAGTTATTTACTTGACTGACACATAGGCAACACACTGAGTGTGGTAGCCATATAATTTAATCCACCTATCTCCTAAACTAATGTATATCCTATTTTGAAACTTTAAGGACCCCCTTTAGAGGGGGAGGAGATAGTGAAATATTAATTTTATCGAAATATTTGTCATATACAAAGAAAACAAGAACTTATCCTATAGGTTCTCCAGGAAAATAATAAAACCGGACTGGGTTATGAAATAATGAAAATGGGTTAAAAACTGAAATAATTTGATTTTCCTGTATTGCAGAGTAGAACGTAATAAAACAGCATGTTAGCTAAGGTTGCAATACATTCCGAATATTTTTGTGATACTTCCATTAATTTCCAAAATCAATTTTAATTTAAAAAGCTTTCACAGTTTGAGAATGTAAGCAACAAATATTTCAAACTTCTAAACTCATCGTTAACTATTTTCAAAAAGTTTCTCATTGATTTCTCTATTCATTCGTTCATTCATTAACTTTACATGAACCGTAAAATAGACGACCTAGTATTTATTTATATACACTCTATGTATCTAAATTTACTTTCTACTGTCTCTACAAAGTTTCGAAAGCATTCAGCCAACTAAAAAGATAACACAAAACAATAAACAGGAAAACTGTTACAGACATATATAAATTGTTACACATATTACATAATATAACTTTTGATAGGAGAAGGAAGATGAACAATTAGCATTTTATTGTATAGATTTCCGACATGACATACACACTTTGGACCAACGATGCCTTCACCCTCACATTGGATAGAAGTAAACCAACCATTCATGAACTATCGAATGCCCGCCCAGCTTGTCAACAAGCGCCGCCGCTTTCATTTTGTATTACTTCACAAATTTTCAACTTGAAACTTTTACGAATTAATTTTGTTTTTTTTTTTAGTTCAATTTTTTTTTTGTTAGAAATATTTATACTATGTTGTTAATATTTTGTTGTTGACAATAATTTCAACATTTTAATTCACAATCGTTTTGCAATCAATATACTGCTGCTACTACGACAATACTATACTATGCGATAAAGATTCTCTCTTAAACTATTATTCAAGTATTTATACTTACGCGTGTATAAGTATGAGTGTGTTTGTGTGCGTTTGTTTGATTTTGTGTAAGTATGCGTATAATATAAGGATTGTCATAAAATATTCATTAGCAGTAAAGGATAATTTATGTACATTATTTTAATTGTTTGTTAAGTTGAAATTTTATCTCGTTATATTTAACATAATTTGGCGTGGAGATTGTGTGTATGTGTGAGTATATACGTATGAATGTATGTATATACATAGTCTGTTA
Source organism: Toxonevra muliebris (assembly GCA_963691655.1). Taxonomy (NCBI): domain Eukaryota; kingdom Metazoa; phylum Arthropoda; class Insecta; order Diptera; family Pallopteridae; genus Toxonevra; species Toxonevra muliebris. The sequence goes on from OY829326.1 coordinate 105,682,568, forward strand.
AACGCTGCGTTGGGAATGTGTCACAGGACAGATTATTTTTATGACCATCTTGTGTTTTCAACTTGTGCGTTATGGAAATTGCAAACTTTAAGAAAATTTAAACGAAATGGTACATATACATGTAAGCACTATTGTACTAAAGATTTAAATGTTTAACTGTAGTCTATATAATCAGTTGTTGATGTATCAATTTGATACAATGCAACGCTTCAACTAAAATAGAGCTGACTGATCTTAAACATTGTTTTTTGTGATTACTTTTAAAATGTATAACGCAGCGCGACAAGGACTTCGGTTTTGGATAAATTATGGTTTGTTAGAAAGCTTGAATCATAAATAGAAAACTAATTTCTGAAATTACCCCTGCACAGGTGGACTTACTAGAAAGAAAACTCTAGAGGTTTAGAAGTGGATCTTGGTACGAGGTACGATGTTATGATCAGTTTTATTTCATATCGTTTAAATTTATACTACAGTGATTAAAAAAAATTCTTATATAACTAATAGCTATTATTTAAAAATTTGTATACTAAATCATATTTCAAAATAATCATATTTTGAATTATAAAAGTCTGCTTTCAAACCTTTTGAGGTAATTGGCCATTGCACAGTGTTATCTATCATAGTCGTATGTATTTGTGAATGTTTTAATATACATATTAGCTTGCCTATGAGATATATGAGATGTGCAAAGTTCTATTTTTCCTGCTCCTAGTGGATTTTCTGAAAGATTGTATGAGAAAAATAAGATTTTGAAAAAAATATAGAGGTCTCTAGTGGAAAATAGCCAGTCGGTTTTGAATAAAAGGCTCAAAAACGGGCTTTGAAAAGGTAAATAGCTTTAATCGCTGAAAACTTCTAAAATAATGGACACACTTTTTTAAGGATACCTCCACATGGAAGCCAAATGCAATTACAACAACAAAAAATTCCATTATTTACTTACGTAGTGTTAGTTGGTTGGTTCTAACGCAAAAAATTCGGTTTTTGCATTATTATAGAAAACGTGTACCTCGTAGGTTATTCCTTTGTTTTGGGACCCCCTATGATTTTTAAAAGAAACATTTTTTTCAAAGACAATATAGAAGTTTTCTCAACGGTTTTTGTTTTATTGGCCATTTATCGAAAAAAGGGGTTTAAAACCCCATCTTCAAGAGGAAGGGTAGAAGATGGAGGAAAAGTGTATCAGCAAAAGCTGTTGATCTTTTTATGCTTAGCAACTTTGCTTCACACATAAAATTCATATCTGTTGAAATAAAGAAATTTCTTAATAGCCTCTGAAGACCCCATTTTTCCGACTTCAGGTCCATATTGTGGGAGAACTAGATGTGACGGAGAAAAACTGAGTACTCAGACGTTATCAGCGACCCTAAGAGATTTTGGGGGTTCTGACCGCTCCCGAAATTTAGAAACTTTCTTCTAATTTTTTATATTAATTGCCAGTGGATGGCAAAAAAGTTGAAAATAAAATCTATTAGACGATTTTTGAATATTTTTTACTTCCATCGTTTTTTTTTTTTAAAAGTCAAGTAAACTAGAAATCTTAGTTACACTATGGGACCAAATCTGATTTGTTTTCTTTGACATGAGGTTTGACTTCGGATGCAAAAAGAGAAGGTGATGCTGAGCAATCCTGTATTCATAGTTTTTCTATGTCACTAACTGTTTTTGATTTAAAGTTTCGTCGTGAAACATTTTGAAAAGTTTAAAAATTAATAAAAAATAGAAAAAACTGTCGGATCCTTGTAAAATTAGACTTATTTGAAAGGCAATACAAAGCAATATTTTATTATGCAGTTTTTCTACCATCAGATTTCTCTTTCATCCTAAACTTGTCCGCCATATTTGATCCGGTATTTTGAATTTTTATAATCTGACTGCAGATTTGTAACTGACTGTAATTATGTCTGACTCCCACCCGTGGGTGGGAGTAAAATAAAATCTGTTCTTTGTACCTTTTTTCCTGCACCCCTAGATATAAACACATTCTCCGTTTTAATGGCGCATGAAAACAGTATGACTTAGGGCTTATTTGACTCGTATGACTCAGCCTTTTATATCTAAATTTCGAAGTTTCTAGCACGTCAGGGTTCAGCTCTACAATTTATAAAAATGGCGAAAAACGATATTTTTATTTTATTTTTTTCTAAAACGTGACGTAATGCGAAGTTTCTGACCTCAGATTTGTGTTCAGCATGGAAAATTCATTCGCAAACACTAGGAACTATATTATTCGCCAAATTATTCCAAATTTCTGGAGACAATCTTAAATTTTAATTAATTCTTTAACCCATTGTTGCACGGAAGATCCCTTTTAATGCTGTGACTGTTCGAATTTGGCGAATATATGCCAACATCATTCGGGCTCCTCATCAATGATAATGGCCCAAATTCCTACTGATAATCATTTGCAAAAATGAGTCTCTGACTATTTTTAGCATTTTTGGTAATTTTGTAAGGTTGGGTAATGGGAAGTCAATGAGTTATCAAAATTATGTCTTTCACGATAAAAAAATGCACCGGAATTCATACTGAATATTTATTTGAAAAAATTTTAATGGATTATTTTGTGATTTTTTTTGTCATTTTCGGCCACTTTTGTTTTAGGTTAAGATTAAAAAAAAACTTGGAAAGAATAAATCCAAAAGCTTCAAGGCATTTATCCACTCTTGCCCTTAGTCTTAAGGGTCGATCATATACATCATCGTATCTAATTTCTTGTATTTAAACATCAGTTTCATAAAAATTATTTTTGAATATTTTCTTCGAATAATACTCAAATAATAATCAAAATACTTAACTCTGAATACCTTGGAAACTATTTACTTAAAAAAAGAGCCGGCTGAAATTGCCAATTGGGCGTAGCACCTCTCACAACTAAAACACTTAATACCGAATTTCTTGGGGACTAACGGAAACGACCACTAAATTTGAAACAGGAATTCAGGTTGCTTATACTAATGACAGCAAAGTGAGCGAAATTAGTTGATTGGGCATGTCGTCTTCCCATTTATTGGCGGAACGTTTCTTTCTTGGGTCTCATACACGATATAATGTACAAATTTTGTGCGTGGGAATTATTTCCATTACAATTTGTCTGGTAATATTTTCCATACCAAAAATTATTTTTCTTTTTCAAGTACGCAGAGCTGGGCGGTTTCGATTACTTTTGTAATCTATTACACATAAAGTACCATTACTTGAAATCGTACTCAAAAATTTTTGAGTACGATTACTGTAATCGTACTTAATTTTATTTTGAGTACGATTACTTTTTCATATTTTGAGTACAATTACTCAATTACGCATGTAATACCTACATATTTAAACATAAATAAATTTTTCACTAGGTTGACGTGTCAATAACAATAACCAAAACAATAACTGATAAAAGATTGAAACTTCATACAAAGTTTATCTCTTCAACATTACATTTTTTAAGGATGTCGAGTTTGTTAGTTTTATATTGAAATCCCATTATTTTCTCTATTTTCATTATTTTTTTTATTTTCTTTAATTTCAAACTTTGTATGTATGTACATATGTCTCCATGCAAATTTATATGTAATTGAAATAAATATTGTTCCTGAATTTCAACATATTCATACTTATGTGACCTTAAAATTTATATTTTCAAACATTTTATGAACAAATTACAAATATTTAATACAAAATTGTTTGTAATCATAAACCAAAACGATTACTGTAATCGTACTCAAAAAAATTTTGAGTACAAGTACATGAAGGAATCGTACTCAAAAAGTAATCGCCCAGCTCTGGAAGTACGGTTTCCAGAATTTGTAATTTAAACTAAAGTAACAAATCGTAAGTTTTCCATATGCTGCGAAAATGATGAGTCCTAAAATTCCTTTTCACAGTGCTAATCTAATTCTTTAAGTAAACAATTGCTTATTTTAAGCTTTAACCAAATTTACTTCTACCCACATAAAAGTTTGGGAAGGAAGGAAGGAAGGAAAATAGCGTCACCTTCTTCGTCACCCGTATTGCAATCATCATCAGCAGCACCATCACCACCATTATCATTGACATCGTCATCATTTATCACTCATATTGTATGTAAATATTCTCATACTCTGCGTCACTGTCGCACTGTCTCAGTATTTAATAGATTAGGCAAATTACATGATAACATGCAGTTCAAAAATCTCAGCGGGTGTATTCTTTTTTTTTTTATTATTATTATTTATTTTTGTTGTTTTTTCTATGCTTGTTATTTTGATTCATATTTTCATTTTACTTTGTTGTTGTTACTGTTATTATTATTTTTATACGCATATTCTTTTTTTTCCTAATTTTTTCTTATTTTTTTTTTCTGCCATTTTATTCCATTCCACTGCTGCTCGAGTCTGTTTTTATTTCCTTTGAAGTGAAATCATAATTTTGTTTTATAGCTTGTCATAAAGAAAACAATAAGTAAAAGTAAATGAAATATTTATTGCACGGAAACAGAAAAAAAAAAATAAGAACGGAGGAGATTGAGACTCTTGTGTTTTTCTTTTTTTTCATTGCTGTGTGACACTTTGATGACTTTTGATGAATTTGCAGTCACTGAGAGCTACTCACTCACTCACTCAGTCAGTCAGCCCTATTCAGCCATTCAAACATACAGTGAGTAACACGGAGTGAGTGACTGAGCCACGCCAAGCCACTGGCGGGCGGCATGCATTAATGACAAAGTTTTTTTGCGCGTAGCAAACTTTTATTATTTCTTTTGCTGCTTTGTAGTTGTTATTGTTATTGTTTTTGTAATTGCTGTTGTTGGTTTTGTGTAGATTTGATTTATTGCTATTAATCACAAAAAAATTTAGGTAGGCAAATAGTAAGTTACATTTATTTAATAGGTACCTAAATATTTTGAAGGTATATTTTCTTTCCCCCCTCATATTCAATTCTCATTTAAGTGATTCTAAATGTTGATGCTAATTATGTTTAAGCGTAAATAACATTTGCTAATTTGTAATATTAGGAGGTTGCCATAGTTGACAAATTTTTATGCATTTGTAATTGGCCATAAAGGCTTTCGTATTTACTTTAATAAACTATAATACCAATCAAAACAATGCCTTTAGTAAAAAAAAAAGGAAGTAATTGTGTCACGGTCGTTGATATTTGGTGTCATTTTCTAAAAATATGGGAAAACAAAAAAAGAAGTGGAGACGTGGAGGCTCACAGACCAATTTTTCGTCTGTGTATTAAATTAAATAATTTATATTGAATATGTATGTAATTATATTTCCTAATACATAGATAAAGGTAAAAGAATATCCCAACAAGCACAAAATAAAATTCTCTAAGTTTTGAGAAATTTATAGTTCTCAAGTTGGTATCCAACATGATATCAAATATTTTTCTCAACATTGGCTTTCAAATTGAGGATGAATTGAGATATATTTGAGAAAATATTTACATATTTTATTATGCCAACACTGCTATGGGATTTGCAAAAAATATGTATCTGGCAGTGATTGTGAATAACATGTTTTTCGACAAAAGTGAAGTGAAAAAAAGAAGAAAGTGAAGTGAAAATAATTTTTGAGGAAAACTTTAATTTTAAAAGTAAGAATAACGTATAAAATTAAAAAGTGAAATAAGGCAGACAGTGAACTTACTGTCGGAGCGCTCAAAGCTGCCGAAACTTTGATGCTAGAGCCTTCCACATCAACTGCCAACCAAAATTGTTTACTCCCAAGTGATATTGACATGAGCGAGGAGGAAAATGACAATATGGAAGATAATTCAGAAGTGGAATTTATTGCAGAAAATTTGCGATATGAAATCGTTCAAATTTTAAATTGCTTTTGAAGTTGAAAAGCGAAGAAATAAAATAATCATTTAAAATTTTCTTTTATTATTTGTGTTTCAATTAAATAGAAATAATTTTTGCTTATGGCAATACTGTAAATTTCCTTTGAGACCAATTGGAGAATGACGTTAGAACTAAAGTTGAGAGCTATAATTTTCTCAAGCTGATAACTATAATTATTACCATACAAAAAAATGTTTTTTTTTTGTTGAGAATGCTATAGTACTCCAATGGAGGTGCTATTGAGAATTAACGTTGGAGATTTGACAAAGGTATTTGACATCAACTTCACATCAAGTTGATCTCAAACCCAAATGTTTGTTGGGATATAATAAAAAACGAGTGAGTAAACGGAGTAGTTAGAAAGAGACAACATCTATCTTGGTAATTTAGGAATTCTTCCATGAATAACTTATAATTGAAAACCATCCGTTACCATCTGATGTCTAGTTAAAGTTAAGCAAAATGTTTAAATGGAAATACAACCTTCGGAAATATTTTAAAAACTGTGTAAGTTTGTGATACAATATTTTTTAAACTAAAAATGAAAAGAGTAAAATTAATTAGAATCAGTATTCAGGTTTAAAAAGCTTAAACTTTTACCAGCACCAAACCAAAACAACCCCTAACACCTTCTGCTTGTAAAGTTTGAAAAGACGAAAAGCTTATGCTAGATTTTTAGGCTTTGGTAAAATTTAATAAAAGCATTTTGAAACATAAATATTCTATGAATTGCTATTCACCCGAGTGGATTTTCTTCAATGGTTGATTTTAAATATATTTTCAAACTTTTTCAAGCTTCAAAATTTCGCTCCGTAGTAGCCGCAAAAGTATGTTTATCCAAGCAATTTGTCTAAGACATTATACTTTTTTTATAACAAAAATGTTATTTCAAAAAAACTTTATGGGATTTATTACACTGTGCAACACATTTTTCTAATGAAGAATCGGCCAACACAGGGCAATAGTACTGGTCTAGAGTAATAAAACTCTAAAAAGGTTTTGCAAAGTTATCTCGCTTTTAAAATACATAAGCATTCAAAATTTGCCTCTTGCAGCTTTTTTTTTTTTTGAGTTTTATTTTGAAAAAAAGCCATTGACTAGCCTAAAAATTTTTTTTTGTTCTTTCTTCAGCGAAATAAGAACAAAAACAATTTTCACATTATAGAGTTTACCATATTAAGAAGTTTAAACTATCCAGTACATGACTTTTGCAAAAAATAATCAATAATACTATTAACAAAAATGTGTACAATTTTATAAAGTTTGGGTTTTCAAACTTTTGTTTTCATTACACTGTGCAACAGTTTTAGGGTAATGGAATCTAACGGAGAAGCGACCAACACAGGACGGTAGTACTGGTACAGAGTAACAAAACTCTAATAGGGTTTTAAAGTTAGCTCGCTTTTAATTGTTATAGCCTTTCAAAGTTGAGCTATTTTAGTGTATTTTTCAATTCTATTTTCTGTTTATAACAAAAACAAGAATTTGAAAATACATATTTTATTATACTCAATACATTTTTATTAATACTATTACTGCTTATTTTTTACAAAAGTCATGTAATGGTTAGTTTAAACTTCTTAATATGGAAAGCTAATAGAATATTAAAATTGTTAATGATATTATTTGTTATTTCGATGAAGAAAGTAGAACAAAATATCAAATATCATTCGAGTAATGTATTTTAAAAAATAAACTGCAAAAGAGAAACTTTGATTGCCTATATCTTTTGAAAGCGAGCTAACTTTGCAAAACCCTTTAAGAGTTTTGTTACCGTAAACCAGTATAATCGACCTGTATTTGCCGATTCACCGTTAGAAATATGTGTTGCACAGTGTTATAAATAGAAAATAGAATTGAAAAATACACTAAAACAGCTCAACTTTCAAAGGCTATAACATTTAAAAGCGACCCAACTTTTTAAAACGCTCTTAGGGTTTTGTTACTCTAAACCAGTACTACCGACCTGTGTTAGTCGCTTCTCCGTAAGATTCCATGACCATAAAACTGTTGCAACATTTTTATGATGATACAGAGCAAACTTCACTTTAGTCGGATACCTGATTATTAACCAGACAAAACCCATTCACTAGACTAAAAGATATAAGACATAACGTCAGACCAAATTCTGATCAAACATCAAAATAAAACTCAAACACAATTCAACCTAAAATTCAGAACAAAACACAGCCTCAAAGTCACACCAAAAATTTTACCAAAACTTAGATCAAAAATCAAACATGAGTTTAAACCAGATTTGTCCCAAAATAAAACCAAAACTCAACCTAAAATTCAAAACAAAACACAGCCTCAAAGTCAGACCAAAAATTTTACCAAAACTTAAATCAAAAATCAAACATGAGTTTAAATAAGATTTGTCCAAAATCAAACCAAAATTCAGACCAAAATTTCCTAAATTTCAAAGCAGATAAAAAAAAACTAATTCAAAAGAAGGATCTCCTTAAAATGACCCCAAAACTTCACTTACGCCATAAATAATTCTCATTTTCAGGAGGAACTATAGCTTTATAGGCTAACCTTAAGATCCGCAACTGATTAGAAGGGATCTATAAATATATATTAAAACCACATATCGCTCATTTACTAAAAGACTGTCATAACTCAAAAAACGCGATTTTGCAGAAAACGCGTTTAAAGTTTTCAATTGACTCCCACTTTGCAGAAAAAAGAAGAAATCTTTTAATTCTCACGCGCAGAGTATACAAGATATTAATATGAAATATTTACACAAGTGTGAAGTATGATATAATGAATAATTCTATATCATTAACTCAAAATTCGTGTTTTTTGACTTATGACAGTCTTTTAGTAAATGGGCGATATGCATATCAATAAATTAAATAATTCAAAATTTTTGCTAATTAGTTCTCTTTCTATTATTTTTCATTACAGGTAAGCTTAAAAAACTCAAAATTCTTTCATGTAAGTCGGAAATACAAACATTTTTTGACATACCATACCAATTTGAAGAGGAAATATTGCCTGCAGTAGTGTACAAACTATCTAAAACAATCCTTCAATAAATTTGTATATCAATTACAATTTCAAACTCTCATTTCCACTCATCTATGAGCTGTCTCAAATGAGACTCATTGTTTTTCATTTTAATTTTTTATTTTTGTTTGTTTTGTTTTGCTTTTTTTTTGTTTCTTCCTATTTCTGATGCTCTTCAATTAATTTTATCATACTACATATTATGCAACTGTAATTGTATCCTTATTCGTTAGCACATACACACTCACACATGTACATATAACTTTTTTTAGAGAAGTAAAACTTTTCCACACTAAATAGCAGAGAATTTGAAACTGTCAAAGCGTTCCAATGCGATATGTTGCTATACTAGGCGATGCGATACGATGCGGCGATGGTGTCGCATGAGTGCCTAACTTTACCATCACACGCTACAAAACAGAAGGGAGAAATAGTGTCGCAGTTAGTGTATATGTATATCACATAAACTTTTGTGAATAGTTAAGTTTTGCCTGATTCCTATTTAATAATACCAACGTCACACAACACTTCTAGTACTACATCCTGATTGGATGAGTGTGTGTGTATGTGTGCCTGTGTGTACCTATTCGGATCGTGTACGACTCTCATGCTAACTTGTCCATGTGAAATCTCTCGATTGCGGTATCATTTCTTCGTTTCTGGTATAGTTGACAGAATTAGCAGCAAGAAAGTGTCTCCTGGTTTGTCTCCTGCTGTTCACTGTGGAAATCCCAAACGGATATACATTCATTTGCTAGTTTTATTTTTCAATTCATATGAGAAAGTGTACGATGCTTATGGTGTTCACTTATATATACGTTGGTGCACAGTGTGAAAAAATGCTAAGAAAATAAGAGCCATTTTATAGTTGTTAGAGAAGACATAAGAAAAGCTAAAAATGATAAAGATGAGTAATTGTAATTTTGGGCGGGTACTAAATGTGACATTTATTTCATATGAAAATGTGTTCAAGGAATAGTAGCCAGTTCCAGTTTGATTTCTGCTATTGGAATAATACAATTAAATTTTGTTATACTTTTCTTTTGTAACCATACCTCATGAGCTTTAAAAGTTATCATAATTGGTTCAACGGTTTTATAAAACTGCGTAAAAAATTTTGTTTATCTCATAATATAAAGAACTTCTCAAAAATCTCTTACGCTCGCATTTTTAATAGCTCAAATGCTTATGATTTTGTTAGTTACGAAGTAAAAGCGCTTTGCTTCACTGTCCCATGTATCTTGCTTTAATTTTATTCTTTTTTGTTGTTGCTCATATCTTTGAAAATTCATATGATTCTTTGCTACTACTAGCTCCTGAGCTGGCATCGTTGGGTGGTTGGTTTGTTGTTTGTTTCTTTTCTATGTCCGCATGCCGCAGTCACGTTTAGAACATTAAAGTTAGATTTATGACTTTTTGGGTTATAAAATGACTTTAGATTGATTCCCGTCACATGATGACAGTTTTTCGTTCTTCGTCAGGATATTCCATCGTATACATTCATACATAGAAATAGGCACTCACTATACAAACATATAAGTATATACATTTAATATTCGAATAAGGGGATATTTCAAATGATATTTGTGTGTGTGTGTGCGTATGTGTTTATTTCTTGATTCAAGTGGCATGTGGAAATGAAACTACTTTGCTGCTGACAGTCTATAGTACACCATGGAGACAATGAATTTTTAAGTTGTTCTCTTAAGTTTTTCGTTAAGCCGTGAGACGTGAATATAATGAAAAACTTTTGTTGGTAGAATTAATTTTGAAAGGGGATTAATTTAAATCTTGTTAAATTTTGACAAATTGTTTTCTTACGTATACATAATATGAAAATAAGGAGTGAGCTCGAAAAAATCTTAACATATATAAAATTCAATAATTTTTAGAGTTTTAATTTTTTTTTTATTTAATTGATAATATTTTACAAATTACAGAAAAATATAACTTTTATAGTTCTAACCACTATTTATGAACTCGTGGACCTTTTTTGGTAAGCCTTCCATTAGGGATTTGATAGTTGTTTCAGACACCTTTTTGGAACAGTTTGCCCATCTCCTTTTAAAATCTTCGATATTTTGGGACACCTTTTTTGTGCTCTTTAAGTCTCTTTTCACAAGAGCCCAATATCTCTCCACTGGTCTTAGCTCCGGACAATTTGGAGAATTGGCCTCTCTTGGTGCAAAAACTATGTTATTACTTTAATACCACTCCAGAGCTTTCTTGCCGTAGTAAGATGATGCCAAATCAGGCCAAAAATATGTGGACACATTGTGCTCTCTTGTGAAAGGAAGAAGTATTTTTTCAAAAATTCTTTGATGTATATTTCGGTTTTTATAGAGTCCATTGTAACAAATGACTTGCTTCTTTTGCCGCAACTGCATATAGCTTGCCATACCAGGAATTTTTTAGAAAATTTTGTCTGCTTTTGGATTCTAAATTATTCTTCGGTATTTCCTCAAGCATCAGCAACATAAAAATTTTGACCCGGAAGCTGCGTAAAATCTGCCAGTACATACGTTTCGTCGTCCACTATACATCATGAATATTTTTGTATGAAAATCGATTTTAGTTTCCGAGCCCTACTTTTGGCGTCTAAATTTTTTGCAGCATTCCTGTCTGGAACTTTTTGGACTTTGTATGTTTTCAGACCTGCATTGTCTTTAACTTTTCGCACCAAATAGTCAGAGCACTTGTCTAACCGGGCAGCTTTTCTACCAGATGTGCTTGGAGATCTTTTCAATATGCTTTCTATTTTCTTGGCTTGCACAATATCATGTGATCCTTGTTTTCTTCCCGAACCAGGTTTCCTATTAATGGTCAAATTCTCCTGAAACTGTTTAATAATATTGGAAACAGTTTGACGGCAGACGTTCAATCCTTTCGCCAATTTTTTGTAGGACCAATTTGGATTTTTTTGAAAATTTTTAATAATTTTAAGACGTACTTCTTTTTCTTCACTCATTTTGATCAAACTCACAATAAATCAACATGTTTGTCATTAAAAATAACAACTGACATATTTTTCAAAGATAACTAGATCAAAGAAATTTTTAAATTTTAAACCCAAAAAAATTTATTAGGTAAAACGTGTGTTAAGATTTTTTCGATCTCTCTCCTTAGTTCTAACTACTGTTAGAATTTTATGCGTAAACTATATTTCACATTTTTGGTACAAGCTAAGCGTAAAGGAAAGTTATAAATGTAAACAATTATAAAAAATTCTTAATTGTTAAAACGTTTAACAAGAAGTTCGCTTAAATGAATACAAAGAAAAAAATTGGAGCAAAAAAAATTGTAAGTGTCACGGATCCAGTGAAAAAGAACTTCACAAAAAATAGATTTCTTTTTTCTTTTATTGCTAACCCTTTCAGTCATGATATCCTCTACAAAGGACACGCTTTAATAGCTAATAAAAATATTTTAAATTTCAAAAATTGATCATCAAAGCTGGTGGAATTATTTTAATAAAAAAACAACAATTCATTGGTTAGTGGAAATATTGCTTTCCTAGTATATTTGTAAAAGATAAAAAAAAATGTAAAAATCCGAAAGTAGAAGAAAAGTCATTAATGTGTGATTGTTCAAGCTTTAATAAAGGTTGAACAAGGATACTCAGAGACGTGAAACTTGTTTATTTTAGTTTTAGAAGTCCTAAGCGTCCTATATGGCGTCTATTAACACATAGGACAAACTATAAATTATAACTATCAAGCGAATTTAACGAAGATCTATGTCGAACAACATTTCCCTTAACAAATACGATGGGGATTTTGAATTATTAATCATCACTTCGTTTTGAATAAACCGCAGAGAAGGATTCAACGTAACACTGTTCAACATTGTGAAGGTAATAGAATCCAACGTAGAAACGGCCAATATAGGTAGAAAGTATTCCTGTTAATAGATATAGCCGTTTTAAGTTTGTGTATTTTAGTGTACTACTTATTTTTCACCACCAGGTTCTCGCCTATAACTCATAAGATATTCAATATATTTTTTGTTGTTTCATTTGAGCTTTTGCAAGTCAAGACGCAATCCAATACCAAACAACTATTAAAATATTTCTGTAACAGAAACAGTTGCCATTATCAAACTTTATTTGCCATCCTTTGATGCATGCGGAGTGAATTGGTTTAAATTTTCCGCAAAGACAAAGTTATCTTTCTTTAAAAACTTTTTTGAGACTATCTAATACATACCGAGATAATAAGTTCTCGTTTTGCTATAAACCAATTAGTAATTACTTTCAATTTCGTGCGCGATTGGTTTTAATGCTTCGTACTCAGTCATTTGTATAATGATTCCTGTTGCTACGATTATCACAAGCAGTGAGAGAAAAACAGAAACTTGACAATTTTTCTTTGATTTCAACTGCTGCTGCCACTGCTACTGGTTTCACTGATTCCTAATGATTTACGCTGACTAGTTATATAGTAAAAACAACGAGCAAACCGCAACAACGTAGCAACTCGACTCGTTGCACTTTGCACTTTGCTTTAACCACAATCTAAAAGTAATTATTTTATTTTCATTTAATTTCGAATTTTTGTTTATACTAAAAATTAGGTGCGCGCAAGCGACGATAAAATACAGCATATAGTACGAGTAGATAGAAGGAGGAATCAGTGTAGTGCACTGCAGCGAGTAACGAGTAGTTAGTGACAGAGCAACAGCGAGTGAATGCTAATAGCATTTTGTTGAAAACTAGATAAAAAAAATATCCAACAACGTTGAAGTTGAGGAAATGAGAAAAAAAATAAAAATTAAAAAAAATATGTGCATATTGCTGTCATTTGTATTGTCGTTCTCACATTCTGCACGCTTTGTGGTATCTCGGTGATGAAGTGTGGTTCGAAATAGAAGTAACAAGCGAATCGACCACAACGAGTACGAGTAGTAGGATGACATCCTTTTGCCTTACATCATTGTGTTTAGATTTGAGCGCTAATTACGTGGTCATTAATTGCGCTAATTATTTTTCATTATGTTGCCTAGCGTTACACGTAATGAATGGAGAAACGAGAGGGAAGAAAAGTCGGAATGAAAAGAAAAAGTGTTACAAAACTATGTAGCATAAATTTTTTTTTTTGCTTTTTTAGTCTTTCTCTCTCTCTTTCTTTCTTTTATTTTGTAGTTATTATTTACTTTCATTTTACTTACATACTTTTTGCACAAGTATTTGAAACGTAACAGCATAACTACGTAAAACGTAACAACAGCAGTAGCAGTAGGAGAAACGTCATCCTCGACGCCGTTTTTCGTTGTCGTCGTCACTCTGCGTTGTAATGAATGTCAGTGTGATAACGGTGCAAATAAGCACTCAAGCGTAAAAGTAGTTCGCTGATTTGTTGGGCATAAAAGTATCGCTACAGTTCTGTTAATGCTGAACGTGGTATATTGGGGTAGAGGGGTAGAGGGAAGTAGTAGATTTATATAATGGTATACCTAGGAAAGAAGGGGTTACGTCGTTGATGGTTAACCACACAAGTGACCGACATTTCAAGCGAATGCAGAAGAAGAGCTGAGAAGTTGAGGGAGATGGAAAGCAAAAAAAAAATAATAATAATGTTTTACTGCAGTTTGCCATTTAATGAATGCTTAAGGATAAGTTTCTTAATTGAAAGCGTCATGATATCTACAAGATACATTTCACTTTTTCCGAGAGTGAAGATTGTTGAAAATAAGGAAATGTTAATTTTCTACTTTTTTTACCGTTTCTCTTTTTCTCTTTCTATTTTAATTTTTTATTTTTTAGTGATTTTTCAAGTAGATGAAATGAAAATTGAAATATTTAATTAAAAATTTTTTGTAGGGTAATGCTACAAATTGAATTTTATTTAATATTAAAAAATGAATTATGCAGTAGATTTTACTAGTTAGAGGAACGTGTTATTTAAGCTACACAACCCATTAATTATTTTAGTTTGAATAGTCAGTTGGTAAAAATTTTCGAGAAAATTGTGATTAATATTTTAGAGAAATCTTTGACCACGTTTAGGGGCTTAACTCTTTTTGTCTTCTTTCCAGAGAACCCAAATCTAATTTATTTGTGAATGCAATATAATCCGGTGAAAATCTGACCGACTTCTAGAAAGGAAATGTAATTTAAATAAACATAGATAGTTTTCTTTCAAAATTAGAAGGAATCATCGTAGTCACAAATTTTTGTACAGGAGTTGCTTAAGTCAATACAACGTTTGAGTTCAAAACTAACAAAAAATCCACCAACAGCCGCGTCCATCTTCCATGCAACAATTTAGTAAAAAAATTAGTAATTTCCTTTTTATCACTAAGAATCACTCTAAAAACTTATATTAATGAAATGTGAATGTCCTTCGTCCCCCTCCTCTCCTCCATATTTACTTCCCGGGACTCGAAAGCCCTCCTCCTCCACAAAAAAAAAAAAAAAAAAAACAAAATGCATTCTCAGCGATAATGGAAAAAACGAAATTTTTTGTAAAAAGGCATTGGCTGAAGGAGTTGGTTTGTAACATCATCATGAAAATCTAAATCTTGCTTGTACGTTCTATTATAAGAGTATTGATGAATGGATCAGAAGAAGCTAGTAGATGCATGACGTCTTCATTTGCTGAAATTTTGCCACATTTCCTAGAGTGGCTTAGTCGATATTGTCGATAATTTTTATTACGAGCTTTTGGTGCCATATAAAAGAATTTTATAGAGTTTGTTGTATTATACACACTTTTTCCTCCATGTTATAAATAAGGGAATGTAGGGCGCTATTAATCTAAGCCTCACAAAAATAAAAACATACATCATGCTTCGTTTTGGAAAGTGTACTTCATGATTTTAATTTGACACTACTACTGGGAAATATCACTCATACTTAGAGTATACTATTACACTTGTAGAAGCACTGCATGAATGCCATTTTTACCTCAAATAGCATTAGTTTTTTTTTTTTTTTTAAGTACATCTTAGGACTTTTAAATAATAGCCTTAGTTAGCTTAAAAAAAATAAGGTTTTTAATAAAAAATAGACATTAAAAATAAACATAATTTTGGATGGAAATCAAGTAATAGTTTCCCACAAAATTTTATTTTAATTCTTTAATTTTTTTACATTTTTCGAATGGTTTGTATACTTTGAGGATCAAACAAGACTACAGCGTTTTATTGTTCATTGTCATGTTTTTTTTTACTCTGTTTACTGCACAGCTGTAAATATCACGATGACAAAATTCATATCAGGTCAGGTTTTTACGCCAACCCCGAATATTATACAAAACTTAAGTTAAAATTAGACAAAGGGTAAAGTGGGGTACCTTTGACACCGGGGCACATTTGACTTTGCCATTTTCAGTTGGAACTCGCCCTAAAAGCCAAAAAGTTAAAATACAGAAACTGCTTAATTTGATTTAAAGAAACGTTATGAACTTTGAAGGTTCTACTTTAACTCTTCATGGATTAACACGTGTTTTTGTAAATTTGCTAACGCTGATGTAATTTTCGACAACCAGTATGAAATCATATTGGGAATTAATTGTAACTATTTTTTAAAAAAGAGTAATTTGTTAGCACTGCTCTTTAATGTTAACAAAATAAAAATGTGTTTTGTGAAAATAAAACAAGATAAATTGAAAAAGAATAAAAAAAAAAAAAATTTGGTGCACATTTAATTTTTATCAAAGGGGCACATTTAACATATATTAATTGTCCCTCATATTGCAAATTTACGTATTTACAATATAATTGTTATATTTTCTGTTTATACATTTTTAAAGATATGGTATAAAGACAAATCGAAGCGAAATTGATGAAGCGAAAGTGAAGAGAGCCATCTCAGATTTTAGAACAATGAAACGGCGACATCAGCCTCCGAAAAATATGGGGTAAAGAGGACAAAATTTAAGATCCTTCACATTAAGGTTGTACCCTTCTTGCAACCCAACCCACGTTTTTCCTGTAGTATGATATTTCCTTGCACGAAATTTCAGTACTGTTCCGTAAATAGTTCTTGATTTATACTCAAAAAAGTATATAGTTTGTGGTTGTGGCATGCACTTGTAATTTTGAACTCAGACATTTTAAATGAAATTTTTGCTTAATAAAGATCAAATAATAATAATAAGAGTCAGAACAGAAAAACTAAATAATAATAATTAAATAGTAATGCATCATTGTACAAATTTGTATCAGTCAAATATACAAATATTTTAATTTTTATACATATATATCAGACTGGGGGGTAGTTAACTACTTTTTTTTTTCAACTATCACTTAGTTGTAATTGAAATAATTTCAACTACGTTCCAACTATTTCAGTTGTAGTTGAAATAATTTCAACTATATATCAACTATTTTAGTGATAGTTGAAATTTTTCAACTACAACTAAATTAGTTGAAATGCAGTTGAGATTATTTCAACTAATTGTTGAAATGTAGTTGAAATTTTTGAAGTGAAATTCTTTAGCGTAGGTCAATCGAAAATTTTGCAACGGAAGTTGTGTTGTTATTGCACTCATACGAAACTAATAAGAAACGAAGTTATGCTGTTGTTAGTGTTTAGCGAACGAAGTCATATGGGGATCGGCTGCATACAATCATGCAGAGAATCGATTTCTTGCAGTTTTTTTTCAATGCAACTGTTATTCGGCTACATACAATCAAGCAGAGAGACGAATTCTGACAGTTTTATTGCATTTGCTTTAGTGAGATTTGATATAGAAGTCTCGGCTTGATTGCATATAATTGAACTTTCCTTTCATATGTTACTACGTGTACTAAGTAGTGTTTGTGCCGATAAGCATAGAGACCCAACGAGGAAAAAAACACTCCAAAAGGTCTTTTGGAGTGGTGACAAGTCAGCTGAAGGCGCTTCCTCTCCATATGATATACCATTGCGTTCTTAACATTGCATGTCATTGGATAAAATCACTCCGTTTTACGCTCCTTATGGAGTGCTTCCTCTCATGAGATCTTTGCGTCAGCAGTTCGTTCTCTTTTTTCTATTGTCCCGTTGGGGAGTATCAACTGAGGAAAAGCAACAACAACAATAGAGGGAAGAGAACAGCAAAAACTTAAACAGAATCTTTTATAAATGTTTTCAAACAATTTTCTAATAAACAACATAATTTCACTTCTACTGTGAGTGCTTGCAGACACTTAATTTTTTTTCAGATTGGAAGTAGTTGACAAAATATTCAATTAACTATGCATTCAACTATAACTAAAATAGTTGAAATGTAGTTGAAATTTTTTCATTCCAACTATTTTAGTTGTAGTTGAAAAAATTTCAACTATAACTAAATAATATTATATATAGACAAATGACAAATTTATTAGCATTTGTCAAATGTGCCCCTTGTAAAGTCGATTCTGCCCCGTGTTTGGGGCACTTTTAACAAAATGGGTATTTAGGAAAAAGTCCAAAAAAAATAGTGATGCAGTTTTTATACAAATATGTTTGTTTTGAGGTTTAATCTAGAAAAATAAATGTTTTGAAAACAGAAACATCTTTTAAAATCTATCAATAGTTTTCAAAATTTAAGACTTTTGAAAATTAAGTGTGTACCCCACTTTACCCTATTTTACGTTTGACAGATCTATCTTATATGCAGCTCTGAGTTTGTGGAAATAATCTCGTATTCCATTTGATATTCTGTATCATGAATTTTGTTCGATTCATTAGAAGCCACAAATGGTTAGTTCATTGATTGACCGATAATGCTGGCAAACTTGTAATTCAATTAAAATGATAAAAATTCAACTGACACTCAGTTACTTAAACGTTATTTGAACCCAAAATTTTAGTGGCAGATTTACGAGTGCGAAAAAAAGAGTGCACACATATGCATTTAAGTTAAATTTTAATAATTTTGTGATCATTAATTAAATTCAAATAAGTTTTGATAAATATCATTTGCATACGATGCCACTCGACGTGTGGACACATCATAAATTATAACAATTTTATAAAAGTGTATAGTAGAAGTTTTTTAAAATCAGTTTGTTGTAGTTGTTGAAATTGATTCATTTCGCTAGCCAAGTAGTACAGTACAGAGCACAGTACTCAGTTATACTAATGCTCAAAAACAGAAATTGAAAAATCACACATATGTACGTAACAACATTCAACACTTTTGGAAATCAATTGCAAATGCATTGCTTATTTAACATTTTGATTAATGCTTTTTTACACATATCACTAGCATTTTGGCTTTGCACATATCAGCCCACTCACATATATACATATCTTTTAGCATAACATATATTAAACAGCGGGTATGAGAATGTGCTATAGTTTTATATGTGCATACAACGGAAAAGTCACGTTGAGTAAGTAAAAAAAAACTCCGAGTGCATTTCACGTTTGTAGTTGTAGTTAGTACTTAACTTATGCATATGCACATAGTTACTTACAAACGTACAAATGTAGGTATATGGTATATGTAGGTATTGAATGTGGTTGGTACTTTTGAATGTGTGCGGTATTTTACTGGTGCCAATGCTTCCTTACCACCATATTCATATTACATATTCTGCTACGTGGCTAGCTACTATGTACTCGTATGCATATACCAAAAATTGTATTCATTTTGGCAATTTCCAATATGTGATTCAATCCTCCTAAGGGAATGAGCAACTTCCTAGCAACACCAATGTGAAATGAAATTGAAGTAAATGAAATTTACTTTTTCTCTGACCCAGCAAGAATTTTTCTTCAATAGAAATTGCAATATTAACGTGTTCAATTTCAAATTAGAAACCTTTGAACTTTTAGTAACTCTATACACTTTTCAGTTTAAAAAATTTTTATAAAACTTATTATATTTTAATTTTATTTACATTTAAACTAAAGTGATGATCATTTTGTGTTTTCTACTGGGACATTTTATGTTATGTATCCATTCACCTACGTACGAGTGCACATAATATATTTACTTATGAGCACATACATATATCTGTAGAGAATGTTACTATTTTCGTTTGAAATATTTGCAAATTATATCAAAAAAAAAAAGAAAAAAAGAAAAAAAAGGAAGAGAACATTTTGCAATTCATGACAAAAATTGCATAAAGAAAATACCAAGTTACGTATTAGACACATGCATTTGAATCTCTGAGTAAGCATTCAATATACTGTGAAAAAGTGTATGCATGTGTGTAATTGTACGTATATATGTATGTATTGCATTAATTAAAGTCATAGTTGTAACTATTACAGAATACTATCTTTGCATAAATGTTGAGAACTTTCGACAAAGTTTTAAACAAATATTTTGAAAGGTTTATTAAATAGAGTGCAATACATAAAAATTTGTCTTCCACTACTTACAGAAAAACATTTTTATAAACTTTTTTTTTGGTATTTGGAAATTTGTTCAAATATACAATACATTAACTTGCCAGCATGTATATAAATATTGGTTTAGAAATCTTACTTTTTTTAAATGAGTTATGTGATGACTTTTTTCATAGTAGTGATAATTAAATAGAATTTTTTTATGTAGAAAATTGAAATATTTTTTCAAATAAGATACAAATTTGAAAGGAAGAAAACTAAGAGATTTTTGTAGTCTTGACAGACTGTACGGGTTACGTCTGTAAACAGATCGTTATGTGCTCCAATTATCTCAATTTCGTTTTCATAAATCCATTCATTTTCATAATGGCTTTGTGAGGCTTTGTGCACTGGCAGATCTTCTTGAACCTGTTTTTTCCAAAGTATATTCAAAAAACCTCTTTCCAACGTCCTGGTTCAAGCAGAATAGCATCCTATCTGGGCCGTTTTCTTTCCTTCGCTCAACATGACCTAGCCAGCTAAGTTGCGGGTTTTTTGTACTCTGCTGGTTTTTTGTACACATACTTCCATATCCTTCAAGATACATCGTGCGAAGTATCGTCCACGTATCGGCGCCATACATTAGAACGGGAAGAATGAGAGAGTTATAGAGATCTCAAAGCTGACATTGTTGTTAGCGCTGGATGCTAGCAGCAAGCAGTTGCTGAAGGTGTCAATCAGCGTCATTCATATTTGAAATATATTATTGTTGATTAAACTAGACATTGGGATAAACATCTATAATTGTACTGTCTAATTGTGATTCAAAATCGCCGAATAGATAATGATTGATTCAGGATTTGACATAGAATAAATATTCTACTCTCACCCCCCCCCCCCCCCCCCCTCCCTTAGGATCCGCTTGACAATTATTTTATTTTGAATTATAGCATCATTCCCTAGTGTATATGAACAATCTTTTACTCAGATTCTTGGCTATAATTGCTTCTTGTTTATATGATTTAAAGCTGAATGGGTTGTTTTTCGCATACGAATAGACTGAACGTGTCTAATCTCTAAATGAAACCGACTTCTTCAGTAGACTCTATTGCACTATATAACTTTATAACAAATTTCTAGGTCTGAAATGAATATCTAGCAAATGCAATAACTTTTTAAAACAATTTTTCATTTATTGCACATAATTAAAATTGAATATCGTATAGAAATATTGAATTGAAATTGCAATTTTTGTTAGTATTTACGATTTCTATTGTAGCAAATAATTCTTTAGTAGTGCTTTCTGTCGATTCGTTTCGCATTTCAAATCAATTTAACTAAATAAATTATTTAATATCCATCCTGTTATGAAATGGATTTATTTGTTGCGCAATAAATATACGAGTAGGAATTGCTGGAATTTCTTTTTTTACAAATTGAATTTTGATAAAATTTTCATTTTTTACAATTCAATTACATTTAGAAATAACGCCAACAACAACAGCAATAATTCGAGCCACAACAACTGATCCAACAATAGCAACAACAACTTCATTATTTTACTCAAATAGTAGGAGTATATTGCATAAGAATATAATTCTTTTATTTCATATTTGGGAGAAAAAAAAATTTCCACAAAATATTGTATACAAAAAATATGGGTACGAAATATTGTAGATACTATTCTATACACAGCTTCGCCGCTGAATGCATGCATGCAGCAGCAGTAGCAGTCATAACAACAGTTGCAGCATAAAACGGAAATATGCTGCAGCAACATTTTTGCAAACATTTATTTTTATTTTGGCTGTTTTTCGTAGAAGAGAGCTTTTGTTAAATGTATGTGTCTATATGAAAAGGAAGAAACAAATATTAATGTATATGAGCACACCCAAATATTACAAACACATACATATAAACATATACACACACATAACACACATGTATTTATGCATGCATGCATGTATACACAAATTGTACAAATATACAGGAATAAGCATAACTTATTATTTATTTGCAGTATTTTCCAGAGCAAAAATGAAACTACTTACAAAACTTGTTATAAATGCATTCATAGTAAATTTACCCCAAAAAAAAAGAAGGAAGACAAAAAAAAAAATGGAGGATAGACAGTACAAAAAATATATTGTTGAATATTGTGTAAGAAATATAAAAATAATAATAATAATAATAATAAAACGAAACAAACAAATATGAAGCAGTTACAAGATTTTCCACACGTTTTCCCTGGCGGCATTACCAAAATGTTAACTCGTACGTCTTCTTTTGTTAACAAATTTTTGATGATTGTGTGCAAAAATAATAAAGAAAGCAAAATGTTGGCAGTTGCCAGTTACAACTTTCGCAAATGACTGAAGTTGCAAGCAAGTAGTGGCAAGCGAGTATGGAATTAAAAAAAAAAAAGAAAAAAAGGAAAACAAAAGAAAAACCGGGAAATAATTTTATTTTATAGTATATACGAAGTTATAAAGCATCCACTCCTATGCCCGCACTCATAAGCATACATACATATGTATATGTATAAATATATATGTGTGTTCAC
The DNA here is from genome assembly GCA_963691655.1 of Toxonevra muliebris. Taxonomy (NCBI): domain Eukaryota; kingdom Metazoa; phylum Arthropoda; class Insecta; order Diptera; family Pallopteridae; genus Toxonevra; species Toxonevra muliebris. The sequence continues at coordinate 105,705,224 of OY829326.1, forward strand.
ATGCACAAGAACAATTGTTATTTTTGTGCTTGTATTAGTTATAATAGTAACAGCAGCAGTCAAAGGCAAAAGTGCAAAACAAAAAGTAGAATCAAGTAACATCAGTGAAAAAATACATAGACACAGAAATATGATTGCTGCTACTGTTGCTGCTTTAGTTGTACTAGCAACAAACATAAAAGTCAGATAAAACAATCGAGATAACGTTTGATACTAATACAAGCATAATACATAAATACACTCAAAGAAAACTTCAGAAATATATCGATCAATATAGTAGACGTAAAAAGAATTGTTTTGAGTAAATAAATTTGAGCTAGGTCTTGCATAGAAAGTTTTATATATTGAATTTTAACCAGTTCGCTATTTTATTTAGACGAATTTCTTATTTCAAAAGTAAAATAATTAATTTTTTTATTTTTTGTTGATTTTCAAAACTACCTTCCAAAAAAATTAGTTTGTTTACCAGGTCTTTAAGTCAGGTGAAATCTAAGATCTATTAGTTATCCTATTGCAGTTTTAAAGTCGAATTTTCAAAGTTGCCGTTAATTTTCACTCTCAAAAATAATAATTAAAGAAGTAAAGCATTTAGATATACACCATCTGACTTTTAAGTAACCTATATTGTGTTTGGCAAACTGGGCTCACAGTATATTAAATGGTATAAACTTAAAACATAAAAATGTTTAAGGGAATTGCTTTATCTTAACTATAAAATTTCTGAATCATTGTTTAATCTCTGTAAGAAAAAGCTATCCCTCCCTTTTTTCATAAATTCAAGTGCCCTTTTAGTATTTTGGAGAGATTGCGCGGTTATGCTCGATTGTGTCCCGTATACAATTGCAGCTTTTTAATAGGACGTGCAACGTTGGCCATTGCGCACTTCTGATGCTGTTAACCCCTTGATGCTGGAGTTTTAATGAGGCTTGATTTTATGGTTTTGCTTTATTGCTTACTTAGATCTTCCACAATCATGACAGCGAATTTCATGCTTCTATATTGATTTGTTTGTCTTTTATTAAAGTTTAAGAAAAAAGCTACAGAGCTGGAGACAACCACTGCATAATCCAATTCCTTCAGTTTTTTTTATTTTCACATTCTCTATTTTTTTATAAACAAATTTAATAAAAAAAATTTCTGCTTAGTAATAATTAAACGCACATTTTTTTCTTTTCAAAAAATAGTGCAAAAGATTTTACTAAAAATTTTTACACTCAGGTTTTTTGTTGGACTTCAAAGACAAAACATTCGAAAAGAATGACTCAGGCAAGAAATTTCAAATATTCGGTAATCAGTAAACGTGAAGAATACCTAGATAGATAGATAGATTAGAAAGGGTGTGATGTACTACGACCTTAAGAGATCTATTGTACCCCCGATAGTAACCTGTTCACAGGCTGTCAGACAAGCCAATCTTGCTGAGGAATCTCAGCAACTGATGTGGCTTTAAGGCTATGATATCCCCACTACTTGGGTGGTAATGCCCCATGTATTTCTACCTCTTGCGAGTGAGCGCCTCGCAGTGCATCAGGATGTGTTCGGATGTTTTCTTGTCTTCTTTGCAGAATCTACAAGTGCTGTCCTGACTTAACCTAGGTTTTTCATATACTCTCCCAGTTTGCAATGCCCTGAAAGGAAGCCCATTATTAGCCTTAGTTGGCTTTTATTTAACTTAAGACAGAGAGCCGATCTGCTGGGATCAAACTTCCCAATTAGCAGCTTTGACTGTCTAAGCTTTGGGAGGAGTGCCCAGTAGGATGATCTGGTATTTCGTTCTTCTTCTTTTAATGTGCCTTTTAAGGTTTGAATTCCTATACCTAACAAGGGTTCTGAACCAATGAAAGTCTTGGCCACTGCGTTCCTTGCCAAGTGGTCGGCTACTTCATTACCATAAATACCTTTAAGTCCGGGTAGCCAGAATAGAGTTACCTTATTAGTCTTGCCTAATGTGTTAAGTAACTCTTGGCATTCCCATACTAATTTTGAGGTGGTCTCAATTGAGTCTAGCGCTCTGATAGCAGCTTGACTATCAGAGTATATTACCAATTTTTGCTTTTTGTACCCACGTTCGAGGTTGAACTGTGCACAGAGCCAAATGGCAGGAATCTGTGCTTGAAAGATGCTTGAAGTTTTTTCCATTGGCTCCGAGTGTTTGGTTTTTGGACCATACACCCCTGCACCAGTTCCTTCGTCCGTTCTCGATCCGTCGGTGTACCATCTGAGTGTATGTTCTTTGTGAGAGGTATGGAAAGTTTGTATATCCCATTCTCTCTTGTTACTAAGTACAACCTTGAAATGTTTTTCGAAGTTGTATTTCTTGTTTATATCGTCTCTAGGTAGCGTGGCTAGGGGAATGTCAGCAGAGATACTTTCGAGGGAAGAATACCAAACAGAACCGAATACAAATAGCGTTAATAGTAATATCTGTTAAACCTTTTATTTATGCCACATAAAAGTGAATCTTGCATATACGCAATATTGGGTATGAAAGAGTTAAAACCTTTCTCCGACTTCTTGGATACCAATTTTTTTGCTCTATGGCCAGCTCATTTTATTAGTACAACCATTTCCGCAGCTAGGGTCGCTTTGTATTTTATACTAGTACCTCTCCCGCTTATATTGTTTGGTTGGGGCTCTAGCTTCTGGGTAAGTTAACACTAGTTGGCATATTCTAATCATCAGGCATTTTAATGTAAAAATGTACAGTAATACTAGGCTTAATTAGTTCCCGACTAGCTGCCATTGCAAAATTCATCATAGTTCTGGATTTTTAGTGTAGCGCGCAGATTCTCCTTAATTTACATTTCAGAATGTTACGGCAAATAGAGTAGGGATGCCTCATTCTGATTTCGTAATGTGTTGTTTATGGATATACTGTCGCAAATTCATATGTGCTAGTTCCTTACACAATTCAGCCGTCAATACATTAACATGGGAAAAGTTCACGTTTTGGTTTTTAGATCCTACTCATCATGGTTGGAGCCTCTCTAAGTCTGTCAACAAAAAATGTTACACACTATGTTCATTTCCATATAAAAGTAGCTAAATTAGATTTGAGTAGAATCATAAATAAATCGACAATTCAAGAGATTTATTTTATTTTTCTGAAAAAATTATCTACCTGATGGTTCTCTCAGAACATAATCTATTGTATGCTTTCAAGAAATGTTAAAAAGTTTTTGTTTGATAAAAAAAAATATAACAATAGAAACTTTTGAAACTTTTTTAATTTAGTGTACCCATTCATACACACACACATACACACACACTCACATATATATACATTTTCCCATATATGCCGGCAAAAGTTAGTGATTTCTTTTTGAGCACGAACTCACCGTACACTCGTACACATATATAAATATATAAAAGCCGTTGGTTATATTGCCCGCCCAAAGTTAAAGTACACATTCAATGTACTAACTACTCGTAGATAGTACAATAGTTACGAAAATTTCATGGCATGCTAGGGATAAATTTGATAAGTGATGGCGCTCAAGATGAAAATGTTAGCAGAGATTATGGACCACTTGGAAAAATGAAAAGATAATATGACCTAAGAAACTTCTTTTACCCCTCGCTTTTACTAACTTTATATATATATATATATATATATACATATGTGTGTAAGCATACCAAGGCTAGGCAAGGCAAAGCATATAATATTTTTTTGAAAATCATGTTTAAATGGCTGCATTTGAGTACTAAAAATTGTCAAAAATATTATTACGTATGAACGAATGCATGGAAAGAAACTTTAAGTTGAAACAATAACACATATTATCATTATTATTATTAGCAAATTCTTAGGATAACTGTGGTTTTTATAGTTTTAACTACCGCACTTTAATGTTAAAGTAGCAAGTGTTAGTTAAATTAATAGAAATTTTTTGTGGAGAACATTTTTTAGATTGTGCGGGGAGAAAAGCTTTATAACAACAGAAGCGATGATAAATTTCACATTGTTTCTTAAATTTTTTATTCGAAAAATGCTTTTGAGTGTGGGTGACGGCGATATGAATATGGTTCTTCTCTTCATGTTAAAAACTTCCGCAGGCTCTAGTTAGTATTACCTGAAAGCCCTTGGAAAAAGTGTGCTGGTTTCAACGACGACGTCTTCCAAGTGCTCCACACCTGCAGATAACAGCTTCAGAGTCTCTTTGTAAGTATAATGCAAGTTTATAGATTGTGACCATTATGTTTTTCTCAGCTTCTCGATTTTGCTATATATATTGTGCAAATTGACGACCAATGAGTTCGTTTTGCTTGCAAAATAAGTTTTGGAAAAATTGCCTTAAAAAGTAATGACTTTCGCCATTTTCTCCGCTTTCACAAAAAGGAATGAATTTTTTCCTTTGAACAAAGTAATGTTTTTGCAAGAATTCTACATCGAATCGACTTGACTTTGAATAAATTAATATTATCAGGATGGTTGCTAATATAAACCAAATTATTGAATAAAATAAAGAATATTGCTAAATAATTGTGTGCTTCTTATTATAAGCGTTTTTTTATATTTTTTACACTTTGTCTACATAAAAATGTAAAATATAACGTACATAGGAAAATAAATTAATTAACATAAAATATTGAAATACTTAATTTATTTCCATAATTATAAATATGTAATATCTAATTTCTGTAGTAACAAGAAATAGGAGCTAAACTTGGCTTGAGAATTGTAAATATTGTAAGAAGTTTGTATTGTAAATATTGGAGTTTGATTGATATAAACTGCTAAATTGCAAAAAAAAAAAAAATTGAGAACTCTCAAGATTTTGGAATTTATAATGCAATAAGTTTCATTTTTCTTAAGTCGAGTTAAGCTGTTATTTAAAAAAAAAAAAAAAAAAAAAGGAATGACAATATTAACCCTATTCATGCCACGTTATTTTATAACGTAAAGTCCCACATAGTGACTTAGAGTCACTATAGAGAATTAACTCATTTCATTCAATTTTTTTTCTAAAATTTTTTAAAATCTGATAAACTAACAACAAGAATAATATAATTTGGAGAAATTATAATTATAATCTGTATTTACTTTGAACGCAAGAAGTGGAGCAAATACTTTTTATTGCAGATTTTACAGAATTACTTTGAAGCTCTTCCTTTCTCCCTCTCCTCCTTTTCCGGCCTTTCAGCCCTTCTTCTTAGCATTTTTCACTTTTTGAAGTGTTTCATGTAAAATTTCCGAGATTTCGTTGCGTATATTGACCTTAATTTGCTCAAGAGACTCTGGTATATTGACATAAACTTGACTTATGGAGTATCCCCACAAGAAAAATTCAGGAACGGTGACTTCGTTAGCTCTTTTTTTACCTCTTGCTTTTGTTATTGAACAAAAGCAATAGGTAAAGTATCTGGGCTTAGTATTAGATAGTAAACTCACATGGAAATCGCATGTTAAGGCAGTAACAAGTAAAGCCACTCACGCTCTAATGGTATGCAGAAGGTTAGCAGGGAAAACTTGGGGATGTAAACCAAGTGTACTGCGCTGGATGTACACAATGATGGTAAGGCCAATCATTACATATGAAGCAGTAGCGTGGGCAAGGAGAACTCAATTAAAAACGGCGAAAGCTTAATTAGGGAAAGTTCAAAGGTTGGCATGTATCTGTATAACAGGAGCGACTGCTGCACTAGAGGTACTATTGGAGCTCACTCCATTACACCTCGTGATAGAGAGTACCTTCAAGGCAGCAATCGTAAGAGGAACAAGAAATAAAAGGTAGACGAGGAGATCTATAGGGCTTGGAAACCGAGATAACCCGGCGAAAGACAACTATCTCTTGGACTGTCCCCAGGACAGAATGGACAAACAGTATAGTTTTGAGATACACTTCGTTGCAAAACTTAGTAGTAAGAACGAATGGGAGGGTGTAGAGTATAACTACACACTCAAAGAACACACGATTAAGTGGTATACAGATGGGTCACGTACCGAGGATGGAGCTGGGGCAGGAGTATTTGGGCCAAGAATCAAACACTCTGAGCCGATGGGGAAGTATCCTAGCATCTTCCAAGCTGAAATTCATGCAATTAGCATATGTGTGCAATTCAACCTGGATAGAAAGTACAAACGGCAAGATATCGCTATCATGTCGGACAGCTAGGCAGCCATTCGAGCATTATGTTCCTTTGAGATCACCTCTAAGTTGGTGTGGGACTGTTTAAGCAAGCTCAATCAACTGGGCAAGAACAACAAAGTCGCTCTATGTTGGGTCCCTAGACACGCAGGAATTGAGGGTAATGAGCAGGCAGACGAGCTTGCAAGAAAGGGGGCAGCAACCACTTTCGTGGGACCTGAACCCTTCTGTGGAATAGGAGTTAGCGTAATCAGGGAATTACTCAGGCAAGAAGAGAGGAACAAGAGGTAAGAACTCTTTACCAATCTTACGGGACTGAGGCAACTTAAAGCGCTTTCAGGCAATTATAATAAGAGTAGATACGCATTCTGCATTGGTCTCAACAAAAACAGTTTGCGCATATTAGCTGGTATTCTGACTGGGCATTGCGGGCTCAGAGAACACGTTTGCAATATAGGGGTTGAGCAAAGCTCAATTTGTAGGTTTTGTAATGAGGAAGACGAATCATCAGAACATATTTTAGCTCAATGTAGAGCACTGATCCACAAAAGAAGGAAATGTCTGGGCATGCATCAAGAGCTCAGTACCGAACTGGCATCCATAGATCCGGACGCAATACTCAAATTATTGAGGTAGACTGGACTGGATGAGGTACTCTAGGCAGATTAGACTAGATAAAAAAGAGGGACGAACAATAGATCTTATAGGTACAACGACAGAAACCTCTATAATACAATACAATAGCTCTTTTTCAAACGATATTTTGGTATGTGCGAACGTTGCGGTAATGTAACAGACGATTGATTTTGAAAATAAAATTGGAAAATTTTCATTGTTGCAGTTTAACATCGGGTACCACAAAAAAATCACCCTGTATAATAACTTTTTTTTTCCACATAACTTATTAAATATGCTGTTTTAAAGAAAAACAAAACAAAACAAAAAATCCATTTTTATGAAGACAACCGGTAAATGAACGAATACATTAGGCCCTTCCCGTGAAAAAATAAGAAATCTAAAAAATATAATTTTTATTTTAATTTCAATAGTGACTCAAAGTCACTGCGTGGGACGAATAGGGTTAATTTAAGAAAGGAATAGTAGAAAAAATAATACAAGTATATATTCAAAATGGTTTCATAATTTTATATTGCACAATAAAAAAAAATTTTTATAAATTAAAAAAAAGTTAAATTTTTACATAATATATTCTTTGTCTGGCTGTTTGTCTTTGCTAAATTATACCTATATATAATTTAAGCTAATGATTATTATGGACGGTAAATGAGAAATTAAAAATTACGACTTGATTCCAATGAAACCAACACTACATTATTTAGATATTTTGTTTGTCGAATAAGAATTCACCCAAAGCATCATGATTGGTCATCAGCTTTTGCAATGTACTCAATTTCCCAGCTAACTCACGTTGTCCCCTCAATTGCTCCTCCAAGAAGACACCAGTCAGATAATCAACCAGATGATACCAATTGGGTGCTTTCTCGCAGGTCTTAATCAAACCACGTATGGACCGGGTTACTTTAGTTTCTAATTCCAGTGCTTCTTTCAAAGCAGCAGCACCGCTGGCCCAATTTTCATCGAGAACATTGTGTAATGTAATCAAATCGGTGACACTATCGGTAAGCTGACCACGCATCGACAGATATGCAATCAATTTGGAGCCATGTTGACGTTCCTCTTTGGCTGATTTGAAGAAGAATTCAGCGAAACCAGGACGATTCACGGTGTCCCGCGAGAAATATGCAGCCATGGCGAGATAAGTATTGGAAGCATTGAACTCCATTTGAATTTGCTTGCGCATAGCAAGGAGACAATGTTGACCGTTGCCACTGTCGTTTAAACCAATCCAGGCTGTAGGGATGTCAGAGTAGTCCTCTAAGGGACATGTCATTTGTGCAGATGCGATATTGATGGCCACTGCCAGTACAAAAAGTCCAACAATTAATTTCATCATTTTGCTGCTTGAGTATTGTTTATTTCATTAGATAACATCACAGTACAAAATTTCACGGTTTTTCTCAGTTTTGTTAATATTTTCTATATTTTCAATGTTTGTGTTATTCTACAAACGCTAAATAAACAAAATAAAATGACTAAATTTCAATAGCGTTCAACACTTAAATATAAAGGATTTGTTTTCCGAATATATTTTCAATTCAACTGAAATTTTTTCACGCCGAATATGCACGAATGGCGTATGAAATATAAACGGAATTATATATTTTTCTGACTGAATTTTTTTATTTTCAGTTCTGTCTGTATTTTTTGTAATTTGATTAACATGTCAAAACCTTTACGAAATAAGATAAAAGGTGAACTTTTGACTTTGTCTGACAGCAGATAGCACCGTGTCGCAATGGTCGTAGGAATTAAATTTTATATTTGAAAAGTAAATCTTCAACAAGGTATTATAAAAGAAACTCATACTCTCTTTGTTGTTTGTGTTTCACAAGTTTTTAAAATCTTTCATCATAACTATTAGGGTTATTGTTAGTTTAGTAACCTTTTAATTTTAGCATGTAAACAAATACATTTTTGACATATTGGGCTAAAATTGCTTGGCTTTAAAAATTATAAATCAAAATATTTTTCAAAATTTCTTTTTATATTCTCAACAGTGAAAAAATCAATATATTCGGCAACAAAAAATTATTATTAGAAACCTAATTATTGACTCGGCCTGCTACAGATTTTCGGTATTATCTCATTTTCAGTATTATCCAATCCCAAGCAAGCTACTGTAAATCAAATCAAAATATTTTTTTTTATAGGTCTATGGTTTAGCTGCATTTTTCAGATTTTATACACAAGCTGGCATTCACAAGCTGTCCTATTTTGTCATATAATTATAATGTCGTATAATTTTGTATGAAAAATGAGAAGATACGACGCTAAGTAAGACTCTTTGTGAATATCCTAATTGCCTAGACATAAATGAGACGCTGAGAAGAAAAGTGGTATAGCTTCTACTTTCAGAAAAAAGTGGAATAATTTTAAGAGCAAAAGCAAAACGAAATATGTTCAGAGCGAAAACGGAATAAAAAACTATGCTGTTCTTCTTCTGAAAGAATTGTTATACCATTTTTGTTCTTACTTTTAAGGCGTTTCATTTTCACTCTAAACTGTATTACTTATGCCATTCTTACACTGACACTCTAAATTATTTCACTTTTGCTCTTATATAAATTTTAGCCCGCTTTTCCTCTCAGCCTGTCATTTATCATTCGAAAATGATATAAAACCGAATCGTCCTCATTTGAGAGGCTGAGAGGAAAAGTGGTATAACTTCTACGTTCAGAAAAAAATGGAAAAGCAAAACGAAATATATTCAGACCAAAAATGAAACGAAATATGTTCAGAGCGAAAACGGAATAAAAAACTATGCTGTTCTTGCTCTGAAAGAATTGTTATACCATTTTTGCTCTTACTTTTAAGGCGTTTCGTTTTCACTCTAAACCGTATTACTTATGCCATTCTTGCACTGATACTCTAAATTATTTCACTTTTGCTCTTATATAAATTTTAGACCGCTTTTCCTCTCAGCCTGTCAAATGTAAAACATTAAATAATTTGAAATTTCCCTAAATGCCAAAAGGGAGAACCTTAGAAAGTGGTTTAATTTTTTGTTGTTGTATTTTTAAAAACTGTTCGCCATTTCCCCCTACCCTCCCTTCTAAATCAGCTTTGCCGATAAAAAAGGCTTACTATTAATGCATACCACCTTGATCAAAAAGTTCCCGGAATTTATTCAGAAAATTAAAAATACAAAATTATTCATCTAAATTTATATTGTCCCCTTCAAAGTAATCCCCGTCGACTGCAATACACTTATGCCAGCGCTTTATCCAATCCTCGAAACATTTTTTATATTCGGTTGTCGGTATGTCCATCAGTGCTTCCTGCGATATTTCCATTACTTCCTCTCAATTACTGCTGAAACGCGTTCCCCGTAATGGTTTCTTAACTCGATTGAACAGAAAAAAGTCACAGGGAGCCAAACCAGGTGCAAACCAGTAAATCGGTTAACGGACACGCCCACTTCCCATGTAAGCTGAATCAAAAAGTTACAATATCTCAAAAACCTTTGAAGTAATAAACTTGAATTTTTGTGCAGTGGCTACTGATACTGTAAGCATTTCTTAAAACAAAAATGGTCAAGATTGTAAATATGGACGTGGCACGTCCCATATAAAATAAGCACCTACATCAGTTTTTTGGCTCAAAATTGTCGTTGAACCCAATCTCATGCCTTGAAAATTGGAGTACGATAACAATTTATGAAAATTACTTAAATCGAAAAAGTAGGCGTGGCATCTCCAATATAGTCAAAGAATTTTACGGTATATGTTAAAGCTGCAATGATTATCTATATTTTTTTTTATGATTTTTGTGTACTTCTTTCAATTGATGCAATATACATAAATAATTAAATATTATCAAACTTAAAATTTATTCGCTTTCATTTCCTTCTTAATAGTCTGACGGCGAATCAGATGAGAAAATAATTTATAAATCCAGATCTTGACCATTATTTTCTGGTTCTAAGAAAATGACTGACTAAATCTTTTTCTTTCATTTCATTTCATGATTATTTAAAAAAAAAAATTAGTAAGCCCTAATATGCATATATACCAGTATTTTTATATATGTAAAATATTTATTTTTATATATGTATTCATATGTACACACATGGGGTACAACTTAGATACCCCATAAATTTGGTGTGTTCACATTTTTCAAAAAACTGCTTTTTTCATTCGAGGTTCCACTAGAAAATTGATTACCACGTCTGAATATGCAAGCATATGCTGCTGAAGTTTTTTTCTTATTATTGTAAAGATACTTCTTGAAAGAAATTAGTAAAAATTAGAGAGGACGTTTTTGGACGATTTTTTTAAAAGCTCTTTAAACTTTAGGGTTTTTGACTTTTCATGTTTTAAGATGATGATTTTACAAGTAATGGTACTTCAAAACGAAAAACGAAAATATATCAAAACTGGGTATGTCTTTAAAAAATAGTTCAAATATTATTTTAAAAAAATGTTCATTATATTTAAAACAAAAAAAAAAGTTACAGGAGTTAGCAGTGAACCTACCAAAGTAGTATTTGCTGCAAAAAATGTCATTGTTGCAAATGCTTGAATTTCAATACGTTTTTTTAAATGCACAATAAAAGTAATTTCCAAAATCCTTTTTAAGCTCATCTAATTGAAGTACTTACAATTGAACTGCATTCAAATATTATCAATATTCGCACTGACTTTTTTGGATTGTTTCCACCTTCGTTACACTGTGCGACGGTGCGTCATCATGGTGCAAAATCCACGAGTTTTCTGTCCACAATTCTGGTCTCTTTCGGCGAATCACTTCACGCAAACTCCTCATAATGCCCAAATAATACTCTCTGATGATTAATTTGCGGTTATTGACCAAAATTTCTTTTACTCTACCAACGTTTCTCGTCGGTTTTCGATGTCGATGGTCTGCCACTGCGTTCATCATCTTCGATTGACTCACGACCACTTTTGAACCGCTCGTGCCACTGGTAAACGACCGTTTTCTTTATCGTCGCTGAAACACTTTTCCAACATTTCCAACGTTCGCGCACCATCAAATCCGTTTTTTACGCAAAATGTAATACAATACAATTTAATAAAATTGTAAAAAATCGCCAACACACACAGAGATAGATGTACCCTTGGCTACGTAACTTTTGCAAATGACGCAAGCTATGACGCTAAAATTAAGAGGGAATATCAACAACAGATGTACCATCTTAACAAAAAAAAAACAGAACTCAAATCGCAACGATGGGAGCGCCACACGGTGGCTATTCCGGAAACTTTTTGATCAAGCTGGTATATTAACCGATTTCCGCCACGAAAAAAGAACGCCGGAATTTTGTTTTCATAATTTATATTCCTGGGTAATTTGAGGTCAAGGAATTCGAATCTGTTGTTAGATTTGTGCTAGGATGTTCCTAAGCACGGGAAATGGGTGTCCTATATATAGGACGCTGGGCGCTATTTGACATAATTCTTCTTCATGTTATTTCCCATATACTTAGAAACGTAAAAACAAATTTAAAGCCATTTTGATCAAAAACAAACGGAAATAGTATTAAAAAAGAAATGAATGAAAGAACCATTACTTTTCTTGATACATACATTGCATTTTTGACAGTAAAAAGTTGCTTGGTATGGACGTTGTTTCCTATCAGGATACTGAACAATAACGTGTTCAGCAGTCCCTTTTGGAAGATAATGTTTTGTTACCTCTAGTTTTATTGAAAATCATCGAACGTCAAAAGCAATTTTTCAGCAATAAAGTTTATTTTCGAGGCATTGTTTGTGAGTTTCAACGCATTTGCGACCTATATGCTTAGAATTGCAATCCAAAGCGATCAATAACACTTCTTATCCCTGATATTTATGCAATAGTTTTCAACTGCTTTGTCATGTAAATCAACGCCACCCATTCTAGCATTGTAACTGCTGATAACTAATGGTTGACTTTGATTCACGAATCGTTTCTTTTCTTTTTTCCAACTTTTCACACTTGGCATTGGTTCAATTTGCTCAAAGTTCGTGCAGAGGGTTATTTTTTTATTATCTGACCAACAGCACATGAGAATATTATTTATGAAATCGAACATGAAATCAGTTTCACCACCTCCCTTTAATGGAGCATTAGCAACACGATTTTTACGAACAGTTTCTGTTATATGAAACTGTTTTTCGTTAAGCAAACACATAAGATAATATGAAGTAAAAAAAATACTTTGTGGCACCTTGGATTTTCAACAATACCAAGCAAGCGCAGAACCACATTAGCCCCCAACCAAACTTGACGGTCATAGCTATCACTTATCCCAGCATAAGGCATGCAATGGAATAAATAGTCTTCAGAACTGCACAAGCACCGCGATTTGTAACCAAACTGAATAGGTTTGTTACGTATATACATTTTGCAACTGTGATGTTCGAAGTATGACATCATTTGCTCATCAATTCACAAGTAGTGACCTCACACACCAAAATAACTAAACTTTTTATTTGCGAGATTGAGCAATGGTCGCATCTATGAGTGGATCAAGTAAAATAGAATCTGATTACTAACGTTAAATTAAAATTACCTTTGCGAGCTTATCGCTTTCATCATTGTTGTAAAAATTGATGTATCGTTTGATATCTACGAATTGGTTATGTGGCATAGCTTGGTAGACAATAGGCACACCAAGAGAGGCAGGCGTATATGAAATTTAAAATTATGTATTTAAAACACAATTTAGGAAAATAAAGTAAGATATACGTACTAAAAATACGTTTATTCACTAAAATCAATGAGAATGGAAAATATAAAAACATGCCAATAGGCGCCCAACGTCCTATATATAGGACGCCAACTTTACATGCTTATCATGCCGCCTATTGAAATGTTTCTGGAAAAATTTTTCTTTTGGCAATAAGGCTTCATTATTACATTTTTGTTTAACAATTTTTTCTTGGTCCTATGAAAATTTAACAAAAATTGTGTTTTTTTAGTGTATAACTAACTTCAATACCAAAAATGCTGAATAAACTCAAACGTCATTTTTGAAAGCTAAAAGTTTAACCTTTTCAATGATATACATATGTTTATACCATATATGTACCCTTAATACAAAAAGTAACGTTTGAAAAAGAGAAATTTTAGCGTCCTATATATAGGACGCTGGGCGGAAATGGGTTAACGCATAAGTGAACGCGTTTTCTTATTTGTAGTTCCAAACTTTAAGGTATTTATCAAACTAGCAAACTAAACAATCCCAGATCGGTAAATCTAAAAAGAATGAAGGAACTATAGGTCAGATAATTTACAAAGATACCGATCAATTAATTTGGAACTACGCAAAATAAGTAGTTACAAAAGGTTTTAATGATTTTCACATTATCGCATTTGTGCTTCAAAACGTAAACATACAAAAATAAATGCGACTTTAGCTCACATATTTCAATCAAGTTTCTACAGATCTATACACTTAGAAGTAAGTAACTAAATATCTATAAATAGAATAAACTAAAGATTTCTTGTGCTGCATATGGAAAAGGAAAAAAATAATATTATTCAAATGAAATTTAATTTTACTCTACATGAAAGCCCCGAATGAATACCATAAGTATATAAGTACATACCACCAAGCGAAAGGTAATAAAATATAAATCTAACATGTATTTTCATTTTTTGTTATAGCGATTTTTTTTGCACATTTCTTCCTTTTTTTTTTCTTTTTTTGCTCTGAAATACACAATCCCATTGTATTTCCTCAATGAGTTCGACACACAAAGAGTGCAATATTCCTAAAGAAAATAAAAATGAATGTTAAAAGCAAATGCAATTCACTCTACGCTCGCTCGTTGCAGCAGCAGCGATAGCGACAGCAGCAAAATTCTTTTACATCGAAGAAAAGAAAAAAAAAAAAAAAATTATAAATTCCCATTAGAATTGCACATTTTGCTAAAGAAAGCCGTGTCAGAAAAGAAAAAGACAAGAACCCAAAAGAATATGTAAGCAACAAACGAAAGAATAAAAAATAAGAAACAAGCAAAAAGAAAATGAAGAAACAGAAGCTGAAAAAAGGAACACTGTAAAGAAATGAAACAGCAACCAACTTAATGCACAAATAGGGGCATATACTCACACACAAACACATACATATATGGATATGAATAACACACACATATTCGTACTCATATTCAACACATAGGAAGAGAGGGCAGCAAGAAAAGTGCCTGAGAAAAGCTTAAAAAATTGCTTCTATTTCCCCCGGTAGTGGGATCGGTAGTGGGTAGGTAAAGCGTTATTGTACACCACTGCCTGCCATTCTTAACCCCTTGCACCCCAATGATGATGATGAAGATGATGATGATGGTGCAAAAGAAGTTTATGCGAGCGCTGATGCAGATAATGGTAGTTAGTGTGTAAAAAATTGTGTTGCAGTAGTCATAGAATAGATAGTTATATGTAGAGGTGCCAGCGGTGAGTGAGCCAGGCAGCGGCAAATGTATGTGTGTCTGTACAGATATATGCATTCGTGTACATATTTCTTGTGTGCTGTGTATAGTAGATGTGATGATGCTTTTACCTAGGATAACACATGCAAGTGGTGCTGTGCATGAGAGTACCTACTATCATATTCTTATTTGAAGAAAAAATTAAATTCTTGTTTCTTCCTTATTTTGCTTAGCAGGAAGTCTCGTCTCTGCTGTTACAGCAACGTAAGGCTTCTTCATCTTCTTTTATTTGTTAGCCTGCCGCACCACTACTTTCACCACCTACACTTCTTTTTGCTCTTCTTCATCTTATACTTTTTGTTCCGTTGCTGCTTTACGTTTTGCGTTCAGGGTGCATGCAGCAATTATAGAAAAAGCACTAAAGTACTTTGAAAACTTAAATGTAATAGTCTAGTAAGGCATACAAAAAAAATCAAAAAAATATACAGTAAAAAAAGGAGAGGAAAATTGAAAGAAAATCAGAGCAGAAAAAGAAATTGCAGGCATTTAGCTTCTATGCTCAACTCAGCAGAGTTGGAAAAGTACCTATGCGAATTGAAAAAAAAAAAAAAACAGAACAGCAGAAGGAAATTATAACAAGTCATACGGAAAAAAATCACAGCCTTACAAAATATACAAAATTATAATGAAAAAAAAATTATTAACTAAAACCAACTTCAGTCATCAACAACAACAAAACGCAAGCTAAAAACCAACCAATGTTAATAAAATGTAAAACAAAATCTTGCAAAATTATTTAAAACATTATAATTCAACAAAAAAGTAAATGAAATGAATAAAACCATAAATTTTTGGTTTAAGTACCACAGAAAAAAGTTAAAATATTAAAACCAAAAATGTAAGAGAGCAATGTCCTTTAAATTACAATTTAAGTATTAAACTTACTACATAAACTTATTTTGGCCACCATGGCGAAGTGGTTAGCGCCCTAGACTGCACGCAGGCAGAGTTTTTATAAGAAAGCACCTCTTGACTGGTAATGGCAAGTCTGTAAGAGTAAAAATTGAGTAAGGAAATCTTTTTTCTTTTCTATTCGGATTGAGGATAAAAGTGTTGGTCGTTATTAGGTTTTCCTTTTGCGGTAGACGACCTCGATAGTCTAGTGGGTAGTGCATTAAACTTTCATTCAGCTATTAAAAAATTGCCACACCGCCATTTGGAATCGACGTTAAACTGTAGGTCCAACTATGTGGTATCACAATGGGCCGTTCAGGTCTAAGTGTGTCTCTCGACAGCCACTCCAACCTAACCAAACATAGGTCCTTTCCATTTGTGTACAAATATAACTCACATATCATGAATGTCTAGGCTTAGGACCGCCATTCCTATCCCCAATCCTTCGCCATATTGAAAACACCATTTTGAATTTTGAAAAACCGACATTTGATTAGTAATTAGCATACTTTTTGTATCAGCATCGCAAAACAACATGTTTTCGGATCTTGAACTCAAGCTCAATATCTCAAGCCAACAGTAGGAATGAAAAATATACAGCAAGAAAACGGTCAAATCAGAGCATCTAAAGAAGAACAGAAGACAAAACTTCAAGACCTTTTTTGTGGTTCCACTTATAGAGACACTTATTTGTTCTTCAATAAGATACTTCTAACATCTCTTGGCAATTTTGTAATAAAGTTTCATAGTTCTATTTTTTTTAAATATTCCTCAAAAAGTCTACTATTTTCAAAATTTAAAACTGGAATGTCTCCTTAAGCAAAGTATATCAAAAGGTATAAAATTTTATAAGAGAGTGTTCTCGGGTCTTATACACGGGTTTTGTTTTTGAGCCATAAATTCTCACTAACTAGCCAAATCGGGTGTTTTATTTATTATGGGAAAGGTAATAAGATTAATTAATAAAATTTTTGTCCGAAAAAAGTAAGTAAACTTCCATTGGTCCACGCAAAATTGTAGAACCAATTTTATGAGGATGTGTATTTTTGTAAAAAAAAAAAAAAAATTGTATCCGGGTATGAGATACCAACATAAACCCACTAAAAATTGAGAAATATGAAGTAGAAACCCCATAAATATTTATAAATATTAATTAATTTTTTTTGTAAGCCTTCTGTGGCGAATATAAAAAGTAATGGCAGTTTTATTCATCATCTCTCTCTTAATCATCGTTTTCATCATCCGAATCGTGATCACAATGTTTGCACACTTCAAATGAACAGGCCACTTGCATGTGAAACATTTGATGGGCAATTTTCTTTTTGGGAATACAAAACAAATGGATCAAAACACTAGATAAGTGGCGTCTCATACACGGTGTTATGCTGTGTCTTATACCCGGAAAATAATGCCATTTTGCGATTAACAAAAAATAATTGTTTCCAGCCAAATATTGGCATAATCTAAAATTGAATCACAAACTATACGTAAAACACTAAATGCTAATTCATTACACTCACCTCTCAAGTTTTCGCGATCGATTTTCACACACGATGTATACCAGATACACAATACTTACTATTATACATATTTACTTCGATTTTAGCACAAAAACTGCAATATTGATATCCCATGATGCAAACAATCGACTCATAAGATATTAATTTTTAAAATTACTATGATGAATAATATTTGAGTTTTTCCACTTTATAATATTGAATTAAATAAGTGGAGAAAACGCAATTCTAGTACGAATCAGTCGCAAGTATGATATAAGCTTGATAATGTATTTTAGTCTGCTTATTGATTTAGTTTTAGGGCTTGAGTGTAGGTCTGAATTAAGGACTGAATTTTCGGCTGACTTTCGATTTGGTTTTTGGTCTGAATTTGGTTTTATTTTTTTTAAATTTTTTGCCTGAATTATTGCCAGAAATTTTGTTTGATTTTTGGTCGGGATTAATTTCATTTTGATCTAAATTTTGGTTTGAGCTTTGATATGGATTAAGTCTATTCTAGATTTAAAGTTTGATCTGTTTTTAGCTCGATTTTAAATTGGAATTTTTTGTGTGATCTTTGACCTGCTTCTGGTATGATCTTTTGTTTGAATTTTGACCAATTTTGGTTTAAGTTCTGATCTGAATGTAGTATATTTCTGTTTTGAATTTTGGTGTGCTCTTAGTATACTTTTTATCTCATTTTTGGTTTGAGTTTTGTTCTAAATTATGGGTCTGAGCTTTGACTTTTTTACTTGATTTGGACTGAATTTTGGTTCGTGTTTTTGTTTGAATTTAAATTTGGCCCAATTTTGGTCAGAGCTTTGGTTTGTTTTTGACCTGATTTTTGGTATGAGTTTTTTTTTGATCTGGTATAACTTTATTTCAGTTTTGGTTAGAGTTTTTATCTGAGTCTCTGTTTACTTTTAGTCAAAATTCTCGGTTTCCATTTATCCCAATTTTTTGTTGAAGTTTTGACGTAAATTTTAACCAGATTCTTAGAAGGTTCTGGGTTTTTGTCTAAATTTTGGTATGATTTTTGTTTGATATTTGGGCTAATTTTTGAAGAAAGGAAAATAATTAGATCATCTGTAAGATATTAACTATATAATTAAGTAAAATCAGACCTCCCCCAATCAAATTTGTAGATCCGACACTGGAATGAATTAAGCAACTGTCGCACACTCTCCTTATAAGTGAGTGTTCAAAATTCTAAAATTAGTTTTTTTCGACCAAACTCATTTGTGCTATATTATCGAAGTATATTTTAGATGATTTAACCCATTGATGACCACAATTTAACTCATTTGTGACCAAAGTAACATAGGTTAGGTTAGGTTGGAGTGGCAGCCTTCTGCTTGAAAGCACACTTAAGCACATAATTAGGCTCATTGTGATACCACAGTACGGCGCGACTCCCCCATTTACGGAGTGGAGAACCATGAGGATTCCATAATGAATCTGGCTATGTCCTTAATATTTATGGATGGTAGCTCGGACAGACTAGTGAAGAAAGGTGAACCCAGGAGTTTTAGTCTCCTCCTGGCCAGGGATGGGCATTCGCACATGAAATGAAGGACTGTTTCTTCCTCCTCCTCAGAGCCGCAGCCCCGACAGAAGTCATTGAATGGCAGTCCAAGTCTTGCAGCATGTCTCCCCATTATGCAGTGTCCCGTGAGCACCGAAGTCGTTATGCTGATGGAGCTTCTGCTTAACATAAACATATCACAATTTTACTCCAAACACATTTAAGTGTAATTTGTAAAGTAAATTTTAAATGATGTGACCCATTTGTGACCATTATTTAACCCATTGGTGACCTAGGTAACATCAGTTTAAAAAAATTTTGTATTTAGAAACTTTCTGTGCAATTTAAACGAAGCTTCCATAGTCAAACCTTTGTGCTACATGTAGGTATGTAACATTGACCACTAATTGGTCAAGGATTTTTCTTTTCAAAACAAAAAAGTTTAATTAAATAATACAACTTCGTTTAGTTTTATTTTGGTATAGCCACAGTGTAGTTTTGATATAATCAAATTTAAGTAAAACTATCTAATTAAAAAAACAAATCAGGAAAAATTCACATATATAAGATGTAAAAGATTAAAAATTATAATAATTGTGCTATTTTAGTTCTTAACTGCTAATCAGCTTTTGGTTCTATATCAGATGTGCTTAAGCCTAGCTCCACTTCCAGTATATATAAATATATCTTGTATTGTGGTCAAGCGGCAAGGTGTGCATGCAGCTTATTAGAGGTCAGAGGAAACTAAAAATCGATTGAAAATGTATTTTAAATCTCTATGGTTAACTTAAAAGGCTTACTTTTTTTGGAAAAACCTATATACTTTTAATTTATTCTTAAACAAAATCAAAAAGTTTCTTTTTTAAAAAAACGAAGCAACTTTTCTAAAACTATTCTATTTTCAAACGGGTAGATTAATTGGGCTTTCATCTTCAGATTCTAATTACCGAATGTTTGTATATTATCGTGGTATTAATATATCCCCAATCACTTTGCCCGTTCGAAAAAAAATTGATGCTAAAAACTTACTTAAAAGCAATTTGAGATAAGTGCAAATTTTTGCAAATAAAACTTAGATTTTTCGCACGAAAAAAAAAAATTTGGTAATTATTTGCATACCCCACTCTAACGGCAACAAGAAGAGTTTTTGAGATAGCTTTAACGAAAACTTTGTAATAACAACACAAAGTTCATATAACATTGCTTGGGTTATTCATATTAAAAAAAAAAATGGAAAAATTTTTCAAGTTTGACACTTCTCATCTCCTATACTATAAAAGGTAGAAAGCTGAATTCTCTCCTATCGATGCACCAATTATTTATGATTTTTTTGAAAATCGACCTTTGAGCCTTCACTTATATGGAGCGGCCCCAGTGTGTGTCGGTATGAATATATTTTTGAAGTTCATTCAAAAAACAATTAGTATAGAACATATGTAAGAAATTTTCTAACTAAACTGAGAGAATTTTTTTCAACACTGTGATTTCTTGTACTAATACAAAGAATTACTCCAGAAAAAAAATCAATTCGCATAGAAAAATACTTAACTACTTATATCTGTGTGCATATCAAAACTTTTCCAAAAAATAAAAAAAAAAATTAAGAAATCACATTGCTCTAAGAATGTTAATTCACTCATTTTAATTCCAAAAATTTATTTTGAAGTTATAACGCAATTCAATCATATTTATTACTGACTGCATATTTTTGTAATACATGACGTATGAGTAATGCAGATACTTAAGACGAATTGTTTTCATTTGCAAATAAAATACCAAAACATGGATAGAAAAAACTTTTACTAAAAATAACTTACTCATTAAACATATGTATGACATAATATGTATCGATGTATTTATATGTATATTTTGCACATTTCTATACATACATATGTTATATGTAACTCATACATATGTTAACAGGCATGTACAACATGGTAAACTATCTATGTCTATAAGTAAGTTTTACCTCCTCCTCACTACCGAGAGCACAAAAAATATTACTTTAGTAAAATATCTCTTATTCCAAAGGATAAACATAATTTATCTCATATGCGAAATACCAATTGCCATTCTTCATTTATGCAATTCCTTCTGAATGCCCAGAAATCAAACAAATAATTTATCTGGCGAAATGTCAAAGTAAGGGATAAAGGACCTCTGCCACTGCCAGTACCAGCAGCAGCATCATGAATGAAAACATAAGAAGTAAAGGGAGAAAAAAGAATTTGTATGTTTGCATGAAAAAGAAAATGTTGAAAAACAAAACAACAAATAAAGTCAATGTCTACACATACACACCCACAATTATCGACGACAAGCGTTTCTTTTTCTTCCTGCTAATTCTGCGACGCTGTCTTCTACTTAAAGTAGTTTATTTGTCTTTGGAAGCCTCGCTATGCATGTGTATGTGTATGTGTGTGTGTGTATGTTTGGATATTTGCGCTTGTGTTTGTTTTTACAGCTTCTTTAAGTAATCGAAATAAATAACAAAATGCTACGGCGATTGTTTTTCCCCTTTGTTGTTCTTTTTTCTTTCTCCAACTTGTATTTCTTACATAAAATAAATAAAAGATGAAAGAATAAGAAGAAGTAGCAGCAGCATAAAATAAAAAATAACAGAAAAGCATAATGATGGAAAAAGAAAAAAAAAATATTTGAAAAATGTGGAAAACGTAAAAAAGAGTTATTTACTTCGGGCTCTCAAGCTCTTCATCATGGGTTTAAGTACATACATACGTACATGGAGCACGAATGTGCGGCTGTGTCTGTGTTTGTGTTTATATAATAGTGTGAGGGTAAAATAAACAATTTATAAAAGATTTATTTTTTAAAGCCAGATATGTTTGCGCACGGAAAATTGAATGATTTTGAAATTAAAATTTAAAAATTTATTGATAAGAAATAAGTTTCTGATATTGGCCTACATATGTACTTCACATGCTCTAAAATGAATGTGACAGGCACAAATCTAACTATGCCCGTACTGACTTGATTTTTAACCTTTTTATAAAATTTTATTTACAATTTCCCTTGCATACGGTGATATGAAATATATTGTTTGGGCACTGTATCTTGATTTTACACAAAAGGGAAAGAAAATAAGTGCGTAGATTTATGTGAGTAGATTTTATTTTAATCTGTACGTAAAATGTAGTTGTTGATTGAAAAAATCCGACAGTTGTGGTGTAGAAGTTATCGAGGGTTATTGTTTATTAGAGGAAATTCCGTTACTGAAATATAAAAATTTTGCTTTATTATGTCTGTTTTTATGTTTTTCATTGTAAGAACCGCCAATGTTTGTCGATCATGCATTGAGAGATTTTTAACAGAATTGTTTATACTATTGGGAATTGGTATAAAGTCTCCTTCTCTTCCAAGTTCTGATATCTTCTGCAATATATATGATTTGTGGGATACGGAGTCTGTTAAGTATACATTAACCCGGTTCTTTTGTGGCCGTGTTTTAGCTCTATTTTCTTATATGCATCGCTGGTGGAAAGTTTTTTCCAACTGTTATAATATCTGTTCCATCTGTTATAATATAATATAAATCCGTCCTTATTTTGCGGGGAATTGCTGGTGGTTGTGGCGGAACATTATCTTGCTTATTAATCTGTCTATTTTATTGTTCCTATTTAAGTTTATATACGAGAATTATGAACTAGCAAAACAACATAGAGGCATCATGAATGAGCCATTCACCACCACCGCTTCAGTGGAAATTACATATAATGGAAACTCATCTTTTAACTTGAGGACTTGAACCTCGTAGTATAGGTATGTCTTTTTTTGCACTAGATCACCAAAAAACAGTCGAAAACTCATCACCTGATTTGGGTATTACACTACACTGATATTAAGACCAACATCAAGCAGACAAAAGCCATGAGAAACGACAGAATTAGTTAGAAATTAACAAATTCTGATGTCTAGGAAGGGGCTATATCACAGACCATAACGCAGATGATAATGTCAACAGATTATATTTGAACGATTACGGTCAGTATGAAAAAACTCGTAAGTTGAACAAAATCTAAATTGTCAGAACAGACGTTTGTAGTTTCTGGGTGAAATAAATCACGTTACACAAAACATCATCCAGAAAGTACAAACGTCTGTACAGTGCAGAATATTTTGAGCAAATTTAATATGATATCATAATTGCTAAAGCTTTATAAGTAAACAAAAGAAATTAAAAGGATGAGATTTACCCTGAGAAAGTCAGCCAGAATGACGCTGAATTGAAATCCACAAGAATACTTACGTGCCAGAGCGAGGAAATAACGTAGGAGGCATTCCATAAATCAGTAACTTTCTGCAAAAAACACAAAACGGGAGAACACAAAAAATAGCTGCAAAAACATAGCCAGATGGAAATTCCATGTGGAAGCTCTAAGCTCTCAAGAAGACTAAAAGGATAAATCAGTATTCAAATGAAACTACCTTTCGCTACTATGAAATGACACGTCTCTACCCCTATTCTTCAACTATGATTCTTCAATAGTACAATTGAACAGAAATCGAAAAAAAAAACTAAAGGTTTGAAAATAAATTTAAGTCTTCAAGTGGAGATACGAAATTGAAGAACTGGCTCTAAAGTTTTTTTATACAAATTATTAGAATATAGATTTTTTTTTATTGAAATAAATTTGCAATTTATCAATAGATATTCAGCAAATGAGATGTTTAACAAAAATATTGAGTTAAATGGATGTATCCCTTTGGTTACACCTATATATATATAAATAATATATGCACTTTGTTAAATATTTTATGTATCCATATATTCTACTATTAGTTGTAGCTCTACTATTGTATTAAATGTCACTTGAGCAAAATATTTTAAACTAACAAGAGGTTATGGCCCATAAATTATGGACGCAGGAAAATTCTGGCAAAACAAAATTTTGTCAAATAAAATTTCCTAACTGAAAACTGAAAATTTTTGAAAAATTTGAAAATCATATAAAATTTTCACAATTATAACAAACCAAAAATGTCGATGTCAAGTCTGCTGCAGATTGAACGCTTGACCTTTTAAGAGAATTGGAATCATTGGAAGCATATAAAAGATCTGGAAATGCATCTTGGACACGGAGGCAGACATGAGAAAAAACGTCACTGTAAGATCGAAGCTGGTGCTGCTTGGGAACTCGATTGTGTAGGTCCACATTCAAAGTGCGGTAACATGAAAACGAAAAACATGTGTAAAAATTTATGACAAGCTTTTCAAGCTTCAGGTCTCACGAAGAAAGTAAATCTTTTGAGGAAGTTGATTACAATGCGAATGAAGGATTGCGCATCCATGGACGAATTCGTGAACATCATCATAATAACGACAAACAAATTGACAAACCTGGGCTTGAAAGTAACAGAAGAACGAATTGGCAGATTGATGTTGGCAGGTTTACCTGGAGTATATCGACCGCAGGAGTAGACATCACTGGTGAAAACATCAAGACGAAACTGTTGCAAGACATGCAAGGTAGCGGCTATTCATCTGTCACATTACTTGGATAACCACGTATGTCTTATTTTAATTTATCTGGTAAAGATAATAAATGCTATGACTGTCAAGAGGTTAGTTATATTAAAGCAGAATGCTCCAAATTAAATAACATTATTACTTATTTCTATTTGAATTCTTATGTAATTTTATGTAATGTAAACAAAAAAAACTCAATTTCGTCCGAAATGTAGATACGTGGTTGAAGAATAGAGGTAGCGATTTATACTGCTTTCCTTGCGTTCACTTCAAAGATACTATCGATTAAAGAAATCAACCATTAATTGAACAAATATACTATATCTTAGAAAAAGGCTCACGTATTCCATTTCCTAGTTATAATAGGCTGTATTCAATACTGGTGTAAAAGGCTTAGACAGTTCTCAGTTTTATGTAACTGAACATAATAACGTGGGCACTTATTGTTTTACGTTACTTTTCTTGTATTCAATGTAATGAATGATGCATTATAATGTATAATCAGTAACTATTTTACAAGTACTTTAAAGCATATAGAATCATTCAAGCATTTAAGACACGTGAAATTTGGAGAAAATTGAATTGCAAGAATCCCTTACTAAGAAAAAAAGCTAATTAATATAAAGCTTATAAAAAAAAATTATCATCATCGTCTGTCTACTCATAACAAGCTCATTATAATTTAAGCATAACTAATAAACAGCCAATTCTTAACTTCCTTATTAATTGCTAATTTGTTCATAATTTCCACAGTTTAGGTTTTTTTGTTTGCTTGCTAAACACAAACATCTTTCACCGGTTTTATCTAAAATATTTCCGAAATATTTCTCATTTTATGTTTGTATAACTATATATACAAATATTAATATAACTGTGTATATGTGTGCATTAGCGATGCCATTCGTTAACGGCTTTTCGGGATTAGGGATTTTCGGGATACTAATTTCTATCCTGGGATCTCGAAATTCACACTTTTATCAAATATGTAATAAAAACTTGGAAATTATTAATAAAATTCGATATAAAGTGAAGGGTAAAACTCTACATACACCACCGGATTTTCAGATTCTCTAAACCTATGGATACAACGGAAAAATTAGGAATGCAGTTTTATAAAAGATGATTATTTATTCATAATAAAAAAATATATTGCAATAGTATAAGAGCTCTTAAGGAGATCGCAAACTTAGTTGCCTTAATTCTACGATGACCTCAGTCAGCTTTTGACGCCCAAGGAGGACCCTCTAAACATTGAAAGTGGCATAAAATATTAATACTCATACTAAACAGTTATTCCTATGGTAGATTGTGTGAAGAGTTTTGTCATGTTAAATTTTTGTTATGCTTATGAATTTACTGTTTTTTACGTTGTTATCGAAGTAAATTTTTTTCATTTTTGCTTTTTAATTGATTTAAGCCTTCTGTCAAACATTTACCCATCCACATAAAAATTCAAATTTTTTAAAATTTATCGATGTAATGTTCATTTAAATTTTCGGACACTTGTGTTAAATTTCGTAGAACATGGAAACTGTCACTGTCGCATAGCTGGTCGATTTTTGAAAGTCGTACCGTGAATGAATTAGAAAAAACTTTGCTCAAGAAAATATTCTCTTGACTTAATAATGAAGATTCTATAAAAAATAAAAAAAAAATTCAATAAGCCTGTGTAGATATCTTTGAATCCAGAAAATCTCGGGATTTTCTGCTTTTAAGCTCGGGATTTTCGGGAACCACTTTTAGACGGACTCACGGGTTTCCGGGATTGGCATCCCTAGTATGCATATAAAGTATGGATGTAGTAGTAGTTTTAGTTACATTGTAGCGGCAGCTTCCGTTTTCCGGTTATCAGTTATACGTATTTATATATTTCAGCTACTGCTCCAAACAAACAACTAAAAATACACAAAAACGCAAAAAATATGTAACGAAACGAAAAAACTATTATTCCCAAGCGGAAACTGCTTATCACACATTTCCACACCACAACAGCAGCAGCAGCAGCAATAACAACACCAACAACAACGAGATGTGGCAACATTGGCAACAAGAAAAATAAAGAATGATGCGTAAACATGATTTCTTTCTTCCGTGTGGTTGAATTTTCTACGCTACGCTCTGTTATTCCAGTTAAACTAAATGCTAAAGTAGTAACAACAGAAGTAGGCATCCAGACACAAACTATGCAGGGATTTGCTTATTGTTAGAAGAGTTTGTTACAACAAATGGAATGTTTTTTTTTTTTTGTTTTGATTTTTGTTTTAGGAATATTTTACTACGTTTGTTTTCTTCTTCCACCTATAGATAGTTTTAGTTTTTCTTTCATAGTTAGACGAACGAATTCATTCATTCGATGTTTGATTTGGTTTTTGAAATACATACACACTTGTCTCGTGCGAGGCATGCGTTTTGCTAACCAAATCTTAACTGTGAATTGAATGTAATTCATCTTATTCCCTATGGGCAATGTAGGCACAAAGTTGTTTGCATTTGTTATTGTTTTTGTTGTTATTGGGGTTTTCTTTTTTCTTCTGTATACTTCCATTTTCACAGTTACCTCTTCTTCTGGCTCTACTTTCAATTTATAAGGTTTTTTGTTTTCTTTTTCTTTAGCATATTGTGAATTTTTGTATCCTTTTGGGACATAAATACCATTTGTGTTCTATTGCGTTACGTTACGCACACATCATTGCGTTGGGATGCTACTTACGTTGTATTGTTACTATTATGCCTTGTATTAGTGTCTGACCAAAGGTGATTTTTTGGCCGAAGCCGAACTTCGGCCATTCATCTAACCTTCGGCGGAAACCGAAAACCGAAGGATTTTTAAAATTTAAAAAATAAAAATCTGAAAGAAAATGTTATCTACCTATATATTTGCAAACATATGCAGATAAATATAAATAGTAGATACTCCAAATAAAAAGCTGACCAGCAACACTAAAGAACTGTTCACTGTCGAAGGAGCTGACAAATATTATTTATTTCAGGAATCATTTAAAAATTTTTTTACGTCAAAATATACAGTTACATCGACTATATATCTGTAGAACGACTTTCGTTCAACGACACCTGTGTCAAAAAAAGAGTTAGCCGATGGCTGCTATGATTTTGCTTATCTAAAATCAAAGATTGAATCAGCGTATTAATCGATAGACCTGTAGCCGGAACCAGAATTGACAGGCTGAGAGGAAAAGCGGGCTAAAATTTATATAAGAGCAAAAGTGAAATAATTTAGAGTGTCAGTGCAAGAATGGCATAAGTAATACGGTTTAGACTGAAAATGAAACGCCTTAAAAGTAAGAGCAAAAATGGTATAACAATTCTTTCAGAGCAAGAATAGCATGGTTTTTTATTTTGTTTTTGCTCTGAACATATTTCGTTTCACTTTTGCTCTAAACATATTTCGTTTTGTTTTTGCTCTTAAGTAAAATTATTCCATTTTTTTCTGAACGTAGAAGTTATACCACTTTTCCTCTCAGCCTCTCAAATGAGGACGATTCGGTTTTATATCACTTTAGAATGATAAATGACAGGCTGAGAGGAAAAGCGGGCTAAAATTTATATAAGAACAAAAGTGAAATAATTTAGTGTGTAAGTGCAAGAATGGCATAAGTAATACGGTTTAGAGAGAAAATGAAACGCCTTAAAAGTAAGAGCAAAAATGGTATAACAATTCTTTCAGAACAAGAACAGCATAGATTTTTATTCCGTTTTCGCTCGGAACATATTTCGTTTTGCTTTTGCTCTTAAGTAAAATTATTCCACTTTTTTCTGAACGTAGAAGTTATACCACTTTTCCTCTCAGCCTCCCAATTAACTCTCTAGTTCCCAAATTTTTGATTGATTTAAAAAAAAATGGGATTTGAATTGGAAATTTTAATGTAAAAAGCATAAATCTGATCTCAAAATCCTAAAAAATTTAATGGGCGTGGTTTTATGAAGCCGAAAAACTTGAATGTCTAAAAGTATTTGTTGTTGAATAAATTTTTTATCAATTTTTTTTAAATAACTAAATATTTTGTATAAAAAATGTAAATTCCTAGCTACTCACAGCTAGTTTTTTTTATCTGGCTGATATGACAGGAAGTATTTTATTCATTGAAGATTCGATGAAAATTTAAGAAATATCGTGGCAGCCATTGCGAAAAATGCTGTTTTGAGAAAACTAGTTTCAAAGTTTATATATGCATGACTGCTGTATCAGGGCCTGCAAATAAACATCTGTAACTTTCAATCGACTGTGAATTTCAAAGAATCCCTTTACACATATATTCTAGAGCGATTTTAGCCAAAAGAATTTTCAATTTTTTTGACCTCCTTGAAAGTAAAAAAAAGTGAAGCGCCAATAATGAAAAATGTCGGATTCTCCAACAATTCACGCTTCTTTTCAATACGCTTCAAGTCTTCCTTAAAAAGTATAAAAGCTTGGCTTGCTTCTGCTGCCTCTAATTGTATTAGCTCCAGCAGGTTGTTCGTTAAAAAAAATCAACGATATCTGTTTGTACCAAAGCCGTATTTAGGGGGGAGGTTTTGGTGGTTCTGACCCCCTCCCCCCCCCCCGGAATGTGGAAACTTTATTCTAACTTTTGAGATTAATTGCCAATGGATGGAAAAAAGTCAAAATAAAATTTATTTAACGATATTTTTTACTTCCATCGATTTTTTATCTAAAAAGTCAAATATAAAAAATAAATTTGAAATCTTAGTTACACTATGCAATCAAATCCGATTTGTTTTCTTCAAAGAGACTACGGATTCAAAAAGAGAAGGCGATACTGAGCACTGCTGCATTCATAGTTTTTCTAGGTCAGTAACTGTTTTTGATTTAAAGTTTCGTCCTGAATCAGTTTGAAAAGTTTAAAAATTAATAAAAATAGAAAAAATTATCGGATCCCATTTTTTTCCTAAAATGTGACGTGATGGGAAGTTTTTGACGGCAGATTCGTGTTCAAAGTGAAATGTTCTTTCGCAAAAACTCCATCTTTTTAGCAAAACCCATGCAATTTTAGGAGGCAATCTTAAAATATAATTAATTTAGAAAGATCTCTTTCAATGCTGTGACTTCACGAATTTAGGGAATATAAGCCAATTTCATCCGGCTTCCTTATCTTTGATGGCTCAAATTCCCAATGATGATAATTTGAAAAAAATGAGAATCTACAATTTTTGATAGTTTTTTTGAGGTGGGGTACATCATCAGTAGGGGGAAGTTAATGAGTTAATGAAATTATGTCCCTCATGATAAAAAAATGCATTAGATTGCACAATGAATAATATATATTTGAAAAAATTTATTTTGATTATTCTGTGAATTTTTTTTCACTTTTGGCCATTTTTTTGAGATTAAGATTAAAAAAATCGGAAAATTTTTCGTAAAATTTTAATTTTATAGGATCCATCAAATGTATCATTGATTTAATTTATTGTATTTAAAAATCAGTTTGATAAAAATTATTTATGAATATTTTCTTCGAATGAAATCCCCCCCGAAAAAAATTTCTGGCTACGGCCCTGGTTTGTACGGTTGTAAATCTGCGGATTACTTCGAAAGCAAAAATGGAACAAGCAAACGGAGAAAATATAACACAGAAATTGTAATGTAAATACTTTATATAACCACTTCACATTTATTTATTTGTATAAATTGCCAATCTATAGTAAAAATTATTATAAAATAAAATGCTTATAATCTTCGGCTTCGGCAAAATACTTCGGCTAAAACTTCGGCCATTTTTTGCCGAAGCCGAAGGTGCCATTTTATGTCGAAAAGCCGAAGAACCGAAGCCGAATATTCGGTCGGACACTACCTTGTATGCTGTTTTCGTTCTTTTTGTTTCTGCTGTTCTATTTCATTTACATTACAAGTGCTGCGTGCGTGCGTATAAAATTCGTAATGAATTTTAGATTTCATTTCAATGGAGCAAAAATTATTACCTACTGTTCCCTTTTTTTCACTTCATCCATTTTTCATATATTTTCTTTCTGCTTATGAGTTTTATGCTTTATTACGCTATTACGCGTTTATTTATTTTTTTGGCATTATGAAATGTCTCTGTGGTATGAAATGCGAGGTGCAAACAGTTTAGATAAATATGCTCTAAATTTTTAATATTTACGCACATAATATAAGTAGAAGGTTTACTTTTCAGCAAAAAAAAAAAAAAATGGTGTATAAAACATTACATTGGATGGAATAATATCACCCAGGTGCAGACCTTGCACTTAGATTTGGGCAGGACTAATTTTACAAAATTTTATAGAAATTATGCGACAAACCACTGGATCCCAATTTAGCCCGAAACAAAAAATCAGATCATATTTTGACAAAAACACAGAAAAAAAACTTAAAGCAAACCTCTGATCAAAAGGAAATAAAACTCAGACTTAAGTTCAGACAACAAACTAGACCGAAATTGAAATCAAAAGCTAACAAAAATTTAGATAAAAATCCCACACAAAATTCAAGGGAAGTTCAGACCAAAACTCAGGCTAAATTTCAACCAAAAATCGAATCAAAACTGAAATCATAATTCACCCCAATTTTGTTTAAAATTCAGAAAAAACTCAAACAAAAATGCCGTTTTGAATGATGAGAAAATATTGTAATATAAATATTTTTTTTTTTCGGTAAGTAATATCTTGATTTATTGACTTTTGCATATACACTTAATTAAGCAATCTATACAATATAATAATTAAAAAAATTTAAAATATAAAATGAAAAAGGAGCAATAATTTTTTTTAGTGGTATTAACTTCAACCACTTCCAACAATTCAATGACCTCTTGCGCGGCTAGCAACTACAGTGTAAATCAAAAGTGGAAAGAAAAATGTTCCTCCTTAAAATCCAAACTTTGCAGCAGCATTTTCTTGATAATGTTCCAACAGATTAGCTCTTGCTGGCTGGGTGACTGGCTGGCAACTATCGGTGCGGCATTTTGCACTTCAAATAAACTGGCTGCCGCCATCAGCACCATTGCTGAGGAGCAAAAGCAGCAGCTGCTGTTATTATGCCGCTTCTACTGTCACTGCTGCTGCCACTGCAAGCAACCACGCCTTACAAAAGACGCAAAAGATAGCAGTTATTTAACCCAGCCGCACTGAGTGCCATATTTTTGAAACCCAAATGTCGCCGGCATTTTTAACAAAACGCAGTAAACCTCAAACAATTCTTTGGCATTTCCTTCCTCTCTTAACTACAACAACAACAGCAACGTTAACAATAATAAAAGAAAAAGAAAAACAGCTAAAGTATTTTTCTGAATATCTTCTTTTTCGTTTCTTTTATTATTTCACTATTCTTTTCTTCTCTTACTGGTTATTTTATTTTCTTTTGGTGTGATTATTTTCTTCTTCTTCAACTTTGGCGCGATTTTTCAGCAAATTGCTGCAAAGCGAATTTAGAATTTACGAATCCGCTGCTGCCAAATAAACGAATTACGTCAATTGGGCGTAAGCCAGTTAAAATTCAAAATTTTTTGTAAAATTTCTGTTGTAAAAGAGTAGGTCGGCGGGAAATAATATGCTGGGGTAATTTAACCATACGAAGAAGACATCAAATTTAAATGCATATTTTTGTGGAAAACAAGTCTGCATTGGCGTTTGTCTGCATCTTTTTATAGAGTTTTTTTCCTTGCTGTTACTGCTGTTTCTATATAATGTTTGCATTTATTACTGAAATATGAGATGCATACATACTAAGCATGTATGTATGGTATGTTTATTATAATGTCATTTACTTATGTCATTGTTCCTTCTAATCTAAAAATATAATTTTTCGTAGCGAAAGGTTAGAGAACTTTATGCAGTTACTTTTTATTTTTCATCACGATATTATTATTTTCATTATTATTTTTTGGGTATTAACTAGAAAAAAGTGTTTATTTTTACTTACTTCTAAATAGTTATTATTGAACTTTTCAATCCAAAAATCGGGATTGACTGCTAATGTAGAAAAAGAATTAAAAAAACTCTAAAGCTGAATTATCAAGTTATGTTTCTTAACATTTTTTCAACCAATAGTTCTAACAATAACTAGTTTACTGGCACAGGCAAGTATAATCTGAGGAGACTACAGTAATTTTAAAGCTACGTCCAGTAAAGTTACGCCAGTTGTACATAAATTTCACTTTTAATTACGCTCTCACTAATAGCTCTCACTGAAAATTTGAATCCGAAACACTGTTTATGAGAAAATATTAAAAACTTCAAAATAATTAAAACGGAAACTGAACAAATGCATCGAATGATCTTTTCAAAGACGGACTTAAAAAAATAAATAGACTAGGTAATATTGCTTTTCTTCCAAACTGAAATAAAAGAACATGAGCTTAGTTGAGTGTACTTAAGGATATAGTCTGGTGCTCCGGCCTGATTTTCTAGGCTATTTCGGGAATTTTTTATTATAACAATATAAAATACAATCCTTTCAATTTTTTCATATGTTATGATTGACATCTTTAACTATACAAAAACATAAAATTTTTTTGGAGTTTATTTTATAATATTTTTTTAGTATTTTTTACGTCCAAAGTGGACACCTCAAAAAGAAGATGTGTGGTTGGCCCGGATAGTTACGGCATTCAATGCCGTCATTTGAGACGAAAAATTTAAATAGAATAGCCCAATTCACTCTTTGGAGTAAAGCGCTGAGTAACGGAGTAAAAAAGTAATGTTTTACTCTAGAGCATGAACGCCTCTAAAACTAAAAAAGTACTCTCTGAAGTAAAAGTCAAAAAATATATTTTTCATTATTTGTTTACTTTTTTTCCATTGAAAAAGTTTGTAGTAAAAGTGCAAAAACATCCTTTAATGCTAGAAGCTGTTTGCAAATTTAAGTGTGTTGAAGGTGAAAAGAAGATAAAATTGATTCGCAATAGTTTTCAAACGTTCTTATAAATAAAAACATGAGTAGAAATTCAAAATTTTTTCATTTCATATTGTTGACAGCTTTTTTTTTTATTTTCTCTGCGATCAATGTTCCCAATTAAAAGCGCCAGGAACAAAACTTTTTTTTTTATTTTTTGTTGTCGTACAAATCGAAAAGTAGGCAACACTAATTTTCTCTCTTACTCAGAGTAACAGAGTAACAAATATTTTACTAAAGGGTCGAACTAGAGTAAAAGTGTAAAGTGTGAGTAAAAGCAAATGTCGTATATTTTGTTTTTGTAGAGTAATTTTGCTTTACACTTTTACTCTGTTACTCCGTTAACCAGCACTTTACTCTAAAGAGTGAACAGGGCTAATATCTTTCTGTAGGCTTGCCGTTCTATCAGGTAGTAGATTAAAACACTTTTATTAAAAAATAACAAATTGGGAGACTTCTATAAATTTTTTTACCAAAAATCGTGCTTTTTTTTTGTTGAAAATCGGGATAAAAAATAGAAAATAATGATTAAAAATAAATAGTTCTACTACCTGCAAGAGCCATTGGCATGTAGAATAACCCAGTAAAATTTGAGCTCAATCAGCTCTATAGAATTATTTCAGGCTCAATCAAAAAAACGTTGTTTTTAAAGTTGTTAAAGTTTTAATAATTTACAGCGCGCAATTATGAGGCGCTCTTGACTATATGCCATAGCTTCATTAACTCTATTCATCCCACATTATTTTGTAACTTAAAATCTCACGTAGTGACTTAGAGTCACTATATAGAATTACCTCAGCTATTTACATTTCATTTAACTTTTTTTTTAACATTTTTCAAAATGTGGTAGATAAACAACAAGATTAATATAATTTGAAAAAATATATAATCTGCATTTATTTTGAAAACAAGTAGTGGTGCAAAAACTTCTTATTGCAGTTTTTTCAGAATTACTTTGAAGCTCTTCCTTTCTCGCATACGAAAGAGTTTCACATTACCACGCATCTTCGCTGGTAGATGGCCATTCGCAGCAGTAGTTGTTATTGAAGTTTCCATAGCTTCATTAGGATGAGATAAGATTTTAAAATTTCTACGTTTAATATTAGGCATCGGAAGGTCCTATGCCAATTCTTTTAATAATAGTTCTTTTTTATTTTGTTCATGTTTTGTGAACTAAATAAATTTTGATACTATTCCGCATGTATCTTTGAAATTATAAAATTGAGCAATGCGCAATTAGCGTATTTTGCAGAAAAAGTTTCCTCGCCACATTTGGTTACATATTGATTCACATATCTGTGCCTTGCTTTTAGTTTCTCCATCATTGTTGCCCGAAGTATAATAGCTTTATTTTTCGTAGGTACATAACTTATTACTAAATGCAAAAATCCTGC
Organism: Toxonevra muliebris; assembly: GCA_963691655.1. Classification (NCBI taxonomy): domain Eukaryota; kingdom Metazoa; phylum Arthropoda; class Insecta; order Diptera; family Pallopteridae; genus Toxonevra; species Toxonevra muliebris. The sequence continues at coordinate 105,740,053 of OY829326.1, forward strand.
CTTCTACTTCTCTATTCTTGTTAGGATCAAAATCAACTAAAATACACCTTTTATTTTTCGCATCGTTAATTGTTTTGACAACAGGCTTTACGACAGTTCTAAACTCGTATATTTCTCTTTGGTCGTTCATATGGGTCACAAAGCTTTTTGACTACACGATGTGCCAAGTGATCCGAAAAACAACGCACTTTCATATGCTGAAATTGCACAACGCGCTCATGTCTCAAGAGCGACTGCTAGAAACGTGGTTTTAAAATTTTTAAAAGATAAGACTATCAAACAAAAGAAAGGTGGTGGTAGAAAAACCCGATTTTAAGATCCAAATTTAGTGAAGAAAGTAGGAAAACAGCGACCAAACCAATAAGAACGGGATATTGCAAAAAAAAAAAAAATTAAACATATCGAAATCTTTCGCACATAAAAATATCCTAATCTGGCTTCAATGCCTTAGTTATTATTTAAAAATGTACTACAAAGTTCAGAAAAAGCGCTTCGCTTTTGTCGACAAGTAAAAAAATTTATATTTTCTTTGCCTATTAATAACTTTCAATTAGTCAATAAGATATTTTCTATGGTAATGGACTCAATTTTCATAATTGCCACAAAATTCAAATTTCTTAGCTTCCTGAAATTTGAGTTATGTAACACACATCTAACTAATTTTGCTACAAATAGTAAAAGTAAACGAAATGTGTTTCCAAATCATAATATAATTTCATCGTTTGCCTTTTTCTTTATTTAACAATGATTTTCATTTCTGTATTTCTTAGATACACTAATACACAATCAAAATGTGGAGAAAAGTTACTAAATTTTATATCAACTATGAAAGCAACTATTTAGTAGTGCTCCATTGTTTTTTTAGGCTACGATGTACCTAACTAGTCAAAGACAAAACGTGTGCACTTAAATGGAAATTAAAAAGAAATTATTCACTTTACATACACACATACATTCATTTACAAACATAGTTTTGTTGTTTTTGTTGTTTGTGCTGTACAAGTATTCCGTGGCTTATATTTTGTTGTTGGTGGTGTGTAGTTGTTGTTGTTTTGTGCCAGCACCACAGCGCACCCACACATATATTGCCATCTCAACTGTGTGTTAACGACTACTACTTTTTCACTACCTGCTACACTCTTGTTTTTCTCTCCTCTCAGGATTTTAAGGGTTTGCAAAAGCCTTTGTTGTTATTGTCGCAGTTATTGTTTTTGTTATGTTGTTGCACTCTGTGTATAGGTATGTGTGTGACTTTTGTAAAGTTAAGTGCTTTTTACCAACAACAAAAACAGCTGCAACAAAACTATTACCTGCTTTATGAATTAGTACTAGCCTCAAAGCATTGAGAGTTTCTCTTCCTGCTTCTTCACTCTCCTCACATTACTCTATTTTCCACCTACCACTCCGCATTCTTCTATTTTTTCAGCATGAATCTCCTTCGTCATCATCATGTCATATTTCAGCGCATTGTTTCTAGAATGTATTTGGTGCAGTTTTTTGTTTTTTTGTTGATGATTTTTCAACTTTTTAGTCCCTTTTGGTATGCTGGTGAAACCATTGAAAATTGTTTTCAGTTTTTGTTGTTTCTGTAGAGTTGTGGTAGAATATTTTTTTTTTTTTATTTTGTCATGGCGCTTGTGTTTGTATTGTGTGATGTAAAAGAATGTGTGTATGTCAAACTTTTTGTTTTTCACTCAGTTATTGTTTTACATACACACACACACACACACACAAACATTAATATCGACAATTTTGTTATTCAAGTTTCGCTTGAGTGATGTCAAAAATTTTGATTGTTTTTATTTATTTTTTCCCATTTTTTTCTGTCTTTTTTATCTCAATATTTGTTAGTTCTTTTCACCGTTTTATCCAATATCTCTGTAGAAAGTGTGGGTATTTATCTGTTTGTATTTCTTTTTCTTATAGCTTGCACTTTTGTTTGCATTTATTCATGTGTCATCGCCAATTACTCGTACATGTCATCGTCATTGTATTACTCCAATTGAATTGAAAGTCAAAAGCTGGAGATGAAAATTTTGGATAAGCAAATTGATATTTGTGACGCAGATGATAGTGAAAAATTAAAATATATGTGAATAAATTTTTGCAGTTTTGTAAACTTATTAAATTTATCTATGCCGCTCTTCACCGACAGTTTTTCATATTTAAGGTAAAAATTTATGTATTAAACATAGGTTAGGTAGTACTGGCTGGCCGAAGCAACGCGTAGACCTTTAGGCCCTTAGCGGTACCAGAGAGGAATTATTTAGCGATCATTTTAAATGCGAGCGTGGTTAGTAAATCTTAAGAAATAGTTTACTCCCCGTTTGACGATCTCGTTCCGACCCTCAAACTGTGGAAATTCTAAGTACGTTAATCGAGTCTTAGCGAGCTTGAAACAGGAACAAAGGAGAATGTAGTAAACTTAATTCAAAAATTTTTGGTGGGACAAAAGAAAACATGAATAAGCAATTCGAAAAGTGTTTTGGAACAGTGTTTTAGGTATTCGGCAGACCAGAATGTATATTATCAAATCGATTTTTCAGGAGAGAAAACTATAGATTTTCTTTCTAGACAAACTAACAATTATATTCACGTCTACCAGAAGCAATGAAGCAAGTTTTAAAGAAAAATTCCCCCATTATCTAGAATAGATTTCCATAAATGAATCAAAAAAATGCTAAGTCCAAGACCGGAATTTTATAGAAACCACATTAGCACCATGTTTAGTTAAAACTGATTTTTGGGCACAACCAAAATTTGTATAGCAGGAAGTAACTTAAATACTAAGATATGACTTCGAATAGTGCAGCGTTTTTACCGGGATATCGCGGATTTTTTGTTCCATCACGACAATGAGATAAAGCGAATAAAAACTACAACGCTTGTTGTTTTTGTTTTGTGTAAATTGTAAATACAAACAAATTTTGTTGTTATTCTGTATTCCGGGCAGGGATGCCAACTTATTTTTTCTAAAAATTTAGCCAAAATTTTTCTAGTTTTAATATGCTGGTAAAATTGCAAAATGTGAATCTTTTTATTTCTAACTTTTTACCATTTTCAGAAGTAATGTCTTGAACTGAAAGATAATAAATTTATAACATATAGTGAAACCAGTTATTATTAATAGGCCTGCAAATGGTTAAAGTAGCAAAAACCAACAGGCAACTATACTATATTGCTATGTTTGTATACTAAAAATTATCTGTAATCAATGAAAATGACAGAGAATGTTGCACTTTATATCCCCTTCAAAATCCATTGATTTTTCTTCCTAGCTTGTTTGGTTTTCAAGTAATTCAGTTATTCTATAGGCTTCGCGCGCAAAAATTGAAATAAATAAAGATGCGCGCGCATCCACCGTACATCCAAAGAACAAAATTTTCAATTTCTTAAATATTGAATATCTCGAAAACTATCACATATACAAAAAAAAATACTAGATGCCTGTTTTTTAGGAAATCACTCATGCTTTCTTTTTGTGGTAAGCAGTTTTTTTTATATTTCCAACGGTTAACCAGTTATTAGTAAAAAAGGCTTTTTTTTACCAAAGAGGGGATTTTTTGGGGGGGTCGCTTTGCAACCTCAGAACTGATTTTTATGGTTTTTCCTCCTATCATGCCCTAACAATTACTGAAAAAAAATCTCAGATAAGAATTATGGTGAACTTTTGGAAGATTTTGTACTCTACCGACTGGACTATGACGTTGGCTTAAAATTGATCTCGGTGACTGTTGTTTTAAAGCGCCCCTGCACTATCTCGGTCCAAAACTTAAGCATTTTTTATAGGACTGGTAGGTTAATAGAAATGTTCTTTCTGACTTCGGAGTTCTTTCGACACATGACTGATTTCATCTCAAGGGACCCCACTCTCAAAATCTATCGGGCTCCAACTTGCACAAAATTTAGTCCCATTGGGTAGTAGTTACCTCACCAAACTTGAACGAGATGGGGTGTTTCGAGTTACTAGACGTTGATTTTGATAGATAAACAAACCTTAGTCCACCTTTAGATATCAAAGTTCTCAAAAGAAAAGGCATGAACTTTCTTTTGGCTCAAATAAAAAATGGCAAAAACCTTGTTTTGCAGTCCTTGTCAGCAGGGATTGAGAGTTATTTATCAAGAGTTGCTGGACTTAGGCATAGCTAAGCTTTTCTAAACGGACGAAAGGCATGGTAACTGTTTTTCCTGCCTAACAGTCGGCGTTGTAATTGACTATATCTACGAAAGCACTCTGAGTTTCTCTCTGAAATTTTTACAAAATACTTTTGAAATGAAAGACTTTCAAATTACACATTTTTTTTAAAAAATCGATTTCTTCAAACCAAGAAAATACAGGGCCCACTTAAGAAAAGCTGAAGATTTTAAGACCTAAAATATGAAATATTGCAAAGTAAAGTCTACTGACTTTAATAACTAAAAGCTGAACGGTTTCCAATTCCCCGCAAAAACCCGCTCATTCCCCGATTCCCCGCACCAAGTAAAATTACCCTCAAATCGGAGAATTCCCCGCAAGTTGGCATCGCTGATTCCGGGGAACAAATGCAAGCCCTGTTTATTTTTTTTTTTTGTGTAAATTTTTCCCGGGACTAGATAAAATGAAAATGGTCTTACATTAAATTCTATTAGAAATGTTTTTTTTTAAATAGAGCTCCGTTTTATAGGCAGAGCTAACTTTTATGAAACAGAGAAACTTTTTGCTATATTTAAAATCAAAAAAAAAAAAAAACAACCAAAAAAATTTATCGCTTATAAAAAAAATCTATAGGTATATTTTATTTGTACCACCACTGTGACTCTCTTCATATATATTTTATTTAATACAAAATGTTCAAAAATAATTTTTATATGAAAGTTAACCACACAAATTATGGTCAATGATAATTTATAATATAAACATACACAATTCATACTTACTTACATATGAGTGAATGTGTAAAATATTTTTGAATGTGTGCGCATGAGTGCGACATTAAAAAATGACAATACATATGAATAAAATATGCGAATATAAAAACACTATAAATATATTACCACATAAATACATCCTCATATAAAAATACAGATATTTATGAAATATTTGAAAACAACAACACAACGAATTGAATCGAAGCACTTAAATTTTTCGACAATAAATTCATAAACACAATACAATTTAATAAATATTTTCCAATTATTCTATGCTATACTATTCTCTCTTCGCTCGGTCATATTTTTGTGCTCTATAATACTTTTTCAATAAAATTATACGCGCTATATCATGCAGGAAGTTGAAATACACACACATATTTATACAAACGATATATGTATGTACAATATATTTGATAGTCGCCTAAAAATATATGTTTTTTAAAAATATTATACGATTTCTTATTGTCATTTCATTCTTCTTATACGTTTTCCATACGCTTCTCTTTCTCTCACTCATTCGCTCTCATTGTTTTCTTCATTGATTCATTCGTTCCTGTGCTGCTCTGTTTCTTTTAATAGCATCATATTTTATTATATTTGTACACATTCTAACAGACACTCACACATACATGTGTTTATGAGGTTGTATATGTGTGTATGTTAGTTTTATCTTTAGTACTCACATACTGTGCTTCTTCTTCTGTTCTTTTGGCAGATTCAGTTGTCAATAGATTGTTGACATTTTTACTTTCTTTCTTTTTTTACTAGATTTTTCCCCCCGATTTTTTCTTCTTTTTTTTTGCTTTTGCACACATTTTGTCCTCTATTTATTGCTTAAATTCTCCAATTTACTCGTTTTGTACGCTTTATATCGTTCAAGTATATAGCATGGAATTATGTAGGCACACTAAGGTGCAAAAGAAAACTTACACTTAAATTGGTTAATGAGTTTGAGAAATAAATATTACTTTTAAATATCTGTTGAACTCGAAAATAAATTCTATTGATGAAATATCGTATCTCTGCTTAGTCTAAAGAGATAATCTCTTCAAAACGTGCTTGTATTGAGAAAATTAAGGAATAAAATTAAAATAAAATTAACTAGAGCGTTCATATGCTAGTTTCAACAGGTTTCGATTATAAAGGTATCACCTAAATAGCACCTCCTTTCCTTTCAAATTTTACTGCAGGTACTGTGGTGATGAGGAAGAACAGGAAGCTATTATCGAAGTAGAATCTAAACAGTCATGTCTTCGATGACCTAAAAAACTTGACTCATAATCAGATAAAACATTTTCTTATCTTCCTCAAAATCACTCAGTGGTTCAAATAGCGTAAAATTCAGTGAATATTTTTAGCACCCGGATGCAACCATTTCCAACTAACTCAGCATAATCTAGATCTAGATAAATTTGCTAATAACGAAATTTTTACTAGTTTTACCAAAACCATTTAAAATATTGCTTCCAATTCTCACAATTCAATATGAGCCAGATTGGATTGAAAATTTACACTGTAAAAATTGTGAGACAAATAAATATAAGCTCTTCTTTGCAGCTTTTGCTAAGCTTAATTTGATAAAACTGTACTGCTCCTGCTAACAAAAAAGAAAGAAATAAATTTAGTTATGATTTCTAGCGTTGCTTTTCTTTTTCTACTTAGTATACTTGATACTCGTATTTCTTACTATGTGTGTACGTGTATATGTATGTAAATAGACGCATATGTATTATGTGAGGATGCGATTAAATATATGTATATGTATGTATGTGTGTTGAAAATTAATATCTATGTCATTTGTGGGTTAATAAGTCTAAATTGAGAATGTGTGCCGCACTTAATTATGATCATATTTATTGCTTTTATTTATGGCACAAAATACATACACACTCATAAATATATGTATGTGTATTTATGCTTGTACTTTGGAGTTTCATGTCATATTTTTGTTGCTTAAATTGACATATTTGATAATTAATTGAAAATAGTATGCTAAGATTTTTAATTGAAGGCGTGGAAAAATTTGTTTGTTGGCGGTGTGAGCTTATAATATAAGCTTGTAATTTTTGGTTGTTAATGTTTTAATTAACAACTTAGTTAAATAGTCCAATTATTTGTTTGTCACAAAAAATACTGCACTGATGGTCTGTTTTAACTTTGTCCATGATTTTGAATTCAGTTCTGCTTGTTTCTAAGTTTGAAAAAATAGACCTAAAAAATTCAAACTATTGACTAATTTTCTAATTGACTCACTTAACTCGTTTCCCGCAGAAACACATGCATTCAACATATGCACATGCATATATTTGTTTTATGTGTTTTGGTAGCAAATTTCAATTTGCAATAAATCGATTTTATTCCAACATTTGCATGTATTTTTATTGCGTTCTCGTTAGCCAACATGCATTGCAAGTACATATACATATATACACATGCATGCACACATATGCATATCTGCAGTATGGCAGCACATTGCTATTCATACACATGATTGCATAAGTAGATTTTTCATTTCTTTTCGAGTTTTTATACACTGCGCCCTGGCATATGCAACTCTTTTTCTGCTGTCATTGCACTGCGTGTCACACATGCTGCTGCTGTTGCTGAATCTAACAAACAAGCAAGCAAACAAAGAAAAAGCTATACGCGTCCCTAGTTGATGTCAATGTGGTTGGTTTTTGTGATTACGTATTGCTTTTTTTTCGCCAACGATTTTTAAGTATGTGTTGAACTATGTTTTTTCTGTTTTTGCTATTTGTAGTAAATAGTTTCTCACTTTACTTTTTGTGTACCTACTATATGTTTACATATATATATGGTGGTTGTGCATGCCTCATACGCTGTGTTGTTGTCTTTGTTGCTGTTGTTGTAAAGTGCGCACAAAAGTTCATTAATCTAGTTACAAGTTCGCTCAGACATTTCGCATAATCAATCAATGCGTTGAGTTGAGTATGCAGCATGTGCTGTAAATGTGGTAAGCTTTTTTATTATCGTCTTCTTCTCCATTTTATTTTGGTTTTTCAGTAATTTCTGTGAAAAGTTTCGACCTGCTGTTAAATCGAGTTGTGAATTTTTCATTGAGTGCATTTTTTTTTTTTTTAATTTCTTCTTGTCTTAATTTCTGGAATGTCTTGGTTTTTGCTTTTGTTTTTTTTTTTGTGCTAAACATTCTTAAATCATGAAATGAAAAGATTGCAAAGTTTTGGGTTCAAACTAAAGAAAGAATTTTGCTTTATTGAAAAAAATAAAATCCTTCTATTTTAACATTTTTAAAACATACCATGTTAAGATTTCTATTTGGGGATGGCCAGTTAATATGTTTTTAATTTACATAAAATTTATATAGAATATCATAAATATCGTCAATTAAAAACACAAAGCGACACATTTATTTGAAAATAAAGAAAGTAAGAAATTGTCTGCAATATTGTTTGGAGCTCCAATCTTTCTGAAATATTCAGAAACATTTTTTCATGAAAAATTGATTTTGATTTTGAACCTAGCTGTCTTTTTTTAATTTGTAACGCACAATGATATTTTGAAACAAAATTAAATCTTGCAATTAGCCATGCCTTGAAATATGACTCTCCGGAGTCTTTTTTAATATTTTGGCATTTTTTGAGAAAGCCCAAATTGATATAAGGTTTTTTGGGTAAGATTCCCACATTTTCTTAACCCTCATTCTTTTTTTACCTTCTTTTACACCTTTAATCTACTGAAAAGGTACACGTGTACCTTAGTTTGGGTACTTAGACGTACTGATTTGATCAGAACATGTCCTGATTTTTCTTTTTAATTCTGATTTTTTTAAATCTCGAAATCAGTACGAAAATGTATTGATTTTTGTATTTTGTACTGATTTCTACTGATTTTTTCTAACTAATATCTTAAGAATTTTTGTGCTTAACCTTAAGGGTCTTAAAATTGTTTTTGTAGAGAGCCTCACCCTGTTCTTTTCTTTTTCTGATTGTTCATAAAATAAAGTACATACGCGTTGCTGCTATCGAGCGGAGAAAAGCAATATTTGCTTGAAGAAAAGTCGGTTAACGTAAATTTTTAAATGAGTGAAAGGAATTTGTTATTAATTGAGTTTGATTATTGTCCTTATCTCTCAAAATCCTCTTAATATGGAGAGTGATACGTAATCAACATTGCCTACTGACCAAAAATGAAATGTGAAATGAACACACAAAATCGGAGAAAAAGTTTCAGGAAAGTTTCTCTTTATTACATTGAAATTATTAGGTAATAAAAGCATAAAAGCTGTACTGATTTGTACTGATTTTCACTGCTTTCTAATGTGTAATGTACTGATTTTGCTATTCAAAAATCTGGCTACTCTAACCTTAATACATTTTACATGACTTTCATACTTAGTTTTAATTTATTTCTTTTATTTTTATGCAATAAAATGTGCTAAAAAAATTTCCTTTTTTCACAAGATATTTTTAGCATAGAAAAGCGTTATTTTATTTTATTTGAGTTAGTAGATTCCATGGCAAACTATTGCTACTGCAATCAAAAATTTTGAATTCATATTAAGGGGTTATATACATTTTGGTACGGGAAACTTAGGGCATATTTGTGATTTTTTTGGACTATTTGAAAAAATTTATTTGAAACTAGCATAACAGCTATATATAGTACATATCCTTACGAAAAAAAAGAGTGGTCGGATATGAAAAAATATTGAAAATTGTAAAAATTGTAGCTCTTGTCCTGATTCCCGTTTTTTCTGCAGAGTCTGGCGGTGACCACGATTGAATGCCAACAACTCAACTGTAATCAAAAAGACAAAAAATTTACAATTGTGTACTACAGCGCCGAGTACTTTAACTAAAAATGTTGAAAAAAAAACCTTTTTCTCATACGGAAACCATGATGCAAAAAAAAAGTTGATTTTTTGAGTCTCAAAAATGTATTTAAAAAAAATTATTGGTTAAGACAAATACTGCACATGAAAAAATGATCATTCAAGTACTTCGTATTGTAACTAGGAAAAAAATTAAAAAATTAAAATCAGATGAATTGGTCAAGTAGTTTTTGAGATATCGCGGTCACCGCAAAGGCATTTTTCGAAAAAACATCATTCGGGAAAAATTACGTTTAAAGTTTTGAGTGCACTTTATTCATGAACAGTAGCGCGCTACAAATCGAGTTGCTACTTACGATCAACTGCTCGGATTGACTTAAGATTTTGAGCATAAATTCTTGAAAGTATGTTTGTTCGAAATAAGTCATAAAAATTTTTTCGATTTTTTAACTCATGAAAACGTATATAACCCCTTAATACGATGATTAATATAAGTATTTAGTCCTTCATTTATATTTTTGGTTGGCTTAATTTGAATGAAGGAGATTCAATTATAAATAAGTTTGATTCTGAGGATGAAGAACCATTTGTATATTCCAAACTCAAATAGAATCGAAGAAGAGGAGTCAGATACTGAATTCGAATGCATTAAAGAGCATGTAGTTCTGATGAGGTAGAAGAAACCACAGGTGAGGCACTTCCGACATTGGCAAAGATCGTACGATATGGCAAAAAGTTTCTTTCACTTAAACCAAAACTTTATATCGTAATATTTTACGTCGAAAAGCTGGCGCAATTAAATTCAGTAAGTTTTGTAATTCCAAGCTAATTTTCAAGTCAATCATTTCAAACGAAATGTGTGATATAATAATGAGAAAACTAATCGTAAAGGCCACCTAATAACTGAAAACTTTGATGACATAGGCCGACAATATTTTAACCCAGAAACCAGAATATATATATAAGGTTTTAGATGCGCTGAAACCGAATCCGAATTTCTCAATTAGCTCTGGTTTTCGAGATATCCCAACCTAAAACTGCAAAAATAGTGATTTCGGCCTATTTTTGAGATTATGTACACAAAAGCATTGTGTATACTGCTGAACGGCAGTTTGCAATGAGCATCAGATAAACTTACCAAACTGCAATTATTGTTTCAGATCAGTTTTTTAATTATAAAATTAAGTTATTTACATCTTATTTATTTACTTGCTTTTGGTTGCCTACTTGTTTTTTCTTCATGTAATAAATTTAATGTAATAAAATTAAAAAAATAAATATTTGTTTATAAAATCCATACAAAATGTACTGAGGTATAGGTGTGCCTTTTCAGTAGTTCCCGTAAGTAAAAAGTTTGGGATTAATTCCTGACTCCCAAATATGTGTTTAAAATTGAATTTATTCATTAACATTTAGTTTTTGAATGAATTTGAGCATTCTCGAAGTTCCAGGTTTTAATCATTAATTTTTCTTTGTAATTTTCACATTTTCACAAAACACAAAAGGTACACGTGTACCTATTCCGGAGAACAAGGTTAAGTTTCTCTAAATTTTTTGGAATTAAAAAGAGCGATTTTTATAAATTGCAATTATTTCTGTTTTTGTGTTTTGTAATATTTTTAGGTTTCTATATGTAGTTAAAGATTTGTATTAAAAGCTATTAATGTGGTAGGTTTCCTAGGTTTTCTTTAACACGTTTAACATGTGACTACTTTCTCCTTGTTTCACTTTTTCTTTGTATTCTCTTAAATTAATTTTGTTATGAAAATATTGACATTGTTTTTTATAGTTCTTTACATGGTTTGTAATATGTCAACAGTGAAAGTCGAATCACTATTGAACGCTACTATATTTTAAGATACACTGAACGCACGATCTAATGCAATGTTTCCATTTGAACAACCTGTTTGACAAACTCACGCAAGCCTTCTCCAAGTTTTGCCACTATCTTTCTTTTGCAGGCATTTTTCAGCAATTATGGTTACTAAAAACGTACGAAATAAATAATTTTAAAGCTTTTTTTCTAAATAAAGCTGGTATTGCTTGATATCATAATTATAAATGTAAACCTTCAACTTGACACAACCACTCCAACGGCACTAAAACATCTCATCAAAAAAATTATAAATATATGTAGTTTTCTTTTACTTCATGCTTGCTTAAGATTTACCCCTTCAAATAATATCTTTTATTATTTAAATCTCGTACATAGAGTTATGTAGTGTACTTGTTTTATGTTTTATTTTTTTAATATAAAATTACTTACAAATAATAATTTTTCTAACCATTTAATATACACGGTCGGCGAAGTGCTCTTGCGTGGCAGATGTGCCACACACCCTTTTCTTTTTAACTTTCATCAGCATAGAACAGACTAACTAAAACCATTTACATAAAAAGTTTGTTACGACAACGACAGGACGTATGCACGATCATGTCTAGATTAACTTAATGAATATACAAAACGAATAAATAAAAAATACAAGTAATAAAAAAAAAAAAAGAAAAAGCAGCAACGTAAGTAAACTTTATGAATAAAAGTAGGAAGTATTCAGCTGTAACGAAAACGTGCACGTAAAATAAGAAAAACAACAACATATGTAGCAGTGGCAACGGCAGGCAGCAGCCGAAAAATTCAGCTCTACTAGAAGAACAACAGCAACACCAGCTGATGTACGATGTACATGTATAATGCATATATGTCTATGTGTGTGTCTGTTCATGTGTGCACTTGTAAGTGCGATATGTACAAGCAATGTACACACATATATACATATGAAAATATGTATAAAAGTTACACTCAACCTAAGAAGTACAAGAAAAGGTATACACGTTACACATATGAACTCATACATACATATGCGCTTCAACAGACATACTGACGGCGACGACGACGACAACAACAAAGCAGCATTTACAAAAAAAAAAAAAAAAGAGTAAAAAAGTATTCCAAAATGTCCTTGCGCTGGGTTACTGTTTTTGCGGCACTATGCCTCAATGAAAATTGCAAGATTTACTTTAAGTTTTACAATTTTCGTTGCCTAACTTAAGGCGCCAGCAAGTACAAGTAAGCAAGCAATGCTTTTGTAAGTGCTTGTGGGTGTCGCATACACACGACACGGTGAATACGTGCATGTTTATTTAGGTGAATGTGCGCGCGGGTTCAAAATATTTGTATGTATGTGTATATGGTAAAGGTGTTTGACATTACGAAAGGCCATAAGCGTATGTTGTTTTTGTTGTTGTTGTTGCACAACAATAGTTATGTTCTTTGCTGCTTTTTATTGTTTGTTGTTACTTTTACTATGCACGTCGTTTCGAGGAAATGGCTTTGGCTGGCTCTGATGTTGGCTGCTACGCTGCTGACGACGACGACGACGACGGTGATGATGACGATACCCAGCGATGACGTTACCATTTGTTGTTGAGATGAAGGTGTGTGCCTAAGTATGAACGTGTGTATTTGTTGGTGTGTGTTTGTGTGCGTGCATACAATAATAAAATGAAAATTTTCTTAAAGGAGACAAAAGCAAAGTAAAAAAAAAAACAAATTGTGTATTTCATAAGCGCTAAAAAAACACGTGCTCGCAGTAGCAGAGTTGAAATTGTTGTTGCTATTGCTGAGCTGTTATTACTAGCAGCATGTCAACGACAAATACTCATTGTTAACGGTGGTGTTGGTGGTAGTGGCGGCGTCGGCATTTAAAATGCCAAAAATGATGAAAAATCGCTTTATTTAAATATTCGCACGTCCAATGAAATTGTGTGCGTACGTGTATTTGTGTATATGTGTGCACATATGTTTATATATGTGTGTTTGAATGACAAAGTATTTGTATTTCCAAATTAACCATTATTGTGAACAGTAAAGTCATTTTATTAAATCTCTTATGTGTGACACAAGATGAATGAAAAGATGACGCTGCTAATACAGAATGTGTTGGTGGCATGTGTAAATGTTGGTGTTGTAGTACATACTTGCATATGTTGTTGTCGTTTGTTGCCTCACTGCCTTCCTGCCTGCCACAGCTGTTGTATTTTCGATTGTGTTGTTGCTGGCTGTTGTTGATGATGACTGTGCCATTATGCACTTGAAGACACTTCAACAATGATGCTATTCAACAAATTAAGTGCTGCAATTGTTTTGTTTTTGTTGTATGTCGTCGGCGGTACTTATGAGAAATTTTTGTTATTATTGTTGTTGTTGACACAACCACAGCCATTCGTATTCATCTGCGTGGTGAATGTGGGTTTCTGTTGTATTGTATTGTGTCAAATGTATATGTGCAAATTTTCTGGTAAATACATGAAGAAATATAAGCACTTGAAATATTAAGAATTTTGGTTTTTTGAAAGGTATCTAACTACTTTGTTTAATCGAGTTGCGTTCACTGAAATTTGGTCAAGAATAATATAATTTACTGTAGAAGTCAGAATTCTAACTCCGAAGGTAGACATAGTTGGATTTAATAGCAAACTCCTGGAATCCATGTGCAATGTTTATTCAGGCCAAAATAATCGCCATTAAAACTACTGCTGTTGGTAATTTTTAAATTCTATGCTTATCAGATATTGAATTTTCCCCTTCAAACTCTTGTCTCCTACAGCAAGATTACCTTTTAATGCCTAACCAATTTAGAACTTAAGACAACAAAGCAAGTTATGAAAACGATGAAAAACAGTAGAACCAAGTAAAATATTTTTAATATATAATAAGAGGGCAGATTCTCTTAATAGCATTGGAATAATATTCCAAGTTTAACAAAATGGCTTTAGCTTTTGCCAAAAAACTCCCAAGCTGTCTATTATTTTTTTTACTCAATATGTGCCTCTTTAAAAAATTAATCAATTCGGAAGTGACGAAGTGTCAACTCTATTTTGATGAAAAAAGTTCTTTGTTTCATTTTTCACCTGGTTAGAGCTCTTTTAAGTATTATATGGCTAATTTTCAATCCGTGGATCTAAACTCAAGACGATATGACAAATATCTTCATATACCACTGGATCAAAAGGATCAGTCGGAAAAGATTTTACCTCACCGAAAAAGCAATGCCAAGATATGTTATTGTTAATTGGATTTTTATATCACCTGCCACGATAAATCCCGTCGGTAGCTGCTTTCATTTTATACGATCAAGCTCTGCGCATACTATCCTTTAAAATCAGGTTGATATTGTCATTATCTCACTGGTTAATACAAAGGGGAAGGCCACTGGGACGAGTCAAACTAAAGTATATGTATTTAGAAATATGTGTACAAAATTTCAAGCCAAAATTCCAAAAATTGCTTGAGTTACAGCCATTTCAGTGATAGTAAGTAGACTGAAAACTTAATGGCCTGAAAACTTTAACCGCGCTTTTCTCGAAATGACTTTTTTCGAACTGGTCGCGTCGATAAGTCGATCAAATATTAACTGATTTTCAATTTTTATTCGATTTGTTCGTCTTTACAGTGGCTATCATTAAGCGTAGCCGATTTTCAATTATTTGATTTCCACTATTTTTTTAAGCCCTTTTGAAACAAAAAAATAAAAGCTCGAAAACATAAAAAAATTTTCATTCAGTCGCCGTTTTGTGGAAAATAAAAAAAAATCCTACGTGCGACGAGAATTATACTCATTTAGATTATTAAAAACTTATACTTTTTATTTTTTTTTCGGGCTCCACGGAAACGCGCATATCTTTAAAACTATTCAATATTTTTTAATAAAAATTTATGGAAATATCGTTGAAAGTACACTTAATAAAATTAATATAAAACGATCCCCATATTCCTTTATTTGACACATCATAAAATTCCCGAAAATCACTCATTTTTCCAGCCGTCACACAGTGCCCCGTCGGTTGACAAAAATAGTAAAAATGAATATCGCCAAAGTTATCAATATTGATACCATTTTAAACTTAAAAGTCAAACTTAGAAGAAATCGTCACAATTGTTGCACAAAAGTAGTTTTTCTGTTGACGTATCATCTCAAAGTTTCTGGTTTTTATTCTGCAATATTCAAATCTGGTATTAATTTTTTTTTTAGCGCTTCAAAAGAAAATTTGTCAAAAATACACTAAAAAATAAGTAAGGTAAATTTATTCTCATTTTTAAGTGGTTAGATAATACAGTTGTATTAGTAATTTTCCCTAAATTTTAGAACATAACATTTTTGGAGTAGACAAAGTTAATTATTTTTATATAAACAAATTCTTAAATTCGTCCTTTCTGTAGACCCGGGAAAATTACTTCCTAAAAGTTCCCAAAATTTTTTTTCAAAATTTTTTAAAATGAACCTTATATTATTTGGAAATAATAACAACTTTTCCGATTCTTTTAGTACTTTTCTTTTCATGTTTTAGTACTACAACACGTCGGTTTGCATTTCGTCATATGAAGTTAATAAAAAGTTATGAGTTCTTCTAAAGTTTCAGCTTTCTAGATTGCTTATAAACAATAAAAACTTTGGCTTAAAAACGAAAAAGGTACCGGGTACCTCGTCACCCAGAGAACGGTTAAGTGGTTCTAAGTATTCATGTTATTATTGTTATTTTGTTCTATTGAAATCGATTGGTACATACTAGAAAAATTTTGCAAAACACAGAGAAATTAAAAATCTCACTTAAAAAAGACCCAAGTAGGTTTCTAGTAACTTTAATTTCACATCCTATAATAGAGTAGCTGATATGAAACACGCTCAAAAATTATTTTTTGTACACACGTATTAAGTTTATTTTTAGGATTTAAATTTATTTTCAGCTGCACATGCCTCTGACTCTTTTTAATAAAAAAAAAAAATTAATTGTTGAAGTTTTTATTAAAAAAAAAAAAAAACAACAACAGAGAGAAAAACATTCATACTTTGCAAATAACAAAAACTTTCTCTTTTGTGCCTTACTGCCAGAGTTACTTTTATATAACAAAATACATTTATGTACTTTGTTTGTTTTTCTTCTTCTTAAACAACAAAGTGAAATGAACAATTGTTACAAACGTGTTTCTAAAAGTTATTTTTCTCGACAATTGCATACGTTGCCATAACAAGTAAGTACGATGAGAATGTTGAATGTTCTAAACATTTGTACACAATTGAAAGGATTCTTCTGGTAGCACATAGCGCACATTCAGCAGTCAGACAGACAGCGTGCATTGTGCCATTGTTCATATGGGAGAGAGAGTGCATGATGAATATGTATGTATAAGTATTTACAAGTACTACTAGCAAGTGTAGCAGTAAAAGCGATTTAGTCAGTCTCAGTCACTATTTGCTTTGTCATGTTGACATATTTTTGGAATGTAAAGAAACCGGAAATTATAAATGCAACAAGATGCTAAAGCCGCGCTACTGCAACGAAATGAAGGAGAAAATTAAAGGAAGGCAATGCAAGAGAGAGAGAGAGAGAAAGAGAGAGAGAAAGTATATTGTTCTGAAAAATATAGCACGCGGTTTTTGTAATAAAAGCAACAAAATGAAACATCATATATGCATATACGTGGTTTTTGTTAAAGAAAGAAATACAGTGAGTACATTGCCTATGTAAGTTTGTCCTTTTATTGTACGACATTTAGTAAGTTTTATTGTAAGGTAGTAAGAAATACTTTAATTTGCTTTAAGCTCGTGCTGCATTCTTCAAGCAAACATTAGTATTCAAGCAATAAAAACCTATTAAAAAGTTCAATAATTAAGTGGGCAAAAAATGCATTTACACCCACAATGTACATGTAACTGCTGCATGCACAATTTGGCATTTATTTCAACTAGTGCCCACTGATGCTGCATTGCACTTAACGCCCATACATCAACGTACTACAATAATTCAAATACACCCACAAATGGAAAATCAAAGTAAACATGTACACACAAACAATAAAAGCACTAATAGTCAGCGAAATAAGGTAAAAAAGAAAAACCATACAAGCACTTAAATGGTTTTCTGTTTACAGTATAGCGAAATGATAAAGAGCGTGATAAAAACGTTTTCACGTTCCGAACTACTGAAAGTATTTCAATACTTTTTGAAAACATTGGTCAGTCGTCAAGTTCCAAGTTGAATTGTTAAAAAAAATTTATATATTCTGGAAAAAAATCATGAGTGTGCCAGGCCAACGTGGTTATTGCTCTATTTTGTAAATCGTTTTTATATATAAAATATAGTATTAAGAGTTTCGATCTCAAATTTTCAGAAACTACTTTTGAATTGGATACCTTTAAAAAACTGAGTTTTCCAAACCGCGGGCCCCCTGGCTAAACGAAAAGAGCCTTATTGAATTTCCGCATTTCTTTTGAATTTGCTTTTAGCTAATTTTACTTTTATGCACCTGGGATCATTTTTCAATTCAAAAAGGCACACAGAAAAAACAGCCACATGCGATCTTCAACTATACGGTTATGATCCTGAATGGCTAAACTTTACTAATGTGACACCGGTTATATTGTGGATTCTAAGCCATGATGTCTGAGGTGGTAAGCGAGATGTCTATCCACTAGGCTATAGAAAGAAAAACAGAAATTCGTTATGCGCAACTGTTTGTTTCGTACTGCATATCAAATATCAGGTCGATAAAGCAGCGGCCTGTAACTGGAAACGAAACACCGCTGGTACATGGTGTTATACATTTTCGGAAAGTGCTTGACGAGACCTTTACAAAGGTATGCAATTCATAGGGACCCGCCTCATTCCATTTTATGACTTCCGTATATGAATGATAACTTGAATACAAAATTCACCATAGCTTTGAAATGAGACATTGACGGTTTTCAAAAGGAGCTTGGCAAGACTTTTCCAATGATATAAATATCTAAAGAGTTCGCTTAACTTTTTGAATTCATTCCCTATAGCTATTCTTATTGTCAAACACTGTTACTTGTTTCCAAAATAAGCGAATAGATAAGCTGAATCGAGTGATATTGGGAGTATGAATGTATAAACTCGTAATTGTGACTAACTTCATATCCATCATAAGCGCCATTTTTTTGACATTGACAGCCATTCTATCTCGAAGAGCGCCAAAAATACTATAACAATTGATCTGTCAAATAATTTTCATAATTTTACAAAAGTGTTTTACTATAGCTGAATTTCGTGCCAACAAAACAACATTTGCGGGAAGTTTTAATTTGCTTCTTCCATTTAAAGAAAAACGCAACTGAAGCACATCGTTTACTCACTAAAGCACTGAAGCTTATCCTGACTGTGCTATAGACGTTAGAATGTGTCAGGTGTGGTATGCCCGTTTCAAAAGTGGTGATTTTGATGTTGAAGACATGGAACGTTCAGGCGGCCCGAAAAAGTTCGAAGATGAAGAATTGAAGGCATTACTCGAAGAAGATTCATGTCAAACGCAACAAGAACTTGCAGAGTATTTAGGAGTTGATCAATCAACCATTTCTAAACGATTAAAAGCATTGGGAATGATTCAAAAGCAAGGAAATTGGGTGCAGTACGAATTGAAGCCGAGAGACGTCGAACGACGATTTTTCACATGTGAACTGCTGATTGAACGACAGAAAAGAAAGGGTTTTCTGCATCGTATTGTGACTGGCGATGAAAAGTGGATACGTTACGATAACCCAAAGCATAAAAAATCATGGGGACCACCCGGACATGCATCAACATCAACGGCAAAGCCGAACATCCATGGATCCAAGCTCATGCTGTGTACTTGGTGGGATATGAAAGGTGTCGTGTATTATGAGCTATTGAAACCGAATGAAACGATCACTGGCGACCGGTACCGACTACAATTGATGCGTTTGAACAGAGCATTAAAGGATAAGAGGCCAGAATATGAGAATAGACACGACGAGGTTATTCTTCAGCACGAAAATGCTCGGCCGCATGTTGCAAGGCAAGTAAAAACATACTTGGAAACGCTGAAATGGGAAGTGCTACCCCACCCGCCGTATTCTCCAGACATTGCTCCTTCTGATTACCACTTGTTCCGATCGATGACACATGGCCTGGCTGAACAGCACTTCCGTTCTTTCGAAGAACTCAAAAAATGGGTCGATTCGTGGATAGCCTCAAAAGATGAGGAGTTCTTTCGACGCGGAATCCGTATGCTACCAGAAAGATGGGAAAAAGTTGTGGTTAACGTGTGACAATACTTTAAAGAATAAATTTTTAATCACTTTTTCACAATAAATGTCCAAATTACGAAAAAAAATACGAGTTTATACATTCATACTCCCTATACCATTTTTTTTCAGTCAAAATAGGCATTTGGAGTTTAATAGCCAGCAGGGTCAAAAGAGTCAGGGTTTCTTTGTTCAAAAGAACACTCTATGTAAATTGGTTTAAATTACATACAAATATAAATATAATCGTCTATCAGACCTATCAGACGGATACTTGCAGCTAGACCAAGTATTACAGAATAAAAATTATAAACCAAGTATTATAATATCTTAAAAAAGATATTAATTTTTTAAATATCTTGTGTTTAAAATTTTGAAGCAACTATAAATTTCACTAATAAGCCACACTGTGCAATGTCTAGCTCTATGTATGTGGGCGCATATTTGATGTGATGCTCGTTCACTCCCATGCCGAGACGCCATCATTACCCCAAACACAAGCCAATGCGCCAATGCGCCATTGCGACGACCAACCACCAAAAGTGGTGCGTCACTACTGTAACGGCATAACTGCAACTAGTATTAATATTGCTGCTATTTCTGTAGTTGCTGCTGAAGCTGACGTTAGTTTTTGCTTTTATATTTATTTTATTTTTTTTTTTTTTGTTATTATTTGTTTTAAATTTTTGTATCTTTGTGTGTTTACTTTTTGGTCCTTTGCACTGTACACATAATCTCTCTGGTAGTAAAAGTTGCAACTGAAATGCGTTTACATTTCATTTTAACGTTAACGTACAAGCGTCAACGTTAGCGTTTACGTTAGCTTCGGCGTTGATGTTGTTTTTGTTCTTTGTGGTTATTTTGTGGTCTGGTCATGTGTCTGCCAAGTTTGTCTTAGTTTTTAGAAAAACTCAAGTAAACGAGAGCAACCACCACCACGTCATGTCGCCACCACGCCACTTTATGTTTTGCACGAGGTAAGCAGCAGAAAACTGAATTAGTTATGCAGCTGATTTAACAGTGGCATAAAAACTAGAAGAAGAACGAAAGTTGTTGAACAAAAAAAAGCACACACCATGAAAGTTGCAACATTTTGTTATTATGTGCAAAAATTTTTTTCCGTGTTTTGTTTTAGTTGCTGCCACTGAAGCTACTATTCATGTTTTACTTTACCCCTCCGGTTTATGTGACTCCGGCTCGGCTACTCCCAAAGACTACTTACATAATGCATACATATATATGTATGTATATACTACGAGATGGAGTAGTTTGCATGAATATTCATTCATTGTTGCTGGTTTTTTCTTTGTTACTTTATAAAGTTAATGTTGTTGTTGTGCTGCTGCAATGTTATTTTTTCTGAAATATAATTAACACAATGTGGCACTTGTGGTAATTTTTGTTGATGATGGCAAAACAGCAGGAGAGAAGACTGTTTTAATCCAAAATACAGGAAGTTAGTTTTAGTTTTGATATAAAATAACATTAAAAAACAAAAAACAAAATTAAACATTAGAATTTCTTTTTAGACATACAAGTGCGTTTATGTGTGTCTATAGCGATAGTTTATAATAAAATTATGTTAAGCATTAAGTGTAGTGTAAACAAGAAGTTTTCTTAATTTTTATATAATTCTTTTTGTATTTAATTTCACTCATACGCCAAAAATTCAACTGTTAAACAAAAAGCTAATAAATTATGTTTTTCAGTGTATGCTATTAATGCAGCTTTAAAATTTCATAATTTTTCTATAGTAATTTATATAAAGTTCAAAATCTGTTGAATTTATTAAGTCTCCAAAAAAAGTTTTTTAAACTTGAGTATTGAATCGGTTTCGATATCTTCATGTTATTCTTTTACTGTGACAAATTTGGGGCATTATTCCTGAAAAATCCTAAATTTTTTCGTTATGTTCTTGGATCGCTTTCATACTTTCTAAACTAGATAAATAAGGTTTTAATTTACCGAATTTCTCTATATAAATTAAAAATATTTAGAACGAGCTTATAATATTATTAATGGGCATAAAAAACCCTTTCAGAATCAAGTTTGAACGTTTGATTTGGTTGAATTGACAAAAAGTTATGAGCTTTTCAATCTAGTGGTATTGTCGACAGGATTGCAAATTCAACCCTTTTTAACAATTTATAATTAAAAATGGGTGGGGTTAAAAATCTAATACTTGCAGGTTAAATTACAATCATTTGGGGGAATAAGTTTAGAAAGTATGAAAGCGATCCAAGAACATAACGAAAAAGTTTGGAGTTTTTCAGAAATAAAGCCCCACATATGGAATGTTCTATGGCTTAAGGCACATTTTTTCTGTTTCTAAAATCTTTTCCTAATAATTTTTCACTTCATTTCATAGTATTCTAGCTATATATATACATGAATGGAAAGAACTTATAGTTTATGCAAAATACGAGCGAGACTTAAAGTGTTCTTTGGGATTTCAGACATTATTGCAAACTATGTCTATAAAATTTTTCCCAGATTTGTTGATAATAACAATAACTTACATACATTTAAAAGATTTTGGTTTTGATATTAATGAAAAAGAAGTGACTGAGCTAAAATAGGAAAATCAGTTTTACTCAGTTTGTTTCAAAATATGAAATTTTAAGTTTATGGTCTGAACAAAAAAGTTTGAGTTTTCAAGCCTGAGTTTTAAAGGATAAAATTTGAAATATGAAGAATTGGGATGTTAAGTATGGGATGCGGGATATGTTATAAAAATAGAATATAAAGCGTGAGATACGATATATAAGGAATGACATATGAAGTGGAGCGAGAGCAGCAGAAACAAAAGTGGGTTCCTCCACAATAAGACTCCAGACAACAAAAGGGTGTGAACTCCTCACTTTGCTAACAGACAATGGTATAACCTGTCAAGGTAATGCCGATGATATTGTCATTATGGCAAAAGGGAAACACGAAGATACACTCTGTGACATAATTCAAAGGGGGCTTAACCTCACAGAGAGATGGTGCAAGTCGGTGGATTTAAACATTAATCCATCCAAGACAACCCTAGTACCATTCACTAGCAAAAGGAAACTCCCGCTCATGAAGCTGAAGCCTATAAAGCTGAATGAGGCGGTAATCAATGTTACACAGGAAGTCAAATATCTAGGAGTAACACTAGACTCAAAACCTCTCTGGAAAGAACATGCAGCCATCACTGTCAGGAAAGCGACTAAATCCCTCATGATATGCAGAAACTTAGCAGGAAAAGCCTGGGGCTGTACTCCATACATCGTAAAGTGGATGTATACCATGATGGTAAGGCCAATACTCACCTATGGTGCGGTAGCCTGGTCGCAAAGAGTTAAATTAGTTACAATGAGGAATACCCTCAACAAAGTCCAAAGACTGGCCTGTGTTTGTATCGCAGGAGCCATGAGAACATGTCCCACGGCAGCCGTGGAGGCACTACTCGACCTCACTCCTCTATATATAGTTATAGAGACGGCCGCCAAAAGGACTTTTATAGGCATATCAAGGGAAGGAGCCGGCAGGGGGAAATTCCTAAGCAGTAGAAATCTCGAAAGTTTCTCTGCTGACATTCCCCTAGCCACGCTACCTAGAGACGATATGAACAAGAAATATAACTTCAAAAAACCTTTAAAGGTTGTACTTAGTAACAAGAGAGAATGGGACATACAAATTTTCCTTACCTCTCACAAAGAAAATACACTAAGATGGTACACCAACGGATCGAGAATGGACGAAGGAACTGATGCAGGGGTGTATGGTCCAAAAACCAAACACTCGGAGGCAATGGGAAAAACTTCAAGCATCTTCCAAGCAGAGATTCTTGCCAGTTCAACCTCGAACGTGGGTACAAAAAGCAAAAAATAGTAATATACTCTGATAGTCAAGCTGCTATCAGAGCGCTAGACTCAATTGAGACCACCTCAAAATTAGTATGGGAATGCCAAGAGTTACTAAATACATTAGGCATGACTAATAAGGTAACTCTATTCTGGCTACCCGGACATAAAGGTATTTATGGTAATGAAGTAGCCGACCTTTTGGCAAGGAACGCAGTGGCCAAGACTTTCATTGGCTCAGGACCCTTGTTAGGTATAGGAATTCAAACCTTAAAAGGCACACTAAAAGAGGAAGAACAAAATAAAAGATCATCCTACTGGGCACTCCTCCCAAAGCTTAGACAGTCAAAGCTGCTAATTGGGAAGTTTGATCCCAGCAGAGAGGCTCTCTGTCTTAAGTTAAATAAAAGCCAACTAAGGCTAATAATGGGCTTCCTTTCAGGGCATTGCAAACTGAGCGAGCATATGAAAAACCTAGGTTTAAGTCAGCACAGCACTTGTAGATTCTGCAAAGAAGACAAGAAAACATCCGAACACATCCTGATGCACTGCGAGGCGCTCACTCGCAGAAGGAAGAGGTACGTGAGGCATTACCACCCAAGTAGTGGGGATATCATAGCCTTAAAGCCACATCAGTTGCTGAGATTCCTCAGCAAGATTGGCTTGTCTGACAGCCTGTGAACAGGTTACTATCGGGGGTACAATAGGCCTCTTAAGGTGGTAATACATCACACCCTTTCTAATCTATCTATCTATGAGGTGGAGAGCATTATTTAATACCCAACCTTATTAACTATCAGTTAAAGAACTCAATTGTCAATATGCTTTGATGAATTTATTGGCTCTTAATATAAAGCTTGTAATTTTAGGTTACGTTTTCATATATTAGTAATTTATATAGCATGTTGAAAGGCCTATAAGAACAATAACTAAGAGTACTGACGACGAATCGTGGCGGATGCCCAAATGTCTCCAGATGCACTGTTGTTGTCTTTTTCGTCAAGACGTTCACTAAGTCTGTTAAATTTCACACAAACCCTTTATTTAATTTTACGAGTAGACTAATTTTAAAATGAACTAAGCTCAATATTTATACTATATAGTCTCTACTATATAGGCTCTAAGTTATAAAACTCGTTTATGATAACTCTTCTGTAAATGTCTTCTTTTGAATATGGAAAGTATAACAGACTCTGATTTAAAGCTAATTAAATCTAATTAAAATTTGGATTTCTGAGCTTCATTAGAACTATTAAAAGATATCGAAAACTTATATCTAGCTTCACACGTTTGTGGACCGTTTCAAAAACTTATTTTTTTTGTATATTCAAATGCTTTTATTTTTGTTAGTTATTAAAAAATGCTGAAAATTTCAATTAACTTACTTCAAATCACAAGCCTTAAGGGCTTGAAGATTTCTCTTTAAAAATAATGAAATTAATAAAAAATTATTTTAAAACTGTTTAGCTTTAAAAATGTATTGTCTGCAAAATTTGTTGCTATGGTTCCACGAGAAGTTTTTGTTTAATATTAAATTTTAATTACATCTACAACGTGAACAAAAACAACAATACGTTAAAAGAATTGCGCATACACCATCACGAATAAATATGGTGATTTCTTTATTTTAAAGCGCTGAACCGGAAGTGCGCCAGTGCTACCAGTGTAAAAAATACACACACACTAACATGCATGCATATATAAATAAATATTTCTGTTAATATTCTCACACAATATGACGCATATTACATAAATTTTATAAGTTCATACAAATACATATACAAACATACAAATTTATATGTGCATATATATATACAAATGTCAACGAAGCATAACTTTTATGCTATGGAGAGAAAAAAACGGGAGTAAAACAAGGAAAAAATAGGTACATACAGTAGCAAATGTCACAAGTTAAGGCTATGAAAGTTAGTACAAAAGGTCAGCTATATATTTTTTTTTTCTTTTTGGTATTCTAGGTAAAAAAAATGTATCGTGTATATTTTATTGTTATAAAAATTGGTACGTGACTCAAAAAAAAAAACACAATTTCCTTTACCAAGATTTGGTTGTTTAATTTTTTTTTTCTTGAACTGCATGAATTTTTAAAGCTCTGGGGTATTCTTGCTATCAAATATGTAATCATAGAAAGTTAAAACAGAAGTCATAAACAGGATCTTTCAAAAAGTTATAAATACAAACAGTAAAATAAGTAAGAATGCGAAACGAATTATGATATTATTTCTATTAGGTGACGAACAAAATTCAGGTCTTTTAAAATTTTCGACAAATATTTTGACTTTTGAGCTATGCTGCAATACTAACATTTATTTTCCTAGTTATTTTTGTCATCTGATTGTGTATATGTAAAAGCTCCAATACCATTGCTCAGAACAGGAAAAAAAAATATTTTTTCACCACTGCTAGTTATGTATTATTAATCCACTAAATAATTAAAAAAAAAATCCATATTCAACAAGAGCGACATTAAATTATTACACTTTTGAGTAAAATTTTTAATTTTTAGAAAAATCTTTATAACAACGACTTCACTATATAAGTTCAACAATTTTCTACCATCAACAGCAACGAACATTGCATCTATTGCTTCTACCCGGCACTAGAGAAATAAGAAAACTTCTGAACTTGTATGTATAATACATTTCTGTTTTTATATTTTTGTTTGGTGCTTTGGTGCCAACACTTGTTTTTTGAGTAAAGTTGAAAATAAAGTGATGTGGTTTTTCATCTGTGGTTTCAAATGTCCACTCAAAGTTACCAGTTAAACCACCCACAAAATAAATTGCAATTTAGTGTTGTGTATATACATTTTCTACTACAACGAAAATGCAGTCAAGTAGTTAGCCGGGCCGTGGAAGTATGTAGCAGAAGAGACGACAAGGGCCAAGGGTAAACATTTTAAAAATTTCTGCCAAGTGTAATGCAACACACTTAAGATTAAGCGGTCAATTGTAGTTTTTCCGTAGACTGGGAGGGGCAGCGAGAATACGAAAAACTTTTAAAATTTCTTAATGTATGTTTCCTAGTATTATGTAATTAAAAAAAATATGTACTTTGAATAAATTTAACTCTTTTTAATTAATTTCTTCTTTTTTTTTAATATTTCTACTTACAGGTAAGGATTATGCAGATTTTGTGATGTAACTTTCAACAATATTTATTTATGCAAATACACACATAGACGAGTATTGATTTGTATTAATTAAATACAATTTACAATTAAAGCAAGTGAGTGATTTTTATATATTTTAAATAATTAAAAGTTCATAAAAACATTATTTATTCATTGGATTTTTATCTCTTTGTTAATTAAATTATAAAAAAAATTGCAATATATGTACATACATTTCCGCTTGAATACAAAGCGAAATATATGTAGGTATATAAAAACATATTATACATTCGTATACACAATTTAATATATGCATATTGTACTATGGGATAAGGCCTACTTATAGCTGCATGAAATTCCAGAAAAGAAGCTATCATAGTATTCTTGAATGGATACTGCAGAATACTAAAAATTTGTTTTAACTTTGTGTTGAGACCAGTTAAATTTATACAAGATATATAGCAACAGCCGAGTACAAAATATGAGATTGAAATGATCTGTCATGGCTCGAATGAGTTTTTATTTATTAATTACTGTATTCTTTGATGGCAGATTTCATATTTGTATAGTTCCGAATCCTAAATTTGGTTAATTTAAAATTATCCACAGATTCTTTGAAAAATCAAGACATATGGTCATGACATTTTTAACCCATTAAGTCCTGACCCTAGAAGGGCTGAAGTTAAATCGATGAAATTTCACACAGAATTGTCATAATGTCTAATCAAGAAAAAAAAAGTAGAAAAATAATCCCTTCTGCTTCCTCTTCAACCAACAAGGTACGCTACGAAAACGCAACGCTCGCCCTTAATGCTATACAGAATTTGTAAGCTTGGCATACTTCCAGTTTTTATTAAAAACAAAAAACCATCACAAAAAATCAAATGCTTTTTATAAGCACAACAAACGAATACTAAAGTAACTAAAATCAGCTGCTTTGACATATATACAGCCGAGAGTTAATATAAGGATTTTTTAAGTATTTTTTTCATTCTCTTTTTTCCCGAAAAAAGATACGAGGGTTAAGCATACCTCATCACCTAAGTCACCTCCTTCTCTGCTTAGCTCTACCATCAATGAACTCTGTGAGGTTATATGGTGCTTACGGTGCATATGGTGCTCTGCAAATACTCTATGGGATTTGGGTCTAGGGACAGTGCTGGCCAATCCTACAACGTTATGCCTTTTTACCTTTTTTGTAAATCCAATCGGACGATAGCCTTGATTTTTGGCCTGTTGTCTTGTTGAAATAGGGCATTTTCCATAAAAGTGTCACCAATCAATATGTCAAAAAGGATGGCTCTAGCAAAGCTGTAAAATAATGCAATAATTTCTGACTAAAAATCATTTGATATTTTTACCAAAATGATTGTATTCATTGATTAAGAATGTAAAAAATTTATTCCTAAACATATTGTCATCAGCGAATAATTATTAATTTTTTAAATCATGTTTTTGAAATCATTTTAATGCAATCTTTTGACTGCAGTCTTAACTAAATTTAGTTGCATTCATTAGAAATCATTTGAAGACACTCGAAATCAGTTCTACAAGATCTAAGCGTGAATAATAAAGAGTAACGTATACTATTTACACTTCAAAAGTTAGTGAAATCAGTGTTTTAGTGAAAGAATTATGAATATCTCACAAACTTAACTACAGCCCAAGATTACGAACAGCAGGAAGATTGTGTAGTCGAATTTTTTGATTTTTCCCCAACAGATACTGGTACTAAACGATCAAGTGTTTATAAAAATATAGTAAATTTGTTGAAAATTTTATGCACACCACTCCATGTGCTTCCTCACATACTTATTTTTAGGGTAAAACTATTTTCCTGATGAGACACTAATGTCCAACTCTAATGATGGACCGTTTGAGGATGGATATTTAGCATATATTGCAGATAAGTCCTTATCTACCAATACGCTAAATCGGTATCCAATTATTAGGAAGACTAAAATAAAATATAATACACCTCTACCATAGTTAGCTTCGGTGGAGAGATTATTTTCATTTGCTGAACTAATTCATATATCTCGAAACTTTTCGAAATTGCTGCTACTGAAAGTAAACAAATCAGTTTGTTTTTTTAGTTCTTAGTTTTTTTTATTTACTCTAATGTTAAAAAAAATTAGGAATTTCAAATATTTGTACTATAAAGCTGATTTCCATGTTTGCTTGTTATATAAATGTTCTTTGTTAGTTCGTCGCCTGAGAATTGATTTGGCGTACAAGTAAAGGAATTTGTACACTCCTACGCCAAATCAATTCTCAGGCGACGAGTTGCCAATAAAAAATAGTTTACAAGTATTGTTATATATATTTATGATTATTTTTATTTATTTTTTTTTTTTTTTGTTTAATGAAAAAAATTAATGAGATGATTTTTTCATTTCAAGCGTATGATTTTATTAAATGATTAATTAATGATTTAAATTTTGCAATCTCTACACAAATTTGCAATTCAATGAATGCAATTGCAATATTCTACTCATTGAATGTGACTTCAATTATTTAAAATCGCAAATGATTGCATTTTTTCACAGCTCTAGTCCTATTTCCAGTACTCAAATGTAGTATTCCCCGTTCATGTGACCCTCACCAATCATTTCGTCCACATCTGAGGCTGTCATGCATACGTAGACAATAATCCTGCCATTTCCATGCCTTACATTCGGCACCACACACTTCACATTATTAAATTCGCCAGTTCTTACTCGAGTGCAACCAGATGTTTCAAAGACCCAATAAAGTACGAAAAAATAAAGACTTTGCTATTTGATAAGTTCTCCCCGTAGAAACGTATTGACAAAAATCATTTTTTCTACTTCTAAGGGAATAATTTAATTTGTGCCCTAAGAGTTTTGGCTATTTGAATTTAATATTCTATATATTTATTAGTGTAACTACATTTTTATTCCAGAAAATCTAGAAGTGCTACACCACTATTATATTATATGTCAATTTAAAGAGCTTGACGAGTAGGTTGGCCAATAATTATCAGATTTAAAATAGGTTTAGCCAATTCCAAAATATTAGCGTTGGAAGTTCTTTAAAATTCACTCATTGAACAAAGCATTGCATTCATCGTTGTAAAGATCATTGCTTAAGCGGGAGTAATTAACAAATGAGAGAGAGAAAGAGAAGACATGAGCAACGACATTTCTCAGAATTATCTAACGAATTATCTGCATACACATATAACAAAACAAACACCAACGAGTAGTTTAGTTCTCTTTTGATATTTGTTTTTTCATAAAGAGATTTCTTGACCAAAAAAAAAAAATGGCCTCAGTTACTGGGACCTTACCGACTAGTTTATATTAAGGCGCGCTGGAATGCACTACACTTGGGATTTTTGGTCATTTCAGTAATTTTGACTATTAATCAACGGCAATATAGCTTAAATTACTAACAAAAACCACTAGTCCTTAAACTTTTAACTCCCTACCTAAACTTACTTACTTACTTTCTGCAATTCTCATCTCCTAGTAGAGCATAGGGTCTCTACAATTGATCTAAATCTGACTCGGTTTGGTGCTTCATTTTATAACTTTAACTTTATAACGGTATTAAAAAGCATGGATTCAAGTCGAAAAGGTTTAATGTCTCCATGGGGTAACCGGATGAGTCCGAAAAATCCTCCTGCAAAATTCACGCCATAATATCATTATAATGAATGAAACCAATTTAACTGGTATTAATCTGAACAAGAACAACATCAAAAAATACAGTAACAATATAAGCTCTCTATTTTGAAAGAAAAGTTTGGAAACGCATTTATAAAAAATATCAAATTATAAAAATATCGAAATATAAATACATAGTGATGGGTTTACACCCGGATATTTACCAAGCCGTGTGTACATACCGGTAAATACCCATTTTTTTGTACCTATCGGATATTTATTTGGGTATTTATGAAAAACACATCATCTTTCACGAAAATTATGGTAAAATTGTTTACTAGATCACTTAGTGATAGGTGAGTAGTTCACTAACTGTATGACGAAAACAAACTGCAAATATACTTTGCATTTAAGGATATGTAAAATAAATTACAAATGACGTTGGCATCAATATTGATTTTATGTGTTGAAGAAAAACATTCGCTCCCATCCTCCTTTGACACGCAGTCTAGAGTAATTTGGTGTCGCGAATTTGAAGACCATTTTGCGTCAGATTTTTGAGCTAACAGTGCATAAAATAATGAAAATGGCTTTTTTAAGACTGTACCAGGACATTCTTAATATATGTTTTATCGTTTCTGGTGCTTATAGAAAAGTTCTTTGATAGAAAAAAAAGCACATTTTTTGTGAACTAGAAGCTCTATACCTCAAATTTTAGGAGTTTTTTAAAGTACAGCTTGGAGCAATATTGCCAACAGACTAAATTAATGATAAAGGTATATAGTATGTTTGGAAAAAAGTTTGGTTAGCAAAAAGTATGGGGAGGCGGGGTACTAGAACATAAAAACATCCTCTACCCCCTTATTCCTGGAAAAATGAAATGTTGTACAGCAGAGTTTTTACCCACGATTTGGGTAAATACCCCAATTTCTACCCATTTTTAACCAATTTTCCCTAATTTACCGGTATTTACCTATTGGGTATTTACCCAAGTCCCATCTCTATAAATACAGCATAGTCTAGAACGATCAATTATAATCTAATTCTAATCATATTCATGTAAATTTTTTCCGTCAGTGGGCACAGTCAAAACTCAAACGTTACGTTGTCGCAACACTTCGTACTTAATGGATTAATCAGATTTGTGTTCATGGAGGACCTTTTTTTTTGCTATAAATTCCCATTGGGTCTCAATTTTTCAATCATTCACTTCATAAAACTGTTCCATAGTTCATTTGTAAATGATTTACCATTATATAAAAAAAAGCACACTCATTAAGATTTTAAAATTACATGTGATTAAAACCGTTGGTGTATTTTATTTTTTTTTACTTTTTTTCTGTTTTATTTATTTATATTTTATGCTATAAAGTAATTATCACACACAAAGCACAGCATAAAAAAAAAACATATGATAGCAAAAACCTTTTCATGATTTTATCTTTTGTTGTGTATTTTTTATCTTTCCTTTTGCATAAATGTATACATATTTTCATATAATTTTTTTTTCGGTAGAAATTCTTATCCAAATTGCTATCAATTTTGTGCAATGAATATATACATACACAACTTTGCACATGTACAAATATATGCATCTACAACCAGTAACGATGTATGTACAAATATATTTTCATATACATACATACCTACAGATATTGTCCCCCCCCCCCCCCCCCCAACTAAATTGTTATACAAAATAATTTTATTGGCCATTTTTGGTTTTTGTTGGCTTTACATTTATGTGTCTATTTTCAATAACAATGGCACATTCGATGTCAATAACAAAGACAGACATATCTATATCCATACACATACACATATATTGATACAAAACTAAGCTTGTATATGTAAATTTACATACACATTCATTTATTTGTATCTTGCTTTTTCAATGTTTATTGTAGTACTATATGAAAACGGAAACGCATTTAACCGGAAATCATGGAAGTTATTTATTTTATTTAATTTTATTTTTTTGCGTTATTATACAGTGATTTTTATACATATATATGTTCATTACATGCAAATTTGTGATGTTTCATAATATTTTTTATTTTATACAGAGCAGCAGCATCTGTCCTCAGTGCCACATATGCACATAACTATGAGCATATTTTAATTAATTCTGCATTTGATTCGATATTTTCAAATGACCATTAATATAATTTTTTCCTTTTAAATTTCTGTACGAAGGTTTCCTTCAAATCAAAGTTCTTCTTCATTGAAGAGCTATACTTTTCATACCGCTAAATATTCGCTGTCATGGAGTTTGGAGGAAAGTGGTTCTGAGCAATCCTGCATTCATAGTTTTTCAAGTCTTGAAGTTTTTAGACTTTTTAGGTTTGAAGTTTTCATCTTGAGACTGAATTTGAAAAGTTAAGAAACTAATAAAAATAGAAAGCGTTCTTATTTTAAAGGTAATGAAGTGCAAAACTTTTAGAAACGATATTTGGAATTTTTCTACCGCCAGATAGAATCGGTAACAAAAAAGTAAAGAAAATGTGTCGCACAGTGTAGTTTAGACGCCAAAAGTAACTGACCAATGCGTCGCTTTTTTTTTGTATTTCCAACTAGACTGAATTGACTAAAATTGGTCCTAGTTATAATAATTTAATATTCTCTATTCTTCGAAATCAACAAATTTTTGGTTACATACAAATTTTAAACATAAAATTAAAAAAGAGAAATGGAAATCAAAACAAGTTTCTAGAAAATTTCAATCAGAAATGCTTAAAATTATTACAGCCTTAATGAATGCATTTATAATAGCTAACACCACCACTATTGCACTCCTAAAACATATAAAAAATTGCAAGCTTGTATATTTACCGGCATTACACAAAAACACACTAACCCACACATCCGCATATCGTATACATAAATACATGCATATATAGAGTACTGTAAACAACTTGAAAAGTTCTTGGCCATGTTCTTATAATTTGCCGATAGCTCGAGGCGTTTTGCTGCTGTACAATGACGTTTCACACACAGAACATGTGAACACACCTCCTACATATACCATGCAGCATGCTAGATGCTACTCCATTCACTTTTTAACTTTCATATGTACATATAGTATACTTACGCATAGTACGTTTTCGTTTTGTGTGCATTATACGCGCTCAAGCTTTAACGCTCCAACAACGCTACAGCTTCTGCTGTAGCTTCATACTGTTGTTGTTGCTGCTGCATTTTTTTGATTGTTGTTGTATGTTTGTGTTTACACTAACCTAAAGACATGCAAACACAGACTCAGCGTGCACTTAACTTGTACACTGTAAAAGCACTTGGTAAAGGACAACGAACGCAGGATAGCGCGCGCGAATGCCGAATGGCGGATGGTAAAGGGAAAAAGCTAAAATGAAATGAAATGAAAAATAAGTATGTAACATGTAGAAAAGAGAATGCAAAACAAAAAAAAAAATAACCACAAAACAGCTGCGCATAAGGATATTGCAAGTAAAATGCAGAAAATACGTTTCTCCGTTGTTGTTGGTTGGATTTTTTTCAATTTATGGAAAACTTTTGCTTTTGGCTCTATGTTGGTGCTAATGCTGGCTGTGGTGGATGCTGTGGCAACTACTGCAGCAAATGCTGGTGCTGCGTCATCTTCTCTTTTATAAGTTATATTCTGCATTTCATTTTTATTTTTTTATTTTTAAGCTTGTCTTGTGCCTTTGTTACTGCTGCTGCTGTTGTTGTTGGCGCCCTTTGGGCTTCTCTTTATTTTTTTTTCTCATTTTTTTGCTCCTGCTGCTCGTTTTTAAGGAAGCAACTTTGCATATATTATTCACAAATACTCTGAGCTGATATTTACTGTGTCATGTTATCTTCTTGAAAAATGATTAAAGTAGCATGATGCAAAAAATATTCATATATGTATGAATATCTCTATTTTACATATATACATATTTTTCTATACTGCGCAAAGTCATCTTGAAGATTATATAGTATCTACATACATAACATTTGTTAAAGAAGCTTTTTATTAAATTCATAAACACTACATGAATATATGAACAACCTTGTGAACTACAGCAACCCGTAAGTGCACTCGCTGTATAAAGTATCTTTGACAACTTAGCAATTGTAATTCTTTATGTTCTTTGTGTGAAGAAAATATTGAAACTTCCCCCAAATCGCCATATAATATATTTTATACTACCTATTTATATATGTATAGATAACTGAAACTGTAAAATTCATGGCAAAACTATTCAAATTTTTAAGCTAGTTTTAGTTTTGTTGTTTTTACACAAGGAATTTTTTGCATATAGATTCTGAAAAAGGATTTATCTAACTTGCCTTCAGACGCGAAAGTTCTCCTTTGTAGTTTGCGATTGCTAAAACAAAATTAGGGCGAACTGCTAAGAAATAAAATAAATAGTATCTATTCTACTCTGAGTACTCTTGGTTTATTTTCTAATCTGATGCCCATTGTAATAGAATCAAACATTATTCACCACTCTCCTTCTCATAAGAAGATTTTTAAAATTTTGCAAACATTTTATGAAATGTAAACCTCTTATGACTTTGAACCTACTAATAAACTTTATATGACTTCAAAAACTGTTCTGGCATTATGTTCACGCCAAATTGGCACGCTTTGTTGTGGTCACCACGTCGTCCCTAGTTATAAAAACAACAAATTTTTTACTGGAATTTGTTTCAAATACCGTTACGGTTAGTTGATAAATTTTTCATATTAATTGATCGCAAGTTGGTGATTGTGTGCACAATGGAAGCTGCAAATAGAAAATTGATTGTGAACAAATTTATTGAAAATCCGTCGTGGTCTGGTTCACAGATTGCGAAAGTGTTAAATATCTCCTAAAGAACGATATGTAGAGTTATAAAACGATATAAAGAAACTCTTAGTGTTGAAAGAGCTAAAAAAGTTGTGAACAAAACGGGAACCACCAACCTAAAATTAAAGGCAAAGATCTTGAGGTCCATCAAAAGCAATCCCGGACTATCGGATAGCGATCGTGCCAAAAAATTCAATACCAGCAAAAGTACTGCTAAACGAATACGCATAAAAGCTGGGCTAAAGTGCTATCGTGCTAGAAAATATCCAAATAGAACAGACAAACAGAATTTGCTGGCCAAAAAACGTGCTCGTCTTCTTTATAATAATGTTTTGACTAAATTCAATGGATGCATTATTGTGGATGCCGAATCATACGTAAAATTTGATCTTACACAGCTTCCAGGTCAAAAATTTTATATGGTAACGAATCGGGTAATGTACCCTCAAAATTCAAGTACATAAAAATAGATAAATTTGCAAAGAAAGCAATGGTGTGGCAGGCTATTTGCAACTGTGGTCTCAAATCCAGGGCATTTATGACATCCTCTTCTATGACGTCTGATATTTACATCAGCGAGTGCCTTTCGAAACGACTATTGCCATTTGTTCGTCACCACCATTCGCCAGTAAAGTTTTGGCCTGATTTAGCCAAATGCCACTACACTAAGAAAACCATGGATTGGTATCAGACAAATAAAGTAGATGTAGTGCCCAAATTTATGAATCCACCCAATTGCCCCCAGCTTCGACCGATCGGAAAATACTGGGCTATAATAAAATATAAGTTGAAGAAAAATGTAGGTATTGTCAAAAATGTGAATTCAATGTTACTAAAATGGAACCAAATAGCCGCAAAAGTATCCAGAGCGGATGTTCAAAGGTTGATGGGATCCATTAAAAGGAATACCCGGAACTTTTTGCACAACAAGTTAATTTAAATCTTTTAATATTATAGTATTAAAACATAATACTAAACTTATCATTTAATGCATTATTTGTTATTCTGAGTGTTCTGGTTAAAAAGATACAGCAACTTTCCTGCGTGCCAATTTTGCGTGAACCGCGCTTTATGTTTTCTTTTGTAAACAGTAATAACAGAGTTCTGAGCTCTGATACGAGTCTTGGCTGAAAATTTTTTAAATATCGAAGATTATGATAAAAATTTCGGAATTTCTAGATGACTAAAACCTTTTCTTTCTTTCTTCATTTTTTCTGATCAACTTTGTGACTCACTGTATATGTGCTGCAATAATAACCTAATTTAACTAATAAAGTGTAAAGAAGCCAACTGCTGTTATTTCAATACCAACAATTTTATTTATCTTATTGAATACGAATGATATATGGATAAGTCAATGAGAATGAATTACATTAGTTATATAACGATTATCGTTTTCATATTTTGTTTACGTTTTTTAATTGTAAAATATTTAAATGAAAATTAAATTTCATACAAAAACGTTGAACCAATGAAGTATACTATTTTAGGTAAAATTCATGCTCATTTAGGTACAACTTTTTTTGATATATTAGGTACAATTTGAAATTTGAAAATTTCATCATTGGATTAGCTATGCCTTATGTAAATCGTCAGAGGGAAAAAAGGCTACCCGAATACTTGCTAAAAAAAAGCACCTAGGTAAAACTACTAGCCAAAAGCAGAAAGAGATAATTTATCGGGGCCCTATGCTCTCAGAAATGATATATAGTGATGATTTTTGTTGC
Organism: Toxonevra muliebris; assembly: GCA_963691655.1. Lineage (NCBI taxonomy): Eukaryota > Metazoa > Arthropoda > Insecta > Diptera > Pallopteridae > Toxonevra > Toxonevra muliebris. Next base: position 105,776,974 of record OY829326.1, read on the forward strand.
TTCGGAATATTTTTTTATTTAAATTTATTATAGTTATCTAAAATACTTTTTCAACAACGGTTACTAATTTTCAGTCAAAACTTATATCTACAAACAAAAAAAAACAAACTCTGCTACGGGTGAATATTTTGAGCTGGTATATATATATATATGTATTTATATGAATATATATATATATATAAACGTATATTTCTAGTTCACCTGTTCTCGCTTATCCTCTTGATTACGCTTTGCATCCTTTGGCCTTTATTATCTTAAATGTCGTTTTTTTTTTTTTTTGTAATGCTACTGACACATATCAGAGCGAGTAGAGGAGAGGTGATCATTTACGCCTCAGCAGTATACATAAGTGCATTAAATGAATACTGCATTATGTATATGCATGTCAAAAAACCCAACAGATATCTTCCTTATATACACATAAATACTACATGTAATTAACGACTGCACTGATGGTGGTGATGATGATGATGTGCAAAAATATATGTAAGTTCATATATATATATATATATATATATATGCGTTAAGGATAATGTGAGTGGGTTGTAGAAGAAATATATGTAACCCCAAAGGTGCTTGAGAAGAAAGTGTTTTCTGTTTTTGCGTAAGTGAGAAAAATCCAAGTTCCATGGCAATGGCAGAAGAAGTGAGTAGACAAATTCGAATGTATGTGTTTGTATGTTTATTCAAATGTGTGTCTGTATATATATTCAAAAGTATGATGCTAGGCATTAGGCTCGGCACTGTTTTTGTAATACATGTATGCAGTAGTTGCAGCAATTGCATTTATATTTAAGTATGTTTTGTTGGAAGATTTACTCAGAACGTTTGTTTGTCTTAAAATGTTTTTTTTTTTCTTTGTTTTTTTTTTTTTTGTAAGTGAGTGTCTGTGTGCGTTGTAGTTGTTTTTTCTTCTTTTTCTTAGCATTGTCATCGTCATCGTATAGTGTCATAGCATTTGCACTAAAGTTCATTTACCTTTCCTGTGCTCTTACCTGTCTACCCAGCTGTCTGTGCAATATTTTTTTTTCGTTTTCTTTTTTGAGACTTTTATTTCAAAGATAAATGTCATATATAAAATGATATTAATTTATGTATTTAGGAAAGAAGTAGTAATAATATTTTAACACTGAATTTTTTAGTAATAGTTTTGCAACGTATATGTATACGTCGTTGTACCTAAAGAAAAAACTGTGAACAGTTTTTGCAGTAAAGATATTTGAATTTGTGTTTTTTTTTTTGCATTTTAAAACATTTTAAGTTACGATACATTTTCAACCAGTTGTGCATGGATTAAAATTATTTGTTTATATTCACTAAATGCTTTTCAATGATTTTATTTACTGAGCTTCCACTGTGGCTCAGTTGCACGTCACATACATTAAAATAGACTATTTAATATAAATACTGAATTATTTAATTGATAATAATTCAAAACAGTAGTCCAAACATAGTAAAGTACTACTCAATACATAAGCAAGTTGAGGAAGTATTCAAATATGTATGTTTCTATTCAAAAAGAAAGCGAAGAAACTTACGTAAATAGAAAAATAAACTTCCATTTCAAACTGAGCCACGAAAACTTTATATTCTAAAAAAAAAAAAATTTAACTGCATTAAAAAAAAAAAGAAATGCATCAGGAAACTATTAAATAAATATTTTAAATAGAAATTTTTATAAAAAAAATCCAAACTATAGCGTTCACATTTTGCAGCTTTTTATATTTGATACTCAATATTTCAAATGTTCAGTTTTCTCTGTGTAGTTGTGAGCTAAAGGAAAAGTATTCAAGTATAAGTAAAATTATATTTCGTAATAAAAAAAAGTGTAGAGAAGAAAATGGAAGATTTTGTTTGTGAAGAAACGTAAGTGAGCATGGCCAGATAAAATACTGTGCTTGAAACAAATCACTTGGAAGTAAAATGCAAATAAATGGCATGAATATTTGAAGATTTATATTTTTTTGATTTCATTTTCTGTACCTTGCTTATCTCTTTCTCGCTCTTTAACTGTTTGTGTTTGTCTACCTTGAGTTTTTACTACCAAAAATGCGAATAGATAGAGTAATATTATACAGTAGTAGAATAATAGAAGGAAACTCTGTGTATGTACAATGTAGAATGTTGAATGTTGTTGAATGTAAAATCGAAGTTGAATACTGTCGCAAGTATTATCAGTTTTACTTAATTTTTTTTTTTTTTTTTTTTTGGTCGAATACTAATGCATTTTGTAAATGGTTTTCTGCTTTATAGGAAAGAGAAAGAAGGTGATATTGAAAACGTAGCAGAAAACGAATACAATCTTAACATTTGACAAAAAGTAAAAAAAAGAGAGGGCAGATGCTTTTAATAAATTGCTGGCTTTCGGTATAAATTTTGTGCTCTAAAGATTTGTAGTATATTATTTAATTCATATAGAAGCATACGTTATAAGTCATTCATAAATTCATAGATATTTAATGTAATTAGAGAATAATTAAATTTTGCTGACATTTATGTGCAGCTACGGTCAAATTTATAATAGAAGCGTAAGAAAATAATATCACTCAAACAAAATTATTTATTGGTATATTTAAAATTAAAAGTATAAACTCTCTAGCGTCTTTAATGGAAGACTTTAAAATAAACGAAGAACAAAAGAGCCACCATTCGTAGATTGTGGGCTCTCAAAGATATTGCATTTTCGGAAAACCTCTTTTGTTTCAATGATTTTTTAAGAAACTATGAAAATTAAATCTAAATGTTAATTTTCAGGGGCTGAAAATAATCATTTCTTTTGAATTTTTCCATTTAAAATGCATTCAGCTCTAAACACCATGATTTAAAAATCTGTAGAATAAAAATCACTCATGTTAGTAATATCAGGTTAAAAAATTACTGTTTATTAAAATTAACTTTGACGGATTAAATTAATTATGGTAATTAAATTTAAACATATTTTTATCAAAACTTTTTACTATCCCAAAGAGTTTGTAGGTGGGGTGATTTTAAATCATATTAAAAAAAAAAAAAAATTATGATAAAAATTATTTGCGATTTTTATTTATATTTTTCAAAAATAAAAATCTATTTGATTTTTTTACTAAAAAAAATTTTTTTATAAAATTTTTAATGATTTTTAGTTCTTTTTTTCTTCACAAATAATAATTATTTTTGATTTATAAAAAACAACCACTAAAAATAAATTTTTTTTATATCGATTTTTTTAAATATTCTTCGTAAATGCTATACTCCTGGTAATTTTTCATAGCTCAAGCTTTAGCTCAAATATATATATATATTTTTTGTGTGGCTTAATGAACGTTTATAGTAAAAACAACAATAGTGTATATAGAGACAGGCGAACCAGACAGCCATTTAGGAGTCCGCCACACGATTCCTCATCAGTGATCTAAGCGATAGTTCTTATAGGTCTTTTAACATCCTATACACTGAAAAAAATATTCTGTAATAATTCATTGGATTTTTGATAATAATTACAGTCCCTCTCTTGCCCGGATAGTAAACGAAAAACTTTCATAATTGATTACGATCAAACAATAATTCCCTCGAATTTAATTTATAATATCCAAAATGAATCAATAAAATTTACGAATGAATAAGCACATTGTACTTCATAATACAGTTAATATTATTGGAGTATCAAATCAATTCTTACAGTATGATTTTGTAAATTATCAAATTGCTTTTGATATCAAAAGCAATAATTGATGAGTTATAGAATATTTTATTTTCTTCCCTATATTTAGCGCATTGATCAAAAGCAAGCAACTCGACCAGCTATCTTCATGATTCTAAGGTAGTTCAAAAAATGATGGTGTTTCAGTTTCAATGGTTTTTGGAAAACTGTTCGATACAATTATGAAATGAACATCCAATGCTAAAGACTTTTGCTAATAAAATAATAAAACTTGCATTTAATATAATGTAAACATCCCAAATCTTACTAGCTTCCGGTAAAAGGTCCCGGATAAATAATCCGAAATGTCTCAATACAGAATGAAGCAAATGCAGGTGACAACCAATCAGTTTGAAAGTTATTTTATTGAATGATAATATAGAGAAAAATATTTGATATATAAAACAAAGTAAATGTGTGATTTAAAAAATGAAAGCAATGAAACAAAAATATTTTCATACATTTTTACAGTTTGCCCCGTAATTTTTAATTGCCTATCATAGAATATTTCAATAATTAAGTTATGTTTTTTAGTGTTATAACTTTGTAATAATTGTTTTATAAAATAATGGTTATAGGTTATATGTACGAAAAAGATTTATTTTTATGTACTTCTATTTCTTAAATAAATAAATAAAATAATTCAGTATTTTTTATCAACTCAATTTTTTCCATGTCACTTTGAATATTTTCCTTTCTGAAATTGTAATAATTAAGTTTTGGACTGTGATGTTTTCAGTTTACCCATAAATTTATATTGAATATCTCATGAAATTTCTAAATTACAGGGTGAAATGGAAATTTTTCCTGATTATTTTGCTTTTTTTGAATATCACACGTTATTTTTCACAAATTTTTTTTCCGTGTATAAGTTACTAGTATTTGAAATCATAACCCAAAATTATGTACAAGGTTTTGACTTCAAATATCTTTACTGAATAGAGCTGGTAAAAGAAACTACCACTACCGCTCTATTTATCGTATGAATGTTTCTATTAAGTCGCCTTAAAGTTAATTAAAACGGCTCTTTTGTTGAACCAGCGCTGTATCGGGGGACTATTAATCAACTAAGTCTCCTCATTTATCTAAAGGAGTCGTGTGCCATTACTAAAGGCCACAGATCTTTCTAAATTATTGAAAATCGTTTTCTCTATGTCATTCCATATGTTTTGAACAAAGTTTAGTTCTAAGGTTGGAGCTGGCCAAACTTGCTTCTACCCTGAGGAAAATTATCCCTGGCAGGAGTCCTATTATTTTGATTATATCGAAATATATGTTCACATAAGTTTTCATTATTAGCATTTAGTTTACATATTATTCGTTTCTTTTATCACAATTTCTGTAAACTACTACCTCAATAATACAGGGGAGCGTACCCGGGTATGAGACAGCACCAGCTATGAACAGTTGATTTTTTACATCATGCAATATCAATATTGGCGATCTGACTACTGTCAAATTTTTCTTTTGGCATGAGCCAGTTTTTGTGGTAACACTGGAGTGAATAGACTTATTGCTTGTATCAGCTGCAAACATCGTGTGTGAAAATCGATCAAGAACATTTTTTTTTTGATTTTTGCCAAAGTGATATATTTTCGAGTGAATGAACTAAAAAAAGTGAGTGTAATGCATTAACATTTAGCGTTTCTCGTATATTTTGCGATCCGATTTTGGATTAGACTAATATATGGTTAGAAACAATTTTTTTTATTTTTTTTCAAAATGGCATTGTTTTCCGAGTATGAGAACTACATATCACCGGGTATGAGACACTAGTTAACTACTGTTTTGATTCATTTTTTTTTTTTGCATTTTTAGCCATGTCAACCCCAAAAAATAAAATCATCCTTCAAATGCATCACATGCTAGTGGCCTGTTCATTTGAACTGTGCAAACATTGTGATAGAGATTTGGATGCTTAAAACGATGACTAAAAGGGAGATGATGAATAAAAATTTCTATTTCTTTTTATCTTAGCCACACTTTTATGAAGGCCTACAAAATAAATAAATTTATAGTTTTTTGGGAGACTATGAAAATTAAATCTAGAGGTTAATTTTCAAAGTCATGACTTAAGTTCATGTCAATTTCGTTATTGGAAGTTATATATAAACAGGTTAATGAACAAATATTAGTAGCTTATATAGGATATTGAAAGATTAAGAACTATCACTAAGATCACTGATGAGGAATTGTGGCGGATTCCGAAACGGCCGTCTGATTTGCCCGTCTCTATATACATTGTTGTTGTGATGACTACATTTGTTCATTAAATAAATTTATATTTATAAAAATTCACATCCTCAGAAAATCGGTCATACAATTTTGCATGTCAATGCAATCACTATACTTTGGAAAAAATTTCATTATTTTCATTACCTTTCCGACAATATGTAAAAAATTTGGTTTAACCAGTGAAAATTTATGGCTCAAAAACAAAACCCGTCTCCTACTCGGGAACACTCCCTTACTCATCTGCCCAAATTTTGTTATGATAATGATTACATAAATAGCCTAATTCAAAAAATTTAATATTAAAACGAAATAACAAAAGGTTCAATGGAAGAAAATTTGTATGGCTCTTATATAGTTTTGGCTATATAGTATGAAGGGCGACACATACACTATTCTTATACCGCACACTTGTAGAATTCCAACTAATAGCATTACCAGTGAATAGCATTACCAATCTGTGCCTGCGTCTTAAGTAGGTATTCACTATAGTATAAATGTAATTCGCACCTATTTCACATTTCATGTTCCATTATTAAGTTTATAATTGGGCATTAATACGTTAATAAAGGAATCAGTCAGTCAGTTTATCGTTAGCCATAATAAATCTCCCATTGAAGCATAAGGCCCCGATAAATCATTTCTATCTTGTTTTGATTTTGAGTAATAGTTTTATCTTATTCCCTAACTTTCGACAGTCTTCCATTTCTTTTAGAGCGACCCATTTCTAGGAAGCTTTTAAACGGCATCTTCTATTTAGTTTAGGCATTCAAGCATTGAACCTTTGAACGACAGCAACTATAGGCCATGAGCGAAAACGAAATATTCAAGATATTGCAATGAATTCTCATGTTTTCCTATTGCAGTGGAACGGTGTATATCGTCGAACAACAACAAGAAAACAAGAAAAGAATTTGTGATAAAATGTATTTTTGGCATACGTCAGACTTGCTGGGGAAACTTTCGAGTAGATGCCCGATTCGATTTGAGCTATGATTTTGTGTGAGAATTAAGTTCCAGATATTATACCGACAAACGCTGTTAAAAGCTTTAGCGTAAACCACAAATGTGAGTAGACGATGCTGACTACGCTCGTCAGTCAGTTCAAGCTCTTATATACTACATTGTGACTTACGAATACATGCATCTAGTATATAGCATAAAATTTATATTTCAATGTAAAATTTTGTTGTGTTTTTCAATACATGAGTTTAAAATTGTTATTGAAAATATTTTATACAATTTAAACTACAAGCAAATTAATGCAGTTTATACACTACTTGCACACACACACACATGCTGCTATACACAGTCATGTAGTGACGATTACTTCATAAAAACGTTTGCAATTTGAATACAAATACATGCAAAACATAAATCACACCCACTCACTCACACATATACATACATATATTATCTACCTACTTGCTGTTTTGCTCACAGACTGAATGCAGCCAGCACAGCGCATTTTCAGCGTTCAAGTAGCATTTGCAGTTATAGTTATAGCTACAATTGCAGAGTTTACAATTTACCGCGACGTTGTGCAGAGTTGCATCGAACAATTATAATACGTATTGGAACTATACATACAAACACACATACATCCCAATACACAAATACACATTTATAGCAATGAAGCGGAAGCAAAGCTTTCTGCCATTTGCTCTGTATGCCAGTCAGGGTGCACGATGACCTCATTTGCGTTGTATTCTCATCGACTGTTTTTGCTTCTTCTTATTCCTAGTTGTTGTTGTTATTGCTTTTATTTCGCTATTGCTATGAATATTGTTGTTGTGTTTGTTGCTGTTGGTGTAGTGTTTTTGTGCTTTCGAGTATTTGCCGCTTATTGTATAACATTCATATACACAAACATATAGCGAACGAACGAACGTACACATTAAAATCGTAGTACTATCATATCGTGGCATATTAGGTTATATTGGCAACACTGATTTAATACCGTTGTGGCGGCGGTAACGAGGGTTGCCGGTTTGGTGGTTGATTTTATTATTGTTTTTTTTTGTGCTTTGTTCCTTCCCCACCACTCCTACATATATTGTTGTTGCAGCTGCTACTACTAGTTCTGCTGCTGCTGCTGTTGTTAGTGGTAGTGCTATTAAATATGCTTGTAAGTGTATAACTAGGTTTATGGGTCGATTGGGTGCAAAAAATCATGTTGATGAAACAATTACAAAAACAACAAAAAAAGTGAAATGCACAAAAAAGGAAAAAACAAAAACAAAATAAACGTTTAGCGTAAAAATAAAAAAGCGAGATACTACAGTACAAAAATATCAGAGAAACTAAAATTAAATTTGCAATAGGTACCAAAAAAAAAGAAAGAAAATGGTGAAAAAACTCTCTGAAGATTATTAGAATTTTGGATTATTTTCTGCAATACTTTAGTGGAAAAAATTTATTAATATAACGAAATTTGTAAGTTCAACTTTATATAGTTATATAAACCAAAACTTGTAATTGCATATCAGTTATTCAAATGAAATAACTGAATTATTAATTTAATTAATGGAATCCCTCAAATAAGCTTTGACACCCATTATACTAAAAAATATTTTGTGAGATCCAAGTTCAACAATCGATTTTGAACGGTTTAGTAGGCGGATTTCATTACATTTTATAACAAATCTTTATTAGGTACACTCTAAATTATTTTTGTTAAATTTTACGACGATAATCGTCGGCAACACATTACCGACTATAAATGCTTAAATTTACACAAGTGCTCTCTTGAACATTTTTTGTAGAAAAATTAACAACAAATATCTAAAATTGTAAGAATTTTATTATGTCTACTTTTCAACTAAAAATGTGTAATTAAAAAAATGTGAAAAATAGTTTGTTTGTTTTTTTTTCAAATTAAAATCCATTTCATTACAGTTTATAAATAAATAATTTAAAATAGAAATTAAAACAAAAACTTTTATTCAATATTTCACAAAACATAAAAAATCCCCAACCTAACGTAAGTGACATATCAATATCACAAATATTTTTTTACAAATAATACATTTAAACATTTTATAAGTTAATAAATAATAAATTAAATTAAAAATATCACAATTGATACTAGATTATTTAATTTAAATAGATAAATACAAAAAAGGCGCACGAGGAAAAAGACGCGTGAGAAAAAATTCACCTACATGAAAAGAGCACAGCTAAGAACTGAGCGTAGCATGCTTAGCGTGCATACACATACTATTATAAGTTTATGTATGTTATTGTGTAAAAATAAAACATTTTTGAAAGCAGTGAGAAAATTAAACATTTTCTGTCGTATTTGTGTTGAAAATTAAATATTTTTTGCCGTATATTCCAATTTTGCACAACGTTTTGTCTATAATTAGTTATTTTCTGCTTTTTTGTATAAAATAAGCAGAAAATTGTTAATTTTTAGGCAACAACTGAAAATTCAGCAAAAATTTACTATTACTTTGACAGTAATTCTCAACAAAAAATTTAGAGTGTAATAGGAGATTTGGGTTTGGATTGTTCAAGTTTCGTTCGAGTTTCTGCTTGGCGATCAGATTCTTGAAAACAGTAAGAGCTATTGCGTGTGTCACCTCTATTTCTATTAGTATTTCCAAAGTTTGCAATTCCTACACAACACCGTAAGCATAATTTAGTTGATTCGCGATTGTTTTAAATTTTTTGTTAATTTGGATAAAACTCAACGAGAAAAACTAGCTATGTTGAAAAGGCAAATAGCCACTCTGAAATATCGAATTATAGGAATACCATACGGAGAATTTTTCCACAACATATACCAAATTTGAATGTCTGTAACCCAAAAAGCTTTGGAGCTTAAAGAAAAATTGACGATTTATTATTATATTTAATATGACCAAAATAACAAGTTTGCACAGTGTTTGTACAAATTTCATGGTGTATTTTCCTTTACTTCAGAATTTTCTGGGGGTTGGCTCACATTAAATATGAAAGCCTAATGAACAATGATCAACTTGCTATATTTATTTTCCTTCTTTTAAAGCTTACGGCAAACTACACAAGTGTACCTGATTGTCTCAAAAAAAGTTATATTGCTTCGGTTTTTTTTTACAACCGGTGAAATTCTAAAATAAAACGTTGAATGGATTCTGGCAATAATGAAATTTTTCAATTCGAATTCAAAAATTTTTAATATCATTTTATAAATGCTGAAAGGATTTGTTTTTTCTTTTGTTTTGATTGAACTTAAAAATTTGATTGCTAAAGAACACTACAGTGAGTTTAGACCAATATTAATTTATTAGTGAAAAAATGTTGAAACTGAACTTTCTCATTTTGTTTCTCAAAAATATTCGTAACCATTTTAAACCAGAATCCAGAGTCCAAATCACAATTAATTTCCAAAAGTCAATTTAATTTTACGCTTTTAAAAACTTTTAAAAATCAGCTTAAGGCTACTTTTATTACAGTATTAGAAAACCTGACCTTTATTTATTTAAGAAAGAAGAAACTTTAGCACAAATATACATAAAAAATGATCTTATTTAAGTACTAGACAACGTAATGATTTGAACAATTTGACAGATATCTACATATATTGAAACCTTTAACTGGACAGTTCGATGCTATTAAAGTATATAAATTAAATCTAATGATTCATTTAAAATTCTTTAATTTGAAAGACGAATTGCAAAAAATAGTCTTTAAACACAATGCATTCCAAATATGAACTCAAGAATCCAAGTGGGTATTCCATTAAAAATTCAGAGTTTTTAACTCCAATTAATAAGCATAAACTTTACCCTTTGCCCTGCTTTCCACACATTCTAATATAACGTTTCTAATTTTCATATTAGGTAAGAGGCAACAGCAAACTGTCAATACGTTTTGCCAAATTTCAAAAAAGATTCATTGAAGTGTGTAAATATGCTATTATGGGCATAATATTTTATGCCCGTTTCGCAAGTAAATGTGTACCCCAGCGAACAGCAATGCAAAGTGAAACTGGCAAAGTATTCGCGCGTACACACACTCACTCACTGAGGGAGATACTAAGTAGAGGCATAAGCAATCAAACACATACATGCATAGCATCATCACGCACGTATACATACAAACGGTTATACATAAACAAAATCTCAAATTCATGCCTGCCTATTCAATTTGCCAGCCATTTGGTCCTGAAATAAATGACGTTTACCACCCCTCCATTCCACTATTAGCATCACCAACTTAACGTACATTCATCCCCGTACGTATTGTACATATATGCGTGCTTTTATCTGTATGTCTGCCTATCTGACAGTTTCACCATCGCTGATGCTCTCTCTTTCTGTATATATTGACGCCATTGTCAGAGTTATGAATTGAAACGAATTGAATTAATTATTGTTGCTTAATTGATTGAACGAAATTGGCTGCTATTTTGTTGGTTAATAGAGCATAAGTTGCTCATTCACGTACTTACACACACGCTCATACACCTACACATACTTCGTTATATATACAGAGATATACAATAAAATCGATATAATGCAGCAGGCAGAAAATTTATAAAATTTCCAAATTAGAAAATATCCTTGAAAATGTGATAGGGAAAATATTTAAAAAGCCAAACATTTTAAAGCTTCTTTTAATACTTTGGCGAAAAATAAGGAAGAAGCAAAACAAATGAAGTATCATCATAGTCTCAGGAGTACATGAGGCGTGTACTCTGCTGTTCTACGTACTGTTTGTCTGTTTGTTTATTGTCGCGCCATGCAGCATTTCTGTAAATTTTGAATTATGATGCTCGAGTAGCAAAAACAAATACGTGGAATACAATAATAACAAAAAACAAAAAACAAAAACAATGCTGTCTCGCGTATTGTGACTTGATTTTTTGCCTTTTTTTTATCAACAACGAAGTAGCAGCAGCAGCAGCGGAGTGACGCATTAGTTTTGTAAGCAATTTTGTGATTTATTTCGCTTTGGGAAATTATGAGAGTCCATTGCGGTAGCACGTTGATTTGTTTCTATGTATGTATATGTATTTGCATACGCAGTATGATAAAACTTTGCTGGTGTCAAACGCACACACATACACAAATGTATGTACATAGACACATATGTGACATTATTATACACATATGTGATATTTGTGTTTGTATACAGTCGCGTGATGTGTATTTTTGCTAGCATTAATCATAAATTATTTTCTATGCCTTCTAAAAAAGTGGCAAAAACAACAAAAATAAAAATTTGTTTACCTTCTTTCATGACATAAAACTCTTTTGTGCTTAAAATATTGTTTTCTCAGTTTTTTTTTCATATAGTACCTCACATTTTTTTCATACAGTTTCAAGACTGTTGGATATTTGGACAAATCATGAGAAAACGGGATATTTCGGAGTTTTAACAATTATTGAAAACAGTCTTCCCAATTTGCAGTCTTTCAATGGTTGTCTGCTAAAAGTTCTGAATATTAACGATGAATAAAGTTGTTGTGAACACCCAGCGAACTTGCTTTGAAACGATTCAAAGTCATCAGTTATTTTAATACATTTTTAAAACTTTATGAAAGAAAAATTTAATGTATTCTGTTAAAGAGCATTAACCCAACACACCAACTTACATATTGTACACATCGATATATTCTATGACAATAAATTTAAACAGATAAATATTAAAAAGCTCCAAAAGCAATAGATGTATAAGTTGTTTAACTCGGTACCTTGGGATAAGGAGAGCTATCTACATTTGGAGTATCCAATTGAATACAACCCATGCACAGAAATTGAAGCTAACTTCTTTGTTTAAAAAAACCTCAATGTAATAACAAAACATTCTTTTTTGATCATGTAGCAAAACAAAAGTTTTAAAACTTCGCATCTTATCACTTAAGGGGTATTCTACCCGAGATTGAGCGAAACATCGATGTTTTCAAATCGTTTTAAATTAAAAGTTTTTCAGTATTTTTATTCGAGGTTTTTTGCAAGTTTTTCTACAGGTTTTGAACAATAATTTTCGTTTTTTATGTTAAAAATATCTTTGTTAATAATAGTTTATTCGACGCCTTGAACTTGAGCCTGCCGAAAATAGTTGCTCCATGGTGGACATGATATCTCCGGTTTAAATATTCTGAAACACAAAAGTGTAACCCATTTTGTAATTGTGACACTTGCTGCTAATGCCTCATTTAGGGAATAAGAAAAAAAAATTTCTTTAATTTAAATCAGACGTTTGAAAAAAAATGACGATTTTTTGCCCTGTTTTTGTTTATATTTTGCATTAAAAACATTAGTAGAACAAATGCTTTCGCCATAAGTTTAAATAAAGCTATACCTATATATTTGCTAAGTAGCGTTGTAAAATTTCAAGTCAACTGGACAAGAGGTTTTTTTGTGTCGTGTCCACCGTCCCGAAAAAAATGGTTTCGAGAAAAACGAGTTTAAAGATTTACAAACATGGTACTTACAAATTATGTAACTTACGGTTAATCAGCGATTCCAGGACCAGATATTGCCCCCTCTTCTTTCTCATAAAACTCGTTGTCTACATCAAAAATATTAAATAAAAAAAAAAATTGAATTGTGTATTAACGAACACAAGGCTGAAGTGAAACTTCTTGTGAACTAAACGAAACACAAGCAAATAACAAGCAAATAAAATTTTTCAATCGCTAAATTTTTTACTTCATTGGCTTGTGTTTTTTAATTTCATTTGCTTGTTTCGTTTAGTTCACAAGAAATTTCACTTCTGCCTTGTGTTCGTTAATACACAACTAATTTTTTTTTTTTTTTGGGGATTAATTCTAGAACAAAAATTGCAACTCTGTACCGGTAATGTCGATGACAATTGTAGCGAACTATTTTTGTGTGCGACATCTTCATGTAATTCCTTGGACATTTGCGCCATCTGTATGTGAAATGTATAACTGTCATTAACTTTAAGATGGCTACGCTACACATTATTCTTTCTGCCATAGGCGTGTGTGTGTGTGTATGTAATCAATATGTTTTATTGAATTAAAACTATTTATGAATCGTTTTTACATAGTTTTCTTGTGAATTCAGTTACGGAATATTGATATTTAGCCCCTCATGCACATTGCTCGACAAAATTATGTTGCATTGCAAACTTACGCGCTGACGTCACATCCGGCTGGTTTTACTCTAGGACAAGAGAAAAGAAGTTTCACTTCAAAAAATCGATTTTTCGGACCATCTCGGGTAGAATACTAAGTTACATAATTAGTTTTGATGTCATAATTAGTTTTGATGTCATTGAAAATATTTCCTGGAAGGTTTAGATTTGTACCAAAAAACCTAAGAATAACTAATATCTTGAATCACAGTGGTATCAGTGTTATCACAACAGTAGACAGTACATTAACCAAGTAGAGATTCTTTCTACTGAGCTTTTGCTTCATATATAGTATGGGGTCGTATGAGTAACTTTAACTCCAATTTATATAAGAATTCGGAAGAATTTGCAGCTACAAAACACAAATAATAGGTTTTTTGTTTGTTTTGAACGTCGTCATCATTAAAGGAATCATCTTGTATATTTTTTTCACATGTATTTTCTTTACTGATACTTAATCTATTCACTGAGAATCTTTCAACCAACTCGAAAATTTATGTAGGTTGGCTTTTACTAATACATTACTGTCATATGAATTATGTGATATTAATAAAAAAATAACATAAATCTACAAAAAAAAAAAAAAAATATACTCGCATTTTAAAGAAATTTTCATTTCCGGTCGTTCATTCACAACACATCACTCAATGTCGCAAGTAGAATGATGACATTATATTCAACATTGTCCTAGTGGAATAAAAAAGTTGTCACAACTCTAAAATTTCATGGGTAACTTTTTTTTATATATGTATTTTTTTTATAAAATTCAAGTATTTTCCAACACAGTGTGACCATGCTTCAATTACTCGAATACTGGAGCACTCTTTGAAGCACATTTTTGGGTCAAATGTACACAAACGTTTGCAGTTGCAAGCTGCAGAAATTTTTGCAGTATTCTGAGTATTGATGTTACTAGGTCACTGCAGACAGTACAAATACTCGTATATTGCAACAAATATGAGAAATGACTTTTTTCCATTTTCTGGAGCAATAAATGCAAATGCTATTTGCACAACAGCAAAACAAGTAATATTGTTAAAAAAAAAAAAATATATTATTACAATTATACAACAAAAAATGAACGACACAACATAAAATTCACAATTCCCAAAGCGTTGTAATGTAATTGCAACATGCCGCAAGTGACCATCCTCACTTTAGTAAACAAAATAAACCGCATTGCTGGTACTGCTAGTAATTCATATACTACATACACACAAATTAATTGTAATAAATTTTAAAAGCAAATGGAACAGTAACATACAATATTAGTAAGCATGTAGTACCGATAGAATGGAAATGTCAACACTGTATGCTGTTGTTGGTCTTAACTCAAGTTGAAATTCATATGAACACATGGACAACATACATGAAGTACGACAATAAAAAAAAAATCCATAAGAAGTTGTAGTTGAAAGTGAAATTGCTACAAGCAAAACCAAAAACAACAACAAAAAACAATCATTTGCGAATATGCAATAATAGTAGCTGAAAGACGGCAATAACAGCAGTGAGCATACAAGAAGTACAAAAACCATATGAAGCAATTACACTGTTTAGCATATGACTTTAATGGCAGCTTTCTTTATAAATGCCCAGCTCTGGTCAGAGCCAGACTTACCAACCTAGAAAAACGTACAGCTGAGGGTTTAGAACTAGTATATAGGGCCAAGTCAAAAGAAAATTCATTGTATTTTAATCAAGACAACTCTTATATTTAAATCTTATGTATCTTTTGAAAATCATATTACATAGAAAGGGAAAAGTTAAGTTTTATAATATGACAACTACTACTATTATGGCACAACAGCCCATGGAGGGCCAAGGCCGAGCTTTTCGCATCCATTCATGTTGTGTGAGTTATATTTATACACGAATGAAAGGGACCTACAAAACAACAAACGTGGTTCGCATGCAATAGGAAATTGATGGATGAATAGTTCACCTAAATGCTAGATTTTATCTCTATCCATATGCGTCCCACGTTTTTCGATTAAAATCATACAAGTATTTTCGTCCTACTAAAACTCACAGTTACAAATTTTCAAGACAATCTGTATGGGATAAGGAATCTATATGTGGTTGTGAATCTGTATGGGGTTAGGAGAAATTATTTTATACTTTTTAGTCCATTTTAAAAACGTGGTATATTAAAAATATATATTATTTAAATTATTATTTTTTACTTTTTAGTCTTGTGTGTGTGAAATTTTGCAATCGATTTTAAGTAAAGACCAGAGCTGTAAAAGAATGCATTCAATTTAATTGTAATACCTTGAAGTCATGGTTAATAACTGACAATTTGCACTAAATTGGAGTGACTTGAAGTCAATTGAGGTTTTGAAGTCACTTGAACTCAATTGGAATTTGAAATTGTTGACACATTGAATCAAAACCAATTGTCTAAGGAATGTCACAATTAATTATTGGACTCGTGCAAGATCATTTTCCCCAGATTGCGAATAGCCCTATTCATTAAATATAACAGAATTCAAATTATATCTTCTCACATAAATGGGTACGCAATCAATACTGTTTTTACATTGCACCTCGTTGTGATTCTACATTTTGAAACAGAAATGAAATAAAGGCATTTGCCAAATACATAGTAAGAAGAAGATTTGTTGTTATGGATGTAAAAATGTACAAAAAGAATAAATTATTTATATATTAAAATATAAAATATGAAAAGCTCTAACATCTTAGCTAAATATACTTATTTACATACATATATTTAGGAACAATGTTGAAAATAGTGATAATATTTCTTCGCATTTTGATTTCATGAAATCAGTAGAAAAAGATTTAAAAGTACTTATATAAAATTCATAAAATCAAAACAAAACGTTTACATATTTGTATATAAAGAATATATAAATACTGTAAATGTTGAAAGTTATTTGCTAAAAGAAATGTTAAATATTTATTTCATCTAACACGTCAAACTCGTCCATTCATACATTTTTGTCTGCTAGATATGTTGACAACCGTTGCGGTATTGCACCTCGCTGCTGTTTCTACGATTTTTTGTTTCGATTCCAGCAAAAGCTAATTGCGATCTCTTTACAATCTATACTCTTTGTAAGCGGAACAAAACGAAAAGAAAAGTTCGTAATTGTTTGGTTTTGTTCTCTCTCTCATTTGTCTTTGAATTTGTGTATGTATACACATATATTCTACTCCCGCTAAAGCAATAATTATAGCAACGATGAATTCAATGCTTTGATCTATGAAAAAAATGGAAAAACTTCCGACGCTAATATTTTAAATATTATTATATTTATATATATTTTAGATACTTCATATTGCATTGTCTTCCAGTTCTGAACTATATTTAAAATTTCAAGTCTCTAGCTCATCGGGAAGTTAGTTTAAAATCGATTGCAAAATTTGTACCGAACAGACTGGCAGACAGACAGACACCATTGAAAGCGAGTTGATATAAACGTGGTAAAATAAGGGAAACAACAAACTCGTATAAGAAATCTTCATGAGCTCAGAAAGCCGAAAATTATTCCCAAAAATCAAAGGTCAAATCGAAGAAAACTGTTAACGAGGTACCTGTCAGACTCAAGGAAAATCTAAAAGATTAAATCAGCATGACTGAAAGCATTCAATTAGATCACAGGAAATTATACAAAATTGATATAACCGAGCAGGTTTTTTTTACTACCATGCAGCAACGCACCAATAGCGTATGATAAATTCGCTCTCTATTTATCAGCGACGTTTGATTTTTGTGTCATAAAAGTTTTCGAGCTGTTGCGTGGTATATAGGTGGTATAAATTGCCACTAAGTCACCAAAAAGGCATATGTTTCATTATACCGAAAATATTTGACGAGCCCTGGTTTACATTTCTGGTAAAAATACCAACTTTTATTTATATAAATTATACTTCCATGGTTTTAATACCACAGTGTACTGTGTTGTTGTAGTGGACTTCCAATTTCTACAAAACTGCAGTTTCAATATTGTTTCTTACTTCTTCATGCCATTGATACCACTGTAGTGTACGTACTGCTACTGTTGTTATTATTATTGTTGTTGCTATTACAGTTTATGTATGCCGGGGACATTGATACTGCTGCTCTGCCTGTAGTTGTTGTTACTGTTCACATTAAGTTTTCAGACACAAACGCCCTTGACCTCAATTTAAACCAATTTAGTATTTTTTTTCTCTTCTAAATTTATTTTTTTTTTTTTCATATGACAAAAAATATTGGAACGACATGAAAGTAATCAACAGAGACACAGACACATTCACGCGCACATTCACAGGCACATAAATTGATATATACCCAGTAAAAACAATTCATAGCAAATTTTCAATAAATATGTTAAAAAGTTTATAAAAAAATATAATAACTAAAGCAAATGAAAAATAATTATAAATATACGATTAGTACCAATTATTACTTATATAAACACAAACTATTTCATTATATATTTTTGTCTATAGTACTCGGAATTGATTTAAATATGAGTTGGAAAAAAATTTAATGAAGAGATCTTTGTACTTTTAAAAACTAATAAACTTTTCTAATGAAAATAATGGAAAAATTTTAGCTGGGTGCAAGCATATGAACATGTGGTTTTATACACACATGTGTCAATATATGCATGATCCTTCAATGTATGCAACTCATATGCAGTGCTACATTGTTTCAGCTTGTCTGTAACAGCAAACCAACAACAATAATAATATAAGTAAGAATAGCAACAATAACTTTGTGCAATTTTCTACTTTATTACTATATTATTTATAAGAAAAGTTGTTAATTGCTTCCAAGTTCGGCAAAGTTTATTTTTAAATAAACGTATTATCCTTGCAAATAAAGTCCTTCAGCATTTAGTGATACGCATACGTATACATATAAGCTTATATATAAAAACATTGTATAAGTGTGTTCTCTTGATAAATATGTTTTTGTATTCAGGCAATCTTCAAAGCTCACAAATTTAACTGAGAGGTTTTATTTTTACTTTTCTCTAAACTTTTTTATAGTTTCTTTGTGCAGTTTATTTTCAAGAGATAAGCAAACAAAATATTAAAATAGAAAATTGCTACTGTAAATGGATATATATTTCTTAGAGTGGGTCGGCTTTGTAACACCCCATCATGGCAGCATTTTTGAGAAAAGGGGATGAAGATAAGACTGTTGATACTTTTTTAAAAAATGTTGAGATTTATAAAATTTTTAATAATGTTTGCTCTGGAGCTCCCTATAACATTTTTTTTAGATCAAAATAAAGGTCAAAAATAAATTTCTGATGCACAAAATTTCAACAATATGGTGTCTTATTCGGTCGGTATGGAAATAGCCTCCCAGTGCTGGCAAAATTAAAAACCTTTTCAGAAATTTTTGAACTTTTGCATATTATATGAATGTATGTATTAATGTTGTAAACACATTCGAAGATAGGAACTGCAAAAGTGACATAAATGCATTGCTATTACCACATCGTTTTGTTGAAATTTTGAGCCGAAAAGCGCTTTTGTGACCGTTATTTTGAAGTAAAAAATATCTTGAAAACAAAAGTTAGGAAAATCAGGGAAAAGTATAATTTTTCTTTGTACTGGAGCTCACATCTATTTACCGACCGATTTTGTTAAAATTTTGTACACTGTTCTTTAACCAAGAAGTTATTCTTTTGCCTCTGTTTTGTTCTAAAAAATATATCTTCTCCGGAAGAAAGAAAATAATTTTTTCTTATACTGAAGCGCCATTTATGGACCGACGAATTGGGGTTTTTCGGGCCTATTCGGGGCTAAAAGCTAAAAAAAATAGTCAAATTTTTATAGAACCCTCCAAAAAAGTGTCAGCCATCTTGAATTTATCTTTCGGCTCAAAAAACGGTTATACTTATATCTCTATGGGGCACAGTGCTCCGTCCCCATATAAAAGTTGGACAAAAATAGAAGGAGTTATTTGAATTTGATGAAACTTAATTTCCAAAAGGATTATGGCATATTAATTTCAAAAATAGAATCGTTTGTTTTGGTACAGGATACCCTTTTTATAAAACCGGTTCTTATCCAATTTTTTTGCCTTTCAAGATACTATATAAAATATTGCTTGAATTTGGACGCGCCTAACTAAAAATTAAAAATACCATTTGCTAAAGGGTTATAGTATGCTGATTCTAAAATCGGTTTTTTGGTACCGATTTCGGTTTTCAAATAATTTTTTTTTTTTGCAGAAGCTTCAAAATTAAATTAAAATAAATTAAATTAAAATATCAGTGCAACTATTTTTTAAATATTGCCAATTAAGAACCTATGCTCCATTATTTCTTTCGGTTTGGGATATTCACTATTTAAAATACAACGCTAACTCACCTTCTTAAAATGTCCCTACTTTTATCATAGATATATATAATAAAATAGATTTTCTAATTAAATATATTTTTTATAAAACACTCTGCTTTGCAAAATACTAACACAAATTTAAATATTGACATAACGGCCAAAAGTAACTGTTTAAAAAATGCAGTGGGTTCTCGATAACGGGAACTAATTAAAACCAAGGGTGTGCACCTTTGCGAATGCCAAAATTAATAGAATAGAGATTCCTAAAAACCATCATTTAACATTCTAGTCATGCCCCTTCCTTCTAAAACTTTTGTTTTTTTCTTTTAATTTCAAGAACTTTTTTACCAATTCAAATATTTTGTACGCCAACATATGTAATTTGTATACCAAACATGGGTATTTGCCAATATTAGGAGACTTCTAAAACGGAGAAATTTAAATTCAATGTATTGCCAACATATTTACTTGAGGTTTGTCACTAATAGGTTAAAATTTATGTTTTAGAATGTTTTGATGACCAAGCCACGAAAATTATGGTACCAAAAAAATTTCTTTGAAAAGTTGAAATAGTAGTTTAATAAATTTCTTAAAATTTTTTTTTTTTTGTATTTATTGATTGTATTTATTAGTAAATATTGATTTTTTCCTAAGATTGGACAAATTTGACCAATTTTTTTCCACCATTTAAGAAAGTAAGGATTGCTATTAACAAAAAAAAGGCACGAGACCACAGCCTTTTGCGGCCTAATGCTTTATATTCTTTACTGAAGTTGACAATTTTTTAAGTTAAATATTAATTTAAAAAAAAATTTCTAAAAAAAAGGTTCAGTTAAAAAAAAAATTATATGTTGTGAAGTAGGTAATATTATTTCTCAAGTAGGTAATATTATTTCTCTTTTAATAAAAAAAAAATAAAAGCGCTGTCAATGATACCTGATTTTTGAGCAATTTTTTTGTAAGAGTCATAAAAATTTCCATTTCTTATTTCAATATTTGCTTCTTAAATTGATCGACTTTGGCAAGTCTTAACACCTTAAAAACACAACCGCTGTAAAAAATATTTTGGGTTCGTTATACATATTTTATTACCTTTAAAATGACATCAAAATTTTAATGATCGGAGACATACATTTTTTGATTTTTGTCCACACTCTAATCACTGTGTGGGGCTAGGAGAAATTATTTTATACTTTTAGTTCGTTTTAAAAACGTGGTATATTAAAATTTTATTTTTTATTTAAATAATTTTTTATTCTACACTTATGATTTCATATCATGGTTAAAGTCTATGGCACTGAGACAAAAGATCTTCAGCGAAAATGGAATATTACAAATTAAAACATCTATTACTTCACAAATTTTATTGATTTTTAAAAATAATGTACCTCAACCACACATATATACATTTATGAAAGCATAAAACGAAGGTAAAAGCCTTCATTTCTAATATAAGTCAATTTACAAGAAGAAAACAATTTGTAGCGCTGAGAAATTGTACGCAGATGTTCTAATAATTCGTTTTATTTCAAATGGATAAACAATTTTTTTTTTTTTTGTAACAAAAGATTATCGAAACTGAAGTTTTTGACCATCACTATCACCTGGTGAGACACGAGTTGGTAATAATCATTCGACCATGTATCGTTCATTCATCCGTCGCGTCGTCAATTCATACCATTCCTACAAAATCGTTCAACTATTTTTTCATGCCACGTACTAGTATAAACTGAAACTACACCAATTTACCAATAATTTATATGATTAGCAAGCATTAGCACAATCAATAAAATAAAACAAAAACAAAACAACAGCCTTGCAAAAAGAAAAGTGTTTTTGCAACCAAAGAGATGAGGAGCAAATAAAACTAAGAAGGAAAAACTAAAAAAAACTCTTCACCTTCCATGTCATGTCTCGAATTGCAATTGTATACAAGCTACACAAGCACACACATACACATATATATATATATATATATATATATATACTTACACATATGTATGTTTGTAGTAAATAATCCCAATCCCAAAACAACCATAAAATCAAATCGCAAACTAATACTACTCACAGTGCGTTTACTTTTCCATGCCGTTAGTTTTCATTGTCAATTGTCAGAAAAATAACTGCAGAACAGAAAATAAAGGAAAGTTGAAAAAAAATGAAAAAAAAAAAAACAAAAAATTCAAAGAAAATCCAGATATAAATGGAGGCGTCATCGATTTAGTATGCTATATGTATACACTTATAAATGTATGTTTGTGTGTGTGTCCATTGAAACACATACGCACATTATACGGAGTCATTTTATTGTTGTTGCTACATTATTTTGTTGCAAATTACCCTGTGGGTATATTGTCATGCAACACAAACAAACCAATACAATACAATGCTGCCATATACTCATATGTGCTTATGTGTACATATATTTGTATGGGCACGTGTGTGTTTGTGCGTGTATCAGGTTTTGTGAAAAGCACACTCCGATAAGAGCATTTTGGTAAAGAAAAAATAACAATGGTAGAATGGTGTGGATCACTGTAATGGCGGCAATTGGTGGTTTAACGTAGCGCAATGCGGCACTCTATCTGCTCACTATAATGCAATATATGCAGATGGATAACTTGAATACACAGGTGGATAAATTTATAACAAAAAAAGAAAAGTAACTAGTATAATAATTAACTGCTAAAGTTGAAATGAACACAGTTAGAAATGTATGCTGAATAAAATTCTTCAACCGCAAATCATGTGATATTAGTTACAACATCATGTGTAAGGAGTTAAATTGATTTCGATACTCAGTCAAGAAATGAATAGGTTTAATCTAAAATATCCTATGAAACTGGTTTAAACTAAAAATGAACAGTGGTACATATATTTAAGCATGTAACAACATTATGGCCTAATTCAAAACTTGTGTAAAGAATTACACGTCCACACTAATATCTGAAACTGTATCGTATATGAAAGAAAAAAAGCCATTTAAAAACCGAGGAGTTGTCGACAAATATCGATAAATAGCTAGCAGGAATTTTTACTTAATTTAACCCTGTAGCTATGAAAAACTCAAACTTGTAACTTTAGAACCCTTACACAAAACTTTTAGGTGAAAGTTTTATTATGGTTTAGTGGAACCAGATAATAACTTAAATTTTTCCAAACTCACGATTTTCAAATGCTATGCACACTAGCGCATTAATAAATCCATTAAATGCTAAACATAAAAGGATTTAATCAAAAATGATAATCATGTTTATTATCCAATTCGTAATTCGTCCAATAAAATATATGCCAAGAAAAAAACAATGGAAGTAATGAGAAATAATGAAAGTTGCAGCAACACGGCATTACCAATTTGGTACTTTTCGAACTCGATCTAGTGATTTAGTTTTGATAATAATTAACTAAACAAAAATTCTGGAATTATCGACAATTGTCGTTGGGTTACTGTAATTATCGATAATTAATGATGTAGTTGCTTGCGGATAATATCAACAATTAACGAGTAAATTGATTTCATCCTGGGAATGCGATATCACGACACGTAAAATATAATAATTTTAAAACTTTGTTTAAGTGGCTGTTCACATGGGTGCAAGCATGAACGACTGTCTGAAAGAGAAAGGTAGAAAAAATATGTATTAGTAAGAAAGAGGTAGAAACTCGTCTGTCTTTCCAACTACCTATTCCTATACCTTCCCATGTAAACAGCCAATAAGGTATAATAAGTTCTTATCAAGAAGTTCTTATGCAAAGAGTGCTCGAAAAATTATGTGGAATGAAATTTAAAAAAGTTTATAGGCAGTTTTTAATGCCACGTTTGCATATATGTAACATTGGGTTATTCTTGGTGATCTTTTAGTAAAAATTGTATATGTAAATCTACTGTGCTTTATGTTTTTTTTCGTTTTTATATTTGGATATAGATATTTGGCTGTAATTATTTCCAAGAGCTTATAAACGACGAAGAAGATGAAGTTATGTTGGAAGAAATGGTCATTGAACTTCCTAGTATCAAAAATATTGAATTGAATGAAGATTCTCGTGAAAATGGCGGTAGTGAAACACAACAAAAATATGTTACGAGCACAAAAAAAACAACCATTGGAGATGGTTATACATTGAATGCAAATTACAGAGGTATCTGAAGATGGTGAGGGTGGGCAGCACTGCAACAATCTCTTGATAACGTAGGGGTGAATTCTTTTGCGATTTTATGTACTAATCTTTATAGTATCAAGAGCACTAATACCAGCTATAATTTTTTGCTCGCCGTTAAAGAAATTCTGCTTTTCAGTTTTTATAAGAGGTCGAACCCAGTTTCAAGTACACCATCATCAGGATTATCTGATTGATAGTTTTTAGGAGACTATGAAAATTAAATCTAGAGGTTAATTTTCAAAGTCATGACTTAAGTTCATGTCAATTTCGTTATTTGAAGTTATATATAAACAGGTTAATCTGATTGACATTCACAAAAATAAAGCTTTTCGTACTCATGGTGATGGTAATTTTAATGTCTAACGCACGGTATGGTAATTTTAACCCTTTGACGAGCAATGGGACATCGGTGACCCTTTAACTTTGGAATTTTTCCTGGAAAAACTATGGAATTGATTTTCCTCAACAAGGTATTATTCAATAGGGAATGAATGTGGCTTTCTGTAAGTACCTAATTTCCGAGAGTAGATTTATCCCTTTGCCTACCAGACCACTCCAAAATCGAAAAATCTTAACTTTTTCACCCCCTTCTTTTTGCTGCAATATTTTGGGAGTGGGAGAAGCTACAGGTCGAAAATGTTTGGAGAAGTTGCAGGCAACCTTCCTCTTTCCAAAAATAAAAACTTTGTTTGGAGCAGACCGTTTCACTTTTGCAGAGATAATGACCAGACAGAGTAGCAACTTCCGCAAGTTTGAAGCAAGTTTAGGCGCCTCTCTTAGAGCTTCTGATAGTGGTCTCTTGCGTTTGATGAACGAATTGTCGAATTTCCTTGAGAGAAGCTAAGCAATACAGGTTTTCTAGCGGCATACCCACGTTCAAGTTAATAAAGAATATTTGATTTACTGAAGATAAATTCAAATAACGAAATTGACATGACCTTAAGTCATGACTTTGAAAATTAACCTCTAGATTTAATTTTCATAGTCTCCTAAAAAACTATAAATTCAGTTGTCTTTTGGCTGTTTAATAAAAAATATCATTAAAAACTTCATCACATACTTTTTATACAAAATAATAGTGACCGCGAAAAAAGCTTGAAAAATTACAAATTTTATAGTCACCCCAAATTGTAAAGCTTTACCCGGGCCAATAATTTTGGCTGACAACAAGGTGGCATGGGATAACAGTATTCATTTTAGGAATATATGTTTTTAAATTTGATATTATTGTCAAAATATTAAAAAGCTATTTTGTAGTGAAATGCTGTAATCGCTTAATTTTTAAAATCTCATTTCAAGTGAACACGGTTTGAAATTAATTTGATTAGTTGCCACTCTACGTAGGCGAATGTGATTCTTTTTTTCAAAACAAACGAAGAATTTCGGCGATTTTACTTAAATGTGCATTGGAATTAAAAAAAAAAAAAAAACGATAGCATTTATAACTCAAGTGCAGTGCTGTTTTAGGTCGACTTTAGCGATTATTGCTTTTGATCACAGAATTGTTAAGCTGGCATATCTGCGCATCTGTATTGACTGCAGTACTGCATACAGAATATCTACACATGTCTTTCAAGAATTATGGAATGCGTTCGCTTACAGTTAATGTGAGAAAATAGTCGCATGCATTTTTAACGTTGACGACCATTGGGACATATAGTTCGAACGATTTTTCATACCTTTGTCCCTTATTTGAGGTCGCTGAACACGAATCCGGTGTCAGATTTGCGAAATTCCTAGCGGTTTAGGAGCGGTCATGTATGTATATCGAACGGTGAAGTGAAATGCTATTCTTAGGTAATTTACATATATCTTCTTAAAAGTTTGCCATTTCCAGCTAAAATGTTGTCTAAAAATTTTCTGAATTTAAATCTACAATTTTGGAATTCAATTCGAGTATCTTAAACTCTGATTGATGTTTTCTGAATACAAATTTACAGTTTTCGAACTTAATTTCTATTCACGCTTCCTATATTCAGTCCAAGTTGACGCTTCATAGAGTTAAGTGAAAACCAGTATCCTTTTCATCAGGAGAAGGAAAATTAATAGTCTTGTTTTACCAGTACTCAGAGGAATCACTATTCAGCTCTCCCAAGAAGTGCAACATCTAGGAGTCATTCTAGATACCAAAACTTCTTTGGGGTTCTCATGTTGAGCTAAAGGTATCCAAGGCATTGGCAGTTTTTTGTGAATGCAAGGCTATTTTTGGCAAAACATAGGGCTTATCACCTGATAAAGTTTTATGGCTTTATAATGCTATGATTCGACCCATCATCACCTATGCATCCATAGTGTGGTGGAACAGACTTAATGTTGACAGCGTTAGGAAAGCTCTTGCCAGACTTCAAAGGACTGTGGCCATTTGTTGTACGGGAGCTTTTCCTACAATACCTGGCCCATCCTTGGATGCATTGCTCAACTTACCACCCCTTGATATTTTTGCTAAAGGAGAGGCTATCAAAGCCATCTGTAGGCTTAAACGCAATGGGTATTGGTGTGACACTTGCTGAGATATTGGTGATATTGTTGAAGGTACTGGTATGGACCTAACAGTTCTATCAATGCCAACAATTCCAGTTTTAAAACAGTGCTATACAATACAAATTCTAGAGACCCAAACTTGGTTTTTGCCGGGACCTGGGCCGGGAGTTTATTGTGAGCGTATTTTCACTGACGGCTTCAGCACAGAATTCGGTTCGGGTTCTGGGGTCTTCATTGAAAATAATGGAGTGCACCTACACTTCTCTCTTGGGTTGTATGCTTCTGTTTTCCAAACAGAAATTTTTGCAATCATCAAGGCAATGGACCATGTTATTGATAGTGGTTGGAGAGAAAGGAGTATCAGTATATTTAGATCTGAATAAACTTGGTTATGCATTGTAAATCCAGGCTTGATTGTGTTTTAAAACACAATATCCTGCTGTTGATATGGCTTCCTGGACACCCATGAATTTCAGAACGGGTTTGGAAACTGGTTTCCTGGTCCCAGAACCTGTACTCTCTTTGTCGTCTACAGTCATCAAGACCACCATTAATGAGTGTGTCGACTTGACCCACAATCGTATGGTGACCCACAGACTATGTTGCCTGTTATCTCGAAGCGTCTAACAGACTTTCTGTTATCACTTAACAGAAAGAGCTGCAGGTAGCTGGTGGTATTATATACAGGTCATTTCTCTTGGGCCAAACATTTGCATATGATTGGCCTGGGAGCTAGTGCCTTCTGTTCTTTCTGTGGTTTGGAGGAAGAATGTGAAGAGACGGCGGACTACTTTCTTAGTGTCTGCCCCGTTTTCTGCCAGATCAAAGTAAGCATATTTGGTACTCGAGTGTTAGGAGACGAGCACCTGAACTCTCTAACATCGCAGGATCTGTTAAGATTTATTAATAAATCTGGTAGAAAGAATAGCAAATGGACGTAAAAATTGTCTGATTGCTGTATTCTTGAATACTTCTTTTATCTGTTCCAATAAAAAGAAAAAAAAAGTATACTGAATTGCTTTTATGGATGATCTCAATGACTAATATAATTAAATTCATTTAAAATTTAATATTCTAATGTCTCGTACTTTTGAACCAAACATTGACACTTTAAGACCTATATTTAGACAGTGATAAGACGGCTAGTATCATATATATACCAAATTGGAAAAATTCAAGATATTCTAAAAATATTTTACCACATAAAATATTGTTTAATCTTAAACATTAATATTTATATTTGAAAAATAAAATAACTTAAATGAAAGCTATAAAAAGAAATCAGCAATGACCCAGAATCAAATGTAGTATATACGAGTCTCTAGTAGCACGTATGAAAGTGAGTCTATAGCGAATATAGGCAAATGTCGTCGTTGTTAAAATAAAACAAGGACAATTCAAATACAACGTGAAATGCTAATTTTTAATATTAGTTACTATAGCTGTTGCTTTTCTGCGGCGCTGTTGTTGTTGCTATTGCTGAGTTTCTGAGTGTTGCCATTGCATCAACACAATGAAAATTAAAAGTTACAAAATTGGAACATGATTGTCATTGTAACGAAATGTCGTTTCTTGTTAGCGGCAACCTCGATGTTCGATGTTGAAAAAAAAACATTAACAACAACATCAAAAAAGTGAGAATGCATATGTTTATATATATCTATATCGCTTGTTTGCTGCAAAAATGTCATAATCCAAAAAGAAAAAATTCCAGTTAAGTATGCAGAAATAACTGTAATTTAATCCTTTTCTTTATGAACGGTATTTCATGAACTACGCTCGTGAGTTTTTGTCGTTTTAAGTAGTAGTTTATTGAAATTTTTAAATGCGATTTTCTCGAAAATTTGTTTTTGTGACTTATGTCAGTTTTGCAAAAATCGAAGGATATGTTAAAATAGAGAAAATTTAGACACGTACCAAAACAAACCATCATGCCAACAATGTAATAGGGTAAAAAGAAAAAAGAAGAAGACAAGAAGTTGTATGAAAAAATAAAAAAGTATAAGCGACATTTATTGTCAATCTAGCGTGAATGTTAGCCAATGAAGTAAGACGACGATGACGATGACTGTGGCTGACTGGCAAAACTAAAAACGAGAACGACGACGATGTATGAAAAGAAGAAGTAATTTTTCAGCCGCTTTAAAAGTTTTTGGTAACACAAAATGGATAAAAGTTCACACCAATTTTGGTAAAACGTAGTTATACATTATATATGTACATAAGTATGTGCGAATATATATATATATTTGTGGTAACTGTATGTGCATAAGATTTTAAAACAACTGTAACTCAACTCAACTTAACGCAGAACATCAGCAAAACGTTAAAGAAACAGTCGAAGTAGCGTATATAAAAACCCACAAGAAAAATTGCTAAAAGTTTTTAAACTATGTGCGGAGATAATTTTGCTTAAAAATTTTTGTACGTTGCTCTAGTTAAAAACTTAAAATTATAAGGAAAAAATTCAAGCAGGGTTCAATATGTTTCTTTCTTAGTTTGTTCTTTACAATTTTGGTACGGGCTAAAGTAAAATAATGCGATGTAGCGCAACTTGAAGACATGGATGAAATTATGTATGTATGTATGTATGTGGATTTGAAGGGAAATTCAAAGAGAGAGAGAGAGAGAGAGAGAGAAATAGGGAGAAAGAATGACTGCTTGCCTGCTGATAATAGAAGTAAAGGACTTGCTTTCTGCAGTTAAATACAAAAAGACAAGTAAAATAACGAACGTATTAAATGCTTTGCTAAAGAAATGTGCAAGTATGTGTGTTGCGCATGTTTTTCTTGTTATTGTTGAATGCATGCAGATAGATATTTGCACATTTTGGTTGCAGTAAATTTTCAACAAAAATACAATTTGGGTTGCATGCATGCAATGGTAGGAAAATAGTTTTCTGAAAACTTTTTCCCAAAACCTAACTGCACGCATACACACGTGCAAAAAACTTGAAGTAAAGGAGAGTGAAAATACTACTTATATACTCCTATGTATGCAAACTGGTGCATTTATATATATATAACTACATAAATATGAAGCACATACTACATACATAAACACTTGTGTATATAGAGGCATAAGATAAAGTTTTTAGGTTAGCAGCATTATAAAATAAAAAAGAAGTAAGCAAAAAAAAATGACTGAAAAATGCCTAAATATTTTTTTAAAAATAAGTTTTTCAGCAAGAATTTATTGTACAATGAAATCTTTGCACACATATACTCACAAATCTGAACATACACATGCACACATACAATACTAACAAACTTTTATGTACTCACATGCATATACATACATAAAAACATGTGTATGTATATATGTTTTGTGTATGCATATATACGTAAGTTCAGTGCTTAACTTTGAGAGATTCTAACGAAATTCACGTTAGTATGTAAAATATTTGTTTGAAGATTTTAAAAATTATTTGAAAATCATTTCTTATTTTTTTTTTCCACAAGTTTTTGTTTTCAGAAGGCTTTTTGATGCAAAAGTAAAAACTTTATAAAATGTGCGTGTGCGTTTGTAGCAGTAGTATTTGCTTAGAACTTTTGCAGATTAATGTATAATGTTTATGCATATAAATCTATGAGATTTGCTATTTGCACTTTGTATATTAAATTAGGTTAAAATTATTTAGTAGAGAAGTATTTTAAAAGAATTTTATGAATTCCACTTGCATGGGAGAGACGATTTAATATTTTCCCGAAAGAATAACATTGTTTCAATTAAATTTTTACAATCATTTGCCATTTAAAAAAAAAGTGGAAAAAATATATCTAAGTCAAATACATTTGAGATGACATAAAAACATATATACATTTAAATCTATTTTCACACGATAACTGGGTGCTTGAAGAAATATTGTAAAAAAATATGGTATACATAGAAGAAAAGAAATGTGGTTTCGGGTCTAAAAAATCAGAAAAAATAATTTAAATAACTATATGAAAATGAATGAAATTAATGAATGAAAAAAATTGTAAACTTAAAATTTATTGACTTTCGAAATTTATAAATTTGCAAAAAGAAAAAATTCCAGTTAAGTATGCAGAAATAACTGTAACTGTAACGGTATTTCATGAACTACGCTCGTGAGTAGAGTTTGTTGTCATATGGGCACAAATTTCACTAATATATGCAGTTTTGGTGGCACCGAATTCAATAATAAAAACGATAAAAATTTATTTTATCTGCGAAGATGTGAAAAATCTCGGGACCTATATATTCCAATGGTCGTCATGTTTTCTCACGTAGGCAGTACGCTGAATTTCTACACTGAATATCGAAAAACGAAATACAATTTTTTTTATTTTGAATAAATTCAATTATTATTATTTGAAGGAAGTACGGCTCGACAGTCAGGCAATGTGACCTATAAGATCTATTGTACCAAAGCCAAAAAAAAAGGAAGAAAGGAAGAGAGAAAGAAAGACAGATATGAAACATACCCAAGCCGAAAATCAAACTCGGGTCTTCAGAGACAAGAATGTGGCACTTTGCCACTAGACCACAGTGGCGATGGTTCAATGAACTGCTTGTCAATTTTTTTTATTTTGTAACAATTTTTTTGTTTTTGCCGGTTATTTGGTTAACCACCTACATTTCTGCATCTATTTAAAAAACCTACATGCTTTGTGGTAAAAATTTGTACCTTAAATAAATACTACTATCCTATACAACCATGCTGTCAACCAAAATTATTGACCCAAGTAAAGCTTTACATTTTGGGGTGACTAAAAAATTTGTAACTATTTCTTTGCATAAAAAGTATGTGAGAAAGTTTTTAATATTTTTTTTTTCATGATAGTTTTTTAGGAGACTATGAAAATTAAATTTAGAGGTTAATTTTCAAAGTCATGACTTAAGTTCATGTCAATTTCGTTATTTGAAGTTATATATAAACAGGTTAATGTACAAAAATGACACCTAGAATCATTGTCTCACAAACACACACACTCACTCATGTACTAGACTTTCAAATAACGAACTGTAATACAGACTAGCTACAATGGGAAAAAACAACAACATAAGTTTATAGAACGGTAGTGGTAGTTTCTTTCAATATCTCTAATCAGTGAAGATATTTGGATTTAAATCCGTAATTCTTTCAAATATTAGTAGCTTATATAGGATATTGAAAGATTAAGAACTATCACTAAGATCACTGATGAGGAATTGTGGCGGATTCCGAAACGGCCGCCTGATTTATCCGTCTCTATATACATTGTTGTTGTGATGACTACATTTGTTCATTAACCTGATATTTTTTTTTATTAAACGGCTAAAAGATAATTGAATTCAACTTCAGTTAGCAACTCAAATATTTTTGTTTAACTTAAACGTGAATATATCACTAGAAAGCTGGTGGTTAGCTAGGCTAATTGTCGAGTTTGTTGACAAACTGTAAAAGACCACCATCAGAAGCTGTAAGAAACGGGGCCTAAGCAATTCAAACTGGCGGAGGTCGCTATTCTGTAGGGTCATTATCTCTGCAAAAGCGAAAAGGAAGCAATAGAGATGTATTGTCTGCTTCAAACAAGGCAAGGACCGTCGAATGCTATTTTTGCCTTGTGCAAAAAAACATTTTGCTTCACCAATGATCGAAATCGCTTTGAAATTTATCACAAAAAAATTAACTTTCAATGTATCGATCAAAAATGTAAACAAATTTATTTTTGTTCCAAATAAATCAACATGTCAACAAAATTGAAATATGTCAGTGATTTTTACCGTTTTTTTTTACACGTTGACGGCCATTGACATATAGAGGTCCTGTCAGATTGTGTGGTCGCGTGAGTGGCTGAAATGTGCTATATCTTTCTTTTTTTGTTGGAAAAAGGAAAGTTGCCCGCAACTTCTGTTTCATTGTTTTTGCAGGAGAAACTTGAATAAAAATGTCACCAGAGTCGTATTGGTCGTCAAAGGGTTAGGAGCAAAAAGTAGTAATTAGACTGTCCTTAAAAAAGAGTTAACCAAATTTGAAACTATCAAGTTTTTTTTTTTTGGGGTCAAGTAGTATAAAAAATAGTTTAAAAGCCAATGGCTGCATAATGTGAAGAATAAGAGCTTGGGCCGAAACTTGCTTAGTTTCTCATAAGTTTCTTCAAACAAGGTTGGTTAACTATAGTCACTCTCTGAAAAATGTATGGAGAAATTTGATATTATAACTTCCGCTTAAACTTCGCAGTAGCAAATTTATTTGTTACTTCATGTTAATTTTCGATAAAACTTAAATTGCTTTTAACTATATATCTGCAGTGTTAAAGCAAGTTTATGTAAATAGAGATTGCTTCTACTAAAGTTGCCCAAAATTAGTTAAGTGAAAATTTAAGTGCTTCATTTTGTATAACGCTATCTATTTTCACGTCTTATATATATATTTTACAAAATAACAACATACCCAATTAATTTAATTATTTACATAGTCTATGAAGTTGACACTCTTTGACTCCATTTAAAATACAAATTCAAACAAACAATTTGGAAAGTTTAGTCTTTAAAATGAACTACTAAATATTTGTTTTACTAAAAATTATTATAATGGTTTGAACTCTACCCCGATCCAGACATTTCAAAAACTTCCTAGCTCTTTCCTAACGACTACAACATATAATATGAACATTCTTTTGTACTAACAAAAATTACAATTGCCAATTTAATTGAAATCTAAATCTCTTAGTAAATTTTTTTTTACTACATACACAAACACTTATTCTAACATTGGCATGAATTTTTATCATTTATATGCATGACAGGCGTATAAAGAAGTTAGTGTATTATTTTTTTCAATATCTTCTACATAAATTTACGTGCAGTATAGAAATAATGGCAACAGCAGCAGCAGCTTCAGCCAACTTCACTTTGATTTTCAAATAACATTATACTAACGCGAGTAACACTTGAATAAGAATAGAAAGGCAAAAAGCGAAGATGAGTAGGCGAATATACATAGTTACATATATGAACATCATTATATGGGCATACAGTACGTATACTTAACTACTTACTACTTGTGTACTGTAGTATATGAGTACTGAGTACATTACAGTTGGACGTAATAGATTTAACGCGCTCATAAACATTCATAAAACATACGCGTAACTCACATAATCTCATAATGTTATTTCATTAAATAATTCATTTTATTTGATTTTGAAATGTATTCCGAATACTGATGAGCTTAAATTGCTACTGCTCTCCTTTTGATTTTTTATTTCATATTATTTTTCGTTTGGAATGTTTGAGGAAGTTCAAAGTGATTTTTAGCATTGTGAAAAAACAAACGAAAACACACAAAAATGTTTATCAAATCACTGACTGTGATTTAGTCAATGAATTAAATTTAAATTACATATAGACACATTCATATACAAATGTGCATAAATAGCTTTTGTATTGGATGTGAATGATTTTAAAATGATTTCAAATAATATAAAATCATCCCAGAATTTCAACAAATATTTAATTTCGCACATATTTTAGATTTTTGATCTTATCTGTAACACAAATGTGATAAATTTGTAAATATATTCACATACAGTGTGTAGGAAAAATAGTAGACTTAAATCATTTTTGATAGTTTTTTTGAAGACTATGAAAATTAAATCTAGATGTTAATTTTCAAAGTCATGAGTTAAGTTCATGTCAATTTCGTTATTTGAAGTTATATATAAACAGGTTAATGAACAAATGTAGTCATCACAACAACAATGTATATAAAGACGGGCAAATCAGACAGCCGTTTCGGAATCCGCCACAATTCCTCATCAGTGATCTAAGTGATAGTTCTTAATCTTTCAATATCCTATATAAGCTACTAATATTTGAAATCATAACCCAGAATTACGGATCATACGAATTAAATCATTTTTATTGGTTAATTTTTATCTTTGAATTACTCTCAACTTTGCGTGGATATAATTTCCCCCAATCAGGTATGAGTTTTTGTTCTAATAACAAGCTAAAGAATAGATTTGATGTTGTCTTTGACTAGAGCTGATAAAGCGATATGCAGCTTGTATAAAAACCACGACACTTCCCCTTAAAAAAGCGTAATAAGAACTATCCAAAAAAGATATCAACGTACAAACATTTACAATTAGGCAAAGACTTTTCGAATCGGGCATCTCCAAGAAAAACACCAAGCCAAAGCTATTATTGACTAAAAAGCACATAACTTAGATTGGAACTCATTTGTATTTTTTAATAGCTTGGAGTTGGACTAAAAATTGTGAAAGATTGCTTCAGCACCCTTAAATAATTAATTTGTATGGGTGGTTTTCAATGTAGGTAAGGTTAGGTTTAAGTAGCCGTCGAGAGATAGACTTAGGCCTGAACGGTCCATTGTGATGCCACATAGTTGGACCTAGAGTTTAACGCAGATTCCGAACGGAGGTATGAAAATTTTTTATTAGCTTGGTGGTTTTGCTGGTACTAACCAAGATGTGTACTTATACACTTTCATATACACTGGCGATCACAAAAACCGCACCACTTGCAATACTACTGCAATTTCGGTAATATTTCCTAACTTTTCCCAAATTTCCCTTCCCTTGTAAAGGAGATTCCCTTGTTTATGTTTTAAGAATGTATTTAAGCGAAATGTACCATTTTTTATTGCGCTTGTTAGGCAAAAAAAAAGGATTTTTGAAAAAGTGCCAAAAACAACTGCAAAGTATAAACAATTGCCGCACCACCAAAACGTCAAAATTTTTGTTCTTAGGTATCAAGGAGTGTCATAAAGTAAAATACCTGAAGAAATATGATGCCTGCATTCGACTGCTGCTGGACTGATTCAGAAACAAAGGCAATTTGCACCCGCTTGAAAGGCCAAAAGGATCAAGAAGACTATGGAAGACAAATACGAGAGAAAATGGTATAACCTGAAAGAGAACCATAAATTATTGATTCAAAAGTGCAGTCATAATAAGGACTGAACTAAAGAGCTATTACAACGTGAATATAAATGTCGAAGCCTAACGCAGAAAGAAACAAAAGTTCGGTCTGTATGGGAGACGATCAGCCAAAAAGTCGTTGTTGACGAAATGGATGGATTGAACTCTGGCAGACTCGAGAAAAGTTATATAATCGGGCAAATTAAACTCAATTTTTTATGCGCATTTAATCTTCGGTACGTGCGTTACTCAGATATAGAGCAATAGAAGGTTAACTGTGTAGTAAAAATAGTCAAATTCCCACAAAGTCAGATAGTTTGGATCAAGGCCGTATTTAGGGGGGAGGTTTTGGGAGTTCTAACCCCACACACCCCCCCCCCCCCCCCCAAATGTGGAAACTTTATTATAATTTTTGAGATTAATTGCCAATGGATGGAAAAAAGTCAAAATAAAATCTTTTTAACGATATTTTTTACTTCCATTGGTTTTTTTTTTCTAAAAAGTCGAATATAAAAAATAAATTTGAAATCTTAGTTACACTATGCGATCAAATCCGATTTGTTTTCTTCGACATGAGGTTTGACTACGGATTCAAAAAGAGAAGGTGATACTGAACACTCCTGCATTCATAGTTTTTCTAGGTCACTAACTGTTTTTGATTTTAAGTTCCGTCCTGAATCAGTTTAAAAAGTTTAAAAATTAATAAAAAATAGAAAAAATTATCGGATCCTTGTAAAATTAGACTTACGTGATGGGAAGTTTTTGACCTCAGATTCGTGTTCAACGTGAAAAATTTTTTCGCAAAAACTAGGAACCATCTTATTAGCAAAACCCATGCAGTTTTAGGAGACAATCTTAAAATGTAATTAATTTTTAACCCATTATTGCTCAGACCACCACGACTAGAAAGATCTCTTTCAGTGCTGTTACTTCAAGAATTTAGGGAATATAAGCCAACCTCATCCGGGTTCCTTATCATTGATAATGGTCCGAATTCCCAATGATGATCATTTGAAAAAAATGAGCCTCTACTATTTTTGGTAACTTTTTTGAGGTTGGGTACATCATCAGTAGTCGGAAGTCAATGAGTTCACGATAAAAAAATGCATTAGAATGCACATTGAATAATATTTATTTGAAAAAATTTAATTTGATCATTCTGTGAATTTTTTGTCATTTATGGCCATTTTTTGAGGTTAAGATTAAAAAAAATTGGAAAATTTTTGCTAAAGTTTTAAGATATTTATCTACTTTTGTCCTTAGTCTGATAGAGTCCATCAAATGTATCATCGATTTAATTTATTGTATTTAAAAATCAGTTTGATAAAAATTATTTATGAATATTTTCTTCGAATGAAACCGCCGCCCCCCCCCCAAAAAAAAAAAAATTTTTGGCTACGGCCCTGGTTTGGATGGGCCCCTTATACTATATTGAAGGGACTGTGAACGCCCAAAAATATGGCTAAAATTTTATGGAGCAATTGCTGTAAGCCAATTGTGGTACGCATTCGCTCATTAATGACGTTATTTTTCCGGACGACTTCTGCGGCATATTATCACGCTAAATTGACAAGGTTTAGTTAGTAATTAATGCCTGATGTTCGGTAACTTTAGAAATAGTAAAAAAGGTAGATTGTTGATTCTTATTTGTTTGCAGATTCAAAATGTTTGCGATGATGTTAGAATTTACTGGCTTGAATGATCAGGTAGCTCGCCGGATTTAAGTCCGATAGAGACCTCTGTCATATAGTGAAGCGAAATGTTGCTCAAAATATGCCAAAGAATAAAAAAAATCCTCTAGTATTAAAAAAATAACGAATGATATCTTTAAAGTGCTTGTCAACTCTATGCCATTCAATATAACTGCCATTAGAAAGGCTAAGAGACGAGCACCATCAAACTAAACAATTTTGCTTATGACTCTATTATGAAACAAATTAATCTTAGTTTACACCATCAAAAAATAACAAATATTTTTATTTTTACATACTTTTAATCAATACCCTTAAAAACGTGAAATTTCTCTCATATTTTTATTCAATTTTATTCATTTTGTTTCCAAACAAAAAAAAATTACATTTACTAAAACAAAATCAGGTTTAAGTTCCATTTTAAACGATTTTCTTGAAATTGGTGGGTGGTGCGGTTTTTGTGAAAGCCAGTGTAATTCTCATACACTTCTTATTGATAGTGAATATAAGAAGGTTATGGGATTTAACCACCAGAGGGAGACGAGAATCGAACCTGAACCTCCCGGATGAAAGTCTAGTACTCTACCCACTAGACTATCGAAGTTGTCATTTTCCGAGCAAGGTTTCGGAGAAATTATGGCCTTTAACCAAAATCTTAATGTTGAAATCATGGTCAAATATGGTTTAATGAAGTCTGCTGAGTATGGACCCCAAAAAAGTGATTACTTTATTAATTACTATTTTATTTAATTACTTATTTTGGCATTCTCAGTTGAATTATTATCTGTAAATAGATATCAAAATTTGTTAGGTTCCGATTCAATGATTTTCGAAGGCGAATCACTGTGGGCCCCTTCCTTTTAAATGTCAAATAAGCACTTATGTTATAATATGATAGATTTCCCGAGATTCTATCCATCTTTAAATTAAACACTTGTTTTAAGTTTATTAATATGGATCAAGTCCATCAGAGTTTGTGAGAATATTTTATATCGACAAAAAATATCTAAGTGCCTTTCAACAAATTTTTCACTTTTGAACCCTCATACATGGTGTAATTTGTATTGAAGTGAAATTAATAAAGTATGTTCACATATTAAATTTCAGAATTCTTTTCATAGTCAGTACATAAGTGGGTCAAATCTTTTGTTTTAATTCATATAAGTAATATAATGTTCAAAATATTTACATACAAACAGTAAACATATTTAAGCTCAAAAATTCGATTTCATAGTAAAATAATTTCAATTTTGTTAAGCCTCTTTGTATGTATATTTAATTATATCAAAAAATCTCTAACACAATATCAATTTGAGCACTTTTATCTTATATGTGTTGGTGTGCTTTTTTGCGTTATCTCTACCTCAAAATAGTATACACTGCAAATCCTATTACTAAAATATCTACTAAAACTGTATTAATATATATTTTCAACATATAAATATGTGAAAGCATGTGAGATATTGTGCACATGAGTTTAAATGGGTGTGTTAGACTATGTAGCAAAATAAAGCAAAAACAAAAAATCGGCCCATTTAATGCTTGCAATAGCAAAATTTTCAATATCGCTTAGTTTTTTTTTTGATACGACCAATCCAATCACAGCTCATTGACCAACATGTTTGGCAATTTCCAACGTAATTCATCCAGAAGATAAAATAAATACAAGACCAAGAAAAAAGAAGAGATATTTATATACATAT
This sequence comes from Toxonevra muliebris, assembly GCA_963691655.1. Lineage (NCBI taxonomy): Eukaryota > Metazoa > Arthropoda > Insecta > Diptera > Pallopteridae > Toxonevra > Toxonevra muliebris. The sequence goes on from OY829326.1 coordinate 105,816,224, forward strand.
AGGAGCACACAAGCACACATTCATACATACCAAACAAATATCGTGCAAACAAAACGTAAGAAAACCTAGAAAAATTGCTAATGTCTTTCAATATTCTGATGGCAAGCGCAAATATTTTATTTTTATTTATATATAATATTGCTACTTTTCCTTTTTCTGTTCTCTTTTATTTTTATTATTTCTTACTTTTTTTCCAGTGTAGTGCGTTTTCTTTGTCTTGTTATTTCATTTTTTACTATTTCCAATCCAATACTATATATATGTATGTACCTATTTTGTTTGTTTGTTTTGTTGATGCGCTCATAAAAAATCAATCGTCTTGGAAGTGTGTGAATGTGTGTGTGTGTATGATTGGTTGTATGTCTTTAAATCCTATATAAAAATACGCATCCTTGGCTGGCAACAAGCATAAGCTGGTATACAAACACATTTTGCAATGCATTCATGGTATGATGATGCTGCTGATGATATAAAAAAACAACAAGAATAACTACAGCAGCAACTTCAACAAACCCAACAACAACAAAAGTAAACCTGGTTGACATCAACTTTTATTTATTTGATTTTATTACCTTTCTAATATTGATGCACTAAAGTACCTACCTACATAAAATAGTTACCCTACTATCATGTCAGCTTAAGTGCTTTTAATATTGATGAAAACTCGTCTTCTTTAAGATAGCACACAGGAAGACAAAAGAGATAGAGAGAGAATGAAAGCTAAAATAATATCGTAAAAAAAATATTATGTAAAAAAAAAATAGAATTCTAATGAAAAATTAATGTTAAATAAGATTTTCTACCGATATGCAACTGCAGCGGAATATTATAATAATTATGATGGTATCATTCTGTCTGACTTAACCCTCTAACCCGCAAGGTTGAAATGATAGTAAAACAAACACCAGAATTTTTGTTTCCAGTTAACATTGATGAAAGAAAAATTAATATGAAGTCCATTTTTTGATTAGTTTTTGAGTTTAGTAGTTAGGTGAGAAAAACGAAAGGTTGCCCTGATGCGGCCTTGTGAATTTAAGACAAAAAATAAAAATATATGTGGGCAATTCATAAGGTGTCCTATTTGGTGTTGTATCCTCTCATTTGTCATAAATTCTCGTTTTTAATACAAAATTATAGGAAATTATGATTATACTACAGTATATGACAGTATATGAGGAGACTTAGAAATTTTTTTTTTTTTTGATTTTTATAAAAAACTTATAGCGCATATAATTTTTTCATCACAAAACTTTGTACACATAAAAATAACTATAAACAATAATCGTGTGATCGCAGAAAGTGCAAACTGACCACTAATTGTGTGTTTATTCTTTCTTCAGGTCTGCCAATTAATAAAAAAAATTTAATTTGCACTTGTCTATTAATTAAAATAGAGTGAAGGCTACCTCAGGGCGGCCTTACGGGTTAGAGGGATAAAATAAGTGATTGGTTTAAATAAAGATTAATGCAGGATTTTTACTTGCTATGATTTTAAGAAAAAATTTTTTTTATCAAAGATTGGGTACTAATGTATGCTAAAATTATTGATCAAGTTTTTATAATTTTTAACGATGTCCTATCAACTATAAAATCTATTTTAAACAGATTTTAGCAATTCAAAAATAGCACTTAACTATAGAGCGTCTTTTTTTAAGAATATGACCGGCCAGTTTAACCTGCATTAGATTTAGTATAGGGAAAGAGAGATATACAGGGAAATGAAACTGTAGATGATTGAAAAGAAGGACATAGGATTCCCTTTGGACACATGTAAGATTCTGTTAACTTCTGTTGCAAACAAAATATGGTTATTGGGTTGCTAAAAAACCCCAGCATATTAGCGAAACTTATTCAATCAAAACTAGCAAGCAAACAATGACTTTGATGATTATATTATGGGTATTCACGGGTTGATGCAACATGCCCTTGCTTGACACTTTTCTACCTTTAAATTCGTAGGAAGAATCCATAATATTTTCATTATTTTTCAATGAGATGGTAATATTTTGACAGTTAAACTATTTCGCATCTCCAATATTAGCATTGAACGCTCACATCTTAGTGCTTTAAGTCGCACTTTCGCAATTTCGCACTTTTGCATCAACGCGTGAGTACCCATATTACAAATTTCCATTCGAAGACATGTAGATTGACTGGGTCTTCTATATAGAAATCACTGCAGCAGCCTAACCTAAGTGTGTTGGCACTTCCACACTGTTACTTTAACCTTATTCTGAGGCAACGCTGCGCATCAATGCTTCATTTCAATTGCATTCCCCACATTCATCTAATCAACCATTTATCGTAAGATATTTTTAATTCTTTATATTTTTATTTAATGAACCTATGTAAATTTGTAATTCTTCAAAATTTCTTTCTCAAGAATCTTCAGTAATTTTCAATAAAATTGAAATGCATCAATAGATTTCACAATTTTCATTGAAACAAACATCAAACATTTCTTTCAAATGCGAGCACCTGAGCTAATATTAATGATTATAATAACAATGCCAATTTTGTAGTATGAATTTCAAGGAAAAACTCTTTGCTTTGCCAATGTCATTATTCTTGAAATACTATTCTTCAATAAAATTCACAAATCAGCATTTTCGTATAGAAAATTGTGTGCATTTAGTGCAAAGTGCAAAGATGAGAAACCTGCTATACTTATGTAAGTCTTGTCTTTCATATTTTAATTCAAGTGCATCTCATCTACTTACCTTGATCATGTCTAATTGATGTTATTCACATAAGAGTTTCCTTATTGCCATCAAGTATATGAACGTATACATTACATGCTGCCATGTCATAGTTAAGGTAAAAAGCAAAGGTCAACTTGAGCTTAAAATTGTGAAATAGCTTACGTTTGTCAAATGTTGTGAGTTGTGGCATTGTGGGAAGCAGCTACCATAGAAAAGATAAGTATATGAGATAATTCTCTTCTAATTAAAATTTCATCATTGAAATAAGAGTAAGTATAGTAAAAAGATATTTTCCAAACTTACGTATCCACAAAAGAAAGAAAAATACAATCTGTATAATGTAGTTAATAATAAAATAAATATGCGATTTTATCTCTTAGTTTTCGATTAATTAAAGAAATATAATATTACCTTATATGACTACATATATGTACCTATGTTTATGATGCATAAATAACTTTATTGGAAATTTTTAAATTTAAGACCAGATTAAATTTTGTGCAATAGCTGGAAGCTCCAACTTTTGACTGAAACTGCTGAAACGAAACTTAACACAATTTTTATAGTCTTTCCGAGAGCATTAATAAAACTTATAAATTCATGTGAACATAATAATTGCCCTCCTTCTGTAGTCTCAGAATAAAAATAAAGCTCAAGATATACTCTCGATGCCTCATACAAATTTAATGACATGTCAACAAATTAATTTCAAATTGCTGTCAAAACACTAAACATCAATACTAAATACATAGGAAGATAGAGAGACCAAGGAGACCTTTAACAAAAATTAGCCACAAAGGACAAACACACAATTAGAAAGAAAATTATCTTTGGACTTAGCTCAGCAAAGTACGGCACAGCACAGCACAGCACTGCTCACCTTACACTTGAATTAAATACTAAGGTATGTATACTCAGAGCATACACACGGAAACATTAAAACTGGTACAACATACACATACACAGTAGCAGCCATCTTAACAATTGCAATAAAAACAAAAACAAAAACAACAACAACAATACAGCAATTCAACAACAATAATGGCAGTAATCAAAAGTATCCCTTTTTTCAACTTTAAACGGCAAAGGCGAATCACACCGCACAGCATCATATCGCATATTTTTTTTTTTTTTTTGTAGCAAGTCAAGAAAAGAGGAGGAAAGTAACAAAACAAATTAGAAAAAAGATGAAAAATAAGAAGAAAAAGAAATTTCTATTTACCTTAGCACGTTCACGTTCGTTCGTTTACAATCGACGGCGCTTGAAAATGTCAGTAAAGCGTTTTATAAGAAAAGCAAACAAAAAACTCACACAAGGCACAAGTGCGAGTACGAGTTCGAGGTAAGTAGCAACCAAGCAAAATATTATGACTAAGAACGAATATACCATGGAACAGTAGGGCGAAATATTAAAAATATGATATACATTTTCAAGACAAAAATCGATATCTAAAGAAGAACACTACAATGCAGTAAGCGTGCCTCAAAAGCTACAATTTCTTCATGATTTTTGCATAATTTTGAATTTATTACAAAAAAGCTATGGGAGCCATAACACAAATGTAATAAAGAAAGCAATCATCTCTGTTTGATGATTAATATATCATCGCCAAATCGCCAAATTTTAGTGTTATGTAAAGATTAAACAATTCAAACAATTATTTTTGGTCTATTCATATATCACTGTATATTATAATTTAACTAGAAAAGTAAACATTTACTCATACTATTCGATCATAGATGTTCTTCACTTTTTCAGTTTTGTCACACTGTACTGTCGTACTACCATACATACAAATATATATATTTTTTTTTGCTGATGTGGTCAATATGGCAACAAATGGCAGCCACATTGAATACGAACGATAAGAAAAATTCAGAGAAAGGGAAAAAGCAACAGAAAGAAGCAAAATGCTTGAGTATGCTAGAAGAAAGGGTTAAGCATAAAGATACAAAATAAAAGATAGTTACATTGAATATATTGGTGAAACACACGCATACTTTGGTATATATTTAGCAACGTTTTCTTTTCATAAATAACACCTCACCACCTCTAAAATTATGTGTGAATGTATATATGATATATAGATGACTAGATTTGCTTACTCTTTGCACCAAACCTGATCCCTTTCACCTCTCTTACAAACCATGAGATGCTTTTCTGCACAATTTTAAAAATGATTCACCTTTTAGTCGTGCATTTGACAATTTACCCTTTTGTGAAACGTGTCCCTTTTGGAAGCTGCCTTTCTACTCTACTCCTTTTAGATTTTTACTGCATGCCTGTATGTACGAATATATATTTCTATGGCGTGTGTGTGTGTGCCTGGTAATTCGTTTTTTGTTATGTTGTTTTTTGTTGTTATAATGAACTATTGTTTATTTTAAGCAGGAAGTATTTGCTTCTGCTGCTTCTTTTGCTGCTGTAATATGCTTTATTAAATTATGCTTTATTAGGCTTTTGGGAGAAAACAACACATGCTTTTAAGGGTTTTTGCGCTTTTATAGTGTGCACAACCATATGCGTGTATAAAAACTACCATAAAAAAGACACATACATACATACTCCTATCTACAAGTATAAATTTATAATTTTGTAAAACGATAAAAATTTTTTAGTTTATTTACCAACAACAACAAAAGTAGCTTAGTTTGCATTGGAGAAGAGAAGGCGTTCAAACTTGAGGTTGTTTGGTTGAAGGCGCTTAGTATAAGGAAACTTGATTGTAATAAATTGAAAGTTCAATTTCTAACCGAAAGATAAAATTAGACATTCTTGTATTTGAAGAATAAACGTGCACACGATATTTACTATTGTTTTAATACTCAAGTCCTGGTACGTTTATTTTTTTTGTTCTTTGTATACTTGCAGTAAAAAAAAATTCCTTTGCACACAAGTTGAAGTGTGTAAAATGATTTTATTTTTAGGTCTCCAGAAGCTTAAAACTAAAAAAAAAAACTGTTATCTTTGGACAGCAGATGGACTACATGCAGTTAAAAAAAAAATTTAACAAGCAGAAGCTATCAAAGTCATAGATATTACAAGGATATCTATTCGGACGTGAAACCCCTTTGAAAATTGCATTTATTTACAGTTTCCCTTAATCGAAATTTAAGTCTACCCAGCAAAAAAGCGATTCATTGAAAGTAATTCTTGCTAAACTAACAAACTAACAAATGTAGAAAATTTGTTCTTAAAAATTACAATTACGATAAAAATAAGATAAAAATGTTTTACATCACTTTTAAAATTGCTTCACTAAATTTACAAATTTTTTTCCTGGGTAAGAATGCACCTACTACATATATACAATACACGCACATAGTAAAACATACACAAATTCACATAAGTACATGAACAGCAATAGTATCTGTGCCATTCTCACTGCCAACGCTACGTTTACTCGTATTTTTTGGAATAATTCTCCATCTTCAGTTGCTAGCTTTAGGAACTTTTGCACCTGTGTTAAGCATGCGTCTATATACATAGTGAGTATGCATGAATATGTGTGAGCATATGCATATGTTTCCACATTTTTTGTGCATTTACTCAAACAACTTTTTCTTGTTTTCCATTTTATTTTTTATTACCTTTTTTGCATTTTGTTTACTTTTGTATTATGTACTTTTTGCTTGAACGTCATCACATTCCTTCAATATTTCATACTAATAGGAATTAATGATACAAAATGCTCAAGAGAATGGTTAGTAAGTAGAAATTGTGTGCGAAAAAAGTATGTGACTCTTTGATCATGTTTATGAACGTTTTTTTTTTAAGTTTATTGTTATTGAAGAGAATGTGAATGTTAAGTACACTTCATATCCTTCTTAGTAAGTTTGTAGAACATCTTGCAGAATTTCCTAATAAAAATAAAGTCCCATTTACAACGGAGCAAGAACGTGAGGCGAGTTTTGAAGTCGATTTCGGCAGCGAAACCACTCGTCGCGAGTCTCGCTGTTCAATTTACAATCAAGCGAGGCGCGATTTATATGAAACAGCTGTTTAAAGTGCGTTTACTTTATTAAGAGTTACCATCATTCATTGTCAAAAATTGTGTATATATCTTAAAATCAAGTTATTTTCAGCAAAATTAAATAAAAAAGATTATTTACTGGTTCAATAATTGCCGTACTAAGGGTACTAAGAGAAGAATGTGAAGAGACGGCGGACCACTTTCTTAGTGTCTGCCCCGCTTTCTGCCAGATCAGAGTAAGCATATTTGGTACTGGAGTGTTGGGAGACGAACACCAGAGCTCTCTAACACCGCAGGATCTGCTAAGATTTATTAATAAACCTGGTAGATTTAAAGAATAGCAAAAGGGACGTAAAAGTTCTCTGAGTGCTTATTTACTTCTTTTGTCTGTTCCAACAAAAAAAAAAAGGGTTAGTCCGTTTTTCCACAGTTTTCTACTAATACACTTTATATTTTATTTCAGTACAGTATATAGTACATCTGGCAGCTCTACATGTATCAACATCGCGTCTGGCTCGCGATGTTTTTTCAAATTTTCGAAATTCACTGGCGAGACGAGAGCTCACCTCGCTTCATTGTATATGCACACATTGAAACACATTGAATGAAAATTTGTCGACGTGACGCTTCCGAACATCGCCTCGCGTTCTCGCTCCATTGTAAATGGGACTTAACTAGTCGGTAAGGCCCCAGTAACAGGGGCTATTTTTTTTTTTTTTGCTCAAGAAATCTCTTTATGAGAGAACAATTATCAAAAGAGAATCAAACTACTCGTTGGTGTTTGTTCTGTTATTTGTGTATGCAGATAATTCTGAGAAATGCCGTTACTCATGTGTCCTCTCTCTCTCTCAATTGTTATTTACTCCCGCTTAAGCAATGATTTTTATAACGATGAGTGCAATGCTTTGTTCAATGAGCGAATTTTAAAGTACTTCCGACGCTAATATTTTGGAATTGGCTTAACCGATTTTAAATCTGATAATTTTTGGCTAACCTCGTCAAGCTCTCTAAATTGATATATAATATGATATCGTATCACTTCTGGATCTTCTGGAATAAAATTGTAGTTACACTAATAAATGTATAGATTCCATATACTTGTACTCACTGGTGCAGAATACTGAACTGCAATAGCGCTGCTCCCAATTAGTTACCATGCAATAGACATAGTTCCTTTAGATTATTGTTTTCTAAAACTAAAAGATCTAGAGATTTTCTAAGGTGGGCTTTTAACCCTCTAGTAGACCCATTTTTTTCAGCAATAACAAATATGAGAATTGGTTGAAATTAATGTATAAAACTCAGAAATGAAGTCAAAAACCGAATTGGAGTCTTTATTTTTGCTAGGGGTGAGAAAAGAGGTCATCCATTATAAAGATTGTAGTCCCGATGGACTATGGAAAATGGAAAAGTTAATGATTATTATGTAAAAAAAAATTTTCAATTACCTACTTCCTAATACTTTTTCAACTTCAACAAACAACTATAAATATTTTTCATTAATCATTAAAATTATCCCAAATAATTTTAATATCACCAAAAATAATTTAATTCGTAAATTACACGAAATATGATCTTCAACAGGCGATGTAATCAAAACACCGTACAGAGTAATGAAGCTATGCAACGTGTAACCCCGCAATTCATCTATCGACTCAGTGGCATGAATACACATAAAAACATTTAAACGTATTTTAAATTGTATCAAGCAGTTACCCGTCCGAAGACGGTCCTGCCTATTAGAGGGTTAAATATTTTCATTTTATTTAAGAGAGAAAGCATTAGTGCATTCATACCATATCGTCGCCTGAGAATTGATTTGGCGTATGTGTGTACAAATTCATATACCTATACGCCAAATCAATTCTCAGGTGACGATATATCTAAACATACAAACAAATAAAAAAAATATTTTCCGAGTTTCTTTGACTTTTTAAAATAAATCGTTTTGAAAATTGGTCATGTATGACCATAACGAACTTATTTTGTGAGCATTTTTTTTTAACTCAAAAGTTACATGTATAAAATTATTTCTACTTTGAAATTATTAAACTTATTTGCGGAAATGTTTACCCTTTTTAATTTGAAAAAAACAAAACAATTTTATAAGAAATCAATTCCCATCAAGGATGATGTAAAATTATTTCAAGCCTAATTTAAGGAGAATCTAACTACTCCTTCAACTTTTGTCCAGCCGAAAGCCAAAAACGAAATGAAGTTACTGTGCCGCTGCAAAACTATTAATCGTAGGGGAAAATGTTAGCATCTTCTCTTGCATCTATCGGTGACATCGGGATTTCAAGAAATAATATTAGTTAAATTAAAGCAAATGACCAAGATGACATAAAACCGATCGAAAGAATAAATCTGTCAGATTTGTTCGTAGTAAGCAACTGGAAAATGTTTTTCTTAAACCTTTCAGAGCCCAACACTATCGCTCTTTATTCGAACAAAAATAAACAGATGTCTGATATCGTTGTTGTCGTCATGAATGATAATGCAAATATAATAAAAATTAATTTTAAATTTTTTATTTGGGATCTAAAGGGTAACTATAGCATATTTATACTTAAAGCATCTGAAGTGTAGTTAATCAATTTTGATAGTCATCTTTCAAAGATAGCTCACTTATTTTATGCCTTCAAAATTTAAATTGATATTGTGAAATTTAGTAAACATTTTTTAACCAACTTCAAATAAAAGTCTCTAAAAGTCTATATATTTGCTATCATTGCTAATCTTTTTGTATACTAAACAAAAAACATGCCGTCAAAATAAACACAACCAATTTCAAACCATTTAAGAAGCATTTATAAATACCAAACCCTTTTTATTTCCGCACATACTATAAAAAAAAATTTCTTTACACAAAATTTTAGCCACAAAATAGCAAGAAAGAGAAAAACCTATCTTTTAAGATTCACATTAAAAAAAAAACACCAAAAAAATAAAACGAATGAAAAGAGTTGCCAACAATCTGTGCACTGTTGGCTTTAGCATGATTTTCAAGATTTGTAATGACAAAATGGCTTTTGATACTTTTTTTTATGGTTATTATACTGACTTTAGTCTAACTTTATTGTTATGCTTCTTATTGCTGGTTGTTATTGCGGCACAACATAATAAAGTCTGCAGTAAACGAAATGTTTAAGCCAAACAAACTTTTAAATGTTTGTGCGTCTTACTCAAGAAGATGATGAAATTCTATGCTGCGTTTTATGCGGTTTGCTGCTTAAGGGATTTTCAAAAGCTACAATTTAGTAATTTTTATATTTTCGTTTTTTAAGAGTAATGGATTGAACTCATGCTAAGTTCAAAGCAATACAAAAAATCTCAATAACGTATTTACTAAAATATTTTCAATTGTCTACGAAAAATACTAATACATTTACTGAAAACATGAGAAAAATGTTATCACGGCATGCGAATATTTCATTCTATTAAAACGTCATTATGAAAATCATTTTCAGCTTATAGCTTTTCTCTTTGCATATACACAATTTTTAAGAAAATCGATTATCACTTCCTACACTAAACATGATGAAAATATCAATTTTGCTCATCGTGTTTTTGTCTTTCTGTTTTCAGAAATTCTTTCTAAATACCAAATATTATGGTTGCAATAAAATTCAAATTAGTTTTAGGACATTATTGTCAGTTCTCACTTGTCAGTTTCTATTGCCCGAATGCCACTTTGCCTTTCCTGGGTTCCCCTACTTCGCCTTGCCTCTTTTGCCTGTCTTCCTTCATTTGCCATGCTTTGCTGGATTACATTATCAAAGTATTACAAAGAACAACTTGCCAAACCACTTATCTTCCCAAAGAAAAAAGGATTCATGGCGCGTTGAGCAAAGTGTTCTGTGTATGTATGTTTGACGACTCTGTGCTTTTGTGTGTGTATATGTGTGCATGCGTGCGCCTTTCTTTCTAATCCACTTAATATGCGAACAGCACCAGATTCTAATCTACGCAAATCAAATCAAAATCAAGCAATTTGGTATGATTTTCAACGATTGACCACAACGCAATTAAATTACGAACCACCAAGACAACGACTACAAACAATTTTGTAAATACCAAAAAATCAGCACAAAAGCCTATCTCAAATATATGCACGCACACAATCATAAAACATCCATGTGTCTGTGGGTGGCTGTAAGGTAGTAGTTGAGCTGAGTACGAAAGACAAAATGAAGCAATGGAAAAAAGGATAATGCGTTGAGCGGAAATAAAACAAAGGATTTTCTTTCACACCAAATAGCAAACAACATTTGGCAGATCGTTTATTATTACAGTTTTTGTTGTTACTACAGTTATAGTAGTTTCTGTTGTTGTTGTTGTTGTTTTTTTTTTATTTTCTGTTGCTTGTCTATGGAAGTGTAAGTGATTGGCGAAGTGCTGAGGATGAAGAAAAACATAATCTTTGGGCAGGAAGGAGTATGTATTGCGGTTGTATTGTCAATAGTGTGACGATGGCGGTGGTAACGGTAGTATTGGTGATGGACTGTGGAACAAGAGGACACAAGTTTTGGATTAAATGTATTGCAAAATTTTACTGAATATTTATCTCCAGCTAGAATTTAGTGAATTATGTTCCAGATTAATAATATGTTATAAATAGGTTCTTTGCGACAAAAGGTTAATCTGATATTGAAACTAATTACTTCGTTAACTTTTTAAAGCTGGTCGAAAGTATTAATGTGTATGTAAGTCTAAGTCATTCAATGACTTTTGATAGGACCATAAGTTAAATAGTCTGGGTGCCAGGGCATAGGGGACGTGTAGGCAACGAAATGGCGGACGAACTTGCAAGGAAAGGCTCACCCAGTGAATTCACTGGACCACGACCATTGAGTTCCCTTAAAATTAGTTTAAAAAAATTGGCTGGACAGTAACTCGCTACAATACTGGAGGGAAACCCCCGGTAACAGACAAGCTAAATAATTCTTGCCAAAGATCTGTCAACGCAGAACTAAACAATTGCTTAATTTAAGCAGGAATCAAATCTCAATTGCCACAGGGTTCTACACAGGGCATTGTAGGGTTAATAAGCACTTATCGAGCTTGGGTCTATCACAAGACGATACGTGCCGAATATGTAACGAGGAGGAAGAAACAGCAGAACATATTTTATGCCGGTGTGAAGGTCTAATGAGGACCCGACTTTGTTACTTAGGAAATTCTATCATACAACCTCAAGACATTGCGGATAGTTCTCCTAAAGAGATATTAAATTTCCACAAAGTAAATAAACTCATAGGAGAACTATAAATACAATAAATCTTTGAGGTATATCGCAAAAGACCCTAGATGGCCGCAGTGATTTGGGAACTTAATGCACACCTCCTTAATAATCTAATCTGATATAAATAGTCAGGAGATCTTTAATATGACGCATGCAGAAATTACTCAACCCTCAATTTTCGATTGGTAAATTTCTCTGTCTATTCAGAAATTGAACAATTTAATTTTTTTTATTGGAATCGAACCTGAGGCAGCTGAAGCTCCAGTCTAGCACTCACTTACCAGGCCACCACAGCTTATTATTTACTGACAAAGATATTTTATGTGTATGCGCCACCGTATCGTAAAGACGGCGTCAGCGACAGCAGCAGCATCAGCACCAAGTCAAGCGACAATGAACGACGAAAGTATATTGCGTGAATAAAATGGAATTCGAAGAAGAATAAGTCGAAAATCTCAACAAATATGTCTGACAATGAGACATGCTTTTCGTTAAATCCTCATTTTATGTGTTGTTATCCAGATTTTCATTTACGCCATAAAAGGGGCTTTTTGTATATGTATAAGTGAGTGAGTGAATAAGTATCGCAATGCAGTTTGTTTAAATGTGTATTGAAATTTAAGAAGTGGTTCTTGTTTCGCTTTGTGTGCGTGTATGTGTAAGATGACAGCAGTTTTTTGAGTAGCTTTTGTATATGGGTGGCAGTACTTACCACAACAGTAGATAGATGTATGTGTGTGTGTCTGAAAGATAACAATCAATTAAGCTGCCATTTTTGGGTTATTATAGGAATTACGAACCATTTTTCATTATTGTGTTGTGTTTTCTATTATTTCGGTAAAAATTTATTAAAATAAATTATCAATTATTTTTGATAAGTATACCATTTTTAATTAAATGACCAGTATTTTGCAAATAGCCATCACCATGTATCGATATGTGTGTGTAATTAAACTGCATATTATTTTCAGTATTCTGAAATATAAAATATAATTATAATACTATTGAAAAAAAATAAAAAAAAAATTAAATGAAATGTACAACTTTCAATGCAACATTGAAATTTACAACTTTAAATGCAACATTGAAAGTTGTACGTTTATTATCATCATTTATTTATAAAAAGCAAAAATAAAAAGCCGCAAATAATTACAATTCATTCTGTGGGCTAAATGAAAATAAATTGAAAAGTAATCAAATAATTTATAATTATATATCATGCATTATATGAATATATTATGTATTTGTTAACAATTATTAGCACAACCACTATTCATTATGCTAACATATTTATGTAAAAAATCGTATATACAAAAATAAATTTTTAATTGGAGAAATAAAGTTGAATGCTAAAACTTCAAAACAGTTTTCTACTAAGATGCAGAAAAAAACCATTAACACTTTTCTTAACTACTCATTTTGAGTTAATAACCTTCTAGATCTTTTATAAGTTTGCAGCAACCTACCTCTCTGTATATGAATATTGACTATAATTCATTCAAAACACTTCAAAGCCACATAACACTGATAAAATTACTTTCTATCATTTGAATCTTCAAACATAATATAATTATTGATTGAACCATAAAATTACTATAATTTCTACTTTACGGCCATTCCAAAGTAACGGACAGGACAATTGGACTCTTATAATGATATTGATCTCATACAAGGAAATGATATTTTCCTTTGAGGTTCCGATAACAAGTTCTTAGATAGCTCATATATGTACTAATAAAAAATTAAATGTGGATTATGTAAAATACACACAAGCATTCATGTTATCGCAGTTCATCAAGTTGGATTTTACGAGGCTTTTAAAATTTGAAAATGTATGTTTTCATAACATGCTATCTCGCTTATTCTAATTGGAAGTTCAATAGCTTTTTTAGTATGTGCAGTTCCAAAAAAAGTAGCAGCATACCAATTTTCTACTACTATGTATGATTTTATATAGAACTTAAAAGCTGGCTTTCAGTTTTTGTTTGCCATTTGGAAAGAATTTGCTCCACTTTCTTTAACTCCTATATTTTTGCGCCATTAGATTTTAGCTGAGTTTCGAACAGGTTAAATTTGGGTTCGTATTCAGGTTCAGGTTCAAGCAAAAAATAACAGTGTGTTCTGGTTCAGGTTCAAATAAAAATGAAGCAAAACAAGGTTTTTCAAATAATAGTTTTACTTATTTACATCCATACATTTAGTTACTTTGCAATTTGGATTTTTTCATTCCGTTGACATTTTCTTATATTTGATAATTTGCTGTTTTATTAATAAGGTTTATATTAAGAGAAATTATCGTTTAGTTTAAAATATAGTATATCACTCAACGGTTTGTTTTTTAAATGATACCTTTGCGAAACCTATATCAATTTGAGTCCAAAAATGCCCTTTCTTAAAAACAGATCAGGGATCTAGAGCATTCCATCCTTATTGTCAATTTTAGCCTTTTTGGTTTGGTAAAATAAACGCGCTGGGCTTGCCTCATCAGTAAATGCTAGGCACGCCACTGAGTCCGTCTAAGTTATACATCAATAAAGTGAGTAATGGAGAGGACGCGTACGATATGTGGAAATCTTTATTTTCAATTTCAAGTCCCAAATTCTGCGAATGCCAGCGAGCTTTAGAGTCGAATTTTTTTTTGACAATTCATGGACCTTGGAACTTACGAAAATCCTAATGGTTTTGTTGAAAAATAATTACATAATGAGAGAAAAAACATGGGAAAAGTAACGGAGAGGATAGCCAATAGTAACGGAGAGGACAAGTACGATCGCTCTCTTACATTTTTATCTTATATGGAGAATCGGCTCAGTAAATGTTTAATATCTGAAAATTGGAAATATTTCTAAGTAATTACATAAGTAAATAAAATTAATAGATATTTATTTAAAGCAAAGTAAATTCATATGAAGTATACCAGTTTGGTGCACATCCAACTGCATCTTTAATGCATACATCACCAATGAACAGGTATTTAAACCAAAGGGAAAATTCAAGATGACTCAGTTGCGTACGAGAAATTTTGGTGATTGCATTGAGCGTACAAGTAATTTAAGTCATTTACAACTTTTATAAAAATTAAGTTTGAAACTAAAAAATTAAAATGAAAGTGATATAAATAATAACTCAACAATATCGAATGGCTATGGGAATAATATTAGCGAGCCACTCATCACTAACGCAGGAGTCAAACAAAGATGCCCACTTTCACCCCTTCCCTTTGCAATATTGCTTGACGAAGTTATGGCAACCGTATGCTCTCAAAGGAGGGGTATAACATGGAGTCCCACATATCAACTCAAGGATTGGGATTTTGCAGACGATATATATCTGTTCTCGCACAAGCTCAGCGATATGCAAGCGAATACTGATCATCTAATCAGAGCATCACGCAACGTGGGCCTCGAGATAAACATCAAGAAGACCAAAGCCATGCGAATTAACAACATCAGCGACCAAAAAAACACTTGACGTTCAATACATCTAGAATTAAAAAATAAAAACACAACATGGAAAAACGTGAAAATGACTGCACAAAGCTAAGTCAGATGGAAATGCTAGTAGAAGGCGTGATTGAGATCGTATGAGGATTTTCAAGCCACCCCTCAAAACCTCTTCTTCCATAAATACATTTTCACTTCTCTTATCGCAAGTCACAGAACCGCCTACGTTTTACTGATTTTAAGATACAACCTGAGTTCTGTGTTTCTTCGAATTTGAAGCCTCAGACGCAAAAATGTACTTGTCTAATTTCCGAAAAGAATGAAATAGTGCGAGGCCGATTTCCCTACCCTCGTGAACGCACTCGATTTTCAAGCATCTTTCAAATCGCAAATCCTAAATGATGTATTTGCCGCAACTTCTTTCTCTTCAACAAAAATAATGTTTGTTTTGTGTCAGCGTTTCAACGCTGCGTGAATATTAAGATTTTCGGACCTCACTGTCGTCCAAATCACCATCAACCGCACCCTTACTGTGTCAAGCAGCAAAAGTGTTCCATTCGATGTATGAAAAACCCAAATCTTCATCAAGATTACACAAATTCGAAATTCTAAACTTCTTATAATGCAGTGTGATTTTTTGTCCTCAACGTTACCCTATTTTTACTACTTACGTTGATTATAAAATTCGGAAAAACTTACACAACGACAATGGTTTAAGTTAGCTTTGTACTCAAAACAATGTGGCTGAGAAAATTTGCGCATGCCATCTATAACAAAATTTTTTATTTTTTGGTAATGGAGAGGACACTGAACTTACAATTATTTAAATCCTTTTGCAAGTATTTAAAACTTGCTTTTCAAGAAAAAACGTGCATGGTAAACACTATTAAAACATAATCTCACCTTACAATCATCTGTTACTATTTTCACGAACTACGCTTGTCAAAACTCTGAAAAATGCTCTTCTAAGAAACACCACTTCAAGAGTTATTTTGGTTGCTCCTAAAAAATTATTTCTTTTTTTAAAGTTCGTAGCAGACTTATCTGGTTTCGATTTTTTTGGAATGGCCGTTTATCTCCCACAATGATATTAAATTTGTTAATAATTTATCTCACCACAATTTCATTATTTCAATGACAAATTGGCTTAAATTACTACATTAATGTAACAAAATGCTAATTTAACAATTGAGGGCGTTAACAACATCTCAAATCATCATTGTGTATTTGTGTGCGTATGTGTGTTAACAACATTTTGCAAAAATTATTTGAAACAAGTTAACAAACTCGCACAACTAATATACATAGATTCAACATAGTCGTCTGTATGAACATTGTTGTTACTATCTACAAATATCACTTATGTATGTGTGTATGTATACGTGTGAGTCTATGTATGAATATATATACATATAGCTGTGTATGTTAACACCCACTGTGCATTGTGGGCGTAGTATGAATACTTCCTTACCCAAATCAGCAAAATACATACATATGTCGACCACAGATAATTTATCATAAATTTTCATTAAAATTTGACAGTTTGTAACAACAAACTAAAAAAAACACAAAAATTCTGTTAATTTCCATTTACAATTATACGTAATTAGACAATTTGAAATAATTAAAAATAGATTTAGAAAAAAATTTTTGTTTTTGCTGAGGAGGAAGTTTTGAATGTCAAACTTTATTCGTTGGTTGGTTATATAAATTTGTAAATTTTCATGCAAAATTTTAGCTGTGAAGTGGCATATTTATTATTATTTTTTTTTTTGTATATACTTATCAAAAGTAGTCAACCGAGTTGAAAATTAATTTCCCATTTATATTCACCTACTAATGACCAATCATTCTCCAGTGTGCTGTGCAAAAAAAATGTCAGTAATACAAATTACTTAAATAAAATATATTCCAATTTTAAGTAACCAGGAGATAACAAGAGATCCTGGAAACATGCATAAAAGTTCACGTGTGAAATACAAAGAGATAGAAAATATTATTCAGTTTGTTTTAAAATAATTCGGAAGGTGCAATTTTTGGCTCACGATACAAAAAACTGAAAAAAGTCTGAAGATATTTGTAACCGAAATAAACCTTTTTGGATACAGAAGCATCAGTTGTTTAGTTATATGCCGCAGTAATGATTTGTATTTTCCTCAAATGTTCAAGGAACAAGAGTATGGAGAACCACTCGTTTTACTTCGTTCGTTTGCGATTCGTTCGCAGTTCACGAATTAAATTTTTTTGATTTGCGAATTTAATTTTTTGGTACGTGATCCGAACTGAAAATTTTAAGATGCAAAAATATGATATGTTCACGATTTAATCCAAAAGGAATAGTTCGCGAACTGAAATTTGAATTCAAGATTTTTTGATTGTTTTAAATAAAAACGAAAGAGATTTTATCTTGCTTAAAGTCAATAATAAAGATAAATAATAAAAATGCTCATTATTAAAATTATTAGGCTTTGAATGAAGAATGATGCCAGAAAAATATCAAAAAGTTTATAGAACTAGCAGATCAGACGATCGTTTCGGAACCAGCTACGGTTCCTCATCAGTGATCTCTGTGATAGTTCCCTAATTTCAACAATCTAAATAAGTGAAAATACTGTGAAGTAATTGAGAATTACAAAGACAGTTATTTTCACTGAATAGTATTATTGAAAGGAACTACCGTTCTATGTACTTTTTGCCATTCTTCTTTGACACTTGTAAATTCTCAATATATGTAGAAAACCTTTTGGGAGAGAGGGGGAAGGGTAAATTTCCTTCAAATATCCCCTACTGCTATATATGTAAGTATATTACAAAAATTAATGAAACAAGTTTTCTTGTTTGTCAACACAATCAACAGTCCAAACAATCGGTTAGTTTTGATTCGTTTGGGTTCGTTTTGGTTGGCTCTCGTTCACTCTTCAAACATTTTTGGATCGATCACGATTGAACAAATTAAGTTTTTATTAATCTTCGTTTGCGAACAAACCAAACGCATTAAACTTGAAAAGATTATGTTCGCTCGCAAATTTTATTTTGTCAAGTTCGAGTTGTCAGCGAATGAAATGAAGAAGAAGAACTTTATTTTTTGGATCGCGATCCGAATTTTCCCGTACGCTGCAAGGAACATTTCGGTGCTCACCTCAATGTAACGATAAGTACATTGGATTCTAATCCAGTATTTAGATACCAAATTATGTTTCTTCAATTTTTTCTTTACGGAATCACTTATTTTTTGGAAGTCTCCACCATCAAAGATTTCCTGTCAAGCTTTTCATTTTCGCCTTTTAAATTTAGCGCATAGTTATAGATCTTTTCCATCCCGTACTTAGAAAAGTTTCTGGAAAATTTCTCAATTATGCGACAAAATCCAAATTGTTGCATTACGCAAAATATATGACTTCGGATTCTACAAGTATTCTAGGCTAATAAAATTAAAACTTTTTTTTTGTCTAAGATTTTTGTCCCGGTACTAAATTAAGTTAAAAAGAATTATAAAAAAAGTTAAAAACTGTATTGTATCTAAATTTTGCTTATATGAAAGATAGTAAAATGTAAAATTCTAAACGATAATTTTCCAACGATGCAGACAATGCATCAGAAACGAATAAATCTATGAAAAAAGTAAAAAAAAAGGTTTATATTGACAGAGAGCCCTTGCCCTCTTCTCCGCCAGTGGACCTCGATAGCCAAGTGAGGAGCACACTTGGCTTTCATTCGTGTGGTAGTGGGTTCAATTTCCGTCTCGGGCTGGTGTTTAATTCTCAAATCTTATTGAATTGCTACTGATATAAAGTGAATGGGAACTATAAGAAAGTTGCACAAGTACACCTATAAAGGGCCATTCAATCTAAGTGTGCTGTTTCCAAAAAACAAAAGGGCAGCCACTCGAACCATTACCTAAAAGACTGCAATATCACTTTTTCATACTAAGAAATTCCTTTTGATTTTATCTTGAACTTTTAAAATTTACATGTAATGTTTGAAAAATTTATAATTCAAAAAAAAAAAAAAAAATTAGGTAGAAATTTGTGCTAAAGAAAAATGCAAATTTTTTAAAAATTTTTCATTTTATTATCTTTTAAATAATCTTAAGTTGACAAAAATCCGATAATGCTTTTTAAAGCATTACTATTTTCAATTTTTTGAAACTCAGTCCCAATACAAAAATTCCAAAAAAAGTCGTTAAACTTACTAACGAAGAAACAAAATTGTGGATGCTGAATTGCAAAGTAACTCTTCCTATTTTCAAATCCGAAGTCAAAACCCTTTTCAAAAAATTTATCACACAGTTTAATCTGTCAAGCACCAATTATCTGAAAAATGTAGATAGTTTAATGAAAACATAGATAATCTGTGAGATATTAAAATATTACCACAAATAGTAAGTAAGTAAGAAATAGTAATATAATACTATCACGATTTGTAAAGCTGAGTTGTGCTAAGAACGTTTGCATATTTATTAAAGACTCCGTTTTATCCTTGATCAAATCAAATTACAAATTTTAACTCTAGAAAGATATCCTCATCACTCAACAATCAGTACACAGCATATATGCTTTCAGTTTTAACAAAAAAAATATCAGTTAAACTTTAACTGTTTTAAAAACCACCAGACAATTAATCACGAGAATTCATCTCTGAAATTAAATAGGCATTTGTTTATATGCGAACGAATAAAAATTTTCAAAAATTAAATACCATATCCTTAAAGTTCAAATTTATTTTAATTTATAAGGTATACAAACGTAATTGTGTCATGAACTCATACAAAATACATACATTTTCGCACTCAAAAAATATGTACTCGTACGTACTATATAGAAAAGGACCAAGCGAAGCGTGTCCTATCTCAAATCAGACTTGGTGTATTTGTATATATGGATAGTTGATAGTGAGTGTGTGCATATACGTATATGTGAGCGTTTATGTGTGGGTGTGCTAAGCAAAATGTTTCAAACTTCTTTAACGTTAACATTAACCATGTATGTGTGTGCGGCAGGCGTGTACACATGCACATAAACTCAAACAACAACGTCAGCCTTTGCTTTTAAGTGTGTGTATGTATGTGTATAACTTTAAGTACAATATTTCTTGCCAGTAGCAAAAATAATGAACGTATTTGCTGTGGTAAGCACAAATATATGTCAAAAAGGAAATATTTTTACAGTAGCAGCAGGAAGCGTCACTTTACGTAAACGTAATTCAAGAAAATACCATACCAACATACAGTTGTATATTTTTTGTTTTTGCAAATTCTGTGCACGTTTTATTAACATTTTTATAATATTTTTTTTATAAACATGAAAACATGGGCAATATTAAGTATTTGGTTGTAGTTTGTTGTCGTCGTTAGTGTAAATGCAAGCAGCGGCAACTTTTCACATTAAAATTACGAAAAACCAAGAGGTTGAGATATTATTTAAAATTTTTTAAGCTGACATTAGGTTAGGTTAGGTTGGAGTGGCTGTCAAGAGACACACTTAGGCCTGAACGGACCATTGTGATACAGTTTAACGCCGATTCCGAACGGCGGTGTGGCAATTTTTTATCGGCTTGGTGGTTTTGCCATTACCAACTAAGGTGTGTACTTGTACACTATCTTATAATTCTCATACACTTCATATTAATAGTGAATATAAGAAATTAATGAAAACTAACCACCAGACGAAGACGGAAATCGAACCCGAACCTCCCAGATGAAAGTCGAGCGCACTACCCACTAGACCATCGAGGTCGTTAAGTTAACATTAATTTTACTCTAAAATTTTTAAACAATTCTTAAATAATTTTTTGTTGTAATTGAAACAATTTTGCCTATCACCTGCAAAACCACAATTCGTCATATTCTGCTCAAAAAACTCTTTTAAAAAAAACTTCATATCGCTTCATACACAAATATATTAACCCTTCCCTGCCCAACAACGCAAATTTTGCTTAAAAAAATATTAAGTATTCTCAGTATTCTTCATTCTGAACAACTTTTGTTCTATGATTTTTCCATATCTAAATTACAAGTGTTAAAATCTGAAATTACCTAGTGGGACATATATGGTTCGTTGGGCAGTATCAAGTAAAATAGAAATGCATAACTGTATTTTAATCACCTTACTGAGAAAAATAATCAAAAATTAGAATTTATACCAATTATTCAGTGTGAAGTTTATAAAAACAATATCTTTCTGCTATATAGAAAATCAAAAATGTTATTTGATTTTTATGTGAAAAACGTATTTTTTCATATAACAATGGCAATAAGTTTTGACAGCTGGCGTTTCCTAATACCGTTATGTATGCGCATCAATACAGAAAGCTACAATCCACGAAACCCATATTCCATTCGCCTTCTGAATCGTCTACCTCTTCATTTTCAACCAAATTCTAATAAATTATATGACAGTAAGTCATCAGTGTTGCTACATAGCTATTTAAATAAACACAAAAGGTCTCAGAATATACTAAAAGATGTATGCTAAATGATATCATTTTACTTTTTATAGGGGATATAAATTCAAACACACCGATCTGGCTACAGTCGGAGAATATTACACAGATGAGCATATTTCTAATTTTTTTTTATCGATTTTAGTCTTTCATTGAAACTGGGAAACCGAAGTGTTTTTATGAAAGAGGAAGTGACGAAGTGTCAGGCTTGAAAGGGAAGTGGAAAACTTCAACTGAAGTAACAGCGACAGCACTGGTCATCACTACCATTATCTAGACATTCTTCGTTGAAAACTTACTTCATCTTCATATACCTGACATGCTCCGTCGTTGCTAATGATTGGTTCCTAAAATTTAATTATTCATATTTTGTTACCATAACTCATCAGCAATATGATAACTTACACAAAATCTCTTTGATTTCGGCTAAATCAAAACAAGACTGAAGGTACGAAAAATGCTTGGTTTCGAAAAAACTACGATTTCTTCTGCAAGAGTTCCACTACTTTGTATACTTAAGTTCAAGAAAAATTAACTTCTCCCATAGCAGTTCAAACATTACTAAAGATGTGAAAACCTTTTTTTTATGTACCTAATCATTGCACATACTTTTTCTTTTCGACTTTCCGTGCGTGCTTCAAACCAAATTTTAAATAGTTCACAAATTTTTACTCTTGGTGTCACTATAAAAATTAATTTATTTGCAGCAAAAACAAACTGGTTTTCTGATTGTATAAAAAAAAGCATACTTTTATTATTGTATATATTAAATATTGGAGGTGTATATTTTGATAATTTTTTTTAATATTTTTTCAAAGTTTACGATTGTTTACAATTTCTATTTGTCAGATTGTGATTTTTTAAAATAACAATATTTATAGCATGGTAATCAAAATAAAAAAATAAAAAAAAAAGTGTAGTTGTAATAATTCAGTATTTTCCATTTAGAACATGGAAGGCGTGAAGTAGTAATAACAACAATAATATTGGAAAAATATTTTGGATTTATTTTAATTAAAACATTATCTTTCGATGAGTAAACAAATGTTTAGACACTGTGGGCTGGTACGCAGTGGTTTGGGAGTAGGAAAAATACTTTTTTCATGCTTTGAATTTTTGTGTTAATAAACAACTATTTAACTAAAATAATTATACAAAATTTGTTAGCATAAATGTGTAACATATATTTTTTTTAATAAGATTTTAGTCTCGATTAGAGACATGATGGGATTATAAAATTTTTAAGCTTAGAACAAATTTCCGTTGTTAGCAAATAAAAAATAAATAATTTACATTTGCTTTTGTTTAAAAAAATGAAAAAATAATTATAAATATATTAATAAATATATTCTTTTTATGTCTTCCTATTTTTTTTTTTTTTTTATGTACTTATGCAAAAATTCCTGTTTAATTGAAGTATTTCACAATTTCATTTTGCATGTTAACAAATATTAGAAAAATACCAAAAGTTCTTTAAAAAACAGGGTGGAGGATTGGTATTATTAAAAACAAATATTACCATCATTCAATTTTTGTTAGGGGTTTCTGAACATTAATAAAGATTGGAGTGAAAGTATTTTAAAAATTTAAATTTTATACACCGTTTAAAATATTTAAATTTAATTTTTTGCATATTTTTGGCTCCACTATTAGCTTAACAGATTTCTCTTGTTCAGATTTCTTCTTGTTTTAAAAGAAATATATATTTTTTTCTTACCTGACTTGAGATATTTGAATTTTCTAATTTACTGACTTTTATCACTTGTGTGACAACACCCACATTATTAAAAATTGCTTCTGTTAGTACCTTAATGTACTTACATAACATATACAAAAATTTAAGTCACAGAGATAACTTGTTCTATTTTTTCCATATTTTGTATGGAGTCAAAAAACTGTGCGGTGCTCTTTGCACTTGCTGCTTATAGAATTACCACAAAACTTGTTCGGGACTACCTACAGCTTGTAATCGCCCTAGTTCGCAACAAAGTATACCGCATTCCCGCAGTAGTAGTCATGCAGACATTGAAATGGTAGGCAACGTAGGTGTAGGGTTCATTCAGTTAGCATCATTGGAGCAAGACTATTCTGTGGCTCTCAATGGAGTTCTATTCAACTAAGTTTGAGTGAATAATTATCTTTACATTTATTAGTGTAACTACAATTTTATTCCAGAAGATCCAGAAGTGCTACGATATCATAATAAATAAGTAAATTATAAATAAAAGAAAGAGAGAAGACATGAGTAACTGAATCTCTCAGAATTATCTAACGAATTATCTTCATACACAAATAACAAAACAAACACCAACGAGTAGTTTGGTTCTCTTTTGATATTCGTTTTACATAAAGAGATTTCTTCTGCAAAAAAGTAGCCCCAGTTACTGGGGCCTTACCGACTAGTACTCTATATTACTAGAAAGGCAAATGTTTGGCAAAACCACAGCTGGATCTAAACAGAAATATAATACGAATTGTCGCAAAATGCTAAACAAGGCAATGCAGAACCTAAAAAAAAAAACAATTTTATATGTAGCAAGGAGAAAGAAACATCCCAATGTGAAGGTCTAATAACATGATTATGTTCTGTTTTAGAATCCTCTCATGACATATCGGTTATTTCCCCTAAAGAAACTATAAATTTTCTTACAAGAAATGAACTCAAAGCAAGTTCTAACGTTAGGGAAAATCAAAATAGGCTCCAGTTGGCCATATTGATATAATCAGCGTGGCCGTTGATAAATTTCAAAAAGTTGCAAAAAAAGTGTCACTGAGAGTGAAAAAGTCTCATCCAACTTTTTTTAATAAAAGTAACATTTATTTCATTTCGCAGCAGTTAGCATGTATTGACGTATTGAAAATAAAAAAAAAGTCAATTATCCCAATTAAGGTGCTTCACGAAAAAAAAGTTGTTGCACACCTCCAAAAATTTACCTCGGTTTATTTTAAGATGATTCCCAAAATCTTTCAGCTCTACCGATTACCGTTCCATTTTGAAAAAAATTCTAAAAAATCGCATTTTCTCGAGTCTGCTAGCAGATTTAAACAAATTTTTAGCATTTTTCAGTATTTATCAATTGTGAACTTTTAATTGGCCAAACAATTTACCCTAAGTCAATGTGGCAAATTTGAAAACAGCAAAAAGTTTGTTAAAAATCTTATAGAACGACAGTGTTGCAACTAAAAAGTATGTATATAATTAGTGTTGC
The DNA here is from genome assembly GCA_963691655.1 of Toxonevra muliebris. NCBI lineage: Eukaryota > Metazoa > Arthropoda > Insecta > Diptera > Pallopteridae > Toxonevra > Toxonevra muliebris. The sequence continues at coordinate 105,841,238 of OY829326.1, forward strand.
GAACTTTCAAGTTAAAGGCAATGCATTTTTCGTATAATTTCATGAGAATATCACTTATTGCAAAAAATCTGAAAAGTTGCAAGAATTTTAAAAAAAGTCTCAAATTTTGGGTATTTTCGAAAAGTCGTGTCAAAGTTTCCAAGCAGTCAAAAAGGTTGCAAATTGCAACTTAAGTCTCATAACGGCCACACTGGATATGTTAGGGTCATTTCCAAGAATCTTACTATCTATAAGTAAAGTGCCTAATTTTCGAACAATTGTCAATATTTCTTTTTAACATTGGTTTACTCCACTGTTCTACTTTTCTTTTTCAATCTCTATCAAAAAAGGATGAAATATGATATCCAGTGATTATTTTTCCCATATTGCTTTTTTAGCTTGGCTGGTAAATAAGTAAATCAATCAATCATGTCCGGCTCCAAATCATCCCTCCATTCAACTGCGCAACAAACCACAATAAAAAAGGAATACTCTAAGAATGATAAACTTTTGTTTAAAAATATTTCGGTTTTGGTTTCGGTTGAACAGAAATTCAAGACGATTACCAAAAATGCTCGACGCTGTTTCTGCTTCTATCCGTGAATGTACATATGTATGTGTTTGTGTAAATTTGTATTAATATTTCCGTTTATTTTATATTTTGTTGTTGCTGTTGATTACATTTTCCTTATTCTTGGGAGCGAGCGTTGGAAAGTTTCCTCTTCTTGTTTATGTTTGATTTTCTCAATTTTTTAATAATGTAAATATAATTGATGTCCTTTTCTGTTTATTTTTGTTGTTGTCATGATTTTTCCTTCTTTCGCTTCATTCCTTCTTGATAGCAATATACTACAAGATTGTCCTTGTATTTATGAATGTGGGGGATACATTTTAGCTATTTTGTTGATTTTTGAAATTGATGCATATCAATTAAGAATTAGAAATTTATTTATCATTAATTTATGCATGAAATTCTAATCTTCAAATAGCAAAATAAAATGTATGTATGTCTATTGAAAAAATTTAAAGTTTAAAAAACTGGTTGCGTAATAATTTTCGTTTTATAACACTATTCAACAAAATCTCAAAAACTTATTGCCAATGACATGAAATTTGACTGCAGGTTCTATAGGAGAATTCTATTGAACAATCTTAATTTAAAGTATTTTAAGGTTAGTAGCAGTAAATTTTAAAAAATGCATAAAAAGGTTAGGAAAACTGGGAATGAAAAGTTTCTCACTGGAACTTCCTCTTTCTGAATTCAAAGTCAAAACTTATGCCTAAAGCTGTGTTTCATAGGCTCATTCACTTTTGAGCCAGTAGCAAATTTTTTAATCACAGAAATAATGAATATTTTGATATTGAAGTCCAGTTTGTTCAGTACCTACATCTATAAGAAGCCACTGCCTAAAGAATTGGTGGGACCTAATTCTACTAGTTTTTTTTTCAAATTTCATGAAAATGTATTTTCCCTTACTTAAAAATTATCAATAAATTATTTCGTATATTATTATTTTTTCATTGCAGATCAAACTTTCCATCAACATGATGAGCTGAAGCAGCGTAATATTTTTTGTGATACTATTCAACTCAACCAAAACCCTGCCAAATCACATATACAAACATGGATTGGACTCGGTGGCAGTACACATTTTTGTGGATCATTTGCAATCCTGGGAGCATAATGTGGCTACCCATTTGATTCGCTAGCAGTAGCTTTCGTCAGTCAATACAACAGCAACATCAAACCGCAAATACTCGTCTCATACATATGTAAAAGAAAAGTACTACCAAACAACATCAACAACAAAAGTAAAACAAACAAGAAAAAAACAATAACAAATAACATTAATACTCATAAAAGCAATTTGTAATAATCACAATTCATAATCTCGTACGTAATTAATTGTAGTTCACAGAACGTCATCTCAATCTCTTCGTCGTCATTAGCTCGTTAGTTGTGAATGTAAATTACGAAACAAAAACACACACACACAAAACATAACCAAAAACAAAATACAAAGAAATAGCAGCAGAATATATAAAAAATTTTGTAAGCTACGTCGATCTTCCCCCGTAACTTTTTATACGAATCGAATAGTTCTAAAAAATAATAATAATAATTAATAAATAACAACATTAAATTTAAGCGCATTTCTGTATACAAAAACAAACTCACATTCGCAAAAAAAAACAAAAAAGCATATGTAAATGATGCCATCTTAATATTTAAGTAGTAAAAACGCAACGTATACAACAACTAAAACTACCACACTACAACAACAACGAATCAATTAAAAAGCATTAGCAATGATATTAAGAATACACTGAAGAATAACTGTTGTATATTTACAACAACATCAAAACCAAAAGCAGCGCAGAGCAAAAGTAGCAGCAACAACAACGATTTTTAGTGAAACATCATCATCGAAACGCACAAATCCATTTTCTGTTTGTTTTTAAAATATCACAATCGTAATCGAAACGTGCTGCAAGTGGTAACAATCAAATAGAGCGGAGAAAGGCGTAGTGGTTTTTTTTAAACAGAAATCAGTGGAAACTGCAGCCAAATAGAAGTAACAACACCAACGGCATCAAGGAGCGAGGAAATAGCACCTTAGCCAATTAGCCAGCAGCAATACGATAAGAATATCACGTGTATGTTTTGAATAAATTTTCATATTAATATATTTTAGTAAACGTATAGCATACATGCATATATACATACATTAATATACGTACACATATTTGCACCATAGTAATCATATATCACTTTTTGCTAATATTTAGATAGTACCACAGTAATTTCGCAAATTACATACTTATATACTAATCATATTTTCTATATATTCACAAGCACAAACTCGGTGATCTCTCAGTTGAACATATATGTATATAGCATGGCTTAGATTAAATTAAACCAAAGCTATTAAAGCAAACTTAGCACATTACTAAAGGTATCATCGTCAATCAGTATTGTAATTTTCCTAGTATTTGATTTGGCTCTAGGGTCTAACTCGTTTTGAAGCTATAAATAAAACGCTGTACCACCATTTTTCTCGAAGTTTCTTAAAGATTACTTACCCATTCCTTTCGCATGAATCAGTTTTAAGTAAGAACTCTTACCTTACATCAAATAAGTGTCCGATTCAGAAATAATAAATTGTAGAAGCCATTACATTTTTGCCTGATCTATTATGTTATATTGTTGCAGAGAAGTTTTTTCTCTTACTAGTTCGTTTTGAAATGAATGGAATTAAAAAATTTTTCAGAACCGTATATGAGTGTAAAACTGTAGTTATAGATAGAGTTAAAAAATATGCTGGGCTAAACCAAAGCACCCAGTATCAAGGATCATTGTGCTGTAGCCAGAGTAGACCCACAAGAGAGTAGAAAGACAGGAAATAATAATAAGGGAAAGAAGGAAAGTTTAAGATCTCACAACCTTGAACTTTTTTTGTACACTAAAGAATCTTCCCCTATCGTTGGTAGTAACAGGCATTTCCTAGTGAAAATCACTAAAGTATTTTTATTAAGATTCACTAAAAGACCCTGCAGATCGCACCAAACCTCGATATTGTCGAAGACTTTTTGCACACCTTCTCAAAAGATCGTTACGAGATATCGGTATACGCTTGGGTGTGAACTTCAAGATGCTGCAGAACACTGAGAAGGCAGCCCACTAGGAAGCACCATAGAAAATGGGAAAATACGCCCCCATGCAGGCATCTTCTCTCAATCTCAACCATGACACAATCACTGTTTTCTCTCGCGTAATAACCAACCGTTTGGATAGCACTACATGAATCCATCGAATGAGAATCTCTTCTGCACCATATCAAAAGTTTCTTCAGTATCGACAAACACACCCAAGGTATAGCCCCCTGCTTCCAGCATTTCGACTTTATTTACGCAGTTGTGAAGAGTAGATTCACAGAACTCCCCACTTTGAAATGCATGTTATTAAGAATAGCGCGTATTGCAACTCAGAACTCTCAAGCCTGTTGTGCTTTTATCATCTTGCGTTCCAGACTTTTAAGCAAGGTTAAGGAATAAATACTACTTTAACTGAGCACCAAAAACGTGGAATATTTCCATGTCCGAGGCAAGCCATGAAGATCTTTCAAAAACCTTCATAAGTTTTGACCTTCCCTGCTTCATCATGATTGGATAAATAACGTCGGGTCCAGCGGACTTAAACTTATCGAATGATGAAAAGGCGAGTCTTAGTGTTTCTTCAGTGACTATTCTTGAAGCTGTAAACCAACCGTACCTTCTGGTCGAATCAATCTGACAGAAATGTTGATGGCACCCGAGGACTATCTACCCGGCAATCCGAAAAGTATGATGAAGTCAGTACGTCATTTACTTCTGAACTGTAGTGGGTGGATGAGCAATCAAGCTTCAGAAGTAAGTTCAGCATAGCCGTTCAGTCCCTTTGAAGAAATTTTCGTAGCCTCGATTACCGAATCGTGCTCAATCCGCTTTTGGTGATTTCAACCCACAAGAATCAAGTCTAGCTCGGCTGCAAGTCAACCTCTATTTGGTGGTAGTTATTCAACTATTCTCTTGGATAATGTTAGATCAATTTACTCCTGACTCCTACTTGCAACAAAAGTCGGTTTGATGCCAATATTTTTAATTAACAGACGGTAGGACAGAATCCCACATAGTCTTCTGAGGAAGCGCACATACGCGTTTGTTAAACACCCATGGTTCTTAGATTACAATCTATCTTTATAGAGAATCAGCTTCAGATGAGATTTACATATAGTCTACTACAAGAACTCCGTGTTTATTACAAGGCTTACAAATAAAAGAGTTATGAACATTTTAAAGTTGATAAAAATTTAATTTTGACTTAAGGTTAAATAAAAGTTTATACAAATTATGAAAAAGCATCGTTTATGCCAAAAAAAAAAATCACTAGTCCAAACAAATGGTAGATCACAAACAAATATCCTAGAACTTTTCATAAAGCACTCATTGTATTCACATATTTATATATACCTATAAGCATTTATAAAATAGCACATATGCAAAAAATCTTAATCTTTGAAGCACAAACATGCCGTATGAAGACACATTTTTTTAAATTTTCTTAATATTTAAATTTACTTTAATTCAACAGGATAAGAACACAAAAATTGCATTCAAATTACTTTATATTTATATAGAAAACAAAAAAACAACGAAAATCTCACAAAACGTTCCAAATTAAATTGGATTAGTATTATCAAAGCCAAATATAAGTGAAAAATGTGTGAACTCGAACTCAGCATAATTTAAATATAAAACAATCACTCACTACAATTTATATAACAACAAACAAAGTGTTTTTGAAAGTGTGTTGGAAAACACCAATTGCGTGACGTAAAAGTTTTGTAGTGAAAATGCCTGATAGAAATCATAATTGGCTATAATAGTGTACAACGAACAAAACGTTATGACAAACAACAAAAACAAAAGGAAAAACAAACCAAATTAATAAAGCGTTAATTCTTGTATAGCACGTACGTACACAAATCCACACACACATGAATATGTGATGTGTGTGTGAGAGTTTATTTGCATGAGTGTGTGACAAAATAATTGCAAGTAAAAATTAAATGCAGCATACAAAAAGTCAAATATAGTGCAAAAGAACACGCAAACTCACGTGAGACGTGAAATTTCTAAAAAAAAAACAACAAAAAAGTAAAAAGGAAGTGCAAGTTTAAGTAAAAAACTGTAATTATATTATTTAAAAAAATAATTGTACTTGATATACTTACATTGCTGCAAAAAATCAATCTACTTTTCTAATTTTTAAATTTATTTTTATTTTTTTTTTTTATTTAAAATTTTTTCAATTACATAAATTAAATAAATGTATGAATCAGAACGTTTAACTAGACGCGGTAGTTTGAGATCCCTTCGAAGTGCACCATTACTTAGTACCGTTTTAGAGAGCACTCTATCATTGACACGCATTCATCCGATTGCATCATTGGAATTACCCGGGCTCGATTATGCTGTGGAATCACAACATGCCATTGCGCAACATCATCGTGAATTAGCGACATCTTTACGTAGCGGTATTGCAGCAGCAACAGCCACACATCGTACACAATCACAGAGTGTTTTGATGGGCCGTTTGGGCCCCAACGCATCAATACGTCATCATACTGAACTCAAACGTAATATACAACCAAAACGGTATGTAAATTGAAATGAAGAAATGAAACAAAATAGTCACACAAAAATAGAGTATGACCAGCAAAAAATAATTAATACAAAATCAAAAGAAAATAAAGCAAAAAAATCAAAATATGCCACGTCAAAAAAAGAAAAGAAATTTAAAAACAAATTACACAAAAAACGCATTGTAACTGTCATAAAAAACTGACATTTTAAATGTCATGCCATGCCATAAGAAAACTATAAATGTAAATGCAAAAAAAAAAAAACAACAAAAAACAAAAATACACACAGCAGCTAAACAAATAAAAGTAGTTTATGTCAAAATTATGCAAAAATGACGTGCAGCTGTCAGAGTAAAAGAAAAAAAAATAGTATACAAAAAAAAGTGTAGCATGAAAAAAAAGAGTATGAATTGAAATGACATGACAGTTTTGTGTTTTCAACTTTTCACCTTCACATACTTGTTCCACGACTACTTCGTCTTGTAACAGATACCATTACCTACATACAAAACTAACACTACAAATATAGTTATTTACAATTTTTGATCCCAGAACAAAATTGTCAACTAGCAACTGAAGCCAATTATACGGCTTGCACAGTGCTATGTTTTAGACCCAAAAATGACGAAATAGCGATTGCTGTAAGAAGTGGATTGATTACAGTTCTTCTAATCCAATGTAAAAGCAGATATATGTGCTTCCAGATACTGCTAACTAATTAGCAATTTGTACTTGCTGGATTTCAATCCAAAATTTTCTTTGGGTTTTTATTTGATACCAATCAAAACAGCAAAGGCAATAGGTTCGATTCAACAGAAAGTAAAAGATACCTAGACCTCATTTTAGATAGAAAAAACTCAGCTTAAAGTCTAACAAAGCAATAAAAGTGCTCTATGTCAAAAAAGTTATGTGTACCTTTATCGATAGATAGACAGCTATAAAATTCTTCGAATCAGTTTTTCTCCTTCAACTGTAAAACATCTATTAATTAATTAGACCTTCTGGTCTAGCGCCCTTGAATTTGACGAGTTTTCAGCATTTTTTATAAATGAAATAATGAGCAATAGTATTTAAACTTTGTAGATATATTTTATTAATTTAACAATATGCAAAAATATTAAAAAAAAAAATACGATTTTAAGTAAACCAAATTGGTGTTACAGTTGCCCTCTTCAAAAAAACGGATCTTGCTGGTGGGCCTTGTTTTGGATTGTCCACTGATCTAAAACAAATAAAAAAAAATACAATCAGTATGAGTGTAGTTATCGCAGGAACTAAAACGAAAAAAAAAATTGACAAAATGGCGCGTTGTTGAAATTTACGTTACGAAAACAGACCGTTTTACTTTTTGTATGTAAAAAGTAAAAAGTATTCAACGTAGAAAGTTTTTTTAGTTCCTACAATAACCACTGGTTTACTGAATAATAATTTGGGACGAATCGGTCGAGTAGTTTTTGTTTTTTGTCTCCCGCCGTGCAGAAAAATATAGTTCCGAGATAAATGAGTTTAAATTTCGGTCAGTCCTTTTACCTGCTTCTGCACTCACCTGCTAAATAGGCTGTAGAAGTCGAAATATTGGAAATATTAATACGAAGTATCCAGTTCACTTCTAAATATATAAAAAAAAATCAATTTTTTGAAAAATCTAGACTAGAAAGTGGCCTTAACGAAATGTTCGATTAGTTTGGTAAGCTCGCTCATAACAGAGATGTGTTGACTAGAAAATACACAGTGAAATATCCATGGCAACATATAAGCTGATGTAATCAAATAAGCGAATACGAAGTGGGCAACACGCTTAAAAACTGGGCCTTTGATATATAGATCACTGCAAGAGAATAGGAAACTGTAACTCATATTTAGCTATCATATAGACAGCTATGTCTTAAGTAATCCAAAAATGTTTGACTGAAATTCATACGGTACAAATAGTCGAGTTATATAGTCATACCAAGTTCCCTTCCTGGCCTAAGTATGCCGGCACCCGCAAGCAGCCTAACAAGATGCTGGACTGGAGTTACTCTTGCTCTTCATTATAGTACATATTGTACTGTTTTTTCTATCACTTCTTCAAAGAAGACCAGTACAAATGCAATCTCAATTACTACTTACATTTTTCATTACTCTTTTTCAGTTTATACTATTTTTATCTTTTACATCGGGGGCTTTTATATATTAATATAATAAATTACTAAAAAGTTTACTAAGCAAAAAAAAAAAAAAACACATAAATATTTTAATACCATATACATATGTTTTTATGTATTTGTGTTCATATATTTTAAAACTGTTTACTACTATTATTTTCTTACCATAATGGTCATTTGTGTTTGTTATCATGTGCTATCCACAACTTAATTAAGTGAGATTTTCGTGTTTTTTGGCAATAAGTTTTGTGAATTACGTTTTAAATTTTAAAGTTCAGTTCATTATTTCAATTTATGTGTATGTATTTTCATATATGTATGTGTGTATGTCTACTTATCCTCTGCCTATGATATATCGTATTCTCTTTCCGCTTTTCATACGCTTTTGCTTTTATATAACCTACTATATACGTATACTTTATTTTTCGTCATTGTTTGTTTAAATAATTTAATGGTTAATGTTTGAGTTTAAGAATATTCTTAAACAGCAATCAGGTAAGTAAATGATATTAATATATGTATGTTTGGTGATGCCGATCATTTTCTTCTAATTTACAATAAATATCATTTGAGCCTTTAAATCATATGGAAAATATTATAATATAGTGCAAAGATTGCAGTAGCCAAGTGGTTAATGTGCTGGGCTGCTACGTAAAAGTGCCCGGGCTCAAATCTAGGAACGCTCACACAAATTTTTTTACAAGGCACCACTAGTGATGATTCGATACAAGTAAATACTCGATACTTTTCATTCGATTCAAGTACTTTTTTTACTCGGTGGTATACCACAACTATTTTACTTAGTATTGGAAAAAAGGATCAGTATCGTATACTCGATACTTTTGGAAAATATTTATTTAAAAAACTGAAATATTGCTATACAATATTTAAAATTGTGGATCGTATTAAAAAATTTTACAACAATCAATAATATATTTAAAATTGAAGTTAACGTCATATCTATATGATTCAAGTGTTTTCAATAGAACTATCTGAAAACCGTAATGTTTAGGCGAAAAACTCGTGCTGAATAGTGTAAACTGTATGTTCAACCATCACAATGGGCTTGTCTGGCCCGAATGTGTTTCCCGACAGCCACTTAAAAAGAAGCATAATTTGTCTCTTCAAACGAGTATTCGATACAAGTACATATTCGATACTTGTTTCCGATATTTTCGGTAGCATCGATACTTTTATTCGATACAAGTAATGAATACTATGTGGGTATCGAATCAAAACTAGGCACCACCTCATAGCTGGTTATGGAAAACCGCCAAGACTAAAAATTGCATATGAAAACCTTTTCACATCGTCGTTCGTATTCCGCATAAAACTCTCCCCCCTTCCATTCGTGTATAAATATAACTTACACAACATGAATGGATACATATTTTAGCTCAATGTGGAGCACTGATCCACAAAAGAAGGAAATGTCTGGGCATGCACCAAGTGCCCAGTACAGAACTAGCATCCATAGCTCCGGGCGCAATACTCAAATTCTTGAGGGAGACGGGACTGGATGAGGTACTCTATGCAGATTGGACTAGATAGAAAAGAGGGACGTACAATAGATCTTATAGGTCGCGGTACAACGACAGAAACCTCTATAATACAATACAATACAATACATGAATGGATGCAAAAAGCTCGGTCTAGGCCCTCCATGAGTTGTTCTGCCATAATAGTTGTAGTAGTGCAATTTCTCTAATTTTGGGTAACGTAAGAAATAAAAGCGTTTAAAAATAAATTATTTTTTTTATTTTTTCTTTATTATTAAGTACATGGCACATTCAATTAATATGTTAAATAATATACTTTCGTTATCCTCATCTCACTTGGATTACGTTTCTTGAAAACTTAAAATTCTCTTCAGCAGTCATATAGAAAAATTACATTATGTTAATAGATAATAAAAACTTACTTTTATTTCTTTAATCTCATTACTCTAAATTATAAAGAGAGTTTTAAAATAGCAGCCAATTCAATCTCGAAGCTACAGAATAAATATACGGCATAACTATACAGAAAATTGCTGAATACTATATACGTAGATGGAAGGCTTAAGTTTTTAATTACACGCAGGCGAATGTTAGTAGCAGTACCACCTAGCACCAAAGCCCAAAGAGTTGGAAACCAGAAAAGTTCACACGCGAACTATAATTTTACTTTTTAGCAAAACGAACAAAAGCCAGATGGAAAAAATATATTTGCTAGTAGTTATGTATCAAGACGAGTACAAAGCGAATTCACATTTATGAAACAAAATTCACGTCGCTGCTGTCGTCGTCTCAGACTCATAAACAAAAGTTAATTACAGATTTGTTTTCCTATACAACACATACAGACTCCTTCACACGTTCACCCCCGTTACCATTCCCAAATGTTAGTTAATCATGAGAGCTTATGTTTTACACGCCACACAATGTTAACTTCTATACTTTTGTGAGGAAAACGTAAAGTGAAGAAAAAGTTGCAATTCTGTGTGTTGTGTGCTGCAAATGCAAAGTGAAAAAGAGGTTTAGTAAAGAAAAACAAACAAAAAAAAACACAGTTGAAGCTACTGTGTATAATAGAAGCATATACGCACGAACAAACACACACTCACACATGCACCCGCACTCGTATGAACGTATGAAGCTTAAGTGGAATAAGAGAGTTGTTGCAATTTCCGCAACACCACCATCATCATTACCAACAACATCATCATCACCAATGCCAACGCCACTACCATCAACATTACCAGTACCACCCTCACCTACACTACCACCACAGTCTGGTACCCTTCAAATGTAATTAAGCGTTTTTCAACTACATACTTCACTTGACTTTTAAATATACACATCGTCGCAATCACAGTTTTTCCGGGTTGGCTTTTTTATACTCCTCCTTCTTATTCTCTCGGAACATTTCACAACTCAAAACTCTACGACTTTGGCACCTTCACACGCAATTTCATACATAGCGCGAACAAATGACAAAAGAACAACAAGAGGAACATGAACAAATATAGCAAAAGCAGCAATTGTGCTTTAAGGATACATACATTCACATGTTTTTAAGAACCGGTATAGAATATTAGAATATTTCGTGCATTTTTCAAGAGTTACCAAAGTTATAAAAATTTGAGGAAGAATTAATAAATGCAATAACTTTGTCACCATTCAATTTGAATTTTTTACATACGTGCTAACCATTTCGAGTTTTACTCAAATTTCTGTACTGGAGCTTCCATTAGAGTTTGCCAATTTTTACTTGATATGGTATACCCAGCTCATGTCCATATTTTCATTCATAGAAAACACATAAAATTTATGTAATTTTATTCTTAATTCATCTATAATTTTAGACAAATTACTACAATAATTTATTTTAGCCAAAGAAAATTAACTTTTTTTTATTTACTATTTACGATTTTCTATACCCAGTTACTTTTATTTATACATACGTAGTAGAAAAAACTGTGACAAGCACAATTTTTGCTAAACACTTCCGCTGTCGTCATCGTTGTCGCCCTCGTTCTCATCCATCGTTTTTCAAATAAAACATAGCAACCCCTAACCGTAACTTAAATTAAATTATTCCCTCTCAACTGCAACTAAAAAAATAGAAAATTAAAAAAAAAAACGAATGCTGTTGGTATACGTAAAAAATTCGCCGCATTAGTATTTGCACTTTTTTTCATACACATCTCGCGGATGTCAAGCAGCCACCCACAGACTTTGGCACAATATTGTTGGCAATTGTATATGTACTCTTCTTCTACTACTTGCTTTCACCTGCCTATACCTACGTGCCTACTTCGCCACCGTTTCTTTTGAAAATTTGTGTTAACAGCTTAAAAGGTGTTGTGGCTATGTACCTTTTTAAAGGATCAACGTATTTTTATTTTTTCTTTTTCATGGCATAACGTAAATTCATATCCTGTCGCACAAATTTTGTCGCTTCTCTTCTGGCACTGTCACATCTACAAATATGTATAGCATCTTGTTGCTGCTGCTGCTGAATGTTTCTTGATGTCACTCCTCTGGTTTTTGTTGTTTTTTTGGTTCATTGGTGTCGTTTTAAGTAAATCATTGTAATCAGCTTTAAGGCAACTTTTATTCTGCTCCTGCTTTTGGTTTATTTTTCTTTTTTGCTTTTATATTGTAAGCATTTCATTGAATAAATTTTTATGCGCTCTGCTATTTAAGGAAGTTGCTGTACTGTTTATATTATTATCATTCCCACGTGGAAATTGTGACTTTCACAGATGACGCCTGAAAGACAGTACATATACCACCACGAAGATGAAGATTTTTCGATGGCATGAAAATTTTATAAATTTTCTTTGCTAATTTCAAATCAGCCTATCGAATTGGGCCTCGATAAAAAGTTATAGAATGTTCTTCAACTAAGAATTCCCATAGTAGCCAAAAGTAGGTAGCACGACCAGGGAATTAATCTGTTCCTTGCATCCAGAAACATATAAAAACTCCTTTCTTCATGGTAGAGCCAGCGTCTTAGCACTTAAAAATAACAAGCTCTGTTGTTGTTACTAATCTCGGACAATTTTCTCTCTACGTTTTCTTTTCTACTGGGTGTTTGTCTTTATTGTTGTAGTATTTTTGCGTTGTGTGTTTTTCTATATTGAAATACAATTTAATTCTGAATGAGACAACAACACAAAAGTTTCTTCAAGAATAGCAACACAATGAAGGTTAATCAGTTTAAGACTACGTGAGATTGTTGTTGTTGTATGAGTATATACTGTTGTTGTTGATCGTATTTTTAGTGTTGCTGTTGTTGTACTTGTGCTTGATTTAACGTCGAAGTATCTTATTTTGTGGTGTTAACGTTTACGTGTTTCTTGCTTCATCGATTTTTCTTTCACCTGCGGGTAATTTCTCGACATTTCTCTAGAAATTTGTGTATCGCTGTGTATTGTTGATAGAAAATTCTGATAATGTCAACAAGAGATTATATGCTGTCGCAATTTTTTCCGGTATTATTATCTTAAGAAATACTTCAAAAATTGTTTAAACTTTAAAGTGCTACCATCTTGAAATTAGCAACATATTAAAAGTATAAAATAAGCTGAATGGTGTTTGTTTTAAACACCTTAGGCCACAAGTGATTCTAATTCACATGCTAGATATGTATATGTGCTTATATATGTATGTCTAAATTGCTTTTAAGTTATTTATATTTCAATTTCAAAGAGCAAATATGAAAAATAATGCATTTATATTTGTATCGCTGTGAGTGTGTGCAAATATCTCAGTTGCATGCAGGTTTAAATCAGTTGCCACAACAATAAATGCTTGTGGCATTTTAATATTTTCTGCAAACAGACAAACACATGCATATGTAAATGTTCAAAAAATTGCATGCGCAAATAACTACTGGCAAACACGTACAAATATTTATATTTGCATGCATATTAGCATCCTTTCCGTATTCCAGTATTCACAACTCTTTGCAATAAGCTACAAAGCGATCAATGCGGCTTTATGGAAAGGCAGATTGGAATGGTCTCATTAGTTTTTTAATCGAATAGAAGTTTAATAGAAGTTAGTGCTAAAATGGCAGGAGACTGCATCATCTTGTGTTTATTCTTTAACATCTGAATAAATTTTGAATTTTGTCCATGTCCCGACGGACGAGAAGGGCGAGGCGACCAAAGATGATTTCTACGAGCTTCTCGACCAAACCTATGAGTATTACCCGCCACGGCATTAAAACCATGGTAAGCGACTTTAATGCCAAGGTGGGCAAGGAGAGTCTCTATGGTCCGACGATCGAAAAACTCAGCCTCCACGACGAAGCCACCGACAACGGTATTAAACTGATCGACTTCGCAGTGGCCCGGTGTATGGAGATCAAGACTATCGCGAAGCTACTGAAGCAAAAAATACAGTATATAGAGCTACCCTGCAATCAGTTGCATCGCCAGCTGCTAAGAAGCTATATAGACAGTTGAGAAGGGAGAAGAAACGTCCTTTCAGGACCAAGAATGTTTGGGGACAGAATTGTGATTCGAAAATTCTTCGGGAAAATATTTGTCCTGTGCGAAAGACTGAAGGCAATCACCAACAACAGCTCATTGGATTTTATTAGTGTAGCTTCAGACCTAGTAAATTTACCATGAACCAGATATTCACACTACACCAAATCCTGGAAAAAACGCGAAGAATACAACGCAATAACCACCATCGTCTCGTCGACTCCTCCACTCGTACGCAGATATTCATGTCAAACGGTTTATCCATTGAGACTGTAGAGCGCCTCTCATTTAAAGTTTAACGTTATAAAGAATCCAGCAGGGGGACGGTTCTGCTCAACACGCTGTAAATTAAAAAAAAAAAAACTTTAGATGTGAAATGCTCTTAGCACTTCAACCCTCACTCATAAACACGGATATATTTAATTTTTTGGATTCAAGATAATAACAAAAAAATCATATACAGTCAAACCAGCTAATTGAGACTCTCTGTAATTGGCACACCTCCTAATCGAACAGCACTATTATTTTTTTTAGATTTAGAAGAAATTCCCTTGCCATTTGGGCCACCTTCAAATTAGTGTGCGACAAAACCTTTTTCAATCGGACCGAATTGTTTTTATTAAAATTTAAGATTGTGCAACGTGTAAAATCATGTGCATCATTTCTGACATTAATTCACTGGCTTTTAAGTTGTTTACCCTTACACTCACAAATATTTTCCAATATCGAGGACTATATTACAACACAAAGCAACAATTAAACTGTGTAACAATATGAAACTTCTTAAATAGTAATTTTTCTGCAGTTTTCTTGGCCATTGATTACAAATCTGTAAAAACCCTGTGGGAAAACAAATACAAAACAAGAAAATTTTTTATCCCTGAACAAATTTTCAAAAACTAAAGATGGGTTTACTTCCGGATATTTACCAAGCCGAAGGTAAATACTAATTTTGTTGTACCTATCGGTTATTTATTTATGGCAAAATTGTTTACTAGATCACTTTGTGATAGGGTGAGTAGTTAACTAACTGTATGACGAAAACAAACTGCAAATATACTTTGGATTTAAGGATATACAAAATAAATTACAAATGACGTTGGCATCAATATCGATTTTACATGATGAAGAAAAATATTCGCTCTCATCCTCCTTTGATAACACTGTGCAACAGCCGAAATCGGACAGGCGATTTGACATGTAGTCTAGAGTAATGTTGTGTCGCTAATTCGCGGTTGCGAATTTGAACACCATTTTGCTTCATAACGTCAGGTTTTTGAGATGACGATGCATAAAATAATGAAAATGGCTTTATGAAGACTGTATCAGGACATTCTTAATATATGTTTTATCGTTTTTGGTGCCTATAGAAAAGTTCTTTGGTAGAAAAAAAGCACATTTTTTGTGAACTAGAAGCTCTATACCTCAAATTTTTGGAGTTTTTTAAAGTACAGCTTGAAACATTATTGCTAAAACACAGGCTAAATTAATGATAAAGGTATATAGTATGTCTGGAAAAAAGTTTGCTTAGCAAAAAGTATGGGGGGTCCTAGAACATAAAAACATCCTCCACCCCCTTATTCCTGGAAAAATGAAATATTGTACAGCAGAGTTTATACCCACGATTTGGGTAAATACCCCAGTTTCTACCAATTTACCAATATACACGAAACCTGACCTGACCCAAAACAAATTTTTTATAGATTCGTGATCAGCGGATACTATTTTGTAGTTGTACAATGCTCAATCATCAAATATTTGCAATTTTACGAAATCAAACGGGTGGCTAGAAGCATTTAAAACCAGGCATAACATCGTTTTCAAATTTTTAACAGGAAAATCTTAAAATTTCGGAATATTCAAAACCCTTTTGGAACCTGAAGACATTATCTAATTTCAAAACTTGTTATTCCCTACGTTCAGATGAGTAAAAACCTTTCTACACTGTCATTTTTCGATTTGATGCCAATCTTGGCTATTTAACGTTTCCCAAAATACGTTCCTTTATGTGAGTCACATGTATAAGTGCTTTACATAATAAAAAAATATTCATACACATAAATTTTTCTCCTATTTTTTTAACTAAAAAATGAAACCTTTAAAATGGGACCACCTCGTAATCAGTTTTTGCTTGGCCCCGAGGTGTGTCCCAATTAGGAGGTTTAGCTGTACACGTATTTCTGGTTTTTTAATTTTTTGTATCAATTATGAAAAAAAATTACAAAAATAGGAAATTTTTCCTTGAGACTGGGTTAAAAAATCTGTAATTCATTGCTAAGTAGAAATATTACGTTTCAAAAATGTTTTCAAAAGTAAAGAAAGCATAAAAAGCCAACATTTTTTTGTTTGTAGCTTCAGATGTTCAATTAAATTCAAACTTGAATAAAGCACAAATAAGAAAACACAAAAATGTGAAATTTTTTTGTGATTGCTGCTGAAGTCCTAAGTTATCATGAATTTAACACAAAAGTAATATATCGAGCTCGATTAAAAAAAATTTACTCAAAAGATGAAAAGGTCAATTCTTTAATGACTTTGATTCACACAAAAACAGAATCAGAATCTGTATTCCGTTTCTCTAGGAGTTATTTTTAAAAACATTTTCTGTACAACTTAGTTCCTATTGCTACAAGTTATCATGGGAAATTTTCCAATTATATTTAAATTTTGATGTGCAGCATTCATACATTTTTCCTTAGAATACCCCAAAAAAAATACAACATTTCCCAACTTTAAGGCAGGTTCCAGGACTTGTGTCCTAGTTCGAATTCGTTTTATAAACTTCGACTTTATTTAATATCCCAATAACTTTATCTCTTTCACTTTCAAAACATTTTCAGAAGATTTGCTTTAATTTAAAGGTAGTTTTTTCACTCCAAAACTTATTCTTTTCCAATTGCTCTGCATAAAAATATCTAACTCCAAAACATCTGGTAGCATTTCACTATCTGTCTCTGTTTGTGCATGTAAATTTGTTATTAAAAATTCGTCACATCAAGGTCAAACATACCGTATTTAATATTTCAGCTATCATTCGCTGGCGGGATAGAAAAAACAAGACACAAATCAGCGTTTGCGAATAACGAAACGACTTTTTTCTTTTTTCTTTTTTGTATGGTTGAACATATGTTCGCGACACACACACATCAATAAATACATAGCGCGCATATATACAGACATACACACACATGAAAGTGAAACCACGTTTCAAAACCAAAAATGACACTTACATAGGACACACACACAAAAGCATTTACGTCTAACTTTATACAAACATATATGTATGAGCGATTTTTAGAACTAAAATTTACCGCGTAAATGCTAAGTCACACACATTTCAAGCCTAAAAGCATGCAATATAATAATAAAAATATAGTATAAAGAGCCGTTAAAGAAAATCACAAAAGTGTAATAATAGTGGACATGAGTATGAGCCTAGTGTGAGAATGGGATGTGAGTGTGGTTATTGCCATAGTGTGAATGGAGTGAGTGTGGGAATGAGTGCAACTGAGATTGTGAGTCAAAGTTCATGAAGTTTGTGTAGATGTATGGTTAGTATGCGTTAGTGTTATTATTCAAACTCATGCATGCAAGCAAAACTAAAAATGAAGAAATGAATGTCCTGAATAAAAATGCAAGTAATCAATAGAGGCCAAAAAACGAAAAGGCAATTGTGGGTGTTTCCGCATTCACCCACAAGCACATATATTTTTGCAGCGTATACTCGTATACTTCAGTAAAAAATCGACATTACTCTCAAGGGTGTGAGTGGCCGAGCGGTGGAAAGCTGGTTGTTTTGTGATATTAGAGCATAAAGTAAAGGCATGGGCATGGCAGTGGCATCAGGCGCGAAATAAATTCATTTTGAGCGCGCTTTAGTTAAGAGGGAAATGGAGGGAGTGAGGTAGAGGCAGAAGAGAAAGTGTAGAAAAGTGCTAGTGTTTGATGCTTTGTTTGTCTGCGCGTTACAGTGTGTGTGTATGAGTTTGTGTGTCAGAACGTTCAAAATTTATTGCATTGCAATTCAATGTGTTGTGCAATGTACTTCTGTGTAGCGCAGAAATAGTTGAAAATGGAAAATAAAAAAAAAATAAAATTCTGA
The DNA here is from genome assembly GCA_963691655.1 of Toxonevra muliebris. Classification (NCBI taxonomy): domain Eukaryota; kingdom Metazoa; phylum Arthropoda; class Insecta; order Diptera; family Pallopteridae; genus Toxonevra; species Toxonevra muliebris. The sequence goes on from OY829326.1 coordinate 105,859,634, forward strand.
AAATAAAATAAAACAAAAATAGCAACAGCACACAATAACAGCAAGAGAGCAAAACGAAATAAACGATAACGACCACGCCTATATTTTTTCTCTTTTTTTTTTTGTAAATTAAAATACGAGGAAGAAATACAGTAAACTCTACTACGAAAATGTTGTATAGTATTTTTTTTGTTTTTCCACAACGTAGTGCAACGAACTTTTGGGCTTTTGTATTTTATACACATCACACAGCAATACACAATGCAAGAAACTGAAGCTTTAAATAAAAATTATATCAAGTAATAAATTTAGAAATTTAATTTATGGAATTTTAATTTATTAAACTTTCGTCGTTGAGCTGTGTGGAGCTTTTGGGATTTTCTTGGCCTATTTTTCAATTTTTGTTTTTCGTTGTCGGTGTATTTCTAGTTATTGGTATTTGCTTACGAGCAATGCATAATTAGTAGAGCAAAAAATGTGTCCATGGGTATTTGCTATTGTTAATGCAAACACAATTCGGGGTCTTATTTATTAGCATATTCTTCTATTACTATTGTAAATTTGCTTACTTTTATTTGGGGTTTTGGTGTGTTTAGAAAAAATATTCAGCATTTAAATCTTACAAACCAATGTTTTGAAAAGAAGCTTTGCTTTAAATTAAATCCACAAAAAAATCATATTTCACCAGCGTTTAGTATACATAAAAAACTCTACAGCCTTGTTGATTAAACTTCACAGAAAGGCCTGCAGGTTGATAGTTGTTGTAGTGATAGGACCTCAACTCTTGCGACAAGTATATGGCCGCTGCACATTACACCATAAATGTCTGAGCGATTGTGCTACCTACAAAACATGAAAAAATATATAAAATTGTATTTGAAGAAAATGAATATTGAATTTGTCCTAAAAGAAATTTTGTTAGTATTAAATATTTTGTATGCAAATTCCTCCACTTTTTGTTTACAGAAATTACTCATATTATGGCCAAATGTTGTTGAAGTTTGATTTTCGACCATCAGTTTTTCTATTAACGAATTTGTTTCTAAAGCATACGCGTCGGTGCAACATAAGTTAATTGAAATTAAATCACTACTTCACTAAAATAATTTTATTATATAGTTCTTCTTTACCAATTTTTAAAAAGTTTTTATAATCATTTTCATACATAAATTTGCATTTCACGCTTACTTATTTTTTCACATAGACACTCACAGACACTTTAATTTTCATATTTCTTTCGTTTAACTTTTGTGGTGTTGGTTTTGGTGGTGGCGGTGAAGAGCTGCTCTTCTATAACAAATGAGTTTCATGTGCAAACGCATTTGTCAAATCGGATTTCCGAGTGCCATTTTCCGCACTAAAAAGAATTCTCCTCTTATTTTGCTTCTTTTTTTTTTTGCTTCTTCTCGACAACTTTTCAAGTGTTCATGTTGTTTGTAGCTTCTTTCACATTTTTTGTGTTCGTAATTTTTTTCCTACTTTCTCTTGCCAATGGCTGCTGCCTACTAACAGCTATTTACTTGGTAAAAACTTTTCTTCTTTGCAATGCGACCAAGCAAGTAGCCCATTTCATAGGCTTTCCTCGCTTTTTTGTTTTGTTGTTGTTTTTTTTCTTACCCCCACCTTCGTCTTGGTCGCCTCTTCAACAACTATACTTACGAATACGAATTATTCTCATAATGACGCTTATGTGTGTGTGCTGTGTTGTCGCCGTCTTGTGTTTTAATTAAAATGTTGCCATCAATTAAGACTTTTTTGTTGTTTTTGCTGCTCCTGTTATTGTTGGTGTTTGTGTTGCTTTTGTTTTTGTTGTTGTCGGTGATGCTTTCATGTGGTCGGCATTTAAGCAGCCAGAATTTTTCGTTAGTTTCCCATTTCGTTTATCTTTATTATAGGTTTTTTGCATTAACTTTAATTTTGCGGTTGTTGTTGCTAATATTGTTATGATTGTTGTTGTTAATGTCTACAAGAGTCGTCTTTGCCTTAATATGAGAAATAGCAAAATATCTAAGTTGATAAATTATTTCCGTTTGATGGACATTAGGAAAGGAAATTCGTGCTTTGACGCCATAAAAAAGTTGTTAATTTTTTGATTTTAACGCATAGATATATTAAATAGCATGTGGAAATATGTACGTACAATATATATATTTGTTTGTATGTTCTTTTTCTTGAACATTGCATCAGTCGATCTTATTAATATTTGAGTAATTGTATGGCGGTTGAAGTGATTCACATAAATAAACGTGAAGTGTATGTGTAAGTGGAATTATTCGCAAGATGTGTTTATTAATGTAATTAATCAAATAAGTTTAATGTTAACTAGTATTTTTTTGTTCACTTCCTCTAGAAATATGGTACAAGTTTTCGTATACATGCAATTCAATGATTAACAATTTATTAGTTGGAAATTAGAAGCATCGTAGGAAAGAATCTGTTAAGACTATGAATGCTCTTGCAAAATTAACCAAATTGAGAAAAAAAAATGGGACCCATGTCGTATGAGTAATAGGGTTATCCCTTATGATTTGTTGAAATCATGGGAACATTAAACCTTTCTGAAATTGATACCCTGAGCTTGAATTATAAAATTATTGAAAACGTTCTAACCACAGCTTACGATATTATCATATGTCAATAATATATTTTATGGTTTCAAAATAGGGGTAAAAAATTTTTTTTTTTTTAATTTTACCTGTAAGATAAACGTTGCCTTTCATAACGAAGATGGCGAAAAATAGTATATTTTCAGACCTCAAAAAAAAAAAACAAATGAAACTAATGTTCATCGTCTTAGAATAACCAAATCTGTTAGAATTAGCATTTAATTTTGGACTTTATATGTAAAACCAGATAAACCGCACTTTTTCACTTCATCCAGATTAATTAACTTCTAAACTATTGTTTTCATATGAAGACAAAATTCTTAGTAGATACCAAGATCTTTAAGATCCTCGAATGTCTTCATTATAGTATCCATTGACTACTGAATGCCACAGTAAATATTAATTTATGATGCTTATTTTACTATTCAATTACAGAAATTATTTGCATTTACTACAATTTTCGTTTACTATGTTACTATTACTTCGATTTCGCAATACACATAAAGATACACAACCAGAATTGTATTGTTGTTATAACTATTGTTGTAGCGAGTATTGTTATTATTTATGTCCTTTTGCTGGATCTAGAAATTTATAATCCAGAGAAAAGGGCAACGATGTACTTAACTCAAAGAAGCACTTACATATAAGCAACTACAAGCAAACACTTAGCTGCACTAAAATTTACTAATACATTTGGCTTTTCACACAAAAGCCTACCTACATACATACATACTTATAAAGAAGTAGTTACGTATAAATATAAATATACTTCATTGAAAACAGAAAATATACCAAAGACTAGTAAATAGAAAACACACACACACATATTGACTCTGAAAGAAGGAGATAACTGCAACAACAAATACAAAAAATATTTAAATTTTAATAATAAAAGAAAATAAACTACTACCAACCAGCCGTCGCACAGTAGTTACAAACATACATATTTACAAATTGCATACAATCACACATATGTATATGCTCTAGCAAAAAAAATAGTGAGTTTGGGTTGAAGTCGTTTCTATTCAAAATGCATAAATATGTGTCTTTGTTTGTAGGTATTTACTCATACATTCATATCAAGCAGCAGTACTTGGAAGTATATTGGATACAATGTTGATGTTGCCAAGTTACAACTATTGTTTATATTTGTATTTCTAATGTAAATGTATATATTAATGTACATGCATTTGAACTAGGAAGCTACTATGTATGTGGGCTTGTTTCATTTTTAAGACAATATTTCAGAAAACTTAAAATTCATGAACAAATTTTTGTCTAAACAAATTTTTGTATAGTGCAATATTAGATACATGTATGAAATAAACTTAAAAACCAATTTATCACCTATTATTTAAAAGTATGAACGTATAATTTTAAATCTAGTATACTTTGAGCAATATTTAACAATATTTGACACAGAGTTTTAGAATGCACATGACGGTAAATAAGTTTTGATTACTTAAAAGCTTTCAACTAGACTTCAAAAGTTTTAAAGATGCCTCCAATTTCGACGGACTGCCAAAATTGTTCATGCCAATATTATAATTTGAAAATCCAGTCGGCTTCTAGTATTTCAAAAGCCTGCTAGCCATAAAAATTAACGCATTTCGCTCTTCTGTTCGATTTTTGTAAGAACAAAAATCACCTATTCCCTAATAGCAGAGCTGTAAAAGAGTGCAATCAATTGAGGGTATAAGTCACAAATGAATAATAAGTTTTGATTGCAGTTATTGAATAATAATTGACTCCAAATGACTCCAATTGACTTCAAATCCTCAATTGATTCTAAAAGACTCCAAGTGACTCAAATTGACTTAAAATTCCCAATTGACTTCAAAGACTTCAACTGACTCCAATTGACTTCAAAATCCCAATTGACTCCAAAAGACTCCAAGTGACTCCAATTGACTTCAAATTGCAATTGACTCCAAATGACTGCATTTGAGTTCAAGGTTACTCAAGTGACTCCAAGTGACTTCAAGTGACTCCAAGTGACTACAAATGACTTCAAAGCAGTCATGATTTTGAAGTCATAAGATTTGCAGTCTCATGATTTAAAAAAAAGACTGCACTCCATTGACTCTAAAAAAGACTTTTCTAAATGAATAACCAATCGGCGACTCCAAAAAAGACTTCCAACTGCATTTTTTATTCTAGAGTCAAATATGTTATTCAGTAACTGCAATTATCGGTTATTAGCTGTGACTTCAAGGTATTGCAATTAAATTGATTGCATTCTTTTACAGCTCTGCCAAATAGCATTTATGTGTGGAAGAGGTGGAATATCAGGTAATTTCTTGTATGAATGTTAAGCTTTTTCCAAAAAAAAAATAAAATTAAATTTCTGATCGAAATCGGTTAAAAAAAACTCGGCTTCTTAAATTTCATAAGTTCTTCACCGATACAGGCTATGACTCATTTTTAAATTCGATTTGCTTTGTAAAACCAATCAAGTTTAGAGAAAGGTTTAATTAGGCCGAATGGCATGAGTTCAATTTACCATTATTTACAGCGCAACTATTAATGAAATCCAAAATAATACCAAAATAATATAATTTATAAGTATAAATGCACACACACACACGCACATAACTCCAATTTTAAAATATGTATAGCTCTCTATAAGGTCTAAAGGGTATAGTAACAAATTGCAAACAATTACATAGAAATAAATAACAAACACTTTTCTAAAATACATAGAGACAGATACATACACAAATACGATTATATCTATGTATATGCACATATATAAGTAAAAGCAATGCGGCATAATGACCTACAAATCAACGAAAGTGCCTACTCTCTTTTTTCAAAAACCAATATAGTTAAAGTTAAAAAGGAAAGCAAGCAGCAAGTAGAATAGAAAATTTGCATGTTTACCCTAGAAGACAAAATAATAATACATACATACATGTAATATGCATGTATATATGCAAGTATATACAAACATATATGTATGCACAAGCATACAAGTACATGCATTCATATAAATAGAGAGCGATATGTGATATGCTGTAAATTGAATTTGATATGGAAAAATTTTAAGCTGGTTTGTTTTCCATGCAGCAATATTCTACTTTTTTCAATACTATTTATGTATGTTTGTTAGGAGTGTGTGCGTGCGTTTGGGTGTAATATGCAACACACGTGCTTATACTGACATACATATGGTGCACATATAAGTATGAATGAATATATATGTATGTCTGCATGTGTGCAGCAGAAAACAAACGGGCCACAATCGCTATTAACCCAATAACATTATGACATTATGGCGTTATGGTGTTAGTAACTTTATGCCGCATAACATTTTCACTTTTTTTTTACATAAGTTTGTCTTTTTTATTGTAAGAATAGTAAAAGCAGTAGAAATTGAAAAAGAGAAACAAAATGACGAATTGAATTCGTGTTTTCCTTTTGAGAATGTGAAAATTAATATTATGCCTATGTATACAACTATGTCAGTATATGAATACTGCACTGTTCATTTAAGCAGTTTTTCTTCTTACGAATTTTAAAAGCAGTGGCGGATCTAGCATTTGGTTTTGATGAATTGATTTTGCTTAGTAATAGACTGATTGCGAAATAGACTGACCACAAATAAGGCCAATATTTGGATTGAATTCATACCGAATTCATACCAATGACTTGACCAAAAACTGGATTAAAATTCAAACCAGATTAAAATTCAAAAAAATAAAAAAACATACCAAATTCATGCCAAAAGCTAAGATAAAATTCTAAGTAAAATTTAGGCCAAGAACAGACCAAAATTCTAGCTAAATTCATGTTAGAAGCTAAACCAAAATTCATTAATCAAGCAACTTAAAAATCAAACCAAAGTTCAGGCAAAAAAAATTTACCAAAACTGAAACTGAATTCAAACCGAAAATCAGACCAATATACATCAAAAAAGAAAACAAATTTAATATCAAGTCCCATAAAAGTGGGCCTTTATAAACTTACTCTGAAACTTCACAGTTAATGTAGTGCAAGTTTATAAAATAAAGAAATATGTGACAGAAAAGTAATGCAATCACATACATATGTGGGAGGTCGTGCAGCCTCTACTTCTCCTAATTATTAAATAGATTGAATTACAAGGAATGTAATAGTTTTCTTGCCAAATAGTACTATCTCAGGTGTCTTTCCGCACACACCTGCCACTTGCTATTCGGTGATCTGTGCATATGGGTATTCATGTTGATATTTCCTTATCTTTAAACAAACAAATATTATTAATTTAAAATTTTAAAAAATGTTTGCAAATTTCTTCCAAATTTGGCAGTTCACATTTCTAATTAATTAATAAAAATTAAACCAAATTCAATTAATAGGCTTTAAATGAACAATGATGCTAGAAGAATGTCAAAAAGTTCACCGAACTAGCAGATCAGATGATCGTTTCGGAACTCGCAACGGTTCCTCATCAGTGATTTATATTTACTCTAAAAATCATTCATCACAATACTTATATACATAGTTTAATTAAACCTCTGCAAAAAGAATGCCAACAAAAAAATTGCCTGCATCAAAATTGGAATACATAAATTAAACGAACGGGCATAAATAAACAGTGTTAAATTTTTTCTATATCATAATACACTATACTAAATATTATATAATGTTCCATAGTATAAACTGAAACTCTCTGCTTACTGTATTTTGCAAAGATTATTGGGTTTAACCCACTTTTAACACGATAGATAATGCATACATATGCTATTCAAAACGACAAACTACTAGATGATTACCAAAAGAATATTGTACGTTAACTAATAGTATGGTGAAACGAACAAACAAACAATAATTATAGAAAAATTTTATTACCTACTAAAATCATAATTACATTTTCCTACATCCATATATATATTCATCATCGTGATACTTCGCATTTTTTATTTTGTTCCTTTAATTTATCGAGCTATAGAAAATTTGCAATATCCTGTAGGTGCGATGTTTTTGTTTTCCTGTATTGTTTCATTTTAATGCTTTCCACCGCTTATGCAAATTTAATTGTGTTCATGTGCGACACGCACATACGAACATATACATACATACGTGCATTAAGGTACTTCAAGCCTCATTCCTATAAATGAACCTTGGTGTATTTTATGATTATTTTTAAAATATACCGGTCTTAATATTTCTTTATTTGACATCATTTGTGGTACTTTATTTTGCCAAAGTAAACTAATAAAAAATTTCCCACACAAAATATGATTTTTAGAAATTTTCCAAAACAATCCGACTCACGAAAATTTTGGAATTTTTCATATTTAGGAAGAGGCAGCACTAACTTTTTTCGTGAAGCACCTTAACGGTTCATGTAGATATGTAAGTTCATTTACTTGTATATAAGTAATCAAATGCACACATACACATAAACTCGAAAGTGCATCGACACAATCGATTTTACACGACAAACCTAACCCTAACCAACAAAAAAAGCAACAACAAACACTCTCAACCCAAAATTAATTTACGCGCTCATACCTGTGTACATATGTATATGCGATTATACATTCGTATACATTAGAATATGAATTTGTTTAAAGTGTACACATACAAGTTTTTATGAAAAACTTTTGCAGGTGTCTTTGTTGCAATGTTTATACACAGCTATACATACATATACAGGTACACCAGGTATACACAGTATCTATATACATATATGCGAGTACTTTCATAGCGTATAGTTGTTTAGTTAGTGTGTGTTGTTATCCTGTTTAGTTTATAAATGTGTTGCCAACATGTTTTAATTCTCTTTTTACTCTATGCAAAATTCCTCGTTTGTCAAGCCCAAAGTGAAGCTCATGAAGTACAAATGAAAATGGGTTTTCAGTTGTTGAACGCCAATTTTAGGTTGAAAAGTATCTACATAACACTAAAACACACACATTCATACGCATAAGCATACAAACTCAAGCGCTGATACATACATATGCATGCATGCATGTATGCAATATATGCACACACGCATTCAAAAATATTTAGAATTGAATTTATTGCCGTTTATACTTCGTCCCATATAACAGCCAACAGCCGCCCATAACAGTCAAGCCCATACCAGCCTGCCCTAATATGCTAATATGCAAAAATATACAGCAATTGCAGTTGCACGCGCCCCAAAATGGTGGCAATTTTCGCTACTGCTTTTGTAGCGGTTGTTGTTGGCATAACACTCAGGCAAATGGGATTTTTGGATCAAGGTATATGCTGGTAATAATTAATGGAGCGTAAACAAGCAAAAAAACAACAACAAAAAAACAAGCCAAATACAAAAGCTTCCACGCTAGGTACTACACTTGTTAGTTTTTTCCTATTTTCCTTTTTTTTTTTTAATTCGCAGGATTCCAGCGCATCAAAACGAAACCAAACTAGAAAACGAGGTGAAAAAATTGATTGCAAATGCAACTGATAGTATGCAAAAGATTTCAAAGTTGAATTGCAGCACCTTAGATTATTTTACCTCGGTTCAATTTGCAGCAATCGAGTCTGCTCACAAAAATATGTACCGTGCAGGAACGCAATAAACTATGATATTGTTCTTCTTCCTAATGGAAATAAAAAGGAATAAAGGGAGAAAGAGTGAAAGAGATGTAAATAAAAAAGAGAAGCGAAAGACTACAGTGGGAGTTTTAGATATTTGCAGTTGTGAGTGTGTGTATGTTGAGCTCAATTAGCTTTATAAATTATGTAAAAGCTTTGAGGTGTAAATAATTTTGTATTTAATTCTTTTAAGTTTATTTCAATTTTGTAGAAGATTAATAAGAATTGCCTATTGCTTGGGGCGGAAAAAATTAAAACTTTAAAATTGTATTTAAAAAAATACAATAGGTAGAGACTTGAAGTACCATTTTCACTAAGCCTCCGAAGTGGCTCATTTTTTTTCTCCTTTCACTATTTATAATAGCAATTATACACCGTTTGGGAGTTGAACCAGAGGCACCTCGGTGGTCTAATGGTGGAGTGCTAGACTGAATACCTAACTGCCTCGGGTTTCACTCCCAAACGGATAGAGACTTGAAATTTTTTTCATTTTATAATACATCTAACTATCTTAAAATTTTTTCAATAGTTTTCCTGTAGATGGCATTGTAGAAGTCCTCCGGGTGCTCCAAAACAAAAACAATCAATAAAAATCTAAAAACATAAACAATTTTCTGTAAGAAAGACTATTATAAAGTAATAAGAATAAAAAATGATCATTTGGCAAAGTTTTAATTTAAAAAAAAAGAAAGCATTTTGCTTAAACTAAGGAACTTACGATCATAATAATAATCTATCATATAAAAAAAATATTTCTGATCAAAATAAGAACAAAATCCATCAAGTATTTTAAAAGTTAGAACACCCGCCAATTTGAAAAAGTAAGTTTTGAGAAAAACGCGTTTAAACTCATAATATACGCATTTATATAAGTACTTGGATTTCAAAAATTACATTCTTTTTTTATGCAAAATTTTTGGTACGTACTTTTTATACAAAAAAAAAATTAATTTTCTGGACCGGAGCAATGGTCATTTCCCCGTAATTTTATACAAATTTTTCCAGTTTAAGATAAAGTCTTCTTAAAGCATATGCCAATAGAGTTGATATGTACATGGTTGTATGTACTTGTGAATGTCACATCTTATAATTAGTCTTATGTGGAAAGGACTGAATTATATCAACAATTTTAAATACCCATAGCGAAAACCATAAATATTGTTATTGTAGTACCTTACTACTGCTTATTACGAAGGACTTAAGCATATTTTCGCCAATATAATATAAGAAATAAATTCACATGTGTATGTGTACGTGTTTGTATGTCTATATGTGTACATTATAAAAAAAAAAAAATGCCTATAGTCACATTAACTTATGGGCTAAAGGCATTAAAATCATAATGCGCATTCACTAAAGGCCATTAACAATATTTATCAAAAGGCTTAACAATTTTTATCTTTACATTAAGTTTCAATATATGCATTTATTTCTTCTTTTATAATCATACATACACATACACTTAGGTATACATATACCGTATAAACATATAGTTGTGTATGTATACTTCTTTATTTTTATTTACTTTTTTGTTATATAATAGTGATAGTAATAAATTACATGAAAAGGCGTCAAGAAACTTAAATAACGTACTACTCGTATATACAAAAAGTTATCATCATCATTAATCTTGTGTGTGTGAATGTTCGTAGAACAACTACAAGTACAACAAAAATTAGGTTATCAAAGTAAAACATCTTTCACTTCTTTCAGTGTAATATTCACAGTAAGTTTCCTCTTCTCATTTTCTCGTTTATTTTATTATGTTTTTTTTTTTTTTTTTTTGGCTATTTATAATTTCAAGGATAACAATTTTTATGAATTATTAACAACACAATTTTAATTCGCGCACACAGCACAAGAGATGAAAATGGAGGGAAAACATATACGTACTGAAAGAAAAAAAAAAAAAAATAAAATTTACGACAAAGTGAATGCATAAAAAATGCTATAAAATAATAATAATACGCATGCAGCGATGATTTAATATGTGCCATCATTATGGCCATCATCACATTAAAAACAGCCAAAGCGACCAAGAAAGCCAAAAATGGGAAAAGTAAGCAAAGAACATAAGACAAGTGTTCAGGGTATGTGTACTTCTAGTCTGACTGTTGCTGTTGATACTTTTCTGACTTTACTTTCAAATGTGTTCATACGCATATAGCATATATTTTTGGGTGTAGGTAACATGAACTCTTATATATCCATGTACACAAATGTTTCCTTATAAGTGCATATGTTCTTGTGTGATCATATAAAGGCAAATATTCACCAGTACGAAAGCAAACTGCAAAAAAAAAAAAGAAGAAAATTATATTCCAAGTGGCTTCATTCCTTAACATTTAAGAAATACACTCGTAAGATCAAAATTTTTGAAAGAAGTAATTTAATATTTCATTTGATATTTTAATATTTCAGCAGCACATTCCCTTTAAATTATAAAATGCAGAACTGGCAACAGATTTTACTTTTGCTCAATTTAAAAATCGTTTTCGTTTTCGTACATCGTCGGGGCAACAGAGCGGAAGTGCTTTAGTTTCCGCCTTGCCAGAGCAGTTTGCTATTTACTGCATGGTAGCATGTATTGCAATTTTAGAATACGCACGCGTACAGTACGTTTGCAAAGTTCGCGTTGTCCGAGTATAATGACCATGGATAATTAGGACGACGAAAATGCACAATTTACATTTTTGGGGAGATATTAATTAAATTTTTTAATTTATCTTTTCTCCCTCTCCTTTGCTCTTGAAAAAAAGCATTGAATTAAAAAAATTTGCAAAATGGATATAAACAACACCATATGTAAGAACGAAAGAGTGTAAGGTTTCACCTATAACGAAAATTAAATTTAGCATAGTCACCTGGTAGAGGCTTTAATTCGGCTGATTCTTTATGAGGGAATATGAAGAAAAAAATTTATCTAAGCCTGGATCCAAAAAGTTCTTATTAACCTTATTGCTTCTTCTTTAGAAATTCTAGCTTAACTTAATTAACTTCATTCACCTTCAAATCCATACAAAAAAACTGAAAGGAAACTATAGGAACCATTCTTAAATTACGATAATTTAAAGTGAAGTAGTGAAAGCAAGTAGTGAAAATCACAGCATCAACAACAAATACAGCATTTCGTAATTTCAAATAAAAACATTGTCCTATTGCCATTTTCTTCTATCATTCCATTTCTATTAAGTATAATGCTTTCGCGGATTTGTTTAGGTTTATAATATTCTTTTGTACGTTATTTCAGGTTTCTCTCTTTTCTGTTGCTATTTTTGTTTTTTTTTTTTTGTTTTTGATAAGTATGGCGCATTTTACTGCATTGCTGTGTCATGCCCACTTTTGACAATGTTGTAACGTAATGTGATTTGTTGTTATGGTTCTTGTTGCTGCTATTGTCATTATATCCTAAAGCCCGTCATATTTTTAGCTCGAGGACAAACTCCCTCTTTTATAAATATATGTTTGCGCGCGCATAGAGCAATGCAAGAAAAGCCAACAAGCAAATAACTCCCACCGCTAACCTCTCACATTGAGTACAGAAATATTTTCCATAGTTTTCCTCTTTCCTTCGTATTTTTCAACTGAATGTCCACCGCCACCATTGTCGTTGCCGCCTCTGGTTTATTTTACATTAAATGGCACAACACAAGAACAATGACTGGAAACGTTCGCACATACCATATACACACACTCACATACATACAAAAGCAAACAAAGTGTTTTAAACTTTTATAAAAAATACTGTACAGAAAAAGATTTAATGTAAAGTTTAACTGTATGTAAAACGACAAATGTATGTAAAAAAAAAAAACAACATGAAACGAAAAGAGAAGAAATTTAATGGTGTTGCGGCCTGTGTGTTTTGTTGTAGTTGTGTTTTTGTTTCTGTGTCATTTCCTTTTTGGGGTGCTGCTTTATGCGTTTTTCTGTGATTTTTCGCTGTTATCACTTACATTTTTGTTTCGCGCTACTATCATCTTTACTTCACTACTCCACTGCCCTCTTCTTCTTCTGGGTTGTTGATGTTGTGGTTGTTGTTAGTAGGTTATTTGCTTGCCACTGGTTCTTGTTGACTCTGATGCTGCATTGTTGTAGATGTTTACTTTTTTTATGTATTTTTGAGTTGTGATTACTTTTTTTTGCCGCCATTGCTTATGCAAATTTGCACCAAATGACAAATAGGACAGAATTTCACAATTGCACATTTTTTCACATAGTATTAATGTTTATTCTTCGTTTTTTGTAGTATTTCTTTCTGGTTGTCGTTGGTTAAATATTGCTCTGGCCTGACATAATGATGATAAAGTGCAAATTCTTTTTTGGTCCTGTATATGAAATATAATTTAATAGTGTTATTTGAGCTTTAAATGCGTAAATGCGAAAAAAAGATTTCTTTGTTATAAAAAATTTTCTTAACATTTTCACAGCATATTTTTCCTTGACTTCAAAGTTGTAATATATTTATTTACTGCAATAAAAACAGGCGACACCAAATATGTTAAGCAGACGAACTGAAAGAATAGAGAACTTTTTAAATCTATACTAGAATTTGGCTTTCAGAAAGGTAGCTCCAAATTAATACCCACGATCTAAAAAGCATCTCCTTTTAAAATTTCACATCACGTCTTTGAAAATTGAAAATAGTCAATAAATTTTAAGTGACACATTGCTGAAATGAATGGAATCTTAATCTCAAATTCATGTCTGAATCTGTATATTCAAAACAGTATGGAACTAGGCCAAAGCAGTCGAAAAATACACTAGCCCAATATTTGGATCTGAAGCTGATTATAATAAATTGATGAAAAATGTAGACAATACATAACTAGCGTTTCTGGTAATTAGTTGCTATGAGAATCATAACAAAAATAGTGTACAGAATAGTTGTGGGAGGTTCTTTCAGCATTCCTATTCAGCGAACATATTTGTCATTTATCATGTAATTTTGGTTTTCAATTTCAGATATCAAGTTAGGTATAGTAGGGTGTTAAAAATAACAATAGGAAACATCAGCAAAGATCGCTGATGAAGAGTCGTGGTAGATTTTAAAACGAGAGCAAGATTTGCCTGTACTATATATGCACTGAAGTGACTTTGTCACCTTGACACTTTAGCAACGTTCATTAAGCCTAACGAAATCAATCATTGAAAACTAGTTTATTGTATTTAAATCAATCATCAAATTTTGTTCTAACATTTTAAGTGTGCTATATATGCAAATGTGTACCTCTTATTTGGTTCGTTCACATTTTTAAATCGTATTGTTCTGGATATTTTGGTAATTTGCCATTAATTCCATAATTCATTTTCACTTCCTCAAAAGTGACGACTCATTAGGTAACTTGAAATAGATAAAAATCAAATAAAATAAAATTTGAAAGCTTAAGGGGTTATATACGTTTTAAAACGGGAAACTTAGGGCATATTTGTGATTTTTTTTGGACTATTTGAAATAATTTATTTGAAACTAGCATAACAGCTATACATAGTACATATTCTAATAAAAAAAAAGAGTGGTCGGATATGAAAAAATATTGAAAACTGTAGAAGTTGTAGCTCTTGTCCTGATGCGCGTTTTTTCTGCAGAGTCTAGCGGTGACCACGATTGAATGCCAACAACTCAACTGTAATCAAAAAGACAATAAATTTACAGTTGTGTACTACAGCGCCGAGTACTTGAACGAAAAATTTTGAAACAGAAAAACCTTTTTCTCATACGGAAACCATGATGCAAAAAAAAAAGTCGGTTTTTTGAGTCTCGAAAATGTATTTAAAAAAAATTATTAAAAAAGACAAATACTGCACATGAAAAAATGATCGTTCAAGTACTCCTCATTGTAACTAGGAAAAAAATTTTAAAAAAAACTAGATGAATTGGTCAAGCAGTTGTTGAGATATCGCGGTCACCGCAAAGGCATTTTTCAAAAAACATCATTCGGAGAAAATCACGTTTAAAGTTTGAGTGCACTTTATTCATGAACAGTAGCGCGCTACAAATTGAGTTGCTACTTACGATCTACTGCTCAGATTGACTTGAAATTTTGAACATAAACTCTACAAAATATGTTTGTTCGAAAAAAAGTCATAAAAATGTTTTCGATTTTTTGACTCATGAAAACGTATATAACCCCTTAATTTGTGCAAAATTAACTTGAAACAACGTCATTTTTAAGTATTGTAATGATGATCATTTTCTTTATAGATACATGTGAGTAAATAACTTTATCATTTGCAACTGCTTCATACATCTGCTCACAAAAACTTACCCACATACATACGCACTAACCGCAGCATATCTTTTGGATACAGATAATAGTAATAATTTACATGTGTCGTAAGCAAACCTGATGCTACAATGTGAACTACTTCCGTTAGAATACATATATACATACACATATATACATATATATGTACATAGTCTGTTATATAGAAGTATACATATAGAAGAACATCCTACATAGAGCACTCGAAGAGAATTGAGTGCGAGTGCAAATGTGTGAGTGCGTTGCTCTCATTTAATGTTTTGTTACATACACACACATAAAAAAACACACAGTATAAATCCCACATATGAAACAATAAAAGCTATCATTATAGGTGAAGTGTCTAGTTAGTAATAAGTAATAATAGTAGTAGTAATAGTACAAAATAATGTTAAATACACAAAAAGAGCACACAAACAGTAATATGAAAATAAATTGAAGTACTTGAAGTTGGGGAAGATAAGAAGTGCAAAATGCACAATGCACAGTAGATTTTGTAATTTTGGGACATGAAATTAGAATGTGCATCAAAAAATACGTAAAATATTTGATTAATGATAATAAAAAGAAAAAATTTGGAATGAAGTATACAATCTAACCCATTAAAGCCTGCACATAGATCCCGCAACGCGATTTTCTTAAAAATCGTTGGAGATGTTCACATAGGCAATAAAAAATTCCAATAAAAATTGGAAAATTTTAAGTAAAAACCGAATAATTATTTATAAACATAAATTTATTTATTTTGTAGGCCTTCCTTCAGTGGCTAAGATAAAAAGAGATGGTAGTTTTTATTCATCATCTTCCTTTAAGTCATCGTCTTCTTGCTAAATTTCAAATTGGTAAATTCACACATTTTGGAGATTTGGAATGGGTATTTAAATACCCAACCAGCTTTTCTGGGTTCTTAGTGTAAATTAAATTTTTTATATGGCAGAATTTTTTAGTCATCTGTTTCGCGAAGTAAACAAATGATAATGTTAGGCGTACAGATAGAGCGAGTAATCTAATATAAATAATGACAAAATTTGCCCGTTTTTGCCAATGTGATGTCAAAACAGAGTTTGGTTACAAAAATTGTGAAACATTCCTGCATCCCAAAAAAAGCTTCTTTAACTACCATAATGGAGTACATAAAACAAAAAATCAAAAAAGCTAATTAATTTATTTGTTGAAATAATATACTTTTTATTTTTCTAATTAATGTTTTTTCAATAATTATTTGTTTTTTCATATTATTTGTAAGGGAGTGCTCCCGGGTAGGAGACGGATTTTGTTTTTGAGCCATAAATTTTCACTGGTTAAACCAAATTGAATGTTTTATGTACTGTCGGAAAGGTGATAAAAGTATGCAATTTAACCGAAGAAAGTATAGTGATTCCATTGACACGCAAAATTGTATGACCAATTTTCTGAGGATGTGTATTTTTGCCACAAAAAAATTTGAGACACCTAAAAAAATCCAAAAAAATTAGAAAATTTGAAGTAAAAACCGAATAACTATTTATAAACATAAATTTATTTATTTTGTAGGCCTTCAGTGGCTAAGATAAAAAGAGATGGTAGTTTTTATTCATCATCTTCGTTTAAGTCATCGTCTTCTTCATCCAAATCACTATCGCAATGTTTGCACACTTTAAATGAACAGGCCACTTGCATGTGATTCATTTCAAGGACGATTTTATTTTTAGAGATTGACATGGCTAAAAATACAAAAAAATTGGATCAAAACACTAGAAAAGAGGTGTTTCATACCCGGTGATATGCTGTGTCCCATATCCGGAAAATAATGCTATTTTGGGAATAACAAAAAAAAAAATGTTTCCAACCATATATTGGCATAATCCAAAATTGGATCGGAAAATATACGAAAAACACTAAATGTTAATGCATTACAATCACATTTTTCAATTTATACACTAGAAAATATATCACTTTGAAAAAAATCAAAAAAAGTTTTCGTGATAAATTTTCACATACGATGCTTGCAGTTGATATAAGCAATACATCAATTCACTCCGGTGTTACCACAAAAACTGAATCATGTCAAAACAAAAGTTTCACAGTAGTCAGATCGGCAATATTGATATTGCATGATGTAAAAAATCGACTGTCTCATACCTGGTGCTGTCTCATATCCGGGTACACTACATTTTGTATGTATATTCTATTGTGCGTTTTGCCGGTTTGGTATTTAAATATCCAAATCAGGAAATTGGCTCCAGAGACTAGGTTAGCTAGGGGATGGCGAATTTGTTTTTCTGTAATCAATGAAGGGCACTGATGGGTAAAAAGCCATGACAATTTTTCCCTATTAATTCACTTTTCACTATCTTTTATATGTCAATTTTTAGGTTTTCAAAAATTCACTAAGTTTGACCTTGGAGAAGGGCAGGAAAACGTTGGAATTCTACCTAACTTCCTTTCTAGCTCCATTCTTACATAATTTAATAAAGAAAACGTGAGCCCAATATTTGCTACCAACCCCGAGATATTAAATTTCTTGTCAACACTCTTTTTTGGGTATTTAAATACCCATCCGGCATTAATGAGTTAATGAAGCAATATTTAGTATATTGTGTTCATATGCTAAAACATCAAAAACAAAATTTCATCATTTGTTAATAATACTATAGAAATAGTTCCAGTTGGTATTTAAATTAATAAAAATTTCAAAGGAACATATACAATCACTAGGATGGGTTGAATTGATGCACACAAAACGTATAGTAATAGTTAACGTCCAGATTTTCATGCACTTAGAAACCCAAAATATGCACATAAATTAAGCTGCTAAAAATAAAAAAATATGAGATATATAATAAAAAGGAAAATAAAAGTATTTTTTTTAATATTGATTTACATATAGTTTAACAATAAGAAAAATATAAAGTTTGCATATATGTACGTAATAAAATTCAAAAGTGGGAACATAGATTTCCTTATAGTAAGTACAAAATTCATACACTCAGAAAAAAACATCCCATTAATCACGAAAAACGTCCCATTACTTTTTATACCATTAAATTAATAGTGTTACAGCATGGAATCAATAGAAATGTACTAAAAAATCAGTAAGATATACCATAATATAGCTAAATTATATCAAAAATGATAGTCTAAAAACTATTAAAATTATGGGAAAATACCATTGACCACACCATGTGATTTTCTTCTGGGTGTATTAAATAGGTAATTGAAATGCTTTTTGGATAAACTACACTTTTTCAAAAACAAATAAAATTTAATTTGTTCAAAAGTCACGCATATTTAAAATAAAAAAGATATCAAAAATTATTAGCATCACACTGCCGATCACACTATTCCCATATATTTAGGCAACTCATCTTAAGATAACGTCTTATTGCCGTTGACAACAATATTTGTTTTAAAAAATTTAAAATAAAATAACGTGCATACAAGGAAAAGATCAGTCCACATATGCAAAAATATGCACTTATACCAAAATATGCAAAAATATGCACAAAACAAGCAACACAAGTAAATGAATTCCAATTTAAAAAAAAAAAAGATTTGCTGATTTGGCAAGATTTTAAGTTTATATTAGCCCTATTCACGATATGGTGCAATAAAAATTTTCATGCATTTGCATGAAAAACCAAACCCTAGTTATATAAATAGTAATAGTAGTACGGATGGTTGAAGGAAAATTTTCCCGGAAAACTATTGGTGTAAACTTGATTTTGTAGAAAAAAAAATTATAATTTTATTGTCGGTTAGTTTTTCAAGTCTTGTTTGCTTTCAAACTGAGGTATTTTGCTTTGGTTTTCAGTTGTTATCGCCATAAAATGATTTTTGTGAAAAGAAATGGATATTTTTACCTAAAGCCACCAATACTTATTTGCAGTAATTTGGTGGCTAAAAATTCATAGATTCTTTTTTTCACTATACGCTTTCTCAACTTTTTTTTTTACCAAAATAATTTGACCTACCCTAACCGACACACCCATACAAACAATTGCACTAACATATCAATAAGCTGAAATTTGCCACCTGCTGTTTTTTATTATAATAAAACTCGTATTTCATTTACGTTTAGGCTGTCATGCTTGTACGAATGCATATGCACATACACACAAATACTCATATACCATACATATATGCATATGTATAGTGATATAAACTTTACTATTGTTGATACTACTTTCCATTTACATTTTGGTAGGAAACTTCTACACCACAGTTCAAACTCATAGGCATACATAAATATTACACATGCATATATATACGTAATTGCAATACAAATATGGTATACTACCTGTTTGTATGTAAGGGAGCGCCTAAATATTTGAAGCGTTTGTTGTTCGAGTACGTATAATAGTTAAAAACAAGCAAATAGGAAATAGGTTACTAAAAGTGCACTACCTCCTCCCTTACACCCCCTGCTGAGTCGCTGCTCTAACTATTGTTGTTGTTGCTTTGTTGTCATGTGCCTGTTTTCTCATTTGTTTGTTTGTTTATTTGCTTGTTTGTATTTCTGCTGCCTACCTGACTGCCTGATGCAATCCTAACACATTTTTAAGGAAATAATTATAGCATTGCTTCGTTTGCATCGTCGTATTTGCTCTACTCAGATCATAGCCTATTTTTTCACTTTTCACTTGAACTATTTGGGCTTCTGTTTATGCTTCTGCTTCTTCTTCCCTTGAGTTTGTACTTCACGTTGTTTTTGTGCACTGCGGCGCTCTATTGTTTCGCGCATTGTTTTATTCTGTGTTATCTGCGTTTCATGGATGTGCAAAACAACAACTACTGAAGTTTGCATTTTTTATATAAACTTCAACATTTTACTTCAAATCTCTAACTATTTCGCTTTTGTTTTAACTTTACTTTGTCGGGAGAATGCTAGAGAAAGTTAATTAAGCTCCATTTAGAGATTAGCTGAATTATATTTACATTTCACTTTCTAGGTTGAATAATATTCTTCAGGCACTTAAAATGAACCTTTTCAAATCAAATACGTAAATATTACAGCCTCAGAACATTACGATTGTCTTCTGAGTGATTCTTATAATATTATTTACAACCTGTCATTTGAATTTTCGTTATTACTATAAATCATTGCATGTAAGGTCAAGAGAACATATCACAACCAGGAGCAAATTGGATAAATGGAAATAAAAGAAAACACATATCGTCGCCTGAGTATTGATTTGGCGTATAGGCATAGGAATACTTATACACATACGCCAAATCAATTCTCAGGCGACGATATGTATCTAAAGAATATAAAAATGCATCATCAATTCAAATGGATCCTTTAAATCGTAGTAGAAAACGAGGAACTGTTCTAAACAGAATGGCAACAATAAGTATAGCAAAAATAGTGATAAACTTTGTTAATAGAGAAAGGAAAAAAATGGGTTTGGGAACTAAGTAATAAATTATAAAAATGATAATCGGCACGCTTTGTCATTTAAACATCTGAGCCCTTGATAACACATCCAAAGACCGTTGTTATTATTATTCATTTTCGATGCACCTAAAAAAAGATTGAATATCATCATGTGCAATTGTTTTTTTGTTAGAAATTGCTAACAATATATTTCTAAGATTAGTTATGTAAAATTTGCATCTGCAGCTCAGTTTTAATATTACTATATATATCAAAAATATTCCAGGTCATGTTGCATACAACAGTGCACATTGACTCATGCATTATTACAATTTAATAATGCTTTGTTGTTATTTATTTACCCGTGAAAATTTGCACTGCCTTCATTACTTAATTCGCTTTTTATATAGAACATTCACTTTTACTTTTAATTACTTCAGAAATTTTTGCATTTAAATTGTGCATAAATATTTATTGTATGCTCAATTGGAAATGATTTCATTATTTCAGTTTAAAGGTACAGCAAAATTACAAAAAACATAATTATAACTCAAAGTCAAAATCATTATCATTTCTAAGTATCTCAAATGAAAAAATAAAAAACATTATATAACCAACCAGAAACTACCCACAAGTATTACAATTTATTAAAAAAAAAACAGCAAAATTAGTGGAAATGCTGTCATTGTCAACTATTGTATATCAACTCACTTGAAACAAGTGGTGGGAGTGGGGAGTAAAGTACGAGAACCAACTAACCAACATTTCGAATTGTAAACAATAATGATGGAATAGAAAAAGGAGAAAGACAGAAAAAAGTAGCAGCAAACTGGCCAAGACCTATTTAAACTTATACAAACTATCATTTATAGTATTGTATACATATGTATATTTAAAGCAACAACAACAAAAAACACTCAAACTGTTATTATTAAGCTTTAGTTTCCATTTCTGTTTACAATACTTTTTTTTCTACCCATTCTTCGCCAGCGTAATTGTATTTTTTTTTTCTTTTTTGTTTCTATTTCTTTAATTTTAACCAGCAACAGCAACAGCAACGATAGACATTTGAAAGCGCATTTCCGAACGTGAGCTATTTTTTATTGGCGCTGCTACTATACTATTAAATGCATACCTTGTCCCACATTTGTGGTAGAAAATTGGTCCTACAGTTTTTATTGTGTATTCTTAGTAAAATAGAAAGTAGTTTAAACGCGAATGTCCTGTCGTTCATTATACATGTCCTTGTTAAGGTTTTTTAGCAACTAGCAGCATGAAGTAAATTGCCGCATTGCTTTTGCTGTTGTTTTTTTGTTGTTTCTGTTATTGTTATTGCCATTATTATTGTTATTATTTAACTTTTAACCCAGTGACTGTAAATCCTTACTTTATATTTTATCTGTGTAGTTTTTTGTATTTATTTTCTGGGGTATATTCTAGGTATTTTTTTTTTTTTATTTCAATTTATGCTTTTCCGTTTTGTCTTGGTCAAGTTTTGTCTTGAATTAGTTGTTGCACATGAATTCAGAAAATGCAAATAATGTTTGCGTTTTTTAATTTTTAAAAATTTTTAATAACTTAAAATGTGCTTTAAAATTGTTCATTCAGAATTACTCAACCTTAAGAGAAAAGTAACATAATCCCAAAGGATCACTAAAATCTAAATTAAATTGCCAAAAAGTTAATACTTCGAGTTTTCAAATTGGATAATTTTTCTTTTGTAAATAATAATATTTGCCCTTATTAGAAATCTTATCTTTATGCCTCAATAGATCTAGGTAAATATTTTCAATATTAGATAACATCTTTGTTTTTAACTTTAGTATTAAATTTATTATATTTTCGAAGAAAAATGTTAAACCAATATTCATTTTCTCTGAAAGGAAAACTTTCCTAGTATTCCATATTCGAACGTGTTTTTATATAATACTTAAAACTATTTCAAATGCTCCTTCGGTGGGCTCCAAAGCGCAATTGGTATCAAGAAAATGAAATACTGGCTCTTTAAATGAAGACGATGCCTGAGATATTTTATGCGATCCCGGAATTGTTTGTGAGCTGAATAATCTTTTTTGAAATCTTTACTAAAAAAGTAGGTCAAATTTAAATAAATTAAATGAGCCATGGAACAAAATGGTGAAACATGTCAACTCAAAGGCTTTCCTGTTTTCTTTTTGCTTCAATGAAATAAAAATTTATTAAACGGTGTTTTCAAACGATTTTACTAAGAAATTTTAATGGAAGCTTTTTAATTTATTTCTCCTTATGAGCATGTCGATGGATAGAGCTTAAAGGTCAGTGATTGTATGTGAATATTTACAAAATTCTATAAAAGCTATTTAATAAATAAAAGAAAAACGTAAGTGAAAATATTATGCCAATTATATAGTAAAAAAAAGTACTACTTAAATATTATATACATAATTTGTCAACAAAAATGTAAATATTACAAACACATAAATACAACAACACACTCACACATATATTTATGCATGCATATATTTTTTATTATATTCAAAATGTAATTTAGTCAAATGTAGTGGCAGTCCTTCAGAAACATAAACAACAATAACAACTAAAGCAATTGAAAAAAAAAATAACAATTTCTCTGCAATTTGTTGCTTGATTGTGTGTGTAGATGCATGTATAATTTTTGTGTGTTTGTATATAATACACACATGTATTTGATTGTGTGTGGATGTTAACGTTGACATATGCGTGTTGGACAAGTTGCTCTTTTTTTATGTGTGTATATGTGTTTTATGTATACTTTTAGGATCATTTTTTTATTATTATTATTATTACTATTATTACATAAGTACATACTGCATACATATATGTGCATAAATTTTACACATATACATATGTTACACGTATATATGAATATGTGATACCTATGTATGTATGTAGTTGTTGAAGTAATGAGTGCAATTATGGTGCTTAAACATTTTATGATGAGCGACGACTCAACTGTGTTTATACGTGCATGTATGGATGTGTTTGTGTGTACGTGAGATGTGTGTATGTGTTTGTATCAAAAACAATATAAATGTGTGCTAGTGCTTAATTTTTAAATGTGGTCGTTGCGCAGTGCTTAAGCGCTTGAAAACTAATTAAGTATGTATGTGTGTATTTGCTTAGTATGTATGCCCATGTCTTTTAATTAGTTTAAACGGCAGACGTGTTTATGATGAAGTTTTATTGATCGTCGTGATTAATAAAATTAAAAAAAAAAAAACAGTTGAATAAAAATTTAATTGCGTACAAACTTATGAAACTAGTTTTTGCCTTTTAATTAAGGACGATATTTTCTTGAACACATCTCGTAGTTTGTGTCTTAAATCTTTTGTTTATCTAGTTAGATATCTACTTCTAAATATAAAAATTACAAAACCACATACTCAAAAATTGTGAACACTTGCATATTTGTATGTATTAAGTATTCACTAACAATCATATAATTTATAACTTGTGTGACATTCATTTCGCCATGTGGGCGGCCACCACAAATACCAATATATAAATTTATGCACTTGTATATACACATACGTAAATGTATGTCTAGATTTAAACTCTTGCCATAGCTGCATACTTATGCAAGTCTCTACAACTCAAAATTTATTCTGCTTTTTTGAAATGTAAAAATCACAGCAAAAGCTATAAAAAAAACATATACATAAATACATGTACATATATAATAAATGCAACCACAAAAATAAACAAAATGTATGACACGAATACACACACTTACACATGCATATACGATGAAATGACGACAACATGCGGTGCATACTTACAACATATACAATGACAGAAACATATTTTCGTGATTGCTCGTGTATGTGTATGGAGGGATTGCTTGTGGATGTAATATGTATCTAGACATACATTTTTCCATTTTCTTTGTTTGTATTATTTTTTGTTGAAATATTTTTATATTGATAGTAAATGCAGCACAGCGACAAAAATAAAATGAAATTGCCCAAATTTCAACAAAGTTGAATTTTTGATAATAGTTTCACAAGATAAACGTTGTTGGCTAAAACATCAAATATTTTATTGTCCTGAAGTTTTTTGTGATTCGCGTGATAATTATTCAATTCTATTTAATATTATCCTACATTTTTTGCATGGTTTTAGTGTTTTTATAAAAAAAAATTTAAACTGTGATGAGAATTTTTTAAAAGAGCTGGAACAAACCAAATTTATGGCAATATTACTGATAAAAGGTAAATAATGTTGTGTCCCTGATGAAAAATAAACCATTAAAATAAGTGTGAGTGTGTTATTATAAAATAAAATTTATTTTTACTCTTAAAAGTAAGGGAATGTTCTCGGGTATGAGGCGGGTTTTGTTTTTGAGCCATTAATTTTGACTGGTTAAACCAAATCAGGGATTTTATATACTGCCAGAAAAGCAATGAAAATACGAAAATGATTATCCGAAAAAAGTATAGTGATTTCATTGACACGCAAAATTGTATGAACAATTTTCAGAGGTTGTTTATTTTTGCCAAAAAAAAATTTGTACCTGGGACACCTACAAAAATCCACTGAAAATTGGGCAATACCTCCTTGATCAAAATACCCGGAATAACCACCGTGTAATGCTCCCATCGTTCTGATTTGAGTTCTGTTTCTTTTGTTAAGTTGGTACATCTGTTGTTGACACTTTCTCTAACTCTTAGCGTCATTGCTTAGCATTTGCAAAAGTTACGTAGCCAAGAGCACATAGATTTACAATTTTATTAAATTGTATTGTATTAAATTATGCGTAAAAAATGGATTTAATGATGCGCGAACATTGGAAATGTTGGAAAAGTGTTTTGGCAACGATTTTCTAAAGAAAACGGTCGTTTACCAGTGGCACGAGCGGTTCAAAAAGGGTCGTGAGTCAATCGAAGATGATGAACGCAGTGGCAGACTATCGACATCCAAAACCGACGAAAACGTTGATAAAGTAAAAGAAATTTTGGTCAATAACCGCAAATTAACCATCAAAGAGTATTATTTGGGCGTTATGAGGTGTTTGCGTAAAGCAATTCGCCGAAAGAGATCAGAATTGTGGGCAGAAAACTCGTGGATTTCGCACAATGATAACGCACCGTCATTATTCGTAATTTTATGACGAAAAATGCAATAAATACATCCAACAGCCACCGAATTTACCTGATTTGGCTCCCTGTGACTTTTTTCTGTTCAATCAAGTTAAAAAACCATTACGGGGAACGCGTTTCAGCAGCCGAGAGGAAGTAATGGAAAAATCGCAGGAAGCACTGATGGACATGCCGAAAACCGAATATAAAAAATGTTCCGAGGATTGGCGCTGGCATAAGTGTGTTGCAGTCGATGGGGATTACTTTGAAGGGGACAATATAGATTTAGATGAATAAACTTGTATTTTTAATTTTCTGATTAAATTCCGGGAACTTTTTGATCAAGGTGGTATGAAGTAGAAACCCCATAACTATTTATAAATATAACTTTTTTTTTATTTTGTTGGCCATCAGTGGCTAAGATATAAAGAAATGGCAGTTTTTATTCATCATCCCCCTCTTAGTCATCGTCTTATATAAGTACATCCAAATCGGTATCACAATGTTTTCACACTTAAAATTAGCATTTGGTGGAAAATTTTGCTTTTTGAGATGGGCAAAAATACAAAAAAATTAATCAAATCAAAACACTAGTTAAGGGGACCTTCTGGTCTAGCACTCTTGAATTTGACGAGTTTTTGGGATATTATTTTTTAAATGAAATAATGATTACTTCAACAATATACAAAAATAATAAAAAAAATAAATTACAATTTTAAGTAAACTAAAATTGGTGTTACAGTTGCCCTCTTCAAAAAAACGGATCTTACTGGTGGGTCATGTTTTGGATTTTCCACTGATCTAAAACAAAAAAAAAAAAAAAAGAAGTTACAATCAGTATGAGTGTAGTTACCGGGAACTAAAATGAAAAAAAAAAAATTTGACAAAATGGCGCGTTGTTGAAATTTATTTTACGAAAGCAGACCGTTTTTTCATTATTTTTTGTATGTAAAAAGTAAGAAGTATTCAACGTAGAAAGTTTTTTTTAGTTCTTCGGATAAGCACTGCTTTATTGAATAATATAGTAAAATTTGAGATGAATCGGTCGAGTAGTTTTTGTTTTTTGTCTCCCACCGTGCATAAAAATATATCTTCGAGATAAATGAGTTTAAACTTCAGTCGGCACTTTTACTTGCTTCTGCGCTCACCTGCTAAATACGCTGTAGAAGTAGAAATACTGGAAATATTGATACAAAGTATACTTTTAAAAGCCAATACTTTTGAAATATAAAAAAAAAATAAATTTTTTAAAAAATCTAGACCAGAAGGTGGCTTTAAGTGGCGTCTCATACTCGGAAAATAATTCCATTTTGAGAATAACGAAAAAAAATTGATTCCAACCATATATTGGCATAACCCACAATTGGTTTACAAAAAATACGTAAAACACTAAATGCTAATGCATTACACTCACTTTTTTCAATTAATTCACTCGAAAATATATCACTTTGAAAAAAATCAAAAAAAATTTTCGTGATCGATTTTCACACACGATGTCTGCAGCTGATACAAGTAATAAGTTTATTCCCTCCGGTGTTACCACAAAAACTGGCTCATGTCAAAAAGAAAGTTTGACAATAGTCAGATCGGCAATATATTACTAAAATCACTAATTTAACTTATTTTTTGAAGAAAATTATTAAAATTTTTTATTTTGCCAAATTTGCTTTCAATTTGAATCGTTTTAGCATTTGAGCCCAACCGTAAAAGAGTTTTACTACTGGCGTTCTAATTTAAATACGAAACATAGAAATTAGTTGAATGTGTATGTATTGTAACTCTTTCATTATAGCCCTGTAACAATTGGCTTATAAACCTTCGGTATTTCAAAAAGATTTTAAGCACTTTTCCCTTTTTTCGGGGGGAGGGGGAGAGAGAGGGGGCTAGGATTGAAAATATTTTACTAGCTGTTCCTTGAATAAACTGTTAATATAAGTATATAATCTGCATATGGTAAAGGAGGGTACCTTTGACACCGGGGCACATTTGTCTTTCTCATTTTTAGTATGACCACGCCCTAAAAGCCAAAAACTTGAAATGCAGAAAAAAGCTTAATTAAGACAGAAGACAAATCGAAGCTAAATTGATGAAGCGAAGTCAAGAGATCTACTTCAGATAACTCCAGTTGCGCAGATTTTTTTTTTGGTTTATAGCATTGACAACGTATCTAGGGGAGTTAAAATATATCCCCCCACGCATAAAAACTAAGCAAAAGTTGGGACAATTTTTACTCTACCTAATCTTAAAGAGTTAACTATGCAAGAGAGAGTAAGATATACAAATTTTTAATTACTCAATCAGGCTGTCTTTGTTTAGCATTATTTCTAAAAATAGACCTATAATATTTTGAAATTGTGTTAGTGAAAGCCAAAAATTTTGTTACTGTATTGGAGTTTCCATTAGCTCTGTCTGGCATTGTTATGAACTAAGTATTCAGCAGATAATTTCAACAGTATAGAAGCTACGAAAATTGTCAATACAAAATAAAAAACTGTTGAATCAAACAAATTGCGTTCAATACAACAGATTTTCTTGACAACAGCGATGAACTGTTAAAATCATCGTTTTTTTTTCTCGGTGTGGCTTTGAACAAGATAGACAACTCTTGCACGTTTTTCGCTGTTTTCGGTTTGCTTCCCGGGATTTGTAGCAACAGCCAACAAAAACGACATGCTCAGCTCAATGATGCACCTGTGATAAATTAACTCCGTGTGCTCCAGCCAAATGTATCTTGTGCCCAAAGCAAGTTTCTATGACGGTTTTTGCCACTCGGAATGGCAGTGGGTTTTGTTATTTCCGGCAACCAAAGTCAGTCATATTAAAATTTTCACCTTGCAGAAAGTACCATTTTCTTACCAACATTTTTTCTATCCCAATTATTTTGAAGGTGTGGTGAATTGTTAATTAAATTACAAAAAAAGATATGTTAAAAATTATATGAGATTTTAATTCATGAGTGATTTTTTTTACCATAAAATTATTATTTTAATAAAATTTCAGAAGAGTTTTATTTTTGGTTCACAACGTAATAATTAGTTTTGATTTATAAAATAAAACCTCTCAAAATATCTTGTATTTTTCGATTTTTCAAAATATTTTTCGTTACTGTTGTGTCCCTGCATGGCAGTGCCATTTTTTCGATTGTTATAATATTTGGAATCAGCACAAAAATTTTACTTTAGTTGGTAGGATGGTTCCGATGGATATTATGAAACGGTTGGATGAACGAAGTATTCTTTTCCAGATGATGACATGATTTATAAAAAATTCAATTTGAATCCAGTTTTGCTAGGAGAAATCGATATGCACCATCCACTAGACTATCGAGGCCTTTAATGTTTCAACCGATTTATTTTCGATTTACAGGAAAAATGGAGTAAACGCAACGCTAGTGCACTATCCATTTACAGTGTTCATCGTAAAACAGTATTAAAGGAAGACCTTTAACACAAGAGTCTACTTAAAAAAATACCAATAATAGCATTTCACAATAGTAAGTTACTTGCATGAAGTGAATTTCTCTCAAGATTAATTTTCTATCTCAAAACTTGTAACACTTTCGATAGTATTTTAGCAGCAAAAAAAGATAAAATTTAAAACAGCCCGTCATTCACTAGATTACAAACTTTGAAATATTTATTTTTGCTTAGCTTAGAATAATCCGAATCTGAACAGCGAAGTGAAAAGCTCTTCTTAGGTAATTTTTAAACAGTTTTTAAACAGGAGTTTTGTCATTGCCAACCAAACGGTGGTGTTGAGTAGAACAGTTTTTATTTTAAATTTTTTTATATTTTAGCATCACAGTTCAACACACTAACCACTGGACTATGGTCACCACACTTACAATGTAATATTAGTGGATGCCACTTACACTCATTACTCGACACACCATGTGCACAGAGAGAAAATGCTGAAATTCGAGAGACCCGGTTTTGGGACTCACAAATCATAATTTAATATTAAAGTTAGATCAAATTCCGTCCTAACGATATCCTAGTTCTGACGAGATGGAATAATTCTTATATTTTAAAGCGAAATTCAAAAGGTCTATGGAAAAATTAGTCCGGTAAAAATCGCATCTCCACCTTGGCCTTTGCAGTTGGAATATATGTATTTGTTTTCATGGCTACAAATTGACCATTTTACTCGTTTCTGTACCTTTAACTGCTGAAAAATAATAAATGTAAGAGAAAAACTATTATAAATTCGAAAAAATTTCATGCGTCATGTGTATTTCAATGAACAGATATTGAATATAATATTACTCATACGTCGTGTTTCACTTATAGAAAGAAGATGTTCAGATATGAATATGTATACGTAAATAATTCATTCATATGACACGTCATACTTATTAAAAAACATATTTCTACAAGCAATACAAGCTCTATAAAACTTTTTTTGGGGATGCGTTCAATTTCGTTTATGTTATACAACAAAGCATTTAAAAATTAAATTGTTAAATAAATTATAAATTACGAAAACTGTAATGTATGCCATTAAAGTGAATACAAAATCACAATAAATGTGAAAGTACATATAAAACTTATAAACACATATACACATGCACATAAATGTGTGTGCGAGGTTGTGTACGAAAATATTTAACATATACAGACATACACGTGAACAAACGCTCACCCACAATACACATACCAATTATATACTTACACTCTCGTCTATAAATTATAAAGTCATACAATTTATTTTTCATACAGACACCACACACTGGCACAGACATATACCAATATACAAACATATGTATACATATACACAGACACAGACATATGACATTATAGAGTACACCTTTGGCAGAGATTCTCTCTGACTTCCTGTCACAATCAGCTGTCATATATGTGTGTATGTAATAAAATAAAAGAATATGTCGCGTTTGGGTCGTTAGTCTTTATACTACATACTAAACGATAAATTTGAGTGTGCGTGGGAGTAAAAGCGAATAAAGACCATATTTTTCTCCTTCATATATATATATATATATATATATATTGTATGTATGTTAT
The DNA here is from genome assembly GCA_963691655.1 of Toxonevra muliebris. Classification (NCBI taxonomy): domain Eukaryota; kingdom Metazoa; phylum Arthropoda; class Insecta; order Diptera; family Pallopteridae; genus Toxonevra; species Toxonevra muliebris. The sequence goes on from OY829326.1 coordinate 105,890,516, forward strand.
GTGTGTGCATTTGCTCAGTTTATGTTCTTGTGGGTTAAATTTAATTTCCACTTTTATTGCTCTGATGAACTTATCACACTTTGTGAAGATAACGTTCTTCTGCACTTACATGCATACAGGTCGACGAAAAATACAGTAAAAAATTACTGGCTGGCTTACTAACAACTTGTGACAGCATAGCATTGTTACTGACAATATTATAGTAGTTAGTTCATTTCAGTGTTGGCTTTTTGTACAACATAAAATTACAATTTAATTTAACATCTATTATAAATGCATGTGCAAATATCCTTGAGTTTTTAACATCTACCATCTTTTACTTGTTCTTACGCCCGCTTCCTCTGAATTCGGAACACAGCTAGCGCGCTTGCAGTTTTCTTTCTCTAACCAGGTGACAAAATAATTGTTAAACCAAATAACCCAAGCAGCAGAAGTAGAGCTGAAATAAATTGGAATTAGTGTGTAATTAAAATGTGAAATATGCACTTAAATTTCTTTTGTTAAAACTCAAAAAGAAACAAAACACATACAAAAAATTTAGATTGTTTTGAATATTTAGTTGAGAGTAAACCTAATAAAGTATTCATTAAAAAATCTTTAAAAGATTTTAAATATCAAACTCACAAAAAAATGGCAATTCGCTAAACCTTAAAACAAAAAGCTGCAAATATTTTTCATACAAGAAACTTATATACACACTCATGCACAGACAAGCAAAAAGCGGTCATGCATAAAAATAAATAAAAGAAATCAACCCATTTTTTGTTGCTTTTGATAAAGGTACCCTAAAACTAAACTAAAAGTGGCCAGCAGCAAGAACAAGAGAGAGTGCAATAAAAAATTAGAAAGAGTCACTACATCAAAAAACGAGAAAGAAAAAGAACAATAAACAATATATAGTATAAATGAAATTTGCGTACAGCAAACTGTATCTCACAAAAATTTAAATTAAACTTAAGCAAACAAAAACAGTTTGTATACTAATGAGCAATTTCATTTGTGTTCCACGATTGAAATATATGTTTATGCATGTATTTGTAAATAGAATAGAACTCTCTCCCTCGTTCACCTTTAACTTTACTTGCTGGCCCTTTTGTTGAAAATATACTTTTTTGGGGTGAGCATATTTTAGAATTCGATAGGTTTGCTATTTGAATTTCTTTAACATACTCCTTTAAACAGTTCAGCAAATTCGTATTTCATTTACTACGAATTTCTAGTAATCTATATACTTTTGACTTTAAATGGCCACTAGAACTTTGGAAGAATTTCAGTTTTACTTCGGGAAATATTATTTAAAATCGACCATTTGCACTCAGAGCATATTTAGGGGTTCTTGACCATTCCCTGTTGCAAATTTGGTTGATGCCTGGAGACACTAATTAAACTAGTTTCTTCTGCTCCAGGCATCATTTAATTTAATTTCTTTTATATACTAGGAGAATAAGCAACAAAGTCTGGCTAACGCTAACTTGCATTCTCTCTTAAGAAAATTAAACGTAATCACTAATTAAGCGAATGTCCCTCAAATGTTATCAACTAAAAATAGTTAAGTGCTGGATTAATCACTGGCCATTCAGAAAATTAAACTTGTTTTTCAATTAAGTACAGCACACTCAAAAAGTATAATTTTCTCCATAAACACGTTGCATACAGTTAACTCAAATTCAACCTTTTGCTGAAAAAGAAACCCTCTCTCACATTTAATGCCGAATTATATATTTATTCAAAAATGTTTCATTTTAAAACTGTTAGCAAGTTTTTTTTACACAATCAACTAGAGTCCCAATTATACGATTTCTTATATTTTATTAATGAATTTTTAAGCAAGTTATTGTTATAGTTTCGCTTTTCCATAAAAAAAATTTAAAAGAAAGAATTATTAGTAATAATTTATCTCTGCTGGTCCGGAAAAACCTAATTATTTTATCCATCGTTCTCATATCTTCATCAAAGTTGTCGGTTATTATTAAATACTAAAAATTTTATTTATAAAGCATAGCATATTGCATTTGTTTCAATAATTAACTGAATAATTTTATGTTAATATGATATCTATACCTATGTATGTAGTGGTAGAATATAGCGGTAGAGCAGGCAGAGCAAATAGAAATAGAAAGATAAAGAGCAAACACATTGAAAGAGATAGATATCAAGAAACACCAACAGAAAGAGAGAGACTAATATCGATCAGAATTAGGTAGCCAATATCAGTTCCGTGGATGTAGACTTGCGCGCCGGTACTAGAACTAGAACTCTGAATTATCCAACCTAAACATTTTTATTAATTATTATTAAATCTACTTGTACTGAACTAAATACTTTTTTAATATTAAACAATATTGAATTCTAAACTATTCTTTCATTTACTACGTGTATCCTTTTTTTAAAGAATACTCCTTTTTTCGGTTCAGATCCTTTTGGTACTATGTTCGGTTCCTTTTTTATACATCAAGTAAGTACATCAACATGCAAAATACCTGCAACCGTTCATAAAGTCTACTTTAAATACCTATTCACTAATAATAACGACTTTTGTTCCTTTCGTTTCGATCAATAAATCTATGAGTGGTATGCCAAGCAAACGTCCACTGATGATATATTGCAAGATCTCCAATATATGCACTCATTTAATTTTTGAAAATCGTTGAGTTTGTTATTTGCTTTCCTGGCTCTTCAGCTCGGGTTGAACGTGTGTTAGCAAAGAGAAGGAAGGAAACAGGAGAGTTCTGCTCTGTAAGTTTCGTCGCTAAGATATCCATTTTGACTGTTAAAATCAATTTTAAATATTAGTGTGTCTACTTTTATTACTTTCTCGGAACTCAGTCGGTGCTACCACGGAACATTTCTAGTCAGAAAAAGTACGATTTTAGCGACAAGCCTGCCGAAGAAGTCAGGGTGCAATATCATTTAGCATGCTCTCTTTCGTAGATGAATAATGACAATTAGAATTGATTTTATTTTAATTTTTAAGTCGGATTGCTCAAGTTTTCCCTGAAAATGAAACATCCTTTAACCCCAAATTTTAAGTTGGTAGTCTTATCAACTATATGCCTCAATGTATCTTCTAGTAGCTTCATTATAATAAACCTTAATATTTAACGCAGCCATCCTGTGTTTAAAGCACTGCTACTACCATATAACTACTTTTTTAATCAAATCAAATTTAATCAAAAAATTGCAGACATTTTTTCTTCTACGTTGCTGCTGTCGAAAACATCCACAAAATTCAAATTTAAATATTTTATAAAGAAAACTTGAGTGGAAAGAGTAGATTGGGGAGTGAGTAGGGTCGAGTGGATATGTACATATTTCGTTCGTTTGTTACTGTAATTTCGGCAGCAGTTGGTACGGATTCAAGGTAGAAAACTCAAGAAAAAGTAAAAAAAAATATAACTACAAATGCTATGCAGTAAATGCTCGTCGAATGTAATCACGATATGACAATTGTGTTCAAATATAAAATAAAAGGTTAAGAAGATATGTAGATAGATATCTACTTCTATATACATACTGCATAAATAGATAAGTTAGTGGCGAAAGGAGAATTCGCAAAACTGAATTTTCGGCTTTCGATTCGATCACGTGATGCAAAAACGCAAGGAAAATATTCGTTATATTGTAATAAGTAGAGCACTTGTCAATAAAACGATGACTATCATTGTTTTCACGTTTTTTACCACCTTTGTATTTTTGTTTTCAAAACTTTTGTGAGAAATATTTTAAATTAGTGTTATTGATTAGATTTGTAATTGTATGTGTAACTAACGGAGTGCTGAGTGCTATATGAAAGAAAAATGAAAATCCATTTTATAGAGAAACAATTTTGAAGAACACATTTAAAATTTTATAAAATTCAAATAATAATACATTGATTTAGACTAAAACTAAAGTGAATGAGTAAAAACTAGCATAATTCTTTCCATTTTCTTTTATCTAAAAGTCCATATCGTTAAATCTAGATTCAATTATAAATAACCAACGTTTTCACTAAGGTTATTATAGGCACCTAATCTATACACTGCTAAACATGCTGAATTTGAACTTGAAATAACACATGCATTATGGATGAGAGATAGGTGTGTTTATGTATATTTATCTGCAGATAAAGTTTCTAATAAATTATTAATAAGGAAGTACTAAATTAGAATTTGTAAAAAACTACAAAGATATTAAATAAACACAAAAATAAATATTTTTCTTTGCTCAAGTATAATCACTCGTGCCTTTTCTTAATAATTTCTTTTAGCATTTAATTTCTCTTATGAACTTGAGTGTGTACCATATACGAATGCTTATGCACACACATTCATTCGTATGTATATAAGTAAGTAAAGACTACTTAGAGCATTTTTGTGTATGTTATGCGTGTGTTGTTTCGTGCGTGAATGTGTTTACTTTGTAAATCTTTGAAAAAAAAACCTTATGCTATACTTATGAAAAAAAAGAAAAGAAAAATGGCATTTCCTCATGAGCGCCACTTTAAAATTTTGACTAGCGTGATACGTTGCTTCTGTCTCCTTTCTACTTCCACTTCATCTTCAACTTCTACCGGTTCTTCTATTTTGTAATTTCCGTCACCCATTTCTGGTTTGTTTTCTTTTTTCTAGTAGTAAGTATTTACTTCAGGGTCGTTCTGCGGTGCTACTTACTTTTGCTTGTCTGTCTGATTTCCTTTCCTATCTTTTTTCTGCCTGGATCCTTTTTGTATTTAGTGGTTATCTTTTTTCCTACTTAAGTGCTGCTTTTTCTTGTTTTCTTAGTGTGTGTATATCCTTCTTGACATTTCACGCGGCTATTGTCTGTTGTTGCTGTGATTTTTTCATTATATAAATACCCGCACATATTTTATGGATGCTACTTTGAAATGGGCCTAAATAAGTTTTGTATTTCGGTTGCCTTTTTTATTTTGCTTAAACAACTGTCGTGTTTTAGTCTCTGCACTCCTTCATCAGTATTTGAAATTAGATAAATGTGTTCGTCTGCTAGAGAACAACGAATGCATTTAATTCTTTGCAAAAAGGTGTGTAGAAATAAAAAATGTTCAATACAACAAAATAAGTAAAAATGTATTTTTCATTTTTAGTTGGATGTTTTGTACAAACATTTAAAAGAAATCAGAATCCTTATATATACAATTCAGCATTATATGAACGTGTATAAGGAGCCGTTCACATATTACGGAAAGTGTTACGAAGTGTTACATGAGGGGGGATGGATCGTCAACTGCGTAACTTACGTAACGTCGATTTAAACTATCTCATACAGATGAGTTCAAAATTGCACTAGTCAGTAAAATGAAAGCTTTTTTATGGTTTTTCTTCCGTTGAATCTGAAAATAAAGATCTAAATTTTTTAAATGGGTCAGTTTTTGGGACATTGTAATTTTTTCATTTCTGTTTAAAAACCATATCTCAAAACGGAAATGTCCAGTCGTTCTTAAAATTTAATGAAAGGTATTAAGATGGCAAACATATCTAATCGGATCTTTTTTTGATTAACCGATTCAAAAGATATCGATGAAAATAGGCCAGATGCTCAAAAAATAAAATCTTAAAGCTGATTCTCTAGCCAAACAATGTAAAAAGTCTGGTTTATGACAAAGTTATGAGTAATTGAGTGAATAAATCCAAATAACACATTTTGAATATATTAATTTTTTCGACAATTTATCCTCCACTTTACCACTTTGGACTGTAATAGTGACGCCATCTTGCGTCCAACATCCAAACCACAATATGGGGTTCGTAGATGGTGCATTTCTGTATCGATGCGCGTATATAACGGTATTAGAAAACGCCAGCTGTCAAAAGTTATTGCCATTTTCTTTCTCATAAAAATCAAATAAAATAAAATTTTTGATTTTCTATATAGCAGAAAGATATTGTTTTTATAAACTTCACACTGAATAATTGGTATAAATTTTAATTTTTGATTGTTTTTCTCAATAATGTAATTAAAAAAACCGTTATGCTTTTCTATTTTACTTGATACTGCCCAACGAACCATATATGTCCCACTAGGTAATTTCAGATTTTAACACTTGTAATTAAGATATGGAAAAAGTCATAGAACAAAAGTTGTTCAGAATGAAGAATGCTATCCCTTAATATTTTTTTTAAACTAAATTTGCGTTGCTGGGCAGAGAAGAGTTAACTGTTTATAGAAAATGCATTCTATTTTTTTAGGTGGTGTTTTCATATTATTTTAATATGTTTGAAATAGTTGTGGCTTTTTCTTTGTGAGAGATCTCGAGCTATCAACGGAAAAAGTGAAGTGCACATCATTACAGAAGAAAAACTGTCCAGAAAGGGAGAACTTCACAATGGGCATATAAAACATTAAATACGTGCCTCTTGTCAAGAAAGAAAATATAATTCTTTCAGCGTGGTTCTTCTTTTTTTCTTAAGGTTGGTCTTATTTTTTGCTTTACGTACGTGAAGAGAAACCGGACGTTTTGCATTGATTCCTTTTTTCGTGGCCTCAGAATCAGCAGTAATATTAGTTTTCTTTTTTTTTTGTTACGTTACTAAGGGAAGGGGTGGTACGTTTTTTAACGTTGCGTTATGACCAGGGGAAGAGGTCCAAATTGGTTAAAAATTGCGTTACGTAGTAAGTTCCTAATACTCGTAAGTAAATCGATTGCCACAGCGTAGGAGTAGTAGTTTTCTCGCAGAGACTGAGCATTAATCGATCCGTCTGCCTCTCTAATTCAGTTACTGTATTTCAGACGAAAATGTTAGCAATTAGAGAGGTGTGTATGATGCTGGAAGTAGACCATATATTTAAAATATCGCTAACCTATCGGATAGCCAGCCTGCAATCATGGCTCTGAATTAGCACGTCATAACATCTAATCTAGTAAGAGAGTGCAGAGAGAACCTTACGGACTTAGCCCGACTATACAGTGTTACTTAAAATGGGTTCCCGGACTGTGGATCATTGCGCAACGAATAAGCAGGCAAGTTCGTCCGAAAGGGCTCGGCTTGGAACAGGCTGAAAACCTGCAGGACCAGCAGAGCGTTATGGCCAAATTACATTAGGACTTGGCTGCCACGACAACTAATAAAGAAAAACCGAAAGAATATCTCAAGACAGACGACAGCCATTAACGGCTTCTGACTGAATGGTCAAGCAGTAAAAATGTGAAACCATACTTCAGTAAGTTCCACAAGCTATCTGAAAAATGTAATAACCGAATTAACAGCCTTTTATTTGATACAAAGGCAATGTTAACAATGCTATGCTACAGAAAAAAATGTGTGTGGGACTGTATGTAAAAGGAACGGGACAGCTACCCTATATCCTGAATGTTCACTAGGGAATATGGAATGGGCAATTTTATATTGCACGCTCATGAGCGGGAACCCCAACAAATTTAATCGATTTTGGACAAGAACGTCTATACAAAAGCACTAGTACAGTAAAGATATAAAAATAAGCCATCAATGAAATAAAATTTAAATTATAAATAGAATATTTTATTTAAAACATTAGCTGCGCACGCCGCATTCTGTCATTTGCTGTTATTTACATTTTTATTTATTTTTTTTTTATATAATATTCTTCTTATTTTTTGTTGCATTATTGTTTTGGCTTTATAATTGTGGTTGCTCAACAACAGCAACAAAATATGAGAGAAAACAATGTAAAGTAAAACATACTTAACCACATGCAAACGTAATACTCACTTATGTTATGAGTGAGTATACAACAACAGTAGCCACGTCATATATACCAACATTTATAGACGCAAACACACATATACCCAGGTATAAAGTGTATAACTCAATTTAAAGTTACAGAATTCATTACATTAGGTATAAACTTTTGAATAAATTGTTTCAGAACTTACTTTTGAACTCAGGGTAGTGAGTAGGAGACTTGTATCGGGATTTAATTAGATTCAAAAAAGCACAGCCGACGACTTTAGATCTCAAAGGTTTGTTTGAATTCACTACAGATAAAATAAATTTAGCAAATGAAAAAATGCTTTCAATGGTATAGTCACTTACATAAGAAAATGGTTTGTCTTATATTTCTTGTATCAACACTGCGTTGTTTCAGCAACAAACTTAAAACAAATTTTTGGAATTCCGTGCTGGGTACATGCACATGGATGCATGCAATAAGACTAAATATTCATATGTATATGTATATATGTATCATTATTTGTGTATTTGGCTTATTTAAATGTTTTCATTTAATTAACAAAAGCAAGCAAAAACAAAAGGCCATTGGAGACAAAAAAAAAAAACAACAACGAAAAAAGAAGAGAACATTTTTTTTTTTTTTTTTTGTTTTACAGAAAAATGAGTTGAACAATGTCGAGGGTGTTGTAGATGCATACGAATGAACACCTACATATATACATTTATACAATTGTATATAATGCATATACATATTAAGGTGCCTCACAAACAAAAAGCAGTACCAACCCTCCTGCAAATTAAGCTTGGTTTATTTTATGAAGAGCTTCAAAATATTTTACCATGATCGTTTTGAAAAAAAAAAACTCTGAAAGTCGTCGTATCTTTAAATTTTAATTTAAATTTAATTTAACTTATGGTATTTTATGCGAAGCCCATTGAAATTTAAAAAATTTTAGTCATATCATTCTTATAATCTTTGGTTTATGCCCGACTGGAGAGATAGATATTTTATTTTTTCTATATGAATTGCATTTAAAAACAAACAAAAAAAACTATTTTTATAGGTTTTTTTTTTCAAAACGATCCAGGTAACGGCAGTTTGTTTTTTTGTATTGGACTTGAGGCGCCTTAATGTAAGTATTCTATGTATTTATGCATGTGCATAAGAGTACGGATCCTCTCTTCAATTAATAATTGCTTTTGTTCATATGTAAACGTGTGTATATTTCCAAGTGCAGTGTGTGTGTATATGTACTTAAAATTGTAGGCATAATTTTTATTTGCGGTTTCAAGTGAAAGTTGGTTAAATTTATGCTAAATAAAAATAAATTTAGAATTATTAATATGACAAAATACATACATATTATACCAAAGAATTAAAAAAATCAGCATAATTAGCACCAAAGTATGCTTCACAAGTACGAGTATGTATTTTTGTTAATAAATATGCATGGAAATTGAGCAAAAAACTTTTTAAATATGCTCATTAAATTCTTTTTAACTCTCAACTGAATTTTTTAGATTATGCTTATCATGAAGCCAAAAATAAACAATTTTCATTCATTTTTCTTTAGTAAACAAACATTTAGGAATATGTTCACATCCAAGATATATGCATGCCTGCCTGTGTATACACATACCATAGCCATATCTACTCACATTTGATACTCTCAGTGTGCATAATTTGTATTTTATTAGATAAGCCCTTAAGCTTTTGCAAACAAGCCAAAGAGTTAATCGCTTTTCATTTTTAGAACGATACTTGTTAAATATATGATTTTTTGTATAAGCATTCATCATAAGTTCTTTTTATTTATATTAAGAACAATTTTTTAACTGAATAATGCAGATCCTTTAGTTTTGCGAAAACCAAAAGCTCAAACGATAACCGCAACCACAATCTCTCCATTTTATATCAAGGCCGTTCGTAATTTGCTTTGCCGATTTTAAGTTAAACAAAGTTAAAAAAAAATTAAAAAAAAAAGGTAAAAATGCAACCACTGAATAGCATGTTTATTCGATTTGCCTAGTATCGAATAATTAACTCAAGCTTCCATATTATATGTATTATATACTTTCAATGAATATGTTGAAAATGTATGCATAAATATAATGAATTTTATTCATAATATACTTTTATATTTTATGTACTTTCAGAGCATTATCACGCAAACTTAAGCCACATTTAGTTGCCGACACTGTCAAGCAATATATCAGTCGGGCGCAACGGCCAATCAAAGGTTCTAAAGGAGAGCAGCAACCTAACATGGAGTTTTTACGTGGTGTTTATGCGTTTATGCAAGTGAGTAGATCATCGGTGAGTGTCGCTATTTCAACTTAACAAACTTACTAATCCATAAAATCTTCTTTTTCTTTTTTACATATATAAATATATATACATATTGTATATGATTTGCTCTCGAAATCATACAAAAAAAATATAACAAAAATAATAAAAACTAATTATATAATAATTTAAAACAAACAAACAAACAAAAAATTATTTACTAACGAGTTTAACATAAACTAAAAACTGGTTGAAGCAAAATGCAAAAAAAAAAAAAAGAAATTAAATACTAAAAACTGTCAAAGGTTTTCTTTAAAATTAAGTAGAATTTGTTGTTTTTTTATTATAATATAAAAAGAAAAAGAGCATCCAAGATAGAAATTATTCCAGCTGCAGTTAGCTTCACTAATAAATATTGGCATCTATATCAATTGGCATTAAAAGTTAACATTACTTAAATTTAAGCATTATTAAATATTTATTTATACACAAATTGCTTTTCTGTTATAAATGTATTACTTTTTAATATGAACTTCTAAACTTCTGCTTTTCTAAATTCAAAATTCAATAGCCGGTTTCTGTAAAAAGGCATAATTTTCATATTCTTTCACAATAAACAATACAATAATAAGGTAACCTATGATTTTAATAGTTAATGTCAGCAATTTGAAGCATAGTGCTTTCCATTTAATCTATGTTGCATTTTGCTTAAAATTCTTGAAAACTTTTTTCTTTGATGTCGCGTAACAAAAAGCCTTCGATATAAACTTTTTACTTTATTTTAACTTAAAATCAATGATGAAACTTATTTCTTCTTTATCACTAATGGGTAAATTTTACAACAAAAATTTGTTGTTTAAGTATTTAAAAAAAATCTTTTGTCAATTACTTACTCAAAAAGAAGAAAATGTATGCCTTTTTCAAGAAAGTTACTAAACAAAAATAACAAACAGTATTATTTTAGAACAAAAGAAAACAAAATTTCAAGAAGAAAAAATTATTTTTAGCTCAAAAGGAATTAAAAATTAAAAAGTTAGGAAAGTAAAATATTACAAAAAACAAAAAAAAATAAATAGATATATACCAAATATACCGAGCGAGTGAGCGAGCGAACGAACGAATAAATTTCAACCAGAACAACAAAAAACTAAAACAACCTCAAAAAAAAAAAAAATTCAAAATATATGAAAATTAAGAAAACTCTTTTTTCTTGGAAAAAACATTTTTTTTTTGGTCTTTATTCCACCACTCATTCTCATCATAATGAAAATTAATAAGCAAACATTAATCATGCAGAACTTCAGAAAAAAGGAAAAAACAAAAAATATAAATGAAAGAAATAACAACAACTACAACAAAAATATAATATTTATAATAACAACAAATACAGCAATAACAACGTATCTCATGCCTTCGTAGTCTCATTTAAAAAAAAAAAAATAACAAACAAAAAAATATTACCACATATTTTTTTCTTTTGACGCATATTTTCCACATCCTTTTACATATTTATGTTTTTTATCACTTTAATTTTTATTTGGTCGTTTTTTCCATAGTGTTCATATTTAAACAGGATTTTTTACATATTTCTTCTTGCATTCATATTCGTTCTTCTTAATTTCATCGTTTATGTAAATTACACTTTGCATATTTTCTTAAATGTAACGAGAAGATACTTTTCATATTTTCTTAACCAACTAAAAGTTTTTCTTGCCTTTTCCTTTGTTGTTGTTGTATTCTGTCATCATTTTCTTCTTCTTGTCTTCTTCTTCTTTTACATCGCCATTGTCATTATCATCATCGCTGGAAATTTTTTGCATATTAGATTTTGTGGTTTTCTACTCTATTCTGTCCGTTGTTGTTGCCTTTCTGTCATCTCAAAATATAATTTTTTTTGCCCTCTACTTCCTTTTAATTTTAATAAATCCTTCCACTTCATTTTATTTTTCTTTCAATTTTTTTCCTGTTTTGTTTTTGTCCACCTTTTTTACGCTCAAAAGCCTAAAATATTCTTTGTAATTAACAATATTCACATTTTGTTTTGATACTTCATCTTCTTCTTGCTCTTCCTTGTGTTTCTTACTGATTTTCCGTTGTTTGCGATGTCGTCGTCTTCTTCGACTTCTTCTTTAATGCTGGAGTGTACTTGTATATATGTATGAATGTATTAGTATATGTTTTTGTTCCTTATTTATGTATGTTTGTATTTGTGTGTGCGTCTGTGTCTGTATGTTTGTCCTGTTGACTTTGTCATTGTCATCGGTGTTGCTGTTGCTGTTGCCATTGCCACGTTAAGAACGCGACTAAGTGAATGAAATCGTGTACATAAACAAGTAGTAATGAACTATAACAATAACAACAACAACAATATTTGAAGTTTCAAATGAACGGTGGAAGATAAATAATGAAAGTGTTAATTTAGGAATGAAAGAAAGCAGAAAAAAAATCATTGCGTTATACTTCGTCGTTATTAATTTCCTTATTTTTCTTTTTCCTTTTCACTGTTGCTCGATTTTTTTCCTATTGTACCATTTTCATTCAACGTTCATTTGTTTGGGTGTGTTGAATGTTTTATTGTACTATATTCAGTTTTTTTAATGTTAATTGTTCAACTTTTAATTTCAATTTATATGTTAGAGTTTCTTATTATTATGTTGGTATTTCTTTTACTTTTTCCCTCTTAAAACATATCTGCAGACAAATACAGATGTGCTAAATGGAACAATATTAGTTTCCACAGCAAATTCATGTGTATTTTGGACCAGAATTCCTTTACGACATAGGAAAAATTTACGTTTCTTTACTAAAAACGTTTTTTAGAAATTACAATTTATTTAACAACCTCTAAACCACGGCCTTTCTATACCATGTTTTAGTTTTGCGGGCTTAAGTCTTACTATTCTCATCAACTAGTATTGTACGTGTTATATTTTTACACGATAATAGGGTTTCAAAAGAGTTCATGACAATTTTTTCTCCTTGCTTTTTATTTTTACCTGATCCAATTAGATCTGATGCCTTCAACATCTATAGAGCTATCCAAAGACTTAATATTCAATATCGAATAGGTCACTAAAATAAAATACTAAGTTAAGACAAAAGTTAAATTTATATAACGTTCACGTATAATTCAATTGTTTTAAATTTTCTCTATATTTCTACAAAGTAACAGGATAATAACTAGAAAGTTCTACATATAAAATCTATAATCCTAAGGAAGGCCGTTTAATCCCATACCTACGAAAAATGTTTATAAACAAATGCAATAACAACAAAAAAACAAATTTATATAAAGTTTGTGATATATCAAATTTGCTAACATGAACAACAACAAAAAGCAGTAAATTGCCATATAAGATTAAAAAATAAATTTTTAATGAAATTTCATATGTATGCTGCACAAAATGGAGTTAGTTGTTGCAATTTTAGACATACAAAATAATAAATACACAGCTACACGTTCATACATTTATGAATACATACATACACACAATAATATAAAAATACTTGTGCATAGATAAATACGTGCTAGTATATGCAGACAAGGTACTGGCCAAAGAGATTTCTACAGAACTGTTGTGTGTTGTAGAACAATAACAACAACAACAACAACGCAAATAAAAATGCAATAACATTATAAATAGTAATGAAATATTTTTTTTATTATGATTTTTTTATTACATTAATTTTTTTATTTATATTTTGAAACAATATATATACATATAATTGTACCTGCCTATATATAAACATACAAATATATACGTATCCTATATAAAAATACACATATACATATATATTTTTGGAAAAAGGTTGATTACGGCGAATATGAAACTTCTTCTGCTACTACAACAACGTTTATTGCTTCTATTCCAACAACAACAATTACAACAACCACATCAAGAATAGATAGTAATAATAAAAATTTAAGTGCAAATAAAAATCCAAATAAAACCGCTGCGAAAAAAGAGGAAAATTTAATAATAAAATAACATCGGGAATTCCATAGCGAAACACATACCAAAACAAAATGGTTTATAAATAACAAAAACTGAATAAGTAATTATAAAAATAATAACACCAAAAATTTTGAAAAGAGCTTGATCAAAAAAAAAAAAAAATGTTTGAATTAAGTGAACTTTTAAGACTCAATAAGCAAATAATCAAAAAAAAAAACTATTAAAATAGCATCAAACAAAATGTGATAAATTGCAAAAATAAAAAAAAAACAAAATAAATAAACTAAAATCAAAAATATTTTCAATAATCAAAATTTAAATAAAAAAAAAGAAAACCAAACCAAAATATAATCGAATAAATTAACAAAAAATTCAACTTTGAGTGAGATATTGCAACATTTTATGCGCACGCTTACGCATACAAATATTTATACACACAAATATATACATATCGATCGTTCGACGTGTGCGTGTATCTCTCCTGTATAAATACCTCTCTCGCAAATTCTCTCATTTTCAATTTGCAAACCAATCAATTTGTATATCTTCTAAAATCTCAATTTCCAATTACTTCGCATCACATAATAGAGAAATTATATAACTGTGTGTGTTTATTATCAACGTGCCTTGCATTGTGGGTCTGTGTGTGGGCGTGTTAGAGTGTGGGTTCCTTCTGCGCTTCCGCTGCGTTGCAGGAAGTAAAGACACCAAACATTTTCGTTACGCAAAGTGAAAGAAAATGGTAATTAAAAATTAACTCTACTAATTCAATTTAAAAAAAAAAAATAGTTTTTCTCTTATTCTTTTTCCTTAATTTTTGTTTACAAAATTTTAGCAGTTTTTTTTTAAGCCCGCATTTAAAATTGTATTATTTGGTTTTACATTTTTAATCATTTTTTTTTCTAAAATAGTGAAAAGTGACTGCAAAACTTCGCAAACAAATTTATTTAAATATTATAGTTGAATTTTTATTTTATTCTCAAATTCTCACAAAAAAATTCTGCACGTTCCTCTGTCGTATGTAGTCTTAGAGTAGTTCTGAAGTGAAAGTATACAATATATACCTATATTTTTAAGGTAATGAATTATCTTGACTATTGCAAGGATATCAAATCTGTTATATACTCAAGAATTATAATAGTAACTTTTATTCTGTAAGCGAAAAATAAAATATTGCTTACAAGGACAATTTTTAAATACAAATTTAAATATAGAAATTATATTAGTCGGATTCATGTACACTCGTAAAAGCTTCTTATATGTGATAAATTGTATAAACATGTAAACATACTGTCGAATTTCATATAAATTCTGACAAGTTTACACACTTTACGAGTTTACAAGGCATTTACGAGTTTATATGAGTCTGCTTATTATGTTTTTATAAATATATTCCCTATTTTTACAGTCCCTGCTAGAGATTACTGTTTTAGCAACCAAAAGCAAGAGGACCAAAATAATATGGCAAGTGTAAGATATGTACCTACTTTTTTAATTATTAGATAAGTAAATTCAATCAAATATTTCTTGAGTATATTCTGAATTATGGCTGTAAATGTGCCCTTTTACTTCAAAGCGTGTGTGCAGCGTAAACAAATTTTTATACTGTCAAAATTATAGATTTCTTCCAAGAGATACTAAAATATATATTTTCACAAACCCTTGATTTATATAGGGTGAACTTACTATAAAATATCAAAGGTTTGACGGAAGATATTCACTTTTTCAGACATTTTATTAATTAAGTATATTAAATCATATCCTGATACCATGATGCACGTAAGAAAATAATTTTCAAAGTCTGAAAACTTAAAAATATTAATTTAAGACACTTCTTAATTCAGAACTGCATGAGACTACAAACAGACAAACCTCCACCTCCATTTGCGTAAGGCCTTTTTAATTTTCTATTTCCATTTCTACTTATTTTTGTTGCTGATTTTTTTTATTTATACCAAAGAACAATATTTAACTTAATTACCGAAAGCAAAAAAGTCACATTCTGTGGGGATGCAAATGAAATATAAAATTTTAAGATTTTTCTGTCATTAATTGCAGATAAGATCACACAACAATTACGGGTAGAAATAATACCAAACATCAATAAATCGATATTTTATTAAACCAAACCAAATACGAAAAAAGACAGAATTCAACATTTCGTTCGTTTCGCTAAACATAATTTTATTTAGATCGACGAAAATGACTGAACAGATAATTTTGTCATACTAACGAATATGAAAAAATAAGTTAATTTTACATCACATTGCTCGGATGCTGAAACATATGCTGTCAACGTATCAGAAATTTGCAAATGCAATGCGAATTTTCTAAAATGTTAGGAAAAAAAATATTATATTTTATATAAATAACAGAAAAGAAAAGTTTAATACAATAAATTTGCGCAAAATGAAAATACAACTCAACACTCAAGAAAACATTTATAAACATTTTTCACACAACTACATACATACTTACTTACATTTTCAATACAAATTGTAAATTTTATTTTTTATTCTTTTCTTATTTGAATTTTACAATACAATTTTACAATTGTGAAAGTATAGTAAGTGTATCAATTTGTGTATCACACACACAACAACAAAAACAATAAAAAGCTTTTCTACATCTTTTCTAAGATAAACTCTTTTCTTTTAAACAAATTTTCTTTAACTTTTTTTCTATTATTTTAATTATTTTCCACATCTATCAATAACGATGACTATCTTACCTTCAAAAGAAAAAAAAATTAATATAAATGCAAAAAAGAAAACTGCTACAAAATTTTAATAATTAATTGCAACAAAAGATCATAAAGAAAAAAAAAACAATAGCTCTATTGCCGCGTATATGTATGTCTGTATTGAAAGATTTAGCGTAATTTTCTTGCAAAAAAAAAGAATACTTAAAAAATACCTACATTTATTTTAAAGGGTTATTACTACTATCGTATACACACCGCGCAAATTTTTGCACATAAAATGTAGTAAAATATTTCATATGCGGTTATTAAATGTTGTGTTTTTAGTCTGAAACTACTACATATACATACAATATATACCTACTTACATATATAAATACTCGTAAAGACAAAAAAAAAAAAAGAAAACAAAAATAGTTAATTGCACGTAATTGCAGTATTATATGGATTTTATATTATTGTTTAATGAAAATTTGTTGGTTTTCGTTTTCGATTTTCATTTCTATAATTACGTAGCCTACAAATTACTCGTATACTTATACTTACTTATACTCATACTCTCATATAACAATATCAATAAATTTACTTGCAAACTAAATTAAAATTAAAACTATTAACAAATATGTGCATGATCTAAGTACTCGTACTCGTACTCGTACATATAAATACAAATATTCGTTCATTATCAATTTATAATAATTTTTTACAAAAAATATTTAGACTTTTTGATTTGCATTAAAAAAATTTCAGATTTATTTTTTAAAATTTTTCGTTTTGATTAAATCAATAGTAAATGTATTGATATAATTTCATTTCCATCGATTAACTTTGATTTAAAAACTGATATAAGTGAAAATTTAACTTGTAGCATATATGCACATTGTTGAGTCAATGCGATCTAGTTAGAGGGTGTTCGAAAAATATGGAGTGCTCAAAGTATCACATGTCAGAATTTGAAAGGCAAAACCCAAATAAACAACTGCTTGAAGTAACAGACAAAAGATAATACTTTTCAGTGCGCTGGTTAATGTGCTCAAGTAATCACGTAGTATGCTCTTTTAAAAATTAGTTACCTATTAAAAATGGGATCTTTCTAAATCAGCCTTATACTTGTGAGATTTCGTATTCTCATTTGCACGTGTGCTATGGTGTGACCACCACTCGTCAAATAAGAGTTGATTCTTGCCAGCCAGATAATTAATCATTATCGATAAATTGTAGTTAGCAGATGCAAAGGGATTGGTCGCATCCTTCTTTGTGTCAGCACGCATGGAAAATTCCTCTTATAGCTTTAAAAAGAAATTTTTCAAATTTTGTTGACTTTTAGTAATATATCTTAACTTTTAAAAGAAGAAACAGAAAAGACCTTACTATTTTATCAGAATTAATGCTGAAAACAATGTGGTCTAGTGCTTAACATGAAGAACTTACTTGTTATTGGTTTAACTCCACTAAACGACCAGAGCACTCAATAAATTCAAAAAACAAAAACCTTTTGTAGGAAACTCATTCTAAGCTTCAGTATCAGAGATATTCCATTACATAACACATAAGTATTTATCGTATTAAATTTCACAAAACTAAATTTCATTTTATAATTTAAAACAAAACAAAAAAAAGTATAACAGGTACGTATAATACTGTAATATGGTATCTTGGTGTATATAAAATACTCGTATTTGTTTGTAATCAATTGAAAATGTCTAATTACATTGAAATAATACAAAAAGTAGTTGTCGTTGTTGATGTTGTTGATAAATGTGCAATTAATTTAAAATACTACATACATTGTAATCGATGATGCAACATAATCAATTAATTTTCAAAATATCCAGAAAAAAAAAATATATAAACATAAATAAATAAATTTTTTTTTTTGAAAAATTGCATATGCAACATACATTATCCAAAAAACAAAAAACAATTAAAAACTAAGACAAAAATAAACAGAAAATAATAACAATAAATGTTGTGTACAAATTTTTTGTATTGAATTTTTGAAATGCATAACATTACTACTACTACAAAAGTCAATAATAAATTAAAAAAAAAAAAAATACCAACATCCCGCGCCCTCCCTCTACCATAACCACAATAAAAACCATCATTACTACCATTTTACCACTATTACAACCACCTCCACCATCACCACTACCACTACCACCAAAAACACCTAACTATCATCAAATCAGTTAACAACAAATTACAAAAACAAAAAACGGACAGCATATATGTTGGCAATCGAGCAATTTGTAAAAGGTTTTTGAAATACAAATAAAATTATTTCTTTTTGCTTTCCTTTCTTTATTTATTGAGTTTCTTTAAACCAATATTGCAAAATAAACAATAACGAAACAAATCCTTTTTCTCCAATAATTTCAGATTTTCATTTGAAATTTCGATAATTTAAAGCAAATGCAAATAAATAATTTTTTTATACAAATTTTTGATATGCAAAATAAAATATTTTTATAATAAACTACAATTATTTTTTAACCATATATACAAAATAAACAAAGTAATAACAAAAAACTAATACAGCAACTCCCACAACTAATACAATATAAATACTACTACTACTACTACTACTAATACAACTATAAATATATATGCTACTCACCAATATTGCCACTGTGGTTTTTTTTCCTTTAAATATAATTATTATTTCATAATTTAATTTATATATCTTTTTGAAACAGTATACTAACAATTTTTTCTGTTCTTGATTGTGTTTTAGTTTAGTTTTGTGTGTTCGATGTGTGTGCGTAATTTAAATATGTATATTGATTATATATATATATATATATATATATAAATATCTAATAAAATATTAACAACAAATAATACTAACATATATTTTTGTGCAATTTTTAGCAAGTGAATGCACTTTATAAACAATGTAAAAATTTATTCATAAATACTGCTTTAGTATATATATTTAAAACTTCAAAAAGTACACTTTACTATACACTGTATGCAGTAAATTAATTTATCTAAATACTTATGCCTTACACTTTGACAGATTTTTTAATAATGCTTAAATAACAAAAGCTTCCGGCGATGTTCAAACAGACAGAAAATTACTGATATTGTAATTATTTTTTGCTAGAGCAAATTGCTATTAAATTTAGCCTGATACTTTTTCAATATTTATTTACAAGTATACATATAAGGTGGCTGCTCCGATTAAGTAGCTCGTAGCTCATTTCTTACCGATACTAAAATCGGTTAAGTATTTTTGAAAACCCATCATACTTATGTCTCCATACTGGCCTACCACAAGAAAATGCGATGATCAAGTGAAAAACAAAGCATTTTCACTTATGCACAACATATGATCAATATATTTTTTCATAAATCAAATAGTTTAAAAAAATTCCTTTAGAAGTTATTGGCAGCAAAATGTAGAAAATATGAACTTTTAATGTTGTTCTTCATTTTTCCATACGTTTTATTAAGTGTGGTAAGCTGTAGAATATAAAAAATACATCAAGGCCGCTTTTTTTATATAGATGAATTTTTTTTTTTTTTTTTAATTTTCGAAAAAATCTCTAGAATGGTGAGTTTACATATCTGATTTGGCATTTTAACCATATAAAATGTGGTCCAAAGCTAATATGTGTTAAAATACCAATCAATGATTACTGAGAAGATGTGTATAAAGACCGCACCCTTACTTTAGCAAGATCGCTACAGAATGGCAACAAGAGTTTCTTTCCCGCTTATACAATAGTGGTAAGTTACTACCTACATATTATACAAAAGTAAGATTGTAATTTAAACAATTTTCTCATGCTGTAGCATAATTGAAGTGTCTGTTTCAAGGTTTTCTTAATAAGCACTTGGGCAATGCGTTTCATTGACTTCTATTCTTCTATTGCCTTGGATTTATATGAGAGTAATTTTAAAAGGAGAAGTTCTTTGAGAGGGTCTGAGTTAGAAACGTTCGCCAACTTCATAATCCATTTTGAAAATTCAGATACTTGAAACATATGAATCATAGTTGCTTAAAGCAGAAGGTTTATATACTTATCATTGACTTAAATTACATTCCGTTTTGATACTTCATCCTCAGTAAACCACCTATACCCATTTTATGTTCAGTTTTGGATTTGTAATAGCAAAACTAATATCTTTAATAGGAAACTTGAACTGTTATTTGTAGTCAATTGTTTTAGGGTAATTCGATATCTGTCATATGCACACTCACAATTATACAAACCACCCTATATATACATATGTATAAGTTTGTAGGTAATGATGCTGACAATTGCAATTCGCATATATATTTCCAATTTTTTTTTTTTTTTAATTAATAGTAAACACAAAAAAACAAAAAAGCAAAACAACACAAAATACTAATTAAATTTACTCACACAAAAGCAAACAGCAATAAAGCAGAATTTCAACATTACGCCTGAGGTAAGCGTTAAATTAAAACAGTAAAAGGCAAAAAACTTACTCGATACACAAATGCACCTACAAATGCACATACACTCTCTCACAAAATAAATACTCATACTTACACACATATTCAATCAACAACGAATTGTTAAATAATAAACTTTTGGTACCCAAGAGCTTTTATTTTGTTTTTGAAAAACAATTAGATAGCTGTTATGCAACAACAAAAATACTAATAACATATACGTATACTATACACAATAATAACCAAAAAGACACTAAATATTTACATAATCTAAATAAATGCATAAATTTCTTAAAAAAAAAAAACTAAAACAAAATAACCAGAACACAAAAAATTACTTAAAAAGAAACAGCTTTTTAATGCATCCTTTTCAGTTTTTGTTAAATCGAAAATGTTGAAAATGCGTCGTTATGTGCTAAGAAAAATAATTAATAACTAATATACATACGTACTCGTACTTAAATAAATAATAAATGGTTCAGTTTGTAAATTTAAAAAATTTAATAAAAAGTTTTTACATATAAAAATATATATTTTTACTACTAACATTTGAGCAAAAATAGTAGTATTGTAAAATTTTTATTTTATTTATTTTATTAAACAATAAAAATTAAAATAATAATAAACAAGTTATTCATTATAAATAAAATAATTGATACTTCCACTGTAACTTCTTCCCAAACTTTGATTTTCGTTTCTTTCATTTCTAAGTAAAGCTATCTCTTTCCACCCGCTGCTTCTGCATCTACTGCTTGATCTTTGTCTACTATGTACTTATGTATCTTCTTCACTCACTCTCTGTAACATTTTGATCCTACTCCTAATCTATTGTAACTATTATGTAATCAAACGCTTTGCTTCATTTTTTGTAAAGTGTATGAAAATATACGTACTACTAACTTCTTTTCAGTTGTTATTAAAATATTTTAATTTTTAAAAAAATTTTACACTCAAAAGAGTTTACTAATGTTTTCAATTAATCTAAGTATACCTATACATATAAAAACATTATATTGATCGTTATGTTTTGGGTGGGTTTTCTTCTTGACGACAATTGCGTAGAATTACTTCAAGGAAAATATCTTTGATTGAAGGTTGTTTCAAATCCGTTATTTGTAGCCGTTTCAATACGAGCTAAACGGCATCGCGATGATTCCAACTGACAAAAATGATACCATCAAAACGACAATATCTATCATACTGGTAGCAATCGTTGTTGAAAAACTTGACCGACGCGAAATAACACTACCGAAGTTGTCTAACAAAACTAACATGTTGATTGACACTAACCGACCGCAGAATTACTACGGTATGAAGTGCTCTGGTATCTGGTTCATGCTCATAACGTATTGTGGTATGACGTGAGAATAAAACTTGTCTTCCCCAGTTAGTTGTCTAAGTATTCGGTTGGGGCATTACCGTTAGTAGTGGATTAAATATATATGAAGTTTGGATAAATAATAGCGCCAACCAAATTATTTGAGTCATTTCGTTTAATATAGCATTCAATGAATTAGAACTACAATACACAAACAACAAGGCTTACTTGTTATTAAGTACTGAACATACACAAAATAAAATAATATACTTGGATTAAATATATAGGTAATTTGAGACTCTGAATTATATTTTTTGATATATTATGCATAGGTATTCGGAGTTCTATTAACTTCCTTTAGAAATTCAGTTTCTTGGTAAAAATTTTTAATTGTATCCAGCAAGTGAAAAATACATGCACATTTTTTAAATATTCTTTCATATACTATATACGTTCCCTTTTTCTCATTACATGACTGTATATGAACATCAATATAATTTAACGAAAGTATCATAAAAAATGTTTTTCGCTTTCAATCCAAAGCAAAGCAACTACATGCATACATAGAACATGTATGTAGACACTCTTTTCATATTACATTCTACATGTGCACATATCATTTCAAAGAGATTTCCTTTGAACTTAGCATAGCCTAGTTTTTCTTCCTTTTATTCCACTATTTTTTGTGCTCGCTTATTTGAATACTTGTGCTCATTTCCCATAATGATTTTCAATGTCTTCCAGACGCGCATACATACAACACAAACTTATTTTTGAATGTATGTAATACATGTATGTACATATATATATATATATATATGTATATACCCCCGTACAAATACACAAAAATATGTTATTTTGCGATAGCATAAAATTAACCTACTTTTGAGAATTATTGAATTTTCATGTTTCATGGTATATGACATGATTTAATGCCACACACATACTCACAAGAAATATGGATGAAATATACGAATACGTAAGAACATTCCAAAAACTATTTGCAATTATTGAGAGGGCACAATAGCAACACAAAACCAAACTTATGGGTATATTAATTTAATGACTTTTTCACAATGTTTTTGTTGTGCTATTGTTCTGTCTGCCAAGTCTAAGAACTCAAAGCAGCTACTACTACAAGATTTACGTACGCATTAACTGACTTCATTATAATAATATGTAGTAAAAGTTGTAGTAGTTCATAATATCCAGTGGTATGTAGTACCTACGTATTACATACAGGGCCGTTTCAAGAAAAATTGTTACACTCAATCTGATCAATGGGATTTCTGTTTTTAATGATTCAAATATTCCAACAGTTTTAACAATTTCGGTAATGAATTAGACAATTTTTCAAAGTTAGTATTCCTTTGATGTTTACTTTAATTCCATTGATCAAGAGGGTGCATTTATTATATAAATTTCGAATATATAATGCGCCCCCTTGTTCATAAGTGTTATCTGAAAAACGCTGGCTTCTTATGTTATGCCAACATGTGTTTGCGTCAAATGAAGAGAAGGAAACAGCCATGACTATCAACATTTCTGTGCAAAAACTGAAAAGTCTATTGAAGCGTGCATGTCTCAACAGCAAAATAGTAAGAAAAGTGTGCCTAAGAACTTAACCAGAGAATAAAGTATGTACAAGAATTTGTAACAATTTCTTATAGGAGTTGTTCTTTTTCTTATTATTTTTATTGTTGTTCTTCTTGTCGTTGTACTTCATTTCAATTTTATAGCCAAAAAGTACAATGTATAGTGTAGTTTGTTTACGTTCATAACATTTATTCTTATTGCCATATAACATGAATCACTAAATAAAATTATTTGAGCAAATAGAACAGCTACTACTATTTACTGTCACTACTACTTTTTCTGCTGTTACTACTACTTCAACTGCCACTGATATTGTTACTAACTAATACTATTACTGTTGATATTGTCATGCGGTTTGACTAGAATTTCAACTGAAAAAAATCATGAACAGGGGAGCTGGTTTCACATTAAATAGAAAATTCCTATATCTTCTCGAATGAAACCGCAGTCAAAACAGGAAAAAATGCAAATGAAAGTAGCATCAAGCTTCATTAACCTTTAGTGCATGATAAATCAAAAAAATGTTCAAAGATAACTGTAGCATTGAAATATTTTCAATTTTAAATTGTCATGTTCTATAAACCTAGAAATGAGACTCAAGCTAATTTGCAAGTTGACGGGCGAAAGAATTAATTAACCCTAAAATATTTTATGTGGTTCCTTTTATTTTTTATACTGCAACTATGAATTGAATAGCTTTTTGTTTAAAGAAAGCAAGCCAGGCTTCTCGTACAAGTGAAACGTTTTTTTTTTTCCTGATGTTTGGTTGCCACAAAAAGTCAATGGGGTAAAAGTTAAAGCTATATAAGCATCGATTTATTTTAATATTGGGATAAACAAAAAGTGTGGGAAATATGTAAATACTGCATATCAATAGCTACTTTAAGAATGTTAACATTACAATTTGAACTTTGTTTTTATTTTATTACTAAGTCAAAAGATAGTGCTCAGTAAAAAACTTGAGCTTAGAATGTCTATAGCTTTCAATTCAATAGTAAATACTTAGAAGCTACATCAGTTTCCTTTTACATTAACTCAAATGTTTCATTTTTATTGGCTAAATATTTTTTATTAAATTAAATCGATCGCTTCAGACATTCTAAGTTTGTTATAAAAATTAAACTTTTCACTGAATATCAACATTTAAATGAGTACCATCTAAAATACTGGCGGGTATTGCAGTCAACAATTCGGGTTTATTTTCCTTTATAATTTTCATTGAAAAACGTTGGTTTTATTTATATCAAGCTGAAATTTATGCGAAATTTTCCTGAATTTTCGCAAAAAAAAAATAAGAAATAAAATCCAATAAGTTAAACTAAAAATGCCCTTTAATTTATATGACAAATAACAACGTTTGTTTACTCAAATCATATAATTTTTACTTCTTTCTTATTTAAATATTTTTGTTTATTCTCTTTTTTAGTTTTTCGTAAATCACTTTCTAATTCCACCAAAATCACCAATTTCTACACCATAAAATTTCACTAATTCACCGTAGTAATCACCTTTAAATCTCGCAATTCAAATCGCTAATTCACCACTACCACCAACCATTTTTCTCTTTCTGTCACTCTCTCTCTCTTTCTCTCTGTTCACCCGTAGGCATTTTTCCATGAAATTCGTAAGCGGTTTTCATTTTCCAAAATCATTCGCAACTCCAAAAATAAATAATAATAAAAAAAGAAAAAAAATCTAATATTAGCACATTTCAAAGAAACGACCAGTTTTAAAAAAAAAATAATGATTAAATTTAAATTTGAAAGCAAAAAAAAAAAAAAAAACTCAAAAGTTTGCCTTAGTACATTAAAAACATCATCACAAGCAACTTTTTCATCTTCACACGCAGAAATCACTTTTTATCACCGCTGTTAGAAGTTCACAAATTATTTCACCAGATATCTCACCAGAAGTTCACTAGAATCACCACAGATCACCAAAAATTTATTTCACTAGTACAAAAATAAAACAGTTTTCACTTAAAATTGTTGCACAGTATGGCAAAATGCTGAAATTGTTAAGGGACTTTTTTTTTTTTTTTTTTGAAAGCCAAATAATCCATAAAATTCCTCCAATATTCATTTCATTTAGGTAAGGTGTTTCAGATTTACGAGTTCACCCATATACTAAAGAGCATCGTTACTTCTACGAAAAAACTTGTATCTTCATTTTTGGGTAATTTGAGGTAATTCTTTGTGACTCTACAGCTATCACAAGTGCAGAAGAATTTAATACAAAAAATATTTGAAATTTATCATCCAAAGCCAATTTTCCATTCACTAAAAATTCGTTCCAAAGCCATAGTGTAAATCTCTAATTTTATTCGGATAGCAATATTATGTACGCTCATTACAAGTGATCGACTTAAATTTAAGCATCTTTATTTTTAAAACAATTAATTAATTATTAACCAAATGTGAGCATTTTCCCGTACTGTGCATTGTTCAGTGAAAAGATAAAATCAAACATTCGTACTCGTATTATCTATAACTTTTTCTTTTAAATAATCACTTTAAAGAAAATTCATAATTGAAATAAAACATAACTACAAGCAAATTAAAACTAAAAACAAAACAAAAAGAATAATAAATCACAAATAAACAACAAAAAATAGTCTGCATATAAAAAAAAAATCACAAAGAAACGCCTTAACAATAAAAACTGCATAACAGGCACATAAGTACTCGTTAACAATAATAAAACCGTCACCAATACAAATCAAAATCAAAACTATTACATGATAATCACCTCAAGATCGTTTGTAGTATCTATAGTGTATCACATCACAACATCACGATATCACAATATCAAGTTTGTTACGTTTCTCTCACAATTTTGTATCACCAAAATCAAAATAAAAATCATTAAATTAGCAATATTAATAAATATCATAACAGTAATAAAAATTCCTAAAAAAATAATAAACACACAAATTTTTAGTAGATGATATAATAAAATATCACGTGTTCTGCAATGAAATTTTATGAATTGCTAATGTTCACAAGAATTTTCTTTGTGGACAATACAATCGAATGCTTGATTGAATTTGACACCAGAAAAAAAAAAAACCAAAAACAAAAACATAGCGTCGTCATTATTCAAGTATTACCCAGCTATCACACATTTTGAAATTTCGCTTTAATCACAAGCTCGTTTCACGTGTCTTTAATAAAAACAAATTAAAATTAATTTATTTTATGCAAGATTTTTCTAAACTTATAAAATTCATAGAAATTGATAAATTGTTATCAATTTATTATATTAAATTATGATAAAATAGGCAACACTTCCTTAATACATACTTCTTCTTGAATACATAAAATAACACAATAATTTGAACATACTAACATATTTACATACAGTCATAGATAGAAAAATATAATATTATTCCCTTCATAATTGGCTAAATGGCATAGAATTTTACACTGAGAGCTCAATAAGCTCTAACAGTGAAAAGTCCATTTAATTCACTTTTCTTCATATGAAAGACTTAAAAACTTAATGGCAAATATTTAGTTCAATAAATTTTAAAAAATTTTATATTATTTTTATATCTATGATAGCTGTGTTAATATCAAAACATAATTAGTAGAAATATTTTTCGCTCACTCTCTGCTCACTTTCCACAACCTATGAAAACACTTATAAATACATACATACACACATTCATATTTACACAAAACCATAACCATTTACATAATAATAAAAAATTTGAAATGGTTATAGTTTACGTAACTACGAAATACTTAGGTACCATGAAACATTTTTTTAATATTTAAAACAACCAGAACTTTAATTTACACTACTTGAAAACAATAAACACGCTCTGTATCTCAAAAGCAAAGTTAAACTCCTCACTTTAATAGTAAGCTAATTAAAAAATATTATAATCTAAAGAAAAGAAAAGCCAATAACAACAAATATTTAATGCTTATGTAATTTTGAAATTATACCTGCCACCTTCTTTAATATAAATGTAATTTTAAGTATTTATTGTTTTTTATTACAAATTTATATTGTTGATAACATTTCGAATTACATAAATATATTCTGTGTACGTTTAAGGAAATGTTGAAATGCTTCAATTGATAATAAAATATAAAGCTAAATTTGTTTAGTTTTAAGCCAAATCTATATATATATTTGCATATAGTCAAATTGTGTAGAAAAGAAACTTACCGTAATAAAGTTGAAATGAAATAATGAAACAGAAATATAATAATAGTTAATACAATCACAAAGCTCTACGAAATCTTGAATTGCGACAGATCGAAAATTTGCAATAACAACTTTTTTAGTATATTCTAATCCTATAACAACAAAAATTTACTTTAACCAATAACAATAATCTATAAAATATAAAATCTTCAGAATTTACTTTTCCTTTTTTTTCTGATGAGTAAGAAAGTAAATTACAGTCGACGTTTCTTTTTCTTTCTTCAAATGCATTTAACGCTATCACTAAAAAATTTATTATGCTTATCGAACGATCCTCTGTAAATCTTTATTTTTCCACAGTATTTAATTCTGGTAGATTACTATAGCGGAATCCGAATTTTCATTCCAAACTTTTACATCACTTTAGAATTTTTAGAATTTAATTACTGTCATAAACACTCCCATTTTAATGGTTCACCCACAATTTAAGCTCATCGAGAAGTGTCTATCATGGCAAGTTATATATATATATAACGAAAAAAAAAAGTTTTAATTCTAATGCTAATCAAAGGCAACACTCATAGGAGTTTAAAAGACAAATGACACAGTGTTACAAAATTTAGTGAAGTAGAAATACCTGGGAAGTGATACTATTTTTCTTGTAAGTCTTGTCAAGTAAAACAAGAGTCTGTATTTGAAATTTTCCAAACACCCCCAAAATCTTGATTTACCGTTAAAAAACCGGTTTTGCGTACCTTTGCGCACTTAGTTGATTCTCAACAGATTTCCAGTTTGCTACTGGTTTTAGAAAGAAAAAACTTCGACCGGTTGAAAGCTATATAAGTTTTTGGAGAAAACACAATTTTTTTCACTTTTTTTTGCCTGTTTGTACACACTATTTTATAAAGTAGCTATACTAGGTTAGGTTAGAGTGGCTGTCGAGAGACACACTTAGGCCTGAACGGCCCATTGTGATACCACATAGTTGAACCTACAGTTTAACGCCGATTCCGAATGACGGTGTGGCAATTTTTTATCGGCTTGGTGGTTTTGCCATTACCAACCAATGTGTGTACTTGTACACTATCTTATAATTCTCATACACTGCATATTAATAGTGAATATAAGAAAGTAATGAAAACTAACCACCAGACGAAGACGGAAATCGAACCCGAACCTTTCAGATGAAAGTTTAGTGCACTACCCACTAGACTATCGAGGCCGTCAAGGAACTATACTACTTATGGATTTATTTAAAAAATGCGTTTATTAGCGAGTAAAACGCAAAAAAAAATCATTTCTTGCATTCGCATTTGGACTTCTTCTCAGATAACCTGGGCCAGTTCAGCGATGAACAAGCCGAACGTTTTCACCAAGAAATGGCTACAATTGAAAAGCGCTTCGAATGAAAAAATAAAATAAAAATGATTTCAGAATATTGTTGGTCACTTCAACGAGAAACTGATAGTGCTGAATTTAAAAAAGAAATAACGGTTAATCACACATTTTTGAGTTGAATGGCCAAAAATAGTATTTTTGGAAAAATTTTGTTTTCATAAAAACTTTAATAACTCAGTCAATTACTTACCGATTTTTAAAAACAAACTTGCGTTTTACTCGTTAACGTGTGTTTAGAATAAATTCATAAGTAGTATAACTTTTTTATAAAAAAGTGTGTACAAACATCGCAAAAGTTGAAAAAAGGCAAAAAAGTAAAAAAATTTGTGTTTGCTGGACAAATACACACAAATTTCTCAAGTTTTCTTAAAAAATATATATAGCATTCAACCGGTCAAAGTTTCTTCTTTCTAAAACCGGTAACAAACTGAAAATCTATTGATAATCAACTAAGTTACAGGCTTATAAGTGCGTAAAGGTACGCAAAACCGGTTTTTTAACGATAAATCAAGATTTTGGGGGTGTTTGGAAAATTTCAAATACAGACTCTTTTTTTTTACTCGACAAGACCTACAAGAAAAATAGTATCACTTTCCAGGTATTTTTACTGTCGCACCGTGTGATATGTGTAAGAATGAAACAAATAAACAATTTAAGGACTGAGATCGAAAAAATCTTAACATATATAAATTTTAATAATTTTTAAACGGTTGATCTTAGAGTTTTGACTTTTTTTTATATTTAATTGATAATATTTTACAAATTACAGAAAAATACAACTTTTATAGTTTTAACTACTATTTATGAGCTCGTGGACCTTTTTTGGTAAGCCTTCCATTTGAGATTTGATAGTTGTTTCAGACACCTTTTTGGAACAGTTTGCCCATCTCCATTTAAAATCTTCGATATTTTGGGACACCTTTTTTGAGCTCTTTAAGTTTCTTTTATCTCTCCACTGGTCTTAGCTCCGGACAATTAGGAGGATTGGCCTCTCTTGGTACAAAAACTATGTTATTACTTTGGTACCACTCCAGAGCTTTCTTGCCGTAGTGACATGATGCCAAATCGGGCCAAAAATATGTGGACACATTCTGCTCTCTTATGAAAGGAAGAAGTCTTTTTTTTAAACATTCTTTGATGTATATTTCGGTATTTATAGAGCCCATTGTAACAAATGACTTGCTTCTTTTGCCGCAACTGCATATAGCTTGCCATACTAGGAATTTTTTAGGAAATTTTGTCTGCTTTTGGATTCTAAATTATTCTTCGACATTTCCTCGAGCATCAGCAACATAAAAATTTTGACCCGGAAGCTGCGTAAAATCTGCCCGTACATACGTTTCGTCGTCCATTATACAACATGAATATTTTTGTATGAAATTCGATTGTAATTTCCGAGCCCTACTTTTGGTATCTAAATTTTTTGCAGCATTCCTGTCTGGAACTTTTTGATCATTGTATGTTTTTAAACCTGCATTGGTTTTAACTTTTCGCACCAAATAGTCAGAGCACTGGGCTAACCGGTCTGCTTTTCTACTAGATGTGCTTGGAGATCTTTTCAATATGCTTTCTTTTTTTTTGGCTTTGCCAAAATTATGTGGTCCTTGTTTTCTTCCCGAACCAGGTTTCCTATCTATGGTCAAATTCTCCAGAAACTGTTTAATAATATGGGAAACAGTTTGACGGCAGACCTTCAATTCTTTGGCCAATTTTTTGTAGGACCAATTTGGATTTTTTGGAAATTTTTAATAATTTTAAGACCTACTTCTTTTTCTTCACTGATTTTGATCGAACTCACAAAAAATCAACATGTTTGTCATTAAAAATAACAACTGACATATTTTTCAAAGATAACTAGATCAAAGAAATTTTTAAATTTTACACCCAAAAAAAATTATCAGGTAAAACGTGTGTTAAGATTTTTTCAATCTCACTCCTTAGTATTTCATTAACTAAATTCTTAAATCAATGTTAATGGAAATAAGTCTTGGAAACTTATAATATGTATCTTAGAAAACACCAACAACTGCAGGATAAGTTTTTTCCCTTAGTGCAATTCGGTCATAACCCAAATATGAAATAATTATAATAATAATAATAGTTATTATAATATTAATTACAAGTATTAACCAGCTATAAATTACGATAAGTTTCTTGCTCACATTTAAGAGCACTGCTAAAGTATAAAACCTAATTAGAAACTGATAAAAAATTTTACTGAAAATTTAAAGATTTCAAATACAACTATTATTTATTTTTTACCACAAATTACTTAAGTAACTCACAATTCTCAGTAAGAAAAAATGTAATGGCGCGTTACAGAAAATTTATTTTTAATTAATTTTTCATAAATGTTTTCCTTCTTGTTCTTCTTCCACTACTACTTCTTATTCTTACTCAGTCACAATTTTCACTCCACCAAATTTCACAAGAAAAATACTTAAAAAATTATTTTAAAAAAAAACATGAGTAATTATTTTGAAACAAATACTTCACATTTTTCTCACCACTAAATCACTTGAAATTCAGAAATCACTACTTAATTATCACTTCACGCCTCACGTTTCACGCCTCACGTCACTTCACGTCACTTTTATTTCACTTCACAGTAAAAAAAAAGTTAACAATTTATTAAATTCAATAAACCTAAAAACAAAAAAAAAAAAAAAAAAAAAACAAATTTATATATTATCGAAATTTCATAAAATATTTTTATTTGTGAAATCCTTTTTACTTTTAAAGTATTTTTCTCCAATGAAATTTAATATATAAAATATCGATTCAGTGGTCATCGTTATTAATAAGACAAAACTCAGCAAAAAAAAAAAACAAAAATTATAATCTCTCAATCAGTGTCATTTTGTTCACATTTAATGACATTCAAACATTGATTCAATTTCAATTCACCTTAAATTATTTACATTATAACTTTTTTCTCATTTACTTTAAATTTAAATTAAAAATATAATTAAAATTATAATTATATGCAAAATATGTAATTATAGATTCGTGGCAAATTATTTTAGTGTATGCGAAACTTCATAAAATTTAATCGATTTCTGGAAAATAGAAGAAAAGTATTTGTGATTGGAAATTGTTCCCAATAAACATTTTGCTGTTCTACGGAATATACCAAATTGGTAACAGAAATAAAATTTGTTAATAATTAGAACAGAAATCTTATGATTAAAATTCAATCGCTTATCTTTTCTATGGTCGCCGTAACCTAGCAGTTAGAGTGCTGGGCTGCGACATACGATCCTCGAGTTCAATGCTCGGTACAGTCAAAAACCAAACATAGCAAATACAAAGTTTTGTACATGTAACCACCTCTTTCTTGGCTGACTTGGTTATACCAAACCTCCAACAGTGAAAATTGCCAAAGAAAAGCTTTTCACTTCACCGCGGCGAAGCCTTCCATGGACTGCTGTACACGAAAAAGAAGAAAAGGAAGCTTATCCTTTCTGCGAACACTCTCTTGCAGCCATGGTAAACCTATCGAATTGGTTCAATTAGAAACATTCTTATTAAATACTTTCAGGAACATATTTGCAATTGCAATAAAACCATCAATAGACAATTTCGATAGGAACTGTACAAAACCACAACTCAATTATTTTTTTTTTTTCAAATATTGCTTTCGCGGTAATATTTAAATTATGTATTGTAGCAATTGTACAGAAAATATTAAAACTTTCAAAATAATTAATTTGTACAGAAATACAAGACTAGATAGAAAAACTTCTTTTTTTTCGCTGCGCTAATATTAAACTGCCACAAATTTGTATTAGTTAAATTTGAAATACCATATTACAATAATTGAGAAAGATTTAAATGTAAGCACACGAAAGAAATCAAGAAATTTATTCGAAAAAGAAAGAAAAGAAAAATAACCAATTTGCATTCCTATATTCTCTCGTACATAAAACATGCAACTTTCAACAATAAATTCATTTCTTTAGCAACCAACATTTACAACCAAAATGTTTCTAGAAAATCACCACAACAACAAGAATATTATAATTATTTTAACATACAAAAATTGTACACATTTACTATACTTGTATAATTTCAATTATTATTATTATTATTAATTAATTAACAATTAAATGTAATACCAAATATTTTTTCCCACTTATGTAAACATACAAATACACAACAAACTAATACCTAACTACAATTATTATTATTAAAACAATAACTATTATATAAAAAACACATATCAGCAAACAAAGACAAAAGTAATTGATTAAATTGCAAAAATAATTAAACAAATAAATTGGCAAGCAAAACCAAAAACAAAACAAAAAAAAATACAAAGTGGAGCATCAATTGAAGCGATAATCGTCGAAATTAAATTGTTAATCAGTGAAAAAAAAAATTTATACAAAATAATTTGTTTAGTTATCGTTTACAAATACAAATACATATATGTAGTTAAACTACTATTTACATGCCTACGTATGTATGTATTTTATTTATTTTTTTTTATAATATATATTTATGTACGCAGTATTATTAATATTTACTTCTTATGAAAAACTTATAAAAATTTATATATCGTACTCGTATATAAATCATTTAATTTACACAATTTTTATTTCGTCAATTTTTGTTTGTGTTTTCTATATTATTTTCGGTTTTGTCTCTCAATTTCGATTTCATTATATTTTTCATTATTATTATTATTGTAAAAAAAAAAAAAAAAACTATTCAAATTTCTTTTTAATAATACAAAATTTTTTTCTATCAATTTCAAATTCAATTCATTTTGCCTCCTCCTACAATTGTTCAATCTGCTGCTGCTGTTGATGACGTCATCATCGTGACAACCATCTCACCTGATTGTGTTGTCTCTTGTCAATGGGTATTGGCATTGTTGTTGTTGTTGTTGATGGTGTTGTATCCTGGTATTTGGTACAACACGCATACATACTTTGTTTCGGTAAATGTTTTGGTATAATATGATGTCATCATCATCATCATCACGCGCCGCAACATCCATCGAATTTTTTTGGAATTGTGGAATTTTGTGCAACTCAAAAAGGTGTCTCATGTTAAAATCGATTCACCTGTTTTTCGCCTACACACAAATGCAACTGTTATTTTATTAATAACATTTTCGATTGCTGTTACGACGCGGCAGTACGTAGGAAATCCAATAGACTGTGTACATACAAGGTGGGTGTGCCACATCGGCAAATAAAACAAAACCAAAAATACTAAAACTAAAACAAAAACAAATTATCAAAAACAAAAATTATATTTATTTCTTTTTATTCTTTTTGTTGTTCTTTTCTACTTTTCTTTCATTTCAATTTGTTATTCTTCTTCTATTTTCTTTGATTTCTGTTCTGCTGTTCTGTTTGTTTATCGTTTTTTAAAAAATCGCGCTCATATTGCAGAGACATTCCGGAAGATGTTCTCAATACATATTGTTGGATACATTCAACATATACAGTGGTGGATGCTTTTATGAAAAAGCAAGGTTCCGAGGTGCCTTTTCCTGGGGTTCATAATTCACAGGGACGTGGACCTCTCACAATAAAACATACAAAATATTATCAATGGGTGGCGTTTACCCTATTTTTTCAGGTAAGTCTTTCGCACATTTATACAATTAAAATTTTCTAAAACAAATAAAATTATAAATATATTTAGGGTCAGTTTTTCAGTGTGAGTTTAAATTTAGAAATTCAACTTTAACATGATTTTTGGCAGTTTAACTAATTTTGAACTCGCTCTAAATAACCCGATTATGAACTGAATTCACACTGAAAAATTGCTTCTATATACATAACTGTGTTTTGTTAACTCGAATATAATCATAAAACAAATTTTTGAATTACCTCTAGGTAATCATATTTGACAGGAAAATTTTTTCAGGAAATTGTATTTAAAATGTATGTAGCTGAAAGTGAATATATTAGTTTAGTTTAAAGATCTTAGGGTCTCGATATTTGCATTGATTTTAATGCATAGCCAACACCCTGTAATACTGGGCAGACCTAACTTATTTTGACGATATCTCACCACATAATGTCCAGTAGTAGTGCATTAATTTGGTACTTTTCAGTACTCGATACTTTTTTGGCAAGCACTTGATATTTTTTTAATCGATATATTGGTTACTTTGCAAAAAACAAAATAGTTTGTTATTAGTTATTTAAAATATGTTGATATTTCAATCAATAGCTATAATTTATATCCTGCATTATATCATTCGAATAAAAAAGACATTGACCTGCCGTTACTGATGTGAGCCCGACCTCAAAAAAATTACCAAAAAAACTAAAAATAGTCAGAGGCTCATTTTTTTCAAATGATTATCAGGCCATGATAAGGAATCCGGATGAGGTTGGCTTATATTCCCAAAATTCGTGCAGTTACTGCATTGAAAGAGGTCTTCCGAGTCGGGGTGATCTGAGCAATAATAGGTTAAAGAATTAATTACATTTTAAGATTGTTTCCTAAAACTTTGGAGCTGATCCACTACTACTGCCCTACATGGGCTTTGCGAATAAAATGGTTCCTAGTTTTTGTGAATGAATTTTTTATACTGAACACGAATCTGTGGTCAAAAATTTCCCATCATGCCACGTTTTAGAAAAAATGGGATGGAAAACCCTAAAATATAATTTTTGGCCATTTTTAAAAATTGGAGAGCTGAACACTGGCGTGCTACAAACTTCGAAATCCTGAAATTATAGACTGAATCATGCCCTTTCAAATGAGCCCTAAACCCGAAACTGTAAATCAAAAACAGTTACTGACCTAGAAAAACTATAAATGCAGAATTGATCAGCATCACCTTCTCTTTTTGTATCCAAAGTCAAACCTCATGTCAAAGAAAACATATCGGATCTGGTCGCATAGTGTAACTAAGATTTCAAGTTTATTTTTTATATTTTTTATACTTTTTAGAAAGAAACCGATAGAAGTAAAAAATATTTAAAAACTGTTCAATAGATTTTATTTTGACTTTTTTTTCATCCACTGGCAATTAAAATAAAAAAATTGAAGAATGTTTCCACATTTCGGGGGAGGGGGAGGATCAGAACCCCCAAAACCTCCCCCTAAATACGGCCTTGGTTCGGACAGAGTAATCATGATTACGCCACTACTACTATACATAAGTAGATTAAAAAAAACTTATGCTCTGAATGCGCAATAATAGGCAAAAAATCTTACAAACACTTCCTTGACATACGATTAATACCTCCCCCATGTATTACACAAGGCTAAATTAAGGACAAGCGTGAACCAAAGTAGA
Source organism: Toxonevra muliebris (assembly GCA_963691655.1). Lineage (NCBI taxonomy): Eukaryota > Metazoa > Arthropoda > Insecta > Diptera > Pallopteridae > Toxonevra > Toxonevra muliebris. The sequence continues at coordinate 105,927,284 of OY829326.1, forward strand.
TAGTTCAAGAAAGTAACTAGAGAAAAAAATTGTTTTTGAACCTGGCTCAGGCTCAGCGACAAGGTGCCATATGGCACCGCTATGCATTACAGGGTTAAATTATGTACTCTAAATTTCTACACGTATCAAAATTCATGACTTATATTAATCTTAGTATATGTCACTGATTTAAAATACTTTACATTAAAATATTATTATTTTCTTTCTTTTAAATTAGTTTAAATTTAAATATGAATTTTATTTAAAAAAAAAAACATTAATTTTTATGGCATGTTCGATTATCTAGAGGGTCTTCAATCTTTTTCGCCCACGGGCCTCTTTTGATTAGCATTCGATTTCGCGGAGCCCTTAGAATAAAATCGTAAATGGAATAAACAAAAAACATAAATGATTCGAATTGGAAAATTAACTCACTCTTTTAAAAATTGAATATACAGTGTCTCACAAAACTGATCACACAAAGAGATATTTTTGGGACACGAAAAATAACCAAAAAAGGTGTCAAATTAAAAAGTAACAGCATAGCTAAGTTTATATGCATCCAACGAAGTGAAAGCAAAATTTTTGAAATGAGATGGTATGTTCATGCTCCAAAATATTCTTCAAAGTTCCGAAATTTAGACCATCTGTTTGAGTAGAAACTTAACTACGCTGCACTATGGGGTCGATGAAAAATCTAGCAGGCCAAAATTAAAAAAACAGGCTAACTCGGTTGGGTTTACTCTCCACAGATCCTTCATTATATTCCATACACAGGATATTCTAATCAAGCGAGGGATCTGGCCGTGCGAGCGTCGAAACAGTAATGAAAAGGAGTTATATAGGAAGCGTAATAACTTAGCGAATATTAAAGCTAGGCCTTTATTTTAAAGAAAAACGTTACACAATGTATTGACCTTTTTCTTATACCTAAAAATGTAATGGAAAAATAATAACATTTCCTAGCATCTCGAATGGATTAGAAAAAAAGCTACGATTTGCTCCGGGTGAAAATAAAAACCATCATATTCTGTAAACCATCTACTTTAAAATAAGGTATAAGAGTTTTGCAACTTTTTGTCACAATCTTAACCCTTCTGTTATCTTAAGGTCATTTTGTGACCTTTTTTTCTTTAATTGCTCATATTTTCTAAAGTATATAGAATTCTGCCATTTCCTTCCATAATATCTCTAATATTTATTTTTCCCATGAGAAAAGTCCAAAAAGAATTTGATTACGTTTTGAAATAAACGCGTAAAAACACATTAACCCTCTAACCCGCAAGGCTGAAATAATCATAAAACAAACACCAGAATTTTTGTTTCCAGTTAACATTGGTGTAAGAAAAATGAATATGAAGTCCATTTTTTTGATTAGTTTTTGAGTTTAGCAGTTAGGTGAGAAAAACGAAAGGTTGCCCTGATGCGGCCTTGCGAATTTAAGCCAAAAAATAAAGGTATATGTGGGCAATTCACAAGGTGTCTTTTTTGGTGTTGTATCCTCTCATTTGTCATAAATTCTCGTTTTTAATACAAAATTATACGAAATTATGATTATTTGACAGTATATGAGGAGACTTAGAAATATGTTTTTTTTTTTAGTTTTTTCTAGATTTTTATAAAAAACTTATATGCGTAATAGTTTTTCGTCATAAAACAACACTTTGCACACATATAAATAACAATAAACAACAATCGTGTGATCGCAGAAAGTGCAAACTGACCACAATTTGTGTGTTTATTCTTTCTTCAGGTCTGCCAATTAATTAAAAAAATAAATAAATTTGTACTTGTCCATTAATCAAAATAGAGTGAAGGCTGCCTCAGGGTGGCCTTACGGGTTAGAGGGTTAAGTTCATATGATGACCATACACGCAAAGAAAAAATTCGTTTCTCAGAAACGAAATTTTTACCAAACGAACTTCGTTCATGGAATATTTTCATGATGAACGAACATTTATTTATCATAAACGACTGTATTCGGTTGCCATGAACGAACATTTATTCATCATAAACGGTTCAATTCTTTTACTATGAACTAAAAACTTTTGCAATAAAATGCAATATTTCCCTGAAAAATATAAAAAAGAAAGCAAAAACAATTTTCATATGTACATTGGCATTTTATTGTGGTCTTTGTTTAAATAATATTTTCTGATTAAAAACTAGAAAAAGTGAATGAAATTTACATAAAATTATATTATTACAATTTTTGTTTTATTTATTACTTATAAATCACACACTTTTATTTGTTTTTTATAAACACCACGCACTTTTTTATAGACAAAAAGAAATGTGATGAAATAATTCCAATGCACAATTAAAATTCTTCAATAATGCGTTGACAAATGATACTTCCCGTTATGTTGTGTTGATTTGTTGTTGTCTGGAGTTTGAATGTAAGCGTCGCTGTTGCTTATTTTTTCGACGAGAGCGAGATAAGAGGAAAAGGAAAATAAAAAGGGAAGAGAGTTGTGGAATTTCGTTTAGCAGTAACGTTTTTTCCATTTGCCAGAAAAGAAAATTGCCTTAATTTTATCGTGAACGAATTTTCGTTCATCATAAAATTGTTTTGGTTTCTGCAAACACGGAAACGTTCTTCAGAAACGTTTTTGTTCAACGTAAAAGTAATATATTCTCCACAAACGGGCGTGTAGTATAATTTTCGCCTTTTCTCTTTTTTTTTTTTTTTTTTTTTTTTTTGAGGTGTTAATAGGAACAACCTTAGAACTTGCAGACAAGCTTGCTCCAGTTTTACATTTGTATGACTATTTCTACTCTTTTCCCCATATGAAAATAGTACCGTAGATGAACGTGTTATTCCATTTAGAGGCAGATGCCCATTCAAAGCCGGCATGCCTCGTACTCCAAGTAATAAATACATTGATAGTTGTTGGAATGCGAACAAAGTTCTGCTAGAATTTTCTTATCACCAGAACGTAACCAAAGGCAAGCAAAGACTAGTGTTTGATCTGGTAAGCGAGTATTCAGGAGCGGAATATTACAACCAACTACTTTTTTAACCAGCGTGATTAGCGTTTTTGTGGGAAAATATTACGTTGTTTGGCACCGTAAAAAGCTATAAACGGTTTCTTCCTGTTGCAGTAAGAAAAAGTTATGGCGCTTATCACAGTTTGTTTGCCACATTTTCTACCCAAAACCTCAAAGCACACTTTTTCTATAGGGAAATTTTACGTATATTCCAAAAATCTTATTTATTTTTTCGTATCGACCATAGTGAAAAAAATAAAGTGAAATCAATAGAAGTGACGCCCTCTTTTCTGTTCACTGACGTCTGCCAAATTTGAAAATTATTCTCTGACTTCTCTCAAAAAATTTGATATTTCAGAAGTAAATATTAACCCATTGGTACCAGCACAATATATAATTAAAATAGAAAAATTTGAAAAGCCAGAAAAATTTTTAGACATTGATAAACGAGATCTTCGAAGGCGTTTGTAACAACCATGTGCATAATATGAACCAAGGATTTAACCCAAAACTTAAAGTTTTTTTGTTATGTATGCCATTCAAGTAGGAAATCTATCTCTCCGAAATTTAAATAAAATTCTTTTGAAATCGGTAAAACTATTTAGATTATAAAAGGGGCATTTTTGAAGAAGATAATTGTAAAAGTATTGTATTTTGCTTATTTAAATATTTTATAGAATCACACTCTACAAAATATTTTGAGAGTTTTTATTTCAGAAAAAAAAAATAACAAACGAAAGGCTTATTGTTTTTTGATACTTTAATTTTATTTATTTATTTGTGTACAGCTGACGAAAATGGGTTAAGAGAGTTTTCTCTCATAAACAAAATTATTTGTCAAAATTTATTGAGCGAATACATGTCATAATTGTCAAATCTCAGAAGACCTGAGAATATTTCAGATTACTTTCTGCTATCTGGCATACTGTATACTGTGGTATCGACTAGATCTATTGAGATATTGAAAAATTAGCGCTATAGGAAGAATTAAGTATATAAAAATATTCCTATATTCCTCTCCTCGACTCCTTAAAGAATCCTTAACAAAAATGGCGAATTCTGCAAAGTATTAAGTTATTCATGTTTTTTTGTCTTCTAATGCTGCTGCTTTGTGAAATTATTATCCAAAAAGAATTCTACGGCCTGATTAAGAGAAAGCGGTGTCGGTTTTTTGTCTTTCGTGAACAGTAATTTTCTAGTTTTAGAAGCTCGGTTTGGGTACTGAATATAATTCTTCAGAACAGTTTCTAAATCTTTTTTACCTCATTTCCAAGCTGACGTACTATCTGCAATAATCAATAAATTACATTCATTATGAGTTTGCTTGCACACTTCTGACTGACGCATCTCTTCTTTTTCCTATCCGACGATCAAAATGCAAGTTCTGGACTGCAAGCATTTGATTCCGGTGAGTAGTTTATTGTTTTTAGAACTGTCGTGCTACGTAGCCAAACATTATATTTACAATATCCTCGACATTCTTAAATAAAGTCTATGCCACAAAGAATGTTTTGAATACATTCAAACGTAGAATTTACCTTGAGGAGCTTGGACTTGACATAGTTCAGGAAAGTATTTAACGTGGTGTACATTTGCTAAGATCCTAACCACCAGCGGGAATCGTTAGTTTTGCTTGTGAAAAACTGAGATGCTCAGCGATTCGACAGTCGACAGATGCTGTATAAAAAAAAAGAGAAGCAAGTTTCCCCATGCGCAGTTTTCCCCAAATAGATTTTTCGTGAAACATATGAGCAATTACAGTATGCGAAAACCCTGTCGTATTGTCATGAGCATATTATACAATTTAAAAATAAATATCTAAAATATATTCTTTATTATTACTTTAAGCCCTGAAATTTGTTTTTAAGTTAATTTATTCTTAAAAATTCATTGAAAAGGATCGATTTTCTTTTGAAATATATGAAAAATACATACATACATGCATGATCTTAGGAACACAAGTGTGATTAGGGTAACAGAAGAGTTAAGCACCTGTGTTGAACTTAAAAGTTCCATTTTTATGATATATACTTTATTTTCTTTTGATTTTTATTTGTTTTTTCTGTTTTTCACTAAAATAAATTTTTATTTTTTAAACATACAGCAAATTTTACAAAAAAGTAATAACTTAATAACAGTAATTTTAAGATAATTGGTCTTTTTGGCTGCCTTCTTTTAAACAGGAAGCAGTTCAGTAATTACTGTTTTAAACAAATAAATTTTTTTTTTGGTAAAATTTCTCTAGGTTTGAACAATAGAACACTAATCAGGAAATATTACTTCAAAAACCTATGAAATCACTTTCCAAATGGTATCCATGTCATTAATTTTATTGGCACAAAAAGTATAGTTCACCATCGAATGTACATACATACGAAATCTTTTATCCAGGTAACCATAATTACCCTTTAAATTTGATCGAGTGAGAGGTGTTGCCAAATTCCGTTAATTGAATTTAAAGGTGAACGAACTTTAGGTAATGTTCCAAAACTCTTCAGGATCCAATCATTTATTTTGTTTGAAAATAATCATAGTTTATGAAAATCTTAAACTAAATTAAATTGTCTATGAAAAAAAGGTTTTTATATTTCGACCTATATCTCCTAAACAAGATCTGATAGCGAAAAACGGCCTTTCAGTTTTGAAATAAGTCCCTGGATATAGATATATTTCAGGAAAAAACGGTGCTGACCAGTGAAATAAATAGATAGGGGACCCATGTTCAATCTGTTGACTCTCTGAAAATCTCAGCAAGAGAAGAAAATATATATAAGAAAATATCCAAAAAATTTGCAAAATTTTCGTTAAACTGTAGATCCAAATAGTGATATCATAATTGGTCCTTCTGGCCTAAGTGTGCTCCTTATACTTCCTCTAGGGAGCATAATAAGAGCGGACGGGGTTCATAGTTGGTTGACTGACAGTCTCAGGACAATTGCCAAAATGTTTTCAAATTGTTTGTCGCTACAACTGCCCGAATTTTCAAAAATAGAACAAAATTTTGTAAAAAAAATTGCAAAAAATTCGTAAAATTTTACTTTGAAGTTTTCATGTACCTTGTTATTTTAGCCTTCACTGTGGAAAAAGGTTTGGATTTCGACATACCCTTGTTTGCCTACATTTAGGCAGAAATAAAAATTGTTATGCCTTCACTGTAGAAAAAAGCTTTGCAAAATAATAGCATACTATCAGGATTAATATATTCATTACTACCGTACCGACTAAGTCATTCGAAACAATTGTCTCCTGTATTATCATTTTGGTAATACAGTACTTTACTAGCTTATACAAAAACCTTAACGTTTTTACCGCACCAAGTTGTCTAACAAGCATACTTTCAGGCGAAATTTTTTTAACTACTGTATCGACTACTTTAGTCAATACTCTGCATTACCACTGCAGTTCGGAATATAATTTCACAGAAGCTTATACACAAACCTATTGCAAAGAAATTCCCAATTTAGTTCGTACACAGTTTAGTACATTAATGGAAATTAAAATAGTGGGTTTACTTTGACAAAGTTTATACAGTATTGCTATTTACCGTCGTGAGATGGCAGCGTAGATGTTTTTAGTTGGTGCACGTATTAGCTACAGTAGCAGTTTGAAAGTCTCTGTTTCCATATAGTCGGAGCACACGAACATGTTGTTGGTGTCTTGTCATTCTGCTTGGTTTTCATAATTTAAAAGAAAATGGTGGAATTTTCAATTTTTTTCAAGAAAAGTTAAAATTGTTGATGGTGTGAGTATTTTTTTACTTTTGCCCCCCGCCCCTCCTACCTTGATAGTTGTCAAAGGATAATTTTTAACCAATTTTGGCACAGCATATCTCAAATATAATTGAAATTAGTAATACGGTTGTAAAACAAACAAAAAATAAATTTTTATGAAATTATACAATCTGGAAAGGAAACAACTTTGTCCTAGTCAATTCGGGAAAGAGAAAGAGCTAATTTATTACTAAGAGCTGTTATTAATTTCACCTAAAATTTTAGTGGCTGATGACAATGGTCGAACATCAATAGTGTAAATAAAATCAAAAATTCAGGGTCAATTGTAAAAGATATTAGTGCACTTTAATTTTGGAGTTATTCGAAATAATTATCTTAAAAATCTTAAAAAAGCCATTCAATTAGAAATTATGATTGAGGATCTAATAAGGACGATTAAGTAAAAAATTGGTTCTTTTATGTTTTAATGATTTTTTTAATGATGTTTTAATGAAATCGAAATTCATTATTAAATCAAAATACATGAAGGATGATATATGATCTTTTATGGACTAAAAACTGGTGTAATTTTTTAACACTGCGTTACATATCAGTTAAAAAACGCATTTTCCCAAAATATGGAGTTTCCTTTTCAAACCACATAATTCTATTTTGAACTTAAAAGCATTTATACTTTATCGTCGACTCTAAAAAAGTGAGCTTAGATTTGATTTCAAGTTCCTGTTTTGGCTTCCGAATCGAATAGTCACAAAGAAAACAAACAAAAATATTATAGACATCAATGAGGTGATTGAATCGTTTGCCAAAGTTAAGCCAAGAAGGATGAGTGTTATGAAAATTGGAGTGTTTAGAAACGGAATGCATCTACCTGAACGAATAAAATTGCGAATTTATGCACGTCTTTCATAAAACTTCTATTTTAAATAAATTACTCCTACCTTGTTTTTGTTTATTCTTTAAATTTCCCGACAGTTGTTGTGCTTTTCAAGCTTAAATAGAAGCAATGTATTTATTTATTCAAACATTCAACCAGAATCTGAAGGCCTTGGAAAGCCATATTATTAAGTCTAACTCGGTCAATAAATGCTGAAATACTTGAAAGAGGTGAGGAGCTTACAAAGGCATGTGCCTTGAGGCAGAGCCCTGTAAGATCTAGCCATCACTATGTTTATATTACGCAACCTTAGATAAACAACTTTTCTCTAGAAGGAGAGTATAGCAAACATTTTTCGGCCCCAATACTCTCGTACACGGAAAAATTCTGTAATAATTCATTGGATTTCTGATAATAATTACAGTTTTCCCTGTCTTGCCCGGATAGTAAACGAAAAACTTTAATAATTGATTACGATCAAACAATAATTCCCTTGAGTTTAATTTATAATATCCAGAATGAATCAATAAAATTTACGAATGAATAAGCACATTGTACTTCACAATAAAGTTAATATTATTGGAGTTTCAAATCAATTTTTACACTGTGATTTTGTAAATTTTCAAATTGGAAATTGTATTTTTGCTAAGCATAATAATACTTTTGATAACAAAAACAATAATTGAAGAGTTATAGAATATTTTATTCTCTTCCCTATATTTAGCTTTAAAACGCATTGATCAAAAGCATGCAACTCGACCAGCTATCTTCATGATTCTAGGGTAATTCAAAAAAGATGGTGTTTCAGTTTCAATGGTTTTTGGAAAACTGTTCGATACAATTATGAAATGGACATGCAATGCTGAAGACTTTTGCTAATAAAATAATAAAACTTTCATTTAATATAGTGTAAACATCCAAAATCTTACTAGCTTCAGGTAAAAGGTCCCGGATAAATAATCCAAAATGTTTCAATACAGAATGAAGCAAATCCAGGTGAAAGTTATTTTATTGAATGATAATATAGAGAGAATTATTTGATATATAAAACAAAGTAAATGTGTGATTTAAAAAATGAAAGCAATAAAACAAAAATATTTTTATAAATTTTTACAGTTTACTCCGTAATTTTTAATTGCCAATCATAGAATATTTCAATAATAATTCAGTATTTTTAATCAACTCAATTTTTTCCATGTCATTTTGAATATTTTCCTTTCCACAACTGTAATAATTAAGTTTTGGACTGTATTGTTTGCAGTTTACCCATAAATTTATATTGAGTATCTCATGAAATTTCCTAATTACAGGGCGAAATGGCAATTTTTCCTGATTATTCTGTTTTTTTTTTAATATCACATGTTATTTTTCACAAATCTTTTTTTCCGTGTACCAACACTCTCTCGTAAAGAATGCAGTGATTGGCGTAGTTTCTAGATTTTGCTTTTCGAGGTATTATGCCAAAAAGCTTGTTATAGTCGAAAACGACCTATACAGATACTGTAAAGGTCCTGACCTGAAGGAGACTTCAGAACATTTTTTGCCATTACCCAATACTTGCTATGTCTAGATTAAAGATACACTTCCTATTCTATATTTCAGTAAATGGCACAGCTATTATAAATCTGGCTTTATTAAACAACTTTGAATAGCGCTGAAGTTCTTATTGACTCTAGAGTTTGTGGTAACACTAAGGACTGGACAGTCTATTCGGCACCTCTGATAACCTAACCTATTTTTTGTTTACATTTTTTGTAGATGTTTTTAGATGTTCATTTATTTTATTAAATTACATCGTAAATTTTAGAAAAGTCCGTCTGTAATATTTTGAACTTTTCGAATCAGAACATTTCTAATTGCTGATACTTTAAAAATTCCTGGGCTTCCCTTTAGGGAAATCTTGGATCCGCTTTTGATGGTGATCATTATTCAACTACCCATAAAATGGTATATTCGAATTAAATTATATAAGGAAAAATTACATTTATATATGTATGTGTACAGATTTTGTATTAGAAATTATACCATTCAGTGGTTAATTTACAGAAATATTCTCAAATGTGCTCGGACAACAAAAATATGTTTGAAAAACCGCATTGGGCATATGTCCAAATAGATCGAAGTTATTTATTTATTTATTTATTTCATTCAGTCTACAGTTAAAAAATTACTTACAGACTAGTGATACGAAGTTAGTTTTAGATATTGAAGATTCTGAACTTGAGATATGTAAAGTTTCTAAACAGCACCATTAGCTTGACTGAATGTGGCAAACTACCAGGTGCACGTAGTGTTCATTCGATACCCACAGAGTATCGATACTTTGACTCATTACTTGTATCGAATAAAAGTATCGATGCTATCGAAAATATCGGAAAAAAGTATTGAATATGCACTTGTATCGAATACTCGTTTAAACAGACAAATTACAGTTTTTGTTTTAAGTGGCTGTCGAGGAACACGCTCAGGCCAGAACGGCCCATTGTGATACCACATGGTTTATACTATACAACACGAGTTTTTGGCCTATACATTATGGTTTAGAGATATTTCCACTGGAAACTCATGAATCATATAGAAATGACGCTAACTTCAATATATGATATTTATTATGTGTAGATGCAAATCGCTAGAAAATTTATAATAGCAAGAAAACTAATCAACAGATTATAGCTTGTTAAAAATATTTTTTATTTCAATGAAAAGGTTTCAATAAACATTATGTTCTACATGCATGGCCGGCAATATTTTGTAGAACTTCAATACTGTACTGCAATATTGACTTACATTGGAGTATTGCAATATAGACTGAAATATTTTGAATATGCATATTGAATAATTCTGCAATAACATTTTAAAATATATTAGATTTGGCATTCTGAAAGTAGCAGTCTCAAAACAATTCACCATTTAATGAGGTGAAAACAAAAGAAAGCAAAAAGCATATTGTTGAGGACATGAACCTCCTCGAATTCGACTGAGCACCATGGACATAAACCTCATTCGACTTAACCATGTACATTTATCATCTAAATTTGAATGTGAGCAATTAATTAATTTAAAAATTCACTTCTTATTGTAATTTCATGGGGGGAAAAATAGGTAGGGCTGCGACGTCTAATTTTTAATTTGAGAAACCATAGCAAGAAAGATAGTGGAAATTTGTATGTACAGCCAGAATGCAATTGGAAAACAGGTTCTGGTATCTTTTTGAAAAAAGCTTTTAAATATGACAACGATTTTGAGGTTTTTGTAATTTATTTAACAATTGTGCAAATGAATTACACCATTTTTGATTTCTATCAACATTTCACAAATATATTTTATATTCCGAGAAGTGCTTGGCTGGCTCATAGCAGATATGTAGCTATGGTACCATGGTATGAACCACTGCTTAAAAAATAAAGCACTGAAATAAACTGATCATAAGGAATATACAAATACTTATACATGTATCGAAAGGTAAACAAAATATAACATTACACAAAGTTCGAAAGGCAATCTGGTTTTTGATTGTCATATGGTTTGAGAGCTGTAATAAGGTCCCAACACAACGATTTTGGGAACCTGAAAAGTTTCCGAAAAATATTCTCCTCTAGAGCAAAAGGGTCTTCTCTGTCACGCAAATATCGCAGCTCGCGCCTGCGCTGCAATCTGTAAGTCAGATTCTTGCTTATTGCACTTTATATTTTTAATAAAAATGATGTCTAAAACATTACCTTGCCTCTGCTCCCTCTACCTTTAAAATGATATCAAAAATAAGTATCTCTTCTTCCATAATTTATTTTATTTAATTTTATTTTATTTAAAAAACACAAAGCACGTAAGATAAAATCTTTTTCGTAGTAATAATAGTTTTGATGATGCCTTATGACCTGCCAAACTCCAGCTGACTATTTTGGTACTAATGATTAGTCATTAGAGACTAAAATATTGCAATAGAATGTTAAATCGTCTCAAATTAAAATTCACCACTGACTAGTCACTAATTGTCAGTAGTCAGTGCAGTTAGAATGCCGGTATAGGTATTGATTGCTGTAAAATATTTTAAAACGATCCACAATTTTAAATATTGTATAGCAATATTTCAGTTTTTTAAATAAATATTTTCAAAGTATCGAGTATCCGATACTGACCCTTTTTTCCGATACCAAGTAAAATACTTATGTTATGCCATCGAGTAAAAAGCGTACTTGAATCGAATGAAAAGTATCGAGTATTTACTTGTATCGAATCATCACTAGGTGCACGGTATAGAGCAGTCGGTTGCATATATGGACAACTTCACTTTTTTCGTAAAAATACTTAGATACCTTATTTAAGATAGTAGTATAGATAGATAGACATATCCACATATCCATACATATCAACAAAAACCTATTCAAATTATTTATTACAATATTTATTATTATGAACTTGCACTTGAATTATAATCAAAATGACAACAAATGAAAAAAAAATACAGGAAATACCCAAATGACTGCACATCCGGTCTAGTCTTGATATAAAAGTTTTCCCAAAGACACAAGGACACATGTGAAGTATGTGTATGTATTATAAGTAAATGTGTGTATTTATGTGTGGCATGACGACGATGTCACTCACATGTATTAAGCCTCATGTGTTAATGACAACTTGCCTATTGTGAGTTTCTTTCTTTGCATATAAAATCATTGCGCTAAATTAAACAACAACAATACTCGTGCACACTTTCTTCTTTATTTCAACTTACAATGCATTCTTCTTCTCCTCTCTATTTATAATTTTAAATTGCAATGGGTATCTCTGTAATGATGCATTTGGATTTGTGCCCATATCCGACCAAAATCCATCGCCGTCCCCATAGTGCTAATGACTTCAACAACACTTTGTTTCTCATCTTTTGTTGCTCATATTGTTTCTACGGCCGTAAGTAATGCACATCTTAAGTAACGTCAATTTGAAACAATGGGGTTTCTAAATTTATAAGAAAAACTAGAAATATCACGCTGCATTTTGCATTTCCGGCATAGACGTCTACATTGTAATGCTGGCTGGCTGCTGCTGCTGCTGCTGCTGCTGCCGTCGTTTTATTGTGGCAGCTTTTTCTCTATTGTTAGAATAATGTAAATTTTATACAACAAAATTTTTTTTTCATATGTAGTTGCATACATGTATATTTTAGAGAGTCTATTTTTTCTCGTTCATTTCCAAAGATTTCCAACTGTTTACTTAATGTTTATTATAATTTAGAACAGTCAGTTAGCCCTTTCGTTGAAATTGAATGAGTGAGAGTGGAAATGGATGCCGAATGGGGAGAGGGAGCCGAATTCTGAAATTTTTCTTAATACATTCTCGATTCTTTGTATAAACATTTTGGTGAAAGCGCATTTAATAATGCATCTTATTTAACACCTTATTTTTTAAGAATTGGTCTACTACTTAGTTGCTCTAGATTTCAGTTTATTGTTTACCGACATACTTTTTATAAAAAAAAGATACCTAAATTGTTGTTTAAGTATTTATTACTTATGTATGTAAATAAATCGGATGAAATGTGTTATTGATGTATATATTTTGAAATTCATGTAAATATTTACTAAAGTAAAGTAATTCTGTCATATACAGTTCAATTTATGTAAATTATTATTATGAGCATTACACAGTACAACAAAAAAATCTACCGGTATCAAGAGAAATGCTTCTTATCAGTTAATTTAAGGTGGCTGATTTCAATTGGACTGGACTTCCAAATGTAGCTTCATGTCAGGTTTACGAGATATTATTACTAGCCAAAAATTGTTGGTAATATTCAACATCCTCTAAAATCTAAATCAAATTGGTTCATTGTTTATATAAACGTTGCAATAAATTACCTATTACTATCTACTTTTTACCTTTGATTCTTTTTTAAGATTGTTTTAATCCGATGCAGTGATTCGTCCCATAGACAAAATCGGAAAATTTGTGGAACCAAAACCTAACAAATTTGACATAAATTTACAGGTAGTACTTTTACTAAAAAGATACCAAAAAATATTGCCCTTCAAATAACTATATACTGTGGGTAATACAGCTGTTCAAATTCGAGTGACTTTATCCAAAGTTTTATGAATGCTCAATTTCATCTTTATAGATATAGATGCAAAAAAAAAAATCCTAAAAATAAATTTTTTGTCAAAACATTCAACATTTCATGGGTTGCATTAGTAATTTTCCAAATTTTTATTTTTTTTTGCTTAATTTTCAAGATCATATTTTTTCTGGTCACATTTTTTCGAGTGCCTTGTCAAAGAAGTCTTTTTTGTCTCTCGCAGATTTTTCACACATAAATTGCGATGTCGTTTCACTAATAACATGTAATAGCCAAGTAATTTTTGTATTAATAACACTGGAGATTAAAAAATCCAAAAACAATTTCCAACATTGTATGATCAGAGATTTGTTCGGTTAAAGCTTTGAATAACACTCTGTTTTTATTAATGTTAGTGGCACACAAATTAATAAGTGAATCAGTTTCTTTATTTGCCGAGATACCACTAAGCCATTTTTCTGCGAAGTCCAAAGTTAATTGTATCAGCATTTGAAGATAAGAGTTTTGTGTATGAAAATTTCGAACGACAGTAACCACATAATTTGAAATGTTTTCCAATTCCAATTTTAGAAATCTCGGTTATTTTTTCTACTAAGTGTTTATGAAATCTGTTCAATCTGGTCTTGGCTTGGAAAGAGCTAAGCAATGATAGCAAAGATGGCAGAGAGTCCCCCTTCTCTTCGAAATTTTTGCAATTCATGCAATGTGAGTTATGTTGGATCCCATCAATATTACAATCACTTTGGTAACGTCAGGACGGTTGTGATCAATTTTGTGCTTGATTCTTTCACGATGTAATTGGGCTTTCTTTTCTTGGTTACAGCACAAACGAAAATTCTTTTTGGCTGCTATTTGCAAAGGCTAGGAAGTAAGAGCGTGCTTTTCCTAGAAGAATTGCTACTTATTTCTAGCGCTGAACCACGCCTAACTAATCCATCAGCACTTTCATTGGCTTCAATGTTTTATGTCACTTATGATTGATTTTAAAGTTTGACCCATTAAATATTCGCGCATGAACTGCTTTCGTGCTTCACGTGGCATAGAACGGTTTCAAGTACACTTGAAATCCTTTCTGAGAAATCTCAGTCTTCACATCGAAATTTGTTGCTGAAGTATTATTTATACTAAAGGGGGATTTTCATTTTTTCGTACTTTTAAATTTTGTTTTTGATTCATGGCCACTGGCCAACGATCAAAATGTATGAGATTTTCATTGGCAAACACGTTATTTTGTAATTTTGAGTTTTAATTATACGTTCAAAGTCAGCATCACCAACACAATAAGGTACCGTTTTACAATCAAACCCAATAGCTTTTAACGAATAGTTTTTAGTAGAGATTTTTAAGAAATATTGAAATTCTGAATATAAAATGAATTCAAAATGAATTTCAAAATTATAGGAATTTATTTTCGTGCTCAAATGGTTTTTTCTATCTTGCCCTGTGTTATTATTTTCATACCAGAAACCATCCATATAATCCACAAATAAAATACAAAATCTTATATGAATAATTTTGCCCTGACGTGAATGGTCGCAGTTTTAACTGCCAGATAAATTGAAAATAGAAAAAATTAGTTTATTATGAGCAACATCCGAGATTCACCGTTCTGATGTGAGTGGATACTAAGAATCAGGTTAAACTTAAGAAAAAGCGGAAAAATTGGTTCACGATTGCAATTAAATTCAGTAAACGTTAATTTAAGGGGCTTCTATAGAATAAAAAAATGCAATTTTCTAAAGCATTTATATTAAATACAGTGTGGGTATAAATTTTACAACGAAAATAAAGCTAATAAAGCATTAAGTATGAAAAAAAGGAAAAGTCACAATTCATCAATAAATTATAATTCCTCTATTTCAAGATAATTTTTCCCTCGCTGTGAAATATCGGAATAAACCATACAATGATACAAAAACTAAACAAGTCAAGACAGCCATAAAATTATAAAAACCTATTAAAATTCTTAAAAAATGCAACAATGATATTTATATAATAGCGGCATATGCGGCATTCTTTGCTGAACTACTACCGGCTGACTGACTGATGTATCCATCGGATGCAATTCACAAACACACGCACATTGCCAAAATACTGTTTTTGAGGGAGGGCTATTTGTAAGCACATATGCACCATCTTCATGGTTCAAGAAAAGAAACAAAATGCACAGCAGAAAATTTAAAAATGAAGCGAAAAACATTTTCTGTGCATATGTTTGTGTGTATGTATTAGTACGTGAGCATGTGTCCATATACATATATGTATTTTGGAGAATATTGCAAGACGTTCAGCATAAATATTTAGAACCATGAGACTAGCGTGAAGCATTTGCAGTGGTGAATGATATGAAGGAAATTTCGCCTTCAAAAATTAAATCAAATGAAATTATTTTAAAAATAGATAAATTATTTTGTTTTACTTGCAATGTACGCTGAAGAAATGAGTGAAGTTTTGAAGTTTGTATGTATGTATGCTATTTTTTTTTTTGCATTCGTTTTATTTTGTACTGCATGCAACAAGCTGTGAAAAATCTTGAAAAAATTTTACATACACATTATTAGTTTTCAAACGAAAAAAATTCAAAAATATATCGTTCTCTTTAACGCTTACATAGTTGCCATAATATGCATCACATGAGCTCAGTTCTGCTCCTTTTGGCGGCACGCACATATAAATTCTTTCTGCAAATTCCCATATGTCTACCTGAAAATACAGTGACCTCAGCTTCGATACTTTTCTAGTCTATTTGCTTTTTTTCAGCAATTTTTTCTTCGCAGTCAATGCGGTTAAACTTTATGTATTATCACAAAAGCTTTTCGGACAAAGTTCATTGTCAACCTTAAAATTAATGCCACAAAAATTTTCCCTATAGTATATCTTGGCCTTTGCGTCATTTGTTTATTTTGCTTTTGTTACTATATTCATGCACATTTTACATATTTACATATGTATGTGTGTATACATTTATATGATGCTGGAGAGTGCGTTCAATGACCAACTGCAACATTGTTTACATTGATTATATACGTGGCATGTGTGTGTAAATAAACATACAAACACACACTCTCAGTCACATACACAGGCGCACAATTATTTACATTGTCACTTCCGGGATATTAACTTTAGTTATGCATATTTTTGTTACTGTGGTTGCTGCTTAATAACACATACTAAGTATATGAACTTCTGGAGTTGCGCACTTACATACTTACATACATATGTATATATCCATGTGAAAAATACGAATATGTAAATACTTAAACACACATTCGTTTGTATATTTATGTAAGTATTGGCGACATCATAATTTATATTATATGCACATTGTTCAACCATATCATCACATTGTAATCATTCGCGAGGCTCCCCAACAAAACCAACATATACACATACTTTCTTGCAAACTTTTACCTTTTTTTCACAATAGTACTGTACTTTATTAAATACATATTTATAGTAATATATGCCCAACAAACACAACACTGTGCAACACATTTTTCTAACAGAGAATCGTCCAACACAGTCGAAAGTACTAGTGTAGAGTAGCAAAACCCTAAAAGTGTTTTGCAAAGTTAGCTCGCTTTTAAAAGATATAGGCATTCAAAGATTGCCTCTTGCAGCTTATTTTTTTAAAAATAAGTGCTCATTTTTTACTACTTTCTTCAGCGAAATAAGAACAAAAACAATTTTAACATTATAGAGTTTTCCATATTAAGAAGTTTAAGCTATCCATTACATGACTTTTGCAAAAAAATAAGCAAAAAAATTAACAAAAATGTATACTTAGATTATGTTTTTGTAGACTATGAAAATTTAATCTGGTTGTTAATTTTTCAAAGTCTTGACTACTGTGCCATGTATGTGCTTCATTAAATAATGTGTAACAGGCTTAGAGAACGTATATGTGTAGTCATCACAACAATTTAATAATGTTTGGGTTTTCAAATTTTTCTTTTTATCATAAACAGAAAATAGAATTGAAAAATACACTAAAATAGCTCAACTATGAAAGACTATATTATTTAAAAATGATCTTAGGATTTTATTATTCTGGACGAGTACTAACGACCGATGTTGGTCGCTACTCCGTTAGATTCCATGACCCTAAAATTGTTGCACAGTGGAATTTATCTGAATTGACTCGAAAAGCAATATTATTGAATTGACATAAGCTCCCATGTGCTATCAAAGTTTGTTGATTTTTACGTGTTGTTACTTGAAATTTCAAAAGTCTTATACTATTATTTTCGTCTTTATTAAACCGAATATTTTTTTTATTGACTACGATTTGAATAAATCGATTTGTAATCATCAAAAGCTTATGGTTTTGGATTTATTTACATATTTATTTAAGTATTTCACTCACATCCTTCCAATAATTTCGAATGTTAGCTTCCTTTTTCTGTGCAAACAATCAAAAGTCGCATGGCACAGTAACAAACACATGTGACATATTTTCTAGCATGACATGATGCTGCTATCTCGTTGATGCTGTTGTCAACAATATAGAGATGTAGGAGAGTGACATACCGTTGTAGCAATTGAGTCTATCGCAGTAGCGACAATAGGAACAGCTGTAATAGTTATGAGAAATGGACATTCGTGTACGAGTATGTAAACATCTACGTACAAATAAAAACTATCACAGTCAGGATTATTGTTGCGGTTGCGACATCTAGTCATATCTGCCTATTGATATTGGTTACAATTTTTAGCAAGATGTAAATATGAAATGAATGAATGTGATAAAGTGATGGTAGTAATAATAATAAGCGTCGGAAATCACACACTAATACCAATACAATATACAGAGGATGTTAGGCATAGTATAAAAGGAATGGTGATGAACGAATGATGTTGCAAATATTTATGCAAGAATAATGAAGTGTGCGACCTACAGTGGGGCAAAAATAATCAGAATCATTAGAAATTCAGGAAAAAGAACACAACATTGTAGTATAATGATATGTTTTACGACAGTTCACAAATTTGTTAACCCTAGATGACTAATGTTCGTTGAATCGACAAGCATCACCTACTATTTTACATTTTTCTCTTAACTGACTATTTGGATCAAAATATAAAATAAGCAATAATTAATTGAATATATTTAGAGTTGGTTCTTTACTTTCAGAATCAGGGTATTAAAATGGATTTAAGCATTGCTTAAAAATAGTCTAAAAATGTTCTAGAACTAATTAAATATTCAACTCCAGTGGCGGGTCCAGAGGGCTATAGAGGGTAGAAGCCGGCAATCTTAATTTGCCAAATCTGGTATATGCGAAGAGCAGTATATTTATACTTAATAAACAGTGATTTTTGAGAAATCAAAAATCTTTAGATTTTTCCAAAAAAGCTTTTTAATAAACGAAGAATTTAAGAATTTAAAATATTATTTTATATTATATACCATTTTAATAATAATAATTTACTCTAAATATTAAAATAGGGTCGAATATTTGAATCTTACTTTAGGTCTGAATTTTAATCTGAATTTGGTTTGAGTTTTAATCCGTGTTTGGTCTAAATTTTGATTTGTTTTCAGTCTGTATTTAAGATCTTTCTGGTCTGAGTTTTAGTCTTAGTCTAAATTGTGGTCAGAATTTTGTTCAGTTCAGACCAGCGGTTACTCAGCGTTTGATCTGATTTTTGGCCTAAACTTTGGTTTGCTTTTAATTTGTATTTGTTGTGTTAATCTAATTCTTAGTTTGAGTTATGATCGAAATTTTGGTCTGAATTGGTTTGATTTAGACACGTATTTTAATCTGAATTTCGGTCCGAATCTGGTCTGAATTTTGTTTTAAATTTTGGTCTGAATTCGGATGGAATTTTGGCCCAGTTTTTGTTTAATTTGATTTAAAATTTTTTGGTATGATATTCCCACTAGTTTCGGTCTGAATTTTGGATTGCTTTCTTTCGGTAGTTGGCGTACTTTTGGCCTAAAATTTTGTAACTATTAGTTTAAGTTGTGGTCTAAATTTTTTTTTTTAATTTTGTAATGAATTTTAAATTGATTGTGGTTTGAATTCGGTCTGAATTTTGGGTTTTTAGTCTGAGTTTTGATCTGAATTTGGCGTCATTTTGACCGACTTTTGTTGAAATTTTGTTGAAACGTTAACAGATCTCGTTGAAATTTAAAATGTATTTGTTTTTTTGGTCAAATTAAGATATATTTAAATTTTCATAAAAATACAGTGCTTGGTTCTGGAGTTGTGAGATGATAAACGTACTTACCAGCGGGCCAATATCAATAGTGATATGAATATATATTTTGAAAGTTAGTTTGAAGTACTATCCAAATCATCTGTTATGTGTTATGTTAATTTAATTTTTTTTTCTGGTTTTTGTTTCGACCAAAAATGCATCTGTATGTTGATCCAGATTTTCGATCTGAATTTGGTCCTTTTCTTGGTTTGAACTTCGATCTGAAAAAAGTGTTTCAATTTTAGTTTGAAACTTGGTCGAAATTCCCGCCTAAATTTCTATCCAATTTTAGTTAGAATTTTAGTCTCAGTTTTGTTGCAGTTATATTTTAATTTTTGGCCTTTGTTTTTAGTATGAACATTGATAAAATTTTTGAACTAGTTTTTGGTCAGGGTTTTGGTCGATATTGAGTCTAAAAATGTATCCTTTAATTTAGTAAAATCAGCCTCCCCCCTCCCCCAAACTCAAATCCTAGAATCTCCACTGTTCAACTCTATATATATTAAAGATTTCAAGCAACAAAAATTAATAAAAGTTATTTTCTATTGTTCTTCTGTAAGAGACATAAATTAGTTTCTCACCTCTGTACATCCTTGTTTGTCCTTTATTAAAATTTCAAAAATTATACTCCTGAAGCTATAAGCAAAAACGGGTTATCACTTTTTCTTAAGTTTTTCAACTTTTATATTCTCTTATCTTTTACAAACATACTCGAGAAGTAAGACAGTGGCCGCTCGAAATTCTTAAGTTCAGAAATCTTAATTGTCCAGTTTTTGACTTGTATGTAATTTCCTAAAATCTTAAGATTTGACTTAAGCTTTCTGACTTTCTTCTCGCTATTAGTGATTTTACCTAATAAAATGTTACTGTGTACAACGTATGTTTTTCTTAAATATTTCGCGCCTATAATTATATAGGCTATATAGCATTGTAACAAAAAGGTACATTTCTTCAAAAAAAAAAGTTGATTTAAAACCCTAAAGAATTCGGAATTCTTAAGTACCAACTGCACTGTATTTTTCTTTAACAATAAATTATTGATTTTTTATTAAAATAATGCAACCAAATTTGATAATTAATTTTTGTATATAGATTTTTAACTTTAAAAACAAACCTTACTGAAATAGTTAAGCCTGCTTACAATTATGAAGACTTACACATCAAACCGAGCTATGAATTAAGTTTTGGAACTAATTATACGCAAAGAAACATCTTTTTACACTAAAAACAAAAAATTTGAATTTATAAAAATAAAATCCTTTTGAAAAATTAAACATCTTTTGATGTCTTATATGTATTGGGCAGGCTCAATTTATCCTACTTTTCACAAAATTTATGCAATATTTTGGGCTTGCGTATTCCAAGTTCTATGCGATCGGTTCCATAGTTCATAAAAAGCCCAGACAAAACCTCCTTGTACTAATATTTATCATTTTAAAATAACTGAGAATATTTTTTTGAATATGTTTATGTCGATGTTTGTGCTATATTATTTTGCAAACTCATTTTAGCCATGCTTAGATTAGATAAGTTTTAGAGGTGTGCTGAAAGGATATAGACCTTCCATAGCATCAGTCTTTTGGACCATTGTACTTTGCCGAGATACAGGAAACAGTGAAACACGTATAATGAATTAAGTAGAATAAGGTCAGTAGATATATTTATAATTAAGGGTGGAAAGTGCGTTAATCGTTAAGTAATTGGAAAAAAAGAAACTGAAATTCTAGTGATTTACTTATTATGTTAAATCGGTTAAAAAAGCGTTTCTTCGATGGAAGGCCTTTCAATGATGCAGCGTAAAAACACGTAAGTCACCCCCACTATTTACTTAACTTGTACATTTTCTATTTAACTCAATCTCCACTACTAAGCCAAAAACAAATTAATTCCCCTCTGGAATGGTATAAACTTGAAACATTTCTATTATATATTCAAGTCTCGGTCAATGACCTTGCTTATGTATACTATCAGCTGTTTTGTCAAATATGAATTTTTTTTTCTTTGCATTATTTTCTTTAAAGTCAAATTAGCGTGCACAAGAATCGAAGATAGTAATTTTAACTTGAAAATGCACTTATTTCGTTTTCTTCAATTTTAATGGAAGAATTTTGCACCCCACCGAATTTCTTGGTCTCTTTAAGAAACCGAAGAAGATCAGGTATGGGAATATAGTGATCAAAACTCATCCCTAAAACGTCACTACCCAGCAGGCGTCTCCTTCTTCTTGCAAAGGCGGGGCTATAGCTGAGAAAATACTCGGTAGTGCCTCTTTCCTTCTCAAGGCAGGATACATATGCTGATTCGGCAATGACACCCATGCTAGCCATATGCTGACCACATCTATTGCATCCTGTGATCAAACCCACCAGAATACGCAGATCAGCTGTTCTCCTGTTAGATTCTTTCACAAAGCACTTCGTAGTTTTGCCAGAGTTGACACTAGACCATCTTTCTCTATGAGCATAACTCATGAATTCCTTGATCCATTGTATAGTTCCTGCTACACCTTCGCCGATGATTGGGTCCGATCAAATTAGATTTGCCTTTAGCCATGCTCATACCAAACGAGCTCCGAAGTTTTCTAAAATGGTGATGTATATTGCATCATTTCTATTCTAATCTCATTACATAGCTCTTGTTTAGATCATTACAATTTTTGCATATTACGTATATAATATTTTTGTCTACAACAAGAAATCAAGTCAATCAGTTCCACTGTTTAAATCACAAAAGGCTATTGTTTCAAGAACAGCTTGTTTCAACTACCACAATCAACGGCATATTGCTTTCATTGTAGTGACAGACAAACATGCTGTCATTACAAACACTTATAAATACAGGCACATAAACAGAGCGATACAAACACACGCAAACACAAACACAAACACCAAGACTGCATCCATATAAAAATTTAAAAAGCTACAATATAAATACGCTGGACAGTAAAAATTGTAGCCAAAATGCATATTTAGCCGGCAAAACATTATCATTTACATTGCAAACGCACAAGAAACCGGAAGTGTGCGCCTCATTTGCGCAAGAAATGAGAGAATAATCCGAAACAGTGTTGCCAAACTAATATTTTAAGCAAGTGCTTCTAGTGATGAGATCGGAAGAAGAGAAAATCAAAAGAAAGAACAAATTTCTTAAACAAATTTCTTGTTTTTTGTTTAGTACAAAAATATTTCGACTGCATTAATTAGCACCAATTTCAACTGACAACTCACTCACAACGCACATTTTCAAAGCAAAGAGCTTTGTAGTTCTGTTTTTTGTTTTTTCATTTTGGTACTAAAACATACAATTTTCCAACTCATCGCATCTCAGAGTCGGTAAATTATACGAACAATATGTAAGATGAAAATCGCTGCGCTGGCTAGCTGATGCTGCTTTTCTCATATTTTTGCCGTGGCTAAAAAGTAGAGATGCTGCTATGGCGGCCAGTAGTTGTGGGCTCAAACGAACAGTGTTTATTTTTTGGCGGCGTAGTGAACACGCACGGGAGTCACATCGAGCAGGAAAACGGTCGCAATAATCGAACAGTGCATATCTAGAAATTTGTTTTATCGAATTTTGAATTTGTTTCGTGTTGTTTTGTATTAGTTGGCGTCAATCATCTTCCTGCTCTTCCTCCACCAGTTATTTTTGCTCCTGCAACTCTTGTTACTCGTCCTTGTTGATAATATCACTATCATACATTTGTATAGAGTTTGAAATACAATTAAAAAAGATATGCACGCTGCAAAGAAGTATGGCGACTTCTGAGATCAAATGTGAAATGGGTTGTGAACGCTAAGGATGATGGCAGTGGCGGCAGTTGCGACGACGGTGGTGATGAATGTAGCAGTGATGAGAATGAGAGCGGGTGTGGTGGGTGTTTATTTAGTTTCATGATAGTTTTTGTTGGATGCGTGTGCGATCTTTGCGTTGATTATCGATCGTCGGGAGTTCTCTACCTCTAAACTCACAAGTGTTGCACGTCGTGTCGCGTCGCGTCGCGTTTTTGTACAATATTTGGTATTTTGTTTGCTGCAGTCTGTACGCGTGATTTTTGTAGCATTTTCTTTCTTTCTCTCTATTTCCATTGCTTTTACGTGTTTTATGTTACATTACAAAAATGAGGGAGTAAATTTGTTGTTTTCTTTAATTTTTGTAAAATAAAAATGAAGCAATACTTGAAAATGCATAAACTTTTATATCAGAAAAATTTTGAAAAACCAAAAGAACTAGATTAGTAAAAAGAAAATGTTGTGTGAGGACGTGCAGTGGGCTTTTTAGTATTTTGAAAAGCAAAAGCAAGGAAAAGTGCAATTAAAAATAACAACACATAAAAAAACACCAGTCCAAACCAAATAAAACAAGAACAACAAATAATTTTATGTAGCTGAAATTACAAACCATAAATATAAAAATACATTTATATGTGCACATTATGTCGCTGAAAGTATTTTTATTTTATTTTCAAAATGTAACCAAAAAAATAACAAAAAATTAGAAATGTGTTCAATTTGTGTTTATTTACTCAGCAGCGTACTGCAGCAATATTTGTGTTAATAATATACAGTAACACTGTGAATATTGTGTGTTTTATTTTTTTATTTTTATTCATTGGTTTGAAAACCACACATTGTTTACCTCAAGTTATTAAATTTGTTTTGATTAAAAAGTGCAAGTGTATAAAAATGGTTCTTGAGTTTTCACAAAAAAATAAAAATTAAATTAAATTCACTCATTTGATTTCTGTGAATTTTCACCACAAATTACATTAGCACATGTCGCTTCATTTTGTGTGTATTTTTCTCAGGAAAACACAATTAGTCATGAATGAGAGAAAGACTAAAAGCAAACGAAACGAAAGCACATTTCAGATTTTCTTCTAAACAATTCAATTTGTGTGTAGCCCGTTATGCTTTTTTGGATTTTTTGGCATTTTTGGCAGTCGTAATTGTTGCTACTCATCGCTACTGTTGGATTTTCCAGCCGACTGTAAAATTGAAAATATTTTTATTTGTATTTTATTTTTGTTGTTATTTCAAAATGCCAACTTTTTTTATTTTAAAAATAGTACACATTAAAGTATTTATTCCTTTTTTTTTTTTTTTATTTAATATTTTTGGAGCATAAATTTAACAGTTTTCTTGTTTTTTGAGAACTTAATTAGCAACATTAAAGATATTGTACATAATTTTTCATTTTATTTTTGGGTATTGCGAGATTATTTGTTTGTTTTAGAATCACACAAACAAATTCATTCATTCAGTAGTATTTTAATATATACATACACATATAAAGAAGAGATTAAGTCGAATTTTAACAAAGTTTGTCTGAATAGTTATTTTCCATTTATAGATTTGCTTTATTAAGTGTCAGTTTTCCAAAAATAGTTCACTTGGTTGGCGTTGACACCTATGTATACACAAGGTTTCACATGTAGTAACTGTGAAGAACTTCCACAAATCTTCCTGCCACCATGAAAAAACTATAGTTTTGAAATTTAGAAAAAAAGTTGATAACTTAACATTTAGCCCAATTTTGGAAGAGTAAAACTGACAAAATAGCGAATAATCTCGGAAATTAGAAATAACTAGGCGAACCAATCACACAACCCTCTAGTTTCCAAGCGTGTCTCAAGACAGCCTTCATTGAAACGGGTGTAATTACTACCTTAATGATTTTTTGTTGCTATATTTTATCATATCGTTTATGGAATTTCCCAAGCTTTTAAAAAAATGCATCAGTTATGAGTTATGATGTGTATTACTGACTTTACCGACATTCAAAGTCAAAAATTTGTAAACAACAGGAAAATTTATTATTTTGATCGAATTTGAGATAAAAATAAAAAAATAATTCCCTACTACTAGCTAGCTAGGAATTTGAATATTTAAATACTTAGAACCAATTAATAAAAAATTTATTCAACAACAAATACTTTTAGTCATTCAACCTTTCCGGCTTCATAAAACCACGCCCATTAAATTTTTAAGACCAGATTTATGCTTTTTACATCAAAATGTATCAATCCCAATTTTTTTTAAATCAATCAAAAACTTGGGAACTAGAGGGTTAAGCTGAACCTTAGTTTATGTCATGTTTATTCCCAAAATATTTCGACTCTAGCGACTGTTTTGAAAATACCTCTCTCTGGTATGGGCAAATTTTATGTTAGATTCCACTTTTGGCCAAATAAATTACCACAAATAATAGAAACTTAAATGATTCTATTTTGCATCATAACATTTGGATGCCATTTCAGGCTCAATTGTCAGTTAACTTTGCCCCTCCTTCAAAAAATAATCATAGAAATTGGCAGTAGCACTGACTGGTAAATGAAGATCAGACATCAGAAAATTACAGAACTATCTCTATTTTTATTTACATTTACAAAAATGAGATGAAAAAGTTCATTATTTTCAGTAATTATTTTCAATTTTTATTATTTGGTAAGTATGTAACCTAAGGAAGTTTTCCCCATACAAAACACGATTTTAAGGTTTCTTCTCTAAAGCAATCCAACTCTACAAAGCTTATAACTATAGCCGAAATATTTTGTATGAGACTTAAGGCACCGTAATGTATAAAGTTTTAAATTTTCCTAAATCCTGGCCTACTGTATCCGCATACCAAAAAAAAATGTTTAATGACTACTAATCATAACTGAGATCTTATTCACAGTACCATCTGAGTTGGCGACTTGTTTCTTATTATAAAGAAAAGCAAGACCTCATCTCAATCTTGTATGCATGTTATAATATTTTTGTACTTGCTATAACTCGGTACTTACATATGAATCCAAAAATAAAAAATTTGCTTAAGAGAGGTGTTACTGCCCTTTCGCCTTTTCGTAAACCATATCCTATACAATTACAGTATATACAAAAAAGCTTGGCCATGGCCTATAACAGTATGTTGTGCCAAATAAAAATGAATATAATAAACGTAATTAAAACGTATTAAAATTTGTATACCATATACTCGTATTTTAATTTTTTATATTTCAAGGTAAAAATCCATGCAGTTTTATTAATATTTAAGATTTTCGGAGCTACTTCTAAAAATGATAGGAATAAGCTTAAAATAATATTAACGTTTCAATACAAGTAATTAATTTTATTTAAATAATTTCCATTAAAATTTATCAGCTCATAAATTTATAAATAAAAGAAAATGTAAATAAGGTAAATGTGTATATGAGGTATTTTGAACTAATGTCAAGTGCACACGAATCTAAACAATTTGGCTTGTTAAAATATTAGAATATTGTGAAACTTAAAACATGAAGATGTTGAAATACCTTGGAAAGAAAGAAAAAATAGAAACTAGCTTCGTTTTCGTTGCGTAAATTTGTTTGCATGTAAACATTGAACATTCCCAGTTTCTTCTTGTACCTATCGCATTAAATTTGTTTCGAATTTTTCAAATAAGTTGTTTTTTGTTCAGTTTTATTTACTTCTTTTGTTTATAAATCTTGAAAATTCTCAAATTTACAGTTAATTTACAAGCATAAATTTATGCTTCAATTCTTGAAAAATTATTTTCTAAAGACTTTTTTTTTTAATAAATTTATAGTTTTTGTATTAAAAAGAAATTTTGAAAAATTGAAATAGATTTTAAACAAATTAGAAAAAAAAATTTGAATATCTCTGTTCCCAATTAGTTTTCATTAAATAAAAAACAAATTTCAGAAAAAAAGATACGCTCCCGTCGTGAAATTTTTTGTTTTTTGTATTTGTTTCGTCGAAGAAAAATTTGTTTGAGTCTATATTGTGCTAAATACCCCTACATATAACGAAATGCTCAAGAAACAATTTTTGTTTTTTTTTTTTTTAATATATAAATATTGTACTCAATAGGAACACGTGTGTGATTAGCATCATGAGAAAACCAAAACAGCAACAGCCGAAAAATAACAACATTATAAACATTAAATTTTGATGTAAAAATAAGTCTGTGTTTTGTTGTTTTATTTTGCATTAGCTATTGTATTAGGAATTGTTGCAGAAAGTTCTGAGAATACCAATACTCATTTTCGTTGTTTCGATTTCCAAAACAAAGGTGGTGCAATGTTATATGCGGCCCCAAATACAGTGTTCGACATAGTATTTGTTAAGGAAGAAATCGTCCATAGACGGCCATAATTATATTGAAAAAAGCTTTAAATGTTAGCAACTTGGATTTTCATAGATATATAAATTGCCGAATTCATGTTTTTTCTATTTAAAATCATGTCGAGTTCACAAATATATGTATGCGCGCAAAGTGGGCCCTGCACTCCATGCAGAAGCAATTGGTTTAAACTATAAAATCGCTAGAAGTTAATCTGTAACAAAAATCGACCATAATTTAGTTATAATATTGTGACTTGGGCCTTTCTTTGAATGTCATGATGAAAAAAAAAAAAATTGTGTTTTTTACCCATCTGCAGGCGATTCCCTCATAACACTACTCAACAAGATTTTCCACAACGAGCGGCGATAAAATTTTCTGTAGTGAAATTTTCCGTGGAATCCGAATATTCTAATGATTTTTTTTGGCCCCAATTTTCTATGTAAATCGCAAAATTGAAAAAAGTGCACTGTTGAGAGCACATACTTCACATAAATGCCTGTCAAAACTTAAATTTTCAGCCAATGAATTTAATTTAATTTTTGTATATTTTAGATGAGTGTCAGACAAAAATTTTAATGAATAAAAAGTTCCAAAAGTAATAGTAATATTGCTGTTATGATCGAAAAAGATAAAAAAAAAAATCACTTTTTTCGTTTTTTTTTAACGAATTTAAACTTTGAAGTCCTATATCTCAAAATAATTATATGAATAACAAGAAGTTAGCCTTTTTATAATATAGAAAATTTTATAACAAAAATTTTAAGCATATATATGTCCATAGAAAAGTCCTAATTTACGATACAATTTTTTCTTTTAAAACATTTTTTTTTAGTCAAATAAAGAAACACAGTACAACAACATTTTATTTCTTAGTTTTATAATAATTTAAGGTCGCTGATTACGACTGTGTAGTTAGCTTTTTCTCATCGTATCTAGTTCTCCCACAATATGAACCAGAAGTCGGAAAATGGAGTCTTCAGGGGCTATTAAGAAATTTTTTTATTTCAACAGATACGAATTTAATGTCTGAAGGAAAGTTATTAAGCACAAAGAGATAAACAATTTTTACATATACACTTTTCGCCCACTTCCTACCATTTTTAAATTTTGTCATTTACATGGAAAATTGGGGCCAATCGAAAAAAATCATTAGGATATTCGGATTCTACGGAAATTTTTACTATGGAAAATGTTATCGTCATTCGTTGTGGTGAAAGTTTTTGCAAATTTGTAGAGTAGTGTAATTAAAAAAAAATAATAGAATTTTTTTTGGACATTAATGCATATTAATTACCTACTTTCATCGCTATCATTATTCTTATTACATATATGTATCTTATAAATATTACCTACATAAAATAAAAGTGCGAGCGGAATATATTATTTACAAAAAATTGAGTATGTTTCAATAACATAATAAATTTAAAATTTGTAAAATAGAGTTACCAAGTGCCTTATTTTTTTGAAAACCTCACACACTTTTTGCTACGAAATCATGTGAAGAACACATACATGTATTTTCAATAATACCAACAACATCGAATTTGTAATATTTACATAAAAGTTTACAATTTAAAATGCAAAATTTTATAAGAACTAGACAAAAATCATTTACGCAATGTAATAAAAATCTCAAGTGTTCTTGTGCGTGTGCAACATCGAGTTGTAAAATTACAAAACGAGTACTACCCGTAATTATTATAAAATGCAAAATCACATCTGCAACAAATAAAGATATTGATGTGATCATTGCAACAAGTAACGCAACAGGCAAAACTATGGGATTGCCCAGAAAGAGAAAGAACTTTTTTTACAATAAAAATACCAATTGCTACAATAAAAGCAACAAAACGATAACAAAAAATAAACAAATCAAATTTTGTTGATAAAGATAGAAACAAAAAAAAAAAAACCAAAAGGAAGGAAAACACTAAAGTTCGCGTATTGTTGTTTTTTTCTTCACTGCCTTATTGCCGCAAACAAAACAAAACAAACAAACACTCGATCATTCTATCCGAAAATACGAAATACAATCAAACAAATAAAAAAAATAAGAAATAAAACGAAAAACCGATTAATATAACATATCGATCCGCCACTTTGTATCGTTTTACCATTGTTGTTGAAACGAACGATGTTAGATATATTCCGTGGATTGAAAAACCTTGTAAAGGTCAGTCACATTAAAAACGATTCGCCAGTATTTCGTTTGCATTACTCCATTACTGTGATGATTTTGATGTCATTCTCATTAATTATAACCACTCGTCAATATGTTGGCAATCCGATCGACTGTGTTCATACCAAAGATATTCCAGAAGATGTTCTCAACACATATTGTTGGATACACTCAACATATACGCTGAAAAGTTTGCGTTATAAAACGCAAGGTATATCAGTGCCATATCCAGGCATTGGCAATTCAGATGGTGACGAACAAGATAAAAAACATTATAAATATTATCAGTGGGTGTGTTTTTGCCTATTCTTTCAGGTGCGTTAAATTTAAAATAGCAAATAATAATAATACTAAATATTTACACTAATTATTTACAAAATAAGATATTAAATATAACATAGAGTAACTAACAGGTTCGGTTCCATGATTGCTATACAAAAGGAAATTTGAATTTGCCTTTTCTCATATTTATTGGAATCGTTAAAAGTACAAGGATTGAAACGATGATTGATCTTCGGTATAACTAATTAGAATAAAAATAGCATATGTAAAAATGGTAATGTTCAGTTCAGATCGGTTTTGAGATAAGTTGGAAATCGTCCTTCTTTATCTAGTTTAATTTGGTTCTTACCACGTTGTTTTGACTTTTAATAAATATTTCCACAATATTTTTATATCATTTTTGGTAACTTTTTTTTTTAATCTGAATATTCGGAATATTTTATATTCAACACAGAAAACACAAACCAACTACATTTATTAATATTTTTTTGAAGCAAATTATTTTCTACCTTTTTTTTCTGCAATTTGTTTTATTTATTTTATAACGCAAAACTGGAGAAATTGAATTATTGCTCTATCCTACACATTGGCGTAACTAGGTAGGGGCCTGGGGGGCAGGGCCCCTCCCCCAGCTGGCTCTGCCCCTCCAGAAATAATATGGGAAGAAAAGTTAAGTCCAAAGAAAATGATTAATTAAAAGATTATATAAAAACTTGCATTTATTAAAAAATTTGAATATCTATGAAAATGGAACAATTTTTGTTTACTTTTCGAGTTTTTGCTTTTGCAGCAAAAGCTATGATAAATACCACTATGCGACAATTTTTGCGTTGTCGATATCAAATCGCACCGGACTATTTTTCTTTTCAAAATATATCTATCCAATAGCAAAACCCTTGCTGGGCTTGTAAAAGTTAGCTCGATTTCTTTTTTTTATTATTTTTCGAATTTTTCGAGTCTCAGGCCATTTTGGGGTTTTTCATATACCCAATTTTGACTTATAAATCGATTTTTTTCGGATGTATCCGATGTTTGTCATCATGAGTCTTTTCAGAAAGTCGTTAATGTAGAAATATACCCATTTTGTGAAGAATCTATATCCTGAAACGCAATTTTTGAGACCAAATGTTAAAAAAAAAGTCAATTTTTTGGAATTTTTTTACTCTGATTTCGAAAATATTTAAAATTTTGTTTTTGTTTTTTCTTGGTTTTATTATAAAAAAAAATAAACTTTTTTATAGCGGTTTTTATATCGTTCTTCATTTTCATTTTCTTCGGGGTAGTATTGAAAAATATGTTTACTCCACCAAGATGTTTCGGCTAGTATGACATCTGGAGCGCGTTTTCCTTTGGATCTGAACTGAAATCGCATCGCAGTTTGGTGATAGCGCTCTCCCTGCTCATCTCATTCTATCGACTGAAGTAGTCCAAATGGTGATGAAGGAAGTAAATTTTTTGCGACATATGGACTTCAATTTTGGAAAAAAAAACATCCAACATTCGTCGCATAGATCCTTCATAATTGGGAGAACGATGTTTGCTAAAAGTCCAACAATGATTTCTCTTATCAACGCCCACGCAACTAATTCATTGTCTACCAAGGCCCTATCAAAGTGTTCAGACTTTACCAATTTCCGAATATCAGGACCATTTAGAACGCCTGAAATATGAAATCGTTGCAATGTTGATTTTAACGAAATGAAAAGTTACAGTCTGAGACAAAGCCGAGAACTGTAATTTTTTCGTCGAAATCGGCATTGTGTAAATGTGCAATATTATATTTTCTTCCACATTTATCAAAAAATTCAAGTCAAGAGTATCGATTTTCAGTAAATTTAAAATAAAACTACATTAAATAATGTGTTAGTTCCTTTAGCCTGCAACAAATTATTTAATGAAGCACATACATGAAAAAGTAGTCAAGACTTTGAAAATTAACAACTAGATTTAATTTTCCATAGTCTACAAACACATTACAAATTAAAATAAAACTATTATTGTATATATATGGAAATAAATGCATCTTACCGCCTTTTTAATTTTACATCACCGATTCTCGGAAAAATGTCACGTAAATATAAATACTTCTTCTAGTACATTTTAATACACTTTTGTCAGAAGAAGTGGCAAAAAATTATAGATTTTTTCAAAATTAGATTGAAAAAATTCCAAAAAAAATTCCTTTTTTCTAGAATTTTTGTCTTATTAGTTTCTACAACAAAACTTATAACATTTCCTGATTCTATTAGACAACACTTATTCATTGTGAGCCGGTTTTGCAAGCAATTTTTTGATTGTCCAACCAAAATTTTACTTTTGAGTGATTTTGAAATCGGGGTTGGGGTCTGGCCCCACCAGAGAATAATCCTAGTTACGCCAATGATCCTACAGCAACCAAATTTGTTTGTTAAGCAAAACTCATTTCTTTTTTCATATGAGAAACAACAATAAAATTTTGATTGAACAAGCAACAAATTGCAAGCTTTACTTCACTATGGGGCCAACTGCAAAAAATCAAATTTTTACCATCACGGACTTTCTCTTCATAATTTAGTGAATACTTCAGCTAAACTTTTAAATTTTTTTTGTTGATAGTCAGAATAAAGGGTCAAGTGTGATGGGACTAATAAACACCATATTCTCAATACGTATGTCTTTTGCTGCTTTTTTTTAATATTCAATTCTCTACATGAGAATCGAACCCATAAAACATGGTATTCCAGTCAAGCATTAATTCACTAAGCCACCAAATATTATTGAAATTGATTAGAATGGGTTTTGAACCTGAGGTAACTTTGAGCCCATTCTAGAACTCATTTACCTGGCCACCAAATTGTATTTATACATTTGTCCTTAATAATTTGTTGTATACCTAGAATCCATTTACCACATTCTAACAAAAGAAAATTTCTTGCACCTAAGCTACTCACTTTAATTTATTCTACCTATTTTCTATATTACTCATGTTTGTGCTTTTGTTTTCTTTCCTACCAATTGATTGAGTTATTAGAATCTCTATATTTAAGATATTCCAAAAACGTAAACTGAAACTTGAAATCCAAAATAAACTTACATACATACTGTCTATATTTAATTACATACAAAGAAAAGTCAATTTATCTACAAATACGTGCATGTATATATTTTCACACTTCTATTACACAGTGCAACATACGTTTTTATAGTAACTTAAGGTCACTGATCAAGACTGCGTACTCAGTTTTTCTCTAACACCTCTAGTTCGTAAACTTATACGCAATAATCAGAAGAAAGGGATATCAAACCTCATTTTAAAAGAATAGTAGAAAATGGAGGAAAAAAGTTTATGCAAAATTTTTTATCTCTTTATGCTTACCAAATTTGTTTCAGACATTCAATTTGTATCTGTTAAGATACAAAATTTTTTTAATAGCCCTTTTAGACCCCATTTTTCTGAATTCAGATCCATATTGTAGGATAAATAGAGGTGAAGGAGAAAAAATGAGTACACAGTCGAGATTACCGATCCTACGTTACTATAAAACCGTTGGAAAATCTTGCGCATAAGAAACTGAAATTTTGTGGCACTGTGTTATTGATCGATCGGAATGTTATAATTCCTTACTGATAACACAGTGCAACAATAATTTTATAACAAAAAATTTCTTTGTGGGATACAATTATAGTATTATATTATAGTTAAATCTTTGGATGGGTTTGTTCAGACTGGCTTAAAAATTTAAATTTCAAAAGATGGGGAAAAATATAATGCATTGTTTTATATACTTTTTAATTTTGGTTACAAGAGTTTTTCATGGTGCTGATCCCGAAACCCTTATTAAAAGTTTCAAAAACGAAATGGCGGATCCAATATGGCGATTGATTACTCGAAAAACTTACTCGATCGTCATAAAATTGCGTATTTAGAAGCTTTTTACTATGGTGATCATCACGAAATTGTGTATTCAGAGGTTTTTTACATAGCTAATCACGAGTCTGGTAAAACTTTCAAGACCAATAAAAATATTGCTTTCTGGGAGTTTTCCGTGGACCTTATTTTTTAAGGCATTTTTTTAGTTTCTTTTTTTTCTACTCTGAAAATTGATATAAATGAAAAAAAAAATTCCTTTATCCATTGTATTTTATCCATTGAATTTTAAAGAAATGAAAATTTAATTTAATATTTATATAAGGGAGAAAATCAGTGTGTTGAACGTGGTTTCTTTGGTTTTGGTTCTAGTTCATCACCAACGTTATTACTTGAGTCATCATTAGGATCCACGCCTTCATCGATTAACTCATTTTCTGACGAATCTTCAAAGAAATTTTTGCTCTACCAGTAAAATTCAGCCAAAAAAGCGTCAGGCGATTTTTTACCTTTGTATCTGTAAACAAAAATCGACAAAATAGCTGCCAACAGAGGAAAATTTTAGTAATAGATTCATGATCAGCAATATGAAAAACCCCTGTAACCAAAATATCAAATGTGAATATTATCAAATATCCATTTTTTGATATCCTAACCCAGCGAAAAAATTCAAAGTGCCATAATTTTAATTTTCGAGTCAATTTTAAGAAACCCATCCCAGGATTTAACTATACTATACTTACTAGTACTTGAATTCCATGAGGACCGTTTATTGTTCCACGAGATGACCTCTGAAATTGTTGCACAGTGTAATCATAAATAACTTTTAAAATATGGATATATATACTTGTTAAGTATTTATTGATATTACAGTTAATTTATTTTATTTATTCATTTTGCAAAATTCTTACCATATTTATTTACTTTAAATTACAAAAGAAATAAACAATTGTTTAAATAAATATTTGCTGTGTAGTAGCATAAGTAGTATCAACAACTCAATGATCGTCAGTTTATACGCAATAATACGAAAAAGATTGTATACGTTAAGGAGATTATACTTTTCGCGTTTCAAGCTATACTTTTTCTAAGAGAAAAAAAAAACACTCGATACGTTTCGTTTCAGTTAAGCAGACATATAGTATACTGAAAATATCGTTTCGGATCGACTTTTCGGGATTTAGGATTTTCGGGACTACAATTTAAGTCCCGAGATCCCGGGATAGTTTTATCAAATATAAAATAAAAACAGAAAAATTATTAATAGGATTCAAGATATAACAAAAATTATTGTTTATTTTATTAAAATGGCGCACTTTTCCAATTATAGTATGAAAACCAAAATCCGTTTCGTATTTTGTTATCTTTGAGCCGAGAGAAAATGTTTTGCAAATATTTCATTGTTTGATCGCTCAAAGCCGACTAAGTTTGTGACCGTTAGGTGATTCACAAGGTATCGTATTGTCGTAACCTTGTAAAATCTCACAATACTTTAAAAAAATTTTTGTTGGCTGTCATACAAAAATGCTTTACAACAATACCACTTTGCATTCTATGTTTATGGTTTGTTGTACTTCATCTGCTGTTTTTTATTTACTTCCATTGTTCTTTCTCTAGTTTGCGATATAAATATACAATGTTTGTTTGAAAAAAATACAAAATCTATTAAAAATGGAATCGTTTCAAAATACTATAATAGGTTTTCGCGCAGAAAAACAAATATTTGATTAGATTTTCCTTGAACATTCTGCTGCCAATCGATTGATTTTGGTATTCCAAAATGCGATTGTTCAACAAATAAAGCAAGTTCGACATAAAATTTTCATTTATGCAGTCTTCCTCTTGTTCGTCGCCTGGATAAGAGTATATAATGAAACAAACAAAAAAACATTCTACTTCTTACTTGATTCAAACATTAGTAAGCCCAATGCTTGTTTTCCGCCCAAAGCAGTTATACATAATTTATTATTTTTTAGTTTTTTTCACTTTGTCTTGGCATTTTTACATAAATATTTTGGTTTCCTTTTTTTTGCGATCAGCTGATTAAGAGTTGATATATCACTTACACTTATGAAGAGGTTTTCCCAAGTGTTGTATGTTGTAACTTATGACTTTATGAGACCTTATGAATCTCCTAAGCAGGGCCGTCGAGAGAAAATTCGGGCCCGGTAATGATACAATAAATATCTATGTATGGGGCAAGGAGAAATTATTTTATAATTTTTAGTTTGTTTTAAAAACGTGGTATGTTAAAAAATTTCTTTTATTTTAATTATTATTTTGATTTTTTTCAACGACTCACGCTAGTCGCCAGATATATTTATGAAACCTCTTGAATTCAGTTCGATATTCTGGAGCTTTTCAAACAAATCTGGCATGAGCAAATTCGTTGTTTAAAGTTTTTTCATATTCTACATAACAAAAACTTTTCGAATATAGGGTTCGGACTCGTCTGCAAAATGTCTTCATGATTGATAGATGATTAATCTGATAAATAATTTTCATGGTTTGTAATTCAGTTTTCAGACGCATTGACGCTTGTTAAAGTTTTTCTCAAAAACTCCAGGCCCGATGGGAATCCCACCCGACCCACACCCCTCTCGTCGGGCCTGCACCCAAGTATATTTTGTGATGAATTATTTTCTTTATTTTACTAAATTTTGGCCGTATTTTTCTTATAATAAATGAATTTTACGTGCTCTGTACATTTTATTTTATTTTATTATAAATACGAAAAATTCTGAATTTTTTTATAGTGCTAGAAATATTGTGTCGAGTGCAAGAAAAATTTACTCCCTTTAATAATTAAATTTTACTTTGCGATGCATTTTGAAAATTATAAAAGATACAGATTTTTTCATATTTTTCAGTTTACACAGTTGCAATTCTAAAGCACCCTAAAGCTTTGAAATCAAAGGTTGTACAGAGCATGGGCAAATCAAAGGTTGTTCAGTTAAAATTTCATAGAACTTGATCTGTCACAGACTTTCTCGGGGTTTGAAAGTCTTACCATGAACGAATTAATTACCTTGACTCAAAAACAAGATTCTAAATAACAAAAAATAAAAATTTGATGTATAAATCTCGACAATTCCGGGATTTTGTCTTTTTATTTTTTGAACGGGATACCGGGATTGGCAGTCCCAATATACACATATCGTCTATGAGCAGTATTATTTCAATGCAAGTATTGAATTTTCAGGCCTATCGTCAAGGTGTCAAGGAGAATAATCATTCGTATAATCTACTTAGTTAAATGCTTGGTAGATCCCAACAGTATTTTTAATACATTTTTTGCCAATATTCACTTAACTTAACTAAAGTGAAACTTTTTGAATAAAAATAAATTGTGCCCAATAACACAAATCAAATTTTTGAATCGCTGCTTTTCTATTTCTACTACATTTTTTAGATTATAGTTTGAATAATACATGATTGAAGGATTAATTGGAAAAGTAGAAGTAATACGTTACGAAATTATTAATTATTAGGTATAAATCAGTACGCTGAAAAGTAATTTAAGTAAAGGAAAAATAAAAAATTTAATTTTGTAAATATATATGTACATGAAAATGAGGTTGCAAGATAAATCTCATATTATTTTTACTTTGCTCTATTTGTTTTGCATATATTTCGGACATATGTTTTCTGTTTCTACATTAAAAAGTACAAGTTATCTGCGTTCAAGTATATTCTACATACTATACGTACAATAAATGTGTATGTGTATTATGAAATTCACTTCATTGAAAAAATTACTTTCAAAATATATGTTATTTTTAGTTACTTAGCTTTATCGGTCGTTTAAATTATTATAAACAGCAAACAAGACTAAAATCGTTACTGCTTGTTTTTTAATTGTTAAATTTGTTTTCCACTGGAATAAAACACTTATTGCAGGCGTAGGAGCACATACGTCGATACCCCATCTAGGGATGTATACTATTACAATTATGCTTTTCAATAATAATAAATATGTCAGTTCACACCTTTCGAATATTTAACAAATTGGCATCGAATAATGACGTATGCGTAGATATATATATTCAGATGTGCTTATGTGAACTACAAATGGCATAAATATATACGTATACATATATACAATAGTTTGTACGTACATATGTATAATTGGATCCTAATTTACATCGTCACATTCTTGGGGTATATTTAAATCAATTTTTTAATACGTTAACGCATATTAAGATATGAACGTGAAAGAAATATTACATTTTTCTTCTTTCCCTCATTTTGGTTGTGTTAAATAAGTAATTTATTATGTTCTAAACTGTTTTCTAATTATGAAATTATGATTGTGTTAGTGCTGTGCATGAATGTGTAAATATGAATGGTTATTCGGATACACGTACATACAAACTTATTTATACTTCTCTGCGGGATTCGTATATTTGGCGTACTTATCATCTAAATAAGTCGCTAAGAGCTTTAGCTTGCAAGTGATTTTTATTGCCGTTTTTCCAAGCTAAAGTTTTTCAGTATGAAAATTAAATTTTTCAAAAAATTTTCATAATCATGCCGTTTTTTCTGTTTCATATCTATTAAATTATATGTCTCAAAAAAAAAAAAAAAACAAAAAAAAAAATGTCGACATTTCAAACTTAAAATTGTCGGGCAATTGACGACAACCGAAACCCTTTGTAATATCTGCACAGTTAAAAAAAATCTTATCTTAGACCTGTGCTAGGTCAATGCTGTACTGAGTCGCGATGGGATGTCAGAATCAAATCGGAGCTGTTTACGATACCGCCATTCTGTACTTATGGTAGCTACGCAGGACCCGTAGTTCGCCGATCGTAAACTTTTTATTGGGTACTCAGACAGATTGTGATCATAGAAGACAAAAACATTAAAATGCTTTTAATTACTATGGCAGATAATAAAAACAGAATTCGTCTTGCATGATCACTTAATTATGATTATTCGCAGCAACTGATCGTTACATTAGACGCTTTATCTTCTTTCTCTTTTAATTTTTCGCGTCTTCGCAATAGTTTCTTTTATTTCTGAACTCATCCCACTAAAAATCATATTCACTAAGTAAAAAAAAGTAGCGTCTACGCGTCATTAAAGAGGGAAATACTATAATAAATTTATTTATAGGCACATATGCCACGGCGGCGACGTCTATTATAGTTTTGTGACACTAAGCAAAAAAAAAAAAAAAGAAGAAAATGGGAAACAAGAACAAAATTTAGTGTATATAATTTTAAGTATTGTTAGAAAACAATAATTGTGTAATCCAAAAGATTGTGACTTTTTTCTTCAAATCAAACATAAAAGCATTAGAAAAACGTTTTTCAAATATTTAAAAGAGAAGCGATTGCAGCTGCCGTTGCTACACCTCTTCTCCACATCGGATACAACGCGTGAGCGAAAAGTGGCGTGGAAACATCTCCCGCATACAAACAAAATAGTGTCAACATTGGGTACCCCCCATTGTTAAGTGATGACGTAGTGACCTGTTTTGTACTCTATCACACACTAATATACATACAATTCTTATGTGAGTGCTAATGATTTTTGTCCCTCATTTTGATAAATGAAAAGATGAACTTTCAGTAGATAGCAATTACACCTGTCGAGCGTGATAAATTTGACATTTATTCAAATCACTATAAAATATTAGAAATATTGTGCTCAGAAAGAAGGAAAAAGTGGAGCGACGAAAGAAGAGAGTGTCACAATTCTACTTAAAATATTTTCTCAAAGAAGCTGATGATAATTTTGTCACGCTTGATCATTTGATGATTTGACAGGTTTCAATTACAAAATATATTCTTCGATTCAACGGTAGACATTCTGTCAAGCATCGCACACAATAGTTCTTTGCAATTTTGTTAATGTTGTGATAATACTGTATGCATATGTTATTTTTATTTTTGAACGAGTATGTAAGCGTATATTTTTGGAAGGTGTGGGTTTTTATGTGACATATTGGCATGAGCGGTGATGATCTTGACTCATATATAATATGTATAACAAAAAAAATTGAAATAAAGAAAATAATATACTATTAGTAGCTTTGAAATGGGGCATTTAAAATATTTTAGTAAATATTACAATGTATTTTTAAATAATTATTTAAATATTATATGTATTTTTTTACATATTTAAATTTGTTTCAATTTATTGTTTTTGTAATATTTTTATATAAGATATTTGTCATACAAATGTTTATAAATTGAAATTATTAATTATTTCGGCATAAATAGTTGCTGATGTAAGTAGGGTATTTGATTTATTCACTACATTAGGAACACATGAATAAATTCAGTTGTTCTACACGGCCTTATTTTGTAGCAATTATTAGTAAATTTGATAGTTACTAAAAAAATATCACTGTGTTATTTAAGGCTTAGACTGATAGACTGTGTCTACACAATAACTTGATCAAAACATGTAATCCGCGTACCGACATAGCTTTTATTTTGATAAGTTTCTGCTCATAATTCTTTTCAATTGCAATGTATAATACCTCATTGAAGAAAAATAATCAGCTTATCCATATAGAAATGATTTCAAGGATAACACTGAGCAAAAAATATAGTTTTTTCGTCCAAATAGAGATTCAAAAATTGTTTGGACTAATTTTCGGTCACTAATCACAAATCTGAAATCGATTTTTCCAACTTCTCGAGTTTTCAGAACACCGTTAAATAAAGTTGAAAATAGCCAGGAAACATAACCGTCCTAAAATATTACTTATTTTAAATATTACATGCTTACTGTCAAAAAGAAACCTGCCCGTTATTAAACATTTTTTAACGTTCAGGAAAAATGATTCTTATTTAAAGTTAAAAGTAAGGCGGGTTCCCAAAAAAACAGAACAATCTCAATACCATCTTTTGGGGGTTAACGATAAATTTCGCAACTAAAATATTATGAAAGAAGAGACTGTAAACTTTTCTCGCCCAGCAGGGTTTTCGATTACTTTTGGTTTGCTAATCACGAATCTGAAGTTTCATCAGTAGATTAATGTTCTCATTTAACCTTAGTGTTCAACCTTTTTAAATGCTACATATTCCAAAATGGTTAAGTACCTATTTAAAATATTTAGGAAACCTTACAATACTTTAAAATGTAATATAATAAAAATATATTATTTTATTTTATTTAAAAATTAATTTTTTACTCATCAATGCTTTCGGAACTTTCTTCAGAAGAACTTAAAAATATCCTAGGCGATTAATTAACTCCTACTTCTACATTATCTGGCTGGCCAAGGTAATAACTAACATGTTTGTCAATCAAATCCTTTTTCTTATTCGTGTTTTGTTTTTTAGACAAAACTATAGGATCCGACGACAAAAGTAGATGCCGCATAAGATCTATATTAGTATGCACCCCCAGAACTGATTTTTGTGGTTTTTCTATCATAGCCCCATTAACATTTACTGAAGAAAAATCTCAGATAACAGTTTTTATGATGAACATTTTTATAATGATTGATTGGACTACTAGACTATATAGCGCACTTAGTGTTCAAAGCTGAATAACTTTGGCATAAATCCAGCGAAATTCATCGAGTCTGTTTTATTGTGAAACTCTATTTTATTCTATATTAGTTTGAGAAATAAAAATGATCACTACAATACAAAAAAAAAAAATCAAAAATATCAAATTTTATTCGAAAGACTTTCGGATTTAGTGTGCCAAAATTATAGCACACTTGAATTAATTAATTATTTTATAAAATTTAGTTTTAACTATAAAGAAGGGTTACCTCTGTATTTGTTAACACATCATTTCATAAATTTCTGAAATGTATTGTAAATTTTTTAACAAATATCGGATTTTAGGGATCCCTAATAGTATTCAGTTAAATTGAAGGATATCTCTCTCCAGGAAGTTTTAATTTCAACATTAAGACCATCGTTATAATTGTACTGTTTTCTATAGTTATTCCCTTTACGCTGAAGCCACCTCCAAATGTTTTCCGTAATGCTTGATTCGTGCAACTATGGAAGCCAGGCAAAGTTTGAGAATTGCGGCTTACTATATTCGATTTAGCAATTTAATATTGAACAGTACTGTATGTCAAAGTTATTTACAAACATTTATTTTTCATTATTTGCAAAATAGCAATAATAACATGAATACTTAGTACCACTTAAATAAATAAGATAATTACAAATTTTGCAAGAGTAAGAAACGAAATATCAGCCGACGTGCATTAGTACTAAAACATGAAACATTAAGTTTTAGACGATTTTTTAAAATTTTTTCCAAGAATCGGAAAAGTTAATATTATTTTCAAATAATATGAGGTTGATTTTAACAAATTTTGAAAAAAAAGTTTTAGGAACTTTCAGGAAATAATTTTTTCGGGTCTACAGAAAATGGATAATTTAAGAATTTTTTCATATATAAGTATTTTAACTTTGTCTACCCCCACAATGTTATGTTCTAAAATTTAGGGAAAATTACTAATACAGCTATATTACCTCACTATTTTAAAATGAGAATAAATTTACCTGACTTATTTTTAGTCAAAAATGTATTTTTGACAAATTTTCTTTGAAGCACTTACAAAAATTAATATCAGATATTAATATTGCAGTATAAAAACCAGCTACATTCAAATGCTACACCAAGAGATAAAACTACTTTTGAGCAACAATTGTTATGGTTTCTTCTCAGTTGGACTTTTAGCTTTAAAATGGTAGCAATATTGCTAACTTTGGCGATACTCATTTTTACTATTTTTGTCACAGTTTTGAATGAAATTTGGTTCCTAAATGAATAATTACGCTGCTCAACATCCAAAAATGAGACAGCCAAAAGTAGACGATGATGAAAAAAATTACGAATAAAGAGATTAGTTAAAAAAAAAAAAATTTATAAAAAAAAATTTTTAAAGTTAAATAAAAAAATCGAAGAAAATTTTTTTGTAAAAATTGAGGTTTTGATGAAAAAAAATATGAACTCCTATTTGATATTTTTTTGTTTCAATTTTAAAAATTTTGATGTCAATAAAAAAAATTGTGACATAGCAGAGCAAAACGGACCACGGATTCGGACTCAGCGACCGCCCATTACCCTAAGAGCGTTTGTTCCGTCTCTGCTCGTTTTCAAAAGTTTTCATTTAAAGAACAGTGTTATAGTTACGCTGATTTTAAAAATTAAATTGTATTTTTTTAGGTCTTACATATTAAACAATATTACACATCAAGGCCGTATTTAGGGGGGGAGGTTTTGGGGGTTCTGACCTCTCCCCCCCCCCCCCCGAAATGTGAAAACTTTTTCCTAATTTTTGATATTGATTGCCAGTGGATGGAAAAAAGTCAAAATAAAATCTATTGAACGATTTTTAAATATTTTTAATCGGGTTCTTTCTAAAAAGTCAAATAAAAGAAAGAATTTTAAAAATAAATTTGAATTGAAATCGTACGAGGTTGTGCTACATGGCCAAAAACGGTATTTTCAGGGGTTTCAACCCCATTTTTCTAAAACGTGACGTAATGGGAAGTTTTTGACCTCAGATTCGTGTTCAGCATGAAAAATTCATTCGCAAACACTAGGAACAATATTGTTCACCAAACCCATGCACGACAGTGTTATTGAATAAGCTTCAAAGTTCTTAATCTTAAAATATAATTAATCCTTTAACCCATTATTGCTCAGAGCACCCGATTCGGAAGATTTCAATGCTGTGACTGCACGAATTTAGGAATATATGCCAACCTCATCCGGGTTCCTCATCATTGATAATGGCCCAAATTCCCACTGATAATCATTTGAAAAAAATTAGTCTTTGACTATTTTTGGCATTTTTGATCCTTTTTTTTTTTAGGTAAGGTTCTTTATCAGTAATGGCAAGTCCATAAGTTATCGAAATTATGTCTTTTACGATAAAAAATGTATTGGAATCCACATTGAATAATATTTATTTGAAAAAACTTAAACTGATTATTCTGTGAATTTTGTTGTTGTCATTTTCGGCCATTTTTTTAGGTTTTTAACTTAAGAAAATTCGGAAACATAAATTTTTCCTAAAGCTTTAAGTCATTTATCCACTTTTCTCCCTTGTCTGATAGGGTTCATCAAATGCATCATCGTATTTAATTTATTGTATTTAAACATCAGTTTCATAAAAATTTTATATGAATATTTTCGTCGAATGTTTTTCTATTATGTAAAAGTCTATACTGAATGAAATTGAAATTAAATTTCACGAATTTGTCAGAACATTTTTTTTACTGTCTTTTAAATATTCTTTTAATAAAATAAAAGGGGTATATTTTTTATCTTTTAGTTCATAAAAAATGGTTAATTCATATTATTCTAGACAAAATTATTAATTGCGGTACTACTTACAAGTGAAAACTTCGCTACCAATTATATTTGTAAAAAAAACATTAACTTTATAGTGCTGTAGCGTTCACAAAAATTATTTATTTTATAAAAACATTGTTGTTTTTTATTGCTTGATTTTTTATCTTTAAAATAGTACCAAATTTGTTGGATATGATACCACTAACTTTTTCGATTTTTATCTATGGGACGACGCACAGTGTGTCGAGCCGAGTCGTGAACTCGGGGACCCTCAACTGTGACTTCACATAAATAAGTCACAAT
This sequence comes from Toxonevra muliebris, assembly GCA_963691655.1. Lineage (NCBI taxonomy): Eukaryota > Metazoa > Arthropoda > Insecta > Diptera > Pallopteridae > Toxonevra > Toxonevra muliebris. The sequence goes on from OY829326.1 coordinate 105,972,149, forward strand.
AATGCCATTGTGAGAGCAAAGAAAAATTTATATTGTCCAGACTTCAATCTTCTTTATTCGGCTGCCAACACCATTAAAAAAAACAAATAATTTATAAAAAATTTTGTTGGCTCCACATGGTATTGAACCAATTGTCAAAAATCTTTTTTTTTTAAATAAATTAAATAATTTTTTTTTTAATTTTATTGGCTCCACATGGAGGCCAAATGTAATTAAAACAACAAACAATTCCATTATTTACTTACGTAGCATGAGTAGCATGGTTTTAATACAAAAAATTCGGTTTATGGATTATTCTGGAAAAATTGCACGACGTAGGTCTTTCTAATGTTCTAGAATCCCCAATCATTTTTAACAAGAAACATTTTCTTTAAAGTCAGTATAATAGTTTTCTCAACGGTTTTAGCTTTATCAGCCTTTTATCAAAAAAGGGGTCTTTAAACCCCATTTTCAAGAGGAAGGATAAGAGATGGAGGAAAAGTGTATACTCAAAAACTGTTTATCTCTTTGTGCTTAGCAACTTTGCTTCAGACATCAAATTCGTATCAGTTGAAATTAAGAAATTGTTTAATAGCCCCTGAAGACCCCATTTTTCGACTTCAGGCCCATATTGTTAGAGAACTAGATGTGATAAAGGAAAACTGAGTACGCAGTCGTGATCAGTGACTCCAAATTACTATAAAACCGTTCGAAAATCTGGCGCATTAAATTTTTGTTGCACTGTGTAATTAGTACAAAATTTTAGTAGTACAAAGAAATGCGAAAAAAAGGAACAATAAAGAAAGGTTTTAAAGTCACCCAACAGCCATGATCTCATATTATTATAGAAATCGCTGTCATGACTTCAAATTTGGTTGAAGTCAATTGAAACTTACTAAGATACTACAAAAAATATTGAATTTTCTTTAATTAGTAGTGTACATAACCTCACAAAAACAGTATAGCTTCTGTTTCTACGCATTCCCCGTTAAAATTTAACCCTTTGACTCTTGAATTTTTTCCAGCGGGGAAAACATATTTTTGTTCAATTTTGTGTTTCATGAGGATAATGTAATGTACAAAATTAAAAAAAAAAAATTAAGAAAAAATTCCCCCGAATTTTTAATTTTGAACGGGAGAAGAGTGAAGAGAGAAGCTTTTAGAAAAGAGTTAATAACAAAAATTGTTTGCAGTTCTGAATATGCCATTCTTTAAAACTATATAGGCAGTTGCGTATAGCAAGAGTCAAAGGGTTAACGTAAAAAATGCAGTAAAGATGTAATGTTGACACGGCACTGCGTAAAAACAGAACATATACTCTTTCATGTTAGTTTTTCGTGCCCTATATTTCTTGATATTGCATATTAGGTTTAGATAGATGTTTGTAAGAACAAAAATAATATCTAGAGTGGCACATAGTGCATATTGACTTCAATTGACTTCAGCTGATTTCAATTGACTTCAACTAAATGATTTTTAGGTCGAGAAACTTCTCATTCATTATTTTTGATTATTGAAAATTATTTTCTAATCAATGGTCAGTCATTAACTTCAAAATGACTTATGACTTCATGATTTTAATTCTGAACTCACAAAAAGAATGCAATAATTCAGTCATTTTAAAGTGAAGTCAATAAATTCAAAACTTGAAATGACTGCATTTTTTACAGCTTTGCCACTGAGGCTAGAACATCATTTAATCAAGATCAGATTTTATTTTAGTTGTGATATTTTCTTTTTCCATGAAACTATAAAACTTTAAGGAATGGTGAACTTTAATAAAGCTTCTACTACTAGTTAAGATTGTACGAACATACTTAGCTATAAAAAGATTATTATTTTTATAAAATGCTTAAAATATTTTCGCATATTTTACTAAGCATAATAAATGGCTCCAAATCAATCGATCATACATCAAATTTGTTGAACGTCGAAGCAGACACCATGTAAATATATATGCGTATGTATATATACGAGTAAATGTATTTGGAAACAGACGTACAAAATATATGACATGCTAGAATATATGCTGGCCAAATGCCAAGTTGTCAAATAAGTAAGATCATTGCGGTTAAAGAGAATTACATATGCCAAAATGAAAAGAGAAAGTATGTTTAACAAAATAAAGAGCATATATGTTTGTATATCTAAGTATATGTAATTGTATATTTTTCTGTGAATACACAAATATTAAGCAATATAATGGATTCATACATAGATTTCACTTAAGTCCAACAATTACTTAATTCTTTCATATTGTCTAATTTTATTTGCTACATCACTACAGCCTATTCAATATTGACTAGTAGGAAATCCCAAATGGTCTTTTCAATACTGAGGTATATATATACTATAGGGATGTCAATCCCGGGATTCCGGGATTTTAGGGATTCGTATGTATCTACACAAAATTAATGGAATACAATTTTATTTTTTTTTCTAATATAATTTTCGTTCTTAAGTCAAGGTACGACTCCTTTAAAAACTCGACCAAGTGTGTGACACTGTATTCTGTGATACATTATTTTCTTTAGTCTACGAAATTTTAACTCAAAAAAATTTTCATCTTTTATGGTTTTCAGAAAACAGTGCAAAAATAAATTTTTAAATCTATGGGAGTCATTTTTTTTGCACTCACCTTGAAATTCTCTTCCAAAAATATAACTACTATTTTATATTTATTTTAAATTTTTTCATTTTGCTTGGCTTATAACTAATAAATGTAACACCGGAGATACTTGGTATTATATATTTTTGAAAAGTACTCATTGAGAGCTTTTCAACGGTATGCAATACATTGAGATCATTTTCATTCTATTATATGACCTTTGCTCATATGTACATAGTATATGGGTGCGAACTGGAGTACAATATTGGCCATAGCTTCGAATCTAGACATCGGCCATACAAAGCGCAATGCATTTTTGAAAAGTAAAAGAAGAGACCTTTCTAATGGTATGACAACTTTTTTAATTTACTTTACTTTCATATTTCATACCCCATAGCCAGTGGCGGTACGTCCATATAAGCCCAAAAGCCGGGCTTGCCTAAGAATTGTTAACTGAAAATTTGTACAAAATGTACTTACAAAATTACTACTACTACTTTTGTTTTAACTGAAAGATTAATTTTCTTTTAAAAATTTTTATTTGTATTACCCTGTTTTTCAATAGCTTGTATATGTACTAATAAAAAATTAAATGTGGATTATATAAAATACACACAAGCATTCATGCTATCGCAGTTCATCAAGTTGGCTTTTACGAGGCTTTTAAAATTTTATAATGTATGTTTTCATAACATGCTATCTCGCTTATTCTTATAGGAAGTTCAATAGCTTTTTTAGTATGTGCGGCTCCATAAAAAGTAGCAGCATACCAATTTTCTACTACTATGTATGATTTCATACAGAACTTAAAAGCTGGCTTTCAGTTTTTGTTTGGCATTTGGAATGTATTTACTCCACTTTCTTTTACTCCTATTTTTTGCGCCATTAGTTTTTAGCAGAGTTTCGAACCGGTTAAATTTTGGTTCGTGTTCAGGTTCAGGTTCATTCAAAAAATAACAGTGTGTTCCGGTTCAGGTTCAAATAAAAATGAAGCAAAACAAGGTTTTTCAAATAATAGTTTTACTTATTTACATCCATACATTTAGTTACTTTGCAATTTGGATTTTTTCATTCCGTTGACATTTTCTTATATATGATAATTTGCAGTTTTATTAATAAGGTTTATATTAAGAGAAATTATCGTTTTGTTTAAAAAATAGTATATCACTCAACGATTTGTTTTTTAAATGATACCTTTGCGGAGCCTATATCAATTTAAGTCCGAAAATTCTACGTTCATCTCCTGAATTTATATGCTTATTTTGTATTTTAAATGTCTAAAAACGTTGGTAAAGTCCAAACAGAGCTCCCATATTCCTTCTTCAATGTTTCAATCGGGATCTAGAGCATTCCATCCTTATTGTCAATTTTAACCTTTTTGGTTTGATAAAAAAAATGCACTGGGCTTGCCTCGTCAGTAAATGCTAGGCACGCCACTGCCCATTGCATATCTATCTTTATACCTACTCAATTGTTTTGTCATCACAGCAGCTGTTTCGGAATTTTAAAATTAATTTAAATTTTTAACTATAATGATGAGGCGGATGAGCTGAATCGAATGACATAATTTTATTTTTAATTGCTCAAGCCGTTCGCTTGCAAATAGGTTTGATCATTTATTTTTGTCCAAAATTAAAGTCATAAAATAACTGGTTCGATTTGGCCAAAAAAATTAAAGTCATAAAATAACATTTTTTTTTTTGCCCAAAAAAAGAAAAGTCAAATATTACTATTATTTTTTGCCAAAAATCATATAAGTCAAAAATTTATCGTTTTATTTTGCCTATTACAATAAAAGTCACAAAATAACTTTTAATATTTGACTTTTACTATAAAATGCATAACCCTGAATTTATCACAAAATACGCTGACACAAAATTAGTCGGCTTCAAGCGATCAAACAATGAACGATTTGGAAAATATTTTCACTCGACTCAAAGATAACAAAATACAAAACACATATTTGTTTCCATACTATGATTGCAAAAGCCGCCACTCTAATAAAATAAACATTTATTCATGTTATATCTTGAATTTTATGAATAATTTTCCAGTTTTTATTTTGCATTTAATAAAACTATCAATTCCGGGGTTTCCCTCGGTATCCCGGGATGAAAATTTGAATCCCGAAAAGTCGATCCCAAGTGACATCTCTAATACATATATATGCATAATGCATTTATCTGAAGAATTCACTTTTGAAATCCTGCCAACTTTTCATCGATGAATTGCCATGTAATTGTTTTCAACAATTAGTAGAAAATGTGAACCACAAACAAAGTTTAATTCAGCAAAAAGAAACTGAATAATTTTACGCTTAATTTCTGCTAAATCGTCAATGATGCATTTATATGGAAGAACATGCATATATGTTTGTTTGTAAATTTCCCATTTATAATGTATAAACATAAATATGCCGAGTCAACGCTGCCAAATAAATTCTTGGAATACGCACAATTTGTGCAGATGTTGGCTAAAATTAAAAGAAAAGATTAATTGAAAATAGTCTTTGCTGTTTAGAAGTTCTTGAAATTGATTTGTAGGTGAAGGATGTGGTGCATACATAATGAATACCATTGTGTACAAAAATTGAGGAATTTAACTTTTGATGAAATGGCACCGCTATACAGGGTGTCCTGGTCGATACTACACAGTACCACCTCTTGGCTAGCAATGGCAAACCTTCAAAAGGAAAAAAAATTGCCTAAGAAAAGCTTTTTGCTTAGCCGTTTGGACCCGACATCAAAATTGTAAGTTACTTCCATTCGCTTACAAATATAATTCAGACTACATGACTGAATGCAAAAAGCTCGAATTAGGTTCTCCATGGGCTTTTTTGCTACAAACAACGGTCGGACAAACATCGATTTTTTTGTGGTGAAAAGGCGATGCAGCCCCCATCGCCCTTTTTTTAAATTTCCCCTTAGCATTTGTTTATATTTCACCTCAGGGAGAAAGGAAGACATTTTCATCTAATCTTTATCATTGAAAAGGATGTAAGTGATAAACTGGTCTAGAAGCTTTCATACAGTACGAATCTGTATATTAAAGTAAATTTTTTTTTTTATTTATGAAAAAATAATCATTCTTTATAAAATTGCAATACTAGTTTTTCCTTTAGATTCTTAGGTTTAGATAAACTGCAAATCCGGTGGTGTATGTAGTTTTTTTTCTTTCACTGTAAATATTTGTAAAATAATTCTGAAGAAAGCCATTGATTAGTCACATTTAAAATGAAATTATTATGTTATTCATGAAAATTTTTGGTAACGTAATTTTTTTTCGATTACCGTGAGTAGAATTCTACATTGGACGACTTCTTAAAATATTTATATTTAATATAAGTTTTTTATATCGAGTCAGTATGGCGAAATTAATAGTTTTCTCTTAAAATCCTTTTTTCTACTTCCAATATGTATCAGAATATACTAAAATAAACTTTTGGTATAAATCTATATTTTTACTACTCCGCTGCTACTGTGCAAAAATATAGCAAGCTCATCTGAATTAATATTTTCGAATTGGATTTTTCAATGTAAACACATTGCTGCCATAAATTCACTGAACTTTCACCTCTTTCATCGTGAATTTAAATTTTGATTGCCAGCATAAAATAATAAATTATGGCTTTTTAAATAAACCATTCAATGCCAAATTTAATATACTTAAAAATACTATAAGTCAAAAATGAAAACACATAATCACATACATACATACGCACATACAAAAATTCCTCTTACGTCTTCAGAACAAAATTTTTCTTTATTATAATTTTTTCTTTTTAAATTTTTTTTAATATACAATATGATAAAGTAAGTTCATAAAATTTTATTGCATGCGAAAGCAGTATTTTAATTAATACCATGGACTTAATTAATTTTTAATACTATTGTCTAAAATGTTAAGATTCAACATAAAATATCGTTGAAGAATCACATTTGGTTTGGCTAAATTAAAGAAAAATACATATGCAATTATAGAAGCTTAAAAATGAACAATAGAAAAGAAAAACACCTACGAAAAGGATTATTTGCAAAAAAATATATTTATTTTTCAGTTAAAAAAAAAAAAAAAACGCAAAAGTGTTTGTTGCTTTAGCTAATTACACTTGAATGTCATGAGTTTCTTTACAGTGTATTCTATGTTTTTTTATACTAAGATAAAGCTAATAATTTACGATACGAGTTATTATTAATTTGTCACCCGCATTAGCATAAATTTTCATGCGGACATTTTATCACACATGTGGTATTAGTTTATTTTGTTTTTTGTTTGTTTAGATTTAATAGTTTTCTTCGGGCTCTGTACATCTACCTACAATTATTTACTTTGATATTGTGTTTTTAAGGCTATGTTCACAGTGGGATGAAAGTGAGAAATATCGCTGCATACTTTTCATGTCTTATCTGCCTTGTGGTATTTCTATAAACAATTTAAAATTTTTTTATGAAATATTTTACATTACAGTTAGTTAGCGATCCCATTAAGTAACGCTATGCTCAGATAAAAAACCATTTTTAATATCTATATATACATAGGAATAAAAGTGAAAAAGTGTATCCAATCGGGTGAACCGATTCGTTAGAAATTGGGAATATAGATATATTTAACTTCCAAATTTCACCGTAGCTCTGTAATCGCCAAGGTGCAAGGATTATTTTGGCCAGAATACCAAATATTTAATTTCCGTATTTGGCCACTAGAGGACACTTCCCATATAACCTAAATCTTAACTGTGGAATATATCAGGAACCATTTGTAGCACGGCTCTAAGATTTAGAGCACTGATTGCATGGGAGGGCAATTCAAATGGATTTTTTGGTATATCTCTGCAACCATTTACGAAAGAATACTGAGATTTAGTAAAAAAAAAACTTGGGTAGGATTAAAAAAAAGGGTGTGGCATTTTCCATATACAGTAGAATCCCGATAATTCGTAATCGCAAGGGACCAGCAAATCTTACGAATTACAGAGGTTTTCGATTTAACGAGATTTTGATTTAACCCTTTCATCTCGGAGTTTTTTCTCAAAATCTGGTTGAATTTCTTCAATATTTCATGCAAATATTAAAATAAATTAAAAAAAATATGTCCAGGACTCTTAACCCTTACAATTATCCTTTAGTTTTCCAATGAATTTATAATGTCTACTATAACCTTTGTAACCAGGAATTATAGCAAAGGCAACTTACGGCGATGAAGCTGCATGTATACAATCCACCCATTTACAGCCACCATCAGTATTTTGAAAAAAACCCAAATAAAACGGAAGCCATATCTCCCATTTTACTTGAGTTTTCGAACATTATTGGGACATACAATCCCAAAGTTAACGAAGTTAAAATAAGAAAAATACAAATTGACATTTTTTTTCAATTTCTTTAATAGAATGAAAAAAGCAAAAACAATTATTCATTTAACTGAAATATGTATGCACGTACGTACACATATTGGACCCCATTAAAAACTATGTTCTAAAAAGCATTTAATGTTTAGTTGTTTAAGCCTCTTCTCGCATATCTTGTCAACTACGAAAAACGCAAAAAATTCCATAAAAAAAAGTGAACGTAGCCATCTACTATGATTGATTTTTTCTAATCATAGTGCCATACATAGTAATTTTGATTTGCATATAAGAGATTGTCAACAACCAATTTCAATTTATAAGAGGTTAAACAGACCTTGTATTGAAAAAAATATACGAATTAGCGAGGGGACCAAAATGTATGGAATTTTTACGAATGAAAGCGATTTTTTCAAGGGACCAACAGTTTGTTACGAATTATTGAGATTTTCGAATTAACGGGGTACGAATTATCGCGATCCTACTGTAATTTAAATTTTTATAATTGGTTATCTCAGGAGCAATTTATTGTGCGGTATTAAGATTTGGAATGAAAATATGATTTACGAATTTATTCTTTGGGTAAAATATAGATTGCCTTGACTTAGTGAGTATGCCCTTTTCTATACAAACCTGATTTTTAATACGGTGTTTTTCCTAAATTATTTATGGTACATCATCGATAGTTGGGAAAAGAATTTTGGTTGCCAGTAGGGTTAGAGAAAGTGCGTGTGACACCTCGCATACAAAGGAAATGTTTGAAACGGTATACCAAATAAACTATAACAAGGGAAATATTGAAGGTTTGTTTGTGAAAGCAGAATGTTGTAATTATTGGTAATTTTTAGACAAATGAGGTTGCCAGCTCTTACAATAACAGATCGCTTGAAACGTTATACGTATGAGGGAAACCATAACAAGGAAGGTAATGAAATTTCCCTGTGAAGGCGGTATGTAGGTTGTTTGTAATTTTTGGGAAGTCATAGCAAGAAAGGCTATGATTGTTTATATGTTAAGATGGAATTTTGATTGCATTAACTGAATTAACTGAATTGATACTAATGGAAAAGTGGAAGTGGAATACCTAGTATTTTTCACAGTTATATTTAACTACATTTTAATTATTTCATTTTATACTCATGAATGTTGCAACGATAAGTCTATAATTAAAAAATATGCCTCAATATCTTTTTCAAAGCAACATGAATATTATAAGTTTATATTCAGGCAAATTTAACGTAACTTAATTAGTTTTTCATCTAAGATAGTTTGGGTCCTCAGCGGCTTATAGTAAAATTGTTGGAAGTATTTTTTAATGAAGCATTAACCCATTTTCTTCTAACCGTATGTGTTTTTCTTACTTTTTCATAATAATTTACAATTTTAACACTTAAAAAAAACTAATGACAGTTAATATGGTCGAAAGAAACAGTGCTCATACAATTCTAATAAGTCACTGAGCGTTGGAAACTTATAAATTTAGTTTTAGTAAATACAAAAAAAAAAATTTGTACATAATATTTTCCCAAATGATTGTTACAACCCAACAATTTCCTTTAAATAGGATTAAAATGTATCAACATTCAGAAAGTAATTTAAAGAAAAACAAATTTTTGTCATAACACTGCAATTGGGGTTTGGTGATCCAAAGGTAATCATCACCATTATCACCTCAAGCCCCTATCTCCAACATAAAAGGTCAAGGCGAACTGATTTCATACCTTATCGTTCTTACAGCCCATTAAAACCAGTTTCCCATTTACATTGGGTACTTTGTCTTCACTCAATTAAATATTTGATAGGATTCAATTTTTCCTGAAATCAAATATAAAAAATTTAAAAAGTAATGAACACATTTAATAATACCATCAAAAATCTTGTAAAATCTATCGTGTCAAATTTGAATGACAATGAAATATAAAACAACATTTTAAAGTAATTAATACATTTGACATTGACAACGGAATTAAAGTAATTTTTATTTTTGTAATTTGACAGGCTAATGCCAAACGTATGTTAAGGGTTTATTGTTCAGATTTTCTAAATATACCACATATTCCAAAGTAAACAAAATTCTATGTATACAGAATGTATGAAGCGTTTTTACTTCGAACATACAATATTCTTGTATATACGCATACATATATATTTTGACTAACACATAAATTATTTAATTTTATAATAAAAATATTTTATATAAACAATATGTCTATTTTCAATTGCAGGCAATTTTATTTTATACACCAAGATGGCTGTGGAAATCTTGGGAAGGTGGCAAAATTCATGCACTAATCATGGACTTAGATATAGGAATTTGTTCCGAAGCCGAAAAAAAACAAAAAAAAAAATTACTTTTAGATTATTTGTGGGAAAATCTAAGGTAAGTATAACTATATTTCCACATAAGTAATTCTACATAAAACATTAATTTAATTTTAATTTGTTTACAAATAGATATCACAATTGGTGGGCTTACAGATACTACGTGTGCGAATTATTAGCACTCATAAATGTGATAGGTGAGTGTATAAAAATACAACAACTAGGTGCGGAAAATTATACAGTTTGAGTTGGATATTAACATATTTTTTGCCAACTGATGCTTACGCCATTTATAAATGTATTTATAAACTAGCACCAAAAATTTATTATATACATACATACATGTATTATCAACCATCAATTATACCAAATCAATCAAATTACACCGGATGCTTTTCAAATATACTATTATACTACACTATACTATACTATTTTTACAATTTTGTTTCTTAATATTTATGTATGTATGTACTTTCTTATGAACCCAACCCACAAAATTATATCAAAATATACAAATTACAATGGCGAAAATTTTTGCCATAAACCGATCACTGCACGGCATCAAAATGCAAATAAACAAGCCAAACCAAAATTAATCGACTGTATCCAGTAGCGGATCTGAGATTGCATTAAAAGTTCTTTACACTTTTCTGTTTACAATTCAACAGACATTAAACAAAAATTTTTAATGAGATATATGACCCTACCTCGATGTGCAGATGTGCCTTGATATATTTATACCTATATAAATATTTCCCTAAGCTTTTTTTTTTTGTAAGAATAGAAGTGATCTATCATGTTATTCCGTATTTGAAATACAAATGCGATTATTTCTCCTAATTAAAGCTCAAGATCCGCCACTGAACACATCAAACTTTTTTGTACTTCCATCTCTTTTATATTTAATTTATGTAGAATTTCGTTAATATGTTTCTGTTGCTTCTGATACTGACAGAATATCAAAATAATGGACTGTCAGAAAATATATGAATATATATACCCGAATTATAGCTCGTCTTTTTCTCATTTAATGTAAAAACAATTTTGTTTAAAGTGAAGTCGTTATTCTTTTTTAATTTGGGGTCAGACTATACGCAAATATTTATGTTTGATGTCGTAAATTTGTATAAATATTTTCATTTTTGGAAAATTTGATCTTGAATTTTACAAATATAAGATCTTTGAAATCAGTTGCACACGTGTCTTTGAATTTAGCAAGAAATACTGAATTGATAGTAAATTTCTGATCTAAACTGTTTAAGTTAGTTAGTCTTTGAAAGGGGGGAAAAAAATTTCAAGTTACTAAAATAAACATTAATAGTATGAGAACTTTGAATTCATTGACCGACCCTACTTTTAATAGTTAACTACGATTTCTGCATTGACTTTGCTTCATATAATAATTTTTTTTAAACTTATCAACACTATAACAACTTGACTTATTTACATAATTTTTTTGATTTGATATTTTTGATAGGTCAAATGTTTCTTATGAATAAATTTTTTGATGGCGAATTCATGTCATTTGGCTTAGAAGTGATAAAATATATGGATGACGATCAAGAGGATCGAATGGATCCAATGATATACATTTTTCCAAGAATGACCAAGTGTACATTTTTTAAATATGGTTCGAGTGGGGAGGTGAGTAAAAACAAAATTAGAGCATTTACATAGGTATTAATGCTACTAACTTTTTTTTTTTTTGTTTTTTACATCTTTATTTTTATATCTTGTAGGTGGAAAAACATGATGCCATTTGCATATTGCCATTAAATGTTGTTAATGAGAAAATTTATATTTTTCTTTGGTTTTGGTTTATATTATTGACATTTCTCACATTTTTAACGATGGTATACAGGGTGATTATTATATTTTCGCCACGTATGCGAGTGTATTTATTTCGTATGCGATTTAGGTAAGTGAAATAAAATAAAACAAGTCAAATCACTTAATTGAATTCATTTTAAATCGCAAATATGGCTTAAATATTATTTCCAATTTTGATTAGAATAATCTGTTTTCACCAATTGATTTAATTTGTTACCTCTTTATTAATTTCCTCATATTTAATGGAATGAATAGAAATGCCTTGAAGGGCTTATAACCTGTGATCATTGTAACTTAATGTAATAGCAAATGCCCTGTGGAGCTAATAACTTTGTTATGTAATGTAGAGATTTTTATCGTCCAGAGAAAGGATTCAGATGTAAGAAAAGAAAATAATGGAGATGTTAATGTCAATTAGAGCTAAAGTAATTTCTAAAAGTCTTTACAAATATTTATCAGCAAATAGTTATAAATAATGAGCGATATGGCAAGTTCCTTCTAACCAAAGGTGCTTACCAGCTAGCTCATTATTTATTCATATTATTTTATTCGTTTAGGTACTCTAGATACAATTTTTTTAGGGATTTTAGAGTAAATGAAACATCTGTTATTTGTAGAGTGCCTTTACCTTAAAACGCACATAATGTATGTATAACGCTCATATCTATCCAGTTTTTTGCGGTATTATACTGTTTTTTAGACCCAAAAACCGCATACCGCCTTTTTTACCAAAATACCGCGTTTATACTAAGAAAAAAATATAAAATTTTTGAACGCTACGAAATTCAAATTTGTCTATCACAATGCAAAACGCCTGAGAGAACAATGGCAACTCGTGAGTATACTTTGATAGAAGTGGAAACATTGAAGGCGATTCTGATCGTCAAATGTAACTTGAAGTATCCATGCGTTGATTTCTATAAATATCTCATTGCAAATTTTTTCTAAGCACAAATTCAATACAACTACAGGAGGATATATTAAAATGGAAAACGAAGACGATTCAGATAGTCAATTTTCATTGAAAAAATTAATACCGCGAAATATACAGTTTTTTCAACTCGATTTACAGTTTTTTAAAATTTTTTGGTATAAATATACAGTTTTTGGTCCGAAAAAAGATACGAGCGTTATGTATGTATGATTATCCTATTGAACCAAATAGAATTATACCAATAACTTTTTTAATGGTAGAGTTTAAGAATGTTTCTGGGTTATTATTATTATTAGTTAACGGGATGTGCGCTGCGACCTTAAGATCTATTGTACCCCGCCTATGATTTATAGCAACTCCTTTAGTCCTATTTCTGTTAAGAATTCTAGTATTAGTCCTACTTCTAGAGATTTCAACGCTTCATTTGGTATTAAATAGTCACCCAGATGTTTCTTCTTGTTTTGCATGAATTGAGGGCACTGCCCTAAAATTTGTATTACAAAAGTCGTTGTTAGGTGGAAGTTTAACGTGCAATGTCCTGATATGATTCTAAGATTGTTCTTTGTTAGCTTCATGCAGTTTCTAAAACGTTTTAGGTTGTAATTCCCTAGTAGTGTTTTCGACTGTCTTATACCAGGCTGAGTGGTCGAGTATAATTTCCTTAACTGACTTTAAAAGTTGGCAAAGAATATTTTTTGTACCAGATTCTGTGTAGTGGGTTCTGACAGAACCAGGGCCGTAACCAGGATTTTTTTCGGGGGGTTTCATTCGACGAAAATATTTATATACAATTTTTATGAAACTTATGTTTAAATACGATGATGCATTTGATGGATCCTATCAGACTAGGGAGAAAAGTGGATGTCGTAAAGCTTTAGGAAAAATTTTTGTTTCCGAATTTTCTTAATCTTGACCTAAAATAAATGGCCGAAAATCACAAAAAAAAAAATTCACGGAATAATCAGTTTAAATTTTTTCAAATAAATATTATTCAATGTGGATTCCAATACATTTTTTATCGTGAAAGACATAATTTCGATAACTCATTGACTTGCCATTACTGATAATGAACCTAAACTAAAAAAAACGATCAAAAAATGCCAAAAATAGTCAGAAACCAACTTTTATCAAATGATTATCAGTGGGAATTTGGGCCATTATCAATGATGAGGAGCCCGGATGAGGTTGGCATTTATTCCCTAAATTCGTGCAGTCACAGCATTGAAATCTTCCGAGTCGGGTGCTCTGAGCAATAATGGGTTAAAGGAACTTCCATTACCCCTGAAAATACCGTCTAACGGTTTTTATGCGAAAATTTCTGTAGGAATTTTTTACCATAAAAAATAGGACATTGACTTTAAACATCAATGCAAATCAGTACATTTTCCAGGAATTTACAAATTTTTGCTTTGTACATAAGTTCACTTCCCAATATCTCCGGGGCGTATCTGTTTGTGTCCTTCCTCTTAAAATATTAAAGTGAAAGTTTTTTCATTAAACTCACTCAGTTTCATTGAAGAGAGGAATCTATTGCAATATATTTTCTAAATTTGAGAATAATGCAAAAATCCGAAAATCATTTAAAATTTTGAAATCCCTACCATACTTCTGACCCTTAATGGCCTATTTACTCTTCGACCTATTCCTTTTTCCTGTATTTGCTTAAGTAATTTATAAATTTAAGTGGATTTTGCTTTGTTTTTTTTTTTAAGTATAATCAATATATCTATAAATTATATTACTAATAATCATTATTATCAAATTTTACAGGTTAGTGCGTCGCGACGCTATTGAAATAATCGTTCGTCGTTCGAAGATGGGCGATTGGTTTTTATTATATTTATTAGGTGAAAATATAGATACAGTTATATTTCGTGATGTTGTACAGGATTTAGCCAATCGTTTAGGACATAACCAACACCACAGGGTGCCTGGACTTAAAGGTGAAATACAGGATGCATGATATTGGGAGTATTAGAAACAATACAAAATGCAATTCGTCGTCTCAATGTAATAATACCAACAACAAAAACATATAAAATAACAGCAACAATCACCTGCTTCATATACATAAATATATATAAATAAATACATTAATACATCTACAAGTAAATAATAAAACAGCGCATCCAATGCCATCAAAGAAAAAGAAGAAATCACCACATAGTAAAGAAAAACTAATAATTATAAAAATCAACGATCTTAAGCTTAACAAAAAAATAGTATAATTGACAAACAACAAGTGTGTAAAATACTAATAACAACAAAACAATACTAGTAAAGTAAGCAGAAGTAAGCAGCAAAATATTCATAGATAGAATTAATGCATCGAATTCATAGCATTCAGCAGCATTATCACCACCAGCAGCATTATCACCTGCACCAGCAGCAACATCGGCATCACACCAGCAGCACTCTTATAGCTTGTCAAATAGATCATCGTAAAAGTAAAAGTATCATTGAAGACGACAACTGCGAAAAGTTGCATTTTGTAGTGAAAATCCCAAAAAAAAAAAAATGACATTCATCAAAGTGTTCATTTACGTAGGCAAAACTCTTTAAGCAAATCCCCCAATTTTTTTTTAATATTCATACAAAAAAATAACGAAAAATAAACAAACCAAAAAATTAAAAAAAAAAATCGATCATGACGTCGAAAAAGAAATAAAGAACCCTTTTTTACAAAATGCAAGAAAACCAAAGAAAAATTGAAAAAAATAAAAATAATCAATATCATTATAACCAGCAGCAATGACAGTAAAGAGCATTACATACTTACATTACATGCATACATACATACATCATACAATACATAAATACATACATACATACCTACATTCAATACATATTGAATAGAAACAGAAGAAAAATGTTTAAGAAATTTAGCGCGCATCATTAAGTAACCGAATTATAAGTAACGACTAAATACAAAGAAAAAACAAACAGAAAACTAACAACACATACATTTTAAAGCAAATGAAATACAAAATATCATAAAATACGAAGTACGTTAAATTTTTCATACGAAGAAAACAAAAAGTCATCATAGTTAGACAAGAAATATATAATAATACAAAAAATATCCCCTCAAAATAATAAAAAAAAAAAAAACCAAAACAACAAAGTCAGTAAAATAAAATTAACATTTTTAACAAAGAACAAATATAATAATAATTATTATAATAGAATTAGTTTATTAACTTAAAGCAGGAAATAGTAAACTTAAAAACAACAAAAATTCGCATATTTCAAAAATACCCATTAAACTAAATACAAAAAGAACAACAAAAAATCCGAATACTCACATTGCATATATACTTACATTACCAAATAAAAAACATAAAAAATATAAAAAACGCAAACATACGAAACTCAAGTAAATTTTGTAGTTATATTATCATTTGCAACATACTTTAGCAACATAAAAATCATTTTTGCATATCCACAAATATTTCATCTTACGTAAATACTCACTAGCATTTGATACATTTTTGAGATACATACATACAATTTTCAAAATATCCGTCCAAATAAGATTCATATACTTAAAACGTGCTTGAGATGATTACTCGTTACACATAAATCATAATGTTAAAGCAGACTAGCAAAAGAACAGCAAAACATTGACACCGTTCATTCACTATTGAGCAATAGCTCCCATATAACAGGATGTACGGAGTGGGGAATTACACAACTATCCAAACTTCGTATAAGTTTTGTGATGGATCCTCATTGGATGAGAATATTATATACAGTAATAAATTTGAAATTTATGTAAATACTTAATTTTAAACTGTGGAGGCCCAAACCATGCTTCTAATATACGTAACTGCATAACTGATTGGGGCTATGAAATGGATACGATATCCAGCTTACTTTGGACTTATTTTTCTTACACAATTAATACGCTTCACTTTAAAACTGTTAAACCATAAATAACTCGTGTAATTTAGTTTTTTCCTTGACGTATCCTGTCTTAAATTTATTGGTTGACCTTAATAAAATGTAAAGTCTAAGGCTAATTCTGTTTGTTTCTATAGATAAATAAAAACGATGGAGAATAAAGAAAAATATCAAAGAAAAGCCATCAATGATCGTGCCAATGGTAAGAGGTGATAAGAACCGTGAAAACATAAGAATAAAAAAAAGAAATTGACGCTGATTTTTACTAAAAGATGATAGAAGTGTAGCAGGGTTTTTGGACCTAGATGTGTAATCAGGTATTATTTTGTTATAAACTGATGCCAATGGTAGCCGTAGACTAATGGTAAAAGTGCGCAGTCAAAAATGAAAATAAAAAAAAAAAAATATATATATTCTACACGACATCACCTTTTGGCTGACAATAGCCAATTTTCATGAGTAAAAATTGCATGAGAAAGGCTTTTCCCTTCGCCGTTTCGTATTCAGCATAAAACTGTAGGTCTCTTCCATTCATGTACAAATACAACTCACACAATATGAATGGATGCGCAAAGCTCGGCCTAGGCCCTCCATGAGCTGTTGTGCCACACAAGAAGAAGAGAATGATGCTGCAATATTATTTATTGCATTTTAGACATTGTTTTGTTTCTATGATCCATTTAGGGGCCGTTCACATATTATGTAACGCGCGAGGGGGAAGGGGGATCAGGCAATTTGTTACGAAGTGTTACATGGGGGAGGGAGTGGTCATTAGATGGCTTATTTGCTCCATACATTTTGCTAAAGTATTTCAGATCTTAATTGTGACAGCAGAATATGAAAATAGGGTGCTAAAAACTAATTAAAATAAAAAAAAAATTAAATTTGTGAAAACTGGATGCGCTACTCCGAAAACCGTGATTTTTAAGGATGTTTTACAATAGGTTTGGGATTTTGTATGGAAAAAGCATTTAACTTGCATATAAAAGATTTTCAGATATTCATATTTATGTAAAAGATGCCGCTAAAGCGAATGGCGTACCCAGTTTTCTGATACAACTGAACCCAAAGCCACCCCTAGCGCCTAAAGTGACCATTTAGCACTTTTTTGTACAAATTTTTAAATTCAACCGTTAGGGTTTTGAAGATAGCGGTAATTTTTTTATAATTAAAGTACATAGAATTGTAGGTAATTTAATTTAATTTATTTAAAAAACAAAAATTTTTCATATCGAGTTATATTTGAACTAGTAAATTAACTTTTAGTGAACCCATGTCGAGTACAATCAAGTTCATCTTTGACAAATGTCGCCAAAAAATTGCAAAAAACACGGCAGACGTTGAAAAAATTGCATTAAATTAATGAAACTTACCAATTAAGAAGTAACTACTAACTTTTAAAATGTTCTCCATACTTAATCGCTTGCGTCAAAATTGTGGATTTATATCAATATGTAATACAGGTGTCCCCGTATAACACGATTATTAGGTTCCAAAAAAGCATCGTGTTGTGCGAATTCATGTTATACGGAACAAGGAACCAGTATAAAAAGCGGAGTTAGGCTCCAAGAATTCAGAAATCTGCCGTATTATATACGAAATCGTACAAAAATAGGGTTATGTAGTACAAGTAGTACAAAAATAGGGTTATGTTTCAAGAGTTTAAAAAACAACTTTTTTGGATTAGTGTCGTCGAGCTGTCACATGCAGGGGCATTCATTTGCTTTATGTATATTTTAACTTTTTGTACGGTTTGATATATTTTCTCTCTTTTATTAATAAATTAAAGTTTTTAATTTTGATTGTAAAAAGTAAAAAAACAGAGATTATTGATTTTATATAAAAAATTTTAATAATAAGCACTTAACAGATAATTTGTTGGAAGATTTAAAGAAAAAATTTTAATTTAACAAGCAAAAATAACAATGAAACTATAACACTAGAGTGAACTGAAATTTGATAAATTTAGCAAATAAAAATTAGAGTTGTAGTTAAATAGCTTATTAACAAATTTAAAAAGCGATTTGAATTTCCAAATTATTTTCACTAATCATGTTATACCAGGGATTCAGCTATTTGCAAATCGTGTTGGAAGAAAATCGTGCTATAGTGTCATCGTGTTATATGGGGATTTCTGCTATTAACAAATCGTGTTGGAGCAAAATCGTGCTCTACGACTGCCGTGTTGTACGTGGGAAACCTGTACATATGATACTGCAATCAATAGACGAAAATAAAGAATACAAATTTCCACGATAAGACAATTTTTTCAACTCCTGCCTTGTTTTTTCGTGCAATTTTTGGACGACATTTGTCAAAGGTGAACTTGATTGTACTCGACATGGGTTCACTAAAAGTTAATTTACTAGTTCAAATAAAACTCGATTTGAAAAATAATACTTTAAATAAACTAAATTGAATTACCTACAATCCTACGTATTTTAGTTTTAAAAAATTACCGCTATATTCAAAATACTAACGGGTGAATTTAAAAATTTGTAAAAAAAAGTGCTAAATAGTCTCTTTAGGCGCTAGGGGTGGCTTTGGGTTCAGTTGTATCAAAAAACTGGGTACGCCATTCGCTTTAGCGGCATTTTTTACATAAATATGGATATCTGAAAATCTGTTATATGCAAGTTAAATGCCTTTTCCATAAAAAATCCCAAACCTATTGTAAAACATCCTTAAAAATCACGGTTTTCGGAGTAGCGCATCCAGTTTTCACAAATTTAAATTTTTTTTTTATTTTAATTGGTTTTTAGCACCCTATTTTCATATTCTGCTGTCACAATTAAGATCTGAAATACTTTAGCAAAATAAGCCATCTAGTGGTCATCAACTGTGTTACGTAATCAAATAATATAAAATTAATTTTCTACCGCTGCATTCGAAAATCATGGCTAACATTTTTTCAACTTTTTTATAATTTATAAATTATATCTTGGGCTAGAAATGTCCGGTTGTTTTTTAAAATGAATGAAAGATATTGTGATAGGAAACATGTATAATTTGAATTTTAATTGGTTGACTGATTCAAAAGATACCGTAATAAATAGGTCAAATTAAAAAAAAGCAAATTTAACAAATCAAAATTTGTTACGTTACTAGGGGGAGGGGGTTGGGAGGGATCCGTTTTGTTACGATGTGTTACCATCAGGGGGGAGGGGTCACATTTGGTCAAAATTCGCATTACGTAATATGTGAACGGCCCTTTATTACCTTTATTTAAACTTATTTCTATTTGTTTACTGTATCTCTGTCAGCTAATTATAATTTTTTAATTTCTATTTCTGATCTCAAAAGTTAGTTTACTTTTCCACAAGAATTTGCAGAATGTAACAAAGAGAAACGAATTTCACTGCCAATAACAAAAAAATCATCATTAGAACTAAACATTGACAAACAGACATACATACATACACATGTACATACATGGACAACAATAACTGTGCAAGGATAATATAACTACAAAAATAAAAGCGCGGTGCTAATACATAAATAAATAATAGATTTCTTTAAAGCAAAACAAACAAACAAAAGCAAAAACAAATAAAGAATGAATAAAGTTGACAAACACTATATCATTAAATAAGTTAATTAAATAAGTACAATAAATAATCATAAAAAAATGTTTGTATTTCTTTTGGTTTATTTTTCTAAACATGAATCTTAAAAAAAAAAAGCAAAAATGAGAAAAGGGTCAACCGAAAATCGAAAATATCTTTCTAGTAATGATGTTAAAAGTAAAACAGCGTATTACGAGTATTAATAAATAACTTTAGCAATAGATTTGTTCCTGAACAAAAATTAAAGTTTTCACATTTGTATGCATAAATTTCACATATACATACATGTGTATATACGAGTACATAGTTCTCATTACATACATATAGTAAATACTTTCTTATTGTAAATAAATGAAAACGCGTTTTAGTTTTAAAGTTGGGGATTATAAGAAGAAATAAAAGAAATAACCTACAACTAGAAGTTATACATATATACATATATAGTGCATATGTACATACATACGAGTGCATACGTATATAATGACTTATTGTCTCGTAGAAACGAGAATACATACTCAAAAAATATAGTTAGTTAATTTTAATTTATTTTCTTTGGTTTTCTTTCGACGAAAAAAAAAAAAAAATTAAAAAAATCACTTTAGAAAGGATATATAAAATAAAATAATACAAAATAAATTAAAACATAACTAAAATTAAATTTAGATTATACATATTTATTATAATATTATACAAAAGAAATTGCCATTAGTTTTTAGAGTAAAATGTAAAATACAAAAACCAAGCGTTACCGATAAATATTTATACTTATAGAGATGAAAAAAACAGCAACAGTAATTGTTCTATTAATTCTTGTGTAAAGTAGTTTTAAAATTTTTAGTTATAAATTTAAATACTAATATTAATTATATTTACAATAATAATAATTAATGATTGTAATGGTATAAGGAGAAGAAAGATCAAAGAAAAAAGGAATCGAAGACGAAAAAAAACTTTATTTTCAAAGTTGCTTATGAAACAGTGAAAGAGAGACAACGCATTGTAAAATATTTATTATCACTTAATAATATAAAACGAAATCTTAAACTTAAAAAAATTTTAATTATTTTGCATTAAAGCTTTTTTATCATTTAGTAAATGCGATCTTTTAGAACTTTGTATACATGGAAAGATGAAACACAAAATTTTGGTACATAAAATATTTAGTATGTTTGAAGTAACAATGGAGCAATAAATGCGACAACGAAAATAATTAATTTATTTAAAAAAAAAACGCTAAAAGCTTAAATCAATTTGTATTTATGTTTATTTTTAAATAATATTTGTTTAATTACATTTAAATTTTGTGTCCTTTTTTGAGTTTGTGTATATGTGCAGCTTATGTAAATGTATGTGTTTTATTTTTTGGTATATGTTGTTCAAATATTTTTGAATTCAGACTAAATTCAGTTCAAAATAGTTAAAGTAATTTGTACAATCAACTGTATCTCTATTATGTTAATTGTTGTATATTATTTCAATTATATATCTATAATTTTTGTTTAGTTTATTTTAATTGTATTCTTAGCCTTAAATTTATGCAATAAATTGTGTAAAGAAATTATTTTCATTGAGTTTTATTTTTAATTTTGAATATTATAATTGATTTAATTGTGAAAAAATTCATTAAGACCAGAAATCACTGGTAGTCAGTGCTCTCTAATTTAGTAACCTAATGACTTATAAATAAATAAACTACCCTTCTCAGGTCAAAGGCAGATAAAAATTTGTTAAAATGTCTGAGTAACAAGTATTATAAATTTTCAGCATTTTGAGTTAGCTGTTATTAACCCTCTCAGGATTTTCGTACACATATAAACCTGGACAGGTAAAATTTCGTGAATAGTCTTTTTCGACTATTTGGGGGCTCAAAAACACGAAAATCGATATACCGATTTTTTCCTACCATGGAAGTACACATTCTCCTGAGACGGTTAAGGCTCTATGCACCTTCCACCCTTTATTCTTCATTAGGCATGATGTTTTGAATTGTAAAAACATATAACATTTGAAGAAGTTATCGTAAGATAATAATACTGTGTGCTATTCAATGACCGCTGAATATTGTGTTAGAATTTTCAGAAAAATAGTCACAGAAGTAGTAAGGTGCAGTCTAATCTTGAATTGAATATTGTTACTTCATGGTGGTGGTGGTGATGCAACAACAATAGCACATATTTCCATCCAAATATAGTCTCACTTGTGAATAAGATTTTCAAAAAATTGTTTTTGAACTAAAAAATTAATTTGGGCATCCTACTACCCTAAGCGGTCTTGCTTCTTTAAATAGATTATCTATTAGCATCTATTACTGGGTGTTGTCTGATTGATAGAGATGCCAGTAGATTAGGAGTGCCCACGCAAACGACTTTTGCAGGAGTTGCCTTGATGAGGAGCAGAAGAAAACGACTTTTCATCTCCTCTGTAAGTGACTGGTATCGTTAGGTCAACTCTTCTTCAGCAATCCAACTGATTTCGAATCTGCTAATATCGGAGATTTAGAAAAGTTTGTAAAACCTACAAATTTAACCCTTTAACCCTTCTTCTGCAGCCTTGCTAACTTTGAATCAGCTGATGGTGATTCAGAGAATTTCATCAAACTACAAAACGTTCAATAAAGGTTAGGGTAACTGTGAAAATAGCCCATTTGGTATTACAACGGGCCTTAAGCTAACCTAACTAACACAATAGACTATAAATAGTTTCAGGTGAATTCGTTAAAAACACTTCTGATCTAAAAGTATACCAATTTTTATGAAGTGGTGGATGGTTTTATTGGAAAAGTTGTTATTTACGAAGGTGAGACTACGCGGTAAGAAATCCGATGTGATCAGCTGTTCGGCTTTCCAAAAATCAAAAGCGCCAAAAGCAAAAACATAAATTATAAAATTAGTAAACCAGAAATAGAAAGATTTGAAAGTTTTAGAAAGAAAACTCTTTATTTTTCAATACAGTTCTCTTTTATTGTCATTAATATTTCTTAGTCATAAATTTTGATTTTTCACTTTCAGTTTAGTATTTCTAGTAAGCTCGGAATGTCAATTCTAATATAATATTATAATCTAAATAACTAATTCGAAATACAAGAACACAATATATTATCAAAATATTGAAATGCAAAATTTATTACTGCAATAAATTAGACTAAATTTTAAAATTCGTAAAAATCATTATTTCATCTTACTTTAAAGTAATTTAGCTACCAAATAAAAAAAATCAAAACTTGTAATATATATTAGTAAAAAATTAAAGATAATACTGCCAATTTTAAAATTGATTAAAAAAATATTTTTTAAAATATAGGTAGACAAAGTAATAAAACATAAAATTAAAATGAAAATTTTTTATAAAATTAAATTTTACGCATTTACTAAGAACACAACAGAAAAACAAAAAATTAAAAAAAAAAACATTTAAATTTTGACGCCTTTTACTGTGGAGGGAAGGAAGTACAAGATTAAAGCTTTTCATTAAATGAAAGTGAAGCTTTTTCTTAAATTTTCTTTTTGTGAAAAAATGCGGTTTGAAAATATAGAAGATGAAATTACGAAATTTAGAAGACAATAATTAGAAGACGAAAAACAAAATATAAAGAAAAACAAAACAAAAAATGATAATTTAAAAACAATGTGCTATTATTGTGTGCGAAATCGGATTGAAATTTTCTAAATTGTTTTGAAGTTTTGTATTTTTTTAATGCCATATTTGCAACCGTCAGTGGGAAAATACGAATGATAAAAAGTAATGCATAGTTTTAGGCAACATTGATTTCTGACTTCATACTTATTTTAGTTATTCGTTGTTGTTTTCGATCTTCTTTAACAAAGCGTGCAGATGAGCAAAGATATAAATTGTGTTTTGTTTAAGTATTTATCATATCTGTAATACTTTTAAATACGTACATATTTCTTTGATTGTTAGTTGGTAGCAGTCTTCCATAATCTTAAGTGTAATATATTTTTGATTTCCTTTTAATTTTTCAATATTTTCGTTGTTTTCATTGATTTAATATTATTTTTGATTTTTGCACAACATTTTTTGCACTTCCATACAACTCCACGACAATTTTCTTTCTCGAAAGAATTTTTAAAACATTTGGCACACTGAACATATATAAAATAATAATAGTAAATAAATGATACGCACCACATTAAAGTTTCTTTTTTTCTAATTTTTAAATTTGTATACAATTAGAAAAAAATATACTTAATAATTAGAAATTTTCTTCTTTTTTAAGCTAAATTTGACTTCATTTCAAAGTTTTCTTTACGAAAAATAATAAAAAAAACTGCCTTAAATATTAAAAAGAAAAATAATAATAATTGTATA
This sequence comes from Toxonevra muliebris, assembly GCA_963691655.1. Taxonomy (NCBI): domain Eukaryota; kingdom Metazoa; phylum Arthropoda; class Insecta; order Diptera; family Pallopteridae; genus Toxonevra; species Toxonevra muliebris. Next base: position 105,996,961 of record OY829326.1, read on the forward strand.
TAAATTTTAAAATATTTTATAGCAATATAAATAAATACAAATTTTATAGCAATAAAAAATACAATAATTGTTAATAATTGTAAATATTTAAAGTAAAAACTAAAACAAAGAAAAAACTTAAGAAGTTTAAAAAATCTTATTAATTTTGTATTTTTGGTTTTCGTTTTCTTTTTGATTAACTTCTATTAAAAGTTTTTTCTTTTTCTATGAAATTTACTTATACCATAAAAAAAAAATATGTAATGAAATTGAAAAAATATATATGCCATAATATTAACATTTGAATTTACCCAATGAAAAAAAGAAATAAACTGTAAATTAATTGCAAAAATAATTTGAAATAAATTCGCCGATTGCCTTCAACTAGAAGAATTTCGATTTAAAACAATATACAAAACAACACAAAAAGAAAAAACAAGACAAAAAAATAAGCAAAAATAAAATAAAAACTGCAAAAAAAAAAAATAATAATAATATAAACAAAACCAACATTTAAGCAATTAATAATTTATCATACCAAAAAAGAAATCCAATTTTACAAAATAAAAACAAAATATACACATACATACATTAAAACAATATACATATATATATATATATATCAAAGTATTTAGAACCATAACAAACACAACAACAACAAACAAAACGAAGAACTGAAGTAAATGCAAAGATTTTAAAATAAATATCTAAAAATTAAGCAATTCAAACAAACATCAACTAAAAAAAAAACATCTACATAGTTCTTTTACCCAAAACCAAACCAAAAAAAAAAAAAAATTAATAAAAAATTATAACAAAATTTTCAGAAAACAAAAAAATTAAATAAACATAAGTAACAAATTCAGATTTAAACAGAAACAAATCCAAAATGAAACAATAATATGGAAACATTGATGGAAACTTGTAAAAATTAGTAAACAAAAAATAATTCTAAAAAATAAATTAATATAGAAATAACAACAGGCAACAGGAAGTTTATTTAAATAATTTCTCTTAGTTAAAATTAGAAAAAAAATATAAATAAATTTGAATATTTATTAATTTATAATTTGTTAATATTTGATATTAAATTTTTGTCTCTTGGTTTCTTAATAAAACCAGTAGAATAATTCAATTGGGACCAATTCATTCATATCTGAATCGATTGGAGTAAACAAAAAAAGTGATGTTCAATATTTCATTAAATTTTATATGTATTTTTACTTTATTTAAATTCGGTTTTTTATTGTACCTCGGTGCGTGAGAAATACAATCAGTTATAAATAAATTAGGGCAGCAATCAAACGGACATATTTTTCAATTTTATTTAATTTTGTAACAAAAAGGATCACAAGTATTTCAGTTAGCACTTTTTTACTTTAAATATATGGCTAACTCAAAAAGATTGAGGAAATAAAGAGGAAAGAAAGGAGAAGTTGCAGTGTATACCGAGGCACTGCATAATGAGGTTTTTCTCTTGTGTTGATGTCTTTAACCATTTCTTACGATTATTTAAGTAATCTTAAATACTAAATATGATTTTAGTTGCAGAAAATTGTAGGAGGAACACAAAACAATAAATTACTGTAATGCATTTCGAAACTATAGCAGTTTTATTAGGTTTCCACTCATTTTAAAACACCCAATTTCTGGATTGCCTCACAACAATTTTATTTGCAGCATACCTATAAAAGAATCTGTTCTTCAATATGAATTAAAGAGGCGCATATATAGTATGTTTATCAAGCCAGGTAAGACAACTGCTATTATGAGGGTAAGCCCTCGCCTCAGCCGATCACTTAGTGTCCATTCATGTGAGTTATATTTTCATAAGAATGGAAAGTTTTATGTCGTATACAACATCGCCATGGCTAGCCAAGAGGTGATGTTGTATAAATTTTTTTTTAATTTTTTTCTAATTTTGAATTATACACACCGCACTTTGAGAAGCATTGGGTGCATTCACGGACATACAACTGTTGTCAATGGTAATTGGGGTAAAATGGGTTTTGGGGGAAGTGAGCTATTATCTGTAATTTTAAAGTATAAAAACTGTTTATAAAATTGATGAATGTTTGAACAAACTGTAAAAATACGCAATAAACATTTTTTTGAAACAATATTCCATTTTCTTAAAAACGTAGTTGATCTCCAAGTGTAAATCGACAAATCGAAATTTTTCGCACTGACAACTGCTAACATGAAAAAAGGATGCACATTTTCCCCACCTTCCTAAGTAATGTATAAAGCCACATACTTACGCCTTTTATTTAATATTTTGCCAATATTAGTGTTTTATTTGGTCTTCAAACTTTACTTGTTTCCCATAAATTTAGCCACACCAACCTATAACTTTTTGCACTAGCATGGAGGTACACTTCGATCTTTATATATCTAAGTTTTGTATACTTTGCATTATACTTAAAATATTTCTATATTGGAATGAATATTCTGTGAAGACATATTTTTAAATATTTTACGTTTTAATTTTTTGTAATCTTATTAACAGCTAAAAGCTGAAAAATTTATATATTAGAAGTATCAACTTCATATGCCTTTTTAGTGAAAATATTTTAAATGAATAAACCAAATTTTTAAATTAATACTAAATAAAACTTTATAATAAATAAGAAAAAAAAAAAACAAATTATTCAAAACACGTAATATTATATTATAAATTGAATTTTAGAGAAATTTTAAATTAGGAACTATGATTTTGTTTCTATAAAAAATGCGAGCATGGTTAATAAAGCTTTAATTTGAAAAGCTAAAGTATATTATATTGAAAATAAAATAAATAAATAAAAAAACGTCCTCGGTTATATAAATTTGCAATGAGCGACAGTAAAATTAAACAAATACAATTATTAATAAAATATAGTAAGTAATTTAACAAATTTTGAATTATTTAATACTAGAGGTAAAAAAAATTAATAACAAGAACAACAGCAATGCTATAGTTGACATCAATATTTCCATGAAATAATATTTATATACATATATAAGATTTATAAAAAAAAAAAACAAAAACAAATCAACAACGGCATATATGTAGAAATTATGTAATTTTAACTCATATATATACATATATACATAGTCTAAATTTAATACTTACATATATACAAAGATCAAGTATATAGAGCGAAAAAATTAACGATAAAACAGAAAAGAAAATAATACTAAATAATAAACTATAAAATGAAAATTATGAACATTGTTGAAAGAAAACATAAATAAATAAATAAATAAATTTGTAATAATAATAAAAAAAGAAGAAAAAAAAACTGGGAAAAAGAAGACGTGGCAACATCATTTTCAGGATTGTATAACATATTATAAATTATAGTCAATAATATAATAATTATTATTTTACAATAATAATAAAATGAGAAACATTGAAAACATTATAAACAATAAAAATAGTACATTTAATCTTTACAATAAAAACAAAACTACAAGATATAATAATACTATTAAAAAAAAATAAAAACAAAACTCTGAAATTATGGAATAAACTTGTAAATATTATTCATGCACACATAATTTACGAAAATTAGTTAAAAATTATTAATAAAATTATTATTAATATTTAACTATAAATATTAAAATGAAAAATAATACAACGGAATTTCATAAGGTAACAGTAAAAATTATTATTAAATTATATTATAATTATTATTACAATTAATTAATATTATGCAATAATAAGTAAATCCAAAAAAAAAAACAAAAAAAAACAAAAAAAAACAAAAAATAAAAAATAATGAGAACGAATTGACAACGTTGTATGATTTTGATCAGAAAGTAATAAAAAATTTTCGATTTGTTAAAAAATATACAAAAAAAAATGTTTTACAGAATTTATTTCATTTGAAGTTCTGCAGAAAGCTTAAGTAAGTTTCCATTATAATAATAAACATATATCAGCTCAAGAGATAAAAATAAGTTAGACCAACTAAAGTGTTCATAGTTATACCATAAAATATACGCTGAAGGGTTTTTATTTCCTAATCATCCTTCTAACCCGCAATCTTCGGTGTCGCATAAAGAAAGAGGCTCACCCAATATAGTTCTGGAATTTTAACCTATTCTTCCCTATTCAATTGAAATTTTCCGTTTGATTTTTCTTTCAAAATTTAATGTTCCTTTTAATATAAAATAAAGGTTTATTTCTAACTACTTCATCCACTACTAATGGGAAGTAGTTTTTCAGTACATCAGGCTCAGATTAACAGACATTTCAAGGAAACGGGTCAGACCTTTTCAGTCAAAGGGTCTAGAGTTCGTACCCATTTAAGCCACGAATTTCTCACCTAAAATGGCCTTAGTTAAAGCTTAATAATACTACCTACTCCGCGGAATTGAGGCGGAAAACTTTCACCATTTTTTTTTTTTTTTTTTTGGCAATAAGTCATAGGAGTCATTCCATATGAAATTGTCTAGTCACTTTGGATTTTGCTCAAACCTTGTGAGACTCTTCTTTAGGGTTCCAAAGAAGGAAATCCGACGTCATAAATTTTTCTCATGCTCCACTTCGCGACAGCGCGAATTTAAAAATTGGAAAAGTGCAATTTTAATGCTTTCCTGTAAAATTGGTTTGGTTAAAGATATATATCTGTTTGAGATAACGTTCTAAAGCTAAAAGATAGTAGTTTTTGTAATTTTAATTTAAATCCACATATTTAATACCCACGATTAATAACACCAGGTTGAAAATATGTATATTTTTCTGACTTTTCGTGGTTTTTAGCTGACTCTAGTATCCATACGGTTGAATGTAAGCAGGTACTGTTTCTCAGCCATCAAGGGCACATCTTTCAAACGAAAATAAACCTAGGATTGCCAGGTTCCACCTGCTCCTTATAAAAAATAACGGTACTTGAAGTTTTTGAATTTTAAAAACTTGCATACTTTAGGCTATAAAATCGACGTGTTTGGGATGAAGTACGAAACTGAAAATTATATAGTATTTGGTTCTTAACCTAAACTTCAAAATCCTGTATACCGTTATGCCAAAACACCTTTTTTTCATAACCGCTCGCGGTGAGAACAATAACTAAAAAAAAATTCGATTGGTGAAATGGTTTTTGAGAAACCTTTCTCACCGTAAGGGAACTTTTTGAAAAAGAACATTTCGAGATGGTCGCATTGAAACTTTCAGCACCATGTTCAGGAGGTAATGCGCTGTTGACAGCTATAACTTTGGCTCTAGTGCTCAGATCTCTATGAAATTTGGAGAATATTTCTCTTTGAGAAAATGCAATAATTAAATTTTTCGGCTAAAGCAAGTGTATATAACCCCTTAAGTTCCCTTAAATCAAATAATATCATATAAGGAAGTTCAATTTCAGTAATTTTTCAAAATTATTTTAAAAATATTTATCATTTGTTTCATTATTCATTGCACCTTTGAATACCTGAAGATCCCCCGGGCACTTCGGTCGAAGCCGACAAAAATGGCAATACTCAGAAAACCACGTGCATAGAGATAAGTGAAATGGGAAATTAAATTCGTTGTACCCGCGTAAGTATTTTTCAAATTGATTTCCACACTTTTCAGGAGAAGCATTCAAAGTTTATTTTGTCTTAAACTTCTGATCTATTTGAAAAATTGGTAATGAGTGATTAACAAATTGAAATCAACTATAGCAAACAAAGAAAATCAACTTAAATTTGAACTTAAAATTTTGTGTAGCGTATTTCAAGTGTCTTTAAGGTCCACATACATTTTTGCTTTAATTTCATGTGACCTCCTACGGTTTAATAAAAATTATATATTTTTGCGCTGGCAAAAAGAATGGAAAAGAGCTTGTGCACAGTTACCATAACTACAAACAAAAAATGATTGAATGGCCGAGAAAAAAAGAAAAAAACATGCAAAACAATTCGACAGCCCAGCACCCAAAAATATCAAAAAATATAGCAGAATATAAATTCTACAATGGATTTGATACAAAAGCAACAAAAAATATGTGTACATATTTGGCTATAAATAAGCACGGTCAAACTTATTTTTGAGCAATTGTAGCAGACAAGAAAAAGGGGGGCAACCAAATCAAAAAAAAAAACAAAAACTCACATTTTCGCTGCGGTTGTTGTTGTCGTTTTTTTTTTGTTGTTATTATTCTTGCATTAGCTACAACAAACATTTACCTACATTATAACGAAAAAGAACTTTTGAAAGAAGAAAATAAAGATAAAGTGTACCTGGGAATGTAAGTATGTATAAAAAAAGAAGAACAAGAAAATTAAAAGCCACACAGCGGGTGTAATTTACAAAAGAAACCTATGTACTTCTGCTTCATCAATTCAAACCGTAGGCACCAACTAGAGGTGGTGCCCCAAAGGTAGTAAAAACCTTTTATAAATTAATTAAATAAAAAACTTGTGAAGCAATCAGAACTTTTTACTTTTTATGATTTGAAATTCCTAACGTGAGTGCTTAAAATAATTGATGAATGTTTGCCTGTCTGTCTGCTGGATGTCTGTCCTTCTATGCACCTTTATACTTACATTCTTTAAGTGGCCTTCTTCATTGAATTAAATTCTAGCTTATTAATGTTTGTTGTAGTAGACCTTAACTAGAGTTAGCCTAATTTCATACTGATTAGAGCATCATTTCCTGTCGTGAAAGGCGAATGAAATTAAGAGAAAAAATATTGCCTCTTTTTTTCTTACTAGTAGGCACTTGCACTAATATGGTAAGTTGTGAAAGATAATGAGTCTTTTGTTATATAATTATATGTGTACACAAGTAAATGCATTAAATTAGAAAGTGAATTGAAGTAGAAATGTGAGTCAGCAGGAAATACATAGCTGTAGACATTTAAATGCATTTGAATTATTGGGGATATTAGTTATAAAAATTGACTTGAATTATATTTGTGGTAAAAAGAAATAATTGCTTAAGTCGACTTTAAACAGAAAGGCTATCGTATTCTTCATAATGCAATATACATGTACGTAAAATCCCCGAATTCCTCGAATTAATTTTCAAAACGTAAGTTATAAAAAAAGAAACGTATTAGCTTACGTAGAGTGGCAACCAATCACATTAACTTCAAACAGTGTTTACTCAAAATTTGATTTCAGACTTAAGCGATTACTGCTTTTAACCACAGATGTAAGTCTATGGAACATACTAATTTATTTGAGTTTCATATAGATCCATTAGTGTGCATACTAACCTTGTTTTTTGACTGTAGAAACAAAGCAGCAACCAGGTATAGCTCTGTTCCATGTACTTTTCCATCAAAAACTTTCAGGGAGAGAGTAAAAGAAAGATTTAGAGAAAAATTGTCACAAAGAGAAACTCAGAAAAAGTACGTGAACAGAAAACTATTAAAAACTTTTAGCTAAACAGCTGATCCGTTTTTTTGACAGTGAATTTTTAGCACTGTTTATAATTTAATTAATCTAAAGAGTAATTTGTTGAATTCATTTCGTGTGGCACACTCGCATTCACAAATATTTACATTTTCAAAATCGCAAATTGACTTTAACAAATTTAACAAAAATTATTGTTGACACTTTTTTATTTGACAGTTGTTTTTTTTCGGAAATTTTGTGAAAGCAAAAATTTTACTTTCAGAACTTTCAACAACTTTTTTCTCTCTCACATGCGCTTGCGCTCTTGTTTTTCTCTCTCTTTGAAAGTTTTTCGAGTACGTGATCACTTTTCCAGTGAAAACTGTTAACAATTTTTTGTACGTGAACAGACCTTATATGTGCAGCTGTTTCAAAACAATGTTTCTCATTCATAAAATAAATACATCTTATCAGATCTCTGAAAGGCTTATTAATATTGAGTATGAATATATAAACTCGTAATTGTGACTAATTTCATATCTATCATACGCGCCATTTTTTTTTGACATTGACAGCTATTCTATCTCGAAGAGCGCCAAAAATACTATAAGAATTGATCTGTCAAATAATTTTCATAATTTTACAAAAGTATTTTACTATAGCTGAAAATGTCGAATTTCGTGCCAACAAAACAACATTTGCGGGAAGTTTTAATTTGCTTCTTCCATTTAAAGAAAAACGCAACTGAAGCACATCGTTTACTCACTGAAGCTTATCCTGACTGTGCTATAGACGCTAAAATGTGTCAGGTGTGGTATGCCCGTTTCAAAAGTGGTGATTTTGATGTTGACGACAGGGAACGTTCAGGCGGCCCGAAAAAGTTCGAAGATGAAGAATTGAATGCATTACTCGAAGAAGATTCATGTCAAACGCAACAAGAACTTGCAGAATCTTTAGGAGTTGATCAATCAACCATTTCTAAACGATTAAAAGCATTGGGAATGATTCAAAAGCAAGGAAATTGCACATGGCCTGGCAGAACAGCACTTCCGTTCTTTCGAAGAGTTCAAAAAATGGGTCGATTCGTGGATAGCCTCAAAAGATGAGGAGTTCTTTCGACGCGGAATCCGTATGCCACCAGAAAGATGGGAAAAGGTTGTGGCTAACGATGGGCAATACTTTAAAGAATAAATTTATAATCACTTTTTCACAATAAATGTCCAAAAAATACGAAAAAAAAAACGAGTTTATACATTCATACTCCCAATAGTATATCGAAAATATATTTCATCTAACTAAAATATCGAAAGGAGTTGCTATTGTTGAATAAAATATTACAAAGATTATATTAAATATTACATAATATTTAAAATTGCCATGAATTTAAAGACAAAATTTTATAAAGCTAAAAACGTCTACAATTTCTATCAAAAGGTTCAATAATTTTGAAATAAAATTCAATTGAATGACAGTTATGATATATAAAATTACATTTGCTTATATAGGTGTATCAAATTACATTATTTAAAGTAGATTAAATTACCCACACAAAAAAAAATTAAAAAGACACGTGCTCAAATCAAAGAACAAATTGTTGAAACAGGTTTGTGTCTTAAGTCTTTTGTTTTGTGCTGTTTCGATTAAACTTTAAAGTCAGCAAAAAGAATTTGCAAATAAGCAACAAATACATCAGAGATTATTTCAGCCCACTGCTGATATTTTGAGTGATAGAAAAATGTTATTCAGAATAATTTTATTGAATTAACATAGCTTGGGGATAAGTACCTATACAATTATTTTTTTTTTGAAAGAGATTAAAATTAAGGTCTAATATTTACTATTTATTTTTTTATTTAAGAGAAGCGTAAAGAAATTGTGCTCTGCAGTGAATATTGAATGGTGAAGGTAGTAGATAGATTAGAAAATAGCCACTTCAAAAAATTTATTTTGAGCCGAGTAGTAATAATAGTATAACAAAAGTATGATTTGCATAAGAGTTTATTTAATAAATTATAATTATAACAAATATAATAAGCCGATGGGCCTGGCAGCTAGGATTTATAAATATTTATTTAAATTTTAATTGTAAGCAATAAATAAAGTAATAATAATAATAACAAATCTCAAAATGCTAATCACATTTTAGGTACTTTCTAGATGGAAAACTCTATTCAAAACTTTACTTTTAAAAAATATAACCAAACGCAAACTTTACTTTTTAAAAATATAACCAAACGCAAACTCGCATAGCTAATTAAAAACTTCTACTTGTGTGCTTGTAACTCCTATTTTGGGTACCTTGAGTGTAGGGTTAAAAAATAAATAGATTAAATAAAAAGAGGAAAAAAACTTTTTGTGTGCTTCATAAATTTGCAATTATTTCTTAGTTTTAAAATTTAACGAAGTAGAAAATTTTCAGAATTACTTAAACAAATATTTAAATAGAATTTTTTCTTCAATATAATGAATGCATACCTACACTGCTTTTACAAAAAAAAAAAAATAACACCAGCAAGAAAATCTTGTCAGCACAGTGACATCATTGTGGGCTGCTTGCATTTTGCAGGTACCTCATGCACAGCTACCTTCATACATATGCATGAGTAACATTTGCTTGCAAATTTTATATTTGTTGTGCTTCTTTCCTAATTGATGATAATTTTATATTTTTTATTAAGAATTGCAATTGCTACCCATATACAATTTATTATTAAATATGCTATCGTTTAAAATTTAAAAAATAAAGCGTTTTAATTGGATACGACTATAATAAGATATAATTAAAATTCTAAATTCTAGAGTATAACTTTTTGTTTTAACTATCCACACATGCCAAATTTTGTCGTTATTACATATTCTAAAAATAACGGTTTTAATTAAAGCAAACACAATAGGCAACAGCAACAACGAAAAAACAACAACAACAAGAATAAAAGCCACAAAACAAAATAACAAACAATGTATGTATAAAAAATCAGCGAAGCCTAAAATCTTTTTCATGCCATCAAACGTTTGCTTCGTTGTTTGCTGTTGCTGTTGCTGTTGTTTTTTTTTTTTTGGAGACTTAACTTACCTTGAAAGGTCTTAAATCACACACACGCATACCTACACATAATACAGTAATACATAGAAGTATGAATACGAACAAAAATATCTCATCATTAACATTATTTAATTTGATATTTGAGCTATTGCGAACTTACGAGCGGGAGTACACTACTCCACTTTACACTCTGCTCAGGCCTATCATGCAGTTAGCCGCTCTCTTATTATTGTTTTTATTGGTCTAATATGCAAACTCGTCCTCAAAGCCAAGCATAGAGCAACCAACAATAGATAAAATGCTCACTCAATAGAGCTCCCTAGCTACTCACCATCACCATCACCGTCATCATCATCGAGTTTGAAGTTATATATCCGTGCTTGTGTGCTGTGGTGAGTTTAAATTTGGTTTTGCTTCTTTGCTGTTTTCGTTGGCGATACGCAGCGATCGTTAAAAGTCTCCAAAGCTGCGGCGCGGCGATACTGAGATAGTAAAGCTAAGCTTTAGCAGGCTTTGGTTAGCGGCAGCAGTATCTTAACTTAGCCATGTTAGCTGCAGTAGCAGCGTCAGCAATAGCAACATCAATAGCAAATAACATTAGTCAAAGCAGCAGTAGGCAGGCGTCAGCAGCAACAGGTAAACTTGAGTTGTTGAATGTTGAGTATGTGTATGGAATAGCAAAAACAGTCGTGAGCAGGTAACCAAACAAGTCGGGTTTCGGTACGGAAAGTTTGTTTTCAGTTCGTATGTACAATTATAAAGTTATCGTAGCAACGTCTTCCAAAAGAGTGGTACGCAAAAACAACAACTAAAAAAGCGTTGCGTTTTGAACTACTTACAGCGGGCAGCGCACACAAAAATACACAAAAAAGTAAATATCTGATATTGAAATTGGAACAACAAAAATGTAGTTTTTTTGTTTTTGTTTTGTAATATATTTGAGTTTATGTGAATGATCGTTTGAGTTGTAACTAAAATCATAAACAACAAATTTGATTTACAATCAAAATTCCAATTGGCATTTTTTTTTTTAATTTTATATAATTTAATTTGAATGTGAAAAGATTTAAAAATAAATAAAATTGTTTAACAAAAGTGATTTATGCTAATGTTTGTGTGTGTGTGTGTGTATGTGATTTTGTGAATACGAATATACTTTTATAACTTGGCTGACATGTTAATTACGCTGTGCTGTGGCTAATACAAGCAAACAAACGCGAGAAAAATCTACTGTCGAAATGAGCTAAAAAGCTTTTTCAGGTGGAAGTGGTGATGCAAAGTTGTTTTCTAATATTCGTCTGATGAACTTTATAAATTTTTTATTAAAAAAAAAACGATTTATTTTTGTTTGGGAGTAAAGATAAAAAATTTGCAATTTTTACTATAAAAAATATAAATTTTTTTAACTAAAATAGATTTAATAACTTATATAGTTACTTGACATTTAGATATTTTGAGCTCAAAAGCGAAACTCTTATAGTCTGTAGTTTTTTAAAATGCAAAATTATATGTTATTACTGAAAAGAACACGATTTCTCCTATTTCAAAATTACAGTCTACGCACATTCAAATTAGTTCTAAGCTTTTAAATACTTCGGATCTGAGTAAGAAACTATTTTATACACAGTTAAGAGAAAAGTATAAGCAGTAATGATGTCATGAATAGCGTTAGGGTAGGGAAAATAGTGCCAATGTGCTGGACTGCCGATCAAAATGGCACACAATAAAAAAAATTAAAGAATAGAAAATACAAATTTTTCTACTTTTTGGTTGAAGATGGCAAACCTTCGCTGTTTGAAACCATAATAAAAGTTTATACCCCTTCCTTTTATTTAAAAATTTATAAGAAAAGCTTGTCTTAAACCTTCAATACGCTATTTCGCCATAATAATACTAAGAGTTGTAATGATGTCACTCTAAAATAATTTGCTGAACACATTTTATGCCGTCGGACCCGGTATATAAGTATCTAATTCCACAGCTGTAATTTGATTCTTCTACAATTAACAATTTGTCTTTTAACGAAATAAATGTGTGTAACAGACAACTTAAAATTTCTTTCTTAGCAGTTGCAACACACAATTTTAATAACGCAAATTAAATTTTCACTTTTCTTTTGAGTTATGTGTCAAATTTTTACAAAATCTATAGTAGCCAAACATCAGACAGAACAATTAACAAATTAACTTTTCACTTTTTCTGAAGCTTAAATATTCTATTCCAATAGAAATATATGTACACTCAAAAAACTGCGGAGTAAATACCACAATTTTAGTGGTAATATTAACTCTTTTCGTTAATGGTTTTTAGCCAAACCAGAAAAGAGCAATACTTACCCCGACGGAGTATATTTAACTCCGAAGACTGAGTTATACTTTTGTGGAGTCATATTAACTCCGGTAAGGAGTTATATTAAGAATATTAATGCTTAAAGTAGCTGAAAATAAAAAATTTATACCATTTCCGTTAAATGTTAATTCAAATAAACCCCTTGAAATTCTTGAACTAAATGTAAATGTAAAAGGACGAGTTCAGCCTAAGAGTTGAATCAATTCCTCAAAATGTTACCTCAACCTTTTAAAAGAGTACAATAAACCACGTGAAATTCTTCAGGCAAAATTGAAAAGAGTTGGTCTAACTCAGACTATAATATTGTCTCAACCCTTAAAAGAGTTCGATTAACAAACTAAAATTCTTGAAAATTCGGTTTTTATATTTTGATTAGTTTTTTATTAATTTAGTATTGGTGGAGCTTCAAACGATGATTATATAAAAACAAAAAATAAATTAATATATATCACACACGTCTTTCACAATGAACTACAGAATTCGCAATACAAATTCTTCTCTCCGCACATTAGGAAAAAAAGAGTACAATTGATTCCGTTCCGAGTGAATCTTACATTTTGGGATTTGAATTATAGGAACCACTGTTTTGGAATACATTTGACTCCGTTCAGAGTTGATCGCACATAAAGTTCAATTTTATTAATCTGTTTCGGAGTACAGTTAACTCCGTTTAGACTTAATAGTAGATTTTTATAGAACCTTTGAAAATAAGTTATATTTACTCAAAAAAAAGTTGATTGATTTATCCATTCCATGGTAATATTAAACATTTTCAGAGTTAATCGAACCCATATTGGTTGAAACTGCAAAGTTAATTTGAAATTGCTTTTAGAGTCATTCTGACGCTGACAAAAAGTTATTATAACCACAAAAAGAGTTGAATCAACTCAAAAAAACTTCAAACAACTCTTTTCGGTGTTGGTTGCATAAAATTAGTATTAACTCCTCAAAAGTTATATTAATTCACGGAAAATGTTGTATTAATTCCGCATAGTTTTTTCGGTGTATTTTTAGTATTCGGTTAGAATTTTTAGTATTTATAGTGGATATGTTCATGATCAATATTTTGTTGTTAAAAAATATATTATATTACATTTTGTAGTTGTTTATGGGACTCAATCATTAATGCAATATTTAGCTATGAATCGCAAGCACTGATCTCGAAATCACTTTAACCCTCTAGTATTTGGAGACGGCCATTAGGGCCATTAGGGCCGTCTCCAAATGGGCAATAGCTTGATAAAAGTTAAAAACCCTTTTTTATGTATATTCACGTAGCTTAACTTCAGTACTCTGTGCGTTGTTTCGTTTTGATTTTATCGCCGGTTGAAGGTTAGATTTCGAGTAATTTATGAAAAAAAAAAAATATTTTGGGTGATATTAAAATTATTTGCGATAATTTTAATTATTAATAAAAAATATTTGCAGTTGTTTGTTGGAGTCGAAAAAGTACTAGGAAGTAGGGAATTGATTATATTTTACATTTATGCAATTTGAATACATAATATATTTTACTTTTCCATTTATCGGCTTTTTAAGGGACCACCTATTTTCTCACCTCGAGCAAAAATAATCACTCCAATTCCATTTTCGGCATCATTTCTTAGTTTTATATATTAAAATCCACCAACCCTCATATTTTTTAATGCTGAAAAAATTGGCCTACTAGAGGGTTAAGGTAAGACTACAGTTCCTCATGTGAAAAATAGGACAATTTTTAGGAATTTTTTTTAAGGTATTTCAATACATATTAAAGTCGGTTGTTTTGGTTAGGTTATTAAGACTTCGAAAAAAATTCTTAAAAATTGTCCTTTTTTCACATGAGGAACTGTAGTCCTACCTTAATTCAAAAAGTGAGTGATCTTGAAAACAAGTGAAATAAATTTTCAACGCTGCTGTGAATTCAAATTCGAATAACTCAAAAACATTAGACCCATTATCATTTATATACCTTTATATTGGTGTACCCTAGTAGGCTATGTGCGAGAATTTCGGTAATAAGTACAATAAAAATGTCAGTCATTACGTTGCTGCTAAATTCTAAACCTTTTTCTAAGAAAGAAAACATTGAAACCACCTCCTCCTACTCCTTTCGGCAATATCTGTTTAATAGCTCTCTCTAACTAAATCATTGATATGAAATCTATGAAATTCAAAAACGTTCTTAGTCAACCATCCATTGATATAAAACGTTTAAGCTATCTTGGCATATGTTTGTTAGTTATCATCAAAGACTTTTCATATTCATATCTGAACTGGTTTCAACTTGTTTTTAGGACCTCTTAACGGTACCTTCAAGTAATAGATAGGCGTAATATCAATTAATGTATGTATTGCGATATATTTTTTCTGCAGCCACTGTGGTCATCTCTTTAACTGTTACTGCATATATACTAAGCGTAAGAATCAACGTTTTCATTTATTCCGTGGTAAAAAAGAATAACTGCTTAAGTGTTTTTTATTGTCAGGCGGATTTAATGGGATTGAAGACAACTTCGATAGTTTGGTGGGTAGCGAACAAGACTTTTCCCCAGGAGGTTGCGGGTTTAATTCCCATCAATCAGAAATCGAAAAATTCTCATAGCATTCTTATTTAGCTATCGATATAAAGTGAATGAGAATTATAAGAAAGTGTATAAGTACCTACACTTCTTCATAGGCAATGGCAAAACTGCTAAGTGATATCAAATTATCACACCGCTATAATCTGAATCTTAAGGAAACTATGAACAAATTTCAAAAGTCACTATATTCATATGAAAGACCATTCCCGAAAATTCGTACTAGTTCGATATTTATAATCAAAAATATATGATAAAATATTTTCCTGTTAGGCTTGTATCTTTTTTTTGTTTTTTGACGCAGAATTGATCTTCTGGTTACTGTCGCTATAGATTCGTTGACCATACCCTTTGCATCATACAGCGGAAAGCTGCAACCAACTTAAAAACGTCAATAATTATTTGTATTTCCTGTTAAAGTTTTTTGCTCGCGACTGTGCATTCTAAAAACATGTGTATTCAAACATTTACGCCACCAATGATGCTAGAATTAGATGAATCATTTTTTTAATATGTTGCTCAAATGTGTAAAAAATAATTGTCAACAGTTTTAACAAAGTTGAAATTGGATGTTGATCTACCGGATGTGCTTCCATCATCGAAGCTAATATTATCTTTTGATTTTAAGAACATTTCTATTTGCAAAACTATCTTGAGTTATATTATTAAATACTTATATTGCATGTATAGATGTAATTATATAAGTATTCAGTTATCACACAAATATGACAGTATCATGCTGAAGGTCACCGAAAGAAATAATTTAAAAAAAAAAAAACAGCATGAAAACCCCACGCAGTCATTAGTTTATGTATATATTTTTATAGCTATGTATATGAACATATGCCTATTCAAGCGTATTCAGCAACGATGTGTTCATTTCACCAATGATGCTCGCAATGCAATTGGTACTAAAATGCAAAAAGTCAAACAAAAGCGAAAGCAGTGTTTAAAAATAAATTGTGTGTTAGTCTTTTAGTTTTGGGTTAATAATTAAAGTTAATTTTTGCGAAAAAAATCAAATTTTCTAAATTTTCTTCAGTTTTAGTTCTACGCAAATTTTATTTTAAATTTTGTGTTTCTACAAACTCGGATTTTGTTGAACAATGAGCTCATGTTGTGTACAAAATACATACATATTTTCTTCTGAAACATTTTTAAAACTCAAGGTAACTCTATAGTGGTTTTTTGTATATTAGCAACTTTTTTCTGTCTCTTATTGTTTCAGTTTTGGTGAGTTTCTTTTGTGATAATAGATTCCCTTGTGTATTTGTGTGTATATGTATGAACGATATACTCTCGTACTAAAGTGTGCAGCAAATTTAACTACTACAATAACCAGAAAAAAAATCGCGTATAACGAAATAAAAATAAATAAAAAAAAAAAAAAAATTTAACTTGTGTTAAAGCTTGTTTCGACAATATTCACCAACATCATCATCACCAGCAACAGCAAATCGGTTATAACAAACAACTAAACATACAAATAAAAAAAAATAAAAAAAATCCAACAGCAAAAGCAACAAGCGAAACTTGTTGTTGTAGTTGTTTTGTGTGTATCTTTTGGCTAAATGAATCTCGTTTTTTTTGGTGTTTTCTTTCAGCGATTTTTGTTAACAAAATTGAAATTTATTTTGGAGACTTTGGAGCTATAAAAAAAAAAAAAATTATTTTATTATTTTGTGTATGCGCAAATTTTAAATGCATAAAACTTTGAGGTGAGTTGGAAATTTGTGTTTAATGTCTATTTTTTTAGGTACTTTACTCATGTAATTTCATACATTTTTCTTTATGCATTCACGTCATTCAGGTCCACAAATAAAAATTAAAATAGGCATAATAATTTTATTTTTTTAACCTAAAAACTAAGCTCATATTATTTTGTTAACCTGAAAACTAAGCTTTATATCATTTGGCATGTTTACAAAAAATCAACAATGAACTTTTACATTTCTCGCTCACCGAATGCTGAAGTTTTTGATATGCGGTGCACGGCAACATTGAACTACAGCAGAAAATCGGATGCAATGTAGTATTTAAAATTGAAAACCCATGTAGGTTGGATACCTCTGCCCTCAGTTGGGTAATATACTTAGAGCCACGTTAGGCTAGATCAAAGTTGTTTGATCTAAAGTCTCAAAACGTAGTTTATTTTTATCGAAACATATAAATTATTATGAAATGGATTGCACCAAGTTGAGATGTTTGTATAGGACTTTCCCATCTATGGGAGATTGTATCAGATTTACTACCTTGCGTCGTATTTTGGCTTATCCACAAAATCACATATTTTCCCGGCGAATAGACACTTGTAGCTAGTCGGTATATTAAAATCGATCTTGGCTACTTAACTTTGACATCAGAAAAGCAAATGTTAAAAAGAATGAATTACTACTTAATTAAAATTCTATATTTTCAATAATTCCAAAAAATTTTATACAAATAAATTTTCAATTGAAAAGAATTTTGCATAAAATTTATTCTATACTAACAATAAACAATTATGTTTTTGTTTTGCATTCAATGAATTTTCCTTGCAGGCCGGCAACAAAGGTTGAAAATTCACAATTTTCAATAATAAAAACTATAAAATATTCAAAATAAATGCTACTGTATGAAAATATTGCACCTACATATCGAATGTAAATATACAATAAAAAATATGTAGATATTTTGAATAACTGATGGAACGACAAATTTTTTGATATACGTGCGCACACCTATACTTAGGCACTCTAACGGATCCCAGGAGGGGTGGCGGGGTTGTGGTTAAAACCCTTCCCTTACCAACGAACATTTCATATATTTTTACCGTAGTCCATGAATCAACAAACATTTAAGGGGCGAAAAAATTAAAAACCCCCTTAGGAAATATCTGGATCCGCTAGTGCACAAGCAAATGCATAAAATAAAATAGTATTTATAATACTATAATTAATTTTATACAATTCTTTTTCTTTTGTGGTAAGAATAAAAAAAAAACAAGAGGGAGCGGGGTTATTAAGAAACCAATACCCATAGAAATAGAGCTGACTTGTTACTAGTTTGCCAACTGAGGGACAACGCGATGGTTATAACATACACCAAACTGCACGCCTACGACATTTTTGCCATATTTGGATGTGAGTCACCTTGTATAATTTTTCTTCTATTGCATACTTCTTTGCTATACATGTCTATGTAGTATAGTGTGTGTGTTGTAGAGTGCAAAAGAAATAAAAAGTCAAGAAACTTTACTACATATGAAATTTGCATTAGTTTAAAGCTTTTCAATCAATGCTGTGATTTCTACACCCTGTACTGAATAAACAGCAAGAAACCTGTCTTCATTTATTACACGGATTTGACGAAAAGGCGTTGAATGTCGGCGTCAAGTATATCTCAAACATATGTGTATGTGTGCGTATGTTTGTTTACCTGTATGTGGTCTTGCCTTGTACTAGTACCTACAGTATATGATGCCAGACTTGAGGTATATATTGGCCCATACAACATCTCACAAGGCTTTCAGCAATACACGAACTATAGTCACAGTCGCAGACACTTTTAGACAAGCCGCCTTTGCATTGTTGAGTAAATTGTTAAACTCATATAAGAAATTTTTGTGCGTAGGTTTTTACTTTTGCTTGATTCTTTCAATCGAAATCATTCTTGCAAAAATTCTTTTCTTTTTCTTTTTGTATTTTATTTTCTACTTTACTTTACACATTAAATATATCTACATATAAATATAGTACAAACATGAACGCGTGTATCGAACTTGTCTACAATTTTATTAGCTTTTTATTTTACTTGTAAGTTAAGAAGCACTTAACTTTATTGGCCTGCAGCCATTGATATATACTCGTAGGCATAAATATTATAAAATAAAGGCATTTACTTAAAGTGATTTTTTGTTTCTGCTAGGTTCTTATTGTTTCTATTGAAGAGGTACTTTAAATATACGTTTATTTGTTAATCCATATGTTTGTATGTGTTTCCTACAAAACAATTATTGCAATATATTATGAATATAAAGTGGTAATTGTAATTTTGTAATTGCCGTGAATCAGTGGTGGGTTTCTTAGTCTGTAGATTGTATAAAATCTCAGTCAAAGAACAAAAATGAGTTTAGTCTTTGTGTTTGAATATACCTATATATCTAACTCTGAACAAACAATAAGAGAACAGCCGAAAATTTTTGAAATATTTAATTCCAAGCTCATCTCTAATGAAAATTACATAAAGTCTACATAAAGTTTAATCTTTATTATTATTTAAAAAGTAAATTAACACATAAATTAGCAATAACTTTGTTTCTATGTTAAAATATTCACCCAACAATATCACTGGCTCATAATAACTTCAAAGTAGGTTAATATTATAACAAATCAACAAACAAAAAAAAAAAAAAAAACTCAAAGAAAATACAATTATGTGCGAGTTGCATGAGTTGCACAAATTATTTTTCATTAAATTATGAAATATTTACTCATCACTTTTCACATTGCATGTGCAACAAAATATAAAGAAATACGTTTGTATACAGATACTCGATACATAAACAAATAAACAAATTTATGGATAAGGCTACAACAGACCCGCATATTTATTGTTAACGATAACAAATTTAGTTGTACTAGTAATTATTATTATTATTGTTTTTGTTATTTTCAACCATAAACATTTTTTTATGCCTCATTGCACTTGCATAAATTGCATAAATGAGAAGAAATATTTTGATTTGCCTAACTGTAAGACCTCGAGGCACGAATTTCACTTTATTGTTTTAAAATTTAATAACAGAAAATAGCTTATAAAATTAGTGTTTATCATTTTGAATATATTTTATATAAAATTCCAAAGGGAATAGCCGAGTTTCTATGTTTAAATGCCATAAACCGATTTAAGTTTTGAATGAGCCCCTCCAGTTGACTTAAGCATGATTTGGTTAATTTTTTAAAATTGCAGATATTAAATAAGAATTTCGTTTTTTGTGTTTTTTTAGCCCAACCAATCATAGGAAAAATCGAAAATTTAATTTATAATGGGTTTTTGGTCCAGGAGAATAGTAAAGTGGCAAAAAAATTTCTAATTTTCAGGAAAAAAATGTGCGATAAATTCTGCTAAAATAGCGGATAGTTCATGGTTAAGAGCTGTAATTAATTTTTTTCTTGAGTCTTATGGTGTTTCAAGTCAATAACTTTCATATAAAATGCCAGATTAATTGATTTTTAATTTTTAAGACCCTCG
Source organism: Toxonevra muliebris (assembly GCA_963691655.1). Lineage (NCBI taxonomy): Eukaryota > Metazoa > Arthropoda > Insecta > Diptera > Pallopteridae > Toxonevra > Toxonevra muliebris. Next base: position 106,017,433 of record OY829326.1, read on the forward strand.
TCCACATCTTTCAAAATTGTACGAAGTTGCGAGTATGATTATTCAGAAGTGATTTATCTACATAAGAAAAATCAGAGTAGTAAACCCATTTTTAGTATGAAAAAATCGCAAGTAAAAATTTTCGCAATTTTTTCTTATCGCGAATTTCGCGTTTGAAAATTTGCGAAAAATTCCAAATATGTCTTCTAGACCAAAAAACCACTGTTGGGCTGAAAAAATTTAAAAAATGTAAAATTACAGGTCTGAAAATGTAGCCAAATCATTCTTAAGCCAAGTACTTCAAAACAATTCATGGGAAACTTGATTCGGTTTTTAACATGAAAACCCGACTATGCCCTTTCGTATTTTATGTAAAATATATTCAAAATGCTAAACACTCATTTTATAAGCTATAACTTTGTCATAGTACAGACAGTATTTAATATATTTCACAGACCTCAATATAAAAGAAACTTTTCTGTAGAAAATTCTTCTTTTTCAATTAATCAGATAATTAGAGATTATTAAAAAATAAAGTAAAAATAGTTTCATAATGGAACCTTATTTCATAAATGAAGAAAGTTTATAGGGAAAATTCCTAGTAATAAAGATAAACATGATAATTTCAAACTTTCTCTGAAAAATGGAAAATTTTTCTTTTATTAGATTTAATTTATTTTATAGAACACAAAGTTCTAAATCTAGATAATTTTCTAAATATTTTATTATTAACCGAAAACTTATCTGCCTGACAATTATTAAGCACAGAAATCTGTCTGACTCATTGTGGTTTTAGCTGTAAGCACAATTGAGTAAGCCTAGTACTTGACAGAGAATGACAGAGATTTTACAAAAGCAACAAAAAAAAAAAAAAAACAATTACCACAATAATAATAATAGCCAGTAATAATAATGCAATTATATAAACAATTACAAAAGCGACAAAATACTTTAGGCTAGCTATGAAATCATTATACACACACTGCATTGAGCATACATACATAGTATGAATAGTTAGAGTATCTCATCTTTCGTTGAATTTAGTATAATGACCTTTGTTTACTTAACACTTAATAAGTTATTTCCTTTGTGAAATAATATATTATTAAATTTCTTAAATGAAAAATGAGATAAAGTTTATTGAAGCTCTTTTAAATCATGCGATTTTATGTAACTAAAAATCGATAAAATTGAATTTATGCTAACATAAAAATTTCATTTCTCTTTCCTTTTCCTTCAAGATTTTCAACTAGATATGCTCGTACTATGTAGACAGGTCTCAACTTAACTTTCCCACATAAACACAAATCATTCCTTTTGATGTACACATACTTACTACATAGTTTGGTAATAATCATAAATCTTCTTGATACCAAACTCTATAAACGCATGCTTTACATACAAATGCCTTCAGTTAATAATCATTCATTAACTTCATGACTACATGATGATGATGAGTATGTGCAGATACAGATGCCAGAAAATATATAGAATAAAAAAAAAAAAAAAATAAACCATATTCTGACGGGCACTGTTGATTTCAGCTGTGGCCAGTTCTAGGTATAAGTGGTGCCAACCGCCACCATCGATTAGTCAAATATACGTACAAGGATGTGAATGTTACCCTCCACTACTCTAACTCTTCTTCTACTATTAATTCGAAACTTTTGCATGAAACGAAGCCACACAAACACACATCTATTAATGTGCATCTGTCCAATATATCTTTCTTTTGAGTTCTTAGTACACTAGGATCGTCCTCGTCATCATCATCAACTTCAACAATGTAAGCTTCAACGTCATCAGAAGCATCAACATGAGAATCGCTTGTGCAACGTACATACTTACCTATAGGTGCTTATGTACATTTATGTCTGTCCGCCTGTACGGCAATCATATGTGTGTGTGTGTGTCTAAATCTGTTGATGATTTAAGTTGCATGCGAAATGATGTTGCACCTTACCTAATTGAATATGACTTTATATAAATTTAAATACATATTAACTATGGAATGAATGGTGATGCAAGCTTTAATATTTTTGAAGCTTACGTTAAAAATTATACGATTGCAATAATTTTATATACGTGTGTGTGTGTATACATGTATGTATCCAGGGTTTCTACAATGCTATTGAATCAATTGTATGATAAGAAGCATAGTAAAACAGTGATTTGGTTTGAGAAGGACTCAACCTTTTTTGTTTACGGCAAAAAATAAAAAACTCCAATACAATTCTGAGACACTAAGACTCTCTAGACTCGTTTCTATCTTAGTAATCATGAATGCTGGTTGTTACATCAATGCCCGTGTGTTCTGTCTGTTTTTTCCTACTTTTCTCGGCAGGTGCACACCATATTCTATATAATTTATCTTTGTGCGGTCATGTCTTTAATAATGCATAAATTATTGTAATCTTTTTGTTATAAATATATACATTTTTTCTATGCAGGACGTAGTTGTATTGTAATTATGCAAATTTTATGACACTTCACTAAAGTCATAATTTAAAGTTTTTGTTGGTTTTTTATAAAAAAGTTGACAGCTAAGCATTTAGCGTAGTACGCGTGCTGCATTTTATATTAACTGTAGTAATTTTTGATGTGTGTTTTTTGATGATTCCTTTGTAAGATTAAGGAAATATTTATATATTCTAGGACTTAAGTAAGTATGTTCCTAGGTTTTTCTTTTTATTTCTCATAAGTGGCATAGTCAGATATATGAATATCCGAAATTTTTAAATTAATGCTAACTACGGGGGTTGCTATTTAAGTTTTGAGATAGAACAAATATTTATAATTGAAAATGGCTTTATTGTTTTGCAAAATATTTTGCATGAAGATCAATACACTTTTGCATACGTTTGAACCTATTTTCGAAGCACTTTTTCCACTCCGAATGGGGTAACTCTAAAACATATGTTATGAACGCATCAACCGCTTCTTTAGGCGACGAAGAACGTTGACCTCGTAATTTAATTTTGATGTGAGGGAATAAAAAGAAGTCATTGGGTTCCAAATCAGGACTGTACGGCGGATGACCCATAAATTCGATGTTTTGAGTGCTCAAAAAGGCTTTCGTTTGGGCCGATGTTTGAGAGCTCGCATTGTCGTGATGAAGAATGATTCGTTTTTGGCGGCTGGTTTTCCTTATTTATCCGTACACTTCTGGCAAACAAAGGATTTTGTGTCATTTAGAATTGATTGTTCTACGTTGCTCTAATGGCACGGTGGACACATGACCAGTTTTTCCGAAAAACAGGCGACCATTTGTTTCGAAGTGCGCGAACAACTTTTGTTGGATTCGGCTTACTTTAGAAGACCCATACAGTCGACTGTTGTTTAGTTTCGGGCCCATATGCATATATCCATGATTCGTCACCTATTGTGATCTTATAGACGTTTTTTGAAGCACCGCTGTTTTATTTTTTCAACATTTCTTTGCACTAATCGACACGAGCCTTTGATTGGGCGATTGTCAAATTATGCGGTGTCTTTTTGGCGGTTAAATGTTCATGCAATATTGAATGTATGAGAGTGGAACTAATGCCCAAACATGCTTTAATCTTACGATAAGTCACATGCGGATCTTGCAATATCAGTTCACGCATAGCATCGATGTTTTCTGGCACAACAACCGATTTTGGACGATCTTCACGAAATTCATGCTGGAGCGAACTACGACCACGATTGCATTCCGAAAACCAGCGAAACATGGTGGCTCGGGATGGTACTTAATCGCCAAAAGTAGAAGAGAGTTGACCGACTGACAGCTGTTGAGTTAATACACGTCGAAAATAATAGAGAATCATCGCACGAAAATGCTCACGATTTAATTCCATTTTTTGACCGAGATGAATTTTTAAAATCACTGTAAACAACATAAATAGCACTCGTATGCCGAAACGTTCTGAGTACGTTTACCATTAAAAACGTCAAAATTTACGATGCTGATGTCAGGTTTGACATATCTACATTGGTGTTGCCACATCTCAAAACTTAAGTAGCAAACCTCGTATAAAAAAAAAAAAATATTTAGCATTTTTTCCGCTCCCTGGTTAGGAAAAAATTTGTTTTTGATAAAAGCCTCTGATACTTAGTGTATTATATTTAGTATTACTACACACCAGAATTTCGTTTTTGCATGAGATCTATAATAATGTAAATACAAATTTTGCCAGATGATTTGAATTTTTGACAGTTAAATTGTAGCTTTGCTTCTAATTCTATACACTTTTGTTCATACTCGAGTAAATTTTCACAAAACCAAAGAAAATTTTGTTCATACTATATTGCATCATTTGCATCAATACGGGAATGCCATAGAGCTTAACATTTCTCCTACGGAAAGAGTATATGATGTCTATTTAAATTTTTATTTGAAATTTCTTTTCTCTGTTTACGCCATTGAATTATTAGATTCACGCCGTTAAATTGCCTGCAATACTTAAATTAATATTAGTCGGAGTCATGCAAATACGTAAGTCCCACGTAAACATACTGTCAAAATTCATATAAATTTTGACAAGTTTACATATTTTACGAGGCATTTACGTGTTTATATGATTCCCCTTATTGGTTTTCGTTTTTTGTCGTACAAATAACGGATTTTTGCGCAGCGGATTTCCCCAATTTTCTCTTTTCGATTTACGTCCCCAAATATTGGAACGAATCACGACGTAAATCGAAGGATTACTCTATTTCTCTTTTGCATAAGCGAAACCGAATATTAATCAAAGCCCAATGAATTTGAATTTTAATCCTAAAAATGTTTGCACAGAAATGGTATAACATTACAAACTGTTTTTCTGAATTTTAAGAGAACGTGCTTGTGTTCTGTGAATGAAAATCAATGCCACTGTTCAATGTATGCAAACACAATTAACAATTACCACATAAAAATCATTTGTATGCATTGCACGCGATTTTGCAATTGCATGACGGTTAAAATGAGTCGCATCAAAAACTACTTGTCTTTGTGTTGCATTGATGAAATGTTTAACTTACAGCAAAAAAAAAAAAAAATAAGATTTATTGACATTCTCAAAAATAAAACAAAAAACAGAACGAAAATAAAATAATATAAAAAGTTATCAATAAAATGAACAAACATCACAAGTTAATATAATTCATGAAATTATTTAAAGAGTAAATGAAGTAAAAGTAGGGGAGACTGGTAGAAATATCGTTATGTGATCAAATTGCGCGGTTTTCGTTTTACATTAAATGTTACTAAAGTGCTGTAATCGTAGATCCTTTTCAGGTAAGTTAGGAACTTTCCAAAATCAATTGAATCTCACCTGTGTTAGTTAACATGATTGCTTTCGTCTTCACTGTTTACCAGGTTAAATTTCATAGCATATATCTCATGGAACTTTGAGTTTGTTAGAATTTGACTATGACTAATAGATAATATAAATGATTTTTATGCCCGGAATTCCCCTATGTGGAACCATGAAAAAGTTATCTACATTTATTTCAAGTATAATTTTTTTTTCATTCATTTCTGAAAATATACTAAAACTCATGAAATGTATTTCAATTGATGGCCTTTAAATTACTGTACGGAAGCTGTCAGTACATTAGGTTGAACGAGTATCAAGCATCACATGAAAACTCAATTATAAAAAATGAAGCGCTACTGAAACGTGCACTGCACAACACAGCGCACATCACCCTCTCATTCTACTAACATTGACTGACTTTACTTTATAACGAGCAGAAGAGATGCCAGCAATACGGATGGTTACGCTAACACAAAAAGTTCCTACGACGAGTGTGTATAATTCAAGCATAATTATTTTCCCATTAGCGCTCAACATTCATAGCATTATGTAGTTGTTGTTGTTATAGTTGTTTTGCTTTTTGTTAACCAAAAAGTTTGGGGAAAAATAGTAAAGAAAGTAAGTAAAGTTGAATTGTGCCGCTGAAAGGCTTTAATGTTTTTGCAAAAAAGAAATAAAGGAAAAAATACGCAAAATCAAAAGGCAAAAGTCTTACAGACACACACACACACATAGGCACAAACACGCGCTACTACACAAAGTCACACAGTGTGCCACAAGCATAATTTTGTATTATATTTATTTACTGGTTAAATAGTTTTTTTTTTTTTTTGAAACATGGTTACCTACACAATAGCCAACATAAAAGTAGATACTTGCTAGTTCGTACTCAGGGCCGGATTTAGAGGTATGGACACCCTAAGCAGTTTAAGTTTTGGTGCCTTTTTTGCACAGGGGAGAGAGGGGAGGGGGTTAATCGGTAACCGCCAAGCTTTCAAATACAACCCGAACCCATCACTTTTTGAATCTGAATTCAAAACTGAACCAGGTTTATTGAAGTGTTTGGGTTCAAGTTTTTTTCAGGAGCAATATAATTGCGAAGAAATAAAATATTTTGGAATGGTAGGAGCATCACAAAATTGATTTATTTATATTGTTTGAAGCGACAAATTGAATTTAGCATTGAGCCCTTTCTGGATTGAAATTTATATTGCTTTCAAAAGGATAGGGGTCGGTCAGGGAAAGTAATGTGTGCATGCATTGATCAGAACAAATTATTGTTTTCTGCTCGATCCCGAACCCTAACTGTAGCGAATTGTATTTTAATATATTAGAAAATTTATTAATGTCTGCTGCTGTAAAAATATTAAAGATAAGAAAATAATTTTTAGAGTGATCAATATTAAACAAAAAATTATAATTGCAACAAAGTGGTAAAAGAAATGTCGTTTCTAATAAATAGAAAATGGAACTTTTTAATAACAATATTTAATACTAAAAAATTTGGTCTCGTAATGCCCTCAAAACGATGGTGCCCATAAGTAATTGCTTAACCCATTAAGGTCTGAGCATATAACCGCTGGTGCAAAATCGACGAAACTTCACATGGAGTTTACATTTCACCTAACTAAGAAAAAAAATTAAAAAAAAATTTGTATCCCTAACCCTGAGTCCTATAGGGTATGTTGCGAAAATGCAACGCTGGGCCTATGTGCTACACAAAACAAGTACCTTTAGTAATCACATATTTATTTATGTAATATGTAGAGTTTTATAACAAAATTAGTGATTTAAATAAGAAAAAATGTTTTTGGAATTATTTTTTATTATTTAAAATTTATTCTTATATATTGGTTATAGAAGTTTATTGCGTTATTGTCTTGTCTTCTAAAAGTGGTGAAAAAGTACATACGAGTGGTCAACGTATGACCATAGATATTGTGATTAGTACATGGACGGACAGGAGTGGAGAGTAATTTTGAGCTTTTATTTTATTTGTTACTGGTTATTAAAGTCCAATAAACAGTCGTATGTCGCTGGTATTTGTGGAAGACGATGAAACACTGCAATCAATTTGTGCGTAGATATTGGTGCTTTGTACCATGAGATCAATCCCCTCCTTCATCAACAAACTGCTCACACAATTCATAGAGGTTCAGTGATCAATTAGCATAGACCAGTAATAATGGAGTTTGGGCGTTATGATCGCCCTAGGAATGGCCATAACGCCCAAAATAATTTTAGGCGTTATGACCGCCCCGAAAAAGTACATAACACCCAATGGGCGTTATGACCGTTTTTGTGATTTTAGCGAGACTTTCTGAACATTATACTGATTTCTAAAAGTAACTGATTTTTAATCAAAACACGATTTTCATTATTGAAAACAAAATATAACAAGAAATAATTGTTGGGCCTTATGGCCGCTTCTAAGGCGGTTATAAAGCCTAAAAAAATTAGGCGTTGGGACCGCTTTTACACTGGGCGTTATGACCGTTTTCGGGGCGGTCATAGCGCCTAAAATGATTTTGGGATTTTGTTTTTGCTCGGAATACGAAAAATTACCAAAGCTGCGTTATCGCAACGCCCAGGCCTTAATGGGTTAAACTACTGGTATGGAAAATCCGACTCTTTACGTACTCATAGATATAATTTCAGGTAACACAGATACACATAGCTCTACATATGGCTTATAAAGTTTTGGTGCACTGTTTGTTGGCAACTTTAGTTTCCTGTTGTCATACACATACATACGCATACCTTCGTACAGCTGTATGTATATATTACAAAAAATACACAAAAGTATTAGCAGCAGCAAAAGCGAAAGCAACAGCATCAAAACAACAACAACCACAGTAGCAATAGTTAAGAGTCCAAAATGGCAACTGTATGAACAGCAGCAACTACTAAGCAACAAACAATGCAGTATACGAATATAAAATACCACTATAATACATACATACAGACATATATATATATCAGTGTGTACGTATGTGTGTACACTCGTATATCTGTTAGTGCACTTAAGTCTGCATTTTTGCGCTTCCTTAAGTCACAAAAAAAAAACAAAAACAAAAAAACAAAAGCAAAAAATTGAAATTGATGGCGGAAATATGCACGGTTAATATCGGTAGAAAAATGTTTAAATTGCAGTAGTAACAGCCACAACAGCAGATGCGCAGTCATAGCAGCAATACTGGCATAAACATACATACATACATACAATATATTTGAGATTTGAGATGCGTTAAGGTTGTTGCACAAACAAAAATTGTTGCTGAATCTTTATTGTTAAGTTGGAACATTTTACAGTATACATTGTCGATAGAACAGCAGCAGCTTCGTTGAAGTAAGCAACTTGACGTAGCAAAATGTAAAAAATTTTACTATTTACTGCCAGATGCAAGGGAAAATAACAGTTCAACAAACTTGATGCAGCATAGTTTTTGTGGTTTTTTATTTTTACAGAATACTACTGGTTGTTAATAGAGTAAATGTGGTTAGCAAAACAATTCAATAGGAATAAAAATTACTAATTTTCTCGCTTACAATAATCGAAATATTTGAAATAAACTAAAAAACCTCAGAATTACTTATATACAGACTTATATATTTGTATATGTACTTGTGCATTTCTATAAGCACTAGCGGATCCTTGAGGGAGGGGGAGGGGGAGGGGGGAAAAATAATAATTTCATTGTCGGACAAAAATTCATAAAAATCACACTTTCAAAAATTGTATACAACTGGAAACCTTTATCTTTCAGTAGTTCAGCGAATACATTCAGTTTTGGAAATAATGGACTTATTAGGTAATACTTAGTTTGCTTTGTTCCGGTTTTATCTTTATAAAGTACATGTTAAATATAAACATGTACTTTATGTTATTCCTATATGCATTTAATTTCAATTTCTTAAGGATGTAGTCTGGTGTTCGAGTCTCAAAAAATCGGTTTTTTTATTATGTATTTCGACAGTACTACAAGAATACTGTAAAAATTTCATACCAAAATTCAAAATATTAACAAAGTTATAGCACATAGTCGAAAGCGCTTGTTGGTTAAACTGTATGTGTTGTTAAAACTTTAAAAGCGTTTTTCTCGGAACAATGTTTTTGTGATCGGCCCAGGGGTTTGAAAAAATTCTATAGAGCCGATTAGACTGAGATTTTAATAGATTATTCTACACGCCAATGGCCCTCGCAGGTAGTAGAACTGTTTATTTTTAATCATTACTTCTTATTTTTGATCCCGATTTTCAACAAAAAAAAGCACGATTTTTGAGAATTTTTTTTTAGAAGTCTGCGATTTTGTTATTTCTTAATAAAAATGTTTAAATCTACTACATGTTAGAATGGCAAGTCTACAGTCATATTCTATTTAAGTTTTTTATCTCAGATGACTTCAAGTGCCGTAATCACCCGGGCCAGCCACACACCACTTTGGATGTAAAAAAAACTAAAAAAAAAAAAATATCCTCGCCGAAAACCATAGCAGTCAGCGCCACTGCATAATAGTTTATATGTGTACAATTGCATTATATGTATAAACTTTTAAAATAAATAAAAACTAAAAAAATAAAGTAAAATAAACTCCAAACATCTTTTTTTGATGCCAGTAATAACTTATAAAAAACTTGAAATTATTGTATTTTATTTTGTTATAATAAAAAATTCCCGAAAAAAACCTTGAAAATTAGGCCGGAACACCAGACTACATCCTTAAATTGATTATTTAGTTAATATTTATTATATTTTTATTTATCTTTTTAATTTATCTACTGGTAATGATTGAAATCGAAATTCAGATTCGTGAAACTTTGTGTTAGTGGTAACAAAGACTTCACAAGCTAGTTTTTTTATTTTTCTTAAATTAATATCTTGAAAATAAATCTGTATCAATTCAGAAATTTGTTCATGGTTTTAAATTGGTTTTCTGCAACTCTAGCTCATTTTTTGTACATAAGTACATATCTATAAAAAAAAAGCACACAAACTTGCAGATAATTAAATAATAATATGAATTTGTGCCATTAAACTCATCGTATGTTATTATTTTTTTATAGAGACAAAAGTACTTAAGGTTATATCAATTCAATTCGATAATAACAAAATAGCAATACTAAAAAGGCAAATGACGTCAAAATACCATAAAAGTTAACTTGTTATTAACAGTAATAACTTGGAATATAAATTTGGAAAAAAAAAATAATTTATGTTCAATATTCAGTTATAAAATGAAGTGAATTTGGTAGTGTATTATTATTAAATTTGTTATAGAGATTGCATATGAAAATATTAACAATAATTTCTAAGGAAACTCAAATACGAATTCGTCTTGAATTTGCGTTTTTGGATTATTGAAAATACATAAGTATTTGCATTAAAACTTCCAACCTCCACCCACAACCATAAATCTTTTATCTGCTTGAAAAATAAAAAACCATACCAAGCTTATTATTGTAATACATGGAACATAAAAAATCAATTTCCTTTGTAGGAAAAAAGGAAAGGGATATACATGTATTGTAATGTATATATAATCATACATATATACATTCACATATATGTATATATGTATATTGCATGTAAGCAACACAAAGCACCAAAATACGTTTTCACTTTCTTTTGCAGCTTAGGACGCACAGGTTTTCATTTCTACACATACATTCTTAAATACAATATAAACATATATATGCAAATATATTGACAACAATATTCTGAATCCATATAGATATACATACTTATAAAGTCTACCAGTTTTTAATTTTTTCTTATGAAATGAATAAAAATACATACATATCTGAAAACAGATTTCAATCATGAAATTTTTTAATAAGATTCTTTCATGAAATTGAGATTTAAAATCTCTTATTTACTGGTCGTGTTATGCATTTCATTTTTATTTGTTGCACACAACAAAGGCAAGCAAAAAATATCTTGATTGAGTTTATTCTCTTGAGTCGAATGAAAGATTAACAAATCTGACCTTGAAACTTGTTTTAATTATTTTCATATATAAGTAGGTATATCTTTTCTTTCATACATACATCCAAACAATGAAAACCTGTATTATTTAGCTTTTTATTAAAAAACTTTTATATTTTGAAATCTTTTTTTGTGCAAAAATCACTTGAGATGACGCATTTAATTAGCCGCTTTTTGTATACGAAATGAGAACTCTTAACTGGTTTAAGTTTAAAATGTCAAGTTTCAATTTAAATTGTGTAGCTGTTGTCTTCTATTGAAGACTTAATTTTAACCGCAATTAAATAATAAGTGGAAATAAAAATCAAGTTTCGAATTCAGTTGTTTGTTGGTTTTTCAATAGCATTCAGTCAGATAGCCTGGAAAGTAAATATGTTTGCCTTTTTAAAGATTTGCCAATTTTAGTTGTTATTACCAATAATATGAAGACATAGGCATGATTGTTGCCACGAATATAAAGTATTTTGTATACTTACTTCAGAAAATGTAAGAAATAGAGAATTCCTATTTCTTTAGCTATTAGATACGAGAGCCTGGAAACTCGAATACATGGAATTGACTATTGATTACACTACCATTACGGAATTTACCAAAAAAAAAAAAAGAGTTTCGAAAGTTTATATAACGGTTTAAAAAAATCCTATATGTATAGAAATACTTCACTATGGAATTGACCAAAAAGCAAAGCTCAAGAGTTTTGAAAGTTCACCTCATATAATTCGAGTACGCTGAACATAATGGCGTTTTCAGTTTTTCTGTCTTATCTAATTATTTTATAACGGGTTGAAAAAAAAGCGCATATAAAAAATATTGTTTCTAGATTTTTATTTTTTTAATAAATCTAGAAACATTTTTTTTATGGACGTTTCTTTTTTAACCCATTTTAAAAAAATTAGACAATATAGAGAAAAACTGAAAACGTCATCATGCTCAGCATACTCGAAATATATAAGATTAACTTTCAAAACTTTTGAGCTTTTTTATTTTGGTCAATTCCATTGTGCAGTAATTTTATACATATATGATTTCTTTTTAAACAGTTATAAAAAAGAAATTGGAGAGTTATAGAGAAAAACTAAAAACGCCATCATGTTCAGCGTTCTCGAATTATATATAATACACTTTCAAAACTAATGAGCTTTTTTGGCCGTTGTACAGTGTTATTAATGATTTCCACTGTCAAATAATGAAACATTTGTTTTATTCCAGCACTCGGCGGTGTAAAAATTTTGAGATAGAAATCGCAGAATACATTATGTTTTGCTAGGGAAAACCTCTTAATAGTGATAGCTGCTGTATACCTTTTTACCTTAAGGATGTGGTCTGGTATTCCGGCCTAATTTTCATGGTTATTTCGAGAATTTTTTATTATAACAAAATAAAATACTATCATTTAAATTTTTTTATTTGTTATTATTGACATCTTTAACAGTACAAAAAAAATTTTTTAGTTTATTTTACTATATTTTTTTTTAGTGTTTAGTTCAAAGTGGTAACCTAAAAGAAAGGTGTGTGGCTGGCCCCGGTGATTACGGCACTTGAAGTCATTTGTGACAAAAAATTTAAATAGAATATTGTTTTGCAGACTTGTCATTCTGGCAGGTGAACATTTTTATTAAAAGATGACAAAATGGCAGACTTTTTAAAAAGAATTTTGAAAAATCACGCTTTTTTTTTGTTGAAAATGCGGATAAAAAATAGGAAATAATGATTCAATGGCGTGTAGAATGACCTACTAAAATTCCTTCAAACCTCTGGGCCGATCATAATAACGTTACTTCGAGAAAAAAGCTTTTAAAGCTTTAACAATACATACAGTTTACATATTACATGACTACATATGTGCTATAACTTCGTTGATATTTTGAATTTTGGTTTTTAAACTATACTCTCAATATATTATACTTTTGAAATACATTAAAAAAAATAATCGATTTTTTTAACCCCTTGATGGGCACCTGGGCTGAATTAGGCCCATTTTGAGTTTAAACACGTATATATTTTTTGGTTCTTGACCAATCGATCTGAAACTCCATGACTTCTTGCGCCAATGTTTTCTGTTTTCTGAGCATAATTTTTTTCATCCGGAATAAGATAATAGAACAAAATTTTTTTTTTATTGTCTCAACCTCTAAAGTTACCCCCTGGGCCTAAAAAAGCCCAGGTGTTTATTTTGTGTATTGGTAAAATTAATAGCAAATTATTTACATGCAAAATGTAATTTTGGGGTTTAAGGAAAATATATATATATAAAAAAAAAATATATGTGTGTATGCGTAAATGCATACACACACATACATACAAAATATTGCCACATCTATGTGTTTTGCTTATGTAATCATAAATCGTTTGTTTGAACTCAGTCAAGTTTGGTGTAGGGATGCACTTGTATATATGTCAAGTTGTGGGCTATAAAATGTGACCGTATCTCAAAGTGGGCATGACATTTTCGCAAAAATCCAATATCTTCGAATATCATATCAAGCCAAAGTAATAAACTTGTGATCCGCTAGTCCATGAACTGGTGAACAATGAAATATATAAAATATCATCTCTTTGAATCATTCTAAGCAATTTTTGAATTAAAATCTATAAGTATGCTGACATAGTCAAAAATTAAAATCACTTAACACAAACTGGTTCTTAAAAATATTTTTCATGTTGAATTTAACCAAAAATTACCTAATAGTTCCAAATTGGTACAACACTAAGAAACATCATTAATTTCAATTAATATTTCAATAAAAAAATATTTTTGGATTTTAAAATGCAAAATTTTAAACTAAAATTAAAAAAAAAATTTTCAAGTTTAAACTTTGAACTCAAATTCCACAAAAACTCTCTAAACAAAGGGTCGATCCAAATTACCTCCAAACATCACCTATTATATCTAAATCACAACTAAAAAACTTTCATTAATTAAAACTATATAGTTTTTCTAAATTTTGTAATTTTGCAAACACCTCATTTGCTGGTAATTCGGATCATCCATTCTAATTATATGCAAGTAGAAAATCGCATGCTGGTAATTCGGATCGATATTAAAAGTCAATTTTTTTCTTTTCTAAATGGTGCTTATTTTTACCAAACTATAGCTGAATGTTTAGTGAATAAAGCCCTATATAAGTTATATAAATATACTTACCAGCACAAAAGTTATTATTGTTATAAAATTTGTGGGTTTCTTATATTATTTGCTAAGGCTTTGTATGAAAATACGCTCACTCTTTTTAATTTGAAATCACAACTGATTAATTTGAAATAATTGAAATAAGTGTTGCATACCATTAGAAAGAGGAAATAATTCTCGTTCGTTTCGAAAAAAGGACGTAATTTTAAAAAATGCCAAAGAAAAGTTATTAGCAAAACAAAATCGACCCGAATTATATACATCGATCCGAATTACCATCATTTACGTTATGCTTTCTAAAAAGGTGCATATTTTTACCAAACTATAGCAGAATATTTAGTGAACAAAACCCTAAATAAATTTTGCGCAATAACATGCTGTAATAGGTCATAACTATCGTTTTATTCACTGGGCCTAATTAGGCTCATCGAAGGGTTAAACTCGACCACCAGACTATATCTTTAATACCAAAAATTTAACATCGATTGATTAAAGTTTATTAAAGTAAATTTTAAAAGTGGTACGATAAGAATATGCCCTAAGATTCACAATATTTTATGTTGAACGTTTTCATATATTTGAAACAATCATTAGTGAAAGGAAAAAAAAAGTTATAGGGTGAAAAAATTAAAAAAAAAAAAAATAGTTTGCTAAACTGGAAACTTTAAATTTTTAAATTTTATAATTGGAAAATTATTACATATTTTTATAACTTTACATAGTTCTGGAAAAATTAAAAAAGTTTTTTGCGCAAAAGTCAATTTTAAAGAAATATTGGCAAACCTTTAGATAAAAAACTTTAGCTTTTAATTGAATTTTTTTTCACTTTTTGCATGTTTGAATTTTTGGCCTATTTTCAAAATGAGTTTTGATTTTCTCTGTTAAGGTTGTCGAGATACTTCCAAAAATTATGATTTGACTTCATACTTCATGTAATGCGAAATTTATTTGAAATACATATGAACTCAATCAAACTTTGGCTACACTTCCTGGTAATTTTAATCTCTCCAAGTATTTCATAAAAAGACAAATTGCTAAGCTCCTTTTTTGTTTCTAAACATATTTCTATTATAAATAGTTATTAATATAAATATTTTTCTCTATTCTTTTCAGGTAAATATTCAATAAGGCGTATACATATGAAACGTGGTAAGATTTCTAAATATTTGTTAACGATTTATGGTGACGACATTAGTCATTCTTAAGCAAAGTGTCAAGAATAAATAAATATTTTCGCAAAATCTTGAAATTCAGCGTAAAATAACGAGAATATTACACAAAATACTAAATAAACATAAAATGAGCAGAAGCAAAAAAAAAAAACACAAAATGGTTTTGAAATATTGCAAACAAGAATTTGTCATTAGGATTTGTTACTCGCATTATGTTTTTTTTTTGCTTTTTATGAACTTCAACTTCTGGGTGTGTCATATCAAAATTCTGGTTAAAAAATAATGACTATATACAATTGTATATATTTTCACAAATCTCTTAACTGCAAAGATACTTTCAATAAGATAAAATATTTCAAAATTATGTTTTATTTATTTATTTTTTTTTTTTGTAAAAACTTTCAAACAATTTCACTTTAGTATTTTCACTATGAATAGTAGTGTAGTAGCAAAAATAATTGTACATAAAAAATACAAACACAAAATACAATTAACCTTTTTTCTTTTAAATTTTAAGCTGCAGCATAAATATTTTAGTATACTGTAACTAACGTAATACCGCTCACTTTACACATTATAAGGTGTAAGTAAGTAACCAACAAACTTATATCGTATAAGTTCAATATTGCAAAAACCCCAAATGACTGAAGCAAAACAAACAGCTTTCACTAGTTGTTAGCCAAGCCAAACCAAAACGCAAACAAAACTAAAATAAAAAGCAGTTAACACAGAATGCATTGCATTGAGAGATGGCAAATTGAGAGCGAGTATGTTGTCATCTTTATGTGGACATGGACATCTGTGATGGCCAATATTAACCATTTTGGTGTGAACAAGTTGTTAAGTAAGCTCAACTACAGTCATAGCGTATTATTACTCAATAAATCGTAGATGAGAAATTAAAAGAATGAAAAATCTTCGATTACCACACGCAATAAAACTAAAACAAGCATAGTCGCAACCTATAAAAAAACTACCAAAAATGGCAAATTGTCAACTCCAACGCTCAACGATTTAACTTCAAGACAAAAAAGAAAAACAGTTGCAGGTTTGGTTAAATACTATTTGTAATTCTTTTTGGATATTTGTTTTTTTTTTTTTTTTTTTTTTGATAAAATTGATTTTGTGTGTGTATCATTTAATATTAAAAATCAAAAACGAGTTTTTGATTACATGATTAATTATCAGCTGGTGGTATTCATTAAATAATGATGGGAATCTAACGTGGCAGAAAGTAATAACTGTTATGTTTTTTAATTTATTTTTGATTAAGCTTTCATGCTGCTACTTAAACAATATAATTATAGTTATTTTGTAGTTACAACTTTTTCAAAGTGTTAACAAAGTAATTGTTGCGTATCAATCGGAATTGCATAATATATTTAATAGCAACGTACAGCACAACAAAACAGTAAATTGAATGATTTATAACGAACAAGAGGAAAAAGAAGACATAAATATGCAACTGTTTTTAATGCTTTGCAAGTATATAGAGCAGAAAATCAATTTAAAGCTCTTAGAAAATATATGGATGTACTATGATAAAATAATACTCTAAAAACCTATGCACTATGATCTAAACATCTCAATTGAGTTCGGAGCGTGCAGGGCGTATAAATAGTTCGAAATACTGAAGGATCCAGGGTGAACGATACATCATCAAGATCAGTGATTGTCGATAAATGAATATATTATTCGAAACTGAATTGTTTTAATACCTTCACAAAAATCAGGTTAAATACATATATGCTGTTATTATCGGATTCAAGGGGGAGGTGGTTTGGAAATAAAATTTTTTGTTTGGTTTTACCATATGGTAATTTTTCACTAAGAATTCTCTAAGCCGATTTAGACAAATTTATGGAAAGGTATTTGGTAGTTTCTTGAGCTGCCATAAGCATTTTAAATATTTTTTTTAAGCTAACTCTTTCGCCCTAATGACCTATAACATTGGCTAAGCGTTAAAGGGTTAATTTTCTCTAAAATCTAAATATATGTGATACCAATCAATAGATTAGTATCTTTCTAAAGAGCTCTTACTTGTCAAAATCAAACCATTTGGAATGGCTGATTTAGCTTTTGTAGTGAATGCTAAAGTAAATTTAACCTCAAAAATCACATATTTAGTTTTTTAATACGTTGTACGCAGCTCCTAATATTTTTTTAATGTTCTGTTATCTAAAATTACCTTGAAACAAAGTAAAAACAACAACAAAAAAGTGTTCCCTACAAAATCTGGTTTTTGATGAAAAATCAAATTTTTTCCAGAATTTGCAGATCACTCGGTTTGCAATCGAAAAACAGTTTTTGACGCTGAACACAATGTTCCAATGACAAACATGAACTTTTCCGTCCACTTTAATGTACATATGTATTAAGGAAATTGTTCAAAATTAATTAAGTTGGAGAAGCGAAGTAAAGAAAGAGAGCAGAATACTTGATATCTCATGGATTTTTTTGAGCTAGTTTTTAACACAGTATACCAGATAGCAGAAAGTAATCTGAAATATTCTCAGGTCTTCCGAAATTTGACAATTATGACATGTCTTCGCTCAATAAATTTTGACAAATAATTTTGTTTATGAGAGAAAACTCTCTTAACCCATTTTCGTCAGCTGTACACAAAACCATAAATGAAATAAAAGTATCAAAAAACAAAATCTTTCGTTTGTTCTTTTTTTTCTGAAATAAAAGCTCTCAAAATATTTTGTTGAGTGTGGTTCTATAAAATATTTAATTAAGCAAAATACAATACTTTTACAATTATCCTCTTCAAAAATGTCCTCTTTATATTCTAAATAGTTTTACCGATTTCAAAAGAATTTTATTTAAATTTCGGAGAAGTAGATTTCTTAATTGAATGGCATACATAACAAAAAAAACTTTAAGTTTTGAATTAAAGTTTTTGTTCACATTATGCACATGGTTGTTACAAACGTCTTCGAAGATCTCGTTTATCAATGTCTAAAAAATTTTCTGTCTTTTAAAATTTTTTATTTTATTTTTATATTGTGCTGGTACCAATGGGTTAATATTTTTTTATATTTACTTCTGAAATATCAAATGTTTCGGGAGAAGTAAGAGAATAATTTTCAAATTTGGCAGACGTCAGTGAACAGAAAAAAGGGCGTCACTTCTATTTATTTAACTATGGTTTTTAATTTGTATACCATATAAGGGCCAAGTCTATGTACAGAAAGATCGTCGTCTTCAATTCAAATCAGAAAGAGAAATTCAAATCACGAAGAAAATTATAACATTATATACAGAGAGAAATTTTTAACTCTATGCAAAAATGTTCACAATCAAGCTTTTTAAGCTTTCCGCATAGAAAATACATTAGTGCTAAAATTTTTTAGCAAAAAGCTTGAATTTCGATTACGGACATTTTTTCGTAGAGTCTTATTACTCGAGATATTGGAAAGTTTCTGGTTAAAAAATGATTTTGCGTGTTAAAATTTTTCAATAGCTAAAATTTTTACTTCATTGGCTTTTGTTTTTTAATTTCATTTGCTTGTTATTTGCTTGTGTTTCGATGACAATTGTAGACGAACTCTTTTTGTCAGCGACATCTTCATGTAATTCCTTGGACATTTGCGCCATCTGCATGTGAAATGTATAACTGTCATAAACTTTAAGATGGCGATCCTACACATTGATCTTTCTGCCATACGTGTGTGTGTGTGTGTGTAATTAATATGTTATATTGAATTAAAACAATTAATGAATCGTTTATTATATAGTTTGCTCGTGAATTCAGTTACGGAATATTGATATTTAGCCCCTCATGCACATTGCATTCCAAACTTACGCGCGACGTCACATCCGGTTGGTTTTAATCTAGGACAAGAGAAAAGAAGTTTCACTTCAAAAACCTCCAAATTTCAAGTTAAAAAACTCACTCCGTATAGTGTAAGAGAAATAGTTTAAGATGAACGAACATTTTAAGATTGGTGTCGTGAAAGGTATACCCAAAAATTCTAATCTAAAAATAGTTTCCTTTGTCAATTCAAAAAGATTGTAACTTCAAATGAATTCTGTTTTGCTGTTTACAGCTCAACTTAAGGTGGAAGGCCACTGTGGAGGGTCAAAAACAAAAATTAAAGTCTATATATTCAAAATAAATGTACAAAATTTCGAGTCAAAATTCCAAAAATTACCCGACCGACCGAAGTAGATGGACTGAAAACTTTAAACGCGTTTTTCTCGAAACGACTTTTTTCGAACTGGTCGCGTCGATAACTCGATCAAATATTAACCGATTTTCAATTTTTTTTATTCGTTTTGTTCGAAGCCGATTTTAAAATTTTGTATTTTTACTATTTTTTAAGCTCTTTTGAAACGAAAAAAAAGTGTCGAAAGCATGAAAAAATTTTCAATCAGTCGCCATATTGTGGAAAAAAAAGCTACGTGCGACGGGAATTATACTCATATAGATTATTAAAAACTAAAAATTTTTTTTCAGAAAATCCGTTCTTGAAAATTCGACGCGACCTTGGAGAAGGAAATTTTTTGGAAAATTGTTGGAAGTGCACTTAATAAAATGAATATACAACAATCCCCATATTCCTTTATTTGACTGATCAAAAAAATTCCCGAAAATCACTCATTTTTCCAGCCGTCACAATGGCCTTCCCCCTTAAAATATCCCCAATATATTGTTAAGTATTTCCTGTATCTTAAAAAAAATATACTTATAATCTTATTAAAAAAAATCAAGGATCTTTTGCCAAAGAAACAACAACACACTCAGTTATTTTAATGAAATGTATTCTCACTTAAATGCTATTTAAAGAAATTAAATGCTTCAGATGTAGGTCAAGATGTTTTTTGTGCACTTGGAGCGTTACATGCACAAAATACAAATACATGTCCTTTTTTTCTCTACACAAGAAAAAGGAAAACTACGGGTCAGATGCATGGATGAGAGAATGAAAAGGTATGGAATGACTGAATGAATGAATTATTTTACTGATATAATGACATCATCTCATGCAAAATAGCAATTTCGTTCAATAAAAGAGGCAATGATTAATGATAAATAATTGTCTTTCAGTATTTGCAGTTAGTCCGTCTGTTCTAAAGTTTTATCTGTATGTCATGTTATGTTAGATCTTCAAGTAGTAGATATACAAAAATAAAATTAAAAAAATAACAAGGCAAGTTGAAGGAGTTGTTTCTCTACTCACTTCGTGTTATGCGCAGTTCAACGTTCACGTCACTTTTAAGTGTTGGCGTTGATAGCTTTAATTAGTATGTTCTGAAAACGATGAACAATATATAGGCAGACAAGCAGACAAACTATGGATTTAGCTATACATTTATAAGTATATGTATAAGTATGTAAATCACGTTTTCTGTTAAAAGTTTCATTCTTCATCAGATATAAATACTTATATTTTAAGCTTGAGAAGAGATTCTTAAAATAAGTTTTGTTACGTAGCAAAATTCAACAGTATTTCTGTAAATTTTCAAATGAACCTTGATCAAAGTTATTTTAAGATACTCGTATGCATATGAGAAAAAATAGCTCAAATATGTTTGCAAAAAAAACCAAATTTCTTAATTTTTATTTACAAAATTTAGAACAATCATTTCCTGTTTATCTTCTTTGTAAATCTTTGTTACTGACTTGGTTTTTTGTACTTGATTTATGTAGATGTTTTTGTTCTTATTTTTTTTTTAAAGTTGTTGTTAAACATATTTCGGTCATTGTACTTAATTTTATTATATGTTTTTCTTTTTGCTGTTGATTTATTGCAAAACATGAAGTAAAATAATTAAATAAATGCTCAAAATTTAATGAAGTTGTAAAGAAAGTTGACAAAAATAAAATATTAGCAGTGGTGTTTCCAAGAAATATTAGTAAAAAAAATACTTCTTCATTCTTCATATCGTCGCTTGAGAATTAATTTGGCGTATGTGTGTACAAATTCATATACCTATACGCCAAATCAATTCTCAGGCGACGATATATGTAACTAAATACTTAAAATTTTAATTGAAGCTATTTATGATTAAATTGAATTGTTCGTGTATTTTTCTAGCCAGTCGCACACGTTAATGTATTTCTTTGCACACAATTCAATTTCTGAAAATGTTCATTATTTTCGTTCTTTTATTTGCTTCTTTCCTTTTATTTGCCAAAATTTCTTTTGCTTTTTTTTTTTTTGCTCTCAGAATTAACTGCGCATTTCGTTTTTTTTTTTATAAAATTCTTTTGAAATCACAGCTTATAATAGAACAGGGTCATCGTACGCTAAACTATTGAAAACAGTTCTTGAATAGTAGTAGAAAATTTTCTACTTTTGGATAGAGAATATATTCAAGTTGTATTTTTTATTTACAATATTAATGTGAAAGTTTTTTAAGCTATTTGTTTTTCTTCTATACTGGAGTACATCATGGCCTGCGCCGTGTTTCATTGTAGTTCTCAAAAACATCTATTTACCTTCAATCAGTATCAAATTTAAAATTCGATCAATATTCAATATTAAAATTTCGATCGATACAATCTTCCTCTTGGCAAGGTCAGTTAAATTAAAAGTCCTTCTAAATACCTTAGAACAGAGTATGCCCTAAGTATTTAGCCATTTCTTTGAACTTTCTTCTAAGTATTAATTTGCTATATAAAATAATTAACTCACTTTATCAGTGACAAGCTTTCTATGACAACTTATGCAGATATAAAACAGTTGAAGTGTATAAGTATGAATGTGTGTACTAGTGTAGCACAACATAAATCTTAAGTACATACAACTAAATGTGTACCTCACTGATATGACTGAAAGCAACTGCAGTAGGATATAAGGAAAAGAACTAAGAACGCCTATGATCACATTATGGACATCATGACTATGTGTGTGTGTAAATGTGTGCAACTAAACTACAAATCCCGCCCAGTTGCTTTAGCATCGCGATTTTATTTTTTTTTGTGAACTAATGATTCTAATTAACAGAAATAAAAATTTGCAAAAAAATATTTTTACACCCAAAATCCAGTAACATATGTATGCATGTACGATTGCTAATAGTAATAACTTAAACTTCAGCAAAGTTAGTTATTGTAAAATCAGTGAAATGCGCCATCAGGCACTGAGCCATTGCCTGAAGCATGTAGGTATGAAAAAAGATTTAAAGTTAAAAATTCGTTATGCTGCTAGTAAAAGTGCAAGGTAGTTAAAAAAAAGGAAGCAACTTGCAATACGAGCAGATTTTTAAGCATAAAGAGAAATAGTAGAATTAAGCCGCTGCCTTAATATTATTATTCTGATGTTTTCTCAACGTCTTCTTGCTGCCGTTGGGTCTTGTCGAAGCATGAAGAGTGCATATGAGCATGAGAGTATTAGAGTGAGTAGTAACTGAGTGCCATTGCTTGGAACGTGTAAGAATTGAATGTTTTGTCGTTGTATGTAGTGTTGTTATTAATGTTGCCGTTGTTATTGTTTCAGTTGTTGTTCTTGCTGTTGTTATAGTTGTAATTGCTAATGATTCAGAACACTTTTTGTTACGCTTTTCTTTCACGCTTGAAGCGACAACCAACGACAAGTGGCATAAAAAATGCAATTGACAATGCGCATAATTATTGGACGTGTCTAAGATTGTTATGAGATAAATCCAACGTATAGTGCTACCAGCTGTAGGTAATAGTAATAAGTATGAAGTATTTGCTGAAGCATATTTTAAATATATGTATTATGAATTCGGAGTAAAAGTAACACAATGTTGAGTACGAAAATGAGTAACTTTTACTTGATATATGTAATTCGCAATTTATTTTCCCGGATTCAAATTTCTTTAGTTCTTTGAAGCTAGATGAAATGGTTAAAAAGTCGGAAAATTTTGTTTTAAAGAGCTAAGTATATGCAATAGAACTTTAGTTTGACAGTAGAATTATAGTTTTTAATGTGGTATAAACCATATCTTATTTAAACGCCAGGCAATATTATCAGGATTCGAAGACAGAAATTTTTTTTTTAATCTCTCAAAAAAAAAAAAAAAACGATTTGGTGAGTAGTTAGTAGTAAGCCCTTAGAAAAGGCACTGTATTGTATAATAAAAAAAATCACTCTACATATTTTATAGACGCAGCAACTATACGCATAAACAAATTCATGTAAAGGTAGACCTCACTTAACACGTACTTCTTGTAGTACGGCCTCGCTCTAACACGTTTCACTTTTTGCGACATATTTTCGTTTAACACGTACAAACCTCGTTCTAACACGGTTTCAGAGAATTTTTTTTTTTGATGTGTAAACAATTTAGCTCACGGTATGGGCAAAATTTCAAATTTGTAAAATGTAAGAATAACTGTAACGTAAGATGTAAGATAACTGTAACGTCTAGTTCCCCTCTCGTTCGCTCTACTGCGCGGCATGACTGTGCTACTCTAAACAACAAAGAGAAGAGAGAAGAGAAGAAGAGAGGGAGAAATTAAAATACGAGCGGAGTTTGTTTGTTTATGTTTCGATCAATTTACCACACGTATATGTACATACGAAAAAAAAATGTGTGTGTATATTTATTCGTGGCAGTATTATTTGTTGGTGTTAAACGTATGGAGTTTGACTGTACCATACAAGCAGAGAAGTCGCCGTAGCAAACTCAGGCGTTTGTTAGATTTTGCATTCGGATTGGATTGGATTAAAATTAAATATTTTTTAAAATATAAAAACAATACAAAATGATAATAATAAAGAATCTAGGGTTCAATAAATGTATAAACAAAATGTAGTAATAATGATAGCAGACCACGGCATTATAGAAATTTTGCTTTGTACATTAACCTTAGAAAGGCAACACTTTTTTTTATCTATTATATGTAAATAGCAAAAATGTTAAACTGAAAAAATCAAACTTATTTATTATAATACAAATTTATTTACTTTATTTACTTATTTATTTATTTACTTCAATAAAAATACATTGTTTTTTATTTTTATTAAATGCAGTTAAAGCAACTCTCTGCGCGGGGCTTTTAAGAAGTAGTGGAGTGACTGGTCACCCCTGTTGCATTTCTAAGGTTAAACACGGAAAGCACTTATCGTCGCCTGAGGATTGATTTGGGGTATGTGGGTACAAATTCATATACCTATACGCCAAATCAATTCTCAGGCGACGTTATGTAAAATTTTCACATCTAAAATTTCAAATCGATGGAGCTTATGTACATGGCATTCAGTTGGGTTAATTGTTTAGACATCAAATATCTTGCGTGCCTTGCACTCATTCATTGTTTTTTTTTTGCCTGCCTTTTTTTATATTCCTGCCTTAATTTGCTAAGAACCTAAAATCAAATTTTTCAATATCGAGTTTTAGATGGATTATGATAAAGTGTGTCCACTTTCGTCTATGTCAAAAATTTTAGACACCTGCATCGAAAACTTAAGATCTTTTCTTTTAGTTTAAATTAAAAATTATCGGTTTTTTGCCTGGAAAATAAATTTTTTAGCGGTTGAGGAAAAAAGTACCAGAAATACTAAGAAATTTGTTTTGTTCGTTGTATGTGTTATGGATCGGAGAATGCTAAACTAGACGCTTTGCCAGTTTTTGGCGGCGCAAAAATAAGAGAAAAATCCCAAATTTTTGGGATCGATCGATGTTTTTGTATATTTGTATGTATAACTATTATTTCTGAAAAATCCAAAAAAAAAAAAAAAAAAGATTATTTTTGGGTGTCTTTGGTGATCTTGGAACGTAACCCTTCTTTTTGCATTGTTTTCTTGTATCATTTTACACGATTTTGAATAACATGGCATTTTCTAGGAACGTAACTCAAGTAATGAGCCAGGACTATCTGTATTAACATAGCTTGAAATGTCGCTTTAAGATTTTACGGGTGATTCTTTATTACGTTTGCTTATTTTATCTTTTTGCACTTCATGAACTAATTATCTGTATTTACCTACTTTTGGATACTTTTTGAGATTATTGATGATGCGTGTGACTATGCGAGGAACTAGTGTAATCTTTTGCACGAAATGGCAAAATCTTCGATCTAACCATGCTGATCCAGACTTAAATACATCCGAGACTATCCTGCTCACCAGTTAGACATCATTCTTTTTTTTAAGTTTTTTTTTACCTCTCTTGGAAAGTTTAAACTATTGTTTAGAAAAATTGGAGTCAATTAAAATTCGGGAATGAAAAATAAAATCGTAGAAATGATGATCATTTTTTACTTTTTTTTTCAAAATGGAAATTCTCCAAAGAAACTCCAGACGGTTTGTGTGGACGAACTTTAAAATGCTTTTTAAATTACAATTACTTGGCACCGGTAATGGGAATGGGAGTTTCACGGCGGCTTATAAATATATCATAATATAAATCTCTTTCCATTTCTGCATAATTTCCGTTTTAACGAACGCCTTTTGTTATCTGAATTACTATTTTTGGGTAGGCATTTTTTTACTATACACATTGGAATTCCTTATTTACACGGTATTATTTTTATAGGATTTTCTCTTAATCTTGGATTTTAAGTTACTCTAAATAATAGGCACTCTGAAAATCAATTGGCAGATTGTCTCAAAATATGATAGAATAATGATATCATCAGACTATAGTTATTTAAGAAGCTGCTTTTAAATTCAATTAGGCTTTTATCAGGACAAGGTTAGGTTAGGTTGGAGTGGCAGCCTTCTGCTTGAAAGCACACTTAAGCACAAATTAGGCTCATTGTGATACCACAGTACGGCGCGACTCCCCCATTTACGGAGTGGAGAACCATGAGGATTCCATAATGAATCTGGCTATGTCCTTAATATTTACGGATGATAGCTCGGACAGACTAGTGAAGAAAGGTGAACCCAGGAGTTTTAGTCTCCTCCTGGCCAGGGATGGGCATTCGCACATGAAATGAAGGACTGTTTCTTCCTCCTCCTCAGAGCCGCAGCCCCGACAGAAGTCATTGAATGGCAGTCCAAGTCTTGCAGCATGTCTCCCCATTATGCAGTGTCCCGTGAGCACCGAAGTCGTTATGCTGATGGAGCTTCTGCTTAGGTTGAGTAGCTGTCTAGTACGTTTATTGTCCATAGTGGTCCATGTTAGCCTGGTAATACCACAGGTATGCTCCGCTACCCAGGATCTTTTTGCTTCCTCAAGGTAGTTTTGCTTAATGGCTAATTTAATAGACGTAAGAGGGACACCAATGGAGCAGGTAGGTGATATATCTGTAAGTTGCGAGCCCTGTTTTGCTAACTCGTCGGCATTGCAGTTACCTGAAATATTCATATGTCCAGGCACCCAATATAGGTGGACCTGAGAGTGACTCGACAAAATGTTGAGTGAAGATCGGCAGTCGAGAACAAGCTTTGATGTAGTGAAAACACCGGCAAGGGACTTGATTGCTGCTTGGCTGTCCGTGTAGATGCGGATACTCGTATCGAATGAATCGTTGCGAATAAGCCACTTGGACGCTTGATAGATAGCCATTACTTCCGCCTGAAAGACGCTGCAATGGTCAGGAAGTCGGAAAGAGAGTCTGAGATCTAGCTTACTAGAGAAGATGCCACAGCCGACTCTTTCCTCCGATTTGGATCCATCTGTATAGATGTCAATTAAATTGTCAGTGACCACCTCGTCATTAACCCATTCCTCTCTACTGGGGATATGGGTGAAGAACGTGTGGTTTAAATTAGGGGTAGAGCAAATGTAGTCTACGTTAGTTGGTACGGACGTATCGTGGATTAAAATCTTGGCATGGCCCAGGTTTGACCGGGTCCAGCGAGTTAGGGCACTGAGTCTGACAGCAGAGCACTTAGCTTGTTGCTTGACCAGAAGTGAGGTTGGCAACCAATGAAGGATTGCGAAGAGAGCTTTCGTGGAGGTAGTACGGAGGGCCCCAGTAATCAATATGGCTGCCGTTCTTCTAACCTTATCCAGTGGTTTAAGGTTGACCGCCTTTGAAGTAGCTGGCCACCAGAAGACGGATCCATAAAGAAGATTAGGCTCGACCACTGCTGAATAGAGCCAGGAAGTGACTCGAGGTTGAAGACCCCATCTTGTTCCTAAAGCCCTCTTACAGCAGTAGAGAGCGCAAGAGGCTTTCCGTACTCTCTCTGCTATGTTAGCTTTCCATTGAAGTTTAGGATCAAGAACAAGTCCTAAATATTTGACGCGCTTACTAAGACAAAGCGAGATACCATTAATTTTGGGTAGGGCAAAAGTTGGTATTTTATACTTTCTAGTGAAAAGCATAACCTCTGTTTTGGCAGGATTAACATTAAGACCGAATTCACGGCACCAGTGAGACAGAATGCTAAGTGAGTGATTTAGCCGTTCTGAAAGAGTAGCAACGTATTTGCCGGATACTGCAATAGCAATGTCATCTGCATAAGCTATTATTTTGCAGCCGGTTTGATCTAATCTGTTTAGCAGTGTGTTCACCGCCAGATTCCAAATAAGAGGCGATAATACACCTCCTTGTGGTGTGCCCCTATTGACAACCTTTTTGACTTTATCATTTCCGATAGAGGAGCTGATGATACGTGTTTTAAGTAGTTGTCCTATAAATTTAACCAGATTAACATCAAGATTAAGATTTATTAAGGCATTAACGACAGCGTCGGGGCAGACATTGTTGAATGCCCCCTCGATATCGAGAAACACTGCAAGTGTGTACTCCTTGTTGGAAAGTGATTTCTCAACTTCCTCAATGAGTACATGTAGCGCTGTTTCCACAGACTTCCCTTTAGTATAGGCATGCTGTGATTTGGATAAAAGAGTGGGATTGATAGAGTTCCTGATATGAAAATCAAGAACCCTTTCTAATATTTTTAAGAGAAAGGAGGACAGACTGATCGGTCTGAAGTCCTTTGGGTTGATATGGGACGCCTTCCCTGCTTTGGGTATGAAGACTACACGAGCCTCTCTCCAGCTTTTGGGAATGTACGAAAATTTTAGGCAAGCATTATAAATTTGCAATAGCCATGATGTTACGTGTTCAGCCCCTTGCTGAATATCCGCGGGAATGATGCCATCTGGCCCTGGAGATTTGTAGGGGCTGAAGGATTTGATGGCCCACTTTAGAAGAGTGTCGGTCAATTGAAAAGGGGAGGTGTTACTTAAAAGATGATCGGTCACAGGAGGACTATGATCAACGAAGGTTTTACTCCCTGGAAAATGAGTATACAGGAGGACCTCTAAGGTCTCGATCCCAGAATCAGTCCAGTGACCATCGGATTTCTGGATACAGTCGAGAGCCCTAGGGGTCGTATTCAAGAGTTTTCGAAGTCGGCTAGTCTCGGAGAAGCTTTCTATGCTACCACAGAAGTTCCTCCAAGACGCCCTTTTAGCTTTCCTTATAGCGTACTTAAGTTCCCTTTGTTTAGATTTAAAGAGAAACCAGTCATTGAAAGCCTTGGCTCTATTAAAGAGTCTTCTGCATACTTTTCGTAGCTCTGCAATCTCCGGGGTCCACCATAAAGGTTTAGTCTTACCTCTAGGTTTGGAGGAATTGCATGCCGATTTAGCAGCAGTGTTAAAAAGAGCTGTAATGGAGTTTACCTCTCGATCAATATCGCAATGGTTATTTATAGTGGCTGGAGCAGGCTGTATGCCAGACTCGATAATGGCATGGAACTTTGTCCAGTCAGTATGCTTCCTATTGATGAGGCTAGTAGCACCTGCAGAGTCTGTAGGATCTAGTTTATCAATGGTGAAGTTAATGTAATTATGATCAGAAAAGGAGCACTCTTGCGAGACACTCCAGTCTTTCAGTAGATGTGACGAGTTTTCACTTACTAGAGTGATATCGAGAACCTCCCTTCTATTTGAAGTAATGAAGGTTGGCTCGTTCCCCCTATTAGCAATAACTAAGTCATGAGTAAGGATAAAATCAAAGAGGGACTCACCTCGTTCATTTGTGTCCGTGCTGCCCCACATCTCGTGATGGGCATTAGCGTCGGCACCGATGATAACCGGGGTCCGTTTACGGTTAGCCTCTGCAACCAGAAGCTTCAATGTATCGTGCGGCGGTGATGTACCGTGGTCATGTGCCATGTAGCTGGAGACGATCCAGGTGGCCATGGCGTTGATCACAATAACCATGGCCACGTTGTCTTTATCGCTGAACCTGGAGAGTAAAAGAGCGTTAATGCTATTTTTGATAAGGATACAGGATCTGGGTTTACCTTGACCCTCCACATACACTGTGCGGTATCCATTAATATTGAGTCCGCAAACCCGGTCATTGACGACCCATGGTTCTTGGACTAGTATGAGCTCCTCTCCTTTTTGAGTCAGGCGGAGGAGCAGGGCTGCCGAGGCAGTAATGGAGTGGTGAAGATTAATTTGAATAACCTTCACCATTTTTTGGGATGGCAATCATGGTGACGTCGGGGTCCTCCTCATCAGACAAAGGAGGGGCCTCGACGTTCTCAGCGGCAAGCTCCATTTTACCGAAAAAGTCGCCAACTAGTTCGGAGGAGGACAGGGTACTCCCTTCATCAGAGAGATCAGTGTCTGTCTGGGACTGGGACAAGGTCGCCAGGAAGTCCACGGCTTCTGCCGAAGGCTCTGTGACGGTTTCTTGCCCAGTACCCAACTTGTCACATCTGTAAACCCTGAGGGAGATCGAGTCGAACCCGTAGTTGATCTCCCCCTTAGTGGTGTTAAGCGGTGAGAGCGACTCCTCATTAAGGATGATGAGTGCCTCACGGAAGTTGCCCTTGGGTTCGCTGACCTTGGCTACTCTCCAATCATGGGTGGGTAGCTCAAGGTTGCTTAACTTTATGAGCTCGAGGATTTCATCCGGCGAGGAGGGCTCAGCCGGAATCCATGCCTTGGAACGTGGTCGGTTGGGGATCTGGTCTTTAGATACAGCAGAAAGCTTTGCACCTGGCCATACCTCTCCCAACTTAGCAATGGCCAGCTTGTAAAGGTCCGCAGAGCGTTGATCTGCACAAGCTACCAACTTTATGTGGCCTTGATACCAACCGGCATCTCGGCATTTGGGCGACGGGCCTGGATTCGCCGTAACAACATCTTTGTAGACATTGCGAAGCGCCGCCTGTACCAACCTCCAGTTGTCTGGGGATATGGTACCGTCGCTGTTACTGGAGTCAACAATGGCCCAGATAAGACCATCTTTCGCAACCTCATTAAAAGGCCGATTAAGTTTCGGCTTTGGGGTTGCCAGTCTTGGCCTTTTGGTGTCCTGACGGACAGGTTGGACAGCCTTATCAGTCGACCTTTGTCGTTTCTGACTAGCTGTATGAGGAGGTATTAGTGGAGGAGGAGGAGGGCGAGCACCAGCATTCTGCTGGGCCTATTGAAGAGCTGCCTTATCCCTTTCGGAGAGCGAAGAGGGATCAAGGGGCTCCAGCCTATTCAGGATCCTGAAGGCTGACCTTCTGGTCCTGTACGCCCGTGTTGACGCAGTAATGTGCGCGCGAGCACCAGAGGTGGAAGCGGTGCTGGGGCCTGTACTGGTGGAGGCTAAGGCCGGCTTAGTTGCCGAATCCCTGGCTACACCAGACCGGCGAACGGGCGGTGGAACAACCCTAGCACCTGGCACAGTTGCCGAAGTGGTAGGGTTGTTCGAAGATAGCGACCGAACGCTAGATGTGCTGGCGCTTTTGCTGGTGAAGGAAGAGGCCAGCTTAGTTGCTGAGGCCTTACCGGTACCAGACAAGCGAGCCTGAAGAGGAGCACCACCCGCACCCGGCACAGTTGCCTGGGTACCGAGCGTGCTCGAAGAAGGTGTGGGTCCAGATGACGACGAGGGTGGTATGCTGGCCAAAACTCTCGTCGACACTGTAGGTCTGGTGCAAGAAGCACCAGAAGATGAGCCACCAGAAGTTGAGGGTGGTGAACGTTTGGCAGGCGATTGCCTAACCAATCTATTGGGCTCCCCATGCGGGTTGGCCTTGGGTTTTTGGGGTTTTTTATTGGACGTATTCATGATTGTTGGGTCCCCACTCATGGCCGCTATCTCCGTCCGGATGTGTAGTCACCTTAGTGGTCCCGTGGTTATCTATGCCGAAGCAGGGAGGCCACGCGAGGGTTGGTACAAGTCCTTATGAGAGCAAGTACTCAGAGCCAGACCAGTGCTAAATGGGAGTCATCTCAACCAAACCTACACCGCCAACCGAATGGCGACGGACTTCGAACGTACCATGAGGCCTGCCAGGGTTTTAACGGGACGGAGACAGTTGTGACCTTAAACTGGAGCCGTTCACAGAAGGTTTCACCCCGCTGCTACAAGGTCCAGAAGCCACAACCACCAGCCCAAAGCAATCAAAAACAAATTAGGAAATAAAAGGGAGGTCCGTGGACAAATGAGGGGTCGTGCCATTTTGGTACCTGACGCCCAATCCCACTAGGGGTGAACGCCAGAGTACCCAAGGGTGTTTTGATTGACCAGATATGCAGTGACCCACATGTAGTGCACGCCAGAAAGTCTAATTCTGATTGATATCAAAAATCAAACATGTCTGAGGTGCATTACAAACAGAACCCTAACATATCTGGGTCGAGAGGGTTTGCTCCCTCCGCCTGATCTATCTTAGCCAGTTGCATATCAGACATCTGATGTGCCCTGTTATAAGATAATAGTTTACACCAGCTGGCTGACATGCAACCGTTACCAGCTGTCACCACGAGGAGGTGATAGACCACACTACCATCAGACCACTCAATTACGGCACACATCGAGATGTATGTTAGCCCCCTTAAGTGACTGATGGCTCGACAACCAAAATATCAGGACAATGATGATTGGAATATTCGTTAGGGTACTCTAGTTTTCTAGGTTCTTTATATAATGTTTTTCATGTCATGTTTCTTTAACGCAATACGTCTCTAGACCAAACAATTAGTACTCTTTCCAAGAACTGCGTCCCACGTCCTGAGATTTTTATTTACATAACTTTCATTGAAAAATTTATTTACTTCTTCAAACTTCGTTTAATGTTTATATCCTACTACCTATGTGTTGAGAGTATATGGATTTTTATACAAAAGTGGTTGATTCAAACACCCAAAAGAAAGCGACTCACATTTGTAGAACTTCATACAAAAGGCGAAAAAAGTAATTGTGGTAATGACACAAAATTCTGTACATATTATTATTGCATCAGTAAAGCATCTGAGCTCTTAAGTTATGAAATTTCGCTCATCTTCCTTATAAGTTTATACTTTCGATTAATCAATCAAAAGTTAAACAATCTCAGTCAAACTTAGTATGTCAATTTTGTATTGACAGGTATAATTTAAGTACCTCCCATATAAGTGAAATTTCAAATTTACCAAAGAAAATTGCGAAGCAAATTAAACCAAATTATAAATCTTATACATATTTAAAATAACATCTAAAATAATTGTTGTTAAAATTAACAACATCGCGTAATAACCACGTCTTGCTTCTATATAAGGGAAATTTTCAAAGAACAATATCAATGATATCAACTGGTACGAATGCAAAAAAAATTAGTATATAAAAAAATGCCCCTGCCAGTCTGAGTTTTATTTATTTATTACAAATGAAATTGTAATAATAATTATTATACACATTTAAATTTCGGCCGCGTCCGAACTTATCTACTATCTGTTCATCTTTTTTGTTTAATTTCGTCAGGTTTTATTTAACAAACCATGCCAATCAAGTATTCTTCAGTTTGTCTTTTCAAGCCATATTCTTTACAGTAATCAAATATCTCAGATCCTTTGAATTAAATCGTATAATATTTGCACAGGGCTTTAAATCTGACACCTTTAACACAAACTAGTATACGGTACCATTGATTGTAATTTAAAGCGCAATTGAAACAGCCTCTGAGAACGCTTCTCCATTCATACAAATACCAAAATTTATTGTTAAAAATAAAATTAATAATCAAACTCTTGTAGATAAATACAAAACAAAAAACATCTACTCATACTTCTATTAAATGTTTTTCCTACTATTCCAAGAGCTGCTACTAATAACTAATAAAAAAAAAAATATTTTACCGCACAACTCTACAGAAACGAAAGAAAAAGAAAACCTAAAGGTCATTATCATTATTTATTCGAGGCGACGTGCATATAACAAAACTTCTTTTATTCTGGTTATTGTTATGGTATTACTGTTGTACATATTTGTTATTATTGTTGTTATTGTTGTTATTCGTTCTTGCCACTTATAATGTATCGCATCTAATGAATATGAATGAGCACATGAAGAATGATGGCTACACCACTCATACACAGTAAACGTTTAAGCATTAAAATACAATGCAGACAATTATCGATGATGTTATATCGGATTACTCGCACTTTAGACCCCACAATCCGAACCTTCCAACCCATGGTCCCCCACATCAACACGCAGTTCATACACTTTCTTCATGCCAACTGTTTTGTTTAATTCACACTTTACGACAATTGACCATTATAAAAGAGTGTTACAACTTTAATTGTTGATCTCTTATGATGTAATCAAAGCACACCAAGAAGAAGAAGACAAGCAACGGGTAAAAATTATAAAGAAGAAAACTAACGAAGAATTATGTGAAATGAATGACAAAGCAGAAAGCTGAAGGAAGAGAGAAAGGTGCACCATAACTCCATATAAAATTTTATGGTGACGTACCGAAGTCAGGGTTAAGCACGCAAATTACCATTGCCATAATATCATTAGCAGAATAAAATATAAAACGAATAAACGGACAAAAATAACGTTTTAGTTCAATTCAAGTGGCATAGCTTGGAGTGAGTGAAGTTGAGTGAAGTTGTTGAAGTCACGCTTTGAACTTTGTTGTTAAGAATCCGCTGCATACGAAGAAGTGGAAGAAGAATAAGGAATAGAAGACATGATATATAAAAAGGTGGAAGAAGCTCGCAATGGTCGCGTTCACAAGACACAACCGAGTTGCAACTGAGGCGAGAATGTTTTTTTAACGCGCAGTTATCAGTTCATGATCAGCACAACTGTTTCGAATAGCCCAATATGTTGCTTCAAACTTTTGACATTTTGCTGAAGAAACCCACTTCGTTTATTTTTGTTTAACGGTAGCTCAAACAAAATATTTTAGATAATCCAATTATAATCAAGTTTATCAAAATTCATGTTTCTAATAACATTTACTTCATATTATGTAATGTGACATTCATTTGTATGGCGGATACGTTTTAATGAGAAGTTAACTTTAAGCCGCAAGGCGAAGAGTTCTGGTTTATTTTTACTTTTCTGGAAAATTTGACAGGTGATAGATCATGCCGTTCAGAAGACACAAAATGTTTATTCGCAACAGTGGCGAATGTACGAACAGCAGTTGTAAATTTTGTGCGTATTCTGAACGCGACCAATACTAATAAATATAAAACACCAACAAACCGAATTACAGTTACACGAAATGCCAAAAAAAAAGAAGAATAACAAATAAAAACTGCGCATGCGCAACAGCGCTACCACTATACAGAACAGAGCACCATCTTAACACTAGTCTGTATTAAACAATACAAATATTTTTGACGTAAAAAGTTTTCTGAACAGCCGACAGTCTTGCGAGATGCCGTTTCTGTTGCTATTATTTTTGTTTTTGCTGCTGTCAATGTTGTAAACAGTTTTAATTGCGGCAATAAGTTGTTGAACTTATTGTTATTGTTAGCTAATGAAATGTTTTATTTGCAATTTATAATCTTCATTAAGTTCATTTTTAAAGCTTTAAGTTTTATTTACTTGAATTAATATGAATGCAATTTTGTGAAATTATATTCTTAAATCCATTATTTTTATACATATATTATGGCGAGAGTCCCAATTCTTTAGGTAGAACTCAGATCGATTTTATTGGATTTATGTTTTTTGTGCATTTTTCCTGGAGTAAGTATTCAGTGAATTAATTTGAAACTTGACATATGGTATTGTTTATTATTCCAGAAGTCACGACATTTGTTTCATGTTTTTGATGATAAATTACGCCAGTGCCGAGTGCAAACCGAGGACGAAGGACGAGACGTTTCTCATTCAGTTATTCGAAAGATATCTATATTCCAGGTTATAATAGCATTCTACTCAATTTGAATATGGCTATCGCCCAATGAACATTAAAGATAAAACACAATGAAAATTGGTGAATCAGTGATTCCTTTAGGAACAAATATAAATTTTCGTCATAATTCAGTAAAATTACTGCATATAAAATTTTTTTTTTATTTATTTAATTAAATCGTTATCCTCGCACAACACTTAAATAATTTTATTTTGTAGTGTTAGTTACAAATATGTGTAGGTATCGCTTTTTTGGTTCACCACACAATTTGATCTATAAGGCAATTTCAAAGATATCGTGTAATCCCATAGAAAAGAAGTATTTAAAGAAAACCTCGTTATTAGTTTAAAATTTGTTTATCTGCTCTGAATCTTATACTTACTTTGGCAATATTTCGAATTATTTAAAAAGAATTAGAAAGATAATGAAAATCAATCGAACAAATACTTAGATTTGTTCAAACCCTAAAACTGAGAACGCCCATTAACTCTAAACCCCACAAGTAAGGATCGTGTTTATGTACATTTCTTATACCTGGTATAATTCTGTGTTAAAAATTAATGTAAGCATAAGTTTATTTTTTGTCAACCGATAGATATATTACACAGTGCAACACAAATCTTATGCGCGAGATTTTCGAAGGGTTTTATAGTAATTTAGGGTTGCTGATCACGACTGTGTACTCGGTTTTTCTCCACCATATCTAGTTCTCCCACAATATTGATCTGAATTCGGAAATTTGGGGTCTTCAGGGACTATTAAGAAATTTCTTTATTTCAATAGATACAAATTTAATGTCCGAAGCAAAATTGTTAGCCACAAAGAGATAAACAGTTTTTGCTTATACACTTTTCCTCCATCTTCTACCATTCCTCTTGAAAACGGAATTTTAAGCCCCCCTTTTTCGATAAAAGGCCCATAAAGCAAAATCCGTTAAGAAAACTATAATACTGTCTTTGAAGAAAATATTCCTTGTTAAAAATTATGGGAACATAATGGAATCGAATAACCTTCGAGGTACACTTTTTACAGAATAATGCAAAAACCGAATTTTTCGCATTAGAACCAAGTCACTCACACTACGTAAGTAAATAATGAAATTGTTTGTTGTTGTAATTTTACTAGGCTTCCATGAGGAGCCAGCAGAATTAAAACAAAAAATTTAATTGATTTAAAAAATAAAATTGTTGTTGGCTCTACATGGGATTGAACCATGGTTTGTTTTAAATCAATTCAATAATTGATCATCAGACAAAAGTTGAAAATTTGCTGCACTATGTTATAGAAACTATAGCACTGTTTCAAAAGATTGTATGTTTAAATTAAAGACCAAAAATTACTTAAAATTTCACAACAGCTTAATATTTATAATCTAAAATATATGATAAAATATTTGCATCTTAAGTCGTCTTAGACAGTTTTTTCTTTTTGCCACAGAATTCTCAGTAACTTTAATATTTATTTTTAATTGAGCAAAGAATTTAATTTAACGGTGTTAACATTTTCAGTTATGTGGTTTAGGGTTTAAAGAATTTCTGTATTAATCGGCTTGGCTTGGATTATCCGATTTTGATTTTCCTAATAACTGCCCGTGACTATTTTTACCTTTCTTTGATTACCTTCGCTCTTTTCTGATTACCCATTATCCCTTCCTTTGATTTGCTGTGATTGTCCAAACTGCCTTTGCCTCATTTTATCTACATTTGCTGACTCGAATTATTTTGACAACCTCCTACTGCTGTTAACTGTCTTAGAAAACATCCATGGCAATTTTTTAAGTGAATGAAAGAAGGAAGTCACTCATCAATTTTTTGTTGCCTTCCAAAAATGAAAAAGTTCGCTTTAAGTCTAATTTCTATAAATGTCAGAATACTCAATACTTTTTACACATAGCTGAATGCAGAGAAGACAATGTAACCGCCAATCGGCACGCTTTAAAATAAAATTTCTTCAACAATCACAACGAAAAACAGCGAGAACAACATGAAACAATAACTTCAACAATAACAAAACACTTCGAGAACAGACATTAAAAATCGCTCTACCTCATAGTGCAAGAGGTACTCATGTCATTACAATGTTTCTACAGATAGTTACAGATAGATAGCTATTCAAGAGCGGCGGTGTTCAATTGCCGCTGGCTACCATCGCCTGTATTAATACAATGCGCAACAAATCGGTGTAGGTACCTACGATTTGTTTCGTTGGCCATTCCGTTTTTATGTCATTTTCATTTGTTCATTCATCTTCGAGGTGAAATAATTCACTTTGACCGCGTTTCTCGTGTATTGTAGCACACGTACTAACTTTGGTATGTGCTATGTACTTGAGGATTAAGCAGCCAGCGACCAACAGACCAGTCGACCAACAGACCGACCGACCGACCGACCGCTGTGCGATTTGTGTAGTACGAATTTATTTATTACTTTGAGGTCTCGTACTCGTAAATGGGCTTTGTGACAAGGTAGTAAACATAAAGAGCAGAGTCTGACTGACAGTATTCTATAGATAAACTAAAAGAATACAATTGAAGTACAAAAATAATTTTTGTAGACAGACTAAGAATGTGCGCATTAGTAAAATGTCTGTTTGTATGTGCATTGAGTTGTTTTTACTGATGTTGTTACAAATTTAAAGACATTTTTAGAACAAACGTGATTAAGGATGCTTTTGAAATGTCTTGTCTATTTTACACAGCCATTTATCATTTTCCTACTTTTTTTTAACTTTTTAATAATGCTCCATAAAGTTTAAGCCGAACATGTTCGATGATATTTCGTTTTTATTTTCTAGCTTTTGTAGTACCTAGCTGTTATATTTTACATAAATACATTCCGATGTTCTAAAGTGTAGACGAAATTTCTGCAGAAATGTTGTTGCTTAATTGCTTTTCTTATCTCCTTATAATGGAATATATTTCATAAGATTTATGTATTTTTCTAATGGGCTTTAGATTACAAGTTATTTTTAAATCCTGTAATGAACACAGTCTAGCTTCAAAAAAAAATTCAAAGTTCTGCTTGCGGATTTTAAACGTGCCCATATATATAAACTTTATGTTTTCCAGCGTTTTAAAAGTTTACACTTGATTTATATTTTACGCGGGTTAAAAGTTTGGCTAATTCTTGCCTATTTTTGTACAGTAAAACCGTACTAACCTTTCATCTTAAGCCCTATTGGTTTTCTCATAAAATTTTAATATACATCATTGTTCAATAGAATTCTGTAAACTTAGTTTTAGTTTTTTGGGTTTGCTTATGTTTTATAAATATTATGTTTTTAGAAATTTTTTTTTTCGAACCCCAAAGACAAGACCTTTTGAAGAAACTTAAAAAAATCAAAGCAATAAATGGATAAAGAGTTAATATGTTCCACAAAAACATATTCAAAACTGTTCTTTAAGTGATCAAATTATAAACTTAAACCAAGAGTTCCATACCTGAATTCTAAAACGCCAGGACAAGTATATTTAATTTTTTTTTTTTAGTTTTATTGGAATTCTCTTTCAGAACCTTGTTATTGACAAAATTCGTTTTTGACCAAGTAGAAAATTCAATGGCTTTTTATTCCTTAATAAATAAAATAGTAAATAATTTTTCAGGACTTACTGATTTTTTCCAAATCCTCATTAAATCTGTAATGTAATGCAGTTGCTTTTTATATATTTTCCTCATAAACTAAATCAAAACTCGCTGCAGCATAAAAGATATTATTCAGGCTATCAATATATCCCCTCTCCCTGAGTTCTATATAATGCTATAACCATTGAATGCTTTTAAAGCAAACCAACTTATGGCTGATTTTCTGTTTGCTCAACCTTTGTTAAGCCGATGAATATTATATA
Source organism: Toxonevra muliebris (assembly GCA_963691655.1). NCBI lineage: Eukaryota > Metazoa > Arthropoda > Insecta > Diptera > Pallopteridae > Toxonevra > Toxonevra muliebris. The sequence continues at coordinate 106,056,805 of OY829326.1, forward strand.
CGTAATTATTATTCTACCAGATGAGAAATGGTTGTACGAACTTTTTAAACCCTGATGATTGAGTGACTGCTGTAAGTGATATCAATATCATGGCGTTTGGCATCTGAAAATAAGACTTTAAAAAAATTCACCTTCGGGAAGACCAATGTCAAATCTCCAAACAATCAGAACTTAGCTAGTTGTATCCTAATATGAGAGGCTGAGAGGAAAAGTGGTATAACTTCTACGTTCAGAAAAAAGTGGAATAATTTTACTTAAGAGCAAAAGCAAAACGAAATATGTTCAGAGCAAAAGTGAAACGAAATGTGTTTAGAGCGAAAACGGAATAAAAAACTATGCTGTTTTGCTCTGAAAGAATTGTTATACCATTTTTGGTCTTACTTTTAAGGCGTTTCATTTTCACTCTGAACCGTATTACTTATGCCATTCTCGCACTGATACTCTAAATTATTTCACTTTTGCTCTTATATAAATTTTAGCCCGCTTTTTCTCTCAACCTGTCATTTATCATACGGAAGTGATATAAAACCAAATCGTCCTCATTTGAGAGGCTGAGAGGAAAAGTGGTATAACTTCTACGTTCAGAACAAAATGGAATAATTTTACTTAAGAGCAAAAATTAAACGAAATATGTTCAGAGCGAAAACGGAATAAAAAACTATGCTGTTTTTGCTCTGAAAGAATTGTTATACCATTTTTGCTCTTACTTTTAAGGCGTTTCATTTTCACTCTTAACCGTATTACTTATGCCATTCTTGCACTGATACTCTAAATTATTTCACTTTTGCTCTTATATAAATTTTAGCCCGCTTTTCCTCTCAGCCTGTCACATGTTGTTTGATTTGTTGTTTTGACATCTCATATTTGCCCTCCACATTTCCAGACTCCACAGTTACTTTCAAATAAATTATCTACCCTTCATGTCACAACGATTTTATATTAGGCACAAAACTGTGTTCAGCTTCCTAAAAATAATGATGAGTTTGACATAATGATTTACAGAACATATTTATGCCTTAAAGCTACTGTAAAAGTTTTTATTACATTATAGCGGAAATTGTGTTAGTAGAAACTTTCAGAGAGAGGAGACAACAAACAACAACCTTGTTTACTTTAGTAAATTATACACGTATGCAGATACAATGTTTGTTAGTGAATGTATCATTACACTACTCTATATTACAACCAACAGGGCAATGAAACAAAAGGCACAAATACATGAAGAAAAACCAAGAAAAGCAGGAAATTATACTTGTACATAAATTTCAGCATCATTAACTAAAGAAAAAATGAATTAAGTAAAGCATAACAAAGTAATTTAATATTTACTTAGTTGTATACACATTTGCCTGAGTACATGAAAAAGTAATGAAAAATATTTGCTAAAACTAAACTAAAATTTTTACTTTTCAATTAATTAAGTAAATATGTATGTATGCACATACTCGGCATACTTATGTGGTGCACATTTCCAGCAAAGAAGAAAGTAAAGGATGTCTATTTGTGGTGGAAGATTATGTATGTCAAACTAATTGAGCGCACAGCAATGACAGCAAAAATATATATAGGTACATAAAAAAAACAAAACAAGAAGCAAATGTTCACAAATCAGTCCATATAAATTTTTAGTTTTCCTAAATACATACTGGTGTACTGATGTACATATGAATATACCCACCCATAAATTGCAACAACATACACCATTCACACCAAGTTGGACAGTGACGAACCAACAGCAGCAGCGGATTGCAGAAAATTCCCCATATGCGTCCTGATTGTATGGATGAAAAATAGCAAAAACAAGTTTTTCCGCATTGCAAAATATTCAACCAACAAAACGAATAAGCAAAAAGCAAAACAAAAAAACATCTCAACAATACATTAGTATTATAATAATATCTGTTTGTATGTACTAAGCGCGGCGACAAGATTATAGCAACTCATTTGCATATCTTCTTAGTAAAAAATAAAAAAATAGATAAACAAAATTCTGTTGCCCAAGTTTGTTACAAATTCGCCACCACCAGCATCATGCATTTGCAATTGCCAACAAACGTGTCACGCTCTAATGCAGCTGTGCATATAGTAAACAATCATAGAACTATAGACAAGAATACAAGCTAAACAGAACTTCTAGCTCTTGATCTTGTCCGAATGTCTGATACCTTACATCAGTAAGTGTTCAAGAAATGGGTGGATATGCCAATTTCTCAATTCTACACAAACAGCTGCAATTGATGGCGTCAAATTTTCAGTTTCATGAGTTTCAAAGGTGCAGAAGAAGTGAACGCAAAAATAGTTTTATTGATTAACAGATTTTAATATGTAATTCTTACAAAAACTTGTACAGCTTGTACACTTAAAGTTATACCTATAAATAATAGCCTTTTATAAAAAAATTGGAAAATGTGGCATGTTTCAAAAACATTTAGTTATGAGCTTATGGATAAGCGCAAATGTTAGCAAAATTCGTAACAGTCGCGAAATGGTACCATTGGAAAATTTGAGTCCAAGGTTCAATAATTTGGTAAATGTTTCTGTTACACTTTGTTTGCTTTAAAAAACTAATAATCTCCAATGCTTTATCTTAAATATTTCACAAAAATCACGTACATTTTGGTTTCTTTGTAGCTATGAAGGATATAGAAAGCACAATGTTAAATACTTAGTTCCGCAACATTATTAACATGTCAATGCCTGTGCTTCTGGCAATGTTTCTTCAAATACTGTCTATATGATAGTAAGTAGTGGTCTGCCATTTCCATCTAATACATACTTACACCCTAATGGCAATGCTGAACAGTGGGAGATCCAAAGGGTGGCTATGGCAGCAGCAGCTCAAAATGTGAATGCTTATAATATTCAAAATACATTCCAACATTAAAATTTGAAATATCTGGGTTAATTTATAGACGTCTTACTGCTGGAGAGCGGTATAATCGATTTTGATCTGTTTGGTCTGGTTGATTTGCAGTCTGGTTTTTAGTTGTAATTTAGGTCTGGTTTTTGGCCTGAATTTCGGACTGAACTTTGCTTTGATTTTCGGTCTCAGTTTCAGGTTAAGTTTTGACCTGAATTTGTAATTTTTTTGCTTATATAATGGTTTCATTTTTGTTTTAATTTTCGTCTGAGTTTTAGTTTAATTTTTCGTTTGATTTTTAACCTGGGCTCTGGTTAGAATTTTAGTCTGATTTTTATACTGACTTTTGCTTTCAGATATTATTCGAATTTCCCTGAAAATATGATTTTTGGTTTATTTTTTAGTCTGAGTTTTTGTTTTCTTTTTTTTTATATTTTTAGTTTGCTCTGTTGTTTTGAATTTTAGTCTGAATTTTGATGTGAGTATTGAACAGTTTTTTGGTCTGGATTATGTCATGGTTTTTTGTCTGGTTTTTCATTCTTTTTTTTCAGGTTTTTAGTCTGTAATTTTGCCTTGTATTAGTTTGGTATTTTTTTTTTTTTAATTTAGTAAAATCAGCCCTCATCAACCTCAAATCAAATCTTTTTTTAAATTTATTTTGAATGCAGAGGACTGAAGATTACTCGCTGAATAAAGTGCTTAACAATATTATGTATACAGCTTTTGTCTTTAAAAGTGAGGTGTGATTATAAGTGCAATTTTTATAAGGAGAATATTAAAGAGTAATGTTCTTATATAAGCAGATTGTATAACCCTGAACCCCCTAAGATCCGCTAATGTATATAAATGATACTTCATATCTACTTATGTGTATGTATATTTGTCATATTTATATAGAACTGAAAGAAAAACATAAATAACTATATGTAATTCATACTGTGAGTAAAACAATATATAAGTACATTAAAAGATAAATACGTGCATACAAACATATACAATATAAGCATAAGCATTAAACTGATATTACACATAAATTAATTGTAAGTTATTTGCTTTTATTTTTTCCTCTCCCATTTAATAATATTGCGAATAATATAAGCGAACGGAGCAATCAAGCGGCAACAATAGGTTAACCTAATTTCGTTCAACAAATGTGCAGCGCAATGCCACCAGAAGTTATTGCAATGGAGCGCATATTCCATGTGTCCATCAGATACATTTACGTGTGGTCAAAAGAAGCAAACAATAAAGGAAAAACAAAAAGAATAAAAAGTAAAAAACAATGAAACAAAAGCACGACCAAACGACAGCAACGAGAACGTCAAAAGCGTTATATTTTATTAACGAAAAAAAGAACAACACAATGAAAAAAAAACAGAATCGAAACAACGGAATTTGTATCCAGTTGTGGATTTGAAGTACCAAAAACCATTATTTGCTGCTCCAAAACGAATGTGGATAAACAGCGTGCACAGCTGTGCAACACATAATGTACGTACATTTAGATATTTTTCTACTTGTATTATACCACGTATCACTTGAAAAAAGGCAAACATACACACCAAAACTCTAGTGACACTAACTGAAACCTAAAACTGCCGCAAGTTGAAGGCATAGACCAGTTAACAAAAAAAAAAAAAAATAATAATAAAAAATAAATCGTTGCACGACTTTTTTCCATTTCTAAGTTATCTCTTTTTTCTAAGCTGCAGTTACGGGAAATGCTGCACGCTTCAGTGACCGGCGGCTGCGGTCAGCTGCATTCTAAATGAAACAACAACAGCAACAGTAACAATGAAAATTAAATAAAAAAAAAAGTTTGAAAACCAAATGCCTCAAGTGAAAACTAATATAATTGCGCATGTGCACCAAAAATGTTACTAAGAATATCTGGATAAAAGTACATACGAGGTATTCGTACCTAAATTGCATAAAAAAACAACAATTGCAGTAAAACGCCCAGATGTTGGTCTCATGTCAACGAGGCTTTTTCCGATGGTTTTATTCTTCAAATTTCTATATATGGGCATCGCTCGTGGAATGCATTTGGACATATACTTTTAAAGTTCTAATGCACAACTTTGATGAATATTCATTAAATTAAAATTTAAAACTTACTTTTTACACAGAAGGTTTTTTTTTCTAATCTGGTCTGGCGGTACCTGCTAAGTGGTAGACAGAAAATTGTTTACCAAAAGTTTTAGAAAATTTGTTGGAAAACAAAAAAAAGGGATCTGTGAAACTGCTGGAAAAAACTCACTGGTGAATAACTAATGTATAAACTACAGCTCTGTATAGTTTTATTCATCCTTTTACACGACTTTGAGAACATTATAAATCGCGCGTTTTTGAAAGCGACTTTTACTTATTTCGCAAACGTTAATCATTTATCGCGCGATTTTCTTTATGTATTTATTACGCGACTTTCGTTAATCAGTAATCACGCGATTTTATTATTTTTATTTATTTAACATACGATTTTTGCCTTTGCCTGCGAAAGTTAAGTTTCTTGAAACATTTACATCCTAATATTTTCTGTTCTCTTTTCTTCTTGCAACTGTAAACATCTCTTCTTAAATTCTTAACCCAATTTAATATACGAGGGGACTAAAAAAGTTGGCTAACTTGGTAGTGTTTTATTCGTTTTAAAAAATTCAAAGCTGATAAAATTTCGGAAAAATCGGGAAGAATGGGGAGGAGAAAAAATAAAACGACTGTAGTATGGTCGGTATGGTTGGTATAATTCCCACCACCAACATTCTCTACGAATTTTCGACATCAAGCTAGTGCAAACTTTTTATGAATGTCAAAATGCAAACGAAATGTTTTTTAGTGGTTTCAAGTTCCCAGAACAGACATTCATAGCAATGATCTATCATCGACCTAAGAAATAATAGTTGATAAACTGAAAATCATATGAGATGAATGACGAAATCTGCTCGATGGGCTCGATGAATTTTTCAGTGGCGGTCAAAGAGGGTCGAGAATTCGTTTTGCCCAAGATTTCATTGCATTTAGCACTTATTAACAAAATCGTTATGGGTGATGAAGCTTCGTTCTATAAGTAAGACCCAGAAATCAAACCGCAGTCAATGGAGCCCAAAAGGTGCAAAACCACACAGTAAAGCAAGGCAACAAAAGTGATGATGTCGAAGTATTTAACCAGGGCAAAAAAAAAAAAAATAGTTGCTATTCCCTTGAAACTGGTGTGGCGGTAACTGCTAAGTGGTAGACAGAAAATTGTTTACCAAAAGTTTTAGAAAATTTGTTGGAAAAAAAAGAAGGGATCTGTGAAACTGCTGGAAAAAACTCACTGGTGAATAACTAAAAATATGATTTTGAGGAATGTTTTGAAAGGTGTGTCTACCGAATTAAGAATTGAAATTAATCGAAATTATGTAGGGAATATAAAAAATGGTTAAAATTAATGATATGAATTTTATATATTTTTTGCCTGTTTTTTTTTTTCAAACCAGCTTAGCAAACTTTTGTTTATCTCTCCGTATAAACAACAGAATCAATAAAAGCAAATATTGCTTTATGAATGAGTGAAAAACACATGAAAAATTAATGTCAATTCAATCAAATGTGTTGCATGCAACATGCAATTTAATAATGAACATTTAAAAACTAATGAGATTTTGCAAGATTTTTGAAATGTTGTTATAACAGAATTGTTGGCGTTGAGCTGACTGCTGAGCTGTAACTGGTTGAAAGTTGTAAATCTGAGAATCGCTAAAGTGCGTCCATGATTTTCCAAAAAATTTCGTACATGGTTTATTTGGGTTACGCCACTTTAATGCATTTGTGATTTTCGCGCAACATGGAACCAATGTGAAACAGTCAAAAATGCAAAATAAGAACAAAAAATAGTAAATATAAAAATTAATTTATTATTGGTAATATCTGCGAGAAATTTTTTACCAAAACATATCGAAAAATTTTTTGGAGTAAACGAATTTTCTCGACTTGTATTTAAAGTGCAGCTGCACAATTCCATAATGAAGTTCTTTGTTCATTGTTGCCCGATATTGTAATAATAAATTATGTTGGCAAGTGTCAAAAAAAATTGTAATATTTGTTGCAAGTAAAATATAAAACATTTAAGCATGGCAAAGCTAACCATATTTTTTAACATATACATATATGTACGAATATATATTAATTAAAAAAAATTTCTGTAGCGATTGGTATTAAGTAAGTAAATTTTAAGGTTATCAATAATGCAAACATAAGCAAAACTAATTAGCAGTAATTATGAAAATGGTATTATTACGACCTCAAAATCACCAATGAAGCATCAGCATTAAAATCATTAAATGGTAGCAATTAACTTCATGTAGTATTCATGTATAAGTATATAAGTGTTAATATGTTTTCATATATGTGCGTATTTATTTGTATGCTTATATACACATAATGAACGTTTCATTAATATCAATTTCAACGCTTTATTTTTTATAGATTTTTAGAAATCTATGAAATGTATTTGACCAAAGAGTGTACATAAGAGTCACAAATATTTTTATTTGTATCTATTAGATTTATAGTAATTTTTGATATTCTTATGAAATGGGGAAAAGAAATAAATCTGTAGGATATTCGAGCAGTTGGTGGTCAAATGTTAATGAACTTCGAAGCTATAATTATGTCCATGGTTTGTTAAGATTGATAGAAATCATTGAGCATACCACCCAGTGTTATTGGTTTTCCCTACTTCCATATATGGTTTTGTATAAATGACGAAAGATTTTGGAAATCATTTATTATTTCATATGCCAATTGCGGTCAACCCACAATAATTGGTGCATCATCAAATTTAATTCTTTGGTGTCATCCAGGAACCGCCAAATTTTTTGATCACTTTGAAATAAGTAATAAAAACAGTAAAATATTAATAGTTATTCTCTCAAAATTCAACACCGTTCTTGTCTTTATTTTTCCGAATATATTGGGAGTATGAATGTATAAACTCGTAATTGTGACTAACTTCATATCTATCATACGCGCCATTTTTTTGACATTGACAGCTATTCTATCTCGAAGAGCGCCAAAAATACTATAAGAATTGATCTGTCAAATAATTTTCATAAATTTACAAAAGTGTTTTACAATAGCTGAAAATGTCGAATTTCGTGCCAACAAAACAACATTTGCCGGAAGTTTTAATTTGCTTCTTCCATTTAAACAAAAACGCAACTGAAGCACATCGTTTACTCACTGAAGCTTATCCTGACTGTACTATAGACGCTAAAATGTGTCAGGTGTGGTATGCCCGTTTCAAAAGTGGTGATTTTGATGTTGAAAACAGGGAACGTTCAGGCGGCCCGAAAAAATTCAAAGATGAAGAATTAAAGGCATTACTCGAAGAAGATTCATGTCAAACGCAACAAGAACTTGCAGAATCTTCAGGAGTTGATCAATCAACCATTTCTAAACCATTAAAAGCATTGGGAATGATTCAAAAGCAAGGAAATTGGGTGCCGTACGAATTGAAGCCGAGAGATGTCGAACGACGATTTTTCACATGTGAACTGCTGATTGAACGACAGAAAAGAAAGGGTTTTCTGCCTCGTATTGTGACTGGTGATGAAAAGTGGATACGTTACGATAACCCAAAGCGTAAAAAATCATGGGGACCGCCCGGACATGCATCAACATCAACGGCAAAGCCGAACATCCATGGATCCAAGCTCATCCTGTGTATTTGGTGGGATATGAAAGGAGTCGTGTATTATGAGCTGTTGAAACCGAATGAAACGATCACTGGCGACCGCTACCAACTACAATTAATGCGTTTGAGCCGAGCATTAAAGGATAAGAGGCCAGAATATGAGAATAGACACGACGAAGTTATTCTTCAGCACGACAATGCTCGGCCGCATGTTGCAAGACAAGCAAACATATACTTGGAAACGCTGAAATGGGAAGTGCTACCCCACCCGGCGTATTTTCCAGACATTGCTCCTTCTGATTACCACTTGTTCTGATCGATGACAGATGGCCTGGCTGAACAGCACTTCCGTTCTTTCGAAGAACTCAAAAAATGGGTCGATTCGTGGATAGCCTCAAAAGATGAGGAGTTCTTTCGACGCGGAATCCGTATGCTACCAGAAAGTTGGGAAATGGTTGTGGCTAACGATGGACAATACTTTAAAGAATAAATTTACAATCACTTTTTCACAATAAATGTCCAAATTATGAAAAAAAAATACGAGTTTATACATTTATACTCCCAGTAATAACACAATTCGGCAACAAACCACTTTTTCAAGAATAACACGATTCTGATAGAAGATTCTGACAGAACTTAAAAAATAAATTATAATTGTTGCAAAGTTTTAGAAGCTTACAGTTGTTTTCATTGTTTCTTTTGTTTCTTGTGCTGAACTGTATAAATGTCGGCTTTAGTAATTTTCTGACCAAATACTAAACTACCCACCTTCCAACATGTTGATTTTATTAATAAGTTATCAATAGACAATTGGTATAAAACTGTCGACTGCCAGTCAGTCTATGTTATTCATTAAAAAACAAAACAAAGAAACCTTCAAGATTGCTTTGTGCAGAATTATGTTCAAGGGGAGTCAGGCATCAAATGTTAGTTCAAAATACTAATAGATTTGTATACTTATGACATTTTAAACCAGCAAACACTTTTGAAATATACATATAAGCATGCGAGGCACAATATAACATAAAAATAATTTGAAAAATTATAAAAATCCGAAGTAACCACAATGAAACTTCTTCCGCAACTTATGCATGAACCATTGCTATTTACAAATTTCTTTTTCACCCAGACTATCTTCAAAAAGATTTTACAGTCAGTCTTTCTTCATATTATTATTCCATTTAAACATTTATATTTAAAAAATGCACATCTTAATTGCCATCCATTTTCAAGCTCTTATCAAAATATCAAAAATATTCTACTAACTAAAAATTTAAAAACTGCAGCAGAAGAATTTAAAAATATTTAACTCGAAAACTAAAACAGCTCTTATCTTAAAAAACTTATATGTTAGCAAGAAAACAGACAATGCTTCACCTCCACACGCTGCTTCCAGTTCATGATGTACACTGGCGCACTCAGTCTCATTCTAAGTCTCAGCTAATATAAAGGTCGTTTGCTCAATTACTCGTGCTGCGTCCTTCTTAGACTATACTACATTTTTCGATAACCACTACTGGTAGAAGACAGCGTTCCGTCTTCTCGTACGATCCAATCCGATTCTACACACTTGTACCAACTTGTACTATTTTGAATCTTCTTTTTGTCGCATTCGCATACTTAACTCTATGCATGTCCATACGCATATGAATGTCTGCAATCCTCTTGCATTTCCTTTTTCAATCTTAAAAATAATTTTAGTTTTTATTTTTCATCTTCTTCTTCTTTTTCTCCTGCTACAAAGCAGAATATTATTTGTTTTGTTGTTCTTTAATCTTATTGAGCATGCTTTTATATTTGTAGGTGTATTCATAAGAGTACCTACATATCGCTCATTTACTAAAAGACTGTCATAAGTCAAAAAACACGCATTTTGAGTTGATGATGCTGAATTATTCATTATATCACGCTTCATGTTGTGTTAAAATTTCATATTAATATCTTGTATAGTCTGCGCGTGAGAATTATAAGATTTCTTCTTTTTTCTTCAAAGTGGGAGTCAATTGAAAACTTTAAACGCGTTTTCTGCAAAATTGCGTTTTTTGGGTTATGACAGTCTTTTAGTAAATGAGCGATATGTACATATAATTTATAATTGTATTTGTTGTTTTGCCTGTTTGTTTGCTTTTGTGTCGACGTTGCTTGGTATGCTTTTGTCTTTACCGCGCTTCTAAAGTGCACTCATCGTAAGTAAAATGTTGAGTGAGTATGTGCTTTTGTTTTTACTTATGTACTTTTTTCTTTTCGCTTTTCCTGCTAAAATTCGCCTCCTCCTCTAACAAGCGGAAGGGTGTTGCCTGTTGGATCCTTTAATTTCTTATATGCTTGAGTGTGTGTGCGTATATGTATGAGTGCCGTGTTTGTAGTTTTTATTGAATCTTCTTTTATTTATTTATTTACTAACCAACATTTTTTTCTATTGTGTTTGTGCAACTGACAGTGAAAATATAATTGCTTATAGTCTGTACTGTTTGCATTTTTTTGCAGTCGCCGCTGTTGTTCTATAGTAGTGCCTTAAACTGAGTTTGAGTTTACATGAAGTATTGAGGTCAGTGACTAAGCAATGAGACTCCAATAAAATTTATCAACATATCCTCTCTAATTCCTTCTCATTTCAATATAAGTCACTAATGAAAAAAAAGAGTGATTACGTAATTTGTTCTTGCTATCTTGAATTTACCAGCCAGTGTCTGGTTGGAGCTCTCTATTAGGAGCTCTTTGTTCTTACATTTTGAACCATATTTATGAAAGTTACCATCATTTTCGATAAACCTAACCAGCAAATTATATTTGAATATGCTAAGTACAGCTTGCACTAGTTTATTGTAACTTTGTACTATCTATATCGACTTTGATTTCTCCCTCTTTGAGCTTTCAAGTGCACAGAAAACTCATATAAGGACGCACTTAGGAATTGAATCATTTTCTATTTATTAACGTGTTATGAAAATGTCCACTTCACTTTTTATAGGGAACCACATAGTATACAATACACATTACATATTAAACTTTCAGACAAGCAAACATACAGTTTACTTCTCTTGTTTGTTTTTTGTTGTTTTTTTTTTTCTTAATTTTCTTTACTAAAAACTTCACATTTTACAGAAGCAGTGACGCACAGTGTAACGATCCCATATAAACCGCTGCCAAAAATAGTAAAAGTTGTTTAATATTAGTAATATTTGGTTGTCGAGATAGTCTAATAAAAGGAAAGTCGAAAAAATAGTACCGCACCCACCTCCCATAAAAATCAAACACTTAAATTGCAATAACTTTTTAAATATCTGTTGCATTTTAGAATGGAATTTGGTGTGTAGATCTATAAGAACTTCCTTGTTCAATGAAGAAAAAATGGGTATGCTTCCACGCCTACTTAAGAAAATTGCCAAAATATCAGAAATATAAGCTCCATAAAAATGAAACTGAACATGTTAGTTTATAAAGCAGTTTTCCTATCCTTCAATATAATAAAGCTGCCACATGCCACTTAAAAAACTCCCAAGATTCGGAGTATGAAACTTAGATGGAGGATTCTTCACAAAAAATGTGCTTCTTTTTCTTCTAAACAACTTTTCTATAGACACCGAAAACGATAAAACATAAATTAATAATGTCCTGGTACAGTCTTAATAAAGCCAGTTTTATGATTTCATGTACCGCTATATTAAAAACCTGAAGTGATGGTGCAAAATGGTCTTCAGATTCGAGCTCAGCGGCCTTAAATTACTCTAGGCTACATGTTAAATTGCCAGTCCAATGGAAAAAACTCAACTTTGTGGCACAGTGCTATTAAAAAAGTGCAAGACATTTTTTCCCTTAGACGCTATCATCAATATTATTCGATATTCAATACTTGATACTGCTCTCCAGACAAAATTTCATCTAAAAGGTAATCTTGTATTTTTTATCTTGGTGATTCGCTCTGATAGCATGAGAAGAGAAACCATCAGATCACGATTTGATGATTCAGGGGAAGTTTTTCTTGTAAAATTTAATCAAAATTTTTTTTATATGTTTGTGGCGCGATTCTAAGGTTTCCTCAGATAGGGCTCCAGTTGGCAAAATGAAGTGCTCGACTATATCGGTGCCATGAACAAGGACCTTGAGGATTGTTATTGACATATTATTGGTTTAATTTTTATTAATGGTTTCACGGAAAATTTTAAAAAACTTTAAAAATCACAGCTCTCTGCAGACAATCTTTTTTGAATTAGTGAAAGCATACTTGTGGCGTTATTATATGATAAAATGGGAAATATATTTTAATACATATTTTTTTAAATCACTTTTAAAGTCAGCGAAATCACTATGTGTTGATGCGAAAATGGTCAAACATAAAGCCAAAAAATAGCATTACCATATTATACTTTTCCCACATATGAATTTGCATACATTTATTTGTTAATAAGTGAAATATGGCAATTAAATTAGTAATAAAAGATATAACCTTTTCCACGCAAAGTAAACGTTTCCGTAAATGTTCGGCTTTGTAGTTGCCGTCAGCCTGAACCCATAGGTTTATCGGAAAGAAAATTTAGTTACTTATTATTTGAAATATTATCTCTTTCATATCATTAAAATTTTAAAAAATCTCCAACATGACTTTTTCTTATTTTTGGCCGCCTCGCTACACTGTGTGGCGTTGCTTTTGGATGTATATGCTTTTCTAAATACTCGCATCTTTCCCAATACAAATCGATATACTCGTACTAATGGAAGCAGTGGCGGTACATCCATATAAGCCTAAAAGCCGGGCTTGCCTAACTGAAAATTTGTACGATAAGTATTTACAAAATTACTACTTTTGTTTCAAACTGAAAGAATAATTTCTGAAATTTTTTATTTGTATTACCTTGTTTTTCAATAGCTGGTATATGTATCAAAAAAAAATGTGGATTGTATAGAATACACACAAGCATTCATGCTATCGCAGTTCATCAAGTTGGCTTCTACGGGGCTTTTAAAATTTTAAAATGTGTGTTTTCATAACATGCCATCTCGCTTATTCTAATAAGAAGTTCAATAGCTTTTTTAGTATGTACAGTTCCAAAAAAAAGTAGCAGCATACCAATTTTCTACTACTATGTATGATTTTACGTAGAATTTAAAAGCTGGCTTTCAGTTTTTGTTTCTTTTACTCCTATATTTTTGCGCCATTAGATTTTATCAGAGTTTCGAACCGGTTAAATTTGAGTTCGTGTTTAGGTTCAGGTTCAAGCAAAAAATAACAGTGTGTTCCTGTTCAGGTTCAAATAAAAATGAAGCAAAACAAGGTTTTTCAAGAAATAATTTTACTTATTTGCATACATCAATACATTTAGTTTACATTTTCATTTTCATTCCGTTGACATATTTCTTATATTTGATAATTTGCTGTTTTAGTAAACATTTAATAAGGCTTATATTAAGGGAAATTATCGTTTAGATTAACAAATAGTATATGTCTTAATGATTTGTTTTTTAAATGATATCTTTGCGGAGCCAATATCAATTTTAGTAAAGAAAATGCCCTTTCTACGTTCACTTGTGTAGATGGAACTGGTAAGATCATTTATGAAGCTTCAAACAATAAAGGAAGCTCAGTTTTTTGATGCTCCCACCATATTCCAGCAGGCTCTCTAAGACATCAAAAGTCAAATTCCATCTTGATTTCCAATTTTAGCCTTTTTGGTTTAGAAAAAAAATTCACTTACCTCATCGGTAAGTGCTAGGCACGCCACTGTATGGAAGTATGTATGTGTATTAAAGATACCCAAAAAATTAATGATTCTTTGATTTTCAAGAAGCAGGCATAACAAATTTTCTCCGCATTTTAATATGTCAAATATAAAATCAGAGGTAAAGGAAACTTTTAGTATCCCCTACTTAAAAGTCAGTGAACTTTTGCCATTCATATGTGGGCGCCTCTAATGTACATACATATTCACTAGCGGATGCAAGAGGGGCAGGGCAATTTGTTGTTAAAACCCCCTCCCCTTACTGATGAAATTTTCATACATTTTGACCGTTGGCCATGATTTAAAAAAAAATAAGGGGTCGAACAATTTAAAACGCCTCTCTCCCTCCCTTATGTATTCTCTGGATCCGCTAATGCACATACTACTAGATGCATGCACTACTGCATGTGTATAACTACCCCATGTAAATTGATAATGACTTTTTTTTATTATTTTTAATTTTGTTGTTGTTGTGTTTGTGTTTGCTGTTCAATAATTATAGCTAGTCGTAAAAATTTAATAAATTCTTATTTGTGTTAGTTTTACTAGCTTTTATGTTTGCTTCAGCATGTTTATTTGCATATGCTTTTAAGTATAAGTTAGCCAATATTTATATACATACATATATATATATATATATGCATATTTGCATGTATGTGCAGGTACTTATCTACGAACAGCTAATGCTTGAAATACTTACTATGAGCATTTCAAGTATGGCTTATCTCTGTGGGTTTACCTTTGCCTGGGCATGAGCAGGATGTGCTGTTTTTTTTAATGACTTTTAGCTTTATGTTATTCTTTTAGTTTGAATCGTTGTTGTTTTTCTCATATACGATTTGAGAATTTTTTAAGCATGTAATGTAAAGCTGTCCCTTTAAGTATAGAATAATTTATAAATTTTGCATTAGCCGAATATATCAATTGGCTTAATGTTCTATGTTATATTATCTTAAATTTGGCTGCTTAAATTATGGTGATAAAAAGACGATCTCAATAGTCTAGTGGATAGTGCACTAGACTTTCATCCAGAAGGTTGCGGGTTCGATTCCCGTCTTGGTCTGGTGGTTAATTCTCATAAACTTCTTATATTCACTATTGATATGAAGTGGATGAGAATTATAAGAATGTGTACAAGTACACACCTTGGTTACTAATGGCAAAACCACCGAGCTGTTAAAAAATTTCCACAGCCATTCGAAATCAGTGTTAAACTGTAGGTCCTACCATCGGCACTGTGGTCTATTGGCAGAGTGCCAGACTCTTGTCTTTGGAGACCCGAGTTCGATTCTCGGCTTGGTTATGTTTCTTATCTATCTTTCTCTCTCTCTTATTTTCTTTCTTTCTTGGGGCTTTGGTACAATATATCTTATAGGTCGCAGTGCCTGATTTTCGAGTCGTACTTCCTTCAAATAATAATGGTGAGAAAAGGAGGTTATTGAGATGAATCTGGCGAATCGAACTAAGCATTTATAAAGACTATTACAATTAATGTAAGACCCTAGATGAAATATTAATATCTTTGGTTTGATCTCTGTCAAAAGCCATTTGAGTTAGAACGGTTTTTTAGTTTTTAGTTTTCGGTTTGCGAAAAACAAGGTACCCAGACCCTTTCCTTTCTTTTCAACTATGTTCTGTTTACATTTTCCTGGTATGATGAAAACTGTCAAAGGTGATTGGATTGTTGTGTAATTGTTCATCCAAATCGTTGAAGGATAACCAAATTTAACGCTGGTCGACAAAAAAAATCTCTTCATCTGATTCAAGAACCGTAACATGATTTTTTTTTAGAGATATCTATTCGTTGAACACAAATCTGATCGTGATTAGAACTCCAGATTTTTACACTCTAGTTGTAGATTCAGTTTTTTATTTAAACCCTATTAAGCGTTTCTATCAAGTCAGGTTTATCCGCTTCATTTGATTTAAAGTGTCCAAGGACAGTGTTTTTTAACTTTTGAACGGACTGAAGACCATAGTAGTTATATCCTAATTTTAAGTTCATTGGTATGACTAATTTTTTACACAATTTTCTTGTGACATGATAACGATCAGATTCATATTCTCCGGTTTTAAATTCATATTGCGGTCCTCTAATAAATTTGTGTAATTCAGTATAAAACACAAAAGTTTTGGAACGAAAGAAACCTTTTTAACAAATACTGAATCATGGGTCTTAATGGTATGAAACATTTGAGCAAAGACTAATGAGACGGGAAGAAAATTACTTAAAAAAGATGAGGACTGACTCTAAGAAAAATTTCTTCTTTTTTTACTTCTATTGTTTTACAGTAGCTAGACTTAAGTTATGCCTTGACACCTACGTACCCAATGGCGGATCTAGTATTTGGATTTGATAAGGGATGATTTTGCTAAATTTGAGAATAATTGTTTGATCAATAAATAGACCAAAACCCAGACAAAAAAAATCTGAACCAAAGATCTAACCCAAAATAGCCTTCAGCGAAACCGAAATATGCTTGTTTTCTTTTCTCGTTCTGTATTTTATACAGGTTATAGGTATGCTGCTGACCAGGTTATAGGTATAGGTATGAGCTAGTTATATTGCATTGCAATTATTTCGATTGTAACTCTAATATTAAGTAATTAATTATTTTTATATTGTGTCTTTGTCATTGACCAGTGCCAGTTTTTATAAAATTTCTAGTCTTGTTGCACTGGGATTACATATATTTGTAAAATAAATAAATCAGATCAAAATTCTGACCAAAACTCAAACCAAAATCTGACCAAAATGCAGACCAAAAATCAGACGAAATTTTAGATCGAAATATGGACCAAAAACAGTCCAAAACTAAGGCCACAAATTTGGTCAATATTCAAGCAAAAACTCAGACTAAAAGTAAGATCATGGCCAAACAAAATCTCAGATCAAATTCAGACTTTAATTCAAACCAATATTTAGACCAAAATTCAAACAAGTGTTCAGCCTAAACCTCAAGAGAAACTCAGACCAATATACAGAATAAAACTCAGACAGAAATTCAAACCAATATTTAAACTACTTTTGAAGCAAAAATCACACTTAAATTTTTATTGAAATTTAGACTAAAACTCAGGCCGAAACTCAGTTCAAAAATTAAACCAAAACTCAGAAATTAGACTTTCTTATTGCTTTTTATATTTAGTACGTATTTTTATGCCTAATTCAATATAAAAGTTCTTTACGATTTATAACATAAAATATTTTTTATATTATTTA
The DNA here is from genome assembly GCA_963691655.1 of Toxonevra muliebris. NCBI lineage: Eukaryota > Metazoa > Arthropoda > Insecta > Diptera > Pallopteridae > Toxonevra > Toxonevra muliebris. The sequence continues at coordinate 106,074,279 of OY829326.1, forward strand.
ATATATAGACAGATACATATATATATATATATATATATGTATACAGTACATAAAATTTTAACATTGTGTTTTTAATATTTTTTTTCTTAGATACTAAACTTTGCATTTTGTTTTAAAATTAAGACTGTAAAATCAAACCTAAAAAAAGTCCACCAAACTCTCCTATATCAAGGGCATCATAAACTGATCCTAAAATTTACCATTTAAGGTAGTTCAAGTGTATATAAGCTAGAAATAGATGTTGAAAGGTTATAGGCATTCACATTTTTAGAGGGGTCTAAGTCTGCGTAGCCCCCTCTGGATCTGCCTCTTTACCTACCTACATAATTTGTTGATCCAACTCATATAATAGGTTTCTACCTTGTTCAAATTTCTACTGATATCTCTTTTTAAGGGCGGGTTAGAAGGCTTAGATAGGCTATGTACATATAAAAAAATTTAAATTTATATCTCAGCAAAATTTATGGATCTTTATTCGAAAAGATTTATCCAAAACAAATAAAAAAATGTAAGTTCCGATTTTTATTGAAGATTGCGCATTTATATATAAGCGAATGTAGAATTAAAAAACAGAAGAAAAAAACAACTAAATAATAACTATAAAGAAGAAGCTTACTAAATGCAATTATTAAAGCAGAAGGCGGTAATATTAAAAAGCGCGACTGCCCAACATATAATTTATAGCCACCATTTAATGACACTCTCGTCTGTGATGTTCTTAACTTAACTACTTAAGCCTTCTCGCACACTTAAGTAAAGGCCTTTTCACATGATTTAAAGTACATGGCAAAAAGGCAAAAAAGAATGGCACAGTAAATGCAGTATGACGCTGTTATTGCTGCTGCTGTTGTTAGCTACTTTATGGTTGCTGTTGTTGTTCTTGTAGTGGTAGTTCCTTGCATGCATATTACCAAATGACATGCATAGTTAATTATGCTTCCAATATATGTATGCTCGTAAATTTTTTTATATTATATCATAATTTTTATGTTTTTTCATGTTGTTTTAATTTATGCGTATTAATTTGTTTTTTTTTTTTTTGTGTTTGTTGTTTTTGTTCTTTGCAGATGTTGAAATTCCAACGATACGACAGACAAAGGTTAAGAAAAATTAAATCATCATATAGCCTCAAGGATTCATTAAAGGTGTCAAAGATGAATGCAACGAATGGAGGAAGCCTTACGCTTCTTCTGGCTGTGACGCTGGCGGTGCTGTGCTCAATACAATTTGATGCAACACTAGCACAATCGAATTATGTGCAACAAGGCGACAGTGGGAATTATACAACAAATGGTTTACCTGAAGAGGCGACTCTAGATGGAAAGGTGAGACATTGAGGCTTTTAAATTTTTAAGGCTATGCTTGCATACAGAAATGAGTGAGCTGACTGCTGTAGAAATTTAATTTTAATGTCGTAAAATTTGAATAAATACTCATAGAGTTTCTGAGTTATTTAATGCGACAAACAAAAAGTTATTTGCCGTAATTACATGCATTATTTAAATTAGTATTTTTATCCGATAATGCGCACTTCTATTTACTTCCTATCCATAGCAACTTGAAGAGAAAATACCTTAAAAGCTTTCTTTTCTTTTTTGTTTACCCTTTTCCGTACCTTCACTCAAAATTGACTTACATTTTCTTTTCTTAGAAACATAAATAAATGACAATTCAGTTCTCACAAACTTATTTCTCTTCCGCATGAAAAAAACGTCAAGTCATCTCTTTCCGCCAATCCACCAATCCAACAACTTCAGCGCCTACTGTATACTTGCGCTGTTGTTGGCAAATACAGCTTTAAAGTATATGCGAGTATTTTCCATTTAAAGCATCTTAAGTGCAACAGTAGCAACAACAACAAAAACCAAAACAACGGTAGCAGGCAGCAGCAAAAAAAAAAAAAAAAAACAATGCTAATGGTACGTGCAATGTGCTGTTGATATCACTGCTACCGCTGATGGTGGAAGTCTTCTGTATTCCTATTTTTTCTTATGCTTTTGAACAATAAGCGTACAAATAAATGGGGGGAAATAACATGAATGTTTTCTCAACATTTATTTTAATTATACGAGAAAATACTGTTCCACATAGTAATGCGCGCCAGTCAGTCAGCGATGTCAACGCTAACCACCACGCCAGCCATGGCGTAATGTAAGTTTCGGTGTCTTCTTCTTTGGTAGGAAACTACCGCTACCGCTCTTGTGGCTTACATAATATGCAGATGAATGAATGGTAGCTTGCATAAATATTAAATTACAATATATTTACATACAAACATACGTACATACGTCAAAATTCAAAAATATAATATAAACATCTCATGATTTGCATTAAATTATAATTTTTTATTTAACTTATAAATATAAAGTTAAAACTTTTGAAAAAATTGACTTTATAGTTTATTTAAGTTGTGGGTATGAAGCTTCAACTTCAATTCATGATATCAAAAACCTAAAAAAATGCAGCAAGTCAAGTTTTCGACATAACCTGCAAAATACCCCGTTATCTAAGCTAAGTCGAGAACTTGGTATGCTGGGGTTTTTTGGACCTCGGATCCAAAAACATATTGTAAACATGGTCTGGCCCCTGGGCTCGAAACATTTCTTTTTTTTGAGGTTATGTGAGAAAACATTGACGTGCAGGGGTTTTTCAGACCTAAGATTCAGATTCAACGGCCTAAAAATATATTGTAAACATAATCTGATGTCCAAATCCGAAAAAAACATTTTTGTATGAGGTTGTTTTTCGAGGTTGTGTCAGAACCCTGAAGTACTCGGTTTCTTTGGACCTCGAATTCGGATTCAGCGACCCTAAAAATATATATTGGTATAAATTGAGTATAAATCTATAAACCCGTATTTTTTTCGTAATTTGGACATTTATTGTGAAAAAGTGATTATAAATTCGATTATCGTTAGCCACATTCTTTTCCCATTTTTCTGGTGGCATACGGATTCCGCGTCGAAAGAACTCCTCATCTGAAGTGCTGTTCAGCCAGGCCATGTGTCATCGATCGGAACAAGTGGTAATCAGAAGGAGCAATGTCTGGAGAATGCGGCGGGTGGGGTGGCACTTCCCATTTCAACGTTTCCAAGTATGTTTTTACTTGCCTTGCAACATGCGGCCGAGCATTGTCGTGTTGAAGAATAACTTCGTCGTGTCTATTCTCATATTCTGGCCTCTTATCCTTTAATTCTCGGCTCAAATGCATCAATTGTAGTCGGTAGCGGTCGCCAGTGATCGTTTCATTCGGTTTCAACAGCTCATAATACACGACACAGCATGAGCTTGAATCCATGGATGTTCGGCTTTGCCGTTGATGTTGATGCATGTCCGGGCGGTCCCCATGATTTTTTACGCTTTGGGTTATCGTAACGTATCCACTTTTCATCGTCAGTCACAATACGATGCACAGAACCCTTTCTTTTCTGTCGTTCAATCAGCAGTTCACATGTGAAAAATCGTCGTTCGACGTCTCTCGGCTTCTATTGGTACGGCACCCAATTTCCTTGCTTTTGAATCATTCCAAATGCTTTTAATCGTTTAGAAATGGTTGATTGATCAACTCCTAAAGATTCTGCAAGTTCTTGTTGCGTTTACCTTCAATTCTTCATCTTCGAACTTTTTCGGGCCGCCTGAACGTTCCCTGTCTTCAACATCAAAATCACCACTTTTGAAACGGGCATACCACACCTGACACATTCTAACGTCTATAGCACAGTCAGGATAAGCTTCAGTGAGGAAACGATGTGCTTCAGTTGCGTTTTTCTTTAAATGGAAGAATCAAATTAAAACTTCCCGCAAATGTTGTTTTGTTGGCACGAAATTCGACATTTTCAGCTATAGTAAAACACTTTTGTAAAATTATGAAAATTATTTGACAGATCAATTCTTATAGTATTTTTGGGGCTCTTCGAGATGGAATAGCTGTCAATGTCAAAAAAATGGCGCGTATGATAGATATGAAGTTAGTCACAATTACGAGTTTATACATTCATACTCCCAATAATAATAAACATGGTCTGGCCCTTGGACTCGAAATAAAATTTTTTTTGTATGGCTGCGATATGAAATACAGTTAAGACACGTCAGTTACACAATTTCGTATTGACGGGGACTCGATTCCTGTCGACAATTGAAAGCGTTTATTATCTCTTCAAGACAAAATAATATATCTCTAGTCTATGAAGGTGTGACTTGACATCATTGCAAAGGCTTCCTTACAGTTAACAATTAAATTTTAGCACAGATTAGGTTGGAGTGGCAGCCATCTGTTTGAAAGTACATCTTGACAAAAGAAGGCTTGGCCAACCTTGATTTCTCTACGCTATACAAGTATTAAGGCTATGAAAGAAATTAGTGCCTAACTAAATTAAAAGATAAGAAGATTACCTTCTTTGGGACGGAGACAATGGTTATTTGTGTTCCTCGCTTTCTGCGAACTCTTACACGAAACAATATTTGTAATGCCTTTATTCTAAACTTACACTTGTTGTAGTCTCCATAGCTAGTCTTTTTAACAGCGTAAAACTGGAGTATTTTAAGCACTAGCGGATCCAGAGACTTCTGAAAGGAGTTCACTGTCACCGATCAAAATGTGTGAAACAATCACCGCTGGTGATTTCAAGGACAGTTGTATATCATGAGACTTGTATATAATATATATGTGACAGGTGCCTGCAAGTCTCCACAATCTGTAGAATGATGGTTTCATTTGTTTTAAAAGTTACATACTTTTTAAAATGTCTGCCAAACAAAATTTATTTTCATTCAACGCTTTTGCATATTTCGTTTCCAGGTTACCAAATTGGACGACATAAGCCCGCTCATATTTTTAAATCGTACCAAAGCTGCTTTAAACTGTGCTGCTGGTTCAATGCAAGTAAGTGGAAAGAAAAACTTAAGCAGTCAATGCTAAACATATCCATTAAAAATTTAATGTATTTCATACTTATGATATTTAGGTTGATATGAAATTTAATGAGCCATTTCATGGTATTATACAAGCTGATTATGATCGCAGCAGCGCATGTCGCGTCAACGGCAAGGGAGCGTTAAGTTATAGATTAGAATTGCCATTAAAAGGATGTGGTACAATCCAAGTGAGTTTAGTTTTTCAACAATCAGAATTCATTTTTTCATTTTTAATCTTGCTTGATCTGTAATTTTAGAATCCCACACGTGTCTTCACTAACAATATTATCGTACGCTTCCATGCCAATCTCGAAATGGATGGTGATGAAATTATTACAATTGTTTGTCGTTATCCACCACCAATACCATCACTGCCACCAGCATTGCCAGCACCAATGTAAGTTTTAATAATTTATTTGTTTCTATTGTGTACTAATATTATTTCCTTTTTTTGTAGTCTTAACCCTCTCGCTACTGCTGCTATTGTGCAGCCACCATTGAAGGGTATTCAGATTTTATTGATCATTTGCGCTATTATGTTCCTAACATTATTATTATTGGGTCTGGCTGTTTCGTACTATTGCCTACGAAGTCGTCCCATACCGGTTGTTCGCCGTCTTCCAATGTCAATGGGAAGCGGGTCGGAAATTACAAAATTAAGCGGCAGTAGCATGGGTAATATAAGTGCCTTTGAGGGTGTGAAAATTCCACGTGCCCATGCAGCTTTGGGTGCGATGCACAGTTCATCAGGTAGTGAAGGTGCTCTCATACCCTCTGACTACCCAAGCGAATCACATTCCGAAATCGAAGAAATTGATACGAGGTAAGTGCATAATTTTCTGGTAATAAAAAATAATTTAAATTGCTTACTTTTTACACAAGATCACTGCCATTCAGTTCGGCCGGTAGTTTCGAAAACCGTGCCTTCGTGCAGGAAACTTCAAGCATTTATAGCGATCACTACGGTCATACTCAGGAAGTTCAGGCTGCCAATGCCGTGGCCACTGCAGTGCCACGTTTACCTATTGCTGTAAAGGAGTCTTCATCGCCGAAATTCGATGTACAGGTGCGAGTGAAGAAGTCCCCTCCTCCACCACCCTCACCAGTCACTTCCGATACCGAAAGTGTCGCAACATTGCGACCTGATCGCAATAACCTATCCACCATTATGGAAACTCATGAAGACCGTGAAAGTATTATTACAATGGATTCACTGCCACCACAAGAAGAGACCGTGCACACACAATTCACATATGTTCCTGAGTTGCATCCAGCCCCACAACAGACATTTATTGCAGCACCACCCCCACCAGAACCCGTTTTCTCTGTCTACACGCGTACGCATCATGAAGTTGTGGACGGTCGTCCGGAAACATGGTCCGACTATACCGACGGCCCGACACCAAGCGAAATTACTGATATGACCTCAGAAGCACCAGATATTCATTCGGTTGGTGAGATGGTTGATACTACACACTTCTATGAAGCAGATTATCTACCACCAGAGCCACCAATTGTTGTTAAGAAACCGCTGGTCACTGCGCATACTGTCGACGATGTTTACTTGCGCACCATAACCGAAAAGAAGACAATCGAAGATATTGAAAGCCATAAGCGACGCGTTACCGAATACAAACCAAAGGCGAAACCACTGCCACCACCTATCCCCGATCCAACCTTCGATGTTAAGATACGTAATTACCCAACTGAGCGTGAGCAACAGCAATGGGAGAACTTCTCTGATATATCGAGTGCTTCAGGCATGACACTCACACCAAAAATGGAACGTTCCGTATTGAGTTTGCCACCCATTGTACATACAGAGCCACCACAGCAAATCCACGATAACAAGGAGAAACTTACTAGCCCTGAATTAGTCGGCAACATGAAGCCAATTGAATTGCCGCCAGTTGACACGGCCGTACCCAACTGGGATGTGCTCATACGCATTCTCGAAGAGCCTGAAATGTCCGAAGTGGACGATGCCAGTTCAGTTCACTCGAGTATACATCCACTGACACGATACATAAGCTACGACGATAAGACCAAGTGGAAGGAAATTATTACAACAGAATCTTCATTGCGCACCATGCTCACTGAAGCTGTGGCACGTGAAGATTTTGAGCGCATACGTTCAGATACACGCTACGAACGCATTTTCGAGCCACAAACTTGGGATGTCATCATACGTATATTGGCCCCACCATCCGATGATGAGGGTGACGTCGAAATGCGTGCACCAAACAAACGCATAAAGAAAACACAACCGTGGGATACACGCTCACGTCGCAGCTCCTTGCCAACACTTTATGAATATGACAGTGATGGTGGCTCTAGTGTGCGTACCATACGCAACGATCCCAGCATGCCATTAAATATGGGCCCTTTCAATTTACAACGTTCCCGACGCTCATCACGTACTTCATATCACACCGACAACAATGACTTCCGTTCAATGTCAGAAGTCACTGTCGACTTTGCACGTCCCGATCATTTAGATAACGTTTCCGATGCAAGCTCATTCTATCCAATGCAATATTATGATGATGATGTAGATCGACGCTCATTCCATCGTTCAGTGAGCCATCCATCGCTGGCACGTTCAGCTAGCGAATTCACCGAACATTGGATTGCTCCAGAGGATATGTCCTCACCAGAGGGAACACCCAAATCGAAAAGATCACAACGTTTGGTGAGTATAGCATATATGTGCTAGCTTGAAAACTTAAGTTTAAAAATATACGTAATTTCTTTTTTAGACTACTTTCCAGCCACGTGTACCAGCGCCTCCACCGCCACCACGTGCAGGACGCATTGTTGCACAAACACAAAGCGAGTATGTGGAAACACATCGTAGCACTTTCCATACAGAAAACGAAGCACGTCCGCGTGAGTGGTAAATCTGCAAAGCGTGAACTGCAGGCGCAGCACGTGCGTTACTGCTGACAGCATTTGCAGCTTCTTCTACTGCTGTTGCTGCTGCTGCTGCTGAAAAATCATTTATTTCCAAAATATTTGTATTGTATTTTTGATTTTACACACAACTAACACGAAACTGCTTTCCAATTGAAGTCATACTAAATCTTCTTTTTTCCTACTTATACTTCTACTTCCTAGTATGTATTTGTAAAGTTAGCGTATTTAAGCCATATTTCATAGAAAAGTTACTTTGGCTTTTAGAACCTAACAAAAGTGCCAATTAAATAATTCTGCGTATATTACTTAAACAATTTATATAAAATAAAAAATTATACTCATAAATTTAAAATTATCATATATTGTAAAAATAACAAGACAAAAAAAACATTGAATTGAATTTATTTTCATAGTAAAGAATTAAAAATAGTAGAGATTAGTTATAATTGTATAACTTTAAGTTTAAACTTTGTGTATAAATGGAATAGGGAAAAAAGCAATACACTCAGAGAAAATTCAAACAACTCTTTATTTCGGGCTTAATATTTTTATGTGATATTTCTTATAAAATTGGTTCACAATACACGTAATAATAGTCGTTTCATAAGATCAATGATGAAAAACAATTAAACTTTTCGAAAAGATAAAATATAGGATAACCAAATAATAAACAAGTTTACTTCAAGAAAAGTACTTTCTGTTTATTTCGGGATATTTTGGTTACCAAAACAAAATGTTTTATGACCACATTATGAAATACCGAATTCACTTTACTTGTGTATTTCCAAAACATTTGAATCTAAATGCAAAATAAGGGTCTCTGAAGGGTCTGTCTTTATGCAAACCTTTCGCATTTATAAAAAACTTTTTCCTCTCACAATTCCAGAAAATTCCACAAATTTTTTTCTCTGAGTATATTATTGATTAGTGCTAACTGTGAATACGCATTTCATTGCTATAAATTTCAAGTTTTGCATTCTTGGAAAGGCTACAAGCTATATTTCACTATAGCAGTGGGATGCCTATTCAAAACCCAAATATGAAACCATAATATGAAAATTAGACCTTGAAAAATGTAAACAAATGTAAAACTAGATATTAATAAATTGAATATTCTCTTTGATTTTAAACTGCTTTCAAAAACTTCACGGGGAAACTTAAAATCCTTTCTAAAATTCACATAAAATCATCAAAAGTTTCCCTCACTTACAAATAGAAATCGCTGAAACTCTACACTGCGCCAACGTTTCGATTTCATTTTAAGAATTGAATCCTGTAAAAACTTTTCACTTATACTAAAAAATTTGCACACGAAAATATTTACACAAAATTATACTTTAAATAAATAAGAACTTTGAGTTTGCATAAATTTTCCACATAAAATTTGCCACAAAAATACGCACTTATGCCTAATTGAGCTGGTCAATTCAGTTTAAATAATTCATTCACACAAGTAACAACAAATAATTTATTTAACTTTTAAATTTTTTCCAACATGAAAACCACAAAAAAAAAAGCATTCAGGCAAACGTTTCTATGCTGCAGATACATATGATAAAGCCGAAAACTTTGTCATGTCAGCAAATTTTGGTGCTACATGCCAAAAACAAAATAATAAAAACAAGTTTGTTTTATTAAACTCATCAACATGAATATATGAATGAATGAGTGAATGTTGAGACAGCTACCAATGTTGCCATCAATTAGGGTAGTTGCGATAAAGAAAGGCGGACAAGCTACAGGCTGTGTATAAATGAGCTGCCCTTTTGCAAGCAAACACAAAAAAATATGAAAAACATTTTGGTAAAAGCAAAAAAAAACAAAAAAAAGAAGAAATGACAATGTTGTGGACAGATTAGACTGGCACACTTGACGTGGCATAAAAGCAAAAGATAGAAACAAAAATATTCAGTTACATTAATTTAGAGAGAGAGATTGATAAAAAAAAAAAATCATAATTTAATTAGGTAGATTTCGTGTAATGATAAAAGGTGATAAGTAAATGACTCTATTTAAACAAAGGAAGCATGGGAGGAAATAAGAAAACTAACGGGATGAGCACAAAAACATCGATTGATGTACATTATGGGGTATTTTGTACCCACCTTGGTTACCAAAAAAAAAAACAAATAGAGAAAAGGTTTAATCCTTCAAAATAACTAATTGATATCGTAGTTTTTAAACTTCAAATGAAACTGGATTAAAAATCCCCTGAAGAAGGCCTAAAATTTGCGCCGAAACGTTGGGAAAAAAGTATGAAATAGTTAACTATTTGCGTATGAAAATTTCGACCAAAAAGCCTGTCATTATAATCTCATGAAACTGGATTTTGTCAGGCAAAAAAGTTGGGCCTTAATGTGTTTTATGCATTCGTATGTTAATAGTACTTTTTCATATTTAAATTGCTATTTAGCCTGTGTACTTGTAAAATATTATATATGTTTCGTATTTAACTTGCCTCTTATAATATTTTAATACATAAACAACTGATATAAGCCCATTGTGCAAATAAATATTATTCAATTAGTGTACTTAAAATACATGGGCACATGGGATGACGGGAAGGAGAAAGTCACCACCTCCCGAATGCACTCATGTCATACATCATAATTATGTTGGTGTATAATATAATTCTGTATCTAGAGACTAATTTTACATTACTAGTTGCTGTATGTACATATGTAGTACGCGCGTACGCTTGCTTGCGAGAAATCCCACGCATATTGCCCACTTCTCCTATACTGCTTTTGCTTTTGTATAATGTTATCAGCAACATTTCAGTTAGTTAGTTCGCAAATATGTTTTAATCAATCATTGATATATTTGTTATAAGCAAATGACAAAATCTAATGTTGTCAGACATGGCTACACATGCTTCCATACATATATAGATTTGAATTTATCTATTAGGCAGTAATGCATAATGTAGTGCAAAAGCCTGCAGAGGTTTAGATACTATTCCCAATACTAACACCTAATTATTTAAATTTAATATTTCGTCGCCTGAGAATTGATTTGGTGTATAGGCATACGAATACTTATACACATAAGCCAAATCAATTCTCAGGCGACGATTTGTTTTGTGAAAAAATCAAGTCTACTAGCATTTAAACCTATTGTGTGAAAGTTTACTTAATTTAAAAGAAAATATGATTTAAAAATCTTATTTTCTGACTTGAACAATAGCCGATTTATTATGTAAAAAATAAACATCGTGAAATTTGTTTGGAAAACATATGTCACGGTTTGTATTAATAACAGAGTTGTTTTTATTTTCCGTACAAATTTCAACGAAACTCGTTTTACTACAAGGCAAAAACGAGTTAAAAAAACGCAGTTAATATTAATATTATTTTTTATTCTTGCCAAACTTCATTTAATCCTAGTCTAACTAATTTTTCTTATATTAAAATTTTATAAATAAAATGTTAATCATTTGCTTTTATATTTTCTTGCATTTATACACAAAGTTTTTTTTTTTTTTTGCAAATTTTCAAACCTTTTCATTTTTTTCACAAAAATTAAAAAATTATTATAGAATTTTCATTTTCACTTTACTTTTAATCTTAAATCTTAAAAAATCGTGAAAAATCTGGAAAAGTTTGATAAACCACATTTAACAATGTAAGTGATTTTCTCTTACAAAGAGATATTCAAATTTTTATATTTTGTAAAACAAAAAATCTGTAATCTTAACAACAGCAACTAAAAGCGCTACACAACAAAAAGGTGGAGGGACTCTACTGCAATTACTTAAATTCTGCTTTCATTTAAAGAAGAAATGTAATTAATTTTATTTAAAAAAAAATAAAAAAATTAATTCAATTGCTTTCAGAACATACTTGAAGTATCCAATTACTAAATTAATTATTTTAATAATAAAGTAAAAGTTTCTAACAAACGAACAAGTGCACAATTTATTTGCACAAAATAGTAGTATACTAAAAATACATAAATTTAATTTGCTGATATTATGTTATGAAAGAAATATTGCTTTTTTCTGTAAAAATCTAAATAAAAATTTCATTAAATTATGTGAGCAACTTGTCTACGATTGATTTAAGTTGATTTTTAAGTTAAAAATAAATTTTTAATTAAACTGTATAACGACGCAATACAAAAAAAACAAAGTTTTATTGATAACATTGTGAATTAGTGAACAAAAAATATGTAAAGTTTATTCTATATATAAATTTAAAATTATTTTAAATAAAGAAGAAATAATTTTTACTAACAAAGGAAAATGTTTGACTTATTATGTTTATATTTTCCATATTTTCATTTTTTTAGGATGGTCGCTATCATTTTCAGACATCTCATGCAAACAACAGAAATATTTCTCTCATGAGAGAGTTCCTCTGTAATGTCAAAAGCAGCTTTCAGATAAAAATGACCGTAAAATAGTTGCACCATAATTTAATTTTCTTCCTTTTTTCTATTATAGCAATACATTAGACTGCTTCACATATTTCAAGTAACGTGATTTCATCGCGGTTTCTGTCTAAAACATCAGTTTATGTTGTAACAAGGTGAATTTATACCAGGTGAAGTTACCAGCAACTCATTCTCCTTCCTTCTCCGTGGTCAAAACCATAGGCTGTCAAACCACATTTATTTTTCATTTTTCATTGTGTACAGAATTCAAAAACCATTGAAATTAGAAATAGAAAATATTTTCTTTCTCGCCATTGACTTTTGCTTCGCTGCTAAATCTCAAAAAGCTACCCACTTCAATTTAATGAGTTCATCCTCATCATACTCATCAAGGTCCTCTGGAGTGACCTTTAGCCACCTACAGATGTCGACAACCATAGAGTTTAGTTTTTTCTCTCTGTATCGTGTTTCCATTGTAACCATATTGTAACCAGATGGAAGCTTTCAACCAAATCGATGTGAATATGCCTTTAAAAATTCATTTATTTCATGCACATCTTGAATGGTTCGCAAAGCAACTATCCACTGAGTCGGATAAACATAGTGAACATATTATAATACCTATGGTTGCCGACAGGGCCGTAGCCAGGATTTTTTCTCGGGGGGGAGAGGGTTTTCATTCGACGAAAATATTCATATAAAATTTTTATGAAACTGATGTTTAAATACAATAAATTAAATACGCCTTCTGTTGGCGAATCAATTTTTCATGCTGAACACGAATCTGAGGTCAAAAACTTTGCATTACGTCACCTTTTAGAAAAATGTGGTTGAAACCTCTGAAAATACCGTTTTTGGCCATGTAACACAACTTCGTATGATTTCACTTCAAATTTATTTTTAAAATTTTTTCTTTTATTTGACTTTTTAGAAAGAAACCGATTAAAAAATATTTAAAAATCGTTCAATAGATTTGATTTTGACTTTTTTTCCATCCACTGACAATCAATATTAAAAATTAGGAAAAAGTTTTCACATTTCGGGGGGGGGGGGGGGGCGGGAGGGGTGTCAGAACCCCAAAACCTCCCCCCTAAATACGGCCTTGGTTGCCGACATCTGCAGGTGGCTAAAGGTAAGGTCTTGATCAGTATGACGAGATGATCTCATTGCAGAAGTTGAAATTGAAGAATGTAGCTGCAGGCGATAAAGCAGCAATGCCAAAGATGATGGCCAGGAAGAAGATAATTTATAATTCTAATTTCAATGGTTTTTAATTCTGTTCACAATATAAAATAAAAATAAATGCCTTACATTGTTGTTGTGATGACTACATTTGTTCATTAACCTGTTTATATATAACTTATAAAAAAATAAATGTAGTTTGTATGGAATTTATAAAGTAATCGAGAAAAAAGGATTTGTTATCCTTTATCCAACTGGTAGTGGTTGTACGTCAATGGTATGTTTTAGAAAGTGGTTTAGCTTAATGAAAATAACAACAACAATTTAATTAATAACATGTAATCTGATTTTATGGCCTCCTTAGTCGAAAAATCGTAAAAATATGAAATGTTCATGTTTTTTGCAGCACGGCACTCCCAAGCGGGCGTTATTGGCAAAATAAGATTGCGGATTCAGATTCCTCATACCCGAAAATCCCCAGAAAGACCTTTGGATGGCAAATGAATGAATCCTAATTTTTAAAATCCTCCTGAAAAAACACGCTTAAAATCGCCAGCCTGAGAAAGCTGCGAGATTACTTTTCTATATACAACCTAAACTTTCAGAAAAAGTTGGTTTCATCAATTCCCCAGCCGACTGCTGTACAGTGTAATTAATAAAAAAAGTTGAAAGAATTGTCGATTCATTGTAATTTTACATTTACTTAAAAAAAAAACAAAGTGCTAAATTTTGTGATAGTTTCATTTGAGATTTTTCTAGCACCAGTGCGACGCGTTAGATTTACGAACAGTAGACAAAAAGATAATGATGGAGAGGTGAAACAGGGATTTCTGAATTTCTTGAATTTCTATTTTCAAAATACAATTTAAAATAAAAACGACATTCTTGTCAAGACTCAATTTCGCAGTGTTTTGATTAATAATTATTAAAATATTATGAAGGTTTTTTTTTAGAAAATAACATTCCTCCAGCCTCCGCTCAACCTCCACTCCCCCTACTCCAAAAACGGGCTGGATCTTAACCATCATTTCTGATCCGAAGTGATGACTGATGATTCGAAGTGAAAAGTTACTAAATATTGCTCAGGTTACGAATAGAAAAGCCAAACAAAAATCCACAATAAATTGTCAAAAACAAAGTTAAGTCCAAAGGTATCGCATATGATGCCCATCAAAAATAAAAAGCAAGTATTTTCCATCATCAATTTTGAAGTAATCATTAAAAAAAAACACATTTTTAAATTTGAAAAAACTCACAATTTTATACCATCACGTATTTGAGTATTTGGTATGCTCATGATTCCTCATGAGAGCAAATAAGATTTAAATCTTTCTATATAAGATAAATATATCGAAAACTTAGAGCTCGAAGCGTTTATTAAATTTTTAGCTCTTTACTCCTCTAGACAACACGAAAAAAATTCTTTATTTTATTTTATTCATATAGAAACAAGGAAAGTTTAAGCTTTGAGTCAATCAAAAATACATAAAAAGGCAATAACAAAAGAACTTTTGTACCCTATTTTAGTATTTTATTTTATTATTTTTTTCAACTTACCTTTAGTATAGTATAATTCAATGCTTCTTTGTTCAAAATGATACCTCATTAAGTTGCAAAAAGGAAAATCATCTCTTAGATTAATAAATGAATTTACTAAAGCTTGTTCAGATTTAGTTCAAGGATTAAGAAATGGACAAATAAACAAAGGACAGTCAGGCATAATAGAAAAGTGTTTTGTGATATTTTATTTAATTGTGTATTGTCCTTTTTTAAAGGAAACACCAGAAACTTAACCCTTAAATTGATGCATTACATTCTTGTAGAGCTAAATAATATTAAAAATACGTATTTGCCAAATCAAACTGAACCCTTTAGTTCCAAACTGAAGTAAGAAGAATAGTTCTTTAGCTAAATTTTGCGTTCTAACTTCAAATATCTCCTATTAAAATTACTGCTTTCAAATAATCATAAATATTTTTTCCGAATCAATAAAAAATAGTTGACGATTTGGCGAAAGATGGAATTTTGTGGGTGAGATGGAACGCCTTTTATCCCCTATAAAATGAGAAAAATTTGGTGCGAAATTGATATATAAGAACTAAATACTGCAAACCAGATTGTTTATTTTAGCCCTTTGTCGACCGACGGTACTTAAAAGTAACATTACCATTATTAGTTTATAAAATCTTTAAACAAAATATTTGTATAATTTTAGGCTTTAATTTAATATTATAAAATAATGTAGAGTATAACTACACACTCAAAGAACACACGATTAAGTGGTATACAGATGGGTCACGTACCGAGGATGGAACTGGGGCAGGAGTATTTGGGCCAAGAATCAAACACTCTGAGCCGATGGGGAAGCATCCTAGCATCTTTCAAGCTGAAATTAATGCAATCGATATATGTGTGCAATTCAACCTGGATAGACAGTACAAACGGCAAGATATCGCTATCATGTCGGACAGCCAGGCAGCCATTCGAGCATTATGTTCCTTTGAGATCACCTCTAAGTTGGTGTGGGACTGTTTAAGCAAGCTCAATCAACTGGGCAAGAACAACAAAGTCGCTCTATGTTGGGTCCGTAGATACGCAGGAATTGAGGGTAATGAGCAGGCAGACGAGCTTGCAAGAAAGGGGGCAGCAACCACTTTCGTGGGACCTGAACCCTTCTGTGGAATAGGAGATAGCGTAATCAGGGAATTACTCAGGCAAGAAGGGAGGAACAAGAGGCAAGAACTCTTTACCAATCTTACGGGACTGAGGCATTCCAAAGCGCTTTTAGGTAATTATAATAAGAGTAGATAAGCAATCTGCATTGGTCTCAACAAAAACAGTTTGCGCATATTAGCTGGTATTCTGACTGGGCATTGCGGGCTCAGAGAACACCTTTGCAAGATAGGGGTTGAGCAAAGCTCAATTTGTAGGTTTTGTAATGAGGAAGACGAATCATCAGTACATATTTTAGCTCAATGTGGAGCACTGATCCACAAAAGAAGGAAATGTCTGGGCATACACCAAGTGCTCAGTACAGAACTAGCATCCATAGCTCCGGGCGCAATACTCAAATTCTTGAAGGAGACTGGACTGGATGAGGTACTCTAGGCAGATTAGACTAGATAGAAAAGAGGGACGTACAATAGATCTTATAGGTCGCGGTACAACGACAGAAACCTCTATAATACAATACAATGATTTCTTACTTTCACTTCTCCCTGACACAAACGTATAGGGATACCAGTTATAACTTATATCCTTGCATATCCTTACAACATTTTTAACTTTATATTTTTTATCAGAAGCCATAATAAGTACGATTTCATCGAAAAAATAAATTATTCGTCGCCTTCGGGTTTTGGTCCACAAGTGGTTAATCAAGAATAAAAAAAATTTAAAGAACATTGAGAACAATTGAAACAATTCTTGAAAGCATTACACAGAGAAAAAAAACTATGATTTTAACAGTGCATCGCTATTGTTAAGAAAATCTGTTTTATTGAACGCATTTTGTTTGATTGAACAGTTTTTTTATTTTGTATTGACAATTTTCGTAACATCTCTTCTTTTGAAATAATCTGTTGAATATTTAGTTCATAACCCTGCCAGAGAGGGCTAATGGAAACTCCAGTACAGTAACAACATTTTTCGCTTTCACTAACACAATTTCAAAATTTTATAGGTCTATTTTTAGAAATAATGATAAACAAAGACAGCCTGATTGAGTATTTCAAATTTGTATGTCTTACTCTCTCTTGCATAGTTAACTCTTTAAGGTTAGGTAGAGTAAAAATTGTCCCAACGTTTGCTTAGTTTTGTATGCATGGTGGGATATATTTTAACCCATCTCGAAAAGATGAAAGTACTTATAATCATATAGTTTAATATTTTATTTACAGTTTCTCATTCAGTTGTCAATGCTGTAACCAAAAAAAATTCTGTGCAACTGGAGTTTTTATTTTCTTTAAAATCGAGTGCCTCAAAGAGTTAAAAAACAGTAATTAGTGCTCGAAACATTGAAAGAGAAAAACAAGCAAAATTCGTTGGAAAGTAAATTTGGTTATGTGACACAGTTGGTAAGCGCGTTGTTCGACAGTCATCATGCGAATGTTTTTCTGCCACAGGTTCGAGCCTGGGAAAGAGCATTTATCCAATTTTGATTTTTCTCAGTGTAATATCGAACATATATCATAATATCCATCTCACCCCGAAAAAAAAGGTTCCTTCTCTCCCATTTGTAAGGGAAAAATTAAAAATTCAACAAAAATCAAAAATGCATTACCACATTATCTAACAATTGTGCTTACTTTTTAAAAGGTTAAGAGGCCTCAAGGTAAGCGCCCAAGCTGCATCTCAAAGCGATTAAATGGTAACAAATGGGTAACAAATTTAGGGCGAGAAAAGTTTTTGCTCTCGCAGCGCTTACTCGCGATAATTTGATTTTGCGATTGACAAAAGTACGCTTAATATTTTGTTCTTGTACGAATCGACACCCGCACACCAAAATTCGTTATGATTGGTTAGCAGCATCAAGAGATAGCGCAAGAGTTCAAGAGAGTTGTTAGGTGTTTTTTTATTTAAATAAATATTGGAAACATATAAATATGACTAAGAATACTACTTTAAATTTGCAAAGAACAGAAAAAATTTGAATAATAATCGTAAATAATACACCATCAGCATTTCCAGGGTTAAATCGAAACATATACTCACAAGCAAAAGAACCTTTTTCACATTTTTGATATTGTTATAATGCTCAACTTAAAATTGCGCTAGAGGAGGTTATCAAATATTCATTTTGGCTAAAAGGGGTATGCTCTTGATGCACAAATGAGCACCAAAGGTAAGGCAAAAGGCAAAGAGCATCGACCATGGTAACGTTATACAATATGAAAATGTCTCATAATTTTTTTGGAAGGCAAAAAAGATACATACTTTGATGCCTCAGCAATTTTCTAAAATATTCAAATTAAGGGTTGCCCGTTCAAATGCTACACAATATTCAAGAAATATGAGAAATATGACAAGACGAGTGCAAATTGATAAAACAATATTTTTTGTGCGTACCTTTAAATTTGTCTACTTATATTCATACTATTGAAAACAATTTAGCATTTCCGTACACATATTTGGGTATATATACTAGGGTGGCCCTTAGCTATAGGTCTTTTTCAAAAGTAAAAATGTTGCTGCTCCCTTGCACTAATCTGCTTCCAATCAAGAAAAAACCGGTCTGTGCAAAACTTCAGCTCCATCGGACAACTTCTAGGCAACCCTCAAACGCCTTGAAGTTGAAACATACAATACGAAATTATTAATTCCGTTCAAAAGCGGTATAGTCTTCCCTATATTAACCATTTTCTTGTTTCTTCATAGAAAAATTTATTTGGACACATCCAGGAAATTGTGTGAAAACTTTCTGAATCAAATTTTGCAAAAGTAAATTCTCACAATTCCTGAAACAATATGAAAAATAGAATCGCCCACAACTTCTATAAGAGAAGCGTATTTTTATTTACAAAAAAAAATATCTATAGAATCAATTGTGAGTTTCACAAGAATTTCAACGAAATTCACTTGAAATGCCGAAAGTAACACAGCAACCCTCAAACACATGGTTGTGAGAAACAGGGAAAATATGATATATTTTTTTGACATTTTGCATTTTGTCTTTATAAGAGCTGCAATATTTCTGTTGTTAAAAATGAAAAACAGCATAACTAGAGTTAAGACATTCTTGGCTATAAATAATAAACTGATGCGAATTTTTAAAGTAATTTTTAGAATTATATATCATTTTAAGAATGATCTTTAATTTGAAGATAAAGTCATTTGAAACAATAACTGCATTTTATTCGCCACTTGCTTCTAGTTATGTATAACTAGCAGCGATAATTCTAAATGAAAACAACAACAACAAAGCAGAGATAACACGTATAATTATAAGAAGTGAGATCGAAAAAATCTTAACACGCGTTTTACCCAATAATTTTTTTTGGGTGTAAAATTTAAAAATTTCTTTGATCTAGTTATCTTTGAAAAATATGTCAGTTTTTATTTTTAATAACAAACATGTTGATTTATTGTGAGTTTGATCAAAATGAGTGAAGAAAAAGAAGTACGTCTTAAAATTATTAAAAATTTTCAAAAAAAATCCAAATTGGTCCTACAAAAAATTGGCCAAAGAATTGAAGGTCTGCCGTCAAACTGTTTCCAATGTTATTAAACAGTTTCAGGAGAATTTGACAATCGATAGCAAACCTGGTTTGGGAAGAAAACAAGGACCACATGATATTGGGCAAGCCAAGAAAGTAGAAAGCATATTGAAAAGATCTCCAAACACATCTGGTAGAAAAGCTGCCCGGTTAGCCCAGTGCTCTGACTATTTGGTGCGAAAAGTTAAAGCCAATGCAGGTTTGAAAACATACAAAGTCCAAAAAGTTCCAGACAGGAATGCTACAAAAAATTTAGACACCAAAAGTAGGGCTCGGAAATTAAAATCGAATTTCGTACAAAAATATCCATGTTGTATAATGGACGACGAAACGTATGTACTGGCAGATTTTACGCAGCTTCCGGGTCAAAATTTGTATGTTGCTGATGCTCAAGGAAATGTCGAAGAATAATTTAGAATCCAAAAGCAGACAAAATATCCTAAAAAATTCCTAGTATGGCAAGCTATATGCAGTTGCGGCAAAAGAAGCAAGTCATTTGTTACAATGGGCTCTATAAATACCGAAATATACATCAAAGAATGTTTAAAAAAAAGACTTCTTCCTTTCATAAGAGAGTATAATGTCCCCACATATTTTTGGCCCGATTTGGCATCATGCCACTACGGCAAGAAAGCTCTGGAGTGGTACCAAAGTAATAACATAGTTTTTATACCAAGAGAGGCTAATCCTCCTAATTTTCCGGAGCTAAGACCAGTGGAGAGATAAAAGAAACTTAAAGAGCTCAAAAAAGGTGTCCCAAAATATCTAAGATTTTAAATGGAGATGGGCAAACTGTTCCAAAAAGGTGTCTGAAACAACTATCAAATCTCTAATGGAAGCCTTACCAAAAAAGGTCCACGAGTTCATAAATAGTGGTTAGAACTATAAAAGTTATATTTTTCTGTAATTTGGAAAATATTATCAATTAAATAAAAAAAAATCAAAACTCTAAGATCAACCGTTTAAAAATTATTGAATTTTATATATTTTAAGATTTTTCGATTTCACTCCTTAGCGTACAAAAATTCTTCTTTTTTGTCTTAGGTAGAGTAGAACCTGTTCACCTCAATTTGAAATTCAAAATTTCAACGAAATTCATTCTCGTGTATCCGCACTATAAGAGAGAATTTAATTGGCAACGATTTGTGTAACTAATTGTTTCTCAGCTTAATTTTTTCTGACAATGTTATTGTATTCCTGAATGAGTTTCACATTTTTCTGCAACGTCATCGACAACAACTTTCTTCTCAAGTTTTTCAATTCCATTTCTGTAACTTGGATCATCTTTCCATGTTAAAAGTTCTTTGTTGAAAAAATTGGTGCTGATAAAAAATTTCGCAAAGAAAATTTTTGTACCAGGAGTTATAAAAGGAGCAAAATCGATGTTTATAAACGAAAAAAATTATTTTTTTGTAGCCTGCTTCCAATAAAATTTAAGATTTATTTGTCTTAACCGCTGTTGGAACATTTTCATCAAATAATGATAGAGCCACTGTCTGGGAAGCTTTACTCGAGGTGGGTGACAAATTCTGTGGTCAAAAGCAGTAACCACTTAAGTCTGAAAGTGTCATTTAGAGTAAACATGGTTTGAAGTTGATGTGATTGGTTGCCACTCTATATAAGCGAATACCTTTCTATTTTTATAACTTTTGTTTTAAAAACATAGATTTTTGGGGATTTCACGTACATGTGCATTCGAATAAGAAGAACACAATAGCATTTATAACTCAATTCAGTCTTAAGTCGACTTAAGCGTTTATTGCTTTTAACCACAGAGTTTGTCAGCAGCTCCTTTCTGATTTCTCGATCAATATCCTGATAATTCATCAACTGACGTATTAACAAAAAGTAATGATAAGTTCTTTTAATTCCATCTGGGGAATTTTTGGAGTTCTTCCCCTTATAAGATAACTGAAACTGGTCTTGAGAAAGGTATATCTGGAATGCATAAATTATTGTTAACTCAAACAATTCTGGCTAATCATCTCGGTGTTGTGTCTTCATGGAAAGGTGTTGTTTAAGAAATCCAACGACAAAAAATTGTTTATCTGGAAAAATTACTTTTCGGTCGGCAATGTACAACTTCATGGTCGATGAGGTCCACCTCGCAGTTGTCCGATTGAGCTCAAATTTTGCACAGATTGTTTCTTTATAGATTGAAACAAGATAGGGCCTGGGAGTTATACTTTTAAAAAGTTGAAATATCAGGGCCACTCTAATATACACTCGTATGCAATTTCGTTTATTTTATCGCCCCTTTTTTTTAATTATGACCATTGATCAAAATGCATGGGATATTTATCGGGTTTAGGGGATAGCCCCACTATCCTCTAGTACTCATATGCATGTATATATGTTATAATTTGAGCAAACAAACTATTTATTAATTTTATATAATAACATTTTGTGCTAGTAAGAAACTGCATACGTAGACTAAAATAAAAAAAGGCCAAAAAGCCAAGCATACTTGAATGCACAAAAACAATGACACCAAAAGCACAGAAATATAAATACAGAAACAATCGTAAACGAAGGAACGCAAATATAGAAATAAAGAAACACACACACAGACAGACACAAATAATTTGCTTTACTTTGTAATTTTCCTTTTGCATTACAAAATATTTGTCTGTGTCAGTGTTGGCATTATCTGTCAGATGGAGAAAGAGAGGAAACGAGATAAAAGCAATGGCAATGGCAGCAAAAGCACACTATTAATTCTATGTTTCTCTCTGTATGTGTGTGTGTTTGAGACGTTGAGGGTGTTAGTTCTTAAAATCTCTGGGAAATTGCAAACTTTAATAATGACATAAAGCTGTAAAGAAAAGTTTTGCGTATGTGCACTTATATAATTAAAAAAGGATCTTAAATGCAGGTGTTCGGTACATCATAGATATTTATGTCAAGTACTCTCATAAACTTTTAAATATGGAAATTTCATATATGCAATGATTGAAGGTTTGAAAAATACATAGCTTATAAACGAAAGAATTTTTCCGAGAATATTCATGCAATAACTTACATTTTCGAAATGCTGTAAAACGACAAGTTGAAAACTTTTATCAGATTTTGGGGTCTATTCATTGTTGTGAAAGTTTTTAATATAAATATTAAAATAGATATAATAAATAAATACAATAGATTTTGAAATAAATTATAATGTCTAGTGAATAGTGCACTAGACTTTCATCCAGAAGGTTGCGGGTCCAATTCCCGTCTTGGTCTGGTTGTTAATTCTCCTAAACTTCTTATATTCACTATCGATATGAAGTGGATGAGAATTATAAGAATGTGAACAAGTACACACCTTGGTTGGTAATAACAAAACTACCTAGCTGATAAAAAATTGCCACACAGCCGTTCGGAATCGGCGTTAAACTATAGGTCCTACCATCGCCACTGTGGTCTAGTGGCAGAGTGCCAGACTCTTGTCTCTGGAGACCCGAGTTGGATTCTTGGCTTGGGTATGTTTCTTATCTATCTTTCTTTCTCTCTTCCTTTCTTTCTTTCTTGGGGCTTTGGTACAATAGATCTTATAGGTCGCAGTGCCTGACTTTCGAGTCGTCCTTCCTTCAAATAATAATAATAATCTATACAAAATTATTAAAATCAAATCATTACCAAAAACTATGAAATCTGATTTCAAATGAATAAAAGCAAAAATGCATTGATTATGATAATGTAGAATGATAATATGATATCACATCAACTCATTAATAAATAGTAATTTAAAGATATTTTACAGCCTCAGCAGTTTTAAAAAGTATCAAATTTAATTTCATTTACATTGGTACAAACTACTGTATTCATTTTCGTATCAAATAAAAAAAAAAAAAAAGAAAAAAAAAGAAAAAAAAAAAGGTAGCTAGTATGCTGAACTACGAAGGGTATCCGGGTTTAATGACTGCACCGTCAAAAACCAATTTCTACACCGCACAACTTCTTGGCTGGCAATGGAAAACTTCTAAGAAATTGCCTAAGAAAAGTTTTTCATTTCGCCGTATGGATTTTACATAAAACTGTAGGTTCGTTTTTGTGCCCCCATAGGCTTATCTACCATAAAAAAGAGGATTAATACCTTCTCTTCACCCCACTTTCTACCATTATTATCAAGATGAGACAGAAAGAAATTTTAATTTGCTTGTTTTATATTTTATGAAGAGGAAGCATTTTTTCCAAGCCTTTACCCTGCGTGATACTTTTAAATAAATTTGTACAAAAAATCCTCAACGAAAAAGCCTAAAATTTGTCTCAAATATCAAAATTATAAGACCTCAAATAACAATAACTTTACTCATCAGTATCAATGAGTTCGCCTCCGTAAACTTGAATGTGGGAAAAAGTTATTATAATATAGCAATTTATATAAGCCTTCGGAACAATTGATCAGGCTAGTGTCCTCCTTAAAAAAAAGAAGCTTTTTGGGATAACTACAGTTTACTCCAAAACATTTTTCTTTCTCTCATTGTTTGGTGCAAATAACAGAGTGATATAGTATACCCTACCGCATCTCACTTACAGTAACTTTGTTTGCATCAGGATAGCAGTATGTGCAGAGTTTTTAGTTATGTATTATTTATAATATGAGCACATATAAACCTGAATGTGTGGGTATTCAAATGAAACTAAAAGTATAAAAAGTAATACCATATGTATATATTTTCTCGATAATTTTCATGTATTTTTGCAATAAAGTAAACATTTAATATATTTTTTCATTTCTTTTCATACAGTTGCTATACATTTCCGAAGGTGGCTCATTCTTACAAATTCATATTAATAAGACAATTCCAAATAGAATTGCCAGATTATATATAGATATAATTTTGCTATATCATATACCATTGTCTTGTGTCTCTGAAAGATGCACTTTATTTACTTTACTCCCCCCATAAAATATAGCCTCAGACGATTTGATGTCATTCACCTAGGAGCCATAATTATTATTTGACATAACTGTGAAAAATTTGAACTTAAGATAAGGTTAAAAAATTACCTTTTAACGTTGTAATATAAACGTATTTTAATGGCAGTGCACAATATCTAAAATAATTCAGGCACTACTTTCTAAAAGTTTTATGCAAAACTACAAAATTGACATGTGCTTTGTGTAATTAATTTTAGAAACAAATCTCTTTAAATGAATAATTAAAACTGCAAATTGTTATAAAAACTAAATAATTTTTTTCTGTTTCATTGAATTAAAATTTTGTTTTCATTTCTGCTTTACATTTCACAGAAGCCACGAATAAATTTGCATTTATTGGAAAAAAAAGGATCCCGTCTACATAGTAGATGTATAAAAATTCTATGCAAATGAAGTCATTAAATTAACATTTCTGTGGAATCAGCAAATAATGCCATTCAAAATGAAATGCTTCAATTGCGTCAACAAGTCGTCGTCGTAAGTTGTATTTATTTACGTTGATACGTTTACGTTTGCTTCTATGTACGAATGTATATATGTAACAATAGGCACGCAATGCTTTACTTAAGCCACAACATAGGGCCATAGTAGCAAATAGCATAGAGTCATGCGGCAACCTTCATTGAAAGCATTTTTTTGTTGTTTACAGGAGAAACATCACAATACCAACGACAACCTTAAAAAGGCTTTACGAGGAAAATCGTATTTTCAAAGTCGAAAGCCGCAATATCAAAAACAACATCTTATGTATAGTAGTTATATTGCTACTACCTTAGAGGCAGCCAGCTAGCAGCATCTCAAGTTGCAACAGTTGTTTTTCGATTTTAGCCCCAACCGCTCTCCTTCTCACCAATTTATTTTTCTACTGTTTCTTTTTTATTTTTTTCTTTTTCACACTTTCAAGGCAAACCGTAGACACAGTGTCATGCAGTGCGTTCGCACAGTAAACCGAAAACATTGTGTAACCTTGAGAAGCTTTCGTTTCTTTGCATTTCACGCTCTCATTTGCTCTCTCACTCTCATACTATGAAACACGCACTCATACATAGCTCTCTCTCACACGTGTCCGTGTATTATTGTATCCTTGTGTATAACTATACGAAACGAAGCTTTTTCGAAGTTTGACTGTTGCTCGTTTGATGCTGTTGAAGCATGACTGGCTGAGCTGCTTTGTTGCTGCCGTTGTTGTTGCTGCTGATTGTTGTCTACATGTGGCCAAAATGCTAGTTGCCAAAAATTTATACGCACAGTTTTCTTTGACTCCCCTAACGTAACGGTTGAAAAATCGGTCTAAAAGAACAAAATATTCTTGCCCACAATTTCAAATAGAGTGTGAAATTTATTTTATTTTTTTTTTGTGTTGCCAAGAAATTTTTCGATTTGCGTGCACGCGGTTAAAATGTAAATAAATTCTGGTAATGTTGCACGCTGCAGTTAAAGTTATTTGCCACCGCGTGTCTACTCACAATACGTGCTCACGTGCTATTTAATGTCGTTGGTGTTGAATTCTGTTTTAGTGGAAATATGTCAAAAATTCTATGAAAGGAAATGTAAACATTTGTGGTTGTAATAAAATACATTAGAGATTAAAATTGCTGTGAAATTAGTTTGGTGTGAAAATAAAAGCGGAGAATGCATTTACATTTATGCACAAAAATATATTTAAATCTTTTATACGAATGTCAAATTTCAGTTTCTAATTGGGTAAGTTTTAGGTCAAAATTATTATTTGGAGTGAAAAAAATTTCAAACTAAATTTGAATGATATATTTTTCAGCAGCGTGCAATTGCATTAATAAAAATAAGGATTTATTTTGAAAATCAAAACACATAGCTTTGATACCGCTCCTTATAGTGCAGGACCTTTTTCTTCTTCACTTCTGAAAGAAATAAAAACTTTAGATATTAGAAAAATCGATCGCACCGAAACTGAGTATTATGTATTAAATTGAGATGGTTTAAAAAAAAGCTGCTTCTCTTTTTAGTCATCGACTAGTTATTGCCAACTTGTATACATTCGCTTAACTAAGTGTTCCTGTTAAATTTATTACAATATTTCTATAAGTATTTGAACTTTTCCGATTTTTCCAATTTTTAAAATTGTTTAGTTATGAGAGTGAAAGTAATAAAACGTTTAAAATTTCAATCAGAAGTCTTTATTTTTATGGAGTAAGTAGATAGACAAATAAATAGACGAACGGAGATCTCTAAATCAAAGCTAATTAGGAATAAGTATATACAGCCACTAGCAGATCATATCTCCAAAATCACCCCCAAAATGTTCTCATTTAACATTTAACATACGACGAATTTGTATTGGCAACTATTAGTAACGTGGTCGCGGTAGCCTAGTGGTTAGTGTGTTGGACTGCTAAGCAGAAGTGCCCGGGTTCACGCTCAATAGAAAATACAAATTTTTCTACACGGCGCCACCTCTTGGCTGGCAATGGCAAGCCTCCAAGAGTAAAAAAATGCCTATGAAAAGTTTTCCACTTCGCCGTTCGGATTCGGCATAAAACTGTAGGTCCCTTCCATTCGTGTACAAATATAACTCAAACAACATGAATGGATGCGAAAAGGTCGACCTTGGCCCTCCAGGGGCTGTTGTGCCATAATAGTAGTAGTAGTAGTAGTAACTATTAGTACCTGGGATTTTGAGCAACAAAGTCGTATCGAAAATAATTTTCAAATGAATTTGAATTTTTCAAAATAAAGCTTTTATTTTCAGAATTGAATTCACTTTATTCTTACAAAAGCAGTTCCACAAAAACAAAATTTATATTTAATCCTTCATATAATGCCTTCCATTGGGTAAATATTCCCTTTTTGTCCTTTTTTCTTTTGAAATATTTATACGTAAATACAATTCAACTTTTGAGTTATATAATTTAAGCAATAGTTTCTGTAATCATTTTGAGCAAAATAGAAATAATGATCATGCATAACATTTCACTAAGTAGATTACATAATACTTGCATTAAATACATTTAGCAGAAAATCAATGAAAAGTCATTCAAAACAGTGGTATCCTTTATCATGCTATACATCATTATATGTTTGAATAATGATAAAAGTATTAGAAACAAAGGAAAAATTAATTTAGGAAATTGATGAAAGAAAATAATCCTATTAACTTTCAATGTAAATTTTCAATCAAAAATTTCAGTAACAAAGATTTTATGTAAACGTATGTCTTTGAAATTTTGTATTTACATTTGTTTATATGAATATATCTAAATGTAAGCAAGCAAATTGGCATACAAATGAATGTTTGCATGCACAAGTAAAAATGAAAAAGTAGTGGTAGAATTTGTGAATGAATTCATACGACTTTGCATACCTTTAGGCGCTAAGAGTTTGAGAATACTTTAGTAAGTATCCTAAAGAAAAATATTTGTAGGTGCTATATGTAAATAACTTTATTATACATATTTTGTTTTCTGTGCAGGTAAACATATTTAAAAATGTAAATATATTCTTGTTTTCTTTATTAATATGTTATTCTTTTATTATTTATATACTAATTAAAATAGCAACCAAAATAAAACAAATTTAAAAATAAATAAATAAAAATCCCTGCAGTAATATGGATGTTGTGCTTTAAATGGAAAGTAAACGTGACTGTATTGGCCAATACAATAAAATAAAAGTAGAATTGAATACTTTTAGGTTTGAGGAGATAGCTCAAGGAATGCTTACATTACTTTTCGGAAAAACGGAATTTCTGCAATATTTCTCTTTTACTTTTTATGAATATGTTGGCATGTTGAAATGCATTTCACATACATATATTCGTATGTCATTTTATTGAGACGTGAGCATGGCTATAACTTTTCGACCCTTGCAGTAAATACGTGGAATACGTAATATTTGCTGTGCTATTTTACAAAAACTTGCAATGGCAGAAAAGTTGGAGGTGGGATTGGGTAACTTTCTTGAGTATGTGTCTACGTGGGACGCAGGTGCTCATTCGTCATAGTTCAGGGTTGATGGAAATTTGTAGTTCTAAAAATTCGATATATTTTTAATTACAAAATACAATTCCCTGTAATGGAATCGAAAATTTTTCCAATTCCATTACCTAGGAATTTAAAAATTTTAATTATCGATTACGATTCCTTGTAATGGAATTGAAAGTTTTATCAATTCCATTACCAAGTAACTGAAAACATTTAAGTACCAATTACAATTCCTTGTAATTGGAATGGAGATGGAATTTAATTCCTAAAGGAATCATTACTACCCAACTTTGCTTATACAAACTATTTTAAAATTTTTCGTCTCCATTCTTACCGATCTTCCTAAATTTTATCTAAAACATCGGAATATTATTACTGCAAATCGTTTGTTAACTTATAAAATTAAGGATCTTTTCTTAATTCCATTGTAAATGTGAAATCCATTTATTTGTAGCTCTTAGAGCCAGCTATTAGCAGAACTGTATATTATATATATACTTATATATTTTTTCTTCATTCATTTTATTTTTAATAGTTTT
Organism: Toxonevra muliebris; assembly: GCA_963691655.1. Taxonomy (NCBI): domain Eukaryota; kingdom Metazoa; phylum Arthropoda; class Insecta; order Diptera; family Pallopteridae; genus Toxonevra; species Toxonevra muliebris. Next base: position 106,103,305 of record OY829326.1, read on the forward strand.
TTACGAATATGAGTTTAAAGCTATGCTAATAGACCAGATAAGATTAAACAGACTTAACAATTATGGCAACCTAAAGTTGATTTAGCGCAGGGTGTAAAAAAAGAAATAAGAAAAGAATTTTGATAGTAAATTACCAATTGCTGCAATTCTAAATCTTTTTTAACTTCCTCTCTCTTTTGCTTTAAAATTTCGGATATTCTTGTATTACTTGAAAAAACTGTATATATTTTTCTACATATCCGTAAAAATTTTTTATTTTTTTTCTTCCATGTACTAGTATATGTACATACAACCATATACACTCATAAAATATACACCCTCTATGTAAAGTGAAGCACATACACAAAACTCATTTACATAATAATTTGCATATGTCAACATAAATGATAAATATTTTAAGGAATTTCTGGGCGTTATGAAACACAGAAATGTAAATTAATTTAATCAGCATTGTATGCAGCAAATGGAACATTAAAACACGTGGCAGAAGAAAAGTGGGACTCACTCTATTTACGTATGTACTTATGTGCTTAAATGTTTTATGTACCTGTAAATTGGTAAATTGCGGGTGTACATATTTCACTTTATTGCCATAGTAATTTCAAATTAAATGATATTAAAGTACATAATGAATTTAATGCAGATGAGCAATTTAAATGGCTATAAAATTTACAATTAATTTTAATTACTCAGCATAATGCAATACATGCATTAAAAGTTCATTGAAATGATATGTAAATAATTGTATGTCATTAGAAGCGAATGTATGCATTCATAAACAGGTAAATGCACAGAAGCAATTCCTCCATTTAAGACTTTATAGTTTATCAGGCTCAATTAAACGTTCTTTTTTTCAAAATATCTAAATGCCTAAATCGTAACAGTGTATATCCCCCACGATTCCTCATCAGTAATATTGATTCTTACTAGCACTTCAACAAACTATATAAGAGTCTCATTTAATATTTGAAAACGTATCCGAGAATCACAAGGTTTTTTTCAAGCATTTTCAATGAACAGAAAATGATAAATGAAACTACCATAACTTTTTTTGTTGTATTTCTTATAAATAGTCTAGTTGTAGTCATTTTCCTTTCAATAAAAATACTCAGTAGCGTATCCAGGGGGAGGGATGTAGGGGCTGAAGCCCCCTCCTCCTCTCCAGAACCCAACAATCTTATAGTAAACAGCCATTTTGGAGAAATCAAACATATTTATATTTTTCCGAAAAAAACCCATCCTCAGTGAAAAACATATGCTTTCAACAAACGAAAAACTTTAGGATTTAAAATATAATTTATATTATATTTTATTTTAATAATAATAATTTATTATAAATATTAAAATGGGGTCGGATATTTGAATCAATTCTGATTAAATTATTATTAAATACATTTAGACTACATTAGATCTACAATTTGAACGCCAGCTTGTAAATGACATACTTTTAGAAAGCTTGGTAGCCTTTGTTTAGTTTTTTGATTGAATTTTGTACTGAATTTCAGTCTGATATTGGATTAACTTTTCAGTTTTTGCTCGTTTTTGATCTAAATTCTGGTTTGATTGCAAGTCAGAATTTTGTTTTATTTTAGTTTGAATTTTAATCCATATTTGGTCTAAATTTTGATTTGCTTTCCAGCGTTTGCAGATCAGCGTTTGATCTGATTTCTGGTCTAAATTTTAGTTTGCTTTGAATTTGTATTTGGTGTCTTTTTAGCCTCAGTTTTAATCTAACTCTTAGTTTGAGTTCTGGTCAATATTTTCGTCTGAATTGGCTTCATATTTACTATTTTGGTCTGAATTTCGGTCTGGATTTTGTTTTAAAATTTGGTTTTAGTTCGTCTGGAATTTTGGTCCCGATTTTGTTTAATTTAAGTTAAAATTTTGTGATGTAAATATTTATCAGATGTTCCCACTAGTTTTTGGTCTGAATTTTGGGTTACTTTCATCCGGTATCTGGTGTCTTTTTGGCCCAAAGTTTTGTCTAACTATTAGTCTGAGTTGTGGTCTAAATTTTTTTTGGAATTTTGGAATGAATTTTCAAACTGATTTTGGTTTTGATTCGGTATGAATTTTGGGTTTTTAGTCTGAGTTTTGAACTGAATTTGATCTAATTTTTGCTCCGATTCGTGGTCTGAAGATTGTTTTTTTTTTACCGGTTGTTGTTCGGTACCCAAAAGCGTATACGGATCTCGTTGAAATTTAAAATGTATTGGTTTTTCTGGTACATTAAGATACGTTTACATTTTAAGTAATGTATAACAGGCTTCAAGAACGTATTTAATTTTTCATAAAAAAAAGTGCTTGGTTATGGAGTAAACTCGTAAACTCACCACCAGGCTAAGAGTGATATAAATATATATTTTAAAAATTTGTTTAAAGTACTATCCAAATCAACTATTATATTAATTTAATTTTTTTTCGCGTTTTTGTTTCGACCAAAATTGACTCAAAAAATAGAGATGTAACAAATTGTTTCATCAACATTTTTTCTCAATGGAAAATAAAATTTCCTCCAAATTTTTTTCTCAAAATAGATCATTTAACAATATAAATCCATCAGAAAAGTCATAATCAAGATTTTGATCTGAATTTGGTCTCATTTTGATCTAGATTTTTGATCTGAATTTGGTTCTTTTCTTGGTTTGAACTTCGATCTGAAAAAAGTATTTGAATTCTAGTTTGAAATTTGGTCGAAATTTCCGCCTAAATTTCTATTCGATTTTAATTTGAATTTTGGTTTCAGTTTTGTTCCAGTTATCTCTTGATTTTCGACCTGTATGTGATAAAATTTTTGCACTAGTTTTTGGTCTAGGTCTGGGTTTTGGTCGATAGTGAGTCTGATATTTATCTTTTAATTTAGTAAAATAAGGCCCCTCCCCCAAGCCCTAATCCTAGAACCGCCACTGAAAATACTTGAAACCTAAAACCTTGTAATTCTAGAAAAAATTTTCAAATATTAGATACTTGTATATAGGCTTTACAAAAAAAATTTGATTTCTGATGAAAATTTTGCCCTTAAATTGTTTATAAAATGAAAAATACTCAATGGAATGGAAAAAATCGATTTTTTTTAATTCTTACTGCATATAAACATTTAAGCCTGATAAACAGCACTTTGAACTCTAAAGTAGCAACAAAGTAAATAAAAGTCAAACTACGAAATATGAACATTTACATTTCAGTTTCATAGTCTTCAACAATAATTCATAGCTTCATGTTAAAAATTGTCGACTGGAGTCTATTTATTAAGTAGCTACATGTCTATAATTTTTCTCACATACATACGTAGAATATATTTCAAATTATGAACTAAATTGCTGCACATAAGCGAGAATTTCTTCTAAACAATTTAATGTGGCATGAAGTATGCAGCACTTCCTGTTATTCAAAAAGTAAATATTACCAAGCGCGCATTTATATCCACACACATTTGCATTTTATAAATGATCACACATAACTACAATTTACATTCATCATTTGAATACGTACGTGTTCGATGCTTAAAAGTATGGAGTAGAAACGAGAGCGGGAGTGGCAGGATGTAAGTTGCGAAAGGAAGGATATGCGTTCACTTGATTGATTATGCGCGCAAATATCTTATGCAGCTGAAGGAGAAAAGCAAAATAAAAACATTCGTAAAAAAATGTGCATCAACGACATGCTGTCTGCTTATCTGTCATACTAAAAAAATGAAGGCCCATGTACATATACGTATGTAATTATACATACCTACATACTTGTACATGCACTCTAGTTCATTTGAATGGTGCCAGTAGTTTTGTTGCCTACTCTGATAATAAGTGAAAATACTTGCATGGTATACCCTGCAATATGGTTTTTAGAATACTCGATTTCTTTAAGAGGTTGTTGTGGCTGTTCTTAAGCTAAATATTATACATATTTAATTCGAATAAATTTCCTTTAATTCTGCAGTTAGATAGACGTGATTGTGTAATCTAATTTAATAGCCTCGGTAATATAGTAGCACCATGCTATCTGAAATCTGGACTTAACTTCTCTTTCTAGCTGGTGTTCTGTAAACCTGATGACCTTAAACCTTGACAAATATAAGTTTACGGTTTTTCGCGAAGGGAACCATTGACGCCAAACTACAGTATTGGTACTAAGTCTCTAGCTAGAGTGTTTATTTGTATTGATCTTGGAGTAACTATGGACCCAAAACTTCGTTTTAATTTGCATATAAATACTTGTATAAATAAGGCGAAAGGAGTTCTTGGTTTTATAAAGAGGTGGTCTAAGGAATTCAATGATCCTTTTATAACTAAAACTTTGTTTATTTCGCTAGTTCGACCTATCTTGGAATATGCTTCAAATGTTTGGTGTACACAATACAAATGTTACATAGATAAGTTAGAGTCTGTTCAAAAACAGTTTCTTTTATTTGCTTTACGTAGTTTGAACTCGGATCCCATGACAAATCTTCCTGATTTGCCTTCACTTGAAAGTAGAAGAGTCATGTTGAACGTTTGTTTTACGGTTAAATTATTAAATGGATTGAACGTTTCTCCATTTCTATTGAATGAAATAAGCATAAATCTTCCTAATCGCGTTTAAAGAAACTTCATACCTATCAAGTTAAGCATATGCAAAACAAATTATGCACTTTTTGATCCTGTTCGCTGTATGTGCAATGATTTTAATAACCTCTATATGTTAGTAGATTTTTGTACTCCTCTTTATATTATTAAAAAATCTGTTCTTTCTCTCTTAAATTAGTAATTTATTTTTAATGCAGCTGTTGATAAGCCAAATCTGTAGCTGTTTTCGACGATCTCAATCGCGCTTCATCCCATCTTGTTCGTTTAATGCAACGCAGTCCGGACTGGTTGTATCGGTCACCGATCCGTGCGATCACGGATGCGCCCCACGGTCGTACTGGGCGAAAGGAGGGTCCGCTGGGATTCGTCGTTATATTAAAAGAGTCTCAGTTTAATTTCCTGCAAATAATTGACACTAGCAAAGAGGCGAACGGACACATGAAATACACAAATCGACTCAAGATTTCACGCTGACTTTTTATAAATAAGTCCATATTTCAGGCATTTCATCTCTCACCACAGAAACTACCATTAGATGATTAAGACCAATATTTTACTTACAAGTATAAGATTATAAGTACATCGATTTTTTAAAAGAACGTTTAAATACAAACACTCTGGAACCATTATTTTGTTGTTTAAAAAACATACCCCATTTAAATTACATAAAATAAGTACCTAAGAAATTATGTAATTTTATGAATATAACTGTTGCTCCTGCATCTTTGAACTAAAATTTTTATTTATTGTATTAATTTATTTGTTTAATTCTAGTACAATAAGAAAAAAATCTTATATTTAAATTTTGTTGAAAATTTGGGCTGGGAAACCCAATTTTGACCACTTCTTTGCTGAAAATCGAGCGCTAGAGAGGGCTCCGGTACAAAAATTTGAAACACTTGGATAAATAAGAGAAATTAAAAAAAATACAATAAATAAATTGTTCCAAAGATCTTAATGAATATTTACAAATCCATATGTAAATGGGGTTAAAAATGCTCTCTGCAAGTTAATTCACTCCAGTGAATGTGATATAAAAAGTCACTCTGTTTAAGTGAGCTGTAGTGTATTTATACGGAGACTTACATACATGTCTAAAAAGAAAGAAAAAAGTAAATTAATCTTACAAGCGAATAATACCCAGAAGCATTTGATATTACTGTTACAGTTGATTTTATGTTTTTTTTTGCACAATTGTATACGTACACGTATCTATGTGTAAATGTATGTTTGTATATCTGGATGTATGTATGTGTAAATTTGTATGCTTCGATGATGTGCTGGTATCATTAAGTAAAAGTGCATTAACGCCATGTTGCGAAACATACATCTGTTCTCATTTTGCGGAACTGTGCTTGCGAGTGTTGTGTGAGCGTGTAGCTTGCGTTATAAAATTTTAATAATTCAAATGGATTTCTGGTTGAAAAACTTACTGCAATTATAATTTTTACTATCTCATATGAAAAAGAAAAAAAGAATAAGAACTTTGAGTACAAAACTTTTTCATTTCTGAAGTTTTCTCATTTATTTTTTGTTGTATTTGGTGTTTTCTTTTTCCGCGAAAATTTGTAGCCTTATCTTTATTACGTTTCATTTATTCGACCAGGTGATGTAAGCATGTATTCATATATACTCACCTATAGCTGTGTATGCATCCATGCCATTTAAATTGAAAGTTGAAGATAATTTTCTTACTTTAATTATAAAAATTATGTTTGAATAAATAAGTTAAGTTTTTACATTTAACTATAAGAGCTTTTCCCTCCTACAATTTTTAACTTCTGTAGAAATTTTGTGGAGATAAATCTGAAGACATATTTACCTAAGAGTAGATATTGTCTTTATTATCAGCATTTTGAATAATGTATTTTAAACTACAAATTTATATGAATTCGACTCTATAAATGAGTTTTAATTATATAATTTTTAAAGCTTTTGTAAAAATGTTTATAAGAGGAACAGACATAAAAAACACAAAAGAGTATGGTGGAATTTGGTTCCAAAAAAAATTATTTTTTAACTTTGAATTATTTTTATTTAATTTCAAAGTCAAAATGACAAAGCTGTATACTCACTCTTCCTCTTATTTAGTACCAATATTCTTGGTGCATACTGTATTCAGGTTCGTAGAAAATAATGTTGTAACCCGCAAGAGAACAAATTAAGCTAATTAAGAATTTCTTTCAATATCGTTCAAGTTATTGAAAAACTAACAAAATATTGCCCTACCACAGCCACTCAATGTTTATTGCAAACATCTGACTTCTTTCACAATCAAATTACTACTAGTATACATATTCAAGAATTCGAATCACAATCGAAATCTATTGGGAAAATGTTTATTATGTTTTGATTGAATATACATATCTATTTCCCAGAAAACTAAACAAATATCAAAGTGTAACATTTAAGTGATGAAAAGGGAACAAGAACAAGAATTTTATAGTTGCATAGAATGTGAACAGGACGAACAATACATCAGTGAAATCAATATTGTACTACAACTCAATGTCAATAGTTGTGTTAAATTTTATTATTCTTACTCATTTTAACCATTGCCACACGTAAATAATACATAATTTTTTCAACATTTCACATAAGTTTAGCAACATATATATAAAATTTCCCTTACAATTTTCAACAAGGTTAACTAAAATTTATTGTACATAGAGCAAAAATGAGTGAGTATATGTTACTGTGTCCCCCAAAAAATACAAAAGTATTCATAAATAATTCTTAAAAGAACATACCTAACATAGCATTTTCGGTTGGTTGTTGGTGTTAACCGGATGCTGTGACATATGCTATACTTGATTTTCCTTCCTGAAGCACACATATATAAATACGTAGAAATACAGCAGGGAAAAAAAATGTGAATGTACATTCAAGTGGACAAAGTAAAATGACAAGTGTCGGTTTTGTATTACGAAGTAGAAAAAGGAAGAAGCAGTTAATGTATTAAAGTTTTTATTTTTCTCCACTGTTTCTACACAAAAAAGCAGTAAATCCATACCGATATTGTATGTATAGAAGAGGTTTTATAGTATCCTTGTAAAATGTGAAATTGGAATTTCAAGCATTATTCAATATAGGAAGAGTATGAAAGTGAGAGATACGACATTAAATATTAAAGGTGTTCGCTTTTTCCGATTTAAAGATTAATTTGGCAATGAAATTGACATAGGGATGGGAGGAGAGAAAACGTGAATGTACATATTCACTTTTTAATACTTTAAATTGAAATAAGAATAACTGAAAGTATTCAGGAAATTTCTAAAACACAAAAGTGAAAAGCGTCATTACATTCAATCGAGCATTGAAGCATTGTCATTTTCATTTTCGTTTTCGTTTTAGGTGGATGGAATGTTCATATATCCTTGAAATGCCATTTGTGGAGAATTTTTCAATTGAGCGAATACCTTCGACATCACGCCACATTTAGCATTGTAAACGTTGTAATAATTTTTTTTTTTTTTTATATACGCTCATCTGATGCGGCATCGTCATCAAAATCAAATTTTCATCAAATTTTCTTTTTGTTTTTATTATTAATTTTTTTATGTCATTATATTTTTATTATGTTTATTTAATTTTCGTCACAGTAAACATAAAGAAATAACGATGTTACAACTGTGTGACTTAAATTAAAAAAAAGTGCACAAGCACACACGCATATATAAATAAAGAGACTCTCACACACAAATCCAGAAAATATACACACAAACACAAGTGAAGGTACCCCTAAAACATATGTTATATTGTATATATGAGTGCTAGTATATCAGACTAAGTACGAATATGTATACATATGTATACATACATATGTATAACTTCACGTATTTGTATACATATAACTTTTCACACACAAGTAAATATTCTGTAAGCATTAAAATTTCTTATTTTTTTTTTTTAGAAATTTTACAAAATGATTTTTGCGACATTTCCTTTTAATACTTATTTTTTTTTTTTTTTTTGTTACATGAAACTGATGTTAAGTAAAATAACGTGTTCATATACATATTAACTTTGTCACAAAGTTTAGTAAGCATTTAATGCGAACTAAAAAGTTTTTTGTCTGGGCAAGGGTAAAATACAGGAATGTAGAATGTTACGTTTTTCAAGCGTAAGCTCGTTATTTTTTGCTGATGTCATGATTATTGTTAGAGAGAAAACTGAAGCTGAAGGATAGCTTTTTCCGTGATTAAAGAGTAGAATTTCGCTACACTGTGAGACATTTCAATGCACTCTGTTGCTCGAAGTTTGACTATAGTGTAAAAGAAGAAGAGGGTCTAGACTGAGATTTTCGCCTCCATTTATATTGTGTGAGTTGAACACGAATGGAAGAGACCTACAGTTTACTATTGACAATTTTTATTCTTAAAGGTTTCCCATTGCCAGCCAAGACATGATGCCGGTTAGAAAAGTTTTTATTTTTGACTGTACTCGGGCATCCTGTGTAGCATTCTAATCCCTAGGCTGCGGCGATAAAACGTTTACTGACCTCAAAGTCGGAACTCTTAACTTTGCCTTCAACTTTTAGAATTTCTGGGCTTAAATGCTTCTTTCAGGACGATACATCACGTAAAAGTGAGTATTTAAAAAAAAAATTATCTATGTATGCGTAAATACATACACACATACCCCTGACCTCCCCCCCAACTCCACCCTAACCTCCCCCCTCCGCAACTTCCCCCTCCCCCAACGCCTAACTAACTCCCTCCCCGCTTCCTTACTGATTAGAATTTCTTAAATTTGATCGTTGGCCGCAAATAAAAAAAATTTAAAGGGGATGAACAAATGTTAACAAGCTGTGGCCATGCCCGTGATCTAATGAACAATGAAATATATATATAAAATCATTTCTTTGAATCATTCTAAGAAATTTCTGAAAAAAAATTTATAAATATATTGACATAATCAAAAATTAAAATGTAGCCTGGAATAAAAATAATACTAATCATTTAACACAAACTAGTTTTTAAAAATATATTTCATATTGAATTTGACTAAAAATTACTTGTTAGTTTCAAAATTGATATAACTCTAAGAAACCCTATTTATTTGAATTAATATTTCAATTAAAAAAAATATTTTTTGATTTTAAAATGGAAAATTTTCGACTAAAATTCAAAATATTTTTCAAGTTGTTCTAAACTTTGAACTCAAATTCCACAAAAACTTTCTAAACAAAGGGTCGATCCAAATTGTCTACAATTATTGCGTATTATATCTAAATTACAACCAAAAAGCTTTTAATAATTAAAACTATACAGTTTTTCTATATTTTGTAATTATGCAAACACCTCATTTGCTGGTAATTCGGATCATCGATCCGAATCGATGCAAGTAGAAAAATGCATGTTGGTAATTCGGATCGCTTTTAAAAGTTAATTTTTTCTTAGCGTGCTTTTTTTTACCAAACTATAGCAGAATATTTAGTGAACCAAACCCTATATAAGTTATACAAATATACTTACCAGTACAAAAGTTATAATTGTTATAAAATTTGTGGTTTCTTATTTCAATTGCTAAGGCTTTGTATGAAAATACTTTCACTCTTTGTGTTTTCACTTATTACTGATTAATTTGAAATAATTGAAATACCATTGCATAACATTAGAAAAAGAAAATAATTCTCGTTGGTTTCGAAAAAAGGACGTAATCTTAAAAAATACCAAATAATAGTTATTGACAAAACAAAATCGATCCGAATTATATACATCGATCCGAATTACCATCATTTACGTTACAATCTTTAAACTATGATCATTTTTAGTCAGTTTACTCATATCTGTCATCAAGTTTAAGTCCTCAACGAATTCTAAATGCCAACCTGCATGAAATAAAATTGTAAAATAACTAAGCCCATCAAACAATAAGAGGAAGCATCGACACTCTTCCAGAATATTCTAATAAGTATTCTAATGTGTAGCGTATAAGGTGCTTATCATAAACTCACACATACTTGTCTTTGATTTCACTTTTTGGCATGTATTTCCTACCACATTGGCAGCAAAATTTTAATCAGTATTATAAAAAATAAATAAATTTCAATTCAAACTGAAGGGTAAAAAAATTAAAAACAAAAACACTTTCTAAATATTTCTGAAATGAAAGAGCGGATGTGCATGTGTTTGTGTTGTTTTTATCTGTTGTATTTTGTTGTGTGTAGAATTTCATAGAAAGCATTATGTGAAAATTAAAGAAGCTTATACAGATTTTTAACACACATACACGCATATGCGATTACACACTCGTGCATGTATAGGTAATTACATTTAATGCAATTTTTTCATTGTATTTCATGTTATTTTCTTTTGTTTTCTACATAATACAATCGCAAAATCATATAGAATTTTTCGAGAACTTTCATATTTGCAGTTTCATTTCAAATGTTTTTACGTGGGTGCATATATGTATTTAGAATTCTCTTGTAGCTGATGTTGTAGTTAGTTGAGATTTTTCTTATATGCTTCTATGTAAGCGCGCCAAGAGACACATTCGCACACGGGCGGTAGTACACGAACATCACTTACACTCACTCAGCCACACATTGATATTACATGATAAACCATCATATATTTATATGGGGTCAAAGACTTTCGAACGCTTACATTCCATTCCTTAAGTGTAAAAGAAAGCACAAAAAAAAAAAAAAATGAAAAAACAGAAAAAAAAGTTTGCTTTTCTTCCATTTTTGCCTTTTTTTTTCTTTTTATTTTATTGCTTTTTTGTGTGTATGTAGTGTAAAATTGTTTAAGAATTTTTTGATGAAGTTTCTTTGTAAATACCAACAAAGTTTGGGTGACTGACTGACAATTGTCAATGCTTAAGAATTTCACTTATTTTTCGCTATAAGACATAAGCCATTTAATTAAATTTCTGTCTGCTATCAGCAATAAAAGAATTATGCATTCTGTAAATTTTAATAAAAAATTATACGTGAAAAAGATATGGGATAAATTAAACTTTTTTTTAGGAATGCATCCAAAAATCATAGTCAGAAATCTATTCAAACATTTAACTTGACATCAGTGTTGTGTTAATACAAATATATCGAAACATAAATTTTTACATAAGGGGCGACTGAAAATCCCATTATACAAATTCAGATAGCCTAGATACCCACATACTTCCACTCACTCTCACATACATTCACACAAACACTCACATCATATACGCTTTTGTGTCTCTTGTGTAATAAAGATAAACATCACCAACAGCAAATATTTTATAACCATAATAAAAATATTTGGTCACATACTGGGTGGTTCATTTACATTCTAGTAGCAACTAATAAAAAGGCAGCTAAATAATTTAAAAACTAAATTTTTCCTGTGAGAATGCTTTCTAAAAACGTTGTCTAATTAAAGAAAAAGATGTTCAGAAAAGCCTAATTGGTTTTTGTAGAAGTATAATAAATTTTTGGTGCAAAACTATCTTTTTCTTTAATCAATTTAATTAGAGAAAAAAGTTGCAGTCAAAAATGCTTTGAAGACGTCAAATTTTTTATAAAGAGCTAATACGCCTAAACTTTGTATTAATCAAACAAATTTTATATACATACATAAATACAACCTTTTTTTGCTATGGAAAACGTTTTTTTTTTCACAAATTTTGCTATCTCAACTTTAATGGACCACCCGTTATTCGTAGGAGTACATTATCTGAAGTATTATTTACATTTTATGTTTGTGTTTCCATTGTATGTGTATATGATATATTTCAAGTAATGCCTTACACTTATTTGCAAATTTAAATATGAAAAATTTTAAATAAAATGTATACAACTCAACCACAAAATAAAAGGAAAAACAAAAAGTAACAATAAATATGTTAACATATCCATAAATATTTATGTATGAGTGTACGGATATTTGTATACGAGTTAACATATATGGATGAACGTATATGTGTTCATTTGTTCGGATTGCCATGATATTTTATTGTTATTATTATCGTAGGTTATAGGGTAGAAAATACAAATATACAATGTTTGTCAATATGGAATACAAATGAAAATGACATTGTATTGAAAGAATTTTGCACGCAATCTTTCACATATTTATAGAAGATACAATGAAGCAACATATTTTTTCATTCACTTTTAAACTCTTCTTGAAAAGCTTAAGTTCTTCAGAATTTACAAAGTACCTTGGGTATGTCTTTTGCTTTCATAGTTTCATTAATCTTCTAGGATAACTAGTTTTTACACACTAAGCTGAGGTATGCTTAAGTTCAGTATGACATAGTATAGCCACATTTAAACCTCTTATGCTATTTTGTTTCTTTTATAAAGAACAATTGCGTTCATGTGGATATGAAAAGTAAACAAAGAAAAAAGTATTTTTTATGTTAAAAGTTGGTTTTACCACTTTTTTTATTTTTCTTTTTAGAAATAACTCTTCAAAAATATTTTTAAAGTTAACTTTAGTTTATAACGCTTTATTACGATTTTCTCCTATTCTATTTGTTGTAACCAATATCATAAAAATTTTTAAATTTAGGAATATTTTAAACGTTTACATAAAATCTAAAATGCAAGACTCAGTGCTTGATTGCTAAACGTCATTTTCAGGTATTCAAAAATTTCCCTATTTTTCAACTGCCTTGAGAATTTCAGTCAATAGCAGTCCTTGAAATCTCATCACTTTGTTTACGTAATACACAGGGGATCAAATCCTACTGCCTTATTCGTATCTCAAAACTCAGAGTTTATGATTATGCCAGTCCACAATTTGTAGTAAGGCCTGAATGTCTACTGTAGCTGAGGGTTTTACACTGAATTCTGCTTGCTTTAGCCAGAGTTTTGTTTGTAGCAAGGACGTATTTAGGGGGGTTTAGGGGTTTTGACCCCCTCTCCCCCCCGAAATGTGGAAACTTTCTTCTATTTTTTGATATTAATTGCCAGTGGATGAAAAAAAAGTCAAAACAAAATCTATTGAACAGTTTTTAAATAATTTTTAATTCCATCGGTTTTTTTCTAAAAAGTTAAATATAAAAAAATAAATTTGAAATCTTAGTTACACTATGCGAACAGATCCGATATGTTTTCTTTGACATGAGGTTTGACTTTGGATACAAAAAGAGAAGGTGATGCTGAGCAATTTTGCATTTTAGGAACCATTTTATTCGCAAAGCCCATGTAGGGCAGTAGTAGTGGATCAGCTCCAAAGTTTTAGGAAACAATCTTAAAATGTATTTAATTCTTTTACCCACCTCGACTCGGAAGACCTCTTTCAATGCAATCATGGCCCGAATTTCCACTGATAATCATTTGAAAAAAATGAGCCTCTGACTATTTTTAGTATTTTTGGTAATTGTTTTGAGGTAGTGCTCATCATCAGTAATGGCAAGTCAATGTCAATTTTCTTCGAACAAAAACCCTCCCCCCGAAAAAAAAATCCTGGCTACGGCCCTGTTCTGTTCTGTGTGCTATTCCGCAATGACCCTGATCATCATGCTTACTAAAGTCAAGTATCTCCAGTTTTTTATGTGGTAACATGTATATGTCTCTCAAAAATTCTTTGACAAACGATTGTACCAATTTAGCTCTGGTTTCAGGTAAGATATTGTTTTGGTAGGGTGTTTATTTTTTTTTAGGAATTTAACAAAAACTACAATTTCTGGGATATCAAAACATTCTAAGCAAACATCGTGTTTTTTTGAGAAATTCACAATCAAATATGTCTTGCATATTCTCGGAAAAAGCAATAATCCGTTCAAAAATCGAGTTGTAATCCTTAAAAAGAGTGATGAGCTGGCTGGCTGGATTTTTCGGTTGATGTTCAAGATGAGTAGTTATAAGATTTTCGATTCTAATACATCAGTTAAAAAAATTAAATATTTGAATATTTTAAAAGAATGATTATTCACTTCTCATTTTGGGTGTTCGAAATTAAATACATAAAGTTAGCATTTCTAGAATGTGAGTTTACTGGTCAACTCTTGAATGCAGCATTATCAAGTGTTTTGCAAGTTTTTTTTATGGGATATTCTTCACAACTAAATATATCTTATATATCCTATCCGTCAAAACTAATATTTATCATATTATTTTAATTTGTATAAAAGTGAAAGGGGCAAAATCTTTAAGCTTTAAAGTCTATAGAAACATTTTAAGGCCACTTTGTTTTCTACCAGCAAAATGTTTATGCTTTTCAAAGCTTTGATGTAAGAATTCGAATATCGTCGCAAATCTCAGTCATGGAAACGAATTACACTGCGATTTTTTCATTTTCATGTGAAAAAACCCACAAAAAATTTAAGTACAACAAGTGTGGGTATTTTCACCACATCAAATGCCTTATGCGGTATTAAAATATTATGCTTATCATATAATTTTTATTGATTTAGGATATTTTTAATATTCTTTATTTCTTTTTCTGCTACATTTCCATTAAAAAATTGTTTGTTTTCAAGAATATAAATTGATATAATCAAATCCGTATTTTGATTCTAAATTTATTTACATTTTTTAATAGGGAAAAAGCTCAAAATATTAAGCAAAATTATTGACATAGTTAAAATAAATATAAACCTTTTTAGAAACTAATTTGCTACTGTTGACTTGAGCAAAATTTAGCAAAAAATACATAGTAACCTCTAGCAAATAAACATTTTTGTTTAGATATACAAATAAAAATATTACTGCGGTAGGCTGTAAACAGAACAGCCTAACCGGTAAACAATTTGAATAAAGAAAAATGAATTTGAAAAGCTAAATAGCTGTGCAGAATATAGTTGAAAGACTGAGCTGGTTTGATCTGATTGTGCCAAAATTATGTCGTGAAATATTCTAGCTAATGCAGTATATTTTAGAAAACTAAATTCCGTTTCAAATTGCATAATCTGCTTAATATTTTCAAAAATGTTGGTTAGGCCGTTCTGGTTCTGAGCTATTCGCTTGTGTATGAAAATATTTTGTTTTTCAAATATAAGTTATATTTGTATGTATGCACGCATAACTTAATTGCAATGAAATTGTGCTTGTTTTTTTTGTGTATGTTGCCATTATAACCTCAAGCATGTGGGGCGTATGAGTAACCTACATACATCACGTGTCAATTTCAATATACATGCTACTTTGTTAAGTAACATTTACACAAACTAAAACAAACACACATATGAGCGCGTGTGCCAACTAAAATGCACATATACAACTGAACAAACTAATATTATTATTTGTTGTTGTTATACAGACATGCACATCCACACATGAAATAGGTTTGTTCAATGTTGTTTGTTGTTAAGCATAAATAAAGTGGTCTTCATATTGTTATTGTTATTTTAGCAAGTAGGTATATATATATTGCCTACGGTCGCATACATATATGTACATCTCATTTGGGACAAACGTATGAAGTCCTTAATGGATTTTGTAAAGTAGTTTTGATTAAAATATTTCTCTAGAGAGAAAAGCAGCTGCGTAGGCTTGAAAAGATGTGAGACACCAATATAAAAAAGAAAATTATTATTTATGTAGATACGAAGCTAAATATTAATAGACATAGCTATAGTACTTTTACTTGGATTATTGAGTGATGAAATGCAGACGATGAGAGATGAAATGAGATGTTTAGCATTTACTAAACAATGCTAGGAATTTTGGCATTCATATTTGCTAACACCTGTGGGAATTACGCAAAATATTACTTATCATATAAATGAATAAATATTTGCATAAAAAGTGAAAGATTTTAGAATTTTCTCTTAACCCTATTCATCCCACGCAGTGACTTTGACTCACTATTGAAATTAAAATCGTTATATTTCTCAGATTTCTTATTATTTCACGGGAAAGAAAGGAAGGTTATCTTCATAAAAATTTATTTTTTGTTTTGTTTTGTTTTGTTTTTCTTTATTAGTCAAAAATCATTAAATAAACAAAAAACTGCGTAAAATCTCACGTAGTGACTGTGAGTCACTATATGCATTTGTATATTGAAATAACTACTGTACCACAAATTAAACCCGGAATAATAGTAGGAAACCATGCGTTTGAATTTAATTGATAGATGCAGATGGCATTTTCGATTATGGAGAGTTTTAAAATACTTTAAACGGCAATTTGCTGTTCCGTGTTTATATGTCCAGACAAAATTTTACCGAGTTATCGCGTTATTTGCCATTCGATGATAGAACCACGATATCGGTACGTAGATCGCATAATAACTTTACTTCTACTGAAAATCTTTAGAACTTTGGATAAATGAAGGCGGCTACACATGAAAAATGATATGGAAATTTGGTGCACTTTCGATAGCGGATATTATACTGTGGGATACTGTATGTATCTAAGGAAGCAAGGCAGCGCTAAGACTTAAATTTTAGTACTGCGTGTAGTAGAACATCTCTGTGAGTTAAATGAATGGCCATAGAGAAATAGAACTTCCAAAAATTACTTTACAAGTTTAGAATTGTCATAAAGTTTGTTGTCAAAACAATTAACTTGTGCTAGAATGATGCAAAAAATAAAAGGAGCATTTCAATTAATTTTTTTCCTAATAAAGAAGTAGAGGGCAGCATTTTTGCAGTAAGTAAAACAACATCGTTAATAAGTTATGTAACAAAGAAAAATAAAGCTATTATATAGGGGGATTTTTTTTTTTTTGTGGTACCCGATGTTAAATTGTGATAACAATTACAGCAGCTGTCAAATCGTCATCTGACAGCTCATGTAATAAACTTCAGTCCAGTACAATTTTTACCATGGATTATTACACGCCAAAATAATAAGCTGAAATTTTCAATTTTATTTTCAAAATTAGTAGTCTGTTAAGTTTACGCAACGTTTGCACAGAGCAAAGTATCGTTTGAAAAAAGTGCTAACACCGAAGAAACCGCTCCTGACTTTTTTTTGTGGGGATACTTAAAAAGTCAGGCTTAACCAAATTAAGTCTCTTAAGAGTCTCTTGAAGAACTTAAGGCCAACCTACGAAACGAAATACTCAAAAAGTGAAAAATACTGAAAAAAGGGCGGAGAGTGAGAGTGAGAGATCAAATCAATTCTGTAAAATATGCAATAAAAAGTTTTTGTTTCCCTACTTGCGTTCAAAAAGAATACAGATTATACTTATATTTTTCCAAATTATATTAATCTTGTTGTTTATTTATCATATTTTCAATAATTTCAGAAAAAAAGTTCAATGAAATGAGAATATCTGAGCCAATTCTATATAGTGACTCTATGTCACTACGTGGGATTTTACGTTATGAAATAATGTGGGATGAAAAGGGTTAAATGAGCTTAATATTTACCACACAAGATGAACTGTTTTCTGTATTCAAAAAAGTTTTGATAAAAAAAGTAAAATTTGTAAATAATATTTAAATTTTTTAAAACACACAATCTTTGTACTACGAACTTTTTTTTTTGATGATTGTTATTTTTATACTTGGATATAAGAAAAAGTTATTTGAGCTTAAAAATTTCTGTGAAAAACCCTGTGGAAACCATTTCCAAGAAACGAGTTAATGTTATAGAACATTTATATGAATAACAACATTATATTTAAACATGCGTGTCTACATTCAAAAAATATAAAAAAAAACATTACATTAAATTTTACAACAAATTTTAAATGTGTTTATAAAAGTATTTCAAAGTTTTCAGTTTCTAAAAGTTTGGAAATTCTTAGAAACACCTAAATAATTTTTGCATATTTCAGCAGTAGCAAAGTGCGGTATGAAAAGTAAATGCCATAAAAATAAGTGAAATATTTTCACATCTCATTATATAGCACTCATAAATAATGACAAACCAGCTGTAAATAAAAACACAATCAACATATTGCAGTACACTCGAAATAACATTTATGGCATAACCCAAACAAAAAAATTAAAACTTTCGCTGTCCATATTTTTTTTGCACAAAATGAAGGCAAATTCTTCATTAAAGACAAGCCATAGAATTGATGGAAATTTAATGTAAATATTGTAACAATAATATGAAAATATCATTTAACTAAATAAAATTTAGTAAAGAGATTGATAAAAATTATATAAACATATGAATTTTTGTAAATATAATGCCTGGTTTTCACTATGTCAAATTCAATCAAATTTGCCAGCAGGTTGGGAAATTCTCTCTTTTTTTCTCTTTGACGGCAAATATGACTTAGTGAAAACCAAGCATAACAAATAAGGAGTAATTCATAACAATTTGTTTTTTTTTATTAATAAATTAAACATACTAAAAAGAAGTATGCCTATATACCAAGGCCGTATTAAGGGGGAGGTTTTGGGGGTTCTGACCCCCCCCCCCCCCCCCGAAATCTGAATACTTTATTCTAATTTTAGAGATTAATTGCCAATGGATGGAAAAAAAGTCAAAATAAAATCTATTTAACGATATTTTTTACTTCCATCGGTTTTTTTTTCTAAAAAGTCATATATAAAAGAAATAAATTTGAAATCTTAGTTACACTATGCGATCAAATCCGATTTGTTTTCTTCGACATGAGGTTTGACTACGGATTCAAAAAGAGAAGGTGATGCTGAGCAATCCTGCATTCATAGTTTTTCTAGGTCAGTAACTGTTTTTGATTTAAAGTTTCGTCCTGAATCAGTTTGAAAAGATGAAAAATTAATAAAAATAGAAAAAATTATCGGATCCTTGTAAAATTAGACTTGCTTGAACCCCATTTTTTCCTAAAACGTGACGTGATGGGAAGTTTTTGACCTCAGATTCGTGTTCTACGTGAAAAATTCTTTCGCAAAAACTCCATCTTATTAGCAAAACCCATGCAGTTTAGGAGGCAATCTCAAAATATAATTAATTTTTTAACGCATTATTGGTCAGAGCACCACGAAAGATCTCATTGATAATGGCTCAAATTTCCACTGATGATCATTTGAAAAAAATGAGCCTCAACTATTTTTGGTAATTTTTTTGAGGTTGAGTACATCATCAGTAGTGGCAAGTCAATGAGTTAATGAAATTATGTCCTTCACGATAAAAAAAAGCATTAGAATGCACATTGAATATTTACTTGAAAAAATTTTATTTGATTATTCAGTGAATTTTTTGTCACTTTTGGCCATTTTTTTGAGGTTAAGATTAAAAAAATCGGAAAATTTTTCCTAAAATTTTAATTTTATAGGGTCCATCAAATGTATCATCGATTTAATTTATTGTATTTAAAAATCAGTTTGATAAAAATTATTTATGAATATTTTCTTCGAATAAAAACCCCCCCGCCTCCCCCCGAAAAAAATTTCTGGCTACGGCCCTGCTATATACCCTTCTCTGTTTTAAATTAGAAAAACTAATTTTAAATTTACAACTATAAATTCAATATCAAAATATTCGTTCAAAATCCAAAATTATAATTTTAAAATTAGAAGATATTAATTAAAAATAGGAGTACAGTTCTTGAAGTCACAACATATTAAATCGAAACAAAAAATACTCAATAGCACTATTTCAAACGAAAGTCAGAATATGATTGCTACGAATTCGATTTTTGGTACAACTTATAAAATATTCCGATTTTAAACTTAAAAGATGTAGATCATTAATTCAGGCTTTTTAACTTTTTAAGAAAGTACAAGTGCCTGATACATTTTTTAATTCAAGCTTTGAGTTAAATCATCACAAATAGTAAGTTATCAGCCTCAGTCTTTTATATAATCTTAGTTATTTTTTTTTTAAAAAATTTAATTGAAACTACATTTCGTGTATGTGTGCAATTCAACCTGGATAGAAAGTACAAACGGCAAAGATATAGCTATCATGTCGGACAGCCAGGCAGCCATTCGAGCATTATGTTCCTTTGAGATCACCTCTAAGTTGGTGTGGGACTGTTTAAGCAAGCTCAATCAACTGGGCAAGAACAACAAAGTCGCTCTATGTTGGGTTCTTGGACACGCAGGAATTGAGGGTAATGAGCAGGCAGACGAGCTTGCAAGAAAGGGGGCAGCAACCACTTTCGTGGGACCTGAACCCTTCTGTGGAATAGGAGATAGCGTAATCAGGGAATTACTCAGGCAAGAAGGGAGGAACAAGAGGCAAGAACTCTTTACCAATCTTACGGGACTGAGGCAATCCAAAGCGCTTTTAGGTAATTATAATAAGAGTAGATACGCATTCTGCATTGGTCTCAACAAAAACAGTTTGCGCATATTAGCTGGTATTCTGACTGGGCATTGCGGGCTCAGGGAACACCTTTGCAAGATTGGGGTTGAGCAAAGCTCAATTTGTAGGTTTTGTAATGAGGAAGACGAATCATCAGAACATATTTTAGCTAAATGTGGAGCACAGATCCACAAAAGGAGGAAATGTCTGGGCATAGTCCAAGTGTCCAGTACCGAACTAGCATCCATAGATCCGGGCGCAATACTCAAATTCTTGAGGGAGACTGGACTGGATAGAAAAGAGAGGCGTACAATAGATCTTATAGGTCGCGGTACAACGACAGAAACCTCTATAATATAATACAATACAATACATTTCGTATTTATAAGTTCCTTTAAAATTGCAACTTTCAACTAATTTTTTTTGTCCAAAAGATATTAATGTAGATTTAAAACAAATTTAATTTTTTTTTTTTTAAGAAAAAAAACTTGAACATATTACAGTAAGTTAAAATTCAAAAACACTCACACATTCTAATTTAACACCCACTCTACTGTCCTTTGATTTATTTTTCGTCAAGTTCCCCAGTGCTGTGTTTTACATATATCGTCCGTTTCTTGTCTGTTTTTTCATGGTTGGATTTAACATTTGTACATTAATTACAAAGGAAATTCTCTCAGTTCGATATAAACGCGAAAAGCATGTTTAATAATGTTGCAATAGTAAAATTAAGTAATTTGTTTCGACAATTCCAAAAATTTGTCACCCAGAAATTTAATCGAAAAGTTTACCATCGTCTATTTTAGATCTTATTTTGTTGGATACGAACTTTCTACTTTTTGATAGGCTAAGAATTTCCTTCAAAAGAAATCACTTAAATTCTTTCATTGCTTCAAAGGCGTGATCGCTGATTTAGATAATTTATATATGAACAAATTTTGTATTCTCAATATTTTCTAACTTAATAATAATAATTAAAATTTTAATTATTTATGTTTTAGGAAATTTTATACATCGAAATATTCCATAATAGTACGAACACACGAGAATGCATTTCATTGAAATTCTGCATTCCAAATTTAGATGGATACACGATAAAAAAAGAATTTCGAATTAGTTTTTCAACAGATTATAAGTTTGGAGAAGAAGAAGAAATTTTGTGTGTGTTTTATGTAAAAAACTAAATTGTGTATTGACGAACACAAGGCAGAAGTGAAACTTCTTGTAAAGTAAACAAAACACAATTTTTCAATCGCTAAAGTTTTCACTTCATTGGCTTGTGTTTTTTAATTTCATTTGCTTGTGTTTCGTTTAGTTCACAAGAAGTTTCACTTCTGCCTAGTGTTCGTTAATACACAACCAATTTTTTTTTTGGGATTAATGCTAGAGCAGAAATTGCAACTCTGTACCGATAATGTCGATGACAATTGTAGACGAACGCTTTTTGTGTGCGACATCATAATGTAATTCCTTGGACATTTGCGCCATCTGTATGTGAAATGTATAACTGTTATAAACTTTAAGACGCTACTTTCTGCCATAGGCGTGTGTGTGTGTGTAATTAAAATGTTATATTGAATTAAAACTATTTATGAATCGTTTATTATATAGTTTGCTCGTGAATTCAGTTACAGAATATTGATATTTTGCCCCTCATGCACATTGCATTGCAAACTTACGCGCGACGTCACATCCGGTTGGTTTTACTCTAGGACAAGAGAAAAGAAGTTTCACTTCAATAAAAATAAATAAAAGTGTTGCCTTTCAATTGGATTTGAACATCACGAATTTGTATAATAATTATAGATAATTGGAGGAATGACAACGAGTTACTCTCCGACTCCATTATTTATTTATTTAGAATCCAAAAATTTCTATAAAAATGTAATAGATCTTGAATTTTTTCTGTTTTTCACAACTTTGTGTTTAAGTGTTGCCAGTTACTTACTTCATTTCGGATGCATTTCAACGAAATGCAGAAATTCATTTGACACTTTTTGTATGGCTAATTTCTGCATTTCACACGCATTTATACGAAATGTTAAATTTACCTGAAATGCACTCTCGTGTGTCCGCACTATAATTCAAATTTCAAAATATTCTTATGAAATGTTGATCTTGGACAAGCAACAAACAAACTGAGTTTCCTCTAAAAACAACAAGCAAAATGAGCACGGAAAAGTACGAACTTATAGCGTAAATATAGGATAATAAAGAACTTTTTATTTTGGCCCTTTTTAATGATGGCCCCTTGAAATAACGTACTCTTAAATAGAGGAAGAATGGTCACCGTCTCTATACGATTCGCATTTACGAATATTCACTCATTTTATAATACAAAGATAATTACAAAGTTTAAATTGTGTATTTTAGTTTTTACTTTTGCCAATTATTTCACGTATTTTCAAAGTAAGTGCAATAAAGAACACTGTAATAAAATGTAGAATATGCATTGAAATTTCGACCATTATTTTTGTGTAAATTTTTTCGATGATATGCACACTAGCAGATACAAGGGAGTTTTTTAAAAAGATTTTCCTGAAAACCATTTCAGCTAATATGTATGAACGCTTTTCCTGAAATAAAAAACATACTTATTCCACAGTCTCTGGATCCGATAGTAGATAAACATATAGGGTAAAGTGGGGTACCTTTGACACCGGGCACATTTGACTTTGCCATTTTTAGAATGACCACCCCCTAAAAGCCAAAAAGTTGAAATGCAGAAAAAAGCTAAATTTGATTTAAATAAACGTTATGAACTTTGAAGATTCTACTTTAACTCTTTTTGGATTAACCCTTAAATACGCACTGGTCACTGCAGTGACCAACCACTTCAGCAGCTGCATGTGACTCCATTTTACTTTCATCATTTTAAATAAACATCTGATCTTACTGTCTAAAGTTTTCTTTATCGATACGTATAAATACGAATGGGAAAATAACATCTGTCGTATTGTTACAGTTATTTTTAACTGTTTTACAAACATTTTGAACCACAAACTAAAAAAGAGGTTTTTCTTATTTTCGAATTTTTATATAAAAAATATGTTGCCGTGATAAAAAATTTGTCCCAAACGATATGGCATAATACCAAATAATTGTTTTTGAAAATTATTACATATATATTTTCGTTTATTCTCAAGATAATCCCCAAAGGCTGCTATAGAGGTAAGCCATGAAAATCGAAATTACGCCACCTTAAACAAATTTATTTGAAAACACGTAGAGCAAACGTTGTTCGGAATCACAAATACTATCTCTATGTTTGTTTTTAATTGAAATCGGACGTACTGGGCGTTTAAGGGTTAAAACGTATTTTTGTAAATTTTCTAACGCTGATATAATTTTCGACAAGCGTTTTTTGAATTAATCGTAACTGTTTTTTAAAAAAGAGTGACAAAATTTGTTAGCACTGCTCTTTAATGTTAACAAAATAAGAGTGAGATTTGTGAAAATAAAACAAGATAAATTGAAAAGAAGAAACAAATCATTAAGAGCTTTTAGGGTATATTTGACATATAACAATTGTTCCCTATATTGCAGATTTACGTTTATTTTTTGTGTATACATTTTTTAAGATATGGTATGTAGCTAAAAAAAACAAATCGATGCGAAAGTAAAGAAAGCTATTTCAGATATGAGAAAAAAGTATTAAAGGGTGACAGCAGCCTCCGAAAAATATGGAGTAAATAAGACTACATTTAAAGTCTTTCATACTAAATTTTGGAGTTTCACCTCTTTTCCAATTCCATCCACGTTTTTCCTGTAGTATGACATTGTCAATCGACGTCCTTGTGCGAAATTTCAGTACTGTACCCTAAATGGTTTTAGATAAATACCAAAAAAAATAAAAAATTGTATGGGAGGTGCCACACCCACTTGTAATTTTGAACTCAGACAATGCCTATATTATGACCAGAGACATAATGCGTCATTATGAAATTGTAAATGAAAATTTTAATAAATAAAGGGCAAATAATAATAGTCAGAACAGAAAAATAAAATAATAGTAATAAAATAGTAAATTTGTGTCAATCTCTGCTGAGGTTTCACTGTCATTTTAATTTTTATATGTACATATATTTTATACGTATGACAAAGTTATTAACCTTAAAGTGATACAGTTTTTATAAAAATATAGTTTTTTCGATGTTTGGTCTAGAAAAATCAATGTCTTAAAAACAGTTATATCTTTTAAAATCTATTAATAATTTTCGGAATTACAGGTCTTTGAAAATTAAGTGTCAAAGGTACCCCACTTTACCCTACTACATGTACATATATATAAAAATTTAACTTTGTTTTTTAGTATAACAGCAATTGTACGAACTCTGCATTAAAATGTATACGTGACTTTGTGGTTTATATAAGCTTTAAGATTATATCTTAATTACATATAAATATTAATGTATTTTTTGTTTACATATTTCGAATTTCGATTGAAATTTTGCAATGCAATATATTAGTTGGTTCTTTTGGATTTTGTTTGATTTAAGTAAATGACAATGAAATACTTATTCGAGAGCAAATGCTATACTTTTAAAACATAAAAACAAGCATTCAATCTATGTAGAAACGATATCAGAATTGAAACCATATGGTAGTCTTGCATAAGTAAATATTGATAACATCACTCGACTATGACCAAACCTTAAGGAGTTATATACACTTGCGGTTCAAAAAAATTCCTCTGTTAAGCTTTCCCAATTAATTTTGTTTTATTCATGATTTTGGTCTTCGTGCACATTCAGTCAAAAGGAATCACTTATTGCTGTTTCGTAATCAAAAGTTGATTGGCTTATTTTTTTGCAAATTGAGTAACTCGATTCAGGCTTATAATTTGTAGTATAAAATTTCAATATATATACATTAGGGTGGGTCAAATTGTATGGGTCAAAAAAAGTTGATGTTTGGTACCCCCTAGTTGTGTTCTATGGATCATTTTAAGCAACTTTTCCAATGAAAGTATAGTTCTAATTTGAATTCCGAGCCCGCCAAATTTTGAAAATAGGTATTTTCTCAACATTTTCAAGATTCGACTTGGACACAGCATTAAAAAAAATAGAAACAGCATTACAATATTTTGCTATGGGGGTTTTTTGGTACGAGAGAACCGAATCTGACATTGATTTGTCGATAAAATTATGTTTTGATACTCAATTTGAACAAAAAAGGCTTAAAATGTACAAAATTGCAAAAAATCTGATTATTTATATGGGAAGTACCCTTATTTTTAATTGTAATGACTTGAAATTTCGCACAAATTTTTTTTTTTTTACAAAAAAAAAAAAGATTCTGAAAGTTACAGTGCAATATAATAAAAAATAAGGGTACCTCCCATACAAAATTTTAGATTTTTGTCCTTTTTTGTTCAAATTGAGTATCAAAACATAATTTTATCGGCTGTTTCTATTTTTTTAATGCTGTGTCCAAGCCGAATCTTGAAAATGTTGAAAAAATACCTATTTTCAAAAATTGGGGGGGCGCGGAATCCAAAATAGAACTATACTTTCATTGGAAAAGTTGCTTAAAATGATCCATAGAACACAAACCCCATAGGGGTACCAAATATCGACCAAAAATTTGACCCACTCTAATATACATACATATATGCATATAATGCTTATTTTGCCATTTTTTGTTTTTAAGTGATTTTACTTAAAATTTAGAAACCATTATGAGTGCTGAGGGTCACAAATTATACTATATACTAGTTTAACCATTCATTTATTTTAGAAAATTTATGAAGATTTAATTCATTTTATCCACATTTTTTACTACTTCTTTGGGTACGCACTTTAGAAATCTGCACTAAAGTAATACAATAGTTGAGCATATATTATTAAAAAATAATAATGACGTATTTATGTTACTGGGCAGAATTTATGGTCTCATATTTCACATTTATCAGACCATGTTGAATTATTTCAACAATTTTTGCTATTGTATATTAATTAATATTTTAGTTTGGCTATTAACAACAATGATGTGAATATCAATGATTATGGTAATTTCCTAAATTATTTATTACAACTTTCACATGTAATGAATAAGTAAAGAAACATGTGTGGTATTATAATGAAATGTACAACATAGGCAGAAGTTTTATGTTGTTATGTATTCTGTTGAATAATATTGATTTGTAACGCAATTAAGCTTGTCATCATCAATCTTACAAAGCGTCATATGGTAGTGAAGCTGTTTTAAATTTTATTCTTGAAGGTTTTGGAAAATATATACATATTCATTAATAAATTTAATTTGAAAACTACATAAATATTCCAAAGTAATTTACTTCTGAGAAAAAATGTCATATCTAAATAATTTTCACTCATACGTAACGCTCGTGTCTATACAGTACAACAACTACAGAAGGAGATATTGAAATGGAGAACGAAAACGATTCAAATGATGGATAATTTGCTTTCCTTGTTAATTTTTGTTGAATAAAATTGATACCGCGAAATATACAGTTTTTTCAAATCAATTCACTGTTTTTTTTTTTTTTTAATTTTTGGTAGAAATATACAGTTTTTTGGCGCGAAAAAAGTTACGAGCGTTACTCATACGACCTGTTGTCCTCTCTTCTATTCTGTTTATTACTTACTTTATAAAAGTTAGTTTTGATATGCATGTGTAATCATCATTAGAACTGTTTAATTCAAGAATAGAATACACGTAGTATACGTAATTTTATTATTTTTACTGTTACAGCTAACGTCTACAAGAAAATATTAATCAAACTATAAAAAAGAATAGTTAATTTATAACACAAAGTAGGCACGACAGCTAGTGTATTATGTTTAGGGTATGATTAGGTCATACCCACTCTATTCTATGAGTGACGTTCAACTTTTGGTCATATGGTAACATCGGGTGAAATTCATTACCTGAAATAAAAGTCAAAAGAAATTTTTAAGGTATGAATAAATCAGTCTTAAAAAAAACTTCTCTGCCGTAGAAACTGTTCATAAATTATTTCATCAAGTATACTAATTTATTGTACAAAATTAAATTAGCATTAAAAATTTACTTAATATAGAGTAGGTGCAAAAGTGGTTGCTTAGACCTCGACTAGAAATAATAAAAATTATTCCCTTTATTTGCAGACTTCTTTATGTAAGTAATGTAACTGTATTTACTATTGCCACACATGCTCATTTACATACATACATCACATGCACATCCTTCATAAAATTTCAACACACATGTAGAACATTTTCATTAGTCTAATGAAATTTGATGAAAAATTGAACAAAAATAAATCTTAATCATGTGTGGAAGTAACCTGAAAAGGTTACTAGGTATACTCGTAAGTACTTATGAAAGATATGCTCATATTTCAAAATATTAAAAAACGCTTAAGGCAAATTAAATAAAGAATGTCATAAGCATGTGGCCTTCAACAATAAATTTCTGATGAATTACCAATATACCGACATACCATATGCATATGTATACGTTTACACGTTGATATATATATTTTTGTTTGCTCATGTGTATGCACATAACAAATTTAGAAAAATATTTTGACAAATTTCAAAATATTTTCTTCCAAAATTACATGAAGTATGTATAGCGAAAATAAGTACACAACCTAATACACATAAACACACACACACACACACGCAATTATTTCTACATGCATATGGTTGTATAAAGACAAATGCAAAGTAAGCTAAAGCTCAACCTAGAAGAAGAGAAAAATAATAAAATAATAAATTTTATAAAGGGAAAAGCACAAAATTTTGCATTCAAACCACGCGCAGCATAAAGGCACTGTTGATATTACTCGAATGTGAGAATGTATGTGTGTGTTTGTACATACATATCTGCGAATGAGTGCATGTACATGAGTACATTTCATATGGGTACAACCAGCTACGATGACTGTCAAAGAAATTAGCCTACTTCAAGATTTACGTACTTCGCTACAAACACACATGTTGTCAGTATGTGTGTGCGCCTGTAACATACTCAAAGGAATTTCATGCCAAAGGACAAAACGTTACTTAAGTGTGCTATTAGCTTCGAAGCATATTTTAATTTTTGTATATGTTTATGTTTTCAGCACGCACACGCAATCCAAGCACACATATCCACACATATCCACGCATGCATACATATCAATATAGCACATTATTTGCCATATGAGAACTTGTTAAGAATTTTTAGTGTCACATTAAATTTTACTGAAAAATTTTATTATTAAAAGAAAAATATTATTATTATTGCGAAATTTTCTAAGATATGCGAGCAATAAATTCAAGTAGTTTTATTCACCTGCAAGTTGCTGTTGTGATTTTATAAGCACACTCCACAAACATAAATACACGTGTTTATGCTTCCATGCATGGCTATATGTGGACAAAAATACCCCAATTTAATAAGAACTGTTGAAATTTTTCTTCGTTGTTTTCAATGTCACGATATTTTTATATTTGTGTTTTTGTTTTTCTCATTTCTAAAATGCTTAAGGTTGTTTTTCTTTTTGTCATCTTCAATGCCACAAGATCACATCAATTTTTATTTTTTACATTTCTACATACGCTCAGGTTGATGTTTAATGTAGCGGTTCAGCAACCGTCTAGTTCATTTTTTTTACTTTTTTCTTTGCTTTTTACACTTCTGTCTATAAGCATAAAAATACCTCTAGGTATATAAAGTTTTGTGCTTGGTGGCATGTAAAAAAAAGCATTGCAAACATTTTTTTAACCTTGAAAAAGCAGACCAAAGGTGAATTTTTTTGTATTGCAAAGGACTTTCTTAAGGTATAATTGATCCAAAGTCGATGCAATCGGCAAAAGTTAAGTGGGAAATTAGGTTTTTAAGAGGGTTTAGTTGAACTCAATTTAGCAAGTAAATTTTGCTGCTTCTAATAAAACACAATTATCCTTCATTTAGTAGACTCTAACTTCAGCCGTTCCTAGTGTCAATTTGACACTATTTTAGACTTTCAAAGTGAATATCTTGGATATCTGTGATTGTTTTAGGTTCAGATTTTGCGACTTTAGTTTTAGTGTCTTTATAAAAGTTATTTCGTAGCAAGAAGTGCTGTATTCGTTTTGCTGAGCTGTCAACAGAAAAAAAATATAATTCCCTCAGTGTCAAAATGACACCTCATAGCAAAAGCGTATTAAAACTTTAAATTCAAAATATTTCATGATAGCAAAATATACGTCGATTATTTTTAACCTCACTGTACTCTTTTACTCTGGTTCTCGACCCTTGACTGATATATTTGTTACACTTTTACCCTGAATAGACGACATCGTTACCAAATTTGGCGGCTATTTCTGGGCGGATGTTGGCCTTGAGTTCGTCTAGAGTCGTTGGTTTGTTGATATAAACCTTTGACTTCAAGTAGCCCTATAGGAAAAATTCCAGCAGTGTAAAATTTGGCGAACGCGGAGGCAAGCCAAAACCACCATTTTTTGATAACAACCGACCGGGAAACAGGTGATAACAAAAAATGGTGAGTAAGGTGGAGCGTCGTCTTGTTGAAACCAGAAGTGCTCCATGCCATTTTCACGAACAATACGCTTCAAAACATCAAAATAACTTCTCTACGGGAGAGATTATTTTTAATGTATAACTGAACAATTTCAGCGCGCTCTTTCTGAGTGTACTGTTCCATGGTATATGGTATGTCATTAGTCAATCTGACAGCGCTGTCAAAAGTTACAGCGTCGCCAGATGCTTCCACTTTAAATGACCAACCCTGTAGTAGCGAGTAGAATGATTCCGAATATGGACAAGCAGCAGGAATTACTTAACCCTTTGACGCCCGAATTATAATGGGGCTTCATAGAAACGTTTTGTTTTGAAATTATGATTATCATAACATCAAATTTCATGTTTCTATATTGATTTGTTTGTCTTTTATTACAGGTTAAAAAAATAGCTACGGAGCTGTAGGCAAACACTAAATAAAATGATTCCTCCAATTTTTTGATTTACATATTCTCTTATCTTTTATAAACATATTTGATTAATAAAATTTCCGCTTAGTAATAATTAAAAGCATTTTTATTTTTAAAAAAATAGTGCAACTGATTTTACGACAAATTTTTGCACGACTTTATAGACAAAACATTAAAAAAAAATCCTTAGCAAGAAAATTCCAAATGTTCGGCAATAAGTAAACGTGAAGAATACCTAACAGAATCGAATGCATATAGCGTTAATAGTAAAATTTGTTAAAGACTTTATATATTTAGTGATTGTTGCATATACGGAACATTGGGTATGAAAGAGTTAAAGGAGCTTCTCGAGATGAAAATGTGTGGATATGGTCAAAAGACATATCTACAAGCAGTTTCACTTCTGCCGTGTTCGTTAATACACAACCAATTTTTTTTTTTTGTGATTAATGCTAGAACAAAAATTGCAGCTCTGTACTGGTATTGTCGGTGACAATTGTAGACGAACTCTTTTTGTGTGCGACATCTTCATGTAATTCCTTGGACATTTGCGTCATCTGTATGTGAAATGTATAACTGTCATAAACTTTAAGATGGCGGCGCTACACATTGTTCTTTCTGCCACAGGTGTGTGTGTGTGTGTAATTAATATGTTATATTGAATTAAAACTATTTATGAATCGTTTACTCGTGAATTCAGTTACGGGATATTGATATTTAGCCCCTCATGCACATTGCATTGCAAACTTACGCGCGACGTCACATCCGGTTGGTTTTACTCTAGGACAAGAGAAAGGAAGTTTCACTACAAAAATATCAAATGTAATAGACTGCAAAATCCAATAACTCTTTTAGGGCGTATGCGTTTTCGCGTTGTACTGATCTATTATCTTCGCACATGCTTTTCATTGAATTTCAATGTTTGTAAATCATGTGCAGAGCCATTAAATGGGTCAGTTTTTTAATGACTGTGGTTTATTTTGCATTTTTACTTTCAGTAATTGATGAAAAGGAGTAAAAGGATAAAGTCAACAGTCGTTGTTTGCACTGTGCAAAGTTTGGGTAATACGAAAATTGCAACTACAAAAAAACTTTGCAAAAGAAATGGCCATATGAGCATGCCAAATCTCGATCTTAAGTTAATTATTGCATTTATCATTCATATCATTTACATGAGTAGTTCCACTCTCAGGCTCCTAAACTTAGATATTGGAAGTATTTGTACATACAAAATTTTTCCACACACGTATTCTGAATATGAGCCAAACCAGACCATAAAAATACATTTTCGAAATATGTCGACTCCAGCACCACTTACCGAAACCATTTTTAGTAAATATTTTTGTTTCTATGTTGACATATATTCTGAATATGAGCTAAATCGTATCATATATACAATTGATCGAAATATCTCGATGACAGCGCCACCTAGCAGGTCCAAAAAAGCAAATATATATGTGAATAAGGCTTTAATACGTTAAATTTTCTTGTTCTAGAGCACATATCAAATTATTTCAATAGCTTTTTAAACAAAACTCCATACAGTGTCAAATTGACACTACAGAGACTCTTTAAGTTGTGGAAATGAGGAACGGTTGAAGGTTAAGTATATATTGAATATAATATATAGTTTTTAGTTCCTAAAAGGAATCCGTTTGCTACATTAGGAATTCCTTTGCTTAATTAGGAATTTCTTTGCTTAATAATGAGGTATACATATTGTGGAAACGAATTTAACCTTTACTCGACCAAAACATACAGGAGACAATAATGAAATAAATTTTGTAATCACTACCACTTATTTTTCTAAATGAAATAGCGGCAAATCATGATAACCGAATTAAAAATATATCAATTTATTACTTAGTCAACAAATTGAATTGAAATTATTTAAAACCTCACAAAAAATTCATACTCAACATTTTTTACAGAATCATACCTACATATATGTATATCTACAGCGTAAGTTATCTAGATATTACGTTAAACCAACACGTTTGTATTTTTTTCTTTCATTTCCAACCTTTCTCTCCATTTTCAAATTTTTTTTTACATCATTTTTGTTGTCACACAATTCCATCTGTAAAATGCAAAAAAAAAGCTTAGAAAAATGAAACACTTAACAAATTCACTTGAAAAAAAAAACACTTTACCGTGCGCACGAGTAAATCAGCAATGCAATTTAGCAGAAGATTTATTTGAGTTATGTTGGGCACACGAATAAAAATTTATAGCCGCTTAAGTGTATGTTGACAGAAAGGAATAAACTTTAAATTTTACTAATAAAGAAATGACTTTACAGAATAAGCATTTGTGATAAGACTATTATTGGATGAGAAAGTTAAATAGACATAATAATTTCTCTATTGGGAATATTTCTTTACATAATACTTATGTGTGCTTATACTATATACATATTTATATAAACATCCGAAGAAATTTTCTTCTAGATATTATTGTAAAACCAATGAAGGCTTGAAAGTTAAGAAAAATTGCTATGTCATTGATATAGAAACTGTAGAAAAGGAGTGTGGAAAAAGTAAAAATTTCACTTTCAAAAATAAAGAAAAGTTTTCAGTATTTACCTCAAGAAGGTAATGAATTCTTAATATTGTGAACAATGCAATAAAAAAACTTATTTCACACTTTTCCAATTGTTGACTTCATATATCTGTATTTTTTCTAAATATTTCTATATACTTCAGAATCCTTGGTATAATCAACTGCTATTATCTATTAATAAAGGACAGCCCTTGGCAACTATAGAACTTAACTAACAGAAGTATATGGTGGTCGCCGTAGCCAAGTGGTTAGTGTGAGGCAGGGCCGTAGCCAGAAATTTTGTTCGGGGGGGGGGGGGGGGCCGGGGGGGTTTTTATTCGAAGAAAATATTCATAAATAATTTTGATCAAACTGATTTTTAAATACAATAAATTAAATCGATGATACATTTGATGGACCCTATAAAATTAAAATTTTAGGAAAAATTTTCCGATTTTTTTTTAATCTTTACCTCAAAAAAAAATGGCCAAAAGTGACAAAAAATTCACAAAATAATCAAATTAAATTTTTTCAAATAAATATAAACCAATGTGCATTCTAGTGCATATTTTTTTATCGTGAGGGACATAATTTCATTAACTCATTGACTTCCCACTTCTGATGATGTACCCAACCTCAAAAAAATTATCAAAAATAGTAGAGGCTCATTTTTTGCAAATGATCATCATTGGGAATTTGAGCCATTATCAATGATAAGGAACCCGGATGAGATTCGCTTATATTCCCTATATTCGTGAAGTCACAGCATTGAAAGAGATCTTTCTAGTCGTGCTGCTCTGAGCAATAATGCGTTAAAGAATTAATTATATTTTAAAACTGCATAGGTTTTGCTAATAAGATGGAGTTTTTGCGAAAGAATTTTTCACGGTGAACACGAATCTGAGGTCAAAAACTTCCATCACGTCACGTTTTAGGAAAAAAAATGCGTTTCAAGCAAGTATAATTTTACAAGGATCCGATA
Source organism: Toxonevra muliebris (assembly GCA_963691655.1). Lineage (NCBI taxonomy): Eukaryota > Metazoa > Arthropoda > Insecta > Diptera > Pallopteridae > Toxonevra > Toxonevra muliebris. The sequence continues at coordinate 106,137,394 of OY829326.1, forward strand.
ATGGTTTCTATTTTTATTAATTTTTAAACTTTTCAAACTGATTCAGGATGAAACTTTAAATCAAAAATAGTTACTGACCTAAAAAAACTATGAATTCAGGAGTGCTCACCTTCTCTTTTTGAATCCGTGATCACCTTCTCTTTTTGAATCCGTGGTCAAACCTCATGTCGAAGAAAACAAATCGGATTTGAACGCATAGTGTAACTAAGATTTCAAATTTATTTTTTATATTTGACTTTTTAGAGAAAAAAACCCGATGGAAGTAAAAAATATCGTTAAACAAATTTTATTTTGACTTTTTTTCCGTCCATTGTCAATTAATCTCAAAAATTAGAATAAAGTTTCCACATTTCGGGGGGGGGGGGGGGGAGAGGTCAGATCCCCCAAAACCTCCCCCTAAATACGGCCTTGGTGTGAGGCATAGTGTGACGACAAACTGGTTACATTGCCTTCTACTCTCTGCTAAGTATTACTGCTGTAGCCATGTTTTTTCTACGTTTCTGGGAATGCTCTTAACCTCTAAGTTGTTGCAGGTCCAACTTTGCGCGAATCGATGGTATTTCATCCTTTTTTCATGATTTCTCTCAACATATGCTTTCCCCAACGCCATTTTTATTATCGAACATAATCTTCTATTCGCTATTTACCATAGCTCATGATTTAGTATAATAGGCAGCCCTTCATGTATGTTTGTAGTTTTCAGATGTTGATGGTGTTGGCTTTCCATGTTCTGCACGCATGCAGGAGAACAAATTTAACGTTACTTTCAAATAGCTTCAATTTAGTGCACAACAATATTATGTGCATTTCAGTTTCATAACTTTGGGGTCAATTTAAAGACACTACGTGCTTTACTTTTGCCTTTACTCAAATCTGTGCCACTATTGTCGAATACTAAACTATATATGGGTCGTTCCAGGCCAAGTCAGCAGCAATTCACACCACATTTCTCCGATAAGCAGGAGGGTCGATAGAGTAACATGAATAATAAAGAAATGCAAAATTTCAGTTGTTTTTATAAATTTTTGCGAATTTTACAGTACAAAAACATAAAATTACGGTTTTTTTATTTTTAATTTTTTCAAAACTGAGGCAAGGAAAAGTTTTGAAAAATTTTACACACATGTATCATTAAATTGTCTTTCTAAAAAAAAAATTTAAAAAAGTTTTGCTCAAAAATTAACAATAAAAACTAATTTTTTTTAAACAAATTGATTTTTTAAAAAAATACAATTTTTTAGAAATTAAAAAAATTCACAAAAATAGCCCTGAGTTCTGCGCAAATTTTGAGTATTTAAAATACTTTGGCTACATTTCTGTTGAAGGAAGATATTTGAAAAAGTCAATAATTTGGGCGATGAAAAAAGTTTGAAAAAGTTTTTTGACTGTAAATAATATTTACACACAATGATTTGAAAAATATTTACCTGCTTGGTTTTACGCAAAAATGTTGAAAAAGCAATGTAATGTTAAAGCACAAAAACACTTTTGGAATCTCAAAAATCACTTGATTACCGCAGAGAGCACAAAATACGTCTCATCGGTTCGACTGCTAATGAAAAAATGAGATGAAGCTGAAATAAGACGATGGCAAAAGTTTCGTATAGATCGAATGTCAGATAATACAGTTAAAGCTAATGGCTCGACATTCCCCATGGTTCGACATTACCCACATTCCCCTACAAAAACTGTTTGATGGCTGATAGTTGTTGTTGTTATGATAAATAACGCAAATCAAATAACTTAATTTTTTTTTTTTTTTTTTGGGTGAAAGAACTGGTTTAATATTAATACAAATTTTGTATGTTCGTTTGTTTTTTATTTCCGAATCATGTCTAATAAGAGAAATTTTTTGATCAAATTTTGCACCATTATTGTATTAGGGTTCCCAGAAGTTATAGAATTTAAAATTTCTGCCCGTTCAAGAAAGCATATTAAATTTCGAATGATGGGCAAGTGACTGAAAAACTTTTCAAATTAAAAACTTTAGTTTTGTTTTTGTTTCTTCGCTTTTATAGGTCACAGTTTTTTTTTCCAAAATACGGTTTTTGTTTTTACTTTTTACAGTTTTTGCCACAAAAAAATATGGCAACACTGGTTGCAATACGAGTACGATGAGTTGAAAATGCTCACATTTTTCAAGTTCAAGTACGAGGCTTCAAACACACAAAATACTCCAATACAAATGCCCAAGTATATGTGTGTGTATGCGAGCAATCCGCTCATTTCCATCATTCTCTCTCTCTCTCTCCCTATTACTTATTGTTTCGAGCTTTTCATGTGTAATGCAACAGTTCATTTGCGAGAGCTTTTTCGAAATTGCTTGCACGAGGGCAAAATACACAGCTACGAGTGCATGAAGTAGCATTTATTGTATGCGTGTATTGTGTTGATGAGGAAAACCGCATAATATCATTGGTCGCATGCTGTAAAGATTATTTACTCATTAGGTGTAGTGTTGTTGTTGCTTTTGTTGTTACTATTGTTTATGCAACACTAACACTTAAATGTGTGCATATGTGTGCGCGCCTGTCTGTGTGTATGTATGTAAATACACAATATTGTTTGTATTCATATTTTGTATGAAACAGCAAGGATTTTTCTTTGCCAATTTCAAGGATATATTACCATCGTTCTGGCGTACATTTTAAATACCAATGACCGCCATAAAGCAGGTGAATGTGCAGCGCCATCATGTAGAGACAGTTCCCCTTTTTCGTTACGTATGCCTTGAGGTTGGACGGGAGTAATGGAAATAATATTATTTCAGGGTTGCATAATTGTTTTGCTGAGGATGCTGAGAGAAATAATAAAGTACATTATATTAATATTGCTCTTATAATTTTAAATTAATTGTGTATCAAATATAAAGGTAGAGATGTCGAAGTAAAGATAATTTGATTATAAAAGGCATATCATTTTAAATGTGGTACTTTGTCTTTGGCTTTATTGGTCAATCACATTTTAATACGAAATAAGTATAATAAATTTTTCTACATATTAATAATATTAACTCTGTAATTTGAAAATATAGTTACTTAAAATATTTTTGAGTCAGTGATTAAGTGCAGCGGACAGATAAAACCTCTAGGTTGGCCATGGAATGTGTTCAAAAACTCAACGCGCATTTAGGAGTGTTTACAGTAGAAGCATCAGTCCGTAGGAGACGAAAAGGAATTCGCCTGGGTCCGATTCAGCTAATCCCTAAAATAATAATAATAAAAGATTTTTTTTTATAATTGAAATAGGGAACGTAATAAGAAAATGTTTAATTATTAAGACAAAAAAAATTGAGATTAAGCTAGAGATATTGATATAGATTTCCTGGGTAAGCTGAGTTTAAAAAATTATTGATAATGGGGGAAATTGACTCAGTTACGGATTGCTACGCTATGACAGAAACTCTATGAACAAATTTTTTTGTTTACAGAATTTGTAGCACTATTAGACCCAATCAAGACCGTATTTAGGGGGAGGTTTTGGGGGTTCTGACACCCCCCCCCCCCCCGAAAGGTGAAAACTTTTTCCTAATTTTTGATATTGATTGCCAGTGGATAGAAAAAAAGTCAAAATAAAATCTATTGAACGATTTTTAAATATTGTTTAATCGGTTTCTTTCTAAAAAGTCAAATAAAAGAAAATATTTTACAAATAAATTTGAATTGAAATCGTACCAAGTTGTGCAACATGACCAAAAACGGTATTTTCAGGGGTTTCAACCCCATTTTTCTAAAACGAGACGTAATGGGAAGTTTTTGACCTCAGATTCATGTTCAGCATGAAAAATTCATTCGCAAACACTAAAAACAATTCACCAAACCCATGCAGGACAGTGTTATTGAATAAGCTTCAAAGTTCTTAATCTTAAAATAAAACTAATCCTTTAACCCATTATTGTTCAGAGCACCCGACTCGGAAGATTTCAATGCTGTGACTGCACGAATTTAGGGAATATATGCCAACCTCATCCGGGCTCCTCATCATTGATAATGGCCCAAATTCCCACTTATAATCATTTGAAAAAAATTAGTCTCTGACTATTTTTGGTATTTTTGATCATTTTTTTGAGGTTGGATTCATTATCAGTAATGGCAAGTCAATGAGTTATCGAAATTATATCTTTCACGATAAAAAATGTATTGGAATCCACATTGAGTAATATTTATTTGAAAAAACTTAAACTGATTATTCTGGGAATTTTTTTTTGTCATTTTCTGACATTTTTCCTAAAGCTTAAAGACATTTATCCACTTTTTTCGCTAGTCTGATAGGGTCCATCAAATGCATCATCGTATTTAATTTATTGTATTTAAACATCAGTTTCATAAAAATTTTATATGAATATTTTCGTCGAATGAAAACCTCCTGTCCCCCCCCCGAAAAAAAATCCTGGCTACGGCCCTGGACCCAATAGTTCTATGTTAAATGTTTAAGGTCATATGAAACCTTATCATTCGTAGTAGAAGATCAGATACAATAAGTATAGTGTACCACGGTCGCAATTGCTTCCTCAGTTTCAGCTTTAATATACATAAAGAACCTAATTCAATCTTCTTGAGAGATTTCAGTACCGACTACGTCTATAATATTTTAATTATGATGTGCCACTTCTCTGACGATCTGTTCTAACTATGTGGTGCGATATCTCATTTGTTTTCAAACATAAGTGACGCTTGAGTCTTTACCTTTATTTGCAAACTGGCGAACATTTTCGTTTCCAGTTTTAGAATCGTATTAGAAATGTCTATCCAAAGCAAATGTTCCCATATATTATAGTTCAGAATTGTCAACCTTTTACAGTTTTTTTATATGGAGTTATGGCACCCAGTTGAAATTTTTTCAATGATAGCGAAATTTATATGGCCCAAGGTTTTTTGCAATATTTGCTTAAAGTTCTCTTGAAACTGACAACACTGTGCTACAAAATATAATCATATCATGGACTTGGTCGCTGAATTTGAGATTGGACTTAAAAACATGAAAAATAAGTAAATTTGGTAAATTTCAATCTACCATTTAAGACTGTAATTTTGAGTTTTTAAATATTATATTATAGCGGCAACACTGGCATCAGATGTTAGGTATATATGCAAATACAATCTCCTAATACAGTTTCGCGATCGAACGACATGGATGACCAATCAGAAGCAAGGCCGTATTTAGGGAGGGGGGGCTGAGGTTTTGGGGGTTCTGACCCGTCAAAATGTGAAAACTTTTTTCTAAATTTTGGTATTGATTGCCAGTGGATGGAAAAAAGTCAAAATAAAATTATTGAAAGATTTTTGAATATTTTTAACCTCAATCGGTTTCTTTCTAAAAAGTCAAATAGAAAAAAAAATTTTAAAATAAAAAAAAATTTTAAAATAAATTTGAATTGAAATCGTACGAAGTTTGTTGCACGTCATGACCAAAAATTGTATTTTCAGGGGTTTCAACCCCATTTTTTCTAAAACGTGACGTAATGCAAAGTTTTTGACCTCAGATTCGTGTTCAGCATGAAAAATTCATTCGCAAACACTAGGAACCATATTGTTCACCAAACCCATGCAGAGAAGTGTTATTGTTGTTGCCCAGAACTCCCCGACTCGGCAGATCTCTTTCGATGCTGTGACTGCACGAATTTAGGGAATATACGCCAACCTCATCCGGGCTCCTCATCTTTGATAATGGCCCAAATTCCCACTGATAAACATTCGGAAAAAATTAGTCTCTGAATATTTTTGGCATGTTTAATCATTTTTTTGAGGCTGGGTACATTATCAGTAATGGCAAGTCAATGAGTTATCGAAATTATGTCTTGCACGATAAAAAATGTATTGGAATCCACATTGAATAATATTTATTTGAAAAAATTTAAATTGATTATTCTGTAAATTTTTGTGTCATTTTCGGCCATTTTTTAGGTTAAGATTAAGAAAACTCGGAAACAAAAATTTTTCCTAAAACTTTAAGACATTTATCCACTTTTCTCTCTAGTCTGATTGGGTACATCAAATGCTTCATCGCATTCAATTTATTGTATTTAAACATCAGTTTCATAAAAATTTTATATGAATATTTTCTTCGAAGGAAACCCCCCGTCCCCCCCAAAAAAAAATCCTGGCTACGGCCCTGATCAGATAGCGGTATTCTTTGTAGGTAGGTGTATGCTCCGCATTTGATCGGAACAGATCAAAATATGCATTTATAATAAGTAGAATGGAATGATATCGACTGCGACAACATATAAAGCCGGCAGATCGATTCAGACATGGTAATTGAAGGACGAGCGCAAAATAAATATAGTTAGTTTTTACTTATTAAAAATAAATTACCGAAGTGTTTATAAACTCAGATTCAGTAACTCCAAAAATCAAATCAAATACGTTTAAGTATGTACTTTTTTAAATTGAAATAGTAGTAGTTAAATTGATTTTATATAAATATATATGTGCATGAGAAGACTTTTTCTTCACAGATAACTACTTCTTATTTCTTTAGGTATCAGATTAGTAGAAGAAAGACTTCTGAAATATCATAGTAAGAAATTTTATATAACCTTCTAGTACGTACAACTTAACACAGTGTAAAACTTAGTAGCATACATACGTCATTGTATATTGCAATTTTTAAGTTCCGTTTAACTTTTAATCTTTCAAAACCTTTCCTTCAACAAATAAATTATTCGTAACTACATAAACTATAAATCAAAATCGTTCGTCATCACCAGAAATTATCGATTAGTCATTATCATTCATTGACTCTAATTATTTCAAAGTTGTTCTCAGAATCTGGTTTGTTGAAGGAATTCATTGTTAGTTCCACATTGTAAGTGAGTGAATGCAACTACATTAACATTCCTTTTTGTGTGTTTGTCAACCGAATTATTCTGTATCGTAAGACATTTCTGGCAATCAATAGTGAGAAATCAAGTTGCCTAAATTGCACTTAATTAGTAAGTAAGCATTTTAAACAAAAGAAAATTCTCGTTAGCATTCTGGTATTATTTCAGGCAATTAGAACACACTTCTTACATAGTACATTTTGAAGATTGTAGACAGAAGTACGTAAGCAAAAATTCCTTTTGATTATTTTTTTATCTACCTACGAGAATGGCATAAAAAGTTGATTAAAAGAAATTGAAGGGAATTGGAAAAAAAAAACAAAAAAATGTGTAGGTTGGATTGAAAAATGTTTTTTTTTCTTTTTTTGCAAAGAGAAAAAGATGAGAATATTAATTATAAGTATTATGACGATTTTTTTACTTTCCATTTAAATATTAATTTTTTTTAAGAATTTTTTATTCAATTGTGAATATTCAAGAATAAAGCGAACATGAATTCTAGATTTATATTTCAACCAAATTCAATAAAATTTTTAGAATTAGGAAGCTTTTTATAACATACAAATCAAAAACAGCAAAATAATTACAATTTATTTTTTGATCCGTCATTCATCTTTCAACTATAAAATCAATATACTCGTATACTCGTACAAAAGCAAAATACAAATAAGCATAACCAAAGCAAAAACAAAAAAAAATCTGTAAAAATAATTGATTTAGCACAGTTGTTGGTTCACAACAAGCTCAGAATAATACTCAACCTATCCTAAGAAAAAAAGTACAGGAAAAGTTTTATCGAACTTTGATTAATGAAAAAACATAAGAACAACAAAGTTTTTGGCATGGAGCAAAAAGAGTTAGGATAATTTTGTTAACGCACTTGCGTGAAATTTGAAACTCTGTTAAGCCACGAGAGAAGGTCATAAAGAAAAGTAAACACGTGTGTTGGTTTTTGTTAAAGAATCGAGCAATCTTTAATTTTATGCTGGTCGCATATATTTAACTTTTTCCATATAAAGCGAAATCTTAATTGCATACATATAAAAGAAAAGTTTGTTGTGTAAAAACTATTTAAGAACATATTTTTAACTATTTATTTTTCTTTTTAGCACCCAACTACAAATAAAGTTTTTAAATGAACGAAGCCCAAGTTATTTAACCAACTATACTGCATACAAAAAGGTAACAATTTCGTAACATTCGTAAATGAAATGAAATGAAAAACACAAAGGGAATACCACAAATGCACATACAATAACAACAAGAACATAATAGAACAACAAAATAAAAATTCGCAAAGTAAGATTACAGTAGCTGCATTAGAAAAAGAGAGATATATTTAGAATAAAAAAAGGGAAAAAAGAAAAAATGGAAAACGAGGAGAAATTATTGAACGAAATGCAAGCAAACCTTGCAACACAAACACAATCTCCCTCACCACTATCAGCCAATAGTCCACATACGCCACCACCACCAACAGTAACAACACCCTTGCAACCACTTGTGCAAACATTTACTGCACCATTGCATCGTAAAAAAGGACGTCTACAACGTTCTGAACGCTTACAAACCCTCGACAGTTCAACAAACTCCAGCATTAATAATTCAACCACAACTACAACACCCACAGCCACATCATCATATTCTGCATGGGAGGCATTGGTAAAAGAGAGTTTCGGTCAAATAGCCTGGCCTATAAAAATCACATCGTGGGAATTAGTTGATGATCGTGTGAAAATTGTGCCAAATAGGTAAGTGCATACTATCTACATAGATGACGATTCAAGGTAGCTTATTTATTAGATTGGAAATATTCACATATGTAAATATATTGAGATATAAGAACTACTATAGAAATATTGGTAGAAATGTGTTTGAATGCAAAATGTGTTTGTTAGAATATTAGGCTTCATGTGGTCAAGCCTTTTTACCTCATTTCCTGTACCTTATAAAAGTTGACCAAAAAAATATGTTCAGTGGCGACCTCCAGCGGCAATCTCAGAAAAAAATTAATATCAAAAATGGATTTCTCGACCCCAAAAGCCCCCGGATACCTACTTTTTACCTCATTTCGTGTACTTAATAAAAAATATTTGCATACAATGAATATATTAATAAAATTAAACTCGATATTAACAATGATGCTAAAAGTTTTTACAATTTTGTAAATTCTAAACGCAAAGTTAATGATTTTCCATCTACAATGAAATTTAATGATAGCGTATCTGATAACGAAACTGTTATTTCTAATTTATTTGCCAGTTACTTCAAATCTACATATTCCTATGAATGCATTGATGATCGCATACCATACCCCTTTGAAACTCTTAATTTCGACACTATTCGTTGCCCGGTTATTATTCCTACTGACGTTTTTAATCAGCTTAAATCACTAAAATTGGCCTATACCTGTGGACCAGATGAAATTCCAAGCTGCATTTTAAAAATGTGTGCGGAGTTTTTGTTTATACCACTTTCCGAAATTTTTAATGCTTCACTACGTTCAGGTATTTTCCCCAGTGTGTGGAAGGAATCATTTATAATTCCTTTGCATAAGGGTGGTTCAAGATCCGATATTTCAAACTACCGCGGTATAGCTAAACTTAGTGTGATACCAAAGTTATTTGAATTAATCATTACAAATCAGTTAAAGCACTCTATTGGATCGTTGATTTCCCCATTTCAGCACGGCTTTCTTAAGGGTAGGTCTACAGTTACAAATCTCTTGGAATTCACTACTCACATTATTAGTGGATTTTCTAATAACTTACAGACCGACGTAATATATACCGACTTCAGTAAGGCGTTTGATAAGGTTAATCACGATTTACTAATTAAAAAACTTGATTTACTTGGTTTTCCAATATTGCTGTTAAATTGGATTAATTCTTACTTAAGAAATAGAAATCAGAGAGTGGTGTTCAAGGGCTCAACATCATTCGCTATTGGAGTTCCATCTGGTGTACCTCAAGGTAGTCATCTTGGTCCCATTTTGTTCCTTATTTACATTAATGACCTCCCATCTGTTATCCGTCACTCAAAAATTTTGATGTATGCTGATGATGTAAAACTGTTTATTTCACACTATTCTGATGAGGCGTACAATTTGCTTCAATCTGACCTCACGGCATTATCACATTGGTGTCAGATAAACTTAATGTTTTTAAATTTAAAGAAATGTAAGTCTATGGTCTTTTCGAGACGTCAGCCAATTCCTTCACATTACTTTATAAATGATTATACCCTGGAGGTAGTGAACACTTTTACTGATTTGGGTATAGTTATGGATCCTAAATTGCGTTTTAATCTGCATATCAATATGTGTGTTAATAAAGCAAAGGGAATTTTTGCATTCGTTAAAAGATGGGCTATTGAATTTAGTGATCCGTATATAACAAAAACACTTTTTACGGCACTGGTAAGACCTATTTTGGAGTATGGTTCAACAGTTTGGAGTCCTCAATATAATTGCTATAAAGACAGACTTGAGTCAGTTCAAAAACAGTTTCTCTTGTTTGCGTTAAGAAATTTACGTTGGAACCCATTACATAATTTACCTTCTTACATACATCGTCTCAAACTTATTGACCTATCGACATTAGACAGCAGAAGAACTATGCTGAATGTTATGTTTATGACTAAATTACTGAACGGTGACATTCATTCTGAATTTCTACTAAATAAAATTGACTTAAATATCCCAAATCGTTGTTCAAGGTATCCTATCTTGATTAAATTGAGTACTTGCCGATCTAACTATGCCCAAAATGATCCATTACGTTGCATGTGCAATGATTTCAACAACCAACATGGCTTATTTGATATAACTGATTCCTTATTTTCTATAAAACAAGCAATTTTAAATTCCTTAAATGATTAAACAGCTGATGATCCTAATCTGTAGCTGTTTGAAAACCATTGGGATATATTACTTCACCCATTCACGAGTTGCGTTACACAGGCAGTCCGGGCTGTTTCTGTTTCGGTCACCGATCCGTTCGCTTTGCGGATGTGCCTCTCGGTCGGGTGGGCGGGTAAGTGGGTCCGCTGGGATTCGTTCGTTAAAAAAAAAAAAAAAATGTTAAATTACCATATTCTCAAACTTCTATCTCAAAATTATGACCACTTACGGCCAAACCAAACACCATCCTGTGCTCAGGATTTTTGGAAGTTGCTCTGGTGCAAGATCGGATCCCTCAAAATGTTCCACAGTGTTATCAGTACATCAGGTAAATTAAAATTGATCAATTGAAATAATTAAATATCTACACAATTTTCTATGTTAGCACTTAATATTTACTCAATATTGCGGTTGCAAATTTAGGACCAATCTGCAAAGCAACGATAAGCTTTTGGTAAACTTAATTATACTCTTTCATATGCATACATATATACACAGTGAAATGAAATGGGCAAAAACCTTTATGACTATCGTACAAATAAATCATTGCCAATAAAAGTTTATTCATGCGGCATAAAATAAAAAGGTATTCATGCCACACATACGAAAAAGTTCTCATATAAATGTAAATATATGTAGAAGCAAATATGTGTAGAACCGCAAAAGAAGTGGAAAAAATAGAGCGAGAGAGAAGCGGTGGAAAACAAATAAACTAAATCACCATAGTTATGCAAGTATGTACATATGTATGTAACATTGACCATTTTTACTTTCTATCTCGCTTGCGATGAAAATAAATGGAAATTTTTCTTTTGCCACACTCGTACTTCCACATTTCCCTCTATCAAGCCAATATTGTATTTGTTGCTATTGTTGCTGGTCAGCATAGAAAAAAAAATTAGAAAAATATGGCAGTTGCTGACAACAATGCGTTCGTCAAGTGCAGATTATTATTTATTCAGCATATCCCTGATATAGAAGTATTACAAACATACAAACGTGTATATAAATATTTAAGAATGTATATGTATGTGTGTATTCAAAAACTTTATGAAATATTGTGCAAAAATTGATTTTATTTCATTTTTTGCATTTCATTCAACACACACACACATATCTGAATGGTAAAAGTAAAATCACAAATTGAGCTGATTGATATGGGAAAATAAGTTTCTATTGTGTGTTGAATACTTTGATTTTCCTTTTTTCCTTTTTTTTTTTTTGCTGGCATATGATGAATGACGTTTAGTAAAGCGAGATTTTTTCCGACAAAAAAATATATTTATTGTACAAAATTTGTATGTATTAGTAAATTGTATTAAGCCACAAAATATACGGAGTTTATCTTCAAATAATTTAAGATTTTTACATTAACGGATACAGAGATTTTTATTCCGATTAAAGCAAAAGGGGCAAACTTGTTGACTTCTAAAAGATTTTTGCATTTATTGATATTTTCCGAAATTTTCTCAGATAATATTGAAACATTGAATACCAAAGCATTAAAGCAAATTTCCATAAATTCTGCTTCTTACTAAAAGTTACTCAGATATTTTAGCTATTTATTGACAATACAATAAAGTAAACTTGAATTAATGCATTTACTAAATTTAACTATTATTTTTTTAATATTTAATATTAAAACTAATGACTGCTACTCTTCTTTTTTCTATACACAAATTATTTCCGGTTTGTATGCGGAAATGAAAAATGTTTATTGTTATTTATTTTTCAACAGGAAAACTTATGCAATAAGTATTTGTAAATACTAAATAATTAAATACAATTACAATTCCTCTGGTAAATTATTTACTTTGATTCACTTTGAGCTGAAATGGCTTGAAAGAGAAAATAGGAATAAAAGCTTATATTTTAAACTTAAATATTAAATTTAAGTTAACTGCTGTTTAAAGTATTCTTGCATGATGTCTGAAAAGCAATTCTTTGACATTTTGTATACTTTAACAGCTGCTTCCGGTGAGGAAAACTTTTTCCGTTTAACTTTACTTCTGATTTTGAGTAATAATAAGAAGGATTGTCAAGCGATGACGAATTGATTAAACTGTATGGAAATATTATGCATCAGGATTCAATGTGATTCATTACTTTTTATTTTTTCACTCGATTGACCAAAATTGAAATAATTTTAACCAAGGTAAGACATTTGGATTCAGTCATTTCGTGCTGAGCTCTAACTCCGGAGTGGCACTGAACTTCGTTAAATTTAAATTTTAAATACTCACTTTTAAATCGAAAGAATACTCTGATCAGAACGTAATTTTGCAATCTTGTCACTAATATTATTGAGATTTTTGTAAGAAAATTGTTTACACTCTTGACCCCTCTCACCATCATATCTTCAGCAAAACTTCTTCTTTCAGAATACAAAGTCAAACCCCCTATCAAATATAACATGTTGAAATTTGTCGCATAGTGCACTTAAAATCGGATGGATGTTTACAGACATTTATATAAAAATTTAGTAAATTTGGGTATCCAACTGCAAAGAAACGATTAAAAGTTTTGAAGAGAAAAACCTCCGTTCAGAACTTTTTCTTCGAAATGAAGCTTAGATCTGATAAGGATGTTTCTGAGTTTTTTTCATATTTCATTCCATACTAATAGTGTAATGTATTTTACCACGTTTATATCAACTCACTTTGAATGATGTCTATCAGTCTGTTGTGGGTGGAATTTTGCAATCGATTTTAAACTATCTTCTCGATGAGCTAGGGACTTAAAACTTTAAACATAGCCCTGAACTGGATAACAATGCAACATAAAATTTATATAAATATAATATAATATAAAATATTATCGTTTGTTTATTTACAGACACAATAATTATAGTACAGCATACTTTCAGGCTGATGTATAAATATTACTATTATTCAATATCACAGTCCAACAAATTAAAACTTTTTGGTTGCAACAGAATAGCCACCCTATAATCCTGAAAGAGTATGTTGTATAGACCAAACTTATAGTCCAGCACGTCTCAATTTTTTTTACAGTAAGTCAAAGTTTTCTTATTTTGGTCGAAGGGAGCTGAATCTAAGTGCAAAAAGTGTTATAATTTGATGTCTGAGGAAAATTTTAACGGCAAAGTTGTATCATAGAAATTTACGAGGGTCATTTCTGTAGAGCATTTTAACCCTATAGTTCCTCTTTTTATGGGACAAAAATATTTTCCAGAAAATTTCACTAGGGGTCACCAACGATATAAAAGCCATATATATAACTAAAAGGAAATAGCAGCCTATCCACATAAATAAAATATACTATAATGTGAATTCAGCATTATGATTAATTTAGATAACTGTAACATTAATTTTGACCAACAAGGGGACGTCTCCAGGTGTCCGGTGCCGATTTTCTGATTTTCATAAACGCTGTAGGGACGAAAATAGAATAGACACGTAGGGTACAGTATTGCAACATTTGCAAAAACAAAAGCGTTAAAAATGCCAATATTTGTCTGCTGATCATGCATTTAACAGAACCCTTTGGACGTTCCCTTGTAAATAGTATTCTGGGTTTCCGTAGTTAGCGACTCTCGTATACGGATTATAAGGAGTGTGAGTAGTGAAGTACAAAAATAAAATATTTGTAAAAGTTAAAAATTTACGCAAATTAGGAAAAAATTAAAGATGGCAGAAGCTGCTTGCAAAGTAAAGGATCAGTTTTATCTTTTTTATGGAAATTTAGCGCAACATCAAAACTGAAGGAAAATACGTACGTAATTGAAGAACCATATTTTTATTATTTTGGAATATGATTTTTGTCTAAAATTTTAATACCAGAAGTTATATGTACAACTTGAGAAAGTGAGACATTGACCTGATATGAAGGCACAAGGCACTGGCATTTTCTACGTCCATGACTTGTATTAAACCGGCAGATCACATACCAAGCGCGTGCTAGTTCTGCGTAAATTACAATTTTGATAGAAGTAGAAAACTAAAAACTTTTATCATCCGTTAACCGTTATATACATGACTTTTATGTCTTTGGTGACCCCTAGTGAAATTTTCTGGTAAATGTTTTTGTGGAATATTTTAATCCTAAAATGTCTCTTTTGAAAGGACTTTTCAGGTTTTCATCAAAAAAGGGGTAAAATTGTCCCATAAAAAGAGGAACTAACGGGTTAAAATGCTCTACTGAAATTACCCTCGTAAAATTCTACCATACAGCTTTGCCAATTAGATTTCCCTCAGATATCAAATTATAACACTTTTTGCACTTAGTATTCAGGTCCCTTCGACCAAACTAGGAAATGAAAGACCCACTATAAAAACAAACTGAGACGTGCTGGATTATAAGTTTGTGTTACAAAAATGGTCTATATAACATACTCTTTCAGGATTATAGGGGGGCTGTTCTGTTGCAAAAATGCTGTTGGGCTGTGTAATTAATATGTTTTGGGAAGCAGACATTTGTCAATAAGGTTTATAGATCAAAGCATTGCATTCTTCGTTATTAAAATCATTTTCCGGTACGATCGTAGTTTTTTCAGTACACTTTAACTTATTAAGGACTAGCGGGAACCAAAGTAAATAGATGAAGACAGTAATTTGAGAAAAAAATAGTTTTTCAACCTGCCTTAGGAACGGCTTAGCGACAGGGTACCATATAGCACCGCTAGGTATTACTGTGTTGAGGATTGGAAATACGTCAGTATACAGAGACCTTCATGGTTGTGTTCATACACAGTTTACTGCCACTTACGCAATATGGAAGTATGAATCGAACAAATTTTATAGGCTTTAGTCCGTTTTAAAAACGTGGTATATTAAAAAAAATGTTTTATTTAAATTATTTTTCAGTAATAGCCACTGAAGAACTATCTTTATGAAACTCAACCAGTTGGGTCAACTCCCATCGACTTTGCGAATTAGTTAATTTTCCTAAACTCTGAGAAATTAACCAATGATTGCTGTACAACTAAAACCAGAGAAATACACACCCAAATGAAGTACAAAAGTGATAGAAATTAACATTCAATTAATTTACAAGTAATCACAACCCCATACTCTATATAGTTACTATATGTAAGTACCTATTGCCTACTCATTATGAAATGCCTCAGTACTTCTGAATGCATAATGTGCATACAATAGTAAAATCCTTCTACGTCATTATATATTTGCTGTACAATTTTCAACAACAATAGAAACAAATTAACATTGAATAGACAATAGAAGCCTTTAGAGTTACTTGCTTGTCTATTGTTAAAGAATTTACATGTAGTTAGTTCCTTTATTTTTCAAATAAATTTTATATGAAGAAAATATTACAAAACAAAATAACATTGACTAGTGGCAATATCAAAAATTACTATATATTTCTATTTCGTTTTCTATTTCTGTTTATATTTTGCTAATTAGTTGGTATTGTTTGTCTTATTACCAGAAAGGCAGGTACTTAATAGGTATGCATATATTTCTATAGTCAACAAGTGATGCGTGTATATGTATTTAATTTTGTTGCTATTGCTGCTGTTATTATTTTCCTTGTGTTTTTTAATTAAAAAATATAAATGGTAAAAACATTGTACAGAAATATTATATATAGGCACACCAAATACTATAGCGTTTATTGCCAATAGCAGCAATGAACTTAATTAAATTGCTTTGCTTGTTGCCGCAAACATTTTTCAACAGATCGTTAAGAAAACAAAGACAAAAAGGAGCAAGCGAGATTGAAAGAAAATATGAAACGGCAAATGTCTACAGAATCTTAACAGTGGAAAAGCCTAGAGCTAAACTGTTTTAGATTATTAACTGAAAAGTTAAAAATAGCTGTAAAGTTGTTAAAATATATAGCAGTTAAATGAACAAATAATAAAGGAAAGGTGAAGAGAAGAAAGGGGAGGGAAAAATCACCGCATTCATAGTAATTGAAGTTAAGCTAAGGAATTCACTGTTTATGACACTAAAAAATAAATTCCTTCAGTGGCATTTTATGTTAGAGGATTTGGTATGAATAGATTTGCTTGTGTGTTTCGCTTAGAGCGCAATTTTGGTGTGGAAACAACATTTTTTGTGGCATATTATAAACAGTAAAATTTTTGGGAAAAATTATTGTCAAAGTTTCCACTTAATAACAGGAAAATGTGCGCTTTTGTAGACAAAAGTAATTAATTTCATAGTAAACTTAAACATAGTTAGAGAAAGATATAATTAAAAAATGAGACAGATAATCATCAAAGGCTTTGACAGCAGTAGAGTATCTGAAAATTGAAGCATAGATATTTTTGTTCATAAAATTTTCCTAGGCTATATTACTATATGCCTACAAAATATCACCTCTTTCAATTTTAAATTAGAAAATGTAATTTTAATATCATATAATTCAATTGAAAATCAGAAAATTTAATTTTAAATCAAAAGTTATCATTTTAGTCGAACGCTATCGTTTTAAAATCAAAAATATCTTTTTAAATTAAAAAAGTAATATTTTATAACATTAATACATAATATTTTATACATTTGTGCATTAAGTCTGTTTATATATAACTTCGAATAACGAAATTAACATGAACTTAAGTCATGACTTTGAAAATTAACCTCTAGATTTAATTTACATAGTCTCCTACTATCATGAGCTGTTCGAATGGGGCCCGTTCAGAAAAAATGACACCTAGATTCATTTTCTCACAAACACACACACTCTCTCTCTCATGTACTAGACTTTCAAATAACGAACTGTTATGCACACTAGCTACAATGGGAAAAAAACAACAACATAAGTATATAGAACATAAGTATATATCTCTATTCAGCGAAGAAATTTGGAATCAAATCTGTAATTCTGGGTTATGATTTTAAATATTAGTAGCTCTTATAGGATATTGAAAGATTAAGAACTATCACTAAGATCAATGATGAGGAATAGTGGCGGATTCCGAAACGGCCGTCTGATTTGCACGTCTCTATATACATTGTTGTTGTGATGTCTACATTTGTTCATTAAGCCTGTTTATATAGAACTTCAAATATTTTATAATGCTAAACTGCATAACTCAAAATCAAATAGATGCTCAAGTGCTAGGTAAGAATATCCTAATTGCACTTAATAATTAAGGGTTGGTTAATCGCGTGAAGCAGAAATCAATCTAGGTTCGACCTTAATGCAAGAATGTGTTTTTGAAAACTACAAGAAAGTGCCTATAAAAATATGAAATTCATGTGGGTAAAATGACATGCACTATGCAGAATGAGATGGCAAAGATTGGTAAAGATGGATGAAATGATCATTTAACGACAAATGAAGGCAAGCGGAAATGTTTCTCAGTCTTGAATGGAAAATTCACATTTGGCTTAATGCACTGGTGCCTGTACATGGCAAGTTCCGATATCAGCAGAATTAAATGAATCGCTTGGTAGATGATACTTACAGACTGTGACTAACTATATGGATCTGAGGCTTCAATGCTCGTTGTCTGTCAATGTTCAAGTGTTGGCAACATAGAGGCACCCATTTAAAGTGCAAACTCATTGGCGGTGACTAAATGTACGGACTCTTTTCTAAATTTAGTTGCTTTATTAAAAAATTAATTTGTTTGAGGATGGTGTCATTTATCCACCCTTATCATTGGAAGTTTTCTGTATTTTTCACTTAGGCCTTTAATGTCATGTACCACCTCCACCCCCATCAGCATGACGTACATTGTATCATTTCCATATAAAACATGGCCAAGAATAGTAAAAGTGGCAGGTTCGAGCTGAAATTTTTCTGGTCGCGCTTTAGGGCATCTTCTAAAAGTAAATTAATAATTAAGGTGAAATTTATGTTTCCCCGCATGCGCACCCCATACTTCGAAAAAAAAAAACACCGCATATGTTACACGAGACGTCACCAAAACAAGCTAAAAGAAATATTTTTTGGGCAAGTCGGAGCAAAACAGCTCGTTGGTTTGTAATTACACACACTTTTATGAGTTTGAACGAAATCGTTGGGAGTTAGTGGAACCGAAAGCTGAAAGGGTTTTGAAAAAATAAATAAAAACGCGCGAGATTTTCGGTTTTAACATCACAGGAGATGTGAATCTTTATTGAATTAAACGGGTGCTCGTAGCAGGAGTCGCTAGAGAATCGTTATCGTAGCAAGAGTCGCTAGATACTTGTTTTAGTAGCAAGAGTGGCTAGATACTGACTTTGAATATTCTCATAGAACTTTATACCGTATGGCAAGTGATATAAATTCCTATGGTCACAGAGGTCTATTACAAGTGTAAATATGTACAGAGTGTACATATGTATAACGTAATATACTAGACTAAATACCAGAGCAATACCAAAACAAAAGAGATATAGTAACAGTTCAGTATAATATAATTGAACATAGTAATGTATTGTATAGTGTTTGCGAGATGGCGATATAGGGGGTGGTGGTAATGATGATTCGTGACGGGAACACTACTCGAACCACATCCGAGAATGCTTATGGGGATCTTAAACAGAGTTGTTTAAAGAAAAATGTGGAAATACGTTTTAAAGGTCCCCCCCTCCCTCCCTCCAAAGTTTTTGGTTTAGTTAAGAAATATTTCTGAAAATGCACTTTTTCAATATAACAACATTTCACTGTCTCTGTATTTACTGTTGTTGTGATGACTACATATAAACGTTCCACAAGACTGTTATACATTACCTAAATTAACTAAAAACATGGAACAGTAGTTAAGACTTTGAAATATTAACACTTAGATTTAATTTTCATAGTCTATATGTAAACAAATAATTAGCAAAAATTTTATAAACCTCAAAATTTTTTGGGTATGAAACTCCAAATTTAAAACTGTATTACAACTGAATAAAATAGAATTGAAAAATAAAAAATATTGAATTCTTATTAACTGGAGTGTTATCTCTCACCTGGCATAGAAATTTTTGCTAATTATAATTTTGTTTTTTTTTTACCATTTTTGTCGAAAAGTGAAACTTTGTGTGACGTGACGCCATTTTTCATTTGATCCCTCAGTAGCATATACTACTTATCATTACAGCTTTTTGACATTATCCCTTTAGGCCCTGAATGCCAGTACAAAAATATGTAATGCTTACCTTTGGACATGTTTCTTAAGAAAGTGGGATTCGGTTGGTTTTGGCCTGCAGTGACCCCACCTACTTTCTAAATAGAAAAATGTTCTTCCAATATGATAAATTTCTTGACAGTATAGTCAGCATTGTCATATACACTTGAGGACATACCATTAAGTCATACACTTATGAACAGAAGAATTAAAAAAAAAATAAAGTTTCTATTGAAAAGAAACAAAACCAATGGTAAAATAAATAAATAACAGTTCAATATTTAAAATTATTATAAAAAATAAAAAGTTATAATGTCAAATATTTAAAATTTTTCCAAATTATCGTATGTCTATGGTGTAATTTGCTATCATATGCTAAACAAAAATATTTAAAAATAACAAGCTTGATGATTTTTAATTTTGAACTGAAATTTTACCTTTGGTACTTTGGTTAGTACTTTGTGGAAACCATTTTTGCCTGATAATTTCTGTACATCTCTTCGACTAGTACCAGAGCATTGGGCAACAGTGATTTGATTCCATTCCTCCTGAATGATAGCCCACAAGGAAGCCTTATTTGAAGGTTTTTGCGCTGTCACGACCCTTTGTAAAATACTCTATAGATTTTCTATATGGTTTAAATATGGACTTTGGGCTGGCCACTCGAGAATTTTAATTTTGTTCTCATTTAACCAAGACTTAACGACCCGGTATGAATGTTTCGGGTCGTTATCATGCTGAAAGATCCAACCCAATGGTAAATTTTCACCGTATCCTCGGAGAAGATGATTTTTAAGGATGCCTTTGTACTTTTCTTCAGTGATTTTGCTATCGATTTAAGCAATTGTACTAACTCCCAGATGAAGTGAAACACCATCAAAACATTACACAATGTCCGCATGTTTTACAGTTTTTTTTAGTAAATTTTGGGTCCAGCTCAGTATTTGATGGATGCCTAACAAAGAGCCTTCCATCGATCTCAAACACAATTTTTTTGGATTCATCACTCCAAACAATCATTTTCCAAAAATGCTGGTACTAGTTGAGATATCGTTAAGCGTTTTATCGTTTTTTTTTCATTTAACCGCTTGCGTATAGTTCTGGCTGATATTTTTAAATTATAATCTAAGTCCTTTTGTAATCTTAGTTTGATGAAAGTTAAGAAATCGTTCATTTTGCTGAGCCTAATCAAGTACCTATCTTCAGCTGGAGACGTTTTAAGTGGTTTTTGGCATTGCAAATTGTGAAATGATTTGAATTTTTTGTAGTATCTTATCTCATTGACCACTTTGCCATGTAAAAAAGCTAGCTCTTTTTTTTTTTTTTTTTAACATTTTGTTTTATGGAATCTACCGAATCAGAAATATCGAACGGCTCATTGTCTGAATAATTGGTCTTACAAATAGATAACTGATAAGAATATAGTATCGAGTAGTACCAGTCGGAACGTTCAAGTTAATGTTGTTCAGCAGAGATGGAGAATTAACAGTGCCCGATAACAATTATGCAATAAAACACACGTTGCTCATAATTCTTTGGCTTTCAATAGTAGGTAGATTCAAAAATTTTAATCTATGCTCGTAAGGTAAGAGATTAAACGGTAAATCCCACGGCAAGGATCTCAAAGCAAAAACTGTTTTTGAACTGATTCCAATTTGTCTATATAAACCTTATATTGAGAATACCAAATACTTGATGCGTATTCCAAAATAGGTCTAACCAATGATGTATAAAGCGATTTTATGACATATTGGTCATTGAATTCCTTAGACCAACGCTTAATAAAACCTAGCATTGCTTTTGCTTTATTAATGCAAAGTTTAGAGTCCATAGTAACTCCCAAGTCAACGAAGGAATCCAATGGCTTAAGACAGTATTTCCAATTGTATATTCTGCAGGGAGGGAAAAGTTTCTTGCATATACCATAACTTTACATATGTCTAGATTCAGGATCATTAAATTTATATTGCACCATTGTACTAAGCTGTTTAGATCGGATTGTAGTAACATCTGGTCATCAAGTGAGTTATGCGAAAGGAACAGCTGGACGTCGTCGGCATAAATTAAAGTTTTTGAGTGGTGAATAGCAAACGTCAAATCATTTATAAACAGAAGAAACAGGATGGGGACTCCAGATGTGACCTCAATGCAAGCCGAAATTGTGTTTTTGAATAAAACGCTTTGTCTTCTATTGTCCAAATATGATTTGATCCAATTTAAAAGCAATGTAGGAAATCTCATATTTTTCAACTTCATAAGTAACAGGTGGTGATTAACTTAATCGAAAGCTTTGCTGAAGTCAGTGACATCAGTTTGCAAATTCGATAAGAAAGCTTTGTGTACATATGAAGAAAATTCCAAGAGGTTTTCCGCCATGCTGATTTTCAGATATACAAGGTGAAATCCACTGTATTATTTGGTTTGTAATGATAAGCTCAAATAGCTTTGGGATAGCATTGAGTTTAGCTATACCGCGGTAGTTCCCAACATTGGATTTAGTACCGCCCTTGTGAAGGAATATTATAAATGATTCTTTCCAGCATTAAGGAAAGTATCCTAATTTTAACGATGCATTGACACGACCTTTGCAATAATCCCAAGGTTCTGTAAAGTTTTCCAAATGAGCTCCCTCTTCGAGGAAGTGGAACTCTTATTTTTGCCCATCACAACCATAATCAACAATTGTTCAACTAAAGTATATGACATTATAAAAAATTCTTGGACTACAAATACAAAATATTTTCAAACTCAGCATAAAATATTGTTCTAGTGACTTAATTATGTGACCACAAGTGTATATGGTAATGACGCCATATAGCATCACAAAGTGAGTGTAAGGGGACATGGTGGGTTGTGTTGTCTAAATTTGTTTTTTTCTTTTTGTGGTAAATAAAGACTTGAGGCAAATATAAACCTGAAGGGATTCCACAAATACCAATATTGTGGGATTTGGACCTCTATAGTGAGAAATCTAAAACGTAATAGAGCAAATCTGACAGGGTTAGAATCTGTGAATTACTCTTAAAAAGCTATTCATTTTCTATTCTAAATTTTGCACTATACCATATAATTATATAAGTACAACTTTAATCCAAATGTCGATTTGGTTTTTATAGAAAAAGATTTGAGTTTGTTGCCTTTCCTCCAATTCTTCCAAGTGAATCCTCAGTCATAACAAATACAAATAATTACATATTTATATAAAAATGCTTTTATGAAGAGCTTTACAGAAAAAACTTAACTGGATACACTATATGGGGCTTATATATGTAAGTAGTACCAACATATATTTGTTATGATTGCTTTGTAAATTGCATTGAAAAACACATAACGCCACATACGCAAGTAGGCAATGAAAAACTTGCATGATTTAACCACCCTAAAAATATTCTCTCTTCATTGTTTAGTTTCGCATTCCAAACGTAAATCCGTTTCACTCCTACAAAAATGTGGCATATTCTTATTAAATGTATGTGCAAACTTTAGTTCTGGATTATGTTAAATTTCAAAAACGTCATAAAAAAAACCATTCCCATGTGTTCACATAAGAAAGGAGCATTTGCAGACAAATAGAAAACAGTAAATACTAAGTACTTTAAAGTACTGTTCAAAAGTGAATAATTGAAAAATTAATGCAAATAGGTGATGCACAGCGTGTCATACATGTCTCACTGAAATCCTCTAGCAATGTTGTTATACATGTGTATGTATGTAGCTTAGTTATGTAATGAAATTTACTTCACACTCTTGTACCTCACTACAAATTTTTAAATGAGACATCATGCAATTTGTTGAATATAGAGTCATAGCAGCCAACTCAATATGCTTTTAAATAGATTGCCCTGCATCTTCCTTCCTTGAATGCAGAGATATACACCAGTGTGCATATATACAAGGCTCTATATGTATATAGACTTAAGTATGTGTGATTGTGTTTTTGTAAAACGGTAAATGGTTAGTGTTGAGTTTACTGCATGTAAATTGGTCTGAAATATTCTTCATCTACACTTTTAGATGAATGTTAGACATAGACTATGATTAAATAACGTTGATTAAGTTTATTATGCTGGCATAGGGTTAGTTGGTAGAGTGATATGCTGCTCTTTTATATGTGTTTGTGTGTGTGATTGTAGTAAAATCACGGTAGTAGTTTTTATATAAAAATAAAATCATACACTGTGAGAAAAATCAAGGAGCTCTATAGTTATTAGATTAACTAATTATAGTTTGTATACATACATATTAGGGCGCACCAATTTTTTTTGTTTTTCTTTGAAAAGTACTCTGACAGAAAAATAAAGTATAGCAAAAAATATCTTACCACCCCCCCCCCCTTCCCCCCCTCCCGCGTAAAATTCGTAGAAGTTTCCGTACTACGTACTGTAGTTATTTGAATAACACTCGATAGTTCCGTCTAATATTACTGTAACTTCTAAAAGTTTTACGGGGCTGTAGCTTCAAATTTTTTGTCATACAAAGTAGATCAGGATAGAATATAGAATTTCTCCGTCGCAGTACTTTTCAAACAATAAATTCATCCATACAAATTGGTACGCCCTAATACATACATATATGTATCTTTAAGTTGTCTATTGTAATTTAGCAAATTTTAAGAGATTTCACACAAAACTAAGCAAAACTTATTCTATAATCTTCCACAATAATATAATCCCCACATCAATTGAATTCATTTTCAGTGTAGATTTATTATATATCTTTTGCACATTCTTTCATCTTCTCTGAGAACCATCAACTTTTGCCCCGACTCAATTATTGAAATCAGTTCACTGCAGGTAACCTTCGTGTCAATACAAGCTACTGTTTCTACTGTCATTTTCATTTTCCTCTAGCCAGGAGACTTAATTTCAAATAAACACAAGCAAAAACAAAATAAAAATATCATGTTGTGCAAGAAAATTTATACAAAATCTCAATACGATAGAAGTGCGAAAATTCGTTTATCATATTAACTAATCGAATAGTGTCAACAAGAACAACAAACAAAAGTAGTTAGTAAAACAGCAGTTATGCGCAATAATCTGGCAATAAGTATGAAAAGCATACAAATTCATGCCAAATTAGTTTTCTCATTTGTGCAAAGCAAAAAGTAAATTAGAATTCAAATTAGTCTAAGAATCAGAGAAAGCTTTACAAAGTAATTAACTATTAAAAATGTCAAAGTGGTCATTTTTACGTGGTGGTGAATTGTTTTTCCACAAAAATCTTAGTGGACAAAATACAAAACCAGATACTTCTCGCACAAAACATAAAGGGAAAGAAGATAAAAATGAAAATGAAGAAAATATCAAATTAAATGCAGTGCACCCAGTGAAACAAAAACAAACAAAGCAAAAGCTCCAACGACATGAGACATTTGTTGCCAAAATTGTGAATTCATTTGAGCACCAAGCAACAGCAGCAATATTAGAAAAAAGCAATAGCAATGAAAAATGCAACAGCAATGGAAAAAAATATGCACACAATTTAAATGCTATTACTGAAGTAGTTGTTGCCGATGCTGTGGTTGCTTTTCCTGCTATTTCATCTGCTTCTTCTTCGTCATCTAGTACTTCAGTTTCAATCGAAGCAGCAGTAGCAACAAAAAGGGACCTGTCATTAAGGCACAACATAATTGGGCGTCGTTATTTGAATAGTTTGAATGAGCAAAAACCAACCACCACAAACACGTCCATTAAACAATTTCACTGTTCCAAGAATACGCAACAACCACAGCGACAACATTTGCCGCCAATGCCTCTACCCCCGCCACCATTACATTTGACAAAATTAGCAATTTGTAATGAATTGGAAAATGTTGACGGTGTTGATGATATTGATGATGCCAACAAAGCTGTTGTTGCTACTTCAACGCCAACTGCAAGTGAATTACTAAAGCTTCGTCGTCGTCGTTTCAGTTCAAAACCAGATGCTTTTTTACATTGCGCTGTAAGGACAGAATACGGAAGTGGAAGAAGGTAAGCATAATTGGAACCCTGAATAAAGTAGAAAATTTTGATAGGAGGAAGTGTTACCAAAATGGTTTGTTTTTCGTAGAATTTTTGGTTTAGTATTTGGTGAAAAAGAGCGTATTTGCTTAATATATATGCAGTTTAAAAAAGAACAAAAACTGTTCTTAAGGTCGCCTGGTATAGAACACAAAAAAAAAATACTTTAAGCAGATTTTTTATTTTCAAAACTATTCAATATTTATTTTTGCAATTTACCGTATTTATTGCTAACATATTCAAGAGCTCAAATTTATTTTTTAATGCAATTGTACAGAAATTTTAGCAAGTTTTAGAACAATAAATGTGAAGGTGTCTCTGAAAATTGTTCCTTTTCGGTGTGTACTCTAGCGTCTCTTAGAATTGTTTGAAAAAAAAAAACAAAAAATATATTTTTGTAAAGTATTTTATTGTAGTTTGTAGATATACCTACAGAAAAAAAAATTTTTTTGATCACGAGTTGAAAAACTCATTTTTAGCATAAATTTTGCACATTTATTATTTAAATTTTTTTTTTTTAAATAATGTTTTGAGCGCTAAATTTGGGTATATCTTATATCTTTGACCAAGAATTTTTTGAGTTATGGTGCACACCAGTTTCAAGGAAATGATTTTGAAAAAAATGCGTTTCAAAGTTCAAGCATGCATGACTGCTGTACAACCATCTGCCAAGTTCTACAAACGTAACTTTCGGTCGTCTCTGAATTTCAAAAAATCTGTTTGCAAACACATTCTAGAAACGTTACACAATGGAATTTTTTTGACCCATTGTACCAGGCGACCCTTTATACTCTTATAAATATACACAAATATTTATTGAAACTTTTTTCTAGCACACAATTTATTCAGTTTAATATTAACTTAAAGTTTATTTTTAGTGCATTCTGCGCTAAAGCGATTTATAATATTAAATTTTACTCACACTAAAAAAAAATTTTCATCCTGTAAGAGTTTAACCCTCTAGTAGGCAGGACCGTTACCAGACGGCAACCGCTTGATACAATTTAAGATACGTTTGAAATTTGTTTATGTGAATTCATGCCGCTCAATCAGAGATACAATTTAAGATACGTTTGAAATTTGTTTAAGTGGATTTATGCCGGTCAATCGGAGATGAATACCGGAGCTACACGTCGCATAGCTTCAGTGCTCTGTGCGTTGTTTCGTTTTAATTTTATCGCCAGTTGAAGATCAGATTTCGAGTAATTTACGAAAAAAATTATTTTGATGATATTAAAATTATATGGGCTAATTTTGATTATTGAATAAAAAAATTATTTACAGTTGTTTCTTGGAGTTGAAAAGGGTATGAGGAAGTAGGGAATTGATTATATTTTTTATTTATACAATTTGAATACATAATAATTTATAATTTTTTCATTTATCGAGACAACAAGCTTTTTGATGGACCACATATTTTCTCACCTCGAGCAAAAATAATGACTATAATTCGATTTTCGACTTCATTGCGGAGTTTTATACATTAAAATCAACTAATCCTCATATATTTTAATGCTGAAAAAAATTGGCCTACTAGAGGGTTAACTGTGACTACTTTTTTTAATGCTTGCTTAGTTTCTTGGGGGTGCAAAATTCTGTTACAGAAGTGACAAGAAGTACTTTTAAACTTTTGCAAAAGTTTTGAAATCATTTTTAAAATAAATTTTTTTTTTTTTTTTTTAACTATTGATGGTATCATTTGATGGTTTGCATGGTAGCATATACTTCTTACATATACATAAAAATCGTTAGCAGTCTATCAAAATAATTTTTCAACTTTTAAGTTTGAGCCACTTGTGTGAAAGCAATGAATTCTCACTGCAGGTATGTCGTAAGTTTAGATACTTTTGTATGTGTTTTTGTGTGAGTATCATAGTGAAACTACCCAGTGGACCACGAAGCGAATGTTGAGCCTAAAATATCGCAAACGAGCTCAGAAATGAGCGTTTTGCGGGCATAAATACGAGTGTCGCATGAACGTTCGCTTATTGTCAGCAAACGTGCCTGCAAACGATAATTTTGCGAGCATTAATACGAGCGTCACAAAAACACTCGGTTAATGGCCGCAAACGTGCCGACAAGCGATAGTTTTACCAGCATAAATACGAGCGTCGCAAGAACATCCGCTTAATGTCCACAAACGTGCCTGCAAACAAGACTTTTACTGCCACCAACTGAGCGACATATGATTCATTTTCGTATCGTTTTCGGATCCATTAGCGATAGTTTTGTCCGCAAAACTATCGCCAAAGTCTCGTAAACGATATCCTTTACGAAGATTTGGTCCACTGGGTACTTGTCGTATATACGCATGCATGTCTGTACAAGTTAAAGCAATATGAAGTGTAAATAAAAGAGAAAACTTTATTTCAGCCACTGAAAATTTCGATTGTTTTTTAAGTTCAATCTTCAGATATAAAAAAGCATTGAGAGTAACGATCGGAGAAAAATTTTTTCAAATAGAGTTAACCTATTTGCCCGGGTAAATATCTCAATTTTCTTTTATTAATAACCCATCCTATATCAAAGCCATTCACGCTCTGTGGCTAAATTTTTAATTTGTTTCGGAAAATTCTAAAAGTTATGTATTAAAAAGTTGTATTTATATTATATCGTTATAGTTCAAGCAGAAGTCACTAAGTCCAAATTAATTCTTTTAATTGGATCCGTATTAATTAGCTTCTAGAATTCGATGAAAAAATGGACTTAGTGATTTCTGCCAGAACGACGACGATGTATTTATTTATATTTATATTTTTAATAATGTTTTCAACTTTTTTTTACATAAGTAAACAGTATTTACTTGGGTAAATAAATATACTTTCATTAATTTTTTATAGCAGAGAAGTGAGGTAAAATACATAACAACGACTGAATTATTGCACTATTATATATTGTTTGTATTTTATTTGTAAATTTTACTATTTTTTATAATGTACACAGTACATATTGAGAAGATATGGGACATTCTCTGTCAATGGGACGGCAAAAGCTTATTTTTGTGTAGTTTCAGCTGATAAACATGAATCTTATATTATTTTCCACGGAAAATGTTATATGTCGTCCCTAACCTCAAAAAATGAAAAATCGCAAAAAACTTTTTTTCGTGTCTCATGTGTCCAAAATCACCAGAAAACTTCAAAAAAAAATTATTCTTCCTAATTAATTTTGTTTTCACTCTAATAAAGCACCGCAAAGAAAACAGAGACTTACTAAGTTCACGTCGTTGTTTTTGGGTAACGTTAAAAGTATGTTGTAGCCAAGTGAAAGAATGAAAATTGAAAAATAAGTCATTTGGGAAATTTTCTGATGACTTGAGACACGAAAAAAAGTTTTTTGGGATTTTTCAAGGTTAGGGACGACATGTAATATTTTTTGTGGAAAATAATATTAGATTCATGTTCATCAGCTGAAACTACACAAAAATAGGCTTTTTCCGTCGTTTTATGATGACTTGGGTAGGCGTGAGACCCAAAAAATAGCCTTTTTGGATCTTTTTTGAGGTTAATGACAACATTCCCCGTGAAAAATAATATTGGATTCATATCCAGCGAAATAATGTATACGAAAAAAGGCTTTATCGAATTTTTACGATGACTTGGGTAAACGTACGCTTGATAAAACTATTATTTTATGGTGAGGTGGTAGGCTTGTAGCCGTCTTATTGGTCCGCCATCATGCAAAATCAATATAGGCCTTTTTGCATTCGAAACTAGAGATAATAGGCTTTCATTTGAGTCCAAACATGCCCTAAAATTTTTGACAGGCCACCCCCCCCCCCCTGACAGAGAATATCCCATATATATATATCAATAATATCTTGAGCCAAATGTTTTTTATTCACATTTTGTTTCCATAAAACTATGTTCTACACATCCTCGGATTTGCCGAACAGGCTATGTCAGCAGCTGCCTAGGGCGACAATATATTGATATTTCCCTGATATCAAGTAGTCCATAAATATCGATATTAGAAATCAAATTCTCAGAGCCGCACCAGGTATAATAACACCTCATTCAAAGGTGTTCCCATACTAAAGTACTTAATCATTTCTGTGCCACCTATACAGTGTAACAAATTTTCAACTTTTGTTGAGATTTTCCATTTTTTAGTAATTTAGGGTCGCTGATCATGACTGCGTCATCATATCTAGTTCTCCCACAATATGGACTTGAAGTCGGAAAATTGGGGTCTACAGGGGCTATCAAGAAATTTCTTTATTTCAACAGATACGAATTTGATGTCTGTAGAAAAGTCGTTAGAGGTAAAAAATTTTTGATTATCCACTTTTCTTCCATTTCCTACCCTTCCTCTTCAAAATGGGGTTTTTTAATAAATGGCAGAGAAAACTATTATACTGCCATTGGATAAAATATTTCCTGTTCAAATTATGAGGGGTCCTAGAACACCAAAATGACATATTTCCCAGAATAATGCAAAAACTCAATTTTTCGCATGAGAACCAAGCCACTCACACGACGTAAGTAAATAATTGCATTAATTTTACATTAATTGTAATTATATTAAGCTATATGCAGAGCCAACAAAATTAAAAAAAAAGTTTAATTGATTTAAAAACAAAAAAACAAGTTTTGTTGAACCACGGATCAAAAACCACAGACCTACATATGAGGTACACATTTCCCAGAATAATGCAAAAACAGAGTTTTTTAAATGAGAACCAAGCCACTCACACTACGTAAGTAAATAATGGAATCATTTGTTTTTGTAATTGCGTTAGAAAATCAAATACTTGTACTACATACTACAGTACCAGAAATTAAAAAAAAAAAATTGTTAAATTGATTTAAAAAAAATTTTTTTGTTGGC
Source organism: Toxonevra muliebris (assembly GCA_963691655.1). Taxonomy (NCBI): domain Eukaryota; kingdom Metazoa; phylum Arthropoda; class Insecta; order Diptera; family Pallopteridae; genus Toxonevra; species Toxonevra muliebris. The sequence goes on from OY829326.1 coordinate 106,167,987, forward strand.
TTCACATGGGATTGAACCACGGATCTGTGGTCGTACGTCATAATGTGCATAAATTCAGTGTTTCAACTTATAACTTTAAAATCGTTATTCAGGCGAATTTGAAATATGTATTTTAATCGTTATTCCCTACTCTTTTAATTAAAAAGCTGAAAACAAAAGTACAAATTGAAAACATAAGAGCATAGAAAAGACAATATGGCGTATACTTAACATTTATTTACGAACGTTCGATTGGCATGGGTTCTATTTACATATGAACGTTTTGCCAATTGTTCTCTAAAATTGTTTCTTATTCATTTTTGAAAAGTTTTCATTGAATATGTTTTTACGTCTATGCATGTTCGTTTTTTTTTTTTTTTTGCTACTTTTTCTACTTCTTCAAGTAATAATGAAGACTAACAACATACTTAGTATCACCCGTTAGATACTTCAAAAAACTTTTTAAAAGCTTTGATTTGGGTGGGTTCCTAGGAAATGCAAAGAATTACTGCTTTATTAAAATAAAACTTTCATAAAAATAAAACTTTGCTAAAACTTATCAAAAGCTATTGCATGGCAAAAGCTTCTTTTTGTCCATAATAATAATTTGGCGCCAAAATCTAAAATGTTTCGCATACTTGTACAATTTCAAACTTCAATTGTAATAAATATAAACATCAACAGAGAAAGCTTTTAAAACAAGAATATGCGCACTAGCACATACAATCCACCATGCGCCCAAAGCAACAACAAACATTAAAAAAAACAACAAAGTCAATATTGTTGACAATAACATACCACACACACACATGTAGGTACATATTTGTATACCAAATTAAAAAAAGGATAAACATGCTTTATTTCAATGACGTCACAATAAAATCCACACACTTACCTACAAAGAGACGGAGAAAGTGAGAGAAGCGAAGTGCGAGTAGCATAAAAAGTTGCCACTTTAATAGTGGATGCGATAAAATCGTATAAAACAGTTTACAAGTGAACGTGGCTGACGATGGTAAAGAGCAAGCATAAGCTGCTTTTGGTTTTATTTGTTTTTGTGATATTCAGTTTTTTTTTGTTTTGTATACGCTTAAGCGATAAAAGTGTGCTCTGTGTGTGTGTGTTTTTTTTTTTTTTTTTGTTTTGTTTTTCATATAAATTGAATTGCATTAATTTTGATTATACTTATACGGTGTTAAAGTGTATGTGTGTATACATTTTTTAAATTCAAATACAAACACTGTATACAATTTGAAATTGTGAAAAAAGAGGAAATTGTAAAGTCAAAGTGCTAACGTTCAAAAAATAATGACAAAATTTTATGTGTGTAAACTACGTAAATTTGAATTTAATTATAACATATTTTTGAATATTTCCATGAAAATGATATGTTTCCTTCCGTAATAGATGTTGCTTTCACGAGGAACAAAGAATAAATTAAACCGTTATACTATGTACACATAAAAAAGAATGCAACAGCAGCATAAATAATGTCAAAGTATACTCGCTTCATTGTCTCATTCTGCAAGTTTACTCCTAAAAGTATGCTATATATCTATTCCTGCATATGCAGAGGTAGTCCATAATATTTGTGCTCTGCGGTGGTGCCATTAGTGTTTAATTGCAAAGACAAATAATGTGAATTATGTGTAAATATTAAAAGCAAATATTTTCTAACGACGCATTCATTACAATGCTGAAGTGCCTAAGGAAATTTTATCAAAAGCTTCAAAAATTTTCTTTAAACAACGCAAAATTTAATTTCCTTTTGGAATCTATCATGTTTGTTAAAGCCAAAAACAAAAAGTTATATGTACATATTTTGTATGAAGTGCTATTAAATTGAATTTCACAAGACAAATATTAGCTCAAAAACTGCTATAAATTTTACAAAACCAACAAGTTATGACATACTTATGATTACGCCCTTTATACATACAGTGTACTGAAATGCAATTTTCCGTTGAAATTTGGTTAAAATTATAAGAAAGTGTTGAAAATAGTTAAGACTGAAAGGTTTTGGAATTTTAGCTTCACATTGGGGAGTGCTAACCTAGTCATTAGCCATGACCTTTCCAAATAATCGGTGATGTAAAGAAACCTCAAATGAATGTTTTTTTTTCAAATGGAACTCGAAAAGCTGACAGTACATGGAGGATAAAATTCTCTGTGTTCGGTTCTATATTAACCAAAAATCATTTCACATATCCTAATGAAGGCTTAAATTGCAATGGTTTTCTTAGGTTAGGTTAAATAGTCTTTTCTTCATAAGGGCAACAAAACCAAATACTGCCTTGCTAATGCATGGGTTGGAATGTCAAAAAAAAGCTTTATTGCTCTACCTAACTACTTCTACAGATTATTAAATTTGATACTGAAGGTCTCTTCTATTTCATTGAAGAATGGTTTGCTAATGTTTTTTGAGTTTGTATTAATATTTTATGTATTCAACAACATTTGAAGGAAAATGTACCTTTTAAAATTTGCGTGAGCCAGACACCAAAAGCAAATGTATTCACTATTTCCTTTTCTTGATAGAGTGTCTTGAACCGGTTAAATTTGTTCAGATGGTTCATACAGACTTGTAAATACATTTAAGATTGTCCAGTTGAGTCAAAAATAAGTCCAAATATTTAGACCACATTTTTACACCAAGCCTTTATTTTTTCATCCCAGATAGCTCTTGATAGTAAATTCATTCTATTGTTAGATGTATTTCCACAAAGGATGTACACAGTGGATCCAAAAATAGTAATTTTGCTTTTAGAGAAACCAAATTATAGGATGTCAAAGTATGGGAGTTAGAAAAACTAACTTTAGTATTTTGACCCCCAAAAAGAATTACCAATAGCCAGGCCATTTTTCCGACATCACTTAATTCCTCTTCACCCTGCTGGCATTATCAATGAGCGCCTAGCAAACAAAGTTTTTTTTTTACGTAAAAAAAAACACTTGGAAAATCAATTGCCGATCTGAGTATAAATGATGGACCCCGAAATTAGTTAACATTTAGCAAAGAAATCTAATAGAAATTTTGCGGTTTTTTTTGTTGTTTCCCTACAGAGTTTTCTATTTTGTGTGTGAATATTTTTTTAAATTTTTTTTTCAAACACTTGGATGCCTTCATCGCATGTATGAGATTTTGCTCAAAAATGTCTTCGGGAAGAAGTACGGTAAAACAGTGCACCTAAAATTCTCATTTTCAGTTGATTCGCTGACATAAGTCACAATATCTAACGTGATCAATTCAATTATAGCTTGAAAATTTGCAATAATGAAATTAATGTCCGACCGATTATTCGGCTTCGGTTGTTGGGCTGCTCGGCCTAAAATTGCACCTTCGTCAAAAAATGGCCGAAGTTTTGGCCGAAGTATTTTGCCGAAGCCGAAGATTATAAGCATTTTATTTTATAATAATTTTTACTATAGATTTGCAGTAAAAATTTATACAAATAAATAAATGTGAAATGGTTATATAATTTATTATTATTATGTTTGGGGATGTGCACTGCGTCCTAAAGAACTATTGTGCCCACTTCAAAGATTATAGTATTCTTACAGTCCCTATAATTCTTAAAGAGTTATAGTATTTCTGTAAGTCCTATTACTGCAATAAATTTTAGTATAAGGCCTATTTCCAGTTGTTTCAGCATGCCGTCTGGTGTAGTCTCTCAAGTACTTTTTCCGGCTTTGCATGAGCGCTGGACACTGTCCTAAAATGTGTATTGAAGTTTCGGTTTCCTCCCCACAAAATCTACACGACTCATTGTTGCATATTCTCAGTTTTTTCAGCTGATAATTCAGCCTGCAATGCCTTGTCAGAATACCTGTTATAATTTTCAGATTCTCTTTTGTTAAGTTCATACAATCATCAAATCTTTTTAGTTTATGCGTTTCTAAAAGAGTTTTTGATTGCTTTATCTCTAGTAGATTATCCCAGTATGACGCTCGAAATTGGTTCTCTTCTTTCTCTAACAGTATGGTTAGAGACCTTTTCCCCATTTCACAAAAAGGGTTCGGGTCCTACAAATGGGGTTTCTGCACCCTTTTTGGCAAGTTCGTCTGCCTTCTCATTTCCTTCTATTCCTACATGGTCTGGAACCCAAAGTATCCAGACCTTGTTCTGCAAGCCAAGTGTATTTAGTTTCTCAAGGCAGTCTCTAACCAGTTTAGACTTTACCTGGTAGGATTCGAGTGCTTTGATAGCCGCTTGGCTGTCAGTTAGAATAGCAATGTTCTGATTACGATAGTTTCGCTTGAGGTTAAAGTAAACACACCTGTCTATGGCGTATATTTCCGCCGGAAAGATACTGGTACATTTACCCATGGGCTCGAAGTATTTTATCATTGGCCCATATACCCCCGCTCCTGCTCCTTCGTCAGTAAGAGACCCGTCTGTATACCAGGTTATCATTTGTTGGTTTCAACCAAACCTTCCCAATCCTTTTTATTATAGTTATATAAAGTATTTACATTACAATTTCTGTGTTATATTTTCTCCGTTTGCTTGTTCAATTTTTACTTTTGAAGTAACCCACAGACCGTACAACCAGTAATCAGTGATTTTTTTTAACGAACAGCTGTGAGTAGCCAGGAATTTAAATTTTTTATACAAAATATTTAGTTATTTAAAAAAAATTGATAAAAAGTTTATTCGACAACAAATACTTTTAGGCATTCAAAAAACCACACCCATTTGAGACCAGATTTATGCTTTTTACATTAAAATTTATCAATACTATTTTTTTTTTTAATCAATCAAAGATTTGAGAATTAGAGGGTTTATTCTGGTTCCGGCTACAGGTTAATACGCTGATTCAATCTTTGATTTAAGATAAGCAGAATCATGGCAGCCATCCGCCAACTCTTTTTTTGACACAGGTGTCGTTGAACGACAGTCGTTCTACAGATATATAGTCGTTGTAACTTTATATTTTGACGTAAACAAATTTATAAATGATTCTTGAAATAAATAATATTTGTCAGCTCCTTCGACAGTGAACAGTTATTTAGTGTTACTGGTCAGTTTTTTATTTGGAGTATCTACTATTATATTTTTTCTGTATATGTTTGCAAATACACAGGTAGAAAAAAATTTACTTTCAGATTTTTATTTTTTATATTTTAAAAATCCTTTGGTCTTCGGCTTCGGCTGAAGGTTAGATGAATGGCCGAAATTTGGCTTCGGCCAAAAAATCACCTTCGGTCGGACACTAAATGAAATCAAGTAGTTTTACCGTACCATATCAAACATACTTAACTACGCGGCAATTATAAGGAATTCTTGAATCTCACGGTCACGTTCATTGGTGATGACGAGGGTGCTTTGGGCGCAACATCTCAAGCTAGATTTATGTCGAATATATTGCCTGAAAATTTTTTCAGTTTTTGTGCTCACTTTAAATTGACTATGAGAGAATTCAGTTGCATTCGAGATATCTCAATTTTTATAGTAAAACTTTGCATCAAAACCCTGTGCGGATGCACGAATTCTACTGAATGTTTCAAACAGCATTTGAATGTTTTTTGTCTCGCTTTCCAGTTTTCCAAAAACGATAAAGTTGTGTCTGATGCTGTAATTGAAAAGACGAAGAATCACTGTTAGTATTTGACTCCAGAAACAGTGAGACTGGCATTTCTCGACCAGAGTGTTTCACTCAAAATCAAGCGAAAAATGGTGAATCGTTTGAAAGGGAAAGATTCTGATGTAGCTTTTGTCAAATATCGCACTTATCCAAATGTACAACATCAGTTGAAATTCAATTTATCTGATTTCGTTTCGTGCAAATCGAAAGTTCTCTTTTCCAATTTCGGACTTCAAACTGACTTCGGAATTCGTCAATGACGCTGTAGAACATGGCGTTAACCGTATTTTAACACGCGACGAAGAAGAAAGTCAAATTTACATTGCAAAATAGGCATTGACACAAACTTTGTAATTTGTTCCATATTTCAATGTATATATTAAATTCACAATTTTATATTAATAATTATTAGCATAATTTAGCACTTTATCTAAATTTTTATTGTTCAACTTTAACCAATTTTTGGGTCGACCAGATATTCCCAGATCGGCTTTAGATTTTCAACGTGTTTTTTAGATAAAAAAACTAGGCGTTTTTTGATATGAGATGGCAATCTCAAGCAATTTTTTTACAAACGGCGGCCAGGTTAATGATCAAACTAACAAATTTTAAATGTTTAACAAGATTAAATTTAGTGTAGCTTTGAAGTTTAGTTTTCGGTCAACCAGAGTCCTTATTCGATAGGTCCATACCATGCTTTCGATTTCCTGGATGTAAAATTCGAAAGACAAAAGCTCTGCCAAAGTTCTACCTAATTGGCCTAATTGGCCAGCATTTATGATCCCCAGCAAAAATTTTGAACATTGTCAAAATTAATTTCAGTGTAGACTTGAAATTTAGGCTTTGAATATGTTTTAATAAAATTCCACAGCAAGATCTGCGTTCATATTCGATAGTTTTGCGTAGTTGTCCTAGATTTTCCAGTCCTTTCCTTCTTCAAAATTATTTTTCAAATATTTTCAGCAACACTAGGATCCATACACAGATCCGAGTATAATTTGATATGGTTGAAACGACTCAGAAGTCAAGCACTGCGACTTGAATTATCTTTTGTACCAGACACCCGAATTAAATTCAAATCTGCTATCCTGATGAAGACTAGCACATCTTTTGTGGAAAAGATTTTAGTTTCGTTAACTGTTATAATTCTGGGTGTAGGGGAAAGAGAATTCAGAGTCAAGAGGAACGGAGCCTGCTTTTCCATCAGTTGTCTGATAACCGGGACCGACCGACTGAATATTCATAGCCCGAAAATACTCATATGATCCTAATTTTACACTGCTCAACTATACAACTTCTTTGCAGTTAAATTAAATCTCTATATTCAGGGACAATTGAGTTACAGAGAAGGTATATATATATAAGATAAGATATAATTTGGAAAATAAAAATTGCTTATGGTTTATGGGTTTATCTGTGAAGGAACTGAATTTTATCAAGCTGAGCAGTTGCGGTTGCAAAAATATAAAATACAATTATAAAAAAACGTCGACAGTGAAAAAAGAAGCACTTTTCGGTTTGGCCTTTCGTTATAATCTTCACTAAATGAAAGTGTAAATTGCTAGCAATTCAGCGTCAAAACCAGAACTATAATGTGTGCGCTGAATGAATAAGTGTGCAAGTGTATGTGTGTGTATATATGTATACATATACGTGTGCATACATAATGCCAAATTTACTTAGCAAACGCACACACAAACACACACATACATGCATAAATGTACGAATATGAGAGCGTTGGTTGATTGCAAACGATGCTTTTGTAAGTGGTGCATGTGATGCGGTTATATTTAATTTGAATCTTTTATTTGGGTTTATGTCAATACAAGAAAATAAAAATTAAACTTAACAACTAAAAACAAAAAATTAAATTAAAAGAAATACCAGCAACAAAAACTTCGAAAGTAGAGTCATAATTTAAAAATCTAATTTTCAACATTTGTTATAGTTTAATGTTTTTTTTTTTCAATGTATTCTATTTTATTTATTTCATTCTTATATTTCGTCATTATATACTTTTGCTTTTTGCTTTTGAACTCAATTCGGAAAAACTACAATTGAAAATAGGTCAACAACATAACAAAAACAACAAAGTGCAAGCAAAACCACGCTATGAATAATGTCGTGCTTGGAAAATGCATTGAAAAGTTTCAAAATGTGCGAGAACGAACGATAAATACAAGCGTACATAACTGCAACTACATAGTTATAGTTATAGCTATAGTTATGTACGTGTATTTGTATGTATTTTTTGAAACAAGGATATTATACTTCGAGCTGCATGGTAACAATATTGACTGCAACACCAGCAGCAGCAAGCAACTGCAGCAACATTAATGTTCACAAATCTTTAGAAAATATAATAAACGCATTTTGTTGCGGCGCTTTTGCAAATTTTTGGCTTTAATTCAATTCAAATGTATGCCAAGTAGTACAAGCATAGGCGCCATTTTGGCCAGACATTCAGACCAACTTCGCTCAGTGAAGTTTTTACAATGAGTTAAACTTACACATATACGTTTGTTTAGTTGTATGGTTTTACAATATTATGATCGCATAAAAACAAATTGCTGAAATTTGTATGATTATTTTATTTCGAGAATTGATTGGCCTTCAAAAGAAACTGAAATCAGGCTAGATATCTTTGGTATATAAGATACCAGAAGAGCAAGTCATAGAACAGATTCTTTCCTTTAAAGTTCATGCAAGACAAATAAGAGTTAAATGGTTGCTAAGTATAGCAAACCTTTCAATATCAAATGCTTTTTGAAATTTATTAATTCTTCCAATTTGGGATTATCATTTTTTGATACGTCCAATGACAACACAGTGTTAATTAAATTTAACCTGGCAGACGTTGTTCTGCCATTTCTACGAAGATGCGGGAAAAATTAAGTCTATTTCAATGAAGAAGAATGAAGTTTCTCGGTGCTTAAAATTGAACATTGGTAATAACAATTCAAGCTTAAAGGACGTACATTGAATTTGGTAAAAATTCTAGATTTAAAAATGAGGAATCAAAATTGGCATTTTGAAACTATTTGATTTGCAAAAGAATATCAAAGACCGATCTAGAAGTCAAATCCAATTCCTATTTATCATAAAAATAGAATTTATTATAGAATTTATTACAGCGCCACCTATCGGATTTTGACATAGCTAGGCAGGTTCTTGAGATATTTCATAAATTAGTAGAAATAATAATAAGAAAAAAGAAAAGTAGAAAAAACAGTGAAAAAGTGGTAGAAAATAACAATAAATTGTAGAAAAATGTAGTAAAAAAGTATTAGAATATAAGAAGAAAATGTTGGAAAAAATAAATTAAAATATTTAGTAGTAGAAAATAGAAGTAGAGCATTGTGCAACACCCACTAATCCGACAAACTGAGAGAATCCGGTATTGAAAGGTGTCATGGAAGGTGTTACACCCCTTTGTCAACCCACCCATATTTTTGTCATAGCATAGCATTGTTAATTCACGTTCTTGTACAAAATTTCTGTACTGGGCTATAAATGATTCTTGAGATATACCCAAAAAAATATTAGGATTAAATTTATTATGGTTCAGTTGAGTTATAGAAACAATATTTCAGGACACTCTATAATCATATCAAAGAAAATTCTTGAAATTAGTTTAAAATTTAAACCAATTTCATATTTATTATAAATATAGAATTTGTTATAGCGCCACCTATCGGATTTTAAGATAGCTAGGCAGGGTCTTAAGATATTTTATAAAGTAGTAGAAGTAATAGTAGAAAAAGGAATGGAAAAAGTAGTGGAAAAAAGCAGCAAAAAAGTTGAAGAAAATAGTAGTAGAAATAGTAGTAGAAAAGGTAGCAGGAAAAAGAATAGAAAATAGTATTACAAATTGTTGTAAAGAAGTAGTAAAACGGTAGCAGGAAAAGTAGTAGAAAAATAGTTAATCATAGTAGTACAAAAATAGTAAAAATGGAGTAGAAAGAGTCGTAGAAATAATCGTAAAAAATAGTAGTAGAAAAAACTGTAAAAGCAGTAGTAGTACAAAATAAAAAAAAATGTATTAAAAAAGTAGTAGAAAAAAGTACTAAAATATTGGTTGAAAAAGTAGTAGAAAATTAGAAAAATTTGCCGAAAAAAAGAAGTTTAAAAGTAGTAGAAATAGTAGTAGAAATAGTAGTAGAAATAGTAGTAGCAATAGTAGTAGAAATAGTAGTAGAAAATAAAAGTGAAGCATGGTGCCACACCCACTAATCCAACAAACTAAAAGAATTTAAATTTTAGTACCGTATCATAAATGCCTCCTAAGATATCTCATAACGGGAATTCAGGTTATATGGAAGGTGCCACACCCCCTTTATCAATCCACCCATATTTTTGTTGTGGCATGGCATTGCCAATTCTCATTCTTGAGATATTAAGATTGTATGGGAGGTGCCACGCCCACTTTCCTAAAAGCCATTATGAATAGCTATGTTTCATCCCTCCGCCCAAGAAACTATATTCTGGAAATATGACTTCAATCCGCCAAGTCGTTACAGAAGTTACACGCTTACATACACACAAAAATCTACGATTTTATATATAAAGATAAAGATATATTTTATTTGATATTTGCGGATTTTCTTACCTTTATTACAGTGCGATTACATCACCTCTTCACCCCTCAACCTTTTAGAACTTTTATTGCAAAATTTAGAAAGGATCACAAATACCAAGCGGAATCCATTTTATATTTAGTTCCATTTAGTAGGCTTATTTTCCAGTTTTTCATTCATTAGCTCTAAATTAATTGCTTTCTTTTCCTGCACAAGCAACGACATTAAAATTCAAACAACGAAACTAAAACACCAAAAACATTAAGAAAATCTAAGAAGTTAAAAAAAGCAACAATTTCAAATGTAACCAAAAAAAAAACACCAAACAAAAAAAAAAAAAACACCAAACAAAAAAATAAATAAACACAAAACAACGAAGTTACAACAAACAACTAAAGTAAAATAGCAAGTTAAAAGAACAATCAACCTTTTTGAACAACAACAATAGCAAAAACACCAATAGCAACAGGAAATAGAATATAAAGGCCATGTTGTGTTTTAATTTAAAATTAGCGACCATATTTCGATCTTATCGCGATAACGCGGAGAACGTACGTGACCGCAGTCAAAGCTTGTGTGCACCACCGACAACAAGGCGAGCACCGCCACACAAAGACATTGGAGCGTTACGTGTGCTGCAGAGGCGTGCATCTAGTGTCCTGTAAGTAGAAGTTGATTTTAAATTGTGCAAGAGCGCCAAGCACAGTACAGAGTAGTGCAGAAAACAAAAATAAAAAAAAAGTATTGGAAATCGATTTAAGGAATTTTTTAGTGGTAATTTAAAGTTATAGTAAACACTTTTAAGGTTTTTAGTTTTCTAGTTTATTTTTAATAAGGGATTTTTTTTTTTAATTTTCTGAACCTCCACCACGGCCCGAGTACTTTAAACAAAGCATTCAAGACCAATTTACTATGATAAAGATTGGCTATTGTATAAGAACTCTGGATTGCATATCGCTGTCCTTTGTTGCCACTGATTGTGTCTCATGATTCCTCACTGCCATTTACATATCTCTCACATGTGGAGATTAATTCCAGAAATGAGGGCGTATTCATAAAGCAATTACAAACACCCTTTCAAATAAAAATGAACATCATTTAAGCTAATTTAACTATTATTTCATTCAGTTTTATTCCACTGTAGCACATGGAAGAATGAAATTATGTAAAAATAAAACTGCTTAAACGAATTTATTTGTAGCATCTTGATAAATGGGTTAAAATTATTTTTATTTGCGATGACAGTGTTATATTCTACTCACTAATTCCAAATAGCATTATCAAATTGTAAATGGGTTTATATGTGAGTGTGTGTGCATATGATGTGAATGACTGATTGAGTGGGTTTGTATGTATGTGTGTTGTGTATACGCCCACTTATCCGTTACTACTTTCATATCCTACCATCATCATCTACAGTGTCAATAGCAGCAACAATGTGCTGATTTTGATATCTGTAACGAAAGTAAGACATTGTTGATTGTAAGAAGTTAGTAGGAAGATGATGCTATTGAAATCTAAGTAATAAATATACACACATACACATAGGATATTTATCACTCAAATACATACATAAACCAAAAATATACATACAGATATCAAAGAAAGAATAACGTAAACAATGTTGCCCTAGTTTTGTTTATATTTACGCGTTCTTTTCTTTCATTTTTTCTATTGTTATCGGAGTTTTTGTTTATAATTTGCAATGGTTGTTGGCATAAAGCACATGCCATTTCTTTTCGATTGTATTTACACCTTGCCTGCATTACAAAAAGCAAAATGTAAACATGATTTTCACGAAAGAAAAACAATGGCTTCTTACTTCTTGCCTTACTTTTGCAGTATCTAGCCTTGAATATGAGCGAATATTTAAAAACAATACTTACATGTAGGTATTCAAAAGCATCAACACAACCGATTTTCCTTCATTTCAATCATTGTATATGATTGTTTGTTAGTTTAGAGCTTTGGCCTTGATTCTGCATCTTCTTGCTATTGAGCTAGCGCAGAAAACTAGCAACAACAGAAAATCAAATCAGTAAGTAAAAGAAAATATTCTTATAAAAATAAACGAAAGAATAACGTAGAAACGCCAACGGAAATGCAATGCCGAATTGCAATTTTGCTAAAACAGAAATATTTTACTTAAACATACATTCTCATATTTACTTCGGTTGTGATATGTTTGTAGGACATTCAAGCCCCTTCACACAAGCCCTCCAGCCTACGTCATTTAAGCATGTTCATCTCCTTGAAATTTTCTACTACTGCTACTGAAAAAAAGTAAAAGTCTTCATTTCCGCAAAATCATATACATATAAATAGTATAAATATTCCTAACTAGTATAGTCCACTTCAAATTCACATAGCGTAAGCTCAGAAAGCAACCTACCAACCTCTTCGTTTGCAAGTTTCTTTTTTTAGTAAGTAAGGAATATGCTGTGTTGGAGAAATATATCGCTTTAAGTCATTTTTGTGTTTCTATAGCATTACAAATGTTTATGTATTCAAAGTATTTCTTCCTTAAGTTATGTATTTTGTTTTTTATTTTTGCTTTTTGGTTTTTTGTTTTTGTTCTATACATGTAAGACATTATAATGTCATGTGCATATACTTTGATCCACTGTATCTACCTAAGTTATTAAAGTAAACTTGTGCCGAGTGTTTAATGTTGATAAAATATATTAAAACTATAGATTCTATATTATTTAGGTGTAATTTCCCATTTCAAAAATATTTCCGCATTCAGATTTTGAAGAATAAAAAAAAAATAAAATAGGATACAGATATAACAGGTGTGAAGATGTAGTACATGAAAATTGAATGTATGTGAAAAATCAAACTCTACTCAAAAATGCGCATGTAAGAAGGGGGAGCATTCGCCACTGGGGCACATTTGCCACCCCCTTATCTTCTAATTTAAGAAAGTTTTATAATTGAAACAATCTACAATTTGTGCTTTTATCGATCATCTTTCATCCCTTCTACTTTGACAGATGAGATTTGTAAGTGATCGTGGGCAGACGTGTTTTTGTGTGTTTTTTCGGGTGGTTGCAAAAATATTTGATAGTAAGTAAATCTTGTAATAACTTTTTTATTTATTGAGTGAGAAAAAACTTGTTCAACTATGTTATTCCGGTGTTATTTAATTAAAGAATAAACAATAGTATCTTTTTATAAATGTTCAAAAAGTTTCAAAAAATTATGTTTTTATGAAAGTGGTTGCACCTGGGGCACATTCACCAGAATGCGGATGGGGCGGTTTCGACGTCATATGATATGAATTTTAGGCAGTATAATGTTAAATTAAGTCATATCTAAATAAATTCCTCTGGATAGTACTATCCACTTTTTTTTACATGTATATACAAATGCTTATTTTTTTTTTAATAAATAACTTGTATTTTTTAACAAAATATTTTAAAAATGAATCATTTATATTTTTGTTACTTTATGTTATAAATAAATTTTCATAAATTAAAAATAAGTAGAACTTATTCTGGCTGATAATATGTAATAGTGATATACAAGAACAAAAATTAAAAAAAAAATAATTAATTACTTTATCAAAAACCTTGAATTTTATTCCTTGGCGGTTGCACCTCACCCCTTGACGAATGTACTCCATGACTGGGGCACTTTCACCATTTTGGACTACTTGGAGAATCATCAAAAAAAAAATAAAAATCATTAAGATAATCTACTCATAAAGATAACAGATGAAAGCTAATAAATGTAAATTTCTAATTAAAAAATAATTTTTGAAAATAAACTATTAGTTAAGCCTAGACAACACTTAAAAAAAAAGTGGCGAATGCTCCCTCTTCTACCCTACTCTGCAACATTATAGCTATCAGTTCCATATACAGTAACATTCAATTATAAGGATCTCGTTTACAAAAAACTTTCAATTGGAACAACGAAATTAAAAATGTTTCGATTATTCAGCAGGAGTTGTTTCATTGTACAAATAACCGTTTTTATAATATCCTAAATGGAGTGTATATTCATTGTTATTATTTATTTTAATTAAGTTTTTTACCACTATTAACTTATGAATCTTCAATTAATGTGCCATATAGTCCATACTGCATTTTTCATATAAAAAATTATTTTGAACTTTTTCTTTATAACCGTTTTGATTTAATATTTCGTGAATAAAACATTTACGAAAAAAAATACATGCTCGTACGCTCATGTACTTATAAACATGGTTTTGAATCAGCCATCCGCTCCGACCTCTTAAGTATAGCCCTTCTTCCAATAAATAATTTAGGTGAATCACAATGTGTTGTGAAATGAGAAGTTACGGCAAATCCGTCGTACAAATTTTGTTTGAAAGCTAACAGAAAACTATTCTAAAACTTAAAATTATTATTTTGATTCCCCAAATTGCATTCCGTCAAGCATTTCGTCAGCTGTTGGCACCACTTTTGGTGTTCAGTTTGTTTTACCTTTCAATAGGTCAGACGCTGTTTTACATACTGCTTGACGAAATGGCAAATCTACGTAATTTGGGCATTAATACTATTGCTGAAATGACTCGTATTTTTCAATTTCGGATATTGATTATAATTCCGAAAAAAATAGACACAAGTTATTCTGAGAAAGAAAGTGAACAAGATGTTGCTGCAGCTACCCCGGTTGATCCCTTGTATATTGCAAAAAACAAAATGGAATGAAATGTAACTCCTTTACCCCAACTGATTCGAACTGCAGCTGAAAATGTTATGTCAAAACAACCAGGACCTACTACATTTGATGCGTCCAGATGCAGTGATATGCTATCAGCTTTTTTTTCCGCCAGCAATAGAAAAAATAATTATTTTAAATAATTAATTCAAATTCGGTGGCAAATGGAAAAATATGGATGAAGCTGATGTTTAAATAAATAAATTAGATACGATGTTGCATTTGAGGGACCCTATCAGTCAAGGGATAAGAGTGGATAAATGCCTTGAAGCTTTAGGAATTGTTCTTTCCGAGTTTTTTTTAATCTTAACCTAAAAAAAATGGCCGAAAATTACAAAAAATTCACAGAATAATCAATTTCAATTTTTTCAAATAAATATTATTCAATGTGAATTCCAATGCATTTTTTTTAACGTCAAGGACATAATTTCGATAACTCCTTAATTTTCCATTACCCAAAGTATGACCAATAATGCTACAAATATTCAGAGGCTAATTTTTTCAAATGATTATAGTGAGAATTCGGGCCATTATCAATTATGAGGAACCCGGATGAAGTTGGCATATATTCCCTAAATTCGTGCAGTCACAGCATTAAAAGGGATCTTCCGAGTCGGGGTGCTCTGAGCAATAATGGGTTAAAGAATTAATTACATTTTAAGATTGTCTCCAAAAACTTTGAAGCCGATCCAATAACACTGCCCTGCACGGGTTTGGCGAATAATATGGTTCCTAGCATTAATTTTCATGCTGAAAATAAATCTAAGGTCAGAAACTTCGTATTACGTCACCTTAAAGCAGGAGATGTATTTATGTCTACGGGTGCAGGAAAAATTTTACAAAGAACGGATTTTATCTTAAGTGCAGTGGTCCGTAGTGTTTTAAGGGGCGCTGGTTACAAATCTGCAGTCAGATTTTAAAAATTCAAAATTCCGAATCAAATATGGCGGACAAGTATAGCATAATAAAATATTGCTTTGTATTACTTTTCACACAAGACTAATTTTACAAGGATCCGACAGTTTTTTCTATTTTTTATTAAATTTTAAACTTTTCAAAATGTTTCACGACGAAGCTTTAAATCAAAAACAGTTACTGACATAGAAAAACTATGAATGCAGGATTGCTCAGCATCGCCTTCTCTTTTTGAATCCGAAATCAAGCCTCATGTCAAAGAAATTAAAACAGATTTGGTCGCATAGGGTAACTAAGACTTCAGTGTGGTAATTAGACTGAACGTCTTAGAAATTATTTCGTTCCATTATGAAATAATTCCTAATTGCAAAATAACCCCTAAAAATTAGGATTTATTTCATTTTTGTTTTAGAAGTTATTTCGTTTTTTGTTAGGAGTTATTTCATTAGGACTTATTTAGCATTAGGACAAAAATGAAATATTCAATTAGGAATTATTTCATTTAGGAGTTATTTCGTCGAGCCTATTGTATTCACCTCTCAAAATCATCTAAATATGGAGACAGATACGTAATCAACATTGTCTACTGACGAAGAAAAAAAATCGGAGAAAAAGTCTCTAGACGTTTATATCACACATTGAAAGTACTAGGTAATAAAAGCATGAAATCTGCACTGATTTGTACTGATTTTCACTGCTTTCCAACATATAATATGTATACTGATTTCGCTGTTCAAAAATCTGGCTACCCTATCTATAAGTAACAGTTTTAGATTGTTTAATCAAACTTTCTCAGCTAAGAATAACATATGTATTATTTCTATGGCCTGTATATTCTTTATTAAGCCCAATGGTGTCACAAGAGTATCGTAACCATTATACTATATATCCCATTTTATTTAGTCTCAGCAGAAATTAAACTGTGTCTATCCTTTTAATTTATATTTTATATATGCATATATAAATGTTGGTATTTGTGTATAAAGACTATTTGCATATGAACTATATTCACTTTCACTTAAATTAAATAGGCTTCTTCTTTATTAAATTTTTCTTTGTATTATTATTTTTACAATGTCTAGTAAGTGGTTGATTTCAATAATCAAATCAAATGACTGCAACAAAATAAGTAAAGTGGCTATTTCTATTTAATATACTACTCTTTACTCACAAATCAAAAAGTGCCAATACAAAGCTGTTTGCAATAAAAAAAAAAAAAAAAAAGGGTGAAAATATGCATACCTACAATTCACATACAATAAAGTAATAAATACATTTATGTATGTGTATAAATAAAAGTAGCTGCATACTTATCTAAATTACCATCAACAATAGAAGTAACAAAAAAAATTTGTCCATTTGAAGGCTTTATTATGCATTATTATCATCGTCATAATCATCATCGTGATCATCATTGAAATCGAAAATAATTCTGAACAATTCATAGCGCTGCTGTATTGAAATGCCATCAATATTCACATATATGTACATACTTATGTATAAATGTATATGTATTTGTAACGAGATAGAAAATTTTGGTCACACATCATTTTGATACTTATCATGTCTGTCAATTTGTATTGGGGTATTAGAGTGGGCCAAAAAGAAATGTATTGATAGAGTAATTCTATCGGTCTAACAGACTTTCTGTTATCACTTAATAAAAAAAAGCTATAGTTAGTTGGTAGGATTATTCACAGACCAATTCCTTTGGATCAAAAATTAAAATATGTTTGATCTGGGAACCAATAGTTTCTGTGTTGCTTATGGCTCGAAAGAAGTATGTGAAGAGACGGCTGACCAGTTTTTTAGTGTCTAGTGTTTAGTGGCACTGGAGTGTTGAGAGACGAACACCTGTGCTCTTAAACACCACAGGATCTAGCCAAGTTTATTACTAAATCTGGTGGATTTAAAGAATAGCAAAAAAGAACATAGGATATAGTTAAATGGAAGTAACACTTAGCTGAAAAATTTTTCTGCCATTCCAACAAATAAAAAACTCCACCAGTTTTACTTAAACCGAAAACTGAAATCTTTTTATCTACATATGAATGTTCGATCCACTCTAGTGTTAGTACCCACAATATGAATGTCAGGGTATTTAAGTAGATATGTAAATGCACTCGTGCATAATTTTGAAACTGATTATACCACAAGTACAAACACTCATATGTTCATACTGTAGCTATGTAATTTTAGAAATTAATTTTCAAAATAATGTGCATCAATTTGCAATGCATCTGCATGGATGTGCCTACATGTGGTGAAATTTTGCAAGCAATTAACATTTTTGATAAAACCAGTAATATATACGTGCATGTGTTTAAAGGAAATAAGCATAGCTGGAAGTAGTTTTAATTTTGAATTTAACCAAAATGCGGAAACGTTTGCCATAGGACATAATATAGAAAAAAAACATTGGCCTATTTAATATTCATGAAATGTATTTAAAATAGACTTTACTAATCAACACAATTTTTCAATTAGCTTAGGAAATCATACTCTTAAAATAACGGCGTATTCTACCTACTTGCAAATATGAAAATACATAAATAAATTTCTTTTAAAATTTAAGCACTTTATCAAATGTTTCATGTTTGCATATAAATGCAAATGTGTATATGTATTGCGCTCATGGGCTTAGCGCTTTTATTGTGCGTGTTATATTTACTTATAGAAATTTGTTGTAATATTTTATCAAATCCGAAAGTGAAATGCCTTTATTATGGAAATCTACAGGGTTTATTATATGAATACACATATATATTAACTCTCACATTGTTGGGAAATAGAAAACTCTAATCTTGTCATTAACTACCCAGGTAAAGAAACTTCATTTCATGTACTTTGTATGAAAAATTTTTCTGACTAAGTAACTAACGTACTTTTTTCAGTAGTATGTTACATATTTTAATGTATATGTCAACAAACCAAATTTATTTATAAATTTATCCAAAATCAAATAAATAGAAAGCGGTAGCTATAGATAGAAGCTATATGATATACACATTTTGTTATGATAAATGGTATGTTAGGTTAAATTGAAGTGGCTGTCTAGAGACACAATTAGGCCTGAACGGTGTATTTCTAGATTTCTAGAGGTGTATTTCTACGCTTTCTTAAAATTCTCACACACTTCATATTGATAGGAAATATTAGAAATCTAAGAAGATTATGAGAATTAACCACCAGACCATAACGGGAATCAAACCCGAACCTCCCTGGTGAAAGTCTAGAGGACTACCCACTAGACCATTGAAACCGAAACTAGCCAAATATGGAATTAAAATATGGTGGTTGCGAGACTTCGATACCGGCTATACACTACAGGGTAAGACTTATACTGGAAAAATTGGTAATGACCTCGAAATAAATCAAAAGTAACGCTATAGTTAAAGACAAGACCGTATTTAGGGGAGGTTTTGGGGGTCCCGACCCTCCCCCCCCCCCGAAATGTGAAAACTTTTTCCTAATTTTTGTTATTGATTGCCAGTGGATGGAAAACAAGTCAAAATAAAATCTTTTGAACGATTTTTAAATATTTTTTAATCGGTTTCTTTCTAAAAAGTAAAATAAAAGAAAAAATGTTAAAAATAAATTTGAATTGAAATCGTACGAAGTTGTGCTACATGGCCAAAAACGGTATTTTCAGGGGTTTTAACCCCATTTTTCTAAAACGTGACGTAATGGGAAGTTTTTGACCTCAGATTCGTGTTCAGCATGAAAAATTCATTCGCAAACACTAGGAACAATATTGTTCACCAAACCCATGCAGGACAGTGTTATTGAATAAGCTTCCAAGTTCTTAATCTTAAAATATAATTAATCCTTTAACCCATTATTGCTCAGAGCACCCGATTTGGAAGATTTCTTTCAATGCTGTGACTGCACGAATTTAGGGAATATATGCCAACCTCATCCGGGCTCCCCATCATTGATAATGGCCCAAATTCCCACTGATAATCATTTGGAAAAAATTTGTCTCTGACTATTTTTGGCATTTTTGATCATTTTTTGGAGGTTAGGTTCATTATCAGTAATGGCAGGTCAATGAGTTATCGAAATTATGTCTTTCACAATAAAAAATGTATTGGAATCCACATTGAATAATATTTATTTGAAAAAATGTAAACTGATTATTCTGTGAATTTTTTTTGTCATTTTCGGCCATTTTTTTTTAGGTTAAGATTAAGAAAATTCGGAAACAAAAATTTTTCCTAAAGCTTTAAGACATCCACTTTTCTCCCTAGTCTGATAAGGTACATCAAACGCATCATCGTATTTAAACATCAGTTTCATAAAAATTTTATATGAATATTTTCGTCGAATGAAAACCTCTCTCCCCCCCCCCGCCCCCCCGAAAAAAAATTCTGGCTACGGCCCTGGTTAAAGATATAGTTAAATACTACAAAAATACTGGTCAAAACGTCACAATGAAAATTTTTTTCCGTCGCTGCCTTTGACTAAGTAATTCAGTTTTCAGATTCTAAAAGTGAGAGTTCTACTGAGCAATCTTGCATTAATAGTTTATGCAGGTTAGTAAAAATAAACACCTTTTTTTAGGTTTGAAAGTTTTGTTCTTGCCACTGATCTCAAAAAAAATTTTTAAATGAATTAAAAAAAGTAATAGGAGTCGTCATCTACAGACTGTCTTTATTAAAACATATGCCTAGTACATCGAGTATATGATAATAAGTCTGTTTGATAAGTATAACTGCTTAGACAAGTCCATAGTAGTATATCAATATGTTTATATACACAACAGTAATAAATGCGAAATTTTTTACAATATAGTTTGGACTTTTTCCACCACCAGATGGCATCTTGAATGTGGTCGACTAATAAAATAATTAAAATGGAAATAGCGGTTTCAAGGGAGTGCTATGGATAACCTGCAACTCCCCTTAAAAGTATTGTAGTTCGAAATGTAGTTTACAATAACGAGTGAAGAGGGGTTAGCATAAAAACTCGGATCTGATTCACTTCAATTTCGTGCATAAAATCATAAAAAGTGATGCAAAAAAGTTTCTAACCGCATCTTTTAGCAGAGTAGCATACTTTTAAGGCCCAAAGGTCCCTTAGTTACCTAGAAAAATTTTAGAATTCTTACGGAGACATTAAAAACCAACTAACAGTCCGATTGGCTCACTCAAATAAAATTCTTTTTGAAGTTATATATAAACAGGTAAATGAACAAATGTAGTCGTCATCACAACAACAAGGATATGGAAAGATTAACAACTATCACTAAGATCACTGATAAGGAATTGTGGCGGATTTGCCCGACTCTATATATACATTGTTGTTGTGATGACTACATTTGTTCATTAACCTGTTTATATATAACTTCAAATAATGAAATTGACATGAACTTAAGTCATGACTTTGAACATAAACCTCTAGATTTAATTTTCATAGTCTCCTAAAGTTCAGTTTATTAAACATTTTTTTAACTATAGCTTACAAAAAAATTGATTCAAATATTATTAGCGGTTGCAAAATTGTTCAAAATTTTTCCTAACGTTCTTAGTAGTAGACAGTACGTTTGGTGACTACTGCATAGGCTTGATTCCATCGATTTCGGAGTTCTATATGATTTTCGCAAACTTTCTTTGTTTTTTAAGGGTTTACTTCATTATAGCCCAATATCTTTCAATAGGTCAAAGTTCCCGGCAGTTGGGAGAATTTGCTTCTTTTGGGACCACTTTAACTTTATTTTTCTTATACCATTCGATAGTTGATCTGGAGTAATGACTTGTGACTAGGTCTGGCCAATACAAAACGGTTCCTTTATGGTGTCCAATAAATGGTAAAAGGCGTTTTTGCAGGCATTTTTCTATATAAATTCTAAAGTTAAATTTTTCTATCGTAATGAACGCCTTGCTCCGTAGACCGCAGCTGCAAATAGCTTGCCAAACCATGAAGCGTTTTGAGAATTTGGTATATTCTACTGGGTGTTGCATACCTATTCTTTGTTGTGAAATTGGCATTCCCAGGCAATTGGTTGAAGCCCACCTTACAGTAGGTCTCATCTTAGGTAATTGTCATACAGCTTTCAGGCACGCGTCTTCGTTATTTTTTCCTTTGCATCCGACCGGTCAGGTACTTTTTGCTGTTTGAAGGTTCTTAACCCTTGACTCCGCTAATATCGCACTACAGTTAATTGCGATGTACCAGCTATAGCTGCAACATCTCGAGTCGACCTCGTGGGATTAGCCCGATATGTACTAACAACCTTTTCAGCACTTCTGGGTTATTTGGACTCTTTTTTCTGCCTGACTCTTCGGTTCTGCAGATGGAGTTTCCCGCGTTGTAGTTGTTTATGACGTTATAAACTGCCGCTAAACTCGCTGTGCTTTCGCTTGCAATGCTTAGTCTCGACTTCGTCTTATCAGTCAAGTAAATGTTCGGCACTAATTGACGGCACTCTTTTTGTTGGCTCGTCATGTTGACTTAAGTAGATCCAAGATAAAAATGACTAATATAGAAAAAAACTGCACTATTTCTAGATACTTTTATTTGAAGATAACGGGGTCCTAACTCTTGACAATTGCGTATAATGGATACTGATCTTTAAAACCAAGGTCATATTAAAGCCATATTATTCGCAGATATATTTATCCGAATCAGTGCAGGTTATTCCCTTGGGGCTTTAGTATTCAGCTAATCATTAATATGTATGTATGTTCCTAAAATAAACTTCAACTTAGTTACCACTTTGAACTGCCATACAACATTTTTAACTCTTTTAATTTGGCTTCTCTTTATAAATTTTGTGTAAGCTTAAAACTGTTAATTTCTGGGAAAATCATTTTTGTTATTTGATTTCACTTCCAGCTCGCATATCTAGTTACAACGTTATTATTTACTAAAAAACTAAAACTCAAAAAGACATGTATCAATAATTTGTGAAAAATAGTTTTAATTATACATATGAACTGGAATTGTGGTCTGAAAAAAACATGTTTTTCAGTTAGAGGTAAAAACAAAAAAAATGTTCAACTTTTAACTATAAACTTTTTACCAAAACGACAGGAAAAACTTTTTGAAATTTGAAACGTGTAAACACATATACGAGAGACTAACAAAAGTTTGCTAAGTTGGTTGGGAACAGACAAAAAAGTTTTATTTCATATTGAATTTCTATCAGTTTAGATAAGATATCTACATAATTTTTGTTAATTTTTTTTAGTTTCAATACATTTCTTAAATTAGTTAATCCACGTTTTGAAACATTCCTGAAAATCGTTTCTCTGGAGTTTTTTTTTTCGATTATTTCAGATGTTTTTCTAATATTTAAGATACAGCCATTGCATTCAAATCAAATTAATCAACTATAATTTCTTTCTATCACTTGAGAATAGTCACAAGGGGTAGCACCGTAGTTGTCTTTCTTCTCGTTTTCCAAAAATATAGTAGTATTACTGTTAAACTACCGCAAACTGTGTGAACTTTTATTAGTCCCCTCATATCGTTTATACACACATATGCAAACAAATAAATTATTACTAATTACTTTTATATATATGCAAAAGTCCTTAAATTTTTAAATAACAGCTTGAAAATAAACAAATCAATATTTAAGCTGATGAAAAACCAAATGCAATGTATCAGTGCAAACAATAAATTTACAATTAAATTTAAATTTTATTTAACTAAGAATTGACAATTAAAATATTACGAGTAATTATTATTATTTACAATAACAACACAGTGCAACAAAAATTTTATGTGCAAGATTTTCGAACGGTTTTGTAATAACTTAGGGTCGGTGATCACGGCTGCGTTCTCAGTTTTTCTCCATCATATCTAGTTCTCCAACAATATGGGCCTGAAGTCGGAAAAATAGGGTCTTCAACGGCCATAAGAAATTTTATTTATTTCAACAGATACAAGTTTGATGTGTGAAGCAAAGTTATTAAGCGCAAAGAGATAAATAGTTTTTTTGTATACACTTTTCCTCCATCTTCTACACTTCTTCACGAAAATGGGGGTTTAAGCCTTTTTTTCGATGAAAGACCGATAAAACAAAAACCGCTGAGAAAACTATTATACTGTCTTTGAAGAACATATTTCTTATTAAAAATTTGGAGGTCTCCCAGAACATTTGAATAACCTACGAGGTATACTTTTTCCAGAATAATGCAATGAAACCAAGCCACTCGCACTTAGTGATGATTCGATACAAGTAAATACAAGTAAAAGCTCGATACTTTTCATTCGATTCAAGTACTTTTTTTACTCGATGCTATAACATAAGTATTTTACTTGGTATCGGAAAAAAGGGTCAATATCGGATACTCGATACTTTTGGAAAATATTTATTTAAAAACTGGAATATTGCCATACAATATATAAAATTGTGGATCATTTTACAATATTTTACAGCAATCAATAATATATTTCAAAATTCTACTGCAGAATTATTCAAAATATTTCAGTACATATTTCAATATTTCAATGTATGACAATATTGCAGTACAGTATTGAAGTTCTAGAAGATATTTCCGGCCATGCATGTAGAACATAATGTTTATTGAAACCTTTTCATTAAAATAAAATATTTTTATCAAGCTTTAAAACGTTGATTAGTTTTCCTTCTATTATAAATTTTCTAT
Organism: Toxonevra muliebris; assembly: GCA_963691655.1. Classification (NCBI taxonomy): domain Eukaryota; kingdom Metazoa; phylum Arthropoda; class Insecta; order Diptera; family Pallopteridae; genus Toxonevra; species Toxonevra muliebris. The sequence continues at coordinate 106,192,353 of OY829326.1, forward strand.
CGATTTGCTAAATTAAATTAACGTAATTTCTATATGATTCACGTGTTTCCAGTGGAAATATCTCAAAACCATGATTTATTGGCGAAAAATTCGTGTTGAGTTATGTAAACTGTAGGCATGCTGTATCATAATGTGCCGTTCTGTTTTCCTTGACAACCACTTAAGAAAAGAGTAATTTGTCTTTTTAAACGAGTATTCGATACAAGTACATATTCGATACTTTTTTCCGATATTTTCGGTAGCATCGATACTTTTATTCGATACAAGTAATGAGTAAAAATATCGATACTATGTGGGTATCGAATCAACACCACTCGCACTACGAAAATAAATAATGAAATTGTTTGTTGTTGTAATTGCATAAAGCTTCAATGTGGAGCCAAAAAAATTACAAAAAAAAAATATTTAATTAATATAAAAAAAAATTTTGACCTGTGGTTCATGCCATGTGAAGCCAACAACAATTTTTTTTTTTTTTCTTTACTAATTACTATAAAACAGATGGAAAATCTCGCGCATAAGACAAAAGTTGAAAATTTGTTGCACTGTGTAATTAATTTATGAATATTTTATCTACACAGCTTTAAGCATTTATTTCGATTTCAATTTTCAATCGTAAATAAAAGCCAATTTTGCAAAAATCTATACATTTTATTATGATACAAATCAAACCGTTCGACAAATTGCCAACATTTTACAATCGCAAAATCAACAGAAATAAAAAAAGATATGTCAATACTAATCTCACTGCTTTAAAAAGTTTTTAATTTCTCTACATAGCAACAAAAAAAAGAAGGAAATAAAAAAGCGCAATCACAAACACAAATTTTCTCCCTTTACCACCCACTGCGAAAAGGATGAGGTCAATAAGGATAGAGAATACTCTCATTTGAGTAGAAAATCTTTTTATATAAATTTCTATGTGTATATATGTTTATATGTTTTGTATATATGTTTATATGGTATGCGTTTGTGTATTTGTATACAACTCAACACTTTGTGAACTTGTGCCATTTCTATTATGTTCATTTAGCTTTTTTTGGGCAAACAAACGAAAGGCTTAACAATTGGATATGGACAGCAGCAAAGCAGCTTAAATATCAAAGAAAGAGTTGCACACACACATGTGTATATGTGTATGAAATTGTTGTTTTTAGTGTTGAAAATCCTTTTTTTTTAAATGTCAAACCAACATGAAATATTCAAAAAGTTAATAACATTATAATTTTTGTGTGAAGATTTCTTTAAGATAAAACAAACATATTTAAGTCTAGACAACATTATGGTTAAATTTTGAGGAAAATATGGTCTTATGCGATTATGGTATAAAGTAATCAGAAATCTTATGAATCATGTTAACAATTCATCTAAAAGTATAAGTAATATTTATTTAATTTTAAGTTTCCACTCAGTGACCCAAAAGGTATGATAACTTTGACCGGTGATTTATAATAATATATTATTCATTTAAAAAAATACGGCGTTGTTTCAATGCATAAAGCGAAATGAATTATTTATAATATTTTTTTTTTTTTTTTTGGATAGATTTTAGTTTGTGTAGTCGAGATGTAATCGAAAAATGTATGGCATGTCAATATGTTTACATTGTTTAATATAAATCATTTGCATGAGTGCAAACTCTGGCGTATGATTGATATCTAATTTATTTAACTACTCGTAAGTTACTGTATCTCAAAAATTTAATGAAAATTTAATGTATGTTTTTGAAAGCTTCAAATGCTTCAGGTATACATTTATTTCTCATATAACCTAGCGTGAGAACGTTATTTAATTAGCATGCTATAAAATCAGCCAAAATATTGCTTTGGGTTATTCAAACTGATTATATTGAGAGAGTGCAAAGCTTCAAAAATTCTAATTAGTACTTAAGGCAATATTTCAAAAAAAAGGATTGAAACAAAAATGAAATCAGAAGTACATGCTGTTGAGAAATTTAATTTGTACATTTTTAGAATAAGTACTTATTTGAAATTCAGTAATTTACAATTGTGTTTCATGATCAAATTGTAAAAAATCCAAACTGACCCTATTTAGGTACAAAAGTATTCCAAAGATTTCCATGCAGTAATATAAAGAACAAACATGCATCTACGCTTGTAGTTTCAAGAGGATAGTGGTCAAAAGTTATCGGAAAAGATACCTTAGTATCAGCATCTTTAAGTCCATGTTTCATTTGCTTCATGCTTTTCATTTGAAATCATGCAAATATTTGCAGACCTACTAAAATTAGTAATTACATATTTTCAGGACAATCTGTATCCCCATTATGAATCTGTATGGGGGTAGGATAAATTATTTCATACTTTTTAGTCCGTTTTAAAAATGTGGTATATTAAAATCTTTTTTTTATTTAAATTATTTTTATACCTTGAAACACTATTTGAATGTATAAATAATACTTAAAGCAGCAAGTACACTCGCGCTAAAAAAAAACCGATTTTGGGTTAGATAAAATATTCTTATTCTTTTTATTTTTTATTAAGCCAATTCCTTTTTTTTTTGTTTAAGTGTATTAAAATTATGTTATTAAAAACATTTCGTTAGGTTTTTAAAAAGTTTAAACAAAAAATGACTGTACTTAAAGCATGTATCCCATTCAAGAACAATATTCGCTACCAAAAAGCTTATATGTTAAAGTCAACTTCACAAATTTGATAATAAAAAAAGACTTTGTAATGAGTGAAAATTATGTTTCTTAATATGTTACATGTTACTTATGTATAAATAACGATATTTGCAAATTTTATAAACAAAGGAAAGGCTTTTAGTAACGAGTATACCCCCTTTCGCCTTGGTGGCACTTCCTACCCGAGAAGACATAAAGCGCGGTTCACGCCAAATTGGCACGCTTTGTTGTGGTCACCACGTCGCCCCTAGTCATAAGAACAACAAATTTTTTACTGGGATTTGTTTACAATACCGTTACCGTTAGTTGATAAATTTTTCATATTAATTGATCGCAAGTTGGTGATTGTGTGCACAATGGAAGCTGAAAATAGAAAATTGATTGTGAACAAATTTATTGAAAATCCGTCGTGGTTCAAAGATTGCGAAAGTGTTAAATATCTCCAAAAGAATGGTATGTAGAGTTATAAAAAGATATAAAGAAACTCTTAGTGTTGAAAGAGCTAAAAAAGTTGTGAACAAAACGGGAACCACCAACCTAAAATTAAAGGCAAAGATCTTGAGGTCCATCAAAAGCAATCCCGGACTATCGGATAGCGATCGTGCCAAAAAATTCAATAGCAGCAAAAGTACTGCTAGACGAATACGCATAAAAGCTGGGCTAAAGTGCTATCGTGCTATAAAATATCCAAATAGAACAGACAAACAGAATTTGCTGGCCAAAAAACGTGCTCGTCTTCTTTATAATAAATTTGCAAAGAAAGTAATGGTGTGGCAGGCTATTTGCAGCTGTGGTCTCAAATCCAGGGCATTTGTGACATCCCCTTCTATGACGTCTGATATTTACATCAAGGAGTGCCTTTCGAAATGACTATTGCCATTTGTTCGCCACCACCATTCGCCAGTGAAGTTTTGGCCTGATTTAGCCAGTTGCCACTACTCTAAGAAAACCATGGATTGGTATCAGACAAATAAAGTAGATGTAGTGCCCAAATATATGAATCCACCCAATCGCCCCCAGCTTCGACCGATCGAAAAATACTGGGCTATTACAAAATATAAGTTGAAGAAAAATGCAGGTATTGTCAAAAATGTGAATTCAATGTTACTAAAATGGAACCAAATAGCCGCAAAAGTATCCAGAGCGGATGTTCAAAGGTTGATGGGGTCCATTAAAAGGAATACCCGGAGCTTTTTGCACAACAAAGAAATTTAAATCTTTTAATATTATAGTATCAAAACACAATATTAAACTTATCATTTAATGCAATATTTGTTATTCTGAGTGTTCTGGTTAAAAAGATACAGCAACTTTCCTGCGTGCCAATTTTGAGTGAACCGCGCTTTACTATCACAAAGTTTTTACAAAGGGGTTATTTTGACGAATTTTCCGTTTAATAATTGCCCAAACAGTTTCAATTGGATTCGTGTCTGGGCTGTTTCCGGGCCATGGTAACGACTGTATCCCCAAAACTTTTATATATTTCGCTACCTATGAAAAGAAAAATAAGAAATAACATAAAATTTTTAAAAATAATTTCTAAAAAGATGTTCATTTAGCAGGGGTAATTGCCGATTTGAATGATGACATGGTGCAGAATTGTCTTGAAATATTACTTTGGATTTGTGCTCGAAGAATATATCTATAGAAGGTAATGCGCTTCTGTTTATTATGTCTATGTAGACTGAAGAGTTCACAGAACCTTCCAGATGAATTATTTCTCCAACATCACAGCTGGTAATTGCACCCCAGAACATAATGTGCGGTCTGTGCTTTACAGTACTTTGGGTTAAGGCCGTATTTAAAGGGGGGCGGGGTTTGGGGGTTCTGACCACCCCCCGAAATGCGAAAACTTTATTCAAATTTTTGAGATTAATTGCCAATGGATGGAAGAAAAGTCAAAATAAAATCTATTTAACGATATTTTTTACTTCAGTCGGTTTTTTTTTCTAAAAAGTCAAATATAAAAAATAAATTTGAAATTTTAGTTACACTATGCGATCAAATCCGATTTATTTTCTTCGACATGAGGTTTGACCATGGATTCAAAAAGAGGCGGAGATACTGAGCACTCCTGCATTCATAGTTTTTCTGGGTCAGTAACTGTTTTTGATTTAAGGTTTCGTCCTGAATCAGTTTGAAAAGTTTAAAAATTAATAAAAATAGAAAAAATTATCGGATCCATGTAAAATAAGACTTGCTTGAACCCCATTTGTTTCCTTAAACGTGACATGATGGGAAGTTTTTGACCTCAGATTCGTGTTCAACGTGAAAAATTCTTTAGCAAAAAGTCCATCTTGTTAGCAAAACCCATGCGGTTTTAGGTGAAAAATCTTAAAATATAATTAATTTTTTAACCCATTATTGCTCAGAGCACCACAACTAGAATGATCTCTTTCAATGCTGTGACTTCACGAATTTAGGGAATATAAGCCAACCTCATCCGGGTTCCTTATCATTGATAATGGCTCAAATTCCCATATATGATCATTTGAAAAAAATGAGCCTCTACAATTTTTGGTAATTTTTTTGAGGTTGGTACATCATCAGTAGTGGGAAGTCAATGAGTTAATGAAATTATGTCCCTCACGATAAAAAAAAAATGCACTAGAATGCACATTGAATAATATTTATTTGAAAAAATTTAATTTCATTGTTCTGGGAATTTTTAAAAACTCCCCCGCCCCGAAAAAAAAAATTCCGGCTACGGCCCTGCTTTGGGTGCATTCATCACTGTATTTCTGGACCAACAAGATTTATTTTACTTTCGTCAGAGAATATGACTTGAGCCCAATCATTAGACGACCAAATTCTCTTTTCACTGCATCAATTTAAACGTTTTAAACGCATCTTTGCTGTTAACAGTGGTTTTTTTTGCAGCGCTTCGTGCATGCATCCAGATCATTTTCGTTTATTTTCTTTCTCAACTCTTTTGCTTTATGCATCTCTCTCAACTCTGAAGAGATTTCTGGTGAAGTGTTTCTTTAGATTTTTTAAACTTATACCCTCTCTGTCCTCATGTCCATTTGTTTTTCTTGGACGCCCACTGCCAGATAGGCGTGTCAGACTCCCGGTTTCCAAAAATTTCTTCCAAAATTTTTTTACTGAAGATTTGTGACAACCCACCTATTTCGATATTAAAAGATTTTCTAAGTTTTGCGCTTATATCCCATAATTTAAGTTTTTTGCTATGGTGTTAATGCCACAACTTATTTTTTAATATTCACTTAACCTTCAAATATTTTAAGACCGAACTGTACTGATAGATATAAAACTCATATGGAAATCAGAAATTGAGTTACGCAGTCAGAAAATCAACAAACAAACTCGAAAAATTACAATAAACAGTAAGAAATGAAAATCTACGAACAAATTTTAGGTCGGATTTCTTTTTTTTTGAGCGCGAGTGTATCATCTTCAGAAAAAATTTCAATAAAAGCGAATTAAAAAATATGACGTCTACTTTTCAACGAATAACTGTTTAGTAGCCTCCCTAGTTACAAATTGCATAAAAATATTTCTAATTATAAATTATTAATATTCAAAAGCATCGATATTAAGAAAAGTGCTGCAAAAAAAAGCAATGTTTAAATGAAACTAACCTGTAAGCAAAATGAAAAAATAGAAACTAAAAAAAGTTTTCATAACTTTGTACGAGAACGCAATAGAAAACTTTACAATTCATGCTTGCAAAAAAGTTGTACAAGAAAATCAATTTGCGTTTCAATTTTAATATAAATTTTACTAAAGTAGCAGCAGCAGCAGTGGCATTTTTTTTTAGATGCAACAGTAGTCGAAACAATAAAGTGTAATAAAATTGATAGATAGATAGATGAAAAGAGTTCTTCAAGAAACTGCAACTGATACTTTGAACGTAGTTAGTTATTGACTTGTATTGTGCTGATTGCAGTTTGATAACATTTCATTGCTTCAGAACAAAACAAATTTATATAGTAAAGTTATAAAATATTTTAATGTATTTCTGAATTTACTATATTTATAACAATCAACTCACATTGGCTTTACTACATTTTTATGTATATATTTCAGCTCTTCAGCCACTGAATTAATATCCAGACGCGGTGTATTTTCACGTCATCATTATGGCTCTGTGGATCAGGTGAGCTATTTTTTATTTTACATTACTACAACTATAAAAAACACATATTCATTCATACATACAATGTATGAAATGAAATCAGGTCAAACTCTTTACAATTGCAATATTTATAAGTGTTTTTTTTTTTTTATTTAATTTTTTTTTGCTTGAGTACTTCAACAAATATGCGGGTATAAATATACAAACATTATGTGTGTGCAAGCATAAAATTCTAAGTAATTATTTTTAATTGTAAGCAAAAATGCTAACAAAGTGTCACTTAGTACTTTTGTTTTGGTTTTTTTTTTTGTTTTTTTTTTTGAGAAACTGCCTTAAGGGAATATTCAACAACTTCATTAAAATAATGTTGCTGTATTATACAAGTATAAGAGTGTATACAAATATATACTTCAAAAGGACCATTACTTAAGGTCGACATTCATGTTTTTAATTGGAAACGTTTTGTCATTGTCAGGGCTAAAGTAGAAAAAATTAAATGAAACATCTTGACAGAAATGTGCACAAGTGTAAGTACTTGTTGTCTAAAACGTAGCATTATTTCGGAAGTCACGTAATTATATGCCGACCGCCATTTTCGAGCATTTAAGAAAATTGAACAGCAGTGCAAATTAAGCACAGCTTCCAGCTTTCAAATTAGAGATTGTAAGTATTAATCATAGAGAGTTACTATTTGCTGTAGTGTTTGTATTTTCTACATGGCAATTGCAATCCAACATGGTGGTTAAATGGCTGCTCATCGTCAGATTAACTCGCATTGCCCTCGTGGCATTAAATCTTTCTAACAGGCATGGTATCCTCGAATTAATGAAGCATGAAGTTGACAGGTTTTGAAAGGGCTCAGAACTTATTTCGAGGTTTAGTAAACAATTTGAATTTATATGTATAAGTAATTTATAACTTTATATAAATGAATTTGTTTTACATACACATATTTACTTATAAACCAAAAGAAAAATTAACATTATATCGGTTTCTTGACAAGATTTTCGCTTTTAAATTTATATAATGAAAGTGAGGGTAATTTGGATCCATTTTGCAAGGAAACTTTGAGCGCTAAAAATAAGGATTACAGATTTATGAAAAAAAAATGTTTTCATACAAAATTAAAGCATATTTCTTCCTCTTTTAAAGTTGTGAACTACCAAAAAAAACAAAACTTAACTTTTTTTTCAATAGTTACTTAGATAACAAAACTTCGAAACAAATGGATTGCATGTAATTCGGATCGAAAAATTGAGTGTGCATGTAATTCGGATCGATCTTTAGTTTGAGGTTTATTTAGATGCAAAAGATAATGGTAGTTTTCTTTCAATATCTCTATTCAGTGAAGATATTTGGAATCAAATCTGGAATTCTTGGTTATGATTTCAAATATTAGTAGCTTATATAGGATATTGAGAGATTAAGAACTATCACCAAAATCACTGATGAGGAATCGTGGCGGATTCCGAAACGGCCGTCTGATGTACCCGTCTCTGTATACACTGTTGTTGTGATGACTACACATATACGTTCTCTAAGCCTTTTACACATTATTTAATGAAGCACATACATGGAACAGTAGTCAAGACTTTGAAAAATTAACAACTAGATTTAATTTTCATAGTCTACAAAAAACAATAGATAAATTTGGTGCTTAGAGAAAATATATATGTAAAAAAAATTTATGTATGTATGAGTAAATATATACACACACATACATACAAATTGTTGTCCAAATCTATGTGTTTTCCTTATGTAATCATATACTGTTTGTCCGATCTTAGTGAAATTTGGTGTAGAGATGCATTTGTATGTGTGCCAAGTTGTGGGCTATAAAATTTGACCGTATCCTAAAGTGGGTGTGGCATTTTCGCAAAAGTCCAATATCTTTGAAAAGTCCATATTGGGCTAAATCAATAAAATTTGATATAGAGACTTACTTGCTCCACACCGAACTAATTCTCAATTATGGGCTTACTCAAGGGCGTATCAAAATCAGGGGAAGAGGCTGTGGCTGGGCGATAGATGCGAATATATTAAAAACAAAAGTATGGGACTGTGCAATCTTACGTAGGAGCAATAGCGGATCTAAAGGGCGTAGGAATGGGGAAAGGATTTAGGGTTAAATACCCTTGACCTCGACCCCAACTCCTCCGTAGCCACCCCCCTAGCCTCCCCCAATTCCACCCTAACCTCCCTCTTCCTCAACTTCTCCCCCCCCCCAACGCTTCCCCAACTCCCTTCTTTCTTACTGATAAGAATTTCATATATTTGATCATTGGCCACAAATAAAAAAAAATTTAAATGGTATGAACAAATGTTAACCCCCTTAAGATAAATCTCTGGATCCGGTAGTCCGTGGCCATGCCCATGAGCTGATGCACAATGAAATATATAAAAAATCATTTCCTTGAATTTCTAATCAATTTCTGAATTAAAATTTATAAGTATATTGCCATAGTCAAAAATTAGAATGTAGTTTAGAATAAAAATAATACTAATCATTTAACACAAACTAGTTTTTAAAAATATATTTCATTTTGAATTTGACTAAAAATTACTTGTTAGTTTCAAAATCGGTGTAACTATAAGAAACACTATTAATTTCAATTAATATTTCAATAAAAAAAAAATATTTTTTGATTTTAAAATGCAAAATTTTTGACTGAAATTCAAAATATTTTTCAGGTTTATTCAAACTTTGAACTCAAATTCCACTCAAACTCTCTAAAGAAAGGGTCGATCCGAATCACCTCCAAACATTACCGATTATATCATAATCACAACTAAAAAACTTTCATTAATTAAAACTATATAGTTTTTCTAAATTTTGTTATAATGCAATCACTTCATTTGCTGGTAATTCGGATCATCGATCCGAATTATATGCAAGTAGAAAACGCATGCTGGTAATTCGGATCAATTTTAAAGGTCAATGTTTTTCTTAGTATGTTTTCTAAAATGGTGATTATTTTTACCAAACTTTAGCAGAATGTTTAGTGAATAAAACCCTATATAAATTATATAAATATACTTACCCGCACAAAAGTTATTATTGTTATAAAATTTGTGGGTTTCTTATATTATTTGCTAAGGCTTTGTATGAAAATACGCTCACACTTTGTTTCTTCGCTCACAACTAATTAATTTGAAATAATTGAAATAAGTGTTGCATACCAATCGAAAGGGAAAGTAATTCTCGTAAGGAAATAATTTTAAAAAATACCAAAAACAAAATCGATCCGAATTATATACATCGATCCGAATTACCCTCATTTACGTTTTTTGTTTTTCTCAATTGGCATTATTTACAAAACTAGCGAAAATAAAAACCATTCTCCTACTAAAATCAAAATTTTCGCAGCATCGTCAATCACAACAGCAAATCGCGAGCTTTAGTTATTTCTGTGAAATATCTTAAACTATCACGAAATTAAGCAGACATTTATCTTCGGAAAATACTTAAGTCTCATATTTGGAGCTTAATGTCAATCAATAATTTATTGCGTGAAATTGGAGCGCAAACACCATAAAATTTATTGAAGTAGAAAGTACATAAAATTTAATTGATTTTTTGTATTAACAAGTAATATTCAAGAACACTGTAAGTATACACTTACTTTTTTAATGTACTTTCTAAAAAACTATGCTTCATAGTTCAGGTTTAATGAAAAAGTGATTTATCTGAAATTTTTTTTTTTCAATTCAGGGCTGAATTCCTATTTTCTTTAAATACTCTTCTACTTTCTCGCCAAATATGCTTAGTCTTAGTTATTTTCGTTTCCATTGTCCACCTATGCGTATGAGTAACAATTTCTACTTACATTTGAAGAAGAATTATGAGTAATGTGAATTTGTGAATATTGTCGTAAGTACTTAAAAATTATAGCCACAAAAAAGGTTTTTTAAATCAAAAATTCTAAGAAAGCTCCAAAAACAGCAAACCAATTTAAATAATTTCAACAGAATTCCTTATGCATACAGATATGACGCGTTTGTCGTTATTTCGAATTTTACTTTAACTTTTAAATCCTACATTGTATATTTATTCCGAATCCAAAGCTAATGTTAATTTGGAAATAATTTTTAGTACAAATAACCTTCACCATTAACTGTTGAATTATTCAACGATGAATTTCAAGCAGTAGGAAGTGACAGTGACATTTAGAAAATGTCCCAAAATAAAACGAAAGCATTGCAACAAATAAGACAAAAAAGGCATATAATAAAAAAGTTAAATGAAATGTAAATAACATTAAAATGAAATTAAAGTGAAAGTAAAGCATAATATGTAATCATTTCATATTAAATATTTAACTTATTTGGCGTAAAATTGAACCAGACACAAATGTCAATGTACTCGAAATTGTAGGCAACAAGAATCAACATACAACCATATGGTATATACGCATACACCCATACACAGTAGAATATTCCATTCAACCCATATTCATGTACAAACGTTAAACAAATGCGCCGCGGCATTTCTGGCAAATACTTTGAATGCTTTTACTTATACCCACACACTTACACATAGATATCTCTATACTTATACCACTAATGTAGTGGTAAAACTATAAAAAAATAATAAAGACTTCATTTAATGCATTCAAATGTTTTTATTTTTACTTGTGTCTTTTATTTCCCTATTGCAGTTTGTGACACCAAAAGTAGGGTGCAGCACACAAAAAAAACAACAATAAGAAAGTCATGTTTGTATGTGTGTATGTATGCATGAATGAGTACATGTGGTTTTGGGTTTTGTTTTAATATGAATTTATAGCAGAGGAGGGAGGCATGCCGGCATTTGGGGACATACAAATAATAATACAAATTCAGACAAAATTTACGTAAAATGTAACTTCAAATTACAGTCTACGATATACACACAAAACAAAAAAAAAAAAAAAGAATACAACTGACAGTTTCAGAATGTTACTTTGCTGCTTTTTCAGTTTTACCAAATAAAAAGAACAACAAAAAATATTTCCACAAAAGCGTTTATCTCTTTTCTATTAGCACATTTTTGCTTTGGGTATAAATTATATGTGAATGTGTAAGTGTGTGTGTTTATGAGGGTGTAAATAGAGTGCCACACACACTCTATTGTATGTTATTTACAATTTATAACACCCGCAGCGTGACTCTTTAGTTGCTTTCTTTATAACAGCATTAAGTTATAGCATCAGAAAAGTTAAAGCTTAAAAACTTATGTATATACCTAAGTTTCTAAGTTTATATTTTCTTAGACTATTAATTGAAAATGTTGTATTAAATGATATAGGTTTAAAAATTCTGTAAATAAGTTGGATTCCCTTCCCGAAGAACTTTTGTAGTTCTTTAATATTACGTTATACATGTACATAGGTAACCCGCTGTTAGTTACTTTATACCAAACAATAATACAAAAAAGTTTTTTGTCGCCAATTTAATCTAATCAACACTTTTCCAAAGTAAATAAATAAACTCATGTACGAGTTGTAGTACCCGTCGGGTACATATATATACATATGTATGAAGCATGCATAAAAAATACCTAGTACATATGTATATTGCACCAAAATAGAAGACATGCTGGGAAATATTATGTTTTTTTTAACATTCCTATAGCTTTAGCATATAAAATCGCTTCAGGAGTTTTAACTGAAATTTTGATGTTTCCATTAAATATATCAGCAATAAAGGGTTTAGTGACATTAACATACCCCAGAATGGCTTGGCTTTTTACTTTTACATTAAGGTTATTGACTTTTTAAATACGTTTATTAGATACATGTATGTACATATGTACTTATAATTAATGGATGGAAACGTTTTATACATAGAAATATATTATTATTCTATAAAGATATATATACATAAATTTTAAGTGGGAGCATTTAGTTTACAGATTATAACTGCAGTTTAGTTATTGAACTACCATTTATATTATCAGGAAACAAAAAATTATGGCAGAACGTCCCATTTCATATCAAACAAGGAGTTGCTGACTCGACTGGGAGTAAATCTAAATAAAATTTTCTTTTATTGTTTTTGTAGCTGTCCACGCGGGCGCAAGCAAGAACGTATGTCTGAAAGAGAGAGGTAAACAAATAGGTAGTAAGAAAGAGATAGAAACTTGTCTGTCTTTTTCTAACTACCTATTTTTTCTACGTCAACTATTATGATTAGATGAAGCAGAGTGGTTTAGAGTTGAAGGTGGGCTAGACTAAACCAAAACGACCACTATATTATACCCAAGATAGAGCCAGTAGAAGAAAGTAGAAAGGCAGGAAAGATATGTGAGTAGCTAAATGAGAATAAAAAAGTTCTAAGGTCCCTCAACCTTGAAATTCTTTGTTCTACTGATGAAGCTTAGAAGCTCAGGAACAGCTGGACAGCTACAAAAATAATGCTCCGTAGCAAGGCCGTATTTAGGGGGAGGTTTTGGGGGTTCTGACCCCCCCCCCCCCTCCCCCCAAAATTTGGAAACTTTTTTTTAATTTTTTATATTAATTGCCAGTGGATGGCAAAAAAGTTGAAAATAAAATCTATTAGACGATTTTTGAATATTTTTTACTTCCATCGTTTTTTTTTTTTTCTAAAAATTCAAGTAAACTTGAAATCTTAAATACACTATGGACCAAATGTGATTTGTTTTCTTTGAAATGAGGTTTGACTTCGGAGGCAAAAAGAGAAGATGATGCTGCGCAATCCTTTATTCATAGTTTTTCTATGTCACTAACTGTTTTTGATTTAAAGTTTCGTCGTGAAACATTTTGAAAAGTTTAACAATTAATAAAAAATAGAAAAAACTGTCGGACCCTTGTAAAATTAGACTTATTTGAAAGGTAATACAAACCAATATTTTATTATGCAGTTTTTCTACCATCAGATTTCTCTTTCATCGTAAACTCGTCCGCCATATTTGATCCGGTATTTTGAATTTTTAAAATCTGACTGCAGATTTGTAACCAGCACTTTTCATTATGTCTGGCTGTGGGTGGGAGTAAAATAAAATCCGTTCTTTGTACCTTTTTTCCTGCACCCCTAGACATAAACACATCCTTCTTTAAGGGCGCATGAAAACAGTATGGCTTAGGGCTTATTTGAAAGGGCATTATTCAGCCTTTAATTTCTAAATTTCGAAGTTTCTAGCACATCAGGGTTCAGCTCTACAATTTCAAAAAAAATGGCCAAAAACGCTATTTTTAGTGGTTTCAGTCCCATTTTTTCTAAAACGTGACGTAATGCGAAGTTTTTGACCTCAGATTTGTGTTTAGCATGGAAAATTCATTCGCAAACACTAGGAACTATATTATTCGTCAAACCAGGACAGGGCAGTGTTAGTGGATCAGCTTCAAAATTTTTGAAGATATTCTTAAATTGTAATTAATTCTTTAACCCATTGTTGCTCAGAAGATCCCTTTTAATGCTGTGACTGTTCGAATTTAGGGAATATATGCCAACATCATCCGGGCTCCTCATCAATGATAATGGCCCAAATTCCTACTGATAATCATTTGGAAAAATTAGCCTCTGACTATTTTTAGCATTTTTGGTAATTTTTTTAAGGTTAGGTAATGGGAAGTCAATGAGTTATCAAAATTATGTCTTTCACGATAAAAAATGCACTGGAATTCATACCTAATAATATTTATTTGAAAAAATTTAAATTGATTATTTTGTGAGTTTTTCGTCATTTTCGGCCACTTTTGTTTTAGGTTAAGATTAAAAAAAAACTTGGAAAGAACAAATCCTAAAGCTTCAAGGCATTTCTCCACTCTTGTCCTTAGTCTTATAGGGTCGATCAAATACATCATCGTATCTAATTTATTGTATTTAAACATCAGTTTATCTAAGCCAGGTTTTGAATTCACCTAGATGTTACTTCTAAATAAATAAATAAATAAGCTATTGTAACTCAGAATATAAATTAGAAAAAAGGCTCGCATATTATTTGTTGACAATTAAGTGTTTATTTAGTTCCGACTCCATATTGCTCACTTAATGTTTTTCATTTAAGCTCAAATATATTTAGCAGGCTGTTGAACCCAGCATATTCTCCATGCTTTCAAGTCATCTTCTTACCCCTTGGTTTATCGTGAGCTATCTGAGCTGTTTCAGCGCCTGCGACAACGCAGAAGCAATAACATGAACACGCAGTTGAGGTTACGTACTCGTGTGAATAACCATCCATAACTACAATAATAAATTAATTTGCGAAACGAAACAAAATTTTAGATTAATAAACTTTATCCAAATTAGTTAGAAACACATTTTATGTCCCTTAAGCTGATCAATGCAAGCAAAAAATAAAATTAATGCAGGAAAGCTAAAATGGATACAAATATACGTCAGCTCAGAATAGCGTTGCCAGATGATATATTTATACTATTTTTTGGTTTTTCATTTGTTAATTTTTTACACTCTAAAGCAACTCTTCAACTACATAAAATTATTTTTCCTAAGCACCTGGTTATATTGGTGCTCGGTGTTCGACGAACACAAACCTTTTCTCCCGTACTCGGTCAAGGTGGTTACATTCTGCTCGTTGCAAAGTTGTTTTTTGTCAAAATATACTCGCTTGTTTAATACTATTTTATATGTAATGATACTGTTTTGTAAAATAACTCATTGCCACCCTGAATACTCGGCGTGCTCGGTGTATAATACACCAAGCATATCGTGTTCGGCGTGAGAGTGAGTACAGACTCTCTCTTTGTGCTCGGTGCAACAACAATTTCATGGTGCTCGCCGAGTATACTCGCAATATAACCACAGCCTAAGGAGCCAACTTAGTTATATAATTGATTGTAATAATTTATGAGTTCAATAAATCTTTAAAATAAATAAAGCCACAGCAATTAGCTCTTCATGCGTGCAGGTCAGCTATAGGCAAGAAATGTGGATTACAACCTAAGGCGATTATATGGTTGAATGCCAGTGTCATACGCCCTATTCTATTTTGTGAGGTAATTGTTTGGTGGACAGCCAAAGTGCACCCAAGGCAAAAAATTTGACAAAGTGCAGCGACTAGTTTCAGTAGCAGGAGCGTTGTACATTATCTTAAGAGATGTATTCGGAAAGATCTAAGCGTCAAAATCTGCTGTAAGACTGAATGCGATCCGCAAGCGGCCTCTCACTCACTTTGGTCATGGTAGTATATTAGGTGAAACTAAATATCTTCCATCCTCTGTTGATCTCAATCTCTCTTCCCTATCTTCTCAGCAATTCACGCATCACAGGCAATGCGGGTATACCATTTTCTACATGCAAACCCTTAATCAAAAATTAGCTTTTCCATATCTCGGTCCGAACCCACATATGCAGAATAACTTCTATTCATACCGGTCATTACCTCCTTGATAATAATGCTCGTAGACTGGGCCTTCTCTATAATGATTTTTGCAAAATCTGTAGAAATGAAGAAGAAGATGAAACAATCTTTCACCTTATATCTTTCTATGAGAGACTCATTGATCTTGCATCCTCTGAAATCAGGGATATAGTACACTTTATGGAAAGCACAAAATGGTTGAACTATTCATAAGATATCACAATGGACCAACAGGTCTCTGTGACCTAATATTAATGTGTTGCGATTAAGCCTGAAGGTAAACAATGTTGTCCTTACTCAAGATCTCTGTGTTCAAATCATACTTATACTAGGTAAAGTAAGATTCAGATACCTCAATTGAAGTTCTAAAATATTTTTCAATGCAAGTTTCTTTGATGTAAGATTTGTCTTCCAATATTCAGAATAATGACATATACATTTAAACTGCATATCTTCTTTTTCTTTAAAAAGAGTCTTCACTTCGTCATATCTAATATACAATACTGGCCATAATATAACCTTTGCACAGAAGTCACTAAGTTCATACGAAACTTTCCATGACCATTAACTCAATCAACCTGACCTTGTAGGGCTTAGCTACTTTCGATATAAATTCATTTGATTTGATTTCATTTGCCCCTGACCCTGGTATTAACATACTGGTATACATATCTCATAAAACATCCTTATTAAATATGTTACATAACAATTTGTACATCATATGTTTCAAGTATTTTTACGACATATGAAAGCAACACAATATTTTCTCAAACTTAGATATTCACAACTGAACATGAATAGCATTAATAAAATAATATCAGCTTTTTTTACACATAGCTAATCTTTAGCTGTTAAACCTTGAATACGAAACAAACAAAATATATTTAAATAATATTCTATTGTTTTCAAATTTTAATCCAACATACTAGTACCTATGTATATATATGAATACGGCATGCTCTTCAACTCACACTTGTGTATGTTTATTCATTTGCACACGCTCCTTTGTCCTAGAATATTGTATGTAATAAAAATCTGTAAAACAAACAATTTGAACTCATCTCTAACCAGTCGCGTTATTATCATCATCATCATCATTATTAATTGTTATTTTCCAGCCTATTCTCGAATAAAAACAAAATAGCACGTGCAGTAAAAAAATTAAATAAAATACACAAGGGTATGCATGTATTTGAGCATACATATAAATGTATGTATATGGTATACTATACTCATTACAATAAGATACTATGACCCCGATGTCAATGTAGGTGGCATGCCATACCTTAACTTTAGCTATAAGTACACCAACAAGCACAATAAAAATAATGAAAAACCGCAGGAATGTGCAAAAAAAAAAAGCGTTGAACGCCAAGCCAAGTCAAGTTGCTGCTGCGGTGAAATAAAGTATTTAAGCGATGCGATAATTCTCGAGTGATGAGTGAGAGCGACATCAGTGGGCAAGGGAAAGGGGGAAAGTGAATAAAAATTGTTTTAGAAAACCTCAGCGGCAACAACCATAATAGCAACAGTTTTCATTATGTATTAAGGAGCGAAAGAAGAGGAAAAAAAGCATTAAATCATCTTCAGACCGTATCAAATATGCTGAATTTAATTTGAAATTAAATCTAATTTTTTTCAAAAGGACTCATTGGGTGAATGAGTGATGTACACATTGATTAAAGAAGAATGATTACTTCGCTCGCTAAGAAGGTTACAACAAGAAGATGAAGAAGAAACAGAGCAGAAGAAAAAGAATTGAATTAGTGTTAGTTAGATGCTTTCATCAGCAGAATATATTTGTTAAATTGCAATTTTTTACTTGTTCTGTGTTTTTTGTTTCTTTTTTGTTTGTTTTTTGGTTGAAGAGAAAAACCAATTGTCGAAACCAATAAATAATCAAAAATGACACATACATTACTTGATTTTATAAAGGGTGCTGTTTTTCGAACATATCATTGTCGTTCAAGCAGAAATCACTAAGTCCAAATTAATTTTTTTAATTGGATCCGTATTAATTAGCTTCTGTAATTCGAATGACATAATAAATTAGATTTTTGATGATCCAGTTAAAACGTATACTAATGTGTTCATCACCAGAGGATGTCCACAGGGAGGAGTACTATCACCTCTAATGTGGAGCCTGGTAGTAGACGAATTTTTAATGAAACTCTCAGAGGCAGGCATAGACTGTCAAGGGTAGGCGGACGATATCGTCCACATAGCCAGAGGTAAATTTGAAGAAACTCTTTGTGACATTATACAAAGGGGGCTAGGTATTACTAGGAGGTGGTGCAGGTCGGTAGGGCTAAATATTAACCCTGCAAAGAACACTATAGTTCCATTTACTAGGAAAAGATCCTCCCGCGCTGGAAATCGATATCACTAGCTGGGGAGGTTATTGAACAAAAGCAAGAGATAAAGTATCTAGGCTTAGTATTAGATAGTAAACTCACATGGAAATCACTTGTTGAGGCAGTGACAAGTAAAGCCACTCGCGCTCTAATGGTATGCAGAAGGTTAGCAGGGAAAACTTGGGGATGTAAACAAAGTGTACTGCTCTGGATGTACACTATGATGGTAAGGCCAATCATTACATATGGAGTATTAGCGTGGGCAAGGAGGACTAAAACCAATGAAAGCTTAATTAGGAAAAGTTCAAAGTATAACGGTAACGATGAGAACAAGTCCGACTGCTGCATTAGAGGTAATATTGGAGCTAACTCCATTACACCTCGTGATAGAGGATACCTCCAAGACAGCAATCGTAAAAGCAACAAGAAATAAAAGGGGCGATCTATTAGGCCTGAAAACCGAGATAACCCGGCGAAAGACAACTATCTCTTGGACTGTCCCCAGGACAGAATGGACAAACAGTATAGTTTTGAGAAACACTTTGTTGCAAAACTTAGTAGTAAGAATGAAGGGGAGAGTGTAGAACATAACTACACACTCAAAGAGCACACGATTAAGTGGTATACAGATGGGTCACGAACCGAGGATGGAACTGGGGCAGGAGTATTTAGACCAAGAATCAAACACTCTGAGCCGATGGGGAAGTATCCTAGCATCTTTCAAGCTGAAATTCACGCAATCGATATATGTGCGCAATTCAACCTGAATAGGAAGTACAAACGGCAAGATATCGCTATCATGTCGGATAGCCAAACAGCCATTCGAGCATTATGCTCTTCTGAGATCACCTCTAAACTGGTGTGGGACTGTTTGAGTAAGCTCAATCAGCTGGGCAAGGACAATAATGTCACCCTATATTAGGTTCCTGGACACTTAGGAATAGAGGGCAATGAGCAGGCAGACGAGCTTGCTAGAAAGGGAGCAGCGACCACTTTCGTGGGACCTGAACCCTTCTGTGGAATAGGAGATAGCGTAATCAGGGAAGTACTGAGGCAATCTTAAACCCTTCTAGGTAACTATAACAAGAATAAATACGCATTCTGCATTGGTCTCAACAAAAACAGACTGCGCATATTAGCTGGTATTCTGACTGGGCATTGCGGGCTCAGAGAACACCTTTGCAAAATAGGAGTTGAGGAAAGTTCAATATGTAGGTTTTGTAATGAGGAAGATGCATCATCAGAACATATCTTAGCTCAGTGTGGAGCACTGATCCACAAAAGAATGAAATATCTGGCTATGTACGAAGTGCCCAGTACAGAACTAGCATCCATAGATCCGGGCGCAATACTCAAATTCTTGAGGGAGACTGGACTGGATGAAGCACTCTAGGCAAATCGGACTAGATAGAGAAGAGGGACGTACAATAGATCTTATAGGTCGCGGTACAAATATATATAAACCTCACAATACAATACAATACAATATAATGTGTTCATCAATCTCTTGACTTTTTAATTTTTCCCAATGTTAGTAGTGCATCATGCTCTGCGTAAACTAACTTCATCTCAGAAATTGAAAAAATGGACTTAGTGAATTTTGCCAGAACGCCGACGATATATAATCTTCTTTCAAAAATATATTTGCAATAAATGTAGTACTATATTTTGCAAAATTAATGAAAGAGGACCTACTTATTACTGAAATTCCTGAAAACTAGTCACTTTTGAATGCAGTTTTCTCGCTTTTATAATGGTTGTTATTGTTTTTGTAGAAACTGTAATTCTATTCAATAATTTTATGTACTAATTTTTTGTTTAAAGTGATTTCATATATGTATGTGTGTCCATCGTGAGTGTGAAGTCAAGTCAGTCGGGTGTTGTGAAAAACTAAAGAGGTGAGACGTATCGTGAGGCCTGTGTCCATATCCTGAACAATTGCTTACAACCTTATCACTGATTCTCGTCATATATTAGTTCAATGTACGATTCCAGCCTGATTACACCGAGTATCGCCTTTGTAACCACTTTTTGTCATTATTAATAAGTTAGGTTAGGTTTGCTATCTTTGCGGCATATACATATATTGGTGCGGCATTGATGCCAATCGACCCCTGCCTTTCGCCCCAAATGCTGCCTGTCATCGTTTCTTAGGGGATCGCGTTGATTATTATTGTTTGTTAAGTAACGGCCTACGCCCTTCATGGGCTATTTTTGTGTATTTCATAGTTGGAATGCGTCTGCTTTTTAAGGTTTAATCAGGTATCTAACTTATCGCCTTGATCAAAGAGGTGAAAATGTGGCTGTTAATTTTTCTGTTAAAATCTGTAAGTTGCGATTACTGAAAAAAAATTGTGGCCGATGTAAGGTAAAAGTTGATGTCATCGCTGAGTTACTGACGGAGTTACTGACCACATCAAAAGCCTTTTATTAAGCAAAGACCACATAAATAATCTATAAGCGTAGAGAGAAGGATGACTTCTAGCACTTTAACTACCGACTAGAAAAAGAAAACACTCATGTACTAGACTTTCAATAACGAACGGTTATGCTGACAATGAGAAAACTCAACAACAAATAAGTATACAGAACGGTAGTGATAGTTTTCTTTCAATATCTCTATTCAGTGAAGATATTTGGAATCAAATCTGCAATTCTGGGTTACGAATTCAAATATCAGTAGCTTAAGATTAAGAACTATCACTAAGATGATGAG
This sequence comes from Toxonevra muliebris, assembly GCA_963691655.1. NCBI lineage: Eukaryota > Metazoa > Arthropoda > Insecta > Diptera > Pallopteridae > Toxonevra > Toxonevra muliebris. The sequence continues at coordinate 106,213,491 of OY829326.1, forward strand.
GAATTGTGGCGGATTCCGAAACGGCCGTCTGATTTGCCCGTCTCTGTATACACTGTTGTTGTGATGACTACATATATACGTTCCTTAAGCCTGTTATACATTACCTAAATTAACTAAAAACATGGAACAGTAATAACGACTTTGAAAATTAATTTCCATTGTCTACAAAAAAACATAGAAAATTGGTCGATTGAACTTCGCATGATCCGATTGTTTCCACAGTCCCGAGCTATTTTTAAAATGCATTTAACGGCAAGTTAAGCACTCTAATAAAATACTTCAATGGAGACTTTTTGCACCACCGTTAAAATATTACCTGGTCCAAGGACCTTCGAAGAATAAGTGCTTTTAATGGCGCTGACCATTCCCTGGGAATATATTCATCCACCTATTTGATTTCAACATTCAAGCCTACGAAATTGTTGGTACCCTGAGTGTGTATTGCATAAGATGCGCACATTTCTTGGTTTATCCGCATTCGCTGATTTGTATGAACAATTATAAGAAACTTTTCTTAAGTAAACCCTGTAAGAACCGCTTAATTTCCTGTCAGTCCACTCATATTTGAGGGTGTCAAAAATGTATTTATAACATAACAGCAAAAACAAAACCACGACAACCACCAACGCCGTTACTGACACCGCCTCATTCCACCTACAAAGTATTTAAGCAACGTTACCTCAGGGACTGAATTATGATTAATTGATAAATGATAAAATTACATATTCTCTTACCATAAATGTAACAAGATAAAAACAGCAAAACATCACCATTATAATAATTTGTTAAGGCAAAGACAAATAAAAACAAAACGAAAAATTAAGAAGATTAATAAAGCATGCTAAAGTGTTGAAGAGTAGAAGGATAAAAGAGAAAGTACACGGGCCAGAAGAATGAAAAGCAAAATACAAATAGCAAGAAAGCAGGCAAGTAACAAGCAAAGTTAATTTTAATCAATATGGGCGTTTTTATGTACTTATTTATAAAAGTAAAACAGAAGCAACAACAACTGCTACTGCACGCAGGCAGGCCGTCTTATTAAATTTTAATCTTTTGATGGTAAATGTTGCGTAAGTATTTATGGCTTGCCTTTTTTGTTGTTTTTGTTGTTTCTGTTTTTTTTTTTTTTTTTTTTTTTTGGGAGGGGCTATGAAGGACATTGTTGCTTCAGAGATAAGTATATATGGAGCTGACTAAGATTGTATAAAAAAAATGTACCAAAAGTTTTTTGTAAACATATTGTAAATATATTCACATGACAGATACAGATACCAGACATAACAACAATCTATGAACATTAGGTTAGTGTGAACAATTATTAATAGAATAATAAATGTAATGTATTTGGAAAAATATTGAAGCATATTAACTGCATAAACTTTTCAGTTTTGAAAACCCAAAAATATTAAATTAAAAATATTTCGTCTTTGAATGGTTTAAATAGCGCATCAGTAACTGCTGAATATATAACAACACGCTTTTGATTTATGTATAAGCTCAAGGGCAAATATCAACACAAGCTGTCCATATGCTCAATAATGTTGATTTTTTTGATGATGTTAACAACTTACACAAAAATGTATACATATTCAAATTTTTTATTTACTTACATTTATGCAATCCTAACATAACACGAAATTTTGTGTTTTGTTTATTCTTCATATTGTTGACCATTTTCGGCAATATTGTCCTTTTGGGACACCAATTTTGATGTTTTGATGGAATTATACGTAAAAGTGGTCGTCATGGAGAGGTAAAGATTGAGAACTACGAATTTTATAAAGCTGAATGAACCAAACACTATTTTTGTGTGGAATTCATCGTGGGTTGTTTCTTCTTTTGTCCTGAAACCCAAATTATGGTGTAGCTATTTAGGAGGTTGATTCGATTCATGTCTAAGTATACTGTTTTGTAGTTTTCTGCATGTTTTTCGTTTATCTAAAACTTGTTCCAACTGAGATGCATATGTCTAGCGTTACCATAAAAGAAAAAATTAATCAAGGAAAGAATAAAAAGTTTTATTTAAAAAAAAATGTATTTTACAAATATATCCGCAAACGGGTATTTTGCGTCCGATATTTGCACGATAGGAAGGTGTTGAACATATTTTTGTTACTAAGGAGCTATATAGAAGTATTATATTTAGCAGTAAAATCGTGTACGGTCAAGCGTTTGGTGTCAAGTTATAAACCATTATAAAATAATACGGACGCGACAAAAAATGGAAGTTCTTTTGTAGCGCATGTAATAATATGCGAAACTCTGTGAAATGTGAAAGAAAAATTATGAATAATATTACTTGATAAAGTGGGAGAAGATGAGGTGATTCCGACACTGCACTATGGGGCCTATTAAAAATCTAGCTGGCGAAAATTCGAAAAATCGACTATCTCGGTTTGAATCCAAAATGGATTAAATGGATTTAATCTCCATAGATCCCTCATCATAATCCACATACAGGATATTCTAATTAAGTGAAGGATCTGGCTGTGCGACCATTGAAAGTTGCAATATCCTGCCGATGGTTTTAATATTGTTGAAAATGTGTTGCACATAAAGTGTAATAACTTAGCCAATACTAAAGCTAGACCTTTATTTTTGGTCTCACGTTAAAGAAAAAACTTTACATTATCAATGGATGTGATAAAAAATTAATTTACTATTTTCTTATACCTACAAATGCGATGAAAAAATAATAACGTTTTTTTAGCATTTTATTTTTTTTTAAAGGATGAGAAAGCATTATGTGAAGCATCTACTTTAAAATAAGGTATGAGTGGTTTGCAACTTTTTGCCACAGCTTTAATAACAAACAAAAATATGGCATCACATAGCATTTATTAAATCATATTTAGTTATTTAAGGTGCTATATTTAACCCATTTTAAATGGTAATCAGACAAAAATTGGTATACGAAGTTAGTCTAAAGCCTTATTGACTCTGTATGATTTTTTAATCGGACAATTGCAACGCCTACCTCCAATTAAATGTATATAAAATTTGAAAAATGCAATACTTTTGAACCTACTACAAATATAATTATTAAATTGCATGTGCTAATATATATTGTCTTGAACATAAGCCTAGTGTTGATTCGATATCCACATAGTATCGATACTTTTACTCATTACTTGTATCGAATAAAAGTATCGATGCTACCGAAAATATCGGAAAAAAGTATCTAATATGTACTTGTACTGAATATTTGTTTAAAGAGACAAATTACTCTTTTTTAAGTGGTTGTCAAGGAAAACATTCAGGCCAGAACGGCCCATTGTGATACAATATGGTTGAGCCTACAGTTTACACTACTCAACACGAATTTTTCGCCAATAAATCATGGTTTTGAGATATTCCCACTGGAAACACGTGAATCATATAGGATTGACGTTAATTTAGCAAATCGCTAGAAAATTTATAATAGAAGGAAAACTAATCAACAGATTAAAGCTTGCTAAAAATATTTTATTTTAATGAAAAGGTTTCAATAAACATTATGTTCTACATGCATGGCCGGCAATATCTTCTAGAACATCAATACTGTACTCCAATATTGTCATACATTGAAATATTGCAATATGGACTGAAATATTTTGAATAACTCTGAAGTAGCATTTTGCAATATATTATTGATTGCTGTAAAATATTGTAAAATAATCCACAATTTTAAATTTTGTATTGCAATATTTCAGTTTTTTAAATAATTATTTTCCAAAAGTATCGAGTATCCGATACTGACCCTTTTTTCCGATACCAAGTAAAATACTTATGTTATAGCATCGAGTAAAAAAAGTACTTGAATCGAATGAAAAGTATCGAGTTTTTACTTGTATCGAATCATCACTGCATAAGCCGTGCCAAAAGTAAGAGCTATCGGGTCATTATCACGCATACCTCTCATATAAACATAATTACAAAATACTGATATTTTATTTTTATTTTTTTATTATGTATTTTTAAAGTCTCATATGTATGAGAGGTAGGCGTAACAATATTCCAGTCGTGGTAATTTTTACCTTGATATATTGATATGCTATTATTTAGCAGAATATGTAATTTCATCACTATATCTACAATGGGTTCAAAGTTATAAAGTTTTAAAAATTTCGCATATATGGGAGGTGGGCGTTGTAATAATCCAATCTATCCCATTTTTGCAGTGGCATATGGCAATAATAATGTTTATAAGTACACAAAATTTCGTAATCATATCTTTAATATATACTAAGTTATACCCTTTTCGCGGATTCATTTGTATGGGAAATAGGCGTGATAATAGTCCGATCGTTATAATTTTTCACGCAGTGATTGCAAATGACGCCATGAGCGAATGAGCCAAATTTCAGAATTTTGGCCAGCTAAAAACGGATTTGGCCCCATAGTGCACTGTAGTTGAACCTGACACCCCCATTATCTCGAGAACGGAAAGACTCACCTAGGTGCTGTATGTAAAATTTTTGGTGTTTCAATCTTTAAGTACCAATAACATTGTGTAAAAACATTTAATGACGGAAAGCGGTAGGCAGTTTTGGATAATGATTAGTTATAATAAAACAAAAATATTAAAAAAAATTTGAAAAATTTTTAAGTTTTTTTTTAATACAATAACTGATCCTGATCTATGTTAAATTGAATTACAAAAATCATGTTTTCCTTTATTTTTTCATAATTCTAACTAGAAGCGGACTCATGTAAACTCGTAAATGCCTCGTATTCTCGTAAAGTGTGTAAGGTTGTCAAACTTTATATAAAATTTGACAGTAACTTTACGTGTTTATACAGCTTACAATGTTTTAGGAAGCATTTACGATTTTACATGAATCCAATAACAATAAAAAAATGAATTAAAGTTATTCTTCTTTCAAGAACTGTAAATTTTATTGAAGTTTTCTTTGAAAAACTTTGAAAAAGAGATGGGTGTGGGAAAAGTTGTCGCTTTCACCTCATCTTCCGCCACTATTTCTTTTTTATGCAAACAAACACGACAGATTTTCTTTTACAATAACTTAAATAATAACATTTTAATTTAAGAAAAAATTAAAATGAAAAGTCTTGTTCAGGGCTTACTACATTCCTACTTTTTTCATAGAATAAACGATATTTTTGAATTCCTGGAATGTTCGGAAAAATTATTTTTCTTTCTTTCTATCATTCTCTTTCGATTATCTCTCATTCTTTCAGCATACTTTTCCCGATAGTGGTCCAGCTGTTTTTCGTTTGTTTTTCACCCCACCCTCCACCCTCTTGTGGTTTAATTTTGCGTTTAGAAAATTGGCTTGCCAGCTACATAAGAAAAATGTTATTAAGTGGAAATTATTTTTTTTTTTATTTATTACCTACTATAAAGGATGTGGCCAACTTTAAACGCTTTGTTGCACAATTTGTACTATTTATATGAAATCGGTTGACAATTTAATACTACAAAAGTACTTTCTGACATACATATGTATAGAGGCGTTTGCAAACAGGAAAAGATAACTAAAGAGAACTTCCAATTTTAAAAAAAGAGCAAAAAATAATATATATAATATATATATGATAGCAAAGCTACATATGTTTAGTTAGGCTCCATGTCTGCCGAGAGCATATACATTCTCATTTCGACTAATGTCCCTATAGCCAGGAATCCATATATGTAACATTCGCTCAATAGTTATTTTTTTTTTTTGTGATTTTTGAGACCTTGGCTATGATCGCGACAGATAAAATTGTTAAGTATATTGTTCCCTCAAGATATATTGGCAACAATTATTTTACTAGCTTTTTTCAGGACGTAAACTTCTGCCTAAAAAATACTTGTTGGATTTTGTAAACGAAAGAAACTTGAGAAAACTCCAGCTCTTATTCCACAGTCCATTTTTCACCCTTCGGTGTATAAATTATAATCATAATCAATGTTCGTCAAATTTGAAGATTTGCAATTTTGAGATAGTGTTATCAGTCACTTGTTGTATCAGGCACTCTGATTGGGTATTAAAGTAATGATTAATTATTATTAATGATCGATGCCCAAATAAGATCTAATGATCCAGAGGTTTGACCTTCTAAGTCCAACTGCACTACTAACCATTGAAGCTTTTGGTTGGCATAAAAGTAAATAGGCATAAGATGCAGTGTCACTTTAAGTATTTCAGTATATCCAGATTTGAGTGCAAAGCTCACACTAATATTTGTTCACTCGCTCTTCAGTGTTGCATAATAATTCCTAGAAATTTAAAGTTAAAGAAAAGAGAAGTAGATGATTGTTTAACACGGATCCTTAGTTGGTATCAAATGGATACACTTTTCAAATATAACTTGTTTCACATGTTTGATAGTTCACAGTTGTGCTATTGATACCCGTCGGGTATATCCACACACACAAATACCCGAGTACCCCAAAATACGGGTATTATCCGATCTCACGGGTACCCGGACACTTTTTGCGGGTAAGTAATACTTGTAATACTTGAAATCGGGTAACCGAAAATTTCTTAAAATTCTATAAGCATTCAATTCTTTTTAATTTTGTAGGCAAAATAATCGAAATGAAATATGGGATTGTTTTCGTGAACATACTACGACTACTTTATAGAAATAATAGCAGAAAAATAATAGAAAAAATAGTGGAAAATAGTAGTAGAAGAATAGTGGAAAAAGATTGTAAAAAAGTAGTAGAATAGGTAGTAGAAATAAGTAGTTGAAAATAGTATTAGAGCGTGAGGATATCACACCCATTAATCCAGGTTTTCCAAGTTTAATTCAGCAGAATGTCATTAGCAAATAAAACTTTCATATCCCATAATAAATATTCAAGTCATATGAGAAGCCCCATACACTCTTTCCCAATTTCATACACATTTTTTCCTTAACACAGCATTGTCAATCAACTTCTTTGCACTATAAATGGTTCCCGAGAAATACTAAATAAAAAAGTGATGTTGCATGGAAGGTGCTACACCCAATTATCCAACCCCGCCCTCATTATTCCCAGGTACCATATTGTGTTAAATTTCATCTGATTCCGTTTACTTGGTACAACAAATATATTTATATACCTATAGTAGATTTTACAGTCTCTTAATTTTATTAAGTTGTATTAAGTTTTTTTCAATTAATCTACTAGCAACGGATACCCGTTTACGGTACCCATTTTCAGCGGGTACCCGTCATAATAGTACCCGAGTAATATACGAAAACCCCGGGTACCCGGATATCTGAGTACTACCTGAGTAAACGGATATCAAGAGCACTAGTTCACATAAATATCTAAATAATATAACAAAATTGTTTTTATTGAATAAATGATAGAGAAGTCAATAATTCAATGAAAATAATCTGAAAATATAGAGTTTAGAGTTGTGGGTAGACTGGACTTAACCATAGCGCTCAGTCAACGAGGACCATTGTGCTATACCCAAGGATAGAACCAGTTGAAGAGAGTAGAGAGCCAGGAAAGTTAAGTGGGGATAAATGAGAAGAAGAAAGGTCTAGGGTCTCTCAACCTCGAACTGAACTTCTTTGTTTCACTGATGAACCTTAGAAGCTCAGGAAAAGGAAGAGTATGGATATTATTCATACTCAAGACATCACTACCCAACAGCCTTAATCTGATTCTCGCGAACGCCGGACAGCTACAAAGATAATACTCCGTAGTATCGTCGTCCTCAAGACACGATTGGCAAATTGGATCGGTGATGACGCCCATGTTAGTCATATGCTGACCACATGTGTTGTGCCCTGTGATGACACCCACCAGTAATCTCAGGTCCTTTCTTTTCAGTTTGAGAATGAATTCCGCTGATTTCCTGTTAGTTTGGCTCACGAAGCACTTTGCGGTTCTGCAGGAGTCAAGCTCAGATAGATATGGATAGAACCCGTTGATAGAAAATCGTTGATCCAACGCATGATCTCCCCAGAACTTGCGCCAAGAAAAGGTTCCGGACCCCATGGTGTAATTGCAGAGCCTTCATTAACTAGTTTATCAGCTAGTTAATTCCCTGCATTACCACAGTGTCCTGGAACACATATAAGGCATAACTTGTTGTGTTTTGCAAAACCATTTAGTTTTGCCTTACACTCGCTGACCAATTTTGAGGAGCTGACAGGGTTAGGAAGGGCCTTCAGTGCAGCTTGGCTATCACTGCAGATACCTATGCACTTCCCATGCCACCTTTTCTCAGTTATCCAACTCACCACGTCTAGGATAGCGAAAACCTCCGTTAGGAAACAGAGTACTTGGTCTCCTCGTCCAAGTACCGTTTAAGGTTTTGGATCCGTCGGTATAGAAGACATGACGAAGACCCGGGAGTACGACCTCTGGACTTAACCATTGATCACGTTTCGGGAACCTGACTTCATATCTTCTTCCAAAGCGGATGCAAGACAGATGATTGTCCACGGGCATCAACTGGTACTGTGCCCTATCTGAAAATATAGTATTTAAAATTAGTCAGCTCTATTTTAGTGGCATTACATGGTATCAAACTGATACATCAACGACTGATTCGATTGCCCAAATGAACAACTGATACGTGTTAATAAATTTATTAGAAAATATTTGGCCTTCGCCTCGCAACGCTGTCCAACGAGGAAATGCTAAGTCTGTAGTAGTTTGGACTGGTTTTTATGCGATTTTGATGCCATTTGCCTGAAATATTTTATTTACCATCATAATATTATACTAAACTTTGTTGATTTGTACCAATATCTCCGTTTTTATTATTCTTTGAAGATGTCACTTATATAGGAGGTAGGCGTGGCTATTGCTCGATGTTGATACAACAATTGTTCTTTATAATATTTTAATCAAATATGCGAAATTCGGTAATTTGCTTTAGAATTTCATTCTATGTCATTCTTTGAAACTCTATAGAAAATACTTTGCCCACTAGAACGATTTTCATAAGTAGTTTTTGCATGAAATACTTAACTTATTATTATAACTCTCTGAACCTATTTTCGTTGTAATGACATCAATATTTTCTATAACATTGTCCTGTGAGATTTCACTTGTATGGGAGATAGGTGTGGCTACTGCCCAATAGTAATAATTTTCTTAACAATTATTCTGAATTCCTATTGATATTATTTACTATTTTTTATATACCACGCCTATGTACATATATACAACGTTTAGTCACTATTGCTCAGCTTTTACTCGAGTTATCGTATGCACAGTCCGACGGACAAACGGACATTTAACGTAATCTTTATTTTAAATGCGCAATAACCTAATGTTTATTCAGGTTTTTAGTTATAAAAAAATAATATATACGGGTAGGAATTGAGTTATTACTAGTATGGAGCTTATCAAAAATAAAAACTCTAAGTTTTTCGTATATGCCTTGAAATTATACATAACTAAGAGTAACGCATAACCTTGGTAAAAATATTGCGTGCTTTGTTTTTGTCTTGTTTGCTTTTTGGCGATCCTAAATACTGACTAGCTCAATTTGAAGAAACTTTATACATTAATCTCACGAATTTCCTGCACAATTTAAAGCGCAAATTTGTTGGGGGTGAGCAACACAAAAATTTAAAAATATTGCTTATAATAAATTTAAAGGAAATTAATCAAAAAACTTATATAACATCTTTGAAATTGCTGCAAAATGTAAATGTATATGTGAGCGCATATGCACGCACACACACTCACATTCATGCCACATACATATGTACGTTTGTATTTCACACAATCAGCCAAATTGTAATTTGCTTTCCTCGTCTAAAGTGTGAATCTCTTACATACATGGGTCTACTATATACAATTAACATGTCAAGGTGTCAAAAAGGTAATTTCTAAGCAACAACCGTGACGACAAAAAAAAAAAAAAATAGTTCAACATAAAAATTTTGTTTTTACTCACTTTCGACGGCATATACCTACTCAGCTTACACACTCATGCTGCATACGAATTGGCAATTTGCTTGTTATACACACATATACAAACATATTACATATGTATGTGTGTTTAAGTGAAAACACATACATTTGTATAACTACTGTACTACTAGTGGTGACATTGACACTTTTATTATAGTATATAAATTCGCATAGGGAGGTCTAGTCTAGTTTTAGAATAGCTTAATAAATTTCGCAAAGAATTGACTCTTTCCACATACACACACACACACACACACACATTCAAACGCACCCTTCATGCTTCTATGGTGTTAGCACATACTCACATGTCATGCGAATTGAAGGAGTGCTGCTGTTACTTTAGCTAGCTGGTGATACTAAGTATGATGGTACATACATACTTATACACACATATTGCACTGTATTTCAACTTTAAGGCGCATAAATTTTACTTATTCGTGATAAAGGATGAGTTTGAGATGATGAAGAACGCGTAAATCGTTGAAGCGTTTTTTAAACATATGAGCATTATTAGTATTACCAATTTGAAAACATAACAGCGTTATTAGCGCTTTAAATTGCAGCACTTAATGCTTCGATGATCTTCTATCATGCTAAAGGAGTTTCTCAGAAAATACTTCTTTGTTTTATTTGGGTATATTCTGTTTTTATAGAAAATATATTTTTTTCATAAGTTTTTTATTTTTATTATTGCAGTTTTAAGTATTTCTACAAAGTTTTTATTTAAACGTATGTACTGCTTTCAACTTTCAGTTGCCCCAGTCAGAATTGGATGGTATTGATCCGAATTTTAAACGCTTTCGAGTGGAAAATGGCGATTCGTTGGCTGAAAAAGACGAGGTTTGTACAAAAAATTCTACATATTTTTTATTGTATCATTCTCATTCACTTAACATATGTATTCGCTTTATACAAGGATATGCGTCTATATGATTGGGCATACACAGATATGCATATATATTCTTACATACCGCTGCCTTAATTGGTTAAAACCCTAACACACATTTTTAAATTTTTACAGGAGAAGCAAAAAACATTGTAGTATTTGGAGTACTCTTTCCAGAATTTGAAATTTAAACTAAAAGAAAATATCGTAAGTTTTCGGTGTAGGTCTCTAAAATTCGGTACAGATGAGAGTAGACACACTTTATCATAATCTATCAAAAATTCGATATTGAGAAATTTGATGTTAGGGCTTTAGCAAATTAAGGTAGCGATACACACAAACCAATGCAAACTGACATTATGCGTTCAATGAATGCGCAATGCCAGTCAATATTGCGTGAAAATACTAAATATGACAATTTATCGAAATGCGTGTTCGTCGCACACAACACAAAAGACCCAAAAATATCAAACAACAACAAAGGCAAATTGAAAACAAAAGAAGAAGGACAAATGAAATAAAAACAAACAAAAAATGGGATACTGTCTAGCGATAAGTTACACCCTACAACTATGTATTATTTTGCTTGTATTATTCAAATAGAAATATGTGCGATATCATATAGTAAATAATTGTTAACAAAACTGGACATTGCTAAAATTTTGCACAAGATTTGTATATCACTTGAGACCAAATACTTAAGCTTATGCAAAGGACTGAAATTTGTATTTGGCTTAGTATCACTTGAGTGGATATATACCCATAAGCTTATGTAAGAGGCTAAAGGCTAAAACTACCAAATGCGACACATCAATTCGCCATCATCATCACAAACATTACAAGATAAACAAATAAACAAACTATGTAATTACTTATTCGTATATATGTATAATATCGAGTACAAGTAAAATACAAATCGATATGTTGTTTATATGATAAAATCACTCACAAGCTTTGCATCGTTCCCAATGGGCATCAGTCTATGTGTGTAGATTGTTGCCAAAAGACCTTAATCTCATGTAATCACATAACTTTCAGATTGTAGGGTATCAAAATGCCAAAAGTAAAGTTTACGTTTAGCATGGGAATACACTATTTCATGTATACAGTGGTGGCGAAAAATAATAGAATACAATAAATAATTTATGGGAAATATAGAGTTTTACCAAATAGAAACAAAACTGTTGTTAAGGCTTTTTTCATTTTAAACTTTTATTAACTGTTCACAATTTAATGTAAGAAGCTATGAGATTAAAAGTTATTAGGAGCACTATAAACCCTATCCTCTAAACTTTTTTTAAATTTATTTGAATATGTATTTATCATTTCAACATATTTTCAGTTCCAATTTGTATAAACATATTCGTAATCTTAGCTATTTCAGGCACAAAAACTAGCGTTATGGGTCCATCACTCGATATTTAAATCCAAAGCACTACAGTAGCACGTTTTTATAAGTAAATTGCTATCAAGATTCGCCACTTGGTAAAGCGTGAGATCTAAAATCTTTTTGAATAGAAAAAGTTTAATTTTTCAATTCCACCACCGCTTTTATAAGTACTTTCCCTTATTCGACAATTTACTAATTCAGAGTTTTTGATTTTCATCCTAATTTATCAAAAACACAAAAAAAAAAAAAAAAAACCCTAATTAAAATATTTTATTTTTATAATGGAAAGTTCTTTACAGCAGTCTTTTTTTTAAATTCCTCTTTTTGAAAATGAGGGCTTTTAATTTATATACATATGTACTTGATGTATGCTAATCGGCAACCAAAATTACATAGTCCTGCATTTTTTAAACCAAAGTAGGTATTTTCCATGAAATGACCAAATTACGATTTTGCAAGATTTAGATTCAGCATCGTCAAGTTCATGGAAAATTGTTACTTTTGAACTTGGGTGTTGGCAATTCACAATTTCACATGCTAAGCTAATACTTTTTATGATTTGGACACAAAACATAAATATATTTAGATCTCCCTCATTTCAACCAAAAATCAGTTAATAAGGAGTGAGATTGAAAAAATCTTAACACACGTTTTACCTAATAATTTTTTTTGGGTGTAAAATTTAAAAATTTCTTTGATCTAGTTATCTTTGAAAAATATGTCAGTTGTTATTTTTAATGACAAACATTTATTGTGAGTTTGATCAAAATGATGAAGAAAAAGAAGTACGTCTTAAAATTATTAAAAATTTTCAAAAAAATCCAAATTGGTCATACAAAAAATTGGCCAAATAATTGAAGGTCTGCCGTCAAACTGTTTCCAATGTTATTAAACAGTTTCAGGAGAATTTGACCATCGATAGGAAACCTGGTTCGGGAAGAAACAAGGACCACATGATATTGGGAAAGCCAAGAAAATATAAAGCATATTGAAAAGATCTCCAAACACAGCTGGTTGAAAAGCTGCCCGGTTAGCCCAGTGCTCTGACTATTTGGTGCGAAAAGTTAAAGCCCATGCAGTTTTTAAAAAATACAAAGTCCAAAAAGTTGCAAACAGGAATGCTGCAAAAAATTTAGACGCCAAAAGTAGGGCTCGGATATTAAAATCGAATTTCATACAAAAATATTCATGTTGTATAATGGACGACTAAACGTATGTACAGGCAGATTTTACGCAGCTTCCGGGTCAAAATTTTTATGTTGCTGATGCTCGAGGAAATGTCGAACAACAATTTAGAATCCAAAAGCAGACAAAATTTCCAAAAAAAAATTCCTGGTATGGCAAGCTATATGCAGTTGCGGCAAAAGAAGCAAGTCATTTGTTGCAGTGGGCTCTATAAATACCGAAATATACATCAAAGAATGTTTGAAAAAAAAAGACTTCTTCCTTTCATTTTTTTTTTGGTCATTTTTGGAATTGAACTAACAGGGAACCAATTACTTTCAAGGAATCATTCCAACTAAATTGGAATTTAATTCCAAGAAAGTAATTGACTACACTTAAATATAAAATTTAAAAATTTTAATTATCGATTACAATTCCTTGTAGTGTAATTAAAAATTTTATCAATTCCATTACTAAGGAATTGAAAACGTTAAAGTACCAATTACAATTCCTTGTAATTGGAATGGAAATGGAATTTAACTCCTAATGTAATCATTACTACCCAACTCTGGTAATAACGTATGGTAAAATAATGTTAGTATTTCAGGGTTAAATGCAAAACTTTAATCTTAACCCTTTCTTCTCAACTTTTTTATTTGGGGGTAAACAAATTTTTTATTTTTTATATTCGTATATTCGGACTAAGTTAAGAATAAAAACCAAAAAAAAAATGCATGAAAGGAGTAAAAATTCGAAAAAAGAATTTAATTTTAGAATTTTTTTTTGTGCAATGCAAAATAAACTTTTAGTTCAGAAAATACTTTTAAGAACACACTTGTTCACTAAGTATAAAAGGTGATAATTTGAAACATTTTTGGAATCTATGTTTAGTTTTACTAAAGTCAAGTATACAGAATTTTGTTGTTCAGTGATCTATAGTAAAATTTTATGGGCAACATATTTCTGGAGCATATTAACCCTTTATTAGCCCTCGTAATGGGTCAAAAAATAAACTTTTTCGAAAAAAGCAAAAAAACCCATAATGGTGGGTGCCAAAGGGTTAATATGTAGGAAGAAAATATTCTACGAAAAATTCTACTATAAATTGCTCAACATACAAACAAGCTCTAACAAGTTATCTTATGGTTTATTATACTTAATCAATTAGAAATGGGAAAACTTTGGGCCTACGTAAAAAAAATTTGACGTATACTTTTAAAACGCCGAGACCCGTATAATTTTTTTTCTCGAATTCTAATGATGCTGAATCAGCGATGCCAACTTGCGGGGAATTCCCCGATTTGAGGGGAATTTTACTTGGTGCGGGAAATCGGGGAATGAGCTGTTTTTTGCGGAGAATTTGAAGTCGTTCAGCTTTTAGTAATTAAAGTCTGTAGAATATTTTTGTCAAATTTTATGTAATGTAAAACGTTTAACTTATAAAATATTTTATATTTGGGGTCTTAAAATATTCATCTTTTCTTAAGCAGGCTGTGCAATTTATTGGTTTGGAGAAATCGATTTTTAAAAGTATTTGAAAGTATTATATTTCGTAAGTATTTTGCAAAAATTTCAGAGAACGCAGAGTGCTTTTGTTGATATAGACGATTATAGCGCCGAGTGTCAGTCAGGCCAAAACAGTCGCGCGGCGCTTCGGCTTCCCTTTTGGCCATTCAGAAAGGCTGAGCTATGCCTTCGTCCAGCACCTCCTAATTAATAACTCTTAACCATTGCTGACTAATTTGTAAACTTAGCAATTACGATTAGCCATCACAAAGAAGATGAAGTATATTTTATATGTTAAAAAGCGATAGTCAAAACTTTGAACCCGTTTTTATCAAAACAAAGTTTTTGCCATTTTTTATTTGAGTCGAAAGAAATCCCATGTCTTCTCCTTTGACAACTTTGATGTCCAAAAGTGGGCTGAAGCTTATATGTTATGAAAGTACATTTCTATTAATCTAACAGTCCCATAAAAATTGGTTAAGTTTTGGACCGAGAAAGTTCAGGATCGCCTTAAAATAACACTCACTGGGGTCAATTTTGTTTTTGTAAAATTTTTATATGGCAAGTGCGTATAGCGCTATTATAATATGAAATTATGCCAATGCGGGGAATCCGATAGAAAATCGGGATTTTCTCGAGGGTTATCGGGGGAGAAAAAAAATGAGTTGGCATGCCTGATCAGAATCCACTTTCAGAACCTTGTTATTTTTTTTAACACCTGCAGAGAATAATTCAAAAATCATCATCCTTTCATGTCTTTTGTACACAATAGTAACCAAATTATTTATTGTACATTAGAGCTGCGTGAATTTGTACACTATAATGTACAATTTTTTTAAGCATGTAAAACAATTTTTTTTAACAACTTTTTTTTAAGTTATTAATTTTGTATTATGAAATAGAGTCTTAACATCCGTTTTAAACTATTATAATTAAAAAAAAGCTTATGCACTTGCTCAAAATGTTAAACTTAGTACCTTCTCTTCGTAAATTCACACAAATGTAATTTGGACTCTTTTTCAAAATCAAATAAAAAAAAAAAAACTGTACTAACGTTTGTGCTCAAACTTAAATTTTAAAGAAAAAAAACATGATTGATTTAAAAAATAATTTTGTATTTTTAAAATTCTAGAAGTAGAGAAATATGATCATTTTTGTGTACAATATATTAGCCAAAAACAACGAAAGCTCTACATTTATATAAATAAAAATTTCACCAATATTTTCCCCGAATGATCTCATTATTTTCACCACCACTATTAAGCATATAAATAAACTTGCACGCATTCGGTAGTAAAATGTCAAAATAATTTTTTTTTTTTTTTTCACTTGGCGTAAATACTGTGCAATCATATGGCACGGGCTGTGAGTGAGTGAATAGTAGTGTGCTCGTGAAAGTAGGTAACTATGTATGTGCTTTTGTGTGAGTGTGAGAGTGTGTTGGTATGACTGTGACACCTTTCAGTGTCTTTGGCAGTTGAAAAATGTTTTCAAATTTATTTGTATGAATGCAACAGCAAAAAACGCGTATGCGTATGTAGGTAAAGTGAGAAATTCAAGTGCGTATAAATTTATTCATAGAATTTATTCTTATTTTTTCTTCGATTTTTACTTTTTTGTTGTTTTTTTTTTTTTATGAAAAGTTGAGAAGTTCACTTTCATTTTCTTTCCATTCGGTTTGGCTTTTTCTTTATTTATCGTGTTTTTTTGTTTTTTTTTTTTTTATTTTGTTTTGTTAAAATTTTGATGATGTTTTTATTTCGCAAATTAAATTTACATGAAAACTGAATTTAGTGTCTGCAAATTGAGATTTTGCGTTTATGCGGTAATTAAATTGAATCTTTCATGCATATTTTGAACGTAAATTTCTGGAAATTAATAAGATGAATGTATTTGTGTGTTTGCGAATCTTAAGTGAATAAGCGTTATTTGAAAAGTAAATATTGGCAGAGGATTTATTTATTTGTGAATTTTGAAAGATTTTGTGCTTAAAATTTAAAATCAAGTGAATTTATCGGTGTATACAAACATTTCTATGTATTCATGTATTGTTCAAAAGTTCAGTTTACTATAAGTATGCCAACATCTTATCAGACTTTGTTTATGTTTTATTAAGACTTACAAGATTTTGAATATTGCTTTTACAATAGTTTCATTGTTTCGTCAACAAAGAGGAAGTCGTGCGCACTTTGTTTGTTTAATGGATAATAAAATTGTTTAGATACTTGCGCTGAAGTTGTATATCGCTTAATGAAAAGGACGACAGGATACCGTTTTACAAAAAGTCCTTTTAAATTTAAAGTATGATATTTGTAGAATATTTGAATTTTCCACAATTATATTTTTCGCTCAAAGCTACATTTATTTCGAGACACTTAATTGTTACAGTCATCATAAAAACTCACTTGAGAGTAATTTCATAATTTCTGGACAATTTGTCATAAAATGACCAGTGCACTATTTCACTTCAAAAAAAAAATTAAGTAAAACTGCCAACATTTTTTAAAATTTCAGCTTTAACTTTCTTCTCAACAAAAAAAAAATGATTTTTTTGAGGCAAAAAATACAAAAAAGCAATAAATTTGGCACGTCTCCCTTAAACCTAATGTAGTTAGTGTATATTGTCCTAATACACAGACACACATTTACACTCATACATAGCCATAAACATTTCATTTGTAGTTATTGTGCTTGCTTTCTGTCAAACAAAACAATTCCGCATTTGAGGCGAACAGCTGCACAAGTTTTTTCCTTTTTTTTTGTTTGTTTGATTGATTACAACTTGTCATTTGATAATAAGCAGCATTTTTTCGATTTTCATTTAATTTTTTTATTTACAGGTATTTGGCTCACCCAGCACGCCCATATTAGAAAATCCTGAACATCAAACACGTTGGTATTTCAAATACTTTTTGGGTAAATGTAAGTATAAATGCATGCTACAAAAGCATATAAATTAAAAAATTCCTGCGTTTTTAGTTTAATTGTTAAGTTTAGGAGAGAACATCAAGAATTCATTTTAATTATCTTTTTTTATTTCTTCCGAAATATATTTTCGTATTAAATGCAAACATCAAATAAAGTGCATCAAAATTATGTTGGCATAGATGCAGAGAAGAATCCTTATTTTTTGTCAGTGGTTTCACATGATTCGGGAAATCAGGGTGCACCCATGTATCGTGCGATATTATTTAGAAAGCAGGTAAGTTTGTATTTCGTTTTAGTTTGTATTCCCTTTTGTGTATTGTTATTCTTAGTTTCTGTATTCTTAGGAAAACAGAACTCCAATAAAAAAAGAGATCTTCTGATTTTATTTTTTTAATACTTCTGAGAAACTTCTGCAAATTACTATTTGCTTATTTACACACAAGTTTTATTGTTAGAGGAACTTTGGATATTGTGGTATAGGCTTTTTATTTTGGAATTTGTTGTTAAAGTAAATGTCCAATTAGAACCAACCCGTGAAAGCTTTCATTAGTGAAGCATTGACTATAACTAACTAGGTTTAAAAAATTTTAGTTTTTATTAGAATTAAAATACTATTACCTTAATGAGTGAACCACGTTCGGCCGAGGTCATAGCGCCTATTTGTCGCTCGCCGTTTTTGCCGATGACTTGTTCTGCACAACAGTAAGCCCAGTTTCGTCTACGTTATATATATGTGTTGGCGAAAAATTGTGCTTTTCCAACTCTTCTTCAAACCGGTAAAAAAAACACGTTAATATTATACCACATTAGCCGCTTTCTAGTGTACCACAAGTCCCGATTTGTTTGTAAGAAAAACTAAAATTGGGTGGTTATGACCTTCGGTGACCCCAACTAGTTTTCGATGAGAAACATTTTGTACCAAAACTTAATGATAGGTTTAGCGTTTGTTTACCCGGTACAATCATATATCGAATAGATATAACACCCAAAAGGGAGGGAAAGAGGGGTTGGTAGAGTGTTGGTGTATAAGTAATTTTTTTCCTTCCTTCCATGATAAACAACTTTCTCTTAGCTATGAAACATGTACAAGGTAAAATAAAAAAATTGTGGGTTGCGGTCCCCATACCGGGGATCCTAGACGTGATAGAGAAATCCTGAGTACAGGGTCGGATTCAGCGACCCCGAATTACCCATATTTTTATAGTTATTCATTCGAAATTTAAAATTTACTGTTGCATTATGTAATTAACAGAGCTGTAAAAGATTGCAGTGATTTCGAACTGCATTCATTGAAGTCACTGGAAATGAATTACTTTTTCTGATTAAAGTCTTTGATTTTATTTGAGACTTATAACTTTTAAAAATTAAGTCACTAGTCTTTTTGAAGTCAAGGACTGCTCATTGATTATAGCATTCAATTTGAGATTTCAAGGCAAATAAGTCACAATCACTCACATGACTTCGCATTATAATTGAGGCCGCAGTCATGACTTCAAATTAGTTTTAAGTCACAATTATGACTTCAAATTGGTTTGAATACTTGCATTTAATTGAAACTTCACTTTCAGTGAGTAAAGTCCATTATTGAAGGATAAAAAATATACAGTATTTATAAGTAGTATAATTATTTTATTAAACACAAAAAGCTCTTCTTGATTCTAACGACAATAGACAGTTGTGAAATAACATATTATACATCTCAGCTTAGACATATATGCATATAAGGTCATACATACATAATTAGAATATCGAATAACCAAAATTTTATATTAGATACAAATATAATTACAAACATACGAAAGCGGAGAAAAAGTTCTGGACGTTTATATCACAATATTACATTGAAATCACTCGGTAATAAAAGCAATAAAAACTGTACTGATTTTCACTGATTTCCAACGTCTAAAGTACTGCCTTCGCGGTTCTAAAATCTGGCTACCCTAGTTTGGGCGGATATTTATAACAAGAAAAATAATTCGTAATAAGTGTGAACATGAAAATGTGTAAAACTCTGAAAAAATAACTTAAATGACTTTGGAAGTTGTTTCCATGAATTAAATTACTTTACATAAATGACTTTAATTGACTTTAAATGACTTCAAAATGAATGACTTCATGTCAAGTAATATTTTGCAGAGGTCAGGACTGCAAATAAGAGACTGATCATTCGTGACTTCAAAAATGAAGGATAAGTCATTGACTTCAATATGACTTGTGACTTCACAGTCTTAATTCTGCATTAACAAAAAGACTAGAATATTGCAATCATTTTTTCATCATTTGACTTCAAACTTAAAAAGACTGCAATCTTTTACAGCTCTGGTAACTAACAATTCGTTCAACTGACCAACAACAAGTGTTCTTTCGCTCCGCAACTAAAGCACGTTCGTATTTTTTTTAATTCTGCAGCATTTCTGATAGACAGCACCTGCATAAACTTATTAGAACCGGAAATATGACCCTGTACCACATTGCCCTACTATACCACAATACCCGAAGTTCCTCTATAAATATAAAAATGAATTTAAAACTTTTGCTGTTAAAATCTTTTGGTAATAAATTGCAAGCGATGGATATCCTCAAAACTGTATTGCGCTATCGAATGAATGAATGAATCGAATGAAACGTTACCAATTAAAGCTTCGTTGGATCACTAAAATTTGTTTGTGTTTATCACATTGTTGCTCCATTGGGAAATAGCTTCAAAAAGATCACACTATATCAAGAGCTTAATATGTGGGGAGAATGTTTAAAAAAGTTTTGTCTTAGATTAGTATTAAAATAACTGATTGCGGATGCAAGCGTATACTTAGACCAAAAAAGCGTTTTTGTGATACCATGTGAAAGGAAATTAAGTCTACAACATTTTATTTAATTCCATTTGAAATATTGAATGATTATTAGAAAGCAAAGTAAGTGCCTAACTTGTACATCAGTCAAAACCTTTAGGTTATCTGTCTAGATACTTCTTCCCCACGTAAATCAAAATTGGGCATTCATATTAAACAGTAACAGTTACCGGGTCTTCTTTGTAGCCAAGTTACTGCGGTGATTTTTAAGTATATGAAATCTATTTTCACTTCCAATGGATAAATCTTTTTGTATGCGAGTATGTAGTATTGGCCAAATTAATACCAGCATTTTGCAAGTATTTTCTAATAAATACCTTACAAACACTTAATTTGTTGCACCAGAGTTCAGTAGTAGCTCAGACGTTGCCAAAGCGACTTCTAGGCTCTCCTTTTCCGAAGTGATTTGCAACAGTGTTACTTTTCTAGCTAACTAATTTCCAGTTCTCTGCCCCGGTTTCCCTCAGAGCCCCAACACCCAAGCAAGAGGGATATCTCGTTAAGAGACACTCGGATTTAAGGGATTTTAAAGCTACCTGGCTATAGGTAATGATACATATATCCTTTTTAGATACTAAGTTATTTCTGAGCCATTACATGACTTCATTGATTACTTATTTTCCGCCTGAAATACACTGCAGTATTCGGGCTAGCTAAAAGCTACACATACACCAATCTCAAAAAAATTCCAGCACCAACTCCGCCATGCAACTATTTGCCGTCTGTGTGGAAATCGATTGAATCCTCATGAAGCCGTATCTAATTTTCCCACTAAAATCAATTATTGTGTAATCACACCTAATGCAACTGTTGTTCATTTATTGTATAAGCACACCTAATGCAACTGGCAGTTAGGTGCTGGAAAATATGTTATCCTAATCGTATTCTGAATTCTCCTAATTTGTGACTATTTTTCAATGTCTAATACATTCTTTTCTTCTCTACTTCTATTATTAAGTTGAATATATGATATTACAACAAGGAGTAGTTATGTTATTTGAAAAGAAGTAGGCAGTTTAACCCACTTTTGTTCAAATCACTCCACTTTTGCACTGGAATAAAAATAAATGTCTAAAGTTTTGTCTGACCTCAACTTAGACAAAACTTTATTAAATGCAATTTGGCTCCACTATGAACAAAATGCGAGTAATTTCCTGCTAATTCTCTGCATAGAATATACGTATAACAGTTTTGTGTTGGCAACTTTATAATGCACAAGAATTTCACTAAAAATATAAATAAAATAGAAAATTTCGTCATTTGATGTTGTCAAAAATACTTTTCTCATTTCCGATGACAACTGATTGCAATGTAACATAAAACAAAAGCTTAGAAATTTCCTGTTAAATACCAAAAACTTCGCAGAAGCAATGAGCAAAATATATTCCATAACTAAGTTCATGTAATAACAAGTAAAATTAAAATAATTTTTCCCCATGGAATTGCATTTATAAACACCCACAAGATTCAAAAATAGAAATGGAAACATTTTTCTAATTAAAAAAATATTTTTTCCCTTTTTTTTTTTGTGACATTTTTCACTTCTTGTACAATATACATATATTAAAATAAAAATGTATGTAACTACAAAGCAATTAAAAAAATAGGAGCTATGTATTTAAAATAAGCTTGAAAACAATAAACAAAAAGAACGTTATTTACATATACTTTTGAAAAGTTGAGAAGAAAATGTGAACTTATTTTCAACTCATTACAAAATAAAACTATATAAGATATGCATTCATACTTGGAAATGAAAGCAAAAATAAAACGCAAACACACTAGCAAAGCTCTAAAAAGTAGGACAAAGTCTAGTCGCGGCGATAATTTAAAATACAACAAAAACAAAAGTCTACGAAAAGTGATGGCCCCCATGCATGGGTCTTGCATGCTACATGTATGCCTTAGAAAGTAAACCACAAGGCTTTTTGGCAGCACGCACTCACATAAACATATATACATTGTATGCACACGTTTGTAGTATACATAAACCCACATAGAAATTTTGTATGTGTGTTCAAAACTTTTTGTGCGGTATTTATAGAGTGAAGCGATGCATTTAACACCAAATTTATACATGTATGTGTTTGTAAAAGTTTGCGCGCATGCATTCATTTTAAAGGATGACTATTTATATATGTATGCGTGTGTATGTATATATGTTACCATAGTACAAATTTGTAGAAAATAAACAACAAAATTTTTTGTTTATTTAACTTTAACTGTATACGCAGGACATTCTGAAGTGTAAAAGTTCAAATATATGTTCAAGTACATATAAAAATTTCAATACAAATTATAAACTTGAATTGCTCATTCCACTACCATACTTTATAGTGCTCTCAAATTAGCGCTAATTGGACAGCATTTATTTTAAAGAATCACTAAAATCTGTGACATTTAAAACCCCTTTTTTTATTTTCTCTTTCCTTTACTTTTCTTTTGAGTAATTTTACTTAAACACGAATACAAAATTTGCTCATTGTCACTTGTTTTTTTTTTTCCTTTTTTTTTTTTTGTTTGTGCGTTGTATTCTTTTTTTATTTGAAACGTATTTTTCTGTTCTGTTCTATTCTGCTTTTGGCCATGACTAACGTAATAAATTTGGGGTAAAAGTAAAACAATGCAATGCGAAAAACCCCATCAAAAAAGAGCATAGTTCCTATACAAGTGAGAAGCACAATTTTACTATGAATATTGTATATTTAGGGGAGAATTTTAGAGATTTTTTATTTCGAATATGAAAATAACAAACGATATCAATTGAGGTGCGCCGCCTGCAGCCATTCGAAAGATTAATTTGAATGAGAGAATATTCGTAAAAAATGAAAACAATTTTCTTGTGTGCTCGTGTGTGTGTGTGTGTGTGTGTGTGTGTATGAATGCTTGTGCTCTTTTGGCAAATGAGATTTGTTTTTGAAAAAGAAAGAACAGAACATGATTGTAATCATGAAACGTTTTTTTGTTTTCACTTCTTTTTTATTAAAACTAATTTTTGTTTTTTTAAATTTGTTTGTGGATGTTCAAGAGTTGAAAATATTTGGTTTCTTTTATAATTTGGGTCAATTTAAAGTTTATTAAAAGTTAAGAATTAAAATTTGCAAATATTATACAAAGCTAAGAAATATTTTACTCTGGCATATATCGCACTTTAATTATCATATCGTCATAATACAAAATTTGAAAATTTATAAATTTTAAAACTGCTACGCATCGACGAACTAAGTGTAATGCAAAGTTCTCAAGGCTTTACTTCAGAAAATTAATAACTAAAACAGAGCGGTGGCGAATTAAAACTTTAAATGCTTATAAATGTCAAGTCTAGGAGCGCTGTGCGGGCCCCTCCCTCAAAAATCTTTCTACAGCAAATCTTTTTATTATATACACTTGGAATATATTGAAGCTGAGTTTTGGAGTAAATTTTTATTTACTTATTGAAATAAGTATAATTATATATAATCACATTACATAAAAATATACTAGCAACGCAGTTTATTGGCCCAGAATTAGTTTTTAGGTCTGAATTTTTGGTCTGATTCTTAAACTTATTTAAGTTTTGGTTTTTGGTTCTAATTTCAGTTTGATTTCGTTTAAAAATTATTTATGTGTAGGAGAACGTGGTCCTAAGTTGGCACTGTGGGTTAAGCCGGCATCCCGCGTTTCGTAGAGATGGAGCGCGTGGCAGCTTAACCGTTTTATCGTATGAGAGGTTGGTAGATATGAACGTAATTTACGCTGACAATTGTCACTTTAGTTTTCGCTTGACAACATGAATGCGGTATAAATTTTTCGTGCAAATGGAATTCCATTTTCTTACATTCTTGTGAAGCTGCTGCGGGTGTGTAAATATTTCAAAAGTTCAATTGATTGAGTGCATTACACTGGTTTACAAATTTCAAGTCTTGAAAAGTACCAAGAACGAAACATATTTGGATGGATAAATTGAGACTTCCTGAACACAAAAAAAAAATTATTTTTTTTCTATGGTAAGAATTTTTGCCGAGCAATAATTTTGTATTTTTCGGGGTATAGTTTAACTCAAATCTTTGTGGAGTCCAAACAAAGAGTCTAATCAAAATCAGAAGTTAGTTTTTGAAAAGCTAATTGAATATCCTTTCAATCGATATACTCGAGTTATGATGCCTCAAAGTTAGAAACTTGCCCTTTTTTCATGACTTTTTTCAGATTTTCAAATTTAAATTCAATTTATTTTTAATTGAAAGTCAAAATCAGGGGCATTTCTTTTTTTTAATGCATAGTGTATTCAATTACAAACATTTTAAGTCCAAGCTGATCAAGATTGGATGAAAAATAATATTTTTTGTGAATTTTTTTGTGAAGTTTCTAACTTTGAGGCATCATAATTTATTTTTCATCCGATCTTGGTCAGATTGGGCCTAAAATGGTTGTAATTGAATAGATCAAGGCCGTATTTAGGGGGAGGTTTTCGGGGTTCTGCTTGTTTTCTTTGACATGAGGTTTGACTTTAGATACAAAAAGAGAAGGTGATGCTGAGCAATTCTGCATTTATAGTTTTTCTAGTAACAGTAACTGTTTTTGATTTACAGTTTCCGGTTTAAGGCTCATTTGGAAGGGCATGATTCAGCCTATAATTTCTGGATTTCGAAGTTTGTAGCACGCCAGTGTTCAGCTCTCCGAATTTTAAAAATGGCCAAAAATGCTATATTAGGGTTTTCCATCCCATTTTTTCTAAAACGTGGCGTGATGGGGAATTTTTGACCTCAGATTCGTGTTCAGTATAAAAAATTCATTCACATACGGTGCTGACTCAGGACCACTCTCCCCGATTCATGCTGCTTAGTCAATAAATGAATACCCGAGCTACACGTTGCGTAGCTTCAGTACTCTGTCCGATGTTTCATTTTGATTCTATCGTCAGTTGAAGGTCAGATTTCGAGCAATTAACGAAAAAACATTAATTTGGGTGATATCAAAATTATTTGCGATAAATTTAAATAATAAAAAAAAATATTTATTGTTGTTTGTTAGATTATATTTTACATTTATGCAATTTGAGTACATAAAAATTTTTAACTTTTTATTTATCGGGACTACGAGCTTTTTGATGGACCATCTATTTTTTCACCTAGAGTAAAAATAATGACTCTAATTCGATTTTCGACTTCTTTTCCGAGGTTTATACATTAAAATCAACCAATCCTCATATTTTTTAATGCTGAAAGAAATTGGCCTGCTAGAGGGTTAAACGACTATTGCAAGAGTTGTAAAGATGACGGGTAGGAGAAATTAAGCGAGAAATTTCAAATGTTCGACAATCAGTAAACGTGAAGAATACCTAACAGAACCGAATGCAAATAACATTAATAGTGAAATTTGTTAAACACCTTATTTATGCAAATGTAAGAGAAAGAGTAAATAAAATCAAAGAGGAATAATATATTCCAGAAAAATGTTTCTTGTCTAATTTTACTATAGTTTGCTGAATACAACAAAGCCTTTAAATTAAGTTTTGGTATTTTAACCAATTAAACTTTAAAACTATATAATATTCTTTTGTTACGTAAAGTATATTTGTGGCTTCAAAAATTCGTTACGAAAAATTCTATAAAATTCGTAAGACATACACACTTGATCGGAACTTTTATTTGAATTTTAATCTGAGTTTTGGTGTGATTTTAAGTCTTCATTTGATTTGAATTTCAGCTTGGGTTTGATATGAATTTTTGGCTGAATTTTGATCTGATATAGTCTGATTTTATTTGGTTTTTAGTACAAATTTTTGTCTGATTTTTGTTTGAATTTCAGTTTTAATTTTGATATTATTTAATACGATTTTTGAACTGTTTTTTGGTCTAGGCTTTTGCCTGAATGTGGGTTTGGATTTTGATTGAATTTTGGGTCTGGATTCTGGTCTACTCATTGGCTTGATAATTATTTTATAATTATGTTAAATCAGCCTTTCTAAATATCGAATTCTAGATTCACCACTGCTTATAAGTTAAGAAAGCGTGTTTTGTATACTTATGTAATAACTAGGGAGCGGATTATTATATAGAAAATCTCCTTTTTTCTACTAAATAAATTCTACATTATGGCTGATAAAATATGTACGCGTTTCAAGCCCCCCTGTTTCTAAATATATACATTTTATTTTGCCTTTTTTTTCCTTTTCTGATAACTTCTCATGTGTGGGGGAAAAATAAATTTAACGAGACCTTGCCTAAATGATGCTGACGTGTGTCATGCTGTTGAAACCCCTTTACAGCTCAAAATTCAAAAGCTGTTTTGAGAAATGCATACAAGTTTTCGATCAGTTTACAGTACGAAAAAAGTTTGTGAAAAATCTATTTACTTATTTTCATTTATATTAATGAAACGACCGACAAAGTTGGACGTCATGTTACCAATGTCAGTGTAGGCCCATCGGTTGAAAACGTTAGTTTGCATATTTTGGCTGTAGAAATTTTGGAAATGACAAATGCATCTGCAAATTTAGTTGACGAATCTCTACGAATTTTTTTTGTTTTTTTGTTTTTGTAACAGACGCCGTGCCATATTAGAGACAATGTAACTTCGCTTTATTTTAATTAAACTCATTTTTTTTTTTTGCTTAAAAATTCAAACCTTTTTAGTAAGAATTTTCATGCCTTTTAATACAATTAAATAAATTTTAAATTTTAAAATAAGTTTGAAAATTTTTTTCACAGCTAACTGTTTTTTTCCCCTCTAGAAATCCTCACAACAAAATACATAAAAAGGGCTTTAAAATATTTCACAAATCATTGTGTCTTCTTCATTTTTACAGTCAACAAAGAAATATCTTGTTGATGGATTAAATAGTGTACTGTTTCTGAAATGTAAAAGTAAAGTGAACATACTTTGGTTTTCTCATGAAGACAAATTCAATGCTTCCATGAATAACAAAAGAAAATATAACAGATTTATGTGTAGTAGAGAGAAAACAAAATGATAAATCAATTTTATCACCTTTTGAACTTAAGCCCAACTTTATGTATACTTATAGTTACTTGTTTTCATAGAAAAGTGTTGTGATAAACTTAATGCAATTTACTATTATTATGCTAAAATCTTAAATTACAATTCTCTCTCCCTCTTATTTTTCTTCGTTCATGGCACAATTACAATACAAATACACAAATACATACAAATAAACAGGGTGCACAAAAAATTGCATTACCATATCAGGCTAATCAAAAGCTTACGGTTAAACAAATATTAACACATTTCACGGGCATTGATGCCTCAACAAAAAATCCCAAAGAAATATTTTCTGCAGATATACAAAAGGATCTATTACTGCTGGAGGAGCAAGAGGGTTCAGTGAATTTTAAATTCGGTGTATTGTATATGAAGCCCGGACAGAATTGTGATGATGAAATGCTCAGTAATCGTAAGTAACATTTTCTTTTTATATAAATTGAGATTTATGTTTTTATATTAAAGTGTGTAAAAATTGAATGCATAATTGAATTATACAGTGAGACAATAATGATTGGAATTATTATATTATTATTAATAATTGTTATAATAGAGAAATTTTTTGGAGATATCAAGACAAGTAATCTACATACAAAAACTCATTGAAAAAAATTGTTGAAAAATACAAAACAAAAAGGTGGGCTAAGAAAATGATTCAGAACACTAATGAATTTACCTTCAGCTACCGGAGCAATGTCCACTGTTTTCGATGCCGGTTGGCAATCTCTGTCATCAGAACCACAAATTTCTAAAGAAATATTTTGAATAAAGCTATGCAATGAATCAACTAAATGGTTCTGAATCAGTTTCTATAAAACTTCGAAGTGCTTTGTGAAAGAACCGAATAGGAGTACAAGAAACTTTCATTCCCTTCTTTTAGGTTTGTGCACAGCGCTCAATACATGTGGGACTCATTGACGATCCAACTCGTTGGCTTGAGAAGGAAAATAGCACTACAGAAGATTATCTTTCTTATTTTCTAGTTTTTACCAAAATAATGAAACTCCCTTGTGGATAACGATGTCTCGAAAATAAGTCCTTAAACAATTTTTCTTTCTGGGGAGCCTTTGAAAATATTTCCTTTTTCTGTGTTTTCTATTTTCTCTAAAAAAGTACAAAGTATAACGGTCCAACGTTTTGAATGCTATAAATGGCATGTAAGGAGTGAGATTGAAAAAATCTTAACACTAATAATTTTTTTTGGGTGTAAAATTTAAAAATTTCTTTAATCTAGTTATCTTTGAAAAATATGTCAGTTGTTATTTGTAATGACAAATAAGTTGATTTAATGTGAGTTTGATCAAAATGAGTGAAGAAAAAGAAGTACGTCTTAAAATTATTAAAAAATTTAAAAAAAAATCCAAATTGGTCCCACAAAAAATTGGCCAAAGAATTGAAGGTCTGCCGTCAAACTGTTTCCAATGTTATTAAACAGTTTCAGGAGAATTTGACCATCGATAGGAAACCTGGTTCGGGAAGAAAACAAGGACCACATGATATTGGGAAAGCCAAGAAAATAGAAAGCATATTGAAAAGATCTCCAAACACATCTGGTAGAAAAGCTGCCCGGTTAGCCCAGTACTCTCACTATTTGGTGCGAAAAGTTACAGTCAATGCAGGTTTGAAAACATACAAATTCCAAAAAGTTCCAAACAGGAATGCTGCAAACAATTTAGATACCAAAGGTTGGACTGGGAAATTAAAATCGAATTTCATACAAAAATATCCATGTTGTATAATGGACGACGAAACGTATGTACTGGCAGATTTTACGTAGCTTCCGGGTCAAAATTTTTATGTTGCTGATGCTCCAGAAAATGTCGAAGAACAATTTAGAATGCAAAAGTAGACAAAATTTCCTAAAAAACTCCTGCTATGGCAAGCTATATGCAGTTGCGGCAAAAGAAGCAAGTCATTTGTTACAGTGGGCTCTATAAATACCGAAATTTACATCAAAGAATGCTTGAAAAAAAGACTTCTTCCTTTCATAAGAGTGCACAATGTGTCCACATATTTTTGGCCCGATTTGGCATCATGTCACTGCGGCAAGAAAGCTCTGGAGTGGTATCAAAGTAATAATATAGTTTTTGTACCAAGAGAGGACAATCCTCCAAATTGTCCGAAGCTAAGACCAGTGGAGAGATACTGGGCTCTTGTGAAAAGAAACGTAAAGAGCACAAAAAAGGTGTCTCAAAATATCGAAGATTTTAAAAGGAGATGGGCAAACTGTTCCAAAAAGGTGTCTGAAACAACTATCAAATCTCTAATGGAAGGCTTACCAAAAAAGGTCCACGAGTTCAGAAATAGTGGTTAGAACTATAAAAGTTATATTTTTCTGCAATTTGTAAAATATTATCAATTAAGTAAAAAAAAATCAAAACTCTAAGATCAACCGTTTAAAAATTATTGAATTTTATATATGTTAAGATTTTTTCGATCTCACTCCTTAGCTTTCTTGCTCACCTACAAATCTAATCTAAGCGTCTGATAAGGGGAAATTAAGATTTCCATGAATTAAAATTAGAAATATTTTAATTGAATCAAAGCAACTCAGAGAAATATCCAATAAACTTAGAAATCAAACTTAAATGAATAGCTGTGAAAGTAAAGAATACTAGTTGTATTTGCAAAGATTTTTCTATAAACAAAAAAAGAATTGTATACAACGTAATATCTGCCAAAGTACTTGAGATACGATCATTATTTTTCAGGGCAAAGTTAGGCGTAAATATGACCTTTCCAGAACCCAACAATTACCAGATGTTTTTAAGATTACCCCAGTTTTCATCATACTAAGGCTTGGTTTAAAAATCAACCAGAAAAAACAAACTAATTTTGAAATAAACATTAAAATCTCTTAGGATTACAATTGTTGACTTCAATTGCCTGAATTCTGTTTCTACAGTGCAATCTGGATTAACATAGTCAATAAAAACCAATCCAAAAATGTTGAGGATTGGGCTAGTCGAGGTTGCACTGCACTTAATTTGCAAAAGCGTAATTTTGATGTTAAAAGAAGGTGTAAAAGGAGAAGTAAGAAAAAAAAACCAACTGTCACTTAAATATCTGTGATATAGGCAGTGCGTATGAGTGATTACCGAAATCGTAACGCAACGTTGAGTTCTATATACGATAGATTTTTACGTTCCATTATTATGCAAAATTGAGCATTTACTTTTATTTCTTTGTAATGAAGAAATGAAGTAACTTTGATAACAAAGATTTTAGTAATGTTTCCAAGTGTCAAACGATTATTTGAGGTCACAGAAACCTTAGCTTTGAATTGTTTTGTGATGACAATTCATTTTTAATGAATCTTTGAGATATAAATACTTGCACAGGCTTTTCCATAGTATAAATAGAAACAGTCAATCTACCTACCTCCTTACCTACATTACCCATTTTAATTGAAATTACTTGCTCTCCTTCATTGCCTTCTCCTTACAGAGTTTTTCTCTTTAAAGCAACTTTTGTGCTCTTTAGAAACTGCTTAATTTTTTTTTTATACTATGTTCTTAAACATTTTACCACCTTGTTCCTTGTGACTTACTATTTAGCTTTAATGAATACCTTTTATTACGTCTTGCTTGCTGTTACTTTTCTTAAAGATAATTTCTATTTTTCACATTTTTTGCGCATTGTCTTTTACAACAACAGAAGAAGCCAGCCAGGATTTTGAGGATTTCCTTGATGTACTTGGTGAGCGTGTGCGCCTTAAAGGTTGGGATCGTTTTCGTGGTGGACTTGATGTTAAAGGTAAGCAACTTCCTACTACTTAAGCTTAAAGTAATCACAATTTTAGTGTTAAAAAAGACGAATCAAATGTTGTCATGTAACGATGCGTTGTAATTTTACTTATTTCATAATAGTATGTTTGCTAACAATAATGTATTTTTAACGTATACTGACCCGCAAAAAAAGAACGCGCACATACACGCACATAAAATGATATTAAAAATACATGTAAAATATTACAGGTGATATGACTGGCAAATACTCTGTATACACTTTGTATGAAGGGCATGAGATTATGTTTCATGTTTCAACACTATTGCCCTTTTCAAGGGACAATCGACAACAGGTGCGTTTAAATAAAAAGAAAAGAACATGAAGGTGAAATTTTTTGTCGACAAATAAATTCTATTTATATATATGAAATCTTTAAAGGTCGAACGTAAAAGACACATTGGAAATGATATTGTGAATATTGTATTTATTGATCAAAATGAGGTAACCACAACAGGCAACACAACAACCACAGCGACAACAACCACAACAGGAAACACATTATCAACTGATTCTGCTGGTACGTCTGCTGCTACTGGCAGCACACTTACGCAGCTACCGCAAACAGAACGTATACTACCAACAATGTTTGATCCAACATGGATTAAAAGCCAATTTACACGTAAGTGTTTAAGATATGAAAATACTTTAATATATTTGGGATTGAAAAATGTTTACAATTTGTCTTTGTATTTGTTGCATTTTCAGATATATTCGCTGTTGTAACAAAGAGTGAGCAAAGTTATCGTTTAGCCATTTTCTGCGATGAAAATGTACCACCATTTGGGCCGACATTACCAAATCCACCCGAATTTATGGTAAGCTTACAAATATCAATTATGCTAATCACTTTTTTAGGAGGGAAAAGATGTGAAAGGTTTCACCTATTAAATGAATTTATTATTTCTTATATTGATGCATCGTTTCATTTCGTTTGTATGTATGTGTAATAATTGAAAAATAATTAATAAATTACACACACAAAAAACTACCTATATATATATATATGATTATATTTATGATGTATGATAAATGCGAACAAAAAAATGTGAAATTTATTGGGGCATTAAACTGCATGTGGTTAATCAACGCGTGCAGCGTATAAATTGTATTGCTCATATTGCTCGAAGCAGAGAAAAAAAAGAAAAACCACATAAGCAATTAAATTAAATTGTAATCAATTAATGAAAGGATATGGATAAATATACTTAGTAAGCGGCATATTAGAGCGTATATTATAATTTTCCATCTTTTTGGTCTTTAATTTTGGAATGAATTTTAAATGTTATAGCAATATTTGTAAGTTCAAAAGTTTTTTTTATAAATAGGCGCCTATAAGCTTCCAACGTGCGGCATCTATTCACTGGTAGATATTAGAATAATCTATCAGGCCCAAATTTGTAAGTTGCATTTTCCAGAAATTATTATTTTGGAACTTTCCTGAGGATAGTGGTAGGAGTCCAGCACACAGCATCTTACAAATTAGAACCAAACTAGTGGATGATGATCAACTAGGAAGGAAAAAATGTGCACAAAAAAGTTAAGAATTAAGTGAAGGTTTTTTTTTTACAGGAGGTCCAAAAACAATGGCACAATTTAGTTAAACTAAAAACTCTTAAAATCTTATTTCAGAATTGAATTTGTTGATGGCTTTACTTAAATATAATCTTTATTATGTTTTTTGCTTCTGCTGTAAAAAAAATGCCAATTACGGCTTTTCTTAGTATTGGCGACGATATGTAAAAATCCTCTAAAAAACAGTTAAATTTGCTCTAAACTATGGACTTTAAGATTAATGAAATCTGAAATCGAAAAAAAACAGCGGTTTATTGAATTTTATTCGATTAATCAGACTATTGAATACACCATTATTTGCATTCAATTGTGTAAGATTTCTGGTTTTTTTTTTTCATTTTTTGTCCTTAAAGTCAAGTCAAAAACCTAAGTGCAAAAATGTTTCTTAAAAAGTTTTTGTACTGTTTAAAAAAAAAATGCTTCGAACTATTACTAAGTTTTTTATACAAATTTTTATTAAAGACTAAACAAAATGAAAATAAAAAAGTTAGAGAAAAAGGGTAATCCAAACTCTTACTCGGTATTGAAAACTTGGGTTATAAAGTCATTAACACAGAAGACAAAAATATGCACGAAAAACTTTTTTATCTGTACTAAACACCAAGTTTTTTCCCATTTTTTTTTGACTTGAGAAGACCCCGAGGGTCCAAGTCAGGGCCGTAGCCAAAATTTTTTTCGGGGGGGGGATTTCATTCGAATAAAATTTACATTGACTTGCCATTACTGATGATGAGCCCGACCTCAAAAAAATTAACAAAAATACTAAAAATAGTCAGAGGCTAATTTTTTTCAAATGATTATCAGTGGAAATTCGGGCCATGATAAGGAATCCGGATGAGGTTGGCTTATATTCCCAAAATTCGTGCAGTTACTGCATTGAAAGAGGTCTTCCGAGTCGTGGTGCTCTGAGCAATAATGGGTTAATTACATTTTAAGATTGTTTCCTAAAACTTTGGAGCTGATCCACTACTACTGCTCACCATGGGTTTTGCTAGTGTTTGTGAATGAATTTTTTATGCTGAACACGAACCTGAGGTAAAAAATTTCCCATCACTCCACGTTTTAGAAAATATGGGATTTAAAACCTTAAAATAGAATTTTTGGCTATTTTTAAAAATTGGAGAGCTGAACACTGGCGTGCTACAAACTACCCATACCACGTTATTTCTTTAGACGTACACCATCGGAAAAGAAATACTCGCCAGGTGCTTCGACGGTACCCGCCAACAGCGATCCCATCATAACAGCGCTAGCGCCCAACGACAGAGCTTTGACAATATGGCCAATCGATTGAATGCCACCATCGGCAATGACAGGAACACCTAATTGTTTGGCATAGGTGGCCACCTGATAGACAGCAGTGGCTTGTGGACAACCGCATGCCATAACCTCTTGGGTAATGCAAATAGAGCCCGAGCCCATGCCAATGTGCAGCCCATCAACTCCAGCATCAATAAGATTTTTGGCTTGAGCACGTGTAACCACTGGAAAACGAAATACTCCCTATAATAAAGTATTCACAATAAATTCGTGGTAAACTCACCATTTCCACCAATCATTTGCAAATCTCCAAAATTGGAGAGCTGAACACTGGCGTGCTACAAACTTTGAAATCCAAAAATTATAGGCTGAATCATGCCCTTCCAAATGAGCCCTAAACCCGAAACTGTAAATCAAAAACAGTTACTGACCTAGAAAAACTATAAATGCAGAATTGCTCAGCATCGCCTTCTCTTTTTGTATCCAAAGTCAAACCTTATGTCAAAGAAAACAAATCGGATCTGGTCGCATAGTGTAACTAAGATTTCAAGTTTATTTTTTTATTTGACTTTTTAGAAATTAAACCGATGAAAGTAAAAAATATTTAAAAACTGTTCAAGAGATTTTATTTGGACTTTTTTTTCATCCACTGGCAATTAATATCAAAAAATAGAAGAAAGTTTCCACATTTCAGTCAGAACTCCCAAAACCTCCCCCTAAATACGGCCTTGGTCCAAGTATATTACCAATTGAAAGATATGTTTTATGCTTAAATAAGAAGATATTACAAAATATTTTCCAACACAAAAGTCTTAAATTAATTATTTTTTCTTTTATTCACGGCGGTAGAGCTGAATATTGTTTATAAAAAATGAAAATTAGTCACAAACTAAAAGATTAATATCGCTACCTCTGTTCTTCAACCTCGTATCTTCACTTTGGGCAAAATTTGTTTTTTTTTTTGCTTACATTATATAAAATCACTGAACAATTCAGATAGTAATAAGTTCTCATAGAGTTTGTGTGAAAAACAAATTTAGAGTCAGTTTTTCAACGTCGTAACTCCACTTGAATACGATAGTTGGTTTTCAAGCCTTTAGTTTTTTCCGCTTTCTGCGGAATGGTACATTCTGAGATACGTAGTTGAAGAATAGAGACCAACTCCAGTAGACAACTCTGGTCAAAGCCCAATTCTCTTTAACATTATATATTTCAAAATAATAAAAAGAGAATGAAAGAAAAAAATAGAGTACGATAAATTAATTGTTAGTAAATCTCCAAGCAACGTCGTATAATCGGCTTCAAATTTCAATTTTTCTAATGCTAACATATGTTTTTGATCACTAAAATTGATTTTTCTAACGGAGAGCTGATTTTACTAATTTTACTCAATATCGATCAAACCCCATACTTAGACCAAAAATTAGTGCAAAAATGTTTGCAATGTTCAAACCAAATATTAAAAGATAACTGGAACAAAACTTTTTCTAGATCGAAATTCAAACCAGTTAAAGAACCAAATTCAGATCAAAAATCTCGATAAAAATGAGACCAAATCAGACCAAAACCTAGATTAGAAAAAAAAAAAACAATATTCATTCAAATTCAAAATTCATACCAAATTTTAACATAAAACTCAGACCGGTTTCGATTAAAGCTGAGTCTAAAAGGACTTCAAATACAAAGTCAAGCCAATTCACACCGAAATTTCGACCACAACTCATGCTAAGAGGTAACGCTAATTTGAGCAAAACTTAGACCACGATTTAGACCAAGAGTTACATCAAAACTCAGACCAGAAGGATCTCAAATGCAGACCGAAAGCAAATTAAAATTTAGACCAAACACGGATTAAAACTCAAACCAAATTCAGATTAAAATTCAGACCTAAAATCTAAATAAAATTCTGACATATAATCAAACTAGAATTCAGATCAAAAACTGACAAAAACATAAAAGTTAAATCAAATATCAGACTAAAATTCAGTGCAAAATTCAACCCAATAACTAGGTCATTATCAAGCTTTCTAAGACATCTATAAATTAGCACTGAAATTGTACATTTAATTGTCACCAGCAGTAATGCGGCTAACCAGAATTGATTCAAATATCCTTTTAATATTTATATTAAATTTTTATTATTAAAATAAATATTAAAATATTATATAATGTAAAATAATATTTTAAATCCTAAAGTTCTTCGTTTGTTGAAGTCAAATGCGTTTAACAGCTGATGGCTTTCTCAATCAATAATCACTGTTTACTAAAAATATATTGCTCTTCGTATATATTAGGTAAATCAGGATTGTCGGATTCAGCCCCCCAACTCCCCCGAAGGTTATCATTAGAATTGGTCTAATGCTCATTTATAATGGTCAGAAGCAGAATTCGTTTTTCTTATGCAATCGACTTATCATTAGTACTGTTTTTTCTAGTCCTAATGATATTGGGTTATCATCAGGATTGAATATTTCTAATGATAATGCTAAATTAATTAATTCGCTTAGTTGCCCTTTTGTGCAATTTACTTAGGCCAAAGCTGTAAACCTTCAAGTACCAGTACCATTGCTGTACTATTGTTTTTGTAATTTATTTATTTAATGTGCTGAAAAAAATTATTAATAAATAAATAGTTTAAAGTCCCGGAGTGGGAGAGGGGGCGAAAACAAATTTTTCATCTTTTTACCATGGGATCTCTTAAGTTATCAAACAGAGAGAAAAAAGCATTCTACATAGAAGTTCATGATTTAACCAAACCCAAACTTGTCAAATTGCATATGGTATGTTAAATTTTATTAACAGTAATTTTCAAACGTCATTGCATACTCTATGCAACAAGTACAAATAAATTCTATCTATCTTACCTTGCTATTAATAATATCAAAGTTCATACTAAGCAGCGTTCAAATTGCTGGAAACATTTTGCACATAGCTCAATATTAAATATCAAAAACGATTTTATAATTATTTTTTAATTATCCATTAGATAATAGCTTGATGATGTATTTAATATATTAACAAATACAATACCATTCATCCACACACACACACACACATCTTATTCATGAGGCACATAAAGCAAAATACATTGAAGAAAATACTTCACATGTCGTGCACACGCACATGTCTCATATATCACATTAAATAAAAGGAAGTTAAATAAGAAACAGCAGAACATGAACAAGCAGAAGAAGAATACGAATAATTCTGCTTCTTCATTTTGATTTTTTTCTGTTTTTTTCTTTTTTCATAAAGTGAAATGAGATATTACACTAAATAACAGAAGCATACTCGTAAATCGCATTATTGTGCAAAGTTCGTAATAATCTACAAATTACTTCGCTTATAAATGAATGCTAAAGTATGTTTTAATTGAAAAACATTCATAATATTTAGACGTACGAGAAATGGCTTTTATATACACCAACTCGTAGGCACATATGAAATAAATCTTTAAGAAAATTTTTTTGATAGCATTCAATCGTACTTTTGATAAATATAATTATATGGCACAATAGCCCGTTGAGAAAATATGCCTAGTTTTCACACTTACGCGAATTGAAAGCGATCTAGAATTTGTTCCAAAGTATATGGGAGTGTATCTGAAGCCAGGCTTCAACCCATCAACTTCCGAGCACGTTTTTCTTAATAAATATGAGTGAAGGGTGTAGTCTGGTGTTCAAGTATCAAAAATTGATTTTATTTTTTATTATGTATTTCGAAAGTACAATACCATATATTGAAAATATACTGTAAAAATCTCATAACAAAAATATAGCACATAATAGAGAGCGCCTGTTAGTTAAACTGTATGTGTTGTTAAAACTTTAAAAGCGTTTTTCTATAAACAACGTTTCTTTGATCGGCCCAGGGGTTTGAAGAAACTCTATAAAGCCGATATTTTACACACCGATGGCTTTCGCAGATAGTAAAATTTTTTGTTTTTAATCATTATTTCCGATTTGTTATACCGATTTTCAACAACAAAAAGCCCGATTTTTTAAATTTTTTATTTAGAAGTCTGTCATTTTGTTATTTTTTAATAAAAATGTTTAAATCTACTACCTGCCAGAATGGCAAGCCTACAGAACGATATTCTATTTAAATTTTTAGTCTCAGATAACTTCAAGTGTCGCAATTACCCGCGCTAGCCGCACACCATTTTTTTAAGGTGTCCATTTTGTTCGTAAAAACACTAAAAAAAATATCGTAAAATAAACTCCAAACATTATGTTTTTTTTGTAAAGTTGAAGATGTCAATAATAACATAGAAAAGAATTCAAATGATTGTATTTTATTTTCTTATAATAAAAAATTCCCGAAAAAAAACCTATAAAATTAGGGCGGAACACCAGACTACATCCTTAAATTCAACATTTGTATAATCAAGCACTTATTTTTAATATGTAGTATACTTTTAGGCACACTGTTATACATAAGGATAGTTTTTAAAGAAAAATAAATTGAAGAAATTTAGTGAGGTCAGCTTTGCATCATAAAAATCGGTTGAGTAGCTTAGGATAACATGTGTACACAAAAATCAGCTTAGCGTAATAAATATATCCACGTGCATTTATTAAAACATAACGCTCGTATCGTTTTTGGAACCAAACATTTTGAAAAAACAGTAGATCGATATGAAAAAAACTGTATATTTTGCGGTATCAACTTTATTTTACACTATACAACAATTTGAAAAAAATGGCAATACCCATCTCTAAAGTTTATGGTACCTAATGTATTTTGGTCCGCTGAGTCCGAATCTGCCATCAGTTTTGTCTACTACTGAATTCTTTGTTTAATTAAAAGTAACACTAAAAAAAATATCGTAAAATAAACTCCAAACATTATTTTTTTTTTGTAAAGTTGAAGATGTCAATAATAACATAGAAAAGAATTCAAATGATTGTATTTTATTTTCTTATAATAAAAAATTCCCGAAAAAACCTATAAAATAAGGGCGGAACACCAGACTACATCCTTAAATTCAACATTTGTATAATCAAGCACTTATTTTTAATATGTAGTATACTTTTAGGCACGCTGGCTGTTATACATAGGAATAGTTTTTAAAGATAAATAAATTGAAGAAATTTAGTGAGGTCAGCATTGCATCATAAAAATCGATTGAGTAGCTTAGGATAACATGTGTACACAAAAATCAGCTTAGCGTAATAAATATATCCACGTGCTTTTATTAAAACATAACGCTCGTATCGTTTTTGGAACCAAACATTTTGAAAAAACAGTAGATCGATATGAAAAAAACTGTATATTTTATGGTATCAAAGAAAATTACACTATAAAACAATTTGAAAAAAAAAATGGCAATACCCATCTCTAAAGTTGATGGTACCTAATGTCTTTTGGTCCGCTGAATCCGAATCTACCATCAGTTTTGTCTACTACTGAATTCTTTATTTAATTAAACGTAATGTCATGCATTAAAATGAATGTAATCGTTGTTTTTTGTTTCTAGCTCCCAAACTAAAGTTCGGTAACCCAACGCTGAGTACTTTACGTAAGAATTCACGCTATCGATTCATAAAAAATTCAGCGATGGGCATTGGCGTAACTAGGATAATTCTCTGGGGGGGGCCAAGCCTCTTCGGCTGTAATTTTTTCTTTAAAAAATGTGTTTTCAATGTTAACAGTTGATACATTTGAAAACCTTTCCTGTAATATGGTTGCTCTTAACCAAAGTCTTTATTACGGGACAGCTCAAGCATAATGCGATTTCAAAATCACTCAAAAGTAAAATTTTTTCCCGGGTACGTGAAAAGATGTTTACACATCATAAATTTTGATTGGACATTCAAAAAATTGCTTGCATAACTGCCGCATAATGAATAAGTGTTGTCTAATAGAATAAGGAAATGTTATAAATTTTGTTGTAGAAACTAATAATCTTTTACTGCTTTAAGTATTCATCATACATAGCTTTTGCTCCAAAAACAAAAACTCGAAAAGTAAACAAAAATTGTTCCTTTTTTTCAGAGACAGTCGAATTTTTTTTTTTTAATGAATGCAAGTTTTTATATAATCTTTATATTAATCATTTTCTTTGGACTTTGCTTTTCTTGCCATATTATTTCTGGGGGAGGGGGGTCTAGAGCCAGCTGGGGTGGGCCGTGGCCCCCAGGCCCCTACCTCGTTACGCCAATGGCGATGGGATATTTCGTTTTCAGCACGTAATAATGACCAAAAAATAGCTATAACTTTTGACTGAAATGGAACAGAGAATCAAATAAACTCTTAAATTGAAGATAATTGCCTTTTCGGAAAGATATAGATGCTCCTTTTCATTTTGAAAAATGGTAATTTTGATACAAATGAAAAAATTGGCTATATCTCGAAAACCTGAGTTGCTACGACAAAACGGATGGCATATTCGGATTCAGCGATCTAAAAAATATTAAGAAACAATCACTTTGGAGATGGGTAAAAAACAGTGTTGTATAATGTTATCAAGGAAAGCAAATTATCCATCTTTTATATCGTCTTTGTTTTCCATTTCAATTCCTCCATCCATAGTTATTGTGTTGTATTTGTCCTTTGAAGAAATTTGACGAAACAATACCGTCTTTGTTATGAGGTATTTATAGAAATCAACGCATGGATAATTCAAGTCACATTTGACGATCAAAATCGCCTTCAATGTTTCCACTTCTATCAAAAGTATACTTGCCCGTGTTCTCATTGTTCTCTCTTAGGTTTTGCATTGCGATTGTTAAATTTAAAATTTCGAATTATATTTTATATTTTTTCTTAGTATAAACGCGGTATTTTGGTAAAAAAAAAAGCGGTTTTGGAATCTAAAAAACAGTATACTACCGCGAAAAACTGTATAGATACGAGCGTTATTCATACATATAACGATATAAAGTTTATGCAATAACATGTTTATATGCCATAATGCCTAATAGTTTAAAAACGATTTATAAAATCACCCAAATAAGTAACTTAATTTTTATCTTATTTTATTTTTTTGTATATTTCAAGGATATTGCCATGTTTCGTGAATTTCTGCTTGTTAAATTGATCAATGCTGAAAAGGCAACATTTCAAACGCCAATATTCTCACAGAAACGTGAAAGAACGTTGGATATGCTGATTAAAGATTTGCATGAAGATTATCTCAGCGATGGCAAATTGGTATGTACTACAGCGACATTTTTGTATGTCCTTATTTTATACCCATACAGTAATGCATACACACACATACATGATTACTCCTACGTGCTCAAGTAAGTGCATGTATGTGTATATGATGCACTCATATGCGGTGGTATCGTCACCTACACTTAAATAAAATGGGCATAAAAAGTTTATATATAAAAAAAAAATTACAGTGATTTTCTTTCTGTGAAAATTGTTAAAATTTTTCAAGTGTTTATACCATCGTCATATATGAGATTATGCAAATTGATTTACATTCAACAAACAATACCACGGCGTATACAAATTGAAAAGCATGTGTGAGAAAATGTCTTGGGATAAAAATTTCCATACTGACTGCATATGCTTTAACCACACTTGCATACAACTAAACTCTTATACACATAAGTTGATTTATCTTTGGCATATAAATATACAAACAACTACTTGCACATATATTTATTTTTTTATTATACTCGTATATACAGAATATGTTAAATAGACGCGCCTTCTCCGAAGTGCTGTACGATGTGCCAAGAACATCAAAACTTAAAGAAGACGCTAGACAAATTGAGTTTGTACGCATTGGACAAGCACTCAAATTAGAGGCCATCGTACGTGGCGATGCACCCACAAGCATTGCCTCAGCCAGTCCGTGCACTATATTCAGAAAACCACCATGGGAACCCCATTGTTTCTATCCAACATTTCCGCACCGTGGCACCTTGGCTGGTGATTCATTTGGCAGCAATGATGAATGCTTATTTATTGCAACCGATGATGGTACATTTCTGATGAAAGGTAAATTACATCAATAGATAGTAACTAAAATAATAATAAAAAAAAAATTAAAATAAATTGTAATAGCTGAAATTTTCATTTCCGTAGAAGATCAATCACATCAACTTGTCTTTGACAAGTCATTTCATGTACGTCAGCTCAGCGTACTTGAAGAGCACGGTTTACTATTGATACGAGGTGGTTCATTGAGTAATCGTGATGCACATCGTATGCACGTGTTTCGCTTGCGTGAATTTCAACCGCATTGTATTGATGAAGCTCTGAAATGTCGTAATCGTTCTGAAGTCAAGGATCGTCGCATCGAACGTACACGTGGTTGTCATTTGTATGCGAGCTCCCGCGTAAATGGTGGTCACTTACGTTTGGTGGTGGCTGTAAATCGTAAGCTACAATTATTTCAATGGAAACATACTGCAGCTTGGGCTTCGTGGTGTCCTGAAAATGATACCGAAACAATAGAAGGTTTCATCTATCAAAAAGAAATACAATTAAGTGAATCGCCGTCGATAATTACTTCATTAGAGGGGCCGACAAACACAAATGCTGGCGGTCTCATATGTGTTGGATATAAGTGAGTGATAAAATTATAAACATACATTTGGTTTGTAAATCTATAGGCTTGGGAGATAGGCGAGAAGAACTTAACTTTCTCAGAGAGTGCGCCGGCGTTGTGCAGATATTCCTCAATCAAATGAAGCATAAGAATGCTACTTTTTGATTTGAAAAATGTGTACTCAAAATACTGATAAGTTTACTTTGAATGATAAGGTTATGAATACAAATAGAATATTATGTTAATTTTTAGTGAACTTTTATGCCCTTATCCTTATTTGAGTCCAAATACCTTCAGAGGGTTAAGAAACAACGAAATGGTGAGGATGTGAGGGTGTATTGGGTGGATACATTACATATTATGTATGATAATCACAACTGGTAAGATGGTATATTTTGCTTACACATGCCGAAACCGCAAATGGAGATAAATTTGATGTAACTGAAAACAACGAAACCACAATTGGCAATTAAAAATAAGGTATGCAATTGACAACTAATCAAAATTAAACTCAACCTACAATGGAAAGCAACTGCAATTTTTAGCCACATTTCTAACCTCATTTTGTCAGTTATAGTTTCACAATACTAACCACTATCGCCACAGCACTATGGGTTGGCCAATTTTATTAAATTTAAGCAATGTGCTAAGTATTTAATATATTTTGGAATATAAGTAAATAAGCTAAATATTTGCGTAGACTGCGAAATTTTTAATTTTACTTTTTACAAGTTCCCAAAAACATAAAGTTTGAGTTTAGATGAAACAGTAGTTGGAACTTAAATAGCATAAGCAGTTACTAAGCTCCCTTTTTCATAATAAACAGAATTAAAAAAGTTTCCTAAACTACTTTTTGGGATGTTTTTCACAATATAAGTATTTTAGAACCATATTTCATAATGTATTTACACTCCAAACTCACAAATGAAAGTAAATCCCAAATTATGAAATGCCTATAAATAATTGGGCAATTCTGATTTGTTTTTGTTACTTCCCATACAATTTTTAAAGCAATTTTTCATTTGTGATTTGACCCAAAAACACAATGCTCAGTTTAAAAGTCGAACCAAATCTTAGACCGAAATTTCGTATCAAATATCAGCCCAACATTCTAACTGAGCCAAAAGTCAGACTGAAACAAAACACATACCAAATCTGAACCAAAGATGAGACCAAAAATAACACCGATATTTAAATCAAAACTCAGCCCAAAAGTCAAACCAATGAGATGAAAGCAAACCCAAACTCAGACCTAAAATGAAACTAAATACAAGATCAAATCAAACTGAAAGGCAGATCAAAAACAAAACCAAAGGTTAAACATTTAGATTTATTTTTTGCCTTGTTTGGTAAAAACTTTTTTTTACGCTAATTTTTATAGTTTAAGACGAGGTTGAAATCACTTTATCTATATTTAAATAATTGAGCTTCTACTATGTATATTATACCTATGTATCATGATTACACTTTCAGATACCATTATGAAATAGTCTGTGATCAAACGGGAACGTCTAGCCGTCTACATGAAGTGGAAGCAGCCAAAAGGAATCAAACTCAGCTTACAGCAGCTATAGAACTCTGCGATGGTCTCGAAACTGAATTGTTATTATGCTACAATCGTAAGTCAAAAGATTTATCATACAAAAATTATACATTTATCCAAACTATTACTAATTCCAATTTTTCCCTACAGACACATGCCATTTCCAAAAGCTCAATGACAAAGAGGTCACCACAAATGATTTCGACTTTCACTGGAATACTTCGCCCACTTCGGTGGTCTGCGCATTTCCCTACATACTTGGCTTCACGTCGGACTCCATGGAGATACGTCTGCTGGTCAATGGGAATT
Organism: Toxonevra muliebris; assembly: GCA_963691655.1. Classification (NCBI taxonomy): domain Eukaryota; kingdom Metazoa; phylum Arthropoda; class Insecta; order Diptera; family Pallopteridae; genus Toxonevra; species Toxonevra muliebris. Next base: position 106,258,045 of record OY829326.1, read on the forward strand.
TGGTGCATACAGCCGTAATGCCCGAATTGCAAATGATAACTTCGAAACGTGATATTTTCTTTGTAACCACTGCTCCAGAATTCATGTCCAAAGATCTCCACATAAAGGGGCTACAAATAAATGAATTCCCATCAGAGCGGCGCTTAGTCACCACACCCAGCGAAACATCGTCCAATGAGGAGTTGTCACGTGACAATTGTGCTGATTTATTGAGTGCTGCTACCAGTAATGTTAGCATTGCCATCAAAGATTCCCCAATGAATCAAGAACATGATCTTACAAATCTTTTGGAAATACCAAATGCTGCGGCCAATCTGCCGCATATACATCGTGCACGCTCTCTGCAGAAAACACACAATGTCTACGAAGATAAACCATTAATAGCGAAAAGTAATTCATGCAGTGATTCTTATCACATGGACAAGTTTCAGGGAATGCGTAGTGGTTCCATAGTTGAACAACAGCAGCAGGCACAGCAGCAAGTACTCGGCCATCTAACGCAGTCCGGTGGAACACCGAACTCACCTAGAAATCATAATAACGGCAGTAACAAAAGTAATCAACAGCAACAGCAGCATTCACCAATGTCACCAACAAAACGTAGTAGCTCCAAATATCGTAATCTTTTCAATACCAGCAGTAGTAGCGGCAGTGGAGGAGGCGGTGGTGCAGGCGCCAGCAGTAATAGCGCAGCCAGCAATATGGAGGGATATTCAAACTCACCAGATCGTTTGAAGCCATTGCGTGTTTATCGTATACCTTTGGCCAAATTAACAGGTACACATTCACAGTTTCATATGCATTCGTTTAATAATGCAACAGCGCAACATTCGCAAATGATGCACAGCAGCAGTAATTCACTTTCACTAACCAAAAAGCAAAAATCAATGGACGTTAACTTGTCGCTCGGTGCAGCGGCAGCGAGTGTACTACTTCAGGATTGACAAATGACAACAGCACAACAAGAAGCGGCCAAATCTTTGGATAATTTCACGGAAAAGAAACAAAAATCAATTGATATGCCCGATTACGATGACAATAAATTCAATGAGGAAGATGAGCGACGTTTCGAAATGTTGCAAATGTTACAACAACATCATGGTGATGGCGATACAAGTGTGACGTCACATCATAACAACAACAACAACAACAGTGATATGCAACAAACCACACAAACAATTGAATTTCAAATGTTGCTATCAAGAGAGTTGCGCCGGTTTCAACAAACAAAATAAAACACAACAAATGTGAAGAGTAAATAAAAATTAGTCTTCGTACACCGCAGTGCAATAGAATGGGGTCACTTCTTCATTGACTATATTATGGTGTGCACAACTACATATGCACATATGAAACTTATTCAATAAGAAATACATATTCATATGCTCCTAGTTATGCTGTATGTAGTTTATTTAGGGAAGATAATGAAAAGCTGGAATTATAATAAAATTTATGTGGTATGAATAACAACAACTGCGATACACGCGAAAGTAAAGTGCAAATGTTAGTGAAAAATAAATAGAAAATTTAAATATATACATACATACATGCATATATTTATATGAATGTATGTACATCTATTTATTTCAATATACATATATTCTATGCAAAAGTTGATATTTTGAGTAAAGTCTATAAAATGTTGCTAGTTTTAAGTGAAAAGAGCATATTTAAAATGAGAATCAAAATCAAGCAAAACCAAACAAACTATGAAATATATTTATGTAAAAAACAAAGTTTGGATGTATAATTTTAATATAACAAACATTACAATATAAGAAAAGATAAACAGAATATCTGTAATATAATTTACTACCTATTACAATTTGCACGTTAATGAGATTAGATATTATTGAGAGATATCTAAAGGCACAGAGGCGTACAATGCACACAGAGAGGTGCATTTATAATTGAAAGTGACTTGTCCTGATCAAAATAACAACAATTTTCGTAACCTCTTCTTTTAAATAATGCATTAGAAAATGTTCTTAGGTTTAGATCCTGAAAGTTCATTGAAAAATAATCTTTTTTCCCAGTTTTCAGAGTATACCATATACTAAAATTCGCGTTACATTGAGTAGTAATCCACTATCTAAATTTGAGAATTTTTCAAAATCATATTACAATAACTAAAACTCATCGAGCAATGGGTTAAGACATGTGTATTTTTTGGGTTTACTATTTAAAAATCTTTAAACACACCGTAAATAATATTATACAAAAGCAAATTTCCAAAATACCATTTGTTCTTCATATTAAAAAAGGTTTCACAAAAAATAAATTAATGGAGTAGTCGTTCTGGATTTCAAATCTTGAACACACTGATATATAAACCGTAGTCAACCAAAATGTTTACAGTTTCTACTCTAATATCTAATTTACAACAATATTGAAATGCAATTGTAAGACTATTCGTAAGGTATTCTGTTTATAAAGATACTATAATTTAATTCATACTATCAATACTAAGTAAATTAAAATACAAAACTGAATAAATAAAACACTTAAACTTTTATATTAATTTATTTGACTATACTCTTGTATTTTTACTTCCTTTTATCTTATTTTCAACGCCAAGTCACTAAAGCTCAAAATAAAAGTTTATAGAAAATTTTAGTTACTTTTTATTAGAATTCTAAGTTTCACGCTTTTAAATTTTAAGATAACAAACAACTTTACTTATGAAATAAGAAACAAAACTGAAAAAAAAAATGTATTTAAATTGATATTACATGCTTTTCTTTTTAAAAAAAAAAAAAAAAAACTATTCAACTTTATAAGCAAAAACAAGAAATGCTATTTTTCCCATTAAAAAAAAACAAGTCTTATAAGTATGCTAAAAATATATTTTATTAAATTATGAGTATGAATGTTTGAGTATTAATTAATAAAAATAATAATAATAAATACTTTATTAAATGTACCTTAATAAAAATCTTAGGAATTTATTTAAACCTAAGAACAGGAAAGTGTTTGTATATTATTTAGGGCAAAAACTGGCCCCAAATGAATGCCCCAGATGAAGTTGGCTTAAGCTTAGTTTACAAAAATTTAATGAAAACTAAAAAAAATGGTACTGCTAAAGTGGCCTCTAGTAATTTTCTAATTATTAACATATTTATAACACCATACACATAAGAAAGGCTAATTAAAAATATATGGTACATTAACCATACAAAATACTGTACAGAAAGTACTGAATTAAGTCTTAAATTACAGAAAATCGTACCGAGGGAGATTTTATGATGTATGTATGAACTAGACAGTGAAGTCCAGAATTTAAAGCAATTTTAAATTCCACGATTTAAAATAGTACTCGGGATCAAAAATATTTGACAAAGAAGACTTGAAGTCAGTGGTAGGCTTCGAGGTGCAACCCTAGACCCTCTTACCCATTAGAAGTTGGTAATAATTGACGTAAATAATCTTTTAAATCCTCAAACAGATACATGAAATCTGTTGCAATAAAAAGTAACGAACGAAAAACTGTATAGAAAGTCAGCGGGAATTGTTGATCGTCTTACAGAGAAAACGTATTTTTCGTTCAGGGGACTTAGATTTTAAGTGCCTTTCTGTATAGGATGTGTAATTCTGCATAGGATGCCATTTTCCTTTTGAAATCAAATCATTTCCCTGATTAAAAAATTATAATATCACTGTAGAGCATTTCGCGTTTTGTCCTGGGGAATTGACGAAACCAGATTTTTCTGAAAGTTTGGGTTTTATATAGAAAAGTGGTTGCTCAATTTTCCCAGGTTGACGATTTTAGGCTTTTTTTTCATTTTGAGGTTTAGTCTATGGTCATGGTCATTGAAATGCAAATACTTTTACCATGAAAATGTCTTTCTGGTGGATTTTGTGTACGAGGAATCTGAATTTGAACATTATTTTTACCAATAACGGCCGCTAGGGTGCGCTTTAGTGCAAAAATTCTAATTTCAATGATTTTTGAATTCTGTACACAATAGAAAATAAAAATAGACGTTGTTTATATGGAATTTATAAAAAAATCGAGAAAACATGACTTTGTTATTATGGCCAGTCCATCTGGAAGTGGTTGTACGTCAATGATATGTTTTAGATAGCTGTTTAGCTTAATGAAAAGAATAAAAAAAATTATTATCACGTACATTAAATCTGATTTTATGGCCTTCTTAGCGGAAAAACCGTAAAAATACGTAATTTTTCAAGTTTTTCGCACTAAAGCGTACTCTAGCGGACGTAAACATCACTCTGCTAATGGGATTTTGTAGCATGATTTTCTCCAGGCTTTATTTGCGATTAAGTCCTGCATTTGTATTTGAAATTGCGGTTTTAAGAATGTTCCATTTTGATATTCCTTTAAAAGGGTTCCCGTAAAATATTTTTCAGATGTTTTCTACTAATTTTTGCTCTCTTCGAGGCTGCCATTTGTAGTAGGTATCACAAGCTAATTATTTATACTCATTCTAGTGTATACAACAATGTGCACTATGTGCTATTCATACTGTACTAAATGAATTCTATATTCACACATGTGAAACATAATTTCATTCTTTGTATGATTTTACCATTATCATCTACAGTTGCTGTTACAGCTTCACTGCTCTGCTTTTATAAAAAGGATGAACTTCTTTTTTATAGGAAATTATACTTATTTTTTACTCCTCTTCTTGTTTTTTATATTTTGAATTTTACTTCATATGCATGGATATCTCGCATTTCTGGATGATTAACTAATTATTGAAACATTTATGTTCATGTTTGTCTTTACCAAAGCAGACTTTTTCTTAGATGTTCAAACGAAAACCAAAAACTTACACCGAAGACTCTAATATACCCAGAATATACTCATTCTAATCTACGCCAATGGCGCACATGCATTGAGCTAATTTTCGAAGTGACTCCAATTGTAATTACATACATACATTTTCCCCAACTGCTGTGTTCTGCGATAATATCAGTAAAGATTGTGTCCCCATATACAGAAGTAATATACCATTACTTTTATTTTTGGTCAATTTAATCAAGCACAAATACTCGTTACTTTTGTGTTTATGTATGCTACGTGAGGCAACGCTACATACATATGTATATTGAACGAAAAAGCTTTGCTGGATCAACTTCTTTAAATCCTATTTAAAAATGACACGATTTTCTTCATCATATCAAAAGTGTGTAGTAGCTTAACTAAAGGTACTTAATATTTTACTAATACTTTTATTTAAATAAAAACTGCAAGCATTTTCTCATTCTCTTTGCCATGAAAGAGTAACAAAAATAATTTTATTTAATTTTTTTCTTGTATTCAACTTAAATTAATGATAGTATTTTTTTACAACTAAATACAAATTTGTGATTAACTGAAAAATATTAAACGAAACTTAATTTAAAATAAAAAATAAAACAAAAAGTGCAGGCAGTAGATCCATAAATAATGAAATGTTAAATTAGCTTGCTAAGAAATTCTTTAGATATTTTCATTAAATCTCACAGATCCGCAATAAATAAAAACTTCCATAATATTTAGATTTTTTACTACATGCAGAGCTCAAATTGACAGAATCTATGAATATTTTGACAAAAAAAACTCTTGGTTATATATATATGCAACTATGTATAAATAATATTTCTATTATGAGCAAATTCGCAATTTTGAAAAATTAGTTTTCACGGTTTTAAAGCAAATATTCTTCAATTATTACTTTCTAATGTACAAAAATACCTCAGCCAAAGATTAGCTTAAACCGTATCCAATAATTTAATGTCATTTCCAGTTGCTTCTAGCGTTCAATACTTTGTATGCAAAGAAATGAGAACAGCTACTTCATCCTTAAACTACTTATATTGCGATGTAGAGTTATACTTATGTTTCTTTCATTAAATTTTGTATACAAGCTTTAAACTAATAATCGAAATTGGTATGCAAAATTTAAAAATTTGAGGGTGTCAAACTTCTAAATATAGAATTCCTTTGCTATAGCATATCAATCTTTATAACTGGATCTACTTCCAATTGACACATTTTAATTTTTTTAAATTTGGTTTTTTGTTTGTTAAAAAAAAACATCACAGTAAACATAAATCTCATAAATTTCCTAAAATTATTAAAAACAAAAAACATAGTTTCCTAATGAAATTTTTATACATATTCATTTCTTTTATCGAGTTATCAAATATCTTTGGATGCACAAGCTTTACTTAAAAGTATTTGTATGAATTATGCGTTATCAGTTGCGGTTTTCTTTTATACTAAAATTATTGTAGATCGTTTCATACTTTCAAATAAATACACACTTACAAATGAATGACGCTTAGTTTCACTGTGGTATAAATGCAAAAGCAATTAGTAAAGAATTTCTTTAAATTTACCTTCAAGTTGAGTTATTTTTCTGATCCTAAATATACTCATAGTATAAAAATTTTTAGATAGTTTATATCAATATAACCCGAAGAAAATTCAAAACGCACTTGTATCATTATGAAACTAAAGGTCACAATAAAAATAGGTATGTAAAGCATGAAGGTATATCTATCTAGATAAAATTCTATAAAAGTTATTACTTACAATAAATATATTTGAGGGTTATATAGTTGTTACTTAATTACTACATATAATTAATTAGTTAAAGGCCTCTTTTGTATTTGAATAATCACGTAAAGTGTTTTTTTTTTTTTTTTTGCAATTTTCGTCATTTCTTTTTTCTAATAATATAAAAATACAAAAGTAGAATTCACCAGTCTTCATCTTCATTGAATTCTGAGATTTCAATGCGGAAGTTTGTATTGGCATTTTTCAATTTACGATGACATATGCGACCTAAAGGGTTATGTCGCAAGTCAACCAATTCTAAATTATCGCTAGTTATCATTTCATCGGTATCGATTTCTAAAAAAAAAAAATTTTTTTTATTATTTTTCATAATTTGTACTATATTTAAAGGTATCTCACCAATTATGGCATTACTACTCGCATCCAATTTACGTAATTTGGGCATTTTGAAAACAACGCTTGGCAGCACTATAAATGAGTTATATGAAATATTGAGGCGTTCCAATGCATTCAAATCTGCCAATTCATCTGGTAATTTGGCCATTTGATTGTGTGATAAATTAAGATCTGTAATTTAATGGCATGTATATAGAAATCATATAATTTCAATTGAGTATTTTATTAATATTTTTACCTGTTATCAAACTAAATTTCATCGCAAATTTGGGTGGGATTTTCTTTATCACATTACCACTGAGATCACAAGTCTTCAATTCAGTATTACGCATCAAATGATAAACTGCATCGGGAATTTGCATGAGCTCACACTCGGATAAATCTGTAAAAAAAATTGAAGATATTTTCTTTATTTCTTTGTATCAAATATTAATATTTTAACGGTTAAATTACACCATTCATTTTAAAAGTGTAAATTCACCTTAAATTTTTTCTCTTATTAAAAATGCGAAATTGCTGAAATTTTTCATCATACGGCAACTCTTTACTACATTAGACAGCGTGAAACGTAAGAAAATGAAACAGAGAAAAAACAGAACCAACTCTTTACTACATTAAACAGCATGAAACGTAAGAAAATGAAACAGAGAAAAAACAGAACCAATGATTCATTCCGCGCAAGCATTCTATTTTAGCTTTTTATGGTAAATTTTTGTTTATGTTGTATGAAAGTTATAATTTATATGGCAAAAGATGAATGAAAAATTATTGTAATGTGCAATTTAGCATACAATAAATATACATGGGTAAGTATTATTTTTATTTTATTTACAAATAGGATTATATAATTTACTAATAAATAGTCATGGGTTGCTAGAAATTTACCTAATTTTTCATTTTCTTGAGCGTCTTCACAGCGTGTAATAATTTGAACAACCAAATGTGCCATTTTTATTAAACACTTATAACAACCTAAAAATAATATTTTCGAGTTTTTTTTATTTTACTTAGAATTTACGAAAAATTCTTTACGAAAGAAAACTAACTATATAGTATAGTCGATCGTATGTATATATACAGAAAACTTATGAAAAATATTCACAACGCGATCACTAGCGCAGCACAACAAATACTATTACCAATTTCAATAAGATATGGTGGAATTATATTTTAAGCACTAAGAGAGAGAACAACTTTTGCCAATGCTTGTGCTTTTTACACCGAAAAAAATTATTTGGTCCAAGTTGTCACAGGGTTCCCTAAATGAGCCCCGTAGTCAGCGATGCCGTATTGACCGATTTATCTGTAAATTACAGTTTTTCCGGTCGGCAGGCAATTTTACAGAGTTCCCTCAAATATTACAGTTTATTCCCAAATTTTACAGTTTTTGCAATAGTATGCAGAATAGACATAAATATGTTTTGGTTATCATAAAAATGTAATTGTATTTCAACACAACTATAAATTATATGTAACAGAAGATAAAGTAGCACTTGCAGGTAGCGAATGTGGAAGAATGTTTCCCCTAATTAATACCTACTAATAAAACTAAAATTCAATGAACATGGACACCCGAGATGTTCACTGATTTTAGGTTAATTTTGCTTTTGTCTTTTTGTTAAAAAAAAAAAACATTTAAGAAAAAGAGAATATTTTTATATTATTGTATTTTTTTGTTTGCACTTAAAATATGTTTTAAAAAATTAAAAAAGAAAACCTTAAAAAAATTCTAGTTTTATTTTAAGGATTTATTGTTTCTCGGCTGCCACACCCAGTTCATTGACGGTGTAACAAGAATTATGTTCATTGACGCCGGGTTAGAATTGTTGTACTGATTACTGGGTAACTATGACTACTGAAAAAATCGGACCCAGGAATGTTCATTTAATTTTATAACTAGTCATAACAAGAATGTTATTTCGTGTTTCTTATTAGTAATAATAACATATTTGTTTTATGCATTTTGGAAAGAAAATTTTTATTTTATTAATATTATTTTTTATTGATTTATTTTTACTTAATTTTAAAGGAATTATTTTTTCTGATTTTATTTATGTTATTACATATTTATTGAAATAAATTAATTTTAACTCAGATCATTTGGCCGAGTAGAATCTGACAAACAGTTAAACGCTTTCGCTATTTCTTTTTTCAACCAAAAACAGACTGCTGGCTGACTGTTGTTGTCGTTATGATGAATAACACAAATCAAATAACTTAATTTTTTCCAATTTTTCTTTGGATTAAATGGGTTATAAGAATTGGTTTAATATTAATAAAAAATGTGTATGATCGCTAGTTTTTTATTTTCGAATCATGCCTATTGACCGAAATTTTTTCCAAATTTTTGCACCATTATCGCATTAGGTTTGCCGGAAGTGATAGAATTGAAAAGCATAGCATCTCCCAAAAATGCGAAATGGGGAAACTGTTATATTATTGGACCTAAATGAACTTCTTTTGAAAGAAGTTGTTGTAAAAATAGCGAATTTAAAAAAATTATGCGGGTCTTATAGCGTTTTCTTTTCTTGACAAAATGTTGCATTTTTTTTTTTTTGCCTCGTGCAATGGCAACAATTTTTTAATTGCCTCACAACACTGCCAAAATGTTGCCTTTTTAGTGCAAAGAAAGAACATAAAAATGCTACTCTGTCAGAATCAGCTAATTTGCAGGGCAACATTCTCACCCCGTCATTTAATTGAGTGCAAAAATGTTACATTTTTCCCCGCTTAGAAGGCAACATTTTTTAGAAAAGAACACAATACTCTTGGAAAGTGCTGCCTCTTTTTCAGAAAAGAACACGAAATTTGACATCTCTCGCAAGATAGGTTGCTTTGTCAAAAGCACGTTACGAATTTTACCTTTGAATTTCTGAAAATTTTTCAAACTATTTAAAAAAAAGTTGTTTTGTTAAATCTAATTTTGAAAAAAAAAGTTGCCTTATCTCGGAAAAGATTGTTTCGTCAAATATCCACAAACTCTTAGTGAGGGAAAAAAGCAATGCATCTAATGTAAAATTAGAATCCTTAACATGCCCCAGATTTAAAAAATAGGGTAATACCCGCCTATAACCATAGGACTATATCCAAAGTCAACCGTAGGCGTTCGTCTGATTTTATGACTAAGCAAACACCTGGATGAATATTATATAAAAAGGTTGCCTTAGCCTATTTCGTACTAGTATTAAATTTTTTAAGTTCCTGTTTTTTAATTTTTAAAAAATATTTAACCGTAGATTTATTTACGAATGTTTTACTAAAATATAATTCAATAATTTTCGCTGACGATAACAGACAAATAAATCAGATGGATAACCAGATAAATATTGCCAGATGATTATAAATTGACCCGTTCCATTTTTCGAATACTGGCAACTACTCAACATTTTTCTGACACCAAACTTTTTGCAATGCTCTAATATTGATGAATAAGTCCAAAATAAATTCGTTTGATTCCTAAGTCTTACAAATTACAAAATGAATTGAGGGCAACAAGCAGAAATCTATTCAAAAATCAAACCCCTTCTCGTAAGTTCTTCAATCTAACTAAAAATAAAGAACATTATGAGAACAGAAATAGATAAAACAAGTAAACTTTTAATCCTCGAAAGGCTATCGTACTAATTACAGATGGGCAGTTGCCAATCTATATGACCCCACGTAAGCTTCTCTCCCAAACTAAAAGACTTCTCATTTGCACTGTAATTTTTCATAACACAAGTTTTTCGGTTTAAATTCGCTTTCGTAAAATTAATATTTGCACCTGTTTTCTTATTAAAATTATGTATATTTGACATTAAAATTTTTTCCACCAAATAAATCTAAATTGTATATAATTTTCAGAAAATATGATTTGAAAACGTTCCGAAGAAAATTTCACAATAAAATCTTCTCCCATTCAGCTGCCGGCAATTGTGGCAGCTGGCCACTTTTTTAATGCGTTTCATTTTCATTTTGTTTCATTGTAAACAAAGTAATAAATAAAGTTTTCTGCGTAGAGCTTTTGTGAGCTTATGAACTGCGTAGCTTTGTTTAATATATATTTGCGACGGAATATCGTAAATACAAAAAGCTCACGATATAATAATAGGTTACGATATGCGTATGCATGTTGTTTCTTAACTTTATTGATTTCAAAATTCTAGGCCAAATTTAAATATGTGCTTTTTAAAACGTAAATATTTTCAAAATATGACACAATTTGAAAATCTAAAAAACAAAAATTAAGGAGATATTTCTAAATATGTTTATATAATATACATTAGGGCGGGTCAAATTGTTCGGGCACAAAAAAAAACTGGTCAAAGGGAATATTAAAAAATAGATTATACGGCTGATTCTAAGTAGATTTGTCCAAGAAACTATATGCCTTTGTACCTACCCATAAAAAATTAAAATAATACAAAATTTATAAATTGTAGAAAAAAATCACAATTTTATTTTTTGATAGCTTAAATTAGCTTATTCTCAAATTTGAATGGAAAAAGCAAAAACTAGAAAAATAGAACAACATATAGGTATTTATGTAAAAAGAAACTGCAATAAACTAGATTACAATAGCAAGCTACTTAATTCTCGTATATATTCGTATTAATTTCTATAAGTTACAAACTGAAGAATCTAAAGTCCCAAATTTTATTGGTTGCAACAGTGAAACAAAGACCAAATCCACTTAAGCAAGTTGCGTGTTTTTACCCAAGCAACGAGAGTGACAAATCGAATGAGCATATAGTTTATATCTTCTTATCTCATCATATTGCAACATCAAGAAAATAGGCTGCATGTATTTTTCATATGTTGAAATCAGGTCATTAAACTGAAAATTGGCACCTTTCCAACTTTAAAACAAAAGTTACGTAAAGAAAGAACAAAAAAATCTCAACGAAATTGAAAAATGTCATTCACACGCGTCTCTAGATGAAAAATTAATTAAAAACTTTTCCTATAACTACAAAATGTACACGAGTATTTATAAACAGATTTACGTAGATGTTTTTGAATGCATGAGGTACTTGGTACATGTTAAATTAAAAGAGATATGAAAAACATTTGTAATTGACATTAAAACATTTTAAAGTCAATGAACATACGCAAATATTGCAGCGACTTCAAGAAATTTACATACATATATAAAAATGTATAAAAATATAAAATAAAGGCGTCAAAATTTAACAATATTTGCTAGAGGACTGACGTTTTGTCCGTGGACATTGAACAGCATACTACAGCAGACAAAGAGTCGGCAACGAAAAAGCAAAGAATTTTGAATAGGAGATTAAGGGGTAGTAAAAGAGAAGACGACCACTCAATATGTTTCGTGCTGCGACATGGGAAAATTGGTTCATTCGTCGTAAAATTATATTTATCTTTAATAATATTGTTCTTAATGAAAACGATGATGTTGATTTTCCAAAACAAAACAACAAATATTAATGGTTGATATAATGAAAGAAACAAAGAAACTTATGAAAAGTGCGCAAAAAATCACATCATATTTTGTAATTGTGCCAATTTTTGTTTTCTACCGATAAAGGAAAATCAAGAACCAGAAAAAAAAAATAAAAGAAAAACAGTTTTGAAATAAAGAAAATTTAATCACATGCTGACCGCTTTTGTGTGGAAAATTGCTGTTGTTGTTTTTTATAAAAATGACATTAAGGATTTATTTATTAACAAAAACAAAACAACAAATTTTCATTTGAATTAAAAACGCAAAAGAAGAAAATGCGTTTCTTTAACCTACAGTTTTCCTTTTATTGTAAATATTTACAAACTGAAAATACATTTATTTTTTTTTAATAGGAAAATGAAGAAGTCAACGCACTGAAAAATGTGAAAATAAAGAAATTTTACGTTTTAATTTGGACAAAAATGAAAAACTTAACTGCGCACTTGGCAAATAGTATGAAAATGTGCGCACTAAATTTTCAGATTTCTGGGTACATACACGATTATGACTGTGTGTGAATGAGGAGTGCAGCAGAAGATAAGTGAAATAGTGAAACGTGTTGACACATTTTTGCCGGAAAAAATTATAAAAATTAATAAGAAAGTTTTGAGTAATTTTATGGTAAAAATATAATTTGTTGTGAAATTATTTCAAGTACATAAGTATACATATGTATGTTTAGCAATATTATTTTGATATTGTGTAAAATTTTTGACATTGGAACATTTTATTAAGCTAATAAATAAATTCCATAACCAAGTTAATGATTTGAAATAGCACTTCCTCGTAGGTAATGACATTTCTTCAAGTGCTTACATATTCATAAGAAAATTTTATTTTTTTTTTAACTTAGTTGTGCCCCTCATGTGAACCTCAAAACTCTGTATATGTTTTTCTTCCATATTTATATTTTTAAACAAGATATTCGCGTGTGATTTTGGGTAAATTACACAGACCGACCAAAATTTTTACCCATAAACCAGACTACACTTATCCAAAAGATTTTGACGCGCTGAATTCGAATCTGACTCTCTAAAATTGCTCTAACACGTTAGGATTTCGAGATATCCTAACCTAGAAGTGCAAAAAATACCGTTTTGCTCATGTTTATGGTTATGTAGCACAGCCGATCCTAGTTTCTTTCAAAAATTATTGATAGCATCTTAAAGTATGAGTCTTCCTCTTCAAAATAACGTTGAGTTTGCTCAAATATCTTTTTCGCTGAGATATCGCATTTTGAAATTTTCATGTATGTGGATTTTTCTACGTTTGAGAATTCATACACATTGCTACATAAAAACGGTATTTTTTACACTTCTAGGTTAGGATATCTCCAAGGCCAGATTCGAATTCAATGCGTCAAAATCCTTTGGATAAGTGTAGTCTGGTTTATGGGTACAAATATTGTCGGCCTGTGTAATTTACCCAAAATCACACGCAAATATCTTGTTTGAAAATAGAAATATGAAAAAGTTGTGAGGTTCACGAGGTTCACATGATGGGCACAACTAAGTTAAAAAAAAAAAATTCTTATAAATATGTAAGAAATGTCATTACCTAATGTGTTAGAGCAATTTTGAGCCCAGATTCGAATTCAGCGCGTCAAAGTCCTTCGGAAAAGTATAGTCTGGTTTCTGGGTAACAGCGTTCGTCAAATTTTGTCGGCTTGTGTTATCTTTGAAAACTTTTTAAAATTACCAGATTTTTACATTTTGAAATTCATGGTATTTCGCTAACGAAATATTTACATTTTAAACTGTTTAAATTCTTGCCATGGGTTTTGCAGTTTCTGTCATTTAATATCAAATTTTAAAATATTTAATCTAAATCTGAAATTTAAATTGCAAAAACTTTTTACGAAAATTAGGCTTAAAAACTACTGAAATCGTGTTTGACTATCATTGACCCTAAATCTCATAAAAACCTGGCTCGATGAGGCTTCTGAAAACCAAAATGGATCATAAATCTCAAAATATAAATTTTTAATTCGGGATCATTTAATAGATAAATTTAATTTCAAGGAGACGACTCCATAAGTAGTTTTTTGGAATAACAATCTCGCAATTATACTACCGTTTGTGTTAATCTTTAAATTTTATACTTGCATATATCGTCGCCTGAGAATTGATTTGGCGTATATGTATAAGTATTCCTATGCCTATACGCCAAATCAATACTCAGGCGACGATATGGCTCAGGGGTAGGAATTCCAATTAATTAGGGAAGCCGCCAATACTGTTATTCAATATTTACAATTACACTTAGGAAACAACAAGCAGATTCGGCTAAAATAATGATGACTACTGTAACGATATTGTATAGTTTGAAGTGCACTATTTACTAAGAGAATAGCTTTAATATCAAAGAGTCTTTGTACGATACTGCACATAGATTAATTCCTAAAAAGTTTTTTGACCTAATTTAGTTAGAAAACTAAATAAATATAACACAAAATTTGTGTACTGCTTATCATTTAATTTGTTGACAAACAAAATTGAAACAAAACAAATGATTGATTTGATGGGTGAGTAGCTGTCATAAAAGCCAGAAGGAGGGGGAATAATGATTATTATTATTTGTTTGTTGTTATTGCTGAGTCATTAATTGTCTATGGAATTGCGTATTTTGTTGTATTTTTTCTTACCACATGTGATTTAAACTTAATTTCATTACCTTTCTTTTAACTGCCTATTTACTTTTGATAAGATAAAGTAAAAAAAAAAAAAACAAAAAACATACCAATGTTGATAAATTTTCTTTTGTTTATTATTTTGATTTAGATTGTTATTGTTGTAATTAAGTTAGCTTGCATTGCAAAAAAAACACCTTTAATAAATATACAATAGAAAACAAATTGAAAAAAAAAAAAATAAGAAAATAATATAAATTTAAATGCAGACTCAAACGCAAACGACCTTAGTCAAGGCCGTTTCTTTTTAAAAGTATCTATGATCTATTGTTGTTAAGCTTCCATCAGTTATGTGTAAGAAAGTGGTGTCCTCATCGTTGTAACCAAACTGAAGTTTACAACAATTATTAATTTGCAATGCTTTAACCTCTTTGTGTAACTTTATTTAGGTTAATAATATTTTTTTGAATATAAAATTGTATTACATAGTTATAAATGCAAATACACAATTTTTAACAATTAAATTTTATGGAAGTTATTTTAAGTTGAACACATCTATGCAAATACAACACAATTTCAGTCAAACTTAAATATAAATATGTATATATAACCATAGTATACTATTTATATCAGTAATGATTTTGATAACTACTCGAATTTTTCTTTGTGCGATACGTTTTTGTATACGAAACAGTTGGTGTCGCAGTGGCTTAACATTAAACCTGGACATAATAGTTAAAACCAAATGGGTTCTGTTGACTAATAGTAGAGAAAATAATTTTCTTTAAAATATTAGTTTGGGATTCGTTATTTATATTCTTTTATATTATCTAATAGACCGAAGCATTGAACTCAAGATAGATTATTCCGTCAAACTTTTATTTCCAGGTCTATAAGTATATGAATGTATTGTATGTCTTACAACCGAATATCTCAAAGTATTTGGACTTTGCTCACCAAAGTGTGGCGTAGCACTCACTTGAAATATTTGTATACACCATACGTACGTGAATGATTGCGTGTGTGTGAGTGTTACAAAAAAAATAAAATATGTTCCCGTAAAAAGTAACGCGCACTTTTATTTAAAATTATTCATAACTGAATGCAAGAAATTGTATAATTTTTTTTTTTATTAATTATTTATGTAATGCGTGTTAACACAAGTACGTATGTTTATTATTGGTTTTGAGCACGTAAAACGATTAACTTATGGTAAGATTAAATATTTATTTATTTAGTAAGAATAAGAAACACGCTTTTCAGTTAAAACTCATTTGAGTTAAAAAAAAAAAAATAATTGTATGAGAAAAAAATCTGGTAAAACTAATTTTTCATTTTAAATTAAGTATCTATTCATATTAATTTTAGGGGCCTCTTTCAATTTAGTATTAACAAAAATTTCAAATAGAAACCAAAACAGAAATATTACAATAATAAAATTTCGGGATAACAAGGTGTGAACCTCAAAGAGATTAATCAAGTAATAGCGGTGCTTAAATGTTTAGCGGTCTCTGAAGTATAAGTTTTTTTGGAAACACAGTAATGCTTTTAATTAAGTCGCGAGCAAAAAAACGCACATTTCGCTGTTTAAGTCGTTTTTTGATTTCGATTTCCGTCATTTCGATTTGAGTCAGAAAAACTATCATAATGAAAACACTGCGTAACATAAATCAAAGCCAAACGATAGTAGAAGTATTGAAACATATTTTTATCCAAATCAGTGGAAACACTGTCTATTGGGCGCGCTGTCAAAGTTGGCAATTAAAGCTCCCGGCGGTTTGACGTTTTATTTAATTAAAATGTGTTGAAATTCGTTGGTGAAATTTTTATAAATTTATTTAAAACAATTTTTTCTGGAAAATGGAAAATAAGAACGAAAGTATGTAAAATAAAACTTTATTACTATTTCGTATTTTGCGTTGATCATAAGTGAAAAATAATTATTTGAATGTGCAAAGTTTTTGCTTGCAAATTATGAAATCGTGCTTGTGTTCCGTGAAGGAAAAAAATATTATGCAGTCCATGGCAGTCCATGAAGTGTATATGTGGTAAAATGCTGAAATATCTACTTCCAACTGGCAATCAAAACTTTTGCGAATATTTGCAAATCTCTGAGAAAAATTATGTTTTCAGAATCAATTAAGCTCCAGAATGAAGTTCTTCTTAATGCTTGGTTAGAGAATGGAAGAGACCTCATCGCAGTTACAGTGAAGAAAATGATCGGTTAAAAAGAAAACTTGATTCAGAAATTTCTGCACAGCAGCAAACAGATATGTAATAAAAGAAACTATGACTTCTCCCAACAAAACGACAAAAAATAAGAAATAGTTTAATAGTTATGGAATTGGCAATTTGAACTGCCAAATTTGGAAGAAATTTGCAAAGTTTTTTCCAAATTAAAAATATTAATATGTTTGCGTCAATTGTTCTAATTTTACTTTCAACAAAATATAGCATGTTCTCTGGGATATGCATTACGTATTTAAACACTATTTATAGTTAATCCCTCGTAACAAACACTTCTTAAAATGTTCGCAAGAAATGTGTATGTTTCGGTAAATATCGACAAATTTTATGAATTATTTTTCTAAATTGTACCCAGTATTATCTTTGATGAATTGTTTTTATAATTAAAAGATAATTTCTTATTCTGAAGATATTAATAACATTTGACAGTGAGCGTGTCCCCTGCCCGAATTGGCTGAAATTCACCATTTTTTCTTAATTTTTGTCAAGCAATTGTATTGAAATGCTACACTATGCGCCTCCGCTACACACAGAGACTATTTTATTGGACTAAATATTGAAAAATGTATTAAATATATCACAAGATAATAACGTCCGTGTACAATTTCTTATCGTCGCCTGAGTATTGATTTGGCGTATAGGCATAGGAATACTTATGCACATACGCCTAACCAATTCTCAGGCGACGTTATGCCATTAGATTATAGTTTATTTAAAGCACACTTTATTTTTAAATATGATTATGTGTCAATATCTTTTAAACCATAAAGGAGAAAACTAAACTTCAAATATGGTAGTATTACAGTAAAGACTCAAAAAGAATAAACTTCTAGTTCCCTGTCATGATTAAACGATCAGGACTTCAAATTAAATAATCGAATTTGGGAAACCCATTCAAAAGGCCAATGATGTGATTTTATAGCAAAACTAATGTAAACTTTCAACAAAATAATTGCTATTGATTTCATAGATTGGTGAAAATTATCAATTTTTTTGCTTACAATATCCCAAAATGTACTGCCCAGATTCAGATCCAAGTATAAAAAATTTAAGGAAAATTGTTTTCTTGAGTCTGGCACAATCTACATTCTTTATTATTTAAACTTTTTTTCTGTCAGCAAAACATAGTAAGCTTAACTTATTGCATTTTCACAACAACTACATTTTTTTTGTGTGCACGGAAAAAAAGATTTGTGGAAAAAAACTTGTGATATTCAAAAAAAGCAGAATAATCAGGTAAAATTGCCATTTCGCCCTGTAATTTAGAAATTTCATGAGATACTCAATATAAATTTATGGGTAAACTGCAAACATTACAGCCCAAAACTTGATCATTACAGTTTCAGAAAGGAAAATATTCAAAGGGGCATGGAAAAAATTGAGTTGATAAAAAATACTGAATTATTATTGAAATATTCTATGATCGGCAATTAAAAATCACGGGGCAAACTGTAAAAATTTATAAAAATATTTTTGTTTCATTGTTTTCATTTTTGAAATCATACATTTACTTTGTTTTATATATCAAATATTTTTCAATATATTATCATTCAATAAAATAACTTTCAAGCTGATTGGTTGGCACCTGGATTTACTTCTTTCTGTAATGAGACATTTTAGATTATTTATCCATGACCTTTTACCGGAAGCTAGTAAGATTTGGGATGTTTACACTATATTAAACGAAATTTTTATTATTTTATTAGCAAAAGTCTTTAGCTTTGAATGTCCATTTCATAATTGTATCGAACAGTTTTCCAAAAACCATTGAAACTGAAACACCATCTTTTTTTGAATTACCCTAGAGTTGTTTGCTTTTGATCAATGCGATTTGAAACTAAACATAGGGAAGAGAACAAAATATTTTATAACTCTTCAATTATTGCTGATTTTTGATATCAAAAGTATTATTATGCTTAGTAAAAATTCAATTTCCAATTTGATAATTTACAAAATCACACTGTAAAAATTGATTTGAAACTCCAATAATATTAACTGTATTGTGAAGTACAATGTGCTTATTCATTCGTAAATTTTATTGATTCATTCTGGATATTATAAATTAAACTTAAGGGAATTATTATTTGAAAACTGTAATTATTATCAGAAATCCAATGAATTATTACTGAATATTTTTTTCCGTGTGGTTACTGATTTTTTTTTCAGATATTGTGCTGAGTCAAATAAACTAAATATTTTTCAAAAACTGTTTGACAAAGGTAAATAGTTAAAATTTTTATTTTTAATAACTAATATTATGTATTATATAATAAAAATGCACTTAAATTGTAAATAAGTATGTAATTAGAAAAATGCCCCAAAAAATAAACACATAAAACTCAACTATTTTAATGCATTTTCGTTTTAACTTTTCCACTTCAACGATATTGGTTGGAGTTTGCAGTGTGACGACTGCAGCACCACCAACTTCACATTACTTAGCATTTTGCAACAATTGTTTAATTTTTTTTTTAAGTTGCATCAACTATAATTTCAAATATAATAAAATATACATACTATACTATGTATTTCACAATTAATTTTATCGATTAAATAATAATAATTAACACACAAAAAATAGAGAGCAGAAAATATTGCATAAAATATATAACATTTTATATAAATTATTAAATAAATACTTCTACAACAATGCAATAATAATTAAGTAAAATTTCCTCAAACGCAATGAGCAAATATGTATTGTGGCAATAATAATCGTGGCAGCAGTCATGGTATATCTGGCCAGCAGCTGATGATTGTTGGTCATTTTCAATGCGAATACGTGAGCATATGGAGAGTGGAGCGCGCAGCGAAATACAAATGCGCTTTTATAATTAGCACAAAATTACTGCATACAAATGTACATGTATGTATATATGTATACACATATGTACATAGTTTGAGATGAGGTAATATGTTTTTTGATGTTTCTTTATTTTTTTGATTTTTCAAACGCTGGTTCATGGCTTAGTTGCATGCAGTTTTGTGTCCATCTAAAAAATTCATTTCATTGTTTTTTTTTTTTTTTGCTGTTTGGTGACTAATAAAATTGTGCATCTTGTTTTTCTTGCTTTTTCTTCATTTGTTTTGGTCTTTGCAGTTATAAAATTTAGTAATTTTGAAAATGCAATTTATATGAGGAAATATCTCATTAATTTTTTTTTTACTGTTTTGCTAATTTACTTTACTTACTCTATTTTATAGATTTATTTTTAGAGAAGCTAATAAATGTCAGTATGATTGGAGGAAAAGCGAAAATTATTTGGTCTGTAAATAGCCAATTTTTTAAATCAATTTCTTATATGTAATTTTTTGATTTTCCGAAGTTTGTATGAGTTTTGTTATCGGCTTAAATCCAAACCATTTTATGTTTTTTATTTACACACTTCCAAAAATAATGAAAGTGATCAGCTAAAATGTTAATAGGCTTTCCATACCGCATACCAAGGGTCAAGGCCATATTAACGTACAAATTTTGGAGCCTAGTCAGCAAACACTTCGTGAGTATTTTTTTTTTTAATGGAATTCATTAATTTTTTTGTCAAAAACGAAATAATACTCAATATATGAAATACTCAAGAAACACCTCTACCATTTTGGTCATCCAGAATAACAGAATGAATACAATATTTGTAAAAAATAAGAAATTATAAAGTAAATTGAAAAAAGTCAGGAAACAGCAATTGAATAAAATATCAAAATCTTAGCAATACCCTCAATCTTCTAAATAATATTTATCAACTTTTTAATGCAATTTATTTATTTTGCTATCAATGAAATTTATGAAAAATTACCATCAATCAATGTAAGGAATTCATATAAATTTATTCATTGACTTAATGTACAGTGAAATTATGTTGGTTGAGCCGACAAATAGTAATAATGTTCGTCGACCTCACCAAACGACCTTCTAACTACTCCAGGAACAATATTGAAATAGGTAGAGATGCACAAAATTTGCTTTCAGAGCCAGTTATACAAAAAGAGGCTGATACTTCTGATTCTGATTAGAAACAAAATTGATCAAATAAGGGACATTTTTGAGACATGAAAA
Source organism: Toxonevra muliebris (assembly GCA_963691655.1). NCBI lineage: Eukaryota > Metazoa > Arthropoda > Insecta > Diptera > Pallopteridae > Toxonevra > Toxonevra muliebris. The sequence goes on from OY829326.1 coordinate 106,279,352, forward strand.
ATAGCCAAAAATGGTGTCAAATTTAGAAGTATCAGTATAGTTAAGTTGCTACACATCCAGATGAACAAAACTGGGTAAAAACTTTTGAAATCAGATAATATCTTCAGGTTCAAAAAGCGTCTTAAAAGTACCGGAATTTTGACAATAAATTATGATTTTAGAAAATTTGAAATAGGTAGGTATTTTTTCTAATTCCATAGCTTTGTTATTGCTCCTTGTAAATACAAACATAATGCAAAAAGATTTTTTGAAATCGGATAATTTTTATTGGTGCAGCAAGATGAAAAAAGCTTGTAAGTTTTCAGAAATTCATTAAAAATTGTATGAAAAGTAAAAATTATGGTCGAAACTTCTAAACTTTGAACCTCTTGTGACACCAATAAACATTATCCGATTTTAAAAATTCTTACGTTGTGTTTGTACTTACAAAGAGTAATAATAAAGTTGGAGAGTATGAACAAATTTTCGGTCCTTTCAAGACCCTTTTTGAACCTGAAGACATTATCTGATTTCAAAAGTTTATATCCAGTTTTGTTCATCTGAATGTATGGAAACTTAACTATACTGTTACTTTCGAATTTAACACCATTTTTGAGTATTTTTCATGTCTCAAAAATGTCCCTTATTTGATAAATTTTATTACCTATTGTATTTTCCTTAAGCCATTTGTAAAAATAAAAATTGTTGAAAATTGAATTCCTTACGCATTTCGCATTAAACTGTGTTATTATTAATCTGTTATTTTAATGCCGCTAGATTGGGTATTTCGACCAGTGTGCATTGGTTGGAAATTCTATGAACAGCTAAAAAATTTCCATAACATATTTTTTTTTTTTTTTTTAAATTTAATTCAATCTTTGCATCCAAAACATTAATATTTGAGATTCACAACCTTCCATTATTATTATTATTATTATTTTGTTTTAATTACAATTAATTCACTGATTTTGTTATAAAAATCCAAGTAATATTCAAAATATCAAATAATTGGTCAAGGAAAAGACCAAAAGTATGTTTAAGCAAATAGAAAAATGAAAATAATTTGATTAATAGGTCTGATACCAAAAAAATATTAAAGTCGCACCATATACCAAGAAGTTAGAAAATGTAAGGTGAGCTAGAAGAACAGGAAACATGAATTGAAAAATCGATTATTTGGATACACGAAAACGTACATCCAAAGTAGAAAAATGCAAACAAAATCTTGACTTCAACCTTAGGGTAGGCATATCGAAACTAAAGGTTTTATGAATGCTATTCTTAATACTTGGTAAAATGATTGCACTACAATATTTAATTTTTAAAATTCAATTATCTAATTAAAAGTTGAATTGTAAATTTGCATCCCTTTAATCCGAAAAATGGGCATGGTGCCGCCCATTATCTCAGGAACTGTTTGTAGTATGGTACTAAGATTTGGTACGAAAGTAATATTTGTTCACCGCATTTTGTGGGGAAAATTAGGGTGTGCTTGGAAAAGTGGGCGTGGTACCTCTCATACAAATCATATGCATATTTGGGTACATCTCTCGAACCATGCACAGTTTTTATTATTATTATTATTTGAAGGAAGGACGACTCGAAAGTCAGGCACTGCGACCTATAAGATCTATTGTACTAAAGCTCCAAGAAATAAAGAAAGGAAGAGAGAAAGAAAGATAGATAAGAAACATATCCAAGCCGAGAATCGAACTTGGGTCTCCAGAAACAAAATTCTGGCACTCTGCCACTAGACCACAGTGGCGATGGTAGGACCTACAGTTTAACGCCGATTCCGAACGGCTGTGTGGCAATTTTTTATCAGCTCGGTAGTATTGCCATTACCAACCAAGGTGTGTACTTGTTCACATTCTTATAATTCTCATCCACTTCATATCGATAGTGAATATAAGAAGTTTATTGAGAATTAACCACCAGACCAAGACGGGAATCGAACCAACCGCAACCTTCTGGATGAAAGTCTTGTGCATTATCCACTAGACTATCGAGGTCGTCGAACCATACATACGAACCATACACAATATAGTACTGAAATTTCGTACAACGACGATCTTTGGCAGTGTCATACTACAGAAAAGATTTGAGTGGGATTGAGAAGGGGTCTAAAGCACCTCCCATATGACTTCAATATTCATTATGATTTCTCAGGAAGCATTTGTAGTACGGTACTTAGGTTTGGTATACAAGTATTATTTATCAATATCGAGGTTATAGTGGAGTGTGAGTTCTTAATGTCAAGTGGGCGTGGCACCTTCCATACAACCTGAATATAAATGTCGAGATCTCTCAGGAACTATTTGTAGTACGGTATATCTTTGGAACCATAATACCATATGTACAGTCCAGTACTGAAATTTTGTACATTGACTTCTTTAACTACTTTTTTTGCTACGTTTTTTACTATTTTTTCCACTTTTTTTTCTACTGCTATTTTCTATTTATTTGTTATGAAGTAAAAAGTGCACGCAAATCAAAAGTTTTCCTTTAGATAACGCTGAACGCCAAAATTTAAAAATGATTACTACAGCATTCCACGATGACCGCTAAACAATAACAATTTTAGAAAAATTTGTAAAAGAAGATACGTTAAAATCAACATTATGTTGTCGAGTTCAAAGATAAAAGGCAAATTAAGTAAAAACGCAAATCTAATTTTAGCTTCTGTTAGCTTCTAAGCTATCGAATTTGAACTATTGTAGAATAACTTCAGCTACTTGAACATATTTTCCATACTTTGATCTACATAAAACGGTATTTAAAATATTTGCAAAAACATAACCGTACACATAAAGTTTGAAAAATGGCCTTCAAATTAATATTAATTATAATTATATAATAAACGGAAGCTAGATATTAGCTTCCACATTTAAGTTACAAATTGTATCAAGTACATCTTGCAAAAAACCATTACCCGCATGGAAAGGGTTAAACACACGCCCACCAAACATGTACATACCTAACTAAATTAAAATTAACAATTTGCGCATAAAATAATAATTATCTGACTGAAAACTTAAATATCAAAATTTTAAATGGCAAAAGAGTACAAGCAAAAAAATGAAATAAAAATCAACAACTGCAAAAGCAAAAACCTTGCACACAAAAGCAACTTTCAAGCAAGCTCATAATATTTTTAAAGACTTCAACATAGTGCCGCATTTAAGCCAAATGAGTCACACATGCAACACACAAATAACGAAAACTTTCAAGGTATTCACATTTTGCCACATACCCGTAGTTAATACAAAAAAATAGTGAAACCACCCCATTTTTCAACTCACTTAACATGTTATTCTCTTTGGCGTCTTCACAGCGATTCACCACGCGTATCACTCCGCGACCAGCAATCGGCGAGAATGTCACAATGCCACCAATGCGTACAATGTGCGCAGGTATGCGTGGATCATAATTATCGGCGCCATTGTCATCGTCGCTTCCACTACTAACGCCATTGGTATTATTTCCTGTACCGTTACCGTTATTATTGTTATTATGATTGTTGTTATTGTTGTTGTTATTGTTTTGATTTGGGTTGCCATTGCCACCATTATTATTGGCAATATTTGTGATATCGTTACCGAATGGACGCATTTTGATTTGATTTGATTTGATTTTAGAACTTTATGCTTCGATCAAAAATAAAACTAATGGTAAAAAGTTAACTTCTTATCGTTTTCTTTTGTTGTTTTCATTCAATTAAAATTCTCAATACACAAAACGTTTCGTATTGAAAAAGCTTAAATAATTTTCACAATCCTTACTGCAATTATTGCACTTTAATTTATTGCTTAAATTTTTTCTCTTTTACAATTTCTATATTTTTTCAATGTGTGTATTTTTTTATACAAGTTTCTTCTTCTTTTTTGAAGTTTTAAGTGTTTTTTTTTTAACTTGGTTTTTGCGATTTTTCAAAACGCTAAACTGAACGTATGTCTTCCGTTTTTTCAAATGGCTAAAAAGTTTTGCCATCAGCTGTTTTTATACCACGGAAGAAGAAAGAAAAACTGCGTCAAATCGAAACAAAACAAAAACCAAAAACGCAAAAGACACTAACAGAGAGAAATTCAACAAAAACAAAGTTTTATTCACATTTATGCGTTTATTTTATGGTTTGTTTTGTTATGATCATTCGTTTATTGCGTTCTGCTTTGTATCTTCGTTTTTGTATTATCCGCTCTGCACCGCGCTACGCTCTTACCAACCATTTAGACACGTTTATATTTATCATTTAAATATACGTTGTTATTTATTTTCTCACAAAGAGAGAAAGACAGAGTGTGAGTGAGAGAGCCAGAGAGAGAGAGAGAGAGAGAGCGATCATTTGAGATATAAGTGAAGACATTAGCGGTTAAGAGGTATGCAGGGTTTTATTTATTATAATTTTGATTTACAATTCATAGGGTAATTGATAGATATACGGATGCATAAGTTTGCGATATTATTATTAGTTAGTTAGTTAGTTAGATGTTCACTTTATTTTCAATTTTGTAGTACAATTATTCACAAAATATTTTTGTATAAATAGAACATACGACTATGACATTTGTCGTCAGTCGGAACTTTAAATAATTTAAATTTCTTTCAATTATATTTGGAGTATGAATGTATAAACTCGTATTTTTTCGTAATTTGGACATTTATTGTGAAAAAGTGATTACAAATTTATTCTTTAAAGTATTGTCCATCGTTAGCCACAACCTTTTCCCATTTTTCTGGTAGCATACGGATTCTGTGTCGAAAGAACTCCTCATCTTTTGAGGCTATCCACGAATCGACCCATTTTTTGAGTTCTTCGAAAGAACGGAAGTGCTGTTCGGCCAGACCATGTGTCATCGATCGGAACAAGTGGTAATCAGAAGGAGCAATGTCTGGAGAATACGGCGGGTGGGGTAGCACTTCCCATTTCAGCGTTTCCAAGTATGTTTTTACTTGCCTTGCAACATGCGGCCGAGCATTGTCGTGCTGAAGAATAACTTCGTCGTGTCTATTCTCATATTCTGGCCTCTTATCCTTTAATGCTTGGCTCAAACGCATCAATTGTAGTCGGTAGCGGTCCCAGTGATCGTTTCATTCGGTTTTAACAGCTCATAATACACGACACCTTTCATATCCCACTAAATACACAGCATGAGCTGGATCCATGGATGTTCGGCTTTGCCGTTGATGTTGATGCATGTCCGGACGGTTCCCATGCTTTTTTACGCTTTGGGTTATCGTAACGTATCCACTTTTCATCGCCAGTCACAATACGATGAAGAAAATCCTTTCATTTCTGTCGTTCAATCAGCAGTTCACATGTGAAAAATCGGCGTTTGACGTCTCTCGGCTTCAATTCGTACGGCACCCAATTTTCTTGCTTTTGAATCATTCCCAATGCTTTTAATCATTTAAAAATGGTTGATTAATCAACTCCTAAAGATTCTGCAAGTTCTTGTTGCGTTTGACATGAATCTTCTTCGAGTAATGCCTACAATTCTTCATCTTCGAACTTTTTCGGGCCGCCTGAACGTTCCCTGTCTTCAACATCAAAATCACCACTTTTGAAACGGGCATACCACGCCTGATACATTCTAACGTCTATAGCACAGTCAGGATAAGCTTCAGTGAGGAAACGATGTGCTTCAGTTGCGTTTTTCTTTAAATGGAAGAAGCAAATTAAAACTTCCCGCAAATGTTGTTTTGTTGGCACGAAATTCGACATTTTCAGCTATAGTAAAACACTTTTGTAAAATTATTTGACAGATCAATTCTTATAGTATTTTTGGCGCTCTTCGAGATAGAATAGCTGTCAATGTCAAAAAAATGGCGAGTATGATAGATATGAAGTTAGTCACAATTAAGAGTTTATACATTCATACTCCCAATAATTAAACTCTGATATAAGAAACTTTCTGTATTCTAAGCCTACTCTTATATATTTATAATATCTATAATTTTTCTTCTCCAAATGTTATTATTATTATTATTTTAAGGAAGAACGACTCGAAAGTTAGACACCTATTAGACCAAAATTATGGTATGTTTACTTGAACATGAATTTTTGACCGGACATTAAAAATGTTGCGCTCTTAATTTAATTGTAAATAGTACCTCAAGTAAAACAGGCTTACTTCTTATACTTAGATAAGTGGTTTCAAGTACATTAAATGTGATGTAATATACTTATTCGACTGTAATAGTCGAAATTTAAGGTAAAATTATTTCAGATCTACAAAACTACCGTTTTTTTCTGATTACCCCAAATACCGGGTAATAAGAAACATGCTTGGTATAATAAGAGTGTAGTAGAAAAGTAAAGAACTTTTTACTCTTTTTCAAAATTCGAAAGATTTCCCTAACAATGAATCGATGATTTTTTGAAAGAAGACACTTCCCCGATCATTTGCTCTGAAGACACACATACTTAGTCTACTGCAGCCGCTCTCAAACTTTTCGGGTCAAGGAATACTTTGCTAAATTAATAACTCCATAGACACACTTGTTTTTTATGCAAGTTAAAAGGTTGTGTTTTAAGAAAATACATACATAAGTCCAATTATAGAGGGAGGTGGGGAATAGTGGAACGTGGCATTTTAGAACTTTTCTGCGATAGCCAATTGAAAATTTGTGTTCAGGAAGTTTTATTTAACCTTCGTATTTGCATTGTGTTTATAACATTTTTTAAACAATAAATTAACCCATTTAGTCCGAGAGCAAACTGATTAAAAATCACAAAATTAACTAACTGCATTAGGACTTAATGAGTAAAGGTAAAATATGTGCATAATTATCGTGTGCCAATAAAGTTTAAGTTTTTCTTGTGATTGCATAATTTAGAAATGCTGTAAATTAAAAACTTTAAAAATAAATGTATTTAGTAAAAATTTAATAAAATTCAATTGTTAGGCTTCAAATGAAAAATTTTTTTCCAAGTTAAAAACACTAAATGTGTTTAATTAATTTTCTTTTTAATACAGGAGAATCCTGATAATTCGTAATCGCAAGGGACCACCAATTTTTTACGAATTGCAGAGGTTTTCGATTTAACCCTTTCACCCCTTTTCCTTTCCTCAAAATCTGGTTGAGTTTCTTCAATATTTTATGCAAATATTAAAATAAATTTAGTAAAATAATATGTCTAGGACTCTTAATCCTTACAGCTATCCTTAAGTTTTCCAATGGGGCATAATGTCTGCTATAACCTTTGTAACCAGGAATTATAGCAAAGCCAATTTACGGCGATGACACAGCATGTATGCAATCCACTCATTGACAACCAGCATCTGTATTTTAAAGAAACTCAAATAAAATGGAAATAGGATCTCCCATTTTACTTAAGTTTTCAAACATTATTGGGATATAAGATCCCAGGGTTAACGAGGTTAAAATAAGAAAAATACGAATTAACGATTTTATAGTTTAAAGCTCTTCTCGCGTATCTTGTCAACCACGAAAATCACAAAAAATTCAATAAAAAAATTGAACGTAGCTATCTACAAGCAAAGTTCCATAGAATTTTGCTTTGCATTACGAATTATAAGAGGTTGTCACCAACCAATTTCGATTTATAAGAGGTTAAACAGACCTTGTATTGAAAAAAAAATACGAATTAGCGAGGGGACCAATATGTGTAGAATTTTTGAGAATTAAAGCTATTTTTTTCAAGGGACCAGCAGTTTGTTACGAATTATTGAGATTTTCGAATTAACGGGTTACGAATTATCGCGATTCTACTGTATATTAAAAAAATTGTATTTAACACTTTTAATAGGGAAAAAATTTTTCTTTTTTAAAGAAAATAAGAAAATACACGTTTTTTCTTCATTTTAGAGGATTTTGAAAAACAAAAGTGGGCCACACTGGTTTCGACTCACAAAAGGAATTTCCCCATGAAAACTTATTGTGTCGGTTATAGGCGGCAAATATTGATGACGAAGCATTTCGGCTATTGTGAAACACTATTAATGGGGATGTGTGGGACACGTAATTTTTGGCAATTCTCGAGTTAAATTTAAGTTAAGTATGTAAGATAAAACAAAAAAATAAATTAATAAATCTTAATAGTTAAGCTGCTATTGTAACTCATGTGATCACGCTGGTCTACTACATCATAATTTGTTTATTTTATAGGGAATTAAAGTTCACGTTGGCAACTCGATTGAAACCGTTTGTACATATTTACTTTGAAGCCTTAAAACTTTGACGTTGCAGACAAAACTTTTTTCCGGACTTGTATGGAGTCAGCGGCCAAAAATACTTTCAGTTGATATAGAAACGTGAAACTTTGGTTACGGCTTTAAAGCAATGTTAAAATAATTATATGATAAAATGGGCATGGTCGAACACCTGCACACCTGCACCAAAATATCGCACAAAAAGTTATAGTTGCACAGCAGAAACCAGAAGCAAAAACAACGAGCCTGCTTTGGTCTGTGCGGGATAACATAAAAACGGGCGGAAACTGGCTGCTGATATTAGTAGATTAGAGTCTTAAAACGTTGACTAATATTAAGAAAGAATCTCAAATTTCAGCTAGAGTATATATGGACAAGAAAACACTAATAATGTTATTGACACAACAAATTAAGAACATTAAAATTATTTAAAAATTAATACCTTTCTTTTCAATATTCATTTTGATTTATTTCAATACAAAATTTATTTATATTTTTTTTTTTTTTATTTCAATACAAAATTTATTTATATTTTTTTTTTTTTTTTTTAAGTTGCACTTCAGTTTAAACCTACTCACCCTGCAAGAACGAACTAATTACATGCTCTCTCTTTTGAAGCTATTCTTAAAGAGTACGGCTATAATAAAATAAAAGCTACTATACTTTTGAAAAGCTTACTTTTATAAGAAATAGGGATGACACATTTAGTACCAAAATTTTGACTTTGATTTTTTTATTTTTTCCTATTGCACCGACCAGTGTGCTTAGGATCAAAATTTACCTTTTTAGGGAAATCCACAGATACCACATCTCGCACTGCACCGAACAGGAATTAATAAGTACTCTGAAAAGTAGAGCATATGCCACAAATTTTTTTGTTCATTGCATCATCACAAATAATGGATAATGTGAGCCAAACAACGAAAATTAGTTAGTTAGTATAAATTTAGTTACTAAATATTGCACATTATACAATAAATATAGTTTCACTTAAATTTAAGCACCCCAAATTTACTTACTTTCTTAAGAAAATATGCGTAAAAATTACTTCGCAACACAAAAAACCAAACACGAAACTTAACTGAAAATAACAACGAAGTCCGATGTGGCCAACTTTACACTTAAAGCAAGCTACGGTTATGAAATTTTGAAGTTGTTTTAATTATCCCGTGGTACTGGTTACCCCGTTCTCTCCTATATTCAATCTGATTGTGAAATTTGTCGTTACAGCTGCTCCTGCAGAAGATCCTTCTTCGCTAATAAATATGAAAGGGCTTGTCTGAAAATAAAACTCTTCTACTTCTACTACAAAAAAATATTCATCTAGGAGTAAGTGGGTTAAAGAATGAGATTGGACCATCAAAAGCTTTTTCAGCTCGGGCAGCTTTTAGGTCAACAAAGTTTACTGTACTAGAGTTTACTGCAGTAACATTCTACCAACTCATTCAGAGATCTATGGGAATTGATAAAAGCCTTTAAAATATTTTGAATAGCCCTATAAAATTTGTTTTTGAAGTACACACCACATTTAGTTTTATTAGATTCGTTTTCATTCACACAGTGTTATCAAAATTTAAATAAGTTTTATAATAGTTTTATTTTTAAACACAATTAATTAATTTATTGTTTCTTGCTTAATACTGACATTTATATGCGTAAGTGCGCCAAATTTGCTCTAATGCCAATAATTCAAATTATATTTTTAGACAAATTGGCACTCACTGTAACGAATGTTACGCAATCAGAATATCTACAAGTATGTAAATATAAAGCGATTCTAGTGCAGGACAGAACAGTGCTGCTGGGCCTGGTGCACAAGCGACGATGACAGCAGACAAATACGCAACTTGTGTATTCGAATTAAATAAATGTCAAACTATTGTGAGAATTTTCGTTTTGCACAAATATTTTATAAGGCACGTGGCAATTTTTTTCCTGCTTTTCATTTAATTATTGAAAAAACAACTGCATTTGCCTTATTATATTTAGATTAAATTCAGTTTCAGAATATTGAGGTGAATAAAATTATTGATGTTCAGAGATATTTCGTCGGTTCAAGGGTTAAAATTTTTGAAGAATCACCTACACCACGACGCACACTGGAGCCGTTCCATATAAGTGAGTGCTCAAAAGTCGATTTTCAAAAAATGGGTTTAGAAACAACGCCATTATATTAATAATTGATGCATCGATAGGAAAGGATTCAACTTTCCACCTTTTATGGTATGAAGTGTCAAATTTGTCCATTTTAATTTTAATATGATCAACTCAATCAATGTTTTCGTTAAAGTTATCTCAAAAATTCTTCTTGTTTCCGTTAGAGTGGGGTACGCAAATAATTACAACATTTTTTTGTTCGTGCGAAAAATTTAAGTTTTATTGGCAAAAATTCGAACTTATCTCAAATTTTTTTAAGTACATTTTTAACATCAATCGGGCAAACTGATTGGGGATGTATTAATACCACAATATTATACAAACATTCGGTAATTAGAATCTGTAGGTAAAAGCCCAATCAATTTGACCGTTCGAAAATAAAATGGTTTTAAAAAAAATTGCCTTCTTTTTTTTAAAAAGAAAATTTTTGATTTTGTTTAAGAATAAATTAAAAATATATAAGTTTTTTCCAGTTTTTATAAAAAAGTAAGCTTTCTAAGTTAACCGTATAGATTTAGAAGATATTTTCAATTGATTTTGAGTTTCCTCCGACCCTAATAAGCTGCACGAGCACCTTGCCGCTTGACCACAATGAAAAACTTTTTTTTAGATATGTTGGAAGTAGAGCTACGCTTAAATACATCTGATATACAATAGAACCAGATAAATTAGGAGCTGAAATAGTACAATTATTATAATTTTTTTATCTTTTGCATCTTATATATTTGAATTTTTGCTGATATTTTTTTTATTTATCTATTATGTCATATAAAATTTTTAGATTGTAATAAGCGATAATTATTTAATTAAACTTTTTTATTTAAAAAAAATCCTTGACCAATTAGTGACCAATATTACATACCTACATGTAGCACAAAGGTTTTTCATTTTGTTAAACTGATGTTATCTTGGTCACCAATGGGTTAAATAATGGTCACCAATGGGTTAAATCATTTCAAATTTACTTAACAAATTATATTTAAATGAGTTTGGAGTAAAATTGTGATATGTTTATGTTACTTTGGTCACAAATGTGTTAAATCGTGGTCATCAATGAGTTAAATCATCAAAAATTTACTTGGAAAGTATAGCTTAAATGAGTTTAGTGGAAAAAAACTAATTCTAGAATTTTGAGCACTCAGTTATAAGGAGCGGCCCCAGTGTGCGACGATATCTATGATTAATAAGAGGAGGTATTAAGTGTTTTTTTTTTTTCATTTTTTCATTCATAAATAAGTTTTCGAGGTTTTAATAAAACTCAATCACTTGATATCCATTCGCTTAGTTTTGGTTCTTTAGTTACATCGCTGATTGTAGTGCTCTAAGTCTTTGAGGTACCGAATTTTCTGCATTTTTGGTATAAATTGTTTCCAAAAGTAAAAATTTTTCATTAAATATTTCGATATGAGTCACAGCCTCAAGGCTGGGTTTATGAGGTCGTTGTTACGTTATCGGTCCCAAGGATATATTTGCAGCTTGTGCCACCATTACTACGAATATTTAAGTTGAAAATTATAAACAAGTTTTTCCAAAGTATTTGCTTCGTATTTTAGCACGCATTAAAATTAATCTTTTGTATACAAAAATCTTTAATATCTTTAATGCGAAAAACAAAACAAAAAATTACAAATAAATATTTATAAGAAGAAAATTACCACTTAATTTTACGACGAATATTCAAATATTTATTTTTTTATGAATACATATATATGCATGTATTCCCATTCAATTTCTTTTTCCACTTTGTAGCCTCATTTTGAGGCTATTGACTTCTGTCAGTATATGGCGGAAAATGTTGGACTGGAAATCTGACAAATATATGTACATATTTATCTCAAAGAAGCTGATGTATAGTATAAAAAATTGGACGAAGCTTACTTTAATGTTAAATACACTTACTCATATCTCGAAACCCATAGGAAATTATAAATAAAATGATTTTTTCCATTTTTTGTTTCATACTTCTTCTGAGTACTTGCAATTAGTAATTCACTTGAAAATAAATAAAGTGTAAAATTTTAATCAGTTTTTCTTTAGCCATTTTCGTATTTTAATTTTCACAAACTGATGCGCAGCTGCATTTGGAAAAAAAACTTTCAAAGGATAAACAAAAACAAAAAATAAATAAGAAAATAGAAAATGCTTGGCATATTGCCAACTTAATACATTTCCTCTGTAGCATGACTCGGTCAATACTTAATTTAAATTTTTATATTTTTTTAGTTTTAACATGCGACACGAACAAATATAGTATAAGCAAATTGAAGGTATAGATATATGTAAATGCATGGAAAATTTTAGAAAATGTTTATGTGTGTGGAAACCGTTTCAAAACTTTAGTATAGTTTTGTTATTGACAGGGCCGGCTCTACCATATAAGAGAGCTAGGTGTTTGCCTAGGATGGGCACGATTTCACGGGCGGGATTTAATCAATTTTCTTTAATGTAAAAAATAAGAATTCGATAATGAAAAGTGAAAAAAATATATATATATGAAAAATATAAAGCTAGGGTGTGACACAAACTAAATGAAGAATTTGTCCAGTTTATTTTTGCGATGAATATGCAAAATCAAAAGAAATACAAAATCGTTTATTAGGGGCCGTTCATATATAACGTTGCGCGGGGGGGGGGGGGGGGGCATGGTATGTAGTCGGACGATTTGTTACGAAGCGTTAAATGGGAAGGAAAGCTACAAAGCGTTACTACGTTACGTAAAGTCGATTTCATATGATCAAATACAGATAAGTTAAAAAAATCAAGGCTTGTTATGTTTAATGAAATGAATTTGTGATTTTTCCATTTTTTCGACTTTCTTACACCATAAAAATCATATTTCGAGCTAGAAATATCCAGTCGTTCTGAATACCAAATGCAAGGTATTGAAATTGCAAACATATCATTAATTGGTTAGCCGATTCAAAAGATATCGATAAAAATAGGCCAGATTTTACAAAAAAATTAAATTTTGCGGCGGATTCTGTGGCCACGGAAAAATAATGAAAAACGTCTGGATTCTCATTATGTACGTAAAGCTGATACCTTTATGCAGAAAAATAAGACCAACCAGAGAAAAGAGATCCAAAAATGACAAAGTTATGAGCGATTGATTAACGGCCATATTATTCACTTTTTTGAAAACTAGCTATAAAACTAATTTTCGTGGAAACTAGCTTTTTGAAACATTTTTTGAAATTTTTCAAAAACTAGCTTTGAAAAAAATTTCGTATTATTCACAATTAATACTAAAACTATTTTCAGCTTTCAAACTCATAGCTAGTTTTGTTTTCATAAACTAGCTTTGAGTAATTTTATGGTAAACGTCATGTAATATCATCAAAGCAAACGGTTTTACTATTTGAAATTAGAGGATTAATGCTCGAACCGGCTAATGTTTTGGGGGTGTTCACTATAGACCTGGTTGGATTCGGTTCGGAAGGTCTTGCATTAGCAACTAGCTACCATCCAATCGAACGTTGGTCAACAAAATGATTGGTGTTAGTCGATAGATGAAAGCGTCAATGATCATTGGCCCATTTTAATATACATTCCCGACGAAGCGAAAGCACTGACACAAAAACAATTACAACCGACCATTGGAATTGCATTGAATTGCAATCGACTGTTGCATTAACAAGTGCGACACCAATTGACGCATCACCAATTAAGGAACTTTGCCGTTACCTTAATTTTCGGAAAAATCGAGGTTTTTTCCGTGATCTCATATTTTTATATATTATATATTTACAAAAAGGAAAAAAACGTAACCTTCTCATAGATTATGAAGGCCAAAACTAACGATGCAAGGCGGCTACGTTGAGTCCATGCCGAAATACCGGGAAAATGCATTCAAACGCATTTTTAAATTTGACAGAAGAGGATACAGTTTGAACATATGAAGATAAATAAGTACCCATTTCTGTTGCGGAAAGTTTCGGCCAAAGAAATCAAATAGCAGCTCTGACGGTGTCTGTGGCATGTGAATAAAATCGGTGAAATACATTAGTAACGCATCTCACACTTTTTGCAAATTCACACTTACGGTCGCCTGGGACACATGGAACAACATTTTCCCGGAAGCTGCCAGCTCTCAGAAAACGAAGCAGAATCAGAACTCGCTGCTCAGTGCTGAGAGTACGACTTCTGCTGTAACACCACTTATTTGTTGTTTTTTTTGTTACAATATTTTTTTTTCATACGGAATCGCTAATAAAAATCTATGTCGTCGCAATCATGGACCACAGCGCGATGGGCAATGTATATAGACGACGAGGGCAAATGTCTTCACATTTTTCGTGTTGCCGGATCTAGTGTCATAGTCATCTACAAAGAAATCAGCCAAAACAACTACGTAAAGAATAACAAAATGAGTCAAAACTAGTTTTGGAAGCTATAAAACCAACTTTTCCTGGTTTTGAGAAAAATTAGTTTTCACTAAAACTAGCTTTCACAATCAAAGTTTTATCTGTTAAAACTAGAGTGAATAGTACGATTTTGTGAAAACTAGCTTTTAAAATCACTTCGAAAACTAGTTTTGGGGCAAAACTAATTTTCAGAAAATTGAATAATACGGCCGTCAGTAAATCCAAATCGCACACTTTCTGAGTATAATAATTTTTTCGACATTTACTACATTTCTTTTGTGGTGTTTTCATATTATTAGAATGTGTGAGAAATATGATAGTTATGGCCTGGGGTGTTTCCTTCTTCATGCACATGTGTTATTTTTTTACAAATCATACACAGATTTTAACCGCATGATTCAGAATTTATTGAAAACTTTTCTACAGCTTATACTCGTGAACTTAGCTGACACGTATGTATATCGGAATTTTGATCGTAAATGAGTATTTTCAGAACTATGTTAACTTTAAGTTTAGCTTTTTTGCTGGTTTCTGTTTCTACACCTTGTTATGTAGGCTTTTTAGTTATTTAGTCAATTTAATATATATTAATAATAAATTAATACATACTAATAATAATTGCAATCTTTAAATAATTTTTTCATGCTCGCCCCCACAATGAAAAAAATCGAAAAAAATGTCACATGTAATTTTAGCTAAAAAACTCAAGCTTAAAAAAGTGAAGTCTCGGTAGGGTCCGAAGATATTAAATAATATCTAGCGCAAGTTATATGAAAACGATTTTATTTTTATGACAGAAAATTATTCGAATATTAAAAAAAAAAAAATGAAAAGCCTGAAAAATATAAAAAATAATATACACAGAAACTAATCATGTTCATTGACGCCTGGTTAAATATTTTTGTCTCTTACTATACACAAAAACTAAGATCATTACTAAAATTTCCAATTTTTTTCTATTCTTTGAAAGGAGGAGAAGAGGCATGAGGCAATAGCTCGCCTAGTGCGGCCAAATACTTTAAGCCGGCCCTGGTTATTGCGCGCTTTCCACAATAATTTATTTTCTTTTAATATTTCCATATATAAATATGTATATGTACGTATGTAGATCACATGTAATTGACCTTAAATTCGTGGAAAACATTTCCTCACATAATGTGTAAGTACAATCGGAAGCTGTAAATTATCAAAAACAGCAACAACGACAATATATTGTGATGATACATGAAATGACAGAAGAAATTTATTTAAAATGTTGATAATAAATCATTTATTATTAAGCATATGCAAATTTTCTTTATGTTATATTTCTTCATTAAATTAAATTAAATAAATAAATGTATATTTCAACGAAATATATGTTGCCATTCCGAATTTTAATTGATTTTTTACTTACATAATACTAAAATATGATGATAAGTTATAGTAAAATGATAAAAATATAATAAGAATAATTAGAAAAAATAATAAGAAACAATGATTGATGCAGCCTGTATTTATCTTAATCAATTACATCAGAAATAACATCCTCTTGCAGAATAAGAGCTAGGGAAAATATACCATCATTGTCATATCAAAGAAGATATAGGAGAGAGTGAGGTTAAGTCAACATTTCTTTTCAAATCATATTTTAATTGAAAATTTCTTTTTATAACAACGTATTACGCATTGTTGGATTCAGAAATCATTTGGCGACGAAATTATATTAGCTCATTTTAATGTATGGGGCTTTGTTAATTAATTAAAAAGAACAAAATAAAATGATATTAAGCGAATAACTGTGGGGGGACACTTGATTGTAATATTTAAATGAAAAAAGTGAGCACACTTCGTTTAATGCTAATTCAATTTTCTTTGGACTCGAAGTCCAAAGTACAAATTCAGTACGTAAAAACCTTGTCACAAGTTCTTACACAATCAAAATGCGCAAAGCGTTTGCATGTGTCGTGGGTGTGATTTTTTAAAGTAAATATACAAACTAGAAATCGTTCACGTTTTCTTCAGAATCAGACGAAATCTGTTTGTGTCGACTTAACCCTACACGCTTGATGAAAAATGTACCAGTTTTGGTAGAATTGTACCAAAGTGGCAACCGTATGTGTGAGTTAGATTTTACACACGAATAGAAGAGACGCAGAGTTTTATACCGAATCCGAATGGCGAAGTGAAAAGCTTTTCTTAGGAAATTTTTGCATTTGAAAAATGCTTATTTTTGATTTTTTTTTGCTGGAACAGACAAAAGAAGTATTCAAGAGTACAGCACTCAGACAAGTTTTACGTCCAATGTACTATATCCTGTGTTCCCTTTAGCTATTCTTTAAATCTACCAGATTTATTAATAAATCTTAGCAGATCCTGCGGTGTTAGAGAGCTCAGATGTTCGTCTACCAACACTCCAGTACCAAATATGCTTACTCTGATCTGGCAGAAAGCGGGGCAGACACTAAGAAAGTGGTCCGCCGTCTCTTCACATTCTTCCTCCAAACCACAGGAAGCACAGAAGGCACTAGCTCCTAGGTCAATCATATGCAAATGTTTGGCCCAAAAGAAATGACCTGTATATAATCCCACCAGCTGCCTACAACTCTTTCTGTTAAGTGATAACAGAAAGTCTGTTAGACGCTTCGAGATAACAGGTAACATGGTCTTTGTCTGTCTAAAGCCCCTCAGGTCCTCCCATTTACGACCACTCATTAATGGTGGTCTTGATGGCTGTAGACGACAAAGAGAGTACAGGTTCTGGGCCCAGGAAACCAGTTTCCGAACCCTTTCTGGCCAGAAGGTCAGCAGATTCATTTCCTAAAAATCCTGAGTGTCCAGGAACCCATATCAACAGCAGGCTATTGTGTTTTCCAACACAATCAAGCCTGGATTTACAATGTATAACCAGTTTAGACGAAAATACGCTTACAATCAACTCCCGGCCCAGGTCCCGGCAACAGCCAAGTTTGGGCCTCTGGAATTTGTATTGTATAACGCTGTTTTAAAACTGGAATTGTTGGCATTGTATCAGATGGCATTGATAGAACTCGTCGCTTGAGAATTGATTTGGCGTATGTGTGTACAAATTCATATACCTATACGCCAAATCAATTCTAATGCGACGAACTGTTAGGACCATATCAGAACCTTCAACAATGTCACCAATATCCCAGCCAGTGTCATACCAATACCCATTGCGTTTAAGCCTACAGATGGCTTTGACAGCCTCTCCTTTAGCAAAAATATCAAGGGGTGGTAAGTTGAGCAATGCATCCAAGGACGGGCCAGGTGTTGTAGGTGTTTGAAGTCTGGCAAGAGCTTTCCTAATTTTTTGATTACTAAAATGTCTATGGGTAACCAAAAAAAAAAATGTTTAGCTTGTACAATATATGGGCTATGTGTAATCAAAATAAAATTTTATTTCATTTTGGTTAAAACCGATTTTTTTTTAAATCCATATTTTTCTAATGACTATTTGCTTAAAAAATAATTGTTACTTTGGGTCTGTGTAAAAAAACAATTAGCTCTTTTGCTGCTTTATTGTCGTATCCGTAATAGAATTCGGCCTGATATGTATTAGTTTGTATCCACCTTCTAAGGTTCAGGTATTAGAACTTCTCTTTAAATCAATCCCTGAGATCTCATTAAACTTAAACTCTTTCGCATGTGTGTTATGGTGCTGGCCTAAAGTGAGGAACAGAATGTGAAGCTGAAGCGTGAAGTAACAATCTGTTAAAAGTAAAATGTATACATTTTCATTGTAATCAAACACAATGGGTGCGTTTCCCGGGTGCAAAATAAAAAAAAACTGCTTTCAAAGTGTGTCACAAACGCATCGGTGAGTGAATATGTATACATTTTACCTTTAACAGATTGCTACTTCTCGCTTCAGTTTCACATTCTGTTCCTCACTTAAGGCTTGCCGTACATTAAGCGCAGCCTAGCACAGCACAGCGTAGCCCAGCATAGCAGAAAATTTTGTGACACACAATGTTATACTAAATATCGTACATTGCACGCAATGGAGACAGAGCACAAACAGAAAACTCTGTAGCTCCTGCTATATATGTCAATGAGACTCAGTTTTCCGCTGCCTCAGTTACATTTTGAAATTTCCTGAGCAGCTGTTTTGTAAATAAATGTAAGTTTTTCACTTAATGTTTTATAATCTAAACATTTATTAGTGAAAATACAATTTTATTCCAGAAGATCCAGAAGTGCTACAATATCATATTATACATATATCAATTTAAAGAGCTTGCCAAGTTTAAAGTTAGCCCAAAATTATCAGATTTAAAATCGGTTTAGCCAATTCCAAAATATTAGCATCAGAAGTTCTTTACAATTCACTCATTGAACAAAGCATTGCATTCATCGTTGTAAAAATCATTGCTTAAGCGGGAGTAAATAACAAATGAGAGAGAGAGAAAAGACATGATTAACGGCATTTCTCAGAATTTTCTAACGTATTATCTGCATTCACAAACAGGGATGCCAACTCATTTTTTTCTCCATCCCCGATAACCCTCGAAAAATTCCCCGATTTTCGATCGAATTCCCCGCATTGGTATAATTTCATATTATAACAGCGCTACACGCACTTTCCATATAAATAGTTAACAAAAACGAAATTGACCTCAGTGAGTGTTTTTTAGGGCGACCCTGAATTCCTCGGTCCAAAACTTGACAAATGTCTATGGGACTTTTTTTAGCTCAAATAAAAAATGGTAAATATGTTGTTTTGAGAAAAACGGGTTCAAAGTTTTGACTATCGGTTTTTAACATATAAAATATACTTCATCTTCTTTATGATGGCTGACCGTAATTTGTTTACAGATTAGTCAGCAATGATTAAGAGTTAATCAGGAGGTGCTGGACGAAGGCATAGCTAAACCTTTCTGAACGGCCGAAAGGGAAGTCGAAGAGTCGCGCAACTATTTTTGCCTGACTGACACTTGCCGCTATAATCGTCTATATCTACGAAAGCTTTTCGCGTTCTCTGAAATTTTTACAAAATACTTTCGAAATATAATACTTTCAAATAGCATACTTTTTTTGGTTATGCATTGCAAATCCAGGCTTGATTGTGTTGGAAAACACAATAGCCTGCTGTTGATATGGATTCCTGGACACTCAGGAATTTCAGGAAATGAATCGGCTGACCTTCTGGCCAGAAAGGGTTCGGAAACTGGTTTCCCGGGCCCAGAACCTGTACTCTCTTTGTCGTCTACAGCCATCAAGACCACCATTAATGAGTGGTCGTAAATGGGAGGACCTGAGGGGCTTTAGACAGACAAAGACCATGTTACCTGTTATCTCGAAGCGTCTAACAGACTTTCTGTTATCACTTAACAGAAAGAGTTGTAGGCAGCTGGTGGGATTATATACAGGTCATTTCTTTTGGGCCAAACATTTGCATATGATTGACCTAGGAGCTAGTGCATTCTGTGCTTCCTGTGGTTTGGAGGAAGAATGTGAAGAGACGGCGGACCACTTTCTTAGTGTCTGCAACGCTTTCTGCCAGATCAGAGTAAGCATATTTGGTACTGGAGTGTTGGGAGACGAACACCTGAGCTATCTAACACCGCAGGATCGGCTAAGATTTATTAATAAATCAGGTAGATTTAAAGAATAGCAAAAGGGAACACAGGATATGGTACAATGGACGTAAAACTTGTCTGAGTGCTGTACTCTTGAATACTTCTTTTGTCTGTTCCAACAAAAAAAACAAAAAAATACTTTTTTAAAAATCAATTTCTCCAAAGAAATATGAATATTTTAAGACCCAAAATAATGAAATATTTAAGAAGTTTAACGTTTTACATTATATAAAATTTGACAAAAAATATTCTACAGACTTTAATTACTAAAAGCTGAACGACTTCAAAATCCCCGCAAAAAACAGCTCATTCTCCGATTCCCCGCACCAAGTAAAATTCCCCGCAAGTTTGCATCGCTGTTCACAAATAACAAAACAAACACCAACGAGTAGTTTGGTTCTCTTTTGACATTTGTTTTTTCTTAAAGAGATTTCTTGAGGAAAAAAAATAGCCCCAGTTACTGGGGTCTTACCGACTAGTAAAGTATTAATTGTGAATTTCATATTTGTTTTTTGCAGATTGAAAAATTAATTAAATTAGTGTGAATGAATAAAGTCCTGTACGATAGGCGCGAAGCAACTGCACTCAGTGTGTGGTGACTCACACAGCCCTCTGCTATGCTAAGCTGCGTTGTGCTGCTTAAGTTACATTCTGTCAAATAAGTACCCGGAAATTCTCATTTAAAATTTTTTTCCCAGGTTGGCACAACTGTCAACCACTATTCTGTGAATTTTTATTGCTATGTGTCATTTAGTTTGGTTACAGCGTCATTAAGAACAAGTCAACCTTTTGTGTGCGTTGCGATTTTTACTATGGATAAAAATATCGAACAAAGAGTTTGTGTGAAATTTTGTGTTTCAAACAAAATTTCTTGTGCCAAAACGTTGGAAATGTTGAAAAAAACATTTGGTGATTCAACCATGTCGAAAACTCAAGTTTACGATTGGTATAAATCGTTTAAAGAGGGGCGAGAAGAAGTGAACGATTTGCCACGTTTAGGACGGCCTTCGACCTCTTCAACTGAAGAAAACGTCGACAAAATAAAGGAAATGGTGCTCGAAAATCGTCATTATAGTTTGCGAGAGATAGCCCAAGAAATGAACATGTCTCATGAGACCGCTCGTCATATTTTGGTTGATGTTTTGGGTATGCGGAAAGTCTCAGCGCGATTGGTGCCAAAAGATCTGAATTTTCTTCGCAGTAAGGTGGCTGAAGACATGCTTGAACAACGAAAATTCAACAAATATCATCGAACAACCACCGTACTCTCCAGATATGGCCCCGTGTGACTTTTTCCTGTTTCCAAAACTCAAATTACCACTTCGTGGAACCCGTTTTGAGAGCATTGAAGACATCAAAACTAATTCGCAACGAGAACTGAAGGCCATCCCGGAATATAGCTTTAAAAAGTGTTTCGATGATTGGATTGTTCGTTGGAAGAAGTGTATTGCCTCAGAAGGGGCCTATTTTGAAGGGGATATAATAAATTTAGATGATTGATAAGTTGTTTGTGTTTTATTTCAAATTTCCGGGTACTTACTCTATGCTGTACGGGAATGTACTCTATGCTGTGATAGGCTGCGCTCAAAGTGCGGCTAACCTAAGTAAGGCTCACATAGCACAGCTTTCCTTTTTGTGAAGAAATCTTTGTTCAACTCTTTTTTGCCCTTTTCGTTCTTTAGTTGACAAGACTCCAAAAAAAAAATTATTTTTCACTTTTACATATATTCGTAAATATTGCCCAAAAACAAATGAGACGATAATCTATCTCTTAAAAAAAGGTTTAATTACTATAACGACTTCTTTAAATGCACAATATTGACTTCCCACATATGTATTTTTTGATGTTATTATGTTATTTTATTGAATTCTTTCTAGGTAAACATTTTTGTTTTTTTTTTAACATTGAATAAAACAATTTGTCAAATATATATGTTATTATACAAAAACTTGTAGTGCAAAATTTGCGTTTAAGTTTTTGTTTTTACTTTTAAAAACAATTAATTTAATTTCTAAACATGCCCTAAAGATACCATAGAATTATAATATAGTTATTCTTGTAATTTAATGCATGTAATAATATTTTAAAAAGACATACAAGTGTAATAAATATGTATATACTATATATTACTTAACATTATCAAAAATTATTTTAAATTTTAAAATATTAAGGATGTTTTTTAAAATTACTTTCAAAAAAGTAAAATTAAGTATGTAAATAATTTTCTTAAAATTTTTTTTTAATGTTTAATACTTTTCATCTAATTTTTACATTTACTACATAAAAATTACATCCATTTTTTGTTTTCTTTTGAACTTCAGCCTTATATGTAATAATTAATGTAATATAGTTTTAAAATTTACTGAAATGCCACGCCCTGTGCGTGTTGTAGCCCCGTACAAAGATACAACATGATAACACTTAATGCTTGTACTCTCTCTTCAGATTTACCAATTGTTATTATTTTTGTTGGAGACGATGATGATGATGATGAGTTATCATTATTTGTGTTGTTGTCGTTAGATTTCGTTGCTGTTGTTGTTGCTGCGGTTAATGCAGAATGCATTGCAGTTTCACTATCCAATGCCAAACGTAATTTAGTTAACTGAAAGTAAATGAAGAAAAAAACGAAGTTATAAGTAAATTTCAAAAGAAAGATTTAACATTTTCCGTATTTTCTTTAAAGGAATTTCTAGATGGCGTGAATTTTGAATGTTGACAATAAAAACGAATTGAATGCGGATTTACGTATATTAGTTAAATTTCAAACTTACTAATAGATTAATCTTCTCTACTCGATAATTTCGAGCCACATCCACGTATAAATTACGGCTTGCATTTTTAGCCAATGTCATGACATCTTCTTCCGTAGAAATATTTATAATAGGTTCGGTAATTGAACAAATTTGCTCAGCACTCAACGCAGTCACATCTGATGAAATATTTTCCAAGCGATGTGTTACAATTTCAAATGAATTTGATGCATTCATAACTAACGAAGGTTTCCTATATGAAAGATCCCAAGAAGAAAAGTATATATTTAAAATTTTTAAATCTCAGGGTATCATCGCTCAGTTACCTCGATGGTGAATGTTGTGGACTAGGCGGCAGACTTTTAGCACTGGCATTACCGCCACTAGTGTTGCCACCACTACCACCACCACCACCAGCTAGTGAGGACACAATACCAGGTATGGCAAGATTATTAGCTGAATTGACACGTTTTATACCTTGTGCTAATAATCCAGTCAAACTTGAACGATGAACTTCTAGGCCTGCAGTGGGTGGTGAAGTTTTTGCTGGCGTCGACGACGTTGACGATTCTTCCTCATTATTACCTGGCATAGCTTCTTCACCCTCAGAAGCGTCCAAAGCATCTGCTTCTGTTACCATAAACTCTGGCGTAGCCGTGGCTGCAGCTGCTGTAGCTCCGCTACAGTCAACCGGACCACAAACAGTTGAATTTTGACATTTAGTAATGCATTTTTTATGGCAACACATGGCGCATTCATGACATTGTACTGCATCTTTAAGCCAGATTTTCTTGCCACAGAAATCACACTGTGTAGCGCGCTGGAAATGTGTGCGAACAAAGGTATGCGCACGTGTTTGATTGGAATTAATTGAAGTTGAGGAGGTTGCTGTAGTTAATGTGGTTTCGGAAGTTGAAAATGATTTAATAGAGGTATTATCGAAGATGCCACTGTCCTCGTCTTTTTTATCAGCTTGAGAGTTTGCTCTAAAATAATGAAAAGTCAGTAAAAAGTTGTTAAGTTTCTTCAATGAACTGAATTCTTTTTACTTTGCTTTCGGTTTGCCTGTGTGTTTAGACGGAGTTTCAGTTGCCTGCATATTAGGGTTACCTTCCCAAGAAAAGGCAAATAGTATATCGCCAAAACAGAGGTTTGCATTGAACCCAGATTGATTGAAAAGTTGATGTGTTTTCCTAAAGCAAAAACATAAGTAATAATATTTCTCAAAACTACAATTGTTCTTTTTAAACTTTAACTTACAAATCCTGAGGTGTTGGTGGATTCAATTCAAACATCTTCCAGCATTGACTTAAACTAGTCTCACAACATTCTGCCAATATATGATTAATTGGTATATTCACAAAACCCAGTAACACGCTTTCACCAGGGCACTTGCCGTACACGCAAACATTGAAGAATTTGCTATGTGCGTCCAGCTTAAATTGGCTTAAGTCCTCCATGCTTACGAGGCGACTCAGCTTACAGTCAATCGTAGAATGTTGATAATAATGTTCCACATCGTTTACGCCTTCACCAATTGGGCAACGTATAGGAGTCTTCGGTTTTTCCTCGATTTTAGCAGCTAACTTAAACTTTAATTTTGCATCCTCTTCTTTATTATGCTCACTATTTTCGCGACTTATAGTTTTTTTCAATGCCTTAGCAATAAACTTGGATTTTTTGGGGGAATTGGTTGGTGTGTTACTCATGCTCGATTCACTTGAATTGCCGCCACCAGTTTTCTCTAGCGAACTATGACGCAATACCAGATGTTTAGGTGTTAACTCTGAATCATTTGCTTTAGATGCTGCAATACTTCCGACAGCAGTACCAATGGCTCCATATCCTGTACGTATATCTCCCAAATCTTCGTAAAGCTCAAGATCTTCTAGAATCGCATCATTTCGTATGATGCCAGGAATAACACGTTCAATGCGTAAGCTAAAATTGGAACTGTGCAAGCCCTTTACGACTTTAGCCACCTGTTGTATTGACGTAATTCGTTTACCCTCAATCGCTACTAGAACATCGGCCGCTTTCAAGTTCGATTTACAAGCTGGCGTATTTGGTAATACTGCTTCAATTTCAACCAATTGATCTGCGGTTTGTTTAAATAATATACCAATCTGTTGATTCTTAGCTTTGTGTATTTGCACATCCAACGAGACCAATACGTTGCGATGATCTTTTTGTCGTGCCTCAACAAATGCCAAGGAGGCTATAGTTAGTGTACAGTAAATATCCGTCATATGTTCTGGGCATGTAAGTCTAGAAATTTCGGAGACTTTAACCTCAAGTAAGCCATTTGGTTGTATATCACAATCACCCGCCTCTTCTTCGGGCGTCTTGTGAAAGAATGGTTTATAGCGTAGCTTGTAGTTGGGCAGTGTATGCTTGCGTCGTACAGCTTTTCGTATTTGATTGGAAATTATACTTGTGATATTCGATTGCATTTGTCGGCCTTGATATTTTGACTCGATTGCCAAATCTATCTCCGGGTCACCTAGAAAACTCAGCGACCAATGCGTATATGGTTTACGTGTGAATTGCAGACGTGCCAATCCGGAAAGTTGCTTAACTATAAGACATAGTTATGATGGTTATATTCTCTTTAGGCATATTTAGTATATTAACTACATTAAGGTGGGCGAGTGAAAAAAAGTTCACATATTTGCCACCGCGATTGATATATTGGGTCAGCGTTAAAAATTGTTTTTTGATTGCAAACACGCAACGTGAGCTGGAAATTCTACAAAAAAGGGTTTTATATAGTACCAGAATCAAATCAGTGATTTTCCATTTGATTCTGACAAAGCAGGTGCTACTAGAAATTGATTTAAGCTCAACAACAAAAAGTACGAAAATTGGTTTTTGTCGAAAAACTTGCAATTCTTTCATGAGGAGTGTTCGCAATCAAAAACCGGCTTATGGTGCTAGACGCACAATCACTCAGTCGCGGGTGTAAAAACCTGAACTTTTTTTCCATCCACCTTAATGCACATGTATTTTTTACCTTTTAGCATCAATGATCCTTTTTTCCCCAATACCATATCAGCATCAATAGTTGTACGAAAATTACCAACATAATGCAATTCCAATATCAAATCCAAATTCTCAATACGTTCTTCTGTATCATCTAGTTCTACACTATGAATATTCAGAGCTCTTATCTCTGGAAATTGTTCGCCCAACTCAAGTTCTTTAATCTGAAAACAAATAGTATTTTTATTAATTAAGCTTTTAAAAAGTAAAGACTCAAAAATCTAACTCAGCAATTTAAATTTTAAAAAGCCTTTCTCCTCCCACCATCGCTTATGCGCCACTGTTCTATGCATTGTAAGTAAAATCCACAAGTGTATACCCACAAAAACACATTTCGTCTGACATAGCTGGCACCTTCACACAAAGCACTTTCACTTAATTGTTTCCTTCATGTTTGCGTCTGTTGATTTTGTACAGTGTTAGTTATGCTCATAAACATTATCATTCTTCAGTTGATGTCTGAAGTGCCTAAGGAGGAAAACAGTAGCACACATACACCTATCTACTTAACTACCTACCTCCGCTACAGGAGGTTGTGGTCTATACAAATGCATTTCTGACTGTTCGTTTGTGTATCTTCTTTTGTGTGTGCGTGTGTGTATGTGAGTTTTTGTCTGTCACACTATGCCAAGTTTTTTACTTGGTTTACTTTATTATCTTTAACACCTTGTTTTATTTACCTTTTATGTCTTGTATACAGTTGTTGTTCGTCCATTCCCATACATAAAATTAAGAGTTTTTCAATTTTTCAAGTATAATTTAATTTGATTATACCATTCTACATACCGAGGCTCTATTTAAATTTTAGTAAACTGCCATCTGGTTTATATTGCAGCGCAGATATTGGTATGAAATGATGTATATTGCACTCTAGCAGGGGCTTGATAATCCGAAAAGTGTGTTTAAAGAACAGGTTATGTATGATTTCAGTACGAGGTTTTAGCACGAAAATTTTGAATTAAACAAATTAACTATTTTTGTCCATTTCCAGCTCTTTCCTAGTATTGATTCGATACCCACATAGTATCGATACTATTACTCATTACTTGTATCGAATAAAAGTATCGATGCTACCGAAAATATCGGAAAAAAGTATCGAATATGTACTTGTATCGAATATTTGTTTAAAGAGACAAATTACTCGTTTTTTAAGTGGTTGTCAAGGAAAACATTCAGGCCAGACCGGCCCATTGTGATACAATATGGTTGAGCCTACAGTTTACACTACTCAACACGAATTTTTCGCCAATAAATCATGGTTTTGCGATATTTCCACTGGAAACATGTAAATCATGTAGAAATTACGTTAATTTAATTTAGCAAATCGCTAGAAAATTTATAATAGAAGGAAAACTAATCAACAGATTAAAGCTTGTTAAAAATATTTTATTGCAATGAAAAGGTTTCAATAAACATGCATGGCCGGAAATATCTTCTAGAACTTCAATACTGTACTGCAATATTGTCATACATTGAAATATTGCAATATGGACTGAAATATTTTGAATAATTCTGCAGTAGAATTTTGAAATATATTATTGATTGCTATAAAATATTGTAAAATAATCCACAATTTAAATACTTGTATCGAATCATCACTACTCTTTCCATTAACTTGCCACGAACCCACATAGAAACAATAGTGAAAGCCTTGAAAAGGATGTTGCCCTTTCTGTTAGCTCCAAATACTCTTCTATTACAAAGCCCTGTGAAATTAAACTTTTTTAAGATGATTGAAATCAAACAATAATAATTTACTTGCGGCACATACAATATAAGGGTCTGATCTAATCTTTATAATCATCAGAAATCGGAGAAATTGTAACCCAAAAATGAGAAAAATAAACCTTAAACTTCTATTTGTC
The DNA here is from genome assembly GCA_963691655.1 of Toxonevra muliebris. NCBI lineage: Eukaryota > Metazoa > Arthropoda > Insecta > Diptera > Pallopteridae > Toxonevra > Toxonevra muliebris. The sequence goes on from OY829326.1 coordinate 106,307,269, forward strand.
ATATCTTGTGTTATTTGAGGACTTATATTGGACACTACTGGGACCCCAAATATGGGCTAAATAAAAATTTTAATACCAAAATTTAAATCAGTATCTTAATACGAAAGGTAGGGTAGGAAAGTCACCAGATAAACAAAGCCCATATAGTTTCAGCATTCACATTTTTGTGTGCCGTGAAGAACAATTTTATATTTTCTAAGTTGGATTTTTGAATATGCCTAGCATATTGGTGCTTATCCAGACTAGAATTGAGTCTGTAAACTTTGTACACAGATAAAATGAAAACGAAATGAAAATTAGTAAAATTTTTAAAAGTTTTCAGAGACAACCTTCTTGAATTATTTCATTTTGATTAAGAGAATATGAAACCATTTTTTTCTGTCCAAAAGGGGGCTGAAACTTGTTTATCTATCAAAATGAACGTCGAGTAACTCGAAGCACTCGAAAGTTGTAGTAACCCTGTTCTCATGATTCCCACTCCAAATAATGGTATCTTTGTATTGATAAAGAAAAAAAAATGTCGTTACAAACGAGGTGAATGTTTCAGTAATTGTGCCAGTCCCAGTCACTGTAATCTGTAAAAATTTTGTTAATAATGTTTTTCTTTTTTTGATTTACTTTTTTGGATCTTTCTGTCCTTTTGTTTTATATAGCAAACACGGACTGAAATTATAAAATTTAAATTCTAAATTCGAAAATCAAAGTTTACTAAGTTATGTCTACAATTGTGAGAATGATTACGATCAAGGCCGTAGCCAGGATTTTTTTTCGGGCTTTTCATTCGACGAAAATATTCATATAAAATTTTTATGAAACTGATGTTTAAATACGATGATGCATTCATTTGATGTACCCTATCAGACTAGGGAGAAAAGTGGATGTCTTAAAGCTTTAGGAAAAATGTTTGTTTCCGAATTTTCTTAATCTTAACCTAAAAAAAATGGCCGAAAATGACAAAAAAAAATTCGCAGAAATTTTTTCAAATAAATATTATTCAATGTGGATTCCAATACATTTTTTATCGTGAAAGACATAGTTTCGATAACTCATTGACTTGCCACTACTGATAATGAACCTAACCTCCAAAAAATGATCAAAAATGCCAAAAATAGTCAGAGACAAATTTTTTCCAAATGTTTATCAGTGGGAATTTGGGCCATTATCAATGATGGGGAGCCCGGATGAGGTTGGCATATATTCCCTAAATTCGTGCAGTCACAGCATTGAAAGAAATCTTCCAAATCGGGTGCTCTGAGCAATAATGGGTTAAAGGATTAATTATATTTTAAGATTAAGAACTCGGAAGCTTATTCAATAACACTGTCCTGCATGGGTTTGGTGAACAATATTGTTCCTAGTGTTTGCGAATGAATTTTTCATGCTGAACACGAATCTGAGGTCAAAAACTTCCCATTACGTCACGTTTTAGAAAAATGGGGTTGAAACCCCTGAAAATACCGTTTCTGGCCATGTAGCACAACTTCGTACGATTTCAATTCAAATTTATTTTTAAAATTTTTTCTTTTATTTGACTTTTTAGAAAGAAACCGATTAAAAAATATTTAAAAATCGTTCAATAGATTTTATTTTGACTTTTTTTCCATCCACTGGCAATCAATATCAAAAATTAAGAAAAAGTTTTCACATTTCGGGGGGGGGAGGGGGGGCCAAGACCCCCAAAACCTCCCCCTAAATACGGTCTTGATTACGATGATACTTAATGGACCATACCAAACGACAGAAGATTATGCTTAATGAGAAACGACGACTTAGAATTAAAGAATAACATTTTATGATTGTCTCTCAAAATTTTGGAGTTGATACGAGAGTTTATACGAAATTTTCTTGTTTCTCAAAGCTTTAAACGTATTTTGTAACATATTTGTAAACGCTTTTCAAAGTTAAGAACTCTCAATTTCAAATGTTTGTTTTAGTACCACTAGATTTAAAAAGTTAAAAAATTGGTATGAAAAAGAAAGAGAAGTCAAGTCTTTGTAAATTTAGAATAAATAGTTCTAACTTTTTGGCAATCCTATTTGGAATTTTTCCAGCACCAGATGATGCGACGCGTTAGATTTGCAAACAGAGGTGGATAGGTGAAACTGGGTTCACGAATTTTTCATTCCTATTCTTAAAATTAAATTTAAAATCGGAAGGAAATGCTTATCAAAACTAGATTTAGTAGATAATATCATTTAGATTTTTTATGAAAATCGCATGCCTTTCTATTTCCCAAATTCGTCAGTATTTCCCTATTTACTCTTTGTAAATTTATTAGATTATAGCTAGCCATCTTCACTACTAGCTAATAGATAGTCAAACAGCCATAAAATCACTTGATATTTACTTATTACCTCTAAGGTGGTCGCTAACTGCCGACTATCTCCTAAAGAGATATCGGAACGGCTCAAGGTACACCGGTATTGGGTACCAGGGCTCAAGAACATTCCAGGCAATTGTAAAACAAAATGAGCTAACGTAGTGGTTCGGTTTGTCTGTTCGATTAACATGCCAATAGATTACGATTGCCCACAAACGACTTTTTTAGGAGCTGTCTTGATGAGGAGGAGGAGGAAACGACTTTTCACCTTCTCCCCAAACGTTGGCTGGCATCTTCAGGTTATTTAATTAACTTTTATTTTGATTATGCAGGTTTGTTTTTTTAGCGAATAAGTAAAAAAAGCAGTTGTGCGGACAATTACATTTTTAAAACTTGTTAGATTTAATCGAGTAATTTCAGCTTATTCTTTTTTTTATTCAATAGTTTTTAGGAATACCGAAAAAACTTATATGAGTGAATTATTCCTCTTTGATAGATCTATAAATTTTGTGAAGACAGTTTTTATGTAAAATAAAAAATGTCTGAGATATAAACAATCAAATATTAATTTTGTGCACAAAAATCTTTTTTTTCAAATTTTGGAGCTCTTGGGGCACCATTTCCCCTTATCCAATTGACCTGAAATTTTACACAGATTATTTCTTGAGTAAAACGAACCGATCGAGGGGTGCCATCAATAGATTTTTCGAAAAAATTTTCCATATAACTTAATGGTACCCTAATGCACATATTGGACATGTCAGCTTACCGTCAGCTTATCGAATAATTTTCCAATTGTCGTCTTTGAAATTAGTTCGTCCAGCTCGAGCGATAACTTACGATAGAACCACTTACGTACGCGACTCGAATTTTTTAGCTCATGAAACAAAAACTGCATTACAAAATTAATTGATATTAATGGCGCTGTGTCCACAGCGTTGCCAACAGCAGCAGACGCACCAGCAGCGTTTGATGATGATGCTGATGGCGTCCTTGAGGATGCAATAAGAGTGCGTGCCTTCTTTTGTATTGACTGCAAATATAATATTAATACAGATTGTAATCTTTCAATTGACATAGTTATATTTGAAAACACGAAAACAAAATTTTATTTCCCTTAAACCCTTGAAAGTCTCCCTTACCAATGGTAGCGAATATTTCGCATTGATGTCCTTTTGTTCATTGCTCTCCACTGGTAAACTGATATAGTATACAAATATATAAGATTGCACTAAAACCATTAACACAGCACCAATTATAATAAAAACTATACAAATTAATATAAGTTGAGATATCGTTATATCCATTTCGATTGTGTGAATTTTTGTTGCTGTTTGTTTTTAATATGTAAGTGTGCGATACACTGTCACGAAAAGCAGTAGGTAATTTTTGGATACAACCAACAATTATGGGCGTGGAGGAAATATTTTCAGGCATGCAATATCTGCATTATTTGTTCTGTTTTACACTTTATCTGTAGCTTTATGTAATGAATAAATTCAATAAAAATTAGTCATAGAATTTAGAGCAAGCAAACTAAAGTAGCAAAAAATTTTGAAATTTTTATTATACTGGCTACTTTGCACTGCTCTGCTACAAATTACGCAATCCGAACTTCCACTCTATACCAATTGAACACGTATACTGAGTGTCGCTTATGCTGCAGCGGTATCCTTTTGAAACCATTAAAATTTTAGGGTTACTTTTTATTTTCATTTCCATTTCGTTTTGCTGACATTTTAACAAATCGATACCTGCGCCTGAGTTGTTGTTTTACGGAATCAGCTGTTTGCATGGAATTGAAACACATTTCAAAATAGTTGTTATGGTTTGTCATTAATGCTGTTTAATAACTTGTTCCGGCAAATACATACTGAAGTAAACAACTATTGTAGGTTATGTTTCCAGAATGTTTTGAATGATGGAATATTTCATATTGATGTTTCATTTCCATATTGTTTTGATCTGAGATTTGTGTTAGTTACAATTATAAAGTTTTATTTGAATATCCTGAAAAAAATTTCAAAGAAATTTTTCAAAAAAGTTCTATAATGAAATGTCGAACTCCAACGGTCTTAATAAGAGAAATGGGGAAGAGTCTAAAAATATTCTCTGTTGGTTTAAAATAGGCAAAAGGTCCCCAAATTCTCTTATAAGCAAGTGTTTGAGTGTTTCGAATCTTTAAGATATATATGGTCGATACACAAGCTGTCATATACTCTGGTATAATCATAAAGTCGTATAATGTTTTATGAAAAATGATATGACACCTAATAAGACAGCTTGTGATTTGGCCAATAACGTAACAAAATACTGATAGCATGGAAAATACAATCAGTGAGTTATAGTTACGTACAGTAATTAATGTATTTATTGTATAGCAATTTTAAGCCCCGTATAGTACGACAGTAATTTATGGAAAAAATACAGTAATTTGAAAATATTAAGTTTCACTACGCTCGGAAGTTTAAACATGTCATTTTTATATCGAAGATTTTTGCACAGTTTCTTTAAAGAATAAGGTCATGCGTTGTTGTTTTTCACCACTTCCTTCAGGCAAGTAATTTATTTATTTTTAAACAGTAATTTTAAATTTTATGGAGGTATATCATTCAGGGATGCTCAAAATAAGGCTTTTTCAACAAAATAGAGTTCTGAGGGTTTTTCATACATATCTTAACCCATTAAGGCCTGAGCATATAACCGCTGGTGTAACATCGACGAAACTTCACATGGAGTTTACATTTCACCGAACTAAGAAAAAAAATCAAAAAAAAATTTTATCCCTAACTCTGGGTCCTTGCGGGTACCTTGGGTACGTTGCGAAAACGCTACGCTGTACCTTTAGTAATTACATTTTTATTTATGTAGTATATACACTCAGAAAAAAACATCCCATTAATCACGAAAAACGTCCCATTACTTTTTATACCATTAAATTAATAGTGTTACAGCATGAAATCAACAGGACTGTACCATGAAATCTATAAGATTTACCATAATATATCTTAATTATATCAAAAATGACAGTCTAAATACTATTAAAATTATGGGAAAATACCATTGACCAAATCCTATTGAAATAGTAGGATTTTCATATTGATTTCATCTGATTTTTTTCTGAGTGTAGAAATCTTAGTTTTATGACAAAATTTTTGAAATTATTTTTATTATTTAATTTTTTTTGTTTTTTATTTGGTTATAGAAATTTATTGCGTTATTGTCTTGTCTTCCAAAAGTGGTGAAAAAGTACTTACGAGTGGTCAACGTATAACCATAGATATTGTGATTAGTATATGGATCAGGGATGCCAACTCATTTTTTTTCTCTCCCTCTCTCCCCGAGAAATTCCTCGATTTTCGATCGAATTCCCCGCATTGGTATCTACACGCACTTTCCATATAAACATTTTACAAAAACGAAATTGACCTTTAAGGCGACCCTGAACTTTCTCGGTCCAAAACTTAAAAAATCTTTATGGGACTGGTAGATTAATAGAAACGCACTTTCTGGCTCCGGAATTCTTAACATATAAGCTTCAGCCCACTTTTGGACATCAAAGTTCTCAAAGGAGCATTTTTGTTGACTCAAATAAAACATGGCAAAAACTTTGTTTTGAGAAAAACGGGTTCAAAATTTTGACTATCGGTTTTTAACATAGTATAAAATACATGTATTTCATCTTCTTTATGATGGCTGACCGTAATTTGTAAGTTTACAGATTAGTCAGCAATGGTTAAGAGTTAATCAGGAGGTGCTGTACCAAGGCATAGCTAAGCCGTTCTGAATGACCGAAAGGGAAGTCGAAGAGCCGCGCAACGCGGCCTGAATTATTAATAACAAACCTCCAATTAAAGATAAAATATTTTCAAAAAAAAACAAGTACGGCCTGACTGACAACCGCCGCTATAATCTATGAAAGCACTCTGCGTTCTCTGAAATTTTTACAAAATACTTTTGAAATGTAATACTTTCAAATAGCTTACTTTTTTAAAAATCGATTTCTCCAAACCAATAAATTGTAGGGCCTGCTTAAGAAAAGATGAAGATTTTAAGACCCAAAATATGAAATATTTCATAAGTTTTACGTTTTACATTACATAAAATTTGACAAAAAATATTCTACAGACTTTAATTACTAAAAGTTGAATGACTTCAAATTCCCCGCAAAAAACAGTTCATTCCCCGATTCCCCGCACCAAGTAAAATTCCCACAAATCGGGGAATTCCCCGCAAGTTGGCATCGCTGATATGGATGGACAGGAGTGGAGAGTAATTTTGAGCTTTTATTTTATTTGTTGGTGATTATTAAAGCAATTAAACATTCGTATTTCGCTGGTATTTGAGGAAGACGATGAATCATTGCAATCGATTTGTGCGTAAACATTGGTGCTTTGTACCATGAGATCAATCCCGTCCTTCATCAACAAACTGCTCACACAATTCATAGGGGTTCAATGATCAATTAAAATACACAATGAATAATGAAAATTTCAAAATTGGTTGACAATTTTTGTAAATAAACTGTATCAGTTATCTTTTGATACATTTCATGGTTGCTTCGAAAATTCATATTTGATCCGAATTGCCGATTCAACTTCTTTGTCGGATCATTTATCACTTCTTCGATTTCTTTTTTAGTCAGAAAACGTTTTATAAACATTGCAAAAACGTAAAAACCGGTAGCACAAATTATATAACCAAGTCCTAATAAAAATAATGGAAATCAGTTGACTTATACAGAGCTGCCACACAAAGAAAATTAGCATCTCTTAGGCCTAGCGTTGCGTTTTCGCAACGTAAAAGTTTAAATTTATATTTTAAATAAACTGTTGACGAAAATGAATTTATATCAAATGTGGGATTGTAAAAAAGAAACAGCAAAAGAAATTTTGAATTTAAAGTGTTTGCCATAATTTTGAAAATTGGGGAAAAAAATTGGTCAACTTTGGATCGAAATATATATAATAAAATAAAGAAATCGAATCAAATCAAATATTGCATAATCTAAAGACATCCAATATGAATAAATATCAACTGCATCAAGATTAGATTTCTTTATTTTTTGCTCAGAATACTAAAAATTACCAACGTTGCGTTTTCGCAACGCCCAGGCCTTAATGGGTTAAGAAAACATTTTTTAAACAAACAAAGTAGCATCGTGGTAGTGGGACAACTGAGACCGTCTTTTTATTGAGAAGGTAAACAGAGTACAAGGCAGCAATGCTCAGACAGCGCCTACAGCAATACAAAAAATTGTTTCTTATTTTATACGAGTCTTTATTTGAAACTACCAGAGATTATTAAAAATATTGATTTTTACGAATTTCGCGTATGTACATTTGAGGGTTTTTTCTACCTAAAAATTTTCAAAATTAAATTCTTTGTTTAACTTTTACATGTATATATAAAAAGACATAATTTTTAAATTTGGTAGACATCTTTATTAATGTTTAGAAAATATAACAATTTTTTTTTTTTTTTTTGGATTTTTACAATGCCGTTTTTGGGCCATACATTTTTTTGTTGAAAAAAGCCGCCAAAAATCGGTGGTTTACATGATATCAATTGATTGGATGATCTTAGAGAAATAAAAAGAAAAGTTTTTCTTTTGTATGGTAGTCGGTATCGTCTGAACTAGAATGAAATTGTTTTGTCAAAAAATAACAAACTAGTGGCTGTTTTTCGTACTTAATTTTAAAATGGTATCTTTTTTTATATATGTATATAAAAAAAAAATAAAGAAAAGATGATTTTGTAAATTTCTAGGTAGGAATCGATATTAAATCGTATACATATTCTGCAGAATATGTATCTGATTGCTCGAGTTATTGAAATCGTCCGAGTTATGTTGCACACGAGTTTGAAAAACATGGTTTTAAGATAGTCACATTTAAAGTTAATGTCAGGTCGCAAGGGGAGGCCTCGAAAAATGAGCTATACAAATTTTTGAAAAATTTGTTTACATTAATGATGTATTATAATTTTTAGACAGTTTATACATGTTTTATATTAATAAAAAAAAATCTAAAAAATTATTTGAGGAGTGACATAAATAGATAAACATATTTGAAACTTAGCCTTTTTCCACAGTGAAGGCTAAAATAACATTTTTTTTCTACCTAAAAGTAGACAACGAAAATTATGACTGAAATCAGAGCCATTTGCACAGTGAAGGCTAAAATAGCAATGCGCAAGAAAACGTCAAGATCATTAAAAAAAAATCAACCCATATTTTTCAGAATTTTCTTAAAATTTTTTTTTTTTTTTGCCCAAATTTCGAAGCGCAATTTTAAAAATTTTAGCATTTTACCTTGCTGAGATTATCAAAAATGCAAAAATTTTACAAAAAAAAGAAAAGTTTTTTTTTAACAGTAATTTTGGAATTTCAACCCGATGTAGGGGAGTGTCGTCATGGTCGGGGCGTTGTCAGGGTCGAGACAGTGACTTTTCTTCGTTGTATCTCACTGGCGTGAGTTAAGTTAATATACAGTATTGTTTGTCATGACGAAAGTTAACTTTTCATGTTATATCGAGTTAAAAGCGTAAAGTGTACCGCGTGTTAAAAGAAAAGTAAAAAACTTTATAACAGTGCCAGAATAAATTGAAAAATAACATGTTAACAACAAAGTAAGTTAACTTAAATTGTCCGGTAAGGTTTAAGAAGTGGAAATATGTAGCATTTCATGGAGTTTGCATCACGCGAATATGCTGCAAGTGATACGGCGCTAAATGACGTGTGTTTTCAGGGTCGGAGCAGTGCCTGTAATCAAGGACGAAACACCGAAAACGTTGTTGTAATGATACGTTTTGACCCCGGAAATACATTTTTTTTTCACCCGTGCGAGTTTTTCTTTTCTGTTTATCGTATCGTATTGTATTGTGTATAAAAAATCAAATTTCTTTAAAACTCACACAAAGGGATTTTTATTTTTTTTATTTTTTTATTTTAATTTCATGTCTCTTTTGCCTTTTTTCAAGAGAATTTTTTCCTTTCTCGTTGGTTTTCATGTTATTTTAAATCATATTCCTTCATTTCTTATTTATTTTCGACAGTGCTCTGACCCTGACAGCAGTGCCCCGGCCCTGACTACAATTTTTGTTTTTTGTAAATGTCCATAACTCCTGAAATATTAATCCAATTATATTTTAGTGTTCCGCAAAAACATTGCCATATGTGAGATCTTTTTAACGCTATGTAACATTAATAAAAATACGGCATTCGACGGAAAATATGAGCAAAAGTCAAAACATGCTCCAACCCTGACGACACTCCCCTACTGATATTTTCCTTAGAATTTAAAAATATTCCTGAAAGTATGTTATAAAATTTCACAAAAATATACACCGAAAAAACTTATACCATGTTCCTATTGAGCCAAAATTGCGTGGTTTCGGCAAATGGTTTCGAAGGAAACTACAATCGTTCACATTGTGAAGCTGGTTTCGATTATGGTTTCGTTTGGCAGTACATTGATTATTTTTTGTTGTAAAATGCCAGCGACTACGATAATTATTGCTAATAATTAATAAATTTGAATACGAAGAAAATCAAAATGATAAACAAAATATGTATCTTGTTTCACTTCAAGCGCAGTCACTATGCAGTTCCTCCTTCATTTGTTCAAATGTATGACCGTTTTTTTTCCCCTACGAAGGTCCTCCACCTTGTCTGCCCATACTTGGGCTATGAGCTCCTCTTCCAGCGCACTACACAAATTACTTTTTTTTATATTTTCGTTTTTTTCTATGGTTTCAAGTTGTAAGCAAAGCAAAATATAAATGTCAGAATAGAAATGTCAGAGCAAATTCTTTTTAATATTCATTTCAGTGAACATATTCAGGGTTGGATTAGATTTTTGCTTGGTTTCGAATGCGGTTTCATTGAAACCACCTCATTTCCGTGGTTTGCTTTGACATACTTTTATATGACGAAATTGAGCATTTCAGCGCAGTTTCAGGCGAAACCACGGAAATGGTCGAAACCACGCAATTTCGGATCAGTGGGAACATAGTATTAGATCCAATTTAACAGTACTTGTTTAAATTCCAATTGATACATAATTTCCATAACTCATTTTCATAGTTCGAAGTTAATTTAAATTTAATTTAAATGATGTATGTGTAGAAATAATTTTAAAAAAAGCATATTAAAAAATCGAGAAGAAGACTGATTTTTTTCCGCAGAAAAGTTTTTCGAATTTGAAGTTCAGACAAAGAATCTATTTCGTTGTTCTTTATCTAAACCTAAATTGAGGAGGGAAACTCTAAAAGCAAAATATTTTTGTAGAAAAATTCTTGTAGTACAATTTAAAATAGAGATATGGTGCAAGTTTTTTGAAGATGTAAATCAAAACTAGGTTAGTGGGAATAACATAAATCGAGATATTGCAAAGATTTACTTCGACTTAGCGACAACCAACTTCATAAAAAGACCGGTACCATTCACATTTATAATTGAGGGCACTGTGATAACCGCGACATCTGTAGACGTTGATGACTTAATTGAAGCAAATCCAAATCTATTTGATTTTGATTGATGTAGATTTGCTTGCTCGCTCTATTACTTATGTCTTGCTCGCTCTAACATTCATGTGATAGAGCAAAATTTGATGATGGTGTCAAATTACACGTACACGGTGATTAAAGCAAAAATTTTATCGTCTATGGGCTACTTTAAGTCGCATTTAATTTTTAATTTACAGTTAACTTAATCTCAGTTTAAATTTATACTGTTAAATCGGGCTTTAAGGGGGGATTCTTATGTAGGGGGGTTGAAAAATGCATTTTTTATTTATAGCCTAAATTTATAGTTTGAAACCTGTAGAATAAGATGGCGTCAATAATTTTGATCAATTCTCAAAAATGACGTTATGAAAGCCTGTGAGCGTGACTTACCTCTGCTTTCTATGTTCTCTTTCTGAAACTTTAAACACAATTATCTCAAAACTTTTTTTTCAATGTGTTGAAAATTGGTGTACACTATTAGTCAGAAACTATTTGACCGATCAAATTTATATTTGGCACATTTTTTGTGATACTTATGCCCAATAGATGAACCTTGGGACTACAGTTATACAATAAAAAATACGTATGACTTTGAAAAGATGCATTACTTGCTTTCCAAACAAAACTTCAAAATTCCCCCCATAAATCTTCAGAAATTATTCTTGGCGATGGTGTAAGCAATTTCCCTAAAAGTATGCAAACACACTTGAGCACATACACAAAAGTAAAGAAACGAGAGAAACCATTCAAAGATCAAGGTCAGTTAGAACACAATTTTATAAGCTTCTAAAAAGTATTTTTATTAGATTTAGTATGGGCCTAGCAATATAAAGCATGAGGGGATAAATTACTCCCCAAAACAAGTGTGTGACATTTCATCTACAGGTAGTTAATCTGAGCTCCCCTCAAAAATTTATCTGGCTGCGACAGTGGCAGTAGTTGTTTAGTTTCTTCGAGAACTCTTTTATAGTAATTATGAATATAAAGTTGCTTGCATAAGAGTAGAATAATATTGATTTAGTTCTTGAAATATGTTTTGTATAAAAAAATACGTAGAAGATCATGACTTCGGCTTCGCTGAAGAAAATAGCATTTCATCTTACAAAAAAACACGCCAGGCTACATTTTTATAAAAAATACAGCTCTAACGATAACTTTAAAGTAATGAAAGAAATTTAAATTCATAGCTATATTTTTCTTTGTACATAAATAAAAACTTTATTTGATTGTTTTTCATGGTGAGTTTAATATTAATATTAACCAATCAGATACATTTATGCTGTTAATACTACAAAAAAAAATTGTAAGCATAGACTTCATGAATTATTTTACCCTCTGGCGTTTCTTGCTTTTGCGTTTCTTGCTTTTCCTTTGTTTGCATTTCTTTTATTGCCACCTGCGTTTCTATTTCCACCACCAATTGTTCTCTTTCCACCGGCTTTTCTCTTGGGGGCAGCCCTTTTCTGTTTGTTGTTGTTTGGTTTTCTTTTCCTTTGATTCTTGTTATTTCTACCAGCTCTTGGCCTATTCTTTCCTGGGCCTCTTCTTTTTTTACCTCCTGCAGCACCATTTCTCCTTCCTCCGTTTCTTCTTTTATTGTTGGCTTTTCTTTTTCTCAGAGATTTCCTTTTGTTTCCTCGTCTTCTTCTTTTTGGTGGTTGTGGTTTTGGTGTAAGTACTGGAACGGTTTCAGGCTCTGGCTCTGGTTCTGGTTCTCCAACTGTCTCTGGTGTAGATGAAATTGGTTCAGATATTACTTCGTCTTCGCCACCCTCACCTTCAGCTGGTTCTTCTTCATCGTACGCGTATTCCTCGTAATCCGTTACAGCTGCTGTTCCTTCTTCTGCTGCTGGTTGTTCTTCTGCAGCGCCTTCATTAGGTGCAGTCTCTGCATCGCCTTCAGCTGGTGATGAAGCTGGATATTCATCAGAAGAATATTCATATTCCTCTGGAGCTTCAGCATTTTCAGCCTCTGGTGGAGTTTGTGCGGTTGCAAGAACGGCAAATGTTGCCAAAATGGCAAAGAATAAGAAGGTGAAAGATTTCATTTCGATTTATTCGTCCGGTGATGAATGAATAAAAACTGTCAACTTTAAAACACATCTCTACCGTATTTATACTAGTAGTAATCGTATGGATTCGTGGCAATTTCATGCATTAGTATAACTATTTATGTCTTTTTTGTACATTTTGAAGGCTTAACAATATTCAACAATTATTCGCCAGTTTGAACGACGCAACTACCGGCTGTTCTATACTCACACAAGAGGGTATTGTCTTAAAATCAACTAGAGTTTTTATTGTCTCAACTAAGATAACGAAAAATATCGGCATATGTTCTTTGAATTCTCCAAAAAAAACTAACCACAGAGAAAATATTTAGGTAAAATTCCATTTGCAAATTCAAAGCAATTTAAATAAGGTAAATATAAAACAAATTTTTGTATTATGCTAAGCTTTAATTTTTAGTCTACTGTATGTGAATGTGTAAATGTTTGTGTGTATGTACCGAGTAAACTCCCAAACTGATGAACGGAGTCAAATAAAATTTTAACAAATTTCTGTGGTACCTGGGCAAAAAAATTTGTATATGATAGCGAGATTGGCTGGTTGGGCTTGGCACCTCCCAAACAAGCAAAATACTTATTACTGAATATCTTGAAGGAACGACTCTTAAGTTTAGTGCGGTGAAGTAAATTGCTAATGCCAATTACTGGAAAGGAAGTGAGCGGGATTGGTAAATTGGGCATGGTACCCCCATACAACCGAAATATATAATACTGAATATCTTTGAAAGTGTTTAAAAAACGACTACTGAATTTGGTCCAAGAATGCTTCAATTGGCGTGGCACCTCTCATATACTTATTACTAAGATTGTTAATCTGATTCACCGGACAGAAAGCTAGTGGGATTGTTCGACTGGGCGTGACATCTCTAAATTAGTTGGTGAAAACGTATTTTCTTGCACCTCCTACACGATATATTATTGACTGGTGATTTAACTTAAAGGATTTAATATTTTTTGTACTAAATGTCAAAACTAGTAACCCGGACAACGCCGGTCATATAAGGAGTTTGAAAAAATCTTAACACACGTTTTAATAATAATTTTTTTTTGGGTCAGTTGTTATTTTTAATGAAAAACATGTTGATTTATTGTGAGTTTGATCAAAATGAGTGAAGAAAAAGAAATACATCCTAAAATTATTAAAAATTTTCAAAAAAAATCCAAATTGGTCCTACAAAAAATTGGCCAAAGAATTGAAGGTCTGCCGTCGAACTGTTTCCAATGTTATTAAACAGTTTCAGGACCAGTTTTGACCATCGATAGAAACCTGATTCGGGCAGAAAACAAGGACCACATGATATTGGGAAAGCCAAGAAAATAGAAAGCATATTGAAAAGATCTCCAAACACATCTGGTAGAAAAGCTGCCCGATTAGCCCAGTGCTCTCACTATTTGGTGCGAAAAGTTAAAGCCAATGCAGATTTGAAAACATACAAAGTCCAAAAAGTTTCAGACAGGAATGCTGGAAAAAATTTAGACACCAAAAGTAGGGCTCGGAAATTAAAATCGAATTTCATACAAAAATATTCATGTTGTATAATGGACGACGAAACGTATGTCAAAGAATAATTTAGGATCCAAAAGCAGACAAAATTTCCTATATGCAGTTGCGGCAACGGCAAAAGAAGCAAGTCATTTGTTACAGTGGGCTCTATAAATACCGAAAAAAGACTTCTTCCTTTCATAAGAGAGCAGAATGTGTCCACATATTTTTGGCCCGATTTGGCATCATATCACTACGGTAAGAAAGCTCTGGAGTGGTACCAAATTAATAACATAGTTTTTGTACGAAGAGAGGCCAATCTTCCAAATTGTCCGAAGCTAAGACCAGTGGAGAGATATTGGGCACTTGTGGAAATAAACTTAAAGAGCACTAAAAAGGTATCCCAAAATATCGAAGATTTTAAAAAGAGATGGGCAAACTGTTCCAAAAAGGTGTCTAAAACAACTATCAAATCCAAAAAAGGTCCACGAGTTCATAAATAGTGGTTAGAACTATAAAAGTTATATTATTCTGTAATTTGTAAAATATTATCAATTAAATAAAAAACTCTAAGATCAACCGTTTAAAAATTATTGAATTTTATACACGTTAAGATTTTTTCGATCTCACTCCTTATCTAGCTAGTTCATCATAAAATGCGAAATGTTTTATGCATACAAAGTTAATAGTTAGTTTATGGAAAGTTTTACTTTGCCAAGCTTACAATTTATGGCACACCAATTTTTTATACATGTATATCATACATACATATATATTATATATAGATTCAGCCTCAGTCAAGAAAATTAATTGTTGACTATTTAGTAATTACTTAATCAGCTTCTTTTCCTTTTTTTTGTTTTTTGTTTTTTTTTTGTTGGAAAAAATGTTCAAAAATACAGTAGTCAGACAAGTGTTACGCCCATTATATTATAACCTGTGTTACATTTTGCTACTCTTTAAATCTATAAGATTTTTTAATTAACCTGAATATATCCTGCAGTATCAAAGAGTTCAGATGTTCGTGGTTCAACACTTAAATGCCAAATATACTAACTCTGGTTCGACAGAAAATGGTCTATTCACATTCTTCATCCGAAACACAAGCAGCATAGAGTGCACTGACTCCCAGACTCAACACATTCAAATGTTTGGCCCAAGAGAAATGACCTCTGAATAATCCCACCATCTGCCTACAGCTCTTTCTGTTAAGTTATAAGAGAGAATCTGTTAGACGCTTCGATATAACAGTTAACATGATCTTTGGTTGTACAGCAGTTCCATTTACGATTGTGGGTCAAATTGATATATCAATTGGTGGTCTTTATAGCTCTTTAACGACCTCGATAGCCTAGTGGATAGTGCACTAGACTTTCATCTGGGAGGTTCGGGTTCGATTACCGTCTTCGTCTGGTGGTTAATTTTCATTACTTTCTTATATTCACTATCAATATGAAGTGTATGAGAATTATAAGATAGTGTACAAGTACACACATTGGTTGGTAATGGCAAAACCACCAAGCCGATAAAAAAATTGCCACACCGCCATTCGGAATCGGCGTTAAACTGTAGGTCCAACTATGTGGTATCACAATGGGCAGTTCAGGCCTAAGTGTGTCTCTCGACAGCCACTCCAACCTAACCTAGCCTAGCTCTTTATGGTTGTATGTCTGTCTTTTATTTTCACATATGAAATAAATCAATATGCATTACACGTCTTAATTGGAACCCTTTCACAATCATTGGACTTTTTGCACTCATCGAAAACTTTATGGAAGAAAATGTGAATTTTTTGTATGTTCTCAAAAATATCAAAGTATTTCAGAGTAAACACTTTGCTTTTTCACAAGGACTTAACATAAAATGGGACCACTGGGCCCTGTTTTAAAGATTATTCCCATGTGTAATTCCAAGAAATTTTATTTCTGGAAACTTCTTTTGAGAAAAATTGTTTCGCTAAGCAGAAAACTCGCATTAATTATAAAATTTCCACCGATTTGGGGTCAGTCTTAACCCTTAAACGCCCAATACGTCAGATTTCAATTAAAAACATACCCAGAAGTAGTATTTGTGATTCCGAACAACGTTTGTTCTACGTGTTTTCAAATAAATTAGTTTAAGGTGCAGTTATTTTAATTTACATGGTTGACTTCTGTAGTAACCTTTGGCGATTATCTGGAGTATAAATTAAAATACATTCGCAATAATTTTTAAAAACAGTTATTTGGTGTTATCCCATACCGTCTGACACAAATTTGTCCACACGGCAATATATTTATTACACAAAATTCGAAAATAAAAACACCTTTTTTTCAGTTAGCTGTTTAAAATTTTTGCAAAACATGCTTTTCGAGCTAAAAATAACTGTAACTGTACGACAGTTGTCATTTTTCCATTCTTATTTATACGCATCGATAAAGAAAATTTTAGACAGTAAGATCAGATGTTTATTTTAAATGGCGAACGTAAAATGGCGGCACAGGCAGCCGCGGAAGTGGTTGGTCACTGCAGTGACTAGTGCGTATTTAAGGGTTAATTATGATGAGTTTAGCGTTTAGTTTTCCTGGAAATTATTATTAAAAATCGATTTCTTGTTTCTATGCTATAAAGAATATTTTTTATTTTGACCCACCCCCTCTTGCACATATTGCAAAATATTTCAGAAAAATCAAAGGTTATCGAATTTTTAGTTTTTATGTTACATAGTGTAATGATTTATTATCTAATATAAAGATGGTTCGGTGAAAAAGGTGCAGATGTTTTTGTTGTTTTAGTTTACTCATTCAACTTTTCGCTCTCTTTAAAAGCTTCGTTTTTCTAAAAATATTATTTTTCCAAGCACTTAAATTCTTTTTAATTTTGGGTATGAAAGTTTTAAGTAAAGTTCTATAAATACGGAAGGGGCTACTGTCAAGTTTAACTCAATATCCACTAATCGGTCAATAACCTGTGCTAACTAAAATTAATAAGCACGTTATAATTTCTGGTTTGATTGTAAGGAAAGTACTTCAAATTGTTGCTAGATAACAAGGTATTCTCAGTTGTTTTTTTTTTTTTTGGAGCTTTTTCGCGCTGGCTTATAAAGCGCTTAATTATTAAGTCGATGACTTACGTACTAAGTCAAACTCTTCTCAGTTTTGTGCTATAAGTTTTAAGATATTTCGTTTAACCCTGGAAGGGCATGCTTCGTCGAATCGACGACGCATGTTTACGTTCTGCAATTTCTCGTTCTAAGTAAGTGTTGGTAAGCATTTAATTTATGAATAAATGTTAGTAAAAAAAAGTGTTCATTGTTGTTTTTCTATATAATAATTTAATCAAATAATGGGAAACAATCAACTTCCAATGTTATAGCTGTAAAGAACATTTGTATGACCACTTTGAATAATGCTGTCGTCGCTTTGACGAAGCATGACCTTTGCGTATAAAAAATATACATGTACATGCATTCCAGGGTTAAATAAAGTGAAAGAAAAGCCATACAATATAAATTTAAAAATGCACTGCTTCAATTTATTTTTACATTAAACACAGGCCAAGGTAAAATTCTTAAGCTTCACGCGATATGTAAACGCACATATTTTATGTTTTCTACATATAAATAATGGACCACTTTTTGATTTTTTCCTTTGATATTTTTCTCTTTTCCAGTTGTCTTTAGGACGCTGATTTCATTACTGAATATAATTTTTACCCATCAGTTCCAGTTTAGGAGTTATAGGTCTAAATGTAAGAAACGCTTAATGAACCAATTTTCATAAACTATAATTATTTCCACGCAAAATTGTTAATTCTGTAGAACTTTAGAATATTATTTTTATCTATTTTCTGTTGTTTCTGAAATACAAAGGTTCAAAAGATAAAAAACTTAGAAAATTTTCTTAAAAGTGATTAGAAGAAATTTCTGGGAAATCTTGGAGCATTTCAGTCTTGCTTTTTGGTTTGTGATAGACTTTTCAGTTTCACACTTCCTTTATCAGTTCGACTGCAGGAATGGCCAAAAATATATTTTACAATTTTTCTTAATTTTGCTATCATATTTAAAATTTAAATTTCATTTAGCTATATTGAATTATATAAATTCGTTCTGTACACTTTGTACCACGGCCGTCGACAGGAATTTTTTCGGGGGGGCCGGAGAGGGGGGGGGGAAGTTTCCATTCGAAGAAAATATAATTTGAAGGACATAATTTCGTTAACTCATTGACTTCCCACTACTGATGATATACCCAACCTCAAAAAAATTACCAAAAATAGTAGAGGCTCATTTTTTTAATGATCATCATTGGGAATTTGGACCATTATCAATGATAATGAACCCGGATGAGGTTGGCTTACATTCCATAAATTCGTGAAGTCACAGCATTGAAAAAGATCTTTCTAGTCGTGGTGCTCTGAGTAATAATGGGTTAAAAATTCATTACATTTTAAGATTGTCTCCTAAAACTGCATGGGTTTTGCTAATAAGATGGTTCCTAGTTTTTGCGAAAGAATTTTTCACGTTGAACACGAATCTGAGGTTCAAGCAAGTCTAAATTTACAAGGATCCGATAATTTTTTATATTTTTTTATTAATTTTTAAACTTTTCAAACTGATTCAGGACGGAACTTTAAATCAAAAACAGTTACTGACCTGAAAAACTATGAATGCAGGATGTTCAGTATCATCTTCTCTTTTTGAATCCGTGGTCAAACCTCATGTCGAAGAAAACAAATCGGATTTGATGTCATAGTGTAACTAAGATTTCAAATTAATTTTTTTTTATATTTGACTTTTTAGAAAAAAAAAAAACCGATGGAAATAAAAAATATCGTTAAATAAATTTTATTTTGACTTTTTTCCCATCCATTGGCAATTAATCTCAAAAATTAGAATAAAGTTTCCACATTTCGGTGGGGGTCAGAACCCCCAAAATCTCCCCCCTAAATACGGCTTTCCTTTGTACTGTACGAAAAGTTGGATTACTAGTTTATACCCAAAATATGCATCTCTGCATAAGTTAACGAATGAATGAACGAATGTACAAATGAATTATAAAATAAAAGATAATTATCGCAAAAACCACCACCAGCTTTAGCCAATTATTCTTGCACTCAATACGATTTTCATTGTGGTAAACTATAAGGTGTAAAAATTCTTGCATCCCAAGAGATACACTTCAAGGAGAACGAAAAAATGCAGAAATATCATTCGGCTAAAGTTTAAGAGCAGCTAAAAAGCTAGCGAAAGAAGCATTGAATGTGGAACTCAGAGTTGCGAGACTGATGGTGATGCAAATAGCTCATTCTAATTATCAAAAAGACTCTGTTTAATCGTACTTTCGTTTCATCTGATTCTGAATGAAAATATGCGAATCCTTCAAGAAGCTGCAACTGAAAATGTAGATGACTTGGATCATCTTGCTCCATACATTTATAATAAACAATTTCTCCAGCTGAGAATAATTTTGATGTGTAAACATTTTAGCTCACTGTATGGGCAAAATTTCAAATGTGTAAACTGTAAGAATAACTGTAACGTAAAATGTAAGATAACTGTAATGTTCAGTTCCCCTCTCGATCGCACTACTGCGCCGCATGACTGTGTTACTCTAAACCACCCAACGGGCCCGATTGTCAGCAGCTCGCTGGAGGAGTAAAAGGTCAGCACTTGTTGTTTTTGTTTTGTTAACGACCACTTGCTGCCGAAAAGCAATCGTTTCCGAATCAAACAACGACAAGATTGTCGTAATTTCATAGGGTGGCCAGACTATACTTTTTTATCGTTTTCAAACCGAAATATTCAGTAATCTCATCGTTTTCAAGCCGATAAACTTTTTATTATATTTTGGTCACACTAAAAAAAACAAAAATGCAAACGAAATTCAAAAATAAACGTAGGAGTCAGTCGCGTGTTGTTTTAAAGTGAAACGGTCATCGGCAATTGTTGAAAATAATTAAAAGGTATATATAAATTAAATTGAAAAAATATAACAAATGAAAAAATACCATATAATGTGTGTATATCTTTTGTATTTGCAGATAGTGTTAAAAGGGAAAATTTCGGCTTCAACCAATTTGAAGCAGCGATGAGTAAGACGACATCCAATCTTATAGATGATGCCGCAAGAAATTCCGCCGAAATAAATTAAACTCTAATCTTAAATACTTAGTTATAATTATAAGTAATATATATTTGGTTATTTAAAAGTTATTTAAAATATAAAGTGTTAAAACATGAAAATCAAATTTTGCCCTTATTTTATAAAGCAGAGTGGAGGTAAAAACGAATGAACTGCTGACGCAAAGATTTCGTAAGAGGTCTTTTGGAGCACTTAGAAAAGAAGAAGAAGAATGTTGTAGAGCAGGGCAGTGGAAAAATGCGAAAGAACTGCTGACACAAAGATCTCATGGGAGGCCTTTCAAAGCACTCCAAAAGGAGGATAAACGGAGTGCTTTTTTCCAATGACATGCAATGTTAAAAACGTAATGGTGTGTCATACGGAGAGGAAGCGCCTACAGCTGACTTGTCAGCACTCCGAAAGGCCTTTTGGAGTGATTTTTTTCCCGTTGGGCAGTGGTCGGCAAAATTGAAAATGAGATTGTGTTGGTGAGCGCAAAGTAATTGTCATACACTGTATAAAAATAAACCTAAAAGCCGTTGAGTAAGGAAATGCCGACCACTGCTCTAAACAACAAAGAGAAGAGAGGGAGAAAATAAAATACGAGCGGAGTTTGTTTGTTTATGTTTCGATCAATTTACTCACACATATATGTACATACGAAAACAAAATGTGTGTGTGTACATTTATTCGTGGCAGAATTATTTGTTGGTGTTAAACGTTTGGAGATCGACTATACCGTACAAGCAGAGAAGTCGTCGTAGCAAACACAGGCGTTTGATAGGTTTTGCATATGGTTAGTTAGATTGGATTAAAATTAAATATTTTTTAAAATATAAAAACAATACAAAATGATAAGTATTAAGGAATCTAGGTTTCAATAAATGTATAATCAAAATGTAGTGATAATGACAGCAAACCACGGCATTATAAAAATTTTGCTTTGTGCATTAACCTTAGAAAGGCAACACTTGTTCATATATGTAAATAGCAAATATGTTAAACAGAAAAAATCAAACTTATTTATTATAAAATCAATTATTTACTTCAAAAAAATACATTGTTTCTTATTTTTATTAAATGCAGTTAAGGCAAATCTCTTTGCGGTGCTTTTAAAAAGACTGTTGCCTTTCTAAAGTTAAATGCGGGAAACACTTATCGTCGCCTGAGAATTGATTTGGCGTATATGTGTACAAATTCATATACCTATACGCCAAATCAATTCTCAGGCGACGTTATGTAAAATTTTCACATCTAATAAAATTTCAAATCGACAGGAAGAAAAACTTAAAGCGCGGAAAAAAAGATGCAATTACAGCTGCGTATATGCGAACATATCGTGCCCGATGCATTGAGTAAAAGAAAAATAATGCAACTACTATTTGGGGCAATTGCAAAATTAATTATACATCAAATCCCTATATATGGCTATACATATGTATGTGAGTTTATGTATATAGAATTCAGTTGGCTTAACTGTTTTCACATCAAATATCTTGCGTGCCTTCACACATCCATTTTTTTTCAAATGCTTAAATTCCCTATTCAAATACGAAGAATCCTTCGAAAGAAAAAACCATTATTACCAAAAAAAAGTTTTGAAAATTTTTGTTACCGCACGCAAGTTACTTAGGAGTGCATGAAATATAGATTACTATGATTGCCAAAATAAAATTTGGTTTTACTTAGTGGTGAGTTTTGTTCTTTGTACCTTAAGGAATCGATAACTTTTATTTCTAAATCTAAATATATGTAGCGAAGTGCTACAGCGAACTGCTATTTCCTTTTTGGTTCTATTTTTTCACTCCATGAGAAGCTTGAAGATTACTGTCACCTAAAGTCGTGAGCCATAATAAAACCTTAGAAAAACAATTCATTGGAAAACTATGGCATCTATTCAAATTGTATGTATTTTTAGATGATTTTGAAAAATTCATTATAAAAAGAATAAAAATTAGCAGCCCATTGAAGCATTTTTCAGACGACTTGCAGATTTGATTTAAAAATGCATGCTAGAAAACTGAAATAAGTTTAACAACACATGAATTTTAATATTTCAAAATTCAATACCTACATCACTATTATCGTAGAAAACACAAAATAAGTACCTAACACTAGGAATTGTCCAATTGCCCAAACCCAACAATCCGCATCACCTACTGTAAAACAGCAAACAATCCAAATGTATTATTCTTTACAAAACTTATTGTAGTATTTTAGTAGTAATTTACCATTTGTAATTGTATGCACTTAAATATAACAAGAACAAAACCAATTTCAATTAATTTTTAAAAACAAGAGCAAGTTTTCATTTTTTTTTTTTTTTTTTGAGTACTCTTATAAAAAAATATATACTTAGTTTTAATCGAACGGACTCTTTTTTCATTACGCATATTCATCTATAACCTTCTATAACTACCCCCTAAAAAAAAAAATTTGCTTCACTCATTGCTTTTAAATTTATATTTTTATTATATTCGTTTAAAATTCGTTAAATTCAGATCTTCATAATTACAATTAATTTATTTCTTTGATTATTTAATTGTTTCTTTTCACGGGTTTCCTTCTTCTGACATTTTTGTTGTTTTGATTGGCATTTCTTGTTTTGGGATTATTGTTTCTTCTTCTGTTGTTTGCCTTTCTTCTATTTGCATTCTTGTTAGCATTTCTATTCTTAGTATTTCTTTTTCCTCCAGTTGCTTTTCTTCCATTAGCATTTCTGTTTCTTCTAGTTACCTTTCTAGTTTTTTTGGCTGCACCCTTGGCTCCTCCATTTCTTCTTCTGACAACTCTTCTCTTAACGTTCTTTCCTTTTTTTCCTGCATTCCTGCCACCACGAAGTGTTGTTGTTGTAGTAGGAGCTGCTGTACCTGTGCCTGTTCCTGTACCAGTACCTGTGCCCGTCGGTCCTGTTTGAGTTGTAATCGTGGTAGTGGTTGGTGAAGAGGTAGTTGGAATAGTGGTTGGATAAGTTGCTGGAGGTGGAACTGGTATTGGTGCCGGTGTTGGAGCAGGTGTTGGACACGGTGCTGGTGGTGGCGGTGTAAACTTATTCAGTATAAGGCCAAATGTTGCTGACGATTGAGCAACAAATGTTGCCAAAATGGCGAAAGTAATGATACACAAAAATTTCATTTTTAAAGTTAATTAGAATTTGAAATGCTAGTACTGTCTTAGTCCAAACAACAACTGATATCTCCAAGAAGTTTGTGCGGGTATTTATACATAAAAAACAATCAAACCAAACGCAAAAAAAAAAAAAACTAAATCAAATAGTTTCCATGCGTGGCAAATTCTTGCGAAACTTCTTTGTTGTTAGCTTTTTACCAAACGCACTTGTTGGAAACTTTCCGAATGCCTTTTTCTTTTCTTTTTTATTAATATAAAGTAAGCAGTTGATGTTTTGTTCTTGTATTTTAAGAACAGATATAATAAATATAAATATGATGTTAAATAAAGTGAAATGAAGAAAAAAAATTTATTATATGATTAAAAGTTCGTTAAGTACATAAATAATTTATTAAATTTGCGTTGTTTCTATTTGCTTTATAGTTTAATTTTTCATTTGTTAATGTAAATCAAACTATTGATATTATTGGCTGCTGTTTGATGCAAAAAAAAAATTAAATATCTGTCAATAAGATGTTAGATAAGTTGTGACTTAATTAGACCGTAATACTTCAGTTATATAGTCATAAATAAGTTTTCCTTTTGTAGAACCGGTATATCCTTCAAGGAATATTTCTGATAACCTCGTTTTTTCGATTCTCAATAGATTTATCACGCTGAATCCGAATACATAAACTGGCTAAAAATCCTTAGAGAAGTTGCATGAAAATCTCAAGCCAAAGCAAGAAGGTTTGAGTTTTCAGAATGTTTCTAATAAAGAAAACATATTTTTGTCCGACAAATTTTAAAAAGGTTTTTTTAAATTTTAATAACAATCGCTAAAATCACCAATGCATAGTGATCCCATACAACGAAGCGACAACATTAGAAGGAGCTCTCTGATTTTGATGAAATTTCATGTGGTATTAAATTGGGTTGCTAAACTGAAATCCTGTTTAGGTTTCGCCTCAAACTAAGCTTAAAGTTTCAATTATCGTGTTAAGGGAAAATGGCTATAATGGGAAAATGGGAGATTTGATCTTCAAGAAATTTAATTTATTTAGTTATGTTGATATTTGTCTTTTCAGAAACTTGAACAATTTTTATTGGAATCCTTTAATGTTGGAGTAAAAGTGTTATTACTGGATGCAACTTCTGACTTCTTACAATTTTTGTTATTTTTCAGCGTAATTGCATACTTTTAGGGTTAACAAAAAAAGTTGAATTCCAATTTTAGTTGAAAAAATCATGTTCAGACCTATTTTTGAATTGAATTATTTCCCAAAAGCGAAAGAATAAGGAGGATGTTTTTGCATATTCCAATAAAAAAAGGTGCCTTCAAACTTTGAGAAAAAATCCAAGAACATTTTTTCACATATTTTCAAAATTTTCTCTGCCAAAATTTGTCAATTTTCAATTTTCATATATTCAAAAATACTTTTGAAGCAATGCAGATTTTTAGTTTTTCAAATCTTAATTAAAAAAAAAAAAAATAATAAAATAGAAAATTTCCTTGATAAATTGCAAACACAAAACTAGAACTTTCGGCAGGAAATCATTAAAAACTTATTCTTCAGATGTATTTTACTCAACTGACAAGAAAACGAAAATCGAACGATCCCACATTTTAGTGAAAAATTTGTCGAATTTGAGCTGCTCTTGCACCCACACTAATTTTTTTTTCGCCCAGATTTTTTTGAGTTTTCTTAATTGGAGTATTATCTTAAAAATTACACCAAATTTGTTTGGTTTTGACATTATGAATTTTTTGAATTTTGTCTATGCGACGAATCACTGTGGTATGGAGAACTGTGACGAGTACGTTTGATCTGCCTGTTTTGCATACTTCGTTATTGATTCTCTGAGAATTCTAATCATTAAGCCCACACATAAGTATGATGACGTAAATGAACCGTTTAATTTTAGAAACAAATTTCAAAAACTTTTTTGAATTAACGCCGTTTCCTATTAAAAAATTGGTAATCAAATTGAAGCTTTTCATTGCATACTTATAGGCATTCGTTTGTGTTGAGAATAATTTTAGACAATATTTGTACTATTACTTATTTTATTTGGCAACATTTCTACCTAGCAACAACACATGTACAGTATGAAGGTACATATAGCAGTTATGCGTAAATGAAGGTTTCTTAATTAAAATAATACTACTTTGCTTGATGGCTTCTGATTGATTCTGATTACCTAGTGATAGATAACCCTACCTTCTCCTAGTGATTTAACGTATAGACTATTTTCGATGAACTATGATTTTTTGAACCTATGCAGCTTCATAAGAATGATTTCCTATATCTTCTGTAGTTATATATAATAGTTATGGGCTCACAATATTCTCCTGACTAGATTTAATACATAAGTTTTACAGAAAGTGAAAGGATATTGCTGTTAACACATCAGAAGTCTCAATGTCATTAACCCATTATGGACGAACCATCAAAATCGTTGAGATAACTTCATGATTTTTTATGAGGCGACTATTGAGATCCCACTGATCACTTTTAACCAATTGAGAAAATTTTAGAACGTCTAGGTTATCAAGGGCAGCCGGTTGCGAAAAAGCAACGACCGGTACACCTGGAATATTTCAAACGGGAAAATCAATCAGATAGTCATTAGTATTGCATTTTGGTATTTTAGTAACACGAATATGATTGTTAAAAAGAAAATAAAAAAAATATTTAATAACTCTAAGAGCCATTTTAAAAAATGAATTTTTGTAGACCCTCTCTAACATACAAATATTAAGGTAAAAATAAAAAAAATTACAAGAAAAATTGTGAAGCTAAGAGTTCAATTATTTTCTTTTATTATCATTTAAATAAATACTTAAATTGGATACGCATAGTCTTATCTATTTTAAAAATGTTTGTAGTTGGTGTTGCGAAAACGCAACGGCAGACGAAAATGGGTTAATGTAAAGGAAGTATGTGTAAGTTGCGCCTGCGCTTAAGTAGAGACACCGACTTTTCGGTATGTTAATGAACGCCGAAGTTGGCTTCTTTTTTTTTTTGTGAGTGTGTTTTGCAAGCTGAAGTTTTCTTTGTTAAAGTTATTGTGTAGCCATTCGATGACGATGCATTCAGAGGACAACATATTTGAAGCGATTTTCAAAGAATATATTCTAATAAATCATGTCATTGTAGATAAGTTTTTTAACATTTTTTGGTTTCATTTTCGATGTAATTTTGTGAATTGTTTGTATTTCTTTGATTTGCAACTTTTGCCTAAGCGATTACAATTATTTTTTTTTTAATTCCAGCATGTCGACGTAGAAACAAACCCTGAATAGACATTTGAAGTTTTTGAAAGAATATCTTGCCGTTTCGAATTGGTTTAATCAAATTCGTTTATTTCAATTACTTTCATTTATTGAAATTTTGGTTTTTCCCGTTTTTGTACACGATAAGAATTTGTTTGACTTGACTTGTTTCTTTCCCTTTATTCAAATCTAATCTATCAATTTTCAGACCCATTTTAAACCTTTTATTCCAAAAAAAAATATATATATATATATAAGAAGGATTTGTGATTTTAAACGATGTCTTACACTTACACACATTTTGAGATACCGATTTTTGTTTAATTATTGTATGTTATAAATATGGAGTCAAAAGTACCAGGTGTCTTCAGCAAAAATGTAGCTCTCGCCAAGGTCAGAATCAATAGGAAACTTAGTAGGGGTAGTCTAAGGTAGCCAGATAAAACTATGTCCAAATTACACGCACTTCCCTTACTTAAAATTGGTAGTATAAAATCAGTTATAGCAATAAAGGTACCGCAAATACGCCTCGTTCTTTGATTTAATTTTTAAGAAAAATGTGCGTGGTTCATGCCGAGGTTTGAACCCGGGCACCTCGGCATACTAATAGCTAGGCTACGGCGACCACAAAATAGAAATTTTTCTACCCAGCACCATTTCTTGGCTGGCAATGGCAAATCTCTAAGAGCAAGAATTGCCTGCTTTGCCGTTCGGCGTACAACTTTAACTCACACAGCATTAATGGATGCGTAAAGCTTGGCTTAGGCTGTTGTGCCATAAAAATAGGTAGTTGTAGTATTACGTAGTTCATATGCGTGTAATAAAATTTGGAATCATCTTTACTGTTCTTTCGAAATTAAAGGCTAAAATATTGAAAATTGCGTATTCGTTTTTTTTTTTATCAATAATGGAACGGGGGAAAAATTATCCAACCTGAATTAAAAAATGGATATAATCTTCGAAGTGTCCGCTTTATTTTTTATTATTTCAGTGCCATTAAAGTTTGATTTATCTAAGAAACAAAATTGTTCTTATATAATATTTATTTTAAATATTGCATAGCTGTCGTCTTCGGGAAAATTATTTGTTTTGAAACTTTTGTTACCATACCATTAACCCACAATCTCGTCATTTCATGACTTTGCAATATGCAGTTTTCAAGCAGAATTTACAGAGTAAATGTTTCTTCTAAAAAATCAAAGGGGATATTGAAACGATCTCAGCCTTACCTTTTTGTGGTCTACGACTACCAACTTGAAATTTAATTTTTTATCTTTTTCTTTCAGTAAACTTTACAAATAAATTCAGGTAAAAATATATTAATAACTTTTGCTCTTCTGGTAATACCTGCACCTAAAAATAACCGGGTACCGGAAAACGCGGGTATTATCTGATCTCACGGGTACCCGTTGACCGAAGTGTCCGGGTACCCAAAAGTTTTCGTGTAATACCTTAATTCAATACCCGAGAATTACGATTAGTACTTGAAATCAGGTACCCGAAAATTGCTTGGTTTCTATGTACATACAATTCTCTTTTAGATATTCTAGTAAAATAAACTAAATTAAATATGACTCTACCATATTTTGGGATTATTTTCGTGCAACTAATTTGTCTCAGTTTTCACAAGTTTCTTTCAGCAGAATGCCATTGGCAAATAATACTTTCATATACCATGATGAATATTCAAGTTACATGAGAGGCGTCACACACTCTTTTCCAATTTCATACACATTTTTTCCTTAGAATGGTGCTGTCAATCAACTTATGTGGACTATTAATGGTTCCCAAGAAATACTCAAAATGTACTAAGGTCATATGGAAGATGCCAAGCCCAATATACGTATGGTCTTTTAATTTTATAAGTTTTTTTCAATTAATCTATTAACAATGGGTACCCGAAAATACGCGGGTACCCGAAAATTTGAGGGTACCCGGAAATTAGCGAGTACCCAGAGTAAAACCGGTACCCAGAGCATAGGAAGTACCCATCATAATAGTACCCGGATATCAGGTTACAACCCGGTTAAAAGAGCACTACCAAAAACCGTCCAAGTCCACCTCAAAACAATTTCGGGAAATTCAGATTCTCAATTTTCTTGCAGTGCGTTTAATGTACATACTTAGCTATTGCTAAACTATTTAGAAAATATTTCTTGAAAACATTGCGCGAAAAAAAGCAGTGGAAAGCAAAGCTAATCTTTAAACTGGTTTTTGATTTGGACTTAGGCAGTTTTGATATATTTAAAGAAAAAGCTTCTCGACTTATGCGCTAAAATTCCAATAAGACGACACCCTATCTGCTTCAAAAAGGGGGATGGATCTGTTTTTATAAACTAGCCAGTCAATTGTCGAATTATTGTAGTAGTAATATTCTACTTATGAATGGGTTAAATATGTACAAAGCCAAAAAAAAAATAAGGGCTATTAATAGCAAATCTTCTAAGCAAAGAAACAGAAAGCGGATAAGTTGTCCGGATATAGAATAGGGCTGTGGAATGCCCACCTGAATCGAAATTAGATACTTGTTACCGAAACTTAATTTCACCACTTTCACTTTGCTATTAGAGTATGACGGTCCTTAATAATATTCGATCTTGCTGGGCTAGAAAGAAAGTTTCCCTCATGCCTTCAATAAATATCCAGCTCAAGGCAGTAATAACTCAACTCACACATATATATATATATTTTTATAAAAGATATTTTGTTTGTGACAGAAATCCATTAGTTGGACAACTTGAATGAGACATATAATAGAGTTATATAATATGAGATATGCACTTGAATATAAATTACACAAATCTACAAAATCTAACTTGCCATCTTCTCTGAAACTATTTACATAACTTTTTTAATGTATAAAGGTTTATATTTATTGTTTGAGGCTTTATCTGAATACAATTGTAGTTTGAAATTATATAACCATATGTTATTTTAGAAAAGAGAAAATACTTAAAACTAAGTATATTATTAGTATAGTGTTATATATTTACTTTGTATTTGTTTTGTCTGTTTTATTTGGGAAGAATTAAACTTGAAATTTCCAACAAGTGCGTGTGGTAAAGTTTAAATAATAGCAATTAAAAAATAGTTAAACACCATGACATAAATTCGCAAAATTTTAGTATAAATATGAACGCAAATCTTTGAAGGAGTACAGTTGTAGTCTATCAGCTTTAGTTAATCTACTACTAGTGACGGAGTTGCAGCAATTTATTAATTTGGAAAAATGAAAATTCAATATTTTCTTTTAGTTGCCCTTGTGGCAACTTTTGCATCGTACGCATCTGCTACTTTTGGTATCTTTTTACCACAACCACAACCGCAACCATGCCCACCAGCTGCCCCAGCACCCGCTCCAATACCCGCTCCAATACCTAGTCCAGCACCACGTCCACCTGCACGTCCGCCAGTACGTCCCCCAATCATAATACCAATTCCAATTCCAGTTCCAGCTCCAGCTCCAACCGGCACAGGAACTGGTTCCACTGGAACCACTCCCAGCGGTTCCACTGGAACTACTCCCACTGGTTCCAATCCCACTGGAACAGGTGGAACAGGAACAGGAACAGGAACAACACCATCAAATGGCACAGGAACAACTGGAACACCGACTGGCACAGCAGCAAATAGAAATCGTGCAAAGCGTAGAAGAGCTCGTAGTGGAACACCTGTTAAGAGACGAATCGTTAGAAGAAGAAAATCAGCTGGTGGTTCAGCAACTCCTGCTAGAAATAGAAGAAATAAGAAGACGGCTGGTAAAAGAAGATCTGCAACGGCTGGTGGCAAGAGAGCTGCAAACAAGAAGAACAAGCGAAAGGCCAACAGAAACTCAAAAACCAGAAGAAATAACAAGCAAAGATCGGCTGGCAGCAAAAATCAAAGAAAAACTAACCGAAATGCCAACACCAGAGAACGTAGGAATGTTCGCGGTCGCAAAGCTTAATTTAAATTTTATTGAATTTTTTAAATTTGAGATCTAAAAATTTTAAAAAATAAAAATTAAACTAAAATTGTTAATATGATAGTATTTTTTGATCAGCTTAGGCCTGTTTACTAATGTTTTGTTGTAACTACTATCAATTAAAGGTTTAGTTACTTTGGAAATTGCTTGTTAAATAACTACTTATCTTCTCTTATAGTTGTATAGAAAGTCTTAAGTTAAAGTTAGAGTCTTAAGCCGAGCATTTCACATCCATGCATACTCTATATGTTATATTTGTGTATAAATGGAGATACCGGTAGTTTTACGTCGAATCCAAACGCAGAAGTAAAAAGTAACTGTATTCAATTTTTACTTTGCGAGGTTTATAATTATTAACCAAGAGATGGTACCATATTTTCCCTCCCACTATTTGTTCTTATAAATAACTACAGTCTTACAAAATCTAAAAAGACGGCATGCTCTTATCTTTGATCGGCTGAATTTAAATATCACATATACAGTATCTGTCCAACGAATTACGAACGATGGAATTTTTTATAATATGCCATTTTAAGACTAGGCTTTCGATTAAAAAAAAAAAATGCAGAAGTCTTTGCTAATACATCAGACATCTAGAAAACGATTTCAAAATTTAATCAGGCCTCCTACTTTTTGAGTAATAATTCAAAACCAACAAAACTGTCGATTTTATTCATTCGTTCTTAAAGTTTAGCGCGTGTGTAGCGATTTTTCGCGACAATTTTTGCAAAAAGAGGTCAAAATTTATAATTTGCAAAACTTGCTTCAGATTTTGTCAAAGGTAAGCAAAAAAATTTCGATTGTAGTTAAATGTAATTGAAGTTTTTTCTTAGAAATGGGTCGAAAAAGTGCCAAAAAGGTGGAGAAGAAGATGCTAGTTGCGGCTATTCTGAAAGAGGGAAGCTCCAGCTATTCCAAAATACCCCAAATCATTCGAATTTCAAGCACATCGGTGGCTGACATAGCGAAAAAGTTCAATAACGCATCTGATGAGATGACGACTTTCGACAATAATCGGCAAAATTACAAGGACAACCGGACGACCACCGAGAGAGAAGATCGCTTAATTGTGAGAAAAGCATTTGCAGTTCGAGTTGCAACATCACAGAGTATTTTAGAAGACGTGAGAGACTCTGGTAAGCGATTCAATGAATAAATAATGTAAGAGGACAGCCAAAAAGGTGAAATTAACTAAACCATAAAATAATTTAAGTTTACAAAAGTCTAAAATAGCATATTTTCTGGGCTTTAAAGTTATATCCATTGCCCGTTAACCTATAGAAAATTCGGAAGTCACCAGTCGATTTTTTGAGCACTGTTCGGAGATGAGTTAAAAGTCAATCTATACTATTTAGCTTTTAAAATAAATAAAAGTCAACGAACAATTTTCGAAAAGGAATTAGAAAAAAATAAAATAAATTGCAAATGGTCTTGCACCATTGTAAACGCAAATTTTTATTCCATATCGCATATATTTGTTGTTGTGATAGCAAAAATATTTTGCAATTGCTCCAAATCGTAGTTGCACTATTTTTCTTTTACTCAATGCATCGGGAACGATATGTGCGCATATACGCAGCTGCAATTGCATCTTTTTTGCTGCCCTTTAAGTTTTTCTTCCTGTCGATTTGAAATTTTATTAGATGTGAAAATTTTACATAGCGTCGCCTGAGCCTTGATTTGGCGTATAGGTATATGAATTTGTTCACACATACGCCAAATTAATTCTCAGGCGACGATAAGTGCTTTCCGCATTTAATCTTAGAAAGGCAACAGGGGTGCTAAGTCACCTCACTATTTATTAAAAGCACCGCAAAGAGATTTGCCTTAACTGCATTTAATAAAAATAAGAAGCAATGTATTTTTATTGAAACAAATAGGTGATTTTATAATACTTAAATAAGTTTGATTTCTTCTGTTTAACATATTTGCTATTTACATAGATAAAAAAGTGTTGCCTTCCTAAGGTTAATGCACAAAGCAAAATTTTAATAATGCCGTGGTTTGCTATCATTATCACTACATTTTGTTTATACACTTATTGAAACCCAGATTCCTTATTACTTATCATTTTGTATTATTTTTATATTTTAAAAAATATTTAATTTTAATCCAATCTAACTAACCGAATGCAAAACCTATCAAACGCCTGTGTTTGCTACGTCGACTTCTCTGCTTGTATGCTATAGTCGATCTCCACACGTTTAACACCAACAAATAATTCTGCCACGAATAAATGTACACACACACATTTTGTTTTCGTATGTTTCGTTTGTATGTGTGAGTAAATTGATCGAAACATAAACAAAGAAACTCCGCTCGTATTTTAATTTCTCCCTCTCTTCTTCTCTCTTCTCTTTGTTGTTTAGAGTAGCACAGTCATGCCGCGCAGTAGTGCGAGCGAAAGGGGAACTGGACGTTACAGTTATCTTACATCTTACGTTACAGTTATTCCTACATTTTACACATTTCAAATTTCGCCCACACCGTGAGCTAAAATGTTTACACAGTGTTAATCAGAATTCGGTTAAATTTTTAAACTGAATTTTTTTGGTCCGACACATCCCTCTGTAGCATTGTGTAGACTGCAAGCTATATACTGTTCAGGAGTTCAATTTCACAGAATTGATTTCATAGCGTAATCACGCACTGTTGCCTGTAGTTTACACTCTGATCAAACGAACTGGTACCATAGAAAACAACTAGATGGCGCTACTTGTAACAAATTGAAATACTGGTAGTCTACAGTATTTATTCATTTTATACGATTTCGATTCACATGATTTTTCGTGGAACGTATCTACCGTGGAAATCAAGTGGTAGGTGTATTTATTAAAAACTCATCCCTAAAAATATGTCAAATTATTTACAAACGAGAAAATCACCGAAACTTAAAAAAGAGCCAATAACAAATGTGTGAATTCTAAATAAACTATTGTACCTACTACCGATTTTATATATTTTAAAGGTGTCACTGTTCGATGCTTAGATGCAGCTATCTTCAGCCTATATGCATCTGTTTGAAATATCAGTTGATCTTATTCAGGTATTTCCATCAGAAGCTATGTCATTTTGCCATCTTCCAGGCAATTTATGGTTTCCTTACCAAAGAAACCGTCCATCTTTTGAGGCTACGGACGAATCAATCCAAGTTTTGATTCAACTGAAGTAGAATTAAAATGCAAAATGTCAGAGAGAATAATGGCAACACGGTGCGAGTATACTTTTGATAGAAGTAGAAACATTGAAGGCGATTCTGATCGTCAAATGTAACTTGAAATATCTATGTATTAATTTCTATAAGAACCTTATAACAAAGCAAAAATTGCTTCGTCAAATTTCTTCTAAGGACAAATACATTACAACATCTACTGAAGGAGATAGTGAGATGAAGAACGGAGACGATTCAGATGATGAACAATTCACTTTCCTTGTTAATAAAATTGATTCCGTGAAATATTTTATTATTATTATTATTTTTCAAATCGATTTACTGCTTTTTAAACATTTTTGGAGGAAAAATATACAGTTTTTGGTCCGAAAAAAGATATGAGCGTTAACCATACCCGTATAGCGTCAGAAATATCAAATTTGTGAACGATATCTGAATCCCATTTAGTTGAAACTTGAAGAAAAAATTGTGCGTAGAATATGTGGCATATTGTAGGAGGATGTTAGTTTCTCGGAAAGTTTCGAACCGATTTGTTGAAATTTTTAACTATATGTCTTTATATTATTAATTTTAACTAGTCGGTAAGGCCTCAGTAACTGGGGCTAGTTTTTTGCAGAAAAAATTTCTTTATGAAAAACAAATACCAAAAGAGAACCAAACTTCTCGTTGGTGTTTGTTTTGTTATTTGTGTATGCAGATAATTCGTTACATAATTTTGAGAGATGCCGTTACTCATGTCTTCTCTCTTTCTCTTATTTATTATTTACTCCCGCTTAAGCAATGATTTTTACAACGATGTATGCAATGCTTTGTTCAATGAGCGAATTTTAAAAAACTTCCGACTCTAATATTTTGGAATTGACTTAACCGATTTTAAATCTGATAATTTTTGGCTAACCTACTCGTCAAGCTCTTCAAATTGATCTATAATATGATCAGAATATATGATCAGAATATATAATATGACCAGAAGATCCAGAAGTGTAGCACTTCTGGATCTTCTGGAATAAAATTGTAGTTTACACTAATAAATGCATAGATAATCATAATTACAAACACAAAGAAGTATTTGCAATATAAAAAAAATTTTTTACAGGTAGGGGAGTGTCTTCATTGTCGGGGCGTTGTCGTTTTCTTCGTTATATTTCACTGGCGTCCGTTAAGTTGATATACAGTATTGTGTGTCATGACGAAAACAAACTTTTCATGACACTGCGAGTTCACATCGAGAAGTGTATATACACTGGCGGTCACAAAAACCGCACCACCCAACAATTTCAAGAAAATCGTTTAAAATGGGACCTAAACCTGATTTTGTTTTAGTGAATGTGGCGAGCTATTTGATCATTCACTTTTACTATTTCTAGTGTTATCAAACATTAGGCATCAATTAATAACTAAACCTAGCTAATTTGGTGCGATGATATGCCGCAGAAGTCGTCCGGAAAAATAATGTCATTAATGAGCGAAAACGCACCACAATTGGCTTGCAGCAATTGCTCCATAAAAATTTACCCATATTTTTGGGTGTTCACAGTTACTTCAATATAGTATAAGGGAGCCAGGATATAGTAGTAGAAACCCATTCAACTATCTGACTTTATGGGAATTTGACAATTTTTACTACAAAGTTAACCTTGTATTGCTCTATATCAGAGCGATGCACGTACCAAATATTAATTTATTATTATTATTGGAGTAGCGCACTGCGACCTTTAAGATCTATTGTGCCCCTTCATGGGCTCACAGTAGAAACTTTAGTATGGATCCTACTTCTATGGAGTTGAGATTATCATCTGGTATTTGGTGGTTACCCAGATTTCTTTTACGAATATGCATAAGTGCGGGGCACTGTCCTAAGATGTGCTTTGCAGATTCCTTATCATCTCTGCAAAACCTACATGATTCATTAGCTGTAATTCCCAGTTTTGGTAGGTAATAGTTCAACCTACAATGACCTGTTAGAATTCCTGTAATGATTCTAAGACTATTCTTTGACAAATTCATACATTCGTTGAAGCGTTTTAGGTTATAGGTTCCTAATAGTGCTTTCGAATGCTCTAATCCTAGTCTATGTTCCCAGTATAATTTCCTTCGATTTTCTTCTTCTTTCTTAATTAGTATAGAGAGTGTTCCTTTACCTATTCCACAGAATGGTTGTGGACCTACGAAAGGAGTTGATGCTCCTTTCTTTGCTAGTGTATCCGCAGATTCATTTCCTTTAATCCCAATATGACCCGGAAACCAAAGGATACAAACCCGATTATATGACCCAAGCGTATTTAGTTTATCAAGGCACTCCATCACCAGTTTTGAGGTAACCTGGTAAGACTTAAGTGCATTGATAGCCGCTTGGCTATCGGTTAGGATCGCAATGTTTTGGTTCCGGTAGTTGCGCTTGAGGTTAAAGTATGCACACCTATCAATTGCGTATATTTCCGCTTGAAAGATACTGGTGTACCTACCCATGGGCTCAGAGTATTTTGTCCTCGGCCCATACCGAATATTAAATGCTCATAACAAATAGAGTTTGATTTGTCCGATCATATAACTTTTCTCGAGTCTTCCAGAGTCCGATTGCTATAGTTTTTAGTCCATGCCAGGTGATTTATTTCCATCCACTTCGTCAACAACGACTTTTTGGCTGATCGTCTCCTAATTAGACCGAACTTTCGTTTCGTTCTGCTAAAGGTTTCGGCACTTATATTCACGTTGTAATAGCTCTTTAGCTCAAACCTTAATTTATGGTTCTCTTTCAGGTTATGCCATTTTCTCTTGTATTTGTCTTCCATAGTCTTCTTGATCCTTTTGTCTTTTCAAGCGGGTACAAATTGCCTTTTTTTCTGGATCAGTTCAACAGTAGTTGAATGTTGGCATCAGATTTCTTCAGGTATTAACTTTATGACACTCCTTGATACCCAGGAACAAAAATTTCGGCGTTTTGATGACGCGACAATTGTTTATACTTTGCAGTTGTTTTTCGCCAAACAAGCGCAATAAAAAATGGTACATTCCGCTTAAATACATTCTTAGAACATAAACAAGGGAAACTCATTTACAAAGGAAGGGAAATTTGGGCTAAGTTAGGAAATATTACCGAAATTGCAGCAGTATTGCAAGTGGTGCGGTTTTTGTGACCGCCAGTGTAAGGGTTACGTGACCGCGTGTTAAAAGAAGAGTAAAAAAACTTTTTAACAGTACCAGAAAAAGTGGATTAATTTAAAAAATAACATGCAAACATCAAAGTAAGTTAACTTAAATTGTTCGGCAAGGTTTAAGAAGTGGAAATATATAGCATTTCATGTAAATGATGCGACGCTTAATGACGTATGTTGTCATAGTCGAAGCAGTAGGAACACCGAAAATTTTGTTGTAATGATTCGTTTTAACTCTGCAATTGAATTTTTTTCTCACTCATATCTTTTAGTTTGTGTATAAAAAAATCAAATTTTCCTTAAAATTCACACAGAAAGATTTTTAATTTGATTTTATATCTCTTTTCCCAGTTTTCAAGCGTAATTTTTACTTTTTCTTTGATTTTCATGTTATTTTCAATCATATTCCTTCATTTGTTATTAGTTTTTTACAGTCCTCCGACCCTGACTGCAATTTTTAATTCCTGAGCTAATAATCCAATTATATTTTAATGTTCAGCAAAAACATTCCAATTTGTGAGATCTTTTCAACGATATGCAACATTAATAAAAATTCGGCATCTAACGGAAGTTATGATCAAAATTCAAAACATGCTCCGACCCAGACGACACTTCCCTACTGATTTTTGGCCTGTATCCGAATATGTCAATTGACTTTTCACAACTTTTATTTTCCTATTATTCAACTGTTCATATGTATGCACTTTTAATAGAAATAAAAAAAAACAGTAAATTTTTTATTTATGAGTTTTGAATTAGATTTTATTTATAAAATGTATTATATAACATTAATTCGCTCAATATATTTATATATATATATATGGTAGTTGATTAACCTCTCCTAGCGTTTCTATTTTTAGCTTTACCTGCACTTCTGGTACGTTTTTTGGCACTTCTGTTCGATCCTCTCTTTGATTTTCTTGCTGTTCTGTTGCTGCCATTTCTTCTT
Source organism: Toxonevra muliebris (assembly GCA_963691655.1). Taxonomy (NCBI): domain Eukaryota; kingdom Metazoa; phylum Arthropoda; class Insecta; order Diptera; family Pallopteridae; genus Toxonevra; species Toxonevra muliebris. The sequence continues at coordinate 106,345,375 of OY829326.1, forward strand.
CTCGTGCCACTTCGGGAATTTCTCGCTCTTCTGCCTCTCGCTTTTTTAACAATTCTTCTCTTTACCTTTCTACCACTGCTTTTGCCATTTCTTCTTCTTCTTTTGGTTATTCTTCTTCCGCGACCTCCTCTTGCAGTGGCAGGTAAAGGAGAAGTGGTTGTGGTAGTAGGACCAGTAGGTTCTAAGGTAGTGCCAGTAGCAGGTGGGTTAGTGCCACCAGTAGGAGAGTTAGTACCAGTAGGAGAAGTACCGCCACCGCCATTACCATTTGGTACCGGGACAACTATGATGGTTGGTGGGCGTGATCCACCACCTCCGCCTCCACCTCCTTGTGGGGGTAATGGAGCTGGGACTGGAACGGGTACTGGAAGTGGAGCAGGAGTTACTGGTGGGCATGGTGCCGCTGCTGGTGCTGGTGCTGGGAAAAGAAATGCGCTTGCATTGACTACAAGTGTTGCCACAATGGCAATGGCAACGATATTAAAAGTTCTCATACTTTTTCTGCCAATTCGAAATGAAAGTAAAAGTAAAATTCAACTGTGGCAGATCAGTGATTTCCATTCGTATTTATAGCGAAAAAAATTACCTAAAATTATGACAAATTTCACGCAATAGTTTGCAAAATTTATATAAGCGTTTTTCAATGTTTTATTTGCGTTCAATTTTGTTTAGAAAGCTTCAGATAACGTTTTTTAATATTCGTTCCTGAATAAAACAGGCAAAGTAAATAAAAATAGTTATGCCAATGAAAATATAAATTTTGCTAACCTTGTGGAAGTTTTTTTGTTAGTAGTTTATTATTTTACCCTAAAAAATAGTTGCATATATTATGTTAACAAAATAATAACTGCTAGTGTAGTAGGTAGTATTAATTATAAGGTGAAAAATCGTGATTACACCAACAAATATATTTTAAAATGTAAATAGAGAAACATTGTTTGAGAGCTTTCTCATACTTTCTGCTCACATATTTACTTATACTTAATTTTTATTTATTTTTTATTGCATATGGGTAACTGCACTAGCATCTTTCATGTGGAAACTACACCATTCAAGCTACTCAGGCGTAAGTACTAGAATTAATACAATGCAATCCTAACAGAGAGTCAAATGACCAGATAAATTCTAAACTGGTCTGGGAGTGCCATGTGAAATTTAACACGCTTAGCTTGCACAGCAAGGTCTAAATAGTTAGCAACAGAAGACAATAGGAGGGCCTCTTGTTGGACCAGAAACTTTCTGCGGATTGTGAATAGATTCCCTCACCATTCGGTTAAAGGCATCTAGATAAAGAACAACTAAGAACTTCATACCGGGGTAACGTACCTGGTATGGAATAATCATAAACGTTTTTAAGAAAACATTAGCTAAAACATGATTGCATGAATCTAACAAGGGAGCACTTTAGAAATAAGTTTAACATGTATCTTAACAAGGCACTGCTGGCTGAATTGAATACAACACAGTGAAGCATGTCGCGGGAGGACACCGAATCTTCAAAACACATTTTCGGACGATGTAAACACAAATAAAAAAAAATGAAGCACCATTAGCGTGAATTGTTCGTAATACTCAACCATAATTTACATCACGACAAATGTGATTAACTCTATTAAAAGCTATACTAATATCTGCTGTGTAATGTATTGCTAAAAATAATCCAGTTAGAATTTGAATAATTAAGCATAATCCTAATAGAGAGCCAAAATTTTATCAAGCTGAAATATTATGGGTGCACTTCACACTTATGCGAAGCCGGAAAAATACCAGACGAAGTCCTGAAACATTTGGGAACATGGACTCACAGTAATACCATAAACTTCCACGGAACACAATAGTACTTTATTTTATAGTAGAGTAACTACTAGCCATATTCAAATTATTATAACCAACTTGGGACTTCCAATTCGCATCCTTTGAAATCATTAATTTTTAATGCTACGCTCTGCACAAGTCGTGGCTTCTAAAGATTTCTGTTGAAATAACTGAAAATGTATAGAGCTCTTCACTTACATATACTATTCCCATGTGGGATAAATTACGTTCTAACTAACAAATGTATATTAAGTTCATCATTCGATAACCAACACTGCGTTAAGTTTTTAGTTTTAAAGTACACGTTTTATTCAATTTCGATTTTCGTATTGAAATGCATAATGTTCACAAATTTTCATTATTAACTATTGTTTTCGGTGAGAAATTAACCGCTTCTTCTTTTTCTACCAGAATTTCCAGCACTTCTATCTTTAGCAAGATTATTTCTTCTGGCATTTCCACCGGCACTTCTGGTCTTCTTCCTGTTACCACCTCCAGCTTTTCTTGCTCTTTTTGCGTTACCTCCATTACCAGCAGATCTAACCTTCTTAACGATTTTTCTTCTCTTAACAGTTCTTCCGCTGTCACTATCACCACTTCTTCTTCTAACGATTCTTCTCTTTTTTCCCTTGCCTGCTCTTCTTGCTTTTGCTTTACGTCTGCGACGGGCAGCTCTTGCTGCTGGTGGGGAAGCTGTTGGTGATGCTGTTGTTGGGGATTCTGTTGATGTGGTTGGAGGTTCTACTGTGGTCGCAGGTGGAGAAATTGGGCTGGTTGAAGTAGAAGTGGGGGTGTCAGTTGTTGGTGAAGTTCCGCCATTATTTGCTGGTCTTACTGGCCTGATAATAATATTTTGATTAGGTGGGCGAGGTGCTGGAATAACGATTGGTGGAGATGGAGCTGGTGGTGTTGGTGCTGGAGCTGCTGGTGGTGGACAAGGTGGTGGTGGACAAGGTGCCGGTGCTGGTGCTGGTATAAAGAAAAATGCAGTTGTATCAACCGCAAGTGTTGCCAAAATGGCAACAGCTAGAAAACTCAGAGACCTCATTTTACTTCTCCAGTAGATTTGATGCTAATGGTAAAATGCAACTGTGATTAACCAGTAATTTTTAATCGTATTTATACCCAAGCAGATCTTGAAGATCTTTGTCAATCGTGGCAAAACAAATGTTCTTTGAATAGTGTGCAAAATATGTATTTGCATGCTTCATTAATCCAAAGCAAATATGTGTACTTGCACACTAGTTTCCTCTTGCACACAAATACATACACTTGCACACACTTACTGTTCGAATAGTTTGACAATATGCAAATTAAACATTCGTTGCTGTTGCTATGCCTTATTTATTTATTTTTTATTGTTTGCTTTTATGCTTTGAGAAAACAGATAAAGTAAGTAGGAAGTTTTAGTTATATAAATGCACTTCTAAAACCAAGAACTGATTGTCAAAATAAAACAGATAGAAAACAATAAAAACAGTCAGAAAAAAAGAGGTTATGAAATCAACCAATGATATTAGTTATGGAAAAATTATTCTGGTTTTATCTCAAGATGCCATAAAACGCAGGTTTCCGAAAAATCTATTTCTAAAACGTTAAGTTTTAGAAAATTCATGCGTTTTGACAGAAGAATGAATTAATTAATAAGCCTCAGAAGAACTTTGATTGTAAATTTTGTTTCAGTAATATGGTATTTTAGGGCACGGATATAAACGTAGTTTTCAAGAGTTTTTAACCCTCCGATGGGCAATGTACTTTTACCTCCTGAGATGGGCAAAGTGGCCTAGCCAAGCTACACACAAGGTTTGGACTATGAAAGTAGTTTTAAATAAAAGTTGGTATGTAAATAGTATGTATAAACGTTAAGCGTTGTACGTGTGTACATACATACATATGTTGTATTTGTGTGTGTACATATATAATAGAATATGTAATAGGGGGGAAACATGATGCAGGTAGAATTTTTTGTTTAACGAAGTTAAAAACATAAATATTATTAAAAAATATATATACGTCTAATATTTATCTGCAGATTCTCCGGCCATATAGATGTTGCATGTGTAAGTTTTAGTTTCCATACAATGTGTCGAGCACATTTCATCATTGCATCATCAGATTAATATTCAGCATGTTGTGAAACATGAACAATGGCCAACGATTCGTCGATTTTTTGGACACTGTATACATATACCATTTGCTCCATCGAGTCCACTCCTGCTTTATTGTCATTGTAGTCCAAGATAGCATCTGACTTGCATTTATCAGTGGTTTTAGTAGCTCGCATATAGTGTTGACTTTACAACAATAGAACATATTTTTCTACCTTGGCTACGTACCACAACATTGTCACATTTTCGTTGACAAAAGCAAACAAAGTTTCGTACAAAAATCAATGGCGACTACAGGTAAAAAGACTTTTCGTGCATTTTACTATAGTAATAAAGATGTTTGGTGTCGAGACAAAGGACATTCCAGACAAAGAAAAGTATAAAATGCGATGTGGCCTGTCTAGGCCACATATTACAGTCCTTGAAGTTTTAGTCTTAAATTTTTTTTTCTTTTACCAACTAAACGCAAACTCATCGGCAGCTTGCCGAGATGTATGGTATATTCAAACCGCTTGCCGAAAATTCATGCCCATCGGAGGGTTAATTGCTTTATTCCAAAAAAAAATTTCCTAACCATAGTAACGTTTTTCTAACAAAATGTATGTATGTAGCTGAACTCATATTATACTAGGCAAATTTACTAATGCCTCATTGTATATAGTTTATGAGTTACTGTGATTTGAATTTGAAGAACATTTAATTAATATTTTAGTAATATTTGTCTAATATAAATGAATATGCAAAATTAGCAATCATCCATAATATCTGTTGGGGGTATGAATGTATAAACTCGTATTTTTTTCGTGATTTGGACATTTATTGTGAAAAAGTGACTATAAATTTATTCTTTAAAGTATTGTCTATCGTTAGCCACAATCTTTTCCCATCTTTCTGGTAGCATACAGACTCCGCGTCGAAAGAGCTCCTCATCTTTTGAGGCTATCCACGAATCGACCCATTTTTTGAGTTCTTCGAAAGAACGGAAGTGCTGTTCAGCCAGGCCTTGTGTCATCGATCGGAACAAGTGGTAATCAGAAGGAGCAATGTCTGGAGAATACGGCGGGTGGGGTAGCACCTCCCATTTCAGCGTTTCCAAGTATGTTTTCACTTGCCTTGCAACATGCGGCCGAGCTTTGTCGTGTTAAAGAATAACTTCGTCGTGTCTATTCTCATATTCTGGCCTCTTATCCTTTAATGCTCGGCTCAAACGCATCAATTGTAGTCGGTAGCAGTCGCCAGTGATCGTTTAATTCGGTTTCAACAGAACATAATACACGACACCTTTCATATCCCACCAAATACACAGCATGAGCTTGGATCCATGGATGTTCGACTTTGCCGTTGATGTTGATGTATGTCCGGGCGGTCCCCATGATTTTTTACGCTTTGGGTTATCGTAACGTATCCACTTTTCATCGTCAGTCACAATACGATGCAGAAACCCCTTTCTTTTCTGTCGTTCAATCAGCAGTTCACATGTGAAAAATCGTCGTTCGACGTCTCTCGGCTTCAATTCGTACGGCACCCAATTTCCTTGCTTTTGAATCATTCCCAATGCTTTTAATCGTTTAGAAATGGTTGATTGATCAACTCCTAAAGATTCTGCAAGTTCTTGTTGCGTTTGACATGAATCTTCTTCGAGTAATGCCTTCAATTCTTCATCTTCGAACTTTTTCGGGCCGCCTGAACGTTCCCTGTCTTCAACATCAAAATCACCAGTTTTGAAACGGGCACACCACACCTGACACATTCTAACGTATATAGTACAGTCAGGATAAGCTTCAGTGATGAATGTATAGTTCGCTAGCAATTTTATCTCTACCCATATGCGCCCCACGATTTTTGTTTTAAATCATGCAGGTTTTTTTCATACCCACTAAAATTCATAATTACAAAATTTCAGGAATCTGTATGAGTTTATCAATCTCTATTTTATACTTTTAAGTCCGTTTTAAAAAGGTGGTATATTAAAATTTCTTTTTTATTTTAATTATTATTTTCTGCTTTTTAGTCTTGTGTGTGTTTATTTATTTATTTAATAGTTTAATAGTGCAAAAAGATGTACATCTTATAGCAGCACTAGTATTACACATGAGAAACATACAATTGAGTTTTTTTGAGGTTAATAAAAATAAACATAGTAAAGGTAAAACAAAAAAATTTTTAATAATGAATATTAAAGTATATTCAGCACATTTAAACATTGACTAGCAATAATGATGCATGTATATAAAAAGACCACAAGGTTTCAGCAACTTCACTCACAGTTATACATGCAACATTATTACTTGGAAAAACAGAATCTTATTTAATCAATTCCGAAGTTAGTTTAAATATGAATCGTATAACATTAATCATTTAAACATTTAATTATCACTGGTTAATAAGTTTGTTTTTAAACTGCATTGCGTTACTTATTTTTTGTAAGTTGTGCGGTAGCGCGTTCCAAAGGCGTATAGTATTAGTATAAAATTGTCTTTCTGACGTTAAGCAAGAGTGTTTTTGCTGGATTAATATATTTCCACGATTTGAGCGCAGAAATTTCAATCTATGATATAAATATTTAGGTTCTTTAGTATATATTATTTTGTGTAAGAATACAAATGATCTCAGGTTCAACAGATTCTGAAAATTGATATTAAATAGTAGTTTAGAAAACTGGGAAACATGTGCATTTTTTTTTACGCCGTACACATATCGAGCTATATTATTGTATAAAACATTTAGTTTCCGTTTACAAGCTGAATCACAATTCGCAAAAAGTTCGCAACCATAAAGTTGGAATAAGATAAGTCTTAGCCAGCATGATCCTAATTTTTTGTGGAGTGAAGTATTGCGTGGTCCATAAAGAGCGGAGCATCCCATATACTTTGCCAATAGCGATATAAATGTGGTTCGATCAAGTAAGAGTACGATTAAAAGTAATGCCAAGATTCTTTGCAGTGTCTACAACGTCGATATAAGAGTTGTTAATGATTATTTTTGGTGTAATTTGAACGCCTTTATTGTGCTTCTGAATAATTAAACATTTAGATTTCTTTGGATTAAGACATAAGCGATATTTGTTGATAACAATACAATTTTTAATTATTTCAGGTTTGCAAGACGTATACAGCTGTACATCATCTGCGTACATTTGAACATCACAGTTTAACACACAAGGAAGATCATTTATATACATTGAGAAAAGCAAAGGTCTTAGAATTGATCCTTGGGGCACACCCCTTGGGACCAAAAGAAAATCAGCAGTTGCATTATTCGTACATACAGCCTGTGATCTACTGGTGAGGTAAGAACTCAAAAGACAAGTAGCTGAAGATAAAAAATTAAATAGTTTTGTACAAAGGATGGTCCACAGTATCAAATGCCTTTGAATGATCTAATAAGACCAAAAATGTCAGATGGTTTGAATCCAGATTGCCTCAAATTTCTTCAGTCACATCAACTAACGCAGTCAAACAACTGTGTTTTGGCCTAAACCCTGATTGCCTATCAGATAAAAGAGAATTGTCCAATAGATATTTCGACATTTGTTTATACATTAAAGATTCCATAACCTTTGATAGAAATGGTAAAACTCATGAGATGTTTTTGGAATTGGAATAATTTTAGCAGCTTTCCAACTAGTCGGAAAGGTAGATTTCATGATTATGGTGTTAAATAAATGAGTAATATAGGGCAATAACTTTGACAACAAAGCCTTTAAGAACGTTGGATGCATTTCATCAAACCCGATGGCATTTGATTTGATAGATAGAAAACTCTGTAAAACATCTAGTTGGCTAAAGCAATCGAAACTGAAAATAGTACCTGGACCAACATTGCTATTGGCGTTATCATACAAATTGTCATTATTAGTGTAATCATAATTAGTGTCAGTAGCAGGCATTTCCACAAATTTTTTATTTAGTTCGTTTACATCAATATGGTTTTTCGTATTACCAATTTGTTTAATTATCTGCCATTTTTGTTTGCTCCCAATGGCTGTACTAAATTTGCTTTCGTAAAAATTGGACTTGGCTTTTTTTTACTGCATTAACAACTTCTTTTTTAAGATTAAGAAACAAATTATTTAGTACAGGGGTCCTAAAGCGTTTCCACCTGTTATATGCCATATCGCGTTTTAATATGAGATTTTGTATGTCACTTGTAAACCATGGTTGTTGATTGTGTTTAATGCGTTTAGTTTTAGTTCTAATAAATTTGTTAAAAAGATAGCTCACGTTTTCCTGTATAAATAGTAATTGTTCATCAACAGATGTCAAATAGTAAGTCTGCGACCAAGAAATTTTTTCTAATTCCAAATTTAGTCCTGTGTAGTCGATATTTGTGTGAAATTTTTTACTGCCAATCCAACAACTATGTAGACCTAATCCTTTGTAAATTTTTCGTGTTGCACTGTGTGATCGGTAACAATCAAATAATAAAAGCAGAATAGTTTCATTTTTCTTTGAAATAATATCATATAAAAAGAATTAGTTGTACCAAAGTGTACTAAAAATATTGCTTATGTACTGACGTATTTCCGAACCATAAAATGTACTGAAAAAACTACGATCATATCGAAAAATGATTTTTACAACGATGAATGCAATGCTTTTGATCTATGAATCTTATTGACAAATATCTACTTACCAAAAGCATACATAAGCTACGCCATCTGTTAGTTAACACCGTACTCCTTATTTATACACCAATCTGAAAGTATGCTGTACTATAATTATTATATAATAATAATATTTATACACCAGCCTGAAAGTATGCTATACTTATAATTATTGTGTCTGTAAAAACATAAACGCTAATATTTTATATTATATTATATTTTAGATATTGCATTGTCATCCAGTTCTGAGCTATATTTAAAGTTTCAAGTCTCTAGCTCATCGAGAAGTTAGTTTAAAATCGATTGCAAAATTCCACCCGGACAGACAGACTGACAGACAGACACCATTGAAATCAAGTTGATATAAACGTGGTAAAATGCTTAAGTTTTTCGATATATCGGAAGAAAACATAGACTTATCACTACATTGGCAGCTTTTACGTTGCATCGAAAACTTCCTATGCATTGACACTAAACATCAATGTTTTTCGATGCATCCATGTATATCGTGCATCCAAACCAATATTACCCTGTGGGGTAACATAAACAGGCTTAATGAGCAAATGTAGTCATCACAACAACAATGTATATAGAGACGGGCAAATCAGACGGCCGTTTTGGAATTCGCCACAATTGCTCATCAGTGATCTTTGTGATAGTTCTTAATTTTTCAATATCCTATAGAAGCTACTAACGTCAAATGCTATTTAGCCGAACCATTTGTGAACCGAAACAGCGGGTCGAATCAATAGAACGGGACGGTGAAGACAAAAACTGGAACCATATTGTTCACAGTTTCATGAGAATGAATACAGAAAAAGTAAGGCCAAAGAATATATAATACATAAAAGACAAGCATCACAAACAAATTTATTTGCACAAAAATTTTGTTCTATGGAGCCATAACTGCCTCCAGTTTACACTCAAAATTCAGTTGTTCTCATAAAACCAATGAGTGATTGAAATAGTTTATTTCTCTTTGTTGTTGAATGAGAGGTTCTTTTTTTTTTTTTTGGTTTTCGTGCTAGTAATATGAGCTGGTATTTTCATTATTTAGCAGAATTTACATCGCAAAGCCGGTGTGCTTTTATGTATGGCACAGATTATAAAATTCAAATCCCAAGTTGTGACGTGAAAAAATAGGTATTTTTCCAGATTTTTTTTCAGGTATACTAATAAAGTTTTTTATAAAAACTATTTATTATCTAAAAGTACATGTATTAAACTTTACCAAAGAATATACAAAACATAGAAGGCGCATCTCTCAAAATTTTTCCAAAATATCTTGCTTTCGTTCGGGTACGGGCGGTCGCAGTAAAGAGGAAGAGTAAAACCACTCAGTTATTTTGCTTTTACTCTCTCCCATGCACTCTCTTGGTGTTTTTTTCTTAGGTTCTCTCACATCGTTATAGAGTGCCGCCAAGTGAGACTGCATATAGTTTATTAGGAATGGTTTTTTTTGCGTTTAACATGAAGGTACATATGTTTCCTTTTTTCTGCATTGCCGAGTATCAATATTGTTTTCCCACCTGTTTGATTTTTTTTTTTTTTTCAATTTGTGACCCAAAATTATGGTCGTCGCAAACTTTTTTTTTAGTAATATTTTTTTTTTTGTATTTCGGTGTTTGCATTTACAAAAAAATATTTCAAAAAAAAATTTCTTGACATTAAAGTTTAAACTTTAACTCATATCGGCCCCAATGTTCGATTAATCGAACACCAACTTTGAAAATTCGTCAAAAATACATTTACAAAGTTTCCCAAAAGTAGTCACTGTATAATATATATATTGACTTTAAAATTGCATTTAAATAATTTATAAATATTGTTTTTCACCTGACTTCTGTTCATCCTTTTTTGGAAGGTGGGTTTGAAAATCAACAAAAAATAGTAAAATTAATTATTTTGCATTGAAATGACAAATTCGCATAGATAAAATAACAAACTTGATGTGAAAATTACAACTTCACTGATCCTTATATATTTCCAGAGGCTACAGCTGACCAAACTTTAGTAAAGATTGTATGGGAAAATAGGCAGTTTTGAACTTATAATAACTTCTAAAATAATGTGCTTAATATATTTGATCCTAGGGAATACTTGTTCATGGTGTAGCGTAGACATATTTTTAATTTTTTTATACCTGGTCACCTTATTTTCTTGAAGTGAGCCAAAAACCACTGTAGCCTCTAAAATTCAGAATATTTTTTTTTATTTTTTTAAGTACTAAAATTTCTTATTGAAGATGTGTGAAAACTGCGTTTTGAAAATTTTCCAAAATGGATCATGGTATCTAGTACCGGAACGATATGGGTTAAACACGTTCTTCTCAAAATGTGGTTATTGAAGTCGGTGACCACGATTATTCAACAACTACTAAACCAATTATCTTTAAATTGAATATGCTTTTTCAACACATAATAATCTGGAGATTAATCGAAGGATTATTTTTATGCAAAACTATTTTTTTTACAATTGAAAAATCAAAACGTGAAAACGGAACTGTTGACAGTTGACCATTTTGTTAAATATGTATATTTTTTCAAATCTTTTGATCAATCACTAGATAGTCTTATAATAAAAGTAAATCAAATTAATTTTTGGATTTCAAATGATCTAGATTTGCAAAATATTGATCACCGCGAAACATGTTTTCCAAAAAGGTCAATTTCTGAAAGTTATATTCAATACATGTACTTTTAGATAATAAAAAGTTTTTATAAAAAACTTTAGTAGTTTAACTAGAAAAAATTCTTGAAAAATTCCTTTTTCTCGTCACAACTGGGCATTTGAATTTTATAATCTGTGACATACATAAATACTGCTAAATAATGAAATACCAGCTCATATTGCAAGCACCAAAAAAAAAAAACATGAAAAAACGAAAACACAAAACTTTTCCCTCTCATTAAACAAAGACAACAGCAAAAAGAAACAAATTATTTCAACCTCTCATTACTTTTATGAGGACAACTCAATTTTGAGAGTAAATTGGAGGCAGTTATGGCTCCATAGAACAAAATTTTTGTACAAAGAAATTTGTACGTGATGCGCCTTCTATGTATTATATATTCTTTGACTTAACTTTAACTAATCTCTACTCAAAAATATTTAAAACTTCATGAGTAATGAGCGATCCCGTCGACGCCTTTCTGGAAAACATGATTTGCGATGAGCAATATTTTGCAAATCTAGAACAATTGAAATCCAAAAATGAAATGGATTATCTAGTGATTAATTGAAGGATGTTAAAAAAATATGCATATTTAACAAAATGGCCGACTGTCAAAGTTAACAGTTAAAATTTTAACTAAAAAACGCTGTTTTATTTGTAAAAAAAAGTTTTCCTTCGATCAATCTGGATTGCTATATATTTAAAAAGCATATAAATTTGAAAATAATCAGTTTAGAAGTTGTTGAGAAAAACGCTTTTAAAGTTTCAACTTACTTTAATGTCAAGAAGAAAATTTTTTTTGCAAGTAACAAAGAGTCAAAAATTTTCTCCGGATCAACTTAAAAATGTGTAGACATATTTTTGAAAACATACATATACTTTGAGAAAATGCAAAAAAAAATTAGATTTTTTAAAAGTTACAACGGGAGGTGCAGCCTTAAAAACTCTCTAAATCGATTGATTTCAACCTTTTATGCTTTTTCGAATACAAAAAGAAAAATGTTACTAAAAAGAAATTTAGCTAAGACCATAATTTTGGATCACAAATTGAAACAAAAATTAATTAGGTTGGAAAGCAATATTGATACTCGGCATATTCCTACATATACAGATACCTACATATTCTCCGCAAAAAATCCATTCATATGAAACTATACGTAGTCTCACTTGGCAGTACTCTGTAACGATATGCGAGAGCCTAAGAATGAATGGGAGAGAGTTAAAGCAAAATAAATAATGGTTTTGCTCTTCCTTTTCACTGTGGCCGCCCGCACCCGAAACCAAAGAAACATATTTTGGAAAAATTTTGAGAGATGTGCCTTCTATGTAATATATATTCTTTGATAATGCATTTTCAATAGTCAACTCTATTTGTATCTCTTTCTTTGACATCTTAGTTTCAACAGTTTTGTACAACAACTGATTTACACACTCAAAACTTGCAGAGTTTGTTTATGAAATTTTAGTTCATTTCTGAAATTAATTTTGATTCGCGCTGAAAAATATGATGCAAAGCTTACTGTTGGAAAACTGTGGCATGTTCCGAAAATAACGCCTGGTCTCCCCTTTTTTCTCTCTTTATTATTTGCTCTGTGATAAATAATATTTATAAAGCTAATTTGTTATTACACATGTGTTATTCGATTTTAATTAACATATTAAAAATGGACAAATTTACAAATTTTCATTATTAACTATTGTTTTCGGTGAGAAATTAACCGCTTCTTCTTTTTCTACCAGAATTTCCAGCACTTCTATTTTTGGCACGATTATTTCTTCTGGCATTTCCACCGGCACTTCTGGTCTTCTTCCTGTTACCACCTCCAGCTTTTCTCGCTCTTTTTGCGTTACCTCCATTACCAGCAGATCTAACCTTCTTGACGATTTTTCTTCTCTTAACAGTTCTTCCGCTGTCACTATCACCACTTCTTCTTCTAACAACTCTTCTCTTTTTTCCCTTGCCTGCTCTTCTTGCTTTTGCTCTACGTCTGCGACGGGCAGCTCTTGCTGCTGGTGGGGAAGCTGTTGGTGATGTTGTTCCTGGGATTGGTTCCGTCGTCGTCGTAGTGGGACCAACAGGTTCTTGAGTGGTCGTAGTTGGGCCGTTTGTATTGGTTGGGCTAGTGGTGCCTGTAGTTGTTGGATTTACAGGTGTATTACCACCACCTGTAACAGGTAGGACAATTATATTTTGGTTAGGTGGCCGTGGACGCTGAACAACAATTGGTGTAGCTGGAGCTGGTGGTGTTGGTGTTGGTGCGGGAGCTGCTACTGGTGGACAAGGTGCCGGTGCCGGTGCTGGTGCTGGTTTAAAGAAAAATGCAGTTGTATCAACCGCAAGTGTTGCCAAAATGGCAACAGCTAGAATACTTAGAGATCTCATTTTACTTCTTTAGTTGATACGAAGTTAATGTGAAAGTGCAACTGTGACTAAAAAGTGATTTACGCGCTTATTTATACCCATGCATATAATGACAATCTTTGCCAATCGTGGAAAAATATATGTTCTTTGAGTAGTGTGCAAAATATGTATTTGCATGCTGTATTAATCCCACACATATAGACTGCACAGAAATATATACACCTGCACTAAACACTTGCACACACTTATTGTTGGATCAGTTTCACTGTATGAAGATTAAATATTAGTTTCATTTCCTTAGTTTTCCATTGTTATGGTTTGATAAAACAGACAAAGTAAATATAAGTTTTAGTTATATAACTACATTTCTCCAGTCAAATCTTGATAACCTTCAATCAAGTTAAAACCAAAATAAAAGAAGCAAATTGTATGTAGATATATATCAAAGCTTCCTAAGCCCACACATAAAACAATTTTTATTTTTTGCAGCTGCTGCAAAACTGCAAAGATATTTAAAAAATAGTTTTTGGAAACATTATGCGAAGAAAAAATAATGGGAAGCAAAGCTTACGGGGACGTGTCCATTGTTCGGGCTCTAAAAATGTGTCTAGGATGCGTATCTAAAATATAATGGAAAAAATATGGTTTTTGAAATATACTCTTTTTATATAAGGGCATATATTATGAGTATTATAAGAATTTCATAGTCGCGTGGGAGCTGCACTATTTCTAAACGCGTTTTTCTTGAAACACATTTTTTCCAACTGGGGGGTGTTCCTACTTTTGAAACATTCGATGGATTTTGTTTTGTTCAAAAATAGTTTTTTTTATAAGATAGAATGTTATTAAGGATCTTATTTTTGTTTTTAGAAGGACACATTTTAATGCGAAATTCCTTCTTTTTTTTAATTAACACTTTGCCAAAGGCTCATTTTTATTATTACAGCTTCATATCTTAAAGAAAATTATGTATATTTTTAGAGTTTTTATTGATTTTTTGTAGAGCACCCGGAGGATTTCTATAATACCCGCCAACAAAAAGGACGCTATCTTCAAGAAATCTATTGAAACAAGCAAGAAACAAAGAATTTAAAGATAATTAGATTCATTATAACATAAAAAAAATTTCAAGTCTTTATCTGTCGTATTTTTTTTTATACAATTTCGAACGAACTTAATTCAATTTCGGGCTCGAGCAATGGACATGTCACCTTAATTTCAAATAAACCAATTTATATTCTGGACTTAGGCAATTTTGATATAAATAAGCGCGTATGATTTTTTAGAAGGGGAAAAAAGAAATCAATCCAAACGATATAAAAAAAAATTATTTGACAATAAAAGAATAATTATAAGTTTTATAACGTTTCAGTTGCAAATAAATAAATAAATAAAAGAATAAATTACAACAGATTTATTAGTCTATTTCATGAGCTTCTTGCCGCTGCAGTCTTCAATCGGCGGGAGAGATGAAGCTCGTAATTCTTGACTGAAACAAAAAAACAAAAAATTATTTAATTGCCATATATTTTTCTTCTGGGTGAACTAAAAAAAGCAGAAAAAATAATGAGTGTATAATTTTTCTTGCGCTTAAAAAATTTGTTTAAACAAAAAAAAAAAAATCTTTAACCCATTAAGGACGGGACGGCCGCAATTTCAAAGCTTATTTAAGTGGCTCCGTTAACACTATGAAAACGAACTTAAAAAAAATTTGAGCCATATCATTTTTTATGCAAAATTTTATGAACTTTCGAAATCTGCTGTCAAAATAGAAAAAAAATTTATGGAACAAAAACTTCTTAAAATGAATCATAAAAAATGCTATAGTCGTTCGAAAACTCTAAAAAAATTAGAACGTATTCTTTGATGAATTTTAAGAAGTTTTTGCTTCAAAATTTTTTTTTAAAGTTCACCCGTTTTACGTAAAAATTCCTGAAAGTATTGAAGCGGCTTTTCTCGCCATTTTGCATATTTACACGCTAAATTTTGAAACACCAAGTGACACATTTAAAAGTAAGGGATGCATGGACGCCGGAATTTTATCAAATAGAGGTATTTTTTGATGATTTTATTCCGAAAACAACTTAAGAAAAAAAATTTTTAATCGAATAATCATGTTTTTTTATGAATAAGTGAACATAACTTTTTGAACTATAATAATTTTTTTTATTTTGAAAGCAGATTTCGAAAGTTCATAAAATTTTGCATAAAAAATGATATGTCTCAAGTTTTTTTAAATTCGTTTTCATAGTTAACGGAGCCACTCAAATAAGCTTGGAAATTACGGCCGTCCCGTCCTTAATGGGTTAAGGTGCTATATCAATTATTTAAATAGACTTTTTGACCAACTTTTTTGGTTCACTTAGAATAAAATTTAATTTTAATAAGGCAACGGGGGTGACCAATCACCCCACTACAAAGCACCACAAAGAGATTTGCCTTAACTTAATTTAATATAAAAAACAATGAGTATAAATTATAGTAATGAATAAAGCGATTTTTTTTAAGTTTTTTATTAAAGTAAATAAGTGATTTTATAATAAATAAGTTTGATTTTTGCTGTTTAACTATGTTGCAATATTTGTAGACAAAAAAAAGTGTGGCCTTACTAAGGTTAACACTGAACCAAAACAAAAAATTTGGTTCGATTCAATAGGTCGTTTAGTTCTTTAGTTATCACGCCCAGTAGTTTAGAAAATTCGTCAAAATAAAAACTGGAGAAAACTCATTTCAAAAGATGTGTATGCATCAAGAATCTGAACAAAACTACCCGTTGATGCTTCAAATTTTTGAAAATATTTAGAATTGGCCTCTGTAACTTTGAAAATGTATTCTTGAATATTATATCTATCGATTTAATCAATAAGAAAATAAAAAGTTTTTGGACCTTCTAATTCAGGACACCCCCTCAAAGAAAAAGGTTCTTAAGTGATTTTAATAAAATCACTATTCCAAAAAACCAATTTTCATAAATAATGAAAACTGTTAAGGCTCAAGAGAAATACCAGTCAAATGATGTGATGCGATTGGCTCAGAGAGACTTAATCATATTAGATTTGTGCACATACGAGCACTTAGGCAATTTTGAGAAAAATCTTCGATATTTATATCCTATTTTTGACTTTATCCAGATTTTTAAAAGAATTTGTATGTTAGAGAAATATCTGCTAAGCGAAAAATCTTAAGAAATAATTTTAGGAAGTGGACTTTCGTGGCTTTGAAAGGTATCAACTCAATTGCAATTTTCTTATTGTTGATGGTTTTATTGCAATCGATGGAGTGCGATGAATTCCCAAACTTAAAAATTTAATTTAAAATATGAATTACTATAACTCTTTAAGAACTATTAAGTTTAAGGAATGCATTTGATTCACATTTTGCACAATAAGTACAACTATTTTCATTCTGCAATTTTTACTATTTGCTTAACCTCTATGTCAACAGCAGAAAAATTATACGTACGTCAACAGCAGCATACCCGAGTATGCGCATACATTTTGTATGGAAAATGGCATGGCATTTGGACAAAAATGTGAATATTTAACACATTCCTTTTATAGCCCAGTCGGTAGAGTAAAAAATGCACCAAAAGTTCATAAAAATTCTTAACTACGATTTTTTCAGTAATTGTTAGTGGGGGTATGATTGATGGAAAAACCATAAAAATCAGTTCTCTCCCCCCCCCCCCCCCCCAAAAAAAAACCCTCTTTGGTGAAAAAAGCATTTTTGTACTAATAACTGGTTAACCATTGGAGATATCAAAAAATTATCTAGCACACATAAAAAGCTTAAGTGATTTTTATGTGTTATGTTTTATGTAATTTTTTCGTATATGTCATAGTTTTCGAGATATTCAATATTTAAGAAATTGCAAATTTAGTTGGATGTACTGTGGACGCGCGCGCATTTTTATTTATTTGAATTTTTGAGTGCGGAGCTTAAGGAAAAATTGAATTACTCGAAAACCAAATAAGCTAGGAAGAAAAATCAAAAAGCGTTTTGAAGAGAATATTTTTTGATATCTTCAATGGTTAACCAGTTATTAGTACAAAAAGGCTTTTTTCACCAAAGAGAGGGTTTTTTGAGGGGTCGCTCTACAACCCCAGAACTGTTTTTTGTGGTTTTTCCATCTATCATACCCCCACTAACAATTACTGAAAAAAATCGTAGTTAAGAATTTTTATGAACTTTTGGTGCATTTTTTACTCTACCGACTGGGCTATTTAATCTGCCAAACCTTTTATTGCTATATTCTTGGAAAATATATTTATTTTAAGTATGTGAAAACAGATTTGAGAAATATGGTATTTTTATAATAAGTTTCTTAGATCACACTTTATGGCGATGATCTTTGAATGTATGCAAAAAAGTTTGTTTAGGTACATTGTGTGCCACAATTTTTTCCCCAGCAACAATTTGGCAAAAAGTTTGATGATGGACAGCAATTTATCGATGTTGGACACAATGAATAAAAGATGAAAATTGTACCACCACAATTTGCTAATCCAAAAGGATGTGCAGTGGAATCCACCATATTTGGTTTCAGCAACAATATTACCATGTGTTCCTACGTTCCAAAGAAAATAAATCAGTTGTGATCCTTTCAACAATGCAGTACACAAACGAAGTAGAAGTTCTAAAGAAGAAGCCAGTAATGATATTGGATTACAACAAAACCAAGGGTGACATTGGTTACATGGATAAATGCCTGGCAGGATATTTAATTAACCGGAGAACAAATAGATGACCTTTGGCATTTTTTATAATATTCTGGATGTGGATGTACCTTTTTGAAAGTTTGATGCAAAATAAAGTTTATTTTTCAATTATATTAACATATTTGCCTGCGTTTTTATATACACTCGCGCTCAAAAAAAAAGCCATTTACTACTGTTTACTGTTATTTTTCGAGTTTGTTTGTTGATTTTCTGACTGCGTAACTCAATTTCTGATTTCCATCTAAGTTTTATATCTATCAGTACAGTTCGGTCTTAAAATATTTGAAGGTTAAGTGAATATTAAAAAATAAGTTGTGGCATTAACACCATAGCAAAAAACTTAAATTATGGGATATAAGCGCAAAACTTAGAAAATCTTTTAATATCGAAATAGGTGGGTTGTCACAAATCTTCAGTAAAAAAATTCTGGAAGAAATTTTTGGAAACCGGGAGTCTGACACGCCTATCTGGCAGCGGACGCCCAAGAAAAACAAATGGACATGAGGACAGAGTGGGTATAAGTTTAAAAAACCTAAAGAAACACTTCACCAGAAATCTCTTCAGAGTTGAGAGAGATGCATTAAGTAAAAAAAGTTGAGAAATAAAATAAACGAAAATTATCTGGATGCACGAAGAGCTGCGAAATAGCCACTGTTAACAGCGAAGATGCGTTTAAATCGTTGAAATTGATGCAGTGAAAAGAGAATTTGGTCGTCTAATGATTGGGCTCAAGTCATATTCTCTGACGAAAGTGAAATAAATCTTGTTGGTCCAGATTCAGGAGTCATGATGCGCCGCAGACCGAACGAAAGGTACAGTGATGAATGCACCCAAATCACTGTAAAGCGCAGACCGCACATTATGGTCTGGGGTGCAATTACCAGCTGTGATGCTGGAGAAATAATTCTTCTGGAAGGTTCTGTGAACTCTTCAGTCTACATAGACATAATAAACAGAGGCGTATTACCTTCTATGGATATATTCTTGAAGCACAAATCCAAAGTAATATTTCAAGACAATTCTGCACCATGTCATCATTCAAATTGGCAATTACCCCTGCTGAATGAACATCTTTTTAGAAATTATTTTTAAAAATTGTATGTTATTACTTATTTTTCTTTTCATAGGTAGCGGAATATAGAAAAGTTTTGGGAATACAGTCGTTACCATGGCCCGGAAACAGCCCAGACACGAATCCAATTGAAACTGTTTGGGCAATTATTAGACGAAAAATTCGTCAAAATAAGCCCTTTGTAAAATCTTTGAGATAGTAAAGCGCGGTTCACGCAAAATTGGCACGCAGGAAAGTTGCTGTATCTTTTTAACCAGAACACTCAGAATAACAAATAATGCATTAAAAGATATGTTTAATATTGTGTTTTAATACTAAATATTAAAAGATTTAAAAATTTGGTTCCATTTTAGTAACATTGAATTCACATTTTTGACAAAACCTGCTTTTTTCTTCAACTTATATTTTGTAATAGCCCAGTATTTTTCGATCGGTCGAAGCTGGGGGCAACTGGGTGGATTCATATATTTGGGCACTACTTCTTCTTTATTTGTCTGATACCAATCCATGGTTTTCTTAGAGTAGTGGCAACTGGCTAAATCAGGCCAAAACTTCACTGGCGAATGGTGGTGGCGAACAAATGGCAATAGTCATTTCGAAAGGCACTCCTTGATGTAAATATCAGACGTCATAGAAGAGGATGTCACAAATGCCCTGGATTTGAGACCACAGCTGCAAATAGCCTGCCACACCATTACTTTCTTTGCAAATTTATCCATTTTTATGTACATGAATTTTGAGGGTACATTACCGCGATTCGTTGCCATATAAAATTTTTGACCTGGAAGCTGTTTAGGATCAAATTTTACGTATGATTCGTCATCCACAATAATGCATCCATTGAATTTCGTCAAAACATTATTATAAAGAAGACGAGCACGTTTTTTGACCACCAAATTCTGTTTGTCTGTTCTATTTGGATATTTTATAGCACGATAGCACTTTAGCCCAGCTTTTATGCGTATTTGTCTAGCAGTACTTTTGCTAGTATTGAATTTTTTGGCACGATCGCTATCCGATAGTCCGGGATTGCTTTTGATGGACCTCAAGATCTTTGCCTTTAATTTTAGGTTGGTGGTTCCCGTTTTTTTCACCACTTTTTAGCTCTTTCAACACTAAGAGTTTCTTTATATCGTTTTATAACTCTACATACCGTTCTTTTGGAGATATTTAACACTTTCGCAATCTTTGAACCAGACCACGACGGATTTTCAGTAAATTTGTTCACAATCAATTTTCTATTTGCAGCTATCATTGTGCACACAATCACCAACTTGCGATCAATTAATATGAAAAACTTATCAACTAACGGTAACGAAATTGTAAACAAATCCCAGTAAAAAATTTGTTGTTCTTATGACTAGGGGAGACGTGGTAACCACAACAAAGCGTGCCAATTTGGCGTGAACCGCGCTTTATGTCTTCTCGGGTAGGAAGTACCACCAAGGCGAAAGGGGGCATACTCGTTACTAAAAGCCTTTCCTTTGTTTACAAAATTTACAAATATCGTTATTTATACATAAGTAACATGTAACATATTAAAAAACATAATTTTCACTCATTACAACCTTTTTTTTTTATTATCAAATTTATGAATTTGTCTTTAACGCATAAGCTTTTTGGTAGCGTATATTGTTCTTGAATGGAATACATGCTTTAAGTACAGTCATTTTTTGTTTAAACTCTTTAAAAACCTAAAGAAATGTTTTTAATAACATAATTTTAATAAACTTAAAAAAAAAAGAAGAAATTGGTTTAGTAATAAATAAAAGAATAAGAATATTTTATCCAACCTAAAAATCAGTTTTTTTTTTAGCGCGAGTGTGCATACCCGTGTATGCAGCTGTTGACGTAAGGGGTAGATATTGAAAAATAGCCATATCACCTAACCAGGTTGTCCAACCTAACTCAGACTTGGAAATATGATGTAAAAAACTTTTATTGAGGATATCATGAAATTTCGATCCGATGGCTAGTTTCCAAGATATAGCGATTTGAAAACGCAAAACATGCCCGGGTATGTTGTTGTTGACATAAAGGTTAAATGAATTTCATTAACTGTAGCGTGACTGCTGTGTTAAAGGCCCTAAGTTTAATCCAAGAGACAGATAATGTTTTTATAAGCAGCAAAAAAACCGTTTTACTTTACTATTTGAAATCAGTTAATCTTAATGATGCCCGTTATTCATATACTCGCAATTTTAGTGTCTAAATTCATAAAAAGCAATTAGACGCATAAACAAAACAAATACGAGACGTATGAAATTGATTGCAAATAAACATAAAATGAAAGAACGAATGTCAATATCATTGATCATGAACCAAATAAGGAGTTTCAAAGGAAGTTAAATATGTATATTTAAATAGTTTTTGGTCTACGCGTAACATAAAAGTTCTTCTTATTTTCCTTTATTAGGTTTCCGAACTTACTAACTTAATATCACTGGGCTAATAAGCTTATTTGAGTTTTCTACCCTAACCGATTTCTTTCAAAAATTTATAATAAATGTTGTGAAATAATAATTTTTTAAACTATTGTAATTCTCGCTAAACAAGTGTTCATTTTAAAATGAAACCATACATAAAAATGTGAAAAGTTCACTAGTGGAAAGCTGAAACATATTCCGAAATCAGGCCCTGGTCTCCCCCTTCTTTCACTTTACTATTTGATTTCTGATAAATAAAATTTGTAAAGACAATTCATCATTTCACGTGTTTTATTCGATTTCGATTTACATATTGAAAATGCATAGATTTACAAATTTCCATTATTCAATATTATTTCCTGGAATAATTTAGCCTCTGTTTTTTTTAGCATTATTGACGGCATTTCTGGCTTTAGCACGTTTATTTCCGGCACTTCTGACCTTCTTGTTGTTATTACCTCCCGCATTTCTTGCTTTTCTAGCAGATCTAGCCCTGTTTACCTTTTTGACGACTTTTCTTCTCTTAACAGTTCTTCCGCTAGCTCCATTGCTGCCGCCGCTTCTTCTTCTTCTAACAATTCTTCTCTTCTTTCCTTTGGCTGCTCTTCTTGCTGCTGCTCTACGAGCTATTGGTGTCGTTGTCGTTACAGTAGGACCAGTAGGTTGTAAAGAGGACGAAGTAGTTGGTAATGTTGAACTGGATGAAGGGATACTGGATGAAGTTGTACCGCCACCATTTGGGGGCACGTATATAACATCAATGTTTGGTGGTCCTGGACGCTGAATAATAATTGGTGGTTGAGCTGGTGGTGTTGGTGCTGGAGCTGCTGGTGGTGGACAAGGTGGTGGTGGACAAGGTGCCGGTGCTGGTGCTGGTATAAGGAAGAATGCAGTTGTATCAACCACAAGTGTTGCCAAAATGACAACAGCTAGAAAACTTAAAGACCTCATTTTACTTCTTCAATAAATATCAAACTAATGGCAAAATGTTACTGTGACAAACCAGTGGTTTACGCTCGTATTTATACTTACGCCAATTTTGATAATTTTTGCAATTCGTGGCAAAACTAAGGCATGTTCTTTGAATAATGTACAAAATAACTATTCGTATGCTATTTCAATCCCACACCAAAACATTTGCAGACGTCACCACCTCCACACATTTATTTTTGGAGCAGCTGCATATAGGCATGATATTTTCGATACAATTGTACTATTTTAGTACAATTTCAATGGCGTTCTACTTTATTACTACGCAAGAATTTTTTGTATAATTTTACAAGGATTTCCTCGATTCAATATCTGAATACCTACAAAATGTAAATGCAGCCCCTTCAATATGCATTCTTGCAACCCTGGATTTTTTATTTATAATAGTTGTCCTTATGAATGTTCGGAAAATGTCTCGTATACGACATAATTCTCGCAAGCTAGGACAGCGTGTGTCAGTTGTTTTGATGCTCCGTACATTAAAATTTTGCAAAACATTCTCATGACTCAATTTTTGGATTGCCTTTTATGTTGTTTCGAATTTTTTTTTTTTTTTAAATAAAAAATCGAAAAAATAAAATTTAAATTTCATATATAAAGAAAACCGGTACAAATTCATGACATTCAGTACAATTTTTTTTATCGATTTTTCAACCCTGGCTGCAGATTATGCAAATTAATAATCCGCCTCTGTGTTTCTATTTTACTTTATGTTTTTTTGGGTTTATTAAAACAGATTAAGTAAATATTAAATGTAGTTAAAAAAAAAATGCATTGAGTTGCCATTCCAAGTTCTTTCAAGTTTAGATACTTATAATTGTAAGTTGAAGGCAAGTGGGTTGAAAGGGTATAAGTACTTAAAGACAGGACACTGAACGGAAATGTTTCCTTTAAGGCTATGTACAATGTACATTCTCCATGTAAGCATATTGTTTTTCTCTTCTCGTTACATTCCTGTGCACTATTTCACCAAATACAATTTACAATTACAAATTTGTGCTTGTGAATTACAATTACAAATGTGTTAAACCATTTTTCGTTTCATAAGTTTTTCGTTAATAAAAAAGTGACGTTTCACGAAATTTTCGTATGACTTGTAAATAACCAATTTTTTTATACAAATTTGTGACACTAATGTATGATAACATTTACCAATGAGCGAACAAATTAAAATTTTCGCGGCTTCTTTGATTAAGAAGTATTTCTACCTAAAAATTTTCAAATTAATTATTTTTAAAACTCTTTTTTTTATATATATACATAAAGAAAAATAAACATTTTAAAAGGACATTAAAAGGCCGAGTTTCCATGTCAGAAATGCCCCCAAACCGAATCAAGTTTCGCATGGACCCTTTTGAAGCACTTGATTTAAGAATGATTTGGCTAAATTGTCAGACCATTATCTGCAATTTTTAATGAGTAATGGCGGATTTTGTAAATTTCGTTTTTCGCGATTTTCAGCCTAAGTAGTCATAGGAAAAATCTGAAAAAATTCACTGTGATTTTTTGGTTTTGGAGAAATATTTGAAATTTTTTCCCGAATTTTCTTATGCGAGACTCGCAATGAAAAAAATTACGAAAATTTTTAAATGCGATTTCTTCATACTAAAAATAGGTTACTCATACTCCAATTTTTTCACATTTTTCCAAGGATCAATTTTTTTTTGAAATTTTGTTGGCTTCACATGAAAGCCTAACGCAATTACAACAACAAACAATTCCATGATTTACTTACGTGGAGTGAGTGGTTTGGTTCTAATGTAAAAAATTCGGTTTCTGCATTATTCTGGAAAAAGTGTACCTCGTAGGTTATTCCGATGTTGTGTCCGATGACCCCTATAATTTTCAGCAAGAAATATTTTCTCCAAAGACAGTATAGTAGTTTTTTCAACGGTTCTCGTTTTAATGGCCATTTTCAAGAGGAAGGGTAAAAGATTGCAACACGAAGAAATGCTTAGAGTTTGACAAGAGAGTAGTCGTAAAAATAATGTTGTTTCAAATAATGGGTTTTCAAAAAAAAAAATAAAAATAATAGCAATGATGAAATGAAGAAAAAAATGCGAAATTTGCATGGTTTCGTTATTGAAAAACAACTCGACTGCAACAAAATGTTGAATCGGCTTAAAGAAAAATACCCAAAGTGGGTTTCTACATGCATTACTACTGCAATTAATGATAAACATTATGAAAAACCATATTGAAGTAAAATAGGACGAACTCAGTTCAGTTATGCAGAAGCAAAGGACCAATTGAAGAGAAACTAGTAACTGATCTCTCTTCGGAGCAAAAACCACAATATTGATTTAATGATTCACGCTACTACAATTGCGGCTGGTACCCGAAGTATATAAGTAAAGTTTCAGACAAATATCTCTTTTCTACGACTTTATGCCAAAAAAAAACGGTTTTTGAACCACAGTTCAATGGCCAATGGCTATGGCAAGTTCGCTGCGCACCACCGTTCGGGGCGTTCAGCGCGCTGGTTGTGCCTGGTTCTAACTCTTGATTTGTTATCAATACCTTTTTTTTTAACGAGGAGGAAAGCATAAAAAGCCACCCAGTCAGTGCATGACATTCTCACGCTAAAACCACCTCTCGTCCGTACAGATATTCCTCTCGGAACCACTGTTAGGTATTACGTCGGAAGGCCGTAATGAGTTTAGTGCTCAATCGTCAGTATTGGTTTCTGTCCAATTCTGTTCGGTTTTATCGCCGGTTAACGATATCTGGCTCCGTATTTGTAGTGTTTGCCGTGCGCTCGACTTTGCGTGCACGTTCTGCATTATACAGAGTGGTCATCATATCTACAGCAACCTTGCATGCTGCATTCCATTTTTCCGCTGTGTTACTCATCTGTGTCGTCAGATTCCTTTCTGTAGGGGGTTCTCCAAAGGCTTTCTCCAGCTCATCTCTGTTTTTGTTAAAACTCGGGCATTTAAAAAGTATATGCTGCGCGTTCTCCCGTTCCTCTGGGCATTTTGGGCAAAGCGGGTCTTCTTCTCCGATGTTGATGTTGTTGGTGTGTTTTCTATGCAAGTACTGCTTGAAGCACCCATGGCCACTAAGCAGCTGCGTAATGTGGTAATTCAGTTCACCATGCCTGCGTGATATTCACTTTTCTATGTCCGTAATGAGATTGTAGGTCCATCGACCCTTCTCGGATGACTCCCATCTTCGCTGCCATTCCATGATGGTACGCTGTCTTTCTTCTCTTCTTATGGCTTTGTGTCACGGCCATATAACCGCCTCATCTCTTGTGCCTGTAAATCTACTTGCTATGACACAAATAGCATCGTCCGATACTGTGCGATACGCGCTAGCAACCCTCAGGGCACTGAGCCTATATATCGCACGGATAGCCTTCTGGTGTGTTTTCTTGCTGTCCGCCCAGATAGGTGCTGGTTACAAGATTACTGATGTAATAACCGTTGAAAGCAGCCGGCGCCTGCACTCGCGCTGGCCTCGTATATTCGGCATAATGCGTCTTAACGCGCTGTTTATTCGCGCTGCTTTTTCACTAGCAGCTTTCAGGTGATCCTTGAACGTCATTCTAGAATCTATAAGTACCTCTAAGTACTTAATGCGTGGACACGAGGTGATGTTATGATCACCAACCGTGATGACCAGCTCTTCACGTAGCTTGTTATCACTACCTCACGTCCCCATTACGTTGGATAAATAATTACAAAGAAGAAGACATAAGCTTTCTTTTAGTGTACAGTAAAAAATATCAAAAATGTCGCATTGCGAGAAAAAATGCAAGATGTGTTTGAATTTGAGTTTTTTGATAAAAAAAAAATTTAAGTACTTGAAATATTTTTATTGAAAAGATCGGACAAAAACCTATTGGAAAATTTTTGTAATAGGTAAATATGATCTAGCAATTAATTAAAAGTCGGCATGGAGAAAAAAAGTCAGAACTTCAAGTCCCTTTTCGCATGCAAAATGTAGTTCATTCGGACAACAAATATACGAAGTTTTGATTTTTTTTTTCGGATGGTTATTTGAGGTGTCTTAACGCATATATGTAATTAATCGTTTTGAGCGATATCAAAATCTGCTTCCAGAACCTTGTGTATGTTTTCTTTTTCTTTTTTTTTTTTGTCGCTGGAAAGTCTTTTTATAATCATCAGCGTGAAAACTTATATTTTCTTTTTTCTGATTCGGCTTACAGTATATGTAGTCTCTGTGGAAACGCATAGTGTAGATAAATTCGAAAAAGATTTTTATTAATAACCTTATGCGATTAAGCCGCAACAATATTTCAAACTTCCGTATACATCCGCATACTGGAATCTTGTGCCGAGTACTATGACATTATTTAAAATTTTTGATTCCTTCCTACGTAAGAGATAAGTACGAAACGTTCATTTATAATTCCCTTAAATAAAAATAATACTAAATACAATGTGACAAATTATCGTGGTATTGCTGAACTTAATGCAATACCTAAATTGTTCGAATCTGTTATACATAACATCGCAAGTACCACATTCACTAAATTCGTTAATTTCCTCTGACAGCATGATCTCAGAATGACTTTCTAAAGCCATATTGATCGCTAATCTTTTTGAATTTTCTACCAATATTGTAAGTGGATTTTCTAATAACCTACACACTGATTTTAGTAAAGCTTTTGATACGGTGAACCACGATTTATTAATATTAAATACGAAACCTGATTTTACTGACTTTCCGACTTTATTATTGGGAGAATGTATAAACTCGTAATTGTGACTAACTTCATATATATCATACGCGCCATTTTTTTGACATTGACAGCTATTTCGAAGAGCGCCAAAAATACTATAAGAATTGATCTGTCAATTAATTTTCATAATTTTACAAAAGTGTTTTACTATAGCGGAAAATGTCGAATTTCGTGCCAACAAAAAAACATTTGCGGGAAGTTTTAATTTGCTTCTTCCATTTAAAGAAAAACGCAACTGAAGCACATCGTTTACTCACTGATGCTTATCTTGACTGTGCTAGAGACGTTAGAATGTGTGTTCGAAAAAGTTCGAAGATAAAGAATTGAAGGCATTACTCGAAGAAGATTCAGGTCAAACGCAACAAGAACTTGCAGAATCTTTAGGAGTTGATCAATCAACAATTTCTAAACGATTAAAAGCATTGAGAATGATTCAAAAGCATGGAAATTGGGTGCCGTACGAATTGAAGCCGAGAGACGTCGAACGATGATATTTTACATGTGAACTGCTGATTGAACGACAGAAAAGAAAAGTGGATACGTTACGATAACCCAAAGCGTAAAAAATCATGGGGACCGCCCGGACATGCATCAACATCAACGGCAAAGCCGAACATCCATGGATCCAAGCTCAGGCTGTGTATTTGGTGGGATATGAAAGGAGTCGTGTATTATGAGCTATTGAAACCGAATGAAACGATCACTGGCGACCGCTACCGACTACAATTGATGCGTTTGAGCCGAGCATTAAAGGATAAGAAGCCAGAATATGAGAATAGACACGACGAAGTTATTCTTCAACACGACAATGCTCGGCCGCATGTTGCAAGGCAAGTAAAAATATACTTGGAAACGCTGAAATGGGAAGTGCTACCCCACCCGCCGTATTTTCCAGACATTGCTCCTTCTGACTACCACTTGTTGCGATCGATGACACATGGCCTGGCTGAACAGCACTTCCGTTCTTTCGAAGAACTCAAAAAATGGGTCGATTCGTGGATAGCCTCAAAAGATGAGGAGTTCTTTCGACGCGGAATCCGTATGCTACCAGAAAGATGGGAAAAGATTGTGGCTAACGATAGACAATACTTTAAAGAATAAATTATAATCACTTTTTCACAATAAATGTCCGAATTACGAAAAAAATACGAGTTTATACATTCATCCTCCCAATATTAAAAAATGTATGAACTCCTACTTGACAGATACGTAGAAATAAGTAAGCCTTAAAAATTCCGCATCGATAGTATTAAATCATCAACATCATCTGGTGTTCTGTAAGAAAGCCATTTGGGATCTATTTTGTTTTTGGTATGGTTTAGATTGGTGTTGTAACTGATGTCTTCATTCATGCGAAGCATTCGCATAATTTTGACATTCCCATTAGCATACACATTGGCAACTTTGTTGGCTAATGTCTAACAAATGTTTAAATAGGGCAAACTGCTTTCTCACAAATTTTCTAAACATGTTTGTTCAATTTTTTTTCGCAACTTTGTTTAGCTTTGCCAAAAAAGCAGCAAATCTACTTTTTTTTAAATATAATTTGCCATTTCTGAACTGCGAACTGAACATTGGACGAGGCTTTTCAGACACTCTCAGTACTACTGACAGTACCGTATTGATTTTTTAAAAAATTTAGATTTCGTCGTTTTTATTTTATCAGTATTGATGTTCATACGTCAATAAATACTGACATCAGCATTTACGTAGCCGCGACCATTCCGTTTGAATACTATAATATGTATGTATATCTATATAGGTAAAAAAATAACATTTTTTAATATAAACTTTATATTGTATGTTAATCCAAATATTTTCTTAAAGAATGTGAAAATGAGAATTATAATAATTATATTATTATTTGTATATTTTTCTCAGTAAAGATAATACATTGAAGATGTAAGTTCGTTTTAATTTATTTTTCTACATTCGCATCCGCATCAGCCTTTGACATCCGCATTCGCATCCGCATCCACTGATCTGACGTTATATTACTAGTTTAAATAATTACGATCTGAAACAAGTTTTCTCATTCATTGATCTGGGTATCACAATGGACAATAAATTAAGTTCTCATTTACAGATTAATCTTACTATTAATAAAACTAAGTGCATCCTTGGTTTTTTTAAAAGATGGTCAAAAGAATTCAACTATCCATTTGTCATAAAAACAATTTACACTGCACTGTAAGATAGGGTAGCCAGATATTTGAACCGCGAAATCAATACATTAGACCTTGGAAATCATTGAAAATCAGTACAAATCAGTACACTTTTTAATGCTTTTATTCGATTAGTAACAATTTTCCTTCACTCATTTAAAATCTCACGTTAACAGACTTTTTTTCAAGCAAATATTAATTTTCTCCCCTCGATAGCAGCAAAATGTATGTATTTTATTTTGTGAACAATCAGAAAAAGAAACACACAGGGTGAGACTATCTGCAAAAACCAGTTTAAAGCCGTTACGGTTAAGCACAAAAATTCTTAAGATATTCTTAGATACAAAAATCAGAACATTTTCGTACTGAATTCGAGATTTCAAAAAATCAGTATTTTAAACATGAACTGATCAAATCAGTACATCTGGCTACCCTACTGTAAGACCAGTTGTGACGTATGGCTCTGCTGTGTTTAGCCCTTAGTTCAAAAGCTAAAATCTGTTTAAAAACAGTTCCTCTTGTTTGTTTTACGCTCGCTATATAGGAATCCTTTACAGCATCTCCCTTCCTCTGAAAAGGATTAAAACTTACAAGCTTGCCCAATTTTCAGAGTAAAAGAGCTATGCTAAATGTGATGTTTGTGACTTGATTTTTAAATGGCGATATCCATTCTCAGTTCTTTCTGAATGAGATTAAAATTAATGTTCCAAATCGCTGTTCTATATACAATATCCTATTCCTATTAAATTTGATGCTTGTAGCACTAACTCTGCTAAAAGTAACCCGATTCTCCAGTATATAAAAATAAATTCATAAAATTTTCTCAACGCTAAACAGCTGATGATTCCAAATAATCTGTGGCTGTTGGGATTCGTTGGTTAAAAGAATTCAATAAAAATGTTTGTACGTTTTTGTATGTAAATTTTATTATATTTTTTTGTATTTACATTTAATTTATTTCTAATAAAAGTAGCGCTGATGCTTAATTACATTTAATAAGCCTAACCGCGTCTTGCACTTCTGGGCCTTGC
Organism: Toxonevra muliebris; assembly: GCA_963691655.1. NCBI lineage: Eukaryota > Metazoa > Arthropoda > Insecta > Diptera > Pallopteridae > Toxonevra > Toxonevra muliebris. Next base: position 106,376,053 of record OY829326.1, read on the forward strand.
AGCTCTTGCATTTCTATTACTACCGCCGGCACTTCTTCTTACAGTTCTTTTGGCGCTACGTCTTGCAGGGGCTCCTCCATTTGAACTTCTTCTCCTCTTAACTCTCTTAACTTTTCTCTTTCTAGTTGAACCACCATTGGCAGGTCTTCTTTTACGGACGACTCTCCTCTTCCTTCTGCCATTTGAGCTACCCCTGCGACCACGACGGGCACCGCGAGCAGGTAATTGTATTGTTTGGGTACCACCATTACCATTACCACTACCAGTGCCAGTTCCGGTTCCAGTTCCACCATCAGGTGTTAAAGTGATAGTGGATGTTGTTGTTGTTGGAGATGATGTTGTTGGAGATACAACAGGTGGAGATGGAGTTACAGCTGGAACAGGAACGGGTACGGGCACTGGTGCTGGTGTTGGGCAAGGTGGCGCAGCTACGGGCGCTGGAGCTGGAAATAAGAATGCAGTCGTTTCCGCCACAAATAATGCCGCAATGGCAACAAAGACAAAATTAAATGTTCGCATCTCCTCGAATTGAACGAACTGTCAAGAAGTTAATTTGAAAAACTTTTAGTGTTAGAAGAAAGTGCGATTTGTATTTATAGCGAATTGGGGAAATAGTTTAGAAAATGTAGCACAGTGCGCAATAGTTTTTCAATCTTCAAAAAAATTATTTGCACATTTGTTAAATTGTTATTGGTTTTATTCTGTCAATTAACCTGTCTATAACTAATAAATTATATATGTATGCTACTAGCAAAACATATGTATATAAAATATATGCATAACCTTGATTATTTTTGCAAAATACATAACAGTTATACAACACAGTTATTAAAAAAACTACAATTGTTAAAATAGAGCTGCAATTTCTATAAACTATTTGCTATATAATTTAGAATTCAGATATAAAAAAAGTTCTTTATTTGCTTTTAAATTGTATATTTTTCGTCAAATAATTTTTTTGAGTTAACCTATATTTTCTTACCTTAGAACATGTATGTATAATTTTACCGGATATAAATAGAAATTTTCAATGTATTGGCAAAACTGATGTTCTGAAAATGGCAGATAAGCAACAAAATTTTACACTTGTGCAATTGCATATGCGCGGAGCCACATAGAATGAGGCTGGTATCAAAGGAGGAAAGTATCATTGGAGATTTGAACACAACAATTGCAGATATGCAGAAAGAACTAACTAAATAGTATTTATAAAACAACATTTACAGTAGGCACAGAAGATCGAGGGCCGTTTTCTCAATGTCCGGTTAAGCAGTAATCAGAACTAATTACTACTACTAACCGACGGATAAAACTCTGATTAGTGCTTAACCTGACATTGAAAAAACAACCCCGAAAACTTAAGCATGTATTTGTTAACGCAAGGGGGTAACAAATTGATGGCTTTTTTGAATTGGTGAATTGACTTTCGTCAGTGGAGCGCGTTATATCACGAGGTAAAGCTAAAGTTTGTTACCTTCAGAACTTGGATGAGAAGATTAACTTAGAAACAGACACTAACACATATTCGGTTATAGGAGTAATTGCGATGCAACTAAACACTTTTTTTGATAGAACTCTTAAAAGTCATTATCTCTTTCATCTTACTCCCTCTTTCCAACAGAGACTAGTCTCCACGTCTTAAAAAAAAAAACGGAAAAAATCTCGATCGAAAATAATTTTTTTTTTCCAAAAAATGTTTCCATTATTTTCATCAATTTTATTGGTTTCTGCTTGCAGTAATAGTTAAAAACAAAAAATATTTCTTTCGTAATCTAAATGAAAAACATTTATTTTCATCAAAAACTTAAAACGAAAATCGTTAAAATCGAAAAACCAGCAATTTTCACGGTTAAAATTTAACCGAATAAATTTATCTGCGAATTTGCACATTTTAGAGCCTATAGTGTAAGCTTAAACCTGGTATTCAAAATCTTGGGAAAATACAAATTTTTATTCATTTTGTTTTTGAAAACTTTAATGACAGATTCGTGTTCAGCAACATAAAAAGCCTCTGCAACCAAAATTTCTAATATATAAAACCACGCTTTATATTTTTGCTCAGTTTTTGAAATTTAAGGAATTTGAATTTGAATCTGAACCTGAAAAATATACCAAATCGTTCAAGAAATTTGATGAAAATGGTTGAAACGCCTGTGGTCCGTTTAAGACCGATTAAGTATATTTTTCTCTAAAGGCCATGCCAACACTGGGTAACGCTATGCTTAACGCTCCAATTTAGGTAAGCCTCGGTGTTGCGATTAACAAATTTATAAATGCGCCAAAATTTAGGACATAACGAACTTTTCAATACCAAAATGTACCTCACAAAAATTGTATTGTATATACCAGTATATATAACCACATATAGCTACCTTTCTTTTGCAATAAACTTTTCCAAAATAAAGCTTCTGATGCATTAGAATTAAGCTAAAACTTTTTTAGGGCATTCAACCCAAACTTACGCCTCTGTTCTTTTAGTTATTACATACTTTGAAAACAAAAATACTCAGTATTTAAAGTTTGGAAATGTTTTTTGCTCCTACAAAATTTTAAAAATGTTTGTGTTGGCCTTAAAATATTGAAAACTATGTACTTTCATATATTTGGCGTTGCATAGCTAAAAACGTACCACAAAAAAGAAAATGGCGTGCTTTCGTGTCATAATTTTGAAATTGTACCGCAAAAGGTACAATTGTACCCTCATTCTCAACACTGGTATGACTGTAAGAAATTAATTAGAACTCGTGCTTTTACGCAATAGCAATGCAACACAGCAACAATGATAATACAGTGCAACAAAAATTTAATGAGCTAGATTTTCGAACGATTGTATAGTAACTTAGGGTCGCTGATCACGACTGCGTACTCAGTTTTTCTCCATCACATGTAGTTTTCCCACAATATGGACCTGGAAAAATGGGTCTTCAGGTGCTATTATGAAATTTCTTTATTTTAATATTGTAGATACGAATTTAATGCATGAAGTAAAGTTGTTAACCACAAAAAGATAAACAATTTTTGTGTACACATGTTTCCTCCATTTTTTACCCTTCCTCTTAAAAATGGGGTTTTAAGCCTCCTTTTTCAATAAAAGGCCAATAAAACAAAAACCGCTGAGAAAACTATTAAACTGTTTTAGAGAAAATGTTTCTTGTTAAAAAATATAGGAGGTCTCAGAACATTGGAATAGCCTACGATGCCCACTTTTTCTAGAATAATGCAAAAACCGAATTTTTTGCATTAGAACCAAGCCACTCACACTACGTAAGTAAATAATGGAATTGTTTGTTGTTGTAATTACATTAGACTTTCATGTGGATACAATAAAATTAAAAAAAAAAATATTTTATTGATTTAAAAAAAAAATTTTTGACCCTTGGTTTAATCCAATGTGGAGCCAACAAAATTTCGTATACATAATAAAATTCAACAGTTCAAAATGCGTTAATTGTCATAAAAATTATGATCGTCGCATATGCAGGTAACAAGCAAAAATAGCTATATTAAAGGGCATAGCCGGGTTTTCATGTCAGAAATGCCTCCAAACCGAATCAAGTTTCGCATGGAGCCTTTTGAAGTACTTCTTAATTTAAGAATGATTTGGCTAAATTTTTATACCGTTATCTGCAGTTTTTAATGAGCAATGGAAGATTTTGTAAATTTAATTTTTCGCAGTTTTAGCGCAACTAGTCATAGGAAAAATCTGAAAAAATTCACAGTGATTTTTTGGTTTAGGAAACATATTTGAAGTTTTTTCGCGAATTTTCAGACGCGAAATTCGCGATGAAAAAAAACGCGAAACTTTTTACACGCGATTTTTTCATACTAAAAATAGGTTTACTACTCTGATTTTTCTTACGTAAATAAATCACTTTCGAAAACTCATACTTCAATTTTTTCAGATTTTTGCAAGGTTTGGATGGGGGTTAAAAAAATTAAAAACTGAAATTGTTATTTCATATGAAAGGTAATTATTTGTAATACCATAAGGCCATGAAAAAAAATCAATTACAGCTATTAACTATCAACTATCTGCTATTTTCGCAGAATTTTTTTGAAAATTTTTTTTTGAAAAATTTTTTTTTGCAAAAATTGTTTTCTTAAAAATTCAAAAAAATTTTTTTTTATCACCCAAATTGATTATAGCATATCACATTCATTACGTAGTGCAACGGATTTTCAACTTTTGTCTTATGTGTGAGATTCTCCAACGGTTTTAGAGTAGTTTAGGATTGCTAATCACGACTGCGTACATGGCTCCACATGGAAGCCTAATGCAATTACAACAACAAACAATTCCATTATTTACTTACGAAGTCTTAGTGGTTCTTGTTTCTAATGCAAAAAATTCGGTTTCTGCATTATTCTGGAAAAAGTAGGATAATTCAATGCTCTGGGACTCCCTATAATTTTTAACAAGGAACATTTTTTTCAAAGACAGTATAATAGTTTTCTCAGCGGTTTTTGTTTTATTTGCCTTTTATTGAAAAAGGAGGCTTAAGACCAAATTTTCAAGAGGAACGGTAAAAGATGGAGGAAACATTCGTATCTGTTGAAATAAAGAAATTTCTTAATAGCCCCTGAAGACCCCATTTTTCTGGTTTCAGGGTCCATATTGTGGGTGAACTAGATGTGATAGAGAAAAACTGATTACGCAATCGTGTTTAGCGACCCTAAATTTATCTAAAACCGTTGGAAAATCTCACACAAGAGTTGAAAATTCGTCGCACTACGTAATGAATGTGATATCCTATAATCAATTTGGGTGACAAAAAAAAATTTTTAATTTTCAAGAAACAAATTTTTGCAAAAAAAAATTTTCAAAAAAATTCTGCGAAAATAGCAGATAGTTTATAGTTAATAGCTGTAATTGATTTTTTTCATGGCCTTATGGTATTACAAATAAAGACCTTTCATATGAAATGCCAAGTTCAGTATTTAATTTTTTTGACCCCCGTCCACACCTTTCAAAAATCTGAAAAAACTGCAGTATGAGTTTTCGAAAGTGATTCATTTTTAGTACGAAAAATCGCGTGTAAAAAGTTTCGCGATTTTTTTCATCGCGAATTTCGCGTCTGAAAATTCCAAAACCAAAGAATCACTGTGAATTTTTTCAGATTTTTCCTATGACTATGGGCTAAAAAATGCGAAAAATTAAATTTACAAAATCCGCCATTACTCATTAAAAACTGCAGATAACGGTATAAAAATTTAGCAAAATCATTCTTCAATTAAGTACTTCAAAAGACTCCATGCGAAATTTGATTCGGTTTGGTGGCATTTCTGAAATGGAAACCCGGCTATTCCCCTTGTCTATTTGAAATTAGTTTATTTTTAGAGTATATTGACACAAAGTGGATGAACCTATGAAACGTGAAGTATTGTGTTGATTAAGAAGTATAAAAATAAAAATAAATAAGCCACACACACCCTAGCCGGGAATCAAACCTTGAACCTTACAGATGAGGATCGAGCACGTTGCCGCTAGGCCACAGAGCGAATTAAATTGAATGCACTAGCTTTTTTTACATGCAAAAACTTTACACTCCGCTTTGGTAGATTGTAAAGCTTTTTTTCGTCACATTCGAACAAAAATACGAATACAAAATACTGGTGACAAAAAAATGACAATCAGGTTTCTCATTCAGCTAAGAATAAGTCTGTAAATGAGCTAAAGGAGAAACCTGATCAGGAATGCCAACTTGTAGGGAAATCCCAAGAAATGTGGGAGACCGTTTTTGAGGGGGAAATTACAATTTGAAAATTGCACTTCGTTCTGATGGAATATGAGTAAAATCCAATTGTACTACCTTTCCGTTTGTATTTAATGTAAAGGAGTTCTACATATATATTATTCACTGCACTTCTAGAACTATTTTCAAATATACAAAAAAATTATTTGTTACGATCACAATAATTTAACCCTTAACCAAATTGGCAAAGCTCCATTATTTCATTTTTTATTCTTATTATTTTTTAAGTTTTAATAAAATTATTTGCATATATGTAGTACATATGTAAATGATAAGTTGCGATTGTAAAAATCTTTATACTTTTTGTTTTAATTACATGGTACAACAGGAAGAAATACCGTGGGTTCTGTTGACCTGTGCCCCCAGCCCCCTATTATATATAAATATAAACATAAGATATACATAACATAGGTATACCAAACGGCATGCATTCTTGTTGACCATTAAACCAATGTAATAAACCACACAAATTCACAACAAATTTTCGGTGTAAAGTAAAAATTTTCAGTAAGAGGTATTTGAAATCCAAAATACCATATTTGAAATAAAGTAATCTCACTGTGAAAATCGTCCGATCGAAACTTATCAAGTAACAAAATTTGTGTATAGATGTCAACAAGAAGGGGTTAAATTTTTCTGATCGGAGGGTAACTTTTGCCTACACAATTAGATTCCGGATTTTAGTCAAAAATCAAAAAATCTAGGAATGTCTTAATAATAGCTATCTATTATTTTGAACCTCTTCTATAACAAAAATACCACAAAAAATAGATAAATGGTTTATACTGCACAAAAATGGCTGCGATAACTAGATACAATATATAGTATCCGTCAGGGCCGTAGCCAGGATTTTTTTTCAGGGGGGGCGGGGGGGGGCGGTTTCATTCGAAGAAAATTTACATTGACTTACCATTACTGATGATGAGTACGACCTCAAAACAATTACCAAAAATACTAAAAATAGTCAGAGGCTCATTTTTTTCAAATGATTATCAATGAGAATTCGAGCAATGATAAGGAATCCGGATGACGTTGGCTTATATTCCCAAAATTCGTGCAGTTACTGCATTGAAAGAGTCGGGGTGCTCTGAGCAATAATGGGTTAAAGAATTAATTACATTTTAAGATTGTTTCCTAAAACTTTAGAGCTGATCCACTACTACTGCGCTACATGGGCTTTGCGAATAAAATGGTTCCTAATGTTTGTGAATGAATTTTTTATACTGAACACGAATCTGAGTTCAAAAATTTCCCATCACGCCACGTTTTAGAAAAAATTGGATGGAAAACCCTAAAATGGAATTTTTGGCCATTTTTAAATATTGGAGAGCTGAACACTGGCGTGCTACAAACTTCGAAATACAGAAATTATAGGCTGAATCATGCCCTTCCAAATGAGCTCTAAACCCGAAACTGTAAATCAGCATCACCTTCTCTTTTTGTTTCCAAAGTCAAAGAAAACAAACCGGATCTGGTCGCATAGTGCAACTAAGATTTCAAGTTTATTTTTTTATATTTGACTTTTTAGAAAGAAACCGATGGAAGTAAAAAATATTTAAAAACTGTTCAATAGATTTTATTTTGACTTTTTTTCATCCACTGGCAATTAATATCAAAAAATAGAAGAAACTTTCCACATTTCGGAAAGGGGGGGAGGGGGTGCCCCCAGCCCCCCTAAATACGGCCTTGGTATCCGTTATATTTCGATCAGGCGATTTTCAATTGTTTCACTTCTCCCTAATATACATTTGAATACAAACAATTTGTAGATGCTTTTTTTATAAGATTTCGGTTTTTATTTTCATTTCAGAATCAATAAAACTTGGAATACATTCTTTAGATACGTTTTTTAATTACGATTAGCGTTTCTATTTTTTCTTTCTCTCGTTTGCCGGACTCTCTTTTTATTACCTCCATTGGCACTTCTTGATTTGGGAGCACTTCTTGTTTTAACCTTTCTGGCTTTACGTCCATTGTTTCTTCTTCTTCTTGGTTTGCTGTTACTGTTTCCTGCAGATCTGGCTTGTCTTCTCTTAACTCTTTTAACTTTTCTTTTTCTCGTGGCTGAACTTCCTCCAGGAATTCTCTTTCTTTTGATAAGTTTTCTATTCTTTCCAGTTCCCTGTCGGAAAGATGATGTCGTTGTTCCCGGACTGGTATCGGTATTGGTCACGGGTAAAGTGGTGACTGTTACTGTTCCAGAGGTAGAAGAAGGAGAAGTGGTAATAATATCAGGTCCACCTGTTGGAGCTGGTGGAGCCACAGGTGGTGCTGGTTCTGGACATGGACAGTCAGAGCCACATGGTGATGCTGGTGCTGGTGGTGGAGCAAAGAATATTGCAGCTGTTTGCTGTGCTGCAAACATCACCGTAACGGCAACTAACAAAAAGCTAAAAGATTTCATTTTTCTACTGAGAGTAGATCAAGAATCAGAAATAAACTGTTATCATATAGTATTCAGCCAACGTATTTATACCAAAATCAAGCAATTCACTAGCAATATCTTTTTGTTTGTTTTGCATTTTGTCTAACTGCAGCAGTTGTTGGAAAAGTTTTCTTTTGTTTTAAGAAACAGATGAAATAAATACATAAAAATACACAATATGTAGTTTGAAATCACTATTAGCATTTAGGTTCTTTATGTATAATATTTTAATACAATCAAAGTGCTTAAAAAAAAAAAACAGAAATACAGAGAAAAATTAGTAAAGAGGCTTTGATTCCCTGATTTGTTCAAACTGAACAATGCATTCGCAAACATTAGCCTTTTCTTCACATTTTTTACTTAGCAACTGGGCACAGAATATCTTAAAGAAAAAAACGTAATCCCTAAAAACATTAATACAGTGTACGCTAGGAATGCTTAAGTAGTTTGTTCTTGGGCTACTTAAGAATAAACTTTTTTTCAAGAAAAGTACCTTTTCTGTAACAATGTTATATAGCCGTTGCATTTATTAATTATTTTTATAAGCGTAAAATATTTTAGAAATACATACATACAAATGTAACATACATTTAAAAGCATTAAAACCGAGAAGAGCTATAAAACAAAAATTAATTCCAACCTTACTCCAAAAACTTAAGTCAAATCTTAAGATTTTTGAAAGTTCCACACAAGTTAAAAATTAATTACTTAAGTTTTCTGGACAATTAAGATTTCCGAATTTAAGAATCCCGAGCGCGCACTGTACTATCAAATTTTGGTTGTTTGCTTCTTTTTTGGTTTCTTTGAAATTTAATCGTTTGTGTAAATAAATATTATATAGGGGAGTGTCGTCTTGGTTGGAGCATGTTTTGACTTTTGCTCATAACTTGCATACCGTTGAGTACCGAATTTTTATTAATGTTACATATAGACATTTACTAAAAACAAAAATTGTAGTCTGGGTCGGAACACTGCTATCAGGGTTGGAGCACTGGAGAAAATCAATAAAAAATAAAGGAATATGATTGAAAACAACATAAAAATCAATGAAAAAGGAAAAGTTATACTTGAAAACCGGGAAAAGAGACATGAAATCAAAATAAAAATCCTTCCGTGTGAATTTTAATGAAAATTTAATTTTTTATACATATTTGATACGATACGATAAAATGGCACGGAAAACACGAACGGGTGAAAAAAATTTATTTCCAGAGTCAAAACGTATTATTACAACAAAATTTCCGACCCTGATTACAATCACTGCTCACACCCAGACAACACACGTCATTTAGCATCGCATCATTCGCGTGATGAAAACACCTTGAAATACTATGTATTTCCACTTCTTAAACCTTGCCTAACAATTTCAGTTAACTTACTTTGATGTTTTCATGTTATTTTTTTAAATTAATCCACTTTTTCTGGCACTGCTAAAAAGTGTTTTTACTCTTCTTTTTACACGCGGTCACGTAACACTTATATACACTTCGCGGTCTAAACTCGGAATGACATGAAAAGTTTGCTTTCGTCATAACAAACAATACTGTATATTAACTTAACGGACGCCAGTGAGATATAACGGAGAAAACGACACTTCCCTATGTTTAATTTTTATTCCTATTTAAGGGGGTATTCTACCCGAGATAGTCATAAAAATCGATTTTTTTTTTTATTTAATATTTTTGATGTAGACAACGAGTTTTATGAGAAAGAAGAGGGGGCAATGTATGGTCCTGAAATCGCTGATTAACCGTAAGTTACATCATTTGTAAGTACCATGTTTGTAAATCTTTAAACTCGTTTTTCTCGAAACCATTTTTTTTGGAACGGTGGACACGATTCACAAAAAACCACTTGTCCAATTGATATAAAATTTTACAAGGCTACTAAGCAAATGTTTAGGTGTGGCCTTGTCTAGGATTATGGCGAAAGCATTTGTTTAACTAATGTTTTTAATGCAAAATATAAAGCGCGGTTCACGCCAAATTAGCACGCTTTGTTGTGGTCACCACGTCGCCTCTAGTCATAAGAACAACAAATTTTTTACTGCGACTTGTTTATAATACCGTTACCGTTAGTTGATCAATTTTTCCTATTAATTGATAGCAAGTTGGTGATTGTGTGCACAATGGAAGCTGCAAATAGAAAATTGATTATGAACAAATTTATTGAAAATCCGTCGTGGTCGTTGCGTCGTGTTGCGAAAGTTTAAATATCTCCAAAAGAACGGTATGTAGAGTTATAAAACGATATAAAGAAACTCTTAGTGTTGAAAGAGCTAAAAAAGTTGTGAACAAAACGGGAACCACCAACCTAAAATTAAAGGCAAAGATCTTGAGGTCCATCAAAAGCAATCCCGAACTATCGGATAGCGATCGTGCCAAAAAATTCAATACCAGCAAAAGTACTGCTAGACAAATACGCATAAAAGCTGAGCTAAAGTGCTATCGTGCTATAAAATATCCAAATAGAACAGACAAACAGAATTTGGTGGTCAAAAAACGTGCTCGTCTTCTTTATAATAATGTTTTGACCAAATTCAATGGATGCATTATTGTGGATGACGAATCATACATAAAATTTGATCTTAAACAGCTTCCAGGTCAAAAATTTTATATGGCAATCGGGTAATGTACCCTCAAAATTCATGTACATAAAAATGGATAAATTTGCAAAGAATGCAATGGAGTGGCAGGCTATTTGCAGCTGTGGTCTCAAACCCAGGGCATTTGTGACATCCTCTTCTATGACGTCTGATATTTACATCAAAGAGTGCCTTTCGAAACCACTATTGCCATTTGTTCGTCACCACCATTCGCCAGTGAAGTTTTGGCCTGATTTAGCCAGTTGCCACTACTCTAAGAAAACCATGGATTGGTATCAGACAAATAAAGTAGATGTAGTGCCCAAATATATGAATCCACCCAATTGCCCCCAGCTTCGACCGATCGAAAAATACTGGGCTATTACAAAATATAAGTTAAAAAAAAATGCAGGTATTGTCAAAAATGTGAATTCAGTATTACTAAAATGGAACCAAATAGCCGCAAAAGTATCCAGAGCGGATGTTCAAAGGTTGATGGGGTCCATTAAAAGGAATACCCGGAACTTTTTGCACAACGAAGAAATTTAAATCTTTTAATATTATAGTATCAAAACACAATATTAAACTTATCATTTAATGCAATATTTGTTATTCTGAGTGTTCTGGTTAAAAAGATACAGCAACTTTCCTGCGTGCCAATTTTGCTTGAACCGCGCTTTTAATAAAAACAGGGCAAAAAATCTTAATTTCTTTCAAACGTCTGATTTAAATTTTTTTTCTTATTTCCTAGATGAGGCGATAACAGGAAGTCTCACGATTCCAAAATAGGTTAAATTTTGTGTTTCAGAATATTTAAACCGGAGATATCATGTTCACAATGGTACATTTTCGGCACGCTCAAGTTCGAGGCGTCGATTAAACCATTGTTAACAAAGATATTTTTAACATTAAAAACGAAAATGATTGCTCAAAACCTGTAGAAAAACTTGCAAAAAACCTTGAATAAAAATATTAAAAAGCTTTTCATTTCCAACGATTTGAAAACATCGATATTTCGCACCATCTCGGGTAGAATACCCCCTTAAAATTAATACAAGTTAAAATGATTTCTTTTCTTTTTTATTTATCAAATAACCAAAGCTTCGATTTGTTTTTTTAACGATTTTTTATTGCCCATAAAATATAATTATTTGCATATCAACTAGGTTACATTACATGAAAGTGTTATCCTAACATACTTAAGTATTTATCTAGGAGCTTAAATTTTATTATTTTAATTTTTTGTTTCTGCTAAGACGAACTTAGAGAAAGTTACAATAATATTATTATATCAGTTTGCTTGTTAGGCAGTTACGCAAGTATTTCCCATAAAAGGGCTGAAAAGGAAATAACAATTTCATACTACCTTAACCTATGACTAGAAAAAACGAATTACAAAGACCAAAATGATCGTCTTTAGTAGACGAACATTTTAGAACTCCAACTCAGTAAGGAAAAATCAACATACAATAGTTGTGTCTTGCACCATCGAAATAGGTAGAGTTTTATATATTATTGTTCAGTATTGTATACTAGATTATGTTGATGGATATCATAGCTGTTATAACGTCTATGATATTTAATACAAAAATTTTGCATCGTGGTACAATTGCCCGCTGTTATTTAGTGTTTTTAAGTACAAAGGTGATAGGTACCTCTCCGTGAGCGGTAAAACTATTCCATTTTGTTTTAATATGTATCTTTTTATTAGATCGTTATCGCAGAAGGACATTCGATTAACAAATCGTACGGCTGAGTCAGTGATGAAGCAATTTATACGTGCCACTTCCCATTTATTGTACAAATACTTGTTTGAAAATCTTTTCCGAAAAGTACCACCACCACGGAGGGGCCTGCGGTTAATACCGGTGCAGGCTCTGAGAATATAACGCTCAAAAATACGCAACCGTTCCATTTGGTTGGAAGATATGTTAAAGCAGATGGGAAAACCATACGCGATAATAGGTCTGATTATTTGTTTATAAATATTAAGTTTTATTTTGCGACTAAAGTCCCTTGCTCTTTTTAGTAAATTTGAGTAACAAAAGAACATCTTTTTTGCGTTGCTAATTACATAGTCAATATGTTTTATGATAGTGAATTTGTCATCTAGCACTACACCTAAATATTTTATTTGTTCCTTAAACTTTATTGTTTCGTTATTTACCTTTATTTCAGGGACGAATTTGCGGGCATTTGGAAATAGATTTTTGCGAAGGCCTTTAAACACCGTGCGTTCGCATTTAGCGGTGTTCATTTTTGACTTCCATTTTTTTAAATATTTCGCTAAGTTACCCAGATATTCGTTTAGAATCTCATTTGCTTTTTTTATACGTTGCTGCGAGCCCAGTACAAGAATATCGTCGGCGTATATAAGAGTAATTATGTCAGGACAAGTAGAGTCTAGTGCACTAGGAGGATCTGGGATATCTGCGAGAAATATATTGTAAAGTATAGGTCTAAGCAGCGAGCCCTGTGGCACACCAGCTACAATTTGCCTTGTTACAAAAAAGGAACGATTGGGTAAGTAATCTAGTAAAATACGGCAAAGGTGTGCATCGAAATTAAATTTTTTATACATTTTGTAAATGATTCCATCAATCCACACTGAGTCGAATGCCTTTTCAAAATCCAGACTAACCACAATTGCGGCATGAGTGCGATTTAGATAGGTGCAAACAAAGTTTGAGAGGAGGGTTAGTGCATGGTTTGTTGAGTGTCGCGAGCGGAAGCCAAACTGGAAGGATTTTAGTGTATCGTGACTTTCAATATGATCTTTAATTTTTTCAATTAAGAATTGCTCAAATAGTTTATTGATATTTGACAGCAGCGATATTGGGCGATAGCTGTTCGAATTTTTTGGCTTAGGATCTGCGATAATTTTTGCACATTTCCATAACTTTGGGAAATATCCTATATTATAGGAGTGGTTAAATAAAATTGTGAGAAAGCGCCAAAAAACGGCAGTGTTTTCTTTAGTAGAAAATTTGACATTCCGTCTTCACCATAGGTCTTCTTATTGTTTTTCAATAGTATTGAGACACCTATGTCGTTGGCAGCGGTGAACTTTTTATATTTCTGACATCAATTGAAGTCAGAGAAAGACAACTCAAATCGATATAATTTTTCTTTCACTCACTTTTCTTAGAGCGATTTTTTTCCTGGTACCAGAACAAAATATGAAATAAAAAATTTAAGTTGTTATCAGGGAGCGGATTATGAGGAATTTTCCTTTTTTCTGCGAAATCCTATATGACGGCTGGTAAAATATATACGCGTTTCAAGCCCTCCTGATTCCAATATATAAATTTTATTTTGCCTTTTTTTGTTTTGAGAAATACTTGGAACCTTCAAATTGTATTTTTTCTTATGATTCTTAAAATGGAAAAGAATTTCAAACGCAAAGCTCATACGCATTCTTTTCTGCTTTGTGTTTGTGTGGTGGAAATTACAGGGAGCGAAATAAAAAAAATCTTTGGCTTTGATTCTAGGAAAAACATAAATATTTACAATATCAAATGTAAGGGGAACAATATAATATAATATATATAATTAATATAAAAATGCATTTTACGGGTAAACTATTAACTTTAGATATATGCCACCACTGACTTTATTTTAGCAAACGATAAGTTCTATAATCTTTCTAAACATAATTTTTATGTACCTCTTATAGTTTAAGCAGGATTTTGCATTAAGTAGCTAAATTTTATAAAAAAAACTAACTTTAGTCCAAATAATGGTCTATATTAAAGAAACTATTTGAAATTAACTTAAAATAAATATCGACTTAACTCGACAAACTCGTTCAAATAACATATCTTCCCGATTAGTCAACCAATGCAGGGAATTACTTGTCACCCTAACTCACAGACTGGACATTGGCCTTATTTGGGTTCCTGGTTACAGGAACATTGAAGGCAATGAAAGTGCCGATGAATTAGCTAGGCAAGGTTCAGCTCTGGACTTAACTCAGGCGCAATCTGTAGCAATTCCCGTGAATAAAATCAAGGCTGATATACTCTCTTACTTTCTTACCCTTGCAGGCAGCAGGTGGAAAAGCCTTTTCACATGCGGCGTAACCAGGAAAACATGGTCAAAATTCAACTATAGCAGAACCAGAGACCTCCTTTGTCAGACCCGGTCTGATGTAGCCAGACTGACTGCAGTGCTGACGGGGCATTGGGCAATAGGGGATCATGCGGTCAGACTCCGCATCCCACACAACACACACTGCAGAAGCTGCAACAACCTTGAAGAAAGAGAGACTATAATCCACTTTCTCTGTCATTGCTCGGCTCTTGCTAGAACCAGATTAAAACTATTCCAGGAACCTTTTTTAGACGACATAACCAAGATCTCCAAACTCGAAATTGGAAAACTCCTCCAATTTCTCAATCTCACCAACTGGCTCTAGATAACAAAGTGCAAACACAAATGAGGTTGTGGTATCAAAACGGCGCTCTAACGCTAATTGTGCTCCCTCTGTTAGAGGGAGTAGCCACTCTACCTACCTACCTACCTAACTCAACAAATGTCCAAAGCAATTACATACTAAATTTCATGGAAATCCGTTGCGAAATATAGAAACCTATTAGGACTAAACATTTAACAGAGCTCTATTTTATATCTATAAATTTAACACTAAGTTCGGTGACTCATTTTTTAACAACATTTTTTAAAGCATTTACTCCTCATCTTGGAATCGAACCTGGGCTGGGACTCCAGTCCAGCGTTCACTCAACAGGCCACCAAGATTATTTTGACATCTTAACTGACAATGACTAATGACATTACAAAGTATAATTTTTATAATAAGTACCCATGAATCAGAATTTTATACAAACATTTTTTTCTAATCAAATCTTTTCATTATTTAAAAAAAAATGTAGAAATTTATTATTTTCTTGAAATTAAAAAATAATAACGATTTCAACTCTGGTAAAAAAAAAAAATTAAATTTTAACTTCTCCCAACTGATCAAGTTCCGCATGCCTAGGTCATTCCATGGAAGAAAATCAATAACGATCAAGAAAAGAATCGAATTATCACTATAGTTTGTATGTTATAATTTTGTATTATAATAATATCTTACATGAATTTTAAAGTTAAAAAGTCTATTTCCAGTTGGAAGAATAATTATTTATGTTTATTCAGCTTTATTTGACGGTGTCTGTGCAAATGTTCTTTTTGTTATATAATATTTTAAAAATTATGTCAGCAATTTTTTGTTGAAAAAATATTGATAGGTATGTAATTTATAAAAAAATTTTAATGCAAAAAAAAAAAAAAAAATTAATGGAAAAGTATGACTCTATGCTTGTGCAAGATCCACTTCTTTAAATGGTTACTGGCTATTTTCTAAGTGTTATTCGAGTTAGGTATGTTAAATTATTTTTTTTTTTTTGGAATAAACGATTACATAATTTGAACATGATTTGTGATATATAACTAATTTTATCTGTAGTTGGTTTATATTTTGAAATTTTCTAATAAACCAACCCAAAATTAATCATACCATCGCATTTATATATATATTTTTTGGAATATATAGTAAAATTTAATGATATTAGTTTTACTTATTTCCTTAAATTTGGGAAAATTAACAATTTGGCAGATACTTTCTATTCCATAAACACATTACGTACTTATAACTGGTACTGGTATTGATATTATTGTTGTCCCTATTGATGGGCTTCTTGTTGTTCTTCTTGTAGATGTGCTTCTTCTTGATGTTCTTCTTCTTGATGTTCTTCTTCTTGATGTTCTTCTTCTTGATGTTCTTCTTCTTGTTGTCCTTCTTGTGGATGTTCTTGTTGATGGTCTTCTTGTAGTTCTCCTTGTTGTCCTTCTTGTGGATGTTCTTGTTGTTGGTCTCCTTGTAGTTATTCTTGTAGTTCTTCTTGTAGTTCTTCTTGTAGTTCTTCTTGTAGTTCTCCTTGTAGTTCTTCTTGTAGTTCTTCTTGTAGTTCGTCTACGTGTTGTTCTTCTTGGTGTTGTTCTTCTACGTATTATAATTTTTCTTGTAGATCTTCTATTAAGTGCGGGTGTTAAATCAGCTCCTGGAGAGCTTATAGGCAAAACTGATGTTGTTCCTACTCCGGTACTGGGTGAAGTTTGTCCATTTGTGACAACAACAAACGCAGCCAATGTGGTAAATAGTAATAAAATTACAAATTTCATTGTAATTTCGTACTTCTATTTTTCTATTCAAAATGCTAGTTAGCAATAGTACAGACAAATTATAAACTGTAACTTTGACTTGTATTTCAATCATTTTTATATCAGATTTCCGTAATTTTTCAGTTTACATTCACAGATATTTCTGGTAATTTTTCTATTGTTTTATTTATTACACATGTGCAAATATTTTCTTCTTTTTTTTTTTTTTTGTAAAATATTAAAAACACATAAAAAAATAAGTCACAGCCGAAGAATAATAATTGTGTAGTATGTTTCAACTATACTGATAATCTTAATTATACATACTGGGATATTTTAGGTCTTTAGGGTTAAGTGGGTTAAAAACTGTCCTATCCACTTCGAAAAGTTAAAGAGTAATCATATATATATTCTTATCAATTATTAATAATTTGAATACAAATTTTTATAGAGTTCATATAATCGTAGAAAATAACCTTTAAATAATTTGTGAAAAAGCCCGTCCCAACCTTAGTGCACATTATGTTTGCTGTGACATTTTTAATGAAGAGAAAAATCATTTAAAACGAAAAAAATGCATAGGGCTTCAAACTATTGATATACTAGAGGATGTGCGTCAATGTGAAAATACTCAATTTGCTACACACAATGAACCTTTGGCTGCTCTGCTGAAAGAATGGAATTTAATTGAGCAAATCTATGATTTCTTAACTGGTAAGCATAAAATAAACAATATTAAATTAAAAATGTCATATTGTAAGGCTAAGTTGTAAATATACTTAATATGCATTTATTTTCCACAGCAAATCAATTAACCTTTATTAACATATATTAAACAATAGAATGAAACTTGGTTTCACTTTTGCAGGAAACTTATTTTTTTTCAACCAAATAAAAAACTTCCACTCAAAGAAAAATTGTGGAAAGTGGAAGAAAACTGTTGACTACAGAATGCAGGAATCTCAAGATGAAATGCTGGAACATATTCTGAATAACTGGCCACTTTTTAAATATTCTCGAGGAACAGGACTAGTAAGTTTTTACTTATAGTAATAACTATTACTAATTTGTAATTATTCAGGTTGAGATTGGCTATCAGCATTTCTGCCCACAAAACAAAATGTATTTTTTAAATTAAGAACGCTTTTGTGGTATAGTGAACGATATTCGCAAAATGCATCAAAGATGCGCTCTGTGTTGCCTTTTTGAAGGAAGTCATCGAGAAAAAGAGCGAGGTTAAAATAGGTATAACCTTTTGTTAAAGTTATTGTATTCATAAAATAAATAATTTAAAACGCTAAATATTTTTATTCACAGATAATCTAAATATGTGCTATTTTAAGCTCCTTTATCGGGTATCGATGCCTAAAACCTGGTTCAAAATAGGAAGCGAATGGAATATTGTATTGTGGACTCGGAAGCCTCCTTTACCGTCGAAGATCCACAAGCTAACAACAGCAATGCAATTCGAAGAAAGAGAGAAATCGCATAAGAAGAAAGAGACCGTACAGCCTTTCATTGTTGTCTTTGGAAGACAATTCTAGTACGATTTTTTCCACTTCACGTACTTGGAAGTACTTGATTATTGTTTTAAATTAATATACTAAAGATAAAGATATATATGAGAGTTTCAAGGTATGGAAATTTGTCGAAAAATCCCTCTTCTATGTGTTTGACACGTTTTTAAATAATATTTATCATAGAATCACTACTATTTTGCTAGATATTCGCCTTAACCAATTTATTAATTATTTAATTTGTATTAAATGTTAATTTTTACGCCTTATTTACAATTACAACATTTACTTACCTCAATTGAACAAATACTTACTGTTTTAATTTCAAATTTATCTTCCACGTTTATGTATAACTAATCTTATATAATATATTATAATCTATATCATAGAATTAATCCCTTCGCTAAATATATTTTAATTTCCCTGTTAAACTTAAAATATCAATAATAATAATAAAAAATAAAATTATACTTGAACGCAAATTCCACGAAGAGCATAAACAAAACACCAAAGTACTTAGGCAATTTGCATTAGAACTATGAAAAATATTCATCCGAGCGCTATGGAGATTTTACAAAAAACTTAGGCAAATTGCCAAAAATTATTTGCCCAAGTTCTTGGGTGAATCACACAAAATTTTTCTATAATTTACCCAAGCTCAGTTAATCGAAGTTTTACCTAAGTTTTTTTTGCCAGTTTATCAAAAAAACTTGGGTGGATCGATTTTGCCTAAGCTGTAGGCAATTTATACTAGATTTAATGACAATTTCTCATAAGTTTTTTTTCTGTGTGTAGTTTAATGTTTTATTTAAAATTTTTCATTCAGTTGTCTATGATATAAACCAATCTGTGCAACTATCCTATCGGAAGACGTTTTCGCTGCTTTGACATTTATGGAGTAAAAAAAAAAACAGAATAGACGTTAAGGCTGACCCATGGATCGCTATACTCCTCAAAAACTGGAAATAATTGGAACATAGTGGTGTAGTCTCCCGTTTTGGCGATTTGCATTAGTTTCCCAGGTAAACAATCTGAATATGTTAGACTTCTTTTTTTTTGGGTTATTTGAATTCTATATAAATAAGCGACAAATTCTCGAAGCCCGAAAAAAAAATCAGTGGACAAGAAATAAGGAAGAGTGGTCGAATATGCTATAAATAGAGCCCAAATTTACATAAACTCTGGAGGCCAACATATGATTGATATTATATTCAACACTTAATGGAATAAAATTCAAGGTTCAATAAAATTATCTAAAAATAAAATAATTGGTTTTTAACTTAGAAGAAAAATAATTGCGTGACTTTTATTTTTGTTTTTTGAGAAATCTTTTGTATTGTGGTTTTTGTTTCGATAACAAACAGAGTTTCTGGCTTCTTTGAATTACATCAAATCTAAAAGAAATCAAATATCATGTGGTATACCTATGTTGACAAGTGTACTTTAACTCAAGTACAGAGATATCTCCTGACGCATGATAAATATTTAATACTAATATTTAAGACTAATATTTTAATACTAATATTTTTATTCTGGTTT
This sequence comes from Toxonevra muliebris, assembly GCA_963691655.1. NCBI lineage: Eukaryota > Metazoa > Arthropoda > Insecta > Diptera > Pallopteridae > Toxonevra > Toxonevra muliebris. Next base: position 106,396,033 of record OY829326.1, read on the forward strand.
GTTGATTCACGCAGAATTTACCATTTATGCAAATGAACTATATATTTTTAAAAAAATATTTTTGTAATACTATTTTTGTTTACGGTTAAGAAATAAATAAAAACTAGATCATTGAAATTACATAAGCAGTTTACCAAATATTTATTTGTATTGGAATGATAGGCAGTTGCTTTTTTTTTGAAGTTGAGAAATTATATTTTTATGTCTACATATATACTTACAGAGCACATGGTTCGTATACAGATACGCACAGCTTCAGATAAGTTAAAAATATTCATAGCTATGTACCATATATCTGTGCCAATAAGGAATAACAGCTAAAGTTGATTTTACCAAGTTTTCAGGAGAGCATTTTTAAGTTTCAAATTGTTACCTGAAATCAGGAAATTCAGTTTAAGCTGCGTTTTTAATGAGAGGTGTTAGGAATTTAATGTAATTTAAATTTTTGATACAAAACTAATCATATAATTAGCTTTTATAGATTTTTAAGAAATTAAGAGCATTAGACCAGATTTCAACCTCTTAATTTGTGCATGTCGAGATGAGCAGGGGAATCTACAACAAAATAAAGACGAGGTTCTAAAAACATGGGCTAACTATTTCAACAATCTGCTGAACGTCTCTGAAAATCCACAAACAATGCTAGAGAGCTCAATTTACAGCACCGCAGAACCAGAGGTTCCCGAACCGAACTTAAATAAACTAAAAAATAACAAATCAGCGGGTATCGACAACATAAACGCTGAGCTATTAAAAGAAGATGGCTCAGCACTGCACTCAGCATTGCACGTGCTGATCTCAAAAATTTAGCAGTGTGAAGAAATTCCATTTGACTGGCACACAAATTGTACCGCTACATAAAAAGGGAGACAAACTAAAATGTGAAAACTACCGCGGAATTACAATGTTATGTGTAACCTACAAAATTTTAGCATCAATATAAAACAGAATATTGAATATCGACATTTAAATATCTCGATTCGACAATCACTACTGCAGCGACGAGCGAACGCGAAATCAGCGAAAGAATCAAAGCAGGTAACAGGTCGTATTTCTCACCTTACTAAACTCTCGGATCGTCATATTTAACAAAAACAACAAAACTAAAGCTGTACAAAACAATAATTCGACCTTCAATTACCTATGCCTCTGAGGCATAGGAGATGAGAAAAAGCGACAAAGACAAATTAGGCTGCTTCGAGAGAAAAATATTAAGAAAAATCCTCGGTGCTTTTAGAGAGGAAGACGGAACGTATAGAAGACGATATAACGACGAATGCTGAACGGAGCTAAACTATATAACAATCACCGACTACAACAAGTTACAACGACTAAGATGGGCTGGCCATGTAATAAGAATGAGCGACGAGGAACCAGCGAATCGAATATACAAATACATTATAACCAACAAAAAACGAGGACACCCCAAAACAAAATGGTTAGACAATATAGACGAAGACTCCAATGATATTGGCATACAAAATTTAAGAACGGTAGCAAAATCTCAATGATTGGAGGCAAAAACTGTGGGATGCCAAGGTTCAACTAGGATCGTCGCGCCAACAATGATGATGAGGAGTATTAAGGAAACAAAATACTTTAGCTTTTTCCCCGTTTTTCATGTTAAAAATAAAAATATAAATATTTTTTTTTTTTTGTAATCCTACTTAACCCATTTTCGTCTACCGTTGCGTTTTCGCAAGACCAACTTCAAAAAATTATGTTAAAAAAGTCTATTCCTTTAACTTCAAAGTAACTCTTTGAACAGATATATATATGTATGTTAGGCCGAAGCGATTTGGCAACCGATATCGCGCCTTCGAAATTATGATTATTCTGGTCAGTACAAACAAAAAGTTCTTCCACTACATAGATCTAAAATTAATTTCAAGGCTCCGGAATTTGATTTTTATGGAAAATATTCGGTTTATATAGGATTTTCAAATCATTTGGAATTTTTGTAATTATTTTTTCTATGAAAATTGGTACTCCGGTTTTTTTTCGTACGATAGGGGCGCTATCGAATATTTTTGTTTTTTCAGTGTTATTTTTATTCAAAAATACAAAAAATGCCTTTGAAAATGGTATTTGAAAAGGACAGCGTAAGTTCAAAAGATGAGGAAATGAAAATCTTTCTAATTCTGTTATGCCCCTATGAGAGAAACTTAATTTTAGCAATGATAGATGGAAAAGTTTGTAACGCATTTACAGAGGAAAAACTAACCCAGAAGTAATATTTATGTAGAACCACTAGTAAAGGGTTTAATTTCATTGACAACATGATAAAAACTAAGTAAAAACTGATACTTTACAATTTGGATTTTTTGAGTCCCTCCTCCATCGATCTGATCAAATAAATTTAAAAAATAGCAAACAAAAACAGAAAAATGAGTAAAAAACTGTGGCTGAAACGAAAGTTAAAGTACAAAAAAGAAATACAAGGGAAATTCGAAAAAAAGATTTTAAAAACTATAGAAAACATTTTTAACTTAAAAAAAGCATAGAAAAATCATTCAGGACAAAGGGTTTTGCTAAAAAAGAAACTACAGCGTCTATCAAATTTAGCTTAGGAGCTTTTAAAATCATGACAAAGAACGATGATTCCGTTGATGATAGAGATGATTAATATTTATATATATATTTTGATTAATATTATTAATGACGACCTCGATAGTCTAGTGGGTAGTGCACTAGACTTTCATCAGGGAGGTTCGGGTACGATTCCCGTCTTCGTAATTGGTGGTTAATTCTCATAACCTTCTTATATTCATTATCGATATGAAGTGAATAAGAATTATAACAAAGTGTACAAGTACACACCTTGGTTTGTAATGGCAAAACCACCAAGCTAATGAGCACGAAAACGATGTTTTACTGGTTATGTTATAAAGAAAACAAAATTCCTGCATAAAATTTTCAGATACAGTTTGTTTTTACTTATTTAGTAATTCATAATACTATTAACAAATGATTCCTGTGAATTGTTCTATAGTTACGGTATCATTTACCCCACTGTGCGGCGAAGAAATCATGGCGGTTACGTTAGAAAGCGGAAAGAAATTGACTCGGATGGAGACCAAAAAAGATTTTCATGGAATTCTTTGAATTAAAAAAAAAACAAATTAAAATATATTTAGATATATTACATCGTTATTTTTATTTCCTATTACCAAAAAGAATATAAATAAATAAATAAATAAATGAATAAAATATGAAAATAAAGAAAAAATTCTTGTTTTTGAATAAAATTAGAATTAAAAACTTTAAAAAATATAAAAAAAAGTGTTCTATAGCGCCCCCTATCGAATACCTGAATTAAAAATATATATCAAAAATGAGCTGATCGTACAAAAAAACCCCCAAAGTACCAAGAAAACTTAAATCATGCAGGAATACGAAATCAATAAAATTCATTACCCATAAGTATAAAAATTAGCTTGCAGACATATTTAACATTGTAGTATGAAATTTATAAAACTCAGTCAATATAAGTAAATATAGTAGTCATAATAATAAAGAAAAATTACGTAATTAGTTCATATTAATTAATTAAAATTTTTGAATAGATTAAGCTTCGTTTTCTTGTTCTTCATTTATCAAATTTGCATGGATATCATTTTCATTTGCATTAACATTAATATTTTTATGAAAAGCGTTTAATTCCGGTTCGATTAAGTTTTTCATATTAAGAAGATTTTTAGTTGCTAATCCCAAAATGTTTTTTAGCAGACATCGACAATATGCGGTCAGATTTCTTTTTTAATAGTAACACCTAATGACTTAACTACAAATAAGATTTTTTTTCTATTGTATACAAAATTTGGAAAAACAACCCCAAATCTATTTAGGCAATCTTTCAAATGACAATTTTTCACAGAAAAACGACTTAATAAAACTTAGGTCAAGCAATTAATAAGTTAAAGTTTTTGAAAAAAGATCAAAATAGACTCAAGACTTTAAAATAATATTTATTGCATTTAAAATAACGACTAAACACGACTTTGGCTATTAAGTATTCCTAAATTAAGAAAACACAAAAAAAAAAAACTTAACAATGACCAAACTCGAGTTTGGCTCTTATTCCAAATTTCATAAAAAAAAAATAATAAAATGTACGGAAAAATGACTAAACTCCACTTAGGAAAAGATTTCGCGTCTAATTCAAATCACGGTACGGTTTGGAATAAAAGACTAAGTATACTCAAGAATTTTTTTTTTTTAATTTTTGAAATTAAACGAGTTTGTTATTCCAAAATCATAAGAACAGAAAGCCAACCTCAGCTGTTAACAATTTTTGGCGCCAAATATTCATTTTTCCAGTTAATGCAAGGAATACAGTGGTAGTAATAATTCAACTTTGTCTTAACTCGACTTTAGCGGTTATTCCATGTTGGCACAGATATATGAAAGTAGAGGGCTCATCGGCTTAGAATTAGATTCATTGAACAGCTGCGTTAAAGTTTCTATGAAATTCAGCAATTCAATTACACAACATGTGTTTACGTCGAACACATTCCTCCAGGGACTTCGTGTTGGGGGCCCACTCAGATGATACAATTCATGGCAGACGCCAATAAAGATTTATATGCTAAATCATACATTTCGTCGCCTGAGAGTTGATTTGGTGTATAGGTATATGAATACGTATACACATACGCCAAACCAATTCGCAGGTGACGATTTGTTTTCCACGTATAAATGTGGTATGGTTTTAATCTGAAATCTGGAAAACTAAATTGAGTATAATTCCAAAGAAAACCCGAAATATTAATTTTTTGTTATTCATCACGTATTTGAAAAAAGTGTTTATTTTTTATTGATTTAATTTGTTTGCATTTTTTTGTTTCTTTTTAATTTTTTTAGTTTAATAATTATAACAATATTAACTAATTTTTATTTTGTTTTTTTTTTTTTTTTGTTTTGTTTTTTTTTTTTGGTTTTTTAATCGTCTTAATGATGATTATTGTTAGTCTGAGTTATGGACAATTTCATTTATTTAATTATGTTTTTGTTTTAACAGTAATTGTTTTTATTTTATTTTTCCATCGGGTTTGAAATAATGTTGAATAAAATTGTAAATTGTTTTATTTATTTTGTGTTTTTATGTTTGAATTTTTTGGTTTCTTGTTTTCTTTTCAAAAATTTATCTATTTATTTTTAGGGCATTGTTAGTTGTTCTTTTTTCATGTTTTTTGTTTTGTGTTATTTGGTTTTTATTTATCAGTTAATTTCTGGTTCATTTTTGGTTTCTCTTTTTTATTCTTTATATATGTGTATATGAAAAACTTATAATTAATAAATGTTCATGGAAATAAAACAATTCGGTTGAAAAGTAATAAAAAAATAAACAGATTTCAATGTAAGAATTGATTAAATATTTAAAACATGTGTTACAGAGCGGAACGGAAAAAGTTTCAAATAATAGTAGGTATTGAAAATATTTTTTTATAAAATAGTGATGAAATGCAAGCTAAATACTAGTTAGTAATTATGAAATGTATGAAATGAATAAAAGATGAAATGCTGCAAAGTTACACTGAAACCACAACTAAAATGAATGAAAAAGGAAGTAGTAAAATAACAGCTAGATAGTTTAGAATGAAGCTGGAAGTTCGATACCAAAGTTAAATTGAAAATATAAAATGAAGATGTATTCAAAGTGGAAGTTTAAAATAAAAGTTTAAACTAAAATTTGAATTTAAATTTGCAATTTGAACCCAATTTTTAACTACAAATCTAGTAAGGTCGCTAAATGGCATAAGAGTCAATCAATTAAATAAAATGCCAAATGTTAAAAGTTAGTTTGTAACAATTTATTTAAATTGGTTGGAATGAAAGATAGAAAGTGACATAAAAAACAATTTTCAATGGAAACGTTTTAATTAACTATAATTATTTTTAATTTGAAAAATATCTTCCTCTTTTTATTTTGGTAGTTAATAGGTTAACAGCTTGATTGATAAAGAAAAAAAGGATAACAATTTTTAACTGATTGGTTTTTAGAATAAAAAATTCTTAGGGCAGATCTTGTCAGTATGGGAAGTCAACAACTTATTATTTTTTTTTTTTTTTTTTTGAGGGCAGAAAACGTGTAACGTATTTGAAGTTGTAAAAATTAAGTTAAGGAAAAATTTATATTAATTAAACTGCAAAAATATAAAATATATTTTTGTCATATTATATTGTTTTACTTGAAATTTGATTTATATACCTTAAAAAAGTGAAAAAATGTATTTATTTTGTATTTTTGTTTGCTTGGTTTTATTAAAGTTAGTTTTTCGTATTAGTCATAAAAAAGTCGGTCGGTGTAATTTAAATATATATATTTTCTTGTTTCCTTTTTTTTACATTAATCATTTTACAATTTATTATATTGTGTCTATATTATTATCTTTCATGTAATTTATTTTATATATGTTTATTATTTTTGTTTTTTTTTTTTTTTATTAGATTTAAGTTTTGTTTGTTTGACAAGAAGAGACGCATGTAGTCTTAAATATTTACAAAGTTTAAAGATCATGAAAAATAAAGTATCTTGGTTTTGTTGTTATTTTGTAGAAATGTTGTTGTTGTTTGTTATGTTTTTATTTATTTTTTTTTTTTGAAATTGAAATTGAAGCGGCGTTTTGTTCGATTTTGTTTTTTGTTTTTTGGTTTAGCGTTTGAATAAAAATTTAAATTGATTTGCTGTTTGTTTTTATGTTATTATAAGTTTTTCTCTTACGAAATTATAGTTATCATTTGGTTTGATTTAAAATTGAATAATTAAAAAAATTTTTAAATAATATTAAATTTTATTTAATTATTTTTATTTTGTTTTTACTTATGTAAAAGTTGGCTTTTGTTTTAAATGTGTACTCTATTAAGAATTTAGGTTGGTTTCTTTTGTTTGAGTTTATAAATTAGTTTTATTAATTATGCCTATTAATGTAAGAAGTAATTAATATTTTGTTTTTTTTTTGTTTTTTTTTTTTTTTGTTTGGTTTTCTTTAATAAGGTTTTATAAATGTTCGAAGGCAGGTGTTATAATTTTTGTTATATATATATATATATATATATATGTATATACATACATATATGTATATATAAATATTTTATATATATTTAATTAATAAATACATTATAATATAAGTATTTATTTATAACTACTAATTAATTACAATTTGAATTTATTTATTATTACTTTTTAATGCCTAAATTTTGCTAAATTATTTTATTTTTAAAAGTTTGGTATTTCAATTACTATTTAGTTTTTCTGTTTAATTTATTTAATATATCAATATTTGTTTTCCGTTTTCTATTTATTAATATATTTATATAAATGTGTTGTTGTTTTTTTTTTTTTTTTTTTTTGCGGCTAGTTTTAAGTTTATCCATTTTATATTCGGTTTACGATTTGGTATATTGGTTTTTCTATCTCTAAACCAGGCATTACTCTCAACGAATAAAGTTCGAATGCAAAAATTTTTACAATACCATATCCTTTTTTAAATACAATATCTAATGTAAGAAATTTTATTTTAAATTAGGCTAAATTTATTTATTTATATTTTTTCTGTCTATACATATATGCATTTATATATATATATATTTTTTACAGATAACATTATTCATTCATTTATATATATATATTTATATAATCCAAGGAACAGATCTTAAGCTTCTGCTATTTTAAACTTTATTATTTCGTTTGTTATTTTGGGTTTCATTTTTCGTATATGACGGCGCGAACGTAATTTTTTTTCGGTTTTAGTTTTTGTATATTTTTTTCAGCATGAATTTAGTACAAAGTATAAAAATTTCACTAAATTTTTGTTTAATATGTAGATCTTCTTTTTATTAAATATATTTTTTTTTTCTTTTTTAAATGCTTTCTCGTGTTTATGTATGTATGTATTTTATGTAGGTATTATAATTTTTAAACAACTATGCAATGTAAATTTGAAGTAAATATTTGCTAATATTTTACATTTGTTGAGGTTGAAATTGAAAGTTGAAAAATATGAAATCGCAAAAACTAAAACTTGTATTTATATAAATAGTAAGTATTTTGTGTTTTTAATTTAATCTATGATGATTTACCAGTAAAGATTTTAATGGATATTTTTGTGTGAACTTGTTTCGAACTTGCAATCAATGATGATTTATCAGTTAGTATATTTATATATGTATGTGAATTTGATTAGTCATGAATAACTGATGATTTGACTAGTGTTTTATGATATTGTAGAACAACGATTAATGAAAATGATTGGTGCAAATATTTCCTGAGCATGTGGAAATTTATTGAAAACTGCCTGCCATTGTTTCTTAATTTGGACAGCAATAGAGCAGTGCAATAAGAAAAAAAAATTATCTTCCCCAAGGATTTTCAAATATTTTACAATCTCTTTCAATCTAATAAAAATATTTATCTTGCAACTGATGACTATGTTTCAAGGAAAGGCTTTCTTTAGATCGTTTTATGATAATGCCACATACTTTAACAGCAGTTCATTGAGCGCTAATTTACTTGAATAATTCAAATTATTTTTAAATAATTTTTTTTTTAAATTTATATTTTTGTTTTCTTGAAATGTAACTACCAAATTTGATGGTGACTTATGAGATCGACTTCTTGAATATTTCCCAAGTTTGGATAGACCCAAAAAAGAAATAAAATTACGATTTCCCGGAACTTTTTTCAAATCAAATTAAACTGCTTCTTTTTTTTTTTTGTTTAATTGTCTATTAAGTAATTGAAGTGTTTGTTATCTACTATTTACATTTCTTTTTGTTGCGATAGTGTCTTTTGGGAATGTTTGTTAAACAAAGAGGCAGCACATTGTAGTTTTTTTTCCAAAACTGTCCTCAAAATGTTATATAGTTTTATTTATTTTTATCTTAACTAATCTAGGTTAAAATTTTTTTCTTTTTTACCTTTATCTTTCTTTTATTAAAACTGGAAAATCCTAAAATATGTAGTTTTTGTATTTTTAAGAATACCCACAAAAACGTTGCTTAATTATTCTTAGTAGTTTAGATTCTATTACGGAAAAGCTTGTCATGTAAAAAAACTTAAAATAGACATTTCTGGAAACGATATTTTCTACCATTACCCGAGTGCTGTACAGTACTGGTGACTATTTTCTAGCAAAGTATCTGACCAAAAGTCGAAGAAATTATTTAATTCTAGCGAAACTCGGTAAATAGGGATTTCTGAGGTCGCTGATTACAGCGGACCACTAAGTGTAAAACTGCCTATTTTCCCAAGAAAGTCGGTACATGGCGGTTTTTGAGATCACTGATTACGAACAAATACAAAAAATGTTTATTAATAAAAAAAAGCTTTTTAAAAATGTTCGTTTACAAAAAAAAAAAAAAATTTAGGAGCATAAAACCAATCTCAGAACGAAAAGAAAATTGAATTCGAGATATTCAGATTATGCAGGACGTACCACGCCCTCTTTTTCAATGCTCCCACATTTTTCTTTTAACATGTTATTATCAGCCGACTTGTTTTTATCAAATTTCAGTACTGTGCTACAAAAGTCTCCGAAGATATACTCAAAAAAGCATTAGAGTTGTATGAGAGTGCCACGCCTACTTGTTATTTAGAGTTAAAAATCCAAAATAATCTTGGTACAGCCGATTACTACTCCATACCAAATTCAAGTATCGTATTAAAAACGGTTCCTCAGATATCTCACAATGAACATTGCGGCCAGATAGGAGGAGCGATAATCCCTTTTCCAATCCCACCCACATGTTTTCTCTAGTAAAGCTTTGTCAATCTACGACCAAGCATGAAATTTCAGTACTGTATGGTAAGTAAACCGTTTCTGATATATACCCAAAAAAGCATATGGTTTGTATGGAAGTTGCCGCGCTCACAGCCTGAGTCTGTGATATACCCAGAGAAAAATGCATTGCACAACTCTGATTAAGGTTTTAGGTAGTATAGCCGGACATACAAATATATTTTAATTTTTTCATCTAAAAAAGGTGAGTTAAAAACAGACAGCAAAAACGGGGTGGCGCCTCATAGCACAAGATCTCACCGAGAATCTATGGATTACACTTCGGCCTGCATAAAAGAAAAATACTATCTCGATCAATCGCAAGACTATTTGTATCGATAGCCGCGGATGCCCATATTTGACGACAGTTTTTTTGAGATAAATATTTTATATGTGACAACATACCAATGCATTAGACCGGAGCGAAAATATCTCAAATCAGGTTTAGGAGTAAAATTTTTGCATATTTTCATAAAAAACTAGGAATTTTTTTTATATATATTCTCAAACCTCCTGTTTTCAGCTCTGGCAGAGGCAAAAAAAATTGGATTTTTTCACAAAATCTCAGAAAAAATAACAAGTAGGCTTCTGTGATTACTAAAACGTCTTTGGGTAGTTACCAGAATATTATTCACATATTTTCAATCATTTTCCTATTTTGCTGCATGTTACAAATGGTTGGCAAACCAGAGCTGAAAACTGGAGTTTTGAGAGCACATCAAAAAAAAAATTCCGTGATTCTCAGATTTGAGATATTTTGTCATTTTCGCTCAGGTCTAATCTGCATAGAATACTCTATAGAAGCCTTCGGTAACACCTTCCGTTGAATAGTATTGAAAAAAATCATTCTAAGATCACTTTAATCACAGAGCGAATTACGCAAACGCGTCTCCGAGAAGGGATATTTTGACTTGCGATAACTGTAAATATCTGAATGGAAACTGATTCCACCTGGTAAAAACTAAGAGGGACTACATATAAATTTGCAAATTTTTTCTTCTTATCGTCCACTGTGCAATAGTTGTTTCTAAATAATATGATCCAGGTAGAAAAGAGTGTTTATTTGTCAGCTTTTCCCCTAATAGAATTTAAACTACTAGGATCTAAGGGGAAAACTTTACCTGCATGGTCATCGTATGTATAAGTGAATTATTACTACAAGCTTTATGAAATTCATGTGAATTAAATTTGGTTAAATGTTGAAGCAATGAAGTCAGAGTATTTACATTAGGTATTAGTGATTACGAGTTTATTTCCGATATGAAAGACTGATACGCACTGGGTTATAAAACGATCATTAGGAATGACTTAATTGAATTTCGAAATATGCAATCAGTTATTATTGTAATGTTATGATCATTTTCATATACTTTTCTATAACAACATACCCGAAACGATGCAGTTCAAAGCAACTGACACACTTTAAAAAGGAGAAGTCTGGTGAGAATTAAACGTACTGATTTTATTCAAACTTTCTTTCACTTTAATTTTTATTATAAAACATTTTTTATTTGTTTTTTCTATGTTTGTCGGCTACAGTTTAAAACTTTAAGTTCAATTCGAACAATTAAAGGACAGTAATAATTTATGAAGACAAATCGAATTAAATTTTAAAATTTTACCGTCATTTTTTATGACTGAAAAATACAGAAATATTGATCAAATATTCGAAGAATATTTGCCATAGCTACTGAATGCTTAGTGCAGCACAATTCTACTCAAGAAATTTATAAATGTGTAAAACTAATTAGTTGATTTGCTAAAATAGAAGCTAAATTCGAGGGAAAACCTAACTACATACTTTTATCAGATTAATAACTTTTCATACAATAACATACAAAATCTCAAACAAGGAGAACATATTTAATATTCAAATAAGTTAAACTGAATCCATATCTGTTATTTTTGCGATCGAGACCAATCTAGGTAAATGCTTTATTTTTAACCTCCAAAAAACAGAATAGTCTTTAAGGATTAATTTTCTAGCTCAACAGAGCATAAACAAAATGTTGGACATGCAAACTTCTCTTTGCATTTCCTTTAACCCAGATATGCCCAATGGCCTATTTTTAGGACACTTCAAAAAAATTTTGTTTTGATTGAATATATTCTCATTTAATCAAAATCAAACATTTCTGAAGTGACCTACATAATGGGACAATGGGCATATCGGGGTTAATTCCTAGTAAACTTTTCCCTTCTTTAAAACCTTTCAAATAAAATTTATTGAAAAAGCTAGAACCTCCTACAGAACTTTCTGTATCATTAGTTTAGCATTAATAAAAATTCTGAATTCATATTTCCTTAGTAGCCTTAAATATTTTACTGACTGATAATCAACTTTGCTCTGTTCGACAGAGGAACGCTTTAGTCTTCCACACTAACAGATCCAAGGAAGGAATTCGTAGTCAGTTTCAAAGTAATTATTTTATTATTTTGTTACTGTTTAGTAGGTATTACATTAAAATCAACACATAATGTTAAAGTATATGCTATGTGTATGTATGTATATGCAATTGTGTATGTACATATTTATGTTATGGTATGAATTTTTTATCTAGGTGATGATGATTTTCGTAAATTATTTGTGCGTTATTTTGATTACACTTACTGCTTCCATTTTCTCTACATCATTATCTTTCAGCTATATTTACGCTATGTACGTATGAATTGGACTATTATGATACATTTGTGCATGAATGGGTGTGTGTGGGTATTTGTTTATGTATATGTTTTATGTATGTATGTATATGGTTATGCCTATAGGCTTCTTTTTAATTCTAGTCTAATGTTTAATGAAAAAAAACTACTAACAAAAAAAAAAAAAGAAGAAAACAATGAAAATGCATTTGCCTTGACATTCGTAACATTCTTACGGCGGCTGAATTCGCTATGCATATGAATAAATTACACTACACAACATAATTGTTTTTTGAGTACACTAAACTCTATGCTCACTTTTACCATCATTAAACTATTTATAGGTTTCATTATTAATTGCTAGCTAAGTTTTTTTTTTTTTTTTGCGGATTTTTTTTTTGTTCATTTTAGTTGTTTTTTCTTTTGGTTTTATAAGTTTAAAATTCTTATTGTGTTAATTTTTGTTTTGTTTCTTGCTTTGTACAAATGTATTTGGGTTGAGAAATGTTGTTTTTCTTGCGATAAAAGCTATGAATTCATTTTTATGTATGTATCTTTGTAAATATATATTAAGCATAAAAAATAAAATTTGAAAAATAAATATCAGGAATGCAGAATTATGAAAACCGTAGTATTTAATATCAAAACTTTTCTACAGGAAATTGCTTTTTATTTATGCTGATTTGTTTGTTTCTTATCGAACTGAAAGTCTTTGTTAAAAGCAAAAATAAAACAAGAAATAAATGAGTTCCATTCGTTCACAAACAAAATACCATACGAGTGAGTACCCTACAATCATCTTTTCCGTTCATTTTGTTTTAAAGTGTATGATAAAGATGTTGTTCATGTTGCCGTATTAATTCATCATTTATGTGTTGATGATTTTCTAGTTGATCTGTATTATGATTTCTATTGTAATATTGTATCTCATGATCGGAATAAATTTTTGTATTTGCTATTGTTGTTGGTGTTGCTGGTGTTATATCGATAAAATGCATATCGATATCGTCGATTTCGATTGCTTCTGCTGCTGGTGTTTCAGCTGTTGTTCTGGTTGCTGTTGCTGGTTTATATTTATAATAATAATAATTATTAATCGTTGGTCTCATTATTGGTAATTCTGTATCGGATGATGCTGTTGCGTTCAACTTATTATCTTGTAATAATATTGTATCAAAATTATGATCTAAATCTGGTGCAGATAGTGACGAAAAAATGGCCTGATGCTATACCCAGATCTGTTCCCTACGATCACGCAAACGCAATCAAAGCCTTTGCTAGCACCAATCTTCCTCATCCGAATCGGAATGTCTTGCGTGTAAGCCACCTTTTGGCTTGAATCCATTAAGAACTGGCGATGGTAAGACACGCCCCGTTCTACCCATAGCAAGCGCTTGTTCGAACGATAGCGGTGCTATGTATTCCAGTCTATAAAGATTATATTCAAAATAAAACAGAAAAATTGCATGGGCTTTAAGTAAAATTTAATCAGTAAATATTACCAAAAAAAAATATAAAAAATTTCCCAAAGAAGCCGAACCATTTTTTTAAGTGAAATTTTGTGCTGATTCTTAAAAATATAATAGAATTTCTGCGTTAAGTCTAGTTTTTAATATAAATTTTACTTGGTTCTGATTCTTCGAGGAACATCTTTGCCAAATTTTGTAAATTAGTGTACTTAGTTTTGAACTTACTAAGGAACTTTACCAATCAAAAATAATCTCTCGTAAAAATAAAACAAAAATATTTTTACCTTTCTCTTTCCATTTCCCTCTCTCTATCGCGTTCTATTTCATACAGCTCACGTTCACGATCCCGGTATTCATATTCATACCGTAGATCATAACCATGTCGATCTCTGTCTCTGTATCGTTCCCTATCACGATCGCGTTCCCTACTACTATAGAGATCACGCCCAATAGCACGATCTCGCATCAGATCGCGGTGGTGTGGCAACGAGTGAACACTATGAGGTGTCGAGTGATGTGTCTGCATTAAACGGATAAGTACAATATAAATAAAAATTCGAATTATTATTGCTTTCAGATATATAGATCAACTAATTGTACACTTAAAAAAAAAAAAAAAATGTTTATAAAATAATATTTGAAAAATATTTACATGCGTTGGACTTGCATTCAGTTTTGGAAAATTAATATTTGTTGGCTTTAGCTGTAGTGTCGATGGTTTGCTAGGTGTCGGTGGTAAACGTCGACCCGCTCCAGCGCGACGTGATGCTAACGTGGGGTAGCTATGCTGTGCATGAGGGCCACCTAGATGACGATGGATACATTAAATATAGAGATCTAATTTAGTATTGGTTTTAATATAAATTTAAAGCGCAAAAATTAAAAGCATCATATTTAGTTATGTTAATCAATTGAAAAATATGAAAACGAAAATAATTTTTTAAAAACAATTATTTTTTTTTTTTTTAATCTTTATACATGAAAGAAATTTTATTAATATTAATTTAATTTTTTTTTTTTTTGTATTGATTTGACAAAAATAAAAACGGAATATAAATATAATGACTTTGTGCATTTGAAACAAAATGAAAAATGTATGAAAACATGCATGATTTTCATATGTAAATATAATGGATTTTTATGAAAAAAGTTGGCGGTGGGTTTATATTTATTTAGTACGGGTATATGTAGACAGTGTATACAGTTAAAGTTACAGATAATCTTATATTCAAACATACACGTTCTTTTGTTCATATATATAAATATATATATAGTATATATTAGGGAGTACTAATTTTTTTGTTCGAAAGGTACTCTGACAGAAAAATTCTATATTCGATCCTGATCAACTTTGCTGAAGAAAGTATTTCTAAAAAATGGAGCCTATCCCCCCCCCCGGCTCGGCCCCCCCGTAAAATTCGTAGAAGTTTCAGTACAACGTCCTGCAGTTGTTTGAATAAAAATAGATAATTACACAGCCACACAAAAAAAATATTTTTTCGAGTCCGGGAGCCAGACCATGTTTACTGTATGTTTTTGGTATCGCTGAATCCGAGGTCCAGGGTTCTGACATAACCTCAAAAAACCGCGTACATTTTTTTTTCGTGCCCGGGGGTCAGACCATGTTTATTATATGTTTTTGAGGTCGCTGAATCGGAATCTGAAATCTAAAAAACCTAGCATGCCAGATTTTCGATATAACTTACAAAATACCTAGTTATCTAAGATAAGTCGGAAACCTGACATGCTGGGGTTTTTCGGACCTCGGATTCAGATTCAACGACCCAAAAAACATATTGTAAACATGGTCTGGCCGTCGGGCTCGAATAAAATTGCATAAGGATTTTTGAGGTTATGTCGGGACCCTGACTTGTTGGGGTTTTTTGAACCTCTTATTCGGATTCAGCCCCCAAAAACATATAGTGAACATGGTCTGATCACGAAAAGAACCCTGACATGCGCGGGTTTTTTAGATCTCGGATTCGGCGACCCCAAAAACATATAATAAACATGATAAGCTCCATTTTTTTGACATACTTTCTTTAGCAAAGTTGATCAGAATCGAATATAGAGTTTTACTGTCAGAGTACTTTTCAAAAACAAAAATTCATCCATACAAATTGGTACGCCCTAATATATATATATATATATATAAATCCTCTTAATCCATGCCAAAGGGAAATTTAATTTAAAGCTTGGTTTCACCTACTTTAGTTTTACATGCTAATTTTGTATATACGACGTACATACGTAAATAAGTTTACTCAAGTTAATACTACAATTTGAGTTTATTTTTCAGCCTACTTTTTTGTTAAGTGTTTGTAGTGCTATATGCCTTATTTAAAAGTTTTCTTGAAAAACAAGAAGACCACAAAGGTTTAAAATTAATACTGCGTTGTATTTTTACACCAAAAATGAAACAAAACTTAAAAGCACCTAAATAAAATAAAGCATATCACATTATTATAAATATCTAAATTGGTCATCCATATTTCTTTCTAATACTGAACACATGCTATATTATACACGAAAAATACATTATGATAATAATTTTCATTGCTGATTAATAACTATCACCTTTAGCAACTTCAGTTATTTTAGATCTATCCACCATTTCTTAACTAACTCACCAACAAATTCTGTAGATCTGTAAGTTCAGAGGTATTTGAGAGTAGAATTTTTGGTAAGATTTTTACCTTTGTTTGTGCACTTAAAGAAAATGTAATTAGAATTAATAACTGTGTATTTACATTTTCAATGTAAAGGCAAAAATGTTAATTTTACGACAAAAAATGTCAGATTGATATGTTTCATGTTGAATTTACATCAAAATTATAAAATTGTAATATCAATTTATAATGCTAAAATTACATTAAAATTTTTCTTAGTTAATTTTTCATGCTTCAAATTTTTTACTTTTTCAAATTTAATATTATGAATTTAAACTGGCAATATTTCTTTATTGCATTTTTCGTTATTCAAGTTTCAAAAAGAAACAAGAAGAAGGCTCATGCGCTTATTTTGATTATAAGGCAATCGATTTAACTAACAAAGGATCAGCTTACAATGCTGAAAAATTTGTGGAAATAATTTAATTTGGAAAACATTTTTGTGTCTCTTTCAGATATTTAAAAGAATATTTCTAATGTGCAAAATTTAGTGGCTATAAAACAACTTTGAGTACTACTTCAGTGCCATTATAAAGTTTTTAAAACCATGTTGTTTTTTATTATTCATGTAAATTTTCTTTTATTTATGGATTGATTACGTTTGTGTCCAAACCGACAGTAAAGCGGCTATACAGGCACTCAAATCTTACTAGGCAACCTTTAAAACTGATGCCGGAGTATCATGAGGCACTCAAATCTTACTAGGCAACCTTTAAAACTGATGCCGGAGTATCATGATAAACTAAATCCGCTTGGCGATAATAAATCAGCTATGCAGACGTTTGGATCTTGTGTGTTCCGAGGCATATTTTGGGTCGATGGAAATAAAGTTGCTTTCGTGGGACCAGAACCATTTTATGGGATGAGTAAAGGAACCTTGTTTCTATTTAGTAGGAAAAAAAAGAACAACAATGGAAGTTATACTGGGGAATTCTTCCAGGGCTAAAACACTCGAAAACACTTATAGGGACATATGACCTAAAACGCTTCGTCGTAAGTTCTTTTGTAACTGATCTTCTCCATGTATTCTTTGGTCGTCCTCGTCTTCTGTTTCCTTACGGGTTCCACTCCAGAGCCATTTTCGTAATGCTGTTCACTAGTTTTCGCAGAATATAACCCAACCATTTCCATTTTCTTTTTTGTACTTGACGGAGTATGAGTTCTTCGCCTGTGATCTTCCAAAGGTTTTCGTTACTGATGATGTTGGGACAGAATATACCGTATACGCTTTGCAGGCATTTATTGATGAATACTTGTAACCTTTGTATGATGGAATTTGAGATCAAACAAGTGTTGATTTTACGCATGCATTGAAGATTCTGATTTTTTTTTTTGGATACTCGAAGATGTCCACCATCAAATACAAAACACTAATTTATATTCCATAGAAGTAAAATCAATACCAAAATTTCTAGGGGAGGTTGAACTTATGGAAGTACTGTACTATAATAATAATACGACTTCAAAAGGGCTTCATCTAACAGAAAGTTTAATTGGATGAATAAAAAGCCGCATATCAAGAAAAGAATGAATCAACTTTATAGAGTGTATATTAACTATTTAGTTCCTAAATTTCTGGTTGACTTTAAAAAAAATTTATAATTAATTAATGAATATTGATGTCTAAAGTATAAAGCCGCTTTCAAAAACCTAATAATATATGTATATTAGATGGCTTATTTTGCTAAAGTATTTCAGATCTTCATTGTGAGAGCAGAATATGAAAATAGGGTGCTAAAAACCAATTAAGATGAAAAAAAAAATTTTAATTTGCGAAAACTGGATGCGCTACTCAGAAAACCGCGATTTTAAAGGATGTTTTAAAATAGGTTTGGGATTTTATATGGAAAAAGTATTCAACTTGCATATAAAAGATTTTCAAAGATGAACTTGATTGTACTCGACATGGGTTCACTAAAAGTTAATTTACTAGTTCAAATATAACTCGAATTGAAAAATGTTTGTATTTTAAATAAACTAAATTGTATTACCTACAACTCTTTACTTTAATTTTAAAAAAATTACCGCTATCTTCAAAATCCTAACGAATGAATTTGAAAATTAGTAAAAAAAAAAGTGCCAAATGTCCACTTTAGGCGCTACGGTTGGCTTTGTGTTCAGTTGTATCAAAAAACTGGGTACGCCATTCGCTTTAACGGTTTCGCTTTTTACGTAGGTATGGTTATCTGAAAATCTTTTATATGCAAGTTGAATGCTTTTTCATTACAAAACCCCAAACCTATTGTAAAACATCCGGTTTTCGGAGTAGAGCATCCAGTTTTCGCAAATTTTAATTTTTTTTTTTAATTTTAATTGGTTTTTAGCACCCTATTTTCATATTCTGCTGTCACAATGAAGATCTGAAATACTTTAGCAAAATGTATGGAGCAAATAAGGTATATATATATATCTATAAGCATGTGTATAAACCAGACAATATGACGTCAAAATAAAACTTTTTTCCGATACTGTGTTAAAACAAGGTTTTTACCGTGTTAAACGAAAATATGTCGCAAAAGTGAAACATGTTAGCGCGAGGCCGTACTATATGAAGTACGTGTTAAGCGAGGTCTACCTTGTATTATTATATCGTAATTTTTTTAGATTTTCATGTTACTTCCGCAGAGGTTAAAATTGTAATGCCACACTAAGTAAGTACTTAATTAATAGTAATAATATTAAGGCGAAGGTTTCTCAAGCGCGCCGAAAATTATATATATAATAATAATTTTTTATCAGAATGAAATTTTTTTTTTATTTGTTTAGTAACAGCCACTAAATTTTATCGAAAGAAATTATCAAGTATATAAATAATAAACAGTTGAATTTTTTCGCATGGTTTTCTTAACAAATTGATTTCTTATAAAGGGTTGATCAGAAATCGGCAATTGAGACATCAAAGTTTTTATTAAAGAATAAGATTTACAATTTTATAAAAAAAATTCTTTCCATTAAAAAAATTGTTTTTTTTTTCTTAACATTTTAATATTAAAACAATTTCTCTAGCTGAGAATTTTTTTTTTTTGGTAATTAAATTCCACTAGGCGAAATTTCCGACTGAGCCAGATGGAACGGCTTAGCAGTTACTCCTGCTAAGACTGAGCTAGTCTTGTTCACGAGGAAAACAAAAATATCACTATAGAGTGACACTGAATCTCTGTTCGGAAGTAAGGCATCTCGTTAGCATTCTGGGTTCAAAATTAAATTGGAGAAGGAATATCGAAGAGAGAACGAAAAAGGGACTGGCTGCATACTATACCTCTAAAAGAACTTTTGGGAAAAAATGGGGATTGTCACCGTACGTTATTCATGGAATGTACAGCACAATCATTCGACCTGCCATCACCTATGGGTCCCTTGTCTATTGGAAGGCGTTGGGTAAGAAGAGCAACCAAGCTCGCATGGGAAAAGTACAGAGACTTGTCAGCCTGGGGATCTCAGGAGTATTAAGTAGTGCACTTCAGAAAGGTCTGACTGAATATGATATTTCATCTCTTACCATTACGGGTGTTTGTTCAAGGCTGTGCCGCAAAAGGAGCTCTTAGACTAAGAGAATCCAACGTGTGGAGATCAGCAAACTATGGACACTCTACAATTTTGAGTGAGATAAAGCGGAGGAGTCTAAATGGAATCAAAGCTGACTTAGATGTGGCCACGGATTAAATGACTTCAAATTTAGATTTTATTACCAGAATTCCAACTCTATATCCAACCAGGGATGATTGGGAGTCGGGGTTGGTAACAGGGAGTGCTGGTATCACAAACTTTACCGATGGCTCAAAGATGAAGAATGGAACTGGAGCTGGTCTTTATTCCGAAAACCTGCAACTAAGGCGGTCGTATCGTCTTCCTGACAGCTGGACCGTTTTTCAGGCAGGGATTTTTGCTATTGAGAAAGCAGCTCGACTTTTACAAGACAGTACGATTTGGACTTCGAATATCACTATCTTTACTGACAGTCAGGCTGCAATGAAGGTAATAGAATCCAAAAAAATGTCGTACTTCACTGATGGCCATTGAACACCACAATGTCACCCTCTGCTGGGTTCCTGGACATAGCAATATTGAAATAGCAGCTGAAATGGACAGAAGGGGCTCTGATGTGGACATAAATGAGGCGGATACCTCTATACAATCTCCGATGTGTGAACTATATAGGAAAATAAACGAGTACACCATCACGGTGTCAAATGACGCTTGGACAAACCTAAATGACTGTGAAGTTTCACGGTCCCTATGGCCAAGGTGAGATAGGAAGAGGACAAATGCCTTCCTAGGACACAACAAATCTGCAGTACGTTTTCTCGCAGGAGTCATAACTCGACATTGTGCAATTGCACCAATGCTCCAACGGTGGCGAATTCTGATGAGCGGACTGTGCAGAAGTTGCTATGACGAAGAAGAGACAAAATCGATTCGTCCCTTTCTATGTCAATGTCCAATTCTGCAGATGAATAGACTCCAATGCTTGGGGTCGTGCTTTTTCAATAGTCTAACAGAGATAACGAAAGTGGAACTATCGGATCTCCTTACCTTCATCCGGAGAACCAAATGGTTCAATATAGACATTACCTGCACCGCTGATGGAAACCGTGGTTGGAGACGTGCCTCCTGCTTGCAATTAAATGAGGGCAATCACAAACCTAACCTAACTTAATAACTTTTAAACTTGATAATGTTTCTCGACAAAATTTAGTGACTGTAAAATTTGTTACTCAACGAATAAAAAAATGTTGATTCTAACCAAAAATTTTTATTTTGATTTTAAGCGGCACGCTCGAAAAACCTATACCCATTATTAAAATTAACAATTTCATCAAAATTGCATTCAGACAGATGCATTCTAATTGATACTTTCATTTCGATTTAGTTCAAAATTATAGGAACACAACAACAAAGTTGATAAACAGAGTGAACTGCGATCGGTTCGCTACTGCTATAATCGTTCTAATATATAATAGACTTTTTGGTGATATTATTTTTTTTTTTTAGGTGGTTGACTCTCATTGTTGCCAAATACTTTAATGAATACATATTAATACTTTGCTTTTCATAACGTTCATTGATAGCATTATGACTGAATCATTTATATTTCTATAACTTTTATAACCTATTTGCAATGCTGAAGACAAGAATAACAGTAACTGAAGCAATAATAGCAAAAATTTCTATCATAAATGACGGTAAATTTTCTACTATTATTTTTGCACAAAATTCGTATAAAAAAACATAGATCTTAACATGTAAAGCAGGACATCAAATATACAGTGACACAAAAAATATTATTTAATAATCAGAATATTTACAACAAGAAAGACACGTTTGGTGAAACTTATGAAAAATGACTGACTGACTGACTGACGGATGAATTATGTGGAAATACAATAAAAATATGATTACGATTACAAAAACACGAAGAACAACACATTGATTAATTGACTGTTTGATAGATAGATTGACTGATTGTTTGATTGAAAATAATATATTGCAAGTATTGAGAGCAGAATTGTTTGTTGTATGAAATGTTTATTAGTTTAGTTTGTGTAGCAACGAAACAAAAGACAACAGAAAAAAAAAAAACAACGTTATGAGATTGAATGGCGCATTCTGAAGACTGAAGAAAACTCAACAGGATGAGAAAATGGATGAAAAAACATTTTTGTACTTGATATTTGTGTTTAATTTCTTTTTTGTTTTAAGTATGGATTATTTTTTTGTTTTAGAAATATTTTGTTGATTTAAATTAAATGTTAATTGAGAGAGAGTGTGTACCCATATCAATCCCATAACCAAGTCTATCTCGTTCACGCATCTCCTGAAGTCGAGCGGGACTTGGCGAACGTGATCTTTGACATAGACTTGTCGTCCCATATGTGGGAAAAGGCAGTTGTGTACGCCTACTGCGTGATAAATGGCCACCGTAACGAGAAGGCGAAGGCGAACGGGCCGGACTTGTCGATGCTGACCATGAACCTATACATACATACAATACACAAAGGGGGTATCGGTGAGTAAGTAAAAAGAATTTTGTTTTCATCATCATATACAAATATACACACATACATACAAGATTTTTTTTTTTTTTTTTTAATAAATTGTAAATAAAAGAAAATAATAATAAGAAGAATAAAAGAAGAAAGAAAAGTAAAATATTTATAATTATAAAATAAAAACAAAAAAATGTTTAAAAAAAAAAAATAGATAATTTAATTTTTCTTGAATAATAATTAATAAACTTTTATTTGTATAGTTTTAGTATAGGAAAGTTCAAGTTCATAGAGTAAGAAGAATGAAGTAAGTAGTAGAAGAATTTTTTGTATGTGAAGAATTATTAAAAATTTGTAAGAAAATGCAAAAACGAGTAAAAGTTTCGAATGGACGAAAACGAAAATAATAATTCAAATTTAAATTAAAAAAGAATATATTTAAGTAGATTCTACTTTCAAAACTGAATTCAGATATTTAATTGTATTTTGTGTTTTTTTTTTTTTTTTGTTTTTTTTTTAGCAACTTGAAATTAATTAGCTACAATTTTTTTTTTTATTTTTATGGTTTCTAGGTATGTTTTTATGTTAATTATGATTATACTATTACCTTCTTTCATTACTATTACTGCATATGAATATTTATTTTTAATTGTAGTAAAGTTATAAATTATTATTTCAGTTTAACATAATTATGTAACTGGGGCTTCTAACTGGGTTTGATTTGGGCACTAAATAATAAATGTAATAACAATAATAATACTTTAAATGCCAACTGAGAAAAGTATAGTTTATAGTTTATATCTTCTTGTATTGCTAAATCATTTATTGTTATTGTATGTATGTGTATGTGTTCGAGTGTAAGACATGTTTATAAATTATTACTGATGTCCATACCAAAAAGTAAATGAAATAAAAAATGCTACTAAAAAAGGCTTAGCACAATCTCATATACATAACTATTCGAGTGTGAAGCATCTCACTGTTGAATATCGTACCCGCTAGAAAAAATGCAAATGTTCTCATTAAAATTTGTTGCATTCTGTTCGGTTATTTCTGACGTTTCTAGAAACATTTTTAAGTTACTGCCTTTTTCTAACTTTTGAAACTAAAGTCTGTACATATAGTTTCAGTTTGTTTTTCTGATTCGAAATTTGATGGATCGAACTTTTCTACCATTAATATAACATAACTGTTATTATATTATATCCGTTTGAACAGGAGAGGAACTTTCTGATGATTTTGACACATTATCAGGTCTGAAACAAGGCTGCCTATTATCGCCATTACTATTTGCACTCTATGTGAGTATTAAAATTACCGAACTTTACGCCTATCTATATACTAATGCTTGAGACGGGGATGGAGGATAGTCATATCTACACACTAGATCTACATCTGAGATAGGTTACAAAAATAATGTTTGAATACAATCGCCAACGATTGTCACACATATTTACATGAAAAATATTAAAAGGAAAGCTATTTTGGGTTAAGTATATTAATTAGTTGGGTAGAGAGCATAGTCTACAATGGCCTACTGAAGATTCTACTTAAAACGAATGGGAGAACAGAAGAACCGAACTTAAAATATATTGAGAGACTCAAGTTATGAAGCAAGACTGAGAAGAGCATCAGAAACAAATAGATTTTATCGGAAATCAAACTATACAAAAGAGCAACTTTACTTTGCGGACAGGAATAAACAACACGAAATTACGTGGATTTTTAAGGCTCGTTGTGGTTTAATTGAATTAAATGCAACTAGATTTAAAACAAATGCAACCAAATTGTGCTCATTATGCAACAGAAAAGAAAATGTCTATTCTCATATTCTGGCCTCTTGTCCTTTAATGCTCGGCTCAAACGCATCAATTGTAGTCGGTAGCGGTCGCCAGTGATCGTTTCATTCGGTTTCAACAGCTCATAATACACGACACCTTTCATATACCACCAAATACACAGCATGAGCTGGGATCCATGGATGATCGGCATACCACACCTGACACATTCTAACGTCTATAGCACAGTCAGGATAAGCTTCAGTGAGTAAACGATGTGCTTCAGTTGCGTTTTTCTTTAAATGGAAGAAGCAAATTAAAACTTCCTTCAAATGTTGTTTTGTTGGCACGAAATTCGACATTTTCAGCTATAGTAAAACACTTTTGTAAAATTATGAAAATTATTATTCTTCGAGATAGAATAGCTGTCAATGTCAAAAAAAAAATGGCGCGTATGATAGATATGAAGTTAGTCACAATTACGAGTTTATACATTCATACTCCCAATACATTTTTTTGTTTGTTTTGAAATATTGAAAATAAAAAGAATAATTTACTAACTAACTATATAACATAACTTAATCAAGCGTTTGAGTTGTAAATAATCCCAGAGGTAAATTTAATAAAACGATATAATTCTGATAAACTAAAATAAGTCCAAGCTCATTCCAAAAAATTTATTTGATATTTGTCTGTATGGAAATTATTGAAAAGTCATTTTTTCTGCCTTTTGGTGTTAATATCTGTAAAACAAAAATGCAATATCTCATGAGAGTTTTGAAATAACAATAAAATTCTGTAAATCAGGTTGATTTCAACTTTGTATTTGCTATCAAGTTGTAAAATAGTAAGTACATTTTATACGTGATCCGTCCATTATGCCACAAGGATAAAAAATATTTTCACCGGAAAATTTAATGGCAATAAAATCTATTTTCATGAAGATATCTGAATAACTTTTCCATATATTCTATTTCATATTATTTCATATATTCTTGTTTTATTTCCAAAAGTTACAATGCAAACAAAACGACAACAGTTATTCGAAATGTTAACGGGAAAAATATTATTACTGCTCGAAATGATATCGCTGGTTTTCGAAATCTAAAAATGGCATTTTTGATCTATGAGTTGATCTTCGTGCTTAACCTTCTCAGGAGAAAGTGTACTTTCCGTGGTAGGAATAAGTCGGGATGTTGATTTTCGTGTTTAGGAGTCCCCAAGTAGTTTATACGCGTTTAGCACATTTGTGTACGAAAAACGTTGAGGGAATTTGAAAATACTCCGACTTACACAAAATGAGTCTCTATCAACAGAGAAAGGTTTTATCTACATAAGAAATTTTTATGTTACACATCTTTTTATTATTTCGTATTTTTAATAATTTTTTAATGAAGGGTTCCCATAAAATTCACAATAGTTTCGACGGTTATGCTTCGATGGTAATAAATTTTGCTAAACGATAGAGGAAAAAACAACAAAGGCGAAAATACCACAATTTTTGGAAGATTTTGAATTTGGAAGAAAAATGTTCAAATTCACGTACACATATGTGTACGAAAATCCTGAGAGGGTTAAAGGCTAGAAGAGCTGGATAATTAGATTCTAAAATCTAAAGTCGATAAAAATCCCACAGTAACAATGAAAAAACTTTCCGCAGAACTCAATGCAATCTATTCAATTTGCCAATCCCCACTCAAATCGGATAATGGGAGCTGCATAAATTTTCAAGCAGTTATATTAAGCAAATAATTGATGTATTTTGGTCTCGCCTCTGTCAAAAATCATTGTTGAATCGGAGCGTGACGGTAGATAAAAAACAGCATTAATCATTTTTAGCATTTGTTGTATGGGAGCTTTTCCTATAACAGCTGGTCCATCCTTGGATGCATTGCTCAACTGACCACCCCTTGATATTTTTGCTAAAGGAGAGACTGTCAAAGCGATCTGTAGTATTAGTGTGACACTTGCTGGGATATTGCTGACATTGTTGAAGATACTGATTTGGATCTAACAGCGATTCCAGTTTTAAAACAGCGCTATACAATACAAATTACAGAGGCCCAAACTTGATTTTGCCGGATGTTGATTATAAGCGCTTTTTCACTTAACAGAATACGGTTCTAGTTCTAGGGTCTTCATTGAAAATGATGGACTGCGCTTTCACTTCTCTCTTGGGTTGTATGCTTTTGTTTTTCAAGCAGAAATTTTTGCAATCATCAAGGCAATGGACCATGTCGTTGATAATAGTTGGAGAGAAAGAAGCATCTGTGTATTTAGTGACAGTCAGGCTGCACTTAAATCCTTGCTTAATCCTCTAACCACATCTAAACTCGTTATGCATTGTAAATCCAGGTTTAATTGTGTTGAAAAACACAATAGCCTGCTGTTGATATGGATTCCTGGACACTCAAGAATTTCAGGAAAATAATCTGCTGACCTTCGGGCCAGAAAAGGTTTGGAAACTGGTTTCCTGGGCCCAGAACCTATATACTCTCTTTGTCGTCTACAGCCATCAAGACCACCATTAATGAGTGGGCCGATTTGACCCACAATCGTAAATAGCAGAAACTGAGGGGCTTTAGACAGACAAAGACCATGTTGCCTGTTATCTCGAAGCGTTTAACAGACTTTTTGTTATCACTTAACAGAAAGAGTTGTAGGCAGCTGGTGGGACTATACACAAGTCACTTCTCTTGTGCCATATATTTGAATATGATTGGCCTGGGAGCTAGTACCTTCTGTGCTTCCTGTAGTTTGGAGGAAGAATGTAACGGCAGATCACTTTCTTAGTGTCTACCCCACTTTCTGCCAGATCAGAGTAAGCATATTTGGCACTGCAAAGTTGGGAGATGAACACCTGAGCTCTTTAACACCGCAGGATCTGTTAAGATTTATTAATAAATCTGGGAACAAAAGAGAACACAGAATATAGTACAATGGAAGTAAAACTTGTCTGAGTGCTGTATTCTTGAATACTTTTGCAGTTCCAACAAATAAAAACAGGTATTTTCACCAATGGCTTTGTTCAGCAGACCAGCATAGTACTCTAGAGATGATTTTCACTTCATAAAGTGTTACTTTATTTGTTACTGTGTGCTGAAGGATTGACCTATTTTGAGCTTCTTTCACATAAAAATTATGTCTGTAATCTACTGTTAAAACCTGCAGAGAATAAACCCAGCATTAAAGCTGAAACTATCCATTCTGGGTAATTGATGTGGACAAAAGCTTACCTTCATAAAACAATAATTACTTGAGATCATGTAATTTATTTATTTATTATTCCGATTTCATTAGTTTTTATATCTCCAGAATACCCTCGAAATGTTATCTAGTGTGAATTCCTAGCCATCAAATATGTATAGGAATGGCATTAGAAAGAGAAACGAGAAACTATGTACATATCAGCCGCTGAGTGCAAAAGAGGCTTAAATAAATTTTTTTTATTATTTGGATTTTTATCTTCAGGCAATAATTTTGACCTCATTCAGTTTCTCACAAAAAAGGTGTACATCTACGTTGTACATGTATTCTATAAAGCTCTTTGTACATCGGGAAAATAAATTTCATAAGAACCGTATTTTGTATAGCACGTCGCCTGAGAATTGATTTGGCGTATAGGCATAGGAATACTTATACACATACGCCAAATCAATTCTCAGGCGAAGAGCACTTCTACAAAACCAGCCAAAAATCCAATTTGGGTTTATACCATTTTTGCACGCAACGGTTCATTTATAGAGATTTTTTGAAAAATATGAAATTTTGACATTGAAATGTTGTGAAAAAAACACATTACTTGATCATTTTATTTCATAAAAATTAGTAATATGAGTTTTAATTTTAAAATCAGGAATGGATTACAAACTCTTTGCATAATTTTAAAACTTCAATTCGTTTTCTTGTAGCATCCGTTTTATTTTAACTATGTACGTTTATTTTTAACTATGTACGTTTATTTTTATCTATGGGCATCACCAGACTTTACTAACAAAATTGTCTGTTTTTTCTACATGCCTTCCATGCCGTTGAAAGTCCTCCAGAAAGTCAACAGTTCAGAAATGAATAAAAATGAATCTAGTATTTTCCTTGCCCAATCTCAATATCCTCTCAATTTACTTACAGTACAAAAAATGTGCAATGTTCAGTACTTGATAAGATAATTGAGATCTAAAGTCCATTTATTACATTTTCCTTACTATATAAAAATGAAGATTACAAAGATATATTGCTTAAACCTACTTTTTAGATGAAGGTTTAATTGCTTATAAATGTAAAGAATGATTTTGATTTGGTACAAATATCAATATGGGTAATTAGGTAATTAGGGAAGGTGTATGTGTGCAATCATACAACATTAGATGCATCCTGGGAAACACATACGTATCATATTTAGGTACTAGGGATATTCTTTACACAACAATCAATAAGAAACTCTCATCTACAGATGCAGATATATGAAAATTGTTATTACAAAATTAGAGCTTTTATAACAACTAATGAATAAAATGGAAAAATAAATGAAAAGAGAAAAACCCAAAAATTTATATATTTACAAATTGTTTATGTTATTGTTGTGTGGTAGTTGTAGTGTTTGTGTTTAAAAAAATTCTCATATATTCAGTTACATTATGAAACTAAGGGGTTATGTTCCGCTTATGTGGAAAATGTTGTGCTCCCAAAAACAAAATATAAATTATAAATAAATATATGTACCTACTTAAGTATGTAAGTATGTATTGCGAATACTTTTATGTCAACAGATTTGTACTTCTATGTAGAAAGTAGTAGTCATGTTGCAGTCAGTGTGACACGCTACTATTTGTTTCTGTTGCTTTCTGTCGTACTCGACTTTTTTTCTTTCCAACATTTTTATCTTCGGAGACCAATTCACATAAAAGTATTACAATTTGTTTTTAATATAAGTTTATTACTTTTTTTTTTTTTTTGGGAAAATACAACAAAAAGGAAAGTGTGTGATTAAAAAATAAAACAAAAAAACATATCGATCAAATATTCGAACATGCAAACTAATTAAAATTAATTTATAAAAAGAAAAAAGAAAAGAAAAAAAACCAAATGGATGACATTTATTATTTAAAACTATATATTTGAATATATATTACAAAATATAAGCGTAAGTAGTAAGTTGAAGTAGTAGTAAGTAGAGAAAGAGAGTCAAATGTTAACTTTTAGAATAGTTAGATAGATACTGAAGTAGTTTGAGTTATTTTCATTTAATTTTTTAATTTAAAGTTAAGAAACAAATTTTTGAAAATATAAAATAAAATAAAATTATATAATAATAATATAATTAAAAATGATTGAATTTTTTTCTTATGTAGTATTTATATAAATACCTCTTGGATAACGCGGATGCCCATAACCATGCCTAGGATGACGGGTCTCCTTGACCATCTCTACAACATTAGATACGGTATCGGAGAACCCAATATCATGATGTATGTATTGATGGCCTCGCCGTCTAGGACTTGGAGATCTGGCCAATGGAGATCCGTTGTGTCTAATTTGGTATATTGGTTGGTAATGATGATAATGGTAGTTGTTGTTATTGTTGTTGGTTGTTTTTTAGTGTAGATTTAATTTTTTTTATGTAGTTTAAATGTAAAAAATATATAATTTATACATATACAAACAAATTTTTATGAGAAATAATTTTTTTGGTTTATATTAAAAA
Organism: Toxonevra muliebris; assembly: GCA_963691655.1. Taxonomy (NCBI): domain Eukaryota; kingdom Metazoa; phylum Arthropoda; class Insecta; order Diptera; family Pallopteridae; genus Toxonevra; species Toxonevra muliebris. Next base: position 106,426,056 of record OY829326.1, read on the forward strand.
AAAAAAAAAAATTGAAATTATTTGTTCTTTGAAATTTCTTCCTTCGACTAATATACTTTCAAGATATTCTGTAGAAATTTCTTTAACTATTATATTCTTATGTATTTTTTATCTATTCTGTATAAAAAACCTCTGTGTTTTTAACTGATCTAACTTAGCAAACCCAACCTAACTAAAAAATAAGTGATAATATGCTGAGGAGGAAAGGGTACAATTGGTTGGTATAGAGTTACCACCACATTCAATAAAAAGTGGCTACCCATTACCATAGGTTGGAATAGGAATATTTGTTCATTGAATCCGAATCGGGATGTAAAATTTGTCTACCAAGTTAAGACGGATTTCGAGAAATCAGCAAGTGCAAAAATTCCGAATTGGTAATTTTCGACCATTCATAAAAAAAAAAAATAACTGTTTTGCTTGAAACAGGTAATATTTCCCATTCGAGAGATACTAAATCAGTTTTTTATCCAATTCATAAAATTTTTATAAAATTTTGGGAAAATTTTACTTCAAAATTTAAAAAAAAAGGAATTTTTGACAAATTTTCTACCGTCTTAAAATTTTTAAAAACTCTAAAAAATGTAATATGCAGATTTTGGTGGTATTTATAAATTTATAAAACCTAATTATAAATTAAAAAGCTAATAATTGAATTTTAAGATTTATATTTTCCAGTTCGATTTTTTTTTAAATTCTGATAGTTTTAAGGATTAGATACAAAATTCGCGTAGTATAAGCTAAAAGCAACATACTCTTATTACCAGTTTCTAGCAATACTCGTAAAAATTTTGAAAATTTTTTTTAAGATTTTATAGACATAGAATAGAAATATTCTGCCACCCGATCCGGATTTAGTGCACATATACAAACGCATATGTAGAAAACTACCGCTTGCTTAATATAGTTTTGTTTCGAAGGATTGTGTAATTGGGCAATGTTTTGACTAATAGTTGAGAGGCTGAGAGGAAAAGTGGTATAACTTCTACGTTCAGAAAAAAGTGGAATAATTTTACTTAAGAGCAAAAGCAAAACGAAATATGTTCAGAGCAAAAGTGAAACGAAATATGTTCAGAGCGAAAACGGAATAAAAAACTATGCTGTTCTTGCTGTACAAGAATTGTTATACCATTTTTGTTCTTACTTTTAAGGCGTTTCATTTTCACTCTAAACCGTATTACTTATGTCATTCTTGCACTGAAACTCTAAATTATTTCACTTTTGCTCTTATATAAATTTTAGCCCGCTTTTCCTCTCAGCCTGTCAGTTCTGATATTGACACTATGACAACACATATCGTTAAGCCTGTTCGTATTAACATGGTTCTAATATTGGCTGAACTTTGACTTCAATATCTGCTATCAAAAAGTTAGTATCCGTCGTTTGGACTCCAGATTTCCCATTTATCCTATTTAAATGATCGTATTAAACGAGATTTTAATTGGTAAATTATATTCTCTCTGAAATTTGGAAAGAGCTAAAATAAACTGAATTTAATTTTACTTTTTAAACTTTAACACAACTATTGTCCTATTCCTCTATATTTGGTTATATTGTTATGTAAATTTGGGAAACTGTCAAACTTACCTTAAGCTTGGCGAACGACGATGTCCATTCTGGTACGCGTGCCCAGGATGTAAATGACCAGCATCGGCACCGGTTAATGATTCCTGAGATGGATGTCTTGACGCATCCTGTAGTTCCAACATCTATTTTTCATTTTTTTTTTTTTTTTTGAATAATTTTTTGTTTTCAATAAAAAAAAATACATTTATATTAATAAATATTAAAAATTATACAAAATATATATTTAATACACAATATTAAATATCAATTAATATGAATATATATAGATTACTTTACTGGTAAAACGTTAACATATTTAGGTATATATATATGTATATATATAGGTAGGTATATATATTTGTAAATGGGTTTAAAAAAATGTGATAAATGCAGGGTTAAGGCGTAACATTTAAACAAAATCGATTGCTACTTATAAAATTATCAATATCCAGCACTTATATAAACTAATATATTAATTTTAAATATTTTTTAAATATTTAAATTCAACGTTTTTCCCCTTTTTTTTTTGGTTCCTTTTTATATATTATAATTTTGACTAAAATTTTTTTCCAAACTAAATTTTATATGTTTTTTTTTTTGTTTATTTTTATATTTGTCCTATATTTAGAGATAGAAAAAAATCGTTTCTAACTAATCAAGAATAATTATAGTAAACTAAAAAACCAAATAGAAAAATTATAGTTAAATATAGAAAGTGCTAAAGTTACAGAACACAAACTTATTTGTTGTAAGTGTATTTTATACATATATGTTTAGGTGTGTTTGTATGTATATGCACAAGCAAAAATATGTAATTGTTAAGCATGCTAATTACAAAGTATTCAAATTCAGATAGATAAATAAATACATCCGCTAGATAGATTGATATATTTATGAACTATTGCTATTCGTAAGTATCAGACAATAATTGAAAACATGCGATATGAATTATAAATAAATATTGATGTATTTAATGTGTTAATGTTAAATGTTATTTTACTGTGTGTGTCTTCTTTACTTACCAATTTTCGCGCATTGTTTGCATTGCGACACATTTTGTACAATTATATAAGAAAATTAAACATTTAACAAATATGTATAAATGTACACAATATGTACTACATAATATGTGGATGAATGAATATTGTTATACTTATAAATATTTATATACAAAGTATGTAGTAATGAGCATAATGGTAATGTGCATGATTTTCAAATATATTTTAGTGATTTCACATTGAAAATTTTGAGTGTTATTGATTTTTTTAAAGGTGTCTGGCTTTCAAGCGATCATGTAATCACCAATATTTCTAGATACTACATTTCTATTCAACATATGTATTTGCATTGGTTTTATTTTCTCATATTAATTGTATATTGTAATTCTCTGTCAACGATGAATTCGAATTTTGGTTTTTCTATATTTTCGAAATCTGTACACACTTCGAAACGATATTTGATCCCATTGGGAATTATTACTTTTTTCTACCATATTCATAACACTGTGGAAAAAAATTAACTTTTCTCGCCCTGATGGGGTTCAGGAAGGGTTTTAGACTAATTTTAGGTCGCTGATGACGAATCTGAAGTGGTAGTGGTAAAAAGGAAAGAAATGAGAAATGAAAATTTTTGACTTTGGCTCGCTAACTCCAAAATAGCGAGTCTGAGATCGTTCTGTTGTTTGGGATCTCATAATTTTTTATAAGCAAAATTTTTCCCAAAGAAAGTTTTTTTTTCCCCCCAATCGTTCTTAATGGAGATAAAACGGGATTGTGGGTGAAAAATGTTTAGAATTTCTCTCACACATTGCATATACATTTAATATGCAATGATAGTTTTGTTTTTGTTTCCTAGACATACAGTGCCGGGCATATCATTTGCAACCAAAATCACTTGCACTTTAAATGACTTCTTAAGCTCACTAAAATAATTTTTACCAAAAATCTTTTTTATTCAAAACAAAGTGTATTTATTGCCATTTATTATAAAAAGATAAAAGTACAATATTATGTTGCAAATAAAAACAGAAAGACATTAAAGTCTAAATTGAAGGGGTCAAAACATTTGCAACTAGAAAAAGCTAACTCGAGAAACTGAGGAAAAATTGATTCTAAATTGGTGATCAACTACCCAAAATGAGTTTGAAACATTCTTTTTTATCTGTTGGTCAGTGTTATTATATCAATCAAACTAATTGACAAGTCATTTATGAAACAAACTTATATGAATTGTGTTTCAGTTATTTATTTTATGAGGTCTTTATGTAAGTTTCTCGGGAATCTGTTAATGTAGTTAATCATGAAGAAAATTCTAAAGGTTTTTTAAACTCATTTCTTTTGAGCACAAAATTTACTCATCCAACCAACCTAAAACAAATAAATCCTTTTCTACATCTATTTATATTGTCGCCTATTTAGAATCTGGAATTGGAATATTTTAATATCAAGGTAGTAATTTTTTTCGGTAGCATAAAAGCATCCCAAAAATCTGAAATTTTAACTCCTTGTCTAACTCTAATAACTAAAATTTAGCACTTATAATTGATTGATGATCTTGAAAGTATTGGGACTATACAGAACTAAAGTTTAGGTGTTTAATAGCGTAAGAGATAAGGTTAGATTTGAGGCGATATTAGATCCTAGATGACCTTTAATCACCAGATACCTACTTGAGATTTTAGAAATGCTATCTTTGAACGCTTCCGAACAGATCTTACTGTTATCTGACGTTTTTCTTATGCGATAGAGAAAATGGGATAAAAAAAAAAATCTAATTTTCTCAAAAATCTAAGGTACTAACAATTGGTAAAAACTCCAAGTGAAACCAAATACTTTAAAACAAATTCACTGTTTTCTGATTCTAGTTTTATGCATAGCATTATTTCAAGTTTTATTTATCAAATCAGAACCAAATGTTGACAGATATTTAAAAACACAATAAGAAACCTAAAATATTTTTTTTTTTTTTTTTAACCCTCTAACCCGCAACGTGAAAATAATAATAAAAAGAAACACCAGAATTTTTGTCTCCAGTTAATATTGATGAAAGAAAAATGAACATGAAGTCCATTTTTTTGATTAGGTTTTGAGTTTAGCAGTTAGGTGGGAAAAACGAAAGGCTGCCCTGATGCGGCCTTTCGGGCTTAAGCCAAAAAGTAAAGATATATGTGGGCAATTCACAATTTTTCTTATTTGGAGTGGTATCCTCTCATTTGTCATAAATTCTCATTTTTCAAACAAAATTATACGACATTATGATTATAAGACAATATATGACAGTATATGAGAAGACTTAGGAATTTTTTTTTTTTTAGTTTTTTCTAGATTTTTATAAAAAACTTATATGCGCAATAGTTTTTCGTCATAAAACAACACTTTGCACACATATAAATAACAATAAACAACAATCGTGTGATCGCAGAAAGTGCAAACTGACCACAATTTGTGTGTTTATTCTTTCTTTAGGTCTGCCAATTAATTAAAAAAATAAATAAATTTGCACTTGTCCATAAATTAAAATAGAGTAAGGGCTGCCCACGGGCGGCCTTACGGGTTACAGGGTTAAGTTTTGTTTCCTGATGAACATACTTAAAAAAAAAAAAAAATCTGATTATCCTAAGTTCATCTAAAAGTCCTATATAAATGTAATATTAAAGTATATATAACAAAAATCTATTTATTATAAAATCACATATAAGCTATTAGATCGGAAATGCCTGCAGATAAATGTATAAGTTCACCTAAATTTAAAACGCATTCTTACTAATCCTATCAAGTACTTAGATATAAAACTAAACTAAGTAAATCACATTTATATTGAAAGAAATAATGAATGAAAACCAAAATCAAAGATATAAAAGTTTCAAATTTCCTAAAATTTTTAACTTTTATGCACTCATTTACATTTAAAATTTATTTCTTAGTTACGTGAAAAATTACAACATCGACAAAATTAAGCAATTGAATTTACGCAATTATTTACGATTAGTTATGACGAAAAGTATTTAATTAAAACGTCATGGAGAATTACGAAAATACAAGAATGCTTAATTAATTTATTACGATTATGACAATGACTGTACACTATTTTATATTTATATATTTTTCCTCTCTTTTGTTTTTGATAATAAAAAATTGGAAAAATATTAAATATTTGCTTATTTTTTTTTCTTATTTTGTTTTTAAGTATTAAACGGATTACGGACACGTATAGAATTCACATAGATATATTTATATAATAATAAATACACATTAATTTAGATAAGAAAAAATTTGAGATAGTTTTACCACTTGAAGTGTTTCACACTTATTCACCTTTTTGTTTCTGAAATTATTTAAAATTAGAAAAAAGAGAAAATGATTTGTGAATATACAAAGTATACTTTTTTTTTTTGGTTAGTTTTGGAAATTGCAGAGTTATTCAATGTATGTATGTATTTATATATGTATAGTAGATATGCATATGTATGTGTATATGATTCAAATGGGTTAGTGATATGTATGCATAGGTATGTAGTAATTGTATACAAAAAGTTGTGACAATTTTATGTGAAAACGTGGAAAAAATTACAATAAAGATGATAAAGTTTGATGAAAATGAGCAAGTCAACACGTTTAACTTAAATTCACGTTTCTATGAAATTATCGCTGAATTCTTAGCTAACTGGGCTTTAAGACCTGAATCGCTTCGATAAGTTAGATATGACAGAGGGAGAGATTTATTTTGCTCAAAAAAAAAAAACATTTAATTGATAACATGGGGGAAACACATTTAACCCTCTGGTTCCAAATATTTTATTGATTTAAAGAAAATTACAGCTTATTAATATTGGTATGAAAAAAAATTAAAGGGCGTGATTTTATGAAGTGGAAAAAACTGAATACCTAAATTTATTTATTTTTCTTTTGAATGAGCTTTTTATTAATTTTGTTAAAGTAATCGAATACTTTATAAAAAAAATTCAAGTTCCAGCAACTGTAACTTCACCTGTGATCTGGGTATTATTACCGAAAGTTTTTTAAAAATTTATTTTTTATTCTTAATTCAAATTCAGAAATTCAATCAAACTAATTGGTTTTTCCGATTTAAAAATTTTGTACTTTCACTGCCGCTAACATATGTAATGTGTCACAACTCCTTAAACGATATGATAAAATGTTGAAAGAGAAAATTGTCTAATATGAAGCCCTGAACCATGGGTTCTCAATGCAAAAGAGAGAGGGGAATTACTTGGCTGCAATTTGGTAGATTACCTCTGGACCAGAAATTCTATCTATCTGCATAAACTTATTATGACCAGAACTCTAGGATGTTTGATAAATTACGGTTGAGCCAGTCCAACAGAACCAGTTAAGAAAAATGAAAAAATATCATTTACCTAATATACATTTTTTAACCTGTGCAGGCTTAGTTTATAAATATAAAAACATTCCTTAGTGATTAACCCATTACCAAAGTAGATAGATAAAGAAAGTTACTTGAGAAAAAAATTGTTTTTCAACCTGGCTTAGGAACGGCTCAGCGACAAAGTGTCATATGGCACCGGAAGGCATTACTGGGTTAAGTTATACTTTGTTCACAATTACAATTATTGTACGAAAAACATTTTATCTTATGTACTCTGTTTTTGTTTTTAAATAAAATAAAATAAAATAAAAAGTTATGCAACGGCAAAAATCTTTCTCAAACGATTTCTTCCCAACAAATCAAGAAATGTATACTCCCGACAATACGTACAGAAAAACGGATTCATCCGCTTTACTGGTAGGAAAACGGTATGTTTTTATACCTTCTTGCGAACCAAGCAACCAATATTATCGGCTGGACGTATGGAAAAGCTGACGTACCCATTTTGCTGGTATGAAATCGTCATGTTTCTACTTATATCTTCGAAACGTGAACACGCAATCAATAATAAAGAGAATAAGAACCCGCAAATCGTACTGTAATTCTTTTCTTAGTTCAGATGCGTTGTGCTCATGCTGAAATTGTATTTTTTATACTTTTGTCCTCTTTTTTAATAAAAATTTATTTCTATTTGAACTAAGTGTATAAATTGAATTATAAGAACAAGTTATTTTAGGGCATGTTTTGGCTCAAATGAAAGCTTATTATCTCTAGTTTCAAATGCAACAAGGCCTTTTTTTGATTTTGCATGATGGCGGACCAAAATGGCGGCTGCAAGTCCACTGTCCCGCTGAATATAAATCTAATATTATTTTTCACGGGAAATGCTACGTTCCCTAACCTCAAAAAAGGTCCAAAAAGGCTGTTTTTCGGGTCTCACGCCTACGCCGGTCATCATAAAACGACTGAAAAAGCCTATTTTTGTGTAATTTCAGTTGATAAACATGAATCTAATATTTTTTTCTACGGGAAATGTTACGTGTCGTCCCTAACCTCAAAAAATGAAAAGTCCCAAAAAACTTTTTTTCATGTCTCACGTGTCCCAAGTCATCAGGAAACTTCCCAACAACATTTTTTGTATAGCAAAAAAGATACGCTTATCTAATGGGCGTAACTTACGTTTTTGAACCTTCGAAAATGATACTTTGGATTACAGTTCAAATTGCATGTTTTAATGCCGTCCAAGTCATACTTTTCAGCACTATTTTTCGGGAGCTTTTTCATACCGTTTTTTCTGTACGTTTACGGATTTTTACTTTATATGTAAAACGTACCGTTTTCAGCTCGCTTTCGGATGCGGAAACGTGTGTGAGTATACGTCTATACGGTACTAAAACCTACCATTTTCAGACCGAATGGTTTGTTGGGTTGATATACGTTTTTAAGATTATTCTTGAGTTTAGGCTAATTATACAAATATTGTTCTACTGGGAGTAAGAGGAGTGTTTTCACAGAAATTAGTAATGACTGTGGTCATAGCTGTTCTTTTTAGAAAAGAAGTTCATTGATTGAATTTAGTAAATTTTTCACAGTAACATTTGTTATGTATTCCATTTATATAATTTCATATAGTAATTTTTTTTTAATAAAAGCAAAACATTTAAAAAAAAATCTTTAAAGACAAGTTTTTTAGCCGGCGAGTAGAAAACTTGAATAGTCAGTCTGAGAAGCGTTTGTTCATGGTCTTCAATTAACATAGTGACACAGTAGAAACTAAGATGAAAAGGTATCCAGCCCTCTTTATTTCTGATGTTGTCCAGCAGTGGTTAACTATAGGACAATAATCCATTTGACTTGAAGTTAGATGTTATAAGAGACCTGCTAAAAAACATTATAAAGTCTAATTGGTTTGAGTAACCTTGTTTGTAAAGGAGTGGTATGAACACTCACGGAGTATCATAACGGGCCTTTTCATGGCTCAAGTATACCCTGATAGAGAACCATCTAATCTAAGGTTGTTATATTGTGTAATGTAAATGTTGTGCGAGTAAATAGCTTTATTATGTACTCAATGAATGATTAATTAATGAAAATGTTATACAAGAAATGAATGTATGTAAAAATTAAACAATCAACAAAAAAGTGAGCAGAAATGCTTTTTTTTTTTGTTTTTTGATAAAAATTTACCTAACTGACCGTTTTCTTATCGTACTCCGGCGTGCCAGTGCTGCCAAACTATTGTGTTCGGCATCACCATTCATACCATTGGCATTTGTATTAGATAATAAATGCGTTTGTGAATTGGCCCCACCGTCGCCATTTGGCTCATAGCTAACTGAGCCTTGACGTGATCCTCCTTTATCAAGGGCGGCCATATCGAGCAGGCAATTGAAGAATGATTGTTTCTTTTGTTTTATTTTATTTAATGTTTTTTTTTTTTTTTTTTAGATTTTTACAAAGTGGTGGTGAATTTTTAGATTTTGTTTTTGTTGAATTCCGGTAGTAAGATCAAGAAGCGAGCAATCAATAAATCAATCAATGTTTTGAAGTGTTGGTAAATTCGTTATTGTTATTTTACAGTGCGTTTCATAATTTGTAATCAATCCATGGCGAGTATATGTATCACAGCGTTGTCAGTTTGGTTTATGTTGTATATATATATTACACATATATATTTGTTATTTTTTTTTTTTTGGTTTTTTTTTTGGTGATATATTTTTATTTTACATATTTTACAATGTATTTATAATTAAAATAGAATTTGCGTTGTTGTGGTTGGTGGTGGTGTTGGTGTATGGTGGTGGGTGATTAATCGTAATTGAATTGGTGAAGTAGCAACGACAAAGTTTTTCATAAACAAAGGCACCAGAAAAAAAATAAAGATGAAAAAATGGTTAAAGAGAGCATTCAAAAATTTTGTATAAAATGTATTATTATTTTTTTTTTGTTTTTTTAATCTTAAATACAATAGAAGTAAATGTAGCATTAAATGAGGTTATTATTGGTTTATATGTAGAGTTTATATGTATGTATAGTATATTAAAGAATAATATGTACTTTTGTTTTTGTTTTTCTTTTTTTTTGATTTATATAAAGTAATAAAAATATTTTACAAAATATTTGGCAAAACTATTTCTGTGACTAGCAAAGATTGCACAGGCCTGCGAAGCTTTAGACCATTCAGAACAAGTGGTGATTTACTGTGTGTAAGTTTGAGCTAACTCGTCTAGATTTCGTGAAATATTAATCCGAAATTGTGGAAAGCTCGGCTTGAAACTAGTAGTATTTTCCACTCGTCTTTCTTAAAAATTAGTTTGTGATGTGGTTCTTAAGATCATTGAAATTTTGAAAAATTATAATCTAAGAATGTAAAAATCAGTTCGTGAAATTTTTCATACCTGAAGAAAAAGATCGAATCACAATAAACTGAAAAGTATTCGTCATAGTTCTTCAAAATTGTATTGAATTTCAAGAACGAATTTGAAACTTACTTAAATGGTTTAAATGGCAAATAGTAAGAATTCTATAAACAGTAAAAAATAGCCAAAATTTACATTTTTATATATATTTTTTTTTTTTTTGGTTGCAGCTTTTCAAAATTCTGATAATTTTAAGGATCAGAACAAAAACTGACCTAGTGTGAGCAAAAATAAAATATTTTTAATTTCGAGCCTTGTAGTATAATAAAAAAATTTACCCAAATAGTTGCTTTTCGCATTTTTACATTAAGATTTCTCGAAAAATACATTATCGCATTGTTTTTTTTTTTTGCATAGGAAACATAGGAAACCACTGCTTGTTTTCAATCAATCTTAAGAAAAATTTAATTTCGCAGGCCTGTGATAAATAAATGATTTATATAAAGCTTATTTTTTAGTTATTAAACAAGCAATTAAGTAAATTTATTTTGTTTTTTTATACTTTATAATTTTTATTTTTTTATTGAATCTAAACTATTTATTTCAGTATTTGTTTTAAATATTGTATTAAACATGCTCAAAAATTGCTAGAGTTAAAAAGTTGAAAATTTGTTTTTGCATAAATATGTATAAGAAATCTATAAAAGATATACAAAAGTGAATTTTTTTTTTCGTTTTTGTTTTTGGACAAACAAAGTGAAGATTTTTTTTTTTTTTTTAGTAAATGAAAAAAAAGAAAAATTATGAATAAATGAATTAAAATTCAAAAGTTTTGACTTACATGCTTTTCAGTTTTTAATTTGAAAAACAAACAAATTGAAGAAACTATTTTACATGCTTTTTTAAAATATTTAGTAATAAAAACAAATTATTAAAAAAAAAATAAAAAAAAAAAACAATTGGAAGTAACGAAGGAAAAAGAAAGAATTTAAATATAGGACATATTTATTCCTTTCACAGCTAAAATAGGCCTAATTTTCCGTAATTACGTTTCTACGTTTAATATATATTTGAATATATTTCTCGATTTAATTTTTTCTAATTGCATTTTTCGCTTAAATCTATTTGGAAGGAAAAATGTTTTTTTTTTATTTTATTAATATCTATTTTTTATAACGCATAAATTATTAACAATTAAGAGACCATAGCATATCTATACAACTTTACATTCATAAATTTAATAACAATATGCATTACAAAAAAAATATAATGAAATGTTAATTGTTCAAATAATAGAAATAAATAAAATAAGTAAAATCCAATTCAGTTCTTGTGAAGATTAAATTTATACTTTGAAAATGTTTCTCTATTTGACAGCTCATTTGAAATATTTATTCTCTGTAAGAAGAAGTAGAGAGCCTGAAAAGTAAAGGCTCTCGCTTCTTCTCGATAAATATCTCAGCCATTATGATCGTTGATCTTGAATTAAGAATTAAGAAAAATTAGTCCCTCTTCCATAATCTCTGAACCCGCTAGTGCCGATGATGACAGAAAATCTGTAATGTGCACTTGAACTGCAGTTAAAGAAGGTTATGCTGAATAGAGAAAATCGTGTCTATAAAATATAACAATGGCGTGCAGGAAAAGAGAAGAGCTTTTTGACTGTTAGGTTAGGGTGGTAACCGAGTGCATTGCAGTTAAGTGTCGTTTTAATCCCGCAAACTCCTGGTATAAAGAATATTTGATTTTAGATAAAGATGTACCGTTAAGGCTTACTCCATTTCGTTTGAAAGTTACATAAAAATCTTGCCGATGGTGAAGAAACGGTTTTCCCAGTAGATAGAGTCTAGTGTTTTCAAAGGCTGGGCATTTACAAAGTAAGTGTTCAAAGGCTTTAAGCTTTAAGCAAGGTAACTTATTGCATTCGCCTCTTGAAGATCAAAGAATCTTTAGTTTTAACTTCACCTTTAATATGCACTAGGGTGGGTTGGCATACATGGATCTATTGTAACCCTCATAATAATAGCGTCTTTTGAGTGTTATAAAATCTTTACTAACTTTTACTTCGGAGCCCCTTTAGAATATCTGTTAGATCAAAATAAAGGTGTAAAATGTATTGAGGCAGTTGTCATCGAAATCCTGATTTTCACTAGAATCTTAAACTTGAGTGACACTATGATTTAGATGAAGTATAAACCTTATTTATTTCAGCGCAAGTGTTCACGTTTGTTCAAGATTCTAGGGAAAATCAGGATTTCGAGGACAACTGCTGGGATATTGGTGACATTGTTCTGATATGGACTTATCAGTTCTATCAATGCCATCCGATACAATTCCAACAATTCCAGTTTTAAAACAGCGCTATACAATACAAATTCCAGAGGCCCAAACTTGGTTTTTGCCGGGACCTGGGCCGGGAGTTGATTGTAAGCGTATTTTCACTAACGGCTCCAGAATAGAATTCGGTTCGGGTTCTGGGGTCTTTATTGAAAATGATGGAGTGCACCTTCACTTCTCCCTTGGGTTGTATGCTTCTCTTTTTCAAGCAGAAATTTTTGCAATCATCAAGGCAATGGACCATGTTATTGATAATGGTTGGAGAGAAAGGCGTATCTGTGTATTTAGTGACAGTCAGGCTGAGCTTAAATCCTTGCTTAATCCTCTAACCACATCTAAACTGGTTATGCATTGTAAATCCAGGCTTGATTGTGTTGGAAAACACAAAAACCTGCTATTGATATGGGTTCCTCGACACTCAGGAATGAATCGGCTGACCTTCTGGCCAGAAAGGGTTCGGAAACTGGTTTCCTGGGCCCAGAACCTGTACTCTCTTTGTCGTCTACAGCCATCAAGACCACCATTAATGAGTGGGTCGACTTGACTCACAATCGTAAATGGGAGGACCTGAGGGGCTTTAGACAGACAAAGACCATGTTACCTGTTATCTCGAAGCGTCTAACAGACTTTCTATTATCACTTAACAGAAAGAGTTGTGGGCAGCAGGTGGGATTTTATACACGTCATTTCTCTTAGGCCAAAAATTTGCAAATGATTGGCCTAGGAGCTAGTGCCTTATGTGCTTCCTGTGGTTTGGAGGAAGAATGTGAAAGACGGCGGACCACTTTCTTAGTGTCTGCCCTGCTTTCTGCCAGATCGGACTAAGCATATTTGGTACTGGAGTGTTGGGAAACGAACACCTGAGCTCTCTATCACCGCAGGATCTGCTAAGATTTATTAATAAATCTGGTAGATTTAAAGAATAGCAAAAAGGAACATAGGATATAGTACAATGGACGTAAAACTTGTCTGAGTGAATACTTCATTTGTCTGTTCCAACAAAAAAAAAAAAAAAGTGGGGGCAACAAAATGTGTTATTGGATCCAAAACCTAGGTATTCAAAATTTCAATAAATTCTGTTGGTTTATAAATGGCGCTCCAGTATAAAGGAAAAATTTAGCTTATTCAAAATTTATGCGTTAGAGCAAATTAAAGTCGGTTCCTTGGCTTAACAAAAACTATTGTTCCGGAGCATCTTTTAAGATTTTATAGACCGAAATAGAGGCCAAAAATGGGTTGAATGGCCCAAAAAACCTTGTTGCATAAAATTTCAAGAAAATTGGTTGGTAATTTGATTTTAAAAATATTGCAAAGGAGGCTCTGGAACAAAAGTTTGTAAATATTTTATATTACTCAAAATGTAAGGAGGAATATTTTTTGATTAAAATTTCTAATCTCATGATAGAAGATACAAAATCTATCCATTCTATTATGCAATAGGAATAAGATGTTCGTACTACCTTTGAATTGTTTATTTGTGATTGCTGCAAATAGTACAGTGGCTTCGAAACAAACAAAATTATTGTAGGAAGAGATTTATTTAAAATATAAACCAAAAAGGTAAGTTGGCCCTATGAATGAATCAGGCTTTATATTACATTGCCTAGTTAGAACTAAATCTAAACTATTGTACGCTTCTGTACTCTTCAACTAAATGTTTTAACTGTGTACGTGTATTAGTTTGTGTATAAAAATCGTACTGAGGTGCATTTGTGCAACTAGTATTAATAATATGCATATATTTCTTTCATTAAAAAGTGCATAATATAAAGTGTATTGATATTTTCTATTATCACGCGCAAATGCTCTTACGCTTTTTAATATACCAATTTTCGTTTTGTTTTTTACAATTTTGAATAGTTTTTTTTATACTTTCTTGTAGCTGTTTGTGTTTAATTTTTCATATTAAATATTTACAATTATGATGATTGATGATAATTTTCATATACAGATTTAAATTTTATGTATATACAAATATTCATAAATGTTTTATGCAAATACATATATGTATGAGCCAGTATGAAATTATAACAAAATTAATTGAAGTTAAAGTTTTTCCTAAATATTGTTGAATAGTTATCTTCATCCCAGTTTGTTTAAATATAATACTGAGTAACAGCTGGCTGAGCTGGTTCAAAGTTACACTTTAAATTAACGAATAAATGCACACTCCAGAAAAGGAGATGGAAAAAAGCTTAACAATGAAGATGTCTTCTATCCAACCAGTAAACAAATTTTCCCCATTTATATTGAGAGTATGAATGTATAAACTCGTAATTGTGACTAACTTCATATCTATCATACGCGCCATTTTTTTTTTGACATTGACAGTTATTCTATCTCGAAGAGCGCCAAAAATACTATAAGAATTCATCTGTCAAATAATTTTCATAATTTTACAAAAGTGTTTTACTATAGCTGAAAATGTCGAATTTCGTGCCAACAAAACAACATTTGCGGGAAGTTTTAATTTGCTTCTTCCATTTAAAGAAAAACGCAACTGAAGCACATCGTTTACTCACTGAAGCTTATCCTGACTGTGCTATAGACGTTAGAATGTGTCAGGTGTGGTATACCCGTTTCAAAAGTGGTGATTTTGATGTTGAAGACAGGGAACGTTCAGGGGGCCCGAAAAAGTTCGAAGATGAAGAATTGAAGGCATTACTCGAAGAAGATTCATGTCAAACGCAACAAGAACTTGCAGAATCTTCAGGAGTTGATCAATCAACCATTTCTAAACGATTAAAAGCATTGGGAATGATTCAAAAGCAAGGAAATTGGGGGCCGTACGAATTCAAGTCGAGACGATTTTTCACATGTGAACTGCTGATTAAACGACAGAAAAGAAAGGGTTTTCTGCATCGCATTGTGACTGGCGATGAAAAGTGGATATGTTACGATAACTCAAAGCGTAAAAAATCATGGGGATCGCCCGGACATGCATCAACATCAACGGCAAAGCCGAACATCCATGGATCCAAGCTCATGCTGTGTATTTGGTGGGATATGTAAGGAGTCGTGTATTATGAGCTGTTGAAATCGAAAGAAATGATCACTGGTGACCGCTACCGACTACAATTGATGCGTTAGAGGCCAGAATATGAGAATAGACACGACGAAGTTATTCTTCAACACGACAATGCTCGGCCGCATGTTGCAAGGCAAGTAAAAACATACTTGGAAACGCTGAAATGGGAAGTGCTACCCCACCCGCCGTATTCTCCAGACATTGCTCCTTCTGATTACTACTTGTTCCGATCGATGACACATGGACTGGCTGAACAGCACTTCCGTTCTTTCGAAGAACTCAAAAAATGGGTCGATTCGTGGATAGCCTCAAAAGATGAGGAGTTCTTTCGACGCGGAATCCGTATGCTACCAGAAAGATGGGAAAAGATTGTGGCTAACGATGGACAATACTTTAAAGAATAAATTTATAATCACTTTTTCACAATAAATGTCCAAATTACGAAAAAAATACGAGTTTATACATTCATACTCCAATAATATTTTTCTTTCATTAAACCAAATCCGTTGCTTACTTCATTCTAACGTTCTTCATATCGAATTATAAAAATCACTTGAGATAAAATTTCAAATATTTTTTAAACTTTCCAACATATATATGAAATATTATCATAATCATCATCGTTATTATAAAAATAATATACCAATAATGAAAAAAAAAAGTTTTTACTTGGTTATTATAAAATTGTATTGATGCATTTGTTTTTTATTTCCTTAGCATTTTTATTAGTGAAGAAAAATGGTGAAAAAAGCGGTTATCAAAAAAGCAGAAGAAAAATATTTATGCTATTTATACTTGCATAGGACTTAAGTATTTAGTATGTATTTAGACATAAAATTTTAAATTGTAATAATATTATTTAATTGTATGTATGTTATATGCAGGTTTAGAGAGGTATTTGAAGAGAAAAAATTTCTGGGAAGGGAGTATATGTATTTATATACATAAATGTATATATAAAAATATATATATATATATATGCTTCTAGCAAAATGCATATTACTATAAACAGGAAGTAAATACTTCATATTTGGTTTTGTATGATAGAAAAAATTTTAAGAAATAATACCGGCTGATCATCATCTGCCCTTGGACTACGATCGTCATCATCTTCACGTTTTTTCCGCTAAGTATTGTTAATTTGGTTTTATTTTTTTTTTTTTTTTTGTTTCAGTGCATTTTTATATATTTTTGCGTATAGATTTTTATTTATTTTGCAAATTGTTGTTTATTTACGTTTGATTTTAATATACGAATATATGAAAAAGAATATATAAATAAAAATATGCAATTAATTCAACTGTTAAACTTTCTATATTAACATGAAAAAATTTAACTATTCAAATATGTAGATATTATATGAAATTATAAGGAAAAAGTAAAAAAAGAATAGAATATGATTTTTTTTTTTTTTGAAGTTTGCAGTCTTTTTTTTTTTTTTTTTTGTATTTGTGAAGTGAAACTTCTTTTTTTGTGAACGCTGGTAGATTAGAATTTTAGAGTAGTACTTAATACTGCACAATAAGAATCATTCAAAATTGCCAGAGCAGCGTGTTTTCAAATTAGTCAAAGCATTTAATTAAAAAAAAAAAAAAAACACACACATTGACATTGAAAACGTCATTAAATTGAATTATTTCCAACTTCTTTGGGTGTAGTAATTAACCTTTAACTATGGAGGTGAATTTTTTACCTTTAAACTTTACTAACAAATTTTAATAAGAAAAAGGTTTTTTGATAAGTATTTGTTCTTTGAAAACAAGCTAGCAACATTTTTAATTATTGTAAAATAAATCTAATATTTTAAAACTTTTTTTTACGTTCAACAAAACTGGCACTTTATTTCACAAGGTGGGGTAAAATTTACCACCATCTCCACAGTTAAAGGTTAAAAGACTTTTCACAATCAATGACAATGCATTTGATATTTTAAAGAAAATTAGCAATACTCTAGTGCTACGAGGAAATGACGTAATGCATACGAAAGCTGATGCTGAAATCCTTCGACTTCACTGTGACCATGTGAACCGTCAAAATGTTTGTCGAATATAATGGAAGACGAGCTTTGCTTTGATTGTCTTCATGAAGATAACGACAAGATCAAACTAAACGCATAAAATGAATATTTTCAAAATTGAAAAATCATTAAAAAACAATTCTTCAACACACTCCAGAGGATGCGTCTATAATAGACAATAACAGTGTTCAACAAATACACTTAGGGTAATAGGGGGTCACTGAGTCCAAATCCGTTTTGCTCTGCTATGTCACAATTTTTTTTTATTGACATCAAAATTTTTAAAATTGAAAAAAAAAAAAAAAAAAAATGCAGTTGATAATTTTTTTCATCAAAAAAAATTTATTTTTTTTAATTTTTTTTTTATAATTAATTTATTTTTTCGTAATTTTTTTCATCCTCGTTATCATCGTTTAGCTTTATCTCGTTGTAAGTTTAAGCCAGTAATGCCTAGCGGTGCCATATGGCACCTTCTTGCTGAGCCGTTCTTGAGCCTGAGTTCAAAAACAATTTTTTTCTCACGTTTCTTTCTTGATCTATCTACTTTGGTGTCCGCTCGTCCTTAATGGGTTAAAGCAATGATGTCAAAACGTGAACTGAAGTGCAAAAAGGCGACCAAGGTACCATATGGCACCGCTAGGCACTACTGCGTCAAGCTTACAACGAGATAAAAGGATGAAAAAAATTACGAAAAAATAAAGTAATTACAAATTTTTTTTTTTAATTTTAAAATTAAAAAATAAAAAAAAAATCTTAATTTTTTTTGTTTTTAACTGGATGTTTTGATGAAAAAAAATATGAAAAATAAATTGAAAAAAATTTTTTTTTTTAAATTTTTAAAGTTAAAAAATAAAAAAAATCGAAAATTTTTTTTTTGTAAAAATGGATGTTGTGATGAAAAAAAATATAAACTGCATTTTTAATTTTTTTTTTTTTTCAATTTCAAAAATTTTAATGTCAATAAAAAAAAAATTTAACGTAGCAGAGCAAAACAGATTCGGACTCAGCGACCCCTCATTACCCTAAGTACACTTGTCCCGTCTCTGCTCATTTTTGGCTGTTGAACAGTGTAATCATTAACTTCTATGCTGTGGCAAAGTAGAGTGTCTATAATTTTCTTAGAAGAAGAACATCTCACTAGAAATTTAATTTTTATGAAAATCTGCTGATTTGCTTGGAATCAATTATTCTAATTAAAGTCAAAGCTACTTTTTATTTCTTAAGAACTTTTTATTTATTTTCAATGAAATTTGTGTATCCGATGACATTTCATTTGAATACGTAAAAAAAACCTTTTGTTATAATGGTTCAACCAACTACTCGGTAATTTTTTCGCTGAAACGAAATCTAATTCAAACGCGTAATTTTGAACCGAACCTGGTCGAGGTTGAACTCAAAGCTGAACTTTCGATCGGACTCTGGTATGAATGAATAAGTTATGTTAAGCTAATGCAAAAGATTTGTTTTGGTTTTTTTATCATCACATTAAGAAGTTTCACCAAACCAATGCAAATCTACACTGCAAGCAATTATTTTGTAACCTTGTGTTATTTTCTCTCACAAATATAAAAACAACCTTTTGTCAAATAAAATACTTAAGTGCACAACTTGTACAACGGCTTAGATATCTGTAAAATTAAGTTTTAAACTTGTGCATTAATTAACTTTAAATAATCAATTCTGCTATGGTCATTAAAACTTTAACCTACATCATAAGATTACGAATCATTATAATAAATGAAAACCAAAATACTTTAATATTTTCTTAAAACTACGAGAGAACTAATAAAATTTCGCAAAGTTTGTGGAATTTACAATTTAAAGTTGATAGACGATTTGCAATATTATTACGATATTTTATTAGAATCTGCGGGAAGATCGATAAGAAGACGGTGGGAAGACGGCAGAAATCCTACCACTAGTACAACAAGAAATTCGATTTGTCTTTCTCTACGAATTTTGATGTCGATTCAGCAATTTTCAACAAATTTCAAAATCCATATCGAGATAATGTCTTGTGACTGTTTCTAAGTACTTAATTTCAAGAATTTCAGACCCGATGTTTATCTGTGAAGGCCACCTGAAATGTTCGTCTGACAATGCAAATGTGGCCCTGGTGACTGGGAATTGGTAAGGTGGAAACTGCTAAAGGATATACAAGAAACTACTTCCAACAAATTTTCAAATACCATATTTTTGAGAAACCAAAAAAAGGAAAGCTGCGTTGAATTTTTTTACACCATAATAACACGCCAGGTCAAAGATATAGAAGAAACTCGTCCGCGCCATTTTCCCCAAATATAGCGTCGTACACTGGGGTGTTGTACTTGATTTTGTGGCCAAAATTCAAAAATACGATTTTGATGTACTTAGAACTTCTTGGTGTCGAATAAAAGACGATAAAATTCTGCATCACTAGCCAAAAAATTATTGTCCTAGCTGTCTTACCCAGCGTCTACACCTGCCAGTGCTAGCATTCCAATGCTAACACACTCACACTTTTCTCATTGGCAGAGTCATTGGCAAGCAAATTTCGATGCCAATGAATTCTGCCAATAATTTGACGTAAGCCGACAATATTTGACGTTTCTCCCATTTGTGAGAAAAAACAAAAACAAAGTAGAGCGGAGTGAGCAAATTAATAGAAATGGAGTGACTGACATTTTGTTAGATATGAATTGGCATGATAATTGTCAGGACGCCTACGTTAAAAAGACAATTTTTCTGCTTTTTGACAGATAATACATATTCTGAATTGGCATGCCAGCACTGGTGTAGGTGTAGGCGCAGTCTTAGTATCTTAGTTATGAGCTGTCAAAGTTCCGGTATTTTTGTTGTTAGTTTCGTACAATTGTAAAAAGAAATTTTTTAGTACTTTGAAAAGTAATTATAGAAAAACAAATCTTTTTGAATAATTTTTTGATGATGAAGTCTTCAACTTCAGGTATTTCAAGTAATAATGGTATAAAATTTTTTTGAATTAAAATCTTCGAATTATTTTTAAGATTTATTTCAAAATTTGTCTAAAAATTTAGGATTTTCTTCCATATACCATATGTGATATTTTTATTATATACCCTTGTAGTAGACTATTACCAATTGGTTTTCAAAATTTTGAAGTGCCTTTTTTGCCCCTGCGGAAAATAGCCAAGTTTTTTTTTAGTGAATTCCAGTTCTGATTTCTTCTATACATTTATTAGTGTAACTATAATTTTATTCCAGAAGATCCAGAAGTGCTACATTATCATATCATATATCAATTTAAAGAGTTGACGAGTAGGTTAGCCAGATTTAAAATCGATTTGGCCAATTCCAAAATATTAGCGTCGGAAGTTCTTTAAAATTCACTCATTAAACAAAGCATTGCTTTAATAGTTGTAAAAATCATTGCTTAAGCGGGAGTAAATAGCAAATGAGAGAGAGAGAAGACATGATTAACGGCATTTCTCAGAATTATCTAACGAATTATCTGCATACATAAATAACAAAACAAACACCAACGAGTAGTTTGGTTCTCTTTAGATATTTGTTTTTTCACAAAGAGATTTCTTGAGCAAAAAAAATAGCCCCAGTTACTGGGGCCTTACCGACTAGTTTATGTTAATTGCTTATGTTAAGAATTTCACTCTCTGCTTTGTTTTTTATCTTTTACTTTCAACTTTATTGTTATACCTCACAGTCTGTATTTCAAACTATTATGTTTTTTCTCTTAAATAGTAATTTACTTCACTATTTTGCCTGATATCACGCATTGAAAATTTCACTTATATGGTGGGTAGGCGTAGTTACTGAGGGATTTTGTTGATTTTTTCAAATAATATTTTATACGCCATTATAAATAAATGTGTTTAGTTTCATTCAATTTACTTCACTATTTTGCCTGATATCATGCTTTAAAAATTTCAATTATATGGTGGGTGGGCGTGGTTACCAAGGGATTTGGTTGATTTTAGTACCAAATATTATTTATACTAATATAAAGAAGTGTGCCACATTGTATTGAATTTACTTTAGTATTCTACCTGATAACACGCTTTGAAAATTTCACTTGTATGGTGGGTGGGCGTGGGTTTAAACCGAGTTCACCCATTTTACAAAGGAAACATCTCGGGATGCTAAGAATTCGATTTTGTATAAAAAATATTTTTGGCCAGCTTTTGCTGTCAAATTACCCCATAGTGGCCGTTTGATTTTTGGTTGTTTTTAAAAATGAAAAAAAAAAAAATTTGAGGGAAAGTGTTTAGTAATGCGGAAATTGGGAAGTTGTTAAAAAACGATTTAGCGAAAAAAATTTAAAGGTGGACCTACCGTCTTATATAAAATTATATTAATTAATATTATGAAATGGAATTTGTCCTTGTCTGTTTTTCCAACCAACTTTCAAGCGAATTTTTGTTAGCCCCTTATAATAAATATATAAAAAAAACTGATTATTATTTTTTTTTTTAAATTACAAAATACTTCTAAAATAAATTCTTGTAATTAAAACAAAACTTTAAAGTTTCTTTAAATTTGTATATAAATATATAAATAACAAGGATAATAATAATAAGTGATGCATATTTTCTCATTTATATACCTCCTTCCAATTCTGCATTTCATATATTTATTTTTTTAGTTTTTGTTTTATTGGTTTTGTTTACATACAAATATGTGAAGAAAAATAATTGCATTATAAACTTATTGAGAGATTTCCATTGCATTAAATTAAATATTTAATTTTAAATAATTTTCTAATGTATATCATTTTGTGTAATTTGTGCAGACAAAGTTGTACTAATAAAAACTTGTGAATATCTGTGACAGAACTTATCTAACATTAAATGTCTGTATAAACTAATATTATATACATATTAATTAGTATACATATATAGAGTCAGTAATTTGCTGGAATTTCAATTTTTTTATTTTTATGTTCTTTTGAAACAATTGCTTATAGAAAAATTTATAATATACACATGAATGATAAAGGCTTTTTGGTTTTTTATTTTATTTAACAAATATAGATTGAAATTAGATGGTCACGAAAAGGTTTCGGACTTGGTTGTTATGTAAAGAACATATATGTGATCTCGATTCTCCAATCGAGAGTTAACTTTTCTCATGATCTGATAAGATAAGATCTGAAATGTTTTTAATTTCTTGTTGAATAATTTGTCTTGAATGCTCTAAAGCAGTGGCGGATAAAGAAAACATTTTTGGTGGGGGAGGGGGAAATTAAGAATTAAAAATTCTCCATATGAACCAAAACGCGGACTGCGGCGTTTTTTTTCTCGTTCGTGTATCGTTTTTCTTTTTTTTTTGTGCTTATTCATAAACTTTATTTCGATGACTAACAATTTCAAAGGTATGGCCATGTGAAAACTTACTGGTACGTTATGCATTTCGGGGAAACCCTGTTCTTGTAGCAAAGCATTTCACAATTTCGATGATCAATTTTCAAGGTAAAGGATTGGTTTTAGATTGGTTTATAATGGGTTTATTTGTAGTTATTTGTATAATGGGAGAATTTGTAGAATTTTAAGAACAATTTAAGATCACTGATTCCTATCCTCTATTCAAATTTTCTCTTTCCCATCAGGGATTTTCCTTATATCGACCCGAAACCTATAATTTGTTTTTTTTTTTGGTGAATTCAATTCTCTACCTGAGAATAGAACCCATTGAAATAGTACTTAAGTCACGTATTTAAGAATTAAATCAACGAAATGTTTATTAGAACAACCAATTTGTGACATTTTTTAAGAATTTAACCCCATCTGAGAATCGAACCTGAGGCAGATGGAACTCCAGTGAAGCTCTCATCCATGAAGTAATCATTGTTGAACGTAGTCGAGCTGTTTCTGAACTAGATTAGCAGCTTCTGCAGGAAATTAATTTGACGCTAAAATGGCAGTATCGTCTGAATAAGTAGCTATAGTAACACCATTAGTTTCAGGCAAATCGCAGATAAAAATCGAATAGAGAGCAGGACCCAGATCACTGCCTTGTGGTACTCCGACTTTCACTTGTCATTTGGCTGATGTTTCATAATTTACTTTGACATAGAATGATAGGACTTTAAGACCAAATAAAATGGAGCTGGAAGTAAATTTTTTTTAATTTTTATAACAGCTCTTGATGCTAAACTTTTTCGAACGGTTCTTGAATGTCCAAAAATATGGCAGAGCAATATTTTTTGCGTTCCAGAAAGTCAGTGACAATATTGATGATATTGCTCAGGAGTACCGTGCTTATGACGATTGATGATTTGGAACTATATTCTTATTTTCTTGTATTATATAAGAATATTGCCAGCAAACTTATAGATAGGTCTATATGAGGGCACTGAGTTTTCAGGTGTATTTGGTTTAGGTATCATTATTATTTCAGCACATTTCCATAGAGAAGGAAAGTGGTTTAATGAGCAAGATTATTCATTATTCTTGTAATTGAAAGCAGATCGTAATAACTAAAAACAACAATAACTAATTATGTTCACCTTTTTGCCTGTTTAAGTTATTAAATTTTTAAGCGTTTGAAAATCTTTTGGGGGATGATATTTCCCCCAGTTCCCGCCCCCCCTTGTATCCGCCCCTGCTCTAAAGGCATTTAATTTGTATTTTGTAATGAATGCCAACGAATTAATGCCAGTTTCTGACACAAAATATATTGCTTCTTTTTCGTTTTTCTTTCGTGAATTTCGTTACAATATCGGCAAATGGAGTGCTCTAAGTCCAACAGTGGCAGATTCAGAGGAAAGAGGGTTGGAAGAGGTTTGTGGGGTTTATTCTGTAGAGTATTATGCTGTGAAGAACAGCCTAAAGAGTGTGTGTTAAGGTTCTAAGCTAAAGTAAAGTCCAACACAAAAAAGGTTACTACAACTGAAATAATGCAAAGCAGCAAATAATAGATACCCATCTAAATTATAAGGCCCCACAAAAATTTTAATTTTTTGACTCGTTTTAATTTTTAAATTTTTCTTGCAAAATCGTTTTAAAACTTCTGAGTTTTATTTATGATTTTCTGAGTTATTGGCCTTATTTTCAGTCTAGATTTAAGTTCGCTTTTTAGTTCGAATTTTATTCTATTTTTAGTATGAGTTTTGTCCTATTTTTTGGACTGAACTTTGGTTTAAATTTAATCTGAACATTGGTCTGTTTTTTGGTCTAATTTTGGTCTGCTTTGATTTGTAGTTTCGGATTAAATTTTTGTCTGTTGTTTGGTCAGAACCTTGAACTTGTTTTGTGAACTGGTTATTGGTCAGATTTTCAAAGTTTTGATCTAATTTTATTCTGGTTTTCGGTTTTATCTCTTTGTGTGGTGTAGTTTGCTCTGGACCATCAGAAAAACAATTTATATGCCCTGTGTGATTTTTTTCTCCATAAATTCAAGAAGGTTTTTCTGAATTCTTAGTTTTATTGCCGATACTTCAGCATATTTATTTTTATTTAATTTGTGTTGGGTAGCTTTTCTATTTTTTTTTTAAATGTGTATATTCAATGTTTAGAACTTATCTTTAATTTACCAAGTTCAGCCCCCTCCCCACCTCCTTTCTAAAAACACAATTTAGATCTGCACTGTTAACCAGCACTGACTGCAGTGAATCTGTATATGTAGCTTCAATATATGAATCCCAAACATCTTTATATTTCACAGATAAAAAATTGCCCATAAACCATAAAAGCAAAGTAATTTATTTAGGGCTCAGATGTGCATATTTGAATGATTAATTGAAATCCAGCAAATAACCGTGTGACCTATTAATTAAAAAATGCCAATTCAAAACTATAATTAACTAAAAATTAGATTTCAAAAACATTTTTGGCTACACATAAAAAAAAATTGTAATAATTACATAGAGACAATGTTTTAAAAATTGTCCTTAATATACGAGTGTGTGTACAGATATAATTACATAGTATGTATGAAATATTAATTGTTCTTGTCAAAATGATAATATTCACCTTGAATTTACTTTCTCTTTTCAATAAAAATACGTTTAAAACCGAATATCCTAATTTTATCAATTTGTTTTGTTTATTTTTAATTTTTAAATTTACCCGCCCATATCCCAAATGCCAATAATTTTTATATGTCGACCGCAATACATACGTAAGTAGTAATAAATGTAAATGAAATATTGAAATAATCGAAACTTACCGGCATGCCTGAATCCATTTGACCAAAACGTGTACTTCTCCATGATTCTAATATCAGATACCCAGCATAAATTTTGCCGACAGATAATTTACCCTTATTGGTTGTTGAAGTGGGTGGCACCAGTAAGTCTAACATTTTTTTAGCTTGCAGCGGCCAAATATTTGATATGGTATCTCTAAGTTCCGAATCGGCTTGATCCATTTCTTCAGCTGTAAATTAATTTATGATTGCGATGTTTTCGAATAAATATGAAAACATATTTTTTTGTTTATTTACTTTAGCAATACTTACCAGTTCTCATTTTAATGCTAAGATTTTCACGTATTAATGCAAATAGCGTTGTAGTAAAATTTACTCGCATGCTATCATCCAATGGCATATTCATGCGTATGAGTTTTTTGTAGGCGAGGCGATTAGGACATTTGTTACCGAACCCCAGTGGAGGATCCATATTCTTTAACATATCATACATTTCTTGATAATTTATGAAACCACTATAAAATAACGTCGAGTTTTCGATTTATTTATGGGATTTTTCATTTGGAAATTTTTTCGAAGGAAAAATGGTAATATAAGAAGATAATTTTTTTGTTAATTCAATTTTGTTTTTTTTTCTTTTTTTTTAAACATGTACTAGAATACGTCAGAATACGTAGAAGTGATAGCAGAAAATGTTTAGCTCAAGTAGTTATACAACAGAAGATAAATATAATTTACAAGACATGTGAAAAATTACGCACACAGAGGAAATACAATTTACAAAAAAACAAAAAGAAGAAATTTGTGAAAAAATGGAAAAAGTTGTGTTGAAAGACAAAAAAATCATAAAAATCAATATTTATGTAAACTAATTGTAAGAAGAGAAATTGTAGAATGGAATAGCATTAATATTTGCTTTTTACATTTAGCAGAAAGCTGGAAATTAATTAAAGCATATTTTTGTAGTAGTTTTACTTTTTGTAAGCGCACTTACATAGTTGCATAAGTGTTAAGCTAAAGCGACTTAGCTTAAAAATTTTTAAATCTATAGTTTTTCGTACATTTTAAAATTAAATTTTAGTTTAGATAGAAAATTTTGTAATTTAGATTTTTGTTACCTTTTTTATTTCATTGCAATATGAAACACATACGAACTGATAATAATATTTAATTTAGTATAGAAGTGGAAATGGAATACTTAATTCTCAAAAATTCGCTTGCGATTTTGCGCTTATGTGAAAGTTTAATATAAAATTTATGCTTATACAGATTTTTGAGTAGAAGCTTTCATGAAGCATTTAAAAATAATTAAAAATTTTTCAGATTTTACCTAAACTACTAAAGTAATTCAAAAAAAAAATAATAATAATAATACATTGAATAAAAACAATTACTAAAAAAATACAAATTTCATATTATTAAACCATATTTTTATATTAAAAAAACATAAACGACTTTTACAGTGTACAACAAAATATGACATACACTTATAAAAATTAATACGTATTATTCCACATATACATAAATAATATTACACTGGCTAACTAATTTTTAAATCATTATTGAAAAATTTTTATCGTTCGTGGTTCATCTTAAAATTTTGATATCCAAACTGAGATATAAACAAAGCGTCATTAGCTTTAGTTTATATAAAGGACTAGAGAAGCAGAGTTTTTTTTTATAGGTATTATATAACTATAACTCCTAAACTAGAGCTGGAGGCGCAAAACGCTTTCGAGCTGGGATATCAGCACATTAAATATGCCAAGAAACATTTATTGGATTTAATGAAGAGAAATCAATGTTGATCAGTGTTACTTAACTAAATCTTCATGATAAACAAATTAATATAATTTTCTACAATATATATAAAAATACATTTGTTTTTGACATTAAACACTAATTTTAGCAGAATTTCTTAAAGAAGGTTTGTCCAAATACTAAGTACGAAACTGGAACACTCTAAAACAATCGTCGGCACACTTATAGGAAGCATAAAGCGCATCCAATGTTGAATGGTGATTTTAATTTTATCTTAGATTGATTAGAATTGAATGACTGACATTTTGATGTTAATCTAATTATAAAACAATGTAAAGTTCGTTTGGAAATATTTGAATAGAATCTTGTTTACTCCATTAATTTAACTCTTTTGTTATCTTAATGTCATTTCGTGACCTTTTTTTGCTTTAATTGCCCATATTTTCTAAAGTAAACAGAATTCTGGCATTTCCTTCCACGATATCTTTAACAATTATCTATCACGTAAGAAAATATGAAAAATAACTTTTTTACATTCTGAAATAAGTGGCAAAATCAAAACTTACATAAACACCTTCGGTCACCATCTGGTGACCATAGTATACTTTTCGCTTGTTCTCGCCCTAGAATTGTCAGACAAGCTTGCTCCTGTTTGACATTTGTATGAAAAGTGGATGGATAATTTATCTCTACTCTTTTCTCCATGTAAGAATATTACCGTAGATGAACGGCTTATTTCATTAGAGGCAGATGCCCATTCAAGGTCTGCATGCCTAATATGCCAAGTATGTAAGTTCGAACTAAAAACATTGATAGCTGCGGGCGTTCGCATAAAGTTCTGCTTGAATTTTTATGTTTATTTGGGAAAATAGTATTCGTAAGTTTATCACCAGAGCGAATTCAAAGGCCAACAAAGACTCGTGTTAGATCTGGTAAGCGAGGCTCAGGGGCAGAATATTACAACCGACCTGGTTGTTGCAGTAAAGACAAATTATGACTCTTACCACTGTTTATCAGTGGACAATTTTTCAGTGACCGAATTAGAATTCTTCAGTACATTCCGAAAAAGTATAAAATGGTTACGGGTTTGAGTTGATTACGTCCCGATTAAATGAATCTTGAAAATCATATGAAATAATTGACAAAAATTATCAAGTTTTATAGCTCAACAAAATTTGGGCTTGATACAATTGACCAACTGATTGAAAAGTACACGTCAAACTAACCGCTGGCTGATTCTGTTTTCAAAATAACTGACATTTCGGCTCTCGTTCTATTGAACTAAGGTTAGCCAAGATCCCAGTCGTCGGTTCGTCTTGTTTGTGAAAAAACTGAGCAACGCACAGTGGTCTGCAATCCCAAAAAGCTGGCCATAAGTCGAAAAATAAAGTTTTTTTTGGGGGGTTCTGACATTTTAAATAGTTGCAGTGATAACCCTAGCAGCGTTTTAGAACAAAACTTAAGTACAGCTATTCTTCAAATATTTTTTTTTGCCTTTTCAAGTCTAAGTAAAAGTAAATGTCGAAACGTGTGGAATTTCCATGTGAAAAAAGTGTGTTATTAAAAAGTGAGTAGTTCTTAAAAGGTTTCGCCCATTTTTAACGAAACAACATGTAATCATCTTGTAAGAGTAAGTACTTTTAATAACTCTAAATAAAAATATAATTTAACTATAATCAAAACAATAAATAAGTAATGAATTCACCGGTGTTTTTATCATGTAAGCTGTTTTTAAGGCTGAGAAAAAAAGGATATTAAAAAAATTCGCAAGTGTTCCTGTCGAGTTTTCAGTTTAAAATTACTAATTATTAATTTTTGTAAAACATATAAAAATATCAGTGGCCAAAAGTTGCCGAAATCGATTTTACACAATATTTTCAATGCAAGGTACAGATGCGCTACATTCTATGTCCCAGCAATGGTAACATCAAAAATGTATTTGTATAATAGGAATTTTTTGTGTAAAATTGGTATAGATGGGGGAGAGGAAGGTTAAAGATTTTTGCGTCCAATAACTGTTAATATTTCCTTGAGTTTATATTAGCTGTGTTAGGCATCCTCCATACAATAGGGACAACACCAGCATGTATATAAAAAATCTACCACCTTTAATACGCCATTTTGTTTTTTTACAGAGCAGAGAACGGATTCGTAACATGAGATTCCAAAAACCCCTAAATGTCTGGTTTCGTTAAAATTCGATATTTTTTTGGAAATGGTCCACCATTTTGGATCCGCCATTTTGTTTTTTAAAAAACTGAGATCGAATTCGTAATTAACGACTTCAAAAACTCCCAAATGTCTGGTTTCGTCAAAATTCGATAATTATTTTTGCAAATGGTCAACCATTTTAGATCCGCCATTTTGTTTTTTTTAAAACTGAGATCGGATTTGTAATCACCGACCCTAAAAACCCCCTAGCACAAATAATCATTACAAATTAACAATTTTTTCGACTTATGGCCAGCTTTTCGGGATTCCAGACCACTGTGCAACGCGGCGTTTCGATAGATGATGCACAAAAGAGAAGCAAGTCAACGATCCAGAAGAATCTAAAGGGAAAATTAGGTTAGCAGTTTCATAAAGATGGGTTATTTATTCTTAAAGGAAGAATAAAAAATTGACTTCAATAGCATGAAAGCTCTTAAAGAGAGCTTTAATTGCCTTAATATCACGATGACTGCATTGACGCCCAAGGAATACCCACTAAATATTAAAAGAGGCATATAATGTTATTGCTCATACTAAATAGCTGGTCCTTCAATAAATTCGTAGTAAATGAAGACTTTTGTCATGTTAATTTTTTGTTATGCTTGTGAATTTACCATTATGTTGTCATGAAATAAATGTTTTCTTGTTTTTTTTTAAGAATAAATAGTCAAACGGCAAACCTAATTTTTGCTTTAGATTCTTCGGTTTTACAGAAACTGAAAATTCGGTGTGCTGTACGAAGACTTATGCCCTTCATTGTATATAAAAAATATATTTTTTATTATAATTTTATATTATTATATTAATTTAAGGACTGAAAGTTCTTTTTAAATTAATTTATTTTTAAAAATGTATTGAAAACGACCAATTTTCTTTTGAAAGAAATGAAACATCAGCTAAGATGAAAATTGCACTGTGATTTTTTTAATAATGGTAAAAGTTAGTGATGAAAAGGAATCAGCAACCCATATGTTAGTACAAAAAAAATATCAGGAAACTTAGGGTTTTTGTTTTTAGTATTATGACCTAAATTGCAATAAGGAACAATTTGCTTTCTGTATAAATTGTTAGAGTGTCATTACTCCATTACTTTCTTTGTGTGTTTTTGTCGGAAATAATCGGAATTACTTAATCTTTCTATATCCGTCACAGAAAATTCATAATTGTTACCGCTGTAGTTTTTTTTTTTATTGTTTTGGACATTTATTTACGATTTGGAATAAAATTTTTAAAAAAATGTTTTATGAAAATAATACGCTAAAATATTGTGTGATCAGATCAATAGGGACTTATTTATGGTTGTCGAATATTATCGATTTTGAACTCTTTAAGTCAGGAGAGACATGTCAGTCGAACAATATTCTTTTTCTCAGCTAAAATAAAAATTTTCATTTACCGCGACCTACAATATTTTTTCCCCGGAGAGGCTTAAAAGAGAATGGAAAAAACCATAGACACCTAAATACGTAGTACATATATATGCGGAGTAAAACTTATTTGTATAAGTGTATATCATTCAAGCTAAAAAACAAAATAAAATATAATAACAACCACAAACAATTAATAACGAACAAATCTCAAAAATTTTAGAAACAAAAAAGTAATTGATAGTAGAAAGAAAAATAAAAGTATTCATAATTATTTTAGAATAGATATAATAAAAATTGATAATTACGCTGCACTTGGATCATATTCGGCCCAGATACGAACAAATTCGTCCAAATGATGGGCACCCAAAATGCTGGAGTCACGTGTAAGATAATCGAAATTATCCATGATAACGGCAACGAATAAATTCAACATTAGAAATGAACAAAAGAATATAAACGATACAAAATACGCGTAAGCCAACGTCGAGCCGCAAGAATCTTCAACTTTTGTTGAGGCTCCCTCATCACATGGCTTCCCCTTAAGGCACGCCAGCATAATGTTCGGCCACGCCTCGCCAGTTGCACATCTATATAAAATATTTTAATTTTTTTTTTTTGTTTTTTTTTTTTTTGTTTAGGGAAGTAGGAACAAATATAAAAGTTTGTGTTA
Organism: Toxonevra muliebris; assembly: GCA_963691655.1. Classification (NCBI taxonomy): domain Eukaryota; kingdom Metazoa; phylum Arthropoda; class Insecta; order Diptera; family Pallopteridae; genus Toxonevra; species Toxonevra muliebris. The sequence goes on from OY829326.1 coordinate 106,457,842, forward strand.
GATGTTAGATATAGTATAAATATATTAATATACTTATATATTGTATATATGCATATAATAATTAATTAAGTATATAAGTATATAGGATATCGACATACAAGTAAAACATTCTAAATGAATCTTTGAAACATACTTTTTTGTTCAATACGTTTTTACGTTTTTCAAAATAGTAGATGAACTACATAGTATGTGTAAATATGAAGTATCAAAGTGGAATTTTACTCTACACTAACAAATTTTTAATTGAAAAAAAAAAATCAAACAACTTTTATTTTTTAATATTAATTTTTTTATGTACAAAAAATTTCCGATTTATTTATTTATTTTTTTTTTTTGTGGGAGTTTCTAAGAGCAATTTAGTTAAAATTTTTTATCAATTTTATAATTAAACTATTAATAACTCATTGTTATCCTAGACTAAAGAGGTAATTTTATGAGTCTGTTATTTGATGTAAAAGCTTTAATAGCAAATTAAACCTACACATTCCATAAAATTAATGGCATTGCACAAATTATTTTATAGTTTTTATAGTTTGCACTAAAATTAAAATGATAATTTTGAATTTTTCTTTATATGCATATAGTAAAGAAATATAGAAATTAAAATAAAGATGAATAATATAAATGCTTAGAAACCCTAGGAAAGTTCAATTGAAAAATTTAACTAAACACAGAGAAGACAAGAAGGACCTAGAAAATCATAAAAGCTTGCGTAGAACTAAAGAAACGAAACATAATATGGCTTATTAATTAATAACGATTCATAAGTATGTGTCAACTCAATAGTTACTATAATTTTTGTCTTCAAAATCGACTAAGGAGGGAGATTGAAAAAATCCTAACACACGTTTTTTTTGATCTAGTTATCTTTGAAAAATATGTCAGTTGTTATTTTTAATGACAAACATGTTGATTTATTGTGAGTTTGATCAAAATGAGTGAAGAAAAAGAAGTACGTCTTCAAATTATTAAAAACTTTCAAAAAAATCGAAATTGGTCCGACAAAAAATTGGCCAAAGAATTAAAGGTCTGCCGTCAAACTGTTTCCAATGTTATTAAACAGTTTCAGGAGAATTTGACCATCGATAGGAAACCTGGTTCGGGAAGAAAACAAGGATCACATGATATTGGAAACCCCAAGAAAATGGAAAGCTTATTGAAAAGATCTCCAAACACATTTGGTAGAAAAGCTGCCCGGTTAGCCCAGTGTTCTGACTATTTGGTGCGAAAAGTTAAAGCTAATGCAGGTTTGAAAGCATACAAAGTCCAAAAAGTTCCAGACAAAAAAAATTTAGACACCAAAGGGCTCGGAAATTAAAATCGAATTTCATACAAAAATATTCATGTTGTATAATGGACGACGAACGTATGTGCTAGCAGATTTTACGCAGCTTTCGGGTCAAGCTTTTTATGTTGCTGATGCTCGAGGAAATGTCGAAGAACAATTAAGAATCCAAAAGCAGATAAAATTTTCTAAAAAATTCCTGGTATGGCAAGCTATATGCAGTTGCGCCAAAAAAATTAAGCCATTTGTTACAGTGGGCTCTATAAATACCGAAATATACATCAAAGAATGTTTGAAAAAGACATCAAAGAATGTTTCATAAGAGAGCACAATATGTCCACATATTTTTAACCCGATTTGGCATCATGTCACTACGGCAAGAAAGCTCTTGAGTGGTAATAACTTAGTTTTTGTACCAAGAGAGACAAATCCTCCTAATTGTCTGGAGCAGGGCCGTAGCCAGGATTTTTTTCGGGGGGGTTTTTCATTCGAAGAAAATTAACATTGACTTGCCATTACTGATGATGAGCCCTACCTCAAAACAATTACCAAAAATACTAATAATAGTCAGAGGCTCATTTTCTGAGCTCTGAGCAATAATGCGTTAAAGAATTAATTACATTTTAAGATTGTTTCTTAAAACCCTACATGGGCTTTGCGAATAAAATGGTTCCTAGTATTTGTGAATGAATTTTTTATACTGAACACGAATCTGAGGTCAAAAATTTCCCATCATTTCCCACGTTTTAGAAAAAATGGGATGGAAAACCCTAAAATAAAATATTTGGCCATTTGGCGTGCTACAAACTTCGAAATTCAGAAATTATAGGCTGAATCATGCCCTTCCAAATGAGCCCTAAACCCGAAACTGAAAATCAAAAACAGTTACTGACCTAGAAAAACTATAAATGTAGAATTGCTCAGCACCACCTTCTCTTTTTGTATCCAAAGTCAAACCTCATGTCAAAGAAAACAAATCGGATCTGGTCGCATAGTCTAACTAAGATTTCGAGTTTATTTTTTTATATTTGACTTTTTAGAAAGAAACCGATAGAAGTAAAAAATATTTAAAAACTGTTCAATAGATTTTATTTTGACTTTTTTTAATTAATACCAAAAAATAGAAGAAAGTTTCCACATTTCGGGGGGGGGGGTCAGAACCCCCAAAACCACCTAAATACGGCCTTGGTCTTGAGCTAAGACCACTGGAGAGATATTGGGCTCTTGTGAAAAGAAACTTAAAAAGCACAAAAAAGGTGTTCCAAAATATCGAAGATTTTAAAAGGAGATAGACAAGCTGTTCCAAAAAGGTGTCTGAAACAACTATCAAATCTCTAATGGAAGTCTTACCAAAAAATGTCCACGAGTTCATAAATAGTGGTTAGAACTATAAAAGTTATATTTTCCTGTAATTTGTAAAATATTATCAATTAAATAAAAAAAATCAAAACTCTAAGATCAACCGTTTAAAAATTATTGAATTTTATATATATGTTTCTCGATTTTTTCGATCTCACTCCTTATAACAAAACCAAAGTTTTAAAACGTAGAAGAAACCAAATTATAAAATCGAGCAACTAGCACGTCTATCTTCGAGTTGGGATAAAATGTTCTACGTCAGGTGTAATTGCTCTTGCATTAACTGTTAGATAACTATATTAGTTGAAAAATATAGAGCTAGGTAGTAGTTTTTATGAGAAAAAAAATCTTCTTCGCTATAAATTTATATTATAAATTTTAGAAATGATTCGTACAGTTAGGGAATCGTTGAGTTGGAATGCAATACCAATCTTTGGTTAACATTCTTGCGATTTTAAAAATATAAGTGCTTGCCCATCGCTTTTGTTAGCGAAACGGACTAGAAAGTATTGATATCTTAAAACATTTTCACTAAGAAATGCTTTAATCTTCAATCTCATAAATTTGGTTAACATAATATTCTGTAATTTTACATTTAACTCTTCTATAAACAAGACAAAAAAAAAATATCTGCCCGACCAAGTTACTTTCGATGTATGAAGTATTAAATTTTAAACATTTTTAAATTAAGATGGAACCTCGAAAAAAAAAAACTTTCGAAACCGCGATTATTTTGGCAGGGAAACTTTTTCCAAGCAATGCAAGTGAAAATAACATCACATCAAATATTAAATGAATTCACTATACTTATGTATGTTAATGGGATATTTATGAACTGTCAATATTGACGCACATGAGTTGCACAATTGTTATTAAACAAAATTTTAAATATTATTATCAAACATTCAACGATGTCTTTCACAAACACTCACAAATGATTTTTGATATTTATATCAACCAAATATTTGCAGTGCGTAAATAAAGTTTTAGACAAATAATTGTATCGAAGAAATATAGAATTGGTATATATAAATTTATGAACAGTCATGCTAAAATTTCCAACAAATTCATACAGTAACCCCCAGATTAAATGCGTCGAAGAGAATATACAACTAACTAGGGAACGAAGTTATCTAGAAACCCTGAAGAAACGGTGAATGTATTTGGTAATAGAGTCAATTAACACGGGAATAATGTAGTATTTAATTTGTATTTATCACCAATGAAATTTTATGTTTTATAAATGATAAATAAATTAGTTATGCAACATAACTAAATTATTGTCTTTTCATTCACACACCTGCACATAAATTTCATTACCACAATATTATTTAATATAACTATGTAGTTGATTTAATAGGAATGGAAAAAGCCAACTAAAATATTATTTCTAAAATGATTATTATACAAACAGCAGCAAACATCTGTGTTTAACCTTATTGTCATTATTTCCATAAATGTTCAACATTTCATCAAGGTTTATTTATATAACTAGAAGGAAAATGTTTAAAGTTAAGAATTTATGAATAGATATTTTCAAATTTATGAACACAAGTGTATGCGAAATTATTTTGGTAAGTTAAAATAATGAAATAACTTGTTTTGTTAATAAAAGACAAACATTAAACATATGTTGTCAATTATAACATTGAAATCAAATTTTGCTTGGTAACTGAAAATTTTTTATGAGTTTTATGAAAATTATAGATATTCTCAAAACAACAAATTTTCAGGTAGTTAAGATGCAAATACATATGTTGAGTATGTATAAGATAATACCTAAATTTTGTCTGATGGCTTGACATTTGACACGACGATTTTTTTTGGTTTTATAAAAGCTTATTAAGAATTTTAATTATTTAAATTCTATAAATGTTCAATTTTTTTTTTTTAAGTGAAACTTCTTTAGCAAGGGTAAATCGAAAATGTTGCAACGGAAGTCAAGTCGAGTTATTGTTGCACTCATACGAAACTAATAAGAAACGAAAGTTATGCTGTTGTAAGTGTTTAGCGAACGAAGGCATATGGGGATCGGCTGCATACAAACATGCAGAGAGTCGACTTCTTGCAGTTTTATTTCTAGTGTGCTACGTCATTTTTGTGCTGATAAATGTAGAGAGTATCAACAGAAAAAAAAGCTTTCGAAAATAGAAAGAGAAAGAGTGCAAAAGCTTCAACAACAACGGTCACGTGAAAAATCTCGTTTTTGTTGCACTCTAACAAAACCAGTAAGAAACAAAGTTATGCAGAAAGGCGACTTCTGGCAGTTTTATCGCATATGCTTTAGTGAGAGAGTCGATATAGAAGTCTCGGCTTGATTGCATATAATCATGTATTATATACATACGTGCACAAAGTCGTGTTTGTGCTGATAAGTGTAGAGAGTATCAACAGAGAAAATGCAACAACAAAATTGAGAAAAGAGCACTGCAAAAACTTCAACAGAAAACACTAACGACCGTATTATTCACTTTTTTTAAAACTAGCTATAAAACTAATTTTCGTGAAAACTAGCTTTTTGAAGCATTTTTTGAAATTTTCCAAAAACTAGCTTTGAAAAAAATTTGGTATTATTCACATTTAATACTAAAACTCTTTTCAGCTTTCAAAATCATAGCTAGTTTTGTTTTCATAAACTAGCTTTGAGTAATTTTATGGTATACGTCATGTAATATCATCAAAGCAAACGGTTTTACTATTTGAAATTAGAGGATTAATGCTCGAACCGGCTAATGTTTTGGGGGTGTCCATTATAGACCTGGTCGGACTCGGTTCGGACGGTCTTGCATTAGCAACTAGCGGTCAACCATCGAACGTTGGTCAACATAATGATTGGTGTTACTCGATAGATGAAAGCGTCAATGATCATTGGCCCATTTTAGTATACATTCCCAACGAAGCAAAAGCACCGACACAAAAACAATTACAACCGACAATTGGAATTGCATTGAATTGCAATCGACTGTTGCATTAACAAGTGCGACACCAATTGACGCATCACCAATTAAGGAACTTTGCCGTTACCTTAATTTTCGGAACAATCGCTGTTTTTTCCGTGATCTTATATTTTAATATATTATATATTTACAAAAAAAAAAAAAAAACATAACCTTATCATAGATTATGAAGGCCAAACCGAACGATGCAAGGCGGCTACGTTGAGTCCATGCCGAAATACCGGGAAAATGCATTCAAACGCATTTTTAAATTTGACAGAAGAGGATACAGTTTGAACATATGAAGATAAATAAGTACCCATTGCTGTTGCGGAAAGTTTCGGCCAAAGAAATCAAATAGCAGCTCTGACGGTGTCTGTGGCATGTGAATAAAATCGGTGAAATACATTAGTAACGCATCTCACACTTTTTGCAAATTCACACTTACGGTCGCCTGGGACACATGGAACAACATTTTCCTGGAAGCTGCCAGCCCCCAGAAAACGAAGCAGAATCAGAACTCGCTGCTCAGTGCTGATAGTACGACTTCTGCTGTAACACCATTTATTTGTTGTTTGTTTATTACAATATTTTTTTTTCATACGAAATCGCTGATAAAAATCTATGTCGTCTCAATCATGGACCACAGCGCGATGGGCAATATACAGGGCAATGTATACATATAGACGACGAGGGCAAATGTCTTCACACTTTTCGTGTTGCCGGATCTAGTGTCATCGTCATCTACGAAGAAATCAGCCAAAACAACTATGTAAAGAATAACAAAATGAGTCAAAACTAGTTTTGGAAGCTATAAAACCAACTTTTCCTGGTTTTGAGAAAAATGAGTTTTCACGAAAACTAGCTTTCACAATCAGAGTTTTATCGGTTAAAACTAGAGTGAATAATACGATTTTTTGAAAACTAGCTTTTAAAATCACTTCGAAAACTAGTTTTGGGGCAAAACTAATTTTCAGAAAATTGAATAATACGACCGTAACAATTTTCTAATAAACAGCATAGTTTTCTTACTGTGAGTGCCTGCAGACACATAATTTTTTTTATTTATTGTATTCTTTTCTGCAATGAGAGCAAAATAAAAATAAGCACTTTATCGAAAACCCACAACTAAAGTAAGTCAAAAATCAGTCGAACTAAAAAAATCTGTAAGAAAGAGCTTACTTAAAAATTAAATAGAAAGAGATAAGCAAACCAATGAAATATTCTCAAGCACGCGTCACTATCCCTCAATTGAAACTCTCATACCAAGATTTTCGTAAAATTTCTAAATCTTATACATATATAGTATTTTCAGAAAAACATCAGATAATTACTCATTTTCCAATAATTTTTAATTTTACTGCAAACTTTAAAATTTTTAATTTATTTTTTTTTTGTATTACAACATTTGATGGCAGGTAAATGTAATTTTGAAGTGTATAGATAATTTCGTATATTTTTTTTTTTAACGAATTGTTTTTTTTTTTAAGTGCAATATATAGAACTATATTCAATACTAAATTTCTAAACAAATTTTCAACAATGCAATAAAACACATTAAAAATTAATTAATTAATTTCGTTTTCAAAAAATTAATGAACATGAGTATACGAATAGTAGTAAGTGGTGTGAATATTGTGTTATCACTGTAAACAAATATATGTAAGTATATAAATAATTACATAAAGAAATTTATTATATAAGTAGAAAACAAATAAATATATATAAAACTAAGAACTTAAAAAATGCTAAAACATTAACTTTGAGAACTTGGTTTTGTTATTAGAGTTATGTCTGTAACGAAAGTAGAAGGTCGAATGAACTTTAAGTAAACAGGGTTAATATTCCGGCATTTATGCTTACTTTTAACTGAATTTTAATAAACTTATCAAGTCATAACCGCTAAATTTTGCATCAGCTCGCAAAATTGTATGACAGGAAAATGAAACGTTACTGACAAACAGAAAGAACAAGCTTAGCGTATCATAAGTTATTGGAGCCTTGTATCATGATAGCGAAAAAAAAAACGTTTTATGTAAAATGTAAGCACTTTTTGTCACTGACACCAATCTGATGGCTACAGCTTCATTCCAAAAGGAGTATAATTTGAGAAGTGGTTTTAAAAACGTTGATGTGTGTGTGCTTTAGTAACAAAAATTGGTCCTTGGTGGTGTTTGTTTTTACTCAATTTAACTTTGATCTATACATCAATAGAAAGGAAAATTTTTTGTTAAACCAGAAATAACAATAAGTAATTTTTAAGTGAGAATAGAAAGGGATAAAAAGGGACAGGGCCGTAGCAGGATTTTTTTTTTTTGGGGGCGGAGGTTTTTATTAGAAGAATATATTTTTCCTAGGTAAATGATTGCGATTCATTTTCAGACTAGGGCAAAAGTGGATAAATGTCTTGAAGTTTAAGGAAAAATTTTAGTTTTCGAGTTTTTTTAGTCTTAACTTAAAAAAAAAAAAATGGATGAAAATTTACAGAATAATCAATTCAAATTTTTTCAAACAAGTATTATTCAATATGGATTCCAATGAATTTTTTTATCGTGAAGGATATTATTTCGATAACTTATTAACTTGCCATTACTGATGATGTACCTAACTTCAAAAAAAAAAAATTACCAAAAATAGTCAGAGGGTCATTTTTTTCAAATGATTATTAGTGGGAATTCTGGCCAATATCAATGATGAAGAATTCGGATGAGGTTGGCATATATCCCCAAAATTCGTGCAGTTACCGCATTGAAAAAGATCTTCCGAGTCGAGGTGCTCTGAGCAACACAACAACACAGCAACACAAATCTGAGGTCAAAAACTTCCCGTCACGTCACGTTTTAGTAAAAATGAGATTGAAACCCCTAAAAATAGAGTTTTTAGCCGTTTTTGAAAAAATGGGTTCATCTGTCGTGCTACAAACTAAGAAATTAGAAATTAAAGGCTGAAATCTTTCGAATGCCCCTGTAAAGGAGAGAATGTGTTTATGTCTAGGGGTGCAGGAAAAAATGTACACAGAACGGATTTTAGAGGTGAAAGAGCAATTTTATGGTAGAAAAACTTCAAATATACTATATAGTAAAATATTGCTTTTTATTACCTTTCAAACAACTCTAATTTTACAAGGATGTGATAATTTTTTCTATTTTTTATTAATTTTTGAACTTTTTAAACGGTTTCAGGACGAAACTTTAAATCAAAAACCGTTGTTGACCTGGAAAAACTATGGATGCAGGATTTGCTCAGCATCTCCTCCTCTTTTTGAATCCAAAGTCAAGCCACATGTCAAAGAAAACCAATCGGATTTGGTCGCATAGTGTAACTAAGATTTAAAATTTATTTTTTTATATTTGACTTTTAGAAAGAAACCGATGGAAGTCAAAAATATTTAAAAATCGTTCAATAGATTTTATTTCGACTTATTCTTCCATCCACTGGCAATTAATGGCAGATATCTAGCTCAAATTAACACCAGACAAGGTCATTTATAAGAAAGGAAAGTCCCACAAACGAAATTCTCCATTTTAGGAGTTAGCTAACATGGATTAAAAGGGATATTGAAGAATTCTGATAGCAAATTTTTAAAGAAATGTCTAATTTTACAGTATACTCACTGAGGATACTTTTTGTAAAATATATTTGGATGCATCCAAACAAAATTTTTTTTCTAAACTATAAAATTCGCGAAAAATTAAAATAGATATTTTTCGAACGGGTAAATCTCTTATATTTTTATTTTTTTAATGCAACCATCTAATTTCGATTATTTGTAAGACAAATATAAACTGTGCAAAAAACTTTTCCCGAATTAAAAATATTAAAAAAGAAGAAGAAGGCCTGCTTCTAAGTATATAAAAAATTTTCCAATAAAAAATTTTTTCATACGATAAACAGACACGGTTCATATTAGATTCAGAAAATCTGACCAATATGCAATACAAGTGTCAAAGAAGAATTGCAAAAAGTACATAGAACGATAGTTCCTTTCAATAATACTATTCAGTGAAAATAACTTTCTTTGTAATTCTCATTTACTTTACAGTATTTTCACTTATATAGATTGTTGATTTTAGGGAACTATCACAAAGATCACTGATGAGGAACCGTAGCTGGTTCCGAAACGATCGTCTGATCTGTTAGTTCTATGAACTTTTTGATATTCTTCTGGCATCAATGTTCATTCAAAGCCTAATAATTTAAATAATTAAACTGTGAAAGTTTAAAAAGAAAGTTTTTGAATAAAAATCTGTTCTATTTCCCACCGTATCACTAGCTATAATGCCATAATAAATACGTGGGGTAAACTTTTATACTTTATTATTGTTATTTCTGGCAAATAAAATGTCCAGGTATTTTTTTTTTTATAAAAAGTTGTTGTGCTTCTTTTCTCGAAAGTGTAGTTAACCGTTGTTCTCATTCATTTGATGTCTTAGCATATGAAAAAAAAACATAAAAAGAAATCTAGTTCTAGTAGATCTTTTCCTAATATTTAGCTAGAAATTTTGTAAGAAATATATTGAAATCATGGAACCTAAGGCTCATTCTGTTTATAGGTTTTTTTTTATTTTTTATTTAATGGTTCTAACTTTTCTTTCACATAAAATTCGCTATAAATGTTTGGCTAAAGAAGTTTTAAAAATTAATTATAAATTATCTATTAAAATTTTCGCTAAAGATTGTTGTTTTTCATCTTTGTATTTTTGATAGTTTCTTTGTATTATAACTTTTTTTTTTTTTATTTTAATTAATTAAAATTTTGTATTTATTTATTTTTTTGATAATATGTCCAGTGAAACATGGTTTACGTACCTGAAGAGCAACATGACTCCTTGTATAAACGATTGGAAGTTATTGTGTCTTGTTATGGTATTTTCCACAGTACCTAGTCTGATATTTCCGAATACCTAGTAGTAGCACACGTAGTAGTAGCGAATGTGGTTAAGTTTTAATAATAAATTGTTATTTTGGTTGAATTTTTTTATTTTTTTCATTTTTTATTTATTTTTTTATTTTGTTTTTTGTCCACTTATATTTAAAATGAGGCATAATTCAGAATTCAGAAACCATAATAAACAGTAATAAAAAATTGTAACAAAGAAAATCTAATTTAAAATATATAATTAAAAAATAAAATTTGAAGTGTCTCTGTGTATATGTTGGTCGATAGATATTAATGTAAATGTAAATAAGTAAAGAGATAATAAATAAAATAAAAAGCGTTCTACAGTTAACAAAAAAATAATAAAGGAAACCAAAACTACAGAACTGCTAAGAAAACACGTTAGTTATAAATTGGGTCAATTCAAAGTTTAAATATTCAATGAGTACGCACTTTTTAAAGTCGCTCATGCTGCAAGTACAAATAGAGTACTACAGCACAGCAGTTGCAAGTTTAATATGCTGTGAATGCAATTGTAAATTAAGAAAACTATGCAAATTTTGTAGTAAATACCACAGCCTCACAGTTATTGGCTTATTTGGAGAATATACTACCCAGTTTAAAATCTTATGATCATTGAAGTTCTGAGAATAATTAGACAGACATACTAGAAAGATAAAAGTATTTACAAAAAAAAAGTAGTTTTCTTCCAATTCTATGAGTTTTCGAAAATAGCCCAAAGTTTTTCACTAATAAAAACGGAAAAACATAATTTTTGTAATTTTTTTTACAAGGCACATACTTGCCAATTAACTAGCCAAGAGAGCAATGAACTACCAGCACACAGACACAGTGTCACTTGCAGTGAGTTGCCTACTTAAAAAAGTGCGTCCAATGTGAAAATCTCTAACTAAAATAACTTTTTATATTTATACTTTTTTTTTTAGCAATTAAACACTAAGCTGCAATTTAATTATGGGGATTCATGGGAGTACAGTTTGAAATGCATTTAATTTTGAGTATACTGTGAATATCAATTACAAAAAACATTAACTGTCTTACAAACAAAATTATATATATTTTTTAAATATATTTTATATTTATTTATTTTCTTTTAGCATTGAAACTAAGTCACTAAACTTTTATTAAATCTTTTTAGTATTTAGTTTCGTTTTTGGTTTTTGGATTTTGTTTTTTATTACTTTTTTTTTTACAAAGTGGGGAATTGAACTTAAAAACAAAAGTTTTTATTTTTTGCTATATATATGTACATTTAAAACAAATATAGAAACTTTAAAATTATTGTAATTTTTTTCAATTTGAAATAAAATATTTTTCAAAGAAAAGAAAAACAATAATTGCATTCATTCAACAAAATACATTTATTATACGAGTATTTAGCAACAATGAAGGAACTTTCATTTATATTTTTAATAAAAAAAAGAAGAAATATATTCTAACAAACTACAATGAAATTTCGAATTTGTAACCCTCAATTTTTTTATTTTTTTTTATTTTTTTAGTTTGGTTTGATTTTTTAATGATACTCCAATACTCAATAGTGTAAAGTTAAAAAAACTCGAAATCTTACAAAAAAGAAACGCTAACAAATACATATGTATATAATAGTTTATATATATATATTTATGTTTGTTTAAAATATATAATGAAAGTAATTTTTACTTTGAAATATACTTTTTTAAAATAATTACTTTGTTTTGCAATACTTGTTTTAATTCAACATTGTTTTTTACCGAAAGAGCAGCATGATTCCTCCGGAGAATGATTGAAAATTATTGTGGCGGTTGAGTTGCGTATCCGGATCATATTTTATATTTCCAAAAACCTTTATTTGTTTGTTTGTTTGTTTGATTGATTTTTTGTTTTGTTTAGTTTTGTTTTCATTTTTGTTTTTATCAGTTTTCGTTTACACATAGATAGATATTTGGTTTTGGTTTTTTCGGTTTGGTTTTTGTTTCGTTTTTTTGTTAATATTTGTACAATATATAAATGTAAAAATCAAAATATTATTAATGCACGTGAAGTAGAAATTGTGTAGAAGAAATCTAATTAAATTGCTAAAGAAAAGTTATTCTAATCTTTTTATAAATATTTATTGTAATTTAATTTTTCTTTTTATGTTTCAAAAATTTCATCAATATTCATATGTAATAATGCTATACCACTGTCATAGTAAACTGTCGCAACTTGGGATAACACACCATGAGAATATATGCAAGTTTTTATGGCTTTTCTTAATGACTTCTTAAATACATCCCACTTTATTGGTTCTGCATTAGGACGATAACTAAACTGATTTTTTTTTAGAATTTGACCAATTTCTAATTGTTATATACCATATAAAGAGATATTACTCCTAAAATTTAAACCATAATTTAAGGCAAAATGAGAGGCTGAGAGGAAAAGTGGTATAACTTCAACGTTCAGAAAAAAGTGGAATAATTTTACTTAAGAGCAAAAACAAAACGAAATATGTTCAGAGCAAAAGTGAAACGAAATATGTTCAGAGCGAAAACAGAATAAAAAACTATGCTGTTCTTGCTCTGAAAGAATTGTTATACCATTTTTGCTCTTACTTTTAAGGCGTTTCATTTTCACTCTAAACCGTATTACTTATGCCATTCTTGTACTGACACACTAAATTATTTCACTTTTGCTCTTATATAAATTTTAACCCGCTTTTCCTCTCAGCCTGTCAAATATGATATTTGATTATAAACATACAAGATATGCTGAGGCAGTGAAAGAAAAACCTATTGAATATTTAGTTCTTCAACATCTTTCCTAGTCTATTTCTCTCTCTTTCTTTTCTTCTTCTTTTAATTACTTTATTTCTTCATTTGTTTCTTTCCTTTAGATCACTTTTAACGCTCTTTAATTTTAATCTTAATTTGTTATTAAATCCATCATTTTATTTGTCATTTACTTTATATTAAGCAATTTGTTGTTAATAATTTTACTAAATATGCTGTTATATTGTAATAATTTGCGCATGTAAAAGATCATGTCTTAGATGCGAATATTCTCTAAATAAATAAAAATAATTAGACTATTTGGAAAGCAACATGTTTTCAAATCGCATAATTTCTGCATGAACAAATTTTTATTAAATATAGCTCTGCAAATTCTGTACGAAATTCGTAAATTATGAATTGAAAAATTTTAATTTATAATGGTTTAATAAGGATGAAAATCGTTATACAATTTCAATTCGACATATTATCCCATTTTACATGAAGAGTAGGTTATGTTTAGAAAGATGTTTGATTTTTTCCACTTGGAGACTAATTTACAGCGCATTGTGAATCCCTTTGTCTTCTGAACTTAAATTCACTTGGATCCAAACTGAAAGCAGTTGGTACGCTTTATAAATTTTAGCATATCCCAGATATTTCTCCTGGAAAGAAGTTAACAACCAGTACGCGGAAACGTCGTTTTTGCAATGTAGGACATCCACAGAATAGATAATGAATTGATTAAACTTTATCTACATCACTGCAACTTCTCCAGTAATCGCTGAACTCTAGTTGTCAATTTTGGAGTATAGCCCAAATGGTACAATATGGCGTGATCCTTTTGTTAAGGGTCAGAAGACTCTTTGTTTTGCTTTTGTTTAGCTCCGGTCGAGCTGGGATGCTTATCGTTTCATTTACTTTAATAAGATGCATTTCTGAATACTGTCGGCTATTTCACCTAATCTGTTGTTCCCTCCTATATCGCTATGTCCGAAAGCGCAGTCTAGTTTGCGACATTTTGATACTGTCTTCGATTTAGCAATAAGTAACTAGGAATATTGTGATATATGACAGAGGGAGACCACAATTATCCAAATGAATAATAATAACTATTAGCATCAATTTTCATCTGCCATAAATACTTTTTAATAATGAATTACAAAAGGCTGGCTTTTAAGCACTGTGCTCTGTTCAAGTTTGCATAAAATTCCACGGCAAACTCTATATAAAAAACAGCTGATGAAATGAAAAAATTTTGCGATATATTAGCCAAAGAAATATTTTGTTCTCTCTCGTGAAATATTCGCAAGTCTGCAACATTTTTTCACGTAAATTTGAATGTTCGTCCCATTGAAATAGTAGTAAAAAGTGACAGCAAACAAATCGCTCATTTACTAAAAGACTGTCATAAGTCAAAAAACACGAGTTTTGAGTTAATGATGCAGAATTATTCACTATATCACTCTTCATATTGTGTAAAAATTTCATATTAATATCTTGTATACTCTGCGCGTGAGAATTGTAAGATTTCTTCTTTTTTCTGCAAAGTGGGGGTCAATTGAAAACTTAAGACGCGTTTTCTGCAAAATCGCGTTTTTTGAGTTATGACAGTCTTTTAGTAAATGGGCGATGTATTCTGCTCAAATTTCTCAGCACCCATTATTTTTTTTTATTCTTTAAGGGGTTTTTAAATAACTTTGTCTTGCAACGCTTGGTCGTGAAATGTCAAAGTTCACCGCAGAATTAATGTATATTGCCCACGAAAGTTCATGCAAACTAACATAGTACTATGCTGCAAGGTGCAAGAAGAAAACGCATAATTCAGCCAAATCGTAGACCCTCTAATCTGGAGAATAGACAATTCAAAACAAACTTGAGGACTTAATTCCCTCAGAGGCCAATTTGGTTGAAAAAACCGACCATAACCAAAGGTAGAAGAGATTATTCCTTCTTTGAGGAACATAATGAAACAGGAAAATTATTATCAT
Organism: Toxonevra muliebris; assembly: GCA_963691655.1. Taxonomy (NCBI): domain Eukaryota; kingdom Metazoa; phylum Arthropoda; class Insecta; order Diptera; family Pallopteridae; genus Toxonevra; species Toxonevra muliebris. Next base: position 106,473,045 of record OY829326.1, read on the forward strand.
ACAGCTTTGGACGCACACGAAAAATGTTCACCTAAAAATTTAGCTGACAATAAATCTCAATAGTAGTTGCCACTTGTGAGCTCAGCAAGCTATAAACTTTTCGTATTGCGACAATATATTGATGAAATTTTTGAAATACTAACATCAAGATCCCTAAGGGATTCACCTATAAATTTTAAAAACTTGAATACAAAATATAAAACTAAAATATGGTTAATTTAGAATGTGCTAAATTCATGGTTTATATTTTTCCCAATTTGTTCTCTAGAAAAACATATTGCGACCCTTTATCTTTTCGTTAAAATTGTCAAAAAATAAATAAAACAAAAATAAAACATTAAAAAAGCGTTGAAAAAGTTAACAAACAGAAAAAATTAAATAAATTCATACCAAGAAATAATATTATAAGAATTAAAACTCAAACGATTTTATAAATTAAAAAAAAAAAAAAAAAATATTTCAATTTTTAATTTTTTTATTTTATTTTTTGTTGGATAACTTACCTGCATACCAATAATAGCATAAATAAAAAATAGCATTGCTATAAGCAGGCAGACATATGGAAGTGCTTTAAACGATTGTACGAATGTCCACAATAGAATTCGTATCGTATATCCTTGACGGAGTAATTTTATAAGACGTGCCGCACGAAATAAACGCAGGAAGCCAACGTTGATTGAGTTCGACTGTAAAATATTTTTGGTCAAGAGATGAAAGAAAGAAAATAAATGAAATGCGAAATTAGTTGGCAGATTGTGGTTTGTGTATGTCATATGTAGTATTTGCGGGTTAGTCGTATTCTTTGTTATAAGTAGTTGTTTGAAGTTAAGTAGTTGTTAATACAAATTGGATGGTAACTAAATTTGTACTTTTTTTTTTTTTGTTTTTTTTGAACAGCGCATTTATACCAAAACTGCCTCCCCGTTACGAAGTTTACATTAATACCATAACTTCAAGGGCATTCATGTGAAATTAAATTAAAAAAAAATGGAATACCTTAAGTGACCATATATAGGAGAGCTATCAAAGCTTACAAAAATATTAAAAAAAAAAAACAGTTTACTTTAAAAGCTATTTGTTTTTGTTGAGCAAAATATAAAATTGGATTGCCTACTCTAGAATTCAATATAAATTTATTCCACTCAGTTGTCCATCTCAGATTTTCTCTTTTTCAAATTTTTTCTTCAGAAAATTACAAATTGTTCGCTGAATATTCTACTTATTCTGCCGAATAATCAAATGTGTTGAAAATTTGATGTTAAAATAGTTGGCAGTGCAAGGCTTTAAAAAAGAATTGAAGGGTCATTCCATTAATTTTTCTCTTAATTTTTTTTATAATATTTTTTAGTCATCTAAATATATGCTATTCTCGATTGTTTTTTTTTTCTTCCTTAAATTTCATTAACACTTCCAAAACTATCAAGATTGTTCTTTCGTTGATTTTAATTTCACACGATTACCTTTGTATGATGCTAATTTGAACCTAATACCTACGGGAGTCAATTTTGGTATGAATGTTCCATCTCACCCTTTTTGAGTTTTCGTTCTGAATTTTTATTAAAGCAAAACAAAAAATTGTTCAGTATTATTAATTTTGATTGAGGTTAGTAGGTAACAAAACAAAAACAAACTAATAAAAAGCAAAAAACCATAAAAAAAAATTATTGTTTTTATTATTTGAGTGAAATTTAAATTTACTAATTTACACACCAATTGTTAAGTAAAATATATGAAAAAATAAGGTTTTCTTTCGTCTTGTTTTTTATTAATATACAAATTCAGTTAGTACGTATTCGCATATTAATGAATTTTTGTGTTTAATTTTGCAGTTCTAATTATTTTCAAGGTAAAACAAAATTTTGTATTTTTGTTTTCAATTTTCGCATAAACAAAAAGTAAACAAAAATTTTACGCAATTTTAGAAATACTTATAGAATAAAAAAATTATACAGTTTTGTTTTTTTTTTTAACTTAATTTTAAGAATTTTATTCGAAACTAAATAGAAACAGAAAACTAAGCCAATGCATAATTTATAGACTTTCTAATTAAAAAAAAAAAGATTTTTCGTAATTTCATAATTTGGAATCTTTTTCTGTAAAAGTCCTCTTTGTATTTTGGAAAGTTGGTTGTTTGTGTATGTTTTTCTGTTTTGTATGTATTTTGTATTTTTAATACCATTTTCTTCATTGTTTTTCTTTTTTATATAGTTTGTCTATTTAAAAACATTTATGGTATTAAAAAAATAAAATTAAAAAAAGATTTGACCAAAATATTTTACACCATCAGCCAAGCGCTTTACATTGTCAGTGGTTAGCTTAGTTATTCAAGTGAGTAGTAGTGCAAGTGCTTTGCTGATGCAATGACGTATACCGCCTCGCGGTGGCTTCATTATTCAGCTGTATGCAGCAGCATGTTGCAAAGTTGAGCATAGTATATATGCAGCAGCATGCTGCAAAGTTGAGCATAGTATATATGCAGCAGCATGTTGCCAACTTGAGCATAGTACATATGCAGCAGCATGTTGCCAAGTGTGCATTGTACATACGCAGCAGCATGCTGCCAAGTTGTGCATATACATATGCAGCAGCATGCTGCTGAACTTGCTATGCAGATATGCATGTTGCGTAACAGCTTCGCAGTGCAATTTCATACTGAGAGAGCTGTTTCTAGCAACATATTGATCTGTGCTTATAAACATGCTGCGCAACAGCTTTCAAACAATTAAATTGGGTTAAGAATAAACCTCAATATTAATTTTTTAAAAATAAATTTTTTTTTTTTAATAATTAATAAACTCGCATAAATGGAAAAATTAATTAAATTAACTACTTAGTTGTAGGTAGATATAAGTAAAGTATTAGTAATAGAGGATATAGCATTTAGTAGCATTACGAAAACGTTTTTCTTTTTCTTAAACTATTTATACAAACGGTTTTTAAATATGTAGGTAATTATGCTAAGTTCATAATAAGATAGATAAAAATAGACTAAGTTAGCAGTTATACTAAATTTATAGACTTTCGTGTTATAAAATATTTAAATATGTTCTTTTATTTAGCTATGTATTTATGTATATTGTATTTAGCTGGATATAATTTTATGTAGTTAAATATGTATAAAGGAATTCTGGACACTAACTATTATACAAAAAAAAAAAAAAAACGCTTCATAATAACACGATAACACACCCAATTGAATTAATATTTAAACATACTTATATTCCAGACCACATCTTTAAATTTTACTATTGTATTGAATAATATTAGCACAAGCAACACAAGTTGAGCACACATATTTGCTAGAATTTTATTTAACGACTTTGTGAATAAACAAGAATAACTTGGATTTTCTATTTATTATTTAGGCAACTTGTCTCATCTTTGAAGAATTCAAACTGGAAACAAAGCAACAATGGTACCTACAAATGATACTTGATATAAGATATAAGATGCATATTGAAATGAAACTTTTAACATTGTTAACGTTGTTTGCTGAAATAAACATCCAAACATCCATCATATTCAATTAAATATATATTTTGAAAATAGTCGTCGTGGCGCAGTGGTACATTAGTGTACAAATATAATCCAAAAAATATGAATGGATGCGAATAGCTCGACCTAGGCACTCCTTAGACTACTATGCCATAATAGTAGTAGTAGAAAACAGACCGCTGATGTGTGTGTATGTGTAATTAGTGAAGCGTTTGAACATGACAATCTATAAATCGTTAACTAAGTATAGGCATGTATGCTAAAGAGATATTAACAAGGAGAGAAAAACCCTAATTTGAAGTCATAACTATTTTAAGTAAATGAAGGTTTGAAACTTTTATAATATTAAACTTCTCAAAAATTAATTTGGAAATAATTTTCAAATAATAATTTATAAAAATTGTGCAATTTTGATGCAGAAAATTCTTTTCTTGATACAAAAGTTTCAAATCTATTAAAAAATAAAGTACAAATAAACTACAAGTTATTTATAAAGGCAATTCATAAAAAAAAAAAAATTACAATTATGTATAAGTATATGATGTTGGCTATGATAAGACTTATATACACAAATATACAAGAAAGTATTCTGTGTGAGTTATTAGAGATAATGTTAAATTACTTATTACAAATACAACTATACAAATATGCTCAAAATGAGATAAGTCAATCACTGAAGAAAAACGGCAGAGAAAGTTTTGGGGAAACTTTTTTGGGGATAAGTAAGTATTACGGATTACAATCAAAAATTGTAGAAAGAACAAGACAAAAAAAAAAGTTACACACGTTCAATAAAGCAGCTAAAAAAGCTTACAAGTGGAGAGAGTCTATGGAAAAAGCAAGTAGTATTTAGGTACAGTTACTTGTTAAAACGTATATTTAAAAAAAAAAAAAAAAAAGAAACGTTTCTGTGGAAGAATTCTTTATGAATAAAAGCGTAAAATAATAAATTTTATTTTTCTGTATTTTGATTTTTGGTTTTTTTTTTTTACTTACATCCTGTGAAATATTAAATTTTATGTGTGATTTTTAGAATTGCAAGTTTCCAACAATTTCGTTTACCATTTTGTTAATTTTTGCAATTTGGTGCAATGTTGTTGTTTTGGTTGTTGTAGTAGTTGTTGTGAGTAGTAGTAGAGTAATACGAGTAAATATGTAAAAAGTGCGCACATACATACGTAACGTGGTGTAGGTATTTATGATGTTTATTTTTAATTAATATTTATATATAAGTACGATATATAAATATATATTTCGCAATGCAATTGTTTTGTTTTTGTTTTTTTTTTTTTTTTGTATTTCGATTAATTATTTCATTCATGATTTTAATTTGTTTCCAAATTTTTTTTTTTTTTTTGTTTTTTTTTTTTTTTTTGATTGATGTACGATATAAATTTTTGTTTTTTTTTGAGTAACAAACAAAGCATTCAATACAATCATTGCAAGCATGTTGCAGCATTTTTCAAACGCATTCACAATTATTATTATTATTTTTTTTTTCAAATATTTCATATTTTTCCCAACGATAAATTTTGCATTCGACAAATTATAAAGTTGCCATACAATGTCGCAAAGTAGAGTTAGAGTTAAGACAAGTTGCGGTGTAATGAAGTGAAAGCATTAAACAAATTTTTTCGATTTTTTATTTTTTTTTGTATTTTTGTGCATATTTTCGTTTGATTTTTGATTTTTTTTTGATTTTTGGTAATAATTTGAAAATTTTGCGATTTTTGTTTTTGTTGTCATCATTTTTGAAAAGAAGAAAAACAAATAGAAATGTTTGCATTAATAATAGAATTTTATAATAATCAAGTTGTTAAGTAATATTTAGTATTCAAATGGTGGTAAATATTTTTTAGGTTTGTTTTAGGCAACAAATACAAATACACACACACATTTTTTTTTTTTTTTGTTTAAACTAGCTATGAAAGAGAAAAGCTTTAAAAATGGGACAAATATTAAAATTTACCGCAAGTACGTGTAATTTATTTTAGAAAGATTTTTCAATTTGGATTATGTTAAATATATTTAATTTTTGCTAATTAATGATGGATATAAATGCAACTAGGGTAAGAGACAACTTTATTAATTTGAAAAATATGCATTTTCTAGAATTAAATTTGTCACTACATACAAATTTTTTAAAATGAATTTAATTCCTTTAGAGCAACCAAACTATATATTAAACGAACCATGTAGTAAACAGTTTAACTAACAACATTTTATTAAGCAAAACTGTTTGTTTTTTACAATATGCAGATATGTAAATGTTTTTTTTTTTTTTCTTTTTGATTTTGCACAATAAATTCAGAAATATTCACCACATGATGATATTTTGTATAATTTTAAGCAACAGCCAGTCGAACAAACTCAACTAAAACCACAAAAGAGAAAAATATCCATCCTAAAGCATAAAAAAAGTAATGAAGAAAGATGAAGGAAGCAATCACGAGTAAATTCTCGGTTTGTAGAGTTAGACAAATGAATGAATGAATGAATTTCTTAAGAGCTTGATAAGCTTCTAAGGTCATGACTGCTGGATTTATGTGGAAGCACTGGAAACACTGATTTTTCATAAGGTAGAATTTTCATACTTTTATGAATATTTTTACCGAAAAAATATAATTACTTTTTTCGCAACATTGAAACGTAAAGTTTTTAATTAATTTGATATAAAAATGACAGGAAACTGTCATGGAGTCTGATTGAAATGCTTGAGAACCTTTTCAGGACTCTAGAATGGTTAAATTTTGATACCAAAAGTGGTTTCAGACAAGGAGACTCCCTATCGTGCGACTTCTCAACAAAAACAGTTTGCGCATATTAGCTGGTATTCTGACTGGGCATTGCGGGCTCAGAGAACACCTTTGCAAGATAGGGGTTGAGCAAAGCTCAATTTGTAGGTTTTGTAATGAGGAAGACGAATCATCAGTACATATTTTAGCTCAATGTGGAGCACTGAGCCACAAAAGAAGGAAATGTCTGGGCATGCACCAAGTGCCCAGTACAGAACTAGCATCCATAGCTCCGGGCGCAATACTCAAATTCTTGAGGGAGACTGGACTGGATGAGGTACTCTAGGCAGATTAGACTAGATAGAAAAGAGGGACGTACAATAGATCTTATAGGTCGCGGTACAAAGACAGAAACCTCTATAATACAATACAATGCAATCGTGCGACTTCTTTAATCTGATGATGGAGAAAATAATTCGAACTACGAACATCGACATCTCTGGCACTATTTTTTACAAAAGTGTCATGCTGCTAGCATATGCTGAAGATATTGACATCATTGGCATCAACGCGCGAGCAGTCAGTGCAGCATTCTCCAACTTGGAGAGGGAGTCTCGTCGAGTGGGTCTAGTGGTGAACGAGGACAAAACGAAATACCTTGTGTCAACAAATAAAGAGTCACGGCGTCTTTGACAAAATGTCACTGTTGACAATTAAAAATTCGAAGTCGTCAAGGCTTTCGTTTATCTTGGATCCAGCATCAACACCAACAATAATGTCAGCCTTGAGATCAAGCGAAGAATAACTCTTGCCAACAGGTGTTACTACAGGCTCAGTAGGCAATTGAGAAGCAGAGCCCTCTCTCGACGAACAAAAATAACGCTCTTCAAGACCCTCATCCTTCTTGTCCTAATGTATGGCGCAAAGACGTGGACTTTGACCACCAATGATGAGAGGCTGTTGGGAGCGTTCGAGAGGAAGATACTCCCCAAGATCTTTGGTCCAGTGTGTGTGGACGACGTGTATCGGATAAGATGGAACCATGAGCTGTATGAGCTATACGCCGACATTGACGTGGTCAATCGTATAAAAATCCAGCGGCTTCGTTGGCTGGGTCATGTCGAGCGAATGGAAGATAGTACTCCGGCTAGAAGGGTGTTTTATTCGAGCCACGGAGGTGGAACGCGCAGAAGAGGAAGACCTAATCTCCGTTGGAAAGACCAGGTACAGGGGAACCTGACTGCACTTGGGCTTACTAACTGGCGCCGGCGCGTGCATTGCAGAAGCGACTGGCGAGGCTTTTTACAGGCGGCCAAGACCGATCATCGGTTGTAGAGCCAATTAAGTAAGTAATTAAGTAAGAAAGGTTAAATTGGCATTCAAATATCATGGAGCTCTCATCGAAACGGGTAAAATTGCTTAAGAATTATTCTGAAAGATAAACGTTTTAGTCAGCGTTTCAAAAGAAGTAAGAAATTGGCGGCCGACTTTCGTAAATTTTCATCAAAGGTTATTGCCAGAAAATCTTTTATGACAAACAATAAATTCATTGAATTCCCACTTCCAAGCATTATCATATCATAACTATATTAATATCTCAGTGATCATAGATCTTCCCGAACGCGTGGTTCTTGGCAAAATTCATTACCCAATTAACTATTGTATATAAAACAGTTGATGCTGTTGTATTATTCAAATAGTTGAAGATATTGTGCAATTATTCATATATAATCAAAATATATGTATGGGAAAAATAATATGTACTATTTGGTTTAAAAAAATAAATATATCCGTTAAAAACAAAACAAACATTCAGTGGTTAAAATTGCATTACAAACTACTTAATATATTATATATTAGTTACGCTACATACTATCTATGTATATTAATATCTAAAATTTGGGTTTAAATAAATTTAGTTTTTATGTATAACCCATCAAAGTATATTTCTTTCGTTAAATAAAATATACAAAATAATAAAAATATTTTCTATTAAATATTATTAAAATATATAATGAAATTTGTGCTTTCTGTGTACAGTGGCAAAAAGTAAAAAAAAACTTAAATCACAAATTAAAAAAAAAAAAAAAAATGAAAGAAAGTTAATGTACAATTTAAGAATAATATACATACATACTCCTATGTGAATGCACTTTTAACTTTCATAATCTGAGTGTGCTTAACTATATGTTAAATGTTAAAAACTGGTAAATAATTCTGTTGTCATTATATAAAGCGAGCTCTTTTTTTATTTTCTTCGAGTTTTTTTTTACAAATATTTCTGTCAAAAGGATTGTTCTTCTCTTTGTTTTGCTAATTGAGCGTAAGTCCAGAAAACTTTTAAGCTTTACATACAAGCCTGACAGCTTTGTAAGTAATACTTTTGATTTATTCGAAAATAGTTTTCAAAAATTGAGGAAAATTTATTGAATACAAATTATATTTGTATAGAAACTATACCACTTACCACAAAAGATTGTATGAAATGTCTTATCACCTGGAAGTTATACGGTAAAAGAGGTTAGCATATTTTTGTTAAATCTTTAAGTATGGAAAGCAAGTAATTTGCATTAAGCATTAAGCGGCGGCATATTTACGGCTTTACCAAATACGACGGGTATAACCAACCGCGTTATTAATAAATATTTCTATTAGAGTTACGAATTTTCTGTTTAAAACAATGAAGTTATTATTTTCAAAGAGTACACCATTATCTTTGCCGATACACATTGTTACTTACCAAATAAATGTATAGGGCTCTAAGTTATATTAAATGGCTAAAGAAAAACCAAATTTTATAGAGCATGCATTAAAGCTTTATTTTGTTTTTTTTTTTTTTTTTTGTATTTTTTGATTATAATAGCATCAAATTATTATTTTACCAATTTTTAACAATGGTTTTTTGACTGAGAATTTTTCTTCAAGCATTTTCAGATAAATATCATATTCTCTGTCCTAGAATCGGTAAGCGTATTTTAGATTTCTATAGTACTTAATGGTGTGTAATTCAATCTCTGAAAAAATCTATTAAAAAATATTGAACTGGTTCTATCTGATCTAATATATTATTAAAAGTTCTTCAACGGAGTATGAAAAGTGTAAAACGTTTATTCTTGCTTTACCAAAAACAAAAAAAACAAAATTGTTCAATATAAAATAATTATGTATTTTGCAGAAAAGTATGCTATATATAAGTATTTGCATCTATCATAAATAATACTACTTCCTTTTGGATCAGCGGGGCGTATACGTAACCTTTGGTCGATCATTTTGTAGTTTCACGTTTTGTCTATTTGTTAGTTTTTAGAGGAAATTTGTAATTTTATATATTTAAAAAAAAATTAGAAAATATATCTTCTTCAGATATAATCATAATTATAGTCCTTGATTTTGCATTATATTTATTTATTCAGCTAAATAGCTTAAAATGAAAATGTTAGTGTACATATGTATGTAATTCAAGTTGTACGTGTTTTTTCTTGTATTCTTTTGCGAAAAATGCCAAAAAACTAAAACATGCCGATATAATATGAAGCTACTTTTTCTTTCAACTATGGTGCAGAAACAACTAAAATCAAGAAATAAATAAAAAAAAAAATAAATAGAAAATAAAATATTGAATCAAATGCGATACTTTATTTAGGTAAAGGTTGACAGAAAAAAAAAACTATTTGTGTGAGATTTAAGTAAATTCAGTGATTTTTTTATTGCAGTTTGCAAAATTCTTCAAATTTAATTTCAACGAAAAAGTTACAAACAAAATTTTTGATTATGCAAAACAAATTGTTTTGAAAAGAAGAAGCTCAATATATTAGATATATATTTTTTTTTGTTCAGTTTCACTATAGTTTTGAGAAGTATTACATACATATTTCAAAGCAAAATATTTTTTTGGTATGCAAAAATTTAAAGCCATTTTATTTACTAAAAATTTGAGAAAACTAATTTGCAAAAGAAATGTTAAAATTGTTACTTTAAATATATTTAGTAGCAAATTAAAGAGAATGAGAGCGAAATAGAGAGCAAAAAATTTGTAAATTTTCACTTTACAATACGAATAAAAATTTAATTAGCATTTGAAATCGAAATTGGATTTTTAATTTTAATATTAATTACATTTTTTTTTTTTTTTTTTTTTGTAAATTTATTTAAGAATTTGCTGACTACTTACAGTTGCGTCATTTGCCTGTGATATTTTTTTGATTGATTAATTATCGATTGAAATTTGCGTTGGTGGTTGTGGCAATGTTCGTGGTGGTTGTGGTGATGATGGTTGTGGTGGTGGTGATAGTTGGTTGTGGTGGTGATGGTTTTGGTAGTGATTGTTGGTTGTGGTGACGTAAATACATGATAATGTTTTGTTTTTTTTTTTTTTGGTTTTTTTGGTGACGACATTTTGGTGTTGATGCAGTTTTTTATTTTTTTTTTTTTTTGGTTTGAATGTTGAAATGTTCACGTAGTTTAATTTTGTGATTATTTTTGTGTTGTTGATATGCAGGATATTTAGTGTTTGTTTGTATGCATGTAATGTATTATATATATATAAATTTAATATTTTCATGTAATGATAATGACGTTGCCAATTTTTGGTTTTAGGAAAATTTATGCAAAAGAAGTTTTATTTTTTATGTTTATTCGATTAACGAAATTTTCAAATTGGGTGTTAAATATATACGTATTCAGTTTAGATTTTATCGAAAAGGTTGACGTGTTTGTGCGGTGAAAAATTTAAGTTTCAATAGCAAATACAAATAGAGAAAAATAGGCTTATAGAGAAAAGACTGCTTAGAAAAGAGTTTAAAAAAAAAAAAAACAATTAGAAGAAATAAATAAATTAAGATAAAAAAACCATTGTTGCTGAAATGCGAAATGAAAATGAAGAAATTAAAAAACAAAATTAAGTCAAAAAAAGTTAGTAAAAAAATCACTGTTTAGATTTTTGATTTTGTAATTGAATTTTTCTCTTCTTAGATGGGTTAACATTTTTTTTAAATGTTTTTATTGTAAGTTGTCTTTAATGTTAAATAAAAACTGAATTAAAAAATAAAGTAGAAGTTGTTACTACTTACAAAAAGCTTAAAATACAAATTACTTAATTGTATTCATTTAGAAACCTACTTAAAATATCATTCCATAAATAGTAAATGTAAATAAGAAAACAAAAAGTAAAAACGTTTAAAAAAAACGACGTTCAGCCATTCGGTTGGTATGAACGCAAGAGTTTTATGTAAGTGTTTGGAATGGAAATGTTTTGAGAGCAAAAATAATAAATGGAAAAAATAAAATCAAATTAAACGTTGCCATTAAGCATGAAAAGCACTTAAATTAATATTTAATAAAATAAATAATAAAAAAGCATAAACAATTTAACTTAAAAATATTAGAATATCTTTAGGTAAAATAGAGCTACAGAAAGCTTCAGAGTCAAAATAAGTAGGCTTTAAATAAAATATATTTCGATCTGTTAAAAGCTATGGCACAATGTAAAAGACTGTAAGGATGTTTAAATATATAGGTCCTTACAAATAAATGAGGTACATAATAAGAGCATCGGAACAGAATAAGCAGGCTTTCAACCAACATTAAAACCTTGCTAATAATTGAAGAACCAGTCAAAAAGTGACAATCTTCCCTTAACCTAACTTTTGTCGATTTTAACACTGCTAAAGGACGTGTTACTTATTACAGCTTCAGAGCCATCGATATGCTCTTTCATCCAACCAAAACTGGATAAACTGAAACCCCAGTTTAGCAATCTGGATATAAACATCAATATCAAAGCCATGAAGATCGAAACAAACCACGGCAGGACATTCATGCTGGGGTCAGATAATATCATTCGTTGCTAAAGAATCCTGACGAGATTTATTAGCAGTCGCTTAACTAAAATCCTCGCAAAACCGGAAAATGAAACCGTTCGTAAACGCTATACACGCCTATGTCGCTTCGAACACTCTGGAACTCGTTGAAAGAAATAAAGACAACAGCAAAAAATTAAAATCCAGTGCAGAGATGTTATTATAGCCTTATTTTCCACAAGGAATTAGTTGTAACTCTAAATATCGGTTTATTAAGTTTAGGTTTTTGAACCATTAAATTTTTGGCTGGATTTAGATTCTAATTTAAAAAATTTAAGTTTAAAAAAATTCACAGAATTTATTGTTTGAGAGAAAAATATTGTGAAAAATTTAGCTCTGAAGCTTTTGCACCCCAAATTCATACTGCATAGGTTACGTTAAGTTAAAACAGCTCCCGGCTGATGCTATTTGCAACAAAAAAGCTCATTGTGATGTCATGAGGAAAGTGCTAATGCCATAAATATTCCAATGGTCATCTCTTTAGGAGTGATTTGCAATAGTTAGCTAACTTATCTAGAGTTTAGCTCCACGTGCCATTTATATCACATCTTTTAATCAAAATATGTTGCATTTTGCTTATTCCGGTTTAAGAATTAAATTAAGCTTTAGTTACCATAACATTTTTGACATTTTTAATAAGTTTTATATAACAAATTTTTTCATATTTTCATACAGGGCAGCGATGCCAACTTGCGAGGAATTCCCCGATTTGTGGGGAATTTTACTTGGTGCGGGGAATCGGGGAATGAACTGTTTTTTGCGGGGAATTGGAAGTCGTTCAGCTTTTAGTAATTAAAGTCTGTAGAATATTTTTTGTCAAATTTTATGTAATGTAAAACGTTTAACTTATAAAGTATTTTATATTTGGGGTCTTAAAATCTTTATCTTTTCTTAAGCAGGCCCTGCAATTTAATGGTTTGGAGAAATCGATTTTTAAAAAAAAGTGTGCTATTTGAAAGTATTTTGTAAAAATTTCAGAGAACGCAGAGTGCTTTCGTAGATATAGACGATTATAGCGGCGAGTGTCAGTCAGGCCAAAGCAGTCGCGCTTCGCTTCGACTTCCCTTTCGGCCGTTCAGAAAGGCTTAGCTATGCCTTCGTCCAGCACCGCTTGATTAACTCTTAACCATTACAAATTACAATCAGTTATCATAAGGAAGTTGATGTATATTTTATATGTTAAAAACCGATAGTCAAAACTTTGAACCCGTCTTTCTCAAAACAAAGTTTTTTCCATTTTTTATTTGAGTCAAAAGAAATTCCATGTCTTCTCTTTTGAGAACTTTGATCTCCAAAAGTGGTCTGAAGCTTATATGTTAAGAATTCCGGAGTGAGAAAGTACATTTCTATTAATCTACCAGTCCCATAAAAAATGGAAAGTTCAGGATCGCCTTAAAATAACACTCACTGAGGTCAATTTTTTTTTGTAAAATGTTTATATGGAAAGTGCGCGTAGCGCTGTTATAATATGAAATTATACCAATGCGGGGAATCCGATCGAAAATCGGGGAATTTCTCGAAGGTTATCGGGGAGAGAGAAAAAATGAGTTGGCATGCCTGATACAGAGTATTGAAAATTTTCATTAACAAATTTTCTTAAAATCTCAAGAAATAAGGGTAAGAAGATGTAGTGGGAAGTTGATATGAAAACATATCGTCTCCCTTATGGCGGGAACCTGAATGTGCGAATTGAGACTTTTTGGGTTTATTGCCTAGTTGGATCTCTTCTTTTTTTTTGCCAGTAATGTGAATGCTTATCTCCTTTTGAAGCACGTGGTTCGGGCCATATTGGTCAGATGAATGTGAAATAACACATGAGTTTTTAGAGTACAGGAAACTTTCAAATGCCATTGCACATTCGCATTCCTGCCAAAGGAGAACGTTCTATCAGAAAAAATGTTGTCTCAGGCATGAAACCTCTAGCTTTATAAGGTGACATGGTTACTCTGACCTTAAAATACAAGTAGGGGAAAGCCTTAAAGTGCTGAACTATAACTTTCTTCAGCAAAAATATTTAACAAAATATCTTCTCTCAATATTATATCACGGTTACTCTATTGCAAGCAAAAATCTTTTCTTTGCCGGACTGTGTCATTGAAGAAATTGAGAAAACCTGACTTCTCCTTCGCAAATCCTCGATATTGTAATTGCTTACAGTTCCGCATATGCTTCAAAATTATAATGAAAGTATAATGGAAACCGCATACGAAATTAAAATATAAGCCTAACCTAATTTTTTGATTAACGCACAGGTTTACGAATACATCAAAATAAACTATAATCGTAATAATCGAAAGCATTGTAAATGAAATGAAGCTAAACAAAAGAAATCAAAATTTCTCAATTCTAATTCAAAAGTTGTAGACGTTAATTAAATGAATTACAAAAATAATTAGGTAAGTATTTATGTAGATACTTTCAAACATTCAAAAAATTACGAAACAACAAAAATAATTTAATTTATGGTTGTAGTATAGTATTAGTGTAAATTGTGTTTGTACTTACATCGTGCTGGTGTTGTTATTGTAGTTGTTGTTGTTGTAGTAGATGAGTTTTGTAGAAGAGATGTATTTTTTTTTTTTTTTGTATATCGTTTATGTTTTTTATAAATAATTTGTTGGATGTTTTTTGTGTGTATATATAGAGATTTAAATTTGTTTAAATTGGAAATATTGAAATGACAGGAAAGAAATTTAGATTGGCAAGAAAAGGTTTTGGTTTTTGATGCATATATATATATATATATGTATATATATATATGTTTTAGATGTTTGTGTTGTTGTTCATATATATATATATACATATTAATTTTTTTGTTGTGATTTTCCAGGTGTAATTTTGAAAATGTATTATGAATATTGTATATGAGATTTCAAAGTGAAATTTGTGTGTTGTATTCATGTACATTTTTGTTTGTGTCAATATTTCATTGTTTTGTTGTTTGATTATGTTTTATTTTAATTTTTTTTTTTTGTTTTTTCATAGATTTTTGATTTTGTTTTGTTTTTTTTTTTTGGTATTTTTGAGACCCCATTTCGTATTTGGTTTTCGTATTCGTACACAAATAAAATATGAAAAAGGAAAATTAAAAAATATATGATTATTAATTTTGTATTTTGTGATGAGTCTTTTATATAAGAATATATGATGTAATTAATTAGATATGACTTAAGTTTATTTATTATAAAACGGAAATAAATTTAAATAGGCTAAGTAAATATATAATGTTTTTTTCTGCTTTTTTTTTTTTTTTTTTTTTTGGAAGTTACACATTAATTATTTTTTTAACCTTGAAACATTTAGTAGAAAAAGCTCTCAACTTTTATTAAATATTTGTTAACCATTTTAGTAACAGTCAACTAAAAAAATGTATATATAAAGCTATATTTTTCTTTAACGAGCATATATATTTTTTGTATAGAAATATATATATATAGAACTTGATATTTCTTTAAGAAAAAACCCTAATATGCAAAAACTCATTCCTTTATTATTAATAATTAATTATAATAATAATTATAATAATGATAAGAAACTAACACAATAGCATTTCTTTCAGAAAAAAAAGTAAGTAACTTTTTCTTTTGTAGAGCAACAGCTTAAAGTCATAAAATGAAAATTTTGTTTTTTTTTATTTTCTGATTTATTTTTTAAAATTTTTAATTCATAATTACCCCAAATTCCATCCAGAGTGCATCTACTATACTTCCCAGTACAGTAATTAAATCGAAAATATTCCAAGGATCTTTGAAAAAATTCTATAGAATAAAAAAGATATTAATTTGTGTATATAAAAATTACTTATATCTATGAATTTGTGAAAAAATTGTCAGAAAGTTGTTCTCAGCTGAAATTTACAATGTTTTAATTTTGTTTTTATTTTTTTTTGTTTTTTTTTTTTTGAGCCCTCTGTCCGCATGGGTACCTACCTTATATCCAAGTCCTACTACTTTAAATATTGTCTCCATAAAGAAAATAAATGTGATTATCAGATTCAAATAGGTCAACGTATCACTATGTTGTGGCGGTGCATCATGGAACTACAAAACAAAAAATGGTAAAAAAAAAAATATTGGGGGGAAGGGAAAATATGAAAAAAGATTATGAAAAAATCGAAAAGTTTCAATGCATAAAATTTTGTAGATTATGATTTTAAGTACTAAGAAATAATACTAAGATAATGAATGTAGGGCTAGATAATATTATTGTTTAATTAATTAAAATAATTTTAATATTGCTATCTAATAATGAGTCTAATTTTAGCATTTAATTTGGAATAATTAGTATTCATTTCTTTCAATAAATTGTATTATTATTTAATTAATGTAAAATCTGGTTACTCATTGAATAAAGCAAAATCTAGGTACTCATGCCATTTCTCGTGGTATTGCCATGCTAGTTTGTTTTTTTATTTAATTTTAATAGGACCTTTCATATATAAGCGGCCTAGGTATTAACTTAATAACTACGTCACCGAGGCGGCCTATTTATTAGTGTTACGATATTTTTATTATATCAATTATTGTTATTCACTGTGAGTAAAACGGACCTGGGCAGCTGGCACACATTTCTTGAAATTAGCAAAATTGTGGTATATAAATCCAAAATACGTATCTAGGCGTTGCTCTAAAATAATTAACTTATAAAAAAATACTGGTTTCAAAGAGCTAATTTAAATGTGTTTCATAAAAAAAACAATAATTTGGTTGTTTTCGATTCAAAGGCCTTTCTAGGGGTGCATAATAAAAGTAATCTTGTGACTGCCTGACAACGAAGCCATATTGGAACCTTGCACGTCTCAAGTCGACAAACAGTCTTTGCCATAAATGAAACCGAAAGAAAACTTCAGATCTTATTCTGTTGACGACTACCAATGAATTAAAAATATGCATATGAATCTTCGATTCATTTATAAAGATGATGCCTCTATCAAACTGTTAAAATTTATCGATAAATATGTTTCAAACATCTCCGTTGTCCAGGAAATTTGAAGAACTGCGGGATTTACTATAAATTTTATAATCAAAAGTATCAAATAGTATTGCGTTTGTGAGGGGCAAATTATTATTTGATGTTTAATTCTTTGAACAAGCCCCTCTCCTTTTCATTTGCCTAATCCATTCAATATTAATCGGAATAAGAAAGATGACTTGAGTTGTATTTTATGAACTACTTAGAAAAGCAAAAACACTTTTAATGCCAAGGTGAGCTAGTAGAGTATAGATATTCATAAAGCCTGCTGGTTGTCCTTTGATCAAAGAACTCGCAACCAAATAGAACATATTAAATTCAATCGAATGCATGCTCCTATTTTTCTATTTTATTTAGATTTAACTTTTCTTTTTGATCAAAGAACTCGCAACCAAATAGAACATATTAAATTCAATCGAATGCATGCTCCTATTTTTCTATTTTATTTAGATTTAACTTTTCCCCACATTTTTGTAAAGTTTGACTTCCTAGGAAGAATTTTGTTCTCTGCTCAAACTTAAAACTTTGTCATTTTAATTAATTAACAAAGCTCTGATTAATGTGTCAAATGTTAGTCAAGTAATAAAATTCTGAATATGGAGTATTTGTCACCATCGTTATAGTGAGTCAAGGTGTTAAAGTCTGTCTGATTCTTTGTAGATTATCAAAGCTTGTCTCATTATGGTTGGTATCGAAGATGATGTTGATTAGTAGAGAGAAGTGAAGTTCCCAAAGATATATTTATTCATTATTTTTGTAATTCAGAATATAAAATGTTGGGCATATAACGGTAAATAATTTCGAAAATAAACTAAGAATTTCCCTAGAAATAATAAAATATATTCATTTTAAAAAGTTAGCCGTTTTCGAAAACATTTTAAAATGATGATAAAGGGAAATTGATCTGCAACTTATACTGAATTACTGAGAATAAATTTTCATATAGCTGATTCCAGTCGCCAGAAACGTTTATCGAAAGTTTATATATGTATATAAGAAGGTGGTGGAGAAAAAATGAGCATAATACATTTTTTTGATTGCTTAAATCGAACCAGAAATGTGCCAAATTTTAGATGAAATCTTTACTGGCTCTAGTGTATATGCAAAATAAGCTGGCACTTTTAGATTAAATGACTTCAAAATTGTGCAGTCAAATCTGTAATCAATTTTTTTTTTTAAGTTTAGCGGTAACTTTGACCGAAAATTAGGTTGTGTATTCTTCTGGTATGAAATTTTAAGGATTGGATTTAGTACCACTAACGCAAAATCGTTTGGACTTAAAAAGTTGCACATGCATTTGGACAGACCTTAATTTTCATTTGTTTTTGCTTTCTGTTTTTATATAGAGGCAGTGTAAATATCTCAGCAATGTATTTTTATTATTATTATTTGACGGGCTGAGAGGAAAATCAGGCTAAAATTTATATAAGAGCAAAAGTGAAATAATTTAGAGTGTCAGTGCAAGAATGGCATAAGTAATACGGTTTAGAGTGAAAATGAAACGCCTTAAAAGTAAGAGCAAAAATGGTATAACAATTCTTTCAGAGCAAGAACAGCATAGGTTTTTATTCCGTTTTCGCTCTGAACATATTTCGTTTCACTTTTGCTCTGAACATATTTCGTTTTGCTTTTGCTCTTAAGTAAAATTATTCCACTTTTTTCTGAACGTAGAAGTTATACCACTTTTCTTCTCAGCGTCTCATTTGAAGGAAGGGCGATTCGAAAGTCAGGCATTGCGACCTATAAGATCTATTGTACCAAAGCCCCAAGAAAAAAGGAAAGGAAGAGAGAAAGAATGATAGATAAGAAACATACCCAAGCCGAGAATCGAACTCGGGTCTCCAGAGACAAGAGTCTGTGCACTCTACCACTAGACCACAGTGGCGATGGTAGGACCTACAGTTTAACGCCGATTTCGAACGGCTGTGTGGAAACTTTTTATCAGCGCGGTGGTTTTGCCATTACCAACCAAGGTGTGTAGTTGCACACATTCTTATAATTCTCACCCACTTCATATCTATAGTGAATATAAGAAGTCTATGAGAATTAACCACCAGACCAAGACGGGAAACGAACCCGCAACCTTCTGGATGAAAGTCTAGTTCACTGTCCACTAGACTATCGAGATCGTCCTGAACAATGTAAAGATTGCTTAAAATTATTGACATAGAAATACAAGTTGGCATTGCTATTTATTTTGAAAAAAAAAATAGGGCACTTTGATTTTTTCCCATATCATCTAATAAATAAAAATGCTATATCGATGTTACGGTTAGTGTTTTGCTAGTTTTTAAAGTTTAGTTTGATGATCTAAGTTTACAACGCATCTAACTAATAAGAAATATTTTTAGAGGGAAGCGTGCAGAGTTTGGTTAAAGAGTGTATACAAGCTTCCCTTTAATACACTTTTCGCCTTATGTAGAGATTCGGGAATAAACCTTTTCCAATTATTGTTAATTTTGTTCTCGACTGTATATATGTAGAAGCATGCTTAAAAGTATACCGAATTAAAAGAAAGTTGAATAAAAACGTCGTTTGTTTAACTGATTTGTAAAACTGTTAAGATTTTAGTGTTTTCTTGTAAAGTGTTTTAGAAAGAATTTAGAAAAAAAAAATGTATAGTTAAAGAATATGAAAAATTTGAGATGAGATTATAAAAATTTATGATTTCAGCTTATAGCATTAATAAAATTTACATGCGGTATTTTCATATTTGAAGCATAAATAAATTAAGAAAGAAAAACATCATCAATGAAGGAAAAAAAGTGCTTTATTGCGTGCTTTATGAAAAAATTAAAGTATAAAAAATGCACGTGCGCTCACTCAAGTCGTTGCACCCAAATGTAAAAAACTTTTGTTTTTGTTTTTATTCTTACCTTTCGCACCGAATTTCATAGGTTCCTACTTGTTGGAGTAATTTACTAATTATTTGTAATTAATAATTAAAATAAATATAAGAAAAAAATATTAAAAGCAGCGTTCCTGTTATTGTTACACTTTTTACATTGTAAATTTCACCTTCAAACAAAATTTTTGATTTATTTTTTTCTTTAAGGTATAGAAATAAATAAAATTCTAAACCTTAAATAAATATATACATACAATTTATTATGAATGCAAGAAATGAAATCTACCTTAACGCCAAATCCAATTATTTTCAGCACTGTCTCAACACTAAACATTCCCGTGAATCCCATGTTGATATATTTAAGTGATTTTTCATACATCTCACCTTGATTATGGTACTGCAGAAATTTTGTTTTTTATATTAATTTGTATATAAATTTTATAAATATGTATAGGTATAAATCAGGATGCGAAGAATGATTAAAATCAGTCGCAAGAATAAGTCACGAGTAGATTTATCTATTCACTTGCATTCGTAAAACAACAAATATTTCAGCTAACAGCTTCCATTCATTCTCTCACGGATGCCCAAGAATATGTTTTTTTTAATGTATATTGATTAATTTTTTTTATGTGAATTTTTTAATCATTTGCAAATATATTTTTAATCATTCACGAACTTTTCAGCCACTACAAATGATTAAAAACTTGAAATGAACATAAAATGATTTGGATCATTCGTGAATGCATTTTGAATCATTTGCAAATATACTTTTAATCATTCACGAACTTTTCAGCCACTACAAATGATTAAAAACTTGAAATGAACATAAAATGATTTGGATCATTCGTGAATGCATTTAGAATAACTCATTAATGAATATTATGTATTTAAACGAATGCGTTCATTCATTCGTTCTTTTCATTTTCTGTTCATGAGCAATTAAATGAAACAAGAATTAATGACTCGTTAGATTTTTATGATCGAATGAAATATTCTTGTTAACTAAGACATACTCAATGTCCTATTTGTGATACACTACAGAAATGTTTAATTTTGAGAATACATTCAACCAAAATCAAAACTCTCTGAAATTTAGCACATATAGGTCATTGGGCATATCAGGGTTAATATTCGTTATTGACCGTCATGAAAAACATACGCAACGAATATATTTGTGAAAATATATATTTTTAATCATTCACGAAAGGAATTTTCGCACCCTGGTACATATAAATAGACAATTTAATTACACAAAAATAATTTTATATATATTTATAGTAAATATGTTGTATTAAATGAATAATGATAAGTGTTTGTGATTGAAAATATTTATGAATAATTACTTTTCCTATTGTCTATTGTTATTCTTCGCATGCTGCTACGAAATACTTAAGGTAGCTGACTATTTTCTACGAGCAACTGGGATTTCTAATAATTTCTCATATTCCTGTATAAAAATGATTATACAAAAATTCTGTTGATATCAGAAAAAGAATTGAAAGAGTTGCTGAGTGTTTGAAGTAGTGGGCTGCTTCTACGCATATAAATTACTGTGGTTTTTGGAACAAAGAAACTAAAATAGGCTGCCCTTACATAAACCACTGTAGCAGAGTAACAATGGCTGCATTCACGACACTCATCAATTGCTAAACAGTTGCAACTCATCAATTTTCGTGTTGTGAACATGCTGCTACTTTTTAGCGTTAACTATTCTATTGTGAATAGTTTTTTACTATTTTTCGCCTTTAACAAAACCAAAAACTTAAATAATGAATATAAATAATTTAATGTTTTTGCAAAGTATGTATGACTATGGCGTTAATAAGAATATGCTTTGTCAATTATGACAGCCATAATAAACAAAAATAATATATATAGAAGAAATAGATAAACATAAGCCGCTGTACACAAATCAACCGATGAAAAGTATCATACAAATTTTTCGCTACCAAAAATGGCGCTTGCTCACTAAAAATGTTGCCATTGGGTGCATTCAGAAGGTACAGCTGTTGCGCAACTGTGGCGTGTGTCTTCTGAATGGGTTGTTGTGAATTTCTGCTCCGTGGAGCTGTTGGCATTTCGACGCCATTTTTTCCATCATATTTTATTTCTGCTCTTTCGGGCCAACATGTTGTCTCAAAAGACCTGCGCCGTTTATTTTTATTTATCGGCGGTTTGGCGATTTTTAGACGGTGGCTGGTAACCGATTTTTTTTTTGTTTCGGCGGCTGATATAAAAATTCTCGAATATAATATTTTAAACAATCCTATTATAAGCAAATTTATTTGTTTAATATTATTCAATTCATATTATGAAGTATGTCGTTCATTTGTGTTGTGAGTACGGCTTAGCCGATAAATCACAGCCGGTAGCAAATAAAAACAAAGCGAGAAGTTGACTGTAAGCCGCAGGGCGCAGGTTTCTGGCTTGTAGTTAAAAAAATATATATAAGAAAATATACAGTTTCAATTCAATATGCAATTGGCGAGTATTTAATAATAGATAGCTTATATTATTTTTGTCTTTAATAAAACTAAAATTTTTTCACTGTTTTGTTTCTCAAAAAATGAAACAGCTGTTTCTCAAAAATTTGGCCAATGATCCATCATGTCATTCAGAAGACACAAAATGTACATATGTAGCAAAAGCGAATTTAATCTCAACATGTTGAGCCTCCGGTGTGTCTTCTGAATGCAACCATTCACATTCGAATTTTACAACTGTTTAGGAATTGATGAGTTTAGTGAATGCAGCCAATGACTGATCACAGTTGTAGCAGTAGAATAGCTTCTTTTGCAAATTATCGGATCTGAAAGAGGGCGTGGTAGGGGTCTCCGAGGTGGAGTGGATTTGGCGATTATAACCGATTGGAATCTGATACACTTTGATCGTTGGACACGAATTAAAAACAAATTTATTAAGGGGCGAACAAATTAAACCCCGCCTTTAGGAAATCTCTGGATCTGGTAATTTAATAACAATGATCTTCAATTTTGAGATTAGATTTGGCAAAAATGTTGGTCTGAAGTTTAGATGTCATGTTTTTTCTCTGGCCTTCGATCCAATTTTTACTTTTATCCTTCGTCTGAATTTCGGCCTGATTTTCTTTTTCTAACCATTGCTCTAATTTTTGAAATTTTGTCTGCATTTCGGTCTGATTTTTGGCCAGTACTTGATTTGAGTTTTGATCTAAGTTTTAGCACTCAATTTTGGTCTAAATTTATGTCTGAGTCTTATTTTCACTTCAAGTTTTTGTCCAACTTTTGCTCTGATTTTTGGTCTGACCTTAGTTTGAATTTGATCAGAATTTTTACTGTGAAGTTTGTTAGAAATTTTTATCGGAAATTTGATTCTGGTCTTGAGTCTGTTTTTTCTGACTTTTAATTTGGGTTTCGGTCAAAATTATGGTCGGACAAAAAGACTTTTGATCTGTATAATTTTTTATTTTATTTTTTTCATTTGGCTTTTAGTCATAATTTTGGTCTGAATTTTAGTTTGATATTTGGCCTAAATTTAGTTTGAGCTTTAATCTGATTTCACTGGAATACAAAATTTCACTTTTAAAATATAACATGAAACAAAGTATGTTTTCTAAGCTAATTCGAGGTCGCTGAATACGAAAATCATTATCATTTTTTTTTTCTATAGGTAAGTTTTTGAGATATGACAAAATAATGGTTTTTCAGATTACAGTTTCCCTTACAGGCTAATATCTCTTTAACTATAGTTTCGATCTGATATATATATCATAGGAATTATAATTAAATTACGCGTTTTATGCTGCCAAATTTGTTAAAATCGGATTATAAAAGACTGAGATATAGATGCTGAGATATAGATGCTGAAATTTTTACACAAGTCGTGGGATAAGCTTTCTTTTTCACAAAAAGAAATCACAAAATTTATGATTTAATTTTTCAGACCATTTCATTACCAAAGTTTTAAGCATAAAACGATAGCAATCGGATCAAAAATGACAGAATAATCAATGATTGAGTAAAAAAAAAATAATCCCGAAAATTCGGAATATTTCTCAAAATTCGTTCTGCTGTAGAAAATGATGAGCCACCACTTGAACTTTTGCAATTTTTCGCTGTCGGATTATCCCTGATTAAGAATCAGCAGTAGTCTGCCATCATGCCTTCATCCCTGAAACCTTGATATCGTCTTTCGATTTCAGCTATATCTTGGTGGAACCATTCGTCCTGCTCGTCACTTTCTGCACCCAGATTTGATAGAAAGAAGTTGAAATAGCTAAATAAAAAATGCATCTTGGGAGACATATTCGCATCTACATCTTCAGAATTAAATTTATTTATCATTGAATAAATCAATGAGGAATCAACTTTCAACATTACGTCGATGAGCTGGGCATGATTGTCACTTTTATAATTTCTCAAAAAATTTTGAAAAACAAACAAACACAAATGCTCCTCGTTTTGACTCACTCAAACATTTAGTAAATCCAGCATAGTCGAACAAGTTGTAAATTTAAGGTCCAACGAATACGCCCGCTTTAATTTTTTGTAGTGACAATTTCGAAAACACTTTTTGTAATGATTTCATTGCGCTAGCGTTATTTTTCAAAGTTCTAACGAAATTCTTCATGAGACCAAACATCATGAGGAGGGACGAAAGAATGATTTAGCTTTTATCGACAAGTACATCGTTAACAACATTATGCCCCCCGATGTATGTTGGTTTCGCTGCCGCCAAACATATTCAGAATAATAGTGTGCATGAAAATTTCAAGTGGTTCATCATTTTCTAGACCAGAACGAATTTTGAGAAAATTTCGAGATTTCGAGTATATTTTATTTTTACTCAATCCTTGATTACTGCGGCCAAACATATTCAGAATAATAGTGTGCATAAAAATTCAAGTGGAAAATTTAGTTTTCGAGTATATTTTATTTTTACTCAATTCTTGATTACTTTGTCATTTTTGATCCGAAATTGACTAAAAAAATTAAACTTCAGATTTTGTGATTACATTTTGTGAGAAAGAAAACTTAGTGCAGTAATATTTCCCATAAAATATGTGCCTAATATTGGTAGAAACTATAGGTAATGAGATATCAGCCTGTAAGTGAAACTGTAACCAGAAAACCCGTTATTTTGTCATATCTTGAAAACTTACCCATAGAAAAACAAAAATGAATGTGATTTTCGTTTTCAGCGACCTTGAATTAGTTTAGAAAACATACTTTGGTTCATGTTATATTTTCGTTGTATTCCAGTGTTTGTGGTCTGAATATGGTTTGAGTTTTTGTCTGAATTGTAGTAGGATTTCAAGTGGAACTTTTTTTTTGACTTTTAGTCTGAATTTCTGTCTAATTTTTGGTCTCAAATATGGTTTTAAGTTGATCTAAAATTGGTTCGATTTACCGTCAGAGTTGTAGTCTGAATATAGACAGATTTTTGTCCGAATATTTGTCAGGCTCTTGGTCTGAATTTTGGTCTGGATTTTGGTTCTATAATTTGTAAAAAACAGCCTTCCCCAAAACCATAACTTAGTCAACATAATGAATAATCCTGAAGAATTTTCAAAATATAGCTTTCTCACTTTGTAGCTTAAACTCCGTTCACTGCTCAAGGTGAACAGTATTTTTATTAAATAAGTAAAAGTTTTACAGCTAATAAAAAAAAAAAAAAACAAATAACTGCAATTGTTTGTGGTCATTTAAACCATGAATATTAATTAATTACTTTTTTACAAATAAATCAATGAACAATTTTGGTTTAAACCAATTTTGTAAAAATCTAACATAAAAATAAAATAAAATTTCGAAAAATTTTGTGCTGTGTGATGTAAAATTGAAAGCCAATTCGGTTTTTTACTATGATGATATTTTTAACATGCATTAATAAATATAAATATACAAAAATATATAATTTCAAAAATTATTTATAAGCCACATATATACACTGACAACACCTTAGATTTGATATTGAAGAAAACTATACAAAACCTAAAAATGTAGAATAATGTAGGAAATTGTTGTTGTGTGTGTTTGCAGGTGATTTTCTAAATGTTTTTTTTTTTTTTGTTTTTGTTATATGGAGAGCGCGTGGTGTATTTGTTAAGAATTTACTCTGTTTATTTTATTAGACACTTGGAGCTGTGTTTTTGGGGATTTTTATTTAATTATATAACTATACTCCAATAGCTATTATTTAAACCTAACATAAATTCTAGGTAAATACATATTCTAAAAAAACATAACATTAAATATTTATTTAATTTTTAAAAAGCTTACCTTCATCATAAGTAATAACGTATTGAACACAATTAGCATCATTATGAAATATTCGAAGGGTGTCGAAACGACAATGCGCCAGACTCTGTACTTGAAATTGTTTCGATTTTTGGGCATGTATCGCTCTAAGGGACGCGCTCCAATTGTAAAGTCTATACATGATTTCTGTAAAAATTTTCCAAGTTTATATTTTAAAATTTTATTATTTCAAGTGACAAAAAGTGAAAGGGTTAACAAATAAATACCATACATGCGCACAAAGAGTGAATTTTTTATTTAAAACAAAATTATTTTCGCTACAACAAAAGCAATACAAATATTATTAGAAATTTGAACAGAAATGATAATAATAAAATACTGATTTCCTTATTTATTTAGCTGATTATGATTCAGCTACTTGTATACTACTAATTTTACATATTGTTAATTTCACTAATGTAGTTTAAGGGCGTGATGAAATTATATTGTGATTGCAGGACCTGAAGCTAATAGCTTTATACAAGAATGAAAACCCGTAATCGACAAATTCTGGAGAGGCATGTGTCTATTATTCTACAGAATATATAAAATATGTATGCTTCATATTTTGAAGAAAAATTCGTTATTATTTTTTGTATTTTTTTTTTATTATAGAAACAGATTTGACTCTAAAATTGTATAAATATTGGAAAAAATAATTCTTTTTTGTTTTTTTTTTTTGTTACTTTTAAACAAAATATTACAATTGTTTTAACATATGTACATAGATTTGTAAATATTTTTATTTATTTTAATTGGTTAACAAAATAAAATTCTGTTTAAATTTACTATGGTAAATGTAAGTCGCAATTCAAATCTATTAAATATTTTTTTTTTATATATAAGTAAGTCTTCATTCACAAGTCAACCATCATTAACCAGGTATCGTTATCTGATAAATAATTCAAAAATTATTCAACAAAATGAATTTTGGGATAATATTAACTTTTGCTATATTAATAGCATTTGCTGTTGTCGCAAACGCACAGCAAACCATTGGCCAATCAAACAATGGTCAAAGAATACAGATAAGAATACCAGCTAACTCACAGTCGTCAAAGAGACCCTCTATAAAAATAAAGGTGAGAACACCGTCATCAAGTAATGCTAGCCCAACTAGAAAAATACAGATCAGAAGGACTACAAGAGGTTCCGGAAGTTCCAGAGGTTCCAGATTGATTGTGAATAATGGATTGCAAAATAGAATTTTATAAACAAAATAAATTATTTATGTCAATATGAATACTAATAAAGAACGTTAAACGATTTGATAATTACTTCTGAAAATTTATTTAAAAATATGCCAGTGGCGAAAAAATTATGAATTTTCTACACAGGATTGCATTATTTTATTGCATTGCATTATTTTTTCAAACGAAAGAAAATTACGTCCTAGAAACAACCACGTGAATTTAGGACGATCACAATGGGTTATAGTACCATATGCCTTTAATTTCTAAAAGCTGCAATCATGGAAATCTCATTTTTTTCAAAAACATGCCCAGAAACATTTTACTATACACAAATTTAATAAATATTAAAAAAAAAAAAAGTTTAAGAAAAAATTAAATAGCTTAAAAAACTCGAATCTAATTCCTTCAAAAATAATTAACTTTGAAAATAAATTATATTTCATTTGATTTGAAAAAAAATAAAAATAAAATTGATTCGTAGTTTTTGATAACATCAAAATATTTATACAACGCAACAGTTAAATAAAATATTGATACTAATTTTTACATTAATTTCCAAAAAATAGATATAAATATAATACATAAAAGCATTATTTTTTTTTCTGAATACAAACCTTTCTCGATTTTTTTTATTTTTTTTTTGTAAATTGTTACAAAGCTTTTTTCAATGCGTTATACATTTCAAAAATCTTTGCAATTTACTTTTTTATTATATTAAATGAAATTTCTAATTTCCGGAAAATGTACAACATTTATATATGTACACGTACCTATGTATGTGTACTTATGTATTTGTACCTATACTATATAAAACAATATAATTGAACATTTTAATGTCTTTAAACATTTCTTCTAAGTAAAATTTTAAACTTTTTTAGATGTTTATAAAGACATTTTACTTTTTTTCTAAACTAATATCTAGCAGGTGATGATGTTAAGGACGATTTTTTCTACATTTTAGTACCTATTATTCTATTAATCTTGGGATTGAATATCTTCAAGTCAAGACTGTGATTTTTATTAACATATATTACAAATTTTGTATGTGATTTATGAAGAATAATAGTTAAGTATACATTTGACGCATTATTCATAGATTTTAGTATCGATGTTTATACATATTAAACAAGCACGTAAAACAACTTCATTCGAAGAGAATTGACATTGACTTGCCATTACTGATGATAAGCCCGACCTCAAAAAAATTACCCAAAATACTGAAAATAGGCAGAGGCTCATTTTTTTCAAATGATTATTAATGGGAATTCGGGCCATGATAACGAATCTGGATGAGGTTGGCTTATATTCCCAAAATTCGTGCAGTTCCTGCATTGAAAGAGGTCTTCCTAGTCGGGGTGCTCTGAGCAATAATGGGTTAAAGAATTAATTACATTTTAAGATTGTTTCCTAAAACTTTGGAGCTGATCCACTACTACTGCCCTACATGGGCTTTGCGAATAAAATGGTTCCTAGTGTTTGTGAATGAATTTTTTATACTAAACACGAATCTGAGGTCAAAAATTTCCCATCAAGGCCACGTTTTAGAAAAAATGGGATGGAAAACCCTAAAATAGAATTTTTGGCCATTATTATAAATTGGAGAGCTGAACACTGGCGTGCTACAAACTTCGAGATCCAGAAATTATAGGCTGAATCATGCCCTTCCAAATGAGCCCTAAACCCGAAACTGTAAATCAAAAACAGTTACTAACCTAGAAAAACTATAAATGCAGAATTGCTCAGCATCACCTTCTCTTTTTGTATCCAAAGTCAAACCAACCTCATGTCAAAGAAAACAAATTGGATCTGGTCGCATAGTGTAACTAAGATTTCAAATTTATTTTTTTATATTTGACTTTTTAGAAATAAACCGACGGAAGTAAAAAATATTTAAAAACTGTTTAATAGATTTTATTTTGATTTTTTTTCATCCACTGGCAATTAATATCAAAAAATAGAAGAAAGTTTTCACATTTCGGGGGGGGGGGGGGGGAGAGAGAGGAGTCAGAACCCCCAAAACCTGCCCCCCCCCCCCCCCCCCAAATAAGACCTTAGCTGTGGCGGTGGATGTGTTCCCGCAAACCTAGGAATTAGGGCATAGCATGCCCATGGGTTTGTATGCAACAATGAATTTTTTTTTTAACGGTTTTGGTTTTTTCAATAAATTTAAAAATTTTTGTATTGGCTACTGTCTGTATTCAATTTAGTTATATTCTTTGTATTTTCTTTTATCTATAGAGTATAAATTTCATATATTTAGTACTTTACGAAATACCTAGGAAGCGTCCGTTGTTAGTTACTTTGGGTTTTTTAGTGGTTGAGTTTCGTGTGCATCGGTTGGTTTATTTATGCAGTAATAATTTATAAAATAAGTAAAGTAAGTAGTTTTATAAAGTAGTTATTTGAATGGTTTTTGGAGTGTATGCCAACATCATTTTTTGTTAAATTTTACTTTTTATTTTTAGCTTTAATTAGTTTAGTTTTGTGTGTTTTGTTTATTTATTTTAACAGCAAAATGGATCGTCAAGCGATAGATGAAAAAGTTTTGTTTTGGCGAATAGGAAATCAAAACAAGGTGGACTAGCAATTGAAGAAGAAAAGTATCTTGATGAAAATTTTCACACCTTAGATTTAGATGACGACAATGAAACAGGAGCAAAAAGTTTGGTGTTTGATGTACCAGATACAGATGGTGTAGAAGTTGAAGATGTTCAAGCTGAAGGTATTGATTCAGTTGATGCACCTCGTCGAACAAGTCGTAATGCTACTAATGCCAATTATACCTAGATATGATTTCACAGATACGATGATGCATCTGATATTGGTCCTGATTGCAATCCATTACCAGATCTTCGTGTTGAAGATGCTGGAAATAATTTATCTGAAGAATTGGAACTCTAAATTTAAAAAGATGATGCTGAGCAACATACAGAACAAAAACAACAAGTTGTACACGGTGCCCTAACAGTATCTACTACTACTATTATGGCAC
This sequence comes from Toxonevra muliebris, assembly GCA_963691655.1. Lineage (NCBI taxonomy): Eukaryota > Metazoa > Arthropoda > Insecta > Diptera > Pallopteridae > Toxonevra > Toxonevra muliebris. Next base: position 106,503,418 of record OY829326.1, read on the forward strand.
AACAGGCCCTGGAGAGCCAAGGCCAAACTTTTCGCATCCATTCATGTTGTGTGAGTTATATTTATACACGAATGGAAGGGACCTACAGTTTTATGCCGAATCCGAATGCTGAAATGAAAAGCTTTTCATATGCATTTTTTTACTCTTGGAGGTTTGCCATTGCCAGCCAAGACATGGTGCTATGGAGAAAAATTTGTATTTTCTATTTATGATTTTTGAGCTTGCCGAGATATGAACCCGGACACATCTGCGTAGCAGTCCAACACACTAACCATTAGGCTACGGCGACCACATTGCCTCACCCATCACTAAAATTGTCTGTAAAAAATGCAATAAGATTAGTTGGCTTCGAAGTTGTTCAGTTTGGAAACTTACTTCAATGTCGACCTCTAGTAAATGCAAAACGTTGTGTCTTTTATTTTATAAGATGTGAAAACAACAGTTGTTTGTGATATGTGTGGAGCACCTGCGTGTCAAAAACGACACTGTATTTGTATATGCATTGATTGTTACACATGAAATCCAGAGATAAAAGCAGAAGAAACCGAGTTTGATGACGCTGTTTTGTTTGAAAGTGCTTCAAACAGCGAGGTTCAATCAGTTCATTCAATCATCTCAATCATCAACATCAACTCAGGCACCACTTAAACGACGACGACGAGCATCACCAGAATAATTTAAAATTTTTGTTTCATATATATTTTTCATTTCGTTATTCACTTTAACTTCTTTCTTATACATAATTTTTTTTTATTCATAATTTAGAAAAAATACACAAAAATGCACCATGTATCGCTTTTTTCAAACCAAAATATATTATCTATAAGGAGCAGTTTTACTTTGAATTTATCTTTTATTTTTATCTCAAACAACATCATCTTTTTTACCAGGATAGACAATAAAATCGGTTTACCTTTATGTAACTTTTAATTGAAGGTAAAAATTTATATGAAAAAAAATCATGGGCATGCTATGCCCAGATGCACGATAAACAAGGAGGTAGACCATACACGGGTCTTAGGTTAATAAAACTTGATAAAACCCTTTTGCTCTGATATTATGGTTACTTATAACTCCCACAATCATGACATAAAATTTCATACCTCTATATCTGTTTGTTTTGTCCTTTATGAAATTAAAAAAAAAAAATTGTTATGGAGCTGTAGACAAATTTATCATTTTCATACTTTCCTATCTTTTATAAAAAAGTTTTCGCTTAGTTTGTACTTAAGTTTTTGACTTGACTTTATTGACAAACCTTAGAAAATTGCATTAGCACAAAATTTCAAATGTATGGTCATCGGTAAACGTGAAGAATGCCTAATAGAACCAAATGCATATATCATTACTAGGGCTAGTTTTTTCCAGCTCAAAAAATGTGTGAAATATGCAACAAAACAGCACAATTTTTATGCAAAATATGAGTAAAAAAGCATATTTTTCAATTACAAATTTTGTTAAATTTTCAAATTTGTAACTTTTACGAAAAAGAACGTTTTACATCACAAGATGTCGTAGGACAGAACTTGAATGCTGCTAACTCAGCCGGTGCTAATTTTTTAATGTAGTCGTCGCTAAAATCAGTATGTGAAATATATATAGTTTTGTGAATAGCCTCTAGCGTTTCGTAATGGGTATTACGTTGAATAATTGTAGTAAACTTCACTAAAAATTTTTTCATGTCTAAGCCATCCAGCGCATTACGAACTTCTGGAACATACGTAATTGCTTTATTTAACTCAAGCCTTGAGTTTCCAGTTTTTTTTATATTGGGTGCTATGATCAATAAAATTTGTTTTAATAAATGCCAATTGCGCTAAGATCTCTGTTTTAGCGAACAATTCTTTACAAGAACGATTAAATTCAGCCTCTAAATCATCAAATCAACTGACCGTACTACATTAAAATTATTGCAATCAAAGGAATGGTTTAAAAATTACGGTAACCAGAATGACAAAAAAGATTTCAATGATTTTTTGAAGGCAATCATAAGTAAATCCTCTATTTTCTAACATTTGTTATTTCAATGATTTTTTGGAGGCAATTATAAGTAAATCCTCTATTTTCTAACATTTGTTAGGGAAACCATAAAAAGTGCCCATGAAACTATACGTATTCCTATAAGAATTCCAAAGTAAATAAAATTCCGTAAATTTTGAGTCATATTTAATCCGAATTAATGAAGTGATTCTCTCGCAATACCTATTCAAACTTTTGAAAATTTAGATTTTTTTTTCAATTTTTGAATTAAAACAGTAGTTGTTGATTTGACTATTGTGTAATTCACGTGATATGTAGAAATGTCAAATAGTTTATAGAGCGAGTTTTCTTTTTTCCAACTTTTTTTTCCTTCCATTCCTCTAGGGTAGCTTAGGGCTTCTACTAAGCATTGTGCCATACCAGGAATTTTTTAGGAAATTTTGTCTGCTTTTGGATTCTAAATTGTTCTTCGACATTTCCTCGAGCATCAGCAACATAAAATTTTTTACCCGGAAGCTGCGTAAAATCTGCCAGTACATACGTTTCCTTGTCCATTATACAACATGTATGATGTATGAAATTCGATTTTAATTTCCGAGCCCTACTTTTGGCGTCTAAATTTTTTGCAGCATTCCTGTCTGGAACTTTTTGAACTTTGTATGTTTTCAAACCTGCATTGGCTTTAACTTTTCGCACGAAATAGTCAGAGCACTGGGCTAACCGGGCAGCTTTTCTACCAGATGTGTTTGGAGATATTTTCAATATGCTTTCTATTTTCTTGGCTTTCCCAATATCATGTGGTCCTTGTTTTCTTCCCACATCAAGTTTCCTATCGATGGTCAAATTCTCCTGAAACTGTTTAATAACATTGGAAACAGTTTGACGGCAGACCTTCAATTCTTCGCCAATTTTTTGTAGGACCAATTTGGATTTTTTTGAAAATATTTAATAATTTTAAGACGTACTTCTTTTTCTTCACTCATTTTGATCAAACTCACAATAAATCAACATGTTTGTCATTAAAAATAACAACTGACATATTTTTCAAAGATAACTAGATCAAAGAAATTTTTAAATTTTACACCCAAAAAAAAAATTATTAGGTAAAACGTGTGTTAAGATTTTTTCAATCTCACTCCTTATTACTATTTGAAATCTCTTAAAAAATAAATATTTTGTGATGTGTAGACATCTTGTATGCCCATGGAAGGGCTCCAGAAAACCGGTAGGGTACAAGGAATTGATCAAGTTTAAAATATGACATCAGAAACAGATGCCGTTACATAAAAGCAACAACAACTGAAAGTGTACAGAAACATATGAAATACTAAGAGATTCCAATTTGAAGAGAGTAAGTTGATTGAAATCTCATTTATGGTTTCTTACTGTTCTGATGTGCAGGATTTTTGTTGAGCAGATAAAGTGAAAATTGAAAACAATCAAATTCGTATTAGTTGAAACAGAACAAAAACACCATACAAAAAGTTACAGTTGCAGAGGGAGATAATACAAACACGGGCAGTTGATATTAACAGATTAGAATCTTAAAACTTTGACTAATATTAAGTAAAAAAATCCCAATTGGGGAGCAAGGGTAGAAAACAACTAGAACTCTAGATGAAATTTAATTATATGAGCAAGTAAACATTACTAACGGTATTGGCACAACATTAATTTTATAAAAAGTACACAACAAGTTAAGAACATTAAAATTATTTAAAAATGAAGTTAATACCTTTATTTTTAATATACATTTTGATTTATTTCAATACAAAATAGATTTATATTTTTTTTAGTTTTTTAAAGCTGCACTTCTCATTTAACCTGCACACACTGCAAGAACTAGCTAATAAAACAAAAACTACTAAACTTTTGAAAAGGTTATTCTTATAAGAACTAGTAATGACTTATTCAGTACAAACTGACCAGTGTGCAGTGAAACCAGTAATTTCAGAGAAAAGGTTTAGTTGAAGTAGTTTAAACGAAAAATGCATTGAGCTCTATGTTGCTTTACTTTCCCTTATTTTTTGAAACCCCCTTCTAAGCTTTTCATAAAAGTCAAAAGTTGAAAACGTAGGTAGAAGACGTGGGATTCATTCAACGCCTATCAAAACTTTACTTTGGTTAAGTCAATTAATCAATAGACCTAGCCCTATTTCGTGGTCTCCAATGGTATATTTGGTATACTTCTAATACACAGTCTTGACTTAAAGACAACAATTTATCTTGGTACTTAGGACTACTTGCCTAAACTTCACTCATAGAAAAACGAGTCTATACTTTCGGGTTGTTTGAGTAAATACAGTTCATATATGTAGGGTATGTATATTTTTGTATATGTGTAAGTGTATATATTCTAGCATACTTTATTGTATTTGTAAAGTTAAAGCAATATATAGCAATAAATATTTTCTAAAGGGTTGGCTTAAAAAATGTTCTTCTTTTTTGCTATTTCTTAGGTATGGCGCAAGCTTAACTGCTTTAGCATAAATATTTTAACGAACATCAGCTATTTATATATATATATACATATATTTATGTGGCGGGCGAAAGACAGAGGAATAATTTTTACATTAATAGTAAAGAAAAAATTTGCTTCATTTCAAAAAATCTTTTTCAATACACACATTGATAAAAAAAAAAGAAGGATTTTGCTTGTTTTTTTTTTTTGTAACCAAAAACGAAAAGAATAAACAGAAACATTGAGGATGCTAGCTATAAAGTATCATATTTTAGTATGCACATACAACATGTAATTTGATTTGTATATTGTATAGTTAGTTAGAGTTAGAGTCACAAGTCACAACAACAAATAATTGGAACACTACTACAATTATGTTAAGAAGTGCTATTCTCTAATTTTTAATCGACTAAGCTAAACGCTCACCTGATTCTTATCAATTTCACCATCTTGCAATTCAGCCTCGCCCTGCTCTTGGAATGTTATAATAATCAAGGCGACGAATATGTTTACGAAGAAGAATGGAAATACAATAAAATAGACAATATAAAATATGGACATTTCGATCCGGAAATTTTGTATTGGACCCCTATCTTCATATGTTGCGGCCATCGAATGTTGTAGTACTCTATTAAATTATTTATATATATATATATATATGTATTTATTTGTAATTTGTATGAATTGTTAGAGATTTAAATTTAAAGAAATAAGTGCATAAAATATATAGGTAGGTAGATTATACTTAGAAAGACTTAAGGATTATACAAAAGTTTAGACAAAATGCTACAAAATTTCTTACTGTGGCCATCCTTCACCAGTTTGTACGGCAAATAGCGTTAACATCGCAGCGGCTACATTATCATAATGGAAACTACGCGGTCTCCAGATACGTTGCTCCATTTTTGGAAGTATGTCGTCGACATCGTATTTAAAATATGAACCCCTTTGTTGGTTGGTTGGTTGGTTGTTAAGATGATTAGTGATGGAGTAGGGAAAAATTTGTAGTTGTTTTTGGTTTTTTTTTTTTTATATTTTCACATGAAAAATACGTTAGGATCACAGAAAACACGAGCAGAGAGAGAAAAAAAATTTAAAAACCAAAAATTAAGTAAAACTAAAAGAAAAAACCTGAATGTAATAATATAAAAAGTTTAAATAAAACAACAAAAAAAAAAAAAATTAATAAAAAATCAATGTGCAAAATGTAACTTACACTATATGCAGATGAACAGTCTTAATGATTAAAAATTATAAATAATAAACAGTTAATTTACTCCACTGCGGTGCATTGGCGCTTTGGAAAGCGGCAGTTTCCTTCTAGCAGCAGGAACAATAGCAGCATAAACTATATATTTATATATATGACACACATATGTATGTTGGTATGTATGTACGTGTATGTGTATGTGTAGTTGATGGTATGCATTATGATTTCAAAACATAAAAACAACAATTGTTTTTTTTTATACAATTTAGGCGTAGAAAAATAGTAAATGTTACAAAATCGACAAATTATTTTATAGCAACTCAACTAAAATATTCAATAAAATAAAAGTATAGATAAAATAAATATTTTCCTTAGTTGTTTATAAAAGATACTTAGCTATAAATGTTACATAGTGTTAGCTTTATAGAAAACGTAATAATAACATTTAATAATAAATTGAGAATTTATTTAATCCTTTGGCTACCTCTAAATAAAATTATTCGATCGTATCAAAAGTAGGATCACATTTTTTTTTTATAAACGCGTTCAGTTGAAAAACATACGCTATTTTTAAAACGAGCAGAAAACATTTTTACAAAATTTCCCATTGAATTACCTTAAGGTGAAGAAAAAAATAAACATAAATATAAGGAAATTATTTTTTATAATATTGAACAGAAATTAGGCAAGCAATTTTTTGGATTGTCAAATCGTCAACGACATGAATTGTATCAAATCATGCGAAGTGGTTATAATATTAGAAACCCGGAATAGCTCTTTTTAGAAAACTCAATACGCAGATAACAGGCAGAGTTCCGCCCCAAATAAATCGTGAGTAGGCTAAATAAAAATCATGAACTTAATTGTCGAGCGGTATTGGCCGATAATGCCTTTAGAATAAAAAGCGCTTAGCAAACCCAGCTTAGATCAACCTCATAAGCTGAATCACCTCTTGCTTTAAGACCTGACTACGCCTCCACTCGACCAAGAAGTCTAATCTAAACTTACCTAAGGACCTAGTCGGAGAGATTGATTTCAAAATTAACTTCCCTAATACAAAAAGTATGTTCAATGATGGCTGCTTGTTCAAGACTTGTGACACAATCATTGAAGAGGCCCATAAATTTACAGATTTGGGCAGTGAAGTCTCGTTACAATTAAAATGTCTATACTAAAGCGCGGTTCACGGCAAATTGGCACGCTTTGTTGTGGTCACCACGTCGCCTCTAGTCATAGAAACAACAAATTTTTTACTGGGATTTGTTTACAATACCGTTACCGTTAGTTGGTAAATTTTTCATATTAATTGATCGCAAGTTGGTGATTGTGTGGACAATGGAAGCTGCAAATAGAAAATTGATTGTGAACAAATTTATTGAAAATCCGTCGTGGTCGTTGCGTCGTGTTGCGAAAGATTAAATATCTCCAAAAGATCGGTATGTAGAGTTATACAACGATATAAAGAAACTCTTAGTGTTGAAAGAGCTAAAAAGTGGTGAAGAAAACGGGAACCAGCAACCTAAAATTAAAGGCAAAGATCTTGAGGTCAATCAAAAGCAATCCCAGACTATTGGATAGCGATCGTGCCAAAAAATTCAATACCAGCAAAAGTACTGCTAGACGAATACTCATAAAAGCTGGGCTAAAGTGCTATCATGCTATAAAATATCCAAAAAGAACAACAAACAGAATTTAGTGGTCAAAAAACGTGCTCGTCTTCTTTATAATAATGTTTTGACCAAATTCAATGGATGCATTATTGTGGATGACGAATCATACGTATAATTTGATCTGAAACAGCTTCCAGGTCAAAAATTTTATATGGCAACGAATCGTCGTAATGTACCCTCAAAATTCATATACATAAAAATGGATAAATTTGCAAAGAAAGGAATGGTGTGGCAGGCTATTTGCAGCTGTGGTCTCAAATCCAGGGCATTTGTGACATTCTCTTCTATGACGTCTGATATTTACATCAAAGAGTGCCTTTCGAAACGACTATTGCCATTTGTTCGTCACCACCATTCGCCAGTGAAGTTTTGGCCTGATTTAGCCAGTTGCCACTACTCTAAGAAAACCATGGATTGGTATCAGGCAAATAAAGTAGATGTAGTGCCCGAATATATGAATCCACCCAATTGCCCACAGCTTCGACTGATCGAAAAATACTGGGCTATTACAAAATATAAGTTGAAGAAAAATGCAGGTATTGTCAAAAATGTGAATTCAATGTTACTAAAATGGAACCAAATAGTCGCAAAAGTATCCAGAGCGGATGTTCAAAGGTTGATGGGGTCCATTAAAAGGAATACCCGGAACTTTTTGCACAATAAAGAAATTTAAATCTTTTAATATTATACTATTAAAACACAATATTAAACTTATCATTTAATGCATTATTGTTTATTCTGAGTGTTCTGGTTAAAAAGATACAGCAACTTTCCTGCGTGCCAATTTTGCGTGAACCGAGCTTTAGCATCAACAAGACAAAGACTGACTTTACTCAGCTGAAATTTCACACAGCCTCCACAAAAATAAAAAAAAGGAAAGAAATATCTTTGAATCTAACGGTAAATCGGTCCTGTTATACGGCTGACCAGCAATATCTTACTTTTTCAACAATTGTTTTTGAAAGATCACCGTCAAAATCAAATTATGCAGTGGAAATGAATCAATCACACCTTGGGTGACCTTGGGTGAACATTCCACCAGCAAATGCTTCCGCAAGTAAGCATGCAAATACGAGCGCCCGACAACGACATGGAAGCCTTCAATGAACCTATAATCACGCTTATCTTGGATAGAACTGTGAGACAAACGGTGATCAACGACCGATGGAAGAGTTTTGTTGAGGTTGATTCGATACCCACATAGTTTCGATACTTTTACTCATTACTTGCATCGAATAAAAGTATCGATGCAACCGAAAATAACGGAAAAAAGTATCGAATATGTACTTGTATCGAATACTCTTTTAAAGAGACAAATTACTCATTTTTTTTAAGTGGTTGTCAAGGAAAACATTCAGGCCAGAACGGCTCATTGTGATTCAACATGGTTGAGCTTACAGTTTACACTACTCAACACGAGTTTTTCACCAATAAATCATGGTTTTGAGATATCTCCACTGGAAACACGTTAATCATATAGAAATGACGTTAATTTATTTTAGCAAATCGCTAGAAAATTTTTAATAGAAGGAGAACTAATCAACAGATTAAAGCTTGTTAAAAATATTTTATTTTAATGAAAAGGTTTCAATAAACATTATGTTCTTCACGCATTGCCGGCAATATTTTCTAAAACTTCAATACTGTACGGCAATATTTTCATACACTGGAATATTGCAATTGGGACTGAAATATTTTGAATATGGATATTGAATAATTCTGGAGTAGCATTTTGAAATATATTATTGATTGCTGTAAAATATTGTAAAACGATCTTCAATTTCAAATATTGTATTGCAATATTTTAGTTTTTAAATAAATATTTTCCAAAGGTATCGAGTATCCGATACTGACCCTTTTCCCCGATACCAAGTACAACTTATGGCATAGCATCGAGTAAAAAAAAAATACTTAAATCGAATGAAAAGTATCGAGTATTTACTTGTATCGAATCAACACTAGGCCTGCAGACACTCAAAATTGTATCGAGGTGCAAAAAGAGACACATAGCGGCTCTCTTAAAGTAATCGTAATATATAAATTTCGATTATACACGTTTTTTCCAAGTTCTAACAATATCACATTTTATTAGATATATACACTGAATACTAAAATTTTTACTTCAATACATAGATCAGTTCAGTTGTGGATTATGTGGACGCTATATAGAATTGAATGCCGAAATTTTTATTATAGATTATCATGTCATATTGTGACATCATGAAAATGGATGTTATAGCATTCACGTCCGCGAACGTGTTAAAAGTAAGAGTTAGTGGAAAATGATATGCTACAAGAGACAAATTCTTGTGTAACCAAACGCATTTAACTAAACAACATTTTTAAACTCTGGCTGAAACTTTTCGTTTAAAACTATTGATTTCTTTTCTTAATTGGTCATGTTAGTTTGATTAGGTTAATTGGGTATTAGACCACACGAATTTGATAGAGCCATACATTTTCATTGCAGGTCTCAGTCAATTATTTATGTTTTCTGCTCGTTCTAAAATAAAAGAAAGAAAAAATGTAATTGGAAACTTAGAATATTTTTTAAAAATATTTTTAGCTATACTTATTAAAAAAAAAAAACAAGTAAATAAATAAATTTTATAAGTTGTAAATAAACTAATACAAGTAAAATTTGTTTTCTGAATTAATATTGTAAGCATTCTTTTCTTTTTTTTCACGATTTTTTGAGAAAATTAATATCTCATTTACAACACAAAACGCGTATTAAAATCCGGTGTAAAAATTTTTGTTTAGCACATTTTTAAATCTTTTTACACTCTCACCAGTTGCTAACTGCTGAGCGTCGAGTGTAAGAAAGTGATTTAACAAAAATATACTAGTGGTTCATTGCACGAGAAGGCAAACAATTAAAACTTAAAGATATTTGATAAAATCTATCTTTTACTGTTTTAAATTGTGGACTGAGTGTGTGTAAGATCGAAAACAAAAATTTATAATTATAGGTAGTTAATATAAAACCAAAACATGAATACACATTTAGACTAAATCAAAAACAAAAAGGTAAAAGCTAAATTGATGTGTGTTTAAATTAAAAATTTAAAATTTTTGTTTTGGCAACGCATGACTAAATCTAAAAAAAAGCATGAATGTTTATAATTCTATATAAAATTTTTATGTCTTTTTTTTTTTTTTTTTTTTTGTACATTTATCAAGACTTTATATCAATTCGTTAAAAAATTCAGGCAATTTGAGCTTACGAAATCCAGAATTGGAGAATTACCACCGACTTTATTGTTTGATCGTTGTAATTTTTTGTTTGCTGATTCAAATATTTATTAGAATTTTGTGCCAAGCGTTGCTGCATACTTTTGAGCGCGTGCTTGCTTTTTTGTTTTTGTTGTTTTCTTGAGCTTGTTAAGCTTATTAAGAAATCTTCTGGCAGTAATATGGACTCTTTGGTATTATGTAAATACCCAATTAAAAATATATTTATGCATATGAGGTTTGATTTCAAAATTCAAAAACGCTATTCAACCCTGTTAGTCCAAAAAAAAAAAAAAAAAAGAAGTAGAATATAATGAATACAAAACTGGAGACTGGAAACATGGAAACTTGGAAGCCTGGAAGCCTGTATATATGTGTGTGATTTGCTCTTTATAGTTGTAGCTGGTTGTTTTGGTTTTTTTGTTTTTGAAGCATTGTTTGCTTGCATGATTTACTTGTACGTTATTTTGTTCAGTGTATAATCAGGCAAAGAAACAAAGCAAGAAACTTTAAAATGCTACTCTTACATTCTGTAAAATCAGTGCACGCAATTTTTTTTTTTTTTTATAAAAAAAGTGAACGAAAAAGTAGAATTAACTAAAGTTAAAATAAAAGTTGTAATTCGGTATATTTCATCGACGAAATTTTTAATTTTTATATATGGGAAATTGGGTAACTTTTCATTGCACTTTAAGGCAGATACGAATTTCAAGTATTATTATGTATGTATATGTATGTGTGTGTGTGTGTGTGTGTGAGTTTGTTTATGCAAAGAATTTTTTATACAGCCTTCGCATTTAAAGTGCAATTAAAAGTAATTTCCAGTAAGTGATTTTTTTTTTTGATTTTTTGTTTCCCGTGTAGCATTAAAATTGTTAGATTGTGTATAGTTTCGTAAAGTTTTATTTAAAACTGAACAAAGCTATGGGCCTTTTCCTAACTTCATTCTGGTTTATATGCTCTTTTCATTATTTATCAAAAAAAAAAAAAAAAAACAAACAAAAAAAAGTTTTAAGTAGTAAAGGGTATATCCTTTCATTTGCAAGTTTTGCGCTCGCACTTTACTCTCCTCATAAAGTATTGATAATTTTGTACCTTTTTTTTCTGTTTGCTAGCTAATTCTAATTAGCTAATGATAGTCAAAAGGTTTTTCTTAAAAGTGTGAAGAATTCATGACAATATTATTTTTGTTTGATATTTATAAGTAAATCGCATCTGGCACTATGTGTTAGTGGCAGCTTATTAGGTAGAAGACTATATTTCCATTATATTTTTCAAGCAGGAATTCTGCTACTTTTAAAAATGGGATTGAATAAGTAGCCGAGTAACAAACCGTTCATATACGTTCGTTTTGTTAAAAATTCACAGCGAGCTATAATTTCTAGCTTAATGAAAAGAAAAATACAATTAATGAAAAATACAATAAATTTGTGGAAGGTCACAGCTTACTCTTACACTCAGTAGTAAATTTGTGTTTAAAATTTATCAAAATACCAGTTCGTTTAAGAGAAAGTTTAACTAAAAATATTCATATACCATATTTACCTAAAATTTCCGAGAACATGCAAATCTTTGAGCCATTACAGATGGATATTACATAAGGATATTTTATAATTAAAAATTTCTAAATTTATTTATATATTTTCTTATATAAAATATGCAACAGAAAATATACTCAGGCTTGTTGGGTTTGGCAGAGAGAAGATTTCACCCATTGATGTTTTGTACATCAGCCGGTAGTGATTTTTAAATCGGTTTAACAAAATACGGTCAGAATTTTAATTTTAAATAGAATACAAAATAAATTATGGCAGAGGATTAATGTTTTGATCCTTGTAATTGCAATTATTTAAATATTACTGCAATCTTAACTACACTTGGTACAGAAATTCCTTATAGCCAGACAAAACTTGAGGTTAGAAATGATCATTGTATGTAGGAAAAGTGGGTCTAGTATCTTTAATGGAAACGAAATTTTCCACTCCTCAACGAAATGGTATTTCGATAAAATTTTGAAACAAGCTTAATACTTGGTATTAGGATTACCTAAGCGCCAAATTTCGAAAGAGGTTCACTTTGATTTCTTTTCTTGGAAAATTTAAGAATAACCCCATAAATTGCTTTGCAGATATAAAGACAATGCTAACACTGTTCTACAAATGTAAACTTTTGAAAACGAGCAGAGACGGGACGGATTCACTTAGGGTAATGGGGGTCGCTGAGTCAGAATCCGTGATCCGTTTTGCTCTGCTACGCCATAATTTTTTTTTATTGACATCAAAATTTGTAAAATCGAAAAAAAAAAAAATTAAAAATGCAGTTCATTTTTTTCACCATTTTTACAAAAAAAAAATTTTCGATTTTTTTAGTTTTTAACTATCAAAATTTTGAAAGAAAATTTTTTTTTTAACTAATTTATTTTTTCGTAATTTTTTTCATCCTCGTTATCATCGTTCACTTTTATCTCGTTGTTATCTTAACCCAATAATGCCTAGCGGTGCCCTATGGCACCTTGACGCTGAGCCGTTCCTGAGCCAGGTTCAAAAACAATTTTTTTCTCAAGTTACTTGCTTGATCTATCCACTTTGGTTGAAAAAGAAAGCAACAACAATAGCATAACTTGTACCGATTTGGAATGATTTAGCGACAAGGTGCCATATGGCACCGCTAGGCATTACTGGGCTATGCTAAGAACGAGATAAAAGTGAACGATGCTAACGAGGATGAAAAAATTTACGAAAAAATTAATTAAAAAAAAAAAAAAATTTTTTAATTTTTGAAGTTAAAAACTAAAAAATATCGAAAATTTTTTTTTTGTAAAAATGGATGTTTTGATGAAAAAAAATATGAACTGCATTTAAAATTTTTTTTTTCGATTTTACAAATTTTGATGTCAATAAAAAAAAAAATTATGACGTAGCAGAGCAAAACGGACTACGGATTCGGACTCAGCGACCCTTCATTACCCTAAATACACCTATCCTGTCTCTGCTCATTTTTGACTGTTGAACAGTGTAATTGTTAAAAAAAAAGCTACAATATTAGAATTCAATGATGTTGATTAACAGAATTTTCCATGTTGAGTTTTTAGTTATTTCTTTCAAGTGATTTTTAAGCTGTCTTCGCAAAGCAAAAAATTCGATATCATAAAAAGTCTGTTTATTCTGTAGGGCATTTACAAAGAAATACTTGTCAAATAAACCCTCAAATGAGGAAAAAAGGGGATAGTGGGGTCGATGATGTACGAATAAAAAGATGTTAGACTTTCATAATGAGTATTATTTTTCAGGTTTGAACTAACAATACTATACAGTGGAAGCATTAATAATCCATTCACTACCAACGCACAAACGAAAACTGATCATCTGTTCAGAGCAGCACGCCTCGTAGGCCTCGAGATGAGCATCAAGAAGACTTGTAAACATGGGAAAATACTGCTGTTTAGGCAGCATGGTATTCAAAAATAGTTGAGGATGTTAGTAGCTGACTCAACAAAGCAAGAGCTTGGAGCTGGGCGATTACTGCCAGTGTGAAGAACCTCAAAAGTTGCCAGAAGAATAAAAATCCATAACTTCAACGCATGTTTACAGCTAACCCTCATATGTATATGGAAGTTAAACTTGATTAATGTCGCACAACATCTTCCAGAAACTACGCGTTTCCATTAATCTGGCCAAATTTAATGAAAAATTAAGACCTCCGCCCCTTTTAAGCGAAGATCCAATAACAACTCAAATAAAGGGACAGCATCACGAAAATGTTGCTTGGTTGGAAGCCACAAGGAAGCAGACGTTATGGGCGACCAAAGAAAGCATGGAGAAACTCCATTCATCAAGAACTATGCGCAAAACAAAGTTTGATAGAAATGCATAATAGAAGGAATAGAAGGTGAAAAAATATTATTTGTATGATTTTGTTTCCCAGATATATCCAAGTATACCTAATGTTTCTTTAAGAAACCCTTACAGATGCGAAAAAGCCGATTTCAGATTCATTGTCAGCAATTTAAAATTGAATCCTATTCTGATGTTTACTTGTGGCATAGTGTAGTTGTTAAAATGATTAAAAGGAAACAATTTCACATGAATTTTACTTCTGCTCGAATATCGAAAAATAACTATTTGTTTCCATACGAAGCACTAAGCCAATAAGAAGAGATTAGCTTAGTTTAGCCTATTTAATAATAGGCTCAAGTGACACACGTATACATGCAAAGTTTCCGCAGTTTCCTCTAACAAATCCAATGAATCATCAAAGACGGATCTGGAAGTGAACCAAAATAAAGTCTTCCACAAATACATTAACAATTTATGGATCTTAATACTTTTACTTTCGAGATTATTATGGGATTTGTTTACCTTAGAACTGCCACTTACACGACATATAAGTCTAAAGGGCAATTAGAAGAGCTACAATTCATGCATTGGCGATGACCAGCTTCTTCGTCTGTGAAGATCTGCGACCCAATTTGAAACGGTGATATTGTATTTGAAAAAATGCTTGAGCTACATCTATGCAGACATTGGTTTAGTCAGATGGGAAAGTTTTGAAGAACGTACTCGGTCATGCTACACGGCAAGGCGGAAATCTTGCAAAGGTTTTAATAGCCATCTAAAGAAAAGTAAAAATTATTGTAATACATTCCAATGTAATAAACCATTAGTAAAAGTTTCTACATTTTAACCCTTCTGTTACATTAAGGTCATCTCGTGACCTTTTTTTTTGCTTAATTTGCCAATATTTCCTAAAATAAACTTATTTTTGAGATTTCCCTTTGTGAATTCCTGCATCGAGGGGAAATCCTCCGAAAGAGTGTAAAAAGAAGCTTTTTGTTTTATAAAATAAGTGGCAATATCAAAACTCAACGTCAAATGTGCGGTTCCCGCCTTTTTTTTTTTTTTTTTTTTTTGCGTAAATAATAAGATAATTGTTATTTTTTATAAAATGCAAAGATAACTAGTTTCAGTAAGCATTTTAAATTTGTTATTAGACTTTTTTCGCTTGAGATTCGCGTACTGACTGTATTTTGTCGCAGCGGCCACATCTCTTGACAGAAAGCCAAAAGAAGACAAGTGACGTTTGGGTGCGAAAACTATTTAGTGGAAAAGTTTGCGGGCAACGAATCTTCTGTCGACTATATAAAGAGTGGTGACGAGGAAAGTGTTGTTGGAGCACTATCAGCAAATTATAGCAGCATTCCCATGTACTAATCGAAGGGTAAAGATATTGAGTGATCAACGGAACCGACTTGACCCATTAATGCTAGGGCCAGGGTAGAAAACGTAATTCAAGGACGTCTTGGACTTACTACATATATAAGTTATTCGATCTATGCTTCACAGCGCACATGAAAAAAATTTTCATACAAATAAATTGATCAAATAGAATTGCCTACGTTTTATGGATAGAAATCAACCCTCTGAAACGCGTCAAACATATCCAATCAAAAATCTGGGCTTAAACCTTTTTCAGGAAATGATTCGGCATAGAAAATGTTAGTCAATAACTCAATTGTCGGCAGATATTGTGCGAAATATTCGAGCAGAAACACAAGAGTCTAGCACTTCGGCAGGCGCTGCTCTGAAAAAGAGAAAAGCTAATCAACTTACTCAGTTTTGCCGTAAAACGTACGAGTGCTGCACTATTTGCAAAAAATGGGCGTAACCAAAACCCCTTACGCTGATTACAGTTTATACAAGCTATTGCCTTGACTCTGCATAGTAAATATATACTTATATATAAGCAAGGCCGTATTTAGGGGGGGAGGGGACTTGAGGGTTCTGACCCTCCCTCCCCCGAAATGTGGAAACTTTATTTTAATTTTTGAGATTAATTGCCAATGGATGGAAAAAAAGTCAAAATAAAATCTATTTAACGATATTTTTTACTTCCATCGGTGTTTTTTTTTTCTAAAAAGTCAAATATAAAAAATAAATTTTAAATCTTAGTTACACTATGCGATCAAATCCGATTTGTGTTCTTTGACTTGAGGTTTGACTACGGATTCAAAAAGAGAAGGTGATACTGAGCACTCCTGCATTCGTAGTTTTTCTGGGTCCGTAACTGTTTTTGATTTAAAGTTCCGTCCTGAATTAGTTTGAAAAGTTTAAAAATTAATAAAAAAATATAAAAAATTATCGGATCCTTGTAAAATTAGACTTGCTTGAACCCCATTTTTTTTCCTAAAACATGACGTGATGGGAAGTTGTTGACCTCAGATTCGTGTTCAACATGAAAAATTCTTTCGCAAAATCTAGGAACCCATGCAGTTTTAGGAGACAATCTTAAAATGTAATTAATTTTTAACCCATTATTGCTCAGAGCACCACGACTAGAAAGATCCCTTTCAATGCTGTGACTTCACGAATTTAGCAAATATAAGCCAACCTCATCCGGTTTCCTTATCATAAATAATGGCTCCAATTCCCAATGATGATCATTTGAAAAAATGAGCCTCTACAATTTTTGGTAATTTTTTTGTGGTTGGGTACATCATCAGTAGTGGGAAGTCAATGAGTTAATGAAATTATGTCCCTCACGATAAAAAAAAAATGCACTAGAATGCACATTGAATAATATTTATTTGAAAAAATTTAATTTGATTATTCTGGGAATTTTGAGGTTAAGATTAAAAAAAATCGGAAAATTTTTCCTAAAATTTTAATTTTATAGAGTACATCAAATGTATCATTGATTTAATTTATTGTATTTAAAAATCAGTTTGATAAAAATTATTTATGAATATTCTCTTCGAATAAACCCCCCCCCCCCCGAAAAAAATTTCTGGCTACGGCCTTGTATATAAGTATGCATACAGTATTAAACTTATTAATAATCAGTACAACTAATAAATGTTAAAATTTAAATCTCAAGTTATGAGTTTTCATACTATATGCATGCAAAACACTGGCCAGGTCATTCCGTGACCTTAATATCACACATGTGATTTTTTCTTAATGTAACAGAAAGGTTAATATGAAATATTTCTTGTCGATTTATCTTTTGATTAAAATAATATTGTCATGATTCTAGAACTCTAGCTATCTAAAATAGCACAAATTATATGTAATAATATAATTAAATCTATTTCTATTTTTTTTTAATTTTTTTTTTTTTTTTGTAAGTAGGTATACTTATTCCAAATAAGAATAAAACTGGAAGATAAGCAACAAACAATTGTTCAAAAATTGTGTTAGAACATACTAACATCTATAAATTAAGAGAGAGATGAACATATAGTGGAAGAAGAAATTTACAGAAATCAAAAGAAAAGAGCATTAAACATAAAGAGAGTACGAATAGTTATATGAAGAAAACACATATAGAGATAGAACAAATGCGACATAAAGCAACAACAAATCTCTATTCAATGTTGCACACTTCAAACGTATAGAGAGAAGTACAGTAAGAAGATAATGATGAGAGACTAATCGTAGCATCGTTCTTTTTTCATGCCAAGTTCTGAAGCAAAGTCAAAGTTTACTACTGAAACTGAAACGAAAATGGGACTCAAGGCCATTTTCTATATTACGGACGAAATTATCGTTCGTTTGTATGTAAAAGAAAGTTGTCGTTTTGCATGCAAACAAATCGAACATTACTTTCTTTCAAAATCTAAAAAAAATATCCGTTTGAGTTTGATTCAGATCTTGTGCTGAAATGAACGTGGCTAGTGAAGTTTTTGTCTAGCTCAATTATGAGCAACTAGCTGAAATACTAAGTATTTTCTGCAATAATTTTCAAAACGAAAAACACACTATTATTCGTATGACGGGTATATGTATGTGGAAGGGGAAAGCAAAAGATGAGCACTAATTAATTTTTGATTGATTGACTGATTGTATTTGTTTAGTTATGTACAATTTAATACTGTACTACAAACTAATTTTGTAAAAGCGTTTGATAATAATTTTAAAAATAAATTTTGTTTGTTTTTTGGGCAGGAGGGAAAATTATACGACATTAATGTAAACATACAAATTGTTATGACTTGAATAAAGAAAAACAAAAACACAAACAATAAAATAAAACAAACAAAAAATTTAAAAATGAATTTCAAAAATCATAATTAATTTAGAATTTGTTTTTCTGTTTTTTTTTTTTATTTTTTTTTTTTTTGGTTTAAAAGAAAATGAACAACTGAAGAAGTAGAGAGAGAGAGAATAAGAGAAGTATAAGTAGAATTTGTTACTTACTGGCACTCTTCGGAAGTATGTTTACTTTCGTCCGTACAAGAAAAAAATTTCCCATTGAATAATTGTACACCAATTACAGAAAAAATAAATTGAAATAATATGTACACGATTAGAATGTTAACAACATTTTTCAATGAGTTCACTACGCAATCGAAGACGGCTTTTAATTTTGGTACACGCTTAATTGTTTTTAATGGTCGAAGAACGCGCAGTACGCGCAATGATTTAATTGTTGATAAATTTTGTCCGGCGCTGCTTCCGCTCATATCGAAACCGAAGCTAACAGCAGCGCATACAACGACCACAGCATCCATAATATTCCAGAATTCCCTTAAATAGCTTCCTGGATGCAATATAACACCTAAATCTACAATTTTTAGTAACATTTCTATTGTGAATACGCCGGTAAATGCATAATCGAAATAATTTAAAATTTTATTTCGCTCTGAGTCCTCCTTAACGGGATCTTCGGCCGCTAACGCTATCGATGACAATGAGATGACGACCATTATGAAAAAATCAAAATATGGTAAATTTACAACCCAATGGGCGCCACGTCGAATGCTGCCATGCCATATTTATAATTTCATTTTGCATATGCATACAATTTAATTTTTTTTTTTTTTTTATTGTTGATTTTTGAATTTTCGATTTGATAAATTTTGGATTTTTGTTGATAGCAGTTTTCATTTTTTGTAAAATTTTCATATTATTTTGTTGGTTGTTCCGATTGGAGGCATTTTGTAAATAAAAACGGTTGAAGTTGATGATTTTTTGATTTTGATGTGAGTAGTAAGTAGAGCGATAAAAATGGTGCGAAAGTGGTAATGATGATGACGTATAAAATGATGAAATCGATATGATATGATATCGTGTATCGTTGCGTTGAATAATTTTTTTTTTTTTTTTTTTAATTTTTGTTGATCATATTTTTTTTTTGTTTTGTTTTGTTTTGTTTTAAATTAAAAATGATATTCAAATTATAAGCGAAAATACAAAATTAAAAACCACGAAAATGAAGAAGTATAAGAAAAAAAATATTTGGATTAATATATGTTAGTTAAGTTTTCTTATACAATTATACAATTATTAATATGATAAAGCGGACTTATGTATACAGATTTTTATAAATGCTGACTTCATTTTCAAGAGGAATTTAATCCCTTTCAGGCAACTCATAGACTATTGAGATTATATTGAGCCTTTGCTTCACTTAAAAATTATAAAGTTAATGGTTTCTGTGCCTAAGAAGAAGTAGTAGTACACAGCGGCCTTGAAGCAGCGGCAAGTATGATTAAAATGAACCAAACCAAATATTATGCAGAATTGTTCCAAATTCTTATAGAATCTTAAATTTTTAAACCTTGAAATCGTACCTGATCCTTTTTACGAAATATTTAAAATATATATATATATATGTACATTAGCTTGCCTAAGTGATATATGAAATGTGCAAAGTTCGATTTTTTTCTGCTCCTAGTGTATTTTCTGAAAGGTTATATGAGAAAAATAAGATTTAGAAAAAATATACACCCAGAAAAATATCCATCTCTAAAACAAAGAAAAAGTTTCCCTCAATTTGAATCCACGAAAATTTCTCTCGTTGAAGTAAATTTTCCTCAAAATGAAGAAAAATGTGCTCCTTTCATGCAACCATGGTGTTCAATTTGAAGTAAGTTATTTCTTCATTTTTACAAATTTAGTTGTATAGAAAATTTAAGAAAGAGACGAATATACCAAAAATGTTCTCCATACAAAATTTTGGTATACACAAAAAACTAGCTTTACTCTTTTGGCCTTAGCAGACAATCGCGTACGCTTTGCTTTTCTTTTGAATTTTTTAGTCGGCGTCTCTATTTCAAGCGAAGCGGTTGTGTTTGTGGCTGTTGATATAATATGTGAAAAAATTTATATATATTGTGAAAAAAGAACAAAATATTTTCGAAACAAATAAATTTCAATAAACTTCAATTTATAATTTTTTAATGGCTATAAAGATCTTTTGATCATTTCAAGGCGACGACGCCTGTAGTGTATGTAAAAATACTTATGAATGTAAACCTTAATACTTATTAAAATTAAAATAATAAATTAATACAAGTAAAAAAACATGATTTCTATGCCTTTTAATTAAAACAACATTGTAGAAAATATTCCATAAATTGAGGGTTTTTTTTCTAAAAAGGTAGTAAATTTACTTCAATTTATGGAAAATTATTCCTCAAACTGAGGAA
Source organism: Toxonevra muliebris (assembly GCA_963691655.1). Taxonomy (NCBI): domain Eukaryota; kingdom Metazoa; phylum Arthropoda; class Insecta; order Diptera; family Pallopteridae; genus Toxonevra; species Toxonevra muliebris. The sequence goes on from OY829326.1 coordinate 106,524,402, forward strand.
AATTTTACCTAAATTGTATATAATTTCTCATATTGAAATAAAATATTATTCATTTGAAAACCACAATTTCTACAAATTGAAGACATATTTCTTTAATTTACGGAAAACTTCCTTCTTTCAAAGAAATTTTTCTCTAAAATAAAGAAAAAATATTTCCTCAATTCAAAGAAATTTTGTATATCTAAATGAGGAAACCGTTTCTATGGCGCCAAATCATTCCCATTTTTCCTCAATTTGATGGCCGTTTTTCTTCAAACGAGGTAAGTATTTCTCTGGGTGTAGAAGTCTCTAGTGGAAAATACCCAGTCGGTTTTGAATCAAAGGCTTCAAAACAGGCTTTAAAAAGGTTAATAGATTTAATCGTTGATAATTTCTCAAATATTGAGTTTTAAGTAATTGTTCCATGAGAAAAATTTTTTAAATGAATTTTTTTCAATTTTTTAGGGATTGTATTTCCTGTTTAAAACTTTTATTTTATAGAGCATTAATTGTAGATGGGTTTAAAGTGTTTAATGTTTATTTTTAAATAAAAATAAGCCGTCTCAAAGTTAAAAAAAATAGATTTTTTTAATTTTGAGTTTATTTTTAGGTAGACGAATCTTTATACAGTAGAATCGCAATAATTCGTACCCCGTATTTTGAAAATCTCAACATTTGTTGGAAAAAATCGCTTTAATTTGCAAAAATTCTATACATTTTGGCCCCTTTATCGTCGCCATATCGTATTTTTTTCAGTACAAGGTCTCACAGCGATCCTGAAGCAGCGGCAAATATGAACCCATCCAAATTTAAGATTCTGGAAGAATTTGGAACAATTCTGCGTAATATTTGGTTTGATTCATTTTGATTATACTTGCCGCTGTTTCAAGTCAGCTGTGAGTAATAAACGAAAATAAATAATATTAGTATTTACTATTTTTCCATAATTTTCGAAACAGTAGAGCCTGACCTACCTGGCATTTAAACTATGTAAAACTTAAAATTGTCTAAATGTAGGTTTTTAAACTGTGTATATAAATAAGATTCATGTTGAAAATTTCTGAAATTTTTAGGAAAAATATTTATGGTAAAATCATAAAATATCGGAATTTAATTTTCAAGTTAGAGAGAATGAAAGAATTAAGCTGCAGGATAAACTGGCGGTCCACAATAATAGACTCTAAAAAATTCAGCAAAAAATACTATTCCAACATTTCTAAAGACCAAATCAATAAAATTTGCTGCTCTTACAATATCTTGGTCCCTACTTTTCCATTGCCGGGAATTAGTGCTACCCTCTACATATTTTTAAATTCTCTATCCTAAAGCTCATAAAATACATCAGATTGATATCGATTTCCAATCCAAAATTATTTATTAAGTTAATTTTATAAAACCATATCAATGCTTATACATAAATCCGCTTGTTTTTTACTTAAATAGGTGTATAAATAATTAGTGCACATTAGACATAGTAGTTAGATATTGTAGTTAGTAGGTATAAACATAATAAGTGTTTAGCTACTTATTCAAAAATACTTGATAACTTTCCCTAATATATCTGCTACAAAGTGCATTATTATGACTTAAAATAAATATAAACAAAGTATGCATATATTAAAAATTAACCACTGTGAAAGTTCGATTGGTATGTTTTTAACATTCGTCAAGAATCGAGAGTTTTTGGAGCAAAACAACTAAACTCGGAGTTTTCTTGAAAGCGAATTTAGAAAAAGAAAAAGGATATAAGCTTGGAGGTTTAAATAAACAATAATGCCAGAAGAATACCAAAAAGTCATAGAACAAGCAGCTCAGACGATTGTTTCGGAATTTGCTTCGATTTCTCATCAGTGGTTTTTGTGATAGTTCAAAACTATCGAACGATGGTTATTAGATCAAAAATATTTAGCAATTTGATGTACTCAAAATAAGTTCTGCGAATTTAGAATATTACTCTTCTGAACTAAGCATTATTTTTGGTAGTTATGAAATATAGTTACATAAATTAATTATAAATCTTTCAGAACACCATAGCTTTGCTTGCTGCTACCACACCATTTCAATGTGATTAATCAACCAAAAATGTGTTAAATTATTTCCCAAAATGTTAAAACATTATTCGGATGAAAACAACATCTGCAGAATGAAATTCAGAGATCGAAGATTGTTTTAGCAGTGCATTTTTAAAATACCGGCAAGTGCTTTTGTCTTAAACTATGCTATACTACTCCTTCAAATCATAAAAATACTTAAAGCGAATACTAATATATTGTAGGTTATATATATATATATCGGATATATATGTATTTACGGATTTGTCGGTGATAGTATAAACATTGATGAATATGGTAACATTGGTTTTGGACCCTCCGTAACCTCTTCCTCCTCTTTCTTCTCCTCTTCCTTCTTAGTTTTACTTTTCAGCTTCAATACAGCAGCCATATTTTCACCATTATCTAAACCATCGGCCTGCAGAGCTTCCATTTCTTTTTCAAGCTCCTGTAATTGTTTCTCCTTATCCTCTTCGACTTGCTCCTCTTCGGCTGCGGTCAATTCTTGTGCATTCGCTAAATTATCGACAGCGATAGCCAAGAATACATTTAGCAATGTATAATTACCGAAGAGTACCAAAACGATAAAGTATCTACGGCGACGGCAATGCAAAAAAGTAAATACGAGAAAATATTTATGTTGAATATAATAGTAATATAATATATACGAGTATATATGTATTTGTACGATTATATACATATATTTTAATTTATATGTATATATGTATGTAAGTTTATGTTTTCGTATTTATTTATGCGTGCGTGTATTTTAGTTTCTTTGTTTGTTTGTAAGTTTCTTGAGCGTTGAATATTTTTTTTTTTTTTTTTTTTTTTTTTTTGACAAATTGTTACAATAGATTTTTATTTTTAACTATTATAATATTTACAATAAAGTTTTTGCTGTTTCAAAAATAGTTAGAAGGGTAGGTAAATAGGTACTCTAAAATGGAAATATGTAGTAAGTGGAATTCGTGAAAAGATTAAAGGGAAATGCAAAATGGAAACGCATATTAAATGTAGAAATGAAAAAATGCAATAATTTATAAAATTTAGAAAAAGAGAAAAATTCGAATATGTACGCACGTAGAATTATGAAAACTAAGTAAGTAAATTTTATAAGAAAAATACCAACCATTATGAATTTAAATTAAAATAAAAGAAAAAAAAATACTAATAAAATAATCTTATTGTTAGGATAGTATTTTGAAAAGTTCACGTAGCTAAAACAACGAGACTTTTTTTAGATTGCAATCAACGCCCACAATAGATCAAGTAATCAAACGATCCTCACTCGAACGTCAAATTTTATCGTTTAAAGAAACTTAACTTGTTAAAATTACTTGAGTGCTAGCAGAATATAATCTCTGTTTATGTGGATCTATTTTGAACCGATACCATAATTTGTGAATTTTATAAATTCTTAAAACGCAATTTTTATACGTTTTAAAATGAGATTATTTCTGAAATAAGTTTTTAAATGGAAAATCGCGCTAATGTTCAAAATAGATTCAGATGCTATTATGTGATAAAACTTTTCCAACAAAGGCAAAAAATATTGTAAATGATTTCCTCATTCCCGTGAGTATGTTCTAGAAGTTCTAAGTGCAATTGCGCAGGGTGTTTGCATAAAAAATATTGGACCTCGTTTTGCAAAAATAGAAAAGTAGTAGTACCTATTTGCTTACTTAAGACGCCATTACAATTTCTCGGGTCGGAAAACTCTACGTTTTGGAAAGTATCCTTTTAGAAAGTATTATATTTTCTTAAAATTTTAGAAAAAAATCCAAACATTTTCGAAGTTATAGGCATAGCTGATTGAAAGTCAATAAATTTTAATTGTCAAAACTTTAAAAGCGTATTTCTCAAGACTATTTAACTATTTCGATTAAAAACTATTTAACATTTCAGTCTGAAATTTTAATATGCTCTTCTATACAACAATAGCCCCAGTGTAGAATAGAATAAAAAATTTGCTATATTTGTTACCACCAACTTTAGAGGTCCACCATTTTGTAAATTTGTCCTCAAACAAAATAATCGTTGTTTTGTACTGGGCCTATTTTCATTCTTTTTCTAAGGATATATTTATTTTTTTTTGTCAGACGTTTCAGGCAAGGCTTCCGTTAGGCTGTAAAAAAAACTTTAAAAAACTATTTAAGAAATGAATTATATTAAAAACTTTTTCTAGTATCGTTGTCTTTACTGAGCCCATAGTCATTTTATTTCTAAGGATATATTTATTTATTTTTTTTCAGAGGTTTCAGTGAATGAGCTTCCATTAAGCTGTAAAAAAAACTTTAAAAAACTATTTAAAAAATTAATTGTATTGAAAACTTTTTCTTGTATTTATTTGAAGATCAGAAATGTTTTTGTGTTCTATTAATACCAATTCACTATAGGAAATTTTACCCAATTCGCTGGCCAAAATTCATTTTTTCGACCTGTCCGAAATTATTTTTTTTTTTATTTTTTCATAAAGCCAATACAACAAAGCAATACAACAAATAAGTGTAAGTTTTGTTTTTATGTAAATCGCTTTACCGTTGCTCGAGCTGCTGTAAAATATGTTACTTCTCAATAAGTTAGCAAATAACATTTGAGAGTAATAAATTGTGTGCAAAGTTTAAGTTTAAGTGGAAGTTTATTTAGACTTTTAAAAAATTACTTGGGTTTGCTTGAAATAAAATCATCAGGATTGTTTAGGACATTCAGTTATGTGTTAGATTACTACGTTTAGCTCTGCGATTTTTTGCGATTTTTTAAAAATTCCATCTTTTCTCAGACAACTACCGAATACCAAACTGTGATTGATTTGTTGTATGGCGACTGCGGAATAAAAACTTCTTTTTTGACGCGTCGATATTAGAATTTTTTTCTTAATATCTATTCACAAATATTTCAATAGCATATTAAAAAAAAATTGGAGGAATTAATTCATTAAGTAATTGTGGGTAAGCTGTCAAAGTTAATGAATGCTAAACACAAAGTGCTAGCATGCATTCTGAAGCATTTTTCGGAAGCTTTTGCTATTTAACTATAATTATAATCTTAAAATTATTTTTTTTTATATAGGAGTGTTATATATACAACACACATAAGTATATGAAGAATGCATTTCACAAATAAAAAAAGAATGAAAACCATTTTTGTTTGGAAAAAATTTGGTGTCTAGAAGCTAAAATTTCAAGATTGGTGGACCAGGTCTATCTAGCGAAGCAGTGCGATACATTCTAGTATATAAAAATGTAAAATAAATAATTTCTTATAATTTGGCTGCGGATAGTTGCGGATCCAATTTTTATTAACAAAACACTAAATCCATATTGAGGGGAAACTATTAAGAGATTGAAAGTTTTTAAGAGATTTAAAATTTTTTTGTAAAAAATATGAAACAATACAAAATATTGAAACCATCAAAACTGTTTTTTATGATTTTTATTTTGATATCTTGACTGCAACGGATTTTTGAGCTATTTTAGTTTTTCTGTTGTATGGGAGATGGGCGTGGCAGTTGACTGATCACGCCCATTTTCATAATTTTTCTTTTTCACTACCTAAGAGTGGCTCATGCCAAATATCGTTTTACTGAGATGATTCCTTACATTTTTTTTTTGCTATCTCATAACAAATTTTATAGCACTTCATATCACACCCTTATAGAATAAGTGGGCGTGCAATCTTATTTTCATGTGAGGGCGTTCCTATCATCTAGCTAACTTCTGGACTAAGTTTCATATCGATACCTCCATTTTTCGAATTTTGGCCAGCAAATTGGGTAAAATTTCCTATAGCGCAATCCCATAAAAAACTTTGTCAAATTCCGGACATGATGAGAAGAATGCCTACAAAAATCACAAGTGATTTAATCTTAACTCACTACTCATCTTGTTGTTATAACTGTACATAAATTCCCGAATAAGAAACTTCGAACTTCCTAACCCCAAGTCTCACATACTTTGTGTATTTTTCTTGATTCAGCCGACGTACTTGAACTTTTCAGACGATCGCAAGCAATAAATATGTGGTAAAAAAGAATAACAGCTTAAGTCTAGTTTTTTGTCAGCCGAGATTGATAGCTTTGAATAAAAAAATTGAAAAAAACTATGGCACTGTTTCAAAAGATGCAATGATCAAATCAAAGACCATTTTTGAAACTATATATAATTTTAAAAAAGTTTTAAAAACTTAAACCAGTTTAATAGTTTATAAACAAAAATATATAAAAAATTTTTTCCATCTAAATTTGAGTTAGACTGTTTTTCATTTTTACCACAGAAACTTAAAATGAATTAAACCATAGCTTGTAAATATGTAGCAAAAATAAAGTGTCATAAATAAAAAAATTTAAAAAAAAAAAATTAATTACTTGAACATAACAAAAAAATGCATTCAGTTTTTAATAGAAATAAGAATTTGAAAATACACAAACACATATATGAAAGTTCTTCTATATATGTATTAGTACATAAATGCATTTAATTGATATGTTCATATTGAAGACACGTTCTTTATTGTTTGTTATTTATGTTGTTGATTTGTAGGATTGATTAGTTGTTGATAGCTTGGCATATGTAGATATATTTACATAACATCCAAATTCAAAATGGCGATATATCATCAAAAATTGATTGATTCATACTCTCCTTTGTTCGTTAACGTTAGGCTTGCCATAATCACCCGTTCTATTCAAAAAATATTATTTATTTTTGATTTTTTTTGTTTTTTTTTTTTTTTTGCTATATTACATAACCTAATATTATTAGTTAGTATTTAGCAGTAGTAGTAGTAGTATTAAATAGTTAGTAGAATACTTATGAGGCGTTTGCAAAGCTTTACTTTTTAAATGAAAAGCCATATGTATAGTATAAATATACTTGATGCATTCTCGAAGGTAGAAAAAAGTTTAAATTAAATCAAAAATATTAGTAAGTTAGTAGTAGTTACAGAGGTAAAAGCTGGCAATAAATATGTATAAATATATATATGAATATATTGGGGGGGAAAATACAATAGAAAAGAAAATTGGTAAGTAAATTGAGCTTTCGGCGAGAACTCGAGTAAAATCCATCACCTAATTTCATTAGCAAATATACATAAGTACAATTATTACAAATTTTTACAATTATTATTAAATTGATTTACATGAAATTATGTTCGTTGTTCACTTTTCTTCTTTGAATATACAATAGTCATAAATAGTATTTTCCTTTTACTCACATGTAAAAGAAACATATTATTTATAACTATTGTATGTGTGTTAGTGTAAATAATATATCTGAATAATATATTTTTTTTTTATTTTTTGTTTGTTTATAATTTGTACATGCAACTAAAAAATCGAAGCGTTTTATAAGAATATAAAGCTTTAAATTTTTTAATTCTTATATGTGTCAGATTATTTTATTATATTGATTAGCTCAAAAACTCATGCAAACACTTTTTTTTCATATCAAAAATTCAAATTTTCTACTTAAATATAGCTTTTTATCGTTTGTGTATGGCAGCCGTTTTTTTTTGGTAAAAAAAATTCTACTAGCGTTTATGAAATTTGATAAAAAAAAATAAAAATTAATTATTTCGATATTGATAATTGAGGAATAAATTTGTTTTGTTCATATAAACTTGATGGCAACATATGAGACCTCTCAGAAACTGAGTTCAACCTTTTAAAGTCGTCAGAAGTGGACACAAATTTATCAGATTACAAGAAATCATTAACAACCAAGATTGATTTTGACCCCACAATAATTTAATAAGATAAGGTGTAGCATTTTTTGACCCAAATTGCTATAGAAGAAAACAAAGTTAGAACAGAACTCAGAAGGAGCGAAAACATGGGAAAAGACAAAATTGTGCGTGGCCATTCGTGGACTGAGGCAAGCCAAAAGCCACTGAATAAAATTTTTATCTACGATTTTCAGATTCAATATGGATCATTTAATCTTTATTTTCTTCGTAAGTCTTTTTAAGAATTAATATTTAGGAAGCTAATAAAACCTTGAACGCGATCCAATATATGTTTGTATGTATATATAAAAGATAACAAAGTATCTGATTTTTGGAAAAAGGATTGAAGGAGATGCTGTCAGATGATAGCTTTTGGTATGTCTTAAATGGCCTATGATGTCTGGTATTCTAATACAGTCGAACTTGGAAAAGTCAGTCCAATTTCAAGGGGCCGCAATTAAGCGTGCTTGCTGCGTGGTTAAGGTGGTGACCGAGTACTAAACACTTGAAGGCTCGATCCAATTAGTCCAAACCACAAAACCCTATATAACGGATGTTTCTTTTCAGGTGAGGATTAGCCACCGAAATTAAATCCATTTTGTCAACGTTTGTACTTATGTGGGTTTAAATAATTATTTTTCCTTTAAGGAGGTTGTTTGAAAACAAAATATATTAAAAAGGCGCATTGATCAAATTTTGTATTTTGTTTGGTAACATGTAATAAGATGTAAAAACTTATAGATTCAATAAACTTATAAAGTCAATCAATTTTTAAATTTTGTAAGTTGAAGCTTTCAAGAATTTCATGAAGATTGACGTGCTAGAATGAAAGTTACGGCTATTTATAGCGAGCAACCTCTGCGCTACGCGCTATCTCTGAAACTTTGAGCTCAGCTCTGGGTATCGTTATTTTTGAAAATTGCTGTTGCGTGAGCAAAAGCTCTCGAAAACGACTTTACCGATCGATCTGAAACTTTAAGGTGTTGCTTCCTATTATAATAGCTAGTGGTTCAATGGAGTGATTTAAATTTAAACGAAAAATTTATATTCTATTTCGCAGGTAAACCAAATTTTTTAAACCTAAAAAATCGTGTTTTTTGGGAAAAATTTTTCCAGAACGGTTTATTTAACCACGAGGTATCGTAATATACTAAGGTAGTTTTCTTGGTTTTTTGATTTCAGTTCAGCTATTCTCGATGTATCCTGCTCACTGTAAACGATAGAAAAAAGACTATAATTCCCAAAATTTTCCAAATTTTTCGATGTTTTTGCAACAACATCGAAACATCAAAAAAATTCTTAAGACATCACTTAAAAAAAATCATGAAAATCTAAAAATTTTTCCAAACCATAACATAATATAACATCAGAGGAAAAGTGAAGCATAAAATTTACTAGAGGAAAAATTTGTTGCCGTTACTTGCCGACTACAACCATAGAGCCGAGTACGCGCGAAGAGTTGTAACTTATGCACACATACAAAATCAAATAAGTAAAGCAGAACGAGATTTCATTTTAGGTTTATAAAATTTTCTTTTTCATCTTTCCTCTGGTAAATTTTATGTTTCACTTTTCCTCTGAGTGCATCATTTATAGCCCCTTAAAGAGTTTTCCACTTACACTGGAATACAAAATTTCACTTTAAAAATATAATATGAACCAAAGAATGTTTTCTAAACTAAATCGAGGACGCTGAACTCGAAAATCATATTCATTTTTTTTTCTATGGATAAGTTTTCGAGATATGACAAAATAACGTTTTTTCAGGTTACAGTTTTACTTACAAGCTAATATCTATTTACCTATAGTATCGACCGATCCAAGTTGTATATCATAGGAATTATATTATGCTGCTAAGTTCGTTAAAATCGGATTATAAATGACCGAGATATAGATGTTGAAAGTTAAATTTTAGTATGATTTTTGAGAAATTTTCACACAAGTCGTGGGCTAAGTTTTCTTTCTCACAAAAAGCAATCACAAAATCTAAAGTTTTATTTTTTTAATCGATAGACCATTTCATTACAAAAATTGTAAGCATAAAGCGATAGTAATTGGCTCAAAAATGACAAAGTAATCAAGGATTGAATAAAATAAAATATTCTCGAAAACTCGAAATTTTTCTCAAAATTCATTATGCTGTAGAAAATGATGAGCCACCACTTGAACTTTTGCAATTTTTCGCTGTCGGGTCTTCCGTGATCAAGAACCAGCAGTAGTCTGCCATCATGCCTTGATCGCTGAAACTTTGATATCGTCTTTCGATTTCAGCCATATCTTGGTGGAACTGTTCACCCTGCTTGGTACTTTCTGCACCCAGATTTGATGGAAAGAAGTCAAAATGGCTGAATAAAAATTGCATCTTGGGAGGCATATTTGCACCTAAGTTCTCGGAAATAAATTTATTTATAATTGAATAATTCAATAAGTAATCAACTTTCAATTCACCGTAAATCAAACTTACCAATATCATTGTATTTTTCTAACATTACGTCAATGAGTTAGACATGATTGTCACTTTTATAATTTATCAAAAATTTTTGAGCGACATTCGCAAATGCTTCCCATGCTTCTCGTTTTGACTCACTCAAACATTCAGTAATCCAGCACCGTCGAACAATTTACGGATTTAAGGTTCAAAGAATACGCCTGCCTTGATTTTTAGTAATGACAATTTCGAAAACCCCCTATGTAATGATTTCATTGCGCAAGCGTTATTTTTCAACGCTCTAACGAAATTCTTCATGAAACCAAACATTAATGTGGAGGGGCGAAAAATGATTTGGTTTTTATCGACGAGCGAATCGTCAATAATATTGTGGCTCCCGAAGTATGTTAGATTCGCTGCGGCCAAAGATATTCAGAATAATAGTGTGCATGAAAATTTCAAGTGGTTCCTGATTTTCTAGACTAGAATGAATTTTTTGAGAAAAATTTTGAGTTTTCGAGAATATTTTACTTTTACTCAATACTTGATTACCCTTGTCATTTTTGATCCGATTGCTGTAGTTGTATGCTTACAATTTTTCTAATTCGATTCAATTGAAAAAATAAAACTTCAGATTTTGTGATTACTTTTCGTGAGAGAGAAAACTTAGCCCACGACTTGTGTGAAAATTTCTCAAAAATCGCACCAAAATTGAACTTTCAACAACTACATCTCAGTCATTTATAATCTGATTTTAATAAACTTTAGCAGCATTAAACGCGTAAGATCGGAAAAAGTTATAGGTAATGAAATATTAGCCCGTAAGTGAAACTGTAACCCGAAAAACCGTTATTTTTTCATATTTCGAAAGCTTACCCATAGAAAAAAATTAATATGATTTTCGTGTTCAGCGTCCTCGAATTAGTTTAGAAAACATACTTTAGTTCATGTTATATATTTTTACTGTATTCCAGTGTTATCAGCGGTACATTTAACCAAGTTCGACTGTATCATAGCTCATCATTTCTATAGAGGAAATTCTATATTGTTGCGGGTACTACTCCAAAAAGAATAGTGTATTTAAATTTTCTTTCTTCAATGTTTATATTTGTTGAACTAAATATATATTTATATGAATTTTTTTAAATTTCATTATTTTTAATTTTCGTAAAGGCAAACATTGTGAATGCATAGTGCAGCAAAAATAGAAGCTTCTATGATTATTTTATATTTTTAATTTTTATCTAGAAAAGCTTGAAAATTTTGTGAGCACATTTTAGTATTGAAATATGTAAATGTTAAAAAAAAGCTTATGCATTTTAAAGAAACAGTAAAATTTCAATGGAAAAAATATATGTGTTTAAAATAATGCCAAAGCGTATGTTTTTAAATGTCAAAGCATACTGCAAAAAAGTGCAGTTTAGTTTGATTTATTTCTTGTGTTGTATTTTAGCCTAATTTTATAGTTTGTGTAATAGCAAAAGCAGCTTATAAATTTTAAAATGAAAGCCAGCAAAAGCGCCTATTGTTGTTTCGTTTAAATTGTTTGTTTGTTTGTTTTATATAATAGTAAGGAAGTAAGAAGTGTTTAATGTATATTGTAATAATGTCTTCAATACATATAACACGCAAAACAACTACTTTTAAAGGTTGTTTAATTTTTAATAAAACAAAAAAGAGTTTTATGTTTTTTTTTTTATATAGAACAGAAAAAAGAACAAAAATAAGAGATAAGTAACATGCAAATAAAACATTAACTTTGAAATTAAATTGAAATAATTAAATGAATATTTTTTTTTTTAAACTACTTTAAGTACACTACAGTTTTAACTATGGAAAAAAACTACTTTAAGCCAATACATCTAGTAAAGTAAGTAGTAGCAGGTACAAGTATAGTATAGTTAAGTAAGTAGTTAGGTAAGTACAAACACGTCTAATGACTTCAAACTACATTATATGTAAGTAATTCAATTAAGTATTTAGTGTACTTGAACGTCTAATGTATGTAATTAGCATTACCTGCATATTTTTTATGGGTTTTTCTTTACAAAATGTACGACATTTATCTTTTATAATGTGTTGCAGATTAATGAAATTTTAAAAGTTTGAGCATTTGTCCAATTGGCTCAGGTACTTTGTTAAATAAATAGAATAATTCGCAGTACCAGAGTTTCTCAAATCTAGAGAATTCCATAATTTAAACACAAATTTTCGAACAAATAACACAAGCTTTTAAAATTTCCTACGATTTGCTCTTTTTTGTTTTAGTTTTGTAGATAATTTTTTATTTGGCATAATGGAATAGGATTGCACACATTAATGGTTCGACGTTCAACAACGCACACCTACAATTTTTTGTACTGTGATTTGATATGAATATATACTAATTTATTGCTTATATTAGCGATATATTTCAAGCTAGCTGTTCGTAGGGAGATCTCGTTGCACAATTGTTTCTGTTAAATTTAATTGATTTTTATTTAATTATTTTTTTTTTTTTTTTTTTTGGTTGTGATCGATTTTTTTTATTATTTTTGAATAGTTTAACGAGCAATACAGTTTTGAAGACTTAGTAATTGAATACCCTTCGTTCCAGTTTGATGCATTAATGAAGCAATCATTTTGTATTGATTAATACTATTTTAATGAATTTTTTCATTAAATAACATTAATATAGTATTAATGAATACTTGTATGTGTACATGTATGTGTATTTGTTGCATGTGTACATTTGTGTGCATGTGTGCGTACGTATATACCCAATAGATACAAAATAGATAATTTTACAGAAGAGTTAAAATGTGAATATCTTTTCTTTTTTTTTTTACAGGGATAGTGAGATTTTTTCTATCAAAGCCGAAGCAAATGAAACAGAATTTACAACACTTGAGCAACACTTGAACACATCGGCCACCCGTTTTAAAGCCAATTATCCAGTATTTCAAATTTTGAAGTGACCACGCTTGCGTCAAAGGTTGCTATTTTTTTCTTATTGGGTAAGAATACGCGTGATTTATGTGTATATATGTATGTATATGTTTGTGTAAATTTTTTACGTAGGACCAAATTTCGAAATGTCTGCGAGAGAGATTGCTGCAAAGACTGTTTACTTGCACATACAGATGCATCGGTGAAATTGAAGGAATATGCTTAAATAAACTTTAAACAACGTTTATTTCTTAAAGTATAAATACTTACACTCATTGGACTCACTAGCAGAACTAGGGGTTTCAGATTTTTTGCTTTGATAGAAAATAATTTTTTAAGTTAGGATCAACAATGGAATTTGTCACCATATCACCCCCTTAGATCCGCTAGTGCTTACACTCGTATTTTTCAGCAATGTTTTATATAGTGTCCAAACCGACCTAAAAATTTTGTCCAGAATCGAGCACGAGCCCGAACTTCAGGCCTTTCTTTTAAAGTCAAACGAAACCAAATCCGATTTTTTCAAAATTAACAAAAAAAAAATATGTATAAAAAACAAATAACTAAGGAGTGAGATTGAAAAAATCTTAACACACGTTTTACCTAATATTTTTTTTTTTGGATGTAAAATTTAAAAATTTCTTTGATCTAGTTATCTTTGAAAAATAGGTCAGTTGTTATTTTTAATGACAAACATGTGGATTTATTGTGAGTTTGATCAAAATGAGTGAAGCAAAAGAAGTACGTCTTAAAATTACTAAAAACTTTCAAAAAAATCCAAATTGGTCCTACAAAAAATTGGCCAAAGAATGGAGGGTTTGCCGTCAAACTGTTTCCAATGTTATTAAACAGTTTAAGGAGAATTTGACCATCGATAGGAAACCTGGTTCGGGCAGAAAACAAGGACCACATGATATTGGAAAAGCCAAGAAAATGGAAAGCATATTTAAAAGATCTCTAAACACATCTGGTAGAAAAGCTGCCCGGTTAGCCCAGTGCTCTCACTATTTGGTGCGAAAAGTTAAAGCCAATGCAGGTTTGAAAACATACAAAGTCCAAAAAGTTCCAGACAGGAATGCTGCAAAAAATGTAGACGGCAAAAGTAGGGCTCGGAAATTAAAATCGAATTTCATACAAAAATATTAATGTTGTATAATGGACGACGAAACGTATGTACTGGCAGATTTTACGCAGCTTCCGGGTCAAAATTTTTATATTGCTGATGCTCGAGGAAATGTCGAAGAACAATTTAGAATCCAAAAGCAGACAAAATTTCCTAAAAAATTCCTGGTATGGCAAGCTATATGCAGTTGCGGCAAAAGAAGCAAGTCATTTGTTACACCAAAGAATGTTTGAAAAAAAAACTTCTTCCTTTCATAAGAGAGCACAATGTGTCCACATATTTTTGGCCAGATTTGGCATCATGTCAATACGGCAAGAAAGCTCTGGAGTGGTACCAAAGAAATAACATCGTTTTTGTACCAAGAGAGGCCAATCCTCCAAATTGTCCGGAGCTAAGACCAGTGGAGAGATATTGGGCTCTTGTGAAAAGAAACTAAAAGAGCACAAAAAACGTGTCCCAAAATATCGAAGATTTTAGAAGGAGATGGGCAAACAACTGTTCCAAAAAGGTGTCTGAAACAACTATCAAATCTTTAATGGAAGTCTTACCAAAAAATATCCATGCGTTCATAAATAGTGGTTAGAACTATAAAAGTTATATTTTTTTGTAATTTGTAAAATATTATCAATTAAATAAAAAGAAATCAAAACTAAAAGATCAACCGTTTAAAAATTATTGAATTTTATATATGTTAAGATTTTTTCGATTCCTTAATACGTTGCTATCATCAAAAGTTGTATAATACATAAGTATAACACTTAGCGGCATTACTTTTGCCATTTGCATTAAATAATATGGCACTTGAAAGTAGAGTAAAATATTGCCGAAGCCCGTTTATTTGTAACTAGTTCTATGCTTGAATGGCAGAACTTTAAATATGATAAAAATTCGACCATAATAGAAAGCTTATAATCCGTAGGTTCTTGAAAAAATATTATCTAGAATATTGCTATAGGAAAAATTATAAAAAGTGGTGGTCTGGTGGTTAATTCTCATAACCTTCTTATATTCACTATCAATAGGAAGTGTATGAGAATTATAAGAAAGTGTACAAGTACACATCTTGGTTGGTAGTGACTCAAGGTGCCATATGGCACCGCTAGGTGTTACTGGGTTAATAGCAACCAAAGCACTGCTAAAATAAATAAATAACTGTCCCTCAAAGAGAGCAAAAATTTAAGATAAGTTTTTGTTTGGCCAATCAAAAAATTTCTAGCATATCTACCGCTTAACTAATTCCATAAGAATCTCTGAAATTTTAAGCATAATTGACATTTTCACTGTATTTCAAATAAAGCAATACTTTCTTTTACCCAAATCAGTAATTGATTAAGTGAGTTTATGGGATAAAGTATCTTTTTTTGTTTGAAATATGTAAGTACAGTATACCGCCAAACCATTAGAAACTGCACAAATTTCCTCTGATTTTATTCGTAAATGTAATGAGTTTTAACAGTTTTAAAAAGATTTTGTGAAACTTTGTTCCCAGGAACTGTTTTCTGGTGACAATTTGGGACCGATTTGTCAAGTAATAATGAAAAAGTTTAAAGTTTACTTGGTTTTTCAGCGTACCATCCGATAAATATTTTACTTGAATTCTTAGTGTCAACTAATAAAATTTCTCAATTTACACATATTAAAAATATGAGTGAGCTTACGCTCATTAATTGACCGCGATCATTGTTTTTGAAATGACTAATCTAAATTTAGAGGCTACCCTTAGGGAGCAATGAGACAAGGAATCTGTGATTTGAAATAAAATAAGCCTTATCATTGATTTTGGACCATAAAGTCATGTTGAGATAAAAATGTTGGCTTGTTTTCTTCGGAATCAGAGGTTGGCACTAAATTAATCGGCAGGATAACTGAGTATCATAGAGTATTTTAGTAAACCAATTTTTGAAAATCCGCTTACAGTAATGCATTGAAGCATTCATTTATTACGCTTTTGGTTGTTGGTTATTTTAAATAAATAAATAAATAAAGTATCAATAATGATGACATGTTTTAACATTTATGGTAAACTAAAAAAAAAAAATATATTTATATAGCATTTATATGTGCATAAAGTATTTATGTGCATGGCATATTCCTTCAACTCACCTTAGAGGTCTGTATGACCCAACCCAAAAAAAAAAAATTACATATACAAGTATTTCTATCTTCACAATTATTATTACACTAGCAATCTAAGTAACTAAGTTCATATATGATTGTATGTGTATGTTTAACTAAATGGGAGTACTAACTAATTTGGTTCATGTATGTATGTACTTTGAGTTTTCTAATGCCTACATTGGGATTTGTTTTGCAAAGACTTTGTTATTTTTTCTGCTTAATTTGAGCATTAGATAGAAAAATTACACAATTATTTTAAAAAAATACATTAGTTGTAAAATAATTTTACACAATTACTTGGGCAATTTTATGAAAGAAAAAAATAGTAGAAGTTTTGTGTTAATATGGAATGCAAAAATGCTTGAATATAATTTAAATTGGGAGTCTGGAGAAAAATTTTGTTCAAAAATAGTTCGAAAAGCAATCAAATATAAAAAAGTGATATTTTAGTAAACTAATTGTTTTTCTTTTTGCTAATTATGCTTGACTGTTTTTGATTGATTTTTAAAAGCTTAAAGCTGGCAATATTCGAATTACTTTGATTTAAGGTTTAAAAGAGAAAAATAGTTTTTTTTAATTTTTCTTATTTTTTTTTTTTTGATAGCATATTTTAGTTGTGGTAATTTGTAGGTGTAGGTGTAATCCAGTTTAAAAAAGAAACTTACATAGAGTAAATCATTCCTTTCCTAGCGCCACCTTGTGATATAATACCCTGATACATGACTTCATTCCAATCCTCACCGGTTAAAATTTGAAAGACTGTGAGTAATGCTATGGGGAAAGTGTTGAAATTTGTTTCTGGGGTACTGTCTTTAAAATTAAATTGCCCGCCAAACAATTGCATGCCGAGTAGAGCAAATATTAGAATGAATAAGAAGAGCAGGAACAAGAGGGAAATGATGGACCTCATCGAGTTCAACAACGAAATCACAAGATTTCTTAATGAGGACCAATATTTAGTCACTTTGAATATGCGCAGTAAACGTAGGGCTCGTAATACGGATAAACCGAAAGAGCCACCTTTCACTTCTGACCATATCACTTCGAATATCGAACCACTAATGACAACACAATCGAAACGATTAAACGATGACTCGAAATAGATGCGTGGACCCAGCGCATACATTTTGATGAACATTTCCGACATGAAGAGACCCAAAAATGAAAATTCAGCATAGTCTGTAATTATATAAATATTGAGTATTCAGATTTCATACAAACAAAACAAATCAAATATAAATGCAGGAAAAGAAAGAAAAAGAAAAAGTTATTATTCAGTTTAAGCTGATTTCGGCCAAGTACATATTAATTTTTAACTTTTTCAATCACATTCATCTCATAATCACTTACATAAAAATTCTGTTAAATATTTTGGTTGACCATAATGTTCCACGGCTACGCAAACGGTATTTAAGAATACCAAAACGATAACGAACCAGTAAAACCATTGCGTCTTCACAGTATGACGTATCCAAAAGCGAAAACGTTTTTCGGCACGCCAAAATCCAATACAGCTACCTTGAGGTTTCGAACGTTTCAGATAACCTAAATATGGCATTAAGTATAAAATTTTATTATTATTAAATGTATTTATGAAATCGATAAACAATTTTTAAAAAAATTTAAATAATAAATAAATATTTGCAATGACATCGTTTACAATTAACAATGCGTGTATGTAAAGTATGTGAGTGTAAGTATGTATGTGTCTAGTTCGCATCAAAAGAGTTAAAATTTCTTATAATAAGGTGAGAGCGATGGAGAATATTCCAAAAGTGAGATTCCACTCACACGCACTCGCTCTCATACGAGTACATGCACGATATGACTCGCTGTGCTTAATATCGTCGCCTGAGAATTGATTTGGCGTATGTGTATAAGTATTCCTATGCCTATACGCCAAATCAATTCTCAGGCGACGATATGAGTAAATTACTTTCAATATATTTAGTAGAAATGTAAACTCTTTTGCAACGAGCTATATCTACTATACGTACGGGTCTGATGATAAGCTACACTTTCTTTTGTACGGCAAGTATGAATATACAGTATCTAAGTATTACGTGTATGCATGTAAATATTGGCAATTCTATTTTTATTTTTTGAAACACTAAGTTATAATATTTCAAAAAAATATATATAATTGTAGAGTGTTCTAGAAATTAAGCATTTTTTTCGCGTTTATTTTACAAGCTTTTTCTATGTATGTAGCGTATAGTTGAATTGAACTTCAAAAGGAAAAAAACTGAAATAATAATAACAATAAATTTACTAGCGAAAATAAAAATGGCATTGAAAGTAAGAAAATAGATATTTATAAAAAGAAAAGCAAATGCTATAAATTGTTAATTCAAAATTAAAATTTGTTCAAACTTTTCTTTCAAAGAAATTTTTGGGTACTTCTATAACTATTTCTATATTATATTTTCAAGGGTTGAAGTTGGGGCTGATCAACACAGTAACAAATTGACAAACTTATTTTCCATATTTATTAAAATTAAAGAAGCGATATATTAAAAAAAAACATTTTCCATGTCTTCGGAAATAGACTTTAAATGCGCTAACAACTTCGGTGATTTCAATGTAAGAATTTTCTAAATTAGAGAACAAAATTGCATTATTTACCATTTTCTTGGCATTACAGTCAAAAGTCTAAATTTTAATTTTGGATCAGTGCTTAAAATCTATCGAAACCCCATAACCTCATGAGTATGGCCCGAACACCTCGGTGAGTGTTATGAAAATTCTTGAACGATTTTCAGTTGGGATGGTTAACTATTAAGCAGAATTGTCATCATTGGTAGTCGCTTTTCATTGCCAATATGCTCAAAGTCTTCTGAACACTCTCTACATTCTGCTCTCATTTTTAGCATAGCGGCATGTTTTGAAGTAAATAATACTAACCTATTACACTGTTCAACAGCCAAAAATGAGCAGAGACGGGACAAGTGTACTTAGGGTAATGGGGGGTCGCTGAGTCCGATTCCGTGGTCCGTTTTGCTCTGCTACGTCACAATTTTATTTTTATTGACATCAAAATTTTTAAAATTGAAAAAACAAAAATATTAAAAATGCAGTTTATATTTTTTTTCATCGAAACATCCATTTTTTTATTTTTCAACTTTAAAAATTGTAAAAAAAATTTTTGTTTTTAATTAATTTATTTTTTCGTTCACTTTCATCTCGTTGTTAGCTTAACCCAGTAATGCTTAGCGGTGCCATATGGCACCATGTCGCTGAGCCGTTCCTGAGCCAGGTTCAAAAACAATTTTTTTCTCAAGTTACTTTCTTGATCTATCTACTTTGGTTCCCGCACGTCCTTAATGGGTTAAACCACTGATGGCCGAACACGAACTTAAGTCCAAAATGATCTTTAAACTCTTAACATATCGTATACGAATACGTATACACATACGCCAAATCAATTCTCAGGCGACGATATGTATGTAAGAATGCGATTGGCGTACTTGAATAAGATGTTCAGTACGTAATTAGAGAAAGATAGCAACAACCACAGCATAACTTGTACCGATTTTAGAATATTTAAAAGCCACTGCATTTGCAAAACCACGTCGCCAAAACCATGCCTTACTGGGTTAAGCTAACAACGAGATAAAAGTGAACGATAACAACGAGGATGAAAAAATTTACGAAAAAATAAATTAATTTAAAAAAAATTTATGAAAAATTTTTAAAGTTAAAAATAAAAAAAATCGGAAATTTTTTTTTTGTAAAAGTGAATGTTTTGATGAAAAAAAATATGAACTACATTTTTACTTTTTTTGTTTTTTCAATTTTAAAAATTTTGATGTCAATAAAAAAAGCGCAGCAAAGCAAAACGCACCACGGATTTTGACTCAGCGACCCGCCATTACCCTAAGTGCATTTGTCCCGTCTCTGCTCGTTTTCAAAAGTTTCCATTTGTAGAACAGTATTATTAATTTAGACTATATGCGAAGTCATACTAGAAAAAATTAACAAATTATATAAATCGAAACTACAGATAATCTTACGAGATCTCCCTATTCCAAGTATCTGAAACAAAATATTTTCAAAAAAAATATTTTGCGTTTTTGGGCTGTGCCTTTTTGGATACAGCAGATGTAAAGGAATTTAGGCGATAGCAAACAAATGACGACCGTTTGAGTATTACCATTTAAAAATGGGTATTTACCCAACTTGGTTATTAGACTATGATAAAACTAAAAGAACGATTGAAGGAACCTGCAAATGGTTGACCAAAAGTTCCTTTTAAAGTAAAAACTTTAATTCCAGGAACCTTTTTATACCCTAAACACTCTGTGTGTAAACGATCAGTGTAAACAGCCAGCACAACGCTGGCCATGCCTGCTATCCCATATGTCTGCAATATTAACCAAACTTGGTACAAATATTTTTTACAGCCAGACCAGGGCTTTCACCAGGACCAACTCTATTTTCCCCATTCCAACATTTTTCAATTTTTTCTGCCCGATTTCATTTCAATTTCCCTCAATTTTGTTTTTTTGGAATAAGTTTTTTTCTTTAAATAATTGTTTGATACCATAAGTTGATACCATAAAAGTAGTTGACAGCCTATTTTTAAAAGCACTTTTGTTTATATTATTTTGGGAAAAAACTTGTCCTTCACTAGATGTAGAATGAGGTAAAGAAAAAATGTGCCACACTCGTTTTGTTAACAAAGGGTAAAGTGGCTTATCTTCCGTTTTTCATATTTGAAATTTCAGACCAATGCCCAATAGTGCTGGATACAATTATCTCTATAGCTTTTAGTGACCTATATTTGTTATCGATAGTATTAATTACCGATTCGAATATAACATACGGAAAAAGACGCACTAAAGGAACAATAGCCATTGTAAGTACATGAAATTGACGCACCAAAACGCTGGGACACGTAAACTTAAATTTGGATCGCAGAATCTAGTGGTAAACTAAGTTTTTAAAGATTAGGTCAAAATCAAGAAATATGTCATTTTTAAGTTTTCAAGCAATTTTTTTGATTATATTTTAAAGATAAGACTTAGAAATCTCTTTTGAAATGACTTTATTTATTGTTTAATTGTCAAAATTCAAATCTAACAATGATGGCGATTCATTTTCAAGTAGACACAATTCATTTATTTTTAATTTGTGGCACTATTTAGTTTAATTTTATGCATTTTCCGTAATTTTTTCGAATTAAATTCAACCCAAAACATTGTTTTAAAATTCCCCTAATATTGGGGACATTACCCCAGAGCTTCGCTATTCCTCTGAAATGGGGGAATTTTCCCCGAGTTGGCAAGCTCGAGCCAGACATGAATCAAGCTTTCTTTTTAAAAAGTAATATTAACCGAAATACTGAAGAAATTTAAAGCAAACAACCTCCGTAAACCCAGAAAAATACCCATCTCTAAAACAAAGAAAAAGTTTCCTCAATTTAAATCCACGAAAATTTCTCTCGTTTATGTAAATTTTCCTCAAAATGAAGAAAAATGTGCTCCTTTCATGCAACCATGGTGTTCAATTTGAAGTAAGTTATTTCTTCATTTTTACAAATTTAGTTGCATAGAAAATGTAAGAAAGAGACGAATATACCAAAAATGTTCTCCATACAAAATTTTTGTATATACAAAAAACTAGCTTTACTCTTTTGGTCTTAGCAGATAATCGCGTACGCTTTGTTTTTCTTTTAAATTTTTAAGCCGGCGGCTCTATTTCAAGCGAAGTGGTTTGTGGCTATTGATATAATTCAATATATTCAAAAGATATAAATTTCAATAAAGTTCAATTTATAATTTTGTAGTGTTTGTAAAAATACGTAAGAGTGTAAACCTTAATTCTTATTAAAAATAAAATAATAAATGAATACACGTAAAAAAAACATGATTTCTATGCCTTTTAATTAAAACAACATTGTAGAAAATATTCCATAAATTGAGGATCTCTTTTCCAAAAAGTAAATTGACTTTAATCTATGGAAAATTATTCCTCAAACTGAGGAAAATTTTACCTAAATTATATACAATTTCTCATATTTGAAAAATATTTCCTCAACTCAAAGAAATTTTATATATCTAAATGAGGAAACCGTTTCTATGGCGCCTAATCATTCCCATTTTTCCTCAATTTTAAAGCCGTTTTTCTTCGAACCAAGTAAGTATTTCTCTGGGTTTATAAGTAAACTATTGTTCGGTCAATGACAACGCCCGTAATATTGAAGCTCCTAAATCAAAGAATTCAATCCAAACAATCAAAATCGGATGCACACTTACTGTTCAAAGTGAGTGTTCGGTGTTTAAAGTTCGGTTGAGCCCGAACTTACTTTTGCTTTTAATACCGCGACCAATTCAATCGTCGATTGTGTTATCGCTTCTTCCGGTTTCAGTTAACATTATTCGACTCTTAAGGTTTCAAGTTTGAAAAGTTGTCAATTTGTTGACTAGTGTGATAATTATTGTCTTCGTCTTTAGAATTTTCTCAAAGCTACTTTGCAAGATAATTAGGTATAGATGTGTATGCTGCACATATTGTGTTCAAAATATAATATTTGGCTTCATGTTTGTGGGGAAAATGTAGAAAAAGTAAAAAAAAATATCAAACTAATCTTTTTTCTACCACTAACATGATTTTGGTAACTAGTAAGTATGTAGGTATGTCTGTAATTCTTTTTACTAAACTAATCGAGTCTTTTTATCTAAGTTGCTATTGAAGTTAAAAACTTTTTCTTGTAGTGGTGGATTTTCTCTATCATTTATCGATTTTTTTACAAGATGAAATTCGATTTTTACAATGCATCCTAAATACGAGTATATACTTTTTGTGTGTGTTTTTATCTTTCTTTCGAAATATGTGAAACAAAGTGATTAAGAAAATTGAAAAACTTGAAATATTTATAATGAAAAAATTTCAATAAGTTTTTCACAAAATTTACTTACACATTTTGATTAGAGCAAATTATTTGTTATGGTTTTTTTTTTTTTTTTTTTTTTTTTTTGAGTTTTGAAGAAAATTATGAAATTAAAAAAAAATATAGCATTAATTTCGGTTTTTAAATATTTGAATATTTGAGAATCAACATTTGAATAAAGTTAAGAATTAAAACTAAATAAAATATTACAAAACATCTTAAAATATTTCAAAGGAACTTTTGGAAAACGAATGTGTTTTTTTTTGTTGTTGTTTCTTATACCATTTTAAATCTAGGGAAGTGAAGTACGTAAAACGAACGAACAATATGAAAATGTGTTCTTTTTTGTTCTGATTATACATTTGTTTCGGTTTTTTTTTTGTTTTTTTTTTTTTTTTGAGAATAATTAAAGAAAAAATATTAGAACATCAAAACTAAATTTAGACAAATGCACATATCGGATTTTTGCAATGAAATCAGTCTTAAAATGTGAATTAATTACAAAAATAAATTAATTGCCCGAAATGATTTATACACAAATGAACGAGAAGAAAATATTGAAAACTCAAAATTAAAAACGCACATAAAACTGATTGCTGGAAACATATACGAATACGTTACAAATATTTGGAAAAAAGTAAATAAACTCTTTTATAAAAACATCAGCGCACATTGATAAAGTCTAATTAAATATTATCGAAATTTATAAATATTAATTTAAAATTTATTGAAAGCAAGCACGTTAAATCACAAAATTTGCTGCCATCGATATTATTAATAAAATATCGGTAATAAACTAAGAAAACTTTGATAAAGTTATGAACACTTTACCCTATGCAAGTATATACAAAATGATGCTGAGAAAGCCTTACTTCTTACTGAAAATTTTACCTCAACCTAAATTTGTATTGTATTTAAAAAGTTAGTTTCTTAAACTTTTTTAACAAATTATCAAGCAAAGATATTAATCAGAGTTATATTATTATTATTCGTTGGAGGATGTTGCACTGCGAACTATAAGATCTATTATGCCCTCTTCACGGACCTAGAGTGTATCTCTCAGCCCAGAGTTATATCAATAATAAGACTTGTATAGCTAAACCCTTTCTGTTCATCTTGAGAGAATTTATTTTTTACAGATAAAAAAGCCAACAAAAAAATCGTACTTCCTACACATGTATTACCAAATTATAAGAACCGATAAATTGTGAATATTTAATTCGGTGCCAAAATCATTTTCAATAGAAATTCTAATCACACAAAAAGTGCACAACAACAAGTACAGAATTCTCAAACAATTACTTGTGCATATTAAAGTTAGTTTTCTTAGTAACACTAGCTTGCGAGATTTTTGATAATTGAAAAAAAAAACCTGATTCTGAATCGCGACGGAATTTCGGGAAATCTCAACAGAACAAGCGAAGAATCCATTTTTCGCCATTTTCTTACTGATGGTATTTTCCTTTTAGCGCCTACTAGCTAATTTACCTAGTTTTTATTCTGATACTTTAAAATAACAAATTTGGAAAATTCAAGCCAAAAAAAATGTAAAATGCCAAATTTGGTCATTTTCTACAATATGATCCAAGAAATTTGTTTAAAATTCTGTTTAGTTTCTTAAATAAATTATTGATCAGATAAATAAATTATTAATTTTGAACTTAAAATGTCAAATGCCGATTTAAGATTTGTTTGGATTTAAGGAGTGAGATTAAAAAAATCTTAACACACGTTTTACCTAATAATTTTTTTTGGGTGTAAAATTCAAAAATTTCTTTGATCTAGTTATCTTTGAAAAATATGTCAGTTGTTAATTTTAATGACAAACATGTTCATTTATTGTGAGTTTGATCAAAATGTGATTTAATGTGAGTTTGATCAAAATGAGTGAAAAAAAAGAAGTACGTCTTAAAATTATTAAAAAAAATCCAAATTGGTCCTACAAAAAATTGGTCAAAGAATTGAAGGTCTGCCGTCAAACTGTTTCCAATGTTATTAAACAGTTTCAGAAGAATTTGACCATCAATAGGAAACCTGGTTCGGGCAGACAACAAGGACCACATCATATTGGGAAAGCCAAGAAAATAGAAAGCATATTGAAAAGATCTCCAAACACATCTGGTAAAAAAACTGCCCGGTTAGCCCAGTGCTCTGACTATTTGGAGCGAAAAGTTAAAGCCAATGCAGGTTTGAAAACATACAAAGTCCAAAAAGTTCCCGACAGGAATGCTGCAAAAAATGTAGACGGCAAAAGCAGGGCTCGGAAATTAAAATCGAATTTCATACAAAAATATTAATGTTGTATAATGGACGACGAAACGTATGTACTGGCAGATTTTACGCAGCTTCCGGGTCAAAATTTTTATATTGCTGATGCTCGAGGAAATGTCGAAGAACAATTTAGAATTCAAAAGCAGACAAAATTTCCTAAATATAATACCGAAATATACATCAAAGAATGTTTGAAAAAAAGACTTCTTCCTTTCATAAGAGAGCACAATGTGTCCACATATTTTTGGCCCGATTTGGCATCATGTCAATACGGCAAGAAAGCTCTGAAGTGTTACCAAAGTAATAACATAGTTTTTGTACCAAGAGAGGCCAATCCTCCATATTGTCCGGAGCTAAGACCAGTGGAGAGATATTGGGCTCTTGTGAAAAGAAACTTAAAGAGCACAAAAAAGGTGTCCCAAAATATCGAAGATTTTAAAAGGAGATGGGCAAACAACTGTTCCAAAAATTTTTCTGAAACAACTATCAGTTCTCTAATGGAAGGCTTACCAATTATACCGTTTGAAAATTATTGAATTTAATATATGTTAAGATTTTTTCGATCTCACTCCAACTTTTCGAGTTTCAATACTAGTTTCATAATAACGTCGAATATTCTGATATCTGTTAATTTTTCGTTGAGATATGTCATATTGAACTTCAACAATTTTTAGGTTTGAGTTTATCA
Source organism: Toxonevra muliebris (assembly GCA_963691655.1). Classification (NCBI taxonomy): domain Eukaryota; kingdom Metazoa; phylum Arthropoda; class Insecta; order Diptera; family Pallopteridae; genus Toxonevra; species Toxonevra muliebris. The sequence continues at coordinate 106,550,607 of OY829326.1, forward strand.
AAATTCTAATGATATTAAGGATCAGATCAAAATCTGGTTTAGTATAGAGGGCTTCTAATTAATATATTTTACATTTTATAGACGATAGAATATTTTACATATTTTACAAGCTAAGATTTCCCGAAATTTTGACGTGATTCTTTATCTCGATTAGATTCGACATACAAATGTGGAGGTCTTCACCAAAACGTTATATTTCATATATTGTTTAGAATATAATTTGGGTATACAGATCGGTTGTAGTTACTGAATTCTATCGAAAACCCGACTGAAGTTGCAAAAGAACGCGTCAAATTTCGTAATTGATATGCTATGATATCGACGAATTGTACCAAAACGTAACAAATCGGTCCTAACAAAAAATAAAATTTTTCTTTTCAAATAAAATTAGTGCTTATATGTGATGATCTTGCTATTTTAAAACGATCTAAAATAAAGTTTCGCTCAATTTCCGAACAAAGCCGAGTTGATTTTAAAAGAAAAATTTGTACCGTGGCTCCCACCAAAACATAAAATTTTTTTTAAATTTATAATTCTCATGGCTTTGAAAGCAAAAATATTAAAATTATGATTAACCCAATTTATCTTTGGTTATATACAAGAAATTATTTCCCCTTTGTGGAATAGAGCTTGATTTAGAGATTAATGATTTAATAAAATTTTCTCAAATTGTGTAAAATCATTTAAGATTGAAATGCAACGGTTTGGTGTGGACCTACGAAACTACCTCTAGTTTTCAATAGTCTTAAAAAAGTCGAATTTCAAAGGGCTGTGTAATTAAGTTAAGCTGAAAGAATTTCCCATAATTTATATATCGTATGCCCTGTTTAACCTTTAGAGGGCCGGCGGTTTTGGGGGTCGCTAAATTCGAATCTGTAACTGTAACGTCTGAAATGGGTTGGTTCCAGATTTTGAGATTGATAACGATTTGTTTCGCTTACTATCAATTGCAGCAAATGGCATGTCAGAAAACCATTCAAAGAAATCAACCTGTTCATTACCCCGCAGAGGAATGTTTTCATCAATCTTGGACGTGCCAATAATACTTGGATGAAGAAGATCAACTCTCAGGTTCTTAGTAATCCAAATCTGTTATCTCGAAATTGGCTGGAAATGATTCTTCCGGTTCAGACTCGCCACTACTCCAAATTCCCTGCTCCCCCATTGCATGACTTAGAGTCGGAATAAATACCAGAAAACTCGATTCGTTTAGATATGAATACCAAAACAGTTGAACAACCAAGAATAAAAGCGTTGAATAAGTGTAAACGGGAATATGAATATTCATACGGTTGAACAGCTAAAAATGAAAATGTTGAACGACTATAAACGTGGATAGTATATATATATATATATATATATATATATGAATAGTATATACAGGTATTTATATTTGTAACTTAATAATATTTAGAGAAGTGATGACTCGAACTTAAGGTGAAACGAACTAGATCAATTTTTCAAAAAGTCATTCGCCATTTTGAATTTTGAAATTATGTTTACAGATTTGGATTTAGCGACCCCAAAAACTCCCGAGTAGCAATTTTCACATGAATTTGAATAGATCGGCTATTTTGAGTTTTGAGATTCTGTTCAGCGACTCTAAAACCCCCCGAGTATTAACTTTTATGTTTTTTTGTTACAAAGTGTATGTTGTTGGCCACTATAGTGGCCACCCCGATACTTTAAAGGTTAAAAATATACAAAATTAAATAATTTTTGTGAAATCGGCTCTTATGTGTAGCCAGTAAAACTAGCTGGAGTTTTGAATTGGTGGCCCTAAGCTAACGTGCCAACGAAATATTTCATCCTCATAGCAATTATAAAACTTAACCATGTCTCCAAAAAAAGGCTTGCTTGTGGCACCTAAACTAAGTCGCCGACATATTAGTGTGACTAAGAAATTTATATTTAAGTTCCCTGCTTACAATTTTTGGGAATCTCATTTACCTACTCATTTCTGAATGTAGTTATGCTTTAATTTTATGAAAAATAGGTCAAAATATGAGAAAAAAAAATGGAATGGAATGAGATAATGTGAGAATAGTAATCCATACCAGGTATCAAAATCGATAAAAAAAAATATTTTTTATCTGTATGTTTAAGTACAAATATTTTCAACAAAATTCAGAATACCTACTTTAACAAACCTAATATGTTATTAATTAATATTGATTCGTAACGTTTTGGACCGAAATTTGATTAATTTGTAATCAAGAGCTCATTGATAGTTGAAATTGGTATTTGGATATCTCTCCTTAAAAAACATTGTTATTAAAAAAAAAACTTAGCATATGGACTGAAATACCACCTTGGTCAAAAAGTTCCCGGAATAACCACCGTGTGGCGCTCCCATCGTTCCGATTTGAGTTCTGTTTTTTTTTTTTGTTAACTTGGTTGTTATTGATTTCCCTTCTAAATCTTAGCGTCATAGCTTGACATTTGCAAAAGTTACGTAGCCAAGAGTACTTCTATCTCTGTGTGTGTTGGCGATTTTTTACAATTTGCAACAACGAACTTGTATTAAATTTTTCGTAAAAAATGGACTTAATGGTGCGCGTAGTGTTGATTTGATACCCACATAGTATTGATACTTGTATCGAATAAAAGTATCGATGCTACCGAAAATATCGGAAAAAAGTATCGAATATTTATTTGTATCGAATACTCGTTTTAAGAGACAAATTACTCTTTTTTTAAGTGGCTGTCGAGAATAACAATCAGACCAGATGGTCTGAGCCTACAGTTTACACTACTCAACACGAGTTTTTCGCCTATACATCATGGTTTTGAGATATTTCCACTGGAATTTTCTAAAACTTCAATACTGTACTGTAATATTTTCATTCATTGGAATATTGCAATTGGGACTGAAATATTTTGAATATGGATATTGAATAATTCTGGAGTAGCATTTTGAAATATATTATTGATTGCTGTAAAATATTGTAAAACGATCTTCTATTTCAAATATTGTATTGTAATATTTTAGTTTTTAAATAAATATTTTCCAAAGGTATCGAGTATCCGATACTGACCCTTTTCCCCGATACCAAGTAAAATACTTATGGCATAGCATCGAGTAAAAAAAGTGCTTGAATCGAATGAAAAGTATCGAGTATTTACTTGTATCGAATCATCACTAGGTGCGCGAACGTTGGAAATGTTGGAAAAGTGTTTCGGCAACGATTCTCTAAAGAAAACGGTCGTTTACCAGTGGTACGAGCGGTTCAAAAGTGGTCGTGAGTCAATCGAAGATGATAAACGCAGTGGCAGACCATCGACATCGAAAACCGACGAAAGTAAAACAAATGTTGGTCAATAACCGCAAATTAACCATCAAAGAGTATTATTTGGGCGTTATGAGGGGTTTGTGTGAAGCAATTCGCCGAAAGAGACCGGAATTGTGGACAGAAAACTAGTGAATTTTTCACCATGATAACGCACCGTCACACAGTGCCATCAATATTCGTAATTTTTTAACGAAAAATGCAACAAATACTACCGAATTCACCTGATTTGGCTCCCAGTGACTTCTTTCTGTTCAATCGAGTTAAAAAACCATTACGGGGAACGCGTTTCAGCAGCCGAGAGGAAGTAATGGAAAAATCGCAGGAATCACTGATGGACATACCGAAAACCGAATATAAAAAATGTTTCGAGGATTGGATCAAGCGCTGGCATAAGTGTGTTGCAGTCGATGGGGATTACTTTGAAGGGGACAATATAGATTTAGATGAACAAACTTAATTTTCTGAATAAATTCCGGGTACTTTTTGATCAAAATGGTATTATACTAAGCCGAATTACATAGTAGATTGTTAGCTGCATAACTATAAAAGCCTGACCAAAACTTAAAACGTTTCGGCACTAAAATTTTCTGGAGAATTTCTAAAAAAAAAAAGCTATGAATAATATAAAAAGGAAAAAGAAAAACTAGCAAGCTTTCTTTTTGTTTTTTTGTTGTAATACAATTTAAACAAACAATTTGAACAAGTTTATAAACAAGTTACAACATTTAAAGTAAAAACATTTTGTAACAAATTGAACATTAAAAATAATTAAACTAAGTAACTAAATGAATAAATAAAATACAAAAATCATAGATTTACCTTCATCGCCTTTTTCACCACCTTCTGATGACATTTCAAAGGTGGAAAAATGTCAACGAATTGATATTAGCGATTATTGATTAACATTAAAATTGTTAATTGAATAATATTTTGTTGTTTTTTTTTTGTTAACAAAATAGACAAAAATACAGAAAGGAATAAACAAAGATTAAGTAAACAAATTAAACGAAACCAAAATTACAGTGTCGTTTTTTTTTTATTATTAAAAAAAAAAAAAAACTATAGATTATGAACGGAACACTTCGTTTACAATGAAATACTCAGTCTCAGGTTTTTTTTTACATTAGAAGTGGGCGTAGAAGTGTGAGTATCTCATGGTAATAGAACTTATTAGTTTCTGTTTTAGTTTTTCTTCATAACATCAAATGCGAATAAATTCGGATTTTGTGTAAATTGCGACATGTTTTTTTTTTTACGTTAAATTGTAATAAATTTTGTGCATTGAATTTTTGTGCTTTTTTGTGTTTTTCTGCTCTTATATATAATTTTGTGTCGTTTAGTTTCAGAGTAGTATAACTGCATTGTTTGATGTTTCGTTTTTAATGAATCAATTGAATGTTAATTTTTAGGTAAAATTATTAAATATGTACAATTCATAATTATCTAGTAGTTGCAGTTGGATCACTATGAAAATAATCGACTCAGTTATCAATGAGTTTTTTTTTTTTGTAAACTTGAAATTTGGATAATTTTTATGAAGTGACCGTACCATTATCCCCGAAATCTTCTTCCCCTTCCTCTTCCTCAGTGTCTGTTGATTTTGATTTGCCAAGACTTTTCAGCTTTTTTCTTTTTGCTGCATTTCTTCTTCGTGCTGTGTGTAGAGAATTAAAAATAAAATTTATTTTTTTTTATTTAATAAAAATTCAATTACTTTTAAGTATTTAAAAAAAAAAATTTTTGATATGATATTTGCTAAAAATTAAATTAATAAATGAGTAGAATAATGATAAACGTAGTTCAGAGAGAGAGAGAGAGAGAGAGAGAGCTCTATCTCTTGATTTTAAAGGATAAAAGAGATCGGTTTAACTCTTCGAGGTAGAGATGACTCTCTTCACTACGTTTACCATTAAAGTCGTTATAACTATAAACATTTCCTTTCTATTGTTGCGTAACCAAAGTAATCTCAAAGAATTAAAGAATACTGAAGTACAGTTTAACAGTAGCTACATTTTTATTTTAAAATTTTAAAGAATCTAGAATTTCATTATCGTTAATTTTTTGGAAATATTTATGTAAAAAGATTTAAAGGTCGGATTTTAAAAACTGAGTTCGGAACTATGGATAAACATATCAGAAACGTATTTTTGAGCGGCTTTGAAGAAAGAAATTATTTTTTCCAAAGCAAAAAGCATAACAGACTAATGAAACGTAGTTTTGGTTTTAATTTCATAACTTCAAACATTGGATATTTTTACTTACATACCTTGAACTTAATATAAAACCGAATACAAGTTCTCATCACTTAGTTCTGTAAAATGAAAATATAACTTTGGACGAAGTGAAACTTAGTTGTTTATTTGAAAATTATTAGAAAACATTTATAACAAATTCTGTTGAAGTTTTTTATCTCTGTTTTGTTGTTACTTTCACTCTCTACACTTATCGGCACAAAAACGACGTAGTACACGTACATAACACATGAGAGGAAAGTTCAGGTATATACAATCAAGCAGAGGCATCTAGGTCTGCTCTTTCACTAAAGCACATAAGATTAAACTATGAGAAGTTGGCTCTCTGCTTGATTGTATGTAGCCGATCAATAAATGCATAACTTCGTTTCTTACTGTTTTCGTATGAGTGCAACAAAAACGTGATTTTTTACGTGACCGTTGTTGTTGAAGCTTTTGCACTCATCTTCTTTCTATTTTCTGAAGCTTTCTTTCTGTTAATACTTTCTACACTTATCGGCACAAATACGACGTAGTACACGTATATAATAACACTTGAGAGGAAAGCAGATATTTGCAAATATGCTCTCTCACTTAAGAACATAAGATAAATCTGCGAGAAGTCGACTCTCTGCTTGATTGTATATAGCTAATCCCCATATCGCTCATTTACTAAGAGACTGCCATAAGTCAAAAAACACGGTTTTTGAGTTGATGATGCAGAATTATTCATTATGTCACGCTTCATATTGTGTAAAAATTTCATATTAATATCTTGTATACTCTGTGCGTGAGAACTATAAGATTTCTTCTTTTTTCTGCAAAGTGGGAGTCAATTGAAAACTTTAAACACGTTTTCTGCAAAATCGCGTCTTTTAGTAAATGAGCGATATGTTCTCGTTCGCTAAAAAACAACGCCATTTCCATTGCAAAATTTTCGATTTACCCTCGCTGAAGAAGTTTCACTTCAAAAAGCTGCAAAAAAATGAAGGAAATCGGGGCTAGACCGTAGTGTAGGAGAATTTCATAAAAGGATGATTTAAGATCACTTAGCCGGAACTTTGTTTCATCGCCTAATATTTTTGTAAACCTCATCGTCTTTGGCAATACAAGAAGACAAAATAAAATAAATATATTGGGAGTATGAATGTCTAAACTCGTATTTTTTCATAATTTGGACATTTATTGTGAAAAAGTGATTATAAATTTATTCTTTAAAGTATAGTCTATCGTTAGCCACAACCTTTTCCCATCTTTCTGGTAGCATACGGATTCCGCGTCGAAAGAACTCCTCATCTTTTGAGGCTATCCACGAATCGACCCATTTTTTGTGTTCTTTGAAAGAACGGAAGTGCTGCTCAGCCCGGCCATGTGTCATCGATTGGAGCAAGTGGTAATCAGAAGGAGCAATGTCTGGAGAATACGGCGGGTGAGGTAGCACTTCCCATTTCAGCGTTTCCAAGTTTGTTTTTACTTGCCTTGCAACATGCGGCTGAGCATTGTCGTGCTGAAGAATAACTTCGTCGTGTCTATTCTCATATTCTGGCCTCTTATCCTTTAATGCTCGGCTCAAACGTATTAATTGTAGTCGGTAGCGGTCGCCAGTGATCGTTTCATTCGGTTTCAACAGCTCATAATACACAACACCTTTCATATCCCACCAAATACACAGCATGAGCTTGGATCCGGCGGTCCCCATGATTTTTTACGCTTTGGGTTATCGTAAAGTATCCACTTTTCATCGCCAGTTACATTACGATGCAGAAAACCCTTTCTTTTCTGTCGTTCACTCAGCAGTTCACATGTGAAAAATCGTCGTTCGACGTCTCTCGGCTTCAATTCGTACGGCACCCAATTTCCTTGCTTTCGAATCATTCCCATTGCTTTTAATCGCTCAGAAATGGTTGATTAATCAACTCTTAAAGATTCTATAAGTTCTTGTTGCGTTTGACATGAATCTTTTTCGAGTAAAGCATTCAATTCTTCATCTTCGAACTTTTTCGGGCCGTCTGAACGTTACCTGTCTTCAACATCAAATTCACCACTTTTGAAACGGGCATACCACACCTGACACATTCTAACGTCTATAGCACAGTCAGGATAAGCTTCAGTGAGTAAACGATGTGCTTCAGTTGCGTTTTTCTTTAAATGGAAGAAGCAAATTAAAACTTCCCGCAAATGTTGTTTTGTTGGCACGAAATTCGACATTTTCAGCTATAGTAAAACACTTTTGTAAAATTATGAAAATTATTTGACAGATCAATTCTTATAGTATTTTTGGTGCTCTTCGAGATAGAATAGCTGTCAATGTAAAAAAATACATTCATACTCCCAATAATAAGTTTGGTAGAAGTCTGGATTACTATAATAAAAATAGCAAAATAATATGTGATTTCTTAGGTAATCCCAGATCCACCACTGTATTATCAGACAGATAACCTACCTTCCATTATATGCATTTTTTCCTCTTCTGTTGTACGCTCCTCGGCTAAAATTACTTCCTCTGTAATTGTTTGTTAAAAAAAATTCAATATTAGTAATTATATATAATTTTTGATGAACTTAATTAAATAAGCATAAATATTTCAAAATCTTAATATATATCTGACTATATTTTAATTAATAAAATGCATTTTAATTTTTTTTTTTGGATATGGTGTATGTTAGTGTGTGTAAGTATATAAAGGATTCATTGTATTTATTATAATTTTGTTAGTTTTTCTTTGTTTGTTGCTTTACTTTATTTAACAAAATACTATACCAGCTTTACAAATCCATTCAACATAGCCGTTTAATTCTCTTTCTAGTTGCTGTTGTCTTCTAAGTTTAAGAAACTCTTGTCTATTTTCTACTTTTTCACGTTCTTTTGCGAATTCACTACAAAAAATAATTACACAAAAAAAATAATAATAATATTGTACATACAAGAACAATTAATGTTGCAATGTGAAGAAATCTGTTTCAAAATTAGAATGCATAAAACCCAAAAAAAAAAGAAAGAAACAAACGAGAAGAAAACCCAAAAACCAAAAAAAAAAAGACACAGTAGTGATTTACATACATATGTATTGGAAAAATATATATAATAAATAATATTTATATAAAAAGAAAATCAAATGAAATAAAAAATTAGTTAGTTACTTGATTCGTATTACTTATTTATGAAGATTGGTAGAGGGAATATGTTTATGTTTATATAATTTTATGAGCAAGATTTCCTATAGTTTCTTACTTAGTAGGTAGTTACTATGCATTTATTTATGTAGTGGTTTTATGCAACATATTTGCAAATGTTTCTATAAAAAATGGACACAACTTTTTCCATAATAACTGGGCAACCAGCAAACGAACGATCGTTCGCATAAGACCGAATTGACAACGTCAAACAATCCTTAAAGGCGATCAACCCTAGATCAGGACAATCTGTGAAATTCGATTTGGTTGATGTTGATAAGATTTTATGTAATAATAATTAACGATGGAAATATATGAACCAGCTTTGAATCACTATAAAATATGGTAACTTCAGATATGGTTATTACATACAGGAGGTTCAAAGAGGTGATCGTTATTCCTACAATAGGATTAATACTAGCAAAATAGTATTAGTATTAATAATAGCAAAATGTTGTACGAGATCGTTGAAATCTTAGTAAAAATTATGGTTTTGACCTTCAGCTTTGTAGCAGTACTGGAAGGATTGTTAGCTTACTTTAATCCAATACTCAAGTATATTGTTATACACCAATCCTGCACCTACAAATACTGGCCCAAAAACTCTTATATCAAGCTATCAAGGACTTATGTATATGTACTAACTATATTTTTGGTGAATATATGTGGGACATTTTCTGTCAATCGGAGACCCCCTTTCCCCCCTGTCTAAAATTTGTTAAGGTATTTTAGGGCATGTTTAGGCTCAAATGAAAGCTTATTATCCCTTGTTTCGAATGCAACAAGGCCGTTTTTGATTTTGCATGATGGCGGACCAATATGGCGGCTGCAAGTCTACCAGCTCACCCTAAAATAATAGTTTTATCAAGCGTACATTTACTAAAGTCATCATAAAAAAACAGATAAAGTTTTTTTTCGTATATTTTTTTTCGCTGAATATGAATCCAATATTATTTTTCACGGGAAATGTTACTTGTTGTCCCTAACCTCAAAAAGGTCCAAAAAGGCTGTTTTTCGGGTCTTGCGCTTACCAAAGTCATCATAAAACGGCGGGAAAAGCTTATTTTTGTGTAGTTTCAGCTGATGAACATGAATCTAATATTATTTTCTATGATAAATAATACATATCGTCCCTAACCTCAAAAAATTAAAAATTTCAAAAACTTTTTTTTGTGCCTCAGGTGTCCCAAATCACAAGAAAACTTCCCAAAAAACTTATTCTTCATTATTAATTTTGTTTTCACTATAATAAAGCACCGCAAAGGAAACAGAGACTTACTAAGTTCACGTCGTTGTTTCTGGGTAACGCTATAAGTATATTACAGCCATTTGGGAAGTTTTCTGATGACTTGGGACACGTGAGACATGAAAAAAAGTTTTTTGGGATTTTTAATTTTTTGAGGTTAGGGACGACACGTAACATTTCCTGTGGAAAACAATATTAGATTCATGTTTATCAACTGTAATTACACAAAAATAGGCCTTTTCCGTCGTTTTATGATGACTTTGGTAAGCGTAAGACCCGAAAAACAGCCTTTTTGGACCTTTTTAAGGTTAGGGAACGTAGCATTTCCCGTGAAAAATAATATTAGATTTATATTCAGCGAACAAAAATATACGAAAAAAGGCTTTATCTGTTTTTTATGATGACTTGGGTGTTATTTCATTGTGCATGCTTCGAAAGAAGAGCTGAGGCAAGCCTTTAGCGGGCAACCGACTCTGGCAATCCTCACGATACAGATGTGCAAATCGGTGCCTGTGCGCATCATGATTGCACTGCGCTGAGAGATCGAGAAGGAGAACAGAAAGGAGGAACAGATCGATCAGCTAGATCCAACTCCTCGAAGTAAAGCGCGGTTCACGCCAAATTGGCACGCTTTGTTGTGGTCACCACGTCGCCCCTAGTCATAAGAACAACAATTTTTTTACTGGGATTTGTTAACAATACCGTTACCGTTAGTTGATAAATTTTTCATATTATTTGATCGCAAGTTGGTGATTGTGTGCACAATGGAAGCTGCAAATAGAAAATTGATTGTGAACAAATTTATTGAAAATCCGTCGTGGTCTGGTTCAAAGATTGCGAAAGTGTTAAATATCTCCAAAAGAATGGTATGTAGAGTTATAAAACGATATAAAGAAACTCTTAGTGTTGAAAGAGCTAAAAAAGTTGTGAACAAAACGGGAACCATCAACCTAAAATTAAAGGCAAAGATCTTGAAATCCATCAAAAGCAATCCCGGACTATCGGATAGCGATCGTGCCAAAAAATTCAATACCAGCAAAAGTACTGCTAGACGAATACTCATAAAAGCTGGGCTAAAGTGCTATCGTGCTATAAAATATCCCAATAGAACAGACAAACAGAATTTGGTGGTCAAAAAACGTGCTCGTCTTCTTTATAATAATGTTTTGACGAAATTCAATGGATGCATTATTGTGGGTGACGAAATTTGATCTTAAACAGCTTCCAGGTCAAAAATTTTATATGGCAACGAATCGCGGTAATGTACCCTCAAAATTCATGTACATAAAAATGGATAAATTTGAAAAGAAAGTAATGATGTGGCAGGCTATTTGCAGCTGTGGTCTCAAATCCAGGGCATTTATGACATCCTCTTCTATGACGTCTGATATTTACATCAAAGAGTGCCTTTCGAAACGACTATTGCCTTTGTTCGTCACCACCATTCGCCAGTGAAGTTTTGGCCTGATTTAGCCAGTTGCCACTTCACTAAGAAAACCATGGATTGGTATCAGACAAATAAAGTAGATGTAGTGCCCAAATATATGAATCCACCCAGTTGCCCCCAGCTTCGACCGATCGAAAAATACTGGGCTATTACAAAATATAAGTTGAAGAAAAATGCAGGTATTGTCAAAAATGTGAATTCAATGTTACTAAAATGGAACCAAATAGCCGCAAAAGTATCCAGAGCGGATGTTCAAAGGATGATGGGGTCCATTAAAAGGAATACCCGGAACTTTTTGCACAACAAAGAAATTTAAATCTTTTAATATATAGTATTAAAACACAATATTAAACTTATCGTTTAATGCATTATTTGTTATTCTGAGTGTTCTGGTTAAAAAGATACAGCAACTTTCTTGCGTGCCAATTTTTCGTGAACCGCGCTTTAATATCTACCGGTAGTCCCACGGAGAGAGTGGAATAAGAGAAAGCAGGTGGTTTTAGTCAGTAGAAATCTGACATAACCAACACACGAAAAAAACTATCTCAGTTTGATGGTAGCTAAGAAAAAATTAGCGAACCATAAGAAATATATACCTATAAATGAAAATATATATGATAAATTGATGCATAACAATTGACAATTTTAGCTTTCAGAACATTAGGAAAGAGAAGCTTAACGAACATTAACGTTGTTGACAGAAGCTACAAATCCGTGGCAATACTATATAAGAATGGTTTTAGTCTGAATACCGAGATATTTTTCATTTCAAATTTTAGTCTGAATCCGGTTTGAATTTTGATTTGAATTTCGATCTAAGTTGTTACCTCAATATCGGGATGTTTTTTGGTCTGAATTTTGATTTGAAGTTGGTCTGAGTTTTAGTGTGAGTATTGACTCGAATTTTGATCTACTGGTGGTTCAATTTTAAGTCTGAACTTTGATATTCTTTTTATCAAAGATCTGTTCGACTAACGAGATGACTTTGCTTTGAACTTTTATCTGAATTTACTTAGAACTCTGCTTAAGTTTTGATCTGTTTATTGTCTGATTTCAGGTTTGAATTTTGTCTGAGTTTTGGCCTGACTTTCAGACTGATTTTTTGCTCGAGTTCGCCTGAATATTTGGTTTAAATTTTTGAAAATATTTTTGATCAGCGTTTGGTCTGGATTTTAGTCTGGGTTTTTATCTGATTTTCAGTAAGTTCTTGTTTCGTACTGCGTAACCATACAACTCAAATACTCTTAATTTTGCAAAGTAGAATATCAATCAAAAACCCTTTGACTTTAGATCTAAATTATAGGTTTATGACAATGCGAGGTATACACAATTTACTATGTATGTACATTTAATGAGAGAGAACTGTAGTTTATTATGAATTAAAATGTTTCAAGTGTTGAGCATGTTTGGTTTAGTGCAACGCAAAGTGTGATGAGAAATCGCTAGTGCAATAGTTTGTCTTTGTTTTCTTATATATGTATATAAATATGTTAAATATTTTCACTTTTCAAAAACAAAAATAAATACAGATATAACACTTTTCCGTAAGTATTTGACATTCATTAAAACAATGCATAAAAAATTAAACAAAAAAGAAAAAGTAACAACACATCATCACATCACATGACAAAAATTTGCATAACTTTCAATCAACCTTTTTCAATTCAAACGTATTTTCATTGTTTTGTTTGTTGTTTATTTTCATAAGATCTAAAAGAATGTGGGGCATAATGCTAGAAAATATTTATATATGTATAAATATATGCATAGGTATACTATATATTTCCGAGGGGGTAGGGAACTATTTCGCTACGTTTTATTTTTTATTTTTAGTTTGTTTTTCAAGTGTACAGTGGGAAAAATTAGTTAGCTTAACTGCTGCATATGGAATTTTTGGATTTGGAAATTATTTTTGTAAAATTTTTTCATATTATAAATATTTTTTTATATTTTATACTAAAACTAGCAATAACATCATATTCAAAAAAATATATATTTGTGTACTGTGAAAATTTGGAAAAACGGGGAGGGAAAATCTTTATTGATTTTATATATATATTTGTTAACTGGCTTTATTATGTATCTTTGTCTACGAACCTCATTTATGAAGTTCTAGTTTACTATATTTATTTATTTTTTTTTTTTATATTTGTATTCGTTTGAATTAGTAATTTTGTTTTAAAAACCTGCTTGTGTTATCCAATCGAGATATGAGACCATAGCAGTTTGGAACATAGTGCGAAAACGGCATTTTTGAAATTCCATGCGACGCTCAACACGATTTCGTTCATTTGAAAACTCACTTTGGAAATTATAATTTTCATTGATTTTTTTTTATTTTTTTTTTTTTTTTGGTTTTGGAAAATAAAAAATAAAATTAATTAAAATTATTATAAAATAAAGTAAATATTTTGAACATAACTTTTTTTAGTAGAAAGAAAAATAAAAATCATAAACCAATTCAAGAAGAAAATAAATTAAAATCAAAAATATATAAATTTATGATAAGTTTCGACAGACTTACCCGCTAAGAACACCAAGAACTAAGTTGAGCATAAAAAATGAGCCTATAACTATTAGAGGCACGAAATATATCCAATTGAACGTAGAACCTAAAGCGTCGTTGGTCTGGAAGAATATTATTATGAGTATTTTTGCTTATGACTTATTTTCTAGTGGTTCATTAAATAATATAGTACTTATATTAAATGTAGATGTGTAAAAATATTGACATTGATGATCTAACACATACAGTTGTGCAATTAAAAATAAAAACTATACAATAATTTACAATGCAATACATACATAAATATATATATATACATAGAAGAAGTAGCTTACATCATTCATTGTGCGTTAAGTTATAAATGGAATTAAAAAATGAGGAACCTTTCTCTACCATTTTTGAGATATTCTTTTGCCAATTCAATCAAGAGCAAACAATTTTGCGACATAAGATTCTTTTAAAAATAAAAAATTTCAAAGTATGTTTGTTTTTTTAAGGAATCAAGTTGGGACAGGTTTTGAAAACTGACTTTTAATTCGATTAGCAAGAGTGTTGATGATATCAAAATGGCATTTTTTCGGCATTAGCAGGTAGCGGAACCACACTGAAAAACGAATACAACAGTATAGCACTTTCCGAAGAGCTTTAACCTTTTTGAGATCATTGGTCATCGGAGACCCAAAATACGTTTTTGTAGTTTTTAAACTTTTAAAAAATGTATATGTTTTTAAAAGAGAATAGATTATGCTTAAGTTATTGTTAAATTGGAACTGTTACCTATTTTCAGATTCTTGAATTTTTGTTTACTTTTTTATTTGAGTATGTAAGTTTTGTTGTGGTTCTCAATGAAAACTTTTTAAGAACTTTTTACAACAAAAAAAAAAGAATCAGCGAATACAAACCCGCGCGTGGTTTTATTCTATTGCCTCCGGGGTTTTTTTTACTAAAAAACTTGGTCTATTTGTAAATCAAGAACCATAGAGTCTGCGTTGACCCATACGGCAAATAAGTCATATTTTAATAAAAACTATAACCAAAAGGCAAAGAAGGGTGAATCCGCACTGAGCTTTCCGCTATCTTCTCTAGATTCCCTACGTTCCCGAAAACTTTAAAGCATTGTAGTTTCTATGCCAGAAATATATAGTATTTTTCGCTTAAAAGAACCGACAAAAATGGTTTGATATAAGCGAAGCTCGAATGTGTTAATTGAAATGTCAAATTTCGATAATAAAACAAATTTAAAATTTTTCGGATGCAACGATGGCTCATTTGCAGGAATGCGGATGATCCCAGATTTTATATACGACAAATCTAGGTTGAAAGAAAATTAAATATGCTTAGCCTTTGAAATTCAAAGAATCTCTAACTTCCACACAGTTATAGGCAAATGCTCCAACAATAATAATTGAAAACTACATTACTCTACGTTGCGTTTGAGAAAAAAAAATCGACTTCTCATATGAAGTAATAGCAACACAGTGTCAGAATAGAAGTACAGTAATCCCCGCTTACAATTTCTAATTCAATTAATCAAGGAATACAATTAACCGAGAAATTATGGCATGTAAAAACGCAAAATTTCGGGGGGTCAATTAACGCGAGTTAACTAAGAATCTGGTTGTCCCTGTTGCCAGACCAAAAAGCTTCGACTTCTGCTTTTACAACCAATTCTTTCCAACATTTAATGCGCATTTTACAATCGGAGTGCAAAATTGTGTATGTGGTTTCGCCGAGAACGAAAGTTTATTTTAACCGTATTTGTTATAAACCAAACGTACTGCATCATATTAGGTGTATTCACAGTCTGGTGCAAATGGTCTTGCAACATTGCAAATGCAAAATATTTCTGCTATCACAACAACAAATATATGCGATATGCAATAAAAAATTGCATTTACAATGATGCAAGACCATTTGCAATTCAACGTGAATAGCGCTATTGTTTTTAAAATACATCTAGTAATTTCTCTATCTTGCGACTTCTTTAACCTAATGCTGGAAAAAATAATTCGAACTGCGAGCATCGACATCTCTGGCACTATCTTTTACAAGAGTGTCATGCTGCTAGCATATGCTGAAGATATTGACATCATTGGCATTAACGCGCGAGCAGTCAGTGCAGCATTCTCCAACTTGGAGAGGGAGTCTCGTCGAGTGGGTCTAGTGGTGAACGAGGACAAAACGAAATACCTTGTGTCAACAAACAAAGAGTCGCGACATCTTGGACAAAATGTCACTGTTGACAATTAAAAATTCGAAGTCGTCAAGGATTTCGTTTATCTTGGATCCAGCATCAACACCAACAATAATGTCAGCCTTGAGATCAAGCGAAGAATAATTCTTGCCAGCAGGTGTTACTACGGGCTCAGTAGGCAATTTAAAAGTAGGTCTCTCTCTCGACGTACGAAAATCAAGTCACTCATCCTTCCCGTCCTAATGTATGGCGCTGAGACGTGGACATTAACCACCAACGATGAGAGGCTGTTGGGAGCGTTCGAGAGAAAGATACTTCGCAAGATCTATGGTCATGTGTGCGTGGATGACGTGTATCGTATAAGATGGAACCATGAGCTGAATGAGCTGTACGCCGACATTGACGTGGTCAAGCGTATAAAAATCCAGCGGCTTCGTTGGCTCATGTTGGTCATGTTGAGCGAATGGATGAAAGTGCTCCGGCTAGAAGGGTATTTTATTCGAGCCACGGAGGTGGAACGCGCAAAAGAGGAAGACCTAGTCTCCGTTGGAAAGACCAGGTACAGGGGGACCTGTCTGCACTTGGCCTTACTAACTGGCGCCGGCGCGCGCATTGCAGAAGCTACTGGCGAGGTTTTATAGAGACGGCCAAGACCGATCATCGGTTATAGAGCCAACTAAGTAAGTAAATAATCTAGTAATTTAATACTGTCTTAAGTTAAATTGCTATATGTAGAATGCCAATGAAAATGGTATTCTTAATACGATGATAATAAAAATGAATGATTTTGTAATTGTGATTTTAGGAGTACCTAATGCGATTAATAAGCCTGTTATATTGTAAGCAGTTTCAGAAAAAAAAAAACATTTTGGTTTCTTTTGAATTTTTACAAGGATGAATTTATAAACTTAATGAAAATACTGTATAAATCAATTAGATATGAATCAATCATTGAAATCTATGTACAATATATGTATGTAGGAGTCAGGATATGTGTGTGCAAGCAAGTGTGTTAGAGAATTTGTCGTAAAATGATTTACCAATTCTAAAGATAATGAAGCATTATTTTGAAAATTATGCAAAATTGCATTAATTCCATTTATTTACAGTATCAATGTTATGTATATTTGTATTTATAAATACAAAGGAAAAACTATGTTATTTCATACACATTTCGAAGCTCAATGCTAATGCATTTTAAACTGCAATGAATCCTTAGATAGCAAATTTACTAGCAATTTACATAAAATAATTTTCGATAGAGTTTTCAAATACAAAATTTTCCTGTTATCTTATACAAGAGATGATTCATTGTGCATTAAACTGCATCACAGAGAACAACATGCCAGGCATATTATTTAAGTATACAATATGTGTATAGTATAAGAAAATTCAAGCGAATTCATTAAACGAAAAAATTAATTTCGGATAAATATTTGTAAAGTTAGAAATAATATATTACATATTTGTTTATTTTTTTTTTTTTGTTTTTTAAAGATATAGAACACTATCATAAATGATAGGCAATTCTGTATTAGGTAAATCGGATATATGCACACAATCAATAATTTTATGTAGTATAGGAATTACATTTATACTGGTTTTAATTAAGTATATCGTAGAATATCAACGAAAAACAATTAATAGATGTTAATAGAAGTAAAATAGCACTAGGCTAGGAGAAAGAGACAAACAGTCAATTGTTTCTGGAGACAGTGATAGAGAGATTTCACACATTTATGTACAACTTATATTGAAAATATAAAGAGTAATAATATAAGTGGTTGACCCTTTTTTTCGGGAATATCTAGAACATGCCAATATTTTTTGAAAATAGAAAGAGAGAGATATACACAGAAAGATTTAATTAAAAACTAGCATTACAATGATTTACATTCAAATGCACACAAACAGGCAGTGAACGTATGCAGGGGTGCTAAAAAAAAATTATGAAGAATACTGTAAGAATATAATAAGCAAATTAATTTTCCCTCTAGACTTATTTCCATTATTTTCGAATATTGAAAATGATCTTGTTTTTATTAGCTGCCTTTTTTATTCTGAAATTTTTTAGTTTTTATCTTCTCACTTCATATTTTACACAACTATGTTTTACATAAGAAGGATTATGACTCTGGATTCTAAAGTTTTTCTAGATTAGTAAAGTTAAAAACTTTTTTGATCTAAAACTTCCGTTCGGATCTTTGAAAATTTAGTGACAATGAAATATCTCTAAATATGTGAAGCTACACAAAATAACCGGAAGCTTAGAAGAATATCTTAAAGACAAAAAATGAGCAAACTATTTAGAAGTGATTGCAAGAAACTTTAAAGTAGAATTAGATGCAAAGCAAATGATTAAATGTGCATCAGTATCCAAACATCAACGCTACACCTACTAACATGAAATTAAGGGAACATAAACCGAAATAAAATTCTCGACAAGTTCTAAGAAATTAAGAATATTTTCGAAAGGTGACATATAGTAGGTATGCATTAAACATAAAGTAGGCGGCGTTGAAAAAGTATGTGAAGCGCTTCTCACACAATCAAAACTTTACAAACCTGTCATCTAATGAAAAAAAAAAAAAAAATTGCTAAATTTTTTTCACATTCAATGGAGAATATTTCTTGAGGGGAAAACTTCTGCTTAATATATTTATATAAAAAAAAATTAAAAAAATAAAAGTCAAATTATTTTTCATAAATTGTAAGTATTCTTCAAAATTTTCTTAATACCAAATAATAAAAAGATGCGATTTTCATTATTTAGAAAGTAGACGGTAAATTATTTTGGAAACATTTTCATATATGCGAATATAGTAATACATTTTTAAGGTATTTTGGTAAAAATATTTTTACAAAATTTAGCGTAATTTGTTTGTATACAATTTTGGTTAAACTAGCTTGTTATTATATTAATGCTGTTGTTGTTTCGGTTTTTATTTTTTGCTTTTCTTGTTGTAATTTAGTTTTTCTTTTCTTGTTTTGTTTTTTGTTTTTTTGGTAATTTACCCAATACAGTATTGCTGTCCAGCCTTCCATTGTGATACACTGGAATACAGTCAACATGGCAAACCCGATATTGTCAAAACTAGTTATGCCAGAATTTGGTCCATCCCATTTTTCTAGACACATGCTGGTTGCGTAATTACAAACGTACGAACCACCCGCTTTCTCTGTAGCATTATCCGTATTGCATGGTGTCTCTGATTCACCTTCCTTTACAGGTTTATCTACATATATAAGAGAATAATAGTAATTAATTCAATATAATTGCAAGGAAATATATTTTCAAAATGTGTGTTTTATTCATTATTATTATTATGTATGTATATTCATATATGAGAGTTGTTTACTTGGATCTTCTAAACTATAACAAGTCTTATGCAGTGCGCCCGAATAGAACTCGAGTCCAATGATTGCAAATATAACGATCGCAAACAAGACCAAAAGTCCAATTTGAAGTAACGGTGCCATTGCCTTGATAATTGATTTTAAAACTACTTGTAAACCTGTTGCCATTGTTTGTTGTTGGACACGATGAGATTATGATAAACACAAAGTTGTTTTAGTTGTTGTAGTAGTAGTAGTAGCAATTTTTACACGTTGAAAGAGATTAAATTATTGTATTAGTATATGTTATTAATATTATTTTAAATAAACGTATCTATGCCAACTAAAATCTCATCTAGAACCAATTTTGTTTTATTATTTACTTACAAACTTTTATGATGAAATACATACACCAATGAAAATTTTTGAATATAACAATATTAAAGGTAAAAAATTTTGTAAAAACTAGAAGAAAAGCGGAAGGTCTTAGATAATGGGTACTAGTTTTAAAATAAAATAGCCTCAACCAACCGAATTTCGGGACGAAAATTTGATATTACCACAATTACAAGCTGCTACTGATGACTTACATATATTAAAATAGAGAAATATCGGCTGGTGTCAATCATTATTTTATCTGATCCAGAAATGAGAATAAAACGTTTCGGCTGTATGAAGTAGTAGACTGTTATTTCACGATTGCGGGAGATTGGTATCAGAGAAAAAATTAGCATATATTTTAAGTAGAGAACTATGCATGGATCAGCGATTTTTAGACTAACAGCGGGTGGTAGCAAAATAAAATAGTGATTACACTGTTCTACAAATGGAAACTTTTGAAAACGAGCAGAGATGGGACAAATGCACTTAAGGTAATGGGGGGTCGCTGAGTCCGAATCCGTGGTCCGTTTTGCTCTGCTACGTCACAATTTTCTAAAATTGAAAAAAAAAAATTAAAAATGCAGTTCATATTTTTTTTCATCAAAACATGCATTTTTACAAAAAAAAAATTTTCGATTTTTTTTATTTTTTAACTTAAAAATTTTGTTTGAAATGGACCACGGATTCGGATTTAGCGACCCCCATTACCCTAAGTACACTTGTCCCGTCTTTGCTCATTTTTAGCTGTTGAACAGTGTTATTACTTTTAAAAAGTTTTAGGATCCAGAAATTATAACAAAATATTTTGGGTGCATAAAGAAGGAAACTGTTATTTCACAATTGCAGAATGAATATGTAAAGAAAATTACAGAAATTGTATGTAACCGGTCATGAAGATGTATGAAGAATCTGTAGATTTCAAATAGCAGCGACTGGTAACAGAACATTTTAAGTAAATTGGCGAGAACTGTAACTGTTTATTTGAGATGTATGAAGAATCTGTGGGTTTCAAATAGCAGCGACTAGCAACAGATTTCAAAAATAACAAAATAAATAAATGGAAGAGAACAATTGGGGCTGCATCCCCTCTAAAAAATGCGAATATCTATAATCTTTAAATATTTTTCAACGTCGTAACTGTTTATTATTTTTCAACACATTAATTCCATACAATGAATCTCTGAGTTAGTTTATATGGTATATTGAGATATAACAGCCAAATTGAGGAAATTGAGGAAATTTTTCTAGCTTATAGTGAAAAGGTGCTAAGTCCAGAAGAGGAAAAATTTTCAGCAAATTTTCTGTAAATAAATACTGAGGGCCTGTGCGAAATGTGACAAATTTTAGCAATTGGTTAAATTGCTGATAATGTGGTAAAATTTTTTGCTAAATTGCAATTCTAAATGTGGCTAAAATTTTATATTTTTTTTAAGAGTGTTAAATTGATTCAGCTTTTACAAGAAAATGGAGGCAACAAAGAAAATTGATGAAGGGAAAAAATACGACGAAAGAAGTAAGTAAAATTTGTTACAGCAAATAAAAATACTAGTAAAGTATTGGGAGTATGAATGTATAAACTCGTAATTGTGACTAACTTCATATCTATCATACGCTCAATTTTTTTGACATTGACAGCTATTCTATCTCGAAGAGCGCCAAAAATACTATAAGAATTGATCTGTCAAATAATTTTCATAATTTTACAAAAGTGTTTTACTATAGCTGAAAATGTCGAATTTCGTGCCAACAAAACAACATTTGCGGGAAGTTTTAATTTGCTTCTTCCATTTAAAGAAAAACGCAACTGAAACACATCGTTTACTCACTGAAGCTTACCTGACTGTGCTATAGACGTTAGAATGTGTCAGGTGTAGTATGCCCGTTTCAAAAGTGGTGATTTTGATGTTGAAGGCAGGGAACGATGAAGAATTGAAGGCATTACTCGAAGAAGATTCATGTCAAACGCAACAAGAACTTGCAGAATCTTTAGGAGTTGATCAACCATTTCTAAACGATTAAAAGCATTGGGAATGATTCAAAAGCAAGGAAATTGGGTGCCGTACGAATTCAAGTCGAGAGACGTCGAATGACGATTTTTCACATGTGAACTGCTGATTGAACGGCAAAAAAGAAAGGATTTTCTGCATCGTATTGTGACTGGCGATGAAAAGTGGATACGTTACGATAACCCAAAGCATGCATCAACATCAACGGCAAAGCCGAACATCCATGGATCCAAGCTCATGCTGTGTATTTGGTGGGATATGAAAGGTGTCGAGTATTATGAGCTGTTGAAACCGAATGAAACGATCACTGGCGACCACTACCGACTACAATTGAGCCGAGCATTAAAGGATAAGAGACCAGAATATGAGAAAAGACACGACGAAGTTATTCTTCAGCACGACAATGCTCGGCCGCATGTTGCAAGGCAAGTAAAAACATACTTGGAAACGCTGAAATGAGAAGTGCTACCCCACCCGCCGTATTCTCCAGACATTGCTCCTTCTGATTACCACTTGTTCCGATCGATGACACATGGCCTGGCTGAACAGCACTTCCGTTCTTTCGAAGAACTCAAAAAATGGGTCGATTCGTGGATAGCCTCAAAAGATGAGGAGTTCTTTCGACGCAGAATCCGTATGCTACCAGAAAAATGGTTGAGGCTAACGATGGACAATACTTTAAAGAATAAATTTATAGTCACTTTTTCACAATAAATGTCCAAATTACGAATAAAATACGAGTTTATACATTCATACTTCCAATAATTTATGAATGAGCAAGGGTCAATGAATGAAACTAAACGCTTTGCTGAAGCCAGAATAAGAAATAAATATTTGATGAAATCTTTTAAAACGGATTTTTCTAGGATTTCCTTTTTTTTAAAAAAAAAAATTACTTTAGTCAAACATTTTTGTAACTTTTACACCTTGTTCAGCATAATTGTATACCTTCGCACATACTTACACAATCCATAACAAATTAAAATGTGTTATAAATGTATTTTTATTGAAATTTTTACTTAAAGTGTATAGTTTATTTTTACATTCTAAAAAAAAATACAAAGTTCTGACAAATAAATGCATAAGTAGTATACAATATTATATAGAACAGATTCACATTTGTAGATTTTGCAAACATTCTAGCAACGATGCTGTTAACAAAACACCTACACTAACTCCTAACTAATTTTTAATAGCTATCACACACTGCTTGCAGTTGGATTGTTGTATCTAATTTGCGTTTAATATATTGATCACTGAGCCAAACTGGCACATGTACTTAAACATGAAATCTATCTATAGCACCTACATATTTTTGAAAAATTCTTTTTCTTGTTTCCCATTTCTTCGAATGTTGCAGGAGCGGGATATTTTATTATTTTAGGTACAAGTTTAATTAAACCATCTAATCAATTGTGCACAATATCATGCACTGTGTGGCAAGAAAGATTTAAATGTTACTCAGTAACTTGTAACCCACGCAAGCCAATAGAGAAAAATTGATATTTCACATCAGCCAGCACCAGCCTTTGTTTGCTTTTATGACGATCTCTTCTGAAATCGTTAAGATATTTTTCAGATTTATTATTGTATTTATTTCACAATCAAAAGTAATATATAAAATATTGAAAATAAGAACTATAAATTTAAACAACTTGTCTTCTTCTTCTATTGGTAGTTCACAGCACAGCTGATCGCTTTCCAACAATTTAGCATTTTCCGCTAATTTAGTATTTCGCACAGCTTTGGAAGTTGCCAAAGTAGTTTCGAAATATCTAGCTAGTTTCTAAATTTTAGTCACATTTCGCACAGGCGTTAAATAAAAAATAATAAAACATCAATTTGAAATCGCGTTCAAATTTGCATTTGCTCAATTTAATTGAAGTGAACAATTGGTTATATTTTAAGTGCCTCCTCTTGATAGCTGCAGATTTACCAGTTTTACGGATCAATGTTTAACAACAAGTAAAAACAAAACAAGTACATAATTCTTACTGCATCAAAATTCAATTTTTCATAAAAACTGGACTTAGAGCCTTTTCACTCCAATCTAGCTATTTTCGATACAAAACGACGCCTTATAGGGACGCAAATATGTTGGACACAACAAGGAACGAATTCACCGTACGCTATTGGTGCCTTGCAGCATGACAACGAAAAAACCTTCTCCTCTAAAATTTAAATATAAACTTTGATCCGATTTTTGGTTTGGTTTTTGGTAATTTTTTAGGTTTGGTTTTAGTCTGAATTTTATACTAACTTTTGGTCCAATTCTTCCTATTCCTTTGTTCAGATTTTGATCCGAATTCTGGTCTTCTAATTGATCAGAATTTGGTCTTATTTTTTGTTTAAGTTTTAATCAGAATTTTTGTCTGAGTTTTGGTTTAAATTTTGGTGTAAATTCGGGAAGAGTTTTAATTTAATTTTTTCCAATTTTATGTTAAGTACGAATTTTAGTCTAGTTATTGATTTGATGTCTATTCAATAGTTTAGTAAAATCAGCCATCTCGAAATTCAAACCATTCGCCACCGGTTATAGAGTGAAATAGTAGTAGGTAATGAGTATAATATACCCAACTGTGCCACATAAAATTCGGTATAAAGGTTAAGAAAATGTTCAGTTGCGTGGAAGGGTCAAGAAAGTAAAACCTCAAGGGTTTCGGAGTCCTCTCCGAAGACTTCCATATCAGTCGATTCATGTTAATGCAGCAAAGGCTTAAGAAAATTTAGATATTTATCAATTTTATGCAAGAAATATCGATTGAGTTAAGTAAAATTTCAAGTATTTCATCATTTAAGTTTTCTATTGAAACTAACGGCGAGTAAAATGAATATTTAGCCTTAAAAAGCATACGTACAACTACTAGATATGTTCATAAATATAAATAAATTCATAAAGTTCATTTTTTTATTCATTTTACTCATGACTAACAAATTTTGTTTGTTATACATAATTTTAAATAAAAAAAAAAAAACTAATAATCTAAAAAGTTCTATGAACCACAAATGAAAAGTGATCTACAAATGATAATGGATGAGTACGAGTTCACCTAAAATTCAACAAAAAATTTAAAAATAATTTAAATATAAATTGCATTACCAGTAATTTATTAATATTAGCAATTTAGGCAACCATTTAGAGGAACTCGTACACACTCTTAAAACTATTTTATATTTGCACTACTCACTAGGAATTCCAGAGACTAATTTTAAGGGCCTTAGCACACGTATGGCCCGCAATGTTTTTAGATCTACTTCGGGCCCTTTTTCATTTTTTTGTGGGAGCATTGTGATGAATCTGAGATGGTTTCAAATGTTTGTGTTTAATTTGCAATGAGCAATTTAATTATTTTGTGTTGTTGTGTTGAGTAATGTTGAATTGTGTTGGGAACATGTTTAAAATTTTAAATGTTTTTAGCATTTTTCAAATTGAGCAATAATATTGGTTTTGATTTAATTGTTAATGAAGCGCGCGAGAATATAATATAGAAAAAAAAAAACAAACAACACCAAAAATAAATTAATCAATATTAAAAAGTTTTTGTTTTTTTATAAATTTTTGTTTCGCATCAATTTATGTGAGTTAAAAAAAAGTAATGTGATAAGAATGTGATTTATTTACGAATATATTGTTGATATATATTGAAATATTTGTGTGTGACTTGGTGACATCGAGAGTAATACAGAAAATTTTTAAAGAAATTTTACAGTAAGCACATGTACAAATATGTGAGATTAAAAGAAAACGAAAAAATAAATAATAAATTAAAAATAACAACAGGACGATTTTTGAAACACATGTCCAAGGTTCAATTTATTCATAAATAAAATAATTAAAAACGTGGATCTAATATAGTATGAAAGGGATAACTTTTTATATTTTTAATTAGGTTGTTTAGGAATATTCCACACAATAAAGGGAGCACCAAGCAGATGTAAGGTATTGTTAAAAGTCAAATTTCTCGATTTTTAAATTGTAACAAAATTGTTGAATTCCATCACGATAGCTTTGATTGAAGGATATGATAAATATATATATATATTTTTTATGTTTAATGGAGATAAAATTTAAACAATCTTGTTTTTTTTTTTTTTGCTTCATTCGCAAACACGAGAAAGTTGACTAGAATTTTGTTTTACGTGTTGTGTTTTCTGTTGTTTGCTTTCAGCTTTGTCTTTTTACCTGTTGAAATGTTTGAAATCTAACATTTTGATTAAGTTACGTAAGTATGTATATTTTATAAATTAAAATTATTAATTATTTTTAAAATATAATTGGCATGCAAATTAAAGAAAACGAAACGTAATTTTAATTATTCTAATAAAAAATATTTTAAAAAAATAAAATTTAAATATTTCGTAAGGAAAAAAAAAAACTAAAACTAAATTGTTACGTTTTTGTGGAACCTAGAGTTTTGTCCATAATAATAATTTATTTAATATTTTTTGAAAGTACTAGCGTACATCTTCTAAATCTATATATTTTGAATGGCCTACTATTGAATCGTTTTTATCGTTTCTAAGCTAGAAACGCAATATATAATGCGAGAGCTGAAATTAACATTACTTCCAACAGTCTTTAAACCCAATAATCTTTTGTGGTGAATTTTGGGTTCTTCAAAGAGGCTTTCAATCTTCTGCAAATACTTGCTACATATAGTTTACCCACACATTTTGTGGGTTGAATGAACGAAATGTTTATAACCATTAAAAACTTTTGGGTTTCTACACCGGCAATTTAGATTAAACTTGTATAACTAGCTGCTTACTTAGGTCTGTAAGTTTTGACCAATTGTAGTACCGATGATTCCCCCTTTTTACGCTTAAACCTATTTGTAGCCCAGACAACGCTTGATACGTACATACTACGGTTTTCCAGCTTCTTCTATTGACCATAGAACCAAACCGCTTCATCAAGAATATTATTAGAACTTTTTAACTCCACCTTCAATGATTATGCAATTCTTGATTTTCGGCCAACATTAAATGATTTTGAAGTGGTTGATATTCTCTGCCACCTAATCAGTCACGCATCATTCCGGAAAATAACCAAGATAGCGCTTTTTTATAGCTATTACTTCAACCTACAAAATACTATAGTGATTAGGGAGCTTTTAAGTAATTATTTAGAAAATACTCCACTATCAACTCTGCCATTAAACTTGGGCCCGTACAAATTGATGGGTCGATGATTAACTTTGTAAAATAATTCTTGATTAAGGGTAGATTTGCAAGTAAGTCTGTTACGTATTTAAGCTAATTCCAGATGTTAAACATTTTTCTAATCTCACACAAAATTTCTTTTAATTTGGCTCAGGTATATGTACAGGATTTCCTCTCTTTTGTATAAGTACACCATGGAAACAGTTGCTATTTTGGGAGTATTTACGAGTCAGAAGTTAGATAATTTTTATTTCTAATAAGAAACCAAAATTTGCTTAATTAGAACAAAGATCTGTGTTTATAGTGCGACACAAAGTCAAAATTCGTTTTTTTTATGACATGTGATAGTTAATATCGTGGTGAAAAGGTGCTATGTGCATCGATTGTAGTTTCTGTTTTGATTCAATAGTAGGCTCTTAAAAACTTACTAATAATTTGGTACGGATACAATTATGGCACTACTTAGACTAGCCATATGAAGGCAAAATTTTTCTAGAATTTTTCTCTTCGCAATCAAGTTGATTGAGCATATATGTAATATAAAATATGTTTGCTTTCTATTAGCCTAAATGACATCTAACATTTAGTAGTAGTAGAAGAAATACTAAATATAATATGTGCTATTGTATGTACGAGTATAAGTAGCTACTCATATATATGTATTTTGAACATTTTCTCTATTAAAATGTAAAAAGTAAGTACCTATATGTATATGTACTTAATTTTAAAACCACTAAAAACTTTACACGCACACACACACACACAGTGAGAGTAAGAAATTTTGTACGCTTGAAAGGAAATCTTACTTGGAATTCTTGAAACGAGCTTAAGCGGCCGTAGAACACGAAACGACCGCAACATTCGCAGATCGACATCAATATTTGCCTCGGCGAAGATCGTCATAGCGCTACACGCATGCACGCATACACATACACACACGCATACACGCACCGGTGTATGGGTGGTAGTACAAAGGACGACGATGCGACAAGGTGGGCACAAAATTGTTGGTGCAAGTAGTGGTTGGTGGTAATAGTGATGGTGGTTGGTGGTAGTCGATCGACATCGTAATTGTGTGCGTGTGTTTTTATTTTTTGTTTTTTGGTTTTTTTTGCAAACATTTCGTTTTGTTCATAAAAAAACAAAAATAAATTTAAAAAAGAAAATATCAAAAATAAAAAGCACAAAAAATTATTGCAAAATTGAATTATAATTAAATTAAAAACGAAAAAACAAACAAATACAAATATAACAACAACAAAAGAAGTGTATTATAATTATAATAAGAATAAAAAATAAAGATTTGTCGAAGAAACAAACGCACAAGAACATAAGAGAAAATATTGAAAGAGAAATAGAACAGCATTAAGAGAGTATTTCTTTAAAGAGAGATCGTGTCGTTGTAGAAAATAAAAAAATCAAAACACAACGCAAAACCAACAGAAGAATCAAATAAATAAATAAAATATTAATTGTAAAATGTAGAGATAAAAAAACAAGAAAATATTAGAATACATAAGTGTACAAGATCAAAAAACAAACATAAAACCAAAAACAAAATGAGAGTATGAACAGAAAAAGTTTGTGAACGAACAAAAATCACAACCAAAAAAAGAGAAAAACAACAAAAGTGATAAATAAAAACACTTATCGCAGTGAGGCACACAAGAATGTAAGTACAATAATTAAATGTTCAATTGAAGTGACATAACATTTAAAAAAAGAAAACACAATTTGTGAAATAGAGGTTTTTCTTTTTTTCTTTGTTTTGCTTGGAAGCTCATTGGGAGAGCCTTCATTGTAAAACGGAAACTTATAAAGTGAAGAGAAAGAAAAACTGCGTAGCCAAAATCGTTCAGTAAAACCATATTTACCCCGTTACTACAACGAAAAAATCCATGATGTTCCAAATATTCCTGAGGTAGGAGTGTTTATGCAGAACAAGCCCTAAGGCAAGGATCTTGAGCGATGCTTCTACACAGAAAATGCATAAAAAATAGGTCTCCGTTTGTTCCTAAGAACGTGCAGAAAAATTATCAATCAAAGATGTCGTCAATTCTCTTTCAATTCTCAACAAAATCTCAAATCTTACCAATTTCAGAGCCAATACTGTTTTATCACCATCAGGCAAATGTTCTTCTAACGCCAACACAACACAGTTGGCAATGATTGTCAATAACACAGCGTACTCGAAAGGCGGCCATTCAATAATGAAACGTGTGTACTTTCTAATTGGATTATCCTCAGTGAGGATAAATAATGATGTTGGACCAGCACCAGGTGGTGTGTCCTCTTTCTTTGGGTTACCCATTCTATCAGCTAAGCGACGGGCTCCCCTTCGACCCGAGTGCCCCCCGCTTGTGGAGCCCGGTGGAACTCCTGCTAGTGCCGCTTCCTGAGCCGCTGCTAACCTGTAGAAAAAATAGAAATAATATTTTTTTTATTAATATTACGTATAAGCAAAACAACATTATTATTCATTAGTTATAAGTTTGTTAATTGATAAAAATTTTTTCTCTAGACATAAAGTTTCGCCGTTGTTCAAGCTGTGACACATATTGCATCAGAGAAATACAGTAGGGTGATTCTCTAAGTCTAGTATATGCCCATGCACGGTAGCACGATAGCACAAATTGTAAAACTTTCCAGTCCGTACAACGAAACAAAAACAAAATACACGTCAATCCATTCTGTAACACTTAAAAACTTTTCCTACAACGATATCCATGTCCGCGATGCCAACTTGTGGCGAATTCCCCGATTAGCGGGGAATTTTACTGGGTGCGGGGAATCGGGGAATGACCTTTTTTTGCGGGGAATTTGATGTTATTCAGCTTTTAGTCATAAAAGTCTAGAATATTTCTTGTAAAATTTTATAGAATGAAACACGTTTAACTTACGCAATATTTCATATTTTGGGTCTTAAAATCTTCGTCTTTTCTTAAGTTGGCCCAGCGATTTATTGATTTGGAGAAATCGATTTTTAAAAAAAAATGCTATTTATATGGAAGCATTATATTTCGAAAGTATTTTGTGAAAATTTCAGAGAGAGAAGCGGAGTGCTTTCGTAGATATAGACGATCAATCAGTCAGGTTAAAACAGTCGCGCGGCGCTTCGACCGTTCAGAAATCTATGCCTTAGTCCAGCACCTCCTGATTAATAACTCTTAATCCTTGCTGACTAATTTGTAGACTTACAAATTACGATTAGCCATCATAAGGAAGATGAAATATATTTTATATGTTAAAAACCGATAGTCAAAACTTTGAACTCGTTTTTTTAAACAAGTTTTCGTCATTTTTTATTTGAGTCAAAAGAGAGGTCATGCCTTCTTCTTTCGGAACTTTGATATCCAAAAGTGGGCTGAGGCTTGTTTATATATTAATATGAGCGTCTAGTAACTCAAAACACCCCATCTCGTTCAAATTCTTTGTTCGCAATGTTTTATATGTATGTATTTTTGACGCAATAAACAGGGGATATTTAACTCTCAAATGCATAAGTCCGCCTCAAGGCGGATTGCCATATATCTTCAAATTAAACTCCGATGTAAATTTATTTTAAATCGAGGTCAAATCCCATGTCTCTTTACTAGTTTTTAGAAGGCATTTTTTTTTTAGCATCTCTAGTTCAAAAGTTGTGGTTATTTTAAAGTGAGGCATTGTGACAGTGAAAATTATTTGATTCAGAAATGTTTTTTACAGTATATTTTTTTTAAGTTATAGTGAAAAATAAATAATCAAAAAATTCTGGTAAGTAAGATTCAACAATATTTTAGAATATTCAATAATACTTATGAATGTTTTTGTATTGCATAAGTGATAAATAAACGCTTTAAGTAAAGCCGCCTCAAAGTGGACCTATGCATTGCATATGATAAAAATCAGTTACTGCTTTTGAATTCAATTTGGAATTCATTTAGTAACAAATGCAAAATTGGAAGGAGAAATATATATAAAATTCAATAATTTTTAAGCAATTGATCTTAAAGTTTTGATTTTTTTTTTTATTAAATTGTTAATATTTAACAAATTACAGAAAAATATAACTTTTATAGTTCTAACCACTATTTATGAACTCGTGGACCTTTTTTGGTAAGCCTTCCATTATAGATTGGATAGTTGTTTCAGACACCTTTTTGGAACAGTTTGCCCATCGCCTTTTAAGATCTTCGATATTTTGGGACACCTTTTTTGTGCTCTTTAAGTTTCTTTTCACAAGAGCCCAATATCTCCCCACTGGTCTTAGTTCCGGACAATTTGGAGGATTTGCCTCTCTTGGTACGAAAACTATGTTATTACTTTGGTACCACTCCAGAGCTTTCTTGCCATAGTGACATGATGCCAAATCGGGCCAAAAATATGTGGACACATTGTACTCTCTTATGAAAGGAAGAAGTATTTTTTTCAAACATTCTTTGATATATATTTCGGTATTTATAGAGCCCACTGTAACGAATGACTTGCTTTTTTTGCCGCAACTGCATATAGCTTGCCATACCAGGAATTTTTTAGGAAATTTTGTATGCTTTTGGATTCTAAATTGTTCTTCCACATTTCCTCGAGCATAAAAATTTTGACCCGGAAGCTGCGTAAAATCTGAATTCATGAAAACATGAATATTTTTGTATGAAATCGATTTTAATTTCTGAGCCCTACTTTTGGCGTCTAAATTTTTTGCAGCACTCCTGTCTGGATCTTTTTGGACTTTGTATGTTTTCAAACCTGCATTGGCTTTAACTTTTCGCACCAAATAGTCAGTGCACTGGGCTAACCGGGCAGCTTTTCTACCAGATGTGTTTGGAGATCTTTTCAATATGCTTTCTATTTTCTTGGCTTTCCCAATATCATGTGGTTTTTGTTTTCTCCCGAACCAGGTTTCCTATCGATGGTAAAATTCTCCTGAAACTGTTTAATAACATTGGAGACAGTTTGACGGCAGACATTCAATTCTTTGGCCAATTTTTTGTAGGACCAATTTGGAATTTTTTGATAATTTTTAATAATTTTAAGACGTACTTCTTTTTCTTCACTCAGTTTGCTCAAATTCACAATAAATCAACATGTTTGTTATTAAAAATAACAACTGACATAATTTTCAAAGATAACTAGATCAAAAAAATTTTTAAATTTTACACCCAAAAAAAATTATTAGGTAAAACGTATGTTAAGAGTTTTTCAATCTCACTCCTTAGTAAAATAAATTAGTTTTTTATCAACCGTTTCAAATGAAACCCATTTAAATAAAAAAAAAAACGCAATCTAACAAGTAAATTCCAACAAAAAACGCACAAACCACCAAGAGATTTTTCCTCCCGTTTTTTATTTTGATACCTACCAAATTCAGCGGGGAAACCAACAATTTGGCAACACTGTAGTCTATTTTCATTATATATTTTGTTCGAAAGTTAAAATAATCGTGCCGTTTGGCACGTAATATTCTTAAAGAATACTTTTGATTAATGGGTGCGTTTTGTGGACGTAAAAGCTGATGTTAGAGTGTGTTAGAAACGCATCGCTGAGTGTTTCTGATTAGCAAAGTTGCTCCATTTGGACGCCATTTTTGTAATCATATTATATTTGTGATGCTTCAGGTCAGCATGATTTCTCAAAACTTTGACAGTTCTTTGACTCGACACAAACTCGAAATCGTACATAATTTTATTTTTAGAAGGAAATTAAAACATTTCACAAACTTGAATTTAATGATTTTTGATTATTCACTTTGAAATCAGCTTTTCTGATTTTAAGTCCGCGAAACGCTCCCAATATGTTATTTGTTTGTTCAGTATTTACACCTTGAAAGATTTCATCCCCAACTGAATATCGCGACAACAATAACAAAAATCTTTGAAAAAGAAAATTTACATAAGTATTAAATATGTATTCTCTATATCTATGCATGTGTATTGACTTATTTTTTATTTGTTTTCATTCCATTGACATTCATTTTATGAAAGCAAAGAACAAACACACATATACAAAAGAAGATACTTGAGATTTGTCTGCTTTAATACTTGACATCTTTATGAGGTGACTGCATGTCCAACTTGAAAAGAAAAACAAAAAAAAAAACATACAAAAATCATACATGATATAAAAAAAAAAATTATATATTCTTTTATACTCATACAAAAGTGCAATGCACTCCTTGACAAAAAGGAAATGCGGGTAAATTTATACTGTGAAGTACCTAAGTTACCTCTATTCTATTTGAATGTTCGCACTCTCTCTTTCTTACACTCTCTGTATAAATATAATACACAACATACTCATTCGAGTATGTGGCATATGATGAGGAAAAAAAAAATATTTTGCACAAATTATTTAAAAATAGAAATTTAAATAAAAAATATCGATTTACCATAAATACTTGAATACACACACACACATACATATGTAGTTCTGACATAGATGGAAGCCGTATAGCGGAACAGCAGCTTCACACAAAACAATAAATGCCTATTTTTTATATGTAAGTACATATTCTATTTTTTATTTTCCATACTTTGTATACAACACATTTCATAATTCGACAATAAATCATTCATAATTATTCACATGAGATTGCAGATCTTTTGTTATGTTGCCATACAAAAGCATCGAAAGTCCTTAGATTTCAGAAAAACAAATATAAAAATATGCAGTTTTATTATATATACGCACACACACTCGTGCATGCAGTGAAATCATATGTTCGCTGTGTACAGTATAATGAAATGTCTAAAATTCTACGTGACTCTAAATTTAAAAAACCTTAAATTTTGGAATTTTAAATTACCCTTTATTTCAATTCCGTCGCTTTTCTAATTTATAACAGGCGCATTTTTACGTTTGAAAGGCTTAAAATTCTGAGATTACTTCAAAGATATGGTGCTCAGTAAGCTATTATTTCCAAGTTTTCCGTTTCCTATGCTATTTTGTATTGATAGAGTTCTTCAAAACAAGTGAAAATTAATTTAAATTTTGGAATATAAATACCCCAGTTAAATTTCAAAACAACGATGGCCAAAACCTAATAGTAACCATCAGCAACATTTGCCAATTTCGTACCAATTCTTCTTTTTTATCGAAAGCATAGTTTATGAGAAATATTTTGCCGAAAATTGTAAAGAAAACATATTAGAATTTTATCACGTTTAAGGGAGAATATAGATCTAGAATAATAAAAAAAATCGATTTTTCAATTTTCGTGTTTTCTTGAAGCTTGAGGTCTTAACCCTCTAGTTCCCAAATTTTTGATTGATAAAAAACAAATCGGAATGGATTAATATTGGCCTAAAAATTATAAACTGATCTAAAAAAAAAAAAAAAAAATAAAACTAATGGCTTTATGAAGTGGGAAAGTTTGTTGTTAAATGAGCTTTTTATCAATTTATTTTAAGTAATTAAATATTTTATATAAAAAATTAAAATTCTCAGCTATCCATAGCTAGTTTTTTTTTATCTAGATAGTAAAGTATGGTTACGAAATAATTTTTACAAAGTCAACGCCACATTATTTCTATATTTCTAAAAATGAAAAAAAAAAAAACCAACTATAAAATTTTTTTTTTAATTTTATTTATTTTCAGATAACGTCAAAGATTTTATTCAACCATTGGTGTTTTAGCGAATTCACGCACTTTATTTTTAAGACCTGCCATTAGATTTTTGACACAGTTTTTTCCAAAATTATTTGTAGCTTTCTGCCACTTTTTTGAAAAGTCTGATATATTTTTTTAAGTTTTGTAATATTTTCGCAATTTTTGTTTTATTATAGCCCAGTATTTTTCAATTGGCCGCAGTTCGGGGCAGTTGGGCGGATTGAACTGCTATGGTACGAAGTTAATGTTTTTGTTTTTATACCATGCCAACGTTTCTTTAGAATAATGGCAAGTCGCCAAATCAGGCCAAAATATAGCTGGAACTGTATGCTTTTTATAAAAAGGCAGCAAGACCCGATTGAGGCACATATCAATATAAATTCTGGAATTTATGGTACCAGATATTATAAACGGTTTTGTCTTAAGGCCACAGGAACATATAGCTTGCCATACTATAAATTTTTTGGGAAATTTTTCAGTTTTTTGATACTTAAGAATTTTCTTTACACTTCCTTTGGTGTATGCATAACGCTCGTATCTATACAGTTTTTCGCGGTAGTATACCGCTTTTTCAACTCCAAAACCGCATACCGCCTTTTTTACCAAAATACCGCGTTTCTACTAAGAAAAAAATATAAAATTTTTGAGCACTACGAAATTCAAATTTATCAATCGCAATGCAAAACGTGTCAGAGAACAAGGGCAACTCGTTGCAAGAACACCTTTGAAAGAAGTGGAAACATTGAAGGCGATTCTTATCGTCAAATGTAACTTGAAATATCCATGCATTGATTTATATAAATACTTCATAGCAAAACCAGAATCGCTTCGTCAAATTTCTTCAAAGCACAAATTCAATACAACTACAAAAGGAGATATAAAAATGAAGAACGAAGACGATTTAGATGATGGATAAATTGCTTCCTGGTTAATTTTCATTGAAAAAAATTTATACCGCGAAATATACAGTTTTTTTCAAATCGATTTACAGTTTTTTTTAATTTTTGGTAGAAATATACAGTTTTTGGTCGGATAAAAGATACGAGCGTTATGTATACAACATAATATTTTTTTTCCGGGTAATTGTGAAAAAGCCGCTTAAGAGTTTGTCATGCAATTTACGTGCTCTCGATTTTGCTTTTTCGTTACTTAAATCATTGCGATTCGGTACTTTTTGTACTTTGATCCGAATGAAGATTTTTTAAATTTTCTGATTGGTTTGGTCTCTGTTTGCACCACTTCACTATTTTCTTCACTAAATTTGGATTTTGAAATCGAGTTTTTCTACCACCACCTTTCTTTTGTTTGATAGTTTTATCTTTTAAAAATTTTAAAGCTACGTTTCTAGCAGTCGCTCTTGAGACATGAGCGCGCCGTGCAATTTCAGCATATGAAAGTGCGTTTTTTTCCGAATAAATGTCAATTATTGATTCTAGAGTTTTTTTTGTTGTCGACGCCATACTGTTACCCGCACTCGTCAAGAAACAAATTTGTACTAGTCACTAGATCTACACACTTTAAACTTTTGACTGTAAGCTTTACTTAACTGTAAATTTATGACGGGAAGTATTTTATTTATTTTTTTCACTTTTATCTCAAATACAATCAGAATTATTAATTTTCACAAATTTTTTACTTTGGCTGTCTTCAGTAATACGCATCATAGTTCCTAACTGATGCAATTTTTTTGAAAGCTTGGGAAATTTCCTAAACGATATGATAAAATGTAGCAACAGAAAACTGTTATTGAGGCAATTCCATCCCTTTTGGTGAAGGCCGTCTAGAGGCGGGCTTGGGAACTAGAGCTTAAGAATGGCTGGTGAAAATTTCAAGAACAAATTAGGAGAAATAACGTCTGCTTGCCGCCTCCGAGCGGCAGAATCAGACAGGTAGAACAACAAGTCATTGCTCAACTTTAAAACGCGTTTTTCTCAAAACCATGTTTTTCAAATCGGTGCCAAAATATCTCGATAAGCACTTAATCGATTGACTTGAAATTTGTTTGTGTTTATTACATACATAATTATCTAGTCTTTGTCGTAGTATTTTTCTTTTTAGTGACTTAGATATTGTTTTATCGGCAAAATAATAATGAATTTTTGCCTTAAAATCGCTACGTGAAATTCAAGCGCTTCTTAACCGTTTTATGCTCGAATTTTAAAGGGGCTTGATAGAAACCTTTTGTTTAAAAATAACGATTATTTAGATCTTTCGCAATCATGACATCAAATTTCATGCTTCTATATTGATTTGTTTGCCATTTATTAAATGTTAAAAAATAGCTATGAAGCTGTAGACAACCACTGGATAAATCGATTCCTCCAAATTTCCGAATTTTCATATTCTCTTATCATTTATAAACATATCCACATTTATAGAAAACTCCCGCTTAGTAACAATTAAACGAATTATTTTTCAAAAAATAGTACAAAAGATTTTACTAAAAGTTTTAGCATTTAGTTTTTTTGCTGGACTTCAAAGAAAAAACATTAAAAAAAATGACTTAAGCAAGAAATTTCAAATGTTCGGCAATCAGCAAACGTGCAGAATACCTAACAAAACCGAATACAAAAAGCATTAATAGTAAAATTGTTAAACACTTTATTTATTCCACATAAAAGTGAGTGTTTCATATACGCAACATTGGGTATGAAAGAGTTAAGCATTTGTACTGTTTTTTGTTGTTGTTATTGTATGCATAACAGAGAATATTATACACATATTTTTATTCTATTTTTAGAGATTTTGTCGAAAAAGTAACAAAACGTCCTTTTGTTTTTCAGGCTGATGATAGAACAGACAAAATACGTAAGTATATCAGGGAAGCTGTTCATTAATTCATCAAAAACGTTGCTACTTATTTCTCACAATGAACAGCTTGAGTAAATAATTTTAATAGTTTTGGACAATAGTCAATCTAAATCGATACATTTTGAATAAAAACAGATGATTACAATCTTTTATTGATTACATACGTTTTTTTATTCAATCTCAAGAATATTGCAGTGAATAAGCAATGCCCGACTCCATTCAGGTTAGGGTAGCCAGATTTTTAAACCGCGAAATCAGTAAAAAGCAGTAAAAATCAGTACAGTTTTTTCTTGCTTTTATTATCTAGTAGTTTCAATGTAATATAGTGATATAAACGACCTTAGACTTTTTCTCCGAATTTGTATGTTCATTTTACATTTGTTTTCAGTTGAAAATGTTGATTACGTATCAGTTTCCATATTTAGAGGAATGTGAGAGCGGAGGCCAGTATTTAAATTCAATTAAGAACATATTCCTTTCTCTCATTTAAAAACATACCTTAACCTACTTTTCTTCAAGCAAATATTGCTTTTCTCTTCTAGATACCACGCTTATGCATTTTATTCTGTGAACAATCAGAAAAGTAACAAACAGGGTGGGACTGTCTGCAAAAAAGATTTTAATACCATTAAGGTAAGCACAGAAATGCTTAAGATATTAATTTGAAAAAATTTGTACAAAATCAGTACAAAATACAAAAATCAGTACATTTTCGTACTGATTCAAGATTTAAAAAAATCAGTACTTTAAAAAAAAAATCAGGGATTGTCTTCATTGAATAAGTACGTCTGGCTACCCTAATTCAGCTCAACGTTAGTAAAGGAGTAAAAAAAGAGCTGAACCAACAACGTTAGAAAGTATATATTGTTATTGAATTAAAACCCCAAATACAAAGACGAAGAACTAATGTGAAGCATAATATAAAGCACTAGTGGATCCAGAGATTTCCTATGGGAGGGATTTTTTTTTTTTTCTTCCCAAAGAATTTTTTTTTTTTGATTCAGGTAAGGGCGCGTTTTAATCCCAAAACCACCCTGGATCTACTAGTGACTAGTCACGATGTTCAAAGTAGTTTGATTCATAGGCGGTTCATAGTCTCCCCGAACCAGTAGTTATTGATCAAAAAGCGGTTTTCTTGCATTTGCGAAGCAATGATTCGTTCAAAATGGTTTCGTTTAATTACTTGTTTTCCAAAATTATAAATATTTTTAATTTTTTTTTATTGAGAAAAATTGCAACTGTGAGGGGCAAAAGGGTTAGAACTGCAAGGCAATGTATATATTTAAAGAAGTTAAAATCTTATTCTTGTCTGTTTACTATGAGACATCCAATTTTTGTTTAAATTGTTATATTTACCCTATCTTCCTTTATAATAATTAGAATAAAAATCTTTTAATTTATAAAATTTTTATGATTTTAACGAAAATATATTTCAATCGAAAATGGTTTAAAAACAAAATTTGAATAAAAACGATGTACAATAATTACTAAGTTTTTAGAAAAATTTGTGTACTTTATACACTGTACATCATTATTTGTATGCAATATATTTATTTTTAGTAGGCTTGTTAATCTAGCACACGTATACATGTGGGTGTCTATCGAGCATGTTAGAATTTAGCAATAAAATTTTGCTTAAATTTTTAATACAACTGCAAAGGATGTGCGCACAAATTACTTTCACCACGCGCAAATCTTTTCAATTTCTTATAAGCCAACACCAAAAGCAAATAATATTTATATCTCAGCACATTGATTCATTTCTATT
Organism: Toxonevra muliebris; assembly: GCA_963691655.1. Lineage (NCBI taxonomy): Eukaryota > Metazoa > Arthropoda > Insecta > Diptera > Pallopteridae > Toxonevra > Toxonevra muliebris. The sequence goes on from OY829326.1 coordinate 106,589,749, forward strand.
TATACATATATATAGTATATACATGTACTGGAAGATGTGAGAGCGATATGACACATTGTGAGCGCTTATAAAATTACTACAATTACTGTAGTTGTTACTACTGCTGGTTGACGCCGCTTAACTAAGAATATGAATATACATAGATACAAATATGTGTATATAGTATGACTGTTACTGTTCCCACTTATGCTCATTTTAGTCGCGTTGTTCTTGTTTGTAACTACCACTCAAGTTCTGTTCTGAGTGAAATGGTATGATGTTTATAGACATAGAGGCGCTCCATGTATTTTGCCAATAAAGAAAAAAAATATGTATCTTCATATATTCTTCATCTTGTTGTTGCTATTGTTAATGTTGTTGTTGCTGTTATTGTTGGTAGTCAGCGCCGTCACTACTCGACATAGTGACGCTTTTTCAGTTATAAATATATATACATACATAGATATGTATGCGTATATGCATGTGTATCGTGCATTAGAGTAGACCCAAAAATTAAAGTTTCTTAGATTTTCAAGGGCCGTTCATAAATAATCCCCGTTAAATTTGTCTAATATAAAATTAAGGGCCGTTTTCTCAATGTCCGGTTAAACACTAATCCTAACTTTCACCGACAGTTAGTAGTAGTAGTTAGTTGTGATTAGTGCTTAACCGGACATTGAGAAAACTGCCCCAAGGCGCCGTTCACATATTACGTAACGCAAATTTTGACCCCTCCCCCCTGGTCGTAACACATCGTAATCAAACGAAAATTGGTATCGAAGCCTCTCAAACATTGGAAATATATTTGTTGGTGAAATATCAGCATCGCTCATAAATCCGAAAATAATTACTTCTTTTTTTTATTATACTTATTTTTCTTCTTTTATGACACAACAGCCCATGGATATATGGAAAGTTAAGCCGAGCTTTTCTCATTTTTTTATGTTGACTAAGCTATATTTATGCACGAATGAAAGGAACCTACCCATAGGGCGAATAGGGCGAACTGAAAATCTTTTCTTAAGCAGTTTTTACTCTTGGAGCTTTACCATTCCCAGCCAAGGGGTAGAAAACCCTTTATTTTCAAATTTTGACCGTACCAAACCACAACAACCACATTCTCGATTATACTACAGGGAGAGAATTAATTTTTGTAAAATCAAGTCAAAATTTTGTTTGAATTGAAAATTCTATTCAATATCAATGTCTTCGTTTATTTGATTTCAAGTATTCAGTTTTCTTGAAAATAAATGAGTGCACATTGTGCAAGTTACATATCGCTCATTTATTAAAAGACCGTTATAACTCAAAAAACTCGATTTTGCACAAAACGCGTTTAAAGTTTTCAATTGACTCCAACTTTGCAGAAAAAAGAAGAAATCTTAAAATTCTCATGCGCAGAGTATACAAGATATTAACATGAAATTTTTACACAATATGAAGAGCGATATAATGAATAATTCTGCATCATTAACTCAAAACGTGTTTTTTGACTTATGACAGCCTTTTAGTAAATGAGCGATATATATACAAAATCACTACGAAGCACAGTGGTTTGACTCTATACAAAGTGCGGAAAAATATAAGGAATCATCTAAGTATAACGATTTTTGATATGAGTCACTCTTAGGCCGTGAAAAAGAAAAATTCTGAAAATGGGCGTGATCGGTCAACTGCCACGCCCACTTCCCATACAACAGTAAAACTGAAATAGCTCTAAAATCCCTTACAGTCAAGATACTGAGATAAATATCATAAAAAAATGGTTTTAACAATTTCAACATTTCATTTTAATACATTTTTTTTTTCGTTTTTTGACAAAAAAAAATTTCAATCTCATAAAAGTACACTGATATCACAAAAACTCACATTTTCATACAGTTTTCCCCCGATATGCATTTAGTATTTTGTTAATAAAAATGGGATCCGAAGCTATCCACAGCCAATTTTTTTTTTGTTATTTTGCTAAGAAGTTATGTTTTACATTTTTAAATATTAGAATATTTCGCAAATCTTCGCAAGATAGACCTGGTCCACCAAACTTAAGGAACTATCTTGAAATTTTAGTTTCTGAAAACCAAATTTTTTTCCAAAAAAATTTTGTCTCGTTTTTTATTTTTTATTTATCAAATACATTCCTCATATATAACGCACCCATATAAGAAAAATAGTTTAACTATAGTTCAACAACAAAAGCTTCCGAAAAACGCTTCAAAATGCTTTTTGTGTTTAGCATTCATCAACTTCAACAGCTTACCCATAATTATTTGATGAACTAATCCCTCCAATTTTTTCAATATACTAACGAAATATTTGTGAATAGAAATTAAGAAAAAAATTTTCTAACATCGATGAGGTAAACACCGCAGTCAAACCACTGTGCGAAGTTTTAACTTTAGATGCGAATATCTCCAACCTTATCTGAAAAAGATATTGAGAATGTTCCAAGTGTTTTGTATCTCCAGATGTTCTACTATTACCTGCTTTGTAAATTTAAGCTGGTGGTTGTAATTAATTTCTTGATCGATTTTCTGACAGTGATTGTTTAAAAAATTTATTTTTTCCCCCCAAAACGTATTGTCATAAAAAAAAATTTATGAATGCAGTTAAAATTAAAATACTCAAATTATATAGAAAAGGAAGGAAATCAGTATTTTTCGACACATGATTCTAAATTCCCTGAACAAGCTTGACTTGAATTGAAAAATAAATAGTTTTAATGCCTCCACTTATTTGATTGTATGAAGGAGTACTGGTCTAGTGGAAAGTCCTTGAATGCAAATTAATACTTAAGCTATTTTGTAAGACTTCTACGCTTCATTTGTGTGGATATCACAGCAGACATAACATCCGATTTCACCGAGTTTCTCAACATTATATTTAACCTATTACCTATAGATGGGCTTTTGAAAGTTTTGTGTTTTTTTAAACCTGGCTTAGAAGAATCAAATAGTTTCATGGTTAGTTCCAGGGCCGTAGCCAGAAATTTTTTCGGGGGGGAGGGTTTTCATTCGAAGAAAATATTCATAAATAATTTTTATCAAACTGATTTTTAAATACAATAAATTAAATCGATGATACATTCGATGGACCCTATAAAATTAAAGTTTTAGGAAAAATGTTCCGATTTTGTTTAATCTTAACCTCAAAAAAATGGCCAAAGTGACAAAAAATTCACAAAATAATCAAATTTTTTCATATAAATATTCAATGTGCATTCTAATGCATTTTTTTTATCGTGAAGGACATAATTTCATTAACTCATTGACTTCCCACTACTGATGATGTACTCAGCCTCAAAAAAATTACCAAAAATAGTAGAGGCTCATTTTTTGCAAATGATCATCATTGGGAATTTGAGCCATTATCAATGATAAGGACCCGGATGAGGTTGAGATCTTTCGTGGTGCTCTGACCAACAATGCGTTAAAAAAATAACTATATTTTGAGATTGCCTCCTAAACTGCATGGGTTTTGCTAATAAGATGGAGTTTTTGCGAAAGAATTTTTCACGTTGAACACTAATCTGAGGTCAAAAACTTCCCATCACGTCACGTTTTAGGAAAAAAATTGGGTTCAACAAGTCTTATTTTACAAGGATCCGATAATTTTTAAACTTTTTAAACTGATTCAGGACGAAACTTTAAATCACAAACCGTTACTGACCTAGAAAAACTATGAATGCAGGAGTGCTCAGTATCACCTTCTCTTTTTGAATCCGTAGTCAAACCTCAAGTCGAAGAAAACAAATTGGATTTGATCGCATAGTGTAACTAAGATTTCAAATTTATTTGTTTTTATATATGACTTTTTAGAAGAAAAAAACCGATGGAAGTAAAAAATATCGTTAAATAGATTTTATTTTGACTTTTTTTCCATCTCTTAGCAATTAATCTCTAAAATTAGAATAAAGTTTCCAGATTTCGGGGGGAGGGGGGGGGGAGGGCTCAGAACCTCCAAAACCTCCCCCTAAATACGGCCTTGGTTAGTTCGATTGAACACTGTAACAATAACAAAGTCGAACATATTTCTACCTACTATTAAACAAGCATCCTTACATCATGCTCGAAAATTTTTGATTAAATTTTAACCTACAAAGGTGTGACAATTCAGTCAACATAATCAATTTCTATACTGACGCCTCCAAAACTGAATGCAGCATCTGTGCAGCATTATTTATGCCCAGCACTAATACCAAAATATGTTTTAAGTTTTCCGACAGTTGTACTGTTTATTAAGCTGAAATAGGGGCAATAAATATGACATCTGAAAGCCTCGCGGGCAGCGCCAATGATCTGCGAATAATTATAATTATTTGTACAGACAATCAACCTGCTCTGAAGTTCTTTGAAAGCCAGAAAATAAAGTATAAATCGGCGAAAAAAAATTATACAACTCCCTTAAAAGCCTCGGTAACATCAGCTACAACAACAACTCTGCTAGGTCTCAGGGCATTCTGGTATAAAGGGAAATGAGTTGGCGAACGAGCTTACAAAGCAATGTGAGCCATTCTCCTACCACTTCTAACCTAACCTAATGCCTCCACAATAATAAACCTTCTCCTGTGAATGCACTAGTGTTTAGAAAAATTTTCAGGTTTATAAGATTCCAAATTTTCTGGAATCTTCGGAGGTCTATTTGCAGAGCTCCGAATGACTCCATGTTTTTTTTTTTAAGCCAAAGGAAACTTTTCATCCCTGACCTTTAAAAATTCAAAGAGACTTAAATTTTTTCCATACAGATGTGGGCACTTCTAATATACAAATGTATGCTTGAAGTTGTAAACTAGAAGTTCTAGTTTGAGTTGGAATAACTTAATTCATGCTTTAACAACTATATGCCATAGTTTTAATATTTGATCGTCATGACGTCATTAATACTCCTTTGCATGTATATGTATTTTAATTAAAGATTTTATTGAATTTTTGTACCAACCAGTTTTATTCTTGTAAATATTAAATTAGTTATACATTCTGGCATTCTAGCCCATGATGGCCGAGCTGCTTGCAATTATAGTTTCATTTAATTTAACCATATGTGCAAATAAAATGTTAAAATTATGAACAGGTTTCCTATTTTTCTTATTATTTCTGTATTTATTTATCTGCTACTAAACCAACAACAAAAAGGAACATATGTTCAATTGTCATTGAATATGCCTTTGAAATTAAATACCCCAATTTTGAATGTTTATTATGACTGAAAAGCTAATTTGAAATATTGTACAACTGAAAAATGTTTAGTCCGCTAGGTTGTTAGACTCAATTTGAAAAACGAACTGGCCCTAAAAACTTAAAATTTGAGAAGAACATTTCCCTCTTAAATGAGAGAGCCACTTGTGGAGATCGGTATATCTTAAAAATTATACTAAGCACGGTTTCTTGCCACTTTATGGAAATGGAAGGTATTAGGGAAGGGAGATTTTTTTAGCTAAAAGCTTCTTTGTAGCTCCTTATGTCTTACTTCACATTCAATTGCATAATTATTAATTGAAAAATAAAATATCTAAACTGGCATCTTTTATCCTAAAGTAGATCCGATATTACACCAATTCTACATCCAATTTTATAATTTAACAATTTAAAAAAATACTAGGTTAAGTTAAAATTAAAGAAAAAAAGGTTTGTAGGTGACATATTGAAACAAAATACAAGATGTAAAAAGAATATAATTACGATTGACATTTAAGGGCAGAACATTATTATTGAACAGAGTTACACACAATCTAATTATATAATAAAAATATATTATCAAAGTTATAAAGGCATTCAAATTAGTAATGACAAATGTAACAAAATAGTCAAAAAAAAATAAAAAAAATTATAGACTGAAAGTTATTTTTAAAATCTGTGACAAAAATACTTAAAATTATATATTACATTTTGATTGGTGGTGTCAATCCCGGGATCCCGAAATCTCGAGATTACGGGATTCGGTCTGAAAGTGGACCCAATGATCCCAGAATTGAAAAAAAAATTCAGAGATTTTTGAGATTCGTATGTATCTACACAAATTTATTGGAATTAAAATTTTTATTATTTTTTTTACAGAATCTTCCTGATTCAAGGAAATAATTTTTCTTTTATCAACATTTTTTATAATTCGTTAATGTTACAGCTCTCAAAAGCCGGCCAAATTTGTGGCAGTATATTTTGTGACATATTATTTTCTTTGGTATACGAAATTTTAAATGGTCGCTCTTTTTTTTTTTTTTTTTTTTGGAACTGCAAAAGAAGTATTCAAGAATACTGTAACATTGTAAATACTATATTCTGTGTTCCCTTTTGCTACCAGATTTATTAATAAATCTTAACAGATCCTGCGGTGTTAAAGAGCTCAGGTGTTCGTCTCTTAAAACTTCAGTGCCTCTGATCCGACAGAAAGCGGAACAGACACTAAGAAAGTGGTCTGCCATGGCTCTTTGTACAACCTTTGCTTTCAAAATTTTAGACGCTTTTAGATTGCACAGTGTTATGTCTTTGAAAAATATGGCAAAAGCAAATTTTTAAATCTATGAGAGTATTTGTTTTCTACACTCGGCTTGAAATTCTTCTTCAAAGTATAGCTCTTCAGTAGACCATTATTTCATATATTTTTTTTCAATTGAAATTCTTAATTAATTTTGAAGAATTCGAATGCTTGTGTGGCTGATTTAATGATTAACAGAAGGCTTAAATCAACTGAAAAACTACATACAGAACGCGTAAAATTCATCTGTTATAAGAAGAAAACGATATCCATTCCTGCCAAAATTTTGTAGAACAAAGAAAATAATTTATCTCAAAATGTACTGTTAGTTGGCCGTAAGCGATCAAACAATGAACGATTTGGAAAACACTTCCAGTCGCGTCTCAAAGATAACAAAACACGAAACGGGTTTTCGTTTCCATACTATGATTGCAAAAGTGCACCACTTTAATAAAGTAAATATTAATTTATGTTATCTCTTGTATCTCATTAATAATTTTCCAGTTTTTATTTTATATATTTGATAAAACTATCAATACCAGGGGTAAATCCCGGATTCCTGGGATTGAAATTTGAATACCGAAAATCCCGAATACCGAAAAGTCGATCCCGAGCGACATCCCTAATTTTAATATATTTAACTAATAATTTATAACGCATAAGAACACTGTGAAGTGCTTTTATTAGATTTCACTGAACTTTATGTCTAGACAAATAAATTTATCACGAGTCTTACACAAGCCCTAGAATGATTGTAATTCAAATTTCAACTTGTAATAGTAATGCATGATAAATCTATCAATAGATATAGATAAGGAACAGACTAATCATGGAACGGAAAAATGTTAATTATTATTAAAAGGAAGGATAAATGATCCAAGTCACGATGAAAAGGCAAACATTTTTTGTTTTTCATTTCTTTCTCATTTCTGGGGATTTTTAGAAAATTACTTACTTCCTTTCTTATTAGATACTACAACGCAAGGCCGTATTTAGGGGGAGGTTTTGGGGGTTCTGACCTGCCCCCTCCCCCCCCCCCCCCGAAATGTGGAAACTTTATTCTAATTTTTGAGATTAATTGCCAATGGATGAAAAAAAAGTCAAAATAAAATCTATTTAACGATATTTTTTACTTCCATCAGTATTTTTTTTTTCTAAGTCAAATATAAAAAATAAATTTGAAATCTTAGTTACACTATGCGATCAAATCCGATTTGTTTTCTTCGACATGAGGTTTGAACTCGGATTCAAAAAGAGAAGGTGATACTGAACACTCCTGCATTCATAGTTTTTCTAGGTCAGTAATTGTTTTTGATTTAAAGTTTCGTCCTGAATCAGTTTGAATAGTTTAAAAATTAATAAAAATTGAAAAAATTATCGGATCCTTGTAAAATTAGACTTGCTTGAACCGCATTTTTTTCCCTAAAACGTGATGTGATGGGAAGTTTTTGACCTCAGATTCGTGTTCACCGTGAAAAATTCTTTCGCAAAAACTCCATCTTACTAGCAAATCCCATGCAGTTTTAAAATATAATTAATTCTTTAACGCATTATTGCTCAGAGCACCACGACTAGAAAGATCTCTTTCAATGCCGTGACCTCATCCGGGTTCCTTATCATTGATAATGGCTCAAATTCCCAATGATGATCATTTGAAAAAAATGAGCCTCTACTATTTTTGGTAATTTTTTTGAGGCTGAGTACATCATCAGTAGTGGGAAGTCAATGAGTTAATGAAATTATGTCCTTCACGATAAAAAAAATGCATTATAATGCACATTGGTTAATATTTATTTGAAAAAATTTAATTTGATTATTCTGTGAATTTTTTGCCACTTTTGACCATTTTTTTGAGGTAAAGATTAAAAGAAATCCGAAAATTTTTCCTAAAATTTTAATTTTATGGGGTCCATCAAATGTATCATCGATTTAATTTATTGTATTTAAAAATCAGTTTGATAAAAATTATTTATGAATATTTTCTTCGAATGAAAACCCCCCCGAAAAAAATTTCTGGCTACGGCCCTGCTACAACGTACATATGGACCTTGGACGCCTTTGCAAACTTTGCAAATTACACAGGAATACAAAATTTCACTTTCAAAATATAACATGAACCAAAGTATGTTTTCTAAACTAAATCGAGGACGCTGAACACGAAAATCATATTAATTTTTTTTTCTATGGGTAAGTTTTCGATATATGACAAAATAACGGTTTTCAGGTTACAGTTTTACTTACAAGCTAATATCTATTTACCTATGGTATCGACCGATCCAAGTTGTATATCATAGGAGTTATATTACGCGTCTTATGCTGCTAAATTTGTTGAAATCGGATTATAAATGACCGAGAAATAGATGTTGAAGGTTAAATTTTCGTGTGATTTTTGAGAAATTTTCACACAAGTCGTGGGCTAAGCTTTCTTTCTCACAAAAAGTCATCACAAAATCTGAAGTTTTATTAATTTTAAGCATAAAACGATAGTAATCGGATCAAAAATGACAAAGTAATCAAGGATTGAGTAAAAATAAAATATTCTCGAAAACTCGAAATTTTTCTCAAAATTCATTCTGCTGTAGAAAATGATGAGCCACCACTTGAACTTTTGCAATTTTTCGCTGTCGGGTCTTCCCTGATCAAGAACCAGCGGTAGCCTACCATTATGCTTTCATCCCTGAAACTTTGATATTGTCTTTCGATTTCAGCCATATCTTGGTGGAACCGTTCACCCTGCTTGGCACTTTCTGCACCCAGATTTGATGGAAAGAAGTCGAAAAGGCTGAATAAAAATTGCATCTTGGGAGGCATATTCGCACCTAAGTTTTCGGAATTAAGTTTATTTGAATAAATGAATAAGGAATCAACTTTCAATTCACCGTAAATCAAACTTACCAATATCATTGTATTTTTCCAACATTACGTCGATGAGTTAGACATGATTGTCACTTTTATAATTTATCAAAAATTTTTGAACAACATTCGCAAATGCTTCCCATGCTTCTCGTTTTGACTCACTCAAACATTCAGCAATCCAGCACCGTCGAATAATTTGCAGATTTGAGGTTCAACGAATACGCCCGCTTTGATTTTTTGTAATGACAATTTCGAAAACCATCTTTGTAATGATTTCACTGCGCAAGCGTTATTTTTCAACGCTCTAACGAAATTTTTCATGAAACCAAACATTAATGTGGAGGGGCGAAAAATGATTTGGTTTTTATCAACGAGCGAATCGTCAATAATATTGTGGCCCCCGAAGTATGTTGGATTCGCTGCGGCCTAACATATTCAGAATAATAGTGTGCATGAAAATTTCAAGTGGTTCCTGATTTTCTAAACCAGAACGAATTTTGAGAAAAATTTCGAGTTTTCGAGAATATTTTACTTTTACTCAATACTTGATTACTTTGTCATTTTTGATCCGATTACTATCGTTTTATGCTTAAAATTAATAAAACTTCAGATTTTGTGATTACGTTTTGTGAGAAAGAAAACTTAAATTTCTCAAAAATCACACGAAAATAGAACTTTCAACATCTATATCTCAGTCATTTATAATCCGATTTCAACAACCTTGGCAGCATTAAACACGTAATTTAATTTCCATATAACTCAGATCGGTAGAAGCTATAGGTAATGAGATATTAGCGTGTAAGTGAAACTGTAACCTGAGAAACCGTTATTTTGTCATATCTCGAAAACTTATCCATATACAAAAAATGAATATGATTTTCGTGTTCAGCGTCCTCGAATTAGTTTAGAAAACATACTTTGGTTGTGTTATATTTTCACTGTATTCCAGTGTTATATATAAAAAAATAAAAATACTCAAAATTGGCGATGATGAGAGATTTATGTGAAAAAAAAAATATATAAAATCATAAAAGATATTGCGTCTTAGACATTAAACCTCCAGCTTTTGACACTGTTGATACTGGAATGTAGGTAAAACAAGCAATATGAAGTACAGAACTAAATATTATATTATGCAGAAACTCTTTTAGAAAACCTTATTCGCTAGTTGGTTAGTTGGTTAGCTGATCCACAGAAAACCTTCTGTGGGTTAAAATTAGCTGTATACAAGTGTTTTAAAACCACTTCCTCGTCTAATACTAAAGAAATGTGGGTTCATATCATAGAATTTATTTAGGAAATATATATCCAGAAACCTATATATTTTCCTTGCCAAAGCTTTTCTTTCAAGTTTCCACAACTTCTGCAATGAGTGCCAAAGGGGATTCAGTTTTTCTACATAAATACTGAAATACAGCCTAGCAAAATCGATACGAATAATGAAATTGCGGAATCTACCCTCATTATGTTAATGACTTCTACCTCCGATTAGTCAGTTGAAGACAATGTAGGTATGTGCTTTTCTTGACCACTCCCAGGAGCAGTGAAACTTGTATCCTTTTAGATTTGGCAAGGGAAGCAAACAAACGCGCCAATCTATCATATTTCTTATCTCCTTCAGTATTCTTATGGCCGGGAACCGAGATGCAAGTGATGCCAGCATACTGACCTGGCTTGTTCAGGACCTCTCTGCACTCCTTAACTTGCTTTTATTTTATAGTGGCAGATTGAAGAGGCACAATTGTACCTTTTTCCGACTTTTTCAAACTACAAGGTACATTAGGTAGAATTGGCAAATTTTAGGTACAATTTGCCATTGGCCAAAAACAACTTGATTACAAAAAAAAAAAAATAAAATATTTTGTAATAAGTACCTACTTAAATTTAACTTGCCTGTACTGTATTGCTTAATTCAAAGCTCACAGCTCTGATATTGCTGTTGATAAAGAGAAAAATATTGCAGAAATAATTTTCCAAATTTCCAAAGTTTTTTGGTGCTAAAAGAGGGCCAAGGTTATAAGAAGATTTTTTAAATTTAGCAGAAATTTTATGAAATGTAAACTTGTTATGACTTTGAACTAGGGTAGCCAGATTTTTTTATCTAAAAAATCAGTACATTGGACTTGAATTGAATACAAAAATCAGTACAAATCAGTAAAATTTTCAGACATATATATAGATTTCTACTTTAGGTCATAAGCTAACTTTATAAACTCGTTAAGGTTTGTCTGTTTCTTCCCTTCCTCTAAAAAATTAACAATAAACTGAAAGTTCTTTCAGTGTAATCGAACAAATTTTAAATTTTTTCTACAGTTGGGAATGTTTCAGTACCCTTAACACTACATTTTCGTTAAAAGAATTTGCGGCAGATAAAAATTTAATAAAACGACCCAATGTTATTGAGATTAGAAAACTCAGTAATAAAATCCAAAAATAGGCATGATATTTTCGTATTGATTTCCGAATTTTAAAATCAATACTTTAAAAAAAATCCAAGAAAATCAGTACATGTATTGATTTCAAAAATTATTTTTATATTATGTATGTTTCCTTTTATAAACAGTAATAATAGAGCTCTGAGCTTTGAAACTAATCTTGGCTGAAAATTTTTGAAAAATCGAAAATTATGATAAAAATTTCGGAACTTTCATATCCAAAGTGGAGCCTTTAGATATTAGCAGATTTTAAAACTTGTTTTCCCCTTGTGTTCATCAAGATGACTAACAATTTTTCTTCTCTCTTGTTTTCCGATTTGTCGTGCCCTAAAAAGGTATTTTTTTTGTGATCAATTTTGTGACTCAGTGTATATATACCGTTTAAAGAAGCTATAATTTCAATACAAAGAGTTTTATTTATTTTATGGAATATGAATGATATATGGATAAATCAATGAGAATGAATTACAATAGTTAAATAAGGAATATCGTTTTCATATTTGTTTACTTTTTTTAATTGTTAACTTTTAAATGAAAATTAAATTTCTTACAAAAACGGTCAATCAATGAAGTATGCTATTTTAGGTACATTCATTCTCATTTTGGTACAAATTTTTGGTAAATTAAGTACAATTTGAAAATTGTAAATTTCATCTCTGATTGCAGCCTGATTGAAAATAAAAATTGCAGCTTTACACCTTTCTGCGATATTTCGCTCTGTTAGTCAAAAACCCTCTCTGCTTGACAAAACTTTAGCCTGAAAAAGCTTGTCATCATTAGTTAAACGTAAAGATTGATTGATTTCCCCTTGTGATGAATGTATCACTGCACCTAACTTGCAGTTAACTTTAGATTCATTCGTGAAAATGGGGCTGTCATATTTTGTCATAAAGCTTTTTCCTTCCCATTCGGCCCCTGTAGAAAATCTTATCCTGAAATCGCGTTTTAAAGACAGGTATGGTATAATGAATAATGTTGTATTTCGGAATATGAAATTTTTTACTTTACTTAAAACTTTACTGTGCCCATAAGTACGTAAATACCTTATGGTTAACAGCGCTGATAAATATTTTTAAAAATATGAAAAATAAAAATTTTGAATGTCAATTTTAAGCTTAAACTGTAGGCTTAAAAATGCGGTGAAAAAATTCCCCATTTCCATGCTCGACACTGTACTTAAATGCGTTTTTGTTTTTTTAAACCGAATCAGGTATAATTTCAGGGTGTGGAAAATCCACATGTACAGAATGGAACCGATTCAGTCCAACTGACCGGTCCTTGAAGACCGGTGTGAAGTCTATTCAAGGTCACTTGCATAGTTTTGATTATAGCTCTTGGGGAAAACAGAAAACTGATGAAAACAAAGCTCTTCCTTGAGGAATATAACTTGTAAAATGTTGAGCTGTGTAATAAATACTTTCTGATTTGCCGTAAATATAAAAAAAAAAACTTTTGAGATTTCTCGCTGTGCAATTTTTGCTGGTCACTTAGTGAAGCGTCAAGCAGTGGCTTCTTTCATATTGAACGAAAGTTACTCTTTGTATACATAAATAAGTAGCAAATTCAAATTTCTTATTTTTTAACTGCAGAACTTGATTTTGTATAGTTTAACTCTTGCAGCAACAAAAATTTAACATTATCTCTGAGCAAATGAGAAGACTATCCCGAAACAAAAAAGCATAAACAAGCTAACTCTTTGAAGTCCCATAAAAAAAAAACTTTTTATGTCATAGAGCAAAAAAAAAAAAAAATACAAAAAATTAGTTGTCAACACATGCGTCACTCACAAATGTTTATTACTCATTCACACAGTCACGTGGAAAAACTGTGAACGTTTAGAACTCATTGTAAATTCAGCAGAAAAGAAGAAAAACTGAAGAAAAAAAATACATTGGGTACAAGAAGTAGAGCAACATTGACAAATAGTTTTTGGGGCATACACATACAACGACAGAGAGGAAAAACCCGTAATTTACAGCAACACAGTGTAGCGACGACGCAGTGTATGGACATTTACACGCGAAGACTCCACTGTGCATATACTGCACGCGTGCACTTGAGAACAAATTTCTTGTAGCAAATCAAAGCCAATTTACTATACACACATACATGCATGCATGCATATCCTTATATCTACATAGCACATAGTAAATAGTACTTAAACAGAGAATCTTAAGAATCGTGACTCCAATTGAATATACATTCATGGTTTTTGTTGTTTTTGTGCAATTACAACTATATACAATTTGCATGAATCAAGAACAATACATATATACTTAATACATATACTTAAATACATACAGATTGTTATACATATTATGGTAATTAAAAAATTGTGCAACTCTTTCCCCCCCCCCCCCCTCCCCCTCTTCTGTCCAGAAGCGATTTGGGTATGCATCATTATATGTATGGGTAAATGTGTGTGACAATGTTGTGTTGTTTGCAAACAAGAAATTGTGTGACACACTTTTGCACATGAACTTTCTGCACATATACATTCATATATTTGTATTGCATTGTTTTGTGTACACATTTACCGTAGAGATACATATTCATAGAGTATGCTGCAGCGATGTGATATGCGATGCCGATGCCATTCTCTGCCATTGCAGTTATAGTAGCAACAGCAGGCAGTATCAAGCAGCTTGTACATTGTATGTAGTATTCTGTTCTATGCAATAATAGTAGGAAACGTTGCCCTTAATAGCCAACAATATTCAGCAAAAAAAAAAAATAATAAAAACACATAAAAAAAGAGGTCACTTGCAATATTCGACCGACATTTGTTTGATTCAACAGCCACGTTGTTGCTTGTATCCATGAGTATCCTCCATGTGCTTCATATCCATCTATAGATATGTATGTACACATGTATGCATGCATTTGTATACTGTATATCCTCGGGTAAATGCCAAAAGAACGAATGTGTAAAATTATGAATGTATAAGTTTCGAGAAAATTCGATTTTATTATTTCAACTTTTATTTATTTAAACTTTTATGAAACTAAAGTTTTGTATTGCAAATCTAATAACGAGAAATATCAATTTTGAGGTTTCTGGCATATGTTTTGTGTGTGTATTTGTTAATTTAACATTGTGTGACATATAAAACTAATTGATAAAATAAATGAACATTCGCGGTTTTGGCAGAAACCTTACAATGTTGTTCATACATACAATGTAGTATATGTAAATAGTTAAAGCTGGCATCAATGTTTTTAGCTAGAATTCTTTATTAATGTTTTTATTTAATATTCACTTTCAAAATTAAATCCATAAATTTTTTTCTTCAATTACAATAAATGAGTATTTATTCAAAAATGCAACTAAATCTATAGAATTCCGTGAACAAATTTTGAATATAGCAAGTTTAATATAAATTTATAAATTTTTGGAATACTAAGTACTGACAGTGATTGTAATTTTTTCAGACAGCCAGGCGGCTCTCTTAGCACTCTCTTCATGGAGTTTTTCCTCTGAACTGGTGAAAGAGTGTTTTGAGAGTCTCCAGCGCCTGTCTACCCGTAACAAAGTGACGCTTTGTTGGGTACCCGGCCACTGTGACATTGTTGGTAATGAGGCCGCCGATGAACTGGCTAGGCAAGGTTCATCTACCAAGCACATTGGCCCCGATCCGTTCTGCGGAGTCGGCTGGACCTCTACGAAATCTATCGTTGAGGAGTGGTCTAAGGCAAAATGGCTAGAGTATTGGAACTCTATCCCAGGTTTAAGACAGGCAAAAGCACTTGTCATTCCGCTTGCCCAAAATAAGCCCATCTCTTATCCCAAAACTGACCTTAGGCTATTGGTGGCACTATGGGCTCAGATATCACCTAAACAAAATAGGTCTGTCTAATGAGACAGAGTGTCGTCTATGTCTGGAAGATGACGAGTCGACACCTCACATTCTGTGTGAGTGTCCGGCCTTGGCTCGGCTCAGAGGAAAAATTTTTGGTATTCCTTTTCTGACGGCTAATCACATAAAATCTTCTTCTACAAAAGATGTCTTGACTTTAATTAGGTCAGCTGAACGTCTTTTGTCATAAAATGGGGAATGGCACAAAAGATGTTTTAGGTCCCAGTGCCTGCCTGGTTGGGCTCCCCTAAATAATTAATAATAAGTACTGACAGTGACCATCAGCCCAGTGGAAAGTATTATTAACGCTCAATTTCAGGCTTGTACTGAGACAATCCTATATTTCTTGTATGCTTTACATACACGCAAAGAAAAAATTCGTTTCTCAGAAACGAAATTTTCACTAATCGAACTTCGTTCGTGGAATTTTTTCATCATAAACGACTGTATTCGGTTGCTATGAACGAAGATTTATTCATCATAAGCGGCTCAATCCCCTCACAATAACCGCAAAAAAGTTTTCCACAAATTTTTCTATTCGGTTGCCATGAACGAACATTTATTCATCATAAACGATTCAATTCTTTTACGGTGAACTAAAAACGTTTGCAATAAAATGCAATAATTCCCTGAAAAATATAAAAAAAAAGCAAAAACAATTTTCATATCTACATTGGCATTTTAATGTGGTTTTTGTTAAAACTTAAATAAAATTTTCTGATTAAAAACTAGAAAAATTGTATGAAATGTACATAAAATTATATTATTACAATTTTGGTATTATTTGATATGAATCACCCACTTTTATTTGTTTTTTATAAACACCACGCACTTTTTTATAGACAAAAAGAAATGTGAAATGTCAATGCACAATTAAAATTCTTCAATAATTCGTTGACAATTCCCGTTATGTTGTGTGTAGTTTGAATGTAAGCGTCGCTGCTGCTTCTTTTTGCGACGAGAGCGAGATGAGAGGAAAACGTAAATACAAAGAGAAGAGAGTTGTGGACTTTCGTTTAGCAGAAACGTTTTTTTCATTTCCCAGAAAAGAAAATTGCCTTAATTTTATCGTGAACGAATTTTCGTTCATCATAAAATTGTTAATCTTTTGAAGAAAGAAAGTTTGGTTTCTGCAAACACGGCAACGTTCCTCAGAAACGTTTTTGTTCAGCGTAAAAGTAATATATTCTCCACAAACGGGCGATAAACGTTTTTTTTCTTTGAATGTACGTAGAGGACATATTTAACAGATTTTTGCCTTGCCGTCTAAAAGCAAGTTGTATCTACCCAGTTCAGTAAGAGTTCAGTTCTACTTAGAGTGCTTGTTTTTGAGACTCAATCAGCACAGTCTAAAAAATAAAGCCAATAAATTAAAAATTTGTCTACATACTCACCAACTATATACCTCCTGACTGGTAATGGTACTGGCCAACTTACAAGTGTCGAATTCGGCATAAAACTAGTGGCCCATTACATTCAGGTACTAATACAATTCGAAAAACATCTACTATGCTAGCAGTATTAGTAGAATTTGTCAACTCCTGAGTCGAAATCCTTTTAATTTGTATCTTAACAATGCTGGGGTTTTTCATTGTCCGCACGCTGGCCTATTGACTATTTGTGTCATATATAATTATTTCTGTCTATCAAGATTAAATAGGCAGAGAAATCGGTGTTGAAAAAGGAAAAATCGGACAACCTAAGCGAATCTTCAATTCAGAACTGTGGGGAACTACAGTACAAAAGAGAGTTGAAAACAATCGGGCACACATTGAGATAACACTGCTCTGCATGGGTTTTGCGAATAGGATAGAATAGTGTTGCCCAATGAATTTTTCACGCTGAACATGAACCTGGGGTCAAAAACTCTCCATCACGTCACATTTTCGAGAAGAAAGGGGTTGAAACCTTCAAAAAAAAAATAAACGCGTTTTTGGCCATTTTTGAAAAATTGATTAGCTGACGTGCTACAAACTTCGCTACTAATGCCTGAACCATGCCCTTTCAAATAAGCCCTAAGCCAAAGTGTTCACAAGCGCTCTTAGAGCAGGGAGTGTGCGTAAGTAGGGTGCACGAAAAAAATGTACACAGAACGGATTTTATCTTACACCCTAAACACGTGCGCCATATTTGATCCGCCATTTTGAAATCTGACTGCAGATGTGTCATCAACGACATTAAAACATTTTTGACCACTGCACTTCTCAATTATGTCTGACCGTGGGTGTAAGAAAGAATCACTAGAAGCCATCTTATTTGCACAAGAAAAGCTGAAATTTGCAGAGCAGTGTAATCAATCAATAGTTTTACAAAACAAGTACTCTCAGTATAGTAGCAGATCTGGTATTCCAGTCATGACTTGGAAAAAGTCGATATAATATGAATTTTTAAAATAAATATAGAGAATTTTAAAGAACTCATTAAGGTCTTTTGATATGTAAAAATACTTGGTCTCATGGAGGGCTTGGGCCAAGCTTTTCGCATCCATTCATGTTGCGTGAGTTATATTTGTACACGAATCAAAAGGATCTACAGTTTTATGCCAAATCCGAACGACGAAATGAAAAGTTTTTCTTAAGCAATTTTTTTCTGCTAGTCAAGAGCTGGTGCCGTGTAGAAAAATTTTTTTTTTCAATTTTGATTTTTGAGCATGCCAAAATTTAAGCTCGGACACTTCTGCGTAGCAGTCCAGAAATAATTTTGCTAAAATGGCATCATGACACTGAATTATATTAATTTTTCTAAAACTCAATCTGTCTGAAATCTGGAAGTATAGACAATGCTTAAATGAGGACAGGACAACGGGATGTTTTGGATGGGACTGTATGGCTTTTGTGAATAACATGTGATTTAGAAAAATGAAGATACGGGAAACTCATTACCAAAGCAGATGTTTTGGCCTACATTCATACATTCAAGCATGTTAAATTAAACTTTGGCTAAAACATTTCTAAAATGAACCCTGTTTCTTTTTTTAAAGATCTGTGTTACCCTCAACAAATTAGTAGTCGAAATGAATAGTAGCAAATGTCGGAATTACCTCAATGTTCATGTAAATCGTATCAATCAGATTTTTTTCAAATATTTAATTCAAAACAATTATTTTTGAACACTTTTTATTTATGACCTTTTATTTGCTATAAAATAACCTTACGAAATATGTTTCCATAAAACCATGAGTCCAGCTCACGATAGCTTACCGCTGGAGTTAAAATATTTTGGGGATCATCATAAAATAAACCGGAATTAAATTTTAGAAGGAGTGGTAAAAAGTTTTTTTTTTTGTTTTTGAAAGGGACTTGAAGCGCTTTAAACCTTACAATAAATGTATTTAATCAAATTTGATTTAGACGTCCAAGAGGGTTTTTAGGTTTTTGAGATTACAGAATTCGAATTCCATGTGATACGAAAAATGTGATCGGGATTGGAGTATGCTTTTTGGATAACAGAAGTATTCCAGAGTACTGTGGTTAAGGGGGTATTCTACCCGAGATGGTCCGAAAAATGGATTTTTTTTGTTATTTAATATTTTTGATGTAGACAACGAGTTTTATGAGAAAGAAGAGGGGCAATGTATGGTCCTGGAATCGCTGATTAACCGTAAGTTACATCATTTGTAAGGACCATGTTTTTCTCGAAGCAATTTTTTTCGGGACAGTGGACACGATTCACAAAAAACCACTTGTCCAATTGACTCGAAATTTAACAAGGCTACTAAACAAATGTATAGTTATGGCCTTATCTAGGATTATGGTGAAAGCATTTGTTAAACTAATGTTTTTAATGCAAAATATAAACAAAAACAGGGCAAAAAATAGTCATTTTTTTCAAACGTCTGATTTAAATTGAAGAAACATTTTTTTTTATTCTTATTCTCTAGATGAAGCGAAAGCAGAAAGTCTCACGATTACAAAATGGGTTACATTTTGTGTTTCAGAATATTTAAACCGGAGTTATCATGTCCACCATGGAGCAACTATTTTCGGCAGGCTCAAGTTCGAGGCGTCGAATAAACCATTATTAACAAAGATATTTTTAACATTAAAAACGAAAATTATTGTTCAAAACCTGTAGAAAAACTTGCAAAAAACCTCGAATAACAATATTGAAAAGCTTTTCATTTACAATGTTTTGAAAACATCGATATTTCGCACCATCTCGGGTAGAACAGCCCCTTAATACCGTTTTGAGTCTCAACGTCAAATTTTTTTCTACGCGGTTCTATAGTTTGCCAGTTTCTGAACATGTTGATTTTTATTAACATGTTTTTGAAGTATAATAACCTATAATAAAAATGTATGAGTAATATTTTTCAAGAATGCATTAACCCTCTGTAAACTCTTTTAATGGAATAGAAAGGCGGTTTTTCTAGAAAAGGGCATAAAAGACCCAAAAGGGATGGACGCAATATTCTACGTAAGATTTTACTATAAGGTGCTAAAAACATACACGTTCTTAGAAGAAAAATAACCAACATATCTTATGGTTTATTATAGTATCATGTTCAGAAATGGTCAAACTTTAGTACCCTGAAAAAAAATTTGTTGAAGCATAAAATAGAGTTAACTGTAGTAGTCTCCAACAAGCATACTCCAATTTCGATCAATTTTGGTGGTCCTCAATTTTTCGCAGAGTGTTATTAGATTTTAAAAATTAAAAATTGTGTATCAGTTCTTTTTATATTCAAAAAAAAGTGCAATGTAAAATTAATATTTTTGTAATGTTATTTTTAATGTAAAAACAAAAATGTTGGTTAGTTTTATGGCAAAAAATATCAGATTGATTAAAACTGTCATATTGATAATAATTCGTTTTACATTATAATGTCAAATTATAATGTTAAAATTACATTAAAAATGTTCTCGTTACATAATACGTTTTTCATGTAAAATTGATATTATTCTGTATAAATTTAACATTTAAAATGTAAACAGGCTAGTATAGCGTTGAAAATTAAGACTGGTAATACTTTTTGTATAAGTATAACATTAAAAATTTAAACTGACAACATTTTTTAATTCTGAAATAGTTTTGCGTTTCGTCGGGTGAGAGTGAACGTATCTATTTATTAGCAATCACAATAATAGTTTAAATAAAAACAGTGTGAAAAAAATTTTGTGAAAAAGTGTTCAAATATAAATAAAAAAAAAATAAAAAAAACTAAAACGTGTTTTAAAAATTTTACTTTTTCGTAATTATTTACGTTTATATATTATTATTTATAATTATTATTACATAAATAAAATTATATAAAATTCAAAAACTTCTTTATTGTGTTTTATTTAACATTTTAAGTTTTCAATTCTACGTTAAATTTATATCAAATTTATATTTTGCAATATCAGTTATACATTGTTATCATGTCAATTCAACATTATTGTCATTTCAATATTACATTAAAATAATGTATTTATTTTACATTTTTAATGTTAAAATTACATTTTTTTCGCATCATTTATACATTTTTCAGTAATGCTAAAATTACATTTCGTAATTTTAATTTTGATATTTTTTTAATGTTGGCTGAATATTGTAAACAAAAAATGTTATTTTTACAGCTGTTTTAAGTATTTTTTTTTTTTTTTTTTTTTTTGTGAGTGTACTTTTTACTTTGTATCTTAAGCTATTATTTTCGTATTCCATGGAATTCAAATTATGCATATTTGTTGTTATTTGTCACGGATTCCGAAATTGAATCTCTAAAATTCAAAATGACATTTTTTGAATGAATTGAATTTTTGAATTGAATTTCGTTGAGCTCGCAACATTTTTTTTTTTTTTTTCGATTCACCAATTTGAGTCTGCTATTTCAAATTCTTTACAATTTTTTCTATTCTTTGCAATATAACTCAGTTCTAGGTTGTCCTTGGGCGTCCTCTTCTTCTAGACCTTATAGGATTCCATTCCAAGACTATGGAGCTATGTTATTCGCGTATTTTCTTGGCCTGCGATCAATCCATCCTTATTTTCTTTTTGTTATATCGCTTAATATACCTTTCTGATTGATAATCTCCTATTTTCTAATATTCGCGATCATTCTCGGATAGAATCTTTTTGTAGATAGACTAAGTTCTTAGTTATACAACTGACCTATATATAATAATTATTTCAAATTTTTAAAATCTAATATAAAAAACGAATTATAAGAGTACATAAGTATGAACATTTTCCGAAGACCTCAATTCAATTTCAAGACATTTTTCTCACAAAAAGTTCAAAGGCTTAGATGGGATATCACTTATAGAATCTCATAGAAATTTGTTTGCCTGTTCAATACTTAAATACCAAATATAAAAAATTAATATGATATCTTGGATTAAATAGGTGATTATTTAATGTAATAAACCAAAGTCACTGGAATATCCAATTCCTAGTTTCCCCAGTTGTAAAATGTAACCTAATACTCAGATATGTTACATGTATATGAATTTGTAAGTGCATGCTTCTTTAAAACACACAAGTCTCCACAAATTAAATATTATCTGTTAATAGTTATATTTGTATGTTCATTCTCGAAACGATACCTACCGTCGATATATCCAATTTCTGATACTTTAAGGACAACCGCTCGGCCATAATTATATTACACCAGATGCACGGCAACACTCATTTGTCTAGATTGACACGTCATCAACATGGCTAACAATCGACGATGAAAATTTTATGTTGAATAATAGAATAGAATATATGCACACCCCCGGAAAAAAAACTCAACGCACACACACACACAAATAGAAAATGAAACAAAAAACGAGTAACTACGAAATTTTCACTTTTTTGTTAACGTTGTAGTTGTAATATTATTTTAGGATGTGTTTTCTAATGCGTTAAAAACGGACGCTGCTAGGCTAAATTTATTTCTAAATATCGCCGGTTGTTGGTATGGTTGTTGTTGTTATTATTATTATTATTATTATTATTATTATTGATTTTTCGTATTTTACAAACGAAATGCAAACGAATTTTTTATTGGTATTATTATTTACAATGTTGTTGTTTTTCCCCCTTTTTTCAAAAACTTTTTTTTCCTTGTGATAATTGAGTGTTTCTAAATGGATTTTAAGGATTTCTATTATTTTATTTGAATAAAAATTATTCTTTTTATTTGTTTGGTTTGCACGAGAAAAACGAAATAATAAATCACAAAAATCACAGATTAATTAGAACAATTACTTTAATTTTGTTTTGCTATTTTTTATACAATTTTTTTGGAGTTAAATTACGAAGATTTTGAGACTTATGAAATATTTTCTATTTACAGATGAACGAATATTTTTTTTATGGGTCTTTTGCATTTGTTAAAAATACAAATACACACTAATTATTTTATTTTTTCTGTTTTTTTTTTTTTAATGAGTATGTGTGATTTTTTATATACAAATGTTTTATTTTTGTTTTGTTGTAAGATATTATTTATTTTATTACTAATATCTTTTAGAAAATATCATTTGTTGTTGTTTGTTGAATGATTTCTCTTGTTGTTGTATCATTTATTTTAGCACTTTTTTAAATTTTCAATCCTTTTATTTGTTTAATATCAATTTATTTTTCTTTCTTTCTCCTTTTGTGTTATTTCTTACAATCTTTCTAGCTGCCAACAACTAAAAATTCAAATGAAATTAGGCACAATTTTTTTTTTTTTCAAATAAAGTTTTTATTCAAATATTTTTCTTTTTTAAGTACTTGAATGCATTACGCACTCTGGCCGCACACTAATTTAATATAGATATGTATCTACGACAAAATTTTTCATTGAAGAACTTTTACACTTCTAGATTCGTTACGCTTTTGACAGCATTGAAAATCCATTGTCATTTTCTCTTACGCTCTTTTTGTGTTTCTCTCTTTCTTCGAACTTTATGTCGTCATTTTCATTTACTTATACACATACACACACACACACACACACATTACCATTTGTTGTTTGGAAAAGTGTGTTTCTTTTTGTTTGTTTGAACTCAATGTGCTCAAGCTTTTTATGTTTGAAAGAGTGTGTACGTACATGTATCCATAAATGTGTATGTGTTTGTATGTGTATTATCAGCACGTGCGCATTGTTTCGTTAAGTTTTTTTTTTTATTCATTCTCCATAGTTTTTACTTTGAAAGCCGCCGTCTATTTCATTTTGTAATGTTCTTTTTGTTTATATCGTTTTTAATTCACACATATTTGTACATACACGTTCTCATATATACACGCACATTCGTACATAACTAATATAATGAAAATTGCAAGCTTGAAAAATAGTTACATAGAGAATTTTAATTTAAATAAAAGTATGTAGTTTTTTTGTTTGTAACTAATTAGTTAAATATTTGCATTCCTCAAGAAAATATTTATTCTAATGTTAAGCTAAATGCACAGTATGGCAAAGTCGAATATTTTTGCTTTATTTTTTTTTTTTCAAATACAAAATGTTTTGATCTATTCTTGATTACTAATTTTGTTTTTTCAATTTCGATTATATTTAAAATTAGAAAAACTAGAATTGGTATGCAACAGGGATGCCAACTCATTTTTTCTCTCTCCCCGATAACCCTCGAGAAATTCGCCGATTTTCGTTCGAATTCCCCGCATTGGTATAGTTTCAAATTATAACAGCGCTACACGCACTTTCCATATAAACATTTTACAAAAACGAACTTTCTCGGTCCGAAACTTAACAATTTTTAATGGGACTGGTAGAAACCTACTTTCTGACTCCGGAATTCTTAACATATAAGCTTCAGCCCATTTTTGGTCATCAAAGTTCTCAAAGAAGAAGACATGGGATTTCTTTTGAATCAAATAAAAAAATTTGAAAAACTTTGTTTTGAGAAAAACGGTTTCAAACTTTTGACTATCTGTTTTTAACATATAAAATATAATTCATCTTCTTTATGATGGCTGATCGTAATTTGAAAGTTTACAGATTAGTCAGCAATGATTAAGAGTTAATCAAGAGGTTCTGGACGAAGGCATAGCCAAATCTTTCTGAACGGCCGAAAGGGAAGTCGAAGAGCCGCATGATTGTTTTGGCCTGACGGACACTCGCCGCTATAAGCGTCTATATCTACGAAAGCACTCTGCGTTCTCTGAAATTTTTACAAAATACTTTCGAAATATAATACTTTCAAATAGCACACTTTTTTAAAAAACGATTTCTCCAAACCAATAAATTGCAGGATCTGCTCAAGAAAAGATGAAGATTTTAAGACCCAAAATATGAAATATTTCATAAGTTTAACATTTTACATTACATAAAATTTGACAAAAAAATATTCTACAGGCTTTAATTACTAAAAGCTAAAAAACAGCTCATTCCCCGATTCCCCACACCAAGTAAAATTCCCCGCAATTCGGGGAATTCCCCGTAAGTTGGCATCGCTGGTATGCAAGCAAGCAATCTCACAATCTGGTCCCTAAAAGTATGCAGCATATTTTCTAATTAGAATCTTACAATTTTACCGCTTCATACAGTGTTTGTTTGTTCCGATTGTCATCACGGAGTCATATGATAAGGGAATTCAAGGCATATAAGATTAGTATTTCTAAGTCTAATAAAGCGGTCAGACATTCGTATACGCTTCATTTATCGCTCATCTGAGCAATGCTAAAAGTATCTGATTGATACAGAAGTTTAATTTGGACTTCTTCAAGCTATTCTAAGTATGTCTTGGATATATTCGATGTTTTTTAGTATCACTATAGCTCGAAAACCTTAAATTGCATTTACTTATTATTATTTCGTGAATTTCTGCTCATATTGAACTACCACGAATCATTTTGATTTTCAATGTGAACAAAAAGAAAACAAAAAAGAAGGCGATTAAAATTTTACCGGTTAAGTTTTAAGATTTATTTCTTGAGCAGTTTGTATAACTGGTAGATACTGGTTTGTCTAACTTCTAGAAAATATTCATCGACTATGTGCATTGGCCCCGATCCCTCTGCGGACTCGGCTTGGTTTCTGGCTGTCTCGACTATTTGAATATATTTCCTTGTCTCAGACAAGTGAAACCGTTTGTCGTTTCTCTCACCCATGGTCGTTTTAACTCTCCAGTGAAAAAACTTGGAAGATAATGAGTCGAAATATTAAATTCTGTGGCAAAGTCCAACCTCTGACTCAGCTCAGAAGGAAAATTTTCTGAAAGTCATTGCTTACGGCTAATGAAGTAAAACTCGCTTCTACAAAAGATGTTCTCGTTATGTTAGTAGAGCGCCTTTTGTCTTAAACTGAAGACTGGCACAATTGATATTTTAGGTCACTGTGCCTGTCATTTTGGACAGCCAAATCTGTTATAATAATAAAATTGTACGCTTTCGTTATGTTGAAACAACAAATTATAGGTAAAGGCAATTTTCACGATCAAAAGAATGAAACGCAGTGAGTGATTCAGAAAACTTTCATTGTACTTACATATACAACGAAGGTGCTACTTTTTCTTAATCGTTTAATAAGAATTTTAATTTCTTGGGAAGAACTTATTCATTCATTAATATAAACAATTAGTTATAACACACACAACATAATAAATAACAAATGCGAAAATCTAGACCTAGACCATCAACAATAATGAATGTAACAATTTCCATGTAAGTAATAATGGTACTTAAATCGATTTTTGTACAACCGCAACTCAATGAATAAATTTCGAAATTTCTAGGCAAATATTAATCTAGCACACTGTGTATTGCTATTTGTATGTAAATCTAAAACATTAACAAATAAATATAAACGTTCACAATTAATCAAAGATGCTAGAACGGATATTAAATTATTTCCTGAAAATAAATTAAATTATATGAAGAAAAATCACATTTAACCCATTATGAACACATTATCCACTTTTGGAAATTTTTAAAGCACGTTATATTTAAAATACGTCAAAAGGTTTAATAGTAATTGGCCTACTTTGAGAAAATGAGGTGACATTTCGTACTTACATAGAGTCATGCTTATCGCAATAACTTTTCCCTTGAGTCAAATAATTTAAAGAATTATTGCAGAAGTTATTGTGTAAGTAAAATGTGGAATACGTGAATATTTTTTAAAGCTATACGCAGGCTGTTAAAGTCAATGATTAAGGATTAAATGTCATATAAAATTATGTAACTATTTTTTTGCTTGTAAAATTTCGAAAACACTTCCAAAGCAGGTGTGTCTGTTTACTGGCTGTTTTATGTAGGTAATTTTCACACATTAAACATGAATGTTAAAATGCTTGACATGACATTTAACATTAAGGCATCCATATACTGCAAATATATGAAGATGAAAAAATATAATTTGTTAAATGAAGTGACTGAGTTAATTAGAGCGGCATGTGTATGTATACAGAAAATTAATAAAAACGACGTACATAAATATGATGAGCAATGCTGTTGCTGTCACTTCAATTGAAGTTTTTCATTTCACTTTCAAGCCAGACACTTCGTCACTTCCTCTTTCATAAAAACACTTCGGTTTCCCAGTTTCAATGAAAGACTAAAATCGATAAAAACAAATCTAAATATGTTCATCTCTGTAATATTCTATGACTGTAGCCAGATCGGTGTGTTCAAATTTATATCCCCTATAAAAAGTAAAAAGATACCATTTAGCATACATCCTTTAGTATATTCTGAGACCTTTTGTGTTTAGGAACGGTTCAGCGACAAGGTGCTATATGGCACTGCTAGGCATTACTGGGTTAAGCTAACAAGGAGATAAAAGTGAACAATGATAACGAGGATGAAAAAAATTACGAAAAAATAATATAATTAAAAAGAAAAAAAATTTTTTAAAAATTTTTAAAGTTGAAAAAAAAAATTAAAAATTTTTTTTGTAAAAATGGATGTTTTGATGAAAAAAAATATGAACTGCATTTTTAATTTTTTTTTTTAATTTAAAAAATTTTTATGTCAATAAAAAAAATTGTAACGTAGCAGAGCAAGACGGTCCACGGATTCTGACTCAGCGACCCCCCATTACCCTAATTACACTTGTCCCGTCTCTACTCATTTTTGGCTGATGAACAGTGTAATTATTGCAATATTTTAAAGCAAAAGTCGGT
Organism: Toxonevra muliebris; assembly: GCA_963691655.1. NCBI lineage: Eukaryota > Metazoa > Arthropoda > Insecta > Diptera > Pallopteridae > Toxonevra > Toxonevra muliebris. The sequence goes on from OY829326.1 coordinate 106,617,379, forward strand.
TTTGGTTTAATTATGATTTCAATACGGATAAAGTGAAAAAGTGTAAAGTTTAAGTATTTTCCGTTTTAAATGTTTTTTGTTCTGAATGCCACAAATCGGCGTGTTTTTTGACTTGAGTTGAAGAAGAGTTACAGATATTTCCCAATTTTTCTTTGATCTCAACATGTGTGGTGCCAGGAAATTATTATTTTTTTTAATTAGCTATTGCCTGTATATGTACGTATATCAGAGGTTCTCAAAAAGGCAGGTGCCAACCGCTCTCAAGAGTAACCAGTTCGGTGATGCTATTTGTAGAACCCATATGGGCGGATGCAAAAAAGACGCACCTAAAATGAATTCGATCAACGTACAGGCTTAGTGTAATGCAAGTAGCTAGCACGTATATAAGTTAAGTGGAAGAGAAGTAGGTGATTTTAGCCGGTAGGCTAAAGATAAATTTTATTTTTAAAAATTTCCTTTTCGTTGGCTTCCGAGATATCACCTGGTCGATTTTTCGATTAATGGGCAATGGACCAAACAATAATCTAATTTTTACGAAATGTTCCAAAATTATTGAATGTAATGGCCCATCGATTGATCGATCATTTAATTTATATAATACAAAATGTTTCAAAAGCATTTTCTTGGACTTTTTTTTAAGGAAATAATGAAAGAGGGAAGGTAATTTTTTTTTTTTGTATTTTAAAAGTTGAAACATTTGTTATATCGGGTATAAAGGAACATAATAAAACCGGACTGAACAAGCGAGCCAAAATGTATTACGCTTGATAATAAAAGTTGAAGTATTTTCATTGTAGTGAAATTCGGAAGAAGTTTTTCGTTGCCCACATACTTTTTTCCTTATCTTAAATTATGTAGGTACTACTTCTCTGAACTCCTCGGTAGTCTAGTGGTAGACTATCATCTCAAGGGCCCCGAGATTGATTCTCGGCAAGGGCATGGCTATACGCTTTCCTTAAAAAGTAATTTTTCATGATATTTAAAACTTTTCTAATATCTAACCAATATCTCCAAAAGCTCAAAAAGCTATCTCATATAAAAAAAATTTCTTTCTGCGTATCGCCAGTCGGCGACGTCCATTAAAATTCTAAAATTTAAATATGTTTTTCTTTACAACAATGGCCCCAGGACATGATAGAAAAAAAAGTTTGGTAAATTTTTTTCTCCATTTGCAACGTTGTATTTTCGAAAAAAAGTCCAATTTTTGAAAAAACTAATTTTGACTGTCCGCCAAAATTCGCGTAGCTGGAGAGAGGTAGAATTTATATATTTTGGTCAAACAGCCCTCGTTTTGGATCCATGTAACTAATCACCTATTGCATTTGGAAATTTTTATCTTTCGAAAAAAAAAAAATCTTAAAAATTCAAAATGTGACCATTTTTTTTTTTCAAAACCAAAAATAGTTTTGACTTTTTTTTCAAAAGGTGAACAATAGGAAAAATTTTTGGTTTTTATTTGGGTCGAAACAAAGCCCATATATTTTCCTTTAAGTGTTTATCTATCAAAACGAACGTCGAGTATCTCGGTACACCGGATTCATTTGAGCTCAATCGATTTTTAGAGTGGGTTCCTTTGAGATGAATTCCCCCATGTGTCAAAAGAATTCCGGAGTCAGAAAGTACCTTACTATTAACCTACCAGTTCTGGAGCGCATTAAAATAAAATTTACCTTGATAAATTTTAAGCGCGTGTCGCTGTTATAATATAAAATTATACCGGTGCGGGGAATTTAATCAAAAATCGGGGAATTTCTCTTGGGCTATCGGGGAAACATAAAAAATGAGTTGGCATCCCTGATTGGGGCATTAAAGCTAGACAATAACTTCACTAAATCTGTGCAATTATCCCAATATCTGTTTACTAGCGTCTAACCGTAAATGATTCAGTACTAGCATCCCATCGCAGCCCGTTAACAGCATTGGCTTATTAATAATATTATTGTATGTAAGTAAGATGGATGATCATTGATTTGAAAGCTTCATAGAGCCAGAAGGGGGCATTACCCCTCATGCATTTCCTCTCATGCTTTTTTTATTTTTTAAATAAATTATAGAAAGGAAAAGGGAAGCAACGACGGAAAAAATTAAGAAAACTTCATTACTCAGTTGCAGCGTTGCCAACTTAATGCTTTTTCCATCAGATTTGGTGGATTTTTTAAAACAAAACGTTGCAAAATTTTTCACTTAATGGCAGTGTTTTTTTTCAGTGCGACTTTTCGACTTGAAGACATTATTTACGTCGCTCAATAATACTAAATATAATAACTTCATTAAATTTGGTGGATATTTTCCGAAAAGCGTGTTTTTTTCTTAAGAAGTTCTGGTTGGTTTTGAAATCCAATATTTGGCAGCACTGCTCTATTATGTCACATTTTAAGTCAATTATGAAATTCATTTTCTGTTTAACACATGAGCAGGTCATTCCTAGTGTTGATTCGATACAAGCATAGTATCGATATTTTTACTCATTACTTGTATCGAATAAAAGTATCAATGCCACCGAAAATATCGGGAAAAAGTATCGAATATGTATTTGTATCGAATACTCGTTTAAAGAGACAAATTATATTTTTCAACACGAAATTTGCGTCAGGCGCACTATGCATCATTTCGTTGATGGCGTTGATCACTCAGTTTGTCGCCTATATGCCATTTTTTGAGATATTACAAGTTAAAGCACGCGAATTATTAGAAATTATGCACGAGGTGCTTGACGCAAAAGAAAACCTGCATTATGTTGAGTAGTGTTAACAGATTTAAATCGTTAGAAATTTTATAATAGCAGGAAAACTAATCAACAGATTATAGCTTGTTGAAAATATTTCAGTTTTATGAATGTAATGAGCTTTTTCTATTAAATGTTATCTGAAAGTATCGAGTATACGATACTGACCATTTTTTCCGATACCAAGTAAAACACTTATGGTATTGTATCGAGTAAGAAAAGTAATTGAATCGAATGATAAGTATCGATTATTTACTCGTATTTACTTGTATCGAATCGTCACTAGTCATTCCATTTTGATGCATAATTGTCATGATTATCTGCAGTACGAAGTCAGTACTACAGAGCTGGACAAATGGCAAAATAAATATTAAAAAAAAGTGAAATTTCGAAAAATTTGTTTCCCCCCTCACAGAATAGCTACGGCTCTGAGTTTATACTGATAAAAACACATATTTTTTATGATTTTATACATATCTATTTTCAAACATTGTGCGTTTATTAATCTTTTATGGAGGGCAAATTCACTCAGCTAATTTCTGGATATGACCTTAACAAAATTCAGATGAATAATTAATCCTAAATGAATACCAGTTTATAACAACTGGAAAAAGGTTATTTATTTAACAATTTATTTTTAAGATGATCGTCATAGACGAACATTGTTGGGCCCTGAGGACAGGGGAAACGAAAGAAAAATGCTAAACAATATTATTTAAAATTCCAAATGTAACCTAAAGTTATGGTCTTCCAAAGATAGGCTTCGGTATTCAGTGTGGTCCTATAAGCTTCCATAACCCAAAAAAATAAATAAATAATAGTAAACAAAGCGAAATCAAATTGTATATAAATATTATAGTTTACAATACTCTCTCATGTCTTCTTTTCTCTTCTTCTCGCAAATACAAATACATGAAATCATTAGGATCAGCTGTGGGGATACAACGACCTGTCAAGTAAAGAAACAAAGTAACAACAACAACAAAAGCAACCAATACAAAATAAAATAATGAATAAAGAAAGAAAAAATAAAGAAAAAACGAACTAAAACAACCACAACAACAAAACACATGAAAAACTTAACGAAACTTTGACTCGCTCATATTGGAATGAATAGTAGAGTAAATAGAATAAGTGCAAATTATTCACCATGTGGTGAATAATTTGAAAGAAAAAGTAAAAGAGAAAATGTTTAGCTGGAAATGTATAGAAAGTAGAAATAATGGTGAAGATGATAATGACGACGCCAACGATGACGATGATGAAGATGATAAAACTGCTCTAGTCAAATAAAAAGAACGAATCCACTGTATTAGCGCAACCACAAAATAAATGGAAATGCATATTATGAAGTAATCTTTCACTCGCACACGCACGCACTTACACACACACACAATTGCACGTAGAACACACACATTCCTATACAGCACATGCAAGCGCACGCTGGCACACTCTTACACACACACACACATATACACAAATTTCAAACGCACACACTTCAAGGAAAATTTGACCGAATTTCCGTTTTCTTCGTCGTACGGCAAATGGCCACGATTGCGATAGTTACGGCGACGATATGTCGTCGTCGTTGTGTTGCCACAAGCAGCAGCAGCAGCAAAAGAAGAAGAAGAAGAAGCACCCGAAGAAGCATAAAGTGAAGTATAAACGATGGCAAAGTGAGGTAGGCTGTCAAAGGCGTACAGGACGCTGTACTTTGTCAAGAAGTTTTGCATTGAATTTTGTATATTTCATTAACATTAATTAGAAAAAATTAGAAAAATTTAGTTTTCTATTTATTCCCGCACGCTTTCGCCGCAATTATAATCCAATTTTTGTTCTTCGTAAAACAATTTTTTTCTTTTCTTCTTGTTTGCTGCTTAAATTTTTAATTGCTCTTTGTCGACATTGGTTGCTATATTTTTTCATCAACTTAAACTTTATTTCATATATTTTCAAAAGTTTTATACAATCCACGCTTATAATATTTTGGTTTTTGAACTTTTTTATACAAATTTTCCTTTTCACTTTTGCACAAAATTAAATTTTTCACATTTGCTCCACTTTTTTTTCATAATTTTTCATGTAGGTATAAGGATTTTCCTGCAACGTCTCCTACATTTCCTACCCGCTCGCGTACAAATTACGTTGCCCCAAACGTAGCCCCACCAGTCCCCGTCTCTAGCAATCGCTTTTTCTCTCTCTACATATATATTGAATTTTCCGAATGAAGAAGAAGAAGCACAAGAAAATTTTCACTTTGCTGCAATCGTCTTTTTCAAATTCATATTTTCACTTGAAATTTCATATTTTTCATCACTATTTTATCACATTCTTAAAGCCTATGTCATATATTTGCATTTTTTATTATTATTTAACAATTACTTCACACTTTTACCAATTTTTCTTGTGATTTTCATAGAACTACCAATGTTTTTGTCTAACCATTCGAGGGAAGAATTCAACGAACCTTACACTTAAACTTGGTCACAATGTATTACAAGCTACAGCAGCTACTAACTAACTGTGTCAGTGTATGCGTGTATGTGTGTTCGTGTCGGTCTGTGTCTGTGTTTGCGTGTGTGTTTTCATATTAGCGACCTGGAAGTTCTCAAACGAGCGAAACAACTACAACACAACAATATTCATAACACAATTCAACGTAAACATGCAAAAGCGTATTAAATATATAAACATCACATTTCATTGTACTATATTTGTCTCGTTTCCCCCATGCGGCCAACATATGTTTCTCCTTATCGTGCACGTTTTTTTCATCCCCCAAATAAAAGTTTAGTCAACTGTCAAATTTGTGCTTTATGAACAGCATGTGCTAAATGCTCCTAAATGTTTTGAAAGCATGCATCAACTTCAGTAATTTGTGTGGGGTTGAAACTTTATGGAAACTTTAAGGACGCCTACATCGTTACCTGGTAATACAAACTTTATACTCATTAATTTGAATGGTACTTGAATGCAAAAAATTCGAAGTCTTTTAATGTAATTTATTTTCGTATGTTCTCGGTTTTTAACTTATTTCTTTAGGTTTTAAGTGAATGAACTTTTGACATTTGGATTTTGTCCCGGATGTAAGCTTTTTGCTGGAATGTGTGCTTTTTTAGCTACTACCATCCACAGGTGGTTTAAGTTTTTTTTTTTTTTTTGTTTTGTAATTATTTAAAAAGTCATTTGTGATTCAGAAATATGCATTATTTATACATTAATTTTATTAATTTAGTTTGGTGTATGTCATAGCAGAGCAGAAGAAACTACAATAAAGTGCAACAAATAAAAACGCCAATTGTCCCTAACATTTTTTATAAGTACTCGTAAACAAAATAAAGTAAAAAGGAGTATTATAAGGTTCTGGAAAGATAACAACTCGTAGCCGTTTACTGGCCACTGGTGAAACCACACCGGAAATTCCAATCACAGACCACTTTGCCAATACTCTTACCGATATTGATTTGCTAATGATTAGAGTTTAGAGTTGAAGCTGGGCTGAACTAAACCAAAGCTTTAAGTTTCAAAGAACATTGTACTATACCAGAGATAGAGCCAGTAAAAGAAAGTAGAAAGACAGGAAAGATATTGAGCGGATAAATGGGAAGAAGAAAGGTCTATGGTCTCTCAACCTCGATTCTCGAGAATGCCTGACAGCTACTAAGATAATGCTTTGTACCCACCAATAATCCCAGGTCCTTTTTGTTCAGAAGAAATTCCTGCTAGGTTGTCTTTTCGGTTTTCTCTTTTTATGGATAGAACCTACGAAATCGTTGATCTAACGCATGGCCTCCCCAGAGCTTACGTCAAGAAAAGGTTCAACAGCTAGTTGATTCCCTGCAACACCATAGTGTCTTGGTATCAATATAAGGCATAGCTTGTTGTGTTTCGCGGCACAATTTAGCATTTTGAACAGCTTGGCTATCACTGCAGATGCCTATGCACTTCCCACTTCCCAAGCAACTCAAGCAGATCATTGAGGGCATCACCAGATGTAGTGCACATTGCGCCAGTGATACCCAGGCACACACTTCTGTGAAGCCTGGTCATAGAGGATACTGTGGACTTAACGAAAGTTCGTCTCCACCATAGAAAGTAGAAAGACAGGAAAGATATTGAGCGGATAAATGGGAAGAAGAAAGGTCTATGGTCTCTCAACCTCGATTCTCGAGAATGCCTGACAGCTACTAAGATAATGCTTTGTACCCACCAATAATCCCAGGTCCTTTTTGTTCAGAAGAAATTCCTGCTAGGTTGTCTTTTCGGTTTTCTCTTTTTATGGATAGAACCTACGAAATCGTTGATCTAACGCATGGCCTCCCCAGAGCTTACGTCAAGAAAAGGTTCAACAGCTAGTTGATTCCCTGCAACACCATAGTGTCTTGGTATCAATATAAGGCATAGCTTGTTGTGTTTCGCGGCACAATTTAGCATTTTGAACAGCTTGGCTATCACTGCAGATGCCTATGCACTTCCCACTTCCCAAGCAACTCAAGCAGATCATTGAGGGCATCACCAGATGTAGTGCACATTGCGCCAGTGATACCCAGGCACACACTTCTGTGAAGCCTGGTCATAGAGGATACTGTGGACTTAACGAAAGTTCGTCTCCACCATACTACAGAGGCATACGTGACAATAGGCCTCACAAGAGCAATGTATACCCAGTATATCAAAGCTGGATTCAGACCACAAGTCTTGCCAAAAGCTCGCCTGCACTGCCAGAAAATCTTCAGTGCACGGAAGACCTTCAGCTCGACGTGCGTCTTCCATAACAGTTTGCAATCTAAGGTTATCCCTAAATATTTAACTTCAGAAGACAACTGCAGTCTTACTTCCTTCATTGTTGGTAGTAACAGGTCATCCTTCTTGCGTTTCCTAGTGAAGAGCACTAAGGTGCTTTTACTAGGATTCTCTGAAAGACCCTGCAAATCGCACCAAACCTCGATTTTGTCCAAGAATTCTTGCATTTTAATGCACACCGTCTGTAAGGACCGTCCCGAGGTTAGTACGCACATATCATCAGCATACGCTTAGATGTCAACTCCGAAATTCTGCAAATCATTAAGAAATGAGTCCACCATGAAGCGCCATAGAAGAGAAGAGAGTACACCCCCTTGAGGGCATCTTTTCTCAACTTCGACCGTTACACTGTCATCGTTTTCTCCCCCCGTGATAAGCAGCCGTTTGGATAGCATGGCATGAATCCATCAAACGACGATTTCGGCAACACCATATTGCCTGGCTGAAGAGCACATCGAGTCGAAGGTAGCGTTGTCAAAAGCCCCTTCAATATCTACAAACTCTTCCAGGGTGAAGAACTCTGCTTCCAGCCCTTGTTCAACTGTACTTAAACAGTCGTGAAGAGCTGATTCACAAGATTTTCCACTTTGATAAAATTGAGAATTGAGAGGGTTTTGACTCAGAACCTTCAGCCTGATGTGCTTCCAGATTTGTAAGCAAAAACAATGTCAAGTTATCGGTTGGAAACTTTTCGGTAGAGCGTAGTTATCTCTTTCCCATTTTGGGAATAAATACAACTTTAACCAAGCGCCAAAGACGTGAAATGAGTGGATAAATACCGTCCGATCCAGGGGACTTGAAGTCATCGAATGACGAAAAGGAAAACCTTTAAGTCTCTTCGATAACTCCCCAGAAGCCAAGGCCGTATTTAGGGGGAGGTTTGGGGGTTCTGACCCCCCCCCCCCCCCCGAAATGTGGAAACTTTCTTCTAATTTTTTATATTAATTTCCAGTGGATGGGAAAAAAGTAGAAAACAAAATCTGTTGGAAGATTTTTGAATATTTTTTACTTCCATCGGTTTTTTTTCTAAAAAGTCAAGTAAATTTGAAATCTTAGTTACACTATGCGACCAAATCTGATTTATTTTCTTTGACATGAGGCTTGATTTCGGATTCAAAAAGAGAAGGTGATGCTGAGCAATCCTGCATTCATAGTTTTTCTATGTCAGTAACTGTTTTTGATTTTAAGCTTCGTCGTGAAACATTTTGAAAAGTTTAAAAATTAATCAAAAATAGAAAAAGCTGTCTGATCGTTGTAAAATTAGACTTATGTGAAAAGTAATACAAAGCAATATGTTATTATGCTAAACTTGTCCGCCATATTTGATTTGGAATTTTGAATTTTTAAAATCTGACTGCAGAATTGTAACCAGCGCCCCTTAAAACACTGCGGACCTCTGCACTTTTCATTATGTCTGGCTGTGAGTGTGAGTAAGATAAAATCCGTTCTTTGTAAATTTTATCCTGCACCCGTAGACATAAGCACATCCCCTGCTTTAAGGGCGCATGAAAATTTATGAAAGGGCATGATTTAGCCTTTAATTCCTAACTTTCGAAGTTTCTAGCACGTCAGGGTTCAGCTGTAGAATTTCTCAAAAATGGCCAAAAACGGTATTTTTAGGGATTTCAGTCCCAATTTTTCTAAAACGTGACGTAATGCGAAGTTTCTGACCTCAGATTTATTTTCAGCATGGAATGCTTTTAATGCTAGGAACCATATTATTCGCCAAACCCATGCAGGGCAGTGTTATTGGATCAGCTTCAAAGTTTTTGGAGACAATCTTAAAATGTAATTAATTCTTTAATTCAATATTGCTCAGAGTACCCCGACTCGGAAGATGCTGTAACTGCACGAATTTAGGGAATATATGCCAACTTCATCCGGGTTCCTCAAAATTGATAATGGCCCGAATTCCCACTGATAATCATTTGAAAAAATTAGCCTCTGAATGTTTTTAGCATTTTTGGTCATTATTTTAACTTTGGGTAATGGAAAGTCAAGGAGTTATCGAAATTATGTCCTTGACGTTAAAAAAATGCATCGGAATTCACATTGAATAATATTTATTTGAAAAAATTGAAATCGATTATTTTGTAAATTTTTTGTTATTTTCGGCCATTTTTTTTAGGTTAAGATTAAAAAAAAACTCGGAAAGAACAATTCCTAAAGCTTCAAGGCATTTATCCACGCTTGTCCCTTGACTGATAGGGTCCATCAAATGCAAAATCGTATCTAATTTATTTATTTAAACATCAGTTTCATAAAAATTATTTATGAATATTTTCTTCGAATGAAAACCCCCCCGAAAAAAAATCCTGGCTACGGCCCTGCCAGAGGCTATAAACCAATCAAAGTCTAGAACACTCTCCACTAGAATATAGAGGTATTCTTAGTTAGCCATAACCAATATTACAGCCACTTATTCTGTTTTGGTTACAGTTAAGATATACCATATTATTTGGAAAAAGAAGTGGAACGCCCAGAAATCAATGACACTACACTGAAATAAATGAACTTAACCGTATACAAATTTGAATATACTCACATTATATCGCCTAATTTCAGTCTCGTTTGTATAAGTGCACAGCTTTTGTGGTCGCTTGTTGTGACGGCACGTCTGCGCCTCATTGGCATTCTTTGGGTATAGGGTGTATTCATACCCAAGCCGCCCCCGCTATCATCTAAGCTGTTCATGATGCCACCCGTTAAACGCACCATGGGCGATGAACCTCTGCGTCGATTCGACATATGCCGACCGCCCCCCAGCATTCTGTAAAAAGTAAAAAAAAAAATTAAAAGTTTTTAGATTATTTGATCAATTTAAATTCTGACTACACTTATTTAAATATGAAACACTATATTAAATATAAACCACAGTAAAAAGTTTTTAAATATTAAATTACGCACACACATACATATGCATGTAAATAATTATTTAATATGACAAACAATAAAGTTATTAAATGTGGGTAGTGCTTTTTTTATTTTATTATTACTTACTAGTTATATTTTAAAATTGTAAATTAATTATGAGGCATGTGCCCAAAAGCAAATAATTAAAACTTAATTCCAGAAATTAAATTACAGGAACGCGCATGTCCTTATTACCAATAAATTATATACGCTCAGTATAAGGGGCAACAAAAGGCGCACTCAATGGCTCTGTGTGTATATATCAGCGTAGGCCTAAAAGCAACACGCGTGCACAAGACCATTATAAATTTCACACGCAGAGGGTTCATTTTCATAGAAATAGAGTTCACAATCAATTGAACATTGTATATGTATAGGTGGCCATTGCTGATGTATATTAAAACTTATGACAAAAGAAACAACAAAAACAAAATAAAAAAACAGCAAGGCACTTCAACACTTGTATTCATATTTTGCTCAGCAAATATATGTGTGTGTGTGTGTGTGTGTGGGTGCCTGCCTCAAAGTGATTGTAGGAATTTATGAATCAACGCTGATGTTTACAAGAAAATATCCATACATTTGAGTATGCATGTATATGTGTGAATGTGTTTTCATAAGTATATTTGCACATTCTTAACATTTTCCGTTTCCTGCGGCTAATTGGTGACATGGCGCGCCATAATTATGTATAGTATTTCATATTTGCTGTCATTGTAATCATTTTTGTGTTGCATATATTGTATTTAAACAAAAGAAAACTGTGTTTATGTCGTTGTCCCGATGTTAGTAAATTTCCGTCTATAGCTTAATTATGCCCATAAAATGATAACGAAATGTAGAACTAAACTATAGGATAAAGTTAGTTAAATGTAATATAGAGAAACATTTATGATTACACAGGATGCTATAAATGCGGTAGATCACAAAAAGAGCAAGTGAGTGGGGCATTAATGAAGCATAGTAAAAGAAATACAAGAAACTAATAAAGAAAACTCGTAGTAGATAAATAAATACTCACTTGTTTAAGAAAAAGTACTTTTTCTATGCTCTATGCTTAGCACTGTAAGACTGTTGTTTTGAAACCAGTTTATGATTTTGATAAATCTCAGAACTAAAGTTGTAATGAGCTAGAAAGTTTCCCCGAGATTATTTTACTTAAACTGAAACTCTTTTATGTACAGTAGATGCAAAAGCGATGAGGAGTGAAACGATGGAAACAGCTGAATCAGTTGAGCAGGGTACAGTATGTGTGCCCACTTGGTATGACCAAATGTGAGCACATCTCGATATATAATTTCGCACATGTTGTAAAACGTGTAAATTCAGATCTTTAAACAATAACACAGTGTAACACTAAAAACACTGTGCTCGAATTAAAAAAAAATAAATTTTGTAGTGGACGGAAGACATATCGTTTCTTACTAATTCGGGGTCAAGGAATTCAGTGGTGATAACCGTTTTTTCCGCTATCAAGAGCGTTTCATACAACATTTTTTTTTTTTAAATTTTGGCTTGGGGGTATACTACGAAGTTACATGTTCCTCTTCTTATTGCGGTGAAAATTGGTATCGAGGGGTTTTTTGGCATGAAAAAACTGAACCTGACATTTATTTGCAGAACAAAATAGTTTTAAACATACTTCCCATACAAAAAACCGTCAAAAATCCCCATATTTGTATGGGAGGTACCTTTATTTTACATTGAAATAGCTTAAATTTTTGCAGACATAATTTTTTTCATTAAAAAATTAGATTCTGAAAGTTTTAGAACAGTCCGCTAAAAAATAAGCGTTCAGTTCTCATCATGAGCGATCAAACGTTATTAAACGAAAATTACACTATCCGACAAAAATAAACTTTTCCAAAAATAACAAGGTTCTGCAAGTGGATTCTGATAGAACTCGGAAGAAAAAAATATACGGGTCTCTGCGTTTTAAAAGTTTACCTCAAATATTTTTTGTACGCGGGCCTAAAATTTGCCCATTTCTAACAGATTAAGTAAAATAAACCATAAGAAAACTTGTTAGTTTTGCACCAAAGCTTGTTTGTATTCTCGGAAATTTGTAGTAGAATTTCCCGAATATAGAATATAGAATATTTTCCTCCAACACATTAACCCTTTGGCGCCCACCAGTACGGGTCATTTTTGTCATTATCGAAAAAATTTCCTTTTTTGACCCATTACGAGGGTTCCAAGAAATATGTTGTCCATGAAATTTCACTATTGGTCACTGAACAACAAAAATCTGTATACTTTAGTTTTAGGAAACATAAACCCAAATTCCAAAAATGTTTTAAATTTTCTGGTTTTAGGAGAACTGGATGCTTATTTTTAAGCCGATTGTTCTAAAACTTTCAGAACCAAATATTTTAACGAAAAAAATGAGGTATGCAAAAATTTAAGCTATTTCAATGTAAAATAAGGATACCTTCCATATAAATATTCCACTTTTTGGGGATTTTTGACGGTTTTTTGTATGGGAGGTATGTCTAAATTTATTTTCTTCTGCAAATAACTGTCAGATTCAGTTTTTTCATGCCAAAAAAACCTTCGATACCGATTTTCACCGCAATAAGAAGAGGAACATGCAACTTCGTAGTATACCCCCAAACCAAAACTTCACAAAAAAATTTTGTGTGAAACGCTGCTGATAGGGGAAAAAAACCACTGAATTCCTTGACCCCGAAGTAGTTAAAAACGATACATCTTCCGTCCGCTACATTTTATGACTAGCACAGTGAAATTAGCAAGGTCTCAGGCCTACATAATTGGCTCCGCAGTAAAAATAATAACTTCTCCCATTTAACAAATTTGCCCATAACTTGTTTTTTTTTTGCCATACTTTAATAGTTTTCATACTTTTCGTGACTCTAGTGATTAGAACTTTGCATCCACCTTGATTCGAAATTTAAAATCTATCTTTGTATGAATCTATAAGAATTGCGGCTTTACGAAACTTTTTAAATTACGAAACTCTGTAAAGAATCGACAAAGTTATAGGCCTTCTATTCATTTTTGTATACTACATATAATTTTATATCATGGAGTAGGAGCTGGAGATTTCTCAACTATCACAAAAATGGAGAGATTCAACTCAAAATTCATGTTCTTCTCCACATAATGCATATTTAACTATTCGAAATGTTCTTTGAAAAAATCAATGAGCAAGTGGCAAAATTTATAATTTTTCAAATCGGTTGAAAATTATGAATTTGTAAGTTTTTTGAACCACAAAATCTAAGAATTCCCCAAACGTAACGTGTTCCTGGCATACACTATATATAACAAGCTTATCGTGTAATTGATAACAATCAATATACCTAGGGGGAAAAATAAAGCAATTTTCTCGGATAAGCCGCAATTAAAGCCATCAAAGGGCAGTTAACGAAAAAAAGTGAGCGAATGTAAAGAAGAGTTTATCAGAGTAGGAAATCAATTTAATTTAACATTCATCCGGGTGCCAGAACCTGGAAGGCAAGAATCCCCCAATTTATTATTTAAATTTTTTTTTTCGATGTATTTTTATCAAAATTGTGTGAGTCTAAATAAAAAACGAAAAAATACGAAGAAAAACTTAGATATTTAGCCAAAAAACGAGGAAAACTTACTTTAAATATATTTGCTTCAAAAGTTTTTTTATGTATTCCTAACGATATAGTAGTTTTCGATCGATTTACATTGAATAAATAATAAAAAATAATAATTGACGTAATTTGTTCTCTGGGAAGACCAAATCGTCAAATTTTGGAAATGAAATATCTTGAAAACAAGAGGTAACCTAGAAAAACGGATAGCACTAATGAATTAAGCATACTCGAGGTTTCGTTTACTACCTGGGTACCCTGGTTTTCTCGAAAAAAAAATCTCCGATTCGAGCAGAGTGTTGTTAACATTGAAAACGAATTTTTTAAGAAAACATTACATGGTCTTAAATAATTTTTCTGAAAAAATCGTAAATCAAACTTAAAATAAATTTTATGTGTTTAAAAAGTTAATATATTTTATATAGTTTTAATCCAATTTTTTTTAACTTTTTTAATTTCAGATGAATCTATCATGAGTTATTCTGACAACGCCAAAGGAAATAAATTTTATTTTAATTGTTTTTGTTTTGAAAGCCAGATTAGGTCGGCTGAAAACTGAAAACTTTAACTGCATTTTTCTCAAAACTCAATTTTTGAAGTCAGTTGACACGATTTCTCAAAAAATAATGAAACGATATTGTTAAAATTTTGTACACTTTTTCAATATAAAATTGACTAGTGCTTGAACGAAGGATTTTTTCTTTTATCACAACTAATTTTACAAGGCCATCCGCGGTACAAACTATATCAAAAATAGTCCATTTTTGTACAGAACTCTGCCAAAAGTTTAAATTTTATGTTTTTAGTTTTAATCGAATTTTTTTTAATTTTTTTAATTTTAATTTCAGATGAATCTATCATGAGTTATTCTGACAACGCCGAAGGAACTTTATTTAAGCGGCCATAAGAAATGGCTGAATTTCCTAAATTTTTAAATCAAAATTTCACAAAATATTTGCCAAATGTTTATCTTCGATATGTTAAAAAGTTTGAATTAAATATTTCATTTATTATATTAGAAAAAAACTAGAGAAAATATGATTTTTTTAGTCTTCGAAACCCATGTAACCCCTTAACCCTTTCGCTGTTTTTTGCTATTATAATGTGGAAAAACAATTTTTAAATTTAACTACTTCACATTTTAAACCTATCGGGAATTTTTATAATAAAAATTTTTTTTTTCAAATCAAGAATGCTTTTTCTCTGTAAAAGTTAAGTTTGAGTAAAAACGGGAGCACAGTTTTTTTATTTGATTTAAAAAAACAATCCAAATTACATTTGTGTGAGTTTAAGAGTGAAGCTATAAAGTTTAAAATTTTGAGCAGGTAAAAAAAAATTTACGGGTCTCGGCGTTTTAAAAGTTTACGTCAAAATTTTTTTTACGTGGGTCTAAAGTTTGCCCATTTTTAATAGATTAAGTATAATAAACCAAAAGATAACTAGTTAGTTTTGCACTAGAGCTTGTTTATATGTGCAGCAACTTATAGTGGAATTTTTCGTAGAATATTTTCTTCCTACATATTAACCCTTTGGCACTCACTATTATGGGTCTTTTTCTGCTTTTTTCAAAAAGGTTTCTTTTTTTAACCATTACGAGGGTTGATAGAGGGTTAATATGTTCAAGAAATATGTTGCCCATGAAATTTTAGTATAGGTCACTGAACAATAAAAATCTGAATAGGTACTTGACTTTAGTAAAAATAAATCCAAATTCCAAAAATGTTTCAAATTTTCACCTTTTATACACTGTGAACAAGTGTGTCTTTAAAAGTATTTTCTAAATTAAAAGTTAATTTTACATTGCAAAATAAACCTTAAAACCATAAAAAAATTTAAATTTTTATTTCTTTCATGCATTTTGGTCTTGATAACGTACAAAATTCCAAAAGTTTTACAGCCTTTCATTTCAATCTTTTTTTGGTTTTTATTCTTAACCAAGTCCGAATCTACCCCCAAATAAAAAAGTTGAGAAGAAAGGGTTAATAGTAAACAACCACTTCACTTAAACACACCTTCTTTATCCCTTTTCGTACCGGGTTCATTTCCCAAAGATTGGATAAAAGGAGTTAGGTTTAGTTGTCAATTGTATTTTTCATTCCAGTCATCCTTGGTAGGAAAGTAAATCTTGAGAGACTTTTCGAGAATTTCTTCCGAAGTTAAGCAATGAATAGATTGAGCCGGTCGGTTTGATACTACATCTAGTCGTAGCTGCACTATTTTATGTTTTTGTATTAAATAAAAATGTGGGGCAAATATATTTCATAGGTAAAGCTATATTTTCTTTGCCCCTCACCTTTTCTTCACAAGTTCTGAGCTAAAATTGAAACAAAACAAAATACAATGAAGACAAATATTTTCCACAAGTGTGATATAAAATCAGACATACTTCAGAAAAGTTCCCTTGATCCGCTACTACATACATATAAAATGACACATGCAAATGCATTCGATTTGATTCCATACATGTGTAGATGCCTTCCGTTCTACAATTTGAATTGGTGAAAGAGGAGACGAATAAGAGGAGTAGCAGGTGAAAATCACTTATCAAAAACGATTGTGTCATAATTTCTACGCAATGTCAATCAAATATTCTTAACCTGCCTACTGTTATGGGCAGGAAATAACAAATATCAAAGCAAAAATGTCTAATATTTACACTGATGTGTGCACACACACATGCATGTGCTCAAGCAAATATGTTTCATATATAGTGTATGAATGTATGTCACAAGTATATGATAAAAACTCTTAGGAATTTTATTAAAAATTGTGCATGTGTATGTGTGAAAGTGAGTGAGTGCTCTGGCAACTATGTTGAATAGCAGAAACAACAGCATAACAGCATAACCAACCCAAATCATGAAAATAACAACATGAAGGAATAAGGTTAAATTCTGATTTATATACTTATATTATTATTAAAGTGAATATGAAAACAAATGTTCATATATTGTATGTATATTAGGGCGTACCAATTTATATGGATGAATGAAAAATTTGATATTTGATCCTAATCAACTTTATTGAAGAAAGTTTGGCAAAAAAAAAGGAGCCACCCCCCCGTAAAATTCATAGAAGTTTCAGTAATATTAAACGTAATTATAAAATTTTATTAAAACAACTAGAGTATGTAGTACTGAAACTTCTACGAATTTTAGGGGGGGGGGGGGGGGGGGGGTCCATTTTTTTGGCATACTTTCTTTGGCAAAGTTGCCGAATCCGAACGGTGAAGTGAGAAGCTTTTCATAGCAATTTTTTTACTCTTGGTTGTTTGCCATTGCCAGCCAAGAGGTGGTGCCATACAGAAAAATTTTTATTTTCTATTTTTATTTTTTGAACGTGCCGAGATATGAACCTCTGCGTAGCAGTCCAACACACTACTAGGCTACGGCAACTTTATTTTTCACTAGTTTTTAAATTTGCATTGTTGAAGAAGAAAATACCGTTACTTCCAAAAACAACAAACAAACGAGATGAACGGAACATTTTTTTTTATTTTTTTCTTTGAGTTTCGTTTCTTGTTTTTTTTTTTCAGCAAAGCAAATTGGTGTTTATTCTTCACCCCGGTATTATTTACTTAAATTTAAATGTAATATTGAAAGAGGCGCCACAGGCGAAAAATTTTTACAAAAATAAAGAAAAAATGAAAATATTTAAAAGAAATCGCGCGATTTTTATTAAATATTTCCATTTTTTCTTTATTTTTGTAAAAAAAATTTCGCTTGAGGCGCTTATTACCATACCATTCCTATTTACTATATGAGCATATTTTTCCTTCTGTTTTTATTTTTATGTTTACCCATTCGCTTTCATCCTAAACGGAATAGCTTTTTATTTTAGAAAGCCAATTTTTAGAAAAGTTCGAAATAAAACTGCATTTTCTTATACATGTAAATTTGGTTTACAACGGTCATAACGCTCACTGGGTGTTATGATCTTTTTCGGGGCAGCCATAGCGCCCAAAATGATTTTGGGCATAATGGCCATTCCTAGAGCGGTCATAACGCCGTGCGTGTTATGTCCGGGAACTTCCAGAAATATAAACGCACATTTTCTTGTTTTTTTAAAATTATTTTTCTCGATTTTTGCAGCAGAGAGAACATTTTACACCCGTATGGCGTTATTTCCACTTCGTCTGCTAAAATTTATGGCATTATTGGATTTTTAATTCGGAAATAACGCCATATCGCAATTATGGCGTTATTTCCCAATCAAAAGTGCAATAAAGCCATTATGGCGTTAATGCATATGGCCTTATAACACCCCTCCGAATTTTTCTGTCAGAGTACTTAAAAAAAAAAATAAAAAATGGTACGCCCTAATGTGTATAAAAGCATGTAGTTATATAAAATGTAACATTTATGCGGACATATATGTACACGTACACATTCACTTGCTGGCTTAACCTTTTACCAACTGACAGTGCACAAAATGTACATATTTTATATTTATTCATATATACAAATAAACATATTTAAAAATGTTTGACCACAATACGTTTCTATTTCCCATTCCCACCTAAAGGTTAAATCCTTGCACCATGAGAAAACATTTTTCTTAATGCGAAATATTTTAGTTTATTGCGTTTGTGCTTGGCATGAAAAGCCTACAGCATATGCGTGTATATTTTTATTAAATAGTTTTTAACGCAAACATATATATATTCGCCCTTATACATACATACATACATATGTACTATATGTACTTACTTATGTACCTTTCTGTATGTGCATAAAAAATTAATACACGTGTTAATTATACAAATACAACGAGTAAACAAGAATGTATACTTCTACTTAAATATCAGTAATATTACCAAACATTGACATAACAACAAGAACAACAAGAACAACAACGATAAAGAAAATAAAACACTTGTGGACAACCAAAATTTATTACTGCTGTCAATATAATATTACTAAAGTTATACGAAAACTCACCTTTGTACATACTTAAGTCTCGAAAGGTACATATGGTTATAAGAAAACAAAAGTTGGATTATGGACCTATATCTCAATTTAACAACATCAACTGCAAACAAATATAATACTTCAGTGCAACGTCATCACCAGTATCAACAAAATAAGAACGTGTCAATGTTGGTATATATTTATTAGGGTGCAGCAAAAAAAAAAAAATATATGTATATACGATAGCAAAAAAGAGTAGTTTGGAAAGAAAAAAACTCTGTAGCTGATTCTCAATTTTTTTGTTGAGAGTAAACTAAAAAACTTTATCAATGCGAAATCTTGTCTACCCGTGGTTCAATACCAACAAGATTGGAAAATTTTCAAGAGATTGCACATTGCTTTGATGCCATACAAAACTTGATCAAAAATAGAAAGAGTTGTTGGATTTAAATGAAAATTTTCACTTATAGTAATTTCTTTTCACTGAGAAATTGGTATTCTTTTAGACCTTCTAGCATTTTTTTTCCGATTTAAAACAAAAAAAAATTTTAATTCCACAATCCAAAAAAATTAAAAATTTTTGTTTGCAAGAGAGTAACCGTAATATAATATTAAAAGAGGTTGTTAAGCTGAGCATATTTGCTGAAGAAAGTTATAATCTAGCAAGTCATGGTTTTCTCCTACCTCCATTTAGAGTTGAGAGCGGCCATATTAACATAATCAGTGATCAAAATTCAAAAGTTAGTGAGTTGATGTCCTAGACAAAGAAAAATTTTTTGCACATTGACCCCTCACCCCTTCTCCTTACCCCTATTTATGGTGGTTTTTAGTAGTGTTGGCAAAACATCGATTTTCTATCGATAGTATCGATTGGCTTGTCACTATTAGTCTATCGATAATTTGTAAAAACAATCGTTCAAACTATCGATTGCTACAGAGATGAAATTTTTTGTAGTTTATGTAAATAGGTTAGGTTGGTTAGATTGGAGTGGCAGTCGAGAGACACACTTAGGCCAGGATGGCCTATTGTGATAACACATAGTTGGACCTACAGTTTAATGTCGATTCCGAATGGCGGTGGCAATTTTTTATCAGCTCGGTGGTTTTGCCATTATCAACTAAGGTGTTTACTTGTACACTTTCTTATAATCATATAAATAAGAAACCGACCATTTTATCACGTAATGGTAACTCTTAAGCAATTTTTCGTCTCTTTTCTATTCTGTGCGATTTGAAATAACGTGTAACGGCATCTCAGGAACTATTTGTCTTGTGGTACTAAGATTTGGAATGAAACTATGATTTGTCAATAAAAATCGATTGGTAAAATATGGGCTGGCTTGAGTTAGTGGGTGTGACACCTCCCATGCAATTCTGTTTTTAATACGGTGTATTTTCTCAATAATTTTTTTTTTTTTGCTTAAGCAATCAACACTCAGCAAAGCATTGCGTTGATTGAGGAAGGAAGATAGATTAGTGGTAGGAGGAAAGAGGGAGAAAAAGTTGTGGACGTTTGTTTTAAATTTGGAAAGGTCGTAAAAGTCAAGAAAAACGGTTGCAGGGAGCTTATTCCATATACGCGCGGTACGGCAGAGAAAGGAAGTATCTCTGTACTGCGTGGTGCGTTAGGGTACCATATCCACGTGGAATGCATGACTGCTGCTTGCTGTTCGTGTAGTTCTGGTGAACACATGAACTGGTGGAATCAAATTCCGTATCTTAGCGAAACATCTACCGTGAAAATACCGGTAGAACAGAGTCACGTTTCTACGGTGCTCCAAGATACCAATAGAGCTGGAAACCCTACTGTCTCCTATTAGCTTTATAGCCTGATATTGAATACGGTTCAGGAGCTCTAGTTGCGTTCGTGAAGCTCCTGCCCATAAGTGTAAATTATACTCCATTTTGGGGCGGATATAGGTGGTGTAGATCATGCGGAGATCAGTCGAAATGAAGTATTCTTACACCGCTTTAGAAAGCCGAGACACTTGACTGCTTCTTTCGACACGTCAAAAATATGATTATTCCAACGAACGTCACATTGGATGGACATGCCCAGAATATCAAGAGTTTCTGACTCCGCAATAATTACCCCACCCATGTGCAGAGGGTTAAGGCACTCTTTTGTGATATAACAAACAACATTGGGTCTTACGCGCGTTGAATTCAACTCTGTTCGTGAGACCCCACTCAGAGTTTGATTGGAGATCATTATTGAGTGAGCCATTCATAGCATGCCGTTTACTTTCAATTTCCAAAGAGTAAGGGCGTTTTGAGCAGGTGTATGAATAACAAATGGTGATGTCATCTGCAAAGGAGTGAATGAGATTCTTAATCAATGACAGAAGGGCATTGATAAAGATAAGGAAAAGGGTTGGGAAGAGGACCGAGCCCTGCGGCACTCCAGTATTAATGGCACGAGCCTCCGAAGTGACAACATCTATCACAACACGGATAGAGCGGTCACTTAGAAAACTCGTGATCCATCGGGTGAATAAGTGAAATAGGAATAGCTTGAACGTTTGCAACTTTCCATCAAGACACCTGTAGTGTATGAAATGTTAAAATGTCGCGTAACGGTCGCGCCAATGTTGATGAACATGCTCGCAATACATGGGCTGGAATGCCATCGGGCCCAGAAGCCTTATTGATGTCGAGATTCGCAAGCACTCTTTTAACTACACGTGTTCGAAAATATATCTCAGGCTTAGCACAAGATACAGCTTCGATGATGGGTAGTGGCTGATTGCTATCTGGCAGAGAAAAATTCTCTGCAAAAATGCTAGCTAAAAGATTCTGTTTATCAACCGAACTAGTGACGAGGCGATCACCTATAAAAAGAGTTGGAATTGACGAAGACGTTTGGTTCTTTACTCTCTTTACAAATGACCAAAAGTTCTTACTACCCCAAGGGAATTGTAAGACTTTATGCCTCTGGCGCTGTTCGTAAAGAAACTTTTCGCGCCTTAAAATGGCATTACAGCGATTTCTTGCCTGCTTACGCAACTGTTCAGTATTGACATTCTTGTTTGATTGCAAGTTCCTGAAAGCGTCCTCTTTGGACCTGACTGCTGATCTGCAAGTCACATTAAACCACGAGTTATCTTTTGGTTTAATACTAACCATTTTATTAGGAATGAAAGATCGCATTCCTAATAAAATAATTTCTTCTACCATTTTAGCATTGGCTTCTATGCTTTTATCGAGAAAGCACAATTTAAAATTGAAGTGGTCAAAAAATTTATTAAGACCATTCCAATTTGCCTTTCCATAAAGCCACATTAATCGCTTTGGGGCTATTGGCAAAGTGTCATGGATTCTAGAATACGGAAAGGATGCTTAAATGCTGCAATGGTCTGAATTTCCAAGAGGTGCGTGGATACTTACCTCATATTTGTCATGATAGGAAGTAAGAAACAGGTCAAGGATATTATGCGCTTGCCCAGCGATGCGCGGAATGTGTGTCGCTTCAGTCACTAATTGAGCCAGAAGGTTCGACTCGGCAAAAAGCTCAAATTATAAGCCTTCGGGTGTTGTGTGGTTCGAATGGCGTAGCCAATTTGAATTATGAACGTTAAAGTATCCAGCAACAACAATTTCACTGCACGGATATGTTTGCAAAATAGAAGCAATCGAATCAGAAAGGAGATCTAACTTATTAAAAGTAAGATTCCTATCTGAGTTCGGGCTTCTGTAAAGAAAACAGAAGTGCAGCAAATGTGACTGGATGTTAAGTTTAACCCACATGGAGCTAAACTCAGCATCCGTCATACAGAATTGTTCCTGGCACTGGAATGCAACTTCCTGATTTATAAAGAAGGCAAGACCTCTATGGGGAGAAAATAATGGCACTAAGCGATACCCCGGTATGTGAAAATCCAGAGGATCTGCACCCTCACACACCTGAGTCTCGCCCAGTGCCATTATATGGGGTTTATGGAGGTTGATAAACGCAAATACAGAGAAGAAATTTGCTCTGAGTCCGCGAATACTGCAAAAAGCTATGCGAAAGTTATCCGACATTTACGACACTGAACAAATTAAAACAAGACAGAAAAGGCACAATTGATAGATTACTCAAAAACCTTTTGTTACCAATGGAATGCTGTAAAAAAAATAAATAGGTTAAAGAAAATGGTCATAATACTTTCCCCCATAAGAGACTGTTTGAGAGTGTATATCTGAGAAAACATAGCAAGGAAAACAATAGAAGTTTGTGTGTGAATGCAGTATGATGGCAGTCATTATTGTACAGAATGTTGTTGTTTTTGGACCAGTTGATGTGAAATCTCCCATACAAATATGTAGATAGTTTAAAACGACATGTCGTCGCCTGGGAATTGATTTGGCGTATGTGTATAAGTATTCCTATGCCTATACGCCAAATCAATACTCAGGCGACGATGTGTAGACCACTATAGGAAAGAAAGTTATGAAAGATTGTTTGTGAATTCGGTAGATATTTCGGTAGTTCATAGTTATTGGGGAGCCATGTCAAGAATGGTGATGAAGGTTTGCAGGGCCGTAGCCAGAAATTTTTTTCGGGGGAGGCGGGGTGGGGGTTTTCAGAAAATATTCATAAATAATTTTTAACAAACTGATTTTGAAATACAATTAATTAAATCAATGATACATTTGATAAACCCTATAAAATTAAAATTTTAGGAAAAATTTTCCGATTTTTTTTTATCTTAATCTCAAAAAAATGGCCAAAAGTGACAAAAAATTCCCAGAATAAAATTAAATTTTTTGAAATAAATATTATTCAATGTGCATTCTAATGCATTTTTTTTTATCGTGAAGGACATAATTTCAATAGCTCATTGACTTCCCACTACTGACGATGTACCCAACCTCAAAAAAATTACCAAAATTAGTAGAGGCTCATTTTTTTCAAATGATCATCATTGGGAACTTTTCACGTTGAACACGAATCTGAGGTCAAAAACTTCCCACCACGTCACGTTTTAGGAAAAAAATGGGGTTCAAGCAAGTCTAATTTTACACGGATCCGATAATTTTAAACAGTTACTGACCTAGAAAAACTATGAATGCGCAGTCTCAACTTCTCTTTTTGAATCCGTAGTCAAACCTCATGTCGAAGAAAACAAATCGGATTTGATCGCATAGTGTAAGTAAGATTTCAAATAAATTTTTTTTTATATTTGACTTTTTAGAAAAAAAAAAAACCGATGGAAATAAAAAATATCGTAGATTTTATTTTGACTTTGCAGCCCCTCCACCCCCCCTTAAATAGGTTTGCATGCTAAGATGGGATGTTGATAGTATTAACTGAAAAGAATATTAAAACTATTGAAAAGTGGAAATGGAACTACATATGTTAACGATATGAATGATATGCAAGAATTAGATTTAGATCGAAGGTTGCCACACTCATATGGTAATTTCTTTTGCAAAAGTTTTTTGTTACCTAAACTTTACCAGGTCCAGACATCGGAGGTAGTGGATGTAAAATATTATAAAAAAAGCAGAAAACGCCACCTCTTGGCTGGCAATGGCAAACTTCCAAGGGTAAAGATTGCTTAAAAAAAGCCTTTCACTTTGCCGTTCGGTTCTGGAATGAAACTGTAGCTCTATTCCATCCAAGTGGTATTATGCCATAAAAGGAGAAGTGGAATGGAAAGAAAAAGACACAAACCATAATGGTTTAACATCATGTTCTGCGTATCTAAATCTATTTGCTATAAATTTTTCATGCTTGTATATTTTTTAGGGTGGCAATTATCGCTCAAGAAAGTGAAACAGAAAAACTGACTCCTGACTTGCAATAAAGATTTGAAACTTTAAACTGCTCTTCTGAAAAAGTTAAAAACTATCGATACTATCGAAACTATCGATTTTTCGATAGAGTCGAAGTATCGATGTTTAGCAAATACTAGTTTTTATTAAATTTAATAAAAGAAATTTCCATATTTAATAATTGTTTCTTAACCCTTTGACGACCGAATTGTAATGGGGCTTGATAGAAACCTTCTGTTTTGAAATTATGGTTACTTAGCTCTTCCACAATGATGACACCAAATTTCATGCTTCTATATTGATTTGTTTGTGCTTTATTCAAGGTATCAAATAAAAATAAATTCAAGTTCGATAAAGGTTTCAAAGTTAGATTAGGTTATTAACATTGAATTCAAAAGTTTAATAAATATATAACCTTAAGTTTTTTTTTTTTTAATAAACCTTAAATAATACTACCTATATAGTATAAACAAATATTCGTATAAGCATGCATATGAAAAGGCTTCATTTTATGTGACGCACGCACGCCTAACGGTCTCACCGAGTATATCTAAAGAAATCATTTTCAATTTTTTCTGCTGTCATTGGCAAAAAGGGTGTCTGTCCGTAATAACAACTACCTTGGTGCCTATGTGTAATTGTGTGTGTTTTGTGCAAGCATGCCGCTTGCATTGACTTATCTTCTTAAATTTTATTATGGCGTCGACTGATAAAGCGTAACGCAAATTCATTAATAAAGCTATAATGGAAAACTCTGTCTGTGGCTGTGTGTTGTGGCTTTTGTGTCAAATTCTAAAAGTAAGGGAAGCTTTCACTTCATTAAAATGTATGCGATATAAACCACAACGAAAATAAAGTAATTAGATATACCGAATACACTAAGAGAAATTTATTATTAATATTATAAAAAAATTTTACTTGTACGAGTATATATACTTATTTGCTTTTAAATAGTGCCTAGTAAAATAAAATACTCAATATTTAGCAATTTGTTTCTTCAGAGTACTCGCTGCGTGCAATGTCATAAAAATTACAGGAGATGTGATTTTTGACCTCATTTTCTTAAAAAAGAAAGGCTACAGGTTTCAACAAGAATCAAAAAATAAATTTCAAGTAAGTATCTCTCAGCCGAATCGTAGATGTGTTCAGCTATAGAATTTCTAAAATCTCAAGTGAATATGTTATTTTGATTTAGAGGTATTGTTGCATAAATAGTATTGGGAGTATGAATGTATAAACTTGTAATTGTGACTAACTTCATATCTATCATACGCGCCATTTTTTTGACATTGACAGCTATTCTATCTCGAAGAGCGCCAAAAATGCTATAAAAATTGATCTGTCAAATAATTTTCATAATTTTACAAAAGTGTTTTACTATAGCTGAAAATGTCGAATTTCGTGCCAACAAAACAACATTTGCGGGAAGTTTTAATTTGCTTCTTCCATTTAAAGAAAAACTCAACTGAAGCACATCGTTTACTCACTGAAGCTTATCCTGACTGTGCTATAGACGTTAGAATGTGTTAGGTATAGTATGCCCGTTTCAAAAGTGGTGATTTTGATGTTGAAGACAGGGAACGTTCAGGCGGCTCGAAAAAGCTCGAAGATGAAGAATTGAAGGCGTTACTCGAAGAAGATTCATGTCAAACGCAACAAGAACTTGCAGAATCTTTAGGAGTTGATCAATCAACCATTTCTAAACGATTAAAAGCATTGGGAATGATTCGAAAGCAAGGAAATTGGGTGCCGTACGAATTGAAGCCGAGAGACGTCGAACGACGATTTTTCACATTTGAACTGCTGATTGAACGACAGAAAAGAAAGGGTTTTCTGCATCGTAATGTAACTGGCGATGAAAAGTGGATACTTTACGATAACCCAAAGCGTAAAAAATCATGGGGACCGCCCGGACATGCATTAATATCAACGGCAAAGTCGAACATCCATGGATCCAAGCTCATGCTGTGTATTTGGTGGGATATGAAAGGTGTCGTGTATTATGAGCTGTTGAAACCGAATGAAACGATCACTGGCGACTGCTACCGACTACAATTGATGCGTTTGAGCCGAGCATTAAAGGATAAGAAGCCAGAATATGAGAATAGACACGACGAAGTTATTCTTCAGCACGACAATGCTCGGCCGCATGTTGCAAGACAAGTAAAAACATACTTGGAAACTTTGAAATGGGAGTGCTTCCCCACCCGCCGTATTCTCCAGACATTGCTCCTTCTGATTACCACTTGTTCCGATCGATGACACATGGCCTGGCTGAACAGCACTTCCGTTCTTTCGAAGAACTCAAAAAATGGGTCGATTCGTGGATAGCCTCAAAAGATGAGGAGTTCTTTCGACGCGGAATCCGTATGCTACCAGAAAGATGGGAAAAGGTTGTGGCTAACGATGGACAATACTTTAAAGAATAAATTTATAATCACTTTTTCACAATAAATGTCCAAATTACGAAAAAAAATACGAGTTTATACATTCATACTCCCAATAGTCTCAGTGGCTCCTATTGCAGAATTCTGGGCTAAACAGAATTACGGCGTATTGATAATTGTACGCGACTGAAAAACGCTGTCACAATTCAAATGCTCATAGCTGATCAGATGGAATAGAGTTGCAGCCATCGAAGATTTTATGCTAAAGATTTTACATCGACTTCGATCTATTTCTTTTTTTCCTGGATTATTGACGTAACAGGGTTGCAATAAGTAAATATATTAGCTAATTGGCAATTGAGTTCGAATTCGGTACAAATAAAGAAATATTACTATTGTTATTTTGACAGCGATTTACAGTCACGTAATGTTGTCGACACCCCGCAATTCTTTTTAGATCATTGCTTGCGCTCTCATTTAATTAGACGATGGTTTGACAGTGCGAGCCCTGCGTTATTTTTCCTAGATCTATTCTTTTTTAAAGATGTGAAGCCCCCTATTGATTTTACACATTAAATATTTATTACATTATCATAAAGATATGTATATCAATTTGAAGCCCATTGTATCTCATTTATTTTCAACCTTAAAATTGCAGAGTGTATTTATTTTGTAATTTGTGTGCATATGTGCCACTTGTTGATTTATTTTATTTTTTTTTTTTTTTGCGGTGTGTATACGAAAGTTTATCTTGCAATTGCTGAGGTTAAAATGTCGATGACAAAAATTGCTAGCTTTTATATTTTATATGCTGATAAAATATTAACGCAGTGAAACAAAGGAAAGCAGAGGAGCATTATTTTCATACTACAGCGTTAACATGTGTAGCTATCATTTATTTATTTTATACAGTAGAACGTTGATAATTTGAATCTCAATAGATTACTTAAATTTTTTGAATTATAAAGGAGAGTTTTCGATTTATCTAGTTTTCGAATTAAAAAATTCGAAATATGGATATTTTTTGAAACCCAAATTCCATTGGAAGTTTAATTTCACAAAGGAAATTAAAATGCAAAAAAAGGTTCTAGCAAACTCACATGAAATGTTAAATTCGAAGAACCAAATGATAGCAAAAAAAAAAAACAGTGAAATTTTTGTCCGGGGTAGAACCCGATTTGGAACCAAACCAATTTTGTGCGTATATTTAGGCAATAATCAGGCATACCCTTTACAAGTGAAACTTCTACGAAAAGCAAACCATTTTTTTGAACCCCTTTTCATTACAAAAAGTTCGTGTGTAGAGGTCAACTTTGTAAAATTTCAAATTATGGAGGTAATGATAATGAAAATTAGCTCCAATTACAGGATTTTCAAATGTTATTTCAATATTGTCATGAGTCATGAGTTCGAGCGAAAGTGAAAAATTATAGAGCTTTCGAGCTGTAGACGTTCTTCTGTATAAATATTTCCCTCCGAAATATATAGTCAATTTATTGTCAGCAAAATTTTAGTTATTTTTTCGTAATTAATTTCACCAAAATTGCTTTCATTGCAAGCCTTTAACTTAAAGAGAAAAAATATATCCCCCTATGGTACTCTAAATACAAATAAAGGTAAAATCTTTTTCATATTTAAATGTATTCATAGCAGATGAAAATTAAATGAAAACGTGTACCTGTACTTCAATTACATTTTACTAAAAGATTTTTACATTCAAATTAAACTAAAGTTACATATTTGTATTTATACTATGCATAAGGTTTATACTTTTTGTCTTGCTGAGAAATGAGCAAATGTTGTTTTGTTTGCCTCAGGAGGAGATTTTCAATTTTATCATCATACATTATTGTATACAACACAATCTGGCAGTACATCCATTTACATTTGTGCATACACACGTATACGTATGTATGTATTTGTCTATGCAAAGTAAAAAACACAGTGGTATATTGAAAATATTCCAAAAAATCAATTTATTTTTGCATGTACGAAACATGAAAGTTTATATTGCACGCAAACACACGCTCACAGTACCTGCACCTGAGCAAATGCTGCAATGCAACAAGTAACATATTTTTATTTTTACTTCCATCGACATGCTGCTAAATTGACATTTTTGCTGTCTTTGACATTTTTAATTTTTCCCCCTTTGGTTGGCAGCACACATTTTTAGACATTTAATTTTCATGCTCTCTTATCTGAGCTTTGAGTTTTTATTAGATTTTGTGTGAGCGCAAAATGAGTGTCATGTTAAATGGGAAATTATAACTGAGCTCAAAAAGTAGAGACTAAAATTGAAACTGCTTGAAAATATGAGATGGCAAGGTTTTTGGTTTTTATGAGGCAATTTGTTTGAAAAACGATTCCGTTGTTTGATTTGTAGCTTTGAGTAGTTTTGGGAAGCTTTGTGTTTTGTTTTCTTCTGTAATTATTCATTTTTAAATAAGCTATTGCAGTATATGCAAAAAAAATTATACCACCTTGATCAAAAAGTTCCCGGAATTTATTTAGAAAATTAAAAATGCAAGTTTATTCATCTAAATCTATATTGTCCCCTTAAAAGTAATCCCCATCGACTGCAACACAATTACGCCAGCGCTTGATCCAATCCTTGAAACATTTTTTATATTCGATTTCCGGTATGTCCATCAATGCTTCCTGCGATTTTTCTATTACTTGCTCTCGGCTGCTGAAACGCGTTTCCCGTAATGGGTTTTTAACTCGATTGAACAGAAAGAAGTCACAGGGAGCTAAATCAAGTGAATTCGGTAGTATTTGTTGTATTTTTCGTTAAAAAATTACGAATATTGATGGCACTGTGCGACGGTGCGTTATCATGGTGCAAAATCCACGAGTTTTCTGTCCATAATTCCGGTCTCTTTCGGCGAATTGCTTCACGCATACGTCTCATAAAGCCCAAACAATACTCTTTGTTTACTGTTTGGCCTTCTGGCAGAAACTCATGATGTACTACACCGTTGTAATCCATGAAAACTTTGAGCATTGCCTTCTTTTTTGGCTGAAAACGACGTGGTTTTTTTGGTCTCGGCTCATTTGGTGAACGCCATTCACTTGCCTGATGTCTGGATTGCGTGTCGTACTCATAAACCCACGTCTCATCTCCAGTAATGATCCTTTTGATGAATGTGGGATCGGATTCAGCCTCGCAAATCATGTCTTTTGCGACTAGTGATGATTCGATACAAGTAAATACAAGTAAAAACTCAATTCTTTTCATTCGATTCAAGTATTTTTTTTACTCGATGCTATAACATAAGTATTTTACTTGGTATCGGAAAAAAGGTTCAGGTCTTTTGGCACTAACTATGCTGCTACACTACGGAAACCCAAATCATTAACCAAAATGTCTTGGACGAATCCATAGGTAATGTTCAAGTCCGCCGCTCTCTCTCTCTCTGATGGTTAATTTGCGGTTTTTGACCGAAATTTCTTTTACTTTATCAATGTTTTCGTCGGCTTTCGATGTCGATGGTCTGCCACTACGTTCATCATCTTCGATTGACTAACGACCACTTTTGAACCGCTCGTGCCACTGGTAAACGACCGTTTTCTTTAGAGAATCGTTCCCGAAACACTTTTCCAACATTTCCGACGTTCGAGCATCATTAAATCTGTTTTTTACGCAAAATTGTTCATTGTTGCAAATTTAAATCCATTTCTAAAATTGTAAAAAATTGCCAACACACTCAGAGATAGATGTACTCTTGGCTACGTAACTTTTGCAAATGTCAAGCTATGATGCTAAGAGGAAATATCACCAACAGATATACCAACTTAACAAAAAAACGGAGAGCTCAAATCGGAACGATGGGAGCGCCACACGGTGCTTATTTGGGGAACTTTTTGATCACGGTGGTATGCAAATCCTGAGATGTGCCTACAACTTAATGTTTACTTATGATGTTGAGATATTGAAAAGTATTTAATTTAGCGTTAATCTTTCACTGGCTAAGTTTGATAAAAAATATGACTTATAATATTTGAGAAGTCAAATAAAAGTGAAAAGAAAATAAGTGTAACTTGCTTTATTCCCTAATTTTACCCTTCTCTCTCCCTACCCTCCTTTATCTTACTGGCATCCTTTTCTTTCTGCTCTTTGACTCTCTGATTCGGTCTTTCCTCCTTTTCGTCCTTCGCCTTTACTTTTACACCTCTCTTCCTTTTAGGATTATTTCACCGTTTTGCACCCTCATATGCGCTTCCTTTGTTTCTTATAATTCTCTGTCCCCGCCCCTCTTCTGTCCGTCTCTCTTTCGTTTATTTCATTCGCCTCTTCTATTGTTCTCTTTCCCCTTTATCTCTCTCCTCTTTTGCCTATTTCATTTTACTCACCTCTAAACACTTTTCTCTTTCTATTTTCTATTGCTTTAGTGTCTCTCATTTACATTTTCATTTACTCTCTTCTTTATAATTTTTCCCTTTCTTTCCCTTTACTTCACACACTCATAACCCCCCGCCCTCCCTTTCTTCTCTTTCGTGTCCTTCCTCATTATCCCCCATTCTCACTTTTTACTTTTTTCACTTTCCCCCATTTATCACTTTCACTCCCTCTTTCACTATTCTATATCCTAATTTTTTTTTATTTCCTTCTTTCGCTTCTTGTCTTTTTCGTCGTTCTCCTCTTCTCTCTGTATGTAGTATAACGGCAAAAATAACGCTAATTAAGCAATTACTAATTAAGCATATTCCTCTTTAAATAATTACATACATATATATACAATACTATAATGAATAGACGCTTAACCTTTAGGTGCACAATAAACAACTGTGACTGAAAATGCCCCGGAGCAGATACTATATACTTATTAGATATGTACATCAGTAAAATATGTTAATACATATGTATATGAATTCAATTTGTAGCAATATTTGTTTACTTTGAAAAAAAAAGTACAAACACACTAATGCTCTCACACACACAGACACACACACATGCAAATAAACGCACTGACAATGAGGGACACAATCAGTTTAATGTGGCGCCATCATGTGGTGTTATGTGGCAAAAGAAAAAAGGAAAAAAAAAGAAGTAGAAGCATTTCGCCTACGTCAAATTAAATTTACGCAAGTGCTTTTTTGTTATTGTCCTTTTTTCCTTTCTGTGCTTGTTACTTATGTTAAAACGTATATACACACACACATGCATACATATATACATACATATAATATATGTAACTGCATCAAAATATATTCATATTCGACTCTCCGTATCTATTAAAAATATGTAAATGTGTGTGCATGTCATTTTCTATAACTCTAATGAAATCAGATTGAATGCAGAATTTTAGTTCCTATTACAATATTCCATATACAATATATGTATAAATATACGATAGTATGTTGGTATTATGGTATAAAAGATTTTAACCGTACTTAACATATTCATGCACTTTGATCCTGAATTAGAGCGCTAGCATTTGAAGCATAAAATACTCTAATGCATTTTACAGTAGTTGGAATTTGTTAAATGCATATAATAAATAAAATATTGAATAATAATATATTTCGCATTAACGAATGGGATGTTAAATGTTCTGTAGGAAAATTTTAATTTCATTAGAATCCTATATTCAGCAGGCTCTGTTTCCTTTTAATTTCTCATTATTCCTTTTACTGGCAATTTAATATCCATTAATTATAGATATATCAAACTATATTTATTATTTCAGCACTAAAAAAAAAATTCTAAAATGTTAACATAACATGTATGGGTAACGCTCGTATCTAAACAGTTTTTCGCTGTAGTATACCGCTTTTTCAGCTCCAAAACCGCATACCGCCTTTTTTACCAAAATACCGCGTTTATACTAAGAAAAAAATATAAAATTTTTGAACACTACGAAATTCAAATTTATCAATCACAATGCAAAACGTGTCAGAGAACAAGGGCAAATCGTTGCAAGTATTCCTTTGAAAGAAGTAGAAACATTGAAGGCGATTCTCATCGTCAAAACTAACTTGAAATATCCATGCGTTGATTTCTATAAATACCTCATAGCAAAGCCGGAATCGCTTCGTCAAATTTCTTCAAAGCACAAATTCAATACAACTACAAAAGGAGATATGAAAATGGAGAACGAAGACGATTTAGATGATGGATAAATTGCTTTCCTGGTTAATTTTCATTGAAAAAAGTTCATACCGCGAAATATACAGTTTTTTTCAAATCGATTTACAGTTTTTTTTCAAATCGATTTACAGTTTTTTAAAAATTTTTGGTACAAATATACAGTTTTTGGTCGGAAAAAAGATACGAGCGTTATGTATGAGTAATTTTTCGAAGGGTAGAGGAGATCGACATTTTCAAAGAAAATCAAAAAACTTCGAATTAAAATTTTTTTATTCCAAAAATCGAAGAGTGATCCGTGTATACATACAGTAGATCAATGCCAAACTCGTACACCAAAAGATAATTATTTATTTGCCAGAGCATTTTTTCTTTGTTTTCAAAACACATTTGATAACATTTGAGTATTATTTCATCATGTCTTATTATCGGAAAAAAAAATTTAAATATTTGATTTTTATAAATATTACAAAAGAAAATTTCTAAAACGAAAAATATTAAGAGCAAAAGCCAAAGTGTTACAGTTTTGGTTAGATGGCAACCTGTTTTGTAAATGGCAGCCAACTTCGAATATGTTTATATATTTGGTTTTGGGATTTCCCCTACACTACACCCAGAAAAATACCCATCTCTAGAACAAAGAAAAAGTTTCCTCAATTTAAATCCACGAAAATTTCTCTCGTTTATGTTAATTTTCCTCAAAATGAAGAAAAATGTGCTCCTTTAATGCAACCATGGTGTTCAATTTGAAGTAAGTTTTTTCTTCATTTTTGGAAATTTAATTGCGGTGCTGCCCACCAATTGAAATCAAATCCCAAATTTCAATGAAATTGTTAAAACTAAAATTAAAGAAAAGTAAGATAAAAAAGTAAATAAAACACAAGAAAATATGGGTGTGGTAAATGAGCATCTTCAAATATAATTTTTTTCTAAAACTTAGTCCTTACAACGCGTCTCTGCATAAAATTTTAACTCAAGAGCTTTTATGAATTACTTGGTCTATTGTTAACATAAATGCGCATGGAACAATGGACGTTTCCATAAACCTGTTTTTTCCCAAAATTTTGTCGCACCAGCATATAAAAATTCAAGCACCATTTGGCTGCAAAACAAAAGTATCAAAATACCATAAAAGAGCAAATTTCCTTATTTAGAATAAAATAAGGTAATTAAACTTACATACTATTTTTGCAAAAAAAATGAAAATGTAAGAAAGAGACGAATATACCAAAAATGTTCTCCATACAAAATTTTTGTATACACAAAAAACTAGCTTTACTCTTTTGGCCTTAGCAGATAATCGCGTACGCTTTGTTTTTCTTTTCAATTTTTAAGTCGGCGTCTCTATTTCAAGCGAAGTGGTTTGTGGCTATTAATATAGTTTTTGAAAAAAATAAAAATATATATATATTGTGAGAAAAAATAAAATATATTCAAAAGATATAAATTTCAATAAAGTTCAATTTTAAAATTTTTTGGTGGCCATAAGGATCTTTTGATCATTTCAAGGCGAAGATGCCTGTAGTGTTTGTAAAAATACGTATGAATGTAAACCTGAATTCTTATTAAAAATAAAATAATAAATTAATACAAGTAAAAAAAACACGATTTCTATGCCTTTTAATTAAAACAACATTGTAGAAAATATTCCATAAATTGAGGATTTCTTTTTCAAAAAGTAAATTGACTTTAATCTATGGAAAATTATTCCTCAAACTGAGGAAAATTTTACCTAAATTATATACAATTTCTCATATTTGAAAAATATTTCCTCAACTCAAAGAAATTTTGTATATCTAAATGAGTAAACCGTTTCTATGGCGCCAAATCATTTCCATTTTTCCTCAATTTTATAGCCGTTTTTCTTCGAACCAATTAAGTATTTCTCTGGGTGTAGTATTGGGTAAACTTCTTTGAAGAATGCTTTTAAATTTTCTATAAAAAAAAACTGTGAAGCAAAAATGAGAAGACAAAGAGGTCACACCTCCACAGAAATAAGAAATTTAATCACAAAGCACGCTAAGGATGGAAAGTCACTACAAGAAATATGTAAAATAGTGAACTGAAGCCATTCCACCATTCAATACGTTTTGAAATGATCCAGGAAAATAATAGTGTTGAAGTATAAACCAAAACAAGCACACAACAAGATTTTAAGGGCTCCGGATGAACGATACCTATTGAGAAAAAGTAAGGCAAACCCCTTTTTAAGTGCACCAAAACTTGCTACGATCGCCGAGAATGAATTAAGAAAAAAACCGTACCCACAAACAATCCGGAACATTCTCCGCAGGACAAACCTGAATGGTATAAGGGCAAGAGTTAAGCCTCTAATAAGCGAGCAAAACAAAAAAGCTGGATTGGAATTTGCCGAGACGCATCGGTTGAAGGATTTTTCGTTTTAGAAACAAGTGTTGTTTACGGTAAACTCACTATTTTTGGATCCGACGGCAGACCATCAGTGCTGCCGAAGGTACTCCGATCGGAGTATTCGTACTCCGCTCAAATCTCAATCCTCCTGTTCTGCCCAATCAGAAAAAATCCTCCTATTTCATATTCTTGAATTTGAAATATTTGTTACTATGACTAGCTCTACTTTATTTATCGCTGGATTACTATCAAAATTCAAAAGTTCATGTTCCATTTCCAGAAGTTTTTGCTTGTCTTTGTGTTAATGCTTGTAATTTTTGAACATTGAAATCAATAGTAGAAAAACCGTAAGTTTGCATATTAATAAATATCAATAAATTAGTAATGAATTTATATATATATATATATAAGATTGGGAACTAGAAAAATTTTGGTGTGAAATTTTTCATTTAAAGAATGCTTTAAAAGTAATGGCTGGTATGAAAAGCTACAAAAAACAAAAAAAATAATGATGCCTTTTTCTAGATACCTTCAAATAAGCTGGTTCAAAGTACCACAAATAACATTCTACTTTTTTTACCCGGTTTTGAAAAGAAAGAAGACAAGTTTGTTGTAGTTTTTTAATCATTATTGCTTTTTTTATTATTATTTACTGATACTATCGTTTGTTTCCAATTTGTTTTATTTTCATAAATTTTTTAGCTTTAAGTATGACTGAAGTTGTAATAGCTGTGAATAAAAAAATGTATTTTTTTTCTAATTAAATTTCTATACATTAGTGAAACTGTTTGCAATTATCTAAGACTATAGATTCTAAGTAATATTTATTTGAAAACTTGAAAGACATTTTGAAAAATTCCTTCCCTGTAAAGCGAAATCCTCCTCTTAAAAGGAAAATATCCTCCCCTTAAAATTTTCAAAACGGCACCATTGCAGACCATATGTATGGAGAGAATGTAATGAATGAAGTACTTTTTTCCATGAACATAAAGCCAAACGTCAAACACGGAGGTAGTTGCTGAACGGTTTGAGGTTCATTTTTGGCTGCTGGACCCGGAATGCTATACTTTATTGAAGGCATTATGGACAGCAAAACCTATCTGGACATTTTAAAACAAATTTACCGACATCAAAGAAAATGTTTGGTCTGAACGACGAATGGTATTTCTATTAAGATATCGACCCCAAGCATAAGGCCTACAACGTACGATCGTGGCTCCTTTACAACTGCTCTCATGTTATGGATACTCCAGCGCAGAGTCCAGACATAAAAGCCATAGAAAATTTGTGGAGCTATCTTGACACAAAAGTTCGCCAGCCAACCATTTCGTCCAAAGATGACCTGAAAAGGATTCTAATGGAAGAATGGGAAAAAATTGAGCTCAGCTATTGCGAAAAGCTTATAAAAAGAATGCCTAATAGACTCGAAATGATAATTAAAAATAAGAGGATGCATACAAAACATTATTATCTTTTCTTAATACTTACTTTTTATTATTAAAATAAGAAAGAAGCGTCATGTGTATGACTTTGGCTTTGGCATTGAATATGTTTATAAAAAACAAATGTTTTTGGTTTCCTCTTTTGTTAAAAAAAAAACTACTAAAAACGCGCTTCATGATTTCTACAAAAATTTTAACAGAGTTATTTTTAACGAAATATGATCTCTTTGGTGTACGTATTTGGCTTTGAGCTACTGTAAATACCTTTGCAATATTATTAATTTTTTTTACATTCTATGCATGTGTTTATCCCTCTGTGCAATCTGCATAAATGCCACTTCATTTAACAATTATTGCCATTATTTGTTTTGTTTTCCTTCTCCGATATTAACAACATATGTGCATATATGAGTATAGAAATATTATTTTGAACAGATTTTATGCAGCTATGACACAAAATAGCAGCGACTAATGCAAGGTGTTTTTTCGCGATATTGCCATTTGTCCGACAGCAGAAAAAAAACAAACAGACTGGTGTGACAATTACATATTATGTGACGGCAACAGAAACAAAAAACGTTTTATTGAATCTGGTTTTATTTTTGAATTTTGGTAATGAAAATATTGTTTTCGCAGAAAGTTATTTGCGTAATGTATTTTTAAAATACCACCTTGATCAAAAAGTTCCCGGAATAACCACCGTGTGGCGCCCCCATCTTTTCGATCTGAGTTCTGTTTTTTTTTTTCGTTAAGTTGGTACATCTATTGTTGATATTTCCTCTAAATCTTAGCGTCATAGCTTGACATTTGCAAAAGTTACGTAGCCAAGAGTACATCTATCTTTGTGTGTGTTGGCGATTTTTTACAATTTTAGAAATGGATTTAAATTTGCAACAACGAACTTGCATTAAATTTTGCGTAAAAAACGGATTTAATGGTGCGCGAACGTTGGAAATGTTGGAAAAGTGTTTCGGCAACGATTCTCTAAAGAAAACGGTCGTTTACCAGTGGCACGAGCGGTTCAAAAGTGGTCGTGAGTCAATCGAAGAAGATGAACGCATTGGCAGACCATCAGCATCGAAAACCGACGAGAACGTTTATAAAGTAAAAGAAATTTTGGTCAATGACCGCAAATTAAACATCAGAGAGTATTATTTGGATGTTATGAAGCGTTTGTGTGAAGCAATTCGCCGAAAAAGACCGGAATTGTGGACAGAAAACTCGCGGATTTTGCACCATGATAACGCACCGTCGCACAGTGCCATCATTATTCGTAGTTTTCTGACGAAAAATGCAACAAATGCCATCCAACAGTCACCGAATTCACCTGATTTGGCTCCCAGTGACTTCTTTCTGTTCAATCGAGTTAAAAAACCATTACGGGGAACGCGTTTCAGCAGCCGAGAGGAAGTAATGGAAAAATCGCAGGAAGCACTGATGGACATATCGAAAACCGAATATAAAAAATGTTTTGAGGATTGGATCAAGCGCTGGCATAAGTGTGTTGCAGTCGATGGGGATTACTTTGAAGGGGACAATATAGATTTAGATGAATAAACTTGTATTTTTATTTTTCTGAATAAATTCCGGGAACTTTTCGATTAAGGGGGTATATTTATGGGACTGTGAACGCCCAAAAATTTGGATAAAATTTTGTGGAGAAGCTCCTGTAAGCCAATTGTGGTGCGCTTTCGCTCATTTATGACGTTTTTTCGGGCAACTTCTGCTGCATATCATAGCGCCAAATTGGCAAGGTTTAGTTAGTAATTAATGCCTAATGATTGATAACTTTAGAAATAGTAAAAAAGTTAGATTATTGATTCTTATTTGTTTGCAGATTCAAAATGTTTTCAATAATGTTACTGGCTGGAATGATCAGGTAGCTCGCCGGATTTAAGTCCGATAGTGAACCTTTGTCATATAATGGAACGGAAAGTTGCTCAAAACATGCCAAAGAATAAAAAAAAATCCCTTGTTGCAGTTCTGAAAAAAGTTTGGTATTAAAAAAATAACGTAAAGTTCTTGTTGACACTATGCCATTCAAGATAACGGCCATAAGAAAGGCAAATAGAGGGGCACCATCAAACTAAACAATTTTGGTTATGACTCTGATATGAAACAAATTAATCTTAGTTTACACCTTCAAAAAATAACAAATATTTTTATTTTTACATACTTTTAATTAATACCCTCAAAAACGTGAAATTTCTTCCATATTTTTGATTTAAGGGGGTATTCTACCCCAGATGGTCCGAAAAATCGATTTTTTTTTTTACTTAATATTTTTTAAATTTAAAATTTTTAATGATTTTAAGACGTACTTCTTTTTCTTCACTCATTTTGATCAAACTCAAAATAAATCAACTTGTTTGTCAATAAAAATAACCACTGACATATTTTTCAAAGATAACTAGATCAAAGAAATTTTTAAATTTTACTCCCAAAAAAAAATATTAGGTGGAACGTGTGTTAAAATTTTTTCGATCTCACTCCTTAAGATGACCCAAAACTTATAAAACGATCGGGAAGGTGATAATTTTTTCAATTGCTCACACAGTTCACGCTTTGTGGATCAATCGTACTGCATTCGAAGCGAAATCATACCAAAAGTCTTACAGGCGAGACCATTCGTGCTTCGCAAAGCCACTCAGCGGCTTGAATTCAAATTATTTGGATAAAATTAATGTAATTGTTCTGTCAAAATTGGATAATAGCCACGTCCACTTCCCATATAAGTGACATCTTCAAGGACCAGTAAAAAAGGAAATATCAAATATGTATATAAATCAAAAAAGTTTTTTATAGAGTTTTGATGATAAATAAAATATTTCATCCAAATATGTATGTGTATAAGGTATATAAAGTTCGGGCGCTCCCGAATTTAAAATTTTCTTGCCAAAAGCGAAGGTCATCTAGTTTAAATCTGTATTTAGTTCCCTCGTAAAAACTTTTCTGTTTAATTTTTGAATAAAATTACAAAATTACAACAATCAGAAAACTAATTAATATAATTTCCAAAATGTTTGCAAGCATCTCTGTGGATGCTCATACATAAATATTTTTCCACCAAGTACGTATATTTACGAGTTATCAGAACTTGTTTATATGCTTAAATTTTAGTTAATTTTGTATTTTTGTGTTTGTTTTATGATACAAAACTTTGTTATATAATTTTTTTTTTTTGCTGTTTTTTCTGTTTTTTTGTTCCTGTTGCTTCTTTCCATATGCCAAAAGAACAACAACAAAAACAATAACACCAACAAAAACAACAGCATGAACAAAAAATTAGCACATTCCCACATTACTTCTATGATTAAAAAAAAAAAAAAAGAAAACAAAATGTGGATGTGGTGGTGATAAT
This sequence comes from Toxonevra muliebris, assembly GCA_963691655.1. Classification (NCBI taxonomy): domain Eukaryota; kingdom Metazoa; phylum Arthropoda; class Insecta; order Diptera; family Pallopteridae; genus Toxonevra; species Toxonevra muliebris. Next base: position 106,657,728 of record OY829326.1, read on the forward strand.
GTTGATGATAATGATGACGGTGACGACGTTGGTTGATGGTGGTGCTGTTGGTGCTGGTAATAGTAATATTTATGTTGTTGATGTGTTGCTAGTAGTATGGGCGGTAATGTAAACGGAATGAGGCGGGTATAAGATGATTGTGTTATTTTCAATATTGAGGTATTCTGTTGTTAATAATACGACTAAAAGCTTATTTAAAAGCTAGCGCTGTACCTTTGAAAATACATGAAACTAGAGAAAATGTTAGTGCAAACAGAAAAATATAAAACAAACTTTAAAGAACTTACTTACTTAATATTTTTTTAAAGGAAATTAAGTTTTGCATGTAGAGAAATTTTATCTGTGAATGTAATCTAAAAGAAAGCTTTAAGTTTCATGTAAAATAGTAATATAAAATGAAATCCATATAACAATTAGAAATTTCATATCACACTAACATTAGCTCAGTCACATTTCACACTCCCATACAATAAATCCATATAAATATGTGATTATGAATGTGTTTGTATGGGAGAGGGTGGTTAAGTGTCGTCCCCCAAAGCTACATCAATCCATCAACGATAATAATCCTTATCAAATCAGTTGATATAAAACACATACTATAAAAAAGAATTCTGTTATAAAGTTTTGACATTTTCCTATGATTTATTATCAACGAATGCTCCCAGTTGAACTTTGGATGATCGTAAGAGTAATCATTGAGCGCTCCAAAGCGAGCAATCGATTACTCCCTATTGCTCTATAGCTCTTGCATTTTGTACTTCTTTTTAACATTGCATGTCCTACGGCATGGAGTACTCGTTTTAGCCTCCAAAAGGAGTAATAAAGGAGGACACGATTACGAGAATGACCTCACTTGCATCTTATAGAAAAACAATACTCCGAAATAGTTTTTCGCAAAATTCATGACGCCATAGACTAATTGTCTAAAACGCCACACCCAGAAAAATACCCATCTCTAAAACAAAGAAAAAGTTTCCTCAATTTGAATCCACGAAAATTTCTCTCGTTTAAGTAAATTTTCCTCAAAATGAAGAAAAATGTGCTCCTTTCATGCAACCATGGTGTTCAATTTGAAGTAAGTTATTTCTTCATTTTTAAAAATTTAGTTGCATAGTAAGAAAGAGACGAATATACCAAAAATGTTCTCCATACAAAATTTTGGTATACACAAAAAACTAGCTTTACTCTTTCGGCCTTAGCAGACAATCGCGTTCGCTTTGTTTTTCTTTTGAATTTTTTAGTCGGCGTCTCTATTTCAAGCGAAGCGGTTGTGTTTGTGGCTGTTGATATAATTTGTGAAAAAAATTTATATATAATCAGAAAAAAAAAAACAAAAAGAAATCAATTTCAATAAAGTTCAATTTATAATTCTTTGATGGCCATAAGGATCTTTTGATCATTTCAAGGCGACGACGCCTGTAGTGTATGTAAAAATACGTATGAATGTAAACCTTAATACTTATTAAAAATAAAATAATAAATGAATACAAGTAAAAAAACATGATTCCTATGCCTTTTAATTAAAACAACATTGCAGAAAATATTCCATAAATTGAGGATTTTTTTTCTAAAAATGTAATAAATTTACTTCAATTTATGGAAAATTATTCCTCAAACTGAGGAAAATTTTACCTAAATTATATACAATTTCTTATATTGAAATAAAATATTATTCATTTGAAAAACGCAATTTTTACAAATTGAAGACAAAGAAATTTTTTTCTAAAATAAAGAACAAAAATTTCCTCAATTCAAAGAAATTTTGTATATCTAAATGAGGAAACTTTTTCTATGGCGCCAAATCATTCCCATTTTTCCTCGATTTGATAGCCGTCTTTCTTCAAACGAGGTAAGTATTTCTCTGGGTGCAATAAGCACGCAAGCACTTGTGTATGCCAAGATTCAATTTCCACATTTTTTTAATTATTATAATGTTATATTAATTTTTGTTCATTATTTTTTATTTTTTTTTTTATTATTTACTATTATCGTTTTAGAATTTTAATATTTTCTTGAATTGCCTTTTTCCAGGCTCAAACCTGTGGTCGAAAAATTCGCATTACGAATATTAAACGACGCGCTTACCAACTGAGCCACACAAGCAAATTTGTTGTCATTGAATTTTGTTTCTTTTACTCTTGTAATGATTCTAGTACTAGTTACTGATTTTTAACTCTTTGATGCACACGATTTTAAAGAAAATAAAAACACCTATTGCACAGAAATTTTTTTGGTTTAGATCATTTCCAGTAGAATGAGAAATAAAATATTAAACTGTGTAACTATAAGTAATTTCAACTTTTCGAGGTGGGTTAAATTATATATTACATTGCATAAAAACACATGCAAAAAGTGGGGCAGTTTTTACCTTACCTAACCCTAAAAAGTTAACTGGGCAAGAGAGAGTAAGATATACAAATTTGAACTACTCAATCAGGGTGTCTTTGTTTATCATTATTTCTAAAAATAGACCATATAAAGTTATAAAATTGTGTTAGTGAAATTGAAAAATTTTGTTGCTGTATTGGAGTTGCTCGTTTATCCCTCCCCAACAAACAAGTTTGAAAGCATTTTATAAATCAAATTTAAAATAAACTTGATTGAATAAACATTTTGTAAACGTTGGTATATACATGCAAATCAAAAATGATTATTTTTATAAAAGGTTTGTAAATACAAACGTTTTTCAAAGGTTGATTGAAAATCGACAAATCATGCTTTTAATTTACTTCAATTCAGTATTTTTTGTGACATTTAAAAAAAATTATTTGTAGTAAGATACAAAAATAATATTAAAATTGAAAATATAAATACATAAATATAATAAAAAATATTGAAAACAGTGAAAAAAGTCCTAGGGAATTAATTGAAAATGTAGCATCTAAAAGAGCCAGAAGTTTAAAACGCCAAAACGTAGAAATTTTAAATGTATTATTCAATAAACCGGATAAAATCCCATTGAGTTTTTCGAAGTCGCATGTAGAAAGCCAAATTGAAAGTCCAGCAAATACTGATCAATTTTTTCAATCTCCAGCATCATCATGTGAAAGCTCGTGGTAATGAGTTGTTAGCAATTTTGCGGTGTGAAATTTTTGATTTTATTGTTAGTGATATAAATAATTGAATTTCCTTATAAAAAATGAATTTTAATTACATGTTTTTGTACCATTTGTTTAAAATATTTCGTTTCTTCTTCTTTAATTAATCTAATTTATTATATAATTATAATAGATTTCTTCTATAAGATATTTATTCCAAACCTGCATAGATTTAAGCTATTTTTAATTAAGTATCTGTAAAATATCTTTGAACTGAATTTAATAAATAAATAATTCTTTATTTTATAAAAAGATAAATAATTTACATTGTAAGCATTGTTGTTTTCCATATAAATAAAATACATTCCACAACATTTATAATAAGCTTATAAATAATCTTTGCAAAAAGCGTATTTTTCACATTTAAAATAAGTTAAAAGCTTATAACCAACGTCACGTTTTGATTATAATTCGCATATTTTTAAGTGTTTTATAAACAAAATATCAGCGTTTTGTAAGCTTAACACTTATTTTAGAAAGCTTATATTTAGTTTGTTTTTATAAGTTAATGTTTGTTGGGTCCTTTTGGAGTAATGAAATCGTTAATCGTTTGAGGAGTACTCAATGTTTGTGCAACTGGGCTTATACGAGTACAAATACATACACGCATACAAATGTATGTATTTACTTATGTATGTGTATACATTCCTATGACGCTTTTATTAACGTTATTTAATACCAACGAGTACACACAAATACCCGTTCAACTCATTTTATGGGCACGGTACTATAAGTAGTACGAATATCAAGGCCCGATATAGTAAGTAAATCTATCAGTATTGGATACTTGTTTAAAAAACTAGTAACTGACCATGTAAAATATTTTTATTTACATTTCAAAGGATAATTGCTTACATATTTTTCTCTATTTTTGTATGTGTGTATAAATATAAAGATATTTATATATTCGTAGAAATGAATGAAATAAAACTAAAACATTATAAAAATACCAACATTTCAAACGAGTTTTAATTAAAACCGATATGAGTCGCACTTAGTTGAAATAATAATTCTTCCTTTACCAAATGCTTGCACAGACAGACAACGATCTGTCTATAAAAAGGGTAAATTGTTGCAGTCGCTCATTTTTTTTTTTTTTCATTTGTAAAAGTAAGTATATTTTTCGTTGATTACATGCAGATAAAATAAATGTAGTTTTATTAGTTCGTATTCGTGCGCAACAAAGAACCCCAGTGGTATCAAATTGAAGCGCTTTAGAGTGGAAAGATGAATGCAAGTACAATGAAGGCTGCAATCTTTTCCAATTATTTCTTTTGAATTATCATCTCGTTTTAAAATTAAGAAACGCTATAAATAATATAAACAGATGTTTACTTTTAATTTGTACTTCTTTCGTTACACATTTGTAAGCGGAACTAAAAACTTTAACACTTAGTACATATCATACCGACCAGTACTATCCATATGTAATATACTAACTCATAGTGATTCTTACATAAATCTTCTTTTTGTACTGATTTAGTTATGTTAGGAAATGCGTCAAAATAAAATGAAGAAAAAACAACTTTGTTCATTTCAATGTATTATTCCATTACATGATTTATTATTTTTATTATCTATTTGATTTATTACTTTTTATATATTTTTTGCTCAAAAATCAAGCATTTGGGAGTTATTCATAAATCAGATAATTGGAATTGAAAATTTTTTGAAGAAATTCATTTGGTGTGAGACATAATAAAAAGTTCACTCAAAAATATGAATCATAAGAGTTTTGACTAAATCGGTAGATCCACTTACAAACAAAACAATCGTTTGATCTGCTAGTTCTATGAACTTTTTGAAATTCTTCTGGCATCATTGTTCATTTAAAGCCAAACAATTGAATTTAATTCTATTTTTACTTAATTTTTCACTAATTTTTGTTTTTTTTTTTTTTATAAAGCAAATCTTCATTTCATTACATTTACTAGAGCGAGCTATTTCGCTTTAAATACACTATTATAAGTTTCTGAAAGTAGATTCTGGTTAGAGATGGGCGAGTGTATTAATTTCACATGACACGCGTGAACACGCACGTGACATAATTTCTACGTGAGCATGCGTGAGAGTGATATGATTTCCATAATTCCTACGTGAACATGCATGAGTGTGACATATTTTGGGCGTGAAAATGGGTGAGAATAAATTACTTTTGACTATGACGCGTTAGTCAAAAAGTACTCAAGCGCCCATCTCCAATTTTGGTAAAGTCCGAGAAAAAACATTTTTAGCAAAATTTAATCCTTAATCACCCTAACTATTGATCTTTTTGATTTCGTCTAAAAACAAATGTTTTTTAGCCCATTAATATACAGTTCAAAGAGGAATAATTTGTTCTACAAAAATGTTTCTCATCACCGAATATGTAAAAATTACAAATTCAAGTTTTCACCTTGTGAATTGCTCAAATATATTTTAATTTTTTGGCTTAAACCCGGAAGGCGGCCTCAGGGCAGCCTTTCGTTTTTCTCAATTAACTGCTTAACTCAAAAACTAATCAAGAAATGGACTTCGAATTAATTTTTCTTTCATGAATATTAACTGAAACAAAAATGATGGACTTTGTTTTATTATTATTTCAACCTTGCTGGTTAGAGGGTTAAACTTACACTTCCATGCCTATAGTATTCAGTAAAAATTAATGAACAATATTTCTTTGAAACTAATTAACTTATTTTGGATGCTTTGAACAGGTTAAAAATACAGATTCTTGTCAAAAGAAAAATAATGGGGAAACACCGATAAGCTAGGAAGTAAAGGGTTAATATACTACACTAAAATATTGTGCAATTGGTATAATTTTAAAGTTAAAAGTCCAACTAAGAAGAAACCATAACGGTTCTTTAGCAAAAGTGTTTTTTTCTCTCGATGCAGCATCTCAAAGTGGTTGGTTTTTATACAGCAATATTCAAATCTGGTATTAATTTTTGTTAGTGCTTCAAAAGAAAATTGGTCAAAAATACATTTTTGACCAAAAATAAGTAAGATAAACGTTTTTTTATTTCAAATGATTAGATAATATAGCTGTATTAGTAATTTTCCATAAATTTTAGAACATAACATTTTGGGAGTAGACAAAGTTAAAATATTTTTATATGAAAACATTCTTAAATTCACCATTTTCTGTATACCCGGAAAAAATACTTCATGAATGTTCCTGAAATTTTTTTTCAGAATTTGTTTAAATGAACCTGACATTATTTGGTCAAAAAATAACTTTTCCGATTTTCTTTGATTCTTGGAAAAACGCATTTTAAAAAATAGTTTAAAACGTAACTTTTCATGTTTTAGTACTAACACACGTCAGCTGACATTTCGTTTCTTTCTTTTGCAAAATTTGTAATTATCTTATTTATTTAACTGGTACTAAATATTCAAGTTATTTTGCTATTTTGTTCGATTGGCCATACTACAAAAACTGGACAAGAAGATACTTTTACAGATCTTATGCGGCATTTTTCTTTGTCGTCGGATCCTATGCTTTAGTCTAAAAGACAAAACATGTATAAGGAAAAGGATTTGATTGACAAACATGTTAGTTATTACTTTGGTCAATAAGATAATGCAGGAGTAAACGGGACATTCCAGTTTAAAATTGAAAAAAATTTACTTTTTGAAGAATTTTTTTCAAGAAACTGTTATTACAAAATTGCTTAGAGATGTTATAAATATTTTACTGAAGAACAACATTTTTAATCCAAGATGGCGGCGGAAGAATCATCTCCAAACAAGTAAATTTTTGGTGCTAGGATGGATTCTGTGCTTCCAAATAAAGACAAATTCATAAACCATATAAGATTTTGTTTACTAGACATTTCTTTATAAGTGGAACTCCAAAAAAGTGAAACTTTCCTCTCCCCCATTCTTTAGGGTCTTTTTTTCTCAATTTTTAAAAATTCTTCCGCTATATTGGATCCGCCATTTCGAATTTTAAAATTCGAAATCAGCGGTTGTGAAAACCCCTGAATAACGATTTTGAAGCCAAATAATTGTTCTCTTCCTCCAAAACTTGTTGTTGAACATTAGGTCTCATTTTTAGTACACCAAGACACAGTATCAAGGCCGTATTTAGGGGGGAGGTTTTGGGGGTTCTGACCCTCCCCCCCCCCCGAGATTAATTGCCAATGGATTCATAGTTTTTCTAGGTCAGTAACTGTTTTTGGCTTAAAGTTTCGTCCTGAATCAGTTTGAAAAGTTTAAAAATTAATAAAAAATAGGCAAAATTATCGGATCCTTGTAAAATTAGACTTGCTTGACCCCATTTTTTCCTAAAACGTGACGTGATGGAAAGTTTTTGACCAAAACTCTTTTACAAAAACTCCATCTTATTAGCGGTTTTAGGAGAAAATCTTAAAATGTAATTAATTTTTTAACCCATTATTGCTAAGAGCACCACGACTAGAAAGATCTCTTTCAATGCTGTGACTTCACGAATTTAGGGAATATAAGCCAACCTCATCGAGGTTCCTTATCATTGATAATGGTCCGAATTCCCAATGATGATCATTTGAAAAAAATGAACCTCTACTATTTTTGGTAATTTTTTTGAGGTTGGGTACATCATCAGTAGTGGGAAGTCAATGAGTTAACGAAATTATGTCCTTCGCGATAAAAAAATGCATTAAAATATTAAAAAATTTAATTTGATTATTCAGTAAATATTTTTGTCGCTTTTGGCCATATTTTTTAGGTTAAGATTAAAGAAAATCGGAAAGTTTTAAGACATTCATCTACTTTTGTCCTTAGTCTGATAGGGTTCATCAAATGTATCATCGATTTAATTTATTGTATTTAAAAATCAGTTTGATAAAAATTATTTATGAATATTTTCTTCGGCCCTGCACAGTATGTAAAACATTCGTTTTACTTCGAATTTTTCACTAATATTTTAGAAGAGTATTCTTGAAACTATAAAAAACCAAAAAATCAAAACCAATATAAATCTATATTTTAAAATTTTAAACTGGAACCACCTCTTAATGAATCGTTTAAGATATTTTTAAGTTCATCTAAAGAAAGTTCTGGAAGTAGTGATATATATGAAATTAACTTTAAAATAAAATAAACAAATTGTTTTTTATTATATTAAATTTTAAAGTATTGTAAGGTTTCCTAAAAATTTTAAATATTGAAATATGTAACATTTAAAAAGGTTGAACACTAAGGTTGGTTAATAATTTGTTCACTATAACTCGGTGTTCTTTAAAATAATTTTTTTTTTTTATTTTTAGCAAAGACATTTACTAAAAAAAAATGTTGTACAGTTTTTTTTTTTTAATTTTAACTAACAAATCAAATGCGCTTTAAAACTGCGTAAATTCACTCAAAAACCTCGATTGTTGAAAAAATTGTAAAGTAAAGTACGAAAACGCCGATTAGATTCTTAGAATTAGCGTGCTAAGAAACTAAGAAACCAAATTTCATTCATTTCTGACCAAAATCCTATTTTTGCCCATCATTTATATGGAGACGAGGCACAGAGCGGCTGCTCTATTTCACTTGTTGCTGTTAAAGTGAATTCAAACCACTTTTTTTGAAGTGAAACTTCTTTTCTCTTGTCCTAGAGTAAAACCAACCGGATGTGACGTCGCGCGTAAGTTTGCAATGCGACATAATTTTGTCGAGCTATATAATAAACGATTCATAAATAGTTTTAATTCAATATAACATATTGATTACGCACACATACGCCTATGGCAGAAAGAACAATGTGTAGCGTCGCCGTCTTAAAGCTTATGACAATTATACATTTCACATACAGATGGCGCAAATGTCCAAGGAATTACATGAAGATGTCGCACAGAAAAAGAGTTCGCTACAATTGTCGGTACATTACCGGTACAGAGTTGCAATTTTTGTTCTAGCATTAATCTCAAAAAAAATTGGTTGTGTATTAACGAACATAAGGCAGAAGTGAAACTTCTTGTGAACTAAACGAAACACAAGCAAATAACAAGCAAATGAAATTAAAAAACACAAGCCAATGAAGTAAAAAATTTAGCGATTGAAAAATTTCATTTGCTTGTTATTTGCTTGTATTTTGTTTGGTTCACAAGAAGTTTCACTTCTGCCTTGAGTTCGTTAATACACAATTTAGTTTTTTTAGTGAATTCGGTTTCTAGAGCATGCAAATTCTTCGGTTTCTAGAGCATGCAAATTCATTCGAAAATCACTTTTAATAACGAGTAAGAAAAGAAAAGCGAAAGTGAATCGTAGAGCACCATCGAGTGAAATGCTAGTGATTTCATTTCACAAAGTGAATTCTAGGGCATCAAATAGTGAAATTGAGGTGATTTCAATTCACTTTCACTTGTTATTAACTTGCAATTTAAAACAATCCATTCATTCCTTAGACACACAAATTTTGAAAGAAGTTAATGCTTTTGTATCCGCTGGGTCGATTGACACATATGCAAATATATATGTATATAAATATGCCTAGATAGTAAGTAGCTACATATGTATGTATACATATATTTGAAATAAACGCTGGAATTGCCTTTTCTGTTTACGATTGTATGTAGTTACATATGTAGATAACTACACCTATGACTGAAAGTGCCCAAGCACATTTGTGGTTATTGACTGCATTTTTGATTACATTTTGATTTTACTCACACATATTCATCATGAAATATGTTGATAATAAATTTTTGTGTTCGATATATTTTGTAATAAAAATTATGAAATAATGTTAAAGAAAAAATAAATGTGTTTGAATGAACTATTTAGATACGTATTTCTGTGTATATTTAGTAAAAATGTAGGTAAAGTACAACCAAAATGTTATTAATAAAATTGGAAGTTTCTTTTTAGTTTTTATAGCCAATATAAAATTAAATTTATTAAAAAAAAAAGATTGGCACTTAATAATATATTTCAAAATTTTGGGAATTATTCCTGTATGCAACCGAGAGGAAGATATTTTTCGCAATGTCTGTTGTCCAATACTTACATGTACAAGGACGACATGTGTCGATGGAAAAGATGGACTATGTGAGAGATTTTGGCCTCATATCTTTAAAAATAGACTTTATATCGTATTTGAATTAAAAGTTCCAAAAGTTCGATTTAAAGTTCCAATATTTAAAAAATATAAAAATAATAGGGGAAAGGCATGCCGGTTGAGACAGTCCAATATTTTTGTTTTTTTCCACTAACGGTACTAATGTTTCTGCTGTCACATTGATATAACATCAGTATTCAATTTTCCATTACAGAGAGACCTACTTGTTGCCATTCCTTATGTTTCAAACAGAGTATCCAAACAATATTTGTAAAAAAAGTGAATTTGAGAATTTTCCAAACGTAAAAAAAAGTGTAATTTTTGAAGCCATACAAAAAGGTTAATATAACATTCGTAGCACAGTTTTTGTTCTATTTTAATGTTCCGAAGGAGTTTTGAACATATCTTGCATAGTGAAAAGAATATTACATCATTTCAAAGTATCGGCGATGCTTGCAGGTTGAAACACATGAAGGCATGCAGGTTGTGACACTATGTGCCGTTATATGTTTTGGAGGGAAAACGTCAGAGACCTCATTTTAATGCTTGTTTATGTTCAGAATTGCTATTGAACTTTTATTATAAGCGAGCGCGAGCAGTCGAAAAAAAGAAAACGTCGTCTTCATATGAGGAATCTGATTTCTGATTATGTATGAAGAATTTACCAGCCAAACTAACTATCACAAATTCCGTGGAATGCAACAAGTGTCAATAACCATTCCATTTAAAGTGTGCCCACATAACTCGAAGTTATTTCACGTGCCAAAATTGCGACTCTGACGCTGATCTTTTTGACGGAAATTAATAAAATTTCTTATCTTTTTTTTTTTCCCCCTCTTCATGGCTGAGGCCTTTATAGTAAATAAATTAATAATAATACTTTGAAATTCATCGCCATAATTTTTTTTGTTGCAACATTTTCTGAATTACTATGACTGTCTCAAGGTTGTCGAGCCATCAGTCACTTAAGGGGGCTAACATACATCTCGATGTGTGCCGTAATTGAGTGGTCTGATGGTAGTGTGGTCTATCACCTCCTCGTGGTGACAGCTGGTAACGGTTGCATGTCAGCCAGCTGGTGTAAACTATTATCTTATAACAGGGCACATCAGCTGTCTGATATGCAACTGGCTAAGATAGATCAGGCGGAGGGAGCAAACCCTCTCGACCCAGATATGTTAGGGTTCTGTTTGTAATGCACCTCAGACATGTTTGATTTTTGATATCAATCAGAATTAGACTTTCTGGCGTGCACTACATGTGGGTCACTGCATATCTGGTCAATCAAAACACCCTTGGGTACTCTGGCGTTCACCCCTAGTGGGATTGGGCGTCAGGTACCAAAATGGCACGACCCCTCATTTGTCCACGGACCTCCCTTTTATTTCCTAATTTGTTTTTGATTGCTTTGGGCTGGTGGTTGTGGCTTCTGGACCTTGTAGCAGCGGGGTGAAACCTTCTGTGAACGGCTCCAGTTTAAGGTCACAACTGTCTCCGTCCCGTTAAAACCCTGGCAGGCCTCATGGTACGTTCGAAGTCCGTCGCCATTCGGTTGGCGGTGTAGGTTTGGTTGAGATGACTCCCATTTAGCACTGGTCTGGCTCTGAGTACTTGCTCTCATAAGGACTTGTACCAACCCTCGCGTGGCCTCCCTGCTTCGGCATAGATAACCACGGGACCACTAAGGTGACTACACATCCGGACGGAGATAGCGGCCATGAGTGGGGACCCAACAATCATGAATACGTCCAATAAAAAACCCCAAAAACCCAAGGCCAACCCGCATGGGGAGCCCAATAGATTGGTTAGGCAATCGCCTGCCAAACGTTCACCACCCTCAACTTCTGGTGGCTCATCTTCTGGTGCTTCTTGCACCAGACCTACAGTGTCGACGAGAGTTTTGGCCAGCATACCACCCTCGTCGTCATCTGGACCCACACCTTCTTCGAGCACGCTCGGTACCCAGGCAACTGTGCCGGGTGCGGGTGGTGCTCCTCTTCAGGCTCGCTTGTCTGGTACCGGTAAGGCCTCAGCAACTAAGCTGGCCTCTTCCTTCACCAGCAAAAGCGCCAGCACATCTAGCGTTCGGTCGCTATCTTCGAACAACCCTACCACTTCGGCAACTGTGCCAGGTGCTAGGGTTGTTCCACCGCCCGTTCGCCGGTCTGGTGTAGCCAGGGATTCGGCAACTAAGCCGGCCTTAGCCTCCACCAGTACAGGCCCCAGCACCGCTTCCACCTCTGGTGCTCGCGCGCACATTACTGCGTCAACACGGGCGTACAGGACCAGAAGGTCAGCCTTCAGGATCCTGAATAGGCTGGAGCCCCTTGATCCCTCTTCGCTCTCCGAAAGGGATAAGGCAGCTCTTCAATGGGCCCAGCAGAATGCTGGTGCTCGCCCTCCTCCTCCTCCACTAATACCTCCTCATACAGCTAGTCAGAAACGACAAAGGTCGACTGATAAGGCTGTCCAACCTGTCCGTCAGGACACCAAAAGGCCAAGACTGGCAACCCCAAAGCCGAAACTTAATCGGCCTTTTAATGAGGTTGCGAAAGATGGTCTTATCTGGGCCATTGTTGACTCCAGTAACAGCGACGGTACCATATCCCCAGACAACTGGAGGTTGGTACAGGCGGCGCTTCGCAATGTCTACAAAGATGTTGTTACGGCGAATCCAGGCCCGTCGCCCAAATGCCGAGATGCCGGTTGGTATCAAGGCCACATAAAGTTGGTAGCTTGTGCAGATCAACGCTCTGCGGACCTTTACAAGCTGGCCATTGCTAAGTTGGGAGAGGTATGGCCAGGTGCAAAGCTTTCTGCTGTATCTAAAGACCAGATCCCCAACCGACCACGTTCCAAGGCATGGATTCCGGCTGAGCCCTCCTCGCCGGATGAAATCCTCGAGCTCATAAAGTTAAGCAACCTTGAGCTACCCACCCATGATTGGAGAGTAGCCAAGGTCAGCGAACCCAAGGGCAACTTCCGTGAGGCACTCATCATCCTTAATGAGGAGTCGCTCTCACCGCTTAACACCACTAAGGGGGAGATCAACTACGGGTTCGACTCGATCTCCCTCAGGGTTTACAGATGTGACAAGTTGGGTACTGGGCAAGAAACCGTCACAGAGCCTTCGGCAGAAGCCGTGGACTTCCTGGCGACCTTGTCCCAGTCCCAGACAGACACTGATCTCTCTGATGAAGGGAGTACCCTGTCCTCCTCCGAACTAGTTGGCGACTTTTTCGGTAAAATGGAGCTTGCCGCTGAGAACGTCGAGGCCCCTCCTTTGTCTGATGAGGAGGACCCCGACGTCACCATGATTGCCATCCCAAAAAATGGTGAAGGTTATTCAAATTAATCTTCACCACTCCATTACTGCCTCGGCAGCCCTGCTCCTCCGCCTGACTCAAAAAGGAGAGGAGCTCATACTAGTCCAAGAACCATGGGTCGTCAATGACCGGGTTTGCGGACTCAATATTAATGGATACCGCACAGTGTATGTGGAGGGTCAAGGTAAACCCAGATCCTGTATCCTTATCAAAAATAGCATTAACGCTCTTTTACTCTCCAGGTTCAGCGATAAAGACAACGTGGCCATGGTTATTGTGATCAACGCCATGGCCACCTGGATCGTCTCCAGCTACATGGCACATGACCACGGTACATCACCGCCGCACGATACATTGAAGCTTTTGGTTGCAGAGGCTAACCGTAAACGGACCCCGGTTATCATCGGTGCCGACGCTAATGCCCATCACGAGATGTGGGGCAGCACGGACACAAATGAACGAGGTGAGTCCCTCTTTGATTTTATCCTTACTCATGACTTAGTTATTGCTAATAGGGGGAACGAGCCAACCTTCATTACTTCAAATAGAAGGGAGGTTCTCGATATCACTCTAGTAAGTGAAAACTCGTCACATCTACTGAAAGACTGGAGTGTCTCGCAAGAGTGCTCCTTTTCTGATCATAATTACATTAACTTCACCATTGATAAACTAGATCCTACAGACTCTGCAGGTGCTACTAGCCTCATCAATAGGAAGCATACTGACTGGACAAAGTTCCATGCCATTATCGAGTCTGGCATACAGCCTGCTCCAGCCACTATAAATAACCATTGCGATATTGATCGAGAGGTAAACTCCATTACAGCTCTTTTTAACACTGCTGCTAAATCGGCATGCAATTCCTCCAAACCTAGAGGTAAGACTAAACCTTTATGGTGGACCCCGGAGATTGCAGAGCTACGAAAAGTATGCAGAAGACTCTTTAATAGAGCCAAGGCTTTCAATGACTGGTTTCTCTTTAAATCTAAACAAAGGGAACTTAAGTACGCTATAAGGAAAGCTAAAAGGGCGTCTTGGAGGAACTTCTGTGGTAGCATAGAAAGCTTCTCCGAGACTAGCCGACTTCGAAAACTCTTGAATACGACCCCTAGGGCTCTCGACTGTATCCAGAAATCCGATGGTCACTGGACTGATTCTGGGATCGAGACCTTAGAGGTCCTCCTGTATACTCATTTTCCAGGGAGTAAAACCTTCGTTGATCATAGTCCTCCTGTGACCGATCATCTTTTAAGTAACACCTCCCCTTTTCAATTGACCGACACTCTTCTAAAGTGGGCCATCAAATCCTTCAGCCCCTACAAATCTCCAGGGCCAGATGGCATCATTCCCGCGGATATTCAGCAAGGGGCTGAACACGTAACATCATGGCTATTGCAAATTTATAATGCTTGCCTAAAATTTTCGTACATTCCCAAAAGCTGGAGAGAGGCTCGTGTAGTCTTCATACCCAAAGCAGGGAAGGCGTCCCATATCAACCCAAAGGACTTCAGACCGATCAGTCTGTCCTCCTTTCTCTTAAAAATATTAGAAAGGGTTCTTGATTTTCATATCAGGAACTCTATCAATCCCACTCTTTTATCCAAATCACAGCATGCCTATACTAAAGGGAAGTCTGTGGAAACAGCGCTACATGTACTCATTGAGGAAGTTGAGAAATCACTTTCCAACAAGGAGTACACACTTGCAGTGTTTCTCGATATCGAGGGGGCATTCAACAATGTCTGCCCCGACGCTGTCGTTAATGCCTTAATAAATCTTAATCTTGATGTTAATCTGGTTAAATTTATAGGACAACTACTTAAAACACGTATCATCAGCTCCTCTATCGGAAATGATAAAGTCAAAAAGGTTGTCAATAGGGGCACACCACAAGGAGGTGTATTATCGCCTCTTATTTGGAATCTGGCGGTGAACACACTGCTAAACAGATTAGATCAAACCGGCTGCAAAATAATAGCTTATGCAGATGACATTGCTATTGCAGTATCCGGCAAATACGTTGCTACTCTTTCAGAACGGCTAAATCACTCACTTAGCATTCTGTCTCACTGGTGCCGTGAATTCGGTCTTAATGTTAATCCTGCCAAAACAGAGGTTATGCTTTTCACTAGAAAGTATAAAATACCAACTTTTGCCCTACCCAAAATTAATGGTATCTCGCTTTGTCTTAGTAAGCGCGTCAAATATTTAGGACTTGTTCTTGATCCTAAACTTCAATGGAAAGCTAACATAGCAGAGAGAGTACGGAAAGCCTCTTGCGCTCTCTACTGCTGTAAGAGGGCTTTAGGAACAAGATGGGGTCTTCAACCTCGAGTCACTTCCTGGCTCTATTCAGCAGTGGTCGAGCCTAATCTTCTTTATGGATCCGTCTTCTGGTGGCCAGCTACTTCAAAGGCGGTCAACCTTAAACCACTGGATAAGGTTAGAAGAACGGCAGCCATATTGATTACTGGGGCCCTCCGTACTACCTCCACGAAAGCTCTCTTCGCAATCCTTCATTGGTTGCCAACCTCACTTCTGGTCAAGCAACAAGCTAAGTGCTCTGCTGTCAGACTCAGTGCCCTAACTCGCTGGACCCGGTCAAACCTGGGCCATGCCAAGATTTTAATCCACGATACGTCCGTACCAACTAACGTAGACTACATTTGCTCTACCCCTAATTTAAACCACACGTTCTTCACCCATATCCCCAGTAGAGAGGAATGGGTTAATGACGAGGTGGTCACTGACAATTTAATTGACATCTATACAGATGGATCCAAATCGGAGGAAAGAGTCGGCTGTGGCATCTTCTCTAGTAAGCTAGATCTCAGACTCTCTTTCCGACTTCCTGACCATTGCAGCGTCTTTCAGGCGGAAGTAATGGCTATCTATCAAGCGTCCAAGTGGCTTATTCGCAACGATTCATTCGATACGAGTATCCGCATCTACACGGACAGCCAAGCAGCAATCAAGTCCCTTGCCGGTGTTTTCACTACATCAAAGCTTGTTCTCGACTGCCGATCTTCACTCAACATTTTGTCGAGTCACTCTCAGGTCCACCTATATTGGGTGCCTGGACATATGGATATTTCAGGTAACTGCAATGCCGACGAGTTAGCAAAACAGGGCTCGCAACTTACAGATATATCACCTACCTGCACCATTGGTGTCCCTCTTACGTCTATTAAATTAGCCATTAAGCAAAACTACCTTGAGGAAGCAAAAAGATCCTGGGTAGCGGAGCATACCTGTGGTATTACCAGGCTAACATGGACCACTATGGACAATAAACGTACTAGACAGCTACTCAACCTAAGCAGAAGCTCCATCAGCATAACGACTTCGGTGCTCACGGGACACTGCATAATGGGGAGACATGCTGCAAGACTTGGACTGCCATTCAATGACTTCTGTCGGGGCTGCGGCTCTGAGGAGGAGGAAGAAACAGTCCTTCATTTCATGTGCGAATGCCCATCCCTGGCCAGGAGGAGACTAAAACTCCTGGGTTCACCTTTCTTCACTAGTCTGTCCGAGCTATCATCCGTAAATATTAAGGACATAGCCAGATTCATTATGGAATCCTCATGGTTCTCCACTCCGTAAATGGGGGAGTCGCGCCGTACTGTGGTATCACAATGAGCCTAATTTGTGCTTAAGTGTGCTTTCAAGCAGAAGGCTGCCACTCCAACCTAACCTAACCTATGACTGTCTCAACCTGCATGCCATTCATTTTTTTTGCCAAAAAACATATGTTCGGAAAACTGTCCATAACTTTTTAATTTTTCAAGCAATGCAAGTATGTTGTGCAGCAAAGATGTAGCCCAAGATATTAAGTTTGCAACGGTATATAGCGTTCTGTGATAGTTTTTTTAGTAAAAAATATTGGACATAAAAACAAAACCCGTCTCAACCTGGAAGCCTTTCCCCTAAATAACACTGTGTGACAGTGAAAATATACTTTCCTCGACACATAGCTCAAATTATAGCTATAGTCAAGCAGAAAAAAACCTCATACTCAGAATTTTGAATTGACCCTCAAAATCTGGATTTAGGGATGAAAACCTTTTTCTGATAGGTTGATTGCTTGCCCGTAACTTTATTTTCATTTGTCGGATGAGTAAATTTTTATATTTCATTCAAAAGAGGATATTTTTTTGCTTACAATGATATATAAATTGGTAATATATCTTAAGAAATACTGAAGTTAGAAAACAAAATATATGGAACATTTAAAATTTTTTACATTTTATAATTTTGAAAGCCGTTTTAAACGACTATTTTGTTTACCAACGTATATATGAAAATATTTAAAAATAAACACCATTTAATTTTGTTTCCAACGAGCTATAAAGAATCTACAAAAATATGAGACTTAAATTAGCTTCAAGTCACAACAAGTAATACATAAATAATATAAATACTCACATCTAGTAGGTAAGTTGATAACAAAATTTCTTATATAAAAAATATATTGAACCATGGTCAACTAATCACAAATTTTCATCAATACTACAATGACTACAATAAACTTCGTTCTTTTATGCTTTACCCTATATCTATTTACATACCAGGTGATTCAAAAATCATCACCAGGGAGCAGGAAAGAAAGGCAATATAGAATTTTGTATCTATAGTTAGCACTGATTTTGAAATTTCAGATTTTCGAAATTTTGATTATGTCAATTATGAGAAAGAAAAATATAGAAATCATAGATTAATAACAAAGTTGAACGGGTAGCAATGACAGCCTCTTTTACACACTCATATTCCCATAGCAACGTGTTAAGCGTCAAATTTTCGCTCTCATTTTTAGCATGGCGCCATTTTTTTGAAGTTTAATTTTGAAAATAAAATTAGCCCGTTTGTGCTCAAAAAATTTTGAAAATGAAAGTGAAAACAAAATAAAAATATATAAAATATTCAAAACAAATTTGTATATAACAAATAATATAAATAAAAGTGCTAAGAATGCCGAGCTCTTGCTGTGTCTGCAAAAAAAAAAATTGCCAATAAAAGGTGCCTCTATTTAAGACTGTTAATGCAACTATATTATTCACTTTCTTGTGGTAACTTTTTTGATACAGCAGAAGTAGATGGGTTAAGGTGGCAGAAAATGAGAGACACTATTTTGTAAAAAATTACTCAGAGATGAAATGACATACGTTTATATGCTGCCAAGGAAACATGCGTGTTGTCAGTATCCGTTCAACTTTGTTATTAATCTATGATAGAAATAAAAGAAATATTTGAAAAATCATTAAATTTTATTATGCCTGGTCCCTGGTCATCAACCAATAGGCAGATGTTCTACCCGTTTTGCCGATTTGCATTAGTTCACAAGAACGCCCGATCTGACCGTTCTTAGCTTTTTTCTTTCGGGAATTATTTGAAGTCAGGTGAAAAATCTGTTTGGAATGAAATCCTAGCTGCTCCTCTTTCAAAGATATTCATGTTTTACATACAGTAGGTGAATAAAGTAAGATGTCAAAATGAAAAGAGAATTTTAACACCAAATATCTTCTCAAAAATAGATAAAAAAAAAATGTTTTAAGATATACATATGTGCACGAATGGTTTTATAAAATTTGTGTCATTGGAAACCAAGTTGAACGCTTATAAGCTCTATAAGCACAGAAAAAACGTACCAGTTCTTGAAAAGAAAATCTTAGTGGTTAATGTTTTCATCATTTCAGAACACAAAAGTAAAATAAAATTTTTAAAAAAGTACTGGAATTTATTCAGTGAAAGAGATATTTTATTTTTAATTAGCCCTGACTCGTCATCAAATGGAAATCTAATCACAAATTGAAAAAGTATTTTTCAGAGCACGCTCCCCAAAAACTAACGAGTTATAAAGGAAAATGGTGAATAATACTCAAAAAATACTCCAGAACGATGTAAAAATCTTGTTTTCATTATAGAAGACGAATTCACTAAAATTGTTATAGAAAAATGTGATACTTTTGGATGCTAAAGCTTTTACACCATCGTACTGTCACTTAGTAATATTATACTATAAAAGAAAATCCGAACTAAATTTGGCTCCTTATAATATTATTGCTATTTCAACAACATTACAATGGGGAAAAAACAACAACATAAGTGTATAGAACGGTAGTGGTAGTTTCTTTCAATATCTCTATTCAGTGAAGATATTTGGAATCAAATCCGTAATTCTGGGTTATGATTTCAAATATTAGTAGCTTATATAGGATATTGAAAGATTAAGAACTATCACTAAGATCACTGATGAGGAATTGTGGCGGATTCCGAAACGGCCGTCTGATTTGCCCGTCTCTATATACATTGTTGTTGTGATGACTACATTTGTTCATTAACCTGTTTATATATAACTTCAAATAACATTTCATGTAGTTTTATAATGATGTTAAAATAAATTTAAAGCTATCTATTTTTGAGAAGATATTTGGTGTTAAAGTTCTCTTTTCATTTTGACATCTTACTTTATCCACCTACTGTAAGTAAAACATGAATATCTTTGAAAGCGGAGCAGCTAGGATTTCATTCCAAACGAATTTTTCACCTGTAATCGTCAACAAATACACCCCTACTTTCAGTTTTTGTCGACATTTTTATGCAACCTATCGTCGCTTCCTGCCTGCCGTGACTGGGCGCCAACATTCAAACGAAATAATCTACTGTATTCAGTGAAACAAAATTCAAGACCCCAATAAAAATATTTTTAAATAATATCATAATTTTTAGATAAAAAAAAAGAGTTATAGCTAAATCGCATTGGGTAATTACTTTTGCGCCACCTTGTTTATTGAAGCGTATTGTGGTAGAAAATATAAAAGTGAATCTGATAATTGAATTGTATCCTAAGATACGAAATACGCATATAATTTTTTGCTAGGATACTTCTATTCTCTCATAAACTTATTGTTAACGAAAAACTTATTCACATTTATTGCAGAAAAATACAAAAAAAAAAAAGAATAAATGAAAAAGGAATCCTTTTGAAAGTTTGCAGAGTAGGTTTGGTACATACAAGTATACAAACTATATACAAACACATACATGCATATGCACATACTCATCCTTATAACATATCCATATATCCCATATACTTCATCAATTGTACTAAATATTTTGTAGTTATACATATGTATATATTGCTGTTGATATTTATGGACTACATTCGTAATTTCCATTTTTTTTTACCATTTATTTATTTATTTTTTTTTTATTTTTTTTTTAGCTGCGTAATTTTTTCTTGTGCTATAGTTGTTATATTGTTATATTGTGACGCCACTTCATTTCATGGAGTATTTTACAAAAATTCTATGAATGCAAATAAAAAAAAAAAAACACAGTAAAATTTTGTGTGGCTTTTCTATAGCAAATATAGTTTTTTTTTCTCATCGCGTGTAGGAAAAGGCTGAAAGGAAGGAAGTGATTTTTATTATGCAGGAAAAAGAAAAAAATTTTTGATTTGCAATTTGCATACTTTTTTTATACTTTTCTAAGTATTGTATAACAAAAAAAAAAAAAAAAAAAATGAAATGAAATCGAAAAAATGTTCAACTATAAAATGTAAATTAAATATTAAAGTTTGGTATGCTTTATAATCGCTTCTATTCTTTTCTTGGAAACATGGAACGAGCACTTTAAATTTTCTAATTTTATGAGTTCGCATTCTTAAAACAACACGCAAAAGTACAGCCAACACTAATAAAATAAAAAGAAACATGGCAACAACAGCAATAACGAAATTGTTGTCAACATTATTTCGTTATCATTTCGAGAAGAAAATGAAGAAGGAGTACCAATATTAAGTGGCTGCAAAGAACAATGACGACTCTGGTCATACAGTCTTACATAGATTCTTCTTCTTCTTCTTCTCTATTTCTTTCTGCTTTCCATTTGAGAATCTTCTCTCTCGACATTCTATTCCTTTTCTTTCCGTTATATGTTTCTTTCCGTTCGCCATATTTAATGTAGCGGAAATTGTCCATTAAACGCTTCTCAATACAATATTTATTTCCGATTGACAACATTTTCTGCATTAAATGTCTGCCCGTTGCGGGCACTACTCCTTCTTAGTTCGCATCTCACTCCACCTACCTTTTTCCTATGTGGAGCGTTTATGTGGTTGCATGATTTAGTTAAAATTTGAAGACGCATCTACGCATCTTAATTTTTGTGTTTCTTTTCACTGGAAGTTTTGATGTTTTTTTTTTTTTTTTTAAGAGGAGGGTTAGGAGGGTTTTCTGTGTTGACAAATTATTAAGACCGCATGGGGTATTATGCTGTTGTTTTTATTTTCTTATCATTATTGCTGTTGTTCATGTTGCTGTTGTTGGCGTTGATTTACTTGACGTTCTTGACGTTGACAGTGTGAGTCTTTGTGATGGTGGAGATTTTTACATTAAATTATTTTAAACTTGCAAAGGTTTTTCTGCTTTGTTTTTCATTTCTTTTCCTCATATTTTATTTATTTTTTTTGTTGTTTTATTTTTTATTTTTTTTGTGTTTTTTTGTTTTATAAAAATATCTTAGGGGATAAAGTTATGCGGGTAAAACTTATTTACTACCTTATTCCTTCTTTAATGTGTGTAAATAAGTATTAATGTTTTCGATCGGTCTATGCGGACTTGCTTATACTCTTCACTAGGAATATCTGGAGACATCCACTCTCGTTACGATTTAGCGAATCAAGTTAGTTCTGCTAGTGAGTGCAATTATTCAGCTGTGCAACACCCACATCTTCTGGTTTAGTGGGAAATTTCCTAGACTTTTTAAAGTATTTTCTATTTTTCCTACCTGAAAACTTCTCCAAATATTCTTGTTGCAAATAGACATTCCTTTTGTATAAAAAGATATTGCTAAAACCAAATGTAGTTTGAGCCACGAATGACAAGATTTGTGACTTCTGTGCTAAAGACCAAACCATTCGAATCAAAATTTAGCTAGCTACACTGAACAAAAAGTTCATGATATATGAAAACGTGCATTAATATGGTATATTTCAATGAACGCATTCATTGTGAGAATGTATCGCTGTTCATAAAATTTCCAGCCAATATAAAAATTTCTTTATATGCATTAATTCAATGGGTTCGGGTTTGATTTCCGTCTTCGTCTGGTAGTTAATTTCCATAACTTTCTTATATTCACTATCATTACAAAGTATATGAGAATTATAAGATAGTGTACAATACACACATTGGTTGGTAATGGCAAAACCACCAAGCTGATAACAAATTGCCACACCACCGCACTATAGGAAATTTTACGTAATTTTCTGGCAAAAATTCGAAAAATGGAAGTATCGATATGAAACTTGGTCCAAAAGTTTGTTAGATGATAGGGACGCTCTCACATGAAAATAAGATTGCCACGCCCACTTATTCTATGAGCGTGTGATATGAAGTGCTATAAAATTTGTTATGAGATAGCGAAAAAAATGTAAGGAATCATCTCAGCAAAACGATTTTTGGCATGAGCCACTCTTAGGTCGTGAAAAAGAAAAATTATGAAAATGGACGTGATCGGTCAACTGCCACGCCCATCTCCCATACAACAGAAAAACAAAAATAGCTCTAAAATCTGTTGCAGCCAAGATACCAAAATGAAAATCATAAAAAACAGTTTTGACTGTTTCAACATTTTGACTGTTAATAAATTTGTTTGTTAATATTTTCTATTTTTTACAGAAAAACTTTCAATCTCTTAATAGTTTCCCCTCAATATGTATTTAGTGTTTTGTTAATAAAAATTTTATCCGCAACTGTCCGCAGCCAATGAATAGATAGACCTGGTCCACCAATCTTGAGATTTTAGTTTCTAAACACCAAATTTTTTCAAAAAATAAAATTTGTTTATAAATAAAATTTCCACTTATTTGCTTTGTTTTTATTGGCTTAATGAAAAAATAAAAAAATAATAATTTCGGACTGGTCGAAAAAATTAATTTTGGCCAGCGAATTGGGTAAAATTTCCTATAGTGCACCGTTCAGAATCGGTGTTAAACTGTAGGTCCAACCGTGTGGTATTACAATGGGCCGTTCATGCCTGAGTGTGTCTGTAGAAGAGCCACTCCAACTAACCCAACCTAAGTCAATGAACAAATTCATTGGATCAATTTATATGAATTTTCGTACATCGATTCAATGTAATTTTTCATAAATACATTACAATTGTTGCAGTGAATTTATGAAAAATTGCACAGATGAATAATTGCACTCACTAACAGAACTAACTTAATTCGCTAAATCATAACGAAATTGGATGTCTCCAAATATTCCTAGTGAAGAGTATAAACAAGTCCGTATAGACCGATCGAAAACATTAATTGAGAAAAAAGACCTATAAGATACCGGGATTTATGAAAAAATTTATAAACAATTTATTAGGTCAATGTTCGGGAAATTAACTGTACTTAAGTTCAGTTTACGAAGCTTACTTAGAATCAGTGAACAAAAGAAATAAATTTAGAGCGTAGAATAATAACTCACTGTACATTAAAATTAGTATAATTTTGAGGGAAACACCAATTTATTCAAAAATACAATCAGTGATATGAGATTCATTATTTCAATTTACTGTTCATAGAAATGTTGAGAAGTAATGTACTGATTCATAGAAAATTCATTATGACAATGAATAGATACATTCTCACAATGGGTGGAATTAATAAAAATAGCAATTACTTCCAAGCAAAATGGTCGTAGCAAAGTAAGATATTAAGGCAATTACTTGAATTCGTATGAATAAGATCATACTTTGCTATAGCAAGCTCGAACATTTGAAGTTAGCATTTGCTTAAGAATTGACTTCAAACGTTATGCAAAAATTTATTTATATTAAGCGCGCATGTTTCAAAATTTTATTCAAAATCAAATGGACTCAAGAGAAATCAAAAAAAATATCTCGATGTTAAATTATTTTTTCTATAGTTTCAAGCACATACTATTCATGTTTTTTTCATTTTGTTATGCGCTTCTGCTCAGTCAAAGGCTGACGATCCTGCAACAGCATCTACGTCAAACATATCAGAATCAGCATGTAGTGCAAAGCCGTATTTAGGGGGAAGTTTTGGTGGTTCTGACCCCCTTCCCCCCCTCCCCCCCGAAATGTGGAAACTTTCTTCTATTTTTTAATATTAATTGCCCGTGGATAAAAAAAAAACCAGTAAAATCTATTGAACAGTTTTTAAATATTTTTTACTTCCATCGGTTTCTTTCTAAAAAGTCATATATAAAAAAATAAACTTGAAATCTTAGTTACACTATGCGACTGGATCCGATTTTTTTTTCTTTGACATGAGGTTTGACTTTGGATACAAAAAGAGATGGTGATGCTGAGCAATCCTGAATTTATAGTTTTTCTAGGTCAGTAACTGTTTTTGATTTAAAGTTTCGGGTTTAGGGCTCATTTGGAAAGGCGTGATTCAGCATACAATTTCTTGATTTCAAAATTTGTAGCACGCCAGTGTTCAGCTTTCCAATTTTTAAAGATGGACAAAAATTCTATTTTAAGGTTTTCAATCCCATTTTTTCTAAAACGTGGCGTGATAGGAAATTTTTGACCTCAGATTCGTGTTCAGTGTAAAAAATTCATTCCCAAACACTAGGAACTGCTCGTAGTCTGCTAAATAGCAGACTCTGAAATTCCTTACCAAATGCTTCTTTTAATTTATACCAATCAAAGCAAATGCCATTTTCGAACATAGCAAATGCTTAAATTTTTTGTCTTTCGCATACGAATCCTAGCAAATGCTTCGAAATATCACTTTCTATAGGAATTGCTTCATATTTTAGCAAAGTAATTTTTTATTAATTCCACCCAATGAACAAAAATCAATGAATACTATTCATTGGATTTATGTACAATTTTTGGTACAGTGTAAAAGCCCAGAATCAAACAAGTAATTTATTTTTAATAGTGTTCAATAGTTATTTGAGGTTAGAAAAATGGACTAAATCGTAAAACGTAATGGACTTAGGCTTCTTATACCTTCTTATACCTGAACATGGATAACACAGGAATATAAGGTTTTAGATGATTGAAAACAAGCAGCGGCTATAACAGAATCGATATGAGAAATATTGCAATCACATCAGAAAACTCTTAACTCAAAAGTGCGGCCCAAAAAATCTCTTACAATTTATTTGAAAATTTTATTTATTCATTTAAAAAACCTACCTTTTCAAGGTTTATTCCAATCCGATAATTTGTCACTGAGATGCGGAAAATTAGTTTTAATTATTTTATTTTTATATTTTTATGTTAGAATTTTTAAGTATTGAAACAAAGGAAAGTACAAGTAGTTTCAAAAAAAAAATGTGTGTGATTTTCATCGGGAAGAGGAGAGGGTGTGACTAAACTTCAAAAGCCTTCTAGCCCTCCCCCCCCCCCCCCATTATATTTCTATTTATCTTTTAGATTAAGTTTCTGCCATTGAATTTCTTAATCTCTCTAAAGCTGCCTTGGAGTTCTGTTTCTTGATGCAATAAATTTAACGTGATTTTTTCGAAAGTATATGCACTCAAAATGTGCACAAATAATGCGTGTATGAGACCAGGAAATCAGAAATATACATAGTTTGGAAAAGACTGTGAGACTAAGTAACAGAATCAATACAATATTTGCTTAAAATTTTGTGCCGAGTTCCACACAGACAAATTTACGGGTAAGGCTGGATCTGGTTTGATTCATTTAAAAAAAAATTTGTTAGAAAATTGTGTATATTTCCCTCATTATTGATTAACAAGTGCCAATGCTGAGTTCAGACCTACTTAGTACTAATAATATAGACTTGTTGAACCATTACAACCATTTAGCGCTTGCCGGATATATAGAGACTTAGAAAAATAATCCCTTGACTCCCTGGTCTCAAATATGGTAAAAATATAATCACCGGCTACAATAAATTTATAAAGTTAAATATGAAATCGAATTAAGAGGCTGCCTACCCTTGCTGGAATAAGAAATACGTAATTTCTTAATGAATGAAAATCTATACCAAAGTTAGGGCACTCTCGCCATTTCAGTGCAGGGTGCAAAAAAAAAGAAGAACCTCTGAATATAAATTGTTTGCCAAGGTAAATTTACTTTGTTACTATTGGCGATTGTTGTTGCTGCTGCTGCTCCTGCTCCTGCTGTTGTTTGTGTAGGCATACTTTTGCAATTTGCATAATTTATTTGATATTCAGTGGGTGAAATTGAATCTTAATGGTAACAAAACAACAAAAACAAAAGGGAAATAAATGAGAAGTGGATTCGAAAACAAAGCAAGCTCTGGAAAGTGAAGTTAAATTAATAAAAACGCTAAAAGCTCCAAACATTTTTTAATTGAGTTTTAATGATAAAATTCAAATAGGGATGTTGCCGTTAGTGGATGTAGAGATAAGCCTCAAAAGCATAAACACATTTGATATGAATAAATTAGAATTAATTAAATTAATCTCGATCAAATTAACGCAACGATGAGGAACATATTGAATTTGGTATTTCAATATCAGCAATGTATGTGTACATTCAAGTACACACATATACACTCACTATCAGCTCTATGCTTCATTCATTCATTAAGCGGAGTAAGTAGCAAGTACACAAACAAAAAGTTCAAAAGCACAAGTACATACATACATATTGTATTACAATATCAATAACCAAGTTAGTGAATAGGGTAGAAATAAATGAAATAGATATAGTAAAAATGCTGGTGTACCCCATAAAGAGGAGACACGACACCCTAATACCGACTATTGTCATGTTGTCTTCACTGTGTCAGCAATAATTAGGAAAGGGAGAGTTAAGTAAAAAAACAAAAAAAACACACTACAATGAGGGCATTGACAGTGTTGACAGTATATTGTAGCGTCGTAACCAATTTAGTCCCCAAAAATAAAAGCATAGTACAAAATTAGAATTTTTGATGCTCCAGACACAATTAAATATACAAAACAGATGCTGCTACAGCCAGGAATAACAATGTGTGAGCATTAAAATAGATTAGCTTTTTTGGAAAACACTGAACCTTTGTTATGCTCGTAGTTGTAGTGCATAGCTATTATTAGCAAATATTGTAGCGACAGATATGAACTTAACCAAATTTTTGTACTTGTCCTGGTTTTCTTTTTTGTACAAACTTATGTATTTGGTGGTAATGGCATCCCCTTCGTTCATTCGTTCAATCATTCATTGATCCTTTCAATTTCAAATTCAATTTGCTACTCTGATCTAAATTAACGTGATAATCTTTCATATAAATATGATGATTGACACACCATATTTCCAATTCAGTAAATTTATGATTTATCAATATTCAATGGAATTGACACATTCGTAACAAAGTAAGAAAGTAAATAAATAAGATACAAGACAGACCAAAAATCAGCAGAGTTTTTGCAAAAATCAATGAAATGTATTCATGTCTTGCATGTTTGGCATTGGCATTGTTAACTTAACAGTTCAGTGTTTAATGAAAAATTAATGAAATATGTCAGACGTTATCAAAAGTCAATTGATTTCCTAAACAATGGCAAAGGTTTATAAAAGAAATGAAAAAATGATAACAAATTGTACCTGTTATTTAATCAATATCGTATTGTGTACATAATCTTGAATTTACACGGCCGATAAAAATTACACCCATAATTAAGTACGGACCTTTAGTTAATGTTGTGAAAATCTGGAAGTAAAAGCAGCTATCCTAAAAACCTGAACAGGAGAAAACACAGACAACTGGATCTTTTAGATCAGCATCATGTAACAAACATTATTCTTTCCCATAAATTGCCTCTGGCTAAAACTGTTAGAGTTCTGGAAGAGCAACAGCAATGGGCAACGGCCCCTTTCAAAATTATACTACATGAGGCAGTGTTTTAGAGACACCCCCCCCCCCCCACCCTCTCCTCAGATGAAAATCTCATACAGTTTGATTGCTGCCCATGTTCCAAAACAAATCCGACCAAAAAATTAATCCGCATATCATTTTCGCTACTTTTTTTTCCTTAAAACACACACAAAAAAGAGAAGAAAAACCTGTTTATTAAAAATCTTTACAGATGGATCACATATAGCAAAACAAAACCAAAGTCGAGAATTTTTGCAACACAGTTTTGGCAGAATAGAATCAATAGCCAAATTTATATAAATTGATTTATGCTTTGTTTTCACTATATCATATTTGCAGTCAAAGGGAGAATTTCTCATATGAAATTTGCTAACATGCTGGCAAATTTGATAGAATTTGACATAGTGAAAACCAGACATAAGTTACAAAACCACAAGAATACACTCCTTACACAACCTTGCAAAAATACAAGGCCAATAAAAGTAGTCAGCTAAGGTTAACCCTCTAACTGGTAGCTACTTTCCTTATTAGTAGCGAGCGTATGTTGTGGACAAAAAAACTAAGGAAAAGGCAAAATAACATTGCAAAAAAGGCACTAAAAAACACCGAAAAAGGCAGAATAAAGCTGAAAAAAGGAACAAAAAATTTAAAGTCAAGTTACAATTTTAAAAACTTTTTAGTTTATTAAAAAACAAAATGCAGTAAAATGCTTCTTAAAACGAAGTTTTACATCTAACGATATAAAGAAATTTATATTTTAAGTACTTCTTTCTAAACCAAAATGACGACCTCGATAGCCTAGTGGATAGTGCACTAGACTTTCATCTGGGAGGTTCGGGTTCGATTCCCGTCTTCGTCTGGTGGTTAATTTTCATTACTTTCTTATATTCACTATCAATATGAAGTGTATGAGAATTATAAGATAGTGTACAAGTACACACATTGGTTGGTAATGGCAAAACCACCAAGCCGATAAAAAATTGCCACACCGCCGTTCGGAAACGGCGTTAAACTGTAGGTCCAACTATGTGGTATCACAATGGGCCGTTCAGGCCTAAGTGTGTCTCTCGACAGCCACTCCAACCTAACCTAACCTTCTAAACCAAAAAAAAAAAAAAAAATTAAGTTTGAGGAATCAAGGATAACGAAGCCGAACATTTTTTCAAGGCACGCCGTCAGTTGCAAAGGCGGCAAAAAAAGATGTGGCAGATGCGCTTACCTTTTCCAAAATTTCTATAGGCAAAATATACCGATGTTTTTAACTAATGGGTCAACATTAACATTGGTAGCATGACTTCCAGCTTTGTCGGTCGTTTCATCAATCGAAATGATAATCGGATTTTCACTAATTTGGGACCGGAGAACTTCATTATAGCAGGTTAGAATATAATTTTTCCGTACTATGGGAATCATCGGAAACTTTCTTCTTTATGTTGAATTTTGGACTGCACTATGGTCCAAAAGTCGTTTTTTTTTTTGGCATAAAGTCAAATTTTTTATGGCTTTATATTTAAAAACTGAATAGATTTTCTGAAACTGGATACCCAAGATAGACAAAAAATATATTGGATTGAATTTTATGGACAACACTTCATTTTTGGCGCACGATTAAAGTCAGCTGATTGAGTAGCAAGTTGAGTTGACAAAAATTTGGGAAAAACATTGAAATATTTCTTTAAAATTTAAAACGGAGATAAAGTGTAAATATGGAAAACATTAGTTAAGGTATGTTAAATAAATGTACAATACTACTTTTTTCATAATTATGTTTTTGTCCAATTGTGCAATGTTTTGTTCGCAATTTTATATAAAACCTAACAATTGTGTTTGTGTTTTAGTGCAAGCGCTTGCAGAAAGTTGCAAAACGACGGAGTGGCACAAAGTTTTGTGTGATATTTTTTGGGCAAGTGGGCACGGGAGGTCTAATACAATGAAAATACTTTATAATGTATATCTGAGGAGCCAAAGCATGAAGATGATAAAGGTTTTCTTTTCTATGATCATTTATGGTTTCTAATTTTCAATTACAATTCCAATGAACGTTTGTGTGATGGTGTTTGTTGATTCAAAACTTTGGTTTTCATAGTAAAATAAGTTTACATTTCCTAAAACAAAAGGATAAAAATGTATATATACATACAAACAACGCGTTACTAACGACAAAGTAAAGCAAAAATATCGGAAAAACTTTGAGAAAATGCATACGGTCTGGCCAGACCGTGGTGGTACCAATGTGACTAAAATTTTAAAATCACCAAAATCTCACTCCCTTTACCTCAGTACTCGGATTTTTTTATAAATCTATTTAGAAATAGTTATTTAAGGATATCATGGATTTCCGTTTTCTACTATACTATATAGGTAGAAGTCAAAAACTTATATTATTTATTCGAGGAAATGCTATATCAGGGGCTCCTAATATTAAAGGATTCCTAATATTGAAGAATTTCCAAATCCTCCAATTATATTATGAAAAAAATTATCACAAATGCATGAGCTGTAACAATTGCATTATCAATTTGGTCATCACCAATTAAAGCTCCAGGATGACCTAATTCAGCACAGTGATATTAAAAATAATAAAAAAATGTCAAAAAAGTTGAAAAAGGTCTGGCCAGACCGTGGTACCAATATAAGGGTTAAATCACTTTCAATTAACATATTAAAACTCAAATAATATTTTTAAAGCAATTATCTACTTAGTAAAGAGACTAAAGGTAGCGGTCACCAAGGCCGTATTTAGGGGGGGAGGCTTTGGGGGTTCACGAATTTAGGGAATATAAGCCAACCTCATCCGGGTTCCTTACCATTGATAATGGCTCAAATTCCCAATGATGATCATTTGAAAAAAATGAGCCCCTACAATTTTTGGTAATTTTTTTGAGGTTGAGTACATCATCAGTTAATGAAATTATGCCCCTCACGATAAAAAAAAATGCACTAGAATGCACATTGAATAATATTTATTTGAAAAAATTTAATTTGATTATTCTGGGAATTTTTTGTCACTTTTGGCCATTTTTTTGGGGTTAAGATTAAAAAAAATCGGAAAATTTTTCCTAAAATTTTAATTTTATAGGGTCCATCAAATGTATCATTGATTTAATTTATTGTATTTCAAAATCAGTTTGATAAAAATTATTTATGAATATTTTTTGCACCCCCTCCCCCCCTGAAAAAAATGTCTGGCTACGGCCCTGGTGGTCACCTTGGCGTAATGGTTAGTAACCTACACAGGCTGTTCGGGTTTGATGTTCGATACAGTCAAAAATCAAAACTGGAAAATGAAAACTTTTCCACACGGCACTGACTGGCAATGATAAACCTACAAGCGTAAAAAAAACTTTTCTCGCCGCCTTTCGGATTCGTCACAAAACTTTTGGTTCCTTATATTTGTGTTCAAATTTAACTCACACAAAATGAAAAAGAAGAAAGAAAAAAAATGTTTACTACTAGCACAAATGAACATATCACTCTGGATTAATAGTATCATTTAGCTTCAGTTAAAAGTTGCAAAATTGATAAACTTTAAATACATAGATAGTGATTTATGTATTTGCTTTACAATATTCAGAAAAACAGTCCCCCGATCCCTCTTGCAGACTTCTTAGATTTACCAAAAAACTTTGTTATACAAAAATTTTAAGGACATTCAAAACTTTAAAAAATTTTAAACTGCCATTCAGTCCACATTATTATTTTATTATTTTCCTCTTCTTTTTATATTCCAGCTTTCTTACTTTATTTCTTTGAATAAATTGTAATTTATACATACTTATGGGTGAATTTTTTGTATACGAGTATGTATGTATGTATGTGAGTTTATATTGAAAAATTTTGTAGCGAAAGTAATTTTAACACTTCCCTAAATCACGAAACTGAACTGAACTGAAAAGAGGCACAAATTTACATAATATGCGCGCGTGAGTTATGCCATTACATGCTTTTATGCAGGAACAATGTCTACATTTATAGGTAGGTACCTACCACAAAAACAAAATATACGAGGGTGTTTATATGTTATTTATTTACTTTTTTTCTGTTGGTTAAACAAAAAATGAATATCTTACGATTTTTGCAATTTGAATTGAATTAAATGCAAAACAGCAGTTAAAACATTTAAGCTAAATGTAGAAAACAAAAAAGTGGAATTCATTTTACGTGAGGAAAATGGTTTTACATTTTGCTATCTTGACTTTTAAACTAGTTTTTAAACATTTTTCGTATACTATTTTCATTTGAGCTTACCTCTTGAACTGTCGTAGGATTATCCAAACTATATCCTTTTGTCAACTAATATTACTATGTGGCGTATTTACATTATCATCATAAAAACACTTGTAAATCATTATTCGTAGTATTATTATTATTTAGGAAAATATAAATTTTGATGACTTGTTGCATTACATTTAATTTCGAGATGAACACATTTTTTCACTTTTAATAAAATTTTATCATCAATTTTTTTCTGCTGTTTTTTATTACACTTTTAAATTATTTATTTTACTCATATCAGATAATCATTTTAGCACCTATACATAAATAAGCTATTTGCTATAAATTTTAAAATTTTTTTTTGTTTTGTTTTGTTTTTTCTTTTAGAAAAAAATTTTCCTACTTATCGCATTAAATTCACATTTTATGACCCCGAAGACAAAACCAAACCAGTCTTGCACACGTTTAAACTTTGCTGGCTGGCATAATTTAACATCGTCTTGTTATATCTGCATCGTCGTCATCGTTTTGAAATGAAACCCTTGTAAATTGCAAATCTATAATCCAGGTAAAATTTCTTAGAATATTAATAGAAAATCATATGATGGAATGAACCTTAAGTGATATGCCAAATGCACGCACACATTGGGAGATGAGATTGATGGGGTTCATGTAAGCGTTAATGCAAAATTTATGTTGTAGTTGGTAGAGTTTTTAACTAGTTTTAAGGTAAAGTTAATTTGAAATTAAATACTTAAATATGACTTTTAGACATATGCATCATCTAGTACATACATATGGATATGCAAATACAGCGTAAATACAAGCACTAGATAGTTAAGTATTTATAGCAATATTATGGCATTAAATTGAAAATGCACTTAATTCACCCCAAATCAATAGCAGCAGCAACCAACAGTAAAGTTAAACACTAAATTTTACAAATCACTGAACAAATTACGCTGTAGATTATTCAACAAAAATGGAAAATTTTCTAATAGATTCTTAATGGAAGTCAATAAATATGCCATATTAATAAAAGTATACATACTATAGAGTTTTAAATGCAGCATAAGAAATAGTAAATAGAAAAAAATATGAAAACTATTATTAAAACATAAAAAGGAGAAGAACGAAGTTGAGTAAGTAATTTTTTAATAACTTATAGCATACAATGAGAGATTTACAAAGGAAAATAGTTAAGTTCATTGTAGTTGTCAATAAAATCCACTAAGTAATCAATCAGCAAAGTGTCTCGTAGTTTAAAGACATATGATCGTTGATTATGAGTGTTCAAAGAATTTAAATTTTAACATCAGGATTTAAACTCATAGCGAATAAGTTTTTTCTATGAATAAAAAAAATGATGTGGTTTTTTTTTTCATACTCAATTTGAGCAGATTAAGATAAGCGTGACACAAGCGAATTTAGTTAAACTGGAACTACTCTATTTCTCATTACCTTTCGTTAGATGGCGCTATTAAATAAATCTGCCGTGTATAAATTTATTGTGAAAGCTAAACATGGAATAAAATAAATTTTTTCACAATTTTTGATAAAGTCTACATAACAAGACACACTATTGATTCTCTATGGCGAAATCAGCAAGCATCATGCGCGTATGCAGGGGCGAGAAGGAGGTGGTTTTGGGAGTTCAAACACCCCCGAAATCGATCGCAAATTAATATTTTAGTTTTGGCTCACGAAATCTGTTCCCACCCATACGATTTTGTGAATCAACGTTTTTTAAGAAGCTTAAATATACATATTTATTTACTAAATTATCGATTTAAGTCCAAATATTACAAAAAAATTTGTTCACACCCAATCAGCTGGGTAAGGACCAGGGATGCCAACTCACTTTTTCTTTCTCCCCGATAGCCCTTGAGAAATTCCCCGATTTTCGATCGAACTCCCTGCATCGAAATACTTTCATATTATAACAGCGCGACACGCACTTTCCATATAAACATTTTACAAAAACGAAAAATTACCTAAAATTTACATCAATGAGTGTTATAAGTATTAAGGGCACCCTGAACTTTCGCGGGCCAAAACTTAACCAATTTTTACGAGACTGGTAGATTAATAGAAAGTGGGAGATTTCACTTCAAGGGAACCCACTCTCGATCCGACTCAAGCTTGCATAAAGTTTAATCTTATTGGGTAGTAGTTGCCACACCAAATTTGAACGTGGGGTGTTTCGGGTTACTAGACGTTCATTTTGATAGATAAATAAGCCTCACCCCACTTTTGAATATCAAAGTTCTCAAGACATGGGATTTCTTTTGAATCAAATAAAAAATTTCAAAAACTTTGTTTTGAGAAAAACGGGTTAAAAGTTTTGATTATCAGTTTTTAACATATAAAATATATTTAATCTTCTTTATGATGGCTGATCGCAATTTGTAAGTTTACAGATTAGTCAGCAAGGATTAAGAGTTATTAATCAGTAAGTACAGGACTAAGACATAGCTTTCTGAACGGTCGATAGGGAAGTCGAAGCGCCGCGCGACTGTTTTGGCCTGACTGACACTCGACGGTATATTCGCCTATATCTACGGAAGCACTCCGCGTCTCTCTCCGTAATGAAGGATCCGTAATGAAGAAATGGAATTATCAGAACAAAAAGGATCAAAGAGGCAGTAAATATGAAATTAGTTTTGATTTACTCCTTGGCCCACTTTGGCGTAAAAAACACGCCTATAATATAAAATTTGGCAAACATGCTATAAATATAGTATGGAATACAAAAAAAAAAAATAAATAAATAAAACAGAAAAATTCTAAAAACTTGAGCAAAATCAAAACCTATACAAATTTTTAAATGATTGAAAAATAAAGTGGTAGACGGCATAAAATGAAAATTTGGAATAACATTTATGAATAGAGCCCAAACTATCAGCTGAATTCTTATAAATATCTAGTGGGGTTGGTGTGCGAGTTGGTTGGTTACCACCCAATCCCTTGTCCCCATTACCCCTTAAGACTTTTAGTGCAAACAAATGTAATTTTGCTATTTATATTTACTTTTTTTCACGCCCATTGCACTTCAGATAAAATGAAAAAAAATTTTGGCATGAACAATTTTTCATTATAGTTTTTTAGGAGACTATGAAAAATAAGTCTAGATGTTAATTTTTCAAAGTCATGACTTAAGTTCATGTCAATTTTGTTATTTGAAGTTATATATAAACAGGTTAATGAACAAATGTAGTCATCACAACAACAATTTTTATTAAAATTAATTATTAAAGTTATTAGGCTTTGAATGAACAATGATTCCAGAAGAATATCAAAAAGTTCATAAAACTAGCAGATAAGACTATCATTTCGGAACTAGCTACGGTTCCTCATCAGTGATCTTTGTGATAATTCCCTAATTTCAACAATCTATATAAATGAAAATACTGTAAAGTAAATGAGAATTACAAAGACAGTTATTTTCACTGAATAGTATTATTGAAAGGAACTACCGTTCTATGTACTTTTTGCCATTCCTCTTTGACACTTGTATTTTTTTTTTAGAAAACCCCTCACGAAACTTTTTTCTGAGTACGCACCTGGCAACCATAGTTGGATTCTGTGCTAAATAAAAGTAACAGCAACTCTAATTCAACTGTTGAAGAAATATGTATCCACAGAGTCAACACACCTCTTGAAAAACAACATCTGAGAAAAAACAATTCCGACATGAAGTCATAGTGAAATAAATAGAAGTGAAATAAATAGAAGTGACGCCCTCTTTTCTGTTCACTGACGTTTGCCAAATTCGAAAATTATTCTCTTACTCTCCCAAAAGTTTTGATATCTCAGAAGTGAATATAAAAAAGTATTAACCCATTGGTACCAGTGTAATATGTAAATAAAATAAAAAAAATTTGAAAAGACCGAAAAATTTTTAGACATTGATAAACGAGATCTTCGAAGGCTTTGTAACAACCATGTACATAATGTGAACCAAGGATTTAACCCAAAACTTAAAGTTTTTTTGTTATGTACGCTATTCAAGTAAGAAATCTACCTCTCCGAAATTTAAATAAAATTCTTTTGAAATCGGTAAAACTATTTAAAACATAAAGAGGACATTGATGAAGAAGATAATTGTGAATGTATTGTATTTTGCTTATTTAGAAGAAGATAATTGTGAATGTATTGTATTTTGCTTATTTAAATATTTTATAGAACCACACTCTACAAAATATTTTGAGAGCTTTTATTTCAGAAAAAACAAACAACAAACGAAAGGTTTATTGTTTTTTTTGTTTTTTGATACATTTATTTATTTGTGTACAGCTGACGAAAATGGGTTAAGAGAGTTTTCTCTCATAAACAAAATTATTTGTCAAAATTTATTGAGCGAATACATGACATAATTGTCAAATCTCAGAAGACCTGAGAATATTTCAGATTACTTTCTGCTATCTGGCATACTGTATACTGTGGAAGAAGTAATGCCAAAGGCGAGGGATAAGCTTGAAGTTGAAAGTGACCGGATCAAGACAATGACTGATTTGAAGCTGCTTCCGCAGCTAATCGTAAACAAATGAGTTATACAAAATTGGCCTTTATTTATTTTTTTTTTTTTTAAATTATTGACATTAAAATTTTGTTATGTCAATGTGATTCAGAATTTTAAATATTTGCCTCCAAATTCCAAAGGCTTGATCAATGAACACACTTATTGAACTCAGTTTTTTTTTATTTATTTGATTCTAGTAAATCCTAGCATTACAAGATTTCTAATCTTAACATAAGAACGCTAGTCACAAATTTCGAACGCGGGTACGCCGAATCCGCACAAGATAAACGCATTTTCTGCTGCCATTATTTGGCCAAATGTGATTGCCTTCAATATTAGACAAATTGTCCATACATTTGCATCGTGACAATTTCTTGAGTATCTAGTGGAAATATACAAAAAGCGAAACCTACTGTCGCATATAGCCTATAAAGTGCAAAAAGTTACAATTTTAAAACCAAATCCAAAAAATAAAAAATATCTGCATAATCATAGACAAATTCCCTTTTCGGTCATAATAACGAGTTTTATCTATTTTTGGAGTACGAATTTAAAAATGACTTCCATCCATATATGCAATACCGAAAAGAAAAGGATTTTCTCTGCTATTTTAAAAATTTCTCATGATATCTAGCTGAGGTTCAGCCAGTGTGGCCAACTCAGCGCTTTTCCCGCTAAATTAAGTGCTTTTTGAAAATTAAAACGTGGAGAAAAAGTGATTTAGCGGTCAGCGGGTTTTTTAACGCGTTTTTTTCAACTTAAAAGACACTAAATAATCGATTTCCTGAATAATTCTAACAAAATTTTATATCGAAACAATGAGCAATGAACTCATTTAAAACCAAAGTTCGTAACCGTAAGTCCCTCAATTCAAAAAATTCTTTACTTCATATAAAAAATGGATTAAAACACGAAAATTCATTTTGTGAAAACTACAAAATACCCGATGATGTCAATAAACAGCACTAGTGTTTATTATGCTTCTGAATTCAGACTAAGGAATGTGTTATAGCTAGAAGAAACTGATAGTAATGATGAGAATATAGACTACGACATCGATATGTGAAAGTTATAAATTATTACTTTGTATATTTTTTGTGATTAAAGTGTATAAAATACTCTTTTTCCATTATCTTATTTTAGTTTTTCTTGTGATTGTAAAATTTAGAAATCCTGTGAATTAAAAATTTTAAAAATACATATTTTTAATTAATTTTCTTTTTAATAGAGCAGAATCCCGATAATTCGTAATCGCAAGGAACTAGCAATTTTTCGATTTAGCTCTTTCATCCTCGAATTTTTCCTCAAAATCTGGCCTAGCCATTTAGGTGAACTATTCATCCATCAATTTCGTATTGCATGCGAACCACGTTTGTTGTTTTAAATCATACAAGTACAAGTCCTACTAAAATTCACAGTTACAAATTTTCAAGACAATCTGTATGGGATAAGGATTCTATATGTGGTTGTGAATCTGTATGGGTTTAAGAGAAATTATTTTATACTTTTTAGTCCATTTTAAGAACGTGGTATATTAAAAATATTTTTTATTTAAATTTTCTGAAATGAGTTTCAGATCTAAATACCGAAAGAGCCAGGTATGTGGTGCTGGAATTGGAGTTGTTGTTGCTTTATTTAATATTGAAATCAATGGTGTTGTGTCAGATAACATTGATAGGTTCCTACCAGTATCTTCAACAGTGTTATGAGTACCACAGTATTATTATTATTTGAAGGAAGGACGACTCGAAAGTCAGGCACTGCGACCTATAAGATCTATTGTACCAAAGCCCCAAGAAAGAAAGAAAGGAAGGGAGAAAGAAAGATAGATAAGAAACATACCCAAGCCGAGAATCGAACTCGGGTCTCCAGAAACAAGAGTCTGGCACTCTGCCACTAGACCACAGTGGCGATGGTAGGACCTACAGTTTAACGCCGATTCCGAACGGCTATGTGGCAATTTTTTATCAGCTCGGTGGTCTTGCCATTACCAACCAAGGTGTGTACTTGTACACATTCTTATAATTCTCATCCACTTCATATCGATAGTGAATATAAGAAGTTTATGAGAATTAACCACCAGACCAAGACCGGAATCGAACCCGCAACCTTCTGGATGAAAGTCTAGTGCACTATCCACTAGACTATCGAGGTCGTCGAGTACCACAGTAAGTATCAATAGAAATGCCCTTTGGT
The DNA here is from genome assembly GCA_963691655.1 of Toxonevra muliebris. Classification (NCBI taxonomy): domain Eukaryota; kingdom Metazoa; phylum Arthropoda; class Insecta; order Diptera; family Pallopteridae; genus Toxonevra; species Toxonevra muliebris. Next base: position 106,696,927 of record OY829326.1, read on the forward strand.
GTTTAAACTTACAGATAGCTAAGGGTGTCTCTCGTTTGGCAAAAATATTCAGTAGAGTTAAGTAAAACAGTGTATCTAAGGATGGAGAGAGGTTAGCTATGTCTAGCACATGCCCTTGCATGGCGCAAGAATTGCAAACAAAACATATTCGTGCAACGAAAAAAATGATTTTTTGCAATTACTGCAATATATGCAAGGGCACATGCTAGACATAGAGAATCCCACAAACAATCTCTTCTTGATTAAAATGTATAAAAACAATTACTTACTTTAATTGAGTTTTCGTCCCACTAACCATAAAGGCACCGCATGATGCAAAGACACACATTTGTGATGCCATTAATTTATTTCATAAATACATGTTTGTAATGAATTCAATAAATACAGTAAAACGAAAATTGTCAATTTTATTCTATGAAACCAATTTAGTTTTTTGTTGAACTGCTTGTGAGGATACAACATGAGCAAACAAAAAATTATATCTATATATTAATCGAACAGGCAAATGAATTAGTATAATTATTTCTACTTACAGACAATAATTGCGTTAATCGAGCAAGTGCATATATTTTTTCAATGTTCAAAAGAATTGCTAGCTATTCATAAAAGAAAAACTACATTTTCCGAAGTTCTTACATGTGTACGCACTTATACATAGATATATAGATAGTTGCTCAAACTCACACATATACTTACTTGACAAGTTTACATGTGTTCGCTTTCTCGTTTTTTTTTTTTTGTCTTTGTATGGGTATGTATGCGTGGTAATTGTGTGCACTTTGATGAATGAGAAAAACTTTGTCATTGTCAAGTAACAGGGAAAAAGAGAGATATAAAATGAAAACACAAAAGCAAAAAAAAAAAAACTAAAAAAAAAGATGTATACGAAAAAGTTGTTAGGCATTAATGTTTCGTGCAACAACCGGAAGCAACAATTTGCTGCATATGGTGTAAATTAAATTTTGAAATGAAAGAAAGGTAGCGATAGCAGTGTGAAGAAGTGTAAAATGAATCAAAAATATAATCACGCAAGAAGAGAAACTTTTGTGAGAAATTATTCAAACAAAATGATGCTGGCTACAGATACTTAGTTATCAATTGTACAAAGTAGAATTAATCATACTACCAACTTAACAGCTACGAAACTGAGTTGCAAACTATTTTGCATATAACTTTAATGTCACTGCATTTATAACTCGCCAGCAAATTTCATTCTTCGCCCTCACTAATTGCAATTGAAAAAGCAACTGGTGTATAATTTTATCACGTACTAAAAACTATAAAATAACCACAGAGCATAAAAAGAAAGCAATGGATAGACTGCTCAGCAGATTAACTTCAAAGTAACTTCAACCGAATATCATTATGAAATGTGCGCAAAAAAGAAAAACAACATAAAGCAAACAAACTAAAATTGTTGCTTATGTATGAAAATAGTTGCGCACATTTACATGCAACAAAAAATCTAAAGAAAAAACAAACATTTTATTAAATTTTTGGCAAAATAAAGAGGAAAATGGCAGTAGCAATAGCAACAGCATCAACAAGCCGGAATGTGCTACATTTTACGCCACGTTTATTTCCGTTTCCTTGGTTATTTTAGTAGCACTGCGTTTGTTTTTCTTATTTTCTTATTTTTTTATTTTGTTGCTGTTGTGTTCGAGCAACAGCACCACCACCAACAACAACAAAAGTAATCGTTTTCAAACGTGTTTATGAAAGTTGCAACTTTTCATACTTAAGCTCTTGTATTTCTATGTGTATGTGTATGTGTGTGAATGCTTTTTTTAGAAGTCGAAGTGTAAGACCTGTTGCTATGGTGATACATTTGTACATACAGCCATATGTCGTACAGAGATATATGGTATGTATTTAGTCATTTACATCTACATACTTATACCATACGAATAAATTCAAATTCTAAATATAAAATTTCTAAAACCGATTACTTCTGTCTTACCGCAAAAGTAACTAGCTGAACAATCTAAACCAAATAAGGAAATAATAATTCCTCTTAAGTTCAAAGCGAAAATAACTTCAAAGTAATCTACATATTTTAATTTTCTTGATTTGTAAGAAAAAAGATTAGCTTTAAAGTAGCATAGAATAAAATTATTAGAAGCTATTCTTTATAACACTTGTTAATTAAAGAAATTATTAAGTAAGTAATTTTAAGAAAACCAAACGAAGGTGTTGGAAATAAACTGAATTATGTAGAATTAAATTATCCATGACTATGATCTGACGGGCTGAGAGGAAAAGCGGGCTAAAATTTATATAAGAGCAAAAGTGAAATAATTTAGAGAGTCATGTGCAAGTGTCATAAGTAATACGGCTTAGAGTGAAAATGAAACGTCTTAAAAGTAAGAGCAAAAGTGTTATAACAATTCTTTCACAGCAAGAACAGCATAGTTTTTTATTCCGTTTTCGCTCTGAACATATTTCGTTTCACTTTTGCTCTGAACATATTTCGTTTTGATTTTGCTCTTAAGTAAAATTATTCCACTTTTTTCTGAACGTAGAAGTTATACCACTTTTCCTCTCAGCCTCTCATCTGCCTTTCAAAATCTGTTGTAATTTAATTGAGAACTTTGAATGCAAACCTTCGGGGGCAAGAAACACATTTGGAATATTGAATTTGAATTATATTTTGTAAAAGAACCGAAAATATCTTGAAAAGTGAAAAATAGATACAATTGGTATTTTTAGTTGGAGCTAAACTATAAGTACTTGAATAATCCAATCTCAGAGACAACTACAACTCTAGGAATATTTTGTGGCAATATATAATGCCCCAGAGAAGGCAATTCGTTGTCTTATTTTCTTTCTGGCAAAATCGTCAGGTTCTCTCTTACTCTATGACTAAACTATTTTTGTGCTCTCACAATTTGTAATTCCTTGAAAGGAAAGCATCAATTCTCCTTTTTTTTTTTATTTATATATACTGTGAAATAGAGCTGCTCCTAAAAGCTCTCAATTAGTATCTTGACTGTCGTTATTTATTCATTTAGGGGAGAGTGATCCTAAGTCGGCACCAAGGCCGTATTTAGGGGGGAGGGGGGTTTTGAGGGTTCTGACCCCCCGAAATGTGGAAACTTTCTTCTATTTTTTGATATTAATTGCCAGTGGATGAAAAAAGTCAAAATAAAATCTATTGAACAGTTTTTAAATATTTTTTACTTCCATCGGTTTCTTTCTAAAAAGTCAAATATAAAAAAATAAACTTGAAATCTTAGTTACACTATGCGACCAGATCCGATTTGTTTTCTTTGATATGAGGTTTGACTTTGGATACAAAAAGAGAAGGTGATGCTGAGCAATTCTGCATTTATAATTTTTCTAGGTCAGTAACTGTTTTGGATTTACAGTTTCGGGTTTAGGGCTCATTTGGAAGGGCATGATTCAGCCTATACATAATTTCTGGATTTCGAAGTTTGTAGCACGACGGTGTTTAGCTCTCTAATTTAAAAAAATTGCCAAAAATTCTATTTTAGGGTTTTTCATCCCATTTTTTCTAAAACGTGGCGTGATGGAAAATTTTTGACTTCAGCTTCGTGGTCAGTATAAAAAATTCATTCACAAACACTAGGAAGAAGTCGATTTTTGCTATTTCTCAAAATGGTAGTCCTAAGCCAGCAGCCGCCTGATCCTGAGTTGGCACCTAATGTTTTGTTTGCCCAAATAAGTTTTAGGTCCATTTACAATGAAAATATATGTAGAATATTTTCAAACAATATTTATAGGATAGAAACAGTTCTCCATCACAAAAATGAATCTTAAAATGAAAAAAAAAATGAAAAAACTGTTTAAACCGATGAAGGGCGTTCATAGCTCATTGTAGCCGATTTTGCATAACAAAATAACCAATAAAATTATGAAATTATTCTAAAAAGCAACATGCAATTAAAACAAATAAAATAGAATAACACCCAAATAAAAACAAAAGCATCGAAAGAAAAAGATGTCGACTCAAGACCACTACGAGTTTTTACACATTTCATGCTATTACGCATACGAAATAAGTCCGAATGAAAAATCGACTTTATCAGGCTAAAGCGCACAGAATACAGAAACCAACGTACTCAATTAACTAAACTTTTTAAATATTTGCACACCTGTAGCAGCTTCACAATAATGTAAGAAAATGGAATTCCGTTTTCACGAAAAATTTATACCACGCTCACGTTGTTAAGCGAAAGCCAAAGTGACAATTTCAACGTAAATTACGTCCATGTTTACCAACCTATCATACGACAAAATAGTTTATTCGACACGCGCCATCTCTGAGAAACGCGGGGTGCCTGCTTAACCTAAAGTGCCAACTTAGGACCACTCTTCCCTATATATTTTTATTTTTAACCAATGTGGTGCTTTGATTGCGGCTTGACTGTCTAAGTGTAGTATTATATCTTGTCCCTTACACTTACATTTGAGGTTGAGTTGTAGACAAAGCCTTATGGCAAGAATCTCTGCCATTGTTAGAATTAAGTTCTACGAGACACTGGATATATATAGTTCAGACAGATGGTATATCTCCTTCGATAAATGTGTACAATTTAATCCGAATAGAAAATATTGCCATTGTTATCTTGAGATCTCATTATCCTTTCGAATGGCCAGAGAGAAATCAAACCCCGGATCTATAAAAATAATTACAGAGTTCGGAACTGGTTAGCAAATGCCTGATAAAAGTTAAGGCTATAGACGGCTGAAACGTTGTATTGGATACCAGAGCATGTGGTAGTTAGAGACGAACGATTAGTGTTGGCAAGTGCAGTCACACCCTTCGTGGTTCCATAATCATTCTGTGGCATAGAGTGTGAGAGATAGAGAATGTAATTATGGCAAAGCTCAGGGGATTACACAAAAAAGTAAAGCACTGTTTTAAAACTCCTGAGCTGGAACGATCAATGATTTAAATTTGCTGTGCTATTTAACCCCAAAATATTATTATTATTAGGCCAGTTCGTTTTTTGTTTACCACATCATAATGGAAAAAATCAAAATACCCAGCATCCCACAATATCTACATCATAATATTTTAAATAACAAGCTACAAGTTTATCATAAACTAGAACAAAGCTGATCATAATTAATGCTAGTGATGTAACGGATGTCAATTTAGAGGATACGGATATCAAAAGTTGACATTAGCGAATGCAGATGCGACGATCCGTCACTTGACGTAATTTTTGAGTTTCCAGTCACTCTACCTCAAAAGGATGTAAATATCTACTCTTCACGTTGTAAAAACGTTTTTGAAAAAACCAACTACCGTAAATTATGTAACATGCTCTCAAAATAAAAATGGCCTAAAAACATTGATGAGTTAGATAGCTGTGTTTCGAGCTTCAATGATATTCTTTCGATGCTTGTGTACCTAAGTTTAATATGACACTGATCCAAAAATGTTTCGTATGGTTTTCAAAGGAGTTGAAAAGGTTTAAAAACGCCAAATCCCGTGCATTCAAAACATAAAAGAAAACTGGTAGTAGTGTAAATTACATGAAATATACCTTGTTGAGACATAACTTCGATTTAGTTAATATAAAATGTTATAACAATTATTTAAACACGTTATTGGTTTTTCCTCATCAATGACATTCCGAGACATTACAACCAATGATAAATCTAAAATTTCTAACATGTTTGTTGATTTCTTCAGATCCACATACTCTACGTTTTCATTCAATAGTAATGATAGCTATCCATATTATATCTCACCGTTCAATTGTGTACACCAACCTGTTATTGACCCGAAAGATGTTTTAAATCACTTAATGACCCTGAAGTGTACTTTCGACCCAGGTCCAGATAATATTCCTCGCTGCATTTTGAAGAACTGCGCCAAAAAACTGTATTTACCACTGTCATATATTTTTAATGCATCGTTAAAATTAGGATACTTTCCTAAATGCTGGAAAGAATCATTCATAATACTCCTTCAACAGGGGGGGGGGGGGGGGAGGTACTAAATCCAATGTTGTGAACCACCGCGGTATAGCTAAATTCAATGCTATCCCAATGCTATTTGAGTCTATCATTATAAACCAATTAATAAACTGGATCTCACCTTGTTTATCTAAAAATCAGCATGGCTTTCTTAGCGGAAAATCAACTACAACAAACCTCTTAGAATTGTCTTCATATGTACACAAAGCTTTCTTATCTAATTTGCAAACCGATGTCATATATACTGACTTCAGCAAGGCTTTGGATAAAGTTAATCACCACCTGTTACTTATGAAGTTGAAAAATATGAGATTTCCTACATTGCTTTTAAATTGGATCAAATCATATTTGGACAATATAAGACAAAGCCTTTTATTCAAAAACACAATTTCGGATAGCATTGAGGTCACATCTAGAGTCCCTCAAGCTAGCTACATAGGCACCATCCTGTTTCTTCTGTTTATAACTGATTTGATGTTTGGTATTCACCACTCATAAACTTTAATGTATGCTGACGAAGTCCAGCTGTTCCTTTCGCATAGCTCAATTAATGACCAGATGTTACTACAATCCGATCTAAACAGCTTAGTACAATGGTGCAATATAATATAGTTAATATAATTTAATGATTCTGAACCTAGACATATGTAAAGTTATGGTATATGCAAGAAACTTTTCCCTTCCTGCAGAATATACAATTGGAAATACTGTCTTAAGTCATTTGGATTCCTTCGTTGACTTGGGAGTTACTATGGACTCTAAACTTCGCTTTCATTTGCATATAAATATATGCGTTAATAAAGCAAAAACAATGCCAGGTTTTTTTAAGCGCTGGTCTAAGGAATTCAATGACCAATATATCACAAAATCGCTTCATACATCATTGGTTAGACCTATTTTGGAAAACGCATCAAGTATCTGGTGTCCTCAATATAAGATTTATATAAACAAATTGGAATCAGTTCAAAAACAGTTCTTGCTTTTTGCTTTGTGATCCTTGCCTTACGAGCACAGATTAAAACTTTTGAATCTACCTACTATTGAAAGCCAAATAATTACGAGCAACGTGTGTTTTACTGCAAAATTGTTATGTGGCACTGTTAATACTCCATCTCTGCTGAGGAACGTTCCGACTCGTACTACTCGATACTATATCCTTATCAAGTTATCTATTTGTAAGACCAATTATTCAGACAATGAGCCGTTCCGCCGTGCCTGCCGTGATTTTAACAACCTCTATAATGTTATCGATATTTCTGATTCGGTAGATTCCATACAACAAAATGTTATAACTTTTTTAAATATATAGTTGTCGTTATCAGCTGATGATTTATAATCTGTAGCTGAATTTCAGAAGGGTCACTTGTTGGATAATGCGCTACCTCAACATCCTTTAAAAAAAAAAAAAAAAAAAAAAAAAGTAGAAGAAAAATTACGAAAGAAATCTGGCTCACTTCATTTTACAGATTTTTTTTAGATTCTTCAGGAAAATATTTAGATCAACTTAGAATATGAATTGTGTGTTAAAACATTTGAAATACTTAGGTGGGAATTGGGAGATTTAGGAAGAATATAACATATATCGATCGCGAATCAAAAAGAAGTTACGTTAATCTCTCGATCCGCTAATAAGTTTAATATTCTAAAGTGAATGTGTTAAGTAATCAAAGTTCTGTAGTTTTAAATTATATTGGAAAAATAAAATAGTCTTGCTTATTTTTCGGCTCGTAGCCTATTTCTATAAGACTCGTATATAAAAACTATTGAACAGTTGCAATTTCAAGTCAAATAAATAAATGTTCATCATACGCCCCGTGATCAGGATTATTATTTAGTTTGTTCTTCATTTTTAGTTAATATTAACTTTTATTTATACCGCATCCAATAACGCGTTCCATTCTATTTAATATAATATAATCCCGGTAGGCTAATATTAAACCGATTACTTTTAAAAAGAAAACCAAATACCACTTAGCATCATGAACAACAAAATTCTTTTTTCTCCAAGTTGAGATACATATCTATACGATTGAAAGGCAAACAATGGAAGCAAAAACAAAACATGTACGTTAAGTTACAAATGATTTCATTGCTTTTACTTTGCATGATTATTTTGTGTTTTGTTTTTGCATTGTTTTTTTTTTTATTAAATTTTTTTCTTTACTTATTTTTTTTTCTTCTTATAAAATTCAATTGACTTTATATCCAATAGTATTTTTTTTCTGTTCACCAATACCACCACAATAAGGAATACAAAATGAGGAAGGTTTTGGTGATGATAGGGTGAAAGCAAGAGGGTGAAAGGTGACATGGGTATTTGAAACACATCAAATAAAATACGTAAAACAAAGAAAAAATCAAATAAAAATTCCACAACAACACAGAGAGCAAAACAAAAGTGACTTTCAAGTGTCATTTTAGTCATTTTTAGTGTTACTTCGTTTTTGTTTTCGCATTTAATGAGTTTTATTTTTTTGTTTGTATTTTACTTGTTTAATTTTTTTCTTTTCTTTCGTTTTTTTGTGTATCGACAGTGAAAAAACTTCGACAGAATATTGAAATTATAAAAGAAAAAAATATTTATATATATAGATACAAAAGTTCAGAGAAAAGTTCATCGATGATGTACAAACTCAAAGTAAATGCGTCGTTAGTAGTACATCATAGATATGTACGTATGATTTTAGTTCAATGCTTACATACCTACATATATACAATAGTACATCAGTTGAATAAAGGAAGCGAATGTTCATAGCTAATATTTGCTAATGAAGAAAGTTTTTGTTTTTGCTTCTGTTCTGTTATCTTCCCCTCCTGCTTTGCCACTTCCGTTCCCATTATCGCCCGCAGCAAAAGTTAAAGACTTTTATTTTTTAAGTCAATAAAAATATAAAAACTTTGATTATATTAGTTAAAGATGCACTGCATCTGGCGAGAGAAGTTTCACTAAGGTATAACTTTTTGATATAGGTATGTATATATTTTCTTAAATTTTCTTCAACGTATGTACTTTTGTGTTTTTTGTTTTATAAAAAGTTTAAGCCCAAAGATTGTTTTATTGTTTGGCATCGTCGAAATTAAAAAGCCTCAAAGGAATTTTGTACGTGCGCACTGTGCACAGTTTTTACAATTAGTCTCGAAGGATGTAGTCATTAATATTAACATTTATATGAATATTTACTTGTTGTTTCAAATTTAGTGTTAATCGTAAATGAATTTTGTATTTGAATATATTACCAAGATAATTTAAAGATGGTTTGCTCAATAAGCATAGGTTTGCTTTAGCGAGTGTTTGGACATGTGCAGAAAAAGTGAATGAAGCCCAGAGGTCAATTACGTGACCAAAATGTGCGTGACGATTTCTACTTTCTATGCTTGCAGCATTAAAACAAGCAGTCTCATGAAGATCTGACCTGGTAAATTTGTATTAGTTAGTAAAGGTATCCCGGTTGTAGATTAAGAAATAAAACTGTTAGAGAACTCAAATTTACTTTAGGGTGAAATTTCATAAAGATCTGAAACACTTTCGAATTTTGTTCAGTCTTTGTATAGGATCACTCTGCCGCAACTAGATTTATCTGATATATATTTATCTAGGGACTAACTTACTAATTGTAGAAATGGTTAAGGATGTGTCACACAATGGGATCGTAAAGTAAACGCGATTGAAATATTCGTTGTACAAGTACGGATTGCCCTGATAGAAGCTGTTCTTCATATCTTGTTCAGGTTTTCATCCTTGTATACTTCATCTGTTACATGCCACCAGACTAGTGACACATACTTACGTAGGAATAGTTTGAATGATTGCTGAGTATGTATACAAGATTATCCATGCTTGAATATCCCATTTTTTATAATGGTGTAGAGAATAGGTAGGTAGTTTTAATCCCATGATTGATATTGAAACCAAAATCACCAAAGAAAAAAACAAAAAAAAAAAAAAAAGATCAAAAAACAAGAGAAACAAACCAAAAATAATTATAAACAAGTTTAATTAACTTCTTTTTTTAATTTTCCTTTCGCAACATGACTTCTACTTTTACACTCAAACTCGCAAAGTTCTTAATAATTCCTAATTAATTAAAAACAAAAGTACTGAAAACATCCAATTTTAATATTTTTCAATTAAATCAATTTATGAACAATTAAATGGTTATTATAGCACAACAATTATTTATTTTCAATTTCACAACATACTTTAGAAAATAATCTGAGTAAGAGCTTATGAACCTACACGAAAAAATGTCAACATTTAAATAAAAGTTAATATAAATGAAATTAATAAAAATCATAAAATTTTCATAACACCATATAGTATGCTTGTTAAAATTCAATTACATTTATTGAGAGAGAAAAAATGAACAAATATGTACTGCAAAAAAAAAAAAAATCAATCAATTTATTGAATGTAACACATATAATCAACTTTATTGCAACAGGATGTCAAATCAAGCGTTAAAATTACATTACATTGTTTGAGAAATGTGGTATAAATACGACAAATTTCACATACTCAAATCCACGAAGCGTTACTAAAAGGGTTTCATTTCATGCACCCACTGTACATGTGTGAGTGTGCGTATCCCTGTCTCTGCCTGCTGCTTGGGTATATTGTAATTGTCAATGTGTTTGCATGTATTTATATATGTATGTGTGTAGATACAATGTGCGTGCAAATACCATTTTTGGTAGATAATACTATGTAACATTATAAAAAATAAAGAATGCGTTTTTGAAGATTTCCTTTGACTTTGTATTGACTCAAATTGTAATAGTTAAAAATATAGAAATTCTTATTTAAATTAAATTTATCGTTTGATTTGGAATTTTGTAAGCAGTTTCATTGAAAATTTGTATAAATGGCCGAACCGTTTTTAAAAACATAGCAAACAGAAGTCTTTCTTTACCCCTGTCTAGTGTCGCAAGTAAGTCACTTTTTAGTTAGGCAGCCTAACTATACCGGCACAGAACCGGTGGAACAAAATTAAAAGTAGAGCTCTAATTTTGATAAAGTTTTGGACCGCTTAACTCAAATCTCAATCAGCCTATTAAGGTTTCGCATGCAATAGGAAATTGATGGATGAATAGTTCACCTAAATGGCTAGCAAATTTATCTCTATCCATATGCGTCCCACGTTTTTCGTTTTAAATCATACAAGTATTTTCATCCTACTAAAACTCACAGTTACAAATTTTCAAGACAATCTGTATGGGATAAGGAATCTATATGTGGTTGTGAATCTGTATGGGGTTAGAAGAAATTATTTTATACTTTTTAGTCCATTTTAAAAACGTGGTATATTAAAAATATTTATTATTTAAATTATTATTTTTTACTTTTTAGTCTTGTGTGTGTGAAATTTTGCAATAGATTTTAAGTAAAGACCAGAGCTGTAAAATAATGCATTCAATTTAATTGCAATACCTTGAAGTCATGGTTAATAACCGACAATTTGCACTAAATTGGAGTGACTTAAAGTCAATTGAGGTTTTGAAGTCACTTGAACTCAATTGGAATTTGAAATTGTTGACACATTGAATCAAAACCAATTGCCTAAGCAATGTCACAATTAATTATTGGACTCTTGCAAGATCATTTTCCCCAGATTGCGAATAGCCCTATTCATTAAATATAACAGAATTCAAATTATATCTTCTCACATAAATGGGTACTCAATAAATACTGTTTTTACATTGCACCTCGTTGTGATTCTACATTTTGAAACAGAAATGAAATAAAGGCATTTGCCAAATACATAGTAAGAAGGAGATTTGTTGTTATGGATGTAAAAATGTACAAGAAGAATAATTTATTTAAATATTAAAATATAAAATATGAAAAGTTCTAACATTTTACCTAAATATACTTATTTACATACATATATTTAGGTACAATGTTGAAAATAGTGATAATATTTCTTCGCATTTTGATTTCATGAAATCAGTAGATAAAGATTTAAAAGTACTTTATAAAATTCATAAAATCAAAACAAAACATTTACATATTTGTATATAAAGAATATATAAATACTGTAAATATTAAAAGTTATTTGCTAAAAGAAATGTTAAATATTTATTTCATCAAACACGTCAAACTCATCCATTCATACATTTTTGTCGCTGCTATTTCTACGATTTTTTGTTTCGATTCCAGCAAGAGCAAATTGCGATCTCTTTACAATCTATACTCTTTGTAAGCGGAACAAAACGAAGAGAAAAGTTCGTTATTGTTTGTTTTTGTTCTCTCTCTCATTTATCTCTTAATTTGTGTATGTATACACATATACATATATTCTACTCCCGCTAAAGCAATGATTTTAACAACTATGAATTCAATGCTTTGATCTATGAAAAAATGGAAAAACTTCCGATGCTAATATTTTAAATATCATTATATTTATATATATTTTAGATACTTCATATTACATTGTCTTCCAGTTCTGAACTATATTTAAAATTTCAAGTCTCTAGCTCATCGGGAAGTTAGTTTAAAATCGATTGCAAAATTTGTACCGAACCGACTGACAGACCGACACCATTGAAAGCGAGTTGATATAAACGTGGTAAAAAATAGCTTTGGACAGAAATTATTGGAGATGACTAATTGTCGCCCTATGCTCTAACTAGGAGCGATTAATGATATAAAATGCAACATTGTATATGTATATATATTAATAGAGGAATATATTATTAATGAATGCAACTTTTGTCTTTTCCTCTTTCAATAATTTTTGAGCATGATTGCATACTTTTAGGATTAGCAAAAAGTTTATTTCCAATTTTTGTCGAAAAATACGAGTTCAGACTTATTTTCAAATTGAATTGTTGCCTGAGAGAAGAAGATAGCGGAGCATGTTTTAAATATATTCCGTTAAAGAAAAGTACCTTCTAAAATTCAGAAAAAATCCAGGAACATATTTTTACATATTTTCTAGATTTTCCCTCCCAAAATTCGTAAATTTTCAGTTAACATATTTTCAAAAAATACTAACTTTAGAAACAATGCAGAATTTTTAGCTTTTCAAATTTTGATTAAAAAATAACACCATGCGTTTTCTTGATAAATTGCAAATACAAAACTGGAACTTTCGCCGGAATATTATTAAAAACTTATTTTTCAGATGTATTTTACTCAACGGACTAAAAAACTAAAATCAAACGATCACTCATTTTACTGCAAAAATTGTCGACTTTGAGCTGGTCTTGCACCCACGCTAATTATTTTTTCGCCAAGGTTTTTTGAGTGTTCTTAGTAGTACTATGTTCAAAATGACACCAAATTTTTTTGGTTTCGACATTATGAATGTTTTGAATTTTGTCTATGGGACGAATCACTGTGCACCGATAAGCTTTTATTTTTGAATTATAATATTTAATTTTGATTATTCATTTTTTTTCTACATTTTCTTTCTTAAAAAATACTTTTTCATTGTAACTTTCAACTCCTTTTAATTTCTTGAGTATAAATATTTAAAATGAATTCGTTTTCTTCATAGTTAGATGTTTGTACCTATTTATTGTTCTAATTTTACTTGAAAATGCATTACGATATTGAAAATGCTTTAGACAATGTAATATTATGTATTCAAATCACGGACTAAGTATTCAAGCGCTCTTTTACACTTGTTACAATGTTGAGAAAAAATTTGTATGCTTCTGAACATATTTAAAAATTTATGGCTTATTTTTCTAAATTGTACCTAGAACTATTTTTTATATTTTTGTCATTACATAAAACTTTGTGAATTATTTTTACTAATAAATTGTTATGTTTTGGTTAAACTTTTCTTTTCCTAATATATTTAATAATGTTATTTATCAAGCTTAATCAAACGTCCTTTTTGTCAAAGTGACTAAGTGCAACATTATATAAAAAGCAGGCAAATCATACGGCCGTTTCGGAACCCCATATGATTCCTCATCAGTGATCTTTGTGATGGTTCTTACTAGCTTTTTAAAATTCTATATAAGTGTCTAATATTTGAAAACGTTATAGAGAATTTTTGTTTTTCAAATATTTTCCCTGAACAGAAATGATGAACGAAACTACCACAACTGTTCTTTGTTCATATTTTGTTGAAATTCTCATTACAACTAGATATTTACCAGGTAGTTAAGAAACGGCCGTATGATTCGCTTGCTTTTTATACACTATTGACACTTAGTTACTTAGGCACTTTGGAAAAAAGAACGTTGATAAACAACACTTTAACTGTTAAGTTAGCAATGAAGTAAAAGTCAAACTATGAAACATGAACAATTAGATTTCAGTTTCATAGTTTCTTATAATATTATATATCAAAATCCTTTCCATATTATTAAATATAATAAGGAAAGGATTTGGTTTCGGTTGAACCCTAAATAAAGCCAACCGTTAGGGTGTGATTCGGTTCAAAAAGCCCAGTTCGGTCGAACACTTATAACATAACAGTTTTGATGTATAATATTAATAACATAATATTAATTACATACAAAATATTAATAACATTTTTTTAGTCCTCAAATTTTCCAACGGCTTTATGAGAAAAATTCTATTTTTCGCATTATTGTGGGAAATGTGTGCCTCGGAGGTGGTTCTGATCCTCACGTACACACTCTAATTTTTAGCACTAAATATTCGACGACTGTATGATAGTTTTCCAAACGGTTTTTTTTGGTACCGGATATTTTTGAAAATTACGGTATAAAGTCAGAATAGAGAAAAGGTTTCATTACAAGTTTGTTATCTCATTGTGCTGAACAAGTTAGCTTAAGACGTAAAACTCATACCTTCGAAGATAAGTAAGTTATTTTCAGTCCTTGAAGACCCCAATTTTTCAACTTCAGGACCAGCAATGTGAGAACTACAAGTAAACAAGAAAAACAAATCTCAGATTCGTGATTAGTTTCCTAAAATCATCCTAAATTCGTCGGAAAATTTAAGGATTAAAGTAAATATTGAAAATTTGTTGCACTGTATAATTAACAATAACTTAAAGTGTACAAACTAGAAATTGCATATTTCTCCTCAGTCCCATTTTGCAACTATGTCTACCGAAATATTTTGAAATTATTTCCTGAGCAGCTTTTTTATATGGAATGTTTTGTTAACTCAAACAAAGTAATTAAACCAAAGTTTGAGCACTTTAATTCTCTATTTCGTACAGATTTCTGTGCAAAACTATATAATACTAATCCATACGTATTTTGCCAATTGTAGAGAAAGATACCAGAAACATTTTTGTGAGCTGAATTTCTTGTGCTCTCTCTGCTGTATCCAATTAGTACCCTTTATAAGGTGAAAGAGGTTCCTAAAAACAATGTTCGATAGCTCTCAGAACTTGTGCCACAGTACGATACAGCGACTGCGTTCAAATGCTTTTTTTTTATTTTCTTTCCCACTTTTCCTTTAAATATTGCCACCTTTAAAATCTTTCATTTTCAGTTTCATTTAATTCCTTTAATTTAAAACGACATATGATTCCAATATAGCAGCTTCCAGCTAAAACTTAAAAATAAATTATCTTAGTACTACATGTACACATTTTTATACCCTCAATTTGAGAAAGCAAAAAAACTTCAAATAAAAAAATTGAGAAGAAAGTACGACACTCGGTGGAGCTGAGCAATAATAACCGAGGAAGTGACATATCATATTTTTATCTTGGCAGCCTCAACAAAAGTTTTTGTAAGAAGTTCGTAGTTAACGGTAATATCCAAGTAGAGTCCAAATGAATTTTATATCGTTAAAGTAACTCCAAGTGCTCATCAACAGCTAAATTGATTACACTGTTCTACAAATGGAAACTTTTGAAAACGAGCAGAGACGGGATAAATGCACTTAGGGTAATGGGGGGTCGCTGAGTCCGAATCTGTGGTGCGTTTTAGGTTAGGTTAGGTTGGAGTGGCTGTCAAGAGACACACTTAGGCCTGAACGGTCCATTGTAATACCACATAGTTGGACCTACAGTTTAACGCCGATTCCGAACGGCGGTGTGGCAATTTTTTATCGGCTTGGTGGTTTTGCCATTACCAACCAATGTGTGTACTTGTACACTATCTTATAATTCTCATACACTTCATATTGATAGTGAATATAAGAAAGTAATGAAAATTAACCACCAGACGAAGACGGGAATCGAACCCGAACCTCCCAGATGAAAGTCTAGTGCACTATCCACTAGGCTATCGAGGTCGTTTTGCTTTGCTGCGTTTTTTTATTGACATCAAAATTTTTAAAATTGAAAAAACAAAAAAAGTAAAAATGCAGTTCATATTTTTTTTCATCAAAACATCCATTTTTACCAAAAAAAATTTTTCGATTTTTTTTAATTTAAATTTTTTTTTAAATTGTTTTTTTTTTTTAGTTTATTTTAGTTTTTCATAATTTTTTTCATCCTCGTTATCATTGTTTACTTTTATCTCGTTGTTAGCTTAATGACTAGCGTTGCCATATGGCACCTTGTCGCTGAGCCGTTCCTGAGCCAGGTTAAAAAAAATGTTTTTTCTCAAGTTACTTTCTTGATCTATTTACGTTGTGTTCTTGAACCATTAAATCCTAAAAATTTACAAATAAATTTATATATTGTTGTTTTCTTTTTGACACGAATTCATTTTTGAACACATTGTAGATAAATATATAATATAAAATAAAAAACGTAAGCACCTATGAACATAGTTTTTGACAAGAGAAGATTTATTTTTTAATTTTAGATTTTATTCATATTTTTATTTTAGGCATTACTGGGTTAAGCCAACAATGAGATAAAAGTAAACGATGATAGCGAGGATGAAAAAAATTACGAAAAAATTAATTAATTAAAAAAAAAAAATTTTTAAACAAATTTTCAGTTAAAAAATAAAAAAAATCTAAAAAATTTTTTTGTAAAAATGGATGTTTTGATAAAAAAAAATATGAACAGTATTTTTATTTTTTTTGTTTTTTTAATTTTAAAAAGTTTGATGTCAATAACAAAAAATTGTGACGTAGCAGAGCAAAACGGACCACGGATTCGGACTCAGCGACCGCCCATTACCCTAAGTACACTTGTCCCGTCTCTGCTCATTTTTGGCTGTTGAAGAGTGTAATTATTTATAAAGTTTTCAATGTAAATGTGGTGCTCAGCATTTTCGTTTTTTATGGATGCATTTAAAAGCCATAAAATTCTAATATAAATGGAATTATGAAATGATTTACGTCTGATCAACGTTACAAATCCCAAAAGTTGTGCATTAGCGGCAATAAGAAAGGGTTAATATTTCAGTCTGATAATATCTTTTGCTTCCGAAACACTGTTAAAGCTTTCGGGTTTTGGTGAAAAAAAAAACAAAGTACATGAAAATTTTAATAAAAGCCATATTAGATTAGATCATTAATATTTCATTATCTTTTATAACAAATATATCAATATATCATAAAAATAGTTTTGGTAAATCTGGGAAACCTAATTTATATGGAAATTAATATATTCAGAGATTATTCTTTCACTTACTTTATGGCCTAGTTAAGCATCATCTAAAAGCGGAATGTTTTCTTTTTCCCAACCTGTCCAAATACAATCTTGATCTTGATTAGGTTAAGTATTATTATTATGTTTGTGGGTGTGCACCGTGTCCTACAAAACTGTTGTGCCCCCTTCAAAGATTATAGTATTTCTACAGACCCAATAATTTTTAAAGACTTATAGTATTTCTGTAAGTCCTAGAACCATAATATGTTTTAGTATAACGCCTATTTCCAGGTGTTTCAGCATGCCGTCTGATATTTGGTAGTCTCCCAATTACTTTTTCCGGCTTTCCATGTGATGCTGAACATTGTCCTAAAATACGTTGTAAAGTTTCCGTTTCCTCCTTACAAAATCTACATGACTCATTGTTGCTTATTCTCAATTTTGTCAGGTGATGAGAGTTAAACCTGCAGTGTCCTAATAGAATACCTGTTATAATTTTTAGATTCTCTTTCGTTAAATTCATACAATCATTAAATCTCTTTAGTTTATGCACTCCGAAAAGAGTTTTTGATTGCTCCATCACTGGTAGATCATCAAGTATTCGAAACTACACTTAAAAAATAAATCTCGTTTCTATGAAAATAAACATATTTTATACTAGAATTTAGATTTAAAGGGACACTCCCTGTTATAACTTTCAAGTACCTACTCGATTTTTTCTTGCATTTCCTTAAAGTATATGTTTTCCAAAATGTGTCCAGAAATTGTTAAGTTGATACGGTGAAAATTGATAACTCCTTATAATATCCATTAACAAAATTTTCTTCTTGACAATAAAGTAAGTTCAGACAAGTTTTTATGAAAATGACATTTTTGAACTTCTTAAAAAAGGCCTATTTTTTGCTGCACAACTGGAGGTGCCATTTTTTTTTGTTTTTTTGTTGGGCACTTATTTCAAGTTCTAAAAGAAGTAACAAAAATTATATTCTTAAAATCTTAGTGATCTAAGATCGAAAAATAAAAATCATCGTTCTAAGTGAAATGAAATTTTAAAAATTACTTTGTTATAGTGTTAGTCGAAGCAAAACGCAATCGGGCGATTAGATCTATTCTTTTTACGTTTGATATCATACTTTTTGCGGTTTGTTTCATATTTCTGGCTTATATGTATGTATGTATGTATGTATGTATGTATCTATTATATGTATGTATCTATGCCAAAGAAATAATCTTCTGATGTTTTCTCCATTAAATGGAAAGGAAGCTACAGCCCAATCGTTTCAACCATATGTTTTTTTTTTTTTAAGGGAGTAAGTAATTCTGGGATCTAGAAGGTTCCAAATTCTCGACCGCGGATAAATAATATGTATGGCCAAGAAAATTAATATCCAAAAAAGTATTAGGCTCCCTAATTAATTTCTTCTTTTCGCTTAATATCTCCCAATATTACTTTAATATTGACCATGGGCAATTAATATTTCGTATCTATGTATGTATGTGCATCCAAATTATCCATGCAAAAATAAATAACTCAACAATGACTGATTTCATAAAGTATACTAGTTGACATATCGTCGCCTGAGAATTGATTTGGCGTATGTGTATAAGTATTCCTATGCCTATACGCCAAATCAATTCTCAGGCGACGATATGCCAAAATTTCAGTTGAATGTAAAATGTTTGTATTCGTAATATTAATTCAAAGTACACAGCGCTTCTTTTAATTATTGCAGAAAATTCAAAGAAAATTAACTATACGAAAAAATAAAGGCAGTCTTTTTTATAACTGGGAAAAGTTTTTTAATAAAACGCATTCATTTCATATTGGTCTATTTTCAAAGTTAAGGGATTAATTTCAATATCACAAACATAAAAAAGGTAACAAATATTTACACGAGAAAGAGCTATTAAAATTCGAAAGAAAAGGATTAAAAATAAATAAATGAGAGAAAAAAAAATAAATTTTAAAAACCTACTTACTTGTTGATTGTAATTTCAAATTTACAACATTTTTTGTATGAATGTAATTTTTATATAAGAATGAGGCATTTCATGTGAAGCGAACAACGAAAAAAAAAGTAAAGTTCTGAAATTTGTTGAAATTTGGCCTAATTAAACCTGTAGAAAATATAAATGTAGACATAGAATTTTTTTTTATGAAGCTTATTTGCCAAGTTATGGGTTTTTAATGAATTGACGTGATTGAAATATGGATTTTTAAAAATAATTTTTAGAACTAAGCAAATTTAGAATAAAATATTTAACATGGTAATTTGAATAAGTAATTTACTGTTCTTTTCAACCATGGAATCAGACAGGAAATTAAAATTTTTTTTATGTGCTAAACCGGAAGTAAAAAATTAAAATCAGAATTTTAACAACTTCTACCATTTAAAAAAAAAAAATTATTTTTCAAAATTTAGCTTAAAGTATTTAAATAATACCCTTAAAGTTTAAAAATGGGATCTGCATTAGTTTAGGAGATACATGAATTAAAGTACATAGCTTCTACGCTCAGTGCGACACCTATGTATCTATCTCCTAAACTAATGTAGATCCCATTTTGAAATTTTAAGGGTATTATTTAAATACTTTAAGCTAAATTTTGAAAAATATTTTTTCTTTTTTAAATAGCCGAATTTTTTAAAATTCTGATTTTAAACTTTTACTTCCGGTTTGGTGCATAAAAAAATTTTAATTTCCGGTCTGATTCCATAATCGAAATGAACAGTCAATTTCCTACTTAAATCACCATGTTCAATATTTTATTGTAAATTTGTTTGATCTAAAAATTACTTTTGAAAAATCCATATTTCAATTACGTCAATTCTTTAAAAACCCATAACTTGGCAAATAAACTTCATACAAAAACAACCACATTCATATTTTCTAGAAGTTCAATAAAGCCGAACTTCACATTTCTTTACGTTGTCCGCTTCACATAAAATGCCTCATATATTAAATACACAACGTTGTTATAAAATTTAGAAAAAAAATAATTATATTTTACTGGAATAAATTTTAATCGTCTTAAATAAATATTAAATGTTTGAACGATTGCATAAAGAAATGATTGCAGCTGGGACTTTTTGAATTTATTTCACAGAAATAAATTTTCTCATAACGACGTTGCAAATATAACAAAATCAACAATCATTAGCACTTGGTGCCACACATATTCAGCAGAAAAATTCGATGAATATTAATTTCTGAATTTTTATTAAGTTATAAAAAAAAATTCCTTTCATTTTTCATACTGATACCTACATTTACTCAATTTTGTATTTTTTTCCAAAAATATACAATAAATTTACATTTAAAACCTCTAGGTATATATACTTTTAAAATATGTATATAAAAATATATATGTATGTATATATTTTTTTTAAATATGTAGATTTTGTTGTTGTTATTTATTTTAACACGAAACCGTTGTTTGCATATCAAATATTTTTTTTATAGATTGACATTTTAACATTCGTTCTCTTCCTTTTTCCTGTTGCTACTTTCACACTTTCTTTTTCTTTTTCTTTGGTTTTTTTTTTTTTTTTGCACTTTATTCAAACACAAAATCAACAAAATCCGACGGAATAACTAACTCATCATCTCGATTTTTAATATTTTTGTAATACAACGAACGAACAAGCAAACAAACAAGCGACAACAAACACAAAGAACAAGCAACACGGGCAACACACAATACGTTGCTGTTGTTACTACTATATTGCTGCTTTTACTAGTGCGTAAAGCGATTCGTTTTTTCACGCGCGTGTCACACAATGCGTCGACGTTCGTTGAGAACTGATAAAGAATTTCAAAGCGAACGCATTCGAACCAAACGAAACCACACTGTACCTAGCAATAGCAATAGTGTATGTGTATATGAATGTGTGTATGTATGTGTTGATAAGTGGGCGGATGGTGGGGTGTATGATTGCCTAGCTGTTGATATCAATAGACAACTTCAACAACATTTTATGCACTAACTACTTTCCACACTGCTGCTGCTGCTGCTGCCACTTTTGTTGTTGCTGCTGCTTTACAAGAAAAGGGACATACATACCTATTGTATGTATGTGAATGTGTGGTATACTTCTAGGTACTACTAACGCAGCAAAGCAAAATTTATGTGCGTCGGTCGTCTGAAGCAACAAATGAATTTTCTTTCTACCTCACATAGCAAAAAAGCAACAAAAATTCATCAGCAACCAAACCATCGGCAGAATAGCAATAGCAACAGCCACAGCAGCAGGAGCAGATAAGAAGCTGCAAAATATATTTTGGCGCGAATTTAACATTATTAATTTTATGTATGTGTGCGGAGAAATTTCCCTTGAATTTTCCAATTCGCCTGTTAAGGAAATTTTGGAAAATTTCAATCAAATATAAATAGAGTGCTGTCAGTTTGATCAACAAGCAGATTGCTTGAAGTCATTGACTAAGAGCTACTTAGTTTTGAGTTTCTGTTTTTTTTTTTTTTTCTGGTATCATATTTTAATTAGTGGTTAGCATATGTTCTTAGAAATTGTGATCGGAAAGTTGTTAAAAGACATTAGCGGATTCAGAGATTTCGTCAGTGAGGGTTTTATGTTGTTAATGGAATGCATAAATAGTCACAATGCTTGGGATATGTTTAGGAATACACTAGTGATAGTTAGACAGTATTTCGTTAAATCAATTTATTTCTAGATTGATTTGTTTGGATTTGTAATGCTTATAAACGGAATAATAAGTTACTATGGGTTTCATTTAGATACCGAAGTAACAGTACGATATTAGTGTGTTTCAAGGCCGTATTTAAGGGGGAGATTTTGGGGGTTCTGACCTCCCCCCCCCCCCCCACCGAAATGTGGAAACTTTATTCTAATTTTTGAGATTAATTGCCAATGGATGGAAAAAAAGTCAAACTAAATTCTATTTAACGATATTTTTTACTTCCATCGTTTTTTTGTTTCTAAAAAGTCGAATATAAAAAATAAATTTGAAATCATAGTTACACTATGCGATCAAATCCGATTTGTTTTTTGGACATGAGATTTGATTCAAAAAGAGAAGGTGATACTGAGCACTCCTGCATTCATAGTTTTTCTAGGTCAGTAACTGTTTTTGATTTAAAGTTTCGTCCTGAATCAGTTTGAAAAGTTCAAAAATTAATAAAAAATAGAAAAAATTATCGGATCCTTGTAAAATTAGACTAGCTTGAACCCCATTTTTTTTTCCTAAAACGTGACGTGATGGGAAGTTTTTGACCTCAGATTCGTGTTCAACTTGAAAAATTCTTTCGCAAAAACTAGGAACCATCTTATTAGCAAAACCCATGCAGTTTTTGGAGACAATCTTAAAATGTAATTAATTTTTAACCCATTATTGCTCAGAGCACCACGACTGGAAAGATCTCTTTCAATGCTGTGACTTCACGAATTTAGGGAATATAAGCCAACCTCATCCGGGTTTCTTATCATTGATAATGGCTCAAATTCCCAATGATGATCATTTGAAAAAAATGAGCCTCTACTTTTTTTGGTAATTTTTTTGAGGTTGGGTACATCATCAGTAGTGGCAAGTCAATGAGTTAACGAAATAATGCCCTTTACGATAAAAAATTACATTTGAATGCACATTGAATAATATTTATTTGAAAAAATTTAATTTAATCATTCTGTGAATTTGAGGTTATGATTAAAAAAAATTGGACAATTTTTCGTAAGTTTTAAGAAATTTATCTACTTTTGTGCTTAGTCTGATAGGGTCCAACAAATGTATCATCAATTTAATTTATTGTATTTAAAAATCAATTTGATAAAAATTATTTATGAATATTTTCTTCGAATGAAAACCTCCCCCCGCATTTAAATTACGCGAGCATTTCTCCATTAGCGTTTTTCACTTAAATCATGTACTATATGTGTACTTGTATTAATATGCAGCAATAAGAATTTAATTCATAAAAGTTAAGTAATTTTTTATTTTAATCGTAAACTATGTTATCTCTGTTCGTTTTTCGTAATTTTTTTTTTTTTTTTGATTGAGTTATAAAATCATGTATTTAAAACAATCTTTTATAACTCATTATTTTTCTACCACATATATTTCAATATTAGATACATAATCATATGGTATAAAAATGTAACTTTTACTCGAGTGTATAAACTAAAAAAGGCAAAAAATCGCGAAAAACCATAGACAGTTTTGATGAAATATCCTTTTCTTATGAGAATTCAAGAAACAATTCAATTCAAAACACTTTGATTTTTTTCAAATTTCTTTTCAAAAACAAATTTCAATTACAGCCCTATACTAGATTTTACTTGTAATTTTTTCAACTTTTACTCAAGATATTTTTAATCCGCATCATATCATCTTTTTGGAATGTCATCTATTACTTTTATGAAAAAAAGAAAACTGACTAAAAATACGGTTCTCACATTTTTAATCTATCATAAAATAGGGTAATTTCGAGAGAGATTGAACGGCTAGAGAGATGGACCATGTGCGCTATCTCTTGAAGCTTACAAATGAGGGAGATGGAACCTTTTTTTTGGGTTAAATAGAATAGTCGCAGTTTTACAAATTATTTGTTTTCTTTGATATTACACCGAAAAATATGCAGAGTTAATACAACATTTTCTGTGAATTAATTTAACTTTTGCGAAGTTAATACTACACCCAGAAAAATACCCATCTCTAGAACAAAGAAAAATTTCCTCAATTTAAATCCACCAAAATTTCTCTCGTTTATGTAAATTTTCCTCAAAATGAAGAAAAATTTGCTCCTTTCATGCAACCATGGTGTTCAATTTGAAGTAAGCTTTTTCTTCATTTTTGGAAATTTAATTGCGGTGCTGCCCACCAATTGAAATCAAATCCCAAGTTTCAATGAAATTGTTAAAACTAAAATTAAAGAAAAGTAAGATAAAAAAGTAAATAAAACACAAGAAAATATGCGTGTGGAAAATGGGCATCTTCAAATATAATTTTTTTCTAAAACTTAGTCCTTACAACGCGTCTCTGCATAAAATTTTAACTCAAGAGCTTTTATGAATTACTTGGTCTATTGTTAACATAAATGCGCATGGAACAATGGACGTTTCCATAAACCTGTTTTTTTCCAAAATTTAGTCGCACCAGCATATAAAAATTCAAGCACCATTTGACTACAAAACAAAAGTATCAAAATACCATAAAAGAACAAATTACCTTATTTAGAATAAAATAAGGTTATTAAACTTACATACTATTTTTGCATAAAAAATGGAAACGTAACAAAGAGACGAATATACCAAAAATGTTCTTTTGTATATACAAAATTTTTGTATATACAAAAAACTAGCTTTACTCTTTTGGCCTTAGCAGATAATCGCGTACACTTTGTTTTTCAATAAAGTTTAATTTACAATTTTTTGGTGGCCATAAGGATCTTTTGATCATTTCAAGGCGACGATGCCTGTAGTATTTGTAAAAATACGTATGGATGTAAACCTTAATTCTTATTAAAAATAAAATAATAAATGAATACAAGTAAAAAAAACATGATTTCTATGCCTTTTAATTAAAACAACATTGTAGAAAATATTCCATAAATTGAGGATTTCTTTTCCAAAAAGTAAATTGACTTTAATCTATGGAAAATTATTCCTCAAACTGAGGAAAATTTTACCTAAATTATATACAATTTCCCATAGTTGAAAAATATTTCCTCAACTCAAAGAAATTTTATATATCTAAATGAGGAAACCGTTTCTATGGCGCCAAATCATTTCCATTTTTCCTCAATTTTATAGCCGTTTTTCTTCGAACCAAGTAAGTATTTCTCTGGGTGTACTTTTACGCAAACAATTTAATTGATTTAACTCTTTTTGTGGTTATAATAACTTTTTGTCAGTGTCAGAATGACACTGAAGGCAATTTCAAATTAACTCTGCAGTTTCAACCAATATGTGTTCGATTAACTCTGAAAATGGTTAATATAACCATGGAAAAGGTAAAACTATCAACTTTTTTCTGAGAAAATATAACTCATTTTCAAAGGTTCTATAAAAATATTCTATTAACTCTAAACAGAGTCAACTGTACTCCGAAACAAAGTTTAAAATAAATCAACTTTCCCGAAATGTAAGATTAACTCTGAACGGAACCAATTGTACTTTTTTTTTTCCTAATGTACGGAGAGAAGAACGGGAATATTTTCATTGTGTATTCTGTAGTTGATTGTGAAAGACGTGTGTGATTTATATTAACTTTTAATTCCTATCAAATTTTGTGTGAATAATTGTGAATTTTTTGTAACTCTATAATATGGACGATGTGTATTATACGGTGGTTACATTGAATTCTGAAGTGAATATCTTCTGTACAAGAATCAAATATTTTTAAATATAATACATGTACATCTCTGATATGTGTCTATAAATATTTATTATATATATATTTTATAATAATAAAAAACTAATAAAAACATAAAACCGAACTTTTTTTCAATTTTGGTTCAAGAATTTTTATTTGTTAATCGAACTCTTTTAAGCGTTGGGGCAATATTCTAGTTTGAGTTAGACCAACTCTTTTCAATGTTGGCTGAAGAATTTTACGTGCTTTATTGTACTCTTGTGAAGATTGAGGTAACATTTTGCGGAATTGATTCAACTCCTAGTTGGAGTTCAACTAACTCTTTTTACATTTAGTTCAAGAATTTCAAGTGGTTAATTAAACTCTTTTGAGGGTTGAATCAACATTTTACGGAGTTGGTATAACTTTTTTATTATCAGCTACTTTAAGAATTTATATTCTTAATATAACTCCTTACCGGAGTTAATATGACTCCTCAAAAGTATAGCTCACTCTTCGGAGTTGAATATACTCCGTCGGGGTAAGGATTACTCTTTTCTGGTTTGGATAAAAACCATTAACGAATAAAGTTAATATTACCACAAAAATTGTGGTATTTACTCCGCACTTTTTTTGAGTGTACAATGAGAAAAATCATAGTTGGATGAATGTGAAATGTTCTTTATTATAATTTTTTATAACCAATCAATTCTACAGGAAGGAGTGATAAGGCAAGAAAAGAAGAAGACGCAAAAGAATCTTGTGTGGAGTGTTAACGTGTAAGAGGAAGGACGCAAGAATTTGCTAATGCAACAATTGTGAAAAATGGCTGCACGCAACTTGCTCTAATTTCGATGCAAATTGCATTGATTGCGGGAGAAAACGCTTTCAAGAATTATTCCAATTGTTCTCAATGTTCTTAAAAATTCTTTTTATTATTCTCAAAAATATTTCTGATTAACCTCTTGTGGACCAAGACCCGAAGACGACGACTGCTTTCCTTAAGTACCTTTTGGTTGGGGAGAAGCGAAAATAAAAAATTATACGAAATTATACTTAAACGAAACTACGGTTTAAAATCATTCAAATATTTTGCTTACAAATTTTATGAGCCTTTAATGGTAATGGTACTTTTAAGCACAGTCTGTCGAAAAAGGATTAAAATAAACGATCTGATTTGCAGTATTTAGTTCTTTCGGAGCACATTTTTCTTATTTTATGGGGGGATAAAAGGCATTCCATCTCACGCGCTGGATTCCATCTCTCCCCGAATCGTCAACTTTTTTGTTTTAATTCGGAAAAATATGATTCTTTCATTCATCTTAGCATCACAACTTTGGGTGGGCCAAGGCTTCCATTGCAATTCTCTCCCAGACATCTCGCTCAAACACCATTCTTTTGTAGTTCTGCACCTTCATCGTTTTTAAATCGCAGAAAAATATGATAAAATGATAAAATATCGAAACCGCTTCTTCTACTCATAAACAACAGTTCGAACTAAAGTTTGATACATTACATGGACTATTTTTGCAATTCTCTTTAAATTTGTGATGATTTTATTACAAAATTGATCTGAAGCCAGGAGCCAACCACTCGGTTACAAATTGTTTTATTGAGTGAAAATATTCTGAGAAAATATTTGATATAAAAATGACAAAATACAAAATATCTGAACATAAATTAAATAAAGCAAATGAACAAGTATATATTAACGAAAGTATATTTTCATCAGATTTAAAGAAAGGGGTTCCATCTTTTCCGGAATTACCCTACGTTAAATTCCAACGACCTTTAATAAAAATATTTATCAGGAGCATAAATTCAAATATAGAAATTTTTTTATCTTCAGCAAGTTCAAAATTTTTTTAAGTTTCAGATTTTGTAAAATTAAGGAAAAAACAATCTGATTTCTTTAGTTACAAATTATATCATTTAAAATAACACTGTTCTTACAAACATAACACTTGTACTTAGGGTAATGGGGGTCGTTGAGTCCGAATCCGTGGTACGTTTTGCTCTGCTACGTCAAAATTCTTTTTCATTGACATCAAAATTTTTAAAATGGAAAAAACAAAAAAATTTAAAATGCAGTTCATATTTTTTTTTCATCAAAACATCCATTTTTACAAAAAAAAAAATTTTAGATTTTTTTATTTTTCAACTTAAAAAAATTGTTTTTTTAATTAATTTATTTCTTCGTAATTTTTTTCATCCTCGTTATCATCGTTCATTTTTATCTCGTTGTTAGCTTAGCCCAGTAATGCCTAGCGGTGCCATATGGCACCTTGTCGCTGAGCCGTTCCTGAGCCAGGTTCAAAAATATTTTTTTCTCAAGTTACTTTCTTGATCTATCTACTTTGGTTCCCGCTCGTCCTTAATGGGTTAAAGCAATGATGACCACACACGTACTTAAGTGAAAAATGAGCTTTAAACTCTTTATTCATATCGTATACGAATACGTATACATATTTTTTAAAAAATTTTTAAGTTAAAAATAAAAATAATCGAAAAATTTTTTTTTGTAAAAATGGATGTTTTGATGAAAAAAAATATGAACTGCATTTTTAATTATTTTGCTTTTTCAATTTTAAAAATTTTGATGTCAATAAAAAAAAAATTGTAACGTAGCAGAGCAAATCGGACCACGGATTCGAACTTAGCGACCCCCCATTACCCTAAGTACACTTGCCCCGTCTCTGCTCGTTTTCAAAAGTTTCCATTTGCAGAACAGTGTAATCACTCCATACCTCTGGTGGTTAAAGTCCTTCGTTTCGCTACTGTTTCAAGGTGTTATTATAACACGACAAAGCTGCTTAAATATTTCTTTTGCATGGTAGGTTTTTATGTGGAATTCAATTTGATAATCTTCAATTAATATTAATTTCGTAAACTCACACCTTCATCACTAATATTTATTAGCTAATACGTACTTACTCGTATTTGTTGTAAGCATTTGTTTTTCTTCTCCTACCTACCCACTTTCTTGTCTTAAATTGAAAACCTCTAAATATACATATGCACGTGCTGAATCGAAATTTATTATTATTGCCAAAGAAATTTGCAGAAGTAGCAGCATCAAAGTGAAATTTAAGCATTTAAGCTACTCAAATTTAAGCCACTGTGAATTAATTACTCGTATTCATCAATTTTACGCTCGAAATTTCCGTGTAGCGAATTGTCAATACATACATACATTCACTTTTATATTCATTCGCCAGATAAGCAGATATATGCAAGAGGGCAGAATGTGAAGAGGTAGAGTGTACGCTGATAGAATGACAACTGTATTGTTTGTTTTCTGCTACAATAGCCAACCAAAAAAGAATATTACGCTAGTAGCTACGTACGAAAACGAATATTTACCAAAATACTCGAATAGCCTTACACTTTCTGCCATGCATACAAGAATACATACATTTAACAGCAAAACACATCGATCAAAATACCCTCGAGCTCATATATATATATCGTATATCTACCCATCTATCTATCTATCTTTCTATCTTTCTATCTAACATACACATACAGGCGCACAACCACACAAACACCAATCGATTAATAGAATTTTTGTGAATAAGAAATCTCTGCGTTTATTAGCTTCATATTTCGATTATGTATGCATATGTACTATTGAGTATGTACCCAATTTTGTGTGGGCATGTATGTATGTATGCATGTATGTGTTCCATAAGGAAGCCAAAATTTCAAATACCACAAAATGAATGCTTGTTGCTGGTGCTTTTATTGTATTGCTGTTACTTCTGTTATGCTAGTGTTGCTATGAGCTTTTACCCACAGCAACTGGTGTTGTGAAAAAAAGGAAATCATTGTGTCACTTTCGTTTTTCTTTTCTTTTTTTTTTTTGGGGAATTTTTATATAAGTAAGTATTGAATGAAATGGAATACGTATTTGTATAAAAATATGTAGGTACTTTAGCAGCTGAAGTTTAGCTCAGATATTTGTTTACATACTACATACATATGTAAATATGTCAATTAATAATGATGTGGGCTAAAGTGATGGCATATACTTGCAAAGAAATAAATTTTTATCGAAAAAATACCCATGTTGGTATTTTACAATTGGAAAATTTACTAAAGGAAACTGTGTTGACATTTTTGATTTCTATGAAGTTTATATAAACATTTTATAATGTATAAATTTATGTAGATAGGCATGCATTTTTATGTCTAATACAAATAATTCTAAATATAAATACAATACATAAAACACTTTTATTAGAAAAATTTACATAAATTTATAGTGAAGGACAAATAAGGGCTTAAGATATTTTATAAAAAGCCCACTTGTTCAAAGACCTAATACATTGAAAGCAACAAATTACGATAAAATTTCAAAGTAACTGTTATTTTTAATATCAAATGACTGTGATTGGAATCACAGTGATTTTTTCAACCACTAGCAGTCTTTGAAGAGTTATTGCGAAGATTTAGTTTACCATTATAGACTGTAAGCTTTGTCAACAAAATTTGTAAGCTTTATGCAAAGTAAAATGAAACAGTATCTTATCTATTCGGGCTTTTTTGGTCGTTGATATTTTCGAACAATTAAAGAAAAACTTCAATTTTCATTTCCTCCTACGCGTTTCGGTCTTTCTAAGACCATCCTCAGGGACAAGGCCGTATTTAGGGGGGAGGGTTTTGGGGGTTCTGACCCCCCCCCCCCCCGAAATGTGGAAACTTCATTCTAATTTTTGAGATTAATTGCTAATGGATGGAAAAAAAGTCAAAATAAAATCTATTTAACGATATTTTTTACTTCCATCGGTTTTTTTTTATCTAAAAAGTCAAATATAAAAAATAAATTTGAAATCTTAGTTAGACTATACGATCAAATCCGATTTGTTTTCTTCGACATGAGGTTTGACTACGGATTCAAAAAGAGAAGGTGATACTGAGCACTCCTGCATTCATAGTTTTTCTAGGTCAGTAACTGTTTTTGACTTAAGGTTTCGTCCTGAATCAGTTTGAAAAGTTAAAAAATTAATAAAAAGAGAAAAAATTATCGGATCCTTGTAAAATAAGACTTGCTTGAACCCCATTTTTTTCCTAAAACGTTACGTGATGGGAAGTTTTTGACCTCAGATTCGTGTTCAACGTGAAAATTTTTAACGCATTATTGCTCAGAGCACCACGACTAGAAAGATCTCTTTCAATGCTGTGACTTCACGAATTTAGGGAATATAAGCCAACCTCATCCGGGTTCCTTATCATTGATAATGGCTCAAATTCCCAATGATGATCATTTAAAAAAAAATGAGCCTCTACTATTTTTGGTAATTTTTTTGAGGTTGGGTACATCATCAGAAGTGGGAAGTCAATGAGTTAATGAAATTATGTCCCTCACGATAAAAAAAACTCACTAGAATGCACATTGAATAATATTTATTTGAAAAAATTTAATTTGATTCTTCTGGTAATTTTTTGTCACTTTTGGCCATTTTTTTGAGGTTAAGATTAAAAAAAATCGGAAAATTTTTCCTAAAATTTTAATTTTATAGAGTACATCAAATGTATCATTGATTTAATTTATTATATTTAAAAATCAGTTTGATAAAAATTATTTATGAATATTTTCTTCGAATGAAAACCCCCCGCCCCCCCGAAAAAAATTTCTGGCTACGCCCTGCTCAGGGAGTCTGTTTATTATAAAATATAATAAAATGAACATATAAACAAAATGATAAATTATAAACAAAAACATATAAACAATAAAATGAAAGAGTTAAATAAAAAAATATGGATGCGTGCAAGATACAGAGGAGATTTACATTTTTTTTTTGAATTGTGGCTACTGATTAAATGTATTGAATTCTTAATAGTAAGGAAGGGCGGGGGAGGGCTGGGGGAGGAGTGGGTGTTAGGGGGCCAAAGTTGATACGCCCATATTTGAGAATTGATTTGGTTTGTAGCAAGTAAGTCCGAAAATGCCACGCCCACTTTGAGCGCACAACTTGACATACATACGAATGCATCTCTGCACCATATTTTACTAAGATCAGACTAATGATTTATGATTACATAAGGAAAACACATGGATTTGACAATAACCTGCATGTATGTGTGTGTATGCATTTACGCATACATACATACATTTATATATATATATATATATAGATGTTCCTTAAACCTAGAAATTACTTTTTGCGTCTAAATAAACCTCAAATTCAAAAAAATTTGCTATAAATTTTGCAACACACAAAAATAAACACAAGGGCCTATTTAGGCCCAGGGGGTAGCTTTCGATGTTGAGGCAATAAAAAAAAAATGTTCTACCAACTTATTCCGATCGAAACAAATTTTGTTTCTTTGTGCTCAGAAATCATTGGCGCAAGAAGTCATGGAGTTTCAAATCGATTCATCAAGAAACAAAAAAGATATATATATTTAAAATCAAAATGGGTCTAATTAGGCCCAGGTGCTCATCCTAGGATTAAACGAATTAAATCTATGGCTATGAATGACTCACTTAACACTAATTTCCAAGCAATCTCTGAGCACGGTTTCGTCAATAGAGTTTAACTCACGAAAGACAAAATGCTACCTGCTATCTCACAACGGAGTTAGCCAACCTTCCGTTAACGCCTTGACTAAGGATATTTTAAGTATTTTGATATTTTGAAGTAAGCGCCTCTTAGTTTTTAGGCATGCCTATCAAAATTATTATTATAATTATTTCCTGGTCAAAATTAAAAAAATTGATTTTTATGTACATAGAACTTTTGGATATCGGATAAAAGGCGATAAAATTCTGCATCATTATTAGCAAAACCAATTATTGTCTTAGCTGCCTTAGTTTCTTAGTTAAATGGCTGTTCTCATATCTATTACACAGGAAGTGCTTCCATATCTTTCCAAATGACTTACATATTTCACCTCGAAATACACATAAGTTTTTGTTCTTAATTTTTACTTATAGTTATATAAGGTGGGCATGGTTACTGCTGGACTCAGTAGATTTTTTCATCGAATGTTATTTACACCAAACTAAATCAGTGTGTTGAGTTTTATTGCATTTATGTACTTCACGCTTTTAAAATTTCACTTACTGGTTACTGAGGGATTTGGTTGATTTTTATACTTGACATTTTATATACCAATATAAATTAGTGTATTTAGTTTTATTAAATTTACTTTAGTATTTTGCCTGATATCACGCTTTGTAAATTTCACTTATATTGGTTACTGAGGGATTTGGTTGATTTTTATACTTAATATGCCAATATAAATAAGTGTGTTTAGTTTAATTAAATTTAACTACTTCCGTATTTTGCCTGATATCACGCTTTGTTAATTTCTTTTATATGGTGGGTGGGCGTGGTTGCCGAGGGAATTGTTTGATTTTAGTACCAAATATTTTTTATGCTAATATAAAGAAGTGTGTCGAATTGTATTGAAGTTTCTTCAGTATTTTACCTGATATCACGCTTTGAAAATTTCACTTGTATGGTGGGTGGTCGTGGTTTCGAACTGATTTCACTCATTTTAAAAAATTATTTTGGCCAGCATTATTACTTTTTTGATTACTTTTTTGCTGTGTCAAAAGAAGCTGCCAAATGTATCGGTTTTCTAAAGCGGTATTCGAAATAATTCATTGCCACTGATCTCCATATTCGCATTTCACGTGGACACGATATTCCACAATGGCACACATTGTCATAGTTCTTTTCTTTGGCTCACAGCTCGGTTATGGAATAGGCTCCTCACAATTTTGACCTAATTAAATGTGATTGTGTAATTTAAACGTTTTTTTCTCTGCTCTCTCTTACCATTTTTCCGTTGCAATAATAGGAGCTGATTGCTTAAAAAAATAAAAGAAAAATTTTATTTAAAATTTAAATCAAAGAAATTATTCCTGAAAACACATTTCCCCTTTGAGTATTATTGTCTATCAGGGAATTTGTTGTCATAACAAAAATCTTATACAAACAATTATTATTTACGCTATCATCACCATAAGTAATTAAAATTAAACAACACTAAGACATATGTTTGTGTGTGTGTGTGAGTGAGAATTTGTGAGAGTAGGTCACTTCAACCATATTTCTCATGATATCTATACCAGTGTAGTTGATGAAGTAATGAAGGAAAGGAAAGAAAGAAAGAAAAAATGAAATAAATCTCCATGGAGTTGAGATTACAAATTAGCAAAGCGTAAAAATTCATTTCATTTGTAGTGTTTCAATGTTGTTGCTTTATGTTTTCTTGGAATAATTTAATAACTTTTGCATTTTACACGTTCGAGATTTTTACAGTAGAATTTAACGCATAGAAATATAGCTCTATTTGTCACAATATTTTTACAATCAAATTTAGTTGCAATAAACTTCATAATTGCATTTTTGATAAATATTATTTTTTGTAAAGTTACAATAAATAATTAAATTAAATTAATTTAAAACAAGGTAGGGGTATATATATGCATGTATGTATGTTTTTGCTCTATTTTTAATTAAGTGACAACCAAATTCAATTTTAAATGCTTTATACAGGAAGTTGTATGTATGTATCTACATTCTGGGATTCATTCTGTGGGTACAATTGCTATAGTAGCAATTATTACTATTGCTGCTACTGTTGCCATTGCTGCTGTTGCTGTTGCTGTTGCAGTTCCGACTGCAGTTGTTGTTAATGATTGACGTTATGCTTTGATGTGTTATACCTACTGTATGTGAATATGTATTTCATATATATACAATATACATATACTTACATATAGATGCATGCAACCATTCATACACATTGTTTGTTGTTTTTGTAGTTGTTTTCATTATTTTGATGATGAATGCCTGGAGTGGTGAAATTTTTATATGTATATTGCAATTTTACACTATTATTTCTATACAATGCATAATATCTACTTCATTCATATATTTGTATGTAGAACATATGTATGTCTTTGTATATATGACTAAAGTGTTTGTTTTTTTTTTGGAAGTGGAATTTATTTATTGCAAACTGTATTGTTTACAATTAAAATAGCTTTTAATAAGTATTACTTTATTTTTAGTACATATGATTAAAAAATTTTTCTGTTTAAATATTAAATACTTTAATGTATGAAATCTATTTTGCATATTAGCTGCGTTTCTTTTGTCTCGTATACCCGCTTTAAAAACTGTTTGTAAGAAAAATTAACCCAATATACGCTTTGATCGCGGGGAATTTATGAAAGTGCGCATATAAGAGGAAAAACAAAAGTATCAAAATCAAACGACGGAATTTGTGTAACCAACAGTGATGATTATATATATAAATCGATTTGAAAAAACTGTGTATTTCGCGGTATAAGTTTTATTCAAAGAAAATTAACGAGAAAAGCAAATTAGCCATCATCTAAATTGTCTTCGTTCTCCATTTCAATATCTCTTTCTGTAGTTGTTGTATTGTATTTGTCCTTTGAAGAAATTTGACGAACCAATTCCGATTTTGTTATGAGATATTTATAGAAATCAGCGCATGGATATTTCGAGTTACATTTGATTGATCAGAATCGCCTTCAATGTTTCCACTTCTATCAAAAGTATACTCGCACCTTGTTGTCATTTTTCTCTATGGCGTACAGTGGTTTATTTGCGAAAAAAATCCAATTTTTCAAGTTGTTTTTTTTTTTTTCAAAAATATAATGATGTAGTTTTTTAGTTAAATATCTAAGGATTAAGGACATTGATTTTTTATTAAATATTTCGTTTTTTTGTTGTTGTAAAAGCAGTTTAAATTTGAGTGACTTTGACGTTACAAAAATTGACTAAAAATATTCTAAAATGAAATTATCTTTCATTATCTAAATTTGTAAACATTTGCTAAGATATATTTATCCTATATTTATCCTAAGCAAACATTTCTCTAATGTATCACTAATTAACTAAATAAATAAAATTTATTAAAGCAACTAAAAATACAATTTAGTCTAACTTTGATAGCTTATATCTTATTATTCCTACCGATTTCCGCGTTCTATCTAGTAGCATAATAAAGACTGGAATTTCTTCTTTCAATTGATATAAGCTTCCCTTACCTACCACCAGCGTGACCGTTATGAGACTAAAGTTGCAATTTGCAACCTTTTTGACTGCTTGGAGACTTTGACACGACTTTTCGAAAATACCCAAAATTTGAGAGTTTTTTTTATTTAAATTCTTGCAACTTTTCAGACTTGTTTACAAAAAGTATGATATTCACATGAAATTATACGAAAAATCCATTTAATTAGAAATCCAAAATGCCTTTAACTTGAAATTCCGCAACACTCATTACATACATACTTTTTAGTTGCAACACTATCGTTTTATAAGATTTTTACAAAATTATTGCTATTTTCAAATTTGCCACACTGACTTACGGAAAATTGTTTGGCCAAATAAGAGTTCACAAATGATAGATACTGAAAAATGCTAGGGTTCTGCATACAAATTTTTTTTTTGAATCTGCTAGCAGACTCGAGAAAATGCGATTTTTTAGCTGTTTTTTTCTTTCAAAATGGAACGGGAATTGTAATCGGTAGAGCTGAAATATTTTGCGAATCATCATAAAATAAACCGAGGTTCATTTTTGGAGGAGCTCCTTAATGTATTAATAACTTGGGATAGATTTTTTTTTTACTTTCAATACATTAATACATTTTTTGTCGTCCGCATACCCTTGACAGTCTATGCCTGCCTCTGAGAGTTTCATTAAAAGTTCGTCTATTACCAGGCTCCACATTAGAGGTGATAATACTCCTCCCTGTGGCCATCCTCTGGTTGAGCTGACTGATATGGTACCTAGCCCTGTTTTCATCTCAGCTGTTCTAGATGAGAGCATTTCGTACATCCATCTGGATGTTGTGTTATCTACTTCTCTTTGACTTAGAGAGTTTTGACAGCCTCGTGTGAGGTGTTATCGAAAGCTCCTTCTATGTCCAGGAAAGCACATACTGCTACTTCCTTCACATCTAGTGCCCCTTGAATCTTCCCCGCTAAGTCATGCAGAGCTGTCTCGGTAGACCTGCCTGCTCCATATGCATGCTGATTTGGGTGCAGAGGATTTATCTTTAAGACTTTACATCATATATAGTTATCAACCACCTTTTCGAGTGATTTCAACATAAATGATGTTAAGCTTATAGGCCTGAAGGACTTAGGGTTAGTGGTATCTTTTTTTTTGCCAACCTTTGGTATAAAGACCACCTTTGCCCTTCGCCAAGCTGTTTGGTATGTACCCAAGAGCCAGGCTACTTCTCCCTATACTAATAAGGAATAGCATTATTTCCTTAATGCCCTTTTGTAGGAGGGCTGGAAATATGCCGTCAAGACCAGGTGATTTAAATGGTTGAAAAGTGTTTAACGCTCATTCTAATCCAGGCGCAGAGCATATTTCTGCTGCTACCTTCCTGTCAACTCTGTTTATTCTTCTAGGCTGCCACCCAGAATTACTGCTATCTAACCCAACACCTCCTGGGAAGTGTGTTGCTAGAAGCAATTCAGCTCTTTCCTTTTCATTGCAGGTGAAGCTGCCATTTTCACATCCATTCCTGCTTTTGCAAAGGTTTTATATATCCTTGATACAGCAGGTAAGGAAGAAATATTATCACAGAAGTTCCTAAAAGTCGTTCTTTTAGCCTTTCTGATTTCTATATTATATTCTGTTAGTTTATCCCTGTAACCTTGCCATTGTCCGTTCCGTTTAGCTCTGTTATGAAGCTTGCGTACTTCGGTTCTAATGGCACTTAGGGTACTATTCCATCATATGGCGTCCTTTTCTAGACTTTCTGCTTTTTCCGGGCAACTGTCCTCGAAAGCTTTTAGTATTGCTTCGTTTAGTTCATTTACGGAATGTTCGAGCTCATGCTGATTTTTAATCAGCTTGCACGATCTAATACCTTCTAAGTTGTACTTTAGTACTTCTGTGTATTCTGCCCAGTTTGTTTTCCTGAGATATCTAATGGAGGGTATTTCGGTACTTGTGCCCTCTAAGAGGAACTCTATGATTTTGTGATCAGAGAGTGAGTCCTCCTTAGATACCCTCCAGTTCTTGACTAGTCCTACTGTATTTTGACTGCATACTGTTATGTCTAGTACTTCTTTCCTGATTCTAGTAACAAACGTGGGCTCATTCTCTACGTTTAATATTTCTAGATTAGTGTATAAGATAAATTCTAAAAGGTACTCACCTCTACTGTTGTCATTTGTACTGCCCCATATGATACTGTGAGCGTTCGCATCGCATCCGAGGAGAAGTGGCAGTCGGTGCCTGTTGCAGTAGTCCACCAGTTTCCGCACTTCTGATGGCGGTGGTGACGACTCTTCACCCGGAAGGTATGCTGATGCCACTACTATGGCACGTTTGCTGCCCCCGATGTTAAGGTGGGCTTGAATTGGAACTAAGTCCCGCGTCATGAATTCTGTAAGACAAACATAATTAATGTTGTTTCTAATTAGAATACAGGCCATTGGATTATCCTGCCTTTTATCCCAAATTACCTTGCCGTTTTTGCAGGCTATTCCTCTGATTGCACCTTGGTGATGCCAGGGTTCTTGGATCAGAATCAGGCCCAGGTTAAATTTTGTGAATGTCGTTGCAATCACCGCCGAGGCGGCTCTTGCGTGGTGGACGTTAACCTGGGCACATTTGATGCCTGTTCCGCACCTTGGTGTAAAAAATAGAGCTAGATGTCAAACTTAAGAGACAGATGTCAAACTCAGTTTTAGTCTCTTGTGATTTTTTATGTTATAAGGCTTTGATAAGTATAGAATTTCTCTTGAGTAAAATTTGGAAGCACAAAAATGGGGGAAAAAAACCTATCTATTTTTTAGTGAAGTACAGTTTCTGCTCCAGTATTTCGTAGTTTAGTCATAGTTATTTTGTAAAACCATTTCATTTTTTGCTAAAATTAATCGTTATTGTAATTGAATTCATTTAAACTTACGCAACTCACATACATTTCTGATTCAACATAAATGCTTTGAATTAAACTTTTTCATGTGAGACTGTAAAAAAATTGAATGCAGCACAAACAAAAAAAAAAACATGCGCGATGATGACACCCAAAGCGCACCAACAACGCATCAAAAATACAATGCCAATATTCGTATTGGGAATTTGTTAAATTTTCTGCAATTTCCACATTCATTTCCGTTTTGAGAGTTGGCATCTTTGTTGAAGTGTTACTTCCGTTTTATTTGCATGTTGTACACCTGCATAATATAAAAAAATTGTGAGTGTATATTATTGCGCGCGGTTTCTGAATATCACGTGGACTTTTTTTAAAAAAAAAACTTTTGCATGCTGCAAATAATTTAAGTTTATTTACGACACTGAGGAAATTAGAGGGTATTGAATTGTTATCCTACAACTTCGCAAAAACTCGCAAAATCAATTTGAGAACTCCAAAAATTTAAATTAGTTATAAAATGAACACATTTGATACTACATATGGTAATAATGTGGTAGCATTCACTTTAATTTGGTATAGAGCAAAATATTGATTAATTTTGCTAATAATAATAATATAAAGTTCGGTTCTGTTAAGTCTTCTTTAGGTTTTAAAATTGCGGAACATTTAAAAATTTCCGCTTATGTTATTTAAAAATCTTTATATTTGCAGAAAAGTCAAAAATCTAAGTGCAATGATTTTATAGCAATACAATAATTTATTGTTAAATGGAAATATATAAATAGAGTATAAAAAATTTTAAGAAAAAGTTTAGATCAATTTCTGTCTTCAGCTTTAAAAATATAATTTTCAACTTTTTGCAAATGACAAACAAAGATATGCAGAAGTTTGAAACTTTCCTATGGCTGTTGTAAAGGTCCTAACCAAACAAAAAAAGATGAAAGATATCTCTCGAGTCCCATTACAAATAACACTGAAAAGGTTAACTGATTTACATTTTATATATTAACACTTTCGGTATCATTTTTTGTGTATCAAGCTTACAAATTTTACATATATAAATTAGTGTAAATTAAAATACAAAACTTATATTGATAGCAACTTGCAACTTTTCGGCAGCAAAATTTTTTTCGTTCTTTTTTGTTTGGAGAGTTGCTGATTCTGATAATTAAGTTATATCCGCAAAAGCCTGAAAGTATGCTATAAAAAATTCAATGACTCTAAGAGTGAATAGTCTAATAGCAGGAAAATTACGTTATTTGAAAAATCAACAAACAAATTTGGAAGTTTTAAATTCTTTTGCAATTTTTATTTTTATTGATGTGTAAACATTTTAGCTCTTGGTATGGGCAAAATTTCAAATGTGTAAAATGTAAGAATAACTGTAACGTAAGATGTAAGATAACTGTAACGTCCAGTGCCCCTCTCGCTCACACAACTGCGCGGCATGACTGTGCTACTCTAAACAACAAAGAGTAGAGAGAAGAGGAGAAGAGAGGGAGAAATTAAAATACGAGCGGAGTTTGTTTGTTTATGTTTCGATCAATTTACTCACACATATATGTACATACGGAAACAAAATGTGTGTGTACATTTATTCGTGGCAGAATTATTTGTTGGTGTTAAACGTGTGGAGATCGACTATACCGTACAAGCAGAGAAGTCGCCGTAGAAAACACAGGTGTTTGATGGGTTTTGCATTCGGTTAGTTAGATTGCATTAAAATTAAATATTCTTTAAAATATAAAAACAATACAAAATGATAAGTAATAAAGAATCGAGGTTTCAATAAATGAATAAACAAAATGTAGTGATAATGATAGCAAACCACGGCATTATAAAAATGTTGCTTTGTACATTAACCTTAGAAAGGCAACACTTTTTTATCTATGTAAATAGCAAAAATGTTAAACAGAAAAAATCAAACTTATTTATTATAAAATCACTTATTTACTTCAATAAAAATACATTCTTTCTTATTTTTATTAAATGCAGTTAAGGCAACTTTCTGCGCGGTGCTTTTAAAAAGTAGTGGGGTGACTGGTCATCCCTGTTGCCTTTCTAACGTTAAATGTGGAAAGCACTTATCGTCGCCTAAGGATTGATTTGGCGTATGTGTGTACAAATTCATATATCTATACGCGTAATCAATTCTCAGGCGACGTTATGTAAAATTTTCACATCTAATAAAATTTCAAATCGACAGGAAGAAAAACTCAAAGCGCGGAAAAAAGGATGCAATTGCAGCTGCGTATATGCGAGCATATAGTGCCCGATGCATTGAGTAAAAGACAAAAATGCAACTACAACATATCAGCCCGATTTGGTGCAATTGCAAAATATTGCTGCTATCACAACAGCAAATGCGATATATATAATAAAAACTTGCAATGATGCAAGACCATTTGCAATTTATAGTGAATAGGGCTACTATACAATATCTAATAAATTTTTAAGTTTATATAAGAATTGTTTTAATTTGAATTATTTACCTAAGCATATAAGTAGATTATACATTAAATTCCTATATATGGCTATACATATGTGAGCTTATGTATATGACATTCAGTTGGCTTAACTGTTTACTACGTGCCTTGCACGCATCCATTGTTTTTTTTTGACTTTTTTTTTATTATGGATTGATCCGAATTTCCCAGCTCTGGACAATATCCACATTTGAAAAATTAAGCCATTTTACCAATTTACTTTTGAACTGGATGAAGAAACTGAAATCCTTGATCCAGTCTCAGTTTCAGGGCCCTTACTATACTACCTACAGAAGCTAAAAAGCAAACAAATGTGTAGCCATTACACACTAAAGAAGTGTAACGTTTTCAAGCACTAAAACTGACTATGTGTAAAAAAGTACTTAAGAATTAGGTTATTTAGTTTAATTGAGGTAATTCGCATGGTTTAATTGAATAATTCAACTAGCACTCTTTAGAGAACTCACAACTGCTCTACAAACCAATCATAAACGGAACGAGACGCCCAAACCCATGCGACGAAGCGAGTTCACTCGACACTTCTTTTATACCTGCACTCTCCTACATTTGTTCTGTTTAACCTTGACATACCTAACAGCTTCTTGTACAAGCACACTCCTATACAGAGTGGCCTATCCTATTCATATTGTTTTTTTTTTATTATTTTCAGAGTATTTTACCACTAAGCATTTTTTTACCCTACCACGAATAAAAAACTTCTCTTCAAAAAATAAGTAAAATAAAAAAAATACAAACCTAAGCATTATTTTTTTGTATTTTATCCACAAATAAATGTCATTCATCTCAACTGATAAATTGTTTCAATTTGTGAACAGAATTTTAATGACATCCTGCCATACAGGATATGCTGAGGAAATTTTTGTTGGCTCCTTTTGTTGTTTGTACGTAAAGCATTTTCTTGTTGCTCGAAGGATATGGTGGTAAATATTAAAACAAAGTGTAAAAAACACACACACTCACACAAAATAAATTGAAAATTAGAATTTTCTATAGATAAAAGCAATATAAAAAAATTGTAAACAATAAAAAAAGAAAACTCTTAAATTTTTGTTTTCTCTTAAATAGCAATTTAAAATTAAAATTTGATTCTTCTTATTGTGTAAACATATGAATTGCTCACAAGTTTGTAGATACATTTGAAATCGTTAAAGAAAATCTTCAAGACTTTGAATGCAATACAATTATTATGTCTACTATGTATGTATGCGTGTGCTTCATGCAACATTTTCGTTTAGTGTCATGCAAATTTCATTTCCACAGACACATACAAATTCCTAGAAAATGTCTCTCATATAAACAACAACAACAATAAATTTGCAAGAGCTCGTAAAAAAAAGAAAAAGAGACAATTTTCAAACGCAACAAAGTCAAAATAAAGCCGCATGTGGCTAAGAATTTTAGGTACAGAAGTTAAGTGAAGAAAGAACATGCTAAAAAATATTTACATATTTTGTGGTGGTTGTGAATTAATATACTTTTTGACGACACATATTTATAAGTATTTGTATCTGCTATATGTATTTTACCTGGGTTTCTGAAAGTTCCTCTCAGTTTGCAATGCCCTGAAGGGACTCTAAGATTGTGCTTGCTCAGCTTAAGAATCTGTCACCAATCAGTAGCTTTGACTGTCTAAGGTTAGGGAATTATACCCAGTACGATGATCGAACTTCTGTACCTTTCCTGTTTTCTTAAGTTATCTTATAAGTATGATATATTCCCATAGAAAGAAAAGTTTTGAACCACCTTTGTTCTTCGTTTGAGGTTGAATTGAGTATAAAGCTTGGAAAAAGCTTGGAGTGTTTCCCATTAACTCAGAGCCTTTCATTTTCGGTTCATATACCCCAGCAACCGTTCTGTTTTCCGCCCTTATACCACTTTAATATATGTGTTTTGAGATAGGTTTTCAACATTTTTATGTTCCACTCTTTCTTGTTGTTGAGTATAACTTTGAACTTTTGAAGACTTTTAATTAAAATATAAAAAATCCAACTGCAACTATCTGCGTCCTTCTTTTCATTAAAAAAGTACCAGTTTCGGTAAAGTTTAAAGTTAACTATGCTTCTAAGTTTTAAAATGCAAATAGCAAATATTTTTTTTCTGTTCTTCTGTACTTAGTTTACCCTATGGAATTGTTATACAATTTTGCACATCTGGTTGTGACATTTGAAATAATTTTATATAGAAGAAAATATAAACCTGGATCATAGATGGTGGTAGTGGCAGCAGATCGATCTCGTCCATTTTTCGGCGAAATTTTTTTTATTTTTCTATATAATTTTGGTTCAATATCTTTACTTAAACAATTAATATGACTTTTTACATTTGTATGGGAGATGGGTGGAGCAGCTTACCAATCACGACCATTAAAAATTAAATAGGCCAAATTTCGTTACTCTGCGGTTACTCTTTATATTTTTTCCGCTCTTGGTGTGAAGCTAAATCACATGACTAGCAGTAACAGTTATTCGGTTAATCAAAAGAGATGTTGGATTCAAATTTGCTAGTGATTACAGAACTATATTAGTTAAGATTTTCTAATATTCTTATATTTCGAAATCCATTTGTAATTCTCTTTGATAGAGTCAGTATTTCTTCATTTCTTACAGGTTAAGTTATTTTACATGGCTTTTAATAGAAAATATATCAAAACGCCTGCTTTTATCCATTAGTGCCCAAAAATGTTTTCCAGAGTGATAAAGAAGTTATATATAAACAGGTTAATGAACAAATGTAGTCATCACAACAACAATGTATATAGAGACGGGCAAATCAGACGGCCGTTTCGGAATCCGCCACAATTCCTCATCAGTGATCTTAGTGATAGTTTTTAATCTTTCAATATCCCATATAAGCTACTAATATTTGATCTCATAACCCAGAATTACGGATTGGATTCCAAATATCTTTACTGAATAGAGATATTGAAAGAAACTACCACTACCGTTCTATACACTTATGTTGTTGTTTTTTCCCCATTGTAGCTAGTCT
The DNA here is from genome assembly GCA_963691655.1 of Toxonevra muliebris. Taxonomy (NCBI): domain Eukaryota; kingdom Metazoa; phylum Arthropoda; class Insecta; order Diptera; family Pallopteridae; genus Toxonevra; species Toxonevra muliebris. Next base: position 106,741,023 of record OY829326.1, read on the forward strand.
GCATAACAGTTCGTTATTTGAAAGTCTAGTACATGGGAGAGTGTGTGTGTTTGTGAGAAAATGATTCTAGGTGTCATTTTTTCTGAACGGTCCCCATTCGATCAGTTCATGATAGTTTTTTAGGAGATAAAGAATTATGTTTTTAAAGAATTGTTCAAGAAAAAAAAAAAAAAAACAGAACTAACGTCAAAGTTGCCAAATTAGCTAAATTTTCTGCGATCAAAGTTGAATACAGATAATTTTACTTAATAAGTTGGCACTACAATGGTTGATCGATCGTTTCAATCAGGCTTCACCAGTCGTCCTCGCAATTCGCAAGCTGGCGTCAGTTGGCAAAACCAAGTATAGTTAAAGCCCCCTGCAACAATTATTTCCAACGGAGTTTAGATGGTCCTGTTCTACACGTTCTGCCACCATCACTCAAATACTTGGAATACCTTCCTAGTTGAAGCGTCATCTTCCATTTATTCAACGTGTCCCAGCCAACGAAGACGCTGAATTTGTTTGCACTTGACTACTTACATATGTCTGTGTCGACGTACAGCTCATACAGCTAATGGATCCATCGTCTTCGATACACAACGTTCACGCATATTGAACCATAAATCTAACGAACTATCTTCCTCTCGAATCCTCTCAATGGCCCTTCATCATTCATTGGTCGTAATAGTTAACGTCTCTTTGCCATACACTACGATGCGAGGGATGAGAAACTTATAGATCGCTACTTTCATTATTCGAGAGGGATTCTGATTCACAATTGCCAAATGAGCCTGTTAGCAAGAGTTATTTTTCAATTGATTGCTATTGTTGCCAATGCTAAATCCTCGTTTCGTTGTGCATCTACTAAAAGAAGCAAATAATAAAATAAAATAATTTAATTGTACCACAACCTATATGGTCGAAGTTCTGTAAAACGAAACCACAGGAAAAAATTTATTATTTTTTAAATCTCACTAATTTACTCATAGTTCATAAGTATATGACCCATAGCATCGGGGACTATAAACGCGAAATTTTAAAACTCATTATTAGTTGGGATATTTCACTACATTCTCACTTGTTGCTTTCAATATGCAAAAATTGTAAAAACACTGGATTCGAACAAAGAGGTAAGAATACATGATTTATTTATTTCACATTTTTTTCCAGTGCCCAGCTGCGTTGTACGGTCCTGGCGAAGTTTGGGTAATACAAAAATTACAACAACAAAAAGCCTTTTTAAAGCAAATTACTATATAAACGTGCAAACCTCTGATAATTTCATTTCATTTACATGAGTTGCTCCATTTCGATTTATTAAATAGTGCTGAATCTCTACTCAGTTACTGAAATCTACTTCCTATCTTAACTTAAAAACCTTCATCGCCTTTCTTGCTATAGCTTCTCAATAACTACGAATGTACAGCCTTCACAGACCAACTTTCATTGTTTTCCTTGCTATGGTTTTCCACATATGCTGTTTTAAGCAATTCGTTTATCCAAAATCAACCATATTCTGCCCTATAAATACTTCTAATATACCACGACACAAACTTCCATTGTCTTCCTAGCTTTAATTTCTTAGATAAACCTTTTCAAACATTTTTTTGTATGGAAGGTGCCTCGCCCACTTTGTTCAACTCTCTTTTTTCTTGCAGCATCTCACTTGAAACAAAAGTTCTCGTGCCAAGTATTAAAAATATATAACAAATAATTTAAAAAATATAAAAAATACACCGTATTTAAAATCAGGGTTGCATAGAAAAGTTCATACCCACTAACTCAAGTCTACTCATATTTTACCACAGAATACTATTAAGAAATCATACATTTTCATTCCAAATCTTAGTACCGCACCATAAATATTTCCTGTGATAATCAATAATGAAAATTCAAGTTGTATGGAAAGTGCCCGCCCTCTTTTGCAATCCCACCCACGTTTGTCGTACAGGATGATTTTGTCAACTGACATCCTTGTATCAAATCTTAGTACTTTTATGTAAATGATTATGGAGATTTACCGATTCACGTAGGCATGGGAAATGCCACCCCGCCTTGTTCACAAATTACCAAGCTCTGACCAAACACTACCACTAACATTTCGCTTTCACACACACATTTTCATCGTTTTCCTATGGTTTCTCAGTCACGTCGTTTCAACAATCCATTTGTATGATATTTCACTTTTTCCCGAATTTTCCAATTTTCCGGGCAACCTTTCCCATATTCTTTCCCTAAGAACTTTATCCGCACAATTACGAACACAACAAAAAAACTCAGCCTAATTTAGGTTTAGCCGTTATCAAGTAATGACCTTTCAAACATGCGGTAATTGATTTTTATTTATATAGATTCGTACGAGTAACGTTACTAACGTTTGCTTTTATATCACTAGGACCACCAAAAATATTTTTTTTCCGAAAAAAACAAACTTTTCTTCTTTTCTTTGATCCTTTATCTTCCATAAATTGAGGAGGAACAGAAAAATGCATTGCTAGATTCGCTAATTTATGGGTGAATGTAGAGTAACCTCGAAACCAGAGCTGTAAAAGATTGCAGTCATTTCGAACTGCATTCATTGAAATCACTGGAAATTAATTACGTTTTCTGATTACAGTCTTTGATTTCATTTGAGACTTATGACTTTAAAAAATTAAGTCTCCAGTCTTTTTGAAGTCAATGACTGCTAATTGATTATAGCAATCAATTTGAGACTTCAATGCAAATAAGTCACAATCACTCACCTGGCTTCACATTATACTTGAAGTCGCAGTCATGACTTCAAATTGGTTTGAAGTCACAGTCATGATTTCAAATTGGTTTGAAGTCACAGTCATGACTTCAAATTGGTTTGAAGTCTTGCAATCATTTGAGACTTCACCTTCACTGAGTGAAGTCTGTTATTGAATGATAAAAAGTATACAGTATTTATAAGTAGTATAATTATTTAATTAAACAAAAAAGGTCTTCATGATTTTAACGACAATAAGACAAATAATACATATCACCTTAGACTTACATACATATAAGTAACTACATACACAAATAGAACATCGAATAACCAAGTTTTAATTAAAATTTTTTTTAAATAAATAAAAAAATTAAAATTATTATAATTTATACTGGTATTTCTAGTAAATTTCGAAAAAAGTTGCTTGAGGCACAGCTTTGATTTCGATGATTTTTTATATTTGCAACAAGAAAAATAATTCGTAACAAGTGTGAACATGAAAATGTGTAAAATTCTGAAAAAATAACTTAAATGACTTCCAAGTTATTACAACGAATTCAATTTATTTCAATGAAGTCAATTGACTTCAAATGACTTCAATTGACTTCAAACGACTTAAATTCACTTTAAATGACTTCAAAATGAATGACTTCAAGTCAATTAATATTTTGTTGAGATTAGGACTGCAAATAAGAGACTGATCATTCATGACTCATAAAAATGACTTCAAAAATGAAGGATAAGTCATTGACTTCAATATAACTTGTGACTTCAAAGTCTTAATTCTGCATTCATAAAAAGACTGGATTATTGCAATCATTTTTTTTAGAAGTCAGTTGACTTCAAACCTAAAAAGACTGCAATCTTTTACAGCTCTGCTCGAAACTTACTTCCAAAAAATTGTAACGTTACTAACGGCCTAAAATGCCTATAGCTCCGCAATTACAAGAGATACACAAAAACTGTTCTCCCATGACAGTATTTTTATATGCAATTGAGAAATCATGACTTTCGTTATTATTCGCAGATATATGAGCAAAAATATGCGTACGAATGTAACGTTACTAACGTGACCCTTGGCCATATGATATTTTGTACGTAGCTCTTATCTGTTTAAACTTTTGTCTTTCGTTTTCCATAAGAGATTGTGTATTTCTGCCAAGTCTATGGCAGTGCCTCACTGAATGCTCTTTAGTTACATGTTGCATGCTTTGTCCCTTTTCTGTTTTTTTTTTTGCTTTAGGAACAGAGAGTACAAAGAAAGTGCTGGCCAATTTTCTTTTACAAAGGCACCAAGTTTTTCTTGGCATTTTCAAATTTTTTCTATATTATTTCATTCTTTTATATATTATGCTGCAACAAATGAATTAAGTAATTAATATAAATTTATAATTAAATTTCAAGTGGTGTCGGAAAATTGAGGAAATAATTAAAAAAATTTTATAGACATTGTCAAATAAAAAAACGGCGCTCCTTTTGTTTATTTCGAAATGTTTTTTCCGGAAATTTCTAAAGTGTCACAAAAACGAATAGCCCAAAAGCACCATAAAAAGCACAGTTTATCATTATTAAGCTTACTAGGTAGCAGTATGTTAACCACATGCATACTTAAAATAAAGAATATTGCATATGTCTAGCGTTCAGTGAAAAGCAAAATGAGAAAAAAATATTTGATTAAGTAAATATTATTCGAAGTAGTCAAACATTCTCTATATATTAAATGATGTATAAGAATAAATATATGCCTAGCTTAACATGAAACGTTTTGCACAGTTTTTTTATATACATACATATTAGGAATTGCACAAAAAAATAACTTGGCGAAAAAAACAACTTGTTGAATCTACACGAACATTTACTACAAACGCAATACTGAATGAACAGTTGTTTGCAGCAACTTTAGTTACAATCGAACGCAATTCCTTGGGCGTAAGTAATTCCGGGGGAAATACATGAAAAGGAAAGAGCGCAAATTTTATATCAGTAAACCAAAATAGCACAAAGGCACTGCTAGATAAGAATTCGCCGTAAAACTTGATAAACGAGGGAAATTTCCAACGCATGCGCATTAAATATAGGGGAAAATATTTTTCTAGTTAGTTACTGTGTAGGAAAAGCCATTTTTAAATTTGAAAACAAAATGTGCGTTTCATACAAATTTTAAAATAATATGCAATAGTTTGGCATCCAAAAAGTGGCTTACAAAATATTTGAAAATTAAACTTAATTAGAAAAGAACACACGATCTTTGAAAATTTTCAGTTGTTCACCTGTATAAGTGGCAAAGCATTTTGATAATTAAAATGATCTCTTTTGGGGAGGGCAGGAGAGCCATATGCCTTGGATAGCACTCAGTACACTCAGAAAAATACCCATCTCTAAACCAAAGAAAAAGTTTCCTCAATTTGAATTCACGAAAATTTCTCTCGTTTATGTAAAATTTTCCTCAAAATGAAGAAAAATGTGTTCCTTTCATGCAACCATTGTGTTCAATTTGAAGTAAGTTATTTCTTAATTTTTGGAAATTTAGGTGCGGTGCTGCCCACCAATTGCAATAAAATCCCAAATTTTAATAAAATTGTTAAAACTAAAATTAAAGGAAAGTAAGATAAAAATTATTTTGTGCTTTTAGTTTGGATTACCCAAATTAACCAACGCAAGGCAGAAGTGAAACTTCTTGTGACTAAACGAAACACAAGCAAATAACAAGCAAATGCAATTTTTCAATCTCTAAATTTTTTACTTCATTGGCTTGTGTTTTTTAATTGTATTTGCTTGTTATTTGCTTGTGTTTCGATGACAATTGTATACGAACTCTCTTTTTGTGCGACTTCTTCATGTAATTCCTTGGATATTTGCGCCATCTGTATGTGAAATGTATAACTGTCATAAACTTTAAGATGGCGACGCTACACCTTGTTCTTTCTGCCATAGGCGTGTGTGTGTAATTAAAATTTTATATTGAATTAAATCTGTTTGTGAATCGTTTATTATATAGTTTGCTCGCGAATTCAGTTACGGTATATTGATATTTAGCCCCTCATGCACATTGCTCGAGAAAATTATGTCGCATTGCAAACTTACGCGCGACGTACACATCCGGTTGGTTTTACTCTAGGACAAGAGAAAAGAAGTTTCACTTCAAAAAGTAAGTAAAATACAAAAAAAATATGGGTGTGGTAAATGTGCATCTGCATTTATAATTTTTTTCTAAAACTTGGCCCTTACAAAAAGTCAATAGCTTTTATGAATTACTTTGTCTATTGTTAACACAAATGTGCATGGAACAATGGACGTTTCCATAAACCTGTTTCTTCCAAAATTTAGTCGCATCAGCATATAAAAATTCAAGCACCATTTGGCTAAGAAACAAAAGTATTAAAATAGCATAAAGGAACTAATCACCTTATTTAGGATAAAATAAGGTGGCATCATTAAACTTACATATTTTTATGCATAGAAAATGAAAGAAAGAGACGAATATACCAAAAATATTCTCCATACAAAATTTTGGTATACACAAATAACTAGCTTTACTCTTATGGCCTTAGCAGACAATCGCGTACGCCCAGTCCTCTGACTATTTGGTGCGAAAAGTTAAAGCCAATGCAGATTTGAAAACATACAATGTCCAAAAAGTTCTAGACAGGAATGCTGCTAAAAATTTGGACACCAAAAATAGGACTCGAAAATTAAAATCGAATTTCATACAAAAATATTCATGTTGTATAATGGACGACGAAACGTATGTACTGGCAGATTTTACGCAGCTTTCGGGTCAAAATTTTTATATTGTTGATAATCGAGGAAATGTCGAAGAACAATTTAGAATCCAAAAGCAGACAAAATTTCCTAAAAAATTCCTGGTATGGTAAGCTATATGCAGTTGCGGCAAAAGAAGCAAGTCATTTGTTACAGTGGGCTCTATAAATACCGAAATATACATCAAGGAATGTATGAAAAAAAGACTTCTTTCTTTCATAAGAGAGCACAATGTGTCCACATATTTTTGGCCCGATTTGGCATCATGTCACTACGGCAAGAAAGCTCTGGAGTGGTACCTACCAAAGTAATAACATAGTTTTTGTACCAAGAGAGGCCAATCCTCGAAATGGTCCGGAGCTAAGGCCAGTAGAGAGATATTGGGCTCTTGTGAAAAGAAACTTAAAGAGCACAAAAAAGGTGTCCCAAAATATCGAAGATTTTAAAAGGAGATGGGCAAACTGTTCCGAAAAGGTGTCTGAAACAGCTATCAAATCTCTAATGGAAGTCTTACCAAAAAAGGTCCACGAGTTCATAAATAGTGGTTAGAACTATAAAAGTTATATTTTTTTCTGTAATTTGTAAAATAATATCAATGAAACAAAAAAATCAAAACTCTAAGATCAACCGTTTAAAAATTATTGAATTTTATATATGTTAAGATTTTTTCGATCCTTATATTGTGAAAAAAAACGAAATATATTCGAAAGAAATAAATTTCAATAAACTTTAATTTATGGATTTTTGTTTTTTCTAAAAAGGTAGTAAATTTACTTCAATTTATGGAAAATTATTCCTCAAACTGAGGAAAATTTTACCCATATTATATACAATTTCTTATATTGAAATAAAATATTATTCATTTGAAAAACGCAATTTCTACAAATTGAAGACATATTTCTTTAATTTATAAAAAAAGTTCCTTCTATCAAAAGAATTTTTCTCAAAATTGAAGAAAGAATATTTCCTCAATTCAAAGATATTTTGTATATCTAAATGAGGAAACCGTTTCTATGGCGCCAAATTATTCCCATTTTCCCTCAGTTTGATAGCCGTTTTTCTTCAAACGAGGTAAGTATTTCTCTAGGTGTACACTGGCTTATTGTAGTTTGCCCAAATAGAAGAAAAATAATTCATATTTTAAAGAGAATATGGAAAGTTCTTTCTCTGCACAAAAGATTTAAAGACAGGATAACGAAAAGAGATTTTTATTTCTTCGAAACTTATTAGTCCAGTCATTATAACGATTTACATCATAAAAATTCTGAACTGAGATTTTTATTCACTAATTGTTAGTGGGGGTATGATAGATTCAAAAACCACAAAAATCAGTCCTGGGGTTGCAGAGCAACCCCTCCATAAAAACCCTTCTTTTGTGAAAAAAGCCTATTTTTACTAATAACTGGTTAACCGTTGGAGATATCAAAAAATTATCTAGCACACATAAAAAGCTTAAGTGATTTTCTACAAAAAAGGTATTTTTACTAATAACTGGTTAACCGTTGGAGATATCAAAAAATTATGTGCTGATAAAATTGCAAAATGATAATTTTTTTATTTCTAACTTTAACAGGATTTTCAGAAATAATGTCTTGAACTAAAAGATAATACATTTATAACATATAGTGAACCCAGTTAAACCAGCAGGCAACTAAACTATATTGTTATTTTTGTATACAAAAAATTATCCGTTGTCAATTAAAATGGCAGAGGATGTTGAACTTTATATTCTCTTCAAACCCCTTTTTGATTTTTCTTCCTAGCTTGTTTGGTTTTCGAGTAATTCAATTTATATTTGTATAGGCTCCGCACTCAAAAATTCAAATAAACAAAGATGCGCGCGCATCCACAGTACAGCCAAAGTACTAAATTTACAATTTCTTAAATATTTAATAATTTGAAAACTGTGACATATACGAGAAAATTACATAATACCTTTTTTGTAGAAAATCACTTAAGCTTTTTGTATGTGCTAAATAATTTTTTGATATCTCCAACGATTAACCAGGTATTAGTACAAAAAGGATTTTTTCACCAAAGAGGGGGTTTTTTGGGGGGGTCGCTCTGCAACCCCAGAACTGATTTTTGTGGTTTTTCTATCTATCATACCCCCACTAACAATTACTGAAAAAAAATCGCAGTTAAGAATTTTTATGAACTTTTGGTACATTTTTTTGTTTGGGGGTTCTGACCTCCCCCCCGAAATGTGGAAACTTTATTCTAATTTTTTAGATTAATTGCCAATGGATGGAAAAAAAAGTCAAAATAAAATCTATTTAACGATATTTTTTACTTCCATCGGTTTTTTTTCTAAAAAGTCAAATATAAAAAATAAATTTGAAATCTTAGTTACACTAAGCGATCAAATCCGTTTTGTTTTCTTCGACATGAGGTTTAACTACGGATTCAAAGAGAGAAGGTGATATTGAGCACTCCTGCATTCATAGTTTTTCTGGGTCAGTAACTGTTTTTGATTTAAGGTTTCGTCCTGAATCAGTTTGAAAAGTTTAAAAATTTATAAAAATAGAAAAAATTATCGGATCCTTGTAAAATAACACTTGCTTGAACCCCATTTTTTTTCTTAAAACGGGATGTGATGGGAAGTTTTTGACCTCAGATTCGTGTTCAACGTGAAAAATTCTTTCGCAAAAACTCCATCTTATTAGCAAAACCCATCTTAAAATTAATTTTTTAACGCATTATTGCTCAGAGCACCACAACTAGAATGATCTCTTTCAATGCTGTGACTTCACGAATTTAGGGAATATAAGCCAACCTCATCCGGGTTCCTTATCATTGATAATGGTTCAAATTCCCGATGATGATCATTTGAAAAAAATGAGCCTCTACAATTTTTGGTAATTTTTTTGAGGTTGGGTACATCATCAGAAGTGGGAAGTCAATGAGTTAATGAAATTATGTCCCTCACTATAAAAAAAAATGCACTAAAATGCATATTGAATAATATTTATTTGAAAAAATTTAATTGATTATTCTGGGAATTTTTTGTCACTTTTGGCCATTTTTTTGAAGTTAAGATTAAAAAAAATCGGAAAATTTTTCCTAAAATTTTAATTTTATAGCGTCCATCAAATGTATCATTGATTTAATTTATTGTATTTAAAAATCAGTTTGATAAAAATTATTTATGAATATTTTCTTCGAATAAACAACCCCCCCCCGAAAAAAATTTCTGGCTACGGCCCTGCTGTGGGGCAAATATTTAAGTGCAAAAGAATATTCTCTTTCAATAAAAATGTAATTTTAATATTGCAAATATGCAGCAAATATCGGTTTTATTAAGATATATTTATACATATAGAGGTATATTTTATTATTATAAAGAAATTATAATTTTTAAGAAATTTCAAAAAAAAAATTATTTTTCCATTTAGCCTCTATTTGCTGTACGTCTACCACCTCCATTTCTTCTTTGGTTATTTCCTCTTCTGCCGCCACCGTTGCCGCTTCCGTTATTTCCTCTCCTTCTCTGATTCTGATTTCTTCTTCTTCTCTGGCTTTGGGCTCTTCTTCTTCTCTGTTGAGTTCTTCTTCTTCTTCTCTGTTGTTGTTGCCGCCTTTTTCTTTGTTGTTGTTGTCTTCTTCTTCTTCTTTGTTGTTGTTGTCTTCTTCTTCTTCTATTTCTTCCAGCACTATTACCGCTGCCATTGCCATTTCCGCTGCCATTGCCGTTACCAATTGATGTTGGAGAATTTCCGTTACCATTTCCAGTTCCGGGTTGTGAGACGGGAGGAGTAACAGGTGAAGTGCCAGGTGGTGTTACTGGTGCAGTACCGGGAGGAGTGGCAGGTGGAGTTGCGGGTGGAGTTGCGGGTGGAGTTGCGGGTGGAGTTGCGGGCGGAGTTGCAGGTGGAGTTGCAGGTGGAGTTGCAGGTGGAGTTGCAGGTGGTGTAGCTGGTGGCGTTCCAGGTGGTGTCGCGGGAGGAGTGCCAGTTGGTGGTGTCGCTGGAGGAGTACCAGTTGGTGGAGTTGCGGGAGGAGTACCAGTTGGTGGTGTCGCGGGAGGAGTACCAGTTGGTGGTGTCGCGGGAGGAGTGCCTGTTGGTGGTGGCTGAGCGGCTGTTAAAACCACAAATGCCGCCAAAATGGCAATCATTAATACACTTAAAGACTTCATATTTTTTACTACTGTCGTATCGTCCTTTGAATGGTGAAACCACAACTGTACTAAACCTTTACTTTCACGTTGATATTTATACCAAAATTCTACAGTATGAGTTGTGGCAAAATTTTAAAACCATTTGAAGAAATTTCACATACGTAATTGTGGCTGTGTCAACAAAAAGAGCTCATTATTTTGAAAATAAAATAAATAAATTCACGATAACCAAAATAACCAAAATGTAAAAACAATTCTCTGGTCACAAGGCATAACAGCATAAGTGTGTTTTTTGAATTTTACAGGAGAACACTTCAAAAATTCAAATGCCAATAGTAATCAAGTTGAGTTGCGTTATTTTTCCTTTAATATCTCGTAAACCACTGAACCGATATTCATAAAATTTTGACACAATATGAAATCGGGTGTGAAGATTTCAATTATGATAATAACTCGAATTTGACAAAACTCGAGTTGTGTTGTTATGGCTTGTGACCACAGAATTAAAACAAATAAATATATTTGTAGATATCAAATAAGTTTATTTTATTTTGACTTGAAAAATATGTACATATGGATATCTATATTTACTAAATGTAAATATGAAACAGAAGTACGAATAGTTAAGAAAAACCTACTTAGATTAATTGTAGCTAATACAATAAATAATTTTTTTTTACGTATTTCTAAATTAATATTAATAAAGATCTGTTTTAAAAATTGGCACGTGCATAAACTTTTACCTTTAGTTTTTTATTTGTACATTGAAACATGAAAATTCGTCAGTTCTTTTATATCTATGGTAATCCTTTATATTCTTTATCAGTTGTGGATATTGGAAAAAGTATTCAATTTAGGGTGGTCACTTATTTTATATAGGAAACATCCACAATATTGCAACCACTTCCAATTTCTCATTATTTTTATCTAATCTTTGGTCAATTTAAAAGAAGAAATGAAATAAAGTTTTGTATTTTTATTGTTTATAAATATAGTAATATCGCTTAAAAAATAATTTTCAAAATTAAAATATTCATCTTTTACTTAATCACATAAACAAACCACAAGCTCCAACAAGCGTAAACCTTTTAGCATTGCAAGAAAATATGCAAATATATATATATGTAGGTAGATAATAAACGCATTCCCCAACTAAAGCCTAAATAATAAAAGCAAGTACCCAATCTAGAAATTTAGCAGCATCCGTGTATATAACATACTGATTTAAAAAACAACTGTTTTTATGTAATGAAGCTGCCACAGACAAATCAGAGACAGGCAACGTTGCCGATACAATGCCTCGCAGAGTCCAACGATTATTTCTAAAAATCATTAATCCTGCACCGGAATCCCCTGTACATGGTCCAGATTTTAAACGTCTGCCATTTGATGAGGTAGCAGTGTCAAATGATCTCAATTCTATTCTAACAGCTGGCTCCTTTTTTTTAAGGCTAGATAGAACAATGCCCGCACAGAAAGTGCGATTCGATGAGAGGCTACGAAATTTTTCATTTGCTTTAAAACAAGCTCGATTTGATACAATCGGTGCATCGATCTTATGTGGAATGGTTTCGGAATGTGCAGATGATGTGTTGCGAACACTTAATCCCCAACCTACAACAACACCATGCTTACCATAGATGTATCGTTCATCTGGCGAGCCAGACCAAAGGCAAGCCGGACGTACATAGGGGTTGAAGCTGTAACAAAGGAATTGTATTTTATACAGAACAAACATAAATATATTTCTTTCATACTAACCGCACTTCATTTTTGAGCACCACTACTGCAATATCTGCATCATAAGAATTCAAATACTCATCAAAGTCTGGATGTATATAAATGTTATCGACCGAAGCTGCCACTGACTCCTCTTCATTCCAGTTCCTAAGATTGTGTCGTCCCAGAAATACCAGCACCTCATTGGCTGTATAACGTTTTTTATACATCTGGAAACAGTGTGCCGAACTGATGACTACGGTTTTCGACACTAAAGTACCGCCACATTGATAGGCAAGCGATGTTATATTATTCACATAGATAGCAGCCAACCATGGCCAAGAACCGTGTGATATTTCCTGCAGCTCATCGACCATATTATCAATATCATCACCATCATCATCATCATCAGTTGGATCATAATCAGTGGATGTTATCAGTGGCGTGCTGACACCATAACTTTCTGGTTTGTTGTGGTTTTCTTCGTTATTATTTGTCATTATTCTTATATTGTTTTTGATATCTATTTGCATGAAGTTATGAATTGTACCACAAATATCCTTACGTTTCCGCTTACGATTACTATTAAAATAGAAGAAATAAATAAAATAGTTTTAAATGAAAAAGATTAAGTTCATTTCTTCCGATTCTCAGGCCATATTATAAGTATTTATATCTGTGGTAAAAAGGAAAGACAGCTTAACTCGACTTAAAATGAGAAATATTTTAATATATATTTAAGATTATAAATATTAAACTGGTATATTCAAAATATTCAAAACTGTCAAACTCAACTACCAAGAAAATAAACTGAAGCTATTATTCCTTTTTACTACTGATATATTAATTTGCTCTAATCGGAGTAAGGGTAGAGATAAAAAGTTAAAAATTTATATTTGCGTATGCAAAAATAGAGTATGTTATGCTTTCAATTGATCAATCATAGTCTTTGGATTTGATGGAATGGAAAACTCTCGAACCATGGGAAGTTAAGGTGGCCAGCCGTGTCGTTTGAAGAGAGCATTTTCTCCTTCTTTAGCTCTTTCTTTTTGTGTAAACTTTTTTTAATGTTAATACTTTCATCATGCCAAACATAGCACTGTGTGACAAAAAATAAAAAATCAAATTACTTTGGCCGAGACATAATGCATGCTGTAGGTCTAGTCAAATCTTAAAAAAACTGCATACTCGAAATTTCAAATGCAGCCTCAAAATCTTTGTTGAATTTGGTAATTAATTTATTTTTATTTAAAATTAGAAAACTGATTTTTCAAATCAACCTTTAAAGAGCCTTAAAAATATAGCAACAAAATAAAAAAATTATTTTAACTTCTGGGGCGATTTCTTAGTGAAAGTTCAACCCTAACAAAGTGAAAAATATCAGTTTATTATTTTTATAAATAAATGTTTTCTTTTGTATATCTTACATGGTAAATTTCGATCGGTCCTTTTATTATGTCAATATTATAAATTGATTTATTGTATTTACAATTTATTGCGCATTCTAAAACTATTATCAGTGCTCAAAATATATTGATATCGAATTTATAGAATATTGAAAATGAGAAAAATCGCACGCCTTGTATTTTTACGTTAAAATTTCTTAAAATCGTCACTGATTACTTTGTCGAATTTTGATTCAACGACAAAAACTGTATACGGTTCCAGGGCTTGAAATGCTCGAATCTGTTTAATTTAACCCTCTAATTCGCTAGCGTGTCTCTAGACAGCCTTCATCAAAACGGATGTAATTACCACCTTAATAGTTTTTTGTTGCTAAATATCGTTTGTGGAATTTCCCAAACTTTTAAAAAATGTATAAGTTATAAGTTATGATGCATATTACAGACGTTAGCGGCAGTCAAATTCAAAATGTTGTGAAAAACAGAAAATTTAATTATTTTGATTGAGTTTGAGATAAAAGTGAAAAAAATTAAAAAAATAAATAAAATCAGCCATTCCAGATTAAACGTAACGAGCGATCAACCTCATCCTTTCAGATTTGCTTCAAACTTTGTTCATGGTTTTATTTTAGGCCAAACCCAACAAAAATGGATACAAAACAAATCCGGTGCAGTTTTCACCGGAGTTGCCAGAGCGAGCCAAATCTCCAAAATCGACAATATCGTTTTACAGAAAACGGACCACAAACTGAAATTAATTTTGTTAATTTTTTAAATTAATTATTTTTCAAAATAAATTAATTAAAATTTAACTTGCAAAATTCGTTCCATAGTCCCGAAATTTAAAATGTAAAATTATATGTTTCGTAAAGAAGACTAAACTACCTTTCCATTGGATTTTTATTCAAAGTGGTGACTCAAAGAGTTAAGGACATATGAATATTTCAAAATTTCTTCAAAGCATAAAATTAAAAATTAATATCTTTTTTGTTTTTCAAACCAAATTTCTTCTTTTTTTTTTTGCTTTTTTTAGTACTAATAAGAATAATCATCACAGCAAAATGAACACGCCCAGTCGAAGTAGACGAGATGGGTATCAATCCTGTAACTGGTGTGAACAGAAGTTGTAATTTTTATTGTTTGAGTCAAACAGCATCAGAGAAATTAGGCCATTTTGTTGAATATATTGACCGAATAAAATAAAATAAGCGGTGTTGTTTTAAAATTCTTAAACCATTTTCATCGACAGATACATAATCTCTTTTACCGGCGCACACTCGACTAGTTTCATCATTTTGGTAAAATTTTTTGACTAGATGTTTAGTATCATTATCCAACACACTCGTTTTTTCGTACCGCTCAATATGCCATTTTCCTCCACAATTTTTTTACTAAGTATCGATAAGCGAATTGATGTGCCAAATTCTGGTTCGATTTTTCTCGCTGACCATGACATTGGAAGTACGGAGAGAATTTTCAAATTCGAATCTTTACTTGTTTCTTGCGAAAATTTATTTTTTAATTGCCTCAACATTTCCGATCCGGCTGAAACATCTTCACAAGTGGCTGAATCATCGACACATGGACTCGGAGATATTTCAAAGATTTTCTTCGAGAGATTATCACTAACTTTTGTAAACATGTTGATGCAATACGAAGCAGAATTTTTAACTTTGCGTAAATTTATTGGTTCGAGGTGCTTGTTCTTTAACAACTTTGAAAAATAAAATCATAGTCCTAAAATAAATTTAATTCTTTCAATATAGCATGTAGGTTACCCTCTTGATCTCACAACATTTCTACTTCTTCGTTACTTCTGCCGTTACCAGTAATGTTTCAAGTTATTTATTGAATTAATAATAGCCGAATGTTATATTTTTATTGTATTTACTTCTTAACCTCCACAACTTAGTGATGCGTAGTGATTGAATGTATTCTGAATTCGCTCAATATCACGTTACGCGTCGCGAAGCGCATTCTTCCGTCGTAAATAATGAATTTTATATAGCCAATATGAAAAAATACCACTACCACTCTGAAAAAATATATTTTCTATAGGAAAAATACTATCGTATTCCGAGGAATACGATAGTATTTTTTTTAATTTTTTATTCCATCTCGAACGAATAGTAAACGGAATTTCAATTATTTAATTGTTAATAACAAATACTTTTCTGAAACAATTTTTACAGCTATTAATACACAAAGAGATTTTCAATACCTTTGAAATGGTTATTCATATTGGAGTTATCGCGATTTCAAAAAGGCTATAATCGGTGAATCACTTAAACTTTACCTCTCTATATTTTCGAAAATAGTGATAGAAAAAAAAATGGTGGACTACAAGTCCGCTTATTTTGTATGGGAAACGCGTAAAAAAATTTGAAGCAAATCAAAAATGTTAACCAATAAAAGTGTTCGATTTGTAAAAGAATGCCTCAGATGCATCAAATACAACTGAGTGGCCTGTAATTCCCCGACAAAAGTGGTCCGTAATTCCCTAAACGCTCTTTTTACCAAATTTGGTAGCATATAAATAACACAATCCAAACTTCATGCAAAATTTCTTGCCTGTGTCGAAGGCTTAAGATTCCGCGAATATTATGAACATATTTACCTAAGTTGTTTCTTGAAAAATGTGGTCGAAGTAAACGAAATACAAAGTGAAAAAAAATTACCGAAGTATCACATTTTGGTTTGCTATCAAAACGAGGTAACAGTGGCTGCACAAGTCGATTACTGAATAAAAAATGAACATGAGGCGAGCTGATGACAGTTATTTGCAGCGGTCAGCCACTACTAGGAGAAAAAATATGACGCTGGTCCACAATTCCCGGTGGTCCACAATACCCCAGTTTCCCCTACTTAAAACAAATTGGTAAAAAGTTTATTCAACAACAAAAACTTTTTAGCTTTCAATCTTTCCGGCTTCATAAAATCACACCCATTAAATTTTTTTGGGTTCTGAGATCAGATTTAAGCTTTTACATCAAAATTTATCAATTTAAATTTTTTTTAAATCAATCAAAAATTTGAGAACTAGAAGGTTAATGGTTTTCAAATTTATCAAAGACTCGTTTCCAGTTTAAGTTTTTGTAGAATGACCGATTAGTACTTGATGAATAATTCCCGAAAATATGCCTATATTTTTTTTAATGATTTATTTTAAGTAAGGCTTTAAGGCTTGTCGAGAAGTTTTGGATCTTCGTTTTCTTTTTGTATTCACCGAATATGCAGTCAACGCTGTTAAAATTAACTATACCACACAAATAAGTATTTAGATATAGTTCTGTTCAGTGCTAAAGTATGCCATAAACTAAATATTTTAAGAGTTGGTAATTTCAAACAATAGATTTGAAATCTTGAACATAAATATCAAATCATGAAAGTTTTCTGATGCAAAAAAATGATGAGAAAATACCTCTACTATTTTCTCCGAATAGGAATAAATATTTAATATCGTACTATTTTACTCTTTAAATTATATTCGGTACATGATGACCGGAGCGTATTAAAATATAAAATTTATTTACTAGAGTTTTTTTACGTACTTGTAAAAATTGTCATGTGTCGAATGATTTCCTTTATGGTCAATATTTGCTGAATTGCTCATCACACTTGGTGCTGCTGTGTCATATATTGAATCAGCTGACTCTGCTTTGGGTATTTTGAATACATCTGACAATAGTGATGGAAAATTGCCATTCTCACTACCACCAGTACTACCACCAACACCGCTACCAACGCCACTGCCAACAACACCACCAGTGGCACTACTACCACCTCCATAACCGCCAACACCGCCACTAATGCCACCACTACCAACATCTCCACCTACAGCACCACCAACACCGCCGCCACCAACACCACTACCACCAAGATATGTAAATTTCCTTGTGTGTTCCATTTGTATTTGTGTCACAAAATAGCCATGTTCTGCAATTGATGACACGGTAAGAGAGAAGAAGAGTATCAGCATTTGGATTGTGTATGAGTTTAACCTAAGTAGCATATGACTTTTATTATGTACAGTGTTTCTTATGATTATGCTGAAATGCAAATTATTAAACATATTCAATAAACTGCATATTCTATCTATCTCTTAGATAAATAGAAACTGCGATTCATAGCTTATTCAAAATTAAATATAATTTATTATGTTGCACGTGACATTACTTTAGTCACTTCATAATTTACCTGCAACTCCAAGACAAATGACTTGATTATTTGTCTGAATTTCCAGTAGTTTCGGTGGGAAATATGTTTTAGGAAATTTAATTTTATACAGCACAGATGTATCTCTAGGAAATTGACCACGTGTCAGTAATTCAATCTCACCAAGATAATTCTAAATTAAGAAGATATAGTTTTACAATATATACATGTATAATATTTTAATTCAATAAGAGCAATCAAAACTAAGGCCAAATTTTGTTTATATACAAACACATAACAGAATTTTAATGTAAAAAATTTAAGAATCGAATCTGAATATAATTATGATTTTATTCACAATTAGTAAAGGATATTTAATTTTTTCTACACACCGTTGATGGTTTTCCTCTCATTGATAGTGTCACCCTCAAATGCAGCGGCTGATTAAAATCTGTATTTGGTACTGATAATGCACCATACCATTCCGTACCATCGAAACGATATTGAAAGAATCTAGGACATGGACTTATCGGAATATTTTGTGCAAATATCTTATTAATATTTTCAAAAATTACAAAAACAATTGTTATTAGATATAACTTCATTTTTATTAAATGAGATCTTGTTTTTCAATACAAAAAAAAAAAATAAATAAATAAAACACTTGTCACATATCTTTAAAATCAAAACAAATAATTTTAAACACGCGTTATTTTTGTCTCTTTGTTTACTTTAGTTTCCTTTTCTTTCGATATTGTCAAGTACGTGTAACCTAATAACGAGAGCGCTTAATGCGAACTGATTTTTAGAATTTCAGATTGCAATTGCACTGTTCATTAAACAAAGAGAAGACGAGAGCAGCTAGACAGAATGTCAAACTAAATAGTGTAATTTCAAACTTACTCTCTCCCACTCTCTCTCTCTCTCTCTGTTTCTCTCTTTTGTGCTACATTTACACCACCGCAACGAAAACGAGAATCTTAACCTTTGGTTTTCTATCATGGGAAAAAATTTATCAAAGGAAAATTGGGATTATTGTGTATTAAAGTAAAATATTTTTTAGTTTTCTTAAATTATTACTTGAAAAATAATATAATATAATGCATAAATTCACAACGAATCGTCTCTATTCGGATGACTTCACGCCAGCTTAGATTCATAGATCATGCTTCGGTTTCTAAGAGTCGTCTTCAGGCATTCGGTGGCCCCTCACCTTCGATTGCTTTGAGGATTCCAGTTAATAGCAATATTAGAAATGTCATGACGATGCAAAACGAGGCTGATCTAACCCCACTTCCTTCCTAGTATCTCTGGATTTTATAGTTTTATTTTCCACAATTCAAAGATCAAGCCAAAATAAATCTTAGTATTCCGCCTAAGCACTAATTTATAAAAACTCGAAAGGCCTGTATGTCAGGTTCCATGTTTCGCAGCCGTAAAGCAATGGGTACATTGAAGCTGTTTATGATTAGTGCCATATTATAAAATATTATTGTTATTCTGTGAAAATATATAAAGAAATTAAGTTGAAGATTTTTAGTTTGATGCACTGAGAGATGAGCCCAAACCAAATACAGCTTTATAATTTAATATTTTATTATTGTTTTCTCATGTTTAACACCCAATAACTTGAATGAATCATTTGAGTCGCCGTGACTCACAAGCATATTCGTTATATAATATCTACAAATCTGGACAAAATACTCTAGGTGACAGTGAAAATATGCTTTCCTCGAGATATAGCTCAAATTGAAGGTATAGTCAAGCAGAAAAAAACTGCATATTTAAAATTTTGAATTGACCAACAAAATCTGGACTTAGGATTGAAATCCCATTTTTGATAGGTTAAAGCATAAATTGGATATTTAGCTGCTTACAGCGATATAAAAACTGCTGATATATCTTAAGGAATACCGGAGTTAAAGCGCAAAATATAAGAGAAATTTAAAATTTGTTTACATTTTTTGACCACTATTTTATTTACCAGTGTATACATAAAAGTATATGAAAATAAGTACATTCAATTCTGTTTCCAACGAGTTATACTTTTTTTACATAAATTCAGGTTTAACTGCGACTTCAAGCACCATATACTTTATGTATAATTGTAGATTTTTTTCGTATGCTCAAAACCCGTGGATTCGGAGAGAATTTCAGCTCTCGCTGATCACTCCAAATTAATAGTTCTTCGTTTGTTTGGCAATGTGTACTTTTAGAAGATACAGAAAATTTTAAACTGTTGCTTGTAAATTGCCAACAGTTGTTTTTAAACAGTTGCGTCTTCTGAATGGCATGATGCATCGTCTGTCCAATTGGGAAACAACATGTCGGCGTGAAAGAGCGGAAAAATAATATGATCACAAAAATGGTGTCGAAATGCCAACAGTTGAGCTGAGAAAAAACACACAACTACGCGTTCAGAAGACACGCTCTCCTCTGTTGGGCAACAGTTGAGCCTTCTGAACGTAACCAACAGTGTGACCAACTTTTGTTTTTCAAAATCCGCTAAAATGAAGAATAAAACGCGTGTTTTCTTAAAAGAATATAAGTGCGAGAAAACTCAATACATTTAAACTTTTTCACTAATACAGGCACACATCTGATACTTCTAGTCGATGAAAATTTCTTCGATTTTTCGAAGATATTTTAAATTGAAAAAAACACGCTGAGCGCTAAATAACTTTTTTTCCGCGTTGTAATTTTCAAAAAGCACTAAAATCAGCGGGAAAAGCGCTGAGTTGGTAACCAATGATAAATAGTGGAGAGATATTTGTTCGTTCGGGCAGAGTAAACACAGAGCTGTATGTATAAGTGTAGCAAAATAGGAATTAATGCACTTTTACAGCTCGCTCACTCTCTCTCTCTATCTTTCTATCACTTTCATTTGTATCATTTTTTTCAAGGTCATTGTTGTTGAGTTACCATGGGACTGTCGTAGTGTAGCATGTATATATTTAGGGTGAAGTGTTTTATGGCACTTTTTATAGTTTCTAGGAAAATATTCACAGAATCAAGTGGAACGAACCATCCATAAAGCAAGCCTGTGCACTTTAAGAGGATTATTGTTTCAACAAAAATATTATGGGATGAATAAATAGACATTTGTTATTCATTCATGAGTCAATTTATAAAAAAAAAATGATTACAAAAATTAAATTAAATTACACTAAATACAAATAAATCGTTGTTTATTTTTTTTTTTTTGGTTTCTCATCTTATAAAAATAATTTGCTTAGTAGAGTAAGTTCTCAGCTGCTTCTATTTCTTTATTATGTATGTAGTTATAGCAAATATGTAATTTATTTTTTTATAGTAAAAATATAACCAAATTATTTGTTTTTTTTTTTTTGTATCAGCAAAAATAATTAAAATATTGTATTTATCTTAACTGTTTTTCCATTATGGTTGGGAAGTACTTATTTCTCAAAATAATGGGAAGTTCTTGTTGATACAACTAGCAACCATCGTCACACATAAAATATCCCCAAATAAGTTAAAATTCAACCGCACCTCTTTCGAATTATTTTGTATAAATACCATTGCGAATCATAAAATTAAGTACAGTTGTAGTTTCATCATTACAACAAGTATGAGGTCTTTGAGAAATTTAATGTTTGCCGTTCTGGCAGCATTAGTTGTTTTGGCTAACGCTCAAACGCCACCAGCGGCGACACCTCCAGCGACACCTCCAGCGACACCTCCAGCAACACCTCCAGCGACACCTCCAGCAACACCTCCAGCGACACCTCCAGCAACACCTCCAGTGACTCCACCAACTGCGGCACCACCAGCCACACCACCTGCTACTCCACCAACAGGAACACCACCAGCCACTCCACCAACAGCAACACCACCTGCTATTCCACCAACAGCAACACTACCTGGTACTTCACCAACTGGCCAACAACCTACTAATGCTCCAGCTCCGACAGGTAATTCACCAACTGGTGGCAACGGCAATGGCGGAAATTTAAATAACGGCAATGGAGGAAACGGTAACGGCAGCGGTAGACCTGGTAGAAGAAGAAG
Source organism: Toxonevra muliebris (assembly GCA_963691655.1). Classification (NCBI taxonomy): domain Eukaryota; kingdom Metazoa; phylum Arthropoda; class Insecta; order Diptera; family Pallopteridae; genus Toxonevra; species Toxonevra muliebris. The sequence continues at coordinate 106,762,924 of OY829326.1, forward strand.
AAACAGAAGAAGAAGAGCCCAAAAAAGAAGAAGATCTCAAAGAAGAAGAAGTAGAAGAAGACAACAGCAGCAAAGAAGACAACAGCAACAAAGAAGACAACAGAGAAGAAGAAGCCAACAAAGAAGAAGACGAAACCAGGGCAGAAGAAGAAACGGTGGCGGTAATGGAGGAGGAAGAGGAGGCCGCGGTAACGGCGGCAGCAATAATGGAAACACCAGAGGAAACGGCGGTGCACGGAGAGTTAATAGAGGATAAATTCAATTAGTTTCTTGAGATTTTTAAAGAACATTCTCTCTTATAACATTTAAGTACATATAGAAATAAAAATGGTATTTACAGCCTCATTTAAATACTGCACTTTTACTGAAATACTTTTAAGTAATCGGCAAAAAATCATTTGAAATTCATAATGTATCCCTTAAATTCAAAACAGCCTATTTAATCAATCAACACTAGATTTTACTATAATAATTACCATTTAAATCTTATCCGAACCCTTCAGCACAAAATTTTCCTACAAAGTGAATTAAAGTTTTAAGTCTAGTTCACAGAAATTTTACTTGTTTTTTTTTTACTCTAGTTTACCCTATGACTGTCGTACAGTGGAGTAAAAAAGCACCGCTGAACAAATTACTCCACAGCCTACAGGTTTTAATCGATTTAAATGTTGTACACAATATTGATATTCCATTTAAAACATTTCATTTCAACGAAAAAACTATCTGTCATTATTATTACATTTCATTTCATTTAATTTTTTTTTTTTTGGGTTCTTTCTAAAATTTAAATAAATAAATAATTTTTGTTGATTTTCACAACCACCTTCCAAAAAAGTATGTCTGTTTACCTGGCCTTTAAGTCAGGTGAAACACAATATTATTAAATTAACTCAATGCTAAAAAAAAACTAATCTAGTGAATTTAAATTTCGGCATATAATCTGATAAGCGAATAAACTTATTTCGGAAAAATTATAAAAATCCAACAGAAATGGCGTGGCACCATGCAAAACAACATCCTAAAATAAATATTTTTTGTCAAATAAGTCATAAAAATTAATATATTTGCTTAATCTGATAAGCACATAGTTTTATTTTTTATTAAAAATCATCGAAATCGAAGAAGTGGCCATGGCACCTTCCTCATAACTAAAAACATATGGTTATGAACGCTGGACTCATATGCAGCATGCCAGGATTCAATACTTGAAAATTTTTCCTCCAATGACAAACCTAAACGAGCGAAAATCGTCTAAGGAGAGTTTTTACTTCGCCGTTCGGACTCGGCGGGAAACCATAAGTCTCTTCCAATTGTGTACAAATATAACTCTCAATGCGCCCTTGTTGCCGTATATGGACCTATTATTATTATTACTTTGTAACAAAAATAGTATCGTTTAAATTTTAAGTACAAAAACAACACTTACATCAATTATTAATAGATGCTTAAGTTCTTGTCTTATTGGCAAACATTTAAGGAAAATTAAAATCAGTGTTCATATCCACCAAAACACATCAACTCAAAGAAAGTTCGATACAATAGTGAGTACAACTCCAACCGATTCAGCAAATTTATTCTCTGCGCTTTAAGCCCCAGGTTAATCAGTCGCGGATACAGGAAACATTTTGGGGGGGTCGGGGTTAATAAAAAATAAAAATTCTCCATATGAACCAAAGCGCCAAAACTTTATTTCGATGACTAACAATTTCAATGGTATGGCCATGTGAAAACTTACTGGTACGTTACACATTTTGGGGAAACCCTCTGCTTGTAGCAAATCATTTCACAATTTCTATGATCTACTTCCAAGGTAAATGATCCTGGAAAATATAACAATAGAATACATTTATTTAGTTTTCGGTTTTAGATTGGTTTATAATGAATCGATAATTAGTAGAATTTTAAGAATAATTTAAGGTCGCTGATTCCTACCCTGTATTCAAATTTTCTCTTTTCCATCTGGGATTTTCTTTAAATCGACCCGAAATCTATAATATTGTTTTTTTTTTTGTTGTTGGTGGATTCAACTCTCTACCTGAGAATAGAACCCGTTGAACTGGTACTTGAGCCACGTATTTAAGAATTAAATCAACGAAATGTTTATTAGAACAACCAATTTGGACATTTTTTAAGAATTTAACCCTATCTGGGAATCGAACCTAAGGCAGATGAAACTCCAGTCAAGCACTCATCTACGAAGTAACCATTGTTGAACGTAGTCGAGCTGTTTCTGAACTAGATTAGCAGCTTCTGTAGGAGATTAATTTGACGCTAAAATGGCAGTATTGTCTGGATAAGTAGCTATAGTAACACCATCAGTTTCAGTCAAGTCGCAGGTAAAAATCGAATAAAGAGCTGGACCCAGAACACTGCCCTTTGACATAGAATGATAGGACTTTAAGACCAAATAAAATGCAGCTGGAAGTAAATTTTTTAATTTGTATAACTGCCCTTGATGCCAAACTTTTTCGAATGCTTCTTGAATGTCCAAAAATATGGCAAAAGCAATATTTTTTGCATTCCAGAAAGTCAGTGACAATATTGATGATATTGCTCAGGAGTACCGTGCTTATGACTATTGGTGATTCGGAACTATATTCTTATTTTCTTGTTTTCATATTTTTGCCCCCTCCCCCCCTTGTATCCGCCCCTGGGTTAATGAAACAATTATTTGAGTTAAATAAGTAGGTAGACTTATTTTTACTATATACTTGTAAAGTGAATATCAAATTCATTCGAATCAACCACATGATGCTCGGGGGCCATAATATCATCACCCAACATCAGACCGCAAAAAAACCCAAAAAACCAATACCAGCAATCACCAGGATAATCTCAAGTGCCATCGAACTAGACCTACCCTACACTCCTCTCAAATTCGCAGACAACCTGCATCCAACAGCAAGTTTCAACTCTGCGTCAATCGATACTTCTCTGTGCAAACTCTCGAAACCCAACACACCTCCTATAGTATTCCAATCCTTATTCAAAAACATTAAGGAAACCCTGCACAACTCCTCATTCATTTTCACCGATGGTTCAAAATTTGGGAATAACGTCGGTTTCAGCGTAACTTATAATAACAAAATTATTAAAGTCTCGACCCTCCCGGAATACAGTTCAGTCTTTTCCGCCGAAATTATCGCTATCAATCTAGCAATAAATCATGCGATAAAAGTAAAACAAGACTGTGTCATTTGCACAGACTCGTTAGCATCGTTAAACGCCATAAAAAACCCCAACAATAAAGAATACTATGCCTCCCTCATCCGGGTCAAACTTAAGTTCAATTCTCCAAAAATAAAGCTCATGTGGATTCCAGGACACATGTCAATAGAAGGCAATGAATTCGCTGATCAATCTGCAAAGTACGCTATCCACGCCCCTTTAGTAACAACAAATAATTTTAACACCAATGATATCATACACTTCATTAAAGCTAACTTTGAAAGAAAAAAGGACCAATTATGGCAATCCACCTCAGACTGGTACAGAAGGATCAACACAAACAAAATATCAACAAAAGACTATCTCTCCACCACCCACTTGGACGTTACTAGGAAGGACATCGTAAAATTTTTACGACTACGCCTGGGACATACAAAATTAACCCACCAACACCTCATGAGCAACAGCCAACCAACCCCTTGCCCATTTTGCAACACGACCTCACCTACCAACATCCTTCACTTCCTCTCATCCTGCCACCACCTCGACAACGCAAGAATGCAAATATGCAACAATGAACCGCTAACACTAATTTCCACACCAAACTTCAACAACATCCAAAACTTTATAAAATTTTTAAAAATATCCGACTTATACAACCATATATAAAAATAAATTTCATAATAACTATAATCATATACATACACACTATATATAAACATAAGTAAATGAAATATAAGTGCCACTAACCTAGTTCTAAGTTAAGCTTAAGGCCTCAGCAGCCATAGCTCAATCCACATTAGCTTTAAATTTAAATTTATAGTTAATTATTAATAAATAAATAAATAAATTAATTAAAATTTTTATTAGTAAAAATTCAATTGTTAGGCTTTAAATAAACAATGGTGCCAGAAGAATATCAAAAAGTTCTTAGAACTAGCAGATCAGACGATTGTTTCGGAACCAGCTACGGTTCCTCATCAGTGATAGTTGTCTCATTTCAACAATCTATATAAGTGCAAATACTGTAAAGTAAATGAGAATTACAAAGACAGTTTTTTCACCGAATAGTATTATTGAAAGGAACCACCACTACCGTTATATATACTTTTTGCCATTCTTCCTTGACACTTGTATTACATATTGGCCAAATTTTTTTGACATCTAATATGAACCGTGTCTGTTTTTCGTATGAAAAAATTGTTTGTTAAAAAAAAAAAAATAAGAAAAAACTTTTTTGTTGAAAAACAAATTTTTATTGTTAGTTTTTAATTTATATTTTGTTGATTTGAATTGTATTTATAGGATTTTTGCAATCACATTTTATGAAAAAATATATATATATATTAAAATGGTGGATTCAGTTGACCAACTAAATGGTTCGATTCAGTAGTCCTTTTTTTGGATGGTCTTTCCTTGCTGCCATGTTTCCATGTTTTAGTTAATCGTCCACTTCTTTTTTTATTTTGTTTTCTACTTCTATATGTTAATCCTCTGTTTGTTGTAATTCGTGATATTTGAATTGTTGATTTAACAGGTAATATTTCATTAGGTCGAGCTAAGCAAGATGCCATTTCTCCATATGGTGTTGAAGCAGGTGGCGCTACTTGAGCAATTATTACAATTAGAAATCCTGCAAAAATTATAACGCACCAAAAGCTTAAAGGTGTCATTATTTATAAAAAAAACAATCTCTATAAAATAGTTAAACTGTAAGCAGCAACTATAAGCTTCAACTTCTCTACCATCATACTTATAACTAAGTATCATCATCATAGAGTTACTATGATGATGAGCAAGTTGAAGAAGTTTTTTATTTCAAAACAGATGTTCCCTATAAGTTAACAAATATTTATAGAAAATTCATTCAAATCAGTTAGTTTATTCTGTGTTTTGTTGAACCAGCGTATATTTTGAGTGCGACTTAAAAAATAATATGTAATGGCTTGTATTGTGTATGACTTCGACACTTGTATGAACTTTATGGGAATAAAAAGCTAATTTCGTCTTATTTAAAAGCCTAAATATTTCAAGAAAATAATAAAGAAGAATTTTATTGAAGAAGCCCATTTCAATATAGACTGCCAATCTGTAATCAGAATTGCATTTCAATATCGAAATTCCCTGAATTTTGTACCTGAAGAGTTTATAATTTATGCCAGTAGGTCGGTTTTAAATTAACCAATAAATCACTTATTTGAACATTTACAAAAATTGTAAATATTGCAAACATTTCCACATTTCATAATACTAAGAAATAAAGAAATAAAACTCAAATTTCCAATTAAGCAAATTTCAAACTGTGCAGACAAAACATTTGAAAAGGTACTCGTACATTCTCAAGTATATGGATGCTACTATATTTTTGTTTCTTTTATAGATACCTGTACAATGTTTTTCGTATTGCTTTCTAATATTTAATTTCAATTTGCTACAGCTACGAGTGTTTTTGTTGTTGTCATTTTCATTAACCTCGACCTCCAGGTAGACGAAAATTAAACGAAAAACAAAATACTATCATGGATTACAAGCAATTCTATATTGAATTATATGGTTTATGGCCTATTTATGATATGCCCACATACGCACAAAAACACACACACTCATAGATATTCAAGCACCTACAACGTGCTCAGTACCTGTAGTAGGACAACCGAACAAACAACCACAAAAGCGTGTGCTACAATAACAACAAGAAGAATTTGAAACTGTTATTTAAGTGCATAAATTCTTCTAGCAGCATCTAAGCAGCTCAGATTACGGAATTATATTTGGTAGTTAAAAAAAAGGACACGACGACATAGCTGCACACATACATATGTACGTATGAAACCATACATTCTGAAGAACTATTCAAGTAAAACTACCTGCGTTATTCAAAATCTAAAATATAAATTAATTTGACCCTTTTAACACTTGTGTTACCTAAGTGGACATATCGGCACATATTCAACAAATTAAAAGATGTGTGGCCTTTAGTTCAAGCGGTCTGACCAGTTTCGCGAATTTATCTATAAGTCCAACCGCCCCTAGAGTTTTTAGTATTGATCATTCTGTTATGGAGTACAGATCGGCGTCTGATACGAGGGGCACTACTTAAGTTTCGGCTGTAGCAATGAGTAAACAGAAATTAATCTTTGAAAACTGCTTTATTGTTTTTAAAAAATATTATCTATGAAGATTTATACACTTTTGCAACCAATTGCCAAAACGGGTTTTCCATTCCTCTTAAGAAACCTCGAAAACATGGTTTTTGAACGCATCAACAGCTTCTTCGGGCGCACAGTGGTTTGACTCCATACAAAATGCGGAAAAAAATATAAGAAATCATCTCAGCATAACGAATTTTGACATGAGTCACTTTTAGGTTGTGGAAAAGAAAAATTATAAAAATGGGCGTGATCGGTCAACTGTCACGCCCTCTTCCCATACAACAGTAAAACTGAAATATCTCTAAAATCCGTTGCAGTCAAGATACTGAGATAAATATCATAAAAAAAATAGTTTTAACTGTTTCAACAATTCATTTTAATTCATATTTTGGCAAAAAAATTTCAATCTTTTAAAAGTACACTGATATCACAAATACAGTTTTTACCCGATATGCATTTAGTATTTTGTTAATAAAAATTGGATCAGCAACTATCCGCAGCCAACTTTTTTTTTTTATTTAGATAAAAATTTATATTTTACATTTTTATATATTAGAATATTTCGCACACCTTCGCAAGATAGACCTAGTGCACCAAACTTAAGGAGTTATCTTGAAATTTTAGTATCTAAAAACTAAACTTTTTTCCAAAAAAAAAATTGTTCTTTTTTTTTTTTATTTATCAAATACATTCTTCATATATAACACCCTCATATAGTTTTAAGATTATAACTATAGCTAAATAGTTAAACAAAAAAGCTTCCGAAAAACGCTTCAAAATGCATGCTAGCATTTTGTGTTTAGCATTCATCAACTTCAACAGCTTACCCACAATTATTTAATGAACTAATCCTTCCAATTTTTTTTTAATTTGCTAATGAAATATTTATGAATAGAAATTAAAAAAAAATTTCTAATATCGAAGCGTAAAAAAAAAATGATTTTTTCCGAAGTCAAACCACTGTGGGGCGTCGCTAATCGTTGTCCACGCAGTTATTTTTTGATGTCCGGGAACAAAAAGAAGCCAATGGGTGTCAAGTCAGTATTGTACAGCCCATCAATGGGACCCAACGAGAACAAACTTTTTCACGGCCAACTATTACGCAATATCTTATGTATGCTGATGAAACAAATGCCTGAGGTTGCTCAATCTCACGGTATGTCACATGACTATCTTGCTTTATCAGTTTTCTCACAGCATCGATGTTCTCTGGCGCAACAGATGATTTGGGACGCTCTTCACGAAGTTCGCCGATAAACGAACGAATTAAAATATCCCTAGGATCCGCTAGTGATGCTATTGTAACTACCCATAGATTCACAGTATTTAATCTTCGACCCAAATATTTCTGCTCTAGATTCTTCGTCTGTTATAGAACCGTCCATGTACTATGTTATCATATCCTGGCCACATATCACATGTTTCAGATAAACCTTCCTATTTTTTTTGTTAACTAACTTCGGTTTTGCATCGTTTCACAAACCTAAACTTGAGTTGCTTGTTGTCCCTCGGTATAACAATTTCAAGATGTTGTTTCCCCAGAACGTCAAACAAAAAGACTCGCAGATCGTTAAATAATATAATCAAAAATTCATGCAATGAAAACAAAAAAGGAAAAAAAACCACCGTTTGCATTTCTTTTGTATGAGAGGTGCCACACACGCTCAAAAACAATCACATTATTTCCAATTACAATAACTTACAACCCGACTTCATTATTTTAGTTCACTAGATATATCATTTAAAGGATTTAAGCTATATGAAAAGTACCACGCCCATTTGTCTAAAATCTGTTACACTTTCCTCAATATCAACTATTTATATCTCATCCCTAGGCACGACATTTCATTGTCTTCCTTATCGTTTTCTCAGTTTAGAAAAGCCCTAACTCACATTTATATTAAAAAAATGTTTTTCCCAAAAATTAATCATTTTCAAAAAAGATGTTTAATATATTTATGGTCTTTCTAAACTAAGGTAACAATATATACTTACTTTATACTTACTTTATATTAGAAATTTTAGCAATCAAAATTTGTACTATTTTAGTTTAAATAGATGCAATTAACGAGCTCAACGATGAATTCAGTGTTCAAAATTCCTAGGTAATGGAATTGGAAGATTTTTCGATTCCATTACAGCGATTTGTATTTTTTAATTGAAAATATATCAATTCCTTAAAGGAATTGAAAATGTAATTGAAAAGAAAGGAATTTATTATTTAAGTGTAATCAATTACTTTCTTGGAATTAAATTCCAATTTAGTTGGAATGATTCCTCGAAAGTAATTGATTCCCTTTTAGTTCAATTCCAAAAAAAAAAAATTCGGAAAACATTGTAAAATGCTTCTACGAGAGAAGTGACATAAGTTTTATACGTAATGGCTTATTAGAAGCATTTTACAATGTTTTCCGAATTTTTTTGTTTGGTTTTTTGGAATTGAACTAAAAGGGAATCAATTAGTTTTTAGGAATCATTCCAACTAAATAGGAATTTAATTCCAAGTAAGTAATTGATTACACTTAAATATTAAATTCCTTTCTATTCAATTACATTTTCAATTCCTTTAAGGAATTGATATATTTTTAATTACAAAATACAATTCCCTGTAACAAAATCGAAAATTTTTTCAATTCCATTACCTAGGAATTTAAAAATTTTTATTACCGATCACAATTCCTTGTAATGGAATTGAAAGTTTTATCAATTCCATTACTAAGAAATTGAAAACATTAAAGTACTAATTACAATTCCTTGTAATTGTAATGGAGATGGAATTTAATTCCTAAAGGAATCATTACTACCTATCTCTGATCAATATACATACATATGTAACCACGGAGGTGCCTCTTGCTTGAACCTGAAATATATCCATAAATGTAACAACTATTTAAAATATTACCGATGTTTTAAAATCAACAAAGGTATTAGTAAAGAATATGGAAAAAGAAACAATTGCACTACATTATATAATGCGATGCATTTGCCGTGACATTTTTTTAAGGTCATACTAGGGTTAACACCCACGTTCCGTTTGCTCATAAAGAATTTACCAATTCCTTTTTGCATTTTAAGAGCCAAAAGGAATAGCATAAGAGAACATCAATTCAGTTAGCATTTCAACTTTAAAGTGAAAACAACTGGGCATTACGAAATTAATAGAAATTTGTTGTTGTTGTCATCGAGCGTTAGTTTGTTTTTTATTTCCACGAAATGTTTACATTTTTACTATACACCATGCAGCTTCTGTTGTTCATCTCTATACAGCAAAATTTCTTTTTGGTGAATGCCCACACTGGCGAGGACTGCAATGAATTCGTATGCGGTTCGGTTGTTTCCAAGTGCTTATTGACGAAAAGTTGCCAGTGTACCCTCTCAGATTGTCATTGCTGCAAAGATTGTGTAAATTGTCTTGGTGATCTATATGAAGAATGTTGCGGCTGCCTCGGTTTGTGCCCGGCAAATAATCAGACACGTAGCGGAATGACGGTAAGATCTCAAATTGGCGATTTTGAAGGTGTTCCGGAGCTCTTTGAAACGTTAACAGCCGATGAAAATGACGAACAATGGACAATGATACGTTTCCCAATACGTCCTAGCGGTCGTCGTCGTGGTGGCGGTGGCGGTGGCGTTAGCCAGAATTACGGTTTGCCAATATCAATGCCTGGAAACAAGAACAGTCATGGTCGAATCTCTGATGCCATTGACCATAATGCTATATTTCAAAAAAGACCACAACCAACAATTCGCAATTGTACACTCATCTTTTTGAATTTATGTCAGAGTACCAGAAAATGTCAACGATATTGTGAGAGTATGGGATCAGTTAGCTATAGATGGTTTCATGATGGCTGTTGTCAGTGCGTGGGTTCAAATTGTCCCAGATATGGCATTAATGAAAGCCGCTGTTTAGAGTGTCCAGAAGAAGATATTGAGATAAATGAAGAAGATGCAGATTACGGAGAATGGGATGAAGATAATAATCAGGGAAAGGGAGAAAATGATTATGGAGAAGATGAAATGATATATAATTAATTTTTTAATAATAAATTTAATAACAATTAGCTATGTGTACTTGAATGGATGTGCAAAACCTTTGAGTGGTGTAACAAAAATTTCATCTATATGTTTATGTGTAAATTGAAATTTTAAGTGATATTTTTATTACGCGCTTTTTGGAAAATAACAGAAAAATGTAAACAAAGAAGCTAAACTAATACATATAAATAGTAAATGTGAAATGAACGATGTAACAAAATAATCAAAATATGACAAATTGATAATAAGTATGAATTGTTAAACTCCAGAAAGAAAACCTTTGTCAAAGTAATAGCACTAAACCACAATTTATCGCTTTAAACCTTTAATACTAACTATGATTAATATTGAGTCATTCTTCACAAAAAATTATTATTAGGTGCATTATTATTAAATTAGGTACATTATTAGTTTAAAAAATTACCTCAAAAATTTATTTTATAGTTATTATGGTTGGTAAAAAAGGTAATAGAACAAAGCTAATTTTTTAAGGGTCAACCATAAAACTTAACACCGAAGTTCTATTGATTTCAGCTGTTCTTGATGTTCAATAAGAATTTTTTTAAGTTAAGTTATTTTTATTAATTTACTTTTTTTATTTATGTATTTAGTTACCCACTTTTAATGAAAGTGTTATTAAACAATTTTTTAATAAAGCTATGCAATAATTATAATTACTAAGAAATATCATTTCACAATTTTCATTATGAATTTTAACATATGGTGATTAAAAGCCCAGATTCAATCTTGGGGTTAGACGAAGAAACCACCAGCAGGCTCTGGCAAGCATCAGGGAGAAAAATGATCGACGCAAAAGCTTGAACAAAAACAAAGCTTCAATTCGATTAGAAGACTTGTTATTAAATGTAAGACAAGCTACTTTGATAAGACAAAATCTACAACTTTGATAAGAAAATGATTTAACACGAACCAAATTTAGGAATAATATTAATAATTTTCCAAAAGAAATTTTCAGGTTTCTGCCAAATTCTAAGCTCAGAAGTGCACTACGAACGAGAGGTCCTGTTACAATAAAATATCACTTAGAAAATATCATCGCTACCATAGAACTAAACTATAACTAAAACTAAACATGAAATACAGTCAACGCTCGAGACCGCGAACTAATAAAAACCAAGGGTGTTCACGTTTACGATTGTTGAAAAACTAACCGAAACTTTATGATCTTACCACAGAAGGAAACTTTTTAAAAATAAAAGTTATACCCTTTAGTGTAAAAATTATCATTTTATTAGCAAAATAACTTAAATTAAAAAAATTCGCAAAAATTTACTAGAAATTGAGAATTACTTAAATAAAAGTATAGTAAAAAATTATTCCCTAAAATAAGAAAAAAGTAGCTTATTGCAAAGAAATAGATTTAAAAAATAAACCAAATGTTTTACTTCAATGGATGGAAAGTTTTTAATGAAAAAAAAAAATTAATTAAATATTACCTTTTTCTTAGGTTCTTATAGTAAACATATCTTGAGGATTCCCGAAATTACTAAAATCATGAAAATTGATACACAATTTCTTAGAAATTTTGTTTACGTTTTAGAGCTTTCAGACTTTGTTCACATTTGAGAATACGTCGCCTGAGAATTGATTTGGTGTATTTGTATAAGTATTCCTATGCCTAAACGCCAAATCAATTCTCAGGCGACGAATAGTCAATGGAAGAAAAAATTGTTTCACGTTAAAGAATGTTCACGTTATCGAACGTTGACTGTAATTTAATTCTTTTACGCGAACTTTTCTATTCTATTGTTAAAATATTAACAAAACACTTGAACTAAGAAATTAAGATTGTTTACTTTTGAAACTTGCTAGAAACACAAAGCTTCTAATCCAATTATCATTTCTGATCAAATATGTACATAGTGATTATGGTAAATTAATAAATAAAATATAAAAGAATTACTAAAATAGTATTTTATTAGAATAGATTGAGTAAATTAGCCATAGTTTCTACAAAAAAAAACCAAAAAAACAAAAATTAAAAGAAAAAACTAGAAATATTTTGAGCCTACTCGCAGTGTGCTTTATGTAGTTAGGTATGTAAAATAAGGGAGAAATTTAAGATGAAATTTATTTCTTAATTATAGAATTGAAGATTTTACAACAAAAAAATAGTCATAAAAACTTTCGTGAAATAAGTAAATGCGTGTTTGGAAACACTTGTAAGATCTGTTCTTTTGTACTATGTTCTTTGAGTTCAATTGCACTCTACAAATTCCAACTGAGCTAGCAGCATAATTAGATTATACAGGAAAACATACCACATGTGATTGTGTATTTATGTTGTATGTATGTACAATATATTATAATACCTTATCATTAAGCCATTTAAGTGAATGATTACACTATGGAACTTAATATTGCACCACATAAAAAAATTCGAGTTATTGGAACTTGAAATTTTAGAAAAATTAAATTCTAGCATCGATTTATATATCAGCGGCGGATATAAGGGGGGCGGAGGGGCCGAAATTTCCTCCCCCCACCAAAGATTTTCAAACACTTATTTTTGGACATTCAAGAAGCGTTCGAAAAAGTTTGGCATCAAGGGCTGTTATACAAATTAAAAAAATTACTTCCAGCTCCATTTTATTTGGTCTTAAAGTCCTATCATTCTATGTCAAAGTACATGATGGAACATCAGCCAAATGTTAAGTGAAGGCCGAAGTACCACAGCGCAGTGTTCTGGGTCCTGCTCTTTATTCGATTTTCACCTGCGACTTGCCTGAAACTGATGGTGTTACTATAGCTACTTATCCAGACAATACTGCCATTTTAACGTCAAATTAATCTCCTACAGAAACTGCTAATCTAGTTCAGAAACAGCTCAACGACGTTTAACAATGGTTCTATTCTCAAGTAGAGAATTGAACCCACCAAGGTCGATATAAAGAAAATCCCAGATAGGAAAGAGAAAATTTGAATACAGGATAGGAATCAGCGGCCTTAAATTATTCTTAAAATTCTACTAATTCTCGGCCTATTATAAACCAATCTAAAACCGAAAACTGAATAAATGTATCTTATTGTTATATTTTCTACGTTCCTTTACCTTGGAAATAGATCATAGATCAGAGGGTTTCCCCGAAATGCGTAACGTACCAGTAAGTTTTCACATGGCCATACCTTTGAAATTGTTAGTCATCGAAATAAAGTTTATGAATAAGCAAAAAAAAAACACAAACGATACACGAACGAGAAAAAAACGCCCGCTTTTTGGCGTTTTGGTTCATATGGAGAATTTTTATTCGGCTGCCCCCCTCCCCCTCCAAAAAAAAATGTTTCCTGTATCCGCCACTGATATATACAATATATGTAGATTCATTTATTTAGGAAATTAGATATAGGATCAAAAAGTTCCCAGAATAACCACCGTGTGGCGCTCCCATCGTTTCGATTTGAGTTTTGTTTTTTTTTGTTAAGTTGGTACATCTGTTGTTGATATTCCCTCTAAATCTAAGCGTCATAGCTTGATATTTGCAAAAGTTACGTAGGCAAGAGTATATCTATCTCTGTGTGTGTTGGTGACTTTTTACAATTTTATTAAATTGTATTGTATTAAATTTTGCGTTAAAAACGGATTTAATGGTGCGCGAACATTGGGAATGAAGGAAAAGTGTTTCGGCAACGATTCTCTAAAGGAAACGATCGTTTACCAGTGGCACGAGTGGTTCAAAAGTAGTCTTGAGTCAATTGAAGATGATGAACGCAGTGGCAGACCATCGACATCGAAAACCGACGAAAACATTGATAAAGTAAAAGAAATTTTGATCAATAACCGCAAATTAACCATCGGAGAGATAGCGGAGGACTTGAACATTGCCTATGGATCCGTCAAAGACATTTTGGTTAATGATTTGGGTTTCCGTCGTGTCGCAGCAAAGTTGGTGCCAAAAGACCTCAATTTCATGCAAAAAAGAGACCGTGTTGACGTCGCAAAAGACATGATTTGCGAGGCTGAATCTGATCCCACATTCATCAAAAGGATCATTACTGGAGACGAGACGTGGTTTTATGAGTACGAACCCAATTCTAAATATTTCCGAAAGAAATCTCCGGGAAAAGTTGTTTCTTTTTCGTTATTTCCCTATAGGAATACATAAAAAAGACACAAATTTTCCTGAGGATTTCATTTCGGGAATATTTAGAATAGAGCTGAATATGAAAATCTTCTGCAACTGTTTAATAACTTTAATCTAAAATTTAAGCTATTATTACACAGTGTTCGCATTAAATGTTTTATTTATTCAAAAGTGCGTAAGTTATATTTCTAATCTTTTTATAGAAAGAAAATGTTTTGTTTTTTAAGATGCAAATAATTTAACAACTGTTTTACAATACGTTCTCGAAATCAAAAATTTGAGTAAATAAGGTGGTAATAATTCCACAAGTGCCATGGGGCTTATTTTACGCATCTAAAATACCCTGTCTGGAACCTTAAGTACTTAAATAACCCTTATGTGAACTTCCATGGCTGTTCAGACATATTTCACCTTTGCAACGATTTTTTTATGAAGACAATCACTTATCACGCTCAAAGTTCATGATATACTGAATTATACATTTCTTAATAGATTTGTAAGCAAAAAACTCAGATTCATTAATTAAATGCTGTATATGGAACCCCTCTCGTCAGGCCAAAATTTCATACAAAGGACACTAGATTTTTAGTCCTAATCAGTACATCATATTTTGAAGCCATTTTTTACGCAGACTTTGTTGCTGAGAAATTTTATCCTGAAAATGCAAAAAGTCATTATTTTTATCATTTTATACCATTTATACGAAAATGATAGGGGAGAGTGGTCCTAAGTTGGCACTGTGGGTTAAGCCGGCACCCCGCGTTTCTTAGAGATGGCGCGCGTATCGAATAAACTATTTTGTCGTATGATAGGTTGGTAAACATGGACGTAATTTACGTTGAAATTGTCACTTAAGTTTTCACTTGACAATGTGATCACGGTATAAGTTTTTCGTGCAAACGGAATTCCATTTTCTAATATTCTTGGGAAGCTGCTACAGGTGTGTAAGTATTTGAAAAGTTCAATTGATTGAGTGCATTAGTTTCTGTGTGCTTTCACCGGTTAAAGTCGATTTTTCATTCGGATTTATTTCGTGTGCGTAATACTTTTTTAATTTAATTTTTTTTCTTTCTTTTTGAGATTCTATTTGGAATAGAGAAATATTTCTATCCTATAACTAATGTTTGACAATATTCTACAAGTTTTTTTACTGCATGTGATTTTAATTTGTTCATTTTTTCCAAAAAATTAGATAACCTCCTCTTTTTCTTGCAGTACTTGAACAAAGGCATTAAAATGCCATTAAATTTTGTTTACCAGCTGTTTTTGGCAAAAACCCTTACGGTGCCGACTTAGGACCACTCTCCCCTATTACTTATTTTATTTTGAATTGTTTTAAGGTTGATTTCGTTTATGCCAGAACTCCGAGTAGAATTGCAAGACTTTCAAAATGAGAAAGTAATTAAAATTTGTTGTATATTCTGTTTGGAATATTTGCGAACATTTTAGTACTTTGAAATTAGTATAGTATAGCTATATCGCAAAGAAGAGCAATTTAATTTGAAGATATTAAAAACTATTTCAAAGGTAATAGATTTTGCTTTATTATGAAACCTTTCGGAAAAATTTGACGTCGGTTTCATCTGGACAGTCGTGAGGAGGTGTGAAAACAAAGAAAACTTTAAACCATTTGGCTAATTAGAAAAAATAAAACTATTTTGGAATATGAGTTGTCTACAAAATTAGTGCAAAAATAAAGCCAAAAATTCATCAGCAAAACTCTTCCACACAACATTGTGTATTGATCGAAAAGAACGCTGAAAAACAATTAAAGTAATCTGAAAATTCCAGGCATAAGGCATTTATTGGCTGCATTCACGACACTCATCAATTACTAAACAGTTGCAGCTCATCAATTTTCGTGTCGTGAACATGCTGCTACTTTTTCACGTTAATTATTCTATTGTGAATAGTTTTTTGCTATTTTTCGTCTTTAACAAAACCAAAAACTTAAATAATGAATATAACTAATTTAATGTTTTTGCAAAGTATGTTTGACGATGGCGTTAATTTGTCAATTAAGACAGCCATAATAAACAAAAGAATATATACAGAAAAAATAGATAAACATAAGCCGCTGTACAAATATCAACCGATGCAAAGTATCATACAAATTTTTCGCTACTGAAAATGGCGCTTGCTCACTAAAAATGCTGCCATTCACAATATAATTTTACAACTGTTTAGGAATTGATGAGTTTCGTGAATGCAGCCATTGATTTTTCCTCAACGCTCATGGGAGGCATTTCTACTTATAAATTTTTAACAAAACGAAAAATGTGATTGCGTCAATTTTAGAACGAATCATATAAAAAGGTGCTCACAGTTAGTTTGTAGTATTTTTCGAAAGCTACCTCTGATTGGGTTTAATATAAAATTGCGGATAACCCTAATTATGAATACGTCGATTGTTTAAAATATATTTGTAATAAATAAAACAAAACTGTAATTACCGTTTTTGCAAAAGCTCATGAAAAAACAAATAAATATAAAAATTTTATTTTCCTAAAAATTTCAATGTCACAAACCTACAAAGCTTTTATTATAGTTGCCATATTTATGCTATTGTTTAAAGATTATGATCTAAAAAGAACTGAATGGCAGCATAAGTCTTTGGTTAAGTAAATTTAAGTAAATTTTTATAATTCTTGTTATTTTAAGGAGAAAATTTTGGAGTCATAAATTTGTAAGAAAAAAAATTTACTTTTAAAAAAAACTTATGTAATCAGAGTTACTTTAAAATAAAATTTTTTACTTTTCCGGTTTTGGTTTTTCAGATGCATGGACACTCGTGGAATTTGACACCAATGAGAAATGGCTCCAAACTGAAAATGTAAAATAACCCCGAAATCGGGGCATATTTTCACAATGATATATGGTCCCAATTATTAAAACGTATTATAGCCCCAAAATGATGAAAAAATACTCCAAAAATAAATGGAAAAAGACCCCAAAAAAAATTTATGAATAAATGAAAAGTTGTCTCAATGGTACTATGTAAGTAAAAGCAAATAGTGTTCAGAACCCAATATTCCCATATTTTGCTTTGTTCTTCATAATCTGTTATGAAAACAGAAGGAGCCATAGCAAATATATTTTCTTTTATATAAATCAATAACTTTCTAATAGCTTTATTCTGATTTCGTGTAAAATAATACCAGTGTAAATTAATTTGAATCATATTTAAACTCTACCCAAACTCCAAAAACTTAAAGTTTGTATATAGTTTAAGTATGAGTGGAAATATCTAGAAGCAAAAACTAATGTAAAATATTAAGAATAATGTGGTCAAGACAATTTTTCTTTAAAAATATGTTTAGTTCATACAAAAAATAAAATCAGCGACAAATCGGAATAATTATTGTTTAATGTGTCCACTCTTGGCTTCTAGCATGATCTGAATACGTTTTCGCATAGATTCTAACAACAATTTGTAGGTGCTACAGATTTTCTCATCTCGTTACCATACTTCATTCACTGTTCGATTACTTGATTTTCTTTATGCAATCCAGCTTTCTAAGTCTCACCTTGATTCTCGGATTCAGAACCGGCAAATTATCAGGCCAATTCAAAATGGCTACCCCGCACAGTGGTTTGACTCCATACAAAATGCGGAAAAAAAAATATAAGAAATCATCTCAGCATAACGAATTTTGGCATTACTGACTCTTAGGTCGTGGAAAAGAAACATTATGAAAAAGGGCGTGATCGGTCAATTGTTACAGTCAAGATACTGAGATAAATATCATAAAAAAATGGTTTTAACTATTTCAACATTTCATTTTAATTCATATTTTTTTGATTTTGACAAAAAAAATGTCTATCTCTTAAAAGTACACTGATATCACCAATACTCACATTTTCATACAGTTTTTACCCGATATGCATTTAGTATTTTGTTAATAAAAATGAGATCCGCAGCTATCTGCAGTCAATTTTTTTATATATTAGAATATTTGGCACACCTTCGCAAGATAGACCTAGTCCACCAAACTTAAGTAATTATCTTGAAATTTTAGTTTCTAAAAACCTAATTTTTTTCCAAAAATAAAATTTTTCACGTGTTTTTTTATTCAGCATTAGTAGCATTCATCAACTTCGATAGCTTACCCACAAATATTTAATGATTAGTTCATCTCTTTCAATTTTTTTTTTAAGTCTTTTTAAACCTTGTTAAAGAATTGGGGTTCTCAAATTTATCATTGAGAGTTCAGGCAGCATTCGATCTCCCAAGACTTTTATGTAATTTTCGCTGCTCATCATTCCTGTTATAAGTACGAATGATTCTGAACCAAAAAGCCGCCTCAAATAATTTGTTTTTTGGAGTGTTTGTCTAACTGCTGAATATGAGCTGCTGAAAGTAGCTCATCATCGAACTAGCGAACAAAGTGGTGACGCATGCCTTGAACAATGAGAGTTGAGAAAATCTTTTGGATCGGCCAGGTAAAGCGAGACTGAGAAAGATGGATTGCGCAAACGAAATCAAGTTATTGGAACAGTGGTTGAGCTTTTAATATTCTTACTACCGACATATGCCTTTCGCGTAACAACTTCTGCCATAACTTTAATGTCACATTCCCTGATAGGAATAATTGGGAACAGCTCAGTCCAAAGTTTACAGTGGACTATCATGTATGGTATACGGATGGCTCCAAGACAAACAAAGGAGTTGAAGCAGGTGTGTATGGGCACAGGTAACTCAGCTCAGTCAATCAACTCTGCCTAAGGGAGTATGCAAACAGATCTGTGCACAACAAAAACATTTACATACATGCTGACAGCAAAGCGGCTCTTCTAGCACTTACTGCATATAAAATTACCTCTAAACTAGTTTCGGACTGCCTACAGCTCCTAATCTGTCTAACTTCTCACAACAGAGTACAACTCATTTGGATGCCAAGGCATAGGCGACATGTAGCCAACGAAATGGCGGACGAACTTGCTAGGAAAGGCTCATCCAATAAATTCACAGGATCTCGACTATACTGCGACCTACCATGGAGTTCCGTTAAAATTAGTTTAAAAAATTGGCTGTGCAGTAACTCGCTACAATACTGGAGGGAAACCCCCGGTAACAGACAAGGTAAATCATTCATGCCAAAGATCTGTCAACGCAGAACTAAATAATTACTTAATTTAAGCAGGTATAAAATCCGAATTACCACAGGGTTCTACACAGGACATTGTAGGGCTAATAAACACTTATCGAACTTGGGTCTAGCACAAGACGATACGTGCCGAATATATAACGAGGAGGAAGAAACAGCAGAACATATTTTATGCTTATTTGGGAAATTATACCCTACAACCGCTAGACATAGAGACATGGTGGATAGTTCTCCTAAAGAGATAGTAAATTTCCTCAAAAAAAATAAACTCATAGGAGAACTATAAATACAATAAATTCTTTGAGGAATATCACAATAGGCCCTAGATGTCCGTAGTGATCTGGGAACTTAATGCCCACCTTCACATAAATCTAATCTAATCTACTGAAACTGGAATGAAGTGTGGTACCGAGATAAAAAATCTTTAGCACTTGCAAACTGTTTGTAGAATCTATACCAAAGCGCCTTAAGATGATCCTGGAAACCAAGGGTGGACACACGAAATATTAATTCTTCCGATTTGTTACCGATTTTATTTTTATATGAATTAAAACCATTTTCAAAGAAAATTTGTCTCGCCCACATTAATTTGCACAAGGGTGTATTTTGATTTAAAAAGTATTCCAAAGTCTCCGGAGCAAAACTTTTGTAAAACTCCAAATTAGCGGAAAAAGGTAAAAAAAAGTGTCAACTATCTTGTATTCACCCGCTGTTCAATGCGGTTTCTCATAATATTTAAACTCTATGCATAAATCGAATGCGACCTTTAAATAATTTTGGTGTACAAAATTACAGCAAAATCAGGTGATTATAGCTATACAAAAGATAGAGAAATCTTAAAAAAAAATTAATATTTCCCTGTCCTATGGACCGACCGGCTTAGCTGAAATTTTGCATGCCGGTGTTTTTTTAACATATTTTTGAACTCTATTTTTTATCTAGACTATAGTATTCCAAAGCCACCGAAGCAAAGTTGAGTAAAAAATGTTGTAAAACTAAAAATGAATGGGAATGGAAAATAGAAGTAGAAGAGTCTAAGAAAAAATCAAATCAATTCCTTCAATATAATAAGTCCACTTCCACTTAAAAGAAGATGAAACATATTCTCTTACGCTATGAAGTGCTTGCGCGACTTGGTCAAAAAAAAAAGGAAATGTAATATTTTATTTTAAAATCCTTAACTGATCCTAAGAATTCTGATCCCGTAGAAAAATTAACCCATTAAGTCCGAGAGCGAACCCGTTGAAAAACAAAAAAGCTTCAATCACATGTCTTTATCGTCAAAACTGATAGCGATTACGAGTTCTGGTAACTTTTTTTTATCTGCATTAAAATATAGTTCTTTTTTGTGCGTGCACGCATCATTAGGACTTAATGGGTTAAGGATGCTGCAATTAAATATCTTTACATTTGCCAAAAGAAAACAATGAATTATCAGATTACTATGTATAATTTTTATTTCATTTACGAATAATATCGCTTGATTTTCTAAAATATGTTGCTATATTTAAGTAACATTAATATTTCCATATATTTATAATTTAGTTTTTTTTTTTTGAATTTTTTTCTTTCGATATACATAAAATCATAAATATGAAAAAAATTAGTAATTAATAGGTATATATTAATTTGAAATATACCAAAAAAAAAAAAATAATATAATTGAAATAATAAATATTTTATTAAAATTAAAACAATCACACACTAATATGTACAATTTTACTTAAAGCTAAGAAATTAAACATTAAAAACTAAAAATTAAAAACAAACAAAAAAAAATTTACATAATCTACAAAAACAGAAGTTAAAGGCATTGAATTCATATGTATACTTAGGATTGAATATATGCGAGTTGAAAATAGTCATTAAAAAAGGAAATACAAAACTGTTGAAGGAAGCCGGTATGGTTTAGTTGAGATTCGGAATTACGTTAGAGAGAGAGAGAGAGAGATATATATAACATTCTGGTACCGGACAACATTTTGGTATAATAAATTTTTATAATTCAAAAGATTTTAAACAAAAACTAGTGAGGGAACTCTTCTATCTTTTCTCTTTCACATAAGCGATTTTCAGTTAACCCAAGTTGCATCCCTCTGAACAGTTTTTCCTTATTGAATATCAAAAGACACGTTCTATTTCCCACACTCTACCCTCTTAAAATAACTTATTCTCAAATTTGTATGCGAATATTCGATATGATTAGCGACTTAATCAATATTTTTTTTCTTCGATTCCCAAACAAACTTGCAAATAAGCTGCGTTAAACAAGTAAAGAATGGTAAATTGTACAAGTCTTATACATTTCCAAATGTTAAATTTAAAATAGGTATAATTTATAATTTCTTTTAATTTATAAAATAGCATGTGTAGGTAGGTATGTATGCATTTTATTCGAATTATGGTCACACATATTAAATAAATTAATGAAACACTTTCATTTTACCGCCTTTTTTCAGTCATTTTACATTATATTCGAAAATAAATCACTTCAAATCGTTCATGAACCATCACATTCACATCTGCATTCAAATTATTATGTCATTTCAAAGTATATTTTATGTAGAATTTAATCAAAAATAAACACACTAGACTTTTGCTATGAATTATTAATTTGTGCAGTTGATAAATCATCACACAGTAACATCATCATTGCCGCCGCTCATCGTACCGATATGCCATTTATGGTAATAACATTTCCGGCGGTTGGTTCTGGTTCGTAGACCTCATCGTTGGTGCGCATCTCATAAGGCGCATCATAGAATTGTTCGCTGGGTATTTGATCGTATATATTTTCTATGTAAAAGAAGAGAACAAAAATTATACATGCATATGTAAATAGAACACCTTAATTTGAAAAGAAAACTAACCTGCGCCACGCCCCGCTGTACCATTACCATTAGCTGCGCCACCACTACCGCCGCCACGTCCACCATGAAAGGTATTAAATGTTGCCGGCGGTCCGCTATCCAAATGCATATTCCGATTGTTAGCCTCCAGCGTTGAATATGACATAACTGCAGCATTACGTTCATCTTTAGTTTCAGCTGCTTGTACATTTTCGGTATTCTTAACTGGTCGCGCCTTATTTCGATGTAAAAAGATTAAACCGATTATAAAGAGTAAAACTATGATGACTGTGGCACCAATTGCAATGCCCGTGCCTAAACTAGAACTTTCTTGTGCTTCTTGTGCGGCTACTTCACACCGTGGTTCATCACCACTCCATGTACCAACTTCGGTACATTTACGTAAATATTGCCCAATACGATTGTAACTGGGTATGCAATGATATTCTGCTGATCCACCATATAATGTGGAATCATTAACAACAATGACACGTCCATTTTCAATGGGTAAAGGACGTCCACATTCGACAGCTTTGGGAAGAGGAATGAAATATAGTAAGTTAAAATATAACAGGTGATTTTATTGCTGTTTGGTTTTTCAGTGTAGAGTTTTTGACTGTTTCGTTGTGACTCGTGATATGTGACAAAGTCAAACATGCCCAGTTAGCATGTCCATTTATTCACAAAAAGACTTACACTCGAACAACGCTTACAAATTACATATTGAATTTTATTATCAAAATTCATGCTCTGTGAGAAATTTATGGTCGTCATAATCGACCTACTGAGCAAGCAATTCAAGCTGTAGTAACAAGATTTTACACGAATTTTACGATATTGGATATCAAGCCTTCCACCCGTATACGTCGAGTGCGTACAGAGAGAAATATTGCTACGGTGGCCGCCTAGGTTGACGAAGACAGTGATTTGTTCATCCGTCGTCGGTCGCAGCGTGGAAGATTTTACGCAAGAATCTTAGTATATAAAATACAGCTCGTTCAAGAACAAAATCGTATAATTTTCGGTGTGTGGGACTTAGAAAAACTTGAGGAAGATCCGTTTTTTTACAGAACAATTGTTTTCAACGATAAAGTTAATTTCTGGTGGAATGGGTATGTTAATAAGAGAAATTGACGCATTTGGTCTGATGACGAACCAAAGGTTGGTCATCTGGCTGGTCAGATGAGTTCGGTGACCAATTTATCTCACGTTTTGGAGCAGTGAGCTGGCCGCCTATATCGTGCAATTTGACGCCTATAGGATTTTTTTTGTGGTGTCGCTCTTCTAGGCCGATAAACCAGCGTTAATTGCAGCCTTGGAAACCGGAACGGCCACACAAAGCTTATTTAAGTGGAAAATTAAAATTCAAAAAGATATGCTCACTTATTCATCAAAAAACATGATTTTTGGATTAAAAAATTTTTTTTTCAAATTATTTTCGGAATGAAATCATCAAGAAATACCTCTAATTATTTGATAAAATTCCGGCGTCCATACATCCTTAACTTCAAAATGTGTCACTTGGTGTTTCAAAATTTAGCTTGTAAATATGCAAAATGGCGACTTGAGCGCGAAAGGTGGCTTCAAAACTTTTAGGAACTTTTTACATAAGACGGGTGAACTTTAGAAAAAAATTTTATAGAACAAAAACTTCTTAAAATTTATCAAAGGATACGTTCTAATTTTTTTTAGAATTTTCGAACGACTTTTTCAATTCTTAAAAATTATGAAATTTTAAAAAATATCAAAACTTTTCCAAAAAATTCTGAATAAATTATAGCATATTTTAAGAAGTTTTTGTTCTATAAATTTGTTTTCTAAAGCCCATAATTTTCAAATTAAAGTGGCTGTAATTCGAAACATTGTTCTGCAGTTGTTTTCATTTGCTTTTGCTTTTATTTTATTTATGCTTTTATTTTATTATGGCAAAACTTTTTGAATTGAATTTTTTTTTTTTATTTTGACAGCAGATTTCGAAAGTTCATAAAATTTTGCATAAAAAATGATATGGCTCAAATTTTTTTAAGTTCGTTTTCATAGTAAACGGAGCCACTTTAATAAGCTTTGAAATGGCAACCGTCCAGTTCTCAATGGGTTAAATAATCTTTAAAAAGCATTAATTTATAGATTCAAATAAAAATTTCATACACTTTTGTAATTTTTTTTTTGAAAATTAAAAACCAAACGCTTAACAAAAGAAAAAAAACTACACTTAAATACTTACGTTTACAAATTGGTGTCTTTCCCGTCCACTTGCCATTCTTTTGACATACACGTGTATCATTACCAATCATATTTCTTCCTTTGAGACATTTAAACTTTGCCATTGCACCCACTGCACGCTGGCCTGCTTCAACTATGAGATTCTCATTTATATCTGGTTCGTCGCATGTGATTTCTACGCACAGTGGCGTTACATGACTCCATGTGCCATCCTCTGTGCAGAGACGTCGTGATACACCATCCAACTTGAAATTAGCATCACATTCGTATAAAGCTGCTGCCCCATAGTAGGTAGCATTTGTTGCTAATGTAACTTTACCTCTGGTTATATTTGATGGGGTACCACAATCAACATCTTTTTGAAGACACAAGAATGAAGAACATTTACAATATCTTCAATATTAACTGTTCATTGTATACTTACAAACACATTCAGGTACCGAACCACTCCATTGTCCAGTATCCTCACAGGTTACCAGCGCTCCACCAACCATTTTATAACCTCGTTCACAGCGGTATTTCGCCAGTGCACCGATTCTAAAATAAAGAATTAATTAATAAAAAGAGTTCAATCCAATCTTTGTATTTCTTATGGAAAAGAAGAGAATGAGGTCATGAAAAATGCAAGGTAGCTGCACGAAGAGATTAAGTTTCTATGAACTGAAATCAAAGCAGTTTTGTGTCCTCTAAATGTAATTACTGAGGGTTATTCGAAATGTACACTTGCTCCTCTGAGATTGGTTTATATCTCTATGAAGTAAAGTTTGCGTTTTTAAAATAAAAACAATTGTATCAGTAACATTTCAATCAGACCCAAAATAGTTGAGATGGGATAGCAAAGTGTTCTATGCCGTTAAAGTTCAAATCACCCATTATATTTCGGTCAAATTGACTGTGAGGTTTTGAAATTTTTGGAGGTTTTAACCTACTATATTAGATTGTTATCCTCATTCTTTCGGATTTGACTTTTTAAATCAAATATTTACTCAGAAGACCCTCAAAACATTACTTACTTGTAAGTTTGTGCGCTGCTTGAAGCTGTATCCGCAGTGCGAATCAATGTGCGACCATACATGCGATCATTGCCAGTCACCGACAGAAGACTATGTGCCGCCAATATAGGTTCCGTACAGCGAATTTCTGAAAATAATATAATTAATTAAAACGAAAGCAATCTTTATTTCAGCTTTTTTCTTACCTTCACACTTTGGCGATGCATCACTCCAGGAACCACTCTCCAAGCAAGTACGTTTCGGAACACCATTTAATTTATGCGATTGAGTGCAACTAAAAGTAACCTCCGAACCAACATATGTAGTGTTTGTGAGATACTTATGTGTGCCATAGGGGATAGGAGTTAAGGAGCCGCAATCGATATCTAACAAAATAGAATTAATATAAAAATAACTATGAAATGTAATATTTTTTTTTGAGCTTACATTCACAGAACGGTGCTTCAGTGTTCCATTCACCACTTTCCAAACATTCCAATATCGGATTACCGCGCAGCACATGACCCGGATCGCAATTGTATTGTATCTTCGAATGTACATTATAATCATAGCCGACAACAAATGAACCCGATGGCACATGCGGTGTATCACAAGCAACCAGCTCACAAACTGGAGCATCTCCAGACCATTTACCCTCTTTAGTGCAGTACAATTCCGAAGGGCCATCAAGCCAGTAATCATCTTCACATTCATACCGTACCATTGAGCCTACTGTAGTTGAAGAATTAAGTAATACCCCAGTGCCACGATCGGGACGTGCTGGTGCACCACAATCAACAAAACGGCATGCTGGTGGTTTACTAGACCATTCGCCGCCGAGACCACACGAAATAATCTATAAAAAAGTTTTAATTTTACTTATAGCATTCATAGCAATGGGTGATAACTTACCGGTTCGCCCATGAGCACATAACCCGCTTCACACTCGTATGTTGCTGTTGAACCTGCACGCTTATTGGTAACGCTCACTGTACCACCTGCAATCGGTGGTGGTTCTGGACACCAGTCTACTAAACATTCTGGTTGTTTGCCTGTCCAGCCATCAAGCTCGCATGTACGATTCTCATTACCAATGAGAGTATAATTTTCATGGCAGCTGTATGTCGCTTGCACACTATAACTAGTGCGGTCTTCTGACAAATGTACGGCACCATGTTGCAGTT
This sequence comes from Toxonevra muliebris, assembly GCA_963691655.1. Classification (NCBI taxonomy): domain Eukaryota; kingdom Metazoa; phylum Arthropoda; class Insecta; order Diptera; family Pallopteridae; genus Toxonevra; species Toxonevra muliebris. The sequence goes on from OY829326.1 coordinate 106,789,741, forward strand.
CAGGCAGAGCACCACAATCCACATCTGGATAATAAAGTTAGAAAGAGTTTAAGTTTAGAAAATAAATTATTCAGATTATTCGCTTCAGTTTTAATAAAGATACAGTAATTTCAGGCTAATTGTGTAGAAGAAATAGCGTAAGTTTTTCCAAAAAATCTTTGTGTAAATAGCAAATAAAATATATCGTTATACAACTGTTATTTATGTTTTTTTCTTTTTGCTGGTTTGAATGCCCCAAAAACAAATTAGAAAATTGGCAGATAATTATATTTTATTAGTGCAACTAACCGGGAAAATTTTCGTTCATTTTTGTATGAAAAACACGATTTTTTAACGTAGTTAATCCTTTTGGTACCGTAGAAAAACCAGAGGAGATAACGCAAAACCGAATCCAGATTCGTATTGTCTGACCCTCATCTCTCGTTGACATTTTGTGCCTCTAAAGGCATGAACTTTCATGTCACCGGTTACCAAGTGACCCTCAATGGGACTTTTTGACGAACTTTTTCTATACATTTTTCTTCGATATTTTTTTTTAAATATAGACAAAGTAACTTAATATTAATTTTTCACTTAACCCTTTTTTGACCGTAAAGAAACTAAAACCGATAGAGCAAACCCTCAATGGGACTTTTCGACGAACTTTTTCTGTCGATATTTTTTAAAGATAGACAAAGTAACTTAATATTAATTTTTCACTTAACCCTTTCTTCCCTTTCGTAAAGAAACTAAAACCGATAGAGCAAAACCGAGTCCAGATTTGCATTCTCGACCCCCATTTCATTGTAAAAAAGTTCTTAAAAAGTTTACATTGAAGATTTTAGGGCCACCAGCCCATGGCAAAATTTGTATTTCGAAAAAAAAAAAATTTCAAAATGTGGAAAATCATATTTGAGCATTTGGACAAATTTTGTAAAAATTGTGTGCGATTGAAAATAAACAACAACAAAAACACAATTTTTTCGCTTTGATCCGCTAAAGTACCGCAGAGCTGTAAAAGAATGCAATCATTCGTGACTAAAAATCATGTGATATTTTTACCAAAATGATTGCATTCATTTTTTGTATTCATTGATTAAGAATGTAAAAAAATTATTCTTAATCATATTGTCATCAGCGAATAATTATTCATATTTGAAATCGTATTTTTGAAATCATTTGAATGCAATCTTTTGATTGCATTTTTTAACTATATTTAGTCGAATTCATTCGAAATCATTTGAAATCACTCGAAATCATTTCTACAAGGTGTGGATAACAAAGAGTAACATGTACAGGGTTAGCCATATGGATGGACCTATTCATTCAAATCCTTGGCTTGTTGATACAAACCTTTGACTTCTAGTAGCCCCAGAGGAAAAAGTCCAGCTATCTCAAATCTGGCGAACGCGGAGGATAGTGCCGTCTTGTTGAATCCAGAAGTGTTCCATACCATTTTCATGAACAATCGGTTTCAAAACATTTTGATTTAATGTAAAAGTGAACATTTCAACGCGTTTGATTGGTGTGTACTACTCTATAAAAAAAATCTCCTAAGACTGAGGATTCAAAAACGTGTTGCCGTTAGTCGATTTGATGTTTCTTGTCCTAGTTATAGTGTTGTCTGATAATTCCACCTAATATGGTCAACCCTGTACTATCAGACAAAAATCAGAAGCAAAACTGCCAACAATAAGCAAAATCAATTAAAACACTAATTCGTTATATTATCGAACGAGTTTCAGTATTACATGAGTCCCTTAAAATAATTACTTTCCTAGTACTTCTGTTACTTTGAGGCTTCGGCCACTGTTAGTTACTTTCCGGTAAACTAGGTATACATTTTTATATATGCCGAGAAGTACATAGCATAAAGATAATATTACTTTTCACAGTTTTTTTTTACAGTTTCTTTTCCTGTCATTAAATGCAATGAGACCCTAAATTTTTTCTTCGGGCTGATGACCATAGTATACAAGGGAAAACTGTTAAATTGCTTTGCTTACTATCATTATAAGATGATTTTATCATTTAAAGCGTATTCACACATGATTTAACTAAATGATTAATTAGTCAATGACAGCGAAATGTTTAACGATTTCAATTTTACAATCTTTAGTCAAATTTGCTATTCAATGAATGAATTGCAAAATGCTATTCGTTGAATGTGACTTCAATGATTTAAAATCGCAAGTGATTGCAGTCTTTTACAGCTCTGCAGTACCATTACCTAAAAGATATTTTTAAATTTTTTTAATTAAAATTAAAGAACCATCAATTCGCTTTTTCTTTGCAAAACCTCTAAATTTTTGAAAATTGATTGGATAGTTTTTAAAAAATTGCAAAAATTAATTTTGTAACACCGGTGTCACCATAGTATCGAAAAGGTTAAACGGGTGAACTCAATGAATTTAAGACCAATTAACTGGGAATTGAAAACTTTTCAACACAAATTCAAGCTCAATTAGCAGGGAAACGGTTTACCTGGGATAACTGGGTTTATAAACATTTATAATAACATTTTTGTAGCTTGTAAACTAAACTTCTTCTATGGCCCTGATTAAAATTAGTTCTTGATTATTTTACTATACAATGGATTTTGATTTCTTGTTGTCACTCACATTTGCAATTCGGCGCTTTACCACTCCATGTCCCATCTTTTCCACATACACGCTCAGCTTTTCCAATCAATGAATGACCCTTTGGACATGAATATTGAATTTTTGAATTGAGCGTAAAATTTTTACCAACAATTGTTGTATTTTGTTGTGCATCCGGTGAGCCACAAGATAATGGTGCTAAATTAAATTAGAAAAAAAAAAAAAAAAAAACATAAAAATAAAAATATCAAATTTCAATACTATAATTGATACATTATTATTTATTATTATTGTTTTACTTACAGTGCTGACATACAAAATGCAAATAATCCAAGTTACAACCCACATCGTTCCACAACCAGTTACGTCCACCATCCAAGACCACGCAATTTTGCTCGCCATTATAATTGTTAGGTTGATCTTTACCCCAGGCAGGTTTCTGAACTACTTCGCCTGCATTCGTTTAATATAAAGCAGATATGCAATTATTTTTATTATTTTTTAAGTATTTATATATGTAGATACTTAGAAGGTCAATTCAATTTAATTTAATTATAAAAAGCGCTATGAATTTTAAATAGCTGCTTGATTTTTTTGTAATAAATAATTTGTTGTGGTAGACATTAACTTTCATTTTCATAAAGAACCGATTTTTCCGTATAAGTCTCATAATGAAATATTTTTGGAATTTAAGTTCATGCCTTTCTTAACATCAAAATTGTAGTGTTGAATTTAATTATGCATATGATTATGAGTAGATAATTAATATTGGTGATAATTTTCAATGCCACTTTCTTAATTATTTGTAGTTTCTTGCATTGAGTACGTGATTGTTTTGCAGAATCGATTTTTCGTTTGCTATTTTAGTTATTATTTTCTTTTTACTTAATCATGATATCGAGCTATAGAGTAATTAAAATGTCAATTTCCGAACTTTCCACTTTATGATTTATTTCATTTTACAGTAGCGTCCATCAAAAATATCAAAGCTGATCTATTAGTGATATGTATTTGCTGACACTTTCACAAATTTCTATCTTTATTTTATTAAAGTCTTAAATTTCTGGTATTTATTTTATTACTTCTGGCTTTCTATAAAGTTTAGGTTTACTAGAATATTTTTACTACTTTTTTAGAAGCATGAGTATGTGTATTTTTTCAACTAAATGACTTTTAAATTTTATTACATATAAATTATTTATTATACCTATATGAAACCAGTTATTTTAAAATGGCAACAAAATCACAAATCAAATACACAAAAAAAAAGAACATGAAAGAAGTGGACGTAAATGAATTTCACGAGTTTATAAATATGCGAAAAGAATAATAAACTTTAAAAAAAACTTGCTAATTGAAAAACTTTCATACGTAAGTTCACTAAAAAATATTATTAAGTTTATTCAATATAAATATTCTATAGCTAATGGTATATATAAAATCACAACATACCGTTCACCCATTTCCATGTACGCGATGTAATGCCCGGTTCTTTCTGTGCACCAATCCAAACCAATTGTGTTTTCAATTCAGATTTGCGGCGTTCCAATTCAGCGAGTATGTAATCGCTGGCAGGTCCACGAAAATCGTGTACCAAATCGCCACCTAAAATAAACAAAGACAGACAATAAAAAAACACACAGTAAATAAACAATAAAAACAAGTAAATTAAAAACAAAAAAAAAAAAAAGAACAAAGTATGTTAATTATACACACTCACCCGTCATTTGACACATTTGTTGTGCTTTTTCAAAATTTTCACCCTTTGTCACATGAAATTCATAGCAAGTTTTTGAGAACGTTGTCAGCACAGTATCCACATTTAATTTCGGACTCAAACAACGATCAACCGAGAATTCTTCATTCGTGAATACCTCAACTTCACACAAACTTAGGCTTCCTTCTACACCGACTAATTGTATAGCTACATATTGTCCAATGAGTGGTCGTGCGCATGTGAATGTTTTAGTGATGCCCTCATCTAGTGTGCCTGGATACCAGGCACATAGTGGATTTCGTTGTAGGTCAGCACTACTATTACCCACTCGTATTTCTAAATCTTGTAAAGGCTGATGTCCACAACAGCCACGCGTTGTTATACGAACTACTCGTACTGCCTGCGGTGCGAGAAGATCAACGCGCCACCATGGAGATGGTTCTTTTTGGGTTTCCGAACATTCTTGACCATCAGGATTCTATAGAAAACGAGAGAGATTGAAATTTTTAATAAATAACATAGGGCAATTCCGGGAAAGATTCAACGGCGGGAGAGATGGAACCCTTGCGCTATCTCTTGAAGCTGTTAGTCAACTATAACGTATTTTAATGTACGAGTGTCGCTTTATACAGGGACAAAATACAAAACGTGGTTTTGTCAAGCGCAAACTAGAAAATCAAATTTTTCCCGATCGCTAGATTGTCATACTATTTGTCATCATTTAATCGCTTTGGGATGCCACTTGCAGTGCTTACCTTGAAGCCTGCATATATTTTAGAAGGTAAGCTCAAGGGAGTTGATTGTAAGCGTATTTTCACTGATGGCTCCAGAACAGAATTCGGTTCGGGTTCTGGAGTCTTCATTGAAAATGATGAAGTGCAACTGCACTTCTCCCTTGGGTTGTATGCTTCTGTTTTTCAAGCAGAAATTTTTGCAATCATCAAGGCAATGGACCATGTTATTGATAATGGTTGGAGAGAAAGGAGTATCTGTGTATTTAGTGACAGTCAGGCTGCGCTTAAATCATTGCTTAATCCTCTAACCACGTCTAAACTGGTTATGCATTGTAAATCCAGGCTTGACTGTGCTGGAAAGCACAATAGTCTGCTGTTGATATGGGTTCTTGCACACTCAGGAATTTCAGGAAATGAATCGGCTGACCTGGCCAGAAAGGGTTCGGAAACTGGTTTCCTGGGCCCAGAACCTGTACTCTCTTTGTCGTCTACAGCCATCAAGACCACCATTAATGAGTGGGTCGACTTGACCCACAATCGTAATTGGGAGGACCTGAGGGGCTTTAGACAGACAAAGACCATGTTACCTGTTATCTCGAAGCGTCTAACAGACTTTCTGTTATCACTTAACAGAAAGAGCTGCAGGCAGCTGGTGGGATTATATACAGGTCATTTCTCTTGGGCCAAACATTTGCATATGATTGGCCTAGGAGCTAGTGCCTTCTGTACTTCCTGTGGTTTGGAGAAAGAATGTGAAGAGACGGCGAATCACTTTCTTAGTGTCTGCCTCGCTTTCTGCCAGATCAGAGTAAGCATATTTGGTACTGGAGTGTTGGGAAACGAACACCTGAGCTCTCTAACACCGCAGGATCTACTAAGATTTATTAATAAATCTGGTAGATTTAAAGAATAGCAAAAGGGTACACAGGATATAGTACAATGGACGTAGAACTTGTCTAAGTGCTGTATTATTGAATAATTCTTTTGTCTGTTCCAAAAAAAAAAAAAAAAAAAAGCCCAAGTTGTTGGTCATGTGGGAATGCATTTTTGATTTTTGCTGAATTTTTAATTTTCTCCTTATAAATGAGAGAGATTAAAACTTTATTTTCGGGGTGAGATGGACAGTGTGGCCAACTTTGTTTTTCAAAATCCGCTAAAATGAAGAATAAAACGCGTATTTAAAAAACAAAAAAAGATTTAACTTTTTTTCTCATAAAAGTGCGAGAAAACTTAATACATTTAAACTTTTTCACTAATACAGGCACACATCTGATACTTCTAGTCAATGAAAATTTCTTCGATTTTTCGAAGATATTTTAAATTGAAAAATAAACGCTGAGCGCTAAATCACTTTTTTCCGCGTTTTAATTTTCAAAAAGCACTAAAATCAGCGGGAAAGGCGCTGAGTTGGCCACACTGGAGATAGAATAGTCGCGGTCTTACAAATGATTAATTTTCTTCGATATTCTTTATTACAATTTTTTTTAAATAATCAAGTTTTATGTGAATGAAATTATTTTTTTATTTTCTTTATCATTTAATCTACCGCTACCACCGAGGTGGCCTAATGGAAGAGTGATAGACTAGAGTTCCAGCCGGCTCAGGTTCAAATCCCAAATATTCTTAATATTTATTGCTATAATAAATATTAAGATGAAAAAAAAGTAAGCCACTTCGGTGGCTTAGTGAAACAGGTGCTTCATTTAAAAAATTGGTTTCATGACAGTTTTTTCTAATTTTTATAGAAAGTTAATAAAATTCCGCTGAAACTTTTCGAAAAACATTCCAGAATGTTTTTAAACTATTTTTCGGTTATTCTTAATGCTTTCAAGAATAGTTTTCAATGTTTTAAAAAATTATTTTAATTGTTCTTAAAAATTATTTTGATTAACCTCTTGTAGCTCAAGACCCAAAGGTGATGCATAATTTACTTTTTTCGATGAAATCGTAGTTATTATGGCTTCTTGTAAAAAAATACGAAATTGAAAATTTTGCAAGGATCTACAAGGATATTAGTTATAACTGGTATCCCTAACTACCTTTGGGTCAGGGAGAAGCGAAAACTAAGAAATTATAAGGATTACAGTATACTCTAATGTAACTACGTCCTAAAATCGTACAAATAGTTTGCTTTCAGATTTTATGAGCCGATTATGGTAATTTCTAGTACCGTCGGTCGACAAAGGGTTAAAATAAACAATCTGATTTACTGTATTTAGTTGTTATATATCAATTTCGGAGCATATTTTTCTCATTTTATGAGAGAAAAAAAGGCGTCCCATCTCACCCGCAATATTCCATCTTTTGAAATGGCATTGTTCAGCCTTTAGTTTCTGATATTAGTGAAGTTTGTAGCACGTCAGGGTTCAGGTCTATAATTTTTCAAAAATGGCCAAAAAATAGCTATTTTTAAGGGTCTCAATCCCCTTTTTTTCGAAAACGTGCCGTGATGGTAAGTTTTTGACCCCAGAATCACTACAAGCCAAGCAGTGTTATGAAACTACTAAGCTTAGCAATACTTTACCTTATTGCCCGGCTTGCCATCATTCGCATAATTAGCTGGTCCACCACGAGTATATGAACTCTGATTCACCGGCTTACGATACGCAACATTTGTGCCACAAAATGGTAACTCCTTTTCCCAACCAGTACGTGGATCACATTTTATTGTTGGTGGCCCAAAAAGTTCATAACCTATATCGCAATTGTATTTCGCTTCTAGAATTCCCGTTGTACCAGCAATGGTTTGTACTTTGGCATTAAGCGGTACTGCTGGTTGACCACAAACTAAAATGAAAAATATAATAGCAATATATATAATTAGATATATGTTATTTTGGAAAAGAAAATAATAATATTAATAAGTAGCACAAATCATAAATCAGGTCGAACAAACTATTGCAAAAAATTTCGAAAAAAAACCTTCTTAATTTCTTAAACACGAAATTCCTTTTCTATTTGCACAACGCAAAATAAAAATGTTGGCAACAAAAAGTCGCAAGTTACGCTAAAGCTGTAAATAAACGCCAGACGTGGTTAATTAATAAAAATTACTTTTATATTATATTAAATTGTATTAATATTTTTTTTTACAATTTTTGCTGACTTTCTGTTTCTTTTATTTATTATTTCTTTACTTCTGATAAATATACGACTATCATCTACTTAACGTCTACTTTTTCATCATAACTATAAAGATTCAACAGTTCCGTAAAAGTCACTCTATAAGCGTTTGGGTTATTGAACCACATACTTATGTTGTAGACAAATATCTGTAAGCCCACATTAAATTTGTACTAAAATACCAAAAATACCTACACAAAAGTTTTGTACTTTTGTATTGTAACGTGACAGTACGAGAACGAGTGCCATGCAATCAACTATAACAATTAGTTTTACAGTTAGTTACCTAAAAATTCATATTGCTCATACCAAAAAAAAAAAATAATACTACATTAAATGCGAGTATCCACACAAAAATAAAACAACTCGAACTCGTAAACATCATCAACTGTCAACTGTAGTTCATAAAAGATATGGCGACATCTCTACTAATACATACAGTCCGTTATTTATATACATAGTCAGACCATTTATGTTCAGGTGTACTTATTGTATATACTTGTATGTGCATATGCATACATATGTGTGTTAATGGCGATATTTCATAAATCTTAAGTCATATAAGTAATTCGTATCTAGATACAATGTACAACGTTATTCTTTAGTTAATTTATAGAGCAAATCGTTATGCATGATTGATTCGTTTTATTATTGGTCTATTGATAGATGTATGAATTTATTTGATTATATTTTTAAAGCGAGTACACTAATATACTGTTAAACTAAGTAAGTAGTAGCATTTTAAAATTGTGTGCTATGTTATTATAACTTAAACTGCAATATGTGTATGTATGTATTTGGTAAGTTCAATAAACTTCATAAAGTATTGTAGAGACACAAGAACATGTTAATTTATAATTTTTTTTTGTTTTTTTTTTTTTTTTGTTAATATCAAGAACTTAAAGATATTAAGGCCATATCATATAGCGAATGAATGAATGATGCATGTTATTTTATGGTAAAACTTAGAAAGTTTTAAAACATAAATAAAACTAGTTACGCTGTCCGGGAGGAAATGTAATCTTCGGACGAGGCCTATTTTAATTTCATTCCATGCAATTCTTTTCACTTATATAGAAGTTAAGTCATCTAATCATCATATACATACATACATATATGGTAGATGTGTCCATATCAGAGCTGTAAAAGAATGCAATCAATTTAATTGCAATACCTTGAAGTCACAGTTAATAAGCGACAACTCATGATTGCAGTTACTGAATAACGTATTTGACTCCAGAATAGAAAAGCAGTTGGAAGTCTTTTTTATAGTCGCCGATTGGTTATTCATTTAAAAAAGTCTTTTTTAGAGTCAAGGTAGTGCAGTCTTTTTTGAAATCATGAGATTACAAATCTTATGACTCCAAAATCATGACCACTTTGAAGTCACTTGGAGTCACTTGAGTAACCTTGAACTCAAATGCAGTCATTTGGTGTCAATTGCAATATGATTTTGAAGTCCTTTGAAGTCAGTTGAAGTCTTTTGAAGTCAATTGGGATTTTTAAGTCGATTGGAGTCAGTTGATGTCTTTTGGAGTCAATTCGGAATTTGAAGTCAATTAAAGTCGCCTGGAGTCTTTTGGAGTCAATTGGGGATTTGAAGTCAATTGAATCACTGTTTTTACGAGTTATAGCTTAGATATTATTAATACATTTTAAGGGTAATACATAACGCTCGTATCTATACAGTTTTTCGCGGTAGTATACCGTATTTTTTCAACTCCAAAACCGCATACCGCCTTTTTTACCAAAATACCGCGTTTATACTGAGAAAAAAATATAAAATTTTTAGAGCTATTCGAATTTATCAATCGCAATGCAAAACTTCGGAAAGAACAATGGCAACTCGTGAGTATACTTTTGAAAGAAGTGGAAACATTGAAGGCGATTCTTGTCGTCAAATGTAATATCCATGCGTTGATTTCTATAAATAACTCATAGCAAGGCCGGAATCGCTTCGCCAAATTTCGTCAAAGCACAAATTCAGTACAACTACAGAAGAGGATATGAAAATGGAGAACGAAGACGATTTAGATGATGGATAAATTGCTTTCCTTGTTAATTTTCATTGAAAAAATTGATACCGCGAAATATACAGTTTTTTTTTTAAATCGATTTACAGTTTTTTAAAAATTTTTGTAAGAAATATACAGTTTTTGGTCCGAAAAAAGATACGAGCGTTAGTAATACACCTTGTTATTTCATTTACAATACTCGAATGTCAGAAATTATTGTCAAAACATTTTCTTTTTAATATTAAATAAATTACTAAAAAGTATTAATTACACAGTCCAAAAAATTAAAACTTTTTGGCTGAAACAGAATTGTCACCTTATAACTCTGAAAGGGTATGTTGTGTAGACAATTTTTGTAAAACAAACTTACGTCTCAGTTTTTTTTTTTACAGTGGGTCAAAGTTTTCTAATTTTGGTCGAAGGGAGCTGAATACTAAGTGCAAAAAGTGTTATAAATTGATGTCTGAGGAAAATCCTATTGGCAAAGTTGTATAGCAGAATTTTACAAGGGTCATTTATGTAAAACATTTTAATCCTTTAGTTCCCCTTTTTATGGGACAATTTGACCCCTTTTTTATGAAAACTTGAAAACTCCTTTTAAAAGAGACATTTAAAGACTAAAATATTCCAAAAAAATTTTTGCCAGAAATAGGGGTTACCGCTAGGGGTTATCGAAGACATAAAAGTCTCATATATAACGGTTAACGGTTACTAAAAGGAAATAGCAGCCTACCCACATAAATAAAATATATTATAATATAAATTCAGCATTATAATGAATTTAGATAGCTGTGACATTAATTTTGACCAACAAGGGGACGTCCACAGGTGCCCGGCGCCGATTTTTCTGATTTTCATAAATGTTGTAGGGACTAAAATCTAATAGACACGTAGGGTATATTCAACCAAACAATATTGCAACATTTGCAGAAACAAAAGCGTTTAAAACGCCAATATTTGTCTGCTGATCACGCATTCAACAGCAGGGGACTGTTGCAGCGACGCTCCTTCTTGCCGCTAATGCTAGACCAGCATCCAGTACATTTTGAACGTTTTTGCTTCTACAAATGCTGCAGTAATGCATAACCGAACATACGCGTATTTTTTTTATCTGCGGAAAAACGGTTTTAAGTTGAGTTCTAACTCCCAAAGTACGGGTTCTAAAAGTAGGAAATTTTAGAAAAAAATATATGCCAGTTTTTCTAATAATATAAAAATATACCTACAATAGGCTCTTAGGTTATACTAGACAATAGTGATGATTTTTTTATTATCATGGCAATACCAATGGAGATACTGAGGTAAAAAAAAATCTATTTTCAACTGACCTTAGAACTAAGAACGGTGTCTGAGATTTTTTCTTCAAAATTTTTGCTTAATGTAACGAAATACTGTGAGATTCAAAAGGTCACAATACCTTTGTTGCTGCTAGAGGCTTTAATGGGTTAAGTGCACATTGTTTCTATACATTAATTCTTAATAATAGCGCATTTTTATTATTTTTTAAATTCTTACTAACTTTTCCACAGACGAACATGTGAACCATTCTGCCTAGAAAAATGCATAAATACTTATTTTCTAATAATAGAATTCACTTGTACACGTATTTTTTCACATAATTATATGTTTTGTAATGCAAATAATGTGCATACATAAAACAATTATGGAATTATTCTCACGATTGTACTAAAAACTTATTAAATTTATCTAAAATATGCAATTATTAAATGTAATTATAAATAAATAATTATAATGAAGACTTAGTAAATATTCATTTATTCTATTAAACATAAAAGGGGGGAATAAAAAATAATTGTTAGCAGATAAGTTGAGAAATTCTTCGGGCTAAAAATACTAAAAATGTGTTTTTTATTATTTGGAAAGTAGGTTGAATGAAGCATATTTTATTTGCCATAATGAGAATGTACAGATGTGGAAGAAATAAATAAGTAACTGGATTCTAGGAAATTTTTTGAATGTAAAATATTCTGGAAAAATAAGAGATTGAAAAAATTTTAACACACGTTTTACCTAATAATTTTTTTTGGGTGTAAATTTTAAAAATGTTTTTGATTTAGTTAACTTTGAAAAATATGTCAGTTCTTATTTTTAATGGCAAACATGTTGATTTATTGTGAGTTTGATCAAAATGAGTGAAGAAAAAGAAGTACGTCTTAAAATTATTAAAAATTTTCAAAAAAATCCAAATTGGTCCTACAAAAAATTGGCCAAAGAATTGAAGGTCTGCCGTCAAACTGTTTCCCATGTTATTAAACGGTTTCAGGAGAATTTGATCATCGATAGGAAACCTGGTTCGGGAAGAAAACAAGGACCACATGATATTGGGAAAGCCAAGAAAATAGAAAGCATATTGAAAAGATCTCCAAACACATCTGGTAGAAAAGCTGCCCGGTTAGCCTAGTGCTCTGACTATTTGAAGCAAAAAGTTAAAGCCAATGCAGGTTTGAAAACATACAAAGTCCAAAAAGTTCCAGACAGGAATGCTGCAAAAAATTTAGATGCCAAAAGTAGGGCTCGGAAACTAAAATCGAATTTCATTCAAAAATATTCATGATATATAATGGACGACGAAACGTAGTAGATTGGCAGATTTTACGCAGCTTCCGGGTCAAAATTTTTATGTTGCTGATGCTCGAGGAAATGTCGAAGAACAATTTAGAATCCAAAAGTAGACAAAATTTCCTAAAAAATTCCTGGTATGGCAAGCTATAAGCAGTTGCGGCATTTGTTACAGTGGGCTCTATAAATACCGAAATATACATCAAAGAATGTTTGAAAAAACGACTTTTTCCTTTCATAAGAGAGTACAATGTGTCCACATGTTTTTGGCCCGATTTGGCATTATGTCACTACGGCAATAAAGCTCTGGAGTGGTACCAAAGTAAAAACATAGTTTTTGTACCAAGAGAGGCGAATCCTCCAAATTGTCCGGAGCTAAGACCAGTGGAGAGATATTGGGCTCTTGTGAAAAGAAACTTAAAGAGCACAAAAAAGGTGTCCCAAAATATCGAAGATTTTAAAAGGAGATTGGCAAACTGTTCCAGAAAGGTGGCTGAAACAACTTTCAAATCTCTAATGGAAGGCTTACCAAAAAAGATCCACGAGTTCATAAATTAACCATTATTTATAAAAGTTATATTTTTCTGTACTTTGTAAAATATTATCAATTAAATAAAAAATCAAAATTCTAATATAAACGTTTAAAAATTATTGAATTTTATATATGTTAAGATTTTTTCGATCTCACTCCTTATAAGGTTTTTTGATACACCTTCGTTTTTATTTTCGGATTTCAAACTCGCTTAATTGGAATTCTACTGTAAACAATTAAGCACTTCATCTACCTAAGTATTTGTGATCACAAATTGTAGACGTAATTAATTGTTCATGTTATTTGCAATTTCTTAATAAAATGAATTTTGCGAATCAAATTAAAAAAAAGTTGATTACAAAAATCAAACCAGTTTTGAATTATGAATACTTTTAAATTTGTTACTTTCAAATTGTGCCATTAAAATTTATTTATTTTTTTTTTCATTTTTTTCTGTTTTTGTGTAGTATTTTTGCAAACAATTAAATACAAAGCACATGTAAATGTTTTGTTTAGCATAAATGGTAATTAAAAATTAGAAAAATCCGAAAACCTAAATACAACTAAATAGCATAAGCGCCATGTTAATACAATAGCAATGAAAGCAGAAAAGAAAGCGCAACCAGGCGGATAATTTTTTAGTGTGTAAGCAGCATTTAAGAGCGCTTAAATAAGGCGCAAAGCATAGTATTAAAATACAACTGAACACTAGACCGTACCAACTCCCCTTGCCCTTTCCAAAATACGGAAAAATATTATCATTTAGCTACTCTTATACGTTTTTTGTAGTTTTATTATTATGTGTAATTTTAGTCGCTATTTTTTGTTGTAGTTGTAGTTGTTATTATTTTGGGATTTTATATATATTACGCACATTCTCACAGTTATTAGATTATCGTTGTTTTCTTGTTGTTATTGTGTGCACATATTTATAAACATTAAAGCAAGGAAATTGCATAATATTTTTCTTAACTTTGAAATATGACATAATTTAATTTTAAGGTTACAAACCGCAATACTTCAGTTGAAAATATATGCCAGATATATGGCACAAAAATAAAAAAAAACAACAACAACAACGCAAACGTTATTAGTTATAATAATAAAAATAATAATGTTGTAAAAATTAGTTTTTTATAATTGTTTTCTAGTTATTTGTTGTCTTCTTGTAATTCGTATATCATTTGAAATTATTATTGTAATAATATCGTATTTATAGTCACATATAATTATATGTATTTGTATTTTACATATGCTACTAAGTAACAATAAATGAAAGTTACTCTGTTTAGCATGACACGATTTAAAGTTTCAGTGAATTTCGAAGCCCTTTTAATTAAATAAAAAATTTATTGAAATTAACTACTCAGTTGTCAAATAAAATATTGTAATTTAAGTTAAAAACTTGTTTATGATTTATTTATTTTAGTTAGGTGCTTAACTGTATTAGTGGCGGATCTAAGATTTGGGTTTGGGAGGAGCAAATTTTCCTGAACTAAAGGAATACATTAAAAATTATATATATTTTCACGCATTTTATTCTGCATTAGCTATAGTTATGATTATAAAAATACACAAAACAATGTGACTTGGCTGCCAAAAATGTATCTAAAGGGAAAAAATTAAATAGCAGACCACTTAAAATATGTTTGCAGGCTAAACCCCAATTCAGAATGAATCACAAACCTGATAAAAACCAGACCGAAATCCAGAAATAAAACAGATCAAAAACTGAACCAAAATTTAACCAGAAAACGGCTGAAACTCTGACCAAAACTCAAACCGATAATTAGACCAAAAATTTTACCGAAAATCTGACCAAACAGAGAAACAAATTCTGATCCAAAATCAGACAAAAAATTTGACCAATTTTTTAATGAAATCTTTTAATGAAATCTTTGGACTTCGAAAAACAAAGTTTTAGATTGATTCTGCAATTGATGCAACAGAATTTTAGGTTCTGGGCCTCAATATCGGGAAAACTTCAAAGTGATTAAGAACGTCTTTATAGAGGATCACAATCAATATTTCTAAATTTTCCCTAAAAACAATTTCATTAGCAATTTAATTTTATCAGGTATCAAATTGGTACACTGTGTAAGAAATTAGTAGCGCAGTTTAATAAAAGTTATGCTGCTGAAATCATCATACACTAAGTCAGCTTACCCATAACAAGCGCTGTCTATAGTAATTTACGAAAACAGTAAAATTTTACTTTGATTTCGTTAGAATTTCGGAAAATATTGTGGAAGACAACAAACGTCGCAAGTGCATCTCTAAATCTAGTGAAACAAATATTTTTTTCTTTAACCTATCATACCAATTTATATGCTTTACAAAATGAACTTTAAAAAAAAAATATTTTTTGCCCATAGGTGCAAGTTATAATAATTATCTTCTTTACAAATCAGTGTGTTTTAAATTTCGGAACGGATTTGGATTCTGGTCTCGATGCGGGTCCATTACATATTAAGTATTTTTGGGGGAAATTTTCTATGAGAAATTACATAAAAATATAATTTTTAATAACG
Organism: Toxonevra muliebris; assembly: GCA_963691655.1. NCBI lineage: Eukaryota > Metazoa > Arthropoda > Insecta > Diptera > Pallopteridae > Toxonevra > Toxonevra muliebris. Next base: position 106,805,552 of record OY829326.1, read on the forward strand.
ATATTTCTTTTAAGACCATAAAGTAATTAAAATAATGCTTACGAAAAATTTGAATCAATAAATTACACGTTGCTCACTAGAAACAAAGCCAGAAATTATTTTGATTGCATTAGTCATTAGCATTAAAATTTAAATGTTATTATTGCAACTGAATTGCATTTTCTAATCAAACTTTTCAAAAATGCACTACCACACCTTTTTGCATAACACAACACAACACATCAACCACAACAACCGACCAACAACAATAAAGTCAACAACATACATACATAAATTGCAATTGTTGCTAATAATGTACGCGTTCAATGACCGCATAACTATAAAAATTTGTTAAAATGCGAATAAAAAAATGCATGAATGAAAGATAAATAAATAAAACAATAACATTTTAGGGTAACTCAAACACACAAACAGACAAACACTCCAATATGCATAACTAACTAAACTAAGTAATAAGAAAACAAAAAAAATAAGACACAAACGTGATTGAATTTTTAAAACTATTGACAATTGTGCACTTTTCAGTTTATTTGTTTATTACACAAAGTTTTTTGTTGCTGTAACAAAATAAATTTGAAATTTATGCAATTACCCCAAAAAACAAAAATTCACCTGAATTGATTTTTTTTTTTTTTTTTTTTGTAACGAACGCGCAGGCGTTTTGCTATTTTACATGCTGCGAGGGTATAAAAGTAATTTATCTACTCTCGTATGTATCTATAGCATTTATATGGAGTTAGAGGAGACATACATAAATAAATACAAACTATCACAACACAAAAATTGAAATTGCAACAAATTAGCATGCACAATACTGCGCTGTGATTCTTGTATAAGATTGCTTAATATTTTGTACCAAACAGTTAAATATTTTTTTTTTTTTTTTTTTTGGCTAGCCATAATCAACGGTACATACGAAATATATAAAAGAGTAAGCTGACAAAAAGTGTGTCAAGCATGCTTGATCTTAAGCTTAAATAATAATAGCGGAAGTAACACTAACCAACAGATTGACATGTTTTTTGGTTTGGCCGAATAGTTTTAAAAATTCAACAATATTCATAAAATCTGTTAGAAAAGACCAAACATCACTAACTACGAGACAAGCTTAAAAATATGACAAATTGTTTATTATAAATAAACAATAAAATGTTGGGAATTTTTAGGGACATTTTAGGAACATGTATAATTTTTAGAAAGATATTTGGTCGGTGTATAAAATATTACTTACTATTGTTTCTTGTATTTTTCTATTTAAATCGATGAACCTCACTGCTATGCTTTGTTGTTATAGAAATCTGTAGTTTTCTCTAGTATCCTACAATATACTTCACTTTATATTTTGGCTAGTTTTGTCTGAACGATATTCAAATTAGAACTGATGAAGCGGAGAATGATTCAAAAATCCCAAAAAAGACCTTAAGTTGCCCTCACCTTATACTGCACGAACATAGGTTTTTATCAAACTTCCTATGCAAGTAGTTTGTGCATGATCTAAGAACAATGAACTTCAGAAACGTTTTCACCTTCGGCTTAGAGATATTTCGTTATATAAGTAACTGATGATTTTCTTATATAAACTTTTAGTAATAGGCAGTGGTGGTTCTAGGTTTTGAGTTTAGGGGGGCTGATTTTACTAAATTAAAGTATACCAAAACCCTGACCTAGACCAAAACCTAGTGCAAAATTGTTTGCAATGTTCACACCAAAAATATAGGCCAAAAATTACAAGATAACTGGAAAAAAACTGAGACCCAAATTCAAACTAAAATCGGATAGAAATTTAAGCGGTTATTTCGACTAACTTTCAAACTAAAATTCCAACACTTTTTTTCAAATCGAAGCTCAAACCAATAAAAGGACCAAATTCAGATCGAAAATCTGGATCAAAATAAGACCAAATTCAGAACAAAACCACGACTAACTCATTATTGTCCAGCCGGTATATTCACTTACCTATGACTTGTCTGTAGAATTTATATAGTTAAATGATCTCTTTTGAGAAAACAATTTGAAGGAAATTTTGATTTCCTTTGAGAAAAAATTTTCATAAAACAATTTGATACATCTTTATATTTTCAGTCATTTTTAGTCGAAACAAAAACCAGAAAAAAAAAATATTAAATTAATATAACAGTTGATTTCGATAGTACTTCAAACGAGCTTTCAAAATATATATTCATATCACTCTTAGCATCGATATCACTATTGATATCGGCCATATACCATAAATCATAAACCATTATCATCTCACAACTCCAGAACCAAGCATTCCATTTTTATGAAAATTTAAATATATCTTAATTTAACCAAAAAACCAATAAATTTTGAATTTCAACGAGATCTGTAGACGCTTTTGGGTACCGGGCAATAACCGGTTAAAAAAACAATGTTCAAACCACGAATCGGACCAAAATTCCAACAAAAAACGACCAAAATGACGTCAAATTCAGATCAAAACTCAGACTAAAAATTCAAAATTCAGACCGAATCCAAACCACAATCTATTTAAAATTCATTCCAAATTAAAAAAAATTTAGACCACAACTTAAACTAATAGTTAGACAAAATTTTACGTCAAAAGGACGCCAACTACCGAACGAAAGCAATTCATAATTCAGACCAAAAACTAGTGGAAATATCTGATAAATATTCATACTAATTTTAACTCAAATTAAACAAAAGCTGGACCAAAAATCCAGCCGAATTCAGACCAAAATTTAAAGCAAAATTCAGACCGGATTCGGACCGAAATTCAGACTAAAATAGATGTCAAAATCTAGCCAATTCAGACCAAAATTTCGACCATAAATCAAACTAAGTGTTAGATTAAAGCGCCAAATACATATTAAAGGCAAACCAAGGCTTACACCAGAAATCAGATCAAACGCTGAGTAAACGCTGGTCTGAACTGAACAAAATTCTGACCACAATTTAGACTAAGACCAAAACTCAGACTAGAAGGATCTTAAATACAGACCGAAAACAAATCAAAATTTAAACCAAGCATGGATTAAAACTCAAACCAAATTCAGATAAAGTAAGATTCAAATATTCGACCCCATTTTAATATTTATATTAAATTAATATTATTAAAATTATATATATTTTATAATAATATTTTAAATTCTAAAATTCTTCGTTTATTGAAAGTAAATACTTTTCACTGCTGATGGCTTTTTTTTGGAAATATCGAAAATTTTTGATTTCTCAAAAATCACTGTTTATTATAAATATACTGCTCTTCGCATATATTTGGTAAATCAAGATTGCTGGGTTCTGATGGGGGGTAGGCGGGGGGAGGTCATCAGCCCTATAGTCGCCCTCCTCTGGACGCGCCACTGGTAAAAGGTATTCATATATTCTATTCTTGGATGTACTTATCAAAGATAGTTTCTATTTTAGGATTAAATGACAGCATCCATGTTAATAAAAATCCTTGATTCTGTGGGACCAGCAACCAAAGCTCTCAAGAGAAAACTTCAAATAGAAATGAGATTTTCCTTTTCAGTAATTTATGCATCATAGTTATGACTTAGTTCATGTCTACTTAACAGATTAAAGTGATATTTATCAGGTGGATTCCAGTGATTTTCCTGCCCTATATGCTATTGTTACTTTGACAAAAACAAAGTTCATTCAGCTTGAAAAATATCACTCCAAGTTCTTTCTGTATTTTAAAGTTTTTTTTTCGGTTTTTCGTCTTTTATGGAAATTTAATTAATTTCACGTATAACTTTTCAATATGCGAGCAATCCTTTTTTTATGGATTATACAAATAATAATCAATTAAAAATTATGTAACATCCTGATCTTAACACTTTTCGATCGAATAAATGAAGGACCTGCGGTCAAAAAGTGATATCCAACACTTTTTCCCAAATGGTTTTTTTTTTTTTGGTTTTTGTTCTCTTAACGGGGTATTCTACCCGAGATGGTGCGAAATATCGATGATTTCAAATCGTTGTAAATGAAAAGCTTTTCAATATTTTTATTGCAGGTTTTTTGCAAGTTTTTCTACAGGTTTTGAACAATAATTTTCGTTTTTAATGTTAAAAATATCTTTGTTAATAATGGTTCATTCGACGCCTCGAACTTGAGCCTGCCGAAAGTAGTTGCTCCATGGTGGACATGATATCTCCGGTTTAAATATTCTGAAACACAAAGTGTAACCCATTTTGTAATCGTGAGACTTCCTGCTATCGCTTCATCTATGGAATAAGAAAAACAAATTTTTCTTCAATTTAAATTTTTTGCCCTGTTTTTGTTTATATTTTGCATTAAAAACATTAGTTAATCAAATGCTTTCACCATAATCCTAGATAAGGCCATAACTATACATTTGTTTAGTAGCCTTGTTAAATTTCAAGTCAATTGGACAAGTGGTTTTTTGTGAATCGTATCCACCGTCCCGAAAAAAATGGTTTCGAGAAAAACGAGTTTAAAGATTTACAAACATGATACTTACAAATGCTGTAACTTACGGTTAATCAGCGATTCCAGGACCATACAATTCCCCCTCTTCTTTCTCATAAAACTCGTTGTCTACATCAAAAATATTAAATAAAAAAAAATCATCAATTTTTCGGACCATCTCGGGTAGAATACCCCCTTAAATCACGCCGATATTTTGCCGCTTTCAGAGTTTAAAAATGTTGATTACTTTTTTTTTAAATACAGAAACGTCCCGAATAGAACTTTGATTAAATCTTGCTGTAACTACTCCAATTTGGAAATAAAGCCAAACCTGAATGAAAATATATTTTGAGAAAATAATTGTGTTGTCTGGTGTAAACTTTCAATTGACAAAATCCTACCTCTTAAAACTAACATGAATTTTCTTTTTTTTATTCATCATTATTCTTAAATTATTGGCCCACACAATTTGCTGCATACCTGATAGTTACAACCTATTTTTATCACATAAATAACTCAAATAAAACACCAACGCTTCTGCTTTTCACAATCTTAAGGAAGAGGATAATAAATTATTCATTGAATGCAAATTAAAACGGAGCGGTAAATAAATTGTTCAAAAACCTATTATTATTGTTTTAAATGTGTGCAGGTGGTTTAAATAACATATACTTACAAAAGAAATCTTATTTGCATTTCACAGAAGGATTTTCTTCCAACTACAAGTATTTGCCAACAAAAAAAAAATTCAAATAGTTAAAACTATGTTTACATTTATTTAAAATGCAATTAATGTTATGTTTATTCAACTGACAATTAACTGACACAACATGAGTATACAAAACCTACACATACACACGTAAACACTTACGTGAGTGGTTTTCTAATTTAGTTCACCAACAAAAAAAAAACCGTTCGAAAAATGAAATGTAGGTTAATTTTTGTGAAATTTTTAAGCCGGCAAAAATTTTCTTTTAATAATTTCTTTCAAAAATTTTTTTTTTATAAATTTCTATTTATTAAAAATTATTAAATGATTTCCAATTTTGCACATCCTATAATTACCTCATCTTTCAACGCACAAAGGAATTTGAAAAAACGAACGTAATCTTTTAATTTATCGATCGTCTGATAATGTTTCACAAATAAGAGGATCGGTACCTATTTTGAATTGAGCACACCGTACGATATTTGATTTTAAATCGTGACACAATTTAACAAAAATTTGATCGTGCCAATAATAAAATAGTCACGTACATATAAAGCGTTTACATTTAAAGGTAATTTCTTTTGAAAAAATAAATTGTATGTCAAAATATCGAACAATAGAAAATGCTCAGAAATTTAAGTATGAATTTTACGGCATAAAGTTAATAACTTATAATTTATTATTTAGGACTCGGTGACATAAGTGGCAAGTGCATGAACTAAAGAGTACACGGTAGATTAGATTTCAAATTCCAGATCAGGCGAAAACTAAAATTATTTGTGATTGAAATCGATGATGAACAACATTTGTTTTCGGAAAAATTGTTTATGATTAAATTATTTTGGAACACGATCGTACAAAATGGGAAAACTCTTGATCAACGCTTGACAAAATGGGGCAATGCTTGTCAATTAGCAAAAAAGTTATCAAAAAATCGGAAAATACTTGTCAAAAATGGGAAAATGAATATCAAACTTGTTTTCATAATTCTTTCTTCAATTTTTTTCGAATATTTTATTATAAGTACTGTATCGAAAAGTACTGTATCGAAAAGAAACTGTACACTTTAAATTCAATATTTCTCACAATGGAGACGTTTGATCAAAATGCGGTAAACAACTTTAAGAAAGTGTGATCGATTTTATTGTTATTTCTTTATCTGCTATTATTGTTCAAGTTTTCACGATGCCTCAAATTGAAAATCACGGCCCAAGCAAATTTTACGCAATTACTGTATTGAAAAAGGAATTTTTACATAGAGCTGGATAAACGGTACAAAGTCAAAGCAAATGGTGGCAAAATATTATAATCAAGTTTGGAGATACCAGTTCTCTAAAAGATTGCCCGAAAAGTGGAAGCAACAATATTCAAAACATTCGAAGTTTAAAGCAAAGTTAAAGGCCTTAACCGTCTAGTTCCCAAATTTTTGATTGATTAAAAGAAATTGGGATAGATCAATTTTGATGTAAAAAGTATAAATCTGATCTCAAAACCCCAAAAAATTTAATGAGCGTGGTTTTATGAAGCCGGAAAGGTTGAACGCTTAAAAATATTTTTTGCTGAATAAACTTTTTATAAATTTGTTTTAAGAAATTAAATATTTTGTATTAAAAATTCAAATTCCTAGCTACTCACAGATAGTTTTTTGTCTGGCTAGTATGATGGGAAGTATTTTATTTAGTTATTTTTTTTATTTTTATTTTAAATTTAATCAAAATAATTTATTTTCCTGTTTTTCACAAATTTTTGATTTTGGCTGTCGCTAACGTCTGTAATACGCATCATAACTCATAACTTTAAAAGTTTGGGAAATTCCATAAACGATATGATAATTTCATCCGTTTCAATGAGGGTTAATAAACAAAACCAAATAAATGTCAATGCGAGGCTTGGCAAAAAAAGCTATTGACTACACGATTACAAGAGGAAGCAGACATAATTTAGAAGCTTACAAGATAAGAAAGTACCAAAAAAAAATGTTAGGACAATTGCAAATTAGGAAAACTGTATGACCGTTCGCTTCAAGATGTTGATGAGTGCGTTGTAATGAATGATGAAAGCTATGTTAAAACGGACTCAAGAACATTACCAGAGCTCCAATTCTACACAAAACACAAAGTATGTACTGTCGACCAGGCAGTGTGGATAATTGGAGTGGAAAAATTAGACAAGAAAGTCTTTATCTGGCAGGATATTTGCTCTTGCGGCTTTCAGACTATCCCGTTTCTTACAAAGGTCACTATAAATGCAGAGATTTACAAGAAAGAGTGCTTAAAGCGCTGTTTTAAAATTTTTTACAAAAAACGCAATGCATCAACAATATTAGTCTGGTCTGGTCTGGTTTAGCTACTACACACTTCAAACACAAACAACGTCAATTGACAGGCTGAGAGGAAAAGCGAGCTAAAATTTATATAAGAGCAAAAGTGAAATAATTTAGTGTGTCAGTGCAAGAATGGCATAAGTAATACGGTTTAGAGTTAAAATGAAACGCCTTAAAATTAAGAACAAAAATGGTATAAAAATTCATTCACAGCAAGAACAGCATAGTTTTTTATTCCCTTTTCGCTCTGAACATATTTCGTTTCACCTTTGCTCTGAACATATTTCGTTTTGCTTTTGCTCTTAAGTAAAATTATTCCATTTTTTTCTGAACGTAGAAGTTATACCACTTTTCCTCTCAGCCTCTCAAATGAGGACGATTCGGTTTTATATCACTTTCGAATGATAAATGACAGGCTGAGAGGAAAAGCGGGTTAAAATTTATATAAGAGCAAAAGTGAAATAACTTAGTGTATGAATGCAAGAATGGCATAAGTAATACGGTTTAAAGTGAAAATGAAACGCCTTAAAAGTTAGAACAAAAATGGTCTAAAAATTCTTTCAGAGCAAGAACAGCATAGTTTTTTATTCCGTTTTCGCTCTGAACATATTTCGTTTCACTTTTGCTCTGAGCATATGTCGTTTTGCTTTTGCTCTTAAGTAAAATTATTCTACTTTTTTCTGAACGTAGAAGTTATACCACTTTTCTTCTCAGCGTTTCAATTATGTTTCAAAAAAGGGAAACACACCAAACGCTCCAGAATTCCGCTTAATAGAGAGGTATTAGGCTATAGTCAAATGGAACTTCAAGAAGGGTAGTCGAGTTGTAGGTGACGTCAAAGAAATGAAAAAAACTTGCTTTAGGCAGGCAGTGCCGTTACAAAACAAGGTGTGCAGAGTTTGATGAAAGGGATAAAACAAAAAATTCGGCGTAAATTAGGGGAATCATTTTTTTTTATAAGTCTTAATGGAAAATTAGTTCAGATATATTTATTGTTAAAATAAAAAAAGTTCCAGCCAAAAAAGAATAAAAACCGTTATGCTACAAGCAAAACAATGTGTGCAGTTTCTATTCGATACCAGCCTCATCTCGGATATTTGAAATTTTACAGGAGATACAAAAAACTGAATTCAGAAGGAATTTTTTTCTCTAACTACTAACAATTATGTTGCATCATTTCATTCTAAAATGGTTGGTTTAAATGAAATTGTGTCGGGGAAAACGGATACTATATATTTTATTCAAGGACTTGAATGGCTTTAGTAATAAAACGGCATTATTAAAGAATGTGTATTAATGAAAAGAACATTTTTATTATTTTGTTACAGGTTTCTTATTGGTGCAAAATATTTTTTTGGTCGCAGTGCCTGACTTTCGAGTCGCCTCAACCGCTCTTAATATAGGTTTCATTTATATTTCACAGTATTGCTAACCTACAAATAGAAAAAAAAACTTCCAAAAAACATTTATTTTACAAAAAATTTTATTCGACGTCTGCCCATGCCCATGAAAATCAGATATGGGACCTTCTCGCTCATAGAATATTGTTCTATATGTATTCATAGAAAAAAGTTGAAAAAGTGCACTTTAAAAAATCCGAGATGAGCCCTTTTGCAGTAGGTAGTGTTAGGATGTTTTTGTCAATACTTTTTGTACTAAAGCTTCAAAAATTGCATGAGAAGTTAATGGAAATTTGCCAAAACTAGAATTTTATACTATAGTTTCAAAAATTCTATATGAAATGAATATTTTGTTTCGACATCCAAAATATAAATTTCACTTGTCCCGGTGGCTTAAAAGTTTACATGTGGTTTATATTTAATTTGGAGTTAAAGTTCACCATTTCTGAACAATTTTGCTAAATTAAAACTTAGATGGTGTCAGTGTTCAGCAACTTCTAATAAAATTTTCAATAAATTAATAAAGTTAAATTTTTATAAAAATATGATAAGTCAGATTTGTAATTGTGTGACCTGAAGGGCTTATATATAGCCACTAGGGTGGCCCAATTTGTATGGACGATTCATATCGCTATATCCGTCATGAATTTTCTAATATTAATATTTTTAAATCTCGGCAACATTTTGGCTTTCCCGATGGCGTAGGAAAATCTAAAATTTCGATTTAAAAAATTTTCAATTCTTGACTAATATACGTTAACTGATTATAAATTAGTTATATTGAATCATAATTTATTTTCCCATCTGGGAAACGAACCTGAAGGCAGCTGGAACTCCAGTCTAGCACTCATTCACCAGGCCATCGAGGTGACCTAGTGGTTAGTGTGTTGGACTGCTATGCAGAGGTGCCCAGGTTCATATCTCGGCACGCTCAAACAAATCAAAAATAGAAAATAAAAATTTTTCTACATGGCACCACCTCTTGGCGGGCAATGGCAAACCTCCAAGAGTAAAAAAATGCCTATGAAAAGCTTTTCACTTTGCCGTTCGAATTCGTCATAAAACTGTAGGTCCCTTCTATTCGTGTATAAATATAACTCACACAACATGAATGGATGCGAAAAGCTCGGCCTTGGCCTTCTATGGGCTGTTGTGCCATAATAGTAGTAGTAGTAATCATAATATATTAATTAGTATTCATACACTTAACTGTCAGCAGTTTTTTCATTGCAAAATGAAATATAGAAATAGAAGAAACGAAGCGCTCCACAAAAAAAACCTTAATAATTTTTGTAAACAAAAAACATAAAAAAAAACAGGAACAAAACTTGACATTTTTTAACGTTCAAAGTCCATCGGACTAGCGAAAATGATGATGTTTATATTTTCAAGACCCTCCAGAAAATTCGTGACGGATTTGGAAAAAATCAATCCAACCTAATAGTCACTATCCCTGTAAGAAATTTTAGGATTAGGATTCGCTATGTTTTGTTACATTATCATATGAGTTTCTGATATAATTCAATCCACAGGAATTTGACTTCTGTTTATAGCTTCATAAGTATAAAGAAATCAAATGTAAACTTTTAAAATGACGGCAAACGTAATTCAGAGTTAGCTTTTAAAATCTTGCATTTTCTTTTATGTTAAACTGTGAAATTAAATAATAAGTAAAAAATATTTTAAATAATGAATACTAATGGCACAGTTTTTTTTAATCAATGCAATTTTCTATAAAACTGTCAATCATTTTCCTTTAGAAATTAACCTGGCACTTTCAAAAATAATTTAGTTTCCTATTTAATTCACATAAAATTAAATAATTTACTCTTGAAATTTTAGTTGTAAAAAATTCAGTAAATAAAGCTTTGTGATTTAAATTTTTTGCAGAGAAACTTGAAAAGGTTCATTGAAAATGCAAATGCTGACATCATTGGCATTTGCATATTTCCAGATAATAACATTTTCGTTGTTATGAAGAAATCGAGCAGCCAAGCTTAAAATATCATAATTTTATAATAAAATAATAAATAAAAGTTAAAAGAAAAAAAATAATAAAAATTACACAATTTCACTTTACAAAAATGCAATAATACAAATCTATTATTGCGCAAATCTCTACATCGGTATATGTAGAAAAAGCAATTAAAAACACATCTGTCAAAAATTTTCAACAAAGTTTTCAAAAGTTGCATGTCTATATTAAATATTAAGATTTAAATTTCAAGCTAAAATATCTACATATAAATACATACTCGTACATATGTGTGCCATATAAGTTTGTATCTATCTCTACGCGTATATGAGAGAAAAATGTATTTAAAGCATTCGCATCAAAAACTTCAACTAAGCATGAAGGTCAAAGTTGAACAGATTAGTTTATAAATAAATATTTTGACACTTTAACACATAATATACTTTATACTTTTAAAAAACTTCAGCGCAAAGTGCGAGAATTATGCAAGCGAAATAGGCACTAATTAATTAAAAATTAAATACTGTGGGTATTTGTGGATTTTCACTTAAGTAATTAAAAATGGAATGATTGTTTTTTTTTTTTCTTCTAATTTTCAATTAAAATATTTACATTTAAAATGCAGTTACACTGAATATTTTATTAGGGAATGAAAAACAGTAATGTGTGAAAAAATAATTTCATTATTTGAATTATCTTCGAAATGTATAAATTTTAATGAAAACTTAATTTTGATTATTATCTGTGCTTGAGTAGATTTTAGATTTGTGTAAATTGTTTTTCCATAGCTATCTTCATTGTTATTTTTTGTAGTTAGTTAAAAACAATAAACTATGCTAATACATTACTACCAGCTTTCTATTTCTTTCCGTTTGTTGTAACCAAAAAAAAAAAAAATAAAAGAAACACAAAAAATGAAAAGTTTTCATTATGTCTTTGTAACTGTGGCTGTGGGTACTACTTACTTTCTCAAAGTTCCATTTGTATTATAAGTATAGACACACACATACACTTATAAGTATTCACATACATATATACTTACATAGTTGCTAGCGATTCCAATGTTTCTAATATTTAATATTTATAATCAATTAATTACTTAGATAAAAGTTATTAAAAAATATACATGTATTCATTCTCTGTCTGTGTAATTTCCTGTTTATAAGTTGTAAGTTTTCTCAGCATGAAAGTTTTGCTAACGATTTGTTTTTTCATGAGAAACAAATAAAATTTCACACACAGCACCAAGTTACATTTAAACAGGTTAATAAACTGTAGCTATTTAACTCATTTTCAAATTTTCTCAAGAATACAAAAAAAAAACAACAAAACGCTAAAAGTGTCGAAAGTTTAATTAAAAGTGTCCAAACATATTCCAAGAACAAAGTGCACAAAAGTGTAGAATATCGCGCAATTTGAGGCAATTGTCCACTTTGGCTAAAAACGTGAGTTGTCAGTTTAGTTGTTGCAAAACTCTTTACTTGGCTACTGTGAGAACGTGAGAACTTAAACTGTATGCCTGCATTTTTTTTTTTTTTTTAGATTCACTCAAAGAAAAATATTTATTAAAAGAAATATACTATGTAGTGCTATTAAAAGCATTTTTGTTTTTGTTCCCAGACATTGCCTTTAAAATCTACTCTTATTAGGGATGACATTTTAATGAAGAAATCACTTCTCACTATGGGCTGAGGCCCTCCCCCTCCTTTGGGTTGAATTTTGTACTGAATTTTTATCTGATATTGGTTTAAATTTTCCGTTTTTGTCCGTTTTTGATCTGATTTCTGGTTTTATTGTATGTCAGAATTTTGTTTTATTTCAGGACTGAATTTTAATCTGAATTTGGCTTAAGTTTTAATCCGTCTTTGGTCTAAATTTTGATTTGCTTTCTATCTGTATTTAAGATCCTTCTGGTCTGAGTTTTTATGTAACTCTTAGTCTAAATTGTGGTCAAAATTGTGCACAGACCAACGTTTACTCAGCGTTTAATCTGATTTCTGGTTTAAATTTTGGTTTGCTTTTAATTTTTAGCCGTCTTTTTAGCCTTCGTTTTAATCTAACTCTTAGTCTTTTTAGCCTCCTTTTTAATCTAACTCTTAGTTTGAGTTGTGGTCCAAATTTTAGTCTGTATTGGCTTGACTTTGATCTGAAACCGGTCTGAATTTTGTTTTAACTTTTGTTCTGAATTCAGCTGGAATTTTGATCTAGTTTTGTATAATTTGAGCAAAAATTTTTGGTGTGAATATTTATCAGATATTCCCAGTAATTTTTGGTCTAAATTGTTGGTTCCTTTTGTTCGATAAATTAAAAATGTATTGGTTTTTTCGGTCAAATTAATATATATTTAAATTTTCATAAAAATACAGTGCTTGGTTCTGAAGTTGTGAGATGGTAAACTCACTTATCACCAAGCAGATATCAATAGTGATATCGATGCTAAGAGTGATACAAGTTTTAATTTTGAAAATTCGTTTGAAGTACTACCCAAATCAACTGTTATCTTAATTAAATTTTATTTTCTGGTTTTGGTTTCGACTAAAAATGACTGAAAATATAGAGATGTATCAAATTGTTTCATCAAAATTTTTTCTCAAAGGAAATCAAAACTTCCTTCAAATTGTTTTGTCAAAATTGATCATTTAACAATATAAACCCATCAGACAACTCATACGTCACATATATGAAGTTGTATGCTTCAACAAATTGCTGGTAAGTGAACATACCGACTGGGCAATAATGAGTTAATCAAGGTTTTGGTCTGATTTGATCTCATTTTGATCTAGATTTTCGATCTGAATTTGGTCCTTTTCTTGGTTTAAACTTCGATCTAAAAAAAAGTGTTTGAATTTCAGTTTGAAATTTGGTCGAAATATCTGATTAAATTTCTATTCGGTTTTAATTTGAATTTTCGTCTTAGTTTTGTTCTAGTTATCTTTTAATTTTTGGCCTATATTTTTGGTGTGAACATTGATAAAATTTTTGCATTTGTTTTTGGTCTAGGTCTGAGTTTTGGTTAATATTTATCCTGATATTTATTCATTAATTTAGTAAAATCAGCCCCCCAAACCCAAATCCTAGAACCGCCATTGCTTTTCCATGTTTTTCTTTTGAGCTACTTCTTTAGAAATTGGAATATTTAAAGATTTAAAATTTGTCTGCATGCAAATCACATTTATGTTACTAAAAAGTTACTTACACAAGCCTCATCATGGCCGTCATTAGAATGAATATTGTGTCTACCAGAGCTGTAAAAGAATTCATTCAATTGAGGATATAAGTCACAAATGAATAATAATTTTTGATTGCAGTTATTGAGTAACATATTGACACCAGAATAAAAAATGCAGTTCGAAGTCTTTTTTGGAGTCAATTGGGGATTTGAAGTCAATTGGAGTCACTTGAAGTCAATTGGAATCAAATGGAATGTGAAGTCAATTTTAATATATGTGTTATTTAATATTTCCATTCATTTATTTTATCAAAACCAATTGTCTAAACAAATTGCGATTTTTATTATTGGCAACAACCCTAATATATAAATATTTAAGGTTATTCAAGTTTTGATAATTTCGGTCCAAAAAAAGACTTTTCTAAATGAATAACCAATCGGCGACTCCAAAAAATAATTAAAACTGCCTTTTATATTCTGGAGTCAAATATGTTATTAAAAAACTACAATCAATCATGAATTGTCGGTTATTAACTGTGACTTCAAAGTATTGCATTTGAATTGATGGAATTATTTTACAGCTGTAGTGTCTACACGTACATGGACTTGAGTGAACTTTTGGAATTAAAGAAAAACCATTAAATTTGAATTTAGACATGTTGTCTTCATTGTTTCTTCCATTCGTGAATTCACACTTTTTCTTGTTCTAAAAAAAGAACGATGATACAAATTTTTATCTAGTATTTGGATTTGATAAGGACTGATTTCGAATAATAGCATACCAAGATAATTATTAGACCAAATGCCAAACCATATCCAGACCAGAAATGAATTGTAAGTCATTTTAAGTCTTTGGGAATCAATTGGAGTCACTTGTAGTGAATTGGGGATTTGAAGTCAATTGGAGTCAATTGCGATTTGAAGTCAATTGGAGTTACTTGAAGTCAATTGGAATCAATTCAGACCAAATCAAAACCCGGAATCAAATCAGACCGAAATCTGACAGAAATTTGGACCAAAATTCAAACTAAAATTTAATTTATTTAATGATAAAGAATTTTCTGAAAAATAAGAATAATAATATATTATAAATTGATTGTATTTCTTGATTATTATAAAAAAATGAAGTTATTTAAAAATTAAAAACAAAAATCACGTCACAATTCAGACAAAATTTCGATCAAACTTCAGATCAAAACTTTGACTAAAACTAGAGTCAATTTTGGTCAAAATTCAAAACAAATATCAGACCAAAATTCTTACCAAATCTCAGTAAAAAATTCAGACAAAAATCATACATAAAACCAGAAACTAGACAATAAAATTAAACCTGAAAATAGCTCAAAATCATAAATTGTTATGAAGCTCGCCAAAAGTAAGAGATCTATGGAGTTATTTTTAAGATTTAATTTAATTCATTAGTATACAACACACAGATCCATTAGAGAGATATTTTTAATACTTAGAAGTGTTAAATTGCTCTTTTTTCCAACCATTTCAACCATTTTTCCTATCCCGTTCTTTCACACAATAAGTCATGCTTAAACTCATTAAACAAATATTTAGTTTTGATGAAAATTGCAGCTTCTAATTTCTTCTTTGTCGATAATTTTTAATTTTATTTTTTTCGTTCAATATACAATATACCATATTAATGTATATTATGCAGACATATAATTAGCCTCAGATCATTCCAAGTTTTATTTTTGCCTAAAAAATCAAACGCAAAAATAATTTTAATTTCAGCTTCAAAAAAGTAAAACCAAAAATAAATTTTATTCCGGCCTGAAAAAATTAAGTTTATGAAATTTTAACTTTGACCAACAAAATTTCAAGTTATATGAAATATTTTTTGTCTTCTATTTTTTAGGTACTATAGCTAAGATTTTGCAGTGAATGTAAATAATGTAAAAAATTAGCTTGATTTAAACACACCTTTAGTTAGAATTTGAAGTTGTCTAAATTGAAAAGGCCCATTTATTTACAACTAAGTATATACTAAATTCTTTTTATTTAAACTATTTATAAATAAACAATTTTTAAATAGTAACTATTTTAACAGTCAACGCTTAATTTAATACTTTTGTCTGCAGTTAATAAAATTAAAGCCGCCTTCAACTTTTTTCAAGTTGCCTTTATGCAATGGCTGCAATTCGTTCTCTTTCTGTTACTGACACTGTCGCTTTATAGTCTAAATATTTCGATTAAAATGTAATACTAGTCGTTTCATAAAGGTCAACAGGTTTGTTGTTTCTAAGTATAAGTGAGTAAACAATGATTATGTATGTATTTTTCTTTATGTGTGTTTGAGTGTTAATTGGCATGGTGCATGTCTATATTGGGCAAAATGACGTAGATTAACTCAACCGCTAAGTGTACATTACGATATTTTTTTTTTTTGCATTATTTATATTTAGTTTGTTGTTATGGCTTTTGTTTAGCTTCGGTCTTATGATTTTTTCTTTTTTTGCTCATTGTTTTTGCATTCAGTTAACATATCTGTGTAGGTATCAAAATGGTAACATAGCACGAGGTAGAAGTAGTAGTAGTAGAAATAGTGTGTTGTAGGTGTCTTCAAAGTAGAATATTGCAACAAGAAAAAAAGGTAAATTAAAACGCTGGTCAATGTTAGCAATTCCTGTTTGAATAAAGTCTTATGTAAATAAATGTATAGTTAGTTTTATGCTATTGTTCTTAAATTTATTTACTTGAAGTCAGTTAGTATCAGAACTTAGAATCTTCTTATATAAATCCTGTATGTACTACACTTAAAACTCGCTTTTTACCGGTTTATTGTTTCTATTGTTTAATTTATAATATATTTTTCTTCACTTTCAGTTAAATTTATATGCATATTCAGGTTTTTTTTTAACTAATTTATTTATTTTTGTTTTTATTTTTTTTTTTTTTGATTAATGTAAAAACAAGTCAGCAAATGTGCAAATTAGTAACACAACTGTTCGTAAATTTATTTTAATTTAAAAATTAATCTTAAAATTATATTTATGCATTTAAATTTCTGTGAAAATTCTTTTTTATAGGGTTTTAATGGTTATAAACATAAAATTTTAATATAGTAGTATTATATTATTTAAATTATATTTTTAGATAATAAAAAATCTTTCGTTTTATTAATATTAGATTAATTCTTTTTTCCAATTATATTTTTTTTTTAATATTATATCTGAAATTGAATGTACGATATCAAATAACTTTTACTTGCCGAGTTATTTATAAATAAGTGTTTTGTCTAATTGAAAATTGCAGCTGTATGTTATCGTGCTTTGCAACTACTTCATGTAGTTTATATTTTAAATTAACAATAGCTTTAAATAAACTTTACGACATCATTGCGAAAACTATTGAACTCATGCTCGTTTAAGTCATTTTATGATAATTACTTATATGTAGCTTGTAATGAATCAAATCATTAAACATAAACACTCTTAGTTTATAGCATTTTAATAGAGTTTAATAATCCAGTATTACTCATACTTAGATACATTGTTACCAACAAATAAATTAAATGAAAACCAAAAATTATACAGCAAATTACGTAAAAATTTTAGTATTTTACCTTGACTGAAATTTATAGCTCACAAGATAAGAACTTTCTAAAACAATAAGTGTCAATCCTGTGTACAATTTTTCAACTTCTTTTATATTCAATTAAAAAAAATTTAAATTGAAGCTATCAAGTTTTAAGCTTCAACACAAAATTTTAAATGAAGATAATAAAACTATCATTTAAAAATAAATTAACAAACAGTTGTTAAAATATTTTAACGCATATAGATAAAGAAAAAGATTTCTTCTTTTCTACTGCATTGAAAAGTATAACAAAAAGAATTATTAAACATCAAAAATATAAAAGTAAAAAATTTCCATCATATAAATTACCTCTCTCTAATTACTCATTTTTTTTTTTTTTAATTTAGTTGTGGCCAAGTGATTCATAATTTAACAGAAAAATTTTTACCAAAAAGAAAATTTTTATAATCAAAAATCATTTATTTCTTAATAAACGAAACACGAAATATTAACGCACAAGAACGCAGAAAAATTACAAAAAAAAAAAAAGAAACAAAAAAAGTTAAAAGAAATAAAAAAGAAAAAATTCTTCACAAAAACAGAAATTTCAATTTTTTAATTTCCATTTAGAGAGAAAGTTGTTGTGGTGCGCATAAAATTATGATGACTGTCGTTGTTGTTATTGTAGTTGCTGTTATAATGGTGATGATGTTTTGTGATGATGATGGTCAAGCAGATACTATATATAAAAACTGAAAGGTTGATAGACCGAAAGACAGACTGGCAAAAAGAAGAAATTGAAAAAAGTAAACGTGCGATTTGTTTGATGTGATTATAAGCGCACACATAAACACACAAAAAAATACACGATTGTTTGAAATACTTCTGGCACTCACTGTCAGATTATAGAAAATTATGAATGTTGCTTTTACTATTTGAATGATGAATGCTTTTTTTGTTTGCTGATGATTTTCGCTGATAATAATGTGAGGCGTGCTCAAAAAATATTTATTTTTAACTAGACTGTAATTGTGCTAATGTTGATATACTATATATATTTTTTTCTCACTATGTATTCCATTTTTTAACAATTGCTTGTATAAGAAGTTTATTTTTTTGCATATATTTTATAGGTTATAATTTGACTCTTAAAAACTGAAACTGGTTTTTAAAATATTTCTGTGCTATTGATTCATAATTTTTTTTCGCATAAATGCTGTTCATATGAATACATATGTATTCAGTATAAACATGAATGAAGTGAGCGAAAACGAGGAAGGGGAAGGTGGTAAAATGCGGTAAATGAGTATAAAAGAATTGAGAGTGTCTGTCTGTTGTCTTTAACAATAACATTTAAAAGTGAAAACTACTGCCTCAATATTCGTACTACTTTACTAATGAGCTCATCGACTTGAGGTTTGTGCCTTCAGTCTTTTGTTTTTGTATTGCTATTTATATATACGAATACGTGAAAAAAAGCAAAGTTCAAAATATAAAAGAGTTTTACCCTTTTTTTTTGATTAAATTAACATAACCTATTATTAATGCACAGCAATAAATAATACACTTTTTTATTAACCTAAAAACCAATTTGAGTTTTATTCAATAGTCAAAAATAATTAAATTAAAATTCTTTGACTGCCTACAGTTTATAATACGAGTTTTATAGGCGCTAACATTTTTAACATATATGTGTAGGTACTACGAAAAAAAAAACGTTTTCCAATTCAAAAGAAAAATGTAAAAAAAAAACTTTCATTTCATTATTAAGTTTATTATCACAAAAGCACTACTATTTGAAATGTCAAACACTTTTGCTTACAACTGATAAAAATTTGATTTAAGTTTGGGTCGGAAACTTGTAACATAAACATATAAGTATGTGGAAGCTTTTTACATATGTATACATATGTATGTTAGTATGAACTTCACATCACATTGCAACAGAGTATAAACAAATTAAAGAAAAATTCTTTAGAAAATAAAGAAATTGTAGACGAAAACATTGTAATGCCTACAATACATAAGGACAAATTAATATCCACCTTGATCAAAAAGTTCCCGGAATAACCAACGTGTGGCGCTCCCATCGTTTCGATTTGAGTTCTGTTTTTTTTTTTGTTAAGTTGGTACATCTATTGTTGATGTTCCCTCTAAATCTTAGCATCATAGCTTGACATTTGCAAAAGTTACGTAGCCAAGAGTACATCTATCTCTGTGTGTGCTGGCGATTTTTTACAATTTTATTAAATTGTATTGTATTAAATTTTGCGTTAAAAACGGATTTAATGGTGCGCGATCGTTGGAAATGTTGGAAAAGTGTTTCGGCAACGATTCTTTACAGAAAACGATTGTTTACCAGTGACACGTGCGGTTCAAAAGTGGTCGTGAGTCAATCGAAGATGAACGAACGCAGTGGCAGGCCATCGACATCAAAAACCGACGAAAACGTTGATCAAGTAAAAGAAATTTTGGCAATAATCGCAAATTAACCATCAGAGAGATAGCGGAGGACTTGAACATTACCTATAGATCCGTTTAAGACATTTTGGTTAATGATTTGGGTTTCCGTCGTGTCGCAGCAAAGTTGGTGCCAAAAGACCTCAATTTCATGCAAACAAGAGACCGTGTTGACGTCGCAAAAGACATGATTTGCGAGGCTGAATCCGATCCCACAATCATCAAAAGGATCATTACTGGAGACGAGACGTGGGTTTATGAGTACGACACGCAATTCAGACATCAGGCAAGTGAATGGTGTTCACCAAATGAGACAAGACCAAAAAAACCACATCGTTTTCAGACAAAAAAAGAAAAAAAGGCAATGCTCACGGTTTTCATGGATTACAACGGTGTAGTGCATCATGTTTTTTTGCCAGAAGGCCAGACAGTAAACAAAGAGTATTATTTGGGCGTTATAAGGCTTTTGCGTGAAGCAATTCGCCGAAAGAGACCGGAACTGTGGACAGAAAACTTGTGGATTTTGCACCAAGATAACGCACCGTCGCACAGTGCCATCATTATTCGTAATTTTTTAACGAGAAATGCAACAAATACCATCCAATAGCCACCAAATTCACCTGATTTGGCTGCCTGTGACTTTTTTCTGTTCAATTGAGTTAAAAAACCATTACGGGGAACGCGTTTCAGCAGCCGAGAGGAAGTAATGGAAATGGAAATCGCAATCGGAGGAAGTAACCGAAAACCGAATATAAAAAATGTTTTGAGGATTGGATCAAGCGCTGGCATAAGTGTGTTGCAGTCGATGGGGATTACTTTGAAGGAAGCAATATAGATTTAGATGAATAAACTTGTATTTTTAATTTTCTGAATAAATTCCGGGAACTTTTTGATCAAGGTGTTACTTTCTGAATTTAACAAGAGGGGGAAGGTCATCGCGTATTACGGCGATATCGTGGTTGGAGTATCATGTATATTCCCAACCAGGGCCGTAGCTAGAAATTTTTTTTGGAGGAGGTTGTCATTCGAAGAAAATATTCATAAATAATTTTTTTCAAACTGATTTAAATACAATAAATTAAATCGATAAATTAAGTTGATGGACCCTATAAAATTAAAATTTTAGGAAAAATTTTCCAATTTTTTTAATTCCAACCTCAAAAAAAATTACCAAAAAGAGTAGAGGCTCATTTTTTTTCAAATGATCACCATTGGGAATTCGAGTCATTATCAATGATAAGGAACCCGGATGAGGTTGGCTTATATTCCCTAAAATCGTGAAGTCACAGCATTGAAAGAGATCTTTCTAGTCGTGGTGCTCAGAGCAATAATGCGTTAAAAAATTATTTATATTTTAAGATTAAGATTGCCTCCTGAAACTGCATGGGTTTTGCTAATAAGATGGAGTTTTTTTGCGAAAGAATTTTTCACGTTGAACACGAATCTGAGGTCAAAAGTTTTAGAAAAAAATGGGGTTTAAGCAAGTCTAATTTTACAAGGATCCGATAATTTTTTCTATTTCTTTATTAATTTTTAAACTTTTCCAACTGATTCAGGACGAAACTTTAAATCAAAAACAGTTACTGACCCAGAAAAACTATGAATGCAGTAGTGCTCAGTATCACCTTCTCTTTTTGAATCCGTAGTCAAACCTCATGTCGAAGAAAACAAATCGGATTTGATCGCATAGTGTAACTAAGATTTCAAATTTATTTTTCATATTTGACTTTTAAAAAAAAAAACCGATGGAAGTACAAAATATCTTTAAATAAATTTTATTTTGACTTTTTTTCCATCCATTGGCAATTAATCTCAAAAATGAGAATAAATTTACCACATTTCGGGGAGAGGGGGTCAGAACCCCCAAAACCTTCCCCCTAAATAATGCCTTATTATTATTCAATTCAATTATTCAAGAGGCTTTGAATTTAATCAATAAGTTTTCTGCCAAGTGCGACCTGGAACTAAATCCAAATAAAACAGAACTGATACTATTCACTACAAAGATTAAGTTCCTTCAAATTAAATGATTAAACTCTACAGAAGTTTGCCAAATACTAAGAAGTTATCCTTGACACTAAGTGCAGTTGGAAAATCAATATAATGCATAAGGTTATAGCTACAATGGGCTCGGTTCTCTGCAGATATGATGGAATGCTATGCAAAAGAGACACAATCACAGCAGGTAGTGTTTAAAATTCACCCTATATTGGCATTACAGGAGCTATTTTCAACATGACCAAAGGAAAATCTAGATATGGAAGTTCATTTTCTACCTCTGAAACTAGATTTATGGTACTGGATTGCCAACAGTAGTGTATGTCCATACTGAGTTTTACAAAGATCATTGACACTTTTTTCACAACTTGCGCAGATTGAATGGGAAACATAAAATTTGTATAAAAAATAGCTCCGAGTTAGAGCTCTGCTCTAACAGAACCCAAATAGTTGGTGCTGGAACGTTGTGGCCAATATTACCTATCAATATGGCTTCCACACAAATTCAACATTTTTTAGGCTAAACTTTTGAAAATTGGTTAATTCTAGCATCGATCAAACTTCAAAATAAAGCTAAGATAGTTATTTTCACAGGCAAACTTTAGACTTAAACCTAATACCTTCTTAAGTAGTTAGTCATAGGAATATTGAAGGTAATGAACGGACCATTTTATTAGCTAGATGATGAGCAATGTTGGACATTGCAGAATAGGCGCATACAGTAGCAATTCCCCCAAGAACCTATATATATTCTCTCACTTCTTCACACTTGCAGATAAAAAAGACTTCCCACCTACATTGATACCAAAAACATATGGAACAATTATGACCGCACAAGAATATGATACCTATTTAACAATATCCGTCTTGGCGTAATCAGGCTGGCTGCGGTATTGACAGGATATTCAGGAATAGGATAACATGAGGCGAGACTCTGTATCACGCACAAAATACACTGCAGGAGTTATAAGAACTTGGAAATGAAAGACTCTTCCCTTTTTTTGAAATTGCCCGCTTTTCGCCAAAATCAAATAAAGCACATTCCATAAACCCTTTCTTGACGGCTAAACTGAAATCTTAGTAAATTAAGGAAAAGCTTCTCCAATGATTTAACCCATTAATATTCATTATCATAAAAATGAGGATGTGAAAATTAAACAACGCTTAATTCTGCTAATTGTGCTTTCATAAGTAGTTGGTGTACCCAAAAAACCAGCTTGCCTACCTACCTATTTCATGCCTCTGTCTGCATTTGCCTAAACATACTACCTTTCCTAGCTTATTTATGACAAACTATTTCTGCCTCTGACTCATTCTTTTTATCCCCTTCTTTCTCTCTCAGCTATCTCAGACTGCCAGTTTAAAAACTTTAATACATTCCTAAAACTAAGATAACACAAAAAAAAAGAAGTTATTTCACACAATCTTCAAACAAAAAATCTTAACAAACCACATACTTTTGATATCAACAGCTTTCTTTCGAAGTGATTAAATTTTCGTGTACAACAACATAATTCAGTTTAATGTTATCCGTTGTTAAAGTAAAAGATACATTGTAGTTAGGTTTAAAAGTTCATAATCTATAAAAACCAGAAGTCATATTTAAAAATTTTGGGAAGAAGAAATTTCTCAACTAAGAATTCCAGTGGCAACTTAAATCAAACCAAATGTCATTGTCCTAAATAATTTTTTTATGTTTGTATGTATTTTGAAACTGAAGAAATATGTACTTTCGAAATGCAACTGCTACGCTACCGCTGATAAACAGCCGCAGGTTTCATTTGTTGTATATTTATTTGTTTGTTTATATAGCTGCGGGTCAAAAGAGCATCGAACATTGTTCGTTGTTTTTATTTCTAAATTTCTCAGCAGGCTATAAAAAACAAACAACAAACATTAGCGCCGCAGTAGCACATGATGTCACGTTTAGACCCATATTTTTCATCTTGCTTGGTTTTTTTTTTTTTAATTTTTTTTTATATCTCGCTTAATGATTTGTATAAACTTTTCTTTCTTCTGCGCTTTTCGTATATTCGTATATTTGAGAGTTTTGTGAATGTTTGTTTGTTTTGTTTTTGCGCTACCTTCAACTATAAATTTTAACTTATTAAGAAACTGCCTTCTAGCAGCTATAATCAGCGTCATTTCGTTAAACTTTTATCCTGAGTTTCTGTTTTTTTTCTTATACTTAATACCTTTGAGTCATTGCAACATACTAAAGATGAAAAGAAAAAAGCAATGTCGAAAAGTGTGTCACAATTGTGTGGCACACTTTATGTTTAAATTGCAACTGGGATTTAGTATAAAAGATATTTTGTTTTTTTTCTTAAAACCCGAAAAAGAATATGAAATTTAATTGTACTTACGATTGCACAAGTTTTTTTCTTAAGTCTTTTGTTTTTTAATTGCTTTAGTAATTGTGAAATGTTTTTCATCTTTCGAAATTTAAGTAGAAAGTTTAAATTGTATGGTGAATGTTACCTTAGGAAACTTTTTAAATTATTTATTTACCTACCAAATATTGCATTAACGATTAGCTGCAAGTTTACGCTGATTTTGACTTCACCTCATTTGTTTGAACTGCAATTCAGTATACTTTTAAATGTTTATTAATGATTTGTTATAATTCTCCTGCAGCTAAATAAAGCTTATATTTATTGTGTAAATTAAATTGTGAAATTAATTATATTTGAATGAATAAATTATACACTAGTGTGAGTTAATCAAAGATACATATGAGAGATTTCCAAATCACTGCAGCTTATATAAAAAAATTCACATTTCCGAAGAAATACATACACTCAACTCTTACGTTTTCAGTTTAGTATATTGAAGTATATATAAAATAAGGAATTTAGTTTATGGTTACATATAAGAATTTATATCAATTTTCAATTGCAGTTTCGTAATCAATTGATAATAGCCCGTGATTAAAATCATTTGTCAATAAATTTTTCAAAGAAAATAGAAATAGAAATAGTAAAATAAAACACATCAACAATTAACGACAAGTCAAACCCCTTGTCAGCTTAATAACAGTGCAACAACAACATAACAAGAAATTACAATTATTATTTATTGGCGGAAACTACATGAATAGTTGACAACATCGTCCACATGTGCATGAGTATATGTCTGAGTATTAATGGGCTTAAATTACATTTAAAATCTTATAGATAATATTTATAATCAACATGGGTTTCACTTTCAAACGCACATTTGCGGTAAAGTAAATAAATAAATAAATAAAATAAAATAAAAATAACATAATCTATGTCTGACAGAGAGACGATGCATTCACCGAAGAAAGGTAATTTTACAAGAAATAAATTTTAAAAGCAAAAAAAAAAAAAACCTAGGAAAAAAACTAATCAACCAGTTACTTACAATGTGCAGTCAATCAAAACAAGTTACTGCCACTGCTGCAATTACAGTAGCCAATTTTTTTTATTGGTAAAACACAAAAAAACAAAAATCATACGCATTTGCTGTAACTTCATTTTGGCAAGGAAGTTGTTGGCTGTTAGTTTGTTGTTTGGTACTTGACTTGTACATTACTACTTACTATGTATTTTGTATTTTTAAAAGTGAAACTGAGGAAGTGATTGACTGATTTTTGCATATTTAAATAAATTTTTCCTTTCTTTTATTTTGTCATTTTTGTTAAATCGTGTTTTGTGAAAATTATGCAAATTCATGTGTGTCTGATGAAAATTTAATTGAAAATAAAAATGTACAAAAAAAAATAAAGTGAGAAAGTATTTTGCTTGCTGGCTTTTTGAAATACAAATTTTTGTATTTTATCTGTTATTAAAGTCATATTAAATTTATGAATATATTTAATGTATTTAAAATGACTTTCAGTCACTTAATTATTCAAGTGGATAGATGCTTCTGTAATTATCATTGAGGCCATTGTGTTTAATTAAAATATTAAAATGTGATATTCACAACTGGTTTTAATAGACAAAGCAATAAATTAACAAACTATCATCAAAGTTGTTGCACAATCGCTATATATCAAATCGGAAGTTGAATTTCCTAATCAATTATATACACGCATTCATCTTTCAATAAGTTTCAAATAGTTATGTAATTTTTCTAATGATTTTTTAACAGTATTCGAGTCAGAAAATATTCAGAAAAATATCCCTAATATTTACATGATTTGTGTAGTAGATAGACCAAGGGAAAAGATCGGTCTAGTCCATCCGTTGACTCTTATAAATTCTATCTGGAATATGATTTCTCGAAATTCAGTACGTATTAGTGCAAAGCGTTGTCAGGCCTATTCTATAATATAAATGACTCTATCACGTCAAATTTAACTAGTTGCCTTTGGCATGAAAATTTAAAATATTAACTGTGATCCATCTGAATTCTATAAATTCATTTTAAAACCAAAAAGATACTTTTTTCAGAATGAAATTTCCCAGTTTTATTAATACCATTGCATTGAGTTTGCGCTTTTTTCATCATTATTTCCTATTGTTACAGTTTGCGTAAAATTTACCAATTTTAAAACGTCATCTGATGGTGGAAAAATTCAAAAAAATTCGGAAAAATTTAAAATAAATCTAATTTAACAAAGATCTAATAATGTTTTTTTATTTTCAATAATTTTTAGACATTTTAAACTCAGTCTCAGAATAAAAATTTCAAATCAAAGAAGTTATTAACAACTGTACATTAGGGCATAACTACTTTTTTTTTTAAAGTACTCTTACAGAAAAATTTTATATTCGATTGTCATCAACTTTGCCAAAGAAAGTATGACAAAAAAATGAACCCTAAAATTCAGCAAAGTTGACCAGGATCGAATATAGAATTTTTCTGGCAGAGCACCTTTCAAAAAAAAAATTTCATCCATACAAATTAGTACGTCCTAATGTAATATAATTAACCTTTAAATACACACTGGTCACTGCAGTGACCAACCACTTTAGCAGCTGCCTGTGCCGCCATTTTACGTTCGCCATTTCAAATAAATATCTGATTTTACTGACAAAAGATTTCTTTATCAATACGTACAAATAAAAATGCAAAAATGACAACTGTCGCATAGTTACAGTTATTTTTAACTCGGAAAGCACGTTTGGCCAACATTTTGAACCACATACAGAAAATAATGTTTTTTATTTTCGAATTTTTGTGTATCAAATACATTACCGGGTTAAAAAATTTGTGTCAAACGGTATTGGATAACACTAAATAATTGTTTTTAAAAATTATTGCTCATGTATTTTAACTTATTCTCCAGATAATCCCCAAAAGGTGCTACTGTGACCAACCATGTAAATCGAAATTACGGCACTTTAAACCAATTTATTTGAAAACTCGTAGAACAAACGTTGCTCGGAATCCCAAATACTACCTCTAAGTATGATTTTAATTTAAATCAGACGTATTGAGCGTTTAAGGGTTAATACTATCTTTGTTAATTTTAACAAACCACTCCGTTTACCAAGCTTTTTTAATAGCATTTGCAGAAACATTAAGCAACGATTTTTTTGGAGTAAGCTTTTAAATGTATTTTTGACGAATTTTCAATTTTTTAAAGTTGTTGTACCGAAAATTAGTTATAGAAGCTTCTTTAATTAGCTCCGAGAAGCTATCTAAAGAACCTACACTCTTTGGTGAAGTAGTGAAATATCTAGGAGTGATTCTCGATGACGATCTAACACGGAATTCGCATCTAGATAGATCCTTAGACAAAGCCAGGAAAGACATTTGAACCAGCAAAAGAGCAGTAGCCAATAACTGGAAACTAAGTCCAAAGCACTCAATGTGGCTATATACAGTAGAGATTGGCGCGTGACATGAATTTTACGTGACCCTCATGAACACGCACGCACGTAACATAATTTCCATGTGAACATGCGTGAGCGTGATTTGATTTCCATAATTCCTACGTAAACATGCTTGAGCGTGACATAATTTCGACGTGAAAATGCGTGAGTATAAATTACTTTTGACCACGACGTCGTCTATAACGACAATTTCTTAAACATTTAATTTTGGTGAAGAACCCGAATATTCAGTGAAAATGTGAACCAAATTTTATTTTTAAATAAAAGCATGTAAATACTTAGTTTAAAAGCGCACTATTTATATAATCATATTATTTATATAAGCACTTTAGTTTTTATTTACATAAATAAAAAATTAACAATAAAAAGACTACGTGCGTGAGCACGCGTGAAACCTTTTGGAAAATTTCAATGTTCGTGGACATGCGTGAGTATTATTTTCAAAGTCGTGAGCATGCGTGAGCGTGAGTCTAAACAAAAAACATCGCAAGCCAAGTTTAATAAACTTCAAATTCTAGCTAGTGTCTGTATTGCAGGGGCAATGCGAACAACGCCCTCCGCGGCACTGGTAGCATTCCTAAACCAACCACCGCTATACTTATTCATAAAGAAAAAAGCACTATAATTTACCTGTAAGTTCATCCCTGAATCAGAAGGATCTAATCCAAGAAATGAACAAGGTTGAAAATTTTTGTATCCATACTAGTCCCAAGTTTTTAGAAGTCTATTGTGTTTGGTATACAGATGGCTCCAAGACAAACGAAGGTGTTAGCTCTTTGCTTCGTACGAAATTATCTCTAAACCAGTTTGGGACTGCTTACAACACCTAATCAGCGTAGCCTCCCACGAGAGAGTATAACTCAATTGGGTGCCAGGGCATTGGCAACATGTAGGTAACGAAATGGCAGACGAACTTACTAGAAAAGGATCATCCATTGAGTTCACTGGACCACGGCCACTCTATAGCTTACCATGGAGCTCCATTAAACTTTGTAACAAAAAAAATTGGCTGGATGATAATTCGCTACGCTACTGGAGGGAAATTCCCCGTAACAGACTAGCTAAATCATTCATAACAAAGATCGTTCAACGGAGAACAAAGCAATTGCTTAATTTTAGAAGAAGTCAAATTCGAATTGCCACAGAATTTTACATAAGGCAATTCAGGGTCCACAAACACTTATCTACCTATATACCCAGCACAAGACGATATGTTAAATATGTAACGAAGGGGAAGAAACAAAAGAACATATCCTATGCCAGTGTGAAGGTTTAATAAGGACCCCACTTCGCTACTGAGGATATTCCAAACACGCAAAATAAAAACAAGGATAGTTATTCTAAAGAAATGAACTCATCGAAGAAATATAAAACACGTAAATTCCTCGGGGAATATCACAATATGCCCTAGTCTAATCTCCGAGATTCTACCTACTCTATAATAAAGAAAAACAGAGAAAAAAACAGTCTTGAAAACTTTACATATGAATGTGAAATCTTCAAGCCATTTTCTTGAAACTGTCCGAAGTTCGATCAGACAAAGAACAGGGGGTACACGATAAACCTTTATTTAGAAAAATGCTGTAGAAATTGCATTGTATGATTGTTTCTAGGTTTTTTGTAAGTTCAAGCTACTCCGAACAATATTGATCAAATTTGGTGTACAAAAATAATTTCTTGATTTTTTATGCTTCTCAACTCTTTAACTCTCTCAAATTTTGATCATGAATTTTTGAGTTAAAGAAGCTCTTTAACACTCAAAACTTAAAATGTATTACCTTGAGCTAGAAACTTAAATGCTCTAAGTATTTATTAAGTTTCATAAACATATGTATTACCTACATTTACTATAATTTGTATACTTTAATTTGCAATCAACTGTGGTTTTTCTTAGAAAATTAACACTTTAAACGTAAGCAAACAAAAATCGATATAAAAAAATCAATCAATAAATTTGAAAAAGATTGCATGTATTTTCGATATATATTGAAATTATTTCAACAAAAAAAAATTTGTAGTTTGCAATTTTTTTTTTTAAATTATATCAAGAAAAAAAATTTGTTGTTTGCAATTTTTTTTTTTTTAATCTTTACACGTTTACGCCTTCAACTTCTTAATTTTTTTGTTTTCTTCATCTTAATAAGCAAAAGTAACTTAACGTGTTTTCGCTTTTAATTTACTACGGTACTCATTTGTATGTATATCGCTAAGTATTTAATTGCACCGTTACTAACTTGTTGTCTTTTTGTCTTGAAGTTGTTTATACCGGTTTATTGATAAAGTATCCTTTAGCCTAAAGCAATCATTTATATTTATAGCGACAGACACATACAGCGCTTAAATCATCCAAAAATAAGAGAAATAGACGAAAAAATAACGCTTCTCGTTCTGCAAGCTCTTTCGATTTCGTTTCACAAGTTTGTGTTGATTTAATTTTATGCCACCAAAACAAAAATCAATATCTTATACTCAGTGAAAAAATTTTGGTAGAATTTAAAACTAAAAAATCTGTAGAAAAAATTCATATATTTTGATTCAGATTGCAATAAATATTATTAAAATTAACATACACGTGTCCTGCTAACCAAAGTCATGGAATAATTATGAATTATGTTTAAGTTAATAGAATTCAAAGTAACTATTATTCATTTATTTGTTCTCACGGTTTGATTTTCATCTCTCCCCTATCGATGTATTAATCTTTATATTATTTGCTAATATATATTTTTATTATTTATGCAATATTTTTTTTTTGTGAGTGTAAAATATACTATGAATAATAAAAAAGCGGTCATCGATTTAAGAAAAAAAAATAAGTTCGTTTTTGTTTTTGTGACTAGTTTTATTTTATTGTGTGCAACTAGTTTTGTGTAAAACTTATTTGTTGTTGTTGTCGATCGTCATTTTGGTGCCATTTCAAAAGTGGGTAAACTTGTTTGATGTCAAACAGAGATGGTTGTATCTGCTGCAGGAGCACAGTAATGAAAATAAAAGTAAAAAATTTAAACACGATTTTTAAATAAATTTAATATAAATAATAACAAAATATATGAAATCATAAGTTTGCAGAAGCTCATAGTGAAGAGCAATGATCTGCGATGGTAAAATCATAAAAAAATTATATAAATAGAAAAAAAAACCAAGAAATGTATCGAAAAAATAATGATTTCAAATAATTTCAAAACAATTTTATTTATATGTGGAATCACTAGCGGATTCACAGTGAAGGGCTTAATACAAAAACTAGGGTTTTTCGATAGGTAAATCGTGATTCCTAGAACAAGCATACAGTCTTTGAAAAATAAGTAACTAAAAGTAAACTTTAT
The DNA here is from genome assembly GCA_963691655.1 of Toxonevra muliebris. Taxonomy (NCBI): domain Eukaryota; kingdom Metazoa; phylum Arthropoda; class Insecta; order Diptera; family Pallopteridae; genus Toxonevra; species Toxonevra muliebris. The sequence continues at coordinate 106,836,669 of OY829326.1, forward strand.
TGAAATTAATACTTCCACAACAATCAGATTACAGTATATGAAGTCAATAAAGGACCTAAGGAGATGGTGGAGTTTTAAAACCTTCTTTGTGCTCGCTAATGTGTAGGATGTATTTGATTTTTGATTGAAAACTCCTTATATTTCAGCCTACACCCAGAAAAATACCCACCTCTAAAACAAAGAAAAAGTTTCCTCAATTTGAACCCACGAAAATTTCTCTCGTTTAAGTAAATTTTCCTCAAAATCAAGAAAAATGTGCTCCTTTCATGCAACCATAGTGTTCAATTTGAAGTAAGTTATGTCTTCATTTTTACAACTTTAGTTGTATAGAAAATGTAAGAAAGAGACGAATATACCAAAAATGTTCTCCATACAAAATTTTAGTATACACAAAAACTAGCTTTACTCTTTTGGCCTTAGCAGACAATCGCGTACGCTTTGTTTTTCTTTTGAATTTTTTAGTTGGCGTCTCTATTTCAAGCGAAGCGGTTGTGTTTGTAGCTGTTGATATATTTTGTGAAAAAAAAAAAAATATATTGAAAAGATATAAATTTCAATAAACTTCAATTTATAATTTTTTGATTGCCATAAGAAACTTTTGATCATTTCAAGGCGACGACGCCTGTAGTGTATGTAAAAATACGTATGAATGTAAACCTTAATACTTATTAAAAATAAAATAATAAATGAACACAAGTAAAAACAAATGATTTCTATGCGTTTTAATTAAAACAAAATTGTAGAAAATATTCCATAAATTGAGGATTTTTTTTTTCTAAAAAGGTAGTAAATTGACTTCAATTTATGAAAAATTATTCCTCAAACTGTGGAAAATTGTACCTAAATTATATACAATTTCTCATAATGAAATAAAATATTATTCATTTGAAAAACACAATTTCTACAAATTGAAGACATATTTCTTTAATTTATAGAAAACTTCCTTCTTTCATAGAAATTTTTCTCTAAAATAAAGAAAAAATATTTCCTCAATTCAAAGAAATTTTGTATATCTAAATGAGGAAACCGTTTCTATGGCGCCAAATCATTCCCATTTTTCCTCAATTTGATAGCCGTTTTTCTTCAAACGAGGTAAGTATTTCTCTGGGTGTAGGTAAGGTACCCTCGTTTAAAACTACTTGCAAAGCGATTCGTGGGTTGGTTCAGATTTTATGGCGGTTTTTATGTATTAAGCTCCGGATTAGTGATAAGGTCCGCTGCGGCCTAACGCTATGCGACACCAAAAAAAAAAAAAAAAATATTCCCACTTAATAATACTGTCAAGGCGTTTCGCTACTTTAGGTCAAATAAGTGATTTTGTCTAGGTCAAAGTCTGCAATAGAGGAGGGGTTTTTTGGTGGGTCGCTCTGCAACCCATGAACTGATTTTTGAAGTTTTTCCATCTATTACACCCAACCTAACAATTACTGAAGAAAAATCTCAGATAAGATTTTTTATGATTTTTGGCGCATTTTTACTCTACCGACTGGACTACAAATTGGTAGAAAAAAGAGATGGTGCGACGCGAAATGTGCGTCTTGCGCTCAATAAAGTCTTGTATCTTCAAAACTACAAGGTTTGCCATTTTGTCCTTTTAAGTGTTTGTAGCAAAAAAGACAAGCTTTCTTTTAGAAATGAATTAAAAAAAAGTTTTGGATTGATTCAAAAAGTTAATTAAAGTTTTGATATACCAATTTCTCTACATAAATTAAAGATATTTATAATGAGCTTATTACATTATTAAAGGGCATAAAATACTCTTTTGGAATCAAGTTTGAACGTTTGATTCGGTTGAATAGAAAAAAAGGTATGAGCTTTTGAATCTAGTGGAATTGTCGTCAGAATTGAAAATTTAACCCTTTTTAATCCTTTATAACTGGGCAAGGGGAGGGGTTAAAAATCTTATACTTGCAGATTAAACTAAAATCATAAAGAATGTAACTAAAAAATTTGGGGGTTTTCAAGAATAATGCCCCATATGTAAATCCGATTCAAAAGGATTATTTTTTAATAATTAATAAAAACAACAACAAAAACAAAAAAAAATACGGTATTCCTTTTATTTGTTAATAACAGACATTTCATTTAAGTTCAAAAAATTTATAATTGCAACATTTGTTAAATTTAATTGAGGTTGTAATAAGTTAAGCATTTTATACCAAAACTAAGCTAAACCATACTAGGACTAATTTTACTGCACTAGGCTAAAGATTTTTCTATAAATATATTAGATATCACTTAACACACAATTAAAAAAAAAACAACAACAATTTCAATCCATTAAGAAAATGATTTTTTCCACTCTTAACCCTCTAACGGTTAAGGCGGCCTCAGGGCAGCTATCCTTTAAAATCAAAATACGCCAGCGTCGAAAGTTTTTTCTACTTCATCAATATTGCCCTCTATTAATCACTATTTTATAGACAATTTAAAATTGATTTGAATGCATTTCAATGCTTTTGTTTTATTTTGTTCTCATTTTGATGTGAAAAATAGACTTTTGAATACGAAAAATTGGTGAGTTTTGAAATTGGTTTTCTTTTGCCAAATACAACTATTTATAATAATCTTATTGAATCAGGAATTTTTTTTTGGTAAGTAACATTGGAATTTGTCATAGTTTGGATAAAAACTGACTGTGAGAAATTAAATACGCTTTGTGTAATGAACGAAAAGGGAATGGCGTCCTCAGGGTAGCTATGACCGTTTAAGTGAAAATATGTACACGGCCATCACAGTATGAACCACCAAAAAAGATTCGATCTAATTTACCTGCATCCCGGCCCTACCTAAACCAGTAAAACCACCCGAAGGAGTAATCTAAACTCCTTCGGGTGGTTTTACTGGTTTAGGTATTACTAACAAATCGTTTGGTCAACCAAAACCTAAATTTATTACTTATTTTTAGCCATAATTGACATAAAAAGGGATTCGCCAGATTTATCGAAGATTATTTGGCAAAACTGATAGATGATATTGTACATTAATGCAGTAGCTATTCGCGGGAGATTGATATTACCCCTTTGTATTAAAAAAGTTGCAAACACCAGCAGAAATTTTCCACTACTTTTTGTCAAACAAAAAGTTAAAAAATATTTATCATTCGAAGACTGCTTTTATAAATATCAGAATCCAAAAATTACAAATATAGACATTACATTAATACATATTACCAATAAAATCATACCGTAGATATTAAAACACTTGTCTTTTTTAGATGGCGTAAACGGGCAAAGCTGCCCCAAGGCATCCTTCCGTTATTTTTTTACATAGGGAATCCGAAAAAAAAAGATTTTTGCCAAATTAATTCAATTTATCATTTTTAGGCAAAAATAAGGCAGGAAAAATATGCTCGGTTCTTTTGTATTAGTTTTCAGCTTTTGACAATTAGAGGGCACACAGTGACCAGGCCATTTATGGCGATGATTTCCGCTTTAACGAAGATTTATAAAGATATCTAACGAAGCTACTCGTTGTTTATATTGTAAATAGTCTTGGCGTTAACAAACCACTTGTTTCTTTATTTGAATAAAGTTTGTAATTAAAAAAAAAGAAAAAAAAAACGAGGGTCTCTAATGCAGTAGTTCTATTTCAAATTTCTAAGTTAGACTATTGAGATTAGTTGTAGACAAGAGTCAAAGTGATTCTGTTTTTCAGATGTGCTGAAAAGTCTGTTAATTTTAACTCAAAATTCCTCAGAATTGTATTTTATGGACTTGATCCATTATGAACGATTCACATATTAGTTTAAGCAAATTTACACATTTTAAAATTGAAATGCAAAAAATCTATTATCCTTATCTTAACCTATACTTCTGTCTAGTAAGCTCCGATCGAAACAACTTTTTTCGGGATGATATTCTTTATACTTAGCTCCGACTGTAACTTTTCTTTTAATCTACTTATTTACCGTTCTATTCGGCGCCTCAAGAACAAGCCTTCATTTCTACTGGTAATAAAAAATAAAATAAATTAATATATAAGAAATGTTTAACTTTTAACAACAATCAGATCAAAGGCGCAAACTATAGGCCTTAGCTTAAATCGTTACGCTTATAATTTACATGACTAACAGATTTCATTTCTTAACCTTTCAAGAACGAAAATCAGACCTATTTCATCATATGAATACATTGAGTGATCTTGGGTTACTATCATTCTAAATAATATGATCTTACATATAATATATTTTTTTAAAAAAGAAAGCTCCACAAATATGACTAACCAAATCAATAACAAAGCCAAGTTAAAACGTATTAGTACATTCTTTCATTCATCTCACGCAACTAATTAATAATACAAAATAAGAACGATTAAGTTGAAAGTAGCCAGATTGCGTTCATAACGAACAACTGTCTACTCTTACAAATAACAAGTCATATGCCAAAAACAAAATTAAACACAAAGAAGTACGGTATACATATAATTATTGTGTGGGTGTAGGGTATTTTAATATTTTAACATATTTGCTGCATATGGTCTCATATGTATATTTAAACAATTTTCAAGCTTCTGCTACTTTTTAAAATATATATGCTTTAATTCTTTACATAGAACAAATGTGTAAGAAGAAACAAAAGTGAAGGAAAACAGATAAAACTTAACAAAACACCACAAAATTTTGAAATTACTTAATTAATTTAATTTTTTTTTCTTCTCACAACTTAAGCAATAAATTATGTTGTAATTTTTTTTTTTTCTAGCTGTTTTTTATTTTCGTTGCAAATTGTAGGTAGTATTTGGTTTTTTTCTTAGCTTTTTTTTATGCGAAAATGAACAAAAAACAGACCAACAAAAAATAAGCAAATCAAAATCGTGACTCAAAACCATCAACATTATTACACAAAATAGTCTAGAATTCTATACTTTAACACGCCAAATTTGACTTCCGTTTTATTATACTTTTATTCTTTCAGCCATAAACTTTTAGTTTTACACAAGTAGTTAGCGGATAAAAATAAGCTTCAAGCACGCGGATGCGTGAATGATACTGAGTAACGCTTTGTTGTTTTTTTTATTGTTTGCTTCAAAATATTAATTTTTTTACACATTAAACTCTGTTTTCAGCTGTATTTAATATAAAACTATGAAGTACTTGCCGTCATAGCGTTGAATTAAACTTGACTGTTATTATTTGTTTAATGTTGTGAAATATTTAACAATAAATTAAAGTAAATATCGTTTAAATTAAATAATTTAATAGCAATTAAACTGAATGCAATACACATTTTATTCAATTAAAAGTAAAATTAATAACACTGTTCTACAAATGGAAACTTTTGAAAACGAGCAGAGACGGGACAAATGCACTTAGGGTGATGGGGGGTCGCTGAGTCCGAATACGTGGTCCGTTTTACTTTGCTACGTCACAATTTTTTTTTATTGACATCAAAATTTTTAAAATTGAAAAAAACAAAAAATTAAAAATGCAGTTCATATTTTTTTTCATCAAAACATCCATTTTTACAAAAAAAAAATTCTCGATTTTTTTTATTTTTAAACTTTAAAATTTAAAAATTTTTTTTTTTAAATAATTTATGTTTTCGTAATTTTTTTCATCCTCGTTATCATCGTTCACTTTTATCTCGTTGTTAGCTTAACCCAGTAATGCCTAGCGGTGCCATATGGCACCTTGTCGCTGAGCCGTTCCTGAGCCAGGTTCAAAAACAGTTTTTTTCTCAAGTTACTTTCTTGATCTATCTACTTTGTATTCTCGAGCAATTAAATCTTAAAAATTTCTTATTGTATACCTACAAATAAATTTACATATTATTTAAAAAAAAAATTTTAAAGTTAAAAAATAAAAAAAAACTTAAATTTTTTTTTTGTAAAAATGGATGTTTTGATGAAAAAAAATATGAACTGCATTTTTAATTTTTTTGTTTTTTTTTTCAATTTTAAAAAGTTTGATGTCAATAACAAAAAATTGTGACGTAGCAGAACAAAACGGGCCACAGATTCGGACTCAGCGACGCCCATTACCCTAACTACTCTTGTCCCGTCTCTGCTCATTTTTGGCTGTTGAACAGTGTAATCATTTTAAGTTTTGTGTGAAAACAATTAATGAAGCTAAAATAACTTTAAACAATTGCGCATTATTAATTGAAGGATTTTTTTTTTTGTTTTCTTAGTGTAAAAATTTCAGTTATTTAATAATTAAAATTTATGATTCGGAAATATTTTGTATTTTAATTGCACTAAGTGCAGCTTGTCAAATATTATAAAAATAACAAAGACAAATGATTAAATTTTTTCAAAATAAAAACCAATTTTCACAGTTCACTTCATAAATTGACGTCTATGTATGTTCTTCATTTAATTTACATAGTTTAATAACAAACATGTATAAATTATAGATATATAATCAAAACTATCCATGAGCGTAATTAAACTGTGCTCCGAGGTGTTTGGATGGAGTATAAATGAAGTACTGGAACTTGTATCAGCTTCATATTAGAAATATATCATCAATATCAGATGCTCATCAATTCTACTTTTCAACACCAATTACTATTGCTTACAAACATATTTTACATACGCACACAATACACAAATATGTTTTTTTCAATGCCAGATTATTGTTTTCTTCCAATCATAATATTTGAAAAGTACAAAAAAACACACACAAAAAAGGTACTAGAAAATTTGTTTTAAAAAAAAGGCGTTGAACCTAAGCGATTGCTACAAATAAATAATGTTTTTTTTATTGTTTTACAGTATTTTTTGTAGATATTTAATGCTCAATTTCAAACTTTATCATCAATGAAAGATTTAATATGATTTAATAAACAAAATCCTCCAATAAAATGAAAAAAATATATTTATTTTAACCCATTTTGAACAAATATCAGAAAACGTGATTTAATTTTTGAAACTCAATTTCTCAAACACATCATCATAATCGCACAAGAATTATAAAAATTGTTAGGGTATTTTAAAGACAGTAGTAGTAATGGGACACCGTGGCGTAGTAATGGTTCGAGTGTCAGGGTTCGATAATCGGCAAATTCAAAAATTAAAAATCCCCTAACATTAAAAATTGCTTAAGAAAAACTTTTTCATCGTTGCTCGAATTCGGTAAAAAACTTTAGATTTTTGATCCCTTCCATTCGTAAGCTTAAATAAGTCACTTGAACTACATTTTATGCTTAGTTTGAAAAATATTTTGTATTAGTAGTCCAAAAATTTGTTATACCGTCATTTTGCGGTACCATTAGTTGCTTTAAAAAATATTAAGAGCAATTACAAAAGAGTGCGCCGAGTGCGCGCAGTCGGCAATTGTTTGTGATGGAGTAAGATTAGAAGTGGACATATAATTAAGTCATTTTATAATCTATCGCAATCAACTTGACTTAGTGCACTTAAATTTCGTAAAAACCATAATATACTTTAGTTGAACAATTGTTGATTTTGGTTGTGACGGGAAAAAATAAGAGCTCTACTCCTTCGAAGAGAGAGCTCATTTCGAAAACTTTCCAGAACATTGGGAGGAAAAGTGGTCAATGAGATAAGATACAACAAAAAATTAAAATCATTTCATAATTTGCAACGCAAAAAACCACTTAAAACGTCTCCAGCAGCAGACAGGTACTTGATTAGGCTCAGCTAAATGCACGCTTTCTTTACTTTCATTAAACTAAGATCACAAATTAGAATATAATTTGAAAATATCAGGCAGAAAAAAAGATATTTGGACGAATTGGCGACGACGTAAACCCAACGTTCTAAAAAAAAATATTGCGCAGCGCATTCAGTTCACTAAAAAATATTTCCACTAGCACCAGCGTTTTTGGAAAACTATTGTTTGGAATCATGAATTCATATAAATACTGAGCTGAACCCAAAATTTACAAAAAAAAGCTGTTGAACATGGGGCCCTTGCATCTGGAGTTGGTCCAATTTAGGTTAGCCAGACGACTGTGGTCGCTGTAGCCTAGTGGTTAGTGTGTTGGTCTGCTACGCAGAGGTGCCCGGGTTCATATCTCGGCACGCTCAAAAAATCAAAAATAGAAAATAAAATTTTTTCTACATGGCACCATCTCTTGGCTGGCAATGGCAAACCTCCAAGAGTAAAAAAAATGCCTATGAAAAGCTTTTCACTTTGCCGTTCGGATTCGGCATAAAACTGTAGGTCCCTTCCATTCGTGTATAAATATAACTCACACAACATGAATGGATGCGAAAAGCTCGGCCTTGGCCCTCCATGGGCTGTTGTGCCATAATAGTAGTAGTAGTAGACGTACTGATTTGATCAGTACATGTTCTGATTATTTTTTCAAATACTGATTTTTTTAAATCTCGAAATCTTGTACTGATTTTAAACTGATTTCTTCAAATTAATATCTTGAGAATTTTTATGCTTAACCTTATTGGTCTTAAAATTGTTTTTGCAGACAGTCTCACCCAGCTCTCACAATTCTCAAAATTTGGAAACTGATACGTAATCAATATTTTCTACTGACAAAGAAAAAAAATGTAAAAGGAACACACAAAATCGGAGAAAAGGTTTCAGGACATTCATATCTCTATATTACATTGAAATTACTAGGTAGTAAAGGAATTTAAAACTGTACTGATTTGTACTGATTTGCACTGATTTCCAATGTCTAATGTACTGATTGCGCGGTTAAAAAATCTGGCTACCCTAGACCAATTACTTAAATCGATAGAAAAATGACGTGCTCAGAGGAAAAGTGAGGCATAAAATTTACTAGAGGAAAGATGAAAAAGAAAATTTCATAAACCCAAAACGAAGTCTCGTTCTGCTTTGCTATTTGTGTTTATATGTGTGCGTAAGTTACAGCTCTTCGTGCGTACTCGGTTATATCGCTGTAGTCGGCAAGTAACAGCAACAACTCTTTCCTTTAGTAAATTTTATGTTTCACTTTAACTCTGAGCGCGTCTCATATCGGGTTGTTAAGTCTTTGCGGCTAAATGAGAACAAAATTAAAATTCTCGAGTGGCCAGCCCAAAGTCCAGACTTAAATCATATAGAAAATCTATAGAGTATTTTAAAAAGGGTCGTGGCAGCGCAAAATCTTCAAATAAGGCTTCCTTATGGGCATTCAGGAGGAATAGAATCAGATCACTGCTAGTCGAAACATTACCGAAGAGATGTAATAGAAATCATCAGGCAATATTTCCACAAAGTACAAACAGTACCAAAGGTAAAATATCATCCAAAAATTAAAAATCATTAAACTTATTATTTTTAAATATTTTTGTTTAGTATATAACTCAATTATATGACCGCAAATTATACCATAGACAATAGATGCGCACAAGTCAATCAAGGGCCTTCATGAGTTATTGTATCATAACAGATGAAGAAGTACCGCAAAGCCTACCCGAAAAAATGAGGAGTCTGATTGTACAACAAAGTATATAGTCTCGCACACAAAATGATAAAAATAAACTTTTTTATTATAATTTTCGTTGCTAATTCAACAGTTCACAGTTTTTGTTTTTATCAAGTTTAATGAAACATCAAATTATACGGCTGTTTAGTAAACTGTATATGGTTTATGAAAAATATATAGAGACCTAATTATGTTATTATTTCTATGTGAAATTTGCTATTTTTCCTGGAGAAGTTAACCATTTCAAATGCAATACTATTTAATTTGTATAAATTCTCCCAAGAAAGTTATGGCTGTTTACCTAACTCTTTTAATCAATTCAAAGGTAATATTTTTAAATTATGAAATGCAGTTTTAAAGCCAGTATATGCAAAAACATTATACAATGATTATTTTTGGAATAAGTTTTCAAATGTATTTCTTATAAATTTTCAAAACTACTATGCGAAAAATCGAACAGATCTTCAAAATGGGTTAATGGCATTTTGAATCTCACCACAGCGCATTAAATTTTATTTGTAGTTCCATTTCGTTTCTTTTTTTTTTTTAGACAAAACTTGTTTTAACACATAATACAAAATTTTAAGACACACTAAATAATTTAATGAACCGCATTAAAATATTGAAAAAAAAAAAACAGTGAAAACAAAAAATAAATAAAACTCAGAAACCTACAAAATTTCAAGGATGTGTACAATCGAATTAAGGTAATAAAGCGTTTATTTTTTTACTTTTTGGAGTTTTTCTGTTTCTCTTGTCTAATCACAAACTACTCACCTTGACAATTAGCAACTGTTAACGATGAAATCAATAACAACAGAACGCTTAAAATTCCAAATGAGTGCAACATTTTTCCTACATATAAATTTTTCCAAAATGCAATAACATTTGCTTGATGAAATGTTGTTGTTGAATATTTTTCACTATGTGATTTTTTTGATTTATGTTGTTGTTGTTGAAGTTGTAAAATTTCACCAATTTTTTTCTGATTCAATTTTAAATTATTCAAATTTTGATTAAGGGAAATTTGCTGTTGCATTTTCATAAAATTGTTGTTAGTATTGAAACAGTTGCTGTTGCTGTTTTTCACGCCAAATGTTGTTGAACTTTTTCGGTGATTATCGTTGTAGTTATTGTTGTTTATGTTGTTACTGCAGCTGTTGTTACTTTTGTAGTGGTGGCTGTTATCCGCGTTGTGTTGCTGTTGTTGTGGCTGCTGCTGTTGTTGTTGTTGTTGCCTTAGACAATGTTGTTGTTTTTCATTCGTAGTTGTCGACAATAATAATAATTGCCTTGCACGTTTCGTTGGTAAATTATATTGTTGCATTAGTTTTTGTTGTTGTTGCTTTGGATGTTGATTATGTGAGCGATATGTTTGTTTTTGCTCAAGCGTATGGATAAACATTTTTTGTGTTTGCTGTTTTAAGCGTTGATTACATTTGTAATCATGTGTGATCGCGCGCGTAATTAATTTTATTTTGTGTAATCCACAAACAAAAAGAATGAATAAATTTTATTTTCTGTTTTTTATTTATATATATATATTAGTTAGTTAGTTCGTTTTTTCTTGCACGAACGTACGTTAACTTTTTACTATGTGTAGCAAAATTATGCTGTAAGATTTTGCATTAATTTGAAGTTTACATACATGTGGAAAATTAATAATGCCTGCCAAAGTTAAGTTGAATATTGAAAAAAATTAAAAACACAGGAAACTATTGTAAATAAATTAAGCTTTATGTTAACTTATGTAAATATTCAGTTATAGTTTTAATATTATCGCCCATTTTTTAAGAGTATTGGTTCTATTTAAAAAAATTTAATCAATAGATCCTTTCATTACAAAGAAATTTTAAAATAATGGAGAATAAAGTAATTAAATTTATACTATTTATTCTTTACATGCGCAATTTTTTCTGATTTACAGTGGCTCGTAGAAAAATTGTGAATACTATCAATTATTTCTAAATAACTTTCAATCTCAGTGGTTTTTTTTAACTGTTTGGTGATAATTGGAAATCCATTTGTTGAGTAATAATGGTGAAATATGTCCTTCATGTGGAAATATGTATGAATATTAGCGTTTACCAAGAATTCTTTACTTTAGAAATTCAGAAAAAAATTAATATTTTTCTAGACGTACCACCTCTTGACTGGCTATGACAAATCTCCAAGAGTAAAAATTTCTCAAGGAAAGCTTTTCATTTCGCAGTTCAGATTCGGCAAAAAACTGAAGGTGCTTTCCATTCATGTATAAATGGATGCGAAAATCTCGGTCTAGACCCTCCATGGGCTATTGTGCCATAATAGCAGTAGTAGTCGGTATTTTTTCTAATTCAAAAAATATTAATATAAATTTGTTTTTTGCCATTAAATATTTTTATTATTTACGGTTATTGTTTACTTGTTGTAATATAAACTAATTGCATTCATTCTTCATTCTAAAAAAAGTGGAAAATTTTAATTTTTTAAGAACATTATAAACTTTAGACGGGAGACGCAAATGTTTTTCAATTGGGCCAAATTTGTTTATGGTATATGTGGGTCTATAGATACAACTTTTCATTGACTTGAAGTTTTGGATTTCCAAAAAAAAGTTTTTTTTGATACACCCTAATATATATTCCTATTTTTAGTAAGAACCAATCATTTTTATTTTAAAGTATTATGATATGAATCACCCTCCTTAACGACTTTATGACTTTTTTTAACATTGAAATATTCCTAAGAAAATCTATTGTTTTCAGTTGAATTTAACATCCCAACAAGGTTCTGGACTTACCTTGTTTCTCATATGTTTCAATATTTTTCAAATGCAATTTATTTACTTGAACTAGTGCGCGTTGAACTCAGATTTTAGTTACATTTAACTCGGTTCTGTTGACAAAATCTTATCGAACTGCAAACTCAGTTCAAAAACTAACTTAGGATATTTTGAATCAAGTCTAATATCAACTTGAAACATCAACTTAAGATCAACTTAAAATATTCTGAGATCAACTTGAAATTTTCAGAAATCTGTAATAAAATTTAAATGTACTAAGCTCAATACATTTCTAAGATCCACTGGGAATATACGGGAATTAAATTGAAATGCTCTGTTATAAATTTGAAATATTCTGAAATCAATTTTCTTAAAATATTCCGAAATTAACTTGTAAATCAACCTTAAATAATTAGCTAACTATACTGATATTCCGATATTGGCTTGGATTATTTAACTTGAGAAATTCTGAAATCCACTTAAAAAACTTGAAATATTTTAAAAATATCTTGGATTATTCTAAAACCAATTTGGGGTAATTGGAAATCAACTATTCTAACTGAACATTGGAATCAAGTTGGAATATTCTGTTATTGTAATATTCTGAAATCAACCTGAAATATTCTGAAATTAGTTTCGAATACTCTGAAATCAATTTATAATATTCAACACCCCAGGGCCGTAGCCAGAAATTTTTTTCGGGGGGGAGGGGGGGGCTGGTTTTCATTCGAAGAAAATATTCATAAATAATTTTTATCAAACTGATTTTGAAATACAATAAATTAAATCAATGATACATTTGATGGACCCTATAAAATTAATATTTTAGAAAAAATTTTCCGATTTTTTTAATCTTAACCTCAAAAAAATGGCCAAAAGTGACAAAAAATTCCCAGAATAATCAAATTAAATGCTTTCAAATAAATATTATTCAATGTGCATTCTAGTGCATTTTTTTTTATCGTGAGGGACATAATTTCATTAACTCTTTGACTTCCCACTTCTGATGATGTGCCCAACCTCAAAAAAAATTACCAAAATAGTAGAGGCTCATTTTTTGCAAATGATAATCATTGGGAATTTGAGCCATTATCAATGATAAGGAACCCGGATGAAGTTGGCTTATATTCCCTAAATTCGTGAAGTCACAGCATTGAAAGAGATCTTTCTAGTCGTGGTGCTCTGAGCAATAATGCATTAAAAAATTAATTTTAAGATGGGTTTTGCTAATAAGATGGAGTTTTTGCGAAAGAATTTTTCACGTTGAACACGAATCTGAGGTCAAAAACTTCCCATCACGTCACGTTTAAGGAAAAAAATGGGGTTCAAGCAAGTCTTATTTTACAAGAAAAAAAACCGATGGAAGTAAAATAGATTTTATTTTGACTTTTTTTCCATCCATTGGCAATTAATCTGAAAAACTAGAATAAAGTTTCCGCATTTCGGGAGGGGTCAGAACCCTCAAAACCCCTGCCCCCCTAAATACGGCCTTGCAACACCCAATTGAAAAAAAAACTGAATTTAACTTGGAATATTCAGAAAAAAAATTGGAATATTCTGAAATCCACTTGAAATATCTTCAAATCAACTTGAAATGCACTGAAATAAATTAAGGAGTTTTTGAATATTACAAAATCAACTTCGAAGTCGAATATTCTGAAATTAACTTGGCAGAACATATGGTTCTGCCAATGAGGTATAGATCAAAAAATTCATATTTCTAAATCTTAAAAAAATTTGGGGTTTTAGCTTAAATCAATTTATATAACTTCAAATATCGAAATTGACATGAACTTAAGTCATGACTTTGAAAATTAACATCTAGATTTAGTTTTTATAGTCTCTTAAAAACTATAATGAATTAAATCAAAGTGGTTTACTATACATTTTGTTTCTGATCTCTATGGAACTAACGAAAATTTCATATATTTCATATATATGTTTTTTTTTTTTTGCTTTCGTATAGAGAATAAAGAAATCAATACGAAATAGTTTAATGAAAACATAATTTTCTTCTCACTTAAATCTTCCTCAGAGCTTGAAAAGAACAGAGCAAATAAATACTTTCCCTTCAACTTGTGAACTCTTCGAATCTCTTCGAATTTTGAAGTAAATGTGCATCTATTTCTAGAATATATGTTTGCTCTTTTTCATAAAAGTTCTCCAGGCTAATGGAAAAGGTGATTTCAATGATTCCACTAAATTTACTTTCCATAACAAATCTGAACTATGAAGACCGCTGGGAATTCTATGACAGTTTTGTCAGACTGTTTGGATTAATTTCAACCTACTTCAAATTAAAAAATGTTGTGATTTTTAGGATTCATACCGGCATAATTTGTAAGATTTAGAAAATAAATCAAGAAAGATGTAGCGAATTTTTAATTTTTGTTACGATTTGATTTTACCTAATATGCTCATTAAATTAATCCAAATTCTTAAATCATTAAGAAATATGGAAATAGCATTAAGGATATTCAGGTTAGAGATAAGTATTAAATGCTAAAAATAATATTTCTAACAGAAACACGAAGCCATAATATCTTTAAAAAGAACTACTGCGTAAGACCGTCAGTACTTTAATATTCCAAAAGTAATTTAACAACAACAAAATTATAATAATAATCATAAAAAACAATAGAAGTGGCAATACAATTTAATACAGCATCACTCAAAAATTGCTACTTAATTTCTAAATATTTTTCATTTTAAGCATCAACATAAATATTCCAATCACTTTAATACGCATTAAAAACTCTAATCTCCTAAACCCTGAGCAATCATAAAAAATAAAGCATAAAAATTAATAGTACCTAATAATTAAATATGAAAAAATAATGACAAATAAAAACAATGCGCTCGCTCTATTTCATTTTAATTACCAACGCGAACAATACGCACATTTAAAAAAGTTTGTGCTTTGAGTCTTTCGTTTTTTTCGCATTTGCGTTTGCGTTTACGCTAATCCAAAGTCAAGGTTCTTAGAAAATCATACAAATATTTTTTGGTTTTTACGCATTTTTAACTAACAATAGAACTAGAAATCATAGCAGAAAAAGTTTTTCATCTGTACTAAAAGTTTTTGTAAGCAGAAACGTACGCTAGACCAACACAATGCGAGTATTTCTGAGTTACTTTACACTTAATTAGTTTACTTGCGTTTTAGTTTTTTTATTATTTTTTTTGTTTTTACTTGTTTCTTATTTCTGTTTGCTTTTATCTACAACTGCAAAAATTCATTGTATATTTGCATGCGCACAATTCACAAACCAATTTGAAACAGTTTCAAAAGCAAAAATAATAAAACAGAAATATAATCATCAAGTCTACACAACCAACACAGGCAGGCGCCGTCATTATTGACTTCACGTTATGAACCGTCATCGCAACGAAAACAACTACAGCAAAATAAAATAAAATGTAAAGAAAAAAACTAATAAAAAAAAAATCCTTTCTCTTTGCACTTTGGCGCTGCGCATGCCTAATGCCACTGCCACTTACTACTTGCTATGAAATAGTAATAGTGGCGGTGGTGTTGTTTGTAGTGGTAGAAGTTGTTTGTTATTGCTGCTGCTGCTGCTGCTGGTACATGTACCACATATATTGGCCTGCAGTGACTTGTTGACCTCGCTTTTTATTTTCAAATATTTTGCAATTTAATTAGAAACAAAAAGCACATTCGTTCTTCCTTTTCTATGTGGCATAATTTTTTCTTTCTTCACTTCTTACACTTTAATTTGTATTGTAAAAAAAAAAAAAATTCCGCAAATATTTTTGGTTGCGTTTTTATTTTGTTACCACTCACTATCACACTCACTTCAATTGCACACTGCACTTTGTGCAACATACATCAGCTGCCACTTTTGAGAATTCTCTGTTTAACCGAAAAAACTAAGTTTTTATTTGCTTTGGTATTATACAAAGCGTAAACGTTTTAAATATATGTATATTTTTTATTCGCTTTACCACCGACCATACGACAGCTTCGAAACGTCAGCACGGAATGAAAGTTGAATCGTAACTAGTTTGGAGTTTTGCGCATGCGAGTATCGCTACCAACAGCAGCAACAATATCACCACCATCATCAATGTTACTGTTGTTTCTGTTGTTGTTGTTGTCGTTATGCCTGTCACAGCTGCTGTTGCTGCTGCGCAATCGCAAAGTTTTCTTGTTCACTTTGTTGTTGTTGTTGTTTCTTGATGCTGCTTTTTTCTGCTGTCGGCTCATGTTTTTATTGTTGTTTTTGTTGTTGTTGTTATTATTGTTGTCCATTTGGCTTTTGGCTTTTGTGGAGAGCGAACACATTCAGCTCTACATACAATAAAGGTAACAACTTTTTTTTTTTTGTATATGAATGTTTGAGTATGTGTTTGTGTGTTTTATGCGGTTTAAATGTCGTTACTGTCGCGAAATTCCCATAATACTATCAACCAATTTAATTCTAATAGAGTTGCCATCTTTATATGTACATATAATCGTAGAGTTTTGTGTGTATGTCATCGTGTAGCTTCTGAACGACTGGACCGATTGAAGTCATATTTCCAAAATATATTTTCTTAGGAGGGAGGATGGTTTATAGCTATTCATAATGGCTTCTAGTAAAGTGGGCGTGGCACCTCCCATACAATCCCAATAGTTTTTTGGGTACATCTCAAGAACCATTTATAGCACGCTACAGAAATTTGGTACAATAACGAGAATTGACAATGCCATTCTACAACAAAAATAAGGGTGGGATTGACAAAGGGAGTGTGGCACCTTCCATATAACCTGAATTTCCATTATGAGATACATATCATAAGAGCAATTTATAGTACGGTACTAAAATTCTTTAAAGATTCTTTCAGTTTGTTGAATTAGTGAGACCATGCTCCTTTTTTATTTTCTACTACTATTTCAACTACTAATTCTACTACTATTTCTACTACTATTTTCTATTAATTTTAGCCTTCTTGTTTTCTACAATTTTTTATTATTTTCTACTACTTTTTCAACCAATATTTTTTACTACTGTTTTACTACTTTTTTTCTACTATTTCTTTAATAGATTTTCCTACAATTTCTTTTATTTTGTACCACTACTTTCTACTATTTTTGTACTATTATTTTTTACTACTTTTTACTACTTTTTTTTACAATTTTTTCTACTACTACATTTTATTATTATTTCTACCACTCTTTCTACTCCATTTTTACTATTTGTGTACTACTACGTTTAACTATTTTTCTTCTACTTTTTTATTACTTTTTTACAACAATTTTTAATATTATTTCCTATTGTTTTTCCTACTATCTTTTCTACTACTATTTTCTTCTACTTTTTTACTGCTATTTTCTACTACTTTTTCCATTCCTTTTTCTACTATTATTTCTACTACTTTATGAAATATCTTTAGACCCTGTTCGCTGTCTTAAAATCCGTTAGGTGGCGCTGTATTTATAATAAATATCAAATCGGTTCAAAGTTTTAAATAATTTTTGGGATATGGTTCAAGAATGGTTTTTGATATAAATATAGATCCTCCTGAAATAATGTTTCTCTATAATTCAACTGAAATCTAATAAAATTGTTCAGCAAAAAAAAAAAAAAATAACCTTATAAGTTATTCCTTTTTACTACAGATATGCTGGAATTTCATTCAAACTGCTGAATGACCTCTTCAGCATCAACTGGGTTAATAATTTTGCTCAAATGGTATCATCAGCTGGTATTGCTTTGTTTTTGTCGAAGGTCGCTCACTGATGGGCGTAACGGTCTTTTGTTTTTGCAAATATCCACTATGCTCTTTGCTATCAGACTTCAGTTGTTTTCGTACACGTCGTTGAGTTTCCATCGGTGATAATACAATAAAAAAGTTTCATTTTCTGGTCGTTCAGACGCAATGTAAACTTTCATTTCTAAAATTTAATTATCACAATATTGATTTGAGATTTTCTGTTTTTAATGTACAGTTCAGCAAGTTAAATACTTTGAAAATTCAATTGTGTCAACAATGAGACACATTTTTTTGAAATGCAATGGAAGCCTGAATTGTCATTACGAATTTTCAATTTTAAATATCATGTACTTCATCCTTTTTTGATTTTCGCGCTTTTTCGCAGAAAAGGCAGAACAACGTTTGCCGCTGACCTATAGTATAAAAATTGAATTTAAAAACAGTAGGAAATTTTTATATGAACAAAATTTTTTGGTTATTTCTAAATACATAAGCGATGATGTACTCTCCTTATTTATTTAATTTTTTTTTTTTTTTTTTTTTGATACAAAATAATTTAGAAAAAAAGTTTAAAAAATTTTTCATAACTTATAAGAACACAAGTGAAACATATCTATCCTATGGATTTATAAATTCTTAAAACCATTTGTCTTACGGTATTTATAAAAAATAGTTCAATTCTATCTTCCTTTTAGAAAAATAGTACCAAATTCCTATTTTATTTCATAACTACATCTTATTCAACATTTCTTCAGAAAATATCGATTTGATTTCAGAATATTTCAAATTGGTTTTCAAATCCACTTCAGAATATTTCAATTTGTTTTTAGATTATTCAAAGTATACTTAATTTTTACTTTTTAAAAACAAATTCAGTTATTCAAAGTTTTATTTTAAATAAATTTAGAGTTTGCTGAAGTATATTGGAATAATCTCAAAATCAATTTTGAATTTTCTAAAGTGTTCTAAACTGTTCTTTTACTATTTGGCTATGAAGTACAATTGGTAAATTTTGAAATCAAATTGAAATTTTCTGCCGTAGTTACTGTAGAAAAAGGTATAGCCCATTTACAGCTAATGTTAAATAGCTGTGCGAAATTTCAACAAAATTTCCCTATAACTGCAAAAGTAATCAAATGTGCGTAAATTTAGACAGGCTGACAGTGGACGGAGAGAGCAATGTTTACACACCCAAAGGGTCATACCTTGGTCGCAGGCCAAAATAAATATCAGAAAATTCTCAATGTCTCAAAAACCTAAAGTAAAACTTAGTTTTTTTTTTATGGCAACCCTCTTTTAATTATTCTATTACTAAATACAAATGTTGCTGGTACTCTCACGACACCAGTAATAATAGGTCTGGCAAATGTTGTCGTAGCGGTATCTTTTGTATTGCAAAATATTAAGTGGAGAGTTATTTGCATTGCATTGGAGACATTGAGTTCTTTTCTTTG
Organism: Toxonevra muliebris; assembly: GCA_963691655.1. Classification (NCBI taxonomy): domain Eukaryota; kingdom Metazoa; phylum Arthropoda; class Insecta; order Diptera; family Pallopteridae; genus Toxonevra; species Toxonevra muliebris. The sequence continues at coordinate 106,855,964 of OY829326.1, forward strand.
CACATTTGATTATTATAGTTATTTTACTGTTTTAAGTAGTATTTGAATTTAGTTAGACTATATTTATGTACATATGCTATTCATAGAAATATATTTATATTTAGCACAGACTAACAGTAGGCAAAAAATTGCAGTAGGGAATGAAAATAAGTGAATAATAAAACAATTCTTGAATCTATGCTGAAGTACAATAAAGTTTTTTTGGAGTAAATTGTAATGACTATTAATTTTGAACACTACGGAATTTTCACATTTTCAAATAAAGTATGTGCTCGTAAAAAAACTGGTTGCTCGAAAATTTTGCGTACCTGGGACAATTGCAACGGTAAACTTAAAATTCAAAGTCACACAAGAAGCTTATTGTAGATGCATCATTTACTTCAAGTAAAAGGGGCAATGTTGCCGAAAAATTTAAAAATATGGCAGGCCATATTCCAGTGCAGATTTGAAAGCAAATAATTTGTTAGCATTGGTACAATAAACCATAAAATTAATGTTACAGAATATTTACAATAACAGCTTTTATCTTCAATTAAGTTTCATTAGGATTCCGTTCTCTTTCTAGCGACATGCCCTGACAATGGGCTAGCTATTGTTGCTAACGAGGCGAATCCTCTGAATTACACTGAGCTCAGAGTGACTGAAACTTTCTCAACCAGCTGTGAAAAATGAAAATCAATTTAAAAAAAAACGACAAAACATAACAAGAGACTTCTGTAAAGATTCTGTGCAGGCGCTTATGAAGAAAGTAAAGCCAAAATTACGACCCTTCGCCTATAAGGAGTGCGCACGAAATAATTGTAATAAAAAAATCAAGTATTATTATTATTGTTGGGGTAGCGCACTGCGAACTTTAAGATCTATTGTGCGCCTTCATGGATTTATAGTATTTTCATAAGTACAGCTTCCAATAGAAATTTTAGTATGGATCCTACTTCTATGGAGTTGAGATTATCATCTGGTATTTGGTGATCACCCAGATTTCTTTTACGAATATGCGTAAGTGCAGGGAGCATTGTCCTAAGATAAGCTTCGCAGATTCCCTATCTTCTCTGCAAAACCTACTTGATTCATTAGATGTAATTTCCTGTTTGTTATGTTATAGTTCAACCTACAATGACCTGTTCGAATTCCTGTAATGATTCTAAACTATTCTTTGACAAATTCATACATTCCTTGAAGCGTTTCGAATGCTCTAGTCCGGGTCTGTGTTCCCAGTATAAAAAGTTAAGTATGCCATGAATCCAAATTATACGAGGTTTTTTTTTTATTATACTTCACTTTATGTAAATTCATTTTTTTAAAGGAAGCTCAGAAGTTTCCTCCACCAAGGCCTTAATGGTGCTTTCATTAACATTTTTGGAAGCTGCAGTCCACTTAGTCTTAAATTCCCTAATGTTCTTCGATAAACCGTTCGTCTCCTTCAGTTTGCGTTTAATTAGAGCTCAATAACGTTCCACTGAACTCAGCTCTTGTCAGTTTGGCGGATTAGGCTCTATAGGTACAATATTGCTGGTGTACCACTCCATCGCTTTTTTCCGTAGTGGCATGATGCCAGATCAGACCAAAGGAAGTTGGATACTTTATGCTACATTATAAATGGTTTTTTACTATTTTGCAAGCATTAAGCAATATAAATATCCATGTTGATTGACATAGAAGTTACATTTACTGCAATATATAAGGGAACTTGGATTTTTTTTTTTTTGGGTTCTGTACTTTTCTAGCATATTTCCCTGCTGATCTGCTACGCAAAATTGTTGCCTGGATGGTGTAAAAAGTCATTCATGATGTAACACTGAAATTTTGTTACTTAGTTTGCCTGCAATTTTTTTTTTTTTTTTTTATCTATTTCTTGTGTCAATGTTTTTCGTAGCATTCCGATCTGGGACTTTCTGAACTTTTTACGATTTAAAGTCAGTTTCTCTTTTCACTTTGCGGGCAAATGATTCAAAGCAACTGCATTTTTGAGCTACTTTTCTGCTCGAAGCATTTGTATTTCATGAAAAATGGCCTGGATACGTATAGCTCTATATAGGTCTCCACATTTTCTGCCAGATCCTACCTTTCGATCAATGTTAAGATTGTCATTAAATTTCTTCAAAGCTCAGCTAACGGTTTGACGGGACACTTTAATAGTTTTGGCAATTTTTAAGTGACTCTATTTTGGATTTTGTTGAAAAACTTTCACAATGATTTTTCGAATTTCAGCTTGAGTATCCATGTGCCATTAAAACCAAAGACAAAGATATGCTATTTTTTATCAGACACTTCTAACAAAAGTAGGAAGTGCGTCCAGTTTTTTTTTCGTGAACATACTTTATATACATAGATAAGTATCTATCTTATACCAATTTGCTAGCAAATTCAAACCAGTTTTGTTTTCATTGCAAAAATTTAACTGGAGTATTATTCCTCCAGTTAACTTTATTTATTGTACACAAAATAAAATAATTTTTTATTGATTAAAAGAAACTCCAATTGGTAAGTGAACAAATATATTTACATGACTTTACTATCTAAACCTTTTTCGCATATTTATGTTGCCCCGATAAAAATCTACAATTTTTCACAAATTTATAAACTTCTTGGTATACATATATGCACATATGTCGTATGGCCCATAAAGAGCATAGCAACATAAATAAATAAGAGGCAGGAATAATTGGGAAAACTGGGTCAACAGCACACATTCACAGTATTGTGCAACACACGTTCTCTTCAAAGACATAAACGTAAACAGGCTCATTCATAAATAAATTAAGTAAAAAACATGAGATATTACCAAAGCAAATACTAAAGAAATACAAACATACAAACATAAATACATGTATACATAAATGGAAACAACGAAACAACTAACTAAAAAGATACTGCATATAAAACTAACCTAACTCAAGGCTATGTTACTGTTGTTTTTGCCACTGTTGGGCTATTTCTACTGCATCTGAGATTTCTGATCTTCCTCTAAAAGTAAAGAGGCACTAAATCAAAATACACTACTGAATGCAATGGAATCTGATGCTACAGAGTTTCATTGATGAAAGCTTTCAATATACAAATAAGAAAATGTCATGCACGGAAACAAAAAGTCGACACAATGAGTTTTATGTAAGTATGTATATCTAAAATTTATATGAGTGTTTAAGTTTTTGTAGAGTTTCAGACAAGTTTTGATGTTATTAACTTTTAAAAGCTTTTATGTTAGTAACAGAGAAATGTTATTTTTACGATCAGCTGTGATAAAAAGCTTTATATATTAAATACATTTCTTAGGCTCTGATTATAGAATAAAAAATGTTTAAATTGTCTACACTCGCAATATGATGTGATAACATCCCTTACGCACTGGTGTTTATTTCGTTATATCTTGTGACATTAGTTATCTGTATTAAGCACAGTACACTCAAAAAAAAAGTACATGAAACAGCTGTAAAAATAACATTTTTTGTTTACAATATTCAGCCAACATGAAAAAATATCAAAATTGACATTACGAAATGTAATTTTAACATTACTGAATTGAACGTGAAAAATGTATAAGTGATGAGAAAACAATGTAATTTTGACATTAAAAATGTAAAACAAATACATTTTTTTAATGTTATATTGATATTTAAAATGTCAAAAGGATATGACAAAATGTAACAATAAAACAAAATTAATGTAAAATTGATATGGCAATAATGTTGAATTAACATGACAACAATATATAACTGATATTACGAAATGTAAATTTGATATTAACTTAATATAAAATTGACAATTTAAATTGGTAAATAAAACAATAAAGAAATCTTTTTTATTTTATATATTTTTATTTCAGTAATAATAATAAATAATATAATATACATAAAAACACAAATAATTCCATTCATAAAAACGATTTTGAAATTACGCTACAGGCGGTAGGTGTGGAATCCGCTTCTATAAATTAAGTTTGGCGTATTTAACGAATAATATTCTCAACAACGCAGAACGAAATGGCCGCGGAAAAATAAATTCCTATTAATAAAAGAAGTTCATTATTTGCACTTTCTATATTTAATTCACTTCTCATATTTTTTAAACAGTTTTATTTCATATTAATATTTTATTTTTATTTAGTTTTTTTAAACTTATTTTTTCACACTTTTATTTTATTGTGCGCCACCGCAACCACAAGCACTCGAAAAACTATTTTATAATTAAAAAGTGTTACCAGTTAAAATTTTGTATGTTATACTTATGCAAAAAGTATTGCCAGTCTTAATTTTTAATACAATACCAGCCTATTTACATTTGGAATGTTAAATTTGCACAGGATAATATCAATTTTACATGAAAAATGTATTAAGTAATAAGAACATTTTTAATGTAATTTTAACATTATAATTTGACATGACAATGTAAAACGAATTATTATCAATATGATAGTTTTAATGCAAATTCAACACAAAACATATCAATCTGATATTTTTGCAGTAAAACTAACATTTTTGTTTTTACATTAAAAATAACATTACAAAAATATCAATTTTACATTGTACTTTTTTTTTTGAGTGTAGTAGCATATACAATATTGACATGGGATTGGATTGAATGAAAGAGACTATTAAAATCACGACATTTTTTATATTTTCTTTTGTTTTTACTGTACTTTTTGCACTGTAGAAAAGTTTGTAAAAATGCCCCAGAAACGATTGTTCCTACATAATTTGCTAAATCTTATTTATAATGAGATTTCTGTTATACGAATTGCTTTTCAAGAGCTGGATCGTGAAAAACCTTCTTTAGTTTTTTTTTTTTCAAAACGTGTTCTGGATAAAAGTTTCGAAACATATACCCACTTCGTGGCATAATACAAAAATTCACGACTTTTAAATTTCCCAAACATGAAAAAAAACCTACTGTTTCCAAATTTTACCTAATATTTTTCGGTAGTGCCTAAGACCAAAAAGCCGGAAGAAAGTACAATTACACTAAAATATCAATACTGATTCTCATACAACAAATAAAACTAGCTACTTCAAACGCAACGAATTCATGATTACTGTGTTATTTTACTTCGTTTCGTTACATTATGAAAAGAATTGAAGGAAAATCGAAAAAGTTTTCAAAACTTTGTTGGATATCCATTATTTTCGATCACTGTTGCATGTATACGTGGCATTGGCTCTATTAAATGTTTCGCCTGATCGATTCGAACTCGCCTTCAGTTTCTGAAAAGTATTCGTGCCAATCTTTCGATTCACGAGCATCTAATGACTTCTCAATTAATTGGGTTTAGATCGAGGGACTGTACTGGACAAATGAGAAATTGTGTTAGGTACGCAACTAAGATATCGCTGTTTATCGATAGATGGCTCTAGCAGTAACAGCTGGTCGATTTTGACATATCCAAAACATCATGAACAGAGGTTAAACATACATATAGTAAACAAACCGCTTTGACACATTAGAGTTTTCGTTTTTGGTTGTATAAAAATGGTGGTGTAAAAATGTCTGATTTTGTGCAAAATAATCGTCATTTGCGGGAAGTGTTGATTTTCTTCTATCAATCGAAGAAAACAGCGGCAAAAAAGAAATGGTTTTCTTCATCGTACTGTTAAGGGTGATGAAAAATGAATTCGTTACAGCAATTCAAAGAAAAGAAAATCTTGGGGACTGCCCGGTCATGCATCTACGTCGTCTTCTCGGCCAAATATTCACGCTTCGAAGGTTATTTTGTGTATTTGGTGGGACCAGGTCAGTGTTATTTATTACGAACTGCTGAAATCGAACGAAACCATCACTGGGAACGGTATCGAACTCAACTGATGCGATTTAGCCGAAAATTGTGCGAAAAATGGCCACAATACGAGCAGAGGCACGATAAGGTTATTCTGCTGCATGACATCGCTCGGCTTCACGATGCGAAACCCGTTAAAACCTACTTGAAAACACTCGCCGTATTCCCCAGATATTGCTCCGTCCGATTTCTACTTGTTTCGTTCGATGGCACATGGTCTGGCTGGCCAGCAGTTCGACACACATGATGACATCACAAAATGGCTTGATTCATGGATAGCCTCAAAAGACGAACACTTCTTCCGTGAAGGTATTCGAGTTCTGCCAGATAGATTGGGAAAAGTGGTAGCTAGCGATGGACAATACTTCGAATGATTCATTTGTAACCATTTCTAATTAAGTTGCTTTTTTATAAAAAAAAAACAGCGAGAACTTAGTTTCGCACCTCATACATTTTTTTTGCGACAAGGCAAGCTTTTACCAATTTAGACATGCACTTTGGGTTATGATCCTGTAAAAACGTTCAATCAAGCGGCATTCCCAAGCTAGCGTACGGAAGTATAATGTCTCTTAAAACGTTTTTATAATCGTCATATTTCATAATTTCTCGAATGTGATGCGTTGGACTCATACTATTAAATGAAAAGTAGCCCCAGACCACAATACAATCTTATCTGGTGCTTTACCGTACCCGGTGTATATCTAGGTCCGTGTGGCCTTTTAACAAATTATTTTCCTTCAGAACCACACATGTTAATTTTGCTCTCATCTAAGAACAAAACGTTTTGCAGCTGTTGACAAGTCCAGTTTTTGTATTTATGAGGGAATTCAAAATGAGTTAGCGATTTTTCTTAAAGTAAACGCTTTTTCGGCAATTCTGGTTCGTCGCTTGATGGTCGATGATGAGTGCTTAAGTGCATTTTTTATTTCTCTCGGTTCCACTTTCTGATTCCCTTTCATCAATTTTGTGATTTCGTTAGTTTTTTTACGCTTTTCTTTGCGAGGTCTTCCACCTCTATGACGCAGATCAACGATACAGCTGTTAACAATTATAAAATTAAAAAAAATCGTCGACTTGTTTAATGAATATTTTTAAAAAATTTCTTTTTGAGATAAACTATTTCTCCCCCTTTTAATCTAAGCCCAATTGAGAGCCATTGGATGCTGGTGAAGCGAAAGATTGTATTCGTTTAAGACTCTGGAGGATCTGTATGAGGATGTTCAAAAGCAATGGAAGCGAAATCGAATCGATCAGACGAAATATTTAATAGATCCAATGACACGTAGACATACAACAGTGATCGATAATAATGGATATGCGACAAAGTTTTGAAAACTTTTTCGATTTTTCTTAAATTTTCACATTGACTTTTTCTAGTTGCAAATGTTTTGACCTCTTCAAATCAGACTTTAATTTAATATAACTTCTTTCTTTTTTTATTTACAATATAATTTTGTACTGTTAATTTTTTATAATAAATGGCAATAAATACACTTTGTTTTGAATAAAAAAGATTTTTGATAAAAATTATTTTAGTGAACTTAAGAAGCCATTTAAAGTACAACTGATTTTGATTGTAAATGATATGACCGGCACTGTACATGTGTATATAAAGTTAATGCTCCAAAATTTATCAATCGATTTCACATATTTTACTTTTGACCTTCTTAGCCGAAAAAGCCGTAAAAATATGGAATTTTTCATGTTTTTTGCTTCAAAGTGCGCCCTTGCGTCCTTTATTGGTAAAAATAAATTACAGATTCAGATTCCTCATACATGAAAACTCCAAAAAAAGACCTTTTCATGGTAAAAATATTTGCATTTATTTGATACCACTCCGCCGCGAGCATAGACTAAAACATATCAAAATGAGAAAAAAAAACGATTAAAGTCGTCAATCTGGGAAAACTGAGAAATTACTTGCCTATTTACAATCAAAACTTTCAGAAAAACTTGGTTTTATCAATTCCCCAGAAAAAAATACCCACAATGCTCTACAGTGTTATGTAAAAATTCATGTAAAATGCCTTCAAAGTTTAAATTTTCAGTTTTAAAACAAAACTTTGAAGTTTGCTGCTTATATAACAATAACTCAAAACTCGACGAAGCTCTTTTATATACAAGTATTAAAAAGATAATTTTATTATCTTACAAACAAAAAAAAATTATTTTCGAAGGTTTTCAATTTTAGATGTTATAGCGAATTGAATGAAACAAGCCTCAAAAGTCTTTAAACTTTTGTAGTTCGTTAGTAGGTGAAAATAGGCCGCTCCTTTAGTACGTTTGATTTACTTTTCTCGACCATCGGGATTCAATCACCCTATAAATGTATAAATTTTTTTTTGTAGGTACAAGTGATAGAAGTTCAACAGATTTCAAAAAATGATAACTCATTCGAAAGTTTAGGTAGGTAGGTAGAGGGGCTACTCACTCTAACAGAGGGAGCACAATTAGCGCTAGAGCGCCGCTTTGATACCACAACTTCATTTGTGAATGGATGTTTGTTCTTTGTTGTCTAGAGCCAGTTCGTGAGATTGAGAAAATGAAGGAGTTTTCCAATTTCAGGTTTGGAGATCTTGGTTATGTCGTCTAGGAAAGGTTCGTGGAAAGGTTCATGGTTCTAGCAAGAGCCGGGCAATCACAGATAAAGTGGGTTAGAATCTCTCTTTCTTCAAGGTTGTTACAGCTTCTGCAGTGTGTGCTGTGTGGGATACTAAAAAAAAAAATACTAGAAAACATGATCACCAACTACTAATGCCTCTGGTGATAAAACATGGAACCACTAGAATTTTGTCCTTACCATCAAATTCAATTAAGTCCAACATGGAATTTCCTTCCAGTGTTAATACCATCAAATTCAGTTAAGTCCAACATGGAATTTCCTTCCAGTGTTAATAAACGCTCGTTTAATTTCGCATACTACTCAACCAAAAAGAAATAAATCTTTTTAAAACCTTTGAAACTTCAATAGTTTTTGTGATTTCCTTCAAAATTTCAGTATTTTTTTATATACCAATTTTTATAGACGCATTTTTTTATATCTCGGATTTTTGTTATATCTATTTATTTCATTTTTTTTTTCCTTTTGAATCCAATTTTGAATCCGTTTTTGGTATTCTGCAAAATTATGGATAAATATTTTTATAATGAGTTTCCACCAGAGATACCGTCATTCATTTCATATCCGATTTTGTGTGATCTCAAAAAAGGACTTAATAATGGGAAAAGTTTACGCGAAATTCAATACGAAAATGTAAAAATAATGGCAGTTTACCAGTTCGGCATTCAACTACTGACAGCAATCAAGATCATGTCCAATGCTTTAAAGCTTAACCATGACGATATGAAAGCCTACCATCACATGTTCAGCTGGTCTTTAAAAGACTGTCTAATAAGACGCACTGAAAACATGGTCTGGTATAATGTACTGATGAAAAACGATCAAAAATATCTAAATGACCAAAAGGAAAAAATGGATTTCCTAGAATTAGAAAGGCATATCATTCTTATATTGGAACTATACTTGCAACACAATACGGAATTTGATGTTGTCGAATACATGAGGTATGCTTTTATTATATAACCATTGTAATTGTTACTTCATCAACCTTGCAGACAGCAGATGGAAAAACTTTCCACCTGAGTCAAAAAAATACGACCTCAAAAGAATCAGTTGAGTACTTGACCACTCCCGTTCTAACTTAGTCAAACTGACCTTAATGTTGACAAAGACAATAGGCAATATGGGAATATGTCGCCAGGCTGCGTATCCCATAAAGATTGCAAAAGCTTGTAAAAGAAGTAGGAGATCTCTTTTGTGCCAAAACCACATTCAATAACTCCTTCATTGACAGCATACCCAAGGGTTTCTAAATTTGAGATTAGGGAGAATCTCCAAATATTTTATTCTCTTAGCAGACAACAAAAGTAAGGGTGTAAAACAACGCTTAAGCACAAATTGAGCTCCCACAGCAAAGGGAGCAGCCACCTTTCCTACCTACTTATTTGTTGCTATCATTACAATTTATTTATTTAGTTAGTAGAGAAACCAAGGGCAGGATCTCCAAAAACCTTATAAAATAAATGTGTAGTAAAAGATTATTTTAAAAGCATTTGCATCCTGAAGAGAAGGCAGCCACTACCTCTACATTGTCTATCCGTTTTATAGCTTGTAAATCTCACTTCTTTAAAAACTGACATTAAATCTTAAATTACGATTGGTTATTTTTAGAGACGCTGAGGATTACATTAACATCGAAGAAATATTTAACTATGTGTTGAAAGAAAACAGTGATGCTTTTTCCCGAACGATCAATAAAAATATTGTAATGCAGTTTGTGCATACTACAAAAAAAACAAGATTTTATACCAAAGATTATAATGCTGAATCTATAGGTAAGAAAAATAATTTAAGATGGTTGATATATCAAAGAAAAAAAAAATTTGCAATGCTAACAATTTGCTGTTGCATAAAACATTTTTATTTGAGCTATCAACTAAATATGTGCATGTTTATACCTAAGTCGCAAAAGGGATACCAAGCCGATTATACAATTTAAACTTTTAGCACGACAGGGAATTGAAATGCGCTATAATTTGCAGTACACCCAATTGCGAGCCGAGCAATATGAACTAAAGAAGCAGATGTTAGAACAATACTTAGAAGATCGATTAAAAAAAGTGTATAATCAAATTGACACGGAGCAATATTGTTCAAGGTGTTCAGTGACAGTATACCATACTGAAATTAAGGTTAGTTCATTTCAATTTTTTTATTTGTTTAAGATGGAGAATTAAATACTTGATTATACTGCGTACAACTCAGAATTCAAACTCATTTTATTTACAATCAAACTTCTATATTGTTAGCTTAGAATGAAAAGGTGCTTAGTCCATTTTTGATGTGTAAAAACCTATAGTGGCGGAATGAACAAATGTGGGAGTGAAATGACAGATTATTTCATCCCATCCCTAAAAGCTCGCTATTTTAACCACAAAATCACTCTACACTAAAGTGTAGCCAAGAAAAGAAGATATAAATTAAATTAAATATTAAATAACACATATATTAAAATTGACTTCAAATCCCAATTGACTCCAAAAAAACTTCAAGTGACTCCAATTGATTTCAAATTCCCAATTGACTCCAAAAGATTTCAACTGACTCCAATTGACTTCAAAATTCCAATTGACTCCAATTGACTGCAAATTACAATTGACTCCAAATGACTGCATTTGAATTCAAGTGGCTCCAAGTGACTCCAAGCAGTCATGATTTTGGAGTCATAAGATTTGCAGTCTCATAATTTCAAAAAAAGACTTCACTCCCTTGACTCTAAAAAAGACTTTTCTAAATCAACAACAAATCGGCGACTCCAAAAAAAACTTCCAAATGCATTTTTTATTCTGGAGTCAAATACGTTATTCAGTAACTGCAATCATGAATTGTCGGTTATTAACAGTGACTTCAAGGTATTGCAATTAAATTTATTGCATTCTTTTACAGCTCCTCTAATTACACAATAGATGTATAAATATGAAATGCGGGTTTAACTAACAGATGGCAAAGCTATTATGTATCGTTTGTGTCGAGAATAATTAATAAGCCGTTTTGGAGAGTAGTCATTTGTCAATAAGTATGTCATAAGGAGTGAGATCAAAAAAATCTTAACATATATAAAATTCAAGAATTTTTAAACGGTTGATCTTAGAGTTTTGATTTTTTTTTTATTTAATTGATAAATTTTGCAAATTACAGAAAAATAGAACTTTTATAGTTCTAACCACTATTTATAAACTCGTGGACCTTTTTTGGTAAGCCTTCCATTAGAGATTTGCCCATCTCCTTTTAAAATCTTCGATATTTTGGGACACCCTGTTTGTACTCTTTAAGTTCCTTTTCACAAGAGCCCAATATCTCTCCACTGGTCTTAGCTCCGGACAATTTGGAGGATTGGCCTCTCTTGGTGCAAAAACTATGTAATTACTTTGGTACCACTCCAGAGCTTTCTTGCAGTAGTGAAATGACACCAAATCGGGCCAAAAATATGTGGACACATTGTGCTTTGATGTTTATTTCGGTTTTTCTAGAGCCCACTGTAACAAATGCCTTACTTCTTTTGCCGCAACTGCATATAGCTTGTCCTTCCTCGATCATCAGCAACATAAAAATTTTGACCCGGAAGCTGCGTAAAATCTGCCAGTACATATGTTTCGTCGTCCATTATACAACATGAATATTTTTGTATGAAGTTCGATTTTAATTTCCGAGCCCTAGTTTTGGCATCTAAATTTTTTGCAGCATTCCTGTCTGGAACTTTTTGGACTTTGTATGTTTTCAAACCTGCATTGGCTTTAACTTTTCGCACCAAATAGTTAGAGCACTGGGCTAACCGGGCAGCTTTTCTAACAGATGTGTTTGGAGACCTTTTCAATATGCTTTCTATTTTCTTGGCTTTCCCAATATCAAGTGGTCCTTGTTTTCTTCCCGAACCAGGTTTCCAATCGATGATCAAATTCTCCTGAAACTGTTTAATAACATTGGAAACAGTTTGACGGCTGGCCTTCAATTCTTTGGCCAATTTTTTGTAGGACAAATTTGGATTTTTTTTTTAAATTTTTAATAATTTTAAGACGTACTTCTATTTCTTCACTCATTTTGATCAAACTCACTATAAATCAACATGTTTGTCATTAAAAATAACAACTGACATATTTTTCAAAGATAACTAGATCAAAGAAATTTTTAAAATTTACACCCAAAAAAAATTATTATTAGATAAAACGTGTGTTAAGATTTTTTCAATCTTACTCCTTAGGTTATGATTGTGCAACAAAATATTTTTGTCGCTACAAAAATGTCGAATATCGTATCAGAAAAAGAAGTTTCGGGAGGCTTAATAACCTTGTTTCATGTGAAAAAAACGACTGCTGAAGGTATCGGTTGTTGGCAGGGGCTTATGGTGAACATGCTCCAAGCCAAAACGTTTATTAACGACAATTTAAAAAATTTAAAAGATTTTGACGACCATCGCTGTCTACTGTCTACTCTGAACTGCTCAAATCTGGTATAACGATTACCTACAACAAATAATCAAATTGAACCGAGCATTGAAGGAAAAACGGCCAGAATATGTCAAAGAATATTGGCAATATTCGGCCCCATATTTCATATTGTGTTAAAAACTATTTGGAAAATATTAAATGGGATATTTTACACCGCCCGCTGTATTCACCAAACTTGGCTAATTCTGACTACTACTTGTTTCGATCGCTGCAGCACTGACTTTCGGAACAGCACTTTAGTTCCTACGAAGGAGTGAAAAATTGGCATTATTAGCCTCAAAAAATGAGAAGTGGTACTGGAACAGAATCCATTAATTACCAGAAACATAGCAAAAAGTTATAGCTAACGATGGCCAATATTTTGGTTTATTAATTAAATTTATTAATTAAATAAATGCCTTTCTTATCCAACAAACCGCATTGCATGTGTATATACCTATTACAAAATATCAAAATAATAAAAACACTACATACTTTTAGGTTTATTTTTTAATACAAGAAATAACAATATTTTTATACAATAAAATATCTGCCAAATTTTCTATATCGCCTGATGTTTGAAGTTTAGTTTAACAACCGCGGAAAAAGAAACAAATTCAAACATGTAAGTCAATACGTAAAAAGTTGCTTTAAAGCAATTAATCTAAGGTAAGAATATGGTATTCCAAATATTTCATATAGGAAACGAAAACAAACACGTGCATCAGATGCAACTGTAAGGCGACAGAAAATGGTTTTGAAATTCGGAATTATCCTAAATTACTTTAAATAATTTCAATGTTTTGTTTTTTTAATCTCTTTTAATTAGTCTGTAAAGAACTTTACACTCATAGACTAAGCAACTAAATAACTACATAAATAAAATAATAAAATGAATATAAGTTAAAAGTATATACGCAGTTAAACACTGATGTTTACACATCATCGATCGCAAGTGTCACCACTTACTTTGGTTTTTATTTTATTCTTACAGAAGAGAGAAAAAACTTTGAAATATTTTTAACTGTAAATATGCTAAATACAAAATTTCTGCGAAAAATTAAACAGCAATACGAGATAGTATTCAATGAACAATAATTTTTTTTGCAAACGATGTATTTTTAATCTCTCTTACGGCATCAAAATCTAGTTTTTCATAAAAAGTGAACTTATCACCTTTTCACTCTAAGCTAACGATATGTACTGTATGTAGTATATGAATTAAATTGATTTAAAAAAAAGCACAAGTATTTATTTATTCCTGAAACAAATCTACATAGATATATCCAATTTTGACTTATTTCCAAATTCGTAAAATTTTAACAATTTCACTTCTTAGTCGTTAAAGCAACGCATAGCGGATATGGAAAAGACATACATTGATACAGACACTGAGGTGACTAATTCTGTAGAATATCACAAGGTCTCAATCACGAATATCGATACTCAAAAGATATTCCTCCAGAATAAAATCGATTATTTCAGAGACGAAATCTATAGAATCCAAAATCCAGGACATATGCCGAAAAGAAAGAAATCGTTTAAAATAAGGACTTCAATTCAAATTAAGAAGCCAAAACTTATAACCAGCAGCAGCAGGGATGAACTTAGTGTAGTAAGAGGCCGTAGTACCACAAGCGGAATCAGTATAAACAGTGATCAAACACGCAAAACTAATGTAGACGCTGCAGGTCAATCAACAATTAATATACCGAGCGATGTGATTGACAGAAACAATTACGAACTAGCAATAAGACTATTCCCCAATATAATGAAAACCTATATTAGGAAACGAATCAAAGAATATTGGAAACCAGATGATAAAAAAAGTAAAAAGGAAGCAAAAGTAATAATAGAAGAGAGTCCATAGCGGCGTTGGAAGCGAAAGCTGTAAAATATTCACAACGTCGCGAATAAGCAACCTCAGTATATTATAAAAGTGATGAAATCGGGGTTTGAAATGAGTACTCTTGTCGCCAAAAAAGTGATGACAGTGCAAAAATCAGAAAATAACACAAAAAAAAAACTTAAAAAAAATAATTGGGAAATTGTAAAACGTTAAAAAAATTAAATGGCAATATTTTGAAAAAAAAATATTGTTTTTTTCTTCCGAACGTCAATTCAAAGAAGTACTGCTGCCGCTGAATCAAGATGTCGTTTCCGCATATCCAGTATGCATATTAATACATATTGATTTTTTGTCGGCTGAATATTTTGAGATGTGGCAATGAGGATTGGTTTTTTCTATTTGAAAATAAGCTAAATACGATGATGCATTTAATGGACCCTACCAGACTAGGTTCAAAAGTGGATAAATGAGTTGAAGCTTTCGGAAAAATTTTCGTTTCCGAGTTTTTTTTAATCTTAACCTCAAAAATTTTTTTCAAATATTAAACAATGTGGATTCCAATGCACTTTTTATCGTGAAGGACATAATTCCGATAACTCAATGGCTTACTATTACCGATGATGTACCCAACCTCAAAAAAATTACCAAAAATAATCAGAGGCTCATTTTTTTTTCAAATGATTATCAGTGGGAATTTGAACCATTATCAATGATGAGTAATACCGATGAGGTTGGCATATATTCCCTTGATTCGTGCAGTCACAGCATTGAAAGAGATCTTCCGAGTTGGGGTGCTCTGAGAAATAATGGGTTAAAGAATTAATTACATTTTAAGATTGTCTCCTAGAACTGCATGGGTTTGGCGAATAAAATAGTTAGTAATAGTGTTTGCCAATTAATTTTTCATGTTGAACACGTATCTGAGGTCAAAAACTTCCCATTACGTAACGTTTTAGAAAAATATGAGACTGAAACCCCTAAAAATTGCGTTTTTGGCCACTTTTAAAAATTTAGAAAATAAAGGCTGAATCATGCCCTTTTAAATGAGCTTTAAGCCAAATTGTTCGCATGCGTCTTTAAACCAGGGGTGCAGGAAAAAATTTACACAGAATGGGTTTTATCTTAGTTACATCCACGGCCAGACATAATAAAAAGTGCAGAGGTCCGAAGTGTTTTATGTCCCGCTGGTTACAAATCTGCAGTTAGATTTTAATAATTCAAATATGGCGGACGAGTTTAGGGTGAAACAGCCATACGATGGAAGAAAATCTGCAAATATACGACATAATAAAATATTGCTTTTTATTACCTTTCAAATAAGTCTGATTTTACAAGGATCCGATAATTTTTTCTATTTTTTATTAATTTTTAAACTTTTCAAACTGTGTCAGGAAGGAACTTAAAAAAAAAAACAGTTACAAACCTAGAAAATCCAAAGTCAAACCTCATGTCAAAGAAAACAAATCGGATTTGGTCGCATAGTGTAAGAATTCGAATTTATTTTTTGCATAGATTAATAACAAAGTTGAACGGATACTAGCATTACCCATATTTGTACTACTACTATTATGGCACAACAGCCCATGAAGGGCTAAGGCCAAGCTTTTGCATCCATTTATGTTGTGTGAGTTATATTTATACACGAATGGAAGGGACCTACAGTTTTATGCCGAATCCGAACGCCGAAGTGAAAAGCTTTTCATAGACATTTTATGGCCGTGTAGAAAAATTTTTATTTTCTACTTTTTGATTTTTGAGCGTGCCGACATATGAACCCGGGGTCACCTCTGCGTAGCAATCCAACACACTAACCGCTAGACTACAGCGACCACCATATTTGTACTAATACATATAAAAGATTGTCATTTATTCCCTCAGTAATTTTTGACAAAAATTGTTTTCCTCATTTTCTGTCATCTTAACCCATTTGAGGTTACAAACCGACATTAACAATCCAAAAAGAATGTAGAGGGAAAAATTTTTATATAAGTATATCAGTATATATATATATTTATATAATTTTTTGATAAAAACAATCATAAACTATTTAAAAAGAAAAACATTGCCTTGCAGACACAACAGGAGTTCGGCATTTTTCACACTTTTCTCAGATGTATTTATTTTGATTGTTTTTTATTGTAGACTCGCTGTGCGGTCCTGGCAAAATAGGAGTAATACGAAAATTACAGCCAATTTATCCAAATTAAAATATTTTATTTTGAATGCTGTTTGAAATTTTTTTGTGAAGTGAAAGACTTAAAAAATCGAAAAACTTTTTAAAAAAGTGAAGTGTTTTTTGAATTTTTCTGGTTTTATGTGCCAAAAGGGCAATTATCATTGCAATTAAAAAAAAAAAAATGTATCCTATAGACATCTTATGCACATCAGCTTTATAAGAAACTCAAAAAATATTAAATTTGGTCCAGTGGTTTTTGAGCCAAATCTGAACTTACAATTTTCATACTACCAATTTTATATATTAGTATAGATATATATTTTTATTTGTTTTTCACAAATTTTTAAATGAATTTGTTAATTTATATCTTTATATCTCAAATTTAAAAACAATTTATTTATTTTATTTTGAGCTGAAAAAAATGTAGAACAAATGGGCTAATTTTCTTTTGAAAATTAAACGTCAAAACATGCCACCACATTACTGTCGCTGTAACTTCAATTGAACTTTTTCACTTCACTTTCAAGCCTGACACTTTGTCACTTCCTCTTTCATAACAACACCTAGGTTTTCCAATTTCAATTAAAAACTAGAATCGATAAAAAAAAAAATCTAAATATGCTCTGACTGTAGCCAAATTTGTGTGTTTGAATTTATATTCCCTATAAAAAGTAAAAAGGTACCATTTAGCATACATACCATACCATTTAGTACATTTTGAGACCTTTTGTGTTTATTTAAATAATTATGTAGCAACACTGCTGACGAACTGTCATATAATTTATTAGAATTTGGTAGAAAATGAAGAGGTAGACGATTTAGAAGGTGAGTGGAGGATTTTATTTCTAAATGATTTTAAGCAAAAAAACGACAGTTTCGAAGAATTTTGCCATTTTGTTTTTGGCGTGAAAAATTCCTTAAAACAAATTATGTACCCTCATTCAAATAGTTTTGTCGGAGCCCTATTTTGTCTGCCACACAGTAACGCTCCACCAACAGTTTTTTTGTCGCAAACTAAGCATATAAAACCAGATAAATTTTGAGAATATGTAATTTTCTTATTACGCTTCAAAAAACACTTCATTTTTTTAAAAATCACTTCGATTTTTTAAGAATTTCACTTCATAAAAGTATTTCAAAACGACAGCCCTGTGCCGCCATGTTAAAAATGAGAGCGGATTAATGCAAATGCCAAAACGGCATTGGCAAAATGGGTAATGAGAAAGAGCTGTAATTGCTACCTGTTCAACTTTGTTATTAATCTATATTTGACTTTAATTTTATATTTGACTTTTTAAAACGAAACCAATGGAAACAAAAAATTTTTAAAAATCATTCAATAGATTTTATCCACTGACAATTAATATCAAAAATTAGAAGAAAGTTTCCACATTTCTGGCGGTCAGAACTTCAAAATCTCTCCCTCAAATAATGCCTTGGCTTAGTAGAACTTGAGATAACAACCTTACCACTTTAAAAAATATCATTTTGAGAAAGACGCGTTCAAAGTTTTTTTTTAAATAAATTTTTACCTTTAAAAATTGAAAAAATTATTTTTATATGCAAATTACTTTTAGCCAGCCATCATCCCTGGCTCATACTGAAGATTTAGAAAATGCAAAATGACGGAATAATTTTGAAAAATTTATCAGATTCATATTCGGGCTCACTGATTACGTATTTAATTTCAGAATCATAATAAGGGACCCTGTAAATCCTTGAGTAACGAGTTTCAAGTGAATCCGGTGAACTTGAAATTCTTGCTTCATTTTTAATTTTTTAAATCTTTTAAGATTCGTAACCAGCGAGGAAATATTTTTTCTTCATTTTTATGAAAAATTTCTTTGAAAGAAGGAAGTTTTCTATAAATTAAAGAAACATGTTTTCAATTTGTTGAAATTGCGTTTTTCAAATGAATAATATTTTATTTCAATATGAGGAATTGTATATAATTTAGGTAAAATTTTTCTCAGTATGAGGAATAATTTTCCATAAATTGAAGTAAATTTACAACCTTTTTAGAAAAAAAATCCTGAGTTTATGGAATATTTTCTACAATGTTGTTTTAATTAAAAGGCATAGAAATCACGTTTTTTTTTACATGTATTCATGTATTATTTTATTTTTAATAAGTATTAAAGTTTACATTCATAAGTATTTTTACATACACTACAGGCGTGGTCGCTTTGAAATGATCAAAAGATCCTTATGGCCATCAAAAAACTATAAATTGAAGTTTATTGAAATTTTTTTTTTCGAATATATTTGGTTTTTTTTTTTCACAATATATATAAATTTTTTTTCACAAATTACGCAAACACAACCGCTTCGCTTGAAATAGAGACGCCGACTAAAAAATTCAAAAGAAACGCAAAGCGTTTTTTTTTTTTTTTTTTTTTGCAAAAAAAAATATATAAGTTTAATGATGCCACCTTATTTTATTCTAAATAAGGTAATTTGTCCCTTTATGGTATTTTGATACTTTTGTTTCGTAGCCAAATGGTACTTGAATTTTTATATGCTGATGCGACTAAATTTTGGAAGAAACAGGTTTATGGAAACGTCCATAGTTCCATGCACATTTGTGTGAATAATAGACAAAGTAATATATGCTGATAAAATTGCAAAATGTGATTTTTTTTATTTCTAACTTTTACAGGATTTTCAGAAGTAATGCCTTATACTAAAAGATAATACATTTATAACATATAGTAAAACCAGTTATTTTTATTAGGCCTGCAAATAGTAAAAGTAGTAAAAACCAACAGACAACTATACTATATTGTTATTTTTGTATACAAAAAATTATTCGTTGTCAATGAAAATGGCAGAGGATGTTGAAGTTTATATCCTCTTCAAAACCCTTTTCGACTTTCGAGTAATTCAATTTTTCCTATAGGCTCCGCTCTCAAAAATTCATATAAACAAAGATGCGCGTGCATCCACAGTACATCCAAAGTACTAAATTTGCGATTTCTTAAATATTGAATATCTCGAAAACTATGGCATATACGATAAAATTACATGATGCCTTTTTTTTAGAAAATCACTTAAGCTTTTTATGTGTGCTAGATAATTTTTTGATATCTCCAACGGTTAACAAGTTATTAGTACAAAAAGGCTTTTTTTTTACCAAAAATGGGGTTTTTGAGGGGGTCGCTCTGCAACCCCAGAACTGATTTTTGTGGTTTTTGAATCTATCATACCCCCACTAACAATTACTGAAAATAAATCGCAGTTAAGAATTTGTATGAACTTTTGGTTCATTTCTTACTCTACCGACTGGGCTATGAAAGGAACACATTTTTCTTCATTTTGAGGAAAATTTACATAAACGAGAGAAATTTTCGTGGATTCAAATTGAGAAAACTTTTTCTTTGTTTTACAGATGGGTGTTTTTATGGCTGTAGATATAAATATTTGTCAATTGTCTGAAGCTGTGTGTATCTGTATGTGAAATATGTATCCATAAAAATATAATTTATTGATGTTTTTAAATTTAGAAGGTTCTCATCCTTCCAAAAAAAATACCCATTATTCCAATACAAATAAATATTTGGTAAAATGCGTATGTAATTTCAAAGCTAAACTTATTTTTTATTTATTTCTTAACTGTAAACAAAAATATTATTACTAAGAACACCTAATTTATTTGTATAAATGGTAAATTCTACGTGAATGAACAAACCAAAATAAAAATATTAGTATTATACCAAATACTTAACATGCGTCTCTGTATTTGATTAAAAGCACATATTTCAACATAGGTATATCAATTGATATTCAATTTCTTTTAGATTTGATGTAATTCAAAGAAGACTGAAGCTCTTTTTGTTATCGAAATACAAACCACAATGTACAAGATTTCGCAAAACACGATTTGATTAAGCTAGAATTTGTTTTTTCTGAGTTAAAAACCAGTGATTTTATTTTGAGATAATTTTAAAGTACCTTGCATTTTATTCCATTAAGTACTAAAGATAATATCGTTTAAATGATGATCTCCAGAGTTTATGCAAATTTGGATTCTTTTTGTGACATATTCGAAAATTCTTCCTTATTTCTTGTCTACTGGTTTTTTTCAGAGCTTTGAAAATATGTGACTTATTTATAAAGAAAAGAAAGAAGTCTAAAATATTTAAACTGGTGATCTTGGAAACTAATGCAAATCGCCAAAACGGGAGACTATTCCATTATATTCCAATTATTCTAAGTTTTTGAGGAGTACAGGAATCCATGGGTCAGCCCCAACGTATGTATATTCTGTTTTTTTTTTACTTCATAAATGTCAAAGTAGCGATGACATAAAACGCCATTTGCAAAAACGTAAGCGTCTTCCGATAGAGTAATGACTTTTATGCCACCTTGTATAACATTTCCTCCCTGCTTATGATTGGAAAAACTAAACTTGCATGAGAGAGAAAGAAAGAAGGTCTTAAGCGCTAATTATAGAAACTGAACGTAACTTAACAACGCATAGAGAACTGTCACATAGAATTCTCTTATATACACTTAGTATGTATCTGATTATAGAAACTTAACAAAACATAACATAGAAGACTTTTGAATTAAGATTTCTTTGATGTTACGTTAAGTACCATTTTACTAAATAAAGTGTTTTATATTTTATGAGTTTTTACACATTAAATTATTGTTTTATTTATTAAATTGATTTATTTATTATTTTTAATTATTTTCCTATTTGTGATATATTCTGTTGAGTGTTTTTTTTTTTTTTTTTTGGCACCGGTGTTATGTTTTTATAACCAGCATTAAGTTTTGGTATGCGCTGCCATGCTAAGTTACGTAACGTTAATTAGACCTTTACTATAAGTGATTTTAGTTGATGATGACCTCCTTTAACCGTCTGAGGCACATGATTTTAAAGAAAATAGTTGCACAGAATTTTTTTGATTCATTGCTTACTGAATGAAAAATTTAAATAAAATATTAAACTATATGATTATGAGTAACTTCAACTTTTCGATAGTTTATAACTTATCTTACCATGCATAAATAGCTTAGCAAAACGTGGGACAGTTTTTAGCCCGATATTTGTAAAATAACTAAAATTACCAATATAGTTAAAACACACTATACAATTATTATTCTTCGGCTGTGACTTAGTTTTTTTTATGTGTTTTAATAACTTCCAAAAAAAAAAAAACAACAAAAAAAAAAAGAAAGAATATTTGCACATGTGTAATTAAAAAAAAAACATTAGAAAAATTACCCGAAATATCTGTGAATATAAACTAAAAATGTACGAAAAACTGATATAAGAATGACTGAAATACACTTCAAAGTTACAGTTTATAATTTGCCTGTGCTATTGCTATTAAAATTTTGAACAGAAAAAAAAGAAGTAAGAAATTACAATGAAATTTGTAATTTTATTACTATTTACCACATTGGCCGCGTTTGTTGTTGTCACAAATGGACAATCTTCACCCAGTACCGGAATAGGAACAACATCAAATTCTCCTACAAGTACTTCAGGAAATGGTTCAGCATCTACTATAAGACCTTCTACAACACGTAGAAGAACAACACGAAGAAGAACAACACGTAGACGAACAACACGTAGAAGAACATCACGCAGAAGAACATCACGCAGAAGAACATCACGCAGAAGAACATCACGCAGAAGAACATCACGTAGAAGAACATCGAGAAGAAGAACTTCAAGGAGACCATCGAGAAGAAGAACAACAAGGAGAACATCCGGATGAAGAACAACAAGAAGAGCATCAAGACGAAGAACATAAGGAAGAAGCTCAACTACAAGAAAATCTTCAAGAAGGCCATCAGGAGGAAACCAAACAACAATAATACCAATACCAATAACTAGTTTAAATATTTCATGTTTTTCCTTAATAGGAAGTGTCTGCCAAGTTGTTAATTTTCGCAAATTTAAATAAATAAGTAAATATGATATGATTAAATTTTACTGTATGTACAAAAAAAAAGTATTTCAAATTAATGTTAATTTTGGGTTAGATAAAATCAGTATATATCACAAACCTTGTTCAAAATAATGTAATACAATTTTGGTATTTGTTTCATTCCAAAATATAATTTAACATACCTAACTCGAATAACACTTAGAAAATAGCCTGTAACTATTTAAAGAAGTAGAACCTGCACAAGCATAGAGTCAAACTTTTCTGTACATTTTTTTTTTATTTACAATTTTTTATAAATTACATACCTATTTATAAAGGGTTTTCCATTAAGAACAGAACAATTTTGTCTATTAATAAAACACAGAATTTTTTGAGATATTGAGTTCAAATTTATTGTGGGTGTAGTGCAAGCATTACATTTTATGAATGAAATTCGATTTCGGTCATATGACCACCACGAGCCCGTTTACAGCGATCGATTCTTTGGACCCAATTTTGCACCACTTTCGCACACATTTCGACCGGAACGTTGGCAATTTCGCGTTTGATATTGTCTTTGAGTTCGTCTAAAGCTGCTGGCTAGTTGGCATAGACCAGTGACTTGATACAGCCCTATAAAAAGAAATCCAATGGCGTTAGATCGCATGAACGAGGCGCCCATTCCACCGGACCATTTCTCGAGATAACACGCTCACCGAATTTGCCTTTCAATAAATCGATTGTAACGCGTGCTGTGTGACTAGTGGCACCGTCTTGTTGAAACCACATATCGTTGATGACAAGTTCATCCAACTCTGGCCACAAATAATCTTCCAACATGGCACGATAGCGCTCTCCATTGACGGTAGCATGACCGAAAATTGGATTAAGCGCTCTTAAAGTGGCGACCACCGACTCAGAAATTTGGTTGTAATTTTTAATAATTTCTGCTGGTTGCTGGTTCATGAACTTAACCATGATGAAAATGTTGACTTTAACTAACCTTTTTACATTGACAGTTCATTAAAAAAGTTTAAAGGTGCGTTCATATAAAGAAACGAAATTGTTATGTCCCAAATGGGAACCCCTTTATTTCTTCAGCAAAAAATTACTAACATAATGCAGATGACAGCACCATTTGTCATTTATATACCTGCTCAAAATGGCCTTATTCTTTGGAGACTGAGAGTAAACGGCATGCTATAAATGGCTCACTCAATAATGATCTCCAATCAATCTCTGAGTGGGGTCTCACAAACAGAGTTGAATTGAACGCGCGTAAGACCCAATGTTGTCTGTTATTTCACAATCGAGTGTTCCAATCCTCTCTTAACTCCCTGGTTATGGGTGGGGTAGTAATTGCTGAGTCAGCAACTCTTGATGTTCTGGCCATGTCCATCCAATGAGACATTCGTTGGAATAATCATATTTTATACGTGTCGAAAGAAGCAACCATGTGGCAGGAGCTTCGCAAACGCAACTAGAGCACTTGGACCGTATTCAACATCAAACGATAAAGCTAATAGGAGGCAGTAGGGTTTCCAGCTCTATTGACTCTTTGGAGCACCGTAGAAAAGTGAATTGTGTGACTCTGTTCTACGCTGAGATAAGGAATTTGATTTCACCAGTTCATGTGTTCACCAGAACTACACGAACCACAAGCCAAAGTCTCGCATTCAACGTGGATATGGTGCCCCAACGCACCACACATTACAGAGATAGTACTTTTCCCTGCCGTACCACTCGTAAATATATGGAACAAGCTCCCTGCAATCGTTTTTCCTAATTTTTACGATCTTCCCAAACTTAAAGCAAACGTTAACAATTTTTTATCCATCTTCCCCTTACCACTTATCAATCTTTCTTCCTCAATCAACGCAATCCTTTGCATTCATAGGAGCACCCCCTGAGTGTTGATCGCTTAAATAAAAAAATAAATAAATAATAAGAAGAACATTTGCATAGATACCGTCAAATAAAGCTGAATAAATATAAATAACATTGTGATTACAGTGAAAAATTACTTTGAACGATACTTAATACAGGTTGTAGGCCTAGTTGAATCAAAAATAACTGCATACTAGAAATTCCGAATACACCCTCAGTATTTGGGCTTAAGGCCAAAAATCCGACTTTCAGACGAACACGGGTATTTTAAGTTAAAACTCCAAAATTTATCAATTTTACAGATTTTTATTTTGTTTAAAAGAGGAGAGAAAGGAGCTTCTAATGGTATATAGCAATTCATATTGCTGTAAAAAATCACGGAGTTGTGATCCGAAGCATTTTGAGAATTCCAATTTTTAACATTTTTTTTTGTATTTTACTTAAATATTTTGTACGATTTGTATATGAAGCTTTTTTTGCTTAATTCTCGAAATTGCTTTTAATTTCGTGTGAACCATAATTGATCAAAATTGAATGCAATATGTTTAAACTATAGAGATTTTAGATGATTTAGTCGATCAATTCCCGTACAAAAAAATCGTTGTTACGTACCCGTAAACCCAAACACATTAATATTTTGAAGTTTTTATAGTGTGCATGCATACATTTTGTTAAAAATTCAACAACTTAGCCAAATCTAAATAGATTTTAAAAAAATTTTAGCTCATTATAAACTATATTTAATGTAGTATTAATATTTTATAGTTTTATTATATCGTCATAGCGTCTATATTTCGTCTTTCAAACGACATGTAAAACGACATTTGGTATACACTTGGACCTCCAAAACCCAAAGTCCAGGGCTCTCATCACATAACTTATAGACGATTGTCGTCAGAACGAAATTCATTAAACGATATTGTCTGTGATTTGATTCAATCAAGCAAGCTCATCACAATCGTGTCGTTTATCGTATCATCAGTCGTTTATATTTTACTGTTTAAGCGCTGCTGCCAACTTCATTTGATATATCAAAAAATTTATTTTAGTTATTTACAAAAATAAATGTGACTATTAAAAGTTTTATGATAAATTATAATAAATTAAAAACAATTATACATAAATCAGCTACATCCTTATAAATGAAAATATTGGTGAAATACATGGAGGAGCATTTGCAAAAAAACAAAACACGATTCACGGAAGGTTGACTGAAGGAAAGGCTGGAATAGATGATCTGGCACATCTCTCAATGCACGTCGCACAGTGTAACGAAGGTGGAAACAATTCAAAAAAGTCAAGTTCGAATATTGATAATATTTTAATGCAGTTCAATTGTAAATACTTCAATTAGATGAGCTTTAAAAGGACTTTGGAAATTACTATTATTTTGGCATAAAAAAACTAATTGGAAGTCAAGCATTTGCAATAATGATATTTTTTGCAGCAAACACTACTTTGGTAGGTTCACTTCTAACCACTGTAACTTTTTTATTTTTGTTTTGAAATATAATGAAACTTTTTCTCAATGTTATTTTTACTATTCTTCAAGGGCATACTCAGTTTTGATACATTTTCATTTTTCGTTTTGAAGTACCATTACTTGAAAAATCACCATCTTAAAACGCAAAAAAAAAGAAAACACCAAAGTTTGAAGAGCTTTTAAAAAATCGTCCAAAAACGTCCTCTCTAATTTTTACTTATTTCTTTCAAGAGATATCTCTACAATAATAAGAGAAAAATTTCAGCTGCATATGCTTGCATATTCAGGCGTAGTAATCAATTTTCTAGCGGAACCTCGAATGAAAAAATGTGAACACGCCAAATTTAAGCGGTATCGGAGTTGTAAATATATATATTTTACATAAATAAATATACTTGTATATATGCATATTAGGGCGTACCAATTTTTTTTCAGACAAAAATTCTCTAGGTATTAGATCCTGATCAATTATGAAGAAAGTTTTGCAAAAAAATTATCCTACCCTCGTAAAACTTGTAGAAGTTTCAAATGTTTTATATGAAACTAATAAATAAAACGAATAAATTCATATAGAACAGTGGAAACATTTACGAATTTTTCGGGGGGAGGGGGAGGGGGGAAAGGTGTCTTTCGGAGGATGCTTCAGAAGCAAGACACAAGGAGTTTAGAAAGTGTCGATTAGAAAAATACAGGAAAAATTCTAGAGAAATGTGTAATAGGGGTTTGTTAGCGCAGTCATTACTATCTACTGCGCCACTTATTTCTGCTGAACGAATAACTTGCAGTAAAAAACAAATGAACGAAAAAGATGTTAGTCAGTTCATTTTCTTAGAACCAGAAAATAGTAGTCAAGATATAGATTCAGAAATTGTTTTCTCATCTGATTCGTCGTCGGACCATGAAGGAGGAAATAAAAACGAATAAATTTTAAGCAATTTATTTAATTTTAGTAGAAATTATAAATTTATAAGGCCAATCGTGTCAAATCACCACCGGAAAAAAAATCACTCCGATTTTGTTGAAACTTGATATACTTTTTGTTCTACTACTACTACATTTTTTATGCGAAAGGATGGTAAGTAACATCAGCGGATTGCCTAGATACAGGGGCGTAAAGTTAGGACCTTTTTCTCTATGACAATTTTCAAAAATTCATATGTGAGATTACATTAAACTGTTACAGAAATTCTTTGATGTTTCTAATAGGGTTTTATTCGATCTTTTCAATAGGCGTAACCAGCCCTAAACGGTAGTGTGCAGTGAACATACCGTAGCTATTGATCAATGTATAAAGCGCGGTTCACGCCAAATTGGCACGCTTTGTTGTGGTCACCACGTCGCCCCTAGTCATAAGAACAGCAAATTTTTTACTGGGATTTGTTTACAATACCGTTACCGTTAGTTGATAAATTTTTCATATTAATCGAAAGTAGGCGATTGTGTGCACAATGGAAGCTGCAAATAGAAAATTGATTGTGAATAAATTTTTTTTAATGAAAATCCGTCGTGGTCTGGTTCAAAGATTGCGAAAGTATTAAATATCTCCAAAAGAACGGTATGTAGAGTTATAAAATGATATAAAGAAACTCTTATTGTTGAAAGAGCTAAAAAAGTTGTGAACAAAACGGGAACCACCAACCTAAAATTAAAGATCTTGAGGTCCATCAATAGCAATCCCGGACTATCGGGATTGACTATCCAAATAGAACAGACAAACAGAATTTGCTGGCCAAAAAACTTGCTCGTCTTCTTTATAATAATGTTTTGACGAAATTCAATGGATGCATTATTGTGGATGGCGAATCATACGTAAAATTTGATCTTAAACAGCTTCCAGGTCAAAAATTTTATATGGCAATGAATCGTGGTAATGTACCCTCAAAATTCAAGTACATAAAAATGGATAAATTTGCAAAGAAAGCAATGGTGTGGCAGGCTATTTTTAGCTGTGGTCTCAAATCCAGGGCATTTGTGACATCCTCTTCAATGACGTCTGATATTTACATCAAAGAATGCCTTTCGAAAAGACTATTGCCATTTGTTCGTCACCACCATTCGCCAGTGAAGTTTTGGCCTGATTTAGCCAGTTGCCACTACTCTAAGAAAACCATGGATTGGTATCAGACAAATAAAGTAGATGTAGCGCCCAAATATATGTATCCACCCAATTGCCCCCAGCTTCGACCGATCGAAAAATACTGGGCTATTACAAAATATAAGTTAAAGAAAAATGTAGGTATTGTCAAAAATGTGAATTCAATGTTACTAAAATGGAACCAAATAGCCGCAAAAGTATCCAAAGCGGATGTTCAAAGGTTGATGGGGTACATTAAAAGGAATACCCGGAACTTTTTGCACAACAAAGAAATTTAAATCTTTTAATCTTATAGTATTAAAACACAATATTAAACTTATCATTTAATGCATTATTTGTTATTCTGAGTATTCTGGTTAAAAAGATACAGCAACTTTCCTGCGTGCCAATTTTGCGTGAACCGCGCTTTATAACTACGTTTGGTTTTCTCGTTGGATAACTATGGTGTTATTATTATCCACGATATTACTGGGTATTTTAAGAATCTTAAGCCAAAGAATATGTTGTTATTGTCATTTATTTTTTTAAGAAAATTTTTCATATAAATATACAGTGCGTGATACAACTGTGTAAATGATTTATATACGTTTCAAAAATATATGTTAGTATGGAACCGATTTGGGATAAACCTTTTATATTTTCAAATCTTTAATAATTATGTAATTATTTAGTAGAAAAAAAATAAATATAATTTAAATTTTATTTAAGAAAAATTCAATTTTTAATAAGGAGCCATTTACGCAATTGTGGCGCTATATAGCAAAATGCAATGATATTAAAGAAAAAAGTCTTGTGATATGATATGGTTGAGACCATTTCAGAAAGTGGTATTTCAAATTTCATGCGTCTTTTGGGCAATGCTTGCGGCTATTATCCTGTTGCGCCACTGTTGTATCAACAATGAGGACATATTACCCCAAGCATTCAGGGTTGTATGTCTTTATTATGTCTATGCTCAGATTTACTTTCAAATTGCATTAAATTTTGAAAGGTTTTCAAACTTTTTTTATACAAAAATTCGATTTTCTACTAAATTTCGTCCGTAATGTAACTTTTGCCGCCTTTTAATATTCAATTTGATTTCTTTGCACGATTTTAAGTCCATCAGGATAGTCCATAATTAATGTTTTTAGTACTATTGGGCCTGCACGTATAGGCCTATCTTTATGGACTTAAAATCGTGCAAAGAAATCAAATTGAATATTAAAAAGAAGAAATTCCACAATATAGAAGACAAAGTTATCTCAGCCATGTATTTCTAAGAAAGAAAATTTTTGTTCCCGTGTTATTTTTGCTTAAAAAGTTGGAAAATTAGATGCATTTTGGAATCTGAATATAGACATAATAAAATACCCCTACCTTGAAAGTTTGAGGTTATATGTTTTCAGTGTGGATATCATGGGTAGCACCAAAAGACACATGAAATTACAAGAAAACGAGAAATTTATATTGTTGAAATGGCCACAACAGTCATTAGATCTTAACCATATCGTATGGAGATTGAAAGCAAGTATTTACACATTAAACTATTGTTTTATTTATTAAATTGATTTATTTATTATTTTAACTATTTTCCATCTTCTAATATATTCTGCTGAGCGTTTTTTTTTTTTTTTTTTTGCTGCGGTGCTATATTTTTATAAGCAAGTTAAGTTTGTTATGCGCTGCTATGCTAAGCTACGTAACGTTAATTAGACCTTTACTATAAGTGATTTTAGTTGATGATGACCTCCTTTAACCATCTGAGGCACATGATTTTAAAGAAAATAGTTGCACAGAATTTTTTTGATTCATTGCTTACTGAATGAAAAATTTAAATAAAATATTAAACTATATGATTATGAGTAACTTCAACTTTTCGATAGTTTATAACTTATCTTACCATGCATAAATAGCTTAGCTCAATACTTGTAAAATAATTAAATTTACCAGTATAGTTAAAACACACTATACAATTATTATTCTTCGGCTGTGACGTAGTTTTGTTATGTGTTTTATTATCTTACACAAAAAAAAAAAAAAGAAAGAATATTTGCACATGTGTAATTAAAAAACAATAGAAAAATTACCCGAAATATCTGTGAATATAAACTAAAAGTGTACGAAAAACTGATATAAAAATAACTGATATTTAATTCATAGTTACAGTTTATAATTTGCCTGTGCTATTGCTATTAAAATTTTGAACAGAAAAAAAAGAAGTAAGAAGTTACAATGAAATTTGTAATTTTATTACTATTTACCACGTTGGCCGCGTTTGTTGTTATCACAAATGGACAAACTTCACCCAGTACCGGAGTAGGAACAACATCAAATTCTCCAACAAGTACTTCAGGAACTGGTTCACCATCTACTGGAAGACCTAATACAACACGAAGAAGAACAACACGTAGACGAACAACACGTAGAAGAACAACACGCAGAAGAACATCGAGAAGAAGAACTTCAAGGAGGCTATTGATAAGAAGAACAACAAGGAGAACATCTGGAAGAAGTACAACAAGGAGAACATCCGGAAGAAGAACAATAAGGAGAACATTCAGAAGAAGAACAACAAGGAGAGCATAAATAAGAAGAACATAGCAAAGAAGCTCAACTACAAGAAAAACTTCAAGAAGGCCATCAGGAGGAAACCAAACAACAATAATACCAAAACCAATAACTAGTTTATATATTTAATGTGTTTCGTGAATAGAAAGTATGTGCCAAATTAATTTTCGGAAATTTAAATAAATAAGTAAATATAATATGATTAAATTTTACTGTATATACAAAAAAACATTATTTGAAATGAATGTTAATTTTGGGTTAGATAAAATCAGTATATATCACAAACCTTGTTCAAAATAATGTAATACAATTTTGGTATTTGTTTCATTCCAAATAATAATTTAACATACCTAACTCGAATAACACTTAGAAAATAGCCTGTAACTATTTAAAGAAGTAGAACCTGCACAAGCATAGAGTCAAACTTTTCTGTACATTTTTTTTTATTTACAATTTTTTACAAATATGTAATTTGTATATTTCTTCAGCAAAATATTACTAGCATAATGCAGATGTCATTTATACACCTGCTTAAAATGGCCTAACCCTTTGGATATTGAGAGTAAACGGCATGCTATAAATGGCTCACTCAATAATGATCTCCAATCAATCTCTGAGTGGGGTCCCACGTACAGAATGGAATTCAACGTGCGTGAGACCCAATGTCGTCTGTTACTCACAATCGAGTGTTCCAACCCTCTCTTAACCCCTGGTTATGGGTGGGTGGTTATTGCGGAGTCAGCAACTCTTGATGTTCTGGACATGTCCATCCAATGAGACATTCGTTGGAGAAATCATATTTTATACGTGTCGAAAGAAGCAGCCAAGTGTCTCGGCTTTCTAAAGTGTAAGGTGTAAGGAATACTTTACTCCGAGCACAATGGAGTATAATTTGCACCTATGGGCAGGAGCTTCACAAACGCATCTAGAGCACTTGGACCATATTCAACATCAAACGATAAAGCTAATAGGAGGCAGTAGAGTTTCCAGCTCTATTGACTCTTTGGAGCACCGTAGAAACGTGAATTGTGTGACTCTGTTGCACGCTGAGATACGGAATTTGATTCCACCAGAACGACACGAACCGCAAACTATAGTCACGCATTCAACGTGGATATGGTACCCTAGACATCACAGAGATAGTACTTTTCCCTGCCGTACCAAGCGTATATGGAATAAGCTCCCTGCAATCGTTTTTCCTAATTTTTTACGATCTTCCCAAATTTAAAGCAAACGTTAACAATTTTTTCTCCATCTTTCCCCCTACCACTTATCAATCTTCCTTCCACAATCAACGCAATGCTTTGCATTCATAGGAGCACCCCCTGAGTGTTGATTGCTTAAATAAAAAAAAATAAATGAATAAATATAAATAACATTGTGATTACAGTGAAAAATTAAATATACTATAAATTCCGAATACACCCTCAGTATCTGGGCTTAAGGCCAAAAATCCGACTTCCAGAAAAATACGAGTATTTTAAGTTAAAACTCCAAAATTTATCAATTTTACATATCGTCGCCTGAGAATTGATTTGGCGTATAGGCATACGAATACTTATACACATAAATCAATCAATTCTCAAGCGACGATATTTTAATTTTGTATAAAAGAGGAGAGAAAGGAGCTTCTAATGGTATATAGCAATTCA
The DNA here is from genome assembly GCA_963691655.1 of Toxonevra muliebris. Lineage (NCBI taxonomy): Eukaryota > Metazoa > Arthropoda > Insecta > Diptera > Pallopteridae > Toxonevra > Toxonevra muliebris. The sequence continues at coordinate 106,888,355 of OY829326.1, forward strand.
TATTGCTGTAAAAAATCACGGAGTTGTGATCCGAATTCTGAGAATTCCATTTTTTAACATTTTTTTGCATTGTACTCAAATATTTTGTACTACTTGTATATGAAGCTTGTTTTTATTTAATTTTCGAAATCGCTTTTAATTTCGTGTGAACCATAGTTGTTGTCTACCATGCACAAAGTGACAATAAATAGGGTTGAAACAGAGCTACTGAATGACAACGCAGTGCACTGTTCTTTCAACATAATATGGGCTAAGGCTTTCTCTAACAAATTTTGAAGTCCTACATGATATTAAAGAGCTCTCATTTTTGAGGTTTTGGCTACCTTTTTGGGTTTTAGCCCCAGTGTGCGCTGCTATAAAATTATTTTTTTTTTTTCAAATCTTTTAAAATAGCATTACTTTGATATGTATTTTCCTTCAAAATTTCAGTATTTTTTTGTACTCTGACTAATTTATACGAATTTTGTTGTTTTTGGAACTTAGATTTTTCTTATTTTTTAGTTCAATTTTGTTTTCTTTCTTTTGTATTCCTGTTTGGCATTCTTCAAAATTATGAATAAATATTTCTTTAATAAAAATCCTCCGAGGGTGCCCTCATCCCTTTCGTATCCAATTTTGAAAGATTTCAAGAACATAAATAATGAGAAAACACGACAAAGAATTCATTTCGAAAATATAAAAGCAATAGCGATTTACCAATTGGGAATGCAATTAGTGACGGCAGTCCAAGTAATGACCAATGCACACGAATTTTGTACAGAAAATAGTAGTGGAATACCAATGAACCACAAAATGTTCAGCTGGAATTTAAAGGATTGCTTAATAAGGCGCACTAAGAATATGGTCTGGCATAGTATTATGGTAAAGGAAGAGAGCGATAAATGTCTTGAAGAGAGAAAGTCCAAAATAGATGGTCAAGAGCTACAAAAGCATATAATACTTATATTGGAATTATACTTGCAACAGAATACGAAATTTAATCTCAATAAATATCTTCAGTATGTTGTGTTGAATTGCTAATGCCAAATTTTTTCAAAAGCCTTTATGCCCACTAACTTTGTTTTACAGTGACTCTTTGGATTACAGCAGTATAGAGGAAATATTTACTGATGTATTGGAAAAAAACAAAAAAATTTTAAAACAGACGGTCTATAAAATTCTTGTAATGAGATTTGTTCATCGTAGCTTATTACGCTCAAAATCTATAGCGAAAGCTGAGATTATTGAAACAATAAGTGAGAAAATTATGATTGATATACCAAATTTATTTATGCTAAATTAAGATCACTTTTGTGTGAAAATCACTTTATTCAGTATATTCGGTATACTTTGGTAATATTTCGATTAAGTAAATTTGCTTAGCGCTTACGCTAACCAGATACATAGAACAGGAAGTGGAGTATTTCTGGGATTCAAGTCTTGCCTCACATATCCATGTGATTGACCTGAAAACTCGTTTATTTAGACCTAACTGAAAGTCATATTAAATATCCAATTTTACACTACTTGCAGTTAAGAAGCAATTGGAAATTCGCTATGAACTGGGTTACAAAAACTCAGAACTGGAACAATGCGAAGTAGCTTGCGAAGTGTTGGAAAAGTCCTTGCAAGATAAAATAAATAACTACAACTCGCGATTAGAGCAAGAGAAATTTGCCGCACAATGTACTTTTAATATGTACTATATTCAGATTGAGGTTAGTTGCATTTTGATCTAATTAAATTTTTATTAAATTATTTTCCAGTCGTTAATGATTTATTGGGTAATTGGGTAAAATGGTAGCATATACATTAGAATGGGTCGAAATTATTACTATGATCAAAAAGTAAGGGGAATTTTGATTTCAAAAATCGCACCTTGGTCGTATCGAGTTGAATTTTTTTTTATGGGTCATTTTTTATACGTCATTTGCAGCGTTAGTTTACCGAATTTTTTCCAAGTCTATAAATATGTTTCCGGAGATTTTCAGTATGAAAAAATTTGTTTAGCAATGAATTTGGAGTGTCCAAAGAGATGTTTTTGGTGGGCAATGATGCTTTAAAATGCATCGATCCTGAAATACGCTAGCAATCAAGCGAGTATCGTGCTAAAGGTGGACCGAAACCCGAAATTGCACGCCAAAGCCGTTTCAAAATCAGAGTCATGTCTAACCGTTTTCATCGGTTACAGTGGTGTTGTCCACAAAGAGTTTCTTCCCACTAATCAAATGGTTAATAAGAAGTACTTCCGTGATGTTATGAAGCATTTGAGGGAGTCTATTCGTAAAAACAGACCAGAATTATAGTAAAACAATTCATGGTTTTTACATCATAATAACGTTCCATCGCATACGGCAATCGTTATTTGTCAATTTTTAGCATAAATTCGCAAATACCCCAAATTCTCCTGATCCGGCATAATGTTATTTTTTTCTTTTTTGAATCAAAATGGGTGAAAATTGACGGAGTTGTTTGAATTTTAAGATTTTAAGAACATTTTATTATTTATAATCAATCAGTACAGTACACAGTGCAGAGTGCTTTTTGATTCAAAAACGTTTGCCTCTTTCATTTCAGCGACTAGCAGTAATCAGCAAGCATGTTGATGGGCGCTCTTGCTTTGGAAACGTTTTTCAATGATTCCTATTTTCTGGTGGAGTCATTCTCCTAATGACGGTGTTCTCACTGTACCTTTACTAACAAAAGAGGGTTGTTTCTCGACCCGTTTCATTATTCAAAGTTTCAGTGCTCAGATTAAAATTGTCATATGCTATTATTTACCAAAATATGTAATTTCATCACTATATATACAATGGGTCCAAGATATAGAGTTTTAAAAATTTCGCATATATGAGAGGTGGACATGGTAATAATTCAATCTATCCCATTTTTGCAATAATATATGGCAATAATAATGTTTATAAGTACACCAAATTACATGATCATATCTATAATATATACCAAGTTATACTCTTTTCGCGGTTTTATTTGTATGGGAGGTAGGCGTGGTAATAGTCCGATCGTCATAATTTTTTTACACAGTGATAGTTAATGACCTCATGAGTCATTCGAAACGGCATTAAATTTACTTTGAGTGTGTTTTGTCGCAAAAAATCTCCAAGATCGGATAATATCGTAAAAACATCGTCCAAGCCGAAAAAATGATTAAGCAATTGAAAAATCGCAGCTACGTTCAACTGCAGTCCCATTCAGTTTTCAATTCATGAAAATAAACAATACATGGTCAGAAAGGACTATTTTTCCCCATTCGAACTAAGAACAAAAATTGTAAATCGGATAAAAATTAGTAAAGTTATGAGCGATTGTTCACACCAACCTACCCAAAAACTTTTTTTTACCATAAAACGAGATTTTGGGGGTGTATGAGAAATTTCCACCATACCATTTTTCTTAGCATAACTAGACCTACAATTTGTGCTAGGTCTCCATAAAAGTGCAAAATCGCTGTCACACAGAGTAGTTTGTAAAACGTTATGAATTGCTTGTGATTCTAATGACTTCAAGTATCTTCAAATGACCCCAAGTCATTTCAAGTGATTCCAAATGGTTTCAAGGGAGCAGTCGTGATTTAGAAGTCATAAAATAAGAAGAGGGTGGATATTAATTTAGGAAAAAAAGAATAATGCCAAAGTTTTTGTATTATAGGGTTGTACTACTATGATCAAAAAGTAAGGGGAATTTTTGAATAAAACGTTAATTTTTCATTCAATTATCCACATTTATTATATTGCATTCAAAGTACTCCCCTCCCGATATAATACACTTAAGGCTCTGGCACACAGAGTCCGTTGTGTACGCGAGAGCGAAGTGTACAACTGACACGAAGTAAGCGAAGGAGAGAGGTGCCACAAAGCAATGACACGTTGCCAATAGATACACAATCATATACATCATACACAAAATTAATCAGCTGATAGCTGGAACACTTTCAACGTACGGCAAAGTTGAGAGTTGCCCAACTTTTTACGTTACTTCAACGTATACGTTGTGTATGACCCATACTTTGCTCTCACGTACACAACGGTCTTTATGTGCCAAAGCCTTTATTTCAACGTGTTTTGCAGTCAAAGCGTTGGTTATTTTTAATTTCTGGTATGTCTTTTAGAACAGCCAGTGTTTTCACTTTTATCTCATCAATGTATTAAAGCGGTGTCCACGAAGCGGTGTGACTCCAAGTATATTCAAATGACTCCAAGAGGCTTCAAATTTCAAGTGACTTCAAAGCAGTCATGATTTTGAAGTCATAAGATTTCTATTCACATGACTTCAAGAAAAATATTGTGTTTCCCTGGCTCCAAAAGAAATTGAATATCCAATCGGTGATTTCAAAAATCTCTAACTGCATTTTGTATTCTAAAGTCAAATATATTATTCAATAAGCTCTGAAACGTACAACAGTCTCTTCGAAGTAGTGGGACAGAACAAGATCTATCTACTCTTACTCTACATTAAAATCTACTCTTACTGATTACACTAGTTTACAGCCATTTTTTTGTAACTCGAAAATTGCATAAAACAATTTTTTTTTATGGATAGATTTTCGAAATATAATTTTTTGAATTTAATTTTTGGTTTTTCTGTAGATAGTTTGACTGTTTTGAATATATCTCGAGATAAAACCGTCCAATATGATTTTAAAAGGTATTAAATCAACCCAATAGTTTAAGTGCAATTGGCCAAAATATGAAACGAAAATCGTTTTTCTGGACCAAAATTAAAATCAAAAACTCAATTAATAAAGAAAACTAGAAATCGTAATGGTATGCCATATTTTTTACTATTTTACGAAGAGTATTTATGAAGAAATTCTATGAATAAATACCGAAGCTATGACCAATTATGTTTTGTTTAATCTGTAACTTTTTCGGTCCCGACGGTCAACATGAAAGCAGGTAATAGAGGAAGTCGAGACAAGTAAAAAAACCTATTCATTTTCTTATACCTAAAAATGTAATAAAGAAAATAAAAATTTTTTGAGCATTTTAAAACAGTCAAACCAAAACATAAAAGAAAAAAATTATATCTCGAAGGAAAGGGAAATAATAATTTTGAGAAATAAATAAATTTACAAAATGCTAGCTTTAATTTCTTTAAGTTTCTTAGATTTTTGTTTGAAAAAGAAAAATTTCTCATAAACAACTTTTTTGGTTTTACGCGCACCTGAACTTTTTCTAGAACTTGTCTCTCTCTCTGAGAGAAATGGCGAAATAGAAATTTTTACATTACACCAGACTAGGTACTAAGAAATAAACTAAATAAAATTTCCGAAAAACCAGCTAAATTTTTTTCTGATTCTCTCCCTAACGTAATCGATAAATAGTTAGAACGGTTGCTTGCATATTCCTCAAAACGATGTCCTAATGCTTTCGACACTTTCGCATTGTCTGAGGTCGTTTCTTTGGAAGTGTTTTTGAACTGATGTTGATTTTGAGCTTGTTTCCAAATCAAGATTTATCGTATTAATATCAGACTTTGTTGACTAATAAATTGTTTCATTCCCATAATCAATCGATTGAGATACAGCTGTTGATTATCGAAAACACATATTCGATACCTAAATAAATTTGGATACCAAGTTAACTTTGAACCAGCGATGCCAACTTGCGGGGAATTCTTCGATTTGCGGGGAATTTTACTAAGTGCGGGGAATCGGGGAATGAACTGTTTTTTGCGGGGATTTGAAGTCGTTCAGCTTTTAGTCACAAAAGTCTGTAGAATATTTTTTTTTTTTCAAATTTTATGTAATGTAAAATGTTTAACTTACGCAATATTTCATATTTTGGGTCTTAAAATCTCCGTGCTTTCTTAAGTGGGTCCTGCGATTTATTGGTTAGGAGAAATCGATTTTTAAAAAAGAGTACTATTTGAAAGTATTATATTTCGAAAGTATTTTGTGAAAATTTCAGAGGGAGACTCGGAGTGCTTTCGTAGATATAGACGATTATAGCGCCGAGTGTTAGTCAGGCCAAAACAGTTGCGCTGCGCTTCGGCTTCTCTTTCGACCGTTCAGAAAGCTATGGCTTAGTCCAGCACCTCCTGATTAATAACTTTTAATCCTTGCTGACTAATCTGCAAACTTACAAATTACGATTAGCCATCATTAAGAAGATGAAATATATTTTATATGTTAAAAACCGATACTCAAAACTTTGAATCCGTTTTTCTTAAAATAAGGTTTTTACCATTTTTTATTCGAGTCAAAAGAGCCCATGTCTTCCCCTTTGAGAACTTTGACATCCAAAAGTGGGCTGAGGCTTGTTTATCTATCAAAATTAACGTCTAGCAACTCGAAACACCCCATTTCGTTCAAATTTGGTGTAGCAACTACTACTCAATAGGATTAAACTTTGTGCAAGCTTGAGCCGGATCGGTTTTGAGAGTGAGTTCTCTTGAAGTGAAATCACCCATGTGCGAAAAGAATTCCGAAGTCAGAATGTACATTTCTATTAATCTAACAGTCCCGTAAAAAATGGTTAAATTTTGGACCGAGAAAGTTCAGGGTCGCCTTAATATAACACTCATTGAGGTCAATTTTCGTTTTTGTAAAATGTTTATATAGAAAGTACGTGTCGCGCTGTTATAATATGAAATGATATAGATGCGGGGAATTCGAATCGAAAATCGGGAATTTCTCGAGGGCTATCGGGGAGGAAGAAAAAATGAGTTGGTATCCCTGCTTTGAACTGTGTTCTAAAATTGGCTTTGAAATTCTATTACTTTTTTTTTTTTAAATGTAAAATTATAAATGGCTCAACAATTTTTTACCTTTTTCAAATTTTATCACACATTAGACCATTTTATATAAGCTAGATCTGATCTAAGCTAAAATTTTATCTCGAATTTCACAATTATTTTAATTGCTATTCAGTTGAAAATACCCATTGACAAATTCCTATTCTATATATTGGACAACAAATTCGATGCCAAAGTTGGTCAATATTCAAGTGTGGGCTTATAACGTTTTCTAACAAGGGCTAACAACCGTTTGTCAAGTACTTATTGGCCGTTATCTATGATATTTTGCCATTTTCCCCGTAGTTTCATGATTCCATCGGTGTAAAACTTTTATAATTTATCGGCAAAAAAATTTGCCAAGAGATTTTCGATGGCTCTTCTGTCGGCCAATTTTTTTCCATGAAGAAAGGTTTGCAGAGTCCGAAAAATAGTAGTCAGACGGTGCAATGTCCGGGCTATACGGTGGGTGCATCAAAACTAACCAGCCAAGCGCAGTCAATTTTTGGTGGGTCATCAATGATGTATGTGGCCTGGCATTATCATGGTGGAACATAACACGATTGGCTGTTTATCCAGGCTTTGAGGTCGTTTGTGGAGGGTCACCGACCTTTAACCATGATTTTTTTCGTTTAATATTCTCGTATTTAATCCATTTTTTATAGCCCGTAATGATTTGTTTCAAAAATGGTTCGATTTCGTTGCGTTTCACTTATGGTAATTGAGTCAATCAAATTTCTTTGTGTGAATTCATGTGACACCCTTTTTAATTGGTTCTAAACTGTCACCGGCTTGCGTGCCTGTTTTTTCCACCAGTTGTAAAATTTCATCGACTTTTTCAGTGACTGTCCGGCCAGAACGAGGTGCATCTTTGACGTAGAAATTTCCCAAGTTGGACGGAACGTTCTGTTAAAGCATCCTCTACGTAAACCTTTTTATATGACCCAATATTAAACCGAGATGCATTTTCAACAGTTCCAAGAATCAACACTATGTTGTGGTATGTTGTTGACTGTTTCTGTATATATCTCTTTTTATGTTATAATAACATACCAAACTATATTGTATTTACACCTTTTAAAATTTGTATTGAATAAATATTTTGGAAAATCTTAACATGAGTATACCTTTTTTTTTTTTTGAAGACTTATTTTATTATCTTTTGCAACCAAAATTAATTGACTTCACATGGACTTGCTCGCCCCTTAACCCGTAGGTTATTGATATGAGCATATTATTTAGGGATGAAGTTGGCAGGCCTCAAAAATTGCGTTGAATAATATTCAAATATGGATATGGCCTAAAATACTCACAGAAGCGTTAATTACCTATGGACATAATTAGAAAAATTTCAGTGGCGTAGCGTTTGCGTTATTAAATGAGAAACATTGTTTCCTTTCTTTATTTGTTCTTCTTTAAGCAGCATAAAAGTTACTACTCATACACGCAATACACGTGATACGTAGTGTGTATCACCCTTTGATAGAAAAAAAAAATTTTACTTGAAAAGCATTCCCGTTCACAAAAATCTGGTAAGTGAGAGAGGCAATGAGAGTGTAAATGATTTCCCCACCGTGCCAGAAGTTTAAAGTTTTTACCCCAGAAATTCCTGCGGGCAAAAACTTGAAACTTGCCCACGCCCTATTGCCACTGATCATATTATTGTATTGTATTGGTAGAGATTCTTGTCGTTGTACCGTGACCTGCAAGATTTATTGTACGTCCCACTTCTCTATCTAGTATAATCTACCTAAACTACCTCATCCAGTCTAGCCTCCCTCTAAAATTTGAGTATTGTACCCGGGTCAATGGATGCTAGTTCTGTACTGAGTACTTGGTACATTCCCAGATATTTCATTCTTTGTGGAACAGGGCTTCACAATGAGCTAAAATATGTTCTGATGATTCATCTTCCTCATTACAAAACTTACATATTGAGCTTTCCTCAACCCCTATTTTATAGAGCCCACAGTTAGAGCTGGATAAATTTAATTACATTACAATACCAATTCCAGGGAATTTATAATTGGTACTTTTTGTTTTCAATTCCTTAGTAATGGAATTGATAAAAGTTTCAATTCCATTACAAGGAATTGTAATCGGCAATTAAAATTTTTAAATTCCTAGGTAATGGAATTGAAAATATTTTAGATTCTATTACAGGGAATTGTATTTTGTAATTAAAAATATATCAATTCCTTAAAGGAATTGAAAATTAAATTGAATAGAAAAGAATTTTATTTTTAAGTGTAATCAATTACTTTCTTGAAATTAAATTCAATTTAGTTGGAATGATTCCTCGAAAGTAATTGATTCCCTTTTAGTTCAATTCCAAAATAGCAAAAAAAAAAAAATTTTTTTTAAAATGCTTTTAATAAGCCGTTACGAGAAAGGTGACTCGCAGTTTATACTGATTCGCTCATAACGGTTTATTAGAAGCATTTTACAATATTTTCCGAAATTTTTTTTTGTTTTTTTTTTGGAATTGAACTAAAAAGGAATCAATTACTTTCATCATCATTCCAACTAAATTGGAATTTAATTTTAAGAAAATAATTGATTACACTTGAATATTAAATTCCTTTCTATTCAATTAGATTTTCAATTCCTCTAAGGAATTGATATATTTTTAATTACAAATACAATCCCCTATAATGGAATAGACAATTTTATTCAACTTCATTACCTAGGAATGTAAAAATTTTAATTACAGATTACAATTCCTTGTAATGGAATTTAATTTTTTATCAACTCCATTACTAAGGGATTGAAAACATTAAAGTACCAATTATAATTCCTTGTAATTGGAATGGAGATGGAATTTAACTATTAATGTAATCATTACTACCCAATTCTGCCCACAGTGCGCTGTCTGAATACCAGCTAATACTATTTTTATTAAAATCAATGCGGAATCCGTATCTACTCTTATTTTACTGATCATAACTCAGTTTAGATATGTTCCAAGAACTGGAAACGATCAGTTAAATATACAAAACAATATTTTCGCTCTAGCTTGTATGTAACATTTCACTGTGAGTCAGTGATTGCTTTAATTTCAACTTTGAAAGATAACATGCTGTATAAAAAGAAGCCTGGATGGAGGTTTTAACAAAAAAAAACAGTGGTTTTTTATACATAAATCGCGATTCCCAGCCTATGAAATAAATAGTTTTAATGCCTCCTCAACAATCAGGTTACAATATTTGCAGTTATTAGGACTTTAAGGGGAAGATAGCACATCCAAGGGAAGGAGAGAGTTTTTAGAAACTAACCGCTTTCTGGCCCAAGCCTACCTATATACTTAGCCTTAACTTATTTATAAACTTATAAAATTATAACCATTTTTTTATTTAATTATTTAGAATTTATATGCTTTGAATGAACAATTTTATTTTCAGTCCTTAAAAGATAAAATAAGGGAAATGGAGAAACTTTATAAAGTAAAGGACGAAGAAGCAGACCACGCCATAATTCTTACCAAAAATTTAATTGAAAGAATCGGTATTCGAAAGCTGGATTGTCTTGAACAACTTGATCACTTTAGAGATTTTATAAGTGAAGTGGAAAACGATAGTGACGAAAAGTCTAAAAAGAAGAAAAAGTTTCATTTCAGTAGAAAAAGCAGAATTGCTAGTAAAGCAAGCACTGTTAGCATGCAAAGTACACATTCCAGAAAATCTCATTTTCGTAAAAGTGATTTACACGAATCTTCCAAAACATTATATGCTCGCAGTCAAATGAGCTTATATTCTAAAAGTCCACGTAGAAAACGTAGCACGTATAGCTTTGGGGCTAGAAGCTCCGTAAGTCATCAGCTTACGTACTTGGAGGATGATGACAGTGAAAATGACTTTGAAATAATAGCAATGGCATTATATCCGCATATAATGAAATCATATGTTACTAAACTCTTGAGAGATGATCAAAATTTCAATCAATTTGTTGCACGCTCAGTATCTCAAGCAAGAATAAATGAAGTGAAGAAAAAGAAGACACATGTAAAAAGTAGCAATAAAAGTGTCTCAAGTGCAAATGATGACACCACAAGTTACGTAAGCTTTGCCATGTGAAATATAAAATATTAAAAAACAAAAAATTATAAAAGAAATTCACAAATATAAAATAAAATTATAAAATTGTAAGCAAGAAAAAAAAATTATAAAATGTAGATATTAAAACAAAATAAATTCTTAAATTTTAAGATTAAAAAATTAAAAAACGAACAAAAAATATACACTAAATTTAAGATGAAGTTGCAAAATTGTAAAACGTAAAGATTAAAAAAAAAAAATAATAAAGAACAATGATTTTTTCTAAATTAAGTTGATATTTATTTCAAAGAAATTATACTCAGGATTCAAATTTTAATAAAACAAAACTATAAAATAATTCATAAAAACTGTAAATCAAATTAAAGAAAATTTGTGATATTATAAAACGTACAGTCTGAGTAATCTAATTTAATTCAAAATCAGTTTCAAGTTTCAGTTTGAACTGTACGAGAAATTACTAAAAAAATCGATTGTCTAAAAATCCAATGAGAAAATATGCAACCAAGTTTGAAAAAAAAAAAAACAGTAATACATATATACCTAATTATTTAGAACTTACTCCAAGTTTAAACTTAATTAGAACCACTCAATACGTTAAATACGAGTATTATAAAGGATTGAAGAATTCTCGAACAACAGGAAGAAAATATGCATTTGTTTTAAATTTTCCATTAAACTACAGTCCACTTATAAAACAATGAAAGAAAATCAAAGATATATTAGCTGCGTTTTATTCGCCACTAGCTTCTAGTTATGTATAACTAGCAGCGATAATTGTATGAAAAAACAACAACAAAGCGGCAGAGATAACACGTATAATTATAGCTGTTATATATACTTAACAAGTTGTTCAACTACATCAAATTCTATTGTGAACTGCTAATAGCGAAACTAGAAGCATGACAGTTTGACAAAAAACAGAAAAGGAAAATATTTGATATGTCTGGCGGTGAAAATAAGTTAAAATCATTGTTAAATATTCTTATAAAGAGTAAAAACTAAAAACAATGCCTGCAATTGACCGCAATAACTGAGATCCAACAAAATGTTTCAGCTCTAGCTGCTGAACAGTTTCATTGTGAATAACATTATAACGAAAAAGAGACTTTACAACTTGGTCGTTTTATTCGCACATGTTAAACTGACTGGCGTATAAAACACAGCTATTAATGCCAACCGCTAGAAAAGTAATTGCATTAGCTTTCGCACAAGTAGATAATTTTGTCAAAGTTGTCAATTTGAAATAATATAGGGAAGAAATTGGAACAAGGCTCAAAACTCTCTACTTATCTTCTTTCCTATTGACCATTAGAAGACAATCATTCTTCGCACAGCAGATCCTGAAATTCCTGAAGGGATTTTAATTTTTTCCTCTCTTTTTTTTTTTGTAATTCTCGGTCACCAATCAAAAGATCTGAAATTTTCGACTGCAATGGGGGGATAAACCCAAACAAAAAAAGAGCAATAAAACATTTAAGGCTTCTTTAAAGAATTTCTAATTTATTATGTTCCCATAGTATACTATTTATAGGTTTTCGTTTCAATGTTTTGTGGGTAACTACCCTTTAAAAGTAGAACGGCAATATTTTATCATTAATGAATGCTTTTCTTTTTTTTTTTTTAATGTGACAAGATTTCCAAGATATTTATATGTATATAAGTTGCTAGTCAATTTTAAATTTACTTACATTGGATTATCATTTGTAATGGTCTAATGCTAATACTTTTTTAATCATTCGAATTTATTATTTATTTATTGCTAATACTATAGCTTGTCATTAGCGTTCGTTTTTCTAATTTTTTAATAGTTCTATCGGCTTACGTAGTTAGAATTTTCAAAAAAAAAATTTTCTTCTTTTTATTCTATTTTCATAATTTACTATATATTGTCATCTAAAATTTTATTTTTTTACAGAAGAAGGAAAAAACTTTGTAAAATGAAAAATATTATAGATTTAACCCTCTAGTTTCTAAGCGTGTATCTAGACAGCCCTTAGCAAAATGGGTGTAATTACCACCTCAATAGTTTTTTTGTTGCTACATTTTATCATATCGTTTATGGAATTTTCCAAGCTTTTAAAAAAATGCATCAGTTATGAGTAACGTTATCCATACAGTTTTTCGCGGTAGTATACCGTTTTTTAGACTCCAAAACCGTATACCGCCTTTTTTACTAAAATACCACGTTTATACTAAGAAAAAAATTAAAATTCAATTTTTTAACTCTGCGGAATTCAAATTAATTAATCGCAATGCAAAACATCAGTGTGAACAATGGCAACACGTTGCGAGTTCAGTTTTGATAGAAGTTGAAATGATTCTGATCGTCAAATATAACTAGAAATATTCATGCGTTGATTTCTATAAATACTTCATAACAAAGCCAGAATTGCTTTGTCAAATTTCTTCAAAGGACAAATGCAATATAACAACTACAGAAGGAGATATTGAAATGGAGAACGAAAAAGATTCAGATGATGGATACTTTGCTTTCTTTGCTAATTTTCATTGAACAAAATTGATTCCGCGATATATACAGTTTTTTTCAAATCGAGTTATTGCTTTTTAAAATTTGTTGGTGGAAATATACTGTTTTTGAGTTATGATGCGTTTTATATTATATAGTGCGGACACACGAGCATGCTTTTCAAATTTAGATGTACACACAACAAAAATTTAATTTCAAATTCGTTTTTTGACAGATTATAAGTTTGGAGAAGAAGAAGAATTTTTGTGTGTGTTTCGAGCAAAGAAAAATAAGTAAAAATGTTGCCTTTCAATTTCAAGAATTTATATAACAATTATGGAAAATTGGAAGAATAGCAATGAGTTACTCTCCGACTCCATTATTTTATTTTTTCGCTTAATAAATTTTACAAGAGCAGCTGTTATGAAAGCAAAATCCAAAATGTCTAAAAAAAATGTAATAGATCTTAAATTTTTCCCGTTTTTTACAACCTTGCGTTTGAGGGTTGCTAGTTAATTTCTTCATTTCAGATGCATTTCAATGAAATGAGTTTGAAAAGTAGAATTTCATTTGAAATTTTTTTATGGCGAAATTTTGCATTTCAGACACATTTCAACGAAATGTTAGTCAAATTTGTCTGAAATGAACTCTCGTGTGTCCGCATTATTACAGACGTTAATGACAGTCAAAGTCAAAAATTTGTGAAAAACAGAAAAATCAATTATCTTGATTGAATTTGAGATAAAAATAAAAAAATAAATAAAATACTTCCCGTCATACTAGCCAGATAAAAAAAACTAGCTGGTGTGTAGCTAGGAATTTGAACTTTTTATACAAAATCTTTAATTACTTAAGACAAATTGATAAAAAAGTTTATTCAACAACGAATTCTTTTATGTATTGAACCTTTCTGGCTTAATAAAACCACGCCCATTAAATTTTTTAGGGTTTTGAGATCAGATTTATGCTTTTTTTATAAAATTTAATCAATCCTATTTTTTTTTAATTCAACCGAAAATTTGGGAACTAGAGGGTTAAGAAAAATGTAATTGTGAAGGTTTATTATCTTTAGTATCTCTTAGTTACTGAAAGAGATTCAAAGATTTTGTTTCCTTTTTCATTCAAATAAATAAAGACTTATAGTTACGGCTTTTAAGATTTCTTTAATAAAACCGTATATTTTAGACGACGGTATATTTAAGTATATTCTCTGAAAATTTTGAATCGATCCGACAAATATTGTTGAAGGTACATTCATATTTTGCAACGATAGTTTAGTGGGCAGTGCACAAGACTTTCATACGAGAGGTTCGGGTTCGATTCCTGTCTTCGTGTGGTGGTTAATTCTCAAAACCTTCTTATATTCACCATCAATATGAAGTGTTTGGGAATTATAAGAAAATGTACAAGTACACACCTTGGTTGGTAATGGCAAAACCACCGACCTGATAAAAAATTGCCACACCGCCGTGCGGAATCGGCGTTAAACTGTAGGTCCAACTATGTAGTATCACAATGAGCCATTCAGGCCTAATTATGTCTCTCGTCAGCCACTCCAATCTAACCTAACCTGTATACATATTTGTAAAAACAAATTCACTATGTGTAAAGTGATTTTAAAACTTTGAACGCGCTTTTCTTAAAACTGTGGTCGGTGAGGTCGGTGAGCAAGATTTCTTAAAAACATATCAGCCTTAAATTTTTACACAAGATTTATAAATATATTTTTTTATAATTGATCGAAGGATTTATTTTTCCGATAAATATTTATTATTTTATTAACAAAATTGTACAATTTGATTATTCCTTTGATCAATTACTAGATTATCTAAATCTGTTTGGTGTTTTCATATTGGATTATCCAATCCAGAGATATCGTGCTCTCCGCAAGACGACTTTTTTAGAGGACTTTCGGGAGATTATCTACAGGAGCTTTAAAAATCATTATTTAAAAAAAAGAAACATTTTTTATACAGTTAAAAAACTAAATAATACATACGTATATACATTTTTATATTAATGCAATAAAATATCTTTTCAGGAAAAAAAGCTTGAAAATCACTTTTTCGATCTCCTAAGTGTGTATAACCATTAGGTTAAAAGATTTATTCAATGAGAGACTATTTGTTTATTTGGTTTATTTTTTATGAAATGCTGATGAAATATTATTAGGATTATTCTTTATGTTATTGTTATTGACAACATTTAATAAAATAAAAATGCTAAAGGCTCCTAGCAAAATATAAATTTATCATGTTTTTTCAATTGAGCTTGAGATGACTTAATCCCCGGGATCATGCCTCCCTTGTACCAGGATCATGTCTCCCACAACATCCCATAATCGGACCACTCGATTGTTTCGATTGTTTAAAATGAAAATATTGATAGTATCGCATAATAAACTTCATTTTTTCAGTAGTGGGAGATTGTTGGCATTATTTTGGCTTTTTGGAATTACAAGGCTTATTTATCATTATAGAACAAAATTTTCCATAAATTAGTGACTACTAATTTTATGAGGAAACATTTTATAAATGTATGGCACGCTTCAAAGGAAACAAAAAAAAATACGTATTCATGGGCAAATCGAGTCAAATCACCAGCGGAAAAAAAATCACTCCGATTTTATTGAAACTTGGTATAGAAAGGAGGGTAAGTAATATCAGGAGATTGCTTAGATACAGGGGCGTCAATTTGGGACTTTTTTTCTCTATGACATTTTCAAAAATTCATATGTGAGATCACATTGATCACATTGAGATCTATTATAAAATTTCTTTAATGTTTCTAATAGGGTTTTAACCGATCTTTTCAATAAAAATATTTTAAGTACTGTAATTGTTTTTTTGCCAAAAAAACTCAAATTCAAACACATTTTCCATTTTTTCTCGCAATGCGACAATTTTAATATATTTTACTTTAAAAAAAAAAAAAAGTTTAATATTTTTTACTTTACACCAGACGACCTCGATAGTCTAGGGGATGGTGCATCCAGAACTTTCATCCAGAAGGTTGCGGGTTCGATTCCCGTCTTGGTCTGGTGGTTAATTCTAATAAACTTCTTATATTCACTATCGATATGAAGTGGATGAGAATTATAAGAATGTGTACAAGTACACACCTTGGTTGGTAAAGGCAAAACCACAGAGCTGATAAAAAATTGCCACACAGCCATTCGGAATCGGCGTTAAACTGTAGGTCCTACCATCGCCACTGTGGTCTAGTGGCAGAGTACCAGACTCTTGTCTCTGGAGACCCGAGTTCGATTCTCGACTTAGGTATGTTTCTTATATATCTTTCTTTCTTTCTTCCTTTCTGACTGACTTTCGAGACGTCCTTTCTTTAAATAATAATAATACTTTACACCAAAACAAAGCTTATGGTATGTTTGCTGCGCACCACCGTTCGGGGCGTTCGGCGCGCTGGTTCTAAGTCTTGATTTGTTATCACTACTCCACATGCCCACTACGTTTGATACGTCAAAACTCTTTAAAATGAAACATACCATAACTATTGACCATTGCGCGTAACTACCTTTGGTTTTATCGAAGAATAAAGATGGTGTTATTATTATCCACGATATTATTATGTATTTTAAGAATCTTATGCCAAAGAATATGTTGTTATTGTCATTTATTTTTTACAGTAAATTTTTCATACAAATACACAGTGTGTAACACAAGATATATGTAGGTATGAAACCGATTTGAGAAAAACTTTTAAACCCCATTTTTTCAAATTCAGGTCCATATTGTGGGAGAACTAGATGTGATGGAGAAAAACTGAGTACACAGTCCTAATTAGCTACCCTAAATCACTATGAAACATGAAGTTGAAATTTTGTTGCATTGTGTTTTTTTATTTGATTAGAATAAAATTGGTGTAAAAGAAAAAAATGGCTTTTGCATTGATGTTAATAAAATGCTATAGTTTCGTAAATTCTGACTTTTTCATAGACATACTTATGTATGTCAAAAATTTTGTAATAAAATAAGAGGGCTAACTTTCTGTCACTCACATAATTATTTTGAGAAATAGGGCTTCAAAGTTGAAATTTGTTTGAAAAAATATGAAAATTGTGATTTTCTTTCACATATTTTCGACCATAACAGTAATATTACTGATACTATTCGCACGTATTATACCTTAAAATTTTTCTCTAACTCTCATCTAAAACAAACAAAAATTTACCATTCATTGGCTGAAAATTAATTTTTACAACCATTTAATTGAAGTATGTACTCTCAACAGTGCCCTTTTTTTATTTTTGCCATCTACATGGAAAATTGGGGCTAATCGAAAAAAAAAAACATTAGGATATTCAGATTCTACGAAGAATTTTGCTATAGAAAATGTTATTGCCATTCGTTGTGGTGAAAGTTTTTGTAAATTTGCAGAGTAGTGTTATTTAGTAGAAAAAAAATTGAATATAATTTTATTTAGGAAAAATTAAATTTTTAATAAGAAGCCAGTTGTGGCGCGTTATAGAAAAATTAAAGAAAAAAATGTAGATGAATGTTTTTATTGTCTTTTTTTTGGCTTTTACTTTTTTGTATAAGAGAACGCATGATTCCAAATACTCGTCTTACGATATGAAACGGTTAATATCTAATGACTCTTGAGGCCATTCCAACAATACAAATTCCTCGTTTTCTTTAAATTTCATGTGTCTTTTGGTGCTACCCTTTTGATTATTATCCTATTCCACTATCATTGTATCCACACTGAGAACATATTACTCCAAACTTTCAAGGTAGGATGTCTTTATTATGTCTATATCTTGATTTGTTATCACTACTCGACGTGCCCACTCCGTTTGGCATAAGCTTATAAGCTTTGTTTACGTGTAAAGCAAAAAAATATTAAAATTGTCGCATAGCGAGAAAAAATGGAAAATGTGTTTGAACTTGAGGTTTTTGGTAAAAAAAATAAATTACAGTACTTAAAATATTTTTATTGAAATATTTTAATGAATTTTTGTAATAGATTAATGTGATCGAACTTTACGTCCCTGTATCTAACCAATCCGCTGATATTACTTACCATCCTTTCGCGTAAAAAATATAGTTCACTAGTACATTAAGAATACCAAGTTTCAACAAAATCGGAGTTATTTTTTTTTCCGGTGGTGATTTGACGCGAATCTCAAAAAAAAAAATTCAAATGCAATGATTTCATTAGTTCATATTTCCTGAAAAGTTAAACGTCCTATTTTTATAGAGATAAACGAATATAAAACTATTTTATAAGCTAGAGATCCTCTGAGATTACCAATTTATTCTTGTTAAGGAGCAGCATATCTACATTTTTTGTCTTTGCTAAACTTTCTCTCGGATTCTGTGGTAGTAATTGCAATACAAAAAACCTAAACATCTTGATATGTAATTTTTATTTCGTAAACAATTTCAAATTAGTTATGGACACCATTTGATAATGACTAAAACTACTTTCACTAGTATAAAAATAACTATTTTGTGATATGATTACTTCAACCAATAAAACCAAAAAGCTAAATAAAGAATAGAAATTATAAAAACTCCAACTAAGTGTTTTTAATTATATGGCAGAATACTGTTTCAGTTTACTGCAAAAATTCAGTCCAAAACTTTTTTTTTTTACAGTGTATAAACATACGGTTTCTCTTCGAATTAACTTTTCTTCAATTTATCTCTTACGCTCTGATGCTCTTACACTCCTCAAAACAATTTTCCACCCAAAAGAGGCATGAAGCTTTATACAAAACTCAGTCACTCACTTGATTTTTACATGTGCTCTTCGTGATCGCGCGCCGCTATGATCAGTATTTGTTCAGTCTAGTTTAGCTTTTTGTTGCGTGTGCTTGCGTTTTCGCATGAAGAATCAGTAAAAAAATTAAATATAAGAACCGGAGAAGAAACTATAAAGTACACAAGTTGTATATAAAAAAAATTTTCTTTTCTGTTTTCGGTGGTGAATCTCGATATAAACAAAACGTGAGCGGTAAATATCGCGTGTACACATATGTATGTATGTATGTGTATGTCATTGTATGTGGATATGTGATTTACGTTTGTATGTATGTGTGTTTACTTAAGAATTGTCTGGAATATAAAATACAGAAATGTAAAAAAAGAACATTCTTTTTACAATAACAAAAACAAAAGAAATGATTTTTTTCATTTCGTTGCTCGGTTTTTTTTTTTTTTTTTTTTTTTTGTGGTTAAGAATTTTCGCTGAGAATGAGATTATTGACACTTTAATGTAAATTTTTTGTTATATTATGTATTTTGTTGGTAATACGACAGCTCAAAAAACACATGAAGCAAAATTAAAATAGTAATTCCAGTTAACAAATTGTGCAAATAGGTTTAAAAACTTTTGATAACTCTAATTTCAGCTCTTGCTTTTAACAATTAATTCCATAAAAAAGAGAAAACAACAAAAATGTCAATGTTAGTTTTGCAATTATAAAAATTAGACGATTTTTGTTTTTGTATAAATAGAGCAAACGCGCCAAACTAAAAAAATAGCGCTCAACCACAACAATGTCGTCGTCATCAAATTTTAATGTTGTTGCCAACATAATTACAAAATCTCTTCCACTCTCATCGTCTCTTTCGCCTTTGCATTTTTTTTTATTGTAAACCACCGAAGTACAACATTAACATTAACACTTGCGCACATGGTTATCTATTTTCATCAGTTTCATGTAACTAGTTGAGTCTAATAAACACTGACCAAGTTAATTAAAAAATAACAACAACAACATTGACAAAAAAAAAGTTAATAAAATAAAGCAAAAACCTTAAGAAACTAAATGTGTAATAAAAAAAATTTAAAAAAAAAATACTCAAATTTCAATCTTAAGTGTTACGTTTTAGCTTTACGCTTGCAATTACATTATTGTACATAATTTTGTTACTAAATTTGTTAAAACACAATATAAAAACATATCCCATTGCAATTTGTGTTTCTGTTTTTGCTACGGTAGTAATAACAGCAACAATAATAACAACAACAAACAACTGTATCTTTGCATAATAACTTAGTTTATAAGAAATGTGATTTCATTTGTGTTGTTTTCTTTTTCTTTTTATTATGACTGAATAATTTCTTTGGGTATGAGGGAATTGAGTCTGTATGCCACAGGTGGCATTATGGCTTCTTCACTGAAGTGCAATATATCCTCTTGCATTCAGTGGCGGTAATAAAATTGCTTTTGAAAGGGACGATAATGAGCTTAATCTCAAAAATGACTTTTGCAAAGTTTATTAAAACTATTGCAGATGTTAAGAAATAAGAAAATCTTTACAATAACGAGAAAATTACGAAAAGTTGCAACAGTTTATTTCAAGAGAGAGAAAGAGAACTTCCCATGGCTCAATAATAAAGTTATAGCAGCGCTACAAAAACAAAATCGACTGTATATTTTGTTTTTGGATGCAGAGTTGGAAATCCCTTTCTTCTGTCAAATTCATAACGAAACAGCCGATTTATTTTACTCTCATATATTTTTGCTTGATTTATTTGCCATTAGAATTAATCGAATAAACCGGGAAGAAGAAGAGATCTATGCTGGTGACATAACCTTATTATTGGCAATGTTCATACTCTCAAACAGCAAGAGAGAAATTTTACCTATATCGGTTATGTCATTCTCTATGAAATTCTAAACCGTATGTCAAAGAAACCATAGGCCAAAGTCCGACTTCAACCTTCCGCACTATCAGTTTTACAGCTTAAAAAAGGTATAGAAGATTTTCATGGAATTTCGTATAGACAAATTTTATTACATAACCGATAAAAAAAAACTTTCACCATATTCTCCACGGGATTGCTGTGATTATATAACGACTGCTTGTGACATCGATTTGTAAGGTCGATTCGATTTAACCCTTTCTTCTCAACTTTTTTGTTTGGGGGTAAAAATTTTTTTGTAGTTTTTGACTCATAGATTCGGACTTTGTTAAGAATATAAACCAAAAAAAAGGATGAAAGAAGTTTTTGGGAAAGGCTGTAGAGCTTTTAGAACTTTATTGATTATAATAACCAAAACGCATGAAAGGAGTCAAAATTCGAAAAAAAATTTAGGTTTATTTTGCAATGTTAAATAAACTATTAGTTTAGAAAATACTTTTAAAGACACACTTGTTTACTGAGTACAAAAGGTGAAAATTTGAAACATATAAAAGGTGAGAATTTTAAAATTTGGGTTTATTTTTACTAAGGTCAAGTATACAGATTTTTGTTGTTCACTGACCTAGAGTAAAATTTCATGGGCAACATATTTCTTGAACATATTAACCCTCTATCAACCCTCGTAATGGGTCAAAAAAGAAACTTTATCGAAAAAGGCAAAAAAGACCCATAATGGTGGGTGCCAAAAGGTTATTATGTTGGAAGAAAATATTTTACTGAGACTTCTACATACAAACGAGTTCTGCTGCAAAACTAACAGGGTATCTTATGGTTTATTATACTTAATCTGTTAGAAATGGGCAAACTATGGGCCCACGTAAAAACAAAAAATTTGACGTATACTTTTAAAACGCCGAGACCCGTATAATTTTTTTTTCTCGAGTTCTATCAGAATCCACTTTCAGAGCCTTGTTTCTTGAACAAAAAATCAAATTAAAGCTATCACAATTTTTTTAACACCCGCAGAAAATAATTCAAAAATCGTCAACTTTTCATGTCTTTTGCACACAATAATAACCAAATTATTTATTGTTCATTAAAGTTGCGTGAATTTGTACACTATAATGTATAATTTTTTTAAGTATGTAAAACAATTTTTTTTAACAACTTTTTTTTTAAGTTATTAATTTTGTATTATGAAGTGGAGTTTTAACTTTCATAAACTATTATAATTAAAAAAAAATTGTATATTTGCTCAAAATTTTAAACTTTGTACCTTCTCTTCGTAAATTCACACAAATGTTATTTGGACTGTTTTTCAAAATCAAATAAAAGAAAAACTGTACTCCCGTTTTTGCTCAAACTTAAATTTTAAAGAGAAAAAACATGCTTGATTTAAAAAATATTTTTTTATTTTTAAAATTCACGATAAGTTCGAAATGAAAAGTAGTGAAATATGCACATTTTTTGTGTACATTATATTATCCAAAAACAACGAAAGGGTTAAGAATGTTCATTTTCTCGTGCCCATAACGATTTAAACGTTTCTTTGTATACATTTCTGCTTCATGTCTTTTTCGGTCTCTTTCTTTATCTATCTCCTTGAGATTTCCATTCTAAGGCGCCGTGTACTTTTTCTTCCGAATCTTTTTGATTCGAGCCTTTATGTATAAGGTCGTCACCATTTTCTGCAGTTTGATATCCAATTTTTCCCCTCTTGTTTGCATTTAAGATATTCAAATAGTTTATATCTCTGCGTGGCATAAACCTGCTTAATTTATTGCATATTCTAGGAGAAGGTTGCAGTGGCGTAGGTAAGAATTTTCCTTAGAAGAGATATAATTTTTTTTGTTGCTGTTTTTTTGTTCAATTTTTCCCCAAGATTCTGATGTCTGATTTCAGCGGTAAGTAGGTAATTTTATTTTGAATTTTGTCAACTTTTATGGTTAGCATTATCAAGTTAAAGTTAAAGGTTTTAACCTTCTAAAATATTATCAGCCTGAAAAGAAACTGCTCTGTACCACATTCTTGGTCTATACGTTAAAAGTCAAAAAAATCTCCCCTCGTGATCATTTCAGCTTGATGTGCTTGAAATGCTAACCTTAAAAGTTGACCAAATCTAAAAAAAAAGTTATTCACTTGTTATTGACATCAGATGCTAATTTTCCAAGGTAGTATAAGAACGTATACGAGGAATAATGTCGTCAGACAAAATTTTGCCTTTGTATTTTGGTCCGATGAATTCAAAAATTACGTTGGAATTTAAAAAAAAAGATGATACTCCGACTTGAGCTTTTCGAGTTTTATAAAATTTCATTAAAAAACTACTAATATTAACACATTTTTAAATTTCGCCTGTAAATTGAATTATTTTGGGCCGGGGTGTGATTAATTTCTTTTACTCCAATTACCTACGCCACTGAAAGGCTGTATAGAATTGGTTTTAGGATAATCAAAATAATTTTTATTTGTTATATTTTAATTAATATTTGGAATTTTTTTTGTTACAATAGCGATTAGCATAAAAGTTGTGACCTGTTTAAATATGCTATTAAACTTTCACCTCAAAACTAACCCAACACTTGATACTATTTAATGGCTCATAAAGCTTTTTAACAATAATTCTAAGAAAAATATAGGTATGTATTTATTTTTTAAAAAGAGTAAGAAATATTTAGCGCATGTAACTTTCCGGCAGCTAAAAAGCAATAAGTAAAATATCTAAGTGTCTGCTTTTTCTTATAGTTATTTTTTTAATTTTTTCTTAAAACAAAGTAGTGAAAATCTGAAACGTTTGATGGCTGAATGCATTTTTAAACAATTGCTGCATTTGGTTTTTCATAAAGTGAAAACATAAAGCGTTAAGAAAAGAATTTCTTTAAGATGCTTTTAGCCAAGTTTATGGCGTTGCATGGAGACATGTAGGTTTGTATCACTTTCTAAAAACAAAAAACTACATTTATTTCCGTCAATTGACCTCATTTTATGATATGAATTTAATAATAAAAAAAAGTATAAACAACAATATGAAAGAATGTAATTGTTTCCTTATTTTTTAATACAAATAAAATATTTTTACTGTGGTAGAAACATGTAAATGTTGTTTTACAATTAACAACAATTTGCAACGTATTTACCTGGAAATAATAAGAATTTACTATTAATAAAGAATTTTTTTGAAGCTGAAATGTTTTTATCACCTGGGCATGAAATAAAATAAAGAAAACAAACATATTTCACTTGTCTTGACGTCACCAGTTACAAAAAATATCATCGGTTAAGAGATAAAAATAGTTGTTTGGAATATTTTTTGCAGGCATTTTAGAATTCTAGCATGATTTATGCTCATTATTATTGTAAAGAATCTTAATAGTTAGGCTAGGTGCTCAGAAAAACCGAGCGTCCACGGAGGACAAAAATGTGCTAAAAAAATTCCACATTTTCTAGCACATTCATTTTTGGAATGGTGGGGTAAGTGAGATACCAAAAAAATTTGGATCTATTTGGCATAAAAATAAACCAAAACCTAAAAGAAAATATAGCAATGAAAACATTTCTGTGGTCACAAGGCATAACAACACATCTCGAGTTTTGTCGAATTCGAGTTATTATTATAATTGAAATCTTCATATCCGATTTTATATTGTGTCAAAATTTTATGAATATCGGTTCAGTGGTTTACGAGATATTAAAGGAAAAATAACACAACTCAAATTGATTTCTATTAGCATTTGAATTTACCAGAGTCTCAATACACGAACGTTCAAGAAAAAAAAATTATTAACAAGTTTAATGGAATTTAATGTACGAACGTTCCGGCTTATGAAAATTTTTCATAGCTTTGGCCCATTTCTCGTAGTCAACTGATGTTATGACTCTTTTCTTTACATATTTTCATTGAATGATGGCTGAAACATACAAAACATTTCATTGAAACTCTTAATATGCACAGATTCTTCACTGAAACACGAAATAATAGCCTCAGTAAAGTGTCTCACATTGCCCCCACTGACGCCATTTTACGCACATTTATGCCACATAGACACTAAGTGAAAAAAATGCAAAATCTTTTTACCTTATAAAAGCAATAAATAGTTTATCTGGAATACGATTTTTGTAAACATTTGCAAAAAATTTTCAAAACAAAAATTTCGCACCTATATTGGAAAACAACTAAATGTGAAGACAATCGAATTACTAATGAAAATAAAATGGTATTGAAAGGAACAGATGACAATATTTCGCTTGGTCATATATCAATGCTTAGTACAAAAAATGGCCGTACCTTACATTATCAAACCTTACCCCATACATATTTTTTTTTCTAATTCCATTTAGAAATGTTATATTTTCTCTGATTGTATTTTGGTTTAATATTAAAGGAATAACCTTTAGTAATACATTTTCAAATAGTCCTCCCTTTTGTTTCTGTGCCCTTTATTTAAGTTTTACTTATATCTTATTAATGTCTCTTTTTTCTTAACTTTTTGTTTCACTTTCTTTCCTGTTCTGTTTAATTTTTAATTGACATTATTGTAAATGTGTATGAGTAATTAATAAGTCTTAAAAACATTTCAATTCTCATCAAATACTCACAGCGAGACACTTCAAAATGATATACAATACCTGCCTAGTAATACAATACTATTAAATAAATTAATCATTTAATTGTTGACATCTCATGAAGTTCATTGTGCTCTTAGTTGATTATTTTTTCTATTTGTTGCATAACTAAATATATACATACAGTGCCGGTCATATCATTTGCAACCAAAATCACTTGCCCTTTAAATGACTTCTTAAGCTCACTAAAATAATTTTTATCAAAAATCTTTTTTATTCAAAGCAAAGTGTATTTATTGTCATTTATTATAAAAATTTCAAAGTACAATATTATGTTGCAAATAAAAAAAGAAAGAAATAATATTACATTAAAGTCTGAATCGAAGAGGTCAAAACATTTGCAACTAGAAAAAGTTAAAGTGAAAATTGAAGTAAAATCGAAAAAGTTTTCAAAACTTTGCCGCATATTCAATATTAGCAAACACTGTTGAATGTCTACGTGGCATTGGCTCTATTAAAAGTTTCGCCTGATCGATTTGAGCTCGCTTCCATTGCTTTTATACAACCTCATACAGATCCTCTCATTTCTTAAATGTATTTGTGCCAATCTTTTGCTTCACGAGCATTCAATGGCACTCAATTGGGCTTAAATTGAAAGGGGGACAAATAGTTTATCTCAAAAAGAAATTTTGAAAAAATATTCAATACACAAGTCGACGATTTCGCGAATTGTTAACAGCGGTATCGCTGATCTGAGTCATAAAGGTGAAAGGCCTCGCAAAGAAACTTGTAGAAAAACTAACGAAATCACAAAATTGATGAAAGTGAATCAGAAAGTGAAACCGAAAGAAGTAAAAAGTACACTTTAGTTGGATATATCATTAACGACAATCAAACGACAACCTAGAAAAAGTGGATTAAGCTCATACAATATTGCCGAAAAAGCATTGACTCTAAGAAAAATATCTTAACTCATTTAAAATTTAATCAGAAATACAAAACCTGGACCTTTCAATCTTGCAAAACGTTTTGTTCTTAGATGAGAGCAAAATTAATTAACGGAAAACAATTTTTAAAAGGCCACACTGTAAAAGAGTCGACCGTAGACATACACCGGGTACGGTATAGCACCAAGGAGGTTGTGTTGTAGTCTGGGGCTTCTTTTCAGCTAATGGTATGAATCCAACGCATCACATTCGGGGAACTATGAAATACAACGATTATAAAAATGTTTTAAGAGGCATTATACTTCCGTAGGTTAGCTTGGAAATGCCGCCTGATTGGACGTTCCTACAGGATCATCACCCAAAGTGCACTTCTAAATTGGTAAAAGCTTGCCTTGTCGCAAAAATATTTACAATTTTTCATTTGTCCAGTACAGTCACCCGATCTAAATTTAATGCAGAGCCATTAGATGCTCGTGAAGCAAAAAATTGGCACGAAACGTTTAAGAAACTGGAGGATCTGTATGAGGAAGTTCAAAAGCAATGGAAGCGAGTTCAAATCGATCAGGCGAAACATTTAATAAAGCCAATGCCACGTAGACATCCAACAGTGTTCGCTAATAATGAATATGCGACAAAGTTTTAAAAACTTTTTCGGTTTTTCTGCAATTTTCACATTAACTTTTTGACCTCTTTAATTCAGACTTTAATGTAATATTACTTCTTTCTTTTTTTATTTGCAACATAATATTGTACTTTTAATTTTTTATAATAAATGGCAACAAGGCCGTATTTAGGGAGGGAAATTTTGGGGGTTCTGACCCCACCCACCACGAAATGTGGAAGCTTTCCTTTATTTTATATTAATTGCCAGTGAATGAAAAAAAAGTCAAAATAAAATCTATTGAACAGTTTTTAAATATTTTTTACTTCCATCGGTTTCTTTCTAAAAAGTCAAATATAAAAAAATATACTCGAAATCTTAGTTACACTATGCGACCAGATCCGATTTGTTTTCTTTGAGATGACGTTTGACTTTGGATACAAAAAGAGAAGGTGATGCTGAGCAATTTTGCATTTATAGTTTTTCTAGGTCAGTAACTGTTTTTGATTTACAGTCTCGGGTTTAGGGCTCATTTGGAAGGGCATGATTCAGCCTATAATTTCTGGTTCAGCACTCCAATTAAAAAAAATTGCAAAAAATTCTATTTTAGGGTTTTCCATCCCATTTTTTCTAAAACGTGGCATGACGGGAAATTTTTGACTTCAGATTAGTGTTCAGTATAAAAAATTCATTCACAAACACTAGGAACCATTTTAAATATTCGCAAAGCCCATGTAGGGCAGTAGTAGTGGATCAGCTCCAAAGTTCTAGGAAACAATCTTAAAATGTAATTAATTCTTTAACCCATTATTGCTCAGAGCACCCCGACTCGGAAGACCTCTTTCAATGCAGTAACTGCACGAATTTCGGGAATATAAGCCAACCTCATCCAGATTCCTTATTATGGCCCGAATTCCCACTGATAATCATTTGAAAAAAATGAGCCTTTGACTATTTTTAGTATTTTTGGTAATTGTTTTGAGGTCGGGCTCATCATCAGTAATGGCAAGCTAATTTCAATTTTCTTCGAATGAAACCCCCCCCCCCCCCCCCCCCCCCGAAAAAAATATCCTGGCTACGGTCCTGAATGGCAATAAATACACTTTGTTTTGAATAAAAAAAAAAAATTTTGGTAAAAATGAGCTTAAGAAGTCATTTAAAGTGCAAGTGATTTTGGTTACAAATGATATGACCGGCACTGTATATATTAAATAATTGGTACAAAGAGAACTGATTGTCAATCACTGTAAGTATTTACAATGAACTACATATTCGAAATTTTATATGTGTAGTATGTATAATAACCTTTAAATAGGTAATTCAACAGCACAAAATTCAATTCACTGTACTTAATTTCTCGATATGTAACGCTCATTTATATAATGATTTCACACCTTACCAACAAAATGTGTTACATGCGAATGATTCATAAAAAAGTTAATTGAATTGCAAATGAAATTAGCACACGTTTTTCAGAAATTTTAACAATTCCAATATATTATTGTATATCCACTCTCATTACTCATAGTTTTGACCACCACAACAACAATAATTGCAATTTCAATAAACCTGCCTTAAGATACATCACATTTCTTAGTAAAGCACATACATAATAGTACATATGTATTCGAGTATGCTGGTGGAATGTTAAAACCACATCAAAATAACCAAAAGAATTTATGTAAATGGAGAAAATAAAAGCAATACACCGCATTTCATTTGGATGGCACCAGCTTTTTGCACTTTATGTTATTATCAAAAGAATTGATATTTGCCAACATGCAGAGAAAGAAATGCTTGGTTTTCACTATGTCAGATTTGCCGTCAAAGAAAAAGAGAGAATTCCCCATATGAAATTTGCCAACATGCTGGCAAATTTGATTGAATTTAACATAGTGAAAACCAGGCAAAAGAGAACTTCCCAAATTTCCAATTGACAATCGTTGATCTCCAAAAACGGATTAAAATCTCTCAAATTTCAACTCAGTTGAAACTAAAAACAAAAATCATCAATTTTTAATTTCAGCAACAGCAGCGATCATCCACAGTATTTACCATGGCGAAATTATAATAGGTGATAGCAGCGTCAGCTCTGTCTTCTTCTTCTCTAATTTTTTTTATATGAAGATAATCTTAGCTGTCAAAATCTTTGTTTTTTTTTATGTTTTCCATGCATTTGTTCTTGTGCTTTTGACAAAGCAAAGCAAAGCCCCTATTTTCGTAGTTAAAAATTCTCGCGATTTAAAAGTTGCCCCGGAACCTTATTATGTATTACAAATTTTATCTTGAAATATATACTTACATACGTATATCTTTTTTATTAACAATAGTTTAGATTTTTCATTAAATTTTTAAATATATGCATAGAATAAATTATTTTGATTTGCGCCGTTTCGAATTGCGCCGTTTTCTCTGCTCCCAATTAACGATGCAAATCGAGGCTTTGATGTACTGTCATAATTGTAACATTCGCCACACTAAAATCTTAAATCCATCACTACTTAGTTCAAGCTAAAAAAAAAAGATCGATTAATGTATAGCTAGGTGTATTAAAAAATAAGTAAATAAAGTTAAAAGCTACATGTAAATTTTTTACCGCAATAATATGTATGAGAGAAAAAAACTATTATATACATACAGATATACATATTTAAATACCAAAAAATACTTTAACAGCTGGAAGCGAAAATCGCTTGGAATTTAGCACGAAACACACGACAAAAACACAAACACAGTACAAACCCGTACTAACATAACCAAACCGACCGATCGACAACGTGTTGCCCGATGCAATCTCAGGTAAAAGCCAAAAAGAGAAGAGACCAAGACTTGACTTGAAGTGAGACAAGCTTTGCAAGAATAACATATTCATCAGAGACAAGAGAGCGATCGAGATACTACACGAGTAGTACTTTACTTTTGTTGAAAAGAGAACACGCAAGTAACATTTTCACATGGCATTGCCAGTGCTAATTTTTTGTTTTTAGGAAAAGTTAACAAAACTAAAACAAAAAAAAAAAAAAGAAAAACCGAAAAACGTTAGTTCCCGTTTCCCCCTTTATAGACATAACTATTGCACAATTAAAAAAAAAAAATCGTTATACCGAAAATGAAACTTACACTCACTCAACTGCATCATTGATTTTTAGTAGGCGGCGTCAGTTAACGTTAGCTACATACCTATCAATACCGGTATCTCTTTATATGTATGTATCTCTTAAATGTTATGGAGTCATAATTTTAAGTTTTATTTCTAATTTTTCTATAGATACACATAAAAAAAAAATAGCAAAAAAGTTAGTGGGAAGTGTTGTTGAAAAATCAAAAAATTATTTCTTGTTTCTAGTTTTTGTTTTTATCTATTTCTTTTTTATGCGATGCTTTTTTTGGTGGTGTTGAACTTGGCTTAAAGTCCGGTTGTGGTCTTTCTGTTTTCAAGTTTTTGTTTTGTTTTTTTTGTTTTCTTGTATAGAAACTTAAAATCAAATTGCATTTACGTGTAGGCGCACAACGGTGTACATTTCATAAAGCGCACTCATAAAATAGAAAATATTGTACAGGGAATATGAGCAGCAACAACAACAAAAAACTTGCATGTTGCGCCGGCGCATTGGTGCGCACATTCACATTGCATTGCAAATGCATGAGCAACAAATAAATAAAGAAAAACAAACAACTTTAAATTGTGAACGCTTAAAATATATGCGTGCACATTTGTTGTCAAACTTAAAAACGAAAAAAAAAAATTTAAAATTTATTTTATGATTGACTTCCGCCAAAAAGTAATTCAACTCATGTATTTTCTTTGTTTTTTTTTTTTTCAAATGTCAGCTGCTCTTTTGTTATTGCTCAGTCAAAGCGTATATTGTCACTTTCAATCCGTATTTGGGCGGACATTTATCATGGACTGCTGACTAAATTTAGAGAATTAAGTCTTTGCATTTTTTTGTTTGATTGTTGGGTCTTTTTTCGTTTGTGAGTGGTAAATTATCAAATAAAACGCCTACGAGCACACTTTAGTCAATAACGTACATGGAAGCTATTATTGTATATTTTTTTCTAATGTATTAATTTTGTTTAATATATCTATTTGATTTTGTAAGAGGTCATTAAGTAATGATTTTATTTTGTATTTAATAGAAAACATAGCAGGTAAACTTGTAAAGTTATTGAACTAGTGATTTTTAATATTTATCAATATATATTGTTTAATATATTTTACATAAAAACCACATCGAAAAGAAAGTATTTTGTTAATAATTTATTAGGCATATGCTGAGTTTATGTCTCAGTCTTGAAAAAATAGTTAATTTTTTATTTAACAGATTTTTCTTTTGCCAATCTCCGAAAACCATTCTTCAAGAATCTAAAAGAAACATTTAAATAAAATCAGGTATGTATATGATTGGTATTTAGGTTGAGAGAATGGCTGTTTTAATTTAAACCTTGGAATACCCTAGTAGTTTTTAAGATATGGATTTATGCTACATCCCCATTATGGCGTCGATTATTGTATATTTTTATCTACACTTATTTTTATCTACTTTTATATGTATTTTATGCACATGAATAATACTAGCCCCTTAATTTAATCTGTTTGTCATTTTTTCTAAGAAGCATGTGTCCAAAAAGCAAACTATGGTTTCTGCTGCTCCGGCAGTGGGTACACAAAGCAATTCGGCATGCGAACCTAGCGTTTAGTGCCCTTCATAGATTGCTGAAACATGTTATAATGGCAGCAAAAGCCCCAACTCTCTAAAGTTGTTTTTTAATATTTCTTATATTTCAGGTGTTAATGTTAAAAGTATTCGCTAGTCGAGCAAAGTTTTTGCCTA
Organism: Toxonevra muliebris; assembly: GCA_963691655.1. Taxonomy (NCBI): domain Eukaryota; kingdom Metazoa; phylum Arthropoda; class Insecta; order Diptera; family Pallopteridae; genus Toxonevra; species Toxonevra muliebris. Next base: position 106,920,172 of record OY829326.1, read on the forward strand.
GATGGAGTTTATTTTTCCGCTACTTCATTTAATGAACACGGTGGTTGCATACAAATGTCGATAAAAGATGAAAGTAGGGGTGTATTTGTTGACGATTACAGGTGAAAAATTCGTTTGGAATGAAATCCTAGCTGCTCCTCTTTCAAAGATATCCATGTTTTACATACAGTAGGTGGATAAAGTAAGATGTCAAAATGAAAAGAGAATTTTAACACCAAATATCTTCTCGCGTTATTGATAGCAGTTTGAATGCCTGTATGGATATCTTTTCTCAAAGTCTTCTGAAGAATAATGTCTACCGCCTTACATATTTTCCTATTTTTAATAACAACTAAACATGTACTTTGTTGCAAAAAAAAATTCGGATTCTACAGATTTTTTTACGTTATTAAAGATGTAAACTGGAGAAGCGTTTTTTTACATTTTTCAAACTTTTTTCCAGCAAACTTTCGGCTTTTTTTTTTAGCAATTTACTAAAAAGATGACTTTTTTTATATAACGGTATTTCAAATATGTTACAAAATATAAGCAAATTCATAATGCTGCCAAATTGTAAGAATTACTTTTTTGCTGCTATTTTCTACTACTTTTTCCATTCCTTTTTCTACTATTATTTCTACTATTTTATAAAATATCTTAAGACCCTGCCCAGCTATCTTAAAATCCGATAGGTGGCGCTGTAACAAATTCTATATTTATAATAAATATGAAATTGGTTAAAATTTTTAAATAATTTAAAGAATGGTCTTTGATGTGAATATAGACCGTCCTAAAATATTGTTTCTATAATTCAACTGAACCATAATAAAATTAATCCTAAAATTTTTTTGGGTATATCTCAAGAATTATTTATAGCAAGTACAGAAACTTGGTACAAGAACGTGAATTAACAATGCCATGCTACAACAAAAATATGGGTGGGTTGACAATGGGGGTGTAACACCTACCATATACCCTGAATTTTCATTACGGAATATCTTAGTATGGAAGTATTATTTGTCAATATCGGATTTAAAAAATTCTCTCAGTTTGTTGGATTAGTGGGTGTTGCATCATGCTCTACTTCTATTTTCTACTACTATTTTTTTTTCCAACATTTTCTTCTTATATTCGACTACTACTTATAATTTTTACCACTTTTTTACTACATTTTTCTATAATTTATTGTTATTTTCTACTACTTTTTCACTGTTTTTCTACATCTATTTTTTATTTTTATTATTTTTTACTATTATGTCCACTAATTTAAGAAATACCTCAAGAACCTTCCTAACTATGTCAAAATCCGATAGGTGGCGCTGTAATAAATTCTATATTGAATCCTATTTTTATAATAAATAGCATATGGGTCCATATTTTTTTTAAATAGTTTTTGGAATTAGATATAACTTCTAGAACGGTATTTGATATGCTTCTGCAAATTAAATAGTTTTGAAAATGCCAATTTTGATAAATCAGTTTTAAATCTAGAATTTTTACCAAATTCAATGTACGCCCTTCAATTCTTCTTCATTGAAATAAACTTCAATTTTTTCGCTTCTTTGTAGAAAAGGAAGAACAACGTCTGCCGGGTCAGCTAGTTTCTATATATAATATTTGTGAAATATTTTTTTTTTTAATAATGTTAAAAAACTCAGTTCTGTTGCTTACCACTCCGTATTGAAAGAAAATTGAGGTTATTCAGAAGATGCACATGAGATTTATTGAAAATAATAATAAAGTTACTTATTGGCCTTCTTAAAAAAAATTAAGGTATAACAATTATAGCTTAAGCTTTATAAATATAGTATTTATACAAATATGTGTAAGTATATGCCTATGAATTATCATATACAAAAGCATAAAAGATACCGAGATATTCAAAGGAAAGAAATACAAAAAATATACATAAGTATGATAAGATTATAAAATATTTATTTTTTTTTCTCTAAAATTAAAAAGTTTCGCTTTTATTATTAAAATTACAAGCGGCTACCTACGCGTACTTGGAAAAACTCGTTCAAGCGAATATCTTTCAAGGCTAAAGTTCAAAAAAATAGACTATTAAAATTGTTGGAGCTCAAAGTATTTTTGTTTTAATAGATAAATAGAAAATTTGGAATTTTTGTTTTGTACCACGCACAAATTTTTTTGTTAACAAAATCTATGTAAATTTATAAAAAGCTTTTGAAGATATAAAATACAAAAAAAAAATGTAAGAAATAAATAAATAGAAAAATTCATATAAAAAAAAACAAAAGAAAATCATGCGCCGGCCAATTTAAATTAGAATATTTCAATCAATCATTTTGATTTTTTTTTTTAGTTTTTTCTTTTTGTTTTTTAGTTTTTTGGCATTTTTCGTAAATGTGTAGTTATTTTGGAAATTAACATGTTTTTGTTGCTGTTGTCTTGTTTTTCTGGAGTACACGCACACTTGTTTCACATTAATATAAATGAAAATAGAAACTGATGATTGTGCATCCAAACAAACTGTGTATAGTGGAGAAAGTAGTTCAACATTTGGCAAAAAAAAAAAAAAACAAAAACAAAAAACTGCTTTACATTTATTTTTTTTTTCTTTTTTTTTTTGTCAATTTTCTTTTAGAATTCTATATTTAAGACTAAATTTTTATGTATGTATTTTATTTGTATGTATGTATTGTATATTTGAAATGGCAAACGTTTCTTTCTATTTATATTTACAATTTTTGTACAACGAACTTCATTTTTTGTGCGTTTTATGCATCACTTCTGCCACAGTTTTTTATTTATTTAGCATTATCTACATAAGTTATAGTTTCAAAGTAAACAAATATGTAGATGATGTTTACATTTACACCGTATTATGGCAAAAGTGCTTTCAAAAAATATTCAGTCGAAACATTCACATATACATATATGGGCCAAAAAAAGATAATAATGTTTGTTTAGTTTCTCCTCTTTTTATTTAAAATAAACATTTATTTCCTTCCTGATCAAATTAAAGAAATTTTTGTGTTATAAAAAATGTAAAAAATAAACAATCACAGTGAAAAAGTTTTGACATTTTTAAAATTGGTACTGTGTCTGAATAATTCTGTGGCAATAAGGAATAACAGCTAAACTCAAAAGTAGACTAAAAACTTGTTGGATATTTTTCATTATAAAACCCAAAATATTTAAAGTTCTCACATAATTATTGGAGTTTAATTAATAAAAAACTATGGAGACTGCTAAATAGCAAAAATTTTTGAAGAACTTTCAACATTTTGGGATTTATAATAAAAAATACGCAGCAGGTATTTAGTCGACTTTTGATTATTCGTTATTACCACAGAATTTATAACTTCCCCGTGAAATGAATAGTTCTCCTTTTCAAATTTAAATAATTTGGTATTAAGGAGTGAGATCGGAAAAATCTTAACATATATAAAATTCAATAATTTTTAAAAGGTTGATCTTAGAGTTTTGATTTTCTCTTTATTTAATTGATAATATTTTACAAATTACAAAAAAATATAACTTTTATAGTTCTAACCACTATTTATGAACTCGTGGACCTTTTTTGGTAAGCCTTCCATTAGAGATTGGATAGTTGTTTCACACTTTTTTGGAACAGTTTGCCCATCACCTTTTAAAATCTTCGGTATTTTGGGACACCTTTTTTGTGCTCTTTAAGTTTCTTTTCACAAGAGCCCAATATCTCTTAGCTCCGAAAAATTTTGAGGGTTGGCCTCTCTTGGTACAAAAACTATGTTATTACTTTGGTAGGTATCACTCCAGAGCTTTCTTGCCGTAGTGACATGATGCCAAATCGGGCCAAAAATATGTGGACACATTGTGTTCTCTTATGAAAGGAAGAAGTAATTTTTTCAAATATTCTTTGATGTATATTTCGGTATTTATAGAGCCCACTGTAACAAATGACTTGCTTCTTTTGCCGTAACTGCATATAGCTTGCCATACCAGGAATTTTTTAGGAAATTTTGTCTGCTTTTGGATTCTAAATTGTTCTTCGACATTTCCTCGAGCATCAGCAACATAAAAATTTTGAACCGGAAGCTGCGTAAAATCTGCCAGTACATACGTTTTGTTGTCCATTATACGACATGATTTTAATTTCCGAGCCCTACTTTCGGCGTCTAAATTTTTTGCAGCATTTCTGTCTAGAACTTTTTGGACTTTGTATGTTTTCAAACCTGCATTGGCTTTAACTTTTCGCACCAAATAGTCAGAGAACTGGGCTAACCGGGCAGCTTTTCTACCAGATATGATTGGAGATCTTTTCAATATGCTTTCTATTTTCTTGGCTTTCCCAATATCATGTGGTCCTTGTTTTCTTCCCGAACCAGGTTTCCTATCGATGGTCAAATTCTCCTGAAACTGTTTAATAACATTGGAAATAGTTTGACGGCAGACCTTCAATTCTTTGGCCAATTTTTTGTAAGACCAATTTGGATTTTTTTGAAACTTTTAAATAATTTTAAGACGTACTTCTTTTTCTTCACTCATTTTGATCAAACTCATAATAAATCAATATGTTTGTCATTAAAAATAACAACTGACATATTTTTCAAAGATAACAAGTTCAAAGAAATTTTTAAATTTTACACCCAAAAAAAATTATTAGGTAAAACGTGTTAAAGATTTTTTCAATCTCATTGCTTATTACTGATTTTTCGATTTTTCAGAATTTTTCTAAGCAATCAAATTCTTGTTTCACTACAAAATATTCACAAAATCAGTTAAGTTCACCAATAGCTAAAATTCCCCGGTTTCAAAACGTTCCATCACACTATTCATTCAAACATCCAAAGCTTTTTACTCATTTAAACATGTAGTTGAACAATAAAAAGTGGAAGCTATTATTTTATACTTATTTATTGTATGTATTTATAATTATTTTTATACATTGTAATTTATTTAAAATTTTTTATGTTTCAGCATTTTACATCATGGCACTGAAATAAAACAAAAGCTAAAAAAACAAACACAACAACTTAATAATACTACATAAAAAAAAGTGAAGTCAGCACAATAAAATTAACTCCATTTTTTATTTTTTGTATTTGTTAAATTCACGGTTGAATGAGAACGTTGAAAAATTTCCCCCTTCACACGTTCAACGAATACAATGGAAAGATATGACGACAGACCAATAAGTATCTATGACAATCTCAATACACCGACAACAACAGCGACTGCAATGCACACAAATACACCCAAAGCCCAGACGTCATCATCATCTGCAGAAACAAATACAACAGCAGCAGCAACAGCATTAGCGACAGCAAATGGAGCAACACGTTCTCCAATATATAGCGATATATCATTTAAGTTTAATGACAATATAAAACCACATCATCAACAGCAGCAGCAGCAACAGCAACAACAACAACTGCAAACACAATCACAAACGCATTTACTTCCGAATGGCAATCAAAATCCCCAACAACAACAAGCTTCAAGTCAAGTGCACCCAAACTACACCTCACCATTTAAGTCGTCAGCAATGAATACAACTAAACTAACAACACCTATACCAGCACAACAAATGCAACAAATACCGACAGCAATATTAACAACTACGAATGCGAAAGCAAATCCCGCACAACGACCGCTTAGTCAACATTCGCAATCGGAACTGAACGAAGCCAGTCAAAGTATAGCCGCAGTGAAAGCGGCTCTCAATGACGCTAAATCGAAATTCTTTGGCTTAAACGGTTTCGCGCAGGATTCCAGCAATAGCAACATCTCCAATCAATACGAATCTCAAGTACCGTCCGAAATAAACGTTCAAACTTCACCTGCTAGAAAAATTTCAAAACCAACACCGCCACCCAAACCACAACCAAAATATCAAAATATACCCGAAAATAGTGCAATATTTCGTAAACAACCGCCTGAATTACCACCCAAGCCAAGTAATTAAAATAATATAATAATAATAATAACAAATTCATTCACATTTTTATTTCGATAGCTTCATCATCACCTTTAATGGTACGCAGAGAATCATCACCAACCTCAACATCAACGCCACAACCTATAAATTCCGTTGCCGAACCGCAAATGCCACAAACGATTATTCCTACATCTTCATCACCAACAGACATGTCTGCAACGGCAACGATGACAGCGTCATCACCAACACCACCAGTGAATCAACAACAGCAACAACAACAACAACAAGCCAATATATTGCCATATGCTGCATATAAACAGATTCCATTGAATGATATCGACATTGCACAGCCATCACAGGTAATCAAATTACAAGTCTATGTGAAAGTAATCATATTGTACATTCATACACTTAAGACCACAAGAGGGAAAATTCAATATCTGGGAGATGAATTCCCGCAAAAAAGTACAATATATGCACTAAATTAAAAACAGAACTTTATTAAATACCTTCAAGCCTGGGGAAACCCCCGTGTTTGCTAGCGCGCTCTTTCTTGGAAGAAGGAAATTATTTTATTATTCTTACATTTTTTATCAAGAGTTCATGAATTTATCCTTAGTCACGGACTTGATTCTTACCGGTTTTTTGAGATTACGTTAGGAAGTTTTAATTGCTCGGTCTTTCAAAAAGAATTTGATTAAAGACGACGATTATAACGGCTACAATATTTAATCGTTTGCGGATAAGAACCTCCCTCCTTGGGTCCGTCAGTGCACTTTAGCAATACTATTTCTTTCTAAAAAAAAAGGCGCGAAAAATAGTCAAATTTTAATCCTTGGCTTCAAATTTTGAGAAAGAAAACATGTTATTAGAAATATGTGTGTATTTGTTAAAATATTCTCAACGAACTAAGAAATGAGTTACTTAGAAACATGAACATTTTTAAAAACTTGTTCATGACACAGAATCACGTTTTAAGCTACTATATTTTGGCTAATATGTATATAAGTTATTGTAATTTTATTCTCAAAACAGCAATACAGGAAATCTCATCATTATTTCAACTTTCATCATTCGCTGTAATGATACACTGAGCAAAAGATCAACATATTCAGTTTCATACAAAAATTCTGGGAAATATGTCCCCCGATTTTTTTAATATAGTGATATAGTGCTACCCAACTTATCTTTCAATGTTCCCCGCATGTTTACAAAACATTTAACAAAACTCCATAAATCACTTGAAATTATGCACCCACAAAAAATTTTGTTAGTTTTGTTATTGTTCGACATTTCTCAAGCTGTATATATCTTTATATTCGAGAGATATCTGTACTTACTAATTGTGATTATCTTTATGTACATAGCCAGCGCAATAATCGAAATAATTGCAATAGATTAAATTTATAACTATTTCAGATTTAATATGCTTGTGTACACATTGAAAGTAATTTAACCCTTATCCTGTACTCAAAAATAAATCGTATATGGTATTAATGGACAAATTTTGCCCAATGAATTTTATTTGCGAGTTTACACTTGTTTTGTAAAGTTTTTGCAATATTTTCAAAATATTTTTTTTTTTTTTGCAATTCAAAAATTGGGCATCAGTTTAACCTCATTTTACTTGACGTCGCAGTAGGTGTTTTATCAAAATTGTATGGATCAAAATTGCCGATCCATCGGTATGTGCGCAATTTTTTTTCCCCAACATAATACCAGAGGGCGTTGTTACCGGCACTGCTTAAATATTCTTACTTTCAAACTATTACTTATAAATCCGCTCAGATATTCTTATTTTTTATCCATAATTTATGACTTAAAGTAAGTTCTAGAAATGTTTCTCATTCATGCCACATTTTTATTGATTCTGATGTGTCAAACGGAGTCAAAGACAAAGCATCTGAGGAACTTATTTCATATCATTATTTTCTATACCAAACAAAATTTTCGAAACTGTTTCAACTTATAAAATGAATAATTAGCATAAAGTTTCAATGCAATATATTAAGTGTCCACCGAGATACTTTAAATAAAAATGGCTTGGGCAATTCTGGCCTTTAAGTTCAGGATAAGGGTTAAATATATACGTCATTAAACATTAATTGCAGGTTAACAATTACATATAAAAAAAATATTCCACATGAAAGAAACTAATTTATATATTATTAACCTTTCTCTTTGTACTATATTCAGTACTAGGAAAATACAATGTTTTACCTGATTTTTAAATTACTTATAATGAAGTACATGTACAGAACGTAATTGTGTTTTTTTTTATATTACCAGTTGAGTAAAAAAATTGATGTCATTGAGATTCTAATAATAATGACTTAGCTGCAACCTAAGATGTCTACAGCTCATTTTTACTTAACTATCGTTACAATATTTTTTTCTGATTTTTGGTATAATCGTGCGCAACATGGTTTTATTATTGTCCTACCCTTTCAAAATTACTTCTTACACTTCCCATAATAATAAACGAGATAACAGCTATGATTCATGTGGGACATAATCTTGTAAATTTTCTAAAATATCTTCTAAATTTCCACTTATGTATTCAATATTGCATGAACTCTATGGTTTCTTACAAGTGTATTCTAATTCTGTAAGATTTGACTCGGAGGATCGACTTCGGGATCCGCCATTTTCATATCAGGGTTGAAATCTCTCAAATTCCAATTAGTATTATTTTAAAATACTACCAGTAACGCTTTTGCAAGTATTTTTTATTTTTTTAATATAAATTTTTTTAAATTTAATCATTGTTTTTTAAATGTTGTGGGAAAAAGGAATGTGGTAAACAGCATATATTTTAAATTACAAATATTAAACTGAATTTTTAAATATATATTATTATTAATATTTGAAACAGTGCTATAGTTTCTTTAACATTTCTATTCAAAGCAGCCAAACTCGGCTTTATAAGGCTATGATCAGACCCATTATCACCTATGCATCCATACTCTGGTGGAGTAGACTTAATGTTGACAGCTTTAGGAAAGCTCTTGCCAGACTTCAAAGGACTGTGGCCATTTGTTGTACGAGAGCTTTTCCCATAACACCTGGCCCATCCTTGGATGCATTGCTCAACTTACCACCCCTTGATATTTTTGCTAAAGGAGAGGCTGTCAAAGCCATCTGTAGGTTTAAACGCAATGGGTATTGGTATGACACTTGCTGGGATATTGGTGACATTGTTGAAGGTGCTGATATGAACCTAACCCAATGGCAACAATTCCAGTTTTAAAACAGCGCTATACAATACAAATTCCAGAGGCCCAAACTTAGTTTGTGCCGGGACCTGGGCCAGGAATTGTTTGTAAGCGTATTTTCACTGACGGCTCCAGAACAGAATTCGGCTCTGGTTCTGGGGTCTTCATTGGAAACGATGGAGAGCACCTTCACTTCTCTCTTGGGTTGTATGCTTCTGTTTTTCAAGCAGACATTTTTGCCATATTACCTGTTATCTCGAAGCGTCTAACAGACTTTCGGTTATCAGTTAACAGAAAGAGCTGTAGGCAGTTGGATTATATACAGGTCACTTCTCTTGGGCCAAACATTTGCATATGATTGGCCTAGGAGCTAGTGCCTTCTGTGCTTCCTGTGGTTTGGAGGAAGAATGTGAAGAGACGGCAGATCACTTTCTTAGTGTCTGCCCCGCTTTCTGCCAGATCAGAGTAAGCATATTTGGTACTGGAGTGTTGGGAGACGAACACCTGAGCTCTTTAACACCGCAGGATCTGCTAAGATTTATTAATAAATCTGGTAGATTTAAAGAATAGCAAAAAGGAACATAGGATATAGTACAATGGACGTAAAACTTATCTGAGTATAATAAATAAATTCCATATAGCCAACTTTACCATATTTTATCATTGCTTTACGATAATTCACACTTTCAATTTAGTATAATAATTATATAAAATAATAATTTTTAATTTTTTTAGGCCGTCTATATGTCCACAACAGTTCCACAAAATATAAAAGGCAGCAAAATTGCGGGACGACACACGCCAACAAGAAATAGCTTAAGACACAGTCGCATGCTTGTAGTAAATAATAAAAATTATCAAGGTAGGTTCAAAAAAATAATACATATTCTTCTAAAAATTATACATACCTCTGCCTGTCTCTACTTTGCCTATATTCTAAAGGTAAGCTTAGAAATTTTCAGATTTGTAGTTCAAATAACATGCAAAAATATACAGAAATCCGATAAATGAACTTAAGATAGTATTCTTAATGAAATAAATTATAGTTAAACTTACTAGTTGTCTTTATATCTATAAATTTGAGCTAGGTTAACCTGATCGCAGCACCTGGCCTCTTAATGTACATATTCTAAGAAAAAGATTGGATCTACAAGTTTTCACTTAAAGATCTTTCAATATTTCTTTAGAAGGTTCCGAACCTTATTTCAAACAAAAAGGGACGATATTTTGCATATTATTTATATCATTCATAGAGGATAAGGTGACCATTTTTTTTCTTGGATTTCTATGGACATGCCTGTAGTAAATACATTTTAAATGACTCAACTAACGACTCTGCGATTTTTCATCCCTGCGAATGAAGTTCATGCAACACCCTTTAAACAAATGCGATGCGTCCAGGAAGGTATATTACAAGGCAAACAATTTTTTTCATTATTTTTTTCATAAGCTAGAAAGTTTCCTACAATTTAATGACAAGCGCAATAGAATTGAACCATCTTTTTCTGATAAATATGTTCAGATGTAAGTAAACTCATCGAAAATTTCATTCTGCTTGATATTTAGAATTTTAAATTCTCAAGTAAATTGTTAAATATGATAAAGCAGTATTATAAAACTCTTTTAATGTTTCCAGACAGTATTCCCATGTCATCTTATCATTATACACTAAATCCGCGAAATATTTTTTGACCATGGGTGGTATAACATTTTCACCTCTTAGTGTCTTCTGTTTCGCGTACAATTTTTTTTTTTTTTTAATTTAAGCTCATTCGGTGACGCTCTTATCAGTGCCTTCAAGAATCCTGTTGGTATCATGAAAAAGGAAGCGAATCTGTGACTCGCTTCCGCGCAATTTTCGGATCATTAAATGTAGTGAAGTAATCGAAGAATCGGGGACAAATTCGGGAAGAAACAATCGGTAGCAATAGTCTTGTTCTGGGGACTATCCTTAGGGGCTATAGAGGTAGAAAAAAAAAGTAGTTAGAAAAAGACTGGTGAGTTTTTTTCTACCTCTCTCTTGAAGATAGGCGTTCATACTTACACTTGTGTGAACAGGCACTTAGAAATCGGGGACACCTTACTATAAGAGCAGTTTCTTTTTCTCATTTATTTTTTTAAAAAATCTTACGAACTCATACTAGCGGATCCTAGGGGAGTGAGGGGTTTTGGAAATAAACGCCTCCCCTCTCTTACCTATACAAATCTCGTATATTCTGGTCATTGCTCATAAATAAAAATAAATTTAAAGAATTGAACAAACTAAGGCCCCCAACTCCGGCCCCTGTAGAAATGTCTGAATTCGCTAGTGCATACATTCATTCATATGAAATGTATATCCAGATATATGGATGTACTCAACCAATTATGATTCATTATTTTGGCATTATGGAAAAGTAGGTGTCTCTCACTTATACCTCTATGATTAAAGCACTATGATCCAACACGAGATACTAAATAAATCTAAAGTTATCAATAAACCTGAGAATTAAACTTTTCAGTTTCAGTTAACTTAACTCTTGAATTTCGATTTCAGTGATATCATCTCATGAAATCACTACATTATTCTGTATCCATTTAAAACGAGTATACATAAAACCTTTTTATTCATTCCGATTTCCACTATGAAAGAAATATAGCCTGAAATTCTAAACAACGCCAAAACGTGCACTGTTTATCTAATAGTTTTAGCCCACAATCTTCCTTCCTTAAACCTTTTCATATTCCATGAATTTAAATAACAGAACCGCCCATGTAAATCATGTCTCAGCTTTAAAAGCTAACAGAAAATGACGGACTAATGACAAGTAAACAATCTGGTTTGACAGAACTTCTTTTCACGCTGTCACACAGGTCATAGAACTTTGAGAATAGAAAGTAGATTTTAGTTCCTGTTTAATTACAATAAATCGTGGTTAAATGAAGCGAATACCATGAATACTTGAACAATGATTACTTGGTTATTAAATAAACGTAATTAAATTTAATTGCATGTTATAAAGTAATTATTGCACAGCCACGCTCCATTATAAACTTTTCATAGTTACTTGGTTGAAATAATACATTTCAATATTTAGTTATACTAATACCCTCAATATCATTACGTTTCTACTAATGGATATTCCTACTATAATTACAGGCATACAACATCCAAATCCAATGAATTTCAAATATCCAAATCTTGCACGTTGGCTACTAATATTGGAAATTATAATTGGTTTACTAATATCATTCCTAGCTATATGGATTTTCTGTTTAGCGCCAAATACAGCAATACAAAATAATCCATATTGGAGTGGTTTGGCAGTAAGTTGGATTTAAAGGAATTCGATTATTGTATTAAACTAATACCTAATAATAATTTGTTTTATTTCTTGTAACAGTTACTGTTCGCTGGCATTCTAGGACTTGTGCTTGTACGCTATCAGCGTATTAAACGTCACAAAGTGCGGGAGAATTGTTTTATATTTCTACGCGCAGATTCGTATCTTCTATCACTGATTGCAGTGTTACTTTGCAGTATAGCGCTAGTATGCGCTTCAATACATTTTGCCCGTCTCACTGCCAGCGACACGAAATGTGTTTCGACTAATATGCTACTGGAGCATGGCTCTTGCACTTGTACATTCAATTCAATCGATTCAATGGCATCAGCTACAACGAATAAAACTTTGGATGACAATTCAAATGGTTTGCTCGTTGAAGAGGAAGTACCAGATGCAGGGTTCGAGGATCGTAGCTATAAAGTGGAATATCGGTATTTAGAGATTTAGCTTTTTAATTCAACATTGTGTATACATATTAACATTGTATATTTATTTGCAGTGACTTGAGCTGCAAAGAAGTGAATGGTGCCTGGATTTTTATACTTGAACTAACGATTACTTTCAATGCAATCGGTTTTCTTGTTGCTGTATTATATATTGTGCTACTTGCATGTTATCGACACAATTCAAAACGTTTTTATTCATCCGTCCACACGAGTACCTTCTAATAAGTTTAACCTAACATAAACGACAATATAAGTATTTAATTAATTTTTTAAATGATTTAAATGAATTTATATGGTGGATTTTTAACTTTTATCTATTTAACTATATTTCTTATAATATTTTAGCTTGTCATTTTAGTTGAAATCTCTGTACTTAAATTTTGTTTTTGACTTTAGTTTAAAAAGTGTAATTTTAATGAAGTAAAAAAGTTTAAAAGTAATTTTTTTTAATTATGTGTAAGTCAGCATTGTTAAATTAATAATTACTTTTTGTAGTAATTACGAGCATATTATTAATATTGCAGTTATTTACAATTATAGAAATGGTTATAGTTTAGCAGATATTTGCGATAATATTGCCAACATTGTATTTTCTAAATTTCGATAGTTTACTTTTAAAAATTATCAAAAATAAACTTAAATACATCCGATTATTTAAATACTTTTTTATTAATTTAATATGATTGGAAAGTAATGAAACGATAGTGCAGCAAATCTAATTAGTTTCGTGAATATGAATATCATGAAAAAGTAGAAAATTAATACTTTGAACAATCCAAAAAAAAAAAAACACAATAATTGTACTCGAAATCACAACGTTTGAACTCTTAATCACAAGCCTAAATTTAACACTGCTGCTTGTAAATATATATTAATATTATTTTGATTTTTCTCTTCAAGAAACAAGTAATAAAATGTCCACCAAATTTTATAAAGTTTTATAGATTTTAATAGAATAAAAATATAAATTTGTTTACAAATAAACAATTGCTTCATTTATTTATTTTTTTTTTTTTTTGTGTATAAATTTACTAAAAATTACAAATAACTACATTTTGATTTCCATAACATAGAGTGGCAAGCTTTAGCCTTCTTTCATTGTTGCATTAGAAACTACAATGTATGTAAGTATGTGTATATGAAATGCAAATTATATTAAAAATATTTATAGTAAACATAGAGATAATAAAAATGAAGATTTATGACCACTTTAAAAACGTGCAATGGCAAATGAGTTACGATTTCTTAAATAAAATACGCTTAAAACTATGCATGTATTATGTATGTATCTTAATTTATTTATTTTATAATTATTTCGGCTGGTGGCAGTATGCTATCACCGTACAAGCAATACCAAATACTTGAGAACCATATTGTACGATCAACCCATTCGCTGCCAGCTAAAACATGACCAATATAAGGTGCATCCCGTGATCTACATATATAAAAAAAACCACTGATTGAACATAATAGTTTTAAAAGAAATGTGCCATATTAAATGCATACCTCAATATCTGCGACTGTGTACGCTCTATAAATGTTATAGCCCAACTCCATGGAAAATCACGTTTTTTCTCGCATCCCAAGTATACTGTGCTACTATGCAGGAATATTTCACGCACTATTGTTGTCTTATCGTTTTTATCCTTTTTCGATACAACAATTTTGCCATCACGTAACTCACATTGATATGATTTGAAAGATTTTGTGCGATTATCAGCAAATTTAAGTTCTTTTCCAGGGGTTACTGTCGCCAGATTCTTAACAGCCCGCTGCACTTCACGCAATACATCGATCGGTTTTACTACCAAATAATTATTCTTACGATCTTCTTCTGGCCAATATGACCAATTTAATACAACATCAAATACTTTTGTATCATGATGTAAAGGTCGTTCCAGATTATCATTCAATATAATCTCATGCAATGATATTTGATGTGTTGACATATTCATTTTAGCTGCAAGTTCTTTACAAATTTCAAAGGCGGTTTTTGTTGGAGAGATTGTTACATTGATTTGTGTCTTTTCCTATCAAAAAAAAAAGAAGGAAAATTTGAGTTAAATAAAGTTTTGTTTTATAATATTTTTATTATTATAATTGCGTATGCATACCTCATTTGTATTTTCTGGGTTTGGATTTATTGTTATCCACATTTTTAGATCACCGGATTTTTTCACTGTATCTGTGAGCGTTTCGGATGAAGCGTAATATTTTTGTAAGCACATCAGCATTTCCTGTTCCTTTTTCTAGAAAAAAATCAAATTTGGAAATTAGTTTAAGTCAATCATATGTTCATCAAGCTTTAAAAGTAACTCAAATTCAAAGGATCTGTAATTAAAGATTGCAATATTTTCGCATGTAAGAGCTCGCCGGTACTCGCCCATGTTTCATTAGGAAGGTGAAATGCGACGAAAGAGATTAACTATCTCCATCATTTCGTTAAATTTATTATGAACAAAACACTCAAACTGGGTTGAAAATGATATTCCATCTTCTACCTCTACGAAAGTGTGATGTAGCTAAAACAGCCATCCGACTAAGGAAATCGCAGTTTTGAAAGCGAAACACTTATGGGCACATGAATATCTAAAATATAGGCGTGTGTACAAGTAATAAAAAAACTTGTCATCCAACCTATCCAGGTAAACAAAAATGAAAAGATAGCGTGCTTATTACTGGCAACAATCTTCGACTATGCACTATCATTCCCAAGGTAGTATAAGGTACAGTATCACAGAGCCTTACAAGTTCCCAGAATAGAGTCTTTCAAGCAAAGATCTTCTTTATTAATAATGCTGCCCAAAGAACTTAGATTCTTCAAGAGCCGTAATCTTTGTGTGCAGCCAAGCGGCAATCAAATTGCCGATCATGTTAAGCATAATATCTGTTCGCAATCAAATATAGCGTTTCGCTTTACAAATTAAACTACTTTTCCATTAATCGTATTCAAAAAACTATACTCTATACTATAGACCGTAAGGAATTCAGAGGAGATAGCGCTAAACCGAATTTGTATTCGCTGACTCCCATTCCTTGTTACAATTTTTCATGAAAACAGAAGCTTTGCGCTCCTGAAGGGCTAAACTTTCATGGGTCAACGGCGACCCTGTGATCCTCAATTGGAATTTTTTACGAACTTTTTAGTACATTTTTATAGCATATATTTTTTAAAGATAGACAAAGTATTTACTATTAATTTTACACTACGAAAACAAAAAGCGATAGAGCAAAACCGAAACCGAATCCGTGTTCGCATTCACAAACTCCCATTTCACTGTAAAAAGTTTTAAAAAGTTTCTATTGAGGACCTTTGGGTCACCGGCGGTACATAACAAAACTTAATTCCCAAAGAAAGTAAACAAAAATTTGAAAAGAATGGAAAATCATGTTTAAGGCCCTTATTATGAACTGCGTTCGAACTTCGACTGTAGTCGAATGCCCTGATCGAACGAATTTGAGTTTGGTATTATGACGTGCTTTCGACAGAGAATAGCGTTATTGTGAATTTCGCTCATACGATAGTATATTTCTATCAGGTGATCGTCATTTTGAAAAATAAATACGATTTGTTTAAAAATGAGGTAGAAAAAATAAGGACAAAATAGAAATAATGTTTCAACAATTCATCGGATGAGGATGAGAGCTTGATGGAACTGGCCAGAAGTAGAAAACGATTAAGTGCAGCCTTTCGAAAAAGCTTTGGCATTTACGAAATCCGTGTACAGATTTCAACAGAACTTACGACTGACCAAGGAGGAGTTTGTGGACTTGATGACTACTATAGATGAACTTCTCAAGCATTGCACATGAGCAAGATCAATTCCAAACATATTAAAATTGGCAACAGTTCTGCGATTTTGTGCTCAGAGATCACTCCAACTAAGCATTGGGAATGAGAATACTCTTTGACTTGCTCAGCTCACGGTGTCTGTGGTGTTATCAGAGGTTTTAGATGCCCTAGAAAATTGTATTTGCCAAAGATGAATGAAATTCAATTATACAAGCAAAAGTTTAATGCCATAAGAAATGCATGACATTAAAGTACAGTTTAGTTAAAGTACACTTTATTTTTAACTATGACTATGCGACTATATATTTAATTTTAGTATGTACTTACCATTTCTTCCTGTGATAACGGGAAAAGATTCTTATACAGCTTAATTAAATCTGTTAAAACATCAGATTCTTTCTGTGAATAAACCATTTCTTCCACTTTCTATTAAAACAAAAACAAATATCATGAATTTAAATTCCATTTCAGTAATTAATAAGCATATTTTAAAATCTCTACAACTTACATGACCCTGCAACAATGTTGGACCCCATATCATTGTTAGATTTTGTACACTCATTTTATTTTTGGTCTTCTGTGAGCTAATAAATGCCAAATGCCCAACAATCTTCTTTAAAGTCTCACGTTCTATGATGCTAAGTCTTGCTAGTAGCTCCTTGTAGGATTGTATTTTATCAGTAGCTTGTGTTATTTCCGTAACACACATGAAACTTTCCGCTAATTTTCCCATCAAACGTTCAGGTAAATCGCGCATAAATCGTTTCAGCGCATTAGCAACATCATGTTCATTGTATTCATTACGTGTGATCTCCACATTGAAAGCGTCAGAACGAAATGCTGCTAGCAATTTTAATATTGAATTCTCTGAACCCGATTTACGATATATACCCTCAGACATGGAACCATGTATATAAACAAAATTGATACATTTATCCACAATTACGGGTACATTGAATTTGGTGAGTTGTTGATCGCCCAGTGCACATCCATTATTATGCGCTACTTCACGTATAATGTGACGCCATATTTTAGTTTCACGCGGTGAACACATAACCATATAGACCGTGAATGGTGGACAATCGATCATGAGTGTCAATCCAGCTTCTACGTGGAGATTTCTTATCGTTTCATCACTGTCTTTGAGTACTATAGGGGGAAAAAGGAAATAATAACTTAGTAGAACTTTTTGAAGGCATATAACTTTTGTTTACTAAGACATACCTATACAACGCGCCTTTCGCAAATCCATTTTTTCCACATTCATTGTTGACTCACTCACAAATATGAGACGTCTTTGACTTTTCCGCAACACGAGCCAAGTTCCACTCCATTCAGATGTTATCGAGTTCTGAAAATATAAATTTTCATTTAATACATTGTTGAGAATAAAAATCTTAATAATTTAAATTATCAAATTGTAAATTGAAATAATAATTTATACCTTAAGATAACACCATCCAGCACGGTAATAATGGCATACGTATTTCAGTGGTATTGCATTTGTTAAACTCTCTAAAATCTTTTGCATCCAAACGCCTCTGTAAAGAACAAAAAAATATAATTATAGAACTTCATCTTAGAGCAGACAACTAACGGAAATACAAACCTCTCAGATTCTTTTCCTACACCATACAAATGCGAAACACGTTGATGTTTACAGTTCCCTGATGAACTGCTTGTCATTACCAAATTCGGATTAGACATTGACATGACATTGCTTGAAGAATTGCTACTTATGTTCTTCGGCATTGAGGTGGTTATTTCAAAGCAATAGAAATGAGTTGAGTTATCAGTTACACGATTATTGCTAACACATTGCAGCGTTGTAATATATTCGAGGGGGATTGTTTCTTTGGGCGTTTTCATTTCTTGGTCTAGGAATGTTTGAAATTGACGATCACGTAGAATAGCTTTGCGATTCTGCATCTCCTTTAGTATGTCTTCAACGACACCCGAGGGGAAGCGTATCAACGGACCTTCATAACGTATTAGCAGTGGCGATAGACTTGGACGTGGTACCATTTGCAGTGGTACCTTAACATCTGAACTTCTTTGAGCAACCTTAAAGCTAGTTTTTCTTGTTAGAGCTCCCACACGTTGCTTAACATTGGAGAATACATTCATGGAGCTCATAAAGCGTGTGGTACGAGATTTTTGTTCATTGCTTGGATTTGTCGGTCTACCATCTGCACCGATTGCTTCCAAATACGATGGTGGACTCTCACCATCAATATTTAGTTTATTGAAAGGGTTCTCACGTGCTTGTGGTGCATTTTCTTTTTCATCTGGTACAAACCAATTTGAGCGATTACGCGATGAACGCGCTAAATCAACAGGTTCAGTATTAGCGCCTTTAGTATCGACACGACTCAAATATGGTTTAACTCTATCTTCACTATCTTCCAGCATATTTTCCATACTGTCCGATAATAGATGTGCATTTTGGTGGACAATTTGAATTTGGTTTGCAGATGAAGTAGATACAGTTGAATGCCTTTCATTTGACGGCGTTGGCAGTACAACGGTCAACTGTAAGTTAGCTGGGGGTTCCGTAGATATGGAAGCTGTGGTGGTAGCAGTAACACCTGTCGCCATATTGCCATTATCTTCTTCGGAGGTGCACATGCTAATGTCATCATCAGTTGGCTCAGTCTCACCTTGCACCGTGCCATAAGTATCTTCTTCCAGCAAATTCTCCAATAACAATAATTGATTACTCTTATCGCTGCTACATATGGTTGAGGATTTCCTTGACAAAAGCGGATCGAATTCCTGTATAATTTCTTTAGGTGGTGGTCGTACCCAACCGCCTACAGCACCAGCACTCGCTTCATCTGCTGGACTACCTTCTTCCGAGATTCTACAAAGCGGCTGCTGTGCATCTTGTGGTTCTAGCATGCCATTTCTATTGCTTGTAGCCATTTCAAACACCTTGCCATATGTAGCTTCTTCATTGGCATACAATGGCTCCGGTGATGAGGAACACTCGCTTTCACCATCGTTGTCTTTCCCATCCTGTATATATTCCCATGAATCACTACGATCGGGCTTCGGTGTACATTCTTCGGCTGCGCGAATTTGCTCACGTATCAGCATTGATTCTTCACGCTCAGCCATAGCAGCTGCTAAATTCAATTGTTGCAATTCAGCGGAATCAACATTCCCTCTTATGGAGGTGCCACTGCCACTAGCCGGTGATCGATTCTCAACAACACGCCGTAATTGTATTTGCTCATAGTTTTTACGACGCTTTTGCCTTGCCGGTGGCTGAATTGGATTCAATTTGCCGTAAATGCCCTCAGATACAGCAATATCCTTTGGCAGCGCCGGCGGAGGGAAATCTGGCATTGGCGGTGATGGCAAATCGATTGAATCTCTGGATGTGTTAGCATCTGAACTATCATTATATTTCTCTTCAGCCACTCTATTCAAGCTGGTATTACTACGTTGCTTCTGCTTTGACAATGCGATATTAGCCGCTTCCATGGCGACATGTTTTGGTACCATCAGCGATTTACTTGTGGGTGCATTACGTGAAAAACCAGCTTTTGACGATGATGCAGACGACGACGGTGACGCCTTCAAAACATCTTCATACGATGGCGGTGCTATTAAATCTAAATCACTATGTGCTACTTTCAAACTTTTTGGCACCTCATACGAGCAATCAGATTCGTTCATTGTAAGATCATCGATACCTCCTGCTTTTCGATTTAACGGACTACTAAATGATATCGTATTAAATATTCTATCATTTGGTGGCAATGTTTGTGGGCGATCAGTTGCTAATTGCGTGGCGGCCATATTGTCAGTATTCGGGTTTTTCTCTTTTTTACCTAAACTGAAGTTTGTTCCAAAACGTTTACTAACGTTCTTAAGACGGTTTGTAGTTTCGGTTCCAAGGTTACTTAGTAGTTCTGTTGAAGTTTTCAGATTCTTATCGAGTTTATTTTTTGCGCCCTTAGCCTTGATCGCGACACGTTCGCCTATTGATTCGGTAAGTAGTTTGGAAGTGGTGCCCAATGATTTCAAGAGATCACTGCAAATTAATGAAGAGAGAATTTAGTATGAAGATGAGCTAAGTATTTTGTTTTTCTACATTTTTTTTTTTTTAATTACCATACCGAAAAGTAGCTACAATATACATACATATAATTAACAAATAATTAAATAAGATTTAAAATGCTTTACTGTTAGTATAAATTTAACAAATTAAATTTCAACTTAATCTGTGACTAAAAGAGAAACCACAGAATTCACTGTTACTCCAATGTTACTGCTTCGAATATCAACTAAAGACTGATGCTTTTCCATGAAAAGAATAATAATTTTATATAATCTATGATAGTATGTATGCAAACACCATGCTTCGTTTGAATAAAGCTTTTACAGAGATCATTTCTAACTAATGTTATATTAACAAAAAATTTAACCCGCAAAATTACAGTAGATCCAAAATTTGAATAATTATTGTTTGAATTGTTATAAGTGATTCAATAAACAAAAAATTTAGTATAAAAAAAAAAATCTAGCTTACTTAAGCCATTTCAGCCATTTAAGCTAGTTAAAAAAATATTTAAATGTCTCGATCCCACAGTAATGAGCGCAATTTTAAGTTTGTAAAGTAATTTGCGAAATATTCGTTGTTGTGTCAATTGTGATAGGAACTATGGATTTTTTTTAACATGTTTTCTATCAGAAGATTTGGGCAAGTTTTAAGTAATAAATTACGATCTCTAGTTATTTTAAGTCAAGGTTAGATTAAGGTTAGATTAGTGGCTGTTCAGAATGGAATTGTGCATGATACAACATTGTTATCGTAACTTGTATGTTTTCTTATGAGACTGACTTCTCGATACTTTTTTTTCCAAACTTTTTATTGAGTATATATTTTATATTCAAACGAAGAATTATATTCTAGCTGACAAGAAATGTGGCCTTATTCAAATGAAATGTGCTTTAAAACATCCCTCATTCCAAATTTCTTAAAACATAAGAAAACTAGTTACACTTTTTCCCCACACAAATGAAATTAATTAGTGCTACGCATCCTGCATCTAAAATTAGAACTTTAACACTTGTGTCTGTGTATGTATTTATATATGTAAAGTGCATAGTGTGCATCTGCGTCTGTTCTGTGACATTGAGTTATGCGCTGCAGTGCGTGTCCTCCAAACACACAAAGAAAATTAAGTTAAAAGCCAAATTGATCTTGAACACTCGATGTAGAATAATTAAATTGGATTGTAGCTGCATATTCACAACAACTTTTTAAGAAATTTATATATCAAATGCATAAATAAGTACCTCAGATGTGATATAGATAGTTACACTTTTTGAAACATTTTACACAATAAAATTATTTCTTTATTTAAGAACTATAACTCTACGATTTATTAAACTCTTATTGACATGCTGTCAGCTCAAAGACTTAGTTAATATTAATAATATATGAGAGAAATGTTGCTGAGTTATGAGGTATCTGGAAGGTAACTAAGACATTTGCCCTCTATCATTTACTTATATTAATTTATTGCATAAATATCTGCGTATACAGTTATATAAATTCATAAATAGGTAGATAAACTCATAAATACTCTGCATATGTAAATATAAAGTACGCACGTACTTTCGAATGTGTAATCTGATAATACAAAATTATTAATCAAGTGTTTAGGGAATGGCGCCCACATTTTTAATTGGAAATCTGCGGTGAAAAGCAAAAATCGCTTAAGTCTGAAATCATCATTTTGAGTAAACACGGTTTGAAGTAAATATAATTAATTAAATATAATTAAAATGTATACATTTCGTTGCTACTCTACTTTAGATCTTCTTCTTACTTTGTGTGAATCTTCTGTAGGACTCTAAAGAAGGAAATCCGCCGACATAATATTTTCTCAAGCTCCAATTCCCGCCAGAGCGAATTAAAAGATTTGAAAAGTGTTTCCCCCTATTTTTTATTAAAATTATCTACATACATTACGTGCATGTGCAGTGCAGTAAAAACAATACGATAAAATGTATACCTTAACTTTTTTGAAAGTCGACTTAAGCGATTATTGTTTTTGACTATAGAAATATGTGATATTTGCTGTAAATGTGTAATACGCAACATTTACAACTTCTCAATAACTATAATCTATAAATGCATATAAAAACTATCAGAAAAATATAAACATTCATTGAACATTCTAGGAACATTGCGTCGCATAATCTAAAAATCTCAAAGTACTGAGTTGACATTAGCAATATGACGTAAAATAAATGGATTACAATAAACTCAAATTTCAAACTTCACTAAATTCATTAGCTTGCAGCGGACAACAAAACAAAGCAATTATTTCAAAAAAAAAAAATTAATAATGATGGCAATTTTAAACATGCTACGACTATTATCATCATCACTATATTTTGAAAATTAAAAATTTAGGTCATATTATTGCAGCATTTCAATAAATGAAAACAAATACATAGCGCTCGTTTGCAGCAATACTGTCATAAGTCAAAAAACCCAATATTCAAGAAAATCGCATTTAAAGTTTTCAGTGAAGTTACACTCAGTAGAATATAATAACAATACCTACATTTTCTTCTCACAAGGAGAGTCCATAACATACCGCTATGATTTTGCTTAGACAAGATAAAGGATTAAATAACAGCTATTTCTCTATACATAATTCGAAACGTTTGTTCTTTTTTTTTGGAGAAATTGGCATTTAATGTTTTCAATGATCTGTACCAGAATCCCGTAGAATGCTTTAAGGACAAAAAAACTTCTCACGAGAAGAATTTATAAAATATTGCTAAAATTTATTTTACACAGTTTGTTCTGCATAATTAACTCTATTGTTTTTTTTTTTTTTTTTTGGTTTATGACAATCTTGCATCAAATGAGCGATATGCACATGTAAATAAACGGATATGACAGAAAAGTAATTAATTTGAAACTGTCCGTCTGGTAAAAACATAAAAGAAATACTGTAAACTTCAATCAAAGTGGATAAGCTGATCGAAGAAAAAGTTGCCCAGACAGATTAGTTTAAGGTAAAGAAATTAAGACAGTTAATAACTTTAGGGGAAGAAATCGGGTTAGACGGTTCAAAAAATCGATTTTTTTTTTTATTTCATAAATTGTTAGTAAAATTGAAAAATATGTTCCCAAAATTTTAAAAGAAAATTCCGACTCGTTCTATTGTTATAAGCATTAAAGTGAGTAGCTCTGCTTCAGACCCCGCGCGTGACTTTTTTTTGAATTTGCATACACGCTAGTTTGAAAAGTTTTCAACCAATCGTTTTGAAAATTGGCAGTTACTTTCATCATAGTGTTGCGCTCTATATGAAGCTAAAATCGAAATATTACCATTATTTAAAATAATTTTTTTTTGCAAAAAAAAGCTGTAAAAAATGGCAAAAAATCATGCGTTTTTTTTTTTTGACCCCTGTAAAAAATTCAGTTTTCTATTTTTTAATAGCATTTAGGTTCATATCGAAGAGAAAAGTTGGAAAAGTAAATTACAACCTCGTTTGATTTCAGATGAAAATTGCTGCTTCCGAAATATATACAAAATGCTGAGTCTGATTGTGACCTGTAATATGGGATCGCTAATATCTTCGGTTTTTTTATCAAGGAAATTCTTCTAAAATTTTATAGTATATACTTAAATATATGTATAAAATATTCTCAGAGTTTCAATAAATTCTATTAATTTTTTATATTTTAAAAAAAAATCATCAAAATCATTGAGAAAACGCTGCCCTAATCCCATTTCCCCCCTTTATACGTTAACGAATCGATTGAAATACTTTCATAGAAGTTAAAAGATTATGATTAGTTTAATAAAGTGTTCATAGATCTTTTCTGAACCAAGTATCTAATATTATGAATGCGTTCATAGTTGGGATAAATGTAAACAAGGGGTGATTGCAAACGGCTGTTATTTTATCCTCTCAAAATTAACTTTACTTCAAAATTGAAAATTTTTTTACACCAACAATCAGAAAACAATAAAAAATTCAAAATAAGCGACTATCAAGGATACTTTTTCCTAGTTAATGCAACTGAATACAAATCATAGGTCGGATCGCTTGATTCGTGATTATACTTCTCGTTACATAATTCACACAAAAATACATCCAAAATACTCACTTTTACGTAACGACCTGCACGTTTCAACGATTCAACTTCTGGTCTACAACAACACGTATCACGTCAAATTTTCAAGATATCATCATCGAAAAATTTCGGGTTTGACCATTTTCAATGATCATGACCATTTACAGATATTTAACAATAACGATATTTTACAACGATCAGCCACAAAACTTGTCTTTCTAAATGGTTTTTCTAACATTTTTAAACGATAAAAGAAAAAATACATCCAATTGTTTAACCCTTAAACGCCCAATACGTCCGATTTCCATTAAAAACATACCCAGAGGTAGTATTTGTGATTCCGAACAACGATGGTTATACGAGTTTTCAAATAAATTAGTTTAAGGTGCAGTTATTTTAATTTAAATGGTTGACCTCTGTAGTAACCTTTGGCGATTATCTGGAGAATAAATTAAAATACATTCGCAATAATTTTTAAAAACAGTTATTTGGTGTTATCCCATACCGTCTGATACAAATTTGTCCACTCGGCAATATATTTATTACATAAAATTCAAAAATAAAAACACCTTTTTTTCTGTTAGTTGTTTAAAATTTTTGCAAAACATGCTTTTCGAGCTAAAAATAACTGTAACTACTACGACAGTTGTCATTTTTCTATTCTTATTTATACGTATCGATAAAAAAAACTTTAGACAGTAAGATCAGATGTTTATTTTAAATGGCGAACGTAAAATGGCGGCACAGGCAGCCGCGGAAGCGGTTGGTCACTATAGTGACCAGTGGGTATTTAAGGGTTAATAAAAAAAATATATAGCCATAAATACCCTAATAGTATTTTCAAAATTTCATTTCTAAATATAACCAAAAATGGCTGAATTGGGAACACTGGACATAATTCGTAATTTTGGTCAATTCTCAAGGCCTCAAGGAATACGTAATCAATTCGCATATATATTTCATTGCGTATTATATTTTTTTTCTTTAAATATTTGATTCTTATGCATAAAAAAGGCAATTACAAAATAAAAATAAAAAGTAAGAAGAACAAATGTCTTCGACAAAATACGAAAATTCAGTTCTATCCAAATTAATTTTTTTTGTATGAGCAGAAGATCAACCCCGAATCTCGATAGGCGGAGTTTACATCTGCAATTTGCTACAATTTCTTTCAGATAGACTTTTAAAGAGTAAATTTCTATGAACGACAAGCCGCAAGTTTCTTTTTTTTATGTTTACATCAGCAATTTACGCTAAAAAATACTTTTTTTAAATCTGCAGTTTGCCACAAGTTGCTCTCAGAAATTCTTTTTTTTTTAAGTAAATTGCTGATGTAAAAAAAAAAAAGGGACTTACGGTTTCTCGTTTATAGCCATTTGCTCTTGAAAAAACTTTCTGAAGAAATTGGAAATCAGAAATAAATTCAAAAGTTCCTACTTGATAAAAAATCAATCAAAATAAAATCATAGCAAAATGATTAAAGAATTTAAAAATACTCCAAATGTTGAATGTTTACTACAAGAAATGTAAAATATTTGTTCGCTGAATGTGTTGCCAACCGATACAGTGCTCGTCATCGGTATTGCACCTCATACGATTTTTCCCCAAAAAACATTCTGTACAATTTACCCTCTTTGATACCAGGCAAACAGCAATGAGCAGCAGGATAACTTTGTATTTACATCATGGCGCCATCTCTTTTATTTGCTAAATTAAAATAATACCTTATGGGAAATGGCTGTGTTATTGAATAAAAACACATTTCACCAAAAGAAGCAGCATGGCTTCCAACCTCCAATTGTTGGTGGATTGTAAAGAAGTCACAAATCGCTCTTCACCTAATTGGAGCGCAAATGAGGAACCAGGTATGAAATGCAATGCCGACGAAGCGATCGCAACTGTTGGCAACACATCCAGCGGACAAAATCTCGGGGTAGATGGGTTGGGGGTGTTTTATAAACAAATATTTTAATGATAAATAATACATGTACTTATGCACCAATTTTAATTATGTTTGAGACAAAGTTACTTGCTATGAAAAGTTATAGATTTCTTGGTTTTACTCCAATCCTCTACCTTCTTGCTGTAACGCTGTTTTAGAAGATTTTTGGTATATATGTCCCAAAAACCAATTTTAGTATTCAGACACCCTCTTTACTTTTTTAGGAGAAAAATGTTTGTCCAAGGAAATATGTCAGTATTCCAAGCCGTTTAGCCTGTATGAATACTTTTGAATACATTTTTACCAAAAATTCCAGCAAAGAAGGGTACAGAGAGCAGGTGGAGGGTTGGTGTGAAAAAGAGAAATGTACAATTTGGTCTCAGATGTCAAAGTAGTAGGACTTCAAAATAATATATGTACATATCCAGCACTTTCAATTACGAATACTACGATATTTTACAACAGAAAGTGCAAAAATATATTTAGGTATTCCATCGCATGTGCATATGTAAGTTTGTAGAATTTCTGCTATCACAACAACAACCAAAGTATATGAAACCAAAATTTTCATTTGCAATGATACAAGACCATTTGCATTAAATCGTGATTACGACTATTATATTTCATTCTTTATCAATATTCAATACAATAAATGCATCTACTAAAGTATTTAAATTTATACTTGAATATGTGGTTAATAATAAAAACGAATCAGAAACAAATACGAAAATTTGTTGTTTACCTGTTATATACCATCGAAATAATGACATTGAACATTATCAAATGAATTAACATTGCACCTCATGTTAAAGGAAATTATGATATTTACCACATTTTAGAGTAAAGAAGTTTGTTTTCCAATTGGAGAATAAATGTAAATATAGTTATTTTGAAAGTGAAGTATCTTAAATTTTATTCTTGAAAAACTAAAGGAAAAGGAAATCTGTAATTGCGAATACAAATACCAAACGAAATGTAAAATATTTGTTTTATCAAACACATCGAACTTATTCATTCATATATTTTGCTCGCTGCCAATAATTGCTGTGCGCGTCATCGGTAATTTTTTCTCCAAAAACATAATGAACAATTTACCCTCTTTGGTACCAGGCCCACAGAAATCAGCAGCAGGGTACCTTCTCTTTTATTTGTAATATATATTAATTCCTAATTTAAAATAATACCTTATTGGAAATGGTTGTGTTATTGAATACATTTCACCAAAAGAAGCAGCATGGCTTCCAACCATCGCTTTACCTATAGTAGTGATCTACCATTTTTCTTTATTTTATTTGACTCTACCACTTTTACAATGAAAAATACCAATTTGCAATGGTAGACTCTGGTCAAATCAAATAAAAATGTACAAAACCATTCACAAACGTACCAACAATTTTAAATGATCTATCACCGAGAATGGTAATAAATGTTCAACTACAAAACAACTGAGTCGTACCTTAAGGTTTTATGCTGTTTCTATAAGCAATATGTAAAAAAAAGTTTAAAATAAGTCAAAATAATTCCAAAAAAAATGTTTGAAGTGAAACTTCTTATCTCTTGTCCCTAGAGTTTTTTAATTTCATTTGCTTGTTATTTGCTTGTGTTTCGTTTAGTTCACAAGAAGTTTCACTTCTGCCTTGTGTTCGTTAATCCACAACCAATTTTTCTTATTTAAAGTTATTTTAAACCCAATTTGTACATATTATTTATGTAGGTACATTTATTGCATTTTTGCCGTCTCTTCCTAAAATTATGAAACACAACTTACGAGGTGTGACCATCGATATTTTTCTCCAATTCTCTTGCTGTAGCCACGCGCATTTCTGTGGTCAAAAGCAATAATAATGTCAAGTCTTTTTTAGAAAATTTTTCTAAAATATGTATATTAAAAATAAAAAAGGTGAGAATAGAATCTTACTCCAGTTCCCCATAGAAAGGTTCAAACAATATATACAAGAAGCTAATTCAAAAATATTGCATTGTTTTTCTAAATTACAAAAAATTAAGCTACAGCAAAAGAAAATAAATTTCTATCTTTTATTTTAGAATAGTCAAGGTTCAAGCTTAAGTAATTTTTTAGTCATAGATTATTTACTTTCTGAGTTACATCATTTGTAAATTGGTTTTTCTCAAAAAATGTCAAACAATCGCCGAATTCAGGTACCACTTTATATATAAAATTTTTCCTTATGCTTTGGTTTATTTTATAATTTTTTTATTCATCATAGACCAAAATGATTGTGCCAATTACAGTAATTTTTTACCTTAAATTGTCATTTTATTTAAAAAAAATTCATAAATTAAAAAATGAAGAAATAATTTATATCTTTCTATGGGGAACTGGGATTTTTTTTTCTCCTTTTGCCTTGATATGATATGTTTTAGAAAAAGCGTCTGAAAAAGGAAACATTGTTTGACTTTATATTAGAATATCTCGTAAACTGCGTGAAATACACGTCCTACTTTACATGAGTTATTTAACCTGATTCAATGTAAGTTAGATAGCGTACATAGGTTGGGTGGGATTGGAGTGGCTGTCGGCAGACACACTTAGGCCTGAACGACCTATTGTGATACCACATAGTTAGACCTACAGTTTTAACGCCGATTCCGAATGCCGGTTGTGGCAATTTTTTATCAGCTCGGTGGTTTTTCCATTACCAACCAAGTTGTGTACTTGTACACTTTCTTATAATTCTCAAACACTTCATATTGATAGTGAATATAAGAAGATTGTGAGAATTAACCACCAGACGAAGACAAGAATCGAACTTAAACCTCCCGGATGAAAGTCTAATGCACTACCCACTAGACTATCGAGGTTGTCTATCGTACATATAATTTTCAAAAAATTTCAGTGAATATAAAAAAAAAAATAAGAATTTCTTAAAAGTGATCAGAATTTTCAAATAGAAATATTTTAAAAACCTGACATGATAGCGAAAAATGAACTGCAGATTCATTTGAAATTTATTTTTTTACGTCAAACAGGATCTAATAATCTTATACTTGTGTATTTGTATGGTCTTCTCATGCAATTCAGTTACGATACAAATTTTTAGCCAGAAAAAAACTAAGAAAAAATATGGTATACGCAGCGTTTTTAATGCAAATGAAAAGTATTTTAAACCAAACTACTTTTTGGTTTAAAAATTGTATCAGAAAAGTACAATTGTACTAAAAATATCGTCACTGGTCTGGAATCACCAAAGGAACTTGTTCAGTGTTTTTTTAATTAATCGACTTGTTGATCTCTTTTACATACTTATCACTAAATATTATAATTTTCGCAAAAAATTCTTCAATTAGTTAGTACCACAATTACCGTAAAAAAAAGTTAAAAATATTACATACTCGTATACCAACAAACTACAAAAAGCAACAACAACTCGCATGCAACATAAAAATTTAGTTTTAAGCATTACTTGTTGGTATCAAAATCATTGCACGAATTACACGAGGAAGAAGGAGGTTCATGAATTATGTCTTGCAATTTGTTGATTGAATTGTCACTGACGTCACTACAAGTACTAGTTGCATGTGCACTAATATCATTAACAACATTCACATTGTTTGTAGTTATTGGTTCTTTCTCCGAACACTCCGAAACTACTACATACCCGGGTGATGGTGATTTAAATTTAGAGTTCTCTGAACTTTCCGTTGAATCAGCAATTGATGAATTCAATGTAGCATTCGATGCAGATTTTGGTATTTTTGTATTTGAAAAATCGCTATCATTCAAATCGTATGTAGATGTAAAACCGCCAATATTGTAACTACTTGTTGTGGAAACTTCACTGGTTAGCGAATAGCGTTGTGCATGTTGGAGTTCACGTTTACGTTCCTTTTCGACGCTCATGTAGGTTTTCGGTGGTAATTCGGGTGCTTTACGCAGCAGACGATTAGTATTATTTGGTGATTCCTTGCTAATGGCACCTGTGCTTCTTGGTTGTTGTGGTGATAATGATGGCCTTATATTTTGTGTTGTGGTATTTTCATAAATATCATCGGAATCATTATTTTGAGGCTTACGTGGTCGTGGTGCCGGTGTCGGTGTTGGTGTAGAACATACATCGGGTACATTTTCGTTTGCATTAGGTCCATATAAATCATTGGTTTCAGTTAATATCGATTTACTTGATCCATTTGTTTCATCATCTGTTAGCGGCATTCCCAAAAATATTTTATTATTTGGCAATTTGTCTCTACAATTCGTTATGATGTGTATATTCTCTGAATTAATGTTTAAGTTTTTATTGATGAGGTCTACAGTGACATTTTCATACTCTGATTTACGTAATTCTGGATAGATCCGCCGAGGAGCTGGAACGGGTCGACAGTGGCCTTCTTGTTCCATGACAATCTACAAAGATACAGAAAAATATGTACAGTGCATGATAATGTTATATACAATATCCGAAAATTTCTTAAAAATCAGTTGAGTTGAGGGTTTTGCCAAAGTCATAATTTTTCAAAAAATATTTTCATAAGTATATAATAATAGGTATATTCTTAAAAGTAAATAATCTTAATTCAAAAATACAATAGCGCAGCATAAATCTTTTTATTGCCTTGTTTACAAAATTTTATACTATAGCATGCATACAAAAGTAAACAATCTCCACCTGCACACTCCCTACATCTTATCAACATAACTAGACAGCTCGGCTAGAAGTTCTATTTCTATATAGAAAATTCCGAGATGCTAAAAAATATTCGTCATTCACTCAAAAGCAATCTACATCAACGTCGATACACCCACACTACATACACTGCGCTACAAAGTAAGTATAGACTGACAACTTAAATAATAAAATGAACCAAACAATTGAAAAAACCTCCGGTAAATCAACAAGTTTTAGCATATTTGCAATTAATATGACATTTTTATTATTATTGACAATATAACTACAGCATCAAATAAAATATCATCAGCTACAACTGATTTTAGCTGTCAAGCTGACTGTGATAAGATGTTATCAACAACTATTGTAATTAAAATAATACTGGCCAATGATAACGATTTGGAAAGTGATATCAGCAAAAGGCAGTTCAAACGCTTGGAGAAATTGTGAATGTTTAGAAATTTGATTAGAATACCCAATTTTCAATAACTTTATGAAAATTTTTTTTTAATTATTTACAAGTAATGAATTTATAAATACAAAACTGAAATAGTTTCTTTGTACTTATTTTGTTATTTTGCGCTTTCATAGACATGTTTATTAACGCCAATTCTCAAAACTGGTAAAGTTTTATTTTATGTTCTTCAGTTCCAGGAAAGATATAATCAAAAGATCTTTAAGAAAGTTTTGGCAATGGGCTTAAAATATAAAAAATAACTGGTAACTTGTAGGAAACTACGAAATGGTGACAATAAACATTTGGTTAATACATATGCATGGTCGTTTCATCACACTTAGCCTTCTATGAATAGCAAAATTGAATGAAGATCTTAATTTCGAAAATTGATCGGTTTTAGAAAAAAGAAACTTACACCTTTCGAATAATATATATTTTGTTTAAGAAAATCTGTATGTATTTGTCCAGCAAACACATTTTTTTCATTTTTTCTTTTTGCCTTTCCTCAACTTTGACGGTGTTTGTACACACTATTTTATAAAGGAGCTATACTACTTATGGATTTATTCACGATTATTAACGAGTAGAACGCAAGTTTGTTTTTAAAAATCGGTAAGTAATTGACTGAGTTATTAAACTCTTTATGAAAACAAAATTTTTGCAAAAATACAATTTTTGGCCGTTATGAACCGTTATTTTTTTCAGCACTAGCAGTTTCTCGTTGAAGTGACCAACAATATTCTGAAATCATTTTTATTTTATTTTTTCCTTCGAAACGCTTTTCAATTGGACCAGGTTTCTGAGAAGAAGTCGAAAAACGTTTTAAACCTCCTATTAGTTAAAGCTGAAGATGTTATTCTGCCACCATTGCATCTAAAGTTAGGATAGATGAAACGATTTGTCGAAAAATTGGATTAAACATCCATGCATTTTGTCATCTTTAAGCGGTGTTCCCAAAGCTAACTGAAGCTAAAATGATAGGAGGTATTAATTTATTTGTTTCCATATCTAGTACTTTTTCATCCTATTTATCTATTTGATGAATTTTTGGGTATTTTCATTGGATCTAAAATTCGTAAAATTATGAGCGATGTGAACTTTATTAACAGTTTTTCAATAGAACTGAAAAACGTGCATGGAAGAGTTTTGTTGTGCCATACGATAATTTTCTTGGTATTCATAGAAGTGACGACTATATCACGGTTGTTAATGCATTTTTAAGTGCGTATGATAAAATGGGCTGGAACATGCCCTTAAAAATTAATTTCTTGCATTCGCATTTGGACTTCTTCTCAGATAACCAGGGCCGGTTCAGCGATGAACAAGGCGAACATTATCCCTAAGAAATGGCTACAATTGAAAAGCGCTTCGAAGGAAAAAATAAAATAAAAATGATTTCAGAATATTGTTGATCACTCAACGAGAAACTGCTAGTGCCGAATTTTAAAAAAATAACGGTTAATCACACATTTTTGAGTTGAATGGCCAAAAATTTTATTTTTGCAAAAATTTTGTTTTCATAAAAAGTTTAATAACTCAGTCAATTACTTACCGATTTTTAAAACCAAACTTGTGTATTACTCGATAATAAACGTGTTTTTAGAATAAATCCATAAGCAGTATAGCTCCTTTATAAAATAGTGTGTAGAAACATCACTAAAGTTGGGAAAAGACGAAAAAAGTGAAAAAATTGTGTTTGCTAGACAAATACACACAGATTCCTCAAATCTTCTAAATAAAATATAAATTATTCGGAAGGTCAAAGTTTCTTTTTTTCTAAAACCGGTAAGAAACTGAAAATCTGTTGATAATCAACCAAGTTACAGGCTTATAAGTGCCCGAAGGTACCCAAAACCGGTTTTTTAACGGTATATCAAGATTTTGGGGGTGTTTGGAAAATTTCAAGTACAGGTTCTTGTTTTACTCGGCAAGACCTACAAGAAAAATAGTATGACTTCCCAGGTATTTTTTACTGTCGCACCGTGTAATTCCTCAAAAAAGGGTAATGTTCCTGAGGAATTAAAGAAACTATCTGTTTCAAGTCGTTAAGTTTTTTTTTAGTTATGTGATTCCTAGGTGCTACTTGTTTTTTCTTCGATCACTACTTAACTCGACGGAAAATCCAACAATATTAGGCTAGACAAATACAAAATTTATCAACAAGAAAAAAAAACTTTTGGCACTTAGACTTACACCCCTTCAATTATGAATGTGTTTCCTGCTGGTGATCTTCACTTTCAAAAATACTGCACATAACCAGAATTACAAATCTACTTTCTTCTTTAAACTAACCTAACTTTTTGAAAACAAAGCACTTAACTTAAGTGCTTAAGTATCTTGTAACTTAAGCAGAATTGCTGATATTATTCATAATTCCTAAAAGAATATGAATAGTTATATTTATCTTATTGAAGTATTAAATTACTCATGATTAATGGAGATGAATGAACTTTAAGAAAGAAAACAAAAACATTAAATAAAATTATGTTTGTTTGTTAGAGTGGATCGTCATACAGAGGTTATTTTCCACCCCTTCTCGTACATGGATTTTTGAAAAGAAGATTTTGTCATTTTAAGAACTTTTGCGTTGTTTTTATCCATATTTTCTAATAAATAAATAAATGATAGCCAAAAAAGTATCCAGTATAACCATTTTGAGCAAAACCAATCGCTTAGTAGATTCGTAAAATTTCAAAATCATGAAATTAATCATGCAAATTGAAAACTTTTTAAAATTTCGAATTAACGTAGTCCATTTGCAAACTGAAGTGAGCATCTGTAAAAAACTTTCAAGCCAAGAAACCGGAACGGGGCAACATCAGAAAAACCAAATAAAACTTCGTTGTAAAAGTTTTCGATTTCAGAACGCAGGTACAAATAGCTTGCCAAACCAGGAATTTTTGGGGGAATTTTGATTTTATTTTCTTTTTACATTCATCTGGAGCTGCTTGGCGACTAATTGAAGTAAAAAAATCTTGTCCAGGAATGTACTTAAAATTTTTGTAGCAGTATGTTTCGTCGTCCATTACAACACAATTATATTTTGTGAGCAATTTTTCATAAAGACGGCGACTGCGTGATTTAGTAATTAAATTTAGTTTTGCGTCTCGATCTGGGCACACCTAAGCTTTAAAACTTTTTAACCCATTTCGTTTTTTAACTTTTTGAACAAACAATTGCCATTTTTTGATTTTTTTTTTGTGACCGTGCGGGAAGAAATCTTCGGATCTCGTCTATAAAGTAATAGTACTGTTTGCCCTGCTTTTTTATCGCTTTGGCCATGCTCACCACCACTTCCACTTTTCCTTTCAATGCATACACGTTCACTAAAATTTTTTAAAACTTTTCCAACAGTGGAAATCGATAATTTAACGATTTTAGCAAGTTGACGAATAGTTACGTTACTATTTTTTGTATATTCTTGCAGAATTAATTTTCTGAGATCGCGCTCGGTTTCCATTATTTTTTGCACTGCTTCGAATTTCCAGGCCTATTTATATTTCAAATTTTAAACTCTTTGGTCAATAACGTAGCTAAATATTTGAAGTGAAAGTTGTCCCGATTTTGGTGGGTTCACCCTTTAAATATATGTAATTTAGATTTGTCGGATATGGTCAGAAATGGAATATTTGCCTTTTTCGAAAACCTGAATTAATGCGGAAACGCTGTTTTGAAAGCCTCACACCTCTGAATACGATAATACTTATAAAGAGCAATTTTAATCTTTTACTGAATTTTTTCACAGATGCAGGACTCCGCTAATTTTCCTTGTCCTGATTGTTACCGTCACTGTTTAAATATTCTTATTACATAGAGAATGCATAACTTATAAATCCACTTAGAGCTTCTAATTTTAAGTTGTTGCCTATTAAAGCAAGTTCTTCATTTCTTTACGATTTATCTTTTCATTAGTTCGGCTGTCAAGCGCATACAAAACGTAGGCGCCTCTGGAACTTATCAAACCTCTTTATTTTCCATACCTAAAAGAATATAAACACATGCATTGGAATGAAAAAATAATATCTCATCTAAATCAACGTGCCGCTCTAGCTCAAGATTCTCTCGAAAACAAGGATTATCTCGAGGAAAACTGCCTTAACAAAAGTGATAAAACCTTCATCTTGAAGATTTCTTTTCGAATACTAGTAACTTGCGATGGTTTTGAAAATGCTTTTCTAAGATCGCTCATTGTTCATCTGCTACCATCTTTACTAGCAACTCTATATCAATTTCGAGATCTTTTTAAACCTTTGGATTTCTACTGCGAGTAAATCAAAGCAGTTTGAGTAAGAATTTTTGAGTGGCTGTTAGTAAGTGTTAATGATGTAGTTGCGTCCATGAGGTGGAGAAAGGTTTTGGAATAGAAAAATTACAACATTGGGTACGAATTTGCTCTATTTATACCAGGTTATGGAATCATAAAAAAATTCATTTAATAGCAAAAAAGGTTTATAACATTGAGAAATGTATGGTTTTCATATCCATCTCAATCGAAAGTAAATTTCAGAACACACACA
Organism: Toxonevra muliebris; assembly: GCA_963691655.1. Classification (NCBI taxonomy): domain Eukaryota; kingdom Metazoa; phylum Arthropoda; class Insecta; order Diptera; family Pallopteridae; genus Toxonevra; species Toxonevra muliebris. The sequence continues at coordinate 106,956,481 of OY829326.1, forward strand.
AATGCTATAAAAAGTATACATTGAATGATTTTTTAAATAATAATTCAACAGAAAACTTGAAAAAGTCTAGCACGAAAAATTCAAATATATTCGAATAGCCAAGAAGCCTTGATACAAAACGAGCTTTGAAAATTACCCTGTACAGAAACCGCTCTACTTAAATACAAGTTAGGTAAACAGAAAACAACGCAAAACCAATATACATACATCCATACTTATACACATGCAAAATGCTTATCGCACACACAAATACAATTGTACACACATACTTACATATAAAAAACTGATGTCAACAATTCATAATAATAATAAATATACATACTTACTTGAGTACACTAGCGGATTTTAGGGGGCGGGGTTTCGAGGATAATTCATACCCCTTCCCTACCCGCTAAAAATCTCATACTATTTGATCATTGGTCATAAATAAAAAAAAAACAAATTTGAAAGCGAAGTAAATATTAAAAGACCGCTACCCCCATTTCGGAAATGTCTCGATCCGCTAGTGCAAACTTTACAATCGACAAACAAAAACAAAATGCTTGCTCGACTAAAGAACAAAACGTTTTATTTTTTTTTTTGTTTTGTTTGTTTGTTTTTTGTTTATCAACAAAATGTTAAATAAACAAAACAACAGCAAAGCAAAACAAAAGAATTGCATTTCAATTGCATTTACATTTTTCTTGCTAATTGTAGTGTATCTCTTTTACATTATTATGAATGATATTTTAAAATTATTTTAGGGAAAACGAAAGAAATGCTTATTTCATAAACAATTTTTGGTTTTAAATTACAATTTCGAATAATTATTTCTAAATAACGCGAGCTTATAGTACAAAGTTAATGTTCGCGTAATTCTCGAGATGTTGAATCAACACGTAGCACTCAGAATCCTAAATGAAACTCTAACCAACCAACTAATAGAACCAAACATTTTTAGCAACTCATTCATTTTTTTGTTGTATTGTATTATAAATAAGTAACTTGAATAAATATTTCATAAATGAAATTGAGCGTAGTTCCTTTATAAACACACATATACATAGATACATAGTATATGAATATTAAAAGCAACAATAACTAAATCAAAAATATTCCAAATGATTTAATTTAATTTATAATTCAAAGTAAATTTTTTATATATACATATATATAATGAATCATGCACAAATGGGAGCATGGTCAATTTTCAGTATCGCATTTATTGTGTAAAATAGCTCATGTTATCACAAGTCGCCTAAATTAATTACAGTACTTAATAAGAGTGTAGTAGCGGATATAAATTAGCTCTTCAGAGGTAAGAGTCTTATAACAGTGAGCTATTTATATATGTAGATGAATGTAGTAATGTGTTAAAATTATAATCGCTGGTAAGGGAGTGTTCCCGGGTATGAGACGGGTTTTGTTTTTGAGCCATAAATTTTCACTGGTTAAACCAAATCGGATGTTTTATATACTGTCGTTAAGGTAATGCAAATATGCAATTTTTATCCGAAGAAAGTATAGTGATTCCAATGACATGCAAAATTGTATGACCAATTTTCTGACATTTTTGGGGTTGACATGGCTAAAAATATAAAAAATTGGATCAAGACACTAGTTAAGTGGTGTCTCATACCCGGAAAATAATGCCATTTTGGGAATAACAAAAAAAAAATGTTTCCAACTATATATTGGCATAATCCAAAATCGAATCGGAAAATACGCGAAAAACACTAAATTTTAATGCATTACAATCACGTTTTTCAATTCATTCATAAGAAAATTTATCACTTTGAAAAAAATCAAAAAAAGTTTTCGTGATAAATTTTCACATACGATGTTTGCAGCTGATATAAGCAATACATCTATTCACTCCGGTGTTATCATAAAAACATAAAAAAACGGCAATATTGATATTGCATGATGTAAAAAATCGACTGTCTCATACTTGGTGCTGTCTCATACCCGGGTAAATTCTCCTAGTAAATACTCAACAACTTTTGCCGCAAGGAAAGAATTGACCACAAAAAAAAAACTTCATGGCATTACACACATACAAATACAGTGGAAGTCCAAAGAAAAAAATCCACTATCCGATTGAAAGAACATTGTTGTTGTTGTATCGGACATCCATTGTGCAAGAATATCTATGTATGTATATACATACATACATGATATGTATATATTTTTGCATACGGGGTACTTAGCAAGCGGAGTAGTATACTGAGATAAGGAAGTGTATTTCTATTATTTATTTGTAATGTATGCTTGTACCGAATAAACTCCTCAACGGCTCAGCGGAATTAAATAATATGGTCATAAAATAGGATATTGAGCGATAAGCCGTGACACCTTCCATACAACCAAAATACTTAGTACTGCTTACCTTGGAAACTATTTATATTTAGATCTTTTTTGTTTTCAATTCTGGCCAATAAGTTATACACATGTCCATACCTACAGTAAAGCCAATCACAAATCCAGAAAAATACATTTATTGATACCGAAATTTGTATACATCCTCATGGAATCACCGGGCAGGTCGTAAACATTGTTAAGATATTCTTGAAACATCATATCTAGGCAACCATAGCAAGGAAGACAATGAAAGTTTATGTGGAAAGACGTTATGCCTATAGTTATAACCCGGGCAAAGCCGGATATTATCCGACTAGTAAACTATACAAAATATAAATGCTGGTAGTTCTCAAAAACTTAATCAGTTTTCAGTGAAAGCAAAAATTAATCGCAGGGTTTCCACCAAATTCCAATTTGACTGTTAAAAAAAAATATTCAATGAATTAGCTTCAATATTGATTGGTGAAATATTGCATTTGAAAGACAGCAAAATAAAAACCTGAAAGAAACTTTCCCAAAAATAGAGTTGAAAGACGAAAACATACATATAGAAATACATACATACATATTAGAAATACGCTATAGCCGATCTACAAAAACAAACCACAAAATGATTAAGTATAAATGAATAAATGCTTCAGACCCTTAACTTTAACTTAAGATCCTAAAATTGATCAAAGACAAAGTATCACTTGCTGAATTAACAAGAATTTTCTAATAACTAGCTAGGTAAAATACAAAGAAACGCTAAACTAATTATGCAAATACGTTCGAAGTGTATATATATTTTCTAGGTTAGTAAGTAGTTGTAGCATGAGCATGACTAAATTTAACAGTTTAAAGATTAATAAAAAAAATATAAATTATCATCGAATATTTGTAAATTAAAATTTATTTTAAAGGTGAAAAAATTCGAAATTTTTATAAAAAATCAACACCCAATAGCCCAAAGTTTAAATTATTCAATGCATTGAGTCATTGAGGCACTTGGGTTTTTAAGTCATTAGGGTGATTCTCTAAGTCTAGTATATGCCCTTGCACGGTAGCACGATAGCACAAATTGTAAAACTTTCCAATCCGTACAACGAAACAAAAACAAAATACACGTCAATCCATTCTACAACACTTAAAAACTTTTCCTACGGTGATACCCATGTATGTATATGTTTAATGCAGTGTATGTAGTATATTAAATGCAACTCTGTGCCTCTCTCTCACTCTCTGTGTTTACATTTTCTAATATATTTCAGTTCTACGTTCATGTGCGCTCTCGCATCGTAGTATAATTTAGTATAATATTTTTGCATTTCGTGCTTTCGTGCAATTATACTAGACATTGAGAATCACATAGAGAATAGAAGCGCAATGGTGTAAACCAGGGCTGTCGTTTTGAAATTTTTTTGTGAAGTGAAATTCTTAAAAAATCGAAGTGATTTTTAAAAAAGTGAAGTGTTTTTTAATGCGTAATAAAAAATTGACATATTTTCACAATTTATCTGGTTTTATGTGCTTAGTTTGCGAAAAAAAAACTTTTGGTGGAACGCTTCTGTGTGGCAGACACAATAAAGCTCCGACAAAACTTTTTGAATGAGGGTACATAATTTGTCAAGCCAAAAACAAAATGGCAGAATTCTTGGAAACTGTCGCGTTTTTGCATAAAATCATTTAGAAATAAAATCCTCCACTCGCCTTCTAAATCGTCTACCTCTTCATTTTCAACCAAATTCTAATAAATTATGTGACTGTGCGTCATCAGTGTTGCTACATAGGTATTTAAATAAACACAAAAGGTCTCAAAATGTACTAAATGGTATGGTATGTATGCTAAATGGTATCTTTTTACTTTTTATAGGGAATATAAATTCAAACACACCGATCTGGCTACAGTCGGAGAATATTACAGCGATGAGCATATTTAGATTTTTTTTTATCGATTTTAGTTTTTCATTGAAACTGGGAAACCGAAGTGTTTTTATGAAAGAGGAAGTGACGAAGTGTCAGGTTTGAAAGTGAAGTGAAAAACTTTAATTGAAGTGACAGCGACAGCACTGGTGTAAACTCATTGCGTTGATACGGAAGATTGTGCTTGCTTCATTGTATTACGCACCCCTAGCACACTTAGGGCCAGTTTTTCAGTGCGAGTTAAAACTCGGTTTAAACTAAGTTTGCTTAAACGTCGCCTAACTCTAATCTACGTTTAACTATAGAAGCAATTTTCAGTGTGAGTTTAATTCCAACTCAGTAATTGCTTTTGTGTATGGCAACACCGAGAAATATAAAATAATTATCGATATTTTTGCTTATTTCTAACAGCTGATCATTTTTTTGTCGACAGAAAAAAATTTAAATCTAAAATTAAAAAATGGATTTCAAAGAAAAAGATATTAAAAGGAGTTTTAATTTTAGCTCCGCGGAGATTTCTTTCCTACTAGAAGTTGTAGAGAAGCACAAAATAATAGAGCGCAAGCAAACGAAAAGAGCAAGTGCGGAAGAAAAGTCCAAAACATGGAACACTCTTTTGCACATGCAATGCCCGGCCAATAAGCTCCAGGACGCAATGCGCAGAAGACTTTGTAAGACGGAATCGTTCATAAAAATCTTTCTCTCCAAATATATGAAAACGGTTTGGCCGCAATTTTATTGTTCGAAGTCTTCTTAAAACTGTAATGTTTAAGATTCCGTACATTTCCGCATCACTCACGTCCTCTCTATTCGAAAAATGCATTTTGCTTCTTTTTTTAGATTCACACACACTTTTATTTGAAAGAAGTAGCTGCCAAAACATATAGCAATTTAAACGAAGTTTAAACGTCCAATATTGGACGTTCAAACTGAGTTTAAACTTCAATGAAAATTGACTGAAAAACTAGATGATGAGTTTAAACTTAGTTTAAACTAGAAACTGAGTTAAACTTGCACTGAAAAACTGGCCCTTAGACCAGCATAGGATCAATAATGATTCTACATGTCTCCCTTTTGCTGCATGTATATATTATTCCTTATGTCCATGCGACGATAGCTGATCATTCTTCCTTTCAATTAAAATAGTTGTGAGCCACTTTTTTCATTAATGTAAAAGTTTGGTCAACTAGTTCAACCTCGACAAACCAAACAGATGCACAATAGATGTTCTAATGCCTGTTCTTCAACAATTGTCTGATGTGTGACCCATTTTGTGTGCCTTGCGACCTTGTGAGAAAGATCATATAGCAAATCAAATATTGTCAGAAAACGAAACTCATTAAATTGGATATGCTTACAATTTCACGGAATATTAAGACCGGAAGTGCAAAAATTCATTCACAATTTCATAATTATCATTAATAATCCATATGCATACATCAGGGCCGTAGCCAGGAGGGGTTTTCATTCGATGAAAATATTCATATAAAATTTTTATGAAACTGATGTTTAAATACAATAAATTAAATACGATGATGCATTTGATGGACCCTATCAGACTAGGGAGAAAAGTGGATAAATGTCTTAAAGCTTAAGGAAAAATGTTTGTTTCCGTATTTTCTTAATCTTGACCTAAAAAAAATGGCCGAAAATGACAAAAAAAAATTCACAGAATAATCAATATAAATTTTTTCAAATAAATATTATTCAATGTGGATTCCAATACATTTTTTATCGTGAAAGACATAATTTCGATAACTCATTGACTTGTCATTACTGATAATGAACCTAACCTCAAAAAAATGATCAAAAATGCCAAAAATAGTTAGAGACTAATTTTTTTCAAATGATTATCAGTGGGAATTTGGGCCATTATCAATGATGACGAGCCCGGATGAGGTTGGCATGTATTCCCTAAATTCGTGCAGTCACAGCATTGAAATCTTCCGAGTCGGGTGCTCTGAGCAATAATGGGTTAAAGGATTAATTATATTTTAAGATTAAGAACTTTGAAGCTTATTCAATAACACTGTCCTGCATGGGTTTGGTGAATTGTTCCTAGTGTTTGCGAATGAATTTTTCATGTTGAACACGAATCTGAGGTCAAAAACTTCCCATTACGTCACGTTTTAGAAACTCCTGATTTTTGGCCATGAAACTCCTGATTTTTGGCCATGTAGCACAACTTCGTACGATTTCAAATCAAATTTATTTTTATTTATTTATTTATTTATTAACAATTAACTATAATTTTTTCTTTTATTTGACTTTTTAGAAAGAAACCGATTAAAAAATATTTAAAAATCATTCAATAGATTTTATTTTGACTTTTTCCCCATCCACTGGCAATCAATATCAAAAAAAATGTTCACATTTCGGGGGAGGGGGGAAGGTCCGAACACCCAAAACTCCCCCCTAAATACGGCCTTGGCATACATACAGACATAGATATGCGTTATAATTAAATACCTATTATACCTCTGAGCATTTATATAATACAATTTATGAGCCTATTAAAATATAAATAAATATGATAAAACAATTACTCATTGCTCATGCTCACAATCGAAAATGTTTTCTTTGTGAGTATTTATGATGAAGCAAGCGAAATTGGAACGAATGCCTTTGGAATAATAACAACTGAAGCTTTGTATATTACATTTCATTAAAATTATCAAGCCGATAGTCACATTTCTTAAATTTTCAAATCAGATCTGTAAGCTTCTTTCCAGAAATTTTGAGAACTAAACAAATCCGCATTTTCATACTTCTCCTTACTCACTTATGACTCTATTTAGGTTAAGATAAAATACCAGAGTTTTTTTTAAGAAAGGAATGCTGAAATTAATCAATTCGTATCTTGTTGGTTTTATTATTTAACATTTCGCCGGTTCAGTGGTAAAACTTATTAAATAACTTAATTGAAAAACTGAGAAATTTAAATTTCGAAATTATTTGTTTTGAAAAATTGTATTAAAACAATAATAACTCATCAAGTATGAGTTTTTGCAGGTTCTGACTCAAAAAACGAGAAATCTATAGTTAAAAATGAGTTATCTTGGCATAGAAAACAAGTTTTTACCAAAGATGCATTTAGCGAGTTTTACCTCTAAACTGACGGTTTATCAATGGCTGTTAGTAACTTTTTTTAAGTTTATCATAGACACATATACACGTACATATATACAAAATACTGCGTGGAAATATAATTATTATCATATTAGTTAAGGGGTTGTTCTGGTTAGAAAGCGTTTTTTTTTTTTAACTATATTTGAATATTTACTAATGCATGATAACTAATTTGAAATAAACAGTTTTGAGAAAAACATATTTGAAGTTTTTGGTTAACATTTTTGTATAACAAAACATTTTCTTATAACCAGATTAACAAAATCGTAGGTCTTGCTAGCCATAACTACAGGAACTCTAAATAATTTTCAAGAGTTTTAAAGTGATCGCAAAATTAGTGCTATAAAAGCCAAACAGAAAAACATTTTTTAATGGTGCAAACCAGAATGTCCCCTTAAGTTCAGCAATTACCTGCAGTAAATGAGGTTACTAACAACAATAATAAATTTAGGTTTGTACAATAAAAATCTAATGCAAGTGTTTTCTAACTAAGTGTGCATAAATGTTAAGTTTCAGGTTATTCGTTACGTAAATAACCAACAGTTTTGTTTTATATTTTGTTTGCTAATAATTTTTTACATATTGCAAAGTGGTTTGACAACATATTTTTTCTTTCTCGCTCTCTTTGTGTAATAAAAAAAAATTAAAATCTCAACACTTGGCTTACATTATTTGTTAAGCTCGTAAACCCAGCGTAAAATGCTATTGCTTCAGAAATCATAAGTGATAGTTTTATTCACTTTTCTCGAAAACTCTAGCAGGAAAAACTGCGGAAACATTATTTGGGAAACAATTTGTTTATAGATGCATTTTATGGCTATATCAGACTTTTGCTATTTCTAATAACAAAAACATTTTAAAATTTGTTCGATATCTAGAATTTTTTATATCGGTTTGTGAACATTACTATTTGATCATCGAAGTTTAACAACCGTGCAAGGTTATTAGTCCAGTCATTATAAAGATTTACATCATAAAAATTCTGAACTGAGGTTTTTCTTCAGTAATTATTAGTGGGGGTATGATAGATTCAAAAACCACAACAATCAGTCCTGGGGTTGCAGAGCGACCCCCCCAAAAAAATGCCCCCTTTGGTGAAAAAAGCCTTTTTTTTTACTAATAACTGGTTAACAGTTGGAGATATCAAAAAATTACTTACCACAAAAAAAAGCTTGAGTGATTTCCTAAAAAAATTCACATTTAGCGATTTTATCAGCAAATTAAAGATAGCTAAATTTTTGGCGATTTTTTATTGTTTTTTTAAAATAGAAAAAAAAAACCAAAACGAATTGAATATATATCTCAAAAATTGTTTTTTTCAGTTCAAATATCTTTTAACAATATTTTTTAATAATTTAGAAATTAAAAAATTCCATTAAAAAAAAAAACATCAAATGCAATAAACAATAAAAAATTCGCCAAAAATTGGGTGATTTTAATATGCTGATAAAATTGCAAAATGAGAATTTTTTTAATTCTAACTTTAACAGGATTTTCAGAAGTAATGTCTTGAACTAAAAGATAATACATTTATAAAATATAGTGAAACCAGTTATTTTTATTAGGCCTGCAAATAGTAAAAGTAGTAAAAACCAACAGGCAACTAAACTATATTGTTATTTTTGTATACAAAAAATTATCCGTTGCCAATGAAAATGACAGAGGATGTTGAACTTTATATTCTCTTTAAACCCCTTTTTGATTTTTCTTCCTAGCTTGTTTGGTTTTTGAGTAATTCAATTTTTCCTATAGGCTCCGCACTCAAAAGTTCAAATAAACAAAGATGCGCGAGCATCCAAAGTACTAAATTTGCAATTTCTTAAATATTGAATATCTCGAAAACTGTGACATATACGAAAAAATTACACAATGCCTTTTTTGTAGAAAATCACTTAAGCTTTTTATGTGTGTTAGATAATTTTTTTATATCTCCAACGGTTAACCAGTTATTAGTGCAAAAAAGCTTTTTTCACCAAAGAGGGGGTTTTTGGGGGGGTCGCTCTACAACCCAGTACTAATTTTTATGGTTTTTCCATCTATCATACCCCTGAAAAAAAATCGCAGTTAAGAATTTTTATGAACTTTTGGTGCATTTTTTACTCTACCGACTGGGCCCCTTCTAAAAAGTAACTTTAGTTTTTCGAATCGAAAAAGTAACCATAAGAAAAAATGTTAAAAGTTATAGCTTTCTAAAAATTTCACTAGTAACGATTAGTTATTATATTTTTGTAATAATATTCTATCAATTTTCAATCAACTCTATCGCTTTGAGCATAATAATTTTTATGGCTGGGTATTATTATACTACATAAAAATTATTACATGATTATTTACGCTCTTCTTATAAATATAATAATAAAATTATAAAATCAAAACATGTCTTTCCGATAATTCATTAAATAATACTATAGAGAATATTTCTACATATTTTTTCCATAGTTGTAATAAATGGAAATGAAATGAATTTGGAGATGGTCGTACTTTAAATTGAAAAGTTAAAACTGATCTTCAGACTTTGTAATTGAAAAATTAAGAAATCTACATCTGCTTGTTTGGTCTGTTTGTATATTTGGTTGGCTGTATTTATATATGTATAGTATATTTGTCTGTTCACTTAAAGGTGGTTATTATTCTCACATTGAAACAAAAAAACACAATATATTTATAATAAAAATAATTTATTATTTGACCAAACATTCGCTCACAAGAAAACAAAAAACAAAAAAAAAAAACACTTAATTTGTTATAATTTTTTTGTTCTTGTTATTTAATTGTTTAAATTGCAAAACAATTAAAAAAAATTAGCAAACAATAAAAACAAATAACAGTAATTAAAAAATAGCATACATATTTACACAGAATATATTCTTCATAACTTTCATAAGCAATGCAAACTGAAGAAGATCAACAGGTGTCAAAAACAGTTTAAGATATGTATTCAGATTTGATAAAACAGGTCATTGTAGCTATACCAATACATAATATATATATATACGTGCTGGTTATGTACAAAATACTAATTATACATATATGTATATTATATATCTATGTCAGAAAAATCGATTGTGTAAATTTGTATTTAGTTTTTCATATTTTTTTTCTGTTTACTAGAGGCAAATACAGCAACAAAAGATGAGATAAGATATTAATACACAGATAGGTTTGTAAATATTATGTTTTTGTAAAGTGAGCGCGAATCAGTTGAAAGAAAAGCCATAAACGTACATGGACCCTCTAGCACTATATAATATCCTTCCATTTTGTTGCGCATCTAATGCTCTTCTTTTGGAAGTAAGCTATATACAATTGATCAAAAAATTTATTCTCGTGCTTGAAACAGCAATATAAAAACGAAACTAACTGATGCGTTTAATGTATTCACACCAGGAATCATTTAAAGTGATCTTCGTTTAAAATTGTGAATGAACATCACAGAAAACATCCGACAGGATTTCGAGTACTTAAAATATAAATATACTTTTAAACCAGTCCATTGAGGGTCAATACTGAGATTCTCACATTCATTGATGCTGCGAGTTGTATTTATACACGAATGGAAGGGAACTTCAGCTTTTCTTTTGACAAATTGACACTCTTGGAGGTTAACAATTGCCAGCAAAAAGGTGGTGTCGTCTAGAAAAATTTGTGCTTTCTGTTTTTGAATTTTTATTGCGCAATGTCTCAGTCCAGGACTTAACCATTGTTGCAATTTTATTAGAAACATCTAAAAACTTTATTTTTGTATTGTGAAATTAAGTTCACTATTGTTTTGATCTTGTTCGTTCGTCTTTTAATTGTTTTTTTGAAGTGGAATCGAAATATAGTAAAAATGGGAACAAATTTTTAAACGTAACCAAGCAAAAGAAAATGAATTTGATGTCCATGTCTCGGCTGGCAATAATTATTGTCATAGCTATGACGCAATTTGTTACTAAAAGTTATATCATAAACTCAAGTGGGAACAATTTTGTCAAAATATTTATTCTTAATATAAATTTGTATGAGTGTAGCGCAGTGCAATTCTTTAGAAATTTACTTCCGATTGATTAAGTTTTCATCAAAATAAAATAATTTACAGAAGCGTGCGAAATTTTTTTTTTTTTTATATGTAAACGTAAAACATATCGGAGTTGTCTATTCATAAAGTGTGTCATACAAGTTATGTCATAAGGTGTCTCCACCCGACATTTTTATAAAAATAATTTTGTCATAAATTATTGCCAGTCCGAGGTACGGGGTATAAGGTTATGCATTAAATGAGCGTAATGCCTGGTTTTCAGTATGTCAAATTCAGTTAAATTTGCCAACGTGTTGGCAATTTTATTTAGGAAATTCTCTCTTTTTCTCTCTGTGACATGAAATATGACAGTGAAAATAAGGCATAAAAACTGTGGATGAGTCTGATGTGACTCAAATGAAGCTTCGTGTAGATTGAATTAGTTTAATTCTTTCGAAACAGTTGGTGCATATATGTGTCATTAAAAATTCAAAGATTCAAGTGCTGTACTGAAAGGGTAAAAAAGACGCGCTTCAACATTTTCATAGTTGCGCATAAGAATGCAATTTAATGCGCATCTGATCGCTACTGGGCATGTTTATTTAACTCACAGAGAGTTATCTGTATAAATATGTAAGGGTGTATGTTTACTTTGAGAGTTCATAAGAAATAACAACAATAAAAATGCGGGTGTGTATTGTACATGCAATTGTGATTGATTGAGCTACTGGTAAATGCAACACAATAGGTCTGTTCACGTACTTTCCCAGTAAAAACTTGCAGCGAGAGTGTAAAAGAAAAATTGAGACGAAAATTCTAGCAAAGAGACAAATAATAGAAAAAGTACGTGATTTGTTGAAATCATTTCTCATGGCCCACCAGTTTTCACAAATACTTAAATCTTTCACAACATTACCAATATTTCTTTTTCCACAAATTTTTATCAAAAAACCACAGCAAATTCTTGAAAACTAACAAAACTAGCAAGACACACTTTTGTTGACAGTTCTTTTTTTTCTGGATTTCTTTTCTATTTCTTTTTCCACTAATTTTTATCAAAAAACCACAGCAAATTCTTTAAAACTAACAAAACTAGCAAGACACACTTTTGTTGACAGTTCTTTTTTTTCTGGAGCTGAAAAATTCTTGCAAGTAAAAATTTTACTAGTAGAAATTTGCAGCTATTTTTTTCTCTCTTAGTTTTTTACGCTCTCGTTTTTTTCTCTCGTTGCAAGTTTTTCGAGTACGTGAACACTTTACTAGTAGAAAGTTGCAAAAATTTGTGACAATTTTTTGTACGTGAACAGACCTAATAATATAAATTGAGTGCAACGCACAAATGCAAGATAAATTAAATAAAGACAAGAAGAAAAACTGAGTCAAACATATTATTAAAAAATCGGAAATTTTCATACAATTTTTTTTTTATTGATGAGATTGACGTATTCTTCCTCTCTCTTTATATTCCGAATTTATCTTTTATTTGAAAAATCATAACAACATTTCTTATAAAAATTTATAAACTTTTGGAATCTAAACGAAGATTTTTCTTAATCCCAGTTTCCTGATTGAAGAAGACTAGTTTTGGATTTAGTAGTTCCTAAAGTTTTACAATCATTGGTGATCTAATTACTGCCACGTTTTTCGACAGATAAATCGAGTATATTGCTCAATCCTCAATCTAATTAATAAAAATTTATTAATTTTACTACTAATATTTTTTCTGAGCTGTAAGCAAACAAGTAAATAAAAGTGAAATCAGTTGCAAGTTTATTCTTTTATAAAGTAAATCTATGCTGTATTTAAATCACAACAAAGAGTAGAGAGCCAAGCCCATAAAAATTACCTGTTGCATACTTGAAAATTCTAATAATCACTATAAAATAAATCGTAAAAATTTACCTTTTGTTAGAAGAATATTCCATTAACACATTCAAATTAACGAAAACTAATTTCTTATTTTGTAGCAAAAATTATTTTTCTCTTAAACAAAATTTCTGTATTTTCACTTTGGCATTTTAAATTTTGCGTACAAATTTTTATAATTATTTTTTTCCAAAAATAAAATGACGTCGCAAAACTTTATCACAAAATTTCTCCCTTTGTTATATTTATTTCTCTTTTGATTTTCTTTACTGGTTTGACAAAACGCTTTGTTTCTTTTTCGTTTCCGAATAGTTTCGTATTTTTATTATTTTTATTTATTTATTTCAATTTTTCTTTAATATTTTTCACAGATGATTCACACAACAATACCCTCTGTCTGTCTGTCTGTCTGTCTATCTCTCTTTCTGTTTGTTTGTCTTCGCGTCACTCGAGCACCATCATTAAAAATGTGAGCAATACGTACTCATCGTATAAATTTTACAATAAACTTATCACAATCCAACAAAAATGCTCACATACACATAGATATATTTGTGTGTTTGTATTTATATCTATGTGTTTATATGATCGCCGGCTATTACTAAACCCCACAAACGTATCTAAAATGTAGAGCGCACGACCAGACACTGTTGTTTAGCAAACGAAGCGCAACGTACAACTGACATTTTTCATATGGTTTTGTATTCTCAAATCATTGGACGTATTCTCAGTTTTGGAATTGTCGTTGTTTTTGTTGTTCTTGTTGTATACAACATTCAATCGATCATGCTGTGTAGCCGCAATTGTGTATTGTTGCAATAATCTACATGCGAATGTAGACAATGTGTAACTATAAATGTAAATTTGCAAATAACTCAATTGATTGTATTATGTTAATAAAAATATTTTCTTGAGCCTGCTAATTTCATAATGCAATGGTTTAATTTGATGAGGCAGCGAACGATTTGCATCAGAGGTGATATGAAAACTGCCCCACATCAGGAACCATAATTATGTACTTTTTTAATGTACATACAGGCATGTTCCAGAATTCACTTCCGAGTGAAAGTGAATTGAAATCACATCAATTTCACTGTTTGGTGTTCTAGAATTCACTTTCACTTTTATTTTCTTACTCGTTGTTAAAAGTTAATTTCGGACGAATTCGCATGTTCTAGAAACCGAATTCACCAAAAAAAAGTGATTTGAATTCACTTTAGCAGCAACAAGTGAAATAAAGCAATTGGCCCAAAAATGTTAGTAAATTTAATAAAAAATTAATCAAGTATAAAAATTTTTAATGAAAATAAAAATTTCATGGCGAAAGCATAAGAACTCCATCCAGGGTACCTTATTCCTCAAGTTTATGAAGAAGCATCAAGACAACTTTTTGAGAAAGTATTTCCTCGACAACCTGTCCGATTTCTCAGCAGTCACTTCAAAGAAATTGCAAGACTACCTAAACTCCACGAGGTGGGTAAGAGCCCAGCTGGGATAGTACGAGTCCAACTTTAATTCTAGTTCGGTGAGAAAGTGGTTTCAAAACGGCGCTATAGCGCTCTTTCTAACTCACAGTGGGTCTGCTGTGGGTTAGCCTCCTTAACCAACCCACCCAACCAAAAGTAGAAACACTGGCGACAATTAAAAATGGAAATGTATCTGATTGGAAAAAGATAATTTTATACATATATATTTTTGTATGAATTTTTCTAATTAAACACATCAATAGGTTTGGATAAATTAGAAAACCAATATTAGGAAGAAAATAGCGAAGGTGTAAACAGGCACTGCACACTTTGGTCCCCCTTCCACTTTTGAAAATGTAGACAGCACAAGCTGAGAAAATGCCGTCCAGATCGATAGCTGCTGTGGTCGCTGCTACTTCTTTTGCTGCCTCTAGCACGGCCGCCTCTTACACTGCCGGCACTTCCACGGCCGCCAACGCTGCCGCTACCGCATATTCGTTTTCGCTTCAATATTTAACGCATATACTATTAAAGCATTAATATTTTTAAATTTTCACAACTTGTTTTGTTTTTTTCCTTGCGCCAACAATCAGCTGATTGAAAATTACAGCTAGTTGCAAAGATTACAGCGAGTTAAAAAAAAATAGTAAATATGAATTCACTCGGTTTCTAGAACACCAAAAACAATTTCAGAACACTCGATTTCAAATTCACTTTCGAATTCACTTTCACTCGGATTCTGGAACATGCCTGATAAGCTTTTAGTATTAATTAAACTTACTTTATATGCTATGAGCGCCTTTCTTGTAATTGCATTAATGAGTAAATTAAAGTTTATTTACAGGAAAGTTAAAAAAATATATATTCCAGCACTGAAAGAATACTTATTTAAGTATAAAACTTCTGTATGGAGATTTCAAAGAAAATGTAGATTTCTGGGAACAACACTGACTATAGCCTAAGTGGTTAAAGCATGAATGCCTGTCTGAAAGAGAGAGGTAGAGAAAATAGGTAGTTAGAAAAAGACAGTCGAGTTATTATCACTTTCTTACTACCTCTTTCTTTCAGACAGGCATTCATGGTTGCGACCATGTGAACAGCCACTAATATATTACATATGAAGATGTATGTATGTATTTCAGAGGAGACCACAGCAACATGATTGAAGGTAACATCCCATAATAAAGTCTCAAAGTATTATCAATTATGTATCAATATTGATTGATTTAATTTTTATAAAAGATTTTTAATTGATATTTGTAGAAATATAGAAGCAAAAATTAAATTAGCACTATGTAAAAAGCAATAGAAAAAAGTCATCAAGACAGTAAGTATTAATAATATAATGCTTCAATTTTCGCTTCTGATTTCAAGAAATATTTTTCATATTGTTTCACTGTTTTACAGTATAAAATAATTTTCAAAGACATGGAAGATTTATTCAGGATTTCGTCAGATATATTCTGAGTTTTGAAGCTATCTCTACAAATTATAGCTACAGAACTTTGCATACAGAACTTGATGTTATTAGAAAATTGCCCACATTGTACTAATTGAATGGGTAGTAGGATCACCATCTAAGTCAACCAACCAAACAAATGCTGACTAAAATATTCTTTCTTACTGTCATTTTGCATACACCTGTCTTAAAATATTTGCTTCAGAAATATAGTTTCAGATCACTGGCATAATTATACCATTCAACCTATTCTCCCTTTGAATTTGAAGTTGCAAGTAAAGAATAAAATAAGCCTTAAATTGTTTAAGCTTTACAAAAATATTTAGTATTTATTTAAGGAAATGTATAAAACTAAAACACAAGATTTTTTTACTTAATTTAATGCCGCTTTTCGATGTATGCTTATCAAAGGTTAGACTAATTTATAACAATTATCGATAGATACTACCAAGGAAATATTTTCGCATTGATAAATTTGAATATTTGATAAAGAAAAATGAGAGAAAACTCAAATGGATTATTATATAGTTTATACAAATACATAATGTTTTCATATAACAAAATATAAATACATGTAATTATTACCTTATCGAACACATAAGCAAGTAAATTGCATAGATATTTCTATTTTTCTTCTCTAATATCTATCCAAATTTAATCCAAATTGAACAATGTTCACATCACAAACGTTTTCTTAAAAGTAAATTTTGCATATTCTTCGTGATTATTTCCATATGACTGTAACATTTGTATCCTTATCGATATCTTTCTCAATATTAAATGGTGACAGACCAGTCTTACAGCATATTTCATCAAAATTAGATAAACCAGTGTACATTTTCTGTCGACCTGATGGTACCGAACCCGTAAAAACCGGATATTTATGAATACAACGTATGAATTTATGCTGTAAACCATAGATGACCAATTTACGTTCATCGATATTATGATTTTGTGGACATAAACGTTGGCAAATTGCGCGCAAAGTGACACCATGAGTCATCGAAGCATAGAACTGGAAAATTTTTTGTATGGTAGGGAAAGGTTTATCAGGATTTAAAGCACAATATTTGCGACACGCCGCAGAAAATGATGCATTTTTGATGAGGTTTTTAAGATTTTGTGTGCACATATAAACGTTGGCGTACTTGAGTATAGGCAGCAATTGCACAACACCATAATAAGCCAAGTTTTGTACGCATGATTTTACAAGATTTGTTTCGACATCTGCTTCAGCGGCAATGCGTGCAATGTGGTTGATTCCATTGATATAGGGAAGTATCTAAAAGAGAAGATGGTGCAAGATAATACTATTTATGGAATTTTTTTTTTCGTGTTTATTTACTTGCTGCGTAGTCAAATCCCAATTTTCCAGTGGTGTATTCTTATAATCAACCAACAGCAAAGGCACCATGTGATCTTTAACAAGTGGTGGGTCTGGTTTATGTGTAACAATTTTCAAATATATAGTAGTATCACCCTCTGTGTAAAAGTAAAAGTCATTTAATAAGATATTTTACTAAAATTTTATGTTAATGGGAACTAACCAACAATCGTTGTAACTTTTTTCTCATTCAAATCTCTGATGACAGTTTCAAAAATGTGCTGTAGTTTTGATGTATTATCTCCGCCTTTAGAGAGAAAACATGTTTCTTCTTCCATCATAATCTGCGTGAAGCATAAAAGAAAATTTAAATTTAGCCCATTTTAAAATATTATATGCACATACCAAATACTCCGATAATTTCTTCACCACAGGCTCATACTGCACCGAACGTGCCCAGGAGTCACACACAAAGCACAAATTGAACAGAAATGCATTGCGCGCATATTTTTGTTGATTCTCTATGCCCACAGGATAACCGACAATCTTTATGTCCATAGTATTTACGGTGAGCACACAACGTTGTAGGTGTGGCTTTGGAATAATATAGACATTGATGGCATCGAATACCTCCTTCGAGACATAATCGGCTGGTACCTTTGGAGTGAAACAGAATTTACGATATATTTATTTGCCTTGAAAGTCTGCAAGAATCAGAAACATACCTGACAACTTATTTTACAACCTGCGGTGGCATGAAATTCACTAAGAAATATGCATCGTATTTGTCCCTCTTTACCACAACCTTCGAAATATTTTTGTTGACTTGAACTTTGCATTTCTAAAATAATTTTAATTTTAATATTTATCACCTTCCCATTGCAGCTGAAATCTGTTATCAAATTTACGATTTAGTACAAGCCGAAGAAAATATCTAGCGCCTGAAGCATCAATTCTCATCGGCTGTGGTTGCAAATTTGCATGCAATACGGGCTGATATATACTCCTTAAAAAGAATTTTGCTTTAAAGAAACTAAAATTTAAATTATTACAAAATTATTTGTGATACTAATATTATAATTAATTTAAATTAATGATATTAAATTTTATAAGTTAAAAACGTATTATGAAAACGTACATTATAATCAAGAAACGTCAAGAGTAACATTATCAAAAGCTGAAGTATCTGAAACGCACACAAAGCACAGCTGTTAATTGCAACGACACAAAATTTTAGATTTACAAAAAATTAAAAAATCAATTGAATTTCTTAAATAAAAAAATGACAGCGGCTACAGTAGATATTGGGGAAAAACTTAAGATGGGACCGCGTGAAGGTGTCACGTATCCATTGGTTGTACACTACTGCGGCAATTGCACCATGCCAATAGAAGTGAGTAGAAAAAATTTGCTCTCGCCAACATTTAAGATTTATGTTATACACCCATAACCATTCCTCAGTACTGCGAATACTATCCTGAGTATGAAAAATGTAAGGCCTGGCTTGAAAAACATCTGCCCAGTGAATTCGAACGTGTTAAATTAGAAGATGCGGCTGATGGCACAGATGATGACAAGAAGCGGCAGAAACGTGGTGGTAAGGGTATGATGAAAATCAAAAAGAAGGAAGAGGTGCCCAAAAAGATAACGGTTTCACGTGCGCCTCGTGGTAAGAAGAAGTCTGTGACAGTGGTAACCGGTTTAAGTACATTTGGTAAGCATAAAGCAAGCAATTTGTTTGAAAATAATTGCTGAAAAATATTTCATACACAGAAATTGACCTCAAAGTGGCCGCTAAGTTTTTTGGCACAAAATTTGCATGCGGCTCTTCTGTAACCGGCGAAGATGAAATTGTAATTCAAGGTGATGTCAAAGATGATTTATTCGATGTTATACCTGAGAAATGGCCAGAAATTGATGAGGATTACATTGATGATTTGGGTGATCAGAAACGTTAAAGCCACTCGGCCCTCCCTCCACATGCACTATTAAAAGCATTTAACATTATGCATATTTATTGAAATAATAAAAAGTAATTATGGCGCTAACATTTTTCTATTTTTAACTCATTTCCGCTGCTGCGCCTGGAAAATGTGTTTTCACGATTTCCAAAAGTTCATTGACCTGTTCTTCTGTTAAACGCTCTTCACCCTCCTCAATGAGCTATAATGAAAGGATACGACTTAAGCAATATCTTTTACGTTAAATTTCTATATAAGTACCAATTGTATGTGCAGAGCACTTGCTGGCGGATCATTGACCATCATAAGGCATTCATTTGTGGTAAGTTTAAAGCGTCGTACATCATTCATAAATGCTAGTATGGTTTCCCGTGATTGATGTTTGCATGCTGTATCCTCCAGATGTTGTAAAGTCTACAAAATTTATTTAACTGGATTAAATTTGAATAGTATAAATAAAAATTAATGACAACTACTTCGTATGTAATTGTGGCCAAGTTCCTTAAGCCATACTTTTTTTTAGTGTCTTTCATGTTTTTTAGAGCCTCCATAACTTCAAAATTTGAGAGCACAGAAAAGCAGGGATTAACACTGTAAAAATAGTGAAAACATAAGAATATTTTAAATTTACTATAGAAAAATAAATAACTTACATTTCCATTTTTGTTTTTGCTTATTTCGCGTTTGTTTACTATTGAATTATATTCTCCATAACCAAAAACTATAGGGTTGAATTTTCTATACATCAACTTTGCATTCTTAATACCACACATAGCAACTCTGTCCCAATATGTCAATATGAAAAAAGCGCCATTATTTTGGGAATAATTTTTGATGTGAGGGCACACGAAATTACATTGTGGTAAATGTAAAATAAGTACAAGCAAATTTGAAGTATAAATTCCTTTTAACATAAAATTTAAGTAAAATTCAAAAGCAATGAATCCAACAGTGTCAGATGTATCGACGAACTCCATGCAAGCTCAAGAATCTACCACAAAAAGAGAAATGGTAATATTGCATTAATTTTTAAAGAAATGACCAAAAAGGAAAAACTATATTTTATTTAGACCTCAAGGATACCAAAACGTAAAAAAATTCGGCGGCTTGTCAATCCGAAAATTGAGCAGAAACCCACCTCAAAATTCTTCCAATTTAATATGAAACTGTTGATGGGCACATCCTGTATATTAGTATTGCTGTTGGCGTTTAATATCTTAAAAGTTGGGACGGTCAACAAGACCATTTTGCAGAACTTCCTCAGCGCCTATCGCAAACAGTACCAACAAATTGTGCATGGCACTTCCAATTACTGCGATCACGAAATGGACACTCACAAGCTCTTTGTGCGCATACGGCGAGAACAGATACTGCACCAAGACGATGCGCTGCAACAATTGGAGATCATCCTACGCAATGAAACTCTACTGAATCCTATTGCTATTGTTGGCCCATCTGGTGTAGGAAAGAGTTTGTGGTCACGTGCATTGGAGCAAAACTTTCCATGGCGAGAGAATGTGCATACTTATGCTTGGAATACATTTGTGCAGGATGAAGTGGAGAAATTTCATGTGATACGTATGTTTATTGAAAATCTTTCGGATTGTGGACGCAACTTATTGGTAATAGAAAATTTAATGCCATGCGATCGTGAAATTGTGCCAATTGTCAATAAGCTCATTGCAATACAGGAGGGCAAGAAAAAGCATGTTTTGGTGGTGTACATATTCAAATTAAATACGTTTGAAGATCGGAATGTATATCGAAAACACTTTGAAATGCTTCAAAATTTGCCCGGCACAAGAACAGTTAATTTTAAACCTTTCACAGTCCAGGAACTGAAAGATTGCGTGCGTCGCGAAGCAGTAGCAGAGAATTTAACACTAAACTATGATGATTTAAACGAAATTGTTGCCTCAATTGATGTAGCCAATTCAGGATGCAAAAATGTACACGGAAAGGTGTTGGTGTACGGAAAACCGAATTAGGTATTTCCATGCCAAAGACTGAAAGATACTCACTTTATACACTTATTATGAATCTGACCAGACGACTGAATTTTTAATTTTGGATTAACTTATGCAAATGTAAATCATATAAAGATTTTGGATTTTTATTTTAGTTAATATGTATATATTGTTGATTCTTTGTGATAAAACCTGATTTATTTATACGCCAAAAATCATGTTTAAAGAACCCAAAAACGATGCAAATTAGAAGTATGCATTTTGAGACTTATACTTATACTGACTATATTGTTGATTTGAATTTTTTGAAGTAAAAACGTAACAATAAAACGTAACAAAATTTTAATATATACATGTATATGGTTTACTATGGAAGATGACATAAAACGGACTAAAAGTAAGCACTGGAGGTAAACATTTAAACGATATCATCTTCAATAGGTGCTTAATACTACACAATTCCAGCTCCAAATAAAAATGTTAAAAAATGAAATCAACCATTTTATAATTTAGAAAAAAAAGTTAAATCAATTCGGGTGATTACTTCTGTGCTACCTTGTATTTTGATATTCATTAATTTTTAGGAGAGAGTAGCAATAACTTTGCTTTTTTTTTTTTTCTTTGTATGGAGCTTGAGGCGACTTAACCCATTATTTGCATGACATATCATATATGATATGCTTATTTCATTTCATGACAATTTTGTTTTGTGAAAATAATTTCTAATTCTTTCTTCTATTCTCTATTCTCTATTTTGGTTCAACTTTTTTGCATTCAACTGTCAGATATCCCATTACATTGATAGTTACGGTTGAAAGTTTGCGAAACATTGCGTATATTAGTTTTCATAGCCCTGTGAACGTTTGAGTTTCTTGTGAAAATTTAATTATTAAAACATGTTAAATAGATTACTTGGATTAATTTAGCTCGGCTTTATTACAATTTAATGAATAATATAACATTGCAGTTTTAAGAACAATATATTGATGTAAAAACTTTATTCAAAATCGATAGAAATTTCTCGATAGCTAGCAAACAGGTAAATAATTTCCAAAATTCTTTTCATTTTCGTAAGCAGGGCTATAAAATACATACAAAAATATTTTGTTTTTCTTAAAAAGAAAAAAATCATGCATTAAAGGGTTAATGCACTTATAAAAAATAGTACTGAGTTCAATTTCACAATGAGCTTCGCATGTAAAATTGGAAGCTACTTTAAGCCCTGAATTGAAAAAAAAAAGTATATGATCCGTCACCAAGGTTCAAAATTTTATTGGTTGCATTACAGGTTTGCATAGCTTTATTTTTTCATTTATATCCTGAAATGTTTTAAATAATAAATAAACAGAATCATTCATGCACTGCAGTTGCATATGAATAAACAATAACTTGTTGCCGCTAAACTGTTGCGCAAACTCGAAAAGACACTCAAGTACAATTGCATACTGCTCAAAATATATTTGAAAGAATTGTTTAATGGTAATAAAAATACATTAAGAAATCGTTAAATACCCAAAAAATTTTGCAAAACTTCTCTGTTTATATTTATAACCAATCTCAAGTATTTGAAAATGCCCTTAAAAGCTTAACTCCAACTTTGAAAAGATTTCTTAGCTTACACCCGAGGAAACCTGAAATACTTGTTGCGCATTGGATGCAACAAGTAACGGCGCGCCATCCGTTCATATTCCCACGAAAAATACCATAAAATAAAAGGCTTTATTAAAATATTTTATATAGGAAACTAAGACCTCTCACAATCATCAGCAAACCATTCGATTCGTTCAGTATCAGATTGCTTGCCTGATGATGCTCGGATGCATATATGCCAAAATCAAAATCTGCAGGTTTAGTTAGTTATGTTAGTAACTTGACCTGGATATGTCCCGAACGGATAATCGGCCTAAAATAATATTAATTTAACATAACATGTTTGGTGTCTGAAAAAAGTTATTTACGTTGTCTATATTTTGTAATTATAAAACTCCAAACCAAGTCTCTTTTTAATCGAGGAAAAGTTGTTTGCGACTGTCTAACGTTCAACATTAACATTATTTAGATATTGTACGATATGTACATAAGCATTTGTCTCAGATTTTTTATCCATTTCTTATCATATTCATACCGTCAACACGGATTCGCTTTTATCCTGTTTGAATGTATAACGTTTTTACTTTGGCAACAACGAACTTTTTACGGTACCGCTTTTTAGCCGGTAAGACAAAGCATTATTAAATATATGTTATGTAAATTTATATTTTTGTTTGTTTAGAAAAATGTTCAATTTATTCAACAAATTTTCTCCTCAGCAGCAACCAAAGATATTGATAAGTTCATAAGCTAATGAATGAGCATCAAGAAAAGAAACTAAAAGTTTCTAATTTGTATACTTTTAGCCAAAACACCATATTCGCCAAATTTACAGTTATTTTGAATGATTACTTTTTTATTTACTTTTAATAAATTTCAGAATTTAATTAAGCGATGGAATTCCTGGCATAAAATTATTTTTAACTATTACCACTTTTAGAAAACACAAGCAAAACGCACAAATTAAAATTAAGAAATTTAAAATTTATATGAAATAGAAATCTAAGCCTTTTCTACAGTGAAGGATAAAATAAGAAGGAGCACGAAAACGTCAAGGTCATTTGAAAAATCAAAGAACAATTTTACGAATTTTGTCGAATTTTTTTTTAAAATTTATTTTTTGACCAAATTCGCGCAACTCAAATAAGATAGCGAGCGACAAATAATTTTAACAATTTTCCCGTTTACCTGCTGCAACTGTCAGTCTATTATGCGGTTAAAACGTGTATGTAGGTTATACGTTTGGTTAAGTGGCTGTCCAGTTAGGCCAGAAGGGCCCTCATGGTTGGACGTATAGTTTAACGAAAAATTTGGCAATATTTTTTAGAATTTATCTTATACAATTTTCTTCTTTTTTGACCGAATTCCCTCTCACAGCTCTCTAGAGCCATTTTTTCCATTTCCCTTGCTGAGGCTGCCAGACAGATTGAACATGAGTGGAACGAAGTTGTAAGTATTTAATTAAATATTGTTTCCTGTATAAAAAATTATGGTTTGTACATAATTCGGTGGGATCTTCGGCGCTATTCAGTGCCAATATAATTTTGAGGACGTAAGCGGCTTCAAAAGTTTTAGTGGTAATATTTTTTTAAAAATGCTCTTTATTTTATAGGATTGGTTTTTATTATTCAAACGTTAATGTATTCATAAGGAGGTTTTTCAAGAAGCAATTGAAATTACTTTATTTCCGAAATGCATACACTTTCAATTAGAATAAAACTGAAACTCTATAATATGCGTTTCACGCACTTCGACGTTTAACACCTTTCTGGTTTTCGTCGAAAAAAGTTGAATCAGTGTGTTTGTATGAAAGAAACTACATGGCTTGTCACCAAAAAGTACAGAACGTGTTGAAAGTTGACCTATTCTTTTTTCCGGCAAAGCGTAGAACGCGCTTATGCGAGAAACGCGAGTAAAGGCAGATTGTCGCAAAGAACAGAAACAGAATTTAGAAATAAACACAGAATTCTGGGATTCTGGTACCATGAGCAAAATTCAATACATTTGCGACAGAAACAAGTACTTTTGACAAGTTTATTTTCTTTGCGAGAACTCGGCTTAACCCATTGAATCCGAGAGCAAATCCACTAAAAACCATCAATCACACTCCTTTATCGTCACAAATTCAAACAGCAAATGGTATTAACGAATTTTTTTATTTTTTGTAAAGTATCTCTGTTCACGTTAGAACTGTGATAGCGATTACGTGTTCCGGTAACATTTTTATCTGTGGGTGTGTAAAGAAACGCGTGTATGGAGTTTGGGTTGTTTATGCTTAAAGAAGAAAATATGAAAAAAGTAACATTCAAATTCTCTGGCTTTTATCATGTCTTCAAAAACCATAATAAGTGGCAACATCATTTAAACATATGATTATTGTTTACCTTTGCTATTAAACACTAGAGTGCGCAGACTCCGCACACACACACACACACTCGAAAACACTCAATACAAATTTTAATTAATAACGTTGAGTGAAAATAAAACCGGTTGTTTGCGTAAATTTTTGGTAAAACAAATTTAGTTTCAGTTTGTTATTCTCAGTGTGGGGAAGAAGCAGAGCGCGATCGGTTCGTTGTAGAAAGTTGAAAGCAAAGTTGTTTGTTTAGCGTTTAGGCGACGGTATTGAAGAATTATCAACAGAAATAAATTGCAAATTAAAAATTACAAATTATGTGCTAAGCTAAATAGATGTTTTAATCAAATATGTGAATAAATAAATTTTAATTTAAATTATTTTAGATTATTGCAATCCCAAATAATAAAATTTTTGTCCATTTAAAAAAGATTGAAAAAAAGAATTGCATCGAAAACGAGTTCTTGTGTGCTTGGAATATGAAAAAGCCAAAAAGGGTTAA
Source organism: Toxonevra muliebris (assembly GCA_963691655.1). Lineage (NCBI taxonomy): Eukaryota > Metazoa > Arthropoda > Insecta > Diptera > Pallopteridae > Toxonevra > Toxonevra muliebris. Next base: position 106,982,340 of record OY829326.1, read on the forward strand.
AATTCCAATTGAAATGTATTACTTTGCATTGTTGTTGTGTTTCTTGTGAATCGAGCACAATTCATGATCACCCATACCACCAAATTCGCACGCACACATATATCAGTTACTGTAAATTTCTCAGCTCTTACCTGAGCTGAGTAATCAACGTTCAGCAAAGAAAATGCTGCATGCACTCAAGCAGGTGTGTCAATAATAAAAAAAATATGTATTAAATAAATTTTTCTTAGGGAGTGTAATGGTAATGGCGTTTGTATTTGTGTAACGTTCGTTTTTCTTTTGTGAGATCATTCGTTTGCGTTTCATGTTTTGCGCGCGTCGCGATCTCATTCATTCACGCTCTCTTTCACACATACACTCGCTCTCTAGCGTATTCTCTTGTTGTTGCAGCAGTAGTGTTACCATAATGAAGTTTTGTTAATTAAAAGCATTAGAAAAAAGTAAACAAAAACGAAATGTGGTGTCATTTGTACAAATTAAAAGTTATTATAATAAAATAAATACCTACTATTATTGATAGTAATATTAATCATATATTTAAAAATAAATAAAGAAAATAATTTGCACAATTGCAATAATAAATTCAATCACCAAAAGCAAATATTTTTACTTTGATCTCGTACACACACACACACGCATAAACACAAACGTAAAAAAATGGAGGAACGAGAGCGGCAAATGAAGAAAAAACTAAATTTACGGATTACATACACACTACTTCTGGTATTACTTGGTATAAGCAGCTGCTATTGTTCAGGTATGTTAATATCTAAGTGAAAAATTTGAACTTTTCAATATCGAAAAAGAGCACTAATAAACTTATATGCCATAGATTTAATATTATGCTGGGAAATCCAAACCTTGACCTATGACACTATAGACTCCTGTGAAAGGAATATTTATGAATTTCATTTTGTAACACTTTTCGACCTAATTTTCCCTAAAACGTGCATACAACATTTAGGTTGCTATATATTTATTTCATATTTAAAATTTAAAAACGAAATGGCAACAAAAGCAACAGAAGTGAAAAAAAAATGCATTTTTGCTTGCATAAAAACTGAGAACAAAGCATTTTCTTTTTTACTTCACCACATCATATCAAATCATTTGAAATCCAGTGCGCTAAAAAAAATCATTATCACATACGAATTCAAATATCAAGCACGTTTGCTAGTTGCCTTGAAATATGAGTAAACAAAATGTATGAATATATATATTTAGTACATAAACCTATACGTACTTATGTAGCTGTATCTGCACAAAGCAAAAAGCCAAGAATTTTTTTTTATTTTTTGTCATACTTCATTCATAAAAAAAGTGTTGAATTGAACAAAGAAAAAATTTTGTGATAATACAACTAAAGGTACATAAGTATCTTTTTTTTATAAGTATTACAAACTAGTTTTTTTGTCCGTTTTTACTCGGGTTTTTATTTTAAACCTAGGTATGTATGCACAAAAATCGTGGGAATTTCAATTTAAATCCGTAATTTTTTATATTTTGTTGTAAATGTAAAGTAACAGTGACAGAAACTAAATATTTTTTCTAATGATTTTGCTATCCGTTCGGTTTTTTCGTGAGCAGTTCTGTATTTCAACAGATTAGATTTTTTTTATACGGGACCATACTAATATTCTTCTTTTTTTTTAGTTCCGTTTTTACATATATATGAATATATAGTTCATACATGGTTATATATATGGTTCATACAAATTTTATTTTTTTTTACTAATCTCGCAATATTACCCAGGTGTACACAAAAATCGTAGCAATGCCTCAACTACGAACCATCAACGGAGAAAAATCAATTTGAGCTTGATAAATGGCGCGTTGTTCTGGCTTACAATGAAGAAAGTGCAATGCACCAAGTTCGTTGTTCTGCATAACGGGAGTGTCAATGCAGTATAATGTTGTCTTAATTACGTTATTTAATGTAAGGATTTGTTTTAAATTTGGTAGTTTATGAAGACTGAATCACTTATATTTATGTTTTTTTAACAATTTAAAGTCTTAAAACTATAGTTTCATAAAATATAATAATAATATTTTTATGTTCCTTGCGTTAACCCTTTCACGAGCAAGGGACATATATGCCCTAAATTGATTTCGCAATGTTTTGAGTTATTTTGACCGACCCTTGCTTTCATTTGTGTTGTGGTATCACTCATTATGATCCAATTCTGCATTTCCGTTTTAAAGAAATAAAAAAAATTCAAATTTAAAGTTTGTTCGCAGTGGAAGTTAGCTATTTTTTGTGATTTTTTCTGTGTTTTTGAAATAGCTGCAGAATCTATAAATTTTATATTTTTGAATTCAGCGTGTGGTTTTATATTCTGAAATTAATCTTTTTTAAGTATTACTAAATGTTTATAACGTTTTTTTTTGATCAAGAATCAATAAAAATCCAAAAAACAAATTGGGACGTATGTGTCCCTATGTTCTTCAAAAGCAATTTTTGTATTATGTAATTGTTCGCAACTCCTGTAGGGAGATACGGAGGCTTAGTTGACTAAATGCTCCGCCAACGTGTCGCTAGTATAGCCAAAATTAGTCATTTTAATAAGTTTTAAGATTTTTTAATAGACAATTTTCAAAATATTATTCCTATGCCAATTTTTATACTAAGAACTGCTATTTTTTGACTGGTCAAATCATGCGTCCAGAGAGTCTTTTTTTTTAATTTAAGTTACAAATTATTTCTGCTACAAGTATAAAAGTCTTCAAGCTGTTATTAATATCTAAAGATTATATAAATATACATCTTTACGTTTTTAGATTTTTACGTGAAGTGAAATATTTTTCATCCCTTACTGCTATTTTATTGACCGAAGCTGTACATCTTTGTTTCACCGCCTAAAGAGATTGTTTTACCGAATACGAATTAATTTTCTATTTTTCAAATAATTTCCAACTTAACTTATAATTTTTGTATTTAGTTTCAATAAATCCGATACTATTTGTTATGAACTAAAATGTGAAATAAACTGTAATAAATGCTACTTTTGGCGCACATAGGGACACTTATGTCCCAAAATAAATTCATTTGTTTTAATAAGATATGTTTTTTCAACTTCACAGTTTTAAACTTAATTCTTCTAATTTCATCAAATGCAACTTATAAATTTAAAAAAATGTTAAAGTGTCGCCATATTTCTTACGATCGTGAAAGGGTTAAATAAATAACTCTGCAGTGTAACCGACTAGCTCAAATTCTAATTAATTAACTAGCTCAAAAATAACCACAACTAGTTCATTTCTCCATCTTATTTACACGTAACCGACTGGTTTTTTCACACGCTGACGTCCGATCATTAAAAACTAATTAACCTTATAACTGATCCTTCAATCCTGTTAAATTCTTGATTAACCAGATATTTGAGATACGCCAAATCTGCGAAAATAACTGAAAATCTGCGAAATTCGTCGATTACAAAGCCGCGTTCGACAGCACTACCATAGAACATAAGTACACCGCAATAACTTGTTCTGATATCTCTGGAAAGCTTATTCGTCTTTGCAAAAAAAACACTAATTGACCCCACCAGCGCAGTAAAAATTGGAACTAACATTTCCATGCTAGAGATTTTTTCAATTCCATACTGGAGAAATAATTCGAGCTGCAAACAACGACGTCTTCTTGAAGAGTTTCATGCAACTAGCAAAAGATCATTAGCTGCAAAGCGTGGACAGTCAGCACAACAATTCCCAATATACAACAAGCCATAAACATAAAATACAAAGTTGCCTTGTTGTAAAACATTTTTGTATGAGAGCCAACAACAAAATTTTTTAAACTATTGTGAAACTTTACAACATTACTACAAAACAACACCTTCTGAATCACCTAAATATCATACGAAAAGAATCGCGGTATCTTGGACGAAAATCAGTTGACAATTCTACCTTCAGTGTGAACTGCAACAACAATGTCAGCCTGGAGATCAAGAGATGGATAACTCTTCTCGAAAAGTGTTACTCCATGCTAGGTAGAAAATTGAGCAGTAGTACCCCCTAACATCCTTGCCGTCCTAATATATGTTTATGAGATAAGCACAATCAATGATAAAAGGTTATTGGAAGCATTCGAGAAGAAAATATTTTTATATTCGCCTGCACTGATATATGGTATGTAAGCTATAAATATGGACAGAAATGATAAGAAACATCAGATTAACGTATTTTTAGGAAACTATTTAACCCTGGAAGCACATGCATATTTTTTTATACGTAAAGGCCATGCTTCGTTGAAACGACGACGGCATTATTCAACGTGGCATATACATGATCTACACACCTATATCTTTGAAAGTTGATTGTTTCCCATTGTTTGGTTAATTTTTCCTGGGACATAAGAGTTATAACCAATATTGGAAAAAATCACTAAATAATTATTAAATTAAAATTTTTTTTAAACATTTTTAAAAAATAAAAATTCTCCTTATGAATCAAAACGCGGGCTGGAGCGTTTTTTTTTCTCGTTCGTGTATCGTATTTTTTTTTGGTTATTTATAAACTTTATTTCGATGACTAACAATTTCAAGGGTATGGCCTTGTGAAAACTTACTGGTACGGGGTACGGGGAAACCCTCTTCTTGTAGCGAAGCATTTCACAATTTCTATGATCTATTTCCAAGATAAAGGAACGTGGAAAATATAACAATAGGATACATTTATTCAGTTTTCGGTTTTAGATTGGTTTATAATGAATCGAGAATTAGTAGAATTTTAAGAATAATTTAAAGTCGCTGATTCCTACCCTGTATTAAAATTTTCTCTTTCCCATCTGGGATTTTCTTTAAATCGACCCGAAATCTATAATATTGTTTTTTTTTTTTTGGTGGATTCAACTCTCTACCTGAGAATAGAACTCGTTGAACTGGTACTTGAGCCACGTATTTAAGAATTAAATCAACGAAATGTTTATTAGAACAACCAATTTGGATATTTTTTAAGAATTTAACCCCATCTGGGAATCGAACCTGAGGCAGATGAAACTCCAGTCAAGCACTCATCTATGAAGTAACCATTGTTGAACGTAGTCGAGCTGTTTCTGAACTAGATTAGCAACTTCTGTAGGAGATTAATTTGACGCTAAAATGGCAGTGTCGTCTGGATAAGTAGCTATAGTAACACCATAATTTCAAGCAAGTCGCAGGTAAAAATCGAATAGAGAGCAGGACCCAGAACACTGCCCTGTGGTACTCCGACTTTCACTTGACATTTGGCTGATGTTTCATCATTTACTTTGACATAGAACTTTAAGACCCAACAAAATGGAGCTGGAAGTACATTTTTTAATTTGTATAACGGCGCCTGGATGCCAAACTTTTTCGAACGGTTCTTGAATGTCCAAAAATTTGGCAGAGCAATATTTTTTGCGTTCCAGAAAGTCAGTGACAATATTAATGATTTTGCTCAGGAGTACCGATTGGTGATTCGGAACTATATTCTTATTTACTTGTATTATTAGCAATCTACAACTTCGAATATATTCGAGAATATTGCCTGCAAAATTATGGGCCTATATGAGAGCACTGAGTTTTCAGGTTTATTTGGTTTAGGTATCATTATTATTTCAGCACATTTCCATAGAGAAGGGAAGTGGTTTAATGAAATTTCCCCCTTTTACCCCCCCACCCCCCCCCCCCCCCCCCCAAGCAAGCAAAATGAAAATTGTATTTATATGCACAACCAAAAAACAAAACAAAAATATTTATAATGGTTATGAAAGACCAAAAACAATATTGGTTTTTTTTAATTGGTTATGAATAACCAAAACAAAATTTTCTTTTTTTAATTGGTTATGAATAACCAAAAAAAAATTTCTGTTTTTAATTGGTTATGAATGAATAACCAAAACAAAAATTCTTATTTAAAATGGTTATGGAAAAGCAAAAAATAAATTGGTGGGATTATAATGATATAGAATTTTTAAAAGCAATTATTTTTGCCATAACCAATTTAATCTTAAACAAAAAATAACAATTATTTTGGGTTCCTGAATTTATCATTTAGAAAAACAACAATGGACATTTTGTTTAATAGCATTTAATCATAAATTAAATGTTTATCAACACATACTTAAAAAAAATTGTAAAACGTAAACATGCGTCGTCGATTCGATGAAGCTTGTCCTTCCAGGGTTAAACGATCCTGCGGCATTATTTAGGAATTATAATAATGTAAGAAAGCGATAACTGCTAGGATTTCCCAAAATTCTGCAATCTTATGAAATTTTATGAATTAATTAACACCAAATATTCTCGATTGCTTTTGAGTTAGCACTCAAACGGGAACCACCTATTTTATATGTTTTCAACCTTTAATCTTATTATTTCATTTTTTAATTTCGAATTTCCGGTTCAAGTACCCAAGTAACTAATGCTTCCCATTAACAAATCATAATAACTACTTAACTGCAAGTATGAATTCTTTTTTGTTCAACTTATATCTGCATTTATTTAAACCCATACTCGAAAAATTTATTTCTTTAAGCTGCGCTCGAAGGATATACTTATAACTAAGCTGCAAACAAACAGATGCTATACATAGATTTCAATTATTTCGACATTGTTCAGATTTAATTTGATATTGCACTTATTGTTATTATTATTATTAAATCTATTTTGTCAAATTAGCAAAATTGATGTAGAGTTATTAAGCAAATGTCTAACACATACTTACGGTTAACATGCATATTCATACACCATGTTGCATATTCATTGCACATTGTAGTTATCAAGCACACAGTTAGCCGCAACAAAGAATTTGCATTAAAATTAGCTGTAAGGTGTTAAATATCAAACTTTTGCCCATAATTCATATACACATTCTCATCCAAATGTGCATGCAAACACGTTCGAATGTTTATACTTAGTACATATTTGCTTGTTTTTGTTTACATTTGTATTATACAGTTAAAATTACTGCTCAAACGATTGATTGATTGGGTGAGTGACTAACTGATTGGCAGATTGATTGAATATTGTTGCATACACGTGAATTGCATATATGTATGTGTGTGTATGCTGTGTGTGTATGCAGCAATATTAGTATAGATATCTACGAGAATTTGTCAATTAGTTGTCAACTGCAATTGTCACCAATTAAGGTCATTGATAAATAATTGCATATAAATTTCTTTTATAGTTCGTTTAACACAATTTTGTGAATTCCATTATATTGAGATACTATACATACCTGCTAACTACTACTTGGCAATAAAAAAATTACACATATTTATGCCAGTATACACGTTAAATCGGATTTATGTATCTGCAAATAATAGTTGCGAATTTTCATTTATCGTCACTATTGTAGTGCTTGATAGTTATTGACCATAAACTTTGATTATAAACAAACAACTAAGCCGTCATTTAATTACATTGGCAAGCAATAACTTTAACTGGTTTTTTCCCCAATTGTTTCCAAAGAAAGCTACTCAGCTGTGATGTGTGTACAATTTTTTTTCGCTCATTTAACAGCTTGAAAAGTATCGAGTAAGCTCCAGGAGTGAAAACAATTTTAAGTTTCCCAAAATTTACCAGAAATTCGGAAACTAAAACTGCCTCAAATTCCACAAAATCAAAATTCAATTCATTCAAGCAAGTTTAGCTTTCACCAGTGCCACAATTGTGTTGTCGGTCGAATGCTCTTCACGATGTCTGAAGTCTTTTAAATCACTTAAAAACAGTCGAAAAATATAGTGCATTCCCTTCATATTTTGGTGTTCGTAGAAGATTTGCACAGGCTTGATATGTCGACGAAACTCCATAGAAAAAGCCAAACCGAATTTCTTTTGCTATTGGCGGTGGTATTAGACCTCACATAAATAAATTTACTTTTTTCGTCTGCATTTCTTACCGATTTTGCTGAAATCTTCAATGAAATGTAATATTACAAATCGTCTATCAGCTTTGGATTTTTCACTAACTAAAAAATACCGTAAATTTTTTTCCGATTCAATTTCTATCTAATTTTTAATTTCCGACCCTTTTAATGAGCTGATTTAAGGTTCACTTGTATTGAGTACTAGATTATAATAACATTCCTGGTAATTGTAAAACTAATGAGCTAGCAAAGTATAGCAAAACATTTCCTACATTCCATATAGGTAGTCCAGCATCCAGGCATGACTTTGGCAACTTGCAAATTAATCATGCAAAGGCAATTGTTAAATATTGCTAGCAATCAAGGCCGTATTCAGGGGGGTTTTGAGGGTTCTGACCCCCCCCTCCCCCCCCCCCTCCCCACGAAATGTGGAAACTCTTCTATTTTTTGATATTAATTGCCAGTGGATGAAAAAAAAGTCAAAATAAAATCTATTGAACAGTTTTTAAATATTTTTTACTTCCATCGGTTTCTTTCTAAAAAGTCAAATATAAAAAAATAAACTTGAAATCTTAGTTACACTATGCGACCAGATCCGATTTGTTTTCTTTGATATGAGGTTTGACTTTGGATACAAAAAGAGAAGGCGATGCTGAGCAATTCTGCATTTATAGTTTTTCTAGGTTAGTAACTGTTTTTGATTTACAGTTTCGGGTTTAGGGCTCATTTGGAAGGGCATGATTCAGCCTATAATTTCCGGATTTCGAAGTTTGTAGCACGCCGGTGTTTAGCTCTCTAATTTAAAAAAATTGCCAAAAATTCTATTTTAGGGTTTTCCATCCCATTTTTTCTAAAACATGGCGTGATGGGGAATTTTTGACTTCAGATTAGTGTTCAGTATAAAAAATTCATTCACAAACACTAGGAACCATTTTAAATATTCGCAAAGCCCATGTGGGGCAGTAGTAGTGGATCAGCTCCAAAGTTCTAGGAAACAATCTTAAAATGTAATTAATCCTTTAACCCATTATTGCTCAGAGCACCCCGACTCGGAAGACCTCTTTCAATGCAGTAACTGCACGAATTTCGGGAATATAAGCCAACCTCATCCGGATTCCTTATCATGGCCCGAATTCCCATTGATAATCATTTGAAAAAAATGAGCCTCTGACTATTTTTGGTAATTGTTTTGAGGTCGGGCTCATCATCAGTAATGGCAAGTCAATGTCAATTTTCTTCGAATGAAAACCCCCCCGAAAAAAAATCCTGGCTACGGCCCTGCTAGCAATAGATGTCGAGAATGATAGTCCTATAACTCTGGGATCTCGAAAACACTCACTTCTTTAAATAGACTTTCTATTAGCAGCGAAGTTGCAATAGTTAGATTACAACTGCCCATAGGAGGAAACAACTTTTTTCCACCTTCTTTGCAGTTCTTGCTAAAAAAAAAGTATTGACTTAAGACCAACTTTCCTTTATTAATTTAGTAATCTATTGAAGCCGACTGAGACTACAAAATCATTCACAAAATTAACTGTAAAACCAGACCCATTGGTAGCATAATCTGCTTTATTAACCATAGCAAGTCCTCAATTAAAAATAACCTCTACTTCAATCCAACCTACCTCCAATTCCACAATGGCCGTTTACCTAATACAGGATAATCTTGTTAAGGAGAGAATTTATAAATGCCCAAACACGAAACCTCGCTGGTCAATGTATAAATGACAGAACAATTTATAAATACTCACGTCTCTTAAATATTAATTAGATATTTATATTTATGATAGTAGCTTAATTTATTGTCATTATTAATATTCAAGTGCCATCATTATATTATTGTTTTTTACAATTGCAACTAAATATGACAAGTAATTAAATAACGTAGCTACTTAATTGAAATGCTATACCACAATATTATATGGAATTATGATTATGATAGTAACGGTATTACATTATTATAACTGCATATATAAATGGCTTAAATTTTGATTAAAGCGCAAATTGCGTGTGCTTCTTCAAAGAATCAAACACACACAGACACAATCGCACATATCCACACTTGATTAACTACTTTTCCCACTATCTATTGTTTAATTGAATATTGTCAAAATAGAAACTAACGAACTAATTGTAAGTTCATTAAAATTCACACAAAATGATAATGTCAAACTAAAAAACAAACACACTGCAACCAAAAAAAAAATACAAAAAAATAGTGTATTGCGTTTCAGTCATCAGTAAAGGTGGATGTGCATTATAAAGTACGTAGCATGGCGACACTATCATCATTATGTAGCTACCAAGTGCGGTTGTATATAGTTAGAATATAATGCATCCACCGTCCGTCTGCCCTCTCGTCCGTTATTGTCATTTTGACTTTCGAAAAACCAAACCAAAGTAAACCAAACAATTCAAATGCACATATTGACAGACGCCTGTCCATGCATATTAACCCTCTTAACGCTTAGAATGCATACTTGGCTACCATGCACACACATACATACTGCACATACTAGTGCACATGTACTTGTGTGCGAATGGCGCTTTGCATTACTTGCTTGCTCTTGACTCTTCAACGAACAGACATACTTCTGGCTGTAGCTACATAGAAAAACGCATATGTCTGCAATTTTTTAGGTGAGAATGGTGGTGGTTGATGATGATAAGGCGCTGATGATGATGACGACGACAAACAACGACGACGATGGGAATGGAAAAATGTTCCAAAGCACCAGTAGCAGCAGTACCAACATTTTGCTGGCAAATGAGCAAATTGCTTTTTGTAATTTGATATTTTATTGTAATTTATTTATAGGTGTAATGTAGGTATAAATACATACGCATTTGGTAACTATTTGTGGTCTTTTGTTATGCGGCGTCTCCACCCGCTCGAATAAAATGGTTACCAAACGAACAACCAACAACAATAACAACGCCAATGAATTCCAAAAATGCGTTGTCCATAAATTTCTGTAATGCGGCTCAATAGAAAATTTGGCGCGTACGCGTAACGATTAGTTTTAGCTTAGGACATAAAGTAATTTCCACCATATTTTCCTGCACATATCATGCATATTTATTTCTAGTAAAAAATTTATGTACATAGATATCCATATCCGTTACTTATGTATATAGGTATAGGTATTCGTGTATGTATGTTCGTTTGTAATGTAAAATTCATTGCATAATTTCCTTTTTCATTTTTGTAATTTTTGGTAATTTAGCAAAATTGTAATTTTTCTGGTCAAGACTTAAATTGAAAACCGACATTTATCGGTTTTTTGTTCGCATTTTCAATGACATGCTGAAATATTTTTGAAATGAATCGAAATGCATTTGTTGTTGTTGCTTTAGCTGTTGCTGCTGCTGCATATAACTATTGGCCCAATTTTGCATTAAAAATAATTTGAATGAAATGTTTGAAAAATATTGACGTATATATATTTGTATAAATTGGCTAAAATAACATTGGCTATGTACAAGTATGCGTGTGTATAAATGCATGTATGTATGTAAATATGTGGTCTCGGTCATAAATAGTTTTATTCACATAAAAATACATATTTTATACACAAGCGAATCCACACATTTCCTAAGGAGGAGGGTTTTGATTTTTGCGTCCCTTCAAAAAATTTTTTTTTCGAGTTATGAGTAACGATCAAAATGTATGAGACTCTCATCGCTAAGAAGGTGGGTTTAACCTCAAAATAACTCCCTCTAGGATACGCTAGTGTACTCATACATACTGATGTATGTATGTATATAAATAAATTTTAACAATCTACTTACAAATATTTATATATTTACATCACCACTCAAATATTAAAAATGATGTGCATTTGCAATAATTTCTCTGACTAAATGAATGTAATAATATAATTAGTTTTTGCTTTGCAGTTATTGTAATTGGTATTTAAACATTCAAACATAATTTTGGAATTCCAAGGAAACTTAATGCAGTTTAAAGCGATAAACAGAGAATATCCCCTTGCATTCTGATTAAAAACTGGATAAAAAATGTTTAGAAATATCTTTGTTTTATAAGCCTCTGAGTCTAAGCAGTAGGTACTCACTCGATCATTCGTTAGTTCTATGAAGCGGTCATATCTCTACTATTTAAATAAGGTGGAAAACAAAGTTTTGCCGCGACAGAATTTTAAATACCTTATATATCCTCATAAAAAACACCTCTTTGAACTGTAGACAACAATTTTTGTGAAAGCTATTTCAACGAAGTGTACTAAACTTGGTTTAATTACTTACTTATATCGCAGCCTATCTTCGATACAAGTGACCAATTTTCCAATTTTACCAAATCTTAGTTGAGATTGTTTAAGTTTTGCTTGAGTTATTGCGTAGACTGGTTGATGGACATGCCTAGATCGACTAGGGTTTCAGCTGATTACAACACCAACAAGTTTCCAACTTTTTTTCGGCGGTCTAAGATTTTCGAATGGTATTTTAGAGATTTGGCGAGTAGAGTGATCAAGTTATAGTTCTGGTTAACTCAAAAATCTGGCGAAATCTTGTCGGTTTAAAATCAGCATGCAAAAATCTAGAGATTTTGGACCGATTCCATGGCCGGAAAATAACATCAGACCATTACGTTGCCTCCCTTGTATCATACTAGCTTTAATCCGTCGAAACCTTCCATTTTAAATATAGATTCATCAGTAAAAATCACGGTCTTTCATTTGGCAGTAGCCCAGTTAAAGTGCGCGGTTACAAATTCGTACCTTCCCTGTCGATTCTTTGGTGAAATAAATAGCTTTTTCACGCTTTGGTATATTGCTAAGCCATCCTCCACAGCTCATCGTTGGATAAACCTGTGTAAAAAGTTTAAACGCAATTTATTTCCAAGATATAAAAGGATCTTTCTTTTTAATCCGAATGATGGCCTGATCCTCACGTTTGGTTGTGCTCCGCGGTCTGCCACCGCCATATTTAGTATATAAACAATGGGAAACACGAAAACGGCTTTTAGCTCGGGAATTAACGCAATAGTGAATACAAAATTTTTTTACAATGCATGTCACTGATTCAGCTTTATTAAATACACTTAGAATATTTTCTCTAAATTATGAAGAATACTTATTTCGAGCCATTTTAAGAAACGAAATTTTGAAATGCGAACGGTGAAGCTGAATGATAACCAACAACTTATATACGCATCAGGGCTGCCAACCCATTTTTTCTCTCTCCCCGATAACCCTTGAGAAATTCCCCGATTTTCGATCGAATTCCCCGCATTGGTATAATTTCATATTAAAACAGCGCTACACGCACTTTCCATATAAACATTTTACAAAAACGCAATTGACCTCAGTGAGTGTTATTCTAAGGCGATCCTCAACTTTCTCGGTCCAAAACATAAGTTTTATTTTATGAGACTGGTAGATTAATAGAAATGTAAGCTTCAGCCCACTTTTGGACATTAAAGTTCTCAAAGGAGAATACATTGGATTTCTTTTGACTCAAATAAAAAATGGCAAAAACTTTGTTTTAAGAAAAACGGGTTCAAAGTTTTGACTATCGGTTTTTAACATATAAAATATACTTCATCTTCTTTATAATGGCTGACCGTAATTTGTAAGTTTACAGATTAGTTAGCAATGATTACGAGGACGAAGGCATAGCTAAGTCTTTCTGAATGGCCATGCCACTGTTTTAGCCTGACTGACACTCGCCGCTATAATCTTCTATATCTACGAAAGCACTCTGCGTTCTCTGAAATTTTTACAAAAAACTTTCGAAATATAGTACTTTCAAATAGCACACTTTTTCAAAAATCGATTTCTCCAAACCAATAAATTGCAGGGCCTGCTTAAGAAAATATGAAGACTATAAGACCCAAAATATGAAATATTTCATAAGTTAAACGTTTTACATTACATAAAATTTGACAAAAATTATTCTACTGACTTTAATTACTAAAAGCTGAACGACTTAAAATTCCCCGCAAAAAAACATCTCATTCCCCGATTCCCCGCATCAAGTAAAATTCCCCGCAAATTGGGGAACTCCCCGCAAGTTGGCATCGCTGATACGCATCCAATTTCTGTTTTCCAAAATAACGGGTTTCTAGTTTAAAGATGGTTGTTGTAGTTTATTTTTAACAATTGATTGTAATTGAAAGCGAGAAAGATTATGTTCTTTAGTTTTGTCGCGGCAGGTTTAGGCATATTGCGCAATGTTAGTAAAAAAAAGGAAAACATTACCCAGTTTCTAATGTTTTTTAGTTTCAAAAAGTGCATAATTATACTAAATTTATAAAGCAAAAAAAAAAAATATTTGCATACTTGCATATTTTAAAATTTTATTGAAATAAATGTTGACAAGGAGGAGTTCGTGCTTTAGTTTTGTCCGACACTATATATATTAATACGCTATAGAACGTTGGCTACCTTTTTACCTATATTAAAGTCAACATATTTATTTGAAACTAATATCGTTGGAAAGGTAAAGTGGTGAAGGATGATACAATATAAGTTTCATGCGAATATGTTGACGTTAATACAGGTAAAAATAGGTAAGAAGTTGCATATGTATAACACAACGACAATAACAGTAGGCCACAACATTTGCCATGAAATATTAAAGAGGTGGAAAATTAGTAAGGGTTTTTTTTCCTGCCAGTGCCGTCTAAAGACTGCTATAAATCTAGAAATAGTTGGTCTGTCTCCTAGTAATTCTTTAATTCTATATCTATTTTGGCCAAGTATTTCTGGCTTTAACCAGCCTAACTCTTAAACGAAATATTGTCGACATCATTGATAGTATCAAGTTTTTAGTTCTTTTTTGTATGGGGCAAATGTTAATTTAACCCAACATTAAAGATGTTGATGATATTTTTTTGTTACTGGCAAAATTGATTGATTAAATGCTTCGATAGAGCTGATATGGAAGGCTAAAATAGTTTGTATGTTTAATTGCACTTATTTCTGAAGTAAACTAAAATTAAAGTTTCCATATAGGAATTGCCTAAAATTATGACATAGGTGTCACTTGAAGTGTTGAGTCAATTTCATTAGTATCACGAAACCGTATTGCAGTGTAGAATGTACACATTTTGCAAAAACAACATAAACTTACACTAACTCATTCGTTCACTTCTAGTCAACGTATAATTTCCCAATTAGAGACTTATCACACGTTTCACTCATCACATGTGCTGCATAACACCAACTCTGCTCCAATGTTTAATTTTTCGAATGTGTGCCTTATGTGTGAGTGTGTTTGTGTATGTGCTGATGATTGTGATTGTGATGAATAATCGTGCACAAAACAACAGCAGCACCCAATCAACGTGAACAATCCTTCTGGTATATGCATTTATGCCATACGCATAACAACAACAACAATGCTGCACTGCTACATAGATGTCTACAAACTTGGTAGACTCCTCTTTTTTCTTGCTGCACTCGCTGTTGTTACTTTTATAATTTTCGCACGCGAATGTAAAATGTTATTGTAAAACAAGTTTGTAATATTTATTGTTGTATTGTTATTGTAGTGCGATTACCTCTTCAAGAAACGCACTAAGAATTCCTGCCAAGGCCAAAATACGATTGCATATTCTTCTCCTGCACACACACACACAAACACAACAGAATGCACCTAACACTCAATCGCTCGTTCAGTCAGAGTTTTACAGCATTTGCATATTGCGAAATCTTTCTGACTGTCTGCCTTTCGGTTGCATTTGCTTACTTGTGCTTGCTTGCAGCACACATGTGTAAAGGACAAAACCAACCTCAACATTCATTCATTTCATAAATTCATTCTGCACTCGCTCGACCAGGTGCAAAATTGTATAAAAGACGGGGACAACGACGAAAGAAGCGACAAGAGCATTTCTATGGGAGGTATCATTAGACATTTCCGGTCGTTGCTTACTTTTCTCACTCTCTATGTGTGTGTGTGTTAATTTGTTGGTGTGCGTTAGCTTGGTTTTGTTGTTGTGCCTGACATATTCCTGCATAGCTGTGTGTGTGTGTGTGTTTGTTTGTGCGATTGTCGCTGTCGGGCGCAATTTCTTTGTTTGCTTCTGCTACTTTTTACTTTATATTATATTTTTGTGCCTTTTTTACACATTCCTTCCACTTTTCTGTTTCGCTCGTTTGTTTGTTGCTTTTGTTTTCCTTTACTTTTTATTATATTTGTTCATTTATGTTTTTTAAATGGTAAATATGGCAAGCGTAATAAACGCTGCTTGCTCGCTCGCCTGCCTGCTTACTTGCTTGCTTGCTAGAGTTATACATACTTGTGTGTGTGTGTGTGCTGCACTGTTAAAAGTGAGTACCTTTATTCTACCCTCTAGTGACGTCTATTGTGGCTTGACAAAGTGCCGCTCTCTACACTTTGTTACAATGTTGAAGAAGAAGTTGATGCCTTATGGCCATCACGAGAAGGAGCGAACGACTAAAAAAGGGAAAACAAAAACAATTCTTTAAGAGATATTTGCATAGTTACGCTGCTTACATCTCTCTGCACATTTGGTATAACGAATGTATATTTGTTGTTGTAGGAATTAAAATTCTTTTTAAGATTTTAATGTTAACAATGTTAGGAGGTTTGCGTTTTTGTTGCGCTGCGTTCCTTTTCTTTGTTCACAATTTGTGGTTATGTGAATATTAATTTTTTATGTGTTTTTTAAATTATAAACTTTTGCGCTAACGCACTGATAGTTTTTAAAATGGAATTGAAATTGAAAAAAAAAAAACCGCGGGACAACTAAAATATTTTATTGTATTTTTATTACAAACGTTTTCAGGTAAAACAAGAACATGTCCAAGTAATTCATGGTTAACAAGACAAATGAAAAAAACTGAGCAATTCAGAATTTGATAATAAGGATTGAGTCTCTTTTTCTCTGCACAGAATCTGACAGAATTTTTTTCATTGCCTTTATATTTTGTGATACGTATGATTTCGTTATCTTCATCATCATATAATAGGAAATGGTGATTTTCTAAGCGTACGGTTTTTAATTAAAAAAAAATTTACTTTTTAAAGATTATTTCATGTAAATGTTGTCGTCGTGGACTTAGTAAGTAATCCATTCCAGAAGTCCAAATTTGAACCGCATTTTCGAGCAAAATTAAATTGCTTACGGAACTCATCTTTCAATAGGTCCATTATTTCAACGCTGTGGCTATTCGCCCGGCTTCAGTATTCGAACCAGCTGTATTTTATAGGTTTTTTGACCTTGCGTAAAATCTTCCATGTAATCGAGTTACACTAGCCCAAATGCTGGGAACGGCGATGGATGGACAAGTCACAGTCTTCATCAACACTGGCGTCTATTGCAGCAATATTCTCTAGTGCGATGAAACTCAAATTACTTCTGAACTAGTTAACATATTAAAAAGAAAAAAAGCGTTATATTAACAGAAATTTCATTG
The DNA here is from genome assembly GCA_963691655.1 of Toxonevra muliebris. Taxonomy (NCBI): domain Eukaryota; kingdom Metazoa; phylum Arthropoda; class Insecta; order Diptera; family Pallopteridae; genus Toxonevra; species Toxonevra muliebris. Next base: position 106,999,580 of record OY829326.1, read on the forward strand.
ATGTTGTTATTCATCAACAACATATTTTTTGTCATTAACTTTTAATAAAAATTTTGATTTCTTCCGAAATGCCTCCCATTAAACTGATAATAGTGTTTTTTACTTGATGAAAGCCATTTTTTGAAAAAACTGGTTACGGTTTCAGCAAAATATTTTGTGCCCTTTATGAGACAACCTAACAGGAAATCAGCGGAATTTCTTCTAAAACTGAGAAGAAAGGACCTGACACAGGGCACAACACATGTGGTCAGCATCGTGTCTTGAGGACGACGATACTACAGAGCATTATCTTTGTAGCTGTCCGAAGTTCGCGAGAATCAGATTAAGGCTGTTGGGTAGTGATGTCTTGAGTATGAATAATGTCCATACTATCCCTCTTCCTGAGCTTCTAAGGTTCATCAGTAAAGCAAAGAAGTTTGAGGTTGAAAGACCCTAGGTTACATCCTTGGGTATAGCACAATGATCTTCGTTGACTGAGTGCTTTGGTTAAGTCCAGCGCACCCACAACTCTAAAGGTTAGCGGGGAAAAATGCTTCGCTGTTTAGACACTCGCCCATTTCTAAAAAAATATGTTTCTGAATTATATGATTTCTATAAGTTATTGCAAAGACTGGCAAATGTTGTTGTAGCAGTTTGAAGCCATTTCTGGTTTTTCTTTGTTCCGTCATTTCAAGGGTTTTTAAAAATGAGGATTTTTGTCGTATTGAAATTTGGAGCTTAAGAAATTTAACTAGATCAGTAGAATCATAAGGATGCATGTTGAAAGTTGGTTTGTTTGCTCTCAGCATCTAGAGTTTTTTGGATGTAAGAGCTGATACATTATAGGCAATCGTTACGTAAATAGTACCAGCGTAATAGAAGTAGCGCTAATGTGAATCGCAATTCATGCAGAAGTTGGTTCTATTCATTTGTTCACACAGATAGATAGATAAACCTTAACTCTTTCATACCCAATGTTGCGTATAGGCAACATTCATTTTAATGTGGCATAAAATAGGTGGTTAACAAATTTCACTAATAATAATATATGCATTCAGTTCTGTTAGGTGTTCAACACGTTTATTGATTGCTGAACATTTGACATTTCTTGTAGATTTTTATTTTGTTTAAAAATCTACCAACAATTATTGGACGTTTCTTTTTTAACCCATTATAAAAAAATTAGACGATATAGAGAAAAATTGAAAACGCCATCATGTTCAGCATACTGGGAATATATGAGATCCACTTTCAAAACTCTTGAGCTTTTCTTTTTGGTCAATTCCATTGTGCAGTGTTTTTATACATATATGATTTTTTTTAAACCGTTATAAAAAAGAAATTAGACGTGATAGAAAAAAACTAGAAACGCCATCATGTTCAGCATACTTGAATTATATAATATCCACTTTCAAAACTATTGCACTTTTTTGGCCGTTGTACAGCGTTATTATTAAGCGGAATTTTTCTTTATCAGGTATGTTTATAAAAGATTAGAGAGTATGAAAATCAAAAAATTGAAGAAAAAGAATTATCCAGTGGTTGTATACAGCTTCATAGCTATGTTTTTTTTTAACCTTTAATAAAGGACAAAGAAATCAATGTAGAAGCAAAAAATTTAGTATAACGATTGCGGTAGAACTAAGTGACCGTAATTTCAATACAAATGGTTTTTATCAAGCCCCGTTAAAATTCGGGCATCAATGGGTTAAGGGTTTAGAGGGTCAAAAAATCGAAATTTTTTGTTTTTCTTAAATCAGTTCTATAACGGTTTTTTTCTTTCTTTTTTTGTTTACGCAATTTCGAGTTGAGTATGCCCATTCACAGGCTTTAAAACCAGCGGTTAGGTAATTAAATCTATATATCAATACAGAGTATGTGCTTGGAATACAAATAAGTGTCAAACTTCATCACTTTCTCTAGCCTTCAATTCAATGGCTAAAATTTTTAGTCGCAAGGCAATTCTATTTCTATTGTACTCGCATTTATTCGTAAAAACAATCAATGCATTTCTATTTAAAGCGCTTTCCAATCACTAGTTGCAGCTGTGAATTGTTTATTTCAATTTTGATAATACATACGTAGAAATATCGATTTTAAAAGCTATAATAGTTTGGTATAAAACGCACAAACGCTACATACAGACAGAACGATTAAATATTCCATTTATGCTAACGTTGTGAATTAAAGCACTTTAACGTGACTAACTGCTATGTATACAATGGTAACAGTGGATAAAAAAAAAACAGTAACTAAAATGGTATTTGTCTTTGATGCAATATTTATTTATTTATTCATTCATTCAATCATATGTATATCTATTCATTCAAGTTTGCATATATTTTATTTAATCAACAATAAAAAATTTGCTATCAAAATTATATTTTTATTAAGATACGAGTATTTGTAGCCAGACACATGTACCTTCACATTATGTTGCCTTATTTGTAAGTTATTTAAAGATAACATGCTACCTATCTGGATTACTACAATTAACAAAAATAAATAATGATATCTATTCACATACACAGTTCATTTGTTTTGTTATTCTTAATGACATCACTCTTCTCACATTGTTCATATAAGTATTTAAAATAAAAATAGAATTTTCTTACGTATAAGTCACACATAGATATTATGTAGATAATTTATATTATACATAAATACCACAGTTTCAAATTAAAAATTTCAAAATCATATTTATACTAACTGGGAAAAAGCCTTATCTCAATTGTTTCGCTTTAAATAATGGTATTCACTATACTCTGCGTAAACTTAACAAAAAAAATCTTCATGTCGAACTAGTTTAGTTAACGTGAGAACATGTCTAATAAAATGTAAATATCGAGAATATACAGCTCTCAGCTCAACACTCAATAGTTAATGAAGTAAAATGAATTAAATCAACGATAAAAATTATAGTTAATTGGATTTTAAAAAACTCCTCCTCTTCATCCTTCTCAAATGTCCGAGCTATTCTGACTTACTAATTTCAAATTACATTTTTAATTAAACTATAAATTATTAAGAAGTCATGAGTTGAAAATGGTTAAGAAGAGGGTAAAAATTTTCTACACCACCATTATGTATGTGGGCATTTACTTATGTATACATACCTACTACATACATGAGCATTTATGAAAGATAATAATAGTTTCAATTGTGCGTGTAAATATATACTCAACTCTACATACACACACACACACTCAAATACGAAGCAGTCAAAAATAATAGTAATTTCCTAGATAAAGTCGAAAGATAATGTCAGCTGTATGGATTCACAAGTTGACACTCTTGCTTACTAATATAAAGAAAGCTCTTTTATGCATAGCTCTAAAAACGTTCCATATTGATAGATAGATAGATAAATAAATACCAAATTTATAGATATATATATAGATATATATATATATATATGTATATATATAAATAAATATTTGCAAAGGTATTTCATTTATATAAGGAGTAAGATTGAAAAAACCTTAATACATGTTTTACCTAATAATTTTTTTTGGGTGTAAATTTAAAAATTTCTTTGATCTAGTTATCTTTGAAAAATATGTCAGTTGTTATTTTTAATGACAAACATGTTGGTTTATTGTGAGTTTGATCAAAATGAGTGAAGAAAAAGAAGTACGTCTTAAAATTATTAAAAATTTTCAAAAAAATCCAAATTGGTCCCACAAAAAATTGGCCAAAGAATTGAAGGTCTGCCGTCAAACTGTTTCCAATGTTATTAAACAGTTTCAGGAGAATTCGACCATCGATAGGAAACCTGGTTCGGGAAGAAAACAAGGACCACATGATATTGGGAAAGCCAAGAAAATGGAAAGCATATTGAAAAGATCTCCAAACACATCTGGTAAAAAAAACTGCCCGGTTAGCCCAGTGCTCTGACTATTTGGTGCGAAAAGTTAAAGCCAATGCAGGTTTGAAAACATACAAAGTCCAAAAAGTTCTAGACAGGAATGCTGCAAAAAATTTAGATGACAAAAGTAGGGCTCGGAAATTAAAATCGAATTTCATACAAAAATATTCATGTTTTCATGAATTCAGATTTTACGCAGTTTCCGGGTCAAATTTTTATGTTGCTGATGCTCGAGGAAATGTCGAAGAACAATTTAGAATCCAAAAGCAGACCAAAAGTTCCTAAAAAATTCCTGATATGGCAAACTAAATGCAGTTGCGGCAAAAGAAGCAAGCCATTTGTTACAGTGGGCTCTATAAATACCGAAATATACATCAAAGAATGTTTGAAAAAAAGACTTCTTGCTTTCATAAGAGAGCACAATGTGTCCACATATGCCCGATTTGGCATCATGTCACTATGGCAAGAAAGCTCTGGAGTGGTACCAAAGTAATAACATAGTTTTTGTACCAAGACAGGCCAATCCTCCAAATTGTCCGGAGCTAAGAACAGTGGAGAGATATTGAGCTCTTGTGAAAAGAAACTTAAAAAGCACAAAAAAGAAGATTTAAAAATGAGATGGGCAAACTGTTCCAAAAAGATGTCAGAAACAACTATCAAATCTCTAATGGAAGGCTTACCAAAAAAGGTCCACGAGTTCATAAATAGTGGTTAGAACTATAAAAGTTATATTTTTCTGTAATTTGTAAAATAAAAAAAATCAAAACTTTAAGATCAACCGTTTAAAAATTATTGAATTTTATATATGTTAAGATTTTTTCGATCTCACTCCTTAGAAGCTTTTATTAAAAAATATATATTGCAATTTCTTTAATGAAATTGTTAAAAAAAATAATAATAAAACGACTATTCTTAATTGAATTGTTAATTCACGAATATGTTCTACACCAAAGTCTTTATTATTTATGTATGTTGCTAGTGAGAATTTCATAGTTTACTATAGTTAGTAATTTAATAATAATAAAACTAACTGCGTTCTTTAATCTTTTTAATGACAATTTGCAATCATCATCATCATCATTATTATTATACAAAAGATTTAACATTCATGTTAATTGAAGCAAAATCGTTGATTGTTATTAACTCTACTCTAGATTCCTTTGTTAATTTATTAAGTAGCAATTTTCATCATATAACTAGTTTCTTTTTTATATGTACCTATATGCTACATTTTTGTAGATGATCTATTTATTTTGATTTTGTGATGAATGGAAAGCATATATCATTACATTAAGTATATGGTTTTTGTACAAATGAATATCTGAAACTAACATTTTTCTTAACTCGACAATCTTGAGAAATTAACTTTTACATCTATGCACTTCTTTATCTTCTTGACCGAAAATTGTATATTATATTTTCTCTACGTTTATGATGTGCGATTTCTCATCCTACTTCTTCTATTTATAAATGATTTCACGTTTGCTATTCGCCAATCAAAAACTTTAATGTATGCTGACGACGTCAAGTTGTTTTTTCCGTATAACTCCCTTGATGACCAAAAGTTACTACAATCCGCTTGGTACAATGGTGCAATATAAATTAAATGATCCTGAACCTAGACAAATGTAAAGTTATGGTATATGCAAGAAACGTTTCCATTCCTTCAAAATATACAATTAGAAATATTGTTTTAAGTCATTTGGGTTCCTTCGTTGGGTGTAACTATGAACCCTAAACCTCGCTTTCATTTGCTTATAAATATATGCGTAAATAAACCAAAGCAATGATAGGCTTTGTTAAGCGCTGGTTAAAGGAATTCAACAACCCATATGTCACAAAGTCGCATCAACTATCTGCTCTCCCCAATATAGGGTTTATATAGACAAATCGGAATCAGTACAACAGTACAACAGTTTTTGCTTTTTGCTCAGAGATCCTTGCCGTGGAATTTACCGTTTAATCTTCCACCTTACGAGCACAGATTAAAACTTTTGAATCTACCTACTCTTGAAAGCCGAAGAATTATGAGTAACGTGTGTTTTTTTTTGCAAAATTTTTATCTGGCTCTGTTAATTCTCCATCTTTGCTGAGGAACATTAACTTGAACAGTCCGACTCGTATTACTCGATGCTATATTCTTATCAAGTTATCTATTTGTTAGACTAATTATTCAGACAATAAGCCGTTCCGCCGTGCCTGCCGTGATTTTAACAACCTCTATAATGTTATTGATGTTTCTGATTCGGTAGATTCCATAAAACAAAATGTCTTAACTTTTTTAAATATATAGATGTCGGTATCAGCTGATGACGACCAGTACCACTATCCCAAAAAAAAAAAAAATTCCAGTTTTTGAGATTTTAGGCTTAGCAGATATTTCTCCAAATACTTTTAAAAAAAGGTAAACCAACATAAGTATTAAAGCCGAAAAAAATATATGTATATGGCGGATTTCATCTCACTTTTAAAATCGATCGAGCTCAATCGGTCAAAAACTCACCGAGTTAGAGAAGGTAGAATTTTGACATTTTGATCAATCAGACCCTATTTCGGATCCAATTTAATTTAGAAAATTTCGTTTTCGATAGATTTTTATTCAATCTTTTATCTTTTTCAAAATCAAAAATAGTTTTAAATTTTTTTTTTAAGTCAGGAGTAAGCTTAGCTTAGCTTGAGAAGTCCTAAAATGGGCTGTGACTTGTTTATCTATCAAAATTAACGTCGAGTAACTCGAAACATTCTTCAACAGATTATAGATTCTATACCAAATCGTTTGACTTACGGCATTTGGCAAATGGACAAACCGCATCTACATACGATTCCTAAAATTTAGAACTAATTTTTTTCAGATAGATATTTATTAGGAACCCCAAAAACTATTCCTTGGAGCCTGGTTGGACTCATCAACAGGTAACTCATAATGAAACTCTATCCAATCCCAAAAATTGTCATTGCCGAGGGATTTTTTCTTACGAATGGATCGATTGATATAATCTTATATACTTAGCTGCATTTACATTTCAAATAAGAATGGAGTCTGCGAATCACATCTGGAGGAGTTGTGGTCAGTTGATATAAAAAAAAAATAATAATAATAATAAAATTGATCTACAAAAGGATATTTTAAAGTATAATTTACATGACCAAATGAATTTTTTTCCATTGAAATAATCTTATGATAATCACATTAGAATTCTGTAGCTATTTCGTTGAGCTCTTTTTCTAAGTTTCCTATGAAATTTTATTTTTTACAACTATTTTAAGGTTTTTAAGGACTTGATATATTATTAACACAAATGCTCATTCTTTGTTGGAATGGTCCACGGAATTTATTCAGCATGTTTACGTAGAATTACCTGGTTCTACGACATTCAGAAAAAACGAACCAATATTTTATCATTTAAAACCATCGAAATTTATTGTAAAGTAATCAATGATCCAATTTAAATCGATCCAAAAAAAAATTCTAGGGATGGACTTAAATTTGAAGAGCTTTCCATTTATCAATTGAAACGTTTACACATTTTCTTGAACTATGGATGGACTTTAATTTGAGGAGCTTCAATTTGTCAATTCAAACGTTTACACATTTTCTTAACCAATTTTAGTCTTGCCAAAAATATCTCTGTCGTTTTAAATAACCTAAACTACGCGAATGAGTATTGAAAATGGTTAAATTCTTGGAAACCATTTCACTTAGTTTACATCTCAGCTTCATCGGATATTATTTGAACGAATCTTTTTTTGTAACCAACTTATTCCATACAGAACAGTGTCTTCATTTCAGTTATTGCTTTGAGGGAGTTGTAAATTCAGCAGTTTGCTTACCTAGTCTGATCTATCCTCTTTTATATCATTAAAATTTGTTTATTAAATCTGAAGAACCATTAATCCGAGTCCATTTCGTTAAACAAAAATTATTCCAGTTTCAATTCTTAAAATCCGAAGCATATATATTCTTGGCAGAGTCGGTAAATCAAAAGTAAAAAGTTTTCTCCACTGCATTTTCTTGGCGAAGTAAATCTTTTCACCGAATTTGGCATAGAACTCTATTTCTCTCCATTCCTATACAAATATACGGAGGGACTTACCACAGTCCGTTTAGTTGGCTGCAAGGAAAAAACCAAAAACAATTTTATTTTCATAACTTTAATCTTCATCGTTGTTAAATTTTTCAACATGATTACCATGAATTCCTACAAAGTTTTGAAGCTGAAAAATCCACTTCGAAAATCATTAATTATCCCCTCATTACTGCCGAAGACTTTTCCTTTAAATTTTTTTTATATTTTTGGAAAAAAAATATTCAATGAAATGAAGAAGTTCAAAAATTCATATCTCCGCCAAAATCAGACCAATTTTGGCAAACAGACTGCCGTTGGAAAGGTAAGTTATTCTACTTTTAAAGCAAACCCAACAAGTGACCTTCAATTTTTTTATGTGACATTCGAATTTGAACGTTTATAGTTAAGAAGTTAACTGCTGAATTGATTAGAGCTTAAAAATCTTATTTTTGTTCTAGATAAAATTCGAAATCATGTGGGAAACTTGTTTCAAAGAAATCCATTATAAAGTATTTAGTAAAAACTCCATAATGAAATAAAGTATAGAGCAACTAAAATTCGCACACACCAAAAGCAAAAAAAAAAATATAATGCTCCTATAATTTTATGTTTTGTATATTAGATACTCCTACTCGTTTTTCATTTTGTTTAGTAGTTAATGTCTGTATTCATGCTCTGTATGTCGCTTGCGTTTCTTTTATAATATTTCTACAATTTTATTGTGATTTTCATTACGTAATTATGTGGCAATTATTATGTTGTCTCAGTTGAACTGTTGCTCGCAGACAAACAAAGAAACACAAGTACAATAAAAGGGGCACAACAAGCTAAATTGTAGGTACTTTAAATGGAGCATCATGGGATGATGATGATATTACAAAGACTTAGTTAGGTAGTTGTACATATAGTCAGATATTCAGTGTGAGAGAAAACCAAAAAGCATAATTGTTTTTGAAAGATAATTTCAAAGAAAACACAAAAAAAGAAAACGTTTGTTCAATTTCAAGAAGCACCTATACAATTAATATTTACTAACTATGCAGATTTTTATACAAGTTTAATTTTTGCTGCTAACATTACATTTCAATTTTAGTATCGATTTTGATGATGATGATACCGTTTAAAATTTTGCAACTTTTTTTTTTTTGTTAATTAAAAATTGAAACTTTTGTTGTTTTAGTGTAAATATTGTTGTTGTTTAAGTTTTTCTTACCTTGCTTACTTTGCAAAAAAATATTATTATTTTAAACTTTCAAAAAGTTTCAAACTACCGACATTTAGAAATGAAGTGAACCATATACATGGAAACTAATGATGTAACGGATGCATTCGCATTCACTACATGCGAAAGATTAGTATAATTTTGATATTCGCATCCGTATTCGCAATTTTGTTTCCGAACGTATAACGGATGTTTAAATTGGCCAAACTGCGCTCACTTCAATTTTTTCAATTAGGTTTGCGAATATGTTTGCTCAGTTTCAGTTTCTTATACAACTTTGTTTGGTGTTTGCCAAAAAAAAAGTTGATAAAGCATCAAAACTACATAAGTTGATCTAAATATTTTCTTAAAAAATCTAAAAGTAACTATAATATGAAATTCCACATTAGCATTCGCAAATGTCAGCGTTTGACATTCGTATTCGCATCCGTTAAACTAACATCCGTAACATCACTGATGCAAATATACACACATACATATAGGTATATGAATAAGTAACAGCTCAATATTTACACAATAAAAAATAATATTTGTGATGAATAATGAAAACTTAGTATGTATGTATTTTGTTATAGAAAAATAATAGTTTTTAAATATTTTTGTTTACATTGACTAAATTTTTGGTAATTACAATTTGGAAGAAATTTGTAAAAAATTTTTCCAAATTAAAAATATTAAAAAAAAAAAAAACTCATTCCATACAAAACGGTGTCTTCATTTCAGTTATTTTGGGAGTTGTAAATCCAGCAGTTTGCTCACCTAGTCTTGTCTATCCTTTTTTATATCATTAAAATTTGTTTATTAAAACATTTTTTTTTTCACAATTGTAATTTGTAATGGTGAAAATGTCAATGGCCTTTAGTAGTAAATGTTTTTAAAGTCGACTCTAATTTAAAATCGAAAGTAATAAATGAAAATGAAACTTAATTTCATTTCTAAATTAGCATACAACTTCAACTAGAGTTAAATGCCAGTCAAAAGTCAGCTGTGTAAATTCACTAAAAATGTGAAAATATCACAAATTTACAATCCAAAATTAAAAGAGTGAGAAAGTATTCTCTCACAAAAAAAAACAAAAATATCACAAAACAGACCCAAACAGAAATTTGGAACAATAGATCGATATGGAAAAGGAGACGAAACTTGATATGAAGTGTTCAAATGATTAAATTTAAATAATAAAAAGTTTATGATAGTTATACATTTCACATACAGATGGCGCAAATGTCCAAGGAATTACATGAAGATGTCGCACACAAAAAGAGTTCGTCTACAATTGTCATCGACATTACCGGTAGAGAGTTGCAATTTTTGTTCTAGCATTAATCCAAAAAAAAAAATTTGTTGTGTATTAACGAACACAAGGCAGAAGTGAAACTTCTTGTGAACTAAACGAAACACAAGCAAATAAAATTAAAAAACACAAGCCAATGAAGTAAAAAATTTAGCGATTGAAAAATTTCATTTGCTTGTGTTTCGTTTAGTTCACAAGAAGTTTCACTTCTGCCTTGTGTTCGTTAATACACAATTTAGTTTTATTTTAAATTGATATACAAACGGATATATTAAAGGGTAATTTACATGACCAAATTAATTTTCTAAGTTTCCTTTTTATACATTATGGCTAGGATCTTTTTATTCCATTTTTTTCTAACTATTTCAAGGTTTTTGAGGACTTGATATATTATTAATACAAACTTTCATTCATTGGAATGGTCAGCGGAATTTATCCAGAATGTTTACGTAATTACCTAGTTCTACGACATTCCGAAAAAAATGAAGCAATATTTTATCATTTAAAACCATAGAAATTAATGTAAAGTAATCAATGGTCCAATTTAATTCGATGGAAAAAAAAATTCTAGGGATGGACTTAAATTTGAGAGCTTCCATTAATCATTTCAATCCTTTACACATTTTCTTGAACAATTTTAGTCTCACCAAAAATATCTTTGTTTAGTTTAAATAATCTAAAATACGTGAATGAGTATTGAAGATTGTTAATTCTTGAACGGTGTCTTCATTTTAGTTATTGCTTTGAGAAAGTTGTAAATTCTGCAGTTTGCTCTCCTAGTCAGGTCTGTCCTTTTTTATATCATTAAAATTTGTTTATTAAATTTGAAGAACCATTTCGTTAAACAAAAATTATTCTAGTTTTAATTCCTTAAATCTGAAGCATATATATTCGAATCCACGAAATCCAGCCATTTTAGTGCTTAGTGCTTTTAGTTCTCTCCGTAGTTTTTGTAGCATAAGTGGCAAGTGCTGGAATGCAGAGTGCCTGGATTTGATACTTGGCAGAGTCGGTAAATCAAAATTAAAAAGTTTTCTAAACGGGATTTTCTTGGCAAAGAAACTTTTTTCACCTACAGGTTAGGATTCGGCATAGAACTCTAGTTCCCTTTATTCGGTTACAAATATACCGCTCGACTAATCAAAGTTCGCTTAGTTGGCTTTAAGGAAAAACCAAAAACAATAACTTTATCATAACTTTAATCTTCATCGTTGTTAAATTTTTCGACATAATTGCCAGTAGTTTCTATAAAGTTTTGAAGCCGAAAGATCCAATTTTTAAACAATTTTTTAAAATTGGCTTTTTAGGTTTGCAACTTCGACATAGACTACATTAATTATCCCCTCATTACTGCCGAAGACCTTTCCTCTCAATTTTTTTTATTTTTGGAAGCAACCAGAAATCACAATCGCAATTTTTTCAATCTCTGAGTGCGCAAAGAACTTGTTCGTTTGCTGGGGCATTATCGTGATGCAAAAGGCAGTGTCGCAATTCATGTTTTTTCTGGTTTTCCAACAAGTTTTCAAAAACTTGTGGTAAGCAAATTTCAGCATACCATTTAGTAGTTATCGTCTGTCCAGTTTTCAGAGAAGTAACAGCTACAATTTTTTCTCTAAGGAAATAAATTGACATCATTACTTTTGCCGCTGGCTTCTGCTGCTTGGCTTTAATGGGTGGATTAACACCTTTTGGGCTTCATACCATCTGTTGTTGCTTGGTTTCTGGGTTGTACTTGACGAAACAAGCTTCATCACCTGTTACAATTTGGTTTAAGGTGCTAAACTCGCCTGTTTGAGCATCAGTCAAAATTCGAGGAACCCATTGTGCTGACTTCTTCGTGTATCCAAAATGATCCCTAAATATTCGCGTTACAACTATGGCATTCAAGCCCAATTCCTTGGCATTCATTTCCTGCATCAGTCTTGTATCCTAGTCGAAGATTTTGGGCAATCTTCACGAGATTCGTCCTCTACGAAAAAATGTTCAGTCGTAAATATCCGAAACCACTTTGAAACAGTCACCAGCATTGGTGCTTTCTGTCTCCATCTTCTATTTGGCAATCATTAAATATTTCTACAGATTTGAGGTTACGCCGAAATCGGTAAAGAATGGCTTGCTGTGGTGCGGTGGAATTTCTACCGACTCTTCCTCAGTAGCTTTGCGTTTTTTTGTCTCCATGTTGACCGTTTTCAATGAAATTTAAAATTAAATTAAATTTATTCAGTGTTGCCAACTAAGCGATCTCTTGTTAACCCCCTCGTATCTTGCTCAACATGAAGGAATGAGATAAAACCCGGAATAGGTCCTCAATGGAATGGTTGTGCCATAATAGTAGTAGTAATTCTGCCTCGGTTACTTCAATATAGTGGCAAGCGCTTTTCATTCAGTTGGATTAGAGTTGGTCTCATAAAAAATTTACGATCGCTCCTAAACCGATTCGGGGTTACCTACCAGTGATTTAACTTTCGAAAAATAAAGGCTGCTTTCATCATGGCCTAGTGCCATACATGAATTGCTTAGAGTATAATGTTTCCAGCCTTAATCTTCGGCTCAATTACATAATTATATTTAATAATAATTACAAATATTTTTTAACTTGTGTTTAACTTCTAACTGTTGCTGCTTAAGTTATGATGGTCACTCAAACGAAACGAAGCAGAATTGTTGTGAAAGCGAAATTTTCTTATTTTGCTTTGGTTTGAATTTTTGTGTAACAAAAAAAAAAAAAAAACATTTAAATTATATGTTGAGTGTTTCTTTGTTGCTTTTGTAGTTTAGTTTAGTTTTTCCACAGATATGATTTGCAAAAGTTAGACATACATACATACAACTTTGTATATGTACTTACACATACAAATATTTAATATGTATAGTGGAAAAATATAGCAAAACATCTGCAATTTTTCCACTGTAGTTTACAACTAATTGCGAGAATATCGAGTGGCGTTCGAGTTGAAGTTTCAATTCCAACAGGAATCGCACGTACGCACGCAATACACACGGCGGTAGCGTGCGTTATGGGTGTGAAGCTTGCAACTTTCAATTTCAATTTCGTAGAAAAACTCGATTGTGTTGTTGGTTATTCATGTGTGTATGCACCACTTACATAGAATCGTTTTCAATTTAAGTATCCGTTTATTAGAATATCGAAAATTAAAAATTTATAAACAAATAGTTCAAATGGAAATAAATGTAGACTATAAAGTCTCATGTACTAGTCTAAATTCAAATTGTGCATAGTTACTGTTGTAAAATAAATAGGTTAACTTTAATCTCTAAAGTAAACTAATCAACGACTACTTAGTTTTCTGCTGCTTCTTTATCTATATCAAATAATTGTGAAATTTTTAATTGCTACTTTTCGATTTACTATGTACATTACGCTAATTACAAAATGGTTTTATTTAACTTTGGCTGTTGTCAGATTTTTTATGTAAATATTTACATTTTGCAAATAATAATTTCCACATAAATTTTGCGCACAATTAACGCAATTATCATTTTTGGTTATTTATTTTTATGTATATACCTTATATATACATAGTATATTTTTTTTTTTTTTTTTTTTTTGTTTCCATATTTCTTAAATTGATTACATTTTGCTGACAGCACAATTTTACTTTCTCTCTTTTTTTTTTTTTTTGCATATATGTATTGCTAAGAATTGTTGCTTTCAATTAAAATATTTTTGCATATTTAAATTTTCTCATTTCGCATTTTGTGAAATAAATACTTGTGAATTCTACCATGCACATAATAATAATAATTCCCTTAGGGCTTCGAGAGCAATGCATACATACATATGTTCAGTTACTATAATATTTTAAATATTTAAAATAAAATTTGCCAGCAAATTGTCTCATTTTATAACGCGTACTTAATTGATCATCAATTTAAGCTGTCTTCATTTATTAAGAATATGTATAGTGTAAGCCACAGCAGAGGGCTACATATTCAACATATACATATGTATGCACATACATATCTGCATATTAGAGTGGGTCAAATTTTTGGTCGATATTTGGTACCCCCTAGTTGTGTTCTATGGATCATTTTAAGCAACTTTCCCCCAATTTTTGAAAATAGGTATTTTCTCAACATTTTCAAGATTCGACTTGGACACAACATTAAAAAAAATAGAAACAGCATAACAATATTTTGCTATGGGGGTTTTTTGGTACGAGAAAACCGAGTCTGACATTGATTTGCCGATAAAATTATGTTTTGATACTCAATTTGAGCAAAAAAGACTTAAAATGTACAAAAATGGCAAAAAATCGGATTATTTGTATGGGAAGCACCCTTATTTTTAATCGTAATGACTTGAAATTTCGCACAAATTTTTTTTTTTACAAAAAAAAAAAAAAGATTCTGAAAGTTACAGTGCAATATAATAAAAAAGTAAGGGTACCTCCCATACAAAATTTTAGATTTTTGGCCTTTTTTGGCCAAAATGATTCATAGAACACAACTAGGGGGTACCAAACATCAACTTTTTTTGACCCATACAATTTGACCCACCCTAATGCATATATATGTTCATACGTACATGTGTGTATGAACGAATAAATATGTGAGTCACTGTAACATCACTACGACACAGGAATTGTTAAAGTAATTAATGAAGTATGACAAATATTAAAGTTGCATTGTTTTAAAGCATACAGAATTTGCTATTTTTTTTTTTTTTTAATTTCAAAAATTTAAGCGCAGGAATTTGCAGTCAAACAGCTCTGAAAGCCCATAAGCTCTCCATATGTAGAGTCAAATTTATTATGATACCGTCTAAAACTTTATACTAAAATGTAAAACTAAAAAGTACATACAAAATAAAAGTTGCTTCAATTTCCTTGGTTTAAAGTATTTCCTAAAGTAGAAATATCTAACAAGCTAGCGAAAATAATTTTTTAGTATTATTCACTTACATGCCCAAAAGGAAGTTGAAACTAAAATATATTCTCTGACCGAGTTCTTTGTAGACAATTTGTTTTTAAATATTTCTAAATTTTGTAAGTACATGATGAAGATATAAATCTTAAAATATTTTAGTATTTAAAAATTCTATATTTTTATGTAATGTAATGCTTCGTTCAGTGTTCTCCTCTTAGTGCTTAATTAAATTGCAATTGACACTTAATTTTTGAAATTTATTTTCATTGGGCATTTAAATTGATAATAGGGCTCCCGTCCTATAAATTTTATTTAATGAAAATTAACAAAGAAAGCAAATTATCCATCACCTGAATCGTTTTTGTTCTCAATTTCAATATGTCCTTCCCTTGTTGTATTGTGTTTGTCCTTTGAAGAAATTTTACAAAGCAGTTCCGGTTTTGCTATGAAGTATTTATAGAAATCAAGACATGGATATTTTTAGTTACATTTGACGATTATAATCGCCTTCAATGTTTCCACTTCTATCAAAAGTATGCTCGTGCATCGTCTTGCCATAGTTTTGGATTTCGAAGCTTTACAAAATTTAATTTTGTATTTTTTCTTAGTATAAGTAAACGCGGTATTTTGGTAAAAAATGCGGTATGCGGTTTTGGAGTCTAAAAAACAGTATACTACCGCGAAAAACTGTATAGATACGAGCATTATCTATGGCTCTAAAATCGAAATATTGTTGAGAAAAATGTTTGTAACATCAGTCGGGTAAAATCGGAGATATGGAATATGAGATATGTTGTCATTTTTTTGAAGACGCAAATCAAAACGATGTTAGTGGAAATAATATAAATCGAGATATTATTGTTTTGTCATTGACATAACGACAACCAACTTTATAGAAAAGTGGAAGAGAGGTGGCAGTGCTCCCACTCATATTTAATATTTAAATGTAGACACAATAAAACCCGCAGAAAGTTAAATCACATTTTATTTTGAATATCATAATATTAATATATCATATTCAGATTCCTCGTACCCAAAAATCCCCAGAAAGACCTTTTGGTGGTAAAAATATTTGCATTTAAATTAATGAAGTTTTACATAAGTTTCCTTTATCAAGTTATGATACTTATAACTTATGTGAATCAATTTTGCCCAAGTTTTAGGCAATTTATACTGGGTTTCATCATGTTTTTGAAAAAAAAAAAAAGCTACAGTGTCATAAATAATTGAAAATAGCCGAAACCAAAAATTTTCCACAGTATGTAACAAATTTGAGCCAATGAAGGGACATTTTTGGGATATGAAAAAAAGCCAAAAATGGTGTCAAATCAAAAAGTATCCGCATAGCTAAGTTTCTACACATTTAGATCAATAAAAGTGGAAACAAATTTTTGAAAACAGATAATATCTTCAGGCTCCAAAAGTGTCTTGAAAATACTGAAATTTCGAAAATAAATTATGATTTTTCCAAATTTGTTGGCCAAAATTTTTTTTTTTCAATTCCACAGTTTTTTTTATTTTTCTTTGAGTGTGCAAAGATAATGCAAAAAGAATTTTCGAAATTGGATAATTTTTATCGGTGCCAAAAGAGGTTCCGAAGTTACGACCATAATTTATACTTATAGTACAATTTTTGTTGAATTTTTGAAAACATCTAAAAATAAAAAAGCTGTGGAATTTGAAAAAATTAGTGGCCAAAAAATTTTGAAAAATCATAATTCATTGTCGAAATTTCGGTATTTTCAAGACCCTTTTGGAACCTGAAGGAGTTATCTGATTTCAAAAGTTTGTTTCAATTTTTGTTCATGTGGATCTGAAGAAACTTTTCTATGCTATTACTCTTTAATTGGACGCCATTTTTGGGCTATTTTTTATGTTCCAAAAATGTCCCTTCATTTGCTCTATATTGTTACATACTGTATACAGGGTGACAATTGTAAAGTGACGCAAGTTTAATACTCTGCAGCAAGCTTTGCTATTTACCGTTACTTTAATTTAAAAAGCAAATTCATTCATCATTGGCTTTGCTTTTAATTTCATTTGAATTTTTGTTATTGCATTTTGAAATTTCCATAAAAATGGACAAGGAAAATATTCGTCGTGAAATTATGAAATTTCATTTGGCAAATTATAGTAGCCGTCAAATTGCAAAGGCTTTAAATTTGTCAAGTCGTACGGTAGACCGAGCTATTATTCGATATAATGAAACTGGGGGTTTTGGAGATAGAGACCGGGGAAAATTTTCAACAGTTGCCACTACTGATTTAACAGAAAAAATTCGTAAACGAATCAAGTGAAATCCAAGGCGCTCAATGAGAAAAATCGCTAAGGAAGTGGGAGTAAACCGTGAAACAGTGCGAATCATTGCAAAATCAAAGCTTAATCTTAAGCCGTACAAGCTCCGAAAAGCTCAAGATCTGACACAAAAAAAGAAAGATTTGCGACTGCAAAGATGCAAGGCGTTGCTACGCTCCTCCGTGTTAAAAAATGTTGAAAATATCTTGTTTACAGATGAAAAAATTTTCACGGTTGAACAACATTTCAATGCGCAAAATGACCGAATGTGGCTAACATCATCATCGCAACAAAATAGGACTGTTGGCCGAGTTCAAAAGCCAGCTTCCGTTATGGTATGGGCTGGAGTTTCCGCTAATGCCAGAACCCCTCTAATATTCGTTGAAGAGGGTGTTAAAATTGACCAGGTTGTTTATCGGAGCATTTTAAATGAACATGTTCTTCCCTGGGCCCAAGATACATTTGGAAATGAAAACTGGACTTTCCAGCAAGATTCTGCACCTTCCCACATGACAAAATTAACGCAAACATGGATAAAAGACAATTTTTCTGGATTCTTAACATCTCAAGAATGGCCACCATACTCCCCAGACTTGAATCCAATGGACTACTCTATTTGGAGTATTTTAGAGAGTAAGGCTTGTGCATCTCAACACCACAGTCTGGAGTCGCTGACAAATTCATTAGAGAAAGCCTGGACTGAAATTGATCAGGAAGTCCTGCGGCGAACAGTCCTACGATTTCCGGATCGATTGAAGGCATGTGTGCAGGCTAAAGGAGGTTATATTGAATGAGGTGGGGTTCAAATGAATGCTTATATATTCAGCAATGTTAACACTTAATTGTACTTAATGGAAGTACGTCCTTTTGAAAATAACTTCTGAAATGTGTGCGTCACTCTATATATATTGACACTCTATATATATTTGCAGTCTATATCCTGCAGAAAGAAAATTTCCTAACTAAATATTGTAAGAAAAATGGTTTTCTTTCTTCAACATTTTTAATGCTGTGGGCATGTTTTATTAAAAAACATAGGGGAGGACGTCATTTGTACTGAAGTTCGTAGTTTTTTTTTACGAAAATCTCCGTTTCACGTAAATTTTTGTGTATTATTAAAGCTCACGTAAAATTTCGGTTTTTAGCGCTATTAAATTGATTTTGCAACGAAAATTTACGTGAGTATCTTTAAAGTTTAAAATGAGAAGAAAATAATTTTTATACTAGTTTCCATTGGCATCTTAGGTAATGGGTCATTACCTACTACAAGAGCAATGTTCTTAGAGCAAATTTGCTTAAATTGACCCAAGTTGAAATCTATATTTGTTTGCCAATTTTAGATATATGTACTTCCAAATACCAACTCACGTATCAAATCTAAAATCTAGGTCAACTACGCTGTTAAATTACAGCGTCTCCAATATAATTTATATTTTTGAACAATATGTAGTGGTTAAAAACTAATCAACATAATTAAGTGTAATAACTTAAAAAAAAAAAATGATTAATTCTATTAAAAGCAAAAATTGTACATATTCTAACCTTTTCGACTTTACGCACATTGTGTAAAATATTAATCAAAACTTAAACAAAGATCATTTAATGCTAAAACAATTTAGCTACGGGCCTGACTCGACCGCTTGCTGCCCAACAAAAAGCATATGTACATACATAGGTCATCTCAGAAATTCAAAAGTTCAAATTTTTAAATATAAAATTAATGAATCTACATATTACACAAAAGCAAGCAAACGAGCAGCAAGTTTCGTTTTTATTTTTTGCTCTTCATTTTTCTATCATCATACAACTATAATATAATAAGAGTAATTTGGCATTCAAGCGTTGAGCATTAAAACTCGATGTTCCCGTCCGTCCGTCCGTCCTGCTTTGTACGTCTTTTTCTTCTTCTTTTATTTGTATGCATGATGATGATTCACAAATTCACAGAAGACCAGCAGTGAGAAAAAACATTTTGTCTTTTACAAAAGGTTTCCTTTTTTTAATATTCTAAAAGAACGATGAGGTTTTTGTTTTTGTTGTTGCTGCTGCTACTGCTGCATACATAGAGTTAAATTTCAAAGGGAACAGGTAGTAAATATTTAAAATATAATTTTATCTCTTTGTCAGTTTAAACTTAGTTGTAGGTGCATAGTTGGGGTAATTTAACCTTTTTCCTTCTAATAACTATCTTATTTTAGGTACAAACCTAAGCATGTAAATCTAATTTAACCCCATAGTAAAGTGAGAGAAGGAGCTTGTGCGTAGTATGGGTGCGTGTGTTTAGTTGATGTCAGTCGCAACAGTTTCCCTCTGTGTTCAAGTGCACATGCTCTTATAGCTGACTATCTATGTATGTATGTATGTATGTATGTATACCTCCGATAACAAATAGGTACGCAATCACCGATACACCAACAAACTCTTTCTTCCTCCCTCTCGCTCCTCTTTGCAGAACATACAAATACTGCTCACTCACTCTTTTTTTTTAGTACATTCTCATGCTCTATTCGCCCTTTCTACTACCTACTTAATATCACTGCTCTGCAACCGTTTATGATATGACTTTGATTTTGTCATACATACATATAACCATAAGCTGGAATGGGGGAAAGGGAACGCAGTGGGGGGAAGAGGAGCAACCTACTCTCGTTATTCTTCTCCTCAACGTGCTATTAAGTAATGTTTAACTGGTTTTTTTTTCGTTCTTTCTTTTTACCGATGTGTGTTGTTTATACGATTTGGTTTTAACTAGTAAAGATGGTTGAAAGAAAAAACGAAAACAAAAAAGAAAAGACATACAAAAATAAAACAAAACAATGGAAGAAGAATGAAGCAAATACAACAACAACAGCAACAACAAAATCAGTTTTTCTCACAAATTCAGTCAACAGCTGTCGGGCAAGTTCTGGTAAACCTTGCTATCAAACGCCTCAAAGCTCAACACGCTTACGGAGCATATACTAAGTATGCGAGTATGTTGCTGTTGCTGTTGTTTTTGTTATTATTGTTAATGTCGTCGCAATCGCAATAGTCGTCATCACTAGTAATCATCGTTAGAACTTATCCCATTCTTCATTTAAACTCATACTTGTGTAGCTATCTAGCTGTCTGTCTGTATGTAGAAGCGTATAGCTGTCTCTTTGACTCTTTTCTTCTGTAGCTGTCTGTTTGTATAACTATAATACTAGATATGCATGTACTTGCATTTTCTTATTCCTATCATCAAAATCTCATACTACATGCACATATATACATACTTCAGTGTCTACATTATTTTTTTCATTGTAGCAGTTTTCTGCAATAAATTTTTATATAACTACTATATATAAATATATGTATTATATACATAAATGTCTGTCTGTTTTTCTTGCTCGCTTTCCATTTAAATGTTCCTCTTTTTCTTCATGATGATGTTATGCTGCTTCTGTTGTTTCGCTCCCATAATTGGAATGAAACAATGCGCCATTTAGGGCAAAAATTTCTACCAGTGCATGTTAAAGGTTCTGGGAAATTTTCGTTTCTGTTTACAATTAAATTTTACAATTTATTATCAAGAGTCTCTCAGAGACTTTTCACAAAAATTAGCATTTCATTTGTACAGTCGTGTATGTTTGTATGGGTTTATAATATGTCAACCCAACAGTTCGGTTTGTCAACAGTTCTCTTTTGGAACATAAAATCAGCAGTTTTTTTGTTGTTGTTATTTCTTGCGTGAATTCATTGCCGAACTGATGACATAAACATTTCTGTGTGAGTCTTTTGAACTTGTAAAAACATGAGCGTAAAATTTAATTCATGCAATGTTAACCCTTAAACGCCCAATACATCCGATTTCAATTAAAAACATACCCAGAGGTAGTATTTGTGATTCCGAACAACGTTTGTTCTACGTGTTTTCAAATAAATTAGTTAAAGGTGCAGTTATTTTAATTTACATGGTTGACCTCTGTAGTAACCTATGGCGATTATCTGGAGAATAAATTCAAATACATTCGCAATAATTTTTAAAAACAATTATTTGGTATTATCCCATATCGTCTGACACAAATTTGTCCACACGGCAATATATTTATTACACAAAATTCGTAAATAAAAACACCTTTTTTTCAGTTAGTTGTTTAAAATTTTTGCAAAACATCCTTTTCGAGCTAAAAATAACTGTAACTGTACGACAGTTGTCATTTTTCCATTCTTATTTATACGCATCGATTAAGAAAACTTTAGACAGTAAGATCAGATGTTTATTTTAAATGGCGAACGTTAAATGGCGGCACAGGCAGCCGCGGAAGTGGTTGGTCACTGTAGTGACCAGTGGGTATTTAAGGGTTAAAAACATGTGTCGTACGAGTGATCGCTTACAGCTGACATGTGAAAGGTCTTTTGGATCAATTTTTTACCATTGGGATAATAATAATATACGCAATGGTAACAGTAAAGTGAAAAAGCAAAAACTTAAACCAAATGTATTTAAATTGTTTAATTAAAAAAGAAAAGAGATTTTTATTTTCAATTTAATTACTTTAAAAGCAATCTTAAATCTCATAATTATTTATATTTATTATTAAAAACTAAATATTGTACACATTTTTATGCATACACTTACGCATATTTAAAATATCACGTGTCTTTAAGGATATCAAAAACAAAAAAAAACTTTCCCCCCTAGTTAAACTAATTCTAAAATAACTCTCAGAGGATCAAAAACAAAACATAACAAAAAAAAAAAAAGGTTGCGTTCCACAAAAAAGGTTGGTTACATTGTTTTATGAAAACAACTCAAAAAAATAGAAACATTTTGTTTTATTTTTATGCTATGGTATTCATATTACATATATTCTTTACTTTTTTTTTTTTTTTTTTTTTTTGTTAGTAGACACTTGACCTTATTTATGTTTGTTTGTATAGCTCTTTTATTTTTAAAATATTTTAAGCGCATATGCTTATACTTGTGCCACCTACAATGTGAAATGTATGAAATTTGAGTAGGCTCCCCCAAAAAACATAAAGGAAAAGAAGTAGAAAGTATAAGAAAATATTACACTAAATTGCAAGCAAGAGCAGCCAGCAGCAGCAATTCTTGTAGAGCAATAATAGCAACACAAAATACTCGTGAGATTACAAATCTTTAACATGTTGACTCCATTTGTCAATTTTACTTACACATGCACATAAATCTAAGTGGATAATGAAATTAAATGCCCAATTATGTATGCTCGTATTCTGCAGTCTTTTAGACAGCCAGTGGTAGGGTGAAGTTTAACATGAAATATGCCATTTCAACTGTACACCATCTTCTGCGTCAAGTTCCAAGATTTAATAGCTTAATTTTTCAAATCAACTTTCTTTTAATTATAAGTAATATTTTTAATAGTTTATCCACTTATTCCATGCCGATCAAAACAAGTTTATAGATAATTTGTTAATAACAGAAGTCAATTATCGCTTCATTGCCAAAATTTAAATCAATCGAGTATTCTTATCATTCTACTTAGTATTGTATTCATTAGGAATATCGGGAATTGCCATTAGTTTCCATAACACTATCATCGTTTTAGGAGTTGTTTTCTATTGATGAGCATAAAATGTTTTTCTAAACATGAAGAGATTTCCGAAAGTGGTAGGTTAAGTTAAGAGGCGGCTCGTTACGTTATCCCGTTTATTAAACCAGGTTTATCATATATTTTAACTGGTTTCCAATACAGTTTATGCATGTATATCAACTGAACCCAAGTCGGATAGGTCGTTGTAGAAGTATTGCTCTGGTATATTTTATCTACAGTCAACATGAATGAAGTTAGTGTGAGATAGACGCCTACTCCTCTTCATATTTATAGCTCCTACAAAAGCCATTTAAGGGCACACCCAGTGGCGTATAATAAAGTGACCAGTTGTTGCTGCCACAATTTTCCTTATTAAGGTTCTGCCTAATGGCATTCGCTTTTTAGAGCGGGCTTATAGTCTGGGTAAACCAGCTTAGCGAACTTGCATGTGGATTCATTCGGTCATATCACTTTATCCCCGTTGAAGATCGCCGTTTTAGCTTTAACCCTTTATACGTTACAGTTACATAGCGACCAACCACAAAATTACCTATTCAAGTATATTTTTTTCAAAGTAGGTTATTTTTTCAAAATGTAGGCATTGTAAGAAGTGCGCACGGAAAAATTGTACATAAAAAAAATCAAAAAATCAAGTAATCCTTAAATTCAAAGATCTTTTTTTTTGTTTTTTGTTATACTTCACTCTATGCAAATTCTTTACAAACAATTAATTATAATTTTTTGTTTTTAAGGAAGTTTTGAACTTTTTCAGAAGTTTTCTTTATCAAGGGTTTGTGTTGCTTTTATTATGGTTTTTAAAAGCTGCAGTTTACTTAATCTTATATTCCTTTATGTTCTTCGATACAGCTTTCGTCTCCTTCAGTTTCCGCTTAATTAGAACCCAATAATGTTCCACTGACCTCAGCTCTGGGCAGTTTGGCGGATTAGGCTCTCTAGGTACGGTTGGTTGGTTGGTTAAAGTGACTGATCCTACAGCAGACGCACTGTGAGCCACAATTAGCGCTATAGCGCCGTTTAGAAACCACTTCTTCACCGAACTAGAATTAATGCTGCGCTCTTACTAAGTCCACCCCGTCGAGTTTAGGTATCCTAGCAGATTCTTTGAACTGACTGCTAAGCAATCGGACAAGCTATGGAGGAAATACTTCCCTAGGAACCTATATTTTGTCCTCGCCAAGGCAGGGCATTCACAAAGAAAATGGGAGATTGTTTCTTTTTCTTCTAAGTTTCCGCAACTACTGCAGTGGGTGTTAGAAAGGATCCGCAGTTTTTCTGCGTGAGTACCTATACACCAGTGGCCGGTATAGGCTGCTGTTAACCTAGCAGTGTGGGTACGATCCCTGGTTAAAAGCCCGCGAGATAATGTCGCACGCGGGGTAATGCAGGATGCTAGTAACTTCCACCTCTAATTAGCCAGTCGATAAAAATAGCGACCTTACACCTATCTGTCATATAACTCTTTATTAGTTGACAAGCCTCTCTAATAGCCAAAAGTTCAGCCTGAAAAACCGAAGCATCATTAGGTAAACGTAACATTGGTTTATTTCCATCTGCGGGGAGTGCACCCCGCACCCACCCCACAGGCTATTTTTGAACCATCTGTAAAAATAGGAATGTCATATTCTGTTAAAAAGCTTTTTTCTTTCCAATTTCTTAAAATCGATTTTGAAATACAGTTGTGGTATGATGTAATCTGTTCCTCTGAACACGAAGTTTGGTATAGTAGCTAAAACTTTACAGTACCCGTAAGTACGTTCGGCCCAATAACCGGTAGTCTCAGTCTTAAGCCTTTCCGCGCTATTGAAGGCGATATTTTTGATGTGAAGGTCAATGGGAAGGAGATGTAGCATTACGTTCAGACCATCCGTATTACTAGTACGTAAGGTTCCTGTAATACCAACACATGCTGTTCTCTGAACTCTACTGAGCTTCCTAACAATGTAGCTCTTACCTAGAGCTGGCCACCAAACTATTGCATCGTAATTTAGTATCGGACGCATTATTGCTGTATACCGCCAGTTTGTAATATGAGGACGCAAGCCCCATCTTTTACCCAACAAAATGTTGCACGAATAATAAGCCACACAGGCTGTCCTTACCCGGAACTCTATATTGGATTCCCAATTTAGTTTTGTGTCCAACAAAACTCCCAAGAATTTGGCCTGAACTGATAGTATCAGTTGTTGTCTATTCACTAAACGAAGGTTGAGGGTTGGAATTTCGCTCTTAGTGGTAAAACGCATTAGTTCCGTTTTACCTGGATTTACACCAAGTCCACATCCCGTGGCCCATGCGCAAAGCTTATCCTAGGCCTCTTGCATAATTTCGCTCATTATACTTGGGAACATTCCTGATACCACCAACACCACGCCGTCCGCATATGCTACCACTTTCACCCCCGTTTTGTCTAGCACAGTAGTGGTGAAAGCACACCTCCCTGTGGTGCTCCTCTACTAACATGTTTTACAAGAGTAGTGTTTCCCAACTCTGAATCAATCTCTAGGCACTATATTGATATTTTTGCTGGTGTACCATCCCATCACTTTTTTCCATAACGGCATCATGCCAGATCAGGCCAAAAGAAGCTGGATACTTTATGCTGCATTACAAATTATTTTAATATCTTTTGCAAATATTCAGCAAAAAATATCCATGTTGATTGACCCAAAAGTTACGTACGGCTGGCTTCTTTTACTTAGGGAACCTTGGATTTGTTTTTGGGTTCTGTACTTTTCTGGCACATTTTCTCGCTGTTTCTATGCTAATATGTTTCGTCATCCATAATGTAACACTGAAAATTGGTTACAAAGTTTGCCTGCAATTTTGTTGCGTCAGTGTTTTTCGTAGCACACCGATCAGGGACTTTCTGAACTTTGTACGATTTAAGGCCAACTTCTCTTTTTACTTTGCGGACAAATGATTCAAAGCTACTGCATTTTTGAGCTACTTTTCAGCCCGAGGCATTTCTCCTTGACACGTTTAGTTCTGTGTAGGTCTCCCGATCCACATTTTTTGCCAGATTCCACCTTTCAACCAATGTTTAGCAAACATTTAATCAAAAAATTATGTTAAAATTTTTTCGTGCGCACTCCTTAATGTGAAAAAATTAACTGAAACTGATTTTACAAAACTAAGTTTATTGATTTTTGAAAAAAGTTACATGTGTACATTTTAAAGAAATATTATAGTTTTTTTTTTTTTAAGTAAGAAGTTGCATTTTTCAAAATAAAATACTGTTTTTCATTCGGTTAGTAAAAATATAACATTCTTTGTTTTTATAATTGCAAAAAATATTAATCAATCAGTTGGGATTCGTTCGTTAAAAAAAAAAAAAAAAAAATAAGTGGATATTGCGATATTTTTCTTGGTTCCAGAAGTAAAACTTAGACCTTTTTTGGCTAAAAAACTCAAAAAAACTCAAAAACACAGAAAAAAATACGTTTTGCTTAAATTTGTGTTTTATGCCCAGAAAACATTATTAGAAGTAAGATCTCGCTATGGCCCGTAAAAAGGGTTAAGCTTGCTAGCGGTATACCCAGGTTTTTTATGTTATGACAGAGGCCGTGGAATCTAGCCAAGATGTACACACATAGTATATCAGCTACCTCATTCAGTAAATGTCGACGATCAACTTGTATTTTAATGATATCTGGAAAGGGTTTCGATTGGAGATTAATAAATCATTGACTAATGGTCATCATCTCGGCTTGAAAGGCACTTCAGTGATCAGGAAGATAAGCTTAACTCTGATTACTCATCGATTACCCTACCTTTCAATCCAATTTGAAATGGACAGTTGTTCCTAACACCCTCTAACGGTCTAAAGCTGAAGACGAATACAAAAGAGTCGGGAGTTCAAAAACCTATTTTTCACATCAAAGTGAGCATAAAATAAAACAAAAGCGTTGAAATGCATTCAAAAAAGTTTTAAATTGTCAATAAAATAGTGATTAATGGAGAGCAATATTGCTAAAGTAAAAAAAAAACTTTCGACGTTAGCGTATTTTGATTTTCAAAGATAGCTGCTCTGAGGCCGCCTTAACCGTTAGAGCGTTAAAGCACCTGTGATCAACAACGGAAATAGTGACCTGCATCGGTTCTTAACAATTTATCCTTGTATATGCATACATATCTGTGTCCTTTTGACAAAACAACCTTGCTTTCTATCTGCTTAAACGATTTCTTCTCTTCTTTTAAATTCGACAAGCTTTTGCTGCATGTTTCTCCCAATTTTTAGTATTTTTAGTTTAAGCTACAGTTCTTGAACTGAAAAAAATTTAAAAATTGAAATAAGAGCAGCAAAAAGCGCGTAGAATCTACAAAAATAAATGAAATCTCGCACCAAGAAAAATGGGTCATGTCAGAGAAGAAGGAACATACCGCTCAAATTTCATATTAATTCGTCTAGTGGTTTGGATTAGGCGTTAATACAATTTTTTTTCTCTTATTTTTATAAAGTTAACATGAAGTTCAGTTTTTATGAAATGTCATAATTTGTAATCTGTTTTAATCTTACTCTGTTTCACTTTTATTAAAATTATTATTTTTATAGCATATTATTCAATTTTCCTAAAACAAAAATTACCCATATGCAAATTATATTCAATTGTTCCTGCCACTTTACATTTCTTCCTGAGATGCTTTTCCTGTTTTTAATTTCAAGTACAACAGCACAAAAAAAAATAACAATGAAAGTAAAAAAAAAACTTAACTAAGTATTGTAAGAAAAACAGAGAGACAGAGTCGGTGTAATTAGTGCATTTTATGCATATAACTTTACACATTATTATCAACATACAACGTTTAGCACAATTACACATCACAGCACACACATGCATATGCATACATAAATACACACAAATAAAAATATTTGAATAAGAAAGAATGAACAAAAAAAAAGAAGCTGGTGGCAAGTGTAACATCATGACATTGCAACTCATTTTGCAATGCCAACATTACCATCACTACCATTACCATTACCTCATCAGCAACATCACCTCCACCATTACTTGTACCATTAGAGATTCTCACAATGCAATATCATCGTGTGTGTTGGCGCTGAACAGTTTCGCCTTAAAGTCCAACTCATTACAACCCTTCTAAAAAGAAAAAAAAAAAGAGAAAGAAATGATATTACAAGAGTTAAGAAGTAAAAGAAGAAAAAAGAAAAAGTTTTTAACATGGATGCTCCTGTTGTAATTAAGACTGTCATTCACTCAACCATGAAAGAATCCGCACACAATGCAACTGTAGATTTCTACAAACACACACACACACACAGGTACACATGCATTCACATACTTACATGCAGATATATATTTTTTAAGCTCGATTAAGTGCCTGCCTGCGCACAGGCTTCAAGCCAGCTGAAGTTGGCTTGACTTTTTAAATAATTTTTTTTTTTTTCATCCACATTTTTCTACAACTTCAATGTTGTAGAAAAAGTTTTTTTTTCCCATCTACAATAAATTGTAGTTACTGCTGCTGTTTGATGACAATACATACATACATATGCATCTATATGCAAAAAACCCGATGAAGAACAAGCTGTACTAGTAGAATGCAGAACAAGAGATAAAAGCTTGAGTGTAATTGTAAAATTGTGTAAAGTTAAAAGTAAAATTAAAAAATAAAACATAAATTCCATTGCCATGTTTAAGTACTTGGAAAAAAAACACACACACACAAAATGCAACAATAAAACGAAACATCAACAACTACAACGACTTTTTTCGATTTCTTTCTGAATGCAAAATTGGTAAAAAAAAAAAAAATAGAAAAGAATATTGCTAACAGCAATTACAGTGAGATTCCTTTTCATCATTGGCGGCCAGTGGTGGTGATTTAGCGAAGATTGCAGGTGTTATATCCACGATTGACTTTACAAGAGAAATTGAAGACTTGGTCAAGGTGATCAGCGTTGACTAATTTCAGCGGTTTTAAGAAAATCAACGTGGAAGAAAATTGTCCAATTTCTACAAATATACTAAGGCATCAGAGCATTTCCTTGTTAAAATATTCAAAATCAATCAATACCTGGATTTAGCTTCAAAACAAGTGATCGTCAAAAAATGATATAAATTAACGAAAAAAATTAAAAAAAAAAAAATTAAATTTATTGGTTGTTATATATAGATATAGATGTCAATCTCGGGATTTGTTATAAAAGGATATAGCATTATCTGCAATTTTTAATGACTAATGGAGGATTTTGTAAATTTCGTTTTTCAGCCTAACTAGGAAAAATCTGAAAAAATTCACAGTAATTTTTTGGTTTTGGAGACACATTTAGAATTTTTTCGCGAAATTAGCGATGAAAAAAACTTTTAACATGCGATTTTTTCATACTAAAAATAGGTTTACTATTCTGATTTTTCTTATGGAAATAAGTTTGCTTCCGTATACTCATACTCCAATTTTTTCAGATTCTTGCAAGGTGTGGAGATTCTCTCATTGTGCTTAACAACTTTGTTTCAGACATTAAATTCGTATCTGTTGAAATAAAGAAATTTCTTAATAGCCCCTGAAGACCCCATTTTTCCGACTTCAGGCCCATATTGTGGGTGAACTAGAGATTATGGAGAAAAACTGAGTACTAAAACCGTTGAAAAATCTCACACATAGAAAAAGTTGAAAATTTGTTACAGTTCGTAATGAATTTGATTTACCATAAAAAAAAAATTTTTAAGTTTTCATAAAAAAAATTTTTCGCAAAAAAAATGTTGAAAAAGATTCTGGGAAAATAGCAGATAGTTGATAGTTAATAGCTGTAATGGTTTTTTTTCATGGCCTTTTGGCATTTCATATGAAATGCCAATTTCGATTTTGAATTTTCTTGAACCCCGTTCACACCTTGCAAAAATCTAAAAAAATTGGAGTATGAGTATTCGGAAGCGACTTATTTACATAAGAAAAATCAGAATAGTAAACCTATTTTTAGTATGAAAAAATCGCATGTAAAAAGTTTCGCGATTTTTTCATCGCGAATTTCGCGTTAGAAAATTCGCAAAAAGATTTCAAATATGTCTCCAAAAAATCACTGTGAATTTTTTCAGATTTTTCCTATGACTAGTTAAGCTGAAAAACGCGAAAAACGAAATTTACAAAATCCGCCATTACTCATTAAAAATTACAGATAATGGTCTGAAAATTTAGCCAAATCATTCTTAAATTAAGTGCTTCAAAAAGGTCTATGCGAAACTGGATTTGGTTTTGTTGCATTTCTGACATGAAAACCCTTTGACTCTAAAATCACGCGATTTTCGGAATTCGTATGCATACAACTTATTTCAATCTTCGTTTCGCAGTTTGTTATCTCTAAATCAAAAGTAAGTTTTTCTTTCAAAATGTTTTAAAAATCTTCATGGTATGACTTTTCAAAAGCCGACTAAATTTATGACAGTGTATTTTGTGATAAATTTATTATTTTCTTTGTACTACGAAATTTGAGCTCGAAATTCGGAAATTGGAATCGGAATCATATTCAACTTTATAATTATATATATATACTACGTACTATTTTTAAAGTTTTGGCTTGGTTTTAGTTTGGGCAAGGTTTTGTTTAAGGCCAAAACCAACAATAATGACTACAAAAGAAATTACAGTGCCTTTTTCACGCATGCGTATTGGTTGAATATTGACTGAGCGATGGACGGTTTCGTAAAATCTAATTGCCACTCTCGCCGATTTTGGTCAAAATCGGACTCAAGTTTTTTTTGTATTCATTATTGTTGGGGTTGGTGTCAAACAATATTATTTGCAAAATTCTAAAATGGTCAAGCCGATGCAGGTCGAAAAACTATATATTTTTCAGTTAATATCAATCCAGAAACACCCACCCTATTACTTTGAAAAATGGATACAGTATACAGAGCGCGTAAAATATTTACATCTATTTTGAGTAGATTACGTTATCCATTTACATTTTTATGCATTCCAGTAAAAAAATCAAATAAAAAAAAATCATGTGTCTCACAGTAGAAGTGAAATGAAACTACGTTGTTTATTAGGAAATTGTTAGAAAGCATTTATAAAACATTCTGTTGAAGTTTCGCAGTTCTCTTCTCTCTATTTTGTTGTTGATACTCTCTACACTAATCGGCACAAACACAACTTAGTACACATGAATGGAAAGTTCAGTTATATGCAATCAAGCAGAGACTTCTATATCGATTCTCTCACTAAATCACATGCGATAAAACTGCTAGAAGTCTTCTCTCTGCTTGATTGTATGTAGCCGAATAACAACTGTATAACTTCGTTTCTTACTGGTTTTGTTAGAGTGCGATTTATCGCGAGACCGTTGTTGTTGAAGCTTTTGCACTCTTCCTCTTTCTATTTTCTAAAGCTTTTGTTCTGTTTATTCTCTCTACATTTATCGGTACAAACATGACGTAGCACACGTATATAAAACATGAAAAGGAAATCCAGCTGTATGGAATCAAGCTCTCTCACTAAAGTACATGAGAGCACAGATAAAACTGTAAGAAGTCGACTCTCTGCATGATTGTATGCAGCCGATCCCCATATGACTTCGTTCGCTAAACACTAACAACAGCACAACATTTGTGGAACAACAAATAACTTGCCGCTGCCACCAATTTTCTTACCCTATCAAAAACCTAAAATTCTAGCTACGCCACTGAACCATGTACATATTTCCTGCGAAATGAAATAATAAAAGAAAAACTACTTAACAACTTGCTGCTGCTGCATCTCCCCGCAGACTTGGTCAATAAACCTGTTTGCTTGCAACAAGCTACAGGAAAAATTCTAAATTAAGCTAAAACAAAAATAAAGAGCAAAAAAAAAAAAAAAACTTTGACTGCCTGCCTGAATGCTTGCATCCATCTAACACAAATGAACAACAAAAGTGGATATTGACGATGCATCAGATGCTTGTTGTTATTGCTTGTTTGCTGATGCTACAATTGCTATTGCTGCACGTTTCGACCATAACCATAGACATTACATTAGATCGGTTAATATACGACGAAGATTAATATTGCAGCAAGAAATTGCGCGAATAATAAAATTGAAGCAGAGGCATTTTATTTGTAAAGAAAAGAAAAAATTAAAAACATTAAATGAAAAGGAAACAATAACAATTCTAAAACTGCACAATTTCACTTTATATTGATTGGAAATTGTTGCAAATTTATTATTTAGAGCAAAAATTGTTTAAAAAAAATTCAATAATGTTTTACATCATTAAGTTGAATTTTATAAAAAAAAAAAAAAATTGATCACTCACGCAATTACAAAAAGAGAAATACAAAGCAGGAAACATTTTTTGGAAAATTTTCTTTACAAAATTTTCTATATTTTTTCTTTTTCTATTTTTTTATTTTTTCTTTGCTATAATCATTAAAGCTATGGCTTAATGATCCTAAAATGCATTATGAAAGCGTGTCCAGACAATATAAATTCAATTGAACTAATTGAGTATATAAGGTAAAAGCAGCAAAATGCGTCTCCTGCTCTATTAGTGTCTAATATGCAACTTGGTTTCGGATTTGTACCAATTTTTTTAACTTGAGCTATACAGCTCCACGTTTTTAAAAGTGAGATTGGGAAATATATTATCAAATTGTTCATTCCTTTCAGGATCAGACAAGTCAAACTTGATAAGGACCTCTTTAAAAACCCAATACACTTGTATAGGATTTTTTAACCATACATTTGAAGTAATCAGCTGTCTATATAAGGCATGATTTACTATTTATTTACTAATTTCACCAAGAGAATATTATAATTTTATATAGTTTATCAATTAGAGAAAGTATTGTATAATTTTAATTTATTTTAATATTTATATTCTAGTCGTTTTGACTCTGATAAATATGTGCTTATTAATTTTAAGTAATTTCACAAAATTATATTCTAGGTTTAGAACAGTGGGCGGGCAGTATACAAAGTTACTTTACTTTCAAATTATGAAAAATAATAAAACTTCTGCAAACCCGAAAAGTCTGTTGTTAAAATACTAGAAATTCTTCCAACAACCCCATCAACTTTTAATATTGACATAAACAAACGGCTATCAAACCTTCAATATCCGCTGTTATCAAATCTAAACTAGTCTTGTAGTGCTCGGAGCATTTTAATAAACTGGAAGATATACTGATAACACTTATGTCATAAAGAACATTAAAGGAAATAAAAAACGTTCCTCTAAGCAGCTATTCTGTGTGGAACAAAATCTCTTTTTTCTTAATGACATATCGGAGAAAATTTCTTATATCTAGTCATCATTACTATCTTTACAGTCTTGAGCAGACCATAACTTTCGCGAGTACTCCTCTCCATGTGCTTCGATCGACCGCCGTATTCCACCAGCTCAAAACACCAAGAGAACGAAGATCATTTTCAACTGTGTCTAACTATCTTTTCTTTGGACGACAGCGTCTTCTTCTTCCAATCGGTTGCCTGTGGAATGCTTTGCTGACAGCTCTGTTTTTAGGCATTCTGCCAAGATGTCCCAGCCACCTTATTCATTGGCTTTTTATAAATCGGATCGCATTTTATTGTTGTACCAATCTTTCAATTTCGTGATTCTATCTTATTCGGTACGATCCATCTTCTACACTTACGGGCCCATACATTTCTCTTTACATTTATCTTTCGAAAATAAGTAGCTAAAAAACGTCTTAATGATTACACTTCGCAACCAAAATTGAGAATCGATCTTATTAATGTTTTGTACATAGCAGATGTGATTTGAACAAGCCAAAGTGTGAATAGTCAACTACATATAAAATAGCCAAGAATTTGTGGCCCTCTTATAACTCTGCAAGATGAACGGCCTACTCACCAGAATCCGAACTAAAGTAGTAAGACTAACAGCTACCGGTATAAGTCAGTGAATAATGAGCATCTCCTTTAACGACCAATGTCGAATCAGAAACGAAAGTAGTATGAAAAAAATGGTCCATGACTTAAGTTGTAAAGTTTGTAAATGTCCTGGCCTGGTAGTGGAGATAACCTTTTTTCGATAACCTAAAAGAATTTTCCTTAGTAAACTTCATCGAACTTGGCAAATTCCTAAATGAAATGATGATAAATCATTAACCAAAATAAAAGATCGACTGAATCTTCAAGTGTAACGCACTTGGATACCACTCTAACCTAACCTACTTAAGTTTAATTTTTGCTTACTATACCCTATAGTTAACCCTCTATGTACAATTGAGCACCCATGGACTACTTACAATTTCAATCATTAAACATTTCAAAAACAACAATAACAACAAAAAAGATATACGTGCATATGTATGTAGATGTTTACTCCTTTTTTTCTTAACTATTTTAACCTTTGCTGCAGAGGTTCCAAAAAAAACGCATTGGTACTACATACAAGCGAATAAAACAATAACAACAACCAAAGTTGCTGTGATTTGTTAAAAGTAAAGGAAACTCCAAAGAACCAGCAACTAGCAACATTTACTTGTGCACAAATCTGACAAGGGCTTGTTGCCGTGCTGCTGTAACTGCTGCAAACAAGTAAAACCAGTTTTAAAAAAATTCCAAAGTTGTGTTTCTTTTTTTTTGTATATATTCTACGAACAAACTGAACTCCAAATTCAATGCGACTTGCTGCAACTTGCATGTGTATGGAACTTTTTGGTCAGAATCTTCACAAAGAGACCTGTCTGTATGTACTACTAACAACAACTGCTACTACTCTACACTATACCGTGCATCACTACTACCACATGGTCGTTTCGTTGAGTAGTAGTAGTAGTACGAGAGCGGGTTGTTGTTGTTTTTATTACTGCTGAGAAGTATTGGTGATATTAAAGCGATTACTTTTTCACGTCGTTTCTGTCGTTTTCATCCTCTTCTTTTTCCTTACAATTTGCAGTTACGATTACTCACACTATCGTTAAAGTGTGAGTGCTATTTATTTTGCAATTGTTGTTGTTGTTGCTGATGCTTTTATACTCAAAAAGTGTTGTTGTGTAGCTTTTAGGTCGACGATCATTGTTATTGTTTCCGTTTGCATTTTTCACTTTTTTGTTATGGTTATTTTGTGTGTATATGCCATTTTTTATGCCCCAACAACAACATTTACTTATGCATTTGTATTGGTATTCTCGAATTGAACATTTTAAAAACATATTGGCATTGTTTATGCATCGTATGTGTGCATGAAAAAAAGAAAGAAATAAGAAAGAATGTATCAAAAATTGGAACAATGCAAATGTATACAAAACGGAGAAGAAAAAACCAAAACCGGACAATTGTTGCTGCTGCTGCAAATTATTTTGTGGCAGCAACAAAATATTGCTCATACAACTATACACTATTGTGTGCAAGTTGCAAGTATTTTTTTCTATTTTTTTGTTTTTTTTTTGTTTTTTTTTGTATTCATTACGGGAAAACATAGGCAAAACCTGTTAACAAATATCGATATTTGTTCATATTTCTACTTACTGATTAATGTTAAAATTCTTTACACATTGTAGCTGCTTACAATAATCCTATTGCATACCGGAAACTACAACTTGCACATTTAACCATCACGAGTATTATTGGGAATTTTTGTTCATTACGCACTAATTGGTAACGTTTGTTGTTCTTGATGCATTAATAAAAAGATATTTTCAATTATACATATATTAATCACAATAAACCTGTATTTTTCGACATATAAATCGCGATTCCTAGAACAAGCATGCGTCTTTGCAAAATAAATAGTTTTAATGCCACTACAACAATCAGGTTACAATATATGCAGTCATTAGCAGATTTAAGGGCGGGAGTATGAGAAATAAACCGTCTCATCTTGGATTCGCTAATGCTATTAGTGATTTATTGCTTTTTATTTATTTTATAACATAATTCTTTCATCTTAACATTTCATTTGAACTTTTTGCTTTTGATTTCTTATATAAAGATTATGTTGCTTTAAAAAAGATGTAGTTGTAGAAGATACAAAAATGAATGGACTCTCCGAGAAAAAGTAAGGCCTCTTTGATGAAATGGAACGACCGGGCCAAATTTTGAAAATAATAAATAAATAATGACGTCCCTGAAGTCGTAAGGACTAAAGGTTTTAGGGCTTATCTGTCTCTTCCACCTAGAAGCTATGTGGACCGGTCCAACGCCTATCATGGAGGCGTTAATTGGTCTTGGATCTCTGCACATCTTCATAAAAAAAGGTTCTTGTAATTACTGTTGCAGAGGCTACAGGTTTAGTCTGGTCATTCCAAATAATTCATGCTATTCCGAATCGGATTATATGATTGGGGATCTACGTTTCGGTAGGAAATTTAATACTGTACATCCTT
The DNA here is from genome assembly GCA_963691655.1 of Toxonevra muliebris. Classification (NCBI taxonomy): domain Eukaryota; kingdom Metazoa; phylum Arthropoda; class Insecta; order Diptera; family Pallopteridae; genus Toxonevra; species Toxonevra muliebris. The sequence continues at coordinate 107,036,048 of OY829326.1, forward strand.
GAAGATGCGATTGGATTGGCCATTACTCTAACTTTTGATAGAATCGGATCAGTGGTGCCAGATGTGTGGCCATTAAAACCATCTTGTGACAAAAACCGAAATACTTTTTATATGCCCAATATATTTTAATTTTTTTCCTTACATTGTTTTATGTGAATCTGGGGCTTTCTATACATAAAGTCGATAAACACACTAACTGTCAAGCGGCAATGACATACTTGCAAGTATCTAGTTAGATCTATTGTCGCCAATTTATTCAAATTAATACTTCTAATATTAGTTATCGCTATGGTTTTTGCATATCAAAAGCTGCGTTTTATTCACCACTTACTTCTAGTTATGTACCATATAACTAGCAGCGATAATTGTATGGGAAAACAACAACAAAGCGGCAGAGATAACACGTATAATTATAGCTTTTATGTATACTTAACAAGTTGTTTAACTACATCAAATTCTGTTGTGAACTGCTAATAGCGAAACTAGAAGCATGACAGTTTGACCTAAAAACAGAAAAGGAAAATATTTGATATGTCTGGCGGTGGAAATAAGTTAAAATCATCGTTAAATATTCTTATAAAGAGTAAAAACTAAAAACAATGCCTGCAATTGGCCGCAATAACTGAGATCCATTAAAATGTTTCAGCTCTAACTGCTGAGCAGTTTCATTGTGAATAAAAAATAATGAAGAAGAGACTTAACAACTTATTCGTTTTATTCGCTGTTAAACTGACTGGCGAATAAAACACACAAGTTTCACATTTTTTTTACCTATAACTTCTTTAGAGAGCAAGTATACGGCTCAAATTAGGCAAAATGACTGGTTTCAGTTTTATAAATCTGAGAATGTGGTTCTCCACGATTGTAATAACTAGTTTTGTTTCCAGACTGATAATTGCTTTACTTTTTCAGAACATTGCCACCAGACGTTAATGTTGCTGGATTTTGTTCTATTACTGGTGGCAATATTTCTGGTTGTAGATGTAAGTTTAAATTAACAAAGTTTTATTATATTTATGCATTCTAATTTTTAAAACTTTTTGCCAAATATTAAAAATTTATGCAATATGAATTAATAAATTTAATCAAAGATTTCATACACGTATATCACATAAGATCTAAATTATTTTCTCCATAAATTTAAGCATATTCTTTATTTGAAGACGAGTGTTATAATTGAAAACAATCTCATGCCGCTTCTTCTTCTTCTCTTTCTCTATTTATATACCTATTCTTTGTTTTGTTACCTATAAATTTCTAAATGAATAAACAAATTCAAATTGTTTTCACTTTTTACCTTTTGATAGAAGATTTTATATTTTATTATTTATAATATTCAATAATAAAAACAACATTTTTATTTTACTCAATTTGAAACACCCACTGCTGTTTCGTTTATTTATTTTTAAAGTGCCTCAAGTTAATTTCAGGAAAAAATACTATATGAAAAGTCACTTGATTTTAACATTGAAATTTTCTTGTAGGACTTTTTTTTTTCTTTGCCAAATTGATCTTTTGATCTGAAATGGAAAGTTTGGGTTAAAAATGGTAATAAAAATAGGGGAGTGTAACCGGGTATGAGACAGCACCAGGTATGAGACAGTCGATTTTTTATATCATGCAATATCAATATTGCCGATCTGACTACTACTGACCTATTTTTTGTGGTAACACCGGAGTGAATAGATGTATTGCTTATATCAGCTGCAAACATCGTATGTGAAAATCGATTAGGAACATTTTTTTTTGATTTTTTTCAAAGTGATATATTTTCTAGTGAATGAATTGAAAAACGTGATTGTAATGCATTAACATTTAGTGTTTTTCGTATATTTACTGATCCAATTTTGGATTATGCCAATATATGGTTGGAAACATTTTTTTTTTTTTTTTGTTATTCCGAAAATGGCATTATTTGCCGGGTATGAGACACCACTTAACTAATGTTTTGATCCAATTTTTTTGTATTTTTAGCCATTTCAACCCCAAAAAATAAAATTGTCCATGAAATGAATCACATGCAAGCGGCCTGTTCATTTAAAGTGTGCGAACACTGTGATACCGATTTGGAAGGAGAAGACGATGACTTAAAGAAAGATGAACTACAATTTCTTTTTATCTTAGCCACTGAAGTCCTACAAAATAAATAAATGTATGCTTATAAATAGTTATGGGGTTTTTACTTCATAATTTCTAACTTTTGGTGGATTTTTGTAGGTGTCTCACACCCGGGTACAAATTTTTTTTTTTGGCAAAAATACACATCCTCAGAAAATTGGTCGTACAATTTTGCATGTCAAGGAAATCACTATACTTTCTTCGGATAAAAATTGCATATTTTCATTACCTTTCCGACAGTATATCAAACATCCGATTTGGTTTAATCAGTGAAAATTTATGGCTCAAAAACGAAACCCGTCTCATACCCGGGAAAACTCCCTTGTAAACTGTTTTTGTGTTTGGTTAAAAATTCCACTGAATTTAATTTATGAAAAAAATTGTGAATTATAGCCAGATTCCAAATCGGTCATCTGATCAGCAATACAAAATATAACAATTTTCATTTGATTAAATTTAGGTAAATTTTCAAAGCTGTTGATGTATGAGATTGCACAATCAGAAAAAATTTAAACTTCGTACTTTATAACTAAATATTTTTTATTTGGAGTAAACCGTAATCGAGTTTCGATCCCTTCCCTTTTCTTCCATACTTTTTTGAAAACCTAATACAAAGGATAGGTTAGGTTAGAAGTGATGCCAAATGCCTCACATAGGTCATTAAGGCTTATATTGTTACCACAATTCTCTAAAGATAATGAGAGCTTGGAGCTACCTCTTGCACTGATTTCAGTTTAAATCAACAAGTAGTTAGTAAAAAATGTTTTAAAGGAGTCAGGTTTACATTTTCTAGAGTCTTCAATCTAGTCTTAGCTAGTTTTGGATAATGAAAAATATTATGTTCCAAGGTTTTCTTCCTATCACAGTCATTGAAGTTTCTGCGTACATAATTTTTCATCAGAACAAGTTTTTGGCGTGGTAGTTCAATAAACAATGTCCAGAGACTACCAGTAAAAATAATCAGTGAACTGCATTCTTTACAGGAAAGTGGCAAGCTCATCTTACATCCCATTTGCCAGAATGACTTTGAGGTAGAGAGAAGTTGAAATTTATTCCTTCCGGTAACGCTTTGGAGGGAGTTGTAGCATTTAATTACCGATTTATGCTTTTTAGTTTGCCTTTCCGAGACTTTCAGTGTAGTTTGATTGTTGAAATAAATATTTATTCGCAGATCCTTTGTGCTACAAATGAGACTTTCAGAAGCAATATATAAAATAAAATGCAAAGAACTCTGCAGTGCCGCGCTAACTTCAGCTGATATATAGAATACCTCCAATTTAAGATTCATAATCCATCCAGGGCTTAAAATTCTGAAAAGAGTTGAAAAACAAAATACAAAAAATCAAATAGTTGTCTCAAAAGTTATATAAATAAATTTTTAAAAATTCTTAGGGTTTTAATCTCAAATAACATAAATCGTTACACTCTATATACAATGAAATTTAAATATAATATGTGCATATATAACTTGTAGCAAAACCGCACAGTATCGGAGACACATTACTCTACAATTAATATCATCTGCACATGTAGAAGATACAATTTCATGCCAAGATTAATGTACCACAAATTTGTCTTATAACAGTAAATCTGGTTTTAGTTTCACTTAAAAGTGAATTTCTCCATATATAAATACATCCTTACAAAAAGACACACGCTCAACACACATCAACACACAAATAAAGCACAGAGCATACATTAAGGTGTCGAATATAAAACCCAGCTTTATATGCATAAATATTATTGTTGACCAATGCTCAAACATACGAAAGGAGCTCACTTCTACAATAACAAATTGATACGATTTCAGTCGTACACACACACAGACACACATAGATGCATGCACACATATAAGCTTGTATTTATGTGTATGTATTTAATACGAGATTATTATCATCGATAACACATTTCCTACATGCCACAAATACATTTAAGCAACTAAAGTCACACAAACAAACAAATGAACAGACAAATTGAGCCAGTCACTATGTTATGGTATTAGTTAGCACGTGTATAATGTTGGCTTTATATGCGATCTTTTGGGATTAATTGAATGCTTAACACTAAGTAACTTTTTCGTAATATGTTTGTACACATATGATACTACATACATAAATATGTACAGCTGCAGTCAAAATAATAGTAGTGACATAAGAAAAAAGTTTCATATCACGCAAACAATATTTTTTAGAAGAATATGTATGTTATGTCTAAATTCAAAGAGCAGCAGTATTTAAAAAAATAAAAAACTCTCACAGACCATAATTTGGACGATCAAAAAAATAGTAGTGCTTGATATGGAAATAGGGATAGGAACACTATTTTTGCAAAAGCCTTACTGTTTCTATTAAGGCATGTCAAAGCTTATTAGTATGTTTATTTTTAGCTAAAACATCACCATATTGCCGCGACTTACCCAGCGTCTACACCTGCCAGTGCTGGCATGCCAATGCTAACACACTCACATTTTTTCACTAATTCACTCACATTTTTCTCATTGGCAAGCATATTTCGATGCCAATGATTTGACGTAAGCCGACAATATTTGACGTTTCTCCCATTTGTGAGAGAAAACAAAAACAAAGTAGAGCGGAGTGAGCAAATTATTAGAAACAGAGTGTCTGACATTTTGTTAAAAATGAATTGGCATGATAATTGGCAGGACGCCTACGTCACAAAGACAATTTTTCTATTTTTTGACAGATAATACTTATTCTGAATTGGCATGCCAGCACTGGCAGGTGTAGATGCAGTGTTATAGTCAACTAGGCCTCCGCATCTCCTTACAGATGCCGTCTGCTATTTTGTCAAAATGGTTGATATATTTCTAAAAATGGAATTTTCTATGTCATCCAATATGTTTTCAAAAATTTTGCCTATATTTTGACACTTTAGAACACCGATTTTGTTGAGGGAATGAATTTTTGCTGATTTAATTCCACTTCGAATAACATTATCCTGGTGGAATAACCTTTTGTGGGGCTTATACTACTCCGTTTTTGATAACGTAATGTAATCAAATGTAATGGGTTTTTGTGGGAATACATTTTTATATCCATATGGATCTTGATGAAAATTTACTGACTTTATTTAGTTTTGAAAACATTTGAAAATTGTAATATGTTGTAGAGGATATTTGGAGAGCTGATTGTGGAGTATATCTGAGTTCATATGGTTTCAGATAATATAATCAAAGACTTGCTGAACATAATCCTCGATTTGTTCTAAGACTGTTAGGTTGAAAAATTAGTATGTATGACATCAGTTCTTACAACAATATTGACACTATCCTTTGGATCTAGGGCGGCATGGATACTAAGAAGTATTTGGGGGCCAAGATTACACTTTTATAAGTGGTATATGCTCCTTAAAAGATATCTGACTACAATAACGATGGTCAAAGTAAAAGATAAAATGGAAATACTTACTATTTCATAATAAAATCGGTGTCCTGAAGTTGATTGTTCAATCTGCCGATGTAAACTTGATTGAAAGCATTAAGAATAACATAGAAAAAGTTGTTTTCACAATCATGTGTACAGTTTTCAAGAGTCTGTAAGCTCCAATAATGAAAAAATAACAAACGAGTCCTTTAAGGAGATGCTGAGGCTTACTTGACCAATGCTCCGATGCTGCATCGGCCAATAGCGCCATTTTAATATGTTTTAAGATTTTATTATTTCTATTATTAAAGCTTTTTCGAAAATAATGTTCTTTTCCTTAATTTTATAACAAGCAATTTTTTTTTTTTGACCGTTCAAATGCTGGTTTGTGAGAGTCTTTTATTTTCTTTATTTTTTAAAAAAATTTATGATAAAATTTATTAAACCTATAGATACTCAAGACTTCAATTAATTTAAACATTTTATGAATATATAATTAAAAAATATTATTTGCGTAATATGGTAATTTTTCTTATATCACTACTATTATTTTGACCGTAACTGTAAGTTTTTATACTTATATATATGCGATGACTACTACTTAGTATTTGTGAATATATTTGATGCGGAAAAAGTCCTTCGAGATTACAAGCTTAATTAAAATATCAAATATCAAGAGTATTTGAAACATTTTGGAAATATTTAATAGAAAATATAATAATCAAGTTTGAGGCATATTTAATTGAATTTGTGGTTGATTGTAGTTGGTGTTGCCAAAAAATAAAATGTAAATGGAATTTATAAATTGATAAATTAAATTAAGAAATCACTTTATATGCACATATATATCTACACTGTGAAAAAAAAATAATAATAATTTTAAATTAAATCTATGTATGTGCTGGTAATAAAAAATTATTAAAAATTCAATTTTTTTTTTTTTTTGAATGAAAAATCAAAAATGCAGATGCTTAAATGCACTTACTTATTCTTACCTTTTTGAATAAAACTTATTGAAATTTTCTTCATTTTTCGTTTTTATGTATTTTGAATTTTATTTACTCATGCATTTTCATAAAAGGAACAAACAAATTTTTTTACTTTTACATTCACAATATGACATTATATTTTCATATGTGCAATGTAACAAATAAACTATGTTTTGGAAATACTTCTTCAACAAAATTACTTGAATATTGTTGTTGACTTTACTTGAAAACTAAACCATGCATAAATGAATGAGTGAAAGCATGTGCATTTTATGACTAGTTAAACTATTCTTGGAATAGAAATTTCATTTCATAGATATGATTGATACATTTTAAATTGTTTTCAAGAATTCTTTTATTGTCAATAAATATACGTAGATAAGCATACACATAGACCCCCCTTTAACTATTTGATACTTTTTAGAACAATAAAATATTTGATAATATAACTAAAACAATAGAGTATCATTAAAAAAATTAACTTGAATAAATGTTTTTATTTAGTACAACATATTTAAATATTGATAAATAAACGTTTATAGCCAACGTTATTGTTCTTGGCTAATTGGCCTTGTAACTATTTTTGCTTATTATTTTTTTTGAATGAACCCTTTTTTCTTGCTCAAAAATTTAATAGATTCTTATTTCTGTTGCTGTCTAGTCTCACACTAACAAGATCGTAATAAATTCGTCAGTCAGATAGTAAAATAGGTAAAGACATTGAAGCCTAAACCTTAATTGCTATCAAAAACTTATATTGATTACATTAACCCTTCTGTTATCTTAAGGTCATTTCGTGACCTTTTTTTTACTTTAAGGGGGTATTTTACCCGAGATGGTCCGAAAAATCGATTTTTATTTAATATTTTTGATGTAGACAAAGAGTTTTATGAAAAAGAAGAAGGGGCAATGTATGGTCCTGGAATCGCTGAATTGTAAGTACCATGTTTGTAAATCTTTAAACTCGTTTTTCTCGAAACCATTCGTTTCGGGACGGTGGATACGATTCACAAAAGAACCACTTGTCCAATTGACTTGAAATTTTACAAGACTACTAAACAAATGTATAGGTATGGCCTTATCTAGAATTATAGCGAAAGCATTTGCTTAACTAATATTTTTAATGCAAAATATAAACAAAAACAGGGCAAAAAATCGTCATGTTTTTTCAAACGTCTGATTTAAATTGAAGAAAATTTTTTTTCTTATTCCCTAGATGAGGCGATAGCAGGAAGTCTCACGATTACAAAACGGATTACATTTTGTGTTTCATAATATTTAAACCGGAGATATCATGTCCACCATGGAGCAACTATTTTCGGCAGGCTCAAGTTCGAGGCGTCGAATGAACCATTATTAACAAAGATATTTTTAACATTAAAAACGAAAATTATTGTTCAAAACCTGTAGAAAAACTTGTAAAACCCTCGAATAAAAATATTGAAAAGCTTTTCATTTACAACGATTTGAAAACATCCATATTTCGCACCATCTCGGGTGGAATACGCCCTTAATTGCCCATATTTTCTAAAATAAACAGAATTCTGACATTTCCTTCCACGGTATCCTTAATAATTATTTATCACGTAAGAAAACACCAAAATTTTGTTTACGTTCTGAAATAAGTGGCAAAATCGAAACTTACATAAACACAACTTAAGGTCATCTTATGACCACAGTATAATTTTCGATTTTTCTCGCCCTAGAATCGACAGACTGTTTGACATTTGTATGGCAAGTGAGTGGTTAATTTATCTCTACTCTTTTCCCCATATAAAAATATTACCGTAAATGAACGGCTTATTTCATTTAGAGGCAGATGCCCATTCAAGGTCTGCATGTCTACACCCAGAGAAATACTTACTTGGTTCGAAGAAAAACGGCTATAAAATTGAGGAAAAATGGGAATGATTTGGCGCCATAGAAACGGTTTCCTCATTTAGATATATAAAATTTCTTTAAGTTGAGGAAATATTTTTCAAATATGAGAAATTGTATATAATTTAGGTAAAATTTTCCTCAGTTTGAGGAATATTTTCCACAGATTAAAGTCAATTTACTTTTTGGGAAAGAAATCCTCAATTTATGGAATATTTTCTACAATGTTGTTTTAATTTAAAGGCATAGGAATCATGTTTTTTTTACTTGTATTCATTTATTATTTTATTTTCAATAGGAATAAAGGTTTACAAACACTACAGGCATCGTCGCCTTGTAATGACCAAAAGATCCTTATGGCCACCAAAAAATTATAAATTGAACTTTATTGAAATTTATATCTTTTGAATATATTTTATTTTTTTCACAATATATATATATATATTTTTTTTTTCAAAAATTATATCAATAGCCACAAACCACTTCGCTTGAAATAGAGACGCCGACTTAAAAATTCAAAAGAAAAACAAAGCGAACGCGATTATTTGCTAAGGCCAAAAGAGTAAAGCTAGTTTTTTGTATAAACAAAAATTTTGTATGGAGAACATTTTTGGTATATTCGTCTCTTTCTTACATTTTCATTTTTTATGCAAAAATAGTATGTAAGTTCAATTACCTTATTTTATTCTAAATAAGGTAATTTGTTCTTTTATGGTATTTTAATACTTTTGTTTTGCATCCAAATGGTGCTTGAATTTTTATATGCTAGTGCGACTAAATTTTGGAAAAAACAGGTTTATGGAAACGTCCATTGTTCCATGCGTATTTATGTTAACAATAGACCAAGTAATTCATAAAAGCTCTTGAGTTAAAATTTTATGCAGAGACGCGTTGTAAGGACTAAGTTTTAGAAAAAAATTATATTTGAAGATGCTCATTTACCACACCCATATTTTCTTGTGTTTTATTTACTTTTTAATCTTACTTTTCTTTAATTTTAATTTTAACAATTTCATTGAAACTTGGGATTTGATTTCAATTGGTGGGCAGCACCGCAATTAAATTTCCTAAAATGAAGAAAAGACTTACTTCAAATTGAACACCATGGTTGCATGAAAGGAGCACATTTTTCTTCATTTTGAGGAAAATTTACATAAACGATAGAAATTTTCGTGGATTTAAATTGAGGAAACTTTTTCTTTGTTCTAGAGATGGGTATTTTTCTGGGTGTAGTATGCCAAGTATGTAAGTTCGGACAATGTTTATCAGTTGACAATTTTTCAATGACCGAATCACCATTGTTCAGTACATTCTGAAAAAGTATGAAATGGTTACGGGTTTGAGTTAATTACAACCCGATAAAGTGATTCTTGAATATCATCTGAAAAAATTGACAAAAATTATCAAGTTTTAATTCAACTCAACAAAATTTGGGGTTGATACAATTGACCAACTGATTGAAAAGTACACGTGTGAGAGGCAAACTAACCGCTGACTGATTCTGTTTTCCAATATCACTGACATTTCGGCACTCGTTCTATTGAACAAAGTTATGCTACAATGGAATGCTTAAATGCAACAAGGTTAGCCAAAACCCCAGTCGTCAGTGGGATTTTGGTTTTTTGTAAAAAAAATTGAGCAAGCCAGCGATTTGATAGACGAGGCAAAAAAGAGAAGAGAAGCAAGCCAACGATCCACATGCGTAGTTTTTCCCAAAAATATTTATCGTAAAATATAAGAGCACTGTACATTATGCATAAACCCTGTTGTGCATCGACTACTGTATTAACAACTTATTGTCTTGAGCATACAATATAAAAAAAGTGAAGGACAAAAGTCTGCATACCTCACCGATTTTTCAGTTTCTCCAAACCTAAGAATCTAAAGGGAAAATTAGGTTTGCAATTTCATAAATGATGGTTATTTATTCCAAAAGTAAAAATAAAAAATGTAATTTCAATAGCATAAAAGCTCTTACTTAGCCCAAACTTAATTACCTTAATATCACGACGACTGCATTGACGCCCAAAGAGAACCCACTAAATATTGAAAGAGGCATTTAATGATATTGCTCATACTTAATAGCCGGTCCTTCGATAAATTCGTTGTAAATGAAGACTTTTGTCATGTTCATATTTAGTTATATTTGTGAATTTACAGTTATGTTGTCATGAAATAAATTTTTTCTTGCTTTTTTAGGAATAAATAGTCAAACTGCAAACCAAATTTTTGCTTTCGATTTTTTTGTTTCACAGAAACTGAAAATTCGGTATGCTGTACGAAGACTTATGTCCTTCATTGCATATAAAATATATTCTTCATTATTATTTTATATTATTAAGTCCTGAAAGTTCTTTTTAAATTCATTTATTTTAAAAAATGTATTGAAAACGACCAACTTTGTTTAAAATAATTAATTGAAAAATACATAGTAGGTCATTTCGTGACCTTAGGAACACAAGTGTGATTTTTTCTTAGGGTAACAGAGGGGTTAAAGTTTTTAGTCTCTTCTTATGAAGAGACTGTTATATATAGGAAAAATATCAGCGTCTTATTCCGTTGATGGATTTAACGCAAGTATTTTTAAATAAAACCAGCTACGGTAATCATTGTGGGATCGTTCGATTTTAGTTTTTTAGTCTATACATTACTATACATCTGAAAAAGAAGTTTTTAATGATACCTTGCCAAAAGTTCCATTTTTGAATTGTAATTTCCAAATAGGTTTCAATATCGTTTTATAAAGCAGTAGTTTGTTCCCAAAACTCAGCTCTGATTTCGGACCCAAATAACCCAGTACATGCGTTTTGTTTTTATGTTAAGGTGTAGTCTCTTCGCTCTTATATGATTTTTCCAATTTAATCTTTAATCAAGGTGTAGCCCAAAATATTTAACACTGTTACGCTTGGGGATAACGTGAAAACGTGATATTTGCTGACTTGACTTGTCACCTTTATTTTCCCACGAAGTGTCTTTTGAATGTCGTCGAGCTGTTTCTGAACTTGTATCCCCCTTGTATCCGCGCTGGATATTACTTCTGTTCCAACATTAAAAGATTTCAATAAAAATTGTTTAAGTTTCTGAAAAGACCAATAAGGAGTGAGGATGAAAAAATCTTAGCACACGTTTTACCCAATAATTTTTTTTGGGTGTAAAATTTAAAAATTTCTTTGAACTAGTTATCTTTGAAAAATATGTCAGTTGTTATTTTTAATGACAAACATGTTCATTTATTGTGAGTTTGATCAAAATGAGTGAAGAAAAAGAAGAAGGTCTTAAAATTATTTAAAATTTTCAAAAAAATCCAAATTGGTCTTACAAAAAATTGGCCAAAGAATTGAAGGTCTGCCGTCAAACTGTTTCCAATGTTATTAAACAGTTTCAGAAGAATTTGACCATCGATAGGAAACCTGGTTCGGGAAGAAAACAAGGACCACATGATATTGGGAAAGCCAAGAAAATGGAAAGCATATTGAAAAGATCTCCAAACACATCTGGTAGAAAAGCTGCCCGGTTAGCCCAGTGCTCTGACTATTTGGTGCGAAAAGTTAAAGCCAATGCAGGTTTGAAAACATACAAAGTCCAAAAAGTTCCAGAAAGAATGCTGCAAAAAATTTAGACGCCAAAAGTAGGGCTCGGAAATTAAAATCGAATTTCATACAAAAATATTCATGTTGTATAATGGACGACAAAACGTATGTACTGGCAGATTTTACGCAGCTTCCGGGTCAAAAATTTTATATTGCTGATGCTCGAGGAAATGTCGAAGAACAATTTAGAATTCAAAAGCAGACAAAATTTCCTAAATATAATACCGAAATATACATCAAAGAATGTTTGAAAAAAAGACTTCTTCCTTTCATAAGAGAGCACAATGTGTCCACATATTTTTGGCCCGATTTGGCATCATGTCAATACGGCAAGAAAGCTTTGGTGTTATACCAAAGTAATAACATTGTTTTTGTACCAAGAGAGGCCAATCCTCCATATTGTCCGGAGCTAAGACCAGTGGAGAGATATTGGGCTCTTGTGAAAAGAAACTTAAAGAGCACAAAAAAGGTGTCCCAAAATATCAAAGATTTTAAAAGAAGATGGGCAAACTAATCCAAAAAGGTGTCTGAAACAAAGGTACACGAGTTCATAAATAGTGGTTAGAGCTATAAAAGTTATATTTGTCTTTAATTTAATCTAAGATCAACCGTTTAAAAATTATTGGATTTTATATATGTAAAAGTTTTTTTTGATCTCACTCCTTATCAACATAACTAAATAAATTAAATTTCTTGAAGATCAGACCGTCGATTCTCCCATTATAACTTGCCAAATATGACGAAAATTTAAACTTTAAGCTTCGTTTATGGCGAAACCTAAACAGGCTGGCTTAAACTGATTTCAGATTTGAGATTAGTGACCCAAAATTTAATATCACACTAAATTTCATCAAAATCAGAGCGCTCCTTTTAGTTTTGTTCCGTCGTTGTATGAGATCAAACCACTTTCTGAAATCTTGATTCGCAGATCCCAGCCCCAACGCTGTCATCTTCGGTTTTGGATCCATCAGAGTATCGACCTTTGCATCAGGTTTAATTTTGAAGCTTTTGTTTTTCTTTAACTTAACCACTTTAAAGGCTTAAGAAATGAGGCTCATTCTTACTCATCGAGTCGATGGAATACTTTTAGGACAGATAGATGCCCGATAAAGTCACCACTCCTAAGTTGGTTTATGTTAAGCTACCTAAGGCCGCTTAAACTGGCTTCCTTTAAAAATTATGAGAATAAAATAATGCAAAATAATACATACATACATTAATATGATACCAAAAAAGAAGAAATTCGGTTTTTATTGATTTCTAAAATTTTAAAGCGATGTTTCGCCTACTTTCTTCAAAAGAAAAGAGAATATTGCTGAAAGAACACTTAAACTAGTTTAATTATGTCAAAGGTATGTATTCGAGTTGTTGTAGCGAAGCAAAATACGATTCCACACTGGCAGAAGAAAAACCGTACTATTACTTAACTATTAACCATTCAGTTAATGGATAAATCGAATAATTTATTGCATGAATATTGTTAGTTTTCTTTTTAATGAATTTCATGGAAAATTTTATTCGAAGTTAACTTTATTTACCTGAAAATTAAAGCATACCATATAACTATTACGTAAATTCCTAAACGTCTATGTTCCTACTTACATAGGAAATAAATAAATAAATTTGTTTGTTCCTGTTTAATTTTTAATCAATTATTTTCGTTCAACCTGCAACTAGCAAACGAGTGAACGTCCCTTTTAATTCAATAAAAAAGCCATCAACTACAGAATTATACTATAACGACTATTGCTCATAAAGTAACGCAACAACAACAACAAATTGATGCCTTTCTTTTCTGCCTATTTTTGCATGCAATGCCTACAACAACATACTATCCATCCAAGTTTCAACCATTATTACGGTAATACTTACTACCCCCACTTGTTTTGTTGTATGTAGTAGGTAGGCATCAACCGTCAACTTTGTACTTCCGCAATATTCAAGTGCCTTAATTTATTTGAGTCTTAAATTATCTTGTGGCATTTCATCTTCTTAGGCAGAAGAAGCTGTAGAAGTTTGACGGTGTGACGGAAAAAAATACGTGATTACAAAGAGAAAAAGTTGAATGCATCACGATGTGTCTATGATGAAGATGCCAAATATGTATATACACCAAAGACGCCGATGAGATTGTTGATGATAGTGGAGAGTAGAGTGAAGTGGTGGTTTATGTTGTAGTAACATTATTGCGAGCATTAGTAGTTCATTTCATGTTTATGCATTTAATGCGATGATTTTCCCCTTCTTTTTTTTTTTTTTTTTGGTGGTACTTACTATCTACTCACTCATGCCTGCTACATACATGTGCTGCATGTCTTAAGTGTAAAGTTTAGTTTAGCTTATGATGCACAGGAGGCGCGTTTATGTTCACGTTTGCGCTTGCTACTTAAGTGTTACATTCTTTGAATTACGTTGTCGTCTGTAGGATGTTTTTGCTTTATTTCCCCGACCTCGTATACTAAGAAATTTCTTGTTGCTGCCGCAGATGCCATTTCTGCTGCTTCTTTATCGTTTGTTGCTGTTTTCTACTTCTACCTAGTAACAAAAAAATTTTAAAATATTTTCAACATCATATTTTTCACCCAAAAAAGAATTCACATTTTTCCCTGCTGTATTCCTTTTACTTTTTTTTGGATAAACAGCATTGAAAACATTGTCTAGGAAATATGTCGTCATTCATAGACTATTTTCAAGCGCACTGAGGAATGAACAATGAAATTTTTGTTGCAAACTGCACTATCCAAATGTATGAATGTGTATATATGAGTGTGAGTTTGTGTGCATGTGTGTTTGCCGCGCTTTTCCATAAATTTATTTTATTTTTATATATTTTTTCTTTTGCTACACTTTCAACTGCAACAAACAGAAATTTTTTTCGTTTTTTTTTCTCTTTTACTACTATTTTGGATTTAGTCAAAGCAATTCGCTCTTTTTCTATCGCTCTGCCTTTTGGTTGCTGTGTTATTTACAGTATGCGTCAGAAAAAAGTGACTATACGAGGTATTATTATGACTCAACAATCCATTGTGGGCCTAGACTATTCATGTTGTGCAAATTATATACAAATAGAAAGGGTCTACAATTTTATGCCGATCCGTTTATTTGTCATTATCAACCAGGATATTTTCCTATTTTTTGTCGACTATGCCGTGTGTCGAACTCATAAATATTCTTGACTAATGAAAATAAATCGTTTATCATTTTCTCCATTTTTTCGTTTACCCCCAATTTGTCGACCGAATCAGGGCGATGTAACCTTTCGAACCGCGAGGATGAAACTCCTTCACCTTGTCAGCCTGGAGGTCCCGGATTCAGGCTCGGATACAAAAGGTCAATCTCCTACTTATATTAAACTTTCTTGATTACCGTAACTAAAATAAACAAAGAAAATATACGTAGAGAGTAAAATGTCAACCACGATCATTGTTTATCATAGTCAATAAGTTAAGATTAATTTTCAAATATCAAACGTCTGTTATAAGAAAGAAAAACCTAACGAATTTAAAAATCAATTTTAACTGTGAGTAAAAAATTGTTTCGTGGTTAAAATTTTACTCTCTAGTTATATCCATTATTATCGGTTACCTTTACAGGAGAAATTCTAATAAAAAAATTTCGCTTCCGCAACTATCAAAAATTGATTAATCGAGTTGCCCTGAGAAGTTTAAAATTTAGAATGCCACATGATGAGAATGAGAATGAAAAACTTTCCATCACTTCACTTTTTCGAGAAAAAAGGGGGAAACTCCTAAAAACACCGTTTTTGTCCATTTCTGAAAACTTGTGGTGCTGAACCCTGACATGCTATGTACAAAATTTGCTAATATCAGAAATTAAAACCTGCAACATGCCCTTTAAAATGAGTTCTAAGCCAAATTGTTCGCATGCGCCCTTAGAGCAGGGGATATGTATAAGTCTAGGGGTGCAGGAAAAAAAGTACACAGAACAGATGCCAACAATTTGGCTTAGGGCTCATTTGAAAGGGCATAGTTCAGCATTTCTGATATCAACACAGTTTGTAGCACGTTAGCGTTCAGCTCCACAATTTTTCAAAAATGCTCAAAAACGCCATTTTTAGGGAATTCAACTACTTGTTTACTCGAAAACGTGACGTAATGGAAAGTTTTTGACCACAAACTCGTGTTCAGCATGGAAAATTTATTTGGAATCACTAAGAGCAATCTTATTCGCACAAGAAAAGTTGAAATTTGCTGGGCAGTGTAAATATTATTTTCGGTCCCTGTATTAAGGAGTGAGATCGAAAAAATCTTAGCATATATAAAATTCAATAATTTTTAAACGGTTGATCTTAGAGTTTTTTTATTAAATTGATATTTTACAAATTACAGAAAAATATAACTTTTATAGTTCTAACCACTATTTATGAACTCGTGGACCTTTTTTGGTAAGCCTTATATTAGAGATTTGATAGTTGTTTCAGACACCTTTTTGGATTAGTTTGCCCATCTTCTTTTAAAATCTTTGATATTTTGGGACACCTTTTTTATGCTCATTAAGTTTTTTTCCACAAGAGCCCAATATCTCTCCACTGGTCTTAGCTCCGGACAATTTTGAGGATTGGCCTCTCTTGGTACAAAAACTATGTTATTACTTTGGTACCACTCCAGAGCTTTCTTGCCGTAGTGACATGATGCCAAATCAGGCCAAAAATATGTGGACACATTGTGCTCTCCTATGAAAGGAAGAAGTGTTTTTTTCAGACATTCTTTGATGTATATTTCGGTATTTATAGTGCCCACTGTAACAAATGACTTGCTTCTTTTGCCGCAACTACATATAGTTTGCCATACCAGGAATTTTTTAGGAACTTTTGTCTGCTTTTGGATTCTAAATTTTTCTTCGACATTTCCTCGAGCATCAGCAACATAAAACTTTTGACCCGGAAGCTGCGTAAAATCTGCCAGTACATATGTTTCGTCGGCCATTATACACCATGAATATTTTTGTATGAAATTCGATTTTAATTTCCGAGCCCTACATTTGGCGTTTAAAAAATGTTTTTGCAGCATTCCTGTCTGGAACTTTTTGGACTTTGTATGTTTTCAAACCAGCATTGGCTTTAACTTTTCGCACCAAATAGTCAGAGCACTGGGCTAACCGGGCAGCTTTTCTACCAGATGTGTTTGGAGATCTTTTCAATATGCTTTCCATTTTCTTGGCTTTCCCAATATCATGTGGTCCTTGTTTTCTTCTCGAACCAGGTTTCCTATCGATGGTCAAATTTTCCTGAAACTGTTTAATAACATTGGAAACAGTTTTGGATTTTTTTTGAAAATTTTAAATAATTTTAAGACGTACTTCTTTTTCTTCACTCATTTTGTTCAAACTCACAATAAATCAACATGTTTGTCATTACAAATAACAACTGACATATTTTTCAAAGATAACTAGATCAAAGAAATTTTTAAATTTTACACCCAAAAAAAATTATTAGGTAAAATGTGTGTTAAGATTTTTTCAATCTCACTCCTTATTACTTAAAGTCTACAACCAAAAGAGGACTATGAATAGATTTTTGAATTTAGTTGGATTCATATTTACAAAAACTTATTAACACTACTTATTTTTAAATACTCCTTACCCGCAATAATTAAATAATTTATTTAATTTGTTTCTTTCTTTCAGGTAAATTGGAAGACAACCTTTAAAACTTATTTTAAGTTGAAAATTTTTTTATCCCATTCTTGTAAGTATGAAAATTAAATTGCTATATTCTGGAAAGATTTAGAATATAGGACTACAGAAGATACAAAATCTTAAGTACTCAAAAGAGCAAAAGATCTGAAGTAGATCTCAACGTAATGTAACTGTAAATTTGTCTCAAAAAACTGACGCGACAAAAAAAAAAAATCAAGATTCAATATTCAAAAGATTTAAAATCGCAAAAAAACTTTAAGGCCTATGTTTCTATTAAGACATTTCTTGTATAATTTACATAATTTCAGATTCGTAATACCGCGAATTAACGTTTATGAGTTAGTTTGAAATGATTTTATTTCACAAACCAGTGCCTTGATTTATCAATAGAAATGTGGAATGAATCTTTTTTTATATTTGTTTTAGAAGTCATAGATATAACACAAAAACGGTCTTTCGAACTCGATTAAAAAGATGTACTGAAAGGGTTAAGTATTGAAAGCAAAGAACTTTTGAAGCGTAACTTTTTTTCATCGCACACTGTGTTAGTAAACAAAAAGTTTTTTTGTGACTTAAGATTTGTGCGCTGCACTATACATATACACATTCATACACATACACATTACGAAATGTAAAGTATAAGTTCATATGGCTTTGAGTTTCAGTTTAATAGGCAGGCTTCTTTATGTTATCACAATGAGTTCATCGTAATCACCATCATCATTATCATTATCGTAGTCAACGCCATCATTTTGATGTGCTGCTGCAGCTACTTGTTTGCATCGATTGCAAGTATTCATTTTAATTAACAGATGGCGTGTTGCTGCGCTCATTAAGTGCCCCTTTTGGTGTAATTATGGTTTTGTCAATAGAGTTGACATGACAGACATATGTGTGTGAGATAAGATTTACATAAATATATGCATACATGTATATGTGAAACTAAACGCTGAGAATTGTAAGTTTTTTTTTTCTTTCAAAGAAAGAAAAAGATTCTTGTAAGTATAACATATTAAATTGAACTAGTTCGAATAAAGTTTTTGTGTGTGGCAATGCTAGCAAGCGAAGTTTAGGGTAATAACAACTTTATTTTTGAAGAACTATTGAAAGTATGATATGATTTATATGATTTCATAGTTTACACTCTAACATCTTCTCCTACTCTACTCTTTCACTCACAGACACACACACAAAGTAGCATTCTTCGGATAACTTCAAAGTAGAAACTTTTATGTATGTTTCTTTTTTTTTTTTTTTTGAATTATATCATACGAGTGCATTGCAATGAATTAGTTTATTTTTTGGTATTTTTTTTTTAATGTTATGGAGAAGTTTGATTTATTATTGAAAATTGCTTCATGTAGAAATATTTTTGTAAAGAGTTTATTTTCTTCTTCTTTTTTAAGTTAAATGAAAAAATAACAAAATTGCTAGAAGTTAAATTAAGTCACGCGGGAACATGTGGTATCGTTGTATAACAAAATCTTTAATCAAAAATATGTGCACCAAGTGTATCTAAATGATACGAGCTATTTGTGGAGTAATGTTTTTATAGAACATTTGTTGGAAATGCTTAACCCTCTCAAGAGAACTACAACTTTACAACTACTTCCCGTAGTTGTAAAAAATCGAGATGTTGATTTTCGTATTTAGGAGCCTTGAAATAGTCAAATTCACGAATTTTTAGATGTCCAGGTTTAGGCGTACGCGATGTACACATATTTGTATAAAAAAACGTTCAGGGAGCTTTAAAATACTCCGACTTACACAAAATGTGTCTCTATCCACAGAGGAAGGTTCTATCTACATAAATTTTTTTTTTTACATAATTTTATTATTTAGTATTTTTAATCATTTTTTGAATAAACAAAAAAGAGAGCTCAAAAAAAAAGTCAGGTTGTCCCTTAAAAGTCACAATATTTTCGACAGTTATGCTTCGATTGTAACAAAATAAATTCTAAATGATAGAGGAAAGAATAAAGACGTCAATACCATAATTGTTTGGTTGGCATTTAAATCAAAGTCAGGAAAATTTATCAAATTCATGTACATATGTGTACGAAATTCCTGAAAGGGTTAAAATTAAACTGCCAATATTTTAAAATTTTGGCTATTGATACAAAAGTTTTTCAATTTATTCCATTCAAAAAATAATTTAGCATTTCGAAGAATATTTATTTGGAAAAATGTATTTCTGTTTTTATGAATGAAATAATCAATAACTCTCCTTTTAAACAGTTCGTTCCCTTTCGAAGTCTAGTCTTCCACAATGAACTAAAAATATGACTATAAATTGTTTCAGATATTTCGATTTAAATTGAGCATATTCTTTCAGAACCTTTTTACATAGAGCTTTTGATTTTTAATGTAAATCGATATAAAACTTAAATGCTTAGACATAAAAATCTCTTATGATCGGAAATACCAAAGAATTTATTAAACTTGAAATAATTTCATAAATTTCAATTCAAAACCAATGCGTCATTTTGGATAAACTCATCTATATGCATGAAAATCTATATTCATGAACATATAAATACTTTAAAATTAACTTTCATTCGATGAATACAATAATTACGTCACTTTACTGTTAACTTGAGGTGACTAATGTGTATTAATTTAATAGCAACTGAAAGCTACTATTAAACACATAGTATTTATGATATTAACTCATCTGCCTGTATACCAGCGATGCCAACTTGCGGGGAATTCCCCGATTTGCGGGGAATTTGACTAAGAGCGGGAAATCGGGGAATGAGCTGTTTTTAGCGGGGAATTTGAAGTCGTTCAGCTTTTCTTTTTTTTTAAGTTTTATGTAATGTAAAACGTTTAACTTATGCCTTATTTCATATTTTGGGTCTTAAAATCTTCAACTTTTTTTAAGTGCACTTTATTGGTTTGAAGAAATCGATTTTTTTAAAAATGTGCTGTTTGAAAGTATTTTATTTCGAAAGTATTTTGTAAAAATTTCAGAGAGAAACTCGGAGGGATTTCGTAGATATAGGTGATTATAGCGCTGAGTGACAGTCAGGTCAAAACAGTCGCGCGGTGCTTCGACTTCCCTTTCGGCCGAAAGGCTTAGGTATGTCTTAGTCCGGCATCTCCTGATTAATAACTCATAATCCCTGCTGACTAATTTGTAAACTTATAAATTACGGTCAGCCATCAAAGAAGAAAAAGTATATTTTATCTGTTAAAAATCGACAGTCAAAACTTTGAACCCTTTTTTTCTCAAAACAAGATTTTTGCCATTTTTTATTTGAGTCAAAAAAAGCCCATGTCTTTTCATTTGATAACTTTGATGTCCAAGAAGTGGGCTGAGGCTTATTTATCTATAAAAATGAACGTCTAGTTACTCCACGCACCTCATCTCGTTCAAATTTAGTGTGGCAACTACTACCCAATATGACTAAACTTTGTGAAATGAAATCTCCCATGTGTCAAAAGAATTTCGGATTCAGAAAGAATATTTCTATTAATCTAAGATTCCTATAAAAATTGGTTAAGTTTTGGACCGAGAAAGTTCAGGGTCGCCCTCAAATAACTCTTACCGAGATCAATTTTAAGGTATTTTTCGTTTTTGTAAAATGTTTATATGGAAAGTGCGTGTCGCGCTGTTGTAATATGAAAATATACCGATGCGGGGAATTTAATCGAAAATCGGGGAATTTCTCGAGGGCTATCGGGGAGAAAGAAAAATTGAGTTGGCATCCCTTCTGTATACATACAAAAACAATAAACACCAGCAGCGTGAAGTCTTTAACTTGCTACATACAATATCTTTCTCTCTCTCTATATTCTCTTAACCAGCCAGCAGCAGCAGCTAGTTTAACTTGTACACATATTTACAGATGCTGTGTTAATTTTTTATAATAATAAATATATACTCGTAGCTTGTAATTATTTAGTTATACAAGAAGCCAACAAGTACATGGACTTGCAATTTTCAACTTTATTTTTTGCTAATTCTTTAGCATTAATTGGCGTCTTCAATTATTTATTTACTTGGTTGTTTTCGGTTTTTCTGTTGGTACTTTGGCTGCTGTTGCTACTAGTTGCTGCCCTCACTAATTGAACTCAACAATAAATTTCATTCTTTTGCTGTATAAAAGCGAAACCACAAATATACGAATATGTGAATACTTATACACTCACATGAAATTACTTCTTCTTTTGCATGCATACATTTAAATATTTTATTGCACTTTAACAAGTAGCTAGTACGTTGTAGATGCAATTTATATTTTTATACACTTTTGCCCTTTTACGACACAAGTGCCTCCTGGACGATCGCCGCACAGTGTAACGAAATGCTGCTAAAACATGAGATTTTTTGTAATACTTTTATGTTTTATTTCACAGAGGTCGACGTAACGTAAGTAGCATGTGCGGTATTGCTGCGCTGAATGCCGGCACAATCGAGGATTTAAGAATTAGGATACAATTTTACTTTGGATTACAAACAGTTCAGCCACTGTTGCCAGTGCTTACAAACCAGCGAACCCATTATACCAAATATATTTGCCAAAACTCTTCAGGTGCGGTATAAAAGAAATCGACTAGGCAGTGGCGGTACGTCCTTATAAGACCAAAAGTCGGGTTTGCCTAAGAATTAGTAACTGAAAATTTGTACGATATAATTTATTTTTGTTTCAAACTGAAAGAATAATTTACTTCTAAAATTTTTTATTTGTATTACCCTGTTTTTCAATAGCTAGTATATGGACCAAAAAAAATTAAATATGGATTATGTAAAATATATACAAGCATTCATGCTATAGCAGTTCATCAAGTTGGCTTTTACGAGGCTTTTAAAATTTGAAAGTGTATGTTCTCATATCATGCTATTCTAATAGGAAGTTCAATAGCTTTTTTAGTATGTGTAGTTCTAAAAAAGTAGCAGCATTCAAATTTTCTACTACTATGTATGCTTTTACATAGAACTCAAAAGCTGGCTTTCAGTTTTTTGTTTGTCATGTTGAAAGTATTTGTTCCACTTTCTTTTATTGCTATATTTTTGTGCTATTGAGATTTTAGTAAGGTTTCGAACCGAAGAAATTTGGGTTCGTGTTCAAGCAAAAAATAAAACTGTGTTCCGGTTCAGGTTTAAATAAAGTTGAAGAAAAACAAAAAGTTTTTCAAATACAGTAGAATCCCGATAATTCGTAATCGCACGGGACCAGCAATTTTTACCGAATTACAGAGGTTTTCGATTTAACGAGATTTTGATTTAACCCTTTCATCTCAGAGTTTTTCATCAAAATCTGGTTGAATTTCTTCAATATTTTATGCAAATATTAAAATAAATTTAAAAAAAAAAATATGTCCAGGACTCTTAATCCTTACAATTATCCTTAAGTTTTCAGATGGGGTATAATGTCTACTATAAAATTTGTAACCAGGAATTATAGCAAAGGCAACTTACCATATCTCCCATTTTACTTGAGTTTTCGAACATTATTGGAACATATCGAACAATCCCAGGGTTAACGAAGTTAAAATAGGAAAAATACGAATTGAGGTTTTTTTTTTAATTTTTTTAATAAAAAGAAAAAAGCTAAAACAATTATTCATTTAACTGTATATGTATGGGGGGGGGAAGGATTTTGGAGGTTCTGACCCCCTCCCCCCTCAAATGTGAAAACTTCTTCCTAATTTTTGATATTGATTGCCAGTGGATGGAAAAAAAGTCAAAATAAAATCTATTGAACGATTTTTAAATATTTTTTAATCGGTTTCTTTCTAAAAAGTCAAATAAAAGAAAAAATTTTAAATATAAATTTGAATTGAAATCGTACGAAATTGTGCTACATGGCCAAAAACGGTATTTTCAGGGGTTTCAACCCCATTTTTTGGAAGTTTTTGACCTCAGATTCGTGTTCAACATGAAAAATTCATTCGCAAACACTAGGAATAATTCACCAAACCCATGCAGGACAGTGTTATTGAATAAGCTTCAAAGTTCTTAATCTTAAAATATAATTAATCCTTTAACCCATTATTGCTCAGAGCACCCGACTCGGAAGATTTCAATGCTGTGACTGCATGAATTTAGGAAATATATGCTAACCTCATCCGGGCTCCTCATCATTGATAATGGCCCGAATTCCCACTGATAATCATTTGAAAAAAATTAGTCTCTGACTATTTTTGGCATTTTTGATCATTTTTTTGAGGTTGGATTCATTATCAGTAATGGCAAGTCAATGAGTTATCGAAATTATGTCTTTCACGATAAAAAATGTATTGGAATTTCTTTTTTTGTCATTTTCGGCCATTTTTTTTAGTTTAAAATTAAGAAAATTCGGAAACAAAAATTTTTCCTAAAGCTTTAAGACATTTATCCACTTTTCTCCCTAGTCTGATAGGGTACATCAAATGCATCATCGTATTTATTTTATTGTATTTAAACATAAGTTTCATAAAAATTTTATATGAATATTTTCATCGAATCCCGAAAAAAAATCCTGGCTACGGCCCTGCACATATTAGACCCCATTAAAATTATGTTTTAAAAAGCCTGTAATTTTTAGTTGTTTAAGGCTCTTCTCGCGTATCTTGTCAACCACGAAAAACACAAACAATTCCATCAAAAAAGGGAACGTAGTAATTTTGCTTTGCATTACGAATTATAAGAGGTTTTCAACAACCAATTTCAATTTATAAGAGGTTTAACAGACCTTGTATTGAATGAAAAAATACGAATTAGCGAGGGGACCAAAATGTATGGAATTTTTACGAATTAAAGCGAATTTTTCAAGGGATGTTACGAATTTTTGAGAATTTCGAATTAACGGGGTACGAATTATCGGGATTCTACTGGTAAAAGTTTTACTTATTTACATAAATCAATACATTTAGTTACTTAGCAATTTGCATTTTTCATTCCGTTAACATTTTTCTTATATTTGATAATTTGCATTTTTATTAAACATTTAATAAGATTTATATATATTAAGAGAAATTATCAGTTAGATTAACAAATAATAGCTGCGTTTTTTTCGCCACTTGCTTATAGTTATGTATAACTAGCAACGATAAGTGGATGGAAACACAGCAACAAAGCGGCAGAGATAACACGTATAATTATAGCTGTTATGTGTACTTAAAAAGTTGTTTAACTACATCAAATTCTATTGTGAATTGCTAATAGCGAAACAAGAAGCATGACAGTTTGGCAAAAAACAGAAAGGAAAATATTTGAAATGTCTGGCGGTGAAAATAAGTTAAAATCATCGTTAAATATTCTTATGAAGAGTAAAAACTAAAAACAATGCCTGCAATTGACCGCAATGACTGGGAACCATTAAAATGTTTCAGCTTTAGCTACTGAGCAGTTTCATTATAACGAAAAAGAGACTTAACAACTTGGTCGTTTTATTCGCTCATGTTAAATTGGCTGGCGAATAAAACACAACTATAATATCTTTTAACGACTTGTTTTTTAAATGTTATTTTTGCTGAGCCAATATCAATTTTTGTCCAAAAAATGTACTTTCTACGTTCACTTGTGTGGCTGGAACTGCTCAGATCACTTGTGAAGCTTCAAACAATAAAGGAAGCTCAGTTTTGTGATGCTCCCACCATATTCAAAAGTCGAATTCCATCCTGATTGCCAATTTTAGCCTTTTTGGTTCAAAAAAAAAAAAAAATACACTGTGCTTGCCTCACAGGAATTGAAAGAGCAGTGCAGTGAAACTAAAAGTCACATAGATAAATAATGTTTATTCCACTACTGCTTATTTTTTCATATTTTTGATGTCATCCTCTTCTATTACTTTCTATCTCTTGCCAAATATTTTAACTGTAGCCAAGATTTACCCTGTAACGCTGCTTCTGACAATGCTTCTTCACTAAGGTCAGTTTTTTTTTTTAAATAGGTCTTAAAAATGGGGGAAAAACGGCATCTTCGGACGCTAAAAAATGCGGGTCACCTTTCTTTAGGGGACAGCTTGGTAGCCTCGTATTTAAGAGAGCTGCGATATGTATCTATGCACATCATATGACGGCCTCTGAACTGAAGATCGAGTTCAGGGGTGCGGCAGCTTGCATATTTTAACTTTACCCAAGCCGCCACAGTAAATGAATCAGCTATAGATTGCACATCTAAAGCAATTTAACAATTGTTCAACTTTGTAAAACTATATCTCATAGTCACTGGCGTAACCCGAAAGGGTGATTGGAGGGATATTTAAACTACTCTCCTCCTCTTGGCTGATTAAAATTTCATAAAAATGTAAATAATTTCAATCTATTCATCCACTTTGCTACACTGTAAGATGATTTTCATTCGAATTGCTGCTGTCGTTGCATATGAGTATAGTAATTTATTAAATGCTGCTTTTACAATGCAAAAATCCTAAAGATATACCATATAATTTTCTTTCTATACTGTTGCTATTGTGAGTGTTGTGTAACGTTCATAAAATAATAAAGAACTGTTTTGTGTAAATGTCGACTGAAATGTGTCCATTTAAGTATGTTCCACTCTTTCTTTTTATGACTGAATTTTTTGTTTGAAAAAAAATATAAATAAGCGAAAAACAAGAAGCGAAATTTATAGCTGCATAGCATGCAAACTAAAATTACATTAAAAATATTTTCTTCTTCCTTTTTTTTTTTTTTTGTATGGTATAAGAAAATTATACCAAAGTTCAACACTTAATTGCAAAATTTTTTCTTATTATTCTTATTACTTATTTGCTTAATGATTTTTATTGTTTTAAATTCAAAAGAATTTATTATTTAAATTGTGTCAATCTTTAATATTTATTATTATTTTTTATACGCTCTTTCTTGTCGCTCTTAAACTCTCAAATTCTTTTTACATATTTAACGTTTTAGTAAACAAAATAATTTTTTTTGATTATTTTTGTTTACAATATAAGTTTTTTTTTTTTGAGTTTACGCAATTCGTCCATACTTTTTGGGGTTTTCTTTTCACACATGCTAATACATGCAACTATATATATGTATGTATGTATATGTGTCGATGTTGGTGTATGCATTTGTTGATGTGTTTGTGATTTGAATTGTTTACATTCAACTTAACCAGAGAAAATAAGAAAAAGTTTCTTCTTTTCAATTCTGATAGCAATTTTTTCTAATTTTTTTTTTTTTTTGTGTTTCTTTTATGCAAGTAAATCTTTTTTCTTTTTTTTTTGTTTGAGTGTGTATTCGACACTTAAAAGTTTTTTATTTTATACATTATGTGTAGATAGGTATATGTATTTTTGTTTTGTAACCACAACTCGTGCCAAGAAGTTTTTCATCATTAACACCCAGATGCGGCCATTGACTTTCAGACCAAAGTTTAAAGTCAAGCATGATAAGTTTTTTTTTTTTTTTATTTTGTTTTACGTTCAAGTATTTAAATTCATACAATATAAAATTGTATACAAAAGAAAACATACAACTTATTCTTACAAATCTTACAAAATAAAATAATGTCTAAATAAGAAATGTATACGGCTTTTTATTTCGTAAGCAACACTACACAAATATGTAGTAAACATCTATATTCATATCATGATATTTTAATCTAAAAGAATTCTAAAAAAAAAACTTTGACAGTTTGTATAGATTCATTATCGGTAGAAGTAATTATCCACATAAATCGATTTGCACCGACTTTTGAGTAGGATTTAACTTTGGCAGATCCCTATTGCCAAACGTTAAATAGTTACGATGGCTACCTGAAACTCTGAAAATTTTATAAAATTTGGAGCATTCAAGAAGAGATAAGTTTGTTTTAAGTGGGGGAAGATAAGGCGAACCCAAAACTGTGGGTGAAAATCTGAAAAGTTGTCGGTTTTACCTTCCCCTAATATATGTAATAATAATAAGCCTTGTTCAGCGTCAAAGATTCTGAACTGCCTCTCTACTGGGTATAGTTTCAATAAGTTTCCATATCTGTCTTCTCCTACCCCTAAGCCCCTCTCTTTGACTTTTGGCTAGACTTAAATTTCGTTTTACCATTGGTTCATTTTACTTTAACAAATAAGTACTTCAACGTTATTCGATAGGTTTATGTGTTACAAAAAAAAAAAAAAAACTTCAAGATGATAGTAACTGCTGTAGTCGTGCCATCCCAATATAAATGGTATCAAATATGATAAACAAAGCTATGACTTATTATTTCATATGTTGAAACAAATATAAATTTTTTAGCATTAGGGAAAATTTTTAGGTTTCAAAACCCTAGAATTTTTGTTAGTTAAGTTAAGTTAGTTAGTTCTGAAGAAAGTTATATTTTAAGACTTAAAATACCCTGAGCAGATAAGCTAAGTGAGTTTTAGCTTTGGTTTTACTAACATTTAGATAAATATTACAGGCGAACTAAGATCCTACGGTCTAAGCCTTAAAACTTATTTGCTGTATTGGTTTTTGTTTGTGAAATGATGGAGTTCGAAATCTTTGTTTTGAAAGCACTAAAACAGATTCCAAAGTCCTAGAACTTACATAAATATACAAACAGGCGCAAAAGTCATCTATATCAAAAAATGCTTTCAGTTTTTGGAAAAGGCCTCTTATGTCATTCAGTCTTTGTGATTTGTGAAGTAAAAAGAAACAGAACATATGTAGACAAACCATGGATTTGTATACTTCTCAAGAGCTCCCAATATCACCTGATCTGATCATTCTAGACTTTTTTCTTTAGGGTTATTTAACCTCATTTGTCTATGCGAAAAATCCACTAATTCTTGCAGCCCTGATAGACAACATTTAAGAGGAAAAATAAAAGAGTAATGAAAAATGCCATAAAAGGTGTTAAGTTTGCACAAACACTGGAGGCCAAAATTCAAGGTCCAAACAAAAATTTAAAAATAGAAAATCATCGTTAATTTAGAAAATAAATTATAGTTAAATCAAATTGGGTGGATACTTTTGCACCACCTTGTACAAATGCGGTCTTCAAAGTTACTTATGGCCAAATATGAGATATCTGATGTTTACAGGTGATTTATAATGAAAATGTTAAAATTCTTTGGCTTCATGATTTGTTCTAACACACGCAAAGAAAACATTCGTTTCTCAGAAACGAAATTTTCACTAAACGAACTTCGTTCATGGAATGTTTTCATGATGAATGAACATTTATTTATCATAAACTACTGTATTCGGTTGCCATGAACGAAGATTTATTCATCAAAAACGGTACAATTCTGTCACAATAACCGAAAAACATTTTCCACAAACGTTTCTATTCGGTTGCCATTAACGAACATTTATTCATCATAAACGGATCAATTACGATGAACTAAAGACGTTTGCAATAAAATGCAATATTGTTTAAATAAAATTTTCTGATTAAAAACTAGAAAAAGTGTATGAAATTTACATAAAATTATATTATTACAATTTTTGTATTATTTATTATAAATCACACACTTTTATTTGTTTTTTATGAACACCACGCACTTTTTTATAGACAAAAAGAAATGTGAAGAAATAATTTCAATACACAATTAAAATTCTTCAATAATGCGTTGACAAATGATACTTCCCGTTATATTGTGTTGATTTGTTGTTGTGTGGAGTTTGAATGTAAGCGTCGCTGCTGCTTCTTTTTGCGACGAGAGCGAGATGAGAGGAAAACGAAAATAAAAAGAGAAGAGAGTTGTGGACTTTCGTTTAGCAGAAATGTTTTTTTTTTTCATTTCCCAGAAAAGAAAATTGCCTTAATTTTATCGTGAACGAAATTTCGTTCATCATAAAATTGTTAATGTTTTACAGAAAACGGTTTTGGTTTCTGCAAACACGGCAATGTTCCTCAGAAACGTTTTGGTTCAGCGTAAAAGTAATATATTCTCCACAAACGGGCGATAAACGTTTTTTTTCTTTGCGTGCAGATCTCAAACTTAACTCATACTAAATATCTAGGGGTAGATGTGGACAGCAAATTGCTGTGGAAGCTTAATGTTGAAGAGAGAGTGAAGAAGGCAACCAATGCTCTGTACGTATGCAAAAAGATGCTTAGAAGCACATGGGGTCTGTCACCCTCTCTTATGCATTAGTGCTACACAGCCATTGTTAGACCTATACTGCTCTACTGTGTTTTGGTATGATGGACTATAACTAAAAGAAAACGTATATCAAGCCTTTGGAAAAGGTTCAGCGGCTGTCCGCGCTATGTATCACGCGAGCTATGAGAACAACTCCAACAGGCAGCTCTTGAAGCTATTCTCAACCTGCCTCAAATTGATCTTTTCGTAGAAAATCGGGCAGCAAAATCGGCAGAAAGACCACGGGTTACTGGACAACTATGCTATTGATCCTTTGGGCATAGCTCAATTAGTCGGAACACAACTGATTCAGAGTACGTGATCCCGAAACTGAGCTCGGGAAAGAGGATAAAAGCTGTTATTGAACAGGAAGGGTGGCGTAAGGGTATGGAACTAGAACGCAAATCCTTCAATATTTTCACGGATGGCTCAAAAATGGTTGAGGGGTTAGCGCTGGTGTTTACTGTGGTGAGCTAAAGATCAGAAAGCCCTTCAGGCTTCCTGATTACTGCAGCATAGTCCAGGCAGAAATATTTGCCGCTAGGAAGGCTGCGGAGCTTGTTGCCACGATCAACTCAACAATAAACATATATATAGATGGTCAGTCAGCTATAAAAGCGTGACATTACACTGGGCATCATCCAAAAGTATTCTTCAGTGCAGGGCAGCAATGGAGAGACTGACTACTAAGCGTAGGCTGCGTATCTATTGGGTACCTAGTCACAAAGACATAGATGGAAATGAGATTGTCGTCAAAATCGCGCAAAAAAAGAACTAAGCTGCCGGAGGATCAAATCAGCGAAGTACTGATGCCTCTGCAAGTAGCTAATTGCAACCTAGAAGCACGCATGTGGAAGAAAGCGATAGCTAGGTGGAGAATTATACCCACATGTAAAATCGCTAAAGTCATCGCTCAATCGTAAGGACTGCAGAACAGTAATTGAAGTACTAACTGGCCATTGTTTGGTGGCAACGCAAGCGCTTAAATTAAAACTAACCGACAATGATTGCAGGAAATGTATGGAGCAAGATGCGAGGGAAACTCTAGAGCACCTTCTTTGCTGCTGTCCCGCGCTTACTAGAACTCGATTAACGTACTTAGGAGCTCCACAGTTAGAGGGTCTGAACGAGGTCGCTAAACTGGGGGTGAACTGTCTTTTAAAGTTTACTAACCACACTCGCATCTTAAATGAGGTGTACACTCGATAAATAATTCCTAGGACTCCTATCTGGTATTGCTAAGGACCTCAAAGTCTATGCGTGGCTTCGGCCAGCCAATACTACCTAACCTAACTCAATGTATCTAAAATTATGCCCAAAAAAAATAAAAAAAAATTATATAACTCAAACATATTTTTCTGAATCGATCTAGATATTGTGGGTAGCAGGACAAACAATATCTAATGGAACTATGGACAATCCCCTAACTGAACTAAACTTAAATCAAAATCAATTATTTGAATCAATCAGAGAAGCGAACCTAATCTATGCCTTACTTAATTGTTAACGTATCAAAGCTCCAATGATTTTTTTAGGTCAGCTTTTCTTTAATAAAACTTTTGTTTAACAGTGAAAATGTCAAGTATTTTTCAATGTATAGAATCAAATGCTACTACATTGGTGAAAGATAAATGGATAAATATTTTAACTAAACCAGTACCAGTAGCTTGATTTTTACACACACATGTGTTCGTGTACAAAAAAAAATTCAAAATAATATACATACATAATATACGTATAGATATTTTAAATGCTGTGGGATTTTCTGTTTCTGTTTTTGTTTTTGTTCTTTCATCTCTCAGATAAACATAACCTTGTCAAAACTTGATTGACATGTAAAATAAAAAGGAAAACAATTAAATTTTTTTTTTCTGTTTTTCTGTTGACTTATGGTACAAAAATGTATGAGGAGGACCCTCTTCATTTAGCCGCTTAAATTCTCCCTACGCCCTTCTTCATTGCTTAGCTTATAGCAGGCACTTAAAGTTGCACAATAAAAAAAAACAAAAACTCTTTATATATAGATGCAATCACTCACCCTCCCTCTTTGTGTGAATTGTAAAATCACTTAAAAAATAATTAACTCGTTCATATTGTGAAATGTCATCTCGAAAAGTATATTAATTAAATTAACAAGTGTTTCATTATTTCATAATCATGCTCATTATTATCGCTTACAATTAAAATTGATTTTTCATTTCAATTGAAATTTAATTTAATTATAATTAAAAGTGAAAATATTTTCTGCTAATAAAGAAATCAACGCCTTGAAATATGCTGTTGTTTTTGTGTATTTGCTTTGTGCGCATTATTAAGAATAAAGAACAGACACACACACACACACACAGATTTAAGTAGGCAGGTTTCTTTGTAGCATTTTACAAGAGTGCGCCGCACGCCAACTGTTAAATTAATTCAGCCATTCCACCTATTAACACATTTAATGAATGAGAATGACGACAACTTCGTTGATGATGATGACGTTAGGATTAAGATTATAAATAACGAAAGTTCAACATTTGGACATTTATGTATGGATTTGTAAAAGTTTTGTTGTTTTTTATTTATTTTTTATTTTTTTTTTTTTTGTGTCTTTCAAATTAAAATTATATTGATTTTTAATTTATTTTTATTAACTTTTTCCTAATTTAATTAAATGTAGAAAAATGTGAAAACTCACACGAAAACTCATTGTGATGTGATTATATATGAAATGTATGTGTGTGCTAGAATTTAGAAACTTCCTCAGCACATTAAAATGTCAGCACACACTGAAATTAGTGCATAATTTACAGTCACCGAAAAAATGATAGAAATGCATAATTATCACTAGCAGCTGCAGAAGGCGAAAAAATACATAGATAATTTTCCAAAAAAAAAAAAAATGATAATGTTGTTGAATTTTTATGTTATCAAAAAATGTTTGAACTCATTTACCCACTTATTAAATATAAATAATCTTGTGATATTTTATGTTTATTTGTCTACACCGAAATTCACTGGATTAGTGACACTTTTTTATATTGAATACAAATATGTGCAAATGTATTAACTAGAATTTTTTAAACAAGTTTTATTTATTATATCTTTAAATTAAATCTATAGACTGTTATCTATGATGTTTATTTAGTTCGAGTTTTGCCCGCTGAAATTTTTTTAATAACGTCAACTCATATTAAAAATCATACATTTGAATAATTTCTAGGAAAACTTTTCACTTTACGAACATGAAGTTCGATATAAAATTTTAGATCCATTGCATTCGTCTACAAATATAACTCACACAACATAAATGTATACGAAATGCTTGGATTAGGTCCTCCATGGGTTGTCGTCCCATAAAAGAAGGAGAATCATAAGCATATTTCTGTGGCAATAAGGAATAACAGCTAAACTCAAAAGTCGAATAAAATCCTGCTGCGTATTTTATATTATAAACCCCAAAATGTTGAAAGTTTTTGAACATTTTTTGCAATTTAGCAGTCTCCATAGTTTTTTATTAATTAAACTCCAATAATTATTTAAGAACTTTCAATATTTTTTGTTTTATAATGAAAAATACGCAACAGGTTTTTAGTCGACTTTAAAGTTACAGTCCTTCATTATCGTTTTTTTCTATTGTAAATATATAAATTTTAAAAGCTAAAGGTTTTATATATGAGACAAAAATTGTCCTTATGATGGTATTAACATCTTTCGTTTTCACATTAACACCTTAGCACCTCTTGTTGCCACCATGTTACATGTGAAATCGTTAGAAGGCTGATATACTATGAATATTTTCTAAAGTTAATACTGGTGCCAGTTTCTATTGAGGTGTGAACATCAATACTGACGAAATACTGAAGAAGAAAAAATAAATTTTTCAAATCTATCAATCAGTAGGTAATACCCAGCGGCTGCTGTATACCTTTCACAAAAAGTGTCTCTATTCAAGTGAACTGCAGTATATGTGCATATGTGTGCATGTGTTATACGTTTATACACTTTTGTTGCAATAAACCAATTCGAATTTTAAATATTTCAAAAATAATTCTAGGACTAATTTCTACATTGTTTATGTTTTGTTTTGTTAAGATGCTAAATCAAAATAGATAAGCTGTTTTTAAAGAAAATAAGCTTGCAACATGTGTATATGTATGTATATATGTATGTTTGTATGCATAGATGTACTATTAGGAGCTGGTGTATTTTGAAATGTCAAACTGGATATGTAATACACACAAATCGCCTACAAATATATGCAAACTTACAAAAACAAAAAATCTAATAAAAGAAACGCCCGTCTCTCTACTTTAACGCCTTAAGCGTGCGCCAACTTCGACATTTTTCTGAGTGAAATTTTGCCTTTGAAAGTAATCATTCGCCTTATGTGTTTAAAAAGAAAAGAATATTTATATTTTCTTTATGCTTCTGCGGATTGTTAACTAAATATAAAAATACAACGAATTGAAAAATTTTTAGAGATTGGAATTTTCGAATATTTTTTCAAATGTATCTTGCACTAAATGCGTGTGTAGCACTTGATTTGTGTATCTGTGTGTCTAATGAAGGGAAAATGTAAATGTGTCTGGCTGACTAACTGACTGACTGGCTGGTGTGATGTGGCGTGTCGTTGATACTCATGAATATGATGGCATACCGCTTTTCATTTTCATTTAATGCAACAGTGTTTTGTTTTTTTTTTCTCTCATTCATTTATTTACTTTATGTTACTACAATTTCAATTTTAATTCGTGGCTCATGAAAATTATTTCTGTTTGTCTGTAATATACACAAGCATACTTTGCTTTCATTTCGATGTTTAAATGTTTTCTTTTTTTTTGTTTTTGTTGCAATGAAATAAAGCATAGTTACTCCATAGAATACTACACGCTCGCACGAGCGCGTGTTAGTTTAGAAATTCCTCCTATTTATGCCTATTGCCTATAAAATGTTGTGCCGCCTAAATTATAGCAAACGAAAATGATGTAATTCTATTTTGAACATTTGTATCGATTGTCGATGAAATGTTTGAAGTGCCAGGAGAAGAAGAGAATATGAGTTGTGTATAATTATGGTGTGTGGTTTTTAATTATGAAAAAGTCTTAGGCGTGCATAATCTTTAAAATGTATGTATTTATTTTTAAACATATTTTTACCCTTACTGATATTTAAATCTGTTCCGATTTGGAATTTTTGTTGTTGTGGTAGACATCATATTTCTTCTAATAGTTATTAATAATATCCTTGACTTTTTATGCACAGCATAAACTCCCTAACGTCTAATTTATTCCTTAGTTGTTTCTGTTTAAAGTTTTTTAAATATTTGTATGAAGGTACATACATATGTCTGTACATTAGCATGAATCGACAGAAAGTGAGTGAATTGAAAAAAAGAAGTAAGTAGAAAATGGTTTATACTTTTTTTTAAAACAAAAGAAGCTTCCCTTATATTTTGGGTTTTATAAAATGATTAATAACTTTTATTACGGAGCCCTCTTTAGAATAAATTATTTTCTTGGACAAAAAAAAAATGTGCTAGTAAAACCCTAGCTGGGTTTTAGTCTATCTTAATAATTTTTTTTTTACGCCGGGTTGAATTTCCAAATTTTAGTCAAAAATAGCATCGAATGACATTAAAAATCATGTATAAACCTGACCCCTAGTGAAATTTTTTGTAGAATACTTCATAGCCCAGTCGGTAGAGTAAAAATTGCACCAAAAGTTCATAAAAATTCTTAACTGCGATTTTTTTTTCAGTAATTGTTAGTGGGGGTATGATAGATGCAAAAACCACAAAAATCAGTTCTGGGGTTGCAAAGAAAAGTTGGTGAAAAGAACCTTTTTGTACTAATAACTGGTTAACCGTTAGAGATATCAAAAAATTATCTAGCACACATAAAAAGCTTAAGTGATTTTCTAAAAAGAAGGTGTTATGTAATTTTTTCGTATATGTCATATTTTTCGAGATATTCAATATTTAAGAAATTGCAAATTTAGTACTTTGGATGTACTGTGGATGCGCGCGCATCTTTGTTTATTTGAATTTTTGAGTGCGGAGCCTATACAAATATAAATTAAATTACTCGAAAACCAAACAAGCTAGAAAGAAAAATCAAAAAGGGTTTTCAAGAGAATATAAAGTTTAACATCCCTGTAAAATTTTTTACAGATTTCTGAAGACAAAATTAATCTCAAACATATATATTAGGCGGGGCGATTTGCGTAAAGGAAAATTTTTCGATAACTCGCCGTCGAAATTATGATTCCTCTTGTCACAAAAAGTTCTTCCACGACATATGTCTACAATTAATTTCGAGGCTCTGGAATTTGATTTTTATGGAAAATGTGCGGTTTATATAAAATTTTCAAGGCACTTGGAATTTTTGTAATAATTTTTTCTATGAAAATTGGTACTCGGGGGTTTTTTTGTATTATTTTTTACTGTTTTCAGTGTTATTTTGATTCAAAAACACAAATTTTTCTGTTTATTTTTTTTTAATTCAAAAATTTCTATGAAAATCGTTTTCAAGTCTCTATCCGAGTCAATTTCTTTCCGCTTTCAAACGCAACCGCCATGATCCTTTCGCGGTCCTTATGAATTGAACCTTAAGCTACGCCGATTAATAGCTGAGCGTGTCATTTCGGTACCCTGAATGTGGCAGAGATCAATGGATCTGGTAGCGGTGAATCTTCTTCATCGTCGTCATCAAGATATTGTTGCAAATGATGATATGGTATCTTTCGTGTGAATGGCGGTTCTGACAGCACTTCATCGTCCTTCAAATCAATCATGTGAACATAGTCAGAACAATCAAAATTATTTTTCGGTTTTACGTATTTGCATAGCTCGGTTAAATTTAAAATTTTTCTCAGTGCAAAATTGCGAATTTCTTTTCGATCGAGTGCTCGAATGGCAGTGACAACTGTAAAAAAAAGAAGTGCGATAGCGCCCCCTATCAGACGTCTGAATTAAAAATAAATATCAAAACTGAACTCTTCGTACAAAAAACCCCAAAAATTTTCCATAAAAATTAAATTCCGGAGCTTCAAAATTCATTTCGGACCTATGTCGTAGAAGAACTTTTTGTTCGTAATGACAAGAGGAATCATAATTTTGACAGCGCGGTATCGGTTGCCGAATAGCCCCGACCTAATATATATATTGCTATTTTTTTGCCAAAATTAGGAAATTTTAGCCACTGTAAAAAAATAATTGTGATAAAATTGTGATCAAAACCCAGCTAGAGTGTTTCTATCACTAACTAATGCTTTCATTAGAGACAGGTTTCATTGCGGCCCGAAAAACCTTAACTAATGCCAAAAAATATAGAAAACAAAATTTAGATGAGCACACTCTTTCAGATAAGCACTCGATCTGAACTCTTAAAGCAGCAGAAATCGAGGAAGCTTAAAACACCTAAATACGATTCTTGAAAATAAAAAATGTAATCAATGGCAGAAATCGAGGAAGCTTAAAACACCTAAATACGATTCTTGAAAATAAAAAATGTAATCAATGGGAAAGTCATTTCAAAAGACCGTAATTGATGGAATTGAGGTCTTAAGTTTCACAAGCAGCCAAGGAAATAAGAAAGAACCTTTAAGTATAACAACTTTAGGTATATGTATAATATGCCTGTTCCGTTCACTATTCTATTGCTAGTTCTTAGTTTTCTTGTTTAGAAAGTGACATGCCCATTTATATCATACCTCAAAATACTAATTGCAATTTACGGTTATGTATAAATTTTCGTTATAGTACTTGGTAAAGTTTTGATATTCAAATTTTAAATTATAGTCATGCCTACCTTTCTGCTCTTAGAAGTCAAGCTTCCTTCTTAGTGGGAGTCTAATGCCTGGTTTTCACTGTGTCAAATTCTATCAAATTTGCCAGCATGTTGGCAAATTTCATATGTGAAATTCTCTCTTTTTCTCTCTTTGATGGCAAATATGAAATAGTGAAAACCAAGCATAAGACATTAAAGAAATGTGTCCCTAATCTTATAGTTTCTAAATACCAATGCTTTAGGTTGGGCGTTGAAGATTTAGTCAGCCCAAGCTTTTTTTACAAGACTTAAAAAATTTTTATTTTATTTAAATTAATTTAATGTTAGTAAAATTAAATGAAAGTTCATACAATAATAAAAAATACTTCAGCTGAAAAGAAGGAAATCACGCAAGTGTTTCTTTCATTTATTTATTTATTTTTTTTTTTTTTTTTTATCCCACTGCCAACATTTTTTATTTTTTTTCCAATGAAAACGAAAATAAGAAAAAACAAATAAAACAAAAAAACAAAAACAAACATACGTACACATATAAATATAAACAAATGCACTTCATAAAAATTTTGTAATAAAAGTGAGCGAGCTTAGGGTGAAAAAAAGGCAAAACTCAAGAACACGCAACATATTGTGTATGTGTATTTACGTGTATATGTATGTAGGTATGTGTATGTAGTGTGTGGTATAGTTGCGTTGCGGTAGTGTATATACACGGAGGATGTCTGTCCATTTTTGTAAATTGTACTAACATCTGGCATGAAATGAACTAAACCTAAACTAAATACAAGTTTTGTATATGTGCATATAGACACCGCCAAAAAAAAAAGAAAAAAAAAACAAAAAAGAACAAGGATAATTATTACTATGCCATAAGAAGCAGCAGCAGAAGAAGAAGCGTACTACGGACGTACGCTTGGAATGAAGCAAGCGACGCTGCCGCAAGGAAGTATCTTCCGTATCTCGCAGTTGTCTTTCGTGTCTGATATAAACAAAAAAAAATTCATAGATAAAAAGAGAGAGCAACAGCGCAGCACCAGGAAGCAAACACAACCGACAAAAACCGTAACTCACACACATACATGCGCAAAAACACACAATACACTCTCAAAGCGCTGCGCCGTCGTTGCGGTTTTTAGAATTTATATAACCATGTGTTTACTTTATAATATTTTTTTATGCTTAATGAATTTTGGAGCATTATGAAATTTCATGTCACTGTTGAGATTATTGCACTCTTCTTTTATGTTTCGAGGTTATATTAGTTTCATCTTACATACACAAAGCTACCTAAGACGGAACAGAATTATTACTTTACTCTCAAGTCAGTTTAGTTTATTCAAAATCTTCTTTAAGTAGTAGTTATTTGATATTTGACAGGCTGAGAGGAAAAGTGGGCTAAAATAATTTAGTGTCAGTGCAAGAATGGCATAAGTAATACGGTTTAGAGTGAAAATGAAACGCCTTAAAAGTAAGAACAAAAATGGCATAAAAATTCTTTCAGAGCAAGAACAGCATAGTTTTTTATTCCGTTTTCGCTCTGAACATATTTCGTTTCACTTTTGCTCTGAACATATTTCATTTTGCTTTTGCTCTTAAGTAAAATTATTCCACTTTTTTCTGAACGTAGAAGTTATACCACTTTTCCTCTCAGCCTCTCAAATGAGGACGATTCGATTTTATATCACTTTCGAATGATAAATAACAGGCTGAGAGGAAAAGTGGGCTAAAATTTATATAAAAGCAAAAGTGAAAAAATTTAGTGTGTCAGTGCAAGAATGGCATAAGTAATATGGTTAAGAGTGAAAATGAAACGCCTTAAAAGTAAGAACAAAAATGGTATAACAATTCTTTCAGAGCAAGAACAGCATGGTTTTTTATTCCGTTTTCGCTCTGAACATATTTCGTTTCACTTTTGCTTTGAACATATTTCGTTTTGCTTTTGCTCTTAAGTAAAACTATTCCACTTTTTTCTGAACGTAGAAGTTATACCGCTTTTCTTCTCAGCGTCTCATTTGAAACTCTTTGCTGGGGTCAACCATTAAAGTTACCTTTAATCGCATTTTTTCCAATTTTTTTTCTCTTTTCTTTTCGACGAATCCCAGCGGTCTCTCCTTCCGCCCAGTACGACCGTGGGGCGCATCTGACCGATACAACCAGTCCGGACTGCATTGCGTTAAACGAACTAGTTGGGATGAAGCACGATTGAGATCGTCAAAAGCAGCTACTGATTTGGCTTATCAACAGCTGCAGTAAACATATATTACTAATTTAAGTGAGATAGAACAGATTTTTTAATAATATAAAGAGGAGTACAAAAATCTACTAACATATAGAGGTTATTAAAATCATTGCACATACAGCGAACAGGATCAAAAAGTGCATAATTTGTTTTGCATATGCTTAACTTGATAGGTATGAAGTTTCTGGAAACGCGATTAGTAACATTTATGTTTATTTTATTTAATAGAAATGGAGAAACGTTCAATCCATTTAATAATTTGAACGTAAAACATACGTTCAACATGACTCTTCTACTTTCAAGTGAAGGTAAATCAATTAATTTTAAGCGATCTTTGTAAGGAGGAAGATTTGTCAGAAGGGGTCCCAGTTCAAACTACGTAAAGCAAGCAGAAGAAACAGTTTTTGAACAGACTCTAACTTATCTATGTAACATTTGTATTGTGGACACCAAACATTTGAAGCATATTCCAAGATAGGTCGAACTAGTGAAATAAACCAAGTTTTAGTTATGTAAGGATCATTGAATTCCTTAGACAACCTCTTTATAAAACTAAGAACTCCTTTTGATAGCCCAAAATTTAGATAAAACTCTCTCTGCTTGGTTCTTCAAACAAGATGTCCCAGCTGGTAAAGCTTCTGTCAAGCCCTTAGACTCGGAAGTAATATCTTCCAAATTTATGAATTAGTTAGAAATTTTCATAGAAACTGTCTTAGGCTGAGTTTATTCTCATATGGGTTCCAGATCATAGAATATTCAGGATAGCAAAAAATTTGATTTAAAAAAGCAAAGCAAACCTATGATATTTTCGAGAATAAAGCTACTTAGAGTCCACTAACTGAAAATGAAACACTCTACAGCGCTTGTCCAACATTTTCTAGGCTAAATCTTCGTTCTTCTGACACTCCTTTGATTTTTAAATATTTTAATTTTTCTTGTAAATTAACTACCACATAACCAACACAATTACATCATATAACTCATAGAGTTTACAGTTTATTCCAAATCGCCACCCCTCTAAACTTTCTCAAACTGTAGTTCTCACAATGAAGTCTTCCTCCTAAAGTAGCCATATTCGCTGTTTGCAGTCGTTCGTCTCTAATTAACACTGCTCTAATTGATGGTCATTTGGAACCTCAATCAAAAGTTTTTTTTTTCTCATAATCAAGCTTTTTGTCATACCCTGAACCTGGCATCCAGGAGTAGGTGCTCAACAAAATTCAAGCCTTAAAAAAAAAAAATACTTGAAAATTTTCATTATAAGAAGATTTCAGCACACAAACAGTGAAAAAAAAAGGGACATGGTCAGTAAAACTGACTGTAGTGCCTAGCCAGAGCTTCGTTTGGCTTGTTTTGTTTTTATCTTAATTCTAATGCCACATAAGCCAAAGGTATGCAAAGCCTCACACACAGCTGTTTTCTTAATATAATTTTTTTTTTTTTAATTTTTTCTGACATAGAACAACTTCATGTTTTGATTTATGAAATATGATTTTGATTTTGGTTCGAAAAAAGCAAAGTACTTAAATCTTAAATTTAATCCTAGTTGAAAACAAAAAACTCACATACTTGCTGCTTGAATTACAATTTCATATTAAAGTCGATTTATTTCTCCCCCCAAAAAAAGAAAATAATGTCAATGCCGGGAAAACGTTTCGCTTTTAAATACTTAATGCTTTCATGCATGTGTATGTGTGTGAATACATGTGCTCGCTAGCACTTCCTGAACAAATTGTTTCCTGTCACAGTAATTTCGACTATGAAAATAAAATTTAAATAAAAAAATTTTGCCCCAAAAAAAAAAAAAAAAATAAATAAATAAAAACAAAAAAATTAAAAGAAAACGAAAAATTTTTGTGACCAATTGCTAAAAATCAATAAATTTCTTTGCTACTGAACTTTTAGCACAAGGTTTTTGAACTTTTATAATTTTTTCTTTTACTTTTATATGTACACACACATACAATCATAGAAATATATATACATGTTTGTATGTATGTTCTATCTGTTTATCTGTTGCTGTCTATGTTTTGTGCCTATGTCGCATTTTTATGCCAAGAATTTCAAATACGACAATATTTTAATTGGCTTCTTTCTGCTTTCTATAATGCATGCACATTTTCAGTTAGTTAAAAGAGCAGCAGGCGCTACACCAGAAGAGCAACCTTGGGCCTGGGCAAACAACTTGAAGTAACGCGATTATATATATGTACATACATACAGGCATTCAAGAATATTTACATACATACTTACTTATTTACAATGTGCATATATAGTATTTATATTTTCCTCATACTCCTTTGGGCTTGTTAAGTATGCTGTATAGTAGTTGTTATATTCATGAAAGCGTCAATGGCGACAGCAACATCAGCAGCAGCAATCGCACATGCCGCACATGCAAATTGCATTTTCTACTCAACTCAACGCATTTTCATAAAAACTTTGTCAAGCAATCTGTCTTCTCTGCAGTCTGTCTGTACGTCAGTCTGGCTGTCTTCTTTTGATTTGTACATATAAAATCACTATCAGCATTAAAATATTGTACAATAAAATGTAAATTAGCTAACAATTATTACTGTAGAATATTAAAGGTTTGCATAGAATGGTGGTCTTTCGGGTAGGTACCTAAAGCAGTAGCTGTAGGTAAAGCAATAGCTGCAAATACCTACTGCATACCTACGAGTTATGCACGAGTACCCGTACCTACCAGCAAGCTGCTGTTACCAACATACCTTCCCACCTATACAATTATGTGATATGTTAATTACTCAATTTTGTAGACGACGACAAACGACTGCAGTGGCATATATATAAAAATGAATGAGGTTATAATTAACCATGCAGCCATGTACTTGACGTTGGGTAGACAATTTTTAAGCCATCTAAAATATATATGTATTTGCTCCAGTTGTGGGTACTTCATTGCCTTGGTCTTCATCTTTATTGGTGCACATTTGTGGTAAATTATGTTTGGGATATGCTTTTAAACAGTTATTATAAACATTAAATGTTTTAACTTGATATTCTTACTTAGCATGGCATTTCAGCAAAGTAAATCTTAACCCAAAAGTGTATGCATTAATAAAGTTTACTCACTCATTGAAATGGAATTCAAGTGTCTGATCTTCAGCTTACTGTACATAATCTCTGGATCCGATACTGAATCTAGAGATTGTGGAAGGGAAAATTTGAATTTTGTCAACTCTTCAAAAAGTTTTTTAATTTAGTAGCAATGATATTTATTGGGAAAGGGAAAAATGGATTGCATCCCCGGAGAACCTCCTTTCCCCTTTCTTCTGGAGAAAACAGGGAAACTTACCCTAAATTCACATTCAGTCAACTCATCTAGTATAGACGTATCTTTAAAGCAATTGATGTAACTGGTTCTATGGTATACATAGTTAACTCTGGGCTCAATCTTATGTTCATTTTTCTAACAGAAATTTTTGTAAAATATTTTTTTTTTTTTTTTTTTGAGGTCGAATTTGAATTCTACTAAGCATTGGAAACAAAACTATTTTCATCTCTTCAAGCCATCAAATAGCTCTCAGAGCATTAT
The DNA here is from genome assembly GCA_963691655.1 of Toxonevra muliebris. NCBI lineage: Eukaryota > Metazoa > Arthropoda > Insecta > Diptera > Pallopteridae > Toxonevra > Toxonevra muliebris. Next base: position 107,079,236 of record OY829326.1, read on the forward strand.
ACTCCTATACTTTTAGGTCTAAGATACAAGAAACCTTAAATGAATTGTCAGCTCTAAACTGAAGTATATTTCATTAGAAACCAGCTTCATTGGATACCGGGCATAAACGATATTAAAACTCCAATCAATCAACCAAGAAAAGAAGCTGATAGTTACTCCTTTTACTTTTGAACGCTCTTATGATGTCGCATATAATGATAGTGATGATATTGATTATTAATAAGTAAACAATTTTTGCCTTTTTTAAATCACATTAATTAAGATTTGAAAATTTGTACTATTTGAAGAATGTCTTTAAAATTTTCATATTACAAATTCATGGTATGAAATTGTTTAAAAATATTATCAAACCTAAAACGATAAGCATTCGTAATTTTTTACATTTTACGACAACATAATTACACAGTCCATCAAATTAAGATTTTTTGGCTGCAACAGAATAGCCACCTTATAATCCTGAAAGGGGATGTTGTATAGACCATTTTTGTAAAATAAAGTTATAGTCCAGCACGTCTCAGTTTTTTTTACAGTGGGACAAAATTTTAATTTTTTGGTCGAAGGGAGCTGAATACTAAGTGCAAAAATCGTTATAAATTGATGTCTGAGGAAAATCTTAATGGCAAAGTTATATGGTAAAATTTTACAAGGTTCATTTCTGTAGAACATTCTAACCCTTTAGTTCCTCTTTTTATGGGACAATTTGACCCAATTTTTAATGAAAACCTGAAAAGTCCTTTCAAAAGAGACATTTAAGGATTAAAATATTCCACAAAAATATTTTCCAGAAAATTTCTCTAGGGGTCACCAAAGACATGAAAGTCATATATATATAACGGTTAATAAAAGGAAATAGCCGCCTACCCACAGAAACAAAATGTACTGTAATGTGAATTTTGACTACCAAGGGAACGTTCCCAGATGTCCGGCGACAATTTTTTTGATTTTCATGAATGTAAGGGGGGAGGGGGGGGGGGGAATCTAAGAGACACGTAGGTATGTTCGGTTATGCAGTACTGCATAAAATTTGCTGAAGCAAAAACTTTCAAAATTCCATTTTTGTCTGCTGATCACGCATTTAACAGCAAGGAACTGCTGCAGTGATGCTTCTTGGCGCCGCTGACCAGCCGCCAGATATTGCAGTTTGAACGTTTTTGTCTCTGCAAATGTTGCAGTACTGCATAAACGAATATTCCCATATATTTTTTATCGGCGGAAAAACTAAAGGTTTGGTTTTATTTATGGAAATTTGACGCATCATCAAAAGCGAAGGGGAATACGTAGTACAATTGAAGAATCATATTTTTAATATTTTGGAACACGATATTCGTCTAAAATTTTCATACCAAAAATTATATGCACAACTTTAGAAATTGGACTACTGACCTGGTATAAAGACGGTGATAGGATAATGGGATTTTCTACGCCCATGACTTGGATTGAACCAGCGGATGACATTGCAGGCGCTTGCTTGCTAGTTCTGCGTAAATTATAAATTTGATAGTCATTTCCTTTTATCAGCCGTAAACAGTTATGGTATATATGACTTTTATACCTTTGGTGACCCCCAGTGAAATTTTCTGGTAAATATTTCTGTGAACCACTTTAATCTTTAAATTTTCTTTTTAAAATAGATTTTCATGCTCTTTTCAAACAGAGGTCATAATGAAACATAAAAAGAGAAACTAAAGGGTTAAAATGTTCTATAGAAATGATCCTCGTAAAGTTCTACTGCAAAAGTTCACCCTTAAGATTTTTCTCAGACATCACTTTTTGCATTTAGTATTCAGCTCCCTTCGACCAAAAAATGAAAACTTTGACCCACTGTAAAAAAAAACTAAGACGTGCTGGACTACAAGTTTATTTTACAAAAATTGTCTATACAACATGCCCTTTCAGGATAAGTTATTAAGCTGTTGGGCTGTGTCATTAAATGAAAGTTCCGCCTCTTTTCTCTCTTTCTTTCTAGTTTCTATAATTTTAATATCCTATTAAATATTTCGAGACATTAAAATACAATAGTTTAAAACTGCTAATTATGAGAATTTAAATGGAATTTTTCTCAATATCTCCGAGGGTCAACCTGACCCGAATAAAAACATTGTAGGGTGGTTGACATTCTTCAAAACAGAGCAAAGACTACAAAGTCTTAAACTCAAATTTATTGATGGGTTTTGGTGCAGAAATTAGATAGACAAAAATTTACACTTGGCATTGCCCAAACCCAATTCTCCTTGGCAACATTATAGCCAATCGAGCTTATCACTACTTAGAATCCAGTAACCGTGAATGAGACAGATTTTTCACCTGTATCTTTGAGTTTTTCGAAAAAAATTATTTTTTAAAATGTTATTTATAAAAAGGGGACTTTATCTAAAAGATACCAAACGTGAATCCAAATATGACAGCTAAATATTTCTAGCACATCAAGTTTTTGAGAAAATTAATCTTGGAAACGACCATTTCATTTAAATTTGGAAAAATACTTTTCCCAGTTTTCAATGTCTATAAATGCTAATTATTAATTTACAAGAGCGAAATTGGGTTTAACCCTTTCAGTAATTTGTTACCATACGGTAACACTTACTTTAGTTTGGCATAAAACAGATGCAATACAAATTTTATTAGTAACATTATATATATTCAAATCTGTTAGGTATACTTAATGATTTTTGATTGTCAAATATTTGAAATTTAGTGCTTATGCTTTTTTTTGCAAAGTGTTTTGTCTTTGAAGTCAAGTCAAAAATCTATGTGCAAAAATTGATCATCAAATCTTTTTACATTATTTTAATAAAAACATCTTTAATTTATTGCTAAATGGAAATATTGCTTTTAAAGTATGTCTGCAAATGATAAGAGATTATAAAAATCTAAAAATTGAGGAAAAAGTGTTAACCCATTTTTGTCTATAGCTTCAGAAGTTTATTTTTTCAACCTTTAATAACGGACAAACAAGGATATGCAAAGGTGTGAAACTATTTTTTAATTTATTGTAGAAGTTGAGGGAAATCATAAATTTAATACAAAAGTTATCTTTCGAGCTCGATTAAAAATATGTACTGAAGGGTTAAATGAAAAGTGTGTTATTATAGAATTCATTCAAAAAGGTATTGGCATTAGGTTTGCTAAAAAATAAACGACAAAAAGCCTGGGTTGAATGATTGTATCTTTAAAGATACTGTAAGCATTTAAGGGTTAATACGGGTACGATTGACAGTCTTTCAAAAAACTGTTCAATTATTGTTCGCATTTTTTTCGCACATTTTTCACTGGAAAAGCTTTTTAGATAATATAAATTATATAATTATCTAAATACATACAAATGTTGTCGATGATATCACATGGTCGTCACTAATTTAAATTAAAGTACCTGTTTCACCTAACTTTGCATATTATGTTTGTTCTAATTATTACGTGCACGAATGCAGACCACTCAATATAAAACCATTTAGAACTGAGAAAATCTACAAAGCTCCGTATCTAGAATAAATAAAAAATTAATAAAGCTTGAGAGTAACGTAAATGAAAATTGATCCAACAGCATTTGCAATGGAGATTAAGATATTTTATTTGCATACATTGTACTTAAGTATAGAGTTTTATAAATTCCGTATAGCAATTTCCTTTTTACATACTTTAATACTCTAACTGACACTTCCTTTTGAAATGTAAAAATAAAATAAATAAATAAATGCATGTCTCTGTGCTCCTTTCGAAAGTTTTTTTTTTTGTTTGTTTTTTTTTTTTTATCATAACAGAGAAATGTCAAAGTTTTTGTTTTAGAATTTTTATGAAATTTACGAAAAATAATAATAAAATCATAATGCTTTTAAGCTTTTAGTTAATAATTCACAAAAATTTGTCATAACAAAAGTTTTTGTTCAGTTAACACCTGAGCAACACATTGCATAAAAATTACTGCAGCACACAGATACACAGGTACATATACAAACATAAATACATGCTAGGATAGAATGGATCATGTGGTCATATGCTGCTGCTGGCTGCTAGCTGCTCCATTGCAACTATCTCGAAAGCATTAAAATTTTAGCTTGTTTATAAATTTTTATAATATAATTTATATATATACACACAAACATATAAGTTCATAATCATGATGCCAATACCATGCCACGTTAACGCTTATTGCATCTCATGCATATCCAACTCCAAGCAACTTCAAACATAACAGAATTACCCAAAAATTCTATCAATTTTACTCAGTTTTGTTATTTTTGAACTGTTTAAACAAAGGGAATTTCTGGTAATAAGCAAACATTGGGAAAAATAAATAAGCAAACGAACAAAAAAATATGAGGAAAAAGTGTTAAAATTTGATTGATGTACTCGGTGCGTGGAAACATGTTAAAGCAGAAAAACTCTAAAAGAATTAAGTTAAATCACGAATTGAAAAAATTGTGACAAGCAACAACAAGGCACAAGGCAGACACACGTACATTTCTACTGGATTGGATGTTGAATATGCATTTATCTCTCATTAAATGTTTTTAAATGCATACAAAGAGCAACAACATGTTGGTTTCGACAGATATCTACAACAGATACAGAGCAACACACACACCAGCAATAACAGCAATAGATCTTGTGTTGCAACATTGCTGGCATGCATATTTCTTTATAGATATTTTGAAATTGATTTCCTGTACATGCACATTTCATGTGTGTTTGATAAAACTAAAAGAAATAAGCTAAAAACAAAAAACTCTATAAGTGTTGTTGCTGTAAAAATATCTCTTACCTTAATTGTTTACAATATTTTATAAATGTTGTATACTTTAATCGCATCGGAATATGGGTGCAAACAAGATGTTTTGAGTTTGAAATGTGTTACGCAAGTTAAACGTGAAATTCTGAAGAATTTCAAAGAACATTTCCTTAAAGCAAAATTTTAAAGATGCTGGTTTATTTCGTAGAAAAATTATAAATTTAAAATTTGTTTCACATGTGCTGCAGCTCAGCTGGAAGCTGGAATACTGGCATTTTGTAACGTTTTTGAGATAGAGTTACTTGCAAATTAGTAATTCTCAAATTAAAAATACGACTTCACAAAACTCGACTGTCTTAAAGTTTTGGAGATCTCTTTAGCATACACATAATATTCAGCATAATTTTATTTAAAATTTGGTATACACATCATTAGACTCCTTTCAGCTATCCTCAAAGTTAGTTCGGCTGCACATAGAGCTTCTGAAGGGATTAGACAAGACATACAGAACCACCATATTCTACGATCCTGAATATTTAAAAGTTTTTGGCACCAAAGAGCGGCCAATAATTACATTAATCCCGAACTCTTTCTAAGATTAGGAACTCACACTAAAAAAATTGTTTTAAAACTTTGAAGAGACAGTAGGTTATTCTACTAGGCTCAGATGGCTAACCTTAAATAGAAAGTGAAAGCGAAGGACATAATTTCGTTAACTCATTGACTTCCTACTACTGATGACGTACCCAACCTAATAAAAAAATTACCGTAAATAGTAGAGGCTCATTTTTTCCAAATGATCATTATTGGGAATTTAGGCCATTATCAATAATAAGGAACCCAGATGAGGTTGGTTTATATTCCCTAAATTCGTGAAATCACAGCATTGAAAGAGATCTTTCTAGTCCTGGTGCTCTGAGCAATAATGGGTTAAAAAATTAATTACATTTTAAGATTTTCTCCTAAAGCTACTAAAAAGATTGAGTTTTTGTGAAAGAACTTTTCACGTTGAACACGAATCTGAGGTCAAAAATTTTCCATCACGTCACGTTTTAGGAAAAAAATGGAGTCAAGCAAGTCTAATTTTACAAGGATCCGATAATTTTTTCTATTTTTATAAATTTTTAAACTTTTCAAACTGATTCAGGACGAAACTTTAAACCAAAAACAGTTACTGACCTAGAAAAACTATGAATGCAGGAGTGCTCAGTATCACCTTCTCTTTTTGAATCCGTAGTCAAATCTCATGTCCAAAAAACAAATCGGATTTGATCGCATAGTGTAACTAAGATTTTAAATCTATTTTTTATATTTGACTTTTTAGAAAAAAACCGATGGAAGTAAAAAATATCATTAAATAGATTTTGTTTTGACTTTTTCCCCATCCATTGGCAATTAATCTCAAAAATTAAAATAAAGTTTCCACATTTCGGGTGGGGAGAGGTCAGAATCCCCAAAACCTCCCCCTAAATACGGCCTTGCATAGTATTTGTGTACTGAACCCGGTGGAACGGTGGACAATGCGGATACAGCGGAGAGGAAAGCACACACAGTGCTGCTTCTTGAAACGTTAGCACAAGGAGAGGGCAGCACACACAGTACTATTGCCTGAAGACACTAGTACGAGTCGACAGGAAAGCGCACACAATGCAATTTTCTGTAGTGTTAAGAAAAGTAGAAGGGCAGCACACACAATGCTACTGCCTGAAAACCGTAGTAGGAGTGGGAAGGAAAGCAAACACATTGCTACTTCCCAAATTGTTAACACAAGTAGAGGGGCGTAGCACACACAGTGCTACTGCTTGAAAATGTTACCACAATAAATAGATCACAATACTTTTTATTTATTTAATTCTTACTCGATAAGATTACTGATGCTGGTGGTTATTCCAGACATAAAAGAAGGGTTTCAAAGATGTCTGCATGATGTCGGTGATCAGCGAGAGCCAAAAAAAAAAACAAAAAAACGTCCATTCATGTTGAAAGTTGAGCCAAGAAGAAAGAACGGAAACCAGAAAAACACGTTCTAAAGATGGCTGCAACCGCATCTTCTGTGCTATGTGTTCAGTGTTGTTCTCCCCAACACTACCCCAGAGTTGCATTCCCTAGACTATGCAACTTAATCTAACTTATACTGCGGGTGTATTATACATAACAAAATGCACTGTGGTTAATGACAAAATCAAATTTAGGAATTCATAACATACGAAACTAAAATTTAATTCCTAAAAAAAATTTGGAAACGTCTTGACCTTATTGAACTCTATTAAAAAATTCCTTCAGAGGATGAATGAAGTCAAAGGTAATCCAGACACTCCAATGTTTCGTTCCGTATTCTTGGCTAAAATGAAACAAACAACTTGAAACTGTAAATAATATGTAAGGATAATAATAAAACAAAAATAACAAATACGCTGTATTAAAGCGATAAGATTTACTATATGTTTCTCTAAAAGCCATACACACACATAACACAAAAAGATAAATTCAACAATCTATAAATCTACTCTAAAAAAAATAAAATAAATCAAACTATCATTTAATGCTAATTTATAATATATTCAATATACATGACTAAAAGAACCAATATTTTTTAGGTTTATCTTTGATTCATACTTTAAAGAAATGTGTTTTTGTTTTTATTTGTGACTTTCAAATAAACCCCACTCTCAAATCTCCCCTATCCAGTTTTAATCAGTTTCTTAAGTTATCAAACCACAACCACTTTCAGAATGATTTCACCGAAAAACATAAATAATAAAGTTCATAAATTATGTTATATTTAGAGAAAGAAATAAAAAAGAAACCAAATAAAGGAATAATTCAATCGAATGCTTGTTAGTTACGCCCATTTGATTTAAAACATACAAATTACATGAAATCATATCAACTTCACCCCTCGACAAAATATAGTAAATTCTGAAATATGTTACAGAAAATGCGATAAACATAAAAATCAATTGCAACGTTTGTGCATAATGATTTCTCTTCATCAACATCATCATCTCACCCAGCACCCATCCACCACATTTCCACCACTCACCATAAACAACAACAAGAACACAACGGACAAACGCATTATGGCACACTTTCACTAACTAAAGTTGTGAGTTGCTGTTTTTTTTTTCTGTTTTTATCTCGGTTTTGGGTTTTTTGGTTATTTAAGTTTTTTGACAACACAAAACCATCAAATATCAAAATGTTAAATTGAGAAAACTTATTCTAAAAACTGTTAGTAACGACGTTATTTACACATTCTTCCCCCTCTTCTAACCCCAGCCAACTGGATTTCTCATACAAGCCGATTTTGGTTTTTGGTAACAAACAACCAAAAAAAAAAAAAGTATGTGATTCTAACACGACTTTGTGGTTGATACTAATGGACAATTTTTTTTTTCTTGGTTTTTTGTTTTGAGGGGTGTGGAGTATCGGAAGTTTTTAACACTTCATTCAACCCCGAACCTTATAGTGTGCGGAATCACATCGGAAATTGTACGCGCTTGCAATAAAAATCGTAGTTATTGATTTGCGTGTTTCGAAATAAACCATGTTTTTTATAGTAATCCTTTTTGGGTTTGTTGGCTATTTTACCCCTTTTTCAAAACAAGTAGTAGATATGTACATGAAAAAAAAATTTAATGTTGCTTGGATACTTTAATTAATGAGAAACATGTATAGAATCAAATGAAATTTGTGTTAAAGATAGTTCTATTGAAATTGTTAAATAACCAAAAGCGAACATGTGAAATGAGATGTGTTAAAAAAACTTAATTTCGGAATACTCTGTCTCCCATCGTAAAGGCAGATTATGTTATGAGATTTCATTTACTTTTACATGCTCACACTTTTGTGAAATTGTTAATGGTCTACATTGCCTTTTCATTCTATAGAATTATACTTGAGCTTTGGCTACAAATGAAAATCTAGCGGAGCCAAATTCAGTGAATACGGAATGAGACTTTAATTTCGTTTACTCAGTTTAAGCATTGTGATTAGGTTGAGTTCTGCTGTTTCGTTGCTATTTCAAAAGCTAACTTATATTTGCTAAGGTAATGTAATTCGTAACAGTGACGAATACAGGGAGAGGACTATGCCAGCTGTAAACCCGCAGCGTAGGGGGATACCTTTGGTATAATTTCAGTAAATTATATAAGTTTTTTTAATGAAAATAAATGATTTTTTGTGTTGTTTTTAGTCTAATCGGGCTAATTTCTTATGCCAGACTGGCTTTTAGTTTGGGTTTTGGCCGGTCTGATTTTTGTTTTGATCTGATTTATAGTCTGGTTGGTGTGTTTTTTTTTTGCTGATTTTTTATTTGCCTTGTGATTTTTGTCTTGTTTCATATCTTGTCTCCAGACTATGTCGAGACGACCTCGACAGTCTAGTGGATAGTACAGTAGCCTTTCAACCGGAAGGTTGCGAAATCGATTCCTGTGTTGGTCTGGTGGTTAATTCTCATAACCTTCTTATATATCGATATAAAGTGAATGAGAATTATAGGAAAGTTTCAAGTACATATCTTGGTAAGCAATGATGATAAAAAATTAAACTTTAGATCCAATCTTGTGGTATCATAGTGGGCCGTTCTGGCCTGAATGTGTCCCTAGACAACCACTTAAAAAAAAAAGTTTCTTGACTAGTCTGCTCTGTACCACCACAAAAATATTTCAGGTGATCTGCTTCTCATTTCTTGTTTTTGCTAAGTATATATCTAGGGTGGCCAGACGTATTGATTTGATCAGTACATGTCCTGATTTTATGTTTAAATACCGATTTTTTTAAATCTCGAAATCAGTACGAAAATGCACTGATTTTTGTATATTGTACTAATTTTGGACTGATTTTTTCAAATTCTTAACCGTAATGGTCTTAAAATTGTTTTTGTAGACAGTCTCACCCTGTTTGTTTTTTTTTTCTGATTGTTCACAAAATAAAATACACACGCATTGCTGCTATCGAGAGGAGAAAAGCAATATTTACTTGAAGAAAAGTCGATTAACGTAAGTTTTTAAATGAGTGAAAGGAATTTGTTATTAATTGAATTTGATTATTGTCCTCAGCTCTTACAATTCTCCAAACATGGAAACTGATACGTATTAACATTGTCTACTGGCGAAGAAAAAAAATGTAAAATGAACACACAAAATCGGGAAAAAAGTTTTAGGACGTTTATATCACTATATTAAGTACTAGGTAATCAAAGCAAAAAAACTTTACTGATTTTCACTGCTTTCCAACGTCTAATGGACTGTTTTTGCGGTTCAAAAATTAGGGTAGTCTAATTAATTTATATAGTTACTCACACTCAAAGTGAGACACCGAGTATAACTGCGTTAAACGTCAAAACTATAAGTCCTTGCTTATGTTAAACATTTTTTTCTTATACACACTATTTTAACATACAAAAACCAAAACGAAACCATAACAAACAAAATTTAATTCAATCACAAATAAGGAAAAATTTCAGTGTTTATACTTGTATTCCTTTTTATGAAAGCCACACTCAAAATGGGACACCAGAAAGACGGTAAGCGAATTTTGGCGGATATTTCGATATTTTGTCAATCACTGCTTGAAGACTTCGTGGCACGCTATCAAGTAGTTTCTTGCAGAAAGAAGGCTCATGATTTTGCCATTACCTTAAAACCGTTTTTTTTAAGGCAGCAATGCTGTTAACGTTACTTTTAGCCACTCTTTTCTTCTATTCCGCCCACAAATATTCTATAACGTGACTGGGGGTGTGGCAAGCACTATAGAACAGTTAGAAAGTAACCAATTCCTTGGATTCCATGGCTTTTTTGTAAAATCGTTGTCTTGATAAAATACGAAAGCTTTTCTGCGCTCTCACGAATATTTTCCGTCAAAATGTCAATATAATATTTTCCGTCCATTATACCTTTTACAAAATTTATTTTGCCAACAGCTCACGCAGACAAGCAACCCCATATCATAAGCGATCCTCCAACGTTTTCTTGATTGCTTTGTCCTTCAAATTCCTTACGCGGCTTTCTCCATGGAAATCGCTTGCCATCCGCAACGAAAATATTAATTTTGGTCTCATTTGTGAAGAGGACCTTTGGACAGAAAAAATATCGAAAATATTGAATGCTTGAGAACCTAGAATCCCTACGGTTGATCAAAACGCGGGATCTTTATTTTCGCGTATTCATATCTTAGCTGACGATTTACTTCCGATATCAAGGATTTGCGACGAACGGCTGTGCCGTGCAAATCATTACTTCTTCAAAGTCGACGCACTGCCTCCGGACTCACGTCAAGATTTTTAATTTCTCTTAGGGTTTTAATTTCTCTTAGGGCAAATCGATCGTCTCGGTCTGACATTTTTTCCAATTTGTGGCATTTTTTGTTTTTTTTTGTTTCAATACGACCTGTTGCGCGGTATCTATTTATGATATTAAACACGCTTGACTTTTTTTTACCAAATATAACCGACATGTCCCTTTTTATAATTATTAATAACTATTTGTTGTTCTTTAACTATAGTTTAACCTTTTGCCGACATAATGTAATATAACTAATGTAACCCCATTACCATATTTGAAGTCATTAATCGAAGCTACAAAAATTTGAGTATGCGAACTAAAATAGCGGGTCTTTGACGAGATTTTATAACTGTTATATTTTGAGTGTGAGCTACATAAAAAGGAGTGTAAGTACAAACATTTGAGAGTTGAGTTGTTGTGCCTGATTTCAACTGAGTTTTTTATGTTTTTGGTTTTATTTTTGTTCATTAAAATAAAGTCTGTAATAAAAATATTTTTAATACAAACTAGGTTTTTTATTTTTGAAGATCATCCCAATAGTAAAGCATTTATAACTTGTGTGTGTGAGTAGCTGTATATCTTACCGAATCGTTCTGAATTTTACTTTGTTGTGATAACTACGGCTACTGTAGATATCAGTTTTTTTTACCTTGAAAACATTTCTAATCCTAGACATATGTAGCTTTCTATTTATGACTAACACCCTACATTTTTTTTTTTTTTTAACTGTTATGTAGTTTAGTCGTCCAGCTTATTCCACTTAAGATTTTTATAAAATACTTTCAGAAAATGCTTATAAAAAGAATTTTTGCGCGTAATCTCTTAACGAATTTTAACAGTTTCTTTACACAGCTCTATGAGCTCCAGAGCGGAAAGCAAAACCAGAAGAAACAATTTTATTTTGTTCCATATCTTCAAAATTTCTTTTAAAAATAGTAGGAAAAATTTACCATATCTCATGCCGAACTTTAGTACACTTCAATTTCTGATTTCAGTTTTCGATACTTTTTAAAACAAAATTTCACTAATGTATACTTACCATTTTCTACCCTTTTTTTGTTTGTTTGTTTTAAAGTTAATTAACCTTTCAGCTTTCCTGTTGAAATTCGTGAGTGTCTTACCATTTCTAAATTACATAACTCAATATTATTAATTTAATACAAACACATAAAGTGATTAATTGAGCTTATATGCTTTACTTATGTTGATAATTTTAGCGCAATTTTAATATTATATTTCCACATAAATTTGGCTTCTTGCTGATATAGAAAATGCGCTAAGCTCGTGCTATACTCCCACTACTGCTATTACTTACGATACTTATATGTACCTGCTGCATACATATATACAAAAACTCCATACACCCTTAAATGTATGAAACATATAATTTGCACATAACACGTCGACTTTTTTTTTACAGTAAAACCCCCAAATTACACATAATCAAAGAAATCATATGACTTCAGGAAGGTATTTAGGAAGTAAGTGAATCGAGTAAAGAAGTTCAGGGTGCAAACAACCAACTACCGCTACCACAAAATGGAAAATAATGTAGTAGGTAGCTTTGCTGTTTATTATTTGTGCGATAGTGAAATAAAGTGAAGTTTATATATGGTATGTACGTGTATGTAATTTAGACCGCATTGTAGTTTGTCACGAAAAAGACCGCATAATTTGTGTACTTAATCCAAGAAGAAGTATGCAGACGTGAGAAATTGTATTTCTCACTTTTAATGTTAATGTATACTTTAACCTAAAATCTTATAAACTGAAGAGGAGGGTTGCTTTTTTTTTATTAACATAAGTATTTTATTATTACCATCTCATATAATGTGAGAACAGTCTTTGGATGAGTTTTACTTATCCTTAAGGTGCTGCGCTATTTTTCCTTTTACAGTACTCAAGGGGAATCTTTTTCGGTACAAAAAAAACCTAATCCGATTAGATGAATTTTAAATTTGTTTATCGTTTGTAGTATATTATTAGAAGCACGTTAAGTAAATAGCAAAAATGATGAGGGAAGAGTATTCATAGTCGGGGGGTAAGAAAATCATTAAAGCTAAAAATGCTGAATCTAGAATTGAATATGAAATAAATTCACTTGTCAAAACTTGTGGTGCATTTTAATACGATGCTAAATGTTTGCGTGTAAATCTCATGCTGTGCGCATTATGCACGTTGTCGTTGTGCCATACAACTCGTATATGCCTTACTGACTGACTTATTGTTCAATGTTTATGCGTGAGTACGCAAATTGCAGACATACGCATGCGCACGCGTTGTTGTTTGAAAAAAAAAAAAACATCATTCAGGCAGATATCCACCAGCCCCCATCGCATGCCAGCATCATTTGTCACAATGCTAAGCTGCTAAATGCCAAATGTGACACACATATTGTGTTTGTATGTATGTATGCATTTAAAGGAGAGGGTACTTTAAAGTACTAATTAAATTGGTATTAATGGCGCACAAAAAGAAATAATTCAAATTGTAATAAGCAATTTTCACAAATCACACACAACACACCAATTCAAAAGAAAGTGTCTCTGCAACATTCTCGAAATGATGCGAAATATAATAAAATTGCTAATTTTGTAAAAATGTTCTAAATCATCTGTATGTGTGTCGGCTTTTGTGTACTATTTTTCTATAAGCATTGTAAGCATTTTCGTTTGCTTATCATATTAAAAACTTTTCCATATCGCATAGCAAAATACTTAATGTTGGAAATATTATCATTGCAATGTACACTTGACGAAAAAACTTAATACAGTCCTATGCTAAGCACAAGTGCTTACTATGTACTTAGTTGGAGAGCACTTAAATAATACTGTTTCAATTTGTTAAAAGTATAATTTCCGCCCAAATTTAGGCACTGTTTCGAATAAATTCGTTTGCCTTCTAACGAAGTAAAACTTGGATTCATCACTTAAATATTTAGATTTCAAATGCTATTAAAGGAATGGGCTGTCTTAAATCCAAATTAAATTATTGAAAAACATTTTAATATATCAAGACCACTGTGAGTAATAAGACTGTCAGTCAATTGTCTGTATGCCACTATCACATTGATCAAGGATACTAGACACTCCACAGACCAGAACCACTTTGTACAAACAATGGGTCGCGACAACCTTAAGGGTTGTCAAATAAACCGTTTTAGTGATAAGGCTGCCTCCGGTAGTCATTACTAAGGCCCAGTTTCACAGTAAATATAAGCTTAAATTCAATTTAAGTTAATTGTAAATTCAAAATTAAATTTGATTTGACTTTCTGCGGTTTTCACAATGCCCGCCGCATTTAAATATTAAATATGAGTGGCAACACCGCCACTTCTCTTCCATTTCACTATGAAGTTCGTTGTCGTTAATTCAATGTGAATACAGTAATATCTCGATTGATTTGTATCTTCAAAAAAATTTCAGATCTCGATCTATAAATTGATGTCATAAACATTTTTCTTCAAGAATATTTCGCTAATGGAGGCTTTTCCTCTCAAGTTAGATTGAATTTTGTTGCGTCGATTATTTTTGTATCAACTAACGTAAATCGGGGTATCACTGTAAAAAAAAACGAAATAGTTTCTTTGGTTGAGTTTCAAACAACATTAACGAAAAAAAACTATCAAAAACTTTTCTATCGAAAGAATCAATCTTCTCCTGGATTTGACCAAAAATATCTTTATTTGTTTAAATATTCTTTTTCTTTTATATTTCATAATCAGCTGCTTGCATTTTTTCCACGCAGGGTTGCATATGCTTCATTTAAATGGCCGATATGGGACATTTAAATCCAGATTGAATTGGAATTAACTTCGAACTGTGAAAACTAATTTCAAAAATTAAATGCAACTTTGAATAAGCACTGTGAAATTGGAACTAAGTTCACTTGCGGGTCCAGAGATTTGCCAAGGGGAGGGTTTTAAATTTTCTTCCCTCAAAAATTTTTTTTTTTTATTCATGGCCAACGATGAAAAAGTATAAGATTTTCATAGGCAAAAAAGGAAAATCCCAATTATTTAAGAAAAGTGTAATGTTTTCGCATGACTTTTCATTGAAATTTTAAAACCTTCCCTATCAACTATACTCGTGGGTATGTGTATCCTGCCTTGAGGAGGAAAGCGGCACTCTGCATTTTCTCTGTTACTGTCCCGCCTCCGCGAGAGAAAGGAGACGCCTGCTGGGTAGCGATGTCTTAAGGATGAGCTCTGCTCATTCTATTCCTCTACCTGATTGTTTTTGGTTTCTCTCCTCCTTTTCCGCCATCTGGGCAAAATATAATGGTCCCAAATTAAAGGTCTGTATCCTCAAAGCCCACCTTTAAATTTAATCTAATCTATACTAGTCGGTTCTACATTAGACTTGCTCTTGTAGCTAAGAAAAAAGTAGGGTTAATTGTAGATACTTGAGTTATTCACAGAAGTGAATAGAAAAGTTGGTAGACCTACAAGTCAAGTAGGGATAACTTCGAGAAATAAACTTAACTCTGTTATTTAATCAACACCAAATATATCAGGTATATATGTATATCTATATTTATCAATAGTTACTGCATCTCTCACTTAAACGTAAAGCCTCTGTAAAGTATTTCAACTGGATAAGTTCTTTGCTGAAAATTTCAGTTCATTCTAATTAAGCTGTTAATTTATTTTTGGAGTGTTCGATTCTAAGAGGCCCTCCATTTTTACCTTTCTTGGGGTTCCAATCAAGAGCTTATCGTCAAAATTTAATAGGTTCCTACCCTGAGGTGTGTCCTTTCCAACTCCATTCTATGATGTACAGTTACGGTCAAAATAATTGTAGTGACATAAGGAAGAATATCATATTACTCAAATAATATTTTTTTAATTATATATTCATAAAATATTTAAATTTTAATAATAGCTTGAAGTCTTGAGTATCTATAGGTTTAATAAATTTTATCATAAATTTTTAAAATACAGAAAATAAAAGACTCACAAACCAGCATTTGAACGGCCAAAAATAAAATAGTAGTGCTTGTTATAAAAATAAGGAAAATAACATTATTTTGGAAAAAGCTTTAATATTTCTATTAAGGAATCTTAAAACATATTAAAATGGCGCTATTTGGCTATACCACCGATGCATCATCGGAGCATTGGTCAAGTAAGCCTCAGCATCTCCTTAAAGGACTCGTTTGTTATTTTTTCATTATTGGAGCTTACAGACTCTTAAAAATTTTACACATGATTGTGAAAACAACCTTTTCTATGTTATTCTTAATGCTTTCAATCAAGTTCAGATCGGCAGACTGAACGGTCAACTTCAGGACACCGATTTTATTATGAAAGAGTAAGTTTCTTCCATTTTATCTTTTACTTTGAGCATCGTTTTTGTAGTCAGATATCTTTTAAGGAGCAGTATATGCTTATTATAAGATTGTAACCTTGACGCCCAAATACTTCTTAGTATCCATGTCTCCCTCTATCCAAAGTATAGCCCAAATATTGTAGTAAGAACTGATGTCATAAATGCTAATTTTTCAACTGATGAACCTAACAGTCTTAGAACAAATTGAGGATTATGTTCATCAAATTTTTTGGTCTTTGAATATATTATCTGAAACCATATGAACTCATAAATACCTTCTTACAGTCATGCTATCAAACATTGAGTAGTATAAGCCCCACAAAAGCATATTCCACCAGGGTAACGTTATTTGAAGTAGAATTAAATCAACAAAAATTCATTCCCTCAACAAAATCGGTGTTCTAAAGTGCCAAAATTTTTGAAAACATATTGGTTGACATAGAAAATACCATTTTCAGAAATATATCAACCATTTTGCAGGAACTGTGAGTTTCAATGATGACAAAATGGCAGACGACACCTGTAAGGAGATGCGGAGGCCTAGTTGACTATAAGTCCCGGCAATGTGTTGATGTTTTAGCTAAAAATAAACATACTAATAAGCTTTGAGATTCCTTAATAGAAACATTAACGTTTTTGCAAAAATTGTGTTTCTATCCCTATTTGCATATCAAGCACTACTATTTTTTTGACCGTCCAATTCATGACCTGTGAGAGTTTTTCATATATTTTATATTTTTTAAGTACTTTTAATATAAAAAGATTTTATGCATTAGATACTAAAGACTTCCAGCTGCTCTTTGAATTTAGACATAACATACATATTCATCTAAAAAATATTGTTTGCGTGAAATAAAACTTTTTTCTTATGTCATTACTATTATTTTGACTGCAGCTGTATTAATGTATTTGGCAATTGGACCCTTGTTCGTGTTTTATATAGGTTGACTTTATTTAAAATGTCTGGCTTTAAGTATTCGTCGCAATCATCTACTAAATGCCTTTGTACCATATATCGATTGTGAAAGCAGTTAGGTGCCATATAGCTGCACAGAGCAATCTTTTGACTTGAAAATTCTTATTTTATTGAAGAATTTCATTATTGTGGACATCCAGATTGAACGAATCTTTAAGTATATACCAATGGCTTTATTAATCCAGATTAAAACGTAATTTCTAGCGCCGTTCTTATTCGATAGGTAAGTGAAAGACTGACTCCTCATTCCGCATGAATTTTTATATACAATTGGCATTGGTTTCCTCTGCCTGGATTTACTGATATTGATCTCGAAACATGATTTTTTTGATTCGAAGTATGCATTGTCAGTTTCTGCTTCCATCTGAGCGTTTGTCAGAGAGCAAGAATATGCTCCTTGAAGTTCCAGTATACAACTTTTTCTTTCCGTTCAATTGATCTCTGAAAGATATGTTGGTTGTTATGCTTTCTGAGAGCTGCCCGTTATTGAGTATACATATAACAACTTAAGTTTGAGTATTACGTTTTCGAAACATATTTAAGTAGTTCTCCAATTAGCGTTATAAGTTTTCTGGCATGAAAGTATTCACGTAGCTTTTGGTCATTTCTAATTGGACACAACTTAATCTAAGGGAATAGTGTGTTGTAAGTTTGGTTTGGATAGGTGAAGCCTGGCAGATGATTAGTTAGTATGTTTCAATAGAAAATTAACACTTTGAAATCATATTCATAACAATGGTGCCTAACATTGAGGTCTTCGGTCTTACCGTTTTCGTAACTCGCTAAAAACATTTGCTCCTTTTTTTGACAAAATCGTTTCATACAGAAGTAGCGCCACTTTATTTCAGAGTGCAACTTGATACAAAATGGTTTATGGAGTACCAGAAAGAACCATTTTGTTTTTGCCAGGACCAGAACAGACTGTCATACCAAATGCCAAACACTTGATAAGCTTATTTATCACCAAGGACAAGTGTGTTTACAAACTTCAGTAGTTGCTGTA
The DNA here is from genome assembly GCA_963691655.1 of Toxonevra muliebris. Taxonomy (NCBI): domain Eukaryota; kingdom Metazoa; phylum Arthropoda; class Insecta; order Diptera; family Pallopteridae; genus Toxonevra; species Toxonevra muliebris. The sequence continues at coordinate 107,097,555 of OY829326.1, forward strand.
CCTCAACATAAATATGAAAAATAAACGCTAAAAGCTAAGAGTTTTGAAATATAATTTTTACGGCATTTTTTATATGAGTGTAAACATTACTCAACAATAAAAACAAACAATCGACTGCATTGTTATTTTGCACGTTAGTGTTTGTTTGTTTATTTATTTGTTTACTTACTGTTGCCTGCATGCCTGTCTGTCGCTTGCTTGGTTGCTGCATTAAATATGTAGTTACTGGGCCACACATTGCATCAACTCGGATACTGGGTTAAATTCATATTCATAAATGCTGCCAGAGAAGAAGAACGAAATAAATGCAATGCTGCATATCTGCAAAATAATGCTGCTTCTGCTGCTGCTACTTGGATTGCACTACTCGTAAATATCGGTGGTAGCAGTAAGAGTAGCCGCTCTAGTGGTAATGCCTTAAGTTTGTCTATCTCTGTCTGTCTGTCTCTGACTGAATGTCGTCGGTACGTAAGAACGCAAAGAAAGAAGTATTGCATTTCATTTCAACAACCAACAACAACATCAGCAACAGCATCATCTCATCAGCTACAGTAAAAAAAAAAAAACGTCATCAACATCACAACAGCTTTTCTCTTTCGAACACTAATGCAATTTCATATGCAAATGTTGTCTAAAGTTATCCGGTTACAGTGTGTATGTCCATACGGCATGGCATGCATATATATGTACTTAAGAATAGTTATGTGTTTCATATACATACACACATAGCTACCTAACATAACGTACAATGTTGATATGATGTGCCTAACCACCTTTCTGTAGGAATTCTCTTTACTTTTATCTGAAACGCTGAAACGAACGTTTTACGACAATTTAAACAAAAGGACATCACAACAACGGATGGATGCAAATCCAAAGGCAGCAGCAAAAGCAGAAACCAGCAACCAACAATAGCACCGTCAGAAGTAGTAATAGTAGTAGTACACTCGTAGAAAGTGTATTATTATTATTTTGATATAAAATATTCACAAAATTAAGATTAAATTTATTATTTTTAATCTAGCATTTATTTTGGTCAAAACCACAATTTTTTTTTCTTTGAAAGACTTACTGCTGGTCAAAAGTCTGTGGGTATTCACATTGCACGCAAATTATAGTTAGGTCATAACCAGGGAGCGGATTTACTGGACCTAAAAACTAAGGAAAAGGCAAAAAAAATTGCGAAGAAAGCAAAAAAAAAGGCGCTATAAAACATCAAAAAGTCAGTTATAATTTAAAAGTTTTTTGCTTTATTCAAAAAAAAAAGTTGAAGACATTTAAAACGAAGTTAGAGGATTGAATACCACCTTGATCAAAAAGTTCCCGGAATTTATTCAGAAAATTAAAAATTCAAGTTTATTCACCTAAATCTATATTATTCCCTTCAAAGTAATCCCCATCGACTGCAACACTCTTATGCCAGTGCTTGATCCAATCCTCGAAACATTTCTTATATTCGGGTTTCGGTATGTCCATCAGTGCTTCCTGCAATTTTTCCATTACTTCCTCTCGGCTGCTGAAACGCATTCCCCGTAATGGTTTTTTAACTCGATTGAACGGTGGCTGTTGGTATCTGTTGCATTTTTCGTCAAAAAATTACGAATAATGATGGCACTGTGCGACGGTGCGTTATCATGGTGCAAAATCCATGGGTTTTCTGTCCACAATTCCGGTCTCTTTCGGCGAATTGCTTTACGCAAACGTTTCATAAGGCCCAAATAATACTCTTTGGTCTGGCCTTCTGGCAAAAATTCATGATGGATTACAACATTGTAATCCATGAAAACCGTGAGCATTGCCTTTTTTGACTGAAAACGAAGTGTTTTTTTTGGTCTCGGCTCATTTGGTGAACGCCATTCACTTGCCTGATGTCTGGATTGCGTGTCGTACTCATAAACCCACGTCTCGTCTCCAGTAATGATCCTTTTGATGAATGTGGGATCGGATTCAGCCTCGCAGATCATGTCTTTTACGACATCAACACGGTCTCTCTTTTGCATGAAATTGAGGCACCAACTTTGCTGCTACACGACGGAAACCCAAATCGTTAACCAAAATGTCTTGGACGGATCCATAAGCAATGTTCAAGTCCTCCGCTATCTCTCTGATGGTTAATTTGTGGTTATTAACCAAAATTTCTTTTACTTTATCAACGTTTTCGTCGGTTTTCGATGTCGATGGTCTGCCACTGCGTTCATCATCTTCGATTGATTCACGACCACTTTTGAACTGCTCGTGCCACTGGTAAATGACCGTTTTCTTTAGAGAATCATTGCCGAAACACTTTTCCAACATTTCCAACGTTCGCGAACCATTAAATCCATTTTTTACACAAAATTTAATACAAGTTCGTTGTTGCAAATTGTAAAAAATCGCCAACACACAGAGATAGATGTACTCTTGTCTACTTAACTTTTGCAAATGTCAAGCTATGACAAGCTAAGATTTAGAGGGAATATCAACAACAGATGTACCAACTTAACAAAAAAAAAACAGAATTTAAATCGGAACGATGGGACAGCCACACGGTGGTTATTCCGGGAACTTTTTGATCATTTTTAGGTAGATAATAGATTAATTTTTAGGTACTTAACACTTAGTTAAAGAAAACTTTGGTTCATTTGCATTAAAATGATTACATAAAAATTTGAATTTATGAGTAAAGCAAGGAAGTTCGAAATTTTTTCAGTTTTACATAAAGTTAGTTATCAAATAAATTTGTGGATGCGTTAACGTTTTCCAAAATTTATACAGCCAAAATACATATGCCCACTTCCGTTTTCGACCAATGTGTCAACAAGGATCTTGGTAACATGAAGTCCAGCTTTGTCAGTCACATATGAACGCCAATAGATTTTTTCCAACTTCGGATCAGATTTTTAGAAGAACTTTATCAATAGAATAGAATTCTTGAACATAATTTTTTCGTTCTGTGGACTCATCGAAAGCTTTTTTCTTTATGTATTTCTCAAAACTGCTTTTCAATTTTGGGCTATGGAACTATGTGCCTCATGTCAGCTTCATTTTGGCAAGGTCGCCATAAAAGAAATTATCATCAAGTGGCCAATGATGCTGTAACTGTAATCCAAACATCAACCCGGACACAAATCATATAAGACAGATCTCTAGAGCTGCTTGGAGTGGCCGAATCTCTTACTCAAAGAATAATTCACAGATTAATGAAACTGAAACTAGTCGTTACGCTTCCTAGAAAAATTAAAAAATTCAGTAAGATCAAAAAATCTATAGTTTATCCAAAATATTCTGTAACAGCTTATCTAGAAGTTAAAAGGGCTGTAAATGCTAATTCATTTCAACTTCTTTATGTTTATGAAAATCTTGTCTTTTTTTTTGAAAGTGAGTCAGGTCCTCATCGTTAAAACTCAAATCAACAAATCACTAATGCTAATATTTTTGGTTGTGTGTAGAAGTAATAGCAGCAGCTCAGCATCAGCAACACTCCAGCACTTCAGCAAAAGCACACTCTGCAAGTGATATTGAGTGTCGTTTCTTTGTGGTTTTTGCTGCTATTGCTGTTGTTATTGTTGTTTTTGCTGGTAGTAGTGTCAACGCTGACACAGTTACTGCTTGGCTTGCCTGTGCCTGGCTTACTGCCTGATAATAGTAGCTGCTTTGGTGGTGACAGTAAGTGTTGAAAATTGAGAGCAACTTGAAACTTTGTGTTTTAAAAAATAAAAATGCATAAACATATATATTTTTTTATAGTTATGTACATATATAGTATATAAAGTAAGGCACATACAATATTATGAAATGAAATGAAAGAAAGTTTAAAAAAAAGTAAGTACCTACATGTGTTCATACCAAAATATTGGTAAATTTTTAAAAATGTTTGGATGCTATGATATGAGAGAACAAAATGAGTTTACTGCAACCAATTTCAACTGCTCAAATTATAATAGGCTTCCTTCCTAAAAGATTAGCTACTTTGAAAATAGTTGCTTAAGGGTACCAACATAATTCCATTGATTTCATATCAAATTTCTATTTATTTAGCAGTATAAATTTATAAAAAGAAAAATGACGTTCATATCATGTACACTCACATATTTATGTACCAACATAGTGATACTCAACACCCTACTTTACCAAACCCCTTCATTTATTTTCTTTGATATAATCACAGCATAGAGATTTATTTTTCATCATCAGCATTTGCGCAAGCGTGCGTGCGTGCTTTCTTGCTTGCTTGCTTGCATGCTTCTAGCCGCATGTGTGGCGCGCCGCGCTGCTTGTTCACTCAACCGCAGATAATATTATGCTTCAAAGTGTACATACATATATATATGCAGGAGAATATGTACGTAAGGTACTTGAAGTAAATACTTAACGTACCTTAAATGTGCTATCATCTTTTGATGAAATGTAATGTAATAAAAAAGAAGATGCAGCAGCAGCAGCAAGAACAACAGCAGTTGCCTCACACGTTACCAATTTAACGGATGCATTATTTTTCATCATTTTGTATGCATAAAATGTGAGAACAATATACTTTTTATATAGTTTTTTTTTATCGCTTCTTTGATGAAAAATGCTGATGAAGCATAACTTTTTCATTTGAATTTACCACTAACCATAAATGTATATGTATTTTTTACAACAACAGATTTTAACGTTGACACTATTTTTTAAAACACATTTACTTGTTTTTTGTTTTTAACCGCTGTTTCTTTTTTTAAGCTATTGTATTTATTTACAAAACATAAACATAACTCTATGGTTATATTTTAAATATTTTTTTAAAAAATGCAATTCCACTATATTCATATTTGTATTTAAAACTTTTTTACAATTGCGGTTAGTAAATTCAATGTTTTTTTTTTTTTTTTTTTTATAAATAACTCACAAAATACGAGTAAATAGTTGCATTATTTTTATCGCATGCTACATATATGCATACATTAAATTTATATCGCATGCCATATACTTATGTACATTAAAGTGCCTCATTGAAAAAAGTTAACGATATTTTAGATAAATGATTTTATGATGACACCCAAAATATCTCCAGCTATAAACTATATCGGTCGTTGCTCAAAATTGTTTGGTTAAAATTTTTCGTTAGGCAACTTTTAGCGAAGTAATAGAGATTAAAAATAATAAGATTTTGCATTAAAATATTTTGAAATTTTAGATCTGTTATTTAATTTATAGGTAACATTTTTTATTTCTATCCGTTTCGAAAGATCTTTAGATAGTTATTCAATTGTGCTAAGCGACTCCAATTCGTTTACTACACTAAAAAGATATTAAAATTATTATTTCAATAAGAGCAGATTTTTGCAAATATTTTAATGAGAAACCTATTATTTGTGAACTTTTAAAGGTACCCTAACATACAAAAAACGATTTGTAAAGGGTTTTTCAAAATGATCCAGCTAACGACAGCTTATCACTAGATCCGAAATATATTTAGAATCGTTATAAACTAAACTATAGTTCATTTATAGGACTGGCGTTTGAGGGGCCTTAACATGCATTTATAAACAATATGCGTACCTCCAGTTTTGCACTTCAATCATGAATGGGTCTGATCAGGGCCAAAGCCAGAAATTTTTTTCGGGGGTGGGGGGGTTTTCATTCGAAGAAAATATTCATAAATAATTTTTATCAAAGTGATTTTTAAATACAATAAATTAAATCGATGATACATTTGATGGACGCTATAAAATTAAAATTTTAGGAAAAATTTTCCGATTTTTTTAATCTTAACCTCAAAAAAAATGGCAAAAAAGTGACAAAAAATTCATAGAATAATCAAATCAAATTTTTTCAAATAAGTATTATTCAATTGCATTTTTTTTATCGTGAGGGACATAATTTCATTAACTCATTGACTTCCCACTACTGATGATGTACCCAACCTCAAAAAAATTACCAAACTTAGTAGAGACTCATTTTTTTCAAATGATCATCATTGGGAATTTGAGACATTATCAATGATAAGGAACCCGGATGAGGTTGGCTTATATTTTCTAAATTCGTGAACTCACAGCATTGAAAGAGATCTTTCTAGTCGTGGTGCTCTGAGCAATAATGCGTTAAAAAATTAATTATATTTTAAGATTGCCTCCTAAAACTGCATTGGTTTTTCTAATAAGATGGAGTTTTTGCGAAAGAATTTATCAAGTTGAACACGAATCTGCGGTCAAAAATTTCCCATCACGTCATGTTTTAGGAAAAAAATGGGGTTCCAGCAAGTCTAATTTTACAAGGATCCGATAATTTATTTTTATTTTTTATTAATTTTTAAACTTTTCAAACTGATTCAGGACGAAACTTTAAATCAAAAACAGTTACTGACCTAGAAAAATTATGAATGCAGGAGTGCTCAGTATCACCTTCTCTTTTTGAATTCGTAGTCAAACCTCATGTCGAAGAAAACAAATCGGATTTGATCGCATAGTGTAACTAAGATTTAAAATTTATTTCTTATATTTGACTTTTTAGAGAAAAAAAACCGATGGAAGTAAAAAATATCGTTAAATAGATTTTATTTTGACTTTTTTTCCATCCATTGGCAATCAATGTAAAAAATTAGAATAAAGTTTCCACATTTCGGGGGGTGAGGGGAGGGCAGAACCCTCAAAACCTCCCCCCTAAATACGGCCTTAGGTCTGATGGTTGAAATATGGAATCTATGGTAGCACCAAATTAAACCTAAGGCTGCGCGCACACTGAAGCTTTAAAACTGAACGGTGCTGTTTTCGCACACAAACTCTTCTGATTACATTTACTTGCGCTTGGTTATGAATTGACACAGCACAGTATTGTACAGCTGTATAACTTCACCACGCTATATCTTTCCTCCTTTTACGCCTAAACCTATTCAAAGATGATCAGAGGAAAAAAGTCAGGAATCTAATAATTCTGGTGCTTACTAAATTTGCTAGACTACCAAGAAACTTTTAACCTAAATGAAAATATTTTTTAAATAATGTGCTGCTAAAGGAACTATATGTGTAGTCATCACAACAACAGTGTAGTTCTTTTAGCCTGCAACACATTATTTAATGAAGCACATACATGGAACAGTAGTCAAGACTTTGAAAAAATTAACAACTAGAATTAAATCTAGTCTACAGAAAAACATTACAAAGAAAATATTTTTTATTAGCCGCGTTTTAACGTTGTCAGCGTGCATAACGCACATATGGAATGGGGGATCGATTCTACTTCAACCTTGTCCCACCATCAGAATTTGTTTAATGTTTCGTAGAATTAGGTTTTGATGAAAATTTTTAAATTTACCAAAACGGTAGTTTTTGATAGAAGAAAATTAATTGTGCCATTACTTCCCAGTTTATAACCTCGCAATTCCTCAAAACGTCTTTGTGACAGAGAACCCGGCACACAGAGTGGATATGATACCAACTCTCCCATAAAGTATGGACCCATCCACATAGGTTTGGATTGATCAAGTATAACACATTGCCTGAAATCCATTCTTCTAGAAATTTTAAAGTATTTTTCAAAAGAATAGCTAGTCTCCCAGCGATTCTAAACTGAACTATTTCAGTAAAAAAAAAATATATGAGCACCACAAAGATCGCTTTCGACCTGAATAAGTTCGTAGGTCTCAGGTTGATAAGAATATCTTGTATCGCTGTGAGAATAGCTATCAAAGCCCCACTAATACCATTCTTTGATTTGTACTTTTTATGGAGATTTTAATGTACCTCATACATTATAATGAACCAAATTTTTGTCCCCCCTGGACGCTCAGTTTTTCTAACCACTTCCCTTTTAACCAAACCTATGGGGATTTTGCGTAAGTGGATTTATCTAATGTTGTCCACCACAACAGGACGATATTTTATTAAAGTACAGTAATTTCAGTGTTTGTTTCTGAAATGAATTTGGGTTTTCAAAACTTTTTCAGTAGTTTGTTTTATATATTTCATATTCAAATACATATAAGGTTAAGCTAGATTAGGTTAGAGTGGCTGTCGAGAGACACACGTAGGCTTGAACGGGCCATTGTGATATCACATATTTGGACCTACAGTTTAACGTCGATTCCGAACGGCGGTGTGGCAATTTTTTATCGGCTTGGTTGTTTTGCCATTACCAACCAAGGTGTGTACTTGTAGACTTCCTTATAGTTCTCATACACCTCATATTGAAAGTGAATATAAGAAGGTTATGAGAATTAACCACCAGACGAAGACAGGAATCAAATGAAAGTAGTCTAGTGCACTACCCACTAGACTATCGAGGTCGTCTCAAATACATATAGGATGCGTTTCTAAAAAAAAAAAAAAAAACAGAAAACAAATTGACCAACTGTTGCGTGAATGTGGTAGAAACTCATAGTTGTGAGTTTCTGATTAGCTGACATTTGACATTTTAGCAAAATTTATAATTAGTTGTAACCGAACTACTTTTCTATCAAATTTTAAGTGCAATTGTTTAAAAAATATTTATATCTGGCTATACTATTTTTAATATAAATGATAAATATATAAAAATTTTACCCTATAAATTTTCAGGTCGATCGCAAAAGGATCTAATTATTTAAATATTTAGCTTAATATATTCTAAATCCAACTCGTCGACAGAGAATTGATTTGGCGTATGTGTATAAGTATTCCTATGCCTATACGCCAAATCAATTCTCAGGCGACGAACTGTATAAATTTAAGACAAATAACTTTACCTGCATTGTTTGTGCATGACTATGTTTGTAAAATATTGATTAACTTTCAAAATTCTCAATTTTATTTCAATACTCATCAAAATTTCTTTACTGAATTTCTTCTTCTTTACTTAACGAAAAACAAAACATTGACAAATTTTTGGTAGATACATATGTGTGTACCTATATCAATTTCTTCTTTTTTTATTTTACTTTTTTGTTTTGTTTTGTATGCCCTTTTCTGGATTAAAGTTACACCAAATCTATATTAGAGCATTTTTTAACTTATTAAATATTTACGAAAATTACTTTTACATTTGTGGTCAACTAATTTTGTGAACCTGACATAACCTTAAAAATATATTTTTTTTATTATTTTCTTTGCCTTTTTCTTTATTCCAGATGGGCCACAATTGCAAGCACCTCGATTTACAACACAACCTTCATCGTCGGGCTCGATAGTGAGTGAAGGACGCACAAAAATTCTACAGTGTCATGCCTTAGGTAAGTTACAACAATACGATAGAGTATGAACAGAAACAGTTAAGTAAGCAGCAGCAAGTCCAAGCAAATTGATGCCAATCCAATGTCACCCTTTTTTCCTACTACTTTTTTTTTTTTTTTGATGCCCGTTCGTCTTGATGTTCTTTGGTTTCTTCCCTCTGGTTGATTGTGCATTATTGAAAAACGATACCAAAATGCCAGCAGTACAATGAACAACGAAAGAACGACCATTTTCCAAGATAATGAGGTAGAAAAATAATAACTTTTTATGGGGTTTCCTTTGGTTGTTCTATCGGGTCGGTCGGTATGTTTTCATTTTCTTACATCATCTACTTACTTACTCTCTTGCAACTCATACTATTTGTGTAGTACTTATTTGTGTAATTTTTGTTATTGTTGTTTTTGTTGTATACCCTTTTGGCATTTAGTATCAATTTTTCATTATTGTGTGTTAAACTCTTACCCACACACACTTATATATGTGCAAACAATTTTCTTTTTTGTTTTTGTATTTGTATTTTGCACAATTTCCTTTGCGACATTTTTCACATTGTCTTGAAATCAATTGAAGTGTACATTATTTGCAATAAGGTTCTCTTTTCCGCACTCCTTTCTCTCTAGATTAACAAGAAGAAAGAGAAGAGAGAAAAGAAATTTAAGAACTTGTCAAAAGAATTGTATTTCAATTGATTTTTATTTTACTTATTTGAAATAGTTTTGTAGGATTTCTGAGGATTTAGAAAATGTTTCGTTTTAGCTTGAAGTATTTTATTTTGTATCTTTTTTTTCCTTTTATATGTAGTGCTGTAAAACTACGTAAATGCATTTCATTGAGTTTAAAGTATGCAAGAGTATTTGAGAAATTGTGCGTCCATATCTGGCATTTACTTACATACGTTGGGGAGGGCTGGAAAAATATTTAACAACACTTGACATAAAGGGGTAGTCGATGGGCATGTGTGAGTCCTTCTTCTTTCTCTCATTCAATTTATGAAAAAAAAAGAATTGAGCACTTGTATTGAAATATAAAACTAATATTTACTGGTTTATTTGCAGTTGGTTTTATTATTTCATTTCTTGTACATATTTATTTGAACGTTAAAGTTTTGAAATTTTTAGATCCTATAGAAAGTCTATAGGATTTTAATTTTTACTCAAAAGGAAACGAAGCGAAATGGTTCAGAGCAAAACTATGATGTCAAAAGCGGATACCTTTTGATGCAGGTAAATTCGAAATAGAATAAAAAGTTGGACGAATTGTACAATTACTCGCTAGTTATAGGCTCTATAAAACTTGTAGGCTACATATGTATCATACTCGATGCAGTGGCGTACTTCTTCAAAACTTCGAATAGAAATTAGTTAGATAGATAGAATATACAATACGGAAAAACCACGCAGATCATAAAAGCCGCATGGTTGGGTCCGTTATCTATTTTTATCTATGTGCATTAAGGTAGACGTAGAAAAAGTTCATGTTTTCACTCCCGCGATTGATACATTGGGTCATTGTGAAGGAGTATTCGCAATCGAAAGACAGTTTATGGCGCTATACTGACAATGACCCAATGTATCAATAGCGTCTACAAAAGCATGACCTTTTTTCCCCGTCCATATATTTCCGCCTACCTTATATTCACTTCATAGAGCTTAGGTATGACAGCAGTCTGCTTTATGAAATATATTTTATCAAGTGTCACCAGGATATTTGCCGAGTTAATATGATTGTCGAATGAAACACTTTTTGATTATAAAGTAAAATAATCCATTTAATTTAATGTAATTAATGAAATAAAACAATAAAACAGTATTTCAATAACCGAGGACCGCAAACACAACTATATACGTTAACAAACGGCGCGTCTTTCTCTCTCCTTTTCTCTGACATTTTACATTCGAAAATAATAATACGAAAACGTTATAAAAGAAAATACATAAAAAGAAAATAAGGTTGCCATATTTTTTATTCAGGCTGACGCAAGATCGATTAGGAACGATCAACAGTGATTCGTCCCAAAATTCATCTTGTCAAAACCCAACAAATTTAGGGCCATTTTAAAACTAATATTCCAACTAAAAAAAATAGTTAATGTGGGTTATAATTCAGTCCATTTCGTTTTAGTTTACTTTTTTAGACCATTGAGTAAAAACTATCTGAAAAATAAGATTTTAATGACATCCTGTCTAAAGTTTCAGTTTTGTATTCGCAATTTTTGGTATTGTTTTTTAGTCAAGATTTCAATTGTTTCTAAAGTTAAGTATTTTTGAAAATACGAAAATTGAAAATTGAAAAATTTTGAGAGAAAAAATCTAAAAAATATGTTTCTGGATTATTTCTCAAATTTAAAAATTAGCGTTCTTTATCGAAATACATGTTCCCCTAACTTCCACTCTCAGGAATTAATTCGAATTTTTTTGTTAACCCTAAAAGTATGCAATCATGCTGAAAAATGAATAAAATTACAAATGCCAAAAGTTATGTACATTTATTAATATCACTTTTTATTTAACTTTTAAGAATTTCAACAGAAATTGCTTAACTCTGAAAAGTCCAATATCAACATAACTAAATAAAATGAACTTCTTGAATATCAAATTGCCCACATTCTACTATTATAGCCTGCCTAGTAAATATCTTCATCTGGTAGAATTGTTTTTTTTTTACCTATTTTCTTTTACTCTGAAGAAAGTGGAGATGCGAGCAATCTTCGATTTCCCCACCTGCCATCCTATAAGCTTCCCTTACCGATGGTAGTTTACCTTACTACATACTTGTTAAGTTAGATAAACTTCAAGATTTTAAGTAAAAACTTGAATTGATACATTTGGGAATTCATCAGTGTAGATTGTCATAACAAAGTCTCTACAGAACACAACTGTAAGTTGGAGACCTCATTTTTGACTTATTTTATTACTAAACGGTGTGTATCATTTAGTATGACTGACCCTAATGTGCCAGATAGCGTGTATGTATATTTTTCTTATTATCTGAAGTATAATGGTGTTAGGAAAGTAATAGCAAATAACCAAATACAATTATTTGTGTCAAGTGTCCTACATACTTTCGGGAATATTTCTTTTTATCAAGATCGCAACACTAGAACTTAAGTTACGGTAATTTATAGCGCGTTATTTTAGTAGAGTAGCGCGCTATCTCAGGAGGGTAGCGCTATTTTTTCTTCTTTTTTTATTTATTGAATCTTTCTATACTTAGAAACTTACAATAAGTATTTAAAGTCTTAAAACTAGATATCTTAAAAATTAGATAAAAAACACGTTTCCATGCCAGTGCGTGGGATTAGTGTTGTGGTAAAGGGTAAGAGGGTCTCACGTATATCTTAGTAGTCTGAAATCACACTGAACAGGAGAAAATTGGGGAATAACTTCATGTGAATGATATGGTCCCCCACTCCTCTCCTGGTCAGTGTAGACTCAGACTAATTGTGCCAATTATAATATGAGGCATTTCATCTGAAGCGGACAACGAAAGAAAAAGTAAGGTTCTGAAATTTGTTGAAATTCGGCATAATTAAACCTGTAGAAAATATAAATGTAGGCACACTATTTTTGTTTTTTTTTTATTGCCAAGTTATGGGTTTTTAAAGAATTGACGTAATTGAAATATGGATTTTTCAAAATAATTTTTAGAATTAAGCAAATTTACAATAAAATATTGAACATGGTAATTTACATTTATTTTCAATTATGGAATTAGACCGGAAATTAATAACTTCGACCATTTAAAAAAAAAAAAAATAAATAAGTTCGACCGTTTAAAAAAAAAAAATATACTTTTCAAAATTTAGCTTAAAGTATTTAAATAATACCCTTAAAGTTTAAAAATGAGAATGCGCAAACTACCGTTAAAGATATGCAATAAATGTTTAACAGCAATTTGTGTTAATTTCTCTTGGTGCTTTTTGCGGGTTTATTTCATTAATTGAGTCATTAATTTCGAGAAGTTTGAGGCGAATGCAGTTATTCAATTGAAAACTGTGCATTGGGGGCAAATGCGTCGTTTTCACTTCTGGGTTGGGTGTAAACACATTCTTAAGGTGCTCAGCAAATGCGGTACCTTTTTCTGATTCGCTGCAAGCCCATTTACCATCGGACAGTCGGATTGGAGCACCCGTGTTAATGGGGGTGTTTAGTTTTCGCTCTGCTTTCCATAAGGAATAGTCAGTTGCGCTATACCTCGGAAATTTTAAACGTGATTATCCTGGAATCGCATTTTTTGAGAAGTGCCGTTGAGGTGACTACTATTTTTAATAATTCAATTTGCGATCAATCTGAAATTTTGAAGTCTTATTTCGAAATTCAAATGTTTCTGACTGGAAAACTCAGTTTTTGGGACATCGAAAATCTCTTTGTTTTTAGGAAAATCATCTCCATTTACGTACACTTTTTTCTTGCTAATTGCTTCATTCATTCAGCAAGGTAGTACCATATTTATACTAATGTGGTTTTTTTTTTAAATAGATAGAAACTCGTTTTGGGGCAAGAACAGTCGTTTCCACAATTTTTCCAGATTTTCACATGAACATTTTTTTTACAACTTGTCGATCTGCTATTGCTCGACTACAAACATGTCGACAGTCGATCGAGATACGCAAAAAGGCCCTAAATATATGTTTGAGCTTGAGTCGTAAAACATATAAATTTGTTTCAGGTGAGTGTAATATGATTTTTAAGGACCTTAATCATAGGTCCCTACATCTGTTCCACTATGATACAGAGGCTTTAGCGGCATTTTTCTTTTTGTTGTGTATAACTTTTCTCTTATATTTTCGGTATTTTAAAAATATTGTAATCCCAAATGAATACTTTGAAGTTAATTGCAAAAATAAAACATAATAATAACTTTACATATATTGTAGTAATTTTTATTATAACATGTAATTTTGTGTGAAAGAGAACGAAAAAATTGAAATGTACAATGTTAATTAAATTTTTATTAAATTAATTCGTAACAGAACTTTTCCATTACATTTAAGCTCACGGCAATTAATTGTGAAATGATATGATTTTTAACATACGTTATAATATACACGAAAGAGCAAAAAATTGTTAAGAATCAGAATTCGCATATAATTAAAATCGAAAACAGAAAACTATATAACTTGGCTTAATTGAATTATCAGTTAAAATACGATATGCATCTCTAACTATTTAAAAATAAAAATACAATATTAAAACAATTTTTAATACAAAGAGTAGAGTTCCATATAGTAGAAAGCAAAACAGAAAAAAAAAGTGGTAAAATAGAACCACAACAATGCTCGGTTGTACATATGTACGTCGTATGTCTTTGTTGCTGTGCACCCACATTTTTCCCATTGATTGCTACAAAAATTCATAGTAACTAACTCTCATACGCCATTTGAATAACATGAAATAAGAGTAAAAGCAGAAAGAAGAAACAGAAACTCTTTTTCCTGGAAAAATTCTACATTTTTTTCATTTTGTTGCACATATTTAACAATGCAACAACGACGACGTCGACGACAGGCATTACAATTTATTCAGTTTTAAAAATTTTAAAACAGAAACAAGTATGAGTCTAATTCAGTCGATCGAGAACGACTTTATTGTACACTAAGTCGGGTGAAATTGTTCCGGCGACAAAAAACTTGCCAAAGCATATACTAATAACTTCTTTGTGGAATTTCTATTACAATGCAAAAAAAAATATTTATTTCTTTCACAAAGCCTCAAAATGGCCGATGTACTACAACTTTTCCGATAATAACAGTGGTAATTTTAATGAAAAAAACACGGCCAGTACTTATTTGCAGGAACGCAATGGCTCGAAATTGATTTTAGACCTTTAGACTTTTGGGAAAATTTACTTAAAATCACCCCTAGACCGTTTTTTTGTTGTTGTTTGTATACGCTTTGTAGGCAAATATTTATCACGCCTATTTGCAAATTATGTATTTCATTTCTATTTAATCACTTTAGAATTCTTCGAATTATTTACGAAATCGTAGCTGCGTTAAAAATTTCGTATTTGAAATCTATCTGGAAAACAAATTACACAGTCCGACAAAATTTTTACCCATAAACCAGACTATACTTATCCAATGCACTTTGACGCGCTGAATTCGAATCTGGCCTCAAAATTGCTTTATCACGGTATCAGAATTTCGAGATATCCTAACCTATGTAGAAGTGCAAAAAATACCGTTTTTGCTCATTTTTAAGGTTATGTAGCACGGCCGATCCTATTTTCTTTCAAAAATTATTGATAGCATCTTAAAGTACTAGTTCAAAATAGTTCCTCTTCAAAATAACGTTGAGTTTGCTCAAATATCTTCTTTTTTCGCTGAGATATCGCAGAAAAGTAGTGCATTTACTTGCAACGAGATCAATAGACTGTATAATGTGTATGAATTCTCAAACGTAGAAAAATCCACGTACATGAAAATTTCAAAATGCGAGCGTTCGTCAAATTTTGTCGGCCTGTGCTATTATTACTTCTAGATTCCAGACAACGAATGTACTCGTGAATTTATCTATTGTTACGATGATATCAGTAACTAATAGGCGGAAATACTTTTTGTTTCAAAAAAAATATGCCTTAGTATTCAAAAAATAGATGTGTAGTTTAATAACAGAGGCCTGGAAAATTTTGGTGTTAAAAAATGGATGAGAATAAGGAGTGTTTTACCTCTATTACTATTTTATGCGGTGAATCCAAATTTGGGAGCAGATTTTGAGAACCAAAAGTTCGATATTCCGATTTTGACCATAGGTCTCTAGAATATAAAAGAAATTTTCACCAATTTTTTATTGTGGAAACTACAGTTATTGTTGCTCTGTGGCAAATTACGAACAACGTCAATTATGTTGGAAAATAAGAAAATTCACCGAAAGCTCCAAAATTTCGACCGATAAAGGTATTGAGGTTTTGGCAAACAGAACTTGAAGAAGGATGGTCTAACAACTTCACGTGACGTCGAATTAACAAAAAAATGCAAGCAGTGTCGTTACAAAAGAAGGTATGCTGAGTTAGTTTTAAAAAGTGAGACCAGTCATAAAAAATAACTTTAAACTGTGAGGTCATATTTTTTTTTTTTTTTTTTTGGGGACTTAGCTTGCTTTACTACTCCCTTGAGCCTTGTCACATTCAACTGCAAACGTTTTCATAATGGTACCTATTATAAGTCCCGGTGTAGAAATACTATGTTTCTTAGCAAACTTAACACACACAAGCTAACGGATGAAATTTTTTCTTTATCAAAAGACGTTATGGTTCGACGAACTAAACGAACGATAATTCGAAAGAAAATCTAAAATCCATCCAACCCCCAGCCCTTGCGACAAGTTCCCCCATAATCTAACATATCCTTTAAGTTCAGTTACAAATTTCAAAATCAAAGCATACCATCCATCCCCATACCATCTAAGTGTAGGGGCATAAAAATGAAAACAGTGCAGCCAAGGAAAAAAAAACACCAACAACAACAAAACAAAATTGCAAACATTCCACGTTAAAAAGTACAATTGTTTGTAAACAAACATCGGCAGCGCGTAAAGTAGCGCATTCACTAACAACAATGAAGTACTTGTACATACTTTATATACATACATATAGTTAGTTGTATAAAAATCTAAAGAAACAGCAACAACAACAAAAATAATAGATGAAAAAAAAGTTGTACTACTATTACTACTTGTAGTTATTGTGCCTTTTATTTTTCTTCTTCTGTTGTTCTTATTTTAGGAAAGTAGGTTTTTCAAAAGAATAAAATACTTAAAAATATTTTTTAAAACTATTTTAAAGCACGTCGAGCTTTGTTTTTGTTGTAGTTTGTTTCTTTCTTCCCTAAATTGAGTTAACATTATAAAGAAGATAAAGAAGGACGAAGATGACGAAAAAAAAATAAGGAAACGAAAGAGTGTTGTCAACTTAACTTCATTCAAAACAGAAAATTCTGTTTGATCAGTGCATTCGATGTATAGGATTTTTCTCTGCTTAATTTTTTTTCCGTAGTTTTTGAAATAATTTAAATTTCACTTTGCAAATAAGAAAGCACACACCCGTGCACAATCGCATAGTGACACTATCAATACACCCAAAAGTTCACACATATGTACATACATACACACATACATATATACGAGAACTACACGTGTGCGGCGATAGTGGATTGCTGTACACACACACTTAAACTTAAACCCTTATAAATTTGACACAAACACATACAAGTATACAGTAAGTACACAAAGGCACACACACAAACACACACATACATACATTTTGAAGTTCATAAGAATTGCCAAGAGTCATATCGATGCAATTCAAAGATTATGTAAATTTTATATAGATAATGTCGAGTATTTCAAATAGTTTTATTTTTACTTTTTTTTTTGATATTTTTTTTTTTACTTTTGCTTTTGCCAAAATATTTTCAAGAAATAAATCACTAAGGAATTGTCTCGTTCTCTCTATATATATTTTAATATATGTATGTTTGTATGTGTATTTTATATTTGAGTAGCAAAAGAGTGGAAAAATAAAATTGAAAAAAAAAAAACAAAATTTAAAGCTATGTACAACAGCATCAGAAATTTATTGAAGTGCAGAAGTACGTGAGGATACTGTACTTTAGGGATATTACGCAAAGGAAAACAATTTTTATTGCAAAATAATGAATTCTTTCGTATTGAGGCATTGAATGTTTTTTTTTTTTTTTTTTTTTTGTAGTAGTAGTAGTAGTATTTGTATTTTTGTTTTCTTTTCATTTTTAGTTGTGGTAAGAGGATTTTAATGTACTCGTGCATGCAAGCATAAGACACTTGCTTATAATACCACATTTTTTACTCTTACACAATAAATTTTGTATTTAATCTTTTTTCACTATTTTGTTGGACAAAACATGTAAATAGATATTAGTGCCTGCATATTTTTAAATACATTTATTATTTTTTATGCAACTAGCAGATTTATTAGTAAGTACACTCAAAAAAAAAGTACATGAAACAGTTGTAAAAACAACATTTTTTGTTTACAATATTCAGCCAACATTAAAGAATATCAAAATTGGCATTACGAAATGTAATTTTAACATTTCTGAATTGCACGCGAAATACGTATAAATGATGAGAAAAAAATGTAATTTTGACATTCAAAATGTAAAAGAAATAAATTTTTTTGATGTAATATTGATATTTAAAATGTCAAAAAGATATGACAAAATGTAACATTAAAGCAAAATATGACAATAATGTGTAATTGATATGACAGTAATGTTGAATTGACAAAATATAAATTTGATATAAATTTAACGTAAAATTAACAATTTAAAATGGTAAATAAAACACAATAAATATGTTTTTTATATAATTTCAGTAAAAATAATTAGTAATATAATATTTAAACAATGCAGAACAAAATGGCCGAGAAGAAGTTAATAAAATAAGTTCACTATTTTCACTATCAATAATTTATTCACTTTTACTACTTTTTAAACACTTTTATTTTATTTTATTGTGCACAAAAAAAAAAAAAATCAAAATTACTTCACAATTTTACTTTTTCAGTTTTATTTTATTATTGTGCGCCATTACAACCACTATCACCCGACGAAACACAAAACTATTTTACAATTAGAAAGTGTTGCCAGCTTAAATTTTTTGCCAGTCTTAATTTTTTAGCTTTTTTACATTTTAAATGTTAAATTTACACAGAATAATATCAATTTTACATGAAAAAAGTATTAAGTTTATAATGTAATTTTAACATTATAATTTGACATGACAATATAAAACGGATTATTATCAATATGATAGTTTATAAAAAAATATCAATTTGATATTTTTTGCAGTAAAACTAACATTTTTGTTTTTAAATTGAAAATAACATTAAAAAAATATTAATTTTACATTTTTTTGAGTGTACCTACTGAAATTGCATAGTAGATCACACTGTTGCAATGTTGCTTAAACCTTTTCTTCGCTCCTAATGATATTAAAAGCTTCTTTATATTCTTCATTCTAAAAAGAGAAATAAAATGGTCTTACCACTAAAGCACAAGTAGGTATAGTATAATTCTACAAAATAGTTTCAATAATTTCTAAATATACAGTAATATTATTTTTATTAAACAATTATCGGAAACAGACCACTACAAACGTAATCTAGTCAATTGAAAAGGCCTGAAAAGCCTCGGTCTGCTTTTTGAAATCACTTTAAATTTATTATAGTTATCTAATAGTGCGGACACACGAGAGTGCATTTAACATTTCGTTGAAATACGTCTGAAATGCAGAATTTCGCCATACAAAAAATGTCAACGAAATGAGTATAAAATGAAGAAAGTAACTAGCAACCCTCAAAAACAAGGTTATAAAAAACAGGAAAAATTTAAGATCTATTAAATTTTTTAGACATTTTGGATTTTGTTTTTATAACAGCTGCTCTTGTAATATTTATTAAGTGAAAAAATAAAATATTGGAATCGTAAAGAAACTCATTACCATTCCTCCAATTATCCATAATTTTCATACAAATTCTTGGTGTCCAAATCCGATTGAAAAGCAACATTTTTATTTACACAAAACACACACAAAAATTCTTTTTCTGCTCTAAACTTATAATCTGTCAAAAAACGAATTTGAAATTCCTTTTTGTCGTGTGTCCACCTAAACTTAAAATTCTTTCATTGTCAACAACAAGATTACTCGTTTAGCTGCCAAAACTGAGCTTTGACTCGGCTGATTGATTGAACTAATGAATGCTTATGTACTGAGACCGATACGGCATATTTTACTCTCAAGTATTGTAGTTATATTCCTTAAGTAGTTATATTCGTTTGGGCTCGAGAAAATGTTTTTATTGTTTTTTTTTTTTAAGTATGTAATCATAATTTTTTTTTTAGACGAACTACAAAATATCAAATAGAACATGTTATAATGCCAAAAAAAAAAACACCTCTAGGTTCTGAGCAGTTTCATTGTGAATAACAATATAACGAAGAAAAGACTTAACAACTTGGTCGTTTTAATCGCACATGTTAAACCAGCTGACGAATAAAACGCAGCTAGTATTACCTTGTTCGTGAACGAAGGGTTTTGCAAAAAAAAAAGTTTGCCGTCCGAAAAATAGAACTTTTCGCCCAAATAAAAATCCTTTCGGCTTTGGTCAGGAGTATTGTAGTGATCTCAGATTGATCGGTAAATTTGTTTTCGAAAAATCGTGGTCACCGCAACCTGTCAAAAAACACAATTCCGAGATAATCTCGTTTAAAGTTCCAGAGGTAGCGCGCTATAAATAGCTGTAACTTAAGTTCTAGTGCATCAATCATGAATTAAATTTTGCGGAAATATTGACGGAAGTTTATACAGTATACCGCCAAACCATTAGGAACACCACAAATTGTAAATGCAGTGAGTTTAAATAGTTTTAAAAAGATGTTGCCAAACTTTTCTTTCGGCAACTGTTTTCTGGTAGCAATTTGGGACCGATTTGTCAAGTAATAATGAAAAAGTTTATCCTTACTGCGGAATTTTAGTCAACTTTTCGTTTTTGGATAAAAAAGGTTTTAGCTTTGACTTAAATTTTTTTTTCGCACTATAAGTACGTAGATGTTTCTACACAATTACACTTTTAACTGATTTCACATGTCGGCCTCAAAGGATCTGGAATGTGTTATCGGCGCAATCTGTTTGTCGTTGCAATCTATTATCTTTATAGAATTAAAACCAGCAAAGCTTTCAAACAGTAACATCTTCTGGAAGGACAGGCTCATGGTAGGAAAAAAATAGAGGAAACTACGTTTTTTGAGTCCCCTCTTTAAGACGATCCTGAACCTCGTAGAGTTACTGAAGTCAACTGAAAAAGACAGGCTTTCTGGGGGCATTTATGCTTTTATGGTACGCGCAAAAAAATCAGAGATGGCCAAGGACAAGGACTGATTTACACCAAAAAACTTCAAAAGATATAGGCTTGGTTTTTGGGTAGCGAGAAAAAGGTTAAGGGGGTATTCTACCCGAGATGGTGAGTGAGTTTAAACTGTTTTAAAAAGATGTTGCCAAACTTTTATTTCGGCAACTGTTTTCTGGTAGCAACTGTTTACTGCGGAATTTAAGTTAACTTTTCGTTTTTGGATAAAAAAGGTTTTAGCTTTGACTTAAATTCTTTTTTCGCACTATAAGTACGTAGATGTTTCTACACAATTACACTTTTAACTGATTTCATATGTCGGCCTCAAAGGATCTGGAATGTGTTATCTGTTTGTCGTTGCAATCTATTATCTTTATAGAATTAAAACCAACAAAACTTTCAAACAGTAACATCTTCTGGAAGGACAGGTTCATGGTAAGAAAAAAATATAGGAAACTACGTTTTTTGTGTCCCTTCTTTAAGACGACCCTGAACCTCGTAGAGTTACTGAAGTCAACTGAAAAAACTTTTTCTGGGAACATTTATACTCTTATGGTAAGCGCAAATGGCCAGAGATGGCCAAGGACAACACTGATTTACGAAATAAAACTTAAAAGATATAGGCTTGGTTTTTGGGTAGAGAGAACAAGGTTAAGGTTAAACTTCTAAATTATTACTTGACTAATCGGTTTTCCAAATTGTAACTGGAAAACTGTTCCCAAAATTAGAGGAAATTTGAAGTGTTTCTTATGATTTGGCGCTGTACTTTATTTTTGAGAATATGCAATAATTTTTTTTTAATTTTTTGACACAGAACCTATATAGATCCTAAAAATTTAGTAGAAGCCAATGTTTCATAAATTTTTTTTTTTCTCGCGCTGTAAGAGTATGCGGTCCGATATTTCAGTGCCTTTTAGGAAAAAGTTCCATGTACTGTCCTGCACTATGCCTTAGCTGTTACAGTGAACCCCAAGTTCAGCGTAATTATTTTTAAGTTATTTTTTTTTTGCTTAAAATAGTAGATTCATCTTTTAAGTTTGAAGTACCCAATCAGTTGCTTACGCTGCGTAAGTCAGAGGACTAAATGTCTTTCTTTAGTTCCTTTTAAGTAGTGTGAGTTTCAATTCCAATGTATTTTTTAGTCGCTATCTCCTATGTCAAATTGTCGGCTAACACTCATTTCCATTAACTATAGATGCTTAGAGATCTAAAACATCCTCTTGAAACAAATTTGATAAATTTCCTATAATGGCTGAGTGTCTAATTCTAAGTCCACACACACCTGCACCAGTTCTTACGTCTGTGCTCGATCTTTTTGAACTGATTTCATTAAAATGCTAGCCCACAAACAATTGAATCGTTCCACCTTTATAGATGCTTTATAACCAATGCCCTCATCATTCTTATACCCAAGACAAGTTGAATCTCTTTTTGTTTCTTTTTGTTAATTTTTAACCCGCAGACCAAAAGAAGCGAACGTAATTGTGTAAACCCAGTGTGTTGCGTCGAGAGTAACTACATAAAAATTATAATAATCTAACATACAGCTGCGGATAGGCAACAAGTAAAAAAGATGAAAAGTATTAAAAATGTTATGTTAATTTTTAATATAAACTGGAATTATGCTACAGTTCATGCAATTGTGCAAAAATGAACATAATACATAATAAATCTTACAATAAAAAAAAAAGAAGAAAATGTGCTTAAAAAAAGTTTCTTAACTTTAAGTCAATTGTTGAGAATTTAACTAGAAAACTTAAAAGAAGAAAAATCTTTGCTTAAAAGATTAAACATGATGTCTTTAGTATAATAACACAAAATCCTATAACTTGCAGTGTGGTAAAGGTAAAGAATTCTTTATTCTTTACTTTAAAGTTTTTCCCCATTTTTTATTGTAGAAACAGACATCAAAGTACTTGACAAATATTTACTTTGTTCTTGAATGCACTTGTCACCAACGATGTCTTTAAACATCCACCGGCATATGAACATCATCACATCAATATATGAAGGCAGATAGTTAGTGTATAGTATGTATGTGCGTCTGTATGTGTTTCTGTATGCAGTTGTGTGCTGCATATATATGTACAAATGCAATTCTAGTTACTATCGAGACATGCTGCGGAAGGCAAATAAAAGACATGCTCTTCTCACACATACATACATTCACAGATGAGGTTATACCCAGCTGAACTTAAGATTATCGTAGGATTAAGCATCGAGCGCTCTAAAGCGAGCAATCAATTACTCCCTATTGCTCTAGAGCTTTTGCATTTTGTACTCCTTTTTAAAATTACATGTCCTAAGTAATGGAGTATTAATTTTAAAGGAGAACACGATTACGAGCATAAGCTCACTTGCATCTGGTAGGAATATTAAAATCCCAACTTATCTAAAACGCCAGTAAGCACGCAGCTACTTGTGGACCAAGGTTCACATCCCACAAAATTTTTATTTTAATTTTAATTTTTGTTTTTTAATTTGTGGCTCAGTTCAAATCCTACAAATTAATTTTTTTTTTTAATTATAATATTGTTATATTTATTTGTTCATTCATTTTTATTTACTATTATCGTTTTATTATTTTATTTTTCCTTGATCTTCTAAGGAGTGAAATCGAAAAAGTCTTAACATATTGTATATAAAATTCAATAATTTTTAAACGGTTGATCTTAGAGTTTTGATTTTTTTTTTAAATTTAATTGATAATATTTTACAAATTACAGAAAAATATAACTTTTATAGTTCTAACCACTATTTATGAACTCGTTAACTTTTTTAGTAAGCCTTCCATTAGAGATTCGATAATTGTTTCAGACACCTTTTTGGAACAGTTTGCCCATCTCCTTTTAAAATCTTCGATATTTTGGGATACCTTTTTTATGCTCTTTAAGTTTCTTTTCACAAGAGCCCAATATCTCTCCACTGGTCTTAGCTCCGGACAATTTGAAGGATTGGCCTCTCTTGGTACAAAAACTATGTTATTACTTTGGTACCACTCCAGAGCTTAGTGCCGTAGTGTCATGATGACAAATCGGGCCAAAAATATGTGGACACATTGTGCTCTCTTATGAAAGGAAGAAGTCTTTTTTTCAAACATTCTTTGATGTATATTTTGGTATTTATAGAGCCCACTGTAACAAATGCCTTGCTTCTTTTGCCGCAACTGCGTATAGCTTGCCATACCAGGAATTATTTAGGAAATTTTGTCTGCTTTTGGATTCTAAATTGTTCTTCGACATTTCCTCGCGCATCAGCAACATACAAATTTTGACCCGGAAGCTGCGTAAAATCTGAATTCATGAAAACATGAATATTTTTGTATGAAATTCGATTTTAATTTCCGAGCCCTACTTTTGGCAACTAAATTTTTTGCAGCATTCCTGACTGGATCTTTTTGGTCTTTGTATGTTTTTAAACCTGTATTGGCTTTAACTTTTCGCACCAAATAGTCAGGGCACTGGGCTAACCGGGCAGCTTTTCTACCATTTCAATATGCTTTCTATTTTCTTGGCTTTCCCAATATCATGTGGTCCTTGTTTTCTTCCCGAACCAGGTTTCCTATCGATGGTAAAATTCTCCTGAAACTGTTTAATAACATTGGAAACAGTTTGACGGTAGACCTTCAATTCTTTGGCCAATTTTTTGTTGGACCAATTTGGACTTTTTTGAAAATTTTTAATAATTTTAAGACGTACTTCTTTTTCTTCACTCATTTTGATTAAACTCTCAATAAACCAACATGTTTGTCATTAAAAATAACAACTGACATATTGTTCAAAGGTAACTAAATCAAAGGAATTTTTAAATTTTACACCCAAAAAAAAATTATTAGGTAAAACGAGTGCTGCGATTTTTTCAATCTCACTCCTTATTGAGTTGTCTTTTTGCCAAAATTTTTCCATGCTCGAACCTGTGGCCGAAAGTCCGCGTCGTGAATGTTAACGCTCTTACGTTTTTATAGAAAATAAAAACCCAAGTGGCACAGAATTTTTTGTGGTTTATTGCATTGCCAACTGAATGAAAAACTTGTAATTAATTTTTCGTTTATTGCTCTTTTTGGAGTAATGAAATTATTGCTCTTTTGAGGAGTGTTCACTATTTGTGCAACTGGGTAGCTACATACATACGTATGTAGTAGTTTATAGTTTACCTACATTTACTAGTAGTATATGTGTGCATGCGTGTGTGTATGTGAGCTTTTGTTATAAGATTATTTGCACAACGGTAAAATGAAAGAAATCTTATATGATAAAAAAAATTTCTGAGATTTTTGGGGGTCTCTTTGAACTCACTCATCCAAAACTAAAAAGAAGCAAAAAAAAAGCCAAAACTTAATCCACATAGCCACATTTAACATTTAGATAACAGAGCTTGTATTTTATTTTAATTTAATTAATTCACGTTCTCCACTTGCATTCAAATTAACAGTGTGCTCGCGTAACTCTATTGTATACAGCGGGGCTTAAGTAAAACATCAATACATCATTAATATACACGTAATATTTAATACTGTCAATCTCTTTAAATGCTCAGAAATAAAGTACAAAATCATGTAGCAACATATGTGCAATAATATTTATCTTCCACACCATCAATGGCAATGACGACGATGATGATGATGATGACTTATCACAACATCACACGAGATTCTAGTTGTGGCTTTTATTTTTTGTACACGTATTAATAAACGTAAACACATTGATACAAATCGTGACAATCATGTTGACATGTTCACACTCTACATGTGATCAGTTGTTGTTTTGAATAAAATTGAATTAGCTGAAATCAGCATGTATGGAAAATAATTTTATCTTTTATAGACTAATAAAGTAGTAGGTCAAAAAATTTGTTCAATTCTAGAAGTTATTGTTATAAGTTATTAGCTACCGCTTCGATTACTCAATGTGCTCATGTAAAAATCAATATTAAAAATAAATTTTCCTTTTTTAGATTTTAAGACTAACATGCACAGAAAACCCTGGCAAACAAAATTTGAATGAAGTCAGTAGATCTATAGATGATGCACCAATAAAAGGATAAATTCAACTTCCAAAGAAAATGCCAAAAAATGTCACATAAATGTTGAGATTTTGCGTGCTAATGTTTTTGGCAGAGAAACTCATTTTTTGGATATATAAAAATGTTCCAAAGGGGACTCCGGGGCAAAGGTTAGAAAAATAGGGGAAAATTTTAATTTTATCTTGTATTGGAGCGCCATCTACGGACCTACCGATTGTATTGAAATTTTGCAGACCATGGTTTTTTTATTGCACCATAAATCAGGGAAAAACCATCTATAGTTCTCCCGATTTAATTAAAATTTTGTGCACTAGTTAAAGTTTTTTTTTTTTTTTTTTGACCAATTCTTCTTGAACCCTATTGTGATCCAAAAATATTCACAAAAAGAGGCTACGAAGGAAAAGTTAGTAAAAATTTTATAAAACTAAAAATACGGTTAGACACTTTAAAAAAAAAAGAACAGAATGGTGCCAAAAAATTTAGTTTTTACCCCCTCTTCTCAAAAACTGCTGTCATGATAGGGGTTACAAAATCAATCCATCGAAACTCAAACAGAGTATTGTCTTGAAATTGCGAGCATGCAGAGCTAAATCCTGCGGCTACACCTGCCAGTGCTGTCATACCAAATGACGTTTATGTGACGTAGGCGTCGTGCTAATTATCAAGCCAATTCATTTCTAATAAAATGTCAGACATTTTATTTCTAACAATTCGCTCGCTCCGCTCTATTTTGTCTTTGTTTTCTCTTATAAATGACAGACACGTCAAACATTGTCTGCTTAGTGGCTGTTCAGACGAGTGCAGGCATGAATCATGTCTGAAACAGAGAGGTAGAGAGAAAGAGATAGCAGAGTTGCACCGAAAATCCAAAAATAAAATAAAAATCGGCGCATTGATGAATGTTCCATGTTCACATTGTTCCGATTTTGCCACTTTCCCTCATAATTTTTTTGAAGTTGAATAGGCAACATGAACGCAAACAAACAATGCACATCTACGGCACACACAGTCTTCATTTTCTTGCTTTGCCAATTTTTTTATAAACTTTTTTTAATTTCTTTAGAGATTGTTGCTTTTATTTTTTATTTTTGCAATTTTTTGCGAAAAAAAGAACCTATCTTTATGAGCACAAGAAAGAGTGACAAAACTCCAATTCCACCATTCCTTTTTGATTAGAAAAAGTTCGTCATGGTTGCACTCATGTGAACACGACACGCCTGCCCAGGCTTTTCATGCTTGCTCCCGTCTGAACAGCCACTTACGTCAAATCATTGGCAGAATTCATTGACATCGAAATATGGTTGCCAATGAGAAAAGTGTGTGTATCAGTGAAAAAGTGTGAGTGGCAGGTGTAGACGCTGGGTAAAAAATTTACTATATTTCAATTTCTCTAACCCGTAAATGCTAACCAATGTCTCTCACTACCAAGAGAAACAGCAAGAAGCAACAAAAATATCACTAGGAAAATTTAACCATTTTACCAATTACATATTGTGTCTGCGATCTCAAAAGCTTTAGTGATTGAAGTTAATCAATTCTTGACCACCAATTGTTGTTCTAACAATTCGAATTTGATATCTTCTTTTCTTGATGGATATATTTATAACTCAAGCTTCTCATATTCGACTATGACTGCATTTACCTATTTGATTTTTTATATATGTAGTTATTCTTTTACTTTTTTGCATTTGGAAAAATTATATTGAACAAATTGAAATTCCCTTTACAATAAATTGCACTTACCGCAATCAAAATCACATCCACATAAATACATATGTACGTGTGTATATATGTATGTATGTATGTCTTTCATTCACCTTTCCCTTCGCTGCTCTTTCCGACTTCTGACTGAGCAAGAGAGCAAGACTAGAACATTATTACAACAATAAGGCAATTTCCGATATTATCAACTCAACACAGCACCTTATTAGAAATTTATTATAGCCACTTTATCAATTCTTTTTTTTTTATTTTTTATTCCTTTTTTTTACTCTGTGCTTTATTCCTTATTTGAGACATACACACACACATAAATTTTAGAAGGAAACGCCGTATGCGGCATGAACACGTAGTACACTCCGTGCATCATTGTCGTGTACACCTAGAGCTAGGTACATACTAGGTACTCCATATCAATTTTGCAGCCTGTAAACAACAAACAATATGCGTCACTTCAAGTCGCTGGGAACAACAAGCAACAACAGCAATTCAGACAGTAGCAGCAGTTCCTCTGAGTAAAAATACGTGAACGCAAGCCAATGTGCAACCTTGTTGTTGTTGTCGTCGTTGTGCTGCTTTGCGGTAATGGTATAGTTGAAAATGATTGCTAGCAGCAATGATGGGTCACGTGAATGATAGAAAGGGTTTTAGGTTAGGTTGCAGGTTATTATTGCAAATTTCGCAAACAGTTCCTTTCTTTCTGCGTGGCGTGTTGCATAAACAGGTGTGTGTGTGTGTTTATATTTTTGCTTGCAGCAGGCCGTATACTAGAACGAACGAAACTTTCGAGATGTTCAAGGATTTGCTTTACGTTGTTGCAGTTGCTGCTCTTCTTGTTTTTGTTGTTGTTGCCATTTGCCGCACTTATAAAATAAATCACTTAAAAGTGCAACAAAGTTTTACAAGCAGTGACTTCAAGTAGTTACTTGAATAAATAGAAATGTAAATTTATAAAATTTAAATTCTTGTCTACTCGTAGATTAAGCCCTCCCTCCCTCTTCCTCACTTAACAGTACATTTAATGGACAGGAAAAAGATGACTGGATTTTCTGAATGATTTGACGTTTATAAATTGTTCAAAATACAATTTTCGTATTTATTTATTTTTTTTTTCTTTGCTATTTAATTTTATCTATTGAATTTAAAAAAAATTGCCATCAGTGTTAATGATGTTATTCCTTTTGTAGGCAGGGTTGAAATATATTAAATTTTTTGCGATTCAATGTTCACAGTGAATAAAAAACAATGGTTGTGTTATTTTGTTATATCTTTTAAAATATGTTAATACACTTTGCATTTAGTCTGGAGTACAAGCGGATCTAGATATTTCCTAAGGGAGAGCTTTAATTATTTCGTCCCTTTGAAATTTTTTTTTATTCATGACCAACGATCAAAAATGTATAAGATCTTCATCGGAAAGGCGAGATTTTTTCCCCAAAAATTAATCGAACTTTCCAACTCGGAAAACAGACTTTAGTTTTGAAACCAAAGTAACTAATCACTAATCAATCGGGAAATTGATTCTGTTATCCTCGACAAAATCTTAATAATACAGTAGAGGCTCACAAATTAGAACTATCACAAATTCCAATTGTTTAGAAATTAGAACCTGAAAACTAAAGGCTCTAAAATTAGAACTTTTGTTTTTTTTTTATTAATTGCAACTGAAGTTTCAATTTTTTTTATCACTTTTTATGGTAATAAAAAAAGTCCAGAAATTAGAACTTTTCACAAATTCGGCCTACTCAAAAAGCCAAGTGGTTCTAATTTGTGAGCTACTACTGTATTACCAATTGACTATTATCTGAAATCTAAATTGGTATATACACATTTTCCTTATATTTTCATCCACCAGTTCAGAAGGAATAATTTTTCTCCCTGCAAAGAGATAAATAAATAAATTGTGGGTCAAAATTATCTTCGATAATTCAACTTCGTCTTCCGTCCGGCAACTACTGAAAATTTGTGATATGGCAAACTGAATAAATAGCTTGGTCTTTGAAAACTAAAATGACTTCACCGAGTTATTCGCTTAGAGTGACTATATTCAATGTGAACTTAAATCCATTTAAGAAATCGTGAAGATTTGCAAAATCTTTGCTGAGTAAGGTTCGTCACTTATAGTGAGGTGAGCTTCAATATTCATGAGAAATAAAAGAGATTGCGGTGCTAAAAATCGATGCGTCCAAAACCGTTTTGGTTTCTCTGATATATAGGGGAGTGCCGTCAGGGTTGGAGCATGTTTTGACTTTTGCTCATAATATTGCATATAGTTGAAAAGATCTCGGAAATTGCAATGTTTTTGCTGAACTTTAAAATATAATTGGTTTAATAGTTCAGGAGTTATGGACATTTACTAAAAACAAAATTTGTAGTCTGGATCGGAGTCGGAGCAAATCAATAAGAAATGAAGGAATATGATTGAAAACAACATGAAAATTAAAGAAAAAGGAAAAGTTACGCTTGAAAACCAGGAAAAGAGACATGAAATCAAAATAAAAATCCTTTCGTGTGAATTTTAATAAAAATTTAATTTTTTATACACATACGATACGATGCGATAAAATGACACAAAAAATACGCACGGGTGAAGAAAATGTATTTCCAGAGTCAAAACGCATCATTACAATAAAATTTTCGGTGTTCCGACCCTGATTACAAGCACTGCTCTTGCCCTGACAACACACGCCATTTAGCCTCGCATCATTTACAGCATATTCGCGTGAAGCAAACACCATGAAATGCTACATATTTCCACTTCATGTTATTTTTTAAATTAATCCACTTTTGTGTGCCAGATACTGTTAAAAGGTTTTTACTCTTCTTTTAGCACGCGGTCACGTATCACTTATATGCACTTCAAGCTCGGAATTCGAAATGACAGGAAAAGTTTGCTTTTGTCATGACAAACAATACTGTACATAAACTTAACAGACGCCAGTGATATAACGGAGAAAACCGCACTGTCTCGATCCTGACAGCGCCCCGACCATAACGACACTCCCCTAAGTTGTATAAGTTTTAATGAATTAATACTAAAACCAGAAAAATATACAATGGAAACATCATTGCAGTCAACAATTAAGAAACCTAATCCTGAACTTAAGAAGGCTTAAAATAAAAATACTTTTGGATATTAATTTTGCATGGATGGAAGACTACAAACTCCTAAGCCTAACAGTTCTGTTGAAAACCATGACCATGACAGCTATACTTCACTTATAAAAACTGCTACTTTATAAGATTTTCGTTCTAGTTACTTTAAATCCATAACAAATCCATCCAAAAAGATTCACTTACATAACTGCAATTTTCTTTTATTGTATAACAATAATATATATATTTTTTAACTTTTCTATTTACTTGAAAATTGAAAAGAAATCGTACAATTTCAATTGCAATTTCGCACAGAATAACTGTATAAGTACAAATTTTTAAATGTAATTGAAGCGAAAGGTTACAGAATCGAATCAGTAAGTCGTAACAAATTCTCGACTGTATATGGTATACGAATACGTCGTCTATCTGTTCATCTCTATTCTATTTCTTTTATTCTATACTGTGGCTTTATTCTTTTTTCGAATTTATTTTATTTTATTTACTTCAACTTTCCACTTAACCCTTTTTAATATGCTTTCCTTATACCACAAAATTCGCACATCACTTGAGGAAAATTCTATACAGTTGCACACACACACACACACACACATTCAAGCAGAAATTGTTACAATAACTCGAATGCTACGTTAGATATAAGCCGTACGTACATACATACATGCAACAGATTCTGAACAGTTGCAGATACAGATACACAGTAACAGCATCATACTTTCTTGCTGCTGCTGCTGCACACACTGTGCACACTCTCTAACTTCTTCTTCTACATGAACTATTTTTGCCTTTATTTCGAGTCTTTATTCAAAGCGTTTATGTATTAATTCTATAAGAAATCCGTTTGAAATCTAAAACGTGCATTCGTTGTTCAATGCTCACAATCCCCGCATCCTTCAATATCGCCTCATTCGATCCTATTCAAACTACTACTACTACCTTGACTACTACATTTTCCGAATGCATGCAATTGATGCACACGTTGTACATTTAGTAGTATTTTCTAAACTGTTGACTGAATTTAACTGAAGGTAATGCTGGGAACTAAGGTGCGCAACACTACAAATGTTGCATTGATGATACCACCAAATAGACACAGCCAGACAGACAGACAGACAGATGAAGAGGAAAACATACACATACATATATGCAATATATACAAGAGAAAAGTAGGTTCAATTCGCTGCCGTCGCATCAGCCAGCATCCTCTTCTTTTCATAACACTACTCAGGCTTTACACTATACAAGTGTATGAGTTTTTTGTATACTCTTTCTTTCTGCGACTTTTAAGGAACCTATTGAAAATATTCTGGATGAAGGAGAAAAACCATATAAAAGCTATGAAATTCACAAGGAAACGGCGGCGGCTCTATGTTGGTTCGGTGAGGTGTAGAAGCTTAGCAAATCACATATTTTATTCATGTGTTCATTAAGCGGCTACAATATGCGACCAAATGGGGAAAACGAAACTTATCTTGCCGGTAACGGGCCGCTTACCTTTTCTCATTCTCTCACTCTCTCTGTGACTCAATGCATATGGCGTCATTCATGTGTTTGTGTGTATGAAAAAGAAGAGGTGCAAAATGATGGCAGGCAAAAAAATAAATAAAATAAATAGAAACAGTTTAAAAACGTGCTAAAGGCATATAAAAGTATAAGAAAACTAGGTTGGTTTTTATATTGGAGAATAGTGCATGAGATTTTATGAGAGTTGAAAACGCCTGCAGGTGAAACATGCTTTAATATCAATATGATTATGGAATGATGCTGAACATTTACACAATAAAACAATTTCCAGAAAATAATTATCGATTTGAATGCATATGTAAGCACTCGTGCCGTCTATTTACATTTGCATCATTGATTCCCGCACTTTGAATGAATTCATTTAGAAAATAATTCAAATATTGAATGGCTACAAATTTAAACTAATACCTTTGAGTCTTTATCCTATTGAATATCCAGGAAATTTTATTTAGTATTATTTTTCCTAGTAAAAATTTCTTTACTTGATGCTGCGAACTGTTCAAGATTGTCTGAAAAACAAAATTTCTTTTTAAATTCGATTCAACCTATTAATTAAATATTCAGGCAGAGAAAATTTTTTTTATGATAAAATTTTGCTACAGTTCATTGAATTGAAACATTGAATCAGTTGGTTGGTACTGAAAATGTTCGAAAATGAATTATGTAATGGCACTGAAGAATTTTTATATTAGAAATATTTGAACTAGACAATGCACATTGGCCCCAATATTTTTAGTGGGCTTCGAAATCTATCATTGAAGCATGAAATATATTTGAACTATTAGAATCTAATTCCAGGTTCACACAAGTGAAAGCATTTCTTACCGATAACACTGTCCGATAAAAATAAAAATAACAAAGTTCTGAAAGTGGATCCTGATAAAACTCGAGCAAAAAATTGATACGTGTCTTGACGTTTTAAAAGTTTACGTCTAATTTTCTTTTTACGCGGGCCTAAAGTTTGCCCATTTCTAACAGAGTAAGTATAATAAACCAGGGGACAGCTTATTAGTTTTACATCAAAGCTTGTTTATATGTTCAGCAATTTATAGTAGAGCTTTTCGTAGAATATTTTCTTTCAACATATTAACTCTTTGCCGCCCACTATTATGAGCTTTTTTTTTGCTCTTTTTGAAAAAATTTACTTTTTTGACCCATCACGAGGGTTTTTTTCTGTTGGAACAGCAAAAGAAGTATTCAAGAATACAGCAATCAGACAAGTTTTACTTCCATTGTACTATATCCTGTATAGCATTCTTCAAATCTACCTGATTTATTAATAAATCTTAGCGGATCCTGCGGTGTTAAAAAGCTCAGATGTTCGCATCCCAACACTCCAGTGTCAACTATTGTTACTCTAATCTGGCAGAAACCGGGACAGACACTAAGAAAGTGGTCTGCCGTCACTTCACATTCTTCCTTCAAACCACAGGAAGCACAGAAGGCACTAGCTCCCATGCCAATCATATTCAAATGTTTGGCCCAAGAGAAGTGACCTGTATATAATCCCACCAGCTGCCTACAGCTCTTTCGGTTAAGTGATAACAGAAAGTCTGTTAGACGCTTTGAGATAACAGGTAACATGGCTTTAGTCTATCTAAAGCTCCTCAGTTTCTCCCATTTACGATTGTGGGTAAAATCGACCCACTCATTTATGGTGGTCTTGATGGCTGTAGACGACAAACAGAGTACAGGTTCTGGGCCCAGGAAACCAGTTCCAAAACTTTTTCTGGCCAGAAGGTCAGCAGACTCATTTCCTGAAATTCCTGAGTATCCAGGAACCCATATCAACAGCAGGCTTTTGTGTTTTCCAACAAAATTAAGCCTGGATTTACAATGCATAACCAGTTTAGATGTGGTTAGAGGATTAAGCAAGGATTTAAGCGCAGCCTGACTGTCATTAAATATACAGATACTCCTTTCTCTCCAACCATTATCAATGACATGGTCCATTGCCTTGATAATTGCAAAAATTTCTGCTTGAAAAACAGAAGCATACATCCCAAGAAAGAAGTGAAGGTGCACTCCATCATTTTCAATGAAGACCCCAGAACCCGAACCGAATTCTGTTTTGAGCGCTTACAATCAACTCCCGGCCCAGGTCCCGACAAAAACCAAGTTTGGGCCTCTGGAATTTGTATTGTATAACGCTGTTTTAAAAGTGGAATTTTTGGCATTGTATCGGATGGCATTGATACATTACGAGGGTTGCTAGTGGGTTAATATATTCAAAAAATATGTTGCTCATCAAATTTTACTATAGGTCACTGAACAACTAAAATCTGTAAACTTGGTTTTAATAAAATTAAACCCAAATCCCAAAAATGTTTCAAATTTTCACTTTTTATAAGTAGTGAATAAACGTAGTATTTTCTAAAAGTTAAAAGAAAATTAGACGTAAACTTTTAAAACGCCGAGACACGTATAATTTTTTTTCTCGAGTTCTATCAGGATCCACTTTCAGAACCTTAGTATTTTTTGTGTGTTGAACTGTGTAATCAGTCCATATCTCTTATACCAAATCGGATCTTAGACTGTTAGTAGACTACATGTCTGAGAATTATGTCCTCCGATATCGTCTATGTACGGAAAATGACGAGACAACAAATCACATTCTGTGTCAATGTTCCACTTGAATGCGGTTGTCGATCTTTAGACAAGGCTTGAATTGAAAATGACCGCAAATTAATGGGGAGGGGGGGAAGGTTATTTTGCTGAGTCAGCCTTTAAATGTCGCTGAATTTCGAGCAAGACACGAGGCGAGCTATATATCATTGGAAATATAATTTAGTCAAGCTATTTTCGATAAATGGCCAAGATATGGGTGCTGAACATTCAATTTTGGGGTGCTTTTTAGGTAATTTTCATATAAGTCATAGGCTAAGCAGATCATAACATAATTTTTATAAAGAATTTTTAATTGTAAGAAATATTTTTTTAAACCATTTTATTTCGTTCATGCCAAACTTATATATAAGAATCTGAAAACAAAAAAGGGGTTCAGCGCAGAAACGGCACAAATGAAACAAATTAGAAGATTAAACCGATGTAAAAAAATATTTTGTATAAAGTAATAGTTATTTTCAATATAAATTAATTTCTCTTATTCATAATTATTATAAAGGAACTTAAGGCGAATTCTTCTCTTTATGAAAAAAAAACAAATAACAAAAAAGAACCAAACTACTCGTTGGAGTTTGTTGTGTTATTTGAGGTTGTGGCCAACTTTTATTTTTCAAAATCCGCTAAAATGAAGAAAAAACGCGTATTTTCTTTAAAAGAGCGCTAAATTTTTTTCTTTATGAAAGTGTTAAACACAAATTTTTTTATATACAGTAGAATCGCGATAGTTTGTACCCCGTTAATTCGAAAATCTCAATAATTCGTAACAAACTGCTGGTCCCTTGAAAAAATCGCTTTAATTCGCAAAAATTCGACACATTTTGGTCCCCTCTCTAATTCGCATTTTTTTTTTTAACACAAGCTCTGTTTAACCTCTTATAAATCGAAATTGGTTGCTGACAACCTCTTATAATTCGTAATGCAAAGTAAAATTCTATTTAACTATGATTCGTAGATAGCTACATTCACTTTTTTATGGAATTTTTTGTGTTTTTCGTGGTTGACAAGATACACGAGAAGAGCCTTAAACTACAAAACCGTTAATTCATATTTTTTTAAATTTAAAATCGTTAATCCTGGGATTGTATATCCCAATAATGTTCGAAAACTTAAGAAAAAAAAAAATACGGTTTCCATTTTATTTGAGTTTTCTTTAAAATACGGCTGTCAATGAGTGGATTGTATACATGCAGTGTCATCACCGTAAATTGGCTTTGCTATAATTCCTGGTTACAAAGGTTATAGCAGACATTATGCCCCATTGGAAAACTTAAGGATAACTGTAAGAATTAAAAGTCCTGGAAATATTATTTTTTAAAATTTATTTTAATATTTGCATAAAATATTGAAGACACTCAACCAGATTTTGATGAAAAACTTGGGGTGAAAAGGTTAAATTGAAGTCTCGTTAAACCGAAAACCTCTGGAATTCTTAAAAAAAAAAATTGCTGGTCCCTTGCGATTACGAGTTATCGGGATTCTGTACGTATTTTTAAAGTTTTTAATTTACAGCATTTCTAAATTATACAATCACAAGAAAAACTAAAACCAGATAATGGAAAAAGATTATCTTATACACTTTGATCACAAAAAAATATACAGAGTAATAATTTATAACTATCACATATCGATGTCGAAGTCTATATTCTCTTCATTACTATCTGCTTTTTCTGGCCATAACACACTCTTTAGTCTGAATTCAGAAGCATTATAAACACAAGTTCTGTTTATGTACGTCATCAGGTATTTTGTAGTTTTCACAAAATGAATTTTCGTGTTTTAATCCATTTTTTATATGAAGTAAAGAATTTTTTGAATTGAGTGTGTTAAGGTTACTAATTTTGGTTTTAAATAAGTTCATTGCTCATTGTTTCGATAACAATGAGCAACCCTGCCCCCCCCCCCGGCCTCCCCTCCCCCCCAGAACCCAACAATCTTATAGTAAACAGTAATTTTTAAGAAATCAAAAATATTTAGATTTTTCCAAAAAAAGCCATCATGTATATACTTTCAACAAACTAAAAACTAAGATTTTAAATATTATTTTATATTACATTTTATTTTAATAATAATAATTTAATATAAATATTAAATTAAGGTCGGATATTTGAATCAATTCTGATTAGCTGCCATGCTGGGCGTGCCATTAGAATGCACGTTACAGTGCAACTGATTATTAAACACATTCAGACTACATTAAATCTACAATTTCAACGCCAGCTTATAAATGTCTTACTTTTAGAAAGCTTGATAAAGGTCTAGTTTTTGTATTGAATTTTGTACTGAATCTTAGTCTGATATTGGTTTAACTTTTCCGTTTTTGTCTAACTATTGGTCTGAGTCCGATATTAGTGATATATTAGTGATATGAATATATATTTTAAAAATTCGTTTACAATACTATCCAAATCAATTGTTATCTTAATTTAATTTTTTTCTGGTTTCTGTTTCGACTAAAAATGACCCAAAAAATAGAGATGTATCAAATTGTTTCATCAAAATTTTTTCTTAAAAGAAATTAAAATTTCCTTCATTTTTTTTTCTCAAAATAGATCATTTAACAATATGAATCCATCAGAAAGTTCATAATCGAGATTTTGATCTGAATTTGGTCTCATTTTTATCTAGATTTTTTATCTGAATTTGGTTCTTTAGTTTGAACTTCGATCTGAAAAAAGTATTTGAATTTTAGTTTGAAATTTGTTCTAAATTTCCGCCTAAATTTCTATCTGATTTTAGAATTTTGGTCTCAATTTTGTTCCATTTTTAATTTTGGACCTGTATTTGATAAAATGTTTGCATTAGTTTTTGGTCTAGGTCAGGGTTTTGGTCGATAGTGAGTCTGATATTTATCTTTTAATTTAGTAAAATCAGCCCCTCCCCCCCAAAACCAAATCCTAGAACCGCCACTGGATTATATAGCGGAACATTGGTGTCTTTCAAATTGAAAAAAAAAACGCGTGGAAAAACCCGCTGACCGCTAAATCACTTTTTTTCAAAAAGCACTAAATTTAGCGAGAAATGCGCTGAGTTGGCCACACTGATTATTTGTGTATGCCGATAATTCTGAGAAATGCCGTTACTCATGTCTTCTCTCTCTCTCTCATTTGTTATTTACTCCCCCTTAAGCAACGATTTTTAGAACGATGAATGCAATGCTTTCTTCAATGAGTGAATTTTAAAGAACTTTAGACGATAATATTTTGGTATTGGCTTAACCGATTTTAAATCTGGCTAACCTACTCGTCAAGCTCTTTAAATTGATATATAATTTGATAGTGTAGCACTTCTGGATCTTATGGAATAAAAATGAAGTTTCTTTAATAAATGTATGGATTGGCAATATAAATAATTTTTTTTTTGTTCATAATTATAATGAAGCAATATTTACTCAAATTTCCAAATTGTAGGCAATTTTTTGCTCCAACTAGATTTTAATAGTAATTATTTTCAGTCCCCGTTTAAAATACGTTCCTCTTTTTCATCTAAATGAAATAGGGATAACAGTGCAGCATTCATAAAAAGTGTTGTGAATGTTATGTCCTGTCATGCAGCATATGTCCAGTCTATCACCTCACTAGAACTAAAGACTACAACAAACAATTAAAGATTTTAATTATGCAATCAGTTTCCTGATAAATTTATGTGGTTTGCTTTTTATTTACATTTGAAGGTACCTGACACAATATTTGTTATTTATCTTTTTGTGATATCATTGTAATTGTTTTTGTTTACCTTTTATTGTTTGTTTTCAAATAACATTGGCATCATTATTTTTAAAAAATATTTGCAAAAAAAAAAATACCTATACTTGTTTGCATATGACCACAAGCTAACTTCATTTTCTGTTAAGCCAATAAATAAACTATAATTTAAATACAAAAAAAAAAAAAAAAAATATCAACAACAACGAGTTACTACTATGTAAAGAGCATCAACATCAGCAGCGTCAGCAACATAGTAGCAGCAGCAGCAGCAGCAACAACAACGAAACAATCACAACATCATCGGTATGCATGGTCAGGCATGATAACAATACATAACACAGTAGTCCTGTCAAATGGATAAAAATCTCCCCATTTAACTTAGCCTTCAGCAATCTACATTCAATAAATATGTATGGGTGTGTATAAATGTATTTATGTATGTGTGTGTATATATGTATTTACGTATGTATGTACTCATACAGATAGATATATGGATGTGTGTTTGTTTTGTATGATATTGAAACCAACCCATTTCAACCAGAAAGAGTTCTCACAAAAAACCACATATCCTGTTTGTCTTGCTGCTGCTGTTTCTGCTGTTGCTGTCGTTGTTGTTGGTGGTTTTTGTTGTTGGTTGTTGTTGCTGGTGTTGTCCTTTAAAATAAAAGTGAAAAAAAAAGATGGAGTAGTATATTGACAATGAAGCACACTTTGCAAATTGTGTGCCAAATCAACAACAACAGTTGCAACAGCAGTAACAGCAGCAGCACAATACACAGTAAGAATAGGGTCTGAAAAAAGAAAAAAGATTGAGTGCTGCGAGTCTATAGAATAATGCATAGTTTATCCTGCTTCTGCCCTAACGCCTCTGATGACTCCCTGCCTGCCTGCATATTTATCGTTTAAGGCTAACACTCACTCACCATTACTGCTGCTGCTGACGACGCTAACGGATGTATAAACAAATGAAAGAGGCGTTTATTGTGACAAGAATATATATATTTTGTCTCCTTCCCTCGCACACTCTCTCATTCTATCTCTTTTAAAATGTGATCATTTACTTTTTAATAGAGTTCATTGAGTGTTCAGTTAAACTTGAAATTGTAAACGATTTGTAATTGATTTTGATGCTGCTGCTTTCAGAAGGTGTGCAGCAAGTAATCGGTTTTAAATCTACATATTTAGAGTATGCAATGCAATATTTATACAATAGAACTTTGTGCTGTAAAACTATTCGTAATATTGGAATATAAATGTATGGAAGAAAGTTTTATTCTGTACTTTTTTTTTTTTAATTCTCTCAAAGCATTGTGTTGATAAAAAAAAGCTAAATTAGAGGCAAATGGGAGCTCGGTATCCCAAAGTTAATAGTCGGGCTGCAATTAGAATACCGAATCAGTTTTGTCCCAATTAAACTTCACGACGATCTGGTTAAATTTTAACAACTCTTTTATTAATTCTATCTTTCTTCTGCATTAGAGACTAACAATAAGTCTCTCAAACAGTAAGTCCCCACAAAAAAAACTGATGGCCAAATGTATAAAGTATTCTAGTATACTAGATCAATACTAAAATATATTTAGGTACTTGTTTACCTTTAAGCTTTCTATCAATAATTCTTAGAGTACCAATTACCAAGGTTCACTTTTTGCGTTTGCTATATTTCAAACATTTTTCTTCTTTTTTGCATTTTTACAATTCCCTATATATAAATCCCTGCAGTGAAATGTTCATTCTTTCTGTACGTCCCCGAACGTTTTGCATAAATGAATCGCACTGCATTTTAAATTGATAGTGTGAAAGTCACAACGCGCACCTTTGACTCTATTCACAACAAAGTTTTTTTGTTGCAGTTGGTATCTTTTATTTATTTGTTGTTTTTTTTTTTTTTTTGCACATTTTTTCATACATACATTTGTAGAAACCCGTGAATACCACTCTGTGATGTGAAGTTTTTTTCGTTACATTTTTACACTACTTTTTTCTATTTGTTTGTTTATATATTTATATATATATCACATGGAAAACAATTCGTTATTCTAACAAAATACAAAACAAAATTGTATTGTAAACAAATGCAAAATAAATTACAAAAGGAACAAAAACTATGTGAAAAACTATAGAAGTTTTATTTAACTGTGGGTGCAAAATGCAAAATACCAATACTCGACTCTTAGTTCTTTATGTACACATTCGCTTTTGTTTGTAAACACAAGTAACATTTTAATTTAAAAAATATGTAGTTACATTTTGTTTGGAGCTAATAATAGCAACAGTGGCCGGCCTCTTTTTTTTCTACTATCCTTTCTTCTTCCATTATCCACTACTACTTATTTACTACTATTGCTGCTGCTGCTGCTACTGCTACTACTATTTATGTATGCAGTTTATTTTTGTAACATTTTCATTATTGAAATTTTTCATTTGGGTTTTTTTTTTCTTATTTCTTCCTTTGCTCTTTGTATTTACAGGATACCCACAGCCCATATATCGTTGGTTGAAGGATGGCATACCAGTTGGCGATTACTCTTCCAGTCAATACTATCGCATACACAATACAAGGCGCGAAGATGCTGGCAGCTATCAGTGTATTGCAAAAAATGATGCTGGCTCAATATTTAGTGAAAAAATTCATATTGAAGTTGCCTGTAAGTATTCGCACTTAACAAAAAAACAATAAAATATTTACTCTGGTAATACGTAATTTAAAAATAATTTAAGTGAAGTTAACCTTTTTTTTTGGTAAGCTTATGAAAATTATGGATTAATGTTTGTGTTTGTGAATTAATAATTAAGAAATATCACGTATGTGTTTTATTTATACAGCGTTGTGGAATTTAAATGGCTGGCTTACAATTAGCAATTATGGCTTCTTATTGCTATACTGTGGCTTTAAACCCACACGGTTTCTCGACAGATTTTAATAACAGTTGCTTAATTGATTGAAAAATTATCATAAAAATTTGAGATATCTGAATTAAGGGTCCCTGAAAAGCGCCCGGGTATTCATCAAAGCATTTTGAAAATTTAGTTTTAGTTTTGTAATTCGTATGCCTCAAAATCCCTAACTAAATGATCTGTTATTCTACAAATTTAAGCTTAATGGGTTCGTTTGGAGTTCATTTCCTTGTTCAATCTTCCTGTAACTTTAGTAACTCAATTTTATTCTTACCTTATTTATGTTTGATTAATTATTAAATAGCCACAACATCTTAAGTTGCTCTGATGTTTTCAATGAAAAGTTAATTTTATTTTCAACGTCTAAAGCAATTATTTATTATACTGAATTTGTTAGAAACGGGCGAAATTTATGTCGGCATAAAGCAAAAATGGGATGTAAAATTTTAAAATACCGAGACCCACATAATTTTTTTTTTTTTTTGGAATTCTATTAGAATCCGCTCTCTAAACTTTGTTATTTAAAAAAAAAGTTTTTTTCGGACATTGGAATAAAGTAATAAAACAAATGAAATAAGGTTAATTCGACAAAATTTCTGTAATAATATGACTAGTTTATTTTAATAATGAAGAAAATGTTTATACCTACCATTTCCGCATGATGACAAGGCGCAGTGTCGTTTTGAAACCGGAAAATTACCTGCAAGAAATGTTTCTCAATTGAAGGGAATAAATTTTTCTCTAATACCCGCTTGAAAGTAAAAACAACCCCAGACAATTCAACTCTGTAGTATCTACCGAATTCAAAGAGGTTAAATTTCCTCCAATCAACCGTAGCTCAATTTTCTCGTTATTTGGCTCACTGCAGATGTTCTGAATAAATTCGCTTCTCATGTCTTCAGTAGTTTTAAAACGATCTTGTAAGCACATACGTTTCGGGAGTCGATCTTCTGAGGAATTTTGTTTTTCGGAGGAAACCTGAGCCACCAATCAAAAAATTCCTGGTAGAGGATTTCCTGAATCCAACTCTTGCATTGATGTCACTAAATTTTTATTCCACAACGCCACACTTTCACTCTTGCGCAAATTTCGCAAACACTTCCCTCAATAACCCAACAGTGAGTTATGCACAACGGTACATTTTGCCCATAATAATACAAGCTAAGTTCAATACTTGTAACATTTCATGCATAACTTATGTGTTGGTGTAAAAAGCTGGATCAGAAAACAGCGCAGATCAAGGCTAGCCTGTGTTTCCGCAACTGCGGGAATGAGGTCTGCTCCGACTGCAGCTCTTGAGGTTTTATTAAACCTTCCCCCAGTTCATTTATTTATTAAGAAAGAAGCACTGCAATTTGCAGCAAAACTCATCTTAGAAAACGAAGAAAGTGCAGTGCGCCTATGGCGAACCCTACTTAGGGATGAAGCCGAAATGCACACACTTAATCTAGCCCTAAATGATTTCTGACATCCCAAATATAACTTCAGACACCAATTCAAGGTAACATTCCCAGACAGGGTTAACTGGTAACAGAAATATCTCCATCACCTCATAACTTTCATATCTGGTACACAGATGGCTCTAAAACGGATGATGGTGTTGATGCGGGGGTTTATAGGAAAAGACCAAGAAGACACCTATTTACGAGTATGCGTAAAAAAAACTTAGTTTTTCATGCTGAAATACATACAATAGAACTCTGCCTTCGAGAAGAGTTAAGACATTGACACTATTAATAGCCACA
This sequence comes from Toxonevra muliebris, assembly GCA_963691655.1. NCBI lineage: Eukaryota > Metazoa > Arthropoda > Insecta > Diptera > Pallopteridae > Toxonevra > Toxonevra muliebris. The sequence continues at coordinate 107,140,956 of OY829326.1, forward strand.
TGCTTTTTCACTCTCATAGTAAAGCCGCATTATAATGCTTTTAAAATTAGTCTGGAATTGTATGCAACTACTGAATAGACTAGCTACCCGCAACAGAATTCATCTAATATGAGTGCCAGGTCATAATGGGTATTTGGGGAACGAAAGGCAGATGAGCTGGCTAAAAAAGGAGCTGCCAGCAAATTTACTGGACCAGATCTATTCTGAATTAATACTGGTTCGAATCAAAAGGTGTAAGAGCAGCAAAAACCTACATGCCAAATATATCTAGAAAGAGAACTATAGATATTCTTGGATTAACAAGAACAGGTATTCTCATTGCCTCAGGTTTCTTAACTGAACATTGTAGAGTAAACAAGCACCTATATAATATGAAGATAAGTCAAAATGATTTATTTAGGTTATGTAACGAAGAAGAGGAAACAACTGAACACTTATTTTGACACTGTAATTGTCTAATATGAACCCGTCTTCGTTACTTAGGAAACTACTACTTTGCGAACAAATCTTCCAAGAATGTCTTAAAATTCTCAACGAATACAAAACTGAGGCATGACTTGTAATCTATAGAGTTTGTCAAAATAGACGCAACTGAGGCCTCGGTGACTTGGTGAGCAGTTCCCGCCCTTTATTCAATATACCATAATCTAATCTATGGCAAGCCTATGCATAAGTGAAATTATAATACTTTGAATGCATTTTAACTGCCTGTCCGCATTTTGGCATTTTGTCTTTACATTTTGACAATTTTGGCCTGAATTCTAGCGTATTTTGATTCATTGTACACTTCTTGTTCCCAACTATCTTAAACCTCATGTATCTTAAAAAGAGTACTTATTTATGATCTAAACATAAACCTCCGGTTAATAGCAAAAACCAAAATCCAACACGATTGATTCAGTTGTGAAGTCTCTGGTTCATAACCAATTTATAAAGTTTATCAAAATATGTAAATTAAGCATTATGTAAAATCAGTGGCTAATGACTTACAAAATAACCCCTAAGAATGAACGCTGATTTACCTTTGACCTATCAGTTTCATATTTCACTACAGAATTTGCCGCGAACTGCGTGAAAATTGCATAACTAACTCATTGAATAATTTTGTTATTCCACAATTTAACTACTCTAACTAAAAGGTGCGGTTGGCTTGTATTGTATTGCATGTTGTTTAATATTTATTATGAATTTTAAAACTTTTTGACATAATAAGTTCCATTTAATAATCGATAAAACACACCCTCTCAAAAACGGAACGGAAATGAATTATGTTTTCGAAGGAAATTTAATCATTTATTGCTGCCATCATATGGAACTGTCTGTCCTATTTATTTCTACATCTATAAATATCGTATACTTACTTACGTATTCATGTTGAAAACTATGTTATTATTATTTAATAGAACAATGTTCTTCACTTTGCATTTATCATTACATCGTTATTGTATAGTATGTCGTTTTAAGTGAACTTTATATTATGTATTAATTGTCACTTTGTCTTATGTATAAATAACCGACGGACATATTAAAAAGGCCGCCTATTGTTTTCTTAATTTATAGAAGAAGTACTCGTATACTTGAATCTTTTCGTCGAATGAAACCTTTTAGTTAGAGTTAGTGGAAGACAGCGTTGTTTTTATATTTGTATGCATGTATGAAGCTACAAATTGAATAAAGACAGTATCGCAAGAATTAAGTGACACTTAAATTAATTAGTCTCTGCATACATACATATGTATATTGCGTGTGTGTTTGGAAGATACTGCTTTACGAATACCTACTTGCATGTATACAGCACAATTCAATTGAATGAAGTCACTTACTTTAAGTTCGAGTGTCTTGGCCAAGTAAGGCTTGCCAATATCTTGCAGAGTTTTAAAATTCTGTTGCAGAAAATTTTATAAATTGAGAAAACCTGGCTTTAATAAATTTTATAAAATTATCCATGTTTCATTTTTACCGCAAAAAAAAAACTGAATGTTAACGAGATATTTCTTTCCGAAATGACTACAATGTTCACAGATTCTGTGTTAAACTGGCCCCTACAATTGTGCGTTTGTCTATTCATCTTAACTTATGTATGCACCTTACAGTTTTCTAAACTTTACATAGAGTTTAAGCTGATTTAATCCAGGTTACAGCTTCAGATTAAATGCACCCATAAGAATCAAACTGTGGTCATCGTTATATAGTGATTAGTGCGCTAAACTACTACACAAGGTGCCCGGGTTCAATACTAGGCACAGTAAAAAATCAAAAATGGAAAATAGAAATTTTCCTATACGGCACCACCTCTTGGCTGGCAAACATCCAAAAGTAAAAATTGCTTTTCATTTCGCCGTTTGTATTCTGTAAAACTGTAGGTCCCTTCGATTCGTGTAAAAATACCAGGTAACTCACAAAACAGGAATGGGTGCGACAAGTTCGCACTAGGCCCTGCATGGGCTATTGTGCCATAATAGTAGTAGTAGTAAAAAACTCTGTAAGTCAGTACCAGATAAATATTGTATTCGAATTAAAAAAGTGGCACTGTTCAATTGAATTAGAGTTTACTGTATAAAACGTTGGCGCAGTATGTGTTCGAGACTGGAGCTACATCTTATTTTTTTTTTTATCATTCTTGGAAAATGCTAGTACTAACTGCTACATACTGTTCCAAAAGTATATCAATTTGTACACAAAGAGTTTAAGTAGTTAATTTTATGTTTTTATAATGTTTTTCTTTTTTTCCTCTTCCCATTTTCAACATCCGCTCGATATATTAACGTACACTTAATCTTCCATTTAGTACGAAAGTTTCACAATTAAATGCATTTTAATAGTGCCTACGAACTAAATTTTTTCAGCTTTATTCGTTTCATCCTATTTAATCTTATTCTCTTGAATTTTCTTTCTCTTTTTTTCTATGTCAATTTCCTTACTACGAATAAAACAACAACAACAAAAACCAGACATGGGCATCTTTGAGAATGTAACACAAGGCCACATAACAGTGACATCTGGTCATCCGGCCATATTCGATTTGCCGCCAATCGAATCACAGCCATCGCCCTCTGTAATGTGGCAAACTGAGGAGGGTCCTTTGAACTATGACATTAAATATGCAGTCACAAAAACAAATCAATTGATTATACTTAGCACCGATGAGAATGATCGAAAGGCATATCGTGCCAGAGCCATCAATACACAACTGGGCAAAGAGGAGAATAGTGCATTCATACATTTAAATGTGACAGGAGATCCGTATGTTGAAGTAGCACCGAAAATAATCGTGCATCCACAGGATTTGAAATTGAAGCGTGGCGAACAAGTCGCCGTACTGCAGTGCATTGCAAATGCACGTCCCCTACACGAGTTGGAAACACTCTGGATGAAGGATGACATTTTAATTGAGAATGCAGGTGTGGCGCATACGCTTAACGATCCATGGAATCGTTCTCTATCACTGCTCTCTGCAAATCTAACACATTCGGGCGAGTATAAATGTCAAGTGCGATTACGTAGCGGTGGCTATGATACAGTGAGTGCAAAGGCAAAGGTGGAAATACTTGAGCCACCATCATTTTTCACACCAATGCGTACAGAGACATTTGGTGAATTTGGGTCATTGGTAACGTTGCCATGCGATGTTATAGGCGACCCCGTACCGCAGGTGACATGGTTTAAAAATGGGGAAAGCTTTGATATGAACAGCAATGGAAAGTGAGTGTGTGGGTGCTCTTTTCACTTTCGGATGCAAAAACTAATAACTATTGCACATTTGCTGCTATTGCTTTTTTTCCTATAGATATTCTATGTCGGAAGATAATTCTTTAATTATTAAAAAACTGGCTTTAGAAGATTCTGCGGTGTTTCAGTGTTTTGCCACAAATGAGGCTGGTGAAAAATCATCATATACATGGCTGCGTGTAAAATGTAAGTATATAATATATTTTTGGTCTCTATAATATGTACAGGGACAACAAATGATATGATATTTTTTATAGCTGCTTATGAATGAAGATTAGCCAAATAAAATTTTGAAGCTTATTTGTTGCTCCTGTGTTATTTATTTTTAACAATGCCAAACTCATTAAAACATTTTTTATAAAATTATTTTTATATGATAAAACTAATGCGTGTTCACCTTTTCTATAAACTTTAATTCAAATCCCAAAAAAAAACAACAACAAATTTGCATATGCATCGCAATTTAATGAATATATATATATAGCAAGCAAAAAACTACATGCAGCGGATTATAATAATAATAATAATATCATTCCTACTAAAACTAATAAAAATAATAATCATAATAGAAATGATAAAAAACATACCGCTCCTATTTCTACTACTACTTCTGCTACTACTACTGCAATTGTTACCTCCTCCTCTTCTACTACTACCACTACTAAATTTGCTGCAACTAACAAAATTTCTAATAGCATTTTGTTGCATTATGCAAAAAATGAAGAATACGTCAGCAAATTATTGAAACGTATTAAACGTTTCGCACAACCTCGTATATTACGGGTGAGAGCATCGCATTCCAGCGGAATGGGAACGGGAACGGGCTATAGACGCAAGGATTTTCGCTTTGGTATGGGATATTTAATAAGCTTGTTGCTATTATTATAAACTATTATCCTTTATTTATGTTAATAATTTTGTAACATAATTGTTTTAGTATTGTTGTTGATTTAAAAACTACTAAAACAATAGCAAAAATTTCGTTCAATTAGTTGCATGTGAATTTTCTATTTTTACTAAATCTGCCAATATTTTAAAAATTTGCTTGCACAAAGCTACTGCACACACTACTAAAAAAAAATATTAATTTATTTGAGTTTATGCACCTGTCATTTTTCTAGTTTTTGTTTTATTTTTTTCTGATCACATGTACAATTTTCATTTGTAACTTAATAGAATTTATTGTTTAACAAATAAATTAAACAAATATATAAAAATATTAATTTATAAAAAAAAGTTATTATATTGAATTTATGCAGTTATCTAGAATTGAAACTTTATTGCCTATAGCAATAATTTAATAATTTGTATTTTAAACAGTTGTATAAATCGATAGTAAATCATCGCATTGAGTTACCAATTTGAATGACTGTAACCTCTTTAATTAATTTCATATGAAGTGAGTGAGAATTAAGTGTACCTTTGTTAGGAAATTCAAAACCACCATGTGAAAACAAATTGCCACACCGTCATTCGGAACCAGCGTTAACACAATGGCCCGTTCTGGCCAGTCACCTTGCTACCCTATAACCGCAATAAAACAGCTGAATTTCGAAAAGTTTCCCTACACTTTTTTACTCCCCTTGAGCTAAGGAATATGTGGTAAAAAATCTGTATGCAGTTCGGAATCACCCTGTATAAAAAACGTATAAGCTTTGAAAAGGTTAACTAAAACAGTTGCATTTGATGTTTTGTTCTATTAAATCAAAAACTTGCATAATATATAAAAATCGTTGCTCGATATCCAGTGTGATTTCTGAAAATAACTTTAATCTGCCCACTAGTTTCCCCAGCTGAGTGATATTTCACCTCCAAGTCATTGAATTAGCCAATCAAGGCCAAGCAGGGCTGCATTTCGTTTTATAAAACTGTCAATCGTCGCCTTAGCATTCTAGCATTGAGTAGTATTTTGTTTCAGAGTTCTAAGTATTTAAAAAAAATTGTTTTATTGGTGAAACAAACGATATTTTGTGGATTAAAAACATCGCAATCAGAATATTCAAGAACGGAACATTCTCACACTACATACAAGGGTTAACCAATGACCGAAGTACAGACTATAAATTATAGAAATGTACTAAGCAGCTAAAAAGACCGCAATAGCAGAATCCCCCTCTAAAAACAAAAGATGATAAATAGGCTAGCGCCAACACCAAAAAAGCGGAAGTTTTTTCGGAGTATTTGGCTGATATGTTTACTCCATATAAAGCAACTACAGAATGCGAAAACGTAACCGTACAAAAGCTTGAAGAAATCCCACTTGTCATAAAAATTGAGTTGAGTGGAGAAATTAAGTTTCTTAAAAATAAAAAGTCCTCGGGTTTTCATTTAATTATTGCGGAGGTACTTAAATAATTACCACCCAAAAGCATTAAAAACCTTGCAAATATATTTAACGCATCATACAGACTACATTATGTGTCAATTTGCTGGAACGTTGGGGAAGTAATTATGATTTTAAAACCTGGAAAACCCACTCATAATGTATCGTCCTATTTCGCTTTTGCCGGTGATTGCAAAGCTATTTGAGAATCATAGAACGAAAAAAATTAATTCCAACTCACCTCACCATTTGGCTTCCGAAATAACCACTCCAAGTCCACAGGATCACACCAACGATTGACAAAATTTTTGAAGAAAGGAAAGTGTGCTCTGCCGTATTCCTAGATGTTTCAAAGGCGTTCGATAAAGTATGTCACTCCAGCCTACTAATAAAACTGAAACAGCCTACTAATACCTGAACAATATTATGAAGTTTTACGGTCGTATCTATCAGATCGCTACTTCCGTATCAAGCAGGATGACGCTTACCCACAAGGCAGCCTGCTGGGACCCCTCTTATACCTTTTATTTACACGTGACCTACCCGTCATATAACATCCACTTTTGCGGATGGCACTGCCCTGCTAGCTGTTGACGAAACCAAAGGCGAATCAATTGCGAAGCTACAGACAGCTGTAAACAATGTTCTCCAATAGACGGAAAAATGGCGAATAAGGCTTAACGAATATAAAACTGTGCACATAATTTTCACATACAACAAAGTAGAACATCTACCGCTCTTTATAAATGGTTTTCAGATCCCATACTTTAATTCTTCTAAATATCTAGGCATGGCACTCGACGCAAATCTTCGGTGAAAAAAACACGTAAAAAAAAGAGGAGAACTGGGCATTAAATTCAGAAACATGAGATGGTAAAATAATGGTACCAAATCTGTTTTATCCACACAAAATAAACTACTCCTTTACAAACAAATATTAAAACCTATATGGAGTTATAGTGTAAAGCTTTAGAGGTGTGCCAGTCAAAGCACCAAAAACCCAATTCAACAATTCTAAAATTAGTTGCTGAGGTGTATTGCTAAAGCGTCATGGTATTGTAGAAGCATTGACATTTAGAGCGATCTCGGAATGAGCTCTGTCAATGAGGAAATAAAGAAGATATCTACAGCTCACAAAATGAGACTTTTAATTCACGTAAATGATGAAGCATATACGCTTGCTATAACGGATGGGATACCACGACGCACAGAGTCGCGTCTCCATATAACCTGTGGCCAAAAATAATAAACGTTGTTCAATCTCTATGAAACTTTGCAAATGTTGTTTTTTGGTCAAAGTAAAGTTCAAAAGAAAAAATTGTAAAAATTGGCCCACTGCCACGCCCACCTCTCATACGAATGAAACACTCAAAAAACATACTAAATATAAACACCAGAATGCTCAACTTAAGTGTGTGAAATTATAGCGGTAACTATGTTTATTGTACGGAAAATGGGCGGACTGGCACGCCTACTTTAGAATATATTTTAAACTTCCAAATAAATGGCGCCAAAAGTATAAAACATGGCACAGGATATTATAAAACAACTTTTTAATCTTCTACTAAATATAAACAGGCGACTACGCCCAATTTATAAAATAGCTATTGTTTATAAAATAATTATACATCATTATAATAACTATTAACAGCTCCATTACAACTTTTCTCCTTATGTAACGAAGTTTATTGATTTGCATTTACATTGATGAAAATATAAAATATAAGCTATTCGTTTTCGCTTTCTGAACCATAACGAAATGATAAATCGTTTAAAATTTCCAAAATTTATTTACGAAATAAAAAAAAGTGCAGAAAACACTTTCTTCTTGTGTTTCTCCAATTAAAATATACTTTGGTAATCATATATTTCGTAGAATGAACTTTTCTATGAGCGGAAATAATTCGCTCCGAAGAAAGTAACATAGTTACTAATATATTCCTATTTGAGGATTCCCGAGAAGTTTTTAGTGTATTATTTAAGCGAAACTTTCGAATTTCCTTAAGTCTTGCTCCAAGTACATCTTCTGAAAGCATTCCAATTGGAATGCTAAAATTTTTAATAATATTCCAACCCGTATATTAATATTTTGTGTACTGTTGTAGGCATGGTATATCAAGAAAACTTTTCCATTAACTAAACTATACTTAAATGCATGGATGACTAGCCAAAAACTCATATAGCTCACTGAGAATAAAAAAAAAAAACATCATCACCATCATATCTACATATTCTTCGTTGAAAACTTACTTCATCTTTATACACCTGATATTCTTTAAATATTCATATTTTGAACAACAATAAGATAACTTCCACAAATCTCTTTGATTTCACTTAAATCAAAATAAGACTGAAGCCACGACAAATGCTTGGTTTCGAAAAAATTACGATTTCTATTGCGTTCCAAAAAATCTAACTTCTCCCATAGCAGTTCCATTACTAAAAATGTGAAAACCTTTTTTATGTAGCTAACCACACTTTTTCTTTTCGACTTTCCCTGCGTGCCTCTACCCAAATCTCAAATAATTCACAAATTTTTACTCTGGGTGTCACTACAAAAATTAATTTATTTCATTTATTTGCTGCTAAAAACAGCTAGTTTTCTGATTTTATGGAAGTACATACTTGTATAATTGTGTATATGAATTACTGGAGGGGTATATTTTGATATATTTTTTTAATATTCTTTCAAAGTTTACGATTGTTTGCAATTTCTATTTGCCAGATTGCTGTTTTTTAAAGTAACGGTTTTTAGAATATGGTAATCAAACCAAAAAAAAAAAATAAAAATGTTTTTGTGTTGTAATAATTCCATACTTCCATTACACATATAATTTATATATTTAAATATTACCAATAAGTGATATTGAGTACTAACATTTGCTCTAAAAAATTAAATTTTTACCAGAAAAAAATGACTCCTCCAGAATTTCGAACTTTAGAGGCGTGGAGTGGCTATAATAAAAGTAACATTAGAAAAATATTTTGGATTTATTCTAATTAAAGTGTTATCTTTCGATGAGTAAGCAAATAAGGCGTGAGATCGAAAAAATCTTAACATATATAAAATTAAATAATTTTTAAAAGGTTGATCTTGGTTTTATTTTATTTAATTGATATTTTACTAATTACAGAAAAATATAACTTTTATAGTTCTAACCACTATTTATGAACTCGTGGACCTTTTTTGGTAAGCCTTCCATTAGAGATTTGATAGTTGTTTCAGACACCTTTTTGGAACAGTTTGCCCATCTCCTTTTAAAATCTTCGATATTTTGGGACACCTTTTTTGTGCTCTTTAAGTTTCTTTTCGCAAGAGCCCAATATATCTCCACTGGTCTTAGCTCCGGACAATTTGGAGGATTGGCCTCTCTTGATACAAAAACTATGTTATTTCTTTGGTACCACTCCAGAGCTTTCTTGCCGTAGTGATATAATGCCAAATCGGGCCAAAAATATGTGGGCACATTGTGCTCTCTTATGAAAGGAAGAAGTCTTTTTTTTCAAACATTCTTTGATGTATATTTCGGTTTTTATAGAGCCCACTGTAACAAATGCCTTACTTCTTTTGCCGCAACTGCATATAGCTTGCCACACCAGGAATTTTTTAGGAAATTTTGTCTGTTTTTGGATTCTAAATTGTCCTTCCTCGATCATCAGCAACATACAAATTTTGAACCGGAAGCTGCGTAAAATCTGCCAGTACATATGTTTCGTCGACCATTATACAACATGAATATTTTTGTATGAAATTCGATTTTAATTTCCGAGCCCTACTTTTTGCGTCTAAATTTTTTGCAGCATTCCTGTCTGGAACTTTTTGGACTTTGTATGTTTTCAAACCTGCATTGGCTTTAACTTTTCGCACCAAATAGTACCAGATGTGTCTGGAGATCTTTTCAATATGCTTTCTATTTTCTTGGCTTTCCCAATATCATGTGGTCCTTGTTTTCTTCCCGAACCAGGTTTCCTATCGATGGTCAAATTCTCCTGAAACAATTTAATAATATTGGAAACAGTTTGACGGCATACCTTTAATTCTTTGGCCAATTTTTTGTAGGACCAATTTGGATTTTTTTTGAAAATTTTTAATAATTTTAAGACGTACTTCTTTTTCTTCACTCATTTTGATCAAACTCACAATAAATCAACATGTTTGTCATTAAAAATAACAACTGACATATTTTTCAAAGATAACTAGATCAAAGAAATTTTTAAATTTTACATCCAAAAAAAATTATTAGGCAAAACGTGTGCTAAGATTTTTTCAATCTCACTCCTTATTTGCATATTTTTAAACTTTTTCGTATTTTTGCCGGCACTCGCGACACTGCGGACAGAAAGATTAGGCACTGTTCCGTTGTATATCCATAGTTTCGCTCCTACCAGCGAAGTAGATCACTCCACTCCCTTAACCAATCAAAATCATTATTAACATCTATTAATTGGTCTAATATTTTAAAGAAGTTCAAATTCAAACACAAAAATATTTTCTATGTTTAACGAACGAAGTTTTCATACTCACATATTTATTTGATGTCAATTTTACATGAATATTGTAAGTAATTAAATACTTACGTACTGACTTAACTTTCAAATAAAAAATAAAAGTTCTGTAAACTTATTTTAAATTTCGTGTATAACACCAAATCTTAAGTTATACCTACTATGTAATTGTTAATTACAATGAATGAATTTCACAATTTTAAATATGCACAATCTTCATATGAACTTATTTAAATGCACATTTACTCAAAATAAGTATATACATACAGATGAGTAGACACTTGTGCACTTACATGCATTATTTTACTACTTACGTATTAAACATTTTACCACCCACTTACGGTATACATTATTATACTTACTATATATAAAACTACAACAAGTATATATCTACATTACGTTATGTTGTCTCAAAATTCCTTTATTATTCACATGCTGCCACTTAAGGACATTCTTCTTTTTGTTTTTGCTTTTTTGGGTTGTTTTTCTTTTACATTTTAACAAATTTAATATGAAAATTAACAAACTTCATTTTGCATAAATACACACACATATTCACATATACAGAGATTCTCAGCAGCATTCACATTACGTGGATATGTGTATGCATGTTAGTGAGAGTGTGTGTAAGTGCGCGACTTCATATGCTCATGAATTTTATCTACAATTTTTATTTTTCATTCGTAGTATAAAGTTTTTAATGTTTTATTTAAGAAGAGCGCACCATTTGGGTGAAATCAACGAAAAGGAAGTGAATATATATATTCATGTGTGTGTGTGTATGTGTGTGTAGATGTAGCAGCGCTTATCCACCTGAGAAATATGGAGCAACAGTAGCAGCTACACATATACGTACATCAGCACTAGCAGCAATAATAACAAAAGCAGCAGAAGCAGCAGCTTGCTGCCTCCTATTAAATTATGCATATGCTCTCTCTTAAAAATAAACAATTACTCATACGTGACTTGTTGACATTAAAAATTTATATGTTTTTCAAGAAGTTACCTTTTTTTTTATTTTGTTTTGTTTGGTTAAATTTCTTTCTGCTCCTTTCGGTTTTGATTCGGTCCTTTTTTTGACCCACTTGAGACAAATAGCAAAATGGCAAATAATCGTGGTGCATATTTTTGGTCGAAACAATAATGCGATAATTTTATAATTATTTATGTATATGAAAAATATGTGTTGAAATTTTCAAAAACGATACAAGTATATTTCCTATGGAATTTACAATATTGTTTACCGCTTTTAGAGGATTAAGAATAGTTATAGAGTTTAAATAACATTTAGAATACAATGTGTCGATTTTCGAATGTGGAAAGTACATATTCCTGCATATTCCTTTTCTAGTCAGCGAAATCGATTAATTTTTATTCGGTTGACTATTGCCATCATCAAGACCATGATCATTCCGTCATTTTCAATCACTTTCACTTTATTTTTCTTGCTTTGCAAGATAGTTGTTCAAAATATAAAGAAGTGTAGTGTAGTGCAAGTAAGCCAATAGACAGTGTATACTATCCGAGCACGAGTACTTTAATACCAGTTAACCGAGTATTCAAGTACTTGAACACGTGATATCCAAGTACTTAAACACTAGATGCTCATGGGTATTAACTCTTAAATTTGCACTAGTCACTGTAGTGGCCAACCACTTCAGCAGCTGCCTATGCCGCCATTTTACGTTCACCGTTTCAAATAAACATCTGATCTTACTGTCTAAAGTGCTCTTTATCGATACGTATAAATACGAATGGAAAAATGACAACTGTGGTATGGATACAGTTATTTTTAACTTGAAAATTTCGAGCCACAAATTTTTTTATTTTCGAATTTTTTTAGAACAAACATATTGCCATGATAAAAAATTTGTGCCAAACGGTATGGGATAACACCAAATAATTGTTTTTAAAAATTATTACATATATATTTCAATTTATACTCCAGATAATCTCCAAAGGTTACTACAGAGGTCAACCATGTAAATCGAAGTTGCGGTACTTTAAAGTAATTTATTTGAAAACACGAAGAACAAACGTTTAAGGGTTAGTACTAAGTACTGAAGTACTTTACCCCCGATATTTGGGCACTCGAAATAGTAGTACCCTGGTATTTAGAATCATAAGTTCTCGGTTTTGAAATACCCAAGTAGGTATTGTGGCTAATAGTTCAATTAAATTTTAAGCGCTGTTTAGGTACCACATTCTCACTTTGTTAATGGGTTTTGATTTTGGAGAAGCTCTCTAATCTCAAGTCAGGAAGTAGGAGAGACTCTTCTCCTCTTCTGAACTCCCGGAACTTCAATAAAGTGTATTACGAAGAAAACGATGTCTGATCGCATGTTTCCCTATTGACCAATATCATGTCAATACTGCAGTCATAACGAGTTTGATTAAATAAATACCTGTTTTTTTTGTGGTCGTAGTTTGGCCATGTTTACTTGTTTGCAGCGGAAGTGGAGAGAATTTTTCATCTTCTATTTGCCTAAATCTAAATACGTGAAATTATATCTGCCCTTATTCTGCTCATGGGCATTACTACCAATTGCAGCTGAGTAATGGTTCCTATTCAGCGACCCAGTCAATGCCTTCAATGTTATGACCTGGAACCCAGATTAGGTCAATGTATATAACATGGAGTGACAAGTGACTCCCTACATTGGTTAACTAATAAAGCTTTAATAGCCGCTTAACTGTCGGTGAAAATATTCATTCTATGCTTGGCTTATAGTTGGGCCAGTAATTCAAAAGTCCCCTTTATTGCCAGGAGTTCTGACTACAAAATACTGATTTCATCTGTAAGTTGAATTGATTCGACAATATTGCATTATAGTGAGTAGACTTCTACACCGACCCCGCAGTCTTCAAAGCCAACCCCAACCCAATTTCTTCTCCAATCTGCTTTTGTTGGGGGGAAAAAAGTTTCGATGTCCGTTGTGAATTATATATAGAGAATTATTAAGATTGGTATATTCGGTATATGTGGGAAAATTGTAATAGCGTTTGGAGCTGCAATTTCTTTAACCCTTCGGAGGGCGCGCCGCGGAAAATTAGCCGCAAATTGTTTATTTTGTGTTTTTAAAATACAAATCATAGTAGCCGACCGCTGCCACTCAAGTGACTTTGTAAGTTTTGAGATGCAGCATGGTTTACCGTTAGCCGTTGGTTTCTGCGTTACATCGTTTAGCTGCTATTTGTGTTTGAAAATTGGTATCTCGGTTTTGCGGTTAATTTGCCGCGGCGCGCCCGCGCGTGTAACAAAAAAATTCGAGGGTAGCTTGATGAAAATTTTTCAAAGTCAAAATAACGACAAATAAACATTTCAAATAAAATATAGTTCAATATCACTAGAAATCAACCAATTGTTTTATTTTAATGATTTTTTTTTTGCTATAAATAAGAAAAATTGCATCGATACTATGAAATTTACCTTGCGGCTAAATTGCCGCGACGCGCCCTCTCGTGTAACTTTTCAGAGCACGCCCTCCGAAGAGTTAATATGTAGTTCCATAGGAAGCAGATGAACTAGCATAGTTAGAACTTCCGTTAGGCATAAACGGGTAGCTCCTTAATACCGATACAGGCTGACCTTTAAAACCTACTTAGTTTTTTCTGATTCTATTTGCTTTTTCATAGCAAGTCACCATTATGTGTATTGTATATGTCAGAACTGGCCTTCTTTTATTCTCATGTACCCTATCAAATTTTGTTTCCAATAAATTAAAAACTTAAAGCGAAGGCTGAAATTCATTGAATCGAACTAATGGCTATAAATTGAACTTGTTATTCCAAATAAATTTTTGTTTTTTGTAGCAACAATAAAGGCTGAATGTTTTTCTTTCCTCAAATGAAACATGGAACTATTTAAAAGGTAACTGAATGGTTACAGGATTCTATTTGATTGTCATAAAATACTACTGTCATAGAAAAAGCATTTTGAATTGCATTGTCATACTCATAAGTTAAACTGTCAAGTGTACGAACTTAGATGTAAAAAAAAAAAAACAAAAACAAAATTAAAAAAAAAGCACACGAGAACATATTTATAAGAGTTAAGAAAATTGTATACTTGCCCATTGAGCATCATAAACTCAGTGTCTGCGCATATGTTTGTCTAAATAATCTGTCAGCGAAACATATAAACTCAGAAAACTCCTTGTCATTTCCTTACTACCTACACACGTACATAGATTTTATATTATGAAGATATGTAAGTATGTAAATAGTTATAACAAAAACCCTCAAGACGATTAAATAATTTTGATGGAGTATTTTTATATACTTAATTTGATTACGAAACATCCTTGTGCATTTGAAATGTATGTGTGTGTATTTGAAAATTTGCCATATGCTTTGATATTTTTATACTTTCACAGGAGCATATCACCTTAGGCAATCGCTTAGAAAATACACTTCACTCACTCACTCATTTGATGATGCTACCAAGACATCTATCTATAAATTGAATTATAAATTTGTACCTAGGGGTAGTAGGACACACACTTAGTTAACTCTATAAAGTTTCTAAATTTAAACATGTTTTTTTCGTAAAATATAAACTTTTCAATATAAGTTATTTTTTCCTACTTTATTTAATTTAGCAAATTCGTCTATAACAAAATAAAAAGAACTAAACTAAATTTTACATCAAGTAAAAAATAAAATATATTTATATAGAAAGAGATAAGATTCTAGTTTAACCCATTTTATTACAAAACTTTTCCGTTTTCGTCAACTACAACGAGTCCAGTTTCTTCATTTTCATCTTCTGATTTCTTGGTGCATACTTGAATATACTCTACATAAACTCTATAGTAAAACTTTGTTCACTTTTGGCACATTTTCAGTTTCAGCACCACCAAAATTGCCTATTGAAATATTTCTTCTCTAGGCATTTCTTTGTGTATGTCTGTCTGTTTTTTTTTCTCTCTCTCTCTCTTTTGGTATTGTTGTGCAGCGAAAATGGGCATATCTAATAAGGCACTTCATCTTCGATTTATTTCAAAAAAGTTTCATCAAAGTTTAATGCCTTTTTAACCAATTTGATTGTTTGTAAAGTGGGTTTTAAAAACTTTTTTCTTATTGTTTTTGTTTTTCTTTTTGTCTAGTATGCGAGTATGTCCTTTTGCGTTACGTCATTTGTGGGGGCCTTTTAGAGTTTTTCGTTTTGTTTTTTTTTTTTACTTTTTTTTTTGTCTTGGTTTACTAATATGATTAAAGTGAAAAAAACCTTTTTTTGATTGAAGAACGAATTATTTAATTTATGTAAATGACACTTTGTTGACCTCATCACTGATGTTACTATTTTTTTTTTTTTTTAAATATTAATTAATTAATCTGTTTACTTTTATAACTACAATACAAATATGGGTTGCTTTTTTAAATGGGTTAATGTTCTGTTGTTGTTTTTCGAAAAAGTTGTTGTTTGTGATTTTATCAAACATTAAATTCAAATTCTCAAAGATACCCGAATACTTTATATCAATTTTAACACCTATGTACAAGTATGTAGAAATTAAACTATTTTATAATATGTCTAAATAAAATTCAAATAAGATATGTATGTTTATATCTTTATATATAATCGTAGAGTTTTGTGTGAATGTCATCGTGTAACTTCTGAACGATTAGACCGATTGAAGTCATATTTCTTAGGGGAGAGGATGGTTCACAGCTATTCATAACGGCTTTTAGTAAAGTCGGCGTGGCACCTCTCATACAATCCTAATAGTTTTTTGGGTATATCTCAAGAACCATTTATAGCACGCTACAGAAATTTGGTACAATAATGAGAATTGACAATGCCATGGTACAACAAAAATATGGGTGGGATTGACAAAGGGTGTGTGGCACCTTCCATATAACCTGAATTTCCATTATGAGATACATATCCTAGGAGCCATTTATGGTATGGTACTGAATTAATGGGACCATGCTCCTTTTTCATTTTCTACTACTATTTTCTACTAACTTTAGCTTTCTTGTTTTCTACAAATTTTCTTATTTTCTACTATTTTTTCAACCAATATTTTCTACTACTTTTTTAATACATTTTTTCTACAATTTTTTTTTTTTTTTGTACCGCTACTTTCTACTACTATTTTTTATTAGTTTAAGCGTTCTTTTTTTTCTACAATTTTTTATTATTTTCTACTACTTTTTCAACCAATATTTTCTATTACTATGTTACTACTTTTTTAATACATTTTTCCTACAATTTTTTTTATTTTGTACCACTACTTTATACTATTTTTTTACTACTATTTTTCACTACTTTTTTACAATTTTTTCTACCACTATTTTTCATTATTATTTCTACCACTCTTTCTACTCCGTTTTTACTATTTTTCCACAACTTTTTCTGCTACTTTTCTATTACTTTTTTACAACAATTTTTAAAATTATTTTCTATTCTTTTTCCTACTATCTTTTCTACTATTATTTTTTTCTACTTTTTTACTGCAATTTTCTACTACTTTTTCTATTCCTTTTTCTACTACTTTATGAAATATCTTAAGACCCTGCTTCGCTGTCTTAAAATCCGTTAAGTGGCTCTGTATTGAAATCTAATAAAATTGTGCAGTAAAAAAAAAACTTAAAATTTATTCCTTTTTACTACAGATATGCTAGAATTTCTATCTAACTGCTGAATGACCTCTTTAGCATCGACTGGGTTAATAATTTTGCTCAAATGGTATCATCAGCTGGTATGGCTTTGTTTTTGTCGAAGGCCGCTCACTGATGCGCGTATTGGTCTTTTGTTTTTGCAAATATCCACTATGTTCTTTGCTATCAGACTTCAGTTGTTTTCGTACACGTCGTTGAGTTCAGATCGGTGATAATACAATAAAAAAGTTTTATTTTCTGGTCGCAATGTAAACTTTCATTTCTAAAATTTAATTATCACAATATTGATTTGAGATGTTCATTTATAATGATTCTCTGTTTTTAATGTACAGTTCCGCAAGTTAAATACTTTTGAAAATTCTATTGTGTCAATAATGAGACACATTTTTAAATCTAGAATTTTTTTCGGAATTCAATGGAAGCCTGAATTGTCATTACGAATGTTCAACTTTAAATATCATGTACTTCATCCTTTTTTAATTTTCGCGCTTTTTCGCAGAAAAGGCAGAACAACGTTTGCCGGGTCAGCTAGTACATATATGTAAAATATTTTGCGTGACGTTTTCACAGTTATCCAGGATTCTCCAGGAAACTTGTTTTATCTCTATGAATTATAAATTCCTATAAATACAATTTATCCAAATTTACATTCCAGCATAAATTCCACAAGGTTATCTTTTAATATTTTACAAAATCAGCCGACAGAGGAAGAGAAAAATTTGTTTATTCCTTTGAGAAACTACACAAGTTCAAAGAAATAGTTCTGAACGGGACTTTTGCTTCGTAACGACATTTGTTTTTATTCGGCTGGAATGTTCCTGTTTTTTTTTTTTTTTTTTTTTGTTTTGATCCAAATTAGAGTGTCTTAATCCATTCTGTCAAATAAATTCCTAGAATTGTTCATTTAAAAGTAAAAAGTAGGTAGGCACCTAATTGCCACATAGAATTTTGCCGAGATCTGTGGATCAGTTAATATACAGCTGTTGATTAGGTTAGTAGGCCTCAATATTGCTTGACGATTCCAAAAATTTGCATGTCAAAGTCATAAACCCACGTTTAGTCACCCGTTTCGTGTATTTCAAAAGTTTGTATACCTGCACGAATTTTAATATAGAGCTAAGTAATAGAAATTTTAAAATCACCGCTCCAAAATCTATTAGCTTCTTTAAAAATCTCTAAGTTACATGTGCTAACTACACGTGAAGATCTGGTTCGTATTTTTAAAAGAAGCTCGAGTGTTCCTGTGCACGCATAGGTCGAAAGACATTCACAACTCTCTGCTCCTCACCCTTGTCAATTATTGCCAAACTTGTGCCATTCATGTTTATTGTTTGCTTGAAAACTGCAATTAAAAAATTTTCTTAACTCTTAACCAAACCTAATTCAAAAAATCCAACCGAACACGATTTTGGTCTTCATAAATAAAATGTTACCCTCTCTAAGGAGGAAAAGTTACGGCTGCTGCATAGCAACAAGTGTTACACTTCCAAATTTTGCGCTTTCGAATTAAAAAATTTACACTTTCACAACTATAAGAATATAAACAATAGAAGTTTCTACCAAAAAACAAACAATAAATGTGCGATAATTTTCCAACAATTCTCAACAAACAAACAGACAGATGGACGTGGATGCTCACCCAATATAAATGTATTCAGTAAATTTTCCGCATTGCATTTTAATTGCAAGCAAATAAAAACGAAAACTGAGAAGCGAACGAAAAAGACCATCTGAGCACTTACCCGGTAAGATGCCACTCTCGCTTCTATTCATATTTGTATTTGCACGCGTACTTGAAGATGAAAGCACGTCGCATACAGAAACTTCGAAACTACATAAAATACTAGAGAGTAGTTGAGTTGTGTAGCGCAAAAGTCTGCAGAAATATAATAAGTTTTGGTTGCGTTGATGTCGAAAGGCAACAAGCAACACCACTACCTGTTTTTTGTTTCTTTTTCTTTTTGTTGGTTATATATGGGAGAAACCATTGCCAACACATACACTAACACCAACACCAACCAGTACTATCAACATCAAGAGATCCTCATCATTATCTATTTTCATTATCTTCATCATCATTATCATCAGTACCATTAACACCAACTACGCAAACTGTTAAACCGCTGGGGGTAGTACCTAGAAGAACGATAAAAGTGCAAAAAAAAAAAAAAGAAAAAAATTACATAATTTCGTAATTTTCACAAACGAAAAGTGATTTTAATCGTAATTCTTAGTCTGCACTGTCGCTTCTTCATTCTTCCGCTCTGCTACTCCTCCTCCTCTTCCTTCTCCATGAAACGAACACGCGCAATTATTTACATAACTTCTAGTAACATTCGAATTTACTTGAAACTGCAGGTAAACTGGTTCTGCTGGTGGGAAGATGTGGGTGGGTAGATAGTGGTTCTGGAATGTAAAACTTGCTAACTTAGATTTAGCTATTGCATTTTAAATGTTTGGCGGGTTGAAGTTGCACTTGAAGTGGTAATTAAATATAGTTTTATTTTTTCTCTTACGGTCTTTATTTTTTCTTATTTCTCTTGCACTTTTTTCGCAAATCATTTATTTTTGCAGTATAAGTGTAAATTATAAAAAAGAAAGATAACATGATGGAAAATGTTAAATTAAATGAACTTAAAAAGTCGTAATGATTTTTTGCGTATATAAAAAAACGCTTTGTTATTAGTGTAATGTAAGAAGGAAATGTTTTTCTACGCTTGTTGTTTTGTGGGAAATTTAATTCAATTAAAGCAAATAACAAAATGTTCCAGAGGCTTACAAACTTATTTTTGCTTAATTACTTCATTTTGAATATTTAATAAACAGAAAAAACAATTTATTTTTTTTTTATTTTTAAGTTTCTAGTTAACCAGTAGTTTAAAATCTTTATTGTTAAACCAGATGGATGTCAGTTCAATGTTTTACAGAACGTTGTCTCATACACGAGTGGGTCCAAAGGTTGGGGGAAAACGCCCTCAAATTTTGATTTATTCATTAATTTTCATTAGTAAGAGGAAAGAGAGGAAATCTTATCCTTAAATTGGCACCCACCTTAAACGCGTCAGTAGTCTTAGACACTAGCGGATTCAGAGATTGCCGAAGAGGTGTCTTTTTTTATTCTTAATCAGCGAAAAATCTATCAAATATTCAGCGGGAAGGGGTGCCTAGTGGCTAGTGTGTTGGACTGCTAAGAAGAGGTGCCCGGGTTCAATGCTCTGCGCAGTAAGAAATCATAAAGAAAATTAACATTTTTCTACAAAATTTAAAAAATTTAAATTGGCTATGAAAAGATTTTCAATTCATCGTTTGAACTCGGCATAAAACTGTAGATCCTTCCATTCATATATAAATACAACTTACACAACATGAATGGAAGCGAAAAGCTTAATCTATGCTGTCCATGGGCTGTTGTGCCAAAATAGTAGTAGTAGGGACCCGAGGGATTATCTCGAATCCTCTTAGTATCCGCTAATGGCCTTAGATATTCATACTTCAATTTTGGTACATTTTTTTCAACGGCTTCTCTAGAAATAAGGAATGTACAGTGCCAAAATCACTTGTACTTTTAATGACTTCTTAAGTTCAATAAAATAATTTTTATCAAAAATCTTTTTATTCAAAACAAAGTGTATTTATTTCCATTATTACATTTATTTATAAAATTAGAAGTACAAAACTGAGGGAAAATCGAAAAAGTTTTCAAAAGTTTTTCGCATATCTATTATTGACGATTACTGTTGCATGTCTACGTGGCATTAGCTCTATTAAATGTTTCGCCTAATCGCTTCGAACTCGCTTTCATTGCTTTTGAACATCCTCATACAGATCCTCCAGTTTCTTAAAGGTTTTCGTGCCAATTTTTCGCTTTACGACCATCGAATGGCTCTCAATTGAATTTAGATCGGGTGACTGTTCTGGGCAAATGACAAGTTGTACATTTTTTTGCAACAAGGCAAGCTTTTGCCAATTTAGACGCGCGCTTTGGGTGATAATCCTGTGAGAACGTCCAATCAGGCGACATTTCCAAGCTAGCCTACCGAAGTATAATGTCTCTTAAAATGTTTTTATAATTGTTGAATTTCATAGTTCCCCGAATGTGATGTGGACTCATAATATTAGCTGAAAAGCAGCCCCAGACCACAGTACCCCCTTGGTGCTTTACCGTACCTGGTGTATGTCTAGGGTTGACTCTTACCGTGTGGCCTTCTAACAAATTGTTTTTCGTCAGAGCCGCACATGTTAATTTTTCTCTCAACGTTTTGCAACTGTTAAAAAGTCCATTTTTTATATTTATGGCGGAATTTTAAATGAATTAAGCGAGTAAACGCTTTTTCGGCAATGTTATATGCACTGAATCCACTTTTTCTGGGTCGTCGCTTGATGGTCAATGATGATATATCTAAATAAAGTGCATTTTTTATTTCACTCGGCTTTCTGATTCGCTTTTATCAATTTTGTGATTTCGTTAGTTTTTCTACGTTTCTTTACGTGGTCTTTCACCTCTTTGACGCAGATCAAGGATATCGCTTTTAACAATTCGCGAAATCGTCGACTTGTATATTGAATATTTTATCAAAATATCTTTTCAATCTTTGTCCAATTGAGGGCCATTGGATGCTAATGAAGCGAAAAATTGATATACCGTTTCAAAATGTTCCTTTGTATGGGAAATGTCTTGCCCACTTTCTTTAACCCATTCACTTTTTTATTCCAGCAACCCACTAGCAACCAAAGTTCTCGTGCCAGCTATCAAAAATAATTTAGGAAATACACCGTATTAAAAATCAGGGTTGCATATAAGGTGTCATACCCACTCGAGCCTACCAATATTTGGCCCACAGAATTCTATTGACAAATCACATTTCCTTTAAAATTAATAGACTTTGAATGAACAATCCCAAATCTCAGTACTGCACCATAAATTGTTCATGAGATATCCAATAATGAAAATTCAGGTTATATCTAAAGTGCTCCACTTCTTTTTCAATTCCACCCACATTTTTCTTGTAGCAGGATTTTATCAACCAACATCCTTGTACTAAATTTCAGTACTTTTTGTTGGCTCCACTTGGGATTGAACCACGGTCAAAATTTTTTTTTTGAATCAATTAAATTTTTTTTAATTTTTTTTGGGTTTCACATGGAACCCTAATGTAATTACAACAACAAACGATTCCATCATTTACTTACGTAGTGCGATTGGGTCGATTGTAATTCTGTTCTTACATTATTTTGGAAAATGTGTACCTTGTAGGTTATTCGGGTGCTCTGAAACCTCTTTTAATTTTTAACAAGAAACATTTTCTACGAAAACTGTATAATAGTTTTCTCAACGGTTTCTGTTTTATCGGTAATTTATTGAAAAAAGGGGCTTAAACCCCCATTTTCAAGAGAAAGGGTAAGAGATGGAGGAAAAGTGTTTGCATAAAAATTGTTTATCTCTTTGTGCTTAACAACTTTGCTTCAGACATCAAACTCGTATCTGTTGAAATAAAAAAAATTCTTAACAGCTCCTGAAGACCCCATTTTTCCGACTACAGGTCCATGTTGTGGAAGAACTAGATGTGATAGAGTAAAACTGAGACGCAGTCGTGATTAGCGACCCTAAATTACTGTAAAACCGATATTTACACGCATAAAATTTTTGTTGCACTGTGTTATCAATTGAACTATTAAATTATGAGTCCTATATTTGCAAAGCTCACTCTTTGCATCCAATGTATTTTCAAGATTTTTGATAAACACAGTTTTGAACTTATCTTCTTCAGATAACACCTCTGATTTTAATAAAATCGTAAATTTATCATCACGAACTCTAGCAGATCCAAAAGGGGAAAGGCGACATAAGGAATAAGCCTTTTTTAACGAACGAAAATCGTAATATCCGCAAAAAATACATCCGCCAGTGCTGCCGAACAAAACTGGATAGCCTCTGCCAGCTAACTAAAACATAGATACTTGTATTGAATACTTAAAAAAATTCTATTTGTAACGTTTATGCAATACTCACAATAGTTATACATAATTTGCAAACAAAATAGCAAGTTATTTAAATTGACCATTAAAATCACACGCCTCACGTACACACACAAAGTATGAAACGTCAAAGTTCAATAAACCAGAAACGACAAAGTATTTTATAATATATAAACTCGTAGTAAAATATAAAGTTACTAAATGGATTTTGTGTTATTGTAATTATAAACAAGTTTCTATGTATCATAAATTTAAAACACTTTGTTATCCTTTCCAAAACACGGTCGAGGTTCTTACTGCCGGCTGTCTGTCCATTCGCCAGCAATTTCAAACAACTCCAGTATAACAATAACACACCATTATAAACGAGACGTGCAAAAGTAGGCGTATTTTACAATTTACCTAGAAAAAAAATGCGAAAATAGGTGGGAAAAATAGCAAAAGCGTTTAAAAGCGAATGTCCTTTTGATATCATAACATCAAAAGCGAAACGGCGACAAACGAAAGGACGAACATATGTGTATGTATGCTACTAGTGGACGATATTACAGTGAGCTTAATTTACATTGTGTGTGAAAAAGAATACAACAAAAAATGCACATACGAGTAGGATACAGGTAATGTAGAAAAAGTAAGAGAGTTATAAGGGGAAAAAGAGTGGAAACATAAGTGAAGAACCAAAAATTAAAAAACATGCAATTTCACAACGCATTGGCGATGGTATTGACTGTTCCGGGCCGGTGGGCCGGCTGGTCAGTCGGTCGTTCCTTTGGTCAGTTAGGTACGGTAATTTAGGTCATTCGAACAGGCCGGGACATAATTAAATTGCAACTGACCAACAGCAACAACAACAACAACAACAATAAAAAAAAAACACCAGTAACAACATCAGCACGTGCAATTGTAAAAGCGCGGCGTCCCGCGTTAAAAGCGGGGAGGGGAAAAGGAGGCGTATCACGGAAGTTGGTTAAAGCTTGATTGAGCTCGCACACGAAAGGATTTTAATTCTGTACTTTTGTATTGTTGCATGTTTTTGCGTATTCGTCGCCTTTGTGTTGTTGCTGTTGCTGTTTTTGTTAACGTAACATGATTTTGCAACTTGTGTTGGATGTTGTATTGCTACTGTTGCTGCTGCTGTTGTTATTATTATTAAAGTGAATTTCAGTGAAATATATTTATGTACATGTACGTGCATATGTATATAATTTTTCTTCATCATTCCATTGTTGTTGGTGCTTTTCTTTATTGTTGATGTTGTTATTTTCATCATCCACTCTTAACCCAGAATAAAAATGCGAATGCTTATTAAATGCGTATAAATGTGTTAATAATATGCACGCAAGAATAAAATACAACAGAAGCAGCAGCAACAACAGCAGCAGCAGGAACAACAATTGTTATGCAAATTTTATATATGAACTTTTTTTTCGAACAGTCCGCCCACCCCTTTCTCCCATGGATGGTTTTGCGATTTTGTATTACATTTTTTTTTATTTTATGTGTTTACATGAATTGGTAACTTGCACGCAAATTATGAGATTTTTTCGAACATAATATTTATAAGTATGCATTACATTTTTTCAGTTGAAGCTTTTTTGACATTAACAAAAACAAACGAAAAATCTTTAAAACTTACTTAAGTGATTTTAGTAGTAGTAGTAATCGAGCAAAAAACATATTATTGTTAACTCTTTTCAAGCCATGCAAAAAAAAAAAAAAAAAAAAAAAAAACTTTATAAACAAGGACTTACCTAAGATTTCTTGATGGTAAAGTGGTTATGTAAGTAATGAAATGGCAGATGAATTCGCCAGAAAATACCCATTCAGTGATTTCATTAAGCTAAAGCAGAAAATTATCAAATCATCGAATATAGTGATATAGAATTTACAAATACTTTATAATATAGTGATATAGAATTTACAAATACTTTAATTGATACTATGTAGTAAAATAGAGATCAAGTATCACCGTTCACTCTTTCCGCCATTTTTTATACATTATTGGCAGTAAACAAAAGCAAACTAAAATTGAACACTTATTTTTCTGAGAAATTCTGATATGTTTTCCTATTTAATTTAAAAAAAATAGTTGTATGTTTTTAAGATTTTACACCACCTCAGAAAGATGGCGGATGTTTTCTTTTTCATATTATTTTTTTGTGACTTTAGTGTTTATAGATTTTCTTCTATAATATATGGATTCATATGGGAACACCGGGCCGATTAGAGTTAATAATAACATATATTTAATACTTACTTTCTACAAAGGAAGGAGGAAAATGTTGTCATGCTGTTTTTTTTTTTTTTTTTTTTTCTTTCGAAAAAAATAAAATGTTAATGATTTAAAAAACTGCTCATGCTAGTGCAAATGATAATCTCTAATCATTTTCGATAAGAAAAAATGTAAAGTTTTAAATGCATTCTTAAATGTAAATCTACCGCATTATATTTCTAGAGTTTCCTCCTTCACTTTACATATATCATTAATTGGTGGATTTCAGATTTATGCTGCCCCCAGTACAGAACCCTGTAGTACACCAACTGTTACCATATACTCCTTGAACCCATCATCTGTGCCATATAAGAGCCTCCTGTTGCTGAAGTACCCGCATGATCTGCTTACAGTTTGCCGAGTTGAAAGCGTTTTTACAATTGAGCAGTATTTTTTACTGCCATTCTACCACTGACTTCCGCTCGTTTCTGTCAATCCAATCTTTATAATAGAAACCTAGAGGTATCCTTGCAGTCAAATCAAACATAGATAACTCATATATCCTCGGTCAAGCTTGAGTTTTAAAGAAATTGCAATGATTGTTAGGTTGAGAAGGCAAAAAAAGTGCCTCAAAAAAGTTGTACTCTCTATTTTAAAGCCATCACTGTATGTAAGTTTTAATCCTTTTCAGCTGATCACTTTAATATTCTTGTAAAATTTTCACTCCAAATTGAACACTTTAAAATCAATTACATTTTTAATAATTTTTTGCATAAACTACTAAATGCCAAATGTATGTCAACTCAATAAATATCGAAGCTTTACAATTTTATTATGTAAGTACGTACCAAAATCAATTTAAATTTCCACAATTTTACATCTCATTTTGTTTTGGTAGCGGTCGTGGTATTTTTTAATTTCATTTCTTTTTTTTTTTTTTGTTGCTCTTCTGTTATTTACACCTAGTAGAACAATTTAATATATCCAGTGGCGTTTAATTAATGAATTGCTGTTGTTCAATAAATTCTGAATAAAAAAAAGAATTGCACATTGAGTGCATCATTAATTTTAAAATACATTCAACAATAAACTTGTAAATATTATAATATTTGTGTTCGCAGAATTCAATTTAATCATAATTTTTGTGCCACACTCTTATGTTATGACCATAATTGAGGTAATATTATGATGATGAATAATTTAATGTCAGAAATCAACTATAATAATAATAATAAAATAATAATAACACTGGTAACACCGATATCATTGCAGCAATAATTTGTGGCTAAAACATTTAAATTTATGGGCAAAAAACTATACTTTCATTATTTGTAATTGATTTTTAATTAATATGTGTTATCTACACAATTAAATTTTAAAAAATAAACAAAATAAATGCAAGTCAAAAGAGTGCAAACTTTCGAGAACAAAACGGCACTTTTGTTTTTAATGCTTACACTTCAAGCATTTAAAAGTTTCTCTTTTACAAAAGTTACATCTTAAAAGTAAACATATTTCTTTTCTCTTTTTATTCATGAAAAACAAGAAACTTTAAACTTGTCCACACTAACTTTTGCCATATTAACAACACTATGTAGTACTACTTATATAGTAGGTGCACACGTTATAGCATCACGTGTGCAACCAACAATACATGCGACATGACAAACCTAATATCGCTCATACTCACAGTAGGACGATTTTTTGCCTTCATATACGGATAGCACTAACATTGCATGTTCTAGCAACACAAGTGTTATGAAAATGCATTCAAAACAAGAGGAATTAACTATAGAAGAAGCAGAATTTTTACAGCTTGTATTACACTCATGAAAAAAAAAATAAACTAAGCGAAAGGAGTAGGCCAAATTTGTTCGTTGAATAGTATTTTTTAACGAAGGAAAACCAAAAATCAATACCCATGAAATCTTAATTAATGCCAGTGAGAACTTGTTGCATGTATGAAATACAATTTTCTTATTTTGCTTTTAAAGAGAATACAGATTTATACATAGTTCCTTTTTTTTAGGTCTGTCGCTTTAAAGCGTTTGACGTTAAAATCGGCAAAGGCTCAAAAAATAAAACTATTTAGTAGTACTGAATTTATTTTGAGACCTAATTTTAAGTTCAAAACTTTCGACATGTTTCTCCACTATTGTTTTTTTGGTTTATAATTCACTTTTTTCGTAAATTTTTTTAACATGGGTTTTGACTTCGAATTCTAATAGTGGAAGTACTATATGCACATATATAATAAAAATAAAAACCTATTTTTTCTTTGAAATTTTCGTCCTGAGCCTGTGTTTAAAAAATGAATAAAAAATTGCATTTTCGGATCTTTATAAATTTCGACTTAGATAAAATATAATAAAGTATAGGTTAGGTTACGTTGGAGTGGCTGTCGAGAGACACACTTAGGCCTGAACGACCCATTGTGATACCACATAGTTGGACCTACAGTTTAACGCCGATTCCGAACGGCGGTGTGGCAATTTTTTATCGGCTTGGTGGTTTTGCCATTACCAACCAATGTGTGTACTTGTACACTATCTTATAATTCTCATACACTTCATATTGATAGTGAATATAAGAAAGTAATGAAAATTAACAACCAGACGAAGACGGGAATCGAACCCGAACCTCCCAGCTGAAAGTCTAGTGCACTATCCACTAGGCTATCGAGGTCGTCTATCATCAAAAAATAAAGTATGAAATCGTTTGAATATTATATGGAGTTTTACCATCCCCATATGGTGCATAAAAAGCATCTTTGCAAATTTGCGAAAAGAGTAAAAAAGTAGATAATGATGGAAAGAATAAATATGATTACAAAATTTCGTCTTTATATCCTTATGATTTTAGATTGAAATTTTAAAATTGAATTGACTGAAAATTACAAGATTCCGATAAACTGGTTTCCATTTCAATTTTTTTAATGAAAATCACATGTTATCCTGTTGCCTCTCATCATTATTTCCCGTTTTTTGTTTTTTTTTTTTGATACATTAATTACCCAAATAATGTTTCTGTCTATTACATAGTGCAACAAAACTTTTCTTAAGTATATAAGGAGTGCGCAAGAAAAAATTGCAACATAGATAAATCAAGTAAGCCGTGAATCGAAATTATGCGAAAGTTTTTTATTTATTATACTTCACTTTATGTAAATTCTGTACAAAAAAAAAAAAAAAAAATAATAATAATATTTCTTTCTTTTAAAGGGTGAACCCACCAAAATCGCGACAACTTTCACTTCAAATATTTAGCTACGTTATTGACTAAAGAGTTTAAAATTTGAAATATAAGTAGGCCATGATAAACACTATAAAGCGTTATTTAAATGTTTTGGAAATTCGAAGCAGTGCAAAAAATAATGGAAACCGAGCGCGATCGCAGAAAATTAAAAATTATGCGTAACGTAACTATTCGTCAACTTGCTAAAATCATTAAATTACCGATTTCCACTGTTGGAAAAGTGTTAAAAAATTTTAGTGAACGTTTATGCATTGAAAGGAAAAGTGGAAGTGGTGGTGAGCATGGCCAAAGCGATAAAAAAGCAGAACAAAAAGTACTATTACTTTATAAACAAGATCCGAAGATTTCTTCTCGCACGGTCACAAAAAAAAAAATCAAAAAATCGCAATCGTTTGTTCAAAAAGTTAAAAAACGAGGTCGAGACGCAAAACAAAATTTAACTGCTAAATCACGCAGTCGCCGTCTTTATGAAAAAATGCTCACAAAATATGATTGTGTTGTAATAGACGACGAAACATACTGCTACAAAAATTTTAAGTATATTCCTGGACAAGATTTTTTACTTCAATTAGTCGCCAGATGAATGTAAAAAGAAAATAAAATCAAAATTCCCCCAAAAATTCCTGGTTTGGCAAGCTATTTGTACCTGCGGTCTGAAATCGAAAAATTTTATAACGAACGGTACCATAAATGCTGAAATTTAACAAAAATAATGTTTGGAAAACCGCCTCATGCCTTTTTGAGATCCCACAATGTTAAACCTCTGTTCTGGCCCGACCTAGCAAGTTGCCGTTATTCGAAATCTACCTTGGAATATTATGAAAGTAATGATATTGATTTTGTTCTAAGAAACCACAACCCACCAAACAGCCCAGAACTTAGGCCAGTAGAGGAATATTGGTCAATTGTAAAAGGTATTTTAAAAAAGACTGGCGAGGCAGTTACAACCATAGAAGAGTTTCGTTCCAAGTGGTCGTTGGCTTCCAGAAAAGTAAATAAAGTGCTCGTGCAAATGTTAATGGCTCGAGTCAGACAAAAGGTTCGGAATTTTGCTTATGGACTTTTTAATAATTATAATAACTTTTTGAATAAATATGAATACAATTAAATAAATATAAACAAAAAAAATTTAAAGCTCTTTGTTTTTTTTTTTTTTTCTTTATTTATAGTGAAAGTTGTCCCGATTTTGGTGTGCTCAGCCTTTAAGAGGCATGCTCGGGCCCAACAATTTTTTTTTTTTTTTTTTGTATAAAAATGTTCCTTATAATGTCAAGAATACGTTTCTAAATTTTATTAAAAAAAAATAGGTTTTTTGAAATATACGCATGTATGTAATGTAAGTATATTACACAGTGCTACAAATTTTCAACTTTTGTTTTATGCGAGAGGTTTTATAGTAATTTGGGGTTGCTGATCACGACTGTGTACTCAGTTTTTCTATTTTTTTTATATTTTTATCGATTTTTTTTTTTGTGTTGGAGCACTCGGAGGACGGAGGTCTCGCCGATAAAAATGGCGATTTTTTTGGACGCCATCTACAAAAAAACTATTGATACAAATTGAAAAACAAACAACAACAATTTAAAGACAATTAAATGTACTTTAAAATAAAAAAAATTTCAGGTCTCTATCTACTGTATTTTTTTTTTTTATACAACTTCGAAGTTTTCATTTCTTTCGACTCGAGCAATGCACATGTTTCCTGAAAGAGGCTTAAAACTTTTTCACGAATTCCCTCTATCAAGGCCTTTATGGTGGTTTCATTCCTGAGTTAAACAAAATGAAAGTTAAAAATATACAAATTATAGAGATTGCTGATGCACCATTCCATCACTTTTTTCCATAGCATGATCAGGCCAAAAGAAGTTGGTTACTTTATACTGCATTACAAATGATTTTAACCACTTTCGCAAGCATTCAGCAACATAAATATCCGTGTTAATTGACCCAGAACTTACATACAAAATTTCTTAGGAAACTTGGATTTTTTTTTGGGTCCTGTACTTTTCTGGCACATTTCCCTGCTGGTCTGTTACGTAAAAGTTGCCTGCAAGCTGCGAAAAGCCCACCAATACATATGTTTCCCCATCCATGATGTAAAACATCCATGCTACAAAGTTTGCCTATTTTTTGTTATATTTCTTGCGTCAATATTTTTCGTAGCATTCCGATCTGGGACTTTCTAAACTTTGTACGATTTAAAGCCAGCTTCCCTTTACACTTTGCGGACAAATGATTCAGAGCAATTGCATTTTTGAGCTACTTTTCTGCCCGAAGCAATTGGATTTTTATGAAAAATTTACTTAACATATTAAGCTCCAAATTTTCTATTCATTAAAGTATTTCAAAACCCGGCCAGCAATTTGACGGGACACTTTAACAGTTTTGGGAATTTCTAAGTGACTCTATTTTGGATTTTCTTGAAAAACTTTCTCAATGACTTTTTAGTAATCACATGTCCACGAAATGAAAATAATTTATTTTGCATTCATCTGTCATTAAGTAAAAAATGATGATATGCTACTTTTTTATCGGGCACTTCTAATAAAACTAGAAAGTAAAAAACTATGCTACAATTTTTTCGTTTTTATTCCAAATAATTTTGTGTATATTCATTCAATCAAGCCTTCAACAATTTTGGTAATTTTAGATATATTTAAAGTAAGCATGCATATATAAATATTCACGAAAATATTTTAGTTCTGTCATGCTCCATTTGAAATACATAGGTAACCGTCTCCTTTGAATAGTGTAAATTTTTCTGATATAAAATTACCTCTCTAGGAAATATTCGAAATTCGAACTGACTCGAATTCCCTTTGGCAATGAAAACTTTTGTCTCTGTTGTCTTTTGAAAAGATTTCTTCATTCTACATGTACATATATATATATATATATATATATATGTATATATATGAAGATATCCAAAACTTCTTCGCATCGGCAATTCTAGCAAAAGGACTACAATTTCTTTTATGTATTTAATGATAACTATCTTTTGAAAACAAGTAACTTTTAAAAATAACTATATATATTTTCATTATATATTATTGATAGCTTTGAAAACTATTTTCATTACATTTTAAATACGTAGAAAATTATAAATATCAACTCACATAACGTTTGTAGTGCAACTTTATTAAAAAGTATGCATACATATGTATATAGCTCCACTTTATTTACACATACTTATGGTTTTAATAATTAACTAAAATAAATCATTTTTATACTAACGTTTTCCTCTCTACTATTTACAACTTGAGTTCTTGATGAAAATTGTTGAAAATAAATAAACCTTTTGCATGTTGCCTGCAATTAAGCGTTACAATTTTTTTGTATTATTATTTATTTATACACTTTTTTTCTTTGAACTATGTAAACATTTTAATACTTTAACCGCCACTTGCTACCAATTTAAGCTACTTTTTTATTAAACTAAAAAAAAAAAAACACTTGAGTCCTTACTAAAAAAAAAAAAAAAAACCAACACCAACTTTCCTTCACTTGATATCGAGCATAAAACTTATGTACGGAGTATATTTATTTGTATTTGCACCTCAGTTTTTATTGTTGCTTTTGTTGTTTTCAAGCCAAAAAATAAATGAATAATTGGCACAGCAAGCAACAAAATCCTATATTCAGAAACCTATATACACTATGTTTTCATTTATTCATTTCTTTTTTTTAAATATTTTTTTTTTTTATTTTTAGTTTTTGAATAAAACAAATATAAAACTTTTTGCCCTTTTCGCACATTTTTTTTTATAGCTTCAGCACCCGTAATGGAAAAACCGCCACAAAATGTAACTGCATTGGATGGTAAGGATGCAACTATATCATGCTATGCTGTGGGTGCACCAAATCCAAATATCACATGGATTTATAATGGTATGTATACATATGCATATGTATGTTTGTGTGCAAGTGTGTGTGTGTGTGAATGTGAGCGTATTGCAGACACGCTAAATAAATATTAAAAGTATTTTGTTTTTGTATTTCTTTTAACAAAAAGTTTTTTGTACAATATTTTTGTAAAATGATTAATTTATACATTTTTTTTTTGTGTACGCTACTTTGAAAAGTTTATGGTGGTCTAGTTTTGAGTGTTTGTTTGTAGTACGCTAATGACAATTATTCGGATAAGTTATAATTTTTCAGAAATACTTACAATCGTAAATTGACTCAACAATGTTTAATAAGTCCTTTTGTCAGACGACGTCTAAAATCATTCCTCCCCACGAGTTTTAATGAAGATATTAGAAGATATTAAAAAATTTACGTTTTCTTTTCTCGATAAAATGTTGCATTTTTACTGCACCGTGCGAGAGCTGTCAAATTTCGTGTTCTTTTCTGAAAAAGAGGCAGCCCTTTCTAAGAGTATTGTGTTCTTTTCTAAAAAATGTTGCCTTCTGAGCGGGGAAAAATGTAACACTTTTGCACTCAATTAAATGACGGGGTAAGAATGTTGCCTTGCAAATTAGCTGATTCTGACAGAGTAGCATTTTTATGTTCTTTTCTTGCACTAAAAAGGCAACATTTTGGCAGTGTTGTGGGCAATATTAAAAAATTGTTGCCATTGCAGGAGGCAAAAAAAATGCAAAATTTTGTCAAGAAAAGAAAACGCTATTAGGTAAAATGTAAATATGTGCTTTAATATTTATACCCAACTCCCAAGTGAGTGTTGGCGGTAGGTGTAGACAAGCATATGTATATGGTATATTCTAGATCAGCGACACCAAGTGAGGCAACTTAGTAATCCCATCGGTGTATATGTGTTTTGATACAATAAATTTTTGCACAATCCTGCCTAATTTTTCTTAAACTTTATCGGACTTGTCACAATTTAATTATACAGAATTGCACGGTTTACCCAAAAGTGCGATAAAGGTCGATTTTAGCCATTTTCTACCGCCTATAAAGTCCATAATTTTTTTACTCTATTTTTAACCGATCGTTAAAACCATAAGAATTTTGATAAATTAAAATCCAAAAATATTAAATATTAATTACAATTATTATTATCCCAAAAAAACAATAAAGGTCTGTTCCCCTGAATAGGGAATGATATTTGGTTTGACTGTAAGCGGCCAAAAATATGGCCTTGAGAAAGTGAAAATTTAACAAGGACCTATTTTTTTTTTTAATAAGCCATGGAAAATATGATACAAAGTGGGTATCGTGGTGTTTTGGAGGTCGAGAAATCCATTTTTGATATTTTTTCTCCTACGAACTGATTACGACTAACTTCCAGTTGGAATTTTTCCAAGCATAATACAGTAGTACTTAAGATGCTGTGTGAAATCTATCCTGTTTTTCTTTTTTTTTGACCACCGACCACCAGGAACTGTTCCTCATTTTTATGCAAAAATCTTAAAAAAAAATTAAACATTTAGTGGCGCCTCCTAGCGAAGGTTGTAAGTAAAAGTAAATATTAAAAATGGATTTTCAACCCCCAATATCTACTTTGTACCTCTTTTACTGTTCCTCATTAAAAATATATCGCTCATTTGCTGCCAGACTGTCATAAGTAAAAAAAACAAATATTCAAGAAAATCGCATTTAAAGATTTTAATGAGCTACCACTCCGTAGAACACAATAACGATACATTTTCTTCTCACGAGGAAAGTTCTTAAGATACCTTTATAATTTACAGTTATTTCTCCACGCTTAACTCAAAATTTCTTCTTCTTCTTTTTTGGAGAAAATTGCAATTTAAAGGTTTCAACAAATAATCGCCTCAGAAAAAGATTTTATAAGATACTCTTATGTTTTTTTTACACAAGGTAAAGCATTAAATAACAGTTAGTTCTGCATACTTAAGTCGAATTTTTTTTTTTTTGGATTATGACAGTGTTGTCATCATGGCCATATCTCAAAAATTTTACCACTTATGGCAACGCACCTTTCATTTTTTTTTTATTTTTTTTTTGCTATTTACTTTGGTGCTTAATCTCAACGCGCAAAATGTTCCTCTATGTTATTTTCTACCATATCTAAAACTCAGAAAAAAATTCTAAAATTTTTTTTGTTATTATTTAATTTGAACCGTTCTGGGTAAGTTTTCAATCCGATATTGAATATTTAAAAACTCAACCTTAAAATGTTGATTTTGATTTAATTTAGTTTGAAACAAATAATCAGGCTAAAAACCATTGTACTTAGGGCCTAGCTTTAAGTTTTTTAATTTTGTAAATAAATAAATAAATAAAAACTACATTCGTGCTTTTTTAATGATTTCATAATAAGGCAATCTGATCATTTTTCGCTGAGATATGGTAAATTAAATTTTAATATTCAATTTTTACATTTCTAGGTTAGAATTGTTTTGAATTTTGAAGAATTCAAAAATATTGCCAGTGATAGAAAGCACAGTAAAAAATTCCAAAAAATTGTTTTTAAGATTTCACAGACGGTAAACAATAGCCAAAATTTTCCTTTTCGCACTTTTAGTCTAAGATTTCTTGAAATCCTTCGCAGGAATCGGATTCCAAGCACAAATTTTTCAATCATCTCATCTCGTAAGTCTGAGTAATTAATAATTTATTGATTTTAAAAAGATTTGCTTCAAGTTGACTGAATCACGTTACCTAAAAATAGAAATTATAGAATGTTATAGAATAGAATATGTATGTGTTATTATTATACAATTTGTATGCATTCAGGCATGTTTGAATTTGCTTGTAATGCTTTTGTTGTTATTTTAATATGAAACCAACTAATAAAATTTGTTTTTTTTTGTATATTTTTAACTTTATTTCCATTCCAACTAACATTGAAAACAATCGCTGCTCTGTTATTGCTGTCACTGATGCTGCTACTACTACTGCTAAATTGAATCCCTTTCCTAATAAACAACGAAATGATAAATGCTAAAAATTTGAAAAAAATTTGCACAAACCTTAAATACCAAATTGGCATCATCTAACCAAAAACTGCTTTCATCAATTGTTCGACCGCCAAAATGTTGCGTTGCTGTTGCTGCCCCCATTTATATCTGTCGTCATCTCATGAATTTTGAATGCATAACGTAAAATTATGATAATGAATGTCATCGCCGACACCAACTCTGCTGTTGCCAACCCAACAACATTCAACGGAAATATTTGCCGCCAATTTTTTTTATTTTTTGGTAATACATTTTGTGTTATTGTGTCGACATCAACACCAACGCGTCAACATCAACAAACTAATCTAAATCAAACAAACAAACAAACAACACAACCGACTGAACGACCAACTAACCACCAACATCTAACCGGATATGCATCGTTCGTTTTGGCGCCGCTATCGCTGCTGATACCATTACGTTTATCATCATCGTGAACATCATTATCAATAACTTTTTGCTATCATCATTATCATCAACGCCATGAACAATATTGCCAACTTTACAATAACAACAAACGACAATAATCATCAACTACAATAACACAACATCAGAAACACAACTTGTTGAAATTTCGAGTCGCATTCAAATACTCGAATCAGGAGATTTATTAATTTCAAATATACGCGAGTCGGATGCAGGTCTTTACACATGTGTGCGTTCGAATGAAGCTGGTACCGTAAATGGTGAAGCGTACTTAGGTGTACTGGGTAAGTAAATAATATCCTACCTAACCTAACTATTGCTAGTTGCGAACGCACTTTTTTGTTTCTAGTTATGTATTTTACCTTTTTTTGCTTATGGTTTTGCTTTCATTTTGTGATGTTTTAGTTGCGCTATTGTTTTGTTTTTCTATTATATTTTGTTGTAACAAACTGCTAACAACAATTTTAATTAGTATTGAAGTTAAGATTTAACTTTGTCATCTGTTTTAATTGTTATTTTACGAATTGTGGTTTTGCGATTCGCGTGAGTATGTGTCACATTTTTGAAGAGTCTCTTGACCATGTTCGTTTGGTTTATTTTGATTGCATTTTTTAATTATTATTAAATTTGTTTATGCTTCAAGTTTATGATTTATTACAAATTTACTATTTCTGTACATGGAGTTACAGGTAAATGTTAACCGAATTTTTATTTTTACCACCAAAGTGTTATACTTGAGTGTAAACTTTTTCCAACACTTAAATTCATATTAGAAATACAATGGACCACTTTTAGGTATATGAATGTATATTAGAGCGGATCGGTTTTTTTTCAGATCCGTGATGAATTTTTTGAAAGGTCTTGAAAAGAAAAAAATTTTGGGATACATATTTTTTTTTAATTTGAACATCATTTTCACATTCCCGATAGCCTTTGAAAATTAAAAATACAAAATATGTTAAGTTTTTTTTTTTTTTTTGTATAGCTCTTCGCCTCTTCTACTTTTATATTTTATCTTGCAATGTAAAAACTGTTAACAATTAAGTCTATAAAAATCAATAAATCGTCGCCAGAGAATTGATTTGGATTATGTGTATAAGTATTCCTATGCCTATACGCCAAATCAATACTCAGGCGACGAAATACATTCAGGCCTATCGTGAACAAATTTTCACTTGTCTAAAATATATTTCTGACAAGTGAAAATATTCACATTCAGCCGTTGAGGAAAGAAATGGGGTAGCAAGGCGTGTACGTCACTGCTCACCACTCCGAAACTTTGTGTACATAACATGAGAAACTTCTGAAGGAAACAAACATAGTCAGCTATCATTTCATCGGTTAATCCTGGTCAAAATTTTTTTCTTCCGAAAAAAACCAGAGCATATCAGACATTCAGAATGTTTTAACTTGTTTAAAACTCGTTGATCCCAGATAATCGCTGCTCTCGAGTTTGTGCTGACATAAACTGCCCTCCGCGCATCACGTAAAATGTCTCCGTGGGTAGTGCGACGGATTGTGCATTCAGAAACTTAAAGATCTCTCCAAATTGCCCTTATGGGCTTTAAAGGGTCAGCATCAATAATTCCCTGGACTCGCTGCACAAACCGTCAGTCACAGTCACAAACATAGTTTGAACGTGCCTAATGTTTTTTGCGCTTGGCAACACTTTCCACATTGCCATCATGTGCTTCCAGCCCTTGACGAACGTTGTAAACAAAAGATCGAACAAATTTCAAAAATTGAGGGATCTCAAAATCGCTGTGAATCGCTTGTCTTTTCCTTTCCTGGGTTTAACTTATTGTCCTCCATTTATGATCTGAAAAGAAAAAAAATATAAAAACGTGTTGATGCGAAGTGGCAGGAATATTTATGAGTGTCCTAAATACCTGACGCACCCTGTATAATGAAAATCTATACCATAATAATTACAATTTTTAGTCCTTTTAACATCTTTTCAAATAGAAAAAAAAAAAAAAAACCGAAATTGTGAAATGTGAAAACTACACCTGAAAATTTAATGTTTATATTCGCTTTTCATAGCTGCCCACATAAGACGATTAAAATACATAAATAATCCGTAAACAACTACGTAAACTAAAATCTATAGACATTAGTAAACTTCAGCTACTTCATATTCAATATTTTCTCAAAATAAATAATCGACCAACGCCACGAACCAAAAAAAAAAAACAAAAAACCCACAATCACGAGCTAAGCCTAACTATGTATTTTTTATTGATGGTTTTATTTGCATACAACATTTGTGTGTCTATAATGACCAACCTAAAAAGAGACGAAAAACTGAAGCTGTTGATGATGATGATGATATCAAATTTAATTTCCTCACATCATCCTGTGCCTTCGAAAACTAAAAACAAAAATAAACTTAAAATTTTTGTTTTTGTGCATTTTTCTATTCTATCATATTTACATATACTCATGCATACATACATGTATCTACTATTTATATTTCAGTGCGCACACAAATCATTCAGCCACCAGTTGACACCACTGTGCTTTTGGGTCTTACCGCAACGTTGCAATGTAAAGTTAGTAGCGATCCAACAGTACTATTCAATATCGATTGGTATCGCGAAGGTCATCCAACAGCAATCAGTAATTCTCAGCGCATTGGCGTACAACCCGATGGTACATTAGAGATACAAGCAGTACGCGCCTCAGATGTTGGCACGTATTCATGTGTGGTGACATCGCAGGGTGGCAATGAAACGCGGTCAGCACGCTTGAGTGTCATCGAACTGCCATTCCCGCCAACGAATGTAAAAGTTATACGTCTGGATACACCAAACCAACGCACCATTAATGCATCATGGACACCAGGTTTCGATGGCAATAGTCCAATTCTAAAGTTTATTATACAACGACGTGAAGTTTCTGAATTAGGTAAGTATCGAAATATGTACCTTACATACATAAATACCTACATGCAAACACATTTATAAACTCATGCATACATACACACACACATGCATGTGTGTATATCTGATGAAATGGGAATTATTTTATTTTCGTTTGTTGATTTTATATAAATACAATAAAAAGGCATTTTTTTGTTTTTTTGTTTGCAAATTATTTTATTGAATATGTAAAACAAAATTGGTTATAAAAACTTGGTGTATACATTTGGTGAATGGGACAAGAAAAAAGTTTCTCCTTGATAACTATAATGATATTTTTTTTAATGAAAATATTTATTTATTATTTAACTTTCATACCCAATGTCAGTAGCGGATGCTGAATTTTACTTATGGGAAATGCCACAATACTTAAAATTTATGAACTATGTCAAGCAGTGACAGACTTGAGTATTTAAAAGTTGCCGTTATTGACATTGACAACATATAGGCATCAATATAGATTGTTCAAAAGTGAATTTACTTAGTCAAGTATTCTTAGTGCTCTTTTCCCCTTGGCAATTTTTTTTTTGCTGGCAAATAAATTTTCGCAGGCGAGAAGAGAAAAACAAAAAGAAAAGGGTACAGGCTTGCTCCTGGTTCTTTTAGCATTTATTTTCGCCAATTTAATTTACCTGCTCATTCTAAACCCGCTACTGATTCTATAAGAATTTTAAACGCTTTACTGGTTCTATGAGTTAGCGAACAGATGAACAACACTGAATTACCAAAGTATTGTTAACATACAACAGGATTTTTATATATTTGTATACGATTCGAAAAAGTAGTCGCTGCAGTAACACAGAATGTTAAAGAATTTTTTAATTTATAGAAATTAAGATTGTGCGAATAATTTGAATTCGCATTTGCGAATAATTCGCATAATTTTTGATATTCGCAAATTTAATGCAAATAATTTTTTTTTCATATTATTGGGAGTATGAATGTATAAACTCGTATTTTTTCGTAATTTGGACATTTATTGTGAAAAAGTGATTATAAATTTATTCTCTAAAGTATTGTCCATCGTTAGCCACAACCTTTTCCCATATTTCTGGTAGCATACGGATTCCGTGTCGAAAGAACTCCTCATCTTTTGAGGCTATCCACGAATCGACCCAATTTCGAGTTCTTCGAAAGAACGGCAGTGCTGTTCAGCCAGGCCATGTGTCATCGATCGGAACAAGTGGTAATCAGAAGGAGCAATGTCTGGAGAATACGGCGGGTGGGGAAGCACTTCCCATTTCAGCGTTTCCAAGTATGTTTTTACTTGCCTTGCAACATGCGGCCGAGCATTGTCGTGTTGAAGAATAACTTCGTCGTGTCTATTCTCATATTCTGGCCTCTAACGCATCAATTGTAGTCGGTAGCGGTCACCAGTGATCATTTCATTCGGTTTCAACAGCTCATAATACACGACTCCTTTCATATCCCACCAAATACATAGCATGAGCTTGGATCCATGGATGTTCGGCTTTGCCGTTGATTTTGATGCATGTCCGGGCGGTCCCCATGATTTTTTACGCTTTGGGTTATTGTAACGTATCCACTTTTCATCGTCAGTCACAATACGATGCAGAAACCCCTTTCTTCTCTGTCGTTCAATCAGCAGTTCACATGTGAAAAATCGTCGTTCGACGTCTCTCGGCTTCAATTCGTACGGCACCCAATTTCCTTGCTTTTGAATCATTCCCAATGCTTTTAATCATTTAGAAATGGTTGATTGACCAACTCCTAAAGATTTTGCAAGTTCTTGTTGCGTTTGACATGAATCTTCTTCGAGTAATGCCTTCAATTCTTCATCTTCGAACTTTTTCGGGCCGCCTGAACGTTCTCTGTTAGTCACAATTACGAGTTTATACATTCATACTCCAATACAAAAAAAAAAAGATATTAAAAGTTGGCATCTTAATATTGATATGCCCACATGTGTTACTTTTTCTTAATAAAAATAATAAAATGGTTTTAAAAATATATTACATAAAATATTTTTTGTGTTTTTTTTTTTTAAGAAAAAAAAAATTATTCGCATTCGCAAATTTGTATTGTTATTACTCCGCATAGTCTTGACTTTTGGGTAAGAGTTTAATGTTATCAAAATAAAGCTTTTATTGATATTTGATAATATTGATCAGATCTTGCAAGGCAAAGGCAATGATCCATGCAGCCACAGTTTTAATTATTTTATCCGCCATTACTAACGATAAACAACCATTCTGTATTGATTAGCCAAAAATCGTTTATCCATACTTTTAATATTGTGTGATCAGATCTGTATGCTGCTAAAATCTATAACCGCTTGTTCAATTCAATTTATATAGTTCACCAAAAGCAATTACGAAGAACATTACTACGATATTATTCACAATACATATTTTTTCACATACAAACATATTTTTTTTTCTTTCTCTCTCTCTCTATTTCTCTTTCACACATTCACGCCCTCATGCACTTCTACACTACACCTGTGCATACCGAAATGCCTTCTTCATGGAATATCTATCATACCAAATACAAATTTATTTAACTATTATTTTGGTTATTCTTATACTGATTGAAAATTGTACCTACACCTGAATTATTTAAATGTTCTTAAAAATCAAAATTTGCACTTTATTTTACTTTGACACAACCCCCAACTCCTCCCCTCACTTTTATTTTATAATATGCACCATTCTTATCTTTGGGATTTTTTGGTTCTTTTTTTTTTTTTTTAATTAATAACTTTATTTTCATTTCACTTTAACCTCCCCGCTAATATTTCCTCTAAACTCTCGTTTTCAACTCATTAACATCACAGAAAAATTCGTAGGTCCAGTTCCAGAACCTTTACTTAATTGGGTAACCGAGTTGAGTAATGTTTCGGCGGATCAACGTTGGACACTGTTGAAAAATCTGAAGGCCGCTACTGTATATCAATTCCGTGTGAGTGCTGTGAATCGTGTGGGTGAAGGTTCACCATCAGAACCTAGCAATATTGTGGAAC
Source organism: Toxonevra muliebris (assembly GCA_963691655.1). Lineage (NCBI taxonomy): Eukaryota > Metazoa > Arthropoda > Insecta > Diptera > Pallopteridae > Toxonevra > Toxonevra muliebris. Next base: position 107,182,801 of record OY829326.1, read on the forward strand.
TACCACAAGAAGGTAAGTTGTACTTTTATGACATACATATATGTTTTTGTGTTGTTATTATGAATGTTTATGTTGTTTTCCTCGCATTAAATATATGCAGCTGTAAAAAGAAGCATTACTAGCCTTAATTTTACAGCTCTGATTTCCTTTAAGTTTACTAGTTTCTTATTTTAGTTTTTTTTTAAGAATGTATGACATATGCCGAAGTATTACATATTTATTCATCACTAACAGAATATTATTATTACAACAGTTAGTAATGATGAATTTCTTTTTAGATAAATACACTTTCCATTAAAGTGTTTTAAAGCCGTAAAACTATTTAGAAATGTATTGAAATTGACACACAGTAGAACCTCAATGCACAATTGCTTTAAATGGTCTTTCTAGAGATAATGAATGAAGCTTTCATTGTAATTGGTAACAAGAGTGTGAAACTTGGCATATATCAAAACAATACTTTTTTATGAAAAATATTTTTTCTATTTATTTTTATTTGAAATTAGTGCGATTCAGCTCAATCCAGAAACTCAGTATCTTCGTGTTTAAAGTTTAACACATACATATTTACGAAATCTCACTTAATTTTTAGTTTAACATTTTGATTTAATTTGATTTTCTCAAAGACTTTTGTATAAACCAAAATATATAAAATATTATAACTAATGCTAAATAAATTCCTCTTTCTGTACTTTACATTAAACTGGCTATAAAATAAATTGTAGAATTACCGCTTCACCGAGGTACATTAAGTGTTCACATAATCTCTGTCTCGTAAACCTACATTTGCTTAAAAAATAATACTCGTATTTTAATTTCTAATATAAAATTATTTTCAAAACAGCACCTTCTGGACCGCCTGTTGGTTTTGTTGGCTCTGCCAGATCAATGTCAGAAATCATATCGCAATGGCAACCGCCCTTAGAGGAGCATCGCAATGGCCAGATATTAGGATACATTTTACGCTATCGTCTCTTCGGTTATAGTAATGTGCCCTGGACCTATCAAAATATTACAAACGAAGCACAACGAAATTATTTAATACAAGAGCTGATTACATGGAAAGACTATATTGTACAAATTGCTGCCTTTAATAATATGGGTGTTGGTGTTTACACGGATGGAGCGAAAATTAAAACCAAAGAGGGTGTACCAGAGGCACCGCCCACATTTGTTAAAGTCACCGCTATTAATTCAACGGCAGTGCATGTGTCGTGGACACCTCCAAATCCACAGCAAATTAACGGCATTAATCAGGGTTATAAAATTCAAGCATGGCAATATAAAATAGTGGATGGTGAAGATCAAGAAATTGAGGAGAAAATGATGACTGTTCCGCCAAGTTTAATTGACCCGTTGGCCGAACAAAGTGCCGTTATGACTGGTCTAGACAAATTTTCGGATTATAATATTACCGTTTTGTGTTTTACTGATCCTGGGGATGGTGTAACAAGCTATAAAGTTGCTGTGAAGACCAAAGAAGATGTGCCCGATGAAATTACAGCTTTACACTTTGATGAAGTTTCCGATAGATCGGTTAAGGTTTTGTGGGCACCACCTAAGAACATCAATGGCATCCTAACAGGTTATACAGTACGTTATCAAGTAAAAGATCGCCCCGAAACAATTAAGGCGGTAAATCTCACAGCTGAAGATACAGAACTAACAGTGACTCAATTACAAGCAACCACACATTATTGGTTTGAAATTAGAGCATGGACGAAAATCGGCGGTGGACCGCCAAAAACTGCAACTATACAGTCGGGTGTTGAACCCGTACTTCCACATCCGCCAACTAGCCTCGCGTTGTCAAACATTGAAGCATTCTCGGTGGTTTTACAATTTACGCCCGGCTTTGATGGTAACTCTTCCATTACCAAGTGGAAGGTTGAGGCACAAACTGCAAGAAATATGACTTGGTTTACCGTATGTGAAATATCTGATCCGGATGCTGAGACACTAACTGTCACCGGACTAATGCCCTTCACTCAATATCGTTTACGATTGAGTGCTACAAATGTCGTTGGTACATCGCAGCCTTCGGAGGCGACAAAAGATTTCCAAACGATACAAGCGCGACCAATGCACCCTCCATTCAATGTGACGGTACGTGCAATGAGTGCAACGCAATTGAGAGTCCGTTGGATACCGCTACAACAAACCGAATGGTTCGGTAATCCACGTGGATACAACATCACATATCAGCAGGTGGAGAGTACCACAAAGATTATAGCTAAAAGCGTGTTAATAGAGGATCACACAGCTAATTCGCACGTACTTGAGGGACTAGATGAATGGACTGTGTATGATGTATTGATGAATGCTTGCAACGATGTTGGATGTTCGCGAGATAGCACGGTGGCTGTGGAAAGAACACGCGAAGCAGTGCCATCGTATGGTCCTCTAGATGTGCAAGCTAATTCAACATCATCAACCACAATTGTGGTGCGCTGGGGTGAGGTGCCAAAACAACATCGCAATGGTCAAATCGATGGATACAAAGTATTCTATGCAGCCACAAATCGTGGCGGTCAGGTATTGCACAAAACGATCTCAAACAATGCTTCCTTCACAACCACACTCACTGAACTGAAAAAATACGTAGTTTATCATATACAAGTGCTCGCATTTACAAGACTGGGTGACGGTGCTTTAAGTACACCACCAATACGTGTTCAAACCTTCGAAGACACTCCCGGTGCACCATCGAATGTTAGTTTCCCAGATGTTTCCTTCTCGACGGCACGCATAATTTGGGATGTCCCAGAAGATCCTAATGGCGAAATATTGGCTTATCAAGTGACATATTCCCTCAATGGCAGTGTAAACTTAAACTACAGTCGTGAATTTTCACCGTCAGATCGCACATTCAGAGCTACGCAATTGTTAGCTGAACGCTATTACATTTTCAGCGTTACCGCGCAAACGCGTTTGGGTTGGGGCAAAACAGCTTCCGTGCTAGTGTACACCACGAATAATCGCGAGCGACCGCAACCACCTTCCATGCCACAGATTTCACGAAGTCAAATTCAAGCGCATCAAATAACATTTAGTTGGACGCCTGGACGTGACGGTTTTGCGCCGCTTCGTTATTACACAGTACAAATGCGTGAAAATGATGGCCCCTGGGCCTTACTGCCAGAGCGTGTCGATCCGGTGCTTTCTTCATACACTGCCACAAGTCTAAAACCCCATACCACATATCAATTCCGAATACAGGCGACAAACGATTTGGGACCTTCAGCATTCAGTCGCGAAAGTATTGTAGTACGTACGCTGCCTGCCGCTCCCGCAGTTGGTGTTTCCAGTCTTAAAGTGGTGCCCATAACAACTACATCGGTGCGTGTTCACTGGAATGCCTTAGAAACTTCTTTGTGGAATGGCGATTCAGGTACTGGTGGTTATCGTATACTCTATCAGCAGCTGTCCGATTTTCCAACCGCATTGCAAGCAACACCCAAAACCGACGTTATGGGCATTAATATAAACAACGTAGTACTCTCGGATTTACAGCAAGATCGAAACTATGAAATTGTGGTCCTACCTTTTAACTCACAAGGACCTGGTCCTGCAACACCTCCCGCTGCTGTTTATGTTGGTGAAGCTGTTCCCACGGGTGAACCCCGAGCCGTCGATGCAGAACCAATTTCAAGCACTGAAGTTCACCTGCGTTGGAAACCACCAAAACAAAGTATGCAAAATGGAGATCTATTAGGCTATAAAATCTTTTATTTAGTCACTGAATCACCGCAAGCGTTGGAAGAGGGTCGTAAATGGGAAGAGGAAATTGAGGTAGTCTCAGCTACAGCAACTTCACACCGTCTTGTGTTCCTAGATAAGTTCACCGAATATCGCATTCAACTGTTAGCTTTCAATCCAGCTGGTGATGGCCCACGTTCTGCACCCATTACAGTGAAAACATTACAAGGGCTACCCAGTGCGCCACTTAACCTACGATTCGAAGATATTACAATGCAAAGCCTTGTGGTATCATGGGATGCACCAAAATCGCCAAATGGCGAAATTTTGGGCTATTTAGTTACGTACGAGACAACCGAAGCAAACGAAAGTAAGTTACCACGTTGTATAGCTATATTTTTGAAATATTTCATGATCTCACAAACGAGGTCAAAATATTTATATAAATTTTGACTGGCCGCCTAAACCTCAAATCTCGTTTTTGAGATCAAATCTAAAACAAACAATGACAAAGTAAACAGTTAACAGTCAAGATTTTACTTCATTTACACTTATTTATTTGCAGAATTTAGCAAACAAGTAAAACAAAAGGTTTCAACCAAAAGTTTACATGTGCAAAATCTCGAAGAGGAAGTGACCTACACCTTCACTGTGCGTGCACAAACGATCGACTATGGACCCGCTGTAGTCGAAAATGTTACAACAGGTCCACAGGATGGCTCTCCAGTAGCACCAAGAGATCTGATTTTAACAAAGACACTCTCGAGCGTTGAATTACATTGGCTTAATGGACCGACAGGCAGAGGTCCAATACTGGGATATTATATTGAGTTCAAGAAGAGGGGTAAGTGAAACTTTCAATATCAAGTGGAATGGCTTCTTTTTTTTACATTAAATATTCGAAATGGTATAAAATTTTTTCAAAGTAAAAGATTTTTTATTTGGGTGTGAGATTACATATTTTAGAATTTTATTATATATTTTTTTGGTTGAATGGTTTTAATATTACAAAAAAAATTCTTTCTCTCATTTTCTATTTACTATATTTGCTTCTACAAAATTCTAAACATATGCTTGAATAGAAAGGGGAGAGCCAACATTTGTTTGTAAGTATTGCAGTAGAGTGTTTTTTTATGTTTTATTATTTTATTGCATTTATATTATTTTCTTAAAAGTCTTCCGTATCTTATAACTTTTCGGAAATTAAAAAAAAATTGCTATCATAAGTACTAATAAATTTTCACAAGACTACTTAACTGCAATTCACATAACTATGTTTTAAAATAGAAAACTAAATGAAATTAATTTTATTTCTAAAATTCTCCCAATATACGATAAAATTCCATATACGAATTCATGTATTCAGTAGTCACTACTAATATCCTGCATCCAGAGGGTAAGTTTTTATTGATCAGAATTGCATTCTGATACAATTTCGTTCACTTTTGTTCTCGTTTCTCTTTGTCTATTTGTTACAATTTGTGAATTTAAATTATTTGTCTACTATTTTAAAAAAGGGAGAAAAAAATTATAGGTAGAAGTTCTTCTTTTGAAGTTTATATCATTGTAGAGAGGGTGGCGTTCCTAGACCTAGCGTTACCCGGGCAGAATTTTGATAATGTCACTACAACAATATTCGGAATGTTCTAGTTTTTTAAACCAAATTAAATATAATTTTGGTGTAATTAATTCCATTACAAAGAATTGTGATTGATAACACTGCTCTGCATGGGTTTTGCGAATAAGATGATTCCTAGTGTTGCCGAATGAATTTTTCATGCTGAACACGAATCTGGGGTCAAAAACTTCCCATTACGTCACGTTTTGGAGAAAAAAGGGGTTGAAACCCCTGAAAACTGCGTTTTTGGCCATTTTTGTACAATTGTGGAGCTGAAGCCTGACGTGCTACAAACTTTGCTAATATCAGAAATTAAAGACTGAACCATGCCCTTGAGCCCTACGCCAAATTGTTCACATGTGCCATTGGAGCAGGAGGTGTGCATATGTTTAGGAGTGCAGGAAAGAAATGTATACAGAACGGATTTTATCTAACTTACACCCACGGCCAGACATAAGAAGTGCAACGGTCCGAAATGTTATAAGGATCGTTGGTTACACATCTGCAGCCAGATTTCAAACATTCAAAATGGCGGATCAAACATGATGGGCGGATTTTATCTTACTCATACCAACGAAATATAATGAAAAATGCAGTGGTCCGAAGTGTTTTAAGGGTTACTGATTACAAATCTGCAGTCAGGTTTTAAACATTCAAAATGGTAGATCAAATAATGCGGACGAATTAAGATGTAAGATAAAATCACCTCTGTGTACATTTCTTTCCTGCACCCCTAGACATAATGGTTCAGTCTCTAATTTCTAATATTAGCGAAGTTTGTAGTACGTCAGCTCCACAATTTTACAAAAATGGCCAAAAACGCTGATTTCAGGGATTTCAACCTCGGAAACGTGACGTGATGGAAAGTTTTTAACCACAGATTCGTGTTCAGCATGAAAAATTCATTGAAAATCACTAGAAGCCATCTTATTCGCATATGAAAAGTTGCATTTAAACATTTCCAATTGTAATAGAATTAGATTTAACCCTTCGGAGGGTGCGCTCTGAAAAGTTAGCCGAGAAAGCGCGTCGCGGCAATTTTGCAATTTAGTTATGCTACTTTTATTAATATTTGAAAAACACAAATTAAACAGTTTGCGGCTAATTTGCCGCTGCGTACCCTCCGAAGGGTTAACTAGCTTTGAAGATCGTCAGAAATTCGATTTATCATTCTCTCTCTTAATTCAAATACAAATTTTCCTAGAACACCAAAATGCATATTAAGTGAATGTGCCTTCCCTTGTGACTTTTTACAAGTAGTTTCAAAGTTTTCAGACCGTAATAGAAAGTTATCTAGAATACACAAATAAATTTGTTCGATGGGTTTCACGAATTTGGTTGACGGTCAGAAAGAGGACGTATTCATTTTGACTAATATTCCTTTTAAAAATTTGCATAAATAAAACTGAGTTATAAAAGTACGACCCAGAAACCAAATAGTAACTCATGATATGGAGCTCAAAGAGTGCAAACCTGTTAAATCAACAGAAATTATGATGTCGATTTACTTCACTTGTGCAAAAATTGTAGCTATTATTCCCTTGAAAACTAATTGGACGATAACTGCTAAGTGACATACGGAAAATTGTTTCCCGCAAGTTTTAAAAAATTGGTTGGTAAACCAGAAAAATGGGGACTATTTTTTACACAACGATAACCCAAAAAACCTTCATTGCGCTTTCTAAAAAGAAATTGTCCCAATTTGAAAGTAAGGGTCTTCAGTTTTAATTCGGTAATAATTAAGGCAGTTATTGTGGAAACTACGTAGAAATTATATAGAGAAGATAAAAAATTTATGAAAATTAAAAATACAAAAAACATTTTTTTTTTTTTGTTTTTTTCCCCCCAACTAACTTAACAAATTTTGTTAGATCTCACATATTAACAGGAATATTAAAAAAAATCGGTATACTTAGTTAAGTTAATAATTAAAGCATTTCATGCATAAATCATCAATAATAACCACCCCTAACTGCCGTTCAAAGCAACGAAATATTTATATTATAAGGTGCCTCGGGTATAAATCTGTGTTAAAAAGGAATAACAGCTTAAGTTTATTTTCTGTTCAGGCGAGTTTGATTGTTTTAAATAAAAATATTGTAGAAACTATAGCACTGTTTTAACAGCCTTTATATTCAAATCAAACACCATGCTTGAAATAATATAAAACTCCAAAAGTTGTTGTTTTTAAAAATTTGCACCAGTTCAATATTTATAATCTGAAATATATGATAAAATATTTTCCATCTTAAGTCGAATTAGGCTGTTTTTGCTTTTTACCTTTAAAGTTCGGCCGCACTCGAACTTAGTTTTCCATCTTGTTAATGAATTATTTTAACATTTAAACAACATAAAAATTCAATTCGTTTACATAGAAATGAGTTTTTTCTTCGGTACTATTCTGCTACTTCATAAGTTACGCGTTCACATACATAAGTACATAAGTTTATGTATAAGCTGAAATGTCATATACAATTTAAGTAGTTTTTTAATGCATGCAGGGTAAATATTGCAATGTTAACTCTATGTTGCATTCCTTTGATTTACCATACTTTCTATTTTAAGCTTTCTAAACAAAAACTTAATTATCAGTAGATTTAGATAAAAGGTTAACATATATATATTCTAGAATTTTACGGAAGAAATAATCTAGGAAATATTTACATTTTTCTAAACTAATTTTAACTTGAATTATTGTCCAAAATATATATGTGCACCTTAAAGTAAATACAAAATAATTAAATAAATAAATGTACCCATTTATTATCATTTTTTTTCAAACAGACGACTCCCGCTGGGAAACAATCGAAAAAACGTCCGGTAGTACAATGCAAGATTTTACTGTCAGCTACCAAAGTTTACAACCATCAACTGCGTACACATTCCGCGTTATCGCATACAATCGTTATGGCATTTCATTTCCAGTTTATTCGAAAGATTCCATATTGACACCATCGAAATTGCATTTAGAATATGGTTATCTACAACATAAACCATTCTATCGACAGACATGGTTTATGGTTGCACTAGCGGCTACATCAATTGTCATAATAATTATGGTAATTGCAGTGCTTTGCGTTAAGAGTAAAAGTTATAAATATAAACGTAAGTCAATGCATAAACAAATATTAGCTGTATGCATGCAAATATAAATATATAATTTTCTATTATTTTCGAATAGAAGAAGCACAAAAAACGCTTGAAGAATCGATGGCCATGTCAATTGATGAGCGGCAAGAGCTTGCCTTAGAATTGTATCGGTCACGGCACGGGGTCGGTACGGGTACACTAAATAGCGCGGGTACATTAAGTCGTGGTACGTTAGGTACATTGGGACGTAAATCAACAAATCGACCCCCTACAAATGTACAGTTGGGCAAAAGTCCGCCGCGTCCATCGCCGGCATCAGTGGCATATCACAGCGATGAAGAGAGCTTAAAATGCTATGATGAAAATCCAGATGATAGTAGTGTTACGGAAAAACCATCAGAAGTAAGTTCATCGGAGGCATCACAGGTGAGTAGGCAAAATTAAGAAATTGTAACGCATTCTTATATCGATTATTTCTTTATTTGTTTTAATTTTTTTAGCATTCCGAAAGCGAAAACGAAAGTGTACGTTCCGATCCGCACTCATTCGTTAATCATTATGCGAATGTTAATGATTCGCTGCGTCAATCGTGGAAAAAACAAAAACCAGTACGCAATTACTCCAGTTACACTGATTCCGAACCGGAAGGTAGTGCAGTGATGAGTCTCAATGGTGGACAAATTATTGTTAATAATATGGCCAGATCGAGAGCACCACTGCCTGGCTTCTCATCATTTGTCTGACAATCAACAGAATTCTAAATTGATATAACTAGCATTTATATTATGTATTTGATGAACACTAATTATGATAAAATTTTACTTTAATTTTATTATTTATTTGCAAACAATTAATCGTTGGTTTAGAACAAAAAAAAATGAAGTAGTATATAGTATACATGTAGGCGAAATAACGCTTATTTATGGCAGCATATAATTTTACATTTAGAATAATTCATTTTTATAGCGATTTAAGTAAAAGGACATGTGCATGTATGTTATGTGTGAATATTCATATTTAAGTTTATGTATTTTATTAAATTGTACTTTAATTTTAATTCGTTTTAAAAATTCTTTGAGATTATTATGTCGTTTTGTAAACATACATACTTACTTGTAAAGCCAGTTTTTCAGTGTGACTTGAATGGCAGTTTTTAACTCAGTTTATAGCAAGTTTAAATTTAGTTCAATTTAACTAAGTTTTAATTATCAACATCAGTTTTAGTAATAATCAACATAACGTTGGCTATAAAATAAAATCGACTCTTTTACATAATTTTAAATGATCTTAACAAGATTAAGATAAAAGTCGAGTTTATCTTAGAAGTTGATTTTATTTTGATTATCATTTAATTGTTAAAAGTATACTTTATGTTAACTTTATAATAATTGACAAAGTATATTTAACTCTTTGAATTATTGTCAAACTGATATATATACTCACATTTATGACATTACAACCAACTGAAGCTACTTCTGGCCGAGACGACATGTCTTAAATTTTGTTTGTTAAAAAAATGTGTGTTATAAGGACTGTACGAAAAGAAACAGCACACATTTTTTTGCTTGTAACATAACGGTTTTTATTCTTTTTCGCTTGCAACTTTTTTTGTGTTAACAATAAATATTTCTAAATTAATTTTTCATTAAAACTTATAAAAAATATGATTCTCTTTTTGTTTTATCCCTTTCGTTAAACTCTGCACATCTTCTTTTGTAACGGCACTACCTGCCTCAAGCCAGTTTTTTTCAATTCTTCGACGTCACCTGCAACTCGACTATCCATCTTCATGTTCCTTTTGACAAAAGCCCAATACCTCTCTATTGGGCGAAATTCTAGACCGTTTGGTAGGTTCTCCTCTTTTGCAACATAATTGACGTTGTTTGTTTCTACAAAATCTAGGGCCAAAATATTGTTGATACTTTTTATGAAAAAGTATAAGACGATCTTTGTAAAAAAAACGGGATGCTCTTAAAACCGCAAGAGCCAATATCCTGCCAGACGAGAACTTTCTCGCCCAATTTTTAGACTCCTATTGTTCTCACTGACTATTGGAGTATTGGTCTACAGTACATACTTAGTGTTTTGTAAAGAATTGGTAATGTCCTTGAGTCCATTTTAACATAGCTTTCATCATCCATGCACTCATAAACATCTTGAAGCAAACGGCCGTGCAGTTTTCGAAGCCAAGTTTTCCCAATTTGCATTTTTCTTTTTTCTTATAAGTTTTTAAGTTTTGCCTTCCTTTCTCTTACAACCATACTGGCTCTACCTATATTTTTTTTTTTTGCCAAGTCTCGTACTGACATTGATTTGGTTTTGTTTATTAATGCCATTACCTTTGCTTCAAATTTCGGATCTTTTGGACATTTTTTCTTCCACTTTTCGGCCAATCTTTAAGAGAACAAGTATCTCCAAACTTGATTATAATATTATTGACTTTGTATCATTTAGCCAGTTGTCTGTAAAAAATCCTTTTTTTTCAATACAGTAATTGTATTATAAAGAAGTAACAATAAAAACCGATCACACTTTCTGAAAATGCTTACCGCATTTTGATCAAACGCCTACACTGTGAGAAATATTGAATTGCTTCTACATACACAATTGGGCAATTCACAAGCTGTATTATTCGCTAAAAATTCTCTCATTTTTTATACAAAACTATATGACATTATGATTATACGACAGTATATGGCAGCTTGTGAGTTGGCCTGACTCTGTTTCAGAGCTTCCATATAATACGACATGCAATTTGTCGTAATTTCTTTTTGGCATTAACACAATTTTGTCTCGACTAGAAGCAGCTTAAATATACATTTATACTTACTACATAAAGTATTTTCAATATTTCCAAGAATTACCTACAAATACCTAAGCTGAAGATATCTAACTATATATTTTTCTATTAATTCTCTGTAAATTGTGATAAAGAAAACTTAAATTAAATTCACACATGTATGAATGTGTACGGATGTAGATCCCAAAAATTATTTAATTAAAATTATAAAATGTGAAATTTAACTTGTTTTGAATGTGTATGTGAGTGTATAATGTTTAATTGTTTGCTCGTGGGATGTGTTCTTTCATTTTAGTTTTATATGTACGTATGTAATCTCATTATTTTATAAATTCTTACTATATGTAAATACAAACTATATAGCTTTTATGTTTCTTCATATATAAGTTTTACATTCATATTTTTATACCCACAAGTAAAAGTGCTCTTTATGTTTTATAACAAAACATATTTTATTTTTTATTAGTAAATAGAAATTTGATATGTATATAAGCCCATAAGCACAAAAAACATGTATAACGAGCTTTAGAGGCAAAACATCGATGCTGAAAAATTAAAGCGACGTTGGTTGAAAAGATGTTTTGTCACTATACAATAGATATGAATGTGAGTTCCTAATCGATATTGGAAATAAAATCAAAAATTGTATGTTTTGAAAAAAAGAAAGATTAAGTATATTATAAAGAACTTTTCCGCTTTATTTCTTATGGGCTTATTCATGGTGTTATTTATTACACCTTTTATGTATCATATTGTATTTCAAATGCTTAAATTACGCCAACATTTTTTTTTCAGTTTTTTTTTTTATATTGCATTCAGTTTCTTAGGGCCATATTAATATGCAATTTATCAATTAATTGCAAACTAAATTGTAATTGTAATGAAAGAAAAACAAACAAACACAAAACAAATAATTGCAACTAAACGAGTTTAATATTGAAAAAAAAATTAAATAATTATTGTAAAATTAGTAAAAGAAAAAAGAAAAACAAACAAACAAAAATAAAACTTTATAAAAATTTTAAATTTTCGAATACCTACATATATTTTTTAACGGTTTTATGTTGCCTAAACACACACAAATTTCATAATTCATAAATTTCAAAGAAAACATTTAAATCAAAAATCTTGTAATTTAAATAAATTAAACTTTTAATCTAAATGCGACTGATTATTAATATTATGTATTATAATTATGATTATTGTATTGTATGTACTTTAAAAAAAATGTAACTTCTTAACCCGAAGAATAAGCAAACAATTGCGATATCGAATCAATTTCGAACGTTGCACTTTGTTTCGAAATTGCTCAATTTTGTAGCAAACCCTTCAAATTACAATTAATTTAAACAATTGATGACATAAAATACTGGAAATAATTAAAACCACACACAAACACAATATCATATAATTAATAGATTGAATTTAATTGTAGTTTTAAAATGAAACTTTAGTGTGAGATTTTTTTAAAAAGTGCGCACATTTTACTTTTCATTGTTAGGTGTGACGAAGGTGTGCTCATAAATATATTATAAAAAAGTCTAATTGATCGTAAATTAAGTTAGCAATTAATTAACAGATAAAAGAATAAAATGAAAAAAGTATTACAATGTACTTGATGAACTCAAATAAATGCGTGAAAAATATTATTATTTCTTTTAAATGAGTGAACCTATTGACCCACTTGCCAGGTAAAAAGAGTTAACGATTTCGTGTATTTTTGCTATAACATCTAAAGTTTTTGCAATAAGCAAGGAGCTGATTTTGTGAAACTAAAACCTAAGAAAAAAAGCAAAATAAAATTGCAAAAAAGGCAGAAAAAGGCATTAAAAAACACAAAAAAATTGGAAATCAGTTACAATTTAAAATTTTTTTGTTGTATTCAAAAAAGTTATTCAGCCCTGTTCTGAATTCCTTTTCTGTTCGGAATTGATTCCGATGTTCCGTGTTCTGCAATCAGATTTTCGCAATTGCTATCGAATTATCGATTGTAGATGTTCTGACATCCGATTTTATAAAATTTCAATCGGATTCAATCCGATCAGCTAAGAGCGTGTGGATTTGTAAATTTTAACTATTTGAGTATTTTAAGTTAATAAAAATGTGCAAAGCTCATTTGGCAGCAATTTTAGTTGAGAACCAGAAGAATGGAGAAGAAAAAATTGTGTTTTGAGCTGCATTTTTATGTTTTTCCCTAATTATATACATTACAAAATTTACAAATATTTTACAAAAATAAATTTTGTTTATTTACATTTTTAAAAGCAACGTTTTTTATTGGGTTTATTTTATTTTCTTGCTAAATTTTTTAATTAACTAAACTTCAAAGCAATTGTAATATCAAAAATCACTAAACATATTATTCAATATCAGTTCGAAATTATCAATTCTCTTCTGAATGCAGAACACTTTTTTGAATCCGAATCGGATTTCAATTCCGTTTCCGAAGCAATTCCGCTTTAGATGTCAGAACAGGCCTGATTCAAATGTTTTTTAAAACGAAGTTTTACTTCTGTCGAAATATTGGGATTTATATTTAAAGTACTTGGGATTTATTTAAAGAAAATCTTAGTTCGTATATTTAAAAGCATTAAAGAGCTTACTTACATAAAAATTTGAATTTTTAAGACAAAAAATAAAAATGGAATTAGGAGAAGCAAGACCAACGAAGTGCTCATTTTTTCATGAAACGGTTACATAAGAAAAAAAGACAGTGAGCAAAATGTACAGTTTTGTTTGTTCAGCTTTTCGGTCGTTTCATCAATCGAAATGAAAATAGAATTTTCACCAACTATTTTTCGTACTGTGGACTCATCGAAAACTTTCTTCTTTATGTATTTCTTAAAACACCTAGTGAATTTTGGACTGCGGAGCTTTATTAACGGTAAGTTTCACATCAGCACCATTTTGGCAAGGTCACCGTATAATTCATTAGTTTTGCCGCCAATATGAGAAGTTATCATTTGCTCCTTCTTTTTTTAAATTCACCGACTTAATATGTTTCTATCGGTTTACATTCTGCTGCACATAATTATTTTTCGTGACCGACGGAGGAAAAAAAATTTCCATTTGGGCTAAAAACAAAATATCGGTCATTAAAAATAGTAGAAGATTAAAAAAGCACAATGGGTAGAAAACCCCAAAAAAGCATTTATTACGTAGAAAAAAGGCAACAAAAATTCAAAAAAGGAACTAAAACAATGAAAAAGGCAGGGTGCTTGAAACGCGTATGTATTATATCAGCCATCATGTAGAAGTTTGCTGAAAAAAAGGAGAGTTCCTCATAATCCGCTCCCTGATAATATTTTCTTAAGCTCAAAAAATATAATAAAAGCCACCAAGAGAAAAAATTGCCTATGTAAAGCTGTTTGCTTCACCGTTAGGATTACGCACAAAACTGTATGTTCCTTCCTTCCATGAATAAATATAACTCACACAACATGAATGGATACGAAAAGCTCAGCCAGCTGTTATTCCATAATAGTAGTAGTAGTATATCTATCTTAGGGACTTATTTCAAAACTGAAGAAACTTTTTTCGCCATCAGGTCAATTTTAGGAGTAATAGGCAAAATATAAAAACTTCCTTTTCCTAGTCAATTTATCCTCTTTTCCACTTTCATGAACTATGATTATTTTCAAGCAAATAAAAATAAATAAATTTAAAGGGTAAATAAATATGTCGTCACGTAAAAGATTGTAGTCGTATATACAATTCGATGGGCTCGACGATGAACTGCGCTATATTTCTGTGCCAATATAATTCATGATGTGATACCATTTGATAAACGGCTTCATAGGTTTTTAGTAGTAATATTTTCTGATTTAGTATTTTATTGTTCAAGCCCACATATGGTATTTTACCAAAAAACAAATAATTATTTTTTTTTAAAACAGTTATTTCAAGTGTCACCCCCTCTATAAGTATTAGACATCAATCTAAAATAAGAAAATTCTCGCATTGGATGATGCTGTTAACCCATTGATGACAACTGTTTACGTACCTATATGTAACGCCGTCAAGTCCTAATTTGAAACGTGTGCAAGAAACTACACGTGTATGCCACCATTTGTAACGGTACAGCAAATGAATTGGAATTTGAGTTCGTCGTGGGCGTGTGTGTTTTGTTGAACAACAGTTATACTCAAGGATTATTGTTAAATCAAAATTAAAAAAAGAAATGTATAGCTACTAGGCTGTGTAGTATTCTCGGTACTCTTTTTTAGTAAAAATTATGTAAGTACGTTGCGTTTGGTTTCTGTTATTGTTTTTATGTTTAGATATGAATATTTGACTTTAGAAAAGTCCATAAAATATCTGCCAAGAGCTTATGTGAGATGAAGAAGATGAAGATATGAGACGACAAATGGCCATTAAAACTCCTAGTGGTCAAATATTGATTGGGATGAAAATCATAGTAAAGAAGAAGACAAAGGTGAGCTAGTAAACATCCCAAGAGCACACATAAGACAAAGGTGCAATGAAAACTACACAGAAATAGTGAGGAAAGGCTCAATTATGCATAAGTAACGCAACTTAGCGTAACGGAACGTAAAAATCTATCGAAGATAGAACTCTACGTTGCGTTATGATTTCGGTAATCACTTACACGCACTGCTTATATCACAGATATTTAAGTGACAGTTGGCAACGTTACGTTCCTTTCCGTTACTTATGCATAATTAAGCCTGAAGGCGCATAAATTGACACAAAGATTAAAAACTTCAACATCTATAATTTTTATATTTAAATTTTCAATAATTCGATCATAACGAACATGTCATACATTCTCATCAGCTGCAACAACTGAACAATTTCTAAATGTTGGCCCAATCAAAAAAACACCAGGACTTCGAACTCAACCAGAAGTTCGTGCTCATGATTATGATCAAAACCTGACGAAATTAGTACAAAATATTCGGTGAAATTAGATATTTAGTGTTGGGAAGATGGGAGCCTTAAAATTTTGATTTTTTTTTTTTTGTTTTAAAATAAATAAATTAAAGAGGTGTTAACTTCAAATTTCTCCCCTCTCCCCACTGGATCCACTAGTGGTAACGGGTACCCCAGACTATCACTGGCCCAACAGCAAATTGTTTTGCTTTGTTTAAAGTTTATATGCCCAACAAGACATAATATGACTGATATTTTCAATTCTCTATCAGTTCAGCATTGCTGTTGGCATTAATGGGTTAAAGAAATTAATGATACTTGGATGTATTTTATATTAATTTTATACTTTTTTGTTAATGAAAAGTTTTATTTTTTCGATACAATGAAATATTTTTTGCAGTTGATTTTACTAACATTCATTTATTAATCGACAATGGGCGGATTTTCCCATTTTGAAACACAGCCGTTGTATTGACTGAAGTATCAAGATTAATGGCCCTGCGATGATTCCTTCTTATTTTTGTCGCTTTTGGTTGTAAGGAGGTCGTGGCAGTGGGCGGATTTTTCCTATAACAAATTATATAAATAAATTAAAAGTAATTTCAGTTTTAATATCCTTTCTAATTTCTTAGCGAAAACAATAGCGAATACGGATATTAATATCGTTTTGCAACATTTGCAATAAAAAAAATTAAAAAAAAAAAAACTTACGAAAAAACCAATTTGAAGATCGAGTACCTATATAACCATAAAATTTCAAGAATTTTTCATTATGCAGCCAACATCAACTCAAGCAAGATGGTGATTGCAATGACTTTTGGTCATAACTGACTTTTTGCAATTAAATGAAGGCTTTGAAATTTTGGCTTTATTTTTGTGTTGTGCTGCTCTTCTGTAAAAAATAAAAGCGTTTGTGGCGAAGCTAAGTCAATGTTTAAAATTTAAATAGTTATTTATTCTTCTGACTTTATTCTCCGTGAAATTTTATTATCGGGCTGGTTTGTGTTTTCGAGCAATTCATTTTATTTTGTCATGATGTTATCGCTTTAACTTCTAAAAATTTATAAGGTAAGCCATCTACATCTTAAATTTTTGAACTAAAAAGTCATTCTTGCACTATTACTTATTTTTCCTAATTCATTCTATGTTCTATCTAGCTCTTTCACACAATCTACGATGTATATTTTAAACGGTAGCGGAATAGTGTGTGTCAACCTTAGTTTTCGTCTACTATTTCAACTAATAAGGTCACATGCAACACTGCAAATATTTGTGTGTATACTTTAATGGCATTCTTATATTTTGACAGCTTTGTAACCTTTGCTTTTCTGTTTCACATTTTGCTTTGATTGTTTTTTTTAGGGAATCTCGGTATTTTGGTAATAGCGTTAGTGCGAATATAAGTTTTTAATGCTTATTTCCTAATTAAACGTATTAATTAAATATTAATAAAAACTGTGAAATAAAATGTCCTTTCAAGGGTACATTAATCAGAGCGATGATTACGCGGATGATTCGCGGTCAAATCATTATGAACAGAATCCTGGTGACAGTGAAGAAGGTAAATTAAATAGTGAATGGAATGTTATAAAGATGTGTAAAAATTTAAAAATAAAATATCAATCCTACTCAGATACGGACGATGCGAGCGAAACAGAATTTCGAAATCACAGTCGCCCCGCAATCAACAGCACAGTCACCGCCACAGCAAGTGCAAATGGTAGCAATCACGAGCTGAAGGAACAGTAAGTTAAGCCACGCGTCGCTTCGTCTATAGTTACGCTACCGAAGTGTTCTTGTGGTCAATATAGTGTTTTATATCTTACAGAGTGTACCAACAAAAGTTGACACTGTTAAACAGTCAACTGGAGGAATTAAAGCAATTAATACATCCAGAGTATGTCAAGCGGCTGAAGAAGTTGGATTATCAGCTAAAAGAACGTCTACGACTGAATGAAATCTATCGTGACTACTTAAAGGAATGCGTGGAAAGAGATTATCATTTAGAGAAGAAGGCAGCGCAAAAAGAATACGATGAGAAAAAGGTACGCTGGACTCAGTAAAATAATATACAATAGGCATACATAATTTAATTTATGTATATTATTTAATTCAAAGGTCGATCTGAAGGATAACATTCTCTCAGACTTTGAAGAACGTAAGAAGCTAATAGAGAATGAGCGTTATAGTTTAGAATTAACAAATGATTCCATGGAGGTAAGTGAATAGTTGACATCAACCACTTTAATGTATGTACATATCTAAATCCTATCCTATATAAATTCTTTTTTAGATAAAACCAACAGTTACAAGAAAATTGCGACGACGGCCAAACGAACCAGTGCCAGTTGTTGAAAAAAGACGAAAACCCACTACAGGCCAATTACTGGTATATCTACTCGATGATAAAGAGATTGATTGTGATTTGAAAACAATACAGCGTGGTAAACCTCTCACACCCAGTAAGCTACTGCATACAACAACTGTGCACTATTGAATATATTTAATTAATGATTATGTGTTATAGCATTACAACAGAACGGTATTGGATCCTATAGTAATCATCAACATATGCTCAACGACACTGTAAGCACATATGTGGAAACACGGATAGAAGATGGCAAACTACTGTACGAAAGACGTTGGTTTCATCGTGGACAGCAAGTATATGTTGAAAGCAAAGAAATGGGCAAATTTCCAGCAACAATCACGGCGATTGGAAATGAAGTTGTGAGTATACAAATATTTATTTTGATTACTCTATTTTAATACTACATGCAAAATGCAATCGCTATTATTGAAATTTAAAGAATTATTAGTAAACACAATCTAAATATTCCACATTGGCTCATTTCTACATTATAATCTATACGGGCAGGCGCGTACCCAGAGGGGGGATTAACCTACACATAGTACATAGCACAAACAAGATTGTCAGAGTGTTTTTTGATTTCAAAGTTTAAAATTTGGAAAGGAAAAATTACAACCAGTTACTTATTGGTAAATTTTTTTGAGTAAAATGAAAAAAAAAGATATATATAAGTTATACACACAGTATGTCCAAAATTTGTTTACACCCCAGCGAATTTTTAAATTAAAGCGTATAAACAATCATAAACGTTTTGTCTAAAAGTCTGATAAATTTGTGTATAATTCTTCCCTATGTTATGCTGGCTTTGATATTATAATAACCATTACGGTTGAAATAAAAAAAAATTCTTTTCTGCCCAGAGAATTATTTTTACGTAAATATTCAAGCTCCATTTCATTGCGTTCGACATTGTTGATTGCACCATTCCAACTTCCTTACCTTTGCCAACACCAAAGCTGTAACTCCCTGCTTTTGATTTCAGCTGCGTCTTGAGTCGCTCTTATTGGTTAGTCACTAGCAAGAACTACATATTAGACACAGGGTCATATGTTGAAGACTTAGAAAATGCCGTTAACTCATTTTCACCCGAATGTGCACATAACACATCTATCAGCTTAACCAATAACTATTTATGGGCGTCACAAACAACCGTTACTAGCTCAAAACGAATATAAACTGTAGGTAGAGTGTGTAGGGTATGAATTTAAAATATATCGTTTTGAATTCAAATTATAACTCTCTGAATTCAACCTGAAAATGTTGCACAATCAGAAAGTTACACAAATTTATTTTATCATTACAATTTCATTTATTTATTTATTAATAATCGAGCCTTTAGGGACCTTTATTTTAACGAAAGTTAAGTGGTTATTTTAATTTTTAAATTTAATACTTTTTTTCATTTACTGATCCGTTACCACTGATATTTCAAAATGGAAGTTATACTTGGAAAATAATAATGACACATTTTTTCTCTTTTTAGGTTTGGGTCAAGAAAAACAGCGAAAGCAAGATTAAAATTATCATGTCCCAATTGGCTAAAGGTAAAGTAACAATAAAAAGGCGAGCCAATTGACAAAACTTTAAGCAACATCCACAACAATTTAGTTTGTACTATTGATTAAAAATATATATATACTTATTTTATTTGCGTGTAATTTTAGCTTTAGCTATTTGTATGTAATATGTCCAGCAATAATTATTTATTGTTATTAACAACAATGAAACACGAAATAATGTTTTCTTTTTAATATATAGTAGTAATTTTTAATCAAAAAAAAAAAAAAAAATTCAAAAAAAAAATGAAAAATGTAAATTTTCAACAGCACACATAAACATTTTTCTGGGGAATTTTATATCCATATTGCTAATAGAGATATTGATATTAATCTCGCATCATAAATATAATAATATTAAACAAAATAAAAGTTAACTCTAAGAATTATTTAACTAGGTTAAATAATAATTATAATAAGATGCATTTAAATGTTAATAGAGTGGTATATATAATAAAATTAAAATGATTTACATTATAATATCGTTTTTGGTTTATTTGCTTTTTAACGATATCTTCGTCAGTTTTGCGTACAATCTCTTGGGCAGTATACACTTCTTTATTTTAAGGACCTTTAGCTAAATTACTGAACTCAGCACAGATTTCCTCGTTGATTTCTTCGACACCAGGTATATCGGACATTACCCATGTTTCATCTGTGCTTGCTAGGGTCTCCGAGCAAATGGGGCAAGTTTTTTTATTGACATTCCTATAAAATATAGAGGGATGATGAATGCAAAAACTCTTATTCAATGCATTCTTATATCACTTACCATTGCTCAATACACGGAGTACAAAAACTATGCATGCATGGTAATATAACTTCAGTGCGCCTGTCCAAGCAAATTGAGCATTCATCGACATGATCAGCATGCTCACACACAGAGCTGGTAGGACTGCTTAAACCGCTCATCATACTACTCCCAACGATAGCATTTACTTGATTCATGAGCAGCGATGCGGTAATATGATTTGAGCAACAATTACCATCAGCACCACCACCGACGTCTTCCAGTGAAGACTGTGAACTGCGGCGTGAACTCTAGATATTAGAAACGAAATATAAAGAATCTTATTTCATACAACTATGTTTACCCACCCTATGATTTTCACTGCTGGCAAGACTTTCCAAATGTGCCTGGAATGTTTTGAAAACGCACAGAAATTGCTTTAGATTCAGAAACTTATAGCCATCGATTTTTCGCGTAACTGGATCAACTTTAATGCATGCAATTTTAACAGTTGCCTTCCAAAGAAGTGAGGTATCAGTGCCACGTTTGATAAGAAATACCAATTGTTTTCCATCATTTGGATCGATGCATTTGCGTGAGCTACGACGGCGACGAGAAGAAAAAGTGTAAAGTCAAAGAAAAGTGTAGACTTGAGAAAATATATTATGCGCAATAGATTTCTTACAGCGAATTTAAGTTTTCTATACAGGTCTTTAGGTCTTCATAGGTGAGTGAGCTGATCTCACAAAGTATTTTTGCCTGACCTCTCAACTGAATATGCAGCGAATCTACTACGTCTGGTATATCCGTCACACTTTGTGTTTGTCCCATTTCTAACTTTTTCACTTAAGTTTCTTATGAAAATTGTTCCTTGTGTACAATTAAAATAAATAAATAAAATAACCTGAGATAGTGTACATGAATTTTAATTTTCTTGCATAGTTTTCGCTTTTTGCACAGGATAACTGTTTTTATGTTTATTTGACGTTTCTTTACACACTGTTTCACAAGCCGTGCTTGCTCAAAATTTTGATAACATGCTTGATGGAATCATTGTCACTACTTATAACGTTATTACCATTATGTTTAGGGATGGGAGTATCGTATAAGAAAATTGTAAAAATATCGATAGGCCCGAGAAGTTGTCAACTATCGATTAGTTATAAGCAGAAATTTCCACATATTTAAACATTGTTAAAAATCTCAATTACGGGCAAGTTGAGAGTTTCATTGTCATTCATATGAAGCGCTCTGTGGAGGAAGGTATTAATTCACATTTTACCTAACACGAATTTCTATGCACAATAACACATTAATAGCACAGAGCGCCACTTTTTTTTCTTTTTTTTTAAAGCGAATGGGATGTGTCCAAGTTAAAAAGATAACTTATTTTCGGAATTCTCTCAATATTAATTAAATTAATTAAATTACCATAACAAGGATGCAAACTGTCGAAACAACCAGCCAAGTGCCTCGCCTTTTTAAGGTGCTGAACGAAATATTTCACTCCGACTGATCACCTCGTAATTCACATTACCTAAAAAAGAGTTTAATAGACATCTGTCAGCAAAAGCTTCGTCAACAGAACTGTAGCTCTTAATCCGTATTCAAAATCAAGCGATAAAGCTAATAGAACACAGTAAGCTTTCCAGCTCTATTCACTTGGAGCATCTTAGTCTATTCTATTGTTATTTCCTTAGTAGATGTTTTGCAGAAATGAGCGGGTTGATACCGTCTGTTCGTGTGTTCCCCAGAACTATGTGAACCACATGCGATACTCACACATTATACGTGGAAACGATACTCTAACGCACTACGCATTATTGAGATAATTTTTTCCCCTATCGTACCGCTCGTTTATGGAATAAGCTCTCTGCAAAAGTTTTCCCTGGCGTAAATGACCTTATCCAAAGCAAACGTTCGCCGATATTTTTCCCTATATCCTCCTCCCTAATTCCTATCTTCCCTTTCTAGTCAGCACAATGCTTTGCATTCATAAGTGTATTTACCCGTGTGCTTGTTGTCCGTTAAAAAAGAAAATAAATAAAAAATTAGAGGATTGGTTTACATACAGTACACAATAAATACAAAAATGCAAATAAAAAATTTAGATAATTTTAAAAAAATTCTAAAAAATAGTTTTTGGCTTGGAAAGATCCCGTTCGCTTTTTGGGTGGCGCACTGTGTAGCCCTATTAAATATGGAAATATTTTCTTAACATAAAAGGAATGAAAATAACAATTGTTCAGAATAAAATAGTTATATTGACGCTAATTATAGGTATAGTAGAACCCCGATAATTCGTAATCGCAAGAGACTAGCAAATTTTTTTTAGAATTACATGGGCTTTCGATATAACAAGATTTGTTCGAATTACATGGGTTTTCGATATAGCAAATTTAAAAAATGAGCTAAAGGAAAGTTTTGGAGTTATCGATAATTATCGTTAAGTCGTTACAATTATCGAAAGTTAACGATATCGTTGCTTTTCGATAATTGTCGAGAAAATTCCCGTCCCTAATAACGTTTGTCCCAGTAGTTAGTTGGTCGTTTGGTTATTTTTATACATCGGTTTACTTTTTACTCTTAGCTAATTTTAATCATTGGTTTCTCCACCTGGTAATCATCGATTCTGAAATTTTAACCAGCGAATTTATGGTTTGGGCTCTTAACCACAATATTAATTTCTTAATATTCGCTGTGTTGCTGATCACGAATGCCATTGAATATGCTCAATTGGCTTTGGTTTCCGAGATATTCAGATGAATCGTTATTTATAGGACCCTTTTTTCAACCGATTTTCAAAAAAAATATTCATATATTTTTTGAAAGCATAATAGAGCCTTACGTATAACAAGAAAAAATTTTGGAACTATATTCGAAAACACCAAGCATAGTAAAATCAGTGCCCAAGATATTGCTCATTACTACCGGTTGAAATCTGATTAAACTGTCGATTTTGTTTTGCAAACCTAAAAACAAAAAACCTAGAAAACAAGATTACCAAACAAAAGAACAGTTATACCAGTTACCCACAGTATTTTTTTTATTGCCTCAGTTTAATGGGAATGTTCCCCAGAAAAATTTGCACCACCATTAAAATGGGGTAAAAAATTTAATTGTGTATTTCACATCTTTCTTATACGATTTTAAACAAAAACTTTGATAACTCAGTCAAAACTCAACCGACAGTAATAAGCAACACCTCAATGGATACCGATTTTAAAATGCTATCAATAAAAAATATAAATAAAAGATTCATTGTGGAAAAAATCGATACTTCGTATAGTTTTCTCGTTCGAATTCACAACCGTACTTTTTTATAAATGTATAATGTATGTATTAATTGGACAAAAAAGCGCGCACACAAACTTTGCTAACAGTTTCTTATGCAACTTTGTTTTCCTTTAACCAATTATACGGAAATTTTTATCACCACTCACTGGAAGTTTTCGAAGTGGTGCAGATTTATTATTCAAAAAACAGCAAAATTACAACTTAACTTGAATACGTTTTCTTTTGACTACTATAATAAGCATATAACATTTTTAATTATAAGCTTCTTCTAATTCAATCCAAATATTCTTTTGACAAATCGGATAATAACTATGAAATAATATTGAATCTTGAATCTTTTTCTGAGTACATAAAGTTACTACATTGACATTAAAAATTTGCATTTAATTTTTATTTAGCAATCATATCCGCAACTGGCCTCCGTTACCTTCACTAGTCATAATTATGGAGTCTTAAATATTACAACCGAACTAGTCAATTTAAAAAAACTATAGACCAAATTTTGGTGAACTAATTTTTAAGGTTTGATACTTTTAAGATTTTTAAAATGGAATAATCGACCCAACTTGATGTCACCAGCCCATAGTAGCGACTAGTGCGCAACGAAATTCACTGAGTTGATTGAGGTCGAGAAGAGCAATTTCACTGTTTTGCCAGTTTACTGCCGCGAACATTGTTATGACTTGCGAACATTAGAAATGAAACATTGAGCTCAATGTTCCGGCAAGTAGAGCAATAATAGCTTCTGTGAAAAATCTCCAAAATCCGGAGTTATCTCCAACGCCATCAACGTTCAGAATTCGAAAATTGCTTTGGTGCACAGACATCTCGCTATGTGCAAACTATCAAGCAGAAGTTCAGCCTCAAATTGTTTTTAGTTCAAAGGTTTAAATTTCAATCGAAGACAAATTCCATATTATGGCACACTATATGAAATGAAAGAATAGTCAAAATTTTGATATCAATTCCATAATTAACTAAGTTTTAACAACATTCATAACTTCACTTGCATTCGTTGAAATCTGTACTTCATGCACTCACTATACACACCAACAACAATAACGAATCAATTTTAGATTTTTTTCCGTTTCTTTTATTTACTTTATGATAAAAAAACGATTTACAGCTAACATCGTGATCTTGACGATTTCATGTAATAATCCTTCTTATTGTGGACGTGAGCCACGACCGAATCCACCGCGGAATTCAACATCACCGGCACCGGGTCCAACATCACCCTTTTTGTCAGAACCACCCGGAGCACGTCTGTAAGCAGAACGATCTTCACCAGTTTTGTTTGAATCACCAGTGCGGGCACCAGCAGTCGTTGGTCGTGGTCGCACAGTTTCAGATCTGACTGGGCGTTTCAGTGTAGCGGGCACAATCTCAGGTGGCAAATGTAAATAACTGCGCAAGTATTCGATACCCTCATTGGTCAGGTACCAATAATAATGCCTCCAGGCAAATTGCTCCTTGACGAGACCGCGAGAATGTAGCGATTGCATTGTTTTGATGACATTTAAGTTGGGAATTGTCTCAAGCTCGGGGTGCTTGGGTGCGTGGAAATCTTTTTTGGCTACGATCACACCCTCTTTGAAGAGGTATTCGTAGATAGCGACACGATGAGCCTTTGGCATAAACATACTGCAATGGAAGAAGCAAAAACAATATTTTAGCACTTAATTTACAAATACATTTTAGAGATTTTAATTGACAATACACTTCGCGATTTTTGCGCTTTGTCACAAATTTTACTATTTAAAATTTTTGCATTACATCAACACAAGTTTCCAAAACAAAATACTACAAAATTATATATATGCGCATATCTACTAATTTCTACTTTAATTCACACTTTGTTGAATTGATTGCAAAGATTTTAAATGATTTATTTTATTAAAATTTTACATACTTTGCGTCTAGTATGAAGGCATACACCGGAAAGAAAGAAACGAAAAGAGAAAATTAACTTGACAGCTGTCATTTCGTTGTTCAGCACTTAAGCACAATAAATGACATCTCACATTCCTACAGATGGCGCTAGTGAAACAGGGTGCATTCGAACAAAGAGTAAAAAAATCTCAGAAAAAACGTTATTTTAAAATCCGCAATTCTGGATTGTGTGCTACACCCTAAGAAAAATTCTTCTCCATCACAACAGATGCAATAGTGGGAATTCAATAATGCTTTCCTGTGAATATGGGCCCTACAGATTTTGTTTGTGTTTTGAAGTGACTTTCAAAAAATGAAGTGTTTTTTAAAGTGTAATAAGAAAACGACATATTATCAAAATTTATCTGGTTTTGTGTGCTTAGTTTGCGAATAAAAACCGTTTCGGTGGTAGCGCTACTGTGTGGCAGACAAAATAAAGCTCCGACTAAATTTTTAAATGAGGGTACATAATTTCTTCCAAGGAATTTTTCACTCCAAAAACAAACAGGTAGAACTCTTCGATACTGTCGTTTTTTTGCGTAAAATCATTTAGAGATAAAAACCTCCACTCGCCTTCTAAATCTTCTACCTCTTCATTTTGAACATAATGGTATAAACACAACCAAAGCAGCAGGCCTCAGCTTCAACAACAAACGCACAGAATTTTATGAATTTGTATGGGAACAAATTTCTGAGGCTAGCTGCCGCCTCAACGACGCTACATTAGATTCTATTCAAATTTTCTCAACTTCACAATGTTTTCTCTCTTGTGTAAGGGGAAACATTGCCATATTTTTCAAAAAAAGCCAAGTGTTGCCAAGTTTTAGTATGTAAATATATGTATTTTTTCGAGTTTCCTATTAGTTTCTTCATTCTCTTGATGATTTTTGCACAAATAAACGATGTAAATAATTTTAATTTATATAACAATTTTTTTAAATTACAGAATATTGAAGTTTTCCTTTTATTTTTTGATAATTGATAACGTAAATAAGAAAAAAACTGAGCTATAATAATCAAATCCAACTGCTTTTGTTTTGTTTTTCTTTTACATATTCTTGACGCTAGAGGCTGACGCCCTTATTGTGTTTATTCTCTCAGAAGAAGTAAGCGGTTAGAGGCCGGCTGCGTTTATAGCATAACCATTTTTTTGTTTTGTCGCTCTGAAGAGGCAGCCCACCGAGTTTTCACTGCGATTTTTTTCTTCTTCATCTTTTTCTTTTATTTCTTTGTGATAGGAAAGTTTTTCAACAAAACAATTTTTGACAAATGTTTGATAGGGAAAACTTAATAGAAAATGTGCGGAAACATCGCATTTTAAATCATGTGTTGCTGCTGGCTAAGAGAACTATATATGTAGTCATCACAACAACAGGGTATACAGAGACGGGCAAATCAGACGGCCGTTTCGGAATCCGCCACGATTCCTCATCAGTGATCTTTATGATAGTTCTCAATATTTCAATATCCTATATAAGCTACTAATATTTGAAATCATAACCAAGAATTACAGATATGATTCCAAATATCTTCTCTGAATAGAGATATTGAAAGAAATAAGAAATAAGGAAGAGATATTTTATTTTATAGCAAAAACTAATTCTTTTTTATTTTCACATTTGAGGCATTTCATGTAAAACGGACAACGTAAAAAAATGTGTAAATACTTTAAGCTAAATTTTGAAAAATAATTTTTTTTAAATGGTCGAAGTTATTCAAATTCTGATTTTAAACTTTTACTTCCGGTTTGGTGCATAAAAAAATTTAAATTTTCGGTCTGATTCCATAATTGAAAAGAAGAGTAAATTTTCAATTTAAATTACCATGTTCAATATTTTATTGTAAATTTGCTTAATTCTAAAAATCGCTTTTGAAAAATCCATATTTCAATTACGGCAATTCTATAAAAACCCAAAACTTGGCAACTGTACTTAATACAAAAAAAAAAAAAAAATTGTGCGTCTACATTTTTCCTTTTTTTTCGTTGTCCGCTTCACATAAAATGCCTCCTTTTAATTATTACGTTAGGAAATCGAATGACACGTAGACATATCTGACTAAGTGTATTAAGTTTACATAAGCAATCTTAGAGGTACAATTATGAGCAGGGCTCGCATTTGTTGACTTATCATTCTTTTTTTTTTGTTTATCGGAGAAAACTCTACGTTGCATACAAACTCCGTTTATGACCTTGGAATTCGAAATCTTCATTTTTTATTATTGGTGTTTCTATTTTTTAGGTAATTTTTTATATTCAGGCATGCTCCAGAATTCACTTTCGAGTGAAATGAAATCACTTCAATTTCACTATTTGGTGCTCTAGAATTCACTTTGTGAAATGAAATCACTAGCATTTCACTCGTTGGTGCTCTGTGATTCACTTTTCTTTTCTTACTCGTTATTAAAAGTGAATTTCGAACGAATTCGCATGCTCTAGAAACCGAATTCACTAAAAAAAAGTGATTTGAATTCACTTTAGCAGCAACAAGTGAAATAGAACAACCGGCGCAAATTTAACAAAAAATTAATCAAGTATAGAAAATATCAATGAAAATAAAAATTTGAAGGAGAAAGCATAAGAGCTTCACCCAGGATGCTTTATTCCTCAATTTATGGAGAAGCATCCAGACATCACTAGAGGCTTCATCAAGGGCGATAAAGTAAAAGAAGAAGCACTGGCAATAATTGGCGACGAGCCTTAAGAGCAATGGCCCACCACAAAAAGGAAGAAAGTAGCAAAAATAACAACAATTCCAGGACTAGGACGACCGGGAGCAGCCCCTCTATATCGTTTAACACAGTAATTGAAGGTGTAATTGGCACTTCACAGTTTGGCCCCCCTTCCACTTTTGGAAATGTAGACAGCACATACTCCGTTGAAGAAATACTGATGTGGTCGCTGCTGCTTCTTTTGCTGCCTGTAGTACCACCGCCTCTTCCACTGCCGGCACTTCCACGGTCGCCAACGCTGTCGCTGTTAATGTTACTTCTACTGCTGCTTTTTCAAATGCCTTTAAATTTTTTCGCTAGCATATTAATTTTTTTTTTCAATATTTAGCGCATATTCAAATACAACACTCATATTTTAAAATTTTCACAACCTCTTTTTGTTGTTTTTTTCATGCGCCAATAACCAGCTGATCGAAAAATACAGCGAGTTGCAAACATTACAACGAATTGAAAAAAATAGTGAATTTGAATTCACTCGGTTTCTAGAACACCAAAAACAATTTCACTCGATTTCAAATTCACTTTCACTCGGATTCTGGAGCATGCATGATTTATAGGGTATTTATTAGGCAATTTTATCCATTTACATTTTATTTTTTTTTGTCAATTTGAAAATGGATTCTACTGTGAATAGGTAACTATTACATAAATTAAATTTTTAATTCCAATTGTCTAATCCATTTGTTTGAACTGAAATTTATGCTTTAAACACAACCAAAGCAACCGACTTTTGACCGCTGACTTCTTCTAAGTAAACATAAAAAGAGCATCAACCTCCAGCATCAAAAATATACTGTTGGATTTAATTTTTGTTTTTATTCATGTTTCCAATTGTCTAAAAATAAAAGAAAAATTCAAGATTCTTTAATTTGAAACAACTGTCCATAAACGAAACGTTTTTTTATGCGTTACAAAAATTTATTTAAATTTGCCCCCTTGTCAGTTTCGATGTTGAGCGAAGTTTCTAGTTGTACAAAATGTTCAGGGTGAAAATCGGGGATAATTTATTGTAATGCAATGGAACAAATATAAACATTTTTTACAGGTTGTATGAATTTTAATAATTTTTTAGGTAATTTTTATTAGTTTTTTATTGATCATTTTTTAATTTTTTTTGGGTCAACAAAATCCGAGTCCTGAAAATAAAAACAACAATTACACTAGTTTACAAATAATTATTTTTTTTCTGGGCAATGACCACCACTATCCAATTCCTGTATAAACTTGGTTGCTGAGCCCGAAAATCAACTCTATTTTAAATTTTATGGTGTGGTGAAGATATCGTCAGTTGAATTTTTTTTTATCGGAACAAAAAAGGTTTGTCTACATGATTCCAAAATCTTAGAAACCAGGAACTCAATTTAAACAAGCAGTATATGAAATTAAAGATACTAAAATTTCTCATCATAGGCTTATACATTTGGCACAATTAAAAAATTGTCAAGAAATTTGGAGTTTTTTTCAAAAAATATTTTTAAAAAATTGTAGATTACAAATAAAATTAGGTAAACGCAACAATCTGCTCTGTTTTAAATTTTTGGCTTGAAGTATATATAATATATAATAAATAATATATAAAAGTTAAAAATCTATGGATAAATGTAAAAGTTACATGCAATTGCGTAGGTTAGGTTAGGTTGGAGTGGCAGCCTTCTGCTTGAAAGCACACTTAAGCACATTTAGGCTCATTGTGATACCACAGTACGGCGCGACTCCCCCATTTACGGATTGGAGAACCATGAGGATTCCATAATGAATCTGGCTATGTCCTTTATATTTACGGATGATAGCTCGGACAGACTAGTGAAGAAAGGTGAGCCCAGGAGTTTTAGTCTCCTCCTGGCCAATTGCGTAAAAATAATTAGTTTTAAAACAGATCAAATTATTGCGTTTTTCAAATTTTATTTGTAATCCAAAATTTTGTTTAAAACTATTTAAAAAGAAAAACTTAAAATTTCTTGACAATTTACTTAATTGTCCCAAAACTATTTATTCAATCGAATCAAAATGTATAAACGTAAGATGAGAAATTTTAATATCTTTAATTTTGTATACTGTTTGTTCAAATCAAGTTCCTAGTTTCCAAGATCATTGTAATTATGTGAACAAACCTTTTTTGCTCCGATAAAAAAATTCAACCGGCAATATCTCCAAAACCACACCATAGAATTAAAAACATTTTACATAGGAATTGAATAGTGGTGTTCATTCGTAATTTTGGCTGTAAACTAGTGCTATTAATTTAAAACAGAGAAAAGAATTTAGTTAACAAGAAAAATATGAAAAGTGATATAAAAAAGAATATAAGAGTAACATGTATATAACAAAGTTTTTAAAGTGGTGTGGTTACACGTGGTTTAAATATGGTTGGGAAGAAAGTTACTTAGGCGTATGGCATTTATAACATTGACGTAATCTACTATTAATTATTTCGTATGTAAGGAGAATGGTAGTTGATGATCTACATATAAAACAATATAGCGATATTTGCGGGTACCTGGCAAACGAAACAGTGAGAAGGCATTTTTTGTTTTTGCCAATTTCATCGCATAATTTACAAGGCTAAACGCGAAGTGTATTGACTTCTAGGGTAAAAACAAGCACATATACTACAATAATATTTATAAAGAGTTAAATAAACGGACATTAAAATTTATCAACGATTGTGATTAACAGAGCAGATAAAAATATCTACGAAAAACGTACATTAATTTTCGAACTTAAATTTTATAATTTCTGCCTGTGTTTGCTGTAAGTAAGAAAAAGACAGAAAGACCTAAAAAAAATTTTAAACCAAAAAAATCAATATTTTTATCTGCTCTGGTGATTAATCACAATAGTAGAAATAAGTTTTTACTCTGATCACAGAAATGCTAACTAAGTGAGCTTACTAAAAATGTTTATTTGTGAATCATCATACTGCTATTTAAAACTGTAACTTGATTTCGTACGTTCACAACTTCTTTTCAAAATTACTGAACTGATTTTAATCAAAAAGTATATTTATTTAAAGATAATTTTTCTGAGAATAAGATAGGCTATGAAAAATTCTGCTATCTTAAATAAAAAGGGAAATATGGACCGATAATTTGGCTCAAGTCGTCTTTAAAAAAAAAAAATTAACCACTTAATCCAAATTAAACTACATTAAAATTATGTAAAAAAAAGATTATAGGTTTTATCGATTGCTGCAAAAAGTCAGCGTTGGCATGAAATTAATATTTTACCTGTAAGATGCGTTTTTGTGTAGTTAGTAAAAATTTGATTAATTTGAGTTCCCCTTGCATTTGTTTTGGTAAATATGTTTTGTTTCGTAGAATCAAAAAGGCGTTACGATTTTTGTTTTATTTGTCTATATCTCGTTCCCTAAGGGTTGCACTACACAAAGCAAACGGGAATGGGTGCGAGCTTTTCGTTTGATATACTTCTTCATCTGTAAGACTTTATTGAACGCAAAACGCCCGCCAACCAAACCAAACCAACAAAACTCGTTGAAAAAAGAGTGCGTCTTGCGTTCAAAAAAGGACATGAGACCCTTTTTCGAGTTTGGTTAAATAGAAAAAAATTTCTGAGTTTCTAGGGGTACAGGCGTAACGAAAAGGCTAACGAATAAGTTCAAGAATAATACCCTATAAATGAACAAAAAGAATTTAGACAAAATAATTTTTTTTTTTTGTTTAAATTAAAAACATAGAACAGTAGTCAAGACTTTGAAAAATTAACGCGTTGATTTAATTTTCATAATAAAAATATAAAAAATTTTAATTGAAACATGCAAAAAATCTAAAAATAAATTTTCATGCATAACAATACTACAAGTTTTATTAGCGTTATTTTAATATTGACAATAAATGTGAGTAAAATGAAGCTAACAATTAATAAAAAAAGATTTATATTTTCTCTCACCAGCGTAAATCTATGTCTACTGTGTGGTTTCAACCACACCACAAAGTTACGTTGTAGAGGAGTATGTCATACTACAAAACTAACTAAAAAAAAGAAATTACAATAGGTTAAGATTGTTTATTATTTTTTAAGCAAAATATCATAAAAGCACTTCTGTTCAATCGAATAATTAAACAAAATCATACTCATACTATTTTATAAAATTTTTACTTGATTTCGTATGTCCACAGCTTTTTCCTAAAACTACTGAACGGATTTTAAAGATTTTTTTTCAGTATTGTAATGGTGTGGGGCCATCATAGGCTATATTTTATTTCAATCAAACAAGGGTTATCTCCCATACAAATTAAACACTTGAAATGGCATAACCGTGGAACCGTAATAAAGAAGGCATTGAATGTTTGTGTGCGATGGAGGTATGTTGTTAGTAGTTATTGGGTAAAATTTAGTATTTTTTGGACAAGTGAGTGTGGCAACTCCCGTACAAAATAAATACTTGCAGTGACCTTCCATACAACTCATATTATTTTTGGGTATATCTCCGCAACCAGTTACAGCACAATACTGAGATTCGGTACAAGGATGTTAATTGACAATGTAATGCCGTAGGTAAAATTGTAAAAGGGTTATGATGCATCCCATATAATCTGAATTTTAATTATGGAATATCTCAGCATTCATTTGTGGCACGGTTCTAAGATTTGCTACAGAAATATTATTTGTCAATAGCATTCTATCAAAAATTATGGGTAGGTCAAAATGTGAACTAAATATCTCAAAAAAAAAACAAACATAAATATCTCAAAACAGACACGGTTCATATTAGATGTCAGAAAATCTGACCAATATGCATTACAAGTGTCAAAGATGAATGGCAAAGAGTACATAGAACGGTAGTTCCTTTCAATAATTCTATTCAGTGAAAATAACTGTCTTTGTAATTCTCATTTACTTTACAGTATTTTCACTTATATAGATTGTTGAAATTTGGGAATTATCACAAAGATCACTGATGAGGAACTATAGCTGGTTCCGAAACGATCGTCTGATCTGCTAGATCCATGAACTTTTTGACGTTCTTCTGGCATCATTGTTAATTTAAAGCCTAATAATTTTAATAATTATCTCAAAAACTGTTTGTGGTGCGGAACTAAGTTTTGGAATGAAAATATGATTATTTAATAGAATTTGGTGGGTAAAATATGGGTAGGCTTGAGTTAGTGGTGATAACACCTCCCATACAACTTCAATTTTTGGAATGTAGTTTTTGGACAAGGTGGCGTGGAACCAACTCATACAAACGAGTTGATTAAAACGGCATACGAGCCGTTACGTACAAAAGTGGTGTAAGTCAAAATCAGATTTTTGGAAATAAACTGGTTTTGTAGGAGTGCTGTGCAAAATAGAACTCTTGTGAAATTTATTTTCCCGGTGTATAGGCAGCTTTATAGAACATACGTTTTTTGTAGGAAACTGAATGAGGCTAAAATCATTGGCTGAAAGTGAAATACCAAATAATAAAAAAAACTGACTTACACCACTTTTGCACGCAATGGCTCATATATAAATATTTCGTAAAAAGGATATTTAGTAAAAGATAAAAATATTTCGTAAAAAGCATCAGGTACGATTTTAGGGTTTCAAATGTATATTTTGATTTTACCTGCCGCTGCTTCAAGATCACTGTGAACAACATGGTGTGAAATCGCACATTTGCCACTCATTACTTGGAGTTTCCTTATTTTTTATAATTATGTTCATAGCATATGCCAAACATATGTACTGAACAAACAAACAATACAAACTAGGATTAAAAAACTGATCTGCTATCAGTATATTTCCTGCCGGACACCGTAGCTGAACGAAGCCACTCTGTTGTTTTTATCATCGATTCACACACACATAATTTTAATCAAAAACTTGTGCAATCAAAATTATTAGAACCGTTAATTTTCAAATGCCTGTAATATCGGTCATTAGCCCTAAATAAATTGATAAATTATACAAAAGAGTTAACAAGCGCAAATCAAATATGTAATCGGCACTTGCAAAAAAAAAAAAGAAAAAAAAAAAACATGAAAACAAGTTAAGTTTCTCAACAATAGCAGCAATACACACTCTACAAATGACAGTATAAGGGAGCCATCATTATCTTTAAATTGTTATGCTGTTGAATTGAATAATTATTTAATATTTTAGCAAACAAATTTTGGTATATAAAACGTTCAGCAAATATTATCGAGAGTTTTAAACGCAATTGATTTGCCGAACAGACTAGTTTACTAGCTTAAAAATGATGTCACAAAGTTTGAAAAACTTTTTACGCGTTATATTGTTTTTGACAATATTTGTGAATTTCGGTAGTGGTGTCGACAACTTTTATAAAACTAATAGTAAAACACATTTAAGTGCGCAAACTATAAAATTAATGAACTCTAATTTTGATTATGATTTTGTACAATTTATTACTTCGAAATTGGGGAAAAATGGAAGCGAAAGCGGTAATCAAGAATTGGCATCATCGGCGACGTCATCCGAAATGTGTATTTATCAGTTACGTGAATTATTAAAGGCACTTGACCGGAAAGACGCTTGGGCTGTGAAATGTATGTGTGAAAGTGTTCAGCTATACTAGACGAGAATATTATTTTATTACATAAATATATATACCGTCACAACTCAAAATTTGTAATTTTTCAGAAGCTTTTAAAGTTTTTAATTTTAAATATTTTGCATGAACGCAAAAACAATACATCTTCTCTCCAGCTATGATCTTTAACTTTGTCCGTTGAAAAATCATCAAATGTATCCATAAGTCAATAATTTCAAATTTTGAATAATGACGGAATAGTCGCGAATGAACGATATGTAATATATTTAAACTATTCCCAATTATTTTTTTAGTAATTGATGCTTGGGGTAAGATTCCATCTGGTCTCCTGTATGGAAATGTTATGGATTTGGGAAATTTTGAAGAGTGTCTAAATATAACAAGCAAAATGTCATTGGACAATACGTTTAATGGGAAATATTGCTTATCGAATATACCAATAAAAATGGAGAAGGACATAAATCTTAGAATAGGTATATGTATACCAGCTGTGTGTAATGCTGAACAATTCAACACATTATTCGAGCAATTCTTAGAGAACTACTATAATTTAACATTTGATTCAACACCAGCCTTGGTAAATGATATTGATTGTACCAAAAATGGAGAAGTTGTTTTTAGGGCATTGGATTGGGTTGCAATGTAAGTAGAATAACATAAAACATATTTCTCGTTTTCTATCAAAACTATCAAAAGTGTGAACTCCGTAAACGCAATAGCGACACATACTCTTCTCGCGAGGGAAGCTAATAAAGTAACAGTTATTTTTGTATAATTAGCTTCATGGCAGAATTATATGAAGTGGTGCTAGGACTACAACAAAACAACATTGCTTTGTTGGCGCAAAGAATGCTAAATACCAATTCTTAGAAGAAAAAAGTTTTGCTTCCAAAATCACCTTTTATAATTTCGCCATGCTTAGTTTGATTTTTTTTTTTGGATTATGACAGTCTTGTACAAATGTATGTATGTAAATATATAAATTGTAAAACACATTTGCTGCATAAATCATAATTAATTATTATGGCTCTTGGGGCGGCCTGATTTGTGGATGGAAATAGCATATTTGGGACGAAATAAGTTGAAAATACAGAATGATAATTTCTGATTTTCTGCCTGGTTTTCGAGTTATGAGCAATTTTATAAAGCGAATTTTTACTGAATTTGCGGAAAATATAACTAAAAAAATAACATAGATGGGCTTAAATAAATTGAAAATAAGGATTGGTTATTTTGGATTTTCGGTTTATTATTATCGAATTTAGATGTAGTTTCCGTCTCACTGAAGTGTTTTTCCGTGACGTGATCATTCAAGTTTATTCTCAACGCTGCTAACCCTTTCTTTGTTTTTTCACGTTTTTCGTATTAAATTTATAATATCTGTGGTCAGAAGCAATAAACGTTTAAGTTAGAAAATCTCATTGCCAGTAAACACGGTTTGAAGTTAATATGCTTGGTTGCCGCTCTATGTAAATGAATACGTTTCTTTTTTTATAACTTTTGTTTTAAAAAACACAGAGTTTCGGGGATTTTACTTTCATGTGCATTGGAATAAGTAAAATACGATAGTATTTATAACTCAATTCTGTCTTAAGTCGACTTAAGCGTTTATTGTTTTTGACCACAGATATCAACATTAGATAGTTGATTTTAAAAGTTTTGTTAAAAAAGTAGTTAAACTCAAAAAACGACATATCTCGAAAACTAGCCCGTAAATCAAAAATTATTACTCATTGTTTTTAACTCATTTCAATTCATTTCATTTAAATCATACAGATATAATTTGGATTTGAAGTTAACAGTTTCCAGCATATTTTGCTATTGTAAATAGCCTAACTTAGCAATATCTTTGTTATAATAGAAATTATTAGAGTGCCAAAATATTTGAAGAGAAAGGGAAAAAATAATTTTTTTTTTTTTTTGTTATTTATTTATTGCTTTTATTGTATTGTACCGCGACCTATAAGATCTGTTGTACGTCCCTCTTCTCTATCTAGTCTGATTTGCCTAGAGTGCCTCATCCAGTCCAGTCTCCTTTAAGAATTTGAGTATTGTGCCCGGATCTATGGATGCTAGTTCTGTACTGGGCACTTCGTACATACCCAGATATTTCACTCTTTTGTGGATCAGAGCTTTGTTTTATTGCAAAACAGTGTATTTATTCATCATTTCATCATTACTTAAATAATTAGTCTAAAATATTAACCGCCAAATTTGAAAGAAACGTGTATAAAAAAAATTTTCCGAATTAAAATATTAATAAAAAAACAATATTAGTCATCATCATAAAATGTCTGCATCTCCACGCTATCCGATTTTCGACATAATTGACGTCATTTCGTGGAGGTGGGTAGAGTAAAAGAGACAACACTTCTCTTTTTTGTTTCTGTAGCTAGTCTCGGTGTAGTGTGCAGAAGATTTTAATCACTAATAAATTTAGAATTTTTGTTGGCCATCAAGACCACTCTTCATTCAGTGTAAGAGGAGACTGGCGCCATCTGTTGCTCGCATTTTCAAATTGGAGCTTGATTTGTTTTGGCACTGAACAAATTAAACTACTGGCTAGAGAAAAACAAAATTGGCTTGATCAACTATTGAACACTATTTTGAACACCTCAAATATTTATTATATTTTGTAAAAATTTCATAAATATTTTTCAGAGGGCTATTAATTTTACTGGCGCTTTTAATAATCCTTAGCACGGTTTATGATTGTATGGCAACATATTTAGAAAGTAAGTATAGAGTGTCTGATATCATAAATGAAATAAATATTACCTACAGTTTATTAATATAATAAATATTACATTTTTATTTTACCATTGAATAGAAAGCCACTATCCAGTATTGATATCGTTCTCATTGCGTACCAATATGCGACAACTTTTCCACATAAGCAATCACGTTAATGCACCAAATTTGATTCCATGCTTATGTGGTATACGTGCCATGTCGATCATTTGGATTGTGTTCGAGCATTGTTACTTATTTGCGTTATTATCGCCAAAAATTAATGCAATTTATATCAATGAAGTAAGTCATACATTTTGTTTTACATACATATGTACATGTATAATAATAAATGTAACATTATTTTTTTTTTATTTTAGTGGTTTCAGAGTCCTTTTTCAATGTTTTATCAAACTGGTACAATCTCTGTAGATTCATTCTTTTTTCTAAGCGGGCTTCTTCTAATAATGGTGGCTTTAAGGGAAATGGAAAAGTAAGAAATTTATTATTAATGTGCTTAACTAAATACATACATACAACAATACAGTTCTTTATAATCTACAGAAATGGAGGCAAATTAAATGTGATCTCGATGTATGTGCATCGTTATCTACGCTTAACTCCAGTGCTCGCTGTAGCTATTTTATTGTTTATGACTTTATTCCGTTATGTCGGAAATGGTCCATTGTGGAATAATTTCGTAGGTGCATCATATCTATGTGAGGAGACTTGGTGGGCCACTTTGTTATATGTTCAAAATTATGCTGCCGCCGGAAAAATGGTATGTATTATATTCTCTATTTATTATTTTATTAATAGCGATTGTTATAAATAGTTAAAAAATTTTAAATTTATAATATTTATTTCTATCGAATTTTAGTGTCTTGGCCATTCTTGGTATTTGGCCGTTGATACTCAGCTTTATATAATATCACCACTGATATTGATGGCAATTTGGAAATGGCAGAAGAAGGGTATAGCTGCACTACTAATATTTGGCTTATTACTGGTTGTGTGCTTATTCACCATCATTATCATAGATAAATTTTCAGTTTTTGATATTGCACAGTATGTACTTAAATACAAATAACAATACATAGATATGTAAATGGGACAAGCAATTATAATTTTCACATTTTAGAAATCTTGGAGAAGCGAATGATGCAATGCCTAAAATTTACTATTCTACTCAAACACGAGCATCACCTTGGATTATTGGCATTGTTTTTGGATATTACCTGTACAACAATAACAAGCGAAGAACTGCTTTATCAAAGGTAATTAATTTAATTATCAGTGATATTAAATTGTTAAATTTTTATTTATAAATCTTCTTATTATTTTTAGTGGACAGTTGCATCTGGTTGGATTCTTTCACTCTCTCTACTCTTCACTGTTATCTTTTCTATATATGCAAAAACACAAGAGAATTCCACTCCATTAAGTCCGCTTGAAAGTGCTTTCTATATATCCTTAAGTCGTATTGCTTGGCCTTTAGCATTATGTTGGATAGTTTTTGCATGCGTTAATGGTATTGGAGGACCAGTGAATATATTTCTATCATGGTCATTTTGGCAACCGATCTCGAAAATATCATATTGCATGTATATTTTCCATTTGCTTGTAGTAAATATAAATGCTGGACGAATTAAAACAAACATCTATTTTTCCGATTATGATATGGTATGTTAGCAATAAGAGATAGCATATTTTAGAGCCATTCCATTTCCACTTTAAAAAGATTAGGTAGCGATGCAGGAAGATAGCGGATGTGATATAATATTTTAAAAGGGTTTAAAGAGAGCTTCAAACCCGTAGTAAGCTAACAATTTTAACTTTCTCATTTGGTGCACCAAGTAACAATTGCGTCTAAAATTTGGTCAGGTGGACTATATTTTAGGCAAAGAATAGCTTAACTATAAAATATTTATTGTTGCGCTGACCATTATATCATCACAAAAAGCAAATCACGCTGACTGGAGTGACGAATGATTTTAGCTTTTATTGCAGTTAATAAGATTTGTAAAAAAGCTTTTACCATAACTAAATTGTCGCTGAATGAAAAATAGCTATAAAAAAAAATTATTGTTTAAAGAAAGTAAATAGATTTTTATATAACACATTTTTATAAAATGATAAATTATTTTTTCTTCCAAAGTAAAACTAACAAAACTTTCTTTTCTTCATAATACTCATTATTTAATTAATTTCGTTTTTAATAAAATAAATTTATTTTTTAAGAATATTACTAATACTTTGAAAAAAAAAAATGTTTTTAAGCTCAAAACTCAAATTCTTTCAGATGCAAAAATTTTGGGGCGATTTCGGCATGACATTGATTGTATCCGCTTGCATGTATTTGGCAGTAGAGGCACCTATGGTCGGCATTGAAAAGTTTCTATTACCAAAAAAGCAACCTCAGAGACAAAGAGAAAACGTTGCCGAAAACTCAAAAGCAGTGACGCCAACAACAGTATCAAAGCAAAACCTTTGTGATTAATTTCTATTTTATAAATAATCCGGTTACTGTCGTGTATATATTTATTGTAATTGTTGTTATTAGCTTGCTTTAATAAAATTTATTTATTTCTATTTGGTAGACTTGAAGCTTTTCCAAGTTTTGTTAAAAACAATAATGAAAGTTTTATTAAAATTAAAAATTATCCAAATTACTAATGTTTATTAATGTTTTAAAAAATATATATGTATAAAAGTATGGAAAGTAATGAATACAAAATTTGTCGTATGTTTAACACCTACATATGTTACAAAATGCATCTTTCACAAACGTATTATGTATTTTTTGTTAGTTCATTTAAAACAAATGTAGAGCAAAAAAAATTTCTATAATAATGACGTAGATCATCAGAGTTAATAACCAAACTCTTTCAGTAATTTGGTGCCATACAGTAACATTCACTTTAATCTGGCATAGAACAGATACAATACAAATTTTACTAATAACATTATATATATACGATTCTGTTAGGTTAGGGAGTATCCCTAATTTTTGATTGCAAAATATTTTAAATTTAGTGCTTATGCTATTTTTTAAAAGTCTTGAAGTCAAGACAAAAATCTATGTGCAAAAATTTATTATCAAATCTGTTTGTATTATTTTAATAAAAACATCTTCAATTTATTGTTAAATAGAAATATTGCTTTTAAAGTATGTTTGAAAAAGATAAGAGAATATAAAAATCTAAAAATTGAGGAAAAAGTGTTAACCCATTTTTGTCTATAGCTTCAGAAGTTTAATTTTTCAACCTTTAATAGCGGGCATACAATGGTATGCAGAGGAGTGAAACTTTTTTTAATTTATTGTAGAAGTTGTAGGTAATCATAAAAGTTATAGCTTAAGATAAGAGTTATGTTTCGAGCTCGTGATCAGCGACCCCAAATTGCTATAAAACCGTAGGAAAATCTCTCGAAAATTTTGTTGAAAATTTGTGCCACTGTGTAATTTTGGTACTACTTACATTTTTCATTCGATAGCTTGCAGGGATGACACCTAGTATGCACATAATTAGTGTTACCCAATCTTATCGAATGTAAAAAACTAAATAAAGGGAGTAATAAAAAAATTATGCCAATATATTAAAATTTTCTTGCAAATTTTAGTTCAAATTATATTTAAAAAAATAAACAAGATTAGAAAAGAGGACACGTGTGCACAACCGTAAAAAAGTAAATAAATTTACTTACAAATAAGCAAAACGGCAACCCTGCTCACAACACAGTTTTGAGAAAAACGCGTTCAAAGTTTTAAAAGCTCTTTACACATTTGTCTTTACAAATATGCATATAACTTCAAGAATATTTGTCGGATCGAGAACTGATATGAAGATAGACTCAAATACAACAAAATAAATGGGAATTCAGAGTCGGTGCGTTCGATGGTATGAGGATCGTATGAAAATGGGAATAAAAGAAACTGCAAATCAGCGTTCTATACATACCGACGATGTGTAAGCGCTCATGTATTTGCTTCCACGTACTCTCTTTTTGCCCACTGATTGTTTCAGCGTTTCTCCACTGTGTTGTCGCTGTTTTTTCCCCCGTAATAGTAATTTTTTAAGTGTTACCTAGATAATAAATAAAGTACGGGAACGTTCTTAGTTACAAGCGGAGTGCCCACTTGACTTATAATAGTTATAAGTGGACGTAAAAAATTTTTATTATAAAGTAAAAGTTATCGGCAATGCACAAAATTTTTTCGATTCATACTAATTATAAGTGGACGTAAAACAAATTCCTATAAAATAAAAGTTATTGGCAATATCAATAATATTTTCTTTTTCATAATTATTATTAGAAAGACACAGGGCTGCATATCTTGCTTGCTTCAATGTACATCTTATACTTCGAATTCAATAAAGATAAAATTAATTTACTTAGTACTAAATTAAAATTTTTATTTATAATAAAAAGAAGTATAAATAATCATGGTAGAAGTATTTAGAGGTAGATGCATTTTTCCAAAAAGTAGCCATTTTTGACAAGTAAAAGTAACATTTTAGAGGTACATTTTTTTAAATGAATGTTAAGAGTTAAAAATAATATAAAAAGCAACAATACTATGCAAATTATTTTTTTATAAATTCTCACCTAAAAATTTAACTATGAAAATACAACTCCGTTACAAAAAGAAGAATAGTATCAAGACCAAGGTGAATTTGATACCAGGTGCAGTTACCAGCAACTCATTCTTCTTTTTTCTTCGTGGTCAATATCATAGGCTGTCAAAATCATTGTTTACTTTCGATTGCTTGTTTACGTTAGCTCTTAATTTTTACATTGTCTTCACCCCGCCATTATCACCGCAATAAATAAGATGTGTTGTTATTGTTTCGTTGTACGGCTAATTTTGACATTTTATGATATCTGACGAAACAACAAAGACGTGTTGTTTTTGTCATGGTGAAATTGTTGTAATCTTACTAAGGCTGATGTTACACGGTCAATGTTATGCTGTCAATGTTTTCTGTTTTCACTCTCTTTTCATCGTTTTGTTTGATGTCCTGTTACACTATCAGTTTTTTGCTGAATGTTATTTTTTAATACTTTTTTGACAATATGACATAATGTCGGTGGAAATAGCAACAAATTATACAAAAAAAAAAAATTGCATTTATATACGAAAAACGCAGAAAAATAATCTTTAACATTTATTTTCTTAAAATAAAATCCCTTACTTTGTTACTTATCCATTGAATTAAGAGAGTACTTGTAGATTACAAGTGTAAAAAAAATGACATTTCACGGAAATTTTTATATGATTTGTAAATAACCAATTTTTTTTTACAAATTTGTGACACTGATGTATGACAGTGGCGGATACAGGAAACATTTTTTTGGGGGAGGGCGGAAAGAAATAAAAATTCTTCATATGAACCAAAACTCGGGCTGGAGCGTTTTTTTTGTTTATTCATAAACATGATTTCGATGACTAACAATTTCAAAGGTTTGGCCATGTGAAAACTTACTGGTACGTTACGCATTTTGGGGAAACTCTGTTCTTGTAGCAAAGCATTTCACAATTTCTATGATATATTTCCAAGGTAAAGGATCGTGGAAAATATAACAATAGGAGGATACATTTATTCAGTGTTCGGTTTTAGATTGGTTTATAATGGGTTGAGAATTAGTAGAATTTTTAGAATAATTTAAGGTAAGCTACCCTGTATTTAAATTTTCTCTATCCCATCTGGGATTTTCTTTATATCGACCCGAAATCTATAATTTTGTTTTTATTTTTGGTGGATTCAATTCTCTACTTGAGAATAGAACTCGTTGAACTGGTACTTGAGTCACGTATTTAAGAACTAAATCACCGATTTATTTTATTTGAACAATCTATTTGGATATTTTTTAAGAACCTGAGGCAGATGGAACTAAAGTCAAGCACTCATCCACGAAGTAACCATTGTTGAACGTAGTCGAACTGTTTTTGAACTAGATTAGCAGCTTCTATAGGAGATTAATTTGTCGCTAAAATGGCAGTATCGTCTGGATAAGTAGCTATAGTAACACTATCAGTTTCAGGCAAGCCGCAGGTAAAAATCGAATAAAGAGCAGATCCCACAATACTGCCCTCTGATACACCGGCTTTCACTTGACATTTGGCTGATGTTTCATCATTTACTTTGACATAGAATGATAGGATTTTAAGACCAAATAAAATGGAGCTGGAATTAAATTTTTTAATTTTTATAACAACCATTGACAATATTGAAGATATTGCTCAGGAGTACTGTGCTTATGACTTCGAATATTTTCGAGTTTTCAGGTTTATTTGGTTTAGGTATCATTATTATTTCAGCACATTTCCATAGAGAAGGAAAGGGGTTTAATGAGCAAAATTATTCCTTATTCTTATAATTGAAAGTAAATCGTAATAACTTAAAACAATAATAACTAATTATGTTCACCTTTTTGCCAGTTTAAGTTATTAAATTTTTAAGTGTTTGAAAATCTTTTGGGGGAGGGAATTTCCCCCTTTCCCCCTCCTCACCCCTTGTATCCGCCCCTCTGTATGATAACATTTAC
Source organism: Toxonevra muliebris (assembly GCA_963691655.1). NCBI lineage: Eukaryota > Metazoa > Arthropoda > Insecta > Diptera > Pallopteridae > Toxonevra > Toxonevra muliebris. The sequence goes on from OY829326.1 coordinate 107,227,313, forward strand.
CAATGAGCGAACAAAATAAAATTTTCGCGGCTTCTTTGATTAAGGGGTATTTCTACCTATAAATTTTCAAATAAATTTGTTTTAAAACTTTTTTTTTTATATATCAGTAAAGAAAAATAAAATCATTTTAAAATTTGATAGACATGTTTATTAATATCAAATTTTTTTAAAATTAAATCTACATGCTTTAGATGCTTATTAAAAACTGTAAATATAAAAACAGTCTGCTAAAAGTATGATGAAAAGCGAAAAATAAACAATTGTAGCCATTTTACATGCTATTTTTTTTGTAAGAAATTTTAAATTTGTAAGAAATTTTAAATTCTAAATTTGTGATTAGTCGTCTGTTTGGTGAAACAAAAAACTACAAAATAGTAACATTTCTACAAATTTGTTACTTGTAAACTACAACTACAAATCCTGTTTGGTGAAACAATTATTGAAAAATTTGTCGTTACAAGTGCTTGCGATTTACAACTCCGAATTCACAATTGTAGGAATTGGGTGAAACCACATTTAATGAGTTTTTTACAATTTTGTGAGAATTTTCTTACAATTCACATATTTATAAGTTGGTGAAATAGGGCACAGGTGCCAAAATTTCATATTTTTAGCACAGTCAAATTTTGAAAATGTTCTCACAAGGCAAAATTTTATTTCACCGCCATCTCTTACCTCGATTAAAATTTTAAGAATTAAAACAGATTTGTAATCGGTGAACTTTTTATTTACATGATTTTGACAATACTAAAGGAAAGGTGTGTGTGAAAAATTTTGCAAAATTTTGCCAGTTCGAAAGAAAATATTGACACTATTGAGGTGGATATGGACTGTCAAAATTTTCGCTAGCTCAAGGGCTACTGTAAATTTTGACAATTCAGGGTGGGTGCCAAACTATGTACTAAGTACTATGGTAGAATCTGGTGTAAAATATTTACCGTCTGGTGAGAAAAATCTCGATTTTTCCTGTGCCAAACGGTATAAAAGTTCTCGAGAAAATTTTGACAGGAATGGCTGGCGCAACAACGGGAAAATTGCAATAAAATTAACCAAATAAAAAAATAGTTCAAAGAAGCAATATTCCGTATATATTTCGAAATTTTATGGCTATATTGATTGTAACTTTATTATAAGCAAGATCAATTGCTAAAATCTATTGCTGCCTTTTTACAGGAATCAATATCAAATAAAATACGCGTTTGTGGAGTGACGCCATTATTGTTATTTCTTTCTCTGCTGCTTATTTGTTGCGCTCGACTTCTGTCTATTTCGTCTGTCAAATTTTTATGTAGCCCCTTGGGGCATAAATTTTTGACAATCATATTAACCTCACAAGTGTCAAAAATTTACTCACTCGAGTACTTTAGGTGTGTGTGAAAGAAAATTTTGACAGTTCGAAAGAAAATATTGACACTATTGAGGTGGATATAAACTGCCAAACTCTGAGTGCCAACTCTTCGGTTTTTGCAGAATTTTTTTTTTATATTTCGTTTCAATACATTTGCTCCAGATGTACTAATAATAGTGCATGAAATTCTTTTCTTACTATCAAGTTTGCCGAAGTTTTTTCATTTTGCGGTGTTTTTTCATACAATTTTTCTTTTGCTTTTTATATTTTCTGTAAAAAATCGATTTTTTATTTAATAAACATTGCAAACAAACGAAACCAAAACAAATATTTTCACTTAATTTACAATTTTTATTAGATTTTTTTATGTATACGCGATTATAAAATGGAACCGATATGGTATACAAAAATTTGAGATCGGTGAGGGTTAAATACATGTTTGGCCATCATTGGTTTCAGCTAACAACGAGTTAAAAGTGAATAATGATAAAGAGGATGAAAAAAATTATAAAAAAAATCCAACATTTTTTTTTTTTCAAATGAATGTTTTGATGAAAAAAAATATGAACTGTATATTTGTTTTTTTTTATTTAATTTTAAAAATTTGTATGCCAATAAAAAAAAAAATTATGACGCAACAGAGCAAAACGAATCACGGATACAGACTCAGCGACCACCCATTACCCTAAATGCACTTGTCCTTGTCATTGTATCTATTAGAAAAAAAGTTATGCTTATCCAACAAAAAATGAAAAATGCAGTAGAAAACAAATTTTTTTTTTTTTGAATAAGTTTGGCTTCTATAGACACATATCATCGAAATGAATGAAGTTAGCGATTTTTTTCTATATCATTTCCCACTTTTTCCATGAACCGTCAAATTAACCATAGATATGTGTATTTGCTGCTTCAAAGTGAATAGCGCATTCATTTAAAAGTTTAATGGTTAAATTTGTAATTAAATATTATTTTACATTTTACACACACACACACACACATTTTAATAAAGTTAAGTCAATCTTTTTTTTTTAAAACCATATTTTATTTGCTTGGGGATCGTTCACATGTTCACATTAATGAAACAAAAAGTCATTTGCTTAAGTTGCTTACGTTTACACCGATTGATAGCTAGTTTATACCGAGTGTGCTTCATAGATTTTCTAAAATCAATTAATAGAAAAAATCCAATGTGGTGGCAGCAGTGGCATGTATGACAAATAGTTGGCAATTCGTAAGTTCTTAATTGTCAACTTGCCTTGAGAAGTTATTGTTTTTGTCAGTTGGTTTTCTGTGTTAATGATATGAAATTACTTCGCAATATTTGCACTTACCGATTAACAAAAGCTTAGTAATTTATCTACATCATAACAAAAGTTAACACGTAAGTATATTATTAAAAAGAATATATGTTTACTTTTTTGCGAAACTACTGTCTTTTTGGAGGTTTTTGTATCCCGCTTGCAATGTTGCCATACCATGAAAACAAAAGTTGATTATGTTTAGTAGTACACTACAGATGATACTGTTCCACATCAGTCATGATTTGCGACCTGTTCGGTTAATTTAAATTAGGGAACAAACTAAAGAGAAAAACTAATTTTTCGCTTAACCCGTGGGAAAAAACAGGATAAAAAACCGAAAAAGTTCTCAAGCAAATACACCAGGTTTCACATATGTATATTCGCCCATAGTTAAATAAATTTTAAATACTCAACGCAAAATGCACTAGCAACCAAAGGCTATCAGTCTACATATTTGCTTGATTTTTGAGACAAGTGAAAATTTATTAACGCGGTCGCCGTAGCGTACAGTTTTCAACTGCTATGCAATGTTTGGGATGGTCAAAAATCAAAATTAAAACATACATTTTTCACCCGGCACTACCTCTTGGCAACCTTCTAAGAAAAGCTTTTCAATTTGCCTTTCGGATTTGGCATAAAACTGTGAGTCCCTTCCAAAGGGTGCAAAAAGCTTGATCTAGGCCTTCCATGTGCTGTAAAAGAACAAATTTTAGTAATAAAATATAAATTAAATTAACTTAGAAAGTATAAAAAAAAAAACAAAATTAACAGTTAATAAAATAAATATTTTTGTTGCAATTTTAATATTTTTCATCGATTCGACTGAGAAAACCTCTTGTAGTAATATGACTATATTATATTCGGCTTTTACGACAGCATTTATATCCGACACTTGTAATTCTGTGGCAATAAGGAATAACAGCTAAATTCAAAAGTCGAATAAAAACCCGCTGCGTATTTTATATTATAAATCCCAAAATGTTGAAAGTTTTCAAAAAAATTTTGCAATTTAGCAGTCTCCATAGTTTTTATTAATTAAACTCCAATAATTATTTAAGAACTTTCAATATTTTGGGTTTTATAATGAAAAATGCGCAACAGGTTTTTAGTCGATTTTTGAGTTTAGCTGTTATTCCTTATTGCCACAGAATTGTGATGCTACTGAGCTTCGTTTATCGTTAATGCCACTTCTGATAAACATGGAATGGAGTGTTTGTTTTCTCCCCAATATTGGGTAGAATTTGTGTTTCGCGCTACAATCTTTTGACGATTATATAACGTTAATTCATAATGGTTGTATACATCTTTAGTTCGCTCGAAGTTGGAATACTCTTCCCTTATCTGGAATTATTTTTATGCCTCTCATGCTCTACGTCTCGAGCGGGTGCAAAAATCATTTTTAAGATTTGCTTTACGAGTGTTAAATTTTTCCGAGCCTATTCCATCATATAAGGCTCGATGTAAACTTATTAAAGTCATGGGAGGATAGAAGAATAATTTTATCAGTGTTATTTAGCTCTGATTTCGTAATGGGTAGGATTGATTGTCCCTCGCTTTACTATTACTTAGTTTTAATGTGCCTATGAGAGCACTTCGTCATTTTGATTTATTTCACTCAGGCTTTTGCCGTACGAATTATGCTTTGAATTCTCCAATACATAGAGCTATGCGAGCCTTTAATACTTTGTTTTCAAGTGGTGATATTGATCTTATTAGTTCTAAGCAAGCATTAAAGATCTTAAATGAATTATTACAATAATTTTATTTTTATTTTATAATTTATATAATTTTGTTTGGAATTAGTCTGTAAGAACTTTGTTCATTGGCTGAAATAAATAAATAAAAAATAAATAATTCGTTTGGAAAAACTATTCTTTTAAGATCAACATCTGTTAATATCGAGAAACTCTGTTATCTCTGTTGTCGGATTTTAACATTCTCCACTGGTCTACCGATTTATTGGCGTTGAGAAAAGGACTCAAAAAAATAAAAAAAAAACTTATTCATTAACCTATCGGTTTTTTTTTGCATTCCCGCTTCATAGTTAGGTACAATAAAACTGTATTTCTTTATTCAATCTGTATCCCAAAAATTTTTAACAGTGTGCCGAGCTTAAAGAAAAGCCTGTCTTGTTCTTGATATTAATCGAAATCACTTAGGAACACAATAAAAAAGTGGTAAAACTTTGTCTATTGGCTCAAAAATTCATATGTTTTATAAGTCGTCCGAATGCAGTAATAAAACAAAATTTGATTTTTCTTTTTTCTCGCAACAAGAGCAACAGAACTCTAGAGTTAGCAACTTAATTTTCGGTTGCAAAAAATTTATTCTATTTTGAATATTTCAAAGTGGACACCACATTTTGAAATTATAAAATTGACTTTGTCACACTTAAGACAAAAACTAAAAGCTAAAGTTTTTTCTTAGGACCAGATTTGCATTTATACCAATATCCAATTCACTAACTAAATTATAATTTGTGTGTTCTCTAATTGTTTTTATTATTTTCAGTCATCATCATGGATGGGACAAATCAGAGGTTGATCGAATCCTTGTTTTCTATATTACGTAAAGAGCTAAAGACATTATTAGATTGTACTGAAAGATTTCATGGCGAATATAATGCGCCAAAAATTGATAAATTTTTAAATTATATTGAAGCATATAAGAGTTTAAAAAATATTAGTGATGAACAATCGCTGGCAGAACTTCCTCATCTTCTGCGCGATCATGCGTACACTTGGTGGAAATTTCATATGAACGAAATGAAAACCTGGAATGAAGCAGTGCAAACATTGCGTCAGCACTTTTCGCGTGCCAGACCTGCCCATGTTATTTATAGTGAAATATTTGGAACGCCTCTGGATAAATCAGAAAAAATAGATGTATTTTTGCACAATAAATTTGAGCTTTTTGCACAACTACCGCAACCACAGCTAAAAGAAAGCATGCAGTTAGATATGATTTTTGGTATGCTACCGACTTTTGTACAACAACAAGTAAAACGTATTGAAGTTAAAAACTTTGCTGAATTAATGGATAGAGTAAAAGGACTAAAACAAAATCAAGACAATGAAAATATTGTTAATAATCCAGTACTATTAACGGAAAATACGACGCCAAACAACTTAGTGACAACGAGTTCTTTATCATTGCCGTCAAGAAAGCGAAGTGGAGAAAATCTTCCTGAAACAAATAACACTAAACAACCTATAAAAACAGTAACAGAGTCTCGTATTAAGGTTCGACGTACTGAAGATTTAATGGCGCAAATTAAAGAGAAAGATGACCAGGTGCTCGCTGTAGATGCAGCACAAGAATCAGAAATACTAAATGAGGCTAATGATGTCGTAAAAACGGAACCAGAATTTCAAATTGATAGCGAACTAATGCATCAAATAAATACTATTATTGAAAGTTGTGACAGAGACGAGGCAACGAATACATCAGCAGAGTTGAATGAAAATGATGTTGCAAATGATGCAAAGCAAACATACGATCTTCCTCATTTAACCAACTCAGTTAAAATAAACAATGTAACAGTATGTGAGGACAACAACAACAGCATTATTCCCAGCCCTATTAATTCACTAAAATTTAGCAATAATACACTTGCCGGCACAGAGACATTAACTACATTCATTGTACCTTCAAACTCACCAAAACAAAATCGTTTACGATGTAATTTTTGTCGTCTTCGTGGACACTTGTCTAGTGTATGTTTTAAAAAGAAGGCGTTATTGCCACAGCTTGATGTGATAATACAACAACAAAATACAACTCAATCATCGGAAAATCCAATTGCTACCACTATCACAACAACCAATGCAACAATAGCAGGAGATGATGGATCTTTTGAAGGTCAAACACCATTGATATCAAAGTTTCCGGCACCACTCACAACAATATCCGAAGACTGTTCAAAATCAACTTCCAAGCTTGCACCACCAGGTAGCATTTCTGACACTCAGACACCATCGTCATCAAAGTTTACGCCATCAACTCCAACGGCATCAGAAATTCATTCACGCGGTGTATCTTCTGAAAGTCAGATGTCATCGGCCGCCACCAAAACTACGAATAATGTAATAACAGAAATTTCTAATGAATCTTCTAAATCTCAAGCACCTCTATCATCAAAGTTAACACCTTCAATCTCATCAGCATCCGAATGCCATACAACTTTGACCACAAAACTTATACCAACCGTACAAGTGAAACAAAAGCATGGATTAAGGGTATTAGCGCCAAAGTTAACAGATTCCAGTAATCCGGCGCCCAAGTGCCATCAATGCGGTATGGTCGGTTATTATCGCAGTATTTGCCCAAATTGTAGCCCCATCTATTTCTATAAGCCGTGTAGGAACAACAATCAATAGGAAATAAACAAAATACTACATTGGACAACACAAATTTTCTTATGAAATAGAATAACTGATCTCGAATATATCTCTAGAGCTTATTTTAAACCCGACAATAATTTTTCGCCATCAGCTCTAGTTTTGGAGCCATAGATCGAAATGTAAAGAACTTTTATTTCTTTGTTCATTTAACTATAACTTTTTAACTATTTTTAATACTTTTTGACACTACAAAACCTTTTAATACGAAAAGTAAAAAACTAAAAATAACAGAAATATCAATGGAAAAACTGAAAAATGGATTTTTGTTGGTCAGTAGGTATTTGTACAAACATAATATGTAATTATGTGCATATCTTACCTTTATAAATACTTAAAAAACAGTTTTTTCTTTTTATTTATAATAAATATATTGTTTTTGTATTTTACGGTCTAAATGATTTCATCGTATACATCGTATACAATGAAAATGCATGCATGTGTTAATAAATAAAAATTCATTTTATATTTTAAATATGTATGTCTAAAGTATAGTCAACATAGTCGAGTAGCTCTTTCGTATATTAAATATGTAAGTAAAATTTAAGCTTTACTTGGTCCTTCGAGGACAGGAATTTCAGTGACAATGGGCTCGATTGGCTCTATAGCAGAGGTAGGTTCAACCTTCTTAGGTGCTGGTTTTGGTGTGGAACGTCCAAAAATAGCCTTTTCAATACCCAAAATGGGTGCTTCAAACGCCAATGTTGCAAAGATTGAAGCCGTAAGTGCAATACCAAAATCATGCCACCAACGTAGAATCTTGAAAGAGAAAATATACAATTAGTTACAATTCCATTTTCGCCTTTATCATCACAAAATTTCCTCTCCGAATTTTCAGATATGTACATAGTTCTAAATATGAGCAATAGCTTTCCCCTCCCCCCCTCTGCCCCCTAAATTCTCAAATGCATAATAATGTTTACTTCAACAAACTGCCTGAATTCCTGCGTACGTGCACGGTTCAAAAAAATTTTAACTTAATCAAGATTGATCAACAATTTACAATAATTTTGCATATATTTTGAAAACAAATTTCCCATGATCTCTACATCTTAACAACGCTAACAGTAAGCTCCTAACTAAAACTCAATAACCCTATCCAACCCATTGGCTATATTAAATTTTAATAGCCATTGCATACCAGATACTAAACAGTAATTTGTAAGTAGAGTAATATATTTAATACGTACCATATCATAGTCCGAGAAATGAGTATCAGTCTGAATACGTGCACCATTCACCAATTGTACAATTCGATGTATCACATACATACAATAAGTCAAACGACTAAAGCCGGTAAAAAAGCCCCACGACAAGAAATCATTAATCAAACCACCGTGCCCATTATAACAGGCCCAAACTATCCATGCAATGCTCAAAGCCCAAGAGGTACGGCTCAACGGTTCATATAAGGCACCCTCAATCAATGGTGAATTCGGGTTTTCAGGACGTATACGCCAGTATGGACCCCATACATCAGTTAACATAATGCCAAGAGCTAAAAGCCAACCGGTAATAACCCATACTTTGGCCAGTGGAATTTGTTTACCACGATTTTTGGTAAACAAAAAGTATCCAAATATGACACCAATTAACCAAGAAGGAATACGAGTATGAGTTGGGTAATACGTCAAACGTTGACGGTCGTCTACATGATCATCCTGTACACGGAAGAGTGTAAAGCCGTTGTACATGAATGTGGCGAATGTGCAACCCAGGCAAAGTAAGCCGAAGATAACAATGGGAATCAGCGCCTTTTTGCCCCATTTCCAGAGGGGAATAAGGACGAGCGGTGATAGGAAGTACAACTGTGTATCGACAGCTAAATACCACGATTGGCTGATGCACTGAAATTAAAATTTAATGAATAATTTAATATTAATTATTCTGTTTATTAAATACAAACTTACAATTTTGTATGGGAACACATAATTTTGCACATAGAGCAATGTTGCCCACCAAGTGTCGGAGCAACGTTTGTCTTGAGTACCGATCTTCATCCACATGGGACCAGCACCAGAGTATTTATACAAAGACATAATATAGAGAATTACAACGGCGACTACCGGAGTCAAACGGATATAACGATGGACATACATCATAACAAGGTCCAGTTTTCCTTTGCTGTAAGACATTTGATTTTAGAAACAATAATTTAATAAACTTCCTCAGAATGATAATGAATACTTACGTTCTCTCCAATTCACGGAAAGCACCCCAGCACATAAGTAACCCGGACATAAAAAAGAAAGTATCCACACAGAGTGTGGCATTTTGTACAAGCATTGAGAATGGAGTTTCAACCCACTGAAAATGTAATACAGGTACATGAAATTTAATATTCTTGACTTGAAAATGGAAAATGAATTAACATACAGTATAGAATTTATCCTTGTTGATATGAGGCAGCTCGTAGAATGTCATATAACCATGACCAAATACGACCCACATCATGGAGAAACAACGCAAGCCATTGAGACAATGTATAACATTTGGATTGTTGACTTTTTTCACCGTAAAGATTTTGGGTGCATTCGTAAGTACGGAAAATGCTAAGAACAGTGGTTTCTTAGGTGCTGGAAGTAACAAAAGTATAATAAATAAATGCAATGTCTACAAAATAAGATATGATTTAATCACACTTACTGCCATTCTTAGTCTGTACATAATCGTAAATACTAGCCGCTATCATACAGAAAATAATGAAGGCAAAGAAGCAGCTAAAAAAGACAATGAAACAAATGTAGATATGTATGAATATCGTTACCAAGGTATACATACATAGCGAAAATATCAATGGCGCGCCAATCGATGGGACCATCAATTTTACAATAATCTTCATCAACCATGTTTTGTGTAATATCGGAACCAAGATAAGCCTTTATTACAGCCTTTAATATTTTATTACCCATATCGGCTGAGCATGAATCTGGTATGCAAATACCTAATTCGAAAGTTTGCGGTTGTTTGTACTTATAACTAATAGCTCTGCTACCAATATCATCACGTGGTACGATTTTCTTCATGAACCCTTTAATGGGTACCTTAGTCAAACAGTATTGACCTTTCATCAAATCCGTAGCAGAGAATCGACGTTTCGCAGCAACACATTCTTCATAAGCACCAAAACTTAAAGCATGTCCCCACATTAGACCAACTGGCATACGGCCCCATGTATCGGGAACTGAAAAACCAAAGATATATTACTGATACTATGTAAAATTTTTAAATATTTAATTTTGTTTCTTAGTTCATTATCAGCATACTACAAATCAAAATAAATTAATCTTTCTTTAACTACGTTTAAAGTTCAAGAATACTTTGGGAGGTGGGCTGCTTATCTTTGTTTCTAAATATAATATGTGGATTATGGTAGAAATATCTATTATACTTGCAGTATTATCTTCTTTTTTAATTAACTGTACAAGTGTTCGAATCAAATGATTAAGTAAACATTTGGAATTGTGTTTATCATACAGTAATCTAAACGGACTTTAAAACTTGAAAGCCAATACGCACAAAAGTCCTTTTTGATAGATAAATTCTTCAGTGGCGTTTTCTATTCCGCAATCAGTTTATAGCGGCAATTTAAGATTAAACAAAACAACACCACCACATACATATTACTGCCTCAATTTAAAGTAACAAATTGTTTATGGTTTTATTATTTCTTTTGTTAGATTTACAATGGGTATTTTTTATTTCCGAAAAGATTTATGAATGGGCTAAAGAAATTTGATATTTGTTGATATACATACATTCTGTCAAATAAGTACCCGAAAATTCTCATTTTAAATTTTCCCTCTGAGAATATTTCAAAATATTTCCCAGGTTGGCACAACTGTCAACCACTATTCTGTGAATTTTTATTGCTATGTGTCATTTAGTTTGGTTACGGCATCATTAAGAACAAGTCAACCTTTTGTGTGCGTTGCGATTTTTACTATGGATAAAAATATCGAACAAAGAGTTTGTGTGAAATTTTATGTTTCAAACGAAATTTCTTGTGCCAAAACGACATGTTTTGGGTATGCGGAAAGTCTCAGCGCGATTGGTGCCAAAAGATCTGAATTTTCTTCAAAAAGTGAATCGCAGTAAGGTGGCTGAAGACATGCTTGAACGCGTAAATTCCGATCCAACGTTCATCGAACGCATCATAACTGGTGACGAGACATGGGTTTTCGAGTACGACATGCAAACAAGTCAACAATCATCGGAATGGCGCGCCAAAAATGAGCCGAAACCGAAATCGCAACGCACACAAAAGGTTGACTTGTTCTTAATGACGCCGTAACCAAACTAAATGACACATAGCAATAAAAATTCACAGAATAGTGGTTGACAGTTGTGCCAACCTGGGAAAAAAATTTTTTTGAAATATTCTCAGAGGGAAAATTTAAAATGAGAATTTTCGGGTACTTATTTGACAGAATGTAAATATATATGTACGCTGGAGGAAAAAATAATAGAAGCAATGGTATGGTAAAAAGTTCAGTGAGCGTGGTATGCTATACCACACGAATATAGTATCTGAGGTATCCAGATACTATATTCGTATAGTATATATATACTATATATACTATACTTACGTTTGTAAGTTGGTAAGGTTTTATGTAAATACCAGTAACTGAATTTAAAATAATAATAATAATGCTTGTATTTCTATAGAATAATCAATAATTTCCAAATTTTGTTAATGGTTTGCTATGTTCTTATTGAACATGTGAAAATCTACTAAGTTTCATTGGAATAGCAATAAATATTCTCAAAAACTGATATTTCTATTATTTTTCTGGCACTGTATATGTATGAATGAAAGAATATTGTACAGGATATGATCTAAAAGGGGTTTCTATGTAACTTAAACTATAACTTTTAATTTGATATCAGTCGATAAATGGTAATCTGTTGAATAATATATATGATTGGAAAGTTCATTTCTTGCTGAGGATACTATATTATGGTCATTTATGGTAAAACTTATACACTCTAAAGTAAAAACTGTTCACTGCCTCTGTTTTTGTACCTGGCGTTAACCTATAATCCCCTAAAACTTGGTAAAAATATACCACGTGAAAATGTCAAGTCCACAAAGAGCTGTAGTGATTGTTATATATGTATAACCTTGCAACATTTTACAAACATTTATATAGTTGTAATTTCTTTTTTCTCTTTTGTTCGCGGCACTGATTGTAATAATATTTTGGTTTCATATACACAATTAATTTATATCTTCAATCTTTAATCCAGAAATCAATATTGAAGAACTGATGCTTACATTCAATAGCCCATTCTTGGTAAGATGATAATCCATTCGCTATTTTGGAAATATGATCTAAACATTTTTGATCGTTGTATGATGCATATGTGAGATTTGCGGGATTTGTGTTTTCAAATAACTCAGCACCAATTTTGTAAAATAGATAGGCTATTTCACTTTTAAAGGGTGATGAAGATGCCAGTGTGGTATCATTATATGCTATTTCCTCAGATATAGAGACAGCACTGGAACCGCTCAAAAACACAACAAGTGCCAACGACACACCCAAAAGGATACGTCGCACCATTTTTTAAAATACACCTTTCTTCAACCACCAAACACACACTTGCCGCGCGCCGTACCGACACAAACTAGTTGAATTGAAATTTAGGCGGTAGCTTTTATAAGCAATCTCTGACTAAATGGGGAAAATGCGAACTACGCAATCCACTTTATCAAAATATTAAATATAGGTATATGAATATATGTTCAAATCCATTATAGATTTGCTTTTGATAATGTCGTTTGGTTTTCATATCATCTAAGTAGGTAGCTCATACTTTAACGCTTTATTGACCAATAGCGTAATCATGAAGTCAAGTCAAACGCTAATCAATTGCTTTAATTTTTTATCATGAAACCAAGGAAATCAATAAATAATAAAAAAATTTGCACGCTTATCATCCACATTTGGATTTATTTTTTATATTATGAAATAATGCGGAAATCCCTTTTAGTATGTGTAAAAGATACAATAAATAGACTAGAGAAAATATTGATAGTTATAAGTAAATTTAATTAAACATAGAAAACCCCAAATCCATCACCGCAACGTAGACGGACCTTATCATAATTATAATTTTTAATAACCTTAAAGTATTTACAAGCATACTATATATACACATTTCAATATCTTACGACGTTGCATATTTAAAAATCCATAAATTTCTGAAGGAGATACCCATTAACTTTTTAATTTGAAAACTGTGTACATTTTTAAAAAACTTATGATTTTGATTTACTAGGAACGTTGATGGACGGATTTCTTTCCTTTAGAGATAAACTGATTATATTTTGTGTTGCTCCTCCAGGTCATTTTTAATAGAAAAAAAGGAAATTGGTTATTGGATGCAATTCAATTAAAATACGATTTGAGGACACTGGGAAGCAATTAATTTATTTTTATGGATCTGTGAATAGAATGTAGTAATGATGAATAAGTTAGTACATACATTTAGAACACAATAGGTCTGCTCACGTACAAAAAATTGTTAAAAATTATTACTGGTTACGTGTTCACGTATTCGGAAAACTTGCAACAAGAGAGTAAAAATGGAAGTGAGAAAAAAGTAGTTGAAAGTTTCTGCAAGTAAAATTTTTCGTTGAGAAAATTTTTAGCTGCCGAAAAAAACTATCTGTCAAAAAAAAAAAAAGTCCAAAAATATCAAAAAAAGAAGTGTGGTTTCTCAATTAAAATGAAAGGAAAAATAAATATTGGTCGTTTGAGAACAAATGGACTTCAATTGTTGATGGTTCCATTTACGAAAAATCACAACCGCAATATTTTTTCCTGCTTAAAACTAACTGTCAAAACATTCGATCAGCTATTTACTTACAAGTTTCTACTAGTTTTCTGCTCAAGTACTTTTCCTTTTTTTTTGTCTTTGCGAGAATATTGTTCTCAATCTTTGTTGTACTCTCTTCTTGCAAGCTTCGTGAACGTATGTGAATAGAACTAATACCATTCCCCGCCTTGCATATATGATGAGAAGGAAAGACCAAAATACCTATGCCCGATGAAATAGCTTTTAAAAGTGCACGCAAAAATTACCAAATTTTTTAATAAAACAATGAAAAAATTTTATCGATTTATTATCAAAATAAAGTGTAAAAGTTGAGTTTTAGACCCATCTTAAAGCTATTAGTTGAGTTATTTAATTTTTTGAGCCCTATATTTGCAGAACTCATTCTTTCCGTCCAATGCGGTTTTGATATTTGATAAAAACGGTTTTTAACCGATCGGCCCATATTCGAATTTGAGGCTGTTAATATATGTATGATATAGTGTTGCGATTGAGGGCACAATTGTACTTTTTGGGGTACAATTTCAAAATTATGACACGAAAGTATGCATTTTATTCTTGAGGTACGTTTTTTGGCAGTGCAATGCCACACATGCAAGTATGTACGTCGCTACCTAAATTTGTTCAGGCCTTAACACACATTTTTAAAATTTTGTAGGAGCAAAAAACATTTCCAAATTTTAATATAAGTAGTATTTTTTTTTTTAATTTTTTTTTTATTATAACTAAAATAACGGAGACAGATGTAAGTTTGGGTTGAATGCCCTAAAAAAATTTTGGCCGAGGTGCAGCTGGGAACATTTAATCCTAATGCATTAGAAACTCAATTTGGAAAAGGACTTTTACGGCTTTAGCAAAAAAAGGTAGTTATATATACAAACAAATTTTTGTGAGGTACATTTTGGTATTGAAAAGTACGTTTTGTTTAAATTTTGGCATTTTTATGCCTGTTATTTTTCATAATCATATTATATAAAGTTTTATAATTGATGCAAGCAGCGATTTTTGCAATGTCCAAACATAAATTGGCTGATACTTATTTGTGGTTAAAAAATGATTATAAGCAGAGGTCGCGCTCCATCGCAGGATGTCGTTGGATATCATTGAAATAAGGTAATTTATCCGGTAAAGAGTCTTTAGTATATTCATCGGTATATTCTGAATTGTTCAACAAAATATTTTTGTTTATGACTAGACTAGACTTGGGGTTTGCGGTAGTAACTGTACTGTTTTGTAATTTGTAATTTAAACTAAAAGAAAAGATCATAAGTTTTCGGTGTAGGTCTCTAAAATTCGGTACAGATGAAAGTGGGCACGCTTTATCATAATCCAACAAAAACTCGATATTGAAAAATTTGATATCGAAAAATTTGAAGTTAGGGCCTTAGCAATTTACGCCAGCGATATTATAAATTAACAAGCATTTTGAGTATTATTTGAGTCATTTAGTTTCAAACCTAAAATGCAAATTTATAGAAATTAAAAAAAAAGTGACCAGAAATGACCACTGAGTGGGTTTCCCTTTGCGCCTAATTTTTTTTTTATATAATGTGGTCTGAAGGTTGCTTTCATTTAAGTCTGAAACATATGATTTTCTAAACATCGAGTTAAGGAAAATTTAACAAATAAAAATCACAAATTAAGGCCTGATTTTATGCGATATTGCTTATGATTAGAAAGTTCTAAGCTCTATTTAGAGCTACACGAATCGAAAAGAACTACTGACACCATCCTAGATGATAAAATACTTGGAAAATATCTGCTTTTCGTTTCAGTACTACACACACAGTTTCATTATAAAGAATTTTGTATTTAATCAAATACATACATATGTAGATGCATACAGATATTTATTGTAGAATATAGATTGATTATAGAACAGTGTATGTAAATACGAAAACATTATAAAAACGACACTGTAAATGAGACTGTGCAAATCTTTGGATAATAGAGGAATGTGGGGAATGTCGAACCATTAGTTTTATCTGCATTATCTGATATTCGATCTATACGAAACTTTAGCCATCGTATTATTTCAGCTTCATCTCATTTTTTCATTAGCAGTCGAAACGATGAGACGTATTTTGTGCTGTCTGCGATAATCAAGTGATTTTTGAGATTCCAAAAGTGTTTTTGGGTTTTAAAAATTACATTGCTTTTTCAACATTTTTGCGTAAAACCAAGCAGGTAAATATTTTTCAAATCATTCTGTGTGAATATTATTTACAGTCAAACATTTTTTTTTGCATGAAATTTGATTCTGCGACTTATGGGCGGCTATTTTGTAGAACACAGCTTCTGGGGAATGTCGCACCACTTTTTGAGGGGAATATCGAACAAGAGCCAAAAACTTCTGATGAAGACGTAGATCATGATTCCTGCATCATTTGCGGCAAAAAATTGGCTAAGAAGCAGAACCGAAACAACACGATTCATTGCAACGAGTGAGCTGCTCACTTGCGATGTATACACATGCGACTCCAAATAAATAACATCGATTTTTTCTCTATATTTTTCATTCAAATCTTATGTTTTTTCATAACGAAGTCATAAATAAACGTTTTACATCAATATTTGTTCGAATTTTCTGAATTTGCAAAGTGGTTCGACATTCCCCACGATTTTTCAAAATGACAAAATCGAATACTTTGGTATAATTCTCAAAACTTTATAACAAATTCGAAGTTTTAAATTCTACAACTCCCAAAACGTTGCATTTTGCTTCAAGTTTAACCTCGATTTCTCAAATTTTGAAAAATTACGATTTTAGGGTGAGTTATCAGTCAAAATCAAAGTGTGGTTCGACATTCCCCACATTCCCCTATTAAAAACGATATTACGTTACCAGAACCATAAATATGATTTTACCGACTTTGAATTAAATATACCATTCTTACGTTAAGCTCACAGTTGTGTTAAGTGCCAAATATGGAAATTTACAGGAACGCAAATTTTTTGTTACGAATGTAAATTGTTAAACACTTAATACCGATTTTAACTACGTCATAAGTCGCTTTTATTGATTAGGAAATAACTGCACACTAGGCAGTTAATCAACAGGCTTGGAAAATTAAGTTACATAAATCATTTTCAATTTAAAAAAGTTTAAAAGTAATTCATAATAATTTTCTCAATGTAATAGTTATAATAAATTTTTTTTTTTTTCACTTGGTTGAAAAAAAATATAAAAAAAGATAACAATTTTAAACATTCGTCCATCTGTGAGCCATAAAATGAAGAAATTTCAAAAAGGTTTTTTTTTTTTGTCACAATTTTCAATACAAGTTCATAAGTACGTTCATATTTATCATTCACAATAGAATGCACAGATTTTAATGAATTTTAGGAAACATAAGTTACTTGGTATTATGTAAAATCAAATGACATTTTACATAAAATACCGCAAAAGCCTACTAATGTAAATAGGACAATATACATGCATACTACATTACATATGTACATGGTGGGGGATAGTGGATTTTGAAATTTGCTTAACTAAATCATAAATAAACATAATTTTCAATTAACACCTGCTAAATTGCAGGCCCGTTAAGTGTTTCCTATATGTATCAACTAAAGCAGTCGAACCCGAAACACCATTCCCGTTTCGAGATTCAAATTATAGACCCGGAATCATGATGCTTATGTCGGGATCTATGGTTTTATCAAACATAAATTTAAAATGGAAAAGTTATTCATGATATATCATAAATAAATTCTAAGTTCTCACTTTTGTAATCATAATATCGAAAGCGATACACATTTCGTGTTTTGTTATTTTTGAGTAAAGAGAATAAACTTTTGTTTTATATTATTTGTTTCCAATTCATTCATTTCTTAACCCATGGCAGAAGAATTAAGAAGGTAGATGCATTTGGACAAGTAAGAGGAACTTTTACAATAGGGAAGACATTTGTTTTGATACTATTCTAAAATATTAGCGTCGGAAGTTTTTTTTAAATTCGCTCATTGAACAAAGCATTGCATTCATCGTTGAATCGGAAGTAAATAATAAATGAGAGAGAGAGAGAAGATATGAGTGACGTCATCTCTCAGAATTATCTAACGAATTATCTGCAAAACACACATAACAAAACAAACACCAACGAGTAGTTTGGTTCTCTTTTGATATTTGTTTTTCATAAATAGTTTTCTTCCGCAAAAAAAAAAAAAAAAAATAGCCCCAGTTACTGGGGCCTTGCCGACTTGTATCCTTTATAAGCTATTAATATTTGAAAATGCAACCAAGAATTACGAGGTTTGCTTCACACACACACTCAGACATCTAATTCGTATCTGTTAAGATAAACAAATTTCTTGATAGTCCCTGAAGACCCCATTTTTCTGAATTCTGGTCCATATTGTGTGAGAACTAGGGTGATAGAGAGAAACTGAGTAAGCAGTCGTGATCAGCCACCCTAAATTACTATTGGGAAATCTCGCGCATAAAATTGTTGTGCTTCAATTGCACGTTGCTTCTGTCCTGTTGGTTTTTTGGTTTACCGAGTGAAAGCAAACGCCTTACAGTGAGTGCACAGGGCGCTCACACAAAACATTTTTGGAATAATTATATAATTTTATTATTTATTTTGTTATTCATAATCACCTACAACGAACGATGAACGCTCTTGACAGTTTTATCGGTTTCAACAGTTTTTTGACAGATTAAACAATTTGAACAGTTTCTTGGATCTGTAATGTGGAGATAATTCCATCCAATAAATAATTTTTGGCAATATTCTACATTTTTTTTTCATTGTAAATGGTTTAAATTTGCCCAATTCCTCATAAAACTTACATAATTTGCCCTTATTGCTTGCATTTAAGCGGAAAATATTATGTGCCGACTCAGGACCAGAATGGTGACGGCTTAGGCCTACCATTTTGAAAAATAGCAGAAATCAACTTCTTCACTTTGCGCTGCATTGCTATCGTAAAAATCAGTCTACACTACTCCGAAAGACATAAAATTGCAGACAAATGATCGTGGTACCTGAACAAAGACATTAAAACCGAAGGCATCAAACCATGTTTACACTCTTTTTTCGATAAAAACTCTTACTATGTTGACTTAGGACCACTCTCCCCTAAATAAAATCTAAATTTTTTGTGTTTTTTTCGAAACCCATCGCCAATTTGATATTTTTACTTACCATTTCAAGATTAAAAATTATTTTTCTATATTTCGCAGGATGTTTTATCCCAAGAACATATATGTGTAGTAATAAGCTCCTTGATAGATTAATGAATCTTATACCATGTTCCCACTGGGCCGAAATTGTCTAGTTTCGGCAAATGGTTTCGAACTAAACTGCAATCGTTCATGTTGTGAAGCTGGTTTCGATTATGGTTTCATATGGCAATTCATTGTTTATTTCTTGTTGTAAAATGCTGGCAGCTAATATAATTATTGCTAATATTAAATAAATTTGAATACGAAGAGAATCAAAATGATAAACGAAATATTTAGCAACAAAAAAAAGTGTATAGGAGAAAGCGTCAATTCGTATGTATCCTTCAACCGCAGTCGCTATGCAGCCTTGCTGCCGCAGCTCCTCCTCCATTTGTTCATATATGTATATGGCCGTTTCTTTTTTGCCCTACGCAGCTCCTCCACCTTTTCTGCCCATACTTGGGCTATGAGCTCCTCTTCCAGCGCAATACACAAATTACTTTTTTTATATTTTCGTTATTGCGTATTAAACTCATTCAATATTCATTTCAATGAACACATTCAGGGTTACATTAGATTTTTGCTCGGTTTCGAATGCGGTTTCGTAGAAACTACCTCATTTCTATGGTTTCGTATGACATATTTTTATGTGATGAAATTGAGCATTTCAGTGCAGTTTCAGACGAAACAACGAAAATGGTCGAAACCATTAACTTTTTATAATAAATAAAAGTATACATACGTATTTATGTACAACATCTTGTTACTAATAATCTAAAATATCTACATTTTCATATGTACCAAAGAAGTCAAGGTAATTAGAGTTCATAGTCAACCGTAAAAATTATATAAATATTTATTTTTGATCACTCTCAAAAAAAGAGCACTAAAAAAGTGCTAAAATAAAAATTGATTTTTTTTTTATTAATATCGAAAAATCTTAATCTTATCAAAACATACATAAGATTATTATTTGCTTCATGCCAATTGTATTGAGTACTCTGATTGTTTTTTTCATACAATATACATATAAAACAATAAAAACTTAAGTAGCATTACCAACTTATGACAAATATGTTCAATAAAAATATAATATTGTGTAGAATTTTTAAACACCCCAACGAGGTTATCATTTCGCCTAATTTCCTGTTGAACTCTCTTTGTTCATTTGTAATTGTGCCATGGAATTTGTACCACTAGTCACAATCAAATTTTTCATGTCGACTGAAATATTAATCCTGCCGAGTCAATTATTGGGAGGGTCGGTACAATGGTCTTTCTAGCCTAAGTGCTCCTTGCTCTTTGCGGACTCTCATATTATATAATACAGCTATGGATATGGAAATATTTATAAACATAAATTCCTTGGTGTTAAATTAGAAATTCCACAATTGTTCACACAAATGACACAATGATAAATATTATTAATTGCTGCTAAAAATATTGATAAAAAAATGAAAATTTACTATCGGCTATAATTAAAATCCGTGAATTATTATTTACTATATGGACTTTGCACTGTGCTTGGGTTCTTTAAGTACTAATAAAATACTCACGTATTGAAATATTTTTACTTGTTTGTTGAACTTTTAACTGCATATGTACAATATATAACATAGCGGGGATAATAGTTATTTATTAACAATAACTAAACTTATAAAGGAGGTATAGGATTCAAAGGTTAGATCATTTTAGAAAGTGATTATCGGTTAATTTATAGTATTGGCATGAACAACTTTTGTTTTGCTCGCTAAATTATAAATGGTTTAAGATATGTCTATATGGCGCATTGATTGCACTGGTAAATACTCCATGTCTTTTTTTATAACTCAAATGCAATAAGGCAAACGTTTATTAATAACAGTTCTTTTTACAATAAAAACAACTGCGATCTTACAAAAGTTCCTTCACGCCACACAGTGGTTGGAAAGTCGATAAAAATCATTTTTTCATTAGTTCCAATCTTTTTTTTTCATTTTTTACTAATAAATATCTGGGGTGGTATCTGTTTAAGTTTTTTATGTGGGACCCTTTAAAGTCGATCAATGTTACAACGCTTGTTAAAAGAGAGCAATCAAAGCTATATTTGAGAGCTTATCACTCCAAAATTACTAATAGCATGCCAAATTTATTTTAATTGAAAACTTTATCATAGCTTTAGAAAAAAATTGATTTTTTTTTTAAGTTGGCTATTATTTTTTTAAGTTGGCTATTGGTGGATCATATCTTATGAGGTAAAAATGAGTGTTATATCCGAAGAAAGCAGTAATGGCAAAGCTGTAAAAGACTGCAATCAATTGCGATTTTAAATCACTGAAGTCACATTCAATGAATAGCATTTTGCGATTGCATTGAATAGCAAATTTGACTAAAGATTGTAAAATTAAAATCATTAACCATTTTGCTGTCATTGACTAATTAATTATTTAGTCAAATCATGTGTGAATACGCTTTAAATGCAAAAATCATCTTTTTCATTTTATTCATTAATACAAAAATCACTGAATACTTCAGACACTTGTTATCATTGTCTTGTTCACTTGTAGAATCATTTGGGATAGAGACAAAACTTATATAATAATAATAATAATAAAATGAAGTAAAAATAATACCATTCATAATTTCAACAACAGGAATACTACATAAATCATTTACAGTAAACTTAAAAACCCTTACAATTAACGAAAAACTGCATGCGAAAATCCAAAAAGCAGTAATTCTCAAAACATGCAACATAGTCAGGTCCTTTTTAAATCTAAATTCATAAGTACTTATACGTAACGAACAAAAATCAACATACAACAAACAAAAAGCAACAGGAAAAAGAAAGAAAAAAACAACAGAGCATTGTCCCTTGGTAACGCTACCCGGGACATATGTAATCTCCGACATGTGCGGACCCTGTCGAGATGGAAAAACTCTATAATAATAATAATAATAATAATAATAATAAGCCCGCAAGGGCATCCTCCATTGGAGGTTGACGGGTAATGACGACCCCGCGGACCCTAGTTAAGAACCCGCCAGGACACTCCTAATAGCGGAGTGATGGAAGCAGCATCCCCACGGATCCTGTGTAGTATGGCCTAGCATACTGGCACAAACTTAAAAAATGTATGCCTGATGGCAAACAGTGAACCCTGAAGGACAACTGTGAACCCAGAAGGAAAACTGTAAACCAAACTGCGAGGGAGGTGTAACTACCCACGTGCGTGGCAAGCATGCAGACCCTAGCCAACCTCATGAAGGGCTAACTACCCACATGAGTGAAAAAATAGTTCCAAACGCAGCAAGAGAAGCCTCGGACGAGCGCCGTCACGGTCGAGTACGGCGCGGGAATACACAGCTCGACCAAGATGCCGAAACCGCTAATACAAACCAATCTACCGAACGTGTTTTGCTAGGACAACCTGCAACCACTAAGGCTGGAAAACCCAGGCAACGCATGACATGGACAACCGAAATGAATACCGAGGTTATGCGTTGCTACTACAAAGCAACAAAACTTGAGACAGTTAGAATAGGATACAGGGAAGAATTATATAACCTATTTATACAAGCTTATCCACAGTTAAAGACATCGTTACTACACAGAGGCTAATGGATCAAAAAAGGACTATACTAATAAACAAACGCCTATCAGAAATTGAAATTGAGAACATAAAACAATCAATAGCATCATCTCTCGATACACGATCGTCACAGACCCACAGTACAACAGTGGAACAACAAGACATTCTAAGAGATACAACAGATCAAAACAATAACATAGCCACTACACCAACACTAAACAATAACATTCTGATAACACCAATCCAAAATCAAACAAATACCAGCACTAATGAAATAATAGATGTAATAGGAAACAAACTACTTGAAAACACCATAAAATGGAAAAACACAGACCCAACATTAAGAATTCCACTCCCGAAACTAATTTTTAAAGAAGATACAACCACAAATATAAACAGTCTGAATGAATACATAAACACGCACCAGTCGTACATGGAAGAAATCAGAAACCTCGAAGACTATCAAACAATAATATATGCAGCTGCTACGACAATAATAGAATTAAATAAACAAAAAATACAAAAAAGAAACGCCACGACCAATAGCACTTATACCCCGAAATGGCAAACTCGTTTAAATAACAAAATACTAAAATTAAGAAAAGACATTGGAAGAATAACACAATACAATAGAGGTAACCCAAGTAAAAAACTAGTTAAATACATCAAACAAATAGCTAAAGAAAATGAAACCATAACCGAAACCCTAGACACCCTACAGCAAAAACTTAAAGTCTATTCATACAGAATACGCCGGTATATAGAATCATATAAAAGAAAACAACAAAACAATAAGTTTAAAAATAGTGAAAAAACTTTTTATAAATCATTAGCAGAAAAACAAATAGATATAAGACCCCCAACAAAACAACAAATACAAACATACTGGCAAGAAATATGGGGACATCCCACAAAACATAATAGCAACAGTACATGGATTAAAGAAGAAGAAACTCTATACAACACCTTGCCAATACAAGAAAATTTCACAATAGCACAATCAGAACTCACAATAGCCATCAAAAACACTAATAATTGGAAATATCCTGGAATAGACCACATACACAACTTTTGGTACAAAACATTCAACTCAACCCACAATAAACTACTACTACTGATAAACGACACCCTAAAGAACTCAGCGACGTTACCATCCTTCCTAACCCAAGGAATAACATTCATCAAACCAAAGAATAGCAATACCAATAACCCGGCAAACTATAGGCCAATAACGTGCCTACCCACACTTTACAAAATAATAACTTCACTAATCTCACAAAAAATTTATACACATCTCTTAGATAATAATATACTTACAAATGAGCAAAAAGGATGCAGAAAATATAGCCAAGGATGTAAAGAACAATTAATAATCGACCAAACAATCACACAGCAAGCAATAAAGGAACAACGAAGTCTCCACACATGCTACATAGACTATAAAAAGGCATTCGATAAGATACCACACAGTTGGCTTATACATGTCCTAAACATATACAAAATTCACCCAAAATACATAGATTTTCTAAAAAATAACATGAAAAACTGGAGAACAAATATACACTTACAAACTAAATCAGAATACATAATTACAGACCCAATAAAAATAGAAACCGGTATATTCCAAGGAGACTCTCTAAGTGCACTTTGGTTCTGTATATGCCTGAACCCCCTATCTAACTCACTTAACAAAACACAATACGGATTCAATATCAAAAAACACAAACAAAATGAACACCGAATAAATCACCTGCTATATATGGACGACATTAAATTATACGCAGCAACACAATCACAATTACAAAGATTAATTAGAATAACAGAAACAATCACAATAGACATAAAAATGGAATTTGGTATCGATAAATGCAAAACACAACACATAGAACATGGAAAATGGATAAACAGAGAAGCAACAGAAACCTTAAACAATGAAATCTTACAAAACATGGAAGAACAGGATCTTTATAAATACTTAGGTTTTCAGCAAAGTATAAAAATAGACCACACAACAATCAAAAATGAACTTAAAGCAGCATACTTGGAACGACTAACTAAATTAACAAAAACTTACTTAAATTCCAGAAATCTATTTAAAGCCATAAATACATTTGCAATACCACTACTCACATACTCATTTGGAATAATCAAATGGAGTAACACCGATATTGAAAACATAAAAATAGCCACCAGAACAAAACTGACCAAATACCAAAAACATCATCCACATGCATGCAAGGAGCGTATCACGATCCCCAGAAAAGAAGGTGGTAGAGGACTGATAGACATCCAAAACCTACACAATAACCAAATAACCAATCTAAGAAACTATTTCTATACCCAAACAACAACATTACATCAAGCAATAATAAAAGCAGATAATGATTACACCCCACTAAACCTTAATAATCGGAACCTTATAATAAATAATCAAACAATAGAAGAAAGTAAAACAATATGGAAACAAAAACAATTACATGGAAAACACCCACACATAGTAGACAACAATAACATAGATAAACAAAATACATACACATGGCTGATAAAAGGTGAACTACAACCGGAAACAGAAGGGTTTATAATAAGTATACAAGATCAAATAATAGCAACAAGAAACTACAGAAAGTACATAATTAAAGATCCAACCATCACAACAGATAAATGCCGAAAATGCAACATATACACAGAAACAATAGACCATATCACATCAGGATGCCCAATACTTGCAGGATCAAAATACACACAAAGACATGATACAGTAGCCAAAATAATCCACCAAGAAATCATAAACAATCTTAACATCTCTAACAATAGAATACCATATTTTGAATACAAGCCCGAAACAATAATAGAAAACGAAACCTTCAAAATATACTGGGACAGAACAATACTTACGGATAAAACAATAGCATGCAATAGACCAGATATCACAATAATAAATAAAAAAGATAAAACAACCCAGCTTATTGAAATAAGTGTACCCAATGACAACAATATACATGACAAATACATAGAAAAAATAGAAAAATATACTGAACTTGCACAAGAAATCAAAAACATCTGGAAACAAAATGAAGTAAAAATAATACCATTCATAATTTCAACAACAGGAATACTACATAAATCATTTACAGTAAACTTAAAAACCCTTGCAATTAACGAAAAACTGCATGCGAAAATCCAAAAAGCAGTAATTCTCAAAACATGCAACATAGTCAGGTCCTTTTTAAATCTAAATTCATAAGTACTTATACGTAACGAACAAAAATCAACATACAACAAACAAAAAGCAACAGGAAAAAGAAAGAAAAAAACAACAGAGCATTGTCCCTTGGTAACGCTACCCGGGACATATGTAATCTCCGACATGTGCGGACCCTGTCGAGATGGAAAAACTCTATAATAATAATAATAAGCAAGGCATAATAAGTTAACAATTTACAATGGTCATCCGCCCAAAGAAAAAAATGAGGGTCTCATTGCATTTATTGGCAGGAAAAGAAAACAATAACTGGTAACATTATATTTATGCAATGTAATTCACGGCATATATAAAAAGAAATATACCTAGTTTACCGGGTAGTAACTAAGAGTGGCGCGAGGTTTCAAAGTAACTGAAGTACAACAAAAATAATTATTTCGAGGGACTCCTATAATACTGAATCTCGTTCGTTAATATAACGAAATAGTGTTTTAATTGATTTTGGTTGTTGTTGGCATTTTTGCTTTTGATTTTTTGTGCCCATATTAGGTGGACCCATCAGACAACACTATAACTTTGACAAGAAACGTCAGATCGACTAACGACATCACGTTTTTGAATCTACACACCAATTGAACGCGCTGAAATATTCAATTGTACATTCAAAATAACTTCCCAATTTTTCCGATTTTGATGTTTTTTTTAAATAAATGGGTCCACCTAATATGGCCAACCCTGTACATGTTGCTCTTTATTATTCACGCTTAGATCTCGCTGAAATAATTTCGAGTGACTTCAAATGATTTCGAATAAATTCGACTAAATTTAGTTAAAGACTGCAATAAAAAGATTGCATTCAAATGATTTCAAAAATATGATTTAAAAAATTAATAATTATTTGCTGCTAACAATATGATTAAGAATAAATTTTTTACATCCTTAATCAATGAATACAATCGTTTTGGTAAAAATATCAAATGATTTTTAATCGCAAATGATTGCATTCTTTTACAGCTCTGAGTAATGGCAAATTAAAATTATGAAGTAAATACACTTTTCAAAACAAAGCAATTGGTAGGCGGGGTTGATGGGGGAATGGGAGAGTAAATTTAGAGGGGAGGGAAAATGACTTTCGCAATACATTAATATAAACTTTTATAGTGATTCTCAGCGATAAAAAGAAAAAAATTAATTTTTTTACAGTCATGGTGTATGGGGGGTGTGAGTGGTCTTAGACGGATTTTTTTTTATTTGTATACCCTGGCATTATATTATACATTATATATTAACATAAGCAACTCCTGTATCAAAATTTGTCTACAACTTTTCTGAAATTTTTTTCTTAACTCTATATCAGAAATAAAGTACAATTTGAAGTCTAAACGATATCTTTCTCCACACCCTGTCTATCCTCTTATTTCTAGTATACCACCTTGATCAAAAAGTTCTCGGAATAACCATCGTATGACGCTCACATCGTTCCGATTTGAGTTCTGTTTTTTAGTTGGTACATCTGTTGTTGATATTTCCTCTAAATCTTAGCGTCATAGCTTGACATTTGTAAAAGTTACGTAGCCAAGAGTACATCTATTTCAGTGTATGTTGGCGATTTTTTACAATTTTATTAAATTGTTTTGTATTAAATTTTGCGTAAAAACGGATTTAATACTGCGCGAACGTTGGAAATTTTAGAAAAGTATTTTGGCAATGATTCACTAACGAAAACGGTCGTTTACCAGTGTCACAAGCGGTTCAAAAGTGGTCGTGAGTCAATCGAAGATGATGAACGCAGTTGCAGACCATCGACATCGAAAACCGACGAAAACATTGATAAAGTAAAAAAAATTTTGGTTAATAATCGCAAATTAACCATCAGAGAGATATCGGAGGACTTGAACATTGCCTATGGATCCGTCCAAGACATTTTGGTTAATGATTTGGGTTTCCGTCGTGTAGCAGCAAAGTTGGTGCCAAAAGTCCTCAATTTCATGCAAAAAAGAGACAGTGTTGATGTCGTAAAAGACATGACTTGCGAGGCTGAATCCGATCCCACATTCATCGAAAGGATCATTACTGGAGACGAGACGTGGGTTTATGAATACGACACGCAATCCAAACATCAGGCAAGAGAATGGCGTTCACCAAATGAACCGAGACCAAAAAAAACACTTCGTTTTCAGTCAAAAAAGGCAATGCTCACGGTTTTCATGGATTACAACGTTGTAGTCATCATGAATTTTAGCCAGAAGGCCAGACAGTAAAAGAAGAGTATTGTTTGGGCGTTATGAAACGTTTGCGTACAGGAATTCGCCGAAAGACCCCGGAATTGTGGACAGAAAACTCATGGATTTTGCACCATGCTAACGCACCGTCGCACAGTGCCATCATTATTCGTAATTTTTTGACGAAAAAACCAACAAATACCATCCAACAGCCACCGAATTCACCTGATTTAGCTGTGACTTATTTCTGTTCAATCGAGTTAAAAAACCATTACGGGGAATGCGTTTCAGCAGCCGAGAGGAAATAATGGAAAAATTGCAGGAAGCACTGATGGACATACCAAAAATCGAATAGAAAAAATGTTTCGAGGATTGGATCAAGCGCTGGCATAAGTGTGTTGCAGTCGATGGGGATTACTTTGAAGGGGACAATATAGATTTAGATGAATAAACTTGTATTTTTAATTTTCTGAATAAATTTCGGGAACTTTTTGATCAAGGTGGTATATACCCACTTCCATTTTTAATCAATGGGCCAGCATTGGTTGCATGACGTCGACCTTCGTCGGTCGTTTCATCAATCGAAATGAAAATAGGTTTTTTACTAATTTGGGATCGGGTTTTTGAAAGAACTTCATCATAGCAGTTTTTAACATAATTTTTTCATACTGTGGACTCATCGGAAACTTTCTGTTTTATGTAGGTATTTTTCAAAAAGTTTTTAAATATTGGATAACCAGAAGTTTCGGTTCCACGTCAGCAACATTTTGTGCAGGGCCGCCCAAAAATTCATTTGTTTTGCCCCCAAAACGAGGAGTTATCATTTGCTTCGTCTTAATATGTTTCTATCGAGCAACAAAAAAATGTTTCTATTTGCGAAAAAATATCGGTCATTAAAAATAGTACAAGATTGGAAATCCACAATGGGTAGAAAATCCTAAAAATGGCATTTATTTAGTAATGAATGCCTTTTAAAAAGGCGCAAAAACAGTGGAAAAAAAGGCAACATTTTTTAAAAATAGTAAAAAGACAAAATAAAATTTATATTTTTGAAATCAGGGTGGCTTGAAACGCGTATAAATTTTATTAGCCTTCATGCAAGATTTCGCAGAAAAAAAGAAGAATACCTCATAATCCGCTCCCCGTTCATAACCTATAAATATTGTGAAACGAAAATGTAGAATCCCTTGCTGATTATACTCTGCAACCATAATGTTAGTTTTACCATATTTGACCCGCCATTTTGTTTTTGAAAATTATAATGACAGATCCGTGATCAGAAACATGAAAGACACCTATAAGCAAAATTTCAAATATATATAATATAAAACAGCGCATTATATTTTTACCTAACTTTTAAAATTCCATCCCAGAAAAAACTTCAAACGGTCATAATTTTATTATTCTAATCAATCTGAATAAAGCAATCCGTGGGTTTTACTATACTATGAATCCTATGAAGGCCGTTTCTTGTTCCACGAAATGATCCCTGATTTCGTTGCAAAGTGTTATACTTTGAAAATGTCTAAAAAAGTTCATCCATTAAAGATATCAAAATGTTTAAACTCATGCAACCGAAACTTCTGGTTATCGGTACTTAAAACTAATTTTGACTCTGTTTCAAAAGTTTTTTAAGATCGGAATTTCTGGAAGTTCTTCACAGGCTCCGTTGATTTCATTACACAACTGTGACCAACGTGGGAAAACGCCAAGTAGCATTCGAGACTCAGAAACTACATTCACCAGTATTACTAGATTATTTCAATGACATTTCCAAACATAAAAGAACCATTCAAATTCCAGAACTCCCACCAGAAATTCTTTTCGTGTTGCTTTGATTTTATTTCACTCGAAAGTGAAATTCAGAATATGGTATGGTAAAGTTTTTCGATTTTTTCACAACTGCTGTCGCAGAAGCATCTGTCGAAGATTAGAAATAATTTTGACTTGAATCTTTATCATTGATGTCTTTGGTTTTAAAACCGAGGTTGAGTCCATACACGTCTTGTGTAATATTAGTTGGGTTGCGTTACTATTCGTATTATTGTATTATAATATTTTGTACACTATTTGGGCATCTGTATTTGTTGCTTTCGTTGTCCTTGTTTTGCATGTTAGATTTCGCTCGCCATTTAGCATGGTAAAAAAATATATATTTAAAAAAAAAATAGGACATCAGTTTTCTGAGAAATGATTGCTTTTGCTAAACATTGTTCCACTCATCATCACCTCAGAATTAATTTGGCGTACGTGTATACGTATTCGTGCACCTACAGTATGTGACGAAATTGCACAAATGAAGGGACATTTTTGGGACATGAAAAACAGCCAAAAATGGCGTCAAATTAAAAAGTATCAGCATAGTTAAGTTACTACACATTCAGATCAATAAAAGTGAAAAAAAACATTTTGAAATCAGATAATATTTTCAGGTTCCAAAAGGGTCTTGAAAGTACTGAAATTTCGAAAATAAATTATGATTTTTCAAAATTTTTTGAACAAAATTTTTTTCAAATTCCACAGCTTTTCTATTTCTCCTTAAATGAACAAATAGAATTCAAAGCATTTTTGAAATCGGATAATTTTTATTCACAAGAGGTTCAAAGTTCAGAAGTTTCGACCTCAATTTATACTTTTCATAAAATTTTTGTTGAATTTTTAAAAACTCACAAGACATGTACATCTTGCTGCACCAATAAATATTATTCGATTTCAAAAATATTTTGCATTATGTTTATACACTCAAGGAGAAATAAAAAAGTTATGAAACTTGAAAAAAATGTTGGCCAATTTTGAAAACTCATAATTTATTGTCGAAATTCGGTATTTTCAAGACCCTTTTGTAATTCGAAGTAGTTATCTGATTCCAAAAATTTGTTTCCACTTTTGTTCATCTGGATCTGAAGAAACTTTACTATGCTATTACTTTTTAATTAGACGCCATTTTTAGG
Organism: Toxonevra muliebris; assembly: GCA_963691655.1. Classification (NCBI taxonomy): domain Eukaryota; kingdom Metazoa; phylum Arthropoda; class Insecta; order Diptera; family Pallopteridae; genus Toxonevra; species Toxonevra muliebris. The sequence goes on from OY829326.1 coordinate 107,258,325, forward strand.
CTCTCCTTTATGACCCAAAAATGTTCGTTCATTAGCTCAATTTTGTTATATACTGTATATGCCAAATCAATTCTCAGACGACATTTTGTTCCATAGTGTACATATTAACAATTGGAATCGAGAATGACAGTGAAATGATCTACCGATATCGCCACTATCGAGCTCAAAGATTATTCCGATATTTCACATTAATACGATATTTATTAGATAATAAAAAACAAAATGGGTACTTTAGTTTTAATATTTTTTATTCAATTTATTTTTGTTTTTTTTTTATAATATATATACGCATTTGAAATTTTGTATATAATAGTAATGTTATGTATTTATTTATATATATATTCATATATATAATTATAATTATATAAACCGTTATTTTATACTATACAAATAATGCTGGTTTAGAGCTTATGCGACACACTTTTCATTTTATTGTTTTTTATTTTCATTTATTAACCTAGTTAAACTTTATTTATTTAAGATTGACAAATAAATTTAAACGCACGTGCTTCGCTTCTTTCATTCTTTGTTATACAATATATACTATGTATAAACGTGATACTATATGTTAAGTATTAATTTTATAACTAATTATTCATTAATTTATTTATTTATTCAGCGCTATAAATATATGTATGTAATGTATATGATGTTTCTCGTAATTTACTTAAGAAATGAAAATTGTTCTTTAATAAGGATGCATACGACAATGATAATATTACATTGCATTTGTGGATTTTATTATTTATACTTTTAAGTTTCAATTAAACAATTAAATTTTCCAATCAATTAAGTTAATCAATACAAACTAATTTGAAAGTATATACATACATTTAACTCTCGCTTCTTTAATATTAATGCTTAGCTTATTTTTAAGTTGATAAAACGCTGTTTTTATTTTTGTATTTTTTGTTTTTCAATTATTTATATGTCCATGATGATAGTAGTAATTGTAGTAGTTATGTATGTATGTAGGTATGCAACTTTTATGTATATAAATATTAATGTTTGTTTTTATGTTTTTTATCTACACTTAAATGTATGTAAATGAATTTTTCTGTATTTTTGTTTGCAACGCCCCTCGATGGTTCGTTGCTTTTTTGTTTTTGATTCCATTTTAAGGGAGAATTGTTTGTTTTTACTTAATTTTAATGTCTAAAATGTATCAATATTTTTTTAGTAGTTTTAATCAATCAGTGCATTATTAGCGTAAAAACTAGTCATTAAACATGTATTTTCAGCATTTTTTTTTCGATTTTTTCGTTTTAGTTTTTTTAATTTTTTGTTTGTGTGAAAAAGTGCTTTAAATCTAATGTATTTTGATATATATCCTTTACAATTATACCATTCATACAAATATAATAATTTTATTCGCTTATGTAAATAAAATTAATGACAATTCTCATTAATATAATACAAAGTATGTGTGTATATAAAATATTCAATCAAATTAAAAAAAAAAAAACATGCGCATGCGTAAACGCACATTTTTTTCCATTTATTTATTCACTTTTATTACAAAATTCACATTCGAATACACTTAATTCAATGAGTTCAATACGCAATTCTCTTCAACATTTAATCACAAAATAAGTTTTGGAATACATGTATGTATATACTTTCTAATATTAAAAAAAAAAAAAAGAAACCTTCCCTTTTCCTATTTTTCTCTTTCATGTTTTGTTCATATTTCAATACATGCAGCAGTAATATTTACATTTTCTATGTGGGGAAGGGGGGTACAACAATGTTAAGAAAATGAAGTTTTCATGCAAAATTCAAGCAAGTAAATCCACTTTTTAAAAGCTTTCAGCCCATGATGACGACGGACGGTAGGCAAACTGGCGGTTGGTGGATGCCTTAAACTTTTTAAAATGAAAATTATTTGCGAATTTTGCGCTTTTCATAAATTTACAAAAGCAAAGTGCTAATACTTACGCATTTATGGGGTAATAAATATCTCTATGCAAATGTTTTTCTATCTATACTATTGTGAGCGTAGTTTAATGTTGGCGGCATATATTCTACATAGTTATTTCAAAAGTATACAAAGAAAAACATTTCAATATACAATACAATTTTACATATTTGTGTATAAACTAAAAATCCCAATTATATGAAACAACAGCATTTCATTAAAGGTAAAGGTATGTGTGTATATACTATATAAAAAAATAAAACGGCTATCACAAAAGTAAATTATTACACTATGCGACAAAATTCAAATTGATGACTCTGACATGGAGTTTAACTTTGCCTTTTGAAAGAGAAAGTATTTCCGAGCAGTTCTGCATTCACCGTTTGTTTTTGTTTTTTTTTTAGGTTAGTAAATTTAAGGGCTTTTATTTGGATTGTCATTTTCATTCTGAGACTCAATTTAAAAATATTAAAATCTATTAAAAAAATATTAAAATATTAAAATTTTTTTCCAAAAAAAAAAAAAAAAAAAAAAATATCTCTTAAATATTGTAAATAAGACGGCAAAATTTAATCCTGAGAAAAAAAGTTCTTTTGAGTTTATATTGAATTTTTAAATTGGAATTGGAACACAGTTCAGAGGTTAAGGAAACAAAAAACGAATACATATAACGTATAAACGGCTGTCTGATTTGCCCGTCTCTATATATACACTGCTGTTGTGATGGCTACATACGTTCGCTAAGCCTATTAAAACGTATATACAATTTTTAGTAAATTTATTATTAGCGAAAAGTTATATTTTAAAAAAATATTATGGAGATTTTTTCATGAAAATCATGAATATCTCCAATATTATCTACCTTTTTACAATTTTCGAAAGTTTAACCGCTTCTAACGCATTCTATTACCTGCCTTTGAAATAAATCGGAATTTACAATAATTGCTTTCTATTTTCTTTTTAGATTTTGCAAACTCATTCCCAGTTTTCTACCCAAACATAGTCGTTAACTTTACTAACATAGAAAAAAAGGGAATCCAAGATTGCTCAGTAGCTATTCTTCTTACAGAATTTAAAGTCAAAACTCATGCTAAAAAATATGTCGCACAGTGTTATTATTAGTTATTATTACATATTATTGTTATAGTGGCTTAAAGTTATCACTATACACACTACTAGTACATTATTTACACATTTAATAATTCATTTATTTAACAAAAAGAAGAAATAAAAAACATGTTTACCATAAATGATTATGTTTTTTAGAATATGAAACGGCAGCGTTGTTTTTTAAAATATTTAACTTAAACGAGTACAATTTTTTTATTCTTCATTGTTTTTGTAAGCAATTTCGATTATTTTCTTCTTCTTCTAATTTTTTTGTTTATCAAAATCTAGTATTAATAATTTATAATAATATTTACTACACGCGAATGTCTAAAAATGTAACTTTTAATTATTGATTTATTATTATTAAATTTTGAATAAAGCACATTGTTTTTGTTTTTAATTTTCACGCATTAAAATTAAATTCTTTTTCAATTTTGCTTAAAATTTAATTATTTGTTTGCTTGTTTTTTCTATGAACAATTTTACACATACATAATTAAATACAAATACACAACAACAATAACATACATACATTCATTTCATTTAGTTTTTCGTTTAGTATTGTAAAAGAAAATATATTGCAAATGTAATGGAGACAAACAATAAAAACAAATAAAATTAATAATAGTATTAAAAAATAATATATTTTGAAGACTAAGTGAAATGTTTGTGATTTTAACATAAACTCAAGCATATTCTGAAATTCACTTTCAACCGAAACTAAGATTTGATTTGGATTTTGATTCGTGGTTGCATATTTTACTGCTAAGGATAAGGGAGTATAATTTATATCGAAGAGTTAATATTTTAAATAGATACAGAACGAGAGAGAGAGAGAGAAAGAGTGAGAACCAACAACACTTGATGTTGGTTCCCACTTAGTTTTGGGCACCAACAAGAGCAAAATCCTCAATCAATAAACGCAAAAGTATCAACTTAGTTGAATTCAGTTTTGCTCGCTTATTTATGGTTATGGTATTGTGAAAAATGCTAGGTTTTTTTTTTTAATAAACTTTGTATGGCTTTAATATTTCTAACAGAATTAAATTATACAAGAGTTTTTCTGCCTTGTATAAAACGTTTATGTAACTAATGTGTTTTTATTCTTGAAGAGAAGAGCAAAATGCTACCCACTATCATTTGAATACAAATATTAATGAATTGGGGTGTAATAAATGGAGTTAGGAGGGGTCAGCGGCGATTAAAGCAACAAATTACTTTGCAAAAATTGATCACAGCAAGATGTGTTGGCTGGGTGGAATAACGCAGCAAAAACACACCTAAAAAAATGTCGACACATTAATTACTAAAAACTGAAAATTGTCATGTTTTGAGGAAATCAGGACCGCGTCCCAAGCTACTTGCAATAAAAAACATCCATGTCTCTGCCTTTTATCTGAAGTTATTATGGCTTAAGGAGAGCATGAATTTCGTCTTGTCGTGCATGGGAGCTTAAAACTTTGTTAGCATTTAAAGTGCTTTTGTTTTTTTGTAATTAAAGTGCGATGTATAATTTTTTGAGTCGTTCGAATCTCTTTCGACGCTACAAACAAAATAGCACTGGACTTCAACTTGACAATAAAATACCAAAAATTAATAATTCACTTAAATAGTTAAACCAAAAAAATTTTAATGTTTCAAATGTTAATTACGCCTGCCGCATGAATTTCAACATACAACTACATAAGATCATTAGTAAATTTTTCTTTTTTAAAAATCTACTTTTTAAGGAATTCAGTTTATCTTTTAATTTTTCTCTATATTTGTTCTTAATATATAGTAAAATTTATATATATATATATATATATTATATATATATTTACAAAGTGAAAAATTTAATGTTTACATTCTGTAATATTAGTAAGTTAAATAATAAATTAAGTTTATCAATCAAATTGGTTTTATGTACATATATTTATATATTAAATAATAATAGCTAATAGCATACAGCTCAAAGTGCTAAAAAATAAACTTTATCGTCTTAAAATGTGTGTGTATGAGTTTAGGTATGCATAAAACTATGATTATAACGTTATTTTATGTGGTACTAATATAAAATGTATATAATTTCATAAAACTAGCTTTAAAAGTGCTTGAAAATAAATCAATTTATAATTCATTAATTTATTAACAAAAAAAAAAAAAAAAATAGCAAGAAAAAAGTTAAACTTCACGAAAACTTAAAAATTAAAAGATTATTGTACAAATAATTATAGGATTGATTTATTTTAGCCTAGCGTTATTAAAAATGTTATTTAATGGAAATGTGAAAAAATAAAATGCTTATGCTATGCTTAAGTTCTAATTCAAAATGTGTGTGTGTGTGTGTGTGTGTGAAAAAAGAAACAACGTAAGCACAATATTAACTACTTAACTGATTTTTTGACGACAAACCTATATGCAAACTTACTAAATTAAGAGAATGAAAAAAAAATCAAAAAAAATAAAAAATTTAAACTTAAATAGATTTAATTCTCAATAGTAACGCGGGTATAATCTGCTCATGTATGTGTTAGTAGCTGATGGCTAATTGCTACTACACTAAAGCTGGTCCACGAATTTCGACAGTTGATCAGATGCATCTGAAACTGAACCTGCTCCGCCACCGACCACTCCCCCAACTCCACCCACACAACCAACTCCGCCAACACCAACATCTTGTGAGACACCTGGTATTGGCGATTGGTGCGGATGCATTCCATGGTTATGCAGTGCATCGTGTGGTCCTTGAGGCGCTGGTGAATGACTCATGACATGATGGGGAGATGGTTGTGCACGCGGTGATGCTGAGGGTGCAGTACGTGGCGAGGGTGCTGAACGCGGTGATGGTGTTGGCTGTGGAGAGCGTATTGGCGGTGAAGCACGTGCAGTTTGCATGAGCTGTTGCTGTAGGGTATGCGGTGTTGGTGGTCCCATTACATTGGGTGGGCCTCCTACCATACCACCGCCACCACCACCCTGCATCATTTGTTGCTGCTGTTGCACACCGGGCGGCATTCCACCCATTTGTTGTTGTGGATTTGGTTTGAGTCCTTGTTGCATGGCTGCATACTGATCGACTGGTCCACCTCCTCCAAAGTTACCGCCAGCGAATTGTTGTCCACCGCCAGCACCAACACCTCCCATTTGCGGCGGGGCACGTTGCCGTTGTGGATATGGCGGCGGGTAATTGGGCATTTGCATTTGACGCATTTTAAACCATTGCTGATTTGGAACCTTCAAATAAAAACAACAACAACCAATAAAAAAACATTTCACTTGATTGCACTAATAGTTTCAACTTACTGGTCCCTGTTGTTGCATACCGCCAGGCACCTGTTGCTGTTGCTGCATCATCATAGGATTCTGCATACCCGGCATACGTTGATGAGGGCCTGGGCCTTGTTGCTGTGGCTGCATTACAACCTGCTGATTACCTTGTGGCATTTGTTGCTGATTCATCATGTGTTGCATTGCATGTTGTTGCTGCTGCTGCATAACCTGCTGCTGTTGGGGACCATTACCGGCAGCACCACCAGCACCACCTGGCCCGCCACCAGCATTTGATTGACTTTGTTGGCGCTGCTTGATGATGGCTGCCATTATTTGTGGATTTTGCTTCAGCACTTGCAGTATTTGCTGATGGCCCTCATTCGTGGGATTATTCTTGATTTTTTGCATAATTTGCGCCAATTGCGTTGTATTCAATGGTGGGCCACCACCAACAGCTGCGGTGCCATGTTGTCCTTGTGGTCGTATGCCACCAGGTCCTCCCACAGGTCCACCCATTCCACCCATACCGGGACCACCAACCATACCGACTCCAGCGCCACCTATATTACCAGCTCCGCCCATTTGATTGGAAGCACCAGCGCCGACCATGCCCATCATATTCTAGAATTTTAAATACATAAGATAATAATGAATGAACAACATTTTTTCAGAGAACAACTCACCTGCTGCTGCATCGCATTCTGTTGCATAACTTGATTTTGATTAGGTTGACGCATACCAGGATTAGTATTGCCTTGATATCGATTGCCGCCTCCCCACTGATCCATTGGTAGCAGATTATTGCCCATGACAGGATTGCCACCAGGCCCCATCTGGCCCACACCACCAACACTTACATTGCCGACATTGCCTACCATCCCTCCCGGGTTTGCTTGATTGGAAACAACACCCAGATGACGTTGCATCACTGGTGGCGGCATTGGACCGTGGGGAACTTGTTGACGTGCAGCTTCTTCTTGAACCTAGAAAGTATACACATTTTTTTTTTAATCAACTCAGATAATTAACTTTTGTTTAAAAAGCGAATTTTTTGTTTTTGTAATCCAAGAAATTACATAAAATTAGACATTTCTTTATGCTCACGCCCCTCGCAACTCTTCGAGTTGTACGTGTGATGCTTATGAACAAATTAATGGAATATTATAAAATAAAAAATTAAAAGTTGAATTTGATCTTTTGTTGATTTAATGTTGAAATTATATGGGTTCTTATTCGCTTTGTGTGTTCCCAGGTAAGAAACTAAGCTTTATAAGAGGTTTGTACAACCATGCTACAAAAACATATCGTCGGGAGTGGCGGCGCACTTTTCATATATGAATTTCCTGAATTCTCATCTATACTATTAATAATTTAGCAAAGTTTGGAGGTGATTTCTTGAATTACTGACCCGATTTTTCAGTATTGTGGTGGTGGCACTATCTTTTGAACGTAGGTCACATTTTATTTCAATTAAACAAGTGGGCGTGACACCTCTCAAACAAACTAAACACTTGAAATGTCATAACTGAGGAACCATAGTAAAGGCAATGAAAGTTTGTGTGAGATGGAGGTTTTATGGTAGTTATTATTGGACAGAATTTTGTATTTGTGGATAAGTGGGTGTGACACCTTCCACACAAACAAAATACTTCAAGTGACGTAACCGGAAAACCATAGTTCGGAAGACAATGACAGTTTGTGTGTAAAGCCGGTATCTGGATAGTCGTTACTAGCCGGAATGTAGTTTTTGGACATTCGCATTATTACACCTCCAAAAGAAATACTTGAAACGGGATATTAGGAGAGTCGAAAGGAAAATAAAGAAGTTTGTAGCTCCTGGTAGCTGTCTAGTAGCTTATAAATTAAGGTAAACTAGTTATTTAAAAACGATATATAAAATGCCATTTGAGCACTTACCTGTTTAACAACTTGCAATACATTTGGAGATGGTGAATGCCCTCCACCTGGCTTCATACCGATCCCAGGCTGATGGGGATGTGGTGAGGTTATTCCGCCCATTGGCGCAGACACTGGCGACGGAACTGTAACAGTGGAGGGACTCATGCCACCAGCACCTCCAGGCATTATGGCCGACTGACCAGGCATACCTGGTTGGGCGACAGCAACTCCTGGAACACCTACACCAGGCACAGCAACCACACCTGATCCAACAACAGGACCTGCAGCAGCTGTACGTGACATAAGCGCAACACGACGTCGTAAAAGTTGTTGCTGCTGCAATCTGCAATAAATTAAGTACACATCAAGTTAATAAAGGAATAATGAGAGGAAATTATGACAATAATCGCAAATGACTGTACATACTTTTGCTGCAATTGTTGCTGTTTGAGTTTATGTTTGATATTCGGACAGAATGGCACTGGACACTTTTGCTCCTGACAATGTTTGGCATGATAACAGCACAACGCAATGAGCTGTTTGCAAATGGGACAACCTCCATTCGTTTTGCGTTTGCAATTCTTTGTGTGCTGCACGACACGTTTCATCTTTTGGCATGACGGCAGACGACAATTTGCATCACGACACTGACAAGCATGCACAAGAGATTGAATGCAACGCTGAATTGACTGTTTGCGTGCCTCCTGTGGATTGGCCTGCTTGAGATCGGCCGGCGACGAGCCATCGTCCAAATCGAAACCGAGTCTTTCCATTTTATGAGGATGACCCACCTTTTCCTTGCACACAGTGCAGAGATCAAAATCCTATAATACACACAAAATAAGACCATTTAGTGAAACTCGTAATACATGGAGGAAGGATATTAAAAAACATACATCACAAACGGTACAATGATAACGCGTTTCCACAGCCGTCTTGCAATTGTTGCAAGTGTAAACAAATTTATCTTGTCCTTGATTGTGCAGCTCGTATAACATAGATAACGTAGAGAATTGTGCACGACGCAGCGATGAGAACTCGTAATGTTTATCGCGTGCGAGTGTAAGGAATGCATCACGTCCATCCATGAGATCGCATGTTAGCAATGGATCGGGATCTTGTATAGGCTAAAGATAAAAAAGTAATGTATTAAGTAGGTATACAATTAGAGTGCTTTGGCAAACTTTGTCTCGGAGAAAGAATGATTACTTACCGCTAAGCTAGCCGCTGACTGTGCCGAATGCAAACGAATCACAAAGAATACCTCCTTGTGTTTCTCCATTGTTGCATAGATTTTAGCGGATAGGTCGTTGCCCGTCTGCTGTTCATTGGTCTTTTTGTTGTTTTTGCGTTGTGCGGCTTTTGATTTATTCGATTTCTTAGCTTTCTTCTGTCCCTTCTTTTTACCGTCACCGCTAACTTCGTTATCCTCAATGGCGAATATCTAAAAGTACTCATAGTCGAAATACATACATATATGTTATCTTTATGTTTAGACTTACATTAGCTGCGGCTGCAGCCGCTTCAGCTGCTTCGGCCTGCTTACGTTTCTCCTCCTCCTCTTGATCGAGTTCTTTGATGCTCTCCTCAAGTACATTTGGCCAGAAGTCGCCCTCGAAATATGGAAGTTCAGCAGCAGAAGTCAATTTATCCTCCATTGCTTGCTTCAGTATATCTTTATAATCCTGAATGGTGCGTTCGATCATACCCTTATCCAGCATTTTTTTATACCATTCTTGTAGTCGTTTTGGCTTTGGTATTTTCTGATCTGTCGGATGGCAGTGGAAAATGTAATCGTCACCCTCTGAAGGCGGACACGCCCAAATGTGTGCCATTGTATAGCCCAACTGCTTAACATAGTCCATGTACCCTAAAAGTATCTCATGATACACGGCGGTACGATACTGTCGCGGTCTAAAGAAATGCACAGAATCCAAATATGCTATGTAGACGCGCCGCGTATTCGGTGCTGGACATTCTGAGCCATACTCCTGTACATGCATACCAAAGAAGCACACATCGATGCCATCAACTTCTTCAAAAGCAAATAAGGCTTTCGCACGATACGGAAATTCAGTGCACATTTCTCCGCTATCTACAAATCGTCTACGCATACCGGGTTTCACTTCGACACATTTGTCCGACGAGGATACCACGCGTATATGTACTTCTCCCGCGCCAGCTTCCTTCTTCTTAAGGAAATTATTAACACGAGTCTCAATGTAAATGCCCAGTTTGGTTGTGGGCAAACGTTTGGCATTAAATTTGTTCTCTTTGCGTTTGGAAATTTTCTTCTTGAGACAGTTATCGCATATGAAGCCACCTGGCCAAATAGAATCCAACCAAAGCACACAGATTTGATGTTGCTTGCGTCCACACTCTTGACAATCGACGAATGGCTCAAGCTCGAGATGATCGTTTTTCATTTCCTTGAATTGATCTTTCTTTATTTGGCTGTAGGAATTGTGAATTAATGAAGAGTATTATTAATTTGGAAATGAAAAGATCAGGAGTACGGAACACAATGAAAGGAAGTGATTCATTTAGTAAAACTGTTCAATTGCTTACATCCGTCGAAAAAAAAACCCTCACATTAATAAAGTTCTAAGAATCTTTTCTTTAAATGTCGAAGACTTCTGATTGGGTATTAATGCCCAATAGTGCGAAACTTTTACAACTTTAAGCCTAATAGCTTTTGAATTTGTAAAATAATTGAAATAACTTACATACACATTTTAGTTATTCAAGAAGTAGAATTTAACTAAATATTTAGAAAGTATTTGTAAGAGAAAATAATGGTTCAAATTTCAAGGATCCCCATTTTTCTTACTGATGTCATTTATTTGCCTTGGCATCGATCCGTGAAATATTTATACACAATTTAGATTTATTAGATATGTCCTGTCATCTATTTTCAACAATTTATTTTAAACATATGTATGAACCTACATATAGTGCCAGTAAACAATTAATTAAAAATTCTGATCACTTGTAATCATAACCGAAAATTGTATAATTGTGATTACGTGTAATGTTTGATTATGATTATTAATAATTTTTTAAATACGATTATGTACAACGTAATCAAAATGTAATCGTAACCAAAACTGCCCAGCTTTGATTTTCAATTGGATCTGGATATTTCCCGACCATGAAAGGAATACAATTCTGCATATATATTTAACTTTTTTTTATAACTAAATATGAAGAGAAAACGTTTAGGTTTATTAAATAATTGGCCAGCTTAAAATGGATCTATATGAAACTATGACTGACTCGACCCTTTGGTACGGAGCAATATGGTCTCGATATTCTAAAGTCGCTGCCACGCCTTATTAGTACCATGTTTGTATTTTCCTGGAGACACTGACCCCTCTAGTAGTATAAAACCTTGACATTAGGAGAATGCGTTACAGTTGGTAATCCGCATTGATGTCAATATCGCTCCCTAATCATAAGTTGGTTAAATTTGCACTCGGTTCAAACTGTAACTTGTTCCCAATCGATTTATGCCCATTTTTGCAGTTTTGTTTTTGGGATCAAAAGTAGCTTTTGTTTTTTGCTGGTCGTCCTTACTCTACTCTCATGAAATTAACCCTTTATCAAGCAAGATCATTGATTAAAAAACAAATAGACGTGATTTTTATTTTTTTCACATTTTTTCTATAAAAACCTTTTACTTAAGAAAAAAAAAATTGGTTGTTTGTTGTTTGTGCATAATTATCACTATGACCCCTATTATACGCAGCAATACATGAGTGCCAGCTATCGACAGTTCTCTTTTCAAGTTGCTACGTAATTTCATGTGCAAACACATGCTGCAATACATCAGAAACTAAGTTGCAATACTTTTGAAATTTAATTTATGGTTTTGCTTTATGCGTTAAATGCTCAAGGACCCCGACGTGTAAAAAAATTATATAAGAAAGTTTGAGTTTTTCGAAAAAATGATTTTAAAAAAAGGGTTGTATCTAAAAGATGCATTGGATATTCAACACATATTCGTACGATCGACAAGGACCACATGATATCACATGGCAAGCACCTTAGATTTTTGAAAAAATCAATCTTGAAATATTCTACAAAATGACTATTTTAAAACATACATTTTCCAGTTTTCAACTTCTATATACTCTAGTTATTAATTTATAAAAAAGGGTATTGGTATTAAGTTGGCTAAAAAAAAAAAACCGGTAAAGTCAGTTTGGATGGTTGCATCTTCAAAAATACAGTGAGCATTGCAAGGCTATACCGTTTTCGTTGAAGAACATACATGCTTCTAATTTATGATAATACGTTAGTTCTTATTATTTCATATATCATTTTCAAACAGTCAAACAGTAAATTTCCAAAATCCGTAAGGAAATAATCGAAATGCTGACGAATAAGTTTTTGTGTACATAAATCTGTGTGAAGTTCTAAAAATAAAATATATAAAGCAAACACGCAAAAATACGAAAGAATTAAAAGAGAACTATCAGAGTATTGCAGCAAATCAGCGACCCTACAATTTTTCCTACCCCTCAAACTTCTCATTCTCTTCATCAAGAACTCGAATTGCAAGCACTACTGATTTCAAGATGAATTTAAGCGTATATCAAGGGTCTATGAATATCTATGTTAAAAAGGAATAACAACTTAACCGTCTAACCCGTAAGGCCGCCCTGAGGCGGCCTTCACTCTATTTTAATTAATGGGCAAGTGCAAATTCATATTTTTTAATTAATTGGCAGACCTGAAGAAAGAATAAACACATAATTCGTGGTCAGTTTGCAATTTCTGCGATCACACGATTGTTGTTTATAGTTATTTTTATGTGTAACAAAGTGTTGTTTTGTGACGAAAAATTATCGCGCATATAAGTTTTTTATAAAGATCTAAAAAAAAATATTTCTAAGTCTCCTCATATACTGTCGTTTAATAATAATTTCGTATGAAAAATGAGAATTTATGACAAATGAGAGGATACAACACCAAATAAGACACTTTGCCCACATATATCTTTATTTTTTGGCTTAAATTCGCAAGGCCGCATCAGGGCAGCCTTTCATTTTACTCACCTAAATGCTAATCTCAAAAACTAATCATATTCATTTTTCTTTCATCAATATTAACTGGAAACAAAAACTCTGGTGTTTATTTTATTATTATTTCAACCTTGCGGGTTGGAGGGTTTTCTAATTTTTTGGCCGATTTTCAAGCCTACTTTTAGAAAATTATTGTGAAGAAACGAAAAAAAGATTTCCGATTTTTTTTTTTTGCTTTTATTATATAAATTTTAAGTTTATGAAATTAATTTTTTTGACAAATTTCTTTTGACCTCCGTGATCAGTTAGCTCTGACCGCGCCACTGTCAAAAGATAAGGATCAAACTGTCCCAGCAGTTCAGCATTACAAAATCAATTAAAACAAAAAAGTGTTTACTTTTCATAATTGGTATAACGCTGGATATGGTTCGATCGTTTGGTTTTTCAAAATACTGTTTAAATCCATTTTTACAACTTTTTTTTTTTTTTTTTTTGGGAAAAGGTTGAGCCCACAGTATACAGTATGCCAGATAGCAGAAAGTAATCTGAAATATTCTCAGGTCTTCTGAGATTTGACAATTATGACATGTATTCGCTCAATAAATTTTGACAAATAATTTTGTTTATGAGAGAAAACTCTCTTAACCCATTTTCGTCAGCTGTACACAAATAAATAAATGAAATAAATGTATCAAAAAACAAAAAAACAATAAACCTTTCGTTTGTTGTTTGTTTTTTCTGAAATAAAAGCTCTCAAAATATTTTGTAGAGTGTGGTTCTATAAAATATTTAAATAAGCAAAATTTCACAATTATCTTCTTCATAAATGTCCTCTTTATATTTTAAATAGTTTTACCGATTTCAAAAGAATTTTATATAAATTTCGGAGAGGCAGATTTCTTACTTGAATGGCGTACATAACAAAAAAAACTTTAAGTTTTGGGTTAAATCCTTGGTTCACATTATGTACATGGTTGTTACAAACGTCTTCGAAGATCTCGTTTATCAATGTCTAAAAATTTTTCGGGCTTTTCAAATTTTTCTATTTTATTTACATATTGCACTGGTACCAATGGGTTAATACTTTTTTATATTCACTTCTGAGATATCAAAACTTTTGGGAGAAGTAAGAGAATAATTTTCGAATTTGGCAGACGTCAGTGAACAGAAAAGAGGGCGTCACTTCTATTTATTTCACTTTATTTATTTCACTATGGTTGAGCCAAATTGAAATTTTGAAAAATAAATGTTTTGATAATCAAAATCAAATTACAGTAGAAACTCTATTCTTGCACGTAATGAAAACCGAGCTCGGTGCAAGTTTCGAGGTTGTAGCAAGTACCGAGTTTGTTTTCCATACAAATTAACAGAAGTTTACATACGTCTTTTAAAAATTAAGATTTATTATGTATATTTTAAATCAATACACTTGTATAAGTTTCAAGTGAGTATTTCATGTGTAATTAAATTAATTTTCGATTTAGGTTTGTTTTGTACAGACTCGCTTGTTCAGTACTGCACTGCTTCTAAGCCTTTGGAGCGTCATAACATCGTCTAAGGAAGCATTGATTTGCTCAGTCTGTTATAGTCAACTTCGGTGGAATTTATTTTTTTCGTATTGAGTACCATGTCGTTAGTTTCTTTACCAAGAGTTTCATCATCATCGGTACAGAATTCTTCATTTAAATCTCAAAACTAATAGAATTCAATACCTTTCGTCAGCAATATGAAATCGACTGTATTTTCCCGAACTTTATTCAGTCTAATACAAAGTAAAAAAGAGCAGTATTCAAAGACAAAACAGAAAATGTCGCATGTATCGATGTACAAATTTTCGAATGTCGCAAATACTTAAAGAAAAAAAATTTGTGTCGCAAGTATAAAGTATGTGCAAGAATTGAGTTTCTACTGTATTCGATTAATCATCAAGATTTTGATTAATTGGAATAAAATTATTCGAATAAAATATACAAACTATTTTTTCCACAATTTGTTTTATTTTTTTATTTAGAACATAAAATTCATTCATATACACAAAGTGAGAAACAAATTTCATTAGAATTGCTCAGCTATGAAAAGGAACATGTAACAGTGAGTAAAAAAGTAAAACTAAGCTAATAAAGTAAACTAAAGTCGGTAAAAATGCGAGTTAAAGTGAATTTACTTTCACTTCGGAAAATAACAAATGAACACATTTGAAATCTTTATTTAAAAATTGTTTTAAAAATAAATATTAGCAAAATTTTTTTTTTAATTAATCAGAATTTTAATCAATAGCATTCATAATTTGAATGTGTAGATGTTAAGAGCTCGCGAATTGTTGCCACACATATTAAAAAGCTACGTTTTATTCGCCACTCGCAAGTACATAGGGGTAAATCCAGCGTCACTTCCGTTTCGCTGTTTGGTATAATAGTTTTTTTTTCACCAATGATTATCAACTATTTAAAAAATTGAGTGAGTGTAGAACAGCCAAAAATACTTGCGTGGTATTTGGGGATTAATAAATGGGGTTTAAATAAAATGATAAAATCCAATCATTTAATATATTTTAACAGAAAAAATAGTTTAGTTTATTTCAAAGTAAAGTAACACAACTTGTGTTTTCATAATTCTTCCTTGAGTAAAGTAGAACATATAATTTTTTTAAGATAATTTGAGATGCTGAGAAGAAAAGTGGTATAACTTCTACGTTCAGAAAAAATGGAATAATTTTACTTAAGAGCAAAAGCAAAACGAAATATTTTCAGAGCAAAAGTGAAACGAAATATGTTCAGAGCGAAAACGGAATAAAAAACTATGCTGTTCTTGCTCTGAAAGAATTGTTATACCATTTTTGCTCTTACTTTTCAGGCGTTTCATTTTCACTCTAAACCATATTACTTATGCCATTCTTGCACTGACACTCTAAATTATTTCACTTTTGCTCTTATATAAATTTTAGCCCGCTTTTTCTCTCAGCCTGTTATTTATATTAATGAAGAGTTTATTTGGCATAATTTTTTCACGATATCGTCTCATGCGATGCTTTGAAGTTGGTTTTTGAGTATTTCTGGACATTTCTGCTTGCTTCAATTTTCTGCTACCCCCAATAATAATTTTTATGTCATTTAAAAAAAAAAACTAAGGTATGGATTCATTTAGTTAACTAGTTTTGGAATTAAACAACTTTTTGTGTATTTTTTTTTTATTTCACACTTATAGGAATATTTATTTTAAATTTATTTTTACAACGAAACCGAAAACTTAAGATAACTAAGAGTAAACCGCTTGCGAGTAGCGATTGATTGTTTTCCTATTTATTTTTTTCTTCTTCTTTATCCATCTTTTTAAAAGCATGTAAAATTAAAGTGGTTTTTTCTACTTATAAAACAAAAATAACTTATCGCAAAATTCTTGCTCACTGGGATTTTTCTACTTCGAACGAATTTTCTGATGGCCAGGCCTATAAGTTATAATGCACAACAAAACAACACACTTGTAGAATTTTGTAGGGATTAGAGCGCCGTTCGACAGTTCAGTCACAGTTTTTTCTTATACTACTAACCGAAGGTCCTGCTTATTTTTTCAGCATATTGAACAATCTACATATGTTATAATATAGTCTAAAGAAAAAAAAAATTTTAAAAAATGTTGAATGCATGGGTTTGTTATCAACGACTGTATATCGTCTGAATGGTTAATAAAAGATTTAAGCTAAACTCATTCATTTGGGATTACTTAAATGGAAATCACAATTGTTTCCTCAATGCATCCCATGCATCCTTAGATGATTTATAATGACACGGAAAGCATAAAAAGTAATTAATGAAATTGCACTTACGTTTGTGATTGCAGTGGATCATCGCCCAGTGTTACGGTATCTCCTTGAATGTCGTTGAAGCATTTCTGGCAGAATGTGTATCTGTTTGAGGCAACACCATAATCCTTTAGACTAATTTTTACCAAATCAATTTTTTTAAATATAGAATTTTTTTTTTTTTGCATTGACCGCATTACAATGATAAAGGAATATAGAGCAGCAGTAGAGAAGCGATCAACACATTAATAACAAAAACAAACAAAAAATATATGTTTTGTGCGTGTGTTTGTTTGTGGTGATGTTTACGGTGGATAGTGGATTGATGTGTGTGATGTGGACATAGGAAAGTTGAGAAAAACATTTTAGTATTAGGGAAAGAGAAATGCGGTAATTTATATTTGTTTAATTAATGGAAAATGGAAAACAAGGCACGAGAAAAGAAAAGTAATGAAGAATATTGATAATACAGATTATTTATGGTAATTAGTTGTAGTTAGCAGCAACAATAACAACGTTAAACAAGCAACAGTTTAAGCCACATTTTCAACAATTATGTTAGATATTATTACAATATTGTATTGAAGCATTTTTATGTAATGTTAAAATACAAAACAATTCAATAGAGTAAACGATTTAATTAATTGTTGTCCGTGGATGTTAGTGATGTGTTATAAGCGTAAACAGTTCATTGGTGATTTAGGATTTTAAGAGGTTAAAGGATTACAGGTTAAGATGACACACACAATAACCACAACCATCAGGAATTTTTTTTATTGATTTTAAATTGAAAAAATTGCAAAGGAATAGAAGAAAATAAAAAAACAACAAGGTTTGCATTAGAATTATTATTACAAATTATGAATTTAGGTTTTATTAATAAATATCTACATTGAATTAAATATATATGTATGTATTTCATTCAAATAAATGCTTAATATTAATATAGGTATTTTTTGTTTTCAGAAAATTGTGTATTATATGTTATCTATGTAAATTTAAAAAAGAAAAATCACAAATATTACATTCAGCATTTTAAAAAAAAGCTACTAAAGGTTTGTATGTTAACTCAAAACGAAGAAAATTAATATAGTACTAGAACTAATGTGGATAAAGAAAAACTGTTAGCCACACAACAGGAGACATGAGTGAGGTGCATGTTCATGATGTGAAGGAAATGATCAAGGTGTTAAAATAAAAGTACAAGAAAATAATAATAATACAAGAAGTTTTTAGTGTATAAGTGTCAATTATTGTGATTTTTTTTTTTTTTTACTGGAAATCAATGTTTTGGGAATTGAAAACAGTTATATTATGTTAGAATGCGCCATCTACAAATTTTAGCGATAATAATACTCTCTTTCAAATCACAACAATAACATACTATTTCTTTTACGCATAAGCATTAGGGCGTACTAATTTGTATGGATGAATTTTTTTTTTAAAGTACTCTGACAGAAAAATTCTATATTCCATCCTGATTAACTTTGCTTTGATCAACTTATGGCAAAAAAATGGAGCCTACCCACCCGTAAAATTCGTAGAAGTTACAGTAATATCAAATGTAACTATTGATTTTTATTCAAAAAACTACAGCACGTAGTACTGAAACTTCTACGAATTTTACGGGGGGGTAGGATCCATTTTTTTGCCATACTTTCTTCGGCAAAGTTGATCGCAATCCAACATAGAATTTATCTGTCAGAGTACTTTTCGTACGAAAAAAATTGGTACGCCCTAATAAGCATATATAGAAAATATTTTTGAGAATATTAAAACATACCTATTTTGGTAGCTGTAATATTTAGCATCACGTGGTATAGTGCAAAGCTGCTTGCCATAGCAGCATAAAACTTGGGGATTGAAAGTGTATTTGCGCCCACAGCAATATCCGAGTGCTTGCATAACTGGATCGATTTCTTGTTCGAAAACTTCAGAGAGCTTAAAACAAAAAGGAGAAGTACACAAAAGTCATTCATAATTTATAATCAATATAATATAGATATGTATATACATATAAACATTATTCTTCATAACTTACTTTTGTACAATATCTATAGACTCTAGAGGTTTTGCGATTATATAGCCATGCATTATCAAACATGAGCCAGACATCGTCTACGTATTCCCATGGATCGCTGTATTTGCCATTCATGAGATTTGCACGAATAGTACCCAAATCCATTGGTTTCTTAACGATTTCAAAGTAATCAGGTATGCCAAGTGCTTGTGGATCGACAGGGCATCGGAATGGAACTGATTCAGGCTCATTACGAACAAGCTTTTCTAGTGTTGGCAACAATGCTTGTTTGAGTTCCTCGGGATTAAAGACTGCGAGAAACAAACACATATTACAATAATTAGAGCATAGAAAAGAAAGATTACTGCATCACAAACTTACCACATTTCTTTTTCTTATCTCCCGCAGCAGACATTATAGGTTCTGGCACTACTGGTTTCGTTTCGGTCTTTATTTTTATATCACCACTGCTCCCATCGGCACCTGTTTTAATATCATCTTTACTGTCTGATCCATTTGCACCACCAGCGTATGAAATATTATGACTTGCGCCGTTCTCGTCCACATCCATAGGCTCAGTTTTAATTTTCGTTTCACCATCTTCTGTCTTAATCTCCATCTTTACAGTGCCATCATTGTTCACATTCTTACCCACTCCCGCCGAAGGCTCCAGTTGTGAGTTGTCCCCTCCACCACTTCCATCCTCCATGTACTCTTTCTTAATGTCATCTTCCTGCTTTATAGAATCCAGTTTACCTTTCGAGGCATTACCACCAGCGCCCGAGTCACCATTTGGTGAGGGAGGAGTATCATCATTGTCGCGAGCGGCGGCTTCAAGTGCTGCCATTTGAGAGGAGAGATTACTACTGGAGGAGGGCCGCGATGAGACTACATTGGTCGATGAGGAGGTAGTTGTAGAAGCGGCGGGAGTTGATGAGGCACTGCTACCGCCACCTTTACCCATGGACATTTGTTGTTGTTGCTGCTGGGTCAATGTTGTGCCACTGCTGTTGACGTTAGTGGCCGCCGCCGTTGATGCTGCAGTTGTAGTAATTGCTGTTGCTGCCGTCGATACGGTTGCTGTGCTTGCTGCTGCAGCGGATGAGTTTGGAATTCCGACAACTGATGAAGCGGGAGATGCTGCAATTAATGGTGGCGTATTGCCACTGACACCACGTTCGCTCATTGGCTGCATCAGCGATGACACCGATGGAGGATTGTTGGATGGGGTGCCAATTGGACCGTTGGAAACAAAGTTTGGTGAGGGGCTGGGCGCAGCTACCATGCCACCGCCGGCTGTACCGCTACCAGCAGTAGTAACTCCACCTCCCACTCCTGCACCCGTAAGTGAATCAAGGCTAGTAGGCGTAGGAGGCATATTACCGACACCGCTAGCATTTTGCTTTTGCTGCTGTTGTGACATCGGTGATGGAAAAGTATTCTGCTGCTGTTGCTGTTGTTGTTGCTGCTGCTGTTGCATTTGAGCGGCGTTGTTAAATGGCGATTGTGGAAGCAGCATACTAGATTGCTGTTGTTGTTGTTGCTGCATCAAGCGTTGTTTCATTAATTCTCCTAATTGCTGCGGCGTTTGTGCTCCAGTGCCACCATTGGCGTTAATGAACTGCTGCTGCTGTCCAGGCACGGGGCTAGTTAACACACCTGCTACTCCACCAGCGCCTGGTTGCCCTTGCATTGCTTGCCCGGTGAAGGGTGACAGGACTGGATTTTGAACGACCATGTTCTGTTGCTGCGGCGGGATTCCACCTAGTCCACTGTTGGGACTTGGACCCGGAGGACCTACTAACATATTGCCTTGTTGCTGTTGTGGGAATTGCATACGCTGCTGTTGCTGTTGTTGCTGCATTGCTAGCATATTGCCGCCTGGAGAATGACTGCGCAGTCCAGCCATACTCTGTCCAACTTGACTGCTTGGCATCATGCCTACACTTCCAGGTGTTTGTCCCCGCAATTGTTGCTGCATGATAGCAGCACCCATAGACAAACCCTGCCCTGGGCCTGCGCCTCCCATCGGACTGATCATAGGCCGACTTTGCGCTTGCTGTTGCTGCTGTACTTGTGGGTGGCCGGGAGGCATTTGTTGCGCAACAGGTGTTGAATTACTTGGACCTGCACCAGTTGCTCCAGCAGTCTGTTGTATTTGCAGCTGCAGCTGCTGCTGTTCTTTGCGCTTCAGTCGCTTCTCCTCCAACTCCTTCTGAATTTTGTAGATCTTCTCAGCCAGTAAATGATAATACTCAGATCGAGATTTTGCCATTTCATACATGTCTTTCTCGACCTTCTCGGCGTACGAAACAAGGTTAGCCATACGCTTGTCATGTAAAGTTGCCGGATCAGAGGTGGGGAAAATGGCCTGCACTAATTTGTGCACCAAATGATTACGCAAATCCGCCGTCACTGATTCACGCCAATCTTTCTCATTATCACCACCCCCAGAACCGCCAGCACCACCAGCTCCTTGCGATGTGGTTGCTGCACCACCTGAACCAGCATTTCCAGCAACACCTTGCGCACCACTCATTACGTTCGCATTACCACCCACCGCTCCAGTTGTTGCATTGTTCCCTGACGACGCATTCACCGCTGCCGAGGCTACGGCTGCTTGCGCTTGCATCTTCATTTTAACCATCTCCTGTGGCCCCATCTGCTTGTTAGGAGGACCACTACCAGCACCGCCAACCATATCACCACCAGCGCCAGCGCCCATTTGATTATTGAAATTGGAATTATTGAAGTTGTGTACGTTCACCGAAAGTGGAATGTTTGCCTGCTGTTGTCCAGGATTTTGTGGAGCGTTTGCATTGGCTCCACCACCAATGAGGCTGGCCAGTTGCGGATTGTTACCATGACCGCCAGGACCACCGGCTTGAAGCAGCAGTTGTTGTTGCGCATTTTGTTGCATGCCATCAGGTCCTGCATTACCTCCTATTAAAATGTTATTGCCCAGAACATTTGCGGTCGGTCCTCCGGCATTGCCGCCTGCTCCACCGGGTCCACCCACCTGTGAAGTCATCACACGCACCGGTGGTCCCCCACCAGGCATGCGAATTCCTTGCAGTTGCTGTTGCGCGTTCATAGCGTTGCCCTGCAGCATATTTGATGGTCCCGCGTTTGATACAGCACCCTGCATTCCCATGCTATCGAAACGACGTATTTCTTGGTTCGGATTTTGGGCGTTTTGCTGTTGTTGCATTTGCTGCGACATATCTGCATTCGTTTTCATTCCCAACTGTTGATTGGGTCCACCTGTCATGACGGTTGGCCCTCCGGGACCAACTACAACATTGGGTCCACTGGTGACCTGTTGTTGTACGGAATTCTGTGGTCCATTGCCCGATTGTTGCGGACCTCCGCTGCCATCTTGTTTGACAAGGATCTGTAGCTGTGGATTTTGATTGGCATTCGTGCTTCCCGGATTGTTTTGGAACGTGTGATTCTGCCGAAACGGGAAACAGATTATGCAGTCAGGACGCTGACACGTCTTATAATGCAATAGTATTTGTCGGGATGAAGTACAGTGTTGCACGTTACATTCTTTGCTTTGCTTACAACTAGCCATGTGAGCCAACACTTCCTGCATCGGCTTACAGTACGGGACTGTGCATCTTTCTCGATTGGGATTGAGATTTTCTCGTCGGTTGCACTTGTGCGCATGCAGAAGCAACATTAGTTGTTGCTGGATTTGCTTTTTACGATCATCGGGAATATTTTGGGCCGTCGAACCACTTCCTCCGCTACCTCCTGCCGCACCACCGCCTTGCTGTGACGTACCTGGCTGTTGTTGTTGTTGTTGCTGCTGCTGTTGTTGCTGCTGTTGATGTAGCATTTGATTTTGTTGTGGTCCTCCAGCACCTGGTTGAGGAGGTCTTGGCCCCATTGCTGCGCTCATTACACCACCTTGGGAATTTTGTTGCTGATTGGGATTCATTTGTGCGTTATTTAGCTGTTGCTGCTGCTGTTGAGGACCGCCCCCGACACCACCGACGGGACCACCGGCTGAGCCATCGCTTCCTACCCCGCCCATTCCGATGGGCATTCCAGGACGATTACCCTGCTGCATCGCTGCTGTCATAGTGGGAGGTACGCCGCCACGTTGTGCAGCCATTTGTTGAGCTAACAATTGTTGCTGAGGATTATTTGCGTTCACATTGAGGCCTCCTTGTGGTCCGCCAGGACCCCCATAGTTTCCGACACCGACCCCACCGCCATAGGGTCCGTTCGGTCCAACGCCACCGCCAACCATGTTATTCATCTGACCTGGACCAAGCGCTAGATTTCGATTCAACAACTCAGATCGTTGTGATTGCGCTTGGCTTTCTAACATGTTCAACTTACCAATTGGCATGTTAGGATTTTGCATTCGGGGGCCGCCGCCAACGACTCCCGGTCCACCACCAGCCATTGAATGTGGGCTCGGACCACGTAACATATGCTGCTGTCCGACTAAACGTCCTAACATGGGACCATTTTGCATTCCTTGTGGATGCCCTGGTCCACTCAGATGCATACCGCCATTAGGTCCACCTACACCACCGGACCCAGCATTCATCATTCCACCTGGAGGACCTGGACCAATTTGTTGTTTTATGGTGTTCACCATTCCACTTCCACCACCAATACCACCCATTCCACTATTGGTTATAACCATATTTCCTAGGTTACCCTGTGCTATGGTATTCATTCCTGTTTATTTTTTCAATACCATTTATTATCATTGGCAGTTTGTAAAAGAAATTGGAATAAAAATAAAATTAAACAATTACTATAAAAATGGAAATCAATGAACATTTAGGAACATTATTATAAACTTCTGCCTAAATTAGATTTTTAAGTATATTCTATCCCCAAAATATTATAGAATATTTGTATTCCTTTCTACAATTACATATATCTCCTTAAAATACGGATTTTGCACACACTTCTACCAGGAATCTGAATTTCAACTTCGAAGATAATCAGCCCCATTTTAAATATTCCCGAATGTAACCCCGGGAAAAGTTGTTCCTTTTTCCTGCTTTTCCTATAGGAATACATGGAAAATAAGCAAAGTTGTCGGGAATATTTAGAATAGAGCTAAATATAACAGATGAATATGATGTCAATAAAAAGCTAGCTCTATGTCGACTGAATTTCAAATAGGAGGAAGTGTTGTAGGAACTTATGATCTACATATCTATGTTCCATAGCAATTATATAGCTCTGATTAGATAAACATCAATATCAAAGCAACATCAATATACACCAATCATTCTCTTAACATTAGTTAGCCAATGTTAATTGTCAAGAATAACCGATTTTGTGTTATATTTCTGCCAGTCTTTGATAAAAAGTATTTATTTTTTCTTCAAACTTAACATTTAAGTTAAAGACACTGAGCGTTTATCTAATGTAATTAGAACTTATACATCCGCATTAATGGCTGCAACTTTGAATAGATTTGATTTATGCTCGGTTTAATATAACGTTAAGAAAACCATCCAACTACAAATTTGTGACACTATTCTTAACTTATACGGACGATGCAAACTATTCCTATATTATGTAACTATTCATTTTCAAATTAATAATGAGAAATATATAAATACCTGGCATTGAATTCATTCCTTGAGTACCATTATTCGAAATAGACATGGGCATTGAATTAACCATGCCCATTTGCCCACCAGCCACTTGCATACCGCTTGCATTTGGTGATTGAAGATTTGGTGATTTGCTACCTAGTTGATTCATGCCGGCGCCGCCCATTGGATTTCCAACCATGCCGGCATTTTTATTACCCTAAAAACATTTCGAAAACACATTATTAAAACCATTCCACAAAACTGCAGAGAAATGTTTTAAATTCAAATACTTACTTGTTGTTGCAATAAGTGCTGTAAATGTTGATGGTGCATTTGCCGTAATGGATTTCCACCACCGCCAACAACTTGATTGCCACCAGCAGAATCATCTCCGGCGCCTCCGTTCATTTGTGGTCCACCCGGGCCAGGGCCTTGTGCTGGTGGCTTGTTGGGGCCACCAACAACATTAACACCGAGACCGGGTCCTGGACCTCCTCCTGGACCACCTCCGCTATGCTGATCGGCCCAATTGTTCGGATCAACAAGTTCATCGGGTAAGTTATCCTCGAGGACAGAAAAATAATCAGCTAAAATAAAAAACATGAAAACATGAGTTAAGCATTTATGAAAATGGAAATACTATGAAAATTAAGCTGAGAAGTGAGCCCAATTACTTACTTGGATCCATTTTGACCCGCTTCTGCGGCGGTTCGTCCATGTGATCCGCCATCATTAAGATGATTTGTTTGTGTTGCTTGCGACGTTATTTTGATATTGGAATTGTTGAGATGTAAAATTATAAAGAATTTAACTTTTGAATACGGAAAGTTTTCGGTTTTGATTTTACGTTTTTGTTTTGTTTTTGCTTTGTGTAAACACTTTTTGCACTTGGCGCTTTTTCACTTTCTTGTTTTAATAGTCTTTGTTTTAGTTTTTATGAATTTGCAAGATATTAAAAGGGAGTAATTTTTAAATTGAATTTTACCGATGACGACGACGACGACAGTGTTAGAGGAACTGTAGTAGACATTGGTTTTTTTGTTGTTGTCACTGCTATTGAATTTATTGACGTTTTTAAGAGACGGCAAAAATCTGCTGTTTCTACTTTAGTAGCATTAGCAGGAAATATCAAAGATTTCCAAGGCTGAAAACGTCGACGTCGTTGTTGTTTCTGTTTTTTTGTTTGTTTGTTTTGCTGTTGTCGCTGTTGCTCTGGAACTAATTTATCAAACTGATGTTCTAAACAAAATTCCAAAGCGTTTTCATGAACTACGCTTGAGTGCATTTTGTGTCAAAAGTTAGCACGAAATGGGCCGAGATTTAAAATTCGGCTTTTCTCATTCACTTATTGTAATTTGAGTGTGACACCATTTTTTTGGAAGATGTTGCTGCTCTTGGTGTATTCGTTGGCACTTGACAAAAATATCTTCAGTATTTTTACAATTAAGTTTTGTAATTAAATGATAATAAATTCTTTAAAATTAAACATTGTTTGTTTTTTTGCGCCTTTTTTGCATCTATAAAATTTTCTTCTTTTAACAATTAAATTGCACAAAACTGTAATTAAACGAAAGAGAATATATGTTGAATTATAATTTTTTTTACTATTACTCTAATCTTAGAAAAAATTAATAAATGCAGTAGTGTTTGTTGACAATTTTCTAAAGTATTAAAAACTATTTTTACATTGCAATGTGAATATTATTAAAACAAAAAAACCAAAAAAAAAGATTGTAAAAAACTACAAATTGTAATTGTTTTCTTTCAAAAGTTGCGCGATTTATTAATTTTCTTTTTGTAAATAGAAATTCTCTGAAAATTGCCATCAAGCTGCCGCTGCCTATGGTTGCGATCGCCGTAGCAAGCAAAAAATTTTCTCCTTCAACTCGTTTGTTCGCCTGCCCGTTCTTTGCTCTATTCATTCAGGCGGGCTCGTATCGCGCTTCTGATGCGCGAATGAATCAAACGTATATGATTCGTCTACTCGATATTATTTTTTCTCAACTCGTTAGATTTCTACATTTTTCTTTCTCTTCATATATAACACAACAAACACTCGCTACTAATTGAGTTCGTTCCCTGTGTGTGTTGCTTGTACACACAAACACATCTCATTCATCACCACTACAAATGCATCTTGAGACCATTAAAAGGCAACGAGTGCGAGCAGCATTGGAAAAAGAAAGAAAAACAGCGACTGAAATTTTTTGTCGCTAGTTTTCACGTCGTATCGAAAATTTCTATTTGCAGATTTTTTGTTTTGCCGTGTTATTATATGTAATAAATTTTTTAAAATTATATCCACAAAATACGAAATTCCAAAAAAATATCCCCCGAAATACAAAAAAATTTTAACTCATTTGCTCACTTCAAATTATTGTATAAAATTCAGTTTTTCACAGTTTTGATAATTTTCAATTAAAGTTAAAGATTTTCTTGAATTTTGATTTTTAATCTAATATTTTTATAATATTTTCTTTAATTATAGCAATTTATTGAAAATTTTTTGCAACTGTAAAACAAAATTTCAGTCCGTTTGCGCTGTAGCAGCGAAAAATCAACTGATTTCGCGAACGAGTAGCAACAGAACTAGAAAGAAAGACTGAAGCTGAAACAGTCGAATGTGATTTCAGAGAGTACGTGAACAGCCATAACACAGTGTTGCCTACACCATGAACTTGGGCAATATTTTCTTACAAAAAGGGAAAATTACTTAAATTGTACTACATATAATTTTGACCTTAAGTTTCATTTAAATAACGTTTTCTGGTTAATTTTTAGTTTACAAATTTTTTGTGAACATTATGAAAATTTAATTTTCAGTGATATTTCATTTCAAATAGTTATGTTACTGTAATATGAATTACACTGTTTTATAACATTTAAATTTAACTGCAATTTATTATTAAAAAGATTTAAGTTTTCGTCTCTTAAAATTTCGAAATCCAATATGGATTACATGTGATTATTTCAGTGGATATTTGAATTTTTTACTGAATAACCTAAATACATCGGCCGTTGTACCAAAACCAACAACTTGACACTACAGCATATCGCTCTCCAACCTTAGTCCACAAAGTTACATTTGCATCGTCCATAGTGAAATAAAGAAGTATCCTAAACCGAACTCTGCTTTTTTAAGCGGACATAATTTTTCATTTAATTCTGTTAAATCACTATCAAAAAAATAGTTTCATTTTACTTAATTGCAAAAAGTCTTAAAGTTATGTTTGTTACAAATTAAAAAAATTTGCCTCTAGCTATGAAACATATTTTTCTCCAAATCTGTCGATGAGTCTTTTTAAATATTTTTTGACAATCCATTAAACTTCAATACTGTTCTCTCTATTTAGTTTAATTTTTTCTTTTACTATGGTATCGCCCAGCATTTCATACAATACAATAAGGATGATATTACTATATAAAATAATAAAATATAAAATATTACTCAATATAAAATATGAAATTTAATTCTAAATATTCCCCCATAGTAATTTGCCCACTTTTAAAATATGCAGGAACACTAGCGATTAAAAAGCAAGTGTAGAAAAAATTTATTATAGACTTCGGCTGTATACTTCGGCTGAAATGCACATACATTCAGCGAATAAAAGAGACAACGAACGAGTATAAAACTGCCAAACAAATGGCGTTTTGTGTGCCAAATAGCGCATATGTGGCCACCCTTTTCTAGCACATACCAATATCGCCTACATTAATTTTATTTTTGTTTCTATCTCTTTTCTTTCCTTCGTGTTTCTACAATTTTGACATAAATAAAATATAACGAACTGATGGCAACTAAATTCTGTGTTGTAGCTCTCACACACACACCAAACTGGTACTCGCCCGCGTACACACACTACTATACATTTTTTACTCGATGCCACAAATTTACAACTAGTTTTAGCAGCCATAAAAACGACACAATTTTCATGCAAAATATTATTTCACAGATCAATTCTTATGCCTTTACACTCGTCTAAAAATTATTTTTAATTTCATTCAAATAGCAATTTTTTTTCTTTGGCATATCATTTTTTCACAAAAATTATGAAAAATTGTAAATAGTTATAACGAGTAGGAAAAAATTATATCAAGTCAACGAGAATTATTGTTGCACACACACACGCACACCAAATTCGAACTCGCCCGACGTTGAATGAGACGACACGAGAGAAAATCGAAGTCGGAACCGAACAGGTAAATTTCGCCGTGTGAGACAAGAAAAGTTTTGGTTCAATTGCTGCAGTAACATTTTTACATTCATTCCGAAATATTTTATACCTTTAAATTACTCCCGAACTTTATATCTAAGTATAATATAATTTCTAATTTTTCCAATACAGATTCTATTTCACTTCAACCGTGATTTTCAACAACACTTTTAATTATGCCACGACCGATTCATTGTGGGTTTTGCTCGCTCGCGCACTAATAAAATGGCGGATTGCAGCCAGCTGGTAAAGAAACTTAGAGCTGTCGTATTTTTCAAAAATATCAAAAGATTTTAAAAGCGGTTACTTGCATCAATGCATTTCACTACATACCTATTTGTACCTTAATACACATGATTAATAAGAAAAAATATTGTTTTAGTAGTTCATATTGGAGTTATTCGTATTTTAAAACAAAAACGTTAATATACTCAAATGCAAAATAATATTTAAAATATTAGAAATTTTGGTGCGGAGACTTGATCAGTCAAGAAGATTTAAACTTCTCGAGGAAACCACCGAATTCTATATATTAAAAAAAAAAACTTAAGGTTTTGTATTTATGCATTTTTTAATAATTTTCTGCTTCAAATCATTTTTTGACATCAAATATTTTTTCACTATTTGGACGAATATATGTTGTAACATAACTGTTATAAGAAATATTTAAAAAAAATTGCAGATACCCATTATTCGTTAACCCTTATAAATATGTTTCCCCGTATAACAATTAATGAAACCAAAATATTATTTTGGTTACCCATAAACAATATTGTAACCAAACGTTTTTTGTTTGGTTATCTACCCATAAACAATATCATAACCGGAACTTTTTTCTTTTTTTTTTTGGTTACTCAACAATTATCATCACCAAAATATTTTGTTTAGTTTGACAAAACCAATATCACAATTCAGATTTTATTTTGGTTGCCCATAACTAATTTCGCCGCAAAACATTTGTTTTTGGTTACTTATACCACAGTGACGCGAACATAACATTGTTAAAAAAAATTAAATTTGATGATTCCTATAGGTTTTAAAGCGCTGAAAACGAATGTGGCAAGTCAATATTTTGAGAAATAACGGTCAAATAGCAAAAAATATTTTTTTCAATGTAAATATGTAACCAGAAAAAACTTTGGTTTCGGAAATAGTTTTGACAACCTCGATAGCCTATGTGGGTAGTGCAGGAAGCTCGGGTTCGATTCCTGTTGTGGTTATTTCTCATAACCTTCTTATATTCAAAACCTCCAAGTGATAACAAATTCCCACACCGCCATTCGAAACTGGCATTAAACTGTAGTCCAACCATGTGGTATCACGCTGGGCCGTTCTGCTCTGCGTCCCTGGACAACCGCTTAACATAATCTTCGGAAATGGTTATGAAGAGGGAGCGGATTTTGTGGACCTAAGTACTAAGAAAAAAGCAAAAAAAAAAAAACATTGCAAAAATGGCAGAAAAAGGATCGAAAAAAAAACCAAAAAAGGCTGAAAAAAGCGCAAAAAATTGGAAGTCAATCACAACTTAACATTTTTTTATTTTATATATATTATTATATATAGAAATTTATATTTTATGTACTAAAGTGGAGTAAGCAAAGCTAACAAAGTCGCACATTTTTTAATGGCACGGCGTCAGGTACAAAAGCAAAGAAAAGACTGCTGGAACCATCAAATAAAGTTGGAGATGCGGTTACCTTTTCAAAAATTTCTACAAGTTACATGGCGTCCAGCTTTGTCGGTCATTTCATCAATCGAAATGAAAACAGGTTTTCCACTAATTTAGGACCGGATTTTTAAAAGAACATCATTGCAGTCTTGAATATCATTTTTTCATACTGTGGACTCCTCGGAAACTTTTTTCTTTATGTATTTCTCAAAATGGCTTTTGGATTTTGGACTATGGAGTCTTTTCAACGGTATGCCCCACGTCAGCAACTTTTTGGCAGGATCGCCGTACAATTTATTTGTTTTGCCCCCAACCTAAGAAGTTAACATTTGCTCCTTATTTTTTAACCGCTTTGAGTTTTCTTAGCTGTTTTATATTGCAGCCACATAATATTAACTAAAAAAGCTACATAAAAAATAAACTTATTGCAAAAATGTATTTCTACTATAATTGAGAATAATAAGGCTTTCAAAAAAATAAATGTATTTTAAACACAATCATATTTTTCTCCACATTTTTGCAATCAAAGTGCTTTAAATTGTAAACCAATTATTTTACAAGTTCTATAAATAATTCAGTTCATTCTTCCACTTTTTTATTTTGACAATCAGTTGTTATGTTTGAAGCGCGACAAAGTTAAAAAGTTCTTATTTTGTGCTTCATCTTCAGCGGCAGCGACACTTCACAATGTGTTCGATTACAATGTAAATGGCCTGATTCAGAAAAATTACACCTAGAATCAGTTTTCTACAAACACACACACTCATATACTAGACTTTTAATAATGAACGGTTATGCTGACTAGTTATAATGAGAAAACACAACAACAAAATAAGTATATAAAACGGTAGTGGTAGTTTCTTTCAATACCTCTGTTCAATGAAGATATTTGGAATAAAATTTGTAATTCTGGGTTACGATTTCAAATATTAGTAGCTTATATAGGATATTGAAAGACTAAGAACTATCACTAAGATCTCTGATGAGGAATTGTGGCGGATTCCGAAACGACCGTCTGATTTGCCCGTCACTATATATATTATTGTTGTGATGACTACATATATATATGTTCCTTAAACCTGTCATACATTACTGAAAATGTGTACATTTTACTTTTGACAAATTGTTACTTCAGCTTCACATTCTGTTTCTCACTTAATACAAATTGAGTCATTTGACGGAGTAGGTGTTTCTGAACCAACAGTTTTTTAAAAACAAGGTGTTCAGTAGGGTGGCCCTTATATTTGAATTTTCTAAAAGTTTAGCTCGCAGACCCCTATCTTGTTTCAATCAATAAAGAAACAATCTGTGCGAAATTTGAGCTCAATCGGACAACTGCTAGGCGGCCCTCATCGACCATGAAGTTGTACATTGTCGCCCGGAAAGTCATTTTTTCAGATAAATCAATTTTTTGTTTTTGAATTTCTTGAACAACACCTTTCAATGAAGAAATAACATCGAGATGATTAGTCAGAATTTTTTGAGTTAACAATGACTTATGCATTCAAGATATACCTTTCTCAAGACCAGTTTCAGTTATCTCATAAGGGAAAGAACTCTTAAAAAGAATTTTGTATTTTTCTTGGTCGGGTGTACGTTCGAGCTTGGTCTCTGTCACCAGATGGACTTAAAGCACCTAATCATTACTTTTTGTTCATGCGTCAATTGATAAATTATCAGGATATTGCTCGAGAAATCAGAAAGGTGCTGTGGACAAATTTGTCACCCACCTCGAATACTTTGCCCCCAAACTGTGGCTCTATCATTATTTGATGAAAATGTTCCAACAGCGGTTAAAGCTTAAATTATATTAGAAGCAGGCTACAAAAAAATTATTTTTCTTCGTTTATAAACATCGAGAAGAAAGTTTTTGTCAATGACGTTGCAGAAAAAAATGTGAAAGTCATTCAGAAATACAATAACAATTTCACAAAAAATGAAGTTGAGAAACAATTTGTTTTACAAATCGTTGCTGAAGACCGAAAAAAGTACCCAACTGCTACTAATTTCACTGTTATAGTGCGAATACACTAGAGGGAATTTCGTTGGAATTTTGAATTTAAAATTTAGCTGGCCACATGACAAAAAAGGAATTACATTGAGAACCGAATTTCGTTTTTGACTGATTTTAAGTTTGGAGATGAAAATATTTTGGGTGCCATAATTATACGTGTTATCTCTGCGGATTTGTTGTTGTTTTCCCATACAATTATTGCTGCTAGTTATACATAACTAGAAGCAAGTGGCGAATAAAATACAGTTATTGTTTCAAAGAATTTTATCTAATTCTAAAAATTGTTTAAAAATTCGCTTCAGGTTATTATTTATAGTCAAGAATATGTGATAAAATATTTTCCATCTTAACTCCAGTTATACTGATTTTCATTTTTACCACAGAAATGTTGCAAGAGCAGCTATTATGAAAACAAAATGTCAAAAAAATATATCGTATTTTCCCTGTTTTCTACAACCATGTATTTGAGGGCTGCTGAGTTACTTTCAGCATTTCAAGCTAATTTTGTTAAAATTCTTGTGAAACTCACAACTGATTCTATAGATATTATTCTCTTTAATAAAAATACGTTTCTCTTATAGAAGTTGTGGGCGATTATTTTTTTCATATTGTTTCAGGAGTTGTGCAAATTTACTTTTAAAAAATTTGATCCAGAAGGTTTTAACACAAATTCCTGGTTGTATCCAAATAAATTTCTCTAAGAAGAAATAAGAAACAAGAAAATGGTTAGATCGCTTTTGAATGGAGTTAATAGTTGCGTATACTATGTTTCAACTTCAAGGTGTTTGAGGGTCACCTAGAAGTTGTCCGATGGAGCCGGAGTTTTGCACAGACCAGTTTTTTCTTGATTGCAACCAGATTAGTGAAAGGGGGCAGCAGCATTTTTACTTTTGAGGAATGACTTATAGCTAAGGGCCAACCTAGTGTTCAGATATATATATTTTTTTGCAGCGTGTAGAGTCAGATAATTGTTTAGACATAAATTTGAATTTTACGGGGTGGGGGGATAGGATCTATACTTTCTTCGGCTAAGTTGATCACAATCGAATATGAAATATTTCTGTCAGAATACTTAAAAAAAAAAAATTGGTACGCCTCAATGTACAAATAAATATATGTTTTTTATTTGTTTTTTGATGGGAGGAAGAATGGGGGAGTAAACTTGGAGGGGAGGGAAAAGGACTTTCACTATACATTAATATAAACTTTTATAGAGATTCCCAGCAATAAAAAGGAAAATATTCATTTTTTTACAATCATGTTGTATGGGAGGTGGGCGTGGTCACGGGCGGAACTTTTATATTTTTGCACCCTGGCATTGTATTGACATAAGGAACTCCTGTGTCAAAATTTGTAACTCTACGACGACTCCTTCTTTTTTATCCAACTTTTGTTGTATGGGAGGTGGGCGTGGCAGTGGTTGTATGATTTTAATTTTTGCACCCTGACGATGTATTGACTTAAGCAACTCCTGTGACTCTACGACGACTCTTATTTTTGTCCTTTTTTTTTGTATGAAGTTCAACCACTGCCGTGTTTAAATGGATAACTTAAATTAAAATTATATATATTTTGTTTGTACTATACAGAAAATGACGAATTATAACTTAACGTGAAATTATTTATACTACAAACTAAAAAAACAATTTGCTAATATCGGTACTTGGATTTTTTTTACACAACCTTATGTGTTGCATAAAAGGAAATATGTGCTCTCCAATGCATAGTCTGGCAACACCTGAATGTCACTGACACTTAGACTGACATCTAATGGAGGACAAGAAAAGAAAGAGTGAGATAGCTAGTGAGATTTTAGTGGTTGTTGTATTGAATAATTTGGTGTGGAGCATATACATGAACCTTAATTTAACACAGCGGGTAAACATTAATTCTTGAAATTTATAAAGGAAAATATATAGCTACATACTTCTTTTTGTTATGAGAAAACGTAGAAAAAGCACAAAATTTTGTTGCAGTGCAAATGTATTAACGCTGGATATCTCAATGAAACTAAACTTAGATTTATTATTATTTTTTTCTTCGCTGCGCAAAGTAAATCAGAACTTTTTATGACTTGGTGTTTTTGTACAAGTTTATTATCTTTTTTTTTTATTTTTAGTTTTAGCTTGCACAAAAACAATTTCCTTGTTTTTGGAAAGAATTTTCTTCTTCTTCTTATGTGGCACAATAGCTTATGGAGGGCCTAGACAATTGTTTTTGTATCCATTCATGTTTTGATCTACAGTTTTATCGATTCCGAACCGTGAAGTGAAAATCATTTCTTTGGTAATTTTTACTCTTAGAGGTTTTTCATGGCTAGCCAAAGGGGTGCAGTGTGGAATCATTTGTATTTTTCAATTTTTGACTGTGCCAAGCATCGAACCTGGGCATCCTGCATAGCAAGCCCAGCAAACTATCCACCAGGGTTCGAACTTTGGAAATCTAATACGGTAGTAGCAAAACCAAAATTTCCTCAATAAATTTAAAAATTTCCCTAATACATATAAAAAAAATTAATACACGCTAACTTTTTTTAATAGAAATATGTATATTTAAAAATAAGGTGATAAATGGAGGGAAAAAACATTAAAGAACCATTACAATCAAACGCACTAAATGACTTCATTAATGCTCCCGGTACAAACCTCTGATTTTTATATTCAGTTTTTTTTTTTCTTAAAATACCTCTGATTTTTGCATTCAACTTTTTTTCCTAATGGGAGTTCTAAAAATTTTTAGTTCGTTTATTTACCGTCAGCTTTTAAAATGATTAGGGAAACATTTATTTTTATCTCGATATCTTGACAGCAATGGATTTTACAACTACTTCAGTTTGAGAGTGGCTCATCTCAAAAGTCGCCATTCCCCCCCGCTCCCCACTACTTTGTTCATATATAAAATAGTAATATAGTATACTTTCGGGGTGCAGTTCACCACACTTCAACTGGCGGTACGTTTAGTTTGACACCCACCATATTTACATACAAATAGTGATGATTCGATACAAGTAAATACTCGATACTTTTCATTCGATTCAAGTACTTTTTTTACTCGATGCCATACCATAAGTATTTTACTTGATATCGAAGAAAAGGGTCAGTATCGGATACTCGATACTCTTGGAAAACATTGAATAATAAAACTGAAATATTGCTATACGATTTTTAAGATTGTGAGTCGTATTGCAATATTTTACAGCAATTAATAACAATATATTTCAAAATGCTACTGCAGAATTATTCAATATGCATATTCAAAATATTTCAGCTCATATTTCAAAACAGAATGAAAATATTGCAGTTCAGTATTGAAGTTTTAGAAAATATTGCCGTCCATTGTATGTAGATGATAATATACAATATATTGAGACCTTTTCATTAAAATAAAATATTTTTAACTAGCTATAATCTGTTGAATAGTTGACCTGCCATTATAAATTTTCTAGCCTAATAAATATTATATAAGTTAACACTACTCAACCAATTGCAACTTTTCTTTTACGTCAGGCAGTTCATACGTCATTTCTATATGATACATGTGCTTCAAGTTGAAATATCTCAAAAACATTAAGTAATGACGAAAAACTGAGTACGTCAACGAGATCAGAGAAATGCTATATATATATATATATATGCCTGACGCCAATTTCCTATTGAGTAGTGTCTTTAAACGAGTATTCGATACAATTACGTACTAGATACTTTTTTCCGATATTTTCGGTAGCATCGATACTTTTATTGGCTGCATTCACGACACTCATCAATTGCTAAACAGTTGCAGCTCATCAATTTTCGTGTTGTGAACATGCTGCTACTTTTTAGCGTTAACTATTCTATTGTGAATAGTTTTTTACTATTTTTCGCTTTTAACAAAACCAAAAACTTAAATGATGGATATAAATAATTTAATGTTTTTGCAAAGTATGTTTGACTATGTCGTTAATATGAATATGTTTTGTCAATTATGACAGCCATTATAAACAAAAATATAATATATAGAAGAAATAGATAAACATAAGCCGCTGTACACAAATCAACCGATGAAAAGTATCATACAAATTTTTCGCTACCAAAAATGGCGCTTGCTCACTAAAAATGTTGCCAATGGGTGCATTCAGAAGGTACAGCTGTTGCGCAACTGTGGCGTGTGTGTCTTCTGAATGTGTTGTTGTGAATTTCTGCTCCGTGGAGCTGTTGGCATTTCGACGCTATTTTTTCCATCATATTATTTTTCTGCTCTTTCGGGCCAACATGTTGTTTCAAAAGAACTGCGCCGTCTATTTTATTTATCGGCGGCTTGGCGATTTTTAGACGGTGGCTGGTAGCCGATATTTTCTTTTGTTTAGTCGCCTGATATAAAAATACTCGAATATAATATTTTAAACAATCCTATTGTAAGCAAATTTATCTGTTTAATGTTATTCAATTCATATAATGAAGTTTGTCGTTCATTTATACTGTGAGTACGGCTTAGCCGATAAATCACGGCCGGTGTCAAGTAAAAACAAAGCGGCAGCGCGAAGTTGACTATAAGCCGCACGGCGCTATTTTCTGGCTTATAGTTAAAAAAATTTATGAAAATGTACATGATGGATGCCGAAGATACAGTTTCAATTCAAAAAACAATTGACGAGTGTATTTAATAATAGATATCTTTCATTATTTTTGTCTTTGATAAAATTAAAATTTTTTCACGTTTTTGTTTCTCAAAAATATGGCAAATGATCCATCAAGCCATTCAGAAGACACAAAATGTATATATGTAGCAGAAGCGAATTTAATCTCAACATGTTGAGCCTCCGGTGTGTCATCTGAATGCAACCATTCACAATAGAATTTTACAACTGGTTAGGATTTGATGAGTTTCGTGAATGCAGCCATTTGATACAAGTAATGAGTAAAAGTATCGATACTATATGGGTATCGAATCAACACTACATACAAAATAATAAAAATACAGTATACTTTTAGGGTCATATTTTCAATAATATAATATAATATATAATATAATATCGAACTCCTTTAAAACGAAGTTCCATATAGCTAAGAAAGTTTTTTGAAGTTTTTCAGTTTTTGGGCTCTGAAATATTTTTTTTTTATCAAAATTTTGTTTTTGGTAATTAATGTTATTCTTACCATCTGAAATGAAATAGCGTAACTAAAATAAGTAATTACAAATAACAAAATACAATTTTTTTGTATCAGCTGGGATTCTATTATTCCAAATCGCAAATAAAGTATCTTTGGTACTATTATTGATATGAGAAAATATGAGCAAGAATTCCAAGAAATTTGTGTTTGTTTATTAAGTATTAGTAGATTTTTTCAGCATTCGCGTTTGGATATTATTTACTATTAAAATTTATATCACGCATTGTTTTTGCTATTTTGTTTTCCTTATTTATAGATTAGAAAATTATGTCACAAGCCCGCACTATTATAATTTCAGAAAAAAATAAAAGACCATTGTAAGTAGGTGGTAAATGATTTTGATTATTTTTAATTGGAGCAAATGATCATTTTGTTTTTCTAACGCATGATGTCATTTGTATTCAGTAGTAGGAAATATGGATTAAGTGAAAATTAATTTCATTAAAAACTCTCAAACATTAACAACCCAATTCAATCAATTGTGAGCTATAAAAGGTTGAAGGTTTTTGCAATTTGCTCCAATCTTTTCGCCTAAACGTGTTGAAAAACTAAAAAAATTTACTTTTAAAACTACTGCGCAACCATACACATGTGACAAACTTAGTTAAGTGTATTCATTTGATGTTTGGTTGTTCCAAAAAGAGTGAGAAAATTGCCCCTTAATCATATTTAAGTTGAATTTTTCGACTAATATATGAAAACCCATGTCTAGCCAGAGCATCACGATTGTCGTCTCTACTTAAATAACCTATTGAAAATTGGAAAATGGGACGACCCGAAAGTCAAGCGCTGCAAAGCCTCAATTTAAGAAAAGAAAAAGATGGAAGAAATATAGATAGGAAACTATGACCTTGCAGGGAATCGAGCTCGGGACCCTAGAGACAATAGGCTAATACGCTGCCGCTAGACTACCGAGGCGGTCCAGTGTTATGTAAAAATATTGTCCTAACCTGGCAGGGGCTCGCTTTTACTCGCACACTAGTTTTGATTTGGTGATTTTTGTGATCATGGTTTTGATTGCGTCTTACCTATTATTACAACAACAACACTACAATCACTCAATAACTTAATTCACATGAACAAAATTATAAGCAAATAATAGCAATGACAACAACAATTAAATGCCTTTAAGTTATATTACACTTAAGGCGGGAGTTTTAAGCGTCTTCAGATAATTATCTGAAGCTCAGAAAAAATATACAAAAATCAGTTTCTTATTAAATTAAATTTTTCTCAAAAACTTTAAAGAAAGCTAATTTTTACTACCGCTTTAAAGTCGTTAGTAAAGAAACCCCTTCAATGATAATATGGTGGCGGAATTCATTAGCCCACATTCGTGTAGCAGTTGGGAGCTCATTGACAGTTTTAATATCATAATAACTAAAGTCGAATTAACAAATTCAATAAACTACACACCACATAAAGTTAATTTGTCATATTTTTTTGTAATAAATACCTACATAATATGATGGAAACACGTCAAATTTAGCCTCCTTAATTCGTAATATTTCCACTGATTTACCCTGAACATCACCTTAACATAAGTAGTAACATAGCATTGTGATATTACCATCATCTAGTTAAAGAGAGCATGCCTTATAAAGAAACTCCTATTTGTTCGAGGTGTTATTAAATTTAAGCGCTTGATCATATCCTAATCTTCCTCCTCATTTTAAAATATTTTCTTTCTAATATTCGCTTTCTTTTTTTCTTTCTTTCCTTTTGAATAAAAAGTTACTGTGACAAGTAATATAACAATCTAAAATATCAACTATGTATAACGCGGATTACTTCTTTCATAAATTCATTAGAAATTTGTAATTAGGAATTCATTTCTTTCATAATTCCCTGGAGTTCAATTTACATTGCAGATTTACTTCTTTCTTAAATTTACTAGAAATTTTTGATTGGGAATTCTCTTCATTCTTAATTCACTAGAAATTCTAACATTGCAGATTTAATTCTTTCTTTTGGATTGGGAATTTAGTTAATTCATAATTCACTAGAAATTTTTACATTGCCACAGTAGTTATACCAATTTCCACATGCGACACGCTTGCTGTTTTTCTTGTAAATGCAATTAGCTCTCTCCATAGTTTGTTAATCTTTTAACGACAGGAATACATACCCTTATTATCAAAGAGAATATAGTATTACAATAAAAACCATCCTGATTGGCATACACACAAGCATACGAAGTGAAAGAACAGTTCAACCTAACAGCATGATATGTGTTATTTTATGTATGACCTTCTAGTTTTATAACTGCAAAACTATACGATTCTCTGAAAAACAGTTTTTTTACCGAGCTACATTTCCTATACATCTAGAGAAAAGTTAAATAACAGATGAAATATATGTGAACAATAAAACTGTTCAACAGCCAAAAATGAGCAGAGACGGGATAAGTGTATTTAGGATAATGGGGGGTCGCTGAGTCCGAATCCGTGGTCCGTTTTGGTCTGCTACGTCACAATTTTTTTTTCCTTTAAAATTTGAAAAAAAAAAAAAATGAAAAGTGCAGTACATATTTTTTTTCATCAAAATATCCATTTTTACAAACAAAAATTTGTCGATTTTTTTTATTTTTTAACTTTAAAAATTTTTGAAAAAACTTTATTTTTTTAATTAATTTATTTTTTCGTAATTTTTTTCATCCTCGTTATCATCGTTCACTTTTATTTCGTTGTTAGCTTAACCCAGTATTGTCTAGCGGTGCCATATGGCACCTTGTCGCTGAGCCGTTCCTTAGCCAGGTTCAAAAACAAGTTAAGTCGAATTTTTCGAATTTTACAGTAGCGACCAAAAACTTTTAAACATTTTTTATTGTAAATATTTTTCAAAACATTAAATTCTTAACGCTTTGGACCATAAATTGGAACTCAGAGAGCGCCAATGGCGGATACAAGAAACATTTCTTTAAATAAAAATTCTTCATATGAACCAAAACGCGGGCTGGAGCGTTTTTTTTTCTCGTTCGCGTATCGTTTTTTTGCTTATTCATAAACATTATTTCGATGACTAACAATTTCAAAGGTTTGGCCATGTGAAAACTTACTGGTACGTTACGCATTTCGGGGAAACCCTCTGATCTTGTAGCAAAGCATTTCACAATTTCTATGATCTATTTACAAGGTTTCTCTTTCCCATCTGGGATTTTCTTTACATCGACCCGAAATCTATAATTTTGTTTTTTTTTGGTAGATTAAATTTTTTACTTGAGAATAGAACCCGTTGAACTGGTACTTGAGTCACGTATTTAAGAACTAAATCACCGAAATGATCTATTTTATTTGAACAATCTATTTGGACATTTTTTAAGAATTTAATCCCATCTGGGAATCGAACCTGAGGCAGATGGAACTCCAGTCAAGCACTCATCCACGAAGTAACCATTGTTGAACGTCGTCGAGCTGTTTCTGAACTAGATTTGCAGCTTCTGTGGGAAATTCAATTGACGTTAAAATCGCAGTATCGTCTGGATAAGTAGTAATAGTAACAACATCAGTTTCAGGCAAGTCGCAGGTAAAAATCGAATAAAGAACAGGACCCAGAACACTGCCCTGTGGTACTCCGGCTTTCACTAGACATTTGGCTGATGTTTCATCATTTACTTTGACATAGAATGATAGGACTTTAAGAACAAATAAAACAGAGATGCAAGTAAATTTTTTAATTTGTATAACAGCCCTTGGTGCCAAACTTTTCGAATGCTTCTTGAATGTCCAAAAATATGGCAGAGCAATATTTTTTGCGCTTCAGAAAGTCAGGTCTATGAGGGCACTGAGTTTTCTGGTTTATTTGGTTTAGGTATCATTATTATTTCAGCACATTTTCATAGAGAAGGAAAGTGGTTTAATGAACAAGATTATTCATTATTCTTATAATTGAAAGTAAATCGTAATAACTAAAAACAACAATAAATAATTATGTTCACCTTTTTGCCTGTTTAAGTTATTAAATTTTTAAGTGTTTGAAAATTTTTGGGGGGGAAGAAGGGGAAATTCCCCCGCCCCCTCTCCCCCGGACCCTCCTTGTATCCGCCCCTGGTAGCGCTTTAGCAGCCTAAGTACACTTGGTCAATCCAGCTCGTTTCTAAAAATTGTCTTTTGTAGAACTGTGTAATCAAAGGTTTAATTTTAATTTTTCTTCATAATAATCAAGGTATTTCTACAAAATTTCATGTGGCTTTATTGTGATAAAAACAAAAACTTGAAGTTACTAGCAATTGGCAGGAATCTACTGATAAGCTTTATTTTATTTTAAATACTGTGCAAGAGAAGGTGAGAAAATAAGGTAGAAAAATTATCGTTTTCAATAGCAAAATTCTGGTATTACGTTACCAAAAATATTCGTATTGCAATATACAGTGGAGTACGGTTAAAGCGAAGTCTCTTCATATTTTGTTTGTTACTCTAGGAATAAATTTGTTTGTTTTTTTTTTTTTTGTAGTTGTTATTATTTTTGATACTTAATAACTAGGAAAAAGTTTACATTCAACAAAATATTATATGTAATATGTAAATAATAACACAGTTCTTAAATTACATATATTTTATTAATTATTAAAAATTTTCATTAAGACAATACACAAATGTCGTTTTATTGGTTACAAGAATTCACATACTTTAAGTTTTTCCTTATATATTTTGTTCTTACTGAAAACAATTGGTACTAAAAGTTTCAATCCCGAAAGGTTTTGGAAATCTGGTGATTCTCGGTATTATAATTTATTTAGTATGTGAAAAACATATTTTCCATAAGTTAAGTTATAATTTTCATGTAAATTTTGCTATTTTATCTAGATGAATTTACCATTTCAAACGCAAAATAGTTAAACCTACATTTTTTTCTTAAATTTTTTAGTCAAGACTAAAATTTATTTATTTTTAAACGCAGTTTTAAAACCAGTATATGTTAAAATATTAAACCATCTTATTCGTTTGATGCCACAATTTTTGAAGCAAATTTCTCTCCAACTAGTAGTTTCAAATTAAAGAAATACTAACTCGTCTGGGTGGTAAATATTAGAATTTGCCAAGAAATTTAAAAGGGTGCAACCGAATATGAGTAGACGCTTACCTGTCCCTATAAATTTTACTTTAATTTAACAAAAAATTTTTGTCGGCCCCCTTGATACACATTAAGTTATTTCAATGCATAAAATCGTAAAATGTTTTTTTTTTTAAGAAAATATTCTAGCTGCATTTTTTGAACCAATATTTTGTAAAAAAATAAAAAAAAAAAACAAAAATTTGTTAGATTTACATATACTTACATGTACCAATTTTACAAAATAACAGATATATGCTAATTGTAATATTAATTTTTTCTTTGGATCCACACCCCTTTTTAGTTCAATGTACTAAAATAGGATGTATTTTGAAATAATTGTAATTAGGTCACCATTCCATTATGTCATTTCTTCGTCCTTGACTTGGCTTGTTCTGGCAAAGCTTTTTACCTATATCTTATCTATCATTCTAATCAACCCAATGATTTGTATTCATAAATAAGATAAGTTTTAATAAAATAATACTAAAAAATAGTGTAAATATTTAGATTTTATAACCCTACGAATTGTAAAACGAAATGAACAACGTAAAATAAGCAGGAATCTATGTAGTTAGGAGTATTTAGATCTGCATATCGCTCATTTACTAAAAGACTGTCATAAGTCAAAAAACACGATTTTTGAGTTAATGATGCAGAATTATGCATTATGTAGAATTTCATATTAATATCTTGTATACACTGCTCTTGAGAATTATAAGATTTCTTCTTTTTTCTGCAAAGTGGGAGTTAATTGAAAACTTTAAACGCGTTTTCTGCAAAATCACGTTTTTTGAGTTATGACAGTCTTTTAGTAAATGA
Organism: Toxonevra muliebris; assembly: GCA_963691655.1. Classification (NCBI taxonomy): domain Eukaryota; kingdom Metazoa; phylum Arthropoda; class Insecta; order Diptera; family Pallopteridae; genus Toxonevra; species Toxonevra muliebris. The sequence goes on from OY829326.1 coordinate 107,301,853, forward strand.
GCGATATATCTTCACATACATACATATAAATCTAACCACTAAGATATGTAAACCTTAATAAGATAAGCGATTTCGGAATTTAGTTGTCAATGGAAATATTGAATTTATTTAGACATTTCTGCGTGAAAATTGTATATAGTTTGAAAACACCTACTAAAAGTATGAATCCGCTGGTGTTTTTTTTTAATATAAATTTAATATATGAAAGCAAAAATTAATCAATAATATAAGAATTATCAAACCAATGATATGTAACTTATCCCACACTTTTATTTAATGCACGAGCACACAATCCTTTTCCCACATACTTTATACATACATAATTACATACATATGTATGTGCATGCATAGATGTTAAACATACACATTTACAATAAATGTTTGAGTGTTGCACTTTGTAATGCCAATAACGATTACTTTAAATTGAATACTCCCACAAATTTTAAAATTATAGTAAAATAAAAAGTTATTATATTAAAAACTAATAATAATAGAAATGACAAATACAATAAATGTAAGTACGTAAAACACCTACATGTAATGCCGCAGGTGGTTTTCAACACGACTATAATAGAAATTATTAAAATACAATACAATTAATGAAGATTAATTATTTCCACGTACATCTTCGTACACTATATATGTATATAGGTATATAAGCCCATGTCCTGATTGACTTACGAAAGCCAAAGCTACTGCTTACAAAATTCAACTCTTTCATTGCAGTTTCTCTATTAGGAAGTACAGTAGAATCGCGATAATTCGTACCCCGTTAATTCGAAAATCTCAATAATTCGTAACAAAGTGTTGGTCCCTTGAAAAAATCGCTTTAATTCGTAAAAATACCATACATTTTGGTCCTCTCGCTAATTAGTATTTTTTTTCAATACAAGGTCTGTTTAACCTCTTAAAAAATGTAATTGGTTGTTGACAACCTCTTATAATTCGTAATGCAAAGCAAAATTACTATGTTTCGAAAAAAATCAATCATAGTAGATAGCTACGTTCACTTTTTTGATGGAATTTTTTGACAAGATACGCGAGAAGAGCTTTAAACAACTAAAAACTACAGGCCTTTTAGAACATATTTTTAATGGGGTCCAATATGTGTACATACGTGCATACATATTTCAGTTAAATGAATAATTGTTTTTGCTTTTTTCTTTCTATTAAAGAAATTGAAAAAAAAAAAACGTCAATTCGTATTTTTCTTATTTTAACTTCGTTAAGCCTGGGATTGTATGTCCAAATAATGTTCGAAAACTCAAGTAAAATGGGAGATATGGTTTCCATTTTATTTGAGTTTTCTGCAAAATACTGATGGTGGCTGTCAATGAGTGGATTGTTACAAAGGTTATAGTAGACATTATGTATACCCCATTGGAAAACTTAAGGATAATTGTAAGGATTAAGAGTACTGGACATATATTTTTTTTTAATTTATTTTAATATTTGCATAAAATATTGAAGAAATTCGACCAGATTTTGAGAAAAAACTCCGTGATGAAAGGGTTAAATAAAAATCTCGTTAAATCGAAAACCTCTGTAATTCGTAAAAAATTGCTGGCCCCTTGCGATTACGAAGTATCGGGATTCTACTGTATTATGATTTGTAATTTTAAATTCAACAATTCTGTGGACATTTGACGAAACAATCTGCCGCAAGATAAGACAGTTTTCCAAGTTTATTGCCATAAACATAATTCATAATTTGACAAAACATCTTCTTTCGAAAGAAATTCAAATCATTTTTTTCAAACGCAAATCGACAAAAGTTGATTTTTCAATTCTTTTTCACTCAAAACCATTTTGACAGACATCATATTTTTTACTTACAACTATATAAAAACAAAAACATTGCTCTTAAAAAAAGGTAAGGTAAGAAGATGTTAGCTTAATATTCGTCTATAATAATCCGTACTGACTCGGTAAAAGTCTCAATCTTAAAATGCCTTTTTTTTATATCAGCTTGACTGAAATGCAGTTGTGGATGCAACTGCAGGAGCATTTTTTTTTTAGATGCTATTTTGACATCCGCTGTCGGAAAAAAGGGAGAGCATAAAAGGGGAACAAATTTTTGTAGTAAAGTTTAGACATAAAATATTAACAAACAAAAAGTTTCAATTTAATATCTAATAAAGTAGAACAAAAATAAATATTTCTAAGAAATTCCGAAAAAAACCTCTTATATGTTTAATTAATCAAAGAAAAAAAGTTAAATCTTAAAACCTAATTTTTTCGTTGTATACATTAGAATTAGTCAGTACCTGGAAACTAATATTCCCACATTGGCTTCGATTTATGTCATATGATATTATTGTTTTTACTAATTTTAGTTTGAATACCGTAAATAAGTAGTTGGATAACGACGAATAACCAACCAAGGAAGCGATTAATTACATGGGTACCGGTACAAAAAATAATCAAAGAATTTGTTTTTACTGGAATCTCTATTTGATACATTTACATATAGAGATCTCACGCAAATGGAATACAAAGAAATTGGATTACCGAATCCACCATACTCAAACATTTCTCACCTATACTGAATCCACCATACCCAAACACACAAACACACTTGCATTAGGAAATGCATTTTTGTGAGAGTAAAATAATAAATGCGTATTGAGTTTGGTAATCTTAAGTCGTTTCTCTCTTTCTCTCTCTCTCTTTCTCCCTGATAAACAATTGTGTGTATGGATGTTTGCTGTGATTGCTTCTTGCGGAGCAAATGGTTTTTGTTGTTTTTGTTGAGTTTATATTGGGGTGTTATTGTTAACGCCCATTTAAGTACAGTTATTTCATTGGGCCACAACCACAAATTCTTTTTAGTTTTGTTTTTGGTTTATTTTTCTTATGTTTAGGTGTATTTTTGTTTGGGTTTTAAAATAAAACGTGTGCATCGTTTGTATGTCATTTATTTATCATATGCTAACAATGCCAATTTAAAAAAAAAATTATGACACATTTTTACATTGCATATAATACATTTATAAAAAAAAAAATCTCATTTACTCATTCAAGAAATTCCACTCAATATTACATATTTGTTAAAACACAATCAAAAATACAACTCAAAATATCCCGCTGTGGTATTTCCACGTGCGTGTGTTGTTGCCTTTTGTGTTTGTGTTTACTTAATATGTTTTTTTTTCAGCAAAGTGTCATTTGTAGTGCGTGTGTATTGGTTTCCCTTACATTGTTTTTGTTTTTCTTATTCTTTGCAGGATTTTCTTTTTTATTGTCCTTCTTACTATATTTCATTTTGCCTAGAGTGAAATATGCACAACATTAAAGCCTTAAGGCTTAAGCTATATGCGTGAAAGAGAAAAAAAACGTACCTCATGATTTGGAATGTGAGCAACACAACAACATTGCTATTTCACTCAACACAGGCCAAAATTTGGTATAAAAAGAGCAGACAAATCCTCAACACTCCACTTCCTCACCCCACCATCAACAAGTAACAACACTTCGCTGTGCCACATCACTTCTGAAAGAGACTTACTTGTGTTCGTGTGTACGTTTTTACGTTTGTTCGTAACTTCGTACAAATACATACGTTGTTGAATTCTCTCGTTGTGTTTTTAAATTCAGTCGAGAAAGATAATTACCGGTGGTTGCATCGCTCCGCGTCATCATCATCATCAACAGTTTACGAACGGTAACACTAATACTACTACATACTATTTAGTTTGCGAGTGTGTGCGTGAAATATTAATGTTTTTCAAAAGCCAAAGTGGCTGTGGAATTCAAAAATACTCTCTAGGTACGCGCCGCCGTAATTATAAACTTTTGTGCGTGCGTGCTTGTTAACTTTTTTGTTTGTTGCCTTTGTGTTATTTACCTTACAACGAAACTTTAAAGTTATTTTGTTGCCAATTGAGCCTGTATATATGCAATACTTTCTTTGCATTTATTGTCTCGAGAGAGAACAATTTAAAAATAATTGATTGAAGAGAATTGTGAAAGCCCAAAGAGGAAATAATAAGTTACAAATAAAGATCAAAATAAAAATACGAAGATGGCAAAGACAGAACTTGTTTAGATAAATGCCCTAAGATCAGTTAAACTATAATTATAAAATAAAAATAAGTGAAAAAGCGTGCTATAATAACAATAACGTGCAAAAATTAGACATTAACGTTAAAAACCAAAACAAATAAAATAAATAAATAAACTAAAAGTACATAAACATATTGAAATATAAAAATTCATAACAAAAATGGAGGTGAATTATAACAACAATATGCCGTATTCAGCATATAATGACAACACAATAGCTGAGTTAATGCCACCCATTAGAAGTGTATCTCCTGCAGAAGTACCTTCGACAATGAACGCAGCAGTAGCAGCAGCAGCAGTAGCAGCAGTAGGATCAATTCCCACATCCGCATCAGCATCGTTGCCATACACATACCCATCTATGTTTCCACAGACAAATTATTTGCCTGCATACAACAACAACGCCGACATCAACACACACATTGCCAATAACATAACTGGCTTTGATAACAACGTTTATAACAGGTTGTTTCCCCGGCAAGCATCATCTACAGGCTCGACATCACCATTAAGTGGAGTTTCGTCATCTTCATCAACCTCAGCGTCTCCCGCCCAGCAATTTGCTTCAATTTCCGCCAATAGCCCGCCTGCACCAACGGTACCAACACCATTTGCATCGCCAACTTATGGGCATCGCCATCATTCACGGGCGGATTATAAGCCAATTTATTCGTGGGCATTACCAAGGTATGTAATAGAATTAAAAATACAAATATGTAGAGGAAAAGGGTGGTTAAATCTGAATAGTTTTAGTTTATTTGCCCTTGCGAAGGAATTTTTGCCGTCGCTCGTTAAATGCACAAAAGAGTTTGCCTGAAATGATTCGCTTAAAAAAAGGATACTCTTTTCCTAAGCCCCTAGTAGTCTGCCGTACTTAGTATAAACTACCCATACGACATTTTTAAAAATTTTAAGCGAGGAGCTGGAGTTGGTAAATATAACTTACTAATTTATCTTTACAGAAACGTATCTTTTGTTTTTAAATAAAAACCGTGTTTAAAAACTCCTATCTGAAAATGAATCAAATTTATTTAGAATAAAATATGATAAGTACCCTGTAAAATTTATATTCCTAAAGAATAATTGTTTATGGAAATTTAAAACACTTTTCATACTTGAAAAAATTACATACAAGGCAAGTGCGCTTTAACAAAACACAAAATGCTCCTTAATATCTCAAAAGCGATTAAAATAATAGTACTGTCATAAGGAAAACGTTTTATAAACCGCTGGGAGTTCCAAGGACGGAGGGAGATGTTTGAGGATATGCGAATCGTTTTAAAAACCGTGTTTGCGTTGATGTATGCCGTATGCTTTCAATAAAATTCAGGTAGCAGGCCCCTATATCAATTAACTTTAACTATATGGGAAATTAGGATATCATGTATATTTTACGATTTTTCGTTACAATTACTAGTAAGCACCACAATACTGGCTGCCATAGTTAATTTGACAGTTTTTTTTATTTAAAATTTTCTATCTTTTGCATCCGCAGATATGCACCAGGTATGCACCCCGCAGATTTCTACGGTCCACCAGGCAGTTGGTGGTCGCAATACACAGGTTATACCAGTTATAACTTTGAAGATATTGCTTACCAAAGCTCACTCCAACGTCGTCCTCAACGCTGCTCTTGCCCGAATTGCTGCCGGGAAATGAACGGTTTGCCACCGATTGTGGGGCCAGATGAACGTGGACGCAAGCAACATATATGTCCGATTCCGCCTTGTACGCGACATTACAGTAAAGCCTCACATTTGCGAACACATTTACGTTGGCATACAGGGGAGCGACCATATCCATGCCATGTGTGCACCAAGCGCTTTGCCCGATCGGACGAACTCCAAAGACACCTTCGTGTCCACACCAATCATCGACCGTATAAATGCCCAATGTGCGCAAAATGCTTCTCAAGAAGCGATCACCTGAGCAAACATAAAAAGACGCACGACAAATTGAAAAAAGGAAAAAAGGCACAGTCAAAGCAGCAGGCAAAGGCACATGCACAAGCAACTCAATTGCAGTCAGCAGGAGGGCAACCTCAGGTAGCACAAAACATTAAACAAGAACCAACAGACAGATTAATTGCTGGTATTGCAAGTGCCAGCGTTTCTATTAGAACACATGCAGAGGAAACATCGGTATCCGTGAACTTTCCGGCAATACCATCAGCCACAGGAACAGCAGCCATCACCGCCAGCGCCAACGTCAGCGCAACCACCGAGCAAGCAAATCCAATGCGTCTACCGCAACAACAAAATGGGTATCCGAATTTGTACCACCAAAACACATATGGTGGACTATACCAAACATCAGATTTGTCTCAACAACAGTCATCTTCGCTTGAGCTGTGGAACCAACACTATCGTCAGCAGCAGTGCAATTCTTTTGGGCTTCAGCAGCAGCAGCAAACCCTACAACAAAATGCAGCCAACGTTATTGCCACCGCAAGCAATAATTTCCCCGCCAGTACTACCTCCGCCACAGCAGCTGGTGCCACTCCCATATCAAATAACCAGCAATCGCATCAGCAGCAACAACAACAGTTAAATACCTCTAGCATCTCGGCTAATCAACATTTTGCCTCATTGGCTATGCAAAGCGAAACACATCAAGCTGGCGATTACGGGCTTTCATTATCCACCTCTGCATCCTCATCAAATTATATGCAAAATGGAACACCCACCGTAGCCCCATACCTAGGTGGGCTTTCAATAAAATCAGAAAATTCTGGGTATTCAGATTATGCCAGCACTTATAATACTACATGGAATATGCATTAATAAGGCCCTAGTTAAGTATATAACTAGTGTTTATATTGTAATTATTTTGTAAATACAAATGTATGAATTAAACCAATATTTTAATGCTGTAAGTCAACATAAGTCATAAATATATGTGTGAAGACTGCTGAGTTCTTCTCACTTTGTTTTATAGTTCATAACTAAACTAAGTTGTTAAATAACAATTACACAGAAAAACCAATAAAATTTAAAAATGAAACTAGACATGATTTATTAATTATGAAAGCAAAAAAATTATTAACGTGTGGACCTTATTTTTCTTAAAGGATTTACTCTATATCTCCCAAATATTACTACAATAAACGCAAAATAAATCGGCGGTCAAAGGTTAATATTTCGTAGGTCGAAACACATATTTTTTGCAAATGATATGGTACTCAAACAACTCCTTAGAAAAAATTTTGCTCTCCATAGCATAAATCGGAGCCAGACAAAAGAACCAAAATGTGTTTTTTTCGGTCATCAGTTTTTACGGAAGAATAACGGCAAAAAAATCTCCCACCAGGGTGACAAAGGACCTAGATCTGCCACCGGCAGATGCAACCATTCAACCTACCTACAAAAATAGTAGTAAAATGAACAAGTTTTGGTTGAAAAAGAAAACAACAAAAAGTTTTCTATCGAATCCTTATCAATTTAATCTTAAAACATTTGTAGTCTCCGAAGGGGCTAAACAAAACATTTATTAACAAAGTATTTACAGAAAATTTGCAGTGTTCATAATTTTTCTACAGGGATTATAACAGATGTCACAATACAATTTTGAATTGTTCCAAATTAAAATAAAGAAAGAGCTTTTAAAGTACCTACAATTAAAAATCTCATGATTTCAAAAGTTCAAGATGAGTATTAATAAAATAAATGATACATCTACATAAAAAAGATATACAAAAATAGGTTAAGTTAGTAGTGGCGACGAATGCCTCACATAGACCGTCCGGTCTATAGTATTACCACAAACTCTCTAGAGTCAATAAAAATTTCGAGCTACATCCAGCCCTGTTACCAGATGGAAAGTACCCGTAGTACATATGTGCAAAGTTTTTTTTATAAAGCCAGGAAATAAATTTCAATAAACTTCAATTTAATTTTTTGATGGCCATAAGGATCTTTTGATCATTTCAAGGCGACGACGCCTATAGTGTATGAAAAAATACGTATGAATGTAAACCTTAACACGTATTAAAAATAAAATAATAAGTGAATACAAGTAAAAAAACATGATTTCTATGCCTTTTAATTAAAACAACATTGTAGAAAATATTCCATAAAGAAAAAATATTTCCTCAATTCAAAAAAATTTTGTATATCTAAATGAGGAAACCGTTTCTATGGCGCCAAATCATTCCCATTTTTCCTCAATTTGATAGCCGTTTTTCTTCAAACGGGGTAAGTATTTCTCTGGGTGTAGGTATGTCTAAATCAACATTTTTAAGAAAATAAATCCATAAATTCAAATTCTATTTATTCATACCTTTTCTAAACCCTCTAATTTTCATGACACATCCTTCTTGGCTTGTGTTTGGCAAACGTTTTAATCACCTCATTAATGTCTATAATCTTTTCTTTATGAATTTTCGATTCGGAAGCCAGAACAGGAGCTTCCTCTACATAAAACATGAAATCAAATTTAAACTCACTTATTTAGAGTTTTTTTGAGTTTAAGTAGTAGTTATTATATTTAAAAAACTTTTTCCTCTTTAAAATTGAATTATGTAATTAAAAAGTGAACTCCATATTTTTGGAAAATGCGCTTTTTACCTGATATGTGCTCTCACAACTTCTACACGTCATTGTTTAAAAATTACACCTGTTTTTTGTCCATAAAAAAATATTCCTCATATATTTCGATTTAATAATGAATTTCGATTCCGTTAAAATATTTTTTTTTTGCTTTTACTGTACGATCTATAGATGTTTGACCATTGTTATCAACCACTAAAATTTTGGTGAAATTATTTGCAGCGCTTGGTAATAAATTAGCTTTTTCTCTTTCCCGAATTGACTAGGACGGTGTTGTTCCCTTTTCAGAGTGCATGATTCAATCAAATTTTGTTTTTGTATTATCTGGATTATTTGATTCGCTCAGAGGAAAAGTGATACATTAAATTGACTAGAGGAAAGGTGAAATAGCAAATTTCATAAGCTCAAAACGAAATCTCGTTCTGCTTTGCCTATCGGATTTTGTATGAGTGCGTAAGTTCCTTACGGGAAATGGAGCCGGTTCTCGAACCTATCACGTGACTAGTTCTTTAATTTAGAAACCGATTTTAGGTTGTACTCTTTTGTATGAAATGAACTGGTAACTTTAACATGGAGTTGTCATTAGGAGGGGTGAATTGGCCCCCAATAGAACCGATCACGCTACCAGTCGAAAAGCGTTAGTTTCTGTATCACTCCAAATAAGCAAAAAGAAAAAAAAAACAAACATATTTATTTATATATTTTTACTTATTTTAATTTATATTTATTTATTTATTTTCATTTTTATGACGTAGGATAACTTATTTTGAAGAAAGTTGAAGAAAGCTCGAATTGGTGGTTGTAGATTTTCCAGTAACACGTTTATCCACTGAGACACATGAGTATTATTTTCAACATCAATTTTAATCCAATATGAAAGACAAAGAACAGAGTGACGCAGCGAGCAAATAAAAAAGAACAACTCAGTGTTATTAAAAAAAAAGTTGTCTTCGATTACACAGAGTGTAAAATTTCACGAGTACAAAAGATAACTTTGCCGGGGCACACAGTGCTTCGAAGCCATACAAAAGATGGACAAAAATAGAAGGAGTTGTTTGATTTTAATGAAAATTTACATATGTATATAGTAATTTTGGGTCACTGAGCTCAAAAACGACATCGGTTTTCTTCTAGACCATACCATTTTTTCAGAAATCCATATTTTACCCGATTTCAAAATTACTAAAAAAAAATTTTGATTAGAAGAATTTTTTCCAAATTTCTAAAAAATTGGACTTAAATTAATTTCGTATTTTTTTGCCAATGTTTTGAGCCATATTCGAGATATTTTAAAAATATTGTATAATTTGGGAAATTTTTTAAAGATTGCATACTTACTCATTGTTTCTTGAAATTGCTTTTAACTAAATTATTACAAGAAAAGGTATTGAAATTTAATATATTTGATTTATTTTCAACCACTATCGTCTGAAGTGTCTTCTGTTGAAGAATCAAACGATTCAAAAAGATGTACATTTTGTTCTGGCTAATGTTGTATAGCTCGAAGTCATTATTCCTATCAATTTTATTTTTTGATTTAATAGACCGCCTTAAAGATATTCGCAAATCGGAAAGCTCAAGAAATTTTCGTAATATGTGTTATACGAAATTTTCGAATATTCTTGTGGCCCGCTTCCGAAGATTCCTCGGAAAAACAACCTTTAAAAATCAAAGACTTTATTAAACATACACTACCGTCGAAAAGTTTCCGGACAGGGGTTCAAGTTCGAATTATTCGAATTAAACACAACTTATGGTGGAGAAAAACTTACAATATTTATTCAGCTTTCAGTAAAAACTGGAAAAACTTACAGAAATCACAAATTTGATAATTGGCCTTACTCAAAATTTATACCTTAGTCTAATCAAAAAATCCGCCTTTGGTAGACAGTACCTCTTTTACTAACCGTGGCATCCTTTCCACTAATTTTTCCAAAACAGTATTAGGTATTTGCCTCCATTCATCTAAGAGATCATTCCAAAGATGCTCTTGAAAGGTGGGAGCAACTTTCTAGGCTTAGCGATCAAGCTCATACCACAGGAGCTCCATGGGATTTAGATTCGGGGATTGAGGGGGCCACTCCTTAATTTTGAGTTCTCCGCTTTTTTCTTTTCTCTGTAGGTAGTTCGAACATAACTTTGAAGTATGCTTAGGATCATTGTCCTGCTGCAAAGTGAACCCACGGCCGATCAAATATCTGCCAGAAGGAATACAATGCTTGCTCAGGATTGAGTGATACCCTTTTTGCTCAAGTATTCCTTCGATTCTGTGGAGATCTCCTACGCCAGAGTAGCTGAAACTTCCCTATACCATCACAGATCCACCGCCGTGTTTGACTGTAGGAGTTATACAATCTGGGTGCATTTTTTCGGAAGGTACGCGAAGTACGTGTATTCTTCGTTTTTGACCAATGCTCCAGTTCTTGTGACTTTTAGCGCACTGAAGTCTCTTCGCCTTATTTCCATGCCAAAGTAATGGTTTATTAGTGGAAACTCTACCCCAAAGGCAGGCTTCGTGCAAACGATCTTTAACAGTAGTAATTGATATCTGGCGTGTATGGCTTTCATTGAATGGCGATTGAATTTCTGGTGCGTTAGTCTCCTATTTCTCCTGGACATTAGAACAATAGACTGATCTTCAGATTTGGAAGTAATTTTAAGCCTTATCCTTGTTACACCCAGTTCTTTTGAAGCGACTTATAGCATCGCTCACAGTCGATTTAGGAATTTTTAGCTTTTTTGCTATATACCGCACGCTACGACCATCATTATACCAAAAAAAAAATATTCTCTACGACAATGGTTTTTCTCCAGAAGACATAATTGCTGTTGTTTCTCATATAAAATCAAAAAAAGGAAAGAGCGAATACTTTTGTTCCAGCCAATATGATCTAAGCCATATGATAACATAAGGAAAGTGTGCCTTGTAAGAATTTTTCTAGCATGAACTGCATTTGAGGCGATGAAAAATTACAATAGAAAGTAGAAACAATGTGACATGTCCCTGGAAATGATGAGAACAAAATTGTTGCCTCAGTTTAAATAGATCCTTAAGCTGCACCCAGTCTCCTTGTTCATCTTACACCCCAAGAATTCCCACTTATGTATGATGCTTACAGATATCTACTTCTGTCATAAATAACTATAATGAAATCGTATTTCAATGGGTCCTTTTTTAAATAAGCAGTTGTTAAAATATACTAAAAAATGGGCAATACTTAAATTAAATTACATATAATTTTTAAACTCAAATCATAAGATTTCAATTAAAGAAACTGTTCGTCAAATAAAAAAAAAAAATATATCAAATATGGGTTTGTATGTATTACCGAATTCCGCAACAATATTGATTTATGTGCAAGGGGGAGTCGACTACATTAAACTGCATCAATCAATATTCAACTTGACTGAACGACGCAAGCGTACTCGCGTACATAGTTGAGCGTGAATGAGCGCATGAGTTGAGCGATGCAATCGATCTCACACTCTTCACATTTATTGCCACAAAGTATTTTATTACACATTTAAGACAGCGGAGGCGTACACATGCCCCGCACAAAGCTAGCAATTAAATTAACAAAAAATAACTAAAAAGAAACACCATCGTACACCAAGATTTGAGCTTAGCTTGTGGCTAAACATCAAGAGAAGAGTGGAGTTGGAGTGGGGACAACTTGAAGCTAACGCTAGTTTTAATAAATATTCTATTAAAAACAAAAACCAAATACATATTGAAGCATAACGCCACGTAACGCAAACGCAACGCATTTCAAGCTGAAAGTCTAAGGCAAATGCGCGCGCAGCGATGACAGATCTTCATATTTGAATTTCTCATCATCAAGTTGAGTTGCTGTTGCTTCGTGGCTCAAAGCCTAAGACTGAAAAGGGGGAAAAGGGGGGTCCCAAAAAGTAAAACATCATTTTGGTGATGGCATAATGGTGGGGTTTAGGCTCAAAATATTTGTGGCACGCATAAGTTACATACACACACACACACACATGCGCAACTAACTTATCGTAATATTTATACTACTTGTATTATAGTTATGGGGCGCAAATTTAAGCCGCAAGCTATATAACAAAAAATCTGATTGATTTATAACTAAAGTGTAGCTTATTTCATTTATTTTTTAGTTCATTGTTTTTTCGTTTTTGATTTTTTATTTTGCTTTTCTTGTGACTGAATGTTGCCTTCGTTCGCTGAATGGAGAGCAGTAACTTAGCCAAGCCATAGTGCCAGGCCAGTGCTTAAAGAACATTATTTGTTGGCTCAAGTTAATGATGATAAATGATGATGTTATGATTTGTTAATTTTTCCTTTTGTTTTATTTTACACTTTTGAGTATTATAATTTTTCGAAAGTGTAATTTTAAGTATACCTACTAAAACAGTAAAATTTAGTAATTAAAATAGGGTTTTAAAAAACTCTATGAACTCCAGCAAAAACAAAAACCTAAAGTAAAAGAAACGAAAGAGCTTAATTTATTATTTAAAAAAAAAAACAAAAACACTAGTCGGCATGGAGTAGTTCTCAGTTTAGAGATACTCTCCAAGAAAAGTTTACAATTGGATTATAGGGTTAACAGCTGAAAAAGGATTTAAGGCAATTTTATTCCAAAAGTTGGCTGAACGTGCACTAAGCTGCAGAAGGCTTGAGGCACAAACTTTCGTACTAAAATCACTAGTTTGCATCCTAGACATCTTGCTTAAGGGCAAAGCATACTTCAAACCACAGTAACAGCCAGCTAGTCTAGTGAGACAGTCCCACATGAGGTGGTCGACACAACAAATAAAATAAAAATGAAAATTCTAAGAATACAAGCAATAGTCTCTAGCTGCCTTATTAAACCAAGGTGTAGGTATAGGGGATAAAGTAAATAGTTATTTCATTTCCATATTGAAAATCAGAGGTAACACAATGTTTATAAGAACGCTTACTAGGCTAACGTTTCGGAGAGGAGTCCTCTCACCATTATTATGCCTGATCGTCATAGTTATTTTCCACCAAGATACCAGATTGTTCACCAAGATACCAGGCTTTAGTCTCAACATTATTATATCAAAATAATGCTAAATAGTTAAGGGCTCTGTTAAAAAATAATCCTCGAAGGCTGCATTGCCTTATATGTATACTAGAGTGTCATTAAGCTATATGGAGAATTTTTTTTTCGAAAAATCTGTTGATGGCACCCACTCAATCGGTTCGTTTTACTCAAAAAATGATCTGTATAAAATTTCAGGTCGAATGGATAAGGGGAAGTGGTACCCCAAGAGCTCAAAAATTTGGAAAAAACGGTTTTTGTGGACAAAATTCATATTTAATTGTTTATATCTCAGAGATTTTTCATTTGGCATAAAAACTGTTTTTACAAAATTTATAGATCTGTCAATAGTTATTCGGTATTCCCAATAACTATTGAATAAAAGAAAAAATAAGCTGAAATTACCCGATTAAATCTAGTAAGTTTTACAAATGCACAAATGTCCGCACAACTGCTTTTTTTTTTATTTATTCGCTAAAAACTAAAACATTGTAACACCTGCTTAATCAAAATAAAAACTAATTAAGATTCGAGATCAGCTGGATTGTTGAAGAAGAGTTGACCTGACGATGCCAGTTTGGCCAGAGCTAGGCAACTGCAGAGGAGGTGAAAAGCTGTTTCCTCCTCCTCCTCATCAAGGCAGCTCCTAAAATAGTCGTTCGTGTGCACTCGTAATCTATTGACATGTTACCCAAGCAGACAATGTCCACTACATTGTTAACAGGGTTATGTGAGAAATAAGGAATGTTGTGGCTAGCATTGCCAGCTTATTGGTTTTACAATTGCCTAGAATGTCCTTGTGCCCTAGTACCCAATACCGGTGTACCTTGAGCCGTTCCGATATCTCTTTAGGAGATAGTCGGCAGTTAGCTACCACCTTAGAGGTAGTAAATAAATATCAAGTGATTTTATGGCTGTTTGACTGTCTATTGACTAGTAGTGAAGATGGCTAGCTAAAAGCTATTAAATTTACAAAAAGAGTAAATAGGGAAATACTGACTTCAAAAGTTGGGAAATAAAAAGACATTCAATTTTCATAAAAAAACTAAATAATATTAACAATAATACTGCAAAATACAGTTTTGATAAGCGTTTACTTTCGATTTAAAATTTAATTTTAAAAATAGGAATGAAAAATTCATAAATCCTGTTTCACCTATCCACCTCTGTTTGCAAAGGTAATGCGTCGCATCATTTGGTGCTGGAAAAATTCCAAATAGCAGTGCCGAAAAATTAAAACTATTTTTTCTAAATTTATAAAGACTCGACTACTCTTACTATTTCATATTAATTTTTTAACTTTTTAAATGTACTGGGACAAACATTTAAAATTGAGAATTCTTTACTTTGAAGAGCGTTTAAAAAAAATTGATTAGAAAAAATTGGGAATTTTTTGCCATATAAATTGGAATTAATTTATGTATTTTTCAGAAATGTAGTCATCAGAATAATATGTGTACCAATTTCAGCTTGATAGGTTGAAAAGTTCTTAAGAAAGCAACATTTAGAAAAAAAAATACGTTTAAAGTTTTGAGAAACAAGAAAATTTCATTTAAACTCTCGTATCAACTCCAAAATTTGGGGAGACAATCATAAAATGTTATTCTTTAATTGTAAGTCATCGTTTTCCATTAAGCCTAATCTTTTGACATTTGGAATGGTCCATTAAATGCAATTGCAAACATAACTTAGTAAACTTTGATTTTCGAATTTAGAATTTAAATTTTATAATTTCAGTCCGTGTTTGGTATAAGAAACAAAAAGACAAAAAGACCCAAAAAAGCATACCAAATAACAAAATTTTTACCAATTACAGTGACTGGGACTGGCACAATTACTGGAATATTCACCTCGTTTGTAACTACATTTTTTTTTTTTATTAATACAAAGATACCATTATGTGGAGTAGGAATCATGAGAACAGGGTCACTATAACTTTCGAAAGCTGGCGAGTGTTTCGAGTTACTCGACGTTCATTTTGATGGATAAACAAGTCTCAGCCCACTTTTGAACAGGAAATTTGGTTTCATATGGTATTCCAATGAACGACTATGCAGGTGTTACTATGTTTTTTTAGCGAATAAGTAAAAAAAAAGCAGTTGTGCGGACATTTGTACATTTGTAAAACTTGCTAGATTTGATCGGGTAATTTCAGTTTATTTTTTCTTTTATTCAATAGTTATTAGGAAAAATTTATATGAGTGAATTATTCCTCTTTGACAGATCTATTAATTTTGTCAAGACAGTTTTTATGTTAAATCAAAAGTGTCTGAGATATAAAGAACCAAATATGAATTTTGTTCACAAAAACCGATTTTCCCCAAATTTTGAAACTCTTGGGGTACTACTTCCCCTTATCAAATAGACCTGAAATTTTACACAGATCATTTTTTTGAGTAAAACGAATCGATCGAAGGGGTGCCGCGGAAAATTTTCTGACTTTCGCAAATTAATGTCACTCAAATGTATACTAGTGCTGCCAGATATTTTTCTCAAAAATCTGTAGTTGATTTGAATTTGGAAGTGAGAATAAGACCACGCTTATTGCAATATGAAAATTTCCTAATAATGGATGATTGAACATTTTTCAATTGAGACTGTACATGAAAGAAAATGCAATTTATTAAGAACAATAAGTTTTTGAGAAAGATTCATTTTCCTGGCAAATAATTCCAGTATTTATACGAGAAAACAGACCGCTTCAGATCAAGGAGAATTTAATAGGGTGAAGCCATCTCAGAGAACTTTCTTTCTTAATGGGATTGTTAGGGTTCAACAAATGCAAAATATAAATAAACAAAAGTTTAAAAAGCATTGAAAACCATAGCATCTACGTTCTTTATTCTCTCAGATGAATAAATTGTTAAATTAGCTTAATTGAATTCATTATTTATTTTATTTGTTGTGTGCCAGCACCGTTTTAGCACTTTCGGGGGCACTGCGGCAGAATTATTCAGGAGCCCTAAAATTTTTTCTCAGGGGCGCGGAACCCTGAGGCGTCTACCAGGCTCAGTTGGCACTGCTGTGTGCAATAAAGCCTTGCAATCAACGGCAGTGATTTGTATTACTGACAACTATTTTGGAGTCAAAAAAACAACAAAAGTTTCCATATCGAGCCTATTCTCTTGTGAAGTTTAGTTGAGGCCAGTTTCAGAATTTGCCGAAGAGTGAGGTGCTTTCTCACTCGAAGTTGAAAGAATTTAAAGAATCACCAACTTGAAAAAATAATAGATCTTCTGAGTGTGAAAAACAACAATATTTTGTTTTTTGGGATTTTTAAAGTGTAAGATCCATATATTTTTTAAAAATCCATATTGTTTTTTCGAAGTCGAAAATCTGATAAATCTGTATATCTGGCAGCCTTGGTATACACCTATTTGTGAAATAAAGCTTAACAAAAATTAATTTTGAAACCTTGTTTCTTTAATCTTGGTGACTTACTTTTTTTTTTTTTGCTAATTATGCTTTAAACTGGGGAAAAACAGCAATATTGACTAATATTTAATTAAAACCAACGGCAATTAACAGAACATATTGAAATATTCCCTTTCTCTGCATGTTTATAACTCTTTTGAGACGACCTTTACGTAAGTATTAAACATTTTTGAAACCGTAATATATCCATTGCACTACATAAATCCACTTGATAAAATTCAACAGTAGTATAATGAATTTTGCACTTTGTCCCAATACATTATTATGTACAGAGCACATACAAGTTCTTGGAATTTTTTGGTGATTTGACACTTTTGTCAATAGATACTGTCAACCGGTTACAATATTATAATTAAATTCCATAAGTACGCATGTAAATTTAGATTTATTGCTACAGTTTTATGTGAAACCACTACAGGGACGCTGCACGCCAACTCAATCCAATTCAAACCACTTGAATCATATGCTCTTTCCAATTTAAGTATGTATTTTGACCGAACTTGTAAATAATAAAGATGTTACGCAACAGGCTTACTTGGACCACTTGATATCAAAAATATGAGAGTAGTAGTTGTAGTTAGCATACTACAGTCACTACTCGTACATGTATTACAATGACGTTATGCCATTGACATGTCAAAGTACCGGAGGACAACAAAATTATGCTATGACAACGAAGCAGAATGCATTTTTTGTGGTGTTCTTTATTTGCTTTGTGTTTCATTTTACACGCCGACTTTTTTCCAAAGAAATTATTTTTTTTTTGTTTCATCATATTCCTTATTCTATACACGTAACGTATGGTGTTCATCCAGCCATATATCGAACGATCGATCGAATGTTGCATTTTTGTTGTGTGTGTATTTGTGCAATCGGTAAACATAACACAAGCAGGACATTTGAAGAGATTATCACTTTAGGTTAGATAACAAGAAGGAACATAATAGGGTCTTTAGAAAAGACTCCATGACTTAACTAGAAAAATTATTTACGGGGTTTTTTTTGTGGTATTGTGGGCGTATTCGACATGGTCAACGTTTCGATTATAAATTTATGTTTTTTTATTCGTGAGGATTTGTTTGTGTGTTTTCGTTCCCATTTTTTGTGCAACATTATTTATTAGAAATTATTGCAACATATGGTGTGGTTATTGTTTTTATTTTATAAATTTTTATTTGAATAGTTGGAGTTCAACTCTTTATTTGATATTTACCCTGAAAGACTTCACCCAGAATACAAGATTTCGTCATACATTTTCGATTGCAACCCAAATCAAATCTTTCACGAAAGCCTAATTAAACTTTGAATGGAAATAACCAAGCAAATTTCTAACCTTTTAGTACATAATTTCTAACTTTGTTTCTTTTCGATTTATGTGGTGACAGATTTAGTATTCAGCACTCCGCTGTGGTACAAAATTGGGCAGAATAAATTGCTAATGAGAAAGTCTATAATAGTTATTATAATGCCAAATATTTCATAATAATTAAATTAAAGTTCTACTCCACAGAGCTGGCAGACTCCTTAGGTTTAGTCGGTGTTCCTATTGATTCACAAGCATAAATGACAGGCTGAGAGGAAAAGCGGGCAAAAATTTGTATAAGAGCAAAAGTGAAAGAATTTGGAGTGTCAGTGCAAGAATGGCATAAGTAATACGGTTTAGAGTGAAAATGAATCGCCTTAAAAGTACGAGCAAAAATGGTATAACAATTCTTTCAGAGCAAGAACAGCATAGTTTTTTATTCCGTTTTTGCTCTAAACATATTTCGTTTCACTTTTGCTCTGAACATATTTCGTTTTGCTCTTAAGTAAAATTATTCCACTTTAATCTGAACGTAGAAGTTGTACCACTTTTCTTCTCAGCGTCTCAAATACTAATAATAATAAGGAAACTAGCCCATGATTGTTTACTTTTCATCCCCTAAAAGCACTTGGAGGAAACGAGAAATCCAATTCTTCTTTTCTCATAATTAAATCTCTCCAAAGTAATATATTTGCTTGAAGATTCAAAGAAGCTATTGATTTCTTTCGTCATAACTAAATCATACCAACCAGATTTCTAATTGATGAGTATAGTTTAGGGAATGTGAAGTTGCTTACTATAATAAATTGAGGGAAATTAAGCAAAATTTGCAACGCTGACTATGACAACCATGCATTGTTCGTGAGTTTTGTAGTGGCCTTTCTCAAGATGTAAAAATGTCTGTGACATGCTTTGACGGTAGGTTCCTTCCATTCATTAGAGCGTTAACGTAAATTTGCTTCATAATTAGGCTAATTTTAAGCACGAAAAAATTCTTAGATTCTAAAAAAAGTAAAATAAACCCAAAAAAGCTTGTTTTAACAAGCCCAAGAAACAGATAAATTCTTAGTTTTTAAAATATTTCACGTGTTTTTTTTTTGTATTTATTATTATTATTAAGCTATTGGGACGACTAAAAAAAAAGATTTCTGCTATCCTAATGAAGGCTAGAACATCTTTTGTGAAAGAGGTTTTGAATTTGTTTGTTGATAGAAACGGTTTGCTAAATATAAAGCGCGGTTCACACAAAATTGGCACGCAGAAAAGTTGCTGTATCTTTTTAACCAGAACACTCAGAATAACAAATAGTGCATTAAATGATAAGTTTAATATTGTGTTTTAATACTATAATATTAAAAGATTCAATTTTCTTTGTTGTGCAAAAGTTCCGGGTATTCCTTTTAATGGGCCCCATCAACCTTTGAACATCAACTCTGGATACTTTTGCGGTTATTTGGTTCCATTTTAGTAACATTGAATTCACATTTTTGACAATACCTGCATTTTTCTTCAACTTGTATTTTGTAATAGCCCAGTATTTTTCGATCGGTCGAAGCTGGGGGCAATTGGGTGGATTAATATATTTGGGCACTACATCTACTTTATTTGTCTGATACCAATCCAACTGGCTAAATCAGGCCAAAACTTCACTGGCGAATGGTGGTGACGAACAAATGGCAATAGCCGTTTCAAAAGGCACTCTTTGATGTAAATATCAGAGGTCATAGAAGAGGATGTCACAAATGCCCTGGATTTGAGACCATAGCTGCAAATAGCCTGCCACACCATTGCTTTCTTTGCAAATTTATCCATTTTTATGTACTTGAATTTTGAGGGTACATTACCACGATTCGTTGCCTATAAAATTTTTGACCTGGAAGCTGTTTAAGATCAAATTTTACGTATGATTCGTCATCCACAATAATGCATCCATTGAATTTGGTCAAAACATTTTCATAAAGAAGACGAGCACGTTTTTTGGCCAGTAAATTCTGTTTGTCTGTTCTATTTGGATATTTTAGCACGATAGCAATTGAGCCCAGCTTTTATGACTATTCGTCTAACAGTACTTTTGCTGGTATTGAATTTTTTGGCACGATCGCTATCCGATAGTCCGGGATTGCTTTTGATGGACCTCAAGATCTTTGCCTTTAATTTTCGGTTGGTGGTTCCCGTTTTGTTCTCAACTTTTTTAGCTCTTTCAACACTAAGAGTTTCTTTATATCGTTTTATAACTCTACATACCGTTCTTTTGGAGATATTTAACACTTTCGCAATCTTTGAACCAGACCACGACGGATTTTCAATAAATTTGTTCACAATCAATTTTTTATTTGCAGCTTCCATTGCATCACCAACTTGCGATCAATTAATATGAAAAATTTATCAACTAACGGTAACGGTATTGTAAACAAATCCCAGTAAAAAATTTGTTGTTCTTATGACTAGGGCGACGTGGTGACCACAACAAAGCGTGCCAATTTGGATGAACCGCGCGATAGAAAGTTTTTTTTTTTTTTTTTTTTTTTGTTGGAACAGCAAAAGAAGTATTCAAGAATGTACCAGATTTATTAATAAATCTTAGCAGATCGTGCGGTGTTAAAGAGCTCAGGTGTTCGTCTTTCAACACTCCAGTGCCAAATATTCTTATTTTGATCTGGCAAAAAGCGGGGCAGACACTAAGAAAGGGGAAAGTGGTCAGCCGTCTCTACACATTCTTCCTCAACCCACAGGAAGCACAGAAGGCACTAGCTCCCATGCCAATCATATTCAAATGTTTGGCCCAAGAGAAGTGACCTGTATATAGTCCCACCAGCTGCCTACAGCTCTTTCTGTTAAGTGATAACAGAAAGTCTGTTAGACGCTTCGAGATAACAGAAAGCTTACCAGCAATCTGAGATCGGTTTTCTTTAAGTTTAGGGATTTGGTTCGGTTTTCGAGCCGTCGTTATACCAATTGAGAGCAAAGGGACCGAAGTTGGGAAATTGGGCATTTTAATCGGACCTGAATTAAAGGCTGATATTAAATTTCCTGCCAAAGTTTAGATCCCTAATCATAAAATCTGAAATGGAGTAGATAAGTCTATTAAGAATTTTACTAAGAGTGCACAAATGACAGGTGGAACTTCTTAGTAAGTTGGATGAAACTTGCAGCCTCAAGGCAGTGATTGCAGCTATCTTCTTTATGAAGATGTTCAAAGGTGCAAGTCCGTTTAACATCTCAATCACCGGAGAAGGACAAATTCACATAGCCCCTATGATTGAGAGACTGGCGAGCCTTTGGGGTTAATTTATTTAGCACACTTTTCTTCAAGGTCTTGTACCAGAACCATTAATAACCTTTTTTGAACAAACTATTTTCGTGTTCAAATAACATAAAAATTAGATTTCTGGAAACCTAATATTTGTGAATCTTACAGAAAATAACCATTCTTGAGATCTGGACTTTGAAAACTATATCTCAAAATAAGTAAAAATGTTTTTCCTGAAGTTAGTTTAAGAACTAGACGTTCTGAATCTCTTGAGTTATTATTACTAAGTTTTCAACAAAAAGGAAAAAGCGCTGTTCATTCAGTATTCATAGTTCTCTTAACTATAAATGATAATGACTTTACAATTTCTTATTCATTTTTGTTACTCGAATATCAAGGGTTGCTAAGTGGCGCCATTCATTTTAAACCACAAAGGAATAAAAAGGAAAAACAACACACAAAAAAAAAAAAAGAAGAAATCACTTCTCAAACACCCTCGCTCACCACAACAACAACAACTAGGCACAACAATAACAAAGTAGGAAGGAATATAATCGTGCGAAACAAATCGATTTTTAACCAAAAAATTTAATCAATTTGTAACGCTTTTTTGTGGTCAAATTGTTTCATTATTTCAAACTATGAAAACATTTAAATACATTTTAATTTCAAACAGAATAACAAAACTAACGAAAAAATAATAAGAAGGAAGGACATTTCCACCCTCCATATGTGATGAAATTATACACATATGCATGTATGTTTGTATGAATGTATCCAGATACAACAACAAGATTGTATGTGAGGGTGTCGATAAAGTTTCAGTTAATAAACAAATGACAAATGAATTGAAATACATGACACAAAAAATCCGAAACTGAAAGAGAAAAAATAAACAAATGAATATTAAAAATTGAGTAACGAGAACCCCCTCTAAAAAAAAAACAACAACAATGAAAATAATATTGTAATAAATATAAAAGAAGGTAGATTGAAATTTGGGAATTGGAATTGTGCGCGGTCACTGTGGAGCCATTAGTGGCAGAAGCTAGCAGCACGCGCTTGAGTGCTTAGTATGAGTTCAAGTTCTTCTGATGACGACATGCGGCACCATGAAAATATAAATTTTCAAGGCTCACATATGTCGCATTTTCTATCCTTTTTCTTTCTAATTTTTTTTGATTTTGAATACAACTTACTTATTTGTTTATTATAAGAATGGAGAAAATTAGTGTTATCATAATTGAAATAAGACTTACTGCAAGGCGTTGATGATGATGATAACCTTATCGACAATAATGGCACGTGGTAGTGAAGAGATGAAAAATTTAACTAAAATGGGAAGATGTGGAATTTTTATTGCTTAATTGTTACTTCTGGTTCTTACCATAAAGTAAATAATTAGTTGAATTTTAATTCAATCAGGCCGATTTGTTTTTAGCTTTTTTTAATCACCAAATATCAGTAGTAAATATTAGATTCCCGCAAATTTGATCCACTTACACCAGCTTTCCAAGTCTTACCGATAGGGTAGTAAACATTTACATGTACTTTCTTCGATATACTTAATAGTAAAAAGGTTTCCGGGGCGAAACGAAAGAAAATGGAATTAGCAAAGTCATTTATTAATTGTTTCAACTCAATGGAGCCTGGATGATTCTTAAAATCTATTGAATTGAATATCCTTTGCGAGCATTGTTGGAGAATTCCGAATTTCTCTAACTTTAAAAAATAATTTCGATTAAAGCTATACATTTTTATTATTGTGTTTTTTATCCGATAGATTTGTTTTTATTTAATAATAGATTTCACCCAATAAATGTGAAGTCTCAGTTGTCTGCAAGATTTCAATCTAATTTGAAATTATTATTACCACTGAAGTCCATTGGATGATTTCAAAAACATTAGTGACTTAAATTTTGAACATCCTTTAAGACTGCAAACAGAAAGTTTAATTTACAAAGTTGTAGTGCTTGAATGAATGTATGAACTCTCAAAGTGATTGAATTCTTTTAAAGCTGTGATATCTGGGAAAAACTCAATTGCATTTTCTACATGCAACATAAATTAACAATAACAATAAACAATTTATCTAAAAGGCATATTTTTTCGCTGAAGTTAAGTTATTTTTCTAAATAAATATTTCCATAAGTATTGCTCCATAAACTTTAAACAACAAACTGTTGATGACTTAAGTCTCGAAAGCTGTACGCAACGCATAACAACGCATCAAAATGAGAGAAAAAAAAGAAGATATGTTGAAGGAAAGAAAACTAAAAAAAAAAAACAATACGCATAAATCATAAAACAAAATTTCGACCAATGCCGATATATCATAGTGCCATATGCGCAAAGGTCAAAACGATATAGCTCCGCTCGTCTGTTTTTGAAGAAGGTTTTTTTTTTTTTTAAGAAGGGCCAAAACGAGCCAAACGCATTTGCAGTATAAATACCTGATGTCGGGGAGCGGCATAAAGCGGCGTATGTTGCATATACATACATACATAGGTATATATATATATATATGAATGTATGTAAAAATGAGCTAGGTTTACACTCTTCTAACTTCACTCCGGCTGATGTTGCTGCTGCCATTGATGATGTTGCAAGTTGTTGAGCTAAATCAGAAAACAAACCAAAAAAAAAAAAAAAATAAAAGCTGAAGAAATTTTTGTTTTCAGATACGATAAATCAGATCCCATTACCCTCGCGGCTGTGAATTTTTCATTATTCTTTTTTTTCTTCATAATTATAGTGTACACTTAGCATCACATTTTATTTTATTTCATTTCATTTCACTTTGGTTTAGTTTTATGTCATTTGTAGTTTTACCTATAATTTTTGTTGTTGTTTTTCTTTTGTGTTTCTTTAATTTGTTAAAAAATGCTGCATTATGATTTTATTTATAAATACATTTGTTTATTAAATATTATTTGCATCGTACATACCTGCATATACAAATATAAACAATACTCAGATGACCCAATATAACAGAGGAATCTACGCAACTAAGGATAATGTTTATCAAGCCGGCTGCAAAATAATCGCTTATGCGGAGGACATTGCTATTGCAGTGTCAGGAAAATATGTTTCATCTATTTCAGAACAACTAAACTATTAACTTAGCATTCCGTCTCACTGGTGCTGTGAGTTCGGTCTTTATGTCCAGAGGTTAAGCTTTTCACTAGGAAGTATAAAATTCCAACATTTGCCCTATCGAAAATTAATGGCACCTCGCTCTGCCTTAGCAAGCGCGTCAAATATTTAGGACTTGTTCTAGATCCTAAGCTTCAATAGCAGAGAGAGTACGGAAAGCCTCTTGCGCTCTCTAATGCTGTAAGAGGGCAGTAGGAACAAGATGGGGTCTTCAATCTCGAGTTACTTCCTGGCCATATTGATTACTGGGGCTCTCTATACTACCTCTACAAAAACTCGCTTTGCAATCCTTGACTAGTTGCCAACTTCACTTCTGGTTAAGCAACAACCTAAGTGCTCTGTTGCCAGACTCAGTGGCTTAAGCCGCTGGACTAGGTCGAACCTGGGCCATGCCAAGAATCTAACCCACGATATGTCGGTACCAACTATCATAGACTATATCTGCTGTACCCTATACAATATCTGAGTTAATGACGAAGTGGTCACTGACAATTTAGTTGGCATCTATACAGATGGGTCCAAATTGGAGGAAAGAGTCGGCTGTGGCATCTTCTCTAGTAAGCTGGATCTCAGACCCTTTTTCCGACTTCCTATATATCAAGCGTCCAAGTGGCTTATTTGTAACGATTCATTCGATACGAATATTCGTATTTACACGGACAGCCAAGCTGCAATCAAGTCCCTTTCTGGTGTTTTCACTACATCAAAGTTTGTTCTTGACTGCCGATCTTCACTCAACTTTTTGTTGAGTCTCTCGCAGGTCCAGTTCTCAGGTAACTGCAATGCCGACGAGTTGGAAAAACAGGGCTCCCAGCTTGCCGATATATCACCTACCTGTACCATTAGTGTCCCTCTCACTTCTATTAAATTGGCTATTAAGTAAAACTTCCTTGAGGAAGCAAAAAGATCCTGGGTTGCAGGGCTTACTTGTGGTATTACCAGGCTAACATGAATCACTATGGACGGGCTAGACAGCTAGACTCAACCTTAGCAGACGCATCAGTATTGCGACTTCGGTGCTCACGGAACACTGTATAATGGGGAGACATGCAGCCAGACTAGGACTGCCATTCAATACGCTGTGTTGGAGCTGTGGCTCCGAGGAGGAAGAAGCAACAGTCCTCAATTTCATGTGCAAATGCCCATCCCTGGCCAGGAGGAGACTAGAACTCCTCACCTTTCTTTACTAGTCTGTCCGAGCTATCTTTCAAAAATATTAAGGACATAGCCAAATCCATTACGGAATCCTCTTCTCTCCACTCCGTAAATAGGGGAGTCGCGCCATGCTTTCTTGCAGAAGTCTGCCACTCCAACCTAACCTAACCTAAGGATAATATTGCCCCATTGGACATGTCTCGCAGTGTAGGAGGATGCCCTCCAGTGTTTTATTTTCTTTCAGACAAAATAGCCAAAAACCATTTTATGTATTCCCCAGTTTATAATGCTCTGAAAAGAGTCCCGTAGTTTATTTCAATAATTTTTTTTTTTTACTTAACATAGAACTGTTTTTAACCCAAAAGTTTAAAAATCATAATTATAAACAAAATAGTTTTAACTGTCTATGCTTTGAGATCTGAGTCCAGTAGGTTGCCATACTCAAGGCCGTATTTAGGGGGAGGTTTTGGGGGTTCTGACCCCCCCCCCCCCCGAAATGTGGAAACTTTATTCTAATTTTTGAGATTAATTGCCAATGGATGGAAAAAAAGTCAAAATAAAATCTATTTTACTTCTATCGGTTTTTTTTTTTGTAAAAAGTCAAATATAAAAAATAAATTTGAAATCTTAGTTAAACTATGCGATCAAATCCGATTTGTTTTCTTCGACATGAGGTTTGACTACGGATTCAAAAAGAGAAGGTGATACTGAGCACTCCTGCATCCATAGTTTTTCTAGGTCAGTAACTGTTTTTGATTTAAAGTTTCGTCCTGAATCAGTTTGAAAAGTTTAAAAATTAATAAAAATAGAAACCATTATCGGATCCTTGTAAAATTAGACTTGCTTGAACCCCATTTTTTTTTCCTAAAACGTGATGTGATATGGGGGAGACATGCAAGTTTTTGACCACAGATTCGTGTTCAACGTGAAAAATTCTTTCGCAAAAGCTCCATCTTATTAGCAAAACCCATGCAGTTTTAAAATATAATTAATTCTTGAACGCATTATTGCTCAGAGCACCACGACTAGAAAGATCTCTTTCATTCCTGTGACTTCACCAATTTATGGAATATAAGCCAACCTCATTCGGGTTCCTTATCATTGATACTGGCTCAAATTCCCATATATGATCATTTGAAAAAAATGAGCCTCTACTATTTTTGGTAATTTTTTTGAGGTTGGGTACATAATCAGTAGTGGGAAGTCAATGAGTTAATGAAATTTTCTCCCTCACGAAAATAAAAAATGCATTAGAATGCACATTGATTAATATTTATTTGAAAAAATTTAATTTGATTATTCTGTGAATTTTGGCCATTTTTTTGAGGTTAAGATTAAAAAAATCGGAAAATTTTTCCTAAAATTTTAATTTTATAGAGTCCATCAAATGAATTATCGATTTAATTTATTGTATTTAAAAATCAGTTTGATAAAAATTATTTATAAATATTTTCTTCGAATGAAAACCACCCCGAAAAAAATTTCTGGCTACGGCCCTGGCCATACTGATCCTTCCCCTTTGTGTTATAGTGTGAGTTGCGAATCTATGAAATTCTTGGCCGTTGTCCCCCGTGCCAATAAGTCGGTTATCTCATTACCATTTATCATATTTCTATATGTATTATCTTGCCTAATCCATTTAGTAGTCCTAGGCATTTCTTTGAGAATATCTTAAAAGAGTCTTATTTGAATATATATTGTCATGCCCTGATCCTTATACTTACGTTCGCGGTTAAATTGAGCAAAAGTTTTCCGGAAAAAATCTCTGCTTGCGGTGTTTTCCGTTTTCTGTTTTCGTACCTTTTGTGTGTCGCTAATTCATGCATACCTTTTATTTTGGAATTACTATGAAGTGTGATGAAATTCAAGACAACATATGGAAATTACTTAATTCTTTAAAAAAATAAATTACGAGATTCGGAGTAAAAATAATGGCAGCTAAACCATCGAGCTGTTTGATTAATATTAAGATTAGTGTATTTATTCAAAATATGTCAATTTTACGATATACATAAAAAATAAAGAATCACTACATTATTGTTTAAACAATTAATTTGAAAAACAAACTTCTTATAGTTTTATGACATTTAATGGGCTAAAAGTTTGGACCTGATCTTGTAATTTATCGCTATGGGAAAAAATTCCCAAAAGTAAATAATAAAAGTTTTTCGATATGAATTTGTTGTCCTGGAATTTCGGTTCATTTTTCTCGATGACGGTCAAACGACAGTTGTAATTTTTAGCAATTCCTTATAATAATTTCAGGAAAAAAACTTCAACCTGGGCTCAATGCAAAGAAGAAAATTTACAGAGATCTAAAAAAATGTTAAAAGGAAGACTTATCATTTTGCCCTTGAAATTTACGCGTCAATTGCCTTTTGTCGTCAAAAATAATTGTGATTTGTCGAAACTTTTTCGTTTTCATTTAGAAAGGCAAGGGAGAAATGGAAAATTTTTCTTCGATTAAAGTTTCAGGTTGTTACAGAAATCATTCTAAGCATAAAATACATTCGCACAGATTCATCTAAATCAAATTGAGATTACATTATTTAAATGTCTTTCGAACATTACAATTTCCATTCATTAAAAATATGCAGTTTATAAAATGTATCAAAATGTCCTTTACAAATTGACAAATACACAATGTAAAACATATCCGTCAGGTGCTGTCTAATGCATTCATTCGGATTTACTTTGTACTAGTAAACACCCACGTGATCTTATATTTCTATATTTATTACAATTCTATTAAAAATGAGAGAAATATGATTCCAATACGACGCGAAAAATATCAATTGAAATAATCGACGAAAAACTGGGGAAAAATTAATCTTTGGGTATGTAGCAAATTGTAACTAACGTATCTATTTGTGTTGCCCTGTCAACTATTGTCAACATATGAGGCTAATTTCATAGCAATTGAAAACAGCTAAAACAGCAACAACGGCAACAATAATGCAAAAATGAATGTGGATCTGATAAATACATTATGGTATGCTGTACGTAAATGAATAAATAAAAATGCGAACGCGTAAGCAATAAAGCACACACACACATACTTGAACACTCGAAGCGCAGTTTGGAGTGTCGCATTAAGTGCTATTGACAGGATATGTCAAGGATATCCTTTACAGTTGAAATGTAACAATAACAAAAAAGAAGCAAAATATTAAAAAAAAAAGAAGAAATTGAATATATTGTATGTTGTTCTCTCCCAATGATAAATGCGAAAGAAATTCATGACATTGTAGCTGCAGCAGCAGCATCCTTTTAAAAAAGCAACAAACAGGAAACATGACATTTGAGCACTCGCTCACTCATACACATTCATATGTTTGTTTTTCTTTGTTTGTCCATTCTCCCCTGTATATATTTCCACAAATACACAATTGGTAGTTTTTTTCTGTGTTTTCTGCACTTTTTTTATCAAAAAGTTCTGCGGACAATTGTGCAGAATTGTACAGTCAAAGACATAGAAAGCATAGCACAAATAAAATTTATGTATCAAAAAGTGAAAAATCTCGGTACCCAAATAAAAACGAACTTAGAAGAAAGAAACAGCTCAGTTAGACCTTATTAGACTTCTGCTTTGTGCTTATAAATATCGTAGAAATCTACCAAGCATTGAGGCAACAACAACATGAACATGGTAAAAATTAACTCAGAGGGTAACCGGTTTCCTTCAAATATATTCATTTTAGTGGCAAGGCCCAGCGGTTCTACAAATTTATGTATAACTGGCACTATAGTTGAATAATAGTTGACCATAAGTTATTTGAAGTCATATGTTAGTAAAATAGCTGTCTGTAGCTAGGTATCAGGCTTAGGCCAAAAAGGCTTATTTTGATACCATCTGAAAGGTCCCCATCTCTTGAGTTGAAGATAACTTACAATTTCCCGTTCCTTCTCAATATCACAGCTCCTGCATATAGTAGCAAGGCCCAGTTTACGTTGAAGAACTTACGAAGAGGGCTTAGGACTTACCATGTATGCTTAGTAGAAAATGTCTGACACTTGGCGGTGCCTGCAGAGTCATTAGAAGAGGCCAGAATATGAACGATTCACCTGAGAGAGTAATCTGCTTTTTAAGCAAGTCTTCCATAGTTCCCAAATTTTTAATTGACTTAAAAAATTTGGAAAAAATAATGGATGTTGTTTTATGAAGCGGAGGAAAAGGTTGAATGCCTAAAATTATTTGTTGTTCAGAATGAGCTATTTATAAATTTGTTTTAAGTAAGCTTCTCACAGCTAGTTTTTTAACCTAGCTAGTATGACGGGAAGTATTTTGTTTATTTATTTCTTATTCTTAACTCAAACTCTCATGTTCAATTAAAATAACTAACTTTTCTATTTTTCACAAATTTTTGACTGTGATATGCGCTAACGGCAGTGATATGCGCCACAATTCATAACTGATACGTTTTTTTTAAATAAATTATTTTCTAATAAAATGCTTAACTGTGGATGTATTTCTTAGACAATGACTGTATGTATTTGGTACGTATTTTCGCATTTCCAGTTACTGCAGTATGTAAATTGTGCTATTTTTTTTCATATAAACAAATTTTTATTATTTAGTTTTTTTTTTCAGATTGTGCCAAGTTCATAAAAATTCAAAGCTTTTTTTATGAAGTAGCATATTTCTTCTTTTAATATATTCAAAACTTGATTTATGGATGTTTATTTAGTATAAATACGGTTTCCGATGGAATTTCCTAGAATTTTTTGTTTTGTTTGTTTGTGTATGTGTGACAGTTTTGATACATCTGTTTTTCCGTTTCCGATGAAATTTTCTAAGTTTTTTTTTGTTTTTTTTGTTTATGTGTGACATTATTGATTTAATGTTATTGATACTAAACTAAATTTAAATTAGCAAGCAGAAAATATTTATATAAAATAATATGCTTTTGTCAAACATTTATCTTTTTTTTTTAAGAATTTAACCCCATATGGGAATTGAACCTGAGGCAGCTGGAAGTCCAGTCTAGCACTCATTCACCGGGCCACGGGGGTGGCCTAATCTTCAATGTGTTGCATTTGACCTGAATTTATGTTATTTGAAATATTTAGATTTAAAAATGTAATTCTTTTGGGTTATTCAATATAAATTTAATAATTATTAAATTTATGTGATTCACAAGATCTCATAAACTATCCCATCATTATACAATAGTTTTAAAAATGTTGTTTTTAATCATTTAATCAGATGCTTCTCGTTGATTTGATTTTTCTTCTACAGAAAGCAGCTAATTATTTTAGTTTTTCCCCTTTCGCTTGGTATTTTAATTTGATAAAATTTATTTTTATTTTATTTTCTTAAGGAATCAGCTAACTAAGTGATACCTTATTATATTTAAATATGATAGGATAGGATGCTAACACATGCCATACTTTTCTTCCAACAGCACTTCAGACTTTAAGAGACCCTGTTAATCGCCTAGTTATTTTATTTATTTTGGACATATATATTAATAAATTATTAAAAAATTATATTTTCGAAAAAATGTATTTAACCTGTTGTCTATCTGACTGACTAAGTACTATTTGATGAAAGTCTGAACTCTCTTATCAAAAATATAAACAAAAAATTGGTTGTTACCAGTGTTGCCAGAAACCTCACTTCAAAAATCGTCAAAATTGTAAGAAAAAATCGTCATTTTCACAAAAAAATCGTCATCAGAGAAAAACTCCAAAATTTACATGTCGTTGCTCCCTGAATTCAACATCTAATTGGTAGAATTAATTTTCGTCCACCAAATTTTGAAGATGTGACATCAAACTTTGTAATGAATTGACTTCTTTTGAAACACACTGTCAAATTTCATATAAATTTTGAAAAGTTTACAAGGCTTTGCATGTTTTAATGAAGGCCCTTATTAATTTTTCTTTAGCATAAATGCCAACGTAAATATATTTTCCTCCCAAAAATGTTGCTTTGTCTCTGAAATCAATGTTATTAACATCATGAGTTAAAAACTCTGGTCTTAAAATATTTGTGCATGGAAAGCGTAATCAAAATTGTATCATTGGAAATCAAGCTCAACACTGATATATCTAGTCTTTATTCCTTGAAAAGATGTACCAGTTCCTGACGAGAAAAGCTTAATAGGTAATGTTTACATTATCTTATAGTAAATGCAATGTGTATTGAAATGTGGTCATAATAATGAAGAAAGCTTTTTTTAATGCTCATCACCAAACCTTGACTTGTCATCAAATGGTAATACAAAAGCAGATTAAGGTTGATTGTTTTAGAGCACACTTCTCACAGCATCGAGGAATAAAGACAATTGATAAATAAACTTAGTCTAGATCGGTGTAGAAATCTTATATTCACTATTGAAAACCAATTCACTAAAATTGTTAATATTTAAGTTTTTGGAAACTTACTTTTGTCACATCATACTATCACTTAGCAGTATTGAGTTAAAAAAATAGTCAGAACCACATTTTCTTTCTTTATAATATAAGTAGTTGCTATTTCAACAGCTTTCTATGCAGCTTTTTAGTAGGGTAAAAATAAATTTAAACCTGTCAATTATTGAGAAGATTTTTGGGGCTAACGTTTTTTTGGTGTGTTAAAAGACATTTTTGTGATATACTATATGTATAAAAATGGCAGAAGAGATTTTAAAACAAAAAAAGTTTTTAATGCAGTTGTTGTTGATCTAAAAAATCGTAATTTCTCAACAAAAATCGTCAAATTGTCATTGGGTCGAAAAATCGTCAAAATGACGATAAAATCGTCGTTCTGGCAACGCTGGTTACTACTCTCATTTTTACGACCAAAACACAAAAATCAAAATATTGCAAAATAGGTTCAGTTTGCATATGGGTCAGAATTCGTGAAATCAATCACTGAAAATTATTTTTTCTCAGATTTTAATGTAAATATGGAAATTAGTAAGTTTCTGTAAGAAAACACGATTCCCAAATTTTTAGCTCATAAAATTTTTTTTTTTTTACAACTTATTGACACTTATTGATATTAATAATTTTAGGAAGTTTTTTTTCAATTTGATGTATTTCGGGATTTACTCAACCAAATTTATCTAAATTTTCTGGACTACGTCTTTTTTAGTGATAATTTATGAAGAATTTTTTTCGATCGCCAAATAACGGTAATTTGTTTACTCATAAGTATTTATTTATAACAATTAGCAAGCAAACATTGTTCTGGAGCATGAACAAATCTGAAAAAATCATAAACATTGCTAGTACTGTTGTAAAAAATATGTGCAAATTTTAAAATGTGTCCATTTTTTGTTTATAAGTTATGATTTCTTAAATCAGCAATGCACAACGTTTTGTCGCATTTGGAGTAAGTGCGCTGTCGCACGCAAAACAAAATTTACTAACACACTTTCGACTATGCAAATTTCACTATTTATTATTATAAATAATTGGCCTGTCAGGCTGTCAGTCACTCAAGGGGACTAACATGTATTTCGATACGTGCCGTAATTGAGTGATCTGATGGAAGTTGGGTCTATCACCTCCACGTGGTGACGGCTGGAAACAGTGGCATATCTGATTTCTGATATGTGACTGGCTAAGATAGTCCAGGCGGAGGGAGCATACCCTCTTATAAAAAGCCTTCCCTAATCCAAGGTGTTATGCGACCCGTGAAAATGTATTTTTGGACATTAAGTAGTAATTGCTTCCAACCCAAAATAGTTATTAACTCCAAATGTGACATTAAAAGAAAGATTCTATTAATTTTCTATGTAAATAATCTAATTTTATTGCTCTACGCTTAGTATTATTGAAGTTATGATACATTTATTATTATTTGAAAGAGGACGACTCGAAAGTCAGGCACTGCGACCTATAAGATCTATTGTACCAAAGCCTTAAGAAAGAAAGAAAGGCAGAGAGAAAGAAAGATAGATAAGAAACATACCCAAGCCGAGAATCGAACTCAGGTCTCCAGAGATAAGAGTCTGGCACTCTGCAACTAGACCACAGTGGCGATTATGGTACATAATATGGTGGAAAATATTTTTCTTAAGGGATTTTCTTAAACACCCTGTATCTCAGTGAATGTTTATGTAAAATTACTGTTGAAATTAAGTATTTGATTTTGTATGTTAAAAATATTAGAAAAGAACTAAAAGGCATACAATATAACCCATTTCGACAAAACGTTCGATTAAACTAGCAGCAACTTTGAAAATTCGTCAAAAATACATTTATAAATTTTTTCCAAAAATATTCTCTATTTAACATTTCTATACACCATATACTGATATTAAAATTGCATTTATAGTAGATAATTTAAAAATATTGTATATTGACTTAAAGGCCAGATGAACATTAGGGTGGCCTTTACCTATAGGTAATTTTTCAAAAGAAAAAATATTGCTACTCCCTTGCACTAATCTGGTTCCAATCAAGAAAAAAACCGGGCTATGCAAAACTTCAGCTCCATGGGACAACTTCTAGGTGACCTTCAAACGCCTTGAAGTTTAAGCATAGTATATGCAACTATTAACTCCGTTCAAAAGCGGTATAGTCTACCCTATCTTAACCATTTTCTTGTTTCTTTTTAGAGTAATTTGTTTGGACACATCCAGAAAATTGTGTGAAAACCTTCTGAATCAAATTTTTTAAAAGTAAATTCTTACAATTCCTGAAACAACATGAAAAATATAATCGCCCACAACTTCTATGGGAGAAACATATTTTTATTTACAAGAATAATATTTATAGAACCAATTGTGAATATTACAAGAATTTCAACGAAATTCACCTGAAATGCCGAAAGTTACTCAGCAAACCTCAAACACATGGTTGTAGAAAACTGATACGAATTTTTAATTTATTTTTAGAATTATATATCGTTTTAAGAATCATCTTTAATTTTCATTCGCCACTTGCTTTAAGTTATGTATAACTAGCAGCGATAATTTTATGGGAAAACGACAATAAAGCCTCAGAGACAACACATATAATTATAGTACACAAATATTCTTCTTCTTCTCCAAACTTATATTCAGTCAAAAACAAAATTCGATTCTCAATGAAATCCCTTTTTTGTCGTATATCCACCTAAATTCGGAATTCAAAATTTCAACGAAATTCACTCTCGTGTATTCGCACTATAAGAGAGAATTTAGTAGCAGTTGGGTATTTTTTTCGGTGTTCGGCAAAGATTTGTAAAACAAATTGTTTCTCAGTTTCATTTTTTATAAAATTGTTATTGTATTCCTGAATGAGTTTCACATTTTTTTCTGCAACATCATCGACAACTTTCTTCCCAAGTTTTTCAATTCCATTTTTGTAACCTGGATCATCTTTCCATGTAAAAGTTATTTGTTGAAGAAATTGGTGCTGTTAGAAAATTTCGCGTTTATAAACGAAGAAAAATGTTTTTTTTTTTGTGACTTGCTCCTAATATAATTTAAGCATTATTTGTTTTAATCGCTGTTGGAACATTTTCATCAAATAATGGGGTGACAAATTTGT
Organism: Toxonevra muliebris; assembly: GCA_963691655.1. NCBI lineage: Eukaryota > Metazoa > Arthropoda > Insecta > Diptera > Pallopteridae > Toxonevra > Toxonevra muliebris. The sequence continues at coordinate 107,337,274 of OY829326.1, forward strand.
CCGTAGCAACTTTCTGATTTCTCGATCAATATCCTGGTAATTTATCAATTGACGCATGAAGAAAAAGTAATGATAAGGTGCTAAAATTCCATCTAGTGACAGAAACCAGGCTAGAACGTACACCCGAGCAAGAAAAATATAAATTATTTTTAACACGTTCAGTGCGGATGGCATTAATTGAGTCCATGTGAGACTTTCGCGTCGGCCGGGTGGACTCAATTGATGCCGGTAGCCATGGCAGCGTCCCCTGTCTTTTTCGGCTTGGGGTAGCCATTTTACTCCATCTTTTGTCAAGCTTCGAATAGAAATCCATTCAGTTGTGCTTCGGCAACCTTCCAGAGTGGTCAGGACCGAGATTTCTTTTTATAGACAAAAAATAATCACACTTGTAAAAAAAAAGGAAAATTAAAAAAAAAAAAAATTCAGGCCGTGGGGTTTGTTTCGAATTTGGCACCCGCGCTGAATGTGTAAAGAGTTCTTCCCCTTATGAGATAACTGAAACTGGTTTTGAAAAAGGTATATCTTGAATGCATAAATCATAGTTAACTCTAACAATTCTGGCTAATCATCTCGGTGTTGTTTCTTCATGGAAAGGTGTTATTCAAGAAATCCAAGAACAATAAATTGATTTTTCAGAAAAAATGACTTTCCGGGCGATAATGCACAACTTCATGGTCGATGAGCACCGCCTCGCAGTTGTTCGATTAAGCTCAAATTTTACACAGATTGTTTCTTTATTGATTGAAACAAGATAGGGGTCTGGGAGCTAAACTTTACATACTTTTTTGGAAGATGATTTTGAAAATCAACTAAAAATAGTAAAATTATATATTTTGCATTTGAAATGAGAAATTCATCTAGTTAAATAACAAACTGTACATTTCTAGCCATACTATTAATTTGACAGATTTATCTTATTCGTTGATTTATAGTAGAACTTTAGGAGGAAATGTTTTTTTTTCAACACAACACATTATGCTACATGGGTCAAAAAGACCCATCAATAAAATATGTATTGGGGCTAATACATTCTACAAAATATTCTTCATGAAATTCTACTGTAGACCACTAAGCCCAGCATTCTTCTTAGACTTGATTTGAGATACTTAATGAAATTTCCAGTTTGTAAGCTTTATATGGCAAAACCCCAAAATGAACGTTTATTTTTAAAAAAATTTGTATTTTCTCATTCAGTACATGTACCAAAATTTATCCATAATCGCGAATACTAAAATTTAAGTTACTGGGGCAATTCCTTCCATGTTTTTTCATCTTTTGTATGAAGTCGAACAACTGTGCGACGATCCTGCAATTGCAATCAAGTGAATTTGCTGTTCCCGATTTGTATGGTGTTCACTTGTCAGATGAGACCTTGTATAAGCCTGCAATTCTTGAAGCTATCCTGTTCAGGTTAACCTAATCAAACAAAAACTCAGTAAATATTTACAAAAGTTTAATTTAAAGTTGTAAGGGTGTAAAATTTGCTTCTAATCAATATCAGATACATTTTGAAGTAATTCTAATTTTCAAATTATTTCCAGCATTTTCAGCCTCTAACAAAATGTGCGCAATTCATATAATCTAAAACGTGTGTATACAAATTACAACAACGGCAACGACAATGACAACAACAGCAATAACAATAAGCCCAATAAGTGATTTACTTCAATTGCCGCAACACAACAATTGAATAAATTTTCCAATTGCCTGAATTTTTCGCACATTAACATTAGCATTAGCATTATTTTGTATACATATTGAAGGCATTTGATGCTGATGCTGATGAAGATGATGAAGAAATTCATGCTGCTGAATAAACGCAAATTCAGGCACATGCATCAATCGTCAATCGTCACCATACACCAAACATTTCACAGCTTTTGAAACCCTTTCGGGGAGGTACCAAAATTTTTATTTGAATTTACTTTGAAGTTGCTCATATCAACAATAATTTATATATGCAAGTGTGTGCGTGCGAGTGTATGCGAGTGTGTATATTTGTGGGTTTCGAAATGAGTGTTTTGTGTGCGTTTTTTTTTTATTGGTTGCCACCCATTTTGGTTTTTTGTTTTTGCAACGACAACGTTTGACGTTCACACAAGATTTTATTTTTTCTTTCTTCTAATATCAAAAGATATGAATTGCAAAAAGGCAAACGTTTGCAGAAAAAGCAAAAACACAATATCTGAATTCCTTCGAAAAAAATAAAACAAAACCAAATTGTAAAAGAATTGAAAGTGCGTAAGAGTTGAATTTATTTAAGTTGAAGTCAATCATGGCGAAGGGTTGAGCTGTAATTTTGTATTATATTGAAATTGTATTGTTTAGTTAGGAGGAGTGTAAGTAATGAATACCTATTTCATTAACTCAAAATATTTTCAAAAGAAAAAGTGGGTGTCAGCATGGAAAATGTAATAAAATACGCTTTCGCTACTAACAATTGTTCAAAATTAGTTTTCACTTAATGAACTGCTTATATAACTCCCAAACAATTTGAGGCAATAAGTATATTGCTTATTTAGTAGAATTTAGAATAAATATACAAAGAATGAAATAGAGTTGGAGGCGAGTGAGTAATTTTTCATTTACGCTAGTTAAAGCTTCACTTACGATAGTTAAAGCGGGCTCAGAGAACACCTCTGTAAAATAGGCATTGAGGGAAGCTCAATATGCAGGTTCTGCAATGAGAAAGAAGAATTATCAGAGCATATTTTAACTCATTGTGGAGCACTGATGTACAAAAAAATTAAATGTCTGGGCATGTACCAAGTGCACAGCACTGAACTGGCATCCATAGATTCGGGCGTAGTGCTCAAATTTCTAAGGGAGACTGGACTGGATGAGGTACTCTAGGCGGATTAGACTAAAAAGAGAAGAGGGACGTACAATAGATCTTATAGGCCGTGGTACAACAACAATAATTTCTATCAATACAACACAATGTACTCACACGATGATTTGGTAGATTCTTAGTGGGTTAGTGCGATTCAGAGAGCCAATGGCATTGAACTTCAAAATTATTCGTTATAAGTAATCGAAAAATTGTTGTGTACTTTTGAAAACAAGATTTCGTTTTTCAGTGACGTTTCGATTTCAACTAGTTGTAAAATATTAGTCCTTTTACTTGTAGTCGGGTTCTAGGGTCATTTCTCTCTTTCATTGCATGCTTCAAGCAGAAAAATTTTGCAATAATCAAGGCAATGGGCCATGTCATTGATAGCGGTTGGAGAGAAAAGAGCATGTGTGTATTTTGTGACAGTCAGGCTGCGCTTAAATCCTTGCTTTATCTTTTAAATACATTTAAACTGGATATGTATTGTAAGTGCTTAATTTTGTTGGAAAACATAATTCCCTGCTGTTGGCATGGATTCCAAGATGCTTAGGAATCTCTGAAAATGAATCCGTTGAAAAGAAATGGTTTGGAAACTGCTCAGAAACAATACTCTATTTGTGATCTACAGCCATTAAGACCACCATTGTGTGTCGATTTGACCCACAACCGTAAATGGAAGGAACTGAGCGACTGTAGACAGACAAAACGCTAGTAACTTCTGTGCTGCCTGTGGTTCGGAGAAAGAATATGAAGAAAAGGTAAATAATTTTTGTAGTGTTGCCCCGCTTTCTGTCGGATCAGAGTTAGCATATTTGGCACTGGAGTGTTGAGAGACGAATACCTGAGCTCTTTGACACCACAGGATCTGATCAGGTTTATTAATAAATCAGGTAGATTTAGAGAATAGAAAAAGGAAACACAGGATGTAGTACAATGGGCGTAAAACTTGTCTGAGTACTGTATTGTTGAACAAATCTTTTGCAGTTTCAACAAAGTACTAAACCCTCTAACCCGTAAGGTTGAAAAATCCTATCCAAAAACAATCACGCTCCTGAATCCGCACCCTAAAATCCTATCCAAAAAAAATCACGCTCCTGAATCCCGCTCCTGAATCCGCACCCTAAAATCCTATCCAAAAAAAATCACGCTCCTGAATCCCGCTCCTGAATCCGCACCCTAAAATCCTATCCAAAAAAAATCACGCTCCTGAATCCCGCTCCTGAATCCGCACCCTAAAATCCTATCCAAAAAAAATCACGCTCCTGAATCCCGCTCCTGAATCCGCACCCTAAAATCCTATCCAAAAAAAAACAAACACCAGAATTTTTGTTTCCATTTAACATTGTTGAAAGGAAAATGAATATGAAGTCCATTTTTTTTTATTAGTTTTTGAGTTTAGCAGTTAGGTGAGAAAAACGAAAGGCTGCCTTGATGCGGCCTTGGGAGTTAAAGCCAAAAAATAAAGATATATGTGGGCAATTCACAAGGTGTCTTATTTGGTGTTGTATCCTCTCATTTGTCATAAAATCTAATTTTTCATACAAAAATATACGAAATTATGATTATATGACAGTATATGAGGAGACTTAGACATTTTTTTTTAGATCTTTTTTAGATTTTTATAAAAAACTTATATGAGCGATAATTTTACGTCACAAAACAACACTTTGTACACATAAAAATAACTATAAACAACAATAGTGTGATCTCAGAAAGTGCAAACTGACCACAATTTGTGTGTTTATTATTTCTTTAGGTCTGCCATTTAATTAAAAAAAATAAATAAATTTGCACTTGTCCATTAATTAAAATAGACTGAAGGCTGCCTCAGGCCGGCCTTACGGGTTAGAGGGTTAAAGTAATATCTGTATCTTTTTTGTACTGCGGCTGAGAAGGTAAAAATGTCTTACACATCGTCAAAACTGCCGTCTCAGAGGTTGCAATCACTAGAACATCATTATAATTCTCATTGATGTACTTCCACACTGGGACTGGTTTTGTGACATTGCTTGCTTTGATGTTGTTTTCAAAAGTCTGTTTTACATTCTATAGTTACAGTGCGTTTCTTGTTATCATCTTTTTTTTTTTTTGTTCAGTTCGTTGACCTATAGCGTTAGTTTCACCACAGCATCATTCACGCTTGCCATCTTCTTCTTCAATTTCATCGTTGGACGATGCAATGCTAATGTTTAGCTGTTCGTTGATGTGCTTGAAGTCCTTTCTGTCTAACTTCAGTTCAGGAATATCTAACTGCAATGCGCTAATGTTTAAATTGATCGAACTTGGTAGATGGCCAATTTCTTCGCCGTCCTTTTGTTGTGACTTTGTTGTTGCTCTTCTAGTTGCACTAGTAGCAGTTATGCCAGCTTTACACAAATTATAATCATTAGAAATTGCATTTTTATTCTACATATTTGGATTACATAAATAAAAGTTCTTAAAAATGGAAATTATTTTCTACATAACCACACAAAATAATAACTAATAACACAGTCTAACAGCATTTTCGCAACAGAATAGCCACCCTATTAACCTTGAAAGGCTATATTCTATAGACCATTTTTGTAAAACAAACTTATAGTCTAGAACGTCTCAGTTTTATTTTACAGTGGGCCAAATTTTTTAATTTTGGTCGAAGGGAGCTGAATACTATGTCTGAGGAAAATCCTATTGACAAAGTTGTATGGTAGAGTTTTACAAGAGTCATTTCTGTAGAGCATTTTAACCCTTTAGTTCCTCTTTTTATGGGACAATTTCCCACTTTTTGTGATGACAACCTGAAAAGTCCTTTCAAAAGAGACATTTAAGGATTAAAATGTTCGGCAAAAATATTTGCCAGAAAATTTCACTAGGGGTCACCCAAAACATAAAAGTCATATATATAACGGTTAACGGCTGATAAAAGGAAATAGTTTTTTACTTCTATCAAAATCGTAATTTACGCAGAACTAGCACGCGATTGGTATGTGATCTGCCGGTTCAATTCAAGTCATGGACGTAGAAAATGCCAGTGTCCTGTCACCGCCTTTATATCAGGTCAATATCCCACTTTCTCAAGTTGTACATATAACTTTTGGTATGAAAATTTTAAATAAAATTTTTTTTAAAATTTCCTAATTTTAGAACCCCTACTTTTACACCCCCTACTTTGGGAGTTGGAACTCAACTTAAAACCGTTTGTCCGCCGATAAAAAAAAAATACGCGTATGTTCGGTTATGCATTACTTCAGCGTTTGCAGAAGCAAAAACGGACAAAATGTACTGGCTGCTAGTCAAGCATTAGCGGTAAGAAAGAGCATCGCTGCAACAGTCCCTTGCTGTTAAATGCGTGATCAGCAGACAAATATTGGCGTTTTAAGCGCTTTTGTTTCTGTAAAGGTTGCAATATTGTATGGTTGAATATACCATACGTGTCTATTAGATTTTCGTCCCTATAACAATTATGAAAATCAGAAAAATTGGCGTCGGACACCTGGGGACGTCGCCTTGTTGGTCCAAATTAATGTTATAGCTATCTAAATTAATCATAATGTTGAATTCACATTATAGTATATTTTATTTATGTGGGTAGGCTGCTATTTCCTTTTAGTAATCGTTAACCGTTATATATATGACTTTTATGTCTATAGTGACCCCTAGTGAAATTTTCTGGAAAATATTTTTGCTGAACATTTTAATCCTTAAATGTCTCTTTTGAAAGGACTTTTCAGGTTTTCATCAAAAATGGGGTCAAATTGTCCTATAAAAAGAGGAACTAAAGGATCAGAATGTTCTACAGAAATGATCCCTGTAAAATTCTACCATATAACTTTGCCAATAAGATTTTCCTCAGACATCAATTTATAACGCTTTTTGCACTTAGTATTCAGCTCTCTTCGACCAAAATAAGAAAACTTTGACCCACTGTAAAAAAAACTGAGACATGCTGGGCTATAAGTTTGTTTTACAAAAATGGTCTATACAACATTCCCTTTCAGGATTATAGGGTGGCTATTCTGTTGCAGCCAAAAAGTCTTAATTTGTTGGACTGTGTAATTGTGGTGTGGTAAGCAAAAGCAAAAATGGCTGGCAAGGTTGAATTTAAATAGCGAAAAATCACGTTAGGTCGTCATTTGAATTTTTAGCATGTTAATATCAAATATGTTCCTATTAGTTTACTGGACTTGCATCTGAAATCATCATAATGTACTAGAGTATTTTAACCTTTTTATTATAATAATGACCAATATTTGCATTACATAAATTTATACATTACAAAAGATAAAATCTTTTAAAATCAATCAAGTTATCATGCTGTGATTTTTCTAGCTCCTGTAAGCCAAAGCCAACAGTCAAAAATGCTTTTAAGCTGTGCGAATTTCATCTTTAGAGCAGTAACAACAACAAAACGACCGCTGTTGCTGTGTGAGGATGACTGGCAATTTTTGCTTTCATTCACTTTTATCTTTGCGCTCAACTCAAACACTTCAATAAATACATCTATAGTTACATATGTTTAAAACTAAAAGATGCCGCCACCATTATAATAGCCGCCCGCGCGCACGGCAGCAGCGCGACGGCATGAATAGGCAAATTAAGCAGCACGTCTGGTGTGTAATGCTGTACAGGTGCTTCTCGTTGTTGGCCAAACTCAAACGCTTTCCCCGCAGACGCTCTAGCTTCATTCTTCACTCATTGAGTGCCGCTTTTGTGCGTATGTGAGGAAGAAATTACTTCAAAAACAAAAGATAAAAGGATTTTGAGAAAATCTTCTTTTGATAGGTTAATTGAATGGCAGCGGTGTTGCAAGTTAATCGGCGCTTTCAACATTGTTTTTCTTTTTCTTTTTATTGTTGAGAATTTCATTGTTGTTCGTTGGGGCTCAGTCAATCAGCAACTGCTTTAGTAACTACTGTTCTGCTGTTCGCATACTGTTCGCATACATTTGTGTACATATTGCTGCCGATCTTTTCAACATCCACATCATTCACGCACCACGAATGATCATTTCGTGCAAAAGAGGGGGTGCACAATTGATGCCTGAATGATGGGTGTCAATCATTGAATTGAAGTTCGATAAGTTTGATGTTCCCACATTGTGTGCAAAAAAGAAAAAAACAACAGGAATATTCTTAATATTGTGTTTGTTGTTAATACACACACATATTAAATAGAATTTAAATAATTTGTTTGGGTTTTGTAAGTTTAACAAAATTGAAAAGTCTCGTTTAGTGAATTTACATGATAAAGTCATTTATAAATAATTGAGCTATTGCTTGCCAAAGTGGTGTAAGTTAAAATCAAAATTTTGGAAATATTGTACATTGGTTTTGTAGAAGTGCTGTACAAAATAGGGTTCTTATGAAATTTATTTTCTCGATTTACAAGCAGCTTAATAGAACATATGTTTAATCTAGATGTACACCTTTTTTGTAGGAAACTGAATGAAGTCAAAATTATTGCCTGAAGATGAAACTCCAAATAATAGAAAAAATTTATTTACACCACTTTTGCACTCAGCTACTCAATTGTTGTTTGAGTTGAGAATCTATAATAGTCAATACATAGTAAATAATATTAAAGTTATAATTGTAAACTAATAAAACTATGCTTCGAACCATTTTTATATCGACTCATGTCTCTATGTTAAGTAATATTGAAAAAGAGAAGTAATAGATATTGTGATTGCCTTCTTCATCTTAAGATCTCGATAATTATTTGTTATTGCTTACCGGAGATTTTAACATTTGCCTAATTTTTATAGTTACAAATTTGAAATTTCAATAATGTTCTTTCCTTTTTCGCTCCACACACCCCCGTATGTCATTAATGTCAAAGATAAATCTACAAATGTCGCAAACGACAGCCACGTGACCTTTGACACATTAGTGTCAGTTGTTGGCATGAGTCAAAGAACACCATCGAAACATATGGAACGGAACAGAAATAGAATCGACTGTCAGACAGACAAGCAGACAGACATTTACAATGACGACGCAATTTATGCAATTGTTGTAAAAATTAAAGTGCATCCGCTTCGTTGGCCACTTTAAATTTGAAAAATCTACACGAGCATCTTGCACGGTTTTCAAAAACATACAAAATGCACGAATGTGTGTGTATATGTTTGCGTATGTGAAGTGAAAGAATCCCCCTGAATGTGTGTAATGCTGGGTGCTAAAGCGTATGTGTGTGTGTATGGGTGTTTATAACCATCATAGGGGGCGGTTTTGTTGACTATAATAAATTATTAAATGAAAATAATGACGACAGCTTTTTCTTATTTTGATTGCAAAAACGAAACAATTGAAAATTTGCGCTTTAAAATGACAAGAAAAAAGAAAAACTGAAATGAAAACCGCGTAATGAGTTCAAATTGCTCTTCGCATGCACACGCACACACACATACATACCCGTTCTCAATGAGTTATCATTGTGTGAGTAGTTAGCATGAAGAATAAATATGTATGTATTTAATGTGCACAAACGGAAGGATGTAATTTGGTTGAGGGTGGCATTATGTATTTCGAAAAAGGCAGAAGAAATTAGTTTGAATTTAATTCTAAAGTCAATGAAGATGATTGTAAAAATTGTTAATGAAAAATGTGTTGCACGTGTCATCGGCTGTGAATGGAGTCATATGGATACACACACAATACACAAATGCTTACTGTTTTAGTTTTGCTACTTTCACAACTTTTAAGTTTCTGGACTAGTCCTTGAAATAAATAAATTAATTCTTAATTTAGAAACTCATCCAAGTCAGCTTTCAGATTAAAACTAACTCTATAATGTTAACTACTTTAATTAACCTGTTCTTAAACTAAGAAACGTATATGTATATATTTACTTGCACAACATATTTGCAATTAGGTATCTCTGCAATTTTGCACTCTACACTCTGCAGTTTGCTTGCCTACTTGAGGAAATTACATAATTTCTCTTCGGTCGTGCCATGTGATATTATTTAATTGGCGCTGTCAAGCTTGAACCCTAAATGAACTTCGGTTTCTAGAATTTAGCAAACCTAAGTTAAATTTCTAAAATTTTGTATAGACGGTTCTACAATACCTTGCCTTAGCCTTCGATATCTCCTTATGAATTTCTAAAATTCAAAACTACAGTAGCCGCTTGTTATATAATTATATACTTAAATATATGTTACAATATCCAAAATCTAACACATTAGGTTCTAAACAATGAACACAGCCTCTCTTCATTAACCAAGCACTTTTTTTCCGAAAGTTTTCTAAGTCAGTGGATCAGAAAAATAGTGAAAGAATATGCAATCAAATAAACGAATTAACTAACTTGCTAAACCTAGCAAAATGAATATGATCCTCTCGTAAGGGCAAAACAAAACATGTACTCCAAAAATTAACTGAGGGTTAATTGGGTTCGTGACTCGAACAAAAACTTTATCCAATCAACCAGCCATGTAATCAAATTTATTTTAAATTGCTCTCCGCATTCGAAAAACTTTGGTAGTACCTTCAAAATGACAGAAATGTCGACAGGGCGCATTACAAAATTTTAAAGTTATACATACTTCAAAATCTAGACGTTTCAGATAAAAAAATACATATCACAGAAATTTCTTAAGATATCAACCTTTTCATGCGCTTTTCTTAACCTCAATTAGTTTTATATTAGCTGTTTTCTTAAATTTTTGTTACAGGGCTATAAAATTTCTTTCATCAGTGCTTTTAATTAAAATAAAATGTCTATTTTGTTCCGATTGCAACAAATTGGCCACACTTCATTTTTTATCCCAAATTTTTAAAAATTTGAAGTTTCACGAGTTTTCTCAAGACATATATAATTAAGAACCACTCTCTTGATTATGCGAACAACACTATTTATATTTATATACTTCTCGTCTGAATTTGTTCACATAATCGAGCGGCTACTATATTTGCATATATAACGTAGCTCACAAAACTGATCACATAAAGAAACATTTTGGGACACGAGAAATAGCCAAAAATTTCGTAAAATTAAAAAATAAACGCGTAGTTAAGTTTGTACTCATTCAGATGAACAGAAACGGAAACAAATTCTTGTAATCATATAAATCTTCAAATTCTACAAGGGTCTTGGAAGTCCCAAAATTTCTACTATATATTTGAATTTTTTTAAATTTTTTGGCCAACATTTTTTGAAATTCCACAGCTTTGTTATTGGCACATATTTCCAAATACAAACATAAGGCAAAAAGAATTTTCTAAAGCGGATGGTGTTTAGTATCTCTTTATGTGATCGGTTTTGTGGGTCACTGTATTTCAACTTTTCAAACACAACAGATCCATTTTCGCCTCTATAATTTCAAGTTTACATATTTATACAATTCTTTCAATTTGGTTGCTCCATATGAGGAACTGAGGTTTCGTCTCTGGCCTCAATAAAAAATCTTCAAAAGTCCTGTTACAGAGATCTTAGCTTATGTGCAAACCTCTAAAGCTTACAGTTTTTAGAAGGAAGACCAATGGGACTTATCAATTATGTGTTCTAAATTTTCGATTTAAAATGTTCAAAAGAACCTGAGATATTATTTGCACATATCCCAAGAAATGGATTCTAATTGTTTCCTCCTTCTCCTGCCCTTCAAACGCAACGATACTGTCAACTTCATATCTACTGAATAAGTGTGTGTTTGGGCCGACTGTAAGACGAAATGTTTTCTTCTCTGCGTATGTTTTTACTTTTTTTTGTGTGTTTTTTTTTTTTGTATAAATCAGTTTGCTGTAAGTTAATTAAAAATTCTTTATAGACATGAAATTAATTTTCACATTGTGCATCTGCAAAGTGCAACCAACATAAGATCGACGTTCGATAATGTAAAGTGTGCCGAACTGAACCGCACTATGTACACCTTAAAAAAAAAAAATATGTATTGAAACACAGTGCAAAAAAGTTACATTTAAGAAGCATGTGTTGTTGTTGTTGTTGCAATATTGAAGTTTTTCCAACGCATTGCACATTATTAGATTTTTATCGCACCATATGTATGGCGTTGTTATGGCATGATAATATGTTAGTAGGAAAATATTTGTGCATACATATATTGCTATTGGATGATATTTTCAATAACGATGAGTTGAAGATTTCGAACATTGAAAGTGAAGAGAGCACAGTTTGTAATATTCTTGCAATATGTATGTATTCAGGCATAGTTTCATGCCTGTATTTATCCTGTTACATCTTCGTGTTACACTGTTCGATAAAAGTTAACTTTTTCAAAAAAAAATAAAATTATTCGAGTTCCGGTATTTTAAAAGCTTATATCTGATTTATATTTTACACAGGTTTGAAATTTAGAATTTTTGATTATTTTGGTAAAACAAAACCTATGATATCTTGGTTAATTTTGCGTCGGAGATGAATTGAGTCTTCAGCGACTTATAGTAAAATTTTTAGTTAAATATTTATCCGAAACATATTAACCGTTTATCTCCCTCTCTTATGGATTTTTTCAACAGAAATTGGCTTTTCAACCCATTAATAGGATCCAAAGAGGATTGTTCCAGTAAATTTTTCTATTGTTTATTGAATACTAAATAAAAACCCCCTGAATTAAGTTCTAGTATTAGGATACCTCAGAAATAAAAAAGTCGATTTTGGTTTGAAAAATTTCTGTGGAAAATTACTATAATGTTCATAAATTTTTTAAAATTTGTATGCTAAAACTAGGTTTCCAGGTTTCAGGTATTCAGCGAAGTGCAATTTCTTCAGGAACATTTCTTTGGAACATATTAAGGGGGTATTTTTATGTAGAAGATTGATACTTTTTAATGATACTTATACCCAATATATGAACCTTTAACCGACTAAAAATTATTTAAATAAACATGTTTTTGGTTGGGTGAAAGTTTGAAATTTTGTCTTAAAAAATCGACGTTTTGGTTCAGAGGTCTGCCAATCAGCTAATTATAATTACGCTGCCTGAGAGGAAATGTGAAGCTTGGGCACGGCTGAATATTAAATACCCTACACACCAGGGCCGTAGCCAGAAATTTTTTTCGGGGGGAGGGGGGGAAGGGAGGGGGTTTTCATTCGAAGAAAATATTCATAAATAATTTTTATCAAACTGATTTTTAAATACAATAAATTAAATTGATGATACATTTGATGGACCCTATAAAATTAAAATTTTAGGAAAAATTTTCCGATCTTAAACTCAAAAAAATGGCCAAAAGTGACAAAAAATTCCCAGAGTAATCAAATTAAATTTTTTCAAATAAATATTATTCAATAGGCATTCTAATGCATTTTTTTTATCGTGAGGGACATAATTTCATTAACTCATTGACTTCCCACTACTGATGATGTACCCAACCTCAAAAAAATTATCAAAAATAGTAGAGGCTCATTTCTTTCAAATGACCATCATTGAGAATTTGAGACATTATCAATGATAAGGAACCCGGATGAGGTTGGCTTATATTCCCTAAATTCGTGAAGTCACAGCATTGAATGAGATATTTCTAGTCGTGGTGTTCTGAGCAATAATGCGTTAAAAAATTAATTATATTTTAAGATGATGGGTTTTGCTAATAAGATGGAAGAAAGAATTTTTCACGTCAAAAACTTCCCATCACATCACGTTTTAGGAAAAAAAATGGGATTCAAGCAAGTCTTTTTTTGCAGGGATCCAATAATTTTTTCTATTTTTATTAATTTTTAAACTTTTCAAACTGATTCAGGACGAAACTTTAAATCAAAAACAGTTACTGACCTAGAAAAACTATGAATGCAGGAGTGCTCAGTATCACCTTCTCTTTTTGAATCCGTAGTCAAACCTCATGTCGAAGCAAGCAAATCGGATTTGATCGCATAGTTTAACTAAGATTTCAAATTAATTTTTTATATTTGACTTTTTACAAAAAAAAAAAAACCGATAGAAGTAAAAAATATCGTTAAATAGATTTTATTTTCACTTTTTTCCATCCATTGGCAATTAATCTCAAAAATTAGAATAAAGTTTCCACATTTTAGGCCAGAACCCCCAAAACCTCCCCCCTAAATACGGCCTTGGTACCCAGTACTATCATTTATGCATTTTTAAATACTTATATTGTTAAGTTTTAGTTGATATGATAAGGAATTTTTTTCTTTTTTTAATATGAATTGTAATATGGAAAGGTTAGAGTTCGATCAGCCCGAATGAAGATTTTATTATTCGTTCGGCTCAGGCAACCATTTACTTTCACCGCCTGAAGCTTGCTCCTGAGCATTTTGTAGCGAACTCATATTCAACCTTGGTTTAAAGCTGCACTATTTACACAGGTCGAACGAATGAAAATTCTTTCATTCGTTCGAGGGTCTAAATGCAGCGTAAGAATATAAAATGTTGAAAGCGTTATAGATTAAACTTAATTTTTTATATTCCAATTCCATATTCCATTCATTGCTATACCCAACGCCAGAAGTGAGAGCTTGCTTTATAAGATACTGTGAATTATTCCACTACTGCCACGTAAACCAAACTATCTAGTAAAAGAGTTAAATGTTATAATTATTAGTATTTAGGTAATTGCTGAGGTCGACGTGGTTAGTGTGCTGGAGAAAACTAAACGATCAAAAATTAAAATAAACATTTGTCTACATGACACCACACCTCTTGGTTGGCAATGGCAAACATCGAAAACTGCCTGAGAAAAACTTTTCACTTCATTGTTCGGATTCTTCATAAAACAGAAGGTCCTTTCTTTTCGTGTACAAATATAAATCGGGTAACATAAATAGATGCGAAAAGCTTGGTTTAACCCCTCCATTGGCTGGTGCGATATAAAAAAGGAAGCAGACGCCAATTGTGGTAATAATCGTTCAGAGAAACTTTATGCCATGGTTAAACTTTGTTTCAGTTTATGTTTTCAATGGTTTTGTCTAACAATTTTTTCTACTCCATTGAAAATAAAACTTTGTTACCGTTTTGTATTTTTTCTGTATTTTTGGCTAATTTTCGTTTTACTTGCCACAATAAAATATTGCTAATTACTTATTTTTAAAAAGTTTTTTTGGCAATTAAATTTTCATTATATATTTTACCAATGCTACTTTTACTTTCACCTTCTATGTATTGCCTACTGTAATAAGTTTAATAACCAATAACATATACCAATAGCAACAATATATTGCTGCAATAATGTGTGTATGTAATACTAACCAAGTAAAAGAATGTAAAAGTAATTTTCTATCCACACCTTGTTAATATGAAATTAATGACTGCATTAGATAAATTACAATATACATACACAATGTAGTGTAGTGGTAGCGAGAAAGCAAAGACACAAACACATACTTACTTATACAAAAATACACAAATATAGATGCATATGTACATGTGCATAGGTTATAACTAGGATATACTTGGTAGTAATATACCTAGAGAACTCTACTTACATTATTAAGTGACAAACCCACGATATGTAAAATGATAATATTGTCAATTGGACAAACGAACCGAAGGCAGCACAACGATGAAATTGTTGTGGACATTGAATTGGGACAAATTGTTGGTAATAACGATAGTAATCAAAAAAAAAAAGAAAAAAAAAAATAGAAAACGATAGGTGAAAGACGATGGTGATAGATAGATTGTAGTAGCAATAGGAGGAATCGAAAGAAGAATGAAAAGAAAGTGTCATTGCATGAATGAAAGCAAAGGGTATACTTCGATGTATGAAAGTATGTATGTACCTATAAATGTATAATATTAGAATTATGTAGAACAAACGGATGGGCGATGGACGGTCGAAACATGACAGCTAATGATAATAGCAAACTAACGAGCTACAAGGCTAAATGCACATATCTGTATATAGTTACCACTTTGCACAACAGAAGGAAAGTCGCAAGCAAGGAAACTGTCATTATGAATGAAACATGAAAAGAATTACGATTTTGTACTCTACATTCGATAGTTCCGAGACAAAGATATTTTAAAGGATTTTAAAGTTTTAGTAGAGGAATTTCGGAAAATAAAAAGGAATTTTATCATTATATGAGAAGTAATACTACTACTATTAGGGAACAACAGCTCATGGAGGGCAGAGACCTTTATATATAATGCATGTTTTTAACCCTTTTACTATGAAGTTTTTTCTCATATTATGTTTGAATTTTTCACTACATATTTTATGCAAATATAAAAGTAATGTTGGAGGTACATGCGAAATCTTTTATCTTTAGGGTTATCCTTATGTTTTCTGATTGAACAAAATATTCGCTTACGGCAAGTTACGGCGTTGACGGTGCATATATAGGGAAATGCCGTCTGGATTGGTCATTTTTGACCATAGCTTCCGAGTAAAGAAGAAGGTCAAACCAAGCACATCGTTGGAAAGGTCTAGAAAAAAGTAAAACTTTGGCTCAACATCGCAAACTGATAAGGTGAAAATTGAAAAGTTATATGTATTTAAAAAAAAAAAAACTAAATGCTCTCATGATCGGGCTTTGCTGTCTAGGTTGACTCATCGCTGAATATTGACAAAATATGTGAAATGATTGATAATGACCTGGAAAAGAAATGTCGCTGAAAACTGTAATGGATGGTAAGTTGTTGTGGATTAACCCACGAGGCATTGCACAGATGAGTGGAAAGTTCACATCTTCATCCGAAGAAGGTTTTTTTCTGCGCTTTTTAGACAGGCGATCTTGTTCAGCTGGTGGTTGATTTCATTGGGGTGTCTTGAAAGAGTCTCACTTGTGTTTTTCCTCATTCTGGAGAGGAACATCAGAAACAGCGATGCCAACTTGAGGGGAATTTCCCGATTTTCAGTCCAGCACGTCCTGATTAACTCTTAATTATTGTCATCATAAAGAAGATGAAGTATATTTTATATGTTAAAAACCGAAAATCAAAACTTTGAACCCGTTTTTCCCAAAACAAAGTTTTGCCATTTATTATTTGAGTCAAAAGAAATCCCATGTCTTCTCCTTTGAGAACTTTGATGTCCAAAAGTGGGCTGAAGCTGTTGAGGACACCAGTCCCATACACATTTGTTAAGTTTTGGACCGAGAAAATTCAGGGTCGCCTTAAAATAACACTCCCTGAAGGTCAATTTTGTTTTTGCCAAATGTTTATATGGAAAGCGCGTGTAGCGCTGTTATAATATGAAAATATACCAATGCGGGGAATTCGATCGAAAATCGGGGAATTTCTCGAGGGTTATCGGGGAGAGAGAAAAAATGAGTTGGCTTGCCTGATCAGAAATCGCTTTACAGTGCTGCAATTCCTCGCCGTTGACTTCGGCCTCCATAACAGTTTCGCCACTTAACAGCGCTTGCACAAAGTTTGAATCCACAAAAATGTCCGGATTGTATGGGGCAATCCCAGCGGCGAGAAATCCAGCTTTCCGGTTTTGTGGCACACACCTTAACGTACACAATCACGGTGGACTACCAAAATGGTCAATCCTTAACGACAAGCGTCATTGCCGCATCGCGTTACACCACAACCAGACATGTTATGATATTGGAATTTAACCTTGGTTTGTTTTCGAACATGAACCTCATAACACATTCGCAATGCATATCTTGACGATTGTGTGATTTCGCTTCACTCTCTAATCACGTATTCAATGATGCTAAAAAACTTTTTTCCTAATTTTCAAACCACTGAATGTAGAACACATGCTTTGCTTTCAGGCTCCAAATTTGTAATGTCACCAGGGATGCCAACTCATTTTTTCTGCCTCCTCGATAGCCCCCGAGAAATTCCCCGATTTTCAATCAAATTCCCCGCACCGGTATAATTTTATATTATAATAGCGACATATGCTTAAAATTGAGCAAGGTTAATGTTATTTTAATGCGCTCCAGAACTGGTAGGTTAATAGTAAGGAACTTTCTGACTTCGGAATTCTTTTGACACATGGGGGATTTCGTCTCAAGGGAACCCACTCTTAAAATCGGTTGAGCTCAAATGAATCCGGTGTACCGAGTTACCCGACGTTCATTTTGATAGATAAACACTTAAACAAAAACACATGGGCTTTCTTTTGACCCAAATAAAAACAAAAAATGTTTCCTATTATTCACCTTTTCAAAACTATTTTTGATTTAGAAAAAAAAAGTTTTCGAAAGATTTAAATTAAAATTTAAAAAAAGTGTTCGATAAAAATTTCCCAAAAAACAGGGGCTTTTTGAACAAAATATATAAATCCTACCCCTTCTAATTACGCGAATTTTGGCGGACAGCCAAAATTAGTTTTTTTCGAAAATTGGACTTTTTTCGAAAGTACAACGTTGCAAATTGAGGAAAAAATTTACCAAACTTTTTTTCTATTATGTCCTGGGGCCATTGTTGTATAGAAAAACATATTTTAATTTTAGACCGTACGTGCCAATGACAAAAACCTTGTTTTGAGAAGAACGGGTTCAAAGTTTTGGCTATCGGCTTTTAAATATATCGACGAATCCCAACGGACCTTCTTCCCGCCCAATACGACCGAGAGGTGCATCTGCATAGCGCACAGATCGGTGACCGATGCAATCGCAGTCCGGAATTATTAATCAGGAGGTGCTGGACGAAGGTATAGCCAAGCCTTTCTGAACAGTCGAAAGTGATGTCGAAGCGCTGCGCGACTGTTTTGATCTGACTGATACTCGCCGCTATAATCGTCTATATCTACGAAAGCACGTTGAGTTTCTCTCTGAAATTTTTACAAAATACTTTTGAAATAAAATACTTTCAAACTACACACTTTTTTAAAAATCGATTTCTTCAAACTAAGAAAGTGCAGGACCACCTTAAGAAGAGATGAAGATTATAAGACCCAAAATATGAAGTATTGCAAAAGTCAAACGATTTACATTATATAAAATTTGACAAAAAATATTCTTCAGACTTTATTGACTAAAAGTTGAGCGGTTTCGAATTCCCCGCAAAAAACAGCTCATTCCCCGATTTCCCGTACTAAGTAACATTCCCCACAAATCGGGGAATTCCCCGCAAGTTGGCATCGCTGAATGTCACGGAAAGTTCGGTGTCACTGAAAGAAGTTTTGCTGCGTTCGCATATTTTTGCTACTAGTGCCCAAGACGAAGAGCCAACCTTGACAACATTCCCCTACTATGCACACATTGACGAAAGCCATCATCAGTATTTTAAAGAGAACTCAAGGGCATGGTTTATCGAACATTGTTGTTGTTTTTTCGAAACTAATTTGTTTTCGCTACACTGATAGCAAATAAGAGGGCATTGCCGGATACTTAGATCAAACAGCTGTCTTAAATGGGTTAATACGTTTCGAAGGTAAGGGGACAAGAGTAATGTAGGCTACTTTGGCTTCGTTAGGACACAGTTATTCGATAACAAACTTAAAGTTTGTCACTGACCATTTTCTCTCAAAAAGCGCCTGTAAATATATTTAGGAATTTGAATAAATAGCAGAGAAACTTCAATTGTGGGCAATGCGAAAAGAGAAAGAACAGTACTGGCGCTAGAATTCAGCTGTCTTTTAGAATGTCTCTTGAAAGGATTTCTAAGCCCACCATGATAACTTTAATTGCCTACTGCAATTATTGTAGGGTTTTCCATACATGGGCATCACCCACATAAATAACTGAATTTTTTAGTTGTATTTTCTAGAAGTAAGTAGTAAATAAGGTTTTCAATAATAACAAAAGACTTACATTAGCATATTGTTGACTTGGTCTATTGAAATACATGCACCTAGCGCTCTATTCCTGAATGTTCGGGTGATAAGGACATTTAATTAAATCAAAAATTGCTGCTGCTACTTCTACTGCCCCTGTAAAGTAAATGAAATAGAGTGGAAATTTCTTTGGTAAAAGCGTTAATCTATTTTTTACGTGTTCGGGTTTTTTTTTTGTTACGCTTGTCTACTTTGAAAGCGAGCGAAAAAAAGCGTTTTAAGCATTGTCTTGTTGGTCTATTTGAAATTCTTTACTGTATAATAGCAATACCTTTCAACAATGTATCCTTTGGGTGGAGTTCATATGCATACAGGCGCAACAAAGCCAGAAACACATACAAGTGCATATACACACACAATCATATTTATACATGCATGTATGGCATACCATGAAAGAAACTAATCATAATTATGTGATTTTACTACCATGTTTTTTGTTGGTCGTCGTTGTTTGGCAATGAAAATTATTTTAATATTAAATGCCAAACACATTTCCATACACCTACACACACACACACACAAACTCATGCTTACATGCATACAACTCTCTCACTCTCAAATTACCAAAATGGTTAAGAAAATGCGTTGTTGCCACTTTGTTGCCTTTATTACATACTTTGAAACTTGGCGTTTGTTTTTTCCTTCCTTTCTTTCTTCTTTGTATTCACTTAATTGTATTAAAATGAGCTCTGCGGCTATTTACTTTATCGAAACGTTTCCACACAACAAACACATATTTTGTTAAAAGGTGACAATTAATTTGTCAATAATGAAAATTGTGTTTGTTGCTGGTTGTTGTTATTGTTGTTTTGTTGTGGTGGCTTGTGCTCACGTATGTTTAACGAACGTATGTTGATGATGTTGGTGACGCTGTCGCTGGTATGTGTCATTCTTTTTTGTCATTCTCAGGTTTATTTTGGGGGGGTATTTAGGTATCTTCATCTTTTCACATCGTTATTATTTATTGTTTTAGTTATATGAATTTATTAATGATATTCACACTTTGTCTGTCTGCTGCTGTTGCTGTTTTTAATTTTAATTATTTTGTCATTTGTATTTATTAATATTTTGCTTGTATGCACATACATACATACATATGTATGGCGATGAATCGTGTGAGGAACATGTAAGTAAAGGGTTATTTATTTTTCTATTTCTATATTTCAAATTTGTATTGATTAATGATTATTGTCAGTTTGTAGTAATAATTTAATATTGAAACAACTCAATCAATGAAATTATTTATATACGTTTATTTAGCTATTTGTCTCGAAGGAAAGAAGCATTTATATTCGTCAAGGGATAATTATTTTTGTTATTTGTTTAATATTTTGTTTAAAAATGTAAATGACCCAGTGTTTGTCTTACACATTTTTAAACTTGACTTCGAATGGAAAATAATGTGTTAAATTAAAAAAAAATTTTTTTGCTGACGAATATCGCAATATAAAACCATAGCAATATTATCTAGTGTCCGACCGAATGTTCGGTTTCGGTTTCGGCCAACAATACGGTTTCGGCTAAGTTTCGGTTTCGGCAAAAAATATTTGGCCGAAACCGAAACTTTATTAATTTTACTGTAAATTGCATTTCAGTGCGCAAAGGACTGTTTTTATTTTTAGCATATAACATAAAGTCATTCAATTTTGAACATTAAAATAAAAATATGAATTTCATTTGTACCTATACCCCAAAATGTATTTTTTTTGTGCCTTTAATATGTATTTTCTTTATTGTTAAAATAATATTTTTGTTATTTTATATAAACATATATAAGTATGTATATTAGGGCGTACCAATTTGTATGGATGAATTTTTTTCGGAGTACCGACAGAAGAGTTCCATATTCTATGACAAAAAAATGGAGCTTACCCCCCGTAAAATTCGTAGAAGTTAAAGTAATATTAAAAGTAACTATCGATTTTTATTCAAACAACTACAGTACGTAGTACTGAAACTTCTTCGAATTTTACGGGGGGGTAGGATCCATTTTTTTGCCATACTTTCTTCAGCAAAGTTGATCAGAATCGAATATAAAATTTTTCTGTCAAAGTACTTAAAAAAAAAAAAAAAAAAAATTGGTACGCCCTAATGTACATTGATTTTTTTTTTTTCTTGTTAATAAAAAAAATTAAAATGATTTGAATTTTGTGTTTAACATATCTGTGGTCACAAGCAATAATAACACAACTCGAGTTCTGTCGAATTCGAGTTATTATCATAATTTGAATCTTATCCGTTTTAATATTGTGTCAGAATTTTATGACTATCGTTTCAGTGGTTTACGAGATATTAAGGCGGAAAAATAACACAACTCAACCTGATTACTCTTAGCACTTGAACCTTTGAAGTGCTCTCCTGTAAAATACAAAAAACACACTTATGCTGTTATGCCTTGTGACCACAGATATATATATATATATTTTAAAAAGTTTCGGTTTCGGTTTTGGCCGAATATTACACCCAGAAAAATACCCATCTCTAGAACAAAGAAAAAGTTTCCTCAATTTAAATCCACGAAAATTTCTCTCGTTTATGTAAATTTTCCTCAAAATGAAGAAAAATGTGCTCCTTTCATGAAACCATAGTGTTCAAGTTGAAGTAAGTTTTTTCTTCATTTTTGGAAATTTAATTGCGGTGCTGCCCATCAATTGAAATCAAATCCCAAGTTTCAATGAAAGTGTTAAAACTAAAATTAAAGAAAAGTAAGATAAAAAAGTAAATAAAACACAAGAAAATATGGGTGTGGTAAATGGGCATCTTCAAATATAATTTTTTTTCTAAAACTTAGTCCTTACAACGAGTCTCTGCATAAAATTTTAACTCAAGAGCTTTTATGAATTACTTGGTCTATTGTTAACATAAATGCGCATGGAACAATGGACGTTCCATAAACCTGTTTTTTCCAAAATTTAGTAGCACCAGCATATAAAAATTCAAGCACTATTTGGCTGCAAAATAAAAGTATCAAAATACCATAAAAGAACAAATTACCTTATTTGGAATAAAATAAGGTAATTAAACTTACATACTATTTTTGCATAAAAAATGAAAATGTAAGAAAGAGACGAATATACCAAAAATTTTCTCCATACAAAATTTTTGTTTATACAAAAAACTAGCTTTACTCTTTTGGCCTTAGCAGATAATCGCGTACGCTTTGTTTTTCTTTTGAATTTTTAAGTCGGCGTCTCTATTTTAAGCGAAATGGTTAAGTGGTTAATTTTTGAAAAAAAAAATATATATATATATATATTGTGAAAAAAATAAAATGTATTCAAAAGATATAAATTTCAATAAAGTTCAATTTATAATTTTTTGGTGGCCATAAGGATCTTTTGGTCATTTCAAGGCGACGATGCTTGTAGTGTTTGTAAAAATACGTATGAATGTAAACCTTAATTCTTATTAAAAATAAAATAATAAATGAATACAAGTAAAAAAACATGATTTCTATGCCTTTTAATTAAAACAACATTGTAGAAAATATTCCATAAATTGAGGATTTCTTTTCCAAAAAGTAAATTGACTTTAATCTATGGAAAATTATTCCCCAAACTGAGGAAAATTTTACCTAAATTATATACAATTTCTAATATTTGAAAAATATTTCCTCAACTCAAAGAAATTTTATGTCTCTAAATGAGGAAACCGTTTCTATGGTTTCCCATTTTTCCTCAATTTTATAGCCGTTTTTCTTCGAACCAAGTAAGTATTTCTCTGGGTGTAGAAAAATGCCCGAAATTCGGTTTCGGTTTCGAAAAAGTCGGTTTCGGTCGGATATTAAGGGGTTATTTTAGTACCTTGGATGCCTAAATATTTTTCACTTTTTCATTTTTCGACAGTATACAAAGCTCTGGCCAACTATTTAGCACACCCTCTCCAGTAATCGTAATGACAATATTTATATATATATTTTTAGTGATGTAGCGTTTTCAAAACTTAATAATTGAGCATAATTTTGAAAGAAATATACTTTAATGATGCTTTCAACAAAAATAATTTACGACACCGGAGTATTTTTAGATTTTCTGAGACGTTAAAAAAAGAGACAGTTTCTACGCTTGAATTTTTTTTCGCACATCCCATTTAAAATAAATATTTTGGCATTTGAGGAAACATTTGTAATTATTAAATTAATTTACTAAATCGAGTTTTTAAGCAGCTATAGATCAAAAAAAGGTTCTACTGAGATAGAAAGGCAGTTGGTCTAACAAAATCCAACTCAAGCAAGATTTAATTAGGAAAACGTAACCCGATTCCGAAGCCGAAAAACTTCAAAATGGCAAGACCTTTAATAGTTCGACAAGCTTTGAAAAATCCTTTTGCCACTTCTTTTGAGATAAGAGCTCATTTGCATCAAGAATATGGAGTAAACATATCTGCCAGGACTGTAGGGCAACGTCTTTTGGAAAATAATCTTCGGGAATGTTAAAGTGCTAAGGAATCTCAGGTTTTGGCTGCCAATCGAAAGAAACGTCTTTAATTTGTGAAGTTTCATAAAGACGTTTCATTACTCTTTGGGCAACAGTCATTTGAAGCGATGAATCAAAGTCCAATCTATTGTGGTTCCAATGGGAGATGTTTTCTATGAAGACCTCCAAAAAAAACTGGACTCAAGTTTATTATAAAAACTGTACATGGTGGTATGTTCGTATAAATGACAGATGTTGTGAAATATCCTTGTTATATCGGAAACGAGGGTTTAGCAGGACAACTCGCAGTTCCATAAGTC
Source organism: Toxonevra muliebris (assembly GCA_963691655.1). Taxonomy (NCBI): domain Eukaryota; kingdom Metazoa; phylum Arthropoda; class Insecta; order Diptera; family Pallopteridae; genus Toxonevra; species Toxonevra muliebris. Next base: position 107,361,482 of record OY829326.1, read on the forward strand.
CAGGTCCGTTAAGATGTGGTTTGAGGAGCAGCATATCTCCGTAATGGAGTGATCTCCTCAAAGTCCAGATTTAAGTATTTTCAAAAACTTGTTGTTGTCATTAAAAGACGCGTCATGGTGCTAGAACCGAGGACCCTCGACGATTTGTGGAACATAATTAACTTAGAATGTTATAAGATACCAAAGGAGCTATGCAGAGACCTTGTGTCCTCCATGCTGCTACTAAATCATATCCCAAAAAGGATTTCCTACAAAATATAAGGTAAAAACCTTCTTACATTTATCATATTTTTGTCACATTTCACTAATAATTTCTCTTTTCAGATGGCTTTCGTTGGGATTTTTCCAGGAAGATTACTTAGATTATTTTATTCAGTTTGTAATTTGTTTTTTTCCTTAAATGCGTAAAATTAAATGTTTAATGAACTATTTACTTTAATGAATAAAAATTTTGCAGCGGTTTTCCTTAAAATGTTTGAGTTTTTCTTTAATTACTTCCCAGCATAGGTAGTGAACGAAGGGTTTGCTAATTACCTCGCCAGATTATACACGTCAACATATTTTCCAAAATTTTATTGAGGAAATCCCAGTCAGTCTACAGGAAGTAGCGATGACGAACTGGAACTTCGAATAAATATTTTTCGATTTTATTTTTTCTGCTTGGCACAGGTAATCTAGAAAATGGTGCGATTTTTCACAAGCAATATTATTTATTTCTACATTCACATTTTAATTAGTTAAATGCAGTGTTGATAAAACAAAGCGAAATGAAAAAAGAATAACAAATTTTTAACAAAAATAAATACAAATAAACATTAAAATTTTGGCCTTAAAAATTAAGAGAATTTAGGAGTATGACAACAAAAGAAATTTATCCTCTTAAAAAAAGGTCGAATGGTCACCGTACCTATATATGCTGCTCTAGTGTGATGACGCAATATGTAACTAAAAACAACACAATCCAGACTTATGAAACTACAGCACTAGATTGCAGCAAGTATAATGAGACCTACTCCAAGCGCACTTTCAGAAGTACAAATCAACTTCTCCCTATCTAGAAAAAAGTACTCTACCAAACACATACAGGCTCAACTCTGACAACGATGGGACGAATAACAGAGGTGTTCAAGAAGTGGAGAACTCAAGGAAGACAAATTTATTAGGATTTCCCCTTCACACTATTATTTATCCAAATATAACTTTCCTCACTACTTAAATTTCACGCTACTTACTTACTTAGTTGGCAATACAACCAATGATCGATTTTGGTTACCTCAATGAAGCTTAGCCTGTCGCTTTTGCTATGTACGCGCTGGTGCCAGTTGGTAAGGCTATGTGTAGTAAGGTCTCGCTGTACCTGGTGTATCTAATGGAGATTTGCTCGCCCTCTTCTGCGCTTTTCACCACCGTGGCTCGAACATATTACCTTCCTAGCAGTAGCGTGTTTTTCCATTTGCTCAACTGACCTAACCAGCGAAGTCGTTCGATTTTTAAGCGCGTGATTACGTCAATGCCAAAGTGCAGCACATACAGCTAGTGATCCCATCTCATTCGATACATGTCGTCCAGGCATATGGGATATTTTTTGAGGAATATCTTCCTCTCGAACGAGAGAAGGTTCTGCTTTTCAATTGCCTACTGAGCCCTTAGTAAAACTGATCTCCTCTCAATATCTAAGCTGACATTATTTTTGTTGTTGATTTCGACGACTTCATCATTACAATTGTCAAAATTTTTTGTCCAAAATGCAGTGACTGCTTGTTTCTTGTTTCTTGTTCACCACTAGACCCAGGGACGGGAGGGGGGGGGGGGTTTCATTCGAAGAAAATTGACATTGATTTGCCATTACTGATGATGAGCCAGACCTCAAAACAATTACCAAAAATACTAAAAATAGTCAGAGGCTAATTTTTTTCAAATGATTATCAGTGGGAATTCGGGCCATGATACGGAATCCGGATGAGGTTGGCTTATATTCCCGAAATTCGTGCAGTTACTGCATTGAAAGAGATCTTCCGAGTCGGGGTGCTCTGAGCAATAATGGGTTAAAGAATTAATTATATTTTAAGATTGTTTCCTATAACTACATGGGCTTTGCGAATAAAACGGTTCCTAGTGTTTGTGAATGAATTTTTTATACTGAACACGAATCTGAGTTCAAAAATATTTCCCATCACGCCACGTTTTAGAAAAAATGGGATGGAAAACCCTAAAATAGAATTTTTGGCTATTTTTTTAAATTGGAGAGCTGAACACTGGCGTGCTACAAACTTCGAAATCCAGAAATCGGATCTGGTCGCATAGAGTAACTAAGATTTCAAGTTTATTTTTTTATATTTGACTTTTTAGAATGAAACCGATGGAAGTAAAAAATATTTAAAAACTGTTCAATAGATTTTATTTTGACTTTTCTTCATCCACTGGCAATTAATATCAAAAAATAGAAGAAAGTTTCCACATTTCGGGGGGGGGGGGGGAGGGGCGGGGCGTTAAATAATGCTGTATTGATACCCCTCAAGTTCGAAAAACCACAACATGCGAAATTGCTCGCTGCATTGATTCGATTCGTAAACAATTGAAGTCTAAACACCGAAAGTTGAAAATTTGGATTAATACCGAAAAATTTAATAAATTTAAGAAGACTTGAGTCCAAATTTTTGTATTTAATCCTTTTGCAACTTTGATCCATTCTAATATAAAGACAAAGTTACTGGCTCCCAAATTTTTCTTCAATTTCTGAACATCTCCTCATTCATTTTAGGTTTATTTTTCACTATTGTTATTACTAAAAATTAAACTTATTATACTGCAACGGATCCCTTGCAAAGTTATATCCAATATGTCATTTTATTTTTATAGAATAATTTGGATACTCACACTTTCCTGAGAACTCTTCTTTATTTCATAAATTAAGTTTAAAGAACAGCAAAAAGGTCGATCATATGCTGGGAGAATACAAAAAAAAAAAAAAAAAACCAAAAAAGAAAAACAAAAACCAATGCGAATATACAAAAAATGGCGATAGAAATCATGATACCAATCACGTCTAGACTTTTACGAGTTGCGCCTACAAAAATACACGCAAAGAAACGCAACGCAACTTAGCGCATTTATGCGACTTGACTTTACTGTTTAGTAACGTGGCTAAAAAAAACTAAAAATTCCCGCTTAGTTTGCAAAAAAAAAAGAAGAAAATGTGAAAAAAAACCATTCCATGAGATATTTGCAGTTGGATTTTGATGATGGTCAGTGGTTACTTCAGTTCACCTTTTGTTCGCATTTTCTTCTTCACCTTTTTTTTTTTGTTTTGTTTTTGCAATATTGCAATTCTCCCAGAGGAACGTGTTTCTACTGTAAAAGCAGAAGTAAATGTGTGCAGCTATAGCTACAGCTTCAGCATCTAGGTTAAAATTTTGTTATTCGGCTTAAATTTTAAATACATTAAAAAAAAAAAAGAAAGAATTTTAAAGCTGCTTTGTGAGAGCAGCTAATTACATGGTGCCACCAAAACGAAACGCTTTTAAAGATATTGTTTTTTCACATTTTTGAAAAATACTTCATTAACCAAAAACAAAAAAAAAATCTAAAAAAAAAAAAAAACAAAAACCATAGAGTTATACATACATATGCATGCCCGATGAATGGTAGCATTTCACCATATACATATGTATATTTGTAAGTGGATAGACCCTCGTTCACCTGTGTAACTCGTAATGGCTGGCCACTTTGAGTTAGTTTCGCGTACACTTCTTCTTTGCCTTTTAAACGTATACACAGCTTCAACATCGTTTCTCGTTCTCCTTGTCTAATGATGAAAATTAATTTTCTTATTATTAATTTATATGAAAAGCATTGAAAAATAATTGATTTTAGGTCAATAAAAATTACCCGAAAAGAAATCGATTAAAAATTATAGAACAAAAGATGAACATTGGCGCCACAAGAAGGTTTCGCATAATTAACAAAACAAAAAACAAAATTAAAAAATGAAATGAAAAGAGAAACTCTGAAGAAGTGAAGAAAGAAAACCAACAACAACAAAATATTGTATCAAATCAAAAATGCGGCAAAGAACAAAGTCTCCTCAACAATATTCGTAGCATCATCATCAGCAACATCAGCACTAGCAGCGGCAACATCAGCAGTCCATATCGGCGCTGTTTCGGACATGGAAGCATGCAGTGAAACTGTAACGAAAACAGCATAAACAGTCCGTCATAATACTGGTTCCACCTACATGCAGCCATAGGTAACTAAACCTAAACCTTTACCTACAGATAGTTATAGTAAATATTGCACAGAAACTCTTTAAAGAAGTAGAATATACCAGCAAGAAGAGAAGGAGTAAAATACCGACCAAAATTTGATCTTGAAAAATAACAAATATCATCCCAAAATAAAGAAAATATCATTAAGGATGATTAAAACGAACGAAAGGATAAAATGCTTGTTGTTGTTTTTGTTGGTAAGTTAAAAATTAAAAGTGTATCAAAAAGTCTTTTGGTTTTGTTAAAAGAAAAATGATTATTAGCGCAGACATACTGTGGGAATTTTTGGTTAAATTCAATCTTGCACGACAAGTCTCTGATTTTGGAATTTATTGGAAAACTAGGTAGACAATTTTTGGACAAACGAAGATAAATTGACTTAGACAAGTAGTTACATACTCGTATATATCTAAAAGTAGCGTTTAATTAAAAACAAAGACTGATATCGGCCGTAATTGTTGTTAAATTTCCATGCATAGAAAATTCGAACTAAGTAAACTGAACTTGATATGATCGGAGATGTTAGGCAAATTGGATGTGACGGCAATAGCAGCGCAGACGAGTTTGCTCGAAAAAAAATACGGCTCAGTATTTCTGATGACAGGATCATAATACACGACCAACAACTGATTGATGTAATATCACATCAATGTAGATAGGCGTATGAAATTTATACTTATGTTTAATCATATCAACAATGCTGCCATGGTCTTCAAACCAGTGTACCCAGGACGAATCGGTATCGCAAACCATGTACAGCACATTTCATAATTATATCACCACCATTTTATTTGCATTTTTTTAAATTTCAAAATCAGAAAAGCTGCCTTCAAAGTGTGTTAGAAACGCGTCGCTGAGTGCTTCTGATTAGCAAAGAGGACGCCATTTTTGTAATCATATTATTTTTCTGATTTTTTAGGCCAGCATGATTTCTCAAAACTTTGACAATTGACAAACTCGATACAAGTTCGAAATTACCCAAAAATTATATAAATCTAATACATTTATTAGTGTAACTACAATTTTATTCCAGAAGATCCAGAAGTGCTACGATATCATTATCATATCAATTTAAAGAGCTTGACGAGTAGGTTAGCCAAAAAACATCAGATTTAAAATCGGTTAAGCCAATCTCAAAATATATGAGTAACGGCATCTTTATTGTCACGTATGCCTCTGTAGTATGGTGGAGACGAACTTTGGTTAAGTCCACAGTTTCCTCTCTGACCAGGCTTCAGACAAGTGTGTGCCTGGGTATGACTGGTGCAATGTGTACTACATCTGGTGATGCCCTCAACGCCTTGCTTGACTTGCTTCATCTGGATCTTCAAATGCCATTCTCATGCCTACAGACTCCGGTTAAATGGAGTCTGGCATGTCGAGGCATGATATACCACTAGTTGTCAGTACAGTGCCCACTGTTCTTGATGCCCGTGGACAATCATGTGTCTTGCATCCGCTTCGGAAGAAGATATGAAGTCAGGTTCCCGAAACGTGATCAATGGTTAAGTCCAGAGGTCGTACTCCAGGGTCTTTGTCATGTCTTCTATACCGACGGATCCGAAACCTCAAACGGTACTGGATCCGGTTGGTATTTAGCCGATGAGACCAAGCACTCTTTTTCCACTGGACAGATGGCGTCAGTCTTCCTAACGGAGGTTTTCGCTATCCTAGACGTGGTGAGCTGGATAGTTGAGAAGAGGTGGCATGGAAAGTGCATAGGTATCTGCAGTGATAGCCAAGCTGCACTGAAGGACCTTGCTAACCCTGTCAGCTTCTCAAAATTGGTCAGCGAGTGTAAAGCAAAACTAAATAGTGGTGCAAAACACAACAAGTTATGCCTTATATGGGTTCCAGGACACTGTGGTATTGCAGGGAATGAACTAGCTGATAAAATAGCTAATGAAGGCTCTGCAATTACACCATGGGGTCCGGAACATTTTCTTGGCGTAAGTTCTGGGGAGATCATGCATTGGATCAACGACTTCGTGGGTTCTATCGATTGAGAAAGATGGTCCGAGCTTGACTCTTGCAGAACCGCATGTGCTTCGTAAGACAATCTAACAGAAAATCAGCGAAATTTTTTCTCAACGCTAGACCTTTCTTCTTCCCATTTACTCCCACATAACTTTCCTGTCTTTCTACTCTCTTCTACTTGTTCTATCATTGGGTATAGCACAATGGTCCTCGTTGACTGAATACTTTGGTTTAAGTCCAGCCCACCCACAAATCTAAACTCTAAACGGCATCTCTCAGAATTATCTAACGAGTTATCTGCATACACAAATAACAAAACAACACCAAAGAGTAGTTTGGTTCTCTTTTGATATTTGCTTTTCATTAAGAGATTTCTTCCGCAAAAAAATTTCCCCAGTTACTGGGCTTACCGACTAGTATATATTTAGAAGGAAATTAAAACATTTCACAAACTAGAATTTAATGATTTTCAAAAATATTACAACTAACGCATCATGCCGTTTCTAAGACGCAAACACTGATTACTAATTTTTAATTAATCACTTCGAAATCAGCTTTTCTGATTTGCACCTGGGAAATGCACCCAATAATTCAGGTAGTGTAAGTAGTGACAGATTAAATTTTACACTTTCCTATAGTAGAGGGGAAAATAATTTGACTTTGAGGATAGTTAAAAACTTTTCTTTCTACGGGAGTAACTATAAAAATTTACTGTGCAGTCCATTTTCTTACTTTTATTTATTTTAAACCCTTTTTGGCTTGAATGAATATTTATACATCATTGGAAAAATAATAAAATAATCATGATAGTGAAATAACAGCTAATATATCTGTGGTCACAAGGAATAACAACACAATTCGAGTTTTGTCGAATAGGAGTTATTATCATAATTGAAATCTTCATATCCGATTTCATATTGTGCCAAGATTTTATGAATATCGGTTCAGTGGTTTACGAGATATTAAGAAAGGAAAATAGTACAACTCAACTTGATGCCTTGTTGACCACAGATATAATAGTTTTAAATTTCAAAAATTAAGCTAAAACTTGCAATACTTTGCGTAAGGAAGCTATTTAGGGCCACTTCTTTTTGTGCTTTTTAATGACGTTCCACATAAAGCAAGAATGACGAATTGCCTTCTTTACGTAGATGATTTAAAAAAATCGAAATGATGCTGTTTTGTTACAGAAGTATTTTTGACAGTGTGTTGAACTGTCAAGATACTTCTGTAAACTGTCAAAAAGCCCGCCTTTAGCTCTCATGGCGCCAAAAAAAGTGTTCAATAATATCTTGATTCGTCAATATGTATTTCTGCCTGTATTTCTCTTGAAGGTGTGAATGCAAGCCATTAATCGATGTACTGCTTATTAAAATTTCTCTCTAGAATGTTAACAAAGACCGTCTGTTGGGTACTAAAAAATATTCCATGATGATATTCATTTTAGCCAATATTTCGAAATTCATACCAAAAGGTTTTTGAGCTGGGGTGTTTCTAATGTTGGTAAACCTGCTATTGAACAAATAAAACCAGTCGTTTACTTGATCTATAAAATATAATGTTTCACAGTGATTGTACAAAGTTAGGACCATTGTGAAACAACGTCTTATATGGGACAGCAGTTGGGCTGCCCATTTCACTTTCTGCCGACAGGCGTGGTGAGCCGTCAGGTGCATTTCAGTGAGCTTGTGTGTTTGATGGCTCTGATGGTTACAACTACTACTTTCATGATTAGAGAAAAGAAAAAAAGTTTTCACATTACGAAACAATCGATTTGTTTTTTGAGAATTCGCAGATGAAAGCGTTAACCCAGAAAAATATTCTGGAAAATGCATTCCCACAGTTTCATGACCTTTTGAAAAATTTCGCGCATAAAATTTTTATTGCACAGTATTATTGGTAACACAGTATTCCCCGCTTATAAGCACCTCGTTTAAAGGCATTTTCCGTTTAGTAGCACCAAGATTTGTGCAATTTATTTTTCTGCTTTAAAATGCACACAATTTATTTCGCTATATGCACCCCACTTATAAGCACTCCCCGCTTATAAGCACTCCCCGCTTATAAGCACCAAAATTAATTTTTTCCACAAAAAATTTCGCATATAAGCACTCACGATGACTCATAAATGAGCATTTAGGAAGACGATATAACCTTAATAGGCGAGGCTTTTGATTCCATTATTAGTAATGAACAATAGTTCAGAACAACTAATTTTTTTTATACGTAATCTTAAATTAAAATATAAAATTAAGATTAAACTCATAAGTAAGTACTTATGTACTTAAATATGTAGTCAATGCATATACCTGGGGGTTGTCTATAAGTACTATGGGAGCTATTAAATGGGGTTTGCATATAAGCAATCCCGACTTATAAGCATCCAATTTTGTGCATTTTCAAGGGTGTTTATAAGCGGGGAATACAGTAGTAGGACTACAATAAATTTTTTTGTAGAATGCGAAGCCCGTTGGGGAAGAGTGTGAAATAAAGAAGACTAGTCGGTAAGTGGGGCTATTTTTTCGTACAAAAAATCTCTTTATGAAAAAACAAATATCAAAAGAGAACCAAACTGCTCTTTAGTGTTTGGTTTGTTATTTGTGTATGCAGATAATTCGGTAGATAATTCTGAGAAATGCCGTTATTCAAGTTTTCCCTTTCTTTCTCATTTGATATTTACTCCCGCTTAAGCAATGATTTTTACAACGATGAATGCAATGCTTTGTTCAATGAGTGAATTTTAAAGAACTTCCGACGCTAATATTTTGGAATTGGCTAAACCGATTTTAAATCTGATGTTTTTTGGCTTCAAATCCTAATTGACTCCAAGTGACTTCAAATCCCCAATTGACTCCAATTGACTTCAAATTCCCAATTAATTTTAAAAGACTTCAACTGACTTCAAACTCCCAATTGACTCCAAAAGACTCTAAGTGACTCCAATTGAATGCAAATTACAATTGACTTCAAATGACTGTATTTGAGTTCAAGGTTACTCAAGTGACTCCAAGTGACTTCAAAGCAGTCATGATTTCGGAGTCGTAATATTTGCAGTCTCATGATTTCAAAAAAAGACTGCACTCTCTTGACTCTAAAAAAGACTTTTCTAAATGAATAACCAATCGGCGACTCCAAAAAAGACTTCCAACTGCATTTTTTATTCTGGAGTCAAATATATTATTCAATAACTGCAATTAAGAATTATTATTCATTTGTGACTTATATCCTCAATTGACTGCACTCTTTTACAGCTCTGATAAATGTATAGATGGTATAATATGTCTAAGCCAAATAACTCGTCCCTACCATGTACCCAAAGTCATAATTGTAAAAACATTTTTGAGGAGGGTAGAAGAGTGCTTAATTTAGATGAAACTTACTGTTACACCTGTCTTAAACGGAGAAGTGGCTAGGCCATATGAAACTGCCTAACTTTCATTAAAATACTGATTGATCTGAAAGGAATTCAATTATGAAATTGTGTACTTACAGTGCAGATGGACCTATTTTTATATTTTTTTCTTAAGTAGATTAATTTTTAAATCTGCTCTTTCGGATGCAGTTTTTCTGGACTGTTTGATGATGTCATCTACATGGATCTAGGTTCTCCAAATGTTTGAAGAAAATACAACGGATTCCACTATTAGTTATTTGAATCTAGAGACACTCTTAGAATATCGTCGTGAAATCTATAATAAATAAAATTAGTGTAAAAGCAGAAATTAAAGTCGATTGCTAGTAAGTATTTATAAAAATAGTGTAATATTGTATATATAATCACTCTTCACTAGAATCAGCCTATTTTATTTGTAATTTTTACTCGAACAAGCTGATGAATCTGAAAAAAATTGTAAATGATATAATTCTGAGAAAAAAGTTATTTCTTTTGGCGAAGCTGCGCCATTATTTTATAACACATTTACCTTTAATTCGATATCAATGGGCAAAATATAAAAAAAAAATCATTAATTTAACTTCCGAGTTTCATTCATTGCTGTAATGCGTCTTTTTCCCGCAAGACCTTAAAAGAAACAGAAAAAAAATATAAGAACACCGTCTTCATTTAATTGCAATCGAAATTCAACCCAAGATCTCAATGTATTACAATTTGATTGAAGCAATTACAATCAAAGAGAACAAAACAAAAATTCATTTATCACTTTTAACATAATTTGAGTATCCTTTGGCAATTTGCCGAATTTATATTGCATACATACATACAAGGATATTAAGGTAGATATATGCATAGGTTCTATAGAAATATTTGTTGTATATGCTCTCAATTTTTTACTTTGACAAATTGTACATTTTGTTGGACAGTAATTTGCCTGTTGTTGGAAATTTTGTTTTGTTGTACTTTTGCTCTTATTGTGCAACCTAACTGCCGGCAGCATGTACAAGTTGCTCTAATGGAATTAATTGAACACAAGCAGCACACAAATAAAAGGCGTTTTTTTTATGTACCAGTAGCATGTAAAAAGTATTAAACAAAAAAAATGGGAAAAAGTAAGGATACCACAGCATAGATGCGATTATCTACATATGCACATAGAAATGAACTAAGTGCTCCAGTTACAACATACATACAAACATTTGAATGTGCATGTGCAATTAACTACTCACACAAACTGTGTGCATCTATGTAAAAATGTTATACATTTCATAAACTGACAACATCCTTCCAGCTAAGGTATGTGTGTTTACATATGTGCCCACAAGTAAATGTTGCCTTTTTGACACCTGTTTGCCTGGATGCATCTCAAAAAAATGCCCATTGCCCAAACACTACACATACTTACATACAGCCAAACAGACAGACAAACAGACAGACAGACATATACAAGCGCATACTCTGTCTACAATTCATCCATCATTGCAACTCAAAGTACTAACAAAAAATACAAATAAAAAAAAAGCATCCAAAGAAAGCAAATCATCATCAACAGCAAGTATATAAAAAATAACAACAACAAAATAATAAAAAAAAACATTAAACAAAATTTTTGCTTTTTAGTTGTTGTTTTTATGATGATGCTTTACTGCTGCTGAAGCACATTTTTCTTAAAATCTTACACAAGTAACTTCACTCATCTTTCTTTTATTTTTGGGCTTAGCCGTAAACCTATAATTATGCGTCTTTGAATTTTGACCTACACACATACCATATTAATACATTCATATGTAGGTACATGTGCATTCATTCAGTTGAACCTGTCTGATGTATGCATGGTATGTATGTCTGTATGTGTACACGTTGCTCTTTGGTGTTGTATTACGTTGGTTGAGTATGTGCGAAAATTTGTTTTGTTAACTAAGGATACTTGGAAACCTAAGGACACCACAGACCATTAAAGTTGCTGCGAAAAATTTCAACTGTGTGCTTTACTTGTCTGTTGAGAAAAATATTGAACTGAAAGCAACATCACACGTGTAGAAAAGCTTCAATGTTGAAAGCAGCTTCAAAGTAGCGCTTCCACACATTTGAATATAATTTTTTTTTTACCTGGAGTACTTCCCAAAGTCCTTTCTTCTCCCTCAAGAAATCGAACCGAACATTGCAGCTGGGCTAGTTGATGTACGAAAGTATCGTATTGTCGAAAGGTATTTCCTTTTTTTGGTGCAATAATGCTTCGCATTATCCTAAGCTATGTTCTGATGCTTCCTCTTTCTCATTACAGCTTACTTCATTACAAATTTTTCTGAAGTGCTCTCTGAACCTGAAATGCCTAATCAGAAAACTATTTAATATACGCTATTTTTATTGAAACCATCAGCAAATCACTTAGACCTTCCGGTCGATAGTGTTACCACAAACTCCGTAGAGTCAATTCATCTTCGACCTATATCCAGCACTGTTTCCAGTTTGAAAGTACCCGTAGTATGTGCATAGTTTTTTAATAGAGCCATGTTTTTACTGACTATGTCATTTAGAGAAATATAGGACACTATTTCTAACATCCTTAATCTAAACATAGTTAGTATTGGGCAATAGGCAAAAATTGTTTGCTATGCGGCAGGAGTTTTGGCTCTTCCCTCATCTATTTGAAATGGGGAAAAGTTATTTAAGTAATGCTGCGTAATGGAAGCATAATGATGGCGAGATGTTATAGAGCTCTGTCTCAAGGCATGCATCTTGCTTCACAAGCTCGTCCGCCACCTCTTTCACTATTATACCAGAAAAGTTGTAGCTTATTTTGGGACTGAAGGTTTGAATGAAGTTGTAGCGTTTATTTATCGATTGAGACTTTATAGTATGGCTTTCAAAGCAGGCTGAGGCTTTCAGATGCTATGTATATTGCCTCTATTTCAGCTTGAAAAACTCTTCAATTGCCGGAAAGTTTAAAGTATAAATAAAAAATTAAGGTAGGAGTAATTTGTAAAAAAAATTAGTAAATTTGGTAAACAATTTTATGAAAGATTCTATAACGCTTTTATCAAGACCTTGGCAAAGTGTAGCTATGCCTGAATCAAAATTTTTAATAATATATCCACATAAATTCAAATTCAGCTATATGCATACCTTTTCTAGAAACTCCAATTTTCATAACACATCCTTCTTGCATTGAAATTGGCAAACATTTTAATCACTTCATTGATGTCTATAATCTTTTCTTTGTGAATATTCGTTTCGGAAGCCAAAACAGGAGCTTTCTCTACATAAAACATGAAATCAAATCTAATCTCACTTATTTACAGCCGGGGTAAAGTATAAAAGCTTTGAAGTTCAAGTAGTACGTTATTATTATTTTTAAAGGACTTTTACCCATTTAAAATTGAGTTTTGCAATTTGAAAGGAAACTCCGCTTTTTAATTGATATGCCCTCTCACAACTTTTACACGTCATTGCTTAAAAACCAGTTCTTAGTCCATAAAAAATAAACATCTTCATATAATCTGATTTAATAATGAGTTACGATATCGATAACAGAACAAGTTTTTACTTCATTTTTCTTATTCTTTCCTTAATTATAATTTTTAATTTAATAAGGATAATTATTTCGGAAACGCAATAACTTCAAAATGAAAGTGCACTGATATATCTTCCAATTGACTGGCGGAAATCAAATACGAAGTACAAAATTATAGCTAGCGAAACTCCATTAAAATTTTTTGAGTGCAAAAACGAAACAAAAGGAAAGGATTGCTGAGTGCAAATTTTTGTTTTGTTTTTACTCTCAAATATTTTTAATGCATTTTCGCTAGCCATAATTTTTTACTTCATATTTGATTTCCGCCTGTCAATTGACCCTGGAGTTTTGTTTTTATTGTACGATCTATAGATGTTTGACCATTGTTATCAGCCACAATGTTGTGGTGAAATTTATAGCAGTGCTTAGTAATAAATTAAATTTTTCTCTTTCTCGAATTGACTAGGACAGAGTTGCTCTCCTTTTAGATTGTGTGATTCAATAAAAAATTTTATTTTTTTCTGTTTGTTTTCTAAATGTATTATTTGGATTACTTTTGAGTTGCGTTGTGCTAAAAACCGAGGGCGCCCCCGGGTCCACTGCTTCCTTTTTAAGAAGTTCTTTCACCTCTATTTATGCCCTTGGATCTAGCAAAAACCGAGTTTATTGCTTTTTCACGGTTTATTGAGCTTTCTCGATATATTCTCATACTAATTTAAAGGTGATATAAACTGATCATAAGCCACAAATAGCAATGTCGGATCTTTTGTACTTCTTGCTAAGGTTAAATTGTCCACATCTTCTTTGAAAGATTTTTTCAAATGGGGTTAAAGTATTTGGTTTTTTTTTGGATCTCTTCCTTAGTTCCATTCCCGATTCTTACCACCCATCTATATACCACTTGATTGTGAGCTTTCTGATTGTGTGGTTATATTTTAAAATATGAAGGAGTAGGGAACGAACTGAAAATAGTTCACAATTTGTTTGCCTGCTTTTCTCCGATCGGCTCAAAAATACCAGAAGAATAATTTTAAGCCAGCTGTGTGTTGTCTAAGCAGGGTCGTAGAGAGAAAATCCGGGACCGGGGTTAATATTTAGGGGCGCCTAAATCTGTTTAGGCCCTACGTGCGAGGGGGCCTTGCATGAGCCCCTTCAAACATGTTGAAAAAAAAAATTGAAAAATGTAGTAAAGGCCCCCATGATAGCCATGATAACTACCTACGTGAGATAAACATTTCATCTTGAAAAGAATAACATTTTTATGTGAAGATTCAAACCTTTTTAACCCCGTGCTCTACTTTTTGGATTTAATTTAAATACATTTTTAACTGTTTTTTTAATTTTCTGCAATTTTTTAAACGACGGGAGATAAAAAGGTACGGATAAGTTAAACTCAAAAACCAGCTAACTACCTTACATATTTAGTATATCCCCAATTTCTCCACGAAGGGCTTAAAACAGGGTAGACAAATGATAAATAGCTTATTATTTTAAATTTTGGCATGTTTATGATCGCTATTATAATTATTCGTCGCGAAGAGGGGAAAATTTGTTCCAAAGAATATTAGACCCAGTAATTTTAAGGCCCTCACTCCATAACACCTTGTGGTAGAGAGTGCCTCCAAGGCAGCAATCGTAAGAGGAACAAGAAATAAAAGGTTGACGAGGAGATCTATAGGGCTTGGAAACCGAGATAACCCGGCGAAAGACAACTATCTCTTGGACTGTCCCCAGGACAGAATGGACAAACAGTATAGTTTTGAGAAATACTTCGTTGCATATACTTAGTAGTAAGAACGAAAGGGAGGGTGTAGAGTAAAACTACTCACTCAAAGAACACACGATTAAGTGGTATACAGATGGGTCACGTACCGAGGATGGAACTGGGGCAGGAGTATTTGGGCCAAGAATCAAACACTCTGAGCCGATGGGGAAGTATCCTAGCATCTTCCAAGCTGACATTCATGCAATTAGCATATGTGTGCAATTCAACCTGGATAGAAAGTACAAACGGCAAGATATCGCTATCATGTCGGACAGCCAAGCAGCCATTCGAGCATTATGTTCCTTTGAGATCACCTCTAAGTTGGAGCAAGCTCAATCAACTGGGCAATAACAACAAAGTCGCTCTATGTTGGGTCCCTGGACACGCAGGAATTGAGGGTAATGAGCAGGCAGACGAGCTTGCAAGAAAGGGGGCAGCAACCACTTTCGTGGGACCTGAACCCTTCTGTGGAATAGGAGATAGCGTAATCAGGGAATTACTCAGGCAAGAAGAGAGGAACAAGAGGCAAGAACTCTTTACCAATCTTATGGGACTGAGGCAATCCAAAGCGCTTTTAGGTAATTATAATAAGAGTAGATACGCATTCTGCATTGGTCTCAACAAAAACAGTTTGCTCATATTAGCTGGTATTCTGACTGGGCATTGCGAGCTCAGAGAACACCTTTGCAAAATAGGGGTTGAGGAAAGCTCAATATGTAGGTTTTGTAATGAGGAAGATGAATCATCCGAACATATTTTATCTCAGTGTGGAGCACTGATCCACAAAAGAATGAAATGTCGTGGCATGCACCAAGTGCCCAGTACCGAACTGGCATCCATAGATCCGGGCGCAATACTCAAATTCTTGAGGGAGACTGGGCTGGATGAGGTACTCTAGGCAGATTAGACTAGATGGAAAAGAGGGACGTACAATAGATCTTATAGGTCGCAGTACAACGACAGAAACCTCTATAATACAATACAATACAATACAATTTTAAGGCCAGACTCATGTTCGCCAATTCTAAATTGTATCGTAACATTGAAACCAACAGCACTTTTCGAAGCGGGTGACTACCAGTGTTGGTTGTAAATGTTCGAATTCTTGTGAGAAAAATTAGGAAAATTTGTATAAGATTTTATTTTAGTAAACAAACACTTTGCTTATTTACTATATCTATCTACTGAAAACTCTATTACTTTTACTGCTTTTTATGATGAAATTCTTTTTAACAATTACAACATAAAGTTTTTTTTTCAATATACCCTGCCATATTTATGAATTAAAGGCGACTGGACAACGTTTTAAATTGGGAGCTTATACTACAACAATTTCTAGCATTCACAGTTTTATATTTTAACCACATCTACGTGTACTACATGTTAAATGGACATATTTGTTCTGGCGAATTTCCACAGCCAAAATAAGAAAGAAACAAAAAAAAAAAAATAAAAAACAATTTGATAAAAGAAAAGAGGCAACTTCAAAAGAAACGATGCCGCCATACTAAAACATTTGCCATTTTGTTATGCAAAATAAGCAATTTTATTTTTTTTTTTCTTCATTTTTGTACTTATATTTTATTTTATTTTTATACACATTTTATTTTTGTTTTATTTTTTTATTTTTTTTTTTTTTGTGAAGAATCAAAATCAACAATGCACCATAACTGAACATGTACTGGTACAAACATAAACATGGCTCGAAAGAAAGCGTTAAAACTAACGTTTTAAGCCATTTTCACCGTGAGCAGTTTTGTACTTTTTACATTGGGCTTGCAAAGCGCTCGTTGCCAAAGTAAAGCGTTTATCGTCGTCATCGTTGCAATACATTTTAATATCTTTTGTATACATACATATATATACTTGAATATATTTGTATGTATGTATGTATGTATGTATGAAAGCCAGTCAGGTTTCATGGCGATAAGCAATATTGCCAACTGCCTGCCAACTGTGTATGCTGGTGGTGATGGTGCTGCATGGTGCATGATGCAGTCATAATATAATGCTCGCTTCGCGCTGTTTTGGCCTAAAACGCTTTTCGCTTTGCATTGTTGTTGCTGCAGCCTGCTATTGTTGTTGTTACTTGGGTTGACTATATGCACACTGTGCAAATATGGTATGAAATCTTTAAGATACCGACGCGTTGAAGATTTTAAGCCAGCCCACTGTTTTTATTTTATTTTATTTTTTTTGGTGTTTTTGGTTTTCCTAAAAGATTTGTGTATTTTTCTTTAATATTCCTAAATATTTTGTGTACCTACATATAAAAGTATGAATTTAATCATGTTTTCTTGTTGTTTTGTCCTTTTTTTGTTTGTCTTGTTTTTTTTTTTTTATATATTTTTAGTATTATGATTTTTCATTTACTCTTTGCCATGAGAATTATTAAAAATTTTATTCGCATAATTTGTGAATTATTTTCGCTTGTGCGCGCCAAACCGCCTCCAATGGATTTTTAACTTAATTCTTTCGTTTTGGACTTTTTTGTTTTGATTTCGTGGCTTAAAGTCGTTGAGTTTTATTATCTGCTCGCGTTGTGGTTGTTGTTTGTGTTATTCTTGTAGACAGACAGGTCTACACAACAAGACAACATGCATTAGGGTTAAGAAATGATACGACCACACCACACCATACTCTGCTCTATGTACTACTACCTTACCTTACCTAACTTTACCTTAGCTCACCTTACCATAACACATAATCGCAAACATGGCGGAATTTTTAATTTTCCATTTAAGATTATTCTTGTTGTTGTTGTTGTTATCAAATAAAATGAACAATATAAAAAAATGGCAAACAATGAAAGAAGTGTATTTGAAGTTATTAAACCATGCGATAAGATTCAGTTCTTTAATGAATAATAATGCAAAACTAATTAAATTGTTAGTCAAGTTAAAAAGAAAAGTTACATTGATAAAATGCTTAGATATGAATTAATAAAAGTTATTTGTACAATTAATTCGTAAGGGCTAAGTAAATAGTTGGTGCGGATTTCAGATGAAAAATCTAAATCTCGTTCTCAAAGTTTTTAGAAGTAATGCAATACTAAGTATAATTAAGTTAGACTTAATAAAAAATAAAGTTTGCTTTTGTGTAAATCACTCCATTTGGTGCCGGCAGAAGAGGATTGCTTGCTATCACTTGTGTTGATTTGATGCAAGTAAATATGAGTAAGTTACTCGAGACTTTTTATTCGATTTAAGTACTTTATCTACTCGATACTAAACCACAAGTATTTTATTCAGTTTAAGAAAACGATTTAGTATCAAAAGCTTAATAGTTCTGGAAAACTTTATTTCATTTTATCATCACAATTTTAAAAATATCATCATTATTGAAAGTTATGTTTTTACAAGTTGAAATCTATTGTAATTAATACAAGTACATACTCGATATGTTTTTCCGATATTCTTGGTGACAACGATACTTCGATACGATAAAAATAATGAGTAAAAGTATCGATATTATGCCGATAATGCATTGATTATATTTTACGTTTATGCAATTTGAATACATAACAATTTTTACTTTTTTATTTATCGGGACTACAAGCTTTTTGATGGACCACCTATTTTATCACCTCTCGCAAAAATAATGAATCTTATTCGATTTTTTTTCTTAGCACTTAATAAAAGTCGTATGTGAATTTAATGGATTACACGTTTAAAGACAAAGTATGTTGCCATTATCCAATAAATAATTCAAATTTTGTTGCAAAAGTTATTTGTTTTTATTGTTACAGTTTTTAGTTTTTTTTTTAGCTTTTCCAAAATATCTAAAGAAGTACGGCAGATAGGGAAAAATTTGTAATAAAAATTTTCGTAGAGAATTTTTTGGCCAACTAGATTGTTGAAAACCAAAAAATTCTATCTCACCTAGAGTCTGAGCTGCAGGCCAATCGCTCCAGCGATTTTTTTGTTTTTTATCTAAAACTATTCGTACAGTGTCAGAGTACAATAATAAAAACATAAATCCCATATGCAAAGACCTTTCACTTAAAACTGGTTCAAACGCACCGCGTGTGCCTTAACTCTTTCATACCCAATGTTGCGTATATGCAACTTTCACTTTAATGTGTCATAAAATAGGTGTTTAACAAATTTCACTAATAATAATAAATGCATTCAGTTTTGTTAGGTGTTCTACACATTTGCTGATTGCCAAACATTTGAAATTTCTTGCTTATGTAATTTTTTTAATGTTTTGTCTTTGAAGTCCAGCAAAAAACCTAAGTGCAAAATTTTGTAGTAAAATCTTTTGCATCATTTAAAAAAAAAAATGTGTTTAATTATTACTAAGCGGAAATTTTCTTTATTAGATACGTTTATAAAAGCTAAGAGAATATGAAAATCAAAAAATTAGAGAAAAAGTGTTATCCAGTGGTTGTATACAGCTTCAAAGCTATGTCTTTCAACCTTTAATAAAGGACAAAGAAATCAATGTAGAAGCAGGAAATTTGGTATAATGATTGTGGTAGAACTAAGCAACCGTAATTTTAAAACAAATGGTTTCTATTAAGCCCCATTAAAATTCAGGCGTCAAAGGGTTAAGATGATGAAAACATTACTTTTTAACCTTTTTTCTTCTATCATTGTTGAATTGGATTTCCAGTAATATAATTTCGAATATAAATATTTTAAAATGTCTTGAAAATTGGAAGTAAGTCCAAAACTAAGAGACACTCTCAAAATTGGTTCATTTTATTAGAAATTTTCATTTTTATTACGGGCTCGCCACCTTATGTTATAATTTCGGAACAAAACTTTAATGATTTTTATTCTATGGTGATAAGGAATTAAAACTACAAAGATTTTGGGTCAAAGCTACCTTGTAGAAAGTCAAGCCCATGATATAATCGAAGATTGCATGATTTTATACCAAGGAAGGAAACCGAATCAATATTACGTTCCGGTTTCGGTTTCAGTTTTGTCAAGTGTTTTGGTTCCCTTTTCGGTTTCGTTCTTCGACATTTATTTGGGGTACGGTTTCGTTCCGGTGTTGGTTTTGAAGTAAAGAGATCAAAATATGTTTCACAATAAAACATGAGAATAATAATTAAACAACTAGAAATTTTCTATGGTTTGCAAACAATGTTCACAACATTGGAATTAAGAAAACGAGTCTGAATCAGTAAATATACAAAATTTGTGGCCATATTCCATCATATTTGCTTAACTCTTCACTGCAGAAATTTAATGAGTATACATAAAGAGTTCGACAGAATACGTTTTTTTTTGCTGAACCGATGCTGATGTTCGGCTATCACAAAAAATTTGAGCTATGCCGATACCGAAGTCGAGGTCGATACATACAGTAAAAAATAGATTTTTTATTTATTAAATATTTTTTATTTTTATAATATTGAAGCAAAGAAAAACAAAACTTAAAAAATGCAAATCAAAAAAATAGAAAATACAAATATATGATTCACAAAAATATAAATAAAGAAAAGAATACTCTAAAATTCAAACACATATACATAAATACATTAATCACATTTCTTTAGGAATAATTTTATTCAAAAAAGATCGGCCAAATTTTGATCGATGTCGATACCGAACTGATTTGATCTGGTTCCAGTGTTTGAATCGGTTTCGGTTTCATTCTTTCTTAGATGAAAATAACGGTTTTTTGTAAATGAAACAGTTTTAAACGGTTACAGTTTCGGTTCTGGTTTCATTCCTTGTTTTCTAAAGTACAATGCTGAGCCATTATTTTTTATTTTTTCGCCTCTTTACGGCCACCCAGATCCCTGTAGGCATACGTAGGAAGTCAGCTGAAAGTAGAATTGTGTGGAGACATCTATATATGTACATATGATACAAATAAAAAAAAGTTTTTAGAAGTCAAAGTAGAAACTGTTGTTTCGAAAAAAGGATGCGCAGATTTTTATAAGAAGCAAACAAAATTGCCGCATTAAGAGTAAAATTTTTCTATTATTATTACTTGAAAAATCGGTCCCAAAGTGTCACCAAAAAACAGTTTCCGAAAAAAAGTTTGACAGCACTTTTTAAAATTTTTAAAACTCATTGCGTTTACAATTAAAATTAGAGGAAATTTGTGGTGTTTTTATTGATTTGGCGGTGTACTGTAAGCAACTAATAACACTGCCCTGCAAATTTCAACTTTTCTTATGCGAATAAGATGGCTTCTAGTGATTTCCAATGAATTTTTCATGCTGAACACGAATCCATCAAGTCACGTTTCCGAGAAAAACGGGGTTGAAATCAGCGTTTTTGTCAATTATTGTAAAATTGTGGAGCGGAACTCTGACGTGCTACAAACTTCGCTAATATCAGAAATAAAAGACTAAACCATGCCCTTTCAAATGAGCCCTAAGCCAAGTGAGCCCAGAGCAGTGTAATTGAAATAGTCTGATCATTCTTATCTCTTCGAGTAGCATTTTTCTTTTCATGGTTCGCTACAAAGAGCCAAACTCCTAATAAAAATTTAATATTGCGTATACGCAACGTAGTCTTTCTTCTCAGGAGGAAAATATTCATAGTAAGCATAACAAACTAAATTCCATAGAGTTTTAAAAAGTTTGTTGATTTATGTCTCTGAAATAATTTAGTAATTTTTTAAACCAATATCAGTCTTTAGAGTAATTCTTTCGTTTCTTTTTCATCAATATCAGCAATTCCGAATGCTAACAACGATTGCTTATTCAGACTTATTTTATGTTTAAGTTACGTAAAGGATCATCATATAACTGCAGCTTACGCATTAATTCACTGGTACTTATATAAAAAGATGTATAAGAAATTTTTACTGTACATAACTCGTTCACTAATAATTATTAGCGGGTTCCATGAAATAATCTCTAATAATCAAAAATTAATTTGCCTAATGCGATTAGTAACTTATAATTAAAATTTATTTAAAAAAAAATCAACAATGTAATTAAAAATAATAACCATAAATGAGTACAAGTAAAACAAATTAATGTACCCTGCAAAAAAATAGAAAAATAAACAAAAAATCACTGTATTATTAGCACAAATCAAATCAATTTCAACGTTCTTAATATAACGAGCTGGATACTTGTATGTATGTACATATGAGTCTGTCTGTCGCCTGCCCGTTCATATGTCAATCAATGACACGTGCTGGTGCTACACACTTACTACATGCTGCAGCTCTCGCTTACACAAAAAACAAAAAAAATCGCTGACATCTGGCAAACCTGTCACAACAATCCATGAGCTAGAATGAAAACAAAAAAAAAAGTATATTATTAAAGCTTCTCAATCACAGCATGACAATAAAAACTTATAACATTTTTATTGGAGCAGCAGCAAAAAACAAATACTACGCGTAACCGCATTGTGGTGATATGTGTCGAGTATATAAATTAGCATTTTAAGTATTACAAGTTAATATTATAGAAACAATATAAAAAAGAACTGAAAAGGATTTTACGATTTCACTAAATACTTGCAGTAGCAGTGCAGCTCTACTGCCTCATGTTGTTGGTGGCACAATGAAGTGATGTTGCTTGCTTTGTTCCCTTTTTTTGTTTTTCTTGCTGACAGTGCAATAAAAATTAACAATCAGCAATAAGAGTACGAGCACAATTTCGAGCATATACGATACAAAACAATTCGCATTTGCAACTAAAACTTTATGCACACAAGCATTTAGTATTTCCCCCATTATTGCTGCTGTTGCTACTGTTGTTGTTGTTGTTGTTGCATTCATTATGTGTGTATGTGGGTATGGTTGCTTACTGTATGGTTTTGCTTTGCATTGCGTTAAAATGTTGACAGCTCCCGCGCTTAAACGCATAAAATCATATGAATGTTGTGTACATATACTACATGTTTGTACTTGTGTGTGTGTGTGTCATCATTTGCCACGCCTTTTTTGAGTTAATTTCATGATGAAAATTTGCTGAGATATTCTCGTTGGTCATGTTACATTTCTATATGGATATGGTATGCGTATATACTAAGGATGTCAATCCCGTGATCCCTGGATTGCCTATAAAATTAGTCTCGAAAATCTCGTGATTGAAAAGAAAAAAATTCCTAGA
Source organism: Toxonevra muliebris (assembly GCA_963691655.1). Taxonomy (NCBI): domain Eukaryota; kingdom Metazoa; phylum Arthropoda; class Insecta; order Diptera; family Pallopteridae; genus Toxonevra; species Toxonevra muliebris. The sequence goes on from OY829326.1 coordinate 107,384,441, forward strand.
TTTTCGGTATTCGTATATATGTTAACTACATAGACTTATTGGAATCTAAATATTTTTTGTTTTTTATAATCTCCGTATTTCGAATTTTGTTATCTTGGAGTCAAGAGAAAATTTTTCCATCAATTGTTTTCCAATTCATTCATGGTAGTTTTTTTTTTTAATTTTAAAGTGCTTTTTGATTGCAAAAGTGTAAACTGAAAAGTATAAAAAAGATCTGTATTTTTTATGGTTTTTCGATAGGCATCTTAGGCAAGAGTCAAAGAAGAATGGCAAAAAGTTTATAGAACGGTAATGGTAGTTCCTTTCAATAATACTATTCGGTGAAAATAACTGTCTTTGTAATTCTCATTTACTTTACAATATTTTCACTTATATAGATTGTTGAAATGAGGGAACTATCACAAAGAACACTGATGAGGAACCTTAGTTGATTCCGAAACGATCGTCTGATCTGCTAGTTCTATGAACCTTTTGAAATTCTTCTGGCATCATTGTTCATTTAAAGCCTAACAATTGAAAATATTTCAACTTTTACATCGCAAAAGGAAATTTTTAAATTAATGGTAGTAATTTTTTTGTGGTTGGCATGAAGTTTAATTGCCAAAATACCCGAAGTTTCCCACTTAAAAGGAGTTGTTTTGAAAATTTTGTTCTGCTGGCAGAAGCTTTTTTGATTACTACATAGTTATATATGTTTTAAGTACAATTTCTCGTTGAATCTAGAAAAATTATTTTCATCACTGCAGTTTTTCAGATCATATTCATATTTTTCACTTTACCTCAATTAAAAAAAAAAAAGTTTTATTAACAAAAGCCCTGAGTTTGTATTATTAAAATATTCTATAAAGAATACTGTAAGATATTCATGTAAATTTATGGGCATTCCAGCTAAATTTTGTAGAGCAAAGAAAATAATATATCATAAAATACACTATGGGTCTTTTTGTCTTTTCCAAGTGAAATCGCTCTTTTACTCCATTACGAAGGTGCACAGAAAGTTAATAAGTTTTAGAAAAATGTTGCTCATAAAATTTTACTATGGGTTACTAGACACAAGAATCACCTAAAATTGGGTTTAGAATTGCCGCGCGCAAAACGCATACAAGCGAACTGAAAAACTAAAGTATTTTTTAAAAATACTGCAAATTTTTATTCGTCGATTTTTTCATTATTTTATTTTTCTTCTATTTTATTTCTTTCCCATCTCACTTGTTTTATTTTTACTCATGGTAATTTTAAAAACCAATTTACACGTTTCTAGTCCTTAAAATTTATGAGCAACATTTCTTTAGAACGTATTAACCTTCTTAACCCATTAAGACCTGGGGCTTGCAAAAACGCAACGCTGGTAATTTTTCGTATTCTGAGCAAATAATTAAAAAATCTGATCTTGATACAGTTGATATTTATTCATATTGAATGTCTTTAGGTTATGCTATATTTGATTGGATACGAGTTCTTTGTTTTATTATATATATTTCGATGCAAAGTTGACCAATTTTTTTTCTTCCAATTTTTAAAATTATGCCAAAAATTTTAACACACTTTAAATTCAAATTTCTTTGAATGTTTCTTTTTTACAATCGTATATTTGATATAAATCAATTTTTTAACTCATTTTCGTCAACAATTTATTTATAATATAAATTTAAACTTTTACGTTGCGAAAACGCAACGCTGGGCCTAAGTGCATTAATTTTGCTTTGACTTGTTCATATAATTTGTGCTACCGTTTTTTACGTTTTTGCAATGTTTATAAAACGTTTTTTGACTAAAAAAGAAATCGAAGAAGTGATAAATGGTCCGACAAAGAAGTTGAATCGGCAATTCGGATCAAATATGAATTTTCGAAGCAACTATGAGATGTATTAAAAGATAGCTGAGATAGTTTATTTACAAAAATAGTCAACCAATTTTGAAATTCTCATTATTACTGGTGTATGCTAATTGATCACTGAACCCCTATGAATTGTGTGAGCAGTTTGTTGATGAAGGAGGGGATTGATCTCATGGTACAAAGCACCAATGTCTACGCACAAATTGATTGCAGTGATTCATCGTCTTCCACAAATACCATGGAAATACGAATCTCTAATGGCTTTAATAACCACTAACAAATAAAATAAAAGCTTAAAATTACTCTCCACTCCTGTCCGTCCATGTACTCAATCACAATATCTATGGTCATACGTTGACCACTCGTAAGTATTTTTTCACCATTTTTGGAAGACAATATATAAAAATAAGTTTTAAATAATAAAAAATAGTTCCAAAAACATTTTTTCTTATTTAAAATGATTTAAAACCCAATTTTAAATCATTAATTTTGTCATAAAACTAAGATCTCTATATACTACATAAATAAAAATGTGATTACTAAAGGTACTTATTTTGTGTAGCACATAGGCCCAGCGTTACGTTTTAGCAAAGTACCCTATAGGACCCAGGGTTAGGATATAAGAATTTTTTTTCTTAGTTAGGTTAAATGTAAACTCCATGTGAAGTTTCGTTGATTTCGCAACAGCGGTTATATGCTCAGGCCTTAATGGGTTAATGGGGTAAAAAGGCAATTTTTCAAGAAATGGTCAAAAAAGATCCATAAGGGATGGAGATAATGGGTTAAAACTTTCCAAAAATATATGTTGGACGTAAGATTTTTTTATAAAGTGCAGAATACGCAAAAGTTCTCAAATGAAGCAATAACCAAGATGTTTTATGTTTTATTATACTAAAATGTTCAACAATGGTAAATTTTTAGGACTTGGAGCACTTTCGTTATCCAACAAGCGTAATCTGACTTTTGGTCGTCCTCAATTTTTCGCACAGTGTTATTAATCCCAGGATGGAAATTTAAATCTCGTAAATCCCGATTCCAGAAAACTCGATCCCGAACGAAATCCCTAGTATATACATATACATAGGTACAGCAATCCTTGGTTTATAGACCTCCGTTTAACTGTGCTTCTCGTTTAATTGAACCGGAATTTTTACGTATTTAGCACAATTTAAACAGAAATTGTAAATTTTCATTGAAGTAATTAAGCGGGCATTACTGTATGTGTATTTTATACCTACATAAATATGTACTTATTTATGTATGAGCATGTGAATTTTTTCTATTCATTTTTTATATTATTTCTTCATGAAACGTGTTTTTTTTTAGATGCTGTCAAATGAATAAGGTTCGCTAGCTGATACTTTTAATAAAACTTTGTATATTGAAATGGACCTGTTACAGTTATTTAGTTGAATTAAAGTTTTGTGCTTTATCGATTATTTTCATTTAAAGAGATGCAAATACAAAGCCTTAAAAGAGAAATATGGGAATATTTGTACATGCTCGGCATTAAACATAACGTAACTTATGTGGGACTCGAAGTTGACAGGATTGTGATACCATTCGTTGGCTTTCCTTATTATTTACATTCTTTTGTCGAGTTTTAATTATAATTTGTAGATAATTATCTACAAATTCACACATGATCAAAACAAACTTTGATCTACATAAAAACCTTTATCCAAAATTTGTCATCTCCACCCTATAAAAGGATATCAAGGTCCTTAAATAAAGCATACCTGAAAACGGCTCTATGAATCTGAGCTGCAGTGTAAACATTTTTATAATAAAATTTCACACAAATAAAATTTTCCTGCCCTTTACTATATACGGATATGTTTTCTATATAATTTATCGCTACTGATTTTATTCGCAGATATATTCTTAATGTTTCCATATTTGTTAGATGGAAGATATTTTATTGTGATAAAGATAGTATACTGAGAAGAACGCTGCAATGAGATGCGGATTATGACATACTAAGATCGATAATATTATGAAGACTGTATGAAATCGTAGCCGCGCCATAGTTAGGTTGGCCATCCGTACAGAAATGAGCGGGAATTTCCTAGTTTTTGGAACTATTTCTTGCTCTCATGTTCAACGACTCAAATTCCTGTTTTTCAAATCAAAATTTGTATGTATATATGCTACGATCTCGCGAATTGTTGCTACACATATTTTAGCCACGTTTTATTCGCCACTCGCTAATAGTTGTTTATAACTAGCAACGATAATTGTAAGGGATAATTCTTTGTAGAGAATACAAACCAAACCTTAATAAAAATTCCAGCTTTCAACACAAAATTTCTGCTCTCCAACTGTGGTTTTCCTAATTCTAGTGGTTAATGTGCTAGGTTACTAAGCATGACGCCCGTGTTCGAACCTTGGCAAAATTAAAAAGTTTTCGCATGCCACCAAGTCTCGCTGGAAATAGCAAACCTCCAAGAAGGAAAATTGCCTACGAAAAGTTGTAGAACCCTTGCATTTGTGTACAAATAAAAATCGCACAACATGAATGTAGGCAAAAAGCTCGGTCTAGGGAAGCCTTAGAATTTTCTCTTCAAGGGAAAATAATAATCGGTTTACATATTATCAAGTAGAGATTTCAAAATATAGTTGTAATAAAAAATATTATAATAATTTCCTCAACTTGTAGTGATCTAAAGTTTACGGTTTCAAAAAATGCCTTTGCGCAAAAATTACAACTTCCCCCTACCTACCCTCGGCTGTGGAGTACGACTTTTGCCTTCAAGCTTTGAACATTTCATACTACTCTGTTATAAGTAAATGTATCAAATTGTGGAAATGAACTTACGATAGAGGGGCTAAGTGGAGGGAACACCTTCTGCATTTAGAATTTCGTATTGTGGAAGCAAAGCTATGTACTTGAAGGAAAATTTTCCGCTAGGCTAATATCTGTCCAATATTGTAATAACCGTCAAAAATTAAATATAAATTAATAGACCCAGAGGGTTCAACTGTCAAAAAGAAAGAAAAGAGAATAATATAATACAATTTTAAAAGTGTTTATCTCAAAGTAGCTATGTGTCAAACAATGAGTCATACACGAACGAGAACAAAAACATTTTATCTCACGTTATTTAGAATTGAAGCGTATCCTTAATTCTTTCAGACTCTTTTATTTATACCTACATATAAAATATTTTCATTTAAACTGCCACTGTTAGTTAGACTTGTTTTTTGTTGGTTGTTTTCTTTTTTTTCAAAAACTAAAAACCAGGCAAATAATTCATATATAAATAATAACCGTGAGATGCTATCGCTAAGCCTATTTACAACAACAACAAGAAGCAGACAAGTAGAAGAATAATAAGAAGAAGCTAAAAAAATATCGAAATGGCAACAAAAAATTATGCACAACTGTTGCACCATGCAACATTTGAGGCAAATGCTAAAACCAGATCAACGTAGAAAAAGTAAAAAAAAAAACTCAAGAAGTAAAAATAAAATTTATTAATTCGCAATAATAAATTTTGTGTCTTTCGATTTGGTATCGAACTATAATTACAGGGTTGGGTGCTGCAGCAGCAACGAGTATGAATAACGCAAAAACAAAACAGAAAAATTGTTGCAAACATTCGTCGGCACAATAATTAATTGTGCCGTTTGTGCTTTGACTGTAAAACATCACATGGCATAAAACGCATACGTACAAATGTCTTTACAGATATATTTAACATTCTCAAGAAAACTACGAAAAACAAGAAATACAAAAAATTATTAAAGCAAGTTTTACAGTCACCAAAATGAAAAATTCCTTTGAAATTACTTTATGAGGTTTTTAGACGTAGGTTGAACGAGTACAGAGATAGGATGTGATTAAATTAGCGGACCCAGTTTATGTACCCAGTTGCACAAACAGTGAGTACTCATCAATTAATGATTTCATTACTCCAAAAGGAGGCATAAACGAGCAACTCCAACACAGTAACAAAATTTTTGAATTTCACTAACACAATTTCATAATTTTATATGGTCTATTTTTAGAAATAATGATAAACAAAGACAGCCTGATTGAGTAGTTCAAATTTGTATATCTTACTCTTTCTTACCCAGTTAACTCTTTGCGGTAGGTAGGGTAAAAACTGCCCCACTTTTTGCTTATTTTTTTAGGCATAGTGTGATATATTTTAACCCACCCCGAAAAGTTGAAATTCCTTATAGTCACACAGTTTAATATTTTATTTACAGTTTCTCATTCTGCTGATAATGATATAAACCAAAAAAATGTCTATGCAACTGGTGTTTTTATTTTCTTTAAAATCATGTGCATCAAAGAGTTAAAAATCAGTAACTAGTACTAGAATCATTGCAAGAGTAAAAGACACAAAATTCAATTACAATAAATTTGCTTGTGTGGCTCAGTCGGTAAGCGCGTCGTTTAATTTTCGCAATGCGAATTTTTCGAACACAGGTTCGAGCCTGGGAAAAGGCAACTCAAGAAAATAATAAAATTATAAAACGATAGTAGTAAATAATAAAAAAAAATTAAAAAATAATGAGCAAAAATGAATATATAATATTAAAAACAAAAAAAAGAAATATATTGTGGGATTTGAACCTTGGCACACAAGTGCTTGCGTGATTACTGGTGTTTTAGACAACTAGTCTATGGCGTTATGAATTTTATGAGAAACTATTTCGGAGTTTTGTTTTTCTATGAGATGCAAGTGAGCTCATGCTCGTAATCGTGTCCTCCTTTATTACTCTTTTTGAAGGCTAAAACGAGTACTCCATGCCTTAGGACATGCAATGTTAAAAAGGAGTACAAAATGCAAGAGCTCTGGAGCAATAGGGAGTAATCGATTGCTCGCTTTGGAGCGCTCGAGGATTACTCCTACGATCATCCAAAGTTCAACTGGGTAGTTACATATACAGGTATACATACATATGTCAATTTTTATAGAAAAGAAAACATTTGCAGACTCGTTAAAATTCAAAATAGTATTCAGTCAATTTTTCAATAATAGTTTATATTTAGTTTATAGCACCCTACAATTGAGAGGCTGAGAGGAAAAGTGATATAACTTCTACGTTCAGATAAAAATGGAATAATTTTACTTAAGAGCAAAAGCAAAACGAAATATGTTCAGAGCAAAAGTGAAACGAAATATGTTCAGAGCGAAAACGGAATAAAAAACTATGCTGTTCTTGCTCTGAAAGAATTGTTATACCATTTTTGCTCGTACTTTTAAGGCGTTTCATTTTCACTCTAAACCGTATTACTTATGCCATTCTTGCACTGACACTCTAAATTATTTCACTTTTGCTTTTATATAAATTTTAGCCCGCTTTTCCTCGCAGCCTGTCAATTGCAAGCGTAACGTTTGTAGAACAGTCCTGAATGAAAGGATATATTTTTTTAGTTTTTGTTTTGATGATGATCATCAGTGGAAAAAACTGAAAACTTGTTTATTACATTTTCTAAAAGTACATACTCTTGAGAAAATATTTTCCAAATTTCATAGAGATCTGAGCTGACAGCTGTCAACAGCGCGCTACCTCCAATTATCTCCGACTTGGTGTCGGAAGTTTAAAAGCGATTATCTGGAAATGCTGTTTTTCAAAAAGTTCCCTTGCGGTGAGAAAGGTTTTTCAAAAACCATTTTACCAATCGATCTGAATTTTTACTAACTAATTTATAACTGTAGTAGCCTCTTATTGAGCGAAGAAATTTTTATTTGGAACAAAACTTTTTTTTTTTTTTTGGCTACCAAAACCAAATTTTCAAAACCTCAAAAACCAAGAATTTTAAAACCAAGAATTTTTCTTTAAATGTAAATTTTACAAAATCCTTCGTTCACTAATGTTAATGACTGGATAACTAAAACATGTTGTTTCTTTTTTTTCATTTTAGATAAACCGTTCTTTAGTTATCGTTCTCACCGCAAGGGGTTATGAAAAAATATGTTTTGGTACAACCAGTCCCCAGTTGTCAACATTTTTTGTTGAAAAAATTAATGAAATACCTTGAAACATCAACAAATAAATATACGATGACTTATTCCGAAAAAAATGTGTCGCTTTGGCAAAAAAATAATGAAAATACCCTTTTTTCCGACAACAAGTATTAGATAATCCCTTAACCTTTCTGTTGGCACCACATTGTTACCACCACGATTCAGACAGACTGTCATAAATGCATAGGGTCTGACCAAAACGTGCTGGTACCAACATAATTAAAATTTTGAAATCACCACAAACACGACAGATTTTTTTTACAAATCTATTTAAAAATAGCCATGGATTTTGGATATTATAGAGATATAGCAAGTATCAAAACAATATAATTACCTCAATAGTGATGACGACAAGGCCATACTCGGTATTCTAGTACGGATATTCGCTTCAACAATATTTAAAAAAATTTTGGAAAAGTTTACTGCAAATATTGCTAAATACTATTGATTGCTACCGGATTCAAATATTTTGTATTATTATTATTTGAAGGAAGGACGACTCGAAAGACAGGCACTGAGACCTATAAGATCTATTGTACCAAGACACCATGAAAGAAAGAAAGGAAGAGAGAAAGAAAGCAGAGAATCGAACTCGGGTCTCCAGAGACAAGAGTCTGGCACTCTGCCAATCTAGATCACAGTGGCGATGGTAGGACCTACAGCGGCGATTCCGAACGGCTGTGGCAATTTTTTATCAGGGAGCTCTAAAGGGAGCTCGTCCTTACAAATTTTTTTTCCGTACATACTTAAAGATTAAAATGTATTAGATTATGGTTAGATGTTCGGCCATTGAACTCAATGCTCTAATATTTTAGGAATTCATCGGACCAAACATCCTGCCTCAGCCACACTTCAACTAATCAACTAACTTCTGAAAAGTTGATTTGAAAGAGCGTCCTTCCTTTCTGACCACTATAGCCTAAAAACTGACGAAAGTTGCCTCTAACTTTTCCGGAATACACTCCGTGCTAATAATAATGCATCACCCTAAAACTGTTATTAAATCCTACAAAACACTAAATAGCAAAATGGAGTAAAAGAAATTGGTTTTCAAATAAAATTAATTGATAATAAAAGGAGGATAAAAACCAGAAATGCTTCAAATTTTATGCAGTGATGCGTTTTTATTGGCACTAGGTGTACATATAAATACTTTACTTGCAATAATACGCTCCAACAAATTTAAATCCAAATTTTACTCTGCTTCGTTTATGATCGAACTTAATATTTTTACTTGATTTTTATGTCCACTGTTTTTCATTTTGTGAATGAATTTATTGAGGGGGAAAAAATCAGCAAAATTAAATGCAATTAATTATGATTGTCGTTGATTTGTAATTATGTAATTATGGTAGGAGGAAAGATTTATTTAAAAATATTTCTGAGCTACATTGACAAGCATGTATATTTCTGTGGTAGAAAGGAATAACAGCTTAAGTTTATTTTTTTACCAGTCGAGTTTAATAGCTTTGAATAGATGATTTATAGAAATTATTTAAAAAGACTCTATGCTCAAATCAAAAACCATTTTCGAAACGATATATGATTCCAAGAAATATTTAAAAATATGCACCATGATAACTACACCATGATTACTACAGATTTATACACTTTAGGTAAAAAAAAAACAAATTCCTTTAAGTTTTCCAAAAATTATTAAATAGTATTTAATTCAAAATATCATGCTTTAAATAAATAACTATCTTCTAAATACATGTCATCATCAATTGTTGCTACTACATTTATAAAGCATGCATATCAAACTCGCACTCACAGCCATAAAAAAAAGTAAAAAAATAATTACATTAATTTGAACACATTTATTCGCCTCCAGTGGCAATCGATCAATTTACAAATCCTTTAAACTTCATTTTCACTTTTATTCTCTTCCTTCTCTCTCTCACGATCTTTTGCTTAATTTGCAAATTTCGACATTTCATCATCATCGTCTCAGAGTAGAAGCAACACAATAATAACAACAACAAGAATAATAACAAACAACAGCAGCAGCACATCAAAAAATTATATTTAATAATAAATTACAATAATTAAGTGCATTGGAAAAGCTAAAAAGGGTGTAATTCACACAATGCGCTCATATGTTGGCACTCTCTTAAATTTAAACATAGGTTTTAGTTGTACATACAACAAAAAACAAAAACAACAACAACAGCAGCAAGATCTTTTGATGACGTTCGTTTTGTTAACAGCAACGGCAAGCTGCAGCAGCAGCAGTAACAAAATCCTTCCTTTCTATGGCTAAGGAAGACCCAAATTCTGGATTGTAGCATTTACTGACTTCAAGTACTGACTACAACTTAAAACACTCATATACTCAATACGCCCGCCCGTCTGTCTGTCTATCTGTCTGTCCGGTAGGTCTGTCACTCCCTCAAACGTCAATGCAACGCAACTCTTCATTATGATGAAAATCTGCACTGAAGAAAAAGAAGAATCTAAAGAAGCGACGGTATGAAGATGTTGCGTGTCGATTTTGACTGTAAGGTGATGTGATGTTAAGTTTGATGTGAAGCTTGTAAGTAAATCAAGTGGAGTTAAGTACTACTCAGTTAGTTGGTTAGATCTTTGAGTTTTTCTTTTGCTTCAATTCAAATTACTCAAAGTAATTGTTACTCAGTTTATGCTCTTTTTACTTGTAGAGTTGCCATCAGTTTTTGTTATACTTATACATAAAAATTTAATGGACAATAACTAAACTAGGCACTAAGTTAGTTAAACTTTATGCCCGCTCGTTAACTTTTGACTATTTTAGGGAGTTCGTAAACTTTTTATAGCGATCTTGAATCTTTTGAACGTAAAAAAATTGAAGAATAAAAACCTGAGTGCAAAAATCTTTTGGATTATTTTTTTTTATTACTACTGTCCGAAATTTTTGTTTTTTAAATATTTTAATAAAAGATAAGAGAGTAGGAAAATCCAAAAATTAAAAAAAAAATGGTTTTGTAGCTGTTGCCTACAGTTCCATACTTCAGCAAACTAGTTCGAAACCGTGATAAGTATTCCAAATAAAAATTTACAGAAATTATAAAACAATTGAACATATATTAAAAAAGCATATATCCTTTTTTAAGCTAACCAAAGGTTTTCCATTGCAAAATAAATACGAATTAGGTGTATTTGAAACTTCTAAGCAAGCAAATTTGAAAGCATTTAATGAATCAAATTTAAAAAAGCTTGTATTAAAAAAAGTTTTGAAAACGTTTGTATATATGTACATGCAAATCAAATAATGATAATTTTTATTAAAGCTTTGTAAATACGAACGTTTTTCAATGATTGATTGAAAAAAAATGTAATCGACCAAGCATGATTTTAATTGACTCATTTTAGTAATTCTTGTGACATTCGTGAAAAAATTCTAGCAAAATTAAAAATGTTATTAACATTATTAACCTTTTAAATATAAATATTTAAAAGGTGAATTTAAAAAAATAATAATTAAACCTACGTTGAATTAAAAATATGAGCACCTAAAAGGCTCAGAGATTTAAAACGCCAGAGTGCAGAAATTTTAAGCTTATTGCTTAATAAACCGAATAATATCTCACTGAGTTTTCGAAAGCATTGAAAATCTAGACAGGACTCGCTCTCCCAGTATCAACAAATGAAAGTTCTGAACATTTTTAGTGTTAGTGGATTGTTGGATTTCTTTATGAAAATTGAATTTTAATTACATATTTTTGTTGCATATGTTAAAGTTATTTCGTTTGTACTTCTTAAATTTCGGAAAAAAGTTGGCACGATGGTCTAATAAGTCGAAAAATACACAATGAATATCTGAGCAATGCAATGAGATATGAGGTTGAATTTTTGTGAACATTTTGTATCAATTCTAGGTCGTGTATGAAATTATATATGTAAATCGTATGGTTGGAACTGGTACCAGACAGAAATGGGTTAAAAGCGTAAGACGTCTTTCTAAACATTCCTCGCGATAAATCTCATCATTTGTGGTGCCGTTCGTTATACAAATTTTCGATTTCAGATCACAGGTCCAAATAGCTTTCCAACTGCTTGTCTGAAACTGCTTGGCGACCATATGAAGTAAAAAAAATCTTGTCCTGGAACGTATTAAGGGGGTAAGGCGGGGGGCTTAAAGAAAGTCTTTTTTTTATATTTTTTTCATATTAAAATTTTTTTGTGAATTTTAATTTTTTTCGTAAATAATATTAGAGGTTAGCGACCTCAGGTCACAATCAGACTCACCATTTTGCGTACATTCTGGAAACCGCAATTTTCATCTGAAATCAAACGTGGTTTGAATTCACTTTTATTATATGTCTCTCTTCTATATGAACCTAAATGCTATCAAAAAAATAGAAAACTGAATTTTTTACAGGGGTCAAAACAAAAAAGCATGATTTCTGGCCATTTTTTACAACTTTTTTGTAAAAAAAAAATCATTTTAAAAAATGATAATATTCCTATTTTAGGTTCATATAAATCGCAATACTATGAAGAAAGTAAAGGCCAATTTTCAAAACTATTAGTTGAAAACTTTTCAAACTAGCTTGTACACAAGTTTAAAAAAAGACGTTTTGAGAAAAACGCGTTTGAAAAACGTGGCGCGCTCGGTCCCTGAAACTACTCACTTTAATGGCTTATAATAATAGAGTCGGAATTTTCAATTAAAATTATGGAAACCTATTTTACCTAGTTTTACTAACAATTTATGAAATAAAGAAAAATCTATTTTTTGAACCGTCTAACCCTATTTCCCCCCTTAAAAAAGTATATGGTATTTTGTTGTCAATAACAACACATTCACTTTTTGTAAGCAATTTTTTATAAAGACGACGACATTTTTGTGTATTCGTGCGGAATTAATTTTCTACGATCAAGCTCGGACTTAATTATTCGTTGCTCTGCCAATGTAATAAATTTAAAACGTTTAAATTTATACTCTTTAGTCAATAACTTAGCCAATTGATAATAACTTGAAAAATATTAGAGGTGAAAGTTGTCCCGAATTTTGTGAATTCAACCTTTAAAAGTGGCAAAATCTCAACTTCGGCAAAAAAAAATGACTTATCTGAGTTTGAAACTAGACGTCTCACTTATAATTGATGATATTGGGTTTTAAACCTTTCATAATTGGTATCAATTGCGGAAGCCTTAAGTAAACATGACTTCAGCACAAATGCTTTCTATCAGGCCATATTAAAATTCGGAAATCAAAGGGTTGAGAGCAATCTGACCGTAGATTGTTAAATATGGGCAGCTATGTACAAGAGACTATAGGGTTATCCGAGAACTTGCAATAAAAGAGCGAATTCTATTTAGTACAAATTGGACAATCTTTCGTACTTGGACCCAGCAAGTAAGCAAAAAAGCCCCCATACAAATAAAGGTTCCTGTTTAGGAACAGATGTCTTCATCCAAAAATTTTGGCCGACAACAAAGAACAACAATTCTGAATTGAGTTGTTTAGGTTTGGTGGAATTTTAAAGTTTTTTAAGAATACTGGTGTTTATTTACTAAGTCTTTTCAATTAATTTATAATCTAAAACAAAATTTTGATGGCTTACAATTATCTTAGTTGATCTCTTTGTGAACATAACTATGAATCTGCGACACCATGCACTCGTACTTCGAACCCCCTGCAGAGTTTTTTTTTTTTTTTTGCATTCGATCACTTCTCCGATTCGCATCAAAACCGATTATTATCAATGCATCAAACTTATCAGCATTTCAACAAATTCGATTGAAATCTCATAATATGTCAAAAAAAAAACATAGCGATCGGGTAAAAATGTTACTGGCGCATGTTGTTGCTTATGTTATTGTTGATGTAGTTGCAGTTGCTTGACATAAGCACACGCGCTGCTGCAAACTCTGACTTAATTTGCTTAATAATAATTATTATGTATGTTGGTTGCGCCTGCGCGAAACTCTGATGGCGGCGCATTACACGCTTCTTGATATTGAGGGTGCAAAACGAAAGAGAGCAAAAGAAGACAACGGTTGAATGTTGACAGACAAACAGACAGATAGATAGATGGATAACAAAATTCATTGGTGCCCGCATCGACTGCCAATAGCAATAATTCATTATTGCTCATAAAATATTGACCATGCCCATGCAAAATATGGTAAATCGATTGATGTTGGGTTTTTCTTTCAGTTGCTGTTGAATTAATTACATAATATATGAGTGTGATGTATAATTTGGAGCACACTTACTTATAGACGGACAACACATATATACATACACTAGCGGATCCAGAGAATAACAAAGGAGGGGAAGGGCTTAATTTTCTCGCCCTTTTAAAATTTATTTTGATTCATGAGTAACAATCAAAATGCATAAGATTTTTAGGGGGTTGTAGGGGACTATCCCCAAAACTCCCCCTTGGATCCGCCTGTGCATACATAAATATGTAGATAGAGTCACACAAACTGTGCTTTATCGTCTTATACTAAAGTTTAGTGAGCTGGCAAATGGTTTGATGTTTTGGAAACCATCAAAGTGACTAAAGTTGCTTTTCGCATCCTAAAAAAAAAAAAAAAACATTGCTTTATATTTGTTTATGTGTATGGATGTGTAAGTTATTTGTTTGTAGTTTTTTGTTGCTGTTGTTATTGTTGGACATTTGCTATTGTAGTCGATGTTTGTTGTTGTTGGTATTTTCATTTGTTAGACGACTACGACCCACTTCAATGTGATTTACGATTTTGTGACACGCCCTCGCTTAGCAATTTAGCCCCAGACATACGCGGTACACATACATACATACATACTTACAGACATATACATACATACTAAGTATTTTATATGCATACATACATATACATATATAGCTAGAGAGTACAACTCCCGTTCCACAAAAAATTGTAACTTGTACTTTTACTTAACTCAACTTCATTCTATTCACATTCATGAGTTCGATGTTGGATACGGACGGAAAGTTTCGCCATTCTCTAAAGTTTATCTGGTGTGTATTGTAGTAGAATTGGTACTTGATGGTATACAAAATACATTTTTCTTTCTTTCTCTACTATTATACATATACATATGTATGTAAGTACATTTAAATGTCTGCATAGTTGTTGTTGACTGGTATGTATGCAAGTATGTAATACTCGTTCGTATTTTGATATCCGTGAAATAGCCTTAAGTATTTCAGTAGTAGTATTTGTGGTTTTTATTGTTTAGTTGCGGTTGTCTTGTTTGTCCACAGGGGCTCCTTGTTCCTTGTCTTCTGTGTATGCTATTGTTCTCAGTTCCCTGATTTCATTTTTTTTGGGTGCTTTTTGCCTTATAAAGTCGCTGGTGTTTTTCCCCCTTTTTGTGTGGTAGCAGTATACACTTTCATTTTTATTTGGCACTTCTTAATTGCACATAGCAAAATACGTTTGCAATAAAATTCTACTTACTGCTATATTTTCAGTATTAAGTTTTTGTTTTGGTTCAATTTGCTGGTTACATTTGTGTAATGTTAATGGAGTCATTTACGTAAATGATCTTTATTGTTGAAAATTCATTAGATACTCGTCATCGTTATTGATTTAAAATAGTTATGTACTTTAATACATTTTCAAAATACTTTTATTTTTGTATTGAAAATTAAATCATTTAACTTTGGTAAAACTGTTATTCTTAGGGCGAAATATTAATGGTTTAAAATAAATAAGGGGTTAAGTTTAGAAGGGTGTTTGATCAGTTTGCGGTCCATTGCGAAGCCCTTAGTTTTGTGTTTTTAAAACTAATATTTTGCCAAGTTGTAAAAGAAACTTCTCTCAGAACGCGGATATTTCGTTCTTGCAATGTGGGATAACCCGCGGACCAGATTTAGGATTGATTCAACCTACTCTACTTCCCCGCAGCTTCTTTAGTAATCGTTGAACTCAGGGACGTAGCCATTCCTTTTACCAAGCGCTGTTGAATACAGTTTCCTCTATATTATTAATCTCTGTATAATTCGGAAGTAGTGGCTTAAACAATCTCATTGTTTAATTATCCACTCGGCGGCAGTATCATTGCATCTGCTGCAGTAATGCCATGTCGTCTACTACATTGCATATCCCTATGCTCAGGAACCTAGCCTAATTCAGTCCTGTTGGCTCGTAGTGCATTTGTCGTTTTTCAATATTTTATACAGACTTTCGTTTTGCAATAAGTGCTTGAATTGATTTCATATATGCCTGCCTGTCCACGAAAACTGTGATATACTACGGAGAGAAACCACAATCCAGTATTGCTTTGGCAGCTTAACTGTTTTTACATATGTATATAAAGCTGATATGCTTAGCAGAGCTGTAAAAGAATGCATTTAATTTAAATGCAATACCTTGAAGTCACAGTTTGACTCCAGAATCCTCCTATCACACCCTCTCATAAATATATATATAATGTAGAATCCGACAGCATTGGGATCGACATCGGCTCGGTATCGGCCAAGAAATGGCCGATCATTTAGCTGAACTTCTTAATAAAACGAATCGTTAAAAAATAGTTATTTAACTTAATATTTTTTTGAGTAAAAATATGTAAATTAGTTTCAACTAGGGAAATGGTATCGGGTGGAAAGTATCGATACTATACTCATTTGAAGTATCGGCCGAAAAGTATCAGGTACTCAAAAGTATCTACATAAATGTACTCGATACCTAAAGTATCGGTTTCGATACCTAATGTAAGAAAAATCATAAGATGCGCTTAACAAATTTGCGAATTATGTGTAAATTTTTGGTTTTTATTAATTATTTGAAACATATACATAAGTACGTATATAAATAATGAATACATATATGTACCTAAGTATATATAATGAATACATATATGTACCTAAGTATATAAGGAAGGTAGATATTTATTTAATATAGATACAAATCGTACCCTAACTACAAAAGTGGCACAATCTCTGTTCAACCGACCGATCCTCTGTTCAACAATTTCGCTAGCTATGTATATTCTTCAACCCCGTATTTCCAAAAGTACAATTTCGCAGAAAACGGAAAGGATTGAAAAGCAACTTTCATATTCAAGAGAAGATACGAGGTTGAAGAACTGACTCTAAAATTTGTTTATACAAACTCGCTGAGAACTTATTTCTATCTGGATTCTTAGGTGATTTTATACAATGTAAGCAATAAAAATAATAATTTCGACCAAAATGGAGATACGTGGTTAAAGAATAGAGGTAGCGATTTGCAGTATGTATTTCTAAATATAAATTATCATCATCTGATTGTATATATGTTCAAACAAGTACAAGTTGAATTGTTTAATTTTAATTGCAATTGCATTTTCATTTTTTAGAACTAATTTTTTTACTGGAAATTTTGAAAAGTTTCGAATTTCGATACCAGCATCAATGTACTCAATGAGTACAAGTACTCATAATAAAAGTATCGAATAAAATAGTATCGGGTATTGGGATTAAAGTATCGAGTGCTCAAAGTATCGAGTACCAATACCATTTCCCTAATTACAACTATACAACAATTAATAAATTAAACTGGAATTTCTTCAGATTGGAATCCAATCGACCATTTACGGTAAGTTATGAAAAGTAAAGTTATGAAACTTGCCATAAACCGTATAGTAAACTGGACCTAAGAATAATTTTAGAAAAAATTTGGGAAAAGGAAATTTCAAACAGTGTTTTACAAGATCTGGTTGAGTCCAAAGTCGGGTCGACATCTTATTAAATTTAAGATTAGAATATTGCTTTATCTAATGTTCAAGAAAACAAAACACAAATATTTTTAAATTGTTTAAAAATTGAAAATTTTTGGAAAACTAAATAAATATATGAAAATCATTATTATCCCTTTTTATTTTTTATAAAAAGAACGAAAATACACATTTGAATTCAATAAAATGTAAAATAGCATATATTTGTCTATTAAATACACGTTTAAAAAGTTACGAATGTGGTCTAAATATTAGGTGAAAATTTTTAAAAATACTGCGAAAAATGAAGTGATGCGTTCCTTAGAATATTCTATCCTACAACCGCAAGACATAGCGGATAGTTCTCCTAAAAAGATAATAAATTTCCTCAAGTGAAATGAACTCATAGGAGAATTATAATAGGTCCGTCGCAGTGAACAATAGGCCCTAGTTGGCAGCAGTGATTTGGGAGCATCATGCCCACCTCCTGAACAATCAAATCTAATCTAGTTCCTTGTAAATATTTTTCTTAAGTGTTTAAAGATACTTCACCTTTGTTTCCCCTTTCTTTCTTCTCCAATGTATGCTAATTGCTATTTTGGAAAAAAATACTACATTCCATTAAAATTTCTTACGACAAAGGCTTAGTCATTGTGGCAGTTTACTTTTACTATTTATTTTTGTCATTAATTGTAAATATTAATTATCAGAACATACAAATATATTTTATAATTATATAACATTTGCTACTTGATATTACAATAACAACAGGCAATGTGATTTTTTTGTGAAGTTATTGGCAAAGATTTTACTGATAAAATTGTTATTGAATTTAATTTGACCACTTCCTGATTAGTTATTGATGGTGACTAGATAACAAATTGTATGCAAATTATTGTTGTTCAACAACAATGGGTTGTTTTTGAAATATTGGTTCTACGGCAATATCAAGGGATCCATTTTATTTTATTTTTTATTTCAAGGAAAACTTAAAAAGTATTAGGGTGACTGATTTACGTTTTAAAAAATCCCTGTTAAAGGAGAATTGTTTTTTTTTTTTTTATTTTATCCCATATCTTTGAAAAACATTCATATCTGTGGGCCTTCCAATCCAGTCCGAGATAAGAAACGTTTTATTTTCTTTGTAAATTGTATCCAAAAATTAACCTTCGATGTTGTATGATTTATTATTATTGTTATTTTTTGCATTATCACAATTGTATAAATATAAATAGTATCCTTAGAGAGTTACTTTTCTGCCTGAGTAAACATTGGAGTTTGTATAAATCCCGATTAGTCATCGAATTCAGCGATAACACCGAAACAATTGAATAGGTTGGATTTCTGTGTTTAGAAAAAATGCACATTTACTTTTGATTCCGTATAATTTGAGATCTGAAAGTAGATTATAATATCATATATATTAAAATATTATAACCAAAGCAAAAAATTCGATAATTTATACGTATATTTACTAATTTATTTGTAATATTAATGGTTAACCCTTCCCTGCCCATGCTACCATGTACGGTCCCACCACTTTGGACGGTAATAGTGGCGCTATCTTGCGTCCAACATTTAAACCACAATATAGGTTACGTAGATTTCAGCTTTCTGTATCGATGCACGTATATAACGGTATTAGAAAACGCCAGCTGTCTAAAGTTATTGCCATTTTTATGTGAAAAAATATGTTTTTCACATAAAAATAAAATACAATTTTTGATTTTCTATTGTATATAGCCGAAAGATATTGTTTCTATAAATTTCACACTGAATAATTGGTATAAATTTTGATTTTTGATTATTTTTCTCAATAATGTGATTAAACAAACAGTTATGAATTTCTATTTTACTTGAAGACCTCGATAGTCTAGTGGGTAGTACACTAGACTTTCATCTGGGAGGTTCGGGCTCGATTCCCGTCTTCGTCTAGTGGTTAATTTTCATAACTGTCTTATTTTTACTATCAATATGAAGTGTATGAGAATTATAAGATAGTGTACAAGTACACACATTGGTTGGTAATGGTAAAACCACTAAGCCGATAAAAAAATTGCCACACCGCCGTTCGGAATCGGCGTTAAACTGTAGGTCCAACTATATGGTATCACAATGGGCCGTTCAGGCTTAAGTGTGTCTCTCGCCAGTCACTCCAACCTAACCTAACCTAACCTTCTATTTTACTTGATACTGCCCAACGATACTAGGTAATTTCAGATTTTAACACTTGTAATTAAGATATTGAAAAAGTTATAGAACAAAAGTTGTTCAGAATGAAGAATGCTATCCTTTAATATTTTTTTAAACAAAATTTGCGTTGTTGGGCAGGGAAGGGTTAAAGCTCACAGATGTCTTAAGTTCCAAATGTGGAAATTTAAAGAGGCGAGCATTATTTTTTTTTAATTCAAATTTTTAAGCACTTAACACCGACTTAAACTAAGTATTGAATTGATATTAATAAAGATTACAGTGTGCATCAGACAATCGGCAGGTAATCTTTTGAAAGCTTGGGAAATTCACTGCACATTTGCGAACTAAAATATTGATATATACTTCAGTTCACTAGCGGATCCACAGATTTCCGAAAGAGGGGGTTTTAATTTTTTCGTCCTTTTTAATTGGTTCTTGATTCGTGATTAACGATCAAGAAGGTATGAGATTTTCTTCGGTAAGGGAGGAAGCGATAGGAATTTTAATACTAAAACCACCCTTTGAATCTACTAGTGCTTCAATTAGAAGTCAATTAGGGTGAAAGCTACGAAAATAATTCATCGAAATAAAGTATTTTTATTAAAGGTATTTTTTTTTGTTCAAGAGTTATTTCTTAACGTGACAATAGCTGCGTTTGATTTGCCACTTGCTTCTAGTTATGTATAACTAGTAGCGATATTTGTATGGGAAAACAACAAACAAAGCAGCAGAGATAACACGTATAATTATAGCTGTTATGTATACTTAACAAGTAGTTTAGCTACATCAAACTCTATTGTGAACTGCCAACAGTGAAAGAAGAAGAATGAAAGTTTGCAAAAAAACAAAGAAAGGGAAAAATTCGAATTGGTTTCCGGCGAAAATTAGTTAAAATTATCGTTAAATATTCTTATAAAGGGTAAAAACTAAAAATAATGCCCACGTTTAACCCCAATGACTGGGATCCAAAAAAAATGTTTCGCCTCTAGCTGTTGAGTAGTTTCATTGTGCATAACAATATAACCAAGAAGAGACTTAACAACTTGGTCGTTTTATTCGCACATGTTAAACTAGCTGGCGAATAATACACAGCTTTGGTTTAGATTGATAGATAATACATTTCCATTAGATTATCCGATCAATCTTATTAGTGATTGAAGAAGATAACATTTTATATCCATTTGTAATTACATTGTATCCTATTTTCTGTTGCGCTTTTATTATTTGAACTATGATCTATTCTGGTCATATTTCCGGAAAACTAAAATATATGTTATTAAGTTCTCAACACTCTCGTAATACACATATTATTAAATTTTTAATACTTTTTTTCTGTTCAACTACAAAACTTATGAAATTACAATTAATAGGTAGCTACATATAATAATGATTTAATTTACAAAGACCCTTTCGTGAAGTGTTTTCAACATTTTACGCTTGCATGAAACAATTAACGTAGTAAATTAAGCCATTTCAGTTTTGCAGTTGCAGTTTTTTGTTGTTTTTTTTGCTCAGTTACCTAATGAACCTCATAATTTCAATTTCAACTTTGAACAATTTAATTAAAAGGTACAATAAAATAAATTCAATTAAAAATATTTAATTAAATATTTCAATTGTTTTGTGTTCTGCGCGGTGTTGTTGGATTTCACTCACACACTCACAAGTGCTCATTTAAAATGACAACTTGTTTAATTAAATGTTTAAAATGGCTGACAATAAGTGTCATTAAATTGTTGATGGGAAAACTTCAACTTGAGCACAACTTACAAACAGACAGACAAGCAGAAAAATTGACAAATTAACAGTTGGTTGTAGAGCAAAAAGAAAAGTAGGTAGTGCGAGTAGGTGGAGAAGATGAAAGGTGAAGTGTTTCTTTATGTTCATTTCTGGTATAAAAAAATATGTGACACTAGAGTTAGTTAACATTTGTGTCGTTCTTGTCTCTTGTCTAAAATAAAGAAGTAAAAACGAAATCCACTTGATTGAAGGTGTTGATCTATTCACAACAACAATAAAAATAATCTACAGAAAATGGATAATCTTTAATTTTATGCATTAATATGAGACGACCAACAAAAGATTAAGGCGTAGCGGAGGACGCGTACTTGAAAAGGATAAAGGAAGAAAACTACCGAAAATGACAAAGCATACATACATAATGAAATAGAAAATGCTTTTTCATTTTTTTTTTTAGTGGCGGCACATGCTCTACCTAGTACAAATACAAACATACATACATTTCCATTATTTAGAACACCCTTTGGCACACCCAAAGTGTACACCCTTTTGCTGGTATAACTAGCTATAGTACATGAGTGTGCTGTATAGCGTTCTAGAAAAGTGTATGTGTGTGTGCATTGAATTTATAAAATAATGCATGGAAAGCGAAAAGTGGCCATTGCGATATATTGTTAAGCGCAAGTTTGTTGGTTTCCATTTACGGTCAAGGCAATATCGAAAGACTTTATATAATCAAATCTGCGGTAATATAAAAGATCACGATAAGTTTTTAAACTTCACACAACTTTAAAATTGTGTAAAAAGTGAATAACAAAACAAGGTGGGAAAAATTGGGTTCTAGAGCTTATTTTTAAATTTGAATGGCAATTTAATATACCAAAAAAGTCGCACATCAAAGTAAGTTAAAATGTACTTGTTTTTATTTTAGTCACAACAATAAGAAGTTCAGATTTTTAGGGCATGCGCGCAGAATGCACCAGCTAATCTTAGGGGTAATCTCTGTAAGCTTTGCAGCCACTTGTGAAAGAATGCGTACTATCTTCCTTTTAAAGGTTTTATTTCACATTTTAAGCTTGTTGTAAGATTTACACTCTAACAATATTTGAACTACTTTTTCAATCAAGTTCCTACCGGAGATTGGCGGATCAAACGTGCCTTTGGTATGTCTCTAAAAATTTTAGTACAGATGAAAGTGAACACGCTTTATCATAATCCATTATAATCCCCATATTGAAAAATTTGATGTTACGGCTTTAGCAATGAAAATAAAAAAAAAAAAATAAGTGCATAAAAAAAATAAAAAACCTAGTTTTGGTACTGTTTAAATATGAATCAAATCATTTTACATGGCTTTTTAATTATAAGTAGATATTTTCAATCATGCTTAAACTCTAAAGTTGGGGTATAATTTAGTTAAAAATTCGTGCAGACTATGATTTAAACTTTAAACGTTAAAAAACCTCAAAATTTTGGATACAGTTTAAATATGATTCAAATTATTTCACACGAGTTTGCTGCTTGTGAATATTTCTAAATTTCTTCGTACTGATAGGCAAGATATCAGAGCAAAGCTATTAAAAAGCTATTTATTTATATAAAAGAAAATATGTATATGAGATAAGGCAACTTCTGTTTTCATAACAGATTATGAAGTAACAATGCGAAATGCCGAAATTTTGGGTTCTGTTCTCTTTGGATCTGTTTTCAATTATTTTTGGGGTGTTTTATAATCATTCATTTCAACAATTGCGGCCTGATTTCCTTATGAATATATGTCGCAATCTGTGGGTTTTGTTTTACATTGTCAGTTTGGCCATTTTTCATTGGGGCCAAATTTCACGGAGTCATGTATTGCTCGTGATTGTATAAATTCTACTCAACAAAGTCTTCCGAAAACATTTACAGGTAAATTTGTACCTAAAAACACGATCCGATGTATTCTTCGAAGTTTTAATCCATGCCAATAAATATAAATTTAAGGTTTTTAACCCTATCACCGATGTACCATGGTGACATCGGTGTCGCAAGATTAATTTTTGTGATTTTTTAAAAATAAATTTTTTTAAATTTAGGGTTTTTGCAAGTATTTTTTTTGTAACGGTACTGTAGCGGATCAAAGTGAACAAATTGTGTATTTTTTCGTTAATTTTCAATCGGTCACAATTTGTATTTGTCCAAATACACCAAATTTCCTCAGCCATGATTTCACATATTTTTAAATTTTTGTTTTCTTTTTGGAAATACAAGTTTTGTTATGGGTTACCGGTAAGGTAGTCAGATTTTGTACTGCGAAATCAGTACATTAGACGTTGGAAATCAGTCAAAATCAGTACAACTCAGTACAGTTTTTAATGCTTTTATTACCTAGTAATATCAATGTAATATAGTGATATAAACGTCCTGAAACTTTTTCTCCGATTTTGTGTGTTGTAGCAAGTAAAAGGATGCCTTTTCTTCGTTAGGGGACAATGTTGATTACGTATCAGTTTCCATATTAAAAGAATTGTGAGAGTTGAGGACAATAATCAAATTCAATTAATAACAAATTCTTGCAAACTTACGTTAACCAACTTTTCTTCAAGGAAATATTGCTTTTCTTTTCTTGATAGCAGCAATGCGTATGTATTTTATTTCATGAACAATTAGAAAAAGAAAGAAATTTTAAGACCGTTAAGGTTAACCACAAAAATTCGTAAGATATTAATCTGAAAAAATCAATACACAATACAGAAAACAGTACATTTACGTACTGATTTCAAGATTTTAAAAAATCAGTATTTAAAAAAAATAATCAGGACATGAACTGATCAAATCAGTACGTCTGGCTACCTTAGTTACCGGTGACCCTAAAATCTTCAATGAAAACATTTTAAGAACTTTTTTACAATGAAATGGAGGCCGAAGAATGCGAATCTGGATTCGGTTTTGCTCTATCGGTTCTAGTTTTCTTACAATCAAGAATTGTTTAAGTGAAAAATTAATACTTAGTTATTTTGCATATCTTTAAAAAACTATCTAATAAAAATATGCAGTAAAAGTTTGTCAAAAATTCCCATTGAGGGCCACTGGGTCACCGGTGATCCATGAAAGTTCAAACCTTTGGAGGCACAATATGTCTGTTCCGATCAAAAATTGAAACAAGAAATGGGGGTCAGACAACATGAATTCGGATTCGGTTTTGCGTTATCTCCTCTGGTTTTTCTACGGTGCCGAAAGGGTTAATGTAATAAAGAAGTCATTTATAATAATTTAGGTGGTGGTGTTATTACCACAGTATAAAATATTCTTTTTTTAACTATGATTGAGTTCACTGTTCACTTCTAAGATGGGAAATGTTTTAATTTCATAAACTTTTATTATAACCTGGATGTGTTTTCTACTGCGGATTCATAGGAAAACGTATGTTTTCATTGAATTTTGTAAGTATACTTTTAATATATGTAAGTTTGTTCAATTTGATTCATTTTTAGAAGACCTAAACGATAAAAGGAACATAACTATTACTAATGAAAAATATAATAAAGCGCGGTTCACGCCAAATTGGCACGCTTTTTTGTGGTCACCACGTCGCCCCTAGTCATAAGAATAACAAATTTTTTACTGGGATTTGTTTACAATACCGTTACCGATAGTTGATAAATTTTTCATATTAATTGATCGCAAGTTGGTAATTGTGTGCACAATGGAAGCTGCAAATAGAAAATTGATTGTGAACAAATTTATTGAAAATCCGTCGTGGTCTGGTTCAAAGATTGCGAAAGTGTTAAATATCTCCAAAAGAACGGTATGTAGAGTTATAAAACGATATAAAGAAACTCTTAGTGTTGAAAGAGCTAAAAAAGTTGTGAACAAAACGGGAACCACCAACCTAAAATTAAAGGCAAAGATCTTGAGGTCCATCAAAAGCAATCCCGGACTATCGGATAGCGATCGTGCCAAAAAATTCAATACCAGCAAAAGTACTGCTAAACGAATACACATAAAAGCTGGGCTAAAGTGCTATCGTGCTATAAAATATCCAAATAGAACAGACAAACAGAATTTGCTGGCCAAAAAACGTGCTCGTCATCTTTATAAGAATGCTTTGACCAAATTTAATGGATGCACTATTGTGGACGACGAATCATACGTAAAATTTGATCTTAAACAGCTTCCATTTGTGACATCCTCTTCTATGACGTCTGACATTTTCTTTACATCTTCTTTACATCTTCTTTACGTCTTCTTTACATCAAAGAGTGCCTTTCGAAACGACTATTGGCATTTGTTCGTCACCACCATTCGCCAGTGAAGTTTTGGCCTGATTTAGCCAGTTGCCACTACTCTAAGAAAACCATGGGTTGGTATCAGACAAATAAAGTAGATGTAGTGCCCAAATATATTAATCCCAATAAAACCAAATTGCCCCCAGCTTCGACCGATCGAAAAATACTGGGCTATTACAAAATATAAGTTGAAGAAAATGCAGGTATTGTCAAAAATTTGAATTCAATGTTACTTAAATGGAACCAAATAGCCGCAAAAGTATTCAGAGCGGATGTTCAAAGGTTGATGGGGTCCATTAAAAGAAATACCCGGAACTTTTTGCACAACAAAGAAATTTAAATCTTTTAATATAATAGTATTAAAACACAATATTAAACTTATCATTTAATGCATTATTTGTTATTCTGAGTGTTCTGGTTAAAAAGATACAGCAACTTTCCTGCGTGCCAATTTTGCGTGAACCGCGCTTTAATATTGCCCATCCCTGTAAATCTTAAAATATTTTAACTAAATCAGTTTTTATTTTCAATACGAATGTTCCAATGTGATGCACCTTTGCAAAACAACCAAGTTTTCTCATTTTAAAATAGTTTTTTTATTACACAAAAATAAACTTTAACTCATTAAATATATGCAGTACATTTAAAAAATTTTATTTTTAGATCTTTAAAGTTCGTTTGACTACCTCGATTGTCTAGTGGATAGTGCACTAGACTTTCATTCAGAAGGTTGCGGGTTCGATTCCCGTCTTGGTCTGGTGGTTAATTCTCATAAACTTCTTATATTCACTATCGATATGAAGTGGATGAGAATTATAAGAATGTGTATAAGTGCACACCTTGGTTGGTAATGGCAAAACCACCGAGCTGATAAAAAATTGCCACATAGCCATTCGGAATCGGCATTAAACTGTAGGTCCTACCATCGCCACTGTGGTTTAGTGGCAGAGTGCCAGACTCTTGTTTCTGGAGACCCGAGTTCAATTCTCTGCTTGGGTATGTTTCTTATCTATCTTTCTTCCTCTCTTCCTTTCTTTCTTTCATGGGGCTTTGGTACAATAGATCTTATAGGTCGCAGTGCCTGACTTTCGAGTCGCCCTCTTTCAAATAATAATTATAATAATAAAAAATAATTCACATTCAAAATTAACATATCTCGTGATATATCAGGGAAACCAATACGAATTGACTTGGTTCCTGAAAAAAAGTTTATTTAGTTATTGGCACTTCTTGGCAGACAAAGTCAAGATGAATCAAGAGATAATAAGATAAGTTAAAGGGGGAAAATTGTTTCCAAACAAACATACACAAACACTGTATTCTACAGACCTTTAAAGTTCGTTTGACGAAAAATAATTTAAATTTTGCAACCATTATATTGTATTATTTTTTTCTATACAATACACTCATCCGAAAATAATAATATTATACATAAAGTAAGAACTTACCTCAAAATTATTTTATTGCCAAACACAATTTAAAAAAAAAAAACACTTTAGAAGAAAGGTAATAAACTTTTGAGAATTAGTAATTTAATGTCACTAAAAAAACGAAGCGCTCAATTTAAATTTTCGATACCTTTTGGTTTACCACTATAGTAACGTACGTTAAAATAAACAAATTATTGTTCGAAAATACCGTTTTAGGGAATGGTATTTCCAAGTTAGGATCATAAAAAAAGTATTTGCTTACATTTATTACTTCCTAAAAATAGTAAAATGACCTGTGTGCGTCGTTCGCACTTGGCAGAACACTGTAGATCCTTTTCTTCCGTCTTATAAACCTAAATGTACGAGAGAAGCTTGGACAAGGTTGTTAGATTGATATACAAAAACGGAAGTGGGGATGGATCCGATACATTTTAAGACAACGAATTATACCTCAAGAAAAGGGCGGTGTGGCAGTGAGTTTCCTAGAGAAGAAACGTTGACACTAATTCCATATGGTCAAATCCCGCACAAAAAAAAAATGAAGTTTTATGTACTCACAAATTCAGATGTCCATGAATTTATGTTAATACTTAATGCCTGATCGTTACCCATCGGATGTAGGGTATAACTATGGAAAGAAAAAAGAAACTCTAATACAAACGCATACATACAAATAAATAATTCGTTAAGTACCCCTCTACAATCGTAGAAATACAGTTGTGCATATTTTTTCCCTATTCTTTAATAT